>CM060409.1:154074681-159074681 GCA_030545235.1 Helianthus tuberosus
TACTACATGTAACGCCCCAAAACCCGAATGTTTATATATTCACCATATGTTCCTGTATGTTATAATATGAAACAAATAACTAGGCTAATTAACCTAGTTAAGTGTAGGGTAAAAACTATTAAAGGTTTAAAAGTTTGTGCCAATTATATTTAAAAGGGTGAACACGAGGGGCTAAATCGTAACATGGAAACTTATGTTTTATAAAACAACAATTTAACACACAACACACATTAAGTGTGTGTGTGTGTCGAACGTTCAGGAGAAGAACAAGGGGTTCAAACCCTAGTTCTTCAAGAAGCTTCAAGTTGGATGATGAATTAAAGCTCAAACTCAGAACCGAACACGAATTTGTGATCACCTACACTAGGGGATCATAAGGTATGTCTTAGATTCTAGATTGGTGATTACCCACGAAGTGGGTTATGTTGTAAATCATGAAATTGTATGAAATTAAGCATGTAGAGGTGTTAGAAACACCAAATAGAACTTGTGTTATAAATAATTTCAAGTAATTGGGTGATTTAGAATGAAACCCATTGCATGAGTGTGAAGAAGATGATCATGATGAACTTGTAGATGTTATAGTGTGATCTTTTGATGTATAAGGTGTTGTATGATAGGCTAGGATAGATAAACTTGATGTGGAATTTATGATTATGAGATTTTGCTTGAATGTAATAGTTCATAAGATGAAATAAGGAAGAACATGCTTTAAGCACTTGTACATTATGCTTAGAAAGTGTTATGCACACCAAGTGTTTGATGAAATGCTTAGGAGAAAATGATAAGTGAGATTGTATGCTAATAATGAATGTGATGACATGTATGGATAGGAGTCATGTCAACATGGACACAAGCATGGAAGGGCAACGGGCCAAGGATAAACACGGAAGCTATGCTTGAACTCGGACGCATGAGGTAAGTGCACTCCGAACTTACCCTTTTGTTTGGTACAGTAATTATGATATATGGTATTTATTGAATGTAGTGTGAGAAGATATGAATTGAGGTTATTACTAAGTTAAGTTCAAGTACAGATGAGTTGGGAGTGGTTAAGAAAAGAGGTTCGATTAAGTTTGGGGTAAGAAAGGGAACTTACATAATGAATTAGGCATAAAGATGAGTTATGGATAAATCGAGAATATGTTTATATGAAGGGAAGTTAATGATACTAACCGTTTCTATTGAGAGTTAATGTAAAGTATAGGCATGTTAACAATGAAAGTGAAGGTTAGCTGCGCAATCCGATGCTAGTGAAGGAATGGATGCATGAAGGGGCTGGTATAAGAGAAAGCAGGATATGTTGACGCCTTACTATGCATGTGTTAAGATTTATTTTTATTATGTCACCTGTTGCTATTGATTTGATTGAATGTGGTGACTGCAGGCCGTACAGGGTTTTGGATGTTTCATCAAGAAGTGTACGCGGTTGAAGATCGAGTCAATACATGGATTGTACGGGGGTGTGTTTATTGTCACTTAAATTGATATAAGTATGTTAGTTTTTGATTTATTTATGAAAAGGGATTAATGTATTTATTTGAAAGAAAGATTATTATGAAAGAAATTTTAGGTATGTACTTTCCGCTGCGATAAATTGGGTTAAAACGTTTTAGGGCGTCACACTACAACGATTAAACAAGAAAAAAGGTTACAATTCTGGTTCTGGTTTTCAAAAGAAATCAAACCATAATCGTAGCTACAAAAAGAAAGGTTTAGGTTTTATTCCACCAGAAAATTATAAAAATGAGAAAAATTTTAAAACAAAACATAATTCGTTTCAGGTGGAAGTGCTGAGGATGAACAGAAGAAACCTTTCTGGAAACAATCGAACCAGGAGTTTCTTGCTGAGAAGAAAAGGAATGGAACTGGAGTGTTTCATTCAAAAGAGACTCGAATCTGTTTCAAATGTAATGAAGTTGGTCATATTGCATGGAATTGTCCGAAAAATGCT
This sequence comes from Helianthus tuberosus, assembly GCA_030545235.1. Taxonomy (NCBI): domain Eukaryota; kingdom Viridiplantae; phylum Streptophyta; class Magnoliopsida; order Asterales; family Asteraceae; genus Helianthus; species Helianthus tuberosus. Next base: position 154,076,636 of record CM060409.1, read on the forward strand.
AAGACTAAACAGGGAGTTTCTAAAAAATTGAAAGAAATAGTTGTTGATGTTGAACCACCAACCGAAAAATTCAAATTGTTTGAAAACTCAACTTATGAGGTTGGTGAGTGTTCTAAAAAGATTTTTTACAAAAAGAAAGCAAAAGACAACCAAGTGTGGGTTGTTAAGAAGTTTGAAGAGAAAGTCGGCAATGATTATGGTTTCACAAAGCTAGAAGAGCCACAGGTTGAAGTAAAAGTTTCAGTGAATGATGATGATTTTCCATCACTGAAGTTTGAAGAAATTAAACGAAAAGTTGGTAAGGTTGAGATTTCAGATCAGTTTTATTCTGAAAAAAACTGAGTTTGATGTTGAGAAAGCATTCAACGGGAATGTTAAGAAAATTTTTGGGAAAATGCTTGATGGGAAAGCAGAAGGGGTTAAAGAGTTTTATGCAACTAAAAAGGCTACATATAACCCTACTGAGCAAGAATTGAAAACCCTCAAGTCTGAAAAGACTTGGGTGGAAATTCTTTTTCCTAAAAGTCTTAGGACTTTGCCGGAGATCCCAAGTTTGTAATCGTGGTTCAGGAATCGGCATTTTTCTTAGTAATTGTTTTTGTGATTGAATCTTAAAAATAGTTGAATTTTTACAGGATAAGTGTGACTTGCCGGAGCTTCTAGGTTGGTAAGTGCGAAGCAGGAATCGGCATCTTTGATTGGTAAAATGACATGTGTAGATGTTTGTTTTCTACATATGATTCAGGAGTTTTGTGTTTTTACAATTGGTACAGAGGGTGCATACTTACAAGTGGTAAATCAAGGACATTAAGTTGTACTTGTTTTTCCTACAAATGGTTAATCAAGGTCATTAGGTTGAACTTGATTGGACCTAACCTACAAGTGGTATTTTGAAAGACAATGTGATGAACCACACCCCGAAACCTACAAGTTATAAAATCAACAAAACTTATTTTCCGGAAAAATAATTTTGATTAAAACAAACTTAAGTGTTTTGAAATCATAATGAGAAAATAGTTTTGTGAAAGGGGGAGTTCTGATTGTTTATGCCAAGTGGATGGCGATTTGAAGCGATTCGATATCGGTTGTCGAGTTTATTGTATAGTTTGTTTTCAAATTTCCTGAAATGTGTTTGCATTTTAGGGGGAGTAAAAATTTCTGAAAATCCAAAAACATTAGAAAATTTGAAAAAGGCAAAAACATGATAAAATTCAAAAATGAGTTTTAGTGTCAAAGAAGAGGAAATGATAGTACATCAGTAGACAGTCACAGTATGCTAAAGAAATGTAATGTTTAAATAGCGTTAAACAGTCTCACTGATGATATGCCGATAGGTTTTTACACATTTAGTAATTTGAAAAAAGGCAAAAACATGATAAAATTCAAAAATGAGTTTTAGTGTCAAAGAAGAGGAAATGATAGTACATCAGTAGACAGTCACAGTATGCTAAAGAAATGTAATGTTTAAATAGCGTTAAACAGTCTCACTGATGATATGCCGATAGGTTTTTACACATTTAGTAAGCTTTTTCGGGATATAAACTAAAAATCAAACTTGCTTATTTTGTGGGGAACATTACTTGGATATATAGGTAACCCCTGAAATCTTGTTTGAAAAGTCCCTCTTTCTGAAATACTAGGTCTTTATGCTGAGTGATATCTGGGGTATTATCCCGGGACTTCTGCTGAATGGAAATTCTGACCTAGTCCTCGAAGAATACTTTCTGCATGCTTGAAAAATAGCACCGCCCTCAGCAAATTGATGAAACAATAAAATTGATAGTCATTGCTGTTGTAATACAAAAGATCCTCTAAAGGGGACACACCAAAAGTCGAAGCCGTCATCTCTCTGCGTATACGGGAGTATCGACCTGAGCTCTCACGGCCCTCGCAATTTAACCCCTTACAGATATCATCTGTGGTATACTCACATGTAAGACTGAATATTGGGATCAGGATACGGGAGTATATTCAAGAGGTGGGACACATGAATGAGTTTAAGTTCTTAAAACATCTAACTCATATCTTGAATCAGTTGAAATTTGTGTGAAAATTTAAGTGGATCAGTATATCGGCAATCTAAGTGAATTGTTTAATTCTTAATGTGTAACTAAGCTCAACGGTACTTGTGACTTGTCAAAACCTGATATGATCCTCTTACACAAAACTCACAAAAAATTATTGTATGTAAATATTTCTTTACTGCATCTTATTTTTCTTTACATTCAAAAATCCAAAAAGATTTTCGGTGTGTTTTAGCATAAACTTTTGAAAAACTCAAAAAATTTTAGACAACTGATGTTGGAGAGCTGATTTTCAAAATTCCAAGTGCTAAACATGATGACATTCTTGTGAAAAGAAGTTTGTGTTTGAAAATTAAATGTGTTTTGATAAAATTTAAGTGGTACATCAAGAATATTGAGTTATTTTTTAGGGAGAATCAGTGTTAGTGCATACATTGAATTGTTAAATTTAAAAAAATTTACTTTGAGGTAGAGATTGTGCAGGATTATGAAAGAGCTGGATTTATCAATCCTGAGAATACCTGAGTTGGATAAAAGCCAGGTTACGATCTTGAAACAATCTCCGGAAGAGCCAGGTTATTCGATCCTGACAAGCTTGTGTTTTAAAGAGCCAGGTTTCCGATACCTGAAGACTAAGAGAAGAAAGTGTAAGCTAGTCTATGACCCTGAAGCAGATGTTGCTGATGAACTGAAGGAATGCCAACATATTGTTAGGGGGAGTCTGTTAATGCTGAGTGAAAGAATGAAGCCCAGAGACTGATCAAGATTGAAGACAGTCAGACTCGACACGAGAGACTCGTCAACATCTGAGGGGGAGTCTGTTGGTGCATACATATGTCGACTTCGTCTTGTATTGAGTCTTAGATTACATTGTATAGATTAGGGCACGTAGATCGAGAAAATATGAGAGTTTAAGTGTTTAACAAGCTGATTTCGCTCCTAGGGCTGATTCCGCCCGAAATGTCATGTTGACATTTTCGAGCGGAATCACAAAGTTTTAATTCCGCTCCAGATGAGGTTGTGTCATTCTGAGCGGAATCAGAGGCCTATATAGGCCCTCAGGAGCGAAATCATAAAAATCAGTCCTTGTATTCCATGCCGAAGTGCTGCCGGTGTGAGATTTGATTGTAATCAACGTTTTATCAATACAATCAGTGAATTAAGTGAAGATCAAGCTGTTACTAAGTCTATTTCTTGTTTTCCGCACCTGAAATAGATCAGAACCTCTCTAAACGACTCATTCGGATCAGTCGATCGATCCTACACCATAGCATATGCCTGTTTTGTAGTAGTGTTTCTTTTTTTGTTTAAGATGAGAAAATGTGTAATTTTTGGTTAATTAGTATAGGGTTATGTAGGTATGTATATGTAAGTAAATGTACGTGTGTGTATGTAAGTAAATGTATGTGTGTGTATGTAAATGTGTGTATTTGGTGAAAATGTATGTAAGTATGTATGTATGTGTGTATGTATGTTTGTATAAAGTATGCAAATGTGTGTATGTAAGTACGTATAAATTATGTGTTTTGGTGAAAATGTGTGTATATAAGTATGTACATGTGTATGTATGTATGTAAATGTGTGTAAATTTGTATGTATTTATAAAGTATGTAAATGTGTGTATGTAACTATATATATAAAGTATGTGTTAATGTGTGTATGTATGTATGCTAGTATGTGTGTATGTAAGTATGTAAATGTGTGTATGTTAGTTTGATAATTTGTATCTTTATGTTTAGATTTGAAAAAAAAAGTTTAAGTTTAATAATTTCTATGTTTATGTTTTGGTTTGAAAAAAAATTATATTTAAGTTTGATAAATTATATGTTTATGTTTAGGTTAGAAAAAATTATGTTTAAGTTTGACAAATATATATATATACATACATATACATATATATATATATATATATATATATATATGTTTAGGTTTGAAATTGATACGCCATTGCTCAAAAGTTATTATATTAGTTTATAAAATACCCATCCAAAATTAAAATGATCATTTAAAACATAACGAGCTTAGAAAATATCCACTTGAAATCGAAATCATCATTTAAAACATAACGGACATAGGGAATAATAACTCGAAATTGAAATCATAATTTAAAACATAACGAGCTAAGAAAATACCTAATCGATATTGAAATCATCATTTAAAACATAACGAGCTCGTAAAATATATGCCCGAAATTTAAACCATAATTTCGAACATAACAAGCTTAAACAAACGCGCCCGATATTGAATTCATTTTTTTTAAACATTATGAGCTTAGAAATACATGCCCGAAATAGATTTAGAAATTAATTTTGGTTTGTCCTCGTTTAATTTGAGACTACTTTTTGAAAACTTTCTCTCATTTAGGATGTGAATGTATGTTACATAATTGTTTGTTTAAGAAGCATTCGGTTTTCATTTTCTCTTTGCTCCTCGGGTATATATATTCTAACATATATACTTGGGAGCTAAGAGGAAGTGCAGTTGAATTTTTCTTAAACAAACAATCATATAATACACATTCATGTATGAGATAAAATGTTCACAAAGTGGGTTTAACAGCCTACCCTTTTCTTGTAAACCCTAAATTAAATTATTTTTCAGTTGCATAATGCCTAGCAAAAAAGCTAGATTGATTCTCCACGTCAATCACCTCACTACGAGCAAGGACTCAAATTTTTTATCGAGATGTGCAAAGGATTGTTCGACAACGAAGAGAACGTAAGATGTTCGTGTAGGAAATGTAAAAATTTTGGCTTAAAATCCATTGCAAAATGAAATACCATTTGCATATTCTCGGTTTTTGGAAGACTTACACGAAGTGGAACTATCCCGGTGAAATGCCTGGGCCTCCAGTTGTAGAAGTAGAAGACGTTGCGCCACATGATGGTATGAAAAACGTTATTGAAGACATTATGGGGGGAGTGTATGGAAGAAGATACAAAGCTTAACCAACAGAACTCAAGTGGAGATAGTAGCGGTGTTGGTGATGATTTTGAAGCCCTGGTAGAGGAAGTTGAAACAAAATTATAGTCTAGTTGTACTAAGTTTTCTTCCCTTGACTTTTTAGAAAAGCTTATAAATCTGAAGGAGATGCACCATTGGACTAATATTTCATCCGATCATCACCTCGCGTTGTTGCAAGTTGCAGTGCCAGAAGGAAACAAGATTCCCTCTTCGCATTATGTAGCTAAGAAGACATTTAAGAAGATTGGTTTAGAGTATGAGATGATAGACGCGTGCATAAGTGATTGTTCTCTATTCTGGAAAGAACACCAGTCGTTGCAAAATTGACCCGTTTGTAATGAGAGTCCATGGGTCGATAAAGACACAAAAGGCATAAAGGTTGCTCGCAAGGTGTTATGATAATTTCCCTTGACGCCTATACTACATAATTGTTCAAGGCACACAAAAAAATATATGATATGGCATAGTACCAGACGATCAGAATATGGGACTATGCGTCATCTAGTTTATGGATCTTCATGGTAGGACTTTGACAGTAAGTACCCAAGCTTCGCGATGGAGCCACAAAATGTTCGCCTAGGGCTTGCAGTTGACGGTTTTAATCCGTGTAACGGATCCTCGACTCATAGCACGTGGCCAATCATACTCACCACATACAATTTGCCTCCATGACTAAGCATGCAAGAGTCCACATTCATGTTGACCTTGTTCATTCTTGGCCCTAAATCACTTAGGAAAGACATGGACGTTTGCCTTAGACCGTTAGTGGTGAACTTAAACATTTATGGCAGTCACGTGTACGTACTAAAGATGCAGCGATAAACACATTCTTCACAATAGAGGCAATGTTGTTATGGATCATAAATGACTTTTCAACCTGTAGTAGTCCATCAGGTTGGAGCAGACAGGACTACAAAGCATGCCTGACTTGCAATGAAGACACTCCTTCAATGCGTGTAATTGGTAAATGCGTGTATGTTGGTCATCGCCGGTTCTTCAATGCCAAATATTCGTGGAGAACAAGTCTCGACTTTAACGAGAGACCCGAGACAAGAGACTCTCCGAAATAGTTCAGTCTTGCTGACATAGAAGTTCAACTCGGTCTTCTAATTCATCGTCTACCAATACGCCCTCGAATGTCTTCGGTGCCCAACCTCAAACTCAACAACAATAGTACGAGGTAAACTATCTTATTTTACTTTGGTAAATGTTGGGTTATGTTAGTAGTTTTGTTAGAAGATTGGTAACTTTGGTATATATATGTTGGTAGTATGTTAATATGCTAATGTGGATTTTGATATATATTATTGTAGGAATTTGTTTCGGGGTTGTTCCAAACCCCGACATTTTTTAACCGACTTAACAACTATCTCGCTTCGAGGGGAAAGCAACCCGCAGACGTTGATGATGACATTTCTGATAACGACGACGACGATGACATGATGTAGTTTTTCACGTTTTATACAATTTTAGGATGTTATTGTGCAAGTGAATTAAACGAATAACTTTTAAGTAATGTTAGTATGTTGATATAATTATTGTGTTTATGTAGTTCGTTTGTGTGTTGCTAAAACTGGAAATAGGCATGTTTTGTGTATTCGTAAAAACCGGAAAATATTGTAAATGCATCCGAATTAAAAAAAACGACTTTTAGCGGCGAATGTGTCGCCGCTAATGATATTCAAGCAATAGCGACATGTACTTTTATCGTAGACAAATGTCGCCACTAATATCGCTTTTTCTTGTAGTGCGTACGACTGGAATCTTCAACCTCATAGGGAGGGACCTCATTTTACACATGTTGATACCGCAAATCCAAAGACCAATTGTTCATTATATTTAGAGTAAACTGCCATTTTAGTCCCTGAGGTTTAACTAAAATTACCACTTTAGTCCAAATAGTTTTCTTCTTGTCATTTTAGTCCAAATAGTTTTGTTTTCTGCCATTTAATCTCTGACTTTTGTCATTTTTTTGCCATTTTCATCGACCAACACCCCCATCATAACCCTCTATCATCGCCACCACTTGTCTGCACCGTCACCACCCACCCACCCACCCCACCACCATCACCACCCACCAATTCCACCACCACCGGCCACTTTTTCGCCACCCATGTCATCAACTAACACCGCCACCATCATCGTAAAACCAACAACCACCGCCATCATCCTCACTGTAAACCGGCACAACACCATTCCCATACTATCGCACCTACAAAAAAAAAGTGGTTTGACCAAAATTCACCTAAGTTAACTAATTGTTTTGAATGGAGTTAGTGGATTGAATGAAAATGATAAAAAATAACAAAAGATAGGGACTAAAATGGCAGAAAACAAAACTATTTTTACTAAAATGGTAAGAAAAAAACTATTTGAACTAAAGTAGCAATTTTGATCAAATATTTGAAACTAAAATGACAATTTACTCTTATATTTAGCTATGAATAAGAAGACTGTTAAAAAAAGTTGCTTGTTTTATCTTTTAGCGTATTGGTTTTTCCAGATTTGATATAAACAAACTCTACATATACATTTAGGGGTGTAAACGAACCGAACGTTCAGCGAACAGTTCGTGAACCGTTTGGCTGGAAGTTCGTTTATGTTCGTTCGTTTAATAAACAAACGAACATGAACAAGGAATTTCGTTCGATTAGTTAAATGAACGAACATGAACAAAGGTCTTGTTCGTTCAATTGTGTTCGTGAACGTTCGGTAAACTGTTCGTGAACATTCATTCATTTGCGTTTGTTTATGTTCGCATGTTTGTGTTTTAATGAAACATTTTTGTACTTTCATATATTTTATCTATACTTTTTATATTATTAAACTTATATTTATTTTATTACCCTAAGAATTAAACTTGGAAAACCGTGTTTCACCTTGTTTATGCAACATTTCCCTTTCATTTTCTTATTATTTACATTGACGAATATGATCGACCTCCGTTCCACAATAAGGAATTCACGTTCTAGTGCTACTCTTTGGGCCATCCACCTTTATCCTTCGTCGCATTTGTCAAATTTATTTGTGTTCGTGAACCGTTCGTGAACACGCTCATTTCCTTAATGAACGAACAAGAACATAAAATCTCGTTCGGTAACTGTTCATGAACCGTTCGTGAACACATTTATTTCCTTAACGAACGAACACGAACAAAGCCTTGTTCGTGTTCGTTCGGTTCGTTTACAGCCCTATATACATTTAACGAAATAAGAGTAGCATCAATATATATTAGCCGGCCTTGTTAAAATATAGTTCTTTAACATCCACAACATTATCCTTTTATATTGGCAATTTACGTCCATTGATAATCAGTTAATCTGTATAACATATTTGCAGGGTGGACCTAGCATGTTACTAGGGGTAGCCCTCGCTACCCTTTAACGCTCCGGCAGTAGTGTAAATTTTGAAAAAAAATTGACTTTTTTTTAATTTCCTTATCCATTTTTATATGAAACGCTGCCCTTATAAAAATTTTCAAAACAAATAATGAATTTATCAAGTTAGTCGAACTAACTAGCCTCCTTATTTGTAAACCACCACAAGTGGCCTAGTGGTGGAGTGACTTGGGTTCTCCAATGGAGACCCAAGTTCAATTCCCATTAGTGCCACTTTGGTGGCCACCGACACCCGCTTTAAGCCGGACCGAGGACACTTGAGGTCTCGGGTTTGAAACATGTTTCTTACCCCTCTTTGATGGCTATGGGTATTTGCCGCCAGGGATCCTTGTCGGGTGGTGAACTGGGAAGGGAGATCCCTTCCGCGGTCAGGGGTACCGTGCAACTACCCTTATTTGTAGCTATGTTATAGCAACAAATCATAAATCAAATATGATCTATGAAGCTGCAAATAAGAAGGCTAGTTAGTTCGACTAATTTGATAAATTTTGTTTTCACTCTAAATCATATATAGTCAATTCACTATAAATAATTAAGACTTGTCACCAATAGTTTTTTTTTATCTGAAATCTTACGGTGTAGGTGGGCTCCATCAATAATACTACATTGGTAAACTATAAACACGTCATGAATAATCCATTTAACGACATAGCACGGACGAATTTACGAAGGGATCACCTACGGGCTGTTTAGCAACAGATTATCGACATCAATTCCAGCGTCGCAAGTGAGACATTTTTTCGACAGGTTACGGCATTGGCGCAGGATAGTGTATGTCTAGGGGGCACCGCCCCCCTAACTTTTCGATGCGTATTGTTATGAATAGTACTTTCGTATAGGTATATACGTTGCCGCCTCCCCGGTTTCGGGAAAATTGGGGGGGGGGGGGGGGAGGGGGCCTGGCTTCGCCAATGACTAACGGGCTTGCACCTACAAACGGATGACAACTTCGTTGATCCTTTACCGATGAATTCCCCCCAGTAATTTGTTGGTGTTGCTGATTTTTATTAAAAGAAATATATTAAATATACTTAAATTTCATGAAATTTTAATATTCTGTTTGAGTAAAGTATACGAATGGCCTCCGTGATTTATCAAAATTTTAGATTTGCTCCCTAGCTTTCTAAAAGTACATGGATGGTGGTCACTTTGGTTTGCATTTTGTAACGCATTTAATCTCCAACTTTTTCCAAAGGTATATGGATGGTTCTTGTGGTTCGCACTTTGTAACACATTTAGTCCTTAAGTTGGACCCAACAAACTTTAGATTTGTTGGTTAGGAACTAAATGTGTTACAAATTGCGATTTGAAAAGCTATTACAAAATTTAAAATTTTCAAAAACTACATAACCCGTTAGTTTATTTATTCTTTTTGTTTTTTTTTCATCATTTAGTGAGATCCATGAGTATTATCGATGAATCTTGTCCGTCAATGAATTGTCGTCATGACACTTTTTTCTAGCTAAAGCTTATACAGGGTTTGGAATATTTTGTTAACATTTTAATATAAGGCCTAATAAACTTAGGTTTAACTAGTTATTGTGATGCTAGCGCTATTGATGTAGATCATTTAACATTACCTATCTATAGTACATATACATATACATTAGGTTTCAAGCTTTGTGTTTAACCATTAGAGACGTGTTTAAGTATTTTCAATTCTTAATTCTGGTCTATTAAAAGTAACAATTTCTCATTCATAATAACTACAATCAACTGAACCATCCTATTTTTATATTAAAATAAGTTACAAAACAACCATTTAAAAATGAGTTAAGGTTTCCAACATATTTGGATCGAGTTGGGTGGTGTCATAATAAATTTTGTCACACATAAATGTTGTTATTACTAAGATGGCAACGTATCCGAATATGAATCATTTGATGCAATCATGCATGTTCTGTGGTTACCAACCACCCATCAAACAAAAGGAACCATGTTTCGTCCCTTTCTTCTAAAAAAAAAACACATTGGCAAATGAAATTTTAAAATTCTTTATATCGGATAAGATTTTTTTTCTGCAGGTGAAGACACATAACTTTTAATTCGAGTACACATGTATTTTAGTGATGATTATGAACGTGTTCACATCAATGTCTTTTGAAAAGGGCCGTGATATTTTTTTCCACGTTATTTTGTAAATAAGAGGCAATTCTACATATTCTTTTAAGTTTTGTAGATAAGAGGCATTACACATATTCTTTTAAGTTTTGTAAATAAGAGGCAATTACACATATTCTTTTAAGTTTTGTAAATAAGAGGCAATTACACAAATTGTTATAGACTCTAATCATAAGATTTTACGGTGATTAATGTCTTTTTATTTAAACTTGTCACAGTTATAATCCCTAAAGTATATGTTTTCTTGACACATTTGTTCAATCTTAAAAAAATACCATATAAAGACGTCTACTAATTTTATAATGCACATATTTAACATTTTAGTGATCGATATTTCCATACAAAAAGTTAAGAGGTTAAAATATCAACATATACAAGTTGTATATTTGTGCGAGCTATTATTATTAGCATTATTAAATTAGAATAAATTATCAACTATATATGTTTAGGGAGATGATCAAATATGAACTTTAGTTTGGCTAAAGGATCGGTATACACATATAATGTATATATGTGTGGACGTTCGGGAGGCAAAAATGAAAGTGAACTAATTTTAACGTTATTTTACAAATTTTGTGAAAATAACGTTAAAGAGGGGGATGGTTAATCATGCATCATGCGGTGGCATTGATAGTCGAAAGATAAAAGGGTACATGCACTAATAGGCCTTTGTCCCGATTGTTGAGTGTTATGCTCCTTGTGTCCAAAGCTTGATGCAAAACTACTATCGAGCCGGGGGTCTCAGTGGAAGCAACCTCTCTATTCCTACGGGGTAGAGTAAAACTGTCTACATCTTACCCTTCTCAGACCCTACCTTAGCTTTGTTATTGGTGAGATTTACTAAGTATGATGATGATGATGACGAGTTTGGCTAAATGATAGGAAGTAAAGGGGAAGGGTATTTAAGTCAATTTTATCCAATCTTCCCCCTTGTTCTCTCTCTATAATTTCAAAACCTACCATTTTCAAAGCCTAACATCTTCAACATTTGCTTCACTTTCTATCTCAATAATCACTACATTATAGTGCGATTTTAGTCGCTAATCAATGAGTCAAACACCTAATCAACGTGTTCTTAAATTTTTTTTGAGGAAACTCAGTTTTATTTCATACAATATCTCATTTTTTCCGGTGATTTTGAAGCGAATAACTTGATTTGTTCGATTCGATCGCTGATAAGTATTTATAGCATTCAAATTTCGTCAATCGTTGAAGAAATCTGAAGAAATCAGCTTCAATCTATGTAAGAAAATTTTGAATCGCATTTTTATGATCTGGTTTTTAAATTGAGTTATTGTGTTTTACAAAGGAATGAAAAAACACATTTTTTTAAATTTTCAGTCTATTGCGTTTTTGAAACAACATATTTTATTGTGTTTTTAGTCCATTGTGTTTTAGGTAAAACACATTTTATGCGTAAAACACATTTTATGTGTTTTTAATCCATTGCGTTTTAGAAAAGAAAAACACTTTCTTTTGTGTTTTTTCTATTGCGTTTTAGAAAAAAAAAACACATTTTATGTGTTTTTTGGTCCAATACGTTTTAAAAAAACACATTTTTATGTGTTTTTAGTCCATTGCGTTTTATAAAAAAAAAACACTTTCTTTTGTGTTTTTTGTCTAATGCGTTTTAAGAAAAACACATTTTATGTGTTTTTTTTTGTCTATTGCATTTTAGAAAAACACATTTTGAAGTGTTTTTAAAAGTTTATTCCGTTTTAGGTAAAACACATTTTTATGTGTTTTTAGACAATTGCGTTTTAGAAAAAAAAAACAATTCCTTTTGTGTTCTTAGTCCATTGCGTTTTAGAAGAAACACTTTCTTTTTTGTTTTTAGTTCATTGTGTTTTAGAAAATAAATCATTCTTTTGTGTTTTTTTGTCCATTGCGTATTAGAAATAACACTTTCTTTTTTGTTTTTAGTACATTGAGTTTTAGAAAGAACACTTTATTTGGTGTTTTTTCCCATTGTGTTTTAGAAAAAATAAACACTTTCCTTTGTGTTTTTTGTCCATTGCGTCTTAGAAAAAAACACTTTCTTTTGTGTTTTTAGTCTATTGTGGTTTAGAAAAAAAAACATTTTTTTTTGTTTTTTGTCCATTGCGTTTTAGACAGCTGGGTTATCGAAAACTTCATTTTCAAAAGTATAGCAACAGTGTGCTCGTTTTAAAGATAAAAAACGCTCTTTCTATGATGCAATTAAAAAAATGTCGTATGGGAAAGTTATTAATGTTTTAAAAATGGGGAGAATTGGAGGAGAGAGAAACTATTGATTTGAATGGACTGGAATACCCTCAAATTAACCAACTCGCCTTCTTCTTTTTGTTCAATTTCACTCTTAATTTAGCCCTTGATTAGTTAATAGATGATCAGGATTATTGCCTAGTCTTCCTATCCAAATAAACTTCTTAGTATATCCTGACCTTATATGTTAAATGTTATAAATACATATAATGTTTATCTTAAGATATAGTGAGATGATCAAATAGGAAGTATAGTTTGACTAGGAAGGATAGGAAGCAATAGGGTTATGACATGTCACAAAATTTAAAAATAAAGGGGGATGGTATTTTAGTGAATTTTATCCAATCTTCTCCCTTCTTCTTTCCCTGTAACTTCAAAACCCACAATTTTCAAAACCCACTATCTTCAGCATTTTCTTCAATTTCTATCTCAATAATTAGGGTTGTAAACGAACCGAACGATCACGAACAAGGCCTTGTTCGTGTTCGTTCGTTAAGGAAATAAACGTGTTCACGAACGGTTCATGAACACTTAGCGAACGAGATTTTATGCCCGTGTTCGTTCATTAAGGAAACGAGCGTGTTCACGAACGGTTCACGAACATAAATGAACACAAATAAATTTGGCGAACGCGACGAAAGATATAGGTGGATGGCCCAGAGAGTAGCACTAGAACTTGAATCCCTTATTGTGGAGCAGAGGTTGATCGTATTCGTTGATGTAAATAATGAGAAATGAAAGGGAAATGGTGCATAAACAAGGTGAAATAGGGTTTCCTAGTTTAATTGTTAGGGTAATAAAATAAATATAAGTTTAATAATATAAAAAGTACAGATAAAATATATGAAATTACAAAAATCTCTAATTAAAACACAAGCATACGAACATAAACGAACGCAATTGAACGAATGGTCACGAAGACGTTCACGAACACCTTACCGAACGTTCACGAACACAATTGAACGAACGGGACCTCTGTTCAAGTTCGTTCGTTTAACTAATCAAACGACATTTCTTGTTCATGTTCGTTCGTTTATTAAATAAACGAACTTCCCGCCGAAGGATTCACGAATTGTTCGCTGAACGTTTGGTTCATTTATAGCCCTATCAATAATTACTACATTATAGTGCGATTTTCGTTATCAATCAATGATTCAAACATGCAATGAACGTGTTCTTCAACTTTTTTGAAGAAACCAGTTTAATTCCATACAATATCTCATTTTTTCCCGTGATTTTGAAGCGAATCACTCGATTCGTTCGCTGATAAGTGTTTTAGCATTCAAATTTCGTCAATCGTTGAAGAAATTTGAATAAATCGGCTTCGATCTATGTAAAAAATCTTGAATTGCACTTTTACAATCTGGGTTTTTGAATTGAGTCATTGCGTTTTACAAAGGAATGAAAAAACACTTTTTTTTGTATTTTCAGTATATTGCGTTTTAGAAACAACACATTTTATTCTGTTTTTAGTCCTTTATTTTTTAGGAAAAATACATTTCTTTGTGTTTCTAGTCCATTGCGTTTTAGGTAAAACATATTTTATGTGTTTTTAGTTCATTGCGTTTTAGGTAAAACATATTTTTATGTGTTTTTAGTCAATTGTGTTTTATAATAAACGTCTTCTTTTGTGTTTTTAGTACATTGTGTTTTCGAAAACAACACATATCTTTGTGTTTATAGTCAATTGCGTTTTAGAATAAGCACTTCTTTTGTGTTTTTATTACATTATGTTTTAGAAAAAAAACACATTTCTTTGTATTTTTAGTCCATTGCGTTTAAAAAAAAGATTTTTTTTTGTTTTTATTCTATTGCGTTTTAGAAAAAAAGCATTTTTTGTGTTTTTAGTCAATTGCGTTTTAGAATTTTTTTGTGTGTTTTTCTGACCATTGCGTTTTAGAAAAAAAAAAACAATTTTTTTTTGTTTTCTGGCCATTGCGTTTAATAAAAAAGACTTTTTTTGTGATTTTAGTCCATTGCGTTTTACAAAAAAAAAAAAAAAAAATTCTCTGTGTTTTTTAGCTATTGCGTTTTAGAAATAAAACATTTCTTTTATGTTTTTTTCTATTGCGTTTTAGAAACAAGATTTTTATTTGAGTTTTTTGTCAATTGCGTTTTAGAAAAAAAAAAAGTCATTTTTATACTTTTTGTCCATTGCGTTTTACGCATCTAGGTTTTCGAATTTTTTTTTCTAAAATATAGCAATAGTATACTCGTTTTAAAGATAAAAAGACGCTTGTTTTTGTAGTGCAATTTTTATAAAAAAAATAATGTAGTATGGAAGAGTTATTAACGTTTAAAAAACATGGAGGGGGGTATTGGAGGAGAGTGAAACTATTGGTTTAGATTGACTAGAATACCCTTCACAAACTGACAACCCTCTTTTTTTTTTTTATCAATTATACTCATTTAATCCAAACGTTTGATTAATCAATTGATGATCAAGATTACTTCCTAGTCTTTCTAACAAAAACAAACTTCCTAGCATACATTAATCCTTAAGATATAAATATAAAGTTTTGATTAGAAATGACATTAGTTTGCCAACCGCACCAAGGGATTCATGGGTTTACTTGATTGATACATGAGAGTTGTTTTCCATACAAAATTGTTGGATAAAAAATTACGGCGAGTAAGTTAAAGTATATTAATATTTAGTGCGTTATGAAATTGTTGTACCTTTGCAATTGGTCGACACCTTTGGGAAACATATATAAAACATAATAATGATAAGTATCATATCAAAGATATCATCTAAGTCTAAAAAGCCATCCACTAAGGCTACTTAGGTTGAATGGTTAGTCATCCTAGCTAGCTAGCTAAACCTAATGCGTGTTAATGCATGCACCCGTTCAATATAACTCTCCTTAGGCCGGAGGGTGTGGGGGCGCCACCCTCGCCAGGTCACCTTCTATAGCGCCCCGGGGCGCTATCACACCACACCCTCAAATTCAATTGGAGGCGCTATGGGCTGGGCTTTATCATGGTAACACCAAGGTTGAAAGGTGCAGGTGGGGCCCACTTGTGTTTCCACCAATGAAATCTTTTTTTTTTTGTTTTGTTTAATATGGGGCTCATCTACACCATGCAAATTAAAGGGGGCTTCATGGCTGAGGTGAATCTTAGATGACGTTGACATGGCTTGATAAAACCCCTAGGGGGCTCCAACCACACCCTCCAGCCTTAGGGTGTAAGGGGTGGTCACCTCTCTAGGAGAGGTAAACTCTCAACATAACCAATCAAACCATGCCATATCAACTCCCCTCTCTCACTCCCCTCTTGCACCAAACATAAGGGGTGATTAATCCACCATTAACCCATTCTCTCTGTCTCTTCTTCCTTGTGCGGTGATTAATCACCGAAATCAACTCCCCCCATTAGGTAAACTTTGATGGCGGCGGTGTTTCCCGCGCGATAAAGGGGTTTACCGCTTCCACCCCGTGAACCGTTATCGACATAATCTTGAATCTACTAGTAGGTTTTATATTTCCCAAATAATCAGGATAATTTTATGAACCGTTATCACTTTCAGAGTAAATTATTTCATATTAAATCCGTTATCACTTCCAAGAGTAAATTATTTCATATGAAATAAATAATCAAATAACACATATAATATAACAAGAGCGAGAATGCATTTTTCGGTGAAAACAAAGTCAGCAGTTAACAGATAAAAACCCATCAGTAACAACTAAGTTATTATTAACGAAGTTGGAGTTGCAAACCCATAAGTAACAACTAAGTTAGGAAAGTAACATTCTATAGGTAGGAAAGTTTCATAAGGTTGAAAACCTACAAGTAACAACTAAGTTATTATTGACGACTCATGTGGCCGTTGACGGCCAGTTACCAGTAATGACTAGTTAACACTAATAATAGTTACCAATGTTCTCAAGTTGCTACGAATCACACTAGGAAGTAGTTTTTTTATCTTAGTAACCACTGATGATTAGTAGCGACTTATTATTGATAATCAATTCTTACCGTGATCAAATTTTATGTAAGTCTCCATCAATCATTCAAATTCGAAGTAACTTCCAATGGCTTTAAAATCCGAAGTAATTTCCAACACAACAAGTGTAAGGGCTCTATCTATCACTTGAACCTCTCTTGGGGCGCTACCCTAAACTACCCTAAACCCCACCAAGGGGTTAGTGCTCATTGGAAATCCATGGTCACTTGCAAGCTCTTTTAAACCACCACTTTCGTAGGTGTTAGAAATCACAATAATCTATACACATGATTACTCCAAACTTTCTAACTTGTGTCTATGCTTATTATTATAACACTTTGGTCTTAAGTAAAATGTAACTAAATTGGAATGAATCGATGACACTAAATTCATCAACGAAGTATAACCTTTATAGTTTCAACACCATTATTCAAGTTATTTCATACACGTAAGTTCGCCATGTTGGTCTTCTCCATATTTTGATCCATAATTGATTCAAATTTTCATTGGATTTCGTAACAATTGAGAATGCATTGGATTGGAAGTTTTACCTTTGTGAGAAGAGATTGAAAATGATATAGTTATTTGAGTTGCCCACCAATTATGGAGGAGCTCTAAAGTTTAAATATATAGTTATCTTTATTATGTTCCATATATAATAGTTATCTTAGACTTATGGGCTTCATAAAAATAACATCTTGAAGGCCGTCAAAAAGTGAAACCCAAATGCGTCCCATAAAGTATAGAGTTTTATCTTCTTTTGGCATTAACTGTTTCTCCATTCCTCGGAGAAATTCTACCTTAATATATTCTTCCTTGAGTGCTTCTTGTTGCGCGTCATAAATTCTAGTAGTGAGGTTCGTTTGACTCGTCATTTCTAATGCTCGAACCCTTACTGTCTTAACTCATTCCGTGCGGCTCAAGGAGTCCGCTACAACGCTCGCCTTGCCCGGATGATACTTGATTTCACAATCATAGTCGTTCAACAATTCAACCCAACATCGTTGACGCATATTTAATTCTTTTTTATTAAATATATGTTGAAGACTTTCGTGATATGTGAAGATAGTACACTGAGTACCGTATAGATAATGTCGTCATATCTTCAAAGCGAATACCACCGCGCCTAACTCTAGGTCTTGAGTGGTATAGTTCTTCTCGTGAAGTTTTAGTTGGTGTGATGCGTACGCGATGACTTTTTCCCATTGCATAAGCATGCAGCCTGATCCTTGATGCGATGTATCACAGTACACCACAAAGTCACCGGTACCATTTGGGAGTGATAAGATCGGTGCATCGCACAACTTATCTTTGAGAAGTTGAAATGCCTCTTATTGTTTTTCGCCCCAATTAAACTTCTTGTCTTTTTGCGTGAGGAAGGTTAGTGGTTGAGCAACTTTAGAAAAGTTCTCAATGAATCTCCAGTAGTAACCCACTAATCCTAAAAATTTTCGTACTTCGGTTGGAGTCTTGGGTGCTTCCCAATTCTTAATCGCCTTAATCTTTGATGGGTCTACATGTATGCCTTTCTCGTTCACTACATGCTTGAGAAATTGTACCTCGCGAATCCAAAATTCATACTTGGGAAACTTCGTGTAAAGTTTCTCCTTCTTTAGTAGTTCCAGAATGGTCCTCAAGTGTTGTTCATGCTCATCTTTTGATCGTGAATATATTAATATATCATCAATAAATACTATCATGAATTTGTTGAGATATGGCTTGGACACGCGATTCATTAAATCCATAAAGACCGCTGGTGCGTTTGTTAAACCAAAAGTCATAAGAAGAAACTCGTAATGACCATAACGAGTTCGAAATGCCGTCTTCGGTATGCTTTCTTCTTGTATCCGCAACTGATGATTACCAGACTTTAAGTCTATCTTGGAGTAGAAGCTCGAACCTTGTAGTTGGTCGAATAGATCATCAATCCTCGGTAGTGGATACTGATTCTTGATGGTAAGTTTATTCAACTCTAGGTAATTTATGCACATTCTGAAAGTTCCATCTTTCTTCTTTACAAATAAAACTGGAGCTCACCAAGGCGAGAAACTTGGACTAATGAATCCCTTATCCAACAACTCTTGAAGTTGTGTGGAGAACTCTTGCATTTCAAAAGGTGCTAATCAATATGGAGACTTGGCCACGGGTGCGAATCCCGACACCAAGTCGATGTGAAACTCGACTTGTCGTTGTGGTGGTAATCCCGGTAAGTTTTTAGGAAAGACTTCGGGAAATTCTCTTGCCACAGGAATATCTTCAAGCTTCGGCTCCTCGGCTTTCTTGTCGACTACGTGTGTTAGGAAGGCTATGCAACCTTTCCGTAAGCACTTTTGAGCCTTCATGCAATTTATGATCCGCAATGGTGTGTCGCGCTTCTTTCCGTGGATGACAAGTGTCTCCTCATTTGGTAGTGGAATGCGAATAATCTTCTCGTGACATACGACTTCGGCTTGGTTATCGGATAGCCAATCCATGCGACTACTACGTCGAAACTACCCAATTGAATGGTAAGAGATCGATATTGAATTTTTGCTCACCAAGTTCCAATGAACATCCTTTAACAACTTCTCCTGACTCAACTAGTTTACTATTTTCCAATTCTATTGAATAAGGAACATCTAGCTTACTTGATTCTACCCCAAGTATATTTTTAAATTCCATAGAAATAAAGCTAAAATCAGCACCGGTATCAAATAATATGGATGCGAAATGATTTTTGATAGGAAACGTACCAGTGACCACATTGGGGTCTTGGCGCGTATCTCTTGCTCCAATCACAAAAGCTCTCCCACGAGCTTGATTTTCTTTAGGACAATCCTTCCTAAAGTGGTTCTTGTCCCTGCATCCATAGCATCCTTGCCCACGTCCATTCCCTTTTCCATTTCCGTTTCCATTCCAATTCCCGTTTCCATGCCCAGCTCCTCCTCCAGTACTCGTTGCCAACATGCTTCAGTACGGTGACCAATCTTGCCACACTTATCATATTTAATCACTCGCCAAGCACCCATGTGATGGTACTTGCATTTTTCACACTTGGAAAAATTGCCCGCATATTTCTTAACCCAGTGTTGTTTGTGGCTACAAACGATTTTACCTCTTTAGGTGGGTTGGTTTCTCTTTTCTTGTTGTTGTTGTTGGTTTTGTTGTTGTTCACACAAGTACCTTTCTTGAAATTCGAGTACTTTCTCTTCCCATCACTTGAAGATTCGACATGAGATTCCTTCTTCTCAGTTCCTTTCACAAACAACTTCTTCATCCTTACTGCGTCTTTAATGAGACTAACGGCTAAGGTCACAACCTAGGTGATAGTGGTGGGGTTTGCCGATGTAACCATTCTTCGAATCTCGGGAGCTAGACCCCAGATCTAGCGTTCAATATGCTTGAATTCAGGTGTTACAACATAAGGGATCACACGAGATAGGTCGTGAAAACTTTGCGTGTACCCCACAATGTCAGCTCCGACCATGGTAAGTTTCTAGGATTCAGTCTCCAATTTATGGAGTTCAGCCCGAGAGCAGTATCTCTCCCTCATCCGTTCTTTTAGCTTTTCCCATGTCATTCCATAGGCAGCATCGTCACCCAAAGTTTGCACTTGTAGATTCCACCAAGTAAGTGCCTCATCAACAAATAGACCAGTGACACAAGTAACTTGTTGATCAGCGGAACATTTGCTCATTCGGATGCTCGAATCCGTTTTATCAGTCCAACGCACAAAAGGCATGGCACCGCCGGTGCCATCATAGTTCAGTGGCTTGCAGTCTAGAAACTGCTTGTATGTGCATCCTGAAATTTGCATAACCGGATCATGAATGAGCAAATAATGAAACACACGAATAGATTATAAAAAGAATTATTTACGTGGTAACTAATCAACAAAACATTATCGTTGACATTGTTTCCTCCAGAAGAACTGCCTTGTCCCTGACCGCATGATCCGCCTGTGCTACTGCTTTTTTCAGCACGGTTCGCCTCATATTGGGCGATCTATTGAGATATCTTTTCTTCTAGTAGAGAGTTTAGTTCCACCTCAGTCCTAGGAAATGGCTGGGTGGGGGTTGGTTTACCGTCCGTGTGCGAACAACTCTTCTTTTTGGTGCCATGTTCTTCCAAAATGATATAACGATAGAGATTAGGCGTTTATTTAACAATAAACATTTTTTACTAAGTGTGTGTATATATATATATATATATATATATATAACTAAGCGATCCATCAAGCGAATAAATCAATTCATACAAGCAATGAGACATGTATAAAGAGATAAATAAAATGCGTCATAAAGAAACACCAAGGTTTTATATATATTAAGACAACTTGTTACATAATCGTTTGTAAAGGAAACAAAAATGTACTCGGGCTACATCACCCAGTCATACAAATCTAATATTTATAAAGTGGTAAAATCTTCCTTCAAATTGAGCGATCTTCATTCTTCTAGTTGTCTTCAAAACTTGGTGTGTGGTCTTCATGCACAAAAACAGGTAGCTAGAAAAGAAAATCTAGGGTGCATGGGGATGGTTGTGGAGTCGGGAATGCTAAACTGCGGAGGTTGGTGACCTCTTCCTTGAGCTTGTTGACTCGATGAAGCAGAATGCCTATCTGCTGCTCGAGTGTCAGCACACGAGCAGCAAGGCCGACTGGCGGCATGGGAGGTGGTGGTAGTGGTGGTGACGCTGGTGGTGGTGGTGATGCTGGTGGTGGATAAGCTGGTGGGGGTGGAGGCCTGGCGTCAGCCTGCCTCTCTAGATCATAGACCCTCTTACAGAGGATCTGTATCTGTAGATCCAACGAGTGAACCAAGTCCTCCGTAGAGTACGGAGTGAAGTGAGATGGATGGTAAGGGTCAGATGTGGGCATAGTATGGGGTGGAGAGTATCGAGTCGAAAGATGCTCGGCTGGAACATATGAGGATAGTCGAGACGACTGATGCGAAGAGCTCGCCATGTAGTGAGGTGATGGTGGTCGACGGTGGTCGACGTGAGGGTCCATCAGCAACAGGGTGACAAAAGTGAGAACGAAAAGAATTAATCGATAGCAGCTCCAACCGACAAGTCTGCCTGATAGGGATTGGGGGTGTGAGGTCGTATCATCAGTATGAGTGGTGGAGGTGCGGACAGAGGTGTGAGTGGGGGTAGGAGTAGGAGTAGGTGTGGGGGTAGCTGGGACAGTAGAGGAGGCATCATCAATGGCCCGAAGTGCGGAGGAAGTCGCTGACTTCCTAGAGTCTGAATCAGAAGATTTGTCAACCGCAAAAACAATGGGAGAAGCGTCCTCTAAGATGGCAACATCAAAGACCTCCCCGTCACCGAGGTCCTCATCAAGGTGGTCCACATGAAACACAGGAATGACATCGTCGTTGTCGTCGTCTATATCGAAGATAAGAGGTATGATATCAAGTGGTATGACATCAATGGGTATGGGGGCAAGAATATGGTCTCCCTCGGCGTGACCAATCACAATCATGTGACCATGATGGAATAGGCCAGTAGCTAGTACATCGTCCTCCAGAGGGACGTCACAACATCGTGATCGGGTAAGGCAAAAGGCTGAAAATCATCCATGTCGTCATCATCTAACACTTAGTTTGGATCCTCCTCTGGATTCTACTCACAGTCCAAAGTGATCATCTCTACAACGGGTCCGTACTCATCATCAGAGATGAGCTCCATCGGGTCATAGTCGTCATACACGCCACTCTCAGAAGATGACATGATAGCCTAGAAAATTTATTTATACGACATATATATTAATAAATAAATTTTACTTAATATATATATGCATGAAATGTAAGAATCACATAAGTTCATTTTAAGTTATCCTACTTGTTTTGTGCGGATTAACTTAATGTTTCATGTCTACCTTTTTATTGACTAGGCCACGTAATATCCTTGCATTGTTTATATGAAATGAATTTGTGTAGTGGACTTTGCGAAATGTTTAGGCAATGAAAATCTCTTGTTCTTGTGAAAATTGTTTTTATGAGAGGATCCTAGTGATTGTAGACTAGACTCGAGAAAGAATCCTGGTTCACTACAATCGAAGCTCTGATACCAATCTGTCACACCCACTCATAGGCGGAAGCACAAGGTGTGATCGTGATTGATTCTCATTGCATACAATAAAGGAAACGTACTAAATGAATAAAACAAACTCCAAATGCCATTGTAATAATAGTTTCTAATCACAACACAAGGTTAGGTATATTGTTTACAACCATTAAAATGAATATAAGTTTCCAAAATGTCATGCATCAAAATTCAAGTTTTTAAAGTTTAAGGTTTTGATAACTATATCACTGCAAGGAGGCGGTATATAATGAGCAAATCGTCCAAAAGTTGGCATGGAGTTCCGACTCTTGCTTTCTTGACATGAAATCCCCGCATAGTCCACTAATTTCCTAAAATACATGTAAGTTTAAAAACGTCAACAAAGTTGGTGAATTCATGTAGTTGTTTTTGTATCAAATGTATCTTTAAAATGTGAGATGTATTTGTATCAAATCCGGTATGTTAAAGCTTCAATGAAATCGTTGATCATTAATGTTTATCTAGGACATTAATATGTGTGACGACATAGGAAGCAATCCAACCCTTGATGAATTTTGTGTCGATTACCCTCGACTGAGACACAAAAGCACTCTTCTGTGTGGGTCCCATGGACCAAGGGTGGGGCTCGCCAAAACCCAGTAGATCTACTCCTTCCGTTCCTCCGTCTAAATGTGATTAATGGTGCTTAAGTACAACCTATTCGCACTTGATCTAACTTATTCCATTTCCTAGCTTATCATACCACTTGTACATGTATCTCTCCTGAAAGTGGGGCTGTAAACGAATCGAACGTTCAGTGAACCGTTCGGCAGGAAGTTCGTTTATTTTCGTTTGATAAGCTTAACGAACGAACACGAACAAAAAATTTCGTTCGATAAACTGCGTTCGGGAACGTTCGGTAATATGTTCGTTTATGTTCGTTCGTGTTCGTTCGTTTATGTCCGTCCGTGTTCGGTTTTTTATGTTTATTTTTAAATTTTTTTTATGTTTTATAAATTTTTTACTTTCCCCCATATGTATTTCCCTCTCTCTGGCCCTCTCCCTCTTTGATATCACACTCCTTCATTCAGACGATCTCCAATCAATTAAACCCAATATCATCCATCCGTGCAATCTTTAAATGGTTATATTTAACTACTTTCTTTGTGTACAATGTTTAAGATTAACGGTGCCTTTTTTAATTTTCAAAATTAAAGTTCATTTGTGTTCGTGGTTAGTGTTCACGAACTGTTCGCGAACAACCAAAATTCCTTAACGAACGAACACGAACACAAACTTCTGTTCGTCATGTGTTCACGAACATCCAAATTTCCTTAACGAAAGAACACGAACATAGCCTTGTCCGTGTTCGTTCGGTTCATTTACAGCCCTACCCGAAAGTTTAAAAACTAGAAAGCGTTTAAAAGAGGGGACATGAACTCACTGAATGCGTTTTGTAAGCGTGCTAGAATAACGATTAGTCTTCTTGTCTCACAAAGTAACCTACAAGTGTCCTAATTTCTGTTAGACACTTAGGTTTATGTATAATCTATGTACAAGTCTTCCATCTTGAATGTGTATTAGGACTTGTATTAAGTTGTATGGAATTATTGTTTATTGAACTATGTTTTAGATGGATAAGTTTCTAAGTTGTTAATATATATATTTCACAAAATATATATTTTTGTATATTTGTGAGTTGTATGAACATGCCTAGCCCTCTTGTGACTTCGTGCCTAGTACGAATGTTATGTACGTGTCCACGACATGTGTATGGCCAAGCCCCTTGTAGTCGGGTTTCACATGTTTGTCTCATTGACGACGTTAACGGATATATTATATATTCTTAAAATATATTTTCTTGTTTAATATGATCTTGGATCACCTTCTAAGTGTATGTGTATATATATCTTCAAATAAATATATATAATCCAAATTCGATGGGTGTTAAAAATAATATATTCTTTAACTTGTATATGTATACTTATACTATTTTATGAGTTCTTGTTTTTGTGTACCCTTGACTAAATCAAAGTAGATGTATGATTTTGTTAAATAATATTTCCAATATTATTTTAGTATAAATATACTTATATGAATACTTTGAATATCTTGTATTTTCACTAAGTGTATACTTAGACAAGTGTACATGTATTTAGGTATAAATACCCATGTATTTTGTATTTGCCAACTAAAATTATTTTATATGATTTTTTATATTTTTTTTCGAAATTATATTTCTTAAAAATAATATATTTTTAATATTTGTTTGTAATATATATATATATATATTTCTTTATATTTGTCAAGAATTTATATATATTTAGTCATTTGTTCAATTTTTGTATAACTTTCACCAATTCTTGTTAATATATATATTTTGCTCTTTAATATATATGTCCATATATTTTGTCCAAAGTCTATAATTTGATAAGGGAATATATAAATATATATTCTTTGTATTTTTGTCCATACACCAATATATGGGTAAGTATATGTATTTTATACTTAATTATTTTCCAATCTATTTTGGGTGTATTTTTTTGTATTTGTATTTCTTGTGAGTATTTAGTGAAATATGAATCCCTACATGTACACTAAATATAAAATACACATAATATACAAATAAGTACCCAATTTTTGGGTGACTAGTAAATATATATAATTTGCCCTAATTATATATATTTATATCCATTTTTATCTTTAAGAAAACTCTATTTTCTTAACTTATATTTTTGTATAAAAATTGGGAAAAATTATGTTTAACAACTTTAAACATTTTACCTTGTAAAAATCTTGTTAAAAATATATTTTTCTAACACTTTAATTTCTACAAAAATTTTGCCATAGTTTCCCCTAGATTTAGGGGTTTTCCCATGTTTAAAAACATGTGTTTTTCTTTTATAAAACTCACAATTTCATCCACAATTTTTCCACAACAATCTAAAACTATAAGCATATGAAATAATCTATATTTTTCATGCTAAGATGAACTTGAAATTTTTATATAAACATGTAGTATTTTAAAATTACATTTTAACATGTTCATCCACTTAAATAGGCTCTTGGTTATAATCTTTTGTAAACTTTGTAGAAAATAATTTGGAAACTTTTTTCATCCATTTTTCAAGTGTCCATAAACATAAGTGTAAGATATTAACAACTTCATTAAGACCATTTTTCATGTTCATCATCATTTTTATCATGGATCTTGTAAGATCCATATGTATACTTGATAGATCTGTACTTTAAACATAATCTAGCAAGTGTACATGTAACATATTTCATCAACATCACAAACTAGCAAGTAAACAACTTCATAACAACATCAAAAATACTTATTCTCTTTAGATTATGTTACTTTGTTCCTGTGTTCATCTTTTTAAAGTGAAGGTTCTTGATGGTTTTGCTTATACATGGGAAATCTACATACTACAAGAAGTAAAATGAGTGATTTAGAGGACTCACAACTAGCACAAGGCTAGCGATGAACAAGTTATGAAGATGAGTAGAAAGATGGTGGTTAAAAGCTCCCCAAGGTGGTCCTTGAACTTCCAAATCTTGAATCTTCCTTAGTTGATCTTGGGACACCCTTGTATATGCTTGGATTGCTTGGAAGGTGATAAAAAATGGAGGTGAAGGTGGATGTGGGTGTGGCCATGAATGGAGAAGAGGGGGAGAAGAGATGAGTTTGAAATGTTGGTTGGTGGAAGTGATAAGATTTATAGACCATGTTTTATACAATTAAGATATTCCTGCTGCCCCTAATTCCAAGAATTTGTTTAAAGATTTGACAAGTTTTCTTCTGTTTTCATTTTGGCTATGCAGCAGGATTTTTGCAATGTATTTGATCCTGAGGTCATTTAGCTGTTTATGTTGTAGGTCATTCGGGGCATCTTCTTTTGCCAGACCACATTCCCAACCAGCTAACTGCCCCATATACGTTTCCATATACCTCATTGCAAAAATCCCATAGTCGACCCCGTTAGACTCTGTCCTCCAATCCATCTTTTGTCTGACAATAGGCGCCGACTTCATGATCTTAGCCATTGGGTGTTTTTGAATAAGCAAGTAGTTTGCAAAAGCATCTTGCTAGAGTTTCACATTTTTGCATATATTAGTATGGCATTTGATCAACATAGTTTCTACATATAAAATTTTTAAGATACTTACCAACTTTTCCACCCATCCATCATACTTTCTTTTTATGCTGAGTGTATCCCCTCCAACACCGTTATCCAATACATCAACTCTGTTGTGTTTTATATTGAAGCAGACAACACAAAAATGTTTTTGCCATATTATTGGCATGAAGATCAGATCATATTCATTTATCTTTCTATCTTTCCGGTCTTCTTTGAAACGGGCGAGTTTTAAAACAAATTCCATGTTATTGTTGAATTATTTGTATCGATAACTCGCTGTCTTTGTATAAGCAGGCATATTCTGTAATATTGAGGAACCACATTTTTAACAACAAAACAAAGTCATAATATTATTGCATCAATTAAATATAGCAAAAGAGTTACGAGCATTATTTGTGTGCAAAATAATCTTGAGGGTGGTTCTTGAGCCTTGTATCTTTCTTCATAGTTTAGGATATGCCCCCCAACTTTGAATAATGTTGGCGTGTGCATAGAATCTTGGTCTCATGCTCTCATAAATCACCCTTGAGAGTTCTGACACTCTTTCAATCTTGAACACGGTACTCCTGAAAAAAACAACATATGACGTTTTAGTTATGCAAACTCATTTTAATATAAGACATGGCGTTTTGGGTGTTTACATGCATATGCATGTATATTTTTAACGTAAAAAATGAAAAGTTTGGCGTTTTATGAGAAAGAAATGTACATACATCCAGTCACCACATCCACTGAATATGTATATGGATATGTTGTTTTCTTGTGATGCCCTTGTTGCATGTATAACCACTTGCCTCCTAACATAAGGTGACAAACATGCCCTACTCTTCTTTGATTATCTCTTCTCCTTTTTTTCCACAATCTTTTTCTTTTTATTTTCATCATCTTCTTCATCACCAGGCAGCTTTTTTGGGTTTAAAATTGTGTTCTCTTGCATCAACTTTGTGATGTCTGGCGTTTTGTCCTCATCACCCTTCTCTTGCACATCTGCCATGTGTCTCTGTTACAGGTACGTTTGGCATTTTGTCACAGACCTTCTTAGTTGTTTTTTCGAGTTCAATGATGAACCCCTAACTGTATTATGTTTTTGTTGGGGGGGGGGGGTTGGTGTTGTATCAAATACATGCATTTTTGGGGTCTCCTCAACAGGGTGCAGGTGGTTTTTTTATAGCTTTAAGCATTTAATCCACCATGTTTAGACAATCTAAACCTTCTTTTAGTTCAATCATTTATTCTAGGTCTTGTCCTGCTAGTTCCAAAACCTCAGCAATACGCCTTTTAATTATATTTTCCCCATTATAACTGAAAATGTGATATTCAAGTGTTTTGAAATCACAATCCCAACTTTTAATATCATCTTCGTTTATATCTTCATTTATACTTTCTTCAGCTGACAATATAATATTCTCATCACCACCCTCAGTCTCCCATTCATCTTCATGTTGAGCATCATCATATATGGGGGTTGGCGTAACAGTTGAGGGTTTGGCATTTTGATCTCTAACCATCTCCCCTTCCCCTTCATGTTCCCCTTCTCCTTCCCCTTCCCCTTCTCTTTCCCCTTCCTTTTCACCTTCAGCTTCCCTTTTAACCTCATCTTCATTTTCACATTCTTCTCTCTCATCAGTCACTTTCTTCGCATTTTCATCAACAACTGTTTGCACTTCCTTGGCGTTTTGTTCTCCACCCATCTCCCCTCCCCTTCTCCTTCCCCTTCTACTTCCACTTCCCTTTCATCTTCAGCTTTCCTTTCAACCACATCTTCATTTTCACCTTCTTCTCTCTCATCTGCCACTTCCTTGGCGTTTTCATCAAAAAATGTTGACATGTTCTTTAACAATGTCAGACATTGTGAGTATTTTATGTGTACCAATAGACTGTTTAGATGTTCAATCTTTGACTGATTTAACAATGTCCTCATTTTATTGTAACAGTCTCCTAATTCTCTATATGCCCTATGCAACTTCTCAGCAATTTACTGTTAAATAAAAAAAGGAATTATTAAGTTTGGCGTTTTGTGTTTTTTTGTTAAACTTATTATTCGAACAACATACCTCCTCAGCTTCATTGTTTTGTAGTTTCTCACCAGCACCATGGTCTTCATACTATGTTAGTACTCTAACTAGAGCATTATTCCCTGATGAAGAAACTTCAAACATCCTGTTCTAGCTTTCTACATCTTCATCCACAACACTTCGATATAATGCCTCTTCATTCTCATCATTGATTTGCATGATGTTTTGAATTTGCATGATGTTTTGAATTTCAGGGTCGAGTTGAGCATAATTATAATGATCATCATGATCAAAACCATCATCATCATCATCATCATCATCATCAACCTCATCATAATCATTATCAGCATGCTCATCAACATTGTTAACATCAACTTCATCTTCATTGTCAACATCATCACCATCAACATCTTCTTCATCAACACCCTGCATTTTGTATGCTGTCTTGGGTGTGGCTTGTTCATGAACAACTATTTGAAACTGTGTTTCGTTAGCCTTCTTAACAGTTTTCTTTTTAAGTTCTTTGCCATCATGGCGTTTTGGCTCTCCACCATATTTCCTTTTAATTAGTACACTCTCAAACATTTCAAGAGTTCTTGTTGTAACCCACTCAATCGGGTATCCTTCTTGTCGTTGCAACATTTTTCTATTACAAGCATCATTTACCAAGGAAAGCTCTAACACAAGACATTTAAAATTTTTAAATTGTTATTTTGTGCAAACTATTATATATGGAAATTGTTTTCTTACCGCAAGTACAATCAAGGGCCTAGTGAAATGCTTTTTGGAGACCATGTAGTTTTGGCGTGTTGCAAGCATTGGATGAGATAACCACACCAGTTCAGTTGGTTTATTTGAACGTTTCGTTTAATGTTTTGCAAGAACTGTTGGTTGACGACCGCATTATCACTTGCATGCCCCATTATAGTGAAGAATTGTCGGACCGTTTTGCGACCCTAAAAAGTCAGTTGAGAACATTCATCTTCACATATAATGGCGGAATCAATATATACGAAGTTACAACAGCTATTCCTTTCAATTTCCTTCTTTATTTATGCTTTCTGAATGCAATTTGACAGAGTTTCGTTGCCTAGCACATGACACGGTTCCGCTCCAAGTTACAACTGAAGAAACATGTCATGCTATTTATAGATCAGCTGGTTCGCTCATAAGACATGCCTTATGAGCGAAACCCCATGTGTACATAAAAGCGAAATTACCTAGAACCTTAAGAGCGAAACCCCCTAACCTTATAAGCAAAACCTATGACCTAAAGTGTACATATGAGCGAAATAGCATCTATATGATTTCGCTTATAATGACACACTTGTCATTAAGAACAAAATCACCTACTCTAATGTTCACATAAGCGAAATACTCAAGATAACTCTAATTTTGACTCTCAAGCTCCAATCTTGACTATCTTGACCTAAGACTTGTTTCAAACGTAGTCAACAGACATTTCGTGCACCAACAGACTCCCCCTTGGATGTTGACGAAGTCTTCAGCTCCGAGTCTTCAGTCTTGGTCTTTTCTCCAACTCTCTGTCTTCACATCATAAGCACTCTATCTTCACAGGTTCAGAATCTTGTCTTAGCTCCATCTCCAGACTTCCCTTTGACCATTGATCCAGACTCCCCCTTTCACAGACTCCCCCTCTTGATATGCTAGAATCTGAGGTCTTTATCTGGATCAAGCTTTGACATTTAATGAAGTCCAAAACCTGTGTCTCAAACATCAATCATTACAAACTTATCCTTTTCACAAAAACACACTATCTCAATCAGTCTTAAAAATCCACTCAAGTATTCAGGTCTAAGTTAATGACCCTGATCACTTGATTAATCTACCAAGTTCAATTTAATGACCTCGGTTGATCATTTGACGAATCAAACTGATTTTGAAAAACATATTATGAAAATAACAAGTATCAAGTTAATGAACTTGTTTTTGACTTTTCAATAAATCAAACTTCATCAAGATAAGCTATCCTCATTCTTCAGTCCAGAATCTTCTGCATCTGCTTCAATCATCTGTGAATCCAACAATCAACTCTCTACTTTGGTTTGTCAAAAATAAAATCTTTTTGGATTTTATAAAGTGTTCTAAACTAAGAAATGAAATAAAGAAAACTTAAATTGCAGAAAGTAAACAAAGTAAACTATTTACAAACATATTTTTGGCGAGCGTGTTAGGGAATCATATCAGCTATCAGACAAATTACAAATACCGTTAAGCTTCATTTCATACTCAGACTTAAACAATTCACCTCGATTGTCGATATACTGATCCATCTTAAAATTTCACACAAATTTCAATTTAATCAGGATACGATTTAGATGTTTTATGAACTTAGCTCATTCATGTGTCCCACCTCTTGAATATACTCCCGTATCCAGAATCCCAATCTTCAGTCTTACAGGTGAGTATACTACAATGATATATGTACATAAATTAGGTATGCGAGGGCCGAGGGATCTCAGGTCGATACTTCCGTATACGCAGAGAGATATCAGCTTCGATTTTACGGTATGTCCCCTTTAGAGGATCTTTTAGCTACAACAGCAGCGACTATCAATTTTATTGTTTCATCGGCATGCTGAGGGTTTATGCTATGTTTCAAGCATTTGCGGAAAGTATTATCCAAGGACTAGGTCAGAACTACCGTTCAGCAAAAGTCCCGGAATAATACCCCAGACATCATTGAGTATAAAAACCTAGTATATCAGATTATGAGACCTTTCAAACGAGATTTCAGGGGTTACCTATATATCCAAGTAGTGTTCCCCACGAATTTCACAAGTTTGAAATTTTAGGTTTATATCCCGAATAAATCTACTAAATGTGCGAAAACCTATCGACACATCATTAGTGAGACTGTTTAACTCATTTAAACTTTACAAATCTTTAGCATACTGTAATTGTCTAGCCGATGTACTATCATTTTCCCTATATACACAAGCTCTTTTTCAGATTTTATCATGTTTTTGTATTTTTGCATTTTTTACTGTTTTTGTATTTTCTGAAAAAATATATCTTTATACATCTACTACTCCCCCTAAATACCAAAACAAGTAAAAAATCGACAAACCATTGCAGATTATTTCTCGTCTTCATCCGCAACAGTACTCTCATCAACGCCAATAATGCCATCCGACACCGAAAGAAGCTTCATACCATTCAGTTTTAACAAATATTTAAACCGATTTTTATCAAAAGCTTTGGTATGTAAATCAGCTTTCTGTTCGTCAGTGTGGATTTTCTCAATTCGTATCAACTTTTTCTCAAAGCAATCACGAATAAAGTGATGACGAATTTCTATGTGTTTAGTTTTAGCGTGATGTACTGGATTCTTTGTTATATTTATTGCGGCCTCATTATCAACAAAAAGAGGTGTGTTAAGAAACTGCAAATCGTAGTCGCGCATCTGTTGCTGTATCCACAGGATCTGAGAGCAGCAACTGCTAGCAGAAACATACTCCGCTTCACATGTAGATAACGCCACAGACGTTTGTTTCTTACACTGCCAGGTAACCAATCTAGTTCCAAAGAACTGGCATCCTGCAGTTGTTGATTTTGAATTGACTTTGCAGCATCCGAAATCCGAATCGGAATACCCTTCGAGCGTAAATTTTCCTTTTCTAGGATACCACAACCCCAATGAAGGAGTTCCTTTCAGGTAGCGCAATATCCTTTTCACAATGATCATATGCGAAGCTCTCGGGTTAGATTGAAATCTTGCTGCGAGGCACGTTGGGTACATGATATCAGGACGTGAAGCAGTTAGGTACATTAAAGAACCTATCATGGAACGGTAAAACGTTTCATCAGCCCTGTCTCCGGTGAGATTTGGGTGAATCCCATGATTTGTTGCAAGTGGGGTAGCAGCTGGAGTAGAACTTGACATCCAAAATTTCTCTAGAATATAATGAACGTACTTCGTCTGATGAATGAAAATTCCCTCAGGTAGTTGTTCAACTTGTAGACCCAGAAAGAATTTCATCTCCCCCATTGATGACATTTCGAACTTTTGCTTCATCACTGATTCAAAATCTTTGCATAGATTTTCATTTGTCGACCCAAAGATTATATCGTCCACATAAATCTGAACTATCAGAAGATGACCGTCGACCTCTTTAGTGAAGAGAGTGGCATCCACTTTTCCACGAATGAACTTGTTGGCTAGTAGGTGTTGAGACAAAGTCTCGTACCAAGCTCTCGGGGCCTGGTGTAAACCATACAGCGCTTTGTCCAATAAGTAGACCTTGTTTTTGTGGATTGGATCGGTGAAGCCCGGTGGTTGTCCGACATAAACCTCCTCTTTTACCTTCCCATAGAGAAAACCCGATTTTACATCTAGCTGATATACTTTGAAGTTCTTCCAAGACTCAAATGCAAGGAAAATTCTGATCGCCTCTAGTCGTGCTACAGGAGCATAGACTTCTGTAAAATCAATCCCCTCCTGTTGACTAAAGCCCTGAACAACGAGTCGAGCTTTGTTCCTTACAACAAATCCTCTGTCGTCTCTCTTACACTTAAATACCCATTTTCTATTGATTTTTCTATGACCATCCGGCAAATCAACTAACTTCCACACTCCTAATTTCTCGAATTGGCTCAGTTCCTCCTGCATTGCATTGACCCAAGAATCTTCAGCAAGCGCCTCTTTGTAAGTTCTTGGCTCAACCTGTGATATAAAACAACTCAATGAAAATTCAGTTTGCAAAGGAGCAACTTTTGTATAAAAACATGTAAGCCCTTTATCAATCTGTCTTCGAGTGCGAACGCCTGTCTGCAATTCTCCTATGATCAACTCCTCTGGATGATATGAAAAAGTTCGCGGCATCACTTCACTTGGAACATCTACATTTCCCTCCAGATTAGTAACATTCTGATCTGCATCATGTTCACCAACTTGGTTTGTTTGACTTGAAATCTGAATTTGCTCCCCCTCAGAATCTGAATCACCATGATCAAAGACTGGCATGTTTTCAGCTTCAAGAATATCATCCTGAACCGACTGATTATCCTGAGCAACTTCATTCTGTTGGACATCATCATGTTCACCAGCATTACTCGGACCTGCTTCATCGTCATTTGAAGTTTCCCATGGTCGCCTCGAATACTCAGCTGGGAACCTTAGCTGTGACTCGTATTCACGCAAAATATCCAGCTCATCAAAGAAATCTTCATCATCCTCTGATTCTTCTCTCATGTCAAACGAATCCCACAGTTTGTCATAATGATAACACCATGAATCTCCTGGACTCTGCGGCGGCATAGTATAACCTTGACATTCAACATTTGCAGCTTCAATAATCCACTTCTCACTTGGAACGAAGACACGTCGCATTGGATTAGCATAACCAACAAATATTCCCTCAATGCACTTCGGACCAAACTTTCCATGAGGCTCTATAACAGTACAGGGTGACCCAAACGGTTCTAGATACTTCAAATTCGGTTTGCGATTATTGATTAGCTCAAAGCATGTTTTGTTGAACTTCTTGACAGTGAGAACCCTGTTGAGCGTATAGCATGCGGCGGAAACAGCTTCAGCCCAAAAATTTATCGGTAACTTTGAATCTGCGAGCATAGTTCTAGCCGTCTCGATTAGTGTCCAGTTTTTGCGTTCTGCGACTCCATTCTGCTGCGGAGTGTACGGAGCACTAAACTCATGCAATATACCTCTTTCATCACAAAATTCTTCCATCTTACTGTTCTTGAATTCAGTACCATTATCACTACGAATTCTTTTGATACGCCTTTGGTACAGATTCTCAATTTTTCTAAACAACGCTATCAAACTGTCAAACGTTTCGTCTTTCGTCTTCAAGAAAGATACCCACGAAAATCTGGAATAATCATCAGTAACGACCAAACAGTAGTGATCTCCTGTAATACTTTTGACATTCACAGGACCAAACAAATCCATGTGAAGTCTTTCCACAGGTCTCGAAACTGAATTGACTTGCTTTGTAGGGTGTGACTTTTTCTTCTGCTTGCCTTTAACACAGCTAATGCACTCCCCTTCCAGATGAAAACCTTTGACATGAACTCCAAGAACCAAATCATTGTGCACCAAGTGATTCATCTTCCTTAGGTGAATATGCCCCATTTTGCGGTGCCACAATCTTGATTCTTTTTCTGTTGCTCTAGTCACAAAACAATGTGCTTGACCAGTAGTTGTAGTTGCTACACTCATATCCAACACATATAAATCATTCACTCTGGGTGCCCGCATGATAATCCATTCCTCAGGGGTAACAAATCCTGGTTTCAAGATCAAACATTCTTTGTCTGTGAAGTGAGTAGTATACATATTGTCACAAATCTGCGAGATACTTAGCAGATTGTTCTCCAGCTCAGTAATGTAGTTAACCCTTTCAAACGTAACAATCCCATTGGATAACGTTCCTTCACTAATAATTCTACCACCTTCATGACCAGCAAATCCCACATAACCACCATTGATATTTCTTACATCATACAGCAACGCAGTCTTCCCTGTCATATGTCGAGATGCTCCACTATCCATAATCCATCTGGATACAAGTTTTGGAAGATCCTGCACATAACAAACTTTGACTTAACCAACTTCAATAAAGATGCCGATTCATGCTTCGCGATCAAGGAAGCTCCGGCAATTCAAATTGTTTAGTCGAACATGGAGTCCACCCAGGCCTCATCAGCCTTAGGTGTAACCTTGACTCTCGCAATTTGAATTTTGAAGTTTTCAGCCTTAAGATGTGGAAAATTTGCATCATAATCAATTTGAATTGAATCCTCAGAAGGTGAAATCTTTTTCTCACTTTTTGGTTTCCAAACTTGTTGAGATAATGCAACCCGCTTGTAAAATTTGTCATTTTTAGTTACCACTTTCTTTACGAGTTCATTTTTCACTTTGATGTTGTCATTTTTCACACTCTTTTTCTCAACAACGATTGGTGCTTTACCTTTTTCGTCAACTTTCTTCTTTTGACTCTTCACAGTTCCAGTCTTAGGCTTCACATTGGTACGGTTTCGTGCAATGTGACCAACTTGATTACATCTGAAACATGTTCGAGTATCAACAACTCGACTTGTGCCTTCAGACTGAGACTGTGAAGCTCTTTTCTCAAAGAACTCTTCATTCGATTTTGAAAAAAATTCTTTCTCTTCATCAGCAAGTGAACTCGAACTGTTCACAAACACCTTCTTTTCAGCAAACCTCTTGTTTGGAACATTTCTTCTCTGATAATTCCTACCACCCTGATAACCACCCGACTAATTATTTCGATTGTTATTATAAAAACGTGATGGATTAACAGATTTCTTGTAGTATGATTTATCTTTCTCAAAACTCATTTTTCTCTTTGTTTGACTCAGATTGTTCACTTCTGACAATTCAACTTCGACCAACTTGAAAACATTTGTCAATTTGTTCATATTAACATTCTCAATCGGAAACTCTGAATCCGAAAACAACTTATCTGAACCCAACATCTTGTACATGACAAGATTTGGTTCTTCATTTAAGTTGTTCTTGGACTTTTGTTTCGAAATGTATTTGTCCAAGAAACATCCATCTTCCTCAGTAGTGTCACTATCCGTTTTTAGCACGTTTTCAACAACACCTTTTACAATATCATTTTGGACACTATCGTCATTGGAAGATGTGAACGTGACATCAATTGAATCCGGAAGATTCATTTCACTTTCTTCTTCAATTTCAACCAACCCTGATTGCTTTTTTGTGTAGTTATCAAGAACAGGTGGTGGAACTTGATGAAAACCCACCCCAGTTCCATCAGAATACACATCTTCGCCTGCTTTGTCTTTCCCGATGGGTTTGGGAATAATGTGTTGCAAAACAAAGCTTGCGGAGCTGTAACTGTTAAGCTTCAACTGGATTCGCTCGTTTTCAATGTCAGCCTCTTGAAATTTAAGTTTCAGTTTAGCAATTTCATCCAGTTGTTGGTTGATTGATTCTTCTTTTACTCTAAGCACTGCTTTTAGGTGAACATTTTCTTTATAAGTTTTACCATTTCGATCATCATTATCTTTCATTGTGCTTTTGAGTTTTTCAAACTTTTCAGAAATCTGACGGTTTTCAAGAATTAACTTTTCATTTTCCTTTTTAACTTTTTCATGATCAATTTTATCATTTTCAATTTGGCTAGTTAATTCTCTTACCCGTTCAGTTGAAGCTTTAACTGTTTTGTCACGATCAAGAATCTGATTCTCAACGCTTCTGACCTTTGCTGTCAGATCATCAACTTTCTTCCCGTTGAGATACGTGATTGTGTTACAAAATTTGCACTCTTTGTTGCAATTTTTGCAATCAGCATTTCCATCAATTTGTTTACCTGACGCATTTGTTGACAAGTTTGAACTGACCTGGCTTTTTGACTCAGAGACGGAGTTAGAATCTACCTCAAGTGCCTTAGCAGCCAGCACTTTGTCAGCCATTTTTCCCAGGTGCTCTGCAGTCAACTCATGCGTTGTGTCAATAACTCCAGTATCAATCTTCTTTGATTTCTCTGTCTCTTCTTTCTCCTTTTTCTCTTTCTCCTTCCTCTCTTTTTCTTCTTTCTCTTTCTCGTCTCCAGTTCCCCACCATTTATTCTGCCAACACTCATCCTCTTCTTTGTACTCCTTGATTATGGCTTCGATATCAAGCGTTTTGTCATCGATTGCAATATTTCCATATGGGTCAAGATAACACTCTCTATCCGGATCCCATCTTCTCGCTCTCCTCGCTTCCAGATAGATACCAGAAATTCTAATGATTCTGTTTTCAGCCAACATTTTTCTGTATCTCTACTTCTGCTCTTCAGTTCGGTTATCTTTCCAAGGAATAGGTTCATCATTTTTCGCCATGAATGCGTAACCAACCGCATCTTCTTCCGGTAGAACCTCTTTACTCCAATCATACCCTCCATCATCATAAATCACCGCAAGAGCTCTAGATTTCTCTTTGTTATCTTCAACCTGCTTCAATCTAGGCGGCTCGGATTTATTCTGATGATATATTGCCTTCATGTAATAATCATCTCTGAAAGGATTCTCCGACTCATCAGCATATGCATTTCTGCATTCTCGCTTGAAGTGACCTTTCTGCTTACACTTGAAGCATGTCACCTTGGACTTATCGAACCCCAGCTTGGTAGATGGACCACCAATTGTCTTCCTGCCGGTAATTTCCATGAAACGCTGTGCTCGACGAACAACACTGGCCATAGCCCAACGAATATCGATCAACTCCATTTCTTCAGGATCTATCTGGTCATAATCTTCTTTCGTTAAGTTGGTGTTGCCTATCTTCCCAGCTACTAACCCTCCATACGATTCCAACACCGATGCTAGGAAGATCATCTGCTGTTTGGCCGACTCCTCATCAAAATTCTGAGCATTCTTCAAGTCTATTGCAATGTTGCATTGAAAACGATTATTTGCATCAGAATGACTTGCAGATGATGAAGATCCACTGTGATAACCACTGTGACTTCCACTGCTTTGACCACTTTGACTTTCTTTGCCTGCTGTGGACACATTCTCAGCAGAAAACGCAGTCTTGGGAGAGGTTGTTTTCGGCATCCTGCTTTTTGGATAATACAAATCTAAATTCTGTTGATAAGATGAGTGATTGACTTTGTATGTCTTCTTCAGTTCCAGCTCGTGACTTTCGAGTTTCTCAATCAGCAAATCTAGGGTTAACACTTCTGGTGCCTTGATAGTATTTTTCAGCATCAGCGCATAATATCTCCATTCCATCTCATCAGGCAACGAATCGAACAATTTGTCGATAAGCTCATCATCAGGATACTTAATTCCATCTCTAGTTAACTCCAGCTTCAGGTGCCCAAACCTCTCGATTATTTTTGAAACTGATTCATTCTTTAAGCACCCAAACATATCAAACTCTTTCCTAAGTAGTTTTATTTTGTTTTTCTTGATTTCTTCACTACCTATACATTTCTTTTCTAACTTTTTCCAAAGATCTTTTGCATTTGAATAATCGATCAATAAGATTATGTCTTCCCGAACTGACTGAAACAACAAAGCTACACACTTTTGTTCAGCTACAAACGAATCAATCTCCTCAGCTGATCTTAAAGTTTCACCATTTTTGCTTCCATTTTCATAACCGTTTTTCAAACTCTTCCAGCTGGGAAATGCGAATGCCATCAACCAATCTTCAAACTTTCTTGACCACCGGCTGTATTCCTCGATAGCCATTAGCTTTGGAGGTTTATTGAATTTCCCAAAGGCACTTTCAGATTCCCAAGCTTCCTTTTTCCTCTCTTTTGGCAGATTCTCATTGTTGTTGTTAGACGAAGAATCATTGTTTCCGGAATTTCCAGCGAATGCGTACATGTCGCTAAACGGGTTCAAGAATATGTCATCCATCTTGAATGTACCTGCAAAATCAGCAAACACTTAGAAAAATTTTCGAGATTTTGAAAAAAATAGTGACTGATAAGCGAAATATCTGTTTTGATGTCACAAGAGCGAAATCAAAACTTATCACAAAAGCGAAATCAGTTGTGTCTTATGAGTGAAACTAGTAATGTCACTATAAGCGAAACCACTCTTTGTCACAAGAGCGAAACCATACTTGACATATAAGCAAAATAGGTTTTGACAGATAAGCGAAATAAGGTTCCTATGACCGAAACCCTAATGTCCGAAAAAGCGAAATAGGTAGTGTCCAAATAAACGAAACCAAGCTTATGTCCGTATAAGCGAAACAGGTATGTTCGAAAAAGAGAAATCACATTTTAGTCAAATTTCATCATGTTTTAGTCCAAATTTTAACCTGATTCTTTCTAGGGTTTGTTATTACTGTATTTTACACGTTATACTAAAAAATCAGACCATTTCAACCGTAGGAACTAGCTCAAATCGAAAAAGTATGAGAGAAAGTGAGTAGAAATGAGAGAATATTGTCGAATCAGCTGTAGTAGTATGAACTCCTCGTCCTGAAGCTCTGATACCACTTGTTGGACCGTTTTGCGACCCCGAAAAGTCAGTTGAGAACATTCATCTTCACATATAAAGGCGGAATCAATATATACGAAGTTACAACAACTATTCCTTTCAATTTCCTTCTTTATTTATGCTTTCTGAATGCAATTTGACAGAGTTTCGTTGCCTAGCACATGACACGGTTCCGCTCCAAGTTACAACTGAAGACACATGTCATGCTATTTATAGATCAGCTGGTTCGGTCATAAGACATGCCTTATGAGCGAAACCCCATGTGTACACAAAAGCGAAATCACCTAGAACCTTAAGAGCGAAACCCCCTAACCTTATAAGCAAAACCTATGACCTAAAGTGTACATACGAGCGAAATAGCATCTATATGATTTCGCTTATAATGACACACTTGTCATTAAGAACAAAATCACCTACTCTAATGTTCACATTAGCGAAATACTCAAGATAACTCTAATTTTGACTCTCAAGCTCCAATCTTGACTATCATGACCTAAGACTTGTTTCAAACGTAGTCAACAGACATTTCGTGCACCAACAAGAATGCACAAGGAAATTTTGGCAGAAGTTTCTCCTGAAGCTATCCATCTCAGGCAAGATGTTATCAAAGTAGAGCTCCATACTTGGTCTGTTAATCCAATCAGTCCCTTTGAACTGTGCTCTCCACTCAGCTACTACTTCGTCATTAGTTGTTGGCCTTTTTCCCTTCACGACCACGTCTCCATTCGGTATACCCGTTAAAGAGTTTATAAATTCTTCATTGATATTTATTGTATGGTTTCCAACATTTAGATTGTTTATTCTTTCATTAAATTTTCAACCAACTAGTACCCAAGCATTGTGGGTATGCTTGTCGCACCCTGTCTTTTGCGGAAGCGTGTGCGTGTGACTTGATCAATTTTCATTGCATTCGATCATAATAAACAACTACATGATTAAAACAAGCGATGTCCATCCATTCATAAGTTTCAAAACATTACAAACCATGAGTTGTTCTAGTTTCAAACCAACACAAGTATTTAGTTTAAGTTACAAACCATCATAAGTTTTAAAGTTCCATCAAAAGGACTTGTTTAACAAAAGATTAGATTCATGAGGCTTTGCATTCTATATCTCATCACGGATGAGATATATGAATCAAACCTTCCAAAAGTGGATGACATCGAGACTTGAAACTCAAAAGCTTGAAAATAACGCTGGCACCAAGATCCACCTATTTCCCTGAAATACATGCAAATTGAAAACATCAACAAAAGTTGAGCGAGTTCATGTGTTTTATGTTTATGTGTATCAAATGAGTCTCAAAAACATTTGAAAATTCAAGTGTTGTAAGTAGGTATGTAAAGCGTCTATGAACATGTTGATCATTAATGTTTTGCAAGGACATTAATATATGTGACGACATAGGAGGCACTCAACCCGAGTAGGAAATTTAAGTGTCGAACCCTCGACAGTGGACACAACATCACTCTAAGTGGTCACCCCTGGACCGTGAGTGGGGCTCGCCCGTACCTATTAGATCTAACCTTTGTTTCTTGGTCCTTAAAAGGATTAATGGCACCTTAGTTACAGCCTATGCTCACATGATCTAAGAGTTCATTCCTTAGCTTAATCATACCCAAGTTTGACATGTATTTCCCCCCGAAAGTTGTAAACCAAAAACGTTAAAAGAAAAGGGGACATGAACTCACAAGTTTGCGTCCGTGCAAAGTTCGTACTCAAATGTGGTTTCCTAGGTTCGTTTTGCAACCTACAAATGTTCTAGGTTTTGTTAGACACTTCGGTCTTGTAGCGGTTCTTAGTTTTAAACACTTACTAAGAATTGGTTTGGATTTGTTTTTGTTTTGAGTTGCACTTTTAGTGTTTGATGTCTTTATACAATTCTTCATAATAATATACAATTCAAAGTTTGGTATATTAGTTAAAATATTATATTTTAACTTATATTATTTGCATGCGTTGCATGTATATCACTTAAGGGTTTCGTTAAAAATAAAATATTTTTAACTCGTTTTGACATATGGCCTCCATTTATGCGTGTTTGTAGTTTTATAACCAAAATACCGTTTATTAGGTATTATACGGTTGTAAGTATTGCCAAGTATAGGTATACTTGTATACTTGTATTTATGTACAATACTTGTATAAGGGTATTTTTACCAAGTGTTGGTAGTATATGCGGGCGTGTATTGTACGTATAGGAATATGTATTTTCTTGTATTTATTAAGTATTTCATACTTAATATATATTTAATTTTTTCGGAATATTGTTTTTGCACAACTAATAATCAATATTCTTGTATTCTTAAAATATATATATTTTAAATATGTTTATAGAAAAATATCTATATTTTTACTTGGTAAATATAAATATTCACATATATCTTAAAAAATAATTTAATTTTAAGATCAAAGCTAGGAAAAATATATTTTTAGTTTTCAGTAAAATAATATTTTTTTAGTTTCTTATGAAAGTAAATATTTTCATACACTCAAAAATCATATACTTTCAAGTTTGACAAAATATGATATATTTTTATAATATTTCTTAAAATACATACTTGGTCGTTTGTTTGGTTTAGAAAATACCGTCTACCAAGTTTGTTATAATACAAATTAAATTCCGGAATATTTATACAATTCGTCCGATAAGTCCGTTTGTCCGAAAGTCCATTATTTGTGTCCAAGATATATATAATTATTTTCTTGTAATTTTTGTAATTCTTTAATTACAATTTTTGGTATTTTGTGTGGTATATTATTTCAAATTCCTAAATTTTAATATAACTAATACAAATAATATACACATAGCATATAATTTATGTGATCCCTAAATATATATATTTAGTCATTTTTATTTTTGAAAACCAGCCTCCATTATTTGTACTTTTATACAAAAAAATATGGAAATTTTTATATTTTAAAAC
Organism: Helianthus tuberosus; assembly: GCA_030545235.1. Lineage (NCBI taxonomy): Eukaryota > Viridiplantae > Streptophyta > Magnoliopsida > Asterales > Asteraceae > Helianthus > Helianthus tuberosus. Next base: position 154,119,436 of record CM060409.1, read on the forward strand.
CGTTGATCAAAGTTACTTGTAAGAACTTGTTAAAAACATATTTTTCTAAGTGTTTGAACTTTACAAAAATTTTGCCATAGTTTCCTTTGTAAAATGGAGGTTTCCATGCTTTTAAGCATATCATTTTCTTTTCGAAAATCATAACCAATCATCCACCACAATTTACATCCTAACATATGCATAAAAATTCACTTCTTCATGAAGTTATAAACTTAAAGTTTTGTAAAAATTTGTAGTCTTTTATCATGGTGTTTAAGAAGTTCCATAAACTTCAAATACATGAGTTTTCTTCCATATGAACCATTTTTTTGTAAAAATTCCATCTTTACAACTTATGAACCACTTTTGTAAAAATTCATTTTCTTTAACTTTTCATGTTCTAAACACTTCAAGTATTTCATTTTCACACATGTAATAAGTTCACTTATCTTTAAAAATCAAAACCGTGTTCATCAAGAAGTAACCTTTGTTCTTTGAAACTTTAATCTTTCAAATCATTCATTTTTCATGAACAACACTTTGTAAGAACCACATTCTACACTCAATCATGCTTATTTTTCAAGTTCACACTTCACATAGTGTATGTTCAACATAGATCTTTCAAGATCCATTAACATACTTGTTAGATCATGTGATTAATCATCATCTAACAAGTATTCATGTGGTGTTCAACACCACACACAGACAAACAATCATCAAACAACTTCATCACATAACATAAACAAGTTGGTTTTTATGATTTTTAGTTTTGTTCATAAGTTCATCTTCTTAGTTTTGTAAGATCTTGAGATTTTTAGTTACACATAAACTTTAACTACAAAATCAAGATGTAAAATGGGTTCATAAGGCACTAACTACTAGCACAAGGCTAGGGTAGAAACTAGAAGATGAAAATGGAGAAAAATGGTGGATAAAAGCTCCCAAGAGAGGTCCTTCCACTTCTATGGCTTGAAACCTTCCTAAGTATGCTTGATACACCTGTGAGAGCCTTGAAATTACTAGAGATTGAATGAAAAAGAAGATGGGGGAGGGTGTTGGTTTTGGCCGAATGTTGGAGAGGGAGAAGGAGAGTTGTTTGGTTTTGAGTTATGTTGCAAATGTGGTGAGATCTTGAGGTAGATAAGGTTTTTAGTTTAATGGGAAATACCTTCCCTCCACATAATTAACCATGTGGCTTCAATGTGGCATCTTTGACTAACAATGTGTTAGTCAACAATATTAGGTGGGGTGGGGTCCATAGGGACGGTTAAGAGGGTGGGGGGTGTTGATTAGTTTGAAATCTTGTTAAGTGTTAAAAGATGGTGATGTGTATGTTAAGTTAGGATTGTTAGGTGTTTAGATGTTCTAGATACAAAACATAGTGTTTGTGACCGTAACTAGTTTTATGTCATAAAATATGGCTAACTAGTTCACATAATGCTTCTAGTTGTGTTCGGGTGTTCGTTTGGTTATCGGATTGCTTAAAAAGGTTAACATTGGTGTCTTGTATGGTGTAATATGTAATTATGTCATGATAATGTTTTCAACACTTTTTAAACTATTTTGAACATTCTGGCATTATTTATGATTATTACATAAGCTGAAAAATGCTGATTTTTTGCTGAATTATGTTGTTTTAGCTAGTTTTGAGCAGTTTCTAGTGTTCGTTTGTCTCTCGGGAAACAGTAACATAAACCTTTACTTTCTCACATAAGGTTCTAATGTAACATGGGTTCTGGGACTCAATATGTTTCCTAAACATATTGTCTGTCTGAGTACTGAACTCCTCTCAGTACTATTAGTTTATTAGTTTATCTGATAAGTGTGCTAGTTTCGTTCTATGCACTGTCTAAACTGTTTCGAGTCGAAATCAATCATAATAAGTATCATGCATCATGAAATGTTTTTGTGAGCTCTTTAAATGTATGTCATGAAATCATGCACATCAGAAGTTCAAAATACACGGCCATATAACATAAAACACTGTTCACATTGTACGGACATTACACGAAAACTGCCAATGTCACATTCTCCCCCCGTTAAAAGAATTTCGTCCCGAAATTCAACCTGCGTATTCGGTTGCAGGGGAGTTTTGAAACAAGTGAGGGTACTTAGACTTGATTTGATCTTCACGTTCCTATGTAAACTCTGGGACGTGACGTGAGTTCCATCGAACTTTGACTAGTTTATACGACTCCTCCGTGTCTTGTGGAGTTTCCAGTCCGTAACCTCAACAGGTTCTTCGGTAAATTGGAGTTTGTCGTTGACGTGGATCTCATCTGCTGGAACGACGACTGTTTCCTGAGTAGGGCCGGCGATCTAGATTGATCAAGGGCATTCCTCGTATATCCTGTGTCACCCTCTACCTTTTTTGCTCATTGTTTGATTGTAGATATAGCTCGGTATCCTGAGCTATATCCTGTAAACTGTTTTTGTTAACAAATTAATCAGCATATTTTTTATAATTACATCTAGCACACTACCTCACTTAACTAATTTAATCACTTAATTAATTAGGTAAATTTTTGACCAAAACAATTTGGCGCCCAGCGTGGGGCAAGTGGTGCTATTTCTACTAAAAGCTCTCGTAAAATCCTTACTTGGTTTTTTATTTTCGAAACTTTTTGCCACACTATTTCAATGGCCTCAAAATCAAACATGAGCTCTTCCATCGTGTCTGCTACAACCTCTGCAACAATCGGTTCGGTGCTCCCACCACCTCCGAGGACACAAGCTTCATCTTAGCCTCAATCTCCTCAAAGAAGGACCGAAATTCATGTGGCTCGGGATATTATTCCCACTCAGAATGTTCAAGGATCTGCTGTCTCAGGGGGGGTACTCCTATTTTGGCTTCTAATGATGAAATTCTGACTTTGTTTGGTAGTATACAGGATCAGATGAAGCAATAGCAGGAGACCAACCAGATGCTGATGAGAGAGATACAACTCTTGAAATCCAGCTCGGGCAGGCCTGCTGAGGATACCGTCCTCCCTTGCAGCCCAGGGCTTTGAACTTCAGTTTGACAGTGTATATCGAGGATAATAGGGGCAATATTATGCCTAGTCATACTCAGAATCATACTCCTTAGATACCCTCTTCGGTCAGGGTGTCAACTGTGAGAAGCTCAGGATATGCTTCAGGATATGGCCAGAATCCTCAGACTGGTAACGTGTCTAATAATACTAATAACCTTGTTACTAATGGTCTTGGATCTTTGCAGGATGCAGGTATGACATCAGCATTCTCTAGGGAAATTCAGAAATTGAAGGATAAGATATCCAGTGTACCTGGGGTGGTCCAGCCAATCCCAGAAGTATCCCAGGATAGCCACAGGATATACCGGTTTGCATATCCTATTTGTGATGCTGAAATCCCAAAAAGATTTCAAACCCCTAACATGAAGCTCTATGACGGAACCACGGATCCTGAAGAACATATTGCTCAGTATAGGGAGAGGATGGAAATTAACCCTATCCCTCCGGATCTCAAGGAAGCATGCCTCTGCAAGGGTTTTGGCTCTACTCTGACAGAATCAGCCTTAAAATGGCTCTTAAACATTCCACCTCATTCAATTACATCATTTGCTCATTTAGTTAATTTGTTTAATAGTCAATTTTCTTGTAGTCGAAGTTTTGAAAAACTAACCAGTGATCTCTACAGGATAACTAAAGGACCTCAGGAATCCTTGAGGGATTATGTGAACAAGTTTAGCAGGGAATCTCTGGATATCCCACACCTTGATGTTGCAACAGCTGTGCAGGCATTCAAAATGGGGTTGCAAAAGGATTCCCAATTTTATCAGGATCTTGTAATGAGTCCTTGCAGGAACCTGGATGAGGCTCAAAACAAGGCCCTGAAATACATCCGACTGGAAGATGATAAAAAGATGCAAGAGAGGATGAATTCATCCTCAACTTATAAATCAACTAACAGGAAGTCAGAGTCCTCATACAAACCATATCGCTCTAAGCCATATGGCAGGAATGACAGCAAGAAAGTGAATGCTATTGAAGACGAGGATCCTGAGGAGTATCCTGAATTGTCAGAATATTGTTTTTCTGTTAATATACCTGAACTGATGTATGCTATGCAAGGTTTGGGAGACAAAGCGAGGTGGCCTAGGAAGAACCAACAAAAAACTGATTGGAAGGATAAATCCAAGTAGTGTGCCTTCTATGAGGATTTTGTACATGTTACGGAAGATTGCATTGCTCTGAGGAAGAAAATAAACTATCTCCTGAGCAAAGGATATCTGAAGGATCTTCTGGGAAGAAAGAAGAATAAGGGTCAGGATACTGAGAAGGATCCTGAACGAGCAGCATCACCTCCTGCCGATGCCAAAATAATTAACTTTATCTTAGGAGGATCCGACATTTGTGGAACCTCTTGCTCTACAGCAAAGAGGCATGCAAAGGAAACTAAGGCAGAAAGGGGAGATAAGCCAACCAAGATGACATCCCTTACAACTGATAAAATGATCACGTTCAACAGTGATGACATGGATACTGTCCAGGATCCTCACCATGATGGTTTGGTAATAACTTTATATGTCGTTAACCACTTTGTGCGTAGGATACTGGTGGATAATGGAAACTCTGTTAACATTATTCAGCTAGAAACGCTGAAAAGGATGAATGTTTCTCCGATGGATATCACTTCAAAATCTACTGTACTTGTCGGGTTCAGTGGAGAGGCCAGGAATACTGTGGAAGAAATCAAGCTGCCAGTATATGTTGAAGGAGTCAACTCGATGCAATGCTTCTGGGTCATGGACTCCTTATCCTGCTACAATATTATATTAGGTAGGCCATGGATCCATGATATTAAAGCTGTGCCATCAACCTATCATCAGTGTATCAAGATCCCTAACCCTTGGGGGGTTGTCAAGGTGGAAAGTGATCAACAAGAAGCGAAGGAGTGTTATTCTTTTTCGAGGAAATCCTCAACGAAGCCCAAAGCAGGATAGCAATTAAAGATGCGAGCCCAGGATATTGTGGAGGCTTCAGAGTAGGATCTTAACAAAATTATCCTGGATTAGGATAATCCGGATATCTCGGTGCTCGTAGGAACCAATATCCCTCAGGATATTGAAAATCAATTGACTAACTTTTTGAAATGCAGGATGTCACCATTCACATGGAAACATGAGGATATGACAGGTATTTCCAAGGATAATATAACTCACAAGCTCGGAATTGACAGGTCTTTCAAACCTGTCCAGCAAAAACGAAGGAAGTTTGCTCCTGAACGAAACGCAATAATCCAAGAAGAGGTTGAAAGACTATTAAAGAGCAAGATGATTAGGTAAGTCAAATTTCCCAAATGGCTAGCAAATGTAGTTGTGGTTCAAAAGAAAAACGGGAAATGGAGAGTTTGTGTAGATTACACAGACTTAAACAAAGCGTGTCCTAAAGACCCATTCCCTCTGCCTCATATTGACTCAATGGTGGATGCTACTGCTGGTCATGAAATGTTAACCTTCATGGATGCATCCTTAGGATTCCAGAAAATACAAATGGAACCATCGGACCAGGAAGATACTGCTTTCATGACACCAACATGTATTTATTGTTATACTGCTATGCCTTTTGGTTTGAAAAATGCAGGTGCAACATACCAGAGATTGGTGAACATGATGTTCAAAGACAAACTGGGGGACACCATGGAGGTATACATTGATGATATGGTGGTAAAATCTAAGAAGGCTGAGGATTATCTCCGGGATATTGAAGGAGCATTTGATATCCTGGATCAATACAATATGAAACTAAATCCTGACAAATGCCATTTCGGAGTGGGGGCAGGAAAGTTTTTAGGATACATGGTGACTAAAAGGGGGATCGAAGCAAGCCCGGAACAGATTAAAGCTATCCTGGATATCAAGTCACCTTCAAACATGAAAGATGTACAAAGACTAACAGGGCGAGTAGCAGCATTAAACTGGTTTATATCGAGATCCTCGGAAAAGTGCAAGGAATTCTATGATATCCTGAAGAAGAATAAGAAATTTGAAAGGGGAGAGAAGCATGAAGCAGCCTTACAGGAATTGAAGCAATATCTTTCAACTGCACCTCTATTGATGAAGCCTGAGGATAGTGAACCATTATCCCTGTATCTCGTAGTATCAGGGAATGCAGTAAGTGCTGTTCTGGTAAAGGATCATGAAGGTCAGCAGTATCCTGTCTATTATATTAGTAAGAGTTTGTTAGATGTTGAAACTAGATATTCTCATTTAGAAAAATTGATATTGGCCCTAGTTATGGCATCAACGAAGCTTAGACATTATTTTGAGACACATATGATTCATGTTAAAACTAATTATCCTGTTAAAAATGTGCTTAGGAAACCTGAGATGTCGGGTAGAATGGCTAAGTGGTTAGTAAAATTAAGTGCCTATTGTTTTGGTCAAAAATTACCGAAGCAATTAAGTGATCAAATTAGTTAAGTGAGGTAGTGTGCTAAAAAGTGTGTTGAAAATATGCTGGTTAAGTTGTTTGGAAAAACAGTATTCAGGATACGGCTCAGGATATTGAGCTGTATCTATGATCAAACAATGAGCAAAAAGTAAAGGGGGTGACACGAGATATATGAGGAAAGCCCTTGATCAATCTAGATCGCCGGCATAAAACCCCGGGAGCTGACAATCGCAGCTGCCTTGTTCTTCTTATTGCTTTAAACGTTAGGATACAATGCAGAATATTGACCAGATCGCTAAGTGTTACAACGCTTTTGTGCGAAAGTGAAAATTGCTAGAGAACAAGGGTAAGAGTGTAGTGAGTGTTGATGTGATGTCCTATTCGACCTGATATACCCACCTATTTATAGTAACGAATTACAAACGAAAATTCCTATAAATATGGGATGCTCCGAATATTCCATTGTAAACGTTGTAGACCGAGTAATGCGGCTTCAACGTCTTTATTTGAACGACTTGGAGCGAGTCTTCCGCGGAATGAGTCCTTGTGCACGTTGCTAGCTTCTAACCCGCGTACCTGCACATAATCCGTTAGTGATCCTGAGGATACTATTCAGGATGTTACCAATATCCTGAATCAGCATCCCGGATGTGAACTGATATCACATAACCAAGATATAACCCAAGATATTTCTCAGGATATGGGCTCAGAATTTCACCCATAACAATTGTCCCCAAAAATGTTACCATTTAGTATCCTGCCACTAACGGTTACATTTTTCACGGAGATCGAGGCAATTAAGAGATAAGACCCATGATGTGACCGTTTGCAACTACTCAGCCTATATTTACTCATTGCACCCTATATCTTCTCATCCTCATCTCTTTTTTAATCACTACCGATATGGAAAAAAGGTAAACATTCTCTCTCTAATCTTCATCTTCCTTTTCCGGTCAAAAAATCAGGCGATCAAATGCCGAGACAGACAAGATCCAGTTCTGGTGATTCGGCTCCCACATTTATCCAGCAGAATCTTCTTCAAGAACCGGAGAAAGAGATATGCTCTTTTGATAGTGCCCACTTGTCGGCTCTCAAATCCTCTGGTATCTTTCCGGAAGGAACGGTATTCCGTCCGTTCGACCCGGAAATCCGGTCGGATATGGTCTCCAATGAGTGGTTGTGCTTTAGTGCCTTTCCCTTCACCTTAGGGTTACAGTTCCCCTTTCAAGACTTTATCACCGAATTCTTCAACATTACAAAAATCTCTTTTAGCCAAACAATGCCAATGCTTTGGCGTGTTCTGTCCGTTCTTGACCAGATCAAGAAAAACCACATCCCTGATCTTTCTGTTCATGATCTCCCCCTAGCTTACCGGCTTAGATGTCACGGATCATGTAGATTTTTGTTTTATTCCACCTCCGGCGACCCGCTGATACTTCATGCCACCAGGAACGAGGATAATTGGCAATCTAAGTTCCTCTTTGTAAAAAGAGACTCAATCCCTGGTGGAACGGAAGATTCCATATCCTGAACTGATCAACTTTCTTTTCTTTCTTTTTTTTGTTGTGCACGCAGCTGATTTTAGGAAGACTGCACCTCCCCTTGTTGATTCACACAAAAGGATTGACGCCATCAGAATCCTTCCAGAGGCTGAAAGAAGTTTCAACCCGTCTCCACCATCTCCAAGTCCTCTTTCTAGTGCAAACATGTCTGGTAAGGATCCTGCAAAATATCCTGTACATACATGTCTTTATTTGATATACTTAGGAGAAATTTTACTCCCTGTATGCAGACTCCAGCAAGGTTCCAGTCTACCTAGACCTTGAAGAACTTGACAGCTACCCTACTCCAGTCACGGTCAAGAAAGAGACCCCTGCTGCCACCAGCTCCAAGCCGCTCCCGACTCCTAAGGCTAATCCGAGGACTCGTGCTTCCCTAGCAAAAAAGAGGAAAGGTCCTGAAGTCAGTGCTCCAGGTCCAGAAGGGTTCTCCTACGATGAACTCAGCTTTTCTGACTCCTTAGAGCCAATGACATCCTTCCTCAACAAGGTAATATCCTGCTACATATCCTGCACATATATCCTGATAGGATATCCTGACAGGATATCCTGGTTAATATATTCTGACTCATACCTGAATTTGATGTGCAGGGCCTCCAGCATTTGCTCCACCTGTACAACGATGCCTGTGGTGCTGCTGTACTCCATGAAGCCAGGATTAAACAACTCGAAAGTACCGTTGCCGACCAAGGTGCCATTGCTGAAGCAAAGACCCGGCACTACGAGGGCATGCTGAAGAAGGTCACCCAAGATGCCGAGCTCAAACTTGCCACTGTCCAAATGGATCACGAACAGGCCATGGTTTCTTTCCGGGAAGGAATCAAAGCCTCTGCTATCGTCTCCCTGCTACAAGCTCGCATCAAGATGGCCTACGAGGCCAGGGAGACAGGTCTTGTATGCTCATCCTGGCCGGTTGAATCCTGGGTGGCCAAGCTGAAGGAGCTTGGAGGCAAAGCTGTGCCACTTCCTGCTGAAGCCGGAGAATCCTCTAAGTCAGCAGAGGTGGTAGACAAGGCTGGAGATAAGAAGGATGCTGGGACAGATGCTAGTGAGGATGCTGCTCAGGATGCTGAAGCTGGAAAGGCAGAGAAGGTTGGAGAAGATGCCGCTGTGTGAGGGCATTCAGGTGGGCAATGATGGATATATGTGCCAAGGCCGGAGCCCACCTTTTTAAATTTGATTGTTGGCTTGTAACCTCAAACAATTTACTTTTCCTGCATTTTACTTTTCTGCACTCAAATAATGTGATGGCCATTGGTGGAGGGATCCTGAGTTTCAGGACGAAGCCCTTGGTCATCATCGTTAGTACGTTTTGCTTTTGAATAACATAACAGTTGGAGGTGGATGGGTCTCAGTTTGAGACAAAACCTTCAACTGTTAAGTACATAGGGTAAGAAACTATTTGTGCTCTTGGTGGATGGACCTTGGTTTAAGGTGAAACCAAGAGCACATCTTTTGATATGTTAATATAACTTTCCTTTAGCTGTACTCTTGTTATTACACCTTTATTACATGAATTTTACTTTTAAAAATAGTTTTGTTTGATCATATTTGGGAACCCATTGTAAGTGTATCCTGAAAGATATCCTTCTCAGGATACTGAAATACAATCTATAAATTATCCAAATAAAAAGGAGAGATCATACCAGAGATTCTTAAAGAATCAATTTCAATCTTCCATCTTAAGTATGTCCCCAGTGCACACTTACAAACTTGGATCCATCCTTTGAATAGTATAATGTATGTCCCCTGTGTTCGACACAGAAATGCAAATGTATTCATACTTTGGCTTGAATAAATTCCGAACACCCCGAGGCAAAACCCTTGATATCCTGAAATGAATCCTTAGCATACTGGGGATAAACCCTTAATATCCTGGGGATAAACCCTGATATCCTGGGGATAAACCATGAGTTTCATGCGCTACAGGCGAGAGTGTATAAACTCCAAATCTTAGAAAGGTGAAAACCTTTTGTGAGAGAGGGTGATCAATCCTCATATACCTTCAGGATCCAAGATATAGCCAATAGTAAAGAAATTGTCAGCCACTTTTACATGAACTAGTCACGCTACCTTGAACTATACCTAGATAACTTGCACTCCAGGCGAGGTGTTTAAACCCAATTCGAAAGAAAGGTGAATACCTTTAAACCTTTGAAGGGATCAGGATCCCTTAAACGTAAGAGGGGGGGCCAATCCTCAAATCTTTCGAGTTATCCTGAGTGCATATCCTGGAGCTATATCCTGAAACATATGATGCAAAACAACTGTAAACTAAGGTGGGTGTTAGCTTGGCTAACACCCCTCCGATGCTTAAGTCAGTATTGGGTTCAAGATAATAAACAGATATATTTAAAAGAGATAGAATACATACCATTCTGAGATAGAAATTAAATTCTATTCTTACTTGAAATAGAGCTTTAAGTGTATTGCATTCCAGGATCTCGGTAGCATATCCCCTTCCATATTCTTGAGTCGATATGCTCCTTTCCCTGCTTCTGACTCAACTTCATATGGTCCTTCCCATTTTGGAGCTAGCTTGCTATCGGCAGGATTAGTGGTATTTTGAAAAGCCTTTCTTAGCACCCAATCACCAACTCGAAATCTCCTAGTCCTTATATTCTTGTTATATGCTCTGGATATTCTTTGTTGATATGCTGCCATCCTTAGCCTTGCTGCATCTCTTTTTTCATCTATAGTATCCAAATCTCGACATAAGGCTTCAGGATTCTGTTCAGGATCCTGTAGGATAGATCTTGCAGTAGGTATCGCCATTTCCGTTGGAATCACTGCTTCTGCTCCAAATACCAAGGAAAATGGGGTTTGGCTGGTTGCATTCTTTACCGTTGTCCTATCAGCCCACAAAACAAAGGGTAATTCTTCTGCCCATCTTCCTTTTTTGGCTCCAAGTCTCTTCTTTAAGTTATTGACAATTATCTTGTTTGAGGATTCAGCTTGTCCATTCGCTTGAGGATGTACCGGAGTAGACGTGATCATTTTGATTCCCCAACTCTTGCAAAAGTCAGTAGTCCTCTTGTTTATAAACTGGGACCCATTATCACAAATGATTTCAGCTGGTACCCCAAACCTGGTCAGGATATTCCTCTTTATGAAGGATACTACTTCTTGGTCTCTAACTTGAACAAATGCTTCAGCTTCAACCCATTTAGAAAAATAATCCGTCATTGCTAGCATAAAGACCTTTCCTCCCGGAGCTTTTGGTAACTTCCCTACTATATCCATCCCCCATTTCATGAATGGCCAAGGGGAAGCTACAGGATATAGTGGTTCAGCTGGTTGATGTAGTATGTTACTATGCCTTTGACATGCATCACACCTTCGAGCATAATCTGCAGCATCTTTCCTTATCGTCGGCCAATAATATCCTGTCCTTAATACTTTCGAGAACAATGACCTGCCCCCAGTGTGGTTTCCACAATCCCCTTCATGTATATCCTGAAGTACTTCTTTGGCTTCAGGATCCTCCAAGCACCTCAAATACGGTCCTGCAAGAGATTTCTTGTATAAAACATTATTTATAATAGTGAATCGTGATACCTTCATCCTAAATGCCTTAGGATTTTCATCTCCGGGGATGTGTCCTTCCTTGAGATATCTCATGATTGGAGCCGTCCAGGATTTAGGATCCTTTTCAGGATACTCTGCTCCAGGATCCTGAATACCCGCTACTTCTTTATCCTGAGGATCCGTTGCAGGATACAAGATATGTAATATTGGTATTTGGGTCCCTTCTGGTATCCTGATCGATGATCCCAAATTTGCTAAGGCATCTGCTTCAGCATTATCCTCCTTTGGTACCTGTTCAAGTGTAAAAACATCGAAATATCCTGCTAATTTTTTGAGAATATCAAGGTATTCGATTAATTTCTCACCCTTAACTGCATAGGATCCATTAAAATGGTTAGTAATTAACAAGGAGTCAACATATACTTGCAAATTCTTGATACTCATACTCTTAGCCAACTCTAATCCTGCAATTAAAGCCTCATACTCTGCTTCATTATTAGTGGCAGGGAATTCACACCTAATAGCCTGGGGTAATATGTCCCCCTGTGGCGATTTTAGTAGTATTCCCAATCCTACTCCTCTTACATTAGATGCACCATCAGTATACAACGTCAAGGATCCTGAGGATTCTCCTAACTGTTGGACTTCTAGGTCTACCTCATCCTGAATGTCACTACTGAAATCAGCCACAAAGTCAGCTAAAGCCTGATACTTTATGGCATTTCTAGGTTCATATACTAAATCATAAGCACTCAACTTTACTGACCACTTGGCCATCCTGCCTGACATCTCTGGTTTCCTAAGCACATTTTTGACAGGATAATTTGTTTTAATATGAATCCTATGTGTCTCAAAGTAATGTCTAAGCTTCGTTGATGCCATAACTAATGCTAGTATCAATTTTTCTAAATGAGAATACCTAGTTTCAGCATTTAACAAACTTTTACTAACATAATAAACAGGATATTGCTGACCTTCATGATCCTTTATAAGGACGGCACTTACAGTATTCCCTGATACTGCGAGGTATAGGGATAGTGGTTCACCATTCTCAGGCTTCATCAGTAGAGGTGCAGTTGAAAGATATTGCTTCAAATCCTGCAGGGCTGCTTCATGCTTCTCACCCCATTCGAATTTCTTGTTCTTCTTCAGGATCTTCAACTGCGAGGTATAGGGATAGTGGTTCACCATTCTCAGGCTTCATCAGTAGAGGTGCAGTTGAAAGATATTGCTTCAAATCCTGCAGGGCTGCTTCATGCTTCTCACCCCATTCGAATTTCTTGTTCTTCTTCAGGATATCATAAAACTCTTTGCATTTCTCTGAGGATCTTGAAATAAATCTGTTTAATGCTGCCACTCGCCCTGTTAATCGTTGAACATCCTTCATATTTGAGGGTGATTTAATATCCAAGATGGCTTTAATCTGCTCCGGGCTCGCCTCTATTCCTCTTTTGGTCACCATATATCCTAGAAATTTTCCTGCCCCTACTCCGAAATGACACTTAGCAGGATTTAGCTTCATGTTATATTGATCCAGGATATCAAATGCTCCTTTAATATCCTGGAGGTGATCCTGAGCTTTCCTTGATTTTACCACCATATCGTCAATGTATACCTCCATGGTGTCCCCCAACTTGTCTTTGAACATCATGTTTACCAATCTCTGGTATGTTGCACCTGTATTTTCAAACCAAAAGGCATAGCCGTATAACAATAAATACCTGTTGGTGTCATGAAGGCAGTATCCTCCTGGTCAGAAGGCTCCATTTGAATCTGCTGAAATCCTGAGGATGCATCCATGAAGGTCAACATTTCATGCCCGGCAGTAGCATCCACCATCGCATCAATGTGAGGAAGAGGAAATGGGTCTTTAGGACAAGCCTTGTTCAAGTATGTGTAGTCTACACAGACTCTCCATTTCCCATTTTTCTTCTGTACCACGACTACGTTTTCTAGCCATCTTGGAAACTTGACTTCTCTGATCATCCTGGACTTCAACAATCTTTCAACTTCCTCTTGGATAATCGTATTCCGTTCAGGAGCAAGTTTCCTTCTTTTTTGCTGAACAGGCTTGAATGATCTGTCAATTCCAAGCTTGTGAGTGATAATGTCTTTGGATATACCTGTCATATCCTCATGCTTCCATGCAAATGTTGACATCCTGCATTTCAAAAAGTTAGTTAACTGCTCTTCAATATCCTGAGGGATATTGGTTCCTACGAGCACCGAGATATCAGGATTATCCTGATCCAGGATAATTTTCTTCACATCCTGCTCCGAATCCTCCACGATATCCTGGGCCCGCATCTTTAATTGCTATGCTGTACTAGGCTTGGTTGAGGATTTCATCGAGGATGAGTAGCATTCTTTCGCCTCCTACTGATCAATATCAACCTTGATAACTCCCCAAGGGGTAGGGATCTTGATGCATTGGTGATATGTTGATGGCACAGCCTTCATATCGTGAATCCATGGTCTTCCCAGTATGATGTTATAGCAGGATAGAGAATCCATCACACAAAAATGTTGTATCGAGTTGACTCCTTCAACATATACTGGTAACTTTATCTCTCCCACTGTGTTCCTAGCCTCTCCACTAAACCCAACAAGCATGGTGGACTTCGAAGTGATATCCATCGGAGATACATTCATTCTCTTCAAAGTCTCTAGTTGGATTATGTTGACGGAGCTGCCATTATCAACCAATATCCTGCGTACAAAATGGTTAGCCACATATAATGTTATTACCAGAGCATCATGATGAGGATCCTGGACAGTATCCCTGTCATCACCATCAAATGTGATCACTTTGTCAGTTGTGAGGGTAGTCATCCTGACAGGTTTGTCTCCCCTTTCGGCCTTAGCTTCTTTTGCAAGTCTCTTCGCCGCCGAATACGAAGTCCCACAAATGTCGGATCCTCCCGAAATAAAGTTGATTATCTTGGCATCCGCGGGAGGTGACGCTGCTCGCTCAGTGTAAGGGGAGGATTTTCTAACAATTAGTGATCCTTACTTGTTATCCTAATTAATGATCCTTACTTCTGTGACAGATAGTGATCCTCAGAAGAACTTCAGGATCAGGATCATGGATCACTTTAAGGATCCTCATACTAACGATTGTTTGTTTATGTTTCGTATTATTTTGCAGGAGTAACAAGCTTGACTTGGTCTTGGCAACGTTACTATGGAATATTCCACGGGTATTTCGCACACGTTTGACTGGAAATGGACGTTGTGGAGAACGTGGGAGCTTGGCACAAATGTCGGATAGTTTGTTAGTGTAGTTAACTTCTATTTTTAAAGGGGTGACGAGCTAGAATTTAGAACACTTAGCCATTTTTAGCTACACACACTCTCATACAATCGCACTCTTGAAGCTCTCGGTAAACACTTAACAGTTTTCACTCACTTTTACACATTTCACACTAGTGATCCTTGTACCTGGATCGTTACTATCCGAAGTTGTAAACATTTATTGATTTATTTAAGCTTGGTGATCGGTAGTTTCCATCACCCGGGGTTTTTTGTGCCGGAGATCAACTCTTGATCAAAGGCTTTTTCCCCGTATAAACCCTTGTGTCGATTGTGCAATTTACATTGAAGTGATCCTTATCATTGTTCCACATTCAAAGCATCATTCCCCGTAACAAAGAGTTTGGTTGCATTATCCTCATCAGATTTTTTTTTACCAAAACAGTTTGGCGCCCACCGTGGGGCAATTGGTGCTTCATTCCTAAGAAATTTTTCTGTTGGTGGTCATTCTGGTTCATTGCATACAAATACATGGCTTCCTCATTGAAGAATACCTCTACTGCAATGTCTGCGGTCAATTCATCTCAGGGCATTCCACCTTTGCCTCCACCACCTTCTGGACCTCAGAAAAATGCCGAGAAGAAACCAACTCCCATTTTCTCCAAACCTCCAACTTCTTCTGCTTCTTACACTCCCACTACTAGTGACATGTTTACTTTGATTTTGCAGATGAAGGATCATATACAGCAACAGGATAAGACCAATGAAAGGATTCTCAAAGAAATCAGAGATCTCAAGAAACAAAAGAAAACGGTAGAGGATCATTCCCCCTGATGCCCAGATCTTTGAATTTTGATACTCCGGTGATTACTTCTCAGCCATCAGTGGTTCCAGATGTTCAATATGTGGGTGGACCAAAAGGAGTGCACTACGGAACAACGACAGTGACCCAGGCATCGGGTTCATATTTCCAGCCAGCAGGATCCTATCCTCAGCATATGGGATCCCTCACGAATTCAGGAGGATACTCAGGAGCGCAGCAGGTTCAAGGATCCTCCATTATTCCAGGATCATCCCAGGTTCAAGGATCCTCCTTTGTTCCAGGATCATCCCAGGTTCAAGGATCCTCCTTTGTTCCAGGATCATCCCAGGTTCAAGGATCCTCCATTGTTCCAGGATCATTCCAGGTTCAAGGATCCTCCATTGTTCCAGGATCATCCCAGGTTCAAGGATCCTCCTTTGTTCCAGGATCATCCCAGGTTCAAGGATCCTCCTTTGTCCCAGGATCGTCCCAGTTTCAGGGATCCTTCCAGATGCCAGGATCCTTGAGGAGTTTGCAAAC
Source organism: Helianthus tuberosus (assembly GCA_030545235.1). Taxonomy (NCBI): domain Eukaryota; kingdom Viridiplantae; phylum Streptophyta; class Magnoliopsida; order Asterales; family Asteraceae; genus Helianthus; species Helianthus tuberosus. The sequence goes on from CM060409.1 coordinate 154,135,512, forward strand.
AGGAAGTTCAGATGTCCATCAGGGAGATTTTATTCCAATGCAGACCAATGCTTCTACTGGTCCTTCGATCATTCCAGAGGCCCGAAAATATGGATTAACATCCATTTTTCCTAATCTGAATCCAATGGGAGGTAACACTTTTAATAATTCTTATACTAATAACCATGGTCTTATGCAGGATCCAGGTATCAATCATGCCATGGCCAGAGAATTGCAAAAGTTAAAGGATATGATATCAAGTGTTCCAGGAGTGGTCAAACCTATCCCAGAGATTGCAGATGGAAGCCATAAGATATCTCGTTTTGCACCACCAATCTGTGATGCTGAGATACCCAAGAGGTTCCATGTCCCAACTATGAAGCTGTATGATGGTTCGACGGATCCTGAAGAACACATAGCACAATACAAGGAGAGGATGGAGATCAATCCAATCCCAGAAAGGTTAAAGGAAGCATGCCTGTGCAAAGGATTTGGATCCACTCTTACTGGATCAGCTCTCAAATGGCTGCTAAGTCTTCCCCCCTACTGTATTACCTCATTTGCTAATCTAGTTAACCTATTTAATAATCAGTTTTCTTGTAGTAGGAAATTTGAACGATTAACTAGTGATCTATATAGGATAACCTAGGGTTATAATGAATCATTAAGGGATTACATTACCAAATTCAGTAAAGAATCCTTAGACATTCCCAACTTGGATATAGCCACGGCTGTTGAGGCCTTCAAAATGGGATTACTTAGGGGTTCATTGTTCTATGATGATCTTGTTATGACACCATGCAGGAACCTAGATGAGGTAAGAACCCGAGCACTTAGATTCATCCGGCTAGAGGATGACAAAAGAATCCAGGAAACCAGAGATGTCAGGAAGGATGGCCAAGTGGGCAGTGAAGCTTAGTGCCTATGATATAAGATATAAGCCTAGGACAGCCGTCAAATGCCAAGCATTAGCTGACTTTGTGGCTGATTTCAGTAGTGATTTACAAAAAGAAGCTGAGTTAGAAGTCCAGCAGCTAGAGGAGACCAAGGATCCTTGGATACTTTATACTGATGGATCCTCAAATGTCAAAGGCACAGGGCTTGGAATACTACTAAAATCGCCACAGGGGGACATAATACCCCACTCTATAGCTTGTGAGTTCCAAACCACTAACAATGAGGCTGAATATGAAGCCTTAATTGCTGGTTTGCAAATTGCTAAGCATATGGGGATCAGGTATCTTGAGGTACATGTAGATTCTTTGTTAATTACAAACTACTTTAATGGATCCTATGCTGTTAAAGGTGAAAAGCTAACCAAATATTTAGAGATAGTCAAAGAATTGGCACTCTCCTTTATTTCCTTTAGTTTGACACAGGTACCAAGGGAAGAAAATACAGAAGCTGATGCATTGGCTAACTTAGGATCATCCTTGAAGATCCCGGAGGATATCAGGATCCCTATTATCCATATCCTGACCCCGGCTATCGAGGATCATGTGGCTATGGAGATAGGAAAGAATTCTGCAATTATTCCTAGTGAGGATACTCAATCCCATTCAGGACCAGGATCATGGATCTCACCAATTATGAGATACTTACAATATGGAGAGATTCCTACAGGAGAAAACCCTAGGGCTTTCAAAGTTAAGGTATCTCAATTCACAATTTTAAATAATATGTTGTATAGACGATCTCTTGCAGTACCATACTTGAGATGCATTGAGGATCCTGAGATCCAAGAAGTTTTAAAAGACTTCCATGAAGGAGATTGTGGAAACCACACTGGGGGCAGGGCATTATTCTCAAGAATCCTGAGGACAGGATACTACTGGCCAACTATGAAGAGAGATGCTGTGGAGTATGCTAAGAGATGTGATCCTTGTCAGAGACACAACAATATCCTTCATCAACCAGCTGAATTTTTGCATCCGATACCCTCCTCTTGGCCATTTATGAGATGGGGTATGGATATAGTTGGTAAGCTCCCTAAGGCACCTGGTGGAAAAGTGTTCATGCTAGCTATGACTGATTACTTCTCCAAGTGGATAGAGGCTGAAGCTTTTGCCCAAGTCAGAGAAAAGGAAGTTATATCCTTCATTAAAAGAAATATTATAACTAGATTTGGAATTCCTTCTGAAATTCGATGGTGCAAGACGATATGGAGCTCTGGCAATGGGATTTGCACCAGGTACGAGATCAATGCGGAACTCGACTTGGCGTGCTGGGGGTAGACCAGGTAACTCTTCAGGGAAAACTTCAGAATAATCCCGAACGACAGGAATATCTGAAATAGACTTACCCTTGCCTTTATCTGCTGTAACATGTGCCAAGAAGGCCACATAGTTCTTTCGCAGATACTTTCGAGCTTTATAACAAGACATGAGTTTGAGACCACCGGTCGGTTTCTCACCTTGAACCTGTAGGATCTCGCCTGTCGAAAGCGGCACACGAACAATCTTCTCAGAACAAATTATCTCAGCGTGATGCTTGGATAACCAATCCATACCCACAATGACGTCGAAGCTTCCAAGTTGCATAGGCGTGAGGTTAATAGGAAAAAGATGATCGTTAAGGTTCAAATGGCAGTTGTGAAGTACAGAATCAAGAACAATGGGTTCACCACTAGCAACTTCTACTGTCAAAGGTTTACCTAGTTTTGTTCTAGACACGCAAAGTAATGGCTCAAAAGACAATGACACAAAACTCTTGTCGGCACCCGAATAAAAAAGAACAGATGCAGGCTGATTATTAATAAAGAACGTACCGTTCACCACATTATCGTCCGCCTGTGCCTCTTGGGCATTCAAGTTAAAAGCTCGCCCTCGAGCCTGAGCCTGATTTTGGTTCTGATTCTGATTTTGGTTAGCTAGCCTTGGGCACCGGTTCCTGTAGTGGGTCAGATCCCCACAATTGTAGCACGAACCAGGAGGAAAATGAGGTCGTGCAGCTTGACCTTGTTGCTGAGCAAGAGGCTGAGCAACTTGTTGGGCTTGGTTCTGAACTGCCTGGTTCTGGTTAACAGGAATGCGGCAGGTGGCAGCAAGATGACCAGGCCTTCCGCAGTTGGTGCACTGACGACACTGGAGGTGTGGTTGATGATGGCCGTTACACCTGTTGCACAAAGGTGCATTGCCAAGATAAGGCTTCTTGGCAAGTGGTTGCGCAGGCTGATTTGGTGCAGCTTGAGCCTGTGCAATAACAGCATAGTTTTGGGAAGCCTTCCGCTTCCTAGACCCTCCAGAATTCTTTCCCTTCTTGTTTTGACCTTTCTTGCTATCTTCCTTATCAGACATCTGCTTCTTACCCTTGTCACCCTTTTTGTGCAGCTTCCCCTTTCGAATCTGCGACTCAGTCAATGTCGCTGATAACTCGATCGCCTGACGGAGTGTGGCAGGGTTACTACCAGTAATGATGTCTTGTACTGAGTCAGGTAGGCCGTCGATGTATCTTTCGATAGCCTTGTCGAGTGGGGTAACCATAGTTGGGCAAAGCATACTCAACTCTTCAAACCTATCAGTATAAGCCCTGTGCTCGCCACTGTCTTGTTTCAAGTCCTCAAACTCTTTCTCCAACGCTCGCTGTTCATGACGAGGACATAATTCCCTCATCATAAGGGCCCTAAGTTCAGCCCAGGTTTGCGCTAGAGCAACTTCTGCACCCCGATCTCTCATAACCCCGTTCCACCATGTGAGAGCCCTCTTCTGAAACACGCTCGAAGAAAACTCGACCTTGCGATTATCCGGACACTGCACGTGGCGGAAAGTATTCTCAATGCTCTCAAACCATTGAAGAAGCCCAGTCGCTCCCTCAGAACCACTAAACTTGAGTGGTTTAGCCGAGCTAAAATCCTTGTATTTGCATGGAGCATTGTTGTTGTTGTTGGCCTGTTGCCATTGAGCAAAGAGATTTGGGAATTGAGCAGCCATCTGCTGCGCAATGATTTCTGCCAGTTCGGCAGTCGCTATTTGGTTTTCGCGTCGAGGAGGCATTCTAAAAGAGGAAAACATGAAAGGAAACGAGTGAGATGATTGGATGGAAAGAATGAGATGAAACAAAATTAACAAAAGCAAAGATGGTGGTAATTTGTCCGCATTACCAAGCAAACAAACGATGCACAGTGACTAATCAAAGTAAATGGATCAAAAATAATGTATCACGAAGACATGCTCGCCTATAAGTGAACACTCATCCCACGAATTCCCAGGTAAGCACAACTGGTCTCGCGTCTAATGAGATGTATACGAAGTGCTTGCCTAGACAGAAAACCCAGAATACAGGCATTCACTCTTCCAGTTTGCACGTGTTCACATTATTTAAAACCCAAAACGTTGACAAGATTTTGAAAATTTGAAGGCACAAGGCCAAAAATTTAGTCAAACTGGAAGGGTTCAAAACCTTACAAAAGAGGGTTCAAAACCTTGTAATAAATCATCCAAAAACAGATGATTGTTTTTCAAAAATCGTTTCGAAAAATTTGGTTTCTTGTTTTGATAATCACCTAAGGATAGGTGATGTACATGTTTTAAAATCTAAACACAAGACAACTTGTGTTAGGGTCCTAGAAAGGTTATAGTCTAGGTCAAAGCATTACTAATAACCTAATTCCCTATAACCATTGGCTCTGATACCAACTCTTCTGTCACACCCCGACCACGTATAGCATACAAGACGTGGCGGAAAACGTCGGGGAGTGTTGTAACAAAATTAATTGTTTCATAACCATGGCATTCAAAGTTGTATTTTATTTATTAACATAAGAGTTTCATTGTCTTAAACAGAAATTAAAGAGTTCAGAACATAATTAAACTAAGTCTTTCTTCATTTTAAATCTCTAAGGCACAGGTCCGCCCTAGTGTCACGATCATCATCCTACGGAAAAGCTCCTGAAAACACATGTGAAAATAGGTACGTCAGCATAAAAATGCCTGTGAGATACATAGGTTTGTGAAAATAAGATTCATGACTTAAGTTTAAGAAAATGTTTAGTCATGAACCTTGTAATTTGATTTCGTTTTGTAAATCGCTTGAAAAACAATAAGTTCAGATGATATGTATAAGTAAAAGAATAAGGTATGGTTAAATGAATAACCATGTAAAATGAGTTGTATAAAATAAACCGTATTGTAAAACAAAGTCTTGTGAAAACATGTTACTTGTATAAAATGTATAAGTCCAAAATCAATTATTTAAATAACGCTATGATATGTAATATAATACAAACACTTATATATAGGAAGTACCAGCGGCGTATCCACCATGCTTGTGTCATATTACTCACATTTCGTTACTTAAGTCACTTAACCAACCAACAATGTATAATGTCTATGTTTAAACTAATTGTCAAAAGTCCTTGTATAAACCATGTCAAATGTTGATAGTCCAAAAGTAGTCAAGTAATGTGTAACAAATGTTATGTCTTGTAAGTAAAGTATTGTCAAATAGTCCAAATGTAGAAATGTACAAAACAAAGTATTTTGAATGTATCAAAAAGTTATGTTTTATAAAATAATGCATGTTACATTGATACAAACATTTATGTGGTAAGTTAACGCATACATTCAAGCCTTGAGACAGTCGGATAACCCTTTCAGTCAAGGTTATCAAAAGAATTGTATTCGGATTCAGTCATTCCTTACATCCAAACAAAGCCGGGATGTCAGGAATGGGATTTGTCAAGTCCTATGGTACCAGTACTTACTACCGAGCGGCGTAGCTAATGTTAATGAACGTATAATAGTCTCGTTTGTGCAAACCAAATGTCATAGCAAAAGTGAACATGTTATATAAAAACAATGTACTAAGTATGCTAAGTTAACATACAAAGCAGAAAAGTCATGTAAATCAATGTGCTAGCATGCTATCAGTTAACATACATAGCAGAAATGTAATGTAAAACAATGTACTAAATATGCACACAATGGACATACATAGCATGAAACGTAATGAAATCATGTACTATAATGTACTAACAAACATAGCAGGTATATGATGTGAAAACAGGAAAGCATGAAAGTAACAAGTAGGCACATGTGTTTCACCCCAAAATGTTTGGAAAACAGTAAAAGAGGGGTCTATGTACTCACTTGAGATTGCTCAGAAGTCCTAGGATAACCACCAAGCAATGCTAGAGATCTCGGAATATCAAACGGCACCTAATATAGGTAACTACATTAATAAACCGGACCTAAATCGGAAGATCGGATAGAATGAGGGTTCGTAAACCAAATGACTATGGGAACTCATGTAGTATGGTTTAACAAAGCCTACATACTAAATGAAACCTATCCTAAGTGCTTGTGACCCATTACGACCCGTTTAGGTAGCTTATGCTACTTTAACGCGTCGTTCGCGTGAAACGCGTTCGGACCGCCTAACTAGTCCTATGACAAGTAATATATGCCTTAACATGTCTAATATGGTTGTCAAATCAGTTTAGATGTCAAAAGTTATGTTACATATGTTTAAAAATGAATTTTGGCATAAAGGGGTATTTTGGTAATTTACCTAAGGCATATAAATTACCTATCATACAACTACTTAAACGTAGCGACCATAAGGTATAACCTCAGAGGGTTATTCCCTATATACTATGGTCACCTAATGTATTTGGTCGGATCCTAATGATCGACCAAATGGGTCGGGTTCGAAAGTATAAGCGATTGTTTAGATCGCTTACCTTACGACCCTATACAAGCACAACTAAAAGTGACGAGCTAAGCATGTTAAAACATGCTTAACTAAGTTTAGAAAACAGGTTTGGTATCAAAACAAACGGTTTTGATACCCATAAGTATTTTGGTTACAAAATACGCAAGAATACGTATTTTGACCGAAACTACGACTCGTCACTGAGCCTAGATAACGTGGTAATCAGTAGGTATAGTCACTAGGGACTATAACCATCGTGATCACGCTCACGTTATAAAGTTCAAACGAACTTCGCATCGACCATAAACTGGTCAATGCAGAAAGTCAAACAAAGTTTGACTTTCGGACTCGAAAGCGATAAGAGAACGAAAGAATACTTACGAAAGGTCCCCGAATGCTAATCTAGATCCAAATAACTCAGGTATGAAACAATGGTTTCAACTTAGAGTCTTTTAGATCAGATTCTAGTGAGGAATGAGTGAAAATGGGTTGGGTATTTATAGTAAACCCACAACCGTTAGGATCGTTTCTTGGAAAAGGGGGCACGATCTAGGCCGTACACTTGTCAAAATGTTGTGGTAACTAATTTTGGCCACCATAGGAGATTAACATGTGGCACTTGACCTTTGGGAAGTGTTAGGGGCTGCTAACTTATGTTTAAAATGGCTTTTTGCTGCATTTTTTTTATTTATTTATTTATTTTTTTTTTTATATTTTTTTTTTGCAGTTTTGGTTCCTGAGCGCGTATCGTCGTGTTTTGGCACTTCTAACACCCGTCAAGCCCATTTTTAAGCTTCACAAGGATGTTAATGTATAGGGAACATGAAACATGCTCAAAAATATGCCGGATGTCGGTTCGTTTAACCGTACAAACGCGATGTTCGCTTAATTACGACGGAATGCGCACAAGCGCGTAAAACGATCCAAATGACGCAACGAATGGATTTGTCTCATGCCAAACACTAAAATAAAATATTATAGTTCTTACATAAATTTTTTGGATGTCCAGATGTATTCAGAACGTAAGTTATGCGCAAAAATGCAAACTTGTGCATTTTTTTTGACATTTTTAGTCCCTGAATGACCCAAAAGTTTATTTTAGCACACCGAACACCTCAAAGCCTATTTCTAAGCTATGTAAAGGATATTTAAGGTGTGTTTAACTTATGGTCATGTTCCGGAATGTCTGTTACAGTTCAAATTGGCATACTTTCGTTGTTTGTCAAGTTTAGTCCCTGTAAGCGAATTAACTTGTTTTTGCCATACCAAAGCCTTCAAAACTTATTTCTAAGTTATGTAAAGGTTATTTAAGGTATGTTAAGTATATGATGATGTTCCGGAGTATTTTTCGCGTTAAACTGGTTACGTTTACGTACCAGTTTGCGTATAACTCTCCAGAAAGCGATATAGAGTTTGAAATTGAATAAAAGTCAAAACATGAAAAATGTAAAACACAACCAAACAAACATTGGGATCAAATAACATTGTTTTATTGATAATAGAACTGTTCATAATGATTACAAGCACAGATGTTACAGTCTCCCCTACTTGTGGAAATTTCGTCCCGAAATTTATTTAGAGGAAACTCGTGGAAAAAGATGCGGATATTTCGCCTTCATTTGATCTTCGCGTTCCCAAGTAAACTCGGGTCCACGTTTAGCTTCCCAACGAACTTTGACCAAAGGAATGCGCTTACGTTTGAGCCACTTGACTTCACGTTCCATGATTTCCACTGGCTTCTCAACAAATTTTAGTGTTTTACCAACACGAATTTCGTCAAGTGGTATGTGGAGGTTCTCATCAGCTAAATACCTCTTGATATTGGACACGTGAAAAGTTGGATGAACATTTCCAAGTTCAGGAGGTAACTCAAGTCTGTAGGCTACCTTCCCGATTCTTTCGACGATCTTGAATGGTCCAACGTATCTAGGTGCAAGTTTTCCTTTCTTTCCAAATCTGATCACACCTTTCCAAGGTGAGACCTTAAGTAATACTCGATCACGAACTTGAAATTCCAAGGCCTTGCGTTTTGGATCCGCGTAACTCTTTTGACGGCTTCTAGCTGTCTGAAGGTTATCACGAACTTTCTTTATCTTGTCAGTTTTCTCTAAAATGAGAGCAGGTCCAGTAAGTTGAGCCTCGCCGATCTCATTCCAGCAGACTGGTGAACGACATTTTCGACCATAGAGAGCCTCAAAAGGAGCCATTTTGATGCTGGTGTGATAACTGTTGTTGTAGGAGAATTCAATCAACTTAAGATGTGAATCCCAACTACCACCAAAATCGATCACACAAGCTCTTAGCATATCCTCCAGAGTCTGGATTGTTCTTTCAGATTGACCATCCGTTTGCGGATGATAAGCCGTGCTCAGATTAAGTTGGGTCCCCATAGCAGATTGCATGGTTCTCCAAAAATGAGAAGTGAAACGAGCATCTCTGTCAGAAATGATGTTCAAAGGAACACCATGTCGAGCCATAATTTCATCCACATAGATTTGAGCAAGTCTGTCAGTAGGAAAATCCTCACAGATTGGCAAGAAATGCGCGGACTTAGTAAGACGATCAACAACTACCCAGATGGCATCATGACCTTTCTTTGTGCGCGGAAGTTTAGTAACAAGATCCATAGTAATGTTTTCCCATTTCCAACCTGGGATCTCTGGTTGCTCCAATAAACCAGAAGGACGCTGATGTTCAGCCTTAACCTTAAGACAAGTAAGGCATTTTGATACGTATAAGGCAATGTCTTTCTTCATACAAGGCCACCAATAATGAATACGAAGATCCTTATACATTTTATCTGAGCCCGGATGAATAGAATAACGCGACTTATGGGCTTCATCCATAAGCAAGGTACGAAGATCATCCTGGCTTGGGACCCACAAACGGTCCATGAAGTAATACGATCCATTGTCCTTCAGTTCCAAAGCAGGCGTTATGTGATAGGGAAATTCCTTATCCATTAAACCTTGTGAAACACAAGATTGTTGAGCCTGAGAAATGTGTGCTTGGATATCGGATTAAGCTTGAATAACAGATTGAACACGTACACAATGAAGCTTAGTACGTTCCTTACGACTCAATGCATCGGCTATGACATTCGCCTTACCAGGATGGTAGCGAATTTCGCAGTCATAGTCGTTTAAAAGTTCAACCCAACGTCGTTGCCTCATGTTGAGTTCTTTCTGGTTGAAAATATGCTAAAGACTTTTGTGGTCCGTGAAAACCACACATTTTGTACCGTACAAATAGTGTCTCCAGATCTTTAGAGCGAAAACAACTGCACCCAACTCAAGATCATGAGTGGTGTAGTTCTTCTCATGTATCTTCAACTGCCTTGATGCATATGCTATGACTTTGTTCCTTTGCATAAGAACACAGCCAAGACCCAATTTAGATGCATCACAGTAAACAACGAAATCATCATTGCCCTCAGGCAACGTCAGAACAGGCGCGTCGCAAAGCTTTTGCTTCAAGTGTTGAAAAGCTTCCTCTTGCTTGAATCCCCAATCAAAGGGTTTATTCTTCTGAGTTAGAGCAGTTAGAGGAACTGCAATCTTTGAGAAGTTCTCAATGAAGCGGCGGTAATAACCCGCTAGACCAAGAAAAGAACGAACCTCAGTGGGAGTAGTAGGCGTATCCCAATCCTTAATCACACTGATCTTGGAGGGATCTACATGAATACCTTGTTCGTTGATGATATGCCCCAAAAATTGAACTTCCTTAAGCCAGAATTCACACTTGGAGAATTTGGCGAAAAGTTGCTCTTTCTTTAGGAGTTCCAGAGTAAGACGAAGATGTTGCTCGTGATCAGCTCGCGTCTTAGAATAAATCAAGATATCGTCAATAAAAACAATGACGAACTGATCCAAATAAGGTTTGCAGACCCTATTCATTAAGTCCATGAAAACAGCAGGAGCATTAGTCAAACCGAATGGCATGACTGTGAACTCGTAATGCCCATACCGAGTGCGAAACTCCGTCTTGGGAATATCTTCTTCATGCACACGAAGTTGATGATATCCGGAACGTAGATCAATCTTCGAAAAATAAGAAGCGCCCTGTAATTGATCAAAGAGATCATCGATGCGAGGTAGGGGATATCGATTCTTGATGGTAAGCTTGTTAAGCTAACGATAATCGATACACATCCTAAATGATCCATCCTTCTTCTTGACAAAAAGAACGGGAGCACCCCAAGATGAAAAGCTAGGACGGATAAAACCTTTGTCAGAGAGTTCCTGAAGCTGCTTAGACAACTCTTGCATCTCAGATGGTGCAAGACGATATGGAGCTCTGGCAATGGGATTTGCACCAGGTACGAGATCAATGCGGAACTCGACTTGGCGTGCTGGGGGTAGACCAGGTAACTCTTCAGGGAAAACTTCAGAATAATCCCGAATGACAGGAATATCTGAAATAGACTTACCCTTGCCTTTATCTGCTGTAACATGTGCCAAGAAGGCCACATAGTTCTTTCGCAGATACTTTCGAGCTTTATAACAAGACATGAGTTTGAGACCACCGGCCGGTTTCTCACCTTGAACCTGTAGGATCTCGCCTGTCGAAAGCGGCACACGAAAAATCTTCTCAGAACAAATTATCTCAGCGTGATGCTTGGATAACCAATCCATACCCACAATGACGTCGAAGCTTCCAAGTTGCATAGGCGTGAGGTTAATAGGAAAAAGATGATCGTTAAGGTTCAACTGGCAGTTGTGAAGTACAGAATCAAGAACAATGGGTTCACCACTAGCAACTTATACTGTCAAAGGTTTACCTAGTTTTGTTCTAGACACGCGAAGTAATGGCTCAAAAGACAATGACACAAAACTCTTGTCGGCACCCGAATAAAAAAGAACAGATGCAGGCTGATTATTAATAAAGAACGTACCGTTCACCACATTATCGTCCGCCTGCGCCTCTTGGGCATTCAAGTTAAAAGCTCGCCCTCGAGCCTGAGCCTGATTTTGGTTCTGATTCTGATTTTGGTTAGCTAGCCTTGGGCACCGGTTCCTGTAGTGGGTCAGATCCCCACAATTGTAGCACGAACCAGGAGGAAAATGAGGTCGTGCAGCTTGACCTTGTTGCTGAGCAAGAGGCTGAGCAACTTGTTGGGCTTGGTTCTGAACTGCCTGGTTCTGGTTAACAGGAATGCGGCAGGTGGCAGCAAGATGACCAGGCCTTCCGCAGTTGGTGCACTGACGACACTGGAGGTGTGGTTGATGATGGCCGTTACACCTGTTGCACAAAGGTGCATTGCCAAGATAAGGCTTCTTGGCAAGTGGTTGCGCAGGCTGATTTGGTGCAGCTTGAGCCTGTGCAATAACAGCATAGTTTTGGGAAGCCTTCCGCTTCCTAGACCCTCCAGAATTCTTTCCCTTCTTGTTTTGACCTTTCTTGCTATCTTCCTTATCAGACACCTGCTTCTTACCCTTGTCACCCTTTTTGTGCAGCTTCCCCTTTCGAATCTGCGACTCAGTCAATGTCGCTGATAACTCGATCGCCTGACGGAGTGTGGCAGGGTTACTACCAGTAATGATGTCTTGTACTGAGTCAGGTAGGCCGTCGATGTATCTTTCGATAGCCTTGTCGAGTGGGGTAACCATAGTTGGGCAAAGCATACTCAACTCTTCAAACCTATCAGTATAAGCCCTGTGCTCGCCACTGTCTTGTTTCAAGTCCTCAAACTCTTTCTCCAACGCTCGCTGTTCATGACGAGGACAGAATTCCCTCATCATAAGGGCCCTAAGTTCAGCCCAGGTTTGCGCTAGAGCAACTTCTGCACCCCGATCTCTCATAACCCCGTTCCACCATGTGAGAGCCCTCTTCTGAAACACGCTCGAAGAAAACTCGACCTTGCGATTATCCGGACACTACACGTGGCGGAAAGTATTCTCAATGCTCTCAAACCATTGAAGAAGCCCAGTCGCTCCCTCAGAACCACTAAACTTGAGTGGTTTAGCCGAGTTAAAATCCTTGTATTTGCATGGAGCATTGTTGTTGTTGTTGGCATGTTGCCATTGAGCAAAGAGATTTGGGAATTGAGCAGCCATCTGCTACGCAATGATTTCTGCCAGTTCGGCAGTCGCTATTTGGTTTTCGCGTCGAGGAGGCATTCTAAAAGAGGAAAACATGAAAGGAAACGAGTGAGATGATTGGATGGAAAGAATGAGATGAAACAAAATTAACAAAAGAAAAGATGGCGGTCATTTGTCCGCATTACCAAGCAAACAAACGACGCACAGTGACTAATCAAAGTAAATGGATCAAAAATAATGTATCACGAAGACATGCTCGCCTATAAGTGAACACTCATCCCAAGAATTCCCAGGTAAGCACAACTGGTCTCGCGTCTGATGAGATGTATACGAAGTGCTTGCCTAGACAGAAAACCCAGAATACAGGCATTCACTCTTCCAGTTTGCACGTGTTCACATTATTTAAAACCCAAAACGTTGACGAGATTTTGAAAATTTGAAGGCACAAGGCCAAAAATTTAGTCAAACTGGAAGGGTTCAAAACCTTACAAAAGAGGGTTCAAAACCTTGTAATAAATCATCCAAAAACAGATGATTGTTTTTCAAAAATCGTTTCGAAAAATTTGGTTTCTTGTTTTGATAATCACCTAAGGATAGGTGATGTACATGTTTTAAAATCTAAACACAAGACAACTTGTGTTAGGGTCCTAGAAAGGTTATAGTCTAGGTCAAAGCATTACTAATAACCTAATTCCCTATAACCATTGGCTCTGATACCAACTCTTCTGTCACACCCCGACCACGTATAGCATACAAGACGTGGCGGAAAACGTCGGGGAGTGTTGTAACAGAATTAATTGTTTCATAACCATGGCATTCAAAGTTGTATTTTATTTATTAACATAAGAGTTTCATTGTCTTAAACAGAAATTAAAGAGTTCAGAACATAATTAAACTAAGTCTTTCTTCATTTTAAATCTCTAAGGCACAGGTCCGCCCTAGTGTCACGATCATCATCCTACGGAAAAGCTCCTGAAAACACATGTGAAAATAGGTACGTCAGCATAAAAATGCTTGTGAGATACATAGGTTTGTGAAAATAAGATTCATGACTTAAGTTTAAGAAAATGTTTAGTCATGAACCTTGTAATTTGATTTCGTTTTGTAAATCGCTTGAAAAACAATAAGTTCAGATGATATGTATAAGTAAAAGAATAAGGTATGGTTAAATGAATAACCATGTAAAATGAGTTGTATAAAATAAACCGTATTGTAAAACAAAGTCTTGTGAAAACATGTTACTTGTATAAAATGTATAAGTCCAAAATTAATTATTTAAATAACGCTATGATATGTAATATAATACAAACACTTATATATAGGAAGTACCAGCGGCGTATCCACCATGCTTGTGTCATATTACTCACATTTCGTTACTTAAGTCACTTAACCAACCAACAATGTATAATGTCTATGTTTAAACTAATTGTCAAAAGTCCTTGTATAAACCATGTCAAATGTTGATAGTCCAAAAGTAGTCAAGTAATGTGTAACAAATGTTATGTCTTGTAAGTAAAGTATTGTCAAATAGTCCAAATGTAGAAATGTACAAAACAAAGTATTTTGAATGTATCAAAAAGTTATGTTTTATAAAATAATGCATGTTACATTGATACAAACATTTATGTGGTAAGTTAACACATACATTCAAGCCTTGAGACAGTCAGATAACCCTTTCAGTCAAGGTTATCAAAAGAATTGTATTCGGATTCAGTCATTCCTTACATCCAAACAAACCCGGGATGTCAGGAATGGGATTTGTCAAGTCCTATGGTACCAGTACTTACTACCGAGCGGCGTAGCTAATGTTAATGAACGTATAATAGTCTCGTTTGTGCAAACCAAATGTCATAGCAAAAGTGAACATGTTATATAAAAACAATGTACTAAGTATACTAAGTTAACATACAAAGCAGAAAAGTCATGTAAATCAATGTGCTAGCATGCTATCAGTTAACATACATAGCAGAAATGTAATGTAAAACAATGTACTAAATATGCACACAATGGACATACATAGCATGAAACGTAATGAAATCATGTACTATAATGTACTAACAAACATAGCAGGTATATGCTGTGAAAACAGGAAAGCATGAAAGTAACAAGTAGGCACATGTGTTTCACCCCAAAATGTTTGGAAAACAGTAAAAGATGGGTCTATGTACTCACTTGAGATTGCTCAGAAGTCCTAAGATAACCACCAAGCAATGCTAGAGATCTCGGAATATCAAACGGCACCTAATATAGGTAACTACATTAATAAACCGGACCTAAATCGGAAGATCGGATAGAATGAGGGTTCGTAAACCAAATGAGTATGGGAACTCATGTAGTATGGTTTAACAAAGCCTACATACTAAATGAAACCTATCCTAAGTGCTTGTGACCCATTACGACCCGTTTAGGTAGCTTATGCTACTTTAACGCGTCGTTCGCGTGAAACGCGTTCGGACCGCCTAACTAGTCCTATGAAAAGTAATATATGCCTTAACATGTCTAATATGGTTGTCAAATCAGTTTAGATGTCAAAAGTTATGTTACATATGTTTAAAAATGAATTTTGGCATAAAGGGGTATTTTGGTAATTTACCTAAGGCATATAAATTACCTATCATACAACTACTTAAACGTAGCGACCATAAGGTATAACCTCAGAGGGTTATTCCCTATATACTATGGTCACCTAATGTATTTGGTCTGATCCTAATGATCGACCAAATGGGTTGGGTTCGAAAGTATAAGCGATTGTTTAGATCGCTTACCTTACGACCCTATACAAGCACAACTAAAAGTGACGAGCTAAGCATGTTAAAACATGCTTAACTAAGTTTAGAAAACAGGTTTGGTATCAAAACAAACGGTTTTGATACCCATAAGTAGTTTGGTTACAAAATACGCAAGAATACGTATTTTGACCGAAACTACGACTCGTCACTGAGCCTAGATAACGTGGTAATCAGTAGGTATAGTCACTAGGGACTATAACCATCGTGATCACGCTCACGTTTTGAAGTTCAAACGAACTTCGCATCGACCATAAACTGGTCAATGCAGAAAGTCAAACAAAGTTTGACTTTCGGACTAGAAAGCGATAAAAGAACGAAAGAATACTTACGAAAGGTCCCCGAATGCTAATCTAGATCCAAATAACTCAGGTATGAAACAATGGTTTCAACTTAGAGTCTTTTAGATCAGATTCTAGTGAGGAATGAGTGAAAATGGGTTGGATATTTATAGTAAACCCACAACCGTTAGGATCGTTTCTTGGAAAAGGGGGCACGATCTAGGCCGTACACTTGTCAAAATGTTGTGGTAACTAATTTTGGCCACCATAGGAGATTAACATGTGGCACTTGACCTTTGGGAAGTGTTAGGGGCTGCTAACTTATGTTTAAAATGGCTTTTTGCTGCATTTTATTTATTTATTTATTTATTTATATTTTTTTTTGCAGTTTTGCAGTTTTGGTTCCTGAGCGCGTATCGTCGTGTTTTGGCACTTCTAACACCCGTCAAGCCCATTTTTAAGCTTCACAAGGATGTTAAAGTATAGGGAACATGAAACATGCTCAAAAATATGCCGGATGTCGGTTCGTTTAGCCGTACAAACGCGATGTTCGCTTAATTACGACGGAATGCGCACAAGCGCGTAAAACGATCCAAATGACGCAACGAATGGATTTTTCTCATGCCAAACACTAAAATAAAATATTAGAGTGCTTACATAAATTTTTTGGATGTCCAGATGTATTCAGAACGTGAGTTATGCGCAAAAATGCAAACTTGTGCATTTTTTTTTTTGACATTTTTAGTCCCTGAATGACCCAAAAGTTTATTTTAGCACACTGAACACCTCAAAGCCTATTTCTAAGCTATGTAAAGGATATTTAAGGTGTGTTTAACTTATGGTCATGTTCCGGAATGTCTGTTACAGTTCAAATTGGCATACTTTCATAGTTTGTCAAGTTTAGTCCCTGTAAGCGAATTAACTTGTTTTTGCCATACCAAAGCCTTCAAAACTTATTTCTAAGTTATGTAAAGGTTATTTAAGGTATGTTAAGTATATGATGATGTTCCGGAGTATTTTTCGCGTTAAACCGGTTACGTTTACGCACCAGTTTGCGTATAACTCTCCAGAAAGCGATATAGAGTTTGAAATTGAATAAAAGTCAAAACATGAAAAATGTAAAACACAACCAAACAAACATTGGGATCAAATAACATTGTTTTATTGATAATAGAACTGTTCATAATGATTACATGCACAGATGTTACACCTTACGTTAGGAGTATCCTTGAAGGATCCTTAAAGTATCGGTGATCCTTACTTTGGTAATATCCTAATCTTAAACTATTTCATTTCTTTATTTTCTCATATAAGGATAAGGATCATGTGTCCTTTATCCATCTCTCACGTGATTTTAAGTTTTGAAAGTTCAGGTATCCTTAGCATAACATTGGTTATCTGCAGAAGCAATCCGTTCCTTGGGTTTAACCCCAGTTATTTGGGCTTGCCCCAGTTCCACCTGTATCGCATGATGATCCTGGTATAGTTCAAGGCAGTGGGACCAGTACTCGCTTTAGGGGCTGATAATTCCATTGCACTGGCTCTACCTAGGATCCTACGTATAATGGTAGACGTACCATACATCCGTTCCTAAGGTTTCTAACGTTTTCACGTTAGCTAAGGTTTTGGCATTTTCATGTCACTAAGTTTGGATAGTCGCCAGTTAGGGTCATACTCCAGTTTACATACGATCCTTGGGCTTGTCCCCAGTTATCCTTGGGCTTGTCCCCAGTTGCTAACTCTTATCTTATATTGGCTTAGTCCCAAGTTATGCTCTATTTTCAGGTCCTTGAAGATAAACAACTAAGGATCCTTGATCCTTACTTCTCTCTAAAGTTTATCTTATAGTTATCCTTATTATGGTTAGGATCCTAACTTGGATCCTCAGGTATGATCCTTAACTATTTTTAATTCTATTCATTGTTTATTTGAATAACCCTTAAAGTTTGACAACTAAACTTGTGATCCTTAGAATATATTACTTTTTGGGATTCTTTAACTATAGGATATTTGATTATGGATCATATCCTAAAATATTTTTAATCTGACTAGTTCAAAATTGTTTATTCAATAAATGTACATTAAAACAATTGAGAACTAAAGAATAAAAAAGGATAACTATACAAGATAAGCGACAAAAGATTAAGGTTTTATTTATTAACAAAGGATTAACCCTTAAAAGGTTGTCAAAATTACCTACCCCGAGCATCTACCAGCAAAACGTGGCCCGTCCGCTGGGGTAGGTAAAGGGTGTCCATGATAATAGGTTCAAAAGTAGTGCAGGAATATAAAGGCGGCAGGATCACAATGGCTTCATCCCCCAAACAGAGGATCCCTCCACCATTTGCAATCCTACCTATTGTCCAAAGGATCATACATGATCCTTAATCCTAAAAACTATTGTTCAGTACAAACCATCAAATTGTTCAACAAAACAACCATCAAACTAAAAAAATTGGGCTCCGGCTATGTCTAGAAGTTTCCATCATCGCCCAATCATGCATCCTAAACCTTCCCTGCATCACCACCTCCAGCTCCACTTGTTTCACCACCTTCACCCTTGCCTCCAGCCTCAATCGCCAAAACTTCCTCAGCCTCTTCATCGTCTTCAAGATCAGCTAACCTTGCTTTCCAGCCCCCAACATCCCAGCTGCTTCTGTCAAAGTTAGGATCTTGAGCTTCCTGGGCCATCTTCAGTTTTGTCTGATACATTGTGATGGCAGCAGAGACCTTTGCACCTTCTATGAGGTCATGCTTTTCATAGTCAAGGTCAATCAGAAGTTTAGCCGTCTTAGTCTTGGCATCTTGGAGTTCCTTCTGAAGATCAGCAATTTTGAGGTCCTTAAGCACTGCAACATGTTGGAGGTCAGCAATCTTCTTGTCCTGCTCCTCGACGTTCCCCACGTAGTCCTCAATCTCAGTGAATTTCTACAAAGGGGATAAAAGATAAGGTTAGGACCAAGTGATCCTCAAATCAGCAGGATATGTCAGCAGGATATGCCAGCAGGATATACAGGCAGATACAGTGATCCTTACATCATTGAAGTACTCGAGGAATTGGTGGCGGATCAGAGGCAGACCCTGCAGATCCTCAGCCTCGGAGGTCATTCTCTTTTTGCAACCCCTTCCTTTGGTGGGTGCCTTGGGAATGGAGATACTAGGACTGGTGGTGGACCTCTTCTTCCTGGATCTAACAGTATCAAGGTCAGCCGTGTCGAATTGAGAAACAGGCTTGGTGGATTTTCCAGCACCTACACAACCAAAACAAGATAAGTATCTTTACTTCATTTATATTTCACTATTTATTTAATTTTTAAACAAAGATACTTACTTGACATCGTGACAGATCCTGAGGATACCTCCTGAGAGTCTTGGGTGGTTGTCTTGAAAGTTCTTGTTTCAGGATCTAGTTTCTTGAAAGCGATGAGTCTCTCTTTGGCAGCAGGAGACAGTCTGAGGTGTGAGACGGTGATAGCTGCATAACAAGAAAGCAAAAATATATAAGTGATCCTTATGTCAAAAGAAAGTTTTCTGGTGATCCTTCTCAGGATCCTCCACCCTACCATGGGTAGCCCATTTCTTGGGTAGATCCTTTCCATCATCAATAGAATCTCTCTTGACGAAAAAGAAACGCCGCTTCCAGTTAGCGTCATTCTTGGTAGCTTTGAAGATCGAGTGTTCCTCACCAGGTTTACGCTTGAACAAATAGCGATGAGAGCCAAAGGTAGTAAGATCATACAGCTCTCCCAGCTCTGACATTCCTAGGTCTATCCCTTCCTGCTCGATGATCCTTTCAAGGGTATACAAAACCTTCCATATCATCGGCATGGCTTGGATATAAGAGATGCCGGTTAGGGAAACGAAAGATTGGGTGAAGGCTGGGAAAGGATATGTATAGCCTATGGTGAACGGAGTGACAGGAAAAGCAACCCACTTGTCGGAAATATGATCACTCAGGGCATTGGGATCAAAAGGTCTAAACTCGGTGTTCGCCGGGAAGCAGTGGCGGATCCTATCAATCTGGGCATCGTTAAAACAACAGCGTTCTTTTATGGAATCTTCGATGATCCCCTGGCTTTTCGGTGGGCTGTTTTTCGGATGATCCTTAGCTGGGGAGTTCCGGAGCAACATCTTTGATAGAAAAATGGGAAGAGACGGAAAACAGAGCAAAGAAGGAAGAAGATGAAGAGAGAATACCTGTTTATCTTCGGAATGCAGTTATAAAGGGAGTATCTCTGAAATTTTAAATACAATCGATCCTATCTATATCTCCTATTTATAATCATGATCGTGCAGGGTTGTCACTTCTGTGACGTCATAGTTGCAACGGATAGTTCTACAATAACGGATATATTTACGATAGTTAGTTGCGGATAAGATCAGGAAAATATAATTCGCTCATTTAACATATCACTCCTTATATTTTGGGGGCAATTGTTAGGGCAGGATTTTCTAACAATTAGTGATCCTTACTTGTTATCCTAATTAATGATCCTTACTTCTGTGACAGATAGTGATCCTCAAAAGAACTTCAGGATCATGGATCACTTTAAGGATCCTCATACTAACGATTGTTTGTTTATGTTTCGTATTATTTTGCAGGAGTAACAAGCTTGACTTGGTCTTGGCAACGTTACTATGGAATATTCCACGGGTATTTCGCACACGTTTGACTGGAAATGGATGTTGTGGAGAACGTGGGAGCTTGGCACAAATGTCGGATAGTTTGTTAGTGTAGTTTAACTTCTATTTTTAAAGGGGTGACGAGCTAGAATTTAGAACACTTAGCCATTTTTAGCTACACACACTCTCATACAATCGCACTCTTGAAGCTCTCGGCAAACACTTAACAGTTTTCACTCACTTTTACACATTTCACACTAGTGATCCTTGTACCTGGCTCGTTACTATTCGAAGTTGTAAACATTTATTGATTTATTTAAGCTTGGTGATCGGTAGTTTCCATCACCCGGGGTTTTTTGTGCCGGAGATCAACTCTTGATCAAGGGCTTTTTCCCCGTATAAACCCTTGTGTCGATTGTGCAATTTACATTGAAGTGATCCTTATCATTGTTCCACATTCAAAGCATCATTCCCCGTAACAAAGAGTTTGGTTGCATTATCCTCATCAGATTTTTTTTGACCAAAACACTCAGGATCCTTCTCAGTATCCTGACCCTTATTCTTCTTTCTTCCTAAGAGATCTTTCAGATATCCCTTGCTTAGAAGATAGCTTATTTCTTTTCTTAGAGCAATGCAATCCTCAGTTACATGTCCGAAATCTTCGTGGAAGGCACACCATTTTGACTTATCTTTCCAATCGGCTTTTTGTTGATTCTTTCGAGGCCACCTAGCCTTGTCTCCTAAACCCTGCATGGCATACATCAATTCAGGAATGTTAACAGAAAAGTAATATTCAGATAATTCAGGATATTCTTCAGGATCCTCGTCTTCGATAGCATTCACTTTCTTGTTTTCATTTCTACCATATGGCTTAGAGCGATATGGCTTAAATGAGGATTCTGACTTCCTGTTAGTTGACTCATAGGCATTGGATGAGTTCATCCTCTCTTGCATCTTTCTGTCATCCTCCAACCGAATATATCTTAGGGCCCTGTTTCGAGCTTCATCCAAGTTCCTGCATGGGTTCATTACAAGGTCTTGGTAAAATTGAGAATCTTTTTGCAGCCCCATCTTGAAAGCTTGCATAGATGTTGCAACATCAAGATGCGGAATGTCTAAGGATTCCCGGCAGAACTTGTTCACATAATCCCTTAGGGATTCTTGAGGCCCCTGTGTTATCCTGTAGAGGTCACTTGTTAGTTTTTCAAAGCTTCTACTACAAGAAAACTGACTATTAAATAAATTCACTAGGTGAGCAAATGATGTAATCGAATGAGGAGGAACATTCAGGAGCCATTTCAAGGCTGATCCTGTTAAGGTAGAACCAAAACCCTTACACAAGCATGCTTCCTTGAGCTCCGGAGGGATAGGGTTAATCTCCATTCTTTCCCTATACTGGGCAATATGCTCTTCAGGATCCGTAGTTCCATCATAAAGCTTCATGTTGGGGGTTTGAAATCTCTTTGGAATCTCAGCATCACAGATAGGATATGCAAAGCGAGACATCCTGTGGCTGTCTTGAGACACTTCTGGGATTGGCTGGACCACTCCAGGTACACTGGATATCATGTCCTTCAACTTCTGAAGCTCCCTATTAAATGCTGATGTTACACCTGTATCCTGCAAAGATCCACTATTGCTAGCAGCATGAGTATTATTATTATTTGACACGTTACCCGTCTAAGGATTCTGCCCATATCCTGAAGTATATCCTGAGCTCCTAATGGTTGACATCCTGACCGAGGAGGGTATTTCAGGAGTATGATTCTGAGGAAGGCTGGGCACAATATTCCCCCTATTATCCTCAGTGTACACAGCCGAACTGAAGTTCAAAGTTTTGGGTTGTAATGGAGTGACGATATCCTCAGCAGATTTGCTCGAGCCAGACTTCAGGAGTTGTATTTCCCTCAACAGCATTTGTTTGTTTCCTGTTGCTGCCTCATTTGTTCCTGCACACTTCCAAATAAGGTTAGAATTTCATCATTAGAAGCTAAAATGGGAGCAGATCCCTGAATACTCCGAGTAGGGATAATATCCTGAGGTTGTGAAGAAGATTGCATCCTTGGAGGAGGTGGTGGAAGCACCGGACCAGTAGTAACAGAAGTTGTAGCAGACCTAGTGGAGGAGCTCATGTTTGATCTTGAGGCCATTGTAAACAATGTGGCAAAAAGTTTTGAAAACAGAAAACCGATTAACGATTTCACAAAGATTTTTAGTAAAGAGAGCACCACTTGCCCCACGGTGGGTGCCAAATTGTTTTAGTAAAAAATTACCGAAGCAATTAAGTGCTCAAATTAGTTAAGTGAGGTAGTGTGCTAAAAAGTGTGTTGAAAATATGCTGGTTAAGTTGTTTGGAAAAACAGTATTCAGGATACGGCTCAGGATATTGAGCTGTATCTATGATCAAACAATGAGCAAAAAGTAAAGGGGATGACACGAGATATACGAGGAAAGCCCTTGATCAATCTAGATCGCCGGTATAAAACCTCGGGAGCTGACAATAACAGCTGCCTTGTTCTTCTTATTGCTTTAAACGTCAGGATACAGTGCAGGATATTGACCAGATCACTAAGTGTTACAACGCTTTTGTGCGAAAGTGAAAATTGCTAGAGAACAAGTGTAAGAGTGTAGTGAGTGTTGATGTGATATCCTATTCGATCTGATATACCCACCTATTTATAGTAACGAATTACAAACGAAAATTCCTATAAATATGGGATGCTCCGAATATTCCATTGTAAACGTTGTAGACCGAGTAATGCGGCTTCAACGTCTTTATTTGAAGGACTTGGACCGAGTCTTCCGCGGAATGAGTCCTTGTGCACGTTGCTAGCTTCTAACCCGCGTACCTGCACATAATCCGTTAGTGATCCTGAGGATACTATTCAGGATGTTACCAATATCCTTAATCAACATCTTGGATGTGAACAGATATCACATAACCAAGATATAACCCAAGATATTTCTCAGGATATTGGCTCAGAGTTTCACCCATAACACCTATGATCAAGTATATGAACCTAGAAATGCCATAAAGTCTCAGGCTCTAGCTGATTTCAGTAGTGATATTCTAAATGAAGTAGACCTAGAAGTACAACAGCTAGGAGAAAACTTAGAATCCTGGACATTATATACGGATGATGCATCTAATGTGAGAGGTGTAGGATTGGGTATACTACTAAAATCACCACAGGGGGACATATTACCCCAGACTATTAGGTGTGAATTTCCTGCCACTAATAATGAAGCAGAATATGAAGCTTTGATAGCAGGATTAGAGTTGGCTAGGAGTATGAATATTAAAAGTTTACAAGTATTTGTTGATTCCTTGTTAATTAGTAATCATTTTAATGGATCCTATGCAGTTAAAGGTGAGAAGTTTATTGAATATCTCGAAATTTTCAAAAAACTAGCAGGATATTTCGATGTTTTTACACTTGAACATGTACCGAGGGAGGATAATGCTGAAGCAGTTGCTTTGGCAAATCTAAGATCATCATTCAGGATACCAGAGGGAACTCAGATACCAATACTACATATCCAATATCCCGCGCTGGATCTTTTCAAGTCTCAGGATAAGGAAGTAGCAAGTATTCAGGGTCCTGATGATGAGTATCCTGAGGAGGATCCCAAGTCCTGGACGGCTCCAATTGTGAGATATCTCAAGGAAGGACATATTCCAAAGGATGAGAATCCTAAGGCTTTTAGAATGAAGGTATCCTGATTCACTATCATAAATAATATTCTTTGTAAGAAATCTCTTACAGGACCATACCTGAGGTGCTTGGAGGATCCCGAAACTAAAGAAGTGCTTCAGGATATACACAAAGGGGATTGTGGCAACCATATTGGGGGCAAATCATTATTCTCAAAGGTGTTGAGGACAGGATATTTGTTACACCCCGACCACGTAAAACAACAAAGCGTGGCGGAAACGTCGGGGGTGTTGTAACAGAATTATTGTTTCATAACCATGGATACAAAAAGTGTTTCATTTTATTGATAATATTAAACATTAACATTGTTTTAACACATAACAAACAAGTTTTATATCGTCTATCATACATATTATGTCACTAAGGCCTCGTCCAGATACTATGTGACGCATGCATCCTAGAACGTCAATCAAGCAACAATACCTGAAACAGATGTAAAAACAAAGTCAGCAAAGAAATGCTGGCGAGTACATAGGTTTTATAAGAGTATCGGAATCATGGCTTGTTTTCATATAATGCAATACCTCGAAAACCTTGTTTTTTTAAAAAGTGTATAATATTGCAACATGATTAACCAACTCAAATCAAGATGGTTATAATTTATAAAATTTTGTAGCCATGATTCTTAACCCAAAAGCTTTTTTGTTTTTAGAAAACCATCTTGTAAAACAACTCGTATAAACTCGTTAATAAAACTCGTATATTATTTCGAAAACATCGTTGAGTGACATCGTTTCAGTATCGTTTACCCAAGTGAACTAAATAACGCCACGGTATGTAATATGTTGAAAACACTTATATATAAGAGGTACCAGCGGCGTATCTACCATGTTTTCACCACATTACACCCGTCCCGTTACCCAAATCGTTTAACATCGTTTCCAAATCGTTCCCAAATTGTTCCCAAATCGTTTACCCGTTTGGATCGTTTAAATCGTCCTCGTTTTAATTGTGATAATTTATATATGGTCGTCTCGTTAATAACATTCAAAACTTTGTGACTCGTTCATCGTTCAACTCGTTCTTGCATTAACAAACCTCCAAAGGGTAAGTTAACAATCATCATATTCAGTCGTTACCCACAACACCCACACATAACCATGGGTATAGTGCAATAACGGGATTTGTCATATTCTATGGTACCATAACCTAATACTGGTTGGCTTGATCAATACTAATGAATGTCGTTCATTATGTAACTACAACCAACAAGTTCGTTCACATTATCGAAATCGTTAATAGTTTAGTATAAATCGTTCTATTCGTTTTTGAAATCATCGTTTAAACCTTGAAAACATTTTGTACATATGAATCACCCCAAAACAATTGAAAACAGTAAAATAGGGGAACTATGTACTCACATGTAGTGCAAGGTATCCTCAATCAACAAACTCGAGTAAATCAGAGAAATCAAGCAGCACCTAGTAATTGAATCACTAGTCAAACAATAGACGCTTAAATCGGAAGATCGGACAGAATGAGGTCTTGTAACCCAAATGAGTGTTGAAACTCATGTGATATGGTTTAACAAGGCCTACATCCTAAATGAAACCTAACCTAAGTGCTTTCGACCCATCGTGACCCATTAAGGTAGTTTACGCTACTTTAACGTGTTGTGTGCGCAAAAGCGCGTTCAAGACGTCTAACTAGTCCTATGACAAGTATTATATGCATATACATGTTTAATTATGTTACATAATCAGTTACGTGTCAAAATTTTAGGTTACATATGCTTAATTACCAATTATGTATGAAAAGGGTATTCTGGTAATTTACCTATGGCATATAATCTACTTATCATACAACTACCTAAACTAGGTGACCATAAGGTATAACCTCGTAAGGTTATTCCCTAAGTGACTATGGGCACTAGACATGTTTGGTCGGATCCTAAGATCGACCAAACGGGTCGTGTTCGAAAGTCTAAGCGGGTGTTTAGTCCGCTTGACTTACAACTCTACACAAGCACTAAACTAAAAAGTGACGGGCTAAGCATGTTTAAAACATGCTTAACTAAGTTAGAAAACAAGTTTGGTATCAAAACAAACGGTTTTGATACCTAAGAGTAGTTTGGTTACAAAATACGCAAGAATACGCATTTTGGCTGAAACTACGACTCGTCACTGAGCCTAGATAACGTGGTAATCAGTAGGTATAGTCACTAGGGACTATAACCATCGTGATTACGCTCACGTTATGAAGTTCAAACGAACTTCGTGTTGACCATAAACTGGTCAATGCAGAAAGTCAAACACAGTTTGACTTTAGCGCTAAAACGAATGAAAAGAATGAAAGAACACTTACAACGGGTCCCCGCAAGTTTGATTTCCAAGTATTTCTCAGGTATGAAGTGTTTCAAACACATCAACTTAGAGAAAATTTTAGAAATCAAGTGGGTTTTGCAATGGGGGGTGTGGGGTATTTAGTTTTCGTACAACCGTTAAGATCGTTTATCAAAAATCGTGCTTCAATCTCATCCCTACACTTGTTTACAACCCCATGTGCATCAAAATGCCCCCCCCCCCCCCCCATTATCAGGAAGAGACATGTGCAATTGGGTTTTGAGTGTGTAACAGCTGGAAACAGGCTGGAAGGAAGTTTCTGATGTTTTGGCACATGCTTATGGACCGTAAGCAAAGGTCCTTACGGTCTGTAAGGACCTACTTTCACAGTTTGGCAGTTTTAGTCCCTGCAGCCCCAAAACTTGGTTTTCGATGCATTTTTGACACGTTTAAGCCCCGTTAACCCTATTTCAAAGATCTAAAATGAAGTTAAAGGGTATGGAACTTAAAATGTGCTAAAAAATATCTCGGATGTCGGTTCGTTTGGCCGTACGGTTGCGTTGTTCGGTTAATTACAACGGAAGTCGTAACGAACGCAAAAACGGTCCAAATTAAGCGACGAATGGAATTTTCTTATGCTAAACACTAAAATAAAATATTTTAATACTTACATAAATTTTTGGAGGTCCGGATGTATTCAGAACGTAAGTTCTGCGCGAAAATGCAAACTTATGCAATTTTTAACGCTTTTAGTCCCTGAATGAGCATAAAGTTTATTTTAGCACACCGAACCCCTCAAAGCCTATTTCTAAGCTATTTAAAGGTTATTTAGGGTATGTTTAACTTATGATCATGTTCCAGAATGTTCATTACTATACAAATCGGCATAGTTTCGCAGTTTGACACATATAGTCCCTGCGATCGTACAAAGTTGATTTCGACACACCAAACCATTCAAAACTTATTTCTAAGTTATGTGGAGGTTATTTAAGGTATGTTAAGCCTATGTCACTATTCTGGAGTGTTTGTTGCGTTATACTGACTGCGTTTACGCACCAATTTGCGTATATCCTTCTAGAACGCGATTTAAAGCTTGCAATCGTAATCGAATCGAATTGAAAAGTCACCAAACACAAATACACACATAGAAACACCAAAACACATAGTTTTATTAATAATCATCATTGTTTTACATCGGTTACAGAACACAGCTGTCACAGTCTCCCCTACTTCAGGAAATTTCGTCCCGAAATTTTAACTAGAGGAAGCTTGTGAAAACAAATGCGGATATTTCGCCTTCATCTGGTCCTCATGTTCCCAAGTAAAATCTGGGCCACGTTTGGATTCCCAGTGAACTTTAACCAAATGAATCCATTTGTTCTTCAACTGTTTGTATGTACGTTCCACACTCTCCACAGGTTTCTCGACAAAGTGCATTGTTTCATCGATTTGGATCTCGTCGAGAGGAATGTGTAGATCAGCGTCAGCTAAACACTTTCGCAAATTGGACACGTGAAAAGTCGGGTGAATATTTGCAAGCTCTGGAGGTAGCTCTAGTCGATAGGCAACCTTTCCAATTCTTTCCACAATCTTAAATGGTCCCACATATCGAGGTGCAAGTTTTCCTTTCTTTCCAAATCTCACGACTCCCTTCCAAGGTGAAACCTTGAGTAGGACACGATCTCCAACTTGAAATTCTAAAGGGCTTGCGTCCCAAATCCGCATATCTCTTTTGACGGTTTCGAGCTGTCACAAGATTATCGCGGATTTTCTTGATTTTGTCAGTTGTTTCCAGAACGAGCTCAAGTCCAATAAGCTGAGCTTCACCGGTCTCGTTCCAACAGACAGGTGAACGACATTTTCGACCGTAGAGAGCTTCGAATGGTGCCATGTTAATGCTAGTATGATAACTATTGTTGTAAGAGAACTCGATCAGCGACAGATGAGAATCCCAATTACCACCAAAGTCTATCACGCATGCTCTAAGCATATCCTCCAAAGTTTGAATCGTTCTCTCAGATTGGCCATCTGTTTGGGGATGATAAGCAGTGCTTAGATTCAGTTGGGTTCCCAAAGCAGATTGCATGGCCTTCTAGAAATGAGATGAGAATCGAGCATCACGATCAGAGATGATATCCAAGGGCACACCATGTCGTGTCACAATCTCATCAACATAAATCTTTGCCAGTTTATCAGCAGATAGATCCTCGTGAATCGGAATGAAATGAGCTGATTTCGTTAATCGATCGACAATAACCCAGATAGCATCATGACCTTTAGACTTACGCGGTAACATAGTGATGACATCCATCGCAATGTTCTCCCACTTCCAAACTGGTATCTCTGGTTGTACAAGCAAGCTAGAAGGTCGTTGATGTTCGGCCTTGACT
The DNA here is from genome assembly GCA_030545235.1 of Helianthus tuberosus. Lineage (NCBI taxonomy): Eukaryota > Viridiplantae > Streptophyta > Magnoliopsida > Asterales > Asteraceae > Helianthus > Helianthus tuberosus. The sequence goes on from CM060409.1 coordinate 154,164,261, forward strand.
TTGAGACAAGTTAGGCATTTCGATACATACAAGGCAACATCCTTCTTCATACCAGTCCACCAGCACCGAGTACGAAGATCCTTGTACATTTTATCAGCACCATGATGGATAGAATATCGAGACTTATGAGCTTCGTCCATTACCAAGGTGCGAAGATCGTCTTGTTTCGGAATCCATAATCGATCCTTAAAATAGAGAAAACCATCGTCTTTTGCTTCGAGCATAAGCTCAAGTTGACGTGGTAATTCCGTACCCATCAAATTTTGTGAAACACAAAATTGCTGAGCTTGAAGGACACGAGATTGAAGATCGGATAGAGTTCGAACAGAATGAAGCTTGACTCGTTCTTTTCGACTAAGCGCATCAGCTACGATATTCGCCTTACCAGGGTGGTAGCGAATCTCGCAGTCATAATCGTTTAAGAGTTCAACCCAACGTCGTTGCCTCATGTTCAGCTCCTTCTGATTAAGAATATGCTGGAGACTTTTGTGGTCTGTGAAAACCACACACTTCGTTCCATAGAGGCAGTGTCTCCAGATTTTAAGCGCGAAAACCACAGCTCATAGCTCAGGATCTTTAGTCGTATAGTTCTTCTCGTGAACTTTCAATTGTCTAGATGCATATGCTATAACTTTACCTCATTGCATAAGGACGCAACCAAGGCCTAAGTTGGACGCATCGCAATAGACAACGAAATCACCGCTTCCCTCGGGCAGAGATAGAACAGGAGCATTACATAACTTCTGCTTCAGCGTTTGGAACGCTTCTTCTTGCTTGGGTCCCCACTCGAAGGCGTATTCATCTGAGTCAAAGCAGTGAGTGGAACCGCAATCTTCGAGAAATTCGAAATGAATCGACGATAATAACCAGAAAGACCAAGAAAAGATCGAATCTCTGTAGGCGTCGTCGGTGTATTCCAGTCCTTAATACCAGCAATCTTGGATGGATCCACATGAATACCCTGCTCATTGACTATATGACCCAAGAATTGAACTTCTTTAAGCCAGAATTCACACTTGGAGAATTTAGCAAAAAGTTGCTCCTTCTTTAGGAGTTCCAATGTTAAGCGAAGGTGTTGCTCGTGCTCGGCTCGAGATTTTGAATAAATGAGAATATCGTCGATGAACACAATAATGAACTTGTCCAAATACGGTTTGCAGACCCTATTCATTAAGTCCACAAAGATAGCTGGAGCATTCGTCAAACCAAAAGGCATGACAGTGAACTCGTAATGCCCATATCTTGTGCGGAAAGCAGTTTTGGGAATATCTTCTTCGAGAATACGAAGTTGATGATACCCAGAACGCAGATCGATCTTGGAAAAGCATGAAGCACCCTGCAGCTGGTCGAAGAGATCATCAATTCAAGGTAGGGGAAATCGATTCTTGATGGTGAGCTTATTAAGCTCACGATAATCGATACATATTCGAAATGATCCGTCTTTCTTTTTCACGAAGAAGACAGGAGCTCCCCAAGGTGAAAAGCTCGGTCGGATGAATCCTTTATCAGATAACTCTTGAAGCTATTTCGATAATTCTTGCATCTCCAACGGTGCAAGACGATAAGGTGCTTTTGCAATCGGGTTGGCATTGGGTACAAGGTCAATATGAAACTCGACTTGATGAACTGGAGGCAAACCAGGCAGTTCATCAGGAAACACCTCCGGATAATCCTGAACAATCGGAATATCCTGAATACTCTTGCTCTTGCTTTTCTCCTCGGTGGCATGTGCTAGAAAAGCAACATATCCTTTTCGTAAATACCTTTGAGCTTCCATACACGACATAAGCTTCAAACCATCTGGTGGTTTTTCGCCATGAACTTCCAGAACATCGTTAGAAGACAAAGGAATACGAACAATCTTATCAAAACAAACCACCTCAGCGTGGTGTTTAGTTAACCAATCCATTCCAATGATAATATCGAAACTCCCAAGTTGCATCGGTGTGAGGTCAATAGGAAAACGATGGTTATCGAGGTTTAACTGACAATCACGAATAACAGAATCGAGAACAAGAGGTTTACCTGTAGCAACTTCGACAGATAAGGGTTTCCTCAGTTTGGTTCTAGGTATCGCAAGCAAAGGCTCAAAAGATAACGAAACAAAACTTCTATTGGCACCAGAATCAAAAAGAATAGACGCAGGTCGATTGTTAACAAGAAACGTACCGTTAACCACTTCGTTGTCGGCCCTCGCTTCGTTTGCATTCAAATTGTACGCTCGTCCACGAGCGGGATTCACATTGACGTTGACGTTCGCATTTGGGTTCGCGTTAGCATTCGCGTTTGCATTCACCAGTCTCAGACATTTGTTGCGGAAGTGACCATACTCTCCACAATTAAAACATGAACCCGGTGGGAATCTCACAGCATTCCCCTGACCCGGAGCTGGAACCTGAGCAACCTGATTCTGTCCCAAACGACAAACATTGGCCAAATGCCCAAGTTTACCACATGTCGTACATTGACTGCAAGATTGTTATGCAACGTGATGACCGTTGCAACGAGCACAATGTGGTGCGGTACCAGCATATGCTATCTTTGCAGGTGGCGGAGCCGGTGGGTTCTGCGGGTTCTGAGCAGTCTGTGCTGTAACAACAAAATTCTGGGCACCCTTTCGCTTCCTCAATTTCTTCAACGTCTCTCCTTCCTTACCCTTACCCTTTTTCTTGTCCTTCCCTGAATCAGTCGCCTTCTTTTTATCACCCTTGCTGGTGAGTTTACCCTTCCTGACTTGAGTCTCAGTCAGGGTCAGACAACTCGATTGCTTGACGAAGGGTAGTAGGATTAACACCGGTCATAATCTACAGAATAGAATCGGGTAACCCATCGATATATCTCTTGATTGCTTTCTCCAGAGGGGTAACCATGGTGGGACACAATAGACTGAGTTCCTCAAAACGATTCGTGTACGCACGGTGTTCAGCCCCATCTTGCTTTAAATCGTCAAACTCTCGCTCCAAAGCCCGAACTTCGTGACGGGGACAAAACTCCTTCATCATGAGAGCCCGAAGCTCTTCCCATGTTTGTGCCAAGGCCACTTCGGAACCCCTGCCGCGCATAATACCATTCCAACAGGTAAGCGCTCGCTTCTCAAACACGCTCGAAGCAAATTCAACCTTACGCGCATTCGGACACTGCACATGTCTGAATGTGCTCTCGATACTCTCAAACCACTGCAGGAGCGCAGTTGCTCCTTGCGACCCAGAAAACTTAAGAGACTTCGCAGAATTGAAGCTCTTGAAGTTACACGACGTATTGTTGTTGTTATTATAGTTGTTGTATATCTCGTGGACTTGGGTCACAACACCGGGAAGCACAGCAGCCACTTGCTGAGAGACCAGAGCTGTGATTTCTTCAATAGTAAAAGATTGTGCTTCACATCGAGGAGGCATTGTCTAACAAGGAAACAAAGGAAACAAGTGAGGTTGAAAAGCAAAAGAGGTATCGACAAAACGCAAGAGAGGCGATCATTCGTTCGTTACCTCGAACAAACAAATGACACGCAGAGACTAATCAAAGTAAATAGGTCAAAAATAATGTATCGCGAAGACATGCTCACCTATAAGTGAACACTCACCCCAAGAGTTCCCAGGTAAGAGTGACTGGTCCGATTATGTGGATTTGTACGAACACTCTAGCCTTAGACAGAAAACTCAGAGTACAGGCACTTACTCTTCCAGTTTGCACGTGTTCACATTATTTAGACCCAAACTTTGATGAGATTTTGAAAATTTAAAGGGTTCAAAACCATATAATAGAGGGTTCAAAACCTAGTAATCAATCATCCTATAACAGACGATTAGTTTTCGAAGCGGGTTCGAAAATTGTGTTCTCGTTGTGGTTATCACCTAAGGATAGGTGACGATTTTGTTTTAAAAAAATCTAAACGCAAATAAACTTGCGTTGGGGTCCTAGAAGTTATAGTCTAGGTCAAAGCATTACTAATAACCTAATTCCCTATAACCATTGGCTCTGATACCAACTCTTCTGTCACACCCCGAAACGTCGGGGGGTGTTGTAACAGAATTATCGTTTCATAACCATGGATACAAAAAGTGTTTCGTTTTATTGATAATATTAAACATTAACATTGTTTTAACACATAACAAACAAGTTTTATATTGTCTATCATAGATATTATGTCACTAAGGCCTCGTCCAGATCCTATGTGACGCATGCATCCTAGAACGTCAATCAAGCAACAATACCTGAAACATATGTAAAAACAAAGTCAGCAAAGAAATGCTGGCGAGTACATAGGTTTTATAAGAGTATCGGAATCATGTCTTGTTTTCTTATATTGCAATACCTCGAAAACCTTGTTTTTTTTAAAAAGTGAATAATATTGCAACATGATTAACCAACTCAAATCAAGATGGTTATAATTTATAAAATTTCGTAGCCATGATTCTTAACCCAAAAGCTTTTTGTTTTTAGAAAACCATCTTGTAAAACATCTCGTATAAACTCGTTAATAAAACTCGTATATTATTTCGAAAACATCGTTGAGTGACATCGTTTCAATATCGTTTACCCAAGTGAACTAAATAACGCCACGATATGTAATATGTTTAAAACACTTATATATAAGAAGTACCAGCGGCGTATCTACCATGTTTTCACCACATTACACTCGTCCCGTTATCTAAACACTAGCCCAGAAGCCAATCGTTCACCCAAATTGTTTAACATCGTTTCCAAATCGTTCGTAAATTGTTCCCAAATCGTTCCCAAATCGTTTACTCGTTTAGATCGTTTAAATCGTCCTCGTTTTAATTGTGATAACTTATATATGGTCGTCTCGTTAATAACATTCAAACCTTTGTGACTCGTTCATCGTTCAACTCGTTCTTGCATTAACAAACCTCCAAAGGGTAAGTTAACAATCATCAGATTCAGTCGTTACCCACAACACCCACACATAACCATGGGTATAGTGCAATAACGGGATTTGTCATATCCTATGGTACCATAACCTAATACTGGTCAGCTTGACCAATGCTAATGAATGTTGTTCGGTATTTAACTACAACCAACAAGTTCGTTCACATTATCGAAATCATTAATAGTTTAGTATAAATCGTTCTATTCGTTTTTGAAATCATCGTTTAAACCTTGAAAACATTTTGTACATATGAATCACCCCAAAACAATTGAAAATAGTAAAATAGGGGAACTATGTACTCACATGTAGTGCAAGGTATCCTCAATCAACAAACTCGAGTAAATCAGAGAAATCAAGCAGCACCTAGTAATTGAATCACTAGTCAAACAATAGACGCTTAAATCAGAAATCGGACAGAATGAAGTCTTGTAACCCAAATGAGTGTTGGAACTCATGTGATATGGTTTAACAAGGCCTACATCCTAAATGAAACCTAACCTAAGTGCTTTCGACCCATCGTGACCCATTAAGGTAGTTTACGCTACTTTAACGTGTCGTGTGCGCAAAAGCGCGTTCAAGACGTCTAACTAGTCCTATGACAAGTATTATATGCCTATACATGTTTAATTATGTTACATAATCAGTTACGTGTCAAAAGTTTAGGTTACATATGCTTAATTACCAATTATGTATGAAAAGGGTATTCTGGTAATTTACCTATGGCATATAATCTACTTATCATAAAACTACCTAAACTAGGTGACCATAAGGTATAACCTCAGAAGGTTATTCCCTAAGCGACTATGGGCACTAAAAATGTTTGGTCGGATCCTAAGATCGACCAAACGGGTCGTGTTCGAAAGTCTAAGCGGGTGTTTAGTCCGCTTGACTTACGACTCTACACAAGCACTAAACTAAAAAGTGACGAGCTAAGCATGTTTAAAACATGCTTAACTAAGTTAGGAAACAAATTTGGTATCAAAACAAACGGTTTTGATACCTAAGAGTAGTTTGGTTACAAAATACGCAAGAATACGCATTTTGGCCGAAACTACGACTCGTCACTGAGCCTAGATAACGTGGTAATCAGTAGGTATAGTCACTTGGGACTATAACCATCGTGATTACGCTCACGTTATGAAGTTCAAACGAAGTTCGCGTTGACCATAAACTTGTCAATGCAGAAAGTCAAACACAGTTTGACTTTAACGCTAAAACGAATGAAAAGAACGAAAGAACACTTACAACGGGTCCCCGCAAGTTTGATTTCCAAGTATTTCTCAGGTATGAAGTGTTTTAAACACATCAACTTAGAGAAAATTTCAAAAATCAAGTGGGTTTTGCAATGGGGGTTGAGGGGTATTTATAGTTTTCGTACAACCGTTAAGATCGTTTATCGAAAATCGTGCTTCAATCTCATCCCTACACTTGTTTACAACCCCATGTGCATCAAAATGGCCCCCCATTATCAGGAAGAGACATGTGCAATTGGGTTTTGAGTGTGTAACAACTGGAAACAGGCTGGAAGGAAGTTTCTAATGTTCTGGCACATGCTTACGGACCGTAAGCAAAGGTCCTTACGGTCCGTAAGGACCTACTTTCATAGTTTGGCAGTTTAGTCCCTGCAGCCCCAAAACTTGGTTTTCGATGCATTTTGACACGTTTAAGCCCCGTTAACCCCATTTCAAAGCTCTAAAATGAAGTTAAAGTATAGGGAACTTAAAATGTGCTCAAAAATATCTCGGATGTCGGTTCGTTTGGCCGTACGGTTGCGTTGTTCGGTTAATTATGACGGAAGTCGTAACGAACGCAAAAACGGTCCAAATTAAGCGACGAATGGAATTTTCTTATGCTAAAAACTAAAATAAAATATTTTAATGCTTACATAAATTTTTGGAGGTCCGGATGTATTCAGAACATAAGTTATGCGCGAAAATGCAAACTTATGCACTTTTTGACGCTTTTAGTCCCTGAATGAGCATAAAGTTTATTTTAGCACACCGAACCCATCAAAGCCTATTTCTAAGCTATGTAAAGGTTATTTAGGGTATGTTTAACTTATGATCATGTTCCGGAATGTTCATTACTATACAAATCGGCATAGTTTCTAAGTTTGACACATATAGTCCCTGCGACCGAACAAAGTTGATTTCGACACACCAAACCATTCAAAACTTATTTCTAAGTTATGTGGAGGTTATTTAAGGTATGTTAAGCCTATGTCACTATTCTGGAGTGTTTGTCGTGTTATACTGACTGCGTTTACGCACCAGTTTGCGTATAACCTTCCAGAACGCGATTTAAAGCTTGCTATCGTAATCGAATCGAATTGAAAAGTCACCAAACACAAATACACACATAGAAACACCAAAAAACATAGTTTTATTAATAATCATCATTGTTTTACATCGTACATCGGTTACAGAACACAGTTGTCACAATATTATTGGCCGACGATGATAAAAGATGCTACAGAATATGCTCGAAGATGTGATGCATGTCAGAGGCACATCAATATACTGCATCAACCTACTGAACCACTATATCCTATTGCTTCCCCTTGGCCATTCATGAAATGGGGTATGGACATAGTGGGAAAATTACTAAAGGCTCCAGGAGGAAAGGTTTTTATGCTGGCAAAGACAGATTATTTCTCTAAGTGGGTCGAAGCTGAACCATTTGTTCAAGTCAGAGACCAAGAAGTAGTGTCCTTCATAAAGAGGAATATCCTGACTATGTTTGGGATACCAGCTGAGATAATTTGTGACAATGGCTCTCAGTTTATCAGTAAGTGGACTACTGATTTTTACAAAATTTGGGGAATCAATATGATCACATCCACACCAGTACATCCTCAAGCCAACGGACAAGCAGAATCCTTGAACAAGATAATTGTCAACAATTTGAAGAAGAGACTAGGAGCTAAGAAAGGAAGATGGGCAGAAGAATTACCCTTTGTTTTATGGGCTGATAGGACAACAGTGAAAAGTGCAACTGGGCAAACCCCATTTTCCTTAGTATTTGCAGCAGAAGCAGTAATCCCGACGGAGATGGTGATACCAACAGCAAGATCCAACCTCAAGGATCCTGAGAAGAATCCTGAAGCCCTATGCCAAGAACTGGATACTATCGATGAAACAAGGGATGCGGCAAAGTTGAGAATGGCAGCATACCAACAGAAGATATCCAGAGCATATAACAAGAATCTAAGGACTAGGAGATTTCAAGTTGGAGATTGGGTGTTAAGGAAGGCTTTTCAGAATACAACCAATCCTGCTGATGGGAAGTTAGCCCCAAAGTGGGAAGGACCTTATGAGATTGAATCAGAATTTGGGAATAGAGCATACCGGCTTAAGAATATGGAGGGGGATATGCTACCAAGATCCTGGAACGCTATACACCTCAAAGCCTATTTCAAGTGAGTTTAGAATTTAATTTCTAACTCAGGATGGTATGAATTCTATGTCTTTTTAAATATAATTCTACTTTATTTGAACCCACTACTGACTTAAGCATCGGAGGGGTGTTAGCCAGGCTAACACCCACCTTAGTTTAAGGTTGTTTTGCAGAATATGCTTTGGGATATAACTCTAGGATATACACTCAGGATAATTCAGAAGATTAGAGGATTGGCCCCCTCTCTCACGTTTAAGGGATCCTGATCCCTTCATAGGTTTAAAGGTATTCACCTTTCTCTCGAATTGGGTTTAAACACCCCGCCTGGAGCACAAGTTATCCAGGGATAGTTCAAGATAGCGGGACCAGTCCATGTAAAAGTGGCTGACAATTTCGTTATTGTTGGCTATATCCTGGATCCTGAAGGTATATGAGGATTGATCACCCTCTCTCACGAAAGGGTATTTTCATACTCTTTAAGGTTTGAAGGTTTTCACCTTTCAAAGTCTTGGAGTTTACACACTCCCGCCAGTAGCGCACGAAAATTTGGGATTTCCCCAAAATACCTATGGGTTCATCCCCAGAATACTAAGGATTTATCTCCAGGATATTTTAGGGTTTATCCCATTTATACGAAAGATATACAAACAATTGCAATTGATGTCCAGAAAATTTCTAAGTATTCAAAGACGTTATGCATAGGGGACATTCCTACTAAGGCATTGTGAGAAGCTCAAAGAATCAAGTTCGGGCCTAGTTCACTAAGTATCCCAGACTGGGGACATCTTCGGTGGAAAGGTTGCAAAAGGATTGAAGTTTAAGAATAGGGTTGTACTATGTCTCTGGTATCATCTTTCCTTTTTGTTCCTTTAAAAGCCTTATCTAAATTATCTAAATTTTTGAAACTGTGTTTGACAAAAGTTTGGTTAAAACATTTATGAGTATCCTGATCAGAATATATTCTCAGGATATATTTCGGGGTATTTGGTTAGAATGTTTGAGATATGATATTTAGATTGAAAATTGAAACTGTATTCGAATCAAACAACAGTTATCAAAACAAGCTTTACAAAAATAAAAATGAAATGGATAAGGCCAAAAGAAAGTTAGTTTATTAAAATAGCAAAAGTTTACGCTTTTGGTTTCATCTCAAACTGAGACCCATCCACCAAAAGCACAATTAGTTTTCTACCATATTTACTTAACAATTGAAGGCTTTGTCTTGGAACCCAAGATACCTCCCCCTTCAATTGTTAGAGTGTTCAAAATAAAGCATACTAATTGATGACCAAGGGCTTCATCCTGAAACTCAGGACCTATCCACCTTTGGCCATCATATTGTTTTAGTGTAGGAAGATAAATTGTCTAACAGAAAAGGAAAAGAAATTGTTCAACGACCACAATCATCAGAAATTCAAAAATGGGCTCTGGCCTAGGCATGAATATCCATCATCGCCCACTTCGCTGATTTCAAGGAGCAACACCTTCTTCACCAGCAGCGTTTCCTCCAGCACCCGCATTAGCATCACCCTCAGGATTCTTCTCAGCATCACCACCAGAATCAACCGCCTCCTCTGCCGCCTTGGAAGGCTCTTCCCCAGTGGGCTTTGCAGGATGTTCCACGGGACTACCTCCGAGATCCTTTAATTTTGCCTCCCAAGCGTTGACGTTCCAGGAAGGGCATTCAAAGCCCAAGGCTTTGGCCTCATAGGCCATCCTTAACCTGGCTTGGAGAAGGGAAATCACAACGGATCCTTTGAGGCCGTCCTTGTAAGAGACCATATCCTGCTCATGCTGGGTATGAGCGGCGTCGAGTTTTGCCTGAGCTTCATGGGCAGCCTTCTTAATGGCATCTTGATGCTCCTGAGTCATCCCTCTGAATTTTTCCTCATAGTGCTGGTACTTGGTGGCAGCAATCATTCCCTGATAGGTGATGGTGATTTCGGGCTTCTTTAGTTTAGCCTCCAGCATTTTCTTGAGCCCACAGGATTCCTCGTATAGATGTACCAGACGCTCAAGGCCCTACAACAAAAACGCAGGTATTAGTCTATGCAAACTGATCAGGATATAAGTTCAACATGTGAATGCAGGATACATGATTTATACCTGGTTAAGAAAGGAAGTCATAAAGCCGCTGGCTTCAACGAATCCATGATTCTCGTAAGGAAACATCTCAGAAGTGGCAGGAGAGTCAGTTTCCTTCCTCTTTTGGCTACTGGAAGCACGGGTCTTAGTAGCCGAAGAAGGCTTTGGGATAGCAGTAGGCTTTGAGCTGCTGGGATTGGATGAAGTAGTTGTTTTGGGGCTGGGCTCTTTCTTAACTTGAATGGGACCAGAGTAACTGTCCAACTCGTCAAGATAAAAAACTTCGGGGGTTTTGATTGGTGCTGCACAAAGGGAAGAACTCTAAAACTCTTTTATCTTTTTATAATAAACTAATCAAATGCATGCATAATTAGTTAACCCTTACCAGACATGTCGGATGAAGAGTATTGTCTTGAACTTGGAAGGTGTGTGGAAAACCTTCTGTCACTTCCCGGCAACCAGTAGACCGCTTGAATTCTTTTTCAAATTCTTCGGTAGGGGAGCTAGCTCTCTGAAATTCGCTGCAGGATAAATGATAGAATGTTAGCACAGGATATAAGCTCAAGATACGTTTAGGTATATTCCTAGAACCCTGAGCCCTACCAGTGGTTAACCATTTAACCGGAAGACTATTACCCTCGGCGATGGAATCTCGCCTGACAAAGAAAAAATTTCTTTGCAATTCGTCCTCGTTTTTGGTCGCCTTGAGGACAAGAGGATTACTGGAGGTAGAAAATAGTAAAAATTGGCTAGAACCGTGGGATCGGAGACGATAAGCGATTGGGATATCTTCAATGCAAAGGTCTGGAATATGAAGGGGTTTGATCTGATTCAGAACGATCAAAACCCTCCAAACCATAGGCATCGTTTGAGAAAAACTAAGGCCGGTTTTTTGAAAAAAATGCGTCATGAATTCAGGGAAGGGATATCGAAGGCCTAGAGAAAAGGGGTATGCCGGAAAACAGATCCATTCTCTAGACGATATGTCTGAACGAACTGACCGGTCGAACAGCCTGATGATCGCCTTGTCGGGAAAGGCACCGGAGGCTCTCAACGCTGCGATGTCTGCATTGTCAAAAGCACAGACCTCCTTCTCGGGATTCTTGAGAAGATTCTGTGGGGGAAAGGTTTCACTTGATTCGCCGGTGTGGGAATGAGTTCTGGTAGCCATTGAGCGAGAAATAAAGAAAGTTACAAGAGAAATGGAAGAGATAGATGATTACCTGGAAATTCTGTTAAAGATGGTTGAATTTCAAACAAGAAGAGAGAAGATATAGGGGCCTCGTAGATAACCATTGAGTGATTATCGCGTTGGAAGTTGCAGCTTGTCATTCAAGCCATCGTTTCAACTTAATTACCTCGATTCACGAGATAAGATTTTTAAAATATATCTGTTGGAATTGGTATAACAACATATATATTTTGGGGACAATTGTTATGGGTGGTTTTCTGCTCATATATCCTGAATAATATTCTGACTATGTTTCTTTTATTGTGATCAGGATACCGGATCAGGGTATTGGTAACATCCTGATGCAGTATCCTGATAATAACTAATTAGCTCACGTGCAGATTAACGAGGCAGGCATATAACGTTCAGATGGACTTGTTCTCCAAAAGACTCGGGCTAATCTGTTGAAATAGGAACATTGAAGCCGGAAGACGTAGACTACAACGTTCAGAAAGGGAATATTCGCTATATCCCGGATTTATAGGCTAGTTTGTTAGTTTCGTTTTACTATAAATAGGATTGATCGGATCAGATAGAACATACACAATTCTTCGAACACTCTTGCTCTCTACTAGCTGCAATCACTCACAAACACTTACACTTGTATTCAAATCACATTTTAACACCTAGTTGATCCGCATCATATCATGCACTGTATCCTGATATTTGAAGCAATAAGAAGAACAAGGCAGCTGTGATTGTCAGCTCCCGAGGTTTTGTGCCGGCGATCTAGATTGATCAAGGGCTTTCCTCGTACATCCTGTGTCACCTTCTACCTTTTTTGCTCATTGTTTGATTGTAGATATAGCTCGGTATCCTGAGCTACATCCTGAAAACTGTTTTTGTTAACAACTTAATCAGCATATTTTTTATAATTACATCTAGCACACTACCTCACTTAACTAATTTGATCACTTAATTACTTAGGTAATTTTTGACCAAAACAAGAATTCGAAGTCAAAGGAATCTCGTTCTCGGCAAAATATTTTGTATAGCATGCATATATATATATATATATATCAATAAATAATAACGTTACTTAGTATACACAGGCAAGTAAAAGCAACATATCACATGTAATCACATTGTTCTTATGTGGGTCATTTCTAGTTTGGCAAGTCTATCCCATACAGACTATACCCCAACTAATGTCCTTGCTTTGTTTTTTCTCTGAAAAAAATGTTTGGTTCGTGAATTGGTGTGTGCAAAGCGTAATATGTTTTTATTGATATTTCAAGCCAATTTTACACATTAGTCAAGTTTTAAATTTATAAAACACGATATTCTACTAACACTAAACACACACTTGGGCAAGTGCACCCATCGTGAGCGTAGTATAGCGTTGGTAAGATACCGAGGTCGTCCAAGGACACAAGAGCTTTTAGTACCGGTTCATCCTCAGCGTCTAATAAATCTAAGTTTCTTTTTGAGAATAGGTTTTAAACATGACAATTAAAAACTAAAAATGCAGAAATAAAAAATAAAATAAAAACAGATAGACAAGATGCATCACTTGGATCCGACTGGCCTTTTTAAGTACCCTTTGATGATTTTTGCACTTTCGGACTTTTTAAGAGATTATCTTCGTTATAATAGTAGGCCCCTCTTTAGAAGGTGGCGTTACCCTCAACCCAGCGGTTTGAGTCAGCAAGGATACAATCCCAAAGGGTCGAAATATTAAAGGTGGCGTTACCCTCGACTAAGTGGTTTGAGTCAGCAGGGATACAATCCCAAGTAGCCGGTTTAATGTATTAATAGTAGTTTACATATGAGGGGATCAAGCCATTCCCATCCCCACCATCCAATACCGGTGGGTATTGAAGGAGGTCCTAGTAAGCTTGAACCAGGTCCTTGCAGGATCTATACACTGAACAAGGCAAGAACCTTACTAAACCATTCCCTTAACCCCCGACCAGGTAGCCAACATATCTCTATATAGACCGTAGAGACATGAATGGTGTAAATCTTTTACTTTATATAGACAGTAAAGTAATGCCAAGATGCCATAGACAAATGATAAAGAAAATTCACCTTCAACATAAGAAACTAGTTATTAAAGTCATTAATACAAAACCAAATAAAAAGTTCCGAAAGATTAAAAATCAAAAGTAATACATAAAAGACTTGTGTTCACAAAGTGATGTAAGAGGCTTCACCAAACATGGCCTTTGATTGGCAAGAACTCTTACTATCAATCTTGGATCCCGAGACTACTACACACACTCTAAGGTGGATGATGGATGATGGCGGTGGATGTGGATGTTGTAGTGGTGGTGGAGTAGTGGCAAAGTGGGAAAGTAGTGGATTGCCAAGGTATGCCTTTGAAGTGAGCCAAGCACCCCTATATATAGCTTGAACAGAGCCCTGGCCATGGCTTCGTGTCTAGCTGGCACGCCCCCATGGCTCGTGTCGAGCGGGCACGGCTCCGTGGGCAGAAGCGTATCTGTACTACCAAGATTTTGTGTATCTTAGCGTTGACCACGCCCCATGCTGAGTTGGACACGCCCCCGTGGTGGGCATAGAAGCTTCCACAACTTTGTCTTTTCTGTAGGCACCTGACCACGACCCCATGTCCAGTGGGCACGATCCCGTGGTTAGTCTTCTGTTTCTTTGTTTTTGCTTTTGGAATGCTGCCGAGGGGTCGGGCATGTCACGTTTATTCCTTTTCTTTGTATTTATGTTGGTCTTGGCTGTATATTTCCTCCTTTTGCTCGTTTAAGCTCATTTGGTCCTGAAAATTCAAAAGGAAAACAGAACACACTTTTTCCAACATTAGTACTAAAAAAGGTTAGTTTTATGCTTCATTTGATGTAATTTATATGTTACATTTTGCACACATCAAATACCCCCACACTTGAATATTTGCTTGTCCTCAAGCAAAACTCTTTAATATGTGGCTTACACACCCAAATGGAATAGGTAGAGGAGAAGTTTTGGGCTTGTCTTGAGTATCAGGAATCCAAGATCTTTATTGGGTTTTATTTTTATTTTATTTACAATCCTATTCGTTATGATCTATTTAGAACATTTGATAAGAAAAATTACTTAATTGGGCATTACATGCCTCTTTAAAATTCCATTTATATACAAGTTCACATACCTCACGGGAGATCACTCAACACTCGGCCGAAGATGTATTTTTGTGAAATACTCGAGACCGGTATGGAACTTACTTCTACCATATGCTTGCCAAGCAATCAAACCTCCTCCTTTTAAATATAAGCCTTCGTAAATATCAAGAGGACTTTGGGGAAAGGTTAGGCTTGGGCAAAGGGTAGGTGGTTTTGGTTAGTGGTTAGTACAAAGGGCTAAAAGCGTAAAAAGCATCGGTTGTCGTAAAACTCTTTGTTTTTTTTTACTTTTATTCAAACTAAGCATATTCAAACAAAGTTTCTTTGAGGAACTTGTTTGTTTATTGCAAGACTTTCATTTTTTTTTCATAAAGAAACATTACAAGATAACCAAGCCTTTTACTAAAACAAAGGGGTTGAAAAGAAAAAGGTTTTGGTGGGTAAAGGGTGTTTGTTTTGTGGATTTTGAAATGAAAAGGTTTAGGCTCAAAGGGGTTAACTAGGGGGATTTTGGGTAGGTGATAAAAAATGAAAAATAATGGTGTTGAAAGGAAAATGGGTTAGTCCTAATGCCTCTATCATTTACTTACTTGGGTTCAAGTTGGTAAGGACCGCGAATGTATCATCGTGGCAAGTTCTAGAGGCGTAAGAACCAAGCGGCTATTCACACAAGAAACGAAAAATGAGCATTTAGTCTAAAGATATATGCTTGTATGCTTAATGAAGGCTCAAAACTCACTTGTTATGGAAATGAGTTTATAATGTGATCAAGTATATATAATCAAATTTTAATTAGATTTGTCATGCCTTTTCATAATTTTCTTTTTTAGTTCTTTTTATCACAACGCTATCGGTTGTAAATTTGTAAAAATATAACATTTTTAGAACTTGTTATTCCCAAATTAAACCAAGACAAGTAAAAAAATGAAAATTTTTGAAAAAAATTGGGGTGATTAGCGGTTTCAATATAGTTTTGTGTAAGGCTTGTTATTAGGACTTGCAAGATTCAAGGTTTTAGCATGCCCCCCACACTTAAATTACACATTGTCCTCAGTGTGTCCCAAAACTAAGTTTTTAGGTTGATTGAATGTCTAAAAGGGTGTTGAAAAACAAAATTTCATGTTACTGGGCGTCTGGCCACGGCCCCGTGTTGGTCCGGGCACGGCCACGTGGTCAAATCGCCAGTACCAAAATTTAACAGAAGGCTGGACATGGGGCGTGTTCAGTGAGCACGACCATGTGTCTAGTTACCTGAACTGGGCAAATTTTCTGCAGAGCCTGGGCACGGGGCGTGTTGGGCTGAGCATGGCCCCGTGCTGAACTTGCTGTAATGCTGGAAAATTATCAAGAGACTCTGTTTTCATACACGGGGTGTGGTTTTAACGTTCCCTTGGTAACCTCCACCTTTTCAAGTGTGTTCAGCCATTATAACATAATCCAAACACCATTCAATAATTTAAACCATCATTCATTAGAAAGTGCGAAGTACATAGATCCTAGAAAAATAAAAAGTACAAACTAAAAACAAAGATAGATAAGTAAGTCCTAGAATGCAAGAAATTTTAAACCACAAAGAAGTTCTATCCTAGATGTTTTTATTATAAGAACAACAAAAAACCCGAAAAATGATATTTCCGGTTGAATAAGGCTTTTAGAACTTCTTCCCAAAGGGTGCTCCTCACACATCGTTGAGCCACTCCTCTATCTCCCGAGGGAGAAAGAAGACAGGCTCATTGTCCACCTCATGTGGAGGAGGTGCGACCTCCACTGGAACCTCTTGTAAGGCGTCTAGAGGAGGTTCTGGGGGAATGTCATCCCACCCGGTGGGTTTAACAACTTCTTGTGCCAAGTTCCAATCTTCTTGTGGGAAGATTGGTTCCATAGGCGGCATTGCAAGAATGTTCAACCTTTGGTGCAAAAGGTTGATTTCTTGGAAGCTACTCTCCAGCCCCACCGTTAGATAGTTGATACGGTCAATTAGGACCTCCTCCATGGATGTCATCTCATCGAGTGCTTCTCTTAGCGCCATTACGTAACGCACAAGGGTTGCTTCTATCGATGGCCTTCTTTCTCTGGAACTGTTTCTTGAGTGAGCTGAAGATGTTCTGCTATTCTGGCTCGACATTCTAAGAAAACAAGTCGAAAAGTTCAAAATATTGAAACAGTGACTCCGGCCACGGCCCCGTGGCCACCATTCTGTAGATTTTTAAAACAAGGAATCTTAGTGTTTTAAATTATTTTTCTGACTTTTGAGACATTTCTGAGCATAAATAACTTAAAACAGTCTTATAAAACTTATTTTTAATAAGATTCCTTCGTTAAAAACCTCGCAAATATCACAATAAAGCTTGAAGACATGGAAGTTTCAAGCTTTAATGGAATTTGAGGAGTTTTTGAGAAGAAGGCAAGAGACAAAAGTGGTAAAGAGAAGATGGTTGTTGAGAACCTTCTTTGAATATACCTTGTAGGGTATGTGTGAAGATCCCACCAGATCTTGGTCTTTGGAATGGGTTCAAATGTGCAGGAATCATGCTGACTTTATAGAAAACGACAGCACGCTGACCACGGCCCCGTGTCGGCTGGACACGGCCCCGTGGTCAGACAAGACTCTGACACATTTTGTACGTATTCTGAACACGGGGCGTGTTGGCATGGACACGACCCCGTGGTCAATTTTGAGGTGGGCACGGGGCGTGTTGACCTGGACACGGCCCCGTGGCTAGTGTGTTTTATGAAGTTTTGTCTTATTTTTAGGAATTTATCTGGATCGGGTGGTTCCTTACTGGAGGAAACAACACCGAAGTGCCTAAGGTACCTTAATTGCTCTTGATTTAAACAAGAACGCAAGAGGTTATCGGAAAGGGTAAAACCTAAGCTAAATACCGGTGGGCGAAACAAACCTTTTTTCCCTTATCCGGGCTCTCGTTAAAGAAGGTATATGTCGAATCACTCAGGTATATGAACACATCGGCGGATACCGATGGAGAGTCCTTCACGACACAATCGACACAGGGACGACTATCGCTCATGTCCTCACAAGAGTTAGAGGTGTTTTCGGTAACGACGATGTTGTTAGAATCCGAATGCGACCCCAAAAATTCTCCTTGATTATTGTCTTGTGATGAATAACTTGTTTTCATCTCAAGCTCTTTTAATATTTGGAGAATTATCTCTTCGAAGTGACATAATTCTTCGAAAGTTATGTTATCTAAAAGAAGTGGTTGAGGGCATTCAGGGGAGAGATAGGGATTGTTTTTACTTTCACCCATCTTAAGGTTACAAGAAAACGATAGGTCTAAATAGTGGGGAGTGTAATTTAGAAAGTAACATTCTAAATCTTTATGAAATCCGCCACATATTTGACAACATTCACCGTAAGAGTAGCGAAAGTAAAAATAATCAATATCACTCATAGTTTTGTTAGAAATTACCAACCATCGGGATCTTACGATTTTGTTTTCAGCAGCTGAAGAGTGGATACGGGGGCGTGTTCAGTGGGCACGACCCCGTGTTCAGCTACTGTGTGACTTAAAACAGGATTGCCAGTAACAAAGATTGGGCACGAGGGCGTGTTCAGTGGGCACGGCCCCGTGCTGAAGTCTGCAGAAACTGAAAAATTAAGAAAAATCCTAAAAAAGTAGAAAAATAAGTAAAAATAATTTGGCCGTTGATTCCAAACTATCTTAAAATCCTTGTGTCCCCGGAAACGGCACCAAAAACTTGGTGTATGCAAAGCGTAATATGTTTTTATTGATATTTTAAGCCCATTTTACACATTAGTCAAGTTTTAAATTTATAAAACACAATATTCTACTAACACTAAACACACACTTGGGCAAGTGCACCCATTGTGAGCGTACTATAGCGTTGGTAAGATACCGAGGTCGTCCAAGGACACAAGAGCTTTTAGTTCCGGTTCATCCTCAACGTCTAATCAATCTAATTTTTTTTTTGAGAAAAGGTTTTAAACATGAAAATTTAAAACTAAAAATGCAGAAATAAAAATAAAATAAAAGCAGATAGACAAGATGAATCACTTGGATCCGACTCGCCTTTTAAGTACCCTTTGATGATTTTTGCACTTTCGGTCTTTTTAAGAGATTATCTTAGTTATAGTAGTAGGCCCCTCTTTTGAAGGTGACGTTACCCTCAACCCAGTAGTTTGAGTCAGCAAGGATACAATCCCAAAGGGTCAGAACATTGAAAGATAATTAATTAAGTTCTTAATGTGAAAAGTGGTAGGCCCCTCTTTTGAAGGTGACGTTACCCTCGGCTAAGTGGTTTGAGTCAGCAGGGATACAATCCCAAGTAGCCGGTTTAATATATTAATTGTAGTTTACATATGAGGGGATCAAGCCATTCGCACCCCCGCCATCCAATACCAGTGGGTATTGAAGGAGGTCCTAGTAAGCTTGACCCAGGTTCTTGCAGGATCCATACACTGAATAAGACAAGAACCTTACTAAACCATTCCCCTAACCCCCCGACCAGGTAGCCAACATATCTCCATATAGACCGTAGAGACATAAATGGTGTAAATCTTTTACTTTACATAGACAGTAAAGTAATGCCAAGACACCACTGGCAAATGATACGGAAAATTCACCTTCAACATAAAAAACTAGTTATTAAAGTCATTAATACAAAACCAAATAAAAAGTGCCGAAAGATTAAAAATCAAAAGTAATACATAAAAGACTTGTCTTCACCAAGTGATGTAAGAGGCTTAACCAAACATGGCCTTTGATTGGCAAGAACTCTTACTATCAATCTTGGATCCCGAGACTACTACACACACTCTAAGGTGGATGATGGATGATGGTGGTGGATGTGGGTGTTGTAGTGGTGGTGGAGTGATGGCAAAGTGGGAGAGTAGTGGTTTGCCAAGGGATGCCTTTGAAATGAGCCAAGGACCCCTATTTATAGCCTGAATAGAGCCCTGGCCACAGCCACGTGTCCAGCGGGCATGCCCCCGTGGCCAGCCTTTTCTCTTCCTTTATTAAATGCATTTGTCAGCATAGGGCTCCACACGGCTCGTGTCCATCGGGCACGACCCCGTGGGTAGATGCATATCTGTACCACCAAGATTTTGCAAGATTATGCGTATCTTAGCGTTGACCACGCCCCGTGCTGATATGGGCACACCCCCATGGTGGGCATAGAAGCTTCTACAGCTTTGTCTTTTCTGCAGGCACCTGACCACGCCCCCGTCTCCAGTGGGCACGATCTCGTGGTCAGTCTTCTGTTTCTTTGTTTTTGCTTTGGGAATGCTGCCGAGGGGTCGGGCATGTCACGTTTATTCCTTTTCTTTGTATTTATGTTGGTCTTGGCTGTATATTTGCTCCTTTTGCTCGTTTAGGCTCATTTAGTCCTGAAAATTCAAAGGGAAAACAAAAATACATTTTTTCCAACATTAGTACTAAAAATGGGTTAGTTTTATGCTTCATTTGATGTAATTTATATGTTACTTTTTGCACACATCAGGATCTTGGCATTTTTGTAATGCAATGAAAAACATTTTGTTTGTTGTAAAAATGTTTTCGTGAGAGAATCCTAGTGATTGTAGTCTAGACTCGAGAAGGAATCCAAGTTCACTACAATCGAAGCTCTGATTCCAACCGGTCACACCCTGTCTTTTGCGGAAGCGTATGCATGTGACTTGATCAGTTTTCATTGCATTTGATCATAATAAACAACTACATGATTAAAACAAGCGATGTCCATCCATGTATAAGTTTCAAAACATTAAAAACCACGAGTTGTTCAAGTTTCAAACCAACACAAGTATTTAGTTTAAGTTACAAACCATCATAAGTTTTAAAGTTCCATCAAAAGGACTTGTTTAACAAAAGATTAGATTCATGAGGCTTTGCATTCTATATCTCTCATCAAAGATGAGGTATATGAATCAACCCTCCAAAAGTTGATGACATCGAGACTTGAAACTCAAAAGCTTGAAAATAACGTTGGCATCAAGATCCATCTATTTCCCTGAAATACATGCAAATTGAAAACATCAACAAAAGTTGAGCGAGTTCATGTGTTTTACGTTTATGTGTATCAAATGAGTCTAAAAAACATTTGAAAATTCAAGTGTTGTAAGTAGGTATGTAAAGCGTCTATGAACATGTTGATCATTAATGTTTTACAAGGATATTAATATATGTGACGACATAGGAGGTACTCAACCAGAGTAGGCAATTTAAGTGTCGAACCCTCGACAGTGGACACAACAGCACTCTAAGTGGTCACCCTTGGACCGTGAGTGGGGCTCGCCCGTACCCATTAGATCTAACCTTTGTTCCTTGGTGCTTAAAAGGATTAATGGCACCTCACTTACAGCCTATGCTCACATGATCTAAGAGTTCATTCTTTAGCTTAATCATACCCAACTTTGACATGTATTTCCCCTCGAAAGTTGTAAACCAAAAACGTTAAAAGAAAAGGGGGACATGAACTCACAAGTTTGCGTCCGTGCAAAGTGCGTACTCAAATGTGGTTTCCTGGGTTCTTTTTGCAACCTACAAACGTGCTAGGTTTTGTTAGACACTTCGGTCTTGTAGAGGTTCTTAGTCTTAAACACTTAATAAGAATTGGTTTGGATTTGTTTTTGTTTTG
Organism: Helianthus tuberosus; assembly: GCA_030545235.1. Taxonomy (NCBI): domain Eukaryota; kingdom Viridiplantae; phylum Streptophyta; class Magnoliopsida; order Asterales; family Asteraceae; genus Helianthus; species Helianthus tuberosus. Next base: position 154,185,550 of record CM060409.1, read on the forward strand.
AGTTACACTTTTAGTGTTTAATGTCTTTATACAGTTCTTCATAATTATATTCAATTCAAAGTTTGGTATATTAGTTAAAATATTATATTTTAACTTAAATTATGTGCATGCGTTGCATGTATATCACTTAAGGGTTTCATTAAAAATAATATATTTTTAATTCGTTTTCACATATGGCTTCCATATATGCGTGTTTGTAGTTTTCATAACCAAAATACCGCTTATTAGGTATTATACGGTTGTAAGTATTCCTAAGTATAGGTATACTTGTATTATGAGTATGTTGAGTATTTTCCTTTGTATTCTCATGTTTATGTACAATACTTGTATAAGGGTATTTTTACCAAGTGTTGGTAGTGTATACGGGCGTGTATTTGTACGTAAAGGAATACGTATTTTCTTGTATTTAGTAAGTATTTCATACTTAATATATATTTAAGTTTTCCGGAATATTGTGTTTGCACAACTAATAATCAATATTCTTGTATTCTTAAAATATATATTTTAAGATATGTTTATAGAAAAATATCTATATTTTGATTTGTTAAATATAAATATTCACATATATCTTAAAAAATAATTTATTTTTATGATCAAAGCTAGGAAAAATATATTTTTAGTTTTCACTACAATAATATTTTTTTTAGTTGCTTATGAAAGTAAATATTTTCATACACTCAAAAATAATATACTTTCAACTTTGACAAAATATGATATATTTTTATAATATTTGTAAAAATACATAATTTGTCGTTTGTTCGATTTAGAAAATACCGTCTACCAAGTTTGTTATAATACAATTTAAATTCCGGAATATTTATATAATTCCTCCGATAAGTCCATTTGTCCGAAAGTCCATTATTTGTGTCCAAGATATATATAATTATTTTCTTGTAATTTTTGTAATTCTTTAATTACAATTTTTGGTATTTTGTGTGGTATATTATTTCAAGTTCCTAAATTTTAATATAACTAATACAAATAATATACTCATAGCACATAATTTATGTGATCCCTAAATATATATTTTCCTAAATGTATATATTTAGTCATTTTTATTTTTGAAAACCAACCTCCATTATTTGTATTTTTATACCAAAAATTATGGAAATTTTTATATTTTAAAACCATTGATCAAAGTTACTTGTAAGAACTTGTTGAAAACATATTTATCTAAGTGTTTGAACTTTACAAAATTTTGCCATAGTTTCCTTTGTAAAATGGAGGTTTCCATGCTTTTAAGCGTATCATTTTCTTTTCGAAAATCATAACCAATCATCCACCACAATTTACATCCTAACATATGCATAAAAATGCACTTCTTCATGAAGTTATGAACTTGAAAGTTTTGTAAAAATTTGTAATCTTTTATCATGGTGTTTAAGAAGTTCCATAAACTTCAAATACATGAGTTTTCTTCCATATGAACCATTTTTGTAAAAATTCCATCTTTACAACTTATGAACCACTTTTGTAAAAATTCATTTTCTTTAACTTTTCATGTTCTAAACACTTCAAGTATTTCATTTTCACACATGTAATAAGTTCACTTATCTTTAAAAATCAAAACCATGTTCATCAAGAAGTAACCTTTGTTCTTTGAAACTTTAATCTTTCAAATCTTTCATTTTTCATGAACAACACTTTTGAAGGGGTATGGTCTTAAAAACCTCGAGCAAGCGCATAGGACCATACCTCAACCTTGTTCCAAAGACATCTTGAACAGGACCCTACGCGGCTGCACAACGGTCCCAAACAAGACTAGGAAATAAAAAGTTCGATAATAAAGGATTATGGTCTCGGAAACCTTGCGCAAGCACATAAGACCATACCATAGTTTTATTCAAGGTACATCTTTAACAAGACCTTGCGCAGCCGTGCTGCGGTTTTAAGTAAAGATATAAAAGAAAACAGTCTTCGACAACCACGCGCCGGAGAAAAGGAGAAATAAACATTCAACACCCCTGTGCAGGTTCGTGCAAGGGTACAGTTAGACTTGAAGATAAAATCCTAGACATCCCCGTGCGCCTGAAGTCAAGACTTGAATAAAAAGAACCTTTTCTGTTACAACGTAATAGACATGTGGCAAAGGCTTACAGCTGTAGATCTTCTAGAAGACTTTCTAATGCTCATAGTGCAGGGCCATTCAGTTACAACTAACTGTGACGTGGCATAATCCTAGACACTCATCTATATACGATGAGGGCACTCATTCGAAGATCAATCTGCATAAACTCACTTTCCACGTGGCATCTCCCTAGCCGTCGATCACACTCACAATCCGTGTGCATGGATGTGACGTTAGTGATTGACGGAAAAGAGAATATCCACCGACGGAAAATACTTTCCGTTACTATCTCCGTCAGACTATTTTCCCGCCAAAATCGGTTATAAATAAGACGTTGCAGGTATGATCTCACAAGTCACTTTCACTTCATTCTCACTCTTACTACTTCATCTTCTTCATCGAGATCACTGTACTTATTCTCACTCCGGAGGGTGGTCACGGAGAGAACCCCCATTCTCCCCATGGCGAGTCTAAAAGTTTTCTGTTTTGCAGTGGTCACCAGAGAAGGAAGATAGCCAAACCCCCGAATTAACTAGAGGAAGATAGCCAAACCCCTTGATCTAATTGATTCCGGTCAATTCTGATCACTGTTTCTTCAACTTTGTTAGAACCACATTCTACACTAAATCATGCTTATTCTTCAAGTTCATACTTCACATAATGTATGTTCAACATAGATCTTTCAAGATCCATCAACATACTTGTTAGATCATGTGTTTAATCATCATCTAACAAGTATTCATGTGGTGTTCAACACCACACACATAAACAATCATCAAACAACTTCATCACATAAAAATAAACAACTTGGTTTCTTATGATTTTTTGTTTTGTTCATAAGTTCATCTTCTTGGTTTTGTAAGATCTTGAGATTTTTAGTTACACATAAACTTTACTAAATCAAGATGTATAATGGGTTCATAAGGCACTTACTACTAGCACAAGGCTAGGGTAGAAACTAGAAGATGAAAATGGAGAAAAATGTTGGATAAAAGCTCCCAAGAGAGGTCCTTCCACTTCTATGGCTTGACACCTTCCTAAGTATGCTTGATACACCTTGTGAGAGCCTTGAAATTACTAGAGATTGTATGAAAAAGAAGATGGGGGGGTGTTGGTTTTATCAGAATGTAGGAGAGGGAGAAGGAGAGTTGTTTGATTTTGAGTTATATTGCAAATGTGGTGAGATCTTGAGGTAGATAAGGTTTTTAGTTTAGTTGATAATACCTTCCCTCCACATAATTAACCATGGGACTTCAATGTGGCAACTTTGACTAACAATGTGTTAGTCAACATTATTAGGTGGGGTGGGGTCCATAGGGACGGTTAAGAGAGGGGGTGTTGATTAGTTTGAAATCTTGTTAAGTGTTAAAATATGGTAATGTGTATGTTAAGTTAGGATTGTTAGGTGTTTAGATGTTCTAGATACAAAACATAGTGTTTGTGACCATAACTAGTTTTAAGTCATAAAAATATGGCTAACTAGTTCACATAATGCTTCTAGTTGTGTTCGGGTGTTCGTTTGGTTATCGGATCGCTGAAAAAGGTTAACATTGGTGTCTTGTATGGTGTAATATGTAATTATGTCATGATAATGTTTTCAACACTTTTTAAGCTATTCTGAACATTCTGGCATTATTTCTGATAATTACATAAGCTGAAAAATGCTGATTTTTTGCTGAATTCTCTGACTCAATCTGTGTCCTAAACATACGTCTGTCTGAGTACTGAACTCCTGTCAGTACTATTAGTTTATCTGATAAGTGTGCTAGTTTTGTTCTATGCACTGTCTAAACTGTTTCGAGTCGAAATCAATCATAATAAGTATCATGCATCATGAAATGTTTTTTGTGAGCTCTTTAAATGTATGCCATGAAATCATACACGGCCATATAACATAAAAGACTGTTCACATTGTACGGAAATTACAAGAAAAGTGCCAATTGTCACAATGTTGTCTATTTTTATCTTGAGGGCAGCATCAAACTCCATGTCATGTACTGTCTGTCTTTGATTTTGATTCAGATTCATAAACCAAGCAGTCAAGTTTGTAGGTTTTACTCTTGACAAAACTCTAGCCCCACTAAACTGAAAAAATGGTTCTTCCTTAACCTCAACATCAACATCCTGACTTAAGGCCTTCCTCTTATTGGCGTTTTGGGCCTTGCCGATGTGCATATTTATTGTTACTTTAAACCCCTCTTTGCCTATAAACAAGATTAATTTCCCTGGCATTTTAGTTTTTCATGGCGTTTGCACAAACATTTTCCACACATAACTTTTACATGGCATTTAACACATTCACAAACTCACAGTTAGTAACAAAAATGATATATGGCGTTTAATAGTACAAAGATACATGGCGTTTAATAACAAAAATGATATATGGCATTCAATAAGACAATCACAAATGATATATGGCGTTTAATAAGACAATCACAAATGATACATGGCGTTTAATAACACAAATGATACATGTAAAATGGCGTTCTTATACAATCAAACAATATTATACAAACGATACATGTATTGGCGTTTAGTAACAAACTATCAAAGTTTATTACATGATATATGGAGTTTTACAAACAAACATCATAAAAAGTAACCATCTGTACCATGTTTTGTTGTTGTCTTCTTTCGTTGCTAGGTGGTTCTTTGGCGTTTTGGAGCAGGTGACTCTCCGAATTCGACACCCATAGAAACTGCACATTTATTGATAAAATTAAAACACCATAAACATCATAAAACTAGTATAATGGAAATCGAAGTTAACTCACTCTGTTTTTTGCCTCCGGATATTTTTTGATCTTTAGACGCCATAATATTTGTGGTTTCGCGTTTTCTAGGGTTTTCGTGTTTTCCGTTGGAATTGGGGAGGTTTCTCTAGGAAGTATATATGTTTGGTCCCGTTTGATGGGTTTTGTAGATGCACATTTACCTTGTTGACCTTAATGAATTGTGTCACACCCCGACCACGTGTAACATACAAAACGTGGCGGAAACGTCGGGGAGTGTTGTAACAGAATTAATTGTCTCATAACCATGGCATACAAAGTTTTATTTATTTATTAAACAAGAGTGTTACATTGTCTTAAACAGGAATTAAGGAGTTCGGAACATAATTAAACATAGTCTATCTTCTTTTAAAGTCTCTAAGGCACAGGTCCGCCCTAGTATCATGATTAACATCCTACGGAAAAGCTCCTGAAAACACATGTGAAAATAGGTACGTCAGCATAAAAATGCCTGTGAGATACATAGGTTTGTAAAAATAGGATTCATGACTTATGTTTAAGAAAATGTTTAGTCATGAACCTTGTAATTTGCTTTGTCTTGTAAATCATTTGAAAACAATAATGTCAGATGATATGTATAAGTAAATGTCAGGTTAAATAAATGACCATGTAAAAATGTGTTTGTATAAGATAAGTTGTTTGTAAATCAATGTCTTGTGAAAAATATGTTATTTATATAAAATGTTCTATGTCTAAATATTGAAATGATTCAAATAACGTTACGACATGTAATACCATACAAACACTTATATATAGGAAGTACCAGCGGCGTATCCACTATGCTTGTATCATATTACACACGCACCGTTACTTAATCACTTAATCAAACCAAACCAACCAATGTAAAAAGTCTATGTTTAAACCAATTGTCAAATGTATTGAATAATATGTCAAAGTGTTTATGTCAAGATGTAAATCATGTCAAAATGTCTATGTCAAATGTCCATGTCAAATGTCTATGTCAAATGTCTATGTCAAATATCCATGTCAAATGTCTATGTCAAATATCCATGTCAAATGTCTATGTCAAATATCCATGTCAAATGTCTATGTCAAAATGTCATGTATGGCAAGTGAAATGTCTCAACTAAACCATATGCACAAAAACAAAGTATTGAAGTAAAACTTGGTTCAAATCAAAGCTATGTTTTGTGTAAATGCATGCAACTATTTAATATGAACATCTATGCGGTATTGTAAAAATGCATACATCCAAGCCTTGTGACTGTGGTGATAAACCCTTTAAACAAATTAAAGGTCTATCTGTCTTATATCATCGAATTCGGTCATTCCTTTCTGTCCCCTTTCCTTGGGATGTCCGGAACGGGAGTTGTCAATTCCTATGGTACCACTACCTACTAACGAATGGCGTATCTAATGTTAATGAATGTATTGTCCCATGTAAACAAACCAAATGTCATACCAGAATTGTAAGCATGTGAAAACAATGCACTAAGTATGTAATCAAATGAACACACAAAGCGTGAAATGTCATGTAAAACGATGTACTAAGTAATGCGCAAAATGGGCACACCTAGCATGAAATGTCATGTAAAACAATGTACTAAGTAATGCACAAAATTGGGCACACCTAGCATGAAATGTCATAAAATCATGTACTATAATGTACTAACGAACATAGCAGTGTATGATGTGAAAACAGGAAAGCATGAAAGTAACAAGTAGGCACATGTGTTCCACCCCAAAACGTTTGGAAAACAGTAAAAGAGGGGTCTATGTACTCACATGAGATTGCTCAGAAGTCCTAAGATAACCACCAAGCAATGCTAGAGATCACGGAATATCAAACGGCACCTAATATAGGTAACTACATTAATAAACCGGACCTGAATCGGAAGATCGGATAGGATGAGGGCTCGTAAACCATACGAGTATGGGAACTCGTGTAGTATGGTTTACTAAAGCCTACATACTAAATGAAACCTAACCTAAGTGCTTGTGACCCATTACGACCCGTTTAGGTAGCTTATGCTACTTTAACGCGTCGTTCGCGTGAAACGCGTTTGGACCGCCTAACTAGTCCTATGACAAGTAATATATGCCTTAACATGTCTAATATGGTTGTCAAATCAGTTTAGATGTCAAAAGTTGTGTCACATATGTTTAAAATGAATTTTGGCATCATAGGGGTATTTTGGTAATTTACCTAAGGCATATAAACTACCTATCATACAACTACTTAAACGAAGCGACCATAAGGTATAACCTCATAAGGTTATTCCCTATATACTATGGTCACCTAATGTGCTTGGTCGGATCCTAATGATCGACCAAACGGGTCGGGTTCGAAAGTATAAGCGATTGTTTAGATCGCTTACCTTACGACCATATCTAAGCACTAAACTAAAAGTGACGAGCTAAGCATGTTAAAACATGCTTAACTAAGTTTAGAAAACAGGTTTGGTATCAAAACAAACGGTTTTGATACCCATAAGTAGTTTGGTTACAAAATACGCAAGAATACGTATTCTGACCGAAACTACGGCTCGTCACTGAGCCTAGATAACGTGGTAATCAGTAGGTATAGTCACTAGGGACTATAACCATCGTGATCACGCTCACGTTATGAAGTTCAAACGAACTTCGCATCGACCATAAACTGGTCAATGCAGAAAGTCAAACAAAGTTTGACTTTCGGACTCGAAAAGCAATAAAAGAACGAAAGAAGACTTACGAAGGGTCCCCGAATGCTAATCTAGATCAAAGAGCTCAGGTATGAAGCAATGGCATCAACTTAGAGCAAAAATGATCAGATTCTTGTGAGAAATGAAGTGAAATGTGATGGGTATTTATAGATTTCGGTCCACCGTTAGGATCGTTTCTTGGAGAAGAGGGAATGATCACATCCCTACACTTGTTGTAATGTTGTGGTTACTGATTTTGGACACCATAAGGGTTCAACATGTGGCACTTGACCTTTGGGGGATGTTAGGGGGTGTAAATCTTGTGTTTAAATGACCTTTCCCGATCAGAAGGGGCCTAGCGTGACGCTAGGGGGGGCTAGGCGTCGCGCTAGGGGTCCCCTGATCAGCAAACAATTTCAAATGTCCACCTTTCAGTCCCCGTTGCGTATTAAGGCCATTTCCGACGTGTTTAAGGTTCGTTAAATCATTTTCAAGGCTCCACAAGGATTCCTAAACATTGTGGGCATGATACATATTCAAAAATATGCCGGATGTCAGTTCGTTTGGTCGTACGAACGCGACGTTCGCTTAATTACGACGGAATGCGCATAAGCGCGAAAAACGATCTAAATGATGCAACAAACGGATTTTTATCATGCCAAACACTAAAATAAAATATTATAGTGTTTACATAAATTTTTGGATGTCCGGATGTATTCAGAACGTGAGTTATGCGCAAAAGTGCAAACTTGTGCACTTTTTGACACTTTTAGTCCCTGAATGACCCAAAAGTTTATTTTAGCGCACCGAACCCCTTAAAGCCTATTTCTAAGCTATGTAAAGGATATTTAAGGTGTGTTTAACTTATGGTCATGTTCCGGTGTCACACCCCCAAAATCCACACGCGGAGTATCACCGCTTGGAGGCGTGACTGACCAGGATCAAGCCATCAATCATATCAGACATAGTATATAAGTGTAAAAGTAGGAAAATGTAATTCATCTTGACATGACTGATGTTCATAACCAAACATTGTTTAAGTAGCGGAAGCATAATAATGAAAACCCAAAGTAAGTTATAAGTTCAAATATCGTCTACGATTCGTATCCCACAACGACCTGCTCCTCCCTGTGCAAGCTCCATATGTACCTAAGGTCCTGCAAGGCATGTAAGAGAGAGTCAACAACTAGTTGAGCGAGTTCACAGTTAATAGTTCAGTAATAGTATAGCGTGAGTAGTAGTATGTTCGTTCGTTACAATGTATCATATTAGTTTCCATCGCGGCCAATGTCCTTGGCAGGTGTGCGAAGATGTTGGGGAAGGTCTTTCCCCAAGTTTTTCTAGACTAGGTTTGTTTGTATCGCGGCCAATGTCCTTGGCAGGTGTGCGAAGATGTTGTAAGTTTAGTTCGCGGCCAATGTCCTTGGCAGGTGTGCGAAGACAGTCATAATATCGCGGCCAATGTCCTTGGCAGGTGTGCGAAGATCGTTCAATAAGTGTTACTAGTCTAGCAGTAGGTTCTGTTATCTATGTACGTACAGTAATCATCAAATCCCCATTCCCCCCTGGGAACCCCATGCCTTGGCTTGTGTGAACTCACCTTGGTTTGCTCGGTATGCTAAGTGTATGCTCGCAAGTAATCAATCACGTCCTAAAGTATGCACGTATGTGAAATCAGTTTGTGTTTCAGTTGTTCATGTATAAGCATGTAACACGTAATCACAATCATACAAGTCATGTTTAACATATAACAGCAGTTAATTATTCCAGTTAACACTTATCAGAATTAACTCAAGTTACAGCACAGCTCGGCGAAACACATAGATGGCGAAACACATAAGTTGGCGAAACAAGTGAGTTGGCGAAACACACATAGTGGCGAAACACAAATTGACGAAACATATTCTGTTTCGTTGTGGCTTTGCTTGGTGAAACAAAATTCTATTTCGTCGGAAGTCCTTGGCGAAACACTTTCTGTTTCGCCAAGAGGTCTGTTTCGTCAAACCTGTTTCGTGTGAATATCAGTTACGTCAATCAGTTACATGCAGCAAACCCTAATCATGCTAACAGCCGTCATCAACATCATCGATCAACAACAACACAGAAATCATTCATATTCATGTATCTTAGTCTCATGTATTACCTCCAACACATCGTATCATATCAAGCTTACGTAATACATTCATGCGAAATCCTTTCCTATGTATATGTGTATTATCAGTTTAACGACAAGCAAAACATATAATATCTACAGAATAGTAAACCCTGATAATGAACATATTAATCAGTTTCACAATCAATATCGATACGTGACCTCCAAATTCTACAAACCCTAGCTATGATTATCATGCGGATTGATCGATAGAACAGAATACCCATTTAACACATAACAATCAGAACATAAACAATCGATCAACATCCGATATAACTCAAACAATCAAACAAGAATTAACATTAACCGCAATGACAAAGTATAACCGATCTAGCGGGTTTCTGAGTAACACAAGGTTGCCGTCACAGTGAGAGCTCTAGGGTTTCGGTTGTTATGATGAAAGTGTGAAACTGATGTTGTTCTACGTATTAAGACTCGAAATAACATGTTGGGCCCGAACTGGGCTTCGGCGGATCTGGGCTCGGCGAAACACACTGTTTCGTCGAGATGTAGATGGCGAAACAAGTTCTGTTTCGTCGGAACTGGTTATGGCGAAACACTCTTGTGTTTCGTCAGATTCTTTTATGGTTTGCTAGTTTAAGTTTTACAAACAGTACACAAGTTATACAATCACACATAACCATGCAAACACACTACGTTTATCATAACACAACTATATAGTCAAAGTCAAATTGCATTTAATGCGAATAAAGAATGTCGGAAATTCGAGTTGTCACATTATCCCCAACTTGAAAGAAATTTCGTCCCGAAATTTAGCATGCAGTTACTGAGGAAGCTAGTAGTGTGACGTTGTTTACCTGTATTGTATCGCGGCTCCCCTGAGCATGTTTGCGAAGGTTACTGGTTTTCTTGGGGTGTCACATTATCCCCCCGTTGATTTGGAATTTCGTCCCGAAATTCTGCATTGGTAGCTTCAGCCTCAGTAGTAGTTGCTTGGTTTCCGAATAACTGGGGATATTTGAGTTCCATTTGATCTTCGCGCTCCCAGGTGAACTCTGGGCCGCGGCGGGAGTTCCAACGAACTCGTACAAGAGGGATTCTCGTGTTCTTGAGGACCTTAACATCCCGGTCCGTGATTTCAACAGGTTCCTCGACGAAGTGCAACCGCTCGTCGATAGTGAGTTCCTTCAAAGGAACTATGTGGGTCTCATCTGACGTACACTTCTTCAGATTCGACACATGAAAGACGTTGTGAACTGCACTGAGTTCAGGTGGTAAGTTCAATCTGTAGGCCACTTTGCCTATTTTCTCAATAACTTCGAAAGGTCCAACATATCGTGGATTTAGTTTGCCGCGTTTGCCAAAACGAACCACACCCTTCCAGGGTGAAACTTTAAGTAGCGCTCGATCCCCAACTTGGAATTTGAGTAGTTTTCTGTCTAAATCAGCGTATGCTTTCTGACGGTCGCGTGCTGCCGCCATGCGTTGTCGTATTTGTGCAATCTTTTCTGTAGTATCGACTACCATTTCTGGACCTGTGATTTGACTTTCTCCCACCTCTGCCCAACAGAGAGGTGACCGGCACTTACGCCCGTACAATGCCTCGAATGGTGCAGCTTTAATGCTGGTGTGGTAGCTGTTGTTATACGAAAATTCCACAAGTGGCAGATGTTTTTCCCAACCATTGCCAAAATCTATTACGCACGCCCGAAGCATGTCTTCTAGAGTTTGAATAGTGCGCTCAGACTGCCCATCGGTCTGAGGATGATACGCCGTGCTCATGTCTAAACGAGAGCCAAACGATTTATGCATTGCTTGCCACAGTTCTGAAGTGAAACGTGCGTCACGATCAGAGATGATGGAGGTGGGCACTCCGTGCCTCGAGACCACTTCTTTAAGATATATGTCTGCTAGTGTGGAGAACTTATCCGTTTCCTTGATTGCCAAGAAGTGAGCAGACTTAGTGAGTCGATCCACGATCACCCAAATAGTATCGTTTCCGCGCTGAGATCTAGGTAAGCCAGTAACAAAATCCATGGAAATCTGTTCCCATTTCCATTGTGGTATCTCAGGTTGTTGAAGTGGACCTGAAGGTTTCTGGTATTCTGCCTTGACTCTCGCACAAGTCAAGCATTTGCTAACGTATGTGGCTATGTGGGCCTTCATGCTAGGCCACCAATATGTAGTCTTAATATCGTGGTACATTTTATCCGAACCAGGGTGTACCGAGTAGCGAGACTTATGAGCTTCATCCATCCCTAGCTCACGTAAGTTGCCATAAAGTGGAACCCAAATGCGTCCTGTAACGTAGTAAGCACCATCTTCCTTCTGTTCTAAACGTTGTCTTGAGCCACGTAGGGCTTCAGCCCTGACATTTTTTGGTTTCAATGCTTCTACCTGAGCATCTCGTATCTGGGAAGGAAGGTTAGACTGTATGGTGAGTTGTAAAGCTCGTACGCGCTTAGGCGCGGTGTCCTTTCGACTGAGGGCGTCAGCCACAACATTGGCTTTGCCTGGATGGTACCTGATTGAGCATTCGTAGTCATTTAACAGTTCAACCCATCGTCGCTGTCGCATATTCAGTTCCTTCTGTTTGAATATATGTTCGAGGCTTCTGTGGTCAGTGTAGATAGCACATTTGGTACCGTACAAATAGTGTCGCCATATCTTAAGTGCAAAGACGACCGCTCCCAGCTCTAGGTCGTGTGTAGTGTAATTCCGTTCGTGAACCTTAAGTTGGCGCGAAGCATAAGCAATAACTTTATCCCTCTGCATCAATACACATCCAAGACCTTGGATAGATGCGTCGCAGTAGACTACGAAATCGTCCGTGCCTTCAGGCAGTGAGAGGATAGGTGCGCTACATAGTCTATCCTTTAAGTGCTGAAACGCTGTTTCCTGTGCGTTACCCCAACGATAAACAACACCCTTCTGCGTCAACAGTGTAAGCGGCTGAGCAATCTTTGAGAAGTCTTTGATGAAACGTCTGTAATAACCCGCCAAACCCAAGAATTGGCGTATTTCGGTTGGTGTACGAGGCGCAGGCCAGTTCTTAATCGAATCTACCTTGGATGGATCGACATGGATCCCATCTTTGTTCACCACGTGGCCTAAAAAGTGGACTTCACGAAGCCAGAAGTCACATTTAGAAAACTTAGCGTATAGCTGTTCCGTTCGTAGAAGTTCCAGTATAAGTCGTAGATGCTGCTCGTGTTCCTCCTGACTCTTCGAATAAATCAGGATGTCGTCAATAAAAACAATGACGAACTTGTCGAGATAGGGTTTGCACACCCTGTTCATAAGATCCATAAATACGGCAGGCGCGTTCGTTAGCCCGAATGGCATGACCATAAACTCGTAGTGGCCGTAGCGTGTTCTGAACGCTGTTTTGGAGACGTCCTCATCCCGGACTCTCAGCTGGTGGTATCCTGACCTTAAGTCTATCTTAGAATAGTAGCTCGACCCTTGCAGCTGGTCGAATAAATCATCTATGCGCGGAAGAGGATAACGATTCTTGATTGTCACCTTGTTGAGTTCACGGTAGTCTATACACATCCTGAACGTACCGTCTTTCTTCTTCACGAATAACACTGGAGCTCCCCAAGGCGAAGAGCTAGGACGTATAAAACCCTTTTCCAAGAGTTCTTGTAGCTGCTTTGACAATTCTTCCAATTCAGTTGGAGCCAAACGATAAGGCGCTCGAGCTATGGGTGCTGCTCCTGGAGCGAGCTCGATCTGAAATTCAACCTGACGATGAGGCGGTAACCCGGGTAACTCTTCTGGAAATACTTGAGGAAAATCGCGTACCACTGGAATATCCTCAATCTTCTTCTCTTTCTTCGAGGTATCTGTAACGAGTGCTAATATAGCAGTGTGCCCCTTGCGTAAACACTTCTGAGCCTTCAAAAAGGAGATGATGCCACTCACGACACCACTCTTGTCGCCTTGAACTTCGAGAGGTTCCTTGCCCGACCGAGGAATACGAATAACTTTTTCTTTGCATAAAATCTCCGCTTGTTGTTGAGATAACCAATCCATACCAATGACGACATCAAAGCTACCCAAGGGTATAGGAATGAGATCGATGGAGAAAGTCTGATCAGCGAGGATAAGATTACACCCTTTAACTATGTGCGTGGCCTCTAGGCTTTTACCGTTAGCTAACTCTACGACATGTTTGGTGTTTAAGAGAGTTGGTGCACGTTTTAACATTTCACTAGCTTTTAGAGACATGTAACTTGTATCCGCACCAGAATCAAATAGTACAGTAACATAATAGTCGTCAAGAAGAAACTTACCCATAACTATGTTGGGATCATTCCTTGCATCACCCTGCCCGATCACAAACATACGGCCTCTAGCACCATTGTTGTTGTTGTTCCCACCGTTGTTGTTGTTCCCATTGCCTTGATTGTTGTTGTTGTTATTGTTCTGGTTCTGGTTTAACTGAGGGCAATCCCGCTTGTAATGACCTTCAGCCCCACACTGGTAGCATCCCCTGTTTCCCTGCTGCTGCTGCTGAGGCTGGTTTCGTGGAGCAGGTGGTTGTTGTTGCTGGTTATGATTTGCTGGCCGTACGCTTCTACAATCCTTAGCCTCATGACCCATCTTGAGGCATCTTTGACACTGTTCCCTGCGGCATCTTCCACTGTGGTGTTTATTGCACCTTCTACACCATGGGTGAATTCCCCGATATCCACTCTGCCCTTGACCACCTGATGATTGCTGATTCGGACTCTGGTGGTCATTTGTTTTGCGTTGCTGAGCTTGAGACTGAACAGTAGCTGAACCCTTGCTAGAATCCCCCTCCCATTTCCATTTATTGTCGCTGGGAGTAGCAGGAGTAACTGAAGTGGTAGCGGTAGCAGTAGCGCTGATGCGTTTAGGCAACCTGTTTTGTTCCACCGCCTGATCAGTGAGACGGTGAGCCAACTGAACAACCTGCTGGTAAGTGGCATGATTTGCTGAAGTCACATGACTTTGGATCTCTGGCACCAGACCCTTAAGATAAAGTTCGATACGTTTGTCCACCAGGGTAGGACACAGTAACGCAAGCTCATTCGACCTTTTGGTATACGCTTCAATCTCAGACCCCGTCATCTTGAGGTTGAAAAACTCGACTTCCAGCTTATGAATATCATCTCGACTGCAGTATTCTTCCTTGATCATCTCTTTGAAATTGTTCCATGGGGTGGCGTTAGCAGCAACCAACCCCAATATTTGGACCTGAGCTTTCCACCATGTGAGGGCTAAACCCTCGAGGGTACCAGTAGCATATTTCACCCTGCGTGCCTCAGGGCATTCACACATCTCAAACACAGACTCTATCTTTTCAAACCAGTGCAGGAGACCTACGGCTCCCTCAGTGCCGCTGAAAGTGGATGGACGACAGTCCATGAAAGTCTTGAAAGTGCAAACAGGTGCTTGACCTGTTGTGTAAAAGAATTAGGACAAGTTTAAACACGAGAGTTGATTTAGGAATGTAGGATCTAAGGATCCTAGTGTGAGTTGTAACTGCAGGGTATACCTCCTGCTTGTGCGGCTGCAACTGCCGCAGTAACTCGTTCGTTAATGAGGGCCGTCAACTGGTCCTGAGTCATGTTGATACGTCCAGACATGATCTTCATAGTAAAGATAACGTAAGTGAGATAGGTTCGCGAATTGTGCGATGACATAAGAGAGTGAGCACACGAGTATTCTCAAGCAATAACATATAGCAAGTTCTGTGATCTAAGCATACCACGAGCAAAGTTCTATGTAATTCTAGCAAGTAGGTAAAGTAACATGAATAGTAGTACCTATGATGTTGAGCCTTGCACGTGGAGCAAAGCGTCGTTGTGGATCGTTGAGAGCACTGTTCTGGTTATAGTCTGGTTTTAACAAAAATCGTTTTCCCTTTATTAAAACCGAGTTCTCTATAACCAATGGCTCTGATACCAATCTGTCACACCCCCAAAATCCACACGCGGAGTATCACCGCTTGGAGGCGTGACTGACCAGGATCAAGCCATCAATCATATCAGACATAGTATATAAGTGTAAAAGTAGGAAAATGTAATTCATCTTGACATGACTGATGTTTATAACCAAACATTGTTTAAGTAGCGGAAGCATAATAATGAAAACCCAAAGTAAGTTATAAGTTCAAATATCGTCTACGATCCGTATCCCACAACGACCTGCTCCTCCCTGTGCAAGCTCCATATGTACCTAAGGTCCTGCAAGGCATGTAAGAGAGAGTCAACAACTAGTTGAGCGAGTTCACAGTTAATAGTTCAGTAATAGTATAGCGTGAGTAGTAGTATGTTCGTTCGTTACAATGTATCATATTAGTTTCCATCGCGGCCAATGTCCTTGGCAGGTGTGCGAAGATGTTGGGGAAGGTCTTTCCCCAAGTTTTTCTAGACTAGGTTTGTTTGTATCGCGGCCAATGTCCTTGGCAGGTGTGCGAAGATGTTGTAAGTTTAGTTCGCGGCCAATGTCCTTGGCAGGTGTGCGAAGACAGTCATAATATCGCGGCCAATGTCCTTGGCAGGTGTGCGAAGATCGTTCAATAAGTGTTACTAGTCTAGCAGTAGGTTCTGTTATCTATGTACGTACAGTAATCATCAAATCCCCATTCCCCCCTGGGAACCCCATGCCTTGGCTTGTGTGAACTCACCTTGGTTTGCTCGGTATGCTAAGTGTATGCTCGCAAGTAATCAATCACGTCCTAAAGTATGCACGTATGTGAAATCAGTTTGTGTTTCAGTTGTTCATGTATAAGCATGTAACACGTAATCACAATCATACAAGTCATGTTTAACATATAACAGCAGTTAATTATTCCAGTTAACACTTATCAGAATTAACTCAAGTTACAGCACAGCTCGGCGAAACACATAGATGGCGAAACACATAAGTTGGCGAAACAAGTGAGTTGGCGAAACACACATAGTGGCGAAACACAAATTGACGAAACATATTCTGTTTCGTCGTGGCTTTGCTTGGCGAAACAAAATTCTATTTCGTCGGAAGTCCTTGGCGAAACACTTTCTGTTTCGCCAAGAGGTCTGTTTCGTCAAACCTGTTTCGTGTGAATATCAGTTACGTCAATCAGTTACATGCAGCAAACCCTAATCATGCTAACAGCCGTCATCAACATCATCGATCAATAACAACACAGAAATCATTCATATTCATGTATCTTAGTCTCATGTATTACCTCCAACACATCGTATCATATCAAGCTTACGTAATACATTCATGCGAAATCCTTTCCTATGTATATGTGTATTATCAGTTTAACGACAAGCAAAACATATAATATCTACAGAATAGTAAACCCTGATAATGAACATATTAATCAGTTTCACAATCAATATCGATACGTGACCTCCAAATTCTACAAACCCTAGCTATGATTATCATGCGGATTGATCGATAGAACAGAATACCCATTTAACACATAACAATCAGAACATAAACAATCGATCAACATCCGATATAACTCAAACAATCAAACAAGAATTAACACTAACCGCAATGACAAAGTATAACCGATCTAGCGGGTTTCGGAGTAACACAAGGTTGCCGTCACAGTGAGAGCTCTAGGGTTTCGGTTGTTATGATGAAAGTGTGAAACTGATGTTGTTCTACGTATTAAGACTCGAAATAACATGTTGGGCCCGAACTGGGCTTCGGCGGATCTGGGCTCGGCGAAACACACTGTTTCATCGAGATGTAGATGGCGAAACAAGTTCTGTTTCGTCGGAACTGGTTATGGCGAAACACTCTTGTGTTTCGTCAGATTCTTTTATGGTTTGCTAGTTTAAGTTTTACAAACACTACACAAGTTATACAATCACACATAACCATGCAAACACACTACGTTTATCATAACACAACTATATAGTCAAAGTCAACGTGCATTTAATGCGAATAAAGAATGTCGGAAATTCGAGTTGTCACATCCGGAATGTTCGTTACAGTTCAGATTGGCATACTTTCGTAGTTTGTCAATTTTAGACCCTGTAAGCGAATTTACTTGTTTTTGCCATACCAAAGCCTTCAAAACTTATTTCTAAGTTATGTAAGGGTTATTTAAGGTATGTTAAGTATATGTTGATGTTCCGGAGTATTTGTCGCGTTAAACTGAATACGTTTTCGCACCAGTTTGCGTATAACTCTCCAGAAATTGATATAGAGTTTGGAATTTGATAAAAGTCAAAACATGAAAAATGTAAAACATAACAAAACAAACATTGTGATCAAATAACATTGTTTTATTGATAACAGAACTGTTCATAGTGATTACAAGCACAGTTGTTACAGTATCCCCTACTTGTGGAAATTTCGTCCCGAAATTTATTTAGAGGAAACTCGTGGAAAAAGATGCGGATATTTCGCTTTCATTTGATCTTCGCGTTCCCAAGTAAACTCGGGTCCACGTTTAGCTTCCCAACCAACTTTGACCAAAGGAATGCGCTTGCGTTTAAGCCACTTGACTTCACGTTCCATGATTTCCACTGGTTTCTCAACAAATTTCAGTGTTGTGCCAACACGAATTTCGTCAAGCGGTATGGAGAAATTCTCATCAGCTGTACACTTCTTAAGATTGGACACGTGAAAAGTTGGATGAACATTTCCCAGTTCAGAAGGTAACTCAAGTCTGTAGGCTACCTTTCCGATTCTTTCGACGATCTTGAATGGTCCAACGTACCTAGGTGCAAGTTTTCCTTTCTTTCCAAATCTGATCACACCTTTCCAAGGTGAGACCTTAAGTAATACTCGATCACCGACTTGAAATTCCAAGGGTTTGCGTTTTGGATCCGCGTAAATCTTCTGACGGCTCTGAGCTGCCTGAAGGTTATCACGAACTTTCTTGACCTTGTCAGTTGTCTCTAAAATGAGGGCAGGTCCAGTAAGTTGAGCCTCGCCAATCTCATTCCAGCAGACTGGTGAACGACATTTTCGACCATAGAGAGCCTCAAAAGGAGCCATTTTGATGCTGGTGTGATAACTGTTGTTGTAGGAGAATTCAATCAATTTAAGATGTGAATCCCAGCTACCACCAAAATCGATCACACAAGCTCTTAGCATATCCTCCAGAGTCTGGATTGTTCTCTCAGATTGACCATCTGTTTGCGGATGATAAGCTGTGCTCAGATTAAGTTGGGTCCCCATAGCAGATTGCATGGTTCTCCAAAAGTGAGAAGTGAAACGAGCATCTCTGTCAGAAATGATGTTCAACGGAACACCATGTCGAGCTACAATTTCATCCACATAGATTTGTGCAAGTCTGTCAGCAGGAAAATCCTCACAGATTGGCAAGAAATGTGCTGACTTTGTAAGACGATCAACGACTACCCAGATGGCATCATGACCCTTCTTTGTGCGTGGAAGTTTGGTAACAAGATCCATAGTAATGTTCTCCCATTTCCAAACTGGGATCTCTGGTTGCACCAATAAACCAGAAGGACGTTGATGTTCAGCCTTAACCTTAAGACAAGTAAGGCATTTTGACACGTATAAGGCAATGTCTTTCTTCATACCAGGCCACCAATAGCGAATACGAAGATCCTTATACATTTTATCTGAGCCCGGATGAATAGAATAACGAGACTTATGGGCTTCATCCATGAGCAAGGTACGAATATCATCCTGGCTTGGGACCCACAAACGGTCCATGAAGTAATATGATCCATTGTCCTTCAGTTCCAGAGCAGGCGTTATGTGATAAGGAAATTCCTTATCCATCAAACCTTGTGAAACACAAGATTGTTGAGCCTGAGAAATGCGGGCTTGAATATCAGATCGAGCTTGAATAACAGATTGAACACGTACACAATGAAGCTTAGTATGTTCCTTACGACTCAATGCATCGGCTACGACATTCGCCTTACCAGGATGGTAGCGAATTTCGCAGTCATAGTCGTTTAAAAGCTCAACCCAACGTCGTTGCCTCATGTTGAGTTCTTTCTGATTGAAGATATGCTGAAGACTTTTGTGGTCCGTGAAAACCACACATTTTGTACCGTACAAATATTGTCTCCAGATCTTGAGAGCAAAGACAACTGCACCCAACTCAAGATCGTGAGTGGTGTAGTTCTTCTCATGAATCTTCAACTGCCTCGATGCATAAGCTATGACTTTGTTCCTTTGCATAAGAACACAGCCAAGACCCAATTTCGATGCATCACAATACACAACAAAATCATCATCACCCTCAGGCAATGATAGAACAGGCGCATCGCAAAGCTTCTGCTTCAGGTGTTGAAAAGCTTCCTCTTGTTTGTACCCCCAATAAAAGGGCATTTTCTTCTGAGTTAGAGCAGTTAGAGGAACTGCAATCTTCGAGAAGTTTTCTATGAAGCGGCGATAATAACCCGCTAGACCAAGAAAAGAACGAACTTCAGTAGGAGTAGTAGGCGCATCCCAATCCTTAATCGCACTGATCTTGGAGGGATCTACATGAATACCTTGTTCGTTGATAACATGCCCCAAAAATTGAACTTCTTTAAGCCAAAATTCGCACTTGGAGAATTTGGCGAAAAGTTGCTCTTTCTTTAGGAGTTCCAGAGTAAGACGAAGATGTTGCTCGTGGTCAGCTTGCGTCTTAGAATATATCAAGATGTCATCAATAAAAACAATGACGAACTGATCCAAATAAGGTTTGCAGACCCTATTCATTAAGTCCATGAAAACAGCCGGAGCATTAGTCAAACCAAATGGCATGACTGTGAATTCATAATGCCCATAACGAGTACGGAATGCTGTCTTCGGAATGTCTTCTTCATGCACCCGAAGTTGATGATACCCGAAACACAGATCGATCTTCGAAAAATAAGAAGCGCCTTGTAACTGATCAAAGAGATCATCGATGCGAGGTAGGGGATATCGATTCTTGATGGTAAGCTTGTTAAGCTCACGATAATCGATACACATCCTAAAGGATCCATCCTTCTTCTTGACAAAGAGAACGGGAGCACCCCAAGGTGAAAAGCTGGGACGGATAAAACCTTTGTCAGAGAGCTCCTGAAGTTGTTTGGACAACTCTTGCATCTCAGATGGTGCAAGACGATATGGAGCTCTGGCAATGGGATTTGCACCAGGTACGAGATCAATGCGGAACTCGACTTGGCGTGCTGGAGGTAGACCAGGTAAATCTTCAGGGAACACTTCAGAATAATCCCGAACGACAGGAATATCTGAAATAGACTTACCCTTGCCTTTATCTTCTGTAACATGTGCTAAGAAAGCCACATAGTTCTTCCGCAAATACTTCCGAGCTTTAAAACAAGACATGAGTTTGAGACCACCGATAGGCTTCTCACCTTGAACCTGCAGAATCTCGCCTGACGAAAGCGGCACACGAACAATCTTCTCAGAACAAACAATCTCTGCGTGATGCTTGGATAACCAATCCATTCCCACAATAACGTCGAAGCTTCCAAGTTGCATAGGCGTGAGATCGATAGGGAAAAGATGATCATTCAGGTTCAACTGGCAGTTGCGTAGAACAGAATCAAGAATAATGGGTTCACCACTAGCAACTTCTACTGTCAAAGGTTTTCCTAGTTTCGTTCTAGACACTCGAAGCATAGGCTCAAAAGACAAAGACACGAAACTCTTATCGGCACCGGAATCGAAAAGAACATATGCAGGCTGATTATTAATAAAGAACGTACCGTTCACCACATTATCGTCAACCTGTGCCTCTTGGGCATTCATGTTAAAAACCCGGCCTCGAGCCGGAGCCTGATTCTGGTTCTGGTTCTGGTTCGCCAGTCTTGGGCACCGATTCCTATAGTGGGTCAGATCCCCACAATTGTAACAAGCACCTGGTGGGTATTGTGGTCGTGCAGCTTGACCCTGTTGTGGAGCAGGAGGCTGAGCAACTTGTTGAGCCGGGTTCTGAACCGCGGGATTCTGAGCAGACCGACAAACATTGGCAAGATGGCCTGATTTCCCACAGTTAGTACAGAAACGGCATGGAAGTTGCGGCTGGTGGTGACTGTTGCATCTATTGCACAAAGGTGCATTCCCTGAATAGGGTTTCTTTGCTGGAAGCTGTGCGGGTTGGTTGGGAGCTGCCTGGTTAGCTTGGGCAGTGACAGCATAGTTTTGGGAAGCCTTACGCTTCTTTGCCCTCTTCGAAGAACTAGAGTTCTTTCCATTCCCGTTTTGACCTTTCTTGCTATCCACCTTGTCAGCCGATTGTTCCTTGCCCTTGTCACCCTTCCGGTGTAACTTGTTCTTCCGGATCTGCGACTCAGTCAATGTCGCAGATAGCTCGATCGCCTGACGAAGTGTGGCAGGGTTACTACCAGTAAGAATGTCTTGTACCGAGTCAGGTAGGCCATCGATGTATCTCTCGATAGCCTTGTCGAGTGGGGTGACCATTGTTGGGCAAAGCAGACTCAATTCTTCAAACCGATCAGTATATGCCCTGTGCTCACCACTATCTTGCTTCAAAACATCAAACTCTTTCTCCAACGCTCGCTGCTCATGGCGAGGACAGAATTCCCTCATCATAAGGGCTCTAAGTTCAGCCCAGGTCTGTGCAAGAGCAACTTCTGCACCTCTGTCTCTCATAACCCCGTTCCACCATGTCAAAGCCCTCTTCTGAAATACGCTCGAAGCAAATTCGACTTTGCGATTTTCCGGACACTGCACATGGCGAAAAGTATTCTCACTGCTCTCGAACCACTGAAGAAGCCCAATCGCTCCCTCAGAACCACTAAACTTGAGTGGTTTAGCCAAATTAAAATCCTTGTATTTGCACGGACCATTGTTGTTGTTGTTGGCTTGTTGCCATTGAGCAAAGAGATTTGGGAATTGAGCAGCCATCAGCTGCGCAATAATTTCTGCCAGTTCGGCAGTAGCTATCTGGTTCTCGCGTCGAGGAGGCATTCTAAAAGAGGAAAACATGAAAAGAAACGAGTGAGATGATTGGATGAAAAGAATGAGATGAAACAAAATCAACAAGAGCAAAGATGGTGGTCATTCGTCCGTATCACAAAGCAAACAAACGACACACAGTGACTAATCAAAGTAAATGGGTCAAAATAATGTATTAGCGAAGACATGCTCGCCTATAAGTGAACACTCACTCCAAGAATTCCCAGGTAAGCACAACTGGTCTCGCGTCTGGTTGAGATGTATACGAAGTGCTTGCCTAGACAGAAAACCCAGAATACAGGCATTCACCCTTCCAGTTTGCACATGTTCACATTATTTAAAACCCACAACGTTTGACGGGATTTTGAAAATTTGAAGGCACAAGGCCAAAAACCAATACTGAAAAGGGTTCAAAACCATATAACAGAGGGTTCAAAACTTTACAATTGAGGGTTCAAAACCTTGTAAAAATTTATTCAAAAACAGATGATTGTTTTTTCAAAAATCGTTTCGGAAAAATTTTGGTTCCTTGTTTTGTTAATCACCTAAGGATAGGTGATGTACATGTTTTTAAGATCTAAACACAAGATAACTTGTGTTAGGTTCCTAGAAAAGTTATAGTCTAGGTCAAAGCATTACTAATAACCTAATTCCCTATAACCATTGGCTCTGATACCAACTCTTTTGTCACACCCCGACCACGTGTAACATACAAAACGTGGCAGAAACGTCGGGGAGTGTTGTAACAGAATTAATTGTCTCATAACCATGGCATACAAAGTTTTATTTATTTATTAAACAAGAGTGTTACATTGTCTTAAACAGGAATTAAGGAGTTCGGAACATAATTAAACATAGTCTATCTTCTTTTAAAGTCTCTAAGGCACAGGTCCGCCCTAGTATCATGATCAACATCCTACGGAAAAGCTCCTGAAAACACATGTGAAAATAGGTACGTCAGCATAAAAATGCCTGTGAGATACATAGATTTGTAAAAATAGGATTCATGACTTATTTTTAAGAAAATGTTTAGTCATGAACCTTGTAATTTGCTTTGTCTTGTAAATCATTTGAAAACAATAATGTCAGATGATATGTATAAGTAAATGTCAGGTTAAATAAATGACCATGTAAAAATGTGTTTGTATAAGATAAGTTGTTTGTAAATCAATGTCTTGTGAAAAATATGTTATTTATATAAAATGTTCTATGTCTAAATATTGAAATGATTCAAATAACATTACGACATGTAATACCATACAAACACTTATATATAGGAAGTACCAGCGGCGTATCCACTATGCTTGTATCATATTACACACGCACCGTTACTTAATCACTTAATCAAACCAAACCAACCAATGTAAAAAGTCTATGTTTAAACCAATTGTCAAATGTATTGAATAATATGTCAAAGTGTTTATGTCAAGATGTAATTCATGTCAAAATGTCTATGTCAAATGTCCATGTCAAATGTCTATGTCAAATATCCATGTCAAATGTCTATGTCAAATATCCATGTCAAATGTCTATGTCAAATATCCATGTCAAATGTCTATGTCAAAATGTCATGTATGGCAAGTGAAATGTCTCAACTAAACCATATGCACAAAAACAAAGTATTGAAGTAAAACTTGGTTCAAATCAAAGCTATGTTTTGTGTAAATGCATGCAACTATTTAATATGAACATCTATGCGGTATTGTAAAAATGCATACATCCAAGCCTTGTGACTGTGGTGATAAACCCTTTAAACAAATTAAAGGTCTATCTGTCTTATATCATCGAATTCGGTCATTCCTTTCTGTCCCCTTTCCTTGGGATGTCCGGAACGGGAGTTGTCAATTCCTATGGTACCACTACCTACTAACGAACGGCGTAGCTAATGTTAATGAATGTATTGTCCCATGTAAACAAACCAAATGTCATACCAGAATTGTAAGCATGTGAAAACAATGCACTAAGTATGTAATCAAATGAACATACAAAGCGTGAAATGTCATGTAAAACGATGTACTAAGTAATGCGCAAAATGGGCACACCTAGCATGAAATGTCATGTAAAACAATGTACTAAGTAATGCACAAAATTGGGCACACCTAGCATGAAATGTCATAAAATCATGTACTATAATGTACTAACGAACATAGCAGTGTATGATGTGAAAACAGGAAAGCATGAAAGTAACAAGTAGGCACATGTGTTCCACCCCAAAACGTTTGGAAAACAGTAAAAGAGGGGTCTATGTACTCACATGAGATTGCTCAGAAGTCCTAAGATAACCACCAAGCAATGCTAGAGATCACGGAATATCAAACGGCACCTAATATAGGTAACTACATTAATAAACCGGACCTGAATCGGAAGATCGGATAGGATGAGGGCTCGTAAACCATACGAGTATGGGAACTCGTGTAGTATGGTTTACTAAAGCCTACATACTAAATGAAACCTAACCTAAGTGCTTGTGACCCATTACGACCCGTTTAGGTAGCTTATGCTACTTTAACGCGTCGTTCGCGTGAAACGCGTTTGGACCGCCTAACTAGTCCTATGACAAGTAATATATGCCTTAACATGTCTAATATGGTTGTCAAATCAGTTTAGATGTCAAAAGTTGTGTTACATATGTTTAAAATGAATTTTGGCATCATAGGGGTATTTTGGTAATTTACCTAAGGCATATAAACTACCTATCATACAACTACTTAAACGAAGCGACCATAAGGTATAACCTCATAAGGTTATTCCCTATATACTATGGTCACCTAATGTTCTTGGTCGGATCCTAATGATCGACCAAACGGGTCGGGTTCGAAAGTATAAGCGATTGTTTAGATCGCTTACCTTACGACCCTATCTAAGCACTAAACTAAAAGTGACGAGCTAAGCATGTTAAAACATGCTTAACTAAGTTTAGAAAACAGGTTTGGTATCAAAACAAACGGTTTTGATACCCATAAGTAGTTTGGTTACAAAATACGCAAGAATACGTATTCTGACCGAAACTACGGCTCGTCACTGAGCCTAGATAACGTGGTAATCAGTAGGTATAGTCACTAGGGACTATAACCATCGTGATCACGCTCACGTTATGAAGTTCAAACGAACTTCGCATCGACCATAAACTGGTCAATGCAGAAAGTCAAACAAAGTTTGACTTTCGGACTCGAAAAGCAATAAAAGAACGAAAGAAGACTTACGAAGGGTCCCCGAATGCTAATCTAGATCAAAGAGCTCAGGTATGAAGCAATGGCATCAACTTAGAGCACAAATGATCAGATTCTTGTGAGAAATGAAGTGAAATGTGATGGGTATTTATAGATTTCGGTCCACCGTTAGGATCGTTTCTTGGAGAAGAGGGAATGATCACATCCCTACACTTGTTGTAATGTTGTGGTTACTGATTTTGGACACCATAAGGGTTCAACATGTGGCACTTGACCTTTGGGGGATGTTAGGGGGTGTAAATCTTGTGTTTAAATGACCTTTCCCGATCAGAAGGGGCCTAGCGTGACGCTAGGGGGGGCTAGGCGTCGCGCTAGGGGTCCCCTGATCAGCAAACAATTTCAAATGTCCACCTTTCAGTCCCCGTTGCGTATTAAGGCCATTTCCGACGTGTTTAAGGTTCGTTAAATCATTTTCAAGGCTCCACAAGGATGCCTAAACATTGTGGGCATGATACATATTCAAAAATATGCCGGATGTCAGTTCGTTTGGTCGTACGAACGCGACGTTCGCTTAATTACGACGGAATGCGCATAAGCGCGAAAAACGATCTAAATGATGCAACAAACGGATTTTTATCATGCCAAACACTAAAATAAAATATTATAGTGTTTACATAAATTTTGGATGTCCGGATGTATTCAGAACGTGAGTTATGCGCAAAAGTGCAAACTTGTGCACTTTTTGACACTTTTAGTCCCTGAATGACCCAAAAGTTTATTTTAGCGCACCGAACCCCTTAAAGCCTATTTCTAAGCTATGTAAAGGATATTTAAGGTGTTTTTAACTTATGGTCATGTTCCGGAATGTTCGTTACAGTTCAGATTGGCATACTTTCGTAGTTTGTCAATTTTAGACCCTGTAAGCGAATTTACTTGTTTTTGCCATACCAAAGCCTTCAAAACTTATTTCTAAGTTATGTAAGGGTTATTTAAGGTATGTTAAGTATATGTTGATGTTCCGGAGTATTTGTCGCGTTAAACTGAGTACGTTTTCGCACCAGTTTGCGTATAACTCTCCAGAAATTGATATAGAGTTTGGAATTTGATAAAAGTCAAAACATGAAAAATGTAAAACATAACAAAACAAACATTGTGATCAAATAACATTGTTTTATTGATAACAGAACTGTTCATAGTGATTACAAGCACAGTTGTTACAAATTGCGTCCATGTTCGAAAGTTGATGTTACTTACGAAAACGCCACCATGCCAATCTAATCCATAGATTGTTTTGATCCAACGGATGAGGGGCGTTCTCACTGTTTTCACGCTTATAGGCATTTTTTCTAAATCTTGTCCCTATATATATATATATATATATATATATATATATATATATGCGCACATGGTTGCTACTTATCTTACCAATTGGTTTATAAGAGAAACCTCTTATGTTCTTATATATCTTATGTAAGATTGAAAGTAGGACAACTAAAAGATCCTATTAAATTGTTTGTGTTGGACCTACAAAAGAACAAATGATATTTAAAAGTCAAAGCATGACAATGAGATCAAGAAATAAACAGTTGACGAAGCAATTCTCCTCACAAAGATAGTGAATCCTGTACACCTAAATCAGAGCATCTGTTGAAGACAAGCAAACATCTGATCAAAGCCTTGGAACCACTGTTCAAGGAGAAACGAAGTTTGTTGAAGCCTAAAGTCTCCTAGAGCAAAGGTCTGATGAAGAAGACCAAACAATTATCTGGCCAAATAGATGTTCGGATTAAAGCAACAAGGGATAGACTAAATAGAGTTTTCCCAATGTAAAACAGTACATGTTTACATCGGTGTTTAGCATAGTTAGAATATATCTTAGATTTGCACGGATGTTGCAAAACATCTGTGGAATCTTTCCTGTTTGGAATGTTGGATCAGGGTGATATCAGCCTATCATGAACAAATCTGTAGTACTTAGTATAAATAGATCTCACCTATTAGAGATCTATCTTATCACTTCACGCATTCTCTTTTGTAGAAATAGTTCTTGTGAGTGATCAAGCTGAGGGAGGAGATTGTTGAATCATTCTGTACATCATTTGAATCATTTTGATTATCAATGGAAAACAGTTTTTGATGATATCTTCCTGCTTGTTAATTTTATTGTTTTTATCAGTATTTATTTACAAGTATCAAACTCAGATCTTATTAGTTTGAATATGAAGTTAATTTTTAGGAATTAAATTAGAAAAGTACACATGAATAGAAGTTAATTTGGTACTTAGTTTAGTTCACTTGTTCATCAAACACTATATCAATTTTAAGAACTTATAGTTTTACACATTGCGGACAAACATTTCCTGCATTCGTTTCAAATAGTTAGTCGTGGCAATCTACATAATGCTCTTAACTTGTGGGATAGACATGATGTCATTCCATGGGCACAAGTGAATAACTACATCGGCTTCAAAGTTGAGACGCTTTTTCCTACAAGTTCCCAAAAATATTAAGTGTTGACCATTTAGATGAGACTTGAATCCTTAACTATTAGATTGAGTAACATCTCATTTACATTTAATGCCATTAGGCTTAAGGCTTTCTGTTTGAACCAATTGCTCTCTTGTGTAAAATAAATAAATCCATTAATGATAAAAAAAACTAGGGTCAAATTTCGGCGTTTCCTTCCTCTTTAAATATGAGTGTAGGAGAAAATATTTAAGAAGCTTCAAAAGTTAATATCATAATATAAGATTGATCAATGATGACCTCATCTCACATCCTTCAAATAAATATGAAAATTGATGGCACAAATTTGGGATACAATGTGGACTGATGGCAATATCCTAAAACGTGAATTTCCTTGGATGCATAATTTGGTAGTGATTTTTTTTTGTTAAATGTAAGAAACTAGTATTAATCCCCCGCGTTGCGGTGGGGGCGTAAAACCGTAACAAATAGTACCAAGACCACAACACCGCCAACGATCACCAACACTGAAGTTGCGATGTTTTAATACGGAGTGTTGGGATTGAACCCTAAAAAGGAACAGTTGATAAAGCCAAAACTGGATCAGATCAGTGGATCCAGAATAAGCAGTTGTTTGCATCAGTCTTTCCCCTTGAATGTGACCTAACATCTGATGCCCTCTAAATACTGCCCTTCTACAACAACTGCTGATCTACATCAACTGATGTTCACTCAAAGACTGCTGAAGATTAAACACTGATGAGTCAATCTGCTTCTGTAGTTCAAGCCCTGCTGAAGACCCAAAACACTGTTGGGGCTAAAGCAGTGGAATGAATGAGCAGCGGTTTAGACTAGTATTTGTATTCATTTATTGTAATAAGTTGTTAGATAACAATGTTTGTATTAGTCAGTGGTTAGAGGTTGTTAGGAGGTTAGATGTCACTTTCATGGTGACGTTAGCAAAGATGCCACAGTGGTTTGTTCTGTACTATAAATAGAACAATACCGTGTCCTGTTCTATTAGCTCTCTTCATCACAAAGTCATTCTGTACGAACATTCACTGTGAGCTCAGGCTGAGGGGGAGATTGTATGCATGCATGCATTGTAATTGAAGATTGTAATAAATATAATCATTCGATTTCATGTCAAACATGTTTGTTAAAAACAATTCTCTCTTTGATTGTGTGTTGAAAGTTTGTTCCATTTAGTTTCCGCTGCACTTAGCCTTAATTCATCTTCATTATAATCAAACAAGCACAATCATAAGAAACTCAGATCTTAACACGGAGAAATTAGACCAAAACTTAAAACATAGAAAATAATAACTAAGTTGATTTAGGACCCGTGTGTCACGATGAATCTATCAAACGGGAAAAAATAGACGACCATAAAAACGCACATGCACATTGCGTAATGTTAACTCGCAAAATTTAGAACGAAGCGTAAAACAAAACGTAAAAACGTTGAACCACACATGAACGTTGCGTTGTGTTAAATTGCAAAATTTAGAACAAAACGTAAAACGGATTTTTTGCGAAATATGAAGAGTATAGGGTACCAAAGCTGAAAGTAAAAAAATTATGAGGTTAAATTGACAAAGATAGAAAGCTTTGGGGTTAAAAGTAAAAAACCAAAATAGTTTTACATTAAAGTTGTAATTATATCAAACTTTTTTGAAAACCTCCCTAAGCAAAAAGTACAACTACTCTATGCATCAAAATGTTGTTAATTTATGATAGGTAAATATGTTAAGTGGGTGAAAATTAAAACTAGAATAAGTGTGTAATGTGACAACTGGCACAAAACCGGTAATTTCCGTACACTTTAATTAATACTTGATAACTGCAATTATGTGCTTAAATGACAACATTGTCTGATTACATACTATACTTGTGAACTCATGCACGTTTTATACTACAAAATATTGCTTTATGCATTAATGAACGGTGTTGCGTCAGAATACTAGTAAATTCACCGGTAAGACACATTGTGTCAACAATTCTGCAGAAAACAGTCAGACACTAGAATTGGGGCCTAGGTGTAGGTCCAACATCAAGAATGCATTAGAACCCAATAGTACATACAAGGGTTAACAAATAGACTTCCCGGAAGCTAAAATACGCACTAAATAGCACCCGAAACGCACTTTAAATGCTGAAATTCATACATTTCAGCAAAATTCAGCATTAG
Organism: Helianthus tuberosus; assembly: GCA_030545235.1. Classification (NCBI taxonomy): domain Eukaryota; kingdom Viridiplantae; phylum Streptophyta; class Magnoliopsida; order Asterales; family Asteraceae; genus Helianthus; species Helianthus tuberosus. The sequence continues at coordinate 154,215,877 of CM060409.1, forward strand.
GACAAGTTTATAACATGCAAAAACGTGACTAAATGGTCCTGAATACTTCCCTAGGTGTCGGGAATTGAAAGGGGCACAAAAGGATACTTAAAGGACACTAAACGGTGCAATTTAGCACTTTAAGGAACCGGTATCTAACTGAACAACCGGACATTACCCGGAGCACCAAAATACTACCAGAAACATTGTTTTACTTTTTCCGAGCTAGTTATGGTTCCCGAACACTTAAACATTCTATTTAAATCATCCTACACATTAAACTCTAGACATAACATTTAACCTTCCACTAATTAACTTATTTACCATCAAATTACAATTTACCCCCCCCCCCCCATATGCAATTTACGGCTCACTCATGTGGCCCCCACCCAAGATTACCTTAATATCTTCCTAAATCTCCTCCATATCTTCTTTTGGGATTTGCTAGATCTTGGTTGTACTTTGAGGAGCACAAGAACCATTGGACCTTAGAGATTTTGAATTATAAGTACCCTTAACCATCATTCATCTTCATCTTCACTTCACAAACCTTTCTCTCCCTCTCCATAAAGCTACGGCTGAACACCCCTCTTTATACACCACCATTTTCGATTTTCATTCATCCATTCCAAGTGTGATACAAGGTGCTAGAAGGTCACTAACGAAGCTCGGTGCTCACGAAACTTGAAGGACCTCGTTCGTTTGCTTTTATCCACCACACCTTCAACATTGTTCTTCCCTAGCTTTAAGCTAGTTGTAAGATCCTTATAAACTCTTGTTTACTTCATATTTTTGGTGGTTAAAAGATATATTGTGATGAAATAACAAGAACACTAAAAGACTTGAATCTTGAAACATAAAGATGAAATATGATGAAATATTGTTAGTATGATGTTGTTTTGTATATGTTGATGATTGCTTGTTGATTTCTTGGTAATATGATGTTCATCATCATGTGAAACTTGCTAGATTATGATTAAAAACATGATCTAACAAGATAAGAGGTGATTATATGTTTACATAAAATGATCATCTTCTTATTAAGACATGAACTTGATAATGAAATGATTTTCTTGTAAAGTAATAAACCAAGTGAACTAGTAAACTTATAGATTCAAGATTTATGATTGATTTTCAAAGAAAACCAAGTTAAAATATGATTTTTAGAAGATCTTGGTTTTCACTTAAACATACACTATTTTTATTAGAAAAAACAAGTGTATAAACACTTATGAAACAAGAAAAATACAAAAGAAATATTTTTAGAAAAATCATCTTACAAGTTGTAAATGACTAAATCCTTCAAGAATGAGTTTTACAAACAAACAACCATGTTTTAAGGGTAACTCAACCTACTAAATAACATGGTAAGTTACTACAAGTTTTTACAAAAACTTCAAGTTCGTGATGTAGTGTAGTTTACTTGATTTTGACACTCGGAAAGTGTAGAATAAGTTGTTGATTGTTGTGATGATTTTAAAAGAAAATAAACACATGTTTTGAAAACATGGGAAACCTCCATTTTTAGGGGAAACTATGTCAAAATTTCTATAAAATTTTGACACTTAGAAAAATATAAGTTTTTGAGAAACTTATTCCCTAAAAATGTGTCTAAAAATATTTACCAAGGTTTCCCTAATTTTTGTGTTAAGAAATGATGATTTCTTCAAAAATTAAAATTGATATTAAGTATGTATATTTTTGAGAAAAATATATATATATTTGTTGATCACCAAAATTTTGTGCTAGGTGTATGAGTATGTATTACATGTAATGGTGTATTAAGACTTGAAAATATACTAAATACTTCTAAGAAGTGAAAATAAAAAAATACACATACAACATGCTTAGACAAATACAAGAGAATATATTTATGAAAATATATTACTTGATAGAATAAATAACTTGGAAAAGTTATGAACATGAAATGAAGATTTAGACAAATCACATAATTCGGGTGAAAAATACAAGATACTTATATTTATTTTTGAGAAAATAATATAAGTAAGACACATAATTAAAAATATAAATTAATTTTAACACAAGAAAAAATACATAAAAGATGGTGACTTGTACTTATGCGATACAAATCTAGTGACTAACATTAATAAAACACGTATAGGTCACGTGTAACATCCGTCTAATTACTACTTGAATTTAATAATAATTCATGCAATTATACATAAAAGACGTCCAATTATAACATAAGTTCCATAGATGTAGTTAGAAAGTAGCAAAACATTAGTCAACTAACAACTATTTCAAACATTCATAAGTTGTTTAGCTAATTGATTACGTTTCAAAACATTGGCTATTAAATTTAGATATCGCGGAAGCTTCCAAAGTGTGTTCGGTTCTTCAAAACTTGCTTGACCGCCATCCGTAAGATCCACATCCACACCTAAGATCAAAACCACTAAAAACATTAGTTTTGACATTAATGTAATGCATAAAAACAATTCTGACATCGAAATGTGAAAGAAAAATAAAAATTCAAGATTTTCTGGGCTCTACCGTAACTTACGGTGTCTACCGTAAGTTACGGTAGACGCTGTATGATCCTGGTCGGCCGTAATACAGGAGTGAACCACCGTAATGGTTTTGTTTTCCACCGTAAGTTACGGTGGAGACCGTAACTTACGGTGGACCCTGTAACTTTGCTATTTGACTATTTTGTTGATTTCACCCTAATCCACATGTCGTTTTAGGCGATTCTTTTCCTGTATGTCTGTAAATTTATAACGGACATGTTCATTACGACTATCATACGAAATTTTGACCCACCGATCATACGGCTAAAATCCACTTCACTATCGTTCGACCCGTTCTAACCTCACCCATTATTACCAGTTCGCTAGTAAGCCTATGGCGCCTCATACCCACCTTCCGGGGTATATCATCACCTGCATTTTCTTACCAATACCATTGCTTAATGCTCTTGTGAATGTTATCACCATTGCTAACTATTAAGAACACCAATACTACAACTTACACCATTGTTTGACCCGTTGGCTCATCTTGTGGAAATCCTCCAATGTGATGACTACCAAACGGTTCCTTATCAATTCTAACTCTACTAATTCAAGTAGCGATCATGGTCACTAAACTCAACACAATTTCTTTTCTAAAATGTAGCTATGCATAATTTAACAACAATTCATTTAATGTAACGGGTCAAGTTACATACCTTTAGTGCACGCCCTTCAAGCGCGAATCGCCACCGGCTTGTCCACTCGACGCTCCGGTATCTTTTCCTATAGAGTTCAATCACGACTTGTTTAGAACTCCTTTTCAACCATATATCGCATAATTTTGTCAAATCATCACAATCATGCGTCTAATTTTAAATTTCAATTTCGAGCCTTCTTTGGGGCATTTTTACAAACACTTAACGGGCATAATTTTATATCATTCATATTCAAGTTCATAGCTTGTTATTTAGCTAAACTTAACATCAATAAAGCTTTCATATAACATTTAAACATCATCATTTCAGAAATCACATTCTATGACCCGTATTACACTAGAATAATCAATCTAAACCCTAGTGTTTACTAGTTTCCCACAAAACCCATGAATCACCTTCAATGTGTTCATGAGATTTTCAGGAATTAGCCATGATTTCGCATGTTATTGTCTATGTTTTACTCCTAGACACTATATCAACCCTATTCTACCCAAATAGCAAACATGCAACATCAATTTTTATGTCTTGGCTTACCACATGTGCCCTTCTTGGGAGCTTTATTAGACTTGGACTTCTTTACGGATCTTGGATTCATATCCAACATCCTCCTTTCTTCTATTTCTTGTAGTATGCTGTCTTTCAATTCAGCCATCATATCGTTCACCACCGGCACGATTGTGGTTTGTAATCTATCAATATACTGTGATAGACTATTTTCTAGAGCTTTTCCGACCTCCTCGGAAATCTTAGCTTTCATTTGTTCAGTCAATTGAGATGTCGAATCGTCTCCGGTTACTCCAGACATTTCTTTAACTGAAACATCCATCACGATTTATCAATAATTATTTAATTCATTTCCATCTTATTATACATAAATTTATATCACTCTCACTCAATCATAAATAATGTGTTATTCTTTTTCGGTTTGGTCAAGTATATATCTTGCCTTACCTTTCTTACTTAGTGTATTTTCCCGGGTTCGAGCGTATTCATACACTCCTCCCATCTTTCCGTTATCTTGAAATTGAAATGTTTACACTAATTCTTAAACAATTCATTTATGACATATGCGTCATTCATTTTGATCTAGCGAAGTTCACCACTTGCTTAAACCATTTATGCTTAGTGCACTTTTCCGGGTTTGAGTGTGTAAACACGCACTTTTCGTTCATATCAATTCAAATTTCCTTTTTCTAGTATTCTAGTAAGTCTACTAAAGCAATTAATTCTTCCCGGATGATCGATCAAGCTTGAACCGAATACTTCGTTAACAACCTTAAGCTCTGATTACCAACTTGTAACACCCGTCTAATTACTACTTGAATTTAATAATAATTCATGCAATTATACATAAAAGACGTCCAATTATAACATAAGTTCCATAGATGTAGTTAGAAAGTAGCAAAACATTAGTCAACTAACAACTATTTCAAACATTCATAAGTTGTTTAGCTAATTGATTACGTTTCAAAACAGTGGCTATTAAATTTAGATATCGTGGAAGCTTCTAAAGTGTGTTCGGTTCTTCAAAACTTGCTTGACCGCCATTCATAAGATCCACATCCTCACCTAAGGTCAAAACTACTAAAAACATTAGTTTTGACATTATTGTAATGCATAAAAACAGTTCTGACATCGAAATGTGAAAGAAAAATAAAAATTCAAGATTTTCTGGGTTCTACCGTAACTTACGGTGTCTACCGTAAGTTACAGTAGATGCTGTATGATCCTGGTCGGCCGTAATACAGGAGTGAACCACCGTAATGTTTTTGTTTTCCACCGTAAGTTACGGTGGAGACCGTAACTTACGGTGGACCCTGTAACTTTGCTATTTAACTATTTTGTTGATTTCACCCTAATCCACATGTCGTTTTAGGCGATTCTTTTCCTGTATGTCTGTAAATTTATAACGGACATGTTCATTACGACTATCATACGAAATTTTGACCCACCGATCATACGGCTAAAATCCACTTCACTATCGTTCGACCCGTTCTAACCTCACCCATTATTACCAGTTCGCTAGTAAGCCTATGGCGCCTCATACCCACCTTCCGGGGTATATCATCACCTGCATTTTCTTACCAATACCATTGCTTAATGCTCTTGTGAATGTTATCACCATTGCTAACTATTAAGAACACCAATACTACAACTTACACCATTGTTTGACCCGTTGGCTCATCTTGTGGAAATCCTCCAATGTGATGACTACCAAACGGTTCCTTATCAATTCTAACTCTACTAATTCAAGTAGCGATCATGGTCACTAAACTCAACACAATTTCTTTTCTAAAATGTAGCTATGCATAATTTAACAACAATTCATTTAATGTAACGGGTCAAGTTACATACCTTTAGTGCACGCCCTTCAAGCGCGAATCGCCACCGGCTTGTCCACTCGACGCTCCGGTATCTTTTCCTATAGAGTTCAATCACGACTTGTTTAGAACTCCTTTTCAACCATATATCGCATAATTTTGTCAAATCATCACAATCATGCGTCTAATTTTAAATTTCAATTTCGAGCCTTCTTTGGGGCATTTTTACAAACACTTAACGGGCATAATTTTATATCATTCATATTCAAGTTCATAGCTTGTTATTTAGCTAAACTTAACATCAATAAAGCTTTCATATAACATTTAAACATCATCATTTCAGAAATCACATTCTATGACCCGTATTACACTAGAATAATCAATCTAAACCCTAGTGTTTACTAGTTTCCCACAAAACCCATGAATCACCTTCAATGTGTTCATGAGATTTTCAGGAATTAGCCATGATTTCGCATGTTATTGTCTATGTTTTACTCCTAGACACTATATCAACCCTATTCTACCCAAATAGCAAACATGCAACATCAATTTTTATGTCTTGGCTTACCACATGTGCCCTTCTTGGGAGCTTTATTAGACTTGGACTTCTTTACGGATCTTGGATTCATATCCAACATCCTCCTTTCTTCTATTTCTTGTAGTATGCTGTCTTTCAATTCAGCCATCATATCGTTCACCACCGGCACGATTGTGGTTTGTAATCTATCAATATACTGTGATAGACTATTTTCTAGAGCTTTTCCGACCTCCTCGGAAATCTTAGCTTTCATTTGTTCAGTCAATTGAGATGTCGAATCGTCTCCGGTTACTCCAGACATTTCTTTAACTGAAACATCCATCACGATTTATCAATAATTATTTAATTCATTTCCATCTTATTATACATAAATTTATATCACTCTCACTCAATCATAAATAATGTGTTATTCTTTTTCGGTTTGGTCAAGTATATATCTTGCCTTACCTTTCTTACTTAGTGTATTTTCCCGGGTTCGAGCGTATTCATACACTCCTCCCATATTTCCGTTATCTTGAAATTGAAATGTTTACACTAATTCTTAAACAATTCATTTATGACATATGCGTCATTCATTTTGATCTAGCGAAGTTCACCACTTGCTTAAACCATTTATGCTTAGTGCACTTTTCCGGGTTTGAGTGTGTAAACACGCACTTTTCGTTCATATCAATTCAAATTTCCTTTTTCTAGTATTCTAGTAAGTCTACTAAAGCAATTAATTCTTCCCGGATGATCGATCAAGCTTGAACCGAATACTTCGTTAACAACCTTAAGCTCTGATTACCAACTTGTAACACCCGTCTAATTACTACTTGAATTTAATAATAATTCATGCAATTATACATAAAAGACGTCCAATTATAACATAAGTTCCATAGATGTAGTTAGAAAGTAGCAAAACATTAGTCAACTAACAACTATTTCAAACATTCATAAGTTGTTTAGCTAATTGATTACGTTTCAAAACAGTGGCTATTAAATTTAGATATCGTGGAAGCTTCTAAAGTGTGTTCGGTTCTTCAAAACTTGCTTGACCGCCATTCATAAGATCCACATCCTCACCTAAGGTCAAAACTACTAAAAACATTAGTTTTGACATTATTGTAATGCATAAAAACAGTTCTGACATCGAAATGTGAAAGAAAAATAAAAATTCAAGATTTTCTGGGTTCTACCGTAACTTACGGTGTCTACCGTAAGTTACAGTAGATGCTGTATGATCCTGGTCGGCCGTAATACAGGAGTGAACCACCGTAATGTTTTTGTTTTCCACCGTAAGTTACGGTGGAGACCGTAACTTACGGTGGACCCTGTAACTTTGCTATTTAACTATTTTGTTGATTTCACCCTAATCCACATGTCGTTTTAGGCGATTCTTTTCCTATATGTCTGTAAATTTATAACGGACATGTTCATTACGACTATCATACCAAATTTTGACCCATCGATCATACGGCTAAAATCCACTTCACTATCGTTCGACCCGTTCTAACCTCACCCATTATTACCAGGTCGCTAGTAAGCCTATGGCGCTTCATACCCACCTTTCGGGGTATATCATCACCTGCATTTTCTTACCAATACCATGGCTTAATGCTCTTGTGATTGTTATCACCATTGCTAACTATTAAGAACACCAATACTACAATTTACACCATTGTTTGACCCGTTGGCTCATCTTGTGGAAATCCTCCAATGTGATGACTACCAAACGGTTCCTTATCAATTATAACTCTACTAATTCAAGTAGCGATCATGGTCACTAAACTCAACACAATTTCTATTCTAAAATGTAACTATGCATAATTTAACAACAATTGATTTAATGTAACGGGTCAAGTTACATACCTTTAGTGCACGCCCTTCAAACGCGAATCGCCACCGGCTTGTCCACTCGACGCTCCGGTATCTTTTCCTATAGAGTTCAATCACGACTTGTTTAGAACTCCTTTTCAACCATATATCGCATAATTTTGTCAAATCTTCACAATCATGCGTCTAACTTTAAATTTCAATTTCGAGCCTTCTTTGGGGCATTTTTACAAACACTTAACGGGCATAATTTTATATCATTCATATTAAAGTTCATAGCTTGTTATTTAGCTAAACTTAACATCAATAAAGCTTTCATATAACATTTAAACATCATCATTTCAGAAATCACTTTCTATGACCCGTATTACACAAGAATAATCATTCTAAACCCTAGTGTTTACTAGTTTCCCACAAAACCCATGAATCTCCTTCAATGTGTTTATGAGATTTTCAGGAATTAGCCATGATTTCGCATGTTATTGTCTAGGTTTTACTCCTAGACACTATATCAACCCTATTCTACCCAAATAGCAAACATGCAACATCAATTTTCAGATTTCCCAATTTCATGAGAATTTCAAACAGAGAATTAACACCAAATTTTACATACCTTGTAACCCCCTTGTGATGAGGATCACTAATCTATGCTCGATTTTCGATTTTGACTTGGTTTGAGTCCTTAATTTGTGAGTTTTGTGATGAACTAGGTTTTGATGGAGCTTGGGGTCGCACCCCCTGTTCTGGTCGATCTCCAGGAGACTCCAAATGGAGTGTTTATGTTTTAAAAAAATATTTTTATTAAAACTAGTTTCAAGTTAAACACTTTTGGTCCCTCTAGTTTCTCTTAGTTTATTTTTATATTTCTTTAACTACACACAAGTCATTATCTAACTAGGTTAGTGTCATTCCTAATTAGTTTATTTTACCAATTTATTTGCAATTAAATTTGCAAACTTAGGAATCCATGTTTTCGGGATGTTACATCACGACGTCATATAAGCAAAACCCGGTGAAGTTTACGGCGCAAGGAACGCAAAGTTGTGACTTCATATCCCCACTTTTAAACTTTTACTTGTTTTCTAACTAGGGGAAAATACATGTGTTATGGTATGTTGAATACAAAAACTAAGGAAATACATTCTAGATCATGTCCCGAATAGGGTACCATAAGCACCATTAATCAACGTATACATTCAGACCGCGGAACAAAAGGTTAGATCTAATGGGTTTCAGGAAACCCCACTCTTGGCCTACTTCTACCAGTGAGTGATTTTGTGTCTCAGTCAAAGTCGACAAAAATTCCTAGGTTTGGTGGCTTCCTATGTCGTGACACATGTTAGTGGCCTTGCAAACCACTTGCGATCTCATATTACTTACATTCACAATACTCATTTACAGATACGTTTTACAAGTTACATACCATGTTTTCATTCAAGTATTTAAACATTCAATACAAAAACTGCATGAATTCACACCAACATTATGTTGACGTTTTTCCAAAAACTCACATGTAATTCAGGTAACTAAAGTGGATGTACGCGTGGTCATACTCTTGCTCTTGGATGTATTTATGTTTTACCTTTGAATAAAGTTGTAAACTTTCAGACAATATGATGTCTTTTGATGTAAACACTTAAACTATGATTTCAATTATGTAACGTTTGGCATTTGAAGTTATTTTACGAGCATGTAGTATGTTTACCAATCGTATGCAATGAAAACCTTTCATGATCACACCTCATGCTTCCGCCTTAGAAAGGGGTGTGACAGATTGGTATTAGAGCTGCGATTGTAGTGAACCAGGATTCCTTCTTGAGTCTAGACTACAATCTCTAGGATCCTTGCACGAAAACAATTTTTCAAAAAGTTTTCATTGCATAAAACTTTCCCCAACATCCACTACCTGAAAACTATTTACAAAAAGTCAAGAAAAGACACTACGAGACTTAGGGTGCACTGGAGTAGCACTTGTCTATGATTAAGAATTACTTACGATTATGTGTGATAATTGATACTTACATATACTAGAAATAGAATATCTCAGGTATTCGTGACTTTGCCTGAAAACAGTGACCTATCTGAAGGAAGAGGTACGAGGATGAAATGAACTGTGGGGACTGTGCAAGGAGTTACGTAATTATGGATGCATACATAATTATGGAATTCAATGCACAGAAACCACAGCAAGTCTTGTCACGTATAGATTCCCTTAGTACAAGAAAAGGTCAAACGTGAACACCCTCCCCCAGCCTATTAAATACTCTGCTGGAGTAATAATTGTTTGATATCACTTATGTGGGTATATGTCATACTACTACTGTCTCGTAAGACGATATCAAACAAATGTCTAACCCTATTGTGTTGTGTTCTGTCAGAACATGGCACCCAGAATAGCTGTGAATGCTCATGATCAACCTCCTCCTCCCCCACTGCCAAGAACTGCTGAAGAGCCGAACGCCCTACTGGAAGAAAGGATCTCCGCAGCTATCGCTCAGTATGAGGCAAACCGCACCGAACAATGTGGAGGACCAAGCAATGCCAGACGTAATGGGAATGAAGATTCATCTGGAGGAAATGCAGCTCAGTGCTGCACTTTCAAGCAGTTTCTCGACTGCAACCCACTGAACTACGATGGCACTGGAGGTGCAGTAGCATTTGTACACTAGACGGAGAAGACTGATGCCACTATCCGCATGAGCAAGTGTACCGCGGATCAGCAAGTCACTTTTGCTACTGGGTTGTTTGTTGATGAAGCTTTAAATTGGTGGAATTTGCAAGTCCAGACTCTGGGTCATAATGCCGCATATGACATGTCTTGGGATGAGATGAAGGAGAAAATGAGAGAGAAGTTTGCTCTCTTGCTGAACTCCAAAGGTTGGAGACTGAGTTTTGGCATTTGACCATGGAAGGTGCAGACATTATTGGTTATACCCGAAGGTTCCACGACTTGTCTAGAGTGATCCCTTATATGGTGACACCTGAATTTAAGCGCGTTGAACGCTACATTTGGGGATTGGCCCCAGAATTTCGTACCATGGTAACTTCGGCCAAACCCGCAACAATCACTGAGGCTGTAACTCTGGCTGTCAGCCTTACCGAAGACGTTGTTCGCATGAAGAAATTATCACTGAACCCAACTGAAAAGGCCAAGACGCATGCTGAGTCATCTGGTGACAAGAAGAGGAAACATTCAAATCTGAACCAAGCAACCCGCAGCAACAAGGGTTCGAACAACAAGAAGCGTGATACTAACCCACTTATGGAAGCAAAAACCTTCGCAGCTGCAAATGATACCAGAGCTAAGAAATATCAGGGCACTCTACCCAAATGTAACCGTTGTGACTTTCACCATGTGGGAAATTGTCGCGTTGGGAAATGCTAGAACTATGGGAAGTCAGGCCACCGTACCGAGGATTGTTGGGGTAAAGGTATTGGAGGCCGCAATGGTAATGGTAATAGGAACGGGAATGGGAACCGTAACGGTGCTGGTAGTGGAAACGGTGGTGGAAATGGCAATGGCAATGGTAACCGGAATGGTAATGGAGCTGGGCAGAACCAAGGATACTTCAGTTGTGGAAACAAGGACCATTTCATGAAAGACTGCCCAAAGGGAAACAATGCTCAGGCTCGAGCATTCGTAATTGGAGCAAGGAACGCACGCGAGGACCCTAATGTGGTCACCGGTACGTTTCTCGTTAACAATCACTTTGCATCCATACTATTTGACACTGGTGCCGATTATAGCTTCATGTCTGTGGAATTTAAACGCATGCTTGGAATAGAATCTAGTAGATTAGATATTCCTTATTCCCTAGAGCTAGAGCTAGAGCTAGCCAATGGTAAACTTGTTGAATCGGGCGAAGTTGTTAGAGGTTGCACATTAGAACTTGGTGAGCGAAGATTTAGCATCGACCTCTTACCTATTCAATTGGGTAGCTTCGATGTAGTGGTCGGAATGGACTGGTTGTCCAAGAACAAGGCTGAAGTTATTTGTCACGAGAAAATCATTCGCATCCCTCTGACGAATGATGAAACTCTCATCGTGCATGGAGAAAAGCGAGATGCGCCTATGCGAATCATCAGTTGTATGAAGGCACATAAGTGCTTAAGGAAAGGATGTGTTGCTTTCCTAGCACACGTGGTAGATAAGAAGGCCGAGGAGCCGAAAATCGAAGACATTCCTGTGGTGAAGGAATTTCTTGATGTTTTTCCCGAAGATCTGCTAGGACTACCTCCGCAAAGACAAGTCGAATTCCATATTGACCTAGTTCCAGGAGCCGCTCCTGTAGCCAAGGCACCCTATCGGCTTGCACCATCCGAAATGCAAGAATTATCTACACAACTACAGGAGTTGTTGGACAAAGGATTCATAAGGCCAAGCTTCTCACCTTGGGGAGCTCTAGTATTGTTTGTGAAGAAGAAGAAGGATGGAACACTGCGAATGTGTATCGATTATAGAGAACTGAACAAGCTCACTATTAAGAATCAGTACCCATTACCGAGGATTGATGACTTATTTGATCAATTACAAGGATCGAGCTACTACTCCAAGATCGAACTTCGATCTGGATACCATCAATTAAGGATTCAAGAGGAAAGCGTACCAAAGAGGGCATTCAGAACACGTTATGGGCATTATGAGTTCCTTGTAATGCCATTCGGACTGACGAACGTGCCAACGGTATTTATGGATCTGATGAACCGTGTTTGCAAACCATATCTCGATAAATTCGTGATTGTATTTATCGATGATATCCTGATTTACTCACGAACGAAAGAAGAGCACGAGCAACATCTCAGAACCATTTTGGAACTACAAAATTTTCAAAGTGCGAATTCTGGATTCACGAAGTACAGTTTCTTGGTCATGTTGTGAACGAGAAGGGCATTCATGTAGACCCATCCAAGATAGAAGGAATAAAGAATTGGGAAGCCCCCAAAACCCCAACTGAAGTTCGTCAATTTTTGGGCTTAGCGGGCTATTACCGGCGATTCATTAAGAATTTCTCAAAGATAGCTCAACCGCTAACCACCCTCACGCAGAAAGACAAGAAGTATGACTGGGGTGACAAGCAGGAAGAAGCCTTCCAGCTACTTAAAAATAATCTATGCGATGCACCAATACTATCCTTACCCGAAGGCACTGAAGACTTCGTGGTATACTGCGACGCTTCACGACAAGGCTTGGGTTGCGTGCTCATGCATCGCCAAAAAGTCATCGCTTACGCTTCAAGACAATTGAAGGTACATAAAAGAAACTATACCACTCACGACTTGGAACTCGGCGCGGTGGTATTCGCCTTGAAGATCTGGCGACACTATTTATACGGAACTCGACGTACAATCTTCACATATCACAAAAGCCTACAACACATATTTGACCAGAAAGAATTAAACATGCGTTAGTGACGATGGTTCGAGCTGCGGAACGACTCTGACTGTGAGATTAAGTACCATCCTGGAAAGGAAAATAATGTAGCAAATGCCCTAAGTCGAAAAGAAAGGGTTAAAACTCTAAGGGTTCGAGCATTGGAAATGACTATTCGAACGAACCTCACTGCACGTATTCGTGATGCACAACAAGAAGCCCTTAAGATGGAGAATCGTAGAGCTGAATACCTCCGAGGTATGCTGAAGAATTTTGTGCCAAACAAAGAGGGAACCTTATACTTTAAAGGGCGTATTTGGGTTCCGCTCTATGGCAATATTCGAGAAGTCATCCTTGATGAAGCGCACAAGTCGAGATACTCGATCCATCCAGGATCGGACAAAATGTATCAAGACTTAAAAGACTATTATTGGTGGCCGAGACTCAAGAGCGATGTTGCTATTAATGTTGGAAAGTGCCTAACCTGTGCTAAGGTTAAAGCTGAATATCAGAAACCGTCTGGCCTACTACTACAACCAGAGATACCCATGTGGAAGTGGGAGCAAATCTCAATGGACTTCATAACCAAATTACCCAGGACCCCTTGAGGGCATGCTATGATATGGGTTATAGTTGATCGATTAATGAAATCTGCGTATTTCCTACCGATCCAAGAGAAAGACGGCAGTGGAAAGCTTGCTGAGATATACTTAAAAGAAATTGTGGCACGTCATGGAGTGCCTATCTCAATCATTTCAGACAGAGATGGACGCTTTGTCTCAAGAATCTGGCAATCCTTTCAGGAAGCCTTTGGATCTCAACTAGATCTAAGCACGACCTTCCATCCACAAACAGACGGTCAGAGTGAACGGACTATACAAACGCTGGAAGATATGCTTCGCGCATGTGTCATGGACCTAGGCGGCAGCTGGGATACTAATCTACCTTTAGTTGAGTTTTCCTATAATAACAGTTATCATTCAAGCATAAAGGTCGCACCGTTCGAAGCTCTATATGGCCGTAAATGCCGCTCGCCATTATGTTGGGCAGACGAAGGAGACAAATGCATGGTTGGTCCTGAACTTGCACAAGAGACAACCGACAAAATTTTGCAGATCCGAGAGCGCATTAAGGAGGCTCAAGATCGACAAAAGAGCTACGCTGACCGAAGACGAAAACCATTAGAATTCGAGATGGGAGACAAATTTTTGTTAAAGGTCTCACCTTGGAAGGGCGTAGTAAGATTTGGGAAATGTGGAAAGCTGAAAACACGATACATCGGACCATTCAAGATCTTGGAAAGAATTGGTACCTTGGCATACAAGTTGGAATTACCGGAAGAACTTAATGGAGTACATGATACGTTCCATGTAACCAACCTCAAGAAGAGTCCAACACAAGAAAACGTGATCATCCCTGCGGATGAAGTGCATATTGATGACACCCTCTGATTTACAGAACAACCCGTTGAGGTTACAGACTGGAAAGTCAACATGACCAGGAGGAGCACTGTCAAACTTGTCAAAGTACGTTGGAACTCCAAGAACGGACCCGAGTACACGTGGGAACGTGAGGACCAGTTTAAACAAAAGTACCCCCACCTGTTCAAGAAGCTCTATATGGCCGCAAATGCCGCTCGCCATTATGTTGGGCAGACGAAGGAGACAAACGGATGGTTGGTCCTGAACTTGCACAAGAGACAACCGACAAAATTTTGCAGATCCGAGAGCGCATTAAGGAGGCTCGAGATCAACAAAAGAGCTACGCTGACCGAAGACGAAAACCATTAGAATTCGAGATGGGAGACAAATTTTTGTTAAAGGTCTCACCTTGGAAGGGCGTAGTAAGATTTGGGAAATGTGGAAAGCTGAAAACACGATACATCGGACCATTCAAGATCTTGGAAAGAATTGGTACCTTGGCATACAAGTTGGAATTATCGGAAGAACTTAATGGAGTACATGATACGTTCCATGTAACCAACCTCAAGAAGAGTCCAACACAAGAAAACGTGATCATCCCTGCGGATGAAGTGCATATTGATGACACCCTCTGATTTACAGAACAACCCGTTGAGGTTACAGACTGGAAAGTCAACATGACCAGGAGGAGCACTGTCAAACTTGTCAAAGTACGTTGGAACTCCAAGCACGGACCCGAGTACACGTGGGAACGTGAGGACCAGTTTAAACAAAAGTACCCCCACCTGTTCAAGAAAACTCCTGCGAGAGTTAGATTAGCCGGAATTTCAGGACGAAATTCTTTTAACAGGGGGAGACTTTGACAACTGGCACAAAACCGGTAATTTCCGTACACTTTAATTAACACTAGATAACTGCAATTATGTGCTTAAATGACAACATTGTCTGATTACATACTATACTTGTGAATTCATGCACGCTTTATACTACAAAATATTGCTTTATGCATTAATGAACAGCGTTGCGTCAGAAATACTAGTAAACTCACCAGTAAGACACATTGTGTCAACAATTCTATAGAAAACAGTCAGACACTAGAATTGGGGCCTAGGTGTAGGTCCAACGTCAAGAATGCATTAAAACCCAAGAGTACATACAAGGGTTAACATATAGACTTCCCGAAAGCTAAAATACGCACTAAATAGCACCCGAAACCCACTTTAAATGCTGAAATTCATACATTTCAGCAAAATTCAGCATTATGACAAGTTTATAACATGCAAAAACCTGACTAAATGGTCCTGAATACTTCCCTAGGTGTCGGGAATTGAAAAGGGCACAAAAGGATACTTAAAGGACACTAAACGGTGCAATTTAGCACTTTAACGAACCGGAATCTAACCGAACAACCGGACATTACCCGGAGCACCAAAATACTACCAAAAAACATTGTTTTACTTTTTCCGAGCTAGTTATGGTTCCCGAACACTTAAACATTCTATTTAAAGCATCCTACACATTAAACTCTAGACATAACATTTAACCTTCCACTAATTAACTTATTTACCATCAAATTACAATTTACCCCTCCCCCCATATGTAATTTACGGCTCACTCATGTGGCCCCCACCCAAGATTACCTTAATATCTTCCTAAATCTCCACCATATCTTCTCTTAGGATTTGCTAGATCTTGGTTGTACTTTGAGGAGCACAAGAACCATTGGACCTTAGAGATTTTGAATTATAAGTACCCTTAACATCATTCATCTTCATCTACACTTCACAAACCTTTCTCTTCCTCTCCATAATGCTACGGCCGAACACCCCTCTCTATACACCACCATTTTCGATTTTCATTCATCCATTCCAAGTGTGATACAAGGTGCTAGAAGTTCACTAACGAAGCTCGGTGCTCACGAAACTTGAAGGACCTCGTTCGTTTGCTTTTATCCACCACACCTTCAACATTGTTCTTCCCTAGCTTTAAGCTAGTTGTAAGATGCTTATAAACTCTTGTTTACTTCATATTTTTGGTGGTTAAAAGACATATTGTGATGAAATAACAAGAACACTAAAAGACTTGAATCTTGAAACATAAAGATGAAATATGATAAAATATTGTTAGTATGATGTTGTTTTGTATATGTTGATGATTGCTTGTTGATTTCTTGGTAATATGATGTTGATCATCATGTGAAACTTGTTAGATTATGATTAAAAACATGATCTAACAAGATAAGAGGTGATTATGCGTTTAGATAAAATGATCATCTTCTTATTAAGACATGAACTTGATAATGAAATGATTTTCTTGTAAAGTAATAAACCAAGTAAACTAGTAAACTTATAGATCCAAGATTTATGAATGATTTTCAAAGAAAACCAAGTTAAAATATGACTTTTAGAAGATCTTGGTTTTTACTTAAACCTACACTATTTTTATTAGAAAAACAAGTGTATAAACACTTATGAAACAATAAAAATACAAAAGAAATATTTTTAGAAAAATCATCTTACAACTTGTAAATGACTAAATCCTTCAAGAATGAGTTTTACAAACAAACAACCATGTTTTAAGGGTAACTCAACCTACTAAATAACATGGTAAGTTACTACAAGTTTTTACAAAAATTTCAAGTCCGTGATGTAGTGTAGTTTACTTGATGTTGACACTCGGAAAGTGTTGAATAAGTTGTTGATTGTTGTGATGATTTTAAAAGAAAATAAACACATGTTTTGAAAACATGGAAAACCTCCATTTTTAGGGGAAACTATGTCAAAATTTCTTTAAAATTTTGACACTTAGAAAAATAAAAGTTTTTGAGAAACTTATTCCCTAAAAATGTATCTAAAAATATTTACCAAGGTTTCCCTAATTTTTGTGTT
This sequence comes from Helianthus tuberosus, assembly GCA_030545235.1. NCBI lineage: Eukaryota > Viridiplantae > Streptophyta > Magnoliopsida > Asterales > Asteraceae > Helianthus > Helianthus tuberosus. The sequence continues at coordinate 154,233,397 of CM060409.1, forward strand.
AAGAAATGATGATTTCTTCAAGATTAAAATTGATATTAAGTATGTATATTTTTGAGAAAAATATATATATTTGTTGATCACCAAAATTTTGTGCTAAGTATATTAGTATGTATTACATGTAATAGTGTATTAGGACTTGAAAATACACTAAATACTTCTAAGAAGTGAAAATACAAAAATACACATACAACATGCTTAGACAAATACAAGAGAATATATTTATGAAAATATATTACTTGATAGAATAAATAACTTTGAAAAGTTATGAACATGAAATGAAGATTTAGACAAATCACATAATTCGGGTGAAAAATACAAGATACTTATATTCATTTTTGAGAAAATAATATAAGTAAGACACATAGTTAAAAATATAAATTATTTTTAACACAAGAACAAATACATAAAAGATGGTGACTTGTACTTGTGCGATACAAGTCTAGTGACTAACATTAATAAAACACGTATAGGTCACGATGCCATATAAGCAAAACCCGGGGAAGTTTACGGCGCAAGGAACGCAAAGTTGTGAGTTCATGTCCCCACTTTTAAACTTTTACTTGTTTTCTAACTTGGGGAAAATACATGTGTTATGGTATGTTGAATACAAAAACTAAGGAAAGACATTCTAGATCATGTCCCGAATAGGGTACCACAAGCACCATTAATCAACGTATACATTCAGACCGCGGAACAAAAGGTTAGATCTAATGGGTTTCAGGCAACCCCACTCTTGGCCTACTTCTACCAATGAGTGCTTCTGTGTCTCAGTCAAAGTCGACAAAAATGCCTAGGTTTGGTGGCTTCCTATGTCGTGACACATGTTAGTGGCCTTGCAAACCACTAGCGATCTCATATTACTTACATTCACAATACTCAGTTACAGATACGTTTTACAAGTTACATACCATGTTTTGATTCAAGTATTTAAATATTCAATACAAAAACTGCATGAATTCACACCAACATTATGTTGATGTTTTTTCAAAAACTCACATATATTTCAGGTAACTAAAGTGGATGTGTGCGCGGTCATACTCTTGCTCTTGGATGTTGTTTATGTTTTACCTTTGAATAAAGTTGTAAACTTTTAGACAATATGCTGTCTTTTGATGTAAACACTTAAACTATGATTTCAATTATGTAACGTTTGGCATTTGAAGTTATTTTACGAGCATGTAGTATGTTTACCAATCGTATGCAATGAAAACCTTTCATGATCACACCTCGCGCTTACGCCTTAGAAAGGAGTGTGACATGTAACACCTATATTTTAGTATAAATTAAAATAATCTAAATAATAAAAGTACGAGCGACTTAAATTTACATATATACTCAATTATTGGAACTAGTTTATGATCCCTAGATAAGACATTAAGTAAAAGAAAGGATAAGTTTTTGTTTTGGAAAATATGTGTAACGATTTATAATAAAGCATATTCTAATGGGTACTTTTCATATTGTACTTAAGGCAACTTCTCATCAACATCTACCCTAAGGGAGTGTGTTATACAAGAAATATGGTGTCGGGAGATGGTAACGTGGAGGTGGAGGATCAAGGGGAACACGACACCCCTATGGGAAAGATAGGGAGCGATATTGAAGGGATGGATGTCCCGTTCCTCACGCGAAACAAAGAAGATTTTGATTTGTCAAGAGATAGAAATCTTACTCAGAGGGGAACACCTTGTCCCTTATGATGGATGCAGCCGCCCTCACCCCCTCTCGAAACCCTAATACATGGCCCGGTACTGGCTTTTTGACCCTATCACGAGAAATACTTTCACATATAAATACACACTGCACATAGCATATACCACTAAGTGATACTGTAGGTCTGGTTTACGGATCGTTCGATTACGTTCACGGTGATATATAATCCTAAGTTTGATATACTGAATCCATCAGAAATAGGTAGAAACATAAGATTTCACAATTTTCTATGTTTTCTATTAACTTCACAGTCACGGTACAAATTTGACAGCGCTTCGCCTCATAGTCCGTCACACGCCTTACTGATCACCCAGTCTGCACGTCTGTTTATAGACATGTAAATCCGTGCGGACCAGAGTATTACATTCGTATGAACTAATTAACACGCTACATTCGCACAGACCAACCTACTCATCCGTATGGATGAGCTACATCCTTACGGATAAGCTTGGTTTACAAACACAACTCATATTTCACGCTATCTAGCCCTATTACATCAAGACGTAGGCGACAGATATATGCATCAACAGTTTCCCCCTTGGTTGTTGCCGCTGTTTTGATCAACATCTTCAAGTGAAAAAACACAGTCTCCCCCTTGAATGATGCTCCAAGTCTCTCAGATTTGAATATCCACACACAAATAATTTTTAAACAATCTAATTTGTTCGTCTCATAATCAAAATTATTCAGTTATCATGGAAGAATTTGAAAGAAAATCTCTTTGAATTTTGAATATTGAACGCGAAAATGTAAACAAACTCAAATTTAATACTTACAGTTAACGTTTTTGTGAGAAAACGTGCCAGAGGATCAAATCAGTTTTAATGAGACATATCAGTTGCACCGTTGATCTAAGAAACATTTAGTTTAAACAATTCACATGGATTGTCGGTATTGTTGTTCACTTAAACTCAATCTATAAACTTTCCTAATGCTTACCGATACCTTAAGGTACATTAATTTACACTAAGTTCTTATGGATCCCATGATCTTAGCATATCCCCTCATCATGTACTACACTGACTCAAATATGGCCTTTAAACTTTCATCAACTGTGATTAGTGTAAAAATAACACAGAATGTTTAAACATTAACAATCAGGTCGATCTTTCGATATGCAGAGAAAGTCCAATGTTTACACGAAATAAGAAATAAAAACAAGTTGAAATTGTTTAGATCTTAACCACCAGTTTGATATTCTCATATACACATAGGTGATCCAAGATTTAAATGAAACACCAAGAAAAATAAATCAGAAATGTTCAGGCACTAACATCTAGTTCGATACTTTCGTATACGCAGAGGATGTTCAATGCTTAAACAAAATAAAGAAATAAAACAAGTTTAAATCTTTTGAAAATAAAAACACAACAACGGTGACTTTTTCAGTAAGTTGTGAAAGTTCACAAACTGACCAGTTTTTATGTTTTTTAGCATTTAGCGATTACCGAGTAGGTACACAGTTACAAAGGACAAAACTGAGTACTACACTTTCAATCGTGTTCCCCCTAGAACGAGCCTTTTTCATTTAAGTTTGTATCGTTATCGCAAAACTACTATTCTAGCTGAGCCTACCGACAAATCTTTAGTGAGATTGTTTAACCATTTTAAACACTACAATTCTTTAGCATGCATTGATAGTCCACTGATGTATTATTATTTCCTCTTTTCGCAACAAGTAATTTGATATTCTTTTTTTAATATTTTTGACATTTTGAAATTTTCTATTGTTTTTGGCTTTATTGGGAATTTTTATCTATCTGAAATGATTTTGAAATGATGTTTTTCAATTTAAAGAAATTTGTTTTTAACAATTTTGAAAATTTTTTCTCCCCCTAAAATTGAAAACATCTTTTCAAAATCGAAAATAAAAATCTTCCACGTTCACGAAACAACGATTTTTTTACGAATGTGAACGCGAGACTACCATTTTGTTTGTGTGGAATTTATTTCTTTAAACTCTGCACGAACAACCACTGCTTCTGAATAGACATTTGCTTGAAGCCTAGTTATCCTGCACATGCAAAATGAACTTTAATCAATTTTGAATTGGAACCCAATCCAAATTCATCAATTTTAGTAATAGCAGTCCATTCACAATCTCGTTTGTTATCAAACAATTTGATAAGATATTTCATTTGAAAATCTAACTTTCTTTGTTTGATGAACAATTCTCTTCTCCACTGTTCTCTCTATTGGGAAAATTAGTGAATGGATATTTAGTTAATTTATAATTGAGTGAAATTATAATTACTAATTAAATGCCCTCATATGGTGAAACTCTTGAGTAGAATTTTATGTCACTTGATTAGCTTTTATTAGAGTTTTTATGTATCTTATTAAATCACTAATTAAGTGAAACTTTTATTAGAGTTTTATGTCTCTAATAAAATCACCAATTAAGAGAAATTCTTCACTACCCACAACTCTTGTAAAAAATGGTAGGCTATGTGACTCATTGGAATTATGAAAAAACTACAAGAGAAAGATAATATGTATGAAGAATTCTTGGAGAAGTGGTGAAGACTTGAACATCCATATGTTGGGAATTATAGAGAGATAAGTTTTCTCTACTCGATTTCATCACCTTCGGATCATTATTTTTCCACAAGTTCAAACACTATAATTCTATTCGGTGTAACCTCGGGCGTGTGGCCATTTCCGGTAGTACAGATTGCTTCAGCTGTTGTACCCTGGGAAACAGACGTATCGTCTTTAGTAGAGGCGCGAAATCTATTTTAAGGGTAGCGTGTTGAACACGTGCCTCAACCGAAATCGTCAACGTTTTAGTGTGCTTTTTGTTGCAGTCAATGAGTATTTTTCAAGACTCAAGATGATGAATACTCGAGTCTAGGATACTATCAAGTGCGCGTGAAGGGCCCACCAGAGATGCAGCTTGAATCAAGATTGGAATATATAATTATATTTTATATTCTTTTTATTTAGTTATTGCAACCGATATCGTACTATGATATTTCCTACGAATAACGAGAGTCTCGTTATTATATATTTTGAAATTATATTTTATAAAAGGTGAACCTAGTTCCTACAAACTTAAAACGGATTTTCGTGAGATTGTTGCTACAATCTTAAAACCTTATTTATAAGGATTTTGGGTTCACGAAAGGATTTATAATATATATATATATATATATATATATATATATATTGAGATTATGATCTTATAAATATTTATTTGGGAAATATGTATGTAGTACAACTTGTTATGTTTGGATTTATTGAGATTGAAATACGATCTTAAATCCTATACCGTGGTACAAAACGAATAATTTTGGTTCAACCAATTGGTTTTGAAACGATTTTGGGAATCATTAATTTTTATAACTTTTGTGTTAGATCGGTTTTATTAGTGTAAACCATATGTTTTTTGTAAACGTTCAATTCTCTAACATGTGTGTTAGACCGGAATTATTGGTGTAAACCATATGTTTTTTTGTAAACGTTAAATTCTCTTAAGTAGAGTTTTTCATGTCTTTAAATTAGAGTTTTATGTTACTTGATTAGAGTTTTATGTCTCTATTTAAAGTAGACTCTTCATTCACACATGGATTGATATGAACAAATAAGACTTATAATGATTTTTGTAATCATTTGTCTTCTAACATGTGTGTTAGAAACGTTCATGGAAAGGGTTAGTTTTGAAGCAATTTTTTTTTCAAATTGTATACTTTCTAACGTGTGTATTGGAAATGACTTATTTATTTAAACCATATATGTGTTTATAGCAAGTCGAATTAACATTTTGTGGAAATGTTAATATTTCTAACGTGCACATTAGAATTTCTTTCATTTTAGCATGATTGTTAAAAATGGTTAAAATACAAATGCTTTGAAATGTTTTATGTAAACATTTTATATAACTAATTGTTGTAGCATTGATTTTAATTAATATAAACACTTATAGTATGCTTTGTATGGTTTAGAAATAAAAGGTCATACATTGAAGTTGTTGTTTGATTGGCTTCAAGAATTAAATCACCATAAAGTGATGGTGTTGTTATTTATATGAATTTAATGAAATTAAAATCATTTACTAGACTTTCATATGGAAGATAAACTCTTAAGTAGGGTTTTATGTCAGTTTATTACTTTTTATTAGAGTTTATGTCTCTAATAAAATCTCTAATTAAGTGAGACTTTTCTCCACCCCATGTCTCTTGTATTAAATGTAGGCTATATGCCAAACTTGATGAGATTGAAAAACTATAGGAGTAAGAATACAAGAATTAAATCATCATAAAGTGATGGTGTAGTTGTGTGGGATTTATCACCAACTTTAATTTGTGATTTCTAAATCTAAATGGTCATGTTTTATATAAAATGACTTAAATTTCTAACACGTGTGTTAGAAAATGTGTATCACAAATACAAGGTTAGAGATTGTACATTGTATAAGGCATAAGGAATGGAAATGTTTTATGTAAACATTTAATTGCCTATTTTGCATAGTTTTTAGAATTCAAATGGTTTGCTACTCTTGCTAGAAGTAGCATTTGTTGAACAAAGTAACAATCTCGTGAATATGATTTGGTGGAAAACAACTTGGTGTTGTTGTGAACAAATTTAATTGTTCAAGTTTGCTACTTAAATGTAGCCTTTGTAACAACTTGGTGTTGTTTTGAGCAAACTTCTCCAAGTTCAAAGTTTCAAGATGAAATGGTGAAATTGTACTTACAAGTGCATGGAGTCTTATTGAGGGAGTACCTCAAGACATGACATGGGACGATATCGTTGAGAAGATTTCGGTCAGATTATAAACTGTTGAAGATATAAGCACTTTGATATTTGATGTCTACATATCGCCTATGCTTCCGTTGAAATTTCAAAAGTGTTTGACACTTATGATTTAGTTTATAATGTATTTTATTGTTTTGTGTTCAATATCTTCGGATAACACATGCAATTTTTACAAAGAAACAAATCACTAGTGTTTGTGACGTTTACATTATTTTTTAGGAAAGTAATTATACCGTCAACTATACATTGTTTAAAAGAATATGGTTTTAAACGGATAGTACATGAAAATATTTGGACATAAACAACTTGAGAGTTGTTGCATTGACTAAAAGTCAAAGATGAAACATCAAATGTATAACCAAATCTTTAGAGAATAATGAAAGAATGTACTGAGTGTATTAAGATGAAATACACAAACGAGATCCATGTTAAAATACTTCGTTAGAAGTCATTGGAAAATTCACAAGTGTGAATTCTAACGTACTGTGTACCTTTAATAAATCTTGCGAGATTTGTTCCAAGTGATCTATACGTAGATGCATCTACCACTTGATTATTGTTAGAACTATATGGAGATTTTACCTTCGTTTGTGAGAGCATCCTAAATATACATATCTCCTAATGAATAACAATAGATGTGTGCAAATCACTTATGGCAAAATTATGAATGTCATGCTGTTGAGTGTCGATCTAGTTGACTCTATCTCACACATAATAGTGATCGTAGACGATGAACATTCATCTTGTTGGTGATGAATGTGTTCACTAAGTGACTTGGATTATGACTTATGTTTAAGTCCTTATGAGTCAATGGTAAAGCGTTGGAGATCAAAGGTAAACAAGTTATGTTCCTTAATTAAATGATAAAAATTAGCTATGTGTTATATATAATAATTTGTGAGACCTTCTTAAATATTGATGTTTAGGATTATGAATAAGTCTCATTATTTTGTCTTAACAAGGGATGAATGTTGCAAAGTGATATTATGATATCCTTAGGGCTGTGAAGAATAAGAATGATGCATCTTCTGTCCACATGCTAAAGTATTGTAGTCTAAAGCATGCTAGACTAGTACTTGGTTAATTATGGGTCTTGACGAAGACTAATTAACTCTAAACATTCAAGAGAGTATGAACACAAAAAGAATTTGGGATCAAACAAAGTTGAGGGAGAATTTTCATTCATTATAAGGAAAAGACATGTAACTTTTGAAGACTTTGTTCAAAAAGCTAATGAGGAGAACTCATTGTCTAGGCTTATTCTAGGTGTTAAATTAGAATTATTCTAAGTTGGTGACAAACTTATGACAATGGCATGTGTTGCTTTGGTTAGCTTGGAAGCTTATGTAAGCTAATGCAATATGAGTTGATTCACTGAGACAATGAGGTTGATCTTGTTCAATCATATGTGTATAAATGTCGTCATAAGTGAAGTTACAGAAATGTTGATCAAATGACAAGAAATGTGGGGGAGAATCCATTTAGAAACAACCCTATAAGGGTATGTAGAAATGGTTTTCATTACCTCATCTAGATGATATCCTATAACACTTAAATGTGGGGGTGTCTTACATTTTTATCATAAAAGTTTGGCAATAAGGATTTTATAATCCAATCTAACATTGCAAACAGACGACTATGTGGAGGACACAAAGGTCGTAGTGCATAATGGAGATGCGTTTACCTTAAATGATAAGCGTATCTTACAAAGACATATATTATAACCAGATTCAGATGGCCACCGAGGTTATAGTCTTAGAAGTTGATAATAGGCAAAATTAACTTACGAGTTAAGAACACATCATGACAACTGATCTCAAATAGATTAAGTTATTTATTAATGTTATGGATCCAACAACCTGAGGGTTTATTAGAGATCAAGTTGTGGAATGAGACTGAAGCCCACGGAAAAAGGGTATGTGAAGGACACCTAACTTAGTTGTCTGGAGATCCCAAGATCTAAGTTCAATAGGACAACTAACTCATATGCCTAAAGGTGGTCACTATGGGGGCATAAATGATATGCATAAGCTAGTATACATGGTTATACATACCCCCAAAGTATAAAATGGTGTTTAAATACATCATAGTCTATTCCTATGATATTCAGTGACAGAGTGAGGCTATGAAAATATGTCTGATGTCTGTTCATTTGCATTTAGTTGGGTTTTGTTTGACTGGTTTGTTAGTGTCAATGGCGGCTTTGATGGTGTGCGGGGAGGACCTCCGCACAAGGCCCATGATTTTGAGGGGTACGTGATTTAAAAAAATCCGATATATATATATATATATGTTATCTTTTAGATAGTATAAACAAAAACCAATTCCAATATAGCCCCATTTACAAATCATTTTTTATGGTTTAGAATTTAGCCCACTAGGCATTAGGTTTATTAAGTCCAATACTAATTTGTTTTTTCTTAATAATAATAAAACATTACGAAATGGCACATTTTTTCAAGCTCGAACAGGGTGCGTGAATTCTCAGAGACGCCTCTGGTTAGTGTTGAATAGATTATGCACTAGGTTAAATGAATGAGTTGTTGATGACGAACTGTTGTCTATTCTGCACACAGCCATTTCGGCTTCATTTAGAAGATCCATCTGATAGCATGAAATTGCGAATTAGTATTTGGACTGAGGCATTTGTGTTCCTTCATATTAAAATTGAGACAAACATGTTAAAAAACAATTAGAGGTTGCTCTCAGTTTTGAAGTAACACAACAAAAATCCCGAGGATTTCCGGTTTATATTTAAAGGTTGCTTTGAATCTACCAAATAGTATAATGAAAAAAGGTAAACTTACCCTTCATTTTTATATGCACTGGTGTGCACCCAATTGCTTTCTAAAGTTATATTAGAGTTTTTGATATGAAAACACGTCACTATCGGTGGCTAAATGGTATCAAAACGTACAAAAACCGATGGTTAAATGGTGGCAAATCAGTGGCTAAATGATATGAAAACACGTCACAACTCGGTGGCAAACAAGACGGAGCGTAGCAAACATGAAGCGGTGGCAAATAATTTTGACCAATTTTGTGGTGGTAAAATAAGGTAGCAAAATATAAAAATGGTGGCAATTTGGTGACATTAGGGCAATTAACACGGGTGTTTTTGTCACCGTATTTTCGGTGGCAAACTGGTGACAATAAGGAAATTGCTACCATTTTGTAACCAAAATTTATATGACAAAAACCATGTTTTCTAGTAGTGCATCTTCTTGTTTCAAATCTGTTTCTCTGACAGTTAACAACAATGTGTCCTTTGTTTCCACAGTTGTAACACACCATTTTATCGCACAATTCTTCTCTATCAGACCAAACACTCAAATCATAACACTGATTTGATGTGTAATAGTCATCACTTCAGCTTCTTCTGTAATCCTGATTTGACTTTTGAGCACTGTGACCAACCTGCACTTTGTGAATTTTTATAATGATTGGATGATTGAACTGATGATCTTTTATTGTTGTTTTGAAAATTTTTAGAATTTTTAAAATTTTTAACATATTGTTTTTGTTTTTGTTCCCCATTTTGTTTAAAAGTTTAACATTCACCTTTTTCAGAAAATGATGGAACAGTTTCTTGAATTTTTTTCTTTTAGTTTCAAAGATATTTCTTTTTTATCATCATCACAATATTTAATTATGACTTCGTCATAATTTGTGACATTGTCGCTTATTGAAATCTCGACTGATGGAGTTTTATTTTTAATGTTGTCAGGTACAACCGTTTTTTATTTATCTTTTCCCGACGGTTTATACCCAATACCTGAATACCACGATTACAAAATTCGTACTCGTCCTCCCCAGTTTCTTCATTTTTATTTATCGGTTTTGGAACCATATGATCTAGCATTAAGCTGTGGCGAAGCATGAGATTTACGACCGGGGGTTGAAAACGTATATACCAAAAAATTTCTAAATGAAAACTATATACTCTCCACTACTGAGCGAAAAGTTCGGGGGGTCGGCTGCCCCCTCCCATCCTATAGAAGCTGCGCCCCTAGCATTAAGGACGATGCAACAAAATCTTTATTATTTTTTAAATCCTCAACTTTATTTTTAATAATCTCAACTTCTTTTTCAAGTTGAGTTATTTTTTCAAAGTGAGAATCTATTGTAATTTGGTTTTCAAAAACAATATTATTTAAAACTCGAACATGTTGGGAGACCGGGTCCTAGGCGGTCACCTGCTCGACCCGCCCAGGGGCCGTCCCTGGCGCTATGCATGTAACCTTCTTATTATCCATAAATACATATGTGCCTATACTTCAAAAAAAACAACAAATTGTACACCAAAAGTGTGATCTTTCACATAATGTAAAAAAATGTTACCATCGACAATGATGAAATCATATACTACGTATTTGGTAGTTGTGCAACATGAGACTATGGTTTCATAGTCATTGGTCTAGTTACATCTTTCTTTACTCTTTTTCTTAGAAAAGGTCAAAACTTTGAGTTAATTAGTGATGGCAGGAATGTGGCCCTAGGTATGGTGTAGTAGAGTGGTTCACAACCTGTAAGTAACCCAACTAAAGCTTTATTAATCACATACACACAGCACTGCACTCCTGGGGAGAGTGGGAGACAATTTCATTCTTTTTGTTATAAATAAGTATGAAAGTAGATCAGTATTTTGCAAACAAGCTTCTCTCTATCTCTCTCTCTCTCTCTCTCTCTCTCTCTCTCACACACACACACACACACAACACAGTGTTAACTGGTGATAGCTTCTAGATGAAATAGTACCTTCTGCAGAGTTCGTATATAAGATCTATGAGGTAGGTGCTGATCAAGATGGAGAAGCAGGGTACGTGCATTACTAAATCATCATGGAAAATAACAAACACCACAACTTTACTCTTTAGTTTGATGACACCAAACCCTAACCGAGTACCCTTCGGTTAGGGGCTCATGTTTGGCATGAGAGATCAAATGAGTTAGTAGTTCATGTGCCCATCTTCACCATCATGACCACCTAAACCTTAATGGCCAAGATATAACAAAGTTCCAACATTGCTTTTGCTGCACTCTGAAGGCTCAGAAAACGGTATCATATATGTAAGTCTCAGTGTCTCATGGTAAGGTTCTTATGTTTTTTTTTTTTTCCTTTCCACTCATGCAATCATATAAAAACCTTACGTTTGACATGTTTACAATCGCCTGAAAAAGTCTATTGTGTGTAGCAAATCATATCTATGTCAAGTCTATGATTAAATAGTTATAACATTGCACTTAAATTAATTCACTTTTGAGAGAAAAATCTAGCCAATTTTTCTTTAGAAAACCTGTCGGGGATGAACATTGCAACTTCTTTTAAAAAAAATATCCTTTACAAGTGGATGACCAAAGTATTTGATTTCAATTTCATATATTCTTACGTTTTATACGACATATATTGGTGAGTTAAGAGATTTAATAAATATTTTAAACATCTTTGTAAAATTTCAATCAAATACAAATATGAAAGTTCTAGGTCTTATAACACATTTCACAACAGGATGATCAAGGTATTTGATTTCAATTTCATATATTCTTACGTTTTATACGACATATATTGGTGAGTTAAGAGTTTTAGCAAATATTTTAAACATGTTTGTAAAATTTAACTCAAATACAAATATGAAAGTTCTAGGTCTTATAACACATTTCACAACAATTTGGATCCAAAATAGAAACTTCTAGGTTTTATAACACATTTCACAACAATTTGGATCCAAAATCATACTCATATAGGGAATATTTGACTCCTGGAACTAGTAGATTCCACATGATAGGGCTTTTTATTAGGGGAACGCATTTCTAAAAAACTTATCATTTTGAAATTACGAAAATATAGTCATTTAACTTTGTGTGATTATCTCTCTTTATGATGTCATGGAAAGTAGGGATGAGCTCGGTACCGTCCGGTACCGAACCGGTACCGGTACCGAAAATCCCTAAAAGTGGGTACCAGTACCGGTACCGAATATACCCAGTTCGGTACGGTTCGGTACCGGTACCGGGTCTAATTTGCTCATCCCTAATGGAAAGTGGCCCATAATACTAATCCTGGCGTACTAATATTCACAAATCACTATAGGAGATTATTAAACTTTGGTTACATGTGAGAACTGCATAAATTGTGTTATGTCTATTTAGAAACAAGTTTCACAACAATATACATATGAAATTCCACTTTAAAAAAATATGAAGCTAATTAAGGTAGTGGCGGACCCAGGAATTATTTGTTGGGGATATGGAGGAGGGGTTGAACCATATTTTCAAGGGCTGCGGTTGAGTTTTTTTCCTAAAAAATACACTAATTTTTTTTTCAAGGGGTGCACCCGCCCACCCACCCAAAGAACACATAGGTCCGCCCGTTAATTTAGGAAAGCACACTAGTTTTGAAAACACACATTTTGCACAAATTGAAATCTACCTACAATGCTACATCAAACAAACAATTAAGGAACAAAAGAGTTCAAAGCCATAAACTAGGCTTATACAAACTAAGAAAATCTCAAGCTGGGATAATTTAATCAGAGCATGTTTAATGGAACTATTAACTTGAATAACACAAGCTAAGCTTATATAAACTTAGCCACACAAAACAAATCACTATTTTGTTATTTTAGAGGTATATAGGCACGCCTATAGCAAATCTTTGGATAAAATGAAGTTTTAGTGTATATACCTTGTTTTACAAAACTATTTACTCATATTACTATTGCCAAATCTCACTTGAACTCATGTTTAAAAATGACAAATGATATCTAGTTTCTCATATACATAATACTATTGTTTCTTTTATTTTAGGTGGGTTTACCGGTTGAAGTGGGACCAAATTGGTGTGGTAGCAACTGATATATGTCGCCATAAGCTTTTGGAAACAACCACCCATTGATTTTCACAAGAAAGTAACCCAATCATTAAATCAAAATGATTAGTATAACTCTTTTTTCTAACTAGCAATTCTTAAATACATCAATACAAGTACCGTACAAGATTGAACTCTCAACTTTTTTTTTTGTAAAACATATTACTTAACCATCAGAATGTCCCCGATAACTCAAAAAGGCATCTCAATCAATTAAACCCTAAAGAAACGGTTTATATAAAGCACACTCCTAGTTCGATTGACCAGCAATAACTAGTTCGTATTTTATTCATACGTACCCTTCAATATGGTTCCAAAACAAATTCTTCATTTCTTGTTTACTCGCATGCACACACGCCATCTTATACATTATGTTTTACTTGAATGATATTATAGTACTAAGATCAATACACATTCTCTCAGTCTCTCTCTTTATACACACACATACATATAGGTCAAACTAATTTTCTTTAAACGCAAAATTTGGATCACTGACGGACCACTGAAGTATTATCGTACCACCAGTGGAACCACCCGATCATATATATCTCCACTAAACAATAATGCTTATACACCAATTCAGTAGTAAACCCAATAAATTTATGAAAACCCCTCTTTTGAGAATCGAATACAGGACCTAGTGGTCCTTAAACTTTATCTCACCTCCCACTACAAGAAAATTGGGTTTTTAGTACACGCAAAAGCGTCCTAAAATTCTATTTTATAGGACCTTTCAGTTAATAGGACCAACGGTAAAAGCGTTTCATGTAAAGGGGTCGTAATAAGTCCCGGAACTAAAAAAGCGTCCTAACATCTCAAATAAGATTATGAAACCAATTTTATGGTCGCGTAATATGTCTTTGAACAACCAAAATAGTGTACTAATAAAAAACATATTGGGACAATTTTACGATGTTCTAACATGTGCTTACATACTTTTAATCTTTTGATACACTTACAAGTGTCCTTAGAAATTAATTGATAGGAACCTTATGATGTAACATTATAGCTAATTTAGTACCAAGAAAAGGGTCCTAATATACCGAATAAGATTATGAAACCAATTTTATGGTTGCATAATATGTCAATAGACAACTTAAATAGCGTCCTAAAAAGAACATATTAGGACACTTTTACAAAGTTCTAATATGTGATTACTTACTTTTAATCTTTTGATACACATACAAGCATCCTTAGAAATTAATTTATAGGACCCTTATGATTTAACGTTATAGCTACTTTAATATCAAGAAAATTGGTCCTAATATCCCAAATAAGATTATAAAACCAATTTTACAAACAGACCATCAACATATAACATCCGAATAGTTATTGTATAACATCAACTAAAGAAAGAATCATTATATTTCAAATAAGCATGTTCATAACAAAGACACTAACCATAAGTAAGTTATAACATTATCTAACACAAAGTCTTAACATTTAACAAAGAAATTAAAAGCAATAAAAGAAATAAGAAGCATAAAATCTTGAGTCATCATGCGTCCTCAATCCTCATGGACTACCTACAAATAAACCATCCACGTATAAGCATTAAGTTCCATGATATTAAAATTATTTGTATCAAAAGTTTAACAAATACATACCCAGATGAATGGATAGGGCCATGCGATGGATACACCAATACAATCTTGAATTGTAGAAAATAAACCATATGGTTTTACCAAGTTTTCATCTTTTTTTATTGGTACTTGAACGTTACCTCACACCATTCTAGTCAAATCTCCGTACCACCAACTAGATCATTTGGGTCCAAGCTCTGGACCCTTCCTATGCTACAATCTCGGTAGAGTTTAGAATTCTTTTGAGGAAAACTTCATCTCCGACCTAGATTTTAGTTTTCAACAAACATTTATTAAACTCTAGTCATAATAGTGCAAAAAATCATTATACAAAAAAATTAATAAAGTTTTACACTAGCAAGCCAACAATTTTATAGGAAAACTAAGGAAAACTGGTTTTTAATAATCTCACGTTTACAATCTTGTACACAATAATCCCACCTTTTATGTGTGTGGTCATGTTGTGCAAGGCTGTACTTCGTGCATTACGTGTTTGTACACTCAGAGTGTGCTACTAATCATTTTATCCGACCCGTATGTTTGTCAAATTTTATCTTCAACATAAATCATAAATCTCTCTATCAACTGTAAAAAATCAAGTAGCAGGCTTTCAAATCAAATACAAATCCATATGTTAAAGTGTAGAATCATTTATGCAAGCATCATTGTCAAACCATTTTATTACCAATTTTATTCATCCTACAATTGTCATAACAACAGGCTGCCCAACACTTAGTTTATAATCCACATTCTTGAATCATGAAGACAGTTAACAATGCATAAGATCAAAAGATCACAAGAACACCAAAATAATCCATGAGTCACAAATTACTACAGTAAACATTTACATCCCCTTTTTTTTCACAACAATTTATGGTCAGCCCTTCTAAAAACATATTCCTAATCACAACAATTTATGGTCAGCCCTTTTAAAAACAGTGTGCAGAATAGCAACAACATTACTCTCAATTTTATCCCAATAAACAACCAGTTTTAGAATTCCCAGCTCCTACATTATTCCTATACGGACCATTAAAGACGAATGAACACAAGAACACAATTCTCAGACACTAACCGAAGGAAGCAAGGAACGAGTGAGAGTGTAGGCCGCCATTGTTTCCTTCCTGAACCGATACCAGACACCCAGACTCGAACCCGAGAGGAATTTACCACCACGACCACTGCCGCTATAAACTCGAACCAAACACCCGCTGACGAACCTGATTTCTGGACAGTGTCGTCGCCGTGGTCCGACGGCCACCGCCGCCGTGATTTATTCGGTCGCCGGAAAACAGGGTCGCCGGAGACAGCCGGTTCCCTCACTATTCCGTCATCTCTCTCTCACTCCTTCTCCAATCACTTCTTTCCAGCATCTTCGGGATGTATGTGTGTGTTCACAGGTGGAAGGGGGGGGGGGGTTAAAGGAGGTCATGAGGGTGGGTGTGGAGGTATACAAGAGGGAAGAGTGTGTGGGTTGAGATGATACTCGAGAATAGGAAGTCCGAGGTTGGCTCGCCGGACAGATAAAGGGTGCCAGACTCCATTCTCCGGTCGCCGGAGCTTCTGGTCGAGAGTGAGGGGGAGCTGTGTGCGGCAGGTGTGAAATTTTAGGGTTTTGGGTGAGTTGGGTTGGACTTGGGCCCGTGTATGGATCCGCATAACATCACTTGTCTCGCTAAGCCCCTTCGTTCGTTTTAAAATAATAACTTTCGATGCGGTTATAATAATAATAATAATAATAATAATAATAATAATAATAATAAATAATCAATTACTAATTGAGGCCGATAGCTCGGGTTGTCACAATAGACCTAATGTCCGTACTGGTAACCTATAATTTATCGAGTCGTATTTTGATACCTACGATTGGTGGGTGTTGTTTAGATTTGTTTCAATTGGTTGATTTTTTTTGTTTTTAAAACGCAACGTTCACGCCCCTCCCACTCCGTGCTTTTTTTACCACGCCCTTTTGCTACGCCCTCTCGCTGACATGGCTGCCACTAGGGGTGTTCAAAACCGGATATCCGAAAATTCGGATATCCGAATTTTCGGATATCCAAAATTTTCGGATACCAGATTTCACTATCCGTATCCGAAATTCGGATATCCGAATTTTCGGATACGGATTTGGATAGTGAATCGGATATCCAAAAATCTAACTTTTTATTTAATTTTTATTTTTTTATTATTTTTTCATATTGGGAAACGGATATTATGGATAGTTTCGGATATCCGAATATAAGTTTTCGGATATTTTTCGGATATTTCGAATATTTTTCGGATATTTTCGGATATTTTTCGGATATTTCGGATATTTTCGGATACTTCGGATATTTTCGGATATTCGGATATCCGAAAAAAATGAAAATTAAATTTTCGGATATTTCGGATATCCGAAATATCCGAAAATTTTGAAAATCACTATCCGAATCCGAAAAATTCGGATATCCGAATTTCGGATATCCGATTTTTCAGATATTTCGGATTCGGATATCGGATATTTCGGATTGGATTTTCGGATACGGATAGTTTTGAACACCCCTAGCTGCCACATGGTGCTTAATGCCCCTCCTCATGCCCTCTCACTCCGTATAGTCTAAATAAAAGGTTTTAACTACATAGTTAAAAACCTAGCAAGTTCCACTACCAAATTAGAAATCAAGCAAAAGAATGTTGCTACGAATTGCAGCCATTAGCCATACTTCAATGGTATGTGTAATTACAAAAAAAAAAAAAAAAAAGTATCACTAACAAAGATAATGGCAACCAAGACAAACAACTTGAACTTAATGTGGGCTAGGGTTTAAAGATAGGCTTCGTCCCAATCTTTCTTTGTCTTGTTGAATTCCTCCACCACAATATCAACAAAATCTATATATAAAGTTAATCACACAAAAAAGCAACTTACTGCAGAAACTTTTGAAACCAAACCAGAAATAAAAAAGGAATCGGGAAGAGAGATTAATCAGACCTTTACGAACGATGAGATTAAAGGGCGAAAAGGACGATTTCACCAGAACTGCAGATCCAAAGATCGTTGAGCGATGATTGATTTAGGGGAGAAAGGTAGAGCAAACACCGAGAATTGATCAGATCCAAAGATCGTTGAGCGATGATTGATTTAGAGGGAGGGAAGTTAATTTGGGTGTGGTGGAATCAAAATATTTGGGGGAAGAGCAAGAGCGGGAACCAAACTGGGGGGATTTTGTTTTTTGTTGAAATAATTTTACATATTCTCAAAAGTATAATAACTTTTAGGGTAAATTACTTTTTGAGTCCCTGTGTTTTATTGGTTTTAACGAGTTGAGTCCAAAAGCAAAAAGTTTAACGACCTGAGTTCCTATAAGCATTTTCTTTAACCATTTGAGTCCAAATTTCTAACCCAGTTAGAATTTTGTTGTTAAGTTTTGTTAAATGACCAAATTACCCCTATAATTAAAAAATAAAAAGACCACATGTTCTTCAAAGATCAGGCACACCCAGTTCATTTCTTCCTTCAGACACTCATCAACAACAAACACAAAAAGATCATACGTTTAGACCCACATCTAACTTTCTTGAACAAAATCAAACAAAATCTGCAAACCGTATGTAGAGTTCTGATCATAATTTAAGCCTTTTGAATCATATATAATGAAGAAATATACTTTCGAATTTTCAGAACACCCAAATTTTCAGTCACAGTTTGCAAAAAATACAGGTGCTTATTACGACAATTAACACCAAAAAGGCATCCAGTGACCATCAATTCATGAATATCACCCAAAACCACTTTCATTAATATTAGTATTTGACTTCCTACTGTTAATCCTCATTCAATGTTGCTGCTATCCAAAACAAATGAAAAAAATACAAATCACATATGTACTACAGAAATAATCGCTAACTAGCATAAAACTATACATAATAACTAACAGTTACCACATTATCTTGAGGCTTCCTCTTGTAATAAGCAAGCAACCTTGACTCAAGAACAAAATATCTCATATGTATAAACGATCTTCCAATCTTCCTCCTCCCATATCTCAGCATCCATCCTTCATACACCACTTTTGAATTCGACATCTCAATATCCTCATCAAAATCAACCATCTTAATATCCTCACCAAAAGTCAAAATCAGTCAATCAATCTCAACAAAGTGAACAAACTCGCTTCAAAAACCTAAATCCACCACACCGATGTAACAAATCTTAACTTCACCGATTCAATCGCATAGATTGAACCTGCAAAATTGAAATTAAAGTGAAAATAAATAAAATAAACAAAATTATGTATAAAATTGTAAAATAGTTGTGTTTAAGTAGGTGACGTAGGGATGACCTGTATCGGTGTGTGAAATAGGAGAGAATGAAGATGTGATCGGTGAGATTTTCCGGTGAGTGTAGAGAGAGAGAGGGATGTTGGCCGGTGGGGAAGGCAGTGATAATGGTGGAGGTACGGTTTGCAGGCGGTGACTGGTGGTTGACGGTCAACAGAACGTGGTGATAGTGGTGGAGGTGCGGTGGGGATGGTGGTGGTGCAGTGGTGGTGCGGTGGTGTTAATGGTGGTGGTAGGGTAGAGATAAAGAGAGGAGGGATGGAGTGTGAAATGTTTGTGCAGGTCTGTCTATAATAATATATATAAATTATTTTATATATAATATTAAAATATTTTTGCATTAAAGACTTGTACTTATGTAAATGACTAAATTACCCTTGTAGTTAACAAACTTGATGGATGGAGTTAGAAATTTGGACTCAAATGGTTAAAGAAAATGCTTATGGGGACTCAGGTCGTTAAACTTTTTGCTTTTGGACTCAACTAGTTAAAACCAATAAAACACAGGGACTCAAAAAGTAATTTACCCTAAATTTTAACATTTAATCGTTTGATCTTTTGGATTTAAATTTGTTTATTATGAATTATTTATAAACATAATATAACCTACACTTATTTATTAGTACATAGAAAAAATGGTTCTCGTAAATATTCTAATAACATCTTTTCTTTCAAGTTCAGATTCATTTTTTTTTAATTTAGAATAAATTGCCAAAATCGTCCATGAGATTTGGGCATGTTTGTCATTTTCATCCAAAACAACCTTTATGTACCATTTAGTCCTTCATTTTTTGGATATTTTGTCATTTTCATCCAAACGTCTGACTTTTTTTTTGCCTAAATCGTCCCTGAGATTTGGGATTTTTTGTCATTTTCATCCAAGTGTTTTATAGAAAAAATAAAGCAAATTAGATGACCCATTTCAACCCCTTATTTATTTTTTTAACCCAAAACAACTCATTATAGTTTTTAAAAGGGTTAAAATGACCCATTTAATAGCTTCTGTGTTTGGATTGCCCTCTCTACTTATAACGCCCAATACATATCACGCTCATAAGAACGTAAAAGTTACGATATTAAAATTGTCCATTACCTTTTTTTGCTGCTAAACATTATCAATGTAACTAGGGGTGTTAACGAGTCAAGTCATAGGGCTAAGAAGGGTTCTTTTGCTTGGTTAGATTGGTGTAAATTTGTTAATATGTAGGTTGGTTGGTTTGTTCTTCCGTCCCGGTTTTCGGGTTCGGGTGTGTTAATGAAGTTCTCTTTTCAAAAAAAAAAAAACGAGTCAAGTCAAGCCTGAGCTCGTCTCGTTTAATTTGCAGAGAGCTCGAGCTCGGTTAGTTTCGATATTTATTTCTAAAGCTCGAGTTCAGCTCATGAGTAGGTTTTCAAGCTCGGGCTCGGCTCGTTTATTATTTATTAATCGAAACTGGCCACCACCACCGCCGGCCACCACCACCACCTCTCACCACCACCACCGCCACTCACCGGCCACCACCACCTCTCACCACCACCTCTCACAACCACCACCACCACCTCTCACCACCACCACCACTCACCGGCCACCACCACGTGTCCTATTACGGTGTATTATAATAACACCATAATGATTAAGCGTCCTATAAAGGTCAAAGTTATAAGACCCTAGTGTTAAGTGTCCTATTAAGTTATGTTATAATAGAACTCTAGCGAATAAGCGTCCTATAAAACTGATGTTTTATGACTCAAATATCAGGTGTCCTATTACAGTGTATTATAATAACACCACAATGATTAAGCGTCGTATAAAGGTTAAATTTATAAGACTCAAGTGTCAAGTGTCTTTTTAAGTTATATTATAATAAAACTCTAGCGAATAAGCGTCCTATAAAACTAATGTTTTATGACTCAAATATCAAGTGTCTTATTAAGGTGTATTATAATAACACCACAATGATTAGGCATCCTATAAAGTTTAAACTTATAAGAACCAAGTGTCAAGTGTCCTATTAAGTTAAGTTCTAATATGACTTCGACTAGAAAATGTCCTATAACACTAAACATTTATGACTTAACTACATCGTTTCCTATTAAGTTATGTTATAATAGGAACCTAGATGATCAAGTGTCCTAATACAGTACCACATAATGGGACACTAACAACTAAATGTCTTATAAAGTAATTTATTAGGATATACATTTTAAGTGTCCTATTAAATTATATGATAATAGGACCCCAAAAATCATTCATCCTATTAAATAGTTTTTTAGGACATCGGTTTAGTAGAGTATATTATAAAAGAGCCCCAAAAGTTCATTAGATCTATTAAATAGTTTCTTGGGACCCTCTTTTACAAGCATCCCACATAAAAGGTCCTAAAAAAGCCATTTTTGTTGTAGTGTCCCAAGATGCCATTAGGTCAAACTAATGAGATCAGGGTGAGGTTAGGGTCAACCACGTTCGCTTGGCCCCATTTATTTTTATAAATTTTTTGAAAGGTATAAAATTAGGATGGGTATTTTATGCCATGGGTAATAATTTTATTGTAGTAATATGCCACCAAAAATATTATGGGTTAAACGATTTAATTAACGTGAGCATGCCTGAGTTGCTTTTGGTTTAGTGTGTTCCTCATATCGTGTAAAATTAATGAGTAAATAAAGATATATAGAACCAAAAAATAAGTAAAGATATAATAAACAATATTTACAAAAATAGCTTTTTTATAGTATTATAATTTTAAAAACCCTAATTTTAATATCTTGAGACGTCTGTCTAGCTAATGACAGCTGCTGCAAGTTTGCAAGAGATTTACGAGGTGAGTGGTGAGCACGATAGGGAAGCAGGTCATGTGCATTCACCAACTCCTTATGCAAACAAACAATAACACTTTTGATCTTTTGCCACTCATAAAGTGTTATCTATAGGTCATGTAACATCTTTTTAGGCACCAAAAGTGTCTGCTAAAGCTCTTTTGAACAAGGGACAACCACGAGTAATCTTAAAGTTGGGATTTCAGCTTTATTGGACATGTGCCAAGGCCCCAGCCCAGTCTTCATCACTATGACAACCCGAACATTAGACCATGCGTTATCCTCTTCTAAAAGGGAACGTTGCAGAGTCTACGTGGCCACAAGTGAATCAAAAACACAATTTTATGAAGAAAAAAAAATAATATTACTCGACTCTTTGCTTTAATCTTTGACTTACAAAAGAAACAAACCAACTAACTTATAAAAAAGCCCAAGTGAAGAACACTTCTTGTCATCAAACGAACACACGGAACGGCCGAAACAAAAGTCACCTTTTTCTTCAAACAAATTACAAAGTAGATACTTTTCCATTTAATTTGATGAACAATTAAAATAAGTAGGAACAAAGGTGACTAACAGTTAACTTAATCCAATGGGTTTATATAGAGACCCTTACACCAATTCTATTTGAATACTAACATCAATTGTCCTACATCTACTCAAATCCGTATCCTTATTTATCTACTAAACCAATTACTAACTAATAAACAAAGATAAACATAAGAGTTTAAGATAATAATAATTATAAAATTAGTTATTATTATCCTTGATCTCCTCTAATCCACCCCATGAGACCAGGTCCTTCATGTTCGCATTGCACCAAGTTTCACATTGCAATCCTGAGCGGGCATAACACGCCGGCCTAGCGGCCCTGTGAAGAAGCCACCCCACTCATTTTTTTCATTTATTAATATATTTCATTTAACATTACATTTATTTTGATATTTCTCTTATAAATTATACAGTTGTACTCGTTAAATTAAAAAAAAACTAAATACACGGTTTTATTTATTTATTGTCATGCAAAAATAAAACATAATAACGGTGTCCCCCATTAGACAGGATGGGAGATGTCCAAACATCACTATGTACGATATCAAATGGTTGAAAAGTACTTTAATTAGAAGCATGTAGGTCCACCCGGAGGATCGAGTAACCTCTATTCCCTGTTTTCTGACAAACCCGAAAGTGCGGAATCCAAACGGGTAAGTTAAACCAAGTGACGAACACGTAAAACACAAGATTCACCGATTAACACTCCATTGTATTAATCTAGAAAACGGTTACAAAGCAATGTTTACAAGATGCTCTCATAAACTCTCAGTGTGTGTGTGTTTACAGTGTTCGCTCTCAAATCTATTCAGACTTGTCTAACTGTGTTATGTCTGTTGTCTGTGTATATATACTAACAACATGACGAAATCAAGTCCCAGACGAAAACCCATCAACGAAATCTAAGATCTAGACGAAATCCCTTGATTTCGTCCCATAGTGTTTTCGTCCCATTTGGTTTTCACCAAGAGGGTTTTCACCTAAAAGGGTTTTCACCACAACAGTGTCTTCATGGGGTGTTTTCGTCAACATTTTGGTCCTGGGATTTCATCTCATGATGTTGGGCTTCTTCAATATGTTGGGCTTCATCATGTTTGGGTCATATAAACAAACAAACAAACAAACAAACTATACTAAATGCAAACTGCACACACGCAGTTGCATTTACACAAACGTTTACAAAGTAAATCGCATACCGAGTCAAGACAGGATGATGTCTTAACTACGGCCTTCACTTCGTAGCCGAGTCGAACTGAGCCGAGCCGTATCCACATAATATGTATCAACAAACTCCCCCTTGGATGCTGCTCGTGAGGTTCGTAATCTCGTTCTCCATCTCTTGATGGTTCATTCTCTCGGAAAGGATCTTCAAAGGCTTCACATGTTGCATGTAGAAAGTGTATTAACAAACTCCCACTTTCATTTACGAAGTGTATCAATAAACTCCCCCTTTGATTATGCTTTTGAATCTTTTGATCTTCAATACTTGAGATCCTTGTGGTGTTGATGATTGATCAGCGGCAACTCGATCATCTTTATCATTTGAGTGCCTTCACGTCGTGTCTTCATTCCGAAGCTTGTCATCGAGCATGTTCTCCTCGCCTTTAGCATCTGCACATGCAAGAAAGCTAAACACGTAATGAGAACAAACGCTTGGAATATAGTTAACATTTAAACAAATGACACACATGTGACCATGTTTTCAACTACCGTCCGACAATTAGTTTGAAAATTAACAGATTTTTCAATTTTGATTATTAACTTTCAAAACTTGCAAACTCTGACCGTTTATGAAGATTCAGTCGTTTTGGTTTTCATCAGATTTCAGGCAACGAAGACTTGAGTTCCAACATCGGTTAATAAAAAATAAAGCATAAATAAAATCTTTTTGACTTTTATAAAGTTTATATTAAAACACACCTAAAATCTTTTTGGTATTTTGAATATTTCAAACTTAAAGACTGAAAGCAGTAAATAAATATATACAGAGTTGCAGAAACAAAGAAAAGTAAATATATACAAACATTCTTTTTGCGAGTTTCGAGGGTAAGAGAATCATATCAGTGTACGGTCATGCCAAAACAACTTGTTGTTCAGTTAGTTAACAATTAGATAAACATCCTATAATGATTATCGGTATTATTGTCCACATAAGCTCAACTTATCAGATGTAATCATGGCGAGGGGATACGTTAAGGTATGATTTATACTTACCGACCGATGTTCATCCACATCACGACAGATTCCCGTATCAAGGTATGCACGAGAGTTCATCTTACTAGTGAGTATACCATTTATCATCTGTTTTGCCGTATATGAAAATGTGAGAAACTCGCTTATTTTGATTGAAAACAAGCCCTATGTGATAGAATCACTTATTGATGAGGAACTTGATTTTCAGATGCATGAGGGCACATGAGCAAGTCCGTGAACAGGTCAGTACTTTCGTACAACAAAGAGACGAACTTGACTCCCGGATAAATGTGATATATTATCACTTGTTTTGTGGACATGTGATTGTTGATCACTTATTGAGGTCGTATGCAGTATGTACACGTATGTATGATATCATGGAAGATCTAGACTTCGTCTCCGTTTGTTTCGGTAAAAGAAACAACCATGATACCCAGATGATAAACAGCATAAAGACCACATATCTCAGAACCTCGGCAATCTCTCAAACGAAATTTCGGTACTAAGACCATATGCCAATGAGTGGTTCCCACACAGTCTTCAGTCGATTTAAGTTTATATCACCCTGCACACTTTAAGATGATTGTGAGCCTACCGATACATCTTATATAGAGCTGCTTATCGTTTTTTTCATTTTGCATTTCAGTTTAAAGAGGTTTAGACAGACCACTGATGTACTATCATTTTCTCTTTTGCTCGCCAGGAAACTCATTTTTGTTTTTCTATTGTTTTTGAGTTTTGAAATTTTTCAATGTTTTTGAATTTTCAAATTTTGGAATTACTCCCCCTAAAATCAACAAACTTACAATAATTTTAAAAACACAAAGATATTTACAAAAACGATTTTCCGATGTGGATTACGCTTGCTTGACCTTAATGCCGTTTACCAATAATAAAAAGTCAAATCTTGATTTATCAAATGCTTTGGTAAAAAGGTCGGCACGTTGGTCATCAGTGTGGACTTTAACAACATCGATTAGCCTTTTATGAAAGCAATCACGTATGAAGTGATACTTAATTTCGATGTGTTTGGTCTTTGAATGCTGCACATGATTTCTAGTGATAGATAAAGCAGCAGAATTATCGACTAAAATAGAAGTAGTTAGGAATTTAAAACCGTAATCGCGCATTTGCTGTTGTATCCACGGGACTTGGGAGCAACAACTTGAGGCAGCAATGTATTCAGCTTCACAAGTTGATGTAGCGACACAAGTCTGCTTCTTGCACTGCCATGTTACGAGGCGAGTTCCTAAAAACTGGCATCCAGCCGTTGTGGATTTGCCGTCGATTTTGCATCCGCCAAAATCAGAATCACTGAAAGCGACTAATTCAAAGTTATCATCCTTTGGGTACCATAGACCGGTGTCTGGGCAACCCTTCAAATAACGAAAAATCCTTTTTACAGCTGCAAGATGTGAGGCCTTCGGGTTCACTTGATATCTGGCTAGCAGGCATGTTGGATACATTATATCTGGTCTTGATGTTGTGAGGTACATAAGGGATCCAATCATCGCGCGGTAGTATGAAGAGCTAACAACTTCACCCTTCAAGTCTGGATTGATTCCGTGATTTTGCTGCAGTGGGGTACCAATGGGCAATGTGTCGGACATCTGGAATCGGCTCAAGATGTCTTGGACATACTTAGTCTGATGGATGAAAATCCCAGACCTCGTTTTTTGCACTTGCAAGCCCAAAAAGAAAGTCATCTCCCTATAGCGCTCATCTCGAATTTATCCTGCATTACACGCTCGAAATCCCTACACATAACATTGTTAGTAGAACCAAATATAATATCATCCACATATACCTGAACTAGTAGAAGATCTCCATCTTGTTCTTTTATGAAGAGAGTGCAATCGATAAGACCTCTGCGAAATCCATTCTCCAGCATATAATTAGATAAGGTTGCGTACCAAGCTCGCGGTGCTTGATGTAGACCATAGAGAGCTTTGTTCAGCAACCAAACCCGATCGGGATGGATAGGATCTTCAAACCCTGGAGGTTGTTCAACATACACCTCTTCTTCGACTAGACCATGTAAGAATGCACTTTTGACATTCATCTGGTAAACTTTGAATCCTTTGAATGAGGCATAAGCCAGAAAGATCCGAATTGCTTCCAGACGTGCAACAGGTGCATATACTTTGTTGTAGTCTACACCTTCAATCTGACGAAAACCTTGAACGACCAATCTAGCTTTGTTGCGAATAACGATTCCACGGTCGTCCTTTTTGCATTTATACACCCAACGGGTACCAATCTTCTTATAACCAGTAGGTTTCTCTACGAGTTTCCAGACACCAAGTTTCTGGAATTGTTGCAGTTCTTCCTGCATAGCTTCAACCCAAGAGTTATCTTTCAAAGCGTCTTTCCAAGTTCTTGGCTCTTCCTGTGAGACATAACACGCGAATGACCAATCATTTTGTTGACCAGATTCTCGAATCGCCTCATACAAGCCTGCGTTGTTGTTGTTTCGCAACATTCATCTTGTTTGTATGCCACTTTGTACATTGCCTATGATGTTTTGTTGAGGATGGGTATTGTGAATTCTTGTTTCAGGGTTTTCCGGAACTGGAATGTTTGTACCCAGATTGTTAAGATTTAGATCAACAACCAATTCAATACCCGGAACTGACGAAGAGGATGATGCAGTAGCTTCAGCTGTTATAGGGGCGTCCACTGGAGGTGTAGCCTCTGAAGTATCATGAACAGCTGATGTAGG
Source organism: Helianthus tuberosus (assembly GCA_030545235.1). Taxonomy (NCBI): domain Eukaryota; kingdom Viridiplantae; phylum Streptophyta; class Magnoliopsida; order Asterales; family Asteraceae; genus Helianthus; species Helianthus tuberosus. Next base: position 154,260,902 of record CM060409.1, read on the forward strand.
AGCTTCTTGATCTGCATCTAGAAATTCTTCATCCTCTGAAGATTCGTTCAGTTCGGTTGCATCATGAAAATCCTCATTGTCGAGAGCATTGTTGTTCACTGAAGATGGCTCTTGATTGACAACAATTGGACGAACCAACGGTGAATCTGTTGCGTTGTCACTCTCGAAAAATATCCTTGTCGCAGCATTTTCTTCAACTGCTTCAACATTGATCGAATTGAAAAAGTCATCGTACTCAAACATCCATGGTTGACCTGGATTTTTTACTGGTAAAGTGTGCCTTTGTACTTTGACTTCAGACCATTCCTCAACCCTTTTAGTCTGTAGATTCCAGACTCTTAAGTTAGGGGTGGCATAACCAAGAAAGTGACCTTCAATAGCTTTTGCCCCAAACTTTCCATTAGGATCGATCATTGTACAAGGAGCTCCAAACGGTTCAAGATATGAAAAATCTGGTTTCCGTTTGTGAAGAAGCTCGAAGCAGGTCTTGTTGTGCCTTTTGACTGTAAGGACTCGATTCATCGTGTAACATGCGGAGGCCACAGCTTCACTCCAGAATGGAATGGGCAACTGCGCCTCTACCAACATAGTCCTAGCAGTATCGATCAATGTACGGTTCTTACGTTCAGCGACGCCGTTCTGTTGAGGAGTATAAGCCGCACTAAATTTGTGAAGAATACCTTTTGATGTGCAAAACTCCACCATGGCTTGATTTTTAAATTCTATTCCATTGTCGCTGCGTATCCGTCTAACCTTCAATTTATACAAATTCTCAATCTGAACGATCAAGTTTTTGATAATACCGAAAGTTGCACTCTTGTGAGCCATAAACGCCACCCAAGAAAATCTTGAATAATCATCCGTTATTACGAGGCAGTATTGATCATTCCTGATGCTTTTGTGCTTGACAGGACCAAACAAATCCATGTGCAAACGTTCAAGAGGAACTGCCACCGTGTTGATCTTCTTTGTCAGATGTCGTTTCTTCGTTTGCTTTCCTTTTTGGCATGAAACACAGACGTCTTGAAGATGGAAATTTTTAAGAACACCATTCACTAATTCATTCATCACCAAATGATTCATTTTGCGTAAGTGAATGTGACCCATACGTCTGTGCCAAGAGATAGAGTCTTTTTCAGTAGCTTTTATAATGAAACAAGTTGCTTGTGTAGTCGTTGTAATAGCTTGGCTCATATCAAGGACATACAAATCGTTTATCCTTGGAGCAGATAAGAGAATCCATTCTTTTGGAATCTTGAATCCGGGTTTCAGTACGTAACATCCATTTGCATCAAAGTGTACTGAAAATTGTTTATCACAGATTTGTGAAACGCTGAGAAGATTGTGATCAAGCTGTTGTACAAAGTTGATCTTGTCAAAACTTACAACCCCATTGGATACCATTCCTTCTCCCGTAATATATCCGCCTTTATCTCCAGCAAAAGCAACATAACCTCCTCTAATAGAGAAGCTTCATGTCGCCTGTCATGTGCCTGGATGCCCCACTATCAACAATCCAATGACTGCTGAAAGTTCCTCCTGGAACACCCTGCACATGTACTCACATGATTAGTTAGAGATGGGGACCCAAGCCTTTGTGGTCTTGGGTCTTCCATTTTCATCAACGTAAGTTACTTGAACTTCTCGATGTTGTGGAAACTGTGATGTTCCCCCTGATTCATTAACCGTTTTTGGTTTCCAGGTTTGTTTTGTTTTACCAGTGTTATTCTTTAAAATATTAACTTCATGATTGTCAGAAGTTTTTGAATTGTCTGGTTTGACAGAAACAGATTTTTGTTAACCACGTCGGTTTTAATCGCTTTTTCAATTTTCTTGACCTGTTGACGTTTCTGTTTCTTTTCCCTTTCTTTTACAAGACGGGGATCTGGTTTTGATGAAACAGATCGCTTTCGGTCAATTTGGTCACGGGGATCATCAACTTTGGCTTTTTGTTTATGAAGATATGGACAATTTCGAATGATTTGTCCAATTGTGCCACATGAAAAACATGATCTACGTTCTACAAACCCTGTAGTATCATGTGATTGTCTTGTCGATGAACTTTGTGAAACCATCAAACTCCTTTTTGAGTAAGTCATGTCGCAATTGGCGTGACTTTTCATTTCCTAGACCCCTTGTCTTCAATGCATCCCACAATAGTTTTGACGTCTTGAAACTGACGAACTGATGATATATTTCTTTGCTCATCGCCTGAGTCAGAATAGCATATGCTTTCTTTTCTAGATCATATGCCTTTTTCTCGTCTTCATTAAGATCTGCAAATGTAGCGGCAGTTGAAGCGGCAACCTCAAGAGCATGATTGAAATCTGTAGTAAAACATAACCACAATTCCGTGTTTTGCCCATTGACATACGTATGAAATCTATCTACCCATCCAGGATATTCGTTTATGTGCATCAATTTCGGTGGACGATTTAGACTTCCGGTCTCGCTTTCACTTAGGAGTATACTTTGAATACTTGGAGTTTGATTTGAAACAAACGCCCATTGACCGGTCGACATTTGATTCGCTTGCGAAGATGCAGGTGCGGGAGATTCATCCCATGATGGTGACAAACCGGTGCTACGATACTTGCTTTCTGTATTAGATGTGGGTACGGGAGATTCAGCCCATGAGGGAGATAAACGTGTGTTTGTATACTTGCTCTCTGCAGTTGACGGATTACCCCACCAGTTCGGATTCATTTTTGATGTTTAATGACTAATACCTGAACAAATCACACAATTCATACAGTTTAGAATGTTTTAAAAAGCTTCTGTTAATAAAATGAAAAGATATGTGATGAAAATAGGGGTTTTAGTCGCTGATATGTTTAATTTCGTCGCTGAAATGGTGATTTCGTTGCTGAAAGGGTGATTTCGTCGCTGAAAGGGTGATTTCATCGCGAAAAGTGATTTCGTCCAGACACTTCTGATTTCGTCGCTGATGTTTGACTGACACTTCTGATTTCGTCAGGAAAAGTTATTTCGTCCAGACACTTCTGATTTTGTCGCTAATGTTTGACTGACACTTCTGATTTGTAACACCCCGAAAATATAAAACTTTATATTAGAATTATAAAGTATTAATAAATGAGAATTTACTAACTAGGAATTTTAACCTAGTTTGTTACTTGTCTAGAAATAGCTTATAATAGGGTTAAAAGCTACTAAACTATATGTTGTACAAAGTGGAAGGGTTTAAGTTGTTAAACTTGAAACTTAATTTGATAAAATAAATAAAAATAAACCAAACACCCCAAAAAGAAGGCCTGGTCGTACAAGAAGCAGGAGGGCGACAAGAGCTCTCCACCAAAACCCTAACTTTCACAAAAATTGATCAATTGAAGGTTCAATTCAGCCCAAAATCGAAATTAAAGCATAGATTATTGATCCTCATCGCAAGAGGATTCCAAGGTATGTAAAATTTGATGAAAACTCTTAACTTGAAATTCTCATGAAATTGGGATAATTTGAAATTATGGTTGCATGTGTATGTTATGTTGATTTAGGAACAACTATAGTGTCTAGGGACAAACCCTAGACAAACACAAGCTGAAATCATGTGAAATTTTAGTGGAAACTATGATCACCATTGTAGGTGATTAGTGGGTTATGTGTATATTGATGAACACTAGGAAATAGATTGTTGATTTAGTGTAATTTGGCAATTTTGAAGTGATTTCAGAAAAAAAAATTAGAAGCTATCAATCATGTAAAAAGGTTGAATGATGTGAAATTAGGGCTAAATGATAAACTAGAGAGTTGATGTTTAATCATGTAAAAATTCTGCCCATGAAGTGTTTGTTGAAATGCCTCTATGAAGGCTTAAAACTGAAATTCCAAGTTTAAACGCATAATCATGATGTTTGGTGTATTATGCGAATTATGATTTAAAGAGAGTTCTAAACATATCATAAATGAACTCTATAGGAACGGGCGCAGGAGCGTCAAGCGGACAAGCGGGTGGCGAACCACGTTTGAAGGGCATACTTTGAAGGTACGTAACTTGATTGGTTACATTAAGCGAGTTGTTGATAAGTTTTGTAAATCTTATTGTTGAGTCGAAATCTACGTTGAGTTTATATTGATTATGGTTGGAATGTGAATTAATAGACTTAGTATAGTCAACGAACCAATTGGTAGTCATCATAAGTGGATGGTTCCACAAGATGAGCCAACGGGTCTATTAGTTGTGAAAATTGTAGTTTTAAACGTTCTAGTAGTCGATAATGGCGATAATAATCACAAAGGCATTAAACCATGAAATTGGTAAGAAATGCGGGTGATAATAAGCCCCGGATGTTGGGCATAAAGCGCCATAGGTTTATTAGTTAAATGGTAGTAAAATGAGTAAGGTTAGAATGGGTCGAATAATTACATAATGACATATGGTCTTTCGGTCCGTAAATAAAATTTTCGGTATGATAATCGTAATAGGCACGTCGGTAATGAATTTACAGACGTATAGGAAAAAGAATCACCTAAACGGACTTACGAGTCAAAAGATATGCACATTTGAAGTTGAAATCTGAGTTTTCCGGAGCTGGCAGAAAATGCAGCTCAATAAACATAAGTTGCTGGAAAACCTGTCCCCCCGCGCCACGCGGAAGAAAACCCGGCAGGCGCCGCGACACGCGAAGGGTTCTCGCGGCCCGCCTAACACCTATCGCGGGGCGCGAGCGACCCTGTTCCGGAAATTTTAATTGTTTTGAATTGATTTGATGCTAGATTTCAATTATACGTGTTTTATTATTGTCAAAACTAACCCTTGATGTGGTTTTGACATTAGGTGACGTTGGTGAACTTACGGATGGTGATCAAGCATATGATGAAGAACCGAACACTACATGTTGAAGCTTCCGCAATATTTTAAATCTTTATTAGACTTTGTGTATGTGTTGTAAACAATATCTAAACAACTTTTGAAACGTTTTAACTTAGTCGTTAGTTGACTAAGGTTGATGCTACTTATGAACTTCTTTAATGAAAGTTATGTTACTTAACCAATATTTTATTTGAAATGGTATAATCTAATATTAAAATCATGTAAAATTAGACGGGTGTTACAAGTTGGTAATCAGAGCTTAAGGTTGTCAACAAAGTGTTCGGTTCAAGCTTGATCGATCGTCCGGTAAGAATTAACTTATTATGTTAATAAATTATGTCTTATGTAAGGAATGAGAAACAAATTGATATGCATGGGAAGAGCGTGTTAACACACTCAAACCCGGAAAGTGCATTAAATGTGAACGGTGAAAGCAAGTTAGGAACTTGGCTAAACCGAAACAAACGAAGAAATGTCATGAATGAAATGTTTAACGTTTGATGTAAACATTTCAGTTTCAAGATGTCCGATGGGAATGATGATAACCCGGTGCAAACAAGCACTGAACAAATGAAAGAGATAATTGCCGAAGAGGTAGGGAAGGCAATTGAAGGAAGTCTATCCGGGTGTATAGACAAAATTCAAGGCACGGTGTTGTCGCTTGTAGAAGAGCGAGTTAAAAGGTTGGAGGATATTGTCAACCTTATGAAGGAGAAAACGGGAGAACGCAAAGGGTGTTCGTACAAGGAATTCATGGCGTGTAAACCGCCAATCTATAACGGAGAAGTCGACCCGATAATTTGCCAAAGATGGTTAGGCGACATTGAAGGGGTGTTTGAAAGGACCCATTGCGACGAAGGCGACTTCGTTGCTTATGGAACGGGTCAGTTAAGAGGACAAGCCAAGGATTGGTGGGATAACAAAAAGAATGAAATAGGGGCCGAAGCGGCAAGGGCCATGACATGGGAAGAGTTTAAGACACCATTTCTTAAACAACATAGTCCCAAAGCGGTCATTAACAAAATCAAGGAAGAGTTCATGCAACTTAGGCACAAGGGTGAAACCATAGACAAGATCACAGCGATGTTTATGGATAAAATGAAGTTTAGTAGTGAATTGGTGACGAACGAAGAACAGAAAATATACTACTACTACAATATGTTGAGTGCTGAATATAGGGAGTTTATGACTCCTTCAAAATAGGAGACCCTTACCGAAATCATTAACGTTGCTCGGGAACGGGAAATCGAGTTCAAGAAACAAGTCGAAAGAGGTGAGCGAAGGGCACATGATGTGAATCCAAGCCCTACAAAGAAAGCCCGAACTGGAGAATCGGGAAAGAAGGTGGATGCTAAAGGTGGGTCGTCAAGTTGTAAAGTTTGCGGGAAGGGACACAAAGGGGAATGTCGGTTCAAAGACAAGCCATGCCCCATATGTAATAAGACGGGGCACACAGCCTCGCTATGCCCGGGAAAAGTCTCTGTTTGCTACAAATGTTATCAATCCGGCCACAAAAAGTCCGAATGTCCGGACTTAGTTGGAAAGAGAGATGTTAAAGAATCTCCAACAGAAGCTCCTAAAGCGAAGGCTAGGTCCTTCCAACTTACCGCGGCTGAAGCGAAGACAGAACCCGATGTGGTTTCAGGTATATTCACAATTAACTCAATTCCAGCACGTGTATTGTTTGATACGGGTGCGAATAAATCCTTCATTTCTCATGGATTTATTCGACATCCTTCATTTGTATTGACGAAATTACATGTGCCCTTAGAAGTTGAAATAGGGGACAACAAAAGTTTTATAGTTTGTGATGTTTGTCGAGGCTGCAAATTAAGCATCGACGATGAGGAATACTTGATAGACCTAATCCCGATGTCAATGGGGGAATTTCAAGTAGTCGTTGGGATGGATTGGCTAGCCCAGCACCATGCAAAAGTCGTGTGTTTTCGTAAAAAGATAAAACTAACATCTCCGAGCGGGAAACACGTCACCATTTATGGCGAAAAAGGAGGTAACCCTATTTTGTGCTTAATGTTGAAAGCTCACAAGCTTATGAAGCGAGGATGCAAGGCATTCATGATATACGCAAATGAGCCCGAGAAAGAATCACGGAAGATTGAAGATGTACCGGTAGTACGAGATTATAGAGATGTGTTTCCGGAGGATTTACCGGGGATACCGCCTGAACGGGAAGTAGAATTCGGGATCGAATTGATTCCGGGCGCAAAACCCGTAGCTAAAGCACCGTACCAACTTGCGCCGTCGGAATTACAAGAGTTGATGTCCCAAATTCAAGACCTGCTTGACAAAGGATTTATAAGGCCGAGTGTGTCTCCTTGGGGCGCACCGGTACTGTTCGTGAGAAAGAAAGACGGGAGCATGCGGATGTGTATCGATTACCGGGAGTTAAACACACTCACGGTAAAGAACCGATACCCGCTTCCGAGGATAGATGATTTATTCGACCAATTACAAGGTGCGAACTGGTTTTCAAAAATTGACCTTAGATCTGGGTATCACCAACTAAAGGTCAAAGAAGAAGATGTACCGAAGACGGCTTTCCGCATGAGATACGGACATTACGAATTCCTCGTGATGTCATTCGGGCTAACAAATGCACCCGCGGCTTTCATGGACCTCATGAACCGGGTTTGCAAGCCAATGTTGGATAAGTCGGTCATCGTGTTTATCGATGATATTTTGGTGTATTCGAAAAGTGAAGCTAAACACCACTTACAAGAAGTGTTAGAGACACTTAGACGAGAAAGGCTATATGCGAAATTTTCTAAGTGTGCCTTTTGGTTATGAGAGGTACAATTTCTTGGCCACGTCATAAGTGCCGACGGAGTATTGGTGGATCCGTCCAAGATCGAAGCTGTGTCAAAATGGAATCCCCCGAAGAACGCTTCGGAAATTAGAAGCTTTTTGGGGCTTGCGAGATACTATAGGAGATTCATTCAAGATTTCTCCAAGATTGCGTCACCGCTAACAAAGCTAACCCGAAAGAAAGAAAATTTCATTTGGGGTGTCGATCAAGAGAAAGCGTTTCAAACACTAAAAGAAAAGTTAACTCAAGCTCCAGTACTGACATTACCGGACGGGGTCGAAGATATGGTGGTTTATTCAGATGCTTCACTATCGGGGCTCGGATGCATTTTGATGCAACGGGGCAAAGTTATAGCTTATGCCTCGAGGCAATTGAAGATACACGAGAAGAAATATCCCACGCATGATCTTGAGTTGGTTGCGGTGGTATTTGCCTTAAAAATATGGAGGCACTACTTATATGGGGTAAAGTGCACCATATTCACCGATCACAAGAGCTTAAAATACTTTTTCGATCAGAAAGAGTTAAATATGCGACAACGGCGATGGTTAGAAACGGTGAAAGATTTCGACTGTGAAATACATTACCACCCCGGAAAGGCAAATGTGGTAGCGGATGCTCTGAGCAGAAAAGCGGACTATGTCCCAATACGAGTAAGGTCGATGCAGCTCGTGGTGACCTCGGGTATACTTGAACGTATTCGAGGGGCGCAATTAGAAGCAGTAAAAGAGGAGAATTGGAAGAAGGAAAGAATAATCGGTCAATTGAAAGATTTGACGGATGGGAATAACGGGTTGAAGACTCGATTCGGAAGGATATGGGTTCCAAATACTTGTGGGGTGAAGGCGCTTCTAGTTGATGAAGCTCATAAATCCCGATATTCAATTCATCCGGGAGCGACCAAAATGTACAATGATTTAAACCAAACTATTGGTGGCCCGGGATGAAAAGAGATGTGGTGAAGCATGTAGAAAAATGCTTGACATGTTTACAAGTCAAGGCGGAGCACCAAAAACCATACGGTAAACTTCAACCGTTGGAAATTCCGGTTTGGAAATGGGAACAAATCACCATGGATTTGTTGACCAAATTGCCCAAAACTAACCACGGGTTTGATGCTATTTGGCTAGCACCTACTGATATAATCCGAACTACGAATGAGAAAATCGACATGGTTCGGGCACACTTGAAAGCGGCTCAAGACAGGCAAAAGGCGTATGCGGATAAAAGGAATAGGCCAATTGAATTTCAGGTTGGCGACATGGTTATGCTAAAAGTTTCCCCATGGAAGGGCATTATTAGATTCAGAAAAAGGGGGAAACTAAGCCCGAGATTTATTGGGCCATTCAGAATCACTGAACGGGTAGGAAAAGTGGCTTATCGTCTCGAATTACCCGAGGAGTTGAGTGGGATTCATAGCACATTCCACGTGTCACATCTCCGAAAATGTTTGGCAGATGAAACTGCTCGTATCCACTACGATGATATCGAGGTAGATAACAGCCTCAACTATGCAGTAAAACCAATTGCAATTTTAGATCGTAAAGAGAAGAGTTTGAGGAACAAAGTGATTAATCAAGTCAAGGTCAAATGGGAGCATAGGAAAGGTTCGGACACTACGTGGGAGTCCGAAGAGGAGATGCGACGTCTCCACCCTACATTATTTGGTACGTACTTCGGTTTCGGGGACGAAACCCTTTTAAGGGGGTGGACTTGTAACACCCCGAAAATATAAAACTTTATATTAGAATTATAAAGTATTAATAAATGAGAATTTACTAACTAGGAATTTTAACCTAGTTAGTTACTTGTCTAGAAATAGCTTATAATAGGGTTAAAAGCTACTAAACTATATGTTGTACAAAGTGGAAGGGTTTAAGTTGTTAAACTTGAAACTTAATTTGATAAAATAAATAAAAATAAACCAAACACCCCAAAAATAGGGCCTGGTCGTACAAGAAGCAGGAGGGCGACAAGAGCTCTCCACCAAAACCCTAACTTTCACAAAAATTGATCAATTGAAGGTTCAATTCAGCCCAAAATCGAAATTAAAGCATAGATTATTGATCCTCATCGCAAGAGGATTCCAAGGTATGTAAAATTTGATGAAAACTCTTAACTTGGAATTCTCATGAAATTGGGATAATATGAAATTATGGTTGCATGTGTATGTTATGTTGATTTAGGAACAACTATAGTGTCTAGGGACAAACCCTAGACAAACACAAGCTGAAATCATGTGGAATTTTAGTGGAAACTATGATCACCATTGTAGGTGATTAGTGGGTTATGTGTATATTGATGAACACTAGGAAATAGATTGTTGATTTAGTGTAATTTGGCAATTTTGAAGTGATTTCAGAAAAAAAAATTAGAAGCTATCAATCATGTAAAAAGGTTGAATGATGTGAAATTAGGGCTATATGATAAACTAGAGAGTTGATGTTTAATCATGTAAAAATTCTGCCCTTGAAGTGTTTGTTGAAATGCCTCTATGAAGGCTTAAAACTGAAATTCCAAGTTTAAACGCATAATAATGATATTTGGTGTTTTATGCGAATTATGATTTAAAGAGAGTTCTAAACATATCATAAATGAACTCTATAGGAACGGGCGCAGGAGCGTCAAGCGGACAAGCGGGTGGCAAACCACGTTTGAGGGCATACTTTGAAGGTACGTAACTTGATTGGTTACATTAAGCGAGTTGTTGATAAGTTTTGTAAATCTTATTGTTGAGTCGAAATCTACGTTGAGTTTATATTGATTATGGTTGGAATGTGAATTAATAGACTTAGTATAGTCAACGAACCAATTGGTAGTCATCATAAGTGGATGGTTCCACAAGATGAGCCAACGGGTCTATTAGTTGTGAAAATTGTAGTTATAAACGTTCTAGTAGTCGATAATGGCGATAATAATCACAAAGGCATTAAACCATGAAATTGGTAAGAAATGCGGGTGATAATAAGCCCCGGATGTTGGGCATAAAGCGCCATAGGTTTATTAGTTAGATGGTAGTAAAATGAGTAAGTTTAGAATGGGTCGAATAATTACATAATGACATATGGTCTTTCGGTCCGTAAATAAAAATTTCGGTATGATAATCATAATAGGCACGTCGGTAATGAATTTACAGACGTATAGGAAAAAGAATCACCTAAAACGGACTTACGAGTCAAAAGATATGCACATTTGAAGTTGAAATCTGAGTTTTCCGGAGCTGGCAGAAAATGCAGCTCAATAAACATAAGCTGGTGGAAAACCTGTCCCCCCGCGCCACGGGGAAGAAAACCCAGCAGGCGCCGTGACACGCGAAGGGTTCTCGCGGCCCGCGTAACACCTATCGCGGGGCGTGAGCGACCCTGTTCCAGAAATTTTAATTGTTTTGAATTGTTTTGATGCTAGATTTCAATTATACGTGTTTTATTATTGTCAAAACTAACACCCTTGATGTGGTTTTGACATTAGGTGACGTTGGTGAAGTTACGGATGGCGATCAAGCATATGATGAAGAACCGAACATTACATTTTGAAGCTTCCGCAATATTTTAAATCTTTATTAGACTTTGTGTATGGGTTGTAAACAATATCTAAACAACTTTTGAAACGTTTTAACTTAGTCGTTAGTTGACTAAGGTTGATGCTACTTATGAACTTCTTTAATGAAAGTTATGTTACTTAACCAATATTTTATTTGAAATGGTATAATCTAATATTAAAATCATGTAAAATTAGACGGGTGTTACATGATTTCGTCAGGAAAAGTGATTTCGTCCAGAATTAGTTGATTTCATCCAGAAACTTCTGATATCGTCCAGAATGATATATAAGACCTGTGATTTCGTCTGGATATGCTTGATACCAGCCCAAGGTGATTTCGTTGAGGGCTAGTGGACGAAAATGGGGTGTTTTCGTTGACAATATGTGAATGTATGGTGATTTCGTGGACAATAGGTGAAGACAAATTAGATATTTATCAAACTAGATCAAATCTTATCCTTCTGACAACAAAGACTTCTTTTGCCGAAAGCACCATACCTATCAGACTGTTCACCAACTACAAATGATGGTTTGTGTACACAAATTTCAACTTAAAATAATTTAATCACAAACACTTTGATATTTCATCAAATAAAGATCAAACACAATAATATTTGAAGAACACTTTGAAGATGGATGAACTTGATGAGTTTTCAGGTGACCGATAAATTTTCCGAACAACAATTTTTGCTAAAACTTTCAATAAAAACCCACAATAACATACATGCATGTAATACAACAAGGTTTCCACTAAAACAAGAAGCAAAACATAATGATTTTCAAGGTTTTGAAAAAGAGTTTTTCAGAAAAATGATTTTCAACAAGAACATAAACTGAAATACACTTTCAAAATCTATCAAAACACGAGAAAATCGACTTGGTTTAAACAAGGAATTGGGCCAATGCTCTGATACCAATTGTAGGTCCACCCGGAGGATCAAGTAACCTCTATTCCCTGTTTTCCGACAAACCCGAAAGTGCGGAATCCAAACGGGTAAGTTAAACCAAGTGACGAACACGTAAAACACAAGATTCACCGATTAACACTCCATTGTATTAATCTAGAAAACGGTTACAAAGCAACGTTTACAAGATGCTCTCATAAACTCTCAGTGTGTGTGTGTTTACAGTGTTCGCTCTCAAATCTATTCAGACTTGTCTAACTGTGTTATGTCTGTTGTCTGTGTATATATACTAACAACATGACGAAATCAAGTCCCAGACGAAAACCCATCAACGAAATCTAAGATCTAGACGAAATCCCTTGATTTCGTCCCATAGTGTTTTCGTCCCATTTGGTTTTCACTAAGAGGGTTTTCACCTAAAAGGGTTTTCACCACAACAGTGTCTTCATGGGGTGTTTTCGTCAACATTTTGGTCCTGGGATTTCATCTCATGATGTTGGGCTTCTTCAATATGTTGGGCTTCATCATGTTTGGTCCATATAAACAAACAAACAAACAACACTAAATGCAAACTGCACACACGCAGTTGCATTTACACAAACGTTTACAAAGTAAATCGCATACCGAGTCAAGACAGGAGGATGTCTTGACTACGGCCTTCACTTCGTAGCCGAGTCGAACTGAGCCGAGCCGTATCCACATAATATGTATGAACAAAGCAATAAAGGGAAGTCGAGTATGTTTTCCAATAATACAAGCAGTGCAAACTTTATTATTTAAAGAACCACAAGAAATTGAATTAGAAGTTTTCAAATTTTGCAAAATAGCCGGGCCAGGGTGACCAAGCCTTTGATGCCAAATGTCTGGAGAGATAGCTGCATAAGTGGAAGCAGTGTGGAGATTAGTGATGTTGGATGGACTGAGAGTGTAAAGATCCCCCAAACTATTGCACCGTATGATAGGTTTCTTTGTCCGTATGTCCTTCACAGTAAAACCATAAGGGTCAAATTCGACAGATAATTGGTTGTCAGTGGTAAAACGATGAACAGATATAAGGTTTTTAACAAGATTAGGAGCATATAGGACATTGTTAAGTTTAAAAGGGGGGAAGGGTGGTGGAAGTGTTATGTTGCCTTGGCCAAGAACCGGAATAGTTTTGCCATTGCCAACAATAATGTTATGAATAATGCCAGAATTAAAAATAGACGAAAACTTATCAAATTGAGGAGACATTGTACCTGATGCGCCCGTGTCCATGGTCCATGATGAATCATTGTTCTGTAGAGCCAAGTTATACAGTGCTTGAGCGATATCCGTCGGAGAGTAGCCGATTGAGTATGTCTGTGCCGATGTTTGAGTGGTGGGTTTTGGGCCTAATATACCTTGGGCCGATGACTGGGGTTTGGCCGCTTGTGGAGGAGAGGGATGTGAGGGGTATGGACATGGGGCGGTGTCCATTGGGCCCAATTGTTGGATTGTTGTTGTTGTGGGTTAGTGGCCCAAGGAGGTGGTGGCCAATAATATGGAGGGTAGTATGGCGGCTGTGGAAACCGACCCCGACCGGAGGAGGAACGACCGCGACCACGGCCTCGGCCCCGGCCACGGCCGCGTCCCCGATTGGTGGTGGCAGTGTTGTCGGACCAGTGGTAGGTTCGGGTTTCAACGGGTTGGCGGCTTGTGGGTTCGGTGGTGGTGTGAAGGGCGGTACCGGCCGTCTGAGCAGATACTTTGGCTTGAGCAGTTTTCCGTTCTTCGACTTGACAGAGGCGCCATCTGGTGTTGTAGAAATCTGGGAGGGGTTGGTTTGCTGAAGTATGAGAGAGATGCTCTCATATTGATCGGTGAGGCCGGTGAGAATCTGAAGAACCAGTTGATTTTCATATATAGTTGAACCAAGACTAGTGAGTTGGTCATGGAGAAGCTTCATGTTCTGAAAATATTCGGCCATATTGGGAAATTGGTCAAGGCGAGTGTTGAAGAATTTGTTTTGAATGGTGATGGTACGGGCGGCTTGGTTGTCAAGGAATAGGCTTTTGAGTCGGCACCACGCGTCATATGCGGTGGTATTAGTGATCATGATGGTGTGCATGAGGTCTTGAGATATGGTACCGTAGATCCATTGTAGAACAATGGAATCAATACGTTCCCATGACTCAAGATAGGTGTGTTTGGCCGCCGATGTTTTATCTTTATCTTTGTCGGAGGAGTCTTTGGAGGTGGAGGAAGAGGTGGTGGATTCACGGGGTTGGAGGTGATCGAAGACATCATATGCCTTGCAATGAAGGACGAAAAGTTCGGCCCAAGTATTGTAGTGCTCGGTTTGGCTATCAAGTATCAAGGGAATAAAGTTCTTGATATTATTGAGGGTGACAGCCAGATGGATAGGAGAAGACATGTCGGCCAAGAGGTTAAGGTAGGCGGCGAACAAGAGAGAAGAAAAAAAATTGAGGGAGAGGGTTTAGGGTTTAGGCTCTTGATGCCATGAAGAATGTTATGGTTCAAAGTATCTCCCTTCATTGATACAATTGAAATATATACAAGTTTACAATCACATAAATTAGGAAAGAGATAATTACAAGCATCACTACTAGAAAACAGGGCAATTGTCATCAAAATTTGCCACTGAAAAAAATGGTAGCAAATTTAGCCATCAATTTTCCACCAAAACACAAATTAAGCGTATTTGCTATGACGCGGTAGCTAAGAGGTGGGAAAATTTGAGACCTTTTATTTTCAATCTCAAATTAGTGAGAAAAGCCCAAATTGTTTAAGTGGTGTTTCAATCGCCACCGTGTTAGTGGTGGCAACATCTAAAAATTTAGGCGGGTTGAATTTTTTTTATATGGCGGTCGTATTTCAAAATATACGCTCCACGTTTTAGGGTTTATTGAAAAAGAAGCCCAAATAATGGTGAAGAATCCTTGGCGACATTAACCTTCTGGCCAACGATAACCTAGGCAACGTGAACCATTCTAGCTGGTGAAGGATTAGGTAAATCATAACTTAATCTTCAACTATGGCTCATGAATTTGTTATATTCATGTTTTCTTTAGTAGTTTGTGTTAATTTCTTCAACGATTGGTACTCTATTGCTTATACTCTGCCTTTTTTTGTTTAATTGCCTTACATAAATCACCCTCTAGCCTTTTGATTTTTCATCATCAGAAAACATCAATTATAGCGCTACAAGTTCTATTTTGATGCCTCCTATGAACCTTAGATAATCAATTGGTTAACATGTATGAAATTGGAAGCTTAGTAGGAATCATGCATCATCATCAGTAGTGCTTTAAACACTCTTTCTAATCCATGTGAATCTAGGTTATGCTTTATTTTGATTAAATTCATCTTTTTCATTCTTTTGGGCTAAACTTGTTTTTTTTAAACGGCAATCTACAAAGATCGTTATTTGCTGATGATGATAATAATCTGCAAAAACAGTGGGTCAGGGACCAAACGTTATAGTTTTTTTGCCCGATTAAGTCGGGGAACATAATCATCAGCGGAATTATGTTCATCGGTGAAATTATCATAAAGGAGCATATATGAGGACTCAAATGTAAGAGTTTTCGTATCCGGTTGGGTCGAGTAGGCTTAGAGTGTGTGTGAGTTAGTGATTCTATAAAAGAAAAACTTAAATTAGGTTTTACCTTGGCTTTTCAACACCAAAATATGTGTAGCTTGTAGTAGTTAGAACATAGTTCCTGTTGGTTTTACGTGCTTTGCTCTCAACATTGACCAATTCATGTCAAATTTGAAGGTGTGATATTTTTTACTTCAGTAAGTATATTTTTTATAGAAGGGAGTATTATTCAGCTAATCAGCCCATGATGTTGACATCTTAATGCCATAGTAACAGAATCATTCAGTTTAGTTTAGTTAGTAACTAATTAATATGTATGAACTGTTAACAAGGTCACTGTGTTTAACTCAGCCTTTGCTAGTAGGATTTTGTGTGACAATTCCACATCGTAGCATGCAACAAAACTTTGAAATAAATTTCCTTATAAAATGATTCAGTATGGACTTTATAACAAACTCTTAAAACTAGAATGTTACAATCGGAATCTACTATGCAGGAGACAATAGGCTATCTCTTAGTTGGGCAACCCAGTTTGAAATATGCCTCGGGCTAGCACGTGGGCTTGCATATCTACATGAGGAATCTATAATAAGGATTATACACCGAGATGTTAAAGCTAGTAATGTTTTACTTGATGCTGATCTCAACCCCAAGATCTCGGACTTTGGTTTGACAAGAAAACACACATGAGTACTCGTGTTGCAGGAACAATGTAAAATGTTGGATAATATTGTGTTTATCTTTTAATTTTATTAGTATATGTGTGTGCGTGTGTATCAGTCGACTTTCTTAAAGTTTCGATGATTCTGTATGTACTTTGTAGAGGGTATTTGGCACCAGAGTATGCAATGCATGGACACCTTACAGAAAAAGCTGATGTGTTTGGGTTTGGTGTTGTAGCTCTAGAGATTGTTATTGGAAGGCCTAATTCTGATTTAACTTTGGAAGATGAGCAAATTTATCTTCTTGAATGGGTGGGCATCTTTCATTTTTCTTGAATATTACTTATAATTTTAAAATATTTGTATTATGTCTGGTTGGTTCCATTGGTGTGTTTTTTAGGCATGGAACCTACATGAAGCTAATAGTGAAATGAGCTGGTGGATGAAGAATTTTCTGACTTTGATGAGTATGAAGTAGAAAGAGTGACGAGAATCACCCTTTTATGCACACAAACCTCACCAATACAAAGACCGCTAATGTCGCGAGTGGTGGCAATGCTTTCAGGAGATTTAGAAGCAGGTAGTGTCATTACTTGGCCCGGGTATTACACTAGTTAGATATTGTTATCTTTGCAACTAGCATGACCCGTTATTAGTTTTCGTCAATTATGGCTTCTTGATTCAATACATTGGTTGTTTTGTAGATTGAAAAGTTGAACTTAGTTATCGTGGGGCTTGTTAAGGAAAAGGATGAAGAAAAAGAAAGATTAAATGGAATTATTGCGTGGTTGTTGATAAAGATGCTATGCTCGATAGGATGTCACAAATTGAAGCTATGTTAACAAGTACATGTTGAAGATAGGCTATAAACACTTGGTTTTGAATGATTCGATGTTTCTCATATTAGGATAATTTTAGTTATTTGATGTTTTAGTTGACATTTCTATTCGAATGTTTTATATGCTTTTCAAACATAGATGTTTTATATAATTTTGGGTTTTCGTTAACTTATATTAGACTTTTTTTATATAATTTTCTAATTTTATTGATATGTAATTTTAGTGAAAAAAAAATCAAGCAATCACAAAATGATAGCAAATAATTCAACAAGTGTGCTAAATGCCACCGATTTTCAATGAAAAATGGTAGCAAATGGTTGGTAGCTAAATGGTGGCAATATCAAATGGTAGCAAAAAAGGTGGCAAAAAATCCGTCACAACTCGGTAGCAAACAAGGTGGACCGTAGCAAACAAGAATCGGTGCCAAATAATTGTGACCAATTTTGTTGTGGTAAAAATCTGGTAGCAAAATATAAACATATGGCTATTTGGTGGCATTAGGGCAATTGACACTGTTGTTTTTGTCACCAATTTTTCAGTGGCAAAATAGTGACAATAAGGAAATTGCTACCGTTTTGTGACCAAAAGTTTCATGACAAAAACCCTCTTTTCTAGTAGTGGATCCTATCTCAATTTACACAAATATAATAATATAATCTATTATCCTCTAATCCACCCCATGAGACTAGGTCCTTCATGTTCGCATTGCACCAAGTTTCACATTGCAATCCTGAGCGGGCATAACACGCCGGCCTAGCGGCCCTGTGAAGAAGCCACCCCACTCATTTTTTTCATTTATTAATATATTTCATTTAACATTACATTTATTTTGATATTTCTCTTATAAATTATACAGTTGTACTCGTTAAATTAAAAAAAAAAACTAAATACACGGTTTTATTTATTTATTGTTTTTTGTCAACAACATGATATGAATTTTGATGAAAACCAGTATATTTATTCAAAATAAAGAATTTTTTGGTCTCAAAAGCGATTTTGACACGCATTTGGATCGATATCGTCAAATGATATTGAAACTGGTAACTATGAGATAATGAAAAGTTTTTATTTGTTTATCATGAATGTTTAGTCTTGTCTTTTTACTTATTATGTAAACTTTCAATAAATAAATTATTAATCTTATTTTTATTTTTATTTTTTATTTATCAAGTAATTGTTTTAAAATTAGTAAATATTATTAGTAATAGGAAATTTTTTAAAATGTTGAATTGTTCATGATGGTGAACATAGTTTAGAGTGAATGTTGAGTGATGAATTTAGGCTAGGGGCAAAATGTGACAACTCGTATTTTAGAACCTTTCTCTGTACTTGATGTAGCATGTCTGAACGTTATGTGATTAGCTAATGCGTTGTTTGCAATGAAGTGTTATATGTTGAATGTGTTATGTGTTACGAAATTGTAATATGTTAAAAATGTGTTTGTATAACAAATGTAATCGCACAATCGGTGTCCAATCGCACAAGCCCTTTGGGCCGCACAACTCGTTCTTTGTCATACGCATTCTCTCGATCTTGCATATCTTGAGCTCGAGACCAAGGGCAGCCCAAGCATGGGTCCCACTCCTCTTATACGCTTGCACATATCCCTTGGGGAGTTTTGTTTCTCATTATTTGCTAACACAAGAAAACACACAAACCCTACTCTCTCTTTCTCTCCTTCGAAGATCGGCGGCAGCCCCTTCATCACTCGAAGCTTTCTTTGTTTTAAACATCTAATCCAGTTAGTGTTTTGTTATTACTTGATTGCATGTTGATCGATGATTGTGTTTGCTATATGTTGATCTAATCCGGTTAGGGTTCATGCTAGTAGATATGTTGCCAAAAACTTTGATGTTTGATTCGGAATAGGTGTTCGGTTTCAATATGTATATACGAGGGAATTGTTCTTGTCAATGGATTGTATGATGACATATGTGTATTTCGTTTGAATGTGTGGTCTATTGGTTTTGATTGACAAGAAGAATGATATGATATGCAAGTATGTTTTGATCTAAATCGCATAATGGGGATATGGTTAGTTGCATGATGAGTTAGGATTTAAGTGTTAATCCTATGTTTGATCTGATGATAGTGATGATGAGTTGTTGTTATGAATAAATGATTTTTAGGGTTTATATGAATTATATGATAATTGCTTGGTTAGATTGAGATATGCATGATTGAAACTGTTAGTGTTGTTAATTGATAAATTTCATAAATGGAAACCATATAACTGATTGTCATGATTTCGGGATATTAAAAACTAATCGCACAAGTTCCTTAATCGTACAAGAGCCAAACGTACAAGCTCTTAAAATGCATAAACCCTTGGATCGCACAAGGGCTAGTCGCACAAGACTTGGTACAACCATTTAAGCACAGTACAACTATGTTATGCATGATCACACAAGACCTTGTGGATCGCACAAGACAGTGCCGATCGCACAAGGCTTGGGCCACACACACACACACACACCTGTTGAACATTTTTATGTTGTTGGGCCATAAAGCCCAAATTTCAGTCGCACAAGATTAATTGGATCGCACAAGTTGATTTTTTCGTTTAATAGTTAGGCCGTATAGTTTTGAGTTACCTGCATTGGGCCGGGTATGTTTCCAATCGCACAACCTGTTGTGAGTCGCACAAGATTGTGCTGGACGCACAATAGGTTGGGCCGGATGTCTTTTGGGCTTCATCTTTTGGACCGCACAAGAGGATTGGGCTTACACAACCATAACAGCCCAATCACTCAAAGTCGCACAAGTTTGGGTTATGTCGATGTGAACTGTATGCTACTGATATATGATCGATGTGTTTGCCATGCTCGTTATGTGTTATAACTTGTTAGCTTATGTGTAAATCTACGTGCACTACTTGAACTTAGACCTGACTTGTATGGTAACCATGTTAGGACGTGGTTGACCACTAGCAGCTTGATTGACCTCTTTGTGTATCTGCCGAGCAAACCGAGGTGAGTTCGCACTTTCTACAAGGCATGGGATTCCCGGTGGTAGGGAATGGGTTAAGGAATAGGGATTCCTCGTCCTGTTTGGACGTGTTCAGGAATGTAGATTCCTCGTCCTATTGGGACGGATTTAGATTTACTAGACTAGAACTCTATCAGCGAAGTCCCTCCTTTTATATCGACTTAATCGCCGAGGCCAATGGCGAACGGGTCATTAGTTAAATAGCGCTATTAGGTTTAACAAACCTCACACCGTGCCGCAGAGGACGGACGTGGACTAATGGACTAGGCACGTCAATGATGATAGACATTGACAAGGGCACATAAACATGACGAACGTTAGTAGTCGATATGGTAACGAGTCTGGTAGTTTGAACATGGGGTAGCCCCCACGGCCGGAGTGCCGGGCTAGAATAGCCAAAGTAAAATGGATTAAGTAATAAACGTTTTCGAACTATGGGGTAACCCCCACGGCTGGTTAGCCGGTGGAGATTAAATATGTTTTTGGAACAACTCTAAAATGGACAACCAACTGTGAACTTGCTCAACTTTGTTGTTGATTCATTGTTACATGCCTTGCAGGCCTTTAGGTGCATATCATTGGGACTTGCTGTCTGGGAAGCTGGAGTGGTCATGGGTCGAGATACATGGAAACACTATACAAGACTACTAGCTTTTACATGTGGTTATAAACCCTTAACGAATGATTTATGCTTCCGCTGTACACTATAAAATATAATGTAACATTGTAACAATTATTGTCAATCAATGAAAGTTTTATTTACATATTCCTAAGAGCTCAATGTGATTGGTGGCTAAGATGCTAGTACGTCACACGCCCTGCGATGTTTACGCGAGTGGTATTTTGGGGGTGTGACACAAAAGACAAGGCGACCCCATATCACCGTACCTCTTTATTCTTGCCATGGAGGTTCTTTCGTGTATGATGAAGAAGGCTTGTGCAATTGGGATCTTTAAGGGCATTCGGGTTAACACACATGTTCCACTTCTATCTCATTTCTTATTCGCTGATGACACTCTTTTCTTAGGCGAGTGGTCGGGAAATAACGTGGTTGCCCTTAAACGCATCTTAAGGTGTTTTTACTTCATCTCGAGTCTCAAAACAAACTCTCGGAAAAGCAGCCTTTCTGGGATTGGAATTGGGGATCATGTCTTAAATAATATGGCGACGGGTTTCGAGTGTAAAGTTGGTGTGTTCCTCTTCGTCCATCTTGGGCTCCCGGTGGGTGGTAACATGAAATTGGTGAGGAATTGGTCCCCGGTAGTGGATAAGTTTCATAACCGTCTCTCCATGTGGAAGGCTCGGCAACTTTCTATCGGGGGAGGATCACATTTTTGAAATCGGTCTTGAGTGCCCTCCCGACATATGTTTTCTCTTTATTTCAGGCTCCGTCTCAAGTTATCAAGTGTTTGGAACGGCTTAGTGTTATGGACTAATACCATTGCAAGGTATGGGACTTGTCCCACATCGGTTGTATGGGCAACTGATGTGGGGTTTATATACCAAATGGGCTCTCTTATCCACCAGACTAGTCTTTTGGGTTGAGTTCTCTCATTTGGTATGTAACATTGGTATCAGAGCCAGAACTCGGAGTGGTGGCCCATGGAGTGGTGGCCTGGAGAGAGCCAGCCGTGACCAACATGGCTGTGACCAACGAGGCTCGGAGTGGTGGCCCATGGAGTGGTGGCCTGGAAAGAGCCAGCCGTGACCAACATGGCCATGACCAACGAGGACGTTGGCCCTTAAGGAGGGTCGATTGTTATGGACTAATACCATTGCAAGGTATGGGACTTGTCCCACATCGGTTGTTTGGGCAACGGATGTGGGGTTTATATACCAAATGGGCTCTCTCACCCACCAGACTAGTCTTTTGGGTTGAGTTGTCTCGTTTGGTATGTAACACTTAGGCGAAACTTCTTTTGGGGAGGATATGAGGATGTCGACAAAATGAGTTGGGTCGCTTAGGATAAGGTCATCGGTCCAGTTGAATATGGTGGGATTTGTATTGGTTCGTGTCACACCCCGATATTTCCACGTATTACCGGTGGGCCCAGTGGGGAGTATCGTGACGTAGTTGATATCATCATAGTCAATTAATCACAGTTTAATGCACAGTGGAAGTCTAAAAGTAATTTATACAAACCGAGTTGAAAGAAACATAAAATATTACACAACGGATTGTAAGTGGATCCACAGGCGGATCTAAAATAAAAAGAAATATTGTTCAACAGATTTATGCATCAAAAGCTTGCAGGACTCTTTATTTGATACTAGGAGCAGCCAGCCCATTACGCGTAGTACCTGCACTTAATCTTTTTGAAAAATACGTCAGTTTACACTGGTAATACAATTAACTAACTCTTTTGAAAAGTGTTTATAAAATTGGTTTGGATGCACAAGGCATAAAATCTTTTATAACTTGGGACAATTATTTTAAATATAATCTTGTATACAGATTTATATGTTTGTCATCCATTCAGTAGCCCGGGTTAGACGTACCGGGTTAAAGATTAATAGACACACCACTAATATAATCCCACGGCGAGTTATCCTCAACGAGTGGTTATATCTTTTACATACGCAACTTTCAGGTGTATGCCTACACCCCGTGCTTAAGGCGTGGCCATTCAATGAATGAACCGAGGATATCCAGGACACGGTCATTAATCCCCCAAAGGCATAGTACCAAACAAAACAGATTAAAACGGGTTATCTCAATGATTTAACCACTAATCGATTAAAGATTCAATACCCGACCAAGCAGTATTATTAAATACCGTATCCCAAGCCCGTATAACGGAAAATAAGTTAAAAGTATTTATCTGAGCTTAAAATATAATTTTTATTCTCAGCCATACATCAATCAGCAAACACAGGTAGCTTTTACTGGGCTCCTAAATCTTGAACGAAGGTTTTAATAACCTATTAGTTTCCTAACGGGTCTTGTTTAAGTCTTAACTTAGACCGGTTAGTTTTGAAGAAAGGTTTACGGTTTGAAACGCAAGATTAAGCGAAGACCGGATTAGAATGTGATTTAGACCCGACAAGTATGAAGACTTGTATAAAATAGGTAAACTAAACACATTCTGGATTTTGAAGTAAAATTGATAAGGTTTGACCCGTTTCGGTTAATTTATGCAACTAGCTACATAAACCGTACCGAACACGAATCTGCATAACGGGTAACCAAATGAGTCATGTACAGGTTCCATAAGTTAATATGATTAAAATATGTTATGATATCAGTAGGATACCTTCCATTATGCCCATAATGAATTTAAAACCAATTTAAGCCCCGTAAGGGTATTTTGGTCATTTTAAGGTTTATAAAAGAGGTTAAATAGTAATCTGAGGTTCTGGTCTAAAATAATCAGTAAAAATATTTATTTTAACAAGTTGCTCGCTGGCACTTCTATCGCGGCCCGCGTAGACATAAGAGGGAGTCTACGCGGCCAGCGAGAACCCTTTAATCCGGTAAAAAGTTTTGAAACTTTGCATTTTCAGTCCCTGGTCCATTTTAAGTTTATTTAACTTCCATTTATTGCACTTATGACCCCCATAGTTAACTATTAAGGGCCTTGGGTCATTATTTAACTCCGTTAAGCTCCCGATTAGATGTAAGATCACCCGAAAAGTCTTGTTTTCAACGAAACTCCATAAAATTACCATCCAATATTCTTGAGAGCAAAATATATAATTATTACAATGCTTTTGGGATCGTTAAAAGTTCACTTAGAGGTAACATTTAATATGTGTCACTTTTAACCCCTATGCTTCGTAGAGTCCTTAATTTAAGCATGAACGACTTTCTATGTTCGACAAATTTTTCATCAAAGAATACGAACGTCGTGTGAGGCCAATCAGAGGCACAAGATTGGCATGTTGACACTTTGGATCCTTTTACTAACATATTTACATTGCTTGACAATTTTAGCCCCTCAAGCTCAATCCATTACACGTTTAAATCCATGACACGTGTCTTTATTTTATTGGTCGTGATTTTGTGAGGTGTTACAGTTCGTTAGATGATGCAAACCTCGCCATGCTTGCGAAATGCTGGTGGAGGTTCAAGTAGGATCTAAATGCCTTGTGGAGGAAAGTTATATGGAGTATTTACAAATCTTCGAGATCGTGGACTTTCATTCCTAGGCGTCTCTCAAACCCGAGTCTGTGGAAGCAAATAACGGGTATTGATATCGTCTTGAATACAAAGGATGTTTGTTTATCACAGGTAATTAAGGGTTCCTTAGGCGACAGAAAATCGATTATTTTTTGGCATGATGTTTGGGCTGGTTCGGATGCCCTCCGTTCTATCTACCCAAACCTTTATAATTAAGGGTTCCTTAGGCGACAGAAAATCGACTGTTTTTTGGCATGATGTTTGGGCTGGTTCGGATGCCCTCCGTTCTATCTACCCAAACCTTTATGTTATTGATCAATACAAGTGGTGTGTGGTCGCGAACAGAATGGTCACGGGTCACGGCGGCAATAATAATTTGTTTGGAACTGGAGATGTAAAAATTTGGATAAGCAGGAGATGCAAGAACTAATTAACATTAGAGCACGTCTAGCCTCATTTTTACTTTCAAACGGAAACAATAAATGGATGTGGGATATTGATGAGACGGGGTCGTTTTCAGACAAGAGCATTAAAAAGAAGATGGCTGAATGCAACTCTAGTGGTCTCCGGGCAATGTTTTTTTGGAACAACTGGATTCCCAAAAAAGTTTGTATAGTCGTGTGGCGAGCGAGCTTGGACAGGCTGCCTACTGTTTCAGATTTTCGAAGAAGAAACATCTCTATCCAAGATCCGATATGAAAGTTTTGTGATGACCATGAAGAGACTTTGGAACACTTGTTCGTAGCTTGCCAATTTTCTCGGTGCATTTGGCAAATTATTTCTCTTTGGTGCCATATACCTCCGATCTATGCCTTCCATTTTCAGGTTCCAAATCGTCATATATTCGTAAAAATAAACGTTTACTCATCCGGAACGTCTAAAATCATTAGGACCGTATAGTGGTTCATCACAAAAATAATCACGCATTAATTGTTCATTGGCAGTATGACGATCCCGGTCGACACTTTTTCTTTTCATGATCGGACATGGAGGATGGCTAACATGTGCCATAAACTCCACCATGAGTTCAACCGCACCTTTAATTGCATCATCGATCTCATATGAACCGGAAGACGCACTATCCTCACTAGTTGACGATGATGAATAATCCTCCATTTTTAACACTATGAGAGAAACTTAGAATCAATTTACGTAAACATGATAAGTATAGATTGAGTTTGTGTGTATTTTATACAAGAAATCAAAATAAAAAATAAATTATAAACAAAATGGAATTAGTTTTCACCAATTAATATGCAACGTTCTCATTCCTTATATGCAAATGCAATTAATGTGCAACGATTCCTAATGGTATAATATTGACAAACTACACATGGGCATTTCTAAAAAAACGTTGCAACCTCAAAAGGCTTTAATAACGCCGGTGGGGATGGATAGAAAGCCTGAATCGGCTTTACATTTTTGGGGAAAACGCCTATTTTTTTAGGGGAAAACATAATCCAGCTCATCGAGACATTTCCATCCACTACTCGTGGGCCTCGTAACTCCAAAACCGTACCCGAAGTTATGTCTGTTTAAAACTTGGGTCTTTTCTGTCATGTTCTCATTAATCAAGCTAGTGTTGGAACCTTAAGGTTTATGCATAGAGTAATTAATAGTTCAGGGTTGGTCTTGTAAATGTTTAACTAGTTATTTTGGGTCGATATGTATGGGTTGGGATAGTTTGGCTGGTTTCGAATGGGCCTAGTTTAGTAGTCCATGTGTTTTAGTATTTAAGCCAACTTCAACAATTGTGTTGGGGTTGATCAGTTAGTTGCGAACAAGAGAGGCCAGCTGAAGCTCATTGTGTGTCTTGTATCCGTCACCTTCAATCAGTGAATGCAAGATATTTTGGTTTGGTTTAATTGCTTTTATTGTTTCGGTTATATTTGTTCTTGAATCTGCTTGTGTTTGATTTCCGCACTTACACAAGTTATTGTTTGATATCATTGAAAGATCCACCCGGGTTTTACAATTGGTATCAGAGCCAAGAAACCAAATCTTGGTTCGGTTTGGATATCATTCAGATTCAAGAAGTTTATGTTGTTACTGATCTTATTTACCAGTTTGTGTTACAGGATTTAGTTTGATGTGGTGTGTTTCTTGATTTTAAGAATCATATCATCAAAACTGTTCTTGGCATAGTCTTCGTAATTGGTGTTGATTGTGGTTTGTGTGATTTCAGAGATTTGTGTTTGCTGATTTCTCGGAGATTTGGTGATCAAAGAAAATTCAAAGATTACGATATCTTTGAATTTTTGAAAAGTGCTGAAAATCAGGGATTACGAGTCAACAGATTTATCTCACATTTGTTTTGCAGGTCTCGACTCGCAACCAGTCATCTCGACTTGTCAACATTTGGTCTCGACTCGCAATCAGCTGTCTCGACTTCTAAACATCACAGTTTCAACTCGAAATCAGAATTAGTCTCGAGTCATAAATTGCTAGTCTCGACTCACAACCAACTGAGGTCTCGAGTTGTCTGCTTTTGGTCTCGACTCGCAACCAACTGAGGTCTCGAGTTGTCTGCTTTTGGTCTCGACTCGCAACCATCTGTGATCTCGAGTCATCTTCGTCATTGTCTCGACTCGCAACCGTGGTCTCGACTCGCAACGACAATTTGCAACGTGATTTGGACTTTGGACTGTGAACAGAATCTTTGGACTTAAAATAATTAATTGATTAATTAATCATGTCTGCAAATAATGTTGACTTGGCTGCCCTTAATAAACAACAAGAACTGGATTCAAAGGTTGGAACCACTACACGCATTCCAAGGTTGACTGATGCAAATGATTTTCCTGAGTGGAAATGGCATTTTGAACAACATGTGAAGGTCAAGGATTCTAAAATTTGGAGAAGTATTCTGAGAGGTCCAAGGGAGATCATGACAGATAGTCCTACTGAACCAGGAGTAAAAATAAAGAAACTCAAAAGTGATTATACTGAAGATGATTTCAATATAATTGAAGAAGATGAAAGAGCACTGTCCTATTTGACCATGGGATTGGGTCCAGATATTGCTATTGGCTTTTGTACTTGCAAATCTCCCAAGGAACTGTGGGAATCTCTGATCGATGTTTATGAAGGAAATGAGGACATGAAGGAGAGTCGAAGAAATTTGCTGAGACAAAATTTCAACAATTTCAACCATATCTATGGAGAAACTGTTGATAACCAACTTCAGAGGTTTGTCAAACTGGTCACTCAAATGCAGATGGAAGAAATTCATACATCAAATGCTTCGACAAATAGACAACTTTTGAATGCGTTACCAAAAAGCTGGGATCATCATGTTGCAACGATCAAGAAAACAAAAGATCTTGCTAGGTGCAGTTTGTTAGAGATGATTTGTCATATCAAAGCCTGTGAACTAGATGATAAACAAAGAGAAACCAACTATAAGAACATCATCCTAGCTGCAGGATTCTCTGTTGCTCCTACTTCGTCAAACAATAACAACGCAACTCTCTTGTCTCAAGGAGGATTTCAAATGTTTAGCAACGCGGCATCTGCTAAGGCTGCTCCTACTTCAGCAAATGTCTATAACTCTGGGTCTCCTACACAAGCTGCTCCGTCACTTTCTACTGCTGCTTCTGCTTCTGCTGTGAATGCATCCTCTGCTGCTCCTACTTCCACTGTGAAAAATGAGATGATTGCTTTCTTTACACAACAGTCTAAAGAAAATATGGATATCGCAACCTCTGTTATAAACTGTTTGAATGCATTTGTTGCAGGAAAAATTGACCCTCCTAAATGGTGTGGCGATGACTTACATCAGATTCATCCTGATGATGTTGAAGAAATGGACATCACTTGGCAGATGGCTATGGCTACATTCAGGGAAACAAGGTTTATGAAAAGAACTGGTAAAAACAAATGGGGCGCTTCATTTACTGGAGCGTCTACAGTGCCTTTTAAACTACGCTGTTACAACTGTCATGAGGAAGGACACTATGCTCGAAACTGCACAAAGCCTCCGATTAATAGAGAACAGACTCCTGCCCAGCCCGTAACACCTAATCGAGAGAGAGCTCTTGTAACCACATCAAGTATAACGGATGATGCTGCTACTGGAAGTCCTCAACCACTGGGATTAGCTCAAGCCTTGGTGGTTCAGCCTGACATCAACTTTGATTGGAATTCGGAAATTGAGCGACTGAACATTTCAGCTCCAGAAAATCAAGCTGCTTCAAACAACATTGCTTTCATGACCTCAAATGATCAAGTTTCTGTACCAGAGGAGGAGGCATCAGCTGAAAACTTGGCTCTCATGACCCAGATTCTTTCAGCTCCAGTCAAAGGTCTCACCAAAGAAGAGGTACTTTCTGCTTTCTGTACTCCTGAGTGTAGAGAAAGAGTTGAAGTTTATAGAATATACAACGCTGAGCTAATTCAAGATTATCAAGATATCAAAAATAAAAACTTTACTTTAACAAAAAACGAAAAACTTATAAATAAAAGATTGAAGCTCAGCGAAAAGACATCGTCAAACTCAAGGATGATGTAAGTGTGAAATCAACTCAACTCTTCTATGTTCAGGAGAAACTGTGCACTGTGACTAAGGAACTGAAAGATATCAGAGATAGATATAAAATTAATGAGCTTAATATTAAGAAATTTGATTCTTCCTGCAAATTAGTCAAAAACTTGTGTGATCAACAGCTCGCATACAAGGAAAAGAAAGGGCGTGGTTTGGGTTTTAATCAGGCTCCTCCTCCCTATAATGACAATTATACTTATTTACCCATGACTGAGGAGGAGATGATTAATGAAAGTAAAATGACTTATGGTCCCAAAAACAATAAGTCATCTTTTAATGACAGACAATTGAGAAACAGAAGTCTGCTCCAATAAATTTTGTTTCTAAAGGCTCAATTGATCCTAACACTTCGTCTTCATGTGCAGATAAAGTATCTGAAGTAAAATGTGGAGATATTCTTGGGAGTGAACCAGTTGTTCATACTAATATTTCTGAAAATTATTTTGAACAAACTGAATCTGATATTGCTTTTGGTCGGTCTTTGTTTGCGTCATTTTATGCTTATGTTTCATCTAGTGAGCCTGATGTTTTAGGCAAAACTGATAATGTTTGTGTTGAACCTTTGAACAATATGTCTGATGATGAATTTTCTTCAGTTAATGATTGTGAATGCGATGTTTCTAACCCTTTGGATGATGACAGTGTTACAGGTGAGGTCCCTCAGGACACATTCAGTGAAACCACTGAAACTTCTTCATAAGAAAATCAGGAGTATCGTGATTCTTCTTCTGAATCTGTCTCAGTGGGAATCCCTAATGTTGAATCTAGTGGGATCCCATTGGAAACTGTAGTGGAAATTGAACCTGAATTAGTTTCACATGATAAATGTGTTGATGAAACGCATATTGATGAGACTTCTGCATGTTCAAATACTGAAACTGATTTTGATAAAGAAGAAAAAGGATTTGAGTTAAATAAAGAGTCATTAGAAAATGTTTTTGAAAGTAAAACATCAACTTCAAATGATGATCTCAGTAAAGAAAGGGTGTCAAGTTGTTCATCAACATCACATGAATGTGTAACTTCTAATCAGCAGACATCAAAATGCTCAGTACAGCCACAAGCAAAACATTTTAGGAAAATCAAATCGTCCAATCATTCAAAATCAAACAAAGATTCTTCATTAAAGTATAAAAATTTTCATAATACTCACACAATAAAACGGCAAACATGTTTTAATTATGGAATTGCTGGACACATTGCAAGAAACTGTGTTCAACTCCCAAGTGCCCAGTCCAAGGAGAAGTTTGTACAAAATCAGAAGGTCAAGTCTAACCGATATCGTTGTTCAGAGTCAATGACGACTGAAAAGTCTAAGACAATGAAAAACAACTATCGCAAGACTAAACCTTCTGATCAAGATTGGAATGCAGCCAAACGTAAAAAACAAAATCAACAAAATGATTTTCGAAGAAATCAATATAAAGCTTTTGGTAACTACAATTCTCAATGGTCAAACAAGCATTGGAAACCTAAAGCTAAGGCCAAGCAATCCAATCCGTCTCATACATTTCATTGAAATTCTGCCATTGAAAATACTTTGAAGTTTTTAAATAAAGACAATTTAGTGTGGCAGAGAGTGACTTACATTGATGCACAAGGAAAACCCAGATCCACTATGGGCTGGGTTCCTAAATCTAACTGATCCCGCTAATTGTGCAGGAACAGCTGTGGAGGACTACCGTGCGCCTCTGGTACATGGATAGTGGTTGTTCCAGGCACATGACGGGAGACTTATCCCAACTAATAAATGTCAAAGAATTTAATGGTGGATATGTCTCATTTGCGGGAGGAGAATCAGGAAGGATCACATTGAAAGGAAAAGTAAGAAACGGTGTTTTAAGCTTCGAGAATGTTAACTATGTTCCAGAACTGAAACACAATCTGTTGAGCATCTCTCAGATTTGTGATCGAGGAAATTCAGTTCACTTTACAAAGAAAGGATGTTATGTACTTAAACCTGGGATTGTCATTCCAGAAGATTGGTTCTTAATGTCAGCAGAGAGACAAGGAAACACTTATGTGATTGATATGAAAAAGAAACCATGTGAAGAAGTTACTTGCCTATTCTCGAAGATTTCAGAACATGATGGTCTACTGTGGCATCGTCGCCTTGGGCATGTGAACATGAAGAATCTGAACCGACTGGCTAAAGGTCAACTAGTCCGTGATCTTCCAATCAAATATTTCATGTTGGTTGAAAAATGTGTTGCTTGTGCGAAAGGAAAAGCTCATCGAAAACCTCATAAGTCTAAACCTGCAACCTCAACGAAAGCTGTGCTCGAATTACTTCACATGGATCTTTTTGGTCTAGTGAATGTGTTGAGTATTGGCAAGAAAGCTTATTGTCTCGTAATCGTTGATGATTATTCACGTTACACCTGGGTGTATTTTCTCAGCCATAAGAATGAAACTGCAGTCTTAGTGAAACAATTCATCACTCTGGCTGAAAATCAAGCGAGTACCAAGGTGAAGGTTATTCGATCTGACAATGGGACAGAATTCAAGAACGTTACTTTGGACACATTCTGCACTGAAAAGGGAATTGATCGTCAGTATAGTGCACCACGAACTCCTCAACAGAATGGAGTAGCTGAAAGAAGAAATCGTACTCTTATCGAGGCTGCACGAACTATGCTGGCTGACTCGAAGCTTCCTAGTTTCTTTTGGGCTGAAGCTGTTAGCACGGCTTGTTACGTTCAGAATCATGCTTTAGTAAATAAACGTCATATGAAAACTCCTTATGAGATTCTGGAAGGACGTAAACCTTCGGTTTCACACTTTCGTATTTTTGGATGTCCATGTGTATTTGATGTGCTGAAAATGGGTTAATTAAAAACAACTAAAATTACCCTAAACTAGACTCTCTAAGCTTTAAATTTATAAAACTAAGACTCTCTAAACCCTAAACCACACGACCGACAAGTGTACCGATCGATGCAGTATAGCCTAAGGAAGTCCGAGTATCGAACCCAAGAGACTCTACTGATTACGCTAATGACTCTATCTAGACTTAGACTGACACGACCTGACTAATTGTTTATTGATTAGGGGGGGGGGTTTCTAAATATCCTAAAATTATAATTAAAAATCAACTAAATTAACTAAACGAACTAGACACGAACTCACACGAAGGCTGAACTCAAGGATGATGAAGGAACAACCTAGACAGGAATCCTGATTGCTTTTAGTTATGATTATAATTGGAAGTTGTCTGCTATGGAACCGGGATCTTAAAATTCTCACCTCTCGGGAAATCTAAGGACCCCTAACCCTTCTCAAGAGCACGCTAAGATCCCCTAAAGGTTGTTAAATTACCGGTTATTAGACTCCTTTACAAGACATCTAATGGGTTTATAAAAGTATCCTACAAGGCTCACTCCCTTACGAGACCTAAACCTAGGATAGGCTTATTTTCTCAGCTAGACTTGCTAGACAGCAGCCAAAAGGTTAACTTCCTAAGAAGGACCCACCTTGCGGTTTAATCACTTAGACCTAGCAATAATCTCGCACCTTACAGCTATTGACGATTAGTAGAACACTTGATTTTATAAAAATACCAATTATTACTTCTAAGATTTATCGGCCGATTTAACCCTAAAGATTCAAGATTTATTACGTGATATAGACAGTCACCAAAATCTAAAACCTAGCATGACTCTATTATGTGATAAAGACCGTCACCAAGATTCATGCGAAGCAATAATCAATAATTAAACAACATCAAGCACGCAAACACATCTAACTGATAGAACAAACCGTTTACAATTTATAAACTATCCATAGCATTAAAAAATCCAAGAATAATCAAAACATATGCAATCATTCAACCATGTCTAGGTAGTAACAGGAAATCTAGCTGCTAAACATAATAAAAAACAAGTTCATAATCATAGTGTAATCTGAATTTATCATTAAACAATCAAAAACAAACGAAAAATGAAGAAACAAGATGATAGAACCCGTAAACTTCGATCCCGTGCGCTCCAGAATGTTCCCCGAGGTTTCCTTGGCTTCCCGAACCTTCAACAAGCTTCAAAACAGCCTCCAAAGTCGTCCAAAAACTCTAAAATTCGTAATCCTTCGTATCTCTCGGCTCTTGATGATGATATTATTAAATAACCAAGAAAAACCCTAAAAATCGTAGCTGTTAAGTCGGTTTCGCGATCGTAACGCCCACGCGGCCCGCATAAGCGATGAAGGTAAGTTAACGCGGCCCGCGCGCGTGTTAAATTTCAGAAATCCTATCTTAAGTTGATTCAGCCCGCGTAGAAGGTGATTATAAGCTCACGCGGCCCGCCTCAATTCTCTAGAACTGCTTTTTCGACTTATTTTTGCTCACGAGCTTCCGGTTCTTGACCCGACACTTTCCCTTGTCATATTTTACTCGTTTTTGCACGTTTCGGCTCAAAATACCTGAAAACACCAATAAATCAAAAGTATATACAATCTAAACTAAAACGGAACCAAAAACAACTATCTAACTACTAAAACCTGACGCGAATAAAGATGTATTTTACAATACATCAAATATCCCCACACTTAACCTTTTTCGTCCCCAAAAAAGAATTATGCAAAACGGAATCATAGTCGGAATAATCGAACGGGACAAAAGCTTAATTTCTTTTATTAAAACCGAAACTCATGTTAGCCGCGATTGCAAGTATATCGATCCTCTAAAACCCAACCCGGTTCCAAGCCCTTATCATGCAATTTAGTTCAAGTTCGGTCAATCTACCTAGGGTCTCACACTAAGAATTGCAAGTCCACCTAATCCCCCCTCAAGCTTATAGGACAAAAGGAACAACCACTGGGTTATTTCCTAACCGTTTTATACCAAGATTAAGAGAGTTTAAAATCAAATCTATTATTTTTTTCTTTTTCCATTTTTTTTCATTTTTTTTCTTTGCTTCTTTTTTCTCTTGTGAGTCTAGACGATGCTTTCCCTAACCAAGAGGTATTCCGGCTGTAGAGTTGCTATCCCCAACCACAGATTACTTAGGTTTCGGTACTTTTATTCGGCAATTCGATTTCACACATCCCAAAGGCATTCCGGCTGTAGAGTCGCTATCCCCAACTCGGATTACATAGACCTGTGTTACTTTCATTTAGTTTCTAGCTCACTTATTTTTTTTTTCTTTTTCAACGAGATAATGACCAAAAACTCTAACGATCTTAGCTTATAACGGCATCCCTTATACTATTTTTGGCGGTTTCAATTTCCCCACTCTCCCTAGATGAGAACACACTAGTAGACCGACAATTAGGTATATTTTAAGATCAAAAGACATTTTCTATTTTTTTAATTTTTTTGGATTTTTGATTTTTTTTATTTTTTTTTGTATTTTTCGACTTTTTATGACTCGACTAACTATACTAACGACACTAAACGATAGTTTCCCATCCCCACACTTAAACTCTACATTGCCCTCAATGTAGGATGATAACCGACTCAAAATACTAAAAATAAATAAGAAATAAAAAGACTAAGGGCAAATTGGAAAGGACTTAGCTGGTTATATAATCGCGTAAGCTCCAGAACTCTCGTTCAATCCAGCTCGATCGTATAGCATTTCGTTCGCGGTCGGCTTTGTAGGATCTGTTTCGAGATCTAAACGAGTCGGTTCAGAGGAATTCCATCAAATACAGGTGCGGAAAACAAGTATTTGACCTATAAACAGCTGAATCTTCACTTTAACACTGATTTGTATTGATATGAATGCAATTACAATCAGTTCTCACACCGGCAGCACCTCGGTATGGAAATCACACAAATGTTACTCTCCCATTTCGCTTGAACTTGAACTCCTATATATAGACTATAAGAATTTCGCTTGGGATGGACATCAGCATGTCTCAAGCGAAATCTGATGTAATGATTTCGCTTGAGATGCTTCAAGCGAAAACCCTTCAACATATATATGTTCAAGCGAAATCTTCTCATCTCTAACACATTTTCTCATTCTACGTGCCCTGAACTATTCTAACTAGTGTAAGACTCGATACAAGACGAAGTCGACAGATGTAGTGCACCAACAGACTCCCCCTCAGATGTTGACGAGTCGACTATCGAGTCACAATAATGCTGTGTCTTCACATCTTCAATCTTGATCAGTCTCTGGGCTTTTCTCTCTCTATCTTCTTCTCAAAAATCTTCAGACTCTCCCTCACGATTTGCTGGAATTCATTTGTTCTTCATCAACATCTGCTTTAGGATCGATGCCTGAATCAAATTTTGTCTACAAGATCATTGCCTGGATCTCATCTAATTCTCTTGATCAGATCTCTTGATTCCTTAAGTTCATCAGCATCAGCAGCTAGCGAACTTTAGATTCATGATTAGATTCTGACTTTCATAAGCTTTGAATGAATGAATCTGTCTTACCTGTAACAATCTTAACCCAGAAATAAATTTTCAAAATTTAACAATTTAAATGCATCAACAATCTGATATAATCAGATAACTCTTTCTCAAATCACAAACCAAAGATGAACCAAATGTAGGTTTTAAAATATCAATTGTATGATTTTAATAAACCTTTTGACTTTTTAAGAATTACTCCCCCTCGCAACTAAGTCATCATGTTTAGCACTTGAAATTTTGACAATCAGCTATCCAATATCAGTTGTCGAAAATCTTTTTGAATTTTTTAATAGAATGAAATGCAGAAAAGAAATATTTACAAACAATATTTTTGTGAGTTCGTGTAAGAGGATCATATCAGTTTATGTGACCAATCACTAGCACCGTTAAGCTTGATTTCATTTTAAGTTCTAAACAATTCACTTAGATTGTCAGTATATTTGTCCACTTAAATTTTCACACAAAGTTCAATTTATCCGAGATACGACGTTAATGTTTTAAGCAACTTAAACTTATCCGTGTGTCCCACTACTTGAATATACTCCCGTATCCAGATCCCAATATTCAGTCTTACAGGTGAATATACCACATATGATATCTGTCCGGGGAATAAATTATAGTACGAGGGCCGTGAGAGCTCAGGTCGATCTTTCGAAACGCAGAGAGATGACGGCTTCGACTTTTGGTGTGTCCCCTTTAGAGGATCTTTTGTTTCAACAGCCATGATTAGCATTTTTCAATGTTTCATCATTTTTTAGCTGAGGGTGAGCTATATTTCAAGCAAATGTAAAGTATTCTCCGAGGACTAGGCCATTGCTTCCGCAAAATCAGAAGTCCCGGGATAATACCCCAGATATCACTGAGCATAAAGACCTAGTATCTCAGAATAAGGGACCTTTCAAACAAGATTTCAGGGGTTACCTATATATCCAAGTTTGTGTTAACCCACAGAACAAACAAGTTTGAATTTTAGATTTGTATCTCGTCACAATCTACTAAATGTGCAAAAACCTACTGACATATCCACAGTAAGATTGTTTATCACATTTATATCTTTACATTTCTCTAGCATGTTGTGACAGTCCACTGATGTACTATCATTTCCTCTATATGCAACAAAAACTCATTTTTGAATTTTATCATGTTTTTGTCTTTTTCAAATTTTCAAATGTTTTTGGATTTTCTAAAAAAATTTACTCCCCCTAAAATGCAAACACATTTTAGGAAATTTGAAACTAAACTGTACAACCAACTTGACAACTGATATCGAATCGCATCAAATCGCCATTCACTTGGCATAAACAATCAGAACTCCCCCTATCACAAAACTATTTTCTCATTTAGATTTCAAAACACTTAAGTTTGTTTTAATCAAAATGATTTTTCCGGAAAATAATTTTTATGATATAAACCTTTGTAGATTCGGGGTGTGGTTCATCACATTGTCTACTTTTAACCACTTGTAGCAGATCAAGTACAAATTAATGTCCCTGATTTACCACTTGCACGTATGCACTTTCTATACCAATTGTAAAAATTATCACATGTAGGATCGGAATTACCACAAACATTATCACTTGTAGGAATGTTACGTCTACATTACCAATTTACCAATCAGAATGCCGATTCCTGCTTCGCACTTACCAACCTGGAAGCTCCGGCAATTCCTGCAGTATGACTTGCCAAATTTAACTATTACAAGATTCATTCACAAAAACAATTTTCAAGAAAGATGCCGATTCCTGATCCGCGATTACAAACTTGGGATCTCCGGCATAGTCCTAAGACTTCAAGGGAAACAAACTTCCATCCAAGTCTTCTCAGACTTGATGGCTTTTAGTTCTTGCGCAGTAGGGTTATAAGTTGCCTTTTTAGTTGCATAAAAATCTTTAACCCCCTTAGCTTTCCCATTCAACATTTTTCCAAAAATTTTCTTAACACTTCCATTGAATGTTTTCTCGACATCAAACTTGGTTTTCTCTGTGTAAAAC
The DNA here is from genome assembly GCA_030545235.1 of Helianthus tuberosus. Classification (NCBI taxonomy): domain Eukaryota; kingdom Viridiplantae; phylum Streptophyta; class Magnoliopsida; order Asterales; family Asteraceae; genus Helianthus; species Helianthus tuberosus. The sequence continues at coordinate 154,298,092 of CM060409.1, forward strand.
TGATTCGAGATATCACTCTTTCCAACTTTCTTTTTCACCTCTTCAAACTTCAGTGATGGAAACTCATCATCATTCACTGAAATTTTCACATCACCTTGTGGCTCTTCTGGCTTTGTGGAACCAGATTCATAGCCGACATTCACATCAATTTTCTTAACAACCCACACTTGGTTGTCATTCTCTTTCTTTTTATAAAAATTCTTTTTAGAACACTCACCAACCTCATAAGTCGAGTTTTCAAAAATTTAAAATTTTTCGATTAGTGGTTCAACATCAACAACCTTTTCTTTCAATTTCTTAGAAACTCCCTGTTTTGTTGTGACATTTTTCGAACAGTTCCATGCAATGTGACCAGCTTCATTGCACTTGTAACAGGTTCTAGTTTCTCTTTGATAAAACACTTCAGTTCCATTCTTCTTCTTTTCAGCAAGAAATTCTTGATTTGACTGTCTCCAGAATGGTTTCTTCTGTTCCTCTTCTGCAAGTCCACCTGACACAAATTCTGTTTTTGTTTTAGAATTTTTCAAATTTTTATGATTTTCTGGTGGAATAAATCCAAGACCTTTCTTTTTGTAGCTACGATTTTGGTTTTGTTTCTTTTGAAAACCAGAACCAGAATTGTAACCCTTTTTCTTGTTTAGACGTTGTTGAACTCTTGAAGTGTACTTTTTAGGTTTTTCAGTAAGATTTAAATCTTTTATTTCAGAAATATTAATTTCTGTCATTTTGAAAACCTTTTTGATCATGTCAAAATGAACACTTCTTATTTGAAACTCTTTGTCAGAGTATAATTTGTCCGAATCATTTAAAGTGTATGCAACTTCAAATGTTTCATCATCCAAATTTACTTTCGATAACAAAAATTCTTTACTATAAGACCGTTTAACCGACGACTTTTGACTGTTGACTGATGAATTTGACCCTCCAGACTCAGATTTTGACTCAGACTCCTCCTCAGTATCCAACACCTGATCGACCACCTTTTTGATTAACCCAGACTCATGATCAGTATCAGACGATGTAAACGTGACATCAATGTTATCTGGTAAAACGTCAGTTGTGTCGGTTTTTAACTTTATATTGACTGCTTTTTCAAGTTGCTCCTCGTTTGGTTTTCTAGGAGAGTACCCTTCCCAAATTGGAGGCGGACACTTGTTATATCTAACAGTCGGTTTCTTACCACAATCTTTCTTTTTCTTCGGCTTCTCGTCTTGAAAAGCTTCCATACCTGCAACAGTTGGGTAAATACGATCAATGAGATAATCAGAACTAGAATAACTTTGTAATAAACGTCTAATTCTCTCATTTTCAATCTTCTCTGTTTCCAACTCTTGCTTCCATTTAGCACTTTCTTCGATGTAAAAGTTGATAGCTTTTTGCTTTGTCATCATAACAGCATTCATCATCGTAAGTGCTTGTTCTCGTTCTGAGTTTGTCTTTTGAAGACCAGTTACTGTTTTGTTCAAGACATCATAAGATTCTTTTACATAGTTGAGGTTGAACAGTAACTGCTCTTTCTTCTTCTCATATTCAGCAATGATATCGTCTTTTGTAGCACATTCCTTGCAAGCTTCCAAACACTTCTCGCAAGGCTTTACAACTTCAACAATCTTTTCTATTTCGATTGTTTTCACCACTTCAATCACTTTTTCTTCTTCAACCACCTTCTCTTCTTCCTTCACTCGCTCATTTTCAATCATCTCCTCAACAACAACAACAACTTCAACATTCTCGTTCTTAACAACATCTTCAGATTTCTTTATTTGTTGTTCTTTAACAGCTCGTTTCTCCATGCGATCTGCAAAATAGAAATGAAAACCTTCAGAAGAAAGATGAGATTTAGCAATATTGATATATTTCTCTTCCTCATCATCACTGCTACTATCAACTGGTAACGGATCAAACTGTACAGATTTTTCAGAATCAGCATCTGATACACCAGAATTAGACGGTGTTTGATTAAATACAACTTCTTTTTCTGAAGTAACATCATTTTGCACACTCTCATCTGCACTTAGTGAATCTTCATCAGCGCTTTCTGAGCTTTCTTCAGATGTAACAGACTGTTCCTTCACACTTTTCACTGTCTCACCAATAGATTTCATCCATGTGGCGAACATGTCTGGTTCTCTAACAATCTTTGCAATGAAAGCTTTGAAATCACCCTTTTCATCAACAAACATATTCCAGCTGAAACCTTCAGGTAGCCTCTCATCATCTTGGTCGACTATGTATGCTTTGCTATCAGGAGAGATATAATTGTTCCAGTTGAAATCTACCAAACATCCTCTCTTTGAATCCTCAATCTTTCTACCATGAGCCGTTTGTGAGTCTTGTGACTGACCAACTTGCTGATAAATGGCTTTCCGGTAGTAATCGTCTTTTCCAAACGGATTCTGAGCTCCACTAGCTTCCCTGTTCTTGCACTCCCGCTTGAAATGGCCTTTCTCCCTGCAACGAAAACAAGTAACTTTAGATTTATCAAAACCTAAAGTAGATACACAAGCATCAAGAAAGTCATTTCTCCCGGTAATCGTCTTAAACTTTTCAGCACGTCTAAGAACACTAGCAAGACACCATTTGATATCCATCAGTTCCATCTCTTCGGCGTCTATCTGATCATAATCCTCCTTTGTGAGCATAGGATTTCCGATCCGACCTGCAACTAGACCTTCATAAGATAACAAGACAGAACCAAGTAGAGCCATGTAGTCTTTAGCAGTGTCTTCTGAAAAACTTTGACCTTCTGGAAGATTTAGTGCTATGTTACACTGAATCACATATCCATTTCCTGTCTTTGTGCTCTGAGACTGAAAATTTTCTGATGAACTCTTTGGATTGACACTCGGATATAATGAGAAACCGCTGCTGCTTTTGTTTGAACTTTGATCAACATTTTCCGTTGAATTTCCAGCACTAAAAGCAGTCTGGATTTTCGGACTTCTCTCAACTTCTGGAACCGGAATGCTACCTTTGTAGTACATCTTCACGTCCTGTTGACCACTTGGACTGTTCATCCTCGCGATCTTCTGCTGTTCCAGATCCTGACCCTCAATCTTTTCGATAAACTCACCAATTGATAACCCATCATAAACTCATGTGTTTTTCAAGATCATCAAATAAGTTCCCCACTCTTTTTGCGGTAACGCATCAGCTAATTTGTCTACCCACTCTTCAGATTCCTTTTTTATACTAAGCATTGACATAGATCGCACCAAGTGGCAGTATCTTTCAATTAGCTTCTTGGTATCTTCTCCGGGCAAACTTGTAAACAAATCAAATTCTTTCTTGAGCAGTGCCTTCTTGCTTTTAATCATTTTCTCGCTACCCTCAAATTTGACTTTAAGTGCATCCCAGATTGACTTTGCAGTTTTATCATGCTGTAGCAGAATGAAAATATCTTCTTTGATAGCTTGTTGAAGCAGACTGATCATCATTTTTTCAGATCTATACATATCCCGTTCTTCATTAGTAAATTCAGATATTTTTTTATCAACTTTCATATCAGTCTGTGGCAAAACATATTTCTTCAAAATACACTCCCATGATCTCAGATGGTTTGCCTGAACCCAGTTCTCGAATCTATCTTTCCACCCGTAGTATTCTTCGATACTCATCAATTTCGGGGGCTTTTGGATGGTTCCCGTCTCGTTTTCCAAATTCATGTTCTGAGCAATAGAAGATGAACTCGACGATGTTGCAAATGCGTTGTGAAAATCGTTATCCATGTTTCAATAGCACGATTTTTAATAACAGATTCTTTCAAGCGAAATAGTCACTTTATGTCTTTCAAGCGAACTGGTCAACTGGACTTTCTTCAAGCGAAATTATCCGTCAAACTAGTTGAAGCAAAACTAACAAATCTTTGAAGCGAAATCGTTCAAGCGAAACTTTCTGAAGAGAGAACCCTGAAGCGAAAACCTTGAAGCGAAACTAGATAATCTCTGAAGCGAAATAATTCAAGCTAAAACGTCTGAAGTGAGAACCCTGAAGCGAAATGTTAGTAGAATTTCAAGCGAAATTTACTGCAGTCTGATCTGTTCAAGCGAAATCCATTCGGATGTCAATTTTGATCACTTTTAGGTCGAATTTTGCCAGGAAACTTTCAAGGGTCTGTTATCTTGTACTTTTAAACAATCCGTGAGAAATTGAACAGTTTTTTACCGTGAAAAATTTCTGAACTGATGAAAGAAAGTGTAGAAGTAAGAGAACGTGATAAATTTCGGCTGATATCTACAGAACTCCTCACCCGGGCTCTGATACCAATTGTAGGATCTGTTTCGAGATCTAAACGAGTCGGTTCAGAGGAATTCCATCAAATACAGGTGCGGAAAACAAGTACTTGACCTATAAACTGCTGAATCTTCACTTTAACACTGATTTGTATTGATATGAATGCAATTACAATCAGTTCTCACACCGGCAGCACCTCGGTATGGAAATCACACAAATGTTACTCTCCCATTTCGCTTGAACTTGAACTCCTATATATAGACTATAAGAATTTCGCTTGGGATGGACATCAGCATGTCTCAAGCGAAATCTGATGTAATGATTTCGCTTGAGATGCTTCAAGCGAAAACCCTTCAACATATATATGTTCAAGCGAAATCTTCTCATCTCTAACACATTTTCTCATTCTACGTGCCCTGAACTATTCTAACTAGTGTAAGACTCGATACAAGACGAAGTCGACAGATGTAGTGCACCAACAGGCTTGAATCCAACTGGTATGCTCGATAAATGCCCGAAATTTGAATAAACAGCTCCAAACTCACCCGAATGGAGATTGTGTACGGGTGGTACATATTCGAACCTGCATTAACAAAAACAACCAAAATACCAAAGCAATACCGACTCGAAACACAAAATGACTCAAAACTTCTAACTTAGACGAAAGGTACACAAATCCTAAGCATAATGCAAGCACATACCCCGTGTTCGACGACTCAAACCAGCGACATCAATGGTATAGTGAAGACAAATAGTGGTGATGATGATGATGACAATGGTGTAATGGGCGGATGAAGATGGTGGTGGATTGTATTAAAAAATGAAATCAAATTTGGGCCAGAAGCTGATATTCATCGACATACATGACCCACGCGGCCCGCGTAAGGATTTAGGTTAAGTTGATGCGGGCCGCGAGCGTCGAAGGGTTTCCGATTTCCATTAAGTCCATGCGGGCCGCGTAAGATGAAGCACATGGTTAACGCGGGCCGCGTGGACAGCAAACAGCAGCTGTTCATTCGACAGCAACAGCAGATTGTTGTTTTTAATCTTTATTCTATTCCCAAACTACCCTCTGTACCTTATTTTGTCGTTTTGAACAGTAAACGTACCTGGGAATCGTTCGTCTGCTGAGTTCGGGCTTCGTGAAGGAGTGTGTACCGACAAAAACTTTTACGACACACAAAAGACACAAAAACACGAAAACGACGCAAGAGACGCTAAAACACATAAACTCTAAACTAAAGACACGACGCGAACGACGACTCCATATACAAACTCTACAAGTGGGTCACAATCGTTCACACACTCATGGAGGATCATGTAAGCGCAGCTCACCTCCATACCAACTCTTACGGGCTGTAGCACTAACATCTCTAATATTGCCCGCATCTCCCCTAACTTTCTCATATATAGCTCGATCTTTCGACTCGTCATCGGGCGGTTTGAATTTAGATGTTTCATATTTAAACCTATCCCCACACTGAACCTTGCTCAGTGTCTCTACCTTAGATTCCAACCTCATCAATCTCTCTTCCAACTCCTCTACTCTCATATCAGGTGGATCCCCACACTTGGGTTTTAACATCTTCTCTAGACTCGGCTCACTCACCACCTTTTTCTCATCACTCTCATTCCTCTTACTCTCTTTCACCGATGCTATCGCCTCGACTCTCTCACTCGGCCCTCTCGCATTATTCACCTTGAAAACCACTGATTCGTCTTCCGCTCTAAGTGTGATTGTGCCTAAGAAGACATCTATAAGCGCTTTAGCAGTGTTCAAGAACGGGCGCCCTAAAATCAACGGCACTTTATCATCGGCCTCCATATCTAGCAATACAAAATCAGCCGGAAAGACAAACTTATCCACTTTCACTAACAAATTCTCAACAATTCCCCTAGGGTACTTAACTGTCTTATCGGCTAACGAGAGGGTCATACGAGTTGGCTTCAAATCACCTAGGCCTAGTTTTTCGTAAAATGAATATGGCATCAAATTAATACTAGCACCAACGTCTGCCAACGCGTGGTTTTTAACATCACCACCAAACAAACATGGAATCGTGAAAATGCCCGGATCGGTGAGTTTCTCAGGAAGTTTATTCAAAATCACTGCGGAACATTCTCCATTCAATGGAGTACTAGAACACTCACCAACTCTATCCTTACGCTTGAGAAAATCCTTAAGGAACTTGGCGTATTTGGGCATGGATCTCAGGGCCTCTATGAACGGAAGATTCACCTTCAGCTGGGTGAACATCTCAAGAAATTTCTCGTATTCCCTAGTATATTGCTGTTGCCTAGCACGAGCGGGAAACGGAAGGCGAGAAATATCAATCACTGGCGATAGCCGAACCTTCGTCGGCTGCTTCTCCACTTTCTTCTCTACCGGCGACTTCTCGGCGTGTGCGGTACTTGCTGGGTCTAGCCTCATGTGCACCTTGCCTGGAGCCTCCATCTCGATCTCCTCATCTACCTCATCATCACTCCCTAACTCATCATTCTCTCTTGCGACCTCTCCTAGACTCATCCCACTGCGAGTAGTAATAGCTTTCACAGAATGGTTAACTGGGTGAGTGGTACCTGAAAACTGACCAGAAGGGGATTCCCTTAACTGCCTAGCTATATCCCCTACTGTTCTCTTAAGATCTAAAAGAGTAGACTCTTGATTTTTGAGCTGAAGATCGTGACTCTTATTAATTTGATCTTGAGTTTGAATAAATTCAGTTAGGGATTTCTGGTTCGCCTGATTCTGTGTCATCATCTGAGCTAACATCTCCTCTATCTTACTCAAATTTCCCTCTAAAGCCTTTCCACTACCTTGACCCTCTTGATTCGACCCCCACTAGCAAACTGACCTCCTGAACCACTATACTGACCACTCTGACCCGAACCACCACTCGTGTAAAGACCAGACCCCCTATTTTGATACTAACCAGATGGGAAACCAGGGGGATTGCCTGACGAACGATAACTACCACTATTACCACTACCCTTCCAGCTGGGGTTAAAACTATTATTACTACTAAATTGACCCCTAGACTGACCCGCTATGAACTCAACCTGCTCTAAAGTAAGAGTGGGACAATCGAGCGTGTCGTGACCTCCCCTACAAACCTCACACCTATCCACTTTCTTCTTAATCTCATTCAACTCTTGCCTCATCTCTTGCCTCAACCTCTCGACTATAGCAGCTACCGATGGATCCAAGTTAACTTGGTTTCCCCCTCGACCGACCGAGGTGGTATGAACAGGAATGGAAGTCCTGTCGGTATAGCTATAGTCCATATCAGAATGTGCAAAACTCTCAAACAAATCATTACACTCATTCACCGTCTTCTTTCCCATAAGCTGCCCTCCTGCTGAAGTATCGAAACGAGCTCTAATCTCAGGAGTAAGACCATTGTAGAACTTCTCAACTAACGCCCAATCAGACAAACCATGCTGCGAACAACGAGAAAGAAGCGTCTGGAAACGCTCCCAAGCTAGGTGGTATGGCTCATCAGGCTCCATACGGAAGGAGTGAATCTGATCGCGAAGGCGAGACGCCTTGGCTGGTGGAAAGTATTTGGCTATGAAGGCATCGCGAAGACCAACCCAAGTAGTGAAAGTGCCTGCGGGCTGAGAATCAAACCAGACGGCTGCACGTCCAGCGAGAGAAAATGGAAAGACCTGTAGGTACCTGGCATCTAGATTGACACCCTCTATGGAGTAGGTGCCACAAAGGCGAGTGATGCGATTTATGTGGGCGGGAGCATCCTCGTCGTCACGACCATGAAACTGGCACGAATTCGTAATGGCTGTCATGATGTATGTAGGAATCTGCCAGGACCTATCATTTGCAATGGCGGGAAGGGTAATGGGCGAATTAGCGCCAGTGAAACCGGTGGTAGCCTGCTGGTAAACGGTGCGGTTCGCCATTTGAACTACGGGTGGAGGACTAGGTGTACGAGAACGGGAGGGTGGTGGGGAAACGTGTGGTGAAACGTGTGTTGATGGCTTCGGTGTGAAATCGAAAGCGGGGGTGGACTGCGAAACCGAAGAAGAGGTAGAAGAACTAGAAGAACTTAACTCGGACGCAGAAGACGAGACAGAAGACTTGATCGTAAACGAAATCGGCGGAGGTCCCTGCGAACGCGTATGGGGCATCAAACGAAAAACCAAATACGAACAGGCGAGAAGACTCTAACAACGACTCACTAATCTAGAAAAGACACTAAAGCAAATATTTTTTTGATTTTTATAATTTTAAACTCCTACGACTCAACGAACACACAAATAGCACGTAATATGTCAAGTAAGTCCAAACAAAGTAGTCAATGCAATCGCCAAAGAATCCCCGGCAACGGCGCCAAAAACTTGATGTGCTGAAAATGGGTTAATTAAAAACAACTAAAATTACCCTAAACTAGACTCTCTAAGCTTTAAATTTATAAAACTAAGACTCTCTAAACCCTAAACCACACGACCGGCAAGTGTACCGATCGATGCAGTTTAGCCTAAGGAAGTCCGAGTATCGAACCCAAGAGACTCTACTGATTACGCTAATGACTCTATCTAGACTTAGACTGACACGACCTGACTAATTGTTTATTGATTAGGGGGGGGTTTCTAAATATCCTAAAATTATAATTAAAAATCAACTAAATTAACTAAACAAACTAGACACGAACTCACACGAAGGCTGAACTCAAGGATAATGGAGGAACTACCTAGACAGGAATCCTGATTGCTTTTAGTTATGATTATAATTGGAAGTTGTCTGCTATGGAACCGGGATCTTAAAATTCTCACCTCTCGGGAAATCTAAGGACCCCTAACCCTTCTCAAGAGCACGCTAAGATCCCCTAAAGGTTGTTAAATTACCGGTTATTAGACTCCTTTAAAAGACATCTAATGGGTTTATAAAAGTATCCTACAAGGCTCACTCCCTTACGAGACCTAAACCTAGGATAGGTTTGTTTTCTCAGCTAGACTTGCTAGACAGCATCCAAAAGGTTAACTTCCTAAGAAGGACCCACCTTGCGGTTTAATCACTTAGACCTAGCAATAATCTCGCACCTTACAGCTATTGACGATTAGTAGAACCCTTAATTTTATAAAAATACCAATTATTACTTCTAAGGTTTATCGGCCGATTTAACCCTAAAGATTCAAGATTTATTACGTGATATAGACAGTCACCAAAATCTAAAACCTAGCATGACTCTATTATGTGATAAAGACCGTCACCAAGATTCATGCGAAGCAATAATCAATAATTAAACAACATCAAGCACGCAAACACATCTAACTGATAGAACAAACCGTTTACAATTTATAAACTATCCATAGCATTCAAAAATCCAAGAATAATCAAAACATATGTAATCATTCAACCATGTCTAGGTAGTAACAGGAAATCTAGCAGCTAAACATAATAAAAAACAAGTTCATAATCATAGTGTAATCTGAATTCATCATTAAACAATCAAAAACAAACGAAAAACGAAGAAACAAGATGATAGAACCCGTAAACTTCGATCCCGTGCGCTCCCGAATGTTCCCCGATGATTCCTTGGCTTCCCGAACCTTCAACAAGCTTCAAAACAGCCTCCAAAGTCGTCCAAAAACTCTAAAATTCGTAATCCTTCGTATCTCTCGGCTCTTGATGATGATATTATTAAATAACCAAGAAAAACCCTAAAAATCATAGCTGTTAAGTTGGTTTTGCGATCGTAACGCCCACGCGGCCCGCATAAGTGATGAAGGTAAGTTAACGCGGCCCGCGTGCGTTTTAAATTTCAGAAATCCTATCTTAAGTTGATTCAGCCCGCGTAGAAAGTGATTATAAGCTCACGCGGCCCGCCTCAATTCTCCAGAACTGCTTTTTCGACTTATTTTTGCTCACGAGCTTCCGGTTCTTGACCCGACACTTTCCCTTGTCATATTTTACTCGTTTTTGCACGTTTCAGCTCAAAATACCCGAAAACAGCAATAAATCAAAAGTATATACAATCTATACTAAAATGGAACGAAAAACAACTATCTAACTACTAAAACCTGACGCGAATAAAGATGTATTTTACAATACATCAGTATTATTACTTATGGACTCTAATGGAAAGTGTGAAGTCAAAGGGGATGAATGTTTCTTTATTGGGTATGCAAAAGGCTCTGCCTATAGAGTATACAACAAAGTAACTAAAAAGGTCGTCGAGTCGTGCAACATTGAATGGCTCGAAGAAAATGCTACGGATGCTAGAGTTGGACCAGATTGGTTATATGATTATGCAAATTTGTTTAAATCATTTAACATTTTGTCAAGTGTTTCTTCAGATGCAGGTGTGTCTACGCCAAAGCAGCCACTGTCTTATGGTGATACTGAGGAAGAAGAACAGGCAGAAGGGTGCTTCAGACATCATACCATTGACCCGCCAGGAATGGTTTTTACACTGCATCCTTTGCCTCAACAAACATCTCCTGAAGGTGCACAATCTAGTGGAATTTCAACTAATGCAGCTGGGTCAGAACTGTTCGCTGATCCTATTCCTGAAGAATGTACTGTTACCACTTCTGTGAGTCACAGTCCTGTAGCACCTAATGAGGGGGAGTCAAGCAACATACACACATCTCCAGACGAGACGATACCTGAATTTGCCATTCCAACAAGTGTTCAAAGAAATCATCCTATTGAGAATGTGATAGGTCCCGTGAATGCAGGAGTTCAGACCAGAAGCCAATCAGGAACCCTTAACTTGTGCTTATATTCTAGCTACATTTCTCAAATTGAACCTAAAACCATTGATGTAGCGTTGCAGGAACCGGGCTGGGTTGATGCTATGCACGAAGAGCTAAACCAGTTCGAGAAGCTAGGAGTATGGAAACTTGTGGAGTTGCCAAAAGGAAAACGCAAGCTTGGAACTCGTTGGGTTTTCAGAAACAAGCAAGATTCTGAAGGAGTTATTGTTCGGAATAAAGCACGATTAGTGGTTTAAGGATTCAGACAAATTGAGGGACTGGATTACGATGAAGTTTATGCCCCTGTTGCCCGACTTGAAGCAATCCGGATTTTCTTAGCATACGCATCCTTCATGGGATTCACTGTTTACCAGATGGATGTCAAAATGGCATTTTTGTACGGAGAAGTGAAGGAAGAAATTTTTGTTGAGCAACCGCCGGGTTTTATTCATCCAGACCATCCAGAATATGCCTACAAGCTTGACAAGGCATTATATGGGTTGCATCAAGAACCTAGGGCTTGGTATGCTACTCTGACATAACATCTTCTTGCTCATGGATACACACGAGGCACAATAGATCAGACTCTGTTTATCAAAAGAGTGGGCAAGGATGAAATCTTGGTTCAAATTTATGTCGTTGATATTATTTTTGGGTCTACAAGTGAGGAGCTTTGCAAAGATTTTGAGAGAGTTATGCAAAAGAAGTTCGAGATGAGTGCACTCGGTGAAATGACATTGTTTTTGGGTTTACAAGTTAAACAAGATTCACGGGGCATTCTAATTCATCAAGGGAAATATGTGGACGATGTGCTGAAGAAATTCAAGTTCACTGACGCTAAACCGGCAGAAACTCCAATGGCGGAAAGACCGTTGTTAACTGAAGATGCTGAAGGATCCTCTGTTGATCAACGACTTTATAGGTCTATGATTGGATCGTTGATCTATCTGACGGCTAGTCGTCCTGACATTATGTTTGTTGTCTGCAATTGCGCACGATATCAGGCTAATCCTAAAACTTCTCATCTTACTGCTGTTAAACGAATCTTTCGGTACCTTAAAGACCGACCCAGGTTTGGTCTGTGGTATCCGAGGGATTCGAATTTTGACATGTTTGCGTTTTCTGACAGTAATTTTGGAGGCACTGACAAGGACAGGAAATCCACCTCTGCTGGATGTCAATTTTTGCGTGACAGGCTCATTTCTTGGCAATGCAAGAAGCAACAAACGGTAGCTATTTCCACAGCTGAAGCAGAATATGTTGCAGCTTCGGCGTCTTGCTCTCAAGTGGTGTGGATGCAACATCAATTGCAAGACTACGGTTTGACTTATCTTAAGACTACCATATACTGTGATAATGATGCTGCCATACAAATTGTAAAAAATCCTGTTTTCCACTCAAAAACCAAGCACATTGATATTAAAGTTCATTTTATACGAGACTGTTTTGATAGAGGTCTTATCAAACTTGAGCAAATCGACACAGATGCAAATGCTGCCGATTTGTTCACAAAACCTGTCAGCAGTTCGAAATTTCAAGTGCTTGTGGATTTTCTGAAAATGATCCGCTTTACTGACTCAACATGTCTTTGTTTTATTCGTAGGTAAATTTGTTCATAAAGTTTTCTATTCTTAGGTAGTTTTTATTTATGCTCAAATTTAGGGGGAGAAAATTATGAAAAATACAAAAACATTAAAAAATTAAAAAATACAAAAAGAGGTGTTGCATGACTGGGAAATGAAATGAATTTTCACATTATGGTCAAGGGCTGACTCATGTAAAACCAGTATCGAAACAGTTTGACTCTAGCATGATGTGTTGGTAGGCTCTATCCTTAAGACTGGAAACATTGATTGTTTTGTTCAGAACTAAAATAGTACATGACCTCAGAAAAGAAAATCACTTGGAATTAGCTCATATCTATTTGAATGTCTGTATGTTGTCCCGATACACACAATTTTGGTCTGACTCTGAAATCTTCTCTGAAAAAGTCGTGTATCTCCTCTGCTGCATCCAGATATATGCTGACCTGGAGGTGCTAGGCAAAGTCAGCTTCTGCTGCATCCAGATACATGCTGACCTAGCTGTACGTTGTCGCTCTGTAGATCAATTAAACACCTGAAAGAGGCCCTCAAGTGCCCAAAAGAAACCCAAGAAACCTATATCAAACTGAGAAAAACTCATTTGATCTGTATATTATACCATATCTGCAAAAGATCTATTATGTTCTCTTCTCAACCTATTCCCAATTAAGATTTCAGAAATTTGGATTGGACTTGTGAAATATGTGGTAGGGAAGATACTTGCATGATAGAGTGTGCTGTTTATATTTCCAGGATTTGATTAGTATTTGTTTGGGTGTTCATTGTTAAGAAATCAAAACATGATAAAATTTGTTACAGGCAGTTATATGGAAAAGGTCTAGGGAGGTGAGTTTAGATGGACAAATATACTGGCAATCGTCTAGATCATTCGGTAGTAGATCAGTGTTGATAAGTGAAGTCAAGCCCGAAACCTCGTGATTTGATCCCTGAGCAATTTCGTTAATTTCCTATTTATTTTTATAAATAATAGTTTTTATTATTTATTTTTGTTTTAGGTTTTTGTTTTCATGGAATGTGCTCAGAAGGTTTAGTGGGTTATTGAAATTATATCTGAAATTAGAGGATGTTTTTCATAAATGAATTAATTGAATTAATTAAATCCTTAAAAATCAGATTAAGCCCAACATTATGGTCTTGGCCCAAAAGTCAAAAGGCCCAATCCATGGGTATATAAGACAGGTCTCGAGTCGAGACCTCATTTCTCACTCGAGACCAACTGATATTGTCTCTCAAAATTCCGGCAAGTCTTTAACGTTTCTGACGCGTTTTCCGGTCTCGATTCATCAAACTTGTTTTCCGGTCTCGATTCATCGATTTTTAAAGGTATTTTGATGTTTCTTTTGAAGTTTTGCAGGAAGTTTGAAGATTTGATACTGATTATATGAAGATTTGAAGATGAACTAGAACCCTAGTTTTGAATATATCTTGGTCTTCAAATAAATCATAGGGTGTTTTGGGATTTTGATCCAAAAAGCTGAGAAGATGAAGTTGTTTGTGGGGTCTCGACTCAGATAACACATAAGGACTCGAGACTGGTGGTTACGAGTCGCAATCTCATGGTCTCGACTCGAGACCTCAAGGTTTTGACTCATGGTCTCGACTTGAGAACTCATAGTCTCGACTCATGGTCTCGACTCAATGATTCATGGTCTCGACTCGAGAACTCATGGTCTCGACTCATGGTCTCGAGTCAAAATTAACAGTCTCGAGTCAAAATTTTATTATCTGAGTCATGATGCTGTTGACCTGTTCTGATTGTTGACTTTATGATTTTAAAGTTTCATAAAAATATATAACTGTAAATGTTTCTAATGCATTTTTGTTTTATGCAGAATATGGATTTGAAATTCATTTCTACACACAATCAAGCAGGGTACTTGGCACCACCTCCGGAGAAACACAAGAAGATGTACACTTCGTTGATCAAGGGTCTCAACAGTTGTAGAATTGTTCACGCATTACGAGAAAATCCAGTAGTTTACGAAAGTCTCATTCAAGAATTTTGGAAAAGTGCAAGGATTGAAGTTGTTGAAGGAAAAGGAGTTATTGTTGCTGACATTCAAAAGAAGGCTGTCACTGTGACCGAACAGATGATTCGAGAAGTATTACAATTCAATGACCAAGAAACAAATTCCATTGAACTTCCAGTTGGAACTGTTGAAGCAATATTACCTCGATTGAGTTATGAAGGGAAGTATCCGCCTCTGGTAAAGAAATTTGTGCATCCTTATTGGAGTCTTTTGGTGCACATGTTTATGTTGTGTATGACAGAAAATAGAGGAGGTACAGATCAATTAAATATCACACAGTCTGCTGCTCTTGTTTGTGTGATAACGAACTAGCCTTTCAATTATTCAAAGTATATTTTGGAAGCAATGAAGAGAAATGTGTTTGGAGTCAGAAAGGACAAGTTTCTTATGTATCCAAGGTTCTTGCAAATGATTTTTAATGCTTGCTATCCAGAGTTGGAGAGATCTGGAAACACATTGGAGTTGAAGCCCATGGGTCCAGCTTGTTTTGGTGCTCTCACTCCAAAGAAGGGTACTGAAAAGAAATTTGAAGGTTTAATTCCGTTAGAGAAATTTGGTCAATTTGCAGAGACTGAAGATGTAGCTGCTAATCCAGTAATAGTGCAACCTGTTCCAGTGAATGATGCGCCAATCAATGCACCTGCAAATGCTATAGTTGCTGAAGAACATGACATTCAAAGGGATATTGAAGATGAGCCTGAGAGAGAGAGATTTTAACAATCAACT
Organism: Helianthus tuberosus; assembly: GCA_030545235.1. NCBI lineage: Eukaryota > Viridiplantae > Streptophyta > Magnoliopsida > Asterales > Asteraceae > Helianthus > Helianthus tuberosus. The sequence continues at coordinate 154,313,402 of CM060409.1, forward strand.
CTGACGATGAAGGCATTGAGATTATGTGTGATTATGGAGAAGATGAAGAGCTTCCTCCTGAAGCTGAAGCTGATACTGCTGTTTCTGTTGTTCCACCTGTGATTTCTGCTGAAAGTTTGGCTTTGCTGTTAAAGTCTGTAACTGATAAGATGGGAAATCCTCCTTCTGATCTTTCAGTATCAAGTGAAGAGCCTAGTGAGAACCCAAAGGATCCTGATTCCCTGCCATTGAAGCGGAAAAGGAGGGATCCTCGACTCGGAATGCATGTTGAGCAAAACAAAGATCAATCCATGAATATTGCTGAAGATGATGATGGTTTGTATGACTGCGATTTTGAGAAAAGTGTCACTAATACCACCACCACTACTGAAGATATCTTTGAGTTTGATGCTGACACTCAAAGAAATGATGTGGATACCACCACTGCTGATGTTCAAGTTACAACTGTTGATACTGATTCTGTTATTGATACTATGCCACTTGGTATTTCTGAATCTGCAGGTCCTTCTAGAGTTGTTCATGACTTACCTAGCAGTTCAAGCGGTAAGAGACCTGAGGAACCGTTGAGGATGCCATTTGATGATGACTCAAGTGATGATGATGAGTTTATTAGCATGAGGGAGATGAAGAAACGACTGGTTGTGCTTGAGCAAGATTCAATTCACAAAGATGCAAAGATTATCCAACTTGAAGATACTATAGTGAAGAAAGATCAACAGATTGAACAGCTTCAAGGAGATGTTAGTTTTTTGTTCAATATGGTTTATGATTTACGTGAAAAGTTGGAGAAGAAATTTGGGCAAGAGTTTTCTGATCCGACTGATGTTGAAAACAGAAGAAAATCTTTCGATAAGGATGATGCTGAGAGAAGTGCTGCTATTGAACAATACTTCAAAAGAGTTACTAATCCAACGGCAGACAAAGAGAAGGCTGAAAGAATTAAAAAGAAAAGGGAGTTTGTAATTTTGAAGAACAAGAATCTAAATCCAGATGATGATGATGCTCATGCAACTCACCATTTAATGGATGTTGGTGAAACTCTCTATGATAAAGTTGGAAATTGTTCTGGTGTGGTTAGCTGGGGATTTGATCATGATCGCAAAAGATGGTGGATAAAGAGAAAAGTTGGTCCTGTCGAGTGGTACAAACATCCAGGCCAGTTTCAGTCTTTCACTAAGGTTGATTTGACAAATTTTTCTAAAGCACCTTATGTAGATGATAAACCTGGAGGTCCTGGATATGTGTTTTTCGAGAGATTGAAGAGGGAAGTTCTTCGTAACTTTCCTTCGATGCGCACGGCAGAATCCTTTGTTAAACCAGTTAAAGGCATTAGAGATCCATACACAAACAAGCGTATGAAGATTGTGCACTGGCCTGTAACTGACAAAGAAAAGATGATTCCGTTGGTGAAAAAGATTCCAAAAGGTGCTTTGAAGTCCTTACATTTCTGGGCTTATGATGAGCGTCTAGGACAGGCATTTTTTGTTTGTGATGATGATGTGAATTTTCGATTGGTTGATCAAGTTGATGTGCTGAATCTTGCTCTTGAAGACCTGGAGGTGTTAACTCGAAATCAAATTAGAGCTACTGAAAAGTATGAAGAGATTGCAAAAGGATGGACTGTTGCTGTTGTTTCAGCCATTCATATTCGCACAAAAGGTTTTGGTGGGCTCAAGGATCGGTTGGGTGGTGATCGTGAAAGTTGAAGTTTCAAGAATCTCCATGCATAAACCTAGGGGGAGATTGTTGGAACCTTAAGGTTTATGCATAGAGTAATTAATAGTTCAGGGTTGGTCTTGTAAATGTTTAACTAGTTATTTTGGGTCGATATGTATGGGTTGGGATAGTTTGGCTGGTTTCGAATGGGCCTAGTTTAGTAGTCCATGTGTCACACCCCGACCACGTAAAACAACAAAACGTGGCGGAAACATCGAGGCGTGTTGTAACAGAATTAATGTTTCATAACCATGGATATCAAAAAGTGTTTTATTTTATTAAACATTGAATAATTACATCGTCTGGAAATCTAAATACACAAATTAAACATAGTCTATCATTGTTATTGAGTCACTAAGGCCTTGACCAGTCCTATGTGAGCATGCATCTTATCAATCGATATCATCCAATAATACCTGAAACATATGTGAAAACGAGGTCAGCAAAGAAATGCTGGCGAGTACATAGGTTTTGTGAAAATAAGATTCATGACTTCTGTTTAAAAAAATGTTTAGTCATGAACCTTGTAATTTGCTTTGCCTTTATAAATCATTTGAAAAATAATAAGTTCAGGTGATATGTATAATAAGAGAATAATGCATGATTAAATGAATAACCATGTAAAATGAGTTTGTATAAGATAAGTTGTTTGTAAATAAATGTCTTGTGAAAAGTATGTTACTTGTATAAAATGTTCTATGTCTCAAACTGAAATGATTCAAATAACGCTACAATATGTAATACCATACAAACACTTATATATAGGAAGTACCAGCGGCGTATCCACCATGCTTGTATCATATTCCACACGCATTGTTACTTAATCACTTAATCCAAACCAAACCACCAAAGTGATGTTCATGCCCAAATGTAAATCATGTAATATGTATAACCAAAATAATATGTATGGCTAGTGAAATGCATCAACTAAACCATAGGTGAAACGCACAAAACAAAGTATTGAAGTAAAACTTGGTTTAAACCAATACTATGTTTCGTGTAAATGCATGATCAAATGTAAATCATGTACAAATGTTTACCCAATCGTTACCCAATCGTTAAAACATCGTGTGAAACCCAATCGTTACCCAATCGTTAAAACATCGTGTGAAACCCAATCGTTACCCAATCGTTAAAACATCGTGTGAAACCCAATCGTTACCCAATCGTTAAAACATCGTGTGAAACCCAATCGTTACCCAATCGTTAAAACATCGTGTGAAACCCAATCGTTACCCAATCGTTAAAACATCGTGTGAAACCCAATCGTTTAATTCGTTTTAGGTCGTGAAACTACTTATATGATCGTCTCGCTAATAACATTCAAACCTTCGTGACTCATCACTCGTCGCTTCTCGTTTTCGTATTAACAAACCTCCATAGGGTAAGTTAACAATTACAGATTCAGTCGCTACCTACCATACCCACACATAACCACGGGTGTAGTAAATAACGGGATTTGTCAGATCCTATGGTACCATAACCTAATACTGGTCGGCTTGATCATTGCTAATGAATGTCATTTGTTATGTAACTACAACCAACAAGTTTGTTCACTTTATGAAATCGTTATTAGTTTTGTATAAATCGTCTTAATCGTTTTTGAAACCATCGTTATAACATCGAAAACATTTAGCACATATGAGTCACCCCAAAACAATTGAAAGCAGTAAAATAGGGGAATAATGTACTCGCCTGAGAATGCTTGGAGGTCTTGAACAACAACCAAACAAAGCTAGAGGGAGCACGGAATCAGTCGGCAATCTAAAACTATATAAATAAACCTGACTTAAATCGGGAGATCGGATAGGATGAGGCTTGGTAACCCAAATGAGTATTGGAACTCATATGATATGGTTTAACAAGGCCTACATACTACATGAAACCTAACCTAAGTGCTTTCGACCCATTGCGACCCATTAAGGTAACATATGCTACTTTAACGCGTCGTGCGCGTGAAACGCGTTCGGACCGTCTAACTAGTCCTATGACAAGTGTTATATGCCTAAACATGTTACATAATTAGTTATGTGACAAAAGTTTAGGTTACATATGCTTAATTACCAATTATACATGAAAAGGGTATTCTGGTAATTTACCTAAGGCATATAAACTACCTATCATACAACTACTCAAACGATGTGACCATAGGGTATAACCTCGGAAGGTTATTCCCTACCTACTATGGTCACCTAATGTATTTGGTCGGATCCTAATGATCGACCAAATGGGTCGGGTTCGAAGGTATAGGCGATTTATTAGATCGCCTACCCTACGACCCTAGACAACGTGGTAATCAGTAGGCATAGTCCCAAGGGACTATAACCAACGTGATTACACTCACGTTGCGAAGTTCCTACGAACTTCGCATTGACCATATGCTGGTCAACGCTGAAAGTCAAACAAAGTTTGACTTTCGGACTCGAAAAGCAATAAAATAAGGAAAAGAACGAAAGAATACTTACCCAGGGTCCCTGAATGCTAATCCCGATCCAAGAATCTCAGGTATGAAACAATGGTTTCAACTTAGAGTTTCTCAAATCAGAATTCTTGTAATTTTGAAGCATGGGGGGTGGGGTATTTATAGTAAAAGGTCCACCGTTAGGATCGTTTCATGGAAAACGTGCCTTAATCCCACCCGTACAAGTGTCGGGAAGTTGTGGTGGCTCAAAATGGTCCTTATCATCTGACTAGGCAATGGAGAACATGTGGTTGTGGATTAAACAAGTGCAAACAGGCTGTTTAAAACATTGAATCTGGTCTGCAGACTGCTTTACGGACCTCAAAGCTGCCAATGTTGAGGTCCGTAAGGTAACAACTTTGGCAGATTTACAGTTTTGGTCCCTGCAGCCCCTAAACTTGGTTTTCGATGCATTTTTGACACGTTTAAGCCCCGTTAACCCCATTTCAAAGCTCTAAAATGAAGTTAAAGTATAGGGAACTTAAATTGTGCTAAAAAATATCTCGGATGTCGGTTCGTTTAGCCGTACGGTTGCGTTGTTCGGTTAATTACGACGGAATGCGCATAAGCGCGAAAAACGATCCAAATGACGCGACGAATGGATTTTTCTTATGCCGAACACTAAAATAAAATATTTTAGTGCTTACATAAATTTTTGGATGTCCGGATGTATTCAGAACGTAAGTTATGCGTAAAAATGCAAACTTGTGCACTTTTTGACACTTTTAGTCCCTGAATGACACAAAAGTTTATTTTAGCATACCGAACACCTCAAAGCCTATGTCTAAGCTATGTAAAGGATATTTATGGTATGTTTAACTTATGGTCATGTTCCGGAAGGTCGGTTACAGTTCAAATTGGCATACTTTCGCAGTTTGTCAACTTTAGTCCCTGTAAGCGATTAAACCTTGATTTCACCACACCAAACCTTCCAAAACTTATATCTAAGTTATGTAAAGGTTATTTAAGGTATGTTAAGCCTATTTCACTATTCCGGAGTGTTCTTTGGATTAAACTGGTTATATCTACACATCGGAGCGCGTATAACCCTCCAGAAAGCGATTTAGAGTTTGAAATTGAACGAGAATTGATATGTGCAAATGATACACATATTTTTACAAATCCCAAGTATGAAATATAATATTTCATTGGTTTGGTATTTGTTTGATGGCCGTGGAGGCACAGGTGTTACACCATGTGTTTTAGTATTTAAGCCAACTTCAACAATTGTGTTGGGGTTGATCACTTAGTTGCGAACAAGAGAAGCCAGCCGAAGCTCATTGTGTGTCTTGTATCCGTCACCTTCAATCAGTGAATGCAAGATATTTTGGTTTGTTTTAATTGCTTTTATTGTTTCGGTTATATTTGTTCTTGAATCTGCTTGTGTTTGATTTCCGCACTTACACAAGTTATTGTTTGATATCGTTGAAAGATCCACCCGGGTTTTACAATTGGTATCAGAGCCAAGAAACCAAATCTTGGTTCGGTTTGGATATCATTCGGATTCAAGAAGTTTATGTTGTTACTGATCTTATTTACCAGTTTGTGTTACAGGATTTAGTTTGATGTGGTGTGTTTCTTGATTTTAAGAATCATATCATCAAAACTGTTCTTGGCATAGTCTTCGTAATTGGTGTTGATTGTGGTTTGTGTGATTTCAGAGATTTGTGTTTGCTAATTTCTCGGAGATTTGGTGATCAAAGAAAATTCAAAGATTACGATATCTTTGAATTTTTGAAAAGTGCTGAAAATCAGGGATTACGAGTCAACAGATTTATCTCACATTTGTTTTGCAGGTCTCGACTCGCAACCAGTCATCTCGACTTGTCAACATTTGGTCTCGACTCGAAATCAGCTGTCTCGACTTGTAAACATCACAGTTTCAACTCGAAATCAGAATTAGTCTCGAGTCATAAATTGCTAGTCTCGACTCGCAACCAACTGAGGTCTCGAGTTGTCTGCTTTTGCGTAAATCAGACTTTTTGGACTAAATTTTAAAATTTTAATTTTCAGCATGTCGACCGAAAACGTCAACGTTAACAACACTACAAATGTTGTGACGGGAACCCCCTTGAACGCCACCACTGTGGGAGCGTCCACAGTGGCTAATCACGCTGAACGACCCGAGAAGTTCTCGGGTCTACACTTCAAAAGGTGGCAGCAGAAGATGTTCTTCTACCTAACCACCATGAACCTTGCGAGGTTCTTAACTGAAACCGCTCCCCAACCTGCGGAAGGGGAGACCAATGCTCAGGCTCTGAGCGTGGTAGAGGCTTGGAAGCAATCGGATTTCATTTGTCGAGGCTATGTGTTAAACGGGCTTTCAGATGCGTTGTATAATGTGTACTACAACGTCAAGACTTCCAAAGACCTTTGGGATGCCTTGGACAAGAAGTACAAAACAGAGGATGCTGGCACAAAGAAATTTGTGGTAGCCCGTATCTTGGATTTCAAAATGTTTGATTCTAAAACAGTTATGAATCAAGTCCAAGAATTCCAAATTATACTACATGACATCTTTGCGGAAGGCATGACACTTAGCGAGACATTCCAAGTGGCAGCGATGATTGAAAAGTTACCTCCTAGTTGGGTTGATTTTAAGAATTATCTTAAACACAAAAGAAAGGAGATGACTATAGAGGACCTTATTGTTCGTCTTTGGATTGAAGAAGACAATAGAATTACCCAAAAAGGCAGCCTTGCGCAGACTAGTGCTAGCGCAAATCTGGTTGAGCATGGGCATTCCTCTAAGGGCGCGAAGGGGAAGGGGAAAAAGGACAAACAGAAAGCAAAGGCTAGCAAACTTGGACCGAAGAAAGGGGTTGTGAAAAAGAAACCTCCGACGTTCCAAGGGACTTGTTACAACTGTGACGAGCCGGGGCATCAGGCTAACCAATGCAAGAAACCAAAGCGTGAGTGTGCGCACATGGTGGATGAAGACGTAATGCCTTTGGTGGCAATGATTTCCGACCAAAACGCAATGATGGATGAGGTCAATACTGTGACCAACACTCCAAAAGGATGGTGGATTGATACGGGCGCGACCCGTCATGTTTGCGCAGACAGAAGCCTCTTTACCACCTTCAAGGCACTTTCTAGAGAAGAGAAGCTGTATATGGGAAATGCAGCCACCGCTGACATCATGGGTGAAGGAATGGTGATCTTGAAGTGGACTTCGGGGAAGGAGCTCACTCTTAGCAACATGTTGTATGTCCCGGACTTGCGCAAGAATCTAGTCTCGGGTTGGTTGCTTAACAAGTTTGGATTTCGTTTAGTATTTGAAAGTGACAACTTTGTTCTTACTAAACGAGGAATGTATGTGGGTAAGGGCTACGCCCAAAACGGCATGTTCAAATTAAATGTAATGGCTGTCAAGAACATGAATAAAATTGCTACTACTTCTACTTATATGCTTGATTTTTCTGATTCGAATAAATGGCATGGTAGATTAGGTCACGTTAATTTTAATTCAATACGCCGTTTAATCAATTTAAATTGTATACCAACATTCCATATTGATTTACATTATAAATGTGAAACTTGCGTAGAATCCAAACTTACAAGATCATCATCGAAATCGGTTGAACGAATAACCGAATCCCTTGATTTAATTCACACCGATATTTGTGATTTAAAAGCGGTACCCACAAGAGGTGGAAATAAGTACTTCATCACGTTTATTGACGTTAGTACTAAATATTGCTATGTATATTTACTAAAAAGTAAAGATGAAGCAATAAGTAAATTTATCTTGTATAAAAATGAAGTTGAGAATCAACTTCAAAAGAAGATAAAAGCTTTGCGAAGCAACCGAGGAGGCGAATATGTTGCACCTTTTGTCGATTTATGCGCAAAAAGTGGCATTGTACATGAGTGTACACCTCCTTATTCTCCACAATCAAATGGCGTGGCGGAACGAAAGAACCGCACATTGAAAGAAATGATGAACGCCATGTTGATAAGTTATGGGGTGAGCCTGGAAATGTGGGGGGAAGCCATTCTCTCGGCCAATTATCTTTTGAACAAGATACCATTGAAAAAGAGGGACGAGACTCCATATGAGTTATGGAAAAAGAAAAAGCCTTCATATAAATACTTGAAAGTGTGGGGGTGCCTAGAAAAGGTGATTGTACCACCTCCTAAGGCTCTTAGGATAGGACCCAAAACTGTTGATTGCATATTTATTGGGTATGGGCATCAAAGTAGTGCACATCGCTTTCTTGTACATGAGTCCAAGAGTCCTGATGTACACGTAAACACTATCATGGAGGTGAATCCTAACGTTGTGTCTTACTTTGAAAATGTGTTTCCTTTGAGAAGACAAACACATGCAACGTCAGCAACACCAAAGCTCATCTAGACCAGTTGATGAGGTAGTTCATGATAAGACACATGAACAACCTGAGGTTGAAGAAAGTGACCGTAGGCGAAGCAAAAGACCAATGGTTGAAAAATCCTTCGGTCCAGACTTCATTAGCTATATGGTTGAGGGCGAGCCCAATACATATCGCGAAGCGGTTTCCTCTTCTGAAGGACCTCAATGGAAAGAAGCAATAAGGAATGAAATTGATTCTATATTGCAAAATCATACTTGGGAGTTAGTAGATCTTCCACCTGGTTGCAAACCACTTGGATATCATTGGATATTCAAAAGGAAGATGAAAACTGATGGAAGTGTTGATAAATACAAGGCTAGGTTGGTGATTAAAGGATTTAGACAAAAGGAAGGTCTAGATTACTTTGATACCTACTCGCCTGTGACGCGCATAACCTCGATTAGATTGGTTCTTGCTATAGCGGATTTAAGAAATTTGGAAGTTCACCAAATGGACGCTAAAACCGCATTTCTAAATGGCGATTTAGAAGAAGAGATTTACATGGAGCAACCTGAAGGTTTCTCTGCCCCAGGTCAAGAGGGTAAAGTATGTAAACTCGTCAAGTCTTTGTATGGCTTGAAGCGAGTACCAAAACAATGGCACCAAAATTTTGATCATGTCATGATTGACAATGGTTTCAAAATAAATGAGTGCGACAAATGTGATTTTATGCCTTTATGTAGACGATATGCTTATCATTGGGAGTAATGATAAAATTATCAAAGCTACTAAAAGCATGTTGAAAGCGAGATTTGACATGAAAGACATGGGTTTAGCGGATGTGATTCTTGAAGTAAAGATCATAAGAACCCAAGAAGGTCTTGTGTTAAGTCAATCTCACTATGTGGATAAAATTCTTGAAAAATTCAACTCGGGAGATACGACGGTAGCTCGAACTCCAGTTGATACCTCCCAACATCTCAAGAAAAATAAAGGAGAGGGAGTTGCTCAGTTAGAGTATTCAAGAATTATTGGCAGTCTAATGTATCTAATGACATGTACTAGACCCGACTTGGCTTACGCGGTGAGTAGGCTAAGTAGATACACCAGCAATCCGTGCGCGGGATCATTGGAAGGCTATCACGAGGGTACTTAGATACATAAGATACACAAGAGATTATGGACTGCATTATACCCGACAACCAGCAGTGATCGAAGGATACACTGATGCAAACTGGATATCGGATAATAAAGATTCCAAATCAACAAGTGGTTACGTGTTTACACTTGGAGGAGCTGCTATTGCTTGGAAGTCTTCTAAGCAAACGGTCATAGCAAGATCCACAATGGAATCCGAATTTATCGCCTTGGATAAGTCAGGCGATGAGGCGGAATGGCTACGTCAATTCGTGGAATATATTCCAAGATGGCCAAAGCCTTTGCCAGCCATATGTGTACATTGTGATAGCCAATCAGCGATTGGTAGAGCTTAAAGCTTGATGTACAATGGTAGATCAAGGCACATGCGACGTAGACATAACACGATACGACAACTACTCTCAACGGGTGTTATCACAATTGATTATGTGAGATCAACGGATAACATTGCGGACTCGTTTACAAAAGGCTTAAGCAGAGAGTTAGTAGAAACGTCGTCAAGAGGAATGGGACTAAAGCCCGTGGTAAATGGGAATATGAGGGAAATCTAACTTAGTTGACTGGAGATCCCAAGATCTAAGTTCAATAGGACAACTTAATCATATTACCAAAATGGAGTCACTGTGGGGGAGTACCCCAAACCAAATAAAAGGGAGTTATGCACTTCCTAGTCCATTCCAATCAGTGACATGAAGTGAGGTTAAGCATATTAAGGTTAACAATTTCGGGAAATCAAATTAACCACGATGCTTTTAATGATTCAGAGGAATCATCTATGTTAGAGAGAAGTAGGGTCGCTTCGAATGGATTTGTGGGGTGCGCAAATCCTAGAGCTCTTGCAGAACCAGGCTAGTGTTCCAGGACCATAATAGGACACGACAATGAGGAGTTGGCCAAACCAGGGAGAGTATTGTGTGACGTGTAATGTCATTTACACAAATGGGGGTATGTTCAAGGACATCGCGTCTACAAACCGCTAGTAAGCTAAGTATGCTTCACAAAAGAAGGTTCAAAGGCAACAACCTACCTATCTTGCAATACTCAACTGTCGAAGTTTATCGTTGAAAAGTGTAAGGAAAAGATCCATTTCCATACATGTGGGGGATTGTTGGAAATTTGATGAAAATAGCATTTTTCATGTGGGGAATTATTGGAAAATAGGTGAAAATAACATTTTTCACAAATATAGGAAAATGAATTTTTCCAATTTTGGACTAGAAATAAATATAATAAAATGAGCGGGTTTTATATATTTATTTGTGGGTTTTTGTTCTATGTTGGAAGAGCTTCGCAACAAACTAAACCACGTTCAAAACGGAGCTAAGATGAATGAGATATCGATGCTCAAAGTTGGGTGTTTGAAACATTCAATGCTGAAACAAAAGGGAAAGTAGCACCTTGTCCCACATCGGAGGAAAGATGGAACTTAAATGGGTATTTAAGTGGGAACTCTCCCTCCTTATTGTTTCATGGAAGCACACACTAAGTGTCCTCGCGAAGGGTGCGGAGCACCATAACCCGCTCACGCTCGCGCGATGAGGCGCAATATGGCGCTTTGATGGCGCACTTTGCACTTCGCTCGCATCACCGAGAGCCGCCTTTGTATTTTTGACCACGTGCGCGTGGTGGATCACAGAGGCTGCAAGGACCAAGTGGGCGTGCAGGTTTGAGGCGCGTGACGTGGCGCACGCGCGCATGGACCTGTGTCAGTGTGGCGCACACGCGCATGGCAGTGAGCCAAGTGGACGCACCGCGCATGAGCGTGCAGACCTGAGGCGCGCGCGCACCAGTGTGTGTTGCGCGCACGCGCGCGCAGAAGCTTCCAGCATTGAATGACAATGCAGTTACAGTTCACCTTCGAAACTGACGAGTTAACGGTCTTTGACTGTGAATTAAATGGCGTATTAAATTGCATTGAAGACGTTTAATGCAATTTAAACCTCTATTTAATTCCGTTTTGACTGTTTCAACTTATGAGCTGTATAAATACAGCTCCATACCCAGCTGCAAGTCACACTACGAAAACCCAGCAACACAACAGCTTATGCAAACGACTCTCTTCCTTCTACTGATCTTCATCCTGCTCTCTTCAAGGTAACCTTTGGGTTGTAGGCGAACTCCGGCAGTAACACTGCTCCGGCTGTTGTACCCTGGGAAACAAAACGAGTACTCCTGGGAGACTCGGAATTTGTTTTAAGAGAAGCGTGTTGAACACGTGCCTCAGTCTTTCTGCTTCTACTCCATTCTTGTATTGTCGTTTATTTAAGTTGTAATTGTCCCTGTAATTTTGTTTTCTTATTTCTGTATTGTAATCATAATAACAAAATTTGTTTTATTTTATTTATTTATGCGATCGGTTTCTACATTATTTTCATGTTGCCAATCTCATGTATAGACATTGTTATTGACCATTTGAGTTCTACATTTTAAATCTTTCAAATTCTGTCTATGGTGACAATTAATTACAATGGAATCAATACTTTGCAATAGCTCATCATCATGATATATATAACTAATTTTCATATTCTTTCGGACCATAAATGTCCATATTCTCTTGAAAGTAAGAACAAAAGGAGAATATAATAAGAAAACGTGCATTACTTTCTCCCTCAAATTCAAGTCATTAATTACATTACGAGCATATGTTTGATATGTATGGAATTAAATATATCAAATAAGTCTTTTTCTTGGAGACCCCTTTTGAATTGTAACACTGCCTCAAAAATATTCTAATATTCTATTGTAAATTTATAATATCCAACCACGATATGATGCCCGACCACATTTTTCTTGTGTTTTTGTAGTGGGATTCGTTAAATTTATTCCATTAACACAACTAGAAGCTTGTAATGTTAGTATAAATATAGTGATGCAACCACACTAGCTCACTCAACTCAACTCAACTCGACTCATACGAATGGGGTTTGAATTTGAGCTAACAAGTGGCTCGCCACAACAACTCAGTAAACCACTATATGTTGTGAGTCCACAGTTCGTGTCCCCAAACCCCATACACATGTTGAGCGGGAAGAAATTGTTAGCTCTTTCTGATGGAAACTTTGGTGTCACTGATGTCAATGGTAACTTGATGTTCAAACTCAAAGGAAAACTATTGAGTGTTCATGGTAAACGTCTACTAGTCGATGGTGCCGGAAACCGTATCCTCACTTTGCAGAAAAGGGTCAGTATTTCAATCGCTTTCATGTTTATACTCGATTAAACACGCACACCACTGACACATCAAGCGGCATGATTTGGTTTCTTTACAAATCATACTGGGCGTATTATAAATTACACTGACATAGAAGCGACTGATGTACATGACATCGCACACCACTGACAAAGGTCATACGATATGACTTTTTTTCGTTTATGTGGCCCGTATAGTAGTACCCTTTTTTACTACACCAGCACGCGCGTACATAAGTTATAGATTACGAATGAAACCCAATTTGGACTAATCTAACCAATTAATATTGTTTTCTTAAAATTTTCAGCTAACAAGTGCACGCAAAAGGTGGCAATGCTTTAGAGGAGATAGCACAAACCCTAGAGATCATGTGTTTTCTGCTAGACAAGTTAACCGAACCCAGTTCAAGACTTCACTTGATGTATTCTTGGCCTCAAATAGGAACCAAGATGTTGCTGACTTCACAGTCAAAGGCAACTGGTTTGAAAAACGTTGTACTGTTTACGTTGGAGAGACTACTACCGTCATTGCAGAGGTAATCAAGCATATAAACAAGTCAACCTTTTGACCATGCATATTGCGAAAATAGTTAAGTGTCGGGCTTGTGCCACTTCATACAAGAATATGACTATATGAGAGTCTTGTGTCAATTCAGCTAAGAATCTATAATATTGAAAATTAAAAAAAAAGTAAAAGTAAAGTTAATTAAAGTTTTAAAACTCAACTTTTATTATAAAACTTTTAGGAACTTAAAACTTTGAGTTAAATGTCGTTTAGTCCCTATGGTTTAGGCCTTTTTGTCAGTTTAGTCCAAATGTTTCAGTTTTCGCATGTGTGTCTAAAAAGGTTTCAACATTACCATTTTAGTCCATTGGGTTAACTTCATCCATTTTTTCTGTTAACGAGAAGTGCAATTCGGTCATTTTATATGTAATTCTGTTAACTAGAAGGCAATTCGGCCATATAAAATGACCGAATTGTCTTTCTCATTAACATAAATAGTGGATGAAATTAACACAGTGGACTAAAATGGCAACGGTAAAACCTTTTTGGACCTATAGGCGAAAAATGAAACTTTTGGACTAAACTGACAAAATGACCCAAACTACAGGGACTAAAATAACATTTAACTCTAAAACTTTTTTTAAAAGACCGTCAAACTTAGAAATTTGAAATTGTTAAAACTATTGTTTTAATATTTAAAACTTCAAATTTTTAATCTTCATTATATTTAATATATTTATTATTTAACGCGTCAGGGTTATCACAAACTTTTTTTTCAAAAGATTACATCATTTCCTTCCTATCCAAATAAACTTTCTATATATCCTGAACCAATAAAATTATTAACACTTATTTTTTTTTGAAAGCTTCAATTTTTAAGGAATTGAGAAATAAAAGTTTGAAAGTAACGGTGGGTTTCTATACTTTGACGTTTTTGTCTTCCAATTTTTTTGCAACGTCTACGCAAGGGAAACTCGTCAAAGTTTATTTTAATTACTTTTTTTCTCTATGGTTTGTCAACAATTACTATTTCAGTCCATTAGTTTAAAAATTACCAAAACAGTCCATGTGGTTTCACTTTTATAAGTATTACAATTCATCCTCACTAACGCTATCCAGTTATTCTGTTAGTTTTTTTTTTAAATGACCATAATACCTTTGTTATTAGAATTAAAATAAATAAAGATTTAGTTACCTTTTTCGTCCTTGACGTTTGTTAAAAATAACAATTACAGTCCATTAGTTTTAAAAATTGCCAAAACAGTAACAATGTTTTCACAACTTCTACCTTCAACTCACAAACAAAGACGGTTAACAGCTCTATCTATCTACTATCCTTTACTGTACTCTTCACTTTCTCTGTTTCCTCAAATCCAGCCGGAAGATTACCTGCTGCTCCAGCTCCACACCCTCTCTTACTTAATCCATCTTCAACATCTCCACACACACATACCTAAACAGTTACCACCTCCACCACCCATTATGCCCACCACTATCATCAAACTGCTACCTACCACCCACACCCAATGATTATTCTCTTCAAAAAAATCATCGACGAACTCCTTTCTACCGATGAATTTTACCAATTTCGACCATTACATAGGGCACCGCCCATACTTCATCTCCACCCCTCAAGTTTTTCAAGTAAACCTCAAGTTTTCCTACTGACGTCGATTGTGATGGGAAAACTAGGTGGTCGGATCTAAAGAAACGGGGAGAGTGAAGGATAACGGTACTGTTTTGGCAATTTTTAGAACTAATTGACTTTGATAGTTATTTTTAACAAACCACTGGGACGAAAACGTAACTAACTTTTTATTTATTTTAATTTTAATAACATGAGCATTATGGTCATTTCAAATAAACTAACATAATAACTAAATACGTTAGTGTGTGTGGACTGCAATAGTTAGAAAAGTGAAACCACATGGATTGTTTTGGAAATTTTTAAGTTAATGGACTAAAATAAGGATTTTTGACAAACCACAGGTATGAAATACGTAATTAACTTTAAAAACAATTAATAAAAAACAAAATGAAAGTTAAAAAATAGTCAAAGATTGTTTTTGTAAATTTGTTGGTCAAATTGGTCAACTTGGTTTTCTAAAAGTCTTGAAGTGTTACTTTAAACCACTGGCGAAACTTCTTGTGGTCTGAAGGTGCCCCGGCTTCACCTTAGTTTTCAGTCATAGTGTTAGTTTTACCAAAAAAAAAATCAAAAGAAATACTATAGTGTAAAATATTGGGTTTTTAAGAGTCCGGCATCTACTAATTTAGATTTTAAGAGTTCGGCTCCTATTGATTTTTCGTTCAAGATTCGCCACTGCTTTAAAGATATGATAATCTTGTCTCTAATCGAGGTTTATGGTAAAAATGTAGATCAACAAGAAACAAAATACTCAGTTCATGGCTTTTGGAGTCGACAATTATACTATTACGGTTTATCCAAGTGTTGATTACGTGTTCGTTGTTGCACTCATAGCAATTCTTAATGAGATTAATGATGATAAAGATGATGATGAGAAATGAAGAACGAATACTAACCTAAAAATTATGGTGTTATGTATAATAAAAGAAGAATAACATGTCCTTACTCATGTTATGGTGCATCTGTAGTTGTATGTCCATGGTTGTATCTCAAAAATGATCTCTCTAATGAAACGCCTAAATAATAGTACGACCTTTTAATTTTAGCTTGTAATTAATTATATTCTATGACTTTCTTCTAGAGGTTTTCTTCGGTACTATATTTACTAATATAGTTTCTCGTATGCAAGAATAAGAGGCGGATCGGAATGAATCATTACGAAGGAATGAAGAAAAAAGGTGTTTGATTAGTTGATAGAATGGAATCACCTATTACATATGGCATTTCATTCCCTCAAAATCATTTCATCCGTCCCCCATGTTTTTTTAGTCCATCCCCTCTTGCACCCATCGTTAACAACTACACAACCCACTACCATCGCCATCGCCACCACCCACCCCCACCCCCACCCCCACCACTGACCATCGGTGCCACCACTGACTAGTTGCTACCAACCGCCACCACCTCCATCGGCTTCGCCACCCCGACGACCACTACCGCTGCCGCTACCCATTCGCCACTGTTGCCACCCACACACCGCTACCTCCGCCCCCACCAGCCACCATCGATAGCCACCACCACCGCCGCCATCCACCACTCACCATCATCACTGCCGCCCACCGTCGCCGTAGCCCACCACCGTTGCCGCCGCCCAACACCATCGCCGCCATCCAAAACCGGCCACATGTTTCGTACCCACCAACTACCACCGTCGCCGTCTGCCCACCATAGTTGCCACCCACTGCTGTCTCTGTCATCACCGACGGCCACCGCCGCCGCTACCCACCCGTCACCGCCGCCCATCGTTGCCGCCACCATCGCCACTCATCGTCGTCGTCGCCACCAACACCACCACCGACCACCGCCACCGCTCACCGTGTAACACCCCGTTTTGTAGACAACTATTAAAGTATATATCATCAATATTTCTTATATTGTCAAACTAGTAAGTAATAAGTCGAATGATCATTAAAATATGGAGTGTTTTACAATAGACCGTATAATAATAATAGAATATATTATATTTTGATCCTACCCCGTTTTTAATGAAACTTAGGTTAAAACGTAGACAAAAATATTCGCGTTCTAATGGCGTAATCGTTGTTTTATGAACTGAAAGTCAAAGCAAAAGTCAAATTATGCGACTTTCGGTTCTGACCCGTTTAAGCATGTTTTAGAAATGCCTTAGAGCTTTAATTGGACTAGGTTACATGCTAGTATAACCCTCTGTGATTATACACCTTGGTTCATTAGTTATCCAATTAATATGCATGATTCCGTTAATTGCTCATATGTTGACCATTATGCCCTTTTCACCATAAAACGTGATTTTTAAAAATGTAAAAGAGTAGAAACTTTAGTTACTGATATATAAACTTGTACCCCAAATTTGACATCAGTTTGAGGTGTAGATTGAGAGTTATGCTCATTAGCGTAATTAGAAAGCTTTTTAGCGATTTAACGGCATAATTAGCGTATAGCCTATTTAAACCTACTTTTTGATATCAAACTTTTTACCCACTGATGTAATATATTATTTTGGGATTTTTAAAGATTTTTAATTAATTTTAGGCTGAGCATAACTTAGAGTTATAAGCTTGATCCGGTAATTGTCGGTTTTGCCCTTTCGGGCTATAAAATGAGTTTTACATATCTATTTGACCCCAAACCTTTTGCTACTGATTTTATATGATACATAAATTATTTTTGACCTTCTGGAATAATAAAATTATCAGCTCTCTATATAGAACCCGGAAACGGCTTCTAATCGCCTTTTTAAGCGTTTTTAACGCATAGTATGTACTAAAACTATTTTAAACATACAAGGGTTGATACCTACTGATATTTTAGGTAAATTATAATATTTTAACAGTAAGCAAAAGTTGTTTAACTCGGACTTCAGTTTTGAGCTTTTCGGCTTACGTGAAATTACCAAAATGCCCCTACGGTGCATAGTTTGGTTATAATTGATAAATTTCACGTATATGCAATACCCCACTGTTATAACTTATCAAATTAAGTATTTTTACTGATTACATCAGACCTGTAACTCAGGTTAATACTTAAACTCTTTTATAACCTTGTAAATGTCCAAAATACCCCTACGGGGCATAGTGTGTGTTTAAATTCGTTTCGGGCATAATAAAAGATACCTTACTGATGTCACAACATATTTAAGGCATATTAACTTAGGAAACTTGTATATGGCTCTTATAGTTACCCGTTACACTTCTTACGCGTTCGGTTTGGTTTATGTAACTAGTTTACATAAATTAGCCGAAACGGGTCAAACCTTATCGTTTTCATCTCAAAATCCAGAATGTGTTTAGATTACCCATATAAGACAAGTATTTAAACTTGTCGGGTCTAAATCACATTCTATTCCAGTCTTCGCTTAATCGTGCGTACGAACCGTATCTTTCTTTAAAAACTAACCGGTCTAAGCTTAAGCTTAACTAAAGACCGTTAGGATTCTAATAGGTTATTATAAACCTTTGTTCCAGAATAGGAGAACCGGTAAAAGCTACCCGCATTTGATATTTGTGAATTATACTTGCAAAGGTAAATACTTTTAACTTATTTTCCCTTATACGGGCTTGGGGTACGGTATATTGATGTGCGGTAAAGTGTCGTATATATTAGGTGTATATTTTAAGCCCTTTTTTAACACTTATTTTTAGCCAAGTTTTAAATTTATAAAACACGATATTTCACTAACACTAAACAAACATATGGGCAAGTGCACCCATCGTTGAGTGTAGTATAGTGTTGGTAAGATACCGAGGTCGTCCAAGGACACAAGAGCTTTTAATACCGGTTTATCCTCAACGTCTAACCAAAATAAAAGTTTAGAAAAATGTTTTAAACTAATAAAAATAAAACTAACTAAAATGCTGAAAATAAAAATAAAAATAAAAACAGATAGACAAGATGAATCACTTGGTTCTGACTCGTATCTAGTATAACCTTTGATTATTTCCGCACTTTTGCACATAATTAAGAGATTATCTTAGTTATTGTAGTAGGCCCCTCTTTTGAAGGTGACGTTACCCTCACCCCAGTAGTTTGAGTCAGCAGGGATACAATCCTAAATGGGTGGATTATTGGAAGATAATGAATTGTGTTATTAATGCAGTATTGTGGTAGGCCCCGCTTTTGGCGGTGACGTTACCCTCGGCTAAGTAGTCTGAGTCAGCAGGGATACAGTCCTAAGTAGCCGGGTTATAGTATTAATAGTAGTTAACTTATGAGGGGATCAAAGAGTTTGGACCCCCGCCATCCAATACCGTGAAGTATTGAAGGAGGTCCTACTAAATTTGACCCAGGTCCATTGCAGGACCTCTAAACGCTGAACAATGGCAAGACCTTTACCAAACCGTTCCCTTAACCCCCTACCAGGTAGCCAACATACCTCCATATAGACCGTGGAGATATGAATGGTGAAAATCCTTTATTTTATATAGACAGTAAAATAATGCCAAGACACCACGGACAAACGATAAGGAAAGATCACCTTCAACATAAGTAACTAGTTATTAAAGTCATTAATACAAAACCAAATAAAAAGTGCAAAAGATTATAAATAAAAAGTATTATACTAGACACTTTGTCTTCACCAAGTGATGTAAGAGACTTAGGCAAACATGGCCTTGATTGTCAAGAACTCTTACGATCAATCTTGGATCCCGAGACGACTCACACACTCTATGATGGACAATGGATGATGGTGTTATGGTGGTGGTGGGTGGTGGATGAAGTGTGAGAGAGGTGGTGTGCCAAGGGATGAGATGAAATGAATCCAAGCACTCCTATTTATAGGCTGAACAGAGAGCTGGACACGGCCCCGTGTCCGCTGGGCACGGCCCCGTGTCCGTCTGACACTCTCTCTCCTCATTAATTGTAATTCGCAATTACAATAAATGCGCCTGCTGTACTTTCGACACGCCCCCGTGTCCGCTGAGCACGGCCCCGTGATGGGCAATAGAAGCTTCTATAGGTTTGTCTTTTCTGCTGCTTCTTGGGCACGGCCCCGTGCTGGCTGAGCACGGGGCGTGTTCAGCCTTCTGTTTTCTCTATTTTGCTTTGGAAGGTGCTGTTGAGGGTTCGGGTAGTCCACTAATGTTCCTTTTCTTGTATTTATGTTGGATTTAGCTGTCTTTTTGCTTCTTTTGTGTTTTTGAGCTCATTTAATTCTGAAAATACAAAAGGAAGACAAAAACACTCTTATTCCAATATTAGTACTAAAAAATGGTTAGTTTTATGCCTCATTTGATGTAATTTATATGTTACATTTTACACACATCAAATACCCCCACACTTGAACTTTTGCTTGTCCTCAAGCAAAACTCTTTAGTATGTGGCTTACACTCCCAAATGGAATAGGTAGAAGAGAAGGTTTTGGGCTTGTCATAGAGTGTCGGGATTTCCAAGATCTTTTTGGGTTTTATTTTTATTTATTTACACTCCTATTCGTAATGATTTATTTAGAACTGTTCATAAAAGAAATTACTTATTTGGGCATAACATTCCTTTTTAAAATTCTATTTATATACAAGTTCACATACCTCGCGGGGAAATCACTCACACTCGGCCGAAAGTGTATTTTTAGTGAATCACTTGAGAGCGGCACGGAACTTATTCCTACCATAGGCTTGCCAAGAAATCAATCCTCCTCCTTTTTAACTTTTATACCTTTGTAGATATCAAGAGGACTTTGTAGGTTAAGGGTTGGCTAGGGTTAAAGGTAGGTGGTTGGGTTAGTGGTTAGTAGAAAAAGGGCTAAAAGCGTAACAAGTGTCGGTTTTCGTATTTTTGCAACTTTTTATTTTTAATGAAGCTTTTATTCAAACAAAGTTATTTTTGATTACTTTGTTTGTTTATTTTCTTTTTGCTTCATCATTATCAAATTTTTTTTTTTTTTACGAAGAACCGAACTTGTTACTAAAATAAAGGGTTAAAAATGAAAAAGGTTTTGGTGGATGAAAGGGTTTTTTTTTTTTTGGGTGATGAAACGAAAAGGTTTAGGCTCAAAGGGGCTAACTAGGGGGATTTTTGGGTAGGTGGTAAAAGAAAAAGAAAAATAATGGTGTAGAAATGAAAAAGGTTAGTCCTAATGCCTCCATCATTTACTTACTCGGGTTTAAGTTGATAAGGACCGGGAATGTATTGTCATGGCAAGTTCTAGAGTCGTAAGAACCAGGCAGCTATTCACACAAGAAACGAAAAATGAGCATTTAGTCAAATGATATGAAATTGTGTGCTCAATAAAGGCTCAAAACTCACTTTTGTGGGAATGGGTTTTTATGTGATCAAGTATATATAATCCAATTTTAAATAAGTTTGTCATGCCTTTTTCATAATTTTCTTATGTTGGTTCTTTTTATCACTACGCTATCGGTTGTAAATTTGTAAAAATATAACCTTTTTGAGAACTTGAATTTCCCGAGTTAAACCTAGACAAGTAAAAAAAAAATGAAATTTTTGAAAAAAATTTGGGTGATTAGCGGTTCCAATAGAGTTTTGTGTAAGGCTTGTATTTAGGATTTGCAAAATTCAAGGTTTTAGCATCCCCCTCACACTTAAATTACACATTGTCCTCAATGTGTCCCAAAAATAAATTTTTAGGCTGATTAGATGTGTAAAATAGTGTTTAAAAAGCAAAAATTTGTGTTACTGGGCACTGAACACGGCCCCGTGTTTAAGTGCCAGTAACAAAAATTGAAATAAGTCAAACAGAAGGCTGGACACGGGGGCGTGTTGGGTGAACACGGCCCGTGTCCAGGTACCTGAACTGGGCGTTTTTCTGCAGGTGGTTCGACACGGGGCCGTGTTGGTTGGGCACGGCCCGTGTTGAACCTTCTGAAATGGAGAAAATTGTCGGGTTGCCTCGTTCTTGTGCATGGGATCATTTTTCTCGTTCCCCTTTTCATCCTTTACCACCATGAGTGTGTTTTACTCATTACAAACCATCCAAACCTTAAAACCATCATTTCATTTCACCATAGAGAGAACTTACATAATCCTAAATTAGACTAGATAAAACAAAGAAATAACAAACCATGGAGTCCTAGCCTTTACTTTATTTTAATTTAGCAAAATTTCCAAGAAGTAATTAATCTTGGTTAAACAAGGCCTTTTTGAACTCCTTCTTCCGAGTGCGGTTCTCCTCAAATGTCGGCGAGCCATTCTTCTATCTCCCTTGGAAGGAGAAAAGAAGGCTCATTGGCATTAGTTTGAGGAGTTTCAACTTCCACCGGGATCTCTTGTTGGTGTTCCATGGGAGGTTCCGCCTGAAAGTCTTCCCACCCGGTAGGGTTGTTGATTCCGAGTGCCAGGTTCCAATCCTGTTGAGGAAGGACTGGTTCCATTGGAGGTGCTACAAGAATATTTAACCTCTGGTGCAAGAGGTTAATTTCTTGGAAGCTGCTTTCAAGTCCCATCGTTAGATCGTTAATACGGTCGATTAGGACCTCCTCTACTGAAGTCATTTCGTCGAGAGCCTCCCTTAATGCTATCACATAGTGTACAAGTGTAGCTTCAATGGAGGGTCTTCTTCCTCTACGGCTGTTTGGTGAATGCATAGGAGATGTTTCGCTGTTTTCACTCGTCATCCTACGAAAAATAAACTAAAAATAGCTTATTTAATGAAACAGTAACCGGGCACAGCCCCGTGCTCACTGAGCACGGCCCCGTGTTCATCTTTCTGCAGAGTTTTGGAACAAGGAAACTTGGATTTTTAAGTTATTTTCTGAACGTTGTGGGGCCTTTTTGGCTACTAATAACTTAAAACAATGTTTCATAACATGTTTTTACCAAGATTCTTTGAACAAAACTCATTTATCCCTACCATAGAGTTGGAGGAATTCCAAACTTTCAATGGTAGCTCTTGGAGAAAGATGAAGAAGAAGGAAATTACTAAAAGAGGAAAGGACAAGATGGGTTGTTGGAACCTTCTTTTAGACTTACCTAGGATAGTTTGAGAGAAGATTCCTGCAAATCTCTGCCCCAAGTTGGTCCAAATGTGCAGAATTCTTGGCTGCATTTATAGAAAATGACAGCATCCTGGACACGGCCCCGTCCCCGTGTCCATTGGACACGGCCCCGTGTGCAGGTGGAGTTCTGACACAGTTTGTTCGTATTCTGACGTACTGATCAGAATGGAATCTTTCGATGGACACGGGGGCGTGTTGGCTGGGCACGGCCCCGTGTCTAGGGACTGTTTTATGAAGTTGTCTAGTTTTTTAAGGAACTTGTTAGTATCGGGTGGCTCCTGACTGGTTGGAACAACCCCAAAGTGCCTAATATACCTTAATTGTCCTATACTAAGGCGAGAACGCAAGAGGTTGTCGGTGAGGGTAATTCCTATTTTCATTCTAGGTGGACAAGTCCAACCCTTTTCCGGGCTCTTGTTAAAGAAGGTATATGCCGAATCGCTCAGGTCTATGTATGCATCGAACGAAGTCGACGGTGAGTCCTTCACGGCACAATCGACACAGGGACGACTATCGTCCAAGTCTTTGCTAGGTACGAAGGTATTTTCGGGAGCGACGAGGTTGTCGGAATGCGGTTCCAACATTTCTTCATGGGTATCGTCTTGGGGTGGATCAATAAAATCCTTCCCAAGCTCTTCTATCCATTTTAGAATTAGCTCTTCTAGTTGAAGTAACTCGCTAAGGAGCATTTCCCCTAGAATATCTGGTTGGGCGCATTCGAGGGAGAAATAGTGCTTATTTTTACTTTCGCCCCTCTTAAGGTTGTGAGAAGATGGTGGGTCTATGTAGTGGGGCCTATAATTTAGGAAGTAGCATTTTACTTCTTCATGTTCGCCACCACATAATTGACACCACGTACCATAAGAGTGCCGAAAGTAAAAATAATTACTATCACTCATGTTTATGTCAGAAATTACCAACCGTCGGGATCTAACGGTTCTGTTTTCAGTAACTGAAACTTGGGCACGGGGGCGTGTTGAGTGGACACGGCCCCGTGTTCAGCTTACTGTCTGATGTAAAACAGGATTGCCAGTTCCAATGATTGAGCACGGGGGCGTGTTCAGCGGGCACGGCCCGTGCTGAGCTCTGCAGAAGCTGAAAAACTAAGAAAATCCTAAAAAAAATAAAAAGAAAAATAAAAGATGATTAGGCCGTTGATTCCTAACTTTCTTAAAATCCTTGTGTCCCCGGCAACGGCGCCAAAAACTTGATGTGCGGTAAAGTGTCGTATATATTAGGTGTATATTTTAAGCCATTTTTTAACACTTATTTTTAGCCAAGTTTTAAATTTATAAAACACGATATTTCACTAACACTAAACACACATATGGGCAAGTGCACCCATCGTTGAATGTAGTATAGTGTTGGTAAGATACCGAGGTCGTCCAAGGACACAAGAGCTTTTAATATCGGTTTATCCTCAACGTCTAACCAAAATAAAAGTTTAGAAAAATGTTTTAAACTAAGAAAAATAAAACTAACTAAAATGCTGAAAATAAAAATAAAAATAAAAACAGATAGACAAGATGAATCACTTGGTTCCGACTCGTATCTAGTATAACCTTTGATTATTTCCGCACTTTTGCACATAATTAAGAGATTATCTTAGTTATTGTAGTAGGCCCCTCTTTTGAAGGTGACGTTACCCTCACCCCAGTAGTTTGAGTCAGCAGGGATACAATCCTAAAGGGGTGGATTATTGGAAGATAATGAATTGTGTTATTAATGCAGTATTGTGGTAGGCCCCGCTTTTGGCGGTGACGTTACCCTCGGCTAAGTAGTCTGAGTCAGCAGGGATACAGTCCTAAGTAGTCGGGTTATAGTATTAATAGTAGTTAACTTATGAGGGGATCAAAGAGTTTGGACCCCCGCCATCCAATACCGTGAAGTATTGAAGGAGGTCCTACTAAATTTGACCCAGGTCCATTGCAGGACCTCTAAACGCTGAACAATGGCAAGACCTTTACCAAACCGTTCCCTTAACCCCCTACCAGGTAGCCAACATACCTCCATATAGACCGTGGAGATATGAATGGTGAAAATCATTTATTTTATATAGACAGTAAAATAATGCCAAGACACCACGGACAAACGATAAGGAAAGATCACCTTCAACATAAGTAACTAGTTATTAAAGTCATTAATACAAAACCAAATAAAAAGTGCAAAAGATTAGAAATAAAAAGTATTATACTAGACACTTTGTCTTCACCAAGTGATGTAAGAGACTTAGGCAAACATGGCCTTGATTGTCAAGAACTCTTACGATCAATCTTGGATCCCGAGACGACTCACACACTCTATGATGGACAATGGATGATGGTGGTGGATGATGGTGTTATGGTGGTGGTGGGTGGTGGATGAAGTGTGAGAGAGGTGGTGTGCCAAGGGATGAGATGAAATGAATCCAAGCACTCCTATTTATAGGCTGAACAGAGAGCTGGACACGGCCCCGTGTCCGCTGGGCACGGCCCCGTGTCCGTCTGACACTCTCTCTCCTCATTAATTGTAATTCGCAATTACAATAAATGCGCCTGCTGTACTTTCGACACGCCCCCGTGTCCGCTGAGCACGGCCCCGTGATGGCCAATAGAAGCTTCTATAGGTTTGTCTTTTCTGCTGCTTCTTGGGCACGGCCCCGTGCTGGCTGAGCACGGGGCGTGTTCAGCCTTCTGTTTTCTCTATTTTGCTTTGGAAGGTGCTGTTGAGGGTTCGGGTAGTCCACTAATGTTCCTTTTCTTGTATTTATGTTGGATTTAACTGTCTTTTTGCTTCTTTTGTGTTTTTGAGCTCATTTAATCCTGAAAATACAAAAGGAAGACAAAAACACTCTTTTTCCAATATTAGTACTAAAAAAGGGTTAGTTTTATGCCTCATTTGATGTAATTTATATGTTGCATTTTACACACATCAATATAAAATACCGCTTGGTCGGGCATTAAATCTTTAATCGTATGGTGGTTAATTGATATTAATCGGCCCGTTTAAAATATGTTTTGTTTGCTTAAAGCCTTTGGGAGGTTAATGATCATGTCCCGGATATCCTTGGCATCATTTTACGAAATGGCCACGACCTAAGCGCGGGGTGTAAGCGTACACCCGTCAGTGCCAAAATAAATAATGTGGTGTGTCTATTGATCTTTAACCCAGCACGATCTGGGCTACTGAACGCATAAGAAACATGTAATTCGTTTACAAGTTTATATATTTAAATAATTATCCCAAGTTATAAAAAAGTTTGTGCCACGTGCATTCAAATCAATTTTAACCATTTTTTAAATGAGTAAGTTAAATTGTATTTACCAGTGTAAACTGACGTATTTTCTCAAAAAGATTAAGTGCAGGTACTACTCGTAATAGGCTGGCTACTCCTAGCATCAATAAAGAGTCTCGCAAGCTTAAGATGCCTAAAGTCTGTTGAACTACTGTTTCCACTTTATTTTGATCCACCTGTGGATAAACTTTCAACTGTTGTGATACTTGATATTATCATTTTATTCGGTTGAAATATATCTTTCATTTGTTTCCGCTGTGCATTTAAATATTGTGTTGTTTGACTGTAATGTTGCCAACCACGTCACGATACTCCCCACCGGGCCCACCGGTCAAACGTGGAAATATTGGGGTGTGACAGAAACGTTATATTTTATAAGTTATAAAAGAAAAACGAATAAAGCAACTGAATTAATTATAATAATATAATAATATAAATTAACTATATCTTAAAAGAGAAAGTCGGTGGCATAGCCATCAAAAACCCTCAAATATTTATACAAGTTGGTGTTATTTCCTCTATATTAATTTATAGATTTGCTTTGTGAGTTAGTTTTACTGTTCATTTTTTTTACAAGTTAATACTGCACAAGTAAAGTTAATTTACAAGTTAGTGAAGCACTGAAGCATACTTGGGCTATCAAACACAAGCCCGAACTCTTTCACCACCACAGCCGACACACTACACAACCTCACCGGAAAACCAAAACCACCACCACAACCACAGTTGATTAATATTTAATTTCGTTGGATTGGGTGAAGAAAGGTTCACATCGTTTCAAAGTTCTGTATGTCTATCCAGATTTGTTTTCTCTCTCTCTCTCTCTCTCCGGAAAGCTGAACAAGGTGACGCCAGATCTGTATGGAAGGGGTTCAACAAGGAGATCGAAGATCAGAGGTGGAGATCTATACAGAAACAAAACAAAACAAAGCAAAGTGAAAGGTGGCCAACATCAACCGATGGTGGTGTGAGTTAGGTGGTGGTGGTGTTGTATTCGGAGATGGTTGTGGTGATGTGGATTGGATGTCAGGTTTTGTATTACGTTTGCCTTTGGTATGGTACTATGGTGTGGTAAAAGCAAAAGGCGTTTAATTTTCAAATTCTTTTTCTAATTATAATGTCTTCTCACATATTCCGAATTTAATAACACACCTGCTCTATATTCATAGCATATATAATAGGTATAGTTATATGCACAACATGCTGATGCACGTTTAAGAATATAAGCATACCAAATTAAGATAAACTAGGTGTAACACCCGTCGCGTTGCGGCGGGGTGCACATTAGCATATCGTAGAAGCCGAAAAGACTATTCGGTGTTCATTTGAATTGTAACGGCATTGGCATCGCTGATCCCGTATGAGTGATGACTTGTAACACGATCTATGCTGTATAAGTCATCATTATCAGCTCCTCCAGCAGACGAATCAGCACCCTACACCCGCTGCTATCCCGGATGTTGCTTCAAGGACGCGAAACTCAGTCCCAAATCATCTTGGACTGCTGCAACGCCTCAGCAAAAACCTGGTATTTTCTGACGTTGGAGACTCGTCATCATCAGTGTCTATTTGTACATGCGACTTCTCTATTATATCACATAAGATTATACCACATAATGCTAAACATGACAAACCAGAAATCATTTAAATAAAAGTGTTACGTAGTAAAAGATTAGCTTGTTCTGGCTACAACAGTTCATCTGGCGATATATATCAGATGCCTTCAGATGTTCACACAATTGCTTCAGCTCTTTTAAGACATCCTTATCTGCAGATACGACTTCAGCAATATGATTCATGAGCCGCTTCATTAACTTTACAGCCTTGATCTCGGCCACCACATCTTCATCCATTTTAGTATTAAGACTACACCATGCTGTTTGGATACCCGCCATAAAAGTAATCAGAGAGATGACTTATTTAATCACAGATGGTCGCCCATTGCATATCCGTAAATCAAGAAAAAAAATCTGCCATATTCAAAACGTCTTAACAAGTCACTATATTGTCCATTAAGATCGCCTAAACCAAAAAAAAAACAATACAAATATATCAGTTCTCCGTGGGTGGTCTGCTTTTGCTATGCAACATATTAGATGGTTTGGTTTTGCTAAAGTGGGTGGGTAGCCTGGGTTGGGTAACGGGTCAAAAGCTTTTAGGATAGAATGTGTCATTTTCAAAAATAAATTCGCTTGTAATTATCTAAAAAAATATTGTAATACCGTGCGGTTGACACAAAACGATATGTAACATTAAATTTTATTTTGTGCATATTAATCCTCTAAACTTACAACGATAAATATGACCACGTAAAAATAAAATTATGTTGAACTATAAAAGTTGGTGCTCATTTTCTTAATCTGTTAAAGTTACACCGTAAACTAACTAATCAGTTTAAACCATTAAGGTGTAGTGAGTGGTTAGACACTTGAAAGTGGTAAACTTCAAAATCAACCAATGAGAGTGTGCCATGTCATTCAATGAAAAGTGTTTAAACTATGCTCAAAAGTGTTGGCAATGGTTAGACACTTCATGAATTGGTAAACTATTTAAAAAAAAAGGAAAAAGGTGTGATTGGTTGAGAAGAATTGGACCCCACCACCCCCTCCCCCCTCTCCCCCCAGTCCCCCTTTCCTTCACCTTCACCGAATCGGTGAAGGTTCACCGATTTCACCCCCAAATTCGGAAAACAAAAGTGTTGGCATTGGGTCACCGATCGGCAAACGGCGGTAAACTTCTTGTTTACCGCACCACTCTGTATCCCCTTATAACAAAGCACATAGTTGTAGTCTTTAGTGCATCACTTTTTATACTATTATGACAAAGGCACTTCTTAATATATTCTAATTGACCAATTAATATCAACAGCTTCTAAATACAAGTTTTACAGTTAGGGGTGTTCACGGTCAAGCTTCTAAATACAAGTTTTACTGTTAGGGGTGTTCACGGTAACGGTTTTTAATCATTCTAAACCGAAACCAAACCTTGAAAATTTAAACTGAACCGTGACTATCGGTTTGGTTCCACTGTTTAAACCTTGGGGCTGTTTCATCAAAAATTGGTATTGTAGCTCTTTTTCTTTGTGGGCAACTATGTTTATTTGACTATAAAGATTATCAAATCTAAACATTATAGCTTGGAGTTAAAAAAACCTTCAAAGGATAACAAATAGTGGACTAAACAATATACATAATAAACATTATAACTTCGAGTTAGAAAATATTATCTGTGTAAGTGGTAGGCTGCATGAGTGTGAACTGGGAAGGCCAGAAGCTTCAAATCTAAATATTTAGCATTTCTGACTTCATTGTTCACAGTTTTGAATTAGAATTCAACCACCATATTGCATTTCAATTAATCCCACTTGGCCGCTTGTACTTATGTTAAACCAATACTCACTAACTCACAACCAGTATTAATTCAAGTATGTCCATATTATTCATATAAATTCAAGTATTATAACTAATATAAAACATGTCTTATATGTATATACATATATATATCAATATCATGATGCGGTACGGTTTTACACGGTCGGTTTCAGGTATAAGTTCATTAAGTGAAGGAGCATAAAATAAAATTTCTACTTCCGTGAGGTATGCCGAAGTCAACACCCTTTTCCGTGTGAAAGCACCATGCTTATGTATAGCTTCATCGACCTCTTTGTTTAGTACCTGTACCTCGTTAACCGAAAATTGATCATATATTACAACTAACTACAGCCAAAATATCAAGATCAGTATCACCCGGAAACCCCCCTTCCTTCTGTATGAACTTGTTAAGACGCTAACATTTTGAGATAAAGGGGCATAATGCCTGACTTGAGTTTTCATCTGGTATGTTAATAAATTTATCTGAAACACTTGTTTTAAGAAATTTATATATTTTTTTCGCGTATCCTTACATACGATGGCATCACCACTGTGGTAGTGGTGACTGCACCATTTCTGATCTCCGGTAGCGATACCACATAACCACGAATCTCCCTAACCCTTGCTTTGGATTATCTTTACCACGGTTACGTTGAGTATGTCCTCGGTAGTGTTCCCGGCACACGTGATTCTAGAATTTGAGTAATTTTGGCCTTTAACAAACTACCTTAAAACAATTCTAGTTCGGTTTATTTCATCGACCCTTCTTTTATGACGTATGACATTCGTGTCCATTCGGGCAACCCCAAACTATACATTAGATACACTTGCTTCGTGAAGTGTTGTAACACCACGTGTTTCGAAAGTCAAAGTCAAGATTGAAGTCAAAGGTAGAAAAGATTGCTAATTGCGATCTGTCACCCCTTGGTCAACTCCTGTTTGACTTTTTTGACTTGTAGATAATCTATTTATGTTATCGCATTAGTTGTATTATGTGGAGTATCTATTAATAATCACATATTAATCGCATGTTTAATCAATTTATCGCTTATCGCTATCGCATTCGCAACTCGAATTATGTGTTCGGGATATTGTTTTATGTGTGTGTGTGCTATTTATGTGTTACTTGTGCATGTTATGTTTATGTTGAGGTGTTAATAAAAAATCGCAATCTATCACATCGCAAATCGAATCGAAAACGCTAAACGCAAGTTATTTATAGTGATTGTATGTTAGATATAGTAGTTGGGATTAAAAGTAATTTGATGAGTAATACTATCGCATCGCTCTCTCGAGTCGCATCGCAACGCCTTACACTCGAAGCAAAACTGCAAAACTCGTCGCGCCAACCACTCCAATCGAGTGGCCAGCCGATCGAGCTGCCACCCGATCGAAGTGCCATTCGATCGAGCTGCCACCCGAACAGGTTGTCACTCGATCGACCAGCCACCTTGCCCCATTTCCTTTTATGGAATCCTTATAAATACCCTCCTTTATCACATCATTAGATGTTGACAGCTCTCTCTTCACCCAACTCACTTCAGCCCGCATTTCTTTCGATTTCTCTCAAATCTTGTAAGTTTTCAACCTAAATCTTGTACTTTCTTAATCTACACGCACTCCTACACCTTTCTACCTTTTGAATCTTAACTTTTAACCGTGAAATCACTAGATTTGAGGTGTTCTAGAATGATGTCATCATGGGGTTCTCATGAACTTCATGTTTTGGCTTCAATCCACCAAGAACAACTTAGATCTGAACGATTTCCACATGAATAAACAAAGATCTTTCATAGATCTGAACATATTCATGGTGAAAAGGATTGAAAGATGGTTTTCTAACTTTCTTTCAACTCTTTTACACTCAATGCACTCAAATCCGATAGATTCGGACCTTGTTCTGGTCTTCTACCCATTCTTGGTGTCGTATCGGTTCCAGATCTGAATTCTATCCAAGAAGTATTGACTTCAGGTTTGAACATGAACTACCGACTCGAACCGTGAACCGGTCGGACTAGGGTGATTCCTGTTCGGTAGAGTCATTTGGGCCAGGTCGAGGATTCTGTTGTTTAGGCGTGTTATTAAAATATCTCGTTTAACACTTCAAAACTTCAAACGAGTCAAGTGTCAAAGACGAACGGATAGTCGGAACGGATTGCTGTCCGATTGAATTACCACCCGATCGGATTGCCACCCGATCGACCGGCCATCCGATCGGGTTGCACTTGGGTCCCACACTTAAACTATTAAAAGTTTGGAACGTAGAATGGATTGCCACCCGATCGAGTTGCAACTCGATCGAACGGCCATCCGACCATGTGATGTTTTGAACTTCAACACTTAACAATTTTCAACAGGTTTAATACAAACGGATTGCCACCCGATCGGATAGCCATCCGATCGAGTGACCGTCCTGCTGTGAACTTGTTCTCAAACAAGGGAAGTCTCGCCAATCGGATTGCTGTCCGATCGAACGACCATTCGATCGACCGACCTAAAAGATAGAGATAATTCTCTATTTTTAAAATACTACAACGAAAACTTCAAAAGGCAACCCATCATACACAAACACATCTTTCCCAAACCAGGTGACAATCCAATCGAGTGGCCACCCGATCGGGTGACCGCCCTAACGGATTGTCATCAGATCGACCGGCCACCCGATCGGATTGCCACCCGATCGGATTATCGTCCGATCCACTGACACATCGCACCATTTTATGCGCCGCTTATCTTCTATGCTATCATTCTGATCAGGCTAATATCCGCTCTAGCGTTCCCTTCAATCCATTAACTCAATCGTTGTGAGTATACTCGAACCCTTTTTGTTTATGCACTTTTAGGTGTTACA
This sequence comes from Helianthus tuberosus, assembly GCA_030545235.1. Taxonomy (NCBI): domain Eukaryota; kingdom Viridiplantae; phylum Streptophyta; class Magnoliopsida; order Asterales; family Asteraceae; genus Helianthus; species Helianthus tuberosus. The sequence continues at coordinate 154,345,822 of CM060409.1, forward strand.
TACGTTACTTATTCTAAAATCACATCGAACATACTACGCAATACTTTTAACGCTAACCGATTACCTACATGACTTAATGAATGCTTGTTTGTTATGTTTACACATGGATTGATGTCTACCTGCCTTAGCAACGATAGTACTATTTGTTTGGACTCAGCACCTATTCACTCAGGGGTTGTTAAGGACAGTTATTTACATGGCTCACAGTGGTGAGTGTGTATTACGAACTGCCTTGTGCAATCAACCCGCAGTCATTGGTATTGATAGGATCATGTCGATAACTTACGTGCTTCATTTCACACTGTGTCCGTGCAGGTTATGCGTAAACGATTTCGAACTCTATATGCTATTATCAAACTTGTATGCTCACCTTTACACTATGTGTATTAACTTTTACTTTAACGTATGTGACAGGTGTTTAAGATGTTAGGATGCTGGGATCGCTGTGAAATCGAGGCTAGGAAAGAGTCTAGAAACAAAGACAATTTATTTTATTTAAAAATCTGAGTTGTTGGAACATGTTTATTTGTTTGAAGAATATCTCGTATGTAATAACTAGATTATCTTATGGGTTATGGTATGGGACATAATATTTAAACTATCTGGTAATTTAGTCGTTATGGAATTTCTTTGAACAATCTGTTTCACTCAGTGTCGCGCCCCGATGATTCCGCCTCAGTTGGGGTGTGACAGATTGGTATCAGAGCCATAACTATAGGGAATTAGGCAAGACTCGACCTGGTCCAGGTTGATGTCTTAGAAACGACCTAGTCTATAGTTAAGTACCAACAGACCGACTTGTGCATGCCCAGTAGGGGTTTTGCACGAGCTTACTTGCTACTCGCGCTGTTTCTCACTATCGCTCGCTGTACACTACGCACTTGCACGAACATCGCATACTTCAGTTCTGCGCAAGACCGGCCTTTCCTAAGGCTGATTTCACACACAAACGAATGATCTGGTCAGGAATAGGTGTGAAAACCACAAACTCTCGACCAGATTACTCGTTCAAATTGCTATTTTATTATGAAACTAGAGAATTTGCGTTGAAATAGGAGTAAAATCCATACTTCATCGCAAATCTCCTTATTAATCTCATGATTCTACCACACCAACCAGGAACGTAGTCACTAAGTTAGGGGTGAAACCCGAACCTTGATTGTCGCAACCCCCGATCCCTATACAAATACAGGAACGGGCGGTCGCGAGCCAGTTTCGGTGGTATCGCGTATTGTCTAATTTGGCAGCGGAATTTTCATCAGGACCATAGTTAGGAAATATTGAATAAGAGTAAAATTCCACATTTTCATAATATTAAAAACAGGGGATAAAACCGAAGTTTCAGTACACACATTTTCATAGGAATAAATCCTATTTTATTTAATAAAAACATCTATTTTATTTTAGGTAACTTTATTGCCACTTTTCCAAGCCTTCAGTGCTGTCCAGCTGGCTTCTATTTGGCTTTCACAATTTGTTACAAGGTAGAAAAATTAGCCCGAATCTACACCAAGGAGATCATTTGTCGACATGGGACGCCTCGTGATATCATTTCTGACCGCGACGCTCGGTTTACCTCGAGTTGTTGGGAAACATTTCAATCCGCTCTCGGTACTATGCTTAATCTAAGTACCACATTCCATCCTCAAACCAATGATCAGACTGAAAGAACGATTCGTACCCTTGAAGACATGCTCCGTTCGTGTGTCATAGATTTCGGAGGTAATTGGGATGCATACTTGCCCTTGGTCGAATTCTCGTACAATAACAGCTATCATTCCAGCATTCAAATGGCACCATTTGAGGCACTGTATGGAAGAAGATGTCGATCACCTATTGTATGGCACGAGATCGGGCACTCGCAATTAACCGGTCCTGGGCTATTGCAAGAAACGACTGACAAAATCCTCCAAATTCGAGACAATCTACTGAAAGCTCGGAGTCGTCAGAAAAGTTACGCCGATAGACGACGCAAGCCCCTCGAATTTGACGTTGGCGACCACGTACTCCTAAATGTATCAGCTTGGAAGGGTGTGGTCAGATTCGACAAGAAAGGAAAGCTCGCGCCTCGATATGTTGGACCCTTTAAGAATCTGGAAAGGATCGGAAAAGTGGCTTACAGACTCGAACTACCGGAGGAACTTAACAACGTTCACCCGACTTTCCACGTTTCGAATCTTAGAAAGTGCCTGGCTAATGATGATTTGCATGTACCTCTCGAGGATCTTCAAGTAAACGAAACACTACACTTCGTGGAGAAGCCTGTCGAAATCATGGACCGCCAAACCAAGCAACTCCGGCTCTCGCGCATTCCCATTGTGAAAGTCCGATGGGAATGCAAACGAGGCGTAGAGTTCACTTGGGAACTCGAAAGCGACATGAAGGCGAAGTACCCACAGTTGTTTGTTACGGCTTCAGCCTAATTTCGGGACGAAATTCCCTTAAGAAGGGTAGGCTGTAACACCCCGTGTTTCGAAAGTCAAAGTCAAAGTCAAGATTGAAGTCAAAGGAAGAAAAGATTGCTAATTGCGATATGTCACCCCTTGCTCAACTCCCGTTTGACTTCTTTGACTTGTAGATAATCTATTTATGTTATCGCATTAGTTGTATTATGTGGATTATCTATTAATAATCGCATGTTTAATCAATTTATCGCTTATCGCTATCGCATTCGCAACTCGAATTATGTGTTCTGGATATTGTTTTATGTGTGTGTATGTGCTAATGTTGGAAAAAGTGTGTTTTTGTCTTCCTTTTGTATTTTCAGGATTAAATGAGCTCAAATGAACAAAAGAAGCAAAAAGGCAGCTAAATCTAACATAAATACAAGAAAAGGAATAAACGTGGCATGCCCGACCCCCCGACAGCATCTTCCCAAGCAAAAACAAGAGAACAGAAGGCTGAACACGCCCCGTGCTCAATGAGCACGGGGGCGTGCCCAAGTGTCTGCAGAAAAGACAAAGTTGTAGAAGCTTCTATCACCCACCACGGGGGCGTGTCCAGCGGACACGGGGCCGTGGTCAACTCTAAGATTCGTAGAATCTAGGAAAATCTTGATAATACAGATACGCTTCTGCACACGGGGTCGTGCCTAGCGGACACGGGGGTGTGGTCAACTAATGTAGACAAACTGCATTTAATGAAGAAAGAGAATATGGGTGGACACGGGGTCGTGCCCAATGGACACGGGGCCGTGTCCGGGCTTCTGTGCAGGCTATAAATAGGGGTGCTTGGCTCATTTGTGAACCATCCCTTGGCAAACCACCTCTCTCACACTTCACCCACCCACCACCACCACCATCACAACCCACATCCATCACCATCATCCACCATCCATCATAGAGTGTGTGAGTAGTCTCGGGATCTAAGATTGATCGTAAGAGTTCTTGACAATCAGAGGCCATGTTTGCCTAAGTCTCTTACATCACTTGGTGAAGACAAGTGTTTAGTGTAATACTTTTTATTTTTAATCTTTTCGCACTTTTTATTTGGTTATGTATTAATGACTTTAATAACTAGTTTCTTATGTTGAAGGTGAATCTTCCTTATCATTTGTCTGTGGTGTCTTGGCGTTATTTAACTGTCTATATAAAATAAAAGATTTTCACCATTCATATCTCCAGAGTCTATATGGAGATATGTTAGCTACCTGGTCGGGGGTTAAGGGAATGGTTTGGTAAGAGTCTTGCCTTGTTCAGTGTATAGATCCTGCAAGGACCTGGGTCAACTTTAGTAGGACCTCCTTCAATACCCACTGGTATTGGATGGCGGGGGTTCGAACTCCTTGATCCCCTCATATGTAAGCTACTATTAAAACTTTAACCCGGCTATTTAGGACTGTATCCTTGCTGACTCAGACTACTTAGCCGAAGGTAACGTCACCTTCAAAATAGGGGCCTACCACATTATGCATTAATAACTTAATTAATTATCTTTCAATAATCCAACCCTTTAGGATTGTATCCTTGCTGACTCAAACTACTGGGTTGAGGGTAACGTCACCTTCAAAAGAGGGGCCTACTACAATAACTAAGATAATCTCTTAAAAAGTGCAAAAGTGCGGAAATAATCAAAGGTTACACTAAACACGAGTCGGATCCAAGTGATTCATCTTGTCTATCTGTTTTTATTTTTATTTTCATTTTCAGCATTTTTAGTTTTTGTTTTCTAGTTTAAAACATTTTTCTAAACTTTTGATTTGATTAGACGTTGAGGATAAACTGGTATTAAAAGCTCTTGTGTCCTTGGACGACCTCGGTATCTTACCAACACTATACTACGCTCACGATGGGTGCACTTGCCCATATGTGTGTTTGGTGTTAGTAAAATATCGTGTTTTATAAATTTAAAACTTGACTAACGTGTAAAAAGGGCTAAAAATATATATAAAAACATACGACACTCACACACATCAAGTTTTTGGCGCCGTTGCCGGGGACACAAGGATTTTAAGAAAGTTAGGAATCAACGGCCTAATCGTTTTTCTTATTTTTCTATTTTTTAGGATTTTTCTTAAATTTCCAGCTTCTACAGAACTCAGCACGGGCCGTGCCCGCTGAACACGCCCCGTGCCCAATCTTTGGTACTGGCAATCCTGTTTTAAGTCAGACAGTAGCTGAACACGGGGCCGTGCCCACTCAAGACGCCCCGTGCCCAAGTATCAGTTACTGAAAACAGAACCGTAAGATCCCGACGGTTGGTAATTTCTGACACAAACATGAGTGATACTGATATTTTTTACTTTCGGCACTCTTATGGTACGTGGTGTCAAATATGTGGTGGCCCCCATAGAGATTTAGAATGTTATTTTCTAAATTATAAGCCCCATTATATAGACCCATTGTTTTCCTGTAGCCTTAAGAGGGGCGAAAGTAAAAATAATCCTTATCTCTACCTCGAATGCTCTCAACCAAATATTCTAGGAGAAATGCTTCTTGATGGACTATTTCAACTAGATGATTTAATTCTTAATTGGTTAAAAGAACTTGAGTTGGACTTTCCATCTCAAGACGATACCCAAGAAGAATTGTTGGCATCGCATTCGAATAAAAACAACTTCGTTGTTCCCGATATTACCTCTAACTCTAGAGAAGACTTGAGCGATAGTCGTCTCTGTGTCGATTGTGTCGTGAAGGACTCCCCATCGACTTCGTTCGGTGCATACATAGACCTGAGCGTTTCGGCATTCACCTAACGAGAGCTCGGGAAAGGGTTGGACTTGTCCACCTACATTTAGCGTAGGAATCACCCTCACCGACAACCTCTTGCGTTCTCGTCTTAGTCTAGAGCAATTAAGGTATCTCAGGCACTTTGGGGTTGCTCCATCTAGTAAGGAACTGCCTGATCCGAATAAATTCCTTAAAAATAGACGAAACTTCATAAACAGCCTCAAGACACGGGGCCGTGTCCAGGTCAGCACGCCCCCGTGTCCACCAAAAGATTCCTTTCTGACTTTTTGTCAGAATACGGACAAAATGTGTTAGGATACTGCCTGCACAAGGGGCCGTGTCCAGCCGACACGGGGCCGTGTGCAGCGTGCTGTCGTTTTCTATAAGTGCAGCCAAGAATCCTGTACATTTGGACCATTCCAGGGACAGAGATTTGGTGAGATCTTCACACATACCATCCTAGGTATTTTCTAAAAGAAGGTTCTCAACAACTATCTTGTCCTTTCCTCTCTTGTCCATTCCCTTCTTCTTCATTTTTTTACCTCAACACCTCCATTAGAGCTTGAGGTCACCATGATTCCAAGCTTTATTGTGATGTTTATTAGGTTTTTATGCAAGGAATCTTGTTAAAAAATAAGTTTTACAACATAGTTTTAAGTTATTTCTGCTAAAAAATGCTTCTTAAGTTGGAAAAATAATTTGAAACTCCAAGATTCCTTGTTCCAAAACCTGCAGAAAGGTGAACACGTGGCCGTGCTCATTGAGCACGGGGCCGTGTCCAAGGTTATTGTTTCATTAAAATGAACTCTTTTCAGTTTGTTTTCGTAGAATGTCAAGCCAAAATAGTGGAACTTCGTCAGCACATTCCAGAAACAGTCGAAGAGAACGGAGGTCCTCAATCGAAGCAACTCTCGTACGCTACGTGATGGCATTACATGAAGCTCTTGATGATATGACATCGGTAGAGGAGTCCTCATAGACCGTATAAATTATCTTACGGTGGGGTTGGAAAACAGTCTTCAAGAAATCAACCTCTTGCACCAGAGGTTGAACATTGTTGTGACCTCCCATGGAGCCAATCCTCCCTCAAGAGGATTGGAACCTAGCACTTGGAGTCAACAATCCCACCGGATGGGATGACATTCCAGTGGAGCCTCCTCTTGACGAATTGCAAGAAGTCCCGGTGGAGGTTGCACCCCCTCAAACTAATGCCAACGAGCCCGCCTTTCTTCTCCCAAGGGAGATAGATGAGTGGCTCGCCGACGTATGAGGGACCCATTTCCGGAGGAAGAAGTTTTTCGAGCCGCATCCAACCGAGAGAATTATATTTTTGGAAATTTTGCTAATAGAATAAAATTTATGCTAGAACTTCTTGGTTTAGACTTCTTGTGTTTTGTTTGACCTATTTATCTAGAATTTTAATTTATTAGGAGTATTATATAACTTTCTCTAATTGAATGAATGATGGTTTTGCTTAATTTGGTGTTTGGGTGATGTTGTAATGGTTAAAACATACTCGGGATGGTGAAGGATACCAGGGGAAACTTGAACCAGCACCCCATGCACAACAACAGGGCCAACTGACAATTTTTCTTCATTATAGCAAGTTCAGCACGGGGTCGTGCTCATCCAACACGCCCCGTGCTCATCCATCTGCAGAAAGATGCCCAGTTCAGGTACCTGGACACGGGGCGTGCTCACTGAACACGCCCCCGTGTCTAGTCTTCGGTTACTTTGTTTTATTTTCTGTTACTGGCAATCTGAACACGGGGCCGTGCCCGGACACCACGGGGGTCGTGTCCAGACGCCCAGTAACATAAATTTTTACTTTTTCACATCTTTTTACATATTCAGTCAACCTAAAAACTTATTTTTGGGACACATTGAGGACAATGTGTAATTTAAGTGTGGGGGGGGGGGGATGCTAAAACCTTGAATCTTGCAAATCCTAATTGCAAGCCTTACACAAAACTCTATTGGAACCGCTAATCACCCCAAATTTTTTCAAAAATTTTTCATTTTTTACTTGTCTAGGTTTAATTTGGGAATTTCAAGTTCTAAAAAAATGTTATATTTTTACAAATTTACAACCGATAGCGTCGTGATAAAAAAGAACCAACATAAGAAAATTATGAAACGGCATGACAAATCTAGTTAAATATGATTATATATACTTGATCACATAAAAACTCATTCCCACAAAAAGTGAGTTTTGAGCCTTTATTGAGCATACAAATATACATCTTTAAACTAAATGCTCATTTTTCGTTTCTTGTGTGAATAGCCGCTTGGTTTCTTACAACTCTAGAACTTGCCTCGACGATGCATTCCCAGTCCTTACCAACTTAAACTGGAGTAACTAAATGATGGAGGCATTAGGACTAACCCTTTTTATTTCAACACCATTATTTTTCTTTTTCTTTCTTACCACCTACCCAAAATCCCCCTAGTTAACCCCTTTGAGCCTAAACCTTTTCATTTCTTAACCCACAAAACAAACACCCTTTTTACCCACCAAAACCCTTTTTCATTTTAAACCCTTTATTTTAGTAACAAAGCTCGGTTTTTCTTATGATTTCTTTATAAAAAAAATGATGATGAAGCCAAAAGAAATAAACAAACAAGTTCATCAAAAAGAACTTTGTTTAAAGAATTGCTTCATCAAAATAAAAAGTTACAAAAATAAAAAGTCTTACGAAAACCGACTCTTTTTACGCCTTTAGCCCTTTTCTACTAACCACTAACCCAACCACCTACCTTTAACTCAAGCCTAACCATTCCTCAAAGTCCTCTTGATATTTACAAAGGTATATAGTTAAAAAGGAGGAGGATTAATTGCTTGGCAAGCATATGGTAGAAATAAGTTCCATGCCGCTCTCGAGTGTTTCACAAAAATACATCTTCGGCCGAGTGTTGAGTGATCCCCCGTTAGGTATGTGAACTTGTATATAAATAAAATTTTAAAGAGACATGTTATGCCCAAATAAATAATTTCTCTTATGTAAACGTTTTAAATAAATCATGACGAATAGAATTGTAAATAAATAAAAATAAAACTTAATAAAGAATCTTGGAAATCCCGACACTCTATGACAAGCCTAAAACCTTCTCTTCTACCCATCCCATTTGGGAGTGTAAAGCCACATTATAAAGAGTTTTTCTTGAGGACAAGCAAAGATTCAAGTGTGGGGGGTATTTGATGTGTGCAAATTGCAACATATAAATTACATCAAATGTGGCATAAAACTAACCCTTTTTTAGTACTAATGTTGGAAAAAGTGTGTTTTTGTCTTCCTTTTGTATTTTCAGGATTAAATGAGCTCGAATGAACAAAAGAAGCAAAAAGGCAGCTAAATCTAACATAAATACAAGAAAAGGAATAAACGTGGCATGCCCGACCCCTAGATAGCATCTTCCCAAGCAAAAACAAGAGAACAGAAGGGTGAACACGCCCCTTGCTCAATGAGCACGGGGGCGTGCCCAAGTGTCTGCAGAAAAGACAAAGTTGTAGAAGCTTCTATCACCCACCACGGGGGCGTGTCCAGCGGACACGGGACCGTGGTCAACTCTAAGATTCGCAGAATCTAGGAAAATCTTGATAGTAGAGATACGCTTCTGCACACGGGGTCGTGCCCAGCGGACACGGGGGCGTGCCCAGCGGACACGGGGGCGTGGTCAACTAATGCAGACAAACTGCATTTAATGAAGAAAGAGAAGATGGGTGGACACGGGGCCGTGCCCAATGGACACGGGGTCGTATCCGGGCTTCTGTGCAGGCTTTAAATAGGGGTGCTTGGCTCATTTGCAAACCATCCCTTGGCAAACCACCTCTCTCACACTTCACCCACCCACCACCACCAGCACAACCCACATCCACCACCACCATCCACCATCCATTATAGAGTGTGTGAGTAGTCTCAAGATCCAAGATTGATCTTAAGAGTTCTTGACAATCAGAGGCCATGTTTGCCTAAGTCTCTTACATCATTTGGTGAAGACAAGTGTTTAGTGTAATACTTTTTATTTTTAATCTTTTCGCACTGTTTATTTGGTTATGTATTAATGACTTTAATAACTAGTTTCTTATGTTGAAGGTGAATCTTCCTTATCATTTGTCCGTGGTGTCTTGGTGTTATTTTACTGTCTATATAAAATAAAAGATTTTCACCATTTATATCTCCATGGTCTATATGGAGATATGTTGGCTACCTTGTCGGGGGTTAAGGGAATGGTTTGGTAAGAGTCTTGCCTTGTTCAGTGTATAGATCCTGCAAGGACCTGGGTCAACTTTAGTAGGACCTCCTTCAATACCCACTGGTATTGGATGGCGAGGGTCCGAACTCCTTGATCCCCTCATATGTAAGCTACTATTAAAACTTTAACCCGGCTACTTAGGACTGTATCCCTGCTGACTCAGACTACTTAGCCGAGGGTAACGTCACCTTCAAAAGAGGGGCCTACCACATTATGCATTAATAACTTAATTAATTATCTTTCAATAATCCAACCCTTTAGGATTGTATCCTTGCTGACTAAAACTACTGGGTTGAGGGTAACGTCACATTCAAAAGAGGGCCCTACTACAATAAATAAGATAATCTCTTAAAAAGTGTAAGAGTGCGGAAATAATCAAAGGTTACACTAAACACGAGTCGGATCCAAGTGATTCATCTTGTCTATCTGTTTTTATTTTTATTTTCATTTTCGACATTTTTAGTTTTTGTTTTCTAGTTTAAAACATTTTTCTAAACTTTTGATTTGATTAGACGTTGAGGATAATCCGGTATTAAAAGCTCTTGTGTCCTTGGATGACCTCGGTATCTTACCAACACTATACTACGCTCACGATGGGTGCACTTGCCCATATATGTGTTTGGTGTTAGTAAAATATCGTGTTTTATAAATTTAAAACTTGACTAACGTGTAAAAAGGGCTAAAAATATATATAAAAACATACGACACTCACACACATCACCAATCGAGTGGCCAGCCGATCGAGCTGCCACCCGATCGAAGTGCCACTCGATCGAGCTGCCACCCGAACGGGTTGTCACTCGATCGACCAGCCACCTTACCCCCCTTTCATTTTATGGAAACCCTATAAATACATCCTTTGTCACATCATTTGATTTTGACAGCTCTCTCTTCACCCAACTCGCTTCAGCCCGCATTTCTTCCGATTTCTCTCAAATCTTGTAAGTTTTCAACCTAAATCTTGTACTTTCTTAATCTACACGCACTCATACACCTCTACCTTTTGAATCTTAACTTTTAACCATGAAATCACTATATTTGAGGTGTTCTAGGATGATGTCATCATGGGGTTCTCATGAACTTCATGTTTTGGCTTCAATCCACCAAGAACAACTTAGATCTGAATGATTTCCACATGAATAAACAAAGATCTTTCATAGATCTGAACATATTCATGGTGAAAAGGATTGAAAGATGGTTTTCTAACTTTCTTTCAACTCTTTTACACTTAATGCACTCAAATCCGATATATTCGGACCTTGTTCTGATCTTCTACCCATTCTTGGTGTCGTATCGGTTCCAAATCTGAATTCTATCCAAGAGGTATTGACTTCAGGTTTGAACATGAACTACCGACTCGAACCGTGAATCGGTCGGACTAGGGTGATTCCTGTTCGGTCGAGTCATTTGGGCCAGGTCGAGGTTTCTGTTGTTCCGGCGTGTTATCAAAATATCTCGTTTAACACATCAAAACTTCAAACTAGTCAAGTGTAAAAAACGAACGGATAGTCGGGACAGATTGTCGTCCGATCGGATTACCACCCGATCGACCGGCCATCCGATCGGGTTGCACTTGGGTCCCACACTTAAACTATTAAAAGTTTGGAACGTCGAACGGATTGCCATCCGATCGAGTTACCACTCGATCGAACGGCCATCCGACCATGTGATGTTTTGAACTTCAACACTTAACATTTTCAACAGGTTTAATAGAAACGGATTGCCACCCGATCGGATAGCCATCTGATCGAGTGACCGTCCTGCTGTGAACTTGTTCTCAAACAAGGGAAGTCTTGCCAATCGGATTGCTGTCCGATCAACCGACCGTTCGATCGACCGACCTGAAAGATAGAGATAATTCTCTATTTTTAAAATACTACAACGAAAACTTCAAAAGGCAAGCCATCATACACAAACACATCTATCCCAAACCAGGTGACAATCCAATCGAGTGGCCACCCGATCGGGTGACCGCCCGAATGGATTGTCATCCGATCGACCAGCCACCCGATCGGATTGCCACCCGATCGGATTGTCGTCCGATCCACTGACACATCGCACCATTTTACGCGCCGCTTATCTTCTGTGCTATCGTTCTGATTAGGCTAATATCCACTCTAGCGCTCCCTTCAATCCATTAACTCAATCGTTGTGAGTATACTCGTACCCTTTTTGCTTTATGCACTTTTGGGTGTTACATACGTTACTTATTCTAAAATCACATCGAACACACTACGCAATACTTTTAACGCTAACCGATTACCGCATGTTATACGTGATTTAATGAATGCTTGTTTGTTATGTTTACACATGGATTGATGTCTACCTGCCTTAGCAACGATAGTACTATTTGTTTGGACTCAGCACCTATTCACTTAGGGGTTGTTAAGGACAGTTATTTACATGGCTCACAGTGGTGAGTGTGTATTACGAACTGCCTTGTGCAGTCAACCCGCAGTCATTGGTATTGATAGGATCATGTCGATAACTTACGTGCTTCATTTCACACTGTGTCCGTGCAGGTTATGCGTAAACGATTTCGAACTCTATATGCTATTATCAAACTTGTATGCTCACCTTTACACTATGTGTATTGACTTTTACTTTAACGTATGTGACAGGTGTTTAAGATGTTAGGATGCTGGGATCGCTGTGAAATCGAGGCTAGGACAGAGTCTAGAAACAAAGACAATTTATTTTATTTAAAAATTGAGTTTTCGGAACATGTTTATTTGTTTGAAGAATATCTCGTCTGTAATAACTAGATTATCTTATGGGTTATGGTATGGGACATAATATTTAAACTATCTGGTAATTTAGTCGTTATGGAATTTCTTTGAACAATCTGTTTCGCTCAGTGCCGCGCCCCGATGATTCCGCCATCGGTTGGGGTGTGACAAGTGTTGACTACTTATTATTCAGATCACTCCATGATAACTAGTTACTGCCTCTTTCAAGTCACTCAAATCCAAACATGTAAAGCTCACCTAAACTATATTTTGTGCAATACCCCCCCCCCCGCCATACATACTAAATAAATCAGTCAGTGTCATATTCGATGAATGACACACTGGTGTTCCAACTCTTGTGAGCATCTTTCGTGCTTAACACAACTTGTTACAACATTCTTTATTATCGAGCTCCCATTTACTCAACTTACATTTCTACCTAAGACCAAGTACGAATTAACATGTATCAGTATATTTTTTCCCTTTGTTAGCCTAACTTAATCTCCATTTGAAATCCCTATGCAAGGATTCATTTCGACACATCACGACCTCTTCAAGCCATAGTGGCTTCACCTGCTAAAAATTCTTATCACTGGTGTGACCTCCATGACAATAGCTATACTTGGTTACTAAGTGGTGTATTATTCCATCTTATTCTTGAAAAGGAAATTGGACCACCAAACTTCAATACCATGATACCATCTTAAATTTGCGTCATCTCTTTACTCTCGTGTATACCTACATTGTAAACGACTTCCTATAGTTCTTGATAGCCAGACTTATGTGCACATACTCTTACTGAAATTGATTTGTTGCTTCGACAATTGACTATCATACACCTATATATAATCCCTCTTGACTTGTTCGGATGAACGATTTAATCCCATTTGTCATCAACTGTCATCTTAATCATGCAGTCTGATTTTATCCCATCTTGTTGTACCATCAAATTCTTCACGCTCTCTTTAGCAATGAACTTTCAACATGGCCTAAGGATATCATGATCTTAATTTTCGGGACGAAAATTCTTTCAACAAGGGGGTGATGTGACACCCGACATTTTTAGATTAACTCCGCTATCTCTGGCATTCATTTTTGCATTACACTTGGTTAGGGTAAATTAAGTGTGACAGTTATTTTACAAACACTCATGTAACGGTAATTCAGGGAATTACAGCATCACACATGAGCTTGTTACGAACGTCGATAAACAATCAGAATAGTAATCCTGAACAAATAAATAAATATAAATTATGTGAATTTAATTGTTATGAAACTCTATATTTAGTGAAACTTCGTGAAACCACATATATTTACGCGTAACAAAGTATTATAGACGAACTCATAAAATGAGTGTATAGTGTATCTTAGCCTAAATTTTGAGGACGAAATTTCTTTAACATGGGGAGAATGTGACAACCCGTATTCCCGACCCTGGTTAACTATAGAAGGTTACCTGTAGAAATATTATGTATTATTATTTAGTAAATAATAATATATTGTACAAAGCAAACATGTTGTTTAATTGACAATCACGATAACGTTATAATACTACAAATTCTTTACGGACATTCTTTTATACAAATGAATATAAAATATATATTTGTTTTAAATTTAAATTAGTAAATACAATCTAAACATTATGTTTTATTTTTATGAATGAGAGATTATAAACGAAACACGAGTCTTGAAGCGGGTTCTCATGCGCAGTTTACACCCACTAGTCAACACACCTAACCCACCTACACCAAACCTAGGTATAAAAGCATCTCATTCTTTTTTCCCCATCATTTTGTTCTAAACCCTAGCCCTTATCCTAAACAAACACACACAACTTCTGCCTATTAGACCATCCGTAGTGGGGCGTGATTTTTAAAAAAAATTGAAAATAACGCCCCAAAACGCCCCCACTACCATTACATAGGGCGTTACTTTTTAAAATTTTTGAAAAAAAATGCTTCCAGCGTTTTATTAAAAACGCCCAAATGGGCTGACACATGGGAAGGAGCAAGTGGGCTGACCAATGGGAATTATACAAGTGGGCTGACACATCACTGACCAACAACTTTTTAGATAAAGTTTGTTTTCTTTTTTTTTTTAAATCCTTTATAATGATTGGAAGGGCATTATTCGGGCATTATCCCCACTACGCTACTTTTGCTATAATACCCCATCGCTGACTAGGACGCCACGTGTCAGATAATGCCCCATGGTGAGGGCATTATACCCCACTACCACTACACATGGTCTTAGAGAGGGAATCAGAGAGAGAAAGGATTTTAGAGAGAGGGAGAAAACGGGACAAAGAGACGGCCAACCATGGTAGCGCTCGACGGCGGCCATGGCGGCGCATGATGATTATCATCGGCAACAGTCAGGGTGGCAGCGGCGGTCACGGGTTTTCGACGGGGAGATCCCGAAGTGGTGGTGTTGTGGTGATGTTAGGCGGCGGAGGGTGGTGTGGTAGTGACGTAGCAATGTTCGACGCGGCTCACGGCGGCAGGATTCATGATCCAAGATTCCGGTCAAGTTAGCGACTTCAAATGACCCGATCTTGATGGATCTATAGACTACATAGGCACAATTGAGCTCAGTCGACGCCCCGTTGTTACCAGCAGCATCTCGGTGACTTTTGGTAGTTCTTGGTAGAAGAGGTGGTGGTTGCAGGCAGCACAGTGGCTGCCGGCGACAGAGCCACCCACCGGCAGCCGTTCAGTATTGGGAATAGTGAAAATCAGGTGGTAAGTGAATTTGGTAGTGTTTGGAAACTGAGTTGGTAAGCGTGGGGATTGTTTGGAAACAAGTTCAGGTCAGTCAAAGCGGGTCAAATCTGGTCAAAGTTCGGGTCCCGGTCAGACTAGTCAACTCCTGTCAACATTCTAGTTTTGGTCAACAGTCGGGTTATAGCGTCAAGTCAGAATCGGCTCTGGATGGTATAACGCTCGTAACTTTTTATTGTATATAATTGTTATAAAAATGCGTAAACTTGAGTAAATTGATCCGAGCTCTAGCGAACCCGACCCGATCTGTATTATTAACGACTAAAAAAATTAACTCGACTCTAAAACATGTGACACTTGTGATGTGGGACTCGAAAATGTTTATGGATATGAGTATAGGTTTGTTTAAATTCAAAACGAGACATTTAATTTGAGTTTGTGCATATGATGAACTTGGAACTTGATATTTTGGGTATAAAATATGTGATAAAATGTCGGACACTTGCTTATTGGGATTGGTCGACAACTAGTGTTGTCGGGTTGCTGCAAAAACAGAAGAAACTATGCCCAATTTTCGTAAGAATCTATAATATACGTATGTGTTTTAAAAACAAACGAAAGCCTGTCGGGATTCAAATAATATTCTAAAGATAAATATAAAATATATATTTATTTTGGATGAAGGCTATGACTCACGAAACAAGTTTCCAATATTAGACTTGGCAATTAATTTTTATCGTGGAGGTTTTATCAAAATAAAGATAATCACCTATATTTATTTCGAACATCTAAACGGGGTACGAAACATAATAAATGTTTATATAAAACGAACAAAAGCATTCAAAACATTGTAGTATCGAATGGACAACTTAAAATAAATATGTGTAGATATTTATTTTGACAATTATAAAACAAGATATGGGTATATCCTTTGGTATATCACTCTACTACGTGTATTCACACTAAAAGCTATAAAGATATATTTTGAAATAAATATATATACGTATCCATACCCTTTAAATTATATACATATCTTCATGTAATATATGTATATTTACGTACACACCTTTGAGGGTATCTTAACCTACTCGTGGTAACGAGTATACCATTGGGTCATAGACTTAGCATACCGATAGAGCTCGATCACACATGAAACAACCTTATTCGAGTATTGGTTACTTATAATGTGCTACAATTACTAGGGATGTCTTGGTGAATATTTGCATGCTATGCCAGTTCGTGTCTCTAACACATAGTACTTTTGGATATAACACGCACCCTAAGGTGAGTTCACTCCTCTTTTTCAAGCATGCGTCCCGGGGAGGGATAATTGGTAAATATTCCAGGGAGGAATATTGGGTAATGGGTTTCACTGGAATGTTAAACCGGAATGTTGGATGATACACTCACTCCTATCACCTTAAGTCCCATCTTCTATCGAAATGGTTGCCGGGGAGGCAACGGGGTTATTAGTTGATAGCACTATTAGGTTTGGCATCCTCACACCGTACCGGGGAGGACAGGCATGAACTAATTACCTTATATCATGACCAATGCTTTGATAGGGGCATTTGGGACGGGCAAACAAACTGAAGCCATCTTGTACGGTATCGAGTTATTATCAACATTATTTTTGGAATTGCTTTGAACTGAACTAAACATTTGGCAACTAAACATGTAACACGATTTTCAGTAAACAAAACTGTGAACTCGCCAACGTTATGCTGATACACTTTTCTGCATGCTTGCAGGTCTATATGTACAATTATTTGGAACTTGCTGTCTAGGATGCTGAAGTGGTCATGGGTCGAGTTACATGGAATCACGAGACAAGTTTAATGGTTTTTAGACACTTGGGTTACGAAATTCTTAACTATTGTATTATGCTTCCGCTGAATAATAAATAATGTTTTGTAACGCTTATTTTAATAGATGAAAGTTTTATTTGAAATATTGTTATGAGTTCAATGTGATTGGTGGCTAGATCCTGGTACGTCACACGCCTCGCGGGGGGGGGGGGTGGTTCCCACATGTGGTATTTTGGGGGTGTGACAGGTGGAATGATGTATCCCAGACTTGTGTCTGGTAGAAATGTATATCCTGGATCGGTGTGATCTTGTGGAAGTATTGTTACATCAAGATAGACTTAGTCTAATTAAATGTTATAATTTGAGTTTCCAACATTTGTACCATACGTTTATTATCAATAAGATAAGCACTTCCTGTATCAACTATGTTATAAAACATCCTTATCGATGGGATGTCAAAGTTGGTATCAGAGCCAAAGGTTTTGGCGAATTAGGTATTCGGTAGGGATATCTAGGATTCGGCCTTTGATATAAGGCTGCCTAAAAAGAACAAGTAAGTTATATACTTATATAGGTAGTTTTCAGATAAAGATGCCAGGGGAGGCATAAGTCTCGACTTTATGTATAAGCTTGTTTCAATTGACTCCGATACACACGTAATAAACAAACCCAAGTACGAACCTACTTAGGAAGTAGAGTCATCAGGATATACTTATAGTGATAATTACAACTTACGTACCTTTATTTAGCTATCACTTTGTAACCACTACCTTCAACAACAATTACCTATACCTCTCGGTACCTTACTCATCAAAAAATTTAGCAAGGGCACATCTTAACGCATACCCCACATCCAAAAATGAAGAAGATTCCAACGAACAGCCTCCAATCCATACCATCTTGTAAAGAGATTCTCATCGCCATTGGAACCTAAACCCTTTTGCGAAGTGCCTATAAACCCATGTAGCCCCTATAACTATACGTAGTCCTTGTAAAACGGTAGGTTTACAAGGAGAAACCCGAAAAATAAGAGACGCGTGAGTTAGAATGGCCGAGTTAGAGGTTGTGAACCGGAGGTTAACTAATGTAGAAGCTTAGAACATAACAGTTTAGCAGGAACTAGATTTGGCTCGAGCCTGGGGATGGCTATAAATTTCTATTTTTGTGGGTTATATTTGACAACGTGTTGTACTATGTGTAATATGTGAACTAGTTATTGTAACTGTTTGTTAATGAATAAAATGTTGAAGTTGTATGTTCTTGAAATTATAGAAAATTATCGACATAACACCCTAAGTACTAGAATGACTAGGGCTTTTACATAGACTTGACGGCTAGGATTAAGAGTATTTTGTAATAGTGGGACTCAACAGAAAAGCTACAAAGAATATTGTTGTAAGGCATGGTAACTAGGTTGTGCTCCACTAATTTGGAGGATTTTATCAGTCGTTTCTTGCAACAGCTCAGGACCGGTAATTTGCGCGTCCCCGATCTCGTGCCATACAATAGGCGATCGCCATTTCCTTCCGTATAATGCCTCAAATGGTGCCATCTGGATGCTAGAATGATAATTGTTATTGTATGAAAATTCAACTAAAGGTAAGTGCGCGTCCCAATTACCACCGAAATCTATGACACACGAGCGAAGGATGTCTTCAAGGGTGCGAATCGTTCTTTCAGTCTGATCGTCGGTTTGGGGATGGAAAGCGGTACTTAGATTAAGAGTAGTACCGAGAGCAGATTGAAATGTTTCCCAAAGACGCGAGGTAAACTGACCATCGCGGTCATAGATGATGTCACAAGGCGTCTCGTGTCTACAAATAATCTCGTCGGTGTAGATTCCTGCTAATTTTTCTACCTTAAAGTCTTCTCGTATCGGCAGAAAATGAGCTGATTTAGTCAAACGGTCAACGACAACCCAGATGCTGTCGTGACCTGATGGTGTGCGCGGGAGTTTCGTTATGAAGTCCATAGCTATACTCTCCCATTTCCACAGGGATCTCGGGTTGTACGAGTAAGCCAGAGGGGCGTTGATGCTCAGCCTTGACCTTGGAACAAGTTAGGCACTTCGAAACATAGATAGCGATATCCTTCTTCATGCCCGGCCACCATTACTTGTAGCGAAGGTCCCGGTACATCTTGTCAGCACCGGGATGAATAGAACACCGAGATTTGTGGGCTTCTTAGAGCAGAATTTGTCGCAAGTTCGTACGCTTGGGAATCCAAATCCGGTTTAAATAATGAAAGATACCATTCGATTTATTCTCGAGCTGGGCACCATCGTTAAGAATTCTTTCCTTCTTCAAAGTACGTTCGGTAAAACAAGCATGTTGGGCGTCGCGGATGAGAGCTTCGAGATTATGTTGGGCTTGAGAATTACGAACGCTATACAAATAGCTTCGTCGACTGAGAGCATCCGCAACGACGTTTGCTTTGCATGGGTGGTAACGAATCTCACAGTCGTAATCTTTGAGGAGTTCAACCCATCGGCGTTGGCGTATGTTCAGTTCTTTCTAGTCAAAGATGTGTTGTAGGTTCCTATGATCGGTGAAGATCGTACACTTGGTACCGTAAAGATAGTGTCGCCAAATCTTTAATGCAAAAATAACTGCACCTAGCTCGAGGTCGTGGGTTGTATAATTCTTCTCGTGGATTTTGAGCTGTCGAGAGGCGTACGCGATAACCTTGTCCCGTTGCATGAGAACATAACCAAGACCAAGGTTAGAGGCATCGCAGTAGACTACAAAATCATCGTTTCCGTCGGGTAGTGAGAGCACGGGAGCGTTGCAAAGCATAGCCTTGAGAGTTTGAAAGGCTTCCTCTTGTTTAGTTCCCCAAACAAAAGGTTGGTCCTTATGCGTATGAGAGGTAAGCGGTACATCGATTTTCGAAAAGTCAGCGATGAATCGGCGATTGTAGCCCGCCAATCCGAGAAAAGAACGAAATTCGGATGGGTTCCTTGGTGTAACCCAACTCTTAACGGCTTCAATCTTCGCGGGGTCGACGTGAATACCTTGACTATTGACAATGTGACCCAGGAATTGGACCTCCTCCAGCCAAAATTCACACTTGGAGAACTTGGCATAGAGACGGTTTCCCTGGAGTAACTCAAGAACCAAATGTAGATGTTGCGAGTGTTCGGTTATTGACTTGGAATAGATCAGGATATCATCGATGAACACGATGACGAAGCGGTCAAGAAAGGGTTTGCACACGCGATTCATAAGATCCATGAAGACTGCAGGAGCGTTAGTCAAACCGAAAGGTATAACAACAAATTCGTAATGACCATAGCGGGTTCGAAAAGCGGTTTTAGGTATATCATCCTCTTGAATGCGTAATTGGTGATAGCCTGAGCGCAGATCGATCTTTGAGAAACGCGTAGCACCTTGTAACTGGTCAACCAAATCATCGATTCGAGGAAAGGGATAGCGATTCTTAATAGTCAACTTATTCAATTCCCTGTAGTCGATGCACATCCGGAACGATCCATCATTCTTTTTGACGAAAAGGACAGGCGCGCCCCAAGGAGAGGTGCTAGGGCGAATTAAGCCTTTATCAAGTAGTTCCTGGAGCTGACTCGAGAGTTCGCGCATTTCAGAGGGAGCGAGAAGATATGGCGCTTTAGCAACAGGATTTGCTCCAGGAATGAGGTCGATTCGGAAATCGATATCACGAGTGGGAGGTAAACCAGGTATATCATCGGGAAATACAATAGGGAATTCACAAACATCGGGAACATCTTTCACTCCTGTGTTTCCTTTCTTTTCCTTCTCTGCTACTACAATGTTTGCCAAGAAAGCCCTGTATTCCTTGCGGAGATACTTGCTTGCTTGGACACATGACATGAGTTTGAGACCTTTCGAAGGAGTTTCTCCATACACACAAAGTTGATCACCATTAGCAAGCGAGAAACAAATCATCTTATCGAAGCAAACAACTTCAGCACGGTTCTTACGAACAAAATCCATGCCTATTATGATGTCAAAACTACCGAGCTGCATCGGAATAAGGTCGATAGGGAAGACGTGATTGTTGAGTTCAAGCATACAGTCACGTAGAACAGAATTGACGGCGACGGTTCTTCCGGTGGCAACTTCCACATCGAATGTCGAGGGGAGATGGGCGCGCTTACGATTAAGGAGCTTTTCGAATTCAAACGATACAAAATAGTTATCTGCTCCAGTATTAAACAAACACGAATCATATATACCATTCACAAGGAACGTACCATTAACCACATTGTTATCTGCTTGAGCCTGGCGGGAGTTGATGTTGAAAGCACGTCCGCGGGCTGTTGGCTGCTGCTGCTGCTGTTGTTGATGTTGTTGCGGTTGCTGCTGGGGCTCTTGTTTCACTACTCTATTGGGCACATGTTTGCAAAGTGGCTGGGATCACCACATGCAAAGCAAGCTCTAGCATGAGCAGCGGGTGCAGGAGCTGCTTGTTGGCCCTGGGGAGTAGGAAGGAGAGCTTGTGGCGCTGGAGCTTGACCTTGAGCTGGAGCTGGAGCTTGGCGTGGACCTGTACGGCGGTTTGTGATGAAGTGGCCATACATGTTGCAATGAACACAGAATCGGCATGGGATACCAACCGGGTGATGATAGGTACAAGTACGGCAAAGCGGGTGTGGTCCTGTGTATGCACGCTTGGCAGGCGGTGCATTGACACGGGCGCCGCTACTTGGCGGTGTTGAGGTTGCGGTTGGGCAGGTACTGTTTGGAGTGGAGCGGCAGTAACTACACAGTTCTTGTTGCTGGAACTACTGTTGTTCTTTCTCTTGCGACGGGAGGATTTTGAAGATTGTGGTGCGGTGGTAGCTTTAACGGTAGGAGCATCAGTGACTTGGTGCAGGTTCTTGGAGGCTTTGTCGAAATAACCGGCCCTGACTCGCTTATCGTTGATCTCAGCGGCGAGCAGGTAGGTTTCCTCGATTGTTGTCATCTTTGCCGCCTGAACAAAATCTACAACGCAATCCGGAAGAGCACGGATATACTTCTTGATCATAATCTCGGGGGTAGTAACTTGACCGGGACAGATGATACTTAGCTGCTTGAAGTGAGCAGTTAAACCAGCGTTATCTCCGCCATCCTGCTTAATGTGCCAGAATTCATCCTCTAGCTTTTGGAGTTCATGGGGAGGGCAGAACTCTTGCATCATAATGTCCTTCAACTCGTCCCATATCAGCCCAAAAGCTGCATCGTTCCCTCGTTTGTTTCTCTTAGCCGTCCACCAATCAAGAGCGCGGGATTGGAAGACGCCGGTGGCGTTAACAGTGCGTAGGTTTTCCGAACAGCCACTCTGGCGCAGGGTGACTTCGATTGAATCAAACTATTGGAACATGGCCGTAGGTCCATCTTCGCAGGTAAATTCCTTTGGACTGCAGGCTTTGAACTGCTTGAAACTAAAAGCTTCTTTCGGAGTATCAGTCCTGGACTCCTCCGAGGACTTGCTAGCATTCTCATTCAGCTCACTGACGATTTGTGGGATTACTTTCGCCATTTGCTTAGCGACGAGAGCAGCGATTCGTTTGTCATCATGGTTACGTAGAGCAGAGCGGGAGTGAAATGATCCAAAAGACGACATTGTCTGCAACAGACATCGCCTTAGGACTCAAACACAATTTCGATATTTCACCAAGAGCTACTTCATATAAATCTCAGGAACACATCAAGGCACAAAATCACGTAGGCACATATTTCACAGAAGCACATAAGCACATAAACACATAAGCACATAGTCCACATAGGTACGAAAGCATGTATTCGACTATATTTAGCACGTATTCATCTTCCTATGTTGCACGTATTCATCTATCCTTCACAGCAGCGTATAGTGATCGAGTATAGCGAGTGCGAATAGCGAGTAGCGACTGCGAATAACATAAGCGATTTGTTTGCGTTTTGAGGTAAATGTGCAGTGCGGGTGGTGCGTGTTGAACAAAAGCGAACTGCGAGAAGCGAGTAAATCACCAAAAATCAAAACACATAAACACATAAAATCACATAAAATCGATAAATCACAGAGTTAGCGGCGGCGAAATCCAAAATCGAAACACATAAAATCAAAGAGAGATTTTCTGGGTGTGAGACATTGACTGCCCAAAGTGATTCGACTATTCACAAGGACTTTAAGCGCACACTTTGGCCTTCTGGACTGTGCTCTCGCCTCAATTTGGGCGATCGGCACGCATCCTTCCAGTTACAGCGTGACCCAAGTCGTTGGAGTCCGTCGAGACTTTGGTGAGAGTTTTGTAAAAACCAACACATAGAGTAGAACGAGTCATCAAGGTTCGGGTTTCACCCCTGACTTAGTGACTGCATTCCTGTTTGTGTGATAGAATCACGAGATAGATAAGGAGAATTGCGTCAAAGTATGGATTTCACTCCTGATTCAACGCAAATCCTTATGTTTATAGCAAAAAAATAGTGAATCGAACGAGCGATCTGGTCGAGAGTTTGCGGTTTTCACACCTAATCCTAACCAGATCATTCGTTTGTGTGTGTGTCCAGCCTTAGGAAAGGCTGATCTTGCGCGGAACTGTAGTATGCGGTGTTCGCGCAAGAGTGTAGTGTACAGAGAGTTCGAGCGAGGAATAGAAACTAAGCCCGTGCAAAACCCATACTGGGTATGCACAAGTCGGTCTGTTGGTACTTAGACTACAAACTAGGTTGTTTCTAAGACATCGACCCGGACTAGGTCGAGTCTTGCCTAATTCCCTATAGTTATGGCTCTGATACCAATCTATCACACCCCAACCGATGGCGGAAACATCGGGGCGCGGCACTGAGCCAAATAGATTGTTCATGAGTATCTATAACAACTATTATTTACCAGATATATAAACGTCATGTCCTATACCACAACATATCCAAATAAAACAGTTATTACAAATAATTGTCTCAAAAACAAGCACTGTTCCGACAACTCAGATTTAGCGTGACATAACTAGACCGCTAGCTTGATTCACCAAAGCACAGCATTCCTAGCATCTTAAGCACCTGCCACATACGTTAAAATAGAGGTCAATACACATAGTGTAAAGGTTAGCATGCAAGTTTAATAGTAATAATAGAGTTCGAAAGCGTTTACGCATAACCAGCATGTAACATGTTTAATGTGAAGCTAGTAGGTTATCGACAATGAAATATGCACAGACATGACTGCGAGTTGTAGAATGCGCAACACATATCACCACTGCGATACGTGAAGAAATAACCTTAACAACCCCTGTCCACAACAGGTGCTGAGTCCAAACTATAGTACTATCGTTGCTAAGGTGTCAGGCAACAATCACTGTGTTAACATAACATACAAGCATTCATCTACTAACACGTATAACATGCAGTAATGGGCAGCGTGTAAAAGTGTTTGCGTTGTGTGATCGATGTGATATAGAATAAGTAACGTATGTAACACCCAAAAGTGCGTAAAGCAAAAAGGGATCGAGTATACTCACAGCGATGGTAGTTAATGGATTGAAATGAGGGCTAGAGTGATTAGCCTGAATAGTTAACGATAGCATAAGCGAATGAACGGTGCGTTAAACGGTGCAAGTAACCAAAGTGATGAATGGTCATCCGATCGGATGACAATCCGAACGGATGGTCATTCGATCGAATGACAATCCGTTCGGATGGTCATCTGTTCAGATGGCCATTCGATCGGATTGGCATTCGTTTGGGATGGATGTGGCTTTGAATTTTTCGTTGTAGCATTTTGAAAACATAGAAGTATCTCTACCTTTCAGGTCGTTTGATCGAACGGTCATTCGATTGGATGGCGATCCGATTGGTAGGACACTTAGTGAGAACAAGTTCACAGCAGGATTGTCATTCGATCGGATGGTCTTCCGATCGGATAGCAATCTGTTAGAAACCAATGATCTATGAAAATTGCAAAAGTTTAAATGTTGAAGTCCAAGTGCAATCCGATCGGATAGTCGCTCGATCGGATGGCAATCCGATCAAACGGCAATCCGTCCCGACGATCTGATCGTTTGAACTTGATGAATTTTGATAACGGTTTGCTTGAGACGGTATGACAACGTACTAAACAACAGAACCTCGTCAAATCCCAAGTCGTCTGATCGAACAGGAATCACCCTAATCCGACCAGTCAACTATTCCTTGACGCTTGTTTATGTTCAATCCGAAATCGGTCATCTCGTTGATAGGAATCAAATCTGGAACCGACACTTCACTAGGAAACGAGCAGAAGGCCTGAACTAGCTCCGATTCTATCAGTTTTGAGTGCATTGAGTGTAAAAGAGTTGAAAGAAAGTTAGAACCCATCTTTCAATCCTTTTTATCATGAAAAAGTTTAGATCTAGATGAAAATAGTGCTAAATCATGTGAAAATCATGTAGATCTGAGTTGTTCTTGGTGGAATAATGCCCAAACTTGAAGTTCATAAGAACTCCATGTTGACATCATCCTAAAACACCTCAAATCCGTTGATTTCACGGTTAAAAGTTAAGATTCAAAGGTGAAAATGATGAAGATGTGCGTGTAGATCATAGAAGTACAAGATTTGAGTTGAAAACTTACAATAATCGCGAGAAATCGAGAGAAAAGTGGGCTGGAACGTTGGTCGAACGAGAGAGAGCTGTCACATCACTTTGGTGATGTGACAGGGGGGTATTTATAGGTTGCCAAAAGAGGAAAGTGGCAAATGGATCAGATCGGACGACACTTCGATCGGATGGCCATCCGATCGGATGGTCATTCGATCGAGTGGTCCGGCGAGTTGGATTTTGGCGTTTCGTTTTGCGTGTTGAGCGTTGCGATGCGTTTCGAGTGAGCGATGCGATAGTATTACCCTTTAGTTACACAAATAACCTAACTACTATATCTAACATACAATCACTATAAATAACTTGCGTTTAGCGTTTGCGATTAGATTGCGCTGCGATAGAATTGCGATTGCGATTTAACACCTCAATATAAACGTAACATGCACAAGTAACACATAATAGCACACACACGTAAAACAATATCCAGAACACATAACTCGAGTTGCGATGCGATAGCGATTAGTAGATTAGCGATAAGTCGATTAACGATTAAATATGCGATTAAACCTCGATTATTAATGGATACTCCACATAATACAACTAAAGTGGACAATTAATAGAATTCGATTACAAGTCAAGAAGCACAATCCAGTATTTAAGCAAGGAGTGACAGATCGCAATTAGCAATCTTTTCTCCCGTTGACTTTGACTTTGACTTGTACTTTGACTTTCCAAAAAGCGGGTTGTTACACTTTTGTTGCTTACCAAACAATATGTCAATAATTCATTCCATTTCCACATGTTGCTTACCAAACAATATGTCAATAATTCACTCAATTCCCACATGGTAATCAAACAAGACATGGAATGATAATGATCCATTCCATTCCCTCGTTCATTCCATTACTTTGTCCTTTTTATTCCCTTGTCCATTCCATAGTCACAGGAAACACTAAAAGACCCGTGTATCGCGTACCAGATCGGTCGTACCGAATCGCGGTACAGAGTCGTCCCAATCGCCTCTGGTACGTGTACCGGATCGCTAAATTGGACCGTTCCCGATTGTGTACCATAATAGTGTTCCAATCGGTAAATACACGTTTTTAATCAATCTGAAACGCGTTTCTGTTTGTAGTGGCCGGCGTTCCGCTACGGCCAGATTCATGTACCGGAATTTGAAAAGCCATCAACTGTTTCCCACTTTTTATATAACAGGGGTAAGTCAACAATTTTTTCCCGCCATTAACTTTTCACACTACAATTAACACACTTTAATTATTACCTATCCCATGTTAACTATAAATACCTGCTGTAACAATCAATCTAGCACACAATATTTCAATTCAATTCAGTCAATTACAAAAATAAAACAATAAGCAATTAGCAAATGGCTTTCAGTAAGATTGAGTTTTATGAAATTTATGTTTTGATTATGAATTTTCTTTTATGAAGTTTCTATTTTGAATTTTGATTATGTTTTTGAAAATTTAATGAAAGATCTATTTTATACTTTTTTATATATATGATATGTGTACCAGACTACAGTGGTACGCCGTAGGATACACCGTACCGTACCACGTGCCGAATTACCGTTCCCAAATGAACCTACCCCCAACGTATCGATTTTTAGAAAGACCCGAATTGCGTACCGGTTTTCGTACCGCATACCAGAGCGTATCGCGTTCAATTTGACTATGGTCCATTCCATTAACCCATACCAAATAGACTCTACAGTCTACATGTTATGTATTAGGTTTTTTAAAGAAACTCTGAGCATTGTTTTACGGTACATAATTTCGGTGACTGAAAAGCCTAGGCTGGAGACGTGTCTCGAGGCACGGAGTCGGGATGTAAACTAGACGGTTTCAACTGATCGTTATGGAACTGTTTGTAGAAAATTTATTTATTAGTTTGACGGAAAATTCATTTATTTTATGTTTATTTATTTACATTAGTGAGTCTTTAAACTATTCGTTTATGTATGTTTGTTTACGTATAAATTACACATACATACGTATGTATTAAAATTTTACAATAGTACATATATACTAAAAGAATAACGATATTTGAAAATAATATTATGTATATTTTAAGTTTTATATTATTATAATGGGACCATTTTTCAAATAATTTATATTTTCCATCTATCCTCCTTTAATATTATTATTCCGTCTGCGAACACGCATATTAACAAAAGAAATTTAAGTGTTTTTGTTTACTAATTTGTTTGGTGAACATGAACAAACCCTTGTCTATGCAATCATAGGTACAACTGGCAAATCGTGTCTAACGTTAACAACACAAGTTCTAAATATGAATACGAGTCGTTTAACAACTTTATATCCAATATCTTTAACACAGTTTTATGTTTTATGTATTAAGAAGAAGAAATGATGAATCCTAACCTTCTAATTTTAATTATTTTCATAAAATTGAAAAATCACATGGTCTATTTTTCACTAAACAGGTCTAATCATGTCTTATACATGTTACGTATTGCTAGCCCCGATCATAGTCTGTCCCTCTCTCCTAAAAATACTCAAGCTACTCAAACTTGTTCCTAGGTCGGTTAAGCTTCCAAAGCCCAACTAGGCCCAAGGACCAATCACAATAAGGCCTGGTTTTTAACGACCAGATGTTAATTGTGATTACGAACATGTCTGCTTCGTTCCAACTAGAGCTGTAAACGAACCGAACATTCAGCGAACAGTTCATGAACCGTTCGGCGGGAAGTTCGTTTATGTTCGTTCGTTTAATAAACGAACGGACATGAACAAGAAATTTCGTTCGATTAGTTAAATGAACGAACATGAACAGATGTCTCGTTCGTTCGATTGCGTTCGTGAACATTTGGTAAGGTGTTCGTGAACGTGTTCGTGAACATGTTCATGAACATTCGTTGATTTGCGTTCGTTTATGTTGTATGTTTGTGTTTTAATTGAAGATCTTTGTACTTTTTTTTATTTTATTTGTACTTTTTATATTATTAAACTTTTATTTATTTTATTACCCTAACAATTAAACTAGAAAACTCACTTTCACCTTGTTTATGCATTATTTCCCTTTCATTTCTCATTATTTACATCGGCGAATACGATCGACCTCCGTTCCACAATAAGGGATGCAAGTTCGAGTGCTACTCTCTGGGTCATCTATCTTTATCCTTCGTCGCGTTCGCCAAATTTATTTGTGTTTGTTTGTGTTCGTGAACCGTTCGCGAACACGCTCATTCTTTAATGAACGAACACGAACATAAAATCTCGTTCGGTAAGTGTTCATGAACCGTTCGTGAACACATTTATTTCCTTAACGAACGAACACGAACAAGGCCTTGTTCGTGTTCGTTCGGTTCGTTTACAGCCCTACTTCCAACAGTCGGTTTAGGATTGGCCTAGTTTTTTTTTAAAGACCAACATAAACTTTCTCAATATAACGGCCAAGCGAGAAGCTAGGGATGGCAATGGGTCGGGTCGGGCACCGTACAATCAATACAACCACTAGGAGAAAAAAACAAACATACAGAGCAACTAAACATAAACTGTTACATGAAAATATAGAAACGCCTCCATTTTTCCCATATGATATGTTGGAAAATATAAGGTACCTGATACTTGCAATGAATCGAAATTATCGATCGGATTGGAGAGATGATGAACACCGAAAATTAAACCTGGATTCCTCTTGGAATCGGGTAGTCACTGTTAGATTAAATTAATGTTGGTACTAACAAATGTTCGATCAAATTAGACCAAGAGGTTTATCAAAAACGAATTTGACTTGTAGAGAGAAACCGTACCCACTATTCGTATGTTCAAACAGTTTATTTATTTTTTGATCTGCGACCAAGAAACCGTATCATCTCTTTTTGTGTGATACTAACCAAAAAGCATCGATTTATTATTTTCTTATTTTGATTTCCATCCAATTAAATGGACCATCGGTTAGTTGTTTTGGTTTTGAAAAACAAAACCATCAAATTTGTTCCATGCAACCTAAAGCCCACTTTGAAATCATTAAAACAAACTAATTATATAAAGGACTCAGAATTAGTTATTAAATATATATATATATTAGGTAAAGAGTAGCGTACAAATCTCCTTATCGTACATTATGTACGCGATACCCACAGCCATACACGTGTCCGGATTCAATTTAATTAAATAAGGGTATATCAGACATTTCATTCGATCATCTTAGGGGGAATTCCGGCAATTCGGAAGCAGATGTGGATTTCGTTTCGTAACCGTCCAATTAATTATTGTTTGTATCAATTCGATTTGTAGGGTTTTTGATTTGATTCTTGATTGAACCTGGATTCGTCATTTAGGAGTCGTCAATAGTTTAATTATGTTTGAGTTTTGGGTTTTATTTGATCTGAAGGCTTTTTTTCATTTTATTAGATTGTAACAGGGTTGAAGATAAGTTGTTTATGGTTTTCTTTGTTTGGTTACCATATCGCATGTGTTGTTTGGTTATATCGCATGTATTGTGTTAACATAATACAGGTAGTTAAGAATGGATCTTTTGTATAACTTCGCAAGTTTTAAATTAGACATTTCGCAAACAATGAAATTTAATATTTTTATAATTTCGCATGTTTTAAGTCTGTGATTTCGCAAATCTTAAAGTATTTATCAAATATAGCTTTTAATTTCGCAAGTTTTAATAATAATTATTTTTATTTTCGCACAGTGTGTTTCATATTTCATCTTTTTCTTTTTCTTTGATTTATTCTCATCTTTTTTCTGTTTTGGGAGTGGCTTAACAAAGTCACCCTCTTCAGAACTTTCTACAACTATCCTTCTCTTTCTATTCTTGTCAACTTTTATCAGTCTTGATATTGGCCCTTCAAAGTCATCATCAGATTCTATTTCTACAAAATCGCATGCTATAGTCAAAAAACTTTACAAAATCGCATTAATCAGTTAATCATGTACATTAAGTCAATAAGTGATAAAATCGCATGAATCAGTTATCAATTCGCAAATTTTAATAATTCATTGCAAATATTAATAATTCGTTGTCAAATTTGCGAAATTAAAAACACAAATGCGAAATTAAAAACACTAATATATTACCAAAACAGTCAATCTTTATAATTCGCATGCCTTTAATTATCAATTCGCATGTGTTAGTTAAGCATTACCAAAACCTTCAACAAACAGTATTTTATCTTATGAAATCGCATTTGTCATACAAAACCCTCACAAAACCTTATATGATATCGCACATATATCATGTATAATTATGAAAACTGCATAATCATGCCAAACCTAATAAATAAACATACCAGTCATAAACCCTAGCAAAATTGTAGTTGTGACCAATATGTAATTTTATAAAACTATATGTTTCAGTTAAAAGATTAATAAACAAACAAAATCGCATTTGACATTAAAGTCCATGTATATTTATACTATAAAATCGCAAATTTCAATCGATACCTGGATTCATCTTCTTCGATTGTGGTCTGTCGTTGTTTGCTTTGCTTCGTTTCTCAAAACTCATGAATCTAAATTGAATCGCAACGGAGAGTAGCAGGGAACTTTGTAGAAGGAGAATGCAATGTTGATTTTGGGTTTTACGGTATGTTTTGGGGAGTTATTGTGTGCTGATTGTTAGGGGTTTTGATCTCGCATTTGACGATTTTAACCTTGGCGGTTTCTTTTTATTAATTTTAAATTGATAAAACACGTTGTTTAATTGAGATGTTCTAACGGCCTAGAATGTAGCGTACATAATGTACGATTAGAGTATTTGTATGATAACCGGCCTCTATATATATATATAGGTAGAGGATCCTGTAAAAAGTGCTCAAAGTGTGGGAAGTGTATTAGGCTACTGGGTATGGTGATGGTCCATCCTTGGAGGATGATCCGCCAAGTAGGCGCCACGTCATAGTCCTCCCAAGGATGGTCCATCCCACTAAACTAGAGGGTATGGGAGGATGGTGCTAGATGATCCTACTCCACAAAACTATGTAGAAGTATTAAAGCATAATGTACAAATCCCACAAACAAACAAACAAACAAAAGAAAGGGGGCCCACTTTTTGCTCCGTCCTGGACGTCGGAATACCGACGGAGACGACGCGACTAAGGGGGGGCGGCATGGCTGCAGGATCGGCGACGGATGGGGACGGTCCAAAGCCGATCCCCATACCGTATAGCCTTATAGGGGAAGGATCCACTAAAAAGTGGATTTTGCCTAAATAACCTAAGAAGGATTGTGATGATGACATGTGGCACTCCTAATAAATAGGAATGAAGGGTATTTTGGTCCTTATAAATAGGAGTGAAAATGACATGTGGCACCCTTTTGTTTTTTTTTTTAAATACAACAAAACAAATCTAGTACAAAAAAATCTAGCACAAAAAATCTAGTACAAAAAAATATAGCACAAAAAATGTAGTACAAAAAAAATATAGCACAAAAAAATCTAGTACAAAAAAACATAGCACAAAAAAAATCTATTACAAAAAAATATACCACAAAAAAATCTAGTACAAAAAATATAGCACGAAAAAATTCAGTAAAAAAATGTAGTACAAAAAAATTCAGCACAAAAAATTGAGAAAAAAAATTAAGACAAAAAAATTCAACACAAAAAATTTAGCACAAAAATTCAGCACAAAAAAATGTTATAGAACATAGAAATACAACATATTTTAGTGGTTTTTTTAGTCTTCATATTTTATATAGCAATATGGTACTCAAATTAAAGATAAAAAGACGCTCGATTTTACGGTGAAATTTTTATAAAAAAATAATGTCGTATAAAAAAGTTATGGACGTTTAAAAAATGGGGGTGGAATATGCATGTGGAGAGAGAAAGTTCATAAATAGGATTTTCTCAAGATACCCTTACACTCCTCCTTTCTCCTACATTTTCATCTTAACCATTGATTTGAAAAATGAATGGTTAAGATTCATTCTCATCCTACTTAGGCAAAATAAACTTTTTATTTGATCTTAACCCGTCTATTATAACACTATATATAATACTATATAACACCATATAAACACCGTATAACAATATGTAACACCATATAATACCATATAACACTATGTAACACTATATATCATTATATACCAAATATAACACTATAGGTTGTCTGATAGCATGTCTATGATAGATGTATAGTGTTATATTTGTTATATAATGATATATAGTGTTACATAGTGTTATATGGTATTATATGGTTAGTATTATATATAGTGTTATAATACACTTCTCACATTTCTCACACTTTAGGCCCTTTTTACACTATCCTTACCCTATATATATATATATATATATATATATATATATATAGGGTGGAGTTATTGTAAAAAAGGCCTAAAGTGTGAGAAAGGTAAGAAAGAATCTCAACCATTAGATCTAAATTAATTGAAAAGGGTAAGATTGTAAATTCAAATATGGTAATCCTTGATTTAAGGATTTGGAGAGAGAAAAACCTGGATTTTAGGACTTATAACCGTCCATAAATATAACACCATTCATAGCATGTTCATACATGGTGTTTTAAATATAACACAATTCAGAAAAAAAATAACACCATTCAGCAAACAAAATAACACCATTCAGTACAAAATAACACCATTCAGCAAACAAAAAACACCATTCAGTAAACAAAATAACACCATTCAGCAGTAAAAAAAAAACACCATTCAATACAAAAGAAAATATAACACCATTCAGTACAAAAATAACACCATTCAGTACAAAAAATAACACCATTCAATACAAAAAAAAAACACCATTAATGAAAATAAAAAAAACACCATTCAGAAAATAAATATAACACCTCTGTATCATCTTCTTCACTTCCGTCACCACCACCACTGCCACTTCCGGCACCACCACTGCCGATCCAACACCACCACCACCGCCGCCGCTCAAACCACCACCGCCGTCGCTCGAACCACCACAATAAACATGCGATCTTCATCAATCGGATCAAAAACCACAAAAAAAAACTCCAATCGATGACCTACATAAAGCCGATTCACAAGAACAACTGCTGAAATCCGATTTTCGTTTCATGTTATCAACGATTTTAGTCTGAAATCCGATTCTTATCCTTCTGCGATTGGAGAGAGAGAGAGCTTGCGATTGGAGAGAGAGAGATTGTAGGGATTTTAATTACAGTTACCTCTTTTGAATGGATTTAAAAGACTTTATTACCCCTATAATTTTCAATTCAGTCCAAAAAATAAAATAAATTTTACATTTTGGTCCCTATTAATCTAAACCATTAGATCAAAGATCTAATGGTGTGTATTCTTTCTTATCCTTCTCACACTTTTAGTCTTTTTTACAGGATCCTCTACCTATATATATATATATAGAGAGAGAGAGAGAGAAAGGTTAACATACTTCACGACTTATCATACTTCACGTAGGAGACAATGGTAACCGTTGGATCAGGGGTATAATCACGCATGGAACATATAATCACGCATGGGACCACATAATCACGCATGGGACCACATAATCACGCATGGGATCCAAAATCACGCACGTTATTTTGGTAAAAAAATAATTACGCATGTTATATATTTCGTGAAGTACGTTAATGTACGTTAAGGCGTGAAGTACATTATACTTTCTCTCTCTCTCTCTCTCTCTCTATATATATATATATATATATAACATTTAATTAATAAATTCATTATAAGATCAAAACCGATAGATACGCCAAATCTTATTAACATTAAATCGAGCATGCATTCCCGCATCTCCTAACCCGTTTAATATTTAATAAGATTCATTTGGTCGACGAGATAATCCAATATCACCAAAATCCATTGGTAACACTAAAATTACCAACATGATAGAGAAATCCTTCTACTGGTTTTTGTGTTGGATATTATGTCCGGTTCGATAAGTCAATGCTGCTGACCGGGTCTTGACCCGTAAGAGTTACGCCTTGGGCAACAAACTAAAATTCTACTTAACCTGTTTAACTGGTAATTACGAACGATACGCGGGCATTAACTGAGAGACGGGTAAATGGACCGAGTGAGACAAGAATACTCACCCTACGCCACTTGTCGCGCAAGCACCTTTGCTGCGCCACATGTCGCACATGCATCCACCTACCGCCACTTGTCGTGCACCAACCTTTTGGCCCATTGCAACACATGCATTATGTATGTGTGACACTTGGCGAACATGCATTTTGGTTCTTGCATTTTTAATGGAAGAGATGAACAAAAGGAATAGGTTGTTGCAACAAGATAGAAATGCTCTCAACAACCAAGTACAAGCGGCCGTCGTTTTTTCCACCTCCGTGAGCTAGATATCGTCGCCGCCTTTCGCGGCCGATCTCCTCCACCTCCGCGAGCTGAACGCCGCCGTCGTCTTACTGATCGCATCTGCCTGCCGCTGTTTCTCGCCGCCTTCTTCCTCGCATTCGTTAGTTCGTATCACTAGCACTTGTTCGTTGAACCTCCTCGCATTCGTTAGTTCGTATCACTAGCACTTGTTCGTTGAACCTCGGTGTCTCGATCGGTTAGTCATTAACCGAGGTATATCTTTCTCATCGGTAGTTAAATATATTTTCACTGTGCTCGTATTTGCATGTAACCGGATCCTGTCGGGTTTTGTTTTGTTGATCATTAGTTTATATTTCCGCTGCGTTTTATTAATTAACTCGTTTAATTAATAAACTATTATTTATTGAACCGGGTTTTTGATAAATAAAATTATGACCGATCACCACGGAAATCCAACAGTGGTATCAGAGCCTTGGTTACAACATACGAGTCGGTACCGGTCTTTTAACCGGAATTAGAACACAAACTTTATTTATTTAAAGTTTCTGATCTAAGTATTTTTAAGGGCACTTTATTTTTTTGTCAATATTTTATTTGTTTTGCTTGACCAAAACATTGCCCTGTTTATTTTGTGATTGTTGTGCGATGTGTAAATTCAGCCCGACCTTGTTTTGTATTCGGTTTTGTAATTATTATTTTTGGCCACCGAGATGGTTCCAAGTTGTAATAGATAGGATTCTTTCCTTTATTGTATTTTTTGTAAAAATTGTAATAAACAAATACCCGAAGACAAAACCAAGGAAGCTAAACAGAAGTCATGAAACAGTGGGAGTTGCTCGAGACGACTGGATGCACTCAAGTCTATCCTTGTGGTTGTTTGTGTGTTGTGACCCCGTGACCCGTTTGATCTTGCTATTAGGCTCTAGCAAGATCGAACAACTTTGGCCATATGGATTTACATATTTGTCTTGCTATTGTGGTTGCTTTTATCTTATAAATTGTTATAACGTAACCAACCTAAATACCAACATGGTTTTAAAAGGAGTTTTAAAATATTAAAACAATCACATTAAAACAAGTTCTAAATTGCTTTTATAACTTGTTAAAGTTTTATTATAAAAAAAGGTTGTTTTTGAAACAAACAATAACCAATTAAGTTTTGCAAATTAAACTAGTTTTTATTTTCCAAAACTATTAACTTAATAGTTTTCTATTAACTTAAAACTGGTTATTCCAAGTCGCGCCAAACTTAGTTTTATAGGTTATCTAAAACTAATTGTCCCGAGAGGTGAAAGGGTCTTTTGGTTATGTCGCAAATTTAATATCTAAATTAAAACCAACTATAACGACCCTATTTGGTAAAATTAAAATCAACGGTCTATCAATAGGTTGTTGCAACAGGATAGAAATGCTCTCAACAACCAAGTACAAGCGGCCGTCGTTTTTTTCACCTCCGTGAGCCGGATATCGCCGCCGCCTTGCGCGGCCAATCTCCTCCACCTCCGCGAGCTGAACGCCGCCGTCGTCTTGCTGATCGCCGCTGCCTGCCGCTGCCTGCCGCCTGCTGCCACTAACGTCGCGGCTGCCGCCGCTGACTGCCGCCACTGTCGCCGTTGTTTGCCGCCGCCTTCTTCCTCGCATTCGTTAGTTCGTATCACTAGCACTTGTTCGTTGAACCTCGGTGTCTTGACCAGTTAGTCATTAACCGAGGTATATCTTTCTTATCGGTAGTTAAATATCTTTTAACTGTGCTCGTATTTGCATGTAACCAGATTCTGTCGGGTTTCGTTTTGTTGATCATTAGTTTATATTCCCGCTGCGTTTTATTAATTAACTCGTTTAATTAATCAACTATTATTTATTGAACCGGGTTTTTGATAAATAAAATTATGACCGATCACCACGGAAACCCAACATTTTGACATAAAGATAAATCATCGCCTTGATCTCCTCTATACCCTTTGTCACACATGCTCTCCTTTGATTGAAGACAATATCATTTTGATGACTCCAAACACACCAAATAGTCGTAAGCACAACCGCATGAGAAACCTTTCGCCTATTTTTGGAGCCGTTGATATGGAAATTTGGAACCAACAGGTCTTTGAAGTCCGTATCAGAGATGTTAGGGATCCCACACCATTGGGCAACTAAATCCCAAATGACTTGAACAAAAAAAGCTAGCTAAAACAGGTGTTCGCTCGTTTCTCATAAACTGCCACACAAAATGCACCTGTCAGGGACTACATGAATATCCCTGACCATCAGCTCATTCATAGTAGGGAGCCTATCTTGAATACCCCACCACGCAACCATACAACCTTTTTTTGGAACCAACTGGTTCCAATCAAAGTCATATGAAGGTTGCTCCTTATAAAATGATCTCATCGATCGTCTAAGACTACTGACCGAGAATATACCCGTAGAATTTAAACCCCACACCCATTGGTCAGCACCAAAAACAGTCAAGACTGATCCGAGCAACAGAAGCAACTGATGCAGCTCTGTAATCTCAGCTCCTCCTGGAAGTCCGAAGGACACTTCCAATTCCAGTTCAGAACTGGAACATCGTTTACCACTCAAAACCCGGGACTTGACCGTGCGTGGCCTGTTCTTTTCAAGGGAGAATAGAAGGAAACAATGTTCAAAGAGGGGCTGCCCCAATCCAGTAATCAAGCCAAAAAAGGATTGAAGAGTCACTCCCAATAACACCTTTAATCACTCTCTTCAAGTCCACCCCCACCTTAACAAATTCTAGGTGAATATTGTGAATGTGCTTCCACGGGCTTGCGCTAGAAATCTTTACAGGGATAAAATTCCAAGCCCGAGCCGTGTGATGGATAACAGATATAACCTTTCTCCATAAACCGTTATGTTCAACTTTAAATCTCCACCACCACTTGGCGAGCATCGCCAAATTTGTGTCTCGAAGCGAACCAAAACCCAAACCCCCATATTCCATTGGAGCAATGATCTTCTCCCATATGACCCATTTCACTTTTTAGACATCTTTCGATCAACCCCAAAAAAGGACCCCTTGAACCTTTCAGGGTCTTCAATAACTTGTACGGGAGCTTTATACAAGGAAAAGAAGTATGTGGGCAACGAATTTAGAATCGACTTTATTAGGGTAATTTTTCCGCCAAACGAGAGTTGTTTTGTAACACCCCAACCCAGAACGGGCTGGCATGTCACTATTCAGATATCAAAAACCAAAGAGTTTCAATAAACGATAGAAACCAAGAACAAAAGTCTCGAACCCACCAGAAAACCTAAGTCTTAAATTGTTTAATTACTGAAATTAAATAAACACGGAAACTTCAAAAACTTCTTAAACTTCATTTTCCTCCCACTCATCCCCGTTTCCCTTGATTACCTGTAAAACACATAAGACAAACACCAGAAAGAAAATACCGCTGAGCCAAAAAGTTGCCCAGTAACGGAGAAATCAACAGTAAAAGTAAGGCAGACATACGGACAGAGACATGAACGGTGCTGACATTAAACAAGTCTAGATTTTGGCATTGAAACAGATACTTATATAACTTGAATCCCAAAACTTATACTGAACAGATAACAGATGCTGAACATAATCAGATGCATATAATCATATCACACATATCATAACAGAGACAAGACATACGTGACAACATATAACAATAAAACAAGTCACGTAATATAGAAGCACCCACGAGCCTAAACTGAGGCATACATGGCTATAGTCCATGCGCCGAGATGGTGCGTGTAGGCGTACATACATTATTCCATCTCAACAGGAGTCAGGAGTCAGAGCTAAGATCGATCTATCCGCCTCTAGGGGCCAAGTGCTACACAAGCACAAGCTAGAAACGCTGTGAACTTTAGTTACGTACCGTCACGATGAGTGCCATGTCGTTGACGCCCCAACGACAAGTAACTTATAATTGCTCGGGTAACAGAGTACAAAGCGTATCAGAAATAAATGTATATATTGACATTAATCTAAGGGGAACATGCAATAACGAGCACAAAATCTAAGGTCTATTGCATGCTACAATGAGTACTAATCATATAACAATACGAACCGAAACATCTAACGAAACATCCGTACCACAAAGTAACGGATACGAATAAAAATACTACGATGACAAGAACAGGAATCCGTACAACGAGTAACGAAAAATAAAAGTATACTACGATGAAAAGAAAACAGAATCCGTACCTTATTAGCAAGCAAAGCAAAACCAATTAATCAAGTCGACCTTGAAAAATCACGAACCTATAATCCCGTTACAACCCGAGTTAGTTTTATAATAATTTAATCCCGTTAATAGACTCGTTCCTTTAAATTGTCCGACGACTAAGAATCTCAATCTAAACCTTTATTTTAAAGATAAAAACTACTACCTCGGTCATAAGAGCATTCACATCCAAGGCATCATATTGTGAGTGTGGGGTTTTTAAAATGTAAAGAGTATAAAAAGTCGTTGTGAGTGGAGGAGAGAGAAAATATTACTGTTCATCAGTATATTTGGGGGGACACTGTTCACCCACTATAATTTTTTAATATATATTGAAAGTGGTTGTGAGTGAAGGAGAGAGAAAAATGTAATATATATTGAAAAGGAGAGAGAAAAAATATTTGTTTTTAGTAGAAATATATTGATATAGGAGTTGTTTTTTAGTGGAATGTATGTATATTTTTAGTGGATTGGATGTGAATGCTCTAATACCTAACCGCGTGAACTTATAATTAAATCACCTTATTATTATATTAAAGAATGATATTAAAACTATTAGTTATCTTATTTAAAACCTACAAGTATAGTTTAATAACATCTAAAGACGTATTATAACATAAAAATATGGAGATTTTACCCTTTTAAATTATAGAAACTTAATTCACAATCAGAATAGTTTTGATATCCATTCCAAGTAACTACACGTAATACTTAGAGTACATTGGCTATAAAACCAATTATATCAAAATAGTTTTGACTTGCAGAACTATAAAACCAATTAGTAATAACATCATCTTTGTAAACCATATTTATATATATAGGGAGCGGTTAACATACAAAATCCCTTATCATACTTCACGTACGCGACAATAGTAACCGTCAGAACAGGGCTATAATCACTCATGGAACAGATAATAACGCATGGGAACAGATAATCACGCATGGGATCAGTTTTTTTGTGATAATCACGCATGGGATCAGTTTTTTGTGATAATCACGCATGGGATAAATAATCACGCACGTTAAGTTGATCAAAAAAATAATCACGCACATTATCTTTTTGGTCGCGTACGTTAATGTAGGTTAAGCCGTGAAGTACATTATACTTTCTCTATATATATATATAGGGTAAGGATAGTGTAAAAAGGGCCTAAAGTGTGAGAAGTGTATTATAACACTATATATAATACTATATAACACCAT
Organism: Helianthus tuberosus; assembly: GCA_030545235.1. Taxonomy (NCBI): domain Eukaryota; kingdom Viridiplantae; phylum Streptophyta; class Magnoliopsida; order Asterales; family Asteraceae; genus Helianthus; species Helianthus tuberosus. The sequence continues at coordinate 154,385,720 of CM060409.1, forward strand.
ATAAACACCGTATAACAATATGTAACACCATATAACACTATGTAACACTATATAACATTATATAACAAATATAACACTATACATCTCTCATAGACATGCTATCAGACAACCTATAGTGTTATATTTGTTATATAATGATATATAGTGTTACATAGTGTTATATGGTATTATATGGTGTTACATATTGTTATACGGTGTTTATATAGTGTTATATAGTATTATATATAGTGTTATAATACACTTCTCACACTTTCAGCACTTTTTATAGGATCCTCTACCTATATATCATATTCAAAATATTTTGTGTATACACGTACGTATGAAGAAAACAGTGACTATTAATTCTAACAAGAAATTATATTAGTTGAAGGCTTGACTTACACACATATACATACTTGACCCACATTAACTACTACTGGATGATGTGGTTTCATTTGAACAGAAGCAAAGCGAGCAAGACAGAAACCCAGTTCAATTCTAACATACAATTCAGTTTTATTTTAGTCGCCGGAAGAACGTAACAACCAAATTTAGTATATCTAGTTTGAGTTGGAGAGGGTTCGATCCAGTACCTTAAAAGTCGAACGGAACTAACCGGACACCAACGACTAGGACTTCGGATGATCAAACGAACCGAGTCAAGCAACAACAATTGATGCAGCCTGTGTGTCGATCACGGGAACAGTCAGTAAACTTTTAAAACAAGTTTCTAAGAAGTCGTAAACAAATGAACAAATTGATGGTGTTCGGGTCGCTACCCAAACTGACCTGAACGATGTGGCGATGGTCACGATGGAAACGGACGATGGAGTTAGACCAAAGACGGAGCGCGGCTACGACAGTCCGAATAGTGGCTAGTCTTGATCGGAGAACTAAAGTAACGGAACCGATGGTATGATGAAAAGCTCCGACAACAAAGGTGGCCACAACGGAATACGATGGGTGGTGCGGCGGTCACGATGGACTGTGACGGTGGTGCAGAGGCTGAGATGGAAACTTGAGGCATAATGGAGTAAATTTCAAAGTGGTTTCTATTGTTTTGACGAGTTATAACAAACAGTGAACACGTAACGCATCCTTACATATCGGTCAGTTAGTTAGAAGGGATTTGAAGTTCAACTTTTGGAATCAAGTATGAATGAGATATGGATGAAGTTGAACAGAAAGGTTGGCGAATTTTTTGCAATAATAGGTGGTTTGACCCAGAAAAGAGTGGCATTAGGTGCTCATGCATATTGTTTTCACTTATAGGTAAGTTGCAAGTTGATATAGCGACCTTCAATGAAGTATTCTGCAAAAGCTGCCAAGTTCTGCAAAAGCTGCAAATGTGATACAAGGTCGCTGAATGACCTTCCAACCTTCTGAAGGTCGCTGTTTCAGAATCCAACCTTCTGAAAGTCGCAGTTTCATGTCACAAACTTATTCAAGATCGCTGTTTCATGTTACATGCTTATTGAAGATCGCTGTTTGAACTCACAAGCTTATTCAAGGTTGCTGTTTCATCTTACAAAGTTGTTCAAGATCGCTGAATGGTGTCACAAAGTTGCTGAAAGTTGCAGAATGATATTACAAAGATGCTGAAAGTCGCTATATTATCAAGCAATGTTGTTTAAAGTCGCAAATTGATGTCACAAGCTTATTAAAGATCGCAGAATGGTGTCACAAGCTTATTAAAATAACTGATGTTTGCAGAATTCACATGCAACTTTCGTTTGCATAGGTGACTGTTTGACCTTGTTGTTGTCTTTTGCATGAAATGTGAGTGGTTAATGTAAAGGTGAAATGTGAGTGGTTAATATGAGTGGCAAACAGTAACCTTATGCTAGTATAGATGCTATGACTAAAGCATCGTCTCTCACATTAATTGGAATCAAGCCTGCAAAGTTGAATAGGTTTGTGTAAGAAATCAACTGCGGTGTAAGAAAAATACTGTGCTTGAATATGAATTCGAAAACTGATTCACAGAATGAAGTCTTTAAATTTGAAAACTGGTTTGAACATAAAGCAAACCACAACATTTTCAATATCAAACGAAGCTTCGATCCTTTCATTACCGATAAATATTCAGTCAACTTTGATCTGCGGAAGATGAATTTTGAATGTCATCCTGGTCCTCTTGATGCATCGGTGTTGTTCTTGAACAAGAATCACCGGGCGTTTGAGGTATTCAAAAATCCAGCAGAGTATGATGAGCCTATAGGTATTAGACGATCAGATAGAACGTTCTGGCAGTATATGAAAGAAAATCCGGTTGGTCTAAGGGTAGAAGGTTTACTACGTGCAGCAGGATTCAGCGGGATACTGCAAATTGGGTACCGGTATGTAGACCACGCCTTAATAACAGCGTTGGTTGAGAGGTGGAGGCCAGAAACACACATGTTTCACCTTCCTTTTGGAGAAACCACTTTGACATTACAGGATGTCAACGTGCTGTGGGCGCTACCAATAGATGGGTTGCCTATATCTGGGGCTGACACTGGTATGGCACTGTATACTGTAAGAGACAAGTGTCAAGAGGTGTTGGGGTTTACCCCTTTGGAAACTGAAGTGAGGGGCAAAAGGGTTAAGGCCAGCAGAGTTTTACAAGAAATAAGTAAAAAAATTTCTGAAAACCAAGCATCAGATCAAGACTGCATTTTTCGTGCACGTCAAATAATATTTCATTTGATAGGGTGCACAATCTTACCTGATAATGCAAACCACCTGATTGATGTCAAATTTTTAGAGTTTCTTGTAGACTTGCCCGCATGTTCGGGATATAGTTGGGGTGGTGCTGTGTTAGCTCACCTTTACAGAAACCTTTGTAACGCTGCAGCACCAAATGCTATAGCCATTACTGGCCCAGTTGCGCTTCTACAAGTGTGGGTTTGGGAGAGGTTTCACAGTTTTGCTCCTGCTATTGGAAGGTTCCACTACAATGCCCCGTTAGCTGCTCGGTAGTGTGAATTGGAAATAATTAAATTTATTATTTGGTATGTATATAACACTATGTTAATTTATTATTTATCTTTTTAGGTGGAAGGGAAGCTTAACGTGTACAGATATTTCCACACATTGCCTGAGAACATATAGATCTCAGCTGCAATTTATGTCAGAGACAACGGTATGGTTGTTAGTTGTTGACATATAAAATATAAGTTTGTTTGAACACGTTTGTAAAGATTGAATTTTTTTTTTGTTTCAGTTTAATTGGAGACCATACGACGACATTGTGGATAGACTCCCCGATATATGTCGGAGTGGTATGGGAATTTGGCGGAGTTGTTGCCCTCTGCTATACTACTCGGTTGTGGAGCATCACTATCCTCAACGAGTGATGCGACAGTTTGGCATGTTCCAGTATATACCTAACCCAATTGCCATAGATAATATTGAGCATGCCAGGCTTCATTCCATGAACCGGAGCGGGAAAACCGGGTGGAACTGGTTAACTCGTCATGCACCGTATGTTCGTGGGTGGGAGGCACGTCATCAAACCTTGGTCAACGGGGAACTCAGCACATCTTTTTCCGTTGCCAATGATTACATGACATGGTACATGGAACATACCGTGTTATATCTGATGAACCCACAGTTGCAAGATGGCCCTACTAGGGGTTTTCAAGACGAAGGAGCAAGGGTCCAAATGATGGTATATACAAGTTTAAAATTATTCAAAGTTACCTTTACTATTGTTAGTATAAAAATTAATTATTAATTTAATTTTTTTTTGCAGTCGGAGACGATGGGTCTAATTCACCGATCTCAAGATCTGGGCGTTATTCAGGGTGCGGCGTATCGGGCCCTTGAGATGTCTAATGTTCCAGAATATGGACAATATCCGACTCATCTGACACAGGAGCCGGTAGACCTTGATTCATATCCTCGTACACAGAGGTTAGGGAGGCGACGACGTCGTGGTCGTGGTGGTAGAAACGTTCAAGAGCCCGGGCCATCTAATTGGGGCATGAACTTCGAAACAGGGGGGGTTAGGATCCGGTGTGAACGAAAATGAAAATTTTCCAGGAAACTTTGGTGGGTCACAAAACGCTGGCACTATGTTTGCGGACGCTAATCTAGCGGCAAACAATGTTAATATTGAGCCATGGGAGTCATTGTTGTCTACGGCCGTGAATTCCGACAGTATTGACGTCACCGACTTATTGGAGGTCCAAGAAAATGATATGGGTAACAACAACAACAATCAGTTTGTGGCTCCAAACATAAGTCAGGCAGGGTTTTTTAGCCCCTCGCCACATATGATGGACCACAACATAAGTCAGTCAGGGTTTGTTACCCCCGCGTCACAGACGATCACCTTTATGCCGGAGACGCAAACAGACTATCAGTACTCGGCCCCAAGCCAAAGTAACGAAGACCACCGGAACCGATATGAAAATGTTGAACCAAACCCCTTAGATTGGACTCTCGACTTGAACATGTTTCCACAAAATGACCCATAGTTTGCATAGTGTAATACATTTTTGAATAAATATAGTGTGTTTTTTTTTTTTTTTTTTTTTTTTGTTATTAGTGCAATATATTTTACGTTTATTTTATTGTTCTAGAGAAGAGAAGTAAAAATCGGTTGGATCGTTTTTTGGGAATGAGGTATTTATATCTGTTTATCATTAAGGGTGTAAATTTCAAATCAGAATTTGTAACAACTAAGCATTTTTGTCAAAAAAGGTCCAACGTGGCCTTTTCCGTGGCCGTTTCCTCACCCGTGTGGCTCCCACCACCGGGTTCGTTTGTCTCTAACTTATAAGGAGGGGTAAATTTGTCCGGGGACCAAGGGCGTCTCCTCGGCGGAATGCATTTCGGGTCATTCAGGGGGCCCCGAAAGTCGTAAAAAGTCATTTTTTTATCTTGTCAAAAAAGGTCCAACCTGGCCTTTTCCGTCGCCGTTTCCTCACCCGTGTGGCTCCCACCACCGGGTTCGTTTGTCTCTAACTTATAAGGAGGGGTAAATTTGTCCGGGTACCAGGGGCGTCTCCTCGGCGGAATGCATTTCGGGTCATTCAGGGGGCCCGAAAGTCGTAAAAAGTCATTTTTTTATCTTGTCAAAAAAGGTCCAACGTGGCCTTTTCCGTGGCCGTTTCCTCACCCGTGTGGCTCCCACCACCGGGTTCGTCTGTCTGTAACTTATAAGGAGGGGTAAATTTGTCCGGGTACCAGGGGCGTCTGGTCGGCGGAATGCATTTCGGGTCATTCAGGGGGCCCCGAAAGTCGTAAAAACTCATTTTTTTTATCTGGTCAAAAAACGCCCAACGTGGCCTTTTCCCTCTGAAAGTCACTGTATCAACTTGCAATGTTATAGAAAGTTGCAGAATCATACTACAAGCTTATTGAAGGTTGCTGTTTCATAATACAAGCATATTGAAGGTTGCTGTTTCATAAGAAGTTTAAATTGTGTCTGTATGATGTTCTTTATTAAAAACGTTCGTTGGTTGATATTTCAACCCACTACACAACCCACTCATCCTTAACATTTCTTAACAAACGAAATCCAGCTTACACAACCCACTCATCCTTAACATTTCTTAACATTTCACTTTCTTAGTTAATGGATTCTTTTCGGCCATACCTCGTAAGACTATATTGGGGCGGTGTGTTTTCCTTTGTTAACGGGGCTGTTCAGTTTGACCAATCCATGCTAACAACCTCTTTCCTTATGCGACATAAATCGTCGTATGATGAATTGGTGGATTCAATCTGTAATCATGTTCAACTTCAGAAAGAATCGGTGCGCCTTTCATTGTTACTAGGGTACACGTTTCAGGGCATATCTCAGACAACAAAAATTTTCAACGATGATGGTATTGCAACAATGAACTATTTAGCCGAAGTATCGAAAACGAACTTCATTGCCGAGATCTATGTTCAGTGGGAGGCAGTCAATCCTGTCCAACACATGAGTTTCACAAACCTTCTGCATGACATTACACAACGTAATGTTGTTGACACCCAAGATTCTGATGAAGATGACGAGGGATAAGGGCAAACAACTCAAGAACACCACTTGATGCCTCCTGTTGATAACATAGTAGGTCCGTCCTCCCAGTTTCTGGTGGGTGACAACAATAATGACGGTTTTGATGATTCGGAAAGTTGCAGCACCGAAGAAAGTTCTGAAAGTGAAGAGGCACCACCATCCGAGGATGGTACTTCTGACGACGAGGCTGCAGTCAACCAACACACTGAGTTGACCCTGGCTCAGCCGAGGCCAATCATTCCAGCGACACATGACGACCCAGACGAGGACGAGGAACTTAGGGATTACATGTGTCCGGATTATGAAGATAATCCAATGGACGTATGGAATCCAAAAGTAAAACAGATACGTCTCGGCATGTATTTCAAGTCAAAACAGGCGGTGGACCTTGCTATCCGAGAATGGAACATTCGCCGTGGAAGGGAAATTTTTGTGATGGATAGCAAACCAACTTTATACAAAGTTAAATGCTACACGAGAAACAAAAATTTTAAAAACCCTTTCCCTCATGCTCCTTTGTGTGAATGGCGTGCAACGGCATCAAAACAGAAACACCAACACCTTTGGCAAATTACCAACTGGGCGCCTGCCCACAGTTGTTATTCTACGGTGGTACGAAACAACAACAGGTGCCTTAGGTCTAAGGATATCGCTGCACACATCCTGCCAAAAATTCGTACAGACATTGCGTTGAAGGTGAAACACATCAGGACGCATATAAAGCAAGCGATGTCTGTCGATGTTATGTATACGAAGGCGTGGCGTGGATGAAGAAAGGCAATTGAGAGGATATATGGAACCTGGGAAAGCAACTTTCAGGAGCTGCCAAAGTACGTGTTACGGCTTCAGTCTCGAAACCCTGGTACGGTGGTTTCATGGTTTCATCACCCGCACTCGGCTCCAGGACATCCAACATTCAAATATGTTTTTTGGGAATTTGGTCCTTCTATTCGCGCGTTTCATCTTTGCCAGCCTGTCATCTCTGTGGACGGCACACACTTGAAAGGAGGGTACCGTGGTAAGTTGTTGGTTGCGGTAACCAAAAACGCCAACAACTACATAATGCCAGTGGCGTACGCTCTAGTTGACGAAGAGACGGTTCATAGTTGGTGTTGGTTTTTCCAAAATTTGAGAGAATATGTCACCAAAGACTGTAATAGTAGAATTTGTGTTCTATCAGACCGTCATGCCGGGATAATTAATGCGATGGAGAACCTTCTGGATTGGAGGGAACCAAACGCCTACCACCGTTATTGTCTTCGGCATGTCAGAAGCAATTTTAGTGGTAGGTTCAAGACCAAATCTCTTAGGAAGCTGTGTTGGATGATCGGGAGCACAAGTCAACGAAGAAAGTATCTTTGGGCTGTGAGGGAAATGCAGCTGTTAAATCGGGGTGCTTGGAACTACCTGAACGACATCGACAAAAGCAAGTGGACTATTGTTCATGACCGCGGAAACCGTCGTTGGGGTAACCTTACGACGAACATATCTGAGTCTATGAATAATGTCTTACGGGAAGCAAGACTGCTGCCAGTAAAAGCCTTGATTCATTATACGTTCACCAAGGACGTATCAGAGTATGCTCGCCACGCGCAGATGGCCCAAAGCTGCAATACCCCTCTACCCCCTCGAATTTGGTCCAGGTTTAACAAGTTGCATTCCGTAGCCATGCAACATGAAGTGTCCGTCTACGATGTCAGAGAAGGTCGTTACGCGGTGGTTTCAAGGGAAGAAACCAATGATGACGGTGGAAACGAGTACACCGTTGAATACAGACGCCACCGGTGCTCATGCGGGAATGGCAAATGCTTAGAAAACGACAAAAAACTTTCAAATATTTGGGTGATGGGTGGTATTTATAGACAGGAGAAGTATAGGGGTGGGTAGTTATTATAATACTAGTAAAATAACCTACTGATACAATAAAGTATAATAACCTTCTTCCACTAAAGAGATAGAAAACGACAAAAAACTTTCAAGTAAACACCACTACAACAAACATCATGATAGAAAAGGAGCAACCCTATTTCCAATGGCAGTCACCTCTCGATGATAGTTCCGAGTCTGACTCTTCTCCAGAATATGGGTTGTGCCAAACACAGGACCAATCTTCTTCTTCTTCCTCATAGTTCCAAGCTTCCTTCAGGACTTCTGGGTCGTAATCCTCCTCCGGGTTAGGGTTGATATCAAACTGTTGATTGTCATAGGTCCAAACTTTTTTAACAACGGGGATTTCTTCAACCTGTTTATTTCTTCCACGAACATCCTTCTGTTTCGCCAGTTGCTGATTCACAACTGCACCGGAAGACGATCCTCCTTCCTCGACAGGTTCCGATTTTGTTGATTTCTATCCTTCCTCCAGAACCGTAACCTTTGGGGGTAGTTCCCATTCCAATATAGCTTTCGTGTCTTCTTCAGTCAAGCAATTGTTTTGAAAGTGGGAGAAAGGAGGTAACCGTTTCTTACCATTGCGATTATCCATTACTACTAAATGGTATTGCGAAGAAGAGTGATGAGGTGGTACCGATGGAGGGCCTTTTATTGATGAAAGAACGACCTACTAGAAGATCTCTGTATCAAACATCGACCTAGTAAAACATCTCTGAATGAAACAGCGACCTAGTATAACATCTCTGAATGAAATAGCGACCTAGTATAACATCTCTGGATAAATAGTCACTCATACCCCCATCTCGAATTGCACCAACGACACACAACAAATGGGGGACCCGGAAGACTCGTTATTGGAGCTGGAGGAAGTCCCTGATACCCCCCCTGAAAAGATCCCCAGAAAGACACGCTGGTATTATTACCCAACAGAAGAGTCTAGATCGTGGTCAAAAAATGTAATGGCTTTCTATCATAACGGAGATTCTTCTTTCTGTTATAGCGGATTCCTTGGAAGGAGACAACTCGGGTCTGAGTTTTGGGGTGCCCTACTTGGATACGAGAACTACGGTTACTTGTCGCCACTGGTAAGGAGTATAAATTTTTAAAACCCTCCGAAAATTTATTTTTATTCTTATGTTATAAAACTTTCACCGTTGTAGCATGTGTGTGGGTGGGTGACGAGAATGATGAGGTTCAGATGGATTTTAATAAAAAAATCCAAAAGACCAGAACAACTGTTTCCATGGACGATTCTCCCACCTCAATTTCTCGACCTTTTGGAAGAGAATCCTAACCATCGTGCGTTACCTTTTGCTATTGGATTAAAGGAACATTACCCTCCATTTTGGGACATCGATATGGTAACACTTACATCCCCCACTGTATATTTTAAACCAAATACGTTTAACTTATTTATTTTTGTCTCAGGTTTATATTCCAATCTGTGTTAACCTTCAAGACTGGTTCATGGTTCGTGTTGATATGGGGACACTTCACCTTACTTTGTATTTTACTGGGACGTGTACTTCAAGTGTTTCTGATGGGTCAAGCTTGATTCAAGTTAGGGTATACCCAACCCTAATAAAATTTGAATCGTTATTCAAAAAAATTTGGAAAAAATTGCATACTGGGAACATTCTGGACGGCCACATGTGGAAAACACAATGGTGACACATACAGAAGTTTGCCAACATCAAAAGGAAAACGCAGGACCAGATTCAGGGGTGTTAGTTTGTATGTTGTTAAGTAAACTGGTTAATGACGAGGACGTCGGGATTGGGGGAGATCTTGTCGAGGCTTGCGCGAAATACAGACGAGAGATGGCGGATGAGTTTTATGCAGCTCGTTTTTCACCCCCAAAACGAAAGGAAACGACCTCTGGCGAGACAACGCCAATGCCCCAAGTCCTTATTCACCCTTAAATGTAATAAAACGTGTAATTTTTTATCGTACTTGTATTAAATTATTAAATATAAATTTCCACTTTTTTAGACAATAAGCCAAAAATGCCTTTTTGGCCGTTTTGCCCCGCCCCCCTCAAAATGAGAGGAAACGACCTCTGGCGAGACAACGCCAATGCCCCAAGTCCTTATTCACCCTAGCTTCGTTTGATATTGAAAATGTATCTTGAGTGCTTTGCCTTATGTTCATAAGTAAAGACTTCAATCTGTGCATGCTTTTTCGGATTCATGGTGAAAGCCAGTATTTTTCATACACTACAATATTTTTCTTACACAAAACTATTCAACTTAGCAGGTTTTTTCGAATTCATGTGAGAGCCTAGGGTTTAGTCATTTCACCTTTACATTTACCACTCACATTTCATGCAGCAAAAGGACAACAAGGTGAAACAGTCACCTATTACACTAGCAAACGAAACCTGTATGTAAATTCTGTAAAGATTGTCGTTATTTAATAAGCTTGTGACACCATATTGCGATCTTCAATAAGCTTGCAATATCATTCTGCGATCTTCATTAACTTTGTAGTATGAAACAGCAACCTTTATTAAGCTTGTACTATGATTCAGCGACCTTTATTAACTTTCTAGTTTGATTCTGCGACCTTCAATAAGCTTGTGTTTTGATTCCGCGACCTTCAATAACATTGTAACATGATTCTGCGACCTTCACTAACGTTGGTACATGATTCTGCGACTTTGTATAAGATTGTAACTTCAAACAACGACCTTCACAAGGTCGCTGTATCATTCTGCGATGTTCAACATTTTATGCAGCTTTTTGCAGAAACTCTGATTTTTGCAGAAAACCTTCATCAAGGTCGCTGTATGGTTTCACAACCTACCTAAATATGAAAACATAATTCAAACCCACCTAATAACACTCTTTTGTGGTTCAAACCACCTATTTATGCAAAAAATTCCAAAGATTTGAAATAAGCATGTATATTATTACATGCATAAAACACTAGTCTTTTCTTTTCTATTTACGTAACACCAAAAACACATGCATATCATTTTCAATTTATAACTAATTTAACATTTAACATAAGACTTTTAGTTAGAGTGAATTGCAAGTTTTGTCTTTTATCTATATACTAGATTGCAGGCGGTGTCCTTTGTCTTTAAAATTGACAAGTTTTGTACTTAATGTTTACAAATGCTACACGTTATGTCCTTTAACCCTAACCCAGTTAGATTTTTTTTGTTAAATCTGGTCATGTGAGGGCATATTTGTCCTTTTCCCATTAGAGAGACTATTGTGTAAATATTTCATATTTAGGGACTATTGTGCAAAATAAAAAAAACATGTATATATAAATATAAAAACATGTTTTCTTTCTCTCTCCTCTCTCTTTCTCATTTTCTCCTATCTCTCTCTTTAACCAACGATGGTGGTTGCAGATCTGGTGGTTGGTTCATTCTGGGTTGTTGGTAGTTGATGGCGGCGATGGTGGGTGGTTGTAGAAGGTGGTGGAGGGTGGGTGGTTGGTGGTGGATGGTGACGGGACTGTTCGAAATTGAGAAGTGGGTTTTCGTGTGTTGGATGGTGGCAGGTGGGGCTGTGGTTTGATTTGCTGTGTTCTGTTGGGTGGTGGCAGGGGCAGTAGTGGGCGATGATGGTTGATGGGGCAGTGTTCGGCGGTGATGATTTTGTTCTGACCCAACCCTTGCTGCAACCGCCATCGTCTTCTGTAAAGGTATCATGTGAATCATGCTTTGGTGTCATTCCTCAATTAAATTGGTCTTAAGTTATAACATATGTTTTTCCCCAATAAATTTGAATCAGGAGTGTTAGGCTTTGGTGGGCTTGTAGTGGATGAGGTGTCCCACTTTATGATTCTTGTTTTTTTAATTAAGATGAAGTTGTACAAGATTCTGTAATTTGTTTTTGTTATGAACCTGTTTTGTTGAGATTTGAGGATGTTTGGGCAAGATAACAAATGGTAGAAATGATGGTTAACATGTTAAAAATTGCAAATTACATCTAAAGGTAGTGCGGGGTTGGCGATGGATTAACAGGTGGTGTGAGGTTGATGATGGTGATGGAGGGAAGGAGGGAGGGATAGAGAGAGTTGTTGGGTATTTAAGGTATTTTCATATTTAGTCCCTATAAAGGTTAATGACAAAATCGTCCTCACAAGTATGTCACATGACCAAATTTAACAGAAAAATCTAACTGGGTTAGGGTTAAAGGACATAACGTGTAGCATTTGTAAACATTAAGTACAAAACTCGTCAATTTTAAAGACAAAGGACACCGCCTGCAATCTAGTATATAGATAAAGGACAAAACTTGCAATTCACTCCTTTTAGTTATTATTATTATTATTAGAGTGAATTGCAAATTTTGTCCTTTATCTTTATACCCAATTGCAGGCGGTGTCCTTTATCTTTAAAATTGACGAGTTTTGTACTTAATGTTTCAAAATACTACAAGCCTGGTCCTTTAGCCCTAACCCAGTTGAAATTTTCTGTTAAATTTGATCATGTGCAAGGCACATGAGGGCATAATTGTCTTTTACCCTATATAAGAAAAATAAAATAAAATTAAATGTTTTATATAACTCAGCTCTTTCTTTCTCTGAAGAAACAACTCTCTCTCTACTCCATCGATCTCTCTCTCTCTACAACCAGTCCACCACCACCAACTCCTTCCACCACAGCCTCCTTCCGCCACCATTCTTGTAGGATCGGTTTGTGGATCCGAACGAGTCGGTTCAAAGGAGTTCTATCAAATACAGGTGCGGAAAACAAGTATTTGACGTGTAAACAGCTGAATCTTCACTTTAACACCGATTTGTATTGATATGAACACAAATACAATCAGTTCTCACACCGGCAGCACCTCGGTATGGAATTACATAAATGATACTTCTTGATTTCGCTTGACCAACATCCCTATATATAGAGATTGAGATTTCGCTTCAGCATCTCAAGCGAAATTGTTACATGTTGATTTCGCTTGAGGCTTCAAGCGAAACCCTTTACAAATCCAATCCTTCAAGCGAAATCTTACTAACTCTCACTCATTCTCTCGTTTTACGTGCCCTGATCTATTCTAGCTAGTCTAAGACTCGATACAAGACGAAGTCGACAGATGTAGTGCACCAACAGACTCCCCCTCAGATGTTGACGAGTCGAATATCGAGTCACACCAATGCTGTGTCTTCACATCTTCATTCTTGATCAGTCTCTGGGCTTTTCTCTCTCTATCTTCTTCTCTAGAAATTCCTTGCTCTATCAAACTCCCCCTCACGATTTGCTGGTATTCATTTGTTCTTCAGCAACATCTGCTTTAGGATCAATGTCTGATTCAAATGTTGTTTACAAGATCATTGCCTGGCTTTTATCTAATTCTCTTGATCAGATCTCTTGATTCCTTAAGTTCATCAGCATCAGCAACTATCAAACTTTTAGATTCATGAACAGATTCTGACTTTTGTAAGCTTTGAATGAATTAACCTGGCTCACCTGTAACAATCTTAACCCAGAAATAAATTTTCTAATTTTAACAAGTTAAAAGCACCAACAATCTGATATAATCAGATAAATCTCTCTTCTATCGTCAATAACCGATGAACCAAATGTAGGTTTTAAAATACCAATTGTAGAATTTATCAAACCTTTTAGCATTTTCAGATTCATTCCCCCTCACAACAAAGTCATCATGTTTAGCACTTGAAATTTTGACAATCAGCTTTCCAATATCAGTTGTCGAAAATCTTTTTGAATTTTTTTAAAATTAATGCTAAAACACACTAAAAATCTTTTTGTAATTTTTGATTGTAAAGGAATGCAATAACGAAATATTTACAAACAATATTTTTGTGAGTTTGTGCAAGAGGATCATATCAGTTTCTGAAACAAATCACTAACACCGTTAAGCTTCATTTCATTTTAAGTTCTAAACAATTTACCTAGATTGTCAGTATGTTTGTCCACTTAAATTTTCACACAAAGTTCAACTGATTCGAGATACGTGATTAATGTTTTAAGCAACTTAAACTTATCCGTGTATCCCACTACTTGAATATACTCCCGTATCCAGAATCTCAATAATCAGTCTTACAGGTGAGAATACTACAATGATATCTGTATATAATTTAGGTGTGCGAGGGCCGAGGGATCTCAGATCGATACTTCCGTATACGCAGAGAGATATCAGCTTCGACTTTTCGGTGTGTCCCCTTTAGAGGATCTTTTTGCTTACAACAGCAGCATATATCAATTTTATTGTTTCAGCATGCTGAGGGTTTAATGCTGTATTTCAAGCATTTCAGCAAGTATTAGCCAGGGACTAGGTCAGAACTACCGTTCAGCAGAAGTCCCGGAATAATACCCCAGATATCATAGAGTATAAAGACCTAGTATATCAGATTAAGAGACCTTTCAAACAAGATTTCAGGGGTTACCTATATATCCAAGTTTGTGTTAACCCACAGAACAAGCAAGTTTGAAATTTAAGTTTATATCTCGTCACAATCTACTAAATGTGCAAAAACCTACTGACATATCCACAGAAAGATTGTTTATCACATTTTCTTTACATTTCTTTAGCATGTTGTGATAGTCCACTGATGTACTATCATTTCCTCTATTCACAACGAAAACTCATTTTTGAATTTTATCATGTTTTTGAATTTTTCAAATTTTCAAATGTTTTTGGATTTTCTGAAAAATTTTTACTCCCCCTAAAATGCAAACACAATTTAGGAAATTTGAAAAAAAAACTGTACAAATAAAGTGACAACTGATATCGAATCGCATCAAATCGCCATTCACTCGGCATAAACAATCAGAACTCCCCCTATCACAAAACTATTTTCTCATTTAGATTTCAAAACACTTAAGTTTGTTTTAATCAAAATGATTTTTCCGGAAAATAAGTTTTTATGATATAATCATTTGAAGATTCGGAGTGTGGTTCATCACATTGTCTATTTGAAATACCAAGTGAAAGTATGGTCCAATCAAGTTCAACTTAATGACCTTGATTAACCTTTTTCATATATGCACCTACTATACCAAACACAATACCACTTGTAGGAATGTTACGTCTACATCATCATTTTACCAATCCAAATGCCGATTCCTGCTTCACTCTTACCAACCTGGAAGCTCCGGCGTAGTCTTTCAACCTGTAAACATTCAAACACTATAAAAAACTTTTAACCAAAGTCTTCAAACATTAGAAAGATGCCGATTCCTGATCCACGATATAAACTTGGGATCTCCGGCAAGTCCTAAGACTTTAAGGAAAGCAAACTTCCACCCAAGTCTTATTTGACTTGGTGGCTTCCAATTCCTGGGCAGTAGGGTTGTAAGTTGCCTTTTTAGTTGCATAAAAATCTTTAACCCCCTTTACTTTCCCATCAAGCATTTTCTTGAAAATTTTCTTAACATTACCATTGAATGTTTTTTCAATATCAAAATCTGAAATTTCTATTTTACCAACCATTTGTTGAATCTCTTTCACACTCATTGATTTAATATCAGCATCATTCAACAAATCATTAATCTCATTTTGTGACTCCTCTGATTTTGTGGAATCAGATTCATTTTCAGAACTATCAACCGATTTCTTAACAACCCATGTTTGGTTGTGTTTTGCTTTCTTTTTGTACATCTTTTTAGAATTTTCACCAACTTCATTCTTTTCAACAATTTTTTCTTTAAGTTTTTCAGAGACTCCCTGTTTTCTATTGACTTTGTTTGGACAGTTGTGAGCAATGTGTCCAACAACTTGACATTGAAAACAAGTTCTTGTATCTCTTGGAATGTCTCTTGAATGAAAAACTCCAGTTCCTGTTCTTTTTCTTTCAACAAGAAACTCCTGATTTGTTTCTTTCCAAAAAGGTTTCTTCTGTTCATCTTCAACACTTCCACCTGAAACAAATTCTGTTTTTAGTTTAGAATTGTTTACATTTCTGTAACTTTCTTGCTTAATAAAACTTAAACCTTTTCTTTTGTAATTACAATTTTGGTTTGTTTTCTTTTGAAAACCAGAACTAAAATTGTAATCCTTTTTCCCTTTTTTCTTGTTTAACCGTTGTTGAACTCTTGAAGTGTATTTTTTAGGTTTTTCATTAAGATTTAAATTTTTAGTATCAGGAATATTAATTTCTGTGATTTTGAAAACCTTTTTGATCTTGTCAAATCTAACACTATCCATCGGAAACTCTTCATCAGAGTATAATTTGTCAGAACCATTTAAAGTATATGCAACTTTAAATGTTTCATCATCCAAATTTGCTTTTGATAACAAAAATTCTTTACTATAAGACCGTTTTTCCGACGATTTTGAACTGTTGACTGATGAACTTGAACACCCAGACTCAAATTTTGACTCAGACACCTCTTCAGTATCCAACACCTGATCGACCACCCTTTTGATTAACTCAGACTCATGATCAATATCAGACGCAGTAAATGTGATGTCAATGTTATCTGGTAAAACGTCAGTTGTCTCTGATTTTAACTTTATATTGACTGCTTTTTTGACTTGTTCCTCATTTGGTTTTCTAGGAGAATACCCTTCCCAGATAGGAGGCGGACACTTGTTATATTTAACAGTCGATTTCTTACCAGTCTCATTCTTTTGCTTCTCATCCTGAAATGCTTCAAAACCTGCAACAGTAGGATAAACTCGATCAATAACATAATCAGAACAAGAATAACTCAGTAATAACCTTCTGATCCTTTCATTCTCGATCTTTTCTTTCTCCAACTCTTGCTTTAGACTAGCATTTTCTTCGATGTAATGATTAAGTGCCTTTTGCTTTGTCATCAATGTAGCATTCGTCATCGTTAAAGCTTTTTCTCTTTCAGAATTCGTTGTTTGAAGACCTGTCACTGTTCTGTTCAACACGCTATACGATTCTTTCACATAGCTGATGTCAGATAGTAACTTTTCTATCAGTCTTTTTCTATCAAACAGAATCACATCTTTTTCTTCACAATTTTTGCAAGCTTCCAAACATTTCTTGCAAGGCTTTTCAACTTCAACAATCTTCTCCACCTCAATTGTTTTACCACTTCAATTACTTTCTCAGTTTCAGTCACCTTTTCTTCATCCATACTTTTAACTTCTTCAGTTTGAACAACAATTTTAATTTTTTCATCTTGTTGTTGTTCTTTTGCAGCTTGTTTTTCCTTCATTTTCTCCATGCGATCTGCAAAATAAAAATGAAAACTTTCAGGAGAAAGATGATTTTTAGCAATATTAATATGTTTCTCTTCCTCATCATCACTGCTACTCTCAATCGGTGTTTTATCAAACTGTGCAGATTTGTCAGAATCATCTTCAGATACACCAGAATCAGATGGTGTTTGATCAAATGTAACTTCCTTTTCTGAAGAAATATCATTCAGCACACTTTCATCTGTACTTAGTGAATCTGCATCAACACTTTCTGAGCTTTCTTCAGATGTAACTGAATGTTCTTTCATTGTTTCACCAATAGATCTCATCCAGGTTGCAAACAAGTCTGGTTCTTTAACAATCTTTACAATGAAAGCTTTGAAGTCACCCTTTTTATCAACAAACATATCCCAACTGAAACCTTCAGGTAATCTCTCATCATCTTGATCGACTGTGCATGCTTTGCTATCAGAAGATATATAGTTGCTCCAGTTGAAATCTACCAAACATCCTCTCTTTGAATCTTCAATCTTTCTACCATGAGCTGTTTGTGAGTCTTGTAACTGACCAACTTGTTGATAAATGGCTTTCCGGTAGTAATCGTCTTTTCCAAATGGATTCTGAGCGCCACTAACTTCTCTATTCTTGCACTCCCGCTTAAAATGACCTTTTTCTCTACACCTGAAACAAGTAACTTTAGATTTATCAAAACCTAAAGTAGAAACACAAGCATCAAGAAAATCATTTCTCCCGGTAATTGTCTTGAACTTTTCAGCCCGTCTAAGAACACTTGCAAGACACCATTTGATATCCATTAATTCCATCTCTTCGGCATCTATCTGGTCGTAATCCTCTTTGGTAAGCATAGGATTTCCAATTCGACCAGCCACTAAACCTTCATATGAGATAAGCACGGAACCAAGTAAAGCCATATGATCTTTTGCAATGTCTTCAGAAAAACTTTGACCTTCTGGAAGATTTAGAGCTATGTTGCATTGAATCACACAACCATTTCCCATCTTTGTGCTTTGAGACTGAAAATTTTCTGATGAAGTCTTTGGATTGACACTTGGATAAAATGAGAATCCACTACTGCTTTTGTTTGAACTTTGATCAAACTTTTCTGTAGAATCTTCAGCACTAAACGCAGTCTGGATTTTCGGACTTCTTTCAGCTTCTGGAACCGGAATACTACCTTTGTAGTACATCTTTACATCCTGTTGACCACTTGAACTGTTCATCCTTGCAATCTTCTGTTGTTCCAAATCCTGACTTTCAATCTTTTCAATGAACTGAGAGATCGACAATCTATCATAAACCCTAGTATTTTTCAGTATCATCAAATAAGTTCCCCACTCTTTCTGAGGTAATGCATCAGCAAGTTTATCCACCCATTCATCATTTTCCTTTTTAATACCCATCATTGACATTGTTCTCACTAAGTGACAATATCGTTCAATGAGTTTCTTTGTATCCTCTCCGGGCAAACTTGTAAACAAATCAAATTCCTTTTTAAGCAATGCCTTTTTGCTTTTAATCATACTAGTACTGCCTTCAACCTTGATTTTTAGAGCATCCCATATTGATTGTGATGTTTTGTCATGTTGAAGTAGTATGAAGATGTCTTCTTTGACAGCTTGTTGAAGTAGACTAATCATCATCTTTTCAGCTCGGTATATTTCCCGTTCTTCCTTACTGAAATCTGAAAGCTGTTTTTCAGTCTGCATTTCGGTTTGTGGTGGAGTATACTTTGTCAGAATACATTCCCATGATCTTAAATGATTTGCCTGCACCCAGTTTTCGAATCTATCTTTCCATCCGTAGTATTCTTCAATTCCCATTAGCTTCGGGGGTTTCTGAGTCGTCCCCGTTTCATTTTCTGAATTCATGTTCTGAGCAATGGAAGATGAACTAGGCGATGTTGCAAAAGCGTTGTGAAAATCGTTATCCATGTTTCAATTACTTTCAAGCGAACTGGTCAAACTAGTTGAAGCGAAATCTTTGAAGCGAAATGATTCAAGCAAAACTTTATGAATTGAGAATCCTAAAGCGAAATACTTGAAGCAAAAACCCTGAAGCGAAATTGTTCAAGCGAAACTTTCAAGTGACAAATTTCTGAAGCGAAATCCACTGATCTTTGAAGCGAAAACCCTTGAAGCGAAATTGTTAGGTTTTACTTGGAATTTCAAGCGAAATCCACTACTGAAATCTGATCCGTTCAAGCGAAATCCATTCGGAGGTTAATTTTAGTCACTTTTAGATTGAATTTTGCTGTGAAACTTTCAAGGATTTGTTATCTTGTATTTTAAAACAATCCGTGAGAATTTGAAATGATTTTGACCGTGAAAAATTTCTGAACTATTAAAAGAAGATGTAGAAGTAAGAAAACGATGTCAATTTCAGCTAAAATCCTGTAGAACTCCTCAACTGGCTCTGATACCAATTGTAGGATCGGTTTGTGGATCCGAACGAGTCGGTTCAAAGGAGTTCTATCAAATACAGGTGCGGAAAACAAGTATTTGACGTGTAAACAGCTGAATCTTCACTTTAACACCGATTTGTATTGATATGAACACAAATACAATCAGTTCTCACACCGGCAGCACCTCGGTATGGAATTACATAAATGATACTTCTTGATTTCGCTTGACCAACATCCCTATATATAGAGATTGAGATTTCGCTTCAGCATCTCAAGCGAAATTGTTACATGTTGATTTCGCTTGAGGCTTCAAGCGAAACCCTTTACAAATCCAATCCTTCAAGCGAAATCTTACTAACTCTCACTCATTCTCTCGTTTTACGTGCCCTGATCTATTCTAGCTAGTCTAAGACTCGATACAAGACGAAGTCGACAGATGTAGTGCACCAACAATTCTTCCTCTCTCTACCTTTCTCTCTCCACACTACACGACCTCCACCACCACCCCATCATCACCACCAGATTGCACCACCCACCATCATTTTGCGGTGAAGGAACAACCATGGCGGCAATCTAGGGTGATCGAGCAGGTTAGTAACGGGTTAGGGTTCCAAGTTTCAACGAAGAGAAAAGGCTATGGGGAAAAAGGCAGCGGCTAGGGTTCCGACTGGGCTCCGGTAACCCTAATCAGACGAACTTGATGGTGGTTGTATCTGAAGTGGCAGGGTCTGAATCAAGCGCATTCTTAAACCCCCAAATTTTGAATCAAACATGGTACACTTTGATTTCTCAAACTCAATATTGAGCCTCACATCCCGAGCATTCAAGATATGTCAAGTTGTGGACGAGATAATAAATGATACAGGTTTGAATTGTATTTGTGGCCCCTTAGTTGATTAAAGTAATGAAGAAAGAAAATATCATGTTTGTTTTAATTATTAATTCATCTGCTTTATTCAATTGGTATATTGACCAATTCATTTTTCTTATGTTAATAAAAAGGGGATTACCTGTGTAATTAATAACTTGGTGGTGATGGTTGACTTCATATTACCTCTATGATTGACCAATTCATTTTTCTTATATTAATAAAAAGGACTTCAGATTACCTGTGTAATTAATAACTTGGTGGTGATGGTTGACTTCATATTACCTCTGTGATTAATAACTTTGTAAAGTATTATTTGGGAGCAGAGGTGTTAGGGAAAAAAACGGGTGGAGGGTGGTGATTTTTTAGGAGACAAGGTGTTAGGGAAAAAGAGTGGTGGAGGTTGGTGGTTGTTGAGGTTGAGTTGGAGAGAGGTGAGAAAAAGAGTGAGTTATTTACATAATTAGTCCCTAGAAAGGTGAATGACAAAAATACCCTTATGTGCAAGACACATGATCAGATTTAATAGAAAATTTTAACTGAGTTAGCGCTAAAGGACAAAGCTTGTAGTATTTTGAAACATTAAGTACAAAACTCATCAATTTTAAAGATAAAGGACACCGCCTGCAATTGGGTATAAAGATAAAGGACAAAACTTGCAATTCACTCTTATTATTATTATTATTATTATTATTATTATTATTATTATTATTATTATTATTTTGAATATTACATGTCTGGCCTTCCAAATGGCCAACCGACTCTTGAAATTATTAACAATAGGCTTCCAACTCCTATTCGCTCCAACTAGTAGGCCCAAATACTTGAACGGAAAGGAGCCAACTCGACAATGGATAATAGACGCCATTTCACCAAAATCATAATCACCCCCATCCCCAAAAAGACTACACTTCACCAAGTTCACCTTCAAAGCCGAAGCTAGGTGTCACGGCCCACGACCCAGTTTCCCGGTTCGGATGCCGCGGGACAGAAAACCCGTGGTATTTGTATTTAATTTGGCAGCGGAAATTTTAACAGAATCGTTTAAACTGGAAATTCCCAATTATTTTATTTCACATTTTGGGACAAACCCCGTAATTTACAATAAGGAAATTTCACTGGGAAATCCTCTGTTTACAAAAACATGTTTATTTATTTACCGAGCCACTTTATCCAAGCTGTTAGTGCTACACGACACTTTTCCTTGTTCACAGTAAATCACCTGAAACATGTTTAAAAGATTTTACCAGCGGGGAAATACTGGCGAGTCATTCAATTTCACAAAATGACACATTGTTATAATCTACAGTATTAAGAGCGATTACAATGTTTATATCAACCAATTACCCCAAATCGGTATTTGTCACTCGACCGGATTTGTGACTATGGTTATATCACCCATTGGCTAACCCGTTGTCCAATGGTGAAGATTATCAAGTAATGTATACAAAACCCCACATACCGGCAGTAATTGAAGATTACAAAGACTTAATCCCTGTAATTATAACTTTGAAAATAAATAGGGTTTGGAAATAATTTGGTAAAAAGAGAACGACTCACATTGCAAGTTTAGTTGGACAGAGTTTTGCCTACTGATTAAGCTCGTTAACCTAGCTAAATAATGCAAACGAAGCTAGTTTAGTAACTTAATACAACATTTTCGATAAATTCACGAAATCAAAACCCTCACGACGAATGACAAAGTATAGCCCGAATTTGGGCAGCACTAAAACATCCATCGGATCGTTTCAATCGATCGGACATTGTATCGTAGTAGTGATCGAGTTATTACCCTGTGATCGTAGCAGCGTCTCGACACCTAAATATACTAATTTGAGCAGTTTAGAACAACTTTTGAAGAAAGTTTTCGAGCACAGACGAAAGGCCATGCAACGTACTATTTATAGCTGAAATTTGAGTCTCTCGCGGCCCGCCTAAACCTGAAGGGAATCCTACGCGGCCCTTTAACTATATCACGAATCTCGCTAATTAGCCCCAAAATATAGCGAGAAATAAGGACCGGTTCTGACGAGGCCAGAGTTGGTACAATTCTAGCATACTCGAAAAATTTCGAAGTATATCCCCGACAATCCACGTCCACCATCCGGTGATTCAGGAATTTATTTGTCATTTGTTCCTTTTCGTAGGCAGGACAAAATTTCCTTTCCACCAGTTCCTTAAATTCCTCCCAGCTCATGACATAAGTCACGTCACTTCCCTTAGCTTGCAGCACCGTGTTCCACCATTCTAACGCTTCTTCCTTGAAAAGGTGGGATGCATACATAACCTTGTCTTCCTCTACACATTTACTGATTTTAATTACTGCTTCGGTCTTTTCTAACCAACGCAGTGCGGCAGTCGTCCCTTCATTGCCTGCAAATTCAACTGGCTTACAGGCAATAAATTCTTTATAAGTGCAACCAGGTGCTGCAACTTTCATTTTCTTAAGGAATGGGGCTTGAACCACATTATTATTATTATTGCCGCCACCATTTACACTGTTACTGAAATTATCGTCGCAGGTGCGCTTGCAATGGTTGGCTTGGGAAGGTTCAATAAGATTCTTAACAGCAGCGACGATTGCAGGGATAGCGTTTGCTATTCCCTAAGCAACGATATTTTCTATATCTTGCCTATTGAGAAAATGGTCTTCATTATTTTGTTCAGATTGATTAACTTCGTTTGCCGGTTGGTTTTCCGCGTTTTCCATTTGAATCATTAATAAGAATATATATTATTGTCACAAAATGGATAGCAACCAAACATACCAAGGCAACCACAACATAATTAAGCTAACACACATATAGCCAAAATCGTCGACTTTGCGACATTCATATTTTTATATATATTATGCATCAATACAAACCGTCTATTTTACAAAAGTTATATTTTAATTATTATATTATTATTATTGTTTTGATCAAAAATTACCGAAGCAATTAAGTGATCAAATTAGTTAAGTGATGTAGTGTGCTAAGAGAATGTGTTCAAAAATATGTTAATTTAGTCGTTTGCAAAAACAGTTTTCAGGATATGGCTCAGGATATTGAGCTGTATCTATGATCAAACGATGAGCAAAAATGTAAAGGGTGACACGGGATATACGAGGAAAGCCCTTGATCAATCTAGATCACCGGCACAAAACCTCGGGAGCTGACAATCGCAGCTGCCTTGTTCTTCTTATTTCTTCAAATGTCAGGATACAGTGCAGGATATGATGCGGATCAACTAAGAGCTACAATGTAATTTGAATACAAGTGTAAGTGCGTAGTGATTGTTTGCAACTAGAGAGAAAGAGTGTTCATGAGATTGTGTCCCTTGATCTGATCCGATCAATCCCTTTTATAGTAAAAGAAACTAACTAATTATCCTATTATTTCGAGATTAAGCGAATATTCCATATGTGAACGTTGCAGTCCACCTCTTCCGGCTTCAACGTCTATAATCCAACTGATTTGCCCGAGTCTTGAGGAGAAGAAGTCCAGCTGAACGTTAGAGACTTGCACTCCTTAATCTGCACGTGGTTAATTAGTTACTACCAGGATATCATACCAGAATGTTACCAATATCCTGATTCAACATCCTGGTCACAATAAAACAAACAAAGTCAGAATATTAGTCAGGATATATGAGCAGAAAATCACCCATAACAATTGTCCCCAAAAATATACCTGTTGGTATTCCAACGGATATATTTTTTTATCTCTCAAATCGGGGTTATTAAGTTGAAATGACAATTGATGTGACTTTGTGCAACTTCCAAGGCGATATTTACTCTTTGCCCCCGTATATTCTGCCTCTATTTAGCTGGCTTAATCAGCATTATGATCATCACTTCTTCAAGCGAATTTCAGGTATTTCCTTTTCCTCTCCTCTTTTTCTTTCCTTGTTTAAATCGCTCGTTTCTTGTTTGAGATTTTCCATGGCTTCCCAAACTAGATCCCAAACGGCAGACTCCGCTCCTACTTTTCATAACCAGAACCTGCTAAAAGAACCCTCAAAAGAGGTGTGTTCATTCGATAATGCCGACATTGCGGCCTTACGAGCCTCCGGTGACTTCCCTGCCGGAGCAATCTTCCGTCCGTTTGACCGAGAGGTCCGATCGGATTTTTGTTCCGACGAGTGGGTATGCTTTTTTGCTTATCCTTTCTCCATAGGGCTTCAGTATCCATTTTCAGCCTTCATATCTCGTTTTTTCAAACTTACTGGCCTTAGCTTCGCCCAAACCATGCCCATGGTTTGGCGTGTATTAGTTACCCTGGAGCAGATCAAATCTCGTCACATGCCTAACATGTGCATCGAAGATCTTCCGATGGCCTATCGTCTAAGATCCCATGGTTCCAGCCGGTTCCTCCTTTTTTCTATCTCCAAAGATCCTCTCATTCTTAAAGCTACCAAAAACGAGGATAAATGGAGACGAAATTTTTTTTTTTGTAAAAAGGGACTCCATTGACAGGGGTTTTGACCTCCCTAAGAGATGGTTGACTTCCGATAGGATTTAGGGGTTTAGGAATATCCCCAGTCATATCCCGAGATTATATCTTGAACTGGTATCCTGATATGTTTATTTTTTGTAGCGAACTTCAATGAATTAGCTCCTCCAAGTACCGAATCAGAAGGAAGAATAAAAGAGATCTACAAGCTTCCGGAAAGTGAGAGGACTTTTACCCTGCTACTCACAAGTTCAAGTCAAAGATCAAGTTCCAACATGTCTGGTAAGCATATTTTCACAAGTTATTTTAATTTATCAAACCGATTATATTTTAAAAGTATAATAAGACTGAATGTATCTTCCCTCATGCAGTGCCGGTTATCAATCTTGAAGGCTTCCAGCTCGACGAGTTGGACAGTTACTCTGACCTCGCATCTATTAAGCAAGAAACCAATCCCAAGCCAGCTGCCACACCAAAGCCTTCTGGTTCGAAAACTTCTACTGCACCCAAAGCTCCCCCATCATTCAGGACCCGGGCCTCCAGCTCCCGGAAGAGGAAGGAAATGGACTGCCCTGCTACTCCCCAAACTATGGGTTTACGGAGTCCAGCAAATTCATGACCGGTTTCCTCAACCAGGTTTATATCCTTGACCTACATCTTGCATCATATGCTAGTTATAAATGTCAATTAAGGTTAATACCTGTTTCCTTATTTTGTAGGGTCTCGAACGCCTGATATTCCTCTATGAAGACGCATGTGGCTCGAACGTTATGCTAGAGAGTAAGCTGAAAAAGGCTGAAGCCACCATTGGGGACCAAGCAGCGGTTGCCACCGCCAAATCAGAGCATTATGAAGCTAAATACAAGGCAATGGCCCAAGAGCACCAGTCTGCCATCCAGAAGATCACCCACGAGGCCCAAGCCAAATCCGACGCCGCCCAAGTTCAACATGAGCAGGATATGGCTTCATACCGGGAAAGCCTCAAGAATTCTGTTGTCATCTCCCTCCTCCAGGCCAGACTAAAAATGGCCTATGAGGCTATGGCTTTGGGCTTTGAATGCCCTTCATGGAACATCAAGGCTTGGGAGGTGAAGCTGAAAGATCTTGGTGGTAGTCCTGTAGAGCCCCCTGCAAAGCATGCTGGTGAGAAGCCTTCTAAGGCGGCAGAGGAGGTGGATAATGCTGGTGCTTCTAAGGATGCTGGTGGTGATGCTGGGAAGGATGTTGCTGATGAGGTCACGATGGAAGAGGGAGCTGCCCCTTGAAAGCAGTGAAGTGGGCGATGATGGATATACGTGCCAAGGCCGGAGCACACTTTATTAGATTTGATGGTTGTGGTTTGAACAATTTACTTTTCCTGTCTTTGAACAATTTATATTTCCTGCACTAAAACAATATGATGGCCAAAGGTGGATAGGTCCTGTGTTTCAGGATGAAGCCCTTGGTCATCAATTAGTATCGTTTATTTTGAGCAATGTAACAGTTGAAGGCGGGTGGGTCTCGGTTTGAGATGAAACCTTCAACTGTTAGGTGAATATGATTAGAAACCTCCTGTGCTTTTGGTGGATGGGCCTCGGTTTGAGGTGAAACCAAAGGCACAACTTTTGACCTGTTAATAATATAACCTCCTTTTGACTTATTTATTGTTGTCTTTCAATTTTTGTTATGCATTGCTTAGTTTAGATTTCAACTTTCCAAAATTAGTGCAATTATTTTTTGAAAATATCCTGATCAATATACTCACAAATATCCTATAAAGACTTTCGTCAAATAGGGTTTTCACAACTCAAACAATTTAGATAAAGTTTCCAAAGAAAAAAGGACAGTTTATTTTTCAAAATTTGTTTTGATAACACTTGTTTGGCTAGAATACAGTTTTAGTTTTTAACCCAAGTATTATATCCCAAATATTCCAACCAAATATCCTGAAACGTATTCTGAAAATACATTTTGAGAATATATCCTAATCCGGATATTTAAGCCTTTTTTCAAACATAGTTTCAAAAGTTTAAATGATTTATATAAGGTTTACAAAGGAAAGATCATACCAGGAATAGAGTGTAACCCTATTTTTGAGCTTCAATCCTTTTGCATTTTTTTCCACCAAGATGTCCCCAGTCCGAGACACTTAGTGAACTAGGTCCACGTTTGATCCTTTGAGCTTTACACAATCGCCTCAGTAGGAATGTCCCCTGTGCATAATGTCTTTGAACACTTAGAAATTTTCCGAACATCAGTTCCAGATGTTTGAACAGTTCTTGTGTTACAGGGGGTAAACCCAAAAATGTACTGGAGATAAATCCTTAATATCCTGGGGATAAACCCATAAGTATTCTGGGGAAAATCCCAAATTTTCATGCGATACAGGTGGGAGTGTATAAACTCCAAGAATTAGAAAGGTGACAACCTTTAAACCTTAGAGAGTATGAAAATACCCTTCCGTGAGAGAGGGTGATCAATCCTCATATACCTTTAGGATCCAGAATATAGCCAACAATAACGAAATTGTCAGCCAATTTTACATGGATTGGTCCCGCTATCTGGAACTATCCCTGGATAACTTGCGCTCCAGGCGGGGTGTTTAAACCCAATTCGAGATAAAGGTGAATACCTTTAAACCTGTGAAGGGATCAGGATCCCTTAAACGTGAGTGATGTGTGTAAAATGCAACATATAAATTACATCAAATGAGGCATAAAACTAACCCTTTTTTAGTGCTAATATTGGAAAAAGAGTGTTTTTGTCTTCCTTTTGTATTTTCAGGATTAAATGAGCTCAAAAACGCAAAAGAAGCAAAAAGACAGCTAAATCCAACATAAATACAAGAAAAGGAACATTAGTGGAATGCCCGAACCCTCAACGGCACCTTCCAAAGCAAAATAGAGAAAACAGAAGACTGAACACGCCCCGTGCTCAGCCAGCACGGGGCCGTGCCCAAGAAGCAGCAGAAAAGACAAACCTATAGAAGCTTCTATTGCCCATCACGGGGCCGTGCTCAGCGGACACGGGGGCGTGTCGAAAGTACAGCAGGCGCATTTATTGTAATTGCGAATTACAATTAATGAGGAGAGAGAGTGTCAGACGGACACGGGGCCGTGCCCAGCGGACACAGGGCCGTGTCCAGCTCTCTGTTCAGCCTATAAATAGGAGTGCTTGGATTCATTTCATCTCATCCCTTGGCACACCACCTCTCTCACACTTCATCCACCACCCACCACCATCACAACACCATCATCCACCACCATCATCCATTGTCCATCGTAGAGTGTGTGAGTCGTCTCGGGATCCAAGATTGATCGTAAGAGTTCTTGACAATCAAGGCCATGTTTGCCTAAGTCTCTTACATCACTTGGTGAAGACAAAATGTCTAGTATAATACTTTTTATTTCTAATCTTTTGCACTTTTTATTTGGTTTTGTATTAATGATTTTAATAACTAGTTACTTATGTTGAAGGTGATCTTTCCTTATCGTTTGTCCGTGGTGTCTTGGCATTATTTTACTGTCTATATAAAATAAAGGATTTTCACCATTCATATCTCCACGGTCTATATGGAGATATGTTGGCTACCTGGTAGGGGGTTAAGGGAACGGTTTGGTAAAGGTCTTGCCATTGTTCAGCGTTTAGAGGTCCTGCAATGGACCTGGGTCAAATTTAGTAGGACCTCCTTCAATACTTCACGGTATTGGATGGCGGGGGTCCAAACTCTTTGATCCCCTCATAAGTTAACTACTATTAATACTATAACCCGGCTATTTAGGATTGTATCCCTACTGACTCAGACTACTTAGCCGAGGGTAACGTCACCGCCAAAAGCGGGGCCTACCACAATACTGCATTAATAACTTAATTCATTATCTTCCAATAATCCACCCTTTTAGGATTGTATCCCTGCTGACTCAAACTACTGGGGTGAGGGTAACGTCGCCTTCAAAAGAGGGGCCTACTACAATAACTAAGATAATCTCTTAATTATGTGCAAAAGTGCGGAAATAATCAAAGGTTATACTAGATACGAGTCGGAACCAAGTGATTCATCTTGTCTATCTGTTTTTATTTTTATTTTTATTTTCAGCATTTTAGTTAGTTTTATTTTTCTTAGTTTAAAACATTTTTCTAAACTTTTATTTTGGTTAGACGTTGAGGATAAACCGGTACTAAAAGCTCTTGTGTCCTTGGACGACCTCGGTATCTTACCAACGCTATACTACACTCAACGATGGGTGCACTTGCCCATATGTGTGTTTAGTGTTAGTGAAATATTGTGTTTTATAAATTTAAAACTTGGCTAAAATAAGTGTTAAAAAGGGCTTAAAATGTACACCTAATATATATAACACTTTATCGCACATCAAGTTTTTGGCGCCGTTGCCGGGGACACAAGGATTTTTAGAAAGTTAGGAATCAACGGCCTAATCATCTTTTATTTTTCTTTTTATTTTTTTTAGGATTTTCTTAGTTTTTCAGCTTCTGCAGAGCTCAGCACGGGCCGTGCCCGCTAAACACGCCCCCGTGCTCAATCATTGGAACTGGCAATCCTGTTTTACATCAGACAGTAAGCTGAACACGGGGCCGTGCCCACTCAACACGCCCCCGTGCCCAAGTTTCAGTTACTGAAAACAGAACCGTTAGATCCCGACGGTTGGTAATTTCTGACATAAACATGAGTGATAGTAATTATTTTTACTTTCGGCACTCTTATGGTACGTGGTGTCAATTATGTGGTGGCGAACATGAAGAAGTAAAATGCTACTTCCTAAATTATAGGCCCCACTACATGGACCCACCATCTTCTCACAACCTTAAGAGGGGCGAAAGTAAAAATAAGCATTATTTCTCCCTCGAATGCGCCCAGCCAGATATTCTAGGGGAAATGCTCCTTAGCGAGTTATTTCAACTAGAAGAGCTAATTCTGAAATGGATAGAAGAGCTTGGGAAGGATTTTATTGATCCACCCCAAGACGATACCCATGAAAAATGTTGGAACCGCATTCCGACAACCTCGTTGCTCCCAAAAATACCTTCATACCTAGCAAAGACTTGGACGATAGTCGTCCCTGTGTCGATTGTGCCGTGAAGGACTCTCCATCGACTTCGTTCGGTGCATACATAGACCTGAGCGATTCGGCATATACCTTCTTTAACAAGAGCCTGGGAAAGGGTTGGACTTGTCCACCTAGAATGAAAATAGGAATTACCCTCACCGACAACCTCTTGCGTTCTCGCCTTAGTCTAGGACAATTAAGGTATATTAAGCACTTTGGGGTTGTTCCAACCAGTCAGGAGCCACCCGATACTAACAAGTTCCTTAAAAAAAAACTAGACAACTTCATAAAACAGTCCCTAGACACGGGGCCGTGTCCAGACAACACATCCCCGTGTCCATCGAAAGATTCCATTCTGATCAGTACGTCAGAATACGGACAAACTGTGTCAGAACTCCACCTGCACACGGGGCCGTGTCCACTGAACACGGGGCCGTGTCCAGGATGCTGTCGTTTTCTATAAATGCAGCCAAGAATTCTGCACATTTGGACCAACTTGGGGCAGAGATTTGCAAGAATCTTCTCTCAAACTATCCTAGGTAAGTCTAAAAGAAGGTTCCAACAACCCATCTTGTCCTTTCCTCTTTTAGCCATTTCCTTCTTCTTCATCTTTCTCCAAGAGCTACCATTGAAAGTTTGGAATTCCTCCAACTCTATGGTAGGGATAAAGGAGTTTTGTTCAAAGAATCTTGGTAAAAACATGTTATGAAACATTGTTTTAAGTTATTAGTAGCCAAAAAGGCCCCACAACGTTCAGAAAATAACTTAAAAATCCAAGTTTCCTTGTTCCAAAACTCTGCAGAAAGATGAACACGGGGCCGTGCTCAGTGAGCACGGGGCCGTGTCCGGTCACTGTTTCATTATATAAACTATTTTTAGTTTATTTTTCGTAGGATGACGAGTGAAAACAGCGAAACATCTCCTGTGCATTCGCCAAACAGCCGAAGAGGAAGAAGACCCTCCATTGAAGCTACACTTGTACACTATGTGATAGCATTAAGGGAGGCTCTTGACGAAATGACTTCAGTAGAGGAGGTCCTAATCGACCGTATTAACGATCTTACGATGGGACTTGAAAGCAGCTTCCAAGAAATTAACCTCTTGCACCAGAGGTTAAATATTCTTGTAGCACCTCCAATGGAACCAGTCCTTCCTCAACAGGATTGGAACCTGGCACTCGGAATCAACAACCCTACCGGGTGGGAAGACTTTCCGGCGGAACCTCCCATGGAACACCAACAAGAGATCCCCGTGGAAGTTGAAACTCCTCAAACTAATGCCAATGAGCCTTCTTTTCTCCTTCCAAGGGAGGTAGAAGAATGGCTCGCCGACATTTGAGAAGAACCGCACTCGGAAGAAGGAGTTCAAAAAGGCCTTGTTTAACCAAGATTAATTACTTCTTGGAAATTTTGCTAAATTAAAATAAAGTAAAGGCTAGGACTCCATGGTTTGTTATTTCTTTGTTTTATCTAGTTTAATTTAGGATTATGTAAGTTCTCTCTATGATGAAATGAAATGATGGTTTTAAGGTTTGGATGGTTTGTAATGAGTACAACACACTCATGGTGGTAAAGGATGAAAAGGGGAACGAGAAAAATGATCCCATGCACAAGAACGAGGCAACCCGACAATTTTCTCCATTTCAGAAGGTTCAACACGGGCCGTGCCCAACCAACACGGCCCCGTGCCGAACCACCTGCAGAAAAACGCCCAGTACAGGTACCTGGACACAGGCCGTGTTCACCCAACACGCCCCCATGTCCAGCCTTCTGTTTGACTTATTTCAATTTTGTTACTGGCACTTGAACACGGGGCCGTGCCCGGATAACACGGGGCCGTGTTCAGCGCCCAGTAACACAAATTTTTTTCTTTTTAAACACTATTTTACACATCTAATCAACCTAAAAATTTATTTTTGGGACACATTGAGGACAATGTGTAATTTAAGTGTGGGGGGGATGCTAAAACCTTGAATTTTGCAAGTCCTAAATACAAGCCTTACACAAAACTCTATTGGAACCGCTAATCACCCCAAATTTTTTCAAAAATTTCATTTTTTTTTACTTGTCTAGGTTTAACTCGGGAAATTCAAGTTCTCAAAAAGGTTATATTTTTACAAATTTACAACCGATAGCGTAGTGATAAAAAGAACCAACATAAGAAAATTATGAAAAGGCATAGCAAACTTATTTAAAATTTGATTATATACTTGATCACTTAAAAACCCATTCCCACAAAAGTGAGTTTTGAGCCTTTATTGAGCACACAATTACATATCATTTGACTAAATGCTCATTTTTCGTTTCTTGTGTGAATAGCTGCTTGGTTCTTACAACTCTAGAACTTGCCATGACAATACATTCCCGGTCCTTATCAACTTAAACCCGAGTAAGTAAATGATGGAGGCATTAGGACTAACCCTTTTCATTTCTACACCATTATTTTTCTTTTTCTTTTACCACCTACCCAAAAACCCCCCTAGTTAGCCCCTTTGAGCCTAAACCTTTTCATTTCATCACCCAAACAAAAACTCTTTCATCCACCGAAACCTTTTTCATTTTTAACCCTTTATTTTAGTAACAAGTTCGGTTCTTCGTGAAAAAAAATAATAATAATAATAATAATTTGTGATAATGATGAAGCAAAAAGAAAATAAACAAACAAGTTAATCAAAAATAACTTAGTTTGAATAAAAGTTGCAAAAATACGAAAACCGACACTTGTTACGCTTTTAGCCCTTTTTCTACTAACCACTAACCCAACCACCTACCTTTAACCCTAGCCAACCCTTAACCCACAAAGTCCTCTTGATATCTACAAAGGTATAAAAGTTAAAAAGGAGGAGGATTGATTTCTTGGCAAGCCTATAGTAGGAATAAGTTCCGTGCCGCTCTCGAGTGATTCACTAAAAATACACCTTCGGCCGAGTGTGAGTGATTTCCCCGCGAGGTATGTGAACTTGTATATAAATAGAATTTTAAAAAAAGGCATGTTATGCCCAAATAAGTAATTTCTTTTATGAACAGTTCTAAATAAATCATTACGAATAGGAGTGTAAATAAATAAAAATAAAACCCAAAAAGATCTTGGAAATCCCGACACTCTACGACAAGCCCAAAACCTTCTCTTCTACCTATTCCATTTGGGAGTGTAAGCCACATATTAAAGAGTTTTGCTTGAGGACAAGCAAAAGTTCAAGTGTGGGGGTATTTGATGTGTGTAAAATGCAACATATAAATTACATCAAATGAGGCATAAAACTAACCCTTTTTTAGTGCTAATATTGGAAAAAGAGTGTTTTTGTCTTCCTTTTGTATTTTCAGGATTAAATGAGCTCAAAAACGCAAAAGAAGCAAAAAGACAGCTAAATCCAACATAAATACAAGAAAAGGAACATTAGTGGAATGCCCGAACCCTCAACGACACCTTCCAAAGCAAAATAGAGAAAACAGAAGACTGAACACGCCCCGTGCTCAGCCAGCACGGGGCCATGCCCAAGAAGCAGCAGAAAAGACAAACCTATAGAAGCTTCTATTGCCCATCACAGGGCCGTGCTCAGCAGACACGGGGGCGTGTCGAAAGTACAGCAGGCGCATTTATTGTAATTGCGAATTACAATTAATGAGGAGAGAGAGTGTCAGACGGACACGGGGCCGTGCCCAGCGGACACGGGGCCGTGTCCAGCTCTCTGTTCAGCCTATAAATAGGAGTGCTTGGATTCATTTCATCTCATCCCTTGGCACACCACCTCTCTCACACTTCATCCACCACCCACCACCATCACAACACCATCATCCACCACCATCATCCATTGTCCATCGTAGAGTGTGTGAGTCGTCTCGGGATCCAAGATTGATCGTAAGAGTTCTTGACAATCAAGGCCATGTTTGCCTAAGTCTCTTACATCACTTGGTGAAGACAAAGTGTCTAGTATAATACTTTTTATTTCTAATCTTTTGCACTTTTTATTTGGTTTTGTATTAATGACTTTAATAACTAGTTACTTATGTTGAAGGTGATCTTTCCTTATCGTTTGTCCATGGTGTCTTGGCATTATTTTACTGTCTATATAAAATAAAGGATTTTCACCATTCATATCTCCACGGTCTATATGGAGATATGTTGGCTACCTGGTAGGGGGTTAAGGGAACGGTTTGGTAAAGGTCTTGCCATTGTTCAGCGTTTAGAGGTCCTGCAATGGACCTGGGTCAAATTTAGTAGGACCTCCTTCAATACTTCACGGTATTGGATGGCGGGGGTCCAAACTCTTTGATCCCCTCATAAGTTAACTACTATTAATACTATAACCCGGCTATTTAGGACTGTATCCCTGCTGACTCAGACTACTTAGCCGAGGGTAACGTCACCGCCAAAAGCGGGGCCTACCACAATACTGCATTAATAACTTAATTCATTATCTTCCAATAATCCACCCTTTTAGGATTGTATCCCTGCTGACTCAAACTACTGGGGTGAGGGTAACGTCGCCTTCAAAAGAGGGGCCTACTACAATAACTAAGATAATCTCTTAATTATGTGCAAAAGTGCGGAAATAATCAAAGGTTATACTAGATACGAGTCGGAACCAAGTGATTCATCTTGTCTATCTGATTTTATTTTTATTTTTATTTTCAGCATTTTAGTTAGTTTTATTTTTCTTAGTTTAAAACATTTTTCTAAACTTTTATTTTGGTTAGACGTTGAGGATAAACCGGTACTAAAAGCTCTTGTGTCCTTGGACGACCTCGGTATCTTACCAACGCTATACTACACTCAACGATGGGTGCACTTGCCCATATGTGTGTTTAGTGTTAGTGAAATATTGTGTTTTATAAATTTAAAACTTGGCTAAAATAAGTGTTAAAAAGGGCTTAAAATGTACACCTAATATATATAACACTTTATCGCACATCAGTGAGAGAGGTGGCCAATCCTCTAATCTTTCGAAGTATCCTGAGTATGTACCCTGGAGCTATATCCCGAAGCATATACTGCAAAACAACTGTAAACTAAGGTGGGTGTTAGCCTGGCTAACACCCCTTCGATGCTTAAGTCAATAATGGGTTCAAAAGAATAAACAATATCAAATATATTAAAAGAGATAGAATTCATACCATCCTGAGTTAGAAATTAAATTCTAAACTCACTTGAAATAAAACTTTAGGTGTATAGCATTCCAGGATCTTGGTAGCATATCCCCCTCCATATTCTTGAGTCGGTATGCTCCTTTTCCTGATTCTGATTCAATCTCATAAGGTCCTTCCCACTTTGGAGCTAGCTTTCCATCAGCAGGATTAGTAGTATTCTGAAAAGCCTTTCTTAGTACCCAATCCCCAACCTGAAATCTCCTAGTCCTTATATTCTTGTTATATGTTCTGGATATCCTCTGTTAATATGCTGCCATTCTTAGCTTTGCCGCATCTCTCGTCTCATCAATAGTATCCAATTCCTGGCAAAGGGCTTCAGGATTCTGCGTAGGATCCCAGAGGTTAGATCTCACCGTAGGTATCACCATTTCTGTTGGGATCACCGCTTCTGCTCCAAACACTAAGGAAAATGGGGTTTGGCCAGTTGCACTTTTCACCGTCATTCTATCAGCCCATAAAACAAAGTGTAATTCTTCTGCCCATTGTCCCTTCTTAGCTCCAAGCCTTTTCTTCAAATTGTTGACAATTATCTTGTTTGAGGATTCTGCTTGTCCATTTGCTTGAGGATGTACCGGTGTGGATGTGATCATTTTAATTCCCCAACTCTTGCAAAAGTCAGTAGTCCTCTTACTTATAAACTGAGAACCACTGTCACAAATTATCTCAACTGGTACTCCAAACCTAGTCAGGATATTCCTTTTTATGAAAGATACTACTTCTTGGTCTCTAACTTGAACAAATGCTTCAGCTTCGACCCACTTAGAGAAATAATCAGTCATTGCTAGCATGAAGACTTTTCCTCTTGGAGCCTTTGGAAATTTTCCTACTATATCCATTCCCCACTTCATGAATGGCCAAGGGGAAGCGATAGGATAAAGTGGCTCAGCAGGTTGATGTAATATATTACTGTGTCTTTGACATGCATCACATCTTCGAGCATATTCTGCAACATCTTTTCTCATCGTCGGCCAATAGTATCATGTTCTTAATACCTTTGAGAATAATGACCTGGCCCCAGTATGGTTACCGCAATCCCCTTCGTGTATATCCTGAAGCACTTCTTTGGTTTTGGGATCCTCCAAGCACCTCAGATATGGTCCTGCAAGAGATTTCTTATACAAAACATTATTTATAATAGTGAATCGTGATACCTTCATTCTAAAGGCCTTTGGATTTTCATCCTTTGGGATGTGTCCTTCCTTGAGATATCTCATGATTGGAGCCGTCCAGGACTTAGGATCCTCCTCGGGATACTCATCATCAGGATCCTGAACACTTACTACTTCCTTACCATGAGGATCCGTCGCAGGATACAGGATATGTAATATTGGTATTTGGGTCCCCTCATGTATCCTGACTGATGATCCAAGATTTGCCAAGGCATCAGCTTCAACATTATCCTCTCTTGGTACCTGTTCAAGTGTAAAAATATTGAAACATCCTGCTATTTTTTGAGAATTTAGAGATACTCGATCAACTTCTCACCTTTAACTGCACAGGTCCCATTAAAATGATCAGTAATTAACAAGGAATCAACAAATCCTTGTAAACCCTTGATATTCATGCTCTTAGCCAATTCTAATCCCGCAATTAAAGCTTCATATTCTGCTTCATTATTAGTGGCAGGAAACTCACATCTAATAGCCTGGGGTAATATGTCCCCCTGTGGCGATTTTAGTAGTATACCCAAACCTACACCTCTTACATTAGATGCACCATCAGTATATAGTGTCCAGGATTCTAAGGTTTCTCCTAGTTGTTGTACTTCTAGGTCTACTTCATTTTGAATATCACTACTGAAATCAGCCACAAAGTCAGCTAGAGCCTGAGACTTTATGGCATTTCTAGGTTCATATACTAGATCATAAGCACTTAACTTTACTGACCACTTAGCCATTCTACCTGACATCTCAGGTTTCCTAAGCACATTTTTAACAGGATAATTGGTTTTAACATGAATCTTATGCGTTTCAAAGTAATGTCTAAGCTTTATTGATGCCATAACTAGGGCTAATATTAATTTTTCTAAATGAGAATATCTAGTTTCAGCATCTAATAAACTTTTACTAACATAGTAGACAGGATACTGCTGACCTTCATGATCCTTTACAAGGACAGCACTTACTGCATTCCCTGATACTGCAAGATACAAGGATAATGGTTCACCATCCTCAGGCTTCATCAATAGAGGTGCGGTTGAAAGATACTGCTTCAAATCTTGCAATGCTGCTTCATGCTTCTCTCCCCATTCGAATTTCTTATTCTTCTTCAGGATATCATAAAATTCCTTGCATTTTTCTGAGGATATTGAGATAAATCTGTTTAATGCCGCAACTCGCCCCGTTAATTGTTGGACATCTTTCATATTTGATGGTGACTTGTTATCCAGGATAGCTTTAATCTGCTCCGGTCTTGCCTCTATCCCCCTTTTCGTCACTATGTATCCTAGAAACTTTCCTGCTCCCACTCCAAAATGGCATTTAGCAGGATTTAATTTCATGTTGTACTGGTCCAGGATATCAAATGCTTCCTTAATATCCTGGAGATGATCCTCAGCCTTCTTGGACTTTACTACCATATCATCGAGGTACACCTCCATGGTGTCCCCCAGTTTGTCTTTAAACATCATGTTTACCAATCTCTGGTATGTTGCACCTGCATTTTTCAAACCAAAAGGCATAGCAGTATAACAATAAATACCTGTTGGTGTCATGAAAGCAGTATCCTCCTGATCCGAGGGTTCCATTTAGATCTGTTGGAATCCTGAGGAGGCATCCATGAAGGTTAGCATCTCGTGACCAGCAGTAGCATCCATGAAGGTTAGCATCAAGTCTGTGTAATCTACACAGACTCTCCATTTCCCGTTTTTCTTTTGCACCACAACTACATTTGCCAGCCATTTAGGAAACTTAACTTCCCTAATCATCTTGCTCTTTAATAATATTTCAACTTCCTCCTGAATGATAGTGTTCCGTTCTGGAGCAAATTTTCTTCGTTTCTGTTGGACAGGCTTGAAAGACCTATCAATTCCGAGCTTGTGAGTTATAATATCCTTGGAAATACCTGTCATATCCTCGTGTTTCCACAAGAATGTTGACATTCTGCATTTCAAAAAGTTAGTCAATTGGTTTTCAATATCCCGAGGGATATTGGTTCCTACGAGCACCGAGATATCCTGATTATCCTGATCCAGGATAACTTTCTTTACATCCTGTTCTGAAGCCTCCATGATATCCTGGCCTCGCATCTTTAATTGCTATGCTGCACTAGGCTTTGTTGAGGATTTCATTGAAGAAGAATAACACTCCTTCGCTTCCTGTTGATCACTTTCCACCTTGACTACTCCCCAAGGGGTAGGGATCTTGATACGTTGATGATAAGTTGATGGCACAGCTTTCATATCATGGATCCAAGGCCTACCTAATATAATATTATAGCAGGATAAGGAATCCATGACACAAAAGCGCTGCATTGAGTTGACCCCTTCAACATACACGGGCAACTTTATCTCTCCTACGGTATTCCTGGCTTCTCCACTGAAACCAACGAGCACAGTGGACTTCGAAGTAATATCCATCGGGGATACATTCATCCTCTTCAACGTTTCCAGCTAAATTATGTTGATAGAGCTGCCATTATCCACCAAATATCCTGCACACAAAATGGTTAGCAACATATAACGTTATTACTTAAGCATCATGATGAGGATCCTGGACAGTATCCCTGTCATCGTTATCGAACGTGTTCACTTTGTCAGTTGTGAGGGTTGACATCCTGGTTGGTTTATCTCCCCTTTCTGCCTTGGCTTCCTTCGCGTGCCTCTTCCCCGCAGAATATGATGTCCCGTAAATGTCGGATCCTCCTAAAATGAAATTAATTATCTTGGCATCCGCAGGAGGTGATGCCGCCCGTTCAGGATCCTTCTCAGTATCCTGACCCTTATTCTTCTTTCTTCCCAGGAGATCCTTCAGATATCCCTTGCTCAAGAGATAGCTTATTTCTTTCCTTAGAGCGATGCAATCCTTAGTAACATGTCCGAAATCCTCGTGGAAGGC
Source organism: Helianthus tuberosus (assembly GCA_030545235.1). Classification (NCBI taxonomy): domain Eukaryota; kingdom Viridiplantae; phylum Streptophyta; class Magnoliopsida; order Asterales; family Asteraceae; genus Helianthus; species Helianthus tuberosus. Next base: position 154,424,658 of record CM060409.1, read on the forward strand.
ACACCGTTTGGACTTATCCTTCCAATCAACTTTTTGTTGATTCTTCCGGGGCCATCTTGCTTTATCTCCTATACCCTGCATAGCATACATCAGTTCAGGTATATTAACGGAGAAACAATATTCAGATAACTCAGGATACTCCACAGGATCCTCCTCTTCAACAGCATTCACTTTTTTGCCGTCATTTCTGCCATACGGCTTAGAGCGATATGGTTTATACGAGGATTCTGATTTCCTGTTGGTCGACTCATAGGTTGTTGATGAATTCATCCTCTCTTGCATCTTTTTGTCATCTTCCAACCGAATATCTCTTAAAGCCCTGTTACGAGCTTCATCCAAATTCCTGCAGGGATTCATTACAAGATCCTGGTAAAATTGAGAATCCTTTTGCAACCCCATCTTGAAAGCCTGCACAGCTGTTGCAACATCAAGATGCGGGATATCTAAGGATTCCCGGCTAAATTTGTTCACATAATCCCTCAAGGATTCCTGAGGTCCTTGAGTTATCCTGTAAAGATCACTAGTTAGTTTCTCAAAACTTTGGCTGCAAGAAAACTGACTATTAAATAAATTAACCAAATGAGCAAATGAAGTAATTGAGTGAGGCGGAACATTTAAGAGCCATTTTAAGGCTGATCCTGTTAAGGTAGAACCAAAACCCTTGCAGAGGCATGCTTCCTTGAGATCCGGAGGGATAGGGTTAATCTCCATCCTTTCCCTATACTGAGCAATATGCTCTTCAGGATCCGTAGTTCCGTCATAGAGCTTCATGTTAGGGGTTTGAAATCTTTTTGGGATTTCAGCATCATGTAACACCTCGAAAATTTACGTCCTATAATGTCTTGACACGTGTCATAACCTTTAAACGTGTGAAAGAATACTTTCGAGGGACTAAAGTTGACAAACAATGAAACTATGTAAATAAAAGGGTTCAAAGTGTCAACAATGAATAAATATACTTTACAATAACCCTACATGATGTTTATAACCTTAAACGAATGGATCATGGATCATACGAAGCGAATTGTGAAAGAAAGTGAGAGATTACAAACTACAGGGGTTAAATGTGTCAACATGTTAAGATATACCTCTGAGTGACCTTTTAGCAAACCCGAAGCCTTGTAACGATTAATTATGCTCACTAGAATGCACCATAAAAATATCACCAAGTTTCGTTATTGTATGAGAAAGTTATGATATAATTCGTGTGTGAGGGTTAGAATCGTCAACATTGAAAATTAGGGGTTTTCGGGTGATTACCAAGTTACCCGAGGACTTGACAAAGATGGTATAAGCCTTAAAGCCCCTAAATGTCAATTTTTAAAGCCTCTTAATGCAAGAAACCATGTGAAAATGACCTTTCGGGGGACCAAGGGCCAAACGTGCAATTAAAGAAAACTTCAAAACCTGAACAGGAGGTCCAGGCGGGCCGCGTAAGACTTAACCATATCTTACGCGGGCTGCGTGACAGGTACAGTGACAGAAACCAACAGACAGCTGTCTGTTGATGTTTTAACCGACTTTGATCACTTGTATTGCGTACTATGGGCGGCCTAAAGTGGTTTATAGGCTGTAGATGACACTTGTAAGGATCCATGATCAATCATAGACATAAATGGCATGATCTTAGACAACCAAAGCTTATATAAAAGCTCATAATGTAGCAACTTTCATACATTCATTTCCAAACTCATTTTTGATCATACCTGGAACTCCACAGCCGACCCAAGACCTTCCTAATCATCCATTAGACAAGTGTAAGTACCCTTGACCCTTCTTAATTAAGTTTTGATTAGTTTATAGCCTAAAAGTCAAACCGTCGTAATTACGGTTTGACTTAACGATAAAACACAAACGATCCAGTGTTTTGTCGATTTGAAAGTGGTTATAAGTTGGTAATTATGTGGGCTTTAAACCCTTAAAAGGGCACCCACTGATTTTCATCCTAACTAGGTCGTTTGTCGAGTCAACGGTAATTAGAAAAAGTCAACAGAAATGTAATATTCGATTTAACACATGATTAACGATGTAAAAGGCGTGTAACCTATTTTATCATTCACATAACCTGGTAATAAGCATAAGAACTTGTCTAAGCTTGTTTGATTCGACAACTTTCTGTTTTGAACCGATTCGGAACCGAAAGACGCAAAAGTTTGACTTTTGCTTTGACTTCGGTTCTGACCCGGTTTTGATAGGTTTAGACATGCCTTAAAGTTCCATTAGGACCTAGTTACATGTTGGTATAACCCTCTGCGTTTATACCACTTGAACCCTCGATTGTCCGACGTTTCCGTTAAGTGCTTAAATATTGACCATAATGCCCTTATGTCCATAAAACGGGAATTTTGGAAATATGAAAGTACAATCATCTTAGTTACTGATAATTAAACATGTCTGTAAATTTTTACATCAGTTGGTCATATAGATTAGGAGTTATGCTCAATGACGTAATTAGAACGCTTCTTAGTGATTAAACGGCGTCATTAGCGTAAAGCCTATCTAAACCCAATCTTTGACACCAAAACTTTTACCCACTGAGGTAATATAATATTTTGGGATTTTTGAAGATTTTTAATTATTTTTAAACTGATCATAAGCTAGGATTAGTGCCTTGATTCGGTAAATACCGAATATGCCCTTTTCGACCATAAAATGAGTTTTACAAGTCTTTTTGCAACCAATCCAATTGCTACTGATTTTAAATAATAAATGAAGTGTTTTGAACCTTATGAACTGACCTGGAAACTCAGAATACTATTTTAAACCGTAAATCGCTTAAAACGCCGTTATACGCGTATTAAGCGCAAAGTAAGGGTTTAAAACCATTTTGCCACATAGGACTTAACACCAACTGATATACCAAGTTAAAATAAACTATTTTACTGATTTATTCAGACCCGAATCACAGAAGCTTAATTAATCCCTTTTATAATCTTTAAAATGACCAAAATACCCCTACGGGGCTTATTATGAGATTAAACTCGTTTTGGGCATAATGGAAGGTATCCTACTGATATCACAACATATTTAAGGCATGTTAACTTAGGAAACCTGTTTAGGACTCTTATGGTTCCCCGTTACACTTCATGCGCGTTCGGTTCGGTTTATGTAACTAGTTTACATAAATTAGCCGAAACGGGTCAAACCTTATCGGTTTTATCTCAAAATCCAGATTGTGTATAATATACCCATATTAAGCAAGTCTTCAAACTTGTCGGGTCTAAATAACATTCTATCCGGTCTTCGCTTAATCGTGCGTACGAACCGTATCTTTAAAACTAACCGGTCTAAGCTTAAGCTTAATTAAAGACCCGTTAGGATTCTAATAGGTTGTTATAAACCTTCGTTCCAGAATAGGAGACCCGGTAAAAGATACTTGCACTCGCTGATTTTGATTTATACTTGCTCAGGTAAATACTTTTAACTTATTTTCCCTATACGGGCTTGGGGTACGGTATATAAAATACCGCTTGGTCGGGCATTGAATCTTTAATTATATGATGGTTAAAGTATTGAAATGTCTCGTTTAAATTGTTTTGTTTGCTTAAAGCCTTTGGGGGTTAATGACCATGTCCCGGATATCCCTGGCATCATTTTACGAAATGGCCACGACCTAAGCACGGGGCGTAGGCGTACGCCCGTCGGTGTCTCATATACATAATGTGGTGTGTCTATTGATCTTTAACCCGGCTCGATCCGGGCTACTGAACGCATAAGAAACATGTAAATCCTTTACAAGTATTATATTCAAATAATTATCCCAAGTTATAAAATATTATTTGTGCCTTGTGCCTTAAATGCATTTTCTTAAACTCTTTTCAAAATGAGTCGGTTGATTGTATTTACCAGTGTAAACTGACGTATTTTCTCAAAAAGGTTAAGTGCAGGTACTACGCGTAATAGGCTGGCTTTTCTCCTACCATCCACAATAAGTCTCGCAAGCTTGGATGTCATAGACTGTTGAACATTGTTTCCTTTTGTTTTGATCTACCTGTGGATTTATATTCGACTACTTGTGATACTTAATATTACAATATTGTTTAGTTGAAATGAATCTATAATTTGCTTCCGCTGTGCATTTAATTATTGTGTTGTTTGACTATTATGTTACCAACCACGTCACGATACTCCCCTACCGGGCCCACCGGTGACACTTGGAAACCGGGGTGTGACACATCACAAATAGGATATGCAAACTGGGATATCCTGTGGCTGTCCTGGGACACTTCTGGAATTGGCTGGACGACCCCAGGTACACTGGATATCATGTCTTTCAATTTCTGAAGCTCCCTAGAAAATGCTGATGTCATACCTGCATCCTGCAAAGATCCAACACCATTAGTAGCAAGAGTATTATTATTATTAGATACATTACCAGTCTGTGGATTTTAACCATATCCTGAAGCATATCCTGAGCTTCTCACAGTTGACACTCTGACTGAAGAGGGTATCTCAGGAGTATGATTCTGGGAATGGCTAGGCACAATATTCCCCCAGCTATCCTAAGTATAAACTGCAGAACTGAAGTTCAAAGCTCTGGGTTGCAAGGGAGAGACAGTATCTTCAGCAGGCCTGCTTGAGCTGGATTTCAAGAGTTGTATCTCTCTCATCAGCATCTGATTAGTTTCCTGTTGCTGCCTCATCTGTTCCTGCACACTACCAAACAAATTTAGAATTTCTTCATTAGAAGCCAAAACAGGACCAGATCCCTGGATATTACGAGCGGGGATAACATCCCGAGCCACATGAATTTCAGTTCCTTGTGAAGAGGCTTGCGTTCTCGGAGGAGGTGGTGGAAGGACCGAACCAATTGTTACAGAGGTTGTAGTAGACACGGTGGAAGAGCTCATGTTTGATCTCGAGGCCATTGAAAGTAGTGTAGCAAAAAGTTTTGAAAATAGAAAACCAAGTAACGATTTTGCAAAAACTTTTAGTAGAAATAGCACCACTTGCCCCACGGTGGGCGCCAAATTGTTTTGGTCAAAAATTACCGAAGCAATTAAGTGATCAAATTAGTTAAGTGAGGTAGTGTGCTAAGAGAATGTGTTCAAAAATATGTTAATTTGGTCGTTTGCAAAAACAATTTTTAGGATACGGCTCAGGATATTGAGCTGTATCTATGACCAAACGATGAGCAAAAATGTAAAGGGTGAAACAGGACATACGAGGAATGCCCTTGATCAATCTAGATCGCCGGCACAAAACCTCGAGAGCTGACAATCGCAGCTGCCTTGTTCTTCTTATTGCTTCAAATGTCAGGATACAGTGCAGGATATGATGCGGATCAACTAAGTGCTACAATGTAATTTGAATACAAGTGTAAGTGCGTAGTGATTGTTTGCAACTAGAGAGAAAGAGTGTTCCTGAGACTGTGTCCCTTAATCTGGTCTGATCAATCCCTTTTATAGTAAAAGAAACTAACTAATTATCCCATTATTCCGGGATTCAGCGAATATTCCATATGTGAATGTTGCAGTCCACGTCTTCCGGCTTCAACGTCTATAATCCAACTGATTTACCCGAGTCTTGAGGAGAAGAAGTCCAGCTGAACGTTAGAGACTTGCACTCCTTAATCTGCACGTGGTTAATTAGTTACTACCAGGATATCATACCAGAATGTTACCAATATCCTGATTCAGCATCCTGGTCACAATAAAACAAACAAAGTCAGAATATTAGTCAGGATATATGAGCAGAAAATCACCCATAACAATTATTATACATATTTATTATTATTAATAATATATATTGTTTTTTTTCACATATTACTATTATACAAAACATGCATCTTGGTTAACTGGCCCTTCAGAAACGACGCTCCCTCTCGTCGTACTTCCATGTGATGTTTTCCCCCACTTCCCGAATCCGGTTTCCCGCATCCACCAGTTCCTCGCCCGTAGCGGCGTAATTCGGCAATGTTTTCCGAGCTCATAGGTGGGAATGGTGCAGGTTCAGGATCAAACTAGGGAAAGTAAACATTGTGGTTATTCATGAAGTTCTGAAAATGCAGTCGCTCATCCACCATTCTTCCAATTGCCCTGTAAAAGGTTGTGGGTTGACAATAGGGTCCGGAATATCAGGTTCCAAATTAATTGGAAGTTGTGATTGGGCAGGGAAATTGAAAAGGTTTTCGTCAGCAGGTCCGATGAGGTCACAATTCACCAGTTTCCTATCAAGTTCTTCCCATGGTGGCATCTCCTGGGCTTGACCAGAACTTTCCCCTACTTCCTTTCCTTTTCCTTTGTCTTTTGGATCCTCTATCTTTTTCACCTTCTGGGCAGCTGGCTTCTTCCTTCGTCCGCGTTTCCAGTCCAGGATTCTTCTCCTCTTTTTAGGCTTGGGTTTCTCCTGGGGCTGGGCTTGGAATACTAGTGGCTCCTCAGTATCCGCTTGATAACTGGTCTGGGTTCCGGTTATATCCATATCAATCGTATGGATTGTAAAGTTTCGGAGTGCCTTCGACAGTTCATTCATGCTATTAGCAAACATGAAGAAATACACAAAAAATCAAATTAAAAGTTTATCTATTGTGAATTAAATTTTTCACGGAATCACGAAATGGAAATCTGAAAAATTAAGTATTTCTAAATACTTAATTAGCTTAAATCAGTGGCTCGCGTACCACCTTTTTCAGTCACGGCCCACGACCCAGTTTCCCGGTTCGGATGCCGCGGGACAGAAAACCCGTGGTATTTGTATTTAATTTGGCAGCGGAAATTTTAACAGGATCGTTTAAACTGAAAATTCCCAATTATTTTATTTCACATTTTGGGACAAACCCCGTAATTTACAATAAGGAAATTTCACTGGGAAATCCTCTGTTTACAAAAACATGTTTATTTATTTACTGAGCCACTTTATCCAAACTGTTAGTGCTACACGGCACTTTTCCTTGTTCACAGTAAATCAACTGAAACATGTTTAAAAGATTTTATCAGCGGGGAAATACTGGCGAATCATTCAATTTCACAAAACGGCACATTGTTATAATCTACAGTATTAAGAGCGATTACAATGTTTATATCAACCAATTACCCCAAATCGGTATTTGTCACTCGACCGGATCTGTGACTATGGTCATATCACCCATTGGCTAACCCGTTGTCCAATGGTGAAGATTATCAAGTAATGTATACAAAACCCCACATACCGGCAGTAATTGAAGATTACAAAGACTTAATCCCTGTAATTATAATTTGAAAATAAATAGGGTTTGGAAACAATTTGGTAAAAAGAGAACGACTCACATTGCAAGTTTAGTTGGACAGAGTTTTGCCTACTGATTAAGCTCGTTAACCTAGCTAAATAATGCAAACGAAGCTAGGTTAGTAACTTAATACAACATTTACGATAAATTCACGAAATCAAAACCCTCACGACGAATGATAAAGTATAGTCCGAATTCGGGCAGCACTTAAACATCCGTCAGATCGGTTTCAATCGATCGGACATTGTATCATAACAGTGATCGAGTTATTACCTTGTGATCGTAGCAGCGTCTCGACACCTAAATATACTAATTTGAGCAGTTTAGAACGCCTTTTGAAGAAAGTTTTCAAGCACAGACGAAAGGCCATGCAACGTACTATTTATAGCTGAAATTTAAGTCTCTCGCGGCCCATGTAAACCTGAAGAGAATCCTACGCGGCCAGCGAGGGCCACCCTAGCTACGGCTAGGGCTGCCGTGTCACGGTGTAGGTTTGCCACGTGTCTGACACGTGGCCCTAAAGCTTATCCGGAGTTTGGTCAGGCTGTCGCGCCCCGCGTAGACTATCCTTAAGTCTTACATGACCGCGACAGACTAATAAAAATTGATTTTCTTGATTTTTCATAAGGATTGGGGTTTCAGGGGTCCGGGTTTCCACTTACAGAGTGTTTTGGGACATTTTCGTGCAGGTCCTTACACTAGGTAACAGTTTCTAAGCAACCGGCATAAATTTTCAGCGTTAAGATGAGTCGATTCCCTAAAAAACCACATCATCAACATAAAAGGAAGTGAGAAAGAAGAGGGCCATCTCTCGTACAAGAGATCCCATGATACAAACCTACCTCCATCGCGTTTTTCATAACGGCCATAAAAGCCTCCTTGGCGACGACAAAAAGGAACGGGGAAAGAGGGTCTCCTTGCCGGAGTCCTCGGTGATAAACGAATTCATGTATAAGGGAACCGATTACCAGGACCAAGGCACGGGCCGTTCAGACGGTAGCCATAACCCACTTCCTCCATTTTGGAGGGAAATTCATTTGATCAAGGATGGAATCGAGGCCTTCGGCAAGTATTATTTCAGTGATGTGACAAAGAATCAATAATGGTACATCATAACACTTATGGATAGTTTAATTTTGTTATTAAACAAAATTATATGGTTAAAATGCTTGATCACATCAACTAAATCAGCGGACACAGTTTCAAATATTTTTGTCAGCCAAAATTAAAATAAGCCTAAAATTATATAAACCAAGATTATTTATTATGCAACCACCATCAAAGATTCAAAATAAAAAAAAAAATCCGTGTTACTATCACTTTCATAATAACAGGGGTATAAGTGTAAAAATGGGAAAGTTCAGGGACTGATTGTGATAGAAGCATAGTCAAGTGGTTAGTTAGTTAACAATAGTTGGGGGGAAACCGTTATGTTAGTTGTAATCGAGTATAAATAGTTGGTTGTTAGTGGAATAAGATAGCTTTGATTGTGTGATTTCTCTTTTGTGTTTCTATTCTCATTTTTGAAGCTAACAATTGGTATCAGAGCAGTCGATCCTCAGTTAGCTCTTGATTTGATCAGCTCAATTTCGATTCATTTCATATTGAATTTGATCTTTGTTCGGTCAAATTATGCTCGATTTCTTTCAATTTCTTTGAATTTGATCTTTGTTCGATCAAATTCTGTGCGATTTCATTTCAATTTCATGAATTGATCATTGATTCGGTCAATTTCGTTCTTGAAACACTAATAATGTCAACTCGTACTCAGATAATGGAACAGAGGATGCAGGATCATGAAAGTTCCATGAACAGATTTGCTGAGAATTTGGCAGCCATTAAGAATTAAATGGAAGCACAAATGACGGAGGTTCTGCAAAGTATTCAAGCAATGGGAGTGGGTCCTGCTTACAACCATGCTAACAACAGGCTAACCAAGATGGAATTTCCTAAATTCAATGCGGAGAATTTGGAAGGTTGGTTATGCATAGTGGAGCATTTCTTTGCTATAGATGAGACACCAGATCATCTGAAGATCAGAATGGTAATTGTTCATATGGAAGATATGGCAATTCTGTGGCATCAATCATTTGTTCAATCCAGGGGTGGAAGTATAGAAGGTATGACTTGGTTAGAATATAAGAGTTTTCTTACTACTAGATTTGGGGTGTTTTTGAATCAAGATGCTATGGGTACATTAGCATCTCTTAGGCAAACAGGATCATTGAAAGAATTGTGTAAAGAATTTGATTTAGCTCTCATTAAGGTGTCAATATGTGATGAATATGTTGTCAGTCTTTTCTTGAAGGCTGTGAAACCTGAAATAGGATATCCAGTAAGGATGTTGAGACCAAAAACCCTGCCTGAGGCATATATGTTAGCAAGAATGCAGGAAGAATCTGTAAATGCTACTCAGTTTAATAGAAATGGAGTAAGGGGTGTATATAAAAGTTCTGTAAGAAGTGGTGAGTCTAGCTCCAAATCAACTCTCACAAACAGTGCCAATAACCTGCCCTTATTACCTGCTCCTTATAGCAAACCAAAACCCTTAAATTCTAGGAAATTGACACACAAAGAAATTGAAGAAAAGAGGGCAAAGGGAGAATGTTTTGGATGTACTGAAAAGTATGCTCCTGGTCATATCTGTAAGAATAAGCAGTTGTTCTCTATTGAATTAATAGAGGTAGAAGATGAAGACCAAGTTGATCTTTCTGAAATAATGTTGCAAGATATTCAAGAAGCCAAGATCTCTTTAAATGCCAAAATGGGGGTACCATCTTTTTCCACCATGAGGGTAAAAGGGTCAATTGGTACCAAATCTTTGCATATTTTGGTGGATTCAGGTTCCACCTATAACTTTGTAAATGTGGATTTGGCTAGGAAGATGAGATGTCCTGTGAAGGAAATTGGTCCATTGAACGTTACCATAGCTGATGGTAATCAAATGTCTTGCAATCAGCTATGCGAAGATTTTAAATGGGTCATGCAGGGCAATTGGTTTGCTGCAGATGTAATGTTGATTCCTTTGAGCAACTATGATATGGTTTTGGGAGTGCAATGGTTGCAAACTTTGAATGATATAGTATGGAATTTTAAGAAGCTGACTATGAAGTTTAAGGTAGGAGAACAGTGGGTAGAATTGAAGGGAGTAGAGGCTGATACAGTTTCTTTGTGTTCTACTGAGAAAATGGAGCATATCTTAAGTGAAGGAGAAGGTGTGGCAGCAGTTCAATTGTTCAGTCTAAAGACTGAGGGGGTGATTCTTTCCAACATACTGCTAAGGTAAGTGATAGCAGACAAAATGGGGCACTGGAAGCTTTACTGAGCAAGTTTGCTGATGTGTTTGAAGTACCTACTAGCCTGCCACCTAAAAGAGATTGTGATCATAGAATTATGCTGAAAGATGAGCATGTAACAATCAATCAGAGGGCTTATAGGTACCCTGCTGGATAAAAGGATGTGTTGGAAAAGTTGACTCAGGAATTGCTGGATTCTGGGGTGGTCAGGAATAGTAAAAGTGCCTTTGCTTCGCCTGTTGTGTTGGTAAAAAAGAAAGATGGGTCATGGCGGTTTTGTGTGGATTATAGACAACTTAATGAAGCAACAGTTAAGAATAGGTTCCCTATTCCACTGATAGAGGAACTGCTGGATGAGTTAGGAGGGCTACTATATTTTCTAAGTTGGATTTATGAGCTGGATATCATCAAATTAGGATGGAGGAGAGTGATATACATAAGACAGCATTTAGAACCCATCAGGGCCTCTTTGAGTTTGTAGTCATGCCATTTGGCCTGACAAATGCTCCTGCCACATTTCAGGCATTAATGAATGCCACTTTTAAACCACTGTTAAGGAAGACTACCTTAGTCTTCTTTGAAGACATCCTAGTTTACAGCCCTACTTTGGAACAGCATGTCAACGATTTGGAACAAGTTTTGGAGATATTAAGAGCAAATTCCTTAGTTGCAAAGAAGTCTAAATGCTCGTTTGGGGGTTCATCTGTAGAGTATTTTGGGCATATTATATCTGGAAAAGGGGTGCAGAAGGATCCACAAAAGATTATAGCAGTTCAGAAATGGCCAATTCCTAATACTTTGAAGCAGTTGAGGGGGTTTCTTGGGATTGCATGATACTACATAAGATTTATTAAATCTTTTGGAGTCCTAGCTAGACCCTTAACTGAATTACTGAAGAAAGATGCCTTCGAATGGTCAGACCAAGCTCAGCAGTCTTTTGAGCAGTTGAAAGAGGCTCTAACCACTGCTCCAGTTCTTGCTTTACCTGATTTTAATAAAGAGTTTGACATAGAAACAGATGCTTCTTCAAAGGGAATGGGGGCGGTTCTAATGCAAGAGGGTCATCCATTAGCCTTTGTTAGCAAGTCTTTGTCTACAAAACAGCAACTCCTTTCAGTATATGAGAAGGAGTTGTTGGCCATCTTGATGGCTATAAAACAGTGGCAGCATTATCTCATTGTTAAAAAGTTTGTGATTAAAACAGATCATAAAAGTTTAAAGTTTTTGCTGACACAAAGGATTACTACACCTTTGCAACAGACTTGGCTGGCTAAACTCATGGGATATACGTATGACATTGTTTATAAACAAGGATATGAGAATGTGGTAGCAGATGGTTTATCCAGGGTCAGTGGTTTAGCTTTATTTGAAATCAGTATAAGTGCCATAGATCCTTTGTTATTCTCAGGGATCAAAGCAGTTTGGGAAACAGATGAGCAGCTACAATCCATTAACATCGAATAAAACAAGGTCAGCTGATAGAAAATGTAACTTGGGATGGGCAGACTTTAAAAAAAGGAAAACTATGGATATTGAATGATGAGCAGCTTAAGAAAGATATTTTACATCTCTTTCATAAGTCATCAATTGGAGGTCATTCAGGGTTCACACCCACTCTAAAGAAAGTTAAAGCTTTTTGTTATTGGAAAGGGTGTTCTAAGCAAGTTTATCATTTTGTCAAGGAGTGTCATGAATGCCAGCAAGCCAAATATGAGCCAGTAGCCAGTCTGGGGCTGCTACAACCTCTTCCTGTTCCAAACCATGTGTTTACAGATATCTCAATGGATTTTATATCCGGGTTACGAAAGGTTCAACAAAAAGACACGGTTTTGGTAGTAGGGGACAGACTAACAAAATATGCTCATTTTTTACCTTTGAGTCATCCCTATACAGCTCCACAAGTGGCACAGGTGTTCTTAGATTCCATTTTTAAGCTTCATGGCTGTCCAATGACTATTGTTTCGGATAGGGATCCTTTATTCTTAAGTCAATTCTGGAAGGAGTTCATGAAGCTACAGGGTGTACAATTGTGCTATTCGACAGCTTACCATCCACAAAGTGATGGTCAAACAGAGGTTTTAAACCGCTGTTTGGAGTCTTATTTACGTTGTATGTGTATGCATTCACCGGGTCAGTGGGTGAAGTGGCTGAGTTTGGCTGAATGGTGGTATAATACTTCTTACCATTCAGCAATAAAGCTTAGTCCTTTTGAAGCTTTGTACGGTTTTCCACCTCCTTTACACATTCCCTATATTCCCAACGACACAAACATTGAGGCTGTGGAGGAGTTGCATAGGGATAGGGAGTTGATGATCAACAACTTGAAACAAGCTCTGGTTAAAGCTAGGAATCGTATGAAGCAATATTCTGATAACAAACTTAAGGAAGAAGTCCCACGAGTCTGGTGACGGTTCCTAGTAAACAAAACTGTTTTTAGCTATACGGAAATCAAAATTTGTGACACTGTGTGAATAAATTATCGAGTCTGCCCCTATGTTCAATCGGTTTTTTAGTTTGTGAAACCCGGTCATAGACTCACATGCAGGGGCGGAACTATAGTGTAAGGAGCCATATCACGGGCTACAGCTCAACCCCGTATTCGTAGCGTTATTTTATTCGGTTTTATACCAAGGATACCCCTAAACAAGTACGAGGATAACCCTAACAAAAAAAATAGGATACTTGATTTTAGTAAAATCTAATTTTTTTTATAAGCCCAAACATTTTACAACCCGAAAACTTGTAAAAAAATTAAGCCCGAATGAAAAAAGGCCCAAATTAACAATAATAAATGTAAAGGAGACCCTAAACATAATGGATAAAGTTAACCCTAGAATCCAAGACCCAAAACAATAATATGATTGAAATAGGCCCATTTTGATGTGTGAATACGTGCGGAAATTGAAACAGGAAACCAAAGGTCGATCGCTAAAACAGAATACAGAAGCCAGCGATATGAAGACTGAACAAAAGACCAGAATCATCCCTGCGACCCTGTTGCTGAACCTGAACGCCCTGTTGTATGCTGAAATTGCTGATCAGATTCGTCCCTAGCTCCCTGTGGCCCTGCCCTGTGTTTTGTAACTTTTGTTACTTGATGCTTGATGTTGATAGTTTGATTTTAAAACTTTAAATAAATAATTGATTTATTGTTTGTTGTTAATGTAAATCAGTAAATGTGTTAATGTGATATAGTATTAGTAAGTTTATGTGAATATGTTAGGATTTAAGATTTGTTAGTTGTTACTTTAATTTTTTAAATGTTTGTTGTTAATGTTTTATACTTTTAAGGGGGTTGGGGCACCCCGTTATGGAACAAAATCCACGTGTGGTGGTCCGTGATACACCGCCACTGGCCATCTTCAAAACGTGTGAACTTTATCACTCGTGCCGAGCATCACGCGTTGAATTTTGAAAATTTGTTACCGTTGTGGATCATGTGACCGTTGTTATTTGACCGTTTGGAGATGGGATTTATAAAAAATACTTTCTGTTGATATATATATATATATATATACACAATCATCAAACTAAAAAAATTATCAAACTAAAAAAAAATACAATCTTTCAACCTACAAAAATACAATCTTTCAACCTACAAAAAATACAATCTTTCAACCCAAAATCGATGGTTCAAGCAAACGCGGTTCGGGTTCGAAGAAAAAACCCACACGGCCAAAGGTTCGAGCTAATCTTGGCAAGCCAGCAAGATTTCGCTTGCAAGACGAAACCGACCCAATCCCACCATTTCAAACCCAACCGTTTCCCAACCAACACTTCCAAACCTAACAATTTCAAACCCAACCGTTTCAAACCCAACCGTTTCAAAACCAAGCGTATCAAAACCAACCTTATATTCCACCATTTCAACCTCAACAATTTCAAACCCAACCATTTAATCAAATGTCACTCGATCACTAGAAGATAACAATCCCATCCACCAATTCACCCGTGCATATCACGAACCACAACAACAACTTGGTGACAATGACGATAGTTAACCGGTTCAAGAAGAAGAAGAAGACGATGAAGAAGTTGAAATCGTCCCAACATCCGGTCGGAGAGCTTGGACAAGCGAGGAGGAGGTCGCCTTGGTCAAGGCAAACTTGCACACCTCCGAAAACAAAAAAAAAATCGAATGAACAAAAAAATTCGACGAGTTATGACACATTTTTCCAAACATCCCGGTTTGACCGAACACAACATGGATCAAATGACTTCAAAGTGGGGAGATTTGAACCGAAAAATGAGTAAATTTAACGCTTGCTTTATTCAATTGGTAACTTTTTTAAGTTATTACTATATTTTGTTAATTTTTTATCTTGTTTTATAAAATAGTGTTTTTTGTAGACCTGAAATTCACAAAGCGGAGCGAGCGAGGCGACTATCATAAAAAACGCTCTAGAAGAGTATTGTCGGACATACAAGCATAATGAACACGAAAATGACCGAAATTTTGTAACGATTGATATTTTTGCATTCTTATCAATAAAATACAAGATTTTAATGATTACAAAATTTTTTGGATGTGCGTACATGGTCCGTATTCAAAAATACGAGAATCGGTAGACTTTCGCAGTTTGTCGCAAATAGTTTCTGAGCTTGAATAAGCATGTTTTTGCCATATCAAATTCTTCAAAACTTATTTCTAAGTTATGTAAAGGGTATTTAGGGTATGTATAGCTTATGTCCTTGTTACAGAGTGTACGTCACGTTAAACTGATTACGTTTGCGTAACAGTTTACAACCACGGAAATAAAATACAAGGTTTCATTAAATATGAAATTGTTCGGAATTGTACAATGGTTGAAAAACACAAATGTCACATAATACGATTTGATTTAAAAACTGGTTTTTAAAACATTGCATAAAACAGAACATGTGGATAGGTGCAAGTCTAGGGCTGTAAACGAACTAAACGTTCAGCGAACAGTTCGTGAACCGTTCGGCGGGAAGTTCGTTTATGTTCGTTCGTTTAGTAAATGAACGAACACGAACAAGAAATTTTGTTCGTTAAGTTAAATGAACGAACATGAACAAAGGTTGCGTTCGTCCGTTTATGTTCGTGAACGTTCGGTAATGTGTTCGTTTATGTTCGTGAGCGTTCGGTAATGAGTTCATTTTTGTTTGCTCGTTAATATTTATTTGTGTTAATTCGTTTAAAGGTTTTTATATGTTGTATTTTGTTTTATTATTTCTAGTTTTTAAAATTTGAAAACCCTACTTATATGCCTTTCACACCATCCCTCATTTCACTATTTCAATTTTAGTTTGTGTTAATGCTTGAAAAATTCTTAATTTTGTGTTTATCATGTTTTTGATAATCACGCCAACTGTTTTTGGATAATTATGTAAATTGTTTATTTATTTTTTGTGGATTCTTCATAATGTTTGTGATAAAAATGCAGATTTTATTCTAAAATGAATATTGTGTTCATAAACGTCGTTTGTGTTCATTTATGTTCATGAACATTTGTTAGAGTTCATTAGCATATGGTAAGTGTTCGTGAACAGTTCACGAACATGTTCGTTTCCTTAATGAACGAACACGAACAAGAAATCTCGTTCGGCAAGCGTTCGTGAACAGTTCATGAACAAACTTGTTCCTTAACGAACGAACACGAACAAAGCCTTGTTCGTGTTCGTTCGGTTCGTTTACAGCCCTAGGTGCAACTTACCCAATATAGATGATGATGGATTTATATATTTATGATTTTGTCTTATTTATTGCATTGTAATGCAATGTAATTAACATAAACCAATATTTGAAATTTAAAATAGTAGGACCAAAGGTGGAAAAGGGCAGTTATTGAAAATAACAAAGTCATATAGATAGTCCAACTAAACAACCAAGAGGATTTCATATCCTGAAAAGAGGGGAAAACCTTATATTTCAAATTTCAGATGCATCACACATAAACTGTGCAACTTTCACACCAACTCTTCCTTCATCCAATCTTCCACCTGAGCCACCATCGCCGCCGCCGCCGTTGGACCACCGGTGCCACACCTCTCATTGATTCATCTCCTCCACTCAGTTTTCAGGTTAGTTTTGTAACTTTGTATGTTCAAGCCCTAGATATCTCTTCGCTTTATTCCTTTACTTTGCGTCTTCCATTTCATATTTATCCGTGGTGTTTAAGAGTTCCTGAATGAATTCGATGCTCATTTTGTTTGAATTTTAAGTGTTCGATTCGGAATTCAATTATTGTCGTCTCAACTGAGGCGAATAGATGAGTGAATTGAGTGTACAACAAGTATCGAATAATTTAAAGAGCGGTTCAGGATTAGATTTAGAAATTAAATGTTATATGCCGTTATTCGTTACAAGTTACAACTTTGTGTAGGGATTACAGATTACACTTTTGTGTTTTAAGTTAGTGACATTAGTTGTATTGATGTTGTTGAGTAGTGATAGGTTTCAAGTGGCGTATCGGAACCAACACACTATTGCACAAACGAATATAACGCACAACGAACAGATAATAAAAGCAATAGGAATACAACAGTTTTAGGTGTTTCAGATTCAGTGTGAATAGGTAAGGTATATATAGTGATATATTTATGGTTTGTAATTTATGCTCCTAGAAAACAATCATGGATCAAAACAGGCCAAAGTCTTTTAAGCCTTTACCGAGGCCAATAAGCAAATGACTGAAAACACATGTAGTTGAAGAAAGTTTCGTCACGACAGATAACTGGTAAATGAATGGGTGAAAAGGCCATTGTTGATAATAATTAATCTAACGGTGTCTCACTAGGTTCAGTTAGATGCCGTGAAACCTTATTTGAATATTTGAAATGGAATTCAGTAAGCTCAGTCATAGACACAAAACAACTGAGACCTAATTCAAAATTTTGATTTCATGCTACCAGAGAAGATCTAACTGAACTATGGTCAACCGTGCCACATTTTGTGCACAGTTGTGTGTAAGAATGTGCTTAATTTGATTTATATGTGTTATTTTTTCGTGATTAAGAATATTATGTGCATTTAAGTAGAAATACTAATGTAACAGTGTAACACATCTGTCATAAAAACCACTTTTGGTGTTCACACTGTGTATATAGAGACATACTTTGTTTTTGATTCAATTACTAGTCGATGATTAAAAATAATATTGTCACATGATAAAAAATATCAGTGCATCATGCTGTTTATATACTAACTTTAGGAACAGCCATCTTATTAATGTTTCACCAAAGCTCTTCTTATGTGGGTATACAGATACACAGCCATAAGATGCATGTGTTCAATTTCACTTTAACAAGTAATCCAAAGGTTATCAAAGAACATTTGTATGCCAGGGCTTATAGTTTTTGGTTATCTTACATGCTAGCTATTTCTGTTATAGTTGTATTAAACAAAACTCAATTTTGTATGATCAATTATTCTTTGCGTTTCAGACATAGCAGCTGATTTGTTTGACAAGATACAATGTCTCTTCTCAGTAGATTCTTTTACAGAAGACCGCCAGATGGCTTGCTTGAGCTTGTCGATAGAATTTATGGTATTCATAATAGTCTCTCTACATATTTTTTTATTATGTTAGTTTTCATTACCTTAATTAATGCATTTTATCTGTCATCTTTGTAGTTTTCGATTCTTGCTTCTCAACTGAAGTTCTACCCGAGGGACTGTACCAACTTTATTTACATGAAATCAGTAACGAATTACACGAAGAATTTCCAGAGTCATCTTTTCTCGCGTTTAATTTCCGAGAAGGTGAAAAACAGAGCCAATTCTCAGAAACATTATGCGAATACGACATCACCGTCATGGACTATCCAAAACAATACGAGGGTTGCCCCTTGTTACCGTTATCTATAGTCCATCATTTTCTCCACGTATGCGAGAGTTGGCTTACGCTTAACAATAATCAAAATGTCATTCTGCTTCATTGCGAGAGAGGGGGCTGGCCCATTTTAGCATTTCTTTTAGCCAGTATATTGATTTACAAAAAGCTGCATACCGGAGAACGTAAGACTCTTGAAATCGTTTATCGTGAAGCTCCGAAAGGTTTATCTCAATTGTTATCGCCGTTAAACCCGTCCCCGTCACAGATTCGGTACCTGCAATACATATCAAGAAGAAATTTATCCGAAGAGTGGCCCCCACCTGAACGAGCGTTGTCTTTGGATTGTCTCATTCTTCGTGCTATTCCAAATTTCGATAATAAAAACGGGTGCAGACCGTTTATTCGAATATACGGCCGAAATCTTTTAAGTAAAGACGGGCTTTTGACCCAAATGATATATTCAACTCCGAGGAGAGGTAGAAATCTTCGACATTACCGCCAGGTGGGACTCAGTTTTTCCTTCCGTAATACATATACGTCTATTTTTCTTATATTGTGATTGGCTGACGAGTAAACGTTTTATGATGCAGAAGCATAGTGACGTTATTAAGATCGATGTTCAGTGTATGGTGGAAGGTGATGTTGTTCTAGAGTGTCTACATCTAGACGTTGATTCCGAAAGAGAAGTTATGATGTTTCGTATAATGTTTAATACCGCCTTTATCAGATCCAATATTTTGATTCTCAATTGTGACAACTTGGACACTCTTTGGGACTCAAAGGCTCGGTTCCCAAAAGGTTTTCGAGCTGAGGTGAGTCTTATTATTTAGAAAGTTTAAAACTATCCTTCGGTTTTTTCACCTAGGGCCGCAAACATGAACCGTTCGGCGGAAAGTTTGTTTGTGTTCGTTCGTTTAATAATGAACGAACACGAACAAAAAATTTCGTTCATTTAATTAAATGAACGAACCTAAACATAGTCCGTGTTCGTTCATTTATGTTCATGCACGTTCGGCAACGGTAACGTGTTCGTTCTTGTTCGTTCGTTTATGTTCATTTGTGTTCGATTTGTTTGTGTTCGTTCGTTTAATAATGAACGAACACGAACAAAAAATTTCGTTCATTTAATTAAATGAACGAACATAAACATAGTCCGTGTTCGTTCATTTATGTTCGTGCACGTTCGGCAACGGTAACGTGTTCGTTCATGTTCGTTCGTTTATGTTCATTTGTGTTCGATAGTTAATTAGGGTTTTTAATTTTTATATTTATTTTTTATACAGGTAACTGAGAAAAATGAACACTATTTCAGTATTCCCACGTTCATTAGTATGTTTTTGGGTGGATATATTTAATGTTTATGATGAAAGATTCCTATTTTATTCAAAATTTAATATATGTTCATTTGTGTTCATTTCTATTCATGAACGCTTGTTTGCGTTCATTTCTGTTCATTTGTGTGTGTGTGTGTGTGTTCATGAATGTTTGTTTGCGTTCATTTGTGTTCGGTACCTAACATTAACAAACGAACACGTTCAGTTCCTTAATGAACGAACATGAACAGGAAATCTTGTTAGTGTTCATGAACTGTTCGTGAACACATGTATTTCCTTGACAAACGAACACGGTTTGTTTGCAGCCCTATTTTCGCCCATAAAAAACTTTTCTTAAATACGTGATATTTTTACGTAACCACTAGCTTTATATACTACTTTTTGGCACGTATCAGGTTCTTTTTGGGGACGTTGAGAATGTTGCAACACCGAAAGCTCCAACAACGATGTTGAACGGAGAAGAAAAAGGTGGATTGCCGATTGAAGCGTTTAACAAAGTTCAAGAACTTTTTAACGGGATTGAATGGGGTGACGGTGGTGATGATACTGCTTTATGGTTAGTCAAACAGCTGTCGCATTTAAATGATGCGAAAGAATTGTCGATGTTGAGGAATAAGTTGGGTACATATTCATCACCTTTTGACTCTGAGGATGAAAATAATGCGTCTAGTGTTGCTGATAGTTTAGACTTTTTGGAATCTGAAAGGAGTAGTGATGTACATACTGCATCGGTGGTTAACTTTTATGATGAATCGTTGGAGCATAAAACATCAGACATAGTTGATTCAAGTGTTTCATCGTCTGGAAGTGGTGATTTGTTACCAAATGGCAGTTCAGCATCGCCAAATAAAGTTTCGGTTGAAGATGTTTCAACAGCTCCTGATTCCGATTCTTCTAGAGATGCTCCTCAAGCAACAACTTCTCCTCCAGCTCCTCCTACAAAAAGTGCACCAGCGCCACCGCCGCCGCCACCACCACCACCACCACCAGGACCACTGGATTCTACGTTTAATTTTTCCAAAAGTTCACCACCCCCTCCACCACCTCCGCCTCCACCTTTTTCTTCTATAAGTCCACCACCACCACCACCACCGCCTCCACCGTTTTCATCTAAAGGCCCTCCACCACCACCTCCACCTCCACCACCACCTCCACCTCCACCACCACCTGTTTCTTCTAAAGGCCTTGCACCACCACCACCACCTCCGCCTCCACCTGTTTCTTCTAGAGGCCCTCCACCACCTCCGCCTCCACCACCACTACCTGTTTCTTCTAAAGGCCCTCCACCACCACCACCACCTCCGCCTCCACCTGTTTCTTCTAGAGGCCCTCCACCACCACCACCACCCCCTCCGCCTGTTTCTTCTAAAGGCCCTCCACCACCACCACCTCCACCTCCGGGCCGCAATGGTCTAGGTGCAGCACCTCCACCCCCACCTCCACCTCCACCTCCACCTCCGGGCCGCAACGGCCCAGGTGCACCACCCCCACCTCCACCTCTGGGCCGCAACGGTCCAGGTGCACCACCCCCACCTCCACCACCTCCAGGCCGCAACGGTCCAGGTGCACCACCCCCACCTCCACCACCTCCAGGCCGCAACGGTCCAGGTGCACCACCCCCACCTCCACCACCTCCAGGCCGCAACGGTCCAGGTGCACCACCTCCGCCTCCACCACCTCCAGGCCGCAACGGTCCAGGTGCACCACCTCCGCCTCCACCACCTCCAGGTCGCAACGGTCCAGGTGCACCACCCCCACCTCCACCTCCAGGTCGCAACGGTCCTGGTGCGCCACCTCCGCCTCCACCGCCAGGTCAACCTGGTGTACCGGGTCCGCCTCCAGGTCACAGTGGTGGACCAGCTCCGCCTCCACCGCCTGGACCAAAGGGCTCTAATGGGGTGCAGCAACCTACCCCAGCCAGTGGACGACTACGTGCTTCTGGGACTCTATCTAGTGGAAAAGGTAGAGTTGGTGCAGGATCTTCAATTCCGCCTAAAAAGACGTCTTTGAAGCCCTTGCACTGGGTCAAAGTTACCAGAGCAATGCAAGGGAGTTTGTGGGCTGATAACCAAAAACAAGAAGACCAGTCAAAGTAATTACTGTTATTGATCATACTAGCTAATGAAAATATTATTGTCCAAATTGTTACCTGAACGTAATTTTTGTAGGGCTCCTGAAATCGATATATCAGAGCTTGAGAGTCTATTTTCTGCAGCTTCTGTTTCTGACAATGCCAGCAAAGGTGGAGCAAGAAGAGGTGCAAAAATTAATAAACCTGAAAAAGTTCAATTGGTGAGTGGGCTTACTTTCATAGATCTACATCACGTTTCTCTAACAGTATTTTATACATATGTATGAATATCAGCACAAAAGGTAAGCATCATACTGATGTATTACTAATAATTAGAATGTATTAAGGATACATACTCATATCAATATGTACCGATTTCATCTTCATCTTGAATTTCTACTTCATATGAATTGATTATGTAGTTGTCAGTTGTCACTAACCGATATGTTTTGAGCACCATAAGTGCATACGTCTTTTAGGTTTCATCTTAATTATGCTACTTCATATGAATTGATATTGTAGTCTATCTGTCACTAATAGTTAACTCACTGCCTCTTCAGTGTCTTGCATTTTGGAAAATAAATCTTTGTGTTTAATATCTTCCAAATTGGTGCATTACTTTGAAATCTGGAAAAAGACGGAAAATAATGTTTGGTTTAATCTTTTGCTCTTGATGATATGTTTATCAAATTATAAACAATGCTATTTCATATGTTTTGAGCACCATAAGTGCATACGTCTTTTAGGTTTCATCTTAAGTATGCTACTTCATATGAATTGATATTGTAGTCTATCTGTCACTAATAGTTAACTCACTGCCTCTTCAGTGTCTTGCATTTTGGAAAATAAATCTTTGTGTTTAATATCTTCCAGTGCATTACTTTGAAATCTGGAAAAAGACGAAAATAATGTTTGGTTTAATCTTTTGCTCTTGATGATATGTTTATCAAATTATAAACAATGCTATTTCATATTTGTTGACGGTTTATTGATTTTCAGGTTGATTTGCGTAGAGCATATAATTGCGAAATCATGCTTACGAAGATAAAGATTCCTCTGCCAGATATGCTCGTAAGTTCTATTTTCCTCGAAATCATGATTCTCTTGTCCATGCATGCTTTTTACATTATGTTTGTTATACTATTTTTTCTTCTTCTGTAAATTCAAAACAGTATTATATTACTCAAAAGTTAATGCTCCTTTTTAGAAAGCCATTCTTGCATTGGATGCTTCCGCCTTAGACATCGATCAAGTTGAGAATCTTATCAAATTTTGTCCCACAAAAGAAGAAATGGAGACACTAAAGGTACTCTGCTTCATACATTATCTTCTCTGTGATTTCTTTCCTAAACTATGACGCCACAAAGTTGTGTAATTTTACCACAAGTCAAATTCATTAAAATCATACGTGTCCTATTTAGTGCAATAATTTCCTTTTCTGCTGTCTCAGAACTATACAGGAAACAAGGAAATGCTGGGGAAGTGTGAACTGGTAACTTGCACTATAAAATCAATATAGTAGTCCAGAAGACAATAATTATTTAATAGATATATATGTATGTAATGTAACATATTTACTGTCCATTTTCTTCTAGTTTTTCATGGAGCTAATGAAGGTACCACGGGTGGAGTCAAAACTTCGAGTTTTTGCATTCACAATTACCTTTACCAGTCAGGTAAATAGTAACTATCATTCTGGTGTTCTTTTTACCATTTTCAGAACATTATCGTTTGTTTTTGTCTATCTATGCCTTTATTTCTCTAAAATTTCCAGGTCAGCGATTTAAGACGAAATCTTAGTGCAATCAATGATGCTACTAAAGAGGTAAACATATGAAATATTTGATAAACATAGGAAATTATTTTATGATCCTTTTATAAGTCATAATAATCACCTGCATAAATGCATAATGTAGGTCAAGGAATCTGCAAAGTTGCGTCAAATAATGCAGACGATTCTTACACTCGGAAATGCGTTAAACCAGGGGACTGCTCGAGGTACGCTCAAGATTTTGTAAAATAGCTGAAAATTTTATTCGAGTTGGGTGTTTTTAGAATTTGTGGGCCCCCTTGGTATTTTTATACAAAACACATGCATGATCTGTGTTGCAGGATCTGCCATTGGATTTAAGTTGGACAGCCTTCTTAAATTGTCGGATACACGTGCAAGGAACAACAAGATGACTCTAATGCATTATTTATGCAAGGTAGGAATGCTGCTGACTTCTTTAATTATATGTTCTATTATTTTAATAGTAAAATGCCATTTTCGTCCCTGAGGTTTGGCCAGTTTTGCGACTTTCGTTCAAAGGTTTGTTTTTCCGTATGTGGATCCAAAAGGTTTGAAATCTTGCCATTTTCATCCGGCTCGTTAACTCCATCTAGTTTTCTCCATTAAATCAGGGGTATTTCGCTTTTTTTGTTAACTTAAAGGGCAATTCGGTCTTTTCCACTTTATGTACAAGGATTTAGCATAATGTACAAGTATTAAAAAGACTGAATTGCCCTTTAAGTTAACAAAAAAGACGAAAATACCCCTGACTTAACGGAGAAAAATGGATGGAGTTAATGAGCTAGATGAAAATAGCAATATTTCAAACGTTTTGGATCTACATGCGGAAAAACAAACCTTTGGACTAAAGTTGCAAACCTGGCCAAACCTCAGGGACGAAAATGGCTTAGAAACATGTTTTATTATTGTTACTCATGTAAACTTGATATCTTCACTATAGCTTCTTGCTGAGAAGATGCCAGAGTTGCTAGATTTCGACAAGGATCTGGTTCATTTAGAAGCCGCCTCAAAGGTATGCCGAACATGTTAAAATCCAAAGTTTATTTTTTAAATATCAAGTCTATCGCTGAGTTGTATACGCGACGTTCAACCGCTGTAAAAGATACAATTGAAGACACTTGCTGAAGAAATGCAAGCAGTGAGCAAAGGTCTTGAAAAGGTTGAGCAGGAACTCACAGCTTCCGAAAATGATGGCGCGATATCCGCTGGCTTCCAAAAAGTGAGCTCTTGGTCCTTAAAAAGTTAAAATTAGAAAATATATGTGAACAAAAGGGGGCATTATAATTGATGGGTATTTTCGTAAAAACAACACTTTCAGGCGTTGAAAGGTTTTCTTGATACTGCTGAAGCTGAAGTGCGGGCTTTAATCTCATTGTATTCCGAAGTGGTGAGAATTTCACTAATTCATAAAATTTTAAGCATCTGGTGATTATTACATATTTTAACAAGTGTTATTTACAGGGAAGAAATGCTGACTCACTTTCACAGTATTTCGGAGAGGATCCTGTTCGTTGCCCCTTCGAGCAAGGTATACGTAGCCGTATATAATTCATTCCGTTTCTTACTGTGATCTGTTGTATCAAAGATCTCATGCTTTGTTGTGTTTGTTGATATGCAGTAACACAAATTTTGGCAGTATTTGCAAAAATGTTCAAGAAAGCCCGCGATGAAAATGAACAGCAAGCAGAGGCGGAAAAGAAGCGATTAGAGAAAGAAGCACTTAAAGAACAATCATCAGTCAATCACATTTCAAGGAAGGAGGGCGTCGATGTCGATTCCCAGAAAGACCTTAGAAACATGATCCGTGATAAAAATCTTTCTATAAAAAAACGAGACGCTGGTAATTAAAGTCGAGATACGATGCTTCATTTTTACTTGCAATAAGAGCTTGCAAGGGAGCAGAAGAGAGTATTTTGGGATACTCTTTTATGTATGTATCTTCTTCCCACATGTATAGAGATGTTTTAGTGACTGGTTGTAACATACGAACGTCCTCTGCGCTTTTTAGTACTTAAAAAAATCAGTTACGCGTTTAACAAATTGTCTCAGCATGTTAAAACTATATATAAACATGAAAACCAATTTTTAAAAGTTTAGCAACCACTCCTCTTCTTTGAAATTGATTAGAAAAAAAAAAAAAAAGCTTAGACACCCATTTTTCTCTCCCATGAAAATGGACCATTTTCCATTCCCCTGTATATTTATACATTATTTTTGTTTTGACAATATTCATTAGAAAAAAACTGTAATACAAAAACAATTGTATGCTTGAGTTGATAAAGCCACGAGTGAGTTCTTAAATTATCCTGAATGGAGAATCAACATTGGAGTTTGTGACATCACTAATTCTAAGCCTTGTATTCTATCTATATGTATGATCTAAATCATCAATATATGGTTTGGTTTTGCTTAATAGTATGTATAAAACATGTTTTTAAGTTTTGATATATATGCGTTCTATATTGTTAAAGGGTTGTGCTAAACGTACTCTCTCTCCTATGATATTTATTGTATAACTCATATCATAACTCTACTTTTTCTCATAAAGAGTACTTTTAACCGCATCTGACCCACATAAAGTGAGTCTGCCCCTAAACATAAACGAGAGTGTGGGACCAAGGGTAGGGCAGGGTTAATTAATTAAAAAAAAGATTATTTGTGTATGCGTATATATAGTAATAAAAAATTGTAAATGTTAAAAGATGGTGATGATATTATTAGTGTTTTTAAACATGTTTCTTGGTGTTTTTGGACTTCCTTATCTCATATCTTATGAAACTTTTGATTATTTTAAAAACTTTTTGCAATTTACTTCTTTCTAACTTAGTGTAGCTATTGGCAACAATCATGAAAAACTGCACTAGCGAACACGTTCATGCCCAAATCGCCAAGAGGAAAATACCTCTAGAGATGATTAAGATTGTCAAGAAAAAGGTATCCTTGGTTCTTTTTTTTTTTTGTTATTGAACTAAAAGGATTTTAAAAACACGTCAAGATTCGACTCCCAGAGTGTAACACTACACTATGTGAATTAAAGATGGTACGTATATTGGTCCACAAATCTTGAATTTGCATAAATACGCTAGAAAATTGACGGAAAATTGGTTTTTGTAGACGTACCCAGTTTCTCAACAAGGCATGATGAGCCAGTCGAGAACGTGAGGTATGTGAAACAGGATGGTTAGGTGGGTTGGATAACGGGTCAAAATGGATTTATGCTAAAATGGGTAACTTTTATATGGGTCTGGACTTCAGGTTGGGTTGACAAGGAATTTCATTTCAGTTACATATAAATGCAAAAAGTTTTAAACAGAACACACACTTCTGTAAATTAGATAGCATAGCAAGACTGCAAAGGTGAGGCTTAAACGAACGTATTACATCTTTCGACGACTCCCCACTAGCCCGTTTGTTCACATATACGCCAACCTATGAAACTAGCGCATCGACTTCATCAGCATAGATTGAAACACAGGCATCGGTAGAACCAGCTGCTAATAGTATTTGGTAAGGGTGGAAAGCAAGACTGGTAGCGGACCCTACTTTTCGGGCCATGAAATTTGGTGCGTAGCGAATGGTGTCCAATTGTTCACCTTCGGTATTGAAGACTTTGATGAGTTGTTTGGCTGAGTTACTGGCTACAAGTGGTGCGTGCCGGTGTATAGCGAATGCGGTTAATGAGCCACGGTGCGCGTCGATGGTCAGGTAGGCTTCACTTTGATTTCTGATATCTAGGAATTGAATGTCTCCTGCTTGAGATGCACTCACAATCTGAAAATAGTATATACAGTGGCACATGTAAGTAATGATTATTTTTTGGAATATATATTTAGGAGGTTTTATGCGATAAAAATACACTTTGGGCAACTTTCAACTCGTTTGTCCATGTTAGAAATAAAAAGGTAATAATAATTTCGAATCGACCCATACATAAGTAACAAGGTAGAAATTGGCACCTTTATAGCGACCATTTCTGTAGTATTATAATAAAAAAAATTAAAAGAATAGTAGCAAGTTGATATTTTGACCTTTGCGGGATAAAGTCCGGGTTGAAAACCGATTCCGACAACTCGTTCTACTCTCGAGGCGTGGGGTCGGGTAACACAAACAAGCCTGGACCAAGCAAAATGCCAATAAAAAATTCATATTATGATTATCTTTTTTATTTTTTTTGTAAATATGCAAAGATCAAAAATAATAAAAATGAATAATTCACTCAAAAGATATGAGTAGAGTGAATTGAATGAAGATTTACAGATTATTGATTTATTTTATGAATTAGTAATTTAGAAAACTAATTGCATCAAAATAGCATAACATCATTAATTGGTCATTTGGTCCACTAAATCCCATTTAGGTATCTCAAAATAATTCTTATATGTCACATTATTAAACACAAACACTTCTTATTTGCCATGTTGAACTAATACAAACCCTTTACGTGTTCGAATATCATATAACCGAACAGAACCGTCCATAAATCCAGCTGCAAATTGACCCCCATGAACTTGAGAAGCAGCCTAAAACCAGCAAAAAAAAAAAAAAAAATATAGACATAAAAAATTCAAAAATATTATAGAACTATTAAACAACATAATAAAAATCTTTATATCAAAAATACATAAAGACACGACATTTTGATAAACATAGTAAACCTACCAATGCTGAAATGCTGCAATCTGATGCTAGAGGAATAGAGCTTAGAAGTTGCTCTTTATTTAGGTCCCATACCATGGTTGATGAAATCCCGCCCGAAGCATACTGCAACCATAAAATATATGTTTTATAAACTGAAGCAGATATAAACTTATATTGATCCAGATTTCTACAGGGTCATGCATAAAAATCAAACCTAAATGAATAGTTTGACCCGTGCAAGCCATTCGACCTGTAACAGTAATATATAACTTTAAATATAAAAATATACCATATAGCCAGATTGCTGCTGCCAATCAACTACAGCATTAACACTCCTGACAGTGACACCATGAATGGAAGAAAATGCCGTTACGAGTTTCTGTTTGCACCTAACTGTGTAATCTTTCCATACACGCACATTTCCGTCACCTGAATTAATTAAAGCGTATAAATTTAATCAACACGTTAAAAAATAAAAGAAAGTAAGAGTAAGGATGAATCTAGGGGTGGTAAACTTACTTGAGGCTACAAGCAACAAACTATTGTCAAGCTCATTCACCAAGCATAGTTTTGATATCTCTTTTCCAGGGGATTCATGATTATTGAAACTATTAAGCAACGTTGCTTCCTCGTAATCCCATATCCTGTAAAGAAAGAATGAATTAAGTTAACAAAGTTATATGGCATAAAATGCATACAAATTTCTACAATCAGCATCAACAATGGTAATCATATATGTTGGTTCAATCATCGATGTATGGGTATGCGCTAAAACTTAAGATACTTGTTAATGGAGCTAACTATATAAACAAGATAACTGAACAATCTTAGCAGATCGATGTGGATTCTATTGCCATTATAAATTAAAAACTGATTCCTAAAATTATATCAATCAAGATTCAAGACATATATCCTTTACGAAGAATATAACATGAACAGAATCAGCCTTAGAGCAATCTACAAAGTTATGAGTGCTTATGCAATGTGGCGCCATTTTTCTTAATTAGGTAAAACTCATTCCTTATTAAGTTGCTTGCTACTAATGCAGCAAGTATAAAAAACAAAACGAATACAGGTAGGCATATTTCTTATGGTTATTTATATACAAGGTGTGTTAGAAATTCCACATACATCGGTGTATCGTTTTATTTGAAAGTAGTTAAGCTTATGCATATCACAAATGTTTAGAAATGGTAAACTTATCACAAAATATGATAAATATACTAAGTCAAAGTATTCAAATTCAATTATAAATTCACTAAATATTAGCAAGTAGAGATTTGACACAAATCATACAATAGCAAATATATGTTACATCATCGCATACTAATATTTTCAATTACAACAAATGTTTACATCATGCCCCTATTTATACGTGGCTTATACGACAGTTATTCAACTAACATGCCGGTTGGATTATGGTATAACTTCCAATCCAAACGGTGTGACTTATCACCGTATAAACATACTTCCTAGACCTTATTTACATAATATATTGTCACACACAGTTACATAATTACCTAATAGTCTAGGGCTGACAATTCCTGACCTGTTTAATTAGACACGATTAAACTTCCTTAATAAAAAGTACAATTGTGTAATTTTACACATATTTTTTTTTATAATTTCTCTTCTTGTACATAAAACATACAACTGTGATATAAACATATAAAGTAGTTAAACAAGCCATATTCTATATTTGTGTTAATCGCGTCGTCTCTAACCTGTTGAATTAACACGATAACGGCTATTCCAACAATATCAATTAACTAGAATCTAAAAAACATTGAAAACAAAGATATCATAATTATTATTAATCAGGAAAGAGAGAGAGAATTGGTATACCTGATGCATCCTCCTCCTCCTCCAGCGTCATCTGAAGCAATCAAAATTGGCGAAAAGGGATGCAACAAGAGCGTTTGAGCACCAGTCTGAAAGTGTGTATCCCACCGAGCAATCGCATTATGAAGATTGCAAGCAGCTGAAATTGTAATTGATGCACAAATTATTAACATATATATGTACAAACAAAGGTTTATATATAATATAGCGATGGGATTGTAGACTGACAATAACGTTGACATTTATTGATGCGTTGAAGAGCAACTTTTATTCTCTCGTTGCGTGTAGCCGGAAAATCTTCAGTTGGTGGTTTTGAAAAATGAGTGAAACTCCGGTTATAGATGGTTGATTTTGGAAGCAAAATTGGGTCTGGAGATGCATGATGATCATGCAAAATGGGATCAGCTAGCCCTAATCCCATTGATCGACGGAGAAACCCTCACTTGTATGGTTGTATTTACAAGATTGTCAGGAGTCATCACATGATGTGGCTTCTTCCTTTTCATCAAGTCTTTTTTTTTCTTTTGTGAAAATTGCACCAAAAGTTTTCCTTAAGGATCATGATATTTACACACCCGTGGCAAGCGGGGCGTTTAGTGTTGCTTTTCAGACAAAAGCTAATGTGACAGTGGTACGAGGTCCTGTTCTGTACGTGCTCCGTTTTAGCCAAAGCGGGGCGTTTAGGGTTCTTTCTGCACACCAAGATGTGTGATAGTTGATACGAGGTTTTATTCTGTACGACGTTGCTTTTCAATGTCACGCGTTAACCCTAAACGCCGTGCTTCGACCCTCATTTCTGTTGCATTTAAGAGGCAGGCCATGCATTCGGTTTACGTATTATAAAACGAAAGGTTATTTTTTGTTGTGTTTTTTTTTAACTGTGAAAATTCTGTTGAGTAGAGCATTTTTTTCAGTGATTACGATGTCGTGGTTTAGCAACTATCTTTTCGGTGAATACTCTGAGGAGTCCGTTGTTTTAGATTCTTACGAGGGAACCGCTATTTCTGCCTCGTACGACAAAATGATCCCTTCCAACACGAGGGAGGAGGAGGTTGTATATGGCATTCGTTATCGTGACAATACGTGCAGCTGGACTTGAATATCCCTGTGGAAGACTCGTACACACAACACGGCTATTCGGATTACGGATACGGAGGTGAACCATATCCTCAGGCTGAATATCCGTACGGTCAGCCAAACTATCCCGACCACGGTTACGGTGGTGAGCGGAGCTATGTACAGTAAGACTATCCCGACCACGGTTACGGTGGTGAGCGGAGCTATGTACAGCAAGACTATCCCGACAAGGGAGAGGGTGGTGAGCAGGATGAGGAATGCTCTTACCCAATTACATTTTCTTTTGATACAAACAGGAAATTTTTGTCACGTGATGAGTTGGTGGATTATGTAAAGAAGACGAGAAATTACAATGGCTATGTCATTGTGATTAAAAGGTCGAATAAAAGAGGAAGTAATTTCAAGGTTTGGTTTCAGTGCAGTCTTGGTAGGGAGTACAAGAGTGTAGCAACAGTGAGGAAAACAGGTAGCAAGAAAACAGGTTACCCGTTTGAGTTGATAGGGTTTACGGAAGTAAAGGGAAGTGTTTGGAATATAGAGGTGATGAACGTGAGGCATAACCGCACTCCTATTGAAAACTTGGAGGGTCACGCGTATGCGAGAAGGCTTTCTTCAGAGGATAAAAGATTGATTGGGCACCTGGCAGAGCAAGATATTCTAAACCGTAGCATCTGGGGTACGTTGACGAAAAAGAACCCGGATAAAAAGATTATTCCGAAAGATGTACACAATGCTGTTCAGAAGATCAATGCTGGAAAGAGGGTCAGAGAATCTCCATTGCAACAACTCGAAAACCTTCTCGTCGAAAAAGATGTCACCTATTACATGCGCAAAAATGAGACCACGAACACAGTTAAAGATATCTTCTTTGTCCACAAACTTTCATTTACTATGTGGTGTGCGTTCCCGCATATGCTCATGATTGACGCCACCTACAAAACAAACTTGTACAATCTTCCGTTTGTGCAGGTCGTAGGTATGACTTCGATAAACCAGTCATTTTCGGTTGCTCATGTGTTAATTTCTGCAGAGAAGGCAGAAAACTACACATGGGTGTTGGAGAGGATCAAGTCTATGTTAGTGGACTGTATGGAGCCACGTGTCATTATAACAGACAGGGACTTGGCGCTAATGAACGCTTGTGAACAAGTTTTCTCAAAAGCGAACAGGTATCTTTGTCGATTTCATATTCATTAAAATATCAATAAAAACAGTAAGGAGAAATTTACTGAGAAGGAGTGGAAAGAATTTCTTCGTTCGTTTTCGACATTGTGTGAGTCTTCCACAGAGGAAATATACAGGTATAATCTAACAAACCTTGAAGCACAGCTGAAAGAAGTTGGTCGTGGACATGAGTATTTCTTACATAATTATTTAAATACTTTTTTACATACATACGTAGATACATACCTAACAAGTTATGGTTATATTTTTACAGGTTTTTGAGTATATGAAGAAATCATGGTTGGATCCGTAACTAGCGTAGGTCCGTAACGCGCGTCGATTTCGTAACAAGTTCTAAATATATAATATTTTTATTATTTAGTCGAAGTCGTCCGTAACACGCGTATGTCCGTAACGAGCGTCGAATCCGTAACAAGTCGTAAATATATAATATTTTTATTATTTAGTCAAAGTCGTCTTTAACACGCGTAGGTCCATAACGAGCGTCGAAACATAACCGGTCGTAGATGTATAATATTTTTTATTAAGTCGAAGTCGTCCGTAACAAGTTGTAAATATATAATATTTTAAATTTTTTATAAAATTGTATTTAAATTTTTTATTAAATTGTTTTTTTTTAACACACGGGCATGGGTATTGATATGGATTTCGACCCGGACACGGAGCTTGATGAGGAGCCGGTCACAGTTGATCCACTAGACGATCACGTTTACCTGGCGTTCCTGATGGGGTCAGACAGGCATGAGAGGTGTGCGAAGTTGCGCACCATGGAGATAGGGGGCATGTCGGGATTAATTGGGGGCTTTTGGAGACAGTGGAGGAGGCCGCTAGGGCGTGGGAGATTATTGGGTTGTATACCCCGTTTGCATGCTTGTTCCAGACTACGTTGGAGGACTCATATCGTGAGATTATGGTCGAGTTCATTTCCACATTTATATACGCACCGCATCCGGAGGATTCCGTGGAGGACCCGGACCATGTCGTGCACGAGATCAGTTTTCGTCTGGCCGGGCAGGTGTTTGGGATGAGCCTGCAGGACTTTGCCGTCCGTTTAGGTTCGTACACTTAGGCCGAGCTTGATACAGATCCTTATTAGTTTATGGATGGCTATTGTGAAAGCTCCCTTTGGGAAATCCTTGCAAAAGGCCAGGGCCATCAGAGACCCCCTGTACAGATACCTCCACCGTATCATTGGGTCATTGATCGTACCTCGGTGTCACAGCCGGGACAAGGTCAACATGGGTGACCTTTTCTTTCTCTAGTGTCTGTTGCGGCCTCATCCGTGCGAGCTCGCTGCGTGCCTGGCAGAGTACTTTGTTACTGCTTATCATAGGCAGGAGCGCGGTAGGCTTTTGGCAGATCCTACGTTACAGTGATCGCGCGCTCTTTAGGGATCGTGCCCGAGAGTGATCCGCTGCTGTCCCCGACCATTCCGTCGACTAGATTAGGTAGGGTGTCAGTATCCAGCATGCGTTTGACGCACACATTTCACGGGATTGACCTGCGCTTTCGACGGGCGATTTCCAGGATTTGGTGCCCAAGGTGTTGCCGGAGGTGATCCCAGTAGTCATTGATATTAGGGATGGCATACTAGCGCCTCCGGCTGCTCAAGAGGCGGCTCGGCGAACTCAGCGACAGGGTCTAGGTCTGGATGAGCCTGAGGATCAGGATCAGGATCAGGCTCAGCCTCATCCTCCGCCTCCGGCTGATCACGTCGTTGACGACGAGATCCCACCACCACCGCTGCCGTTACCACCGCTCCCGTCGTAGTACTCACAACACGTTATTGCAGACCTACCTCCTGCTGTGCAGGCGATGGCTTGGGACTTCAATCGGCGCCTCCGACGTGCTGACGCCCGGCAGACGTGGATCATACAGACGCTAATGCAGACGTGGATCATTTGGGATTGCCGCCCCATCCACTGCTATCGTCCCCACGGCCAGAGGATCAGGAGCTTTAGTCTTTATTTTGTATTAGACATTCAGTTGTACTTTGTATTAGACATTCCGTTATACTTATGTTTTGTATATACAAACTGATTTTATATATATTTATGCGGTAGATCTTTCATTTACACGTTGTTTGTTTCTATTGTTTGCGTTTATTTCATACGTCTCTTTCGCAAAATATTGTACGTTGTTTTAATTAAACATGTCCGTGTAATATAACAAAATAAAATCAATTAACATTTATAAAAATAATGGCATAATGAAACGATTAACTATAACCGGTACACTCACGTTAAACGACCGTTATAAATCAACTTTAAATATATATTTTTATAAAAATAAAACAAAAATCTATAACTTTTCAACAAAAAAACACAACCAAACAACAAACCAACAACCATTTTTTTCCACCAAAAGCTCACTTTTTTCCCCCAAAAATAAACAGTCAGATCTAAACGCCCTGCTTTGGCCAAAGCGGGGCGCTTTGGTACCAGGTCAACAGACAAGGACTGAGCCTACTGACCGGCTCAGTCCTTGTCTGTTGACTTTACCCTAAAGCGCCCCGCTTTGGCCAAAGCTATAGCAACCCGCTTTTTGGAAAGTCAAAGTACAAGTCAAAGTCAAAGGAAGAAAAGATTGGTAATTGCGATCTGTCACTCCTTGCTTAACTATTGATCGTACGTTAATGACTTGTAATCGAATCCTTTTATTTATTCGCTTTAGTTGTATTATGTGGAGTATCTATTAACAATCGAGGTTTAATCGATGTTTATTGCTAATCGCATCGCTATCGCATTCGCAACCCGAATTAAGTGTTCTGGATATTGTTTTACGTGTGTGTGCTATTATGTGTTACTTGTGCATGTTATGTTTATGTTGAGGTGTTTAATCGCAAATCGCAATCGCAATTCTATCGCATCGCAAACTAATCGCAAATGCTAAACGCAAGTTATTTATAGTGATTGTATGTTAGATATAGTAGTTAGGTTATTGGTGTAACTAATGGGTAATACTATCGCATCGCTCACTCGAATCGCATTGCAACGCTCAACACACTGAACGAAACGCCAAAATTCAAACTCGTTGGACACTTGGATCGAATTGCCAACCAATCGAATGGCCATCCGATCGGTGCACCATCCGACCCGTGCTCCTCCTTTCTATTTTTGGCAACCTATAAATACCCCTCATGTCACTTCACTTGTGATGTGACAGCTCCTCCTCACTCGACCAGCACACTAAAGCCTTCTTTCTCTCGATTTCTCGCGATTCTTGTAAGTTTTCAACTCAAATCTTGTACTTCTATGATCTACACACACTACTTCATCATTTTCACCTTTGAATCTTAACTTTTAACCATGAAATCAACGGATTTGAGGTGTTCTAGGGAGATGTCATCATGGAGTTCTTATGAACTTCAAGTTTTGGCCTCATTCCACCAAGAACAACTCAGATCTGAAGGATTTCCACATGATTTAACAACGATTTCGCATAGATCTAAACATTTCCAAAGTTAAGAGGATTGAAAGAAGTTTTTCCAACTTTCTTTCAACTCTTTTACACTCAATGCACTCAAAACCGATAGATCTGGAGCTCATTCATGCCTTCTACTCTTCTCTAGTGATGTGCTGGTTTGAGATCCGAATCCTATCAACGAGACAATTGATTTATGGTTGAACATGAAGCCACCCGTCACGAACAGTTAACTGATCGGATTGGGGTGATTCCTGTTCGATCGGATTACCTGGGTATGATGGAGTTTCCGTTGTTTGACACGTTGTCGTACCGTCTCGAGCAAACCGCAGAAACTTTTCAAAATAATCAAGTTCAAGACGATCAGGATCATTGGGATGGATTTTCGTCCGATCGGATTGCCATCCGATCGAACTGCAATCCAATCGGATTGAACTTGGTTATCCGATCGAGTGACCATCCTGCTGTGAACTTGTTCTCAACTGAGAAGCCTCGCCAATCGGATCACCATCCGATCGAACGACCGTTCGATCGATCGACCTGAAGGGTAGAGATACTTCTCTGTTTTCAAAATGCTACAACGAAAACTTCAAAGCCATCATACACAAACACATCCTTACCAAACGAATGTCAATCCGACCGAATGGCCATTCGATCGGATGACCATCCGAATGGATTGACATCCGATCGAATGACCATCCGATCGGATTACCGTTCGACACTTGGTTCACTTTTCACCGTTTTACGCACCGCTCTTCGCTTATTCTATCGTTAACTGTTCAGGCTAATCACCCTAGCGCTCCCTTCAACCCATTAGTTCCATCGCTGTGAGTATACTCGATCCCTTTTTGCTTTACGCACTTTGGGTGTTACATACGTTACTTATTCTAAATCACATCGACACACAACGCAAACACTATTTATACGCTGACCGATTATTGCATGTTACTTGTTATTCGATGAATGCTTGTATGTTATGTTAACACAGTGATTGTTGCCTGACGCCTTAGCAACGATAGTACTACCTGTTTGGACTCAGCACCTGTCGTGGACAGGGGTTGTTAAGGTTACCTCTTCACGTGTCCCAGTGGTGATATGTGTTGCGCATTCTACAACTCGCAGTCTAGTATGTGCATATTTCATTGTCGATAACCTACTAGCTTCACATTACACTTGTTACATGTTGGTTATGCGTAAACGCTTTCGAACTATTTTATCATACAAACAGGGATGCAGTCGTCAAGACAAGGGTGAAACCCGAACCTTGTTGACTCGTTCCGTTGTATACTTTTGGTTTTACAAAACGCTCACAAAAGTCTCGACGGACTCCAAGGACTTGGGTCACGCTGTAACTAGAAGGATGCGTGTCGATTGCTCAAATTGAAGCGAGAGCACAGTCCCGAAGGCCAAGGCGTGCACTTAAGGTCCTTGTGAATAGTCGAATCACTTTGGGTAGTCGATGTCTACACACCCGAGACAGTCTCTCCCCGATTTTATGTGTTTCGATTGTGGATTTGTCGCCACCAACTCTGTGATTTATCGCTGTTATGATCGATTTTATGTGAAATTTATGTGTTTATTTGTTAGCGTTTTGAGATAGACAGTACGGTGGTACTGATGGTTTCGATTCCACGTTTCGCACTCCGCCAAACCACACACAATCCACACCACACTAACAAAACGCTTGTGTTATTCGCAATCGCTGCTCGTTATTCGCAATCGCTAAACTTAATCGCTATACGCTGCTGTGAAGGATAGGTGAATACGTGCAAAATATGTGTTTAGGTTAGCTAACGTGCTTATGTGCTTATGTAATTCTGTGGTTAATGTACCTACGTGATTTTGTGAATGACTGTGTTCCTGAGATTTATATAGAGCAACGCGAGAAGATACTATAGACTATACTAGATTTTGTCGAATTTGTGTTTGAGTCCTATGGCGATGTCTGTTGCAGACAATGTCGTCGTTTGGATCATTCCACTCCTGAGCCGCTCGCCGAAACCATGATGACAATCGAATCGCCGTTCTCGTCTCTAAGCAAATGGCGAAAGTCATCCCCCAGATCGTCAGTGAGCTGAATGAGAATGCTAGCAAATCTTCATAGGAGTCCAGGACCGATACTCCTAAGGCCGCTTTTAGCTTCAAGCAGTTCAAAGCCTGCAGTTCAAAGATGGTCCAACGGCCATGTTTCAATGGTTTGATTCTATCGAAGTCACCCTGCGCCATAGTGGCTGTCCAAAAAACCTATGCATTATCAATGCTACCGGCGTCTTCCAATCCCGCGCACTTGATTGGTGGACGGCCGAGAGGAACAAACGAGGAAACGATGCAGCTTTCAGATTGTCATGGGACGAGTTGAAGAACATTATGATGCAAGAGTTCTGTCCTCCCTATGAACTCCAAAAGCTTGAGGATGAATTATGGCACATAAAGTAGGATGGTGGAGATAACTCTGGTTTAACGGCTCGCTTCAAGCAGTTGAGTATTATCTGCCCTGGTCAGGTTACCAACCCAGATATTACAATCAAGAAGTATATCCATGCTCTTCCGGATTGCGTTGCAGACTTTGTTCAGGCTGCAAAGACGACAATAATCGAGGAAACCTACCTGCTCACCGCTGAGATCAACGATAAGTGAGTCAGGGCTAGTTATTTCGACAAAGCCTCCAAGAATCTGCATCAAGTCACCGCTGCTACCACCGCTGAAGCCACCACTTCACCGCAAACTTCAAAGCTCTTACGTCGCAAGAGGAAGAACAACAGCAGTTCCAGCAACAAGAACTGTGCAGTTACTGCTGCCCCGCTCCAAACAGTACCTGCCCAACCGCAACTTCAACACCGCCAAGCAGCGACACCTGTGGTCAATGCACCGCCTGCCAAGCATGCATACACTGGACCACACCCGCTTTGCCCTACTTGTACTTTTCATCACCCGATGGGTATCGCATGCCGGTTCTGTGTTCATTGCAATATGTACGGCCACTTCACCGCAAACTGCCCTACAGGTCCACGTCAAACTCCAGCCCCAGCTCAAGGTCAAGCTCCTGCTCAACAAGCGCTACTTTCTGCTCCTCAAGGCCATCAAGCAGCTCCTGCACCCGCGGCTTACGCTCGCGCTTGCTTTACGTGTGGTGATCCCAACCACTTTGAAAACATGTGCCCCAACAGGGTAGTGAAACAAGAGCCCCAACAGCAGCAGCAGCAGCAACAGCAACAGCAGCCCGCGGACGTGCTTTCAACATCAACGCCTGCCAGTATTGAAAAGCTGAAAAGTTGTGTCCATTTCGGAAAACTTTTGATCAACTATATCTATTCTTGTAATTTTTCCGTTTCATTTTCTAAATGCTTTTATGTTTTAATAAGAAACTTTGTAATTTCCCCTTTTTATTGTCTAAATGCTTTTATGTTTTAATAAGTAAAAATAAGAAACTTAAAGTAAAAATATACATCAGTTAAAATAAAAAGCTATACAAAAGCCAACATCGAAAATAAAAAATACACATCAACTTCCAGTGACGATCATCATTTGATATATCTGAATCTTTAAAAATACACATCAACTTCCACGATCGTCATATGATATATCCGAATCTGTATCATACTCTTTGTCATATGGATCAAAGCGTGAATGGCCCAGTAATAATATAATACTACCATCCGTCTATCACAACGTCATTATGATATCGAACGAAACCGTCCATATCGGGTAATTCATGATCTAGCTCTGACCATCTTCTACAACCGGTGTGTTGTCCAGTTTCACCATCAGAGGGTTGTCGCATTTGAGCACCGGAGAGGGTTTTGGAAACGATAAAATGTTACCACGACGGTTGTTAGGGTCCATTTCTTGAGTTAAAAGAAAATTTGAGAGATGAATATTGAGTTGTTAAAAGAAAATTTGAGAGATGGATATTGAGTTGTTAAAAGAAAATTTGAGAGATGAATTTGAGAGTTGTTAAAAGTTGTTTGCTTCGAAAAGATGATTCGTTTCTCACTCGCTAATGGTGATCAACTTTGTGTGTATGGTGAAACTTCTTTGAAAGGTCTCAAGCTCATGTCATGCGTCCAAGCAAGCAAGTATCTCCGCAAGGAATACAGAGCTTTCTTGGCTAACATTATAGTAGCAGAGAAGGAAAAGAAAGGAAACACAGGAGTGAAAGACGTTCCCGTTGTTTGTGAATTCCCTAACTTATTTCCTGATGATTTACCTGGTTTACCTCCCACTCGTGATATCGATTTCCGAATCGACCTCATTCCTGGAGAAAATCCGTTTGCTAAAGCGCCTTATCGTCTCGCTCCTTCTGAAATGCGCAAACTCTCGAGTCAGCTCCAGGAACTACTTGATAAAGGCTTTTTTCGCAATAGTCAAGGAATTCATGTCGACCCCGCGAAGATCGAGGTCGTTAAGAGTTGGGTTACACCCAAGAACCCGTCTGAAGTCCGTTCTTTTCTCGGACTAGCGGGCTATTATCGCCGATTTATCGAAGGTTTCTCTAAAATCGCTGTGCCGCTTACCTCTCTTACGCATAAGGACAAACCTTTTGTTTGGGGAACTAAACAGGAGGAGGCCTTTCAAACTCTCAAAGCTATGCTTTGCAATGCTCCCGTGCTCTCACTGTCCGACGGAAACGATGATTTCGTAGTCTACTGCGATGCCTCGAACCTTGATCTTGGTTGTGTTCTCATGCAATGAGACAAGGTTATCACGTACGCCTCTCGACAGCTCAAGATCCACGAGAAGAACTACACAACCCACGATCTCGAGCTCGGTGCAGTTGTTTTTGCGTTAAATATTTGGCGACACTACCTTTATGGTACCAAGTGTACGATCTTCACCGATCATAGGAGCCTACAACACATCTTTGACCAGAAGGAACTAAACATGCGCCAACACCGGTGGGTAGAACTCCTCAACGATTACGACTGTGAGATTCGTTACCATCCAGGCAAAGCAAACGTCGTTGCCGATGCTCTCAGTCGACGAACCTATTTGCATAGCGTTCGTAACTCTCAAGCCCAGTTTAATCTCAAAGCTCTCATCCACGACGCTTAGCATGCTTGTTTTACCGAACGAACTTTTTAGAAGGAAAGAATTCTAAACGATGGCGCCTAACTCGAGAACAAGTCGAATGGAATCTTTCATTATTTAGATCAAATTTGGATTCCCAAGCGTACCAATTTGCGAGAACTTCTGATGGACGAAGCCCACAAATCTCGGTATTTTATTAATCCCGGTACTGACAAAATGTACCAGGACATGCACTACAAGTACTGGTGGCCGGGCATGAAGAAGGATATCGCTATCTATGTTTCTAAATGCCTGACTTGTTCCAAAGTTAAGGCTGAGCATCAACGCCCCACTAGCTTACTCGTACAACCCGAGATCCCGATGTGGAAATGGGATAGTATAGCTATGGACTTTATAACGAAACTCCCACGCACGACGTCAGGTCACGATAGCATCTGGGTTGTCGTTGACCGTTTGACTAAATCAGCTCATTTCCTGCCGATACGAGAAGACTTTAAGGTAGAAAAATTAGCCCGAATCTACACCGATGAGATCATTTGTCGACACGAGATTCCTCGTGACATCATCTCTGACCGCGATGGTCGGTTTACCTCGCGTCTTTGGGAAACGTTTCAATCTGCTCTCGGTACTACTCTTAATCTAAGTACCGCTTTCCATCCCCAAACCAACGGTCAGACTGAAAGAACGATTCGCACCCTTGAAGAGATGCTCCGCTCGTGTGTCATAGATTCGGTGGTAATTGGGACGCGCACCTACCTTTAGTCAAATTCTCGTACAATAACAGTTATCATTCTAGCATCCAAATGGCACCATTTGAGGCATTATACGGATGAAAATGTCGATCACCAATTGTATGGCACGAGATCGGAGACGTGCAAATTACCGGTCCTGAGCTGTTGCAAGAAACGACTAACAAAATCCTCCAAATATGAGACAATCTGCTGAAAGCTCGGAGTCGTCAGAAAAGTTACGCCGATAGACGCCGCAAGCCCCTTGAATTTGATGTTGGCGATCACGTACTCCTAAAGGTTGCACCTTGGAAGGGGGTGATCAGATTCGGCAAGAAAGGAAAGCTCGCACCTCGATATGTTGGACCCTTTAAAATTCTGGAAAGGATTGAAAAAGTGACCTACAGACTCGAACTACCGGAGGAACTTAGTAATGTCCACCTGACTTTCTACGTTTCGAACCTCAGAAAGTGCTTAGCCGAACAGGAATTCCATGTCCCTCTCGAAGATTTACAAGTGAACGAAACATTGCACTTCATAGAAAAGCCTGTCGATATCACGGGACAAGAGACCAAGGTGCTCAGATGCTCACGCATTCCCATTGTGAAGGTTCGCTGGGAAGGCAAACGCGGCGCCGAGTACACCTGGGAACTCGAAAGTGACATGAAGGCGAAGTACCTGCAACTGTTTGTTACGCCTACTTCTTAAATTTCGGGACGAAATTTCCTAAAGTAGGGGAGGCTGTAGCAACCCGATTTTTGGAAAGTCAAAGTACAAGTCAAAGTCAAAGGAAGAAAAGATTGCTAATTGCGATCTGTCACTCCTTGCTTAACTATTGATCGTACGTTAATGACTTGTAATCGAATCCTTTTATTTATTCGCTTTAGTTATATTATGTGGAGTATCTATTAACAATCGAGGTTTAATTGATGTTTATCGCTAATCGCTTCGCTATCGCATTCGCAACCCGAATTAAGTGTTCTGGATATTGTTTTACGTGTGTGTGCTATAATGTGTTACTTGTGCATGTTATGTTTACGTTGAGGTGTTTAATCGCAAATCGCAATCGCAATTCTATTGCATCGCAAACTAATCGCAAACGCTAAACGCAAGTTATTTATAGTGATTGTATGTTAGATATAGTAGTTAGGTTATTGGTGTAACTAATGGGTAATACTATCGCATCGCTCACTCGAATCACATCGCAACGCTCAACATGCTGAACGAAACGCCAAAATTCAAACTCGTTGGACACTTGGATCGAATGGCCAACCGATTGAATGGCCATCCGATCAGACTGCCATCCGATCGAGGCGCCATCCGACCCGTGCTCCTCCTTTCTATTTTTGGAAACCTATAAATACCCCTCCTGTCACATCACGACAGCTCCTCCTCACTCGACCAACACACTCAAGCCATCTTTCTCTCGATTTCTCGTGATTCATGTAAGTTTTCAACTCAAATCTTGTACTTCTATGATCTACACACACTACTTCATCATTTTCACCTTTGAATCTTAACTTTTAACCGAGAAATCAACGGATTTGAGGTGTTCTAGGGTGATGTCATCATGGAGTTCTTATGAACTTCAAGTTTTGGCCTCATTCCACCAAGAACAACTCAGATCTGAAGGATTTCCACATGATTTAACAACGATTTTGCATAGATCTAAACATTTCCAAAGTTAAGAGGATTGAAAGAAGCTTTTCCAACTTTCTTTCAACTCTTTTACACTCAACGCACTCAAAATCAATAAATCCGGAGCTCATTCATGCCTTCTAATCTTCTCAAGTGATGTGCTGGTTTGAGATCTGAATCCTATCAATGAGATAAATGATTTCTGGTTGAACATGAAGGCACCCATCACGGACAGTTAACTGGTCGGATTGGGGTGATTCCCGTTCGATCGGATAGCCTGGGTATGATGGAGTTTCCGTTGTTTGACACGTTGTCATACCGTCTCGAGCAAACAGCAGAAACTTTTCAAATTAATCAAGTTCAAGACGATCAGGATCGTTGGGAAGGATTGCCGTCTGATCGGATTGCCATCCGATCGAACCGCAATCCGATCGGATTGCACTTGGTTCCACACTTAATCATTTTTCACTTTTCAAGGAACATCAGTTCTAACGGATTACCAATCGATCGGATTGCTATCTGATCGAGTGACCATCCTGCT
The DNA here is from genome assembly GCA_030545235.1 of Helianthus tuberosus. Taxonomy (NCBI): domain Eukaryota; kingdom Viridiplantae; phylum Streptophyta; class Magnoliopsida; order Asterales; family Asteraceae; genus Helianthus; species Helianthus tuberosus. The sequence goes on from CM060409.1 coordinate 154,468,257, forward strand.
GTGAACTTGTTCTCAACTGAGAAGCCTCGCCAATAGAATCACCATCCGATCGAACGACCGTTCGATCGATCAACCTGAAGGGTAGAGATACTTCTCTGTTTTCAAAATGCTACAACGAAAACTTCAAAGCCATCATACACAAACACATTCGTACCAAACGAATGTCAATCCGACCGAATGGCCATCCGATCGGATGACCATCCAAATGGATTGACATCCGATCAAATGACCATCCGATCGGATTACCGTTCGACACTTGGTTCACTTTTCACCGTTTTACGCACCGCTCTTCGCTTATGCTATCGTTAACTATTCAGGCTAATCACCCTAGTGCTCCCTTCAATCCATTACTTCCATCGCTGTGAGTATACTCGATCCCTTTTTGCTTTACGCACTTTGGGTGTTACATACGTTACTTATTCTAAATCACATCGACACACAACGCAAACACTATTTATACGCTGACCGATTATTGCATGTTACTTGTTATTCGATGAATGCTTGTATGTTATGTTAACACAGTGATTGTTGCCTGACGCCTTAGCAACGATTGTACTATCTGCTTGGACTCAGCACCTGTCGTGGACAGGGGTTGTTAAGGTTACCTCTTCACGTGTCATAGTGGTGATATGTGTTACGTATTCTACAACTCGCAGTCTAGTCTGTGCATATTTCATTGTCGATAACCTACTAGCTTCACATTACACTTGTTACATGCTGGTTATGCATAAACGCTTTCGAACTATACTATTACTATTAAACTTGTATGCTCACCTTTACACTATGTGTATTGACTTCTATTTTAATGTATGTGACAGGTGTCTGACTACTTAGGATGTTGTGCTTACCTGCTTTGTAGAATCAAGTAGGAATCAGAGTCTAGAAACAAACGAAAATTTTAATTACTTAAATCTGAGTTGTCGGAACATGTTTTGTTTTGAGATATCTATCTCTGTAATAACTGGTTACTTGATGGGTTATGGTATGGGATATAATATTAACTATCAGGTAATTTTGTTGTTATACAATTTCTCTTGACAATTTGTTTCGCTCAGTTCCGCGACCCGATTTTTCCGTCATCGGTTGGGGTGTGACAAAAGCAAGGTGTTTCAGTGTGTGTGAATAGCCAAGCGACGTGTGTGAATAGCCCGAGCCTTCCTAAATAGAAGCGAATTTTCAGCTTTTCTAAAAATTGCGCTGAATTGTAGGATTTTCAAAAGTAAGGTACCTTTTGCCGACCTAGACTAGACGGCTAAAGGTTTTGACTAAGGTAGCACAAATAATAAGGCACAGGTTAGTAAAAGTTGCTCCGATTAAACAATATTATAAAGTACTAGATTAGCCGACACATCTTAGCATGCTGAGCTGACTTAGCCGGCCAAACAAATTATGAAGTACCGGCTAAGCCGTCAAAATAAATGTCGAAAGGAGAGTGCTTTTGTGATGGACCACTTTTGAAAAGTCAATGCAAAAAATAGCGGCTAAAATCACGTGTTGTACTCTGATTGGCTTGTTTAGTATTGAAAAGCTGAAAAGTTGTGTCTATTTCGGAAAACTTTTGATCAACTATATCTATTCTTGTAATTTTCCCGTTTCATTTTCTAAATGCTTTTATGTTTTAATAAGAAACTTTGTAATTTCCCCTTTTTATTGTCTAAATGCTTTTATGTTTTAATAAGTAAAAATAAGAAACTTAAAGTAAAAACATACATCAGTTAAAATAAAAAGCTATACAAAAGCCAACATAGAAAATAAAAAATACACATCAACTTCCAGTGACGATCATCATTTGATATATCCAAATCTGTAAAAATACACATCAACTTCCACGATCGTCATATGATATATCCGAATATGTATCATACTCTTTGTCATATGGATCAAAGCGTGAATGGCCCAGTAATAATATAATACTACCATCTGTCTATCACAATGTCATTATGATATCGAACGAAACCGTCCATATCGGGTAATTCATGATCTAGCTCTGACCATCTTCTACAACCGGTGTGTTGTCCAGTTTCACCATCAGAGGGATGTCACATTTGAGCACTAGAGAGGGTTTTGGAAACGATAAAATGTTACCGCGACGGTTGTTGGGGTCCATTTCTTGAGTTAAAAGAAAATTTGAGAGATGAATATTGAGTTGTTAAAAGAAAATTTGAGAGATGGATATTGAGTTGTTAAAAGAAAATTTGAGAGATGAATTTGAGAGTTGTTAAAAGTTGTTTGCTTCAAAAAGATGATTCGTTTCTCGCTCGCTAATGGTGATTAACTTTGTGTGTATGGTGAAACTCCTTCGAAAGGTCTCAAGCTCATGTCATGCGTCCAAGCAAGCAAGTATCTCCGCAAGGAATACAGAGCTTTCTTGGCTAACATTATAGTAGCAGAGAAGGAAACACATGAGTGAAAGACGTTCCTGTTGTTTGTGAATTCCCTAACTTATTTCCTGATGATTTACCTGGTTTACCTCCCACTCGTGATATCGATTTCCGAATCGACCTCATTCCTGGAGCAAATCCTGTTGCTAAAGCACCTTATCATCTCGCTCCTTCTGAAATGCGCGAACTCTCGAGTCAACTCCAGGAACTACTTGATAAAGGCTTTATTCGCAATAGTCAAGGAATTCATGTCGATCCCGCAAAGATCGAGGCCGTTAAGAGTTGGGTTACACCCAAGAACCCGTCTGAAGTCCGTTCTTTTCTCGGACTAGCGGGCTATTATCGCCGATTTATCGAATGTTTCTCTAAAATCGTTGTGCCGCTTACCTCTCTTACGCATAAGGACAAACCTTTTGTTTGGGGAACTAAACAGGAGGAAGCCTTTCAACCTCTCAAAGCTATGCTTTCCAATGCTCCCGTGCTCTCACTGCCCGACGGAAACGACGAGTTCGTAGTCTACTGCGATGCCTCGAACCTTGGTCTTGGTTGTGTTCTCATGCAACGAGACAAGGTTATCGCGTACGCCTCTCGACAGCTCAAGATCCACGAGAAGAACTATACAACCCACGATCTCGAGCTCGGTGCAGTTGTTTTTGCGTTAAAGATTTGGCGACACTACCTTTATGGTACCAAGTGTACGATCTTCACCAATCATAGGAGCCTACAACACATCTTTGACCAGAAGGAACTAAACATGCGCCAACGCCGGTGGGTAGAACTCCTTAACGATTACGACTGTGAGATTCGTTACCATCCAGGGAAAGCAAACATCGTTGCCGATGCTCTCAGTCGACGAAGCTATTTGCATAGCATTAAGTAACTCTCAAGCCCAGTTTAATCTCGAAGCTCTCATCCGCGATGCTCAGCATGCTTGTTTTACCAAATGAACTTTGAAGAAGGAAAGAATTCTAAACGATGGCGCCTAACTCGAGAACAAGTCGAATGGTATCTTTCATTATTTAGATCGAATTTGGATTTCCAAGCGTACCAATTTGCGAGAACTTCTGATGGACGAAGCCCACAAATCTCGGTATTCTATTCATCCCGGTGCTGACAAAATGTACCAGGACATGTGCTACAAGTATTGGTGGCCGGGCATGAAGAAGGATATCGCTATCTATGTTTTGAAATGCCTGACTTGTTCCAAAGTTAAGGCTGAGCATCAACACCCCTCTGGCTCACTTGTACAACCCGAGATATCGATGTGGAAATGGGAGAGTATAGCTATGGACTTTATAACAAAACTCGCACGCACGACGTCTGGTCATGACAACATCCGGGTTGTCGTTGACCGTTTGACTAAATCAGCTCATTTCCTGCCGATACAAGAAGACTTTAAGGTAGAAAAATTAGCCCGAATCTACACCGATGAGATCATTTGTCGAAAGGGGATGCCTCGTGACATCATCTCTGACCGCGATGGTCGGTTTACCTCGCGTCTTTGGGAAACATTTGAATCTACTCTCGGTACTACTCTTAATCTAAGTACCGCTTTTCATCCCCAAACCGACGGTGAGACTGAAAGAACGATTCGCACTCTTGAAGACATGCTCCGCTCGTGTGTCATAGATTTTAGTGGTAATTGGGGGGCGCACCAACCTTTAGTCGAATTCTCATACAACAACAGTTATCATTCTAGCATCCAAATGGCACCATTTGAGGCATTATACGGATGAAAATGTCGATCGCCTATTGTATGGCACGAGATCGGAGACGCGCAAATTACCGGTCCTGAGCTGTTGCAAGAAACGACTGTCAAAATCCTCTAAATTCGAGACAATCTGTTGAAAGCTCGGAGTCGTCAGAAAAGTTACGCCGATAGACGTCGCAAGCCCCTTGAATTTGATGTTGGCGATCACGTACTCCTAAAGGTTGCACCTTGGAAAGGGTGATCAGATTCGGCAAGAAAGGAAAGCTCGCGCCTCGATATGTTGGACCCTTTAAAATTCTGGAAAGGATTGGAAAAGTGGCCTATAGACTCGAACTACCTGAGAAACTTAGTAATGTCCACCCGACTTTCTACATTTCGAACCTCAGAAAGTGCTTTGCCGACCGGGAATTTCATATCCCTCTTGAAGATTTACAAGTGGACGAAACATTGCACTTCGTGGAAAATCGTATCGAGATCATGGGACGAGAGACCAAGGTGTGCAGACGCTCACGCATTCCCATTGTGAAGGTCCGCTGGGAAGGCAAACGCGGCGCCGAGTTCACCTGGGAACTCGAAAGTGACATGAAGGCGAAGTACCCGCAACTGTTTGTTACGCCTACTTCTTAAATTTCAGGACGAAATTTCCTAAAGTAGGGGAGGCTGTAGCAACCCGATTTTTGGAAAGTCAAAGTACAAGTCAAAGTCAAAGGAAGAAAAGATTGCTAATTGCGATCTGTCACTCCTTGCTTAACTATTTATCGTACGTTAATGACTTGTAATCGAATCCTTTTATTTATTCGCTTTAGTTGTATTATGTGGAGTATCAATTAACAATCGAGGTTTAATCGATGTTTATCGCTAATCGCATCGCTATCGCATTCGCAACCCGAATTAAGTGTTTTGAATATTGTGATACGTGTGTGTGCTATTATGTGTTACTTGTGCATGTTATGTTTACGTTGAGGTGTTTAATCGCAATCGCAATTCTATCGTATCACAAACTAATCGCAAACGCTAAACACAAGTTATTTATAGTGATTGTATGTTAGATATAGTAATTAGGTTATTGGTGTAACTAATGGGTAATACTATCGCATCGCTAACTCGAAACGCATCGCTAACTCGAATCGCATCGCAACGCTCAACACGTTGAACGAAACGCCAAAATTCAAACTCGTTGGACACTTGGATCGAATGGCCAACCGATCGAATTCCCATCCGATCGAGGTGCCATCCGATCGGTGCACCATCCGACCCGTGCTCCTCCTTTCTATTTTTGGCAACCTATAAATACCCCTCCTGTCACAGCTCCTCCTCACTCGACCAACACACTCAAGCCTTTCTATTCTTGTACTTTTCTGATCTACACACACTACCTCATCTTTTTCACCTTTGAATCTTAACTTTTAACTGTGAAATCAACGGATTTGAGGTGTTCTAGGGTGATGTCATCATGGAGTTCTTATGAACTTCAAGTTTTGGCCTCATTCCACCAAGAACAACTCAGATCTGAAGGATTTCCACATGATTTAACAACGATTTCGCATAGATCTAAAAATTTCCAAAGTTAAGAGGATTGAAAGAAGCTTTTCCAACTTTCTTTCAACTCTTTTACACTCAATGCACTCAAATCCGATAGATTCGGAGCTCATTCATGCCTTCTACTCTTCTCTAGTGATATGCTGGTTTGAGATCTGAATCCTATCAACGAGACAATTGATTTCTGGTTGAACATGAAGCCACCCATCACGAACAGTTAACTGATCGGATTGGGGTGATTCCCGTTCGATCGGATAGCCTGTGTATGATGGAGTTTCCGTTGTTTGACACGTTGTCATACCGTCTCGAGCAAACCGCAGAAACTTTTCAAAATAATCTAGTTCAAGATGATCAGGATAGTTGGGACGGATTGCCGTCCGATCGGATTGCACTTGTTTCCACACTTAATCATTTTTCAGTTTTCAAAGAACATCAGTTCAAACGGATTACCAACTGATCGGATTGCTATCCGATCGAGTGACCGTCCTGCTGTGAACTTGTTCTCAACTAAGAAGCCTCGCCAATCGGATCACCATCCGATCGAACGACTGTTCGATCGATCAATCTGAAGGATAGAGATACTTCTCTGTTTTCAAAATGCTACAACGAAAATTTCAAAGCCAACATACACAAACACATTCTTACCAAACGAATGTCAATCCGACCGAATGGCCATCCGAACGGATTGACATCCGATCGAATGACCATCCGATCGGATTGCCATCCGATCGGATTACCGTTCGACACTTGGTTCACTTTTCACCGTTTTACGCACCACTCTTCGTTTATGCTATCGTTAACTGTTCAGGCTAATCACCCTAGCGCTCCCTGCATTTCATTACTACCATCGCTGTGAGTATATTCGATCCCTTTTTGCTTTACGCACTTTGGGTGTTACATACGTTACTTATTCTAAATCACATCGACACACAACGCAAACACTATTTATACGCTGACCGATTATTGCATGTTACTTGTTATTCGATGAATGCTTGTATGTTATGTTAACACAATGATTGTTGCCTGACGCCTTAGCAACGATAGTACTATCTGCTTGGACTCAGCACTGTCGTGGACAGGGGTTGTTAAGGTTACCTCTTCACGTGTCACAGTGGTGATATGTGTTGCGTATTCTACAACTCGCAGTCTAGTCTGTGCATATTTCATTGTCGATAACCTACTAGCTTCACATTACACTTGTTACATGCTGGTTATGCGTAAACGCTTTCGAACTATACTATTACTATTAAACTTGTATGCTCACCTTTACACTATGTGTATTGAATTCTATTTTAACGTATGTGACAGGTTTCTGACTGCTTAGGATGCTGTGCTTACCTGCTTTGTGGAATCAAGTAGGAAATAGAGTCTAGAAACAAACGAACAATTTAATTACTTAAATCTGAATTGTAGGAACATGTTTTGTTTTGAGATATCTATGTCTGTAATAATTGGTTACTTGATGGGTTATGGTATGGGACATAATATTAACTATCCGGTAATTTAGTTGTTATGGAATTTCTCTTGACAATCTGTTTCGCTCAGTGTCGCACCCCGATTTTTCCTTTATGTTTGTCCCAAATTTCAGGCACTGTCCTTTACCTTTAAAATTGATGACTTTTGCACTTAATTTTTCAAAATCTTGCACGTTATGTCCTTAAGGCCAAACCCAATTATAATTTCCAGTTAAGTTATGTCATGTGCACTGCACATGAGGGTAGCATTGTCTTTTCACATCCTAATTTATAAATGATTTTTAGAAAACAAATAAAGGACATCACCTGCCGCCACCACCACTTGCCATCACCTGCCGCCACCACCTCCCACCCTCACCTGCCGCCGACCACCCACTATCACTATCAACAGATTTCTCATTTCTTTTCAGATTTTATATCTCTAACACAATTGAAGAACATAAATCACAACTTATAATCCAAACTATGCATCACTATGGTCCCCAAATTCAATAAATAAATCAATAACTTCAACTTCTTCCATTAACATCTCACTCACAACATAATCAATCTAACTAAAATCAGGAATACGTACATCTCAAAACAGGAATCAATAACTTCAATATCGCACCTAATTGACACATTAACGCCTTTTCTGTACTCACTGATGCCCCCAATTTCCTTCATTGCACCAGTTCACACACAATCGCCATTCCGGCCACCACCACCAGTACCACTCTTGCACCACCGTCATCAGAGCACAACACCTTGGCACTCCTACACCATCGTCAGAACACCGTAGCACCATCACCACCGCAACAGTCCAATCATCAAGGTTCATCACCCACAACCACCCCTATTCAGATCTGAAAATCCGTTCGGATCCGATTCTACCCACCACAACAGTCCGATCATCAAAATATAGGCACCTACCTTCATCATGATCGTCGTTTTCGTCGATTCATCTCGAAACCACCACCACCGTCTTTATCGCCGGCTATTCATCTTGAAACACCACCACCACCGTCATCGTTGCCGTCAATTTTAGCAGATTCTTCCAAATCTTTTATACGTATAACTTGTTTCTCACTCAATTTCCTTTATTCTAGCAGATTCTTCCGTCGATTTTACCGGTGGGGGTGGTGGGTTTAATGGTGTTTGTTGCTGGTATGGGTTGTTGCAGGTAGGGGTTAGGGTTCCGGTGGGGGTGGTGATGGTGGAGACGGTGGTGGTAGTCTGGTAGACGGTGGTGGTGGTGGTGGTGGGAGGTGGCGACAGGTGAGAGAGAAGGGGGGATAGAAGAGAGAGAGAGTGAGAATTTAGAGAGAGAGAAGGCAGAGAACATGAGAGAGAGAAAGGGCAGATTTTTTGTATTTATAAATCTTTTTTTTTTACAAACTAGCCCTTAAACATAAGCTCTTTTACACAATAGCCCCTGAAGAGATGAAATGACAAAAATACCCTCATGTGTAAGGCATATGACCAGATTTAACCAAAAAAATCTAACTGGGTTTGGCCTAAAGGACATAACGTGCAAGATTTTGAAACATTAAGTACAAAAGGCATCAATTTTAAAGGTAAATGACAGCGCTTGAAATTTGGGATAAACATAAAGGACAAAACTTGTAATTTACTCAAATAAAAACCTATACAAAAGCCAACATAGAAAATAAAAAATATACATCAACTTCCAGTGACGATCATCATTTGATACATCCGAATCTGTAAAAATACACATCAACTGCCACGATCATCATATGATATATCCGAATCTGTATCATACTCTTTGTCATATGGATCAAAGCGTGAATGGCCCAGTAATAATATAATACTACCATCCGTCTATCACAACGTCATTATGATATCGAACAAAACCGTCCATATCGGGTAATTCATGATCTAGCTCTGACCATCTTCTACAACCGGTGTGTTGTCCAGTTTCACCATCAGAGGGTTGTCGCATTTGAGCACCGGAGAGGGTTTTGGAAACGATAAAATGTTACCACGACGGTTGTTGGGGTCCATTTCTTGAGTTAAAAGAAAATTTGAGAGATGAATATTGAGTTGTTAAAAGAAAATTTGAGAGATGGAGTTTGGATTTGGTTGAATGTAGTGAAAATGGTTGAATTTTGACAATTTAATTTTATCAAATACCCAATAACCAACAATAATTTTCAACCCACCTTAAAAACACTTAATCTTATAGTCACGTATATTTTATTTCAATGTTCAAAGAAAATTATTCTCTTTCCCTTAAATGTGTGGAAGAGGCGACCATACATGACACCACCTGTAAACATATATGTATTTTAAGCGAGCCAAACACACTCTATCTTTGATTCAGACGTAGCATTTTAACGGAATCATTAAGATACAGCCCCTGACTCTTTGAGTTTTTTAACTGAGAATAAGAGATAAAGAAACATTTAAATAATAGCACACACCAATTATAAAAAGATTTCTTTTGAATCCTAGTAATTCATTATTTAAATTGTTCCTAAGTTTCTATGTATTGTACATATTTATAAATAGTTATAAAATGGGTGACACAAAACACAACACGATTTTAAGTGGGCGTGACACGACACAAATAAGTACACATGTTGAAATAGGTTTAATGAATTCAACCCACCAACCCAAAATCCATCAATGGACCAACCCAACAACCCAACATGATTGATCCCCCTATCTCTTGGTTCATCTTGATTCGTGACGCAACTAGGGGTGAGCAAAAGGGAAAACCCGACCCGACCTGACCATTACCCGACCCGACCCGAGAACCGATCAAACATAAAATACAGAACCGATTCACTACCCTAAATATAGGGTCGGTTCCGGTCCATAGGTCCAAGTCGGGTTTCATCATGAAAAGAACCGAGAACCGACCCGACCCTATTTTATATGAAAAATTGGAACCGATCTAAATACCTAGGTACTTGGGTTCGGGTTGGGTTGGGTATATTTTCGGTTCGGTTCTCGGTTATTTTCGGTCCGGACCTAAACTTGCTCACCCCTAGACGCAACGTAAATTCGTAAGCACATATCACACATCATCAAGATCCTTAGGGAGTCGGTGTGATTTTGGTAACCCATATGGGGAGTTAGAATCACCGCTCGGTGATTGATCGCCAGTGCAAATTCGGTGAGTGGGGAGTTCCATTTTCGGTGTATAGTCACCGAACCAAACTTTTGACCGTTGGCCAATTTATGATCGTTTGAGATTTTTTTTATTTAACCCACAATTTTTTTTTATCATTTTTAACACACCACTCTTTCTAAACATCTCTCTTTCTACACCCACAAACACCATGGATAAACAAAACAAAGGTGAACCCAAGAAAAAAGGTTCCGCTAGCTGAGGATCGGACCCAAGAAAAAAGGTTTCGCAAACGAGACAAGGTGATTCTAGAGGTCCGAGTGCACCGGTTCAAACCACCTACGGATATTCACCAACCTCTCAACCTCCATTTTATTACCCCGAACCTTCTCAACCTCAATTTTATAGCATCCAACCTCTTATTCCATCACAAATATTTTCACACCCAAGCTTTACAACCGATTTCGATGCATTTGCATTTAGGAGCCCGCCAATTCAATAACCAAGAGAGAATGTCGAGTGCCCACTTCCTATCTACGATGATGACCAAGATGAAGAGATTGTCCCTGAAACACAACATTTGGATGTAGATAGTGGCGAGGACGAAGAAGAATATGAGGATGAGGACGATGATATTGGTGAAGGAAGTGACACGAAACAAAAGGGAGTCAAGGCAGAGCGTCAAAGTTGGATGAAAAAACAAGAAGAGGCCTTAGCCAAGGCATGGGTGCATTGTTCTTTAAACAAGAAAAAAGGCAACCAACAAAAATCGGATAGTTTTTGGAAAAAAGTTCTCGCCCATTACAATGAAACGGTCGGCGGAAGTACTCGAACAGTTCATCAAGTACATTCAAAATGGATCCCTATGTTGACTAAGATAAACTTCTTCAACGGCCTTTGGCAACAAGCGGTAACATATTTTTTGAACAGTTAATAAATATTTTCCATAACATTGTTTTTGTTATAAAACTGTAACTACAAAGCTTGAAGATCTTGAGAATAATGGAAGTAACAATATGCTTAATTGTTGTTGCATACAATAATAGCTGGTGGGTACATGATTTATATAACTGAGGGTGAGTTTATTTGGTCAAAATAAAACAACGGTGGGTAATAATATAATGAACAATCTAGTTGGTTGTCATCCATATTTTTTGAATAATTCATAACACTCCCCCTTGGATGACACTTTGCAAACTTTGGGGTCATTAAGAACTGCCTCATTAAAAACCTTGCTAGGAAAACCCAGTGGGACAAAACCATAGCTAAGGGAAAAAGAGTGCAGTGTATAGTCTTCTCCTGATATTTCTGGATCATGTATGTTGCCTCATTAAAAACCTTACTAAGAAAACCCAATGGGATAAAACTTAGTGAAGGGAAAAAGAGTGCAACTTGTATAGTACTCCCCCTCATTTTAATATGTATTATTTATGTGACTTGTCTCTATCTTTCTTGAAAGTTGATCAAATATTTATAGACAACAATTTTTCGCTTGATCCTTAGGTAGGCAATCTTTTTCGATTAGTGTTATATGATCTTCATATGAGACTTCTGGTTCTTTTTTTTTTTTTGGAAACAAATATCATAAGATCCACAACTGTGTTTTGTTACATTGCCTGCATTTACAAAACTAACCAAACTTGTTTCGATGGGTTAGTAAAAATATAAATTATACCTTACATACCTCAAGTGTATCAAAAATTTCGTTTCACCTTAGGAGAATATGAAAAGGAAAATATAATTCATCTTGCAACGTGTTAATGAAAATTTTCTAAAATTGTATGGTAAAAATGGTGAAACTGGCCGTCCCCTGGATTGAACCCGGGTCTAGGCCACACCCTTTCGCGCACCTAGCCAACCGAGCTAGGTGCCTAGTTTGTGAAATTTCCGTTTTTGGTTAAATATAAGCACATGTATAATAACTTCCTATTTTTTATTTAATGTTTGAAAAATCAAATGGTCTATTATGCTTCAAACTTTCTATTTCATCTTGATTCCATAATATATGTGTATGACCATAATTGACCGACAATTCTATGTTGGAATCATTTACTTCTTCCTGAGAGAAGGTATTATCATTCACTCCTTCCTAAGGGAAGGTTTTATCGTTTACTCCTTCCTGAGGTAATTGAATTTACCATTTTTTCTTTTATGGTCAATTTCCCTTTCAGTGCCTTTTCTTTTTCGAGGATGTTTTATCCTTTGAACCGACTGGCCTCCCATATTTCAAACGGGATTCAATAGCCATATTAATATTATCCCTTTGCTTGTCTGTAATATCAACTCGAGCTAAAGCATTAGCATCTGGTATATAAGATTTTCAATATGTCTTTGTCCAATTTTCAATATGTCTTTGTCCTTCTTGGACATTAATTTTAACTGGAGCAATTCAAAACCTTTTAGATGAATTTCCTTCTTAAAATATCTTCTAGATATTTTACTCGATGATACAGATAATACAATGATAACTTCAAAATTTATTTCACTTTCAGTTGTTTTCTATCTCCCCCTCATGTTGGGATTGATAATCAGCAAATGAAGCCCATAAGAAATCTCCCATTTATGGCTATATATTTTATTTATTCCCAACATGTCATTAAAACTCATCTTTGTGCGTTGTGTTGTAACAATTTCAGTATATATATATATATCGCACACCCAAAGATGATAAATGTTTGGTTTCTAAATAACTGTAATGGGGAGTAAATGTTTCAATAATAATACTTGTTCCAATGATCATTGATAATTAAGAATTTATCAAAGAAAAAAAGTTTTCAGTCTGGAATAATATTCTTGCTATATTAGCTAAGCCATATGTGCAAACTTCAAGTTGCGAATTGATAACCATTTAGACGATGCATCGATTTAAATACTAAATGGTATCATGCTAGGATATGTGTATCCTTTAATCCTATTTAGGATTATCATATGATATGTGAATCCTTTTCATCATAGTATATCCTTGATGGCTTAATCTGCATGCCATCATATCCTTAATGATATATATATATTCTTGAAACTCAATAAGTTTCTTATTGATTTTTGGGAAAAATAGAGCGTCCTCTATTTAAAAGCTTTGTACTATCAGGTAATTAGCTTTTCCCATTCTTTCTATTAATTTTGAATGTCCCAGGCAAAACCGTTATTTGCATTATTCGTCTAATTTATGAATAATTTATATATACATATGTTTGTCATTGTATTTCCACAAAACATTTGTATGTGTGTATGTATGTACAACCCAAACTTGTATGTTTATCATGCTTCGTCTTTACCATTTAATATATTTTGTAAATATAAACTTGTTTTTATGAATCAAATAAACCTGACAGTTTTCTAACTTCCCAAAAATAACATTTCCTTAATACATCATTTATTCTATATATATATATATAACCGTTGTATATATATAACCGTTGTACAACGGCTATAAAACGGTAATATAACCGTTACAAAACGGTTATAATTTACCACTATAAATAACCAATTATCAATCTCATTTTTTTTCACATCAAACCCTCTTCTTCTCAAAGTTATTCAAGAAAATTTTTTCGAAGATGATTCACCCGGTTTAAATATTGACCGGCATAATGTTAATATTATTGCCGATATTAATGTATGAGCTTCCGCCTCATCTATTTAGTACTTATGTATTCATTTATTTGTTCATAGCTGTACCTTTGTATGTTATCTCATTTTTAATGAGTATTTAGATTTTAATATTTATCTTATTTATGTTTTGTAACAAAATTGGCAACCTATAACTGAAGTAATTATTAATATGGTGGTGGGATCCATCTAACGGTGATGGGAGTTGCTGTTGAGATGACAATGCTCGTGTGTCATCTTCCATATCAATGTTGTATGTAAACATGTTTCAATTCATATGGCTACTTATCCAGATATGTAGCCTTTAATTTATGTTTATTCACAGACTTACGAATGGTTTACTTTCAGCTATAGCAAGTAAGTCTTTTAGTTTGTACATATTTCCCAGATACTTTAATAAAACCAATATACCAAATGAAAAAACCTGTCATGTCATATGTTTCGTGTCCCATGTCCTCTTTTCAAAATTCATGTCCTATCTCATGTTTCATGTCCTATTTCGAGTCCCATTATTATTTTATAATAATAATCACTTAATAAAATAACATATTTACATATAATAAAATAAAATAAAAGAAAAATCAAAAAAAATAAACATATGGATATAAATAAAATAATTGAAACGTAGTAAAATGATTCTAGTATATTGTTATGTTTGCAGACCTCTGTCTGTGTATACAACTGGAATTAATCAGAATCAGAATCATGAGGTGATGGTGGTGGCGGAGTAAATTGTTTTGAGATAATACTAGCTACTTGTCTTAGCATTTCTTCCTGCCACTCATTCTTTTTCGTCAACCACTCTATTTGTCTGGACATTTTCCGGTTCTTTTTTTATTAGTTTATCAACCTTCATTGGATCTAAAAGTGGATTTATTAGAGGCACCGTACTTGGTCCGACTTCAACAATTGACTGTTGTTGTTGCTCCGGATGTAGTGAAGATTGTTGCTGTAATAGTGGTGATATGGGTTGTTCTGGTGCTAACAACTCTTGGAATGTCATGTTATCATTAAATATGGATTGTTGCATCATTTCTCGTTGCCCAAAAGATAAAGGTGAAAGTGCCTGGTAGATGCCTGGTGTTTGTGGTTGAGTATGATGTGTTTGATATGTGTTAGTTGAAATATGTTCAAACACGGGTGGTGTTAGCTGCTTTTGAGACAACAGATCATGCTGATAAAAAGATGATTGAGGAAACTGCAACAGTAATTGTTGTAGATTTTGTGATGTATTTTCTGGGATAACCGGTGTTGCCTCAGATTGAAACGATTGTGTTTGTGTAGGAATATCAATAGGTAGTATCTCGATATTTGTAAAATTTATCACTCCAGGTAATCGTGGTGGGGATAATTTTTGAATAATCTGATCGTTTATGACACCTAGAGATTTGGCTATTTTTGTTATGTATGATCCTCCCATAAGGTTTTTCGGGGGACGTGTTTGGTATTGCTCAAAGTACATAGCAAGAGAGTAAGCAATATTACAATGGACTGACTCGAATATACTGTATAAGTGGAAGAGATCGGTACCACTAACCCTGTGTAGATTAGACGTGCGCCCCCTGATCGTGTTGGCTAGAACACGGTGCATATACTGATAAAGAGGATCTCTAAATGTTCTTGAATTATTATTTTTACTCCATACTGCTGGTGTAAGTGTAGACCAATAATCTTGTATGCGATCAGGATATTCTGTTAATGCGTTTATAAATATAGGTGATCTAACCTCTTCTTCTGTATAAATACCTAAATGTACTGCGAACTCAGATAATGACAATTTAAAAGTTTCTCCACCGAGTCTAAAATCGATAGAGGGCTCAGATAGGTCTTTATTTCGTGTGAAATGAAAAGTAGACCAGAACTCATATACAAGTTCATCGTATGAAGGTTCTAAGATGTCAAAGAAACGACGCCATGGTGAACCAATTGGTAGTAACCTCGTCAGTCGATCATCTTTGTCTAGAATTCCCGTTATGTTCCAGTCGATACTATTAATAGTATTAACTTTAAGCCTCCTGAGGGTTAGACATTTCGTATGGGTGCGTACATCCTTAAATTGAAGAAATTTATGGACTTCGATCTGGGCACGAATTTCTGCTGCGTTTGAAGATTCAGCGTGTGCACGAGTAGAAAATTGAAGACTCATGATAGTAATATTGGACTTTGTCTGAGCTCAAAATATAATTTGAGTATGAGTTGTTTTAGGTATGTGTCGAACTATATCAGAAGTTCAGTTGGTTTGAGGATTTACACGAGTGGTGGGTTACTTATATAAATACAAATTAAGCTTACACAATACGCTTGGTTAAGGCTTCCATGATACACGTTGAAAATAGTTTTACTGTATTAGGTTTGAAAATTTCGGTAACAAACAAAATGTTTAAACTAATATTAGATTCGGTAGGTATCGTGGGTAACGTGCTGATCATTACTGCTAAATGGTTATGGGCTAAGCTAGCTTGCAGAGTTGCAATACTCCGGCGGATGGGAGGTCCGTGCAACTACCCCCCCCCCCCCCCTAAATGGTTTTGATAACAACAGTGATGATATTAATAATTGGTAATTTTATAGTAAAATATGCATAGCCATTTTTACGGATATATATATATATTAGTATGCACAATAATAAATAAATTATTATGAATAGTGGATGACAACGACGCGCACAGTAAAGGAAATAATTATTACTCGAATTATTTTGCACAGTAAAAGCGCACAGTAAAAGTCTTGTTTTCTTATATATGTAAACATACACCACACACGGATGTATCCATCTTTTGTTTCCTATTGTAATATTTTTCTTTAAAGAAACTGCAATAAAGGAGCTCAAAAGGAGCCTAAGTTTCCATCATACAAAATGTTTTTAGGCTAGTTTTATAACATAAATAAACGTTATTAAACATTAGATTTTATAAATAAATGTTAGATAACATAAATATAAATGTTAGGTGCATAAATAAATGTTAGATTTTTAGTAGTCCCAAAGTTATTATATATATCCATAGTATGAGGTCCTCTGCACTAATTTAGATTGTTAGTAGTCCCATAGTTATTATATTCCCATAGCAAATAGGTACCTCGTACTCATTTTTATTATTAAGTATGGGATTTAGATGTTTTTATGATAGGAGTGTCTGGATAACTGGGTCTCCTAAAGGAAAACAATCCCACGGTATAAAAGAAATATTACGTTTATCATAACAATTATAGTTTATATAAATTAATCAAACACTTACTTTGATTATAATTGCTTGAACTTTTCCTTGGCTAGAGCCTCGTTCTTGGCTAGAGCTTCGTGCTGATAACGTGTTATAAAACTGTAACTACAAAGCTTGAAGATCTTGAAAATAATGGAAGTAACAATATGCTTAATTGTTGTTGCATACAATAATAGCTGGTGGGTACATGATTTATATAACTGAGGGTGAGTTTATTTGGTCAAAATAAAACAACGGTGGGTAATAATATAATGAACAATCTAGTTGGTTGTCATCCATATTTTTTGAATAATTCATAACAGTTTTTGTTTTTTTTTACTTTATAATTGTTATATATATATATATATATATATATATATAGGATCGTATTCGTGTTAGTGGGTGTGGCGACGTCGAGGTCATGAATAGGGATTCAAAAGATTTCAAATCAAAATATCCGAGTGGTTTTCATCATATTGAGGCATCGGAGGTTGTTAGTAAACATGACAAATGGGCACCGGTACCATTGTTGGGTGAAGATAGTGGAGGTTCGGGCCAAAAAAGAAAGTCGTCCGATTTGGATAACTACAATACGAGTACACCGGGAACTGAGTTCAATAGCGATATACCGGACATAAACGTAGACCCCTCACCAACAAGGCAAAAAAAGAAAGAAAAGAGGCCCGCAACATCACCAACCGATAGCAAAACGGCTTTGACCGAGAAGCTCGCGCAGTACACTCTTATGAAAAAAGAAAAAAAAAACACGAGCGATAGAGTTGTCGAATATAAAAAAGAAACGCGAGGAAGACACCATAGCGTTAGTGGCGGAACAACGCGAGGCGGTGAAACAACTTTTGTATGATCGGGATTTGGAGACATTTACTAAGCCACACGACCATGCTTCACCCGAGATGTTGCCGTTTATTCTAGCGTGGGAACAAGATATCGCAAGAAAATATAATTGGCCATGCAACTTCTAAATTTTAGGTTTATTATTTTATGGTTTAATTTTCTAGTTTTAAATATGTAATGTATTATTTTTAATTAAAAGTACTTTTATTTAGTTTAATATATGTTTTATTTATTTATGCATAATTTATAATTTCTAGAAATAAAAAATATATAACTCAAACACCCTGATAGTGTTTGAATCATTGTCAGTGATTGAGTGCAAAATAAGGAGTGAAATGGGGACTTGACATGACATGAAATTATTCGTTGGACAATAACTCAAACACCCTAAAGTGTTTGAATCATACCCTCCACCCTTAACTCTACCTTTCAAATTTTGGGAGTGCCATAATCATATCATTTAATCAAATACTAAATATAAGATTCAATCAATCTCAAAAATGGGAACGTACTTCTAAACAAAGGTTCCCTTAAGATTGCGAAAAGGCAAAGAATACGAGTCACAGCCTCACAGGCATTTATACTAGCGTTTCAATAATCATGTGTTGATGAAGTATGACAACTAAAGACATCAAGACACCAAAATCTGAGATCAAAAATCAATAATCCATTGGCATATAAACAAACTTAAAAGCTTCAACTCAATCACAACTTCACAAGGAATTTCCATTATATATAAACTCAATAATCTTAAAAGAGGGAGAGGGATGAGACATTTTTTACAAATTAGTGAAAACAAAGCTGTAAAAACACACACTAAACCAAATAAAACAAATTCCAAAGAAAATGAAATATTTACACCGTTTTTATACCTATGTATCATCAAATTATTTGCCGAAAGCCTCCACCAAATGTACTTCAGTCTTTCCAGACTCACCAACAGCCTTCTTTTCCCCGGAAGCTTAAACGAATGTATTATACCTTTACAAAACACCCCACGAGCCCGTTTGTTCCATCTTTTGTCAACGTATGAAAATCGGGCTATAGTCCTTGAATTTGAACCAGAACGTGGGTGGGTTTGTTTATCTTGGTGGTGAGATTTCATCAGCATATATGGAAACACAGGCATCAGCAGCACCAGCTGCTAGTAGTATCTGGTATGGGTGGAATGCTAGACAGCTAACGGGCCCGATTTTTTGGGCCATGAAAGTTGGTGAGTAGCGTATGGTGCCCAATTGCTCGCCTTCAAGATTGAAGACTTTTATGAGTTGTTTGGCCGAGCCACTGGCTATAAGTGGTGCGTGTCGGTGTATGGCTAATGCGGTTAATGAGCCACGGTGTGCGTCTATGGTCAAGTAGGCATCACTTTGGTTTCTGATATCCAAGAATTGTATGTCTCCTGCTTGAGATGCACTCACAATCTAGAATAAACATAGAGGTGAAAGCGGCGGTTAACATTTACCAAAAGAAAAAAAAAGAATAGCGGTGGTTAACATTTACCAAATAAATAAAAGTAGCAAGTTGCTTCTCTTTACCTTTGCTGGATCAAGTCCAGGTTGAAACCCGATTCCTACAACACGTTCTATGATACCACCAGCTCGTTCTACTCTACGAGTGTGGGGCCGGGTAACACAAACAAGCCTGGATCAAGCAACATGGATATATGGAAATTTAGCAAAAAAATGAATCAAACAAATAACATCAAACTTTTAATTCACATGTGTCTACGAAATACAGAAACTGGTCTTAAGCCCTCCGCGTTGTGGATTGGGGGTAAAACTATGCTAACCGAACGACGACCAAAATCGGGAAAAACGGAAAACAAAAAAAAACGATTTTCTAACACCAAGTGACTTATGTGATGTAAAACGTAGACGAAGTCAAATAATGACGGGGTGTCCGGTTTGAAAGTGAAATAGACCGAGTAAAGTACACGGGTGTAGACGCAAATTCACTAAATGACAAAGGAGTAAAGTACATGAGATGCAAACGAAAATTAACTAAATGACCGAGTAAAGTACATGGGTGTAGATGCAAATTCACTAAATGACAAAGGAGTAAAGTACATGAGATGCAAACGAAAATTAACAAAATGACAACAGAGTGAAGTACAAGGGTGTAATGTAAAATGGTGATAAAAATAGACCGAGTAAAGTACATGAGTATAAATGAAAATTACTAAATGAGAAAACACTAAACAAAGAAGTAACACACATTAATGTAAATGAAAAAATTTGCAAAATGACAGCCGAGAAAAGTACAAAGATGTAAACAAAAGTTTACACTAAAACACAAAATAGACTAAAAGACAGTATTTATTATTCATCTACATGTTCAAATTAACTAATTACATATATGTAAAAAAACTAGTTTACATATGTGTAGTCATAAAATTACATATAAAAAATGAAAAAGTTGCTCTTAACATGTATGTAATGATAAATATACATATAATAAATGATAAAATTATCCTAAACATAAAAATATACAAAGAAAAAAATTGTTTATTAGAAGTTCTGCGAGTTCTGTAAATATTTAGGGTTCTGAAATGATCTTCACTCAATATATATGTGTGTATATATATATATATATAGAGAGAGAGAGAGAGAATAATTATAACATTACCCATCAGGTGTTCTAATATCATACAATCTGACCGAGCCATCCACAAAGCCAGCTGCATATTGACCCCCATGAACTTGAGAAGCAGCCTAAAATCAGACAACATGAAATTACAAGATCAACCATGACAAAAAAAAATCATATAGCTTAGACATGAAGAAAAATTCATTTAAAAAATAATATAATGTACCAGTGCTGAAATGGTGCAATCTGATGCAAGAGGAATAGAAGTTAAAAGTTGCTCTTTATCCAGGTCCCATACCATGGTTGAGGAAACTTCACCAGATGCATACTGCAAGCACAAACAGTAACTTTTTAAAAAAATGAGTAGAAGAAACATATTTAGGGCTGTAAACGAACCGAACGTTCAGCAAACAATTCTTAAACCATTCGGCGGGAAGTTCGTTTATGCCCGTTCGTTTATCAAATGAACAAACACGAACAGAGGATGTGTTTGTTTGTTTATGTTTGTGAATGTTCGGTAATGTGTTCACTTATGTTTGTTCGTTTATGTTAATCTGTGTTTGTTCATGTAAAGGTTTTTATATGTTATATTTTAATTTATTGGTTTTGGTTTTTTTAGAATTTTGAAATCCTAGGTATACTATGTGCCTACGCCAACATCTCTCAATTGACCATTTCAAATTCAGTTTGTGTTAAAGCTTGAGAACCATCTTAATTTTTGCATTAGTTATGTTTATGACAATTATGTCAACTATGTTCAGATAATTATATTAAGTACTTATTTAATTTGGGTGGATTCTTCGTAATCTATGTGATCAGAAATGCATATTTAATTCTAAAATGAATATATGTTCCTCTGTATTTGTTTGTGTGCATGAACGATTGAAAGTTCGCTTGTGTTCATGAACATTGTTTGTGTTCTTGTGTTCATTTGCGTTAGTTTGCGTTTGGTAAGTGTTCGTAAGCAGTTCATGAACACGTTCATTTCCTTAATGAATGAACACGAACAAGAAATCTCGTTCGGCAAGTGTTCCTGAACAGGTTCATTCCTTAACGAATGAACACGAACAAGGTCTTGTTCGTGTTCGTTCACTTTGTTTACAGCCCTAAACATATTATCTAAATTATATTCAAGTATTTGTAAATTAACGAGTACCATATAGCCAGATTGCTGCTGCCAATCAACTACAGCATTAACACTCCTGACACCAGGTCTATGACCGTGAATAGAAGAAAATGCGGTTACAAGTTTTTGTTTGCCCCTCGAAATGTAATCTTTCCATATTCGCACATTTCCGTCACCTGCATTGAATAAATATAATAAATTCAAATAAACCATTAATTAAAGAGTAAATTACGATTTTGGCCCCTGTGGTTATATCACTTTTACCCTTTTAGCCCAAAAAGGAATAATCTTTTAACATCTGAGCCCTCAACGTCTTTTTTTAAACCCTTTTGGCCCCCAACGTCTTTTTTTCTAACCCTTTTGGCCCCTAAAAGTAAATGGATGGGGATAGTGTTAGGGGCCAAAAGGGTTAGAAAAAAAGACGTTGGGGACTCAGATGTTAAAAGATTCCTTTTTGGGCTAAAAGGGGACTCATAATTTACTCTTAATTAAAAAAGGAAATACGAGTCAGCACTGATATAGAGATGGGAAACTCACTTGAGGCTACAAGCAACAAGCTGTCATCAAGCTCATTCACTAAACAAAGTTTTGATATCCCTTTATCAGGATATTCATGATTATTAAAACTGTTTAATAATGTGGCTTCCTCATAGTTCCATATTCTAGAAAGAAACAAGATCACAAGATCACAAAATCAGTGAATAGTATTTAGAAAAAGAACAAAATAAATTCATGTAACATGTGCGTCTTAATATATTTATTGCTACTTATTCACTAACATCATAAATTACAAAGGGCAAGATATTGACTACATTAAGTCAAGGAAACAAATTAGTTATATTTCCTGGACAAAATTGATCAGCATAAATTCTTTCTTTTGCTGGCAATGCTTTTTGGTACATTAAAGATAAACAATACAGAAGAAAAAAACACAATTCGGCTTGTGAAGACTTGGAACATGTTCGGTATAACGTGGAGATCCTGAAATCTAGTCCCAACTCATGTATAAATGTATAGGTGCGCACCATACATACATACATATATATAAATATAGGGAAGGATCTTTTGAGAAGAATTATAATGTGAGAACATAAAGAACCAAGGGCATAATGGTAAAACACTAAATAGTAAGAACTCCTCCCATTTATTGTTCTCTTCTAATTAATTAAGCAAAAAAATTATCCTACATATATTTGAAATTTATCCTACACATATCGAAATTTGTCTTTCACCATAAACTAGGCTTGTTTTGAAAGAATATACTTCAAAAATGAGCTATTAGTTTGAACCCTCCACTATATATATGTTTATGTGTGTGTGTGTGTGTGTGTGAAACAGTAAAAAACCTAATATGATTTATTTAGAAACTGTAATTAGATGAAAGTTTTACAAAGAGCAAGAAAAAAGCAGAATTAAGAGAAAAGAAAACGTAAAGGTTTTTTTTCATGTTTTCCCTTCAAATTATGTAACTATTTTTTCAAACTTGAACCCAACTTCCACTGAATGGCCTCACAAATTCTAATTATTAAAAGTACTTGACAGATGAGATGTCACAATGAAGCAATCTTTAGATAGATTCTCAAATCTTTTATTTTCAATATTTTTCATATGTATTTAGTTTGGGTGGAGAGATAAGAATAATGAATAAAACGTTATATATTTAATTATAATTAGTAATCTAAGAATAGCCGAGCGGTAACTCCGCATTATATAAGATCTCTAAAGAGTTGCACAGGTTCGACCCTCACAGACATCAAAGTCCTCTAAAAAAAAATGTTTACGTCGGACATCGGTTAGAACTGGATCCGTGTCACGTGGCCGGTCATACAAAAAATAAAATTGTTCTTTAATTATATATACACTATCAGTAGTCAAGTACTTAACTTAAAGAAAAGAACGTATTTTGCAAAAGTGTGGGGAGTTCCATAAATATCCTAATTCCTAGATAAATTTTAGGTTTTATATTGTAACCAGATAACATAGTTTCAATAAATTTAGAATAAGTATTAGGATAGATTGAAAATTACAAAGATCTAAATATTTGGCTTCTATTTAATCATGAGTTCAATCATTAATCTATAGAATAAAATATTATTCTTCTTTCTCAAAACCTTTTAAAAACTCACTACAATCTAGAATAAAATATAACATAAATGATTTGAGGCACTTCTCTTGTACTCAAATCAAAATATTCATGTGTTATCACATATAAAAATGAGAGTTTATCTAAAGAAACAAATGTTATCTTAAAAAAGGTCTAATGCTTTCATTCAGTTAAATCTACATTTTGAAAACACATGTTATATCTTGATACCATGCTTGATACTCATTAAGAAGGAAAATATAAAAAACCAAATATCGTTAAATAAAGATACATCCCATATATATATATACAAATACTATCTAGGCTTCTCCAATTTAAAAAGAAAAATATAAAAAAACCGAATATTGTTGGATAAAAACTTGCAGTTCCACATTTGTTCAGTTTATATCAAACACAATCTAGAAAACATTAAATAAAAATACCCCTTAATTCACCCTAGAGAAAAAATAATTTCGACAATAAAAAGCAATCCAATTATTAGAAACAGAAAACAAATAAAGCTAGTATACCTGATACATTCACCCTCATCTGCAGCAACCACTATTGGAGAAAAAGGCTGCAACAAAGATGTTTTAGCACTGCTTTCAAACTTTGTATCCCATCGAGCAATTGGATTATGCAGATTGGTACCAGCTGAAAAACATATGTGACACATTAATTAATATAAACTATAGAGTCAACTGAAGATGAAAGTTATTATAAAATATGAAATTAATTGCTATTTGGGACCCACGGGAGCGTTGGCACTTTGTGATGTGTTCAAAAACATTTTTTTCCCTTTCTTCACGTTTAACCGTGATTTCATCAGCGTCATCGGATGCTGTAAGAAGTGGTTTTGAAAAATGACTGCAACTCCAGTTGTAGATGGTTGATTGTGGAAGAAAACTACGATCTGACGAACCAGGAACCCCATGTGAACCCAAAAGCGAGTCGGCTAGCCCCGAATCCATTAAATGTGGTCTGAACTCAAGAGAACAAACCCTTCGCATTCCGGTCAAGTAACTTGGTCTTGGAGGGCTAACAGGGGGTGTTCTAAAAGTCAACGGTAGATGACCCGTTCCTAACACACACAAAAATATGTATCTGATTAAAAAAATGAAGGTTAATAAAACATGATATAAGACTAATTACTGGGACCTACAATCGTAACAATATAATTTAAGAGTTTGGTTAAATATGATATTTGTTCATAGAGTAAAATGCCATTTTCGTCCCTAAGGTTTGGCCAGTTTTGCGACTTTCATTCAAAAGTTTCTTTTTCCGCAACTGGATCCAAAAGGTTTGTAATCTTGTCATTTTCATCCGGCTGGTTAACTCCATCCATTTTTCTCTGTTAACTCAGAGATATTTCCGTCTTTTTTGCTAACTTAAAGGGCAATTCGGTCTTTTTCACTTTATGTAAAAAGCCCGAATACCCTTGAAAACAACCGATTTGCCCTTTAAGTTAACAAAAAAGACAGAAATACCCCTGACTTAACGAAGAAAAATGGATGGAGTTAACGAGTCCGATAAAAATGACAAGATTTCAAACCTTTTGAATCCAGATGCGGAAAAACAAACCTTTTGACAAAAGTCGCAAAACTGGCCAAACCTCAGGGACGAAATGGCATTTTACTCTTATTCATATTTATAACCTCAAACAAGGCATGTGTAACTAACTACTAACATTAAGAAGAAAGGTACCTCCATTCATATCGAACCATGAAGATGAGCGCGCTAATCCAGCAAGACTGGTGGTGGTGGTTGAAGATTCTCCTGCTCGTACACCGCCAGCGGTGGTGGCTTTAGCGGACTTAGTCACTACTTGTTCAATTCCAATAATAGAAAGAACCCGTCGGCCCAAACTCGAAATCCGCGGTGACGGATCCTTTGCTAGTGTACACATGGCGGATACACATTGGGTATACAACCCGTTGTCTAATTGTCTAGGCTTTGCATGATTAACCGCCCCGTTTGTGATACAATCGGTTAGCATGCCAGGATCCGAGTGCTGTGATGAGTCATCAGAAAGTGGTGACCCGTGCATTATACTAGATGTAGCAAGCGGGCTGCTGGAGGAAACCCGGGCGTCTCGTGCAGCAGTTTGGCTGTCACCACCAACCCGCGACAACGGACCGATTTGAGAATACTGGGTAGGAGTGTTGTAACCACTAACTGAATTCCTAACTGTAAAAGGAAAAGAACTCAGCACAGAGTTAGGCTGTGGTTTCCAATACGCAGCAGCTATAGATTTCAGGTTACGATTGTGGCCGAAAGCAAACCGCGCAAGAGCTACTGCCAACTCAGCCCTGACTAATGGGCTTCCATCTGAAACAACATTCAAAAGGCTTTTAACAATGCTAATTTCAGCCGCAACTTTTTCATCATCATCACGTTCATCATCTCCAACTTCTCTAGATGTATCAAAGCCAACATCGAGTAAAGTGCCCAATGCAAATACAGCAGAAGCTCTGACCTGAAAAAGAGGTTTGGGTTCTAACTTTTGACGGAAAAAAACAAGCATTTAAAAAAATATCCAAAAAGTGTAACGAATAGTAAACCTCGGGTTGGGGCTCGGAAAGTAGAAGTGAAAATACAGTAGGAGCATTAGACTGCACGCCTATAATTTGTGCTTCTGTGAAATCTTCCCAAAGTTTTCCCAAACAAAGACACAGCCACTGTAAAAAAAGTGGTTCAGTTTGAGTGTCGTTGGAGGCTGAACCACCTTGAAGATGTTTTAAACAGACGTGAATTAGGTTGGCTTCGATACAAGCTTCTTGACCCTTTCTGTGTCCGTCAACAATGACAGTTAAAACAAATGCAGCCATTGCGCGTTGTTCGGGGAATGCTTCCACACTATCCAAAAACCTGATGAAATATGTGTGGCCCCCATCCTTCACCAGATCCACCTGGCATGACTGTCAAATCAAATAAATTTGATTTTAGTCAACACTAGCATGCTACATAAAAAGATATACAAAGATGGTAATAGCTTTAAAACATATGAACACAAGTAGCTACCTTATCAAGTGCTAAGATTTTTGTCCAGATGAACACAAGTATTTGTCTAAGTTCAGGTGTAGTCGTCTGTAATAGCTTCAAAACATATGGAAAAATTCCAACTGATAAAGCCTACAATGAAAAAGGTTATTCAATATATGATACCATTAAGAACTGGTCACACGCCAACGAGAAGGAGAAGGAGAAGGAGAAGAAGCTGAAATAACATACCAGGTCAACAGCCCATGGACCCATATCAAGAAATCTGCCAAGAAGCACCAAGGCACGAAATCTATGGCATTGACTGAGTAGAACCTGAACCGTAACACATTTTAAATCAATTAGCACTAGACAATAATGAATTATTTGTAAGTTGAGCCTAGTAACCCCATTCTTCGTGTGGCTAATGAAGTTGAGCCTAGTAACCCCAGGGTTGCTTATCTTTGTAAGTTTTCTGTTCTAGACACAGCTACGTTAGGGTTGCTAACAATGCTGTTAATTTTTTGTTCTTATTGAAGTTTGACTAGTGGAGTAGTGAAGTTTGTTGTTTTTGCCTTATATTTTGTAATCATATGCTAAATTAAAAGAAAGAAAGAATGGTATATCCTCGGTTCCCCAGCATTTAGTTGTTGTAGGTTTATGGCAAACCATTCGACATGCATCATTTATCTTTAAGTTTGAAGAAGAGTGTTATGCATTTTTTAAAGACTCCAATTGATGTTAATTTTTTGTCAAGTTCATGACAGTGTAACTTTTTTTCTGTAAGATTTGTTTTGAACAAATGAAGGGTTGTTGAGGAAACTTAGATTGTAGAATCAGTGAGAACTTATAAATAGGACCGTAGGTTAACAAATTAGTAGAAATGCTAATTTCAAGTCATTATTCACACTTAAATATCCATATTAAGACTAGCAACAAATAGCTTTTTTAAAGTGTTGTTACAAACCAATGGTTTTCAATTGATTTGGAATAAAATATCAAACTGCATATCAACCTAATAAATATCGGTAGTACACTTGCATACCAACCCAAATGTCCAATATCTATTTTCTTATCCATGGTTACAATTTTTAAAGGGAATATGCTTTCTCTCAGTTGATCATCTATCTTCTAAATCTGTTAGCCATCTGATCTGCTATTTCTCTTGTAGCTGAATGCATAAAGTTTCTTGTTTATGAAAATTCAGGAGAATTATACACCACTAAAATTTTGTTTTAAAATTTTCCAGTTATGAAGGCTCAGAATGCACGTATTTATCGGATGTTAAATCACTACAAGGTGAATGGGTGATGAACAATAACAATTTTATGGGAGATTACGACCTTTGTTCTGTTATTCTTGGCAGCAAGCCAACAATTAAGATTTAAGATCGAATGTATTGTCAAGTATAAGCTCCTTTGCTACTGGAGTTTGTATCAGTACTCAGTAGTTGATATGTTACAAGTCGGCATATTTAGGTCTTAAGCAGGCAATGTACAGAAAAGGAAAAAGAACTAGCAAGCGAAACTAGGCAATCACCTGATCATGAAATTGCCTAGTTAGTATCTTACTTAAACTACAATAAATCTGCATTTGGGTCTTCGCTTTATTTTTAGGCTGTCATGTGTATCATATTTGTTCTTTGACATTTCTTAAACTTTTAAGAAATTATATATTGATTTTAATTCCTAGGACTTGGGTTGTGACTCACAGACTTTGTCTATTTGGGACATTGTTTATTTATGTTATACATGGTTGATGGTTCGGTATGCTTAGGGGCTAGAGGACACATACCTTCCCCTGGGGGGGGGGGGGGGGGGGGGGGGGGGGGGTGAAATTGCACTAATTTCAACGGTATTTTACTAATTTCGTGAAATAACGTTAAAAGCGGAGGACGGTTAATCATGCATCATGTAGTGGTGTTGATAGCCGAAAGACGAGGGGGTACATTCACTAATCGGCCTTTTTGCCTAGAGTTATGCGTCTTATGTCCAAAGCTTGATGCAAAACTACTATGGAGCCGGGGGTCTCACTGGTAGAGGTAAGGTTGTCTACATCTTACCCTCAAACCCTACCTTAGATCTGCTATTGGTGGGATTTACTGATGATGATGATGATGATGACGATGATGATGATGATGATGACGACGATGATGATTCATTATATATAGATATCCTATAAATTTTCAAATATATATAAAAATAATCTATTAACTTCACATAGAATTATCTTCAAATTATATAAATAAAATATTCATACATTCGATTTTTCATTATTCTCCACCGACGTTTTTTACCTCCTCTCATCCTCACTTATTTACATAAGTACATAACACATGTTAATCCTACATATTTTTGTGTGTTCTTTTAGCTATGAAAGATCATGCATCTCTTTATTTATGCGTATTAAATTAGCTTAGATATTAGTTGGTATATAATAAATACAAATGGATTGTTTTGTCATATAGTAGAATCAATACATATTGTTTAATATAACGGGTTAATTACTAATATTAATTTCAATGATTATTGCTATATAATTATTTTATTTTCTTTTTCGCTAAGCTAATTTAATACGCATAAATAAAGGAGTGGAGATAGAGATGGTTGGGCATGTGAGGAGGAGGCAGGTAACAACGTCAATTAGAGTAGTGGAAACCCTCATTGTGGAGGGAAGACGTGTATAGGTAGACCCAAATTGATTTGGGATGAGTGGACTAGGCAAGATTTACTAGTGTTGCACCTCTCTGAGGACATGGTCCAGGATAGGAGGTCATGGAGGCATACGATTAAGGTTAAGGACTTTTAGAGAAAAATACGGTTATGTCTTACTTTTAGATTAGTGATGTAGATGTTCATTCACTTCAGGTGGACTTTGCATGTGTTTGTGAATTTGCATGGATATATGTTGTGCATCATGTTATATGTGTTCTTGCTTTTAATATGTTACTCCTTCACCATCCCTTTTGTTATTGATAGCTTTTTATGTATATACCTTTTGTTTTGTGTGTTTCTCTGTTGTCTGTTTGGTGTCGAGGGTCTTTGGAAGCAACCTCTTTATCCTTAAGGATGGAGGTAAGGTGCGCCTACATCCCACCCTCCCCGTACCCTGAAAATAGCTATGCTATTTGTGGGATTTACAGGGTATGGTTGTTGTTTTGCTTCTTTCTATGACTTTATTAAACCTAAATAGTAAGTTACATGACCATGCATATTGTAGAGACCTGGAGAACAATTGGCAACTGCTCAGGCGGTTTCTTATGTTCAGACCCATGATTGAGCCACACCTCAAATGCTGTCAGTTGTTCTGTGAAAAAAGGACTTGGCTGCAACAAAAAAAAAAACTTATCGACTTTGATAATCAACAGTGTTGTGCAAATCTCATAAAAACAACTTAATTAAGCAAATCCCAAACCTGAAATTCCGCATTAGGGTCTTCGAGCAATGTTGGAAGCTGAGAAAGACAGATTTCAGCAGCCATATCCCATGCATCCCTGCAATGCACATAATCACAACGCCATAACTATATTAATAAAAAATTACCAACACGCCACATATGAGTGAGTATCCCCGTTTTTCTTAAAAGCAACATATTATATGTTATTATAACAGGGTAAATAAATGTATGTGCCTACCACATATGATGCTGATGAGTTGGCGGCAACATTGGATAAGAAACAGGTGAACAGTTTGCAGAGCGCATAATTCTCTCAGCAAGTAAAAAGTTCCGAAACAAACTTGCAACCAACAGATCTTGCCTGAATAATCTCTGAAATAAATCTGCAAAGAAACATAACCTCTTACAATCAAGTGCTAGTAATAATGTAATATAAATATACATAAAAGTTTTGCTATCAAATATCAATACCATGTGGCAGAACATTCCAGGCTATTGTGTCTGTTACTGCGGTAAAAATCCAGTTAAGCTCACCAAGCAGTGTTTTACGATCGGTTTGACGGCCAGGAATTCTGTCTATAAGTGAATAATCAAGTGACTCGTGTAGTAAGGAACGCGTGCAAAACCTGGAGAGTTAAATGAGATCAGAAGATCAATGTGCATAATAAAATGATGTAGCGGAATGCAAGAAAATTTTTCCTGGTGTACTTTTACTGTTGCCATGTTTTAGTCGTAACTTTTTGTTCGTGAGAGTCATCAAGAGATAGACTTTTCCCCGTTTGGGACATTAAGTGAACCTTTTGTACCTTTTGAGTCATTATGCTGTCAAAGTTTTTGTCTCATTTAATGACATTGACAGTCGCTATAAAGACGCAAACAAGACAAAACTTCATCTTTAATTAGACAGACGTATCCAAAACACAGATGGTGTTTTATGCAAAAACATATAATAATAATAATCATAACAACCAAAAGATAAAACAAACCAAATAGATTAACAGGTCAAACAAATCAGATGTCACTTGCATTTTATGCACAAAAAAAATCCTAAATCAGTTTAATCAACAGAATTAGTTTATTATTAAAATTATATAACTTTGTAAGCATACCCAACCTGACCCAACTCAATTCGACATGTACCAAAAATCAACTGTTTTGACTGTTGATCCAAACTTATTTTGAACCGTTGACCGACCTGTCTGATCCACCCAATCCATCCATTTTGCTACCTCTAATTTTATTATTTTAGTTTTAACTTTCAACAAAATGATTTAAAAGAGCATTCACCATCTCAATGCAATCTTGATGGGAGTTGTAAGGCAAGAAGTAAACACATCAGCAGGAAACTCGTGACTTTGTGGTAACGTCTCATGTGCTTCACAAGCCGCCAGTAGAATACAGTCGCGTGGTGAAGTTCCGGAAGAACTTGATGGACCCCAATCCTGAAGCTATAAATGTCGTATAGTTCAATATTTTGTTAAGGATTTAAGAATATAAGATCAATGATACCTCGATGAAAGCATTGACTATCATCCCTGCAGCTGAACAGTCAAAAACATATATTGATGGAGTCTTCAACCACGAATCGAGGTCGCTGATAGGTAAGGGAATATACTGTGTATAACTCTACAACAAAACAAAAAGATCAGTTTGGCAAAATTAATTTTAGCAGGGGCATAAAGAAAGTAAAAAAAAACCTAAATTTTATAAATTACCCTGTTAAAAAACCATATTTCACCGTTGGCAGTTGGCTTAGGTACACCATGACCATTATAATGAAATAAAACCCTTTCAGATTTTGCATATTTTCGACATGTGGTGCAGAGTTTCTTCACTTCTTCCACTGTGGGGTCTAGCTGGATTCTGTATTTGGCCTGTTTCCATGTTCCGTTAAGTTCAGAGGATGCTAGTTTAAAAATTCGTTAGTGTTGTATGGTGTAGTAAAGCGATAATCTCTCACCTTAGGTTGCCACCTTTCATACTGAAAAGTCAATGTTTTCCCGATTGTTTCAAGTGCCTTTTGTGGAGCCATAGAGAATGGATCTATCCAGCACTCCATTCTGGCACAAGGTGAAATCTTTATAACATCAGGTGGGTCCACGCTAATATTCAAACATAGAACAAGTGCAACACATCCTGTTTTCATCTGCAGTTCAAAACAAAACAAAAAAAATCTGACTACACAAGTAAATAAATGAGGCACAGATACTTAATGAAACTTTACTTGTTGAAAGATGGGCTGATCTAGAGAAGCTTCTTATAAGTTCCAACAAAAAGTTATGATAACACTAAAAAACTGTATGCTTTATTAGTTTATATATATTTCTAATTGCATTAAGCTTCCTACTTTGTTACTATATATACACAATGCATGCTGATACACAAGC
The DNA here is from genome assembly GCA_030545235.1 of Helianthus tuberosus. Classification (NCBI taxonomy): domain Eukaryota; kingdom Viridiplantae; phylum Streptophyta; class Magnoliopsida; order Asterales; family Asteraceae; genus Helianthus; species Helianthus tuberosus. The sequence continues at coordinate 154,500,657 of CM060409.1, forward strand.
ATATCGCATTCTAAGAATTTACTCCTAGGTTGTTATCAGAAAAAATAAAATGTAAGCAAAACCTAGAGCAATGAGCTAACAATATAGTCTAGTTATATAAGCAAGACCAAAGTAGATCCCTGCTAATCTAATCATCAGTCATCACTAATGTGTAGCCTATATTATATAAGTTATAACCAGTCTGACACCTTAAACTCTTAAAGAACTTTTAAAATATGTAAGCATATCAAATTTCAGTCCAAAAACACTAAACGCTTAAAATAAATGCTGATCCATTATTACAATACTAACACCAACAAATTACTATCTTATTCCTCTCTCGCAACTCGTAATCTTTTTCGCAATGCTTGAAAACACTAAAATGGGCTACAAGAACTAAAAAGGCACTGCCACTTACACAGTAACACCACAAGGTCACATCTTTGTTACTTCTCCATTTTACCATTTTAGTTTTGACTTAATGTTAACATATATTTAAATCCCAAGATGTTTTGTGATAACCATTACGTCTACAATTAACATCTATCCCATTAATCAACATGATATCATGTGCATAAAGACTATATTATGGGACATCACCCCACGTGTCCATCATGCACCTATCCTTAACCAAAGCAAAAAAAAAACGATGCAACAATCATCCAACTAACTCCCTCCCAGTGTAACGAACAATAATACCAAAAGAACTAATCTTGCTATCACATAATCACACACTCATAACTCATTGCAAGTATCAAAAGAATAAGATGTCTGCTATTGACATGGTGTATTGAAACATATCCGTCTTAGCCCTAAGAATCATCATCAATAAGACAGCAGCACTATGAAATACTCGCAAGGTGTAGCATTACAAAAACAGAACCTCAAGCAAATCTCTAAAACAGACAACTTTATAATCATGTGAATCCTAGCTAACAAAATGATAGCACTTTTGCCTAATATCCAGCACTAATAGCATATAAGTGACAAACAAACAAGATTCCAGGTCACCCTACTCATCCAATCAGCATTTAACCATTAAGTTGTAAACTAACAGATTAGATTTAATACAAATAAGCTGCAAGCATCAACTCCAAAACATACAAAATGGAAAAAAAACAACAAATTACCCGGTCCTTAGGCCGCCATTTCGAGACCAAACCGCTATCCACAGGACCAGAAGGAGCACCCGCCTCAAACACCTCATGTCTAAGCTCAGTCAACACAACATTCTGCGGCAAATACGCCATACTAGTAGCCGGTATCCCACTAACAACCACATTTCCATAACCACTACTACTAGCAACAGTCTCCGAATCCTCCCTATCCACATTCCTATCATTCTCCCTAGTCTGTACTCCACTATCAACCCTATGATTATTATTACTATCCCTATTATCATGCACTACAACATCCTGAACAACAACAACAGTTGAATTCGTTGAATTTGTTGAATTCACATCCAACCGGTGCGAATTCGAGTACCGATCCAGATGATTAGAAACCGAAAACCTAGACTCCATTAAATCTCCCAATGCCATTCAAATTGAAACGGAAGAAGCCCTAGGTAGGACCTATTCAAAACCTAATTTGAAAGCTGTTCGAAATTGATGAGTGAGTGAATAATAATAATCGCTAATCAACGAAGCCGCTAAACCAGCGGCGCATGGAGATTCTTCGGAGGATAGAGAGCGGGTTATCCAGCTTCGTTCAGAACCCTAGGGTTGTGGATGATTGGATGAGAAGCTATGGTGGATTTTGAAACGCTAAGTTGCAGATGAAGACGAAGAAGATGAAGGTGAAACCCTAGAGAAGAAGGAAGCAGGGGATTGATGATGGAGGCGCATGTACAGTAGTGCGGCTGTCAACAGAGGGGAGAGAGAGAGAGAGGATTTTATGGGTTTAAATTATTTGATAAAAAGTTTTATAGGAAATAGAACCAAACAAACTCTATAGTCTAGTGTGTGAATTGTGTCTGGTTAGCGAGTTGTAGGACTTTACAAATAGTTCGTTCGAAGCTCGCACGGATTTAGTTTAAAAAAAGCTCGTTTGATATGGCTTGGTTTGAAAGTGAGTCTAGCTTGACTTGGCTCGAGACGAGCCAAATTGGCTCGGTTTGGCTTGCTTGGCAGCTCGGCTCGGCTTAGCTCGAATTATTTTACTTATGATATATTTTATTTTTATATACATATAATATATTACAGAGTTAAATGTCATTTTAGTCCCTGTGGTTTGGGCCATTTTGCCAGTTTAGTCCAAAGGTTTTATTTTTAACCTGTGGGTCCAAAAAGGTTTCACAGTTGCCATTTTAGTCCACTTGGTTAACTTCATCCATTTTTTCTGTTAACGAGAAGGCTAATTTGGTCATTTTGTATGTAATTCTGTTAACTAAAAGGGCAATTCAGCCATATAAAATGACCGAAATGGCCTTCTGGTTAACAGAAAAAATGGATGAAGTTAACCCAGTGGACTAAAATGGCAACTGTGAAACCTTTTTGGACCCACAGGTTAAAAATGAAACATTTGGACTAAACTGGCAAAATGGCCCAAACCACAGGGACTAAAATGGCATTTAACTCTATATTACAAAAAACGTGATTATTATTTACATGTATTTAACCTTATAGTTTGATATCTATGACATATTTAAAGGTTGATTGTCGTGCCAATGAACAAATATTGTATTTACTTGAAATATAAAACTTTTTTTGCGTTGTTGAACGTGATTTTGGCTTGCAATGTATTAGGTTGAACTTATTTTGAATATGTTCTTCTGAAATATTGAATAATATTTTAGAATACTGAATTTTGATAGTTATGTATTAATTTTTATTTTTAAAATCGAGCCGAGCCGAGCCAGCTCAGTTTAAAACCAAGTCGAGCCCGAGCTTAGATTTTCAACTCGGTTTCAAATCCAAGCCGAGCCGAGCCAGCTCGGTTTATAATCGAGCCGAGCCCAAACTTAGATTTTCAGCTCGGTTTCAAATCCGAGCCAAGCCGAGCCAGCTCGGTTTATAATCGAGCCGAGCCCGAGCTTGCCCTAGCTCGGCTCGGCTCATGAACAGCCCTAGCGAGTTGTTTTATTGGTGTTAACATTATCAACCTTAATTTTTGTATGGTGAAAATTGTGTAACTCAAACATAACTTGTTTACTTTGTTTATCGAAATATGTTGAACGGTTTATGAGTAGGTATCAAGGAGGGGGCAAAGTTGACGATTGTCCAGAGCACACTTTCCTGGAGACTAGAACTTTTAAAAACAAACTTATAATCGAAGTAGTTTGGGCCTCTGATGTGGCAAATCATAATTTGATATAGTTTAGGCTCAATATTGTGCTTAATCAAATTTTGATACAAAAATAATGTTACCGTCCACTAAGTAATGAGAAATAGAATCAGTTTATGCCCAATGTTGTAGTGAATCAAATTGAGATCACCAATTGACGATAGCCGGTAAATGAATAATATCAACTACTTGACCAAACTAAACTTATTAATGTTTTCAATTAAACCCCAAAAGGCAAAATACTAAATTAAACAATACCAATATTCAAAGTCCTAACCCAACTAAGATGGTGTTTGATATTGCTTATTTAATTTCAAATGTTTTTTAAAAGCGTTTATTGAATTATGATTTTTGCAAACAATGTTTTTAAAAAAGTGTTTGGATTAGCTTTTTGTGGTGTTAAACATCAATAAGCTATAAGCTTTTTTTAAAGTGTCTGGCTTAGATTATTTATGTAAAATGACCAAAAAATACATTCTTATATATTTAAAACCATTTACTACTTTTACCCAATGCCTAAACTAGTAGGTTGATCTACGCGACTCGACGGGTGTCACTAATGTTCTTTTGAAGAGCGCAATATAACCGACCTGCTTTAACATTGATTATATTATTATTATTTAAATATTTAATAATTATGTACTTAAGTATTTAAATAAGACAATACTTAATTGAAATAGTATTTAGTTATAAAAATATAAATAGTACATATAGCTCTTTTGGAGAGCGTAATCTAACTAGGCTTACCTTAAACACTGATTTTATTTAGGTATTATTGTTGTTGTTGTTATGTAAATATATAGTAATTATGTACTTAAGTATTTAAATAAGAAATACTTAACACTTAATTTAAGTAGAACAAACAACAACCTTACCCAGTTTATCCCACCTATAGCTAAGAAGCTATTAGTAGGGTCTGGGGAGGGTGAGATGTAGGCACACCTTACCTCTATCCTAGGGGATAGAGACGCTGCTTCCTGCGAGATCTTCGACTCCAAAGACATATCAAGATATAATAGTCACAAAAAGCATACACCCGCACGGGTCTACGAAAAAAAACATATTTGGTTTAAAATTCACCCCACAAATAACTATAAAAGGCTAAGTTCCTAAGACAAGTAAGTCCCCTCCCTATAAGTCCTTAACCTTAATCATACGTCTCCACGAACTCCTGTCCTCGACCATGTCCTCAGAGAGGTGGAAGTCTAACAAATCATTTCTAATTCGCTCTTCCCAAGTTAATTTCGGCATGCCTCTACTCCATTTCCCCTCCACGGTGAGAGTTTCTACTGTTCTAACCGTAGCTGTCACTTTTCTCCTCCTTACATGCCCAAATCATCTCAACCTCCCCCCCCCCCCTACCTTATCTGAGATACTAGCCACTCTCAATCTTTCCCTAAAAAACCTCATTTCTTATCTTATCCATTCTAGTGTGCCCACACATACATCTTAACATCCTCATGTTGCTACCTCCAGCTTCTGCGCTTGTGTCTTCTTGATGGCCCAACATTATGTTCCGTATAACATAGCAGGTCTAACTGCAACACTATAAAATTTCCATTTTAATTTAGTTGGAAATCTATTGTCGCACAATACCCCTGAAGCTGCTCTCCACCTACACCATCTGGTCTGAACACAATAGGCTACGTCACTATCCATATCCCCATCATTTTGTACAAACAATCCTAGGTACTTGAATTTAGTTACCTCCGGAACCACTTGCCCCTCAATGGTGATCTGAGTGTCCAGGTCGTCGCCTGCACCGCTGAAATCACAGTAAAGATACTCAGTCTTAGCACGACTAATTCTCAAACCTTTACCCTCCAGAGCTGTACGCCACTCCTCTAGCCTTGCATTCAGACTTTGTTTACTCTCCGCAACTAACACAATATCATCCGTAAAAAGCAAGCACCACGGAACTGTCTCCTGGATCAACTTTGACAACTCATCTAGGACAACCTCAAAAAGAAACGGACTCAACGTAGATCCTTGATGAAGTCCTACTTGCACAGGGAAGAAATCAGTATCCCCTATGGGTGCACGAACACTAGTTTCACTCCTAACATACATATCCCTAATGATGTCTATATATTTCCCGGGAACCCCTCTACACTCCAAACTATCCCAAATCAGGCTACGTGGTACACTATCATATATCTTTTCAAGGTTAATGAACACCATATACAGATCTCACTTCTTCTCCCTGTACTTTTCCATCAACCTCCTTAGAATGTGTATTGCTTCCGTAGTTAACCGCCCCGGCATGAATCCAAATTGGTTTTCTGTAACCAGAGTTTCTCTCCTTAGTCTATTCTCAATTCCCTCTCCCATAATTTCATAGTATGACCTGGTAACTTAATCCCTCTGTAATGAGCATCCCCTTTGTTCTTATATAGGGGCACTATGACACTACTCCTCCACTGATCTGGCATGCTTCCAGATATGAAATAAGATTGAACAAAGTAGTTAGTCATTGAACTCCTTTATCACCTAAACACCCCCGCACCTCAATGGGTATGTTATCTGGGCCGACAACTTTACCCCTTCCCATCTTCCTAAGTGCGCAGCCCTTACCTCCCCATGTGTTATACGCCGACAAATGCAGTTATTTCTTTGTCTCATTTGAGTAATGGTGGACACTTTCTTGTTGGTTAGCTCTCCCATCATTGAAAAGTTTATGAAAGTGAGTTTTCCATCTTAGTTTAATGTTATGATCCTTAACTAAACCACGACCATCCTCTCCCTTTATAAATTTCACTACTCCTAGGTCATTTTTTTCTACGCTCCCTAGCTTTAGCGATCTTGAACATATCATGTTCCCCCTCCTTTGTTTCCATGCATGCATACATATACTTATAGGTTGTGTTCTTTGCCTCGGTCACTGTCTTCTTCGCCTCCCTCTTGGCCTTTTTGTATTGCTCCCTCAATCGTCTTTGCTCATCTTCATCTATGCACCCCAACAGATCTCTAAAACTCCGTTGCTTATGCCTTATTTTGGTTTGCACATCCTCGTTCCACCACCAGGACTCCTTATACTTACTCATCTTTCTTGTTGTGACCCCTAGTGTTTCCTTTGCCACATGAGTAATGGTGGTCGCCATAACCTCCCACATTTGGTTTGTGTCCACAACCAGTCGAGTCGAAGTAGTCGAGATGGCCTTATCTCTGAACACTGCAATCTTGTCGCCCTTTAAATTTCCCCATCGAATCATAGGCCGCATGTTCTTCTCCTATTTAGTCAATTTTATTCTCATGACTATATCCGCTACTAATAGACGGTGTTGAGCAACTGATGTCTCCCCTGGTATAACCTTGCAGTCTTTCCATCATCATTGGTCTCCTCTTCTCATCAAAAGATAGTCGATCTGTGTGCTACGCCCCCTGCTACTAAAAGTAATTGTAACACCCCAAAAACGGGTTTGGTAATCAAACCACGTTAATATTAATGACTAGGTAAAATACCGTTAGTGGTAAAAATTTAACCCGGTGAATATTAGGACTTAAATAAATAATCATAATATTTACTAAAAGGTGAATAAAAGCTTTTAAGGAAATAAAAAGGATAAAAGGCCCGAGTTAACGGGACCTAAAATAAATTTAGTCATAAATATTCCCGAACCCGCTAAGTTAACTAGGAATATTAAACCTAGTTAATAAGTGGGAATATTATTGAAAATAATTAGGTTGTGACCTAATTAATAACTAACCAAACACGAGGGACCAAAGCCGGGTAACTTGAAATTGGAATTATAAACTTAAAAAAAAACACAACACACACACAAGTGAGTGTGTGCGAGCGTGGGTAAGGCCAGGAGAAAGCTCCCATGGAGCTCTAGCCCTAAATCCAACAAATCTCTCAAATTGAAGCTCAAATCAAACCCAAATCGTCTGCATGATTACAAATTCGTGATCACCTAGTCGTGGGGATTACAAGGTATGTTGAATTTTATGATTTGGTGATACTTTGAGATTATGATGAACAATCATAATCAAAATTCTGGAATGAATGTTGAATCTATGAGTGTTATTGTGATTATATCTTAGTTTAGAAACAAACCCTAGTAGAAAATTTGATGAATTGTTGTCAAAACTAGGGATTTGGTAATTACCCTATTATGTGCTAAGTGGGTTTTATGACAATAAGATGAACACTCGAATTAGAGTGTTAAATTGATGAAAATTAATTGTTATAATATAAGTTCTTGATGTAATTCATGAACACTAGACTTAGAGGTTTGATTGTTATGTAAATCTTGGTGAAAATAACTAATTATAAACTAGTTAGTAAATATGTGAAATCATGCACATTAGGTGTTTGTTAAAATGCCTAAATGAGAACTAAAGTATTGAATTTAGAGTGAAAACGCGTATTCGAATGATATGGCAATTACGCGTGATATGAAGTGATAAGAGTTCTAAATACTATGTTGATTTAGACTTAATGTAGTAAACATGTGATTGAAAGTAGTTAACTTTAGATAAGTTAAGTTAACTAATCATGAAGCCGAATAGTAGCTTCGGCATAGAAAATAAGTGAGGTGGAATAGTCGTGATTGTTAATGACTAATTTAACCGCCTTGTAAATGTTTGACAATAGTTTGACGCGTAACAAGCTAGGTGAAAGCTTGGAGGAGGGAGCGGGTCAAACGGAGCAAGTACGGAAAGAAAAGCGTGGCGTGGATGCGAGGTAAGTGTAATTTACACACTTATGTAGAATACCCGTTTATTCGATACATTGTAAACGTGATAACAATAATATTGGAAATATGGAAATTTGTCAAATATCGACTAATGTAAATCAAGGTTAAAAGGATACCCATGGCGTAAGCCGAAATGGGTTGAATTTGTAAGAAAAGAGTGTAAAAGAAAAAGGGGTATGGTAATAAAATCCGGGATGGGATGGACGTATGAATTGGAGATCAAAAACGATGTTTTTGATTAAATAGATAATGTTGGGCATATACTCCAAACGGGTCGAATGGTGGTGATAACACCATTTGACAATATCGACTAATGTGGTTGTCAAGTCTTATGTTAACAGGACCAGTTAGCAAATCAGATAATTACGTCACCATTGATGGTGTGATAATGAAAACGAGGTATAAATCGGGTCTACTTATTGATCCGGGCCAGGTACGCATAATTATGTTGTAGTTAAGAATGCTATTTTGGTCGAATAATTGAGAGAGAGTCCTTCGTCGTAAAAGGACCAAAATCAACCAAAACGCCCTTGTAGGCTAAGTTGAACAAACAACCCTTAAAGGTTGTTTGGAAGTGAATTTCATGATTAGATAAATACTTAGAATAAGTATAGAAGTTGAAAGATGTAATATGTTAGTCAAAAGGCACTATTTTAGTTTTTGCCATAAATTAATGAACCAAGAGGTAAAATTTGGTTTATATTGATCGCCACATTAAACCCACCTTAAATACAGTTGTGGTGGGAGATTTTAGGATAAGAAATATGGAGATGAAATGCTAGAAGTAATCGAAAGCGATTTTAGGTTCGAAAGTGCTTAAATACCCTTAACGGGTCAAAATAAGCATACGACCGAAAACGGGTTCAAATTGTGTAATAAACCTATGATTAGAACCTAATATAGTAGGTAACATTAATTTGAAGAAGTGTATGAGATATAGGAATCAAATAAATACGTTTGTTTGATAAAATGCATAAACGGGTTAAAATTCGGTAAAAAGGTAATGAGTCGAAGGCTTAGAAGTCTCAAAATTTCTTATGTTGGATGTAGGATTTTAACTACATAAGATGGAGGATTAAATTACGGACGCGTAGGAAAAAGAATCGGGTAAAACGGATCAATAACGAAGAAGTTATGGCCGTTTCCGTGAAATCAGATCGTGTTGGGTATGTACAGCATCAACAGGCTGTGAAAAACAGGGCTAGGCGTGACACCTAGGCCCTTGGCGTCACGTCTAGCCCCCCAACTCCGAAAATTGTTAATTTTTGTCATTTTTAACCCCTGTACTTGTTTGAACTTAATATTTGACTATCAAAACTAACTTTTAAGTTGGTTTTGATCATAGGTGAATGCCAAGAGTGCACGGATGAAGATCAAGCGACGAGCAAGAACCGAACACGATCACGAAATAAGCTTCCGCACTATGTATCGTTATTATGTTAAACAACGAACGTACACATGATATGTTGTATACTTATTAAATTGTAAAAAGTTTTAATAAACCCGTAATTTCCAATGCATATGTAATCTTAATTACATGACTGTTTTTCGTAAATGATACGTTAAACCTTAATTTATAAGAACGGGTGTTACAAGTTGGTATCAGAGCCTTGGTTTAAGAGATTCAAGTATGGTGGGAAAACTATGCTTGGACTTAAACCTTATGCTCTTAATAAAGATTGGTGTTCGGTTCGTGGCTTGATCGCAAATTCGGTAAGTACATGTATATCAAAGGTTTAGTATGATTAAAGTGTTGAGAACAACACATATGGTTATCATGTAATACACGTTACACCAATAAAAACGATATAGAATAGATATAGTCAACGGAATTACACGCGTTGATGTGTATAGTAGAAAAGCCTTGTGTTATAATACGGGCATCCTTTAATGTTGAAATTACTAACTGTTGTATATGTTTTTTATTGAAGGACACTCTCATATGAGGATAGCGAGAGTTTAACAAATCATGGATTTGACAGAGGAACGGTCCAAAGTATGACAAATAGAGCACGATCACCAAGGACCTAAATGGCGCAACGATTGCGAATAAGTTAATGGCAAGGGGAGCCTGTTAGAGCAAGCATTATCAGGTGCACGTTTTAAATTATTGCATAAATAGTAATATGCAACAAATATGTAGAGATTGAAAGTTGCATATGTAGATTGAAAAGTTGGAAAAACCTGAATAGAAAACCTAACCGGGATATTGTTTCCAAGAAAAACAAATAGAGGCATTACTTATATGGGGTGTAATGTGAAAATTATAAAAAGGTCATGTATACCAGGTGTTGATCGCTTACTCTGGCCAAGTAAGTAGTGAACACGTGGTACCATGAACTTCTTATGATGGACACATTTATGTCCGATGTAGTAAGGATAGGGTGAATGGGACTAACTTGAAAAGTACCCAAATGAATAAAATGAGCAAAAATAATTGATAATAATGTAAACGCACAACCGGATGACGGAAACGTATTACATTAAGATGATGAGCCCGAGTGAAGGGACAAAGATTAATGTAAAACAATTAAGGTATGCAATTGGGAGGGGTGTGCTTACACTCGAACCCGAAGAATGCAAATATGACTCTTAACGGGCCGATTTTGTAAAACACCAAATTTGAGAACAAAGTAGGAATATAAAAGCGAAACGAAGTCATAATGCATACCGTAAGGGTTGCAATAATAACGACTTCGGTAAAACACCCGGTTGGTGGGTAAGGATTTAAACACATGCGTAGACTGGGAAACAGGAACGCGAAATAGAAAGTCAAAAGACTCGGAATATGAGTCATGACTAAAAGACGACAAGAATTTTCGCAAACATAAATTTTAGTAATTACGTTCAACCATTTCAAAGTTGGACGGGTCAAATAAAGAATGAAGTTTGACATTCATAAGTGATGAAAATTCACCGAAAATGAGTCAAACGAGTCAATATAGGAAAACGCAAACCGGTGAAACCGGAAAGCTAAAAACAAAAATATGGAAGGACCCGGGTAGTGGGTTGTAAAGGAGTATAAGTATGAACCGGGTAATGGCAAGTGTAAGACAAAACGACGTGTAAATGATGCTAGAAGTCGTAAAGTCGGAAAGGATAGTCTGGAAGTAAACAAATGAAACCTTAGACTACGGTCAAGGTCAACTAAAGCTCAAAAGCAAAATTAAATGATTCCAAACATAACAAAGGATGCTTTAAAGCTATATATGTATAAATAGACAATGGAATAAAGACTAGAATAAAAGATGATCTACGGGATCATCATAACCTACGGGATATTAATTAGTGTAAAGGTCTACGGGGCCAAAATGACCCACGGGTCATGAACAGAAGCAAAGGGATCATAAGGGCCTCGTCTTAAAGGGATGAAAGTTTAAGGAAATAGCCTACGAGGTTAAGTGAAGGAGCCTACGGGTCAATAGTGTAAGGTGAGGGAACTTGTTAAGATTCCCCGCGTAAAACGAGAATGGAAAACAATAAATTAGGGGATTGTCAATTTCCTTGATATGAGTAATTGACATAGTTAAAGAGAAAAACGTTAGACTAAAATTCAGTTTTAGTAAGAAATAGCATTTTTATAAATATAAATTCTGATAGGAAATTGAATAGTAAGCATGAAAGATTCAAGTCTTGACGCTGATAGGCGCAAGACGATATATTCGAAAAGTGATCTTTTCGAAAAAGAAAGGTAGATATAAATTAAACATGACGTGACACGATCACGGTCAATAAATGCAATGTGAAGTGGAATCACATTATAACCAAGCGAGTGGTAAAAAGTAACTGGACTGATAAGTCAGTTAGTGAGACCGGTTAAGGTCATTTAAGTAATTTGGTTGCTTGTAAGCGGTGGATTCGGTATAACTGAACCGAATAGATGAATTTGTAAAAAAAAATTGTTGATAAAAGTGAAAGATTTCACTAAAAGACCTTTAACGGGTCGAAGTAACGGATTCATAAGGAATTCGATGGTATATGAAAGCGATGGATATTGCTAAGTTAACTAAACTAGTGGAAATAACGAGACTACGTTATTTCGAAGTTACACTATGTCGTATGAGATATGTAGACAATTAGTAACCAAAAAGATGTTACCATACTTTTCGGGTAATACTAACGATTGGTTAAAAAGTATAAGTAATGTTTAAAATATTTCTCGGATAGAATACATTGAGTTTAAACTCAATGAATTATGTAAGAAAAGGTTTCGAGGACGAAACCTCTTTAAGGGGGTAGACTTGTAACACCCCAAAAACGGGTTTGTTAATCAAACCACGTTAATATTAATGACTAGGTAAAATACCGTTAGTGGTAAAAATTTAACCCAGTGAATATTAGGACTTAAATAAATAATCCTAATATTTACTAAAAGGTGAATAAAAGCTTTTAAAGAAATAAAAAGGATAAAAGGCCCGAGTTAACGGGATCTAAAATAAACTTAGTCATAAATATTCCCGAACCCACTAAGTTAACTAGGAATATTAAACCTAGTTAATAAGTGGGAATATTATTGAAAATAATTAGGTTGTGACCTAATTAATAACTAACCAAACACGAGGGACCAAAGCCGGGTAACTTGAAATTGGAATTATAAACTTAAAAAAAAAAACACAACACACACACACAAGTGAGTGTGTGCGTGCGTGGGTAAGGCCAGGAGAAAGCTCCCATGGAGCTCTAGCCCTAAATCCAACAAATCTCTCAAATTGAAGCCAAATCGTCTGCATGATTACAAATTCGTGATCACCTAGTCGTGGGGATTACAAGGTATGTTGAATTTTATGATTTGGTGATACTTTGAGATTATGATGAACAATCATAATCAAAATTCTGGAAATGAATGTTGAATCTATGAGTGTTATTGTGATTATATCTTGGTTTAGAAACAAACCCTAGTAGAAAATTTGATGAATTGTTGTCAAAACTAGGGATTTGGTAATTACCCTATTATGTGCTAAGTGGGTTTTATAACAATAAGATGAACACTCGGATTAGAGTGTTAAATTGATGAAAATTGATTGTTATAATATAAGTTCTTGATGTAATTCATGAACACTAGACTTAGAGGTTTGATTGTTATGTAAATCTTGGTGAAAATAACTAATTATAAACTAGTTAGTAAATATGTGAAATTATGCACATTAGGTGTTTGTTAAAATGCCTAAATGAGAACTAAAGTATTGAATTTAGAGTGAAAACGCGTATTCGAATGATATGGCAATTACGCGTGATATGAAGTGATAAGAGTTCTAAATACTATGTTGATTTAGAATTAATGTAGTAAACATGTGATTGAAAGTAGTTAACTTTAGATAAGTTAAGTTAACTAATCATGAAGCCGAATAGTAGCTTCGGCATAGAAAATAAGTGAGGTGGAATAGTCGTGATTGTTAATGACTAATTTAACCTCCTTGTAAATGTTTGACAATAGTTTGACGCGTAACAAGCTAGGTGAAAGCTTGGAGGAGGGAGCGGGTCAAACGGAGCAAGTACGGAAAGAAAAGCGTGGCGTGGATGCGAGGTAAGTGTAATTTACACACTTATGTAGAATACCCGTTTATTCGATACATTGTAAACGTGATAACAATAATATTGGAAATATGGAAATTTGTCAAATATCGACTAATGTAAATCAAGGTTAAAAGGATACCCATGGCGTAAGCCGAAATGGGTTGAATTTGTAAGAAAAGAGTGTAAAAGAAAAAGGGGTATGGTAATAAAATCCGGGATGGGATGGATGTATGAATTGGAGATCAAAAACGATGTTTTTGATTAAATAGATAATGTTGGGCATATACTCCAAACGGGTCGAATGGTGGTGATAACACCATTTGACAATATCGACTAATGCTAGAAGTAATCGAAAGCGATTTAGGTTCGAAAGTGCTTAAATACCCTTAACGGGTCAAAATAAGCATACGAGTGAAAACGGGTTCAAATTGTGTAATAAACCTATGATTAGAACCTAATATAGTAGGTAACATTAATTTGAAGAAGTGTATGAGATATAGGAATCAAATAAATACGTTTGTTTGATAAAATGCATAAACGGGTTAAAATTCGGTAAAAAGGTAATGAGTCGAAGGCTTAGAAGTCTCAAAATTTCTTATGTTGGATGTAGGATTTTAACTACATAAGAAGGAGGATTAAATTACGGACGCGTAGGAAAAAGAATCGGGTAAAACGGATCAATAACGAAGAAGTTATGGCCGTTTCCGTGAAATCAGATCGTGCTGGGTATGTACAGCATCAACAGGCTGTGAAAAACAGGGCTAGGCGTGACACCTAGGCCCTTGGCGTCACGTCTAGCCCCCTAACTCCGAAAATTGTTAATTTTTGTCATTTTTAACCCCTGTACTTGTTTAAACTTAATATTTGACTATCAAAACTAACTTTTAAGTTGGTTTTGATCATAGGTGAATGCCAAGAGTGCACGGATGAAGATCAAGCGATGAGCAAGAACCGAACACGATCACGAAATAAGCTTCCGCACTATGTATCGTTATTATGTTAAACAACGAACGTACACATGATATGTTGTATACTTTTTAAATTGTAAAAAGTTTTAATAAACCCGTAATTTCCAATGCATATGTAATCTTAATTACATGACTGTTTTTCGTAAATGATACGTTAAACCTTAATTTATAAGAACGGGTGTTACAGTAATCAACTGTGATTCTCTCTTCTTAAAGAAAGAGTTTATGATGCCTAGATCGTGAGCTACCGCAAAGTCTAGAAGATCCCTACCCGGGTCATTCCTATCACCAAAACCCCCATGCACCAACTGAAAACCGTTGTTATCCTTACCAATGTGCCCATTAAAATCATCCCCTATAAAAATCCTTTACTCCCTAGGTACGTTCCTAACCACTAAATCTAGACAATCCCAAAAATCCCTCTTCTCATGATCCCCTAGTCCCACTTGTGGTGCGTAAGCACAAACCACCACCGCTATATCCTCTCCTAATACGAGTCTTAAAACCATAATCCTATCGTTGTGTCGTATCACCTCAACTACATTTTGTACAAACTTATAGCTACTAAAAATCCTACCCCGTTCTTTGTCCCATCGGACCCCGAATATAACAACTTGTACCCATTGTACTCTCCCCCTCTATGCCCCTTCCACCTAGTCTCCTGAAGGCATGCTAGCTCTACTCTACGCCTTTTAAGTGAATCTACCACCTCAAACAATTTACCAATTAGGGTTCCTATATTCCAAGAGGCTACATGCAAACTATATTCCTTATCTGTCACACCCCAACCGATAGCGGAATCATCGGGGCGCGGCACTAGGCGGATCAGATTGCTCAAGAGAATCCATAACAACTATATTGCGATAATATTTAATACATTCGTTATCCCATACTAACAAATAATACAATCACGTAAGCTATCACAGATTTCTTGTCCTCTCGAACAATACAATTCCGACAACCTAGATTTTAGTCGAGTTCCTAGACTTCCTAGCTTGATTTGATATAGTCTGCGATCTAACCTGCAACATACGTTAAAATATTTGTCAATACAAAAGTATTGGCGAGTATACAGGTTTGATAAGTAGCATAATAGATTAAAAAGTGCTGCGAATTTCCACATGCATAAACGTAATACACGACATATATACTCACAAAACTGATACTACCAACTAAGTCCTCGATGCTCGAATGTACGATGGCATAACTAGACCCCGTCGGGCGCAATAGTACTACACTAGTCGTGGTGGGACGTCGCGAGTATAAGCCCTAGCACATATGCAACTAGCATCACGTATATCTATGCATAACAGTTATTCGCAAGTGATAATTCGATTGATTGAATAATTCGTTTGATAAGTTCGATTTGATAGAAACGTATGTTACACCCAAAATTCGATTAAAAAGGGGTCAAGTATACTCACAGTGCGTAATTGGCAAGTAAATGAAGCTTGATTTGGGTTGCGTCTGAGTTAGCCTGATCGAATGAGAGTGCGTCAAATGGTGATGAACGAAACTGGTGACTATTGACCATTCGGTCGGATGATAAGGTCCAGTGACTATCCGGTCGGATGGCAATCCGGTCGGATGGTCATTCGTTTGATTGGTGAGTGGATCAGTCGTTTGGTGCTTATCCGTGCGGACGACAAGTTGTCCATGCGGATGAACTGTTGTGCGTGCGGTTGACATGTTGATCCGTGCGGATAACATGTTGTGCGTGCGGATGACTTGTTGTCCGTGCGGTTGACATGTTGATCCGTGCGGATAACATGTTGTACGTGCGGATGACTTGTTGTCCGTCCGGATTACATATGATCTGTGCGGTTGACGCGTCTGTTTCGCATTTTGAACACTGTTTCCGAGTGTTTAACGGAAGGAATACGTTCGTTTTTACTAGGGTAGTGTAATTTCGCACTAACACTTGAAGTTCCGTCAATTCCGACTCGTTCTAACGGCCGGGAATCACCCCGTTCCATCAGATCTGGCCGTTCGTGATGGTTCTTCATGGTTAACTCGAAATCGCACAGATTTAGGTGAGATTTGTCATTAAAACATGTGGAAATCACCCGGATCTGAGTCGTTTATAGTGAAATGAGACCCCAACTTGAAGTTCATAAGAACTCTTGGTGACATCACCTCAAAACGCCTCAAATCCGTAGATTTCACGGTTAGAATCTGAGTTTTAAAAGATAGAATGATGTAGAATCGAGTGTAGATTGTAGAAGTACAAGTTTTAGGTTGAAATCTTACCGGAATCGCGAGGAAATCGAGAGAAAAGGGTCTTGGAGCGTGTTTGGTTGAATAGGAGCTGTCACATCACTTTTCAAGTGATGTGACATGGTATTTATAGGCAACAGAGGAGGAGAAGGGGTTTCTGGCCCGGATTGCCCATCCGTGCGGATGGCCCATCCGTCCGGATGGCCTATCCGTCCGGATGGCTATCCTGACGTGTTGGACTTCTCCGTTTTGATCGTTTTTGATAAATTTCGAAGTACGCGCTTTTCATAGTAAATTTATACTATTATTATATTGTTATTATATATATATATATATATATATATATATATATATATATATATATATATATATCACGAGGGGTCGTATCTACGTATACATAATCCAAAGTTTCGATAATTAATAATCGGTTTCCGATTCGAGTATGCGATTATTAGCGACGTTTCACGGCCATCAGTGAGGGTAGTATAGGTCCTTCCTTGATGTCAGCGTGAACGTTATTTCGTGTAGTGCCACAAAGACTGACGGGGTACCGTTTACTCGTATTGTCATCATCGTCATGGCGACTGGAGTTACAGCACTCACCCGAGAGTCCTTGTTAGCGTTAATTGTTTACGTTCGACACATCACGGCCACTGAGGAGGGTAGAATAGGTCCTCACTCAATGCCTCCGTGAGCGTTAGTGTGATAATAGTGTAGTATAGTGATATTGTATTTCAAAAATATGCGATTATCCTTCGAATAGCGATATATACGATATGGTTACATTATGATCCGAATCTCCGGTGCTAGGCGTAATGAGTATAACGAGTAGTAACAACACACAAAAGTGCGGGTTGTTACAGTCTCCCCTACTTTAGGAAATTTCGTCCCGAAATTAATCCAATAGGTAGACTTCTAAGAGTTGGTCTTGTATAAGTAGCGATACAGCGAGTGATTGACCGTAAGTTGACAGCGAGAACGTTTCGAATAAGAGAGATCGACTGCGATCGCGAGAAGGCGACGTAAAGACGAAAGTGTTAATCCCACGAGTTGGCATTCCAAAGTACCTTGTCTTGTGTAGAATTCGTTAGTTCGATGCGATTGTAATTGAAAGGTTTCTCGTGACGTAGAGTTAACTGAGTCGATCGTTAACCAACGTTACAGGAAGCGTTCGTTTTAGATATCAAAAAGGGATTTAGGATGAAAATCTTTGAAAATTTTCCTTTTAACGTGCGGTCAACAGGGTCGATGTTAACCGATGTTGCAAGGAAGTTTAAGTTTCTAACATTTTAAGGAATTCGAAGATGAAAACAAGGGTTACGAAAACTCTCCTAGGATATAGGTTCCAGCTGAACTCGAGGTTGAACCAGCATCTCAAGAAAGTCTTGTTTTTGATCTTGAAAAAGGTTTTAAGGAAAAATTGAACTCATGAAGCTCCCTTTGAACATGGAGTTAAGCTGATTCGATGTTACCTCCACATTGTGAGGAATTTCATTTGTTCCATGGTTTTAATAAAAATTTTATAAAAATTCAGTTTTAACCTTTTGAAAAGGAGGATTTAGCATCAAGCCCCACTTGGCACCTTCCCACGGAAGTTTGTTAATATGTTTAAAACACTTATATATAGGAAGTACCAGCGGCGTATCCACCATGCTTTGCCCATATTATTTCCATTTCGTGAGGCAGTGTCAGGTGTGCCGATATGACTCGGATAGAATTGTGTTTACTCGGCCCAATCGATAGAAAGTCGGACCGAGCATAAGGTAGGATCGAATAGATTAATCCAGCGAGTTGACAAGCGAGAAGCGTATAGCGCGTTTTCGATTAGATTCCTTATTACACCCTCATGGCACGTTTCCACGGGAGTTTGCTAACATGGCGAAACACCATGCTTAACCAGGTTAGCTTTGGCTCGTGAAGCGGTGTCATGTGTACTTAATACCATACAGATTGCAATGAACACCAAGCGAGCGATAAGCGGTACGCGAATAAGCGGTAGGCCTTAGACGATAAGCGATAAGCGATTAGGTGATTAAGCGAATAAAAACGAAATACTTGTGATGACGGCGATGATAAACGAATTACGATAATCGGTAGTCGCGTTGCAAGCGATGGAGGTATGCGATTCGATTTACGCGGTTCGGTTCGATTGATTAACACCACGGAGTTTGACTAACATTAGACCCCACATGGCCTTCTTCCACGAAAGGTCGCTGATATGACTAAAACGCCCTGCTTTAGTCATATGAGTTTCATCTCGTGGAGCGAGGTCGTGCGTGCTAACTTAACACGAATATCACAGCTAACGGTATAGCGATAGATTGATACACAGCAAGCGATATAGTTCCTCATAATAAGCGACAGAGATTGCGAGATACACAGGATAAACGAGAGTTTTGTTTCGAATAAGCTTATCGTTACGTTGCGACGCATCTTGGCTATCGAGGAGGGTAGAATAGGTCCTCACCCAACAATACCGTGAGCGTTTATTTGCTTGATTGAGATTCGTTGCAACAGACTTATGACCAGTCTTGCGTCGATGCAATTGTCTTGCGAGGTAGACTCTCCAGAGTCCATTGGTGAGGCAATTGCATTGCATTTGCAGACTTATGACAAGTCTTGCGATGATGCGATTTAGTTGTTACGCCTTGTGATTGAGTGTAGTGTGTTGAAAATAATCACAATAGTATAATAGGTCTAATAACGTTCAAAACACGGGATGAAAGTAGTAGGGGTCGGGCAAGGTGTGCTCTATCATACTACCGAAGTTCCGTGAAGAAGGTGCCACGTGGAGTTGAACGTTATGGCACCTTTAGAATTCACTACGATCACCGTGCACTGACCCAAATAATCCCGTGTGCACCCGCGATTAATCGTTCCTTGCACGTTTATCGTACCTCGTTTTAAAAGTGTAGTGAGGGTAAAACACATTATTTTGTGATATAGTATATAGTATGTGTGTGAATCTAATCTAAGTGCGACGACTAGAGTGTGATAGAGAAGACGAAAACGAGAGTTAATGTTACGCGTAGTGGCAACATCGAGTAAATAGAGTAGGTTCAAAACTTAGAAATTAACGTCGAAAATCGTATCATTACAACTTTATCCTACGCTTGCTAGGTACTTGATGCTGAAGACTTTTGTTGGAGTTGTTGTTGTACTCAAGTTCACGGTTCGATGCGGCAGTTGCGGGTGAAGTGACCGTAACGGTTGCAGTTACTGCAATAGCGACAGTCAGCCCCGACTGGATGATGATAGGTACACGAGTAACACTGAGGATGAGCTCCAGTGTAGGCTCGTTTTGGAAACATCGGAACGGTTCGAAGAGGTTCCGGTTGCAGCAGTTTGGTTGTTGATGAGCTCGGGCTTGAAGTCTTTCGCTTGCGGCTGGGTTTGTCGGTGTCTTGCGAAGAAGTGTCGTCGTTGGAGGATTCGTCTGAAGACTCGCTTGCGGAGTCTTTGGCTGATTTGTCGGAAGATCCGTCGGCAGATTTGCCAGAAGAATCGTTAGCAGATCCGTCCGAAGAATCGTTAGCAGATCCGTCAGAAGAATCGTTAGCTGATTCATTAGAAGAATCGCCAGCAGAGTTGTCAGAAGATTCGTCAGTAGATTCATCAGAGGATTCGTCAACATGTTCGCCTGAAGGATTACTGGTGATTGCTTGATGAGCTTGCTTGACAGGATTCTTGGAGAAAAACCCTTCCACGAGTCGTTTGTTGTTGATTTCTGCGGCTAAGCGATAGGCTTCTTCGATGGTAGCAGGTCTCGCAGCTTCGACGAAATCACCCACACATTCAGGCAAGCCACGAATGTACTTCGAGATGGCTCTTTCTGGTGTGTTGACTTAACTTGGGCAGATTATGCTAAGCTGTTTGAACCTTGCGGTGTAGCCAACATTGTCACTTTCGAGTTGCTTGATTTCCCAAAACTCGTTTTCTAGTTTCTGGATCTCATGAGGGGGGCAGTACTCTTTCTTTATGAGCTCTTTCAGCTCATCCCAAGAGAGAGCGTAAGCTGCGGAGATCCCATGTTTGTTACGTTCGGTGGTCCACCAGTCGAGTGCTCGTGATTGAAATACTCCGGTAGCGCAAGTAGTACGGAAACTATCGGGACACCCGCTTTGACGAAGGGTAACTTCGATAGAATCGAACCACTGGAGTAGTTGAGTCGCACCTCCTTCACCCGTGAACTCCCTCGGGTCACAGGCTTTGAAGTGCTTGTAGAGAAAAGTAGATTGCGGAGCTTCCGTCTTGGAGTCTTCCGAGGCTCGAGGGTTGCTGAGAGAGTGCACTTGAGCGGCAATTCGAGGAATAAGCTTACTCACTTCCTTAGTCACAAGTGATGCAATCCTCTTATTGACACTTCGTTTGGCTTTCCTCTTAGCTACTCGTCTCGAGGTAGAGTTGTTGGAAGGCATCTAGACAGGAAGAGACTTGGAGTGAGATTCGATCATAATGATTTTTGAGTTTTGAGATGCGTTTGAGCGCGTTCAAACTTGATGCGATAGTATTTTAGTAATACGAATCACATAGGAGCCACATAGGAGACACGAAATCCCTAAGTTCCCACACATTGACTTGTTTGTTTATACATTATTTATACATCTATATAATTGTAGTTTGTAATTATACAGGTCGATTTAGAATAAGCGAGGACGAGTTGAGGTGAGAAAACGATAGCGAAGGCGATAGATTATGCATTAGTTTTGTTGCGAACATTCGGGTTTCGTTTTAGATTGCGATGGCTGTGCGAATCATGTGTCTATAAAGTAGGGAGTGGAAATCGTTAAATCGAGAAATCGATAAAGCGTAAGGTTTCAAGTCGTAGATAAGTTCTAACCATTGGTAAGATCGGTGGTTCGTATGCTAGAGTGCCTTGGGTGTTTAGGCGTTGACTACCCAAGGTAACCCAACTATATTCAACGAGTTCGGGCGCGCGCGTTGACCTAGAAGACTCCATGCTTCCACTGGGATGCAGCTTATGGCATTCGTCTTCCTAGTCATCGCGTGGCTCGAGTTATTGCAATAGTCGAGTCCTTGGTGAGAGCTTTTGAAAACCAGTTTATAGAGAGTGGAACGACTTATTAAGGTACGGGTTTCACCCCTGTCTTAACAGTTTCGTTCCTAGTTGTGGTTATGCTCTTCGAACAAATTCGTGAGTTCCACTAGATTTCGAAATGGAGGCTTTCGTCGAGATATGGATGTCATTCCTAACTCGATGAAAGGTTCTCGTGCTAGAAAAATGCGCTGAGTGAGCAATCCTATCGAGAGTTCTTGGTTTTCACACCTGATCTCGACTGGATCGCTCGGTTTCGTTATGCGAGTATTTTCGAAAACGTGTGTATTGTGTCGGCCTTAGGAAAGGCCTAGTAGTATTTCAGCCTTAGGAAAGGCTTCTTCGCGTGAAGTTGTAGTATGCGGTGTTCACACAAAGTGTAGCTTTTAGCAATTTCGATCGAGAGTATCAAGTAAGCCCAATACAATCCCCCACCGGGTTTGTATGAGTCGGCCTGTTGGTACTTAGACTATAGACTAGGTCAATTTCTAAGACGTCGACCCGGACTAGGTCGAGTCTGGCCTAATTCCCTATAGTTATGGCTCTGATACCAATCTGGCACACCCCAACCGATGGCGGAATCATCGGGGCGCGGCACTAGGCGGATCAGATTGCTCAAGAGAATCCATAACAACTATATTGCGATAATATTTAATACATTCGTTATCCCATACTAACAAATAATACAATAACGTAAGCTATCACAGATTTCTTGTCCTCTCGAACAATACAATTCCGACAACCTAGATTTTAGTCGAGTTCCTAGACTTCCTAGCTTGATTTGATATAGTCTGCGATCTAACCTGCAACATACGTTAAAATATTTGTCAATACAAAAGTATTGGCGAGTATACAGGTTTGATAAGTAGCATAATAGATTAAAAAGTGCTGCGAATTTCCACATGCATAAACGTAATACACGACATATATACTCACAAAACTGATACTACCAACTAAGTCCTCGATGCTCGAATGTACGATGGCATAACTAGACCCCGTCGGGCGCAATAGTACTACACTAGTCGTGGTGGGACGTCGCGAGTATAAGCCCTAGCACATATGCAACTAGCATCACGTATATCTATGCATAACAGTTATTCGCAAGTGATAATTCGATTGATTGAATAATTCGTTTGATAAGTTCGATTTGATAGAAACGTATGTTACACCCAAAATTCGATTAAAAAGGGGTCAAGTATACTCACAGTGCGTAATTGGCAAGTAAATGAAGCTTGATTTGGGTTGCATCTGAGTTAGCCTGATCGAATGAGAGTGCGTCAAATGGTGATGAACGAAACTGGTGACTATTGACCATTCGGTCGGATGATAAGGTCCAGTGACTATCCGGTCGGATGGCAATCCGGTCGGATGGTCATTCGTTTGATTGGTGAGTGGATCAGTCGTTTGGTGCTTATCCGTGCGGACGACAAGTTGTCCATGCGGATGAACTGTTGTGCGTGCGGTTGACATGTTGATCCGTGCGGATAACATGTTGTGCGTGCGGATGACTTGTTGTCCGTGCGGTTGACATGTTGATCCGTGCGGATAACATGTTGTGCGTGCGGATGACTTGTTGTCCGTGCGGTTGACATGTTGATCCGTGCGGATAACATGTTGTGCGTGCGGATGACTGGTTGTCCGCCCGGATGACATGTTGTCCGTCCGGATTACATATGATCCGTGCGGTTGACGCGTCTGTTTCGCATTTTGAACACTGTTTCCGAGTGTTTAACGGAAGGAATACGTTCGTTTTTACTAGGGTAGTGTAATTTCACACTAACACTTGAAGTTCCGTCAATTCCGACTCGTTCTAACGGCCGGGAATCACCCCGTTCCATCAGATCTGGCCGTTCGTGATGGTTCTTCATGGTTAACTCGAAATCGTACAGATTTAGGTGAGATTTGTCATTAAAACATGTGGAAATCACCCGGATCTGAGTCGTTTATAGTGAAATGAGACCCCAACTTGAAGTTCATAAGAACTCTTGGTGACATCACCTCAAAACGCCTCAAATCCGTAGATTTCACGGTTAGAATCTGAGTTTTAAAAGATAGAATGATGTAGAATCGAGTGTAGATTGTAGAAGTACAAGTTTTAGGTTGAAATCTTACCGGAATCGCGAGGAAATCGAGAGAAAAGTGTCTTGGAGCGTGTTTGGTTGAATAGGAGCTGTCACATCACTGTTCAAGTGATGTGACATGGTATTTATAGGCAACAGAGGAGGAGAAGGGGTTTCTGGCCCGGATTGCCCATCCGTGCGGATGGCCCATCTGTGCGGATGGCCCATCTGTGCGGATGGCCCATCCGTCCGGATGGCCTATCCGTCCGGATGGCTATCCTGACGTGTTGGACTTCTCCGTTTTGATCGTTTTTTATAAATTTCGAAGTACGCGCTTTTCATAGTAAATTTATACTATTATTATATTGTTATTATATATATATATATATATATATATATATCATGAGGGGTCGTATCTACGTATACATAATCCAAAGTTTCGATAATTAATAATCGGTTTCCGATTCGAGTATGCGATTATTAGCGACGTTTCACGGCCATCAGTGAGGGTAGTATAGGTCCTTCCTTGATGTCAGCGTGAACGTTGTTTCGTGTAGTGCCACAAAGACTGACGGGGTACCGTTTACTCGTATTGTCATCATCGTCATGGCGACTGGAGTTACAGCACTCACCCGAGAGTCCTTGTTAGCGTTAATTGTTTACGTTCGACACATCACGGCCACTGAGGAGGGTAGAATAGGTCCTCACTCAATGCCTCCGTGAGCGTTAGTGTGATAATAGCGTAGTATAGTGATATTGTATTTCGAAAATATGCGATTATCCTTCGAATAGCGATATATACGATATGGTTACATTATGATCCGAATCTTCGGTGCTAGGCGTAACGAGTATAACGAGTAGTAACAACGCACAAAAGTGCGGGTTGTTACATTATCTCTTCCCTTACTTTTTTATTGCAACTAATCACCTGATAAGATAAAAGAATACAAAAGAACGGAATAAGTTAACAATATAAAATAACGATACAACGCTTAGAATAAGCCACTAAAAACACTCAACAAGCAACAAGATACACTGAACCACAATCAACATACAACACCCTATGCAATACGGGGCATACAATACGTCAAAGATGATTCACTTTAATAAGAACGGCCACACACAATAAAAATATAACAATTAGACCTCTACGTAGAAAGCACACAGATGAGCAAACAATAAAAAAAAAACATAAAGCAATGTTAATAGTTTTTTTTTTCTTTTTCAATATTATCTATGATTTTTCAACAAACTGCTGTTATATATAATCTTTTATAGGTATAATATACTAGATATAATAATGTTTTATAAGGAACACGTGCACCTGCTTTTGTGTGGGACTATCGCCGCAAAGACTATCACCACAACCTTGTCGAAAAACTGAAAACCGTCCCTACAAAACCCAAATGTGGACTGAAATGTCGCCTGAAACTTGTTTTCTGGACGATAGTTTAAAGCGGGAGGGGTAGTAGCAGTGAAATCTGCCCTGGTTCGTGATGTTCCTTGCCGGAGAAACTGAAATCCATCACCACACAACCCGAATGTCAATTATAAACTTGCATGAACCCTGTTGCTTGGACAAGAGTTTAAAGCAGGATGGGTCGTCGAAGTGAAATCAACACTGGTTCGTGAGGTTCGACCGGCCTGTCGTCGAAAATTCGGTATAAAAGAGAGAGAGGAAACAATACCTACTCGACAAACCTGTACCGGCTAAGTGAGGGAGTGACCTTAGCCGGATTTTTACCTACTCGATCATATATAATTTTAATGATGGTCATGTTAATAATGAGATGGACCACCAAAAGTGGGAAACTAAGGAGTGATTATATAACATGATGGTTTCAACTTTGAAGTTATAGTATATTCTCACGTATCTTACGTTTTATATTACATATGAGCAAGTAATACATATACGATCATAAACAAGAAGTTTATGGTTCATGATTATTTAATTAATTGGCATGACCGGTTAGACCACACCGAGTCGATGATGATGTGAAATTATTGAAGAACCAAAAGATTCTTCTTGATAATTATACATGTAATGTTCGCTCTCAAGAGAATTTATATATTTGCCAAATAAATGAGGGTGTGTAACCCTTAATATTCCAGAAGTGATTAAAAGATACGCATATTGGTGTGCGTTCAGCATGATATATTTTTATTGATATTTTAAGCCCATTTTACACATTAATCAAGTTTTAAATTTATAAAACATGATATTCTACTAACACTAAACACACACTTGGGCAAGTGCACCCATTGTGAGCGTAGTATAGCATTGGTAAGATACCGAGGTCGTCAAAGGACACAATAGCTTTTAGTACCGGTTTATCCTCAACGTCTAATCAATCAAAAATTTTGGAAAAAAAGTTTTAAACATGAAAATAAAAACTAAAAATGCAGAAATAAAAATAAAGTAAAAACAGATAGACAAGATGAATCACTTGGATCCGACTCGCCTTTAATGTATCCTTTGATGATTTTTGCACTTTCGGACTTTTTAAGAGATTATCTTAGTTATAGTAGCAGGCCCCTCTTTTGAAGGTGATGTTACCCTCAACCCAGTGGTTTGAGTCAGCAAGGATACAATCCCAAAGGGTCGGAATATTGAAATATAATTAATCAAGTTATTAATGCGAAAAGTGGTAGGCCCCTCTTTTGAAGGTGACGTTACCCTCGGCTAAGTGGTTTGAGTCAGCAGGGATAAAATCCCAAGTAGCTGGTTTAATTAATAGTAGTTTACATATGAGGGGATCAAGCTATTCGCACCCCCGCCATCCAATACCAGTGGGTATTGAAGGAGGTCCTAGTAAGCTTAACCCAGGTCCTTGCAGGATCTATACACTTAACAAGGCAAGAACCTTACTAAACCATTCCCTTAACCCCCAACCAGGTAACCAACATGCCTCTATATAGACCGTAGAGACATGAATGGTGTAAATCTTTTACTTTATATAGACAGTAAAGTAATGGCAATACACCACGGATAAATGATAAAGAAAATTAAGAAACTAGTTATTAAAGTCATTAATACAAAACCAAATAAAAAGTGCCAAAAGATTAAAAATAAAAAGTAATACATAAAAGACTTGTCTTCACCATGTGATGTAAGAGGCTTAGCCAAACATGACCTTTGATTGGCAAGAACTCTTACTATCAATCTTGGATCCCGAGACTACTACACACTCAAAAGATGGATGATGGATGATGGATGATGGTGGTGGGTGTTGGTGGTGTAGTGGAGGTGGAGGTGGAGTGGTGGCAAAGTGGGAGAGTAGTGGTTTGCCAAGGGATGCCTTTGAAGTGAGCCAAGCACCCATATTTATAGCCTGAACAGAGCTCTGGCCACGACCCCGTGTCCAGCGGGCACGCCCCCGTGGCCAGCCTTTTCTCTTCCTTCATTAAATGCATTTGTCAGCATATGGCTTCACACGACCCGTGTTCAGTGGGCACGGCCCCGTGGGCAGAAGCGTATTTGTACTATCAAGATTTTGCAAGATTCTGCGTATCTTAGCGGTGACCACATGTCGCAACCCCCGACCCCTACCCCGGGAGCGGGCGGCCGCGATGACAGTATCAGTGGTATCGGTGTTTATTAATTTGGCAGCGGAAAATACATCTGGACCGTAGTTAGGAAATAGTTTATCAGAGTAAAACACCACACTTTTATAAATGATAAATACATGGGAAAAACCCAAGTTTCCATTACAAATATCTTTATAGGGATAGATCCCAATTTATTGACATAAAACTTCTGTCTTGTTTAGTTAACTTTTATAGCCACTTTTCCAAGCCTTCAGTGTTCTCCAGCTAGCTACTATTTGGCTTTCACATTTTGTTACCTGAAACGCGTTTTAAAAAGTTTTATGAGCAACAAATACCGGAGAGTGAATCCCAGTTTAATCAAAACAAGTTTTATCACTTTAAGTATTGAGGGCATCCGCAATTACATTTATTTACATCTACTTAATTACCACCAATGGTACTGTCAATCCTGACTTGTGGTCATGCTACTACTCACAGTGTAGTAACAAGTAATGTATATAAAACCCCAACATACTGATAGTAATTGTAGAATCACAAATACTCAATCATTGTTAATTACAATTAAAAACAATTGAGGTTTTGTAAAAAAAGTTTGCAAAAAGGGGAATAACTCACATTGCTATTTTAGATACTACTACTGCTTTCTGGTGACTTCCTGGTTATAATCTATTAAAATAAACAATGCACACGTGTTAGTAAGATAACCCAATTTACATTAGCTATACCCTCTCCCCGAGATAGAACTCCAACGACTGAGTCAGGCAGAGCCTTGACATGCGTTACGGAGCTCTAGATCAATCGGGCAGAGTAACTAATACGTAACCGGGGGTTATAATACTTACAACGAGGCAGAGCTTCGCTTTTTAGTGGGTATAATACCCGAGTATTATAATAACTATTCAGAAGTTTGAGAGGAATTTAGATTTTGAACGAGTTGAGACTAAGCTCGAACTCCTCATTTATAGGGTCTGAGCAGGGGCGGCTAGCGCCTCGCGAGAGACTTAAGACAAGGCTTTGCGGCCCGCGAGGCCTCTAGGGTAGGCCCTAGCCCTGCTGAGTCAACTTTCTAGCTTCAACACGCGTTGGACACGTGGCACGACCAGGTGCGGCCTGGTGTCCAGCTGTCGCGGCCAGCGACAATCTTGGTATGACTGGGTCGAGCCCCGCGAGGATCCATAAAAATCGATTTTATTTGATTTTTGTTAATATACAGGTATTTCGGGTTCGTTTTTCGTATACGGGGTGTATATTAGGATGCATAGGACATGTTTTAGGGTTTTGGGAGAGTTGTTATATCCTCCCCACCTTGTTTTAGATCTCTTCCTCGAGGTCTACTGGAACAGGTGTGGATATTTCCTCTGCATCTCTGACTCAAGCTCCCAACTGTATGCTGGTCCTCTATTGGAATCCCATTTCACTTTGACTAGAACTGATCTCTTGTGTTTGAGATTCTTGATCTTTCTATCTTCAATCTGTAGGGGTTTCTCTACAAACTTAAGTTTCTCATTTACTTCTATGTCTTTAAGAGGTACCACTAATGATTCATCTGCTAAACCCTTTTTGAGATTACATACATGAAATAGATCATGTATTCCTGCCATTTCCTCTAGCAGTTGTAGCTGGTAAGCTACTGGTCCTATTCTTCTAATAATCTCAAAAGGTCCAACATACATGGGGCTTAGCTTTCCTCTCTTTATGAATCTGACCACTCCTTTCCATGGAGAAACTTTTAATAATACTTTATCTCCTACTTGAAATTCCAACGGTTTTCGT
This sequence comes from Helianthus tuberosus, assembly GCA_030545235.1. Classification (NCBI taxonomy): domain Eukaryota; kingdom Viridiplantae; phylum Streptophyta; class Magnoliopsida; order Asterales; family Asteraceae; genus Helianthus; species Helianthus tuberosus. The sequence continues at coordinate 154,529,758 of CM060409.1, forward strand.
CAGTTATCAGCATAACTCTTTTGACGATCACGTGCTGCTTTTAGTCTTTCCTTGACTTGAATAATCTTGTCCGTTGTTTCCTGTACTATCTCTGGTCCAGACAATTGCTTTTCTCCAATTTCTGCTCAACAGACTGGAGTCCGACACTTTCGTCCATAAAGTGCTTCAAATGTTGCAGCATTGATACTGGTATGATAGCTGTTATTGTAGGAAAATTCTACTAATGGTAAATGATCGTCCCAATTTCCTCCGAAATTAATTACACAAGCTCTAAGCATATCTTCCATTGTCTGAATTGTCCTTTCACTTTGTCCATTCGTTTGAGGATGATAAGTAGTGCTTATATTTAACTTGGTTCCCATTGCTTTTTGGAAACTAGTCCAAAAATGAGAAGTAAAACGGCTATCTCTATCAGAAACAATAGATAAAGGAATTCAATGCAATGAAACTATTTCATTTACATGTAGCTTGGCTAATTGTTCCATACTGAAAGTTTCCTTCATTGGTAAGAAATGAGCAGATTTGGGTAATCTATCTATAATCACCCAAATTGTATCATTACATTTTCGTGTCTTGGGTAATTTGGTAACAAAATCCATTGTTATTAATTCTCATTTCCATATCGGCATTTCTAGTTGCTGCAATAACCCTGAGGGTTTCTGATGTTCAGCTTTAACCTGTGAACAGGTTAGACACTTGGCAACATAGGTTGTGATATCCTTTTTGATTCCTATCCACCAAAAATTCTTTCTTAAGTCTTGATACATTTTATCATTACCATGATGTATCGTATACTTAGACTTATGGGCTTCTTCTAAAATTCGGTGGCGTAGGTTTCCTCGTTTGGGTATCCAGATTATTTTCTTATGGAATCTCCAAATTCCGTCTGTCCCTTGTTCTAATTCCTTAATCATTCCTTTTAATTTTTCAGTATCGTCTTTGATTACTGATTCCTGTATTTCTCTAATTTGCTCGTTTAAATCTATCTGCATATTTAATTTGAGAGAATGTACTCGTCTTGGCTTTTCATGATACTTTCGACTTAAAGTATCAGCTACTACATTAGCCTTTCCTGCATGATATTGGATATTACAATCATAATCACTTAGAATTTCCATCCAGCGTCTCTGCATATTTAACTCCTTTTGCCCGGAAACATATCTTAGACTCTTATGATCAGTGAAAATAGTAAACTTGCTACCATACTGGTAGTGTCTCCAAATCTTAAGGGCAAAAATTATGGCTCCTACTTCTAGATCATGAGTTGTATAATTCTCTTCACGATTCTTAAGCTGTCTAGAGGCATAGGCTATAACCTTTTGACGTTGCATCAACACACATCCATAACCTAACTTAGAAGTGTCACAATAGACTACAAAGTCTTCAGTTCCTTCTGGTAACGCAAGTATAGGTGCGTTGGTTAGTCTTTGCTTAAGAATTCTAAAAGCTTCTTCCTGTTTTAGTCCCCATTCAAACTTAACAGATTTGAAAGTTAGTTTTGTTAAGGGAATGGCTATTCTAGAAAAGTCTCGAATAAACTGTCTATAATAACCTGCTAGTCCAAGAAAACTTCTCACCTCTGTCGGTGATTCAGGGACTTTCCATTTAGTAATCGCCTCGATTTTTGTGGGATCCACATGAATTCCTTCATGATTAACCAGGTGTCCAAGAAATTGTACTTCTTGTAACCAAAATTCACATTTTGAGAGTTTAGCATAAAGCTTCTCTTTTCTCAATAATGTCAGAAGTGTATGCAGATGCGCTGCATGTTCCTCTTTACTTTTAGAGTAAATAAGAATATCATCTATAAAGACAATTATGAATTTATCCAGATATGGTTTACATATTCTGTTCATCATGTCCATAAATGCAGCTGGGGCGTTGGTTAAACCAAATGGCATAACTGTAAATTCATAATGGTCGTACCTTGTCCTGAAAGCAGTTTTAGGAATGTTCTCTTCCTGTACTTTCAATTGATGATATCCTGAGCGTAAATTGATCTTAGAAAAGAATCGGGCTCCTTAAATTTGATCAAACAGATCATCGATTCTTGGTAGCGGGTACCGATTTTTAATCGTGAGCTTGTTCAATTCTCAGTAATCAGTGCACATACGCATGGATCCGTCATTTTTCTTGACAAACAAGATTGGTGCTCCCCATGGTGATGAACTAGGCTGTATGAAATCTTTCTCCAATAGTTCGTCCAACTGTTTCTTTATTTACTGCATCTCGTCTGGTGCTAAACGGTAAGGTGCCTTGGCAATCGGTGCTGTCCCTGGTAGTAGGTGAATTCTGAATTCAACCTCTCTATCTGGTAGCAATCTAGGTAGCTCTTCAGGGAAAACATCTGAGAACTGAGATACTACGGGAATATCTTTCAATTCTTTCCGTTACTGTTAATGATTATGGAAATCATATACACTAGTGATCCTTTCCTTGCATAACTTGTCGTTTTCATCATAAAGATGAATTTTGTGGACCTAGTTGGCTTGTCTCCTTTAATCGTGATCTTTTCACCCTTTGGTGAACTTACTTGTATTGACTTTTGATCACATGGAATACTGGCTCGGTTGGCTACTAACCAATCCATTCCTAATACTATATCAAATCCAGCCAGATTCATTGGGTAAACGTTAGCAATAAAATTACGATTTAAAATTTCTATTCTTGTTCCCTGTAGTACCATTTGCTGTTTCTACCAGGCATTCTTATTGAAGTTTAGTTAATGGTTGATTGAGAAGTTTGCAGAACGAAGTATTAATAAAACTTTGGTTCGCACCAGTCAAATAATACTTTAGCAAGTATCATTAACTAAAAACATACCGCCAATCACATCCGGAATCATCTTAGCTTCTTCAGCAGTCAAAACAAATGCTTTGGCGTTCTTGGTAGTTTTGTTGTTCGTGGCTGGAGCTAGTTTTGGATAGTTCGGTTTGATATGCCTTTTCTCTCCACAATTGAAGCATATCCCATTACTGGGTTTCTTCCTACAGTCTTCTTCCTTGTGTCCCGATATTTTGCAGAAGTTGTAGTATATGGAACATTTTCCTGAAAGCTTCTTCTTGCAGTACTTACAGTAAGGTGTGGAAGTAGAGCCTATATTTTCCCACGGCTGGAATTACCGTTGCGAAATTCCTAGGTAAGTTTTTGGGCTAGGTTCCTTCTCTGGTTTTCTTCTTGCGTACGTATCAGTTCATCGGTCAAGGTATTTGCTAATTCGACTACTTCTTCTATGGTTTGTGGTCTTGCTGCCTTGACTACATGTCTGATTTCACTAATTAATCCCTAGATGTAACGGGAGATTAACACTGGTTCTGGTGAGGCTAGGGTTGACACTATTCTAGCATATTTGAAGAATACGGTAGTGTAACCCTTGCAGTCTACTCCAGTCATTCTAAGGTTTAAGAATTTATTAGGAATTTGTTCCTTTTCATTGGGAGGACAGAATTTTCTTTCAACCATGTTCTTAAAGTCAGTCCATTCCATATTATAAACTCTGTCACTTCCCCTAGACTGGAGAATAGTATTCCACCATTCTAAGGCTGCATTCTTAAAAAGATTAGAGGCAAACATAATCTTATCTTCCTCTGCACATTTGCTTATTTTTAAGATTGCTTCTGTCTTTTCTATCCAACGTAGAGCTGCAATGGCTCCTTCATTGCCAGAGAATTCTATAGCAGAATTCTTTGTAAGAACAACCATATGACATGGTTCTTCTTCTTTTTGGAATAGGTAATTGAAGTAATGGTCCATTATTCACGCTATGGCTGGGTTCAGTAGGTGGTCGTTTACTTCCACTATTAGTTTTATTATTTTCTGCTTCTTTAACAGTCTTGATAATAAATGGCATAGCGTCTATGATTCCTTGTGCTACTATGTGTTGGATGGCACTGTTATCTTTTTTATTCCCATTATTATTGTTATTCTGGTTTTCCTGATTTACTTTGTTGTCCATCTGAATTATAAACATTTATCAGGTATTGGTATCACATAATAAGATTTAATGTAAACAATCACGCAAACAAATTGATCAAAATCGTCGAGCATTGCGACATTTGCTCTTTTTCATATATATATATATATCACAATCTACAACTGGAATTGAAACACACTACTAGTTATGCATCAATAGGTATTAGGTTATCTATTTTAGTTGATTTGATTCTTTTTCTTTTTTCAAACTACACACATTTATATATATTATTGCTATGGGTTGTTCTAGAAATGCATTTCCCACTCGTCGTATTTCCACACGAGCTGTTCTCCTATTTGTTTTATCCTCTCCCCTTCCTCTACTAACTCCTCACCAAATGTACGGAGTTCCTGCACATTCTCTTCACTCATGTTGGCAATGGTGCGGGTATTGGGTCAGGGTACTGATATATATATATATAGGGTAAGGTTCATGCGAGAACCACCCTTATTGCGAGAACCGTGAGAACCAATGTGAACACAAAATAAAATCTAAAAAAATCAAAAAAGCACTCAATTTTTTTTAATATTTTTTTTAAAATCGCTATATTTCGTTACCATAATTTTTTTTTCGAGTAACAGTTATCCATGCACATGTGCATATGTATCATTATTTCGACAAATTAGGTAATACGTTATCAGGAATAGACAATTACAATACCATTCGTAATACACTACTTTTTAAATTACCAATATTCAAAATGCACATGTGCATCATTAGGTATAACCATGATATAACGTGTTTTGGTACAAAAAGTTTGTGATTTTGAATGGAGAAGTAGGCCCATATACATGTTTTTTGGTTAGTTATATCTAGTGGTTGATGGTTTGGTTATAGTTGTTAATTTATGATGTAATATGTTGATTGGATGGTATAAATGGTGTTTACATACATGTAATAAAGTGAAAATATTGGTAATGGTATTGTATTATGGATGGTAGGAGGTAATGGTATTGTATTATGGATGGTAAGAGGTAATGGTAGTGTATTATGGATGGTATGATAGATGAAAGGGAAAGTGTATTCAAAGTAGTGTACCAAAACATCTTATTTCATGTTGATACATATAGATGCACATGTGCATTTCTAATATTGGTAATGTAAAAAGTATTGTATTACACATGGTAAGGTAAATGAAAGTGCAATTGTCTAATAGTTGTAATGAATTACAGAATTTGTCAAAGAAATGACAAAAATGCACATGTGCATGTTTGTGTATTATGGATGGAATGATAGATGAAAGAGAAAGTAGTGTACCAACACACCTTATTTCATGTTGATACATATAGATGCACATGTGCATTTCTAATATTGTTAATGTAAAAAGTAGTGTATTACACGTGGTAGTGTAAATGAAAGTGCAATTGTCTAATATTTGTAATGAATTACGGAATTTGTCAAAGAAATGATACAAATGCACATGTGCATGGATAACTGTGACTCGAATTTTTTTTTAATTTTTTTTATTGTAAACGAAATATAGCGATTTTTACAAAAAAAAAATAGTAAAAAAAAATTTTTTTTTGGGTGATTTTTAGTTTTTTTAGGTATTAGTGTTTGTGTTCACACTGGTCTCGCGGTTCTCGCAATAAAGGGTGGTTCCTAACGGATCCTTCTCCTATATATATATATATATATGATAAGGATTATGTGAGAAGTAGTAGGCTAATTGAGAAACTTGAGAAGCATTCTAGACCACACATTTTCCCTAAGCAAAAAAAAATGCAAAAAAAGGTAAAAAAAATGCAATTTTTTTTGGAAAAATCGCAGCCTTTTCTTTTAGGATTTAATTTTTTTTTGGGGATTTATACACATGTGTATATTGTTAATCTTTTAACTATACATATATGTATATTGTCAATTATACATATATGTATATACATGTTTAAAATTGAAAAATAAGTGTTATTTAGGGTTTAGCATTAATATTTAGGGTTTAGCATTATGGTTTAGGGTTTAGCTTTAGGGTTTAGGGTTTAGCTTTATGGTTTAGCATTAGGGTTTAGCAATAGTATTTAGGGTTTAGCAATAGGGTTTAGCTTTTGGGTTTAACATTAGGGTTTAGCTTTAGGGTTTAGCATTAAGGGTTTAGCTTTAGGGTTTAGCTTTAGCTTTAGGGTTTAGCATTAGGGTTTAGCTTTAGGGTTTATAATTAGGGTTTAGCTTTAGGGTTTAGCATTAGGGTTTAGCTTTAGGGTTTAGAATTAGGCTTTAGTTTTAGGGTTTAGGGTTTAGCATTAAGGTTTAGCTTTAGTGTTTAGGGTTTATAACACGTATATTTTCAATTTTAAACATGTATATACATATTTGTATAATTGATAATATACATATATGTATAGTTAAAAGATTAACAATATACACATGTGTATAAATCACAAAAGAAAAAACTTTTTTTTAAAAAAATAAAAAATTAAATCCTTAAAGAAAAAGCTGCGAATTTTTCAAAATATATATGTGTATATATATATATATATATATATATATATTTGCATTTTTTTCCACCTTTTTTTGCATTTTTGCTTAGAGAAAATGTGTGGTCCAGATTGCTTCTCAAGTTTCTCAAATAGGGTGGACTTCTCTTAGGATCCCTATATATGTATATATATTATTGCTATGGGGGGTTATAGAAATGCATTTCCCACTCGTCGTATTTCCACATGAGCTGTTCTCTTATTTGTTTTATCCTCCCTCCTTCCTCTACTAACTCCTCACCAAATGTACGGAGTTCCTGCATATTATCCTCACTCATGGTTGGCAATGGTGCGGGTATTGGGTCAGGGTACTGAGGTATAGGTTCTCCATACGGGTATGGGTTGTCTAGTATTTCCTGAACATACTGATCAACATTCCAATACAGATCTAGAGGGTTAAGGTTGGTATACTGGGCTATGGGGTTTGGTATCGGGTCTCCCTGTGGATAGAGTTCCTGGTAATCCCTATTGTCATCTTCCCATGGGTCATACATTAGAGGATTAGGTGCTGGGATTCTAGGTATCTCGTTTGGGTCAAATGCTGGTATGGGAATTTGGTATCCTTGGTTAGGTTCTATCTCCATTGGTTGGGTTCGGAATAGTGGCAGTGGTTGTGGTGCAATTATCTGGTCTAGGTTTGGATTTGCTGCAGTGGTGGCTAGTATATGAAAGTTTGCCAACCGCCTATTAGCTATGTCTTGGGTCTGGACGTTCATTTCCCTATTGGCTGCTGCTAACGCTCTTTGTTGTTGCAAGTTTCGCATTCGATTCCTTCTCTCATGTGCTCCCCGACTGAACCATCCTCTCTTTTTCGAAGGGAATGGTTTTTCGGATTGCGCCTTAAAGATGAAGATACCATCTTCAGTGTCAATAGAATACCCCGAAGGAGTAGGCTGTGAGGAAGTTCCTTCACTTTTGGGAGAACTACCTAGGTGACGATAGGCGTCAGACGTACCTTGATCACTCATACTGTAAACTAACAGATTGTCAAATAACACACACAATAATATACAGATACACACATAATCACATAGATTATTTCCTAACACAACTGATAAAATCTTGGTGTCAGCAAAACACTTCTGTGGCTGAAATCAGTGGTTGTAGATCTGATACCACTCTCTGTCGCAACCCTGACCCCTACCCCGGGAGCGGGCGGCCGCGAGGACAGTATCAGTGGTATCGGTGTTTATTAATTTGGCAGGGGAAAATATATCTGGACCGTAGTTAGGAAATAGTTTATCAGAGTAAAACACCACACTTTTATAAATTATAAATACATGGGAAAAACCCAAGTTTCCATTACAAATATGTTTATAGGGATAGATCCCAATTTATTGACATAAAACTTCTTTCTTGTTTAGGTAAATTTTATAGCCATTTTTCCAAGCCTTCAGTGCTCTCTAGCTAGCTTCTATTTGGTTTTCACATTTTGTTACCTGAAACGCCATTTAAAAAGTTTTATCAGCAAGAAATACTGGCGAGTGAATCCCAGTTTAATCAAAACAAGTTTTATAACTTTATAGTATTGAGTGCATCCGCAATTACATTTGTTTACATCTACTTAATTACCACCCATGGTACTGTCAATCCTGACTTGTGGTCATGCTACTACTCACAGTGTAGTAACAAGTAATGTATATAAAACCCCAACATACCGACAGTAATTGTAGAATCACAAATACTCAATTACTGTTAATTACTATTAAAAACAATTGAGGTTTTGTAAAAAAAGTTTGCAAAAAGGGGAATAAATCACATTGCTATTTTAAATACTACTACTGCTTTCTGGTGACTTCCTGGTTATAATCTATTAAAATAAACAATGCACACGTGTTAGTAAGATAACCCAATTTACATTAGCTATACCCTCTCCCCGAGATAGAACTCCAACGACTGAGTCAGGCAGAGCCTTGACATGCGTTACGGAGCTCTAGATCAATCGGGCAGAGTAACTAATACGTAACCGGGGGTTATAATACTTACAACGAGGCAGAGCTTCGCTTTTTAGTGGGTATAATACCCGAGTATTATAATAACTATTCAGAAGTTTGAGAGGAATTTAGATTTTGAACGAGTTGAGACTAAGCTCGAACTCCTCATTTATAGGGTCTGAGCAGGGGCGGCTAGCGCCTCGCGAGAGACTTAAGACAAGGCTTTGCGGCCCGCGAGGCCTCTAGGGTAGGCCCTAGCCCTGCTGAGTCAACTTTCTAGCTTCAACACGCATTGGACACGTGGCACGACCAGGTGCGGCCTGGTGTCCAGCTGTCGCGGCCAGCGACAATCTTGGTATGACTGGGTCGAGCCCCGCGAGGATCCATAAAAATCGATTTTATTTGATTTTTGTTAATATACAGGTATTTCGGGTTCGTTTTTCGTATACGGGGTGTATATTAGGATGCATAGGACATGTTTTAGGGTTTTGGGAGAGTTGTTATATCCTCCCCACCTTGTTTTAGATCTCGTCCTCGAGGTCTACTGGAACAGGTGTGGATATTTCCTCTGCATCTCTGACTCAAGCTCCCAAGTGTATGCTGGTCCTCTATTGGAATCCCATTTCACTTTGACTAGAACTGATCTCTTGTGTTTGAGATTCTTGATCTTTCTATCTTCAATTTGTAGGGGTTTCTCTACAAACTTAAGTTTCTCATTTACTTCTATGTCTTTAAGAGGTACCACTAATGATTCATCTGCTAAACCCTTTTTGAGATTACATACATGAAATAGATCATGTATTCCTGCCATTTCCTCTAGCAGTTGTAACTGGTAAGCTACTGGTCCTATTCTTCTAATAATCTCAAAAGGTCCAACATACCTGGGGCTTAGCTTTCCTCTCTTTATGAATCTGACCACTCCTTTCCATGGAGAAACTTTTAATAATACTTTATCTCCTACTTGAAATTCCAACGGTTTTCGTCAGTTATCAGCATAACTCTTTTGACGATCACGTGCTGCTTTTAGTCTTTCCTTGACTTGAATAATCTTGTCCGTTGTTTCCTGTACTATCTCTGGTCCAGACAATTGCTTTTCTCCAATTTCTGCTCAACAGACTGGAGTCCGACACTTTCGTCCATAAAGTGCTTCAAATGTTGCAGCATTGATACTGGTATGATAGCTGTTATTGTAGGAAAATTCTACTAATGGTAAATGATCGTCCCAATTTCCTCCGAAATTAATTACACAAGCTCTAAGCATATCTTCCATTGTCTGAATTGTCCTTTCACTTTGTCCATTCGTTTGAGGATGATAAGTAGTGCTTATATTTAACTTGGTTCCCATTGCTTTTTGGAAACTAGTCCAAAAATGAGAAGTAAAACGGCTATCTCTATCAGAAACAATAGATAAAGGAATTCCATGCAATGAAACTATTTCATTTACATATAGCTTGGCTAAGTGTTCCATACTAAAAGTTTCCTGCATTTGCCCAACTTTGATTTTGATAAAACATCCAACTTTAAACTGTCATAACTTTCGTTCTACAAGTCCGTTTCACGTAATTCTTTTTCCTATATGTCCGTAATTTAAATACTAACCCGTTTACCATTATTATTTGCATAAAAATCTAGTTTATAAGCTGATCGCCTATAAATCCCCTTTTTATTTATTCGACTCGTTTTAGTTATATGCCAAACTTTGCAATACTCATCCTTATTGGTTTCTAAACATAGTTACCCATTTCCCGGGCTTGTCAACATTGGCGTTTCACTTCCATCCCAAGGTTTACACACGCGATGTGTCACGTTTGTTAACGATGTTTTCAATTATGAACATTTATGCAATATCAACAAATTATGATTCTAATCTTTTGACACAATATCATGGGTTCTTTTAAGAGAAGCTAATATTTTTGGCGTGTCCGTTCAACGGCCTATGCTTTCATAATTCACATTCAACGAGTGCCCTTCAAGTCACTTCAAACATTACTAATTCAACCATTGTTTGACCCGTTTGGTTGTCTAACGGAAACCACCATTTCAACAACACACCAAACTTATTCTAACCAATATTTGACCCGTTTGTTTGTCTTGTGAACTTTGTAACTTCAACAATATACCAAGCTCGCATATTATACTAGTTCAAAGTCTACTAACTAAAATACATAATCAAACATAATGTAACGAAACCGTATCGTACCTTTAGAGCGTTCCCTTCAAGCGCGTATCCGCTCCGGCTTGTCCGCTTGAAGATTCGATCCCTTTGTCTTATGATCCTTTCACGGAGGTGATCACTAATTTAAGTTTAGATTTCTGTTTGGACTTGATTTGCCTCTTGATTTGATGAAATTTTGTTGATTAGGGTTTGATAGGACCTGTTTCGACACCGTACGATTGCGAATCGAAAGTTCGACGTGCGGAATCCGTGAACTATCGAGACCGAAACACACAAGATGTAATATAAACGTGATTCTATTTATAAATCTGAAACGTACAAAGAACCTTGAATCACTTGGAGTACTTTCTCTCTCTAGACTCTCTCTCTAGAATCTAAGCTCTCCAAATGTCAAATGAGCAAAAGTCTAAAATGATTTAGCTTGAAAGCTATATATAGTGATGTTGATTTAGCTTGAAATGACACATGTCACTTTCAAGGGAAATCATGATTTAGCTTTAAATGACATATGACACTTTCAAGGTAAATCACCACTTTCAAGCTAAATTACCTTATGCACTGAAAAACCTATTCTATCCTATAACATGATACAAGACGAAGTCAATAGACGTAATGCACTAACAGACTCCCCCTCGGATATTGACGAAGTCTTCAGTGACTAATCTTCAATATGGCACATCTTCAGTCTTGATCATTCTGCCTTCTCTTTCAAGTTGTAACAATATAAGCATCTTTCAATCTTTATCTTCTCCATCAGCTTCAGGCTCCCCCTTTTCATCAAGCTTCCGTGCTTTGAGATCGATGCCTAGCTTTCCATCTACAAGCTCCTCTTTGCTTCAAGCTTGTCTTTAGACTCCCCCTTAGACTCTGCTCTCGGGATCGTAGTCTGGACTATCATCTGCAATTTATCAAACATTTATGAGTAACAGCATTTTGAATTCTCAATCAAATTCTCTAATCCACTCCCCCTATCAACAAGCTTCATAGATTTGGCAATGTTAAAGAATCCAACTCCCTCACAGTTTATCATCCAAGTTCAAGTTAATGACCTTGGAGATATCACAAACTATTTTTGAAATTTATGATTTTAAATCAAGTATCAAATTAATGAACTTGTTTTATTTTCAGAAACACAATCAGCTTACTTAGATTTTAAAACTCAGCACTCAGACATCAGTTGTCGAAAATAAAGCAGAAATCAAAATCTTTTTGTATTTTCTGAAAACATAATACAGTAAAGAAATATGTACACACATATTTACAGACAATATTTTTGTTTGAGTATGCGTCAGAGGATCATATCAGTTTATGACAAGTCACAAGTACCGTTGAGCTTAATTACACAGTAAGAATTAAACAATTCACTTAGATTGTCGATATACTTGTCCACTTAAATTTTCATACAAATTTCAACTGATTCAGGATACGAATTAAGTGATTTAGAGACTTAAACTTATACGTGTGTCCCACCTCTTGAATATACTCCCGTATCCAGATCCCAATATTCAGTCTTACAGGCAATTATAACACAAATGATATCTGTAAAGGGTTAATAAATTATGAAGAATCATGAGAGCTCAGGTCAGAACCATCGTTCAGCAGAGAGATCATGACTCAACTTTTGGGTGTGTCCCCTTTAGAGGATCTTTTTTACAACAGCATTGCTAAGCAATTTTATTGTCTTATCATATATGCTGAGGGTGATGCTATGTTTCAAGCATTTGCGGAAAGTATTATTCGGGGACTAGGTCAGAACTTCCATTCAGCAGAAGTCCCGGAATAATACTCCAGATATCACTGAGTATAAAAACCTAGTATATCAGAATACAAGACCTTTCAAACGAGATTTCAGGGGTTACCTATATATCCAAGTAGTGTTCCCCACAAAATAAGCAAGTTTGAATTTAGGTTTATATCCCGAAAAAGTTTACTAAATGTATAAAAATCTACCGACACATCCACGGTGAGATCGTTTAACACATTTAAACTTTCCATTTCTTTAGCATACTGTAACTGTCTACTGATGTACTATCATTTCCTCTTTTTACGCAAAACTCAAATTTTTGAATTTTTATCATGTTTTTGGCTTTTTCAAATTTTCAAATGTTTTTGGATTTTCTAACATTATATCTCCCCCTAAAATGCAAAATCATATAAAGAAAATTTGACAACCAACACTGATAGCTTTGTCTCTCCATCCATTTTCTGCTAAAAATGCTCTGATTTGCAGAAAATATACATACCCCCATGATTTACAACCCATTGATCTTAACAGTTTGAAAACCGTATTTCAATCTGATGAAAGTAATCATGTTTGTTCAGCCGTGAGGGTTTCGGCGTATTCAATCAACATATATTTAAAACAAAATTAGAAGCAAACATATTTTTGATTTTTCAAATTTAACAAACTAAAAACATATTTTTGGTTTTTAATTTTTCAATTTTTTAGGGTTTTTGAAATATTGTTTATTTATTTACAGAAAACATATAAACTCCCTGTTCAATCAGAACAGGATCCAGCAGCAGCCTTTCCTTGTTGTGCCAGGCTGCTCCAACCTCCATTCTCACACTCTTTGAATTCCATGAGCACCTGCACAAACAAATTACTCAATTACTTGAACAATTTAGCCCAGGTCTGTTGAACCTTAGGCATTTCAACACAATAATTTTCATTCAATGCTGGAAATTCTTTGTCATTTTTCACAAAAACTTTCTCAATTTTAACTTCAACTTTCTCATCTTTTACCAAATCAACATGTTTCTTAACACTCCATGTTTGACCTTTTGGTGTTCCTCGTTTGTAAAAATGTGAAACGTTTTGAACATTTTGATTTTGAACAACAACTCTTGGTTTCCAAAACTCTTGAGGTTTTGTCATATCAACAGATGATCTCCAACTCTGTGTTGTTCTCAATCTGGGTGTGTGAGACTTCCAGATCTGTCTAGAATCGAACTTATTCGGGTCTGATTTCCAGTTTTGATTCAAAGCAAACTTGTTTGTGTTGTACCTCCAAGTTTGTTTTGAGTCAAATCTGATTGACCTTTATCTCACATTCTCAGATTTTTGTTTCTCAGCATTAATCTTCTTTTGATCAACATCCACAGGTTTTAGATTAGAACACTTGCGTGCAAGATGTCCTTTTTGATCACATTTGAAACATGTTCTCATGGACACATCTTTGACCTGTGGTTGTTGCTTTCTCTTTTTAGCAAAGAACTCATCATTAGACTGTCTCATTTTGAGTTCTTTTTCTTCTACTAAACTGCCTCCTTGAACAAAACTCATTTTTGCTTGAAAATTTGGCATCTCATTTTTGTTTCGATTCTGTTTCTTCTTATAACCCAAACCAGCCTTCATGTTCTTCTTTTTGAAACCAGGTTTGTTATACGAACCTTTATGACTCTTACCAACAAACTTTGAAATCTCAGACTTCTCAATCTCAACCATTTTGAAAACTTTATCAACCTTTTCTGAAATCACATTCTGAATCGGGAAAACAACATCTAAGAACAATTTGTCCGATCCAATCATGGTATAAACCAATCCTTTTGAATCATCATTCAAACTTTCCTCGGATTTTATATTTTTCAGATAACCATCATGAAGATTTCCTTCATCTTCATCCTGTGATTCAGATTTACCTGTAACAACTAACTCTTCTTTCAACACACTTTCAACGACTTTACCTACCACCTCTAAATCATGAAAATCATCAGATTTGGAATAGGTTATGTCAATGTTGTCCGGCAATTGATCTACCATGTTGAAAGCTTTTTCGACCTTTTCCTCATCATAAAATGCAAATTTTTCCGGTGGTGGAACTTGATGAAACTCTGAGCCAATGCCTTTCTTGTTCTGCTCAGACTCACCCTCACCCGGTTTTATATTGAAAATTCACATGGTAACTCTTTAACTTGTTGTTATCCTGTTCTAAATCAGTAATCTGTCGTTTCAACTTTGCAACATCCTCAATATAGGAATTAACAACATCTTGTTTTATAGCATACATTCGTTTAAGCTCTTTAGTTGTTTCAGACATATAATTCATTCTAGATTGAGCATATTTCATTTCATCTTTTATTTTATCATATGACTCTTTTGTAATGTGATATGATAATTTCATTGACTCATATTCCTTTTTCATTTCTTGACAATCAATTTCTTTTTGTTCACATTCATTTGTCATTTTCAAAACATTTTCTTTCAAAACTTCATTTTCTTTCTCTAATTTGTTACATTTTTCTGAAAGTTTTTCATCATTTTCTTTAAAAACCTTTTCTTTTTCTAGCATTTCTTTGCATTTTTCTTTGAAAATCTTTTCAATTTTTGTGAACTCAAGATCTCTTGTTCTAAATTGCTCATCTTTTTCAGTACAAGCTCTGCACGGTTTCATGCATTTCTTGCACTGATCAATCTGTTTCAAGTTTTCAGAATTAGAATTTACCTCAGTGATTGGCACTTCAGTGTTTTCAGCAACCTCTGTCTGCTCATCAACATCCTGCTTTTCTTCAACACCGACTTCATCACCAACATTATCAGCTTCCTCATTCTCATTCTTTTCTTCTTTTTCTTCTTTCTTCACCTCTTCTTCAATCTGCTGTTCTTCAGTAACAGCTTTCTCAACCTCTTCAATCACAACAACTTCTTCACTTTTAATTTCCTTCACAACTTCAACAATTTCTGTTTTAACCTCTTCAGCATCTTTCTTCAGATTGTTCACCATTTCTTCAACATTCTTCTTCATCCTCTCCTCATCCCTTTTTCTCAGACACGATAACATAGCATATCTGATCTCCTTTTCAAATCTCTTAACATATGTGTCATCTTTCATTACATTTCTGTAGTATTCAACTCTTAACGGGACTTTGAGAAGAACATCATCGAAAATTATGTCTTTCTTGGGAACAACCGGTTCTCCTTCTCTGTTATAATAACATTCTCTTTTTTTATCCCATCTTTTGCTACCGACAGCCATCTCATACTCTTCTTGCATGTCATCCATTCTGTTGTAGACCACGTTTCTTTCTCTGTAGGTCTTCTCACTCAAGATCTCTTCTCGAGTTTTCTCTTTGATCTCAACTATTTCTTCACTGATTTCAGCAGTATCTTTGTCTTTGTTTTCATCTTGAATCTTAGCAACAAAAACAAACTTTCTTTCTTCTGTCATAGCTCTCCCTTGAGCTGTTTTACGAACATTCTCTAAACGATCTTCTTCTGGACAAACTGTGCTCCAGTCAAATCCTTCATCAGGATAGATTACTGCATATGCTCTTGATTTTTCTCTCAGCTTATCTTCAATCAATTTTGGTTCTTCTCTGCTTTGATGGTAAATTGCCTTTCGATAATAATCATCGTTGAAAGGACGTTCACTTCCTTCAGCAACTTCAGAGTTTCTGCATTCTCTTTTGAAATGACCCTTTTGCTTGCATTTGAAGCATGTCACTTTAGATTTGTCAAATCCAAGCTTTGTTGACGCACCTCCAAGAGATTGTTTCCCGGTAATCTCCATATACCTCTGAGCTCTTCGAATACAACTAGCTAAACACCAACGGATGTCAATGAGCTCCATCTCTTCCGGATCAATCTGGTCATAGTCTTCTTTGGTCAATTCAGAATTTCCAATTTTTCCAGCTACTAGACCTTCATATGACTCCAGAACAGATGCAAGGAAACTCATTTGCTGCTTCGCTGCATTTATGCTCATTGCAGGAGAATTCTTCAGTTTAAGAGCAATGTTGCACAGAATTTCTTCAGAATCATCAGAATTTGTCTTTGAAGATGAATGATATCCAGAATGATGACTTGTTGACATTGTTGGTGGTTCTTTCATCTTTTCACCACTAAATGCTGTTTTTGGTGAACCAACGCCTTTATCAGAAAGCACACTGCCTTTATAGTACAAGCCAACGTTCTGTTGATGTGAAGAATCAGTCATCTTGTTTTGCTTTTGTAGCTCCAGATCATGACTTTCAATCTTTTCAAACAAAGCATCAAGAGTAATTGTATCATACAAAGCATCATTTTTCAAAATAAAAACAAACGTGTGCCACTGATCAGCTCGTGGTAACGCTTCAATCACTTTGTCTATCAATTCCTCTCATGTTTTATTTATCTCTAATCTTTCCAATTCAATTTTAAGATGACAGAATCTCTCAATCATTTGCCTCACCGACTCTCCTTTTATGTTATCAAACAGATCAAATTCTTTCTTTAATAAAGCGATTTTGTTCTTTTTAATCTGTTTACCCCCTTCAGCTTTAACACGTAAAGCTTCCCAGACAGACTTAGATGATCCATCATGAGTTAGTAAAGCAAAAATATCATTTCTGATTGCTGACTGGATCAATGCTATCATTCTCTGTTCAGCTCCGTATTCAGCTTTATCTTCTCTGGAAAACTTCTTGAATACTAGATCTTCGCCTTTGTCATCTTTTGGTTTTTCATACCCATACTCCAAGCAAAACCAGCTTTCATGAGCATACGCTTTCGCCCAGTTGATGAAACGTTCTTTCCACCAGGTATAATCCTCAATGCTATCAAGAGTTGGTGGCTTTGAGTGAGTTCCGTAAAAGTTATCATACTTAATGTTTTCATTGATTGCCTTCGTGATAGTTTTTGGTGTAATATTTGTAACCTCAGACGTTTCGGTTGTTGTGAACGCGTTGTAAAACGTATTGAAAAATTCATCAGCCATGATGTAAACCTGAATAGACAAACAAACAAACACAATCAGTATACACAATATCAAATATCCTGAACCAGACTAATACACAGTTGACGTGAAATAATCTCGACACGAAATTTCACTTTTCAAGCGAAAAAGGAAATTCAAGCGAAATCACTTTGTTTGACAACTCAAGCGAAATCACAAATTGACCACGAAATCAAGACTCAACAGCTTTCAAGCGAAATCCCAAGTTTATCAGTTGAAGCGAAATCAAAACTTATACTGTTTCAAGCGAAATCTGATATATGCTGTTTCAAGCAAAATCTGATTTTATGTACTATCTCAAGCGAAATCAAGACCAAACATCATGTTCAAGCGAAATCTTCAAACTATTCAAGCGAAATCGAGCAGCTTTTTCAAGCGAAATCTTCAAAATATTCAATCGAAATCTGACTGATAAGGATTTCGCTTGAATTTCAAGCGAAATCTTGCTGTTTGTTACGAAGTCAAGCGAAATCTTGCTGATTGCAGCGAAATCGGACACAAAAACTTGAAAATCTCCTAAACGAAAAGGAATTTGAATCTGAAACTTGGCAGGATTGTATATCAACTATTTTCGCACAATATTCTTAAAAATCAGCTGATTCGGACCATAAAATCCCGTTCAATTTGTCAAGAAACCGTATAAAACGTGAAAGAATAAGTAGATGATGAAGAAATGATGCAATTCAGATCTGAAAACGCTGTAATCTGGTACGAATCTTGTTGTTTGATCAACGCAATCGAGCTCCTGCTCTGATACCACTTGATAGGACTTGTTTCGACACCGTACGATTGCGAATCGAAAGTTCGACGTGCGGAATCCGTGAACTATCGAAACCGAAACACACAAGATGTAATATAAACGTGATTCTATTTATAAATCTGAAACGTACAAAGAACCTTGAATCACTTGGAGTACTTTCTCTCTCTAGACTCTCTCTCTAGAATCTAAGCTCTCCAAATGTCAAATGAGCAAAAGTCTAAAATGATTTAGCTTGAAAGCTATATATAGTGATGTTGATTTAGCTTGAAATGACACATGTCACTTTCAAGGGAAATCATGATTTAGCTTGAAATGACATATGACACTTTCAAGGTAAATCATCACTTTCAAGCTAAATTACCTTATGCACTGAAAAACCTATTCTATCCTATAACATGATACAAGACGAAGTCAATAGACGTAATGCACTAACAGGGTTTAAGCTTGAGAGCTCTTCTTGGCTCCTGTGAAGAACTCGACCAGAACACACACTTAGGGTGTGTGTTTTGGTGTTTGATGTTTTATTTAATTAAAACTAGTTTCTAGTTTATCACCTTTGGTCCCTCTACTTTACCCAAGTTTGCATATATCATGTTTTAACCAAATTTTCCTTATTACTACAAGACTTGTGATTAACTAGGTTATTTATTCCTAGTTACTTTATCTTGTTTATAACCGACATTTAATTTTTAATATAAAAAATATATATTTTCGGGGTGTTACAAGTCCATCCCCCTTAAAAGGGTTTCGTCTTCGAAACTGGAATACGTACCAAATAATGTAGGGTAGAGTCATCTCATCTCCTCTTCGGATTCCCATGTAGTATCCGAACCCTTTCTATGCTCCCACTTGACCTTCACTTGGTCAATTTCCTTGTTTCGTAAGCTCTTAACCTTTCGATCCAGAATTTCAATCGGCTTTACCGCATAATTAAGACTATTATCCACTTCAATGTCATCGTAGTGAATATAAGTCGTTTCTTCGGCTAAGCACTTTCGGAGATGTGATACGTGGAATATGCTATGGATCCCGCTCAATTCCTCCGGTAGTTTAAGGCGGTATGCGACCTTACCAACCCGTTCAATGATTTTAAACGGCCCAATAAACATCGGGCTTAACTTTCCTCTTTTTCTGAATCGGATAACTCACTTCCACGGAGACACCTTAAGCATAACCTTGTCACCAACCTGAAACTCGATCGGTCTTCATCTTTTGTTAGCATACGACTTTTGTCTATCTTGAGCTGCTTTCAAATGAGCCCGAACCATATCAATTTTCTCATTAGTGGCTCGAACTATATCTTTATGGGTGAGTTCACGTGGACCCACCTCACCCCAACACACCGGGGTTCGGCACTTTCTACCATAGAGCATCTCGTATGGTGCCATACCAATACTAGCGTGGTAATTGTTGTTATATGAGAATTCGACCAACGGTAGATAAATATCCCAACTACCTCCGAAATCGATGATACACGCCCGTAGCATATCTTCCAATATCTGTATTGTTCTTCGATCGGTCCATCCGTTTGAGGATGGTACGTGGTGCTAATGAACAATTTCGTCCCCATTTGCTCTTGGAAATCACGCCAAAAGTTTGAAGTAAGCCGGGTATCCCTATCGGACACGATGGATACCGGTACTCCATGGTGTGCCACAATCTCATTAGTATACACCTCCGACATCTTTTCGGATGTATAAGTCTCACGTATCGGAATGAAGTGAGCACTTTTCGCCAGTCTATCTACAACCACCTATATAGCATTGAATCTGCGGTTTGTCTTTGGCAGTTTGGTCAATAGGTCCATTGTGAACTGTTCCCATTTCCAAACTGGGATATCCAATGACTGAAGTTTACCGTAGGACTTTTGGTGCTCCGCTTTGACTTGCAAGCATGTCAAACATTTCTCCACATATTTCACTACATCCCTCTTCATTCCGGGCCACCAGTAGTTCTGTTTCAAGTCATTATACATCTTAGTTGCTCCCGGATGAATAGAGTAGCAAGATTTTTGAGCTTCGTCAAGTAAAAGCATCCTAACCCCACATGAATTTGGAACCCACATCCTTTCGAATTGAGTCTTCAACCCGTTGTTACCATCCAGGCCAACTATTCTTTCTTTCTTCCAATTCTCTTCTTTTATTGCTTCAACTTGTGCTTCTCGGATTCGTTCGAGTAAACCCGATGCCACAATAAGTTTCATCGATCGCACCCGTATAGGAGCATAATCTGCCTTCCGGCTCAACGCATCCGCCACTACATTGGCTTTTCCAGGATGTTAGTTTATCTCGCAGTCATAATCTTTCACTGTTTCCAACTACCGCCTCTGTCTCATGTTCAACTCCTTCTGATCGAAGAAGTATTTTAGACTCTTGTGGTCGGTAAATATAGTGCACTTTACCCCGTACAAATAGTGCCTCCATATTTTTAACGCAAATACCACTGCTGCCAATTCAAGATCGTGCGTAGGGTATTTCTTTTCGTGAATCTTTAGCTTGCAAGACTCTTTATTTGATACTAGGAGTAGCCAGCCCATTACGCGTAGTACCTGCACTTAATCTTTTTGAAAAATACGTCAGTTTACACTGGTAAATACAATTAACTGACTCTTTTGAAAACATTTATAAAATTAGTTTGGATGCACAAGGCATAAAAATCTTTTATAACTTGGGACAATTATTTAAAAATAATCTTGTGTACAGATTTATACGTTTGTCGTCCATTCAGTAGCCCGGGTTAGAAGTACCGCGTTTAAGATTAATAGGCACACCACTAATATAATCCCACGACGAGTTATCCTCAACGAGTGGTTATATCTTTTACATACGCAACTGTCATGTGTATGCCTACACCCCATGCTTAAGTCGTGGCCATTCCCAATGAATGAACCGAGGATATCCAGAACACGGTCATTAACCCCCCAAAGGCATTGCATCAAACAAAATAGATTAAAACGGGTTATCTCAATGATTTAACCATTAATCGATTAAAGATTCAATACCCGACCAAGCGGTAATAATTTACGGTATCCCAAGCCCGTATAAGGGAAAATAAGTTAAAAGTATTTACCTGAGCAAAAATTATAATTTTATTCTCAGCCGTATATCAATCAGCAAGTACAAGTAGCTTTTATTGGGCTCCTGAACCAGGAACAAAGGTTTTAACAACCTATTAGATTCCTAACGGGTCTTACTTAAGTTTAAACTTAGACCGGTTAGTTTTAATGAAAGCTTTACGGTTCAAAATGCAAGATTAAGCGAAGACTGGATTAGAATGTGATTTAGACCCAACAAGTATGAGGACTTGTATAAAATGGTTAAACTAAGCACATTCTGGATTTTGAAGTAAAAATGATAAGGTTTGACCCGTTTTGGTTAATTTATGCAAACTAGTTGCATAAACCATATCGAACGTGAATATGAATAACGGGTAACGAAATGAGTCATGTACAGGTTCCACAGGTTAATATGCTTTAAATATGATATGAAAGCAGTAGGATATCTTCCATTATGCCCAAAACGAATTTAAAATCAATTTAAGCCCCGTAAGGGTATTTTGGTCATTTTAAAGTTTATAAAAGGGGTTAAATAGTAATCTGAGGTTCTGGTCTAAAATAATCAGTAAAAATATTTATTTTAATAAGTTATATCAGTAAGATATCATATATATGTGAAATTTATCATTTATGGCCAAACTATGCAGCGTAGGGGCATTTTGGTCATTTCACATATGCTATAAGGGTCAAATTTGGAAATCTGAGTTCAAGACTTTTACTTACTGTTAAAGTATAAAAATTTGCTTATAATATCAGTGGGTAATAAGTCTTAGGTGTTAAATATAGTTTTAAACCATACTATGCGCTTAATAAGCGTAAAATTCGGTATTTAACGATATTTGAAATGTTTATAAAATTTTAAGGTTTTGATCAGTCTCTAAAGCTTAAAATATTTTATTTAATATATGAAATCAGTAGGAAAAGGTTTGGTATCAAAATGTTATGAAAAACTCATTTTATCAATGAAAAGAGCAATTTCGTCAATACCGTATTTACACTAGAACTCTATAATATAATCAGTATAAAATTTGACAAAAATTTCCAAAAATCCCTAAATATTATATTACAATAGTGGGTAGCAAGTTTGGTTCCAAAAATTGGGTTTAAATGTGATTTATACTGAAAATGCCATTTAATTAATAAAAAGCTTTCATTTTACGATATCTCGCATAACTTCTAATTTAGAGCATGAACTGGTGTCAAATTTTTAGGACATGCTTATAAATCAGTAATAAAGGTTTTTGTCCTCTCACATTTAAAAAAATCTCGTTTTTATATCAAAAGGGCATAATGGTCAACTTTTAAGCATTTAATGGAAACATGCAAATGATTCAGATTTCAAAGGAACCATATAGTATAATCTCATAGGGTTATACTAACATGTAATATGGTCCTAAAGGAACCCTAAGGCATAACTAAACTAAGCTAAATCGGGTCAGAACTAAAAGTCAAAGCAAAAGTCTACTTTTGCGACTTTCGATTACGAACCGAGCCTAAACTCAGAACTGTCGGGTTGAACATGCCTAAACATGTTCTTATATTATTTACCAAGTTGTTTAAGTGTTAAAACATGTTCCATAACCTCTGCATTATCAGTTATGAATTATTTTGTAAAAAATGACCCGTTTGACTTTTTGTTAATAAGTTTGACCCGACAATTGACTGAGATAACGTGATAATTTGAAGGTGCCCTTTTAAGGGTTTAACACCTACATAATTACCAACACATAGAATAATGGCTGGACCATTTGTGATTAATCACTAAGTCAAAGCTTAATTACGCTAACTTTGACTTTCGGTCATTAGGCTAATAAAACTTTAACTAAAGAAGCTAAGAACACTTACTAGAGTCCTTAGCATGAGTTTAGAACTTGAGAAAGCTTCCTTTAGCTCCAGGAGGCTTCAGAGAGTGAGTTTTGAAGTAAAATTCAAATGTGCAAGTTCTAAGTGCAAACAATGTGGGTATATATAGGAGTTTGATGGCTTTCAAGATCAATCCATATGTCCCTAGAGGTAATCCTGATGTTTACAAGTGTCCCTAGGGCAGTAAAACCAGTTGCACAGACCCTGGTATCGAAAAACTAGCATGCAATGGCGGTGGACAGGCTGCAACATGCAGCTGTCCACTTTTTCTGTTACTGGCACTTCTACGCGGCCCGTGTAGACTCCTATGGAGGTCTACGCTCCCCGCGAGGCTCCTCCCAAACCGGAAACAAGCTTTCAAAAATTGCATTTTCAGCCCCTGGTTCTTCATAGCTTGTTTTATCTTTCGTTTATTGCACCTTTAGCCCCCGAGTTTAACTTTTAAGGGTCTTGAGTCATCAAACAAACATTGTTAAGCTTCCAGTTAGTTATGAGGTCACCCGAACGGTCTTAAATTGCAACGTTGACGCATTTGATCCTTATTTCTTGGAATTACCACTTTATTTATTTATGTACGTCGAAACTTCATGGAATCAATTATTCGACATTCGTGAGGATATAATAAGATATTACAATGCTTCGGGTTCGTTAAAAGGTCACTCAGAGGTAACATTTAACATGTTGACACTTTTAACCCCTATGCTTCGTAAAATCCTTAATTTAAGCACAAACGACTTTCTATGTCCGACAATTTATTCATTAAAGAATACGAACGTCGTGTGAGGTCAATCAGAGGCACAAGAATGGCATGTTGACACTTTGGATCCTTTTACTTACATATTTACATTGTTTGACAATTTTAGTCCCTCGGAAATCAATTCAGTACACTATAAATCTTCATGACACGTGTCTTTATTATATTGGACATGATTTTTGCGAAGTGTTACATCATGGCATCTTGATGTACAATGCATAAGCATGGTACAATATGGATTTTATAAATGAAGTAAATATTCAAGACATCCTTGCATATGATATAGAAATCAATGAGGAGGTATATGTAATAGAACTTCTAAAGAGTGAATGCACATACATTATTTTTCAAAGCTAAAAGAAGTATGTATATGATTGCAAATGCCTGAAGCATTGATTTCAAGTCCTCAAGAATGTATCTTTATAAAGTTAAAGATAGTATGAACTAAAATAGTCAAGTTGAGTGTTGTACAGCTCATGATATATTCTGATAAAGAGCAATATAAGTTTGATAATATTATCCATCTTTATCAAATGTTTTTTCTTAAAAGTTCACTATAATCGCAGTTTACAATGATGATGTCTAAGCATCACCAAGAGAAACAGATGAGCTTTTAGAAGGATAATTTTTTAATGACCCTAGCACAGTCTAATTATTACTCGACTTGCAGTTCAAGTATATTTGTAATCATACTTTTATTCATCTATCAAACTATATCTAGAAGATGTTGGTGGGACATTTTAGTATGTAGAGAGCTCAACCTTATAGCATTAAAGGTTGTTCAGACACTTTTTATAAGAAATAACTATTATTATCTCCTACCAAAGTAGAGATTCTCATTTCAAAAGTACCTTGGCTAAAGTGCAATTGTGCATTAATTTTTCTTTCTAGCTATGCATGATAATATATATTTTTTATTTGAATTTATCAACATGATATAACACATGTCCAATGAGGAGACATTTGAATGGTAAAGCAAATATGTATGGTAAGAATGATATGTGTCTATTTTTACTAACCCATGAGATGTAGTTCTGTTAGTCTTGTAGATATAAAGAATGTAACACAAATAGTCTTGGATCTTATGGTATTTGTTTGCAAGAGGAAGCACTAGAAGTCTCACAAGAAGATTTTACAACATTACTCAATACAAAAGATTGCACTTCAAGGTATCAAACGACAAATCATTCTCCAAAAGTTTTAAACAACTTTCAAGGATGATGGACACACTTTACTTAAAGGATACATATTATAATGGGGGGGGGGGGGGGTTATTCAAGTTGCACTCTTTTTCCCTTAACTAATTTTTATCCTAATGGGTTTTCTTAGTAAGGTTTTTCATGAGGCAACACACTTGATTCAGAAGTATCAGGGGAAATAATGCACATTACACGCTGCACTCTTTTTCCCCTTAGCTATGGTTTTATCCTACCAGGTTTTTCTAGCAAGGTTTTTAACGAGGCAGTATCAAGCGTATTATGTTGATAAACAATGGGAGTGTTATGAATATATTTATTATTAATGTGGTTATCAACACCTAAATAGATTAGGCTTGTTCCACAAGTTTTCCTCAGTTATATATAGTCTTTTGTATCTCTTGTATCTCTTGTAATATACATCTCAATCAATGAAATATTAGAACTCTTCTCCATATTATTTTCTTCTTCTTTCTATGCTATTAGGCTAGTTTCACAACATTATAAATTTATTATTCTCTGAAAAAATATACCATAAAAACTAGATACTTTATCATATTCAATTTTAGTATAATATTGTTATAATTAAAAATGCTACACTTTTTTTAATGTTTAATACATTGTTGATTATAGTGGTGCATCTAAATGGTTCATTTACAATGGAGCATATAATAAACTTTAGTTACAACAATGCCTATTATGTGTATCAATACCGAAGGTGAGAAAAGGAAACAACACTTAGAGAAGGATATAAGAGAATAGAGAGATAACTATTGAACTTAAAATGCTTACTTAATTGAAAAGATGATGGCTTTTTATAGCCTTAGATCATGTGTAGTGGGGCTTGAAACTAATGTCCCTCTCTTGGGTGTGAATTGACATGTAGCATATGGAGCATTATGGGGCTTGAAGCTAAAAAGGAGTGAAGTTTTATAATGCCTCATAATGCCCAACAATAATTACCCAAATATTATCTTTAAAAAAATAAAACAAATAATACTAGTTGGAAACTTCTTATTGGACAAAAAACGCCCAAGGGGCGGTGCGCAGGTGTTTCTGGGCGTGAATTGGGAAAAAACGCCTAATTTGGCTTGCAGTACGGTTGGTCTTACAATGACCCACTAAATTAACAAATAACTAAAAACTAACCCACTAAATAAATAAACACATGAACTTAATAGACTATTCTTGGCACAAACCAAGCTACGAAAATGCAACAAAATGAAAGACATGCATAGAACGTGTGCTAGGATAATAGGTTGTTACGTGTAATTGCCGTGGGAGAGTGATGTCATCCACGTGGGCTGACGTGGACAACACTTGCACGTAAAAACCTATTGTCCTAATGTAACATCCAGAAATTTCAAAACTTTATACTAGAATTATAAAATGTATAATAAACAAGAATAAACTAACTAGGCTAAATAACCCAGTTAGTTAGAAGTCTTGTAGTAACATAGGAATGAGTTAAAAAGCCAAAGATATAAACTAAATAAGAGTGGAGGGGCCTAGGTTGTCAAAATTGAAACTTAAATTACTAATAATTAGTAAAATAAAGACCAAACACTCCATTTTGGAGTTCCTGGTCGATCAAGAAACCACAGGGGCGACACCCACACCTTCACAACCCTAAATTCTACTAAACTCTCAAATTGAAGGCTCAAATCATGTCGTAATCGAAATCGGAACATAGAATCGTGATCTCCTAGTCAAGGAGGTCATAAGGTATGTCAAATTAGGTTGTTTTGATACAACTCAAATTCTTGCATGTGATTGAAATCGAAGGTTGAGCTTGATTATGTGTTGTAAAACATGAAATTGGAAGTAATGTGAAGTCTAGGGACAAACCCTAGATGATTTCTTGTCAAAATCTTGCATGTTAGTTGTAAGGATCAAAATCACTATAGTGGGTGATTAGTAAGTTAGTAGAACTTGATAAACACTAGGATTAAGACTCTTGTTCTAGTGAAAACTGAAATTGTGAGATAATCTCTGAAAATGTTGATGTTAAAATATGTGTATATTGTCTAATTGAAGTTAATTTGAGTGGTAATTTCAATTTATGAACTTGGTTTAGATCATGTAGAAATCTGACCCGCAAGGTGTTCGATAAAACGCCTAAATGAGGGTTAAAATGTTAAAGATTGCTAAAAACGCAGATTTGCATATGTTATGAATTAATGCGTTGAAGCTTATGAAAGAGTTCTAATCTTGTTATGAATTGAACTCTTTAGGCAAGGAATCCAGAACGTCAAGTGGACACGCCGGAAGTGATACCCGCGGAAAAGGTGTGCTCTAAAGGTACGTGACCTTAGTCCCGTTAAATTATGCTTAAATGCTTTGGTTGATATGTAATTGATGTTGTAGTGTAAAAGGATGCGTTTGATGTGTCGTTAAAGTGACGAAGTACACTGGACCATTAAACGGGTCAAAATAAGGACCTGGAATTTAGTTTGGCATGTCAACAAAGTGATAGTTTTCATTAAATAGCCAAACGGGTCAAAAGATGTTTTTATAAAAAGAATCATGAGAATAGAGACTTGAAAGTCTCATATTTCGTTAAGTGGTGGATTGTACCACGCTATTAAATTGGTTATATAAATTTTAAGACTAAGAACCCGGGATATCGGGTCAAACAATAGAAGCTCTATGAAAGTGTCGTTTGAAACGGAATGCTTGAATTCCGAAGAAACAAGTAATTAGTCCTAAGGGAACGCAAAGCCATGGAGTGGCGCGATTACACTAAATATATGAGCCCGGGAATTTGGGTAATTATGTCTACAAGGTTTTAAGAATGGAGATGAGGTGCTATGCATTTTCACTAATGGGTTGGATAATTAAGACAAGGAAACTGTGAACCGATTGTCGGTATCTCGGTTTCCGCGATGTGAAAATTACATGGTTGAATCCGTAATTTTATTACGGACTCATAGGAAAAAGAATCGGCTAAAACGGACAAGCGAGTAAAAAGTTATGATCTTTAAAAGTTGGAAAATAGTTAAAGGGCAAGAATGCAGAGTCCACCGTAAATTACGGTTTCACCGTAATTTACAGTGGAGATTAAAATGATACGGTGAGAAGCCCCTGCTTTACGGCAGAACCAGGAACATTCCAGGTCCACCGTAACTTACGGTGACACCGTAAGTTACGGTGGAACCCAGAAAATTCATATTTTGTTTGTTACTTTGTGATGTTAGAATCCATTTATACGTAATGAATTAATGTCAAAACTAATGTATTTAGTGTTTGACCCTAGGTATGGATGAGTTTCTCCCGGATGGTGATCAAGTATGTTGTCAAGAACCGAACACGCATTTTGAAGCTTCCGCACTAAATATAACTATGTCTAGAACTTTATTATGTTGTAAATGCTTTTGTTAATCATGTTTTAAATCCCTTAAACTAGTGGTTAGTTTACTAGAAAGGGCTAACTTTTAACTGGTTATGCACTATTGTACAATGTTTTGGTATTACAACAAGTATGTATGGTCCTTAAAACATGTAAAAGTTTTTGTAAACTCTGATTTGTACCTTAATTAATATAATTATTAATTATATTCCGTTCAAATATTAAGGGTGTTACACCTAACACATATAGAAACTGTGCAATTATAATTATAATTAATTCAAAAGACTAGTCTGGTGGGTGAGAGCCCATGCGTTATATAAACCCCACATCAGTTGCACATACAACCAATGTGAGTCACATACCTTACAATGGTATTAGTCCATAACAATCGACCCTCCTTAAGGGCCAACGTCCTCGTTGATCACGACCATGTTGGTCATGGCTGGCGTTTTCCAGGCCACCACTTCGAGCCTTGTTGGTCACAGTTGGCTCTCTCCAGGCCACCTCTCTGAGTTCTGGCTCTGATATCAATGTTACATACCAAACGAGAGAACTCAACCCAAAAGACTAGTCTGGTGGGTAAGAGGACCCATTTGGTATATAAACCCCACATAAGTTATCCATACAACCGATGTGGGACAAGTCCCATACCTTGCAATGGTATTAGTCCATAATACGTATAGCATTAGAGCCTATGGGCTTTTAGTTCGATAACATGGTTTTAGAGGAAATATACTATTCGTACAATAAGTGCAATGGGTTTGTGAACATTATATATATATATATATATATATATATATATATATATATATTAAGCACATTAAGTCTAACTGTTTTCCAAATCATTCTCCACCATTAGATCTTGCTGAGATGAATTAAACTCCCAAAATTAACCGCTATGATGGCTGTTCTCGACAGTTACTTGCAGTTTTAGCAGGTTACCAAATAACTCCCCACTCTCCCCTCTTTGTCTGTATTTCAGGGTTATCAGTCCTGCAGTTTAAGTAGGTTATAAATGGTTTCTTGCTTCCATCCCACATCCTACCTCTCTCCTCTATATTAGGTGGACAACCTCAAGAACGCATATCAGACTTCCCACCATCACCATCGCACTCCCTCATTTGGCATCCCAAAACTTGCATCATAGATATCCTATTTTCTTGATTCTTGCTCCGAATAAAATCGGTATCATCTCGATCTTTCTCTCTCTATTCACACTTTTGACTCCAGATGCTAACATAATGGATTTTTTAGGGTTTCTTTTCGTTCTTTGGCATCATGGATTCTTCTTCGGATCAAAATTTGATTATTTGTTCAAGTTATTGATGATTCGGGATTCAGGCTTTGGTAAGAGCAATCTTTTTTGAGCCTTACATATAGTGAATTTGCTTTTACGATGTTTTTGACATGATCTGACATTGATTTGACTAAAAGCCAGAGAAGCATTCATTTGGGTTACACCCAAATTGGCAAATTTAGGGTTAGCGTTGCTAAATATGCATCATTTTCTTTATGCGGACTTTTTTAATTTAGACCGCGGTAACCTGCGTATAATCTGCTGATATTTAGGTTTTGTTCATACTTAGCTTACAAGGTAATTTAGCTTGGTGATGGTATAGTTTCATATTTATAGCTTGATCTTTGATTATAAGACTAGGTCGGGTTTATAATATGTATCCATTCCGTCCGTTCCAATTGGTTTTGATGCAAAATTGATGTGTTCTTTTTATATGTTTCTACACGTACCACGAATTCTGGTAGAAATATTCGATAAATTTCCAACAGTTTTTATTTTATTTCCTTTCCAGGGAGTTGGGACATTTTTCATCCTGAATTCTTCCCATGTGTGTTCTACAGGAGGCACATCATTTCATGGTAAACGTATGTTGTTAGAATTGTAATAATTTCATGGAAAAGTTATGGTTTTTTTTTTTTTTTTTTTTTTTTTTTTGCAGAGGCATATTGTTTCTCTTGATGGAGCAGTGGTGACTGCATTAGGCTTTGGGGATGAGCTTGCAGTTGTCACACACTTTTCTCCATCCCTCCCTTCGAATGAGCAAAATGTGAGTTCATTGGTCAATTACCTTAAGAAATCTGCTAATTTAAATTTTTTACTCTGATTTATCTAAGTTTTAAATGATTGTCTGATCTAGAGTGCTTGGCAGCCATCTTTTAATATTTAATATGTTCTCACAAATATTGGGCTATAATTGAGTGAACTACCTTCCATGATGATATACTAATGTGTGAAGCTGTGAGTGAGTATTCATCATATAATTTGTTTCTATATTGGCAATGATATCACTTCAAACTCCCTATTTCCCAGTTTGCACTTCAAACTCCCTATTTCCCAATTTGTTCATTAGTTACCAATTTACATTAACCGTCTTAATTGACATCCAAGATTATTTATTTTAAATAGTAGTTAATGTTTACATTTTGTATTTTCCAGGTGGGTTTGATCTTATGCTCATTGGGGTTTGATAAATCAACTCGAATATACCTAGCAGCTGGTGAATTATTTTGTGGTGAATGGTTCATGAAGCCATTCATGTTCCTATTTTAAGTGCTTGAAAATCAAAGCACTGTGTATTCATCTAATGAGCTAAAAGATAACACTCAGGGTTTAATCGGCTCGGCTGTTGATTACATGGTTTGTCTTATTTCAGACATTTTTATGCCGAAGTATGACAGGCCTAGCAATTTCGCCACCGGCGCTATTCTGGTTTCCGTGCAAGAATCGAGCCCGAAAGGAAAGGCCTTGCTCCTGTTTTTATTGACAGGGAAAAGGGACGTATTGTTGGTTTAATATTTTTAGTTTTTTTTTACTGTAAAGGAGTTTCTTTCTTGATCTATTTGTTAGTTGTTACTATTATTTGTTGATTGGAGGAATCAAGTTGGAAGAGTTGTGTAAAGAAGATGCAATTCAAGAACTCAAACAATTATTTCCCATACCATCACCCTAATATTTCTATTTTGATTATAAATATTCAGTTTTTCAAATTGTAGATGGTAATGGACGTAAGTGGTGGTAATTGTGTGCTTTCTTATAGATGACCGCCATGTGTCGTTGCACAATAAAACAGAGAAGAGTTCAGATTGTAGATAAGTTGCGGATTAGTCATCTCTTGCAAAGTGGCTTTCTTCAAGAGATTGTTGGAGGATGTTAAAGCCTACACCTTTCTTTTGCAAGATCGCTTACAGGTTCGTATCTCGGTCTATTTTGTCAAAATTGGGGGGTAGGTGGAGGGTTAGGGTTATATTAAGAATCATGGTAATCTATAAATTTTTAAACAATTGAGTTTTATAAATACATGGTAATCCATGAATTTTTAACTGTTCATTGAAGGTGGTGATTGATTTTCTTATATCCTAAATGCAGACAAATTTTTGTTGAAACAAATGATATACTTAAAATAAAAGATGCTGATTCATTATCTGCACACATGGAAGCTGTTAGAAAAGTCAAGAGATTGCAGGACCTTGCTATGATCAAAGGTTCTTCACAATCTGGTAGGCCTTTGGTTGTTGGGTTCACAACTGTTTTTACATTGTTTAGTTTAATAAGCATTCTTAATATGACATGATTCAACTTAGAGATGTAGTTTATATTTTGGGTAAACAGTCTTATTTTGAAGAATTGTCCCTCTAACAAGAATCTATTTTTTATATTCAATCATTCATTGCCTAGGCTTTAGATTTTTGAAAATTTTTAATATTATATTTGAATTAAATATATGTTGTTTTGATATCACAAAAAGAATTTATTTTTCCTATACATCTCCTGTTCATGAGTCACTATTGACGACGGGCCAATGGGGAATCCCATTTACCCATCTTGGGCTATTGTCATGCGGGCCCAACAGATAAGGCCCAAAGGCAGTTTAACTTGCCCACTAAGGTTTCCCTTATACGAAAATGAGCGGGAAGGAAAGGATCAGAGAAACACAGGCTGCATTTAATACATAACATGAAGAGGATCTTGGCTGGCACTGTACTTCTTCGCCAGAAACATTTAATGAAGCGATAATCCTACCGTTGGGGGTCAGACACATGTCTGAGCCCCCCGAAGACTGGCAGAGACCGTTAGATCGTCTCGTTAAGATATCCCACATGGGAGATAAGGTCTCGGGGTTATATAAGGAGGAGAGAAGATGATCAAGGGACAAGGTTCAAGGTATTACACTAATAACTCTCTCATTTATTCCGACCGATATTCCTCCACATTAAATACACACACATTTATTAGATTCACACCATAGAAAAATATTCCCGTGAGCATACTCATCGGAATAAGCTTCTCATACTCTCCGGCAAGTTTACTTATTCTCACGCCGGAGCTTGGTCACGGATCCCCCTCCGGGGTCCCTCCGTGACGAGGCTAACGATTTACTTTTTTTGTAACAACGAAGGCTGGGATATTCCAACATCAGCGAAGACCCTTTAAATGTCACCAGGGATTTGGGTATTCGACATTGGCACGATCCGTGGGACCTTACAGCCTAGCTGGTGTTCCCATTCCAAAACTCCGACGTTGAGATAGCCCATTTCACGAGAAACAACATGACAACACCACCAAGCTCACGTACCATCCAGACGGTGCAGAACGAGCATGATAAGGTCACAGTGGAAGATATAACCCACGAGGAAGAGAACGAAAATCAGGTGGAAATTCTAGAGAGAGAGGAAGCCATTACCCCAGATTTTGTTACCATGCACAGCGAGAAGTTGAAAAAGCATCTTGAGGATCTAGAAAGACAAGAGAAACTTGACAGCCTCAGGGCTAGACTGTCCTTCGACACACCATCCAACCAGGAAGGGGTGGATCCACAAAACAAAAACCGTGGCAATGACCCTCTGGAAACCTTCATGACAGCCCTAAGGCAGATGTCCTCGGAGGAGAGAGAAGATCTCATTACAGGGAAGAAACAGAAAGGAAAAGAAAAAAGAGAAGGAGAATCAAAACGATGATAATCTGGATCAGCCTTACCTCCCTCGGGACTTAGCTGAGATCTCAAAGTTCACTAGGAGGATCGCCGAAGCACCCATGCCCCCTAAGACGAAGCTACCTCCAAACTTCGACCGGTACGATGGGACAAGAGATCCCGAGGACCATCTCCATGCCGTCAAGGGTGCAGGACAACTGGGACGATGGCCTATGCCAGTTTGGTGCCACATGTTTGTGCAAACTCTAACGGAGGGAGCCAGGCTCTGGTTTGACAGCCTTCCCCCCAGAGGAATTGACAGCTATGAAGAGTTAAGTGAGAAGTTTCTGAGGAACTTCGGACAACAAAGAAAAGTGATCAAAAACCCAAACGAAGTCATGCATATAAGGCAGAGGGACAACGAATGGATAGATCAATACATGGAGAGGTTTGTCAAGGAGAGCATGAATATCAAGGATGTCCTGGAGGTCATGAAGATCAGCACTTTCATTAATGGGTTAAAACACGCACAACTATGTGAGAAGCTGGGGGAGGAGTTCCCACACTCATTTGACAACCTTATGGACAGGGTCAGGGCTTTCGTCAGAGGCAAAGACACGGTTAGCAAAGCTAAGAAATGGACACTCCGTCCCGGAGAGTCAACCCCGCTGCAAAACCTCCCGAAAAAGGTACTCCTTACTCAAGAAAACCAGCTCTTGATAGAACGTTGCATGATAGAACGAGGCCCTCGTATTCCCCATATAGGCCTCGGGGGAGAAGCCATTCCCCTACTCCGACAGCTTCACCCCTTTCACCAAAACTCCAAGTGAAATACTAGCCATTGAGAGGGTGAAGAATTCCTTCCCAAGACCACCACCCATAAAACCAGGGCCAAAGGCACAACCAAACGAATATTGTGATTTCCATAGGGGCTTCGGCCATAAAACCGACGATTGTATGTATCTAAAGAGGGAAATAGAGGCCACGGTAAAAACGGGTAAACTGGCTCACTTGGTTAAGGAAATAAAGGAAGGAGGAGGGGACCGCAAGGGGAAAGATGTGAGGGAGCCTGGAAGGGCAGATGTAGACATGATTCGGAGGAGGGATGAATTTGAGACCACCAGGAGTGTAAAAGCGAGAATTCTGGGCTCCACAGACCGCATGAAAGCTCCCATCTTGATGCCACACCTGGAGGAGAACGAGGTGCAGCGACTCCCCCTTAACATTTCAGCCATAATAGCCGGCCACAAGGTGGCCAGAATACATGTGGACGGGGGAAGCGGGGTAGAAGTGATATATGAGCAATGTTTTCTCAGATTTGACAGGGACGTAAGGGATAGGCTCGAGGAGGACTCTATCCCCTTAGTAGGTTTCAACAACAGTGTGTCACACCCCTTGGGAAAGATCGACTCCCATTTACAGTCGGGGTAGGAGATCGAGTCCGAACCATAAATTTAACTTTCACAGTGGTTTGAGCACCCTCAAAATACAATGCAATCCTGGGATGGCCTGGGATTGGAGATCTGCAAGCACAGGCATCAACCCCATACGGAGCTCTAGTGTTCCAAATGCCAAAAGGCTTGGCTTGGGTAAAATCTGCATATGAAGTAGTTTCTTCTGTCTCTGAGGGAGAAACATCCGAGAAACCCCAAAAGGATGGAGTCGAAGAGTGGGTCCTTTGTGACAGGTTCCCGGAGCAGACAGTGAAAGTGGGAAGTCACTTGAGTGACAAATGCAAAAGTGCTCTCAAGGAGCTGCTTCTCCTCAACATAGACGTGTTTGCATTTCAGCACGGAGACATGACAGGAATCCTAAGAAGTCTAACCGAACATCGACTCAATACATACACCTGGGCAAAACCAGTCAAGCAAAAGAAATGGAGCATGGGCCCCAGCAAGAGGAGGGCCGCCTGTGAAGAAACCAGGAAGCTGCTCAGAGCCGAAATAGTAAGAGAAGTGAAGCATCCATCTTGGGTTGCTAACCCAGTCATGGTCAAAAAGAAAGACGGGGGGTAGAGGATGTGCATTGATTTTCAAGACCTGAATAAAGCATGCCCCAAGGACTGCTATCCCCTCCCGAAGATAGACGTCCAAGTGGATTCCTTATCTCAGTACCCCCTAAAGTGCTTCCTGGACGCTTACAAAGGATATCATCAAATTCAAGATGTCAATGAAGGATGAAGAGAAAACCGCCTTCATCACAAATGAGGGAACGTTCTGTTACACCAAGATGCCCTTCGGGCTAAAAAATGCGGGGGCCACCTACCAAAGATTCATGAATACCCTTTTCAGAGACCAGCAGGGGCGGAACTTGGAAGTATATGTCGATGACATTGTCTTAAAAAGCCTAACCGAGATGGCTATGATAGACGATATAGCCGAAACCATTCGAGCCATGCAAGATGTGAATACGAAGCTAAACCCCGGGAAGTGCTGCTTCGGGGTAGTAGAAGGGAAATTCCTGGGAGTAGTGGTTACTAAGGGAGGAATTAAAGCTAATCCAGAGAAAACTCAAGCAGTAGCCGAAATGCGATCCCCCGGGTCCCTGAAAGACATCCAACAGCTGAATGGGAGGCTAATCGCCTTGAATCGTTTCCTGTCAAAGGTTGCCGACAGGACTCTTCCCTTCATGAAGGTTCTGAAGGATTGTCTCCAGACGGACAGGTTTAAGTGGACCCCGGAAGCGGAAGCCGCTTTTCAAGAAATGAAAGATTACATCTGCAAGCTCCCAACCTTAGCAACCCCAGTACCCGGGGAAGATCTGCTTTTGTATTTTTCTGCTTCAAAAATGACCATAAGTGCGGTTATGATGGTGGAATGGAAAGGAAAGCAGATACCAATATACTTCATCAGCAGGATCCTCAAGGGTCCTGAGGAACGTTATATGCCCCTAGAGAAGTTTGCTTTAGCTCTTGTTTTCACGTCTCGGAGACTTAGGAGGTATTTCCAAGGCCACAAGGTCACCCTAATGACAGATCGACCCCTCCAAAAAGTGCTAAGGAGGCCGAAGTTATCGGGTCGGCTGGCTAAATGGGCAGTAGAGCTGGGGGAACACTCCTTGGAGTTCAAACCCAGAACAACCATGAAGGGACAAATACTGGCCGACTTCATGGCAGAAGTCCCCGAGGATGAAGAAAAAGAACTTTTAAAGTGGGAAGCCTTGGAGAGGGAAGAGAAAGAAAAGGAGGACGAGACAGTGTGGAAACTGCTTACAGATGGGGCCTCCAACGAAGAGGGTAGCGGAGCGGGCATTCCGTTGATCAGTCCTGAGGGAGTTGAGCTAACCTACGCCATCGGGCTAAACTTTGAGAATACCAACAACACCGCAGAGTACGAAGCCCTTTTAGCAGGGATGAGGCTAGCCAAAAAGATGAAAGCAAAACACGTGGAAGCCAGTACGGACTCGCAGTTAGTGGTCAATCAGTACCAGGGGGAATATGAGGCTAAAGACAGCACAATGGCTCAATACGTGGCAAAGGTAAAGGAAACAGCTGAGGCTTTCCAGACCTTTAAGCTAGAATATATCCCCCGCGGGAGAAACAGGAAATCCGATACCCTCAGCAAGCTGGCCTCCGTGGCGTTTGACCACCTAGCAAGAGAAGTCAAAGTGGAAGTCCTGACTTCCCCCTCTCTTGACACAGCAGAGGTGGTTACAATCGAGGACGCACAAGAGACATGGATGACACCGATTGTAAGATTCCTCAGAGAAGGAGTATTACCCGAGGGAGACTGGGCAGCCAGAAAGGTAAGAGTCAAAGCTTTACAATATGAGTTGATTGATGGAGAACTTTACCGAAGGTCATACCTGGGCCCTTCCCTGAAGTGCGTCGATAATGAAGAGGCTAAGTATGTGATCAGAGAAATACATGAGGGGATTTGTGGGATGCATTCTGGGCCAAGGACAGTAGTGGCGAAGGCAATGAATGCGGGATTCTATTGGCCTAGAATGTATGAAACAGCATCAGAGGAGATCAAGAAATGTGCCAATTTCCAGGTCCATGCACCCATGACACACCGCCATAAACACCCAATGATACCTATTTCAACGTCTTGGCCCTTCCAGAAATGGGCCATTGACATAATTGGGCAGTTCCCGGAAGGCCCGGGAGGGGTTAAGTACGTGGTGGTTGCCATCGATTATTTTACCAAATGGATAGAGGCAAGGCCCTTGGCAAAAATAACTGGGGAGCAGATGAGACGGTTTGTGCTAGACAACATCATCTGCAGATATGGGGTCCTGAAGGAATTGGTGAGCGACAATGGTGTTCAATTTGCTGGAAAACCCTTTAGGCCATGGTGCGAGCAGATGCACATACACCAAGTGTTTACCTCCGTCACCCATACCCAGAGCAATGGGCTAGTGGAAAGAGCAAATCAAAGCATCATCAAGGGGATGAAAGGGAGACTCGGAAGGAAATAAAAGGGATGGCTGGAGGAATTGCCATTTGTACTATGGGCATATAGGACCACCCCCAAGGACTGCAACGGGGAAACTCCTTTCAGCTTAACTTACGGGACGGAGGCTGTCATCCCAGCTGAAATAGGGTCCCCAACTGCCAGAATGAAGCTCAGGGAGGCCGAAAACGAACAAGACCTCCGGATGAAACTGAATTTGCTTGAAGAGAGAAGGGAAGTGGCAGCAGTCAGGGAGGCTAAGTACAAAAAGCAGTTTGAAAGCTATTACAATGCCAGAATGAAAAAGCTTAACCTCGTCCCGGGGGATTTGGTCTTAAGAGCAAACGAGGTCAGCCTACAAGAGAACACCGGAAAACTAGGGCCTAACTGGGAAGGACCTTACCGGGTTACATGGGCAAACGGCAAAGGAAGTTGCAAGCTGGAAACACTTCATGGCAAGGAGGTTCCCAGAACATGGAACCTCATGCAACTCAGGAAGTACCACATGTGAGGCATAAAAAGGTCTTTTAGGAAAAACGGTCAGGGAGCCACTTTTCTAATAATTAACTACTAGTCAGGGGCTTACCCCCAAGAAAAAATCTTTTGTAAAAACTTGTACTGGGGAACTTAGTCCCCAAGAAATGAATGACAAACGGACAACTCACTTGTCCCCTTTTGGCAAGATATCAGGTGTTATACCAAGGCAGACGTACCCAGGAAAGCTATAAACCTAACAACGAACAAACACACGTGTACAAGGTATACCAAACATACCAAACGCCCCGCTGTGGGGCAAAATAGGGTCTAGCTAACCCAAAGAAAACTGACAAACAAGCCAAAAACATAATCTTACATTATAGACTTGTCCAGTGATTGTCCTCGAACAGACAATCTTGGTTTATAAAGCAAACCATGAACACAACATACTTTTGTAAACAAACTACAAAAAGAAGTGTTTCATGTACGAATTACAAAGTGAATGTACAACAGGAAGCCCTATTGGCCTTAAAAAGAAAAGCTAATATACAAGCTAGAAAGCCTGGTAGACAGACTAAAACACATTTTTTTGTAAATATACTACAAACAACTAAAAGTCTTCAGGAAAATGCCGGCCTGATCCCTGGCAAAGACTCCTGCAAAAAAAAAAAAACATACAAAAAAAAAAAAACAGGCAAAAGCAAGATAGCAATGTACAGTCATAAGTCATACGATTAAGTACCAGGAGAGCCCCTACACAAAGGCTCTCCTCCCAAGCATCAAAAAGTTAAAAGTATCCTAGAGTGCATAGTTGTTTAGATTACAACCATATCGAAGTAGGTTAATGTTCAAAAATTACTGGGAGCCACCCCCAGACAAAGACTTCGGAGACGAGGGACCGACAGGAGTGAGCAGGACTTTCAATTCATCGATGGATATCATAGGATGCTCCAGGATCTTCTCAAGAAGGGCTGGGGTCTTACCCCCAAACTCCTTATCCAACTTAGACAACCGCTTCTTAGCCTTGGAATTGTAAAGCGGAGTTTCCTTCCTATCCAAACCCTGAGCAGAGTAAATGTACCTATCCTTCAGGCCTGATTGATATCCAACATTCCCGATACGCCCTATAAACCTGCTCAAGACCACCTTTGAACTCCTCCGATTGAGAAACGGCAATAAGAAAGGCTCTGAAGCCTTCAGTAATCAGCCAATGCTTCTCCTTAGCTAACCTCTGATTGTCATCAGAAGTGACCCCCAATCAGCATACATAGTGTTCAGCTGCTCTTGAGAAACGTAATCGGCCTCCTTCAGATGTTTCAACTCCGCGGCTAGCTCCTCTTTCTCCTCCACCAACTCCGCCATCTCCTTCTCCCAAGCTCGCTCCCTCCGCTCCAGCATAGCTCCAGCCCCCTGAGCAAAAGACATCATGAAAAATCCAAAAGCAATAAAAAAGGGGGGGAAGGTTATGCACTTTTTCTTCTTGCAGTCTACGCTCAGCCTCAACCACTTGACATCAGAGCTCAGCAGCAACAGATTGAGAAGTCTTAAGGTCATTCTTAAGTCCTTCATTCTCTTTCCTCAGATCATCAACCCGCTGCAACATGCCGATGCCCCTGAAAAAACCCTCACAGAGTGACATGCTGTACTGATCGTCGAAAAGATCATCCCTCAAAGCAGAGTTCATAAACCTATGGGAGGGAGGAACAACATGACTCAAAAAGTCCCTGGCAGTTTCAGGGGTCCCTACCACCAAAGACTGAGTAATTTTCCACTTAGGAATGTAGGGGAAAGGAAGGGCATCAGCAAACAAGGGAGCCAAGGGGGATCGATGAGCAAGAGCCTCAAATTGAGAAGGTTTACTGGTCCCAGTAGCATGATGAGGAGAAACCTCAAAAGCTGAGGTGATACGAGAAATGCTTACTTCCGAAGTCTTGTCTAGAACACGAGAAGAGGAAGGGGCAGTAGGGATCTCTATTGGAGCATGAGAACTTCCCTACTCAGACAAAGAAAGAAAAAAAAACATAAAAAATCTCACAAAAGAAAGTAAATATAAGGCAACAGATAAAAAGATAAACTCACCAACAAGGGTTCACTCACAAAGCTGGAGGACCGCAGGTGCTTAGACAAAGAACCCTTAACCCCAATAGGGGGAAGTTCGGAAGCAGCTTTTGTTGAAGGAGGGGCTTTCTGTCCACTAGCACTTCGGAGCCTCTACCGGATATCACGCGGGGCCGGGGCTTGTTTGGGGCTGGCAGCTTTTCGTTTACGAGCCAGACGGCTCTCCAGGTCTTCCTCATCTTCATGACCAGAATGCTTAGCTCGAAGAGAATCAGGGGAACTCTCTTCTCCATTAGAAGAAGCCCCCCCATCTCCTTCCACGGCAGCAGAGCCCCCGGCCTGAACAGACCCTCCAGTAACCTGCATCTCAACACCCCGGTTCAAACCCGGTTTAACCTCATCACCAACCACAAACTTAACATCTCGGGAATCCCCCTGAAGCAACCTCCACATAGTCAACTCTGCATAAAGGAAATGCTAAAGATGACTACACAAGCCCTAAAAAACAAAAACAAATACAACAAGTCAGGGACACAAGAATACCTTTTTTGCCAAAAAAGGCCTTAGGACGAACCGAGTAGGAAGGGCTCAGACCTCCCATAGCCAGGATCCCCTCGGAAAAGGTAAAAGCACTTGTCGGATTCTCGTACATGCGCTTCCATTGGACGATTTCGTCAGCAGACAAAATAGGAACACTGTCTTCAATAACAGCCTCGGCATCCCTCAGCGGTGGGGACTCTGGTATCATGGCAGCAGAAACAAAGATAAACCTACTCTTCCATTCTTTAGGGTAAGTAGAAGTCGGCATGAAGGAGTAGCAAGGCTGAGACACACTATTCTTCCGTTTGGCAAAGGTGAACCAGTCCCCATCAGAAATCAGTTTATAAAACATACAAAACAGGGGAATAGACGGCTCGCCGGAAACAGCCATGCAAGATAACTCAAAATGTACCACCCTCATAAACCCTAGAGGGTGCAATTGGGAGAAATGAACCCCAAAGTGACGCAACAAAGCTATCTTAAAGGAAGAAAGGGGATACCGGACACCGCAGGAAGAAAACGCCAAAGTGTAGAGAACAATCCGATCCGGTGTACATTCGGCCGCGTCATCAGGGCCTGGTAATGTAGGAGAGAAACGCTTGGGTATCTTGTAAGTATCGACAAAGGACTCCAAATCCTTCGCTGTCAAGACGGAATGGATCATTGAGCGACCGGTACGACTCATGATCAGGGAGGACGGTGATCGGAAGAATGCAAGGAAAAAGAAAGGAAAAGGGGGGTTGTGATGGAAGTTGAAGGAAGATTCAAGAGAAAAGGAGGGTATTTAAAGAGATAACTGACAAGAAGAAAACCGTCACATCACCATCTCTTCAAAATTTAAAAAGAGTGCACGTGTATTAAGGGGATTAAACCCCCACCATTAATATTCGGCAGATTGATGGGCCTCGAAAAAAAGGAGGGGCGAGTAATGATTAGCCAAAAACGGGCCCACATTCTTAACCCAAGAAAATTGCTACCCTTGAA
Source organism: Helianthus tuberosus (assembly GCA_030545235.1). Classification (NCBI taxonomy): domain Eukaryota; kingdom Viridiplantae; phylum Streptophyta; class Magnoliopsida; order Asterales; family Asteraceae; genus Helianthus; species Helianthus tuberosus. Next base: position 154,571,380 of record CM060409.1, read on the forward strand.
CAGTTGTGACTCAACCCCGGATCATGAGCCTTGGGTCTCAGAACCAGGGACTAAAGATGACTCGACGACGGGCCAATGGGGAATCCCATTTACCCATCTTGGGCTATTGTTATGCGGGCCCAACAGATAAGGCCCAAAGGCAGTTTAACTTGCCCACTAAGGTTTCCCTTATACGAAAATGAGCGGGAAGGAAAGGATCAGAGAAACACAGGCTGCATTTAATACATGACATGAAGAGGATCTTGGCTGGCACTGTACTTCTTCGCCGGAAACATTTAATGAAGCGATAATCCTACCGTTGGGGGTCAGACACGTGTCTGAGCCCCCCGAAGACTGGCAGAGACCGTTAGATCGTCTCGTTAAGATATCCCACATGGGAGATAAGGTCTCGGGGTTATATAAGGAGGAGAGAAGATGATCAAGGGACAAGGTTTAAGGTATTACACTAATAACTCTCTCATTTATTCCGACCGATATTCCTCCACATTAAATACACACACATTTATTAGATTCACACCATAGAAAAATATTCCGGTGATCATACTCATCGGAATAAGCTTCTCATACTCTCCGGTAAGTTTACTTATTCTCACGCCGGAGCTTGGTCACGGATCCCCCTCCCGGGGCCCTTCGTGACGAGGCTAACGGTTTACTTTTTTGTAGCAACGAAGGCTGGGATATTCCGACGTCAGCGAAGACCCTTTGAACATCACTAGGGATTTGGGTATTCGACAACTATATCTCTGAAGTTGTGATAATTATATAATCGGTAATTTGAGTGCTTTTGAGTGTTTGGATTCCTTGCATGTCTTTTTCTACTTCAATATGTGTCTATATGTTGTTATATTTGTCCCTATTTTACTCCACCACTTTTTTGTTTAACATATACTTATGAAAGATAGAAGTGGCAATTTCAGTTTTAACTCATCTACCTAAGAACGGGTCGATCTGGGTTTTATTTTAGCTCTAACGGGTAAAACGGGTTTTAAAAGTAGCTAAAAGGGAAACGGGTCAAATGGGTAGAACAACTCGATAGTTGCCCAAGTGTATCGTTAATGTCTATATTCTTCTAAACCTTTTGTTCAACCTGGCCAGTTTTGTTCTGTATAAAAGGTCTAACTTATAGGACATGTTATCTTGCAGGTAGTACCATATGTGTGTTTTTTTAACTTTCTTCTTACGGTTTACAATTTGCACACATTATTTTATAGATATAACGCGTGTCCTGCAAACATGAAGTAATCATGGAATTAGTGGCTGGTGTGATCAGTAATGTATCAAGAAACATATAGTGAGTTATAATATCATTCAAACATTTCCTTGCTGATACTTAAATCTGATAAATTTTTTAAATTGAGTAGGATTTAAAGTTTTTCCTTTTGACATTTCAAATTTGAAATTATAACCTATAAAAGTAGAAGTGAATCAGCAAAATATCATAATGATATGCCGAGCAGGGCTGGATTAATTGCAAGGGTGAGAATGTCTTTACAAACACGTCGAGTAGCAAATGCCTTGTGGAATCAAGGATGCAAGGTATTAGCTCTTGCACTACAAAGCCGAGTCAGTGAGGTAATGATATGGTTTTTTGTAATTTACCTTATATATGGTATCTTTTTTTATTTCTATTTATTCCATTTTGTGTAGGCATTTGGACTTGATATACATCCGAGTAATGTTTCAAAACGATTTCTTCAACAATAATAATAGATTTAATATTGGATTTTTACCAGGTAATGTTTCTCTTGTGGGTACACAGTTGCCAGAGGATATTAGTGGATCAAGGAACAAGCTTGGTTATAAGAGAAATTGTTGTCATTGGACAGAGTTTCACTAATGCTTGTAAGTTCATTTTAGTACTTGATTTGAAGTTACACACCCAATATTTAGTATTTCTGGATGTGGATAATGATAATAAACATATATGTATTGTATGGTGAAATTGTGTCAAAAAGTGTCGCTACGTTGACTTTTTTTCTTTCAATTTTGTCTTTAATCGTTTTTTGTCGTTATTTGCCAGTTCAAGTATGCATATTGCTCTCTAGGCACATTTTAAATATCATAAAAATATTTAATTTTTTAAAATTGAATTATCTATTAACTATTTTTTTTCATCTTTTCAGGAAATTTCGGAACACAGCCCATTCCAAGGGAAATCCACTGCCTTAATATATGTTAGCTTTGTTTGTCGCGTTGTTCATAGGTTTATTCATGTTGTTACTAAATAATACATCAACGTAACCCGTCCACCGGACGAGTATTAAACTAGTTTATACATGGTGAAAGCTAAAGAAAAAGAAAGTTTGTAACATGTTTTTCTTTCTTTCTTAAACAAAGGATATGTAGAGACGACGAGATGTCGGCTCATAATACAATTAAAAACCATTAGATATGGTTACTTAGTTGGCTCGCTTGGATACCAAATCTTCAAAGCTTCGAAATTGAATGGTCCATAACATCGACAAGAAAATCTACAAACAAAAGAAAGAAACATAAAAGCCAAAATTCAAAGAATATTTCAAATAATTTACACTAAAATGATCCAAATTTTAAAGGAGAATTGGCTTGTAATAATCTCAATTAGAGGTCATTGGCCACTGACAATCCCACCTTTGAATATTCTCCCACCAGTCCCACCTTTCACCTGTTTTTCCTATACCGGTCCTCCGTTAAAAAAAACTTAACAGAGTTAAGTTTTTTTCCAAATTACAAACATATTTTTTAGGGCTTTTGATCAGAACGACGATACGAGTCCATTGAAGTAAAACTTACATCGAAATGGTGCTCCAAATGACTTGATTTTTGTTAATTTGAAATTTAAACACCCGAATTGAAGCGCCGTTTTCATCGTTTGGAGCACTGTTTCGGGGTAAGTTTTACATCAATGGACTCGTATCGTCGTTCTAATCAAAAGCCGTAAAAAACTGTTTGTAATTTGGAAAAAACATAACTCTGTTAAGTTTTTTTAACGGGGGGCCGGTGTAGGAAAAATATGTGAAAGATGAGACTGGTGGAGGGAATATTTAAAGGTGAGACTGTCAATGACCAAAGACCTCTAATTGGGATTATTACAGACCAATTCCCCAATTTTAAATTGTAACATACCCGCATCTTGTTTGTTCAAGCATAGCGGTGGTGTGACTCTAAAAACATTACCATAAAATCCGCCTTTGCCAATCAACACCCCTAAATCTGCCAAACAAATCCTCTCAAATGATACATTGCAAAAGTCAAATAAAAAGTTTGTTAAACTATATATGAAGTAGAACATTATTCATACCTTTCATGTTATCCATCACTTCCAATACTTCTGCACTTGCTGGTGTTTTTGATTTCCGATCGGTAACAAGTTCAACTCCAAGTATCAACCCTCTTCCTCGTACATCTCCGATAACTTTCATAGACCATCGATTCAACATATTCATTAAAACATGTTAATTGTCGCCGTTTTACACAAGGTTCTTAGCACGGTTGGAGAACTCGCTAGTCGGCCGGTGAGGTGGGGACTAGCGACTACTCGGGATTAACCGGATTGGGTTTTTTATATGTAACTTACGGTTTTATGTATACATACACACATTTTTATAGGTAAATATTTTACGTAGCTAGGTTTTAACTCTTACTCAACTCTTTTTTTTTTTAACTATACAAGATTAATTGTTAAATTCACATGGTTTGGTTGGAAACTTGCCAGAATTTAGAGGTTTTGGCTGGAATATACAGGTTTTTTACCGGAATCGCCGATTTTTGGCTGGCCGACTAGGCCAGACTAGTGATTAATGGACTGATTAACGAAAAATTACTCAGTTACTGGCCGACTAGCGATTAATCGCTGCCTACTCGCGATTTTTACAACACTGGTTCTTAGACACAATGCACATTTTGTTTAGTTGACTACAAAAGTCAAAGTAAGCACTAAAAGGTGACACACTTACTTTCATGCTTGTCTTTGAGGGAACATAGACGTTCCTTTAAATAGGATCCAACAACATGTGCATTCTCTTGAAGGTTTTCTTTCTCAATAACTTTGAGAACCGCATGGCCGGCAGCAGTGCTAACCGGGTTCCCTCCGAATGTATTAAAATAGTTTCTTCGGGTTAGAACCGTCGCGATCTCGGGGGTCGTAACTACCGCACCTAGGGGAATCCCATTCCCAATACCCTATGAGAAAACATCAAAAAACAAATTAATAAGTGTTTTGGGTCAACTCAACCAGACAGACTGACAGACTCGTTTTGTCACATGGACAAAATACCTTTGCCATTGTGACCATATCGGGCACAATGCCATGGTTTTGAAATCCCCAAAAGTTGCTCCCCGTTCGAGCAACTCCACACTGGACCTCATCGGCGATCACGAGCCCTCCGGCCTTTTTTATGGTACTATAAACATTTGTCAAGTAATTCGGGGCCAATTCGACAATTCCTCCAACCCCCTACCATTAAATAAAACACTTATGATTTGAACATCAACAAATTCAACAAAAACATGTTAAAAGGAGTAATAAGCAAAATGAAAAAAAAAACAAAATATTAACCTGAATCGCTTCGAAAATAAAACCGGCAACATGACCTGAGGTTCCAAATCGGATTAAATCTTCGACATCTTTGGCATACTTTTCTCCATCTGACCCGAATGCTCCTCTATAAGGATCCGGATTTTGCGTGTGATGTACCCCACTCTAGTTGTCCAAAATATCATAGAGTAATAAAATGATATTGACAAAAGTTTATAATTTTAATTAACAAAAGATATATGTTATGTTAATGTCATTAAGAATTAAACACATGAATAAAAACTATATTTTTGTGTTACAAAATAAGAAATCTTTTAATTACCTGCACAACATTAAATTTCCAGTTGCACATTGCAGTAGCCCCCATTGTTCCAGCTGCGTTACCGTGATAAGCATTCCTCAACGATATAACGTCTTGACACCCGGTGTACAACCGCGAGATCATCATCGCTAACTCATTTGCCTCGGTACCCGAATTAGTGAAAAACACAACCTGCCAAGAATACAACCGAAAATATCGTTATGACAAAAAGATTACCCGTTGTAATATGTTAACTAAGGTTCTGGTACAGATGAAACATATAAATGGGTCATATGACAACAGAAATGAAGGGATTTTTTTTCTTTTTTGAAAATATTTTCCTCGACTTGTCAAACATGTATTTTAGTCACAGAATCTTAGAAAAAATCCGTGTATATACACTAGTAGAATTACTCTAGAGTAATTCATAATTACTGTAGAGTAATTTTTTTTATCATGCTTAAATTGATGGAAAAAAAATTCAAAAAAAAAAAAATCTCTCTTTATGTTAAGACCCATTTGTATTTCATCTTTACGCTTAATATGTTTTCAACCCGTCCATTTTGCTAAATATAGTAAGAGTGAGTGAAGTAGAACCTTGAGATCGCCGGGCATCTTGGAGGCGAGGGCTTCGGCAAAATCGGCAATGGCATGGTTGAGGTAGAGAATGGTGGAGTGTTGTATGTTGTTGGTTTGGTTCACAATGGCTTGAACCACATCAGGGTGACCATGACCACAACTTACTGTAGCAATTCCTCCAAATCCATCCAGGTATCTTCGCCCATTTTCATTAAATAAATATTGCATTTTTCCATGAACAATATTCAACTGTTTTCCACGAAAGAAATAAATTAAATAAAAAAGTAAATAATTTTTTAAACTATTAATAAAGTAGACACACCAATGACCTAGTAGCCCAGTGGTATGTAGGGATGAAATATTAAGAGAGGACTGGTACCATACCATACCTGTATTGACCGAACATATATAGTATGGTATTCGGTTTTGGTTTTGGTTCAATTTCGATATTGTTACAATGTGCTACACGGGTATAGTACTGGTTGGTACAGTACCAACTCATCCCTAGCGGTACCGTGTTTGTCCTCTAGATAGTGATGTGAGTTCAAAATTTTGCAAAAAAAAGGTTAAGTGACATTTAGGTGTGAAAAATTATTGTTACAAGAAAAAAAAACAAAGTAGGGACTCGTTCATTACAAAACTAACTTTTAACTTGTATCATAACTACAAATACGAGATACGTACGCAATTGACGGATAAAATAAGAATTATGCTATAGGATGTCGTCATCCACCATCATCCTCCATGTCAGCGCCATGTCACCTCACTCTCATCCACCATCCAAATCCACTATCATATATGGTGTGGTCATGACCCAAACTACTATGCCTATTTTTTTAAAATTTATTTTGTGTAAAATATATTTAATTAATTAAAAAAAAGGGGTGTATGGTTGTCATGTTTAATCAATGCCAACCATGGTGGTTCCATAAGGCTAGAGGGTGTGGGGGCGCCACTCCCGCCAACTCAGCACCTATAGCGCCCCATAGGGCTCCATCACCACACCACACCCTCCTTTTTAAGAGGGGGGGGGGGGGGGGGGGGCGCTATACACACTTCGCCACCATGGTAACGCTAGAATTTAAGTGTTCAGGTGGGGCCCACAAGTTTTAAACCAATGAATTTTTTTGTAAATTTTGTTTAATAGGGGCTTTATCCACACCATGCAAATTATTTTTGTAAATTTTGTTTAAAGGGGGCTCCATGGCTGAGGTGGATCCTAGGTGGCGCTGACGTGGCATGATAAAGCCCCTAGGGGGCTCCAACCACACCCTCAAGCCTAAGAGGGGTGGTGTAACACATCATCCACCATCCTATGTGGCAATCCATGACCCATCCCATGCCCATGATAGCATGAGGTGCATCACATTTAAAACAAAGATACAAGGGCATTACGTTCTTCTTTGCCCGTGCTACATGATGTTTAATTAAATGAGTTATGTTCGAATTGACCTATTTAGCCACTTTAATTAAACAGATTGATCCGTCGAGCTGTTTAATTCATTTATTTCAACCCACCAATCTAATTACGACATTTACAAACTAGTTACTACCCGTTAACCCGTTTGTCACATTCAGATAATTACGTTGAATAGATCGTTTAGTGTATCCAAAGTTGATTTTAACACCAATTATATTATGTTATGCTATACATACAAAACCGCTGGCCGGGAATAGTGTTTCCTAGTGATTGGTGAAGGGGGCGGTGGTGGATGCTACATGGCATCCACCCAAGTAATATTTTTTTGTTTTTTCTGAACGCAAAAATGTTTTATATAAATGTCTAACTAGAACCCTTAACACTAATAATTTACCTTATTACCCTTATATTATAGTAATTTACCTTACTAACCTTAAACTTTAAAATTTACTTCATAGTCCTTGAATTAAAAAAAAAAAAAAAGAAATTTCCTCCCGTTTTCCCTTTTTTTACATTTTACATGCTTTAACAAAGTTTAGATGCGTCGTACCAATAACGTAATGAACTAAATCAATAATGAAAAATGCAATATATTATATGTAAAAAACGGCGCAACAGCATGTGCAAATAAAGTTTGGATGTAACATATCAATATCGTAACGAACTAAATTGATAATGAAAAATGCAAACGCGCTCCGGCTTAAACCTAGTATACATACATATATAGTACGGGTCATATTCTCACATATGATACGGGTCATGTAGTGGTTAACAATGTAAATCTTTTGTTTTTTTGTGTGTAAAATGCGGGATAGCACAAAGACAAGAAACTAACCGGTTTCTTGTAGAGGTAGAACATAGATGGGCTCAGGAACTCTTTACGCTTACGAACAATCTCCTCCGCGGTAGGACCCGTGTACTGCGGTGGAAAGTAATCGAACCGCGGTAACACGGGTTCTTCATTCTTCGATCCGGTTGCGGCCTGTTCGGGCATGGGCGAGAACCATCGACCGCGAACGCGCAACTGGGAGAATTGATCTTTTGCCGATCTCAATAATGAAGTTGAAGTTACCAATCTCTGCATTTCCGGTGATCGTTGTTGTTTAGTGATTAAAATGATAGAAAATGAAGAAGATAAGTTGATCAGGATAATAGGAGAATCAAACAGATGGGTATATACTGAGGTATCACGTCTCTTTTTTTTAGCATTTATAACAGGTGTTATATTTTATGGATTTGTTATTAATTGATTTGATTCATAGAATATTCTAGAAAATGGCCAATTATTTTTGTGGAACAAACAAATGACCAATTATTTAGTGAACAGTATGGGTATGGGGTGTGACTGTTTGTGATAGAAGAATAATAAAAATATACTCAAATGGTAGTATTGAAGCTTTTAATATTATTTAAGGCTCAAACTATCTACACACTTGGTGTGTAGATAGCCACCCCCAAAAGGGGTTTTTTTTCCTATATGTGCACCCTGCAGTGTCGAGCTGTGGACAAAGCGTGACGTTTTGCTCCGGTCAACCAGACAAAGACTGACGGGTGTCTGACGGGTCTGTTGACCGGACCAAAACGCCGAGCTTTGGCCGCGTTTTGGTCCGGTAAACCAGACAATAGACTGACCGGGTGTCTTGTTGACACGTCGAGCTTTGGTCCGCGTTTTGGTCCGGTACACCCTTATTTAATGATAGAAGAATATAAACAGGAAAATATATTCTTATTTATTGATAGAAGAATATAAACATAAAAATATATTCAAATGGTAATATTGAAGCTTTTAATATTATTTTAAGAAATGGGATTTTAATAATTTTTTACTCTAATCTATTAATTGAGATTAATTACAACTCAGAAAATGTTTACTAACAATTTCAACTTTAAACATATTTTTATTTAGTGATCGCATAATCCACGTCAGTAAAAACTAATCGGGTTAACTCTCAGTTATTATAAGAGGGCTAAAAAATTGTTCAAAGTTAGGATTGTCGGTAAATATCTATTGAGTTGGATTAATCTCGACTTATAGTTTAACGTTATGATTATTGGAATTTGATTTTCCTAGTATTTTTAATAACTTTCAGGTATTAAAATACTTTACAACATTCATGTATTAAAATACTTTGCAACTTTCATGTATTAAAATACTTTACAATTGTATCTAATACCCAAATTTCATTCTAAATACCTAATACACAACTTGAAACCTAATACACAAATGGGATCTAGAAAGTAGAACCTGATACACAGATTGAGATACAGAATTTGGTACCTAAACTTTTATAGCTAATCTTATTAGATAATAATCAATTTTATTCTTCACCTAATGTCTAGTATTCAAATTCTAAGGGTTAGTAGATGGAGATATGTCTAGTATTCAAATTCTAGGTGTTATTAGATAGAAGCAACAGTATTCGATCTTATCTTTATCCTCGTAATATCTAGATAGACTTAATAGTTTTTCATTGTTTTCTTATCTTATATTAACACTTAGAATCCTGTATATTACACGGGCTGAATAAATATAATTTTATATAGTCAGTGATAAAAAAAAGTTACGTCTTTAAAAATCCGTGTATTGTACGGATTGAGTTAATTAAATAAGCATGAAAACAAAAGAAACAATTAAAAAAGAAATATAAATATATGAGATAAGCGAAAAAACATAAAATAATGATAACCCAATAATCATTGAAACTAATATTAATAAAGAATCCGTTATCTTGTGATAAGTGAAAAAGAAAATAAAATAATGATATAGCAATAATCATTGAAACTAATATTAATAAATAACCCGTTACATTAAACAATATATATTGATTCTACCATATCACAAAACGATCAATTTGTATTAATTATATGGATATACTAGGTTGAAACCCCGTGTATTGCACGATTTGAATAAATATAATTTATACACCAAATGTACCAACTAATAAAAAAGTTAAATCTTTAAAAACTCGTGCTTTGAACGGATTGAATAAATACGCATATACACGACTTAAAAACATATAATGTAATCGGTTAACACTCAATCGTCAATATATGTTTTTGAAAAAAATGAATTTTGATGTACTATATACTTTTTATAACATTATACTTTGTTTTATTTATATATTAAAATGTTAGAAACTTGTGTGTTATACGTGATTGAACTAATGAAATATTAAATAATTATTAATAAGCAAAAAAACAAAAGAAATAGTTAAAGAAAAGAAATATATATACTCTCTATAATAAGAGAAGATGAGCTGATGTAAAACTGCCTACGTGTCAGCTTCTAAGGTATGCCTCATGTCAATGATGATGTCATAATTCCGTTTTTTATTAAGATAAATTACTGATTTTTTAAGAGGGAATTTGAAAATCAATTTCAAAATTCAAATCATAATTTTAATCCTCCTCTCTCTCAAATATAGTCATGCCTTCATTTTCAAAATTCAAACCAGTCATCTTCACACCTCTCTCTTTCTATCTTCAACTCGGAAGAACATCTTCACACCTCTCTCTCTTCAAACCATAGCCACCGCCACCGCAACGGCCACCAGAAGACTATCAATATTCCACCGAGTTCACCTCGCTAACAAAATCACGCGTGCGTTCTCCACAAATCAAAGCCCTAATTCCCCCAAATCTCAACCGGTGAGTTTGAAGATGAAGACGATATTGACAAGACGAAGTTGCAGTTACAGTTACCTAGGGTTTTCATCTGGGTATTTTATTTTATGCCGGCGTTTCTCCTCAACTTGCTAGGGTTCCGGCACTGTCTACAGATTTGTCACTTTGTTCTGATCATCCGAAGACAAGTAATCGCTAGGGTTGGGTTCCGATACCGTGTTCAGATTCTCAACTATCTAGGGTTTTGGCGAACTGTAAGTTTTTTGTGCTTCATGTGTTGTTTTAATAGAATGTTGTTTTTTTAATTTTAACCTTAAGTAAAATGATCGATTCTTTATTATTAGTTTGTTATTGTGTGTAATTTTCATCTTACTGTGTGTTTCTAGCACACTCTTCACATCTGAATATTGTTTATTTTTATTTTTTTTGAGGGTTTGATTTTTGTTTTTGTAATGAATTGAACATCCCCTAGATGATGATAAAGAAAAGAGCCCAAGTTAGCTTTTAATTTTTTCTGAATTAAGGGTTTATTAAGTGTGTCAGAATTTTTTTGTTTCAGGTCACCAGATTGAGAAGAAGAGGGATGAGGGTAAGTTTCAGCACATTTAAAGATGAGTTCTTTCCAGACAACACGATTTCTTACTATATGAAGTTTTCAATTTCATCAACTGAGATGTTTAAACATCTGATTATTTTGTTTCTTTTGTTGTTTGATTTCAATGTCTCATTTTTTTCTTTATTTGTTAGGTGCCAAAATTAATGAATCATTTTGAATTTGGACTTCATCTCAGATTACGGTATTGTTTTTTATTTCCAAGGTTAGTTTTGTTTTCTTGCTTCATCAAAGGTTTACGAATCTTCTCCCTGTTTCTGTTACGGATACATTTTTTTAAAGTATACTTGCCTAAGCGAGAACATTACCATTTTCACAAGTATTATGATATCGAAATTTGATTATAAGTTCACTACTACTTTTAGATGGTGACATATATAAATGTGGGTAATAAAGTTGCTACAAATCAAGACCATAATATGAAGATGCATATAAAAGTCAACCAGTGATCCAAATTGGGGAATGGTTTTGTTGCATCCATAAATTCACGATAAAAAAGTCAACCAGTGATCCATTGATAAAAAAAATGGAGAAATCGAAGTTTGGAAGACGATTTGAAGGAAAAGTTGCAATTGTTACAGTTTCAATTCAAGGCATAGGGTTCAGTATTGCTCAACGGCTTATGAGTCAAAAGCATGGACTTTTATGGTTTACTTAATCCATATATTCATTATTTTAAGTTCAATAATCACAAATTATTGAACTTATCTCATTATGTCTGCACTTTCTTTGGAGACTAACGGTTTTTAATTTCGCTTTTCAATTAACTTCCAGTTTTGCAATGTGAACTGTGAAGATGTCAACTCCACCAAACCCTAACAATGAAAATCCCCAAAATCCAGGTCTATTTCTATACATATAACTCTGTATTAAGCTTAATTTATCGATGTATAAGATTAATTTCTCCATCGCAGTCCATCGCAGTCCATCTTTACAAGCCGAGCGCGAACCTAAAAATAAGTTTGTTTGATAAACAAGCCCGAGCTCAAGCTTCACTTATTGAGCTTGCGAGCCTAAACAAGTCTATTATTTATATTATTTTTATTTAATATATTAACTAATAAATAATAAACGAGCCGAGCCGAGCTTGAGCTCGAATAAGTTAATCGAGTTCGAGCTCAAGCCTGGTCGAGCTCGGGTTCGGCTTGGTGCTTAAAACCAATTTATTCGTTCTGATAGTCATGTTTATTTGATAAACAAGCCCGAGCTCGAGATTCACTTATTGAGCTTGCGAGCCTAAACGAGTCTATTATTTATATTATTTTTATTTAATATATTAACTAATAAATAATAAACGAGCCGAGCCGAGCTTGAGCTCGAATAAGTTAATCGAGTTCAGTCTCGAGCCTGGTCAAGCTCGGGTTCGGCTTGGTGCTCAAAACCAATTTATTCGTTCTGATAGTCATGTTTATTTTTATAAATCTTTTTTTGGCATACGATACATTTCGAAAGGCGTAAAAAAGATAAACTTGGCAATATTGCAACTTTGTTAATCGGTTCAGCAGGTAGAGCAATTTCAAGTAGTGCCACTTTCCCATTATGTAAAAAAGTGCTTAAATGAGGATCTGAGGTTAGTGTACTGAACGTTATAGATCTGTTTCCAAAATTCAGGTCAAATTGAACGCTATGAACGCCGAGCAAGCTGAACTCTATGAACGCCGAGATCTGAGCAGCATGTAAGTAAGAATACTTCTTACTGTTTCATGATATGGTCGTTTGTAATTCATAATTTCTCATCTAAATCATGAACATATAATAAGAGGAAAATCTAATTCGTTTGTCTTAATTAATTAATGTATAATTTTTTTATATCCTTAGGTCGAATCAGTGAACCAACTATGTGTATGAAGGAAGAATGTAAAACAAAGAACTCAATGACATTAGTTCACAACAGATGCAGGTATGTATGTACATCTATCTTGCAAGCACCATCCGTTTCAACCATATAATTTGCTTAAAAATGTCTATATTTTGACACAACAGGTTTGCTGACAATGTGTATTAAGGAAGAATGTAAAACAAAGAACTCATACCTCCATCGCAGTCCATCTTTACAAGCCGAGCGCGAACCTAAAAATAAGTTTGTTTGATAAACAAGCCCGAGCTCGGGCTTCACTTATTGAGCTTGCGAGCCTAAACGAGTCTATTATTTATATTATTTTTATTTAATATATTAACTAATAAATAATAAACGAGCCGAGCTGAGCCGAGCTTGAGCTCGAATAAGTTAATCGAGTTCGAGCTCGAGCCTGGTCGAGCTTGGGTTCGGCTTGGTGCTCAAAACCAATTTATTCGTTCTGATAGTCATGTTTATTTTTATAAATCTTTTTTTTTTTTGCATACGATACATTTCGGAAGGCGTAAAAAAAAGATAAAGTTGGCAATATTGCAACTTTGTTAATCGGTTAAGCAGGTAGAGCAATTTCAAGTAGTGCCACTTTCCCGTTATGTAAAAAAGTGCTTAAATTAGGATCCGAGGTTAGTGTACTGAACGTTATAGATCTGTATCCAAAATTCAGGTCAAATTGAACGCTATGAACGCCGAGCAAGCTGAACGCTATGAACGCCGAGATCTGAGCAGCATGTAAGTAAGAATACTTCTTACTGTTTCATGATATGGTCGTTTGTAATTCATAATTTTTATCTAAATCATCAACATATAATAAGAGAAAAATCTCATTCTTTTGTCTTAATTAATTAATGTATAATTTTTTATATATCCTTAGGTCGAATCAGCGAACCAACTATGTGTATGAAGGAAGAATGTAAAACAAAGAACTCAATGACATTAGTTCACAATAGATGCAGGTATGTATGTACATCTATCTTGCAAGCACCATCAGTTTCAACCATATAATTTGCTTAAAAATGTCTACATTTTGACACAACAGGTTTGCTGACAATGTGTATTAAGGAAGAATGTAAAACAAAGAACTCATACCTCCATCACAGTCCATCTTTACAAGCCGAGCGCGAACCTAAAAATAAGTTTGTTTGATAAACAAGCCCGAGCTCGGGTTCGGCTTGGTGCTCAGATCCAATTTATTCGTTCTGATAGTCATGTTTATTTTTATAAATCTTTTTTTTGGCATACGATACATTTCGGAAGGCGTAAAAAAAGATAAAGTTGGAAATATTGCAACTTTGTTAATCGGTTCAGCAGGTAGAGCAATTTCAAGTAGTGCCACTTTCCCGTTATGTAAAAAAAGTGCTTAAATTAGGATCTGAGGTTAGTGTACTGAACGTTATAAATCTGTTTCAAAATTCAGGTCAAATTGAACGCTATGAATGCCGAGCAAGCTGAACGCTATGAACGCCGAGATCTGAGCAGCATGTAAGTAAGAATACTTCTTACTGTTTCATGATATGTTCGTTTGTAATTCATAATTTCTCATCTAAATCATCAACATATAATAAGAGGAAAATCTCATTCTTTTGCCTTAATTAATTAATGTAAGTAATTCATAATTTCTCATCTAAATCATCAACATATGTAAGTAAGAATACATTTTTTTTTAAATCTGATATTGAAACGAAATGATATGTGAATCATGATTTCAGATCTGGGAGGAGTGAAGTGTTTTTTGAATGAAACTTAGTTCGAAAATTCTTAGATCTGTATTTCAAATTCTTAGATTTGTTTTTGGAATGTTTTTTGGTTTATACTAATAGGAAACCTCTGTTGGTTGATTTGTGATGTGATAAATTGAGCATTAATCATTCTTAATATGCTAATATGATTTGTTGTATTTTTTTGATTCCGTAGTTGAATAAAATGGCGGAGATAGTGCTGGTGTTAGCGGCGATTGGCATTATTTTGGTGAAATCGGTCTGAAACCTCTGTTTTTAAACTACTGTTGGAAACCTCATTTATGGTAGGAAACCTCTGTTTTTAAACTACTGTTTTTAAAACCTCTGCTTGGATGAAAATTCATCCACTGCTGAAAGGTATCCTCTGTTCTCAACCTCTATTTATCCTAACCACTGTCGATAGATAACAGTGGTTAGGATAAACAGAGGTTATGAGAACAGAGGATACCTTTCAGCAGTGGATGAATTTTTAGCCAAACATAGGTTATAAAAACAGTGGTTTAAAAACAGAGGTTTCAACAGAGGTTGTTGCTAACTGAATTATAATCGTATTGCTGCTAACGATCCAGCAAGTGAACTGATTTAACAGCTTTGCAACGAATGGACACTTAATCAGCGGATGTAGCTCGAATCTGAATTCGGATGAATGAACGTATGAGTCTGCGAATGGACAGAACTCGATGATTGATCTTATTTCAGCGGATGAAATTCAGTGAATGAACAAGAATTTGCAACGAATGGATTCTGCGTATTGACGTTTTGTTACTGCAGCGAATATATTCCAATTTTAGCGAAGGAATGTTTTCAGCGAATGATCCTGTAACAAATGACTTAAACTCAAGTCTGCGGATTCGGACGAATGCACTAAATAATACTTTTAGTACAGAAAATGAACCGAATATTGCGAATGGCCAGACTTGAATTCTGCTGATTAACACACTTAATTCTGTAATTCAAATTCTGTGACTTAACAACTGCGGACACAGTTTTGCGAAAGAATAATTCTGGCAGTGAATAGCTTTGCGGATTCCGTAACGGCTCAAGTAAATAAACTTCTGCGGATAGACAATATCCTGCAATTGAAAGCGTTTAGAACAGATCCGCAAATGATAACCAAACTCAACCGTGAATGTGTAAAGTCTGTGAATGAATTCAGTTCCATACAAATATCAATTTTGTGAATTAAATCCTTAATTCAGCAGATACATTTATCAATAAATAATGCTGTTGGTTTCAACAACACTAGATATCAAAGGTCAATTCTGAACTAGTTGAAGTCCAAAATAACAATTATTTGTGTTGGTTTCTGTTTCAGATTTGTGTGGCCACACGACCTTTGTTATGTACGGTATTGGCGCCGAAATGATGACGGGAGTTATGGTTAGTGCATACTTATTCCAAGTATATATTGCTTAGTTTTTTCAAGTTTATTCATATTTTAAATGTTGAGGTATGTTTGTTATCTGCAGTTGTACTATTTTGCTCAAGGGAGCATGAGAACTGTGGTCCACAACCTGGATATGTGCGCACTCATATTGAGAGTAAAATCTTTCCCTTTTGTAGCTAAATAAAATTTTAGGTTCTTCATATTGATGACATAATTACAGTTGTAATTTTTGTAATATATGTAATTTAGGTGGAGGGTTTAATATTTCGCCTTTGAAACCCCGAAATGGACGGCCCAGGACACAGAGATGGCGGATTTCAAAATTCATCAAAACACACATCAAAACGAAGCTTCCGCTTACTAAATTGAACATGGTGCTAGAGCGAAGCTTCACAAAAGATTTGTGTTCGTGTTTACTAGCAGCATTGCCCGAGGACTTCTTCAACTGAGAACCGAAAGTGTACATGTTTTCATGTCTTGAAACGAGTCGTCTAAATGGCGTGTTTTGTCTAAGTGTTTTCAAGTGATTATGCATAAAAATGGAATCTTGGTGATTATAAATGAAGTATTATAATCTATTTCGATGGTTATTAAAGCTACCCGTGTGGTCACACATACTGTCTTTAACATTACTTTATAAAGATATAGAACTAAAGATCAAAATTTAAATGATATATTATAATCTATTTTTTAGTATTTGATTTTGATCATTATTAAACCTTCCCGTGTGGTAACACGGGTCCTACAACTAGTTAAATAAATAAGAGATAAACGAAAAATAAAGTAAAATAATTATATATCAATAATCAATAAAATTAATATTAAAAAATAACCCATTATACTAAACAATATGTTATAGATACAGATAGATTAGTCAAAAGTTAACATTGATATTATTTTTTTAATAACTGGTTTTTCAAAATAACTAATGTAATAAAATTAGCTCAAATATAGTTCGTAATAAAAACATAGCACTATTTTAAAGGGAAACGCATAATAAAAAAAAATTACGTAAAATGATCCACATGTTATCAAATATTGAGGTCTTATCCATACAATCTTGAACACATGGATCATATGATACATTTAAAACAAATAAAGACAACGTTTGACTGATTTTTAATTAGGTTTTGGATGGATTAAATCTCGTCAGATATATACTCATATTGATTAATGATGTCTGGCTTAAGGAATTGAAGTTTAATTAAACGCCTCAAATGGTTTAGTTAAAACATTTATCTATGTATCAAAATATATAATATATAATATATAATATTTAATAAATTAAGATTAAGTTTAAATTTAATCTATATTGATATTATATTTATTTTCATTAATAAATATTGTTATCATTAATTAATATTAATATATTTAAGGGCGGGAAAACAAAAAAGTAGATAGCTCCAATGAGTGACACATGTCTAATGTAATAAAAATAGCTCAAATATAGTTTGTAATAAAAACATAGCACTATATTTTAAAGGGAAACACATAATAAAAAGAAAATTACGTAAAATGATCTACGTGTTATCAAATATTGAGAGCTTATCCATACAATCTTGAACACATGGATCATATGATACATTACAAAACAAATAAAGACAACGTCTGACTGATTTTTAATTAAGTTTTGTATATATTAAATCTGGTCATATAAATGATGTCGGGCTTAAGGCATTGAAGTTTAATTAAACGCCTCAAATGGGTTTAGTTAAAACATTTATCTATGTATCAATATATAGTTAATAATTTTATATATTACATAGAAGATAAACCTTATTTATTTTGTAAATAAATATATAATAATATATAATATTTAATAGATTATTAAATTTCATCTATATTGATATTATATTTATCTTCATTAATAAATATTGTTATCATTAATTAATGTTAATATATTCAAGGGCGGGAAAACAAAAAAAATAGATAGCTCCAATGAATGACACTTGTCTAATGTAATAAAAATAGCCCAAATATAGTTTGTAGTAAAAACATAGTACTATATTTTAAAGGGAAATACATAATAAAAAAGAAAATTACGTAAAATGTTCCACATGTTATCACATATTGAGAACTTATCCATACAATCTTGAACAAATGGATCATATGATACATTACAAAACAAATAAAGACAACGTCTGACTGATTTTTAATTAAGTTTTGGATATATTAAATCTCCTCATATATATAGTCATATTGATTAATAATGTCGGGCTTAAGGCATTGAAGTTTAATTAAATGCCTCAAATGGGTTTCGTTAAAACATTTATCTATGTATCAATATATAGTTCATAATTTTATATATTACATAGTAGATAAACCTAATTTATTTTGTAAATAAATATATAATATATAATATTTAATAGATTACGATTAAGTTTAAATTTAATCTATATTGATATTATATTTATCATCATTAATAAATATTGTTATCATTAATTAACATTAATATGTTGAAGGGCGGGAAAAAAAAATAGATAGCTCAAATGAATGACACTTGTCTAATGTAATAAAAATAGCTCAAATATAGTTTGTAATAAAAACATAGCACTATATTTTAAAGGGAAACACATGTAACGGGTTTGTTAATTATATTAAATTAACCTAAAATTAAACGGGTAAGATACCGTAGGTGGTAAAAGTAAACCCGGTGAATATTAGGATTTAAATAAAGAAACCTAATATTAAAAAAAAGGTGAACAAATGCTATGAGAAGATAAAGATTTTAAGAGGCCCGAGTTAACGGGACTTAAAATAAAACAGGTTATAACTTTCCGAACCCATTAAGTCAACTAGGTAGAATTAACCTAGTTAGTAATGGGTACTGAAATGATAAACCATGGGTTCTAGTTTCATTTGTAAATTCTTGAAACTACAGGTACTAATGTTGTCAAGTAGGAAACTAGTTTTCTTAAAACAAATAATAAAAACACAACACACACATAGAGTGTGTGTGTGTGTGTGTGTGCGTGGGGAACGACCAGAGTAGGAAGAAAAGGGGTAAAACCCTAAACTCAACAAAATCTTCCAATTGAAGGTGCAATTGAGGACCAAACTCGGATTTGAATACATATAAACGATCACCAAGTTAAGGGGGTCGTAAGGTATGTCGAAATTTATAGTTTGGTGATATTTTGAATTTGTGATAATCATGCATGAATGAAATTTTAGTGTGAATGATTGAATGTTATAGTGAAATTGACACTAGTACAAGTCTAGGAATGAACCCTAGATGTGAAATTTGGTAATTAAGTGTCATGAACTAATGATTGAAGGATTAACCTTGTAAGTGGTAAATGGGTTTTATGAAAATTTATGAAACTCGATGTTTAAATGCAAGTAATAGATGTTGTTTATGTATACTAGACATTAAGGTTTGATTATGATGCGAAAATATGGTTAGAGATTTATCATGAACTTGAACAATGAATGCATAAAAAATCTCGCCTACAAAATGTTTGATAAAATGCCTAAATGAGTGGTTGAACTAGATTGTGCATTTTATATGATTAAAGGCAGTTGACTTTTTAAAGTCAGACCGACCAATAATACGATTGAATAACGATTTTGATATACAATCTGTAAGATGGCATAGTCGTGAAAACTTATGACTAATCTGACCATCTTGCGAATTATAAATGATAGTTTGACGTTAGACAAGCTAGGTGGAAGCTTGGAGAAGAGACGAGTCAAACGGATCACGAATGAAGGAAAAGTGTATTTGAGCGCAAGGTAAGTAAAACTTACACCCACTCGTAGTATATATATATATATATATATATATATATATATATATATATCCATTTTATGGGATATAAATACAATAAGGGATTGTATCCGAAATATGAGTTCCGACGCGAATTGATATGAGTCGGAACGAATAAAATGAGGAAAACCATGTTAATGGTAATAAGGGAGTCGAAATGGTAAATAGTAATGAAATGACATGGATAAAAGAGTTTTTTGGAATGGCCACTTAGTAAGATAAGCCTAATCGAACAATATGGGTAAAATGGTGATTTGGTCACATATAGTTGGATAAAAGTTGAAGTTCGAACGACACCATATGGCATAAACCATGTTGGGTTGAACGCGTAAGGAAAGAATTTAAAGGTATAATCTTATGGTGAGATAGTCGAAACGGGTCAATTGATGATTCAACACCATTTGACAAATTATGACTAACAAGTATTTGTTAAGTACAATGCTCACATGTTGAATAGGCTTATGGAAAATCTCATTGCTATGAATTAGCAAATCATGAAGGCAAGGTAGTAAAACGGGTCAATACTTTGACCCGAGCCAGGTACGCATATTTAAGCTTTAGTTATACATATGATTGTTGGTCAAACATTTAGCGAAAGTCCTTCGTCGTAAAATGAAGGACTAGAGTTGACCAAAACGCCCTTGATCGGTAAATTGGGCAAACGACCCGTAGAGGTTGTTTAGGAACTTGCATTATGGTTATGGAATCAATAGATATGAATAAAGTTATAGACATGCACATTCGTGGGTCAAATGTATAAAAATGGTCATTTTGCGAAAAAGGACTAGTCGAAGGGTAAAATTGGGATTTTGGGTTCCTTATGTCAAATCCACCACAAAAATAGTTGTGGTGGAAGAAAAGTAGTTAATTAGTACGGAGAGACGAAGTGTGAAAAGAAAATAACGAGTGTGATGCTTAATGTATAAAAGATCCTCTAAACGTGTCAAAACAAATTATGCACAAAACTTGGATAATGGTCGCATAATTTACAAAAGTTGTGAATTCGAGATAAATATTTTGTGTCAAATGCATTGGGGTGTGATTTATGATCAATTAGAAATAAGTTGTGATTTTTAAACACAAACGGGTCAAATATGCAGAAATTAAATACAAAGCCAAGGGCTTAAAATCTAGAAAATTGTTTATTTGGATGTCGGATTTTAACTCCATGTGATGGAGAATGGAATTACGATCGCGTAGGAAAAAGAATCACGCGAATCAGACATCTAGATCAAAAGTTATGCAAGTTGTAAGTTCTAACAATCAATAAGTTTTGAGCTGGGAATCTGCAGCTTCAATTTAAAGCACATTCTGTCAAAAAGGGGTTGTGGTGTCGCGCGACGGCTAAAGGGGAATACCGTCGCGTGCGGCGACGCCCTTAAACGTTGCAAATTTTGTTTATTTTGTTCGTTTGACCCATTTACCTTGTTGTACTTGTTATTTAACTATCAAAACTAACTTTTAAGTTGGTTTTGATCATAGGTGAATGAATTATGCACTCGGATGAAGATCAAGCAACGAACAAGAACCGAACACACGTAAAATGAAGCTTCCGCGTTAAATCTTGTTTTGTTTGTTATAAGTGAATTATGTAAACACTTACAACTATGTTTTTGGAAAGTTTTTAAACATATGGTAATGTTGGTATGACAAGTTTTTGTAAAGTCGCATTTTTAGTATTAAAATGCGTGTTATAATGTTATAATCGTGTAATTTTCCAATGAGGGTCTTACAAGTTGGTATCAGAGCCCTGGTTTAAGAGATTCAAGTATGGTGGGGAAAACTATGCTTGGACTTAAACCTTATGCTCTTGATAAAGATTGGTGTTCAGTTCGAAGCTTGATCGCGAGGTCTGGTAAGTTGTTATAATGATATAGTATGAATGAAAGATGTTGTAAACCACGCCTAAGACTATCGTGTAATACACGGTAACCCTAAAGAAATGGTAAAGGACCGGTTAGGGTCGGGAAATTTACTTGTGATAACAAGTAGTATAGGTACCTTGTATTAAAGTACGGGCTTTTATAAATTGGATTATACTAATTTCTAGTGAATGTCTCAGGGATATAATTTCCGCACCTGAGGATGGTGGAAATTCAAAAGTTTATCAATGAGATCATGGCAAGGTCCGAAGCATGACAAGAGGAGCATGCTTGCAAAGGACTAAGGTCAAGCGATTAGACTGAAAAGAAAAGGGGGCAAAGAAATGAAGGCCCATCAGGGCGAGTATTACCCAGGTGCACACTTTTCTTATAGTATAATTAATTAAGTGCAACATTCACATGGTGAATGGTAGAAATGTACGAGATAAAAGTTTGGGAAAAATCTAGACGGGATAATCATCCAGGATGATGTTCCCCAAAGGAATTTGGGTGGGTAATACGCGTTATTCACAATGTGAATAACAAACATACATAAAAGGTCCAAACATAGAAACTTGGATGGCAGTGATCATCCAAGTAAACATTCTCATTAAGATCCTATTAAGTAAAATTCAGACTTAGAAACTTGGATGGGGATAACCGTTCAGATAAAAGTCTTATATAAAAGACACAGTATAAATATGTAACAATCCCATCACAGAATGTGATTGTATATAAGTTTATGAAATGAAAACACCTTATGAATTGTGAATAGTAAAAACCTAATATCGCAATATAACAATAAAAGGTTTTACCGAATAAAATAAGGGACGTAACCACAAACTAAAAACTTGCTTACATGAGAGGTAATATATTAATTATAATAAGTTTATACGTACCATGTGCGGATTACTTACCCTGGCCAGGTAAGTGTTAAACACATGATACGATGATTTTATTATAACTAACATAAGTACCCCTTATGTAACAAGGACTAAGTGAGTGGGAGATGTCGGGAAATGCATTGGGAGGGAGTGAACTTACACTCGAACCCGGAGAATGCAAATATATAAATGATTAAGAAATGCATTGGGAGGGAGTGAACTTACACTCGAACCCAGAGAATACAAATATGTAAAATGATTAAGGAATGCATTGGGAGGGAGTGAACTTACACTCGAACCCGGAGAATGCAAATATATAAATGATTAAGAAATGCATTGGGAGGGAGTGAACTTACACTCGAACCCGGAGAATGCAAATATGTAAAATGATTAAGGAATGCATTGGGAGGGAGTGTACTTACACTCAATCCCGGAGAATGCAAATATGTAAAATAATTAAGGAACGAATTGGGAGGAAGTGTAATTACACTCGAACCCAGAAAATATAATAAGCATGAATGGTTAATGTCACACCCTGACTTTTGCGGAAGCGTATGATGTGTGACTGGTTTAATATCATTGCATTCAATCATAATAAACAACTACATGATCAAAACGATGTTCATCCATTCATAAAATTTGAGTATTACAAACACTGGTTATTCAAGTTTTTAAAACACAACTTTCGACTAGGTTACAAACCAACAAAAGTGGATGACATCAAAACTTGAAGTCTACTTCTAGTTAAGACACCTGCGCCCACGATCCATCATGTCACCTGAAATACATGTAATTTTGGAAAACATCAACAAAAGTTGAGCGAGTTCATACGTCTTGTTTGGGTACTGTAATTCTTGTAAATCTTTGAGAGACTCCTTTGTAAACAGGTATGAAAAACATGAATGTTTTACAAGGACTTTAAGGCATGTGAGGACATAGAAAGCACTCGTAATGGCTTATACCCTTGTCAATTTTCCTCAATGTGTCGATTAACCTTGACTGTGTCAATTAACCTTGACTATGTCGATTACCCTCGACTGTGTCGATTACCCTCGACTGTGTCGATTAACCTCGACTGGGACTCCGAAGCACTACTTGGTACTAGTTGTGACCATGAGTGGGGTTCGGCTGTACCCATTAGATCTAACCCTCGTCCCTAATTAAGTATTAATGGCATTTATGTATTTAGTCTATGCTCACATGATCTAATATTTCATAGGCATTTCATACCATTTAAGTATTCGTAACATGTATTCCACCCCCGAGAGTTATAAAAACAAAAACAGTTAAAGAAAATGGGGAGCATGAACTCACTGTTTTGCGTCTTCAGTACTCGTAACTCAATCTCGTTAGCAAACACGACTACCTACAATGTGCTAGGGTCTATTAGACGAGCGGGCCGTGCCTTGCCTTAGTATTCATGTTTTGAGTTACGTTTCCTTTATGTCTTTAACATTATCAAAAGTTATAATACTCCTCAAGTATTTCGTATTTCCTTCCCAAGGATGGGAGTATTTTATACAGGTGTATTTGTATTCTCGTATTCTTGTATTTGTAGTTTCCAAAATAATATATTTTCAAGTTTCACTTAGAAAATATATATAGACTCGTTTTGTCCAAAAATAATGTATTCCAAGAAAATATATATTTTTATCTCCCAAAGATAATATATTTTCCTCTTGTTGAAAATATGACATAACTTGGTAATATGTACAAAATCATATTTTCACTTCTTGTATCCAATATAATATTTACCAAAAATATATTTGTAACGGTATTTTCCGGAATATTTTATAAGTTACGTTCTTGTTCGGTTTGCCAATATTTAAGTGTGTAACTTATATACTTTATCCCTTGTAATTTTCGGTATTATTTTGGATTGTAAGTTCTTGGTATTTTTGTTAAGTCATATTGTTTTAAATCCAAAAATAATATAGCTATACACAGGGTATACACATATTCACACAAGTGTCTTTAATGTAAAATATATATTCTAAATATATATTTACCCATTTTTATTTACAAAATCCCACCTCCAATTCTTGTATTTTTGTTACAAATATTTATGGCAAAATTTATGTTATAAATCATAATTAAACATACACTTGTAAACACTTGTTAGAAAATATTTTCTAAGTGTTGGATTTTTAGAAAAATTCGCCATAGTTTCCTTTGTAAATGGAGGTGTCCATGCTATTTAGCATATCATTTTCTTTTCGAAAATCATTCAAACAATCAACAACAATTCACTAAACCATATTAAACTTACCAAGTGCAAAAACTATATATTTTACATAATAACATGAACTTGATTTTACACAAAAATGTGTAGTAACTTGGTTAAGTACTTAGTAGCCTTTGTTACCCTCCAAAATATATTTGCTACTTGGTAAACTCGATTCTTGAAGGTTTTTGATGTTTACAACTTGTAAACACATTTTGCAAAATGTTTATTTATCACTTCTTCTTGTTTCAAGAGTATTTCTACACTTATTTTGTCACTAAAAATAGTGTAGGTTTAATAAAAATCATGATCTTTCAAAACTCATCTTTTTAAACTTGGTTCTTTTAGAAAAATCATTCACAAATCTTAGATCTACAAGCTTACTAGTTCACTTTGTTCATCATTTTATAAGAAATCATTTTTATTCAAGTTCATGTGTTCACTAGAAGATGATCATCATATGTTGTTACATGATCATCCTCCCACTTGTTAGACTAAGTGTTTAAACATCATCATCTCAAGAAATCAAGAAGCAAATATCATTCATATGCTAAACAACACTATTTCATCATTATTTCATCATAAGATAAGCTTTATGTTCAAGATTCATGTGTATGTTCTTTAGTGTTCTTATGATTTACAACATAATATGTCTTTTAACCAAGCAAAATGGAAGTAAACAAGAGTTTAAAAGGATCTTACTACTAGCTTTAAGCTAGGGAAGAACAATGATGAATATGGAGTGGATAATAGCACACAAGAGAGGTCCTTCAAGTTCCGTGAGCACCGAGCCTCCTAAATCACCTTGTATCACCTTGTAGTGCACTTGGAATGTTTGAATGAAATTCGAAAATAATGGTGGTGTTGGGAGGGTGTTCGGCCGAAGGTATAGAGAGGGAGAGAGGAGAGTTGTTGTGATGAAAATGGAATGTGTTAATGATGATCTAGTATATATTACCCACTAATCTATTGTCCATTGGTTTTCATGTCCAAGAAGTACATAACACATCTCAACAAATCCAAGAAGTAGATTATCATGGGGGGGGGGGGGGGGGTAAATTGTAATTTTTGGATGGTAAATGATGGTAATTGGTGGAAGTTAAATGTTAAGTCTAGTGTTTTATGCATAGGATGCTTTATATAGAGAGTTTAAGTGTTCGGGAACCATAACTAGCTCAGAAAAATAAAAATAATGTTTTTAGCAATATTTTGGTGTTCCGGGTAATGTCCGGTTAGATACCGATCCGTTAAAGTGTCAAGTTATACCGTATAGTGTCCTTTAAGTAACTTTTTGTGACACTTTTAATTCCCGACACTTAGGAAAGCATACAGGACCATTTTGTCATATTTTTGCACATTACTAGCTTGTAAAAAAGCTGATTTTTGCTGAATTATGCAGAATTCTGCACTTTGTGTGGGTTTTAGGCACTTTCCGGCACCTTCTCTATTACTTAGGCATGCAGTTTTGTGGTCCTTACTTCCCTACACACTATGCTAGTGTAATACGTCATCTCTGGCTCATACTGGGCCTCACAATACTGTCTGTCTATGTACTGAACTTCGTCAGCATTTTTAGTTTGTCTGGTAACGGTGCCAATTCTGTTTTGTGTATCATTAGAACTATCTCGTGTTGAATGTAGCAACGAATAAAGTCTTGTATCATGAAATGCCATTGGAGGTATATAACAGTAATAAAAAATTCATTTGTCTTGTAAACTAGATCATGCATAGTTATTAAAGCACATATTACTGTTTAATTAGTGTACGGAATGTACGGAAAAGTGACGGTTGTCACAGTCTCCCCCTGTTAAAAGAATTTCGTCCCGAAATTAAAGTGATGCCATCGGTCGCAGGGGAGTTGTGAATCAAATGTGGTCACTTAGGTTCAAGATTTGTCTTTATGTTCCCATGTACTCTGGGTCATGATATGAATTCTAATGTACTCAAGTAAATCAATTATGTCTTTTCTGTGTCTTGTGGACTCTTGGTCCGTAACCTTAACAGGTTTTTTTTAGTATTGTGGACTCTTGGTCTGAAACCTTAACAGGTTTTATAGTATTGTGGACTCTTGGTCCGAAACCTTGACAGGTTTTATAGTATTGTGGACTCTTGGTCCGAAACCTTAACATGTTTTATAGTATTGTGGACTCTTGGTCCGAAACCTTGACAGGTTTTATAGTATTGTGGACTCTTGGTCCGAAACCTTAACAGGTTTTATAGTAATTTTGCCGTTTGTCATTGACGTGAATCTTATTTGTGGGAACAACGACTGTTCCTTGAGTCAGACTCCTCTAGACACATAGAATGTGTCACGATCACTACTGATCTTTTTCTGGAAGTTTCTTCTTGTGAGCAATGGTTCCGATCCCTACACCGGGGTCCAACCTTTATGTGTTCCAAATCATACCATGCCTTCTCTAGGCGAGGCTCCCATTTAAGTCATACTTCTTATCTCAAATTCTTACGATTTCTGCCGCTCATCGGCGCAATCTTTCTGTATTCCGCGGCTGTCTCTATATGATCACATATCTGAACGATCTTGCCTCTAGTTTTTCCTGGACCATCTCGGGCCAGTAGATTGTTTATCTTCGGTCTCCGTTCAACACGACGGGGATTGACTTATTCTGTTCCATCTAATGCTTCACATGAAGCGGTTTAAGCGGCAGTGTGATAAATACTGTTGTAGGAAAAACTCTACTAAGGGCAAGTGAGTGTTCCAACTTTTCATCAAAGTTTATCACACAAATACGTATCGTGTCCATACAGTTTGCATCGTTCAGTAGCTTAGTCCATCTATATTACTATTTAAGTTCTTACGATCAACGGTGTGCTGCAATCTTTGTGATCAGTAAAGATCGTGCAGCGTTTTCTTTCAGGTAATGACGTCAAATTTTGCGGCGCGCAATTACTGTATCTAGCTCAAGGTTTCTCCTTATGATTCCTTAATCAATTTGCCGCGTATGCAATGTTGTGGTCTCGTTGCATCGACGTACAATCGAGACTTTGTCGAGAAGCGTCACATAATTGCAACTCTAGCTCCTTAGCTCTTGGTTGCAGAGTTGGCATGAATTTCGTTCTTATCCACCATGTATCTTAAAGTTCTCACTTCGCAAATTCGAAATCCGCTTTTCGTCATCATAGCACATAACTGTTCTTTTCTCTAAGAGTTGCAAGGTAAATTGTAGCTGTTACTCACGACCTTCCTTGGTCGTTGGCCATATAAGAATGTAGTCAATAAGTATAATCATGATTTATCCAGGTATGGCTTACACGTTCGATTCATGAGGTCCATGGATATTGTCGATGCATGTGTTAAGCCAAATGGTACGACAAGGAACTCGTAATGCTCGAAGCGAGTCCTAAAGGTCGTTTTAGGGATATTTCCTTCTTGTATTCACAGTTGAGGACATCCTATCCTCGAGTTGATCTTCGAGTAGTAACTGGAACCTTACAATTGGCTCGTTCATGTCATCAGTCCTTGGCAAAGGATTCTGATTCTCAATTTTCTGAAATTTATGCAAAGTGGAGTCTATCAACTTTCTCCTTGTATCCTTAACTAAGGATATCATGTCCTTAATTTCCTTTTTCTAACAGCTCTTGCAGTTATATCGGAGGTTCATGCTTTGCGAACGAAGCTAGTTGGTAAGGCGTCATTCGGCACTGGTGCCGCTCCTGGAACGAGATTTATCCAAGACTCCTCTTGGCGTTGTGGAGGTATCCCTGGCAAGTCTTTAGAAACGGCTACTGGAACTTCTTCTGTCACGGGGATGTTTTCAGGCTCCGCAGTCTACTCGGAGGCGTTTCTGTGTCTCTTCGACCAATGGGAAATGTCGCAGATCCGCTGCCTTGTGGGGCCTAGCACCATTGCAAGAAGGTTGTGTACTATAAATGTTTCACCATTCGCAAGAGGGATGCGACTGATTTTCCTTATATCGAATGACTTCAGCTATATACTTGGATTTCCAATCCATGCTGACTATCATATCATGACTTCCTAAGTCAAAGGTAACAGAAGGTTCCGGCCTTCTCAGTCCCAAAATATAATCCTTAATTGTTTCGTCTGCTAAAATTAGTCTTCTATGTGCCCATTTCTAAAGAATACGGGACGTTTATTTTATTCGAAACTAGGCCAAGCAGTTTCTTAAGTTCTAACCATACAAGGTTAAAGTTGATGCCAGTATTAATTAAAAGTAGATGCATAGGGTTGGTTAATATGGAACGTACCCGTAACCGCATCTGGATCCTAGCGTGTTTCACGAGTTTCGATCGTGAAAACCCTTCCTTGCTTGTTTCTTCCTAGGGCAATCTTTCCTAAAGTGCCCTGTTTCACCACTTTTGTAGCAACCTGGTACTCTACCTTTATTTCTTTTGTCTGGATCCTTCGCCCAACAGGCATCCTTGCTGTGTCCTTCCTTTCCACACTTTCCGCATTTAGGCCTCAGACATCGACCTTCATGGTGAAAATTGCATTCCCCGCACCTCGGCTTAGTCCCCGAGTAAACTTTACCACCGGCCTTATTAGTGGCTCCATCAGTTTTCCTACCATGCGGCGGATTCACTTTCTTTCTTTTGTTTGCTTTAGAGCTTCTATAGCTGACTTGGGTGCTCATCTTTAGGTTTGAGGACTTCCTCTTCTTGTTGCCTGACGACTCCACATGAGTCTCTTTCTTGTTATCCTCAGATTCCAAAAATTTTCCCATGTGTAGAGCTTCTTCAGTAAGAGTGACACTCAAATCGATAGCCTCTGCAATGGTTGAGGGCTTTGAGGTAGTAACCATGCTCCTGATCTGAGGTGCAAGTCCCCAAATGAATCGTTCAACCCTTTTGAATTCCGGTTTGACAAAGTAGGGGACGGCCCTAGACAAGTCGTGAAATCGCTGGACATATTCAGGAATCTTCGGTCCGTCTATTTTCAAATTCCAGAACTCCACCTCAAGCTTCTGTATTTCAGCCCTAGAACAGTATTTCTTTTCCATCAGTTCCTTGAGCTCATCCCAGCTCAGTCCATAAGCAGCATCTGCACCAAGGGTCTGAACCTGAAGGTTCCACCAGGAGAGTGCGCCATCCAAAAATAACCCTGAGATAAAGGTAACTCTCTGCTGGGGTGAACAGTTACTCATTCTTAGCACAGAGTCAGTCTTTTCTGCCCAACGAACAAAAGCAACGTCACCTTCTGTGCCATCAAAATTCAATGGCTTGCAGTCCAGGAATTGTTTATAAGTGCAGCCAGTTGGAGGGTTATTTCCGGTAGTGCCACCGCTGTGTTCGGAGCGGAGGGATTCATGTCGTGCAATTGCCTGTGAGATTCGCTCTTGAAGCTCAGCTTCTGTTCTTGGTAACGTACTGGTGTTTGTATCACGTCTGGGCGGCATTCTCTTCTGTCAAGAGGTATGAGGTAAGTTAGACAACATCCCATAATTGTCTATGAGGTACATAGCACCATAAGCCATCATGTAATCACCCAATTTCACATGTATATATAATCAATGTATGAGCGAGGAAACAATTACTGAGCCTTCACATAGGCTTGCCAACTTGGCTTATTGTTTGTAATGCGGAAAATAAAATGAACTCGAGGCTACATCGCCTTGGTCATTTAGGTTTCAGTTATTTCCTGCTATATTAGCTTTATTGATGTGTATATTTTCCCAGAGATGGGGTTGTTCGTGTAGAGGTGATAGAGAGTGTAACGTCACTGAATCTTTTTGAATGTTACCCATCTTCACTTGCTTAAATGTTGTTTCTCAAATGTCTCGTACATGAATTAGGCAAGACAGGTTTCCTACTTTATAAAGTGCTAAAGCACTGGTCTAGGTATTGTTCTACCATATGAAGGTGTGAACACCTATAGATTATTTTTGGAGGGATGGTGATCTTTAACTTGACCCGCAGAGTCCACCAGGATTTCCATGCACTACAAGTTATTATTACGTGGGCCCCCGTAATAATAAATTGTCTTGCACAGTTACCCCAGTTTTCTCTCGTCCAAGCAGATGATCATTCAAGGAGGGGACACTACTGTCCTTATACCTCTGTCATGGAAAGGACCATTGCGGTGGTCCACGCGCTAACACTCGTTATCATTACGCGTGTATAGGCACGATGATAGGAATAAAGAGAATTCCTAGTAGTTGGAGGGGCACCTTTAAGATGAATACTTCATCTTCCTTTTCTGGTCAAGTGTGTCGTCAATCTTGCTTCACATAAGCCACATGGATCTCGTCTCGTTGATTAAGAATTCATTCAAGGTTACCGCCTCTGCCTCGTCATCATCACCGTACTCAGGCACCTTCACGACCGAAAGGGAAGAGTAGCCATCTCCTACGGAAGCAAGCTCAGAATCTTGTCTGGTAATCACTCTAGCTATGAGCTTTGCAATGAACGCGAGGCCGATAGCTTCATCGTGCGAGTTACGTACAGTAATAGGAGTCGGAGTCGAAAGTATCTTATTCACGTCAATAATCATTCCGTACACTTATTTGTATGTATTCAAGCCAATAATCATTCCGTACGCTTATTTTTATGTATGTATCGATAAACAAATATGTTACTTAGCATAAACAGGCATTTCGATGCATCATATCACGTATAACTCTCGTTTTTGGGGGGTCATTTTTCTAGTTGTCGATTCACGACTGAGACACAAAAACACTACTCGGCACTAGTTATCACCAAGAGTGTATTTTATCTTTGGCAAGTCTAACTCGTGTAGACTATGCCTTAGTTGGCACCTCATCTTGAGGGTATTCCCTACTAATGTCCTTGCCTTGTCTCTTTTTGAAAAGTGTTTGACTCGTGGATCTTGACGCTTACGTGAATGCAATGAAAACCTTTTTGTAAAATGTTTTTGTGAGAGAACTCTAGTGATTGTAGTCTGGACTCGAGAAGGAATCCTAGTTCACTACAATCGAAGCTCTGATACCAAACTGTCACACCCTGACTTTTGCGGAAGCGTATGATGTGTGACTGGTTTAATATCATTGCATTCAATCGTAATAAACAACTACATGATCAAAACGATGTTCATCCATTCATAAAATTTGAGTATTACAAACACTGGTTATTCAAGTTTTTAAAACACAACTTTCGACTAGGTTACAAACCAACAAAAGTGGATGACATCTAAACTTGAAGTCTACTTCTAGTTACGACACCTGCACCCATGATCCATCCTGTCACCTGAAATACATGTAATTTTGGAAAACATCAACAAAATTTGAGCGAGTTCATGCGTCTTGTTTGGGTACTGTAATTCTTGTAAATCTTTGTGAGACTCCTTTGTAAACAGGTATGAAAAACATGAATGTTTTACAAGGACTTTAAGGCATGTGAGGACATAGAAAGCACTCGTAATGGCTTATACCCTTGTCGATTTTCCTCGACTGTGTCGATAAACCTCGACTGTGTCGATTAACCTCGACTTTATCGATTAACCTCGACTGTGTCGATTAACCTCGACTGGGACTCCGAAGCACTACTTGGTACTAGTTGTGACCATGAGTGGGGTTCGACCGTACACGTTAGATCTAACTCTCGTCCCTAATTAAGTATTAATGGCATTTCTGTATTTAGTCTATCCTCACATGATCTAGTATTTCATAGGCATTTCATACCGTTTGAGTATTCGTAACATGTATTCCACCCCCGAGAGTTATAAAACCAAAAACAGTTAAAGAAAAGGGGGAGCATGAACTCACTGTTTTGCATCTTCAGTACTCGTAACTCAATCTCGTCAGCAAACACGACTACCTACAATGTGCTAGGGTCTATTAGACGAGCGGGCCGTGCCTTGCCTTAGTATTCATGTTTTGAGTTACGTTTCCTTTATGTCTTTAACATTATCAAAAGTTATAATACTCCTCAAGTATTTCGTATTTCCTTCCCAAGGATGGGAGTATTTTATACATGTGTATTTGTATTCTCGTATTCTTTTATTTGTAGTTTCCAAAATAATATATTTTCAAGTTTCACTTAGAAAATATATATAGACTCGTTTTGTCCAAAAATAATGTATTCCAAGAAAATATATATTTTTATCTCCCAAAGATAATATATTTTCCACTTGTTGAAAATATGACATAACTTGGTAATATGTACAAAATCATATTTTCACTTCTTGTATCCAAAATAATATTTACCAAAAATATATTTGTAACTGTATTTTCCGGAATATTTTATAAGTTACGTTCTTGTTCGGTTTGCCAATATTTAAGTGTGTAACTTATATACTTTATCCATTGTAATTTTCGGTATTATTTTGGATTGTAAGTTCTTGGTATTTTTGTTAAGTCATATTGTTTTAAATCCAAAAATAATATAGCTATACACAAGGTATACACATATTCACACAAGTGTCGTTAATGTAAAATATATATTCTAAATATATATTTACCCATTTTTATTTACAAAAACCAACCTCCAATTCTTGTATTTTTGTTACAAAAATTTATGTTATAAATCATAATTAAACATACACTTGTAAACACTTGTTAGAAAATATTTTCTAAGTGTTGGATTTTTAGAAAATTTCGCCATAGTTTCCTTTGTAAATGGAGGTGTCCATGCTATTTAACATATCATTTTCTTTTCGAAAATCATTCAAACAATCAACAACAAATCACTAAACCATATTACACTTACCAAGTGCAAAAACTATATATTTTACATAATAACATGAACTTGATTTTTCACAAAAATGTGTAGTAACTTAGTAAAGTATTTAGTAGCCTTTGTTACCCTCCAAAATATATTTGCTACTTGGTAAACTCCATTCTTGAAGGTTTTTGATGTTTACAACTTGGAAACACATTTTGCAAAAGTGTTTATTTATCACTTCTTCTTGTTTCAAGAGTATTTCTACACTTATTTTGTCACTAAAAATAGTGTAGGTTTAATAAAAATCATGATCTTTCAAAAATCATCTTTTTAAACTTGGTTCTTTTAGAAAAATCATTCACAAATCTTAGATCTACAAGCTTACTAGTTCACTTTGTTCATCATTTTATAAGAAATCATTTTTATTCATCAAGTTCATGTGTTCACTAGAAGATGATCATCATATGTTGTTACATGATCATCCTCCCACTTGTTAGACTAAGTGTTCAAACATCACCATCTCAAGAAATCAAGAAGCAAATATCATTCATATGCTAAACAACACCATTTCATCATTATTTCATCATAAGATAAGCTTTATGTTCAAGATTCATGTGTATGTTCTTTAGTGTTCTTATGATTTACAACATAATATGTCTTTTAACCAAGCAAAATGGAAGTAAACAAGAGTTTAAAAGGATCTTACTACTAGCATTAAGCTAGGGAAGAACAATGATGAATATGGAGTGGATAATAGCACACAAGAGAGGTCCTTCAAGTTCCGTGAGCACCGAGCCTCCTAAATCACCTTGTATCACCTTGTAGTGCACTTGGAATGTTTGAATGAAATTCGAAAATAATGGTGGTGTTGGGAGGGTGTTCGGCCGAAGGTATAGAGAGGGAAAGAGGAGAGTTGTTGTGATGAAAATGGAATGTGTTAATGATGATCTAGTATATATTACCCACTAATCTATTGTCCATTGGTTTTCATGTCCAAGAAGTACATAACACATCTCAACAAATCCAAGAAGAAGATATGGAAGATTTAGGAAGATATTAAGTGATCTTGAGTGGGACCACATGAGTGAGCCGTAGATTATCATGGGGGGGGGGGTAAATTGTAATTTTTGGATGGTAAATGATGGTAATTGGTGGAAGTTAAATGTTAAGTCTAGTGTTTTATGCATAGGATGCTTTATATAGAGAGTTTAAGTGTTCGGGAACCATAACTAGCTCAGAAAAATAAAAATAATGTTTTAGCAATATTTTGGTGTTCCGGGTAATGTCCGGTTGTCCGGTTAGATATCGATCCGTTAAAGTGTCAAGTTATACCGTATAATGTCCTTTATGTAACTTTTTGTGACACTTTTAATTCCCGACACTTAGGAAAGCATACAAGACCATTTTGTCATATTTTTGCACATTACTAGCTTGTTAAAAAGCTGATTTTTGCTGAATTATGCAGAATTCTGCACTTTGTGTGGGTTTTAGGCACTTTCCGGCACTTTGTCTATTACTTAGGCATGCAGTTTTGTGGTCCTTACTTCCCTACACACTATGCTAGTGTAATACGTCATCTCTAGCTCATACTGGGCCTCACAATACTGTCTGTCTATGTACTGAACTTCGTCAGCATCTTTAGTTTGTCTGGTAACGGTGCCAATTCTGTTATGTGTATCATTAGAACTATCTCGTGTTGCATGTAGCAACGAATAAAGTCTTGTATCATGAAATGCCATTGTATGTATATAACAGTAATAAAAAATTCATTTGTCTTGTAAACTAGATCATGCACAGTTATTAAAGCACAGATTACTGTTCAATTAGTGTATGGAATGTACGGAAAAGTGACGGTTGTCACAGTTAAGGCGAGTTATAGACTTGGCCAAGCCAACTTAAAAGGAAACATTATAGGTGTTGATGAATGATGTGGGTAAATTCCATATGATGATATGGAATAACTAAATGATATGTGGAGTAACCCTTGTAAAACACCACAGTGAAAATACATAAGGACTAATGACAAGTGGGACACCAAGTCCTAGTAACTATGAAACTATAAAACGGGTGCCATAGCACCAAATATATATTTTAAAAAGGGAAATAAGTGAAAAGGATGATGTGTTGGATCATCATGATCTTAGGGTCTTGAATGACTGTAAATGACTACGGGGTCAATGGGGCTTTTGGGTTATAAATTGAAAGAAATGGACCTTAGAGGTCACCTCATAAGAGTGAGATCCTAAAGGAATTTCTAAATAGGCTTACAAAGCACAGATTGTTAACAACAATTTAACAAATATAAAGTATAGGAGTTGGGTTCAGGAATGAATCCAAGGGATGGGAAAAACGACCATGTTAATGAGTCGGGCTAGTCTTGAAAAAGCAAGACAAGCCGCTTGTTAATGAAAGATGCATAAATATGTGTATACTCATACATATATTAATTAAGTAGCATAGTAAATACCCTAATAATGCATGATAGAAAGGAAAACGGATACTAATGAAACAAGAATGTTAAAAACATTAAGATAAAGAACCCGGGTAATGGGTCGTAAAGAAGTATAGGTAAGAACCGGGTAACGGTAAGCGTAGGACAAACCGACGTGTAAATGACGTTAGAAGTCATAAAGTCGGAAGGATAATTCGAAAGAAAACAAATGTAGCCTTAGACCACGGTCAAGTTCAAATGAAATCCAAAAAGGAAAAATTAATATTTCTGAACATAAAAAGGGGTGCCTTGACGCCATATACGTATATAAACGTATATACAATAGAATAAAGACATGAATAAAAGATGATCTACGGGATCATCATAACCTACGGGTTATAACTAATGTTAAGTCTACGGGACCAAAAAGACCTTCGGGTCACAAATAGAAAGAAACGAACTGATGGGGTTTTACCTTAGAAGGTGGAAATCTAAGGAAGAAGCCTACGAGGCTATGTGAAAGAACCTACGAGTCAATAATGTAAAACAAGGAAACTGGTTGTAACTTCCCGCATAAAATAATAACGGGAGGTAAAGTTAATATAAATGCGATGGGTTTCGCTAAGTTAATCGATTGGGTTAAAACGAAGAGATCATGAAAAGTCTGGTTAACAATAGTGAAGGATTTCACTAAAACATTTAAACAGGCAAAAATTGACAAAAGAATTCACAATTATTTAAAATTGTGTTACGTCACAAAAGGGCGAAGTCATTACCGAAACGACAACGGAAGGGGATAAATCATTGGACGTAAATTCCTTGATGTGAGTAATTGACGTAGATTAAAGAGAAAACGTTAAACTAAAAATTCAGTTTTTGGTAAGAATCAACGTTTTAACAAAAATGAATATTATGAGAGGAAATTGGAAATGATTAATATTAAAGGATATAAGTCTTAACACCAAAAGGTGCAAGACGATACATTCGAAAAGAAGAAGTATGATAAAGGAAAGTCGAGATAAACTTAAACGTGACGTGACGCGTTCACGATCAAGAAAAGTAATATAAGATACGATCACGTTGTAACGTGAATTACGGGAATAGGAGATCATAAACTCATATAAGCCTCAGAAAGGCAAAATGAATATACCCGAGCGATGGGATATAAGGCAATCAGTGACTAACAAGTCTAACCGCCAAAGTAAATAATTAATAAGGACATGAAATACAAGATGAAAGTTACAGCCCATGAGGCCTTACACGTGAAAGGCGTATACGTTTGGAAGCCAAAAGGGCATTACCATATTATCATGGTAAGATTATTAAATGTGAGCAATGCTCAAGTAATTATCGAAACTAAGTCCAAAGAGTCAAACATAAAGAACTACGTAATAAAGGTTTCGGGGACGAAACCTCTTTAAGGGGGTAGAATTGTAACACCCAAAAAACGGGTTTGTTAATTATATTAAATTAACCAAAAATTAAACGGGTAAGATACCGTAGGAGGTAAAAGTAAACCCGGTGAATATTAGGATTTAAATAAAGAAACCTAATATTAAAAAAAAAGGTGAACAAATGCTATGAGAAGATAAAGATTTTAAGAGGCCCGAGTTAGCGGGACTTAAAATAAAACAGGTTATAACTTCCCGAACCCATTAAGTTAACTAGGTAGAATTAACCTAGTTAGTAATGGGTAATAAAATGATAAACCATGGGTTCTAGTTTAATTTGTAAATTCTTGAAACTATAGGTACTAATGTTGTCAAGTAGGAAATTAGTTTTCTTAAAACAAACAATAAAAACACAACACACACACATAGAGTGTGTGTGTGTGTGTGTGCGTGGGGAACGACCAAAGTAGGAAGAAAAAGGGTAAAACCCTAAACTCAACAAAATCTTCCAACTGAAGGTGCAATTGAGGACCAAACTCGGATTTGAATACATATAAACGATCACCAAGTTAAGGGGATCGTAAGGTATGTCGAAATTTATAGTTTGGTGATATTTTGAATTTGTGATAATCATGCATGAATGAAATTTTAATGTGAATGATTGAATGTTATAAGTGAAATTGACACTAGTACAAGTCTAGGAACGAACCCTAGATGTGAAATTTGGTAATTAAGTGTCATGAACTAGTGATTGAAGGATTGACCTTGTAGGTGGTAAATGGGTTTTATGAAAATATGATGAACACTTGAGTTAGAGTGGTAAAAATTGTGAAACTTGATGTTTAAATGCAAGTAATAAATGTTGTTTATGTATACTAGACATCAAGGTTTGATTATGATGCGAAAATATGGTTAGAGGTTTATCATGAACTTGAACAATGAATGCACAAAAATCTCGCCTACGAAATGTTTGATAAAATGCCTAAATGAGTGGTTGACTAGATTGTGCATTTTATATGATTAAAGGCAGTTGACTTTTTAAAGTCAGACCGACCTATATTTGTAAATGGCCACAACTTAAGCACGGGGTGTAGGCATACACCTGACAGTTGCGTATCTAAAAAGGTATACCCACATTGTTGGGGATAACTCCTTGTGAGTTTATATCAGTGTTGTGTCGGTTAATCATGTCTCGGCTTCTATCTAGGGCCCTAAATGTATGATAAACATGTTGTCACACCCCAACCGATGGCGGAATCCTCGGGGCGCGGCACTAGGCGAATCAGATTGCTCAAGAGAATCCACAACAACTATATCGCGACAGTATTTTTTACATTTATTATCCCATACTAACAATCAGTACAATCACATAAGTTATCATAGATTTCTTGTCCTCTCGAACAATACAAATCCAACAACCTAGATTTTAGGTGAGCTTTCTAGACTTCCTAGCTTGATTTGATGTAGACTGCGACTGAACCTGCAACATACGTTAAAACAACGTCAATACAAAAGTATTGGCGAGTATACAAGTTTTGATTGCGAAACATAGTTGATAAAAAGTGTTGCGAATTACCAAATACATAAACGCGATAGCTCAACATACATGCATACAAGACCGATACTACCAGCTAAGTCACTCGAGCTGCGATTGCGATTGCTATTCATCCTAACTAGAGCCCGTCGGGTGCTATAGTACTATACTAGTTAAGGCGGGACCTCGCGAGTATAAGTCCTAACACATATGTAACTAGCATCACGTGTAAATACGCATAACTGTTATTCGCAAGTGATAAACAGTTTGATTGAATAATTCATTTTGATTAATTTGATTTAATAGGAACGTATGTTACACCCAAAATGCAATAAAAAGGGGGTTCGAGTATACTCACAGTCGGTGTTCGGCAAGCAACCACAACTTGGTTGGATTGAAGAGAGCGTGTTTAAGACTACCCTGATTACAGATCGATTGCGTGAGCGTTGGATAGCGCGTTAAATGGCAGCGAGAGAACCAAGAAGTGGGGCGATAATCCGATAGGATGTCGTCCCGTTCGGATGGGTTGGTGTCCGATCGGATGGGCTGCTGCCCGATCGGATGGGCTGCTGTCCGATCGGATGGGCTGCTGCCCGATCGGATGGGCTGCTGCCCGATCAGATGGGCTGCGGCCCGATCGGATGGGTTGCTGTCCGATCGGATCGGGCAGCACCTATCGGATTATCGCCCCACTTCTTGGTTCTCTCGCTGCCATTTAACGCGCTATCCAACGCTCATGCAATCGATCTGTAATCAGGGTAATCTCAGACGCGCTCCCTTCAATCCAACCAAGTTGTGGTTGCTTGCCGAACACCGACTGTGAGTATACTCGAACCCCCTTTTTATCGCATTTTGGGTGTAACATACGTTCCTATTAAATCAAATTAATCAAAATGAATTATTCAATCAAACTGTTTATCACTTGCGAATAACAATTATGCATATTTACACGTGATGCTAGTTACATATGTGTTAGGACTTATACTCGCGAGGTCCCGCCTTAACTAGTATAGTACTATAGCACCCGACGGGGTCTAGTTAGGATGAATAGCAATCGCAATCGCCGCTCGAGTGACTTAGCTGGTAGTATCGGTCTTGTATGCATGTATGTTGAGTTATCGCGTTTATGTATTTGGTAATTCGCAACACTTTTTATCAACTATGTTTCGCTATCAAAACTTGTATACTCGCCAATACTTTTGTATTGACGTTGTTTTAGCGTATTTTGGAGGTTTAGTCACAGTCTACATCAAATCAAGCTAGGAAGTCTAGAAAACTCACCTAAAATCTAGGTTGTCGGATTTGTATTGTTCGAGAGCACAAGAAATCTGTGATAACTTATGTGATTGTACTGATTGTTAGTATGGGATAACAAATGTAATAAATACTGTCGCGATATAGTTGTTGTGGATTCTCTTAAGCAATCTGATTCGCCTAGTGCCGCGCCCCGAGGATTCCGCCATCGGTTGGGGTGTGACACATGTAAATCTGTATAAAAGATTATTTATAATTGTATCAAGTTATAAAAGAATATTTGTGCCTTGTGCATCAAAAAATCATTTTCATAAATGTTTTCATAAGAGTCGGTTAATTGTATTTACCAGTGAAAACTGACGTATTTTCAAAAGACTAGTGACAAGTACTACACGTACTAGGCTGAGAGCTTCTGGCGTTAATTAGAGAATCTTGCAAGTTCGTAATGCCTTAAGTCTGTTGAACATGTTTTGTATTATATTTAGATCTGTCTGTGGTTCATTTCTTTACAACCTTCTGTATATTCTTTTATCGTACTTTGAACTTTTGATTTGTAATAGTAATTTCTACCAAGCCTTCCGCTGTGCTATAAATTGTGTATATTTGACTATGATGATATCAACTACGTCACGATACTCCCCACCGGGCCCACCGGTTTGTGGTTAAAAATATCAGGGTGTGACAGGTTGGTATCAAAGCCAACATTGAGTGAATTAAACATTAGCTTTTTTTGTGTTTGATCTCAATGACACAGTAGCACATTCCTTGACTTCCGAATCTAGGCAAATGGCCTAGGATTAATCTTCATCTTATTTGGTTTATGTATTTTGTTTGTTTTCTCGTTTTTGACAGGAACACATACCAAAATGCCGTCAAGAATGCGAGGAAGAGGAGGTAGAGGAAAGGCACCGATGACGGGAGAAGTACCTAGCGGTGCAGGGCCGTCACATCGGCGTACTCCCTCCGCATCTTTTAGCTCAGACCCATATGATGACTGGAGGCATTCCCTTGAACCCGCGAGGCGTTCTGTCTCACTCAGTACTTCACGCTCTTATCACCACTCCTTTGGTCAGCAACAACCCAACGAGCCCCAAGGCTCGCACCATTCACAGTAGTCGGTGCATTCGCACCATTCTCATCATTCCTCCCACCATTCTTCTTCTCACCACTCTTACCCTCAGGGTCATTTCGACCCCAACGACTATATCAATGAACCAGCGGGTTATAACCTGCTGGGCCCAGAAGACCATTTCCCAAAAGCTATGTGTCACGGCCCCCGTCCCGGTTTTACCCAGTCCAGGAGCCGCGGGACAGAAACCCGTGGTATTTATTATTTGAGTTGACAGTGGAAGTTTTAGCAAGATCTTTTCAAATTTGAAAATGCCCAATTATTTTATTCCATAATTTGGGATAAACCCCGTAATTTACAATAGAGGAATTTTACTAGGAAATTCCCTGGTTTACAAAACATGTTTATTTATTTGACTGAGCCACTACTTCAAGCTTGTTAGTGTTCCGTAGTACTTTTCCTTGATTCACAGTAGGTCACCTGAAACATGTTTGAAAAATATTTTACCAGCGGGGAAATACTGGCGAGTCACTCAAATTTGATAAAACGACACATAATTATAAATCACAGCATAAGAGCGATTACAATGGCTTCTATCTTATTTTTATCTGGCGCCGTGTCACCTTCTGGTGACGATGGTCATACCACTATTGGGTCCTTTCACCCAAGTAGTGATGATTATCACTGTTAGGATTATTAGCCTAACCTTGAGAAATTTGTAATGTGCACAATACCCCACTAGCCAGTGATTCAAGATAACCACGACTTAATCCCTGTAATTATAACTTTTGAAAATGATTGGAGTATTGTAAAACACTTTTTAATAAAAAGAGAATGACTCACATTGCAGATTTAAACGGGCAGAGTTTAGCCTACTGATAAGCCTTGTAACCTAAATTAAATGACAAGGCATACGAACTAGGTCAATAACTTAATACAACATTTACGATAACTCACGAGATTAAAACCCTCACAACGAATGACAAAGTGCAACATTTAAACATCCATCGAATTCACGACGAATGACAAAGTATAGCCCTAATGTGGGCAGCACTTAAACATCCATCAGATAGTTTCAATCGATCGGACATTGAATCGTAGCAGCGATCGAGTTAATACCCTGTATCGTATGTCACACCCCAACCGATGGCGGAAACATTGGGATGAGACGAAGTGTGTATAGATTGCAAGAGACTTCATAACACTATGTGACAATATTTAATTAAATTCGAATTTCATTGCAATTGCTAAATTGTCATACAATAATCAAAACAAAATACAACATTGTTTCAACAAATAACATAACATAAAAAAAAATAAACGATTTATAGGTGTGTATCTAGTCCACCCTATTCTTGTTTCATCTTTCATCATACTTCAACAATTTAACCAGCAACATGTATTAAAATAGAGTTTCAATGCAAAAGCAAAGGCGAGTATACAAGTTTGTTTACATAGCATAATAGAATAAAAACTCAAATCCAACATGATTCATTATGTGATTACTAGTATGCAATTTTGGCGTACAATATGATCAAACCCGAGAATACAACGCATAAAAGAGCCTAATCCCAAAAGTTTAGCGGGGTGGTAATGTTTAACTTAACAATACCCAAAAGTATAATGGGCGGGGCGTTAATCCTATAGCGCTATAATTGTTAAGGTGGGCGAGCAAAGTTAATGAGCATATAACGTTCCAAATCGTTCACATAGCATACGAGAATAACAATGAGC
This sequence comes from Helianthus tuberosus, assembly GCA_030545235.1. NCBI lineage: Eukaryota > Viridiplantae > Streptophyta > Magnoliopsida > Asterales > Asteraceae > Helianthus > Helianthus tuberosus. The sequence goes on from CM060409.1 coordinate 154,614,158, forward strand.
ATATAACGTTCTCAATTTTAAGCGTACAAACATGTATAGAGTATGTATAACACGAGTTTAAATAATTTCAAGTTTAGCACTTAGTTTCCAAGAATAATGATTAATCATCAATTGATTTACAAAATTGAACATACGAGCATATATAGAATGTGTATAACATATTTGTAACAAAATACGAGTTTCATTAATGATCCAAGTCTAGGTTTTACAATGATTACAAAGAAAGAACGATTACGAGAATACAAGGTTTCCAAAAATAGAAATACGAACAAAACTTTCTATAAATGGAAAGTACAAAGGAGTTGGGCGTTACAGTCTCCCCTCCTTTAGGAAATTTCATCCCGAAATTTAGGAAGATGTAGCGAAAAGATGAGGGTACTTGGTCGATCGAGAAAACATGGATGTTGAGTGCGAGGAAACAATAAAGGAAAATAAAGTCAATGGTGATGGACTTGCCATCAGAAATTTTGACTGGAAATGACATAGATTCAAGTTTAACAAATGCAAAGCCTTACACGAGTATAGAGGTAATAAGGTTGTTAACAAAAAAGCGTACCCTCAACGTCTTCATTGTCGTCTTGGGCTTGCTGTCGTTCTTGATTCCATAGAGGACATTGTGGGCGAAGATGAGTAGCGTCTCCACACTTGTAGCAAGCGCGTACCCTGTTGACTGAATCTTTGTGTTGAAACTTTCGTTTCCTATCTTCGCCACCACTTGCTTGGGCTTCATGGTCAGTGGTAATCTGATTGGCTATCTTGGTGGAGGTTGCAACCTGTTTATCGCGAATACGATTGTTGTTTAGGGAAGCAGCGAGACGGTAAACAGGTTTGAAGTTATCGAGTTTGGCTGCCTCGATGGTATCACGCATAGCAGAAGGTAACCCATTGATGTACTTCCTTATTTTACGGTCGGTGGTCATAACGAGGTGAGGAACAATGAAGCTAAGTTGTTTGAAATGGGTGGTGTAGGCTAGGTTCTCATCACCCACTTGCTTTAGAGCCCAAAATTCTTCTTCTAGTTTTTGTTGCTCATGCGGAGGGCAAAACTCGTCCATCATTAGGGCCTTAACTTCTTCCCAAGTCAACGCATAGGCTAGTTCGTTCGAGCGGATGTTCCTTTCGTTCGTCCACCATTCGAGAGCTCGGGCTTGGAATACCCCAGTCGCACTACGCGTTCTGAGCTTATCGGGGCAATCACTGTTGATGAACGTGACCTCCATGCCATCAAACCACTCGAGCATGGCGGTCACCCCATCATTGCCGGTGAATGGCTTGGGATTGCACGATGAAAAGTGCTTGAAGTTGAACGAAGCGGGCTTGCGTATTTCGACCTTAGAGTCGACGGAAGAGTGAGGAGTTTCAGAAGCTCGAATCTCGGTAATGACCTTAGGAACGACGCGCGCAAATTGATCGGCCATGAAAGCCATCATCTTCTTCGTAGCACGGGACTTTGACTTCTTAGACGAGTTGGAGTGATGAGAAGACATCTAAGATTCAAAAGAACGAAAAGGTGAGACTTGATCATAATGTTTGTTTAAGAAAATTGTTTGCATAAATTGATCCACATAGCATAAAGTATCACATAGCATAAAGGGTTCAAATTGATTCACATAACATAAAGAGTTTAGACGTCTCATATAGCATAGTCACGAGTTCCACATAGCATAGCATGAATAAATGAAAGCATCGTAAATTTAGTTTGTTCACGAGGGATTATTATTGTTTGTGATTGCGATCAACGTGCGAAATGAGTAAACCAAAATTTGAAAAGAACGAACGTTCAAGTATAAAATCACATATAAATTGAGATACATAAAAGAGAGGCTCAATAAAACATAGGATTGTTTCGGGTAGAGAAACGTCGACTATTCCAAAGTGGGTCGAAAGTTCTTTCGAATTAGAGAAAACGTGCTTTGGCCTATAGGTAAGATACTCTCGTCGAGAAGCGATTAACGGTATCTTACCCTTCCGGTTACTACACATCTCTAATTGATCGAAACAATCGGGACTTTGGCGAGATTGAAAATCGAGGAATGGGACTTAATCGACGAGATGCGGGTTTCACCCCTAGCTTGACGATTTCGTACCCTAAATGTGGTTGGTACTCGTCGGGTCAAAAATAAAGTTTCGACACTTTGACGAGGGTCCACTTGAGTTGAAATGGAAATTACCATTAAGTTGTGGATTTCACTCCTTTCTTAATGGTGTAATTTCGTGCAAAAATATAGTTTAAGGTAGAATGAGAGTCGTTTACCAAATTGTGGGTTTCACGCCTATTTTGGTAAAGTTGTCTCATTTGTGTTACAAGAGTATACAAATAAACAAGAGTGTATTCATGTTAACCTTAGGAAAGGCATATAAATTTAATCAACAAGAAGTATAGCTAGGAAGCATGCATGGTAGAGTACAAAAGTTTTAAACAACACATAAGAGGCAAAATTCCTAAAACTATAGATTAGGGCAAAAGCATGGCAATTTTCCTAATTCCCTATAGTTATGGCTCTGATACCAATCTGTCACACCCCAACCGATGGCGGAAACATCGGGATGAGACGAAATGTGTATAGATTGCAAGAGACTTCATAACACTATGTGACAATATTTAATTAAATTCGAATTTCATTGCAATTGCTAAATTGTCATACAATAATCAAAAAAAAAAAAATACAACATTGTTTCAACAAATAACATAACATAAAAAAAAATAAACGATTTATAGGTGTGTATCTAGTCCACCCTATTCTTGTTTCATCTTTCATCATACTTCAACAATTTAACCTGCAACATGTATTAAAATAGAGTTTCAATGCAAAAGCAAAGGCGAGTATACAAGTTTGTTTACATAGCATAATAGAATAAAAACTCAAATCCAACATGATTCATTATGTGATTACTAGTATGCAATTTTGGCGTACAATATGATCAAACCCGAGAATACAACGCATAAAAGAGCCTAATCCCAAAAGTTTAGCGGGGTGGTAATGTTTAACTTAACAATACCCAAAAGTATAACGGTCGGGGCGTTAATCCTATAGCGCTATAATTTTTAAGGTGGGCGAGCAAAGTTAATGAGCATATAACGTTCCAAATCATTCACATAGCATACGAGAATAACAAGTAAGTCACATTTGTTTCATGATTGATCAAGGATTGAGTATGTTTAGTTTAAAAGTTGTTTGCATAATTATACATGTTGAATCCCAAAGTGTAAAGGGGAAAAAAGGGATCGAGTATACTCACGGTGGTTGCAAGCTTTACTACTTGAAATCCCGCGAGTGAGTTTGTGGATGGATTAGTTTGGAGCACCTAGTCCTTCTACACGAGGAAACATAGGTGTGTGAGTTTGGCGTTTAACGGAAGATTATAAATTTGGAGTTTAACATAACATAAAGTATGATATTAAAAATAATCATCTTTAACTTATAACTCTTATATGACACTATGTAACCACTAGGGTTATATTGTATTTCATGGGTAGTACACCCATTAGAATCATATCAAGGTTTTAAAGTCTTAGATGATATTCTACTACTTTAACATATAAACACAAGTTCAACATTAAAGGTTCGAATGAGTATATATATATATCTAGGTTATATATTATTTTGTCCAATAATTCATGTAGGAGGTAGAAGATTAGGATCTTCATTTAGGCACCTCGAGTTATCATGGAAGTCATGTATGGGGTAGGAAGAAAAAGCTTCCGTTTAGGAACCCCTTGAATGTTCACCGCTTCACTTGATGTAAAAACAACCCAGGAGGGTCACGAACTAGGATTAGTACAATAATATAAACAACCTAAGTAAAGAGAAATCATCAAATCATGTGAGGATTGTATGTTTGGACAACTCAATTTGTTCCATAATCACTCTACATCAAGACCTAAGCTTGAACATGACTTGTGGGTAAAATACCCTAAACAAAACAGAAAGTTTATGAGGTTTAATCCTCTAATTTTAAGTGTCTCAACCTTGTTTTTAAGCCCAGCTAATCATTCATTTGATTATGAGTATTAGGACATAGGTTTGAGATGAGAAAACTCAAGTTTGATAAGTTTAAACAAGTTTTGAAAGATTTTAAAACATAACAGAAAGTTTATGGACATTTTTAGGGCAATTCCAGGTCTGATTTCTCCAAGGAGAGATCAAGGAATCAAACCCTATGATTATCCAAGCAAGTAGGAAGAAGAATCAAGTGATTTGGTTGAGAAATGAGCAAGTTATACTCACTTTAGTACAAGAGTATGAATCTGCCCGAATTTTTGAAGTTTGCAAGAACTTGAGAGTGATTTTGAAGGGATTTGAGAGTGATGAAAGTGTAAAATGGCTTGGAGAAGGGTTGTATTTATAATGGAAGAGGTTAGGGATGATTGGAGGTGATTAGAGGTGGATTAGAGCTGATTGGAGATGGCAAGAACTTGGGATTTCGTGCAATTTCGCGAGCTGTCAAAGCTGCTGTCCCGCCAGACCCCTTACGGACCGTAAGGAGGGAGGCTTACGGTCCGTAAGCCTGGACCCGAAACACAAAAAAATCTATTTTTTTGTTTTAATGAATTGCAACTTATTCCCATGTCACCTAATACGGATTTTATGATTAAATTATTGTTCCTAGGCATATGTAACATGTTCTAAAGTATGCCCAAATGTAAATTGAACATGACTAAGCATAAGTTTCGCATAAAATATAAATGTCACGTGTTTATTTGTTTAACATAAGTTCACGAACATCCCGAATAAATACCAAATTGTTTCTCAATTTTAAGCGTACAAACATGTATAGAGTATGTATAACACGAGTTTAAATAATTTCAAGTTTAGAACTTAGTTTCCAAGAATAATGATTAATCATCAATTGATTTACAAAATCGAACATACGAGCATATATAGAGTGTGTATAACATATTTGTAACAAAATATGAGTTTCATTAATGATCCAAGTCTCGGTTTTACAATGATTATAAAGAAAGAACGATTACGAGAATACAAGGTTTCCAAAAATAGAAATACGAACAAAACTTTCTATAAATGGAAAGTACAAAGGAGCTGGGCGTTACAGCGTAGCAGCGCCTCCCTAATGGAAATTATGATTTTAAGCTGTAGAAATTCGTTTTTGATCAAAATTTTCGACACATTATGAAAGCCCCATGCACAGGCTACTTATAGCCAGATTTTGAGTCTTACGCGGCCCGCGTAAGCTCTCTCTAAATCTTACGCGGCCCGCGAGGGCCAGCTAATCGTAGACTAGGGTTAGCATGTCATCGGTAGATCTGCCACGTGGCCTGTTCGCTGCTCCAGAGATTTTATGATCTGTCGCGGCCCACGTAAGCATAGGCTTACTCTTACGCGGCCCGCGTGAAACCCATAAATCTTGCTTTCTTAGTTTTTCATGCACATTAGGGTTTCAGGGGTCCGGGTTTTCACTTATGGGTCATTTTGGGACATTTTTGAAGGTCCTTACATCCTCCCCACCTTATTTAAAATCTCGTCCTCGAGATTTATTGAAATAAATGAGGATACTTTCGCTTCATCTCCGATTCCAGATCCCAGGTGTATTCGCGTCCTCTTTTTGAATCCCATTTGACTTTGACTAGTATCAGTCTTTTATGCTTGAGGAATTTAATCTTTCTGTCTTCTATCTGTAGTGGTTTCTCAACAAACTTTAGCTTTTCATTCACCTGTATGTCTTGAAGAGGGAATACCAGGGATTCGTCCGATAGACATTTCTTGAGGTTGGATACATGAAATACGTCATGTACCCCGGCTAACTCTTTAGGTAGTTGTAAGCGATAGTCTTATTCGCTGTATTACTGGGAATGGTCCTACGTACCTTGGACTCAGCTTTCCTTTCTTACCGAACCGAACTACTCCTTTCCATGGAGAAACTTTCAAGAGTACCTTATCTCCAACTTGAAATTCTAGCGGCTTGCGTCTATTGTCAGCATAACTTTTCTGGCGATCTCGAGCCGTCGTTAGTCTTTCCTTGATTTGAGTGATCTTGTCGATGGTTTCTTGTACGATTTCAGGACCTGGTAATTGACTTTCTCCTATTTCTGCCCGGTTTTGGTCAAAAATTACCTAAGCAATTAAGTGATCAAATTAGTTAAGTGAGGTAGTGTGCTAGAAATATGTGTGAAAAATGTGTTAACAAAATTAGATATAAAAACAGTTTCAGGATACGGCTCAGGATATAGAGCTGTGTCTATGATCAAACAATGAGCGAAAATGTAAAGGTGGACACGTGATGTACGAGGAAAGCCCTTGATCAATCTAGATCGCCGGCATAAAACCTCGGGAGCTGACAATCACAGCTGCCTTGTTCTTCTATTGCTTCAAATATCAGGATACAGTGCAGGATGTGGTGCGGATCGACTATGTGTTACAATGTAATTCGAATACAAGTATTGTGTGTAGTGTTTGCGATGAACTAGAGAGAAAGTGTTCGAAAATGTGTAGGTTGACTGACTTAATCTGATCCGCCCCCATCTATTTATAGTAAAACAAACGTAACTAATTATCCTACATAACCGGGATCCACCGAATATTCCTTAGTTGAACGTTGTAGACCTGGTCTTTCGGGCTCAACGTCTCTCCTTTAATAAATACACCCGAGTCTTGAGGAGACGAAGTCTACTTAACCGTTGGCAAGTCCCAGTCTTTAACCTGCACGTGATTAATTCGATATACCTCAGGATATTATCCAGGATGTTAGCAATATCCTCGTCCAGCATCCTGATCATAGATAAACAATAAAAAGCAGGATATAGTTCAAGATATGTATGCTTAGAAAATGATCCATAACAATTGTCCCCAAATATATCTGTTGGTATACCAATCCAACGGATATATTTCAAAAGTCTTATCCCATAATTCAAGGCATTTAAAACGAAGTGACGGTCGAGATCACATCGCAACCTCCAACACGCTTTTTGCTCAATGGAGATCCATAATGCCCCTATATCTTCTCTCTTCTTGTTTGAAAAGCAGATATCTTCAACAGAGCCTTCAGGTAATTCTCCATTTCTCATTTACTTTCTATCAATTTTCATCGCCTTATTCGTAATGGATGCCGAGACCTTCACCCAGCAGAATCTCCTCAAAAATCCCGAAAAGGAGGTCTGTGCTTTTGACAATGCAGACATTGCGTCTTTGAGAACTTCCGGCGCTTTCCCTGATAACACGGTCTTTAGACCGTTCGATCGGTCAATTCGATCGGATGTTTCTTCCACTGAATGGGTTTGCTTTCCAGCATATCCTTTTTCGCTAGGTCTTCGATACCCTTTTCCTGAATTCATGATGCAATTCTTCCGAACCACCGGCATCTCTTTTGCTCAAACCATGCCCATGGTTTGGAGAGTATTAATTGTACTTAACCAAATCAAAAACCTCCATTGCCCCGACCTCCGCATCGAGGATTTGCCTATTGCTTATCGCCTCCGATCCCATGGCTCTAGCCGGTTCTTGCTTTTCTCGTCCTCTAGCAAACCCCTGATTCTTAAAGCCACCAAAAACGAAGACGGATGGCAACGCAAGTTTTTCTTTGTCAAACGAGACTCCATTGCTGAGGGTGCCAACCTTCCGGTGGAGTGGTTAACCACCGGTAGGGTCATAAATATTCTCATGGACCGTTTGATTTTTATCCTCTACTAATATCCTTCTTTTTGATCCTTATGCAGTGAATTTCAAGGAAGTAGCTCCCCCTACCGCTGAATCAGAAGAAAGAATCAACACTGTTTACCGATTACCTGCAATAGACAGGACTTTCACCACACACGTCCCGAGTTCCAGTCAATACTCGTCATCTGAAATGTCTGGTAAGGATTTCTTTTTTTTAAATAATTAGCTAACACAGTATAATAATAAAATAAAGAGTAATAATGATATGAAACTTTTCCCTTTATGCAGCACCGGCCAAGATCCCTGAAGTCTTTGACCTCGACGAGTTGGACAGTTATTCTGATCAGATTCAGGTCAAGAAGGAACCTAGTCCCAAGGCCGCAGCCTCATCCAAACCCAGCAGTTCCAAAGCCATCATTATTCCCAAACCTTCACCGGCTACCAAGCCCCGGAGTTCAAGTTCCCGCAAAAGGAAAGAGCCTGATTCCCCTGTCATTTCTGACACATTTCCTTATGAGAAGCACGGGTTCATTGAAGCTAGCGGGTTTATGACTTCCTTTCTTAACCAGGTTTGTATTCTCATATCACATCCTGCGGCTTACATTATTTACAAAGATTTATCAATATTAATACCTGTCCTCTTACCTTTGTAGGGTCTTGAGCGTTTGGTTCACCTATATCAAGAATCCTGCAAGCTTAACAAGACGCTTGAAACCAAGCTAAAGGAAGCTGAAATCACAATCTCCGATCAAGGCATGATTGCAGCCGCCAAATCTCGTCATTACGAGCAGAAATTTAAAGCTATGATTCAAGAACACCAAACTGCTCTCAACAAAGCTACTCTTCAAGCCCAGGCCGATCTTGAAGATGCCCATGTGCAACATGAACGGGATATGGTCAGCTACCGGGAAAGCCTCAAGAGTTCCGTAGTCATTTCTCTCCTCCAAGCCAGGTTGAAGATGGCCCATGAAGCCAAAACATTAGGTTTTGAATGCCCTTCTTGGGATGTTGGTGCCTGGGAGACCAAGCTAAAGAACCTCGACAGCACTTCTTCCAAATTAGCTGTCGAAGAATCTTCCAAAGCAGTTGATAAAGCAACCGATGCTGAGAAGGATGCTGAGGCAGATCCCAAGACGGATGCTGCTGAAATCACTATGGACGAAGAAGGCACTACCCCTAGAGCTTATTTCCTTTAAATCGTTTGAACAATTTTATGTCCTACGAACAAATTTTATTTCTGCATCAAAACAATTTGATAGCCGAAGGTGGATGGGTCCTGGGTTTCAGGATGAAACCTTTGGTTATCAACCAACACTGATTGTTTCAAAAATAATTTCATCTTTCATTTTTCTTGTTATTATCTTTCGTCTTTCTTAGCATAGATCTTAGCTTTCGTACAACTATCTTAAAAAAATATCCTGATCAATATGCTTAGTAATGTATTATAAAAACTTTTTATTAGATAGAACTTCTAAACATTCCTTCAACTTTGTAGAAAGCTTTTTTAAAGAGTGAAAAAGAGTCTACTTTTCCAAAACTTGTTCTGATAATACCTAAATGATCGAAGTTTCAAACTAGCATTAGTTTCAAATATCTTAATCAAATATTCTGAGAAGTATTTTAAAAATATATTTTGAGAACAGATCAGGATATTTAACCTTTTACCAAACATAGTATTATTAAAAACTTAAACGATGTTTTCAAAGGAAAGATCATACCAGGAATAGGGTATAAACCAATTATCAAACTTCAATCCCTTTGCAACTCTTCCAATGAAGATGTCCCCTGTCTGAGACACTTAGTGCATTAGTTCTGAACCTTATCCTTTGAGCCTTACATCATTGCCTTGGTAGGAATGTCCCCTGTGTACAATGTCTTCAAATACTTAGAAATCTTCTGAATGTTAGTTTCCATTGTATAGGCAATTTTTCATGTCACAGGGGTAAAACCCAAAAATGTCTTGGAGATAAATTCCTTGTATCCTGGGGAAAATCCCAAATTTTCGTGCGCTACAGGCGGGAGTGTATAAACTCCAAGACTTAGAAAGGTGAAAACCTTTAAACCTTAGAGAGTATGAAAATACCCTTTCGTGAGAGAGGGTGATCAATCCTCATATACCTTTAGGATTCAGGATATAGCCAACGGTAACGAAATTGTCAGCCACTTTTACATGGACTGGTCCCGCCACCTTGAACTATCCCTGAATAACTTGCGCTCCAGGCGGGGTGTTTAAACCCAATTCGGAAGAAAGGTGAATACCTTTAAACCTGTGAAGGGATCAGGATCCCTTGTACGTGAGAGAGGGGGCTAATCCTCTAATCTTCTGAAGTATCCTGAGTGAGCATCCTAGAGCTATATCCTGGAGCATATACTGCAAAACATCCTTAAACTAAGGTGGGTGTTAGCTTGGCTAACACCCCTTCGATGCTTAAGTTAGTATTGGGTTTCAAAGAACAAATTATTCCAAACATATTTAAAAAAGATAGAATTCATACCATCCTGAGTTAGAAATTAAATTCTAAACTCACTTGAAATAAAACTTAAGGTGTATAGCATTCCAAGATCTCGGTAGCATATCCCCTTCCATATTCTTGAGTCTATATGCTCCTTTCCCTGCTTCTGATTCAACTTCATATGGTCCTTCCCATTTTGGAGCTAGCTTGCCATCGGCAGGATTAGTAGTATTCTGAAAAGCCTTTCTTAACACCCAATCTCCAACCTTAAATCTTCTGGTCCTAATATTCTTGTTATATGCTCTGGATATTCTTTGTTGATATGCTACCATCCTTAGCCTTGCTGCATCTTTCTTTTCATCTATAGTATCCAAATCCTGACTCAAGGCTTCAGGATTCTGTTCAGGATCACTTAGGGTAGATCTTGCAGTAGGTATTGTCATTTCCGTTGGAATCATTGCTTCTGCTCCAAATACCAAGGAAAATGGGGTTTGGCCTGTTGCGTTCTTTACCGTTGTCCTATCAGCCCACAAAACAAAGGGTAATTCTTCTGCCCATCTTCCTTTTTTGGCTCCAAGCCTCTTCTTTAAGTTATTAACAATTATCTTATTTGAGGATTCTGCTTGTCCATTCGCTTGAGGATGTACCGGAGTAGATGTTGTCATTTTGATTCCCCAACTTTTGCAAAAATCAGTAGTTCTCTTGCTTATAAACTGAGAACCATTGTCACAGATTATCTCGGCTGGTACTCCAAATCTGGTCAGGATATTTCTCTTTATGAAGGATACTACTTCTTGATCTCTAACTTGAACAAATGCTTCTGCTTCAACCCACTTGTAGAAATAATCCGTCATTGCCAAGATGAAAACCTTTCCTCCTGGAGCTTTTGGAAGCTTTCCCACTATATCCATACCCCACTTCATAAACGGCCAAGGGGTAACAATAGGATACAGCGGTTCAGCAGGCTGATGTAATATGTTACTATGTCTTTGACATGCGTCACATCTTCGAGCATATTCTGCGGCATCTATCCTGTCCTTAATGCTTTTGAGAATAATGACCTGCCCCCAGTATGGTTACCACAATCCCCTTCATGTATATCCTGAAGTACTTCTTTGGCTTCAGGATCCTCCAAACACCTCAAATACGGTCCTGCAAGAGATTTCTTGTATAAAATATTATTTATAATAGTGAATCGTGATACCTTCATCCTAAATGCCTTGGGATTTTCATTTTCGGGGATGTGTGCTTCCTTGAGATATCTCATGATTGGAGCCGTCCAAGATTTAGGATCCTCTTCAGGATACTCTGTTCCAGGATCCTGAATACCCACTACTTCTTTATCCCGAGGATTCGTTGCAGGATACAAGACATGTAATATTGGTATTTGGGTTCCTTCTGGTATCCTGATCGATGATCCCAGATTTGCTAAGGTATCTGCTTCAGCATTATCCTCTCTTGGTACCTGTTCAAGTGTAAAAACATCAAAATATCCTGCTAATTTTTTGAGAATATCGAGGTATTCGATTAATTTCTCACCCTTAACTGCATAGGATCCATTAAAATGGTTAGTAATTAACATGGAGTCAACATATACTCGCAAATTCTTGATACTCATACTCTTAGCCAATTCTAATCCTGCAATTAAAGCTTCATATTCTGCCTCATTATTAGTAGCAGGAAATTCACACCTAATAGCCTGGGGTAATATGTCCCCCTGTGGCGATTTTAGTAGTATACCTAAACCTACACCTCTTATATTGGATGCACCATCAGTATATAATGTCCATGATCCTGAAGATTCTCCTAACTGTTGAACTTCTAGGTCTACCTCATCCTGAATATCACTACTGAAATCAGCCGCAAAGTCAGCTAAAGCCTGAGACTTTATGGCATTTCTAGGTTCATATACTAAATCATAAGCACTTAACTTTACTGACCACTTGGCCATCCTGCCTGACATCTCTGGTTTCCTAAGCACATTTTTGACAGGATAATTCGTTTTAACATGGATCCTATGTGTCTCAAAATAATGTCTAAGCTTTGTCGATGCCATGACTAGAGCTAATATCAATTTTTCTAAATGAGAATACCTAGTTTCAGCATCTAACAAACTCTTACTAACATAATATACAGGATATTGCTGACCTTCATGGTCTTTTATAAGAACGGCACTTACAGCATTCCCTGATACAGCGAGGTATAGGGATAGTGGTTCACCATTTTCAGGTTTCATCAATAGAGGTGGGGTTGAGAGATATCGCTTCAAATCCTGCAAGGCTGCTTCATGCTTTGCTCCCCATTCAAATTTCTTATTCTTCTTGAGGATCTCATAGAATTCCTTGCATTTTTCTGAGGATCTTGAAATAAATCTATTCAAAGCTGCTACTCGGCCTGTCAAACTTTGTACGTCCTTCATATTTGAGGGTGATTTTATATCCAGGATAGCTTTGATCTGCTCTGGGCTTGCTTCTATCCCCCTTTTTGTCACCTTATATCCAAGAAACTTTCCTGCCCCCACTCCGAAATGGCACTTAGCAGGATTCAGCTTTATGTTGTATTGATCCAGGATATCAAATGCTCCCTTGATATCCTGGAGGTGATCCTCAGCTCTTTTAGATTTTACCACCATATCGTCAATATATACCTCCATGGTGTCCCCCAGCTTATCTTTGAACATCATGTTTACCAATCTCTGGTATGTTGCACCTGCATTTTTCAAACCGAAAGGCATAGCAGTATAGCAATATATACTTGTTGGTGTCATGAAAGCAGTATCCTCCTGATCCGAAGGCTCCATTTGAATCTGCTGAAATCCTGAGGATGCGTCCATGAATGTTAACATTTCATGTCCAGCAGTAGCATCTACCATTGCATCGATATGCGGGAGAGGAAATGGATCTTTAGGACAAGCCTTGTTCAAGTCCGTGTAGTCTACATAGACTCTCCATTTCCCGTTTTTCTTCTGTACCACAACTACGTTTGCTAGCCATCTTGGAAACTTGACTTCTCTGATCATCCTGGACTTCAACAATCTTTCAACTTCCTCTTGGATAATCGCATTCCGCTCAGGAGCGAATTTTCTTCTTTTTTGCTGAACAGGCTTGAATGATTTGTCAATTCCAAGCTTGTGAGTGATAATGTCTTTGGATATGCCTGTCATATCCTCATGCTTCCATGCAAACGTTGACATCCTGCATTTCAAAAAGTTAGTTAACTGCTCTTCAATATCCTAAGGGATATTGGTTCCTACGAGCACCGAGATATCATGATTATCCTGATCCTGGATAATTTTCTTCACATCTTGCTCCGAATCCTCCACGATATCCTGGGCCCGCATCTTTAATTTCTATGCTGTACTAGGCTTAGTTGAGGATTTCATTGAGGATGAGTAGCATTCTTTCGCTTCCTGTTGATCAATTTCAACCTTGACAACTCCCCAAGGGGTTGGAATCTTGATGCATTGGTGATATGTCGACGGCACAGCCTTCATATCGTGAATCCATGGTCTTCCCAGTATGATGTTATAGCAGGATAAGAAGTCCATCACACAGAAGCGTTGTATCGAGTTAACCCCTCCAACATATACCGGTAACTTTATCTCTCCTACAGTATTTCTAGCTTCTCCACTGAAACCAACGAGCACAGTGGACTTCGAAGTAATGTCCATCGGAGATACATTCATCCTCTTCAATGTTTCCAGCTGAATTATATTGACAGAACTACCGTTTTCTACCAGTATCCTGCGTACAAAATGGTTAGCCACATATAATGTTATTACCAAAGCATCATGGTGAGGATCCTGAATAGTATCCCTGTCATCACTATCGAAAGTGATCACTTTATCAGTTGTGAGGGTAGTCATCCTGACTGGTCTGTCTCCCCTCTCGCTCTTAGCTTCCTTTGCATGTCTCTTGGCCGCCGAATACGAAGTCCCACAAATGTCGGATCCTCCTGAGATAAAGTTAATTATCTTGGCATCTGCTGGAGGTGATGCTGCTCGTTCAGGATCCTTCTTGGGATCCTGCCCTTTATTCTTCTTTTTTCCCAGCAAGTCCTTCAGATACCCCTTGCTTAACAGGTAACTTATCTCTTTCCTTAAAGCAATGCAATCCTCGGTCATATGTCCGAAGTCTTCGTGGAAGGCACACCATTTGGATTTATCCTTCCAATCAGCTTTTTGCTGGTTCTTTCGAGGCCACCTAACTTTGTCCCCTAAGCCCTGCATAACATACATTAATTCAGGTATATTAACAGAAAAGCAGTATTCAGATAAGTCAGGATATTCTTCAGGATCCTCGTCTTCAACAGCATTCACTTTCTTGTTATCATTTCTGCCATATGGCCTGGAGCGATATGGCTTATATGAGGTTTCTGATTTCTTGTTAGTTGATTCATAGGTTGAGGTAGAATTCATCCTCTCCTGCATCTTCTTGTCATCTTCCAGACGGATATATCTCAAAGCCCTGTTACAAGCTTCGTCGAGATTCCTGCAGGGATTCATTACAAGATCCTGATAAAACTGAGAATCCTTTTGCAACCCCATCTTAAAAGCTTGCACAGCTGTTGCAACATCAAGATGTGGGATATCCAAGGATTCTCGACTGAATTTGTTCACATAATCCCTCAAGGATTCCCGAGGCCCTTGAGTTATCCTGTAAAGATCACTGGTTAGTTTCTCAAAACTCCGACTACAAGAAAATTGACTGTTAAATAAATTAACCAAATGAGCAAATGAAGTAATTGAGTGAGGAGGGACGTTTAACAACCATTTTAAGGCTGATCCTGTCAGGGTAGAACCAAATCCCTTGCACAAGCATGCTTCCTTGAGCTCCGGAGGGATAGGGTTAATCTCCATTCTTTCCCTATACTGGGCAATATGCTCTCCAGGATCCGTAGTCCCATCATACAGCTTCATGTTGGGAGTCTGAAATCTTTTTGGGATTTCAGCATCACAGATAGGATATGCAAAGCGGGATATCCTGTGGCTGTCTTGGGATACTTCCGGAATTGGCTGAACCACTCCAGGTACACTGGATATCATGTCCTTCAATTTCTGGAGCTCCCTGGTAAATGTTGACGTCATACCTGCATCCTGCAAAGAGCCATTGTTGTTAGTAGCAAGAATATTATTATTTGACACATTACCGTTCTGAGGATTTTGGCCATATCCTGAAGCATATCCTGAACTCCTCACAGTCGACATCCTGACCAAAGAGGGTATCTCAGGGGTATGATTCTGAGAATGGCTTGGGACGATATTCCCCCTATTATCCTCAGTATAAACTGCGGAACTGAAGTTCAAAGCCCTGGGCTGTATAGGAGTGACAGTTTCTTCAACAGGTCTGCTCGAGCTAGCTTTTAAGAGTTGTATTTCTCTTAACAACATTTGGTTAGTCTCCTGTTGCTGCCTCATTTGTTCCTGCACACTTCCAAATAAAGTCAAAATTTCATCATTAGAGGCTAAAACGAGAGCAGATCCCTGGACACTCCGAGTAGGGATAACATCTTGAGATTGTGAAGAAAATGGCATCCTTGGAGGAGGTGGTGGAAGCACCGAACCAGTAGTAGCAGAGGTTGTAGCAGACATAGTAGAGGAGCTCATGTTTGATCTTGAGGCCATTGTAAACAATGTGGCAAAAATTTTTGAAAATAGAAAACCGATTAACGATTTTACAAAGATTTTTAGTAAAAGTAGCACCACTTGCCCCACGGTGGACGCCAAATTGTTTTGCTCAAAAATTACCTAAGCAATTAAGTGATCAAATTAGTTAAGTGAGGTAGTGTGCTAGAAATATGTGTGAAAAATGTGTTAACAAAATTAGATATAAAAACAGTTTCAGGATATGGCTCAGGATATAGAGCTGTATCTATGATCAAACAATGAGCGAAAATGTAAAGGTGGACACGTGATGTACGAGGAAAGCCCTTGATCAATCTAGATCGCCGGCATAAAACCTCGGGAGCTGACAATCGCAGCTGCCTTGTTCTTCTGTTGCTTCAAATATCAGGATACAGTGCAGGATGTGGTGCGGATCGACTATGTGTTACAATGTAATTCGAATACAAGTATTGTGTGTAGTGTTTGCGATGAACTAGAGAGAAAGTGTTCGAAAATGTGTAGGTTGAGTAACTTAATCTGATCCGCCCCCATCTATTTATAGTAAAACAAACGTAACTAATTATCCTACATAACCGGGATCCACCGAATATTCCTTAGTTGAACGTTGTAGACCTGGTCTTTCGGGCTCAACGTCTCTCCTTTAACAAATACGCCCGAGTCTCGAGGAGATGAAGTCTACTTGACCGTTGGCAAGTCCCAGTCTTTAACCTGCACGTGATTAATTCGATATACCTCAGGATATTATCCAGGATGTTAGCAATATCCCCGTCCAGTATCCTGATCATAGATAAACAATAAAAAGCAGGATATAGTCAAGATATGTATGCTTAGAAAATGAGCCATAACATGCCCAACAGACTGGAGTTCTACACTTTCGTCCATACAGTGCTTCAAATGGGGCAGCTTCAATGCTTGAATGATAACTATTGTTATAGGATAATTCAATTAAGGGTAGGTGGTCATCCCAGTTTCCACCAAAATCTATCACACATGCTCTAAGCATATCCTCCAGGGTTTGGATAGTTCTTTCACTTTGTCCGTCTGTTTGGGGATGGTAAGCCGTGCTTAAATTCACTTTAGACCCCATGGCTTCTTGGAAACTTGTCCAGAAATGTGAAGTGAAACGACTATCTCTATCCGATACAATAGAGAGTGGAACTCCATGTAAGGATACTACTTCGTCTACGTAAAATTTTGCTAACCTTTCCATGCTAAAGGTTTCCTTCATGGGTAGAAAATGAGCTGATTTGGTTAATCGATCCACAATTACCCAAATCGCGTCATTACCCTTTCTGGTTTTGGATAACTTAATAACAAAGTCCATGGTTATAAGTTCCCATTTCCATACAGGCATTTCTAACTGTTGTAGTAGACCTGAGGGTTTCTGGTGTTCTGCCTTAACTTGTGAACAAGTAAGACACTTAGAAACATATCTAGCTATGTCCTTTTTCATTCCTATCCACCAGAAATTATTTCTTAAATCTTGGTACATCTTATTGTTACCAGGATGCATGGTATACCTAGATTTATGGGCTTCATCTAAAATCTTATTTCTTAATTCTCCCTGCTTAGGTACCCAAATTCTTTTATTGTGGAATCTCCAAATTCCATCACTTCCTTGCTCTAATTCTTTGATTCGTCCTTTCATTCCCTCAGCATCATCCTTAATTGCTGTGGCTTGAACATTCTTTAGTTGTTCCATTAAGTCTAATTGTAAACTTAATCTAAGAGCATGAACTCGCTTTTGCTTTTCATGATACTTACGACTTAAGGCATCTGCTACTACGTTTGCTTTTCCTCCGTGATATTGAATATCACAGTCGTAATCGCTTAAAATTTCCATCCATCTTCTTTGCCTCATATTCAATTCTTTTTGCCCAAATATGTACTTTAAGCTTTTATGATCTGTATAAACTGTAAACTTACTTCCATACAGATAGTGTCTCCAAATCTTAAGGGCAAAAATTATGGCTCCTAATTCTAAGTCATGGGTCATATAATTTTCCTCGTGCTTTTTCAATTGCCTTGAGGCATACGCAATTACCTTCTTGCGTTGCATTAGCACACATCCTAATCCTAGCTTAGAAGCATCACAATAAACTTCAAAATCTTCTGTTCCTTCTGGTAAGGCAAGAATTGGGGCGTTTGTTAACTTTTGCTTCAAAATCCTAAAGGCCTCTTCTTGCCTAGGTCCCCATTCAAACTTAACTGCTTTACAGGTTAGCTTAGGTAATGGCACAACTATTTTGGAAAAATCCTTAATGAATCGTCTATAGTATCCAGCTAACCCTAGAAAGCATCTAACTTCCATAGCTGACTGCAGGACTTTCCATTTAGTGATCGCTTCTATTTTGGAGGGATCTACGTGAATACCTTCGTGATTCACCATGTGTCCTAAAAATTGCACCTCCTGTAGCCAAAATTCACACTTCGAGAATTTGGCGTAAAGCTTTTCTTTTCTTAACAAAGTTAAGAGTGCATGCAAATGCTCACAATGCTCATCCTGACTTTTGGAATAAATAAGTATATCGTCGATGAAGACAATTACAAATTTATCCAAATACGGTTTACAGATTCTATTCATCATGTCCATGAATGCTGCAGGAGCATTTGTGAGTCCGAAGGGCATGACTGTAAACTCATAATGACCATACCTAATTCTGAAAGCAGTTTTAGGTATGTCTTCTTCTTGTACTTTCAACTGATGGTATCCGGAGTGTAAGTCTATCTTAGAAAAATATCTAGCTCCTTGTAGTTGATCGAAAAGATCATCAATCCTAGGTAATGGGTATCGATTCTTAATTGTAACCTTATTCAATTCCCTATAATCGATACACATTCTCATTGATCCATCTTTCTTTTTCACAAATAACACAGTAGCTCCCCACGGAGAGGAACTAGGTTTTATAAATCCTTTGCTTAGTAATTTATCTAACTGCTTTTTCAATTCTAGCATTTCAGTGGGTACTAACCGATAAGGTGCCTTGGCTATCGGTGTAGTTCCAGGAATTAAATGAATTCTAAATTCTACTTCCCTATCGGGTGGTAATCCAGGTAATTCTTCCGGAAAGATATCCGGGTATTCTGATACTACTGGAATTTCCTTTAGTTCCTTATTCTTAGTGTTGATAATGGCTGAAATCATATATACTATTTCTTGTTTTCTTGAATAACTGGCCAATTTCATTACTGAAATGAATTTCAGTGGCTTTCATGGATTATCTCCTGTAATCACCACTAATTCTCCTGTAGGTGTATGAATTTCTATGGAATTTTTATCACATAGAATTCGAGCATTGTTGGCTACTAACCAATCCATTCCTAACACAATATCGAATCCAGCTAAATTCATAGGTAAAAGGTTTGCAGAAAATTTATGGCCTAAGAGTTCTATCCTTCCTTCTTGCAAAACCTTATCTATTTTAACAGAATTCCCATTTGCCGTTTCGACAGTAAAGATTTATCTAAGGTTGGTTAAGGGTAAGTTAAGAGCTTGGTAGAATGAAGTATTTATAAAACTTTGGTTTGCACCAGAGTCAAATAATACTTTTGCATAAACGTCATGAACTAAGAACGTACCAGCTATCACGTCAGGGATTAGCTCTGCTTCTTGAGTAGTCAACTGAAAGGCTCTTACGTTATTTTTGGTAGTTGCTTCTGTAGGTTTGGCTTTGTTATCAGCTGGTTTGACTAATTTTGGGCAGTCTGGCCTAAAATGTCCAGCTTCTCCACAGTTGTAGCAGATTGTTGCTTTCTTCTTCCTGCAATCTTCTTCTTGATGCCCTGGAATTTTGCAGAAATTGCAATACCCCTTGCATCTACCAAAATGCTTTCGTTTACAGGTATTGTAAAATGGAACAGTGGAAGATTGCCCAGTTCCTTTTTTCTTGAAATTACTATTGTTACCCACACGGAATCCTTGGGTAATCTTTTGGGCTACTTCCTTTTTCCGGTTCTCTTCTCTTGTGCGTACCAGCTCGTCAGTTAGGGTGTTGGCTAATTCCACAGCATCGTCAATAGTGCGAGGTCTCGCAGCTTTGACGTTATCTCGAATTTCGCCAATCAAACCCCAGATGTAGCGAGAAATAAGTACCGGTTCTGGCGAAGCCAGGGTTGGTACAACTCTAGCATACTCGAAGAATGTCGAAGTATATCCTCGACAATCAACGTCTACCATCCGGTGATTGAGGAACTTATTCGCCATTTTCTCTTTTTCATATTCGGGACAAAATTTTCTTTCCACCAGATTTTTTAATTCTTCCCAACTCATGGCATAGGCCATGTCGCTTCCTTTTGCTTGTAATACCGTATTCCACCATTCTAGCGCCCCTTCTTTAAAAAGATGCGACGCGTACATGACCTTGTCTTCTTCGGCACATTTACTTATTTTAATTACTACCTCGGTTTTCTCTAACCAACGCAGTGCTGCAGTTGCCCCTTCATTGCCTGCAAATTAAACCGGTTTACAGGCAAGAAATTCCTTGTAAGTGCAACCAGACGTTGCAGCTTTCATTCTTTTTAGAAATGGGGCTTGTATCACATCGTCGTTGTTATTATTGTTGCCGCCTCCATTTACACTATTACTAAAGTTGTCATCACGAGTACGTTTACTGGGAACAGGTGGTGGAGGTTCAACTGGATTTCGGGCAGCAGCAAGGATTGCAAGAATAGCATTGGCTATTCCCTGAGCAACAATGTTCTCTATATCTTGTCTATTCAGAAATTGGTCTCCATTGTTTTGCTCAGATTGATTAACTTCATTAACAGGTTCATTACTAGCATGTTCCATCTGGTAATTAATTTATATAAATGATTAGCATAAAATAAATAATAACCAAACATAATAATCGCACATAATCACATTAACGCATATAGCCAAAATTGTCGATTTTTCGACTTCCCTATTTTTTTATATTATAATAGGCATCCGTACACACCAATTATCGTACAAAAGTTTTATTTTTTTTAGTTATTTCACATAATTATATTTTTATTATTATATTATTATTAAACACACATAACCACATCATCATGCCACCACAATCAACTGGCGTTTCAGAAACGACGCTCCCTCTCGTCGTATTTCTAGGATATCCTCTCTCCTACTTCCCGGATCCTATTTCCTGTGTCCACCAGCTCCTCACCATAGTGGCGGAGTTCAGCCAAGTTCTCGGAGCTCATAGGTGGGTGTAGTGGACGCTCAGGGTCAAACTGAGGGAAAAAGGTATTAGGGTTATTTAAGAGGTTTTGAAATTGCCAGTCGGTTGTCCACCACTCTTCTAGCTCTGCTGGTAGAGGTTGGGAATGGATAATAGGATTTGGGATATCAGGCTCTAGATCAACTGGAAGTTGTGCTTCCGCTGGGTAATTAAAGAGGTTTGCATCGGCAAGTCCGATGAGGTCACTAAGTGCCAGTTTACGATCCAGCTCTTCCCAAGATGGCATTTCCTGGTCTTGCCTGGAACATTCTCCGATCTCTATTCCCTTGCCTTTATCTTTGGGATCCTCCGTCTTTATAACTTTCCGTGTCGCTGGTTTTTTTCATGCGCACACGCCTCCATCCCACGAATCTTCTTTTCTTTTCGGTTTGGGTTTCTCTGGAGGTTGGGCTTGAAATTCCATATGTTCATCAATGTTGGCACAATAACCGGAAAAGTCTTTGGAAACTTCTATGTTAACAGAGTAGAGATTGATATTCTGAAGAGCTTCAGACAACTCATTCATGCTGTTTAGCAGACATGAAGAAACACACAAAATTCTAAGTTAAAATGTTGTAAATAAATTTTCACATAATCAAAGAATGGCAATCAGAAAAATTAAGTATTTCTAAATACTTAATTGGCTTAAATCAGTGGCTCTGATACCACCTTTTTCTGTCACGGCCCCCGTCCCGGTTTTACCCGGTCCAGGAGCCGCGGGACAGAAACCCGTGGTATTTATTATTTGAGTTGACAGCGGAAGTTTTAGCAGGATCTTTTCAAATTTGAAAATGCCCGATTATTTTATTCCATAATTTGGGATAAACCCCGTAATTTACAATAGAGGAATTTTACTAGGAAATTCCTTGGTTTATAAAACATGTTTATTTATTTGACTAAGCCACTACTTCAAGCTTGTTAGTGTTCCGTAGTACTTTTCCTTGATTCACAGTAGGTCACCTGAAACATGTTTGAAAAATATTTTATCAGCGGGGAAATACTGGCGAGTTACTCAAATTTGATAAAACGACACATATTTGTAAATTACAGCATAAGAGCGATTACAATGGCTTCTATCTTATTTTTATCTGGCGCCGTGTCACCTCCTGGTGACGATGGTCATACCACTATTGGGTCCTTTCACCCAAGTAGTGATGATTATCTCTGTTAGGATTATTAGCCTAACCGTGAGAAATTAGTAATGTGCACAATACCCCACTAGTCAGTGATTCAAGATAACCACGACTTAATCCCTGTAATTATAACTTTTGAAAATGATTGGAGTATTGTAAAACATTTTAATAAAAAGAGAATGACTCACATTGCAGATTTAAACGGGCAGAGTTTACCCTACTGATAAGCCTTTTAACCTAAATTAAATGACAAGGCATACGAACTAGGTCAATAACTTAATACAAGATTTACAATAACTCACGAGATTTAAACCCTCTCAACGAATGACAAAGTGCAACATTTAAACATCCATCGAATTCACGACAAATGACAAAGTACAACCCTAATGTGGGCAACACTTAAACATCCATCGGATAGTTTCAATCGATCGGACATTGAATCGTAGCAGCGATCGAGTTAATACCCTGTATCGTAGCAGCGCCTCCCTAATGGAAATTATGATTTTGAGCAGTAGAACTTCGTTTTTGATCAAAATTTTTGACACAGTATGAAAGCCCCTTGCACAGGCTACTTATAGGCAGATTTTGAGTCTTACGCGGCCCGCGTAAGCTCTCTCTAAATCTTACGTGGCCCGCGAGGGCCAGCTAATCGTAGGCTAGGGCTAGCGTGTCATCGGTAGATCTGCCACGTGGCTGCCACGTGGCCGGTTCGCTGCTCCGGAGATTTTATGATCTGTCGCGGCCCGCGTAAGCATAAGCTTATTCTTACGCGGCCCGCGTGAAACCCAAAAATCTTGTTTTCTTAGTTTTTCATGCACATTAGGGTTTCAGGGGTCCGGGTTTTCACTTACGGGTCGTTTTGGGACATTTTTGAAGGTCCTTACACTATGGATGTGGACGAGGATCCAGATCCAGAGATGCCACCGTCAAGGACGCCCACGCATCCCATTTGTATTTCTAGCCGTTCTTCTATTGCGGGGTCTCCCTATCGAGGTCCCGATAACTATTCAAAGTGGTTTGGGCAGTGGAAGTTTGCATACACCCCCTCTCACCACGACTCACCTCCACCACAACGGACTCCCTCTGAGGATCCGTACTTTCAAGCGGTCACACCACCGCCACCGCCAGCACAAGAACAACCTCCGCCACCACCAGAACCATCGAGGCGATGGCGAAACGCATGAATGTCCGTGCGAGGGGGTATACGCATCAGTACCCCACTAACTTCAAGCAACTACCCTCCCATGTTTTAAGATCCATAAATGGGTGGGCCTTCAAACACTGTGCCAGAAATTGATCCTACACCGGCCACTTTTGCACCACCACCACCTCCATTGGGTTATGAAAACCTAATTCCCGCTTACCCAGAAACAACTGGGTACAACCTGTTTGAGCCTTAAGCTCCTATGGGTTATAACTACCAACAACCTGCCTGTGACCTATACGTCGAGGCAGTAAATTATAACGCCCTCTATCCCACACCTTTTCCACCCGCGTACCCAACTGGGTACCCTGCTTATGGGTGTCAATACCCACAACCCCAAACCCAGCAACAACCTCAACCTCCACCTCAACAACCA
Source organism: Helianthus tuberosus (assembly GCA_030545235.1). Taxonomy (NCBI): domain Eukaryota; kingdom Viridiplantae; phylum Streptophyta; class Magnoliopsida; order Asterales; family Asteraceae; genus Helianthus; species Helianthus tuberosus. The sequence goes on from CM060409.1 coordinate 154,637,758, forward strand.
CAAACACAAGAAATCTTACAAAGGTTGGAAGAGGTTGAACAAAGGGCGGAAGAATGTGAAAGAAAGACCCATAAGTTCCTTAAGGGCCTTGCAAACTTCATCAAGGGGAAGAAGAAAGATCGTTGAAGACCCCTACTTTTGTTTTGTAGTTTTTATTACAATTAAGTCCCTACGTGGACATTTCTTTTAAGTTTTAGTCCCTGCGAGGATTTGTTTCTCTTTTAGTCCCTGCGTGGACAAGTTTATTTATTTAAAGACCCGTTTAGGTCAGTTTATGTACTTCTAATGGGAAATTATTCTTTTGAAATTTCAATTGTTATTATATGCATGTATGAGTTATATCATTGATTAAACTATCATTTTAATTTATAATTGATCTGCCGATAAACTTCAAAAGACTGTCTTAAAGGTATGACCTAGCTCATAAGTCAATATAGACTTGGCTATGATGGTTAACCCTCTTAAGACACAAAATCCTTGTTAACATCTAAGAACATGTTAGCACTCCTGGCAAACGTGGTTCGAGAAAATCACATTAGCCATCTTAATACTTAGATTATTCCAAAAATTCTTTATACAACCTAAATGATCGATAAATCATGGCTGATATCATCAAATAAGATGAATATATTAAAACATCCAGTAGTGATGTTATTGATCCGCCTTTCAGGCCAAAATATACCATTTATAATAACGACAGTTAGTAGTCTATGACTCTCTGTCAAACCTTGATGCGTTGATCCTATAAGATTGTGGCCGATAATTTAAGAAATTGTCCTCGTGGCAAGGCTTTTGTGCCAATCTAATGCTCATAATGGTTCATATAACCTAGGTGAACCATAATAAAAAGTTTAAATCTTCAAAACTAATCAAACAAATAAACCAATATGGTCTAATTAAACCATGGATAATGAATCACCGAATAGGATGATTCAATATAAGACCACTGAATAAGTTATTGTCATTTGTTATATAGCATTCAAGCTTCGCCATGGTTGACACGGATGAAGCTAATAGTCATCCTAATGAAAGGAATGATAACACAAGATTAAATGTAACGGGTGTTGATCTGCAAGCTATGATAGATAATCCTGTAACTAAAGCTGTTGGCAGAGTATTCAGAGAGTCGAATGCTACTCGCACCAAGACTCATTCAGTGGCTCATTCTAATCCCCCTACCAAAACGCATACATCTAAAGGGGACGACTCTCAACATTCGTCAAATAAGAAAAGTCAACCATCCAAAAAGATAGTGTTCGACCAGGAACCACGTTCCAAGACCTGTTCTTATAAGTACTTTGTCTCTTGCAAACCAAGAGACTTCACTGGTGAAAAAGGTGCCATAGATTGTATGAAATGGCTAGACGAGATGGAGACAGTTTTTGACATTAGTGGGTGTGCAGAGCAGGATGTTGTAAAGTTTGTATCTCAATCCTTTAAGGGTGATGCCCTAGTCTAGTGGGGGCACTGATTCAGTCCTCGGGGAAAATTCCACTTTACAATCTGTCGTGGGATAAATTTGTTGATCTAATGAAATAATTTTTTTCCCGCAACATGAAGTAGAAAAAGTTGAAGCTGACTTCCAAAACCTGGTTATGAAATACTTAGATTGTCGAGCCTATGTTACTAGCTTCAACTCTATGTCTCGATTGGTACCCTAATTGGTTACACCAGATGTCACACCCTGACTTTTGCGGAAGCGTGATTATTGGTGTGACTTCTTAATACCATAGCATTCAATCATAACAATGTTATATGATGAAACCATAAGATGTTCATCCATAAAAATAAAGTTTGAAAATACCACAACATACTTGTCTGAAAAGTTGACACCAAATTTAAGTTACAACCACAGCATGTTTAAATGAGTTCACGAAGACTCAGCAAAAGACCTTAAATAAAACCGAGTTTAGGAACATGTATCTCGTCCAGGAATAAGATACATCTCCTAAACCCTACGACCTCGAATGACATCTTTTATTTATAACGCAGCTTGAAACACATGCATACACCTGCAAGATCCACTTAGTTCCCTGAAATACATGTAATTTGAAAACATCAACAAAAGTTGAGCGAGTTCATGTGTTTGTATAAGTATATATAAACCTTTGTAAACAGTGTATGTAAATCCCGGTATGAAATCAATCAAGGAAAAGATCATCAATGGTTTGCAAGGCCACTGATATGTGTGACGGTGTAGGAAGACTCAAACCTAGCAAATTTGTACCGAGCTTCCGGCTGGAAGACATAGTCACCCTATGGGCCACCCTGGTCCTCATGGGTGTGGGCTCGCTACACCCAAATAGATCTATCACTCATGCCCCTCAGTCCTTATACGAGGATTAATGGTCCCAAGTATCCGCCTACCCATTCACATGATCTATGGTTCTTTCCTAGGCTAATCATACCAATAGTATTCGTATGTAATCCTTTTGTAACATGTATTTCACCCCCAAAGTTAATAAACAAAACAGTTTAAAGAAAAGGGGGACATGAAATCACAGTCTTGCGTCTTCATAATCGCAACTCAAATCTCTTCAGCAAACACGACTACCTACAAGGTACTAACGTATATTAGACGAACAGGTCGTGCCTTGTCTTAGAATTAATGTTTTCTAGTTACGTTTCTTTTAAGTCTCCAATATTATTCCAAGTTATAATTACTTGTTAAAATAATAGATATTTCAACTTAAATTATATTTTATTTTGGAATAATTGTTAAACAATATTTTTGTAACAATACTTCCCAAGAATGGGGGTATCTCATACATGTATCTTCGCATTCTTGTATTTGTAGTTCCAAATTAATATATTTCCAAGTCTAACTTAGAAAATATATATATAAAAACTTATTTTGTCCAAAATAATGTATTTCAAGAAAACATATATGTTTCCCAAAAATCATATATCTTCTAAATATACTAAGAAAATATATTTTTACTTCCCAAAAATAATATATTTTTCTCTTTGCCAAAATATGATCTAACTTTGTAATATTTACAAAAATCATATTTTTATTTATTGCATCCAAAATATCATTTACCAAAAATATATTTACAACGGTATTTTCCGGAATATTTTGTAAGTTACGTTCTTGTTCGGTTTACCAATATTATGTGTGTAACTTATATATGTATTCCTTGTGATTTTTGGTATTATTTTGGATTGTAAACCCTTGGTATTTTGTTAAGTTATATTACTTTAAATCCTAAAATAAAATAACTACTACACAGAGTATACAAATAATCACACACAATGTGTAAATATATATTCTAAATACATATTTATCCATTTTTTTATTTATAAAAACCAACCTCCAATACTTGTATTTTTGTAACAAAATCTATGGCAAGGTTTATATTTAAAACCATAGTTAAAACACACTTGTAAATATTTGTTTAGAAAATATTTTTCTAAGTGTTTGTATTTTTAGAAAATTTTGCCATAGTTTTCCCTAAAAATAGAGGTGTCCATGCTATCAAAGCATATCATTTTCTTTTCAAAAATCCTCATAACAATCAACAATCAACCTACACTTACCAAGTGCCACATTAATGCTATTTACATAACAATCATGAACTTGATCTTTCATAAAAACTTGTAGTAACTTGGTAGTGTGTTTATTTCTTTCAAAATCTCATTCTTGGAAGACTTAGGTGTTTACAACTTGTAACACCTCGTAAAATCACGTCCAATAATGTATTGACACGTGTAATAAACCCTAATAAAGTGAAACCTTGAATTTAAGGGACTAATTTTTTGAAAAATCGAAAACATTGATTATAAAAGAACTGGAAGTATTAACGAACCTAAAATAAGTTCTAAATAACCTTTTATGGTTTTATGTTCACAAATGAGCCACTTGTTGATCAAGTGTAGCCGTGTGCGTAATTAATTGAAAGTTTGCGCAATAGAGGGTTAAAAGCGTCAACATGTTAATTCTTACCTCTGAGTGACCTTTTAACAAACCGAGAGTCTTATGATGTTTGATTGTACTCTCGGGATTGCCAATATTTGGCCACCCAAGGCTTTTATGCCCAAAAGTGAAGTTACGCGCAACTTTGCAAGTATAAGGGACTAAAAGTGTCAATATGTTTAATTATACCTCTGAATGACCTTTTATCGAACCCGAAGCATTATGATGTTTAATAATACTTTCAAGAATGCCTAATATGGATTAGATGAGGCTTCAATGCTATTAATTGATGATTTACGCAAGTTTGCGCATTAGAGGGACCTAAAGCGTCAAACTGCTAAAGTATACCGATTCGTATGTTATCGAACCTTCCGGAATATGACCATGAGATAAACATACCATATTTATCCTTAATATATCTTAGATATAGGCTTAGAGGTGTTTTGTGCGCAAAAAAATAAACCTTTAAGTCATGCAGGGACTAAAAGTGTTAAAAAGCGCACAAGTTTGCGTTTACGCGCATATCTTACATTCTGAATATCCCCGGGCACCCAAAAATTTATGTAAGCACTAAAATATTTTATTTTAGTGTTTGGATTGATAAAATTCCATTCGTCGTGTCGTTTGGATCGTTTTTCGCGTCCGTCCGTGTTTCGTCGTAATTATCCGAACAACGAGACCGTACGACCAAACGAACCGACATCCGACATATTTTTGAGCATGTTTCATGTCCACAATGTTTAGGCATCATTTTAGGGCCTTAAAGTTGACTTAACGAGCATTAAACATGTCGAAAATGGCCTTAATACACAACGGGGACTGAAATGGAAGCTTTGGAAACTTTTTGCTGATCAGAAGGACCTTAGCGTGACACCTAGTCCCCTTGGCGTCACACGAGGCCCCTTCAGACCAGCAAAAGTTTTTTAATCAATTGTTAATAGCTTCTAAACACTCCAAAGGCCAATGCCACATGTAAATCCCTGATGTTGGGTGGCCAAACTTGGGTACCAAGGTGTTGCAACAAGTGTAGGGGCAAGATCAAAGCACGGTATTCGAGAAACGATCCTAACGGTGGTCCATTTCCTATAAATACCCACCTTAACTTTCCCCCAAACTCACACCTTGATCTTGAATTCTCTAAGTTGGAGACCTTGCTCTTCATACCTGAGAAATTGAGATTTCAAACCTCCTTGCTTGGACCCTTTGTAAGTGTCCTTTCGTGCTTAGCTTAAATTTCTAGCGTTATAGCCGAAAAGTCAAGCGTTTTGATAAACGCTTTGACTTTTAAGTGGTTGAGCCATTATCCGTAATGAACATGGCTACGTGACCGTAATTAGTAGGTGTTAAACCCTCAAAAAGGGCACCTCCTAATTACCACGTTTACTTAGTTTAATTGTCGGGTCAAATAAAGGTCAAACGGGTTTGTTTTAAGTAAAATTCATAACTATTAATATAGAAGTCATAAAAATCAGTTTTCTCACTTTAATAACTTGGTAATTATTAGTTGTACATGTCTAAGCATGTTCAACCCGACAATTCTAAGTATAGGCTCGGTTTGGGACCGAAAGTCGCAAAAGTTGACTTTTGCTTTTGACTTCAGTTCTGACCCGAATTAGATAGGTTTGGAAATGCCTTAGAGCTTCCTTAGGACCTGGTTACATGATAGTATAACCCTCTGTGGTTGGATCATTGATTGTCCGATTCGTTTACACGCATCCGTTAAATGCTTAATGTTGACCATAATGCCCTTTTTACCATAAAACGAGAATTTTGGAAATATGAAAGGACAATAATCTTTACTACTGATTTATAAACATGTCCCTAAAATTTCACATCAGTTGGAGGTCTAGATTAGGAGTTATGCTCATTAGCGTAATTATAACGCCTTTTAGTAATTAAACGGCGCAATTAGCATAAAGCCTATCTAAACCCAATTTTTGACACCAAACCTTTTACCCACTGAAGTAATATAATATTTTGAGATTTTTAAAGATTTTTAATTATTTTTAAACTGATCATAACCTAAGGTTATCGCCTTAATTCGGTAAATACCGATTATACCCTTTTTATGTATAAGATGAGTTTTACATAGTATTTTGACACCAATCCAATTGCTACTGATTTTATATAATAAATAAAGTATTTTGAACTTTATAACTTGATCAGAAAACTCAGATTTCATATATAACCCGGAAATCGCTTAAAATGGCTTTTTAAGCGTAATAAGCGCATAGTTTGGGTTTAAAACCATTTTGTCATATAAGACCTATTACCAACTGATATGACCTAATAAAATAAGTTATTTTACTGATGTATTCGGACCCGAATCTCAGAATTTCAATTAACCTCTTTTATAATATTTAAAATGACCAAAATACCCCTACGGGGTTTAAATTGAGATTTAACTCGTTTTGGGCATAATGGAAGGTATCCTACTGATATCACAACATATTTAAGGCATATTAACTTAGGAAACCTGTATATGACTCTTTTGGTTACCCGTTACGCTTCTTGCGTGTTCGGTTCGGTTTATGTAACTACTTTGCTTAAATTAGCCGAAACGGGTCAAACCTTATCGTTTTTACCTCAAAATCCAGGATGTGTTTAGTTTGCCCATATTATACAAGTCACCAAACTTGTCGGGTCTAAATCACATTCTATTCCGATCTTCGCTTAATCATGCGTTTTGAACCGTAAACCTTTCCTTAAAACTAACCGGTCTAAGTTACGACTTAAATAAGACCCGTTAGGAATCTAATAGGTTAATAAAACCTTCGTTCCAGATTGAGAGCCCCAGTAGAAGTACTTGTGCTTGCTGATTAGAATATACGGCTGAGTATAAATTGCATTTGCTAGCTCAGGTAAATACTTTTAACTTATTTTCCCTTATACGGGCTTGGGATACGGTATTATAAAAAATACCGCTTGGTCGGGTGTAGAAACCTTTTAATCGGAGATGATTAAATTGCATAATCCCGTTTTAATCTGTATTGATTGATAACAAATAACATTAGGGGTTAATGACCGTGTCCTGGATATCCTTGGCTCATTTAAAAAGTGAATGGCCATAACTTAAGCACAAGGTCTAGGCATAACACCTCCTGTTGCGTATGTAAAAGATATACTCACTCGTAAGGTGTCTTCTTGTGAGTTATATTTATGGTGTGTCGATTAATCTTGTCCGGCTGGTATTGTAGAATCACCGGCCCTAAATGTTGGACAACCATGTAAATCGGATACAAGATTTTTATTAATAAGATTGTCCCAAGTTATAAATGATATTTTGTGCCTCGAGCATTCAAATCAATTTTCAAACTCTTTTCCAAAATGAGTCAGTTAATTGTATTTACCAGTGTAAACTGATGTATTTTCCAAAAGGTTAAGTGGCAGGTACTATGCGTAATTGGCTGGGAGCTCTGGGCGTCAATAGGGAATCTTGCAAGTTCTAGATGCCTAAAGTTTGTTGAACAATTTTCTTTTATTTGATCCGCCTGTGGATCCTTTACTTTCCGTTGTAATACGTTGACATTACTTATATTCGGAATGTAATATATTTATCTTTTGCTTCCGCTGTGCATTTATATATTGTGTTTTTTGACTATGATGATCTCAACTACGTCACGATACTCCCCACCGGGCCCACCGGTAATACGTGGAAATATCGGGGTGTGACAGGTTGGTATCAGAGCCAACATTGAGTGAATTAAACACTAGCCTTTTTGTGTTTAATCTCAATGACACATTAGCACATTCCTTGACCTTCTGAGTCTAGACTTAACATAGGAATACTCTCAATCCTAATCTGGAAATTATTGCTTCCAAAATATTTTTATATACATTGGATACGTCGCCAAGCGAAGAAGCTATAATAGAAATTCTCCACATCCGGAGCCTTGAATTGCTGAGCTTCGTACCGCGACTAGGATGAAACGTGCATCCAGGGAGAAAACATGCAGAGATAAAGTGAAAACTCCTTTTGCTGAAGATCGTATCTTTAATAAGTCCTTATAAGGACATGTTTATCTTTCAGTCCCTTCGAGGACAACATTATTCCTTTCAAGTCCCGTTTAGGGCACATCTATACTTTTAAATTTATAGTTGAATGATTAAAATTTAAAATTTTCATTCTAAGCATGAAAAATGAAATAAATGAAAAAAATACATTCCTTTTATAAGATCTACCATTATAATAGAATGGCAAAATCTAAAAAGGACATGACCTAGCCACGTGTTATTTTAAGACATGGCCAAGATGGTAAGACCTATTCAAGAGATTCAAATCCTTGTTAACACCTAAGAATGTGTTAGCACTCTTGACAAATGTGATTCGAGAAAATCACAACAGTCATTCTTATATTGGATTCTTCCAATTTTCTTATCTAGCCTAGTGATTTAGAAATCATGGCTTAAATCATCGAATACAGATGATCATATTTTTAAACACCTAAGAACGTGTTAAACACTCTTGACAAAAGTGATCTAAGAAAATCACAATAGTCATCCCTATATTGGAAATTTTCAAATTTCCTGATTTGGCCTAATGATCTAGAAATCATGGCTTATGTCATCCTATAAGATGAACATATTATAAACATCCAATAGTGATGAAGTACCTATGGGCTAAACTTGTTGTCCGATAAGACAACGACAGTGGTGGTCTTTGACCTCCTGTCTAAAAATGCTGGACCATGTCCAAACATAATAGTCGGTATGATCCAAACGATCTTGACTAATAGCATCTGAAAAGATGATCATATCATAAACATCCCTCAGAAGGGAAATGCCCACGGGCTATATCTATTGTCCTAAAGGACAAAAGACAGTGGTAGTCTTTGACTCTCTGTCAAGAAAAGTAACCAACTATGCTCAAAACTTAAATGCCTCGATCCCAAACGATCATGGCTTATAAATTCAAATCTGTCCTCGTGACAAGGCCGTTGTGCCACTTTAATATCCTTAATGTCTTATATACTAGGATAAATTATAATGAAAATACTAATAAAATTAACAAATTAACCCATATGGTTTATATTAACATGGTTAATAAATCATCAAAAATGATAATTTCATAATAACCTTTGAGTAAATCATTGTCAATATTTATGTAGCAATCAAGCTACATGGCTGGATCAGATGAAGTTAACAGCCACTTGAAGGTGAACAATGATACTACCAGGATTAATATAACTGGAGCAGAACTGCAGGCATTAATAGATGATGCTGTTACTCGCGCTCTTGACAGACAGTATAATGAATCAAATGATACCCACTCTAAGACTCTATCTGTGGCTCGTAGTAAGCCCCCTTCTAAATCACATGAGTTAAGGGAAGACGATGTTCATCACTCAATAAATCAGAGGAGTGTTCCATCTAGACAGGTTGTACCTCATCAAAAGGCACCAGTTAAGACCTGTTCATATAAATATTTCGTCTCCTGCAAGCCCATAGACTTTACAGGAGAGGAAGGGGCCATCGACTGCATGACATGGCTCGATGAGATGGACACTGTTGTTGACATCAGCGGTTGTGCGGAGCAAGATGTTGTGAAATTTGTTTCATAATCATTCAAAGGAGAAGCGTTGGCATGGTGGAGATCATTGCTCCAAGCCACGGGAAAGGTCCTACTCTACAACTTATCTTGGGATCAATTTGCTGCATTAGTCAAGGAAAACTATTGCCCTCAGCATGAGGTAGAAAGGATAGAATCAGACTTCTTGACTCTGGTCATGAAGAATTTGGATTGTCAGGCATATGTGACAAGTTTCAACACTATGTCCCGCCTAGTTCCTTATTTAGTCACCCCTGAACCTAAACGTATAGCGTGTTTTATTGGAGGCCTAGCACCTGAGATAAAGGGAAATATTAAAGCATCTAGGCCTACCACATATAGGTCCGCGGTGGACTTATCCTTATCTCTCACTTTAGATATTATCATGAATAAGTCTGTTAAAACTTTCGGCAAGGGAAAAAGGAAAGAAGACGAGGAAAACTCCCATCAATCTAATAAGAAGAAGAAGGGAAGCTATGAGCACGGGAAAGATTTCGAGTTTAGGAAAATCTCGAGTCAGTTCAATAATAAGCCCAAATGCAGTAACTGCAGAAAACAACATTCTGTAAAATGTACGATTGACCCAAGTGCTAAGTTGTGTGGAATTTGCAAGACCAAGGGTCACAAAACCTTAGATTGCAAGGAATTAAAGAACGCCACATGTTACAATTGTAACGAGGAAGGGCACATCAAAACCAACTGCCCAAAGCTTATAAAGAAGCCTGGAGAGGCCAAGGGAGCAAATGCATGAGACTTCCAGAGGAACAACCAGGTGATGATGCAGAATGATGACGATATAGCAGGTACCTTCCTTTATCAAGAAATTTATGCATAAATTTATTTGATGACTGGCACATATGATTCTATAATGAACGATAACTGTTGAGAACTGTTGTCTCCGCCTGACTAGGACTCCGATCATTTAACGCGAAATAGAAATTGACCGATGATACTTTAGAGAATACTCTAACAAACCTTAGATCGATATTTTATATCTATTAGGAATCATTCTTTTCTAATATCCTTATGGCAAGCTTTCAAACTATCCAAATTCATCAATATAATAATGACAGATGTGACTTTCTGATCCCCTGTCAAAAAGGTGATGGACTAGGTCCAACCCTTAAATGCCATTGATGGTCTTTTGTGACCTAGGCTAAGTGATATTGATATTTTTAATGACGTTCATTAAGAATGTTAGTGCCATATTGGCCTGTATAGTTTAATGAAACCATGGTTAGTATATGTTAAGGCCATCAGGGTGATGAATAGCAGTTGTTGGATTGCAACTAAGTAAATGATTCATTTGGTAATAGGAACCATTCCTTCTGTTCCTGTCAGAAATCTTCAGTCATAAAATTCTAGTGTACCCTCTCTCCAGAAGAGGTACATCATCATATGAAATTGATATCTCTTTGATCTCCATCGATTAAGAATACTAGATGGTATGACAAAAGCACCATATAAGGATTGGTGTATCTTAATATGTTCCATAGATTGCTTCCATTCCTGATCAGTATGGAGGTTTAATGCATGGAACCCCAAAGATATTCCAACGGTCATATGGTACTAAGGTCAACTAATGGTATTCAAAGAAGATATCTAGAATGGAATTATCCCAGTAAATGTTCCCGATTAAAGAATTCGTGGACTTGTAACATAATTGTGTCACTCATTTGACACAAGCAATGATGGACGAACTGGAGCCTGAGATATGGGAAATCTCTGTAACCTCCTTGTATCTTAATTATCTTCTCCTAAGATTACCCTGCTTACCTCCTGAGAGGCAAGTAGAGTTAAGATTTATATCCCAATTAGGGCTGTATCATTATGAAATTACCTAAACGGCTAGTACCATCATTGGAGGAATCGAAACCCTGATTAAGTAAGTTTTAAAATAGAGAATTCATATATCCTAACTCAATGTTCCGAGAGTTTAATTTTGTTAAATAGGAAAGACGGTTCATTTTGCTTATGCATTGATTACTGCAACCCTAATTAGGCAACAGTTAAGAATTCCCCATCAGCTGCCCAGGATCGTCGATTTATTCGACTAGCTGTGAGGATTAGCTATTCCTTAAGATTGGTTTTAAGCGATGATTGGAATAACCATCTCACCAATAAAATAAGCTTTTCTACAACAATTATCCTGTAAGTACCAAGGCTACTCCTTTGGGGACCTTGTATAGATGGAATGTTAAACATCTATTATCAGAACAATAGATTGGTAAGTCCAATTATCAGGATCTGGAAATTTCATTGGAAACAACAAACAGGATCATCTGAACTCATAATCATCTTAAAAATTCCCAGTAATCGACAGAAATTAGAGGATTGATAAAGGTCGCAACCTTCTTAAGTCCTTAATAAGGAATAAGGTTCAATCAAAGGTATCGCCCTAAGAAGGGTGAGCTAAATTTGAAATTTCTCCGGGTAAGATAAGCCCTGGATATAAAGGAATATTCGGGAAATCGAATGCAACAAAGGTCAATACCCTATAAGCTAAAACCTATATAAGGGCTTAGTGGAGCTCGCAAGCGACCCACACTGATGGTTTAAGGATACGTTTCACCAATAAGTCGAAACACATTGACACAATGATAGGCATATTAAAGAAACTTTATGATATGATAAGAAACCTGTATCGATTAAGGATCGGCGGGTTAAGAAGCTCCAAAAGGATACATGTACCTATTAGAAAGGTCAATTGGGGTGCCTTAGAGGCCCAAATGTACTGGGGAAGATTGAACCCAATATAAGACAGAAAGTACTTCCTTTACTTTAGCAAATCTCGAGGTCGAGATTTCTTTTAAGGGAGTGAGGATGTAACACCTCGTAAAATCACGTCCAATAATGTATTGACACGTGTAATAAACCCTAATAAAGTCAAACCTTGAATTTAAAGGACTAATTTTTCGAAAAATCAAAAACATTGATTATAAAAGAACTGGAAGTATTAACGTACCTAAAATAAGTTCTAAATAACCTTTTATGGTTTTATGTTCACAAATGAGCCAGTTGTTGATCAAGTGTAGCCGTGTGCGTAATTAATTGAAAGTTTGCACAATAGAGGGTTAAAAGCGTCAACATGTTAATTCTTACCTCTGAGTGACCTTTTAACAAACTGAGAGTCTCATGATGTTTTATTGTACTCTCTGGATTGCCAATCATTGGCCACCCAAGGCTTTTATGCCCAAAAGTGAAGTTACGCGCAACTTTGCAAGTATAAGGGACTAAAAGTGTCAATATGTTTAATTATACCTCTGAATGACCTTTTATCGAACCCGAAGCATTATGATGTTTAATAATACTTTCAAGAATTCCTAATATGGATTAGATGAGGCTTCAATGCTATTAATTGATGATTTACGCAAGTTTGCGCATTAGAGGGACCTAAAGCGTCAAACTGCTAAAGTATACCGATTCGTATGTTATCGGACCTTCCGAAATATGACCATGAGATAAAAATACCCTATTTATCCTTAATATAGCTTAGATATAGGCTTAGAGGTATTTTGTGCGCAAAAAATAAACCTTTAAGTCATGCAGGGACTAAAAGTGTTAAAAAGCGCACAAGTTTGCGTTTACGCGCATATCTTACATTCTGAATATCCCCGGGCACCCAAAAATTTATGTAAGCACTAAAATATTTTATTTTAGTGTTTGGCTTGATAAAATTCCATTCGTCGTGTAGTTTGGATCGTTTTTCGCGTCCGTCCGTGTTTCATCGTAATTAGCCGAACAACGAGACCGTACGACCAAAAGAACCGACATCCGACATATTTTTGAGCATGTTTCATGTCCACAATGTTTAGGCATCATTTTAGGGCCTTAAAGTTGACTTAACGAGCCTTAAACATGTTGGAAATGGCCTTAATACACAACGGGGACTGAAATGGAAGCTTTGGAAACTGTTTGCTGATCAGAAGGACCTTAGCGTGACACCTAGCCCCCTTGGCGTCACGCGAGGCCCCTTCAGACCAGCAAAAGTTGTTTAATCAATTTTTAATATCTTCTAAACACTCCAAAGGCCAATGCCACATGTAAATCCCTGATGTTGGGTGGCCAAACTTGGGTACCAAGGTGTTGCAACAAGTGTAGGGGCAAGATCAAAGCACGGTATTCAAGAAACGATCCTAACGGTGGTCCATTTCCTATAAATACCCACCTTAACTTTCACCCAAACTCACACCTTGATCTTGAATTCTCTAAGTTGGAGACCTTGCTCTTCATACCTGAGAAATTGAGATTTCAAACCTCCTTGCTTGGACCCTTTGTAAGTGTCCTTTCGTGCTTAGCTTAAATTTCTAGCGTTATAGCCGAAAAGTCAAGCGTTTTGATAAACGCTTTGACTTTTAAGCGGTTGAGCCATTGTCCATAATGAACATGGCTACGTGACCGTAATTAGTAGGTGTTAAACCCTCAAAAAAGGCACCTCCTAATTACCACGTTTACTTAGTTTAATTGTCGGGTCAAATAAAGGTCAAACGGGTTTGTTTTAAGTAAAATTCATAACTATTAATATAGAAGTCATAAAAATCAGTTTTCTCACTTTAATAACTTGGTAATTATTAGTTGTACATGTCTAAGCATGTTCAACCCGACAATTCTAAGTATAGGCTCGGTTTGGGACCGAAAGTCGCAAAAGTTGACTTTTGCTTTTGACTTCAGTTCTGACCCGAATTAGATAGGTTTGGAAATGCCTTAGAGCTTCCTTAGGACCTGGTTACATGATAGTATAACCCTATGTGGTTGGATCATTGATTGTCCGATTCGTTTACACGTTTCCGTTAAATGCTTAATGTTGACCATAATGCCCTTTTTACCATAAAACGAGAATTTTGGAAATATGAAAGGACAATAATCTTTACTACTGATTTATAAACATGTCCCTAAAATTTCACATCAGTTGGAGGTCTAGATTAGGAGTTATGCTCATTAGCGTAATTATAACGCCTTTTAGTAATTAATCGGCGCAATTAGCATAAAGCCTATCTAAACCCAATTTTTGACACCAAACCTTTTACCCACTGAAGTAATATAATATTTTGAGATTTTTAAAGGTTTTTAATTATTTTTAAACTGATCATAACCTAAGGCTATCACCTTAATTCGGTAAATACCGATTATACCCTTTTTATGTATAAGATGAGTTTTACATAGTATTTTGACACCAATCCAATTGCTACTGATTTTATATAATAAATAAATTATTTTGAACTTTATAACTTGATCAGAAAACTCAGATTTCATATATAACCCGGAAATCGCTTAAAATGGCTTTTTAAGCGTAATAAACGCATAGTTTGGGTTTAAAACCATTTTGTCATATAAGACCTATTACCAACTGATATGACCTAATAAAATAAGTTATTTTATTGATGTACTCGGACCCGAATCTCAGAATTTCAATTAACCTCTTTTATAATCTTTAAAATGACCAAAATACCCCTTCGGGGTTTAAATTGAGATTTAACTCGTTTTCGGCATAATGGAAGCTATCCTACTCATATCACAACATATTTAAGACATATTAACTTAGGAAACCTGTATATGACTCTTTTGGTTACCCGTTACGCTTCTTGCGCGTTCGGTTTGGTTTTTGTAACTACTTTGCTTAAATAGCCGAAACGGGTCAAACCTTATCGTTTTTACCTCAAAATCCAGAATGTGTTTAGTTTGCCCATATTATACAAGTCACCAAACTTGTCGGGTCTAAATCACATTCTATTCCGGTCTTCGCTTAATCATGCGTTTTGAACCGTAAACCTTTCCTTAAAACTAACCGGTCTAAGTTACGACTTAAATAAGACCCGTTAGGAATCTAATAGGTTAATAAAACCTTCGTTCCAGATTGAGAGCCCCAGTAGAAGTACTTGTGCTTGCTAATTAGAATATACGGCTGAGTATAAATTGCATTTTCTAGCTCAGGTAAATACTTTTAACTTATTTTCCCTTATACGGGCTTGTGATACGGTATTATAAAAAATACCGCTTGGTCGGGTGTAGAAACCTTTTAATCGGAGATGATTAAATTGCATAATCCCGTTTTAATCTGTATTGATTGATAACAAATAACATTAGGGGTTAATGACCGTGTCCTGGATATCCTTGGCTCATTTAAAAAGTGAATGGCCATAACTTAAGCACAAGGTGTAGGCATAACACCTCCTGTTGCGTATGTAAAAGATATATTCACTCGTAAGGTGTCTTCTTGTGAGTTATATTTATGGTGTGTCGATTAATCTTGATCGGCTTGTTTTGTAGAATCACCGGCCCTAAATGTTGGACAACCATGTAAATCGGATACAAGATTTTTATTAATAAGATTGTCCCAAGTTATAAATGATATTTTGTGCCTCGAGCATTCAAATCAATTTTCAAACTCTTTTCCAAAATGAGTCAGTTAATTGTATTTACCAGTGTAAACTGACGTATTTTCCAAAAGGTTAAGTGGCAGGTACTATGCGTAATTGGCTGGGAGCTCAGGGCGTCATTAGGGAATCTTGCAAGTTCTAGATGCCTAAAGTCTGTTGAACAGTTTTCTTTTATTTGATCCGCCTGTGGATCCTTTACTTTCCGTTGTAATACGTTGACATTACTTATATTCGGAATGTAATATATTTATCTTTTGCTTCCGCTTTGCATTTATATATTGTGTTGTTTGACTATGATGATCTCAACTACGTCACGATACTCCCCACCGGGCCCACCGGTAATATGTGGAAATATCGGGGTGTGACACAACTTGTAAACATGTTTTACAAAAATGCTTCTTTATGAAGTCTTCTTGTTTCTCTAGTGTTTCTACACTTGTTTTACCACCAAAAATAGTGTGTGTTTAAGTAAGAACCAAGATCTTCTAAAAATTATATTTTGAACTTGGTCCTTTTGGAAAATCATTCATAAATCTTAGATCCATAAGATTATTAACCCACTTTGATTATTATTTTTCAAGAAACCACTTTATTCTTCAAGTTCATGCTTACACATGAGGATGATCATCTTGTTTCATCACATAATCATCTTCTCACTTGCTAGATCATGTGTTTAATCACAATCTAGCAAGCTCCTTATGATGATCAACATCATAATCTTCAAGAAAATAACAATCAAGTATCATTCATACACTAAACAACATAGTTTCATCCATATCTCATCATATATCAACCGTATGTTCATGCTTCTTGGTTATGTTTCTTTAGTGTTCTTGTGATTAACAACATACTACATCTATTAACCGACTAATTTAGAAGTAACAAAGGGTTATAAGGGCCTTACTACTAGCTCTATGGCTAGGCATGAACACAAGAGGTTGAAGATGATAAATGTGTTGGATAATAGCAAATGATGAAGGTCCTTGAAGTTCCAAAGCCACCAAACTTGCTTGTAACCCTTCTTACACCTTGTGATGAGTTTGAAATAGATGAAAGTGAAGAAAATGATGGTAGTGTGGGGAGGAGGTCTCGGCCGAGAATGGAGGAGAGGGAGGGAAGAAGGAGGTGTGTTGTGTGTTGTGAAATGAAAGATGTTGGGATTGAACCCTATCAGAGGAACAGATAATTAAAGCCAAAACTGGATCAGAGCAGTGGATTCATAATAAGCAGCATTTTACATTAAGCTTTCCCCTTGAAAGTGATTTATAACAACTGATGGTCTTTATCCGCTGTTCAGATACAACTACTGCTGGTCCTTCAACTGCTGGTCAAAACCCTGAAGTATCCAACACTGCTGGTCCTATCTACTGATGATAAAGCACTGCCCAGTCAAGGACTGATCAACCTTGAGTAAAGCACTGACATAAAGGGAGAGCAGCTGCTTAGTGAATTGTTTCATTTTATGTATAGTCAGTGGTTAGGTTAGCAGTGTTTGTGTAAGGACAGTAGATGCAGTTTGTTAGGCTGTTAGACGTCGCTTTCATGGTGACGTCAGCTGAGATACCTCAGTGGTTTGGTTTGCCTATAAATGTAACAGTACCCTGTACTGTTACATTTGATTTTGACTGAGCGAGTTCTTCTCCTCATGTCTAATCCTTTCATCTTGTGTGCAACCAACCTTGGGGCATTAGGCTGAGGGGGAGTTTAGTTTGTAAGCATATCTGTAATCTTTTGCTTTGATTTGTAAATCCTTCGACTCTATGAGAAGCAATTGTTTATCAAACTATTTTCTCCTTTGATTGTGTTTACAAAGTTTGTTTTCATTTCCGCTGCACTTTACATGTTTTCATATTCATAAATTGTTCAAAACATACAAACAAACACAAACAAAATCACAAGAGCCTACGATCCTAACAATTGGTATCAGAGCTTGGACAGTCAATTTCGATTTAACAGTCAAATTGACATAACAGTTCAGCTCAAAATTCATTGATACTAAGGTTGGTTGTATTTAGTTGAAAAACAGAGTATCGAGTAAATCATGTTCAAAATGGTTATTCAACAACTCTGTACATCAATCAAGATGTCATATGACACACAAAATTTCACACAATAAGTGAATTTATGCACAAAACACTCATGGTTTCTAGATCTGAAATAAATATCTGTTAAACTATGAGATTACTTCTTATTTTCTAAATTAATTTCAATTGTTGATGTGAAATTTGTGATGTTTTCCATAAATACTAAAGTCAGAACCTCAGATTAACAAAACATATGTTCATAAAAACATTGATGTTTTGCTAACACAAAAAGAGGGAAATTATAACTTTAGTCTTTTGATCTTATGTGTTGAAAACAGGTTGAATTCCTCAAAAGGACAAAATCAACTATGTTAAAACATATTAAGAAAATTCACAAAAACTCAGAAGTGTGTTTATCTCAAAACTTTTGATGTCAAAAGAAAAGGAGTATAAACATAAAACACTTATGAGTCAAAGTTTGGGGTAATAATGGTCATTAAGCAACTATGTGCATTCATCTGTTCAGGGAAAGGTTTTGATTCCAGTGAATGAACTCCAAAGAGGACTAGACAAATGTACAAAAATCCTCATGTTTGCAATCAACTGACAAAGAAAATGGTACCAAAACAGTGGTCAAAATGCATTCCAAAAGTTTCCTATCACTGTTGTCAAACTACTGACCATTTTCAATAAATTGAGAATGATGTGATTATGTGCTTTATTGTAATTATACCAAATCCTTTTTGATGCTATTCTTTGAAAATCCTTTAACCATTTTTTTTCAAAAGGATTTTCTTGAATAATCAGGATATATTGTTCATTTTTTTTTTGGAATAATATATTTGGAACTTTTGCTTGTTTTTGTTGGCAATAGTTTCAGTTCCTGTCAGGATGTAATACCTTATTTTTGATGGTATTTTTGTCCTCATAAATAGGTCAAAAGAATATGGTACATTTGTCAAGATCATGTCATACTCAGTTTTGCCCTAAAATTTTTATCTAAGGTTGATTGCAAACTGTGCTTGAATTACTAGGGTACTCATGTTTTAATTGAATATTAAACTAAAATGAGTTGCCTTAGCAAAAAGTTTTCATCATCTGGGGTATCAAACCACTGTCTTTCAAAATTGACATGTGGCAAAAACCTTGAATGAAAATCTTCTAAACTGTTGCTGAAACACCTGTCCTTCAAGATCTGTACCATTTACCCTAACAACTGTTTTGTTTCAACGTCCGATCTATAAACACTGTCCACTGCTGAAAGTTAACCATTGATCCCTCATTTTCCTGAAAAACACTGATGTTCAAAATCAGTGTCTTATCCACTGATATGCTATCCACTGATAGTAAAAATCATCCACTGCCCACAATTTTTACCGTTGTAATCACTGATGCTTGATACGTCAGTGGCTCTTAAAACAACTGTTCTCCATACTTCATCCGTCTCATCAGTATTTGACACGTGGTCAGTTTTTAGCCTTCAGATCAAAATAGCCGCTGCCACATCAGCAATCATTTTCTCCTAAATAAAACCCTGCCCTAAACCCCAAACAGGGTTTTACACTGTCGAATTGAATTCCAAAATTCTCTTCTCATAGCAGTTTCCAACCCTTCTTCTCAAAAACTTCAAAATCATTCCTCGTTCTTCTCTGCAAAAATGACAAAATCAAAGTCAAAATCAAAATCACAATCAAAACCAAAATCACCACCATCTTCAAAAGAGGTCGCTCAAACGGCCGAAGAACCCATCGAAATACCATACAAACAATCTCACAACTATCTGGGTTTACTAACAAAACCTACTGATAATCACACCTTCGACTCCATCATTGATACAATATCTGCATCAAAGTACAAAACTTTGTTGACAGTGAATGCTCCCATCTATCTGCAAACCCAGAGAGAGTTTTGGAAAAAGGCGACGCTTGAAAAACAAGACGACAAAGTCATTGCCATTAACTCCTCGATACAGGGTAAAGTGATTCAAATCACACCACAATCAATCTCCGAAGTCTTTAATCTTGACGATCAGGAAGGTAAAATCTCTTTTAATAAAGCCGAGATGAAAACTGATTTCGTAAAAAGGGGATATGCAGAAGAATCAAAGGTAGATACCTTACAAAAAGGTTATTTTCCATCTGCACCCAGATTTTTATTTCACACACTTCTGATGTGTGCTTCGAATAAAACAACATCTTTTAACGAAATACCATTGAAAATTCAATGCCTGGGTTACGCCATTTTGAATAATAAGGACTACAACTACTCCCAGGAGATTTTCAATGACATGGTGAAAAACGTTGAAAGTAAAGCATTTTTACTTTTTCCAAGATTTTTGAGTTACTATTTTGAACAAAAATTTGAAAAGGAAAATGTAAATTTGCTCAAACAAGGTGTTCATTGTCAAATAAAAGGCTTAACAAAAGAAACATTTTCCAGAATGATGGCACCAATAAAAACAAAAGCAGGGGTACCTGAGCAGATTTTAGCAGTTACAACTGCTCCTCAGGTATCAGCTGCTGAGCCCACTGCTCCAGGTGATCAAAGCAGCACAACCACTGCTTTGAAACCCACACCTGAGATCACCAAAAAGACCAAAAGAAAAACATTCAGAAAACCCACCAAACCCAAAACAAAGGCAACCCTGGAAGATGAGATCCCAGAGGAAATGCCTGTGACAACACAAATGTCACCACAATCCACTGCTGCTACTTCCTCACAGCAGTTGGAAGAAAGATCTCAACCCATGCCTAAAACTCCTCCTGCATCCTCACAAAAGGATCAGGTTGTAAGCACAGGGACACAACAATATGAAGCTCTGAATCCACTCGGATCCATCTTCCTCAGTCCTGATCCCAAGGACATGTCTCTTTCAACCCCCATACCCTCACCAATAATAATGCCACAATCCATGCTACCTTTGTTGCATGCAGCTGCTATAGCTCAGACACAAACCAGTTCCTCTCTATCACCTGTCACTGAGAGTATACCCCCACAGGTGACTGGGTCTGATGCTACTACTCCTGCTATCCCAGCAACAATTGAGGAGGTTACACCCCCTGAGTTACAAGTAACTCTCGGTGGTACTTCAAGTGGAGCAGCAACTACAACTGGTGGATCAACAGATCCTTAGTTGGACAGTTGTTTCATAAGTAAGACTCCCTTGAAGGCAATTTTTTCCATGGCAACTTCGGTAACCACCAGTGAGTTGGATCTAACCACTGGTACCATCAAAGGTTTATCGAATGCTAAAGAAAGAAGTCCCCAGTACCAAGAACAAGGGGCATCAATGGGTGATTTTTGGGACTCTGTTCCTAAGTCACACATTGATATAACCACTGCTGGTGGGGATTCAGATGATCCCAGTAAAATGGGTGATGATTCAAAATATCAGGAATTGACGGGCAGAGTGGAAAAACTTGAAGAATCAGTTTCTGAAATAAAGGAGATGGTGCAATAGATTTTAAAAGTGTAGGATCGTTTTGTGACCCAAACGAGTCGTTCAGAAGAGATTTAATCAGATTCAGATGTGGAAAATAAGAATCTAACGTAGAAACAGCTTGAATATCACTTTAATCCTCTTGTGTATTGATATAACAGTGTTTACAGTCACAAATTATACCGGCAGCACTTCGGTATTGATTACAAGATCTCTGGTCTGGTACCTTCAAATGACAATATGACATACCTATTTATAGGCTTGGCTTGTTAGCTTGAAATGACCAGACATGTTCAAGCTACCAGGCCTGTTCAAGCTACCAGGCCTGTTCAAGCTACCAGGCATGTTCAAGCTACCAGGCCTATTCAAGCTACCAGGCTTGTTCAAGCTATCAGCCTTCTAAACTTTCTAATAACAGTTTCTTGCAATGAAACCAGACTCGACATAAGATGAAGACGACAGATGAATGCACTAACAGACTCCCCCTCAGATGTTGACGAGTCTTAAGTGTCGAGTCTTAGCATCTTTAGTCTTGATCTGTCTCTGGGCTTCACTTTCTCAATCTTTCCACGCAAGTCTTCAGACTCCCCCTTGCGATATGCTTGCATTTCTTCAAATCATCAGCATCATCAGCTTTAGGATCGTTGTCTGACTTTCCATCTTATAATTTCTCAGGATCAACCAGCCTAACTCTTCATGTTCCAAGATCGAAACCTGGTTACACCTGCACATTCTTAACCCAGAAATAAATTTTTGATAACCACTTGTAGAGCATATTTTGAAATGATTCAACATTTATAGTCTCTGATGAACCACTTGCAGAAATATCATTTTCATTTCAAAGAACTTCAAACAAATACTTTCCCAAACCTGTTCGTCATGTTTAGCACTCGGAATTTTGAAAATCAGTTCTTCAACACCAGTTGTCGAAAATCTTTTTGACTTTTTCAAAAATTATGCTAAAACACACTAAAAATATTTTTGAATTTTGAATGAAATTATATGCAGTAATGAAATATTTACAAACAATATTTTTGTGAGTTTGTGTAAGAGGATCATATCAGTTTATGACAAGTCACGAGTACCATTGAGCTTATTTACACAATAAGAATTAAACAATTCACTTAGATTGCCGATATACTGATCCACTTAAATTTTCACACAAATTTCAACTAATTCAGGATATGATTTAGATGTTTTAAGGACTTAAACTCATTCATGTGTCCCACCTCTTGAATATACTCCCGTATCCAGATCCCAATATTCAGTCTTACAGGTGAGTATACCACAGATGATATCTGTAAGGGAATAAATTATAGTACGAGGGCCGTGAGAGCTCAGGTCGATCTTTCGATACGCAGAGAGATGACGGCTTCGACTTTTGGTGGGTCCCCTTTAGAGGATCTTTTGTATTACAACATCAATGACTATCAATTTTATTGTTTCATCAATTTGCTGAGGGCGGCGCTTATATTTCAAAGCATAGCAGAAAGCATTATCCGGGGACTAGGTCAGAAATTTCTTTCAGCAGAAGTCCCGGGATAATACCCCAGATATCACTGAGCATAAAGACCTAGTATCTCAGAAAGAGGGACCTTTCAAACGAGATTTCAGGGGTTACCTATATATCCAAGTAGTGTTCCCCACGAAATAAGCAAGTTTGAAATTTAGTTTATATCCCGAAAAAGCTTACTAAATGTGTAAAAACCTACCGGCATATCATCAGTGAGACTGTTTAACACTATTTAAACATTACAATTCTTTAGCATACTGTGACTATCTACTGATGTACTATCATTTCCTCTTCTTTGACACTAAAACTCATTTTTGATTTTATCATGTTTTTGTCTTTTTCAAATTTTCAAATGTTTTTGGATTTTCTGAAAATTCTTACTCCCCCTAAAATGCAAACACATTTTAGGAAATTTGAAAACAAACTGTACAATAAAGTTGACAACCGATATCAAATCGCTTCAAATCGCCATCCTCTTGGCATAAACAATCAGAACTCCCCCTTTCACAAAACTATTTTCTCATTATGATTTCAAAACACTTAAGTTTGTGTTAACCAAAATGATTTTTTCCGGAAAATAAGTTTTGCTGATTTTACCACTAGTAAAGTTAGGGGTTCATCATATCATTCCTCAATCATATATATGAGGATTACATCAAGTTCAAACTAATGACCTTGAGTAATCACTTGTAAGATCCAACCTCTTACCACTTGTAAAAATATCCAAATCATATAACCACATGTAGGAATAAAACATCTACACAAACCATTTTACCAATCAAGATGCCGATTCCTGCTTCGCACTTACCAACCTGGAAGCTCCGGCAATTCACAATCTGTAAAATTTAACAAACTTTAAGATTCATTTATACAATTAATTTTTAAGAAAGATGCCGATTCCTGATCCACGATTACAAACTTGGGATCTCCGGCAAGTCAGGTTTTTCAATGAAAGAAAATGTCCACCCAAGCCTGACCAGCCTTGGGTGTTTTCAATTCAGATTTAGTTGGGGTGTAAGTAGCCTTCATTGTAGCGTAAAAGTCTTTTACCCCTTTCACCTTTCCATCAACCATTTTTCCGAAAATTTTCTTTACATTCCCATTAAAAGCTTTCTCAACATCAAATTCATTCTTATCAGAATAAAATTGATTAGAGATCTCAACTTTCCCGACTTTTGATTTAAAATTCTCAGTCTTCAATGGTGGAAAATGAACATCATCCATTGGAGGAACCGAGTTTTCATCACTCTCATCAAATTGTGGCTCCTCTGATTTTGTGGAATCAGATTCATCGCCAGATTTTAATTCAGATTTCTTAATAACCCAAGTTTGGTTGTCAGATTTCACACTTCTTCTGTAAAATCTTTTCGAACATTCACCAACTTCATATGTAGAATTTTTGAAAATCTTAAATTTCTCAGTTGGTGGTTCGATTTTATCAACAACAACTTCTTTCAGTTTTCCAGAAACTCCCTGTTTTGTATTGGTCGCTTTTGGGCAATGCCATGCAATGTGACCAACTTCATTGCATCTAAAACAGGTTCTGATTTCTTTTCTCTGAAATTCATTCTTTTTCTTCTCAGCAAGAAATTCTTCATTTGATTGTCTCCAGAATGAGCCCTTTGATTCTTCTTCATGACTAGTTCCTGCAACATATGTCATTTTTGATTTAAAATCTCGAACATATTTTTCATTTTTCTGTTTTTCTGTTGGAGTAAAACCTAATCCTTTCTTTTTGTAATTACGATTTTGGTTAGGTTTCTTTTGAAAACCAGAACCAGAACCGTAATTCTTTTTCTTGTTTAAACGCTGTTGAACTCTTGAAGTGTATTTTTTAGGTCTTTCAGATCGATTAAGATCTTTTATTTCAGAAATATTAATTTCTGTCATTTTAAAAACCTTTTTGATCTTTTCAAATCGAACACTTCTTATTGGAAACTCTTTATCAAAATATAATTTGTCAGAATCATTCAAAGTATATACAACTTCAAATGTTTCATCATTCAAATTAGATTTTGACAACAAAAATTCTTTGCTATAAACCCGTTTTTCCGATGATTTTGAACTCTTTTTGGACGAACTCGAACTCCCGACTGACTGACACGAACTTTCGGACTCGGACTTTGACTCTGACTCCTCATCCTTATCCAACACCTGATCGACCACTCGTTTTATCAGTTCGGACTCATGATCTGTGTCGGACACTGTGAACGTGACGTCAATGTTGTCCGGTGAAACATCAGTTAACTCGGATTCTAACTTAATATTGACCGCCTGTTTTAGTTCTTCCTCATTAGGTTTTCTAGGCGAGTACCCTTCCCAAATTGGAGGCGGACACTTATTATAACAGACACCCTGTTTCTTACCAGTATCCTTTTTCTTCTTTGGCTTTATTTCTTTGTCTTTAAACGCTTCAAATCCTTCAACTGTTGGATAAATTCTATCAATTAAGTAGTCACAACCTTTGTAACTTTGCAGCATTCTTCTGATTCTTTCATTTTCAGTTGCTTCACTATCCAACTCTTTCTTCCACTTTGCACATTCTTCTATGTACAAGTTAATCTCTTTCTGCTTTGTCATCATGGTAGCATTCATCATCTTCAAAGCTTTTTCTCTTTCCGTGTTAGTCTTTTCCAGATTATTCACAGTTCTGTTCAATACATCATACGACTTTTTCAAATTCTTTACATCAAACAACAATTGTTCTTTCAACTTTTCTAACTCGCTAAACCTCTCATCTTTTTCAACACACTGTTTGCATGATTCTGAACATTTAAGACAAGGTTTCGTGACTTCAATGATCTTCTCAACCTCTACAACTTTTTCAACTTCCACAATCTTCTCAGCTTCAGTCACCTTTTCTGCTTCAATAATCTTCTCATCAACACTTTCAGTCTTCATTTGATTTTGTTCTTTTGCTGCACGGCTCTCTTTCAGCTTCTCCAGGCGATCTGATTTGTTAGAACTATCATCCGAAGAACCAGAATCAGATGATGTTTGATCAACAACAATTGCTTCTTCTGAACTTTCATCGGATGAAACAGATTTTTCTTCTTGATTCTTCTTATTCACATCATTGTTCTCCATTTGTTCTTCAAGCTTCTTAATGAATTGACAAATTGACAATCTAGAATATTCTCCAGTTCTTTTTAAATCCAACAGATATGTACCCCATTCTTGTCGAGGTATGGAATTGGCTAATCTCTCAACCCATTCCTTTGGTTTTTTCTGAATACCTATCTTAGACATTGAGCGAACAAGATGACTATACCTCTCAATGATACTCTTTGTACTTTCTCCTGGACAACCTGAAAACGAATCAAATTCTTTCTTTAATACATTTATTCTATTAACTGTTTCACTAGTCATATTAAAGAAATTTAAGTCCATGATTCGGAAACACGTTTATCGAGACAATCACTTAAAATGAAATATCAAATTCAAACTATATCCCCTTTCAAATGAAATGATTCACCTCGTGAAACACCTGAAACAAACAAACAAACAATCAGTTTAAAGACTTATCAATTAACAGAATAAGACTTGTACTCAAACTGGTGAATATTCTGTGTGGACTGAAGGTTGACAAACTGTGCAGACTGCTATGACCTGGATCAAAATCAAACGACCTTTTCCAATGACTTGGTTAAAACACACGACCTTGACCCTGTCAAATGACTTTGCACACTGAAATCAAATCATGTGATCTGATTTGAATAAGCCGAAAATATAATTGATTCAACTGGATTGAATTCAACTTTGTGTATTTCACTAATCCAAGTCACATGAACTGAGAACAATTTAGTCTGATTGGGCCGTAAACTATGGGCTGCAATAAATGCAAATATATTCTTCGATTTGTCCAAAAGCTCACATGGGTTGCCTAATAATTCTCGTGGCAGACAACACCTTTCATGCACACATTTAATGCCTGACAAACTTATATTTCAAAACCTTTTAATTGGGCCTCACTTTACTTGTAATATTATCGATGTCACATGTAGATTTTAATGTCTGATTATATTTCAAAGCACATGCAACCTGAGCTTCAATTTACGAGACCTGACAAGTTAATGTCACATGAATTTGACCATGAATTTTAACTCTTGCAAAGTCTGATTAACCGATACAACTCACATGATCTCTTTTCTCAACAACTGACAACCTCGATTAAAGAATCACACAATACGATGTAATTACAAAGCACTTTCAATCGGTGTGTTTCAAGCGATCAGACGATTTCAAGCTAACAAGATGTAGTTTTTCAAGCGAGCAAACGTTTTCAAGCTAGCAGACAATGTATTTTCAAGCGACCAGACAATTTCAAGCTATCATATGGTGAAAACTCAAGCGAGCAACATTTTCAAGCTGTCACACTATGTTATGTTCGCTTGAAAAATTGATGACATCAGCAAACACGAACAGATTTCAAGCGAGCAAACCGATTTGAATCAGATTTAAGTTGATTTCAAAGCTGAAACTTTACAGGATTTGTTTAAACATGTTTACGCACACTATATGAAAATTTAAGCCGATTTTATCCATGAAAAATTTTAATTTTCGAAAAAGAATGGTGTAGAAATCAGAAATAGTGAAGAAAACGAGCTGTTTTGACAATATCTCTTCCTCCTGAGCTCTGATACCACTTGTAGGATCGTTTTGTGACCCAAACGAGTCGTTCAGAAGAGATTTAATCAGATTCAGATGCGGAAAATAAGAATCTAACGTAGAAACAGCTTGAATATCACTTTAATCCTCTTGTGTATTGATATAACAGTGTTTACAGTCACAAATTATACCGGCAGCACTTCGGTATTGATTACAAGATCTCTGGTCTGGTACCTTCAAATGACAACATGACATACCTATTTATAGGCTTGGCTTGTTAGCTTGAAATGACCAGGCATGTTCAAGCTACCAGGCCTGTTCAAGCTACCAGGCCTGTTCAAGCTACCAGGCCTGTTCAAGCTACCAGGCCTATTCAAGCTACCAGGCTTGTTCAAGCTATCAGCCTTCTAAACTTTCTAATAACAGTTTCTTGCAATGAAACCAGACTCGACATAAGACGAAGACGACAGATGAATGCACTAACAAAAAGCTCAGAAAGCACAATCCAATGCTGTTCCTGCTCAAGCACCTGCTCCATAACAAGCACCTGCTGCAAATGAGTTTTGGAATATTTTCCAACCCATGCTTGAAAAACAACAACAAATGGCTGATCAAAAGCATGCTATTCAAGTACAAATGCTGACCAACATGGTGGAATCAAGGTTCAAGGACACTCAAGCAGATATCAAGGCTATTAAGGCCAGTATCCAAACTGCCACTGGCAAGGCTCCTTCAATGTTACTATTCTTTGATGACCCCCTTGCAGATAATGCCAAAAAGGGGGAGATAATGAAGCAAATGAAGAAGAAGGGAATAGAACATGGCCTTCATATTGAGCCTGAAAAAGAAAAAGAAAAACATGTCTCAAAACCTGTTAGCCAAACAGCTGATACAGCAGCAGTTACAAAAACTGCTGTCAGTAGCCGAACAGCTGCCATGTCATCAACACACACACTTTCAACACACACCACTCTACCACACACCACCACAACTACTGCTCTACCACCATCATCTACAATCACACCATCACTACTGCCTCCTGCCATAAAGCAGAAGACAGCAGATGTTACAACATCTGCTGTAATGACAACAGTGATTGAAACACCAGTTGTTTCAACCACTGTCAGTCAATCACTGTCACAAACCACTGATCCACCCAAAACATCATCAGCCTTTCCTACATTAAAAAGGAGAAGGATTTTCACCCCTGATGATGAGTCACCACCTTCATCACCACCCTCAAAAACTACTTCACCTCTTTCATCCCCTGCTCAAAAGCAGAAGACATCTGCTGACATATCAGCAGTTGTAATGACAACAGATATTGAGACACCAGTTGTTTCAACAGCTGTTAGTCAGTCATCTTCCACCAAAAACAATCTCACCACCACTTCCACCTGCTGACAAAAAGCAGAAGACAACAGATGTTATAACATCTGCTGTAATGGCAACAGTGGTTGAAACACCAGTTGTTTCAACAACTGTTAGTCAGACACAAACCACTGTCACTCAATCTACTACCACTGTTCCATCTCAAACATCATCAGTCTCTCCTAAACCAAAAAGGAGAAGGCTAATTTTAAAAGATGATGACACATCTCCATCACCAACATCTTCAAAATCCCTGTCAATTGTCACTATTCCAAAACCCATACCTCTCTCTTCAGCTCAAATTATGCAATCACTACCTCCTGCTGGTGTCTCATTTCCTCTGGAACTCATTGCAGTCAGAGAAGAAATCAAATCCTTTTATTATGAAGATGACCCAGCCAAAAGGAGTTTGCCATCAATTGCAGGATATCCCAGGCCTAACAATATTGAAGAATACTTGAAACTTAAGGCCAAACAAGCAGAGGATATTGCAATCAAAAACAGAAAAGGGAAATCTGATAGAGAATTTCAACAAAACTATCAGTTTTTACTCTCACAGGTCAAAGCTATGGAGCGATTTGCTAAAAATGTATGTCATAAAATTTCAGAAAGGGCAGATGAGTCCTTGAGAAAAGACTACAATTAGAACATCATGACCTACAAGAAATACAAGGGGGAGAAAAACATGTACAAGAACTGGACCATTCCTGAGCTTGAAAAAGAAGCAGCCAGGATTCAAGACATGATCAAAAATAAGGTCAAGCAGACTCCTCCTGAAAAATTCAAACAATTTGAAGCTGAGAAGATGCTAGAGTTGAGGAGAATGAAAGAGGAGCTAATTGCAGCTGATTATGGGTCAAAGAACTCTGTGAAAAAGTGGGGAGAAGATAGAGTCAGGGCAACCTACAAAAGGTTGGAGGAACTAAGAAAGAAAGACCCAAATGTTCCTCAAAAGCCTGACTATTCTAAAGCAGAGGTTTCTAAAAGACCACCAAAGCTGCAAGTCAAAAGAACCACTGCTCCAGCTGGTGCTGCCATCTACAAAAGAAGGAGCAAAAACCAGTTTAGTATGGAAACAATTCAAGATCTTTTAGCTGGAGATGCCATTGTAAAAGCAGGCACGAAAGTAATGATAAAGGAAGATCTTGAATTGGAACAATCTGCAAGTGCTGCTCAGCCAGCCATGAATAGGCCAGCCTCACCAAATACTTCAGCAAATAAACATCTCCCAAGAAACCCACCAGGCTCAAAAATACTAAAGTGGGAAACTGACAAACAGACCTGCGTATTGACTTTGCTCAGGTCTGGTGGAGAAGTGAAGAAAATATCAAGGGAACAAGCTCTTGGCCTGAGTCTTGAAGATTTGCAGGATCTCCTTGATCTTCCACTTAGCGGGGATGATGAAGATACAGATGCCCTAGACTTTGAATTACAATTTAAAGGTCAGATAAGGGAACTGTTGATGAGGCAATAAAGTCTTCCACAAATAATGAAGAGTTTTGGCATTATCTGTTCCAGGGGGGGATTGTTGGGATTGAACCCTATCAGAGGAACATATAATTAAAGCCAAAACTGGATCAGAGCAGTGGATTCATAATAAGCAGCAGTTTACATTAAGCTTTCCCCTTGACAGTGATTTATAACAACTGATGGTCTTTATCCGCTGTTCAGATACAACTACTGCTGGTCCTTCAACTGCTGGTCAAAACCCTGAAGTATCCAACACTGCTGGTCCTATCTACTGATGATAAAGCACTGCCCAGTCAAGGACTGATCAACCTTGAGTAAAGCACTGACATAAAGGGAGAGCAGCTGCTTAGTGAATTGTTTCATTTTATGTATAGTCAGTGGTTAGGTTAGCAGTGTTTGTGTAAGGACAGTAGATGCAGTTTGTTAGGCTGTTAGACGTCGCTTTCATGGTGACGTCAGCTGAGATACCTCAGTGGTTTGGTTTGCCTATAAATGTAACAGTACCCTGTACTCTGATACATTTGATTTTGACTGAGCGAGTTCTTCTCCTCATGTCTAATCCTTTCATCTTGTGTGCAACCAACCTTGGGGCATTAGGCTGAGGGGGAGTTTAGTTTGTAAGCATATCTGTAATCTTTTGCTTTGATTTGTAAATCCTTCGACTCTATGAGAAGCAATTGTTTATCAAACTATTTTCTCCTTTGATTGTGTTTACAAAGTTTGTTTTCATTTCCGCTGCACTTTACATGTTTTCATATTCACAAATTGTTCAAAACATACAAACAAACACAATCACAAGAGCCTCCGATCCTAACAAAAGAGAATGAGGATCTACGGGTTAATATAAGCTCATGTCCAACAAGTGTTTATCCTTTGTACATTGTGTCACCCTAAGTACTAAACACAATCTAATAAACAAATCAACAAATCAAATGTGTAAGGGGGCCTTGGTGGCCGTGAGATAGGTGGGGGGTATAGGTGTGTGACAACCCTCATAATTACATGTATCAGTACGATTTATTAATGTTAATTAAAGTGCTTGATGATTGTGCTGAATTACTTAAATGGTTTCTGATTACTGCGTCATACTTACATGTGCTTGTTAACATACTAGTCTTGTGCAGAAAATTGACTAAATAGTCCTGTATGCTTTCCTAAGTGTTGGGAATTAAATGTGTTACAAAAAGATACATAAAAGACACTAAACGGAACAACTTAGCACTTTAACGAACCGGTATCTAACCGAACAACCGGACATTACCCGGGACACCAAAATATTGCAAGAAACATTGTTTAATTATTTCTTGGCTAGTTATGATCCCCGAACACCATAACACTCACTAGAATATCCACTAACTAACATATGTAATCATATACTTGGATTTGAACTAGTATTTACCACTTACCATGAAATTTTACACTTAGCCCCCCCCCCCCATACTAGTAATCGGTCATGAGGACCCCACCATAGATCACCCATGATCTTGTGTGATCTTGCTAAGATCCTATAAGATTTGAGAAGATTCTTGCTTGATCTAGTAACCAAAATATAGAGATGTAAGATCTTATAAGTATGGTCCCTATCATTACCTCTCACTTCACTCAAGATCACACCATCACTCCCTCACTCTCCTCTCTCCCTCTTGGCTCACACTTCAACCGCCACCATCACCACCTTAACACCACCATATCCATCCATTTCAAGCTCCATTCATGTGTTAGGAGGTCCTTTGTGAAGATTGTAGCTTGTGGATCATCAAAGAACTTCATTACTTGCTTTTTCACACCACCTTTCATCATCTTTTTCACTAAAGATCTTCCCTAGCCTTTGAGCTAGTTGTAAGTTCTTGACTAACCTTGTTTACTCCTACTTTAATGGTTAAAAGATATAATAGGATGAAATAATGCTAGTATGATGTTGTCTTGTTTATGTTGATAATGGTTACTTGATGAAAACTTGTACTCTTGAAATCTGTTATGAACAATGGTACTTGACATGATAAATCTGAGTTAAATAAACAATAACCTGCTGCAAGTAATGTTAAATGCCGTTGTTGATCACTAAACATGTTAACGGAACAAATAGAACTTGCGTTAGAGCGCTATAAGCTGAAAACAGCAAGCTGCCAAACTGTTACAGCCGCCTTCAGTCGGCTGTAACCAGGTCGTAACTTAATGAAAAGTTGATTTTTTTGAGTCTATAACGTGTTCTTTCGAAATACGGTTCTAATGGCACTAGAATCATAATTTTTGGACTTCGTTTACTATTTTTAAAGGGGTCGGTTTTCACCGCAGCAAAAGCTGCATTTTTACTGCAGCAAATGTGTGTTATGTTTTTCATCATAACTTGAAATATGTGTAGAATTAGCTCATGAAATTTATACTGTAGATGACCACTGATGTCGTTGTAATGCTCCAACTGGAATTTCATCAGTCAGACTTACGATGAATTTTAAATAAATTATTCCGTGGACTGCAGTTAGAAAGTGATGAATCTGATTGAAGTCCGGTAAATGTTTTTTATAAAATATTGGTAACGAATTAGATACCGATATTTTTACCCAATAGTATTTGGATCGTTTAAGACCTTCTGTAAAAAGTTGGGAATTTTTGGAATAGGTTAATTATTTTATTAAAATTCCCGAAAACAGCCCAGTTTTGAATGTTAAAGCTGAAACGACATAAGTAGTAATTTGCGTGTCTAAATGTCGGGTAGGTTATCTGAGAATGATCTAACATGTTATATGTCGATGAAAGTGTTATGTGCAATGTCGTATGTTTGCTTATGAATTGGAATAGATTGGAAGTTTATATGGGCATGAACCGTTAAAGTGAGTGCATGTTATGTGGTAGATGCGTGTAGGAACTTCGTGCTTATTTGAAGTCACTAATAAACTAAGTGGTACTCATACTAGGACATGATTGACCGACCTTGACTGTTAGCTATTTTTGAGAGTCAAACCGAGCAACCAAAGGTGCGTGCACACTCTTAAGGCATGGGATTCCCGGTGGGTTGGGAATGGGATTAAATAGCTAAGACGGAACTTGTACTTTCACCGCTACTAGACTACTTACCTCTGTCCTCGGATTGGGAAGGACGCCAACGCTAAACCTACGTATTCACTACGTACCTCCGTCCTCGGATTGGGAAGGACGCCAGCGCTAAACCTATGTATTCACTACGTACCATTGTCCTCGGATTGGGAAGGGCACCAGCGCTAAACCTATGTATTCTTATACGTACCTCTGTCCTCGGATTGGGAAGGGCACCTACGCTAAACCTACGTATTCAATACGTACCTCTATCCTCGGATTGGGAAGGACACCTATATATACATCTAGTCTAGTGGTTTTACAACATGGGGTAGCCCCCACCGTTCATGTTTTGGAAAACAAGGAAAGCTGATTTAACTTGTAGTTGCAAACAAACTCATAGTTCTTGAAAAACTACTTTGTAACGAACACCTACTGTGAACTCGCTCAACTTTGTTGTTGACTTGCTGTTACATGCCTTACAGGTCGTTAGATGCTCATGGAACTTGCACGAGGAGGAGGTCGTTGTGGGATATGGACTGTCGAGTCCCATGTTAAACATTTAAACTTATGAACTTATTAAACTTATGTTTTGGTTTCACATCTTATGCTTCCGCTGTTTAATTTGAACTTGGTTAACTAGTTGTTTGAACACCAACATATTGTGGTTGATTGTATTTACTTAATTACGCTGTTCAATATGATTGGTGGCTTGATCCTGGTCATGTCACGCCTCCAAGCGGTGATACTCCGCGTGTGGATTTTGGGGGTGTGACAAGGTGTAGCTTCAAACCATCTAGTTAGTTTAAGATTCAAATCCAAGTATAGTTAGGTGTTTAGGTTATGAGATATTTTATAAGGGGTGTTATGATGTTCGGGGATCATAACTAGCTCAGAAATAATTAAACAATGCTTCTAGTGTAATTTTGGTGTTTCGGGCAGTGTCCGGTTGTTTGGTTAGATACCGGTTCGTTAAAGCGTCAAACTATTCCGTTTAGTGTTCTTTATGTTACCTTTTGTGACACTTTTATTTCCCGACACTTAGGAAAGCATTCAAGACCATTTAGTCATATTTTTACATGAAACTAGCATGTTAAAATGCTGATTTTTGCTGATTTGTGCAGGATTCTGCACTTTATGTGGGTTTTGGGCACTTTACGGCACTTTATCTATCACCTAGAAAAGCAGTTTTGTGGTCCTTACTTCCCTACACACTATACTAGTGTAGTACTTGGTTTCTGGCTCATACTGGGTCTCAAAACACTGTCTGTTTATGTACTGAACCCCGTCAGCATATTCCTGTTTTATCCGTTAATTGTGCTAACTGTGCTTTGTGCATCATTTATGTCACTAAAGTTTGTATGTAAAGATGATGTGACAGTATGAAATGTGATGCACATGTAAGTATGATGCAGAAATTAGAAAGCAGTTATTTGTATTTCAGCACAGTCATTAAGCACTAATCAATATTAATTAATTGTACAAATACCTGGATTTTTGACAGTTGTCACATTCTCCCCCTGTTAAGAAAATTTCGTCCCGAAATTTTAGTTCTGCTACTAGCTGCAGGGGTGTTGGGGAACAGATGTGGGTATTTTGCTTTCTTGCGATCCTCACGCTCCCAAGTGAACTCTGGGCCATGTCGCGCGTTCCAACGAACCTTGACGAGTTTGACACTACTCCTGCGTGTCTTGTTAATTTTCCAATCAGTAACCTCAACAGGTTTTTCAGTAAAGTGGAGTGTGTCGTCAATGTGAACTTCGTCGGCAGGAATGACAACTGTTTCTTGAGTTGGACTCTTTTTCAGATTAGATACATGAAACGTATCATGAACACCATTTAGTTCTGAGAGTAGATCCAACTTGTAAGCTACAAGACCAATCCTCTCCAGGATTTTGAATGGTCCAATGTATCGCGGGTTCAACTTCCCACGCTTCCCAAAGCGTGCTACACCTTTCCAAGGTGAGACCTTTAATAAAACCATATCTCCCACTTGAAACTCCAAAGGTTTCCTCCTTTGGTCCGCATAGCTCTTTTGTCGATCACGAGCCGCCTTAATGCACTCTCGAATCTGTATAATCTTATATGTCGTCTCTTGAACCAATTCAGGACCAACAAGCTGTCTATCACCCGCGTCTGCCCAGCATACCGGTGATCGACACTTGCGTCCATATAGAGCTTCAAACGGTGCAGCTTGAATGCTTGCATGGTAACTGTAGTTATACGAAAATTCTACCAAAGGTAGATGGGTGTCCCAACTGCCACCCAAGTCCATTACGCAAGCTCGCAACATATCTTCTAGCGTTTGAATATTTCATTCGCTCTGGCCGTTTGTCTGTGGATGAAAAGCACTACTCAGATTCAACTGAGAACCAAAGGCTTCTTGGAGGGATTGCCAAATCCTTGATACAAATCTTCCGTCTCTATCGGAAATAATCGAGAGAGGCACTCATGTCGTGCAACAATCTCCCTGAGGTACAGCTCAACAAGCTTACCAGTGTTATCTTTCTCCTTGATTGGCAAAAAGTGTGCAGATTTCTTCAGACGGTCTATGATTATCCAAATCGTATCATGACCTCTGGGGGTCTTTGGTAACTTTGTTATAAAATCCGTTGAAATCGGCTCCCATTTCCACATGGGTATTTCAGGTTGTTGCAGAAGACCTGAAGGCTTCTGATATTTGGCCTTTACCTTGGCACAAGTCAAACATTTGCCAACATACGTTGCAACATCGCCTTTCAATCTTAGCCACCAATAAAAATCTTTTAAATCTTGGTACATCTTATCCGATCCTGGATGGATCGAGTACCTTGACTTGTGAGCTTCATCAAAAATTACTTCTCGTAGACCACCGAAGAGGGGTACCCAAATTCTTCCCATGAAACACAATGTTCCTTCCCCATTTGGTACCAACTGTTTCTCCCTCCCACGGAGATATTCATCTTCAAGATTCTTTTCCTTAAGAGCTTCCCTCTGAGCGGCACAAATGTGCAACGAGAGATCCGTTTGAATAATCATTTCCAAAGCCCTAACCCTTATGGGCTTGATTCTTTCCTTTCGACTCAAGGCGCCTGCGACTACATTCGCCTTCCCTGGGTGATACTTAATCTCACAGTCATAATCGTTCAACAGCTCCACCCATCGGCGATGTCTCATATTAAGCTCTTTCTGATCGAATATATGCTGCAGGCTCTTGTGATCGGTAAAGATCGTACAGCGGGTACCATACAAGTAATGTCGCGAATCTTTAATGCAAACACCACCGCGCCTAATTCCAAATCATGCGTGGTGTAATTTTTCTCATGAACCTTCAACTGGCGCGAAGCATAGGCTATAACCTTTGGTCGTTGCATCAACACGCAGGCTAAACCTTGAAGCGAGGCGTCGCAATATGCCACGAAGTCATCAGTGCCTTCGGGTAGGGATAAGATGGGTGCGTCACAAAACTTGTTCTTCAGTAGTTGAAAAGCTTCCTCTTGCTTATCTCCCCATTCGTACTTCTTATCCTTCTGTGTAAGGGAGGTCAAAGGTTGAGCAATTTTTGAAAAATCCTCAATAAACCTGCGGTAATACCCTGCCAAACCTAGGAACTGTCGAATCTCAGTCGGCGTCTTCGGAGTCTCCCAATTCTTGATCACCTCGATCTTTGTGGGATCCACATGAATTCCATTTCCGTTTACCACGTGACCAAGGAACTGAACCTCACGTAACCAGAACTCGCACTTTGAGAATTTAGCGTACAACTTCTCTTTCTTAAGCAGCTATAAAATAGCTCTTAGGTGTTGCTCGTGCTCTTCCTTCGTCTTCGAGTAGATCAAAATATCGTCGATAAACACAATCACAAACTTATCGAGGTACGGCTTGCAAACTCTATTCATCAAATCCATGAATACTGCTGGCGCGTTCGTCAGACCAAACGGCATTACTAGGAACTCGTAGTGTCCATAACGAGTTCTGAAGGCAGTCTTTGGAATACTCTCCTCTTGAATTCTCAACTGGTGATAACCTGATCGAAGATCGATCTTGGAGTAGAAACTCGAACCTTGTAGTTGATCGAACATGTCATCAATCCTTGGCAAAGGATATCTGTTCTTGATAGTCAACTTGTTAAGCTCACGGTAGTCGATACACATGCAGAAACTACCGTCCTTCTTCTTGACAAATAACACTTGAGCTCCCCAAGGCGAGAAGCTTGGCCTGATAAATCCCTTGTCTAAAAGTTCCTGAAGTTGTGTTGACAGCTCTTGCGACTAGGAAGGCGCAAGTCGATAAGGTGCCTTAGCCACAGGCGCAGCGCCTGGAACTAAGTCAATGTGGAACTTGACTTGTCGTAGTGGCGGCAATCCTGGCAAGTCTTCGGGGAAGACTTCAGGATATTCCTTCACAACTAGGATATCTTCCATCTTTGGCTCAGCGGCTTCTTTGTCCACAATGTGTGCCAAGAAAGCAACACATCCCTTCTGCAAACATCGTCGAGCTTTCAAACAACTGATGATCCTTAGGGACGTATTGTGCTTCTCTCCGTGTACCACGATTGTTTCTCCATTCGCCATCGGAATGTGAATGATCTTCTCGTGACAAACGATCTTTGCTCGGTTGCTCGATAACCAATCCATTCCAACTACCACGTTGAAGCTTCCCAACTCGACTGACAGAAGATCAAGTGTAAACACGTGCTCTCCCAGTTCTATCACGGAACCTCTAACCACTTCATTCGCTTCCACTAGCTTCCCATTAGCTAGTTCTATCGAATATGGAATATCTAGCCTACTAGCTACCAACCCAAGCATTTTCTTAAACTCTAGTGATACAAAGCTATAATCGGCACCGGTATCAAATAGTACAGATGCAAAGCGTTGGTTGATAGGGAACGTACCCGTGACTACATTTGGATCTTGGCGAGCTTCCCTCGCTCCTATGTTGAAAACCCTTCCTTGAGCTTGATTGAGCTTTGGGCACTCTCTCTTGAAATGCCCACCGTCTCCACAGTTAAAGCACCTGGTCCCCGACCATTTCCATTCCCAGTACCCTGATTGTTGTTTAGGTTGCGGTTCCCACCTCCAGCTTGATTTCCTAAATTGCCACGATTACCATTTCTGCCATTTCCTCCTTGAGGGCGGTTTCCATACCCATTACCACCACGGTTATTGTTTCCATTGCCACTGCCATAACCTCTCTGGCCACCACGACCAGTACCAACCCAGCACGTCTCTTTGGCATGGCCAACTTTTCCGCACGAATCACATCTTCCATGTCGGCATCGTCCATTGTGATGCAGCTGACACGCATCGCATTTGGGCAAGGTGCCCATATACCCTTTTCCTTTGTTTTCAGCACCAGTTTTAACCTTGGCTGGTGCGTTAGCCTCTTCCTTCTTGTTAGGACTGCTGGTACCCTTTTTGAAGTTTGAGAACTTCCTTTTGTTCTCACCCGAGGACTCAACGTGAGTCTCCTTCTTCTTCTAGTCAGAAGTCGAGACCTTGTTCAACCTGATCGCCTCTTCAGTTAGCGCCACACTTAGATCAATAGCCTCGGTGATTGTGGCAGGCTTCGACGTTGTCACCATACTCATGATTTGGGGTGCCAATCCCCAAATAAAACACTCGATGCGCTTGAATTCCGGGTCAACTATGTATGGCACAACGCGAGACAAGTCGTGAAATCTCTGCACACATTCAGCAATTTTCGGACCGTCCATCTTGAGGTTCCAGAATTCAGTTTCCAACTTTTGGATTTCAGCCCTGGAGCAGTACTTCTTTCACATGAGTTCCTTCATTTCATCCCATGTCATGGCATAAGCAGCTTCTTCTCCCAAGGTTTGAACTTGGAGATTCCACCAGGATAGCGCTCCATCAAGAAAGAGTCCCGAGATGTAGGTGACCTGGTGCTCCGGCGCACATTTGCTCATTCTCAACACCGAATCAGTCTTCTCCGTCCATCTGACAAAAGCTAGAGCACCCCCGGTGCTGTCGAAATTCAGAGGCTTACAGTCTAAGAACTGCTTATAGGTACAGCCTGTACAAGCAACATCATTCTCATAATGCATTAGCGATCGCACATGGAATATCCAATTGTAACGTAATGTGTCCTTAGTGACGTAAACATTACCAAGAGGTGGGTTGCTTCCCAAGGTACCTCCACTATGTTCGGAGTGTAAGGCCTCGTGTTGTGCTATCGCTCGTGAAATCCGTTCTTATGTCTCGGCCTCGGTTGTGGGCAGTGTGTTATCTCTTCGAGGAGGCATCTTCTAAAGAAGATTGTATGGGTCAAGTCTTATGCATATAAGTATGTAGTACGTGTATGTAATAACATTTGTCAACGCAAGTAAACACATAACATCCCAATCATAATGCAAACAAGTAATTCAACAACGTATATAATGAGAATGTTGCGATTGAGCTTTCATATATCAAATGACCACAAATAAAGCTTTACAAGTTTCACAATGTACCATACATCAAAAGGGACTACAGGGTCACATCACCCTTGTCCAAATCATCTATCCAACTACAATAGTCATAAAATCAAAAGAAAAGTGGTCTTCAAAAGGCTGTGCATGGGCCCAATAGCGACACTCTCACAAAAAGTATGCTACCTGCATAAAACCAAAAACTGTTATGCTTATGGTGGAGGAGGAGGAGGCGGAGGAACGAATAGAAAACTGCGCACATGCGCTAGCTCATCCTCAAGAGCGTGTACACGATGCAACAGATAGCTAATCTGCTGCTCCATAGTAAGAAAACGGACGTCAAAATCTATGTATGGCAAAAGAGGAGCGGGTAGAGTCGCGAATGGTGACTGACAAGTGCAAGGTGGAGGACGCGGAATCCTCTCAAGATCCATGACTCTGCGACACAACATCTCCTGCTGGAGCTGTAAGGATAGGAGTAGCTCATCCCTCGTGTACCCAGTGTAATGGAAGGGATGGTATGGATCAGAAACAGGCATCATGTTGGGCGGGAACCAAATCAGTGGCTCGCCCGATGGTGCAGAAGCAATAGGTGCAGTATGTGAAAACTGTGGCATGAAAGGAAAAGCTGCTGACACAGGTGGTACAGGGCCGGATGGCTGGCTAGACGGTCCTTCCCCTGGACGGGGTGGAGGGATATCCTGTAGGAACGTGACCGGTAGATCGGTGCGGTGTATATCAAACACATGTGGGTGAAATGGGGAGATATCAACAGGAGCATGTGCAGGTGCAGGTGGGGGAGTAATAGGCCTAACAAAAGGAGGCAGGTCATCATCATCTATCCACCCATTG
The DNA here is from genome assembly GCA_030545235.1 of Helianthus tuberosus. Taxonomy (NCBI): domain Eukaryota; kingdom Viridiplantae; phylum Streptophyta; class Magnoliopsida; order Asterales; family Asteraceae; genus Helianthus; species Helianthus tuberosus. The sequence continues at coordinate 154,678,318 of CM060409.1, forward strand.
CGGGTGAATGCATAACGGGGATCTATATGGTCAGCAAAAGGAGCATGGTCTGCGGGTGCAGGTAGAGGGTCAGGTAAAGGTGGTGCAACAACTGGTATGTCAACAGGTGCATGCTCAGGAAGGGGATCGTGAGCAGGTATAGGCTCGGGTGCAATCAAAGGCTCAGGGTCGGCTGGAGCTAACGAAAGATCAGCGGGTATCGGCTCGAGATCAGCGGGTATATAAAAAAGCTGATCGTCAGGGACGAAGTCAACCTCATGCTCAGGATCAATGCCAGGATCAAACTCATCATCAAACTCGAAGTCCTGTGGAGGAACAGGTGCGGCAGACATAGCTGTGTCAGAATCAGAATCTGTGGGATAACGCTGTAATCCCAGTGCGTGTAGAGTAGTAGATGACATAGACTCGAATGAATCAGGACCAGAATGGTCAGACGAAATCTCAATGATCGAAATCTCAATAAGCGGAACAGCAATGACGTCATCGACTGGAGCTCCATCACCATGGGCACCCTCTGGGGGACCCTCGATAAAAAGATCGACGTCATCGTCAGACAAAGTATCCAAAGGCAAATCCTCGAGAGGAAGTGCAACAAGAGGAAGAGGGGCAAGGATCGGAACAAGAAGCAGATCCTTGCTAGGAAGACCATCAGCTAGCGGTATATCATCGCCAAAATCTGGTAAAGCAAACGGCTGGAAATCATCATCATCGCTACCCTCAGTGTCAGAAGTGAAAACCTCAGGGTCCGGGACAATCTCGTCGTCCGATACTATGGCCATAGGGTCTACTGTATCTGATACTCCATTATCAGAGGAGGACATGGTGTCTTTAACAAAAGCCATCACAACATATGCACATATATCAACAATCATCAAATAAGCATGTAAGTAGTAACAAAGTAAGCATGTATGCATCCTAGTCTTCCCAGACTATTCCACCCAGCCTCTCAGACTGAACCACCTAGTCTCTTAGACTAAACCTCCCAGTTTCTCAAACTGTCCCAACTAGTCTCTCAGACTACCCAGCCTCTCAGGCTGAACTACCCAGTCTCTCAGACTGAACTACCCAGTCTCTCAGACTGCCCTAGCTAGTCTCTCAGACTAACTCCCCAGTCTCTCAGACTTAATTATAAATGAATTCTCTGAAATGTATTTTGTGTCTTTTATTTGTAAAAATGTTTGTTTCCTGGATCTGGACATTTCGTGTATGCAATGAAAATATGTTATGAAAACATTTTTGTGAGAGCCCTAATGATCGTAGTCTAGACTCGAGAAAGAATCCTAGTTCGCTACGATCGAAGCTCTGATACCAAGCTGTCACACCCTGACTTTTGCGGAAGCGTGATTATTGGTGTGACTTCTTAATACCATAGCATTCAATCATAACAATGCTATATGATGAAACCATAAGATGTTCCTCCATAAAAATTAAGTTTGAAAATGCCACAACATACTTGTCTGAAAACTTGACACCAAATTTAAGTTACAACCACAGCATGGTTAAATAAGTTCACGAAGACTCAGCAAAAGACCTTAAATAAAACTGATTTTAGGAACATGTATCTCGTCCAGGAATAAGATACATCTCCTAAACCCTATGACCTCGGATGACATCTTTTATTTATAACGCAGCTTGAAACACATGCATACACCTGCCAGATCCACTTAGTTCCCTGAAATACATGTAATTTGAAAACATCAACAAAAGTTGAGCGAGTTCATGTTTTAGTATAAGTATGTATAAACCTTTGTAAACAGTGTATGTAAATCCCGGTATGAAAGCAATCAAGGAAAAGATCATCAATGGTTTGCAAGGCCACTGATATGTGAGACGGTGTAGGAAGACTCAAACCTAGCAAATTTGTACCGGGCTTCCGGCTGGAAGACATAGTCACCCTATGGGCCACCCTGGTCCTCATGGGTGTGGGCTCGCTACACCAAAATAGATCTATCACTCATGCCCCTCGGTCCTTATACGAGGATTAATGGTCCTAAGTATCCGCCTACCCATTCACATGATCTATGGTTCTTTCCTAGGCTAATCATACCAATAGTATTCGTATGTAATCCTTTTGTAACATGTATTTCACCCCCGAAGTTAATAAACAAAACAGTTTAAATAAAAGGGGGACATGAACTCACAGTCTTGCGTCTTCAGAATCGTAACTCAAATCTCTTCAGCAAACACGACTACCTACAAGGTACTAACGTCTATTAGACGAACGGGTCGTGCCTTGTCTTAGAATTAATGTTTTCGAGTTACGTTTCTTTTAAGTCTCCAATATTATTCCAAGTTATAATTACTTGTTAAAATAATAGATATTTCAACTTAAATTATATTTTATTTTGGAATAATTGTTAAACAATATTTTTGTAACAATACTTCCCAAGAATGGGGGTATCTCATACATGTATCTTCGCATTCTTGTATTTGTAGTTCCAAATTAATATATTTCCAAGTCTAACTTAGAAATATATATATATATATATATATATATATATATATATATATATATATAAACTCATTTTGTCCAAAATAATGTATTTCAAGAAAACATATATTTTTCCCAAAAATCATATATCTTCTAAATATACTAAGAAAATATATTTTTACTTCCCAAAAATAATATATTTTTCTCTTTGCCAAAATATGATCTAACTTTGTAATATTTACAAAAATCATATTTTTATTTATTGCATCCAAAATATCATTTACCAAAAATATATTTACAACGGTATTTTCCGGAATATTTTGTAAGTTACGTTCTTGTTCGGTTTACCAATATTATGTGTGTAACTTATATATGTATTCCTTGTGATTTTTGGTATTATTTTGGATTGTAAACCCTTGGTATTTTGTTAAGTTATATTACTTTAAATCCTAAAATAATATAACTACTACACAGAGTATACAAATAATCACACACAATGTGTAAATATATATTCTAAATACATATTTATCCATTTTTTTATTTATAAAAACCAACCTCCAATACTTGTATTTTTGTAACAAAATTTATGGCAAGGTTTATATTAAAAACCATAGTTAAAACACACTTGTAAATATTTGTTTAGAAAATATTTTTCTAAGTGTTTGTATTTTTAGAAAATTTTGCCATAGTTTCCCCTAAAAATAGAGGTGTCCATGCTATCAAAGCATATCATTTTCTTTTCAAAAATCCTCATAACAATCAACAATCAACCTACACTTACCAAGTGCCACATTAATGCTATTTACATAACAATCATGAACTTGATCTTTCATAAAAACTTGTAGTAACTTGGTAGTGTGTTTATTTCTTTCAAAATCTCATTCTTGGAAGATTTAGGTGTTTACAACTTGTAAACATGTTTTACAAAAATGCTTCTTTATGAAGTCTTCTTGTTTCTCTAGTGTTTCTACACTTGTTTTACCACCAAAAATAGTGTGTGTTTAAGTAAGAACCAAGATCTTCTAAAAATTATATTTTGAACTTGGTCCTTTTGGAAAATCATTCATAAATCTTAGATCCATAAGATTATTAACCCACTTTGATTATTATTTTTCAAGAAACCACTTTATTCTTCAAGTTCATGCTTACACATGAGGATGATCATCTTGTTTCATCACATAATCATCCTCTCACTTGCTAGATCGTGTGTTTAATCACAATCTAGCAAGCTCCTTATGATGATCAACATCATAATCTTCAAGAAAATAACAATCAAGTATCATTTATACACTAAACAACATAGTTTCATCCATATTTCATCATATATCAAGCTTATGTTCAAGCTTCTTGATTATGTTGCTTTAGTGTTCTTGTGATTAGCAGCATACTACATCTTTTAACCAACTAATTTAGAAGTAACAAAGGGTTATAAGGGCCTTACTACTAGCTCTATTGTAGAATCGTTTTCAGACCCAAATGAGTCGATCAGAAGAGTTTATCTCAATACGAGTGGCGGAAACAAACGTATCGAGGTCAATTCAGCTAGATTCACACATTAAATTGTCTGTATATTGATTTTGGATCAATTACAACCCTGTGGACACTTCGGCAGCACTTCGTTACACTGACTGGAACTGTTACAAATGAAATGGCACATGAGGTATTTATAGGAAGTCTGATTTCGCTTGAAACGGTCTCAAGCGGAATCACTTTCAAGCGGAATCACTTTCAAGCGAAATCACAGATTTCGTTTGAAATGATCCAACTCAAGTTCAAGCGAAATTAAACTATCTGATTTCGCTTGAAATGGTTATTGTCCATTCAAGCGGAATTACCTATAAACACAATTCCTCGATTTCTGTGCCCTGATCTAACTCGTACAATACAAGACTCGATACAAGACGAAGTTAACAGACGCATGCACCAACAGACTCCCCCTCGAATGTTGACGAGTCTTCAGTGTCGAGTCTTCGGTTGTCAAACCTTCAGTCTTTATCAGTCTGCTCACTTTCTTCAAAATTCTCCATTGCAAGCATCCACAGTCAATCTCTTTCTCTTTCTTGTACTCTTCAGGATCTGAATCTAGCTCTACAATCTTCAGACTCCCTCTCGATATACTCAGACTCCCCCTTTCGCTAAACTGGGATCGCAGTCTGGAATTCATTTTCCACAGGTTCTTCGATCGTAACCTGGCACTCATCTAACTCAGGTATCGGAACATGTCTAACCTGCATAACTCTACCCAAAAATAAGTTTCACAAATTTAAGATTTTGCAAATTTAGAAACCACTTGCAGGTATAAATCAAAAATGATTTAATTCTTTGAAAACCACTTGAAAATACAATTTCTTCATACATTATTTTTTTTCAAACCTGTTCATCAAGTTTAGCTCTTGGAATTTTGAAAATCAGCTTTCCAACATCAGTTGTCGAAAATCTTTTTGAATTTTTCAAAAAAATTTATGCTAAAACACACTAAAATCTTTTTGGATTTTTGAATGTAATGAAAATGCAGTAAAAAAATATTTACAAACAATATTTTTGTGAGCTTGTGTAAGAGGATCATATTAGTTTATGAGACACATCACCAACACCGTTAAGCTTTAAACATTTTCAGTTCTAAACGATTCACATAGATTGATGATATTGTTATCCCCTTAAACTCAATCTAAAAACTTTCGAAATGCTTACCGATACGTTAAGGTATATTAATTTTCACTATATTCTTATGGACCCCACCATCTCAGCATATCCCCTCATCATGCAATACACTATCTCAAGTAATGCCTTTAAACTTTTATCAATTGTGAATTGTGCGAAAACAAAGCAGAATGTTTAAACATTAACAATCAAGTCGATACTTTCGTATACGCAGAGAAAGTCCAATGTTTAAACAAAATAAGAAAATAAAAATAAGTTGAAGTTGTTTAGGCTTTAACCACCACGTCGATACTTCTGTATACGCAGAGGAAGTCCAAAGCTTAAACGAAACACCAAAGAAAATAAAGCAGAACATTTAGGCAATAACATCCAGGTCGATACTCATGTATACGCAGAGGATGTCCAATGCTTAAACAAAATAAAGAAATAAAACAAGTTTAAATCTTTGCAAAATAAAATGCACAATCACAGCGACTTTTCAGCAAAGTTGTGAAAGTTCACAAACTTAACCAGTTTTATGTCTTTCGACAATCAGCGATTACTGAGTAGGCACACAATCAAGAAGGACAAAACTAAGTACTATGCTTTTGACCATGTTTCCCACTAGAACTAGGCTTTTTCATTTAAGTTTGTATCGTTATCGCAAATCTACTAGTCTAGCTAAGCCTATCGTCACATCTTTAGTGAGACCATTTATCACATTTTATCTTTCCATTTCTTTAGCATGTCGTGACAGTCCACTGATTTACTATCATTTCCTCTTTTTACAAAAAAAAAAAACTCATTTTTGATTTTATCATGTTTTTTTTGGCTTTTTCAAATTTTCAAATATTTTTGTATTTTCTGAAATTCTTACTCCCCCTAAAATGCAAATACATTTAACGGAAATTTGAAAACAAACTGTACAATGAAATGACAATTGACATCAAATCACTTCAAATCGCCATTCACTTTGCATAAACAATCAGAACTCCCCCTCACAACAAACTATTTTCCCATTGATTTCAAAACACTTAAGTTTGTTTTAATCAAATGGTTTTTCGGAAAATAAGTTTTGTTGATTGATTTTACCATTTGTAGGTTAGGGGTTTGGTTCATCACATTGTCTTCCAACCAAATACCACATGTAGGAAAATGCAAGTACAACTTAATGTCCTTGATTTACCACTTGTAGGTAAAAACCTTTTTCAACCACATGGCTTACCAACCAATACCACATGTAGGTTGAATTCTCAAGATGCCGATTCCTACTCCTCACTTACCATCCTAGGAGTTCCGGCAATTCATACTCATGACCAATTTTCAATTTTTCAATCAAACAATATAAGAATAATGTCGATTCATGCTCCGCGATTACCAACTTGGGAGCTCCGGCATGTCAGGTTTTTCAGTTAGAGATTTTCTTCCAAGCCTGACAGACCTTGGGAGATTTCGAGTTATCAACACTCGGTTGCTTACCTGCCATCTTTTTCTCATAAAATTCTTTAACCCCCTTTACCTTTCCATCAATAATTTTATCAAAAATGTTTTGAACTGTGGGGTTAAAAGTCTTTTCAACATCAAATTCTTTCTTTTCGGAAAAGAATTGATTTGAAATTTCAACTTTGCCAATTTTAGATTTCAAATTTTCAGCCCGCAATGGTAGAAAATTTACATCATCCAAAGGCAGAACTGAATTCTCCTTTTTCCTAACAACCTGTGGCTCCTCTGATTTTGTGAAATCAGATTCATCACCAGAACTATTTCCTGAATTCTTAACAACCCATTTTTGGTTATTAAGTTTCTCTTTTCTCTTGAAAACATTTTGCGAACATTCACCAACCTCATAAATTGAATTCTCAAAAACTTTGAATCTGTTTGTTGGTGGTTCAGTTTTCTCAATAACCTTTTCTTTCAGTTTACCAGAGGCTTCCTGTTTTGTTTGCATTGCCTTTGGACAATTCCTGGCAATGTGACCAACTGTTTTACATTGAAAACATGTTCTCTTCTCTATCTTCTTTTGAGCAACACTTTTCTTCATTTCTTCTTGCTTTTTGGCAAGGAATTCCTTGTTCGTCTCCTTCCAGAATGAACTCTTTTATTCTTTTTCAGCATTTGTTCCTGAAACAAAAACAGTTTTTGGTTTATAAATTTTCTCATTTTTATAATTTTTCTGTGCAGTAAACCTAGTCCATTCTTTTTGAAATTACCGTTATGGTTTGATTTCTTTTGAAACCCCGAACCAGAACTGTAACATTTTTTCTTGTTTAAACGTTGTTGAACTCTTGAGGTGTAATGATTTGGTTTTTCAGAAAGATTTAAATCTTTTATTTCAGAAATATTAATTTCTTTTAGTTTGAAAACCTTTTTGATCATTTCTTGCTTAACACCTCTTATTGGAAAAGTCTCATCAGAATATAATTTGTCAGAATCTTTCAAAGTATATGCTACTTTGATCGGTTTGTCATCCAAATTAGATTTTGATAACAAAAATTCTTTATTATAAATCCATTTTCCCTGTTTGTCTTTTTGACTTGATGTGTCGGACTTTGACTTTGACTCTGATTTTGACTCCGACATTGACTCCTCTGTTTCGTCCTTATCCAACACTTGATCGACCACCTTTTTTATTAATTCGGACTCATGATCAGTGTCGGACGACGTGAAAGTGACATCTATACTTTATGGCAAGTTATCCGACGACCCAGACTCCCACTGTAAATTTGTTGCCTTTTCGACTCTTTCAGAATTTGGATTTCGAGGAGAATATCCATTTTCGACCGGGGGTGGACATTTGTTATAGACAACACTTGGTTTCTTACTAGAAATCTTCACTTCATCATCTTCTTTTGTTTCGGACTTCTTCTCTTCCGAAGTCTTCTCATCTTCAAACGTCTTCAATCCCTCCACTATAGGGTAAATCCTGTCAACAACAAAAGTAGAACATGAGTAACTTTTTAATACATTGTTAACTCTTTCGGTTTCAATTCTTTGTGTTGCCAACTTCAATTCAAGCTCAGCACACTTCTCTGTGTAGTAGTTGACATCGTCAAGCTGTCTCATGTAAGCTCCTTTGAGTGTATTCATTGCTACAGCTTGTTCACTACTTGACTCGTTGTACTTATTCATCTCTCTGTTCAAAGTATCATATGATTCTTTCAGCCTTTTTATGTTGTGCAGCAATTCATTGTTCTGCATTATCAGAGAATCACAATTCATACACTTTCCAGCAACCTTGACTACCTCATCATCTGTTTTGATTTCAAATGCTGGAACTTCTTTAACTACTCTCACTTGAACTTCTTCTAAAACTTCTTTCTTTTTCTTTTCTTCACCATTTAAACGTTTTCTTATTTTTCTGCCCAATAATCATCAGTATAATCATTGATAACATGAGCAACAAATCCTTTAGCCAGGAATTCTTTGTCTGGGCAATAATCGTCCCAACTGAAACCTTCTGCCAATTTTTCATCTTCTTGTTCTGCCACACATACTTTACTATCTGTTGGAATGTATTTATCCCAACTGAAACCATTTCCTTTATCTTGATTAACAAGACATGCTCTCTTTGAATCTTCAATTTCTTTCCTACCATGAGCTGTTTGTGGCTGTTGTTGTTGATGTGTCTGTTGAGCAACTTGATGATATAACGCTTTTCGATAGTAATCATTGTTTCCAAAGGGATTTTGAGCTCCACTTGCTTCACGATTTGTGCACTCCCTCTTGAAATGTCCTTTTTCCCTGCATCGAAAACAAGTAACTTTAGACTTATCAAATCCTAAAGCTGAAATATGTGCATCGCGAAAATCATCTCTGCCTGTAATTTCTTTAAACTTTTCAGCACATCTCAGTACACTAGCCATGCACCATTTTATATCCATCAATTCCATCTCTTCAGCATCAATTTGATCGTAATCCTCTTTTGTTAGCATTGGATTTCCGATCCTTCCTGCAACTAAACCTCCATAGGATTCAAGCACAGTTACCAACAAAGACATGTGGCTTTTAGCAACTTCCTCGATATAATTCTGATCATTTTCAAGGTTTAAAGCAATTTTTAAATTGAAGTACTTTTCCACTCTTTGTTGTAGAAAAGTGTGGATCAAATGATGGAAATGAATAAAAACCCATCTTGTTACTTGATCCTTGAGATGGCTTTTCAGAAGATCCTGTTGTATTGAAAGCAGTTTCAACTTTTGGCGAAAACTTGGTTTTGTCATTAACACCACTTTTGTAGTACAAACCAATGTCTTGCTCTCCATCATAATTCTTCATTCTCGCTATCTTTCGTTGCTCCATTTCTTGAGCTTCAAGCTGTTTAATAAAATCACTCAATGTTAGATCATTAAAACCTGGTTTTTTTTTCAACATCATAAGATACGTGCCCCACTCATCATGTGGCAACGCATCAGCTAACTTTTCAATCAACTCATCTTTATCCTTTCATATACTCAATCTGTTCATGTTTTTCAATAAATTGCAGTATCTTTCAATGATCTGCTTGGTGCTTTCATTTCTTAAACCTCGAAACAAATCGAATTCCTTCTTCATCAACGACTTTTTGTTCTTAAGCATGTCATCACTACCAAGAAACTTTGCTTCTAATTCAGTCCATATCGAATGTGCAGTTCCATTATGTTGAAGTAAAATCAAGTTGTCTTCTTTAATTGCCTGCTACAACAAACTAACCATCAATTTCTCATCTTTGTATTTCTTTTTCTCCTCAGCACTCAAATCTCTAATTGGTATTTTCTCTCGATCGCTACCAACTGGTCTAAAATATTGAACTTCAGTATGTTCCCATGCATCTAAATGATAAGCTTCAACCCAGTTACCAAATCGTTCAACCCATCCACTAAAATCAACAATATCCAAAAGCTTAGGCGGTTTTTGAGTTGTTCCAGTTTCATTTTCAAGCATCGTGTTCTGCGTAATTGATATCGGACTAGCAAAAGCATTGTAAAACTCGTTGTCCATGTTTTGTTTTTCAAAAAAAATTCACAATCTGCTAATTTCAAGCGAAATACTATTCTCAAGCGAAATAACCCTTCAAGCAGAATAGGTGATTTCAAGCGAAATCACAAGGCAATTTCAAGCGGAATAAGCCTTGAAGCAGAATAGGTGATTCAAGCGAAATCATAATGCAATTTCAAACGGAATATCGAATTCAAGCGGAATCAGCAAGTATTTTCAAGCGGAATCAGAAACAATGTGAAGTTTCAAACGAAATCAACCAGAACTCTCAAGCGGAATCAGCATGATGTCAGCTATTCGATCCGATTTTGGTCCAATAGATCAGGTTTTAAGCAGATTTTAGATCTGATACTTTCAAGGGTTTGTTAAAACACAGTTACGCACACATAGTGAAAGTTTTAGCCAATTTTAACCGTGAAAAGTTGTTCAATTGTGAAAGAAGGTGTAGAAATCAGAAAAATGAAGTTGAATTGGTATAAACTCTTCCTCCTGAGCTCTGATACCACTTGTAGAATCGTTTTCAGACCCAAACGAGTCGATCAGAAGAGTTTATCTCAATACGAGTGGCGGAAACAAACGTATCGAGGTCAATTCAGCTAGATTCACACATTAAACTGTCCGTATATTGATTTTGGATCAATTACAACCCTGTGGACACTTCGGCAGCACTTCGTTACACTGACTGGAACTGTTACAAATGAAATGGCACTTGAGGTATTTATAGGAAGTCTGATTTCGCTTGAAACAGTCTCAAGCGGAATCACTTTCAAGCGAAATCACATATTTCGTTTGAAATGATCCAACTCAAGTTCTAGCAAAATTAAACTATCTTATTTCGCTTGAAATGGTTATTGACCATTCAAGCGGAATTACCTATAAACACAATTCCTCGATTTCCGTGCCCTGATCTAACTCGTACAATACAAGACTCGATACAAGACGAAGTCGACAGATGCATGCACCAACATCTATGGCTAGGGATGAACACAAGAGGTTGAAGATGATAAATGTGTTGGATAATAGCAAATGATGAAGGTCCTTGAAGTTCCAAAGCCACCAAACTTGCTTGTAACCCTTCTTACACCTTGTGATGAGTTTGAAATAGATGAAAGTGAAAAGAAAATGATGGCGGTGTGGGAAGGAGGTCTCGGCCGAGAATGGAGGAAAGGGAGGGAAGAAGGAGGTGTGTTGTGTGTTGTGAAATGAAAGAGAATGAGGATCTAGGGGTTAATATAAGCTCATGTCCAACAAGTGTTTATCCTTTGTACATTGTGTCACCCTAAGTACTAAACACAATCTAATAAATAAATCAACAAATCAAATGTGTAAGGGGGCCTTGGTGGCCGTGAGATAGGTGGGGGGGGTACAGGTGTAGCTTCAAACCATCTAGTTAGTTTAAGATTCAAATCCAAGTATAGTTAGGTGTTTAGGTTATGAGATATTTTATAAGGGGTGTTATGATGTTCGGGGATCATAACTAGCTCAGAAATAATTAAACAATGCTTCCAGTGTAATTTCGGTGTTTCGGACAGTGTCCGGTTGTTTGGTTAGATACCGGTTCGTTAAAGCGTCAAACTATTCCGTTTAGTGTTCTTTATGTTACCTTTTGTGACACTTTTAATTCCCGACACTTAGGAAAGCATTCAGGACCATTTAGTCATATTTTTGCATAAAACTAGCATGTTAAAATGCTGATTTTTGCTGATTTTTGCAGGATTCTGCACTTTATGTGGGTTTTGGGCACTTTCCGGCACTTTATCTATCACCTATAAAAGCAGTTTTGTGGTCCTTACTTCCCTACACACTATACTAGTGTAGTACTTGGTTTCTGGCTCATACTGGGTCTCAAAACACTGTATGTCTATGTACTGAACCCCGTCAGCATATTCCTATTTTATCTGTTAACTGTGCTAACTGTGCTTTGTGCATCATTTATGTCACTAAAGTTTGTATGTAAAAATGATGTGATAGTATGAAATGTGATGCACATGTAAGTATGATGCAGAAATTAGAAAGCAGTTATTTGTATTTCAGCACAGTCATTAAGCACTAATCAATATTAATTAATTGTACGGATACCTGGATTTTTGACAGTTGTCACACCAGAGCCAAAGCGTATTGCACGCTTTATTAGTGGATTGGCTTTCGAGGTAAAGGGACATGTGAAGGCTTCAAAGCCTGCAACCTACCGGTCAGCAGTAGATTTGTCTCTGTCCGTGACTTTGGATATTGTCAGAAATAAATCTGTAAAGACTACAGATGATGGGAAGAGAAAAAGAGAGGATGATAACTCACAACGTTCTAATAAGAAGAAGAATTATAATTCGGGGTTTAAGAAAAGCTCCAATCAGTCGGGTGAAAAGCCTTTGTGCAAGAACTGCAAGAGGAACCACTTTGGGAAATGCACAATCGATCCACAGGCTAAACCCTGTGGAATCTGCAAAAAGAAGGGTCATAAAACGTTGGAATGCAAGGACCTAAAGAATGCAACCTATTATGGTTGAAATGAAAAAGGGCACATCAAGACCAACTGCCCGAAAAACGCAAAGAAGCCTGAAGAGGCTAAAAAGACAAATACCCGAGTGTTCCAAATGAATGCCAAGGAAGCAGTGCAGAATGATAACGTTATAACAGGTACTTTCCTTATAAATGATATTTATGCTAGAGTTTTATTTGATTCTAGTGCAGATAAGTCCTTTGTAAACAATAACTTTAGTAAACTATTGAATCTGCCTATTAAAACTCTAGACATAAAATTTGAGGTAGAATTGGCTGATGGTACCATAGAAATTGCTTCAACAATTCTAGATGGATGTTTCATATCCATTAGGAACCATTCCTTTCCGTAGTCCTTATTGCCAATGAAATTGGCGGGGTTTGATATAGTTCTAGGCATGGATTGGTTGTCGTTTAACCAAGCTCAAATTGCCTGTGATAAGAAACAAATTATGATCAAAACCTCTTACTATTCAAGGAGATACGCGTTATGGTGTCGCAACCCCCGATCCCTGATCCCCGGGAACGGGCGGACGCGATCTCAGAGTTTCGGTGGTATCAGGTTATTAAATCTCGCAGCGGAATTTACATCAGGACCGTAGTTAGGAAATGTTTATCACAGTAAATCCACCATATTTGATATTAATAATAACAAGGGCAAAACCCAAGTTTCTTATTACAATACATTTATAGGGACAAACCCTATTTTATTGAATTTAAAACATCGTTTATTAGGTAACTTTTATAGCCACATTTTCCCCAAGCCTTCAGTGCTCTCCAGCTGGCTATCATTAATTGGCTGTTCACATTGTGTTACCTGTAACGCGTTTTAAAAACATTTGTCAGTCGGAAATACTGGTGAGTGAATCCCAGTTTAATCAAGAAACATTTTATCAATTAAAACAGTATTGAGAGCGATCACATTGTTTATTTCTACACAATTACTCATTCAGTACTTCCCACTCGACCGGATCTATGGCTATGGTCAAATTACCCATTGGCTAACTCGTCGTCCAATGGTAATGCACTATCATTCCGACATACTACTACTACTACTCGTAGTAATAAATTTTATATACAAAACCCCATAATACCGGCAGTAATTGAAGAACTACAAAGACTCAATCACCGCTTAATCACATTGTAAAACATTTAAGGTTTTGTAAAACATTCAAAAAAGGTTAACAAAAAGAGGATAAACTCACATTGCTGTCTTAGGATTTTCATAAGGGTTTCCTGGATATAATCTATAATTTATACAAATGTACATTGGTTAGTACCATAACCCTTTGAAATTATTAATGATACCCTCCCCGAGACGGCATTCCAACAACTACGTCGGGCAGAATCACGACAGTTGTTATGGAACCCTAAATCAATCGGGCAGTGTAACTATTACGAAACTGGGGTTATAATACTTACAACGGAGCAGAACCTCGCTAATTAGGGGTGTAGTACCCGACTATAATGTGCCTTCTACAGAAATTTAGATTGAGAATTGAGAAATGAACGAGTTCTGGTTGATCCCGATGGCCTTCTTATATAGTTGCTGATTCTAGTCCTGTCGCGGCCCGCGTAAGGTAAGGCGAAGCCTTACGCGGCCCGCGTCAACACCGGTCAACATAATAGCTTAGCTGGGTCAGCTAGTAGGTCCGCCACGATATCGACACGTGTCGGCTCAGGATGTATCCGCGTTTCATGGTCTCTCGCGGCTCGCGTCGACTAACAAAGACTCTTACACGGCCCGCATTAACTAAAGGAATCAGCGGGGTCAAGTCCAGTCTTGATACCGCCCGCGTGAGATGTTGGGGTGGGTCTACGCGGCCCGCCTCAACTCCATTTTTCTTATTTTTGATTTATTTTACAATTATAACATAACTAGGGCTCGGTTTTCACATACGGGGTGTAATATAAAACATATTTGAGACATTTTATAATATATTAGAGGGTCAGAAATATTATGAGGGTGTTGGCTTTACCGAGGGTTGTTACATTCTCCCCACCTTGTTTTAGAGCTCATCCTCGAGATCTACTGAAACAAGTGCGGATATTTTCTTTTCATTTCTGATTCAAGCTCTCATGTGTATTCAGGTCCTCTTTTGGAGTCCCACTTCACTTTGACTAGAACTAGTCTCTTATGCTTGAGATTCTTGACTTTCTTGTCTTCAATTTGTAGAGGTCTTTCTACAAACTTGAGTTGTTCATTTACCTCTATATCCTTAAGAGGTACTATCAATGATTCATCAGCTAAACACTTTTTAAGATTAGATACATGAAACACATCATGTATTCCTGTCATTTCCTCTGGCAGTTGTAGCTGATAGGCTACTGGTCCTATTTTTCTAATAATCTTAAAAGGTCCAACATACCTGGGACTTAGCTTTCCCCGTTTGATGAATCTTACCACTCCTTTCCAAAGAGAGACTTTCAATAATACTTTATCTCCTACTTGAAACTCCAATGGTTTTCGCCTATTATTAGCATAACTTTTCTGTCTATCACGTGCTGCTTTCAGTCGTTCCTTGACTTGAATAATTTTATCGGTTGTTTCTTGCACTATCTCAGGTCCAGATAGTTGCTTTTCCCCAATTTCTGCCCAACAGACTGGGGTTCGACACTTTCGTCCATAAAGTGCTTCAAATGGTGCAGCATTGATACTTGTGTGATAACTATTATTATAAGAAAATTCTATTAAAGGTAAGTGATCGTCCCAATTACCTCCAAAATCAATTACACAAGCTCTAAGCATGTCCTCCATTGTCTGAATTGTCTTTTCACTTTGTCCATCCGTTTGAGGATGATAAGCTGTGCTTAGTTTTAACTTAGTTCCCATTGCCTTTTGGAAACTTGACCAAAAATGAGAGGTAAATCGACTATCCCTATCAGAAACAATTGATAAAGGAATACCATGTAAAGAAACAATTTCATTTACATACAGTTTAGATAATTGTTCCATGCTAATTGTTTCCTTCATTGGTAGAAAATGAGCTGACTTGGTTAGCCTATCTACAATCACCCAGATTGTATCATTTTCTTTCCTTGTTTTAGGTAATTTAGTAACAAAATCCATTGTTATAAATTCCCATTTCCAAACTGGCATTTCTAATTGCTGTAACAAACCTGAGGGTTTCTGATGTTCAGCTTTGACTTGTAAACATGTTAAACATTTAGAAACATAGGCTGCTATATCCTTTTTCATTCCTATCCACCAGAAATTTTTCCTTAAATCCTGGTACATTTTATCACTTCCTAGATGCATTGTATACTTAGACTTATGGGCTTCTTCTAATATACAATGACGTAGATTTCCTAATTTAGGTATCCACATTCTCTTTTTATGGAATCTCCAAATTCCATCTGTCCCTTGTTCCAATTCTTTTATCATACCTTTTAATTTTTCAGAATCATCCTTGATTATTGATTCTTATGCTTCTCTTATCTGATCAATTAAATCTACTTGCAGATTTAATTTAAGAGAACGTACCCTTTTTGGCTTTTCTTGATACTTTCGGCTTAAAGCATCTGCCACTATATTGGCTTTTCCTTCATGATACTGGATATTACAATCATAATCACTAAGAAATTCCATCCAACGTCTTTGTCTCATATTCAACTCTTTTTGCTTGAAAACATACCTTAGACTCTTATGATCAGTGAATATGGTAAACTTACTACCGTAAATGTAATGTGTCCAAATCTTAAGAGCAAAAATTATAGCTCCTAATTCTAAATCATGGGTTGAATAATTTTCTTCATGATTTTTAAGTTGTCTAGATGCGTAAGCTATAACATTTTGTCGTTGCATCAACACCCATCCATAACCTAATTTAGAAGCATCACAATAGACTACAAAGTCTTTAGTTCCTTCTGGTAATGCTAGTATGGGTGTATGGGTTAATCTTTGCTTAAGGATTCTAAATGCTTCTTCTTGTTTAAATCCCCATTCAAACTTAACAGATTTACAAGTTAACTTGGTTAAGGGAATGGCTATTCTAGAGAAATCTTTAATAAATTTTCTATAATAACCTGCCAATCCTAAGAAACTTCTAACTTCAGTTGCTGATTCAGGGGTTTTCCATTTAGTAATTGCCTCAATCTTGGTTGGATCCACATGAATTCCTTCATGATTTACTAAATGTCCAAGGAATTGTACCTGTTCTAACCAAAATTTGCACTTTGAAAACTTATCATAAAGCTTTTCTTTTCTTAACAAACTTAAAAGTGGGTGCAAATGTTTTGCATGATCCTCTTTACTCTTAGAGTAAATTAGAATATCATCTATGAAAACAATTATGAATTTATCCAAATATGGCTTACATATTCGGTTCATCATGTCCATAAATGCAGCTGGGGCATTGGTTAAACCAAATGGCATGACAGTAAATTCATAATGGTCATACCTTGTTCTAAATGCGGTCTTAGGAATGTCCTCTTCCTGTACCTTTAATTGATGATATCCTGACCTTAAATCGATTTAAGAGAAAAATCGGGCTCCTTGCAGTTGATCAAAGAGATCATCGATTCTCGGTAATGGGTACCGATTCTTAATCGTGACCTTGTTTAATTCACGGTAGTCAATGCACATACGCATTGATCCGTCCTTCTTTTTTAACAAACAATATCAGCGCTCCCCATGGCGACGAACTCGGTTGTATAAATCCTTTCTCCAACATTTCATCTAATTGTTTCTTTAATTCTTGCATTTCTGCAGGTGCCAACCGATAAGGTGCTTTGGCAATCGGTGCTGTTCCGGGTATTAGATGAATCCTAAATTCAACTTCTCTATCCGGAGGTTGACCTGGCAATTCTTCTGGAAATACATCTGAAAACTGAGATACTACGGGAATATCTTTTAGTTCTTTTCCTTTAGTGTTAATGATTATAGAAATCAAATACACGATATAACCTTTTCTCATACAACTTGCAGTTTTCATCACAGAGATGAACTTATTGGACCTAGAAGGTTTATCTCCTTTAATTGTGATCATTTTACCTTTTGGTGAATTTACTTGAATTAACTTTTGATCACATAAAATACTGGCTTTATTGGCTATTAACCAATCCATTCCTAAAACAACATCAAATCCTACCAGATTCATGGGGTAAAGATTTGCAATAAATTTCTGATTTAAAATTTCTATGCTTGCTCCCTGCAAGATTTCGGAAATTCTAACAATTTCCCCATTAGCTGTCTCTACTAAGCATTCTTGTGGTAGTTTAGTTAATGATTGATTTAGAAATTTGCAAAACGATGTATTAATAAAACTTTGGTTTGCACCAGAGTCAAATAATACTTTAGCAAAAACATCATTAACTAAAAACGTACCAGCTATGACATCTAGAATCATCTTGGCTTCTTCTGCAGTTAGAACAAATGCTCTAGCATTTTTAGTATTCTTGTTATCTGGAGCTGGAGCTAATTTTGGACAATTTAGCTTGATATGACCTTGTTCTCCGCAATTGTAACATACCCTGCTGTTAGCTTTCTTCTTGCAGTTTTCTTCTTTGTGTCCTGATAGTTTGCAAAAGTTACAATATATGGAGCATTTTCCAGAATGCTTTCTTTTGCAATACCTACAGTAGGGTGCAGAGGTAGAACCTATATTTTTCCCACGGTTAGAATTTCCAGAACGGAATTCTTGGGTCAATTTCGGGGTTAGGTTCCTCCTTTGATCCTCTTCTATGGTACGGACTAACTCATCAGTCAAGGTATTGGCTAGTTCTACAGCTTCTTCTATTGTTTGAGGTCTAGCTGCCTTAACTACGTGTCTTATCTCCCCAATTAATCCCCAAATATAACGAGAGATTAATACTGGTTCTGGTGAAGCAAGAGTTGGCACTATCCTAGCATATTCGAAGAATAACTTTGTGTACCCCTTGCTATCCACACCAGTCATCCTAAGGTTTAGGAATTTGTTTGCTATCTGTTCTTTTTCATTTGGAGGGCATAATTTCCTTTCTACCTTGTCCTTAAACTCTTCCCATTCCATATTATAGGTTCTATCACTTCCTTTTGTTTGGAAGATAGTGTTCCACCATTCTAGTGCTGCATTCTTAAACAAATTAGAAGCAAACATTGTCTTATCTTCTTCAGCACACTTGCTTATCCTTAAGACTGCCTCAGTCTTTTCTATCCAGCGTAAGGTTGCAATGGCCCCTTCATTGCCTGAGAATTCCATTAGTTTACAAGACCAAAATTCTTTACAAGAACAACCGTAAGGCACGGTTCTTCTTCTTTTGGGAATGGGCATTTGAAGTACAGGTCTATTGTTCACGTTGTTTTCTGGTTCAGTTGGTCGCTTACTGCTATGCTTACTTTTATTATCAGCATCCTTAATAGCTTGAAGAATAAATGGCATTGCATCTATAATTCCTTGTGCTACTATGTGTTGGATAGCACTATTATCCACTTGATTGTTATTGTGATTGATGCTTGGATTCTCATTAACCACGTTAATGTTACTCTGGTTATCATTATTCAGATTTCCTTGATTTCCTTCGTCGGCCATCTGAATTTTTAAACATTTACCCCATATTAATATCACAAATAATAGGTAATATAGTTAATTACATGACACACAATTTAACCAAAACCGTCGATCATTGCGACTTGTACTCCATTTTCATATACTATGCGTCTATTACACACTAGTACAGAAATAAAGATTACAATACCAACAGAAAGAAAATTACACTAATAGTAATATGCATCCGTACACACATATTTTATTTTATTTTTATTTTATTGTATTTTATTATTATTACAACTACCATTTCCTCCATTCACATTCATGGATATGGATTTATCCAAAAATCCATATTGCGCTCATCGTATTTCCATACGAGACGCTCTCCCACCTGACGCATTCTCTCACTGCTTTCTAAAATTTCCTCCCCGAAAGTCCTAAGTTCTTGCACGTTTCTGCACTCATTGGGGGTGCAGGTTCTCGGACTGGGTTTGGAATCTGGAGTGCGGGTTCCTGATATGGGGGTGACAGTTCCTGAAATCGGTAAGGATCCTCTAAAATTTCCCTAATATATTCATCTTGGTAATAGGAATCTAAAGGGTCCATACCTGGGTAGGCTTCTATATTCTGTATGGGTGGGTATTCCTGGATAGGGTAACGTTGCACAAAATCCCTATTATCGTCCCACCAGGGGTCGTAATTTGGATCTAGAGGGTTTGGCGCAAGTACCCTAGGGATTTCTTCTAGGTTAAAGTCATGCATCTCCACCTGATTTTCCTGGTTTTCTATTTCCATGGGTTGCTCTGGGTTTTGTGGTTGTGGGGCTACTAGTTGTTCCAGACTTGGGTCAGCAGCAGTTGTAGCTAAGATATGGAAATTAGCTAGGCTTCTATTAAGCATATCCTGTGTATGGGCATCAGTTCTACGCTTAGCAGCTGCTAGAACTCTTTGCTGTTGCAACTTTCGCATTCTCTTCCTACGAGCAAAAGCTTCTTTACTGAACCATCCTCGTTTCTTATTAGGAAATGGTTCTTCAGATTGAGCTCTAAAAGCAAACACTCCCTCTTCCTGGTCAGCAGAATACCCAGAAAGGGCAGGCTGTGATGAAGTACCTTCACTCTTAGGTGATTCAGACAACAGACGATTCATGTCTGATGGTTCTTGATCACTCATACTGTAAACTAACAGATAGTCAAATAACACATAATAAATAAATACAGTTATGCATATGTGACAACTCGTATTTCCGAACCTATCTTTGTACTTTGAAGTAATGAATGTATTCGATATGTGATTTTATGAAAGTGAATGATTATGTGAATGTTATGTTGATACGTGCTTTGTGTAATATATGTATGTATATAAACGACCAAGATGCACAACACTCACCCGATCACACAAGCCAATTCGGGCTACACTCTTGTATTCGGACCAATAGGCAGCCCAAGAGAGGGTTCGGCCCACTTCCCCATGTCGCATAACACTAGGAGATAGGGTACACTTCTCATTGTTGCAAAACACTTTACACACACACAAACCTTAGCTCTTCTCTCTCTCTCTCTCTCTCACGAACCCGAAGGCAGCCACACACACTCCCTCTCAGTCGAGGATCTTAGCATTCGAATCATCCTTGTTCCTTCTCTAACCGGTTAGTGTTCTATGATGTGTGTTCTATGATGTTATTGTTACATGATATAGTGTGTATGAATGATAATGTTCTTGTGAATCGGATATGTATGATAGTGTTAATCGGATATCATGTCTTGTTTCGGATTGATTTCATGATGAGCTAAGGATATCTTGTGATTGATTGTGATTTAAATCATCGATTGTTGATGTGCAAGTAATCGGTTTACATATGTGTGTTGGTGAATGTTCATGCTAATCGGATTCCATAATTATTGTTTTAAGAACCGAATGATTGGTAATAGGCTGCATGATTGCTGAAATCGGATTAGTTGTAGGGTCGATCATGAGGTGTTATATAATGGTTTGAAATCCCTAAATGATTATGTTTAAGTGTCTTGATTATTGTTCATGATTATGATTATGTTAGAGTTATGAGAATTTATTTGAATACGCTTTGTTTGATCGATTTTATGTGATATGGATAGTGGGAAATTTGTTAATTGATAAAATGTAAATAAGGAAACAATTGAATGGTTGTAACTGATTGATATAATTTTCGGATGTTTAATATGGTCGCACAAGACTCCTGGTCGCACAAGGAGTCCATTCGCACAAGACTCCTAGTCGCACAAGGAGTCCAGTCGCACAAGACACTCACAGTTGCACAAGGCTGTTGGATCGCACAAGCTGTATGTTTGTTTAACTGTTTGAGCGGGATGATCATGTTGGGCTGGGCTAATTCTAATCGCACAACCCAACTGGATCGTACAAGATGTCCGGATCGCACAAGCTTGGATTTAAATGATTTGGGCCGTAATCATGTTTATCGTTTTGTTGGGTATTTTGATTTTGGGCCGGGTATTAGTGGGCTCCAATGGATGACTCGCACAAGACCACTAAGCTTGTGCGAGCCCAATCTTGAATACGTTATAAGGGTTGAACGTGATGATATGTGTTGCCATGATCTGTGTGTGTTTCTTACATGCTATCTTACGTGATACTTATGTGCTCTACTTGAAACCAAAATCCTGACTTATATGGTAACCATGTTAGGACGTGGTTGACCACTAGCTGCTAGACTTGACCTTTCTGTGTATCTGCCGAGCAAACCAAGGTGAGTTCACACTAGCCAAGGCATGGGATTCCCAGGGGTTGGGAATGGGATTGAATAACTACTCGTACAACTATTACTATTAAACTAATTACTACTGTCCTCGGATTGAAGGGCACGTACGTAAAACCTACGTACAGTTATACTTACTACTGTCCTCGGATTGAAGGGCACGTACGTAAAGCCTACGTACACGATCATAAGACCATCACCTCTATCAAAGGAAGTCCCTCATTTATCGACTTAATCGCCGAGGCCTATGGCGAGCGGGTCATTAGTTAATAGCGCTATTAGGTTTAACAAACCTCACACCGTGCCAGTCGGACGAGCGTGTACTAATGGACTATGGGCAAAGGGTCAATGCTGATAGACATTGACTTAGGGCACCTCTTACATTTTCGTAGTAGTCGATACGCGTGGTCTAGTAACACATGGGAAGCCCCCACTAATCATCGCACACATGCCTGGATTGGCCGCGATAAGGATTAATACGATACATGGTTTACAAAATGAACATACGATTTACGAAATGAATACTATAACCAAACAACCAACTGTGAACTCGCTCAACTTTGTTGTTGATTCGTTGCTACATGCCTTGTAGGTCATTAGGTACCCATGGAGCTTGCACAGGGAGGAACGGTCGTTGTGGGACATGGCAGTGTGTGCCATGCTTTAAACATTACTTTATTTTATATTTAATACTTGCTATGGGTTTTACAAATTATGCTTCCGCTAAACATTTAACTATGCTTTGGGTTTTTGTACACCTTTCATATTGTTTGGTTGAATTATGTTTACTTATATGTTGTTCAATATGATTGGTGGCTTTATCCTGGTCAGTCACGCCTCCAAGCGGTGATGCTCCGCGTGTGGATTTTGGGGGTGTGACAGATTGGTATCAGAGCCATTGGTTATAGAGAACTTGGTTTTAATAAAGGAAAACGTTTTTGTTAAAACCAGACTATAACTTGTACAATGCTCAACGATCCACAACGTCGCTTCACTCCACGTGCAAGACTCGACATTCTAGGTGATATGGTTTATGTTTTATTACCTACATGCTAGATTACGTAGAACTTTGCTCATGGTATGCTTAGTTAGTATAGCTACTGTTGCTTCAACACGTATGTGCTTACTCTCTTCTGTCATCTCACTTTCGTGAACCCTTCTCACTCGTGTTTCCCTTGATATGAAGATCATGTCTGGACGCATTAACATGACACAAGCCCAGTTGACGGCTCTGATTAACCAACAAGTTGTTGCGGCACTTGCAGCTGCTTAGGCAGGAGGTATACCCTGCCATCCCGACTCACTCTAGGATCTTTGGATCCTACTCTCATGAATCCAACCTTTGTGTTAAACTTTGTTCTTTCTTACTCTCACGACAGGACAACCTGCACAGCCTCCTGTGTGCACCTTCAAAACTTTCATGGACTGTCATCCTGGTACTTTTAGCGGCACTGAAGGAGCTGTAGGTCTCCTCCACTGGTTTGAAAAGCTCGAGTCTGTGTTCGAGATGTGTGAATGCCCTGAGGCTCGCAGGGTGAAGTATGCTACCGGCACTCTAGAGGGTTTAGCGCTCACGTGGTGGAACGCTCAGGTCCAAATGCTGGGGTTGGTTGCTGCTAACGCCACCCCATGGAACAATTTTAAAGAGATGATCAAGGAGGAATACTGCAGTCGTGATGACATTCATAAGTTGGAAGTCGAGTTCTACAACCTCAAGATGACGGGGTCAGAAATTGAGGCGTATACGAAGAGATCGAATGAGCTTGCATTACTGTGTCCTACCATGGTGGACCCTCCAATTAAGCGTATTGAACTTTTTCTCAAGGGCTTAGTGCCAGAAATCCAAAGTCATGTGACTTCAGCCAACCTAGCCACCATCCAGCAAGTTGTATAATTGGCTCATCGCCTCACTGATCAGGCGGTGGAGCAGAATAGGTTACCGAAGCGTATAAGTGCTGCAGCTACTTCTGAAACTCCCAGTGACAACAAACGTAAATGGGATGGAGCTTCAAGCAGAGGTTCAACTTCTGTTCAGTCCCAGTCGCAGCAGAGAAGAACTGAAGATTTTAAGAGCCCTGGTCAGCAATCTTCTGGTAGCCAAGGGCAAAGTGGTTATTGAGGGAACCTTCCAAAGTGCAACAGATGCAATAAACACCACAGCGGCCAGTGTAACAAGAATCGTTGCCAGAGGTGTCTCAAAATGGGTCATGAAGCTAAGGATTATAGAAGCTTACGACCTGCAAATCAGAACCAGCGACAACAGCCACCAGCTCCACAAGACCAACAACAGCAGCAACGAGACAACAAAGGGTGCTTTCAGTGTGGAGCTGAAGGCCACTTCAAGAGAGATTGTCCCCAGCTGAACAGGAACCATAACAACAACAACAACAATAACAACAATCAGGGGAATGGGAACAATGGAGGTAACAATGGCAACGGTGCAAGGGGTCGTGTGTTCGTTATTGGCCAGGGAGAAGCGAGGAATGATCCCAATGTTGTGACGGGTAAGTTCCTTCTCGACGACTTTTACGTTACTGTCTTATTTGATTCGGGTGCTGATACTAGTTATGTGTCCCTAAAAGTTAGTCAACTGCTTAAGCGTACCCCAACACCTTTGAACCCCAAGCACGTTGTAGAGTTAGCTAATGGTAAAAGTCTAGAGGTTACCCACATAGTCAAGGGTTGTAATCTTGTTCTTGCTGATCACACTTTCTCGATCGACCTCCTTCCTATCACTCTGGGTAGTTTCGACGTTGTCATTGGGATGGACTGGTTATCCCAACACCAAGCAGAGATTCTTTGCAACGAAAAGATTGTCCGTATTCCTCGCCCAGGTGATGAACCTCTCATGATTCGTGGCGACAAGAGTGGTGCTGTTGTGAGCATCATCTCTTTCCCTAAGGCTCAGAAGTGCCTGAGAAAGGGCCACACTGTTATTCTGGCTCTAGTTACTGACACCTCGAAGAAAGAGAAGAAGATAGAAGATTTTCCAATTGTATGCGACTATCCTGAGGTATTCCCTGAGGAATTGCCTGGCCTTCCGCCTCATAGGCAAGTCGAGTTTCAAATCGAGCTAGCTCCTGGAGCAGCGCCCATAGCTCGTGCACCGTATCGCTTAGCTCCATCAGAGTTGAAAGAGCTATCTACGCAACTACAAGAACTCTTGGATAAGGGTTTTATTCGTCCTAGCTCTTCACCCTGGGGAGCTCCAGTACTATTTGTGAAGAAGAAAGACGGTACTTTCAGAATGTGCATCGACTACCGTGAACTTAACAAGGTGACTGTGAAGAATCGCTATCCTCTTCCACGTATTGAAGACTTATTTGACCAGCTGCAAGGGTCGAGCTACTATTCAAAGATTGATTTGAGATCAGGATATCATCAGCTGAGAGTCCGAGAAGAGGACGTCTCCAAAACAGCCTTTAGAACTCGATATGGACACTATGAGTTTTTGGTTATGCCTTTTGGGCTGACAAACGCACCTGCGGTTTTCATGGACCTCATGAATCGAGTGTGCAAGCCTTACCTAGACAAGTTCGTCATAGTTTTCATCGACGACATTCTAATCTATTCGAAGAGTCAGGAGGAACACGAGCAGCATCTACGACTCATTTTGGAACTCCTTCAAACAGAACAGCTGTACGCCAAGTTTTCAAAATGCGACTTCTGGCTAAGTGAAGTCCATTTCTTAGGCCATGTGGCAAACAAGGATGGGATTCATGTAGATCCATCCAAGGTAGACTCGATTAAGAATTGGCATGCGCCTCGTACGCCAATGGAAATTCGCCAATTCTTGGGATTGGCAGGTTACTATAGGAGGTTCAATAAGGATTTTTCCAAGATTGCACAGCCTCTCACCTCCCTAACGCAGAAAGGCGTTGTTTATCGATGGGGAAACGCACAGGAATTAGCATTTCAACATCTAAAGGATAGACTTTGCAGTGCACCTATCCTTTCATTGCCAGAGGGCACAAACAACTTTGTGGTTTACTGCGACGTATCAATTCAGGGTCTTGGTTGCGTACTGATGCAACGGGATAAGGTTATAGCCTACGCCTCACTCCAACTCAAAGTCCATGAAAGAAACTACACTACACACGACTTAGAGCTGGGAGCTGTTGTTTTTGCACTTAAGATATGGCGACATTACCTGTACGGTACCAAGTGCGCCTTCTACACCGACCACAGGAGCCTCGAGCATATCTTCAAACAGAAGGAACTAAATATGCGACAACGACGATGGGTCGAACTGCTGAATGACTACGAATGCTCGATCAGGTACCACCCAGGCAAAGCCAATGTTGTGGCTGACGCCCTCAGTCGAAAGGACACTGCGCCTAAGCGCGTGCGAGCTTTGCAACTCACTATACAGTCTAGTCTTCCCTCTCAGATACGAGATGCTCAGGTAGAAGCATTGAAACCAGAAAACGTCAGGGCTGAAGCCCTACGCGGCTCAAGGCAACGCTTAGAATAGAAGGAAGACGGTGCTTACTACGTCACAGGACGCATTTGGGTCCCACTTTACGGCAACCTACGAGAGCTTGTGATGGATGAGGCACACAAGTCTCGCTACTCGGTACATCCTGGTTCGGATAAGATGTATCACGATATCAAAACTACGTATTGGTGGCCTAGCATGAAAGCTCACATAGCAATGTACGTTAGCAAGTGCTTGACTTGTGCGAGAGTCAAGTCGGAATATCAGAAACCTTCAGGCCTACTCCAACAACCAGAAATACCACAATGGAAATGGGAGCAAATTTCCATGGATTTTGTTACTTGTCTGCCTAGATCTCAACGTGGTAACGATACTATTTGGGTGATCGTGGATCGACTCACAAAGTCTGCTCATTTCTTGGCTATTAAGGAAACGGATAAGTTCTCCACACTAGCAGACGTATATCTTAAGGAAGTTGTC
Source organism: Helianthus tuberosus (assembly GCA_030545235.1). NCBI lineage: Eukaryota > Viridiplantae > Streptophyta > Magnoliopsida > Asterales > Asteraceae > Helianthus > Helianthus tuberosus. Next base: position 154,704,996 of record CM060409.1, read on the forward strand.
TCGAGGCACGGAGTGCCCACCTCTATTATCTTAGATCGAGATGCACGTTTTATGTCAGAACTGTGGCAAGCAATGCACAAGTCTTTTGGCTCACGTTTAGATATGAGCACAGCTTATCACCCACAAACGGATGGGCAGTCTGAACGCACCATCCAGACCCTCGAAGACATGCTTAGGGCATGTGTAATTGACTTTGGCAACGGCTGGGAAAAGCATCTGCCACTGGTAGAATTTTCGTACAATAACAGCTACCACACCAGCATTAAAGCTGCTCCATTTGAGGCATTGTACGGGCGTAAATGCCGGTCACCTCTTTGTTAGGCAGAGGTGGGGGATAGTCAGATTACTGGTCCAGAACTTGTGGTAGACACAACAGAGCGAATTGCTCAAATACGACAACGAATGGCGGCGGCTCGTGACCGTCAGAAAAGCTACGCAGACAAGGACAGGAAACCACTCGAGCTCCAGGTTGGGGAGCGAGTGCTACTCAAAGTTTCACCCTGTAAGGGTGTGGTTCGTTTTGGTAAACGAGGCAAACTTAACCCACGATACGTTGGATCTTTCGAAGTCATCGAGAAAATAGGCAAAGTGGCCTACAAACTAAACTTACCAACAGAACTCAGTGCAGTTCACAACGTTTTCCACGTGTCAAATCTGAAGAAGTGTCTATCAGATGAGACCCACATAGTTCCTTTGAAGGAGCTCACTATCGACGAGCAGTTACGATTCGTCGAGGAACCAGTTGAAATCACGGACTGGGATGTTAAGGTCCTAAAGCACACTAGAATACCTCTCGTTCGAGTTCGTTGGAACTCCCGTCGCGGCCCAGAGTTCACCTGGGAACGCGAGGATCAAATGAAGCAAAAGTATCCCCAGCTATTCACAGACAATACAACCACTACTGAGGCCAAAGCTACAGAATTTCGGGATGAAATTCCAGATCAACGGGGGGAGGATGTGACACACCAGGAAAACCATGCAACCTAACTAGCTTCCTCAGTGAGTACGTACCAAATTTCGGGACAAAATTTCTTTCAACTTGGGGATAATGTGACAACTCGTATTTCCGAACCTATCTTTGTACTTTGAAGTAACGAATGTATTCGATATGTGATTTTATGAAAGTGAATAATTATGTGAATGTTATGTTGATACGTGCTTTGTGTAATATATGTATGTATGTATATAATGGACGAAGACGCACAACACTCACCCGATCACACAAGCCCATTCGGGCTACACTATTGTATTCGGACCAATAGGCAGCCCAAGAGAGGGTTCGGCCCACTTCCCCATGTCGCATAACACTAGGAGATAGGGTACACTTCTCATTGTTGCAAAACACTTTACACACACACAAACCCTAGCTCTTCTCTCTCTCTCTTACGAACCCGAAGGCAGCCACACACACTCCCTCTCAGTCGAGGATCTTAGCATTCGAATCATCCTTGTTCCTTCTCTAACCGGTTAGTGTTCTATGATGTGTGTTCTATGATGTTATTCTTACATGATATAGTGTGTATGAATGATAATGTTCTTGTGAATCGGATATGTATGATAGTGTTAATCGGATATCATGTCTTGTTTCGGATTGATTTCATGATGAGCTAAGGATATCTTGTGATTGATTGTGATTTAAATCATCGATTGTTGATGTGCAAGTAATCGGTTTACATATGTGTGTTGGTGAATGTTCATGCTAATCGGATTCCATAATTATTGTTTTAAGAACCGAATGATTGGTAATAGGCTGCATGATTGCTGAAATCGGATTAGTTGTAGGGTCGATCATAAGGTGTTATATAATGGTTTGAAATCCCTAAATGATTATGTTTAAGTGTCTTGATTATTGTTCATGATTATGATTATGTTAGAGTTATGAGAATTTATTTGAATACGCTTTGTTTGATCGATTGTATGTGATATGGATAGTTGGAAATTTGTTAATTGATAAAATGTAAATAAGGAAACAATTGAATGGTTGTAACTGATTGACATAATTTTCGGATGTTTAAACTGGTCGCACAAGACTCCTGGTCGCACAAGGAGTCCATTCGCACAAGACTCCTGGTCGCACAAGGAGTCCAGTCGCACAAGACACTCACAGTCGCACAAGGCTGTTGGATCGCACAAGCTGTATGTTTGTTTAACTGTTTGGGTCGGATGATCATGTTGGGCTGGGCTAATTCTAATCGCACAATCCAACCGGATCGTACAAGATGTCCGGATCGCACAAGCTTGGATTTAAATGATTTGGGCCGTAATCATGTTTATCGTTTTGTTGGGTATTTTGATTTTGGGCCGGGTATTAGTGGGCTCCAATGGATGACTCGCACAAGACCACTAAGCTTGTGCAAGCCCAATCTTGAATACGTTATAAGGGTTGAACGTGATGATATGTGTTGCCATGATCTGTGTGCGTTTCTTACATTCTATCTTACGTGATACTTATGTGCTCTACTTGAAACCAAAATCCTGACTTATATGGTAACCATGTTAGGACGTGGTTGACCACTAGCTGCTAGACTTGACCTTTCTGTGTATCTGCCGAGCAAACCAAGGTGAGTTCACACTAGCCAAGGCATGGGATTCCCAGGGGTTGGGAATGGGATTGAATAACTACTCGTACAACTATTACTATTAAACTAATTACTACTGTCCTCGGATTGAAGGGCACGTACGTAAAACCTACGTACAGTTATACTTACTACTGTCCTAGGATTGAAGGGCACGTACGTAAAGCCTACGTATACGATCATAAGACCACCACCTCTATCAAAGGAAGTCCCTCATTTATCGACTTAATCGCCGAGGCCTATGGCGAGCAGGTCATTAGTTAATAGCGCTATTAGGTTTAACAAACCTTACACCGTGCCAGTCGGACGAGCGTGTACTAATGGACTATGGGCAAAGGGTCAATGCTGATAGACATTGACTTAGGGCACCTCTTACATTTTCGTAGCAGTCGATACGCGTGGTCTAGTAACACATGGGAAGCCCCCACTAATCATCGCACACATGCCTGGATTGGCCGCGATAAGGATTAATACGATACATGGTTTACAAAACGAGCATACGATTTACGAAATGAATACTATAACCAAACAACCAACTGTGAACTCTCTCAACTTTGTTGTTGATTCGTTGCTACATGCCTTGCAGGTCATTAGGTACCCATGGAGCTTGCACAGGGAGGAACGGTCATTGTGGGACATGGCAGTGTGTGCCATGCTTTAAACATTACTTTATTTTATATTTAATACTTGCTATGGGTTTTACAAATTATGCTTCCGCTAAACATTTAACTATGCTTTGGGTTTTTGAACACCTTTCATATTGTTTGGTTGAATTATGTTTACTTATATGTTGTTCAATATGATTGGTGGCTTGATCCTGGTCAGTCACGCCTCCAAGCGGTGATGCTCCGGGTGTGGATTTTGGGGGTGTGACAGCATATACTTTCATAATTTATTTCCTAACAAAATTTAAAATTTAAGTGTCAGCAGAACACTTCTTTGGCTCAGACCAGTGGCTAGGCTCTGATACCACCTTCTGTCGCAACCCCCGATCCCTGATCCCCGGGAACGGGCGGACGCGATCTCAGAGTTTCGGTGGTATCAGGTTATTAAATCTCGCAGCGGAATTTACATCAGGACCGTAGTTAGGAAATGTTTATCAGAGTAAAACCACCATATTTGATATTAATAATAACATGGGCAAAATCCAAGTTTCTTATTACAATACATTTATAGGGACAAACCCTATTTTATTGAATTTAAAACATCGTTTATTAGGTAACTTTTATAACCACATTTTCCCCAAGCCTTCAGTGCTCTCCAGCTGGCTTTCATTAATTGGCTGTTCACATTGTGTTACCTGTAACGTGTTTTAAAAACATTTGTCAGTCGGAAATACTGGTGAGTGAATCCCAGTTTAATCAAGAAACATTTTATCAATTAAAACAGTATTGAGAGCGATCACATTGTTTATTTCTACACAATTACTCATTTAGTATTTGCCACTCGACCTGATCTATGGCTATGGTCAAATTACCCATTGGCTAACTCGTCGTCCAATGGTAATGCACTGTCATTCCGACATACTACTACTACTCGTAGTAATAAATTTTGTATACAAAACCCCATAATACCGATAGTAATTGAAGAACTACAAAGACTCAATCACCGCTTAATCATATTGTAAAACATTTAAGGTTTGTAAAACATTCCAAAAAGGTTAACAAAAAGAGGATAAACTCATATTGCTGTCTTAGGCTTTTAGTAAGGGTTTCCTGGATATAATCTATAATTTATACAAATGTACATTGGTTAGTACCATAACCCTTTGAAATTATTAATGATACCCTCCCCGAGACGGCATTCCAACAACTACGTCGGGCATAACCACGACAGTTGTTACGGAACCCTAAATCAATCGGGCAGCGTAACTATTACGAAACTTGGGTTATAATACTTACAATGGAGCAGAACCTCGCTAATTAGGGGTATAGTACCCGACTATAATGTGCCTTCTACAGAAATTTAGATTGAGAATTGAGAAATGAACGAGTTCTGGTTGATCCCGATGGCCTTCTTATATAGTTGCTGATTCTAGTCCTGTCCCGGCCCGCGTAAGGTAAGGCGAAGCCTTACGCGGCCCGCGTTAACACCGGTCAACATAATAGCTTAGCTGGGTCAGCTAGTAGGTCCGCCACGATGTCGACACGTGTCGGCTCAGGATGTATCCGCGTTTCATGGTCTCTCGCGGCTCGCGTCGACTAACAAAGACTCTTACACGGCCCGCATTAACTAAAGGAATCAGCGGGGTCAAGTCCAGTCTTGATACCGCCCGCGTGAGATTTTGGGGTGGGTCTACGCGGCCCGCCTCAACTCCATTTTTCTTATTTTTGATTTATTTTATAATTATAACATAACTAGGGCTCGGTTTTCACATACAAGGTGTAATATAAATCATATTTGAGACATTTTATAATATATTAGAGGGTCGGAAATATTATGAGGGTGTTGGTTTTACCGAGGGTCGTTACATATGGATTGCCTGATCAAGTATCTATGCTTAAGGCATCCAAATGTTTGAAGAACAGCTGTGTCACTTACATGGCACAAGTGACTGTAGACAGTCCGAAGCCCAAGATAGAAGATATTCCTGTTATTTCAGAATACCCAGACGTCTTTCCAGAAAAACTACCTGGCATACCTCCTAATAGGCAAGTGTAGTTCAGAATTGATATTATACCAGGAGCTGCACCAGTCACACGAGCTCCTTATCGTTTAGCACAGACCGAAATGAAGGAATTAAGAACCCAGTTGGATGAACTATTGGAGAAAAGCTTTATTCAGCCAAGCTCGTCACCTTGGGGAGCACCCATTTTATTTGTGAAAAAGAAGGATGGTTCAATGTGCTTGTGCATTGATTATCGCGAGCTAAACAATGTAACAATCAAGAATCGCTATCCATTGCCCAGGATCGACGATCTGTTTGATCAGCTACAGGGAGCAAGTCTTTTCTCAAAAATCGATCTAAGGTCGGGGTGTCATCAACTGAAGGTCAGAACTGAAGACGTACACAAGCCCGCGTTTAGAACAATGTATGGTCACTATGAGTTCTTAGTGATGCCGTTCGGGTTCACTAATGCAACTGCAGCATTCATGGACCTCATGAATCGAGTCTGCAAGCTGTATTCGGATAAATTTGTCATTGTCTTCATCGATGATATACTTATTTATTCCAAGAGTCAAGCTGATCATGAGAAACATCTCTGATGCATCCTCAAACTTCTGCAACAAGAAATTACGCAAAATTCTCCAAATGCGAATTCTGGCTTCGCGAAGTCCAATTTTTTAGACATTTGGTAAGCGAGCGCGGTATCCAGGTAGATCCCGCTAAAATAGAAGCAATCATGAATCGGGAAGCACCTAAGACACCTACTGAAATTCACAGCTTCTTAGGGTTGGCGGTTTATTATAGGAGATTTATCGAAAACTTTTCAAGGATAGTTGCACCTTTAACTACTTTAACCAACAAGAATGTGAAGTTTGACTGGGGTCCCAAGCAACAAGAGTCTTTCGAGATTCTCAAACAAAAGTTGAGCAATGCTCCTGTATTGACACTACCTGAAGGAATAGATGAGTTCGTTGTCTATTGTGATGCTTCACACACATGCATGGGATGTGTGCTTATGCAAAGAGGCAAGGTGATTGCCTACGCATCACGACAACTAAAGGTGCACGAAAAGAATTACACCACCCATGACTTGGAATTGGGTGTCGTTGTATTTGCACTGAAGCTATGGAGACATTACCTGTATGGAACCAAATGTGTAATATATTCACACCACAAAAGTCTCCAACACTTGTTTAGCCAAAAGGATCTCAAAATGAGGCAACGCCGTTGGATGGAAACATTGAACGACTACGAATATGAAATTCGCTACCATCCTGGCAAAGCGAATGTGGTCGCTGATGCTTTAAGCAGGAAAGAAAGAGTCAAACCTATACGAATCAATGCTAAGAGTATTGAACTAAAGAACAGTCTAAACGAGAAGTTGTTGACAACATAGAAAGAAGCTATAATGGAACACAATCTCCAAGAAGAAAGATTGGGTGCAACCTTTGATCAGTTGTCACCTGGGAATGATGGAATTCTCAAATTGAATGGTCGAATCTGGGTTCCAATTCATGGAGGACTTAGAGATGTAATTCTCCAAGAAGCTCATAATTCCAAATACTCAGTTCACCCGGGAAGTGAAAAATGTATCAAGACTTGAAGGTAAACTATTGGTGGATGAGTTTGAAGAAATCCATTGCCACACACGTAGCTAAATGTTTGACGTGCTCACAGGTTAAAGCCGAACATCAAAAGCCATCAGGATTACTACAACAGTCAGAACTTCCCACATGGAAATGGGAAGTGTTAACCATGGATTTTATCACCAAGTTACCTAAGACAAGACATGGAAATGATACAATATGGGTCATAGTTGACAGTCTGACTAAGTCAGCTCATTTCTTGCCCATTAAGGAGACTCATAGCTCCGATAAACTAGCCCAATTGTATGTGGATGAGATTGTATCTCTCCATGGAGTACCGGAATCTATCATATCCGATAGGGATACTAGATACACTTCTCATTTTTGGAAAAGTTTCCAACAATCTCTAGGCACTCGTTTGAATTTCAGTACTTCTTATCATCCTCAGACGGATGGGCAAAGTGAGCGTATGATTCAAACACTCGAAGACATGCTTCGGGTATGTGTCATTGATTTGGGTGGAAGTTGGGATGATCATCTTCCTTTGATTGAGTTCTCCTACAACAATAGTTACCATTTGAGCATTCAGGCTGCGCCTTTTGAGGCCTTATATGGAAGAAAATGCAGAACACCCGTCTGATGGGCGGAAGTCGGAGAAACCCAGTTATCAGGACCTGAAATAGTCCTTGAGACGACGGACAAGATTGTTCAGATCCGCGATCGTCTAAAAGCTGCCAGGGACAGGCAGAAGAGCTACCCAAATAAAAGGCGCAAACCTCTAAAATTCGAGGTAGGAGATAAAGTGTTACTCAAAGTGTCACCTTGGAAATGAGTAATGCGATTTGGTAAAAAAGGGAAAGCTAAGCCCAAGATACATAGGACCGTTCGAGATCATTGAATGTATTGGGAATGTGGCCTATAAGCTAAATTTACCTGAAGAGCTTAGTGGAATTCACAATGTATTCCACATCTGCAACTTAAAGAAATGTCTAGCTGATGAATCACTAGCAATGTCTCATAAAGATGTGCAGATAGATGAAAGCCTAAAGTTTCTTGAGAAACCTATATCGATCGAGGATCGACAGGTTAAAAAGCTTCAAAGGAAGCATGTACCGATTGTGAAAGTAAAATGGGATGCTCGTAGAGGCCCAGAATATACATGGGAAGTTGAATCCACTATGCGACAAAAGTACCCTCATTCGTTTCAGTAAATCTCGAGGTTGAGATTTCTTTTAAGGGGGTGAGGATGTAACACCTCGCAAACTCGTATTCAATAATGTGAAGACACGTGTCATAAACTCTAAACTTGCAATAAGTTGATTTTGAAGGGCTAAGGTTGAGAAACAGTGAAAAGATATATATGGAGGGACTAAAAGTATAAACAAGCTAAAACTATGCATCTAAATAACCTTACACGATGTTCGTATTCTTAAACGGGGGGATTATTGGGCATGAGAAGCCATTTGTGAAAAACAAGTGAAAGATATAAGACGAAGGGGTTAAATGTGTCAACATGTTAATTCTTACCTCTGAGTGACCTTTTAACAAACCCGGTGCTTTGTAATGTCCAATTATAATTCCAAGAATGCTAAATGATAGTTAAATAAGGCTTCGGTACCGTTATTTAAAAGTTGTGCAAAATCCCAAGAATAAGGGTTAAAAGTGTCAACGAGAGAAATTAGTCCATTTCGGGTGATCTCCGACTGAACGGAAGCCGAACGATGTTTATTATAAGTTTCAAGATTCTTAAAAAAAACTAACTATGGGGGGTCAATAGTGCTAAAAATTAAAGTTATTTGAAGTTATAAAGGACCAGGGATTGAAACTGTCAAGATTGAAACTGGTTTAACCAGTTTGGAGGAGAGTCGCGGGTCGCGAGAGCCCCCTCTTAATTCTCTCGCGGGGCGCGAGGAAGTGCCCAGATCAGTTAATAAGGACAGCTGCATGTTGCAGCTTTCCAAACCGCCATTACATGCCTGCTTCTCGAAACCAGGGCTTGTTTGATTGTATTTACTGTCACTAGAACACGTGTAATCATCTGAGGATGCTCAAGAACACTTGGATTAATCCTAAGGCACCATATTTCACTATAAATAGGTGCATTCTTTCACCATTTAAACTTGCACCTCTCAAAATTTCTCATCTTCTCTTACTCTGGAGCTTCCTGGTCATAAAGGAGACTCCCCTTAGTTCAAGCTTCAAGCTAAGACCCTTTGTAAGTGTCCCTAGCCTCTTTAGTTCGGTTTTTATATAATTAAAAGCCGAAAGTCAAAGTTGCCGCAATTCGGCTTTGACTTTCAGTTTAGACCTAAACGGTCCAGCCATTGTTCGAGGCGAATATTGCTACGTGATCGTAATTAGGTAGGTGTTAATCCCTAAAAAGGGCACCTCCTAATTACCAATTTACTTAGTTAATTGTTAGGTCAATGTAATTAGTATAAAAAGTCAAACGTGTCAGTTTTTAAATAAATTCAAATCTGATAATGTAGAGGTTATAAAATATGTTTTATCACTCTAATAACTTGGTAAACATTATTAGAACATGTCTAAACATGTTCAACCCGACAATTCTAAGTTTAGGCTCGGTTCGCAACCGAAAGTCGCAAAAGCTTGACTTTTGCTTTGACTTTCAGTTCTGACACGAATTAGCTTGTTTTCTTCATGCATTAAGGTTCCTTTGTGACCATAATATATGGTAGTATAACCCTCTGAGGTTATATCACATGGTTACATAGTAATCTGAGTTTATTTACTTGATTCCGTTATTATGCTTAATATAGACTAAAATGCCCTTTTTGTCAAAAATAAGATTTTCATAAAAACAATCATGCGATTGAGTTACATTCTGATTAGTAACATATTTTGACAATTATCTTCTGGTCACAAACTGAGATTACATAATAAATCGCAAAACATGCATTTAAAAGGACTAAAATACCCTTTTGCATGCAAATAAAGTTTAAACTTGATTTTGACATAAAAATTCATTACTAACTGTTATAATATCATATTTAGGACTAATTGGGATTTCAAATCAGATTACTACTGAGTTTATGCATGAGTTTCGTACTATGTTATTAAATGACGATTATACCATTTTCACACATAAAATGGATTTTAAATAAGATTAACGTGCAAGAACTTTTTGTTACTGACATAATATGATAAATAAATTATTTTGACCATTTAAAGCTCGTCATAACCTCAGCAATTCCTAAACATCGAAATAATCATCATTTACCGATTTTTACGACACTAAGGCGCATAGTATGGCTTTAAACCATATTTGGCACCTAAGACTTATTACCTACTGATTTTATAAATTTATTTTAATGTTTTTACAGTAGGTATAAGTCATGAACTCAGAATCCCAAATAAGTCCTTAATACTATGTGTGAAATGACCAAAATACCGTTTCGGGGCATAGTTTGGCGATAAATGGTAAACCACACACACACACACACACACACATATATATATAATATATATATATATATCCTACTATTAAAATAACATAAATTAAATATTTTTACAAAAGGTTTATGACTAGAACCTCAATTTGCTGCAAAACCCTTTTATAACTCATAAAATGACCAAAATGCCCTTTTGAGGCATAATTCGGTTTTAAAACCTCTTTGGGCATATTTATTGATATCCTACTGATATCATAACATATTTTAAGCGTAATAACTTATGGAACTTGTATATGACTCATCCGGTTACCCGTTTATGCTTATACGCGTTTGGTGCGGTTTATGTAACTAGTTTGCACGAATTAGCTGAAACGGGTTTAACCTTATCATTTTTATTTCAAATTCCAGAATGTATTTAGTTTACCCATAATATACAAGTCCACATACTTGTTGGGTCTAAATTACATTCCAATCCGGTCACCGCTTAATCTAGCGTTTCGTACCGTAAATCCTTCTTTAAACTAACCGGTCTAAGTTTACAACTTAAATAAGACCCGTTAGTAATCTAATAGGTTAATAAAACCTCCGTTCCAGATTAGGAGCCCCGGTAAAAGCTACTTGCACTAGTTTGAGTACATTATACGGCTGAGTAGATAAATCTCGCATTTAGAAGCTCAGGTAAATACTTTTAACTTATTTTCCCTTAAACGGGCTTGGGATACAGGTAAAATATTACCGCTTGGTCGGGTATGGAATCATTTAATCGGATTGTGATTAATAAATTACATAACCCGTTTTAATATGTTTTGTTTGATAACATAAACATTGGGGGTTAATGCGAGCGTGTCCTGGATATCCTCGGCTCATTTGATTGCAAATGGCCACGACTTAAGCACGGAGTGTAGGCATACACCTGACAGTTGTGTATGTAAAAAGGTATACCCACATTGTTGGGGATAACTTCTTGTGAGTTTATATCAGTGGTGTGTCGGTTAATCATATCTCGGCTTCTATCCCGGGCCCTAAATATATGACAAACATGTAAATCTGTATACAAGATTATTTATAATTGTCCCAAGTTATAAAAGAATATTTGTGCCTTGCGCATCTAAAAATCATTTTCATAAATGTTTTCAAAAGAGTCGGTTAATTGTATTTACCAGTGAAAACTGACGTATTTTCAAAAGACTAGTGACAGGTACTACACGTACTAGGCTGGGAGCTTCTGGGCGTTAATTAGAGAATCTTGCAAGTTCGTAATGCGTTAAGTCTATTGAACATGTTTTGTATTATATTTAGATTCGCTTGTGGATCCTTTCTTTACAACCGTCTGTATATTCTTTTATCGTACTTTGAACTTTTGGTTTGTAATAGTAATTTCTACCAAGCCTTCCGTTGTGCTATAAACTGTATATATTTGACTATGATGATATCAACTACGTCACGATACTCCCCACCAGTTTTTGGTTAAAAATATCGGGGTGTGACAAGTTGAAGGGTTCTAGTCTCGGCTAGATCCTCGGTTCTTGTGAACGGGTCCCCTACTTTTGAATTTAGTTGTTCCAAAGGGGTTAGGCAAGGAGATCTGTTGTCTTGATTCCTGTTCCTTTTGGTTATGGAAGCTCTATCCAACATTTTTTGTAAAGCTGGGGATGAGGCTTTGTTCAAAGGAATTCAAACTCCTAATAACGGTCCGAAAATTTCTTATTTGTTTTACACGAATGATGCTCTTTTGATGGGGGTTTGGGATAGGGTTAATGTGTTAAATGTGACTAGATGTTTGCGAATATTTTATTTGTGTTCGGGTTTAAAAATTAACCAGCATAAATCTAACTTATATGAGTTGGGAGTAGAAGATGGGGGGGTAGGGGATATGGCTGAGGTGGTGGGATGTAATTTTGATAAAATGCCGCTTACTTATTTGGGGATTACGATGGGAGCTAACATGAACAGAATCAACAATTGGACTCCAATTGTGGAAAGCTAAAACTATTTCGATAGGGGGAAGACTCACCTTGATTAATTCTGTGCTGGAAAGTCTCCCTATCTATTAATTCTCATTATACAAGGTTCCGGTGGGAATTTTAAAGATTCTCGAAGCAAAAATGAGAAAATTCTCTTGGGCGGGTTCTAGTGAAAATAATAAATTGAACTGGGTGGCTTGTGATTAGATCACGTGTCCCAAATTAAAGGGGGGTTGGGTATAAATAGATTTAAAGAGATTAATTTTGCTCTTCTTTATAAATGGGGGTGGACGTATAGAGTCGAAAATCAAAATTTATGGAGAAAGGTGGTGGAAGCTTGCCATGGTAATAACAACCAAATGAGCTTCCTACCGCTTAATGGAAAAATTACGAGTTGTTGGAAAAATATTGTGAACTCGATCTATAATCTAAAAACTAACGGGAAGGGTATGAACAGGATGATCGTGGGTAAGGTTGGGAATGGGGAGGAAATTCGTTTCTGGATGGACACTTGGATGGGTGATACGCCTTTTATGGATAGATGGCCAAATTTGTTCGGTTTGGAATTGTCTAAATTATGTAGGGTTGCAGACAGAAGGGATGTGAACCACGGTAATAGCGGTTTCGTCTGGAATTGGTCTAGACAACCAGAGTCGGATGTTGTAATTAAGGAGTGGAAGGAATGTCAGGAGGTTCTCACCAGGACGTCATTTTCAAATAATGAGGATACACGGATGTGGAACGGCGACAAAATGTAATATTATGGCATGGAGAGGTAATTTGGATAGATTAGCTACGAAAGTTAATTTAAGAAGAAGGAATGTGAATATTGCTTCGGTAATGTGCCCTTTTTGCAAAGATTATGAGGAAACGGTGTAGCACTTATTTACTGCTTGTTCGGTGGTGGAAAGGTTTTGGTCGGCATTCAGCGCTTGGGGTAAAATTCCGCAAGTATATGCTTTCGACTTCAAAGACATTATGGAGATACACAACTTCACGCGTCTAGGTAAGAAAGCTAATGGTCTCATTCAAGGTTTGGTAATGATTTCGTGTTGGTGTATCTGGAAAGGTAGAAATGATATGGTTTTCTAGCATATTAGACGAAGTCTGGAAGATATGCTAGGGGGGGTTAAATCGAGGGGTTTTGGGTGGATTAGAAATAGAACTTCTTGTAAATGTATTAGTTGGGGGGATTGGTGTAAACATCCGCTGTATATGATGTAATTGTCTTCCCTTTGCCCGTTTGGGTCGAGGGAGTTGTTTGTTGTTTGGCCTTTTGCCCGTTTTGGGTCGAAGGTTTGTTTTTAATGAAGTTTACTTTTCAAAAAATAAAAATAAAAAAATTGTTAAGAGTTTTGATTTATAAACGTGCTAATCTTATTTTAGTTTATAACATAAAATAGCTGGGAATATGAATAAAATTAATAAGATACATCATCCACTTAACTCAAATCACTATATTCAATCTTCCATTCTTAGACCATGTGTAATGGTTAATGTCCCTTAATGAGCATTTTTCGTCACATCAACATTATAATACCCCTGCAAAAAAATGTGTAACGGTTAATGCCCATTTTTTTCAATACTTATCATTTTTTTCCCTCCTCTTTAGGCATTATTCTATAAATGCCCCTCCTTTTTCATGCCCCTATAACGCCCAAGGGGATTGTGCCAGGGGCTTTATCAAACTCTTTCATGCCCCTATAATGTCCATTACGCATGGTCTTATATGATGTTTACTATTGGTATGTTCTTAATTGTTCTCTTAGCTTATCGAATTTAAAAGGGTGTTTAGATGTGTGTTTTATAAGTGATATGGTAATGAAGTATTTTACCAATGTAATCGGTACAATGTTCGATTTATGTTTTTATTTATTTCAGTTTCGGTATATTGATACAAGTACTTAAATATTAGATTAAAAAAGTTCATAATTTACATATATTGAAAGAAACATTTAAAAAATTAGTTTTTTTTTTTAAATTACCTATATTAAAATCAGCAATTCAACAAAGACATCAAACTTGGTGTTAATATATCAAATTAAAAGAATCAAATGGGTGGTCAAATAGGGGACTACGAAAATCTCAAAATGAATCGAATCAAATGGGTTCAAAGTCCCCCACCACCATTAATAGTTTTTAAGTAATTAGATTATATTAAAATTGTAATCTTTTTTGTAATAAAAACTTTACACCAATTACTTTAATAAAGATTTTTTGCTTTTATGCATATATTATTATTTTGTTTGTCTAACAGGAATTATGTTGATTAATCCAGCTATAACATTGTGACGACGGGTCTATGGGTTGCCCCATTTACCCATCTTGGGCTACTTTCGCGTGGGCCCAACAGGATATAAGCCCACCAGTGGCTTACCTTGCCCACTAAGGCTCTCCTTTTACAAAATAGGCGGGAAACTAGAATCAGAGGACACCGACTACATTTAATGCCCGATTAGAAAAGGATATTTGGCTGGAAATTGTACTTCCTAGCCGGAAGTATTAAATGAGGCTGCCATCCTACCGTTGGGGGTCAGACACGTGTCTGAGCCCCCCAAAAACTCTTGGAATCCGTTGGATCATCTTAGCAAAATATCTCACATGGGAGATAAGGACTCGGGGTTATATAAGGGAGAAATAGGACGATCACGTGGCAGATTTTAAGGTATCACATTTAAAGCTCTCTCATTTATTCCGACCAACATCCTCGTATATTAAACACACACACATTTATTAGATTCACACCTTAGAGGAAGCATTCCGGTGATCACACTCATCGGAATAAGCTCCTCCAACTCTCCGGCAAGTTTACTTATTCTCACGCCGGAGCTTGGTCACGGATCCCCCTCCCGGGGCCCTCCGTGACGAGGCTAACGGTTTACTTTTTTGTAGCAACGAAGGCCGGGATATCTTGACGTCAGCGAAGACCCCTTTGAACGTCACCAGGGATTTGGGTATTCGACACATTGTGATTTTGTTTAACCTATGTCCCAAAACTTATAAAAGTTATAGCAGAATGTAAAATCTGCAAATTTAAATGTACATTGTTAATATTTGAGTGCAAAGTAAATTATAGTTTCTTTTTTAAGTGCTACACATAGAATTAACTAAAAACATTGTTTTGATATAAAGCATTATTAACAGAGTATTTACTGCCCTACCTTCCTATCATGACATTGTATTATCAAAGTTGATATATTACTCTAAATGTTTAAATCCTCTTCAGGTATATGCGGGGATTATTTCGCCTTTTAATGCTTCTATTCCCGCAGGCGTGATGAAGAAGATTATTAAGGTGATGGGTGTGAAGCATTTGTTAATGGTGATGAAGTTGATGGTAATTTTATATTTTTATACTCGGGTTATTCACGAGCTGAGCTCAAGCTCGGGTCTAATTTTCAACCAAGCTGGCTTGATTCAGCTCCACTTGATTTTTAAACTCAGCCACCTATTTGAGCGGGGCTCGGCTACTTTACAAACTGAGCCGGCTAGGCCGCTTGCTTTAGCTTGATTGCTCATATTCAATTATGCATTTTGTTCTAAAATCAACCATTAATAATTTGCTTGAGCCAGGGTCAGCTCAAGCTTGACTCGAATTTTAAACCGACTTGGCTCGACTTGAATTCTAAATCGAGTTATATATTTTACCGAGGCTCGGCTTCTTTGCAACCCGAGTCAACTCGGTTCGGCTCGCTTTAGCTTTGCTCAGATTTATTTATACATTTTCTTTGAAAAAGTAATAAGCAAAATCAAGTGGGGTAGTTGTTTTTGTGGTGAAGGAACGCAAATATCCGTTAGTTTATTTTAACACCAATGGAGGAAATCACTATCACTAGTGCTATAAATTTTGAAGGAGGTGAATAGTTCTAATTATTGATGGATTTTGTCACTTCCCAACTTGTTTTTTTTTTTTTTTTTTTTTTTTTTATCTTTTTGTTTTGAGCCTTTTGTTTCCTCTTTCTCTTAGCTTTTTAACTTCTTTTTTTTTTAATCTTTCTCTTTACAAATTTTAATATCCTCACTATATTCACATTTCAAAGCATACAATCACAATTGGCAACTATACATATAAAAAAAAATTGCCCTGCCGCGTAGCGTGTGTACCGACTATACGTAAAAAAATTGCTTACCACACCACGTAGCGCAGGTAGTAATATATGAATTATATCGTATCAACTTTCAAATCTTAATTATTATTTGCTTCATTTTTCCTTTTCCACAACATATAAAAACCCATTCCACCCAAACATACAAAAAGAACAATTCCATCAACAACAACAATCAAAATCAATTCCCATTTCCTCAGTCCATTCTTATTCTTCTCACCCTCCAAAACCTTTACCATAAAACTTGTTTTTTCATCAACATTATCAACCTCCTTCATTCCTCTTATCTCTCCATACAAATAACACTCACTATTCTCCCTTTCAAATAATGCACCCACACATGTACAATTCTTTCTACACGAACGCTTACACGACTCCTTTGTCGTGTTAAGAATTTTCCAGTTTTCGTTCCTCAAAACGATGGTTATATTTCGCGTCTCCTTCATATCATTCCTTGAACTTCTACAAAAGTGACCTAGAGACCCCTCGTTTGGCAAACACGAACATTTGTTAGAAAAAGTACAAATTTCGTTCCGTTTGCAAAAATATGGTTGATCACATTTGTTTCTTAGAGCTTGGAACGAGGTTTCGAATTTCCTTGTAGTATTTGAATAGTAGTAAAACCCTAAGTTCCCGGTTGCATTATCAATTGCTAAGAACCTTAAAAGTTTTAGTCTTTTGCATGGAATTTGGGCAAACTTGTGGTTGTTATAGTTGAACAAATGCATCCCGTTCGTCGCCAATTGAATGAATGATATGTTTTCAGGTTTCTTGGGGTTGAATTCCCAGTATGAGTACTTAAACTTTCCCGAATTGATGTAAAGTGAGAGTTTTTGTTGATGAATTTCGAACGAATAACTTGTATTTGAAATTTTAGAGGGAGAAGTTAGCTTTGTTCCGGCACTTAGTCTTTGTCCATAAAGCATTACATTTGTGGGAAAATGAAAGCTTTGCCATTTGATGATGTTGAATTCATCCACAAGAACAAGATTCCCATAGTCTGATAAATTCAGCCTCTGAAATGTGTATAAACAACGTTTACTCAATCAATCTTTAAGATATATAACAAAAAGTTCAATCTTTTTAGCCTCATATCTGAGGGGGGTTTTTTTTTTTTTAAACACAAGTTGGATCCTAGTTATGACTAGTTAAAAATAAAATCTTAAGATGATCCCCAACTAAAACGTTTTGGTTCTACCAACAGAGACAGATCTTTATTGGGGTGAGGGTCACATCATTGAATTTTTTTATCTCTGTTTTTTAAGAAAAAAACACGAATGGACCCTAGTTATAACTAATAAAAATAAAATCTTATGATGATCCGACTAAAAAGTTTTGGTTCTATCAAGGACGAGACAGTGGCGGATCCAGGAATTTTTTGTAGGAGGTTCACTTTTTTAAAGTTCCAATTCATATGTTTGAACATGTAAGAAAAAAATTCGGGTCGGTTCGACGGTTCAGGTCGGTCGAGAAAGGTTTATCACATAATAAAAAATTCAATACATTAATGAAAATGAAAAAACATGATCATCATAAATTTTAAAACACGCAACATGAATAAGATGGCCTTTACGAAAAAAAAATCATTTTAAAAGCTTACAAAAACATATAATATTCAATTTCAAATTGGCCTCTCATTCGTCTTAATTAACCAAGTCATCTTGTTATCCAATTTACAACCCCAAATCACTCCAGCAGGCGTTTTACCCAAATCCAAACAGCACAAATAAAAATTGTTTTCAGTCGTTTAAAATGTAGGCACTAATAGACGCAAACGGCTAGCAAATCTGAAACATAAGCCTCCATACGAGAAAACACCATTCAAAAGGTTAATATTAAACGACCAATTTCGTTGTATGATATCTTCTCAGGCTTATTTATTGAAAAATAAAAAGGAATTGAAAAAAATGTATGAAGTTTGGTAAGCAGATTTATCGACTGAAATTAATGGCAACCGGCTAGTAAAACTTCTAAATTCATTTAGCTACAGCCGATTTGGCAATCAAAAGTAAGGTATTAATCAACTTACTCTTGGTACAATGCAATAATTTTAATTGAAAAATGAAACATGAAGATGTAATACATTTACTGAGAGATCATGATGATAAAGAGTGAAGAGGAAGGCTGTTGTCAGGCTGAGATATTAAAGGGATTCTTGTGTTTTTTTCTCAACCGTAGATAATTGGGCTTAATGGGCTTTGAGGTTTGTGGAATTGTGGAATTGTGGGTTTCAGATAGGTGATGGGTACAGTAGTATGGCACTGATAACCGGTAAAAAATAAAAGAATCACGCAAACGGGATTCGAACTCGCACAATCACACTTGAAAAACACGCGATTCACCAATAGATCACTCAATAAATTTATTTAAAGGTTCCTCTTAAAAATATTAAAAGGTTCCTTCAATTTTTTCTACATTGCTTTACACTATAAATTACAAACCGAGGGGGTTACCCCCTCTTTGGCCATAGATCCGCCCCTGGGACGAGATATTCTCAACAAGTTTTAACTATATAAGATTACAAATGGTTATACATATGTGGAAACGTGTGAACTAGATGAATAATAAGTAATGGGTACCCAACCAACATGTATTAGACAAGGTTACGTTAATATGTTGTGAGACTTTTTTTCTTTTCTTTTTTTAAAGACGACTTTCTTGCATTAGGCTACTACAGTTGCCTCAGTCCGGCCAGATTATGTTATCTTAGGTGAGCCCACACTGGCTTCATATTTTGGCTTGGGCGTTCCCCCGGGAAACCATACCGCCGGCTGCCACTTGACAGTCGTTGTGCCACCACAAGAGCAGAACTCTCTGGTGTAACACACGGTGGGACGAAAACCCTGGTGGGCTCAGGATAGATCCTGACACCTCTGCAAAGAGGCTATGCTTTATCCATCATTGCCTAATCCACCAAAGTGACACAAGTAAAGATTGAACTTGGGTCTCCATTGAAAAGCCCAGGTCTCCTTATCACTAGGACACACCAAAACTTCTAAATGACTTGACCAATTACCAAGTTTCATATGGTCTGAAAGATGCATGACATGCATTTGAGAGCTTGTGGCATGCAATGGATACTTGTAGATAAAATGTTTGTGCATGCATCAATAACAAATTTGGTACAAGCATGAAGCAACCAAACGCATGCAATGATTACTTGTACTATGAGTAGCCTGGTGCATGCATTAATAGCTTGTATGGTACAAGTCACCAATATATCCCCAAGAACAAGTACTCTTGAAATATTTCATGTTTCATTTAATGGTTAGGACCTTGGAATATGCAAATGATTAATTGTGTTTTTAAATAAAAAAAAAATGTTTTTGAAGCAACCCAATACAAAATGACCTAATTGACCCGGAAAGGAAAAATCAATTCGGAATTTAATTTTACCACCTATACTTTTTAGGTGGAATCAGAGTGGGTCAAGAGGGTCTGTTAGCCGGCCACAATAATTAGTGTGTGTATATATATATATATGTATGTATAATTGTTTTTTAAGGAAAAACATGATTTGGTCATCTAATTGTAGCTGCTAAAAAGATAGTCTTAAGATAACTTCCGATAAAGAAGTTTTGGTTATGCCATTTGTACTTTCAATGAATCTTTAAAAATGCACTACAATAGACCAAATTTACCTTTATACCTTGGCCATGGGTTGCGGTTTGCCATCCGATTTCGTCATTCTGGCCCGTCAATCGCAAGTTCCCATCCCTAGTAAGATTGATTACACATTTCTCAGAGGTGAAAAACCGCGACGAGCTCCAAACCCTATAGTTCCCAAGATAAACATCAAATGAACAAACGTATTTATTTCCCTCAACCGCTTCAACTGTAAGCCCAGCCCGAAAGCTAGGCACCGGTTGACTGGTCTCAAGTACAAATGTTGGTGTAACAAACCCATTCATGTATAGAGGGGGTATAGCGACGGTAATTGCGGTATCAAGTTGAAGGTTATCAGTGGTGCAATGGCCATGAAAGTGAGTTGTAAAATGAATGAGTAATGCAAGTGAAAAAAGTATGTTCATGAGAGAAACAATAGGGGGGTTTAGTCTTCACATAGTTAGTGTGTGTGTGTGTTTGATGTGTGGTAAGGTTCATAATTGACCCAATGGGAGCAAAAAGAAGGCATGATTGTGTTGTTTTCCCACTCCATAAAAGGTGGCATAATGCTTACTTTCCAATTTTCCATCCCAATGGTGTAGGTTGGGCACTAGACATTACCTTCACAAGGCCAATTTTATACTACCTCATATTCATATAATATGTTAGGGACTTATAGTTGTGGTTATGTTGATTCAAATATAATATGTTAGGTGTTTAAAGCCAAGGCCGTCTTCGAAAATGTTTGAAAATCTTTAGGTTCTGTGCGAACAGAAAATAAGGGCCCCTTAAATATAAATTTTTAAAAAGAACATATATATAAAAATTTAAATATATGAAAATGAATTAATGACGCCGGGATTAGAACCCGTGTCTTCTTATTATTAAAGTGACTTTCAAACCATCAAACCAAGTGCTTCAAGATGGTATTTTTCCGATTCATTACGTATATATATTCTCACTTTACAATGTAAAACTAATATAAAAAAATGTGCACCAGATGGTTTTGAGCCCTGAGCCGTCGCCCATCCCGCACACCCTTCGGGCCGGCCCTGTTTAAAGCATTTGATTTTAAATTAATAACCTTTCTTATATTATGTGTTAAATTTTATAGTTTTGATACAAAAGTAGTATTAAATTAAAATCTTATTTGTTATTCTTCAAGTAAAACTATAAAGTAAGAATGAAAGATAATGTTCTCTCTTTTGTTATTATAGTACTTTCAAAAAATGTACCTATCAATTACTCATCTTTTTAGATTATGAAATTAAATTATTATATACTATATATGAATATTTAAATAATTATATAACTTAATTTACATAAATACCCCAACTTATCATATATATTGCACAAGTGTAAGTGGGATGTGATGCAAGCCCTTCGAATGAAAGTCGGTAATACTCCACTATTTCTTGCAAGAGACTTCGAATGAAAGTCGGTAATATTCCACTATTTCTTGCAAGAGTATTGCTGACGCACTTATGATCTTTAGGTGACGTACTCGAGGTTACAACAAGGAATAATTTAAGAAATAGTCACTCAACTTCCAATATTCACTCACTTTCATACAAACCATCGATCCCCATATATTATATAATTTACAACAATGTACGTAGCTTGGTATCCATTCGGAATAGCCCAATGGTGTTGGTGAGTTAGATAAGGTGTAGAATAGTAGGAGGTCATGGGTTCAATCCCTATGATGTGCAAGTTTAGCCATTCAAAAAAAAAAAAACAAAAAAAAATTACAACAAGGATGTACATTATGCTTTGTCTATATTTCTTGCTTAGGTTAGTTGTATTTTAGGTTTATGTTGTTGAACATGCTTTGTTTTTAGGCAAATTAGATTTAAATAATCCAAACTCACTGTTATTGGCCAATAATAATCCCAACTCATTTAATCACCAATAATAATCCGAACTATTCACTTTTGTTTGTAAAATACTCCCAGTTAAAAAAACACTAACTAGGTTAAAAAATTACTGATGTGGCATCTGATGTGGCCCTTTTAGCTGATGTGTCATATGACGTGGCAGTTGATGTGTCATTTTTTATGACGTGGCAGCTGATGTGCCAGTCTACGTGGCATTTTTCGATGGCGTTGCAGCTGATGTGGCAGTCTATGTGGCATTTTTCGATTATGTGGCAACTGATGTGGCAGGTGACGTGGCAAGCCACATCAGCAATTTTTTAACCTAGTTAGTGTTTTTTTAACTGGGAGTATTTTACAAACAAAAGTGAATAGTTCGGATTATTATTGGTGATTAAATGAGTTGGGGTTATTATTGGCCAATAACAGTGAGTTGGGATTATTTAAATCTAATTTGCCTTGTTTTTATTGGTATCAACATTGATGTGCAATGTTAGTTGTAATCTTTGTATTAAAATTTGTACAACATTTTCAGTGGAAACCCTATGTTTGATTAAAGGTTTTATTTGTGTAGTTTTCTTTGTATTCAAAACCTATTCCTTATCTCACCAAAATCAGTTTTTTTCTCTCTCTGTCTAAATTGTGAGACGCTCCTTTTGTCTCTCTTAAAATGCCGCACCATCCCATCTCTGCTGTCGTGGCCTGTTTTTCAAGCATCACGTCATCGTTTTGTTATTCATCGATTGCGTGGTAGAGGCCTTCGGCAGTAGATGAAGAACCGGTGCGGTGGTGTTTGTTGGAGCGTTGCTATGTTAGTTTGGAGGCTTTCGGAGGGTTGTAATGAACTGGTGTAGTATAAAGCATTTAGCGACATTGTTGTGCAATGTTGATTGTACTCTTTGTTTTACATGTTATACGTTGGTTTTCTTGGAAATCATTCCTAGATGCGTGGTTTTGTTTGTGTGTTTAAAGTTGATTACTTATTTCATTTTATCAAGGTTCTCTGGCAGATTTGGATGATGATGAAGCCGTCGGCTGTTGGTGATGAACCCGGTTTGGAAAGTTGTTGCATGTGAGTGTTCTAGCCGGTGATGATGGTTGCCGCTACTTGGCATGGCAAATTCGGTTGCAGCCGCAGCGGGCACTGAGTCGTGCTATCTTGATGGCGATAAGGATGTTTGAATCTGAGGCTCTTTTTTTTTTCTTTTTTTTCGACTTTAATTAGGTTGTTTTCTTGATGGTGGTGGTGGCTGGGTTGTTTGATGATGTTGGTGGTTGTGTTTTTTACGGTGTTATTAGCGACAATTGTGGTGGTTGTGGTGATTGTGTTGGTGGTTTTATTAGCGGTAGTTGTGGTGGTTGTGATGGTGTTGGTCGTTGTGGACTGAGATGGCAAAACACATGAATGGACATTTGAGACATGATTTAGTAAAAATGAGTACATAAGCTTTCCAAAATGAGGTATACATTAATATGTTTATTTTAAGATAAATATGATGATTCTACCATAAGTAACCAATTTGGTAGCTTTATCTTTTACATAGACACTATATGAGTAACAAAGATTAAATCAAAATAAACCAATTTTTAGAACATGTTGAATTGCCATGTAAATATATCAATTTATAACTAAGAATGACTATCAATAAATTAAAGAATTCATGGTTATACTATTTGGTACGGTTTAACGAAACCCGTCACACTGTGTTCCCCGTCGCATCACGGCGGGGTACTCATCTATTTGACGAAAAATGTGAAATATTGTCTAGTTTTAAGGTACAACATAGTCTTTTTTTAGTTATTACTAGGTTAGTTACCCGTGTGTTACACGGGTTGTATAATGAAGACGAAATAGTTCATAAATTTGTATATACTTCTAATGACTGAAATATGTATTACATATTATTGAAAGTGTAATTGTTGAATGTAGAAAATTCAAAAAACATAACATGTGGTATTCAATAAATTGGAAAAATTATTCCATATATAAATTAGTAAGTTTTTGATGCATTAGCACTTGTAACTTATGCTTGGGGAGTTTTTCAAAAAAAAAAAAACTTAATTTTTCACTTTCAACCTAAAAGTTTTATCTTTTACATTTTCACCCCCTTTTTCTGTTTTACTTTTAACTCTAAGTTTTCTATCTTTTATAATTTAACACAACACGTTGTTATTTACAACTTTGGTCCCCCATACTTTTTATCTTTTGCAAGTTTTTCGTTTTACGTTTCGTTCTAAATTTTGCGAGTTAACATGTCGTAGCGTGCATGTGAAGTTCAACGTTTTTGCTCTATTTTTTTCATATTTGACAGACCCGTCGCAACGCGTCCATTTTTCCCCTTTTGTAAAGTTCGTCGCAACGGGCGGGTCGTAGATAAACTAAGTTATTATTTTCTACATTTTACGTTTCTGCTTAATTTCTTCGCATTAAGACACTGTAACGGGTGTGCATGGTTCACCGATTTTAGTCTACTTTTCGTTCTGTGTAATTTTTACCATTTTATCTATTTTATTTTTACGATGTTGAGAGTCGATGTCGTGGCATTGGTACTACTTGGCACGGTTTTACGAACGTTTTTAACCTATTAAATTTTTTACTAATATTTTCTTTCGGTTTACCTCTATTCTTCCTTTACTTCAAAACTAATTTTTGTGTGCATATTTTATGTACCGGTATGTATAAATATGATTTGTTCTATATTCCGACGTAAACTTTTTTATAGACGAGTCAGGTCAAATATAATACGTTTTCGTTTAAAGAAACCATTTTTACGTGCATATTTTTACGTACGTTTTGGTATAAATTCAAGTTGTTCTACGTTTTGAGGTAAACTTTTTTGGGAAATGATTTAGGTCAAATATAATATGTTTTCGTGTTTATTTTATGTATGTTTCGTAAAGTTTGTTTCGACCCGAGTGGAGTCAAATTATAGTTTTTTTTTTCTACCTTTTTTTCGAAAGCTCTAATTAATCCCTTTCGATTACATGTGCATATTTTCCTTCATACATGTTACGTTTTCTGTGTATGAGTTGGGTCACATATAATACGTTATGATTGTTCGATATGAATTCCATTTACTTTATGTTTGATCCAATCACAATGCTTATACAGGTTACACTGAGTTCAACTGGATACGTCGAAATATGTGTTTTTATATGGTTAATGCATCATATAACGTTTGGACTAATCCATTCAATATTTACGATGTACCCGCGCCGCAACACGGGCGGGTCTTAACCCTAGTTGGAAAAAAAAATCTTCTACCACCTCCACCCCTTGTCGTCGATGTGGCACTCCTTTCATGCCCCAAGCTTGATCCACAACACAGCTTCATGGTTAGATTCAACATTTTTTTAATTATAATGGAATAAGAAAACAATGATTTAAGAGTAAACTTCCGTTTTGCTCCCTGTGGTTTGGTCACTTTAATGGTTTTGCCCCAATCCTTTAAAAATAGCCATTTTACTCCCTGATGTTTTCATTTTATTTCCAGTTTACTCACTAACTCTAATCTAGTTAAACATTTCAGTTAAAATAAGGGCATTTTGGTAATTTTATATTTTTCAATTTTATTAATTTCTTAAATCTGTTTTTTATTTTTATTGATATTAAAGTGAATATAAAAATATAAAACATTTAATTGTATACTAATAATAGATAAACACAATGAACAGTAGATTTGTTTTATTGATATTTTTTATTTTAATGTGTTATTTAGTGGTTTTTTACATGTGTTATGTGGTTAGGGATGACAATCAAACCCGAACCTGCTGGGTAAACACGAAACACGACACATTTGAGACGGGTTTGTGGTCGGTTAATCAGGTTTGGGACGGGTTTGGTAATAGTTTTATTTTTTCCGCGGGTTTGGGATTTAGTGATATACCCGTTTACCCGACCCAATTACCCGATAAAGTGTACCCGTTTTGCCCGATTGTATACCCGATATAATTCCTTTTATATTATTAAATATGTATATATACGATACATCCATTTTTTACACATATAAGTATTCTATTCCGTATACATTGTAGTTATTTGATATATATTTTTATAATGACATTACAAAATGTAACCGGTTAGTAGTTACCCCATAGATACCCAATGAGTTTTGAGATGAGTATACCCAACGAGTAATCTTTTTAAATTAACGGGTTTACCCGAAACCCGCGAGTATACCCGATACCCGATGGGTATTTACCAGCTAGAAACCCGACGAGTTTTGGGAGGGGTTTGGGACAAGCTTATCTAACCGGGTTAGGGTTTGGGATTACCTAAACTCGTCCCATTGCCATACCTATATGTTGTTCTTTTATATATCTTATGTAACTTGCGTTTGTTTTTATCGATGTAATTCACTTACCAATGTTTTTTTATCATATCAAGATTTTTTTTCTCTATGGGTTGCTGTAACGAGTGTAGGTGACGTAACAAAACAAACCGATACCGATCAAATTCCCACCGTGTTGGTATATTTTTTGTCATATCATGATTTTTTTTCTCTATTGGTTGCTATAACGAGTGTCAGTACCGTAATTAAACGAACTCATACCCACCCACCGCGCAACGCACGGATTTAATAACACTAGTTATATATTAATATATAAAGACATACCACCACCATCCAGCCACCACCAGTCCACCACCTGACATCACCGCCATCACCACCATCTTGCCATCAGCACTATCCTCCACAACCATCATCACTTCCCCAAACCCTACTGCTACCATTACCACCAAATCCCACCCCCACCACCTCATACATGTAAAAAATATCAAATCCTGATCCTTTATTCCATCACCAACGATTATAATCCACCAAACTCAAAAGGTGTTACAGATAACATAAATATCAATTCTAAGAGCTACTTATATATATATCCCATCTATTATTGATCCACCCCTTTCAAAATCAAAAAACTTCACACCATTCTGACCAAACTACCCTTCGTTCATCCACTCCTCCCAAAACCTCCCAATATCAGATCCTCCGTCGTCCACCGGCATTACCGCCAGCCCTGTCTAACTCGTCTTCATATGTCGCCTCACCGACTCCACCAGACGCGCATTCACGCGCCGCCGCTCGTGGTACGAGCTAGTAGATCGAACCGCTTCTCTCCTCAC
This sequence comes from Helianthus tuberosus, assembly GCA_030545235.1. Lineage (NCBI taxonomy): Eukaryota > Viridiplantae > Streptophyta > Magnoliopsida > Asterales > Asteraceae > Helianthus > Helianthus tuberosus. Next base: position 154,731,854 of record CM060409.1, read on the forward strand.
AATCGTCTCTCTCATCTCTGGGTTTCGATCCGACCATAGGTGACGGCAACCATCTCTGTTTCGGCGGTGAAGGCAGTCGTCATTGTTTCAACGGTGAAGGCCGCCTAGGGTTTCGACATTGACGCTGCCTAGGGTTTCGCACCAAGGACTCCATCTCCAGCGACGTTTTAGACTAGTATGATGATGGTGAGTGGTGATGGTGGAGTCTGCTCCGATGATTGGTGTGAGAGGTGGTGCTAGTTGTTGATGCAGAAGAGATAGAGAGAGAAGAGAGAGTGCAGAGAGGGTAGAGAGAGAAGAGATGATGGTTTTTGATTTTTTATTATTATATATAATATAATCTTTTATTTATAGTTTTACTAAAATACCCTTAGTTTTATATTTGAAGTTACCAAAATACTCTTTCAGTTAACAAACAATTTGGATGGAGTTAGAGGCGGGGAGTGAAATCATGAAGGGCTTCATAGATCAGGGAGTAAACTGGCTATTTTTAAAGGATTGGGGCAAAACCATTAAAGTGACCAAACCACAGGGAGCAAAACGGAAGTTTACTCATGATTGAATTATGAATTGTCATTAAATAAGAACTAATTTTAAAACTTGATTTCCGAAAATTGAGGTATCATACCAAAATTAAAGCTTCTCAAATTAATATGAAAAATAAGAAAACAAAATTTAAGATTAGTATTATTAAAAGTTAAGATGATATAAGATGGTTATGAATATAATACCGTGACAAGATCACCAAGCATTGACCGCTTTGTAGTTGAGGTGGTTGGTATAGCATAAAGCTTGATACCTTCTGCCAGCTTTTCATCTTGGTCACCAACCTTATATGCATAAACACAAAAACATATTAGATAGAGTAAAATGCATGGATAGTCCATGTGGTTATGTAAAATAACACCTATAGTCCCCAACTTTTGGAAATTACACCGGTGCTCCCTGTGGTTTGACAGTTTGTTACTCGGATAGTCCCTGGAGTGGATGTCCGTTAGTTTTCTCCGTTAAATCTATGTAAAATAACCAACATGCCCTCAGTATCAAATTAAAACACTAAAACTAATGGATTCATTCAATAACCAGACAATCAGACATTAAAACTGTTCCAGCAAACGCAAAGAATATAAAATCCATTTGATTCCATTACATAAAATTGAATAACATATGAATCTGGATATGAAAACTAACAATAGAAAAAGGTAAAGAACAATATCTTCCATTGGTTCTTGATGAGTAACAGACATAAAAACATTTTTCAAAAATCTAGTGATTGAAACTGAAATTGGGTTTAGAAAACTCATGAACCTAAAATCGAGATCGGCCCACCACTGCGAAATCGAAACAGGGTCACCGGTAACATCACCATCTCCACATCGTTAGATCACTAGTGCACACGTACAACCGTACTCGTGACCGGAGCCAATCAAATCTCAAAAGCATCCACTTTACACACTGAAATGTGTGAACTGTGAACCGTTAAATATCTTCCACCGCCTCAAACTCCCACCGTCGTCACCGGAATATCTGATCGGAATACCAGATCTAGTTGTCGAAGATACAATAACAGACATTAAACTTACAATTTCAGATAAACGCGAAGAGAAATGGCAACGGAAAGAGTAGCTCTGGACGGAAACACGATAACTCCGTTGACAATATGCATGATCGGCGCCGAAGGTTTTATAGGCTCGCATTTGTGTGAGAAGCTGATGGTGGAGACGCCGCACACGGTGTGGGTTGGATGGTGGTGGCAGGTGGGGTTGGATGGTGGTGTGAGGGTGGTGGTGGCAGTGGTGGTGCTGGTAGGTGGTGGTAGGGCTTTTCTTGAGAGAAAGAGAGAGAGATATAAAGATAGATATAAAGATAGAGAGAGAGTCAGAGTGAGTGGGTGTTTATATACATGTGTGTGATTTTTTTTATATTTTAATAAAAGCAAGGGGTAAATAAGTAATTTCAGTTGGACTTAACGGAGAAAACTAACCTACATCCACTTCAAGGACCATCCGAGTAACAAACTGTCAAACCACAGGGATCACCAGTGCAATTTCCAAAAGTTGGGGACTATTGGTGTTACTTTACAAAACCACAGGGACTATCCAGGCATTTTACTCTATTAGATATCACACAAATCGGAAAACATCAAATGACGGGTTTTATAGACAAAACATGTTTCAATAGTTTCAAAACTCACCAAAGCGATTGTCAATGGTGTTTTCAAGTGTTTCCTTGAGAGTTTCTGAACCCAACGGGGCATCGTTAACAAAATTTGAGTTAGTATCTCGGATCAGCTCAAAAGGATTGAATCCACACAATTAGCTGAGCTTAACTCAGGTGATTTCACAACAGTAAACAATCTCAGCTGGAGATTATAGAAAAATATAAGCAAGCTATATAAAGCTATAAAAGTTATATGCTTATATGGTTAAGGAAACTGCATACAGAAACAGTTAAGTCACTGAGATAGTGTTGCCCAGCGAAGGATCAATAAACACGATTCTGAATTATACAAGGAAGAAAAAACGCCACTGGTGTTGTACTCACAATAGAGTTTTTTTCTATGTCGTAAGCTATAGCGAGTGTCGATATCCCCGTGACAAACCAAATTGATACCGTCCCCAATAATATCGGCACTACGTAAATTCCAGCCGAACATCGGTACTGATATCGGTACTATCGAAACCATTACTGATATACATTTTATGGTTTTCGTTCCATATATAACACGTGTTAACATCCTTTTGGGCATATAACAACTTTGATTTTAGGTTTTATCTTGCAATTGTGATACCATATGTCAATACTCCACTAATAACGTAATAAATCAAACCAATACCGGCTGAATTCTCGCTAAACCGGTTGATAAATAGTTTGTTTATTAATTTAATTTAATATAAACTGTCACGTGGGCTTAATTTGACCACCAGTCTAACTTGGAATACAGCCTTGAAAGATCTAACTTGGAATACAGCCTAGATAAGTAGATATTTCACAACTCATAACGCTGTTGTCTTATATTGGAATGAATGTATTGAATATTGATGCTATAAAATAAGAAAATTGGCATTATTTATAACAAAAGGACATTTTTATTTTACTATTATCTTGGGGTTTTTTTTCTTAAATATGTCGTTTAAACCACCAGTTTTAAATAAATAATTTGAAAACCGTATAGAAAACTATAGATATTATTTAAACTTTAAACCACCAGTTTTAAATAAATAATTTAAACCATACTATAATAAGACACTTATGAAACCGCATATAGCGATGAGCTAGAACTTGACCAACCCAAGACTGGACCATAAGTATTTGTAACGACATGCTTATGGTATGGCGATGAGCTAGAACTTCACCAACCCAAGACTGGACCATAAGCATATGTAGTAACGACATGTTTATGGTCCAGTCTTCAGTCCTAGTATTTCAATGGAATCAATCTCTGTCCGGGTCGTCCAAACCCAATGGGAAACCAAAAAGCCACGAGACGTAAAAAAACAAACGATACTTAGATGGGACTGGAAAACCGAATGGTAAAATCGATACGTGGAAAACCGAATTGTCCAGTCCTCGCAACTCTTTTATCTCCCACTTTGTAGTTGAAGTGGTTGGTATAGCATAAAGCTTGATACCTTCTGCCAGCTTTTCATCTTGGTCACCAACCTTATATGCAGAAACACAAAAACACTAAGCGACTTTTTTTTGCATGTTAAATATAAACCAAAACTCATAGTTCAAAATTCTAAGCTAAATATGATTAGGGATCAAGAAAAAAACAGTGATCACAATAATACCTGTCACAAAGTTGCAATCAAAGGTACAAAAACCTCAGCTGGTGATTGATTTTATCTTTTATTTGACTTGACAAAATCCCAGTTTGAACTCCAGCATATTCCTAGTACATATGCATATCAATCTACCTTTTTTCACAAATGCGTTAAACATAAACATAAACATATAGGGTACGTTTAACCTCGCCTGAAAACAAAAACAGCCAACTGAATTATTCTAGTCAACAGTTCATAAAACCACTAAAAATAACTAACATATATTTGAGTTATATGATGAAGAAGCATGCCCATTCCCATTCCCACCTTCATCTTCTTCCATCATACCGACCCGAACCTCATTCAGATCAATATCAAGAACTTTCCGACCACTACTACCTTCTCCGTAACCTGAAAAAAATTGCAAAATTGAACGTCTGAATCCACATCAGTTAGTGAATCACTAAATTGTAATTACTTCCTTTCAATGTAGCCACAAAACTCCATATAAAAATAAAACTCCATAACCAAATCTAAAATTTTGCCATAGATTTACATAAAATAGAAAAACTTACTGGGATATTTTTGATATGGTTGGTTTGGGATGGAAGACGTCTATGCTTTTCCAATCCTTATTCTCCGATTGGCATTTGAAACAAAGGAAGGTTGAATACAAATCTAACAAAATCAAAGGATGATGATGATGATAATAACCACGTTTTATAATCGTATTCGTTCGAAAATCATTTACAGAAATTGATGATAAAACTGAAGATTCGTGTGAAGAAGGAGATCGATAGCGATGAACTTTGATTGATGATAAAACTGAAGAAGGAGATCGATAGCGATGAACTTTGATTGATGATAAAACTGAAGAAGGAGATCGATAGCGATGAACTTTGTGAAAAAAACATTAGGGTTTTAACACAGAAGATGAAAAGGGAAACAGGAACGGGGGGTTATAAGAGATTATATAGGATCCAGATGTTCTTCATGGGTCAGTGATTAGATCCGAATTCAATACCTATTTTATCAAAGGATCCCTCGTTGAGTGTAGGGCTGTGCAACGGTTCAGAACCGGACCGAATCGAACCGAACTGGAACTGAACCAGAACCGTTAATTGCTAAATTTAAGAACCGGAACCAAACCGTATTATAACGGTTCCGGTTCGGTTCCGAACCGGTTAAACGGTTCTCGTGTAAACGGTTCTCGTGGGAACCGGTTGACAATTAAATTGTGAAATTAACAATTCAATAAAAACAAATCAAATCATTTAAAACATTAACTAAGAGTTGCAATATTCAAAGTTCAAACCAACCAAAATAAAAGTAGCAAAGCAACAATAAAATATTTCAAGCCATAAAAAAAACTCTAAATAAAACTATTACAACCATCGTGTTAACAATTAAAACAAACATATTAAAACTTCATTCAATCTTCATCCTCTCAATCTTCTCATAAACATCTAAATGAAACCAAGTGTTAGAAATTAAAAAAATAAACAAATAATGCATCTACAGTATTTGGTTCACGTGAATATATTGATCAGTAATGCATCTATTGTATTTACCAAGCGATACACTATTTATATACACATTTACAATTTGATCAATATTGATTTGATTATTTTTGTTCAATTTTTATTTTCACATACAGAAAACTATATGTATCAGAAAGCAAACATCTAGAAAGAAAATATATGCTTTTTGTTCAATTTTTATTTTCACAATACAGAAAGCTATATGTATCAGAAAGCAAACATCTAGAAAGAAAATATATGCAATTATAAAAAAAAAATGTTATGTAGAATAGTGTACCTGTATTTGCAGGGTGTTGATGGAGATGAACTTGTATGATAGCAATTAGGGTTAGGGTTGAAAGATGGAGAAGAATTAGAAGATGAAAGATGAGATTGTGGAATGAATATAAGAAGAGGGAATAAGAATTAGGATGGTCGTATGATGTTGAAAACCCATTAATAAAATAAGGTTTTAAATATTTATAATCCCAACTGGTTCTAGCGGTTCTTTAACTGGAACCGTGGTTTTAACCGGAACCGAACCGAGAACCGTTTTTACTCAAATTCAAGAACCGGAACCGGACCCTATATAAAAAATACGGTTTAGATCTAGCGGTTACGGTTCGGTTCTCCGGTTCTGACGGTTCTAAACCGTATACTGCTCAACCCTAGTTGAGTGACACCTGTCCCAAATGGTTTCTTTTATTATATTAGATAGATTGAAGTATTAATCAATATATTTCCAACTATTTTTTAACGACAAATTTGGATCACTGACGGACCACTAGAGTATCATCGTGCCACCAACGGAACCACCCGATCATATCCATCTCCACCAGGCATAATGTCTATACACCAATTCAGGAGGAAACCTAATAAATATGAGAAAACCCTTTGTGAGAATCGAGCCCAGTACCTATTGGTCCAAAATCGTATTCCACCACTAAGATACCACTAGACTATAAAGCGAATAAATATTTCCAACTATTAACCATAAACATGCAAGACATTAGAAGTTCACTCATAATAATTTGAGATATTATTAACCGGAGTGAATTTTAGCTTTTAATAAATGTATGTTCCAAAGTCGAGCCATAAAAAAGCATTTGGAATATAAGGGTCTATACATGTTTTCGAAAACGAAATAAACTTTATGCGCACTTAAAAAAATTATGCCTCTTTTTGCCTCTTGGGGAGAGACGATGGTTCAGTTCCTGGCATGAGGTAAAATTTAGGGTAAATTACATTTTTCGTCCTTTACGTTTGTACCAGATTTCAATGGATAGCCTTTAACTTCAATAATTACAATCACAATCCTTTTTATGTAAAACTCATTACACTCTACGTCCTTTAGCCCTAACAAAGTTAAAATTTTCAGTTAAGTATAACATGTGATTTGCACATGAGGGTAAATTGGTAATTTTACTTATTTATTTATTAAAAATAAAAATTAAACATTAAAATCAGATTTAAACTACTACAAATACCAAATGGGGGAATAGTGCCAGGCGGCTGCCTGGCACTCCCCCATTGGACCAACCTAATTTTAAATTAATTTTATTTCCAGTTTAAAATTACGCCTTCGTCCTTTGTTTAAAATTACGATTTTGCCACCAGCTCAAAATAAAATAATAATAATCTTGCCCCTAGCTCAAAATTAGGCTTTTACCCTTGGTTCAAAACCTAACTTTTACTTTTGTTCCCAGTTTAAAATTACGGTTTCGCCCTCCGTTTAAAATTACGTTTCCCACAGCTAAAAATAAAATGTTGTTTTTCCCTCTAGCTCAAAATTACGATTCTGCCATCAGCTCAAAATTACGCTTTTGCCCACCGTTCAAAATGAAAATATGTTTTTCCCCTAGCTAAAAATTATGATTTTGCTCTCAGTTTAAAATTTACCAAATGGGGGAATTGTGTCAGCCAGCTGCCTGGCACTCCCCCATTGAACCAACCTATTTTTAAATTAATTTTGTTCCCGGTTTAAAATTACGCTTTCGTCCTTTGTTTAAAACTACCTTTTTGCCCCCCAGCTCAAAATAAAATTATACTCTTGCCCCTAGCTCAAAATTACAATTTTGCCCTCGATTGAAAACCTAACTTTTACTTTTTTTCCCAGTTTAAAATTACGGTTTCGCCCTCTGTTTAAAATTACGTTTTTCCCTAGCTAAAAATAAAATGTTGTTTTCCCCTCTAGCTCAAAATTACGATACTGCTCTCAGCTCAAAATTACGCTTTTGCCCACCGTTCAAAATGAAAATATGTTTTTACCCCTAGCTAAAAATTATGATTTTGCTCTCAGTTTAAAATTATGATTTCGCCTCCGGTTCAAAATATAATTACGATTTTGCCCTCTGTACAGCCATACATGTCATGAGAGAGAGGCCCAAAATTACGGTCATATCATCGTTTTTTTTTCCATAGCAAAATTATAGTAGTCTTTTTGTAATTGACTGAGAATTATTCGGCCATCGCCCCGCAACGCGGGCGGGGCATCTACTAGTTTAAAACAAAACCCTCTCCCTTTCTTTTTTTTAACACTTTTTCTCTTCAGCTCACTTTCCTCTTCTTCTTGACTTCTCTTCTAGTTCAAATAAAATCACAGGATCCTATCACCACCGTCAACCATTACAACACCACCATTAGGGCTGTAAACGAACCGAACGAACACGAACAAGGCCTTGTTCGTGTTCGTTCGTTAAGGATATAAATGTGTTCATGAACGGTTCATGAACACTTACCGAACGAGATTTTATGTTCGTGTTCGTTCATTAAGGAAATGAGAGTGTTCACGAACGGTTCACGAACACAAATAAATTTGACCAACGCGACGAAGGATAAAGATGGCCCATAGAGTAGCACTGGAACTTGAATCCCTTATTGTGGAACGGAGGCCGATCATATTCGTCGATGTAAATAACGAGAAAGGAAAAGGAAATGGTACATAAACAAAGTGAACTAAGGTTTCCTAGTTTAATTGTTATGGTAATAAAATAAATAAAAGTTTAATAATATAAAAAGTATAGATAAAATATAAGAAAGTACAAAAATCTTTAATTAAAACACAAACATACGAACATAATCGAACGCATATAAAATGAACGAAAGTTCACGAACACCTACAGAACGTTCACGAACACAATTGAACGAACGAGACCTCTGTTCATGTTCGTTCATTTAACTAATCGAACGAAATTTCTTGTTCATGTTCGTTCGTTTATTAAATGAACGAACATAAACGAACTTCCCTCCGAACGGTTCACGAACTGTTCACTGAACGTTCGGTTCATTTACAGCCCTAACCACTATTGTCTCCCTCCTCTCTCACCACCACCACCGGTAGGTTCTTAGGACGAACAACTCTCTGGCGTCGGCGAGGCACTCGGGCAACGTGTTTAAACCATCAGTCACCACCGCCACCAGTGTGGCCACCACCGACCACCGTCACAGTGTTGCCACCGCCATCGCCACCGCCTAAACCACTGCTATATTCCCATCACCCACCCTACCCTTTCTTTCTCAAACCATCGCACCACCCCCACCACCATCAAATCCACCAGATCTTACTTCCCACTGAGTCGAATCTGCTGAGATTTTGAGGTATCTATTGCATCCACTAGAACATCAAGATGGAGGGGGTTATTGGGGTTCAAGATTCATCAAGAACGTTCTTGAATGTTCTTGCTTGTACATCGTGCAAAGATACATGTACTTCATTTATTAAGTTTGGTCTGTAACAAATTAGATTCAGTTTTGTTTGGCACATGAATAATAGCATATATTTAAAGATTATCACATAGATTCAATTGTTGTGTTTTGGCACATGAAAAGTTACCAGATTTGAGGGATTATTGGGGTTCACCATTAAATCATGAATATTTCCTTTTTAAAGATTATCACGTGTATATCCTTCATCATTCTCTATTGCTCATCACCAATCCATCTCCAGCTACCAGCTAAGATTTTAAAAACGGTGTTTGTTATGCTTTAACTGTGGCGGCGACATTGTGGGGGTGGTGGTTGCCGGATGATTGTGATGGAGAAAAGGTATAGAGAGAGATAGGGATTTGTCATACTTAACTGGAAAATTACCAATTTACCCTTATGTGCAAGGCACATGTTATACTTAACTGAAAATTTTAATTTGGTTAGGGCTAAAGGACGTAGAGTGTAATGAGTTTTACATAAAAAGGACTGTGATTGTAATTATTGAAGTTAAAGACTATCCATTGAAATCCGGTACAAACATGAAGGACGAAAAATGTAATTTACCCTAAAATTTAGTATAATTTAACAGTAGTGTTATTTAACCTTTACCCGTTCAAAAATAATAATAAAAAAAATATACTTTATGTGCACTTAAAAAACATTCTTTCCAAAATAAGTAAAAACAAATAAAGGTATGTGCTCTATAATTTTGGATTCTCATGATTTCATAGTGGAGCTGTTGTTTTCGGTTCAATCGATATGCACTTGTAATTGGTTTTATGAGGCCACACAAAGTGGAGCTCGGGAAGGTTTCGTTGTATGCGCCCCTATTCGGGAAGATCGCCCCCATGATAGGCCCCGACAATTTTGGTGCAAAATCAGTGAGAGTTTCCCGAGTGATTTGCCAAATTAGCAGTTCTCTCACACACACATATGGTGATTTTTTGTGATACTCTCTAATTTTTGAGTTTTGGGAGTTAAGGTAAGACCATACGGAGTGGAGGGGTATGAGGGGGGGGGGGGGGGGGGGGGATGCAGTGCCATGTGGTAGCTATGTCAGTAGAGGGGCGTGGTAAAAAAGCATGGAACGAAAGGGGCATGAAAGTGGCGTTAAAATAAAAAAATACACCTCAACCAATAAAAACCAACCCAAACTACATCCACCAATCAAGAGCCTCCACATCACCACACCAAAGCACCCTACACCCGTGAAGATCCTCTCACCCCTTCCCCCACGCCGCCCTCCACACCATGTCCGGGGTGGTGTGCTCAGCGTGAACTGACTTCCACGCCAGTTTCCACGCCCACACCATATAGTCTAAAATACGAGGTGGCGATGACGTGCCATTTGGGATGAACCACCAAATTTTGGTCCTATCCCAATGCCCTAACTCAGATTCATAAGTATTTGATTAAATGTCTATATCAATTGGTCAAACCTTTCCCTATACAAGGACACGAATAATGATTGACATATATACCTTTTTCAACACCAATACCCAATTTTGAGCCCCCCCTTAAACTACTCTTAATCATGTTTGAACCTGAGTGGTCTACAAAGAGTTTGACTCTTACCACTAGCCTACCAACCTAAATGAAATAAAACTATACCAATGAAGCAAAAATGCAATGTTTTCATAATCGGACCGGACGTTGAACCGGCCTCTTTACCGGTTCACTGGTCGAACCGGTCGGATCGATCGGACCGGATTTAAGAACCGGATAAATTTATTAATAGATTTTTAAAATAATATAAACTAAAAACAAATTAAGTGAAGATATTATAACTTTTAGATTTTCAAAATAATAAAAAACAAATTAAATAAATAAATATTATAGTTGTATACAGCTGTCCTCCATCTTTCAATTCTTGCTGCAGTGAACAAAACAAGTTCCAATGAAATTTCATGATTTCACATTTTCATCTTTTATATATTTTTTTAATTCACTAATTTTTTTTGAACGGCAACACTTTATATATATATATATATATATATAGTGTGAGGTTCATTGGGGAACACTAAAAAAGTGGGGAACCGGGGAACACTCTTAAAAATTTAACTTAACATGTTAAAAATTATTTTTTTAAACATCTTTTTCGACGCTTCTTCTTATATATACTTGTAGAAAAATTTTTAATAAAAAAAATCAAAAACTAAAATTATTAAAAAAAAAACAATTAAAAAAGGCTAAAAAATGGTTTTTTTAGAAAAATTATTTTTTTACTCGACTAGTTTCTCCTCCTTTTTATTAAGAAAAGCGCTGAAAAATTTTTTAAAAAAAATTATTTTTAACATGTTAAGTTAATTCTATAAGATATAACTGTTTTTTAAACATTTTTTTATATTTTTAGTTTTTGATTTTTTTTATCAAAAATGTTTCTACTTGTATTTATAAGAAAAAGCGCCGAAAAAAAATTAGAAAAATATTTTTTTAACATGTTAAGTATAATTTTTAAAAGTGTTCCCCTGTTCCCCACTTTTTTAGTGTTCCCCAATTAACCCTCCCCTATATATATATATATATATATATATATATATAAAGAGCCAGCAAGAAACTGGGAAAATTACAAACGACAAGAAAAGGAAAACAAAGAACAAACCATTACAGAAGATCCACAACATTAAAATCTACCCATTTATCCCAAGAAAGAGCCGAGAACCTGGATCGATTTTTCATCCACAAAAAGACCTCATCTTTAATAAGCTCGACCGAAATCCTCAGTGGAACGAAACTATCCTCAAAAGATTTTTGATTTCTAGCTCCCCATATTCTCCATACAGTCGCCATGCTGACCGTATACACCACTCGCCTCCATACTTTGCTCCCCGGGCATTCCATTAACTTATCGATCATATCCTTCAAACTATTGCAATTAAGAGGGAAACTAATACGCATCCACGCCAACATATTTCACCAAATACTCTTAGCCCACAAACAATTCATAAAAATATGATCAAAATCTTCTACCTGGATCCCGCAACGAGGGCATAGCGAATAAGGGAGCGGCACTCCCCTTCGGACCAACCCATCTTTCGACGCAACATACCCCCTAATCGCCCTCCAAAGCAAGAGATTACATTTAGGCGGGGCCCAAGAGTTCCATAAAAAATCCCCAAAGACATTCGGGTCTTCCGCAACTACTTCGAGGATCTCCTGACGGACCTGTTTGGCTGAAAAAAGGTCCCCGGACTCATTTGACCACTCCCACTCATCTTTGCCATCTGATAACGAAACCTGGGACAGCGAATTCATCAGAATACCAATTTGAGACCATTCACCCGGCGAGCTCGGATCTCTGGCCCAATTCCACCTCCATTGCCTAACACCAGCGGTACAGGAGGTATAATCCGCAACACTAGCATTCTTCCTTTTGGCTAAGGCAAAAAGCTCAGGATAAACTTCTTGCAAAGGCTGTGAACACAACCATGAATCCTTCCAAAAGCGGATGCTAGAACCATTACCAACCCTTGCCACCAACTTAGTGCTTATATGAATGCCCATTTTTTAGAGAACCGAATCCATATTCTCAATGTCTTTCCACACACCCGGTATAGACTTCTTTAATGGAATCAGCTTGTAATCGACCCGGGTCTTGTGAATGGCGGTAACAACCCTAGCCCACAGTTGATTTTGGTCATTTTTATAACACCACCACCATTTAACCAACATGGCTAGGTTAAAGTATTTTATTCCCCCTAAACCCAAGCCACCTCCTCTCTTAGACTTAACCAACAAATTCCATTTAACCCAACGAATTTTATGACCCGTTCTAGTTTTGCCCCAAATAAAATCCCGACGAATCTTTTCAAGCTTATTTAAAATTACCTTAGGGGCGGAGAAAATGGAGAGAAAGTATGAGGATAAGCTACCCAAAACCGATTTCGCCAAAGTCAACATCCCCGCAAACGACAATTGGCTGGCCTTCCATTTGGACAGCTTGCTATTAAATTTCTCCACAATAGGTTGTCAATACCGAGCCCTCTTCATATTCACACCGATCGGGATGCCCAAATAGTCGAAGGGGAGCGAACCGGCTTCACAGATAAGAACCCGGGCAAGCCGAGACACCTCACTATCATTCACCCCCACCCCGAATAATTTACACTTACGGTGATTAACCCTAGGCCAGTCACGAGGTTAAGCCAACGCAGAAAATGGTTAAGGCTCATTACATTTAAATCCGACCACTCCCCAATAAATAAAACGTCATCCGCGTCGCACATGTTGATAATCGGGCCTCCATTCGGGAGCTGGATACCTTTAAAGAACCCCAAGACGCTCATCCTTTTCATAAACATGTTGATGATTTCCATGGCGTAAGGCTGGAAAATCGTGTCTTAACAGGTTTCTGACGGCGTGCACAACATAAGTTTCAAACATGATTACGACTCGTTCAACTACTTTCTACCTCATGTTTATAAAACAGTTTTATGTTTTATGTACAAAGATGAATAAATGATAGATCCTAACATTGTAATTTTAATTATTTTAAAAATTAAAAAAGTCAAAGGGTGTATTTTTCAGTCAAACAGGTCTAATCGTGTCTTAACAGGTACCTAATTGACAGCCCTGGCATGGCGATAATGAAAAGAAATGGAGAAAGGGGATCTCCTTGTCTCAAACCACGTTTAAATTTGAATTCTTTCGTCGGGGACCCGTTGACGAGAACCGAGCCCATCCCAGAAGAAAGACACCCCTTAATCCACAAAATCCATTTATCCGGGAAGGCCATACTCTCCATAATCTTGAAAAGGAACTTCCAATTAATCGAGTCATACGCCTTTTCGAAATCAACTTTGAAAATCAAAAGATTAGTTTTGCTTTTTTTAGCCCAAGCCACCGTTTCGCTCACCACCAAAGGGCTATCAAGAATGTTTCTTCTACCCACGAACGCCGATTGCGTCGGTGAGATAACGTCATTCATAACTTTCTTCAACCGGTTGGCAAGGACCTTTGCAATAATTTTATAAACCGACCCGACTAAAGAAATAGGACGAAAATTAGAAAGAACCTGAGGGTCTTTAGATTTCGGGATAAGGGCCACGAATGAGGAGTTACATCCATCACTAATAACCCCTTTCGAATAGAATTCTCCCATAACTGCCATTATTAACGGCCTCAAACTCTCCCAAAAAGCCTTGTAAAACTTCATAGAGAAATCGTCGGGGCCAGGGGCTTTACTACCTCCACAATCTTTTAAAGCTGTTTTAACTTCATCAACAAAAAAATAATTACACAGGAGACTGCCCTGTTCGTCAGACAGCCTCGGGAGGCCGGTATTAACGAACTGAGGTCTTCGACGAATGGGTTCAGCAAACTGACTCTTAAACCATTTCCAAATTTCCGATTTCAATTCCACCGGATCGAAGATCCAAATATCCCGAAACCTCAGCCCATTAATCCTGTTCTGAACAATGTTGACATTAATCTGTCTGTGGAAAAACAAGGAATTCTCGTCCCCAAACCGAAGCCAGTCAACCCGAGCTTTTTGAAGCAATTTTTTAGATTTAATTGCCTCAAATTTCTTCAGCTTCGCCCGAAAATCAATTCTATCCTTCTTCTCATTAAAGGACAGCGGCAATAATTCAGCTTTCTTTTCGATAACTTCAATTTTGGAAACCAGCTCATTAACCTCTTTATCCTCAGCCGCTTTGACCTCTCCTCTCCAAGACTTGATCGCCTTTTTCAGTCTTCTCAGCGTATTAGCCAGGAAAACGTCACTAGCTTCACCCAAATTAAGAATGGCCACATTCCTAATCACAATCTCAGCCAATTTCTCTTCCCCAGCCCATGTGTTAAAGAATTTGAAAGGAATGGGCCCAAAATCAGACGATAAACAGGAGAGGGAAACGGGACAATGATCCGACAAACCTCTTTTTTGCACCTCAACCTTGGCACGAGGCCAATGATGCATGAAATCGTCGCAAACCAAAAACCTATCAATTTTACTCATCTCAACCTCCATATTATCAGACACAAAGGTAAAGTTACCTCCTGTCATGTGATACTACATAAGAACCGATCGAAAAATAAAACCATTAAAAGCATCAGCCGCATTCCTATCAAACTGCGAATTGACTCTCTCCTCTTCACAACGCACTTCATTAAAGTCGCCGAAAATGGCCCACATCCCGTCAAAACAGGATTTTATCTCGGCGATTTCATCCCAAAACAAACGTCTGCTCCCAGGATCGTTAGGAGCGTGAAGATTCAGGATATTCAACTTCTCTACCATCCCTTGAACTCGGCCCGAAACCAGCAAAAATCTCTGGTTTTTAACCACCACCTATTCGCTAAAAAAATCTGGGTTCCAGATGGAAGCGAGCCCCCCAGATCTCCTAACTGAATCAATGGAAATACCCACCATATTCGATTTATCCCAAAACCGCCTAAGAAAGGATTCGGACAAACCCACCTGATGAGTCTCTTGTAACCCGAGAAAATTGCACTTCAACTCCCTTTTAAGAGATCACACCCAACCCGCTTTGCAAGGATCAGTAACCCCATTAATATTCAGCGAAATAAAATTCATTGATTACCGTTGATATCCATCTCCCCATGAACCAATTTCTTCACATGATTCTCGAAACCCTCGACTTCAATACTTAGGCACGAACCAAACCTAAGGGTTTCAGCAACTTCTTCTTCAAAGCTCCGACGAATATCCTCCTCTCCCTGACAATTCCGACGATTTTCCACCTCTCCCTGACAATTTTCTTCCAAGTTTTCATCCTGTCTTGGCATCGCCCTATTTGCTGATCTTTCTTCATTTTCCATCCAGAATATTTCCCCAATATTAAAGGGGTCGGAATCTTCCCCTGTATTCACATCATTATTGAGGTCAGGAGTTTTAAAATGGTGGGCCACAGATCTATTACTTTTACTTCCTTTGGGTCTGGTGGTTATGTAACTGGGTCTACACGGATCCAAATTAAGCCCAATTCCAGGGGAGATAAAGCCTTCATCTCCTGGGCCCACTTGTTCTCTCTCCACATGGGGGTCGTCAGCCGCCATATCCAAATTACTAGGAGTATCTTTCCCATGCACGTGCGCCACCGTCTTGGAAGAAGAACCGTCGTTCTGATTCCCCATGCAAGAAATCTCATCATCCAACATGCAACCCTTCGAACCCAATCCCCTGAACTCCGACGACTTTTCACATTCTGGCGAGACACCGAAGTCAGAATCCTCCGACAAGCTATCAGACAGGAAGGCTGGAGTCCACTGCCCGACGATTTCTTCCACCTAAACCTTTAACCGGTGTTCTTTCCAAACAATAGTCATCTCCATGGAAATCTTTTTACCCGACTGGACTAAGACCGCCATTCTATCTTCTGCCATGTTTCCATCATCCGAAGAGGCTTTCTATTTGTCGAGAAGCCTACCACACCTTTCCCCAATCCGGTTAAAAACATGACGATCCCATAACGACACGGGGAACCCAATAACCTTAATCCAAGCCACACGGTCGAACACCGGGGGGATCCCGTCCCATACATACAGCCTCGAGAACCATAATGACCATTCCTCTCCTCTATTCCTCAGGAATTCATCAGCCTCTTTAACACTCGAGAATATGACCATCACCTTTAAGCCACCTAAATACCTTAGCATCGGTCCATCATCCACAAGCCCAGCTAAATGGGATTTCAAATTATTCAGGATATCAATATCTTTGGTTTCCCCGATTAAGGATTTAAATTCCCATTGCTTTTTAGTATCAGTATTTAACGGGGGAAGATCAATAGTGATACCAGGATCATTAGAGCAATGAGGAGATACCACATCCCTAAACGACCTTCCGCCAACATTAGTCGGTTTTTTGGCCACATCAAAATTCATAGGGTGACATGCCTGCTTTGCATAATTCAGTCTAGAGAAAACCGACACCCTCTCCCCAGAAATGGGAATGACAGATTTCGATCCGTCCCTGTTAAACTTAGCTAGATTAACCCCAATAACCGCACCATCAATCTTAACCGTTTTAAGTCTTTCTATCCAGTTATCCACATTACGAACATTAGAGAGCTTTATGAATCCAAAACAGTTACCGGCCCTATCCTTTTTCCAAGGGATGAAGACGTCTTCCAGATTGTTTAGATAACTGAAGGCCTTCCATAATCTGTCTCGGGTACAGCCATCCGGTAGGTTAGAAATGAAGAAAGTAGTAGCGTTTCGGAGACGGTTCTCCCGGTTGAGAAAAATCCTCTCCTTTCTGGCTTCTTTCTTACTGACAACAATATTCCACTCATCGTCCTTCCTGTTCCGCTTGACATTGGCACCATACCTGCCGGAGGAGCCCTTGTAACCCCAACGAGCCATCCCGAGAAAAGAACCAAATCCACGGAATTGGAGAAAGGTTAATAGGATTCGAACTAGTCTAGCTAAACTATCAACCGATAGCCGCGACCAATATCAGACCTACTAAGCAATCCAGAAGCCGGGAAAGACGCAAACCACAAAAAGAGGAAGAAAACGAGAGAGCAAGAACCAGCCCAGAAGGCAAATGAACAAAGACACAAACAGAATAGGGGGAAAGGTTACAACCAGGCACTCGAAAGGGACCGGAGCCAGGGAACCTCGCTCACTATTCCGGGATGCTCTTCATTGTCGAGCACTTCCGGCAAAGGTTGAGAAAAAGAAAGACATGAATCATTCGCTTGTAGAGGAGTTGTTGTCTTTTTTTAATTCACTATTGAAGTTTATAAACTCAAATAGAGAGCTCCGACAAGACCACCATTTTCATCTTGAAATTGCAGCTGCTTGATAGAGGCAGAGAGCATTTGAAATTGGTCGATGTTTGTTCTTCGTCTCTTCTAACAGCTCCGGCCCGACCACCATTATCATCGAAATTCCGGTCCGGCCGCCGGTCACCGGGCCGGCCGGCCGGCCACGTTCTGAACAGGCCCAACGTCTAGAACCGGACCGCCAAGGCTTCCGGTCCCTGGTCCGACCGGCCGGTCCGGTCCGGGTTTCAAAACATTGCAAAAATGGGTTGTTAAATTTAAGGTATAATTAATGAATATGTAGAATGATAAGTTGAAAATCATTGGGTGTAGGGCTGTTCACGAGCCGAGCGGACCTTTGCTCATGCTTGGCTCGTTTACAAACTGAACCGAGCGGAGCGGCTCATTTAAAACCGAGCCTCAAATCAAGCGAGCATTTTTCAAGCAGTAAATATTTCGAGCGAGCATCGAGCGAAGTTCGAGCGATTTGGACAACCGTGTCGCCCGATTGAAATTTCCTAAGAGAGCTAGTGACAATGTTCTATCTCAAGTTTTTATGTCTTTAAAAACATGCACGTTTCATGACATAATATTTTTCTTATGAATAACAATGTTGTGGCCGGTGAGGCGATGATCATATTGCACGAACAATTACGTTGAGAGTAGGAGACGATCGATTTAGGGTAATGACATAAAACATTGAGACGATGAGCAGCTTGTTATTTATCGATTTGGGATTTAACTTTTAGGTTTTGATATTAATTTTGTATTGGCATGGTTGGACTAGTACATTTAGATATAGTTGTAAATTTGTATATAGTGGACCAAAATCTAATAGAGTGGTATATATAAAACTATAAATTTAATTTATATTTAAGTATATATGTACGTGTAATGTGTGTGTATATATGTATAATTTATATTTGTGTATATACATATTTATATATGTATGTGTATATGTGTATGTATATATATATACTAATTATTAATTAAAAATAATAATTCGAGCCGAACCGAGCCGAGTGAACCTTTGCTCATGCTTGGCTCGTTTACAAACCGAACCGAGCAGAGCGGCTCGTTTACAACCGAGCGTCAAATCGAACGCACATTTTCCGAGCAATTTCCGAACGAGCGTCGAGCGATTTGAACCCTAGTTGGGTGTGATCAATTTAAAAACATTAGTGCAATTTGTTCATGTGTCATGTTTGAAATCCAATGATGAAAAAACAGAATTATCTTTTACACCAATACATTATGTCAAAATGAATTGGTGATTACTAGTTTCACAAACCCGTAGTAGGGACTAGTTTCACATGTGGAACAATAACATGGCAATTGGAATGTAAAAAAAAAAATAAGAATGCAAATAGAGATGACAAACCAATCCTAACTTGATGTGTAAACTCGAAACATTTGGAATTAATAATTAGATAGGTTGTCTTAATTTTTTTATGGGTATGGTATTAGGTGATACTCAACCTGGTTATCTAAAACATATACATAATTTACCTAAACTATTTTATTTGTATTTCCTTTGTCTTCGGGTTTGCCCATTACTAATCCATTGATTTTTTTTATCTTTAATAATTCTAATTTTCTTGAGTATAAAATTCCAATTTTCTATGGTAAATATATATATATATATATATATATATATAGGATAAGGATCATGTGAGAAGTAGTAGGCTATTTGAGAAACTTGAGAAGCATTCTGGACCACACATTTTCCCTAAGCAAAAAAATGCAAAAAAATGCAATTTTTTTTTGAAAAATCGCAGCTTTTTCTTTAAGGATTTAATTTTTTATTTTTTTTTAATTTTTTTTGGATTTATACATATGTGTATATTGTTAATCTTCTAACTATACATATATGTATATTGTCAATTATACATATATGTATATACATGTTTAAAATTGAAAAATAAGTGTTATTTAGGGTTTAGCATTATTATTTAGGGTTTAACATTAGGGTTTAGGGTTTAACTTTATGGTTTAGGGTTTAGCTTTAGGGTTTAGCATTAGGGTTTAGCATTAGCGTTTAGTAATAGTATTTATGGTTTAACATTAGGGTTTAACATTAGGGTTTAGCTTTTGAGTTTAGCATTAGGGTTTAGCTTTAACTTTTGGGTTGGCATTAGGGTTTAGCATTAAGGGTTTAGCTTTAGGGTTTAGCATTAGGGTTTAGCTTTAGGGTTTAGAATTATGGTTTAGCTTTAGGGTTTAGAATTAGGGTTTAGCTTTAAGGTTTAGGGTTTAGCATTAAAGTTTAGCTTTAGTGTTTATGGTATAAGGTTTAGGATTTATAACACATATTTTTTCAATGTTAAACATGTATATACATATATGTATAATTGACAATATACATATATGTATAGTTAAAAGATTAACAATATACACATGTGTATAAATCCCAATTTTTTTTTAAAAAAAATAAAAAATAAAAAATTTAATTCTTAAAGAAAAGGCTGTGATTTTTCCAAAAAAATAAAAATAAATAAATAAAAATAAAAAAAAATTTGCATTTTTTTCACATTTTTTGTTTAGGGAAAATGTGTGGTCCAGATTGCTTCTCAAGTTTCTCAAACAGGGTGGACTTCTCTTAGGATCCCTACCATATATATATATAAAGGTTTGATGGAGATATGCACATCGGATTAGAAGGTTGCAGAAGAAAGAGTTTTTTTTTTGTTTTTTTTTATGTGTGGGTTGGAATATAATATGAAGAACTAGAGAAAATCTGGGATATTAAGGGAGTGGAGCTAAAGAGATGTGGAGAGAGTTTAGTGTGCCATTGAAGTAATAATATTATTGCTAGTAATGGTAATGGTTCTTCGTATCTTACAATCGGTTTACAATGCCCAATATATAGGCAATAATAAGGCAATAAAGAAAACCTAGTCTACCTAGTCTAGGAAATTTTAAACGAAACAATCAAAAATAAAAGACAAAAATGAATAGTATATGTAGAAATTTGTGCCAACTGCCAAAGACTTTTAGCTTCGATTATTTGTGAATAATTGAGCTATAAATCGTCATGGCTTTTGTCATGTGTTTTGTCTTGTGTCGTGTGTCGTCATTGCTTACGATATCTTCTAGAAATCTCTGTGTGTGCTGTCTATCGACTGTGGACTGGAACAATCTTCGTGTTCATTGTCTTGTTCGTTGTCTTGAAAATCTTCTAGGTTAAAGATGTGTTGTAATTGTAAAGTATCTCCTTCCCCTGCAAAGGGTAAGAGCATACTCCAATTTATTTTTGTATACACTTGTATGTCGTGTCCTTCACCTATTAATTTGAAATTTTCCCTTGAAAAATGGTCTGGAATTTCAGGGGTCTGTTGATGTTTTTTGATAAACTGTTGGAAATCTTTAGTAGGTTCTGTAGCTGTGTGGTCTAACCATGGTAAGGTTGCAAAATCTATAGCGGTTTTTATCATAGAATTTTGCAGCCAGTTACTACCTCTGTTGTGTTCAATGAATATTCTTTTTCTTGCTGGCCTGTATGTGTATGAGTCTGCAAATGGAAATGAGGAAATTATTTTGCAGCCAATTGTTGGTTTTATGCTTCTTGCTGCTATATTTCCTGCTGTTAATACGATATTTTCCCCAAGTTGATTGAGAAGATCTTCTGTTCTTCTGTCTAACTTGATTTCCAAATAATCAATCATACCATGATGACAAAATTGAATTATTTGTTCATCTGTCAATTTTGTAGGATTGTGTATTTGAAGCAATAGAAGACCTGTTCCGTCTCCTTCGTCATTTGTTCTTTCCACCACTGTAAACCCTTGTTGTTCACTGTCAAATTTGAATGCCATGTCTACCAACTGTTGCTGTAAATTGTACAAAATTAAAGGAAATTCTACACAAACTTTCTGTGAAACAAGATTCTCAAATTCTGGGAATCTTTCTGTAACTGGTTTTAGACATTGCTGCCAAGGTGTATCAAGAATCCTTGTTCTGAAACACTCAAAAGTCCTGTGTACCTCTGTTTTATTTTTGTTTTCTTTTTTCTCGATTTTTTGTAATAACTGTGCATTTTTTTATTCGAGCAAACACATTTTTTGTTTTAGCAAGCTATTTTCAATTTTTAATTGTATATCTTGTGCATTTCTTCTTTTTTCCTCAAGCTGTGTTTTTAATGTAGAAATAATTTCTTGTTGAGCTTTTATATAATGCTCAGGGTTTGTTTTAGCCATGTCAGAAAAGCTTTTAACCTCTTCAGGTTCTATGTAAAAACTTTGTAGACCAAAAATTTCTCTTGCTGCTTTAAGGGCTTCAGCAAAACTTGTGTATCCTTTCCAAAATGCTCCTCCTACACAAGTTATGTGTTGTGTAACTGTTTCCCATTTGTTAAAAATCCCAGTTTTTGTACCCCTAAATATAACATAATGTGTGAAATTTGGTTTTTGTTTAAACTGTCTTTCAGGTGTTTTTGAACTTTGTTCCTGAAAGTAAATGCTTAAAGCATTTAAAACCTGTACTTTGAATGATGAAGCTTGTGGCATGGTTTGAATATGCCATAAGTTATCTAATAAACATTGCTGTTTATCTGTTAGTTTCATTCCCATAATAGGACGAAACTTCTTGTCAGCTTCATTGCATATCTGTAAAGCATATGTTCCAAATTCGATCACCGGCTTTGGTGAGAAATTTGTGTACAAAGGTCGCTTGCCAGCTGCCTTTGATTGCTGTTGTGTATAAAACTGTCCCTTCTTTATCTGTGGTAAAGAGGTGTGAGGAGAATTGTATATCCTTTCTATTGACTGTAAGTATGACTGTTGAATCTTTTCATCATCTGATGAAGAATTCTCCTGCTGCTTTTGTTTTGGATGTATAAGCTTTAACTTCTCGTTATCTTTTTTCCTGTCCATCTAAAACAAACCCATTTGTTTATATTTCGAGACAACATATCAGCTATCCCATTATTTTTTTCTTTAATGTGTTCAAAATTTATAAAATAACCATTTCCTTGTATAGTATTTTGTAAATTAACCCATCTGGTTCTATTTACTTTTTTACTTTGGTCATTTTTTACAAACTTGACTATTGCTTCACAGTCAGTTCTTACTGTAAATTCTTTGTTAAGAAAAATCTTAAATTTTTCTAATGCATAAATTAATGCCTGTATTTCAAAATCAATTGTAGTCCAATTTGTTTTGTTTTGAAAATTACCGCTTGCATAAACGCAAATTTTCTCTTCTTCCTTGGGACTGTATTTGTTTGGTTTACATAGAAGGACTGCTCCCCATCCTTCTTTGCATCCATCTGTTTCAATAATTATATAATCTGTAACTAATGGTAATTCTAATGGTTTAATATTTTTAACTGCTTTTTTAATCTCTTTAACCAGTTTAATATCTTCTTGGTTAAAAAACCTTTGACCATTTTTAGTTGTTTTCCCATATAGAGGTCCAACCAATTTTGACAAATTTGGGATAAACTTTCTAGCATAATTTACTAAACCCAAAAAGGCTTGTATTTGTTTTAGGTTTTCAAATTTCTCTGGAAAATTTAAAATTCTTTGTAGAAATATGTGGTTGTAATTCTATTTTTCCATTTCCAATTTCTAATCCTAAAAAAGAAAATTTTCTTTTAAAAAGTTCCATTTTCCTTTTTGAAATAACTATACCGTTTTTCTTTATTTCTTCAAAAACCTGTTGTAGGTTTCTTAAAATCTAAAAGACTAAGACAAGTCCCTTTTATGGCGTGTTAAGCCAGTGTTTTTGGGAAACTCTCTTAGGTGAAGATTGTGGGAAAGATTGTTGCTTTGATAACATCATAAAAGAAAGGGTTAAAAAATTATGACTAGTTTTTATATTAGACATCTTTTAAATAGATTAAAAAGATATGATAGAATTATTTTTGCTTTAGATTCAGCAAGATGGTTAGATTATATAAATTATTATCGATTATTGTGGTTTATATATGAACGTGCTAAGTTAAAAGAACAAATATATAGAGCAAATCGTTTAATAGATTAGTTTGTATATTATTGTTGTTCTTTAAATAAGTTGGAATATAAGAAAATGTTTAAGAGAAATTTGGAATAAGGGATAAAAGCTAAAGAGAGTTGGAATTTATTAATCATTGGTACTTCTCAAATAATCAAGAGTCTAGAATTCTTAAATTTAAAATTTTCTGAAAAAGCTCACCGAAAATCTTTAGTAACAGATAATTTTACTATAGTTTGTAATATTAAAGATATTTGTGAACACACTTTACATACAAATAATTCACAGTTAAATACTTTAGTAGATTTATTTATAAATCTAAGTATTAGTCTACAACAAGAAGCTATAAATAATAAACAAATATTAGAAAATTTAACAATAGAAATTAAAAAATTATCACAAAACCTAGATTATATTAAAAATCAGTTTAATATATTAATAGGAAAAAATAAAAATATAGAAAACAATATACCTCTAGAAGTTGAAAAAATCAAAGAAGCTTTACAAAAATTAAAAACAGACAAAAAACCTACTCCGTATACACACTGGCAACCAAGAAAATGAATAATAACAATACTTATTTAGGAAGAAGTAGAACTATACAGGAAGCTTGAAATTCTACAAGTAATAAAAATGATAGTATAACATCAGATAGTTTCTTAAATAGAGTAATTAGAAGAGGATCAGGATCTGATAGTAATAGACAAATAATACAATTAGAAGAAGAAATAGATTTAGACAGAAACTTGGAATTATATAACCAACATCAATTAGACATATTAAATCCAAGAATATTATATCAAACAGGAAAATTAAATATAAATACAACACTGATAAGAAGTAGTAGAGAAGAAAGTTTAAGGGTAGTAGATAATACAGTAACCCTAGATCTGTTGTCACCAGATACTATTGAAAAAATTAAAAAACAGAATAAACACTTTGTACATACATGATTAATAATAATAGGAGTTAAAGTTTTAGGAAGAAAAAATTTAGGAACAAAACTATTAGCACTAATACTTGATAAAAGTTGGAAATCAGACATGAAAAAAGCTATAATTTCAGGAATGGAAGTAGATTTAAGTCAAAACATAGCGATATTTTATTGTACACCAGATATTTTAAAAGATGTTAAAGATTTACAAAATATAAAAATAGCTTTACAAACAAAAGGTTATGAAGAATATGAAGGAAATAACTTAGTAGTAAGCATAGGAGTACTAGGAAAAGCTAGTAACAGTTCAAGAATGAAATACAAAGTAAATATAGAAGGAATAGTAAAAACAATTGCATCAAAGTCTATAAAAATGATAGAACCTATAAAAATAGATCCAGAACAATTAACAGGATTAGAGTGGGATTTAGAAGACTTACAGGAAAAAGAAGAAAATACAGTTTTAATACCCAAGAAAAGTTATATATATGAAGAAACTGATGGAAAACAAAAGTTAAGATATACTGATTTTAAAGAAAAACAAACAGAGAAAAATAATGATGAAGAATATCATTTTATGAATATAGAAAAAGAAGAAACACTTTCTACATATGATACAGATAATGAAGAAGATGAAATAGATATAAATTTCTTAAAATTTGAACAAGAAGAAACAATGGATTATACATTATTAGATTATGAAGAAGAATCTATAGATTGTTTTAAAGTAGAAGAAACAAATAAAACCATAGAACAAATTATAGATCAAAAATTTACAGAAATAAATATACAACAAGAGGTAGATGATATGATTATGGAATGTATAACAGAATTAGGATTGGATTATGAAGAAAGTTATAAAAAATTACAAGAATATTATAATCTACCATTAGTAGAAGATATTATGAATAGAAAAGCTATGTTATCAGATTTTTATAAACAAGAACAAAGTTTTATGTATACACAAATGTTTCATCCTTTTAATCCTCTAAAAAGACCAAAAATAGAATGGGGAAAAGGATATAGTGGAACACACGAAAGTCATGGTAGAGAACCATGGACACAACTAACAGTTAATTATCAACAAAAATCTAATTCTATAGGAAAAGGAAGAAGATTGCCTATAGGACAAATATACAGTGGAAATATGTTATTGTTAGAACAACAAAAACCACAGTAATGGATAGATGAGGTGTTAACATGGGAACAAAATGTAGTAAGATTATGGGAAACAAATAAAAAAGATAGTATGGATATGTTTTCATATTTAGAAACTACATTAGGACCAATAGCATTAGGAATATGGCAAAGTAAGAAAACACAAAACCCAGAAGAAATAAATAATCTTAAAGCATTAGGAGATAATCCTTATAATTTCACATCACAAATTAGAACACTAATATTAGGAGTCGATCCAGCAAAGAATAATTCGTTAATACAAGATACAGCTATTAGAAATTTAGAACAATTAAGTATAGCAAATATGAAATATATAAATGAATTTACATTAGATTTTACAAGATTATTATCACAAACAGGAAAAGCCATGGATGATAATTTATGTGATAAATATTTTATAAAATTACCAGGAGATTTAGGAAAATCTATACATGAAGCATGGAAAACAAACTATGGTACACAACAGAATTTAGGAATAGGACCAAGGATAACTTATACATTTGGTATACTAGAAGAAAAATGCAAAGAAGTAGCATTCAAGGAACAATTAAAAAGAAATGCTTATGCATTTTGTAAAACAACAATCTATACACCACAAGCATATGGAGTTTATGATAAAAAGAAAAAGATACGGAAAAGTACAACATACAATAGAAATTATAGAAAACATTATAATACAGATAAATATGTCAAAAAACCACAATCACGAAAATGTAGATGTTACACTTGTGGAGAAACAACACATTTAGCTAATAATTGCCCAAATAAAAGAAAAAATATGGAAAGAGCTAATTTAGTAGAGCAATTATAAGATTATGAAATAGAAGCTCTAAGAACAGATGATGAATCTGATAATGAATCAGTATATAGTATTTACAGTGAAGAAGAAAATCCAACAACAAAAGTAACATATACATATATGAATACAGAAGAAATTTGTGAACATGATTGGAAACAAAACAAAGGAAATAATCATATAAGATGTTGTCATTGTGGATACTATCCTAGTATAGAAAAAAGGTCACAATGTAATAAATGTTTTAAAGAAATTTGTTTTAAATGTCTTAAAGAAATTTATGATAAAGATATAGCTACAACATCAAAAGTGAAAACAAATTCTAAAGATAATGAAGATGAAAGAATAGATAAATTAGAAGTAATAACAGAGTTAAATAGTTTAAAAATAAAAGCCTTAAAACACAAAGTTGAAGAATTGGAAAGATTAATTAAAATAGAAGAAATAAGTAAAATGGCTCTACAAAAAACCAGATGATCAAACCTATATACAAACACAAGGATCAACAAACATGATAAATATACAATGTCGTTTATGGTTAGATAATAATAAATATTTAGATTTAACAACATTAGTTGATACAGGAGCAACAAAGAGTTTAATCTCATATAGTTTAGCACCTATAGAATATCATAAAAAATTATCATATGAACTAAGTACAAGAACAATAGAAGATAGGTTAATATCTATTACACATTGTTTAGAACCAGTAGGAATACAATTCTTAGATTTTGCAAACAATTATAGTATAAAATATGATATGCCACAAATAAATATTAATCCACCAGAAATAAAATCAAAAGATTTTGTAATAGGATTAAATTTTATACTTGGATTAAATGGTGCAGTTACAATTACAAGGAATTTTATAACATTAAGTAAACAATTATATACAATACCAACTTTAAGGTATATGAATACAACACAAATTGTTCAAAAAAGAGGGGATAAAGGGAATTTAGATTTAAAAAAAAAGCAAAATAGAAAACAGTTTATAGAAAATGAATCATTAAAACTTTTAATAGATTTTCTAAGCCATGAAATAGAGAAAGGACAAGATATTACAAAAAGTGTAAATCATCCTATGATATTACATTTAGAAAAAATAGGATATATTGGAGAAGATATAATAAAATCAAATGTAAAATATATTTGTAAATTTAAATTAAAAAATCCTGATATAGTAATCAGAACAGCTAATATAGAATACAGCCCATTAGACAAAGAAGAGTTTAAAAAACAAATCCCTGAAATGGTAAATCAAGGATTAATTAGAAAATCGGAAAGTCCTCATAGATCTACAGCTTTTTTAGTAAGAAATCATAGTGAGATAAAAAGAGGAAAAGCTAGAATAGTTTACAATTATAAAAGATTAAATGATAATACAATAGATGATGGGTATAATATCCCTAACAAAGATAGTTTGTTAAATCTTATACAAAACAAAAAAGTATTTTCAAAATTTGATTTAAAATCAGGATACAACCAATTAAAATTAGAAGAAAGTTTTAAACCTTGGACAACTTTTACATGTTCTGAAGGACAGTATGAATGGAATGTCCTTAGTTTTGGATTAAAAAATGCACATTCTATTTTTCAAAGATTTATGGATAGTATATTTTTAAAGTTTGATTTTTGCTTAGTATACATTGATGATATTTTAGTTGCAAGTAATACAGTGCAGGAACATGAAAAACACCTACAACAGGTTTTTGAAGAAATAAAGAAAAACGGTATAGTTATTTCAAAATGGAAAATGAAACTTTTTAAAAGAAAAATTTCTTTTTTAGGATTAGAAATTGGAAATGGAAAAATAGAATTATAACCACATATTTCTACAAAAATTTTAAATTTTCCAGAGAAATTTGAAAACCTAAAACAAATACAAGCCTTTTTGGGTTTAGTAAATTATGCTAGAAAGTTTATCCCAATTTTGTCAAAATTGGTTGGACCTCTATATGGGAAAACAACTAAAAATGGTCAAAGGTTTTTTAACCAAGAAGATATTAAACTGGTTAAAGAGATTAAAAAAGCAGTTAAAAATATTAAACCATTAGAATTACCATTGGTTACAGATTATATAATTATTGAAACAGATGGATGCAAAGAAGGATGGGGAGCAGTCCTTCTATGTAAACCAAACAAATACAGTCCCAAGGAAGAAGAGAAAATTTGCGCTTATACAAGCGGTAATTTTCAAAACAAAACAAATTGGACTACAATTGATTTTGAAACACAGGCATTAATTTATGCATTAGAAAAATTTAAGATTTTTCTTAACAAAGAATTTACAGTAAGAACTGACTGTGAAGCAATAGTCAAGTTTGTAAAAAATGACCAAAGTAAAAAAGTAAATAGAACCAGATGGGTTAATTTACAAAATACTATAAAAGGAAATGGTTATTTTATAAATTTTGAACACATTAAAGGAAAAAAATAATGGGATAGCTGATATGTTGTCTCGAAATATAAACAAATGGTTTGTTTTAGATGGACAGGAAAAAAGATAAGGAGAAGTTAAAGCTTATACATCCAAAACAAAAGCAGCAGGAGAATTCTTCACCAGATGATGAAAAGATTCAACAGTCATATTTACAGTCAATAGAAAAGATATACAATTCTGATGAAAAGATTCAACAGTCATACTTACAGTCAATAGAAAGGATATACAATTCTCCTCACACCTCTTTACCACAGATAAAGAAGGGACAATTTTATACACAACAGCAATCAAAGGCAGCTGGCAAGCGACCTTTGTACACAAATTTCTCACCAAAGCCGGTGATCGAATTTGGAACATATGCTTTACAGATATGCAATGAAGCTGACAAGAAGTTTCGTCCTATTATGGGAATGAAACTAACAGATAAACAACAATGTTTATTAGATAACTTATGGCATATTCAAACCATGCCACAAGCTTCATCATTAAAAGTACAGGTTTTAAATGCTTTAAGCATTTACTTTCAGGAACAAAGTTCAAAAACACCTGAAAGACAGTTTAAACAAAAACCAAATTTCACACATTATGTTATATTTAGGGGTACAAAAACTGGGATTTTTAACAAATGGGAAACAGTTACACAACACATAACTTGTGTAGGAGGAGCATTTTGGAAAGGATACACAAGTTTTGCTGTAGCCCTTAAAGCAGCAAGAGAAAATTTTGGTCTACAAAGTTTTTACATAGAACCTGAAGAGGTTAAAAGCTTTTCTGACATGGCTAAAACAAACCCTGAGCATTATATAAAAGCTCAACAAGAAATTATTTCTACATTAAAAACACAGCTTGAGGAAAAAAGAAGAAATGCACAAGATATACAATTAAAAATTGAAAATAGCTTGCTAAAACAAAAAATGTGTTTGCTCGAATCAAAAAATGCACAATTATTACAAAAAATCGAGAAAAAAGAAAACAAAAATAAAACAGAGGTACACAGGACTTTTGAGTGTTTCAGAACAAAGATTCTTGATACACCTTGGCAGCAATGTCTAAAACCAGTTACAGAAAGATTCCCAGAATTTGAGAATCTTGTTTCACAGAAAGTTTGTGTAGAATTTCCTTTAATTTTGTACAATTTACAGCAACAGTTGGTAGACATGGCATTCAAATTTGACAGTGAACAACAAGGGTTTACAGTGGTGGAAAGAACAAATGACGAAGGAGACGGAACAGGTCTTCTATTGCTTCAAATACACAATCCTACAAAATTGACAGATGAACAAATAATTCAATTTTGTCATCATGGTATGATTGATTATTTGGAAATCAAGTTAGACAGAAGAACAGAAGATCTTCTCAATCAACTTGGGGAAAAGATCGTATTAACAGCAGGAAATATAGCAGCAAGAAGCATAAAACCAACAATTGGCTGCAAAATAATTTCCTCATTTCCATTTGCAGACTCATACACATACAGGCCAGCAAGAAAAAGAATATTCATTGAACACAACAGAGGTAGTAACTGGCTGCAAAATTCTATGATAAAAACCGCTATAGATTTTGCAACCTTACCATGGTTAGACCACACAGCTACAGAACCTACTAAAGATTTCCAACAGTTTATCAAAAAACATCAACAGACCCCAGAAATTCCAAACCATTTTTCATGGGAAAATTTCAAATTAATAGGTGAAGGACACTACATACAAGTGTATACAAAAATAAATTGGAGTATGCTCTTACCCTTTGCAGGGGAAGGAGATACTTTACAATTACAACACATCTTTAACCTAGAAGATTTTCAAGACAATGAACACGAAGATTGTTCCAGTCCACAGTCGATAGACAGCACACACAGAGATTTCTAGAAGATATCGTAAGCAATGACGACACACGACACAAGACAAAACACATGACAAAAGCCATGACGATTTAT
Organism: Helianthus tuberosus; assembly: GCA_030545235.1. Lineage (NCBI taxonomy): Eukaryota > Viridiplantae > Streptophyta > Magnoliopsida > Asterales > Asteraceae > Helianthus > Helianthus tuberosus. The sequence goes on from CM060409.1 coordinate 154,762,814, forward strand.
AGCTCAATTATTCACAAATAATCGAAGCTAAAAGTCTTTGGTAGTTGGCACAAATTTCTACATATACTATTCATTTTTGTCTTTTATTTTTGATTGTTTCGTTTAAAATTTCCTAGACTAGGTAGACTAGGTTTTCTTTATTGCCTTATTATTGCCTATATATTGGGCATTTTAAACCGATTGTAAGATACGAAGAACCATTACTAGCAATAATATTATTACTTCAATGGCACACTAAAATCTCTCCACATCTCTTTAGCTCCACTCCCTTAATATCCCAGATTTTCTCTAGTTCTTCATATTATATTCCAACCCACACATAAAAAAAAAAAAAAAAAAACTCTTTCTTCTGCAACCTTCTAATCCGCTGTGCATATCTCCATCAAACCTTCTTATCACCGTAAGTCTAGCTCTATTCTTATTTTCAATTTTAATTTTCAAGTTAATTTTTTTTTATTTTCAAGTTTCACCACCCTCTCTGTTATATTAAGTTTCAAAAAAAAAAAAAAAAAAAAACTCTTTCTTCTGCAACCTTCTAATCCGCTGTGCATATCTCCATCAAACCTTCTTATCACCGTAAGTCTAGCTCTATTCTTATTTTCAATTTTAATTTTCAAGTTATTTTTTTTATTTTCAAGTTTCACCACCCTCTCTGATATATTAAGTTTCACCACCCTCTCTGATATATATATATATATATATATATAGTGGAGAGTTCAAATGAGAAGAATTTTTTGTAAGAATAAAAAAGAAAAAATTTCAACCAATAAGAATGCTTCATTTTACTTCATTTAATTTTTGTATTTAATATTAGTGTAAGGGTATATTGGTAAACTAAGATGGATCATTAATTGGTAGTCTTCCTTTTTAATAGCTAACTATTAAATCTATAACTTATTTTTAAAATAACATATTTTTTCAAAAAAAAAGAAAAAATATATAATTAAAGTGTAGCATAAATTACGAGGTATGTAAGATGAATTACGAGCTGTGTAGGATAAATTTCAATATGTGGAGGATAAATTTCAAAAGGTGTAGGATAAATTTTGATGTGTGTAAGCAAAAACTTGAGTGTGGAGGATGATAGTGTTTATTACTAATTAATTAGTCAAAGATAATAATAAATGAATTGATAGAAAAACTATTTAATGTTTTACATTTGTACCCTTTGTTCTTTTTCTTCTTAATTTAATTTTCTTCTCAAATGAACCTTCCCCTATATATATATATATCTATCTATTATACTAAAGCAAAATAAAGGTTGACTTTTTGACTTTGAGGTGGCTGCTTTCTTTGGCCAGATAAATGGTTATTTGGGCGGCATTCTCATCTTCAATATATTTCCTTCAATTTTCATTCAATGCTCTTCATTACCCCCAATAATTTCCACCGCCTTCTATCTTCATCTTCTAATTCAACCTACATATACTTCGTCCGTTTCTTCATCTTCTTCAAACGATTTCTCATATTTTTCGCTGAACCATATCGAAATCTGTAAGTGTATATTGTTAATTCTTAGTTTAATCGTTATTTTTTTGTTCGGAATTTTAAGTATTTTTTCAAAATCTATTTTCCTGTTCAATAAACCCTAGCTTCGATTTTGGTATATGTTTATGTTATCTATCCAGATCTTTGTGGATAATAACTTTTGTTATGTTTTTGATTATTTTTTTGAAGAAATATTTGGTCTGTTGTAGAAACCCTAAGTCCGATATCTAATCCAGATCTGTGTTTTATGTTTTTTAAAATTTTGTTATTGATATTGAATTTGATGTTTACTCATAGTCCTAAATCCGATTGTAATGTTTGATTTAACTTTATTATATTTTTATAATTGAATTTGATGTTTACCCTAATTCCGATTGTAATTACAGATCTGTATGTTATTGTTATTGAATTTGATGTTATTTTTATGCAAATCCCTAAATCTCAATTTCATTTAAAAAATGTTTAATTTTTTTTTAATCTGTATTCTATGCACCATAGATTATTTGAATGCATTCTTTTTAAATGTGTTTGATTGTTTTTTTTAATTGATCTTTGTTATTTTATATTAATCCTGTATCTGAGTTTCATTCAAAATCTGTTGATTTTTTAGTATTAACATTACGGATGTTTTCCATTATTAATCCTGAATTATTTCAATGCATTCTTTTTAAATGTGTTTGATTTTTTGGTTAATTGATCGTTTTTATTTTATATTAAGCCTGTATCTGAATTTCATTCAAGATCTGTTGATTTTTGAGTATTAACATTACGGATGATTTCCATTATTAATCCTGAATTATTTGAATGCATTCTTTTTAAATGTGTTTGATTGTTTGGTTAATTGATCGTTGTTATTTTATATTAACCCTGTATCTTAATTTCATTCAAGATCTGTTGATTATTGAGTATTAACATTACGGATGATTTCCATTATTTATCCTGAATTCTTTTTTGTCATTCAAACCTGTTGTTGTAGGTTTCCAATATGCCTGGATCTTCTTCGTTAAGGTATGTTTTCTTTTTATTATTCACTAAGTTATTGTATTATATATTTTGAAATTATTGTTTCTTGCTTTTGCTCCCCTCATTTATCATTTGTTTTTTTTACAACAACATTTTAATGTTTACTAACTTATTTTTTGTATAAATTAGTATTAGAGAACCCTGTTTCTGTAACCATATGACTAAAGCAGACGAAGTTATTCTGGTAATTGATATATTATTACATATATCCCTGTTTCTTTTTTTTGGTTGTTATCATTAAATCATATTTATGATAATTTATTTTTTTAATTTTTTAATTATGAAATTATAATTCATGTTCCACTGTTTCCTTTTGTTAGTCTATTCCTTCTGATGCTGCTTGCAAACTGTGGGGTGTGGGTAAAGCCCCTACAAATGTTATTGTCACACCCTCAAATTACCACCTAGGGAGTGTCCCTGTTAGGCGTGTGACGACTAGCAATGAGCCACCAATTACATTGAATCCCAAGTTTAAAATGAAGTTCCATTGTTTAATAATACTGAAATCCCAATCACAAGTTATTCAAAACCATAAGTTCAGCGGAAGCGTTAATGTAACATAATGTAAATACTTTTCGTTCAATCATAAGAAATAAATGTTTGATGAATAATCCCATCCGAGTAACCATGACCACTCTCGCTCTCCAGCTAGCAAGCTCATGTATCAATCACCTAACGATCTGCGAGCATGTAACAAGTGTATCAGACAAAGCTGGCGAGTTCACAGTTTTAGAAAACGTTTGTTACCAGTTGTATGTAAAACAGTTCACTGACAAATGCAAGTAATATTGTTAATATCTCAATTCCGAACAAGACGGCTCCTGAAATACATGACTGCCCTTCCCACGTACTCCTATCTAGTACTGGGCCCCGACTGGGTCATTAGTTCACATCCGTCCTATCTAGGAGCGGTGTGAGGGTGCCAAACCTAAGTAGCGCTACCAACTAATACCCGTTACCCTCCAGGTAACATAATAAGGGACTTACAAAAATGATAGGTGAGAATATTAACCAATATACCCGTTATTACCCAGACCACTGACTGTCCCCAACCACTGGGACGCATGCTCGAATGTAGTGAACTCACCTTAGATTGCTCGGTTTGTTAAGTTACTTTACCCGTTCCAAGTTGGTCAACCAAACCCTACCGTGATCACCAAAGATAATCAGTTTGTATGCACATAAGTCACCTATTCCACATTTACACAAGTAGCGTACAAGTAGTGCACATAGCGTCAAGCAAATCGTAGCAAGGAATCGTGCTACTCACAGACCATAACTTCCTTTGTAACGATCAGTTTGCATATGATTATATCACGCATCCTAGTAGGTTGCATGTCGTAAACTGTATCTCACATCGCGTAGCAATTACTTATGTGTTCATTGCGCATATCCCACAGCCCAGATGCACGTAATATACCCATATAGTTCAAATCATACCAGTTAACCCATCAATCCAATATTAGCAAGTAATCAATTAACATGTGTTCGGATAATAGGTAAATTCGATTCATGGTTACGAGCAAGGCCCAATCCATTACAAAAATCAATCTGCAAACCTAAATCATCTAGTGGTTACACATTTTAACTAGGCAATTAATTAAAATATGTGATGTAACATATGATTTCAAAATCATTTAAAGCCAATCATTAACTCACGTGATATCACTTATGCAATTTATATGTGTCAGGCACATGTGGAATCCCTGATCTATTCCTTTGTCATCGGCCCAATAACAGTCATAATACCTTGGTTCATCACAATTAAGTAATTCACCTAATCCTAGAAACTATCACCGGCTACTTTAGTTGAATCACATGGGCCGCCATTTTTACTACTTGTTCTTCAAACCATACATCATATTAATCATCACTTTCACATAACAATCCAGTACACTACTCATCAACCATTAATTTCAATCAAGTAATTGCCAAACCAATCCCTCATCTTTACGCATGCCATATAGCAAAGCAATTTACACAATTATCATGACCATTCCTAATCATACTAACCAGTTTGCTGACATAACATAATCTAGAAGAACTCATCCTGATTTGCTCATCATTACTCATATTCACGCAATCTTAACAAATGATCACATAAACAACAATTGATTATGATCAATCAGAATCACACAAGTATTATCGCACTAACCTGAAGATTGAAAAGGGTGAATTGGTTCGATTAGAGGGATGCTTCGAAGAGAGTGAGGCTGCCGACGTGAATAAGGAGTAGTAGGGTTTAGTTTGGTATGATGCGGTGAATGATGATGGGAATGTTACGTCCATTTAGTTATACAACTAGTTCTAGCAAGTGGGTCGGCCCAATACATACCCGCAATGGTTGGGCTATTATGCCAAGTGACACAAGGTGGGCCGAGGTCTAGATTAACAGAAAAGAGGACAAGCAAAAGTGTAATGGGCTCGGGTGACCCGTGTCATGGGCCGATATACTGTCAGGTTTTTAAGTGTAAGAGTGTGGCCCAAAAGATGTGCGGCTCAATAACACAATTATCAAGTTGTCGTACATGTAAGTTCAATTGAGTTATATAACAAAACAAATTGGAATTTAGTATTACGAAATTAAACGTCGCTAACCTTGAGAATGCGGGTTGTCACAGTTATGATACATACTGATGATGGCCGGATTTTTAATGTTTGGTTAAGCGAATATAAAGGAAATTTGTTTTTTTTTTCCAAAGATGGTCCAATAACCCAACATTTGCGACTATCCGAAGGATGTTTGGTAGTATTCAATCCCCTAGATTGTACTACTTTTAAATTAACATATTTCCTTGATGGTGTTAATGGTAGCTCTTTTTGGACATATCTGCTACGTACATCATCTCATTTTTATGTAAGTTATTTTTTACTTTTATTTAACTTAAAGTATTTTTTTTGTTCTTTATTGATATTAAAACTTATTTATTTTCTTTCTTATCTGTTTTATAGGTCATTCCTGAATTTATTCTGCCGAATTCGTTTAATACATCCTTTGATGTAATATCCACTATAATGATAGAGAACAAAACTTTTCACGTTATGATTGAAACGTCTGACGGTAAATTCGTTTTTACCGTTGGTATTGACGTTATTGTTAGTCAGTTGCAGTTAGAGCCTGGTTGTTTTTTGTTATTTACAAAAAATTTAGGTAATAATTTTAATTTAAAAGTTTTTGGAAAAAACGGTGTTGAAAAGAACTTTATTGATGTGGATGTCGATGTGGTAAGTATACATTTGGGTACTTATATAAATTTTTATATATATTGTTTCATCTAATAAATGTTTTATTTAAATTGCAGCCTTTTGTTGCACCTATCGATGCTTTAAATGAAATTTACGAACAACCACATGGTCCTGTTCATCGGTTTTCCCGTATGGCTGCTACCGATTTTGTAAGTTCTAATATCTTTTTACAAAGTACAAGAATTTAATTGTTAATATATATTTTTTTTACCTTTTTATTAATTATTTTTTTATAACAATACAGATGCTTCCCGATCGTGTTTCTGAAATGGCAAAGCTTGATCTTTGTTTAAAAGATATAACCGTCAGACTTTTGAACCGGGATCCCCCAGTGCAGTTTAGCAACGGTACTATACGTGAAAGGAAACGTGAAGGTTTTCGATATGCTTTAAGGCATTGGTCGAAGTTCATGAAAACTGCTGGAATTAAGGTCCGTGACACCGTTGACTTTTCTTTTGACGAAAATGAGCAAGTGCTAAGTGTTGAAAAGGTTGTACCTTACGTTACGAGTAGTAATTAGTTATTTGACATGGTTATTGTTTTTTCCTTTTTGACCATTTAGATATTTACTTTTTATATGGTTTTCAGGTTTTAACATTGTTATGGTTTTCAACATCAATATAGTACATTTTATCATCTCTTGAGATTTATTTTAACCACTATAATTGCAATCTGTATGATAATATCATATTATTAAAAAACCCATTGTGTAAGATGTTTAATCTTAATTTTAAGATTTTTTATTTCCATTAAACATATACATAAAAAACGTTAAAATAAAACCTTTTAAAATATTTACCAACAATTATAATTTTTACCAGTTGGTGATATGTACATATAGCAGTCATACTTAACATGTTGATATAAATGAGTTGATATATTCAGATATTAACATAGCTATTAATTTAAAAAAAATATGCCATTACTGTTTATATACACATGTTTATTAATATCATCACTGAAATACAAATTTCACTTAATTTACTTTGATATTTTCGTATTTTTTTTAATGTTGTTCTAAAAGATATATATTATTTCATAATTTCATAATATGTATTCTTTATCAACTTTTTTTAACACTCATTTTTTATATGTCATTTACAAAGCGTTGTGGATCCTCATGGTATTTTTTGATATTAATGGATCTATATTGAAAACCCTTTTAATCTACTGATTTGCTTGGTGGATGTTCATGCTATGTTTTGATATGAATATAAATTTAGTTTTTTAATGTTATCTTCATCTCTGATGACTACAAAGTAATTGGAATAGGACTGGATTGAAATTTGTGGTACAATTTGAATGAATTTAATGTTTTATGTAATAAGAAGTGTTCAGTTTTATATTATTTTTATTACCTTTTTGTAGTAATTTATAAATTTACAGTTCTAATTCGTGGTTTTTTATTCCATGTAATGTGTTCAGAGAGATTTCAAGATGAACTCGATTTGCTTACGTGTCATGTTTTTACTATTAACGAATAGAGGAAGACACAAAGGATGTGTCAAATACAATTTAGATGATACATGTTCAAGGTAATAAGAAGAATTCCTCTGTTGAAGAAGAAAACAGTGAGAGTGTTTTGCTTGTAACATGGAGGTGTCGTTGATGTTGTCGAGGAGTGTCAGGAATTGCTAAGTGATATCATTTCCTTACGCTCCTCGGCAATGTCAACGACCCCTCTTTAAAATTCCATTAAATCTCTCTTACTGGTTGCTTCTACAACAGAGGTTTTCTTTTTGTTACCTGAACCTGTATCATCTCAACTGTGTTGACTGACCCTGTATGTGTTGTTACGTCAAGATTCAATCATCATTTATTTCTTTTGATCAACATAGATCATCCCATTTTTATGTAAGTTATTTTTTACTTTTATCTATCTTAAAGTGTTGACTATTCTTTTTGATGTGGCTATTCTCACCACAGATCTCCTCTCTATTTCCTTCAATTTACTTAAATTATTGAACCGCCTTTTTTAGATTATGTATGGAAGGTTGCAATCTTATTCAATAATCGGAATTTTTTTTAGTAAATTATGGAACCGTTTCCATTTGTCTTTCCTATATACAAAATCTTGCTTTTAATATGATGTTTCAATCGTTCCCAGCAGAAGCGTGCTCTGTTTTTTGTTCTTCATCAGACATCCAAATACAAGTATCGGTAAGTATATTCCACCTCTGTTTGTGTTTTTTATTTTTTATTAGATAACCCCAATTATGTTGTATGATTTGTATGTTGTTGTTCATTTAAACTAATCTGTTAATTCTTTTAGATATGAGATTTATAGCAGTTGGTTGATGTAATTAGTCTGTTTATTGTTGTTCTTAGACACCGAAATTGATTTCTAATTGTTTATGATTATTCAACTTTTGTTATTTTTACATTTCATTCATTCTATCATAAACTCTATTCGCTATTTTTTATTACGTAGATGTATTTATGTTACCATGTTGTTAATCTTTTTTCAATATAACATTGTTATAATTACAATTTTTGTGTGTCTATTTTTTATTTTCTTTTCAGATATGGAAGTTGGGTTTCTGGTTCATATGACGGATCCGTATAAATCCGAGTTGGTTAGGAACTCTGCTTTATTTGCCAACTTGATTTTGTTAGATGTTATAAATTTACTTAGTTATATGTTTATATTGTTTTCCTTCTGTTATAATCCTATTGTTATATTTGTTTTCAGGAATTCCCTAAGTGGTATAATTCCTTGATAGATGTTCCTAATTATCCTATCGGTTGTGTAGATCTAATAACAGATAGTGGTTCTAACTGGTCTGTTGTTATTAAATCCAACACAAAGGGGGTTTTTATAATTCAAGGTTGGGTGGCAGTTATTATAATGCTTGCTGTTGAGCAGAATGATTTGATAGTATTTGAAAAAGTGGATTTAAAAACATTTAAATTGAAACATATCAAATTCCACCACGGTACATATGTCAATTCTATGTTCTATTGTGTGATGACGGATACAGAATCAAAAGATCTGGTATTATTCTCATATTATTTTTATTTTAGTTTTTAAATTATTTTGTTTCATTAATTTTACTAAATATTATTTTGTTCAGCTGCTTCCATCTGGCTTCATGGAGAATTATTTCAAGAATGATCCCTTGGATTGTCGTTTCACAATACGTTTTCAAAACAAATTGGTTTGGACGGTATACATTGTACGCCGTTTTGGTTCCAACTATAGTATCGTTGACTGGATTCATATTTCAAATGATCTTCAACTGGAAACAGGGGATTTTGTTATATTTGAATTATTGGGATATAATGATTTCAGTATTTCAGTTTTCCACAAAGATGGTTTCAATCGTATTCATCAACAGCATTTAAGAGTACAAGAAGTAATTCAAGTTCAACATCATGGTATTTCAGATGTTATAGTAGAAGCTCCTGTACATGTGGCTGATTTTTATGAGCTGAAATGGGTTTTAACGACCCGTTTTGTAAGTTTCTTCTTTTAATTATTTTTTTAATATTTTTTATTTTTATACGGTTCACTTTATTGCATACTAATATTGGTTTATGTTTTTAATGTAGATATTTCCAAAGGAATTTTCGTCGAACGTTAACCAACCGACATAGGATTCATGAATGTTGTGTCTGGAAATGGCTTTTCCAATACTTTGGCTCTCCGTTTCGCCTACGGTAACAAAAAGATTAGATATGCATTTAGAGGTTGGACAAAGTTTATGCGCCAAGCTGGTTTGGAGGATGGATATCTTTATCTACTTCGTTATTATTTTAATAGTGCTACCTTGATGATTACCTACGCAACGTAGGAATATTAATGTTTTTATCATGGATATATTTTCATTTCATTTTTTAATCATATTGGAAATGATAATAAAGAGTTATTTTGTTTGTTTACACATATGTGTATTTTTTCAATGTATTTTGAAGTTTATTTTGTTTTATGTATGTCGTTTAACCATAATGTATTACTGTTTTTTCTCCAATTTTTTTTTACCAAATTTTTGTTTTAACCACTGTATCTTAATACTATTTATACAGTATTCTCTTATGTGAGAGCATTATGATATCTTTATACTACGTTATTCTATAACATTTTTTTTGTCAGAAGTTGTTAATATGACATATTAAATTTATAGTATCTATTCCATTATGCTTCGTATATATTATTTCTTAACGAACATGAATATGCCCCTGTTTTTTTCTCCAGTTGATTCGTTTACAGACCTATAATTATCCAAAAAAGTAAAGAAATATATTATATTATATGGATATGCTCCTGAATGTGTGAGATATCATATTATAGGTATTGTTGTGCAGTGCTATACAAGCCTCAATAACATCTTTTGTATCTTGATTTCAGTATGCGTGTCGAAGAAGGTTGTCAGTGCTGAATTTATAACTGATAAGGTTGTAGAATGCTGGAAAGCTTCAGTTTCAATCAAAGCTAAAGAAGGAAGTGGAAATTTCAAAGCCGTTTAAGGTGGTTAGTGGCATTTCAATTTAGCAAATTGTTTGTCATATTAACCTATTTATGGACATGTACACTGATTAACTGTATTTTTAGAAAATACTATTATTTGACATATTTCCATGTTCATTGTTTGTTATAATTGATTTTCTGTATATTTTAATTTTGTAAAATATACAATGTTTACTTAATTAACATTGCCTACCTATTATAAATATTGTTTAAACATTTCACATTGAAATCATTATTCTCTACTCAGAAATTGTCTATCACTTTTCATAATCCTAGGTAAGAATACCATTGACTGTTCTATAAGATATTGATTGATTATTTATTACAATGTGTTAGTATATATTGTTTTTTTTTTCTACTAATATTTCATGATGAATTCTATGCAGAAATGGCACATGCTGCAATAACACTGTTGAATAATTTGGACCTCAACGTTGATAACTACACCGTCAGAATACGCATTGTTCGTTTGTGGACAAGAGCTGATTTCAATAACGCTAGAAAAGTTTATTGCTATGATATGATAGTCATGGACAGTGAGGTAAGCTTTCATAGACGTATGTTTTAATTTAATATTATATACAATATTTCTTAAAGTATGTATTTTTTTTTATAAAATAATGCTGTTTTTTGTCAGGGAACAAAAATGCAAGCTTTTGTTTTGGCTAAAAACGCATCTGGATATCAACATCTTTTAGAAGAAAAGCGTTGTTTGACTATTCGAAATCCTTCCTTGGGTGAGAATCGTCAGAAGGTCAAATACGCTCACGGTGGTTTGAAGATTAACCTTAATAACAACACCGTTGTTGAGGAATGTCACGAGGCTATTGGTTCTAAATGGGGTTTTGATTTTACTCCCTTTGATTCTGTTGTGGAGGATCCAACAGATGACAACAAGTTTTTTAAAAGTCCAATTGGTATCATCTATCAATTAAAACTATATAATACAACATAACACATTTTTATTTTGTTGACACTAATTACATTTTTCTCAGATGTAATTGGTTTTGTGGTCAAAAGTTTTCCCTTCGAGGTAGACATGGAAACTAATAATGGAAAAAACCAGAAGAAAGTCACCTTTATGCTTGAAGACTTGAAGTATTTATTTATTTTGTCTTCACTTTTATTCCTTATACTATTATCTTTTTTATGTTATGTTTTCTATACTACTAACTATATTTTTAACTATTTTAATGTTCAGCAATAAGCAGATCTTTGTGACACTTTGGGACGGTTATGCGGATCAAATAATGGAGTATGAGAGCAGCAATCGAGGTGAAAAAAATGTCGTTGTAATCATTCAGTTTGGGAAATACAGATTCTGGGGAGGTATCTTATTACTTTAAATCTATTGTGTTTTGTCTTTACTGTTTCAATTTTAATAGTTGTTTAAATTAATTAAAGTTTTTTTTATTATTATGTACAGGGCATTTGTCTGTTTCTAATTTGTATACCGTCAATCGAGTCTTAATTAACAGTGATATTGATGAAGTTGCCGAGTTTAAAAAAAGGTTCACTATCCTAATATGTTTTTATAATTTTGAATCCAGCTTTGTCAGTGTAAATAATTATTTTTCATGTTTTATTAGATTTATCGAGAAACTTTCTCCCGAAATTTCTTCCAGTTATTCTGGCTTAAGTTCTTCTGTTGTGAAGTCTGCCACTGAAGAGTTCCTTTCAGACTTGACTTTTTATCCCATTGGGTCGTTAAACTCAATAGATACGGTAACGCGAATTAAAATTGTTTTAATATGTTTTCCTTTATGTTTTTTTTATACATTATCTATATCTTAAACACAGACGAAGTTTGTTGTCATTGTTGGGACTATCAAGAGTTTTGCATCAAACAATGAGTGGTTTTACAACGCGTGCACAAGTTGCAACAAAAAGGTTTCAACCATTACTGTTGTTAAAGAGAAGCAGGATGGTAGTGATGGTTTTGAAGAGGTTACTGTCTTGGAATGCAAGACTGATGTTTGTAATACAAGGACCGTTTCATCAATTCCAAGGTAAAATATTATCCATATTAAGCTTTGGTTGTCAAAAAAACTAAATCTTATTAATATATTATGCAGAATTAGGCTTTCTATACGTGTGCAAGATTGTACTGGTATTGTGACGCTGACATTGTTTGAGCGTGAGGTGACAAAGCTTTTGAAGGTTAATGCTAATCAGCTGTTAGACAACAACATTGAAGTATGTACTAAATAATTGCTTTTATCATATGTTTGGTTATTCTACAACATTAAAGTATATTTATTTTTTCAACAGTTAGCAAACGAAGGAAACTTTCCAAATGAGCTAAATTCTTTACTCAATATGAAGTTTGCGTTCAAGATTGCTGTTTCTTCTTTTAACATTAGCAAGAAGTCTGATGGCTACTCAGTCTCCAAGATGACTAATAACCCGGTGGTTTTGTCCGAGCTTGATAAACATTTTGACACTATTCAGGTATATTTATTCCATTTCACCTTTATACTATTATTACGATTTGCCAACAATCTTTAACTTATAATTATTATAATTTTTTTTAAATAAAATCAGCCTATTGATGAGGAAGCCGTCAATGTCGAACCATCCGATTCAAATCGTAATGTCGATTGGCCTGTTAAGGTTTACTATCCTTTAGTTTATATATAATTTAATTTTTACTCATTATTTGTTAAATGTATAATAATAACTCATACCTCTTTAATTATTTGATATTTGTAGGATTCTATATCCCAAACGGGAGACGATGTAACCCCTTACTCAAATGTTTTTAAAGTTGGGTTTACAACATCCTTTGATCAGAAGGATGCTAAGTTGGATACGATGAGCGAAGGTGACTTGAAACGCAATTTGGATACCGTGTATGACGTGGATGATTTTTCTTCGCAGTCTTCATCAAAAATGCGTAAAGAGGGTGGTGTCGATGCAGTGCTTCTAATTCCAAAGACAGAAAAGTAGTCACCTATAATTCAAACATTTTATCTCATCGTTTCTTTTTGCTTCAGTATTTGGATATTTTTTTATGTTTTTTTTTTGAAATTTGACAATGGTTTGACTTGTGTGGTTGTTTTATATGAACATGATTGTTTGATGATTTAGTTTTTTGTTTTGAATAACAATTGTTTTTTGCTAATTCTTTTTGTTAATTATACTTTTTGTTTCTTATATATATATCATGATTATGATTATTCTTTTTGCTAACTCTCATTGTAATAATATATCGTTTGATTATTTATATTGTTACTAAAAATATAAGAGCTAATATCATTTTGTATACTCTACATCATTTAAAAAACGTATAATCTATTATAAACATATAAATTAATCAGGTTATAGAAAGTATTACATACTATTAAGATAACAAAATTTTAAGTTTTTTAATTTATACAGAATCAAAAAAATAAAATCCGTTTTTCAAAAAATTAATGTTACTAAATTTATAAGACCCAATATATATTTCGATAAACTTGAACATTTAAAAAATGATACTTTTTTATTATTTAAAATATTTATATTATTTTCTAATATTTGTAACTAAAATTCATTTTTTGGTTGATTTTTAAATTCAATTTAATTATAGATGTAATGTAATCTATTTAAGTAATGTAGTTAATACATTATCAATTTTTTTATATACAGTTACCATAATTTATTCTAAACATATATATTCATCAGCTTATAGAAAGTATTACATACTATTTAAAAAAGAAAATTAACGTTTTTAAGTAATACAGAATTTAAAAAATACAATCCGGTTTTAAATTTAAAAACTTTAATTAGAAACCGTTAATTTCGTCAAAAAAATTATTTATATATTTAAATTTCTAATTCCCCCTTTTTGTAACAAATAAACTGTACTCTTACATATTTTTTTAATATTTAATTATTATATTACTATTTGTATACAGATTTTAACAACGAATTACCACAATTGGGTAGCTGCTTTCAAGTTACCTCCTGATTGTATGGTTCAAATCATCACGATTGATCGAATAGTTTTTTCTGTTAGGGTTAGACAAGCAGGGTCTTCATATTTTTTTCATGATGGATGGTTTAACATGATACAGTCAATACTATTACCAAATAAGTCATTGCTTTTATTTTTGTACGAAGGTAGTCTAACTTTTCGACTCATATACTTCTATCAAGATTTGGCACTTGCTCAAGCTGATTTCTTATATTGCCAAACATCACAGTTTTGTGAACATAAAGAGCATTTGGTATTTATTATTGTTTATATTTATACTATATTAGCTTTTGACTAATTATATTATACTTTTTTTAACATAATTATTTATTTTTGACTTACAGCTTATCAATAGATTTTTTGTTCATCATAAGTTGAAGAACACAATACCTACTAGCCATGTTACTATAACTGCTATTCCTAACCATACATGGTTGGTTTTTATGGACTAGCATAGTCAAAATTTTTATTTCACTACTGGATGGAATCAAATTAAAGAAGACATGAAAATTTCAAACGAACACTATATTATTTTTGAGATGATTTTGGAATCAAAATTTGACATGATGGTTTTTAAAGGCACAGAAGATTTGGTCCGTATTCCTGAACGTCGTCTTGCACGTGTTAAAATAGAGTGTAAAGAAGAAGTTATTGAAGAAGGTGCTCCTTAAATTGTTTTAGGATACAGAATGAAGTATAAAATTATTTGTTTCCTTAGTATTATATTTAAACATTTTTTGCTCATACACTCCTTTTTATCGTTTATTAACCCACCTTTCATACATTATTTAATTATTAATTATTAATATATCTCGATGTATTATTTTGTTTATAAAATAGATTAACAACCTTTCATAAAAGGGTGTTGTTGTAATTTATGGTTAAATCCATTTTATTTTCGTCAAATTTCAAACTATAGGGGATGTTTATATAACATTTCAAATGGCGGTTGTAATTATGGACATTGTCCTTACCATACTCTACCATCAAATCATCGCTCTTATCATCCCATCATCCCAAAGAGAAAGTGAATCGCCGGCCGGAACTAAAGCTCTGATTATTGCCGGAATCATCGGTATTAAGGTTCTCGGCGCCGGAACTAGGGCTTGGAATCTTGATTTAGAGGTAACAACATTTAAGTTCCTTCAGATTACTCATAAATTTTTGATTTAATTGTTTCTATCGTTGATTTTTTACCATTAAATTGATATACTTCGAATCCTAACCCGATTTATTACTGTTTTTGTAAGATTGAGTCTTAAATTGTTAGAAAATTATTGTTTGTGTTTATGTTTGTTATGCTATGTTCTACTTGTGTGTATATACCGATTGTACTTTAGACATAAACGTTAAATGATGATTCTATATTTAATCATTCACTTAAAATTTGTTACATACGGGTATATGAACTTTAAATCTCATAATCGTTGAAGTTTGTTTGAATATTGTTTGTAAAGCAAAACAAATACAAGAATTTTTGAACCATATAACATTGGGTTTTGCATGATATAAATCTTTAGTATGTATTGTCTATTCAGTTTTCTGTCCGTAATGTTTTTTATGTATAATGTATAGATTAGTGTTCGGTTAAGTACTAGATTGTTAATTTTTTTGTTTTTTTAAATCATTCTTCTTAGCATTTTTATTGTTGCAGATTTGAAAATGTACACTTCGTTTGTAAAATATCTTCTCAACCCGGCATCATTGAGTATAGTAAGCATTCTTTATTTTACCTATAATTCATTTATTTTGAGTATTATTTTTTAATATTTTGATGTTTAAAACATATAATGTTAAATATACTGAATATTAATATATATAAAGGATGTCCCAAACAACTTTGTTACTCAATTCTATGGAGAGGATTGGGCCGGTAGGAAGCTGCGTATATATCATTCAAGTGGGAAAAAATGGGTCGTAATGTTGAAACGAGTAAAAGGTATGCCGGTCTTAACTGACGGCTGGGAAACAGTTGTTTCAGAATTGAACTCCAAAAGGATTGTCTGCTTACATTTCTTCCATTGAACCATTTTGGTCTCCATCTTTCATCTTATGTTAATGGCGGCTGTGATCAATCTTATTTCACCATTAATCGTCATCTAAGAATGGGTTTTACGGTACGTAATCTCATTTCATTTTCATTACAATTTATCTTTAACATGTTTTTCACTCTTTATAATCTAACGTACAAAGCCAACATTCAATGTGTTATGTTTCATATTATGTAGATCATTGAAGATTCTTTTGTTCAACAATGTTTTGGAGACAATGTAGTGGCTGGCTCGTATGAAATTAATTATAAGGGTTCTCCGTGGACAGTGTCAACAAGTAAGGTTAATTCAAACTATGTATTTTCACAAGGTTGGACTCAACTTTGCAACGATCTTGGCGTTCAAGAAGATGATTTACTGGTTTTTGAAAAACTTAATGATGTTATGTTTGGCTTAACCGTGTATCGAGATGAGGTTGAGATAAGGTTGAGCAAGAAGGTTGAATCTGATGATGATGATGATGTATTTCTGATCTCTAAGGCCAATTACTTTAAAGCGCTTCTTAAGGTTCGAATTTATTAAGTATTAAATTTTGTATCCATTTTTATCCTTCTTTTATTTTTTTTTTCAATATGATGTTTGCAGGACATAGAGGAAGATGATAACCAGCCCACTTCTGATCAAAGTCCATCAGGAACAATCCCGTCACGTACACCGAAGAAGGTTCATGTTAAAGAGACGTTGAAAGTAGGTGATGGTTTACATTTCAAGACAATGCAAGATGTAAGTTTACCACCACTATTATATATTTATATTAATTTATTAGTTATGATAATTGCGTATTATAACTCATGTTTATAAATGAGAGTTTCAATTAACCCATTCGAACGTTAGTACTGATTTGAAACCTACGGTTGCATCTATATCATTACTGTTATAGGCTGTTTTTGGTTGTTTGTTTTGTACAAACACATTGTTTAATCAATTTGCTGTTTAAGTAATGTACATGAAATTGTTTCAATGCTCATATTAGTTGTATTAGAGGTTTAATAACTACATTGTTTATTTCCTAGGTTTACCAGTCAAATATTATTTAAATACTGATGACATTTTACAATTAATTTAATAACTTTAGTATATTAGAAAAATAACCTGCAACTTTATTAGATCAAATTCAAAGTCAGTTTGGGATGTATGTTAGCCGTTTTTTTCTGAAAATATATTACATTTGGTATATGTAATATGATGCAGGATAATTTTAGGTTTAAATTTATAAAACATATAAGATGTAACATATTGGATGTGCTAACTCTATTCTTTCACAACAGGTTAAAGGAAAGGGAAAAGGTAAACGTTTTGTCGACCGATCCGTCACAGTCGAGAATTTGAACAAACAATGCAAAGGCCGAAAACGTTCTACAACATCTGGTCAAACTGTCAAGGTATTAAATATTTTATGTATTTTTATTAAGTTTACTAATATCCGTTTTTATTGTCATTGTTTGCTTAGTTATATTCATAAGGTTTGATAGAAAATTTATAATTGTTGCTGAATAACAAGTTTAAAATTTAAATTATTGATTCTTTTGTATTTTATTTTTTTGTGGTCAACTTGAATCTGTTGATATTCATGTTCAAGTAGAATGAATCCAATATTAATTTAGTAAAAAGTGAATACGTTTAGAATCAATGTTCTTAATTGTTTATAAGTCGTACAAAGTGTATATATTATGTTTAAAATTGTTTAAGTAAACTAATAGTTTGTCAGCCAAATCAGTATGTTATCCATCTTCATAAATAGTATTTGTACAAGATAACTTTAATTGTACAATATATACTATATTTGGTGTTAACTACCTCTATATATTTATTTTTATTAAACAAGGCAAAGAAACGGTTATCTGATGTTCAAAATGTGAAGCATTGAAAGAAGGTTACAAGGAATGCAAGCAAAGTTTCCGTTGTCGTCATGGATCCTGAATTCTTCAACTTTAGTCGTAAAGCAGAATATAGGCTGGTAGTTTTTTTTTTACATGATTTACCATCATATTTTTTTTTACTTTTGTATATTCACTTATATTTTGTTTTCTTTCAACGCATTTAGCGGCTTCCTGTTGAGGTTGTAAAAAGAGCAGGCCTGTTTGAAAGCTTGCAACCTTTATCTGTGCAAGACATGAATGGTGATGTTGAAGTTTATGAAACAAAGACAGAGTTAAACGGTGGTACGTTACGCCGTTGATGGTTGGAGGAAATTCATGGAAGATAACCAGTTGCAGTTTGGACACATGCTGCACTTCACATTGTAACTTCTCAGAGGAAGATTGTGTTGAAAGATGTAACTTCGACCTAAGGAAGACTAGTATATATTTTGTTTAAAACAGCTATGGTTTGGTAAGTTGTTTGTTAGTCTTTTAAATAGATACATTTTGGTGGTTTGGTTGATGAACATGATAACTTTGCTTACTTTACTATGGTTTAGTTTATTTAGTTGTTTTGTAATGATACCAATAACTTATTTTGTAATACGTTCAATGTTGTTAGTGTTTGATATGTCTATTTTAGTAAGTATTTACAATCTTCACATTTACACAATACAAATTTTTTATTTAATTTGAAAGATGTGATCAATCTCATTTTCCTTAAAAAAATATTGAATATAAGGTAAGTAAATTTATTTATGGAAATCTATATCACAATTTAATCACTTCCAAAAGTAACATATTACATAAATATATTTCCATTTTTTTGCATATTCTATCTCTATATATTGAAATAGAGTTGTTTCAATTTTTTAGTTATATATTACCCTTTCATTTCGTATTGGCTTATTCAATAAGAATTGATCTAAACACGTTTTGTTCCGTTGCTAATTTGCTCCTGGTGAATCAACCTTTGAACTCGGTTAGTTTGTTCACTTTGTATTTTAATTTATTGTTATTCTAACGATTTAACATTTTATTTGAACTTTTATGTTTTTTTTTCTCAATATTTGTTTTCGCATAGTATCATTCACTTAAGTTACATGCTCTGATTATAATGTATCCTTATAGTAATATATATATAGATATATACACAAATCATCTTTGTTATGTATTTCATATTTTTTTCCTTCCGATGTAGTTCAGATCATGGAAGCTATTGATTTTGACACCTTAGTCGTGGAAGTTTTGTCTAGGCTCCCTGCAAAATCAATTTGTCAATTCAAATGTGTTAGTAAAGCATGGTGTGCAGAATTATCAAGTAATCAGTTTGCCATTTTGCATTGTGTAATGCTTAATAAAGCTAAAAATCGGAAGCTAATATCATTGAATGATATGTCAATAGATGTTGATAATGTAATCTGTGGCAAGATTGAATTTGGTTCAACGAAAAGTATATCTTTTCCTTTCGAGACTCCACCATTGTCATTACGTTTTCTTTCTTCTCTCGACGGACTTTTATTAGTTTACTGTCTTAGAAAACTTATCATTTGGAATCCAACTACTAATTGGTATACTATTTTATCTGATGACTACCTTAAACATGGATACGATCACGAATATGATACTGTCGCTATCTACTACGATCAATCTAACGACCTTAAAGTACTCCACATCAAACGTCGATACAATAATGTATTTGCAAGTGTATATTCTAGACGTTTTGGTACATGGAGAGATGTCGAATTCATTAATGCAACTAACTTTGGTTCACGTTCTTATGCGTGGTCTGTTGGAACACTATCCGCCAAGACTGTATACTTCATTGTTTCACAATCTTGGTGGGTAATTGGAAAGAAGTTTATAGTTGCTTTTGATGTTTTATCTGAAACATTCAAACTTATTAATTTTCCTTTGAGTAAAGATCTTATTCCTAGCCAAGGACATCTTATCACATTAAACCGGAATATTCACATGTTTGTTGTTTCCGAACCTGAAGAGCTTATTGTTGAACTCTTCAAACTCGAAGGTGAAGTATGGAATAAGGTTTTATCTTTTCAGAATTCTCAAACAGTTTCTTTCCAAAGTAGGCGGCACCAACAACATATAATGGAGTACAACACATGGATTTTAATGAGTGAATGGGGACATATGGTTACCGTTAAATTAACGGGCGAAGAGTTGCATTATTTACAAGATGTTGATACATTTAATGGAGTTAACGGAGCGTTATTCATAGAGACTATTATTTCTCCTTTTAGTTAGAAGTTATATAATTTGTTTTGTTTCTGTTTTTATTGTTCCCAAGTACTTACTTTATTTATATGAATTTTTTGTTTTATTTTGTTTTTATAAATTATGATGTTTTCCATATTATTTTTTGTTCATTAATGTGATTTCATTCTATTGTTAATATAGATTGGTGTGCAACTGTTTTTTCTTTATATCCGTTTACATAAATTTTATGATTTATGAGTCCGTATAAAATAGAGATCGATGTACACAATTACCACCATAATGGTTTGTTAGAGTTTATATATGAATCTGGTTTGATTAAATATTACTTAATATGTGATCCAACATACCAACTATTTAATGGAACACTTTTTTTTATTTAAATTTCCAGCAATGCCTAAACGACCAAAGACTGACTCCGTATACAATGGCATTTATAAATAAAATACTCAGGATGGTAAGTTATTTAAAGTTTTTCAGTTTTTTTCCTACTCATTCCTAAAAAAACAATAACTTTAAAATTAGCGGGCACATGATAATTAGTTTAACAACTATATGAGTATATATATATTTTTTTATGTGCAGTTCAGCGGAATGGAAACACATCAACCGACATTGTTAACGGTATAACACTAATTCTTTCATTATCCAGTTCGATTATTTTACGCCTACTTAGTTAGCTAACTATTATGCTCGATTTGTTTATTAATTCTTCCATTTTTTATTTATGTCTCTTCAAAGTTCGACGAGGCAGAAGACCTTTATCAAGCATAACCAATGGTATTATTTTAGCTATATATTTTTTATAACAAATTGAAGATTATTCTTTCTTGATTTACAACTAACTATTTTGATTTGTTTTTGTTTGTTGATTATAATTTTTGTCAATATGTATATGATTTTCTGTTAGTTGTCCTCCCAATTGTTACTCAAGACGAGGCATCTCACAGAAGGAAATTAAGGAAATTATTATTGGATAATAAGAGATCAAATCGAGGAATTACATCGTCATCTCTCAATATTGTATCCACCAATATTAATTCAACTTCCACTCCGTGTGTTACACAACATCGTCCAGTTTCATCTGATGGTATGTTATTTTATAAGCTATATTTTTGTTTAATTTATTATATATCATTTTAATTACGTTTAGAAAGAAGTAAATTTTATATAAATTCGTGCTAATTAATTTATTTTTTGTGCTTTAATATTTTCTATTAGTGACTCGGATTCTACAAAACAAGGATGTAGATAACATGCGATTACCTAGATCTATTATTGACAAAAGAAGATCTACTACCATAGGTGTTACATCGGATAACATAGTCAATGTTATTGGTTGTCACAATTTTGAATCCACTCCTGATGTTGCTAATAATGTTACTCCAAGTCCCTCAAGTATGGTAACAAGTAAGTAATTTATTAATTTAATGTTTATATATTTTATTAACTTTGTATTGTTTTGCATCGATATTTTGACTATGCTTTTTGTTAATTGTACTAGGTAACATTGCTTGTAGTACCAGCAATCTGACAACGAGAGCAAATGGTTTTAGAATAAATATTTCAACTGGCATCACATCAACCACCGGCACATCATCTTTGAATTGTAATCTGCCAAGGCTATCATCTGGGAAACGTAAGTTGGTATGCAAACCACGTATTTCATCTCCTATACCAATGATCGACTTGACGACAGAGGATCCTCCCGTTGAACGAGATCCTTATAAAGGTGTTTCTACAGGTTAGGTTTGTTGATAAGTAATGCTACATAATGTAAAAATTAATTGCACTCATAAATATCTATATCTTATTATTGTAATGAATGTTGTATATATAACTCTAATGTTGTATGTTTTAACAGATTATTTGGATCATGGTGATCAAGTTATTACTTGTGAAGTTTGTTATGCAAACTTATGGGATGCAGAGAAAGGAAGCGGAAGAAAAGAGGGTGGCAAAATATGTCATATGTTATGTTGTGGTTATGCCAAAGTTGTGTTACCTGATTACAAATCTGCGACACCTTATTATAAAAGTCTATTCATGTCCAATGACAATGAAAGCAGGCACTTTTTGAAGAACATTCGACGTTATAATTCTATGTTCGCGTTTACGTCAATGGGTGGTAAGGTTGACCAGACCGTTAATACTGGTAATGCTCCTTTTTGCTACAGAATTAGTGGTGAAAATTATCATTCTATTGGTAGTCTTGTGCCAGAAAACGGAGGGAAACCTAAATTTTGTCAGTTATACATATACGATACTGAAAATGAGTTGGCAAACCGGCAATCAGTTTTTAGGTACCATGCATAAACTCATTTTTTTAATAACATTTATTTTAAGTATATATTTACTTACTATTTCAATTTTATGAAACAGGTCTTCAGACGATGCTTCCTCATCAACCTCTTCAGACGAAACTGATAATAAGCTGATACAACAAATCAAAGCAATGTTGGATGCCAAAAATGTGCTTGTGAAAATTTATAGGATGGTTAGAGATTGCTTCCAACAGAATCCTAATACTACTTTAAAGCTTCGCCTTATTGGGTAAAGAGAACAAGATGGTCGGACTTATAACTTACCTACTTCCTCCGAGGTTGCTGCTCTTATTGTTGGAGATATTGATAACGCTCTTGAGAATAGAGATATCGTTGTCGAGACACAAACAGGGTCATTAAAAAGAATAAGTGAGTTGCATCCTTCCTATCTTGCACTTCAGTATCCTATTTTGTTCCCATATGGAGACGACGGTTACAGAATTGACATACCCCATAGGGGTGTCATTGATGTTACTAACAAGAAACGTCCGAATTGTACAATGAGAGAGTTTTTTGCGTATCGTGTACAAGATCGTAGTAACCAGTTTTCATTGATTCTAAATTCTCGACAGTTATTCCAACAGTTCTTGGTTGATGCTTATACGATGATTGAGAGCGAGCGACTTAACTTTATAAGATTTCAGCAACATGATCTCAGGTCTGATACATACGAGAATATCCGAAAACTAAGATATAACGGCCAACAAGATTTGTCTAAGGTTGGAAAACGTATTTTCCTTCCATCTTCGTTTACAGGCGGGTCACGATATATGATGCAAAACTATCTTAACGCTATGGCCATTTGTAAATGGTATGGTTATCCCGACTTTTTTATAACCATTACTTGCAATCCCAAGTGGCCGGAGGTTCAAAGGTTTCTTAAGGACACAAATCTTAACCCGGAGGATAGGCCTGATATTTTATCGCGAATCTTTAAAATAAAGCTGGATTCAATTTGTAAAGATTTGAAAGACCGTCATTTGTTTGGAAAAGCTTCAGCTGGTATGTTATTAAATTTACTTTTTTAAACATGATCTCAATGATAAGTAACAGTTTCTTACCTTTTTATGTAGTTGTTTACACTATTGAGTTTCAGAAGCGAGGATTGCCTCATGCGCATATGTGCTTATTCATGGAGAATGATTACAAACTTCCAACTGTAGACCATGTTGATCAGTTTATTTCTGCAGAAATCCCTGATATAAACCAAGACCCGGAACTATATACGCTTGTTAAAGACCATATGATTCACGGTCCATGTGGTAACGCTAGAATGAGTTCTCCATGTATGGTTGATAGAAAATGTTCGAAAGGTTTTCCCAAGAAATTTCAAGATCACTCAACCTTGGATTGTAACGGATTTCCCTTATACAGAAGAAGAGATGACGGTTCCTTCGTTTTAAAAAAATAGAATTGAGTTAGACAACATAAGTGTTGTACCTTACAACAAAAAACTTTTGAAAAGATATCAGGCGCATATAAACG
This sequence comes from Helianthus tuberosus, assembly GCA_030545235.1. Lineage (NCBI taxonomy): Eukaryota > Viridiplantae > Streptophyta > Magnoliopsida > Asterales > Asteraceae > Helianthus > Helianthus tuberosus. Next base: position 154,786,951 of record CM060409.1, read on the forward strand.
TTGAATGGTGCAACCAAGCGGCGTCAATAAAGTATTTGTTCAAATATATTAATAAAGGTCCTGATAGAGCAACAGTTGCTGTGGTTCCGAGCAATAATGAAAACGAGGAAGCAGAAAATGATGAAATTAAAGAGTATTATGATTGTAGGTATATATCTGCTTGTGAAGCTTCTTGGAGGATTTTTTCGAATGAAGTTAATTATAGGAGTCCTTCTGTTATGAGGTTGCCTTTCCATCTTCCTGGACAACAAACAGTTTGTTTCAGTCCTGATGAAGATATTAATCAGGTGCTAAACAAGCCATCTGTGAACTCATCAATGTTTTTGTCTTGGATGCAACGTAATCAAGATCCTAACGACACTGTTGCACGTACACTAACTTATGTACGGTTTCCACGTTTTTATGTGTGGAAGCTTGACAAGCGTATATGGGTTCCGAGAATAAAAGGAAAAACTATTGGCAGAATTCATTCCATTTCTCCGTCTACTGGTGAAGCGTACTATTTAAGAATTCTTCTTAACAAAGTTAAAGGACCAACATCTTTTGAGGATATTAAAACAGTTAATGGTCGAGTGTACGATACTTTTAGAGATGCTTGCTATGCGCTTGGTTTGTTGGATGACGACTCGGAGTACATTGAGGCCATCAAAGAAGCAAATATATCAGGTAGCGCAGGTTATATTCGTAATTTATTCGCCACCATGTTACTGTCAAGCACTTTATCTAGACCTGAAATAGTCTGGGAAAGCACATGGAAGTATATGACAGATGATTTTCTGTACAGATTCTCAAAGTATCATCGTGTTTCAGGTAAAATTATAAATTTCATATTATAATTTTTTTACAATTACTAAAAATTTATGATTAGATTTATATGTTGTTCTGATTTTTCACAGGTTTATCAATTCCTGATGAGCAACTAAAGAACTATGTTTTATGCGAAATTGAGAAGTTTTTAACTCGAAATAATTCATCGCTTCGAAGATTTGTATCAATGCCTTACCCGGATACTTCATCTTTAGATAACTTTCGCTGCCGATTGATTAACGAAGAGCTTGCATATGACATAACAGATTTACAAAATGTTTATCAAGGTCAGGTGAATTTGTTAACGGATGAACAACGTTCAGTATACGAAGAAATTATGAACGCAGTTGATGGAGACAATGGAGGAGTATTTTTTGTTTACGGTTATGGCGGGACTGGTAAAACATTTTTATGGAAAACATTGTCTGCTGCAATTAGGTCAAAAGGTGAGATCTTATTAAACGTTGCATCTAGCGGAATTGCATCATTGCTGTAGGATGGAGGAAGAACGGCGCATTCTAGGTTTCATATACCTTTGAATCTTAATGAGGATTCCGTTTGTCACATTAAACCTGACGATGATGTAGCTAAATTACTACAACAGATCAAACTCATTATATGGGATGAAGCTCCTATGGTTCATAAACATGCATTTGAGGCGTTGGATAGAACTATGCATGACATTTTCAATATCTCAAATTCATCCATATCTGATGTTCTATTTGGAGGAAAGGTTATTGTATTTGGTGGTGATTTTAGGCAAATATTACCTGTTGTTCCAAACGGTGGACGACAAGAAATTGTGAATGCCTCATTATGTTCGTCTTATCTTTGGAGGAAGTGTAACTTGTTGACGTTAACTAGAAACATGAGGTTAACCGTTGGAAGACCAACATTTGAAGTTGAAGAGATCAACAATTTTGCAAAATGGTTGTTGGACGTTGGTGAGGGAAATGTTGGTTGTTCCAATGATGGAGAAGCAATAATTGAAATACCACCTGAGCTTTTAATTGACAGCACATCTGATCCAATTTCTAGCCTGATTGATTGTCTATCCGTCAATCTTGGAGAACTACAATGATCGTAATTACTTTAGTACCAGAGCTATACTTGCGCCTAAGAATGAGGTTGTTCACGAGATTAACGACAGATTGTTGGCACTTTTCCCAGGTGAAGAAAAAGAGTATCTTAGTTCAGACAGTCTATGCCCTACTGAAGATGGCAATGCTGATCAGCAAAAAATATACTCACCCGACGTGCTGAATCGTCTTAAAGTATCTGGTTTACCAAATCATAGGTTAGTGCTTAAAGTTGGTGTTCCAGTAATGTTGTTGCGAAATATTGACCAACGAAATGGTTTGTGTAACGGTACAAGGTTAAAGGTTACAAAACTTTACAGCCGTGTTATTGAAGCTGAGATAATTTCAGGTGGAAATATTGGTTCTCGGACATTCATACCTAGAATGAATTTGGTACCTTCGGACAGAAAGATTCCTTTTGCATTTCAAAGGAGGCAATTTCCAATAACGGTATGTTTTGCGATGACGATTAACAAAATCCAGGGCCAGTCGCTATCTAAGGTTGGTTTGTACTTAAGACAACCAGTTTTCACACATGGTCAATTGTACGTAGCTTTATCCAGGGTTACAAGACGAGATGGAATCAAGTTACTAATACTTGACAATGAAGGCAGGCCTACAAATAAAACAATGAATGTTGTATATAAAGAGATATTCAATGGCTTGTGAGGTTTTTTTGTTTATCATCTATTTATCTTACTTCACGTACTTTCTATCATTTTTGTTTATATTCGAAGGAACCTATAATGAAGTATTTACGAATTAAAGTATAAATTGGTTTTTGTTTAGCAACCCGTGTCTTGCCATTTGTCCTTTTATTACCAATCTTATTTCCAATATAAAACCTTTTTTTTTCCTACCTTACTTCCCGTTTCCTTTGAAATCCTTTCAAATAAAATGGTGCCTACAATTCCCCTCTCTCTTATTTTTTCCTCCCATTTCTCATTGCATCTCTCCAATCTATAGCTAATCACATCAGTCATTCCTAATTTTTGAATATCTGTGTTTACAATATTAAGAAGATAAGAAGATGATAAATGCTTTATATTATAATACACTCATTCATCATTTCTCGAACAATCCGTCATCTTGCTATCATCATCTTCATCGGCATCGGCATTTCTTACAAGTTTCTTAGGCGATTTTGCTTCTGGTAAGGATATCTTTGTCCGATTTATATATTTTCTAATATATGATTGTTGATTTAGTAAATGATTTCAATGTTGAATGTAAATTTGTTGTTAGTGTAATTTTCCTCCTAATTTTCGAACCTATTTGTTCTCCATCTGTTTGTTCCAAGTGTATTTTTTGCCCTAATTTGTTATAAAGTTTCTAATGTTCAATGGAATTTTTTTTAGATTGTTGGTGATTTTTCATTTTATTACTATATGAGCATAGGTTAAACCGATTCAAACACAATAAATTTAAATGTATTTTTGTGTGTTCAAGTAATCATTAAACCCTAGACACAATTTTTTTTATACATGATTTTGTTTATCTGTTCTTGAAAAGTTGTTTTGTTAATATCTTTATTTATAATCTTTGTTACTTTGTTTTCTATATAATAGCAAACGTATAAGTTCTGAATTTAATCGCTCTACTTTGTTTTTTGGGAATCTTTGCTTTAACTGTGATAATCTAACTTTATATGAGGGATCATTAATGTTAATTTCATTTTTTACCGGATCATCGTTATCTTAATGTTATTTTTGTTCTGTTCACAGTTATGGAGCGTGGTTTTGTTGTTTATATAGAAGACAGGACTAAAATAGAACAGGTTATATGTTTACTTTTCATAACTTACCTAATAAATTAACTGATGTGAACTGTATGTTACATGTTGGTTATTTTGACGATTTTACTATTGTCATTGATCTTTACAGCTCCTGCCAAGTTGGTACAACAGATTGGATGATTTAAAGGGCTACCCGACCGGTAATGTTCTTTTGTTTACAAATGAATTTGTAATGTTTGATGTTAATATCAAGGAGTATACAAACGGTTTTTGTATTTCGAACGGGTGGCCAACTGTCGTCAGTGTACTTGGTATAGAAGACGGAGATTTTGTTGTTTTCCAAAATATGGATGCATTATCATTTAGAATAACTCACTTCAAAAGTTATCTACACACGGTGAATTCTTCAAAGTTCCATATTGTTATGTTACATCCTCAGTTAAGCAATCTGGTAAGCTTTAAAAGCTGTCTATTATGTTTGAAAAACCTTTACATCTTATAATTATTAATATCTTTTCAATATACCGCAGTGGTTACCCAGAGAGTTTATGCAACATCATTTCAATGGTGATAATTTGTTTGATGATTTTATTATCCTGTTTGGCGAGGATAATAAGTGGAATGTTAGCATAAGTAGACTTTGGGATATTAACCATTACATTGTTGATTTTTCTCAAATTGCAAAGGATCTCTGTTTAGTAACTGGTGATTTCTTGGTTTTTGAGCTAATTGACGATCGGGTATTTACAATGTTACTGTTCCGACCTAACGGTCTGCAATCACTAACTCCGGACCGTCCTTTACCAGTTGTCCAAATGGTTAAGATTGAGGACAATGTTAATGATGTTGTGTCCTTTGAACAAGAACCTGTTTTGGAAGATATTGTGGTAAATGGTCCTCCTGATGTCCTGGTTGAAGAAGCAGAGCCTCCATTAGAACAAGACATTTTACATGTTCCACCAGTTGTAGATCAAGCCAATGATTACGAACTGACATGCTCACTCACCTTTCGTTTTGTAAGTCTCTCATTTTCTACATGTGTTAACTTAATATTATGGATTTTTTTTTAAACTTTGAATTCTTATTAACCATTTAATTATGTACTTTTATGCAATTGTAATGCAGCGTTTCCCAAAGCCCTTTGCCATGAACGTTGATTTATCCGTCCTTGATGAAATGACAGTTGAAACTGAATACGGATTTTCAATGACTTTGGAGATGCGGGAGGAAACTGCACGTGGCAGCATTCGGTATGCATTAAGAGGATGGCAGAACTTTATGCGGCAAGCTGGTTTGGCGGATGGTGGTCAGTTTGATCTTCGTTACAATAGAAATCTGAATAGGTTGATCATATCTAACCACAACTTTTAAGGAATGTTTATGTTGTGGTTAATACATATGGTAAACAATTATCTCCCTGTAGTAATGATGGTCATCTTTTTTTTTTTTTGTCATCGTACAATGTTTCGACATTATTATGATCTTTCTATGTATTTTGTTATCTACGTTTTTGGAACATTTTGTTTATATGGTATCATATTTCAATGGTGTAAGTCTTATTATTGCCAACAATGTTTTGATTTTGTCCTGATACTGTTTACTTTGTGGATTCGGCTCACGTACAACTTCGTTGCACAATGTTCCTTAGTAGATTTACTAACATGTATTGGCGCGTGTTATCTATGACTCTACTTTCATGTGTTAATGTAAATTTAGAAGTCAACACTCCCGGTTCAAGTCTTATTGGCCAAAAGGCATGAAAACATCATGAATATTTCGTTAAGAAAAACTTAATATGTAACGAACATTAGGGAGATGTAGTATTGGGATTTGGTCAACAGTTTGAAAACATTATATCCAACCCGTGATTAAAATCGACAACTCATGACACACTATAATCCTAACAAAATATTCATATTTCTTTAAATATATTAAGAAATGTAATCGTTAATTATTTTTTATAAGATATTATTCATCATAATATTCGAACGAACGTGTAATAAAGTATGTACGTGTTAAAGTATATTTTTTTTTGGTTTAGCCACCCGTGTATTACACGGGTACTTAGACTAGTATATATATATATAGGGAGGAGTTCATGCGAGAACCACCCTTATTGCGAGAACCGCGAGAACCAATGTGAACACAACCTAAAATAGCTAAAAAAACCTTAAAAAACCTACCCCCCCCCCCCCCCCAAAAAAAACCTAAACACCCCCCCCCCCCCAAGCTAAAATGCTAAAAACTAAACCCCCAAAAAACCTAAAAAAATCTAAATTTTTTTTTTAATATTTTTTATGCTCAAATCGCTACTTTTAGTGGCAAAAAAAAAAAAAAATTATTTTTTTTTTGGCTTCGAAAAGTAGCGATTTTTATATAACAAATATTAAAAAAAAAATTTGTGTGATTTTTAGCTATTTTTAGGCATTTTTGGTTGTGTTCACATTGGTTCTCGCGGTTCTCGCAATAAGCAGTGGTTCTCGCATGATCTTCTCCCTATATATATATATTAAAATAGTTTTGGGATACCAACAGGTAATGAGTATACTCAATTCTATAAGACAGCAATATATGATATTGAGCATTATGATAGTCATCAAGTCATGAAAAAAACATCTTTGATGAATAGAATAAGTGAGTATCGCATCCATTATTAACATGTAGCTAGTGTTTTACTTTTTATTTGTCTGAAATGAAATGCAAAGTCCACATGAATATGAGTTTAACTAGAAAGTATATACATAGTAAATATAATTTTAACTGAACACATAGAACATGGGGGAGCTTAAGTGTTTGTAAAGATGAGAAACAAGTAATCATTTATAATTTTAGGTTTGATCAGGAGTTAAAAAAATTGTGTTGTGCTTAATTAAGATTATATAGACATAATCACATGTTACAAATGAAATCTTAGACACAAATTATGTCATACACTAAAAGGTAGATGTAATATTTATTTTGTTATCACTTGTGTGGCCTTATATAAACTGAATAACCTTTGTCAATTGAACATAAAGAAAATGAACCTAAGGATGTTAATGCATCCGCAAAAATTAAAGTTTTTAATTGGGTTCCTGAATGGAATCTTACATGGAATGCCATTCAGCTAATTGTTGTATATTTTCGAAGTAGCTTGCGGTGCATTTGCTTGGGTTTGTTAGTCGCATTCAACAAAGCTTTGAATAATGGTTTTAGTGGCACATTTTAACCCGAATTCGTTTTGGTCAAACTCGTTTTGACCTGTTACTCAATCCGACTCGTCTGTCTTGTTAGGTTATTTTAAGAGTAATTTGAAGTATCATTTAAGTACATGTGTACTTTGGTAAGCTTATTATGGTTTTACGTATAGAACCGATTAATAGGCTAAATCTTGTTGTGATTAAAATTTTAAAGAGCTTAATGGACCAAAAGTTTCCATCAGTTGTCTCCAACACCCATAAAAAAGTTTCGAATGGGATGTGAGTTGAGCAAAAGCGTGTTTAAAGTCAACATGATCCGATTAGTTTGGACACCTTTCAAAACACTACCATTTTGATGTTTTATAATTTACAAAGTCTATTTTAAAGGGATATCGATTGTGGACAAACGGATAGCAAGATACGGATCAAACTAGTAAACTATTTTAATCAAGTGATATCGGATATTGAGAGAAACTAGGTAGAGTTTGGGTACGAGTACGGAGGAGAATAACCATATCCTATGCACCCGAGTAGGGTATGATCAGGTTTGGATATAATTGGGTATAGGTCCGGGTATTAATACCCAGTTTAAAAAAATAAGCTTTTTATTCTTATTATTTTACATAAAAGTAAATTCGTTTAATATTAAATTTGGTTTGTAATTTGTAAAAATATGTAAAGTAATTACAATAACATTATTTACTCAAGTACAAATTATTTGTTTTGTAATATGCATTTTTTAAAAGCTTAAATATAAAAGTTGTAAAGTAAGCTAAAAATATACTTTAAAAGTTCGGGTATTCTATCGAGTGTTAAAAAACCGGTATTGGGTATAGAGTACAACCGGTTACGGGTATTTTCGGATATAAATCGGGTATGGTTCCGGTTACTAGTATTGAGCTCAAAATGTATACCCTATCCATACCTTACGTGTAGAGTGGGGTTCGGTTTCAGGTATAAAATACCCAGGTACAAAAATAACCTGTTCCAGGTTTTTTTCTCGGGTCCGGTTCCGAGTAAGGTTTTTTTTGCGCACCTCTACTGACTCATTGGCCATATTGGGCTTTATGAACTGCTTAAAGATCTCAAGCTTAACTTTTAACTTCTGGGCTTTTAAAACCCATTCATTTGGCAATTAATAAGTGAAGTTTTGTCATCTAAAGTGTACATTTAAGTCTACAAGTTGTTAAGGTATTCACGCTTCTTAATCAAACCTGTGTGATCGTTGATCTAATGACAAGTTTTAATGACTACTAGATTTTGTATTAAAATGAAATGTTAACAAATTAAATTTAAAGAAAAAGTTAATAAAATTAGAAGTCTATAAATAAAACTAAAATGTAAACCAAGTCTTGTAATTTCAATATTAAGGTTATAATTGTATATATGTGTTAAATGTGCCTCACATAACACTATCTATAACAATTTTAAGTGTTTAATAAAACCTAAAAGTATATAAAATAAGTTTTGGGTTATCAACCAAGTCTTGCAATTTCGTTGGCTTGAAATACAAGTCTTAAAAATCGTAATTATATTACTTTTTCAAATGATAAACCAAAGCATATGTTTACCGATTCTCTCGATTTCTTTACTCTTGTTTAATATCATTTTGAAATCAATAACCAAAATACACATTTTATGTGCTGTTTATGAGATTGACAAACTCAATATGATTTTTGGATATCTAGCCAAGTCAAACTATATATACTTTTATATCATGTATCTAAGGATTATGACATCTAGCTATTGAATTACCAATAACATAAACAATTATAATATAATTTGAAATTTGAAGAACTCAAATCTTATGGTACGCGATCTAGAATCATGAACCAAGTCTGCTACATTGTTTAGTGTAAGTAAACCAATACTAAATATATATAGTTTTTTTCTTTGAACATTTCTAAAACTAACAATCCTTTACATTTGTCTTCCTTATAAATACTAACATATGAACTTAACAACATAATACAATTCAAAGAATTTGTACTAAAAACACTTTTGCTTGCCAATTACGAAGAAGATGAACACCAGAAACTACATATCTGTTTTTGCTTTTGTTCTTTTTTCTATTGCTACCGCATCTTCAGACTCGGGTTTGTCACCAAGTTATTATGATCGAGTGTGCCCTGAAGCTCTCCCAACCATCAAACGTGTGGTGGAGGATGCATTGGCACAAGAACGTCGCATGGGTGCTTCAATATTACGTCTTCATTTTCATGATTGTTTTGTTAATGTAAGTAACTTATTCATACCAATTTATACTTATTCCACATTTGTTATTCATGTTGCTTGGCAGTTGATTGCAAAGTTATACTTTTGCCATGGAAATGCCTCAGTTATGAACTAATAAACAAAACCTAGAAGATGAATTTAGAATTTTAAATTTATAATCTTTCATAACTATACCAACAAGTCTTTTTATAATTATGATCCATTAGAAACTTTCAAACGTGACGTTGTAAAATGAAGTGTTATCTTGTATCAATGTAGCATTTAATCGGGTGGAAAGTGTTGGTGTTGTTTTTTTTTTGAGTTTATTTTCTATTTCATGTAGGGATGTGTTTTTTGAGTTTATTTTCTATTTCATGTAGGGATGTGATGCTTCCATTCTTTTGGACCAAACATCAATAATAGATAGTGAGAAAAATGCAGGCCCCAATGCAAATTCAGCCCGAGGATTCGAGGTTATCGACAAAATCAAGGATGAGGTCGACAAAGTTTGTGGTCGCCCTGTGGTGTCTTGTGCAGATATCTTAACTGTTGCTGCTCGTGATTCTGTAGTTGCGGTAAGTAAAACATGTTAATCAAAACCTAGAATTTGAACTTGTCTAACATATGTACCTATGGTATAGTGTACTTATGTAAAAGTATTTGGTGTTTCTAGTAGTTTCAACTTGGGGTAGACCATTGGGGTACGGTTAGCATGCATGTTTATGATGAAAATAAAAACTAAAAACATGAATGATGATGCATTTTATGACACCAAATGTTAATTTGTATGGATGTAGCTTGGTGGACCATCATGGAAAGTCAAGCTCGGAAGAAGAGACTCAACCACAGCTAGCCGGACCGCAGCTGACGTCAATATCCCAGCACCGTCCATGGACTTACCCACCATAATAAAAAACTTTGAGGATCAAGGGCTCGATGAGGAGGACTTAGTTGTGCTTTCGGGCGCACACACCCTAGGGTTTGCGCAGTGTCGAACCTTTAGGCCTCGTATTTACAGTGATACTAACATAGATCCGGCGTTTGCGAGCCATCTTCAGACTATTTGTCCACAAGTCGGGGGCGACTCAACTCTCGCACCACTTGACCAGACACCAACCTCGTTTGATGTAAAATACTTCAATGATTTGGTGAGTAAAAAGGGGCTTTTAAACTCTGATCAAGCATTGTTTAATGGTGGCGAAACCGCTGAGCTTGTTTTGAAATATAGTATGAACCACGAAGAGTTCTTAGAAGATTTTGCAAAATCTATGATCAAAATGGGCGATATAAAGCCATTAACGGGGAATAGAGGTGAAATTCGTAACAACTGCTGGAAAGTTAATTCACAATATTAAGAGTTTATGGATTGGGCTAAGTTGTTTTATGAGTTTTTAGGCATTGTTTTCTCATATTGTGGCTGCAAAGTTAATTTCTTGAAAACTTTAGTGTTGTATTCTTTTAATTTTGAATGTAAATGGTATGCAAGTTAATTTTGTTCTTCCTATATATCCGAGTTAAGATTATGTACGTTGAATCATAGTCATTTCTTAATATTTCAAGCACCATACACATCAACTCATTTTCATAGCTTTTACTCTGAGTCTCTTGCCATGTGCTTTGTATTTTTATTTTAATTTTTTTAATCAGTTTTCCGTTATATGGAAAAACAAGTCATTTTACATATATTTAAATTATTCCAAAAAGTACGAGATTGACTTTTTTGCGGGTAAAGATTGAAATCCTTTTTTTAAGCCACAATCAAAGAAATATCGAAATCAATCCATCTAATCCAGTCCAAAGACACACCCTTCACCCTGTTTTTAACCCATTCGAACATCTCTTCTTTAATAAGCTCCACGATCCTTCTAACCGGCACCATGCTCCCATTAAATTCTTTGTCGTTTCTAGCTAGCCAAAGGCGCCAAAAACTGCCCAGAACCACCAGGTGCACCACCTTTTTCCATTTTTTCGAGCCCACTTGAGACTGAATGTGGCTGAGGATCTGGTTGACTGTCATCTCCTCGCTAATGTCCGGGACTTTTATCCATCTGAGGACGTTCCACCAAACGCTTTTGGCCCATAAACAATCTGCGAAAAGGTGATCACATGTTTCTTCAGTCAGCGCGCATCTACTACAAGACTATCGTCGATAAGGATCCCCCTTTTTGCAAGCGACACCTTGGCTGCCGGTATACCAGAAACTGCCCGCCAGACGAGGTAGTTGACCATGAGAGGCGCCCAAGCGTTCCATCTGAAGGAACCCCCGTCGCTGAAAGCTGACGCCTTCAGGTCAAGCTTATTGCGAATACATCCAACCAAAAACCGTCTGCCTGCCTCGTTTGCCCAAACCCATTTATCCAACTCATGTAACAAAATTACATCATTCAGCAAGCGCATAAGAACCCCTAGCTCAGCCCATCCAGCAGCATAATTAGGATCTCTGACCCACTTCCACCGCCATTGACTTAACGAACCTGTGACTTCATAGCAGGAGGCTACCTTAGCGTCTTTCACAGCAGCGAGCCTGAACACATTTGGGAACAGAAGCTTTAATGGAGCTCCCTTGATCCATGTATCAAACCATGTAACACCCCAAAAAATATAGATTTTATATATATATATTAAAAACTCAGTAAAAGCCAAGATAAAATAACTAGGATAAATAACCTAGTTAGTCATGAGTTCTTGGAATTAATAAGAAATCTAGTTAAGAAAGACTCTTTATAAAATTTGAACAAGTGAAGGGGCTAATGTTGACAAAAGTTAAAATGGTTTTTATTTATTAAAAACAAAACACCAAAACACACACTAAAGTGTGTGTTCTGGTCATGTAAATCACAGGAGCCAAAAGAGTTCTCAAAAACCCAAACCCTAGCTTACAAAATTGATCAAATTAAGAAGGAAAATCAAGTTCAAATAAAAAACCAAACTCAAACTAGTGATCACTCAAGTGAGGGGATCACAAGGTATGTAGAATTTAGTCTTTCGGTTTCGTTTTGATTACTTGATGAACACATGAAGTAGAAATCTGAACTTGAATGTTTGATTTTTGAATGAAGTTATGATAAATTCATGATTAAGAACAAACCCTAGTCAATAATTTGATGCATTAGTGTCAATAGATATGAGATTCATAATCATCCATTTATGTGTTAAATGGGTTTTGTAGAAAGATGATGAACACTAGAATTATGATTATCAATCTAGTGTTATTTGAGCTCCATGAAATAAGTCTAAGTGTTGATGTGTAAACTAGATATTTGAAATTGTGAAAAATGCTTAAAACTGGCAAAATAACTAGTCATGAAACTTGATTTTTGATTTTGTAAAATTATGCCCTTTATGTGTTTGTTGAATGCCTAAAAGAAAACTAGATGTTGAAATTTTGAGTAAAAACGCATATTTGAATGTTAAGGCGAATTATGCGTTATATGAAATAATAAGAGTTCTAAACAAGTCGTTGATTGAACTCTATAGGAAAAGGAATTGAATCTTCAAGCGGACAAGCCGGAGTTGATACACGCTTGAAGGAAAAACACTGAAGGTACGTAACTTTCGGTTTCGTTACATTATGCATAAACAATAGTCTTAGAAATGATAATGGGATTGTAGTGTAAAATGCGAGTTTGGTATGTCATAGAAGTGACGAAGTTCACTCGACAAACCAAACGGGTCAAAATAAATGGTTAAAGCATGTTTGGAATGTCAAAGAAGTGATGTAACTCACTCGACAACCAAACGGGTCAAAGTAGTTAATTTGATATGTTGATGATGATATAGTGAAAATAGTCGTGTTTGGAATGTAAATAAAGTGATGTAACTCACTCGACGATTAAACGGGTTAAAATGGAATAAGTTATCAAATAGGTGGTTTTAAGTGACTGAAAACGTCACTATATAAACTGAAGTAAGAATGCGTAAGCCGAGAAAACGAACACGCTAAATTTGATGAAAATGAACCCATTGATATGGGTCAAAAGTTTAGAAAAATGATTTTGTAGAATTTGTTTTAAAAGTGCATGCTTGAATCATTAATATTAAACATGACGTTAATGCATACGCAAACCGTGTGATGGGAGCGAAACGCTAATGGTTGGTAAGCCTGGGAATGGGTAAAAATGTGTAGAAAAGGATTTTGATAACCAATCGGGTAGTGTGTCTTATAACTAACCAGGTAGAATATTTGCAAAAGAGAATTTATAAGCTATTTTCTTACGAACCGGATTTCAATGCGAACAATAATGATAAACAAGTCCGTAATTAAATTACGGACGCATAGGAAAAAGAATCATGCGAAACGGGTAAGTAAAATGGAAGTTATGATAGTTTTAAGTTGAGTTTTGGTAAAAAAGTATAGCTGGGCATCTGCAGTAAACAATAAACCAAACAGTCTGTCAAAATAGGGGTGTCGTGTCGCGCGACCAACACCCTGAATCTAGTCGTGCAGCGCGACAGTCGTCGCGGCCCGCGAGGGCTTAATTTGCTGCAAATTGTTTAGTTTTTGTTTGTTTAACTCATGGATTTCGTTTTAATATGTTTCTAAGTAATCAAAACTAACTTTTATGTTGGTTTTGAATTTAGGTGAATCGTAGTAGCACTCGAATTGTCACACCCCAAAATTATCAGAGCTGGCGTGACTGGACTGGTATCTTCATTGCACAGCGGAAGCAAATATAGCAAAGACTTCTAGAAAACGAACGCCCACTAAGTACTCGACTCCACATGGTTCTCCTATTCCAACTGTGCCATAACTTCTGTAAAGTAACCTGAGAAAGAAACATGCGAAAAAGTCAACATAAAGTTGAGCGAGTTCATAGTTTGCTTGTAAAAGATTTGAAATAAATCTTTTTGAATAACCGGTTTTTGAAGTAATATTGAGAAAATGAATTTAGAAATCATTTTCTTGCCAAGTTATATGGAAACTTTGTATTTGTAACGCGTTATGTTCGTAAAACCATGTATTTGTAAACTCTCGTATTTGTATTGTTCGTATAACCGTCAATGCCCACCCTGACTTTGACTCCATGCCCACATATTCCTATGCTTTGAATTTATATGAAATATGGTATGTAATTTGTAAAAATCAGGTATTTCTGTAAGTATGTATGTCCCTGGTATGTAGCAATAAGGTAAAAGAGATCACAACTGGGTTGCAAAGCCAATGGTATGTGTGAAGTGATGCAGGAAGACTCAAACCTAGCAGATTTTGGTGTCGGGCTCATAGTCACCTCATGGTCCACTCAGCGGACTCAGGAGTGGGGCTCGCTACACCCAAATAGATCTATCACTCATGACCCTCGGTCCTACAACGAGGATTAATGGCCTCAAGTTCCACCTACCCACTCACATGATCTAAGTAGTATACCCCCCTTAAGCTAACCATACTATGTATAAAAGTGTCTGAAATAATTGTAACATATATTTTACCCCAGCCTCTAAGGCTGAACCTCCCCAGCCTCTAAGGCCACTACCCATGACTCTCTATATTATCACCAGACGATCCATCCCTAGTCATGAAAATCATTCACATTTCGATAATATGCTTTTGTTTTGTAAAAACCGGTATATTTAGTATAATCCATTCGTAATATGATTTAGAAATACGAGTTTTCGTTCATTCAAAAGCTTTGTATGTTCTTGCAAAACGTGCTTTGTCAAAAATATGCAATCTTTGTTCATCGAAAACTTTGTATGTTTCTGAAAACGTGCATGTCTTTCCATCCCGAAAGAATTTATAAAAATGTAAAACCGTAAAAAGGTGGGGTTATGAACTCACTTTAATTGCCTGGTGCAAAGCTAGCTAATTACGACTTCGTGATGTCGTGATGCCGTTTCCAAGACTTGACTTGCTAGCGTGCATTCTACAATATTCCTAACACGGAATATCTAATAAGTTTCTAAATAAACACGGTCACTAAACTACGTTTTACCGAGCTCTACCGAATCGTTGACCGAATGATTTGACGGTAAATTGTTGACTTAACGAAAAGGACTAAGTTAAACTTTGTCGCCTCGAGCAGTCGTTTGTGTATATAGGAATATTCGTACGAAAGTAATATATAATAAACTCGTGTTGTGTATCGCGTTTCGTATGATCTTTGTCAAAATATTCTTATATGCCGTTTAGGCGTATAAAATAAATATGAAAAGTTATATTTATTTTATAAAAGAATCGTCGAGTTGTCGTGTTTGAAAATAAATACGACTATATTTATTTTATAAAAGAATTTGACTTGTTCGTGTCGGAAATAAGTATATAGCTATATTTATTTATAAAAGGATTCGTTTTGTACGATATTGGAAATAAATATATAAACCATACTTATTTTCATAAAACGAATTCGTGTCGTTTAATATTTCGAATAAATATATAAAATATATTTATTTTATTAACACCATCGTCGTGTCGTTTGATCTTAGAAATAAATATATAAACTATATTTATTTTTATAAAAGAAGTCGTGTTGTTCGGAAATAAATATAAACTATATTTATTTTTACGAAAAGATTTCGTATTGTTTGATACTTGAAAGGATTGTCAAAAGTAATAAAAGAATTGAAAATATTATTTCATGTTTTATTTTATAAAAGCATTGTCGGAATAATATCCAAATTGTCGTCTTTGTAAGTTATAAAGTGTTGTCGTGAGTATTGTTACACTTGTATTTGTTTGTATATAAAAAAATCACTTGAATACAATGATTCGTTTTATAATAAAACGTGTTTGTTTTTACGGATTTTCTTGAAAAAAAACGGGCAGAGTTTCCTCTGTTTTTAGACGCCCCGACAACACATGTTGTCGTTATTATCAAAATTCAACAATTTATACGACAATATTTTGTATAATCAATTTTTATAAACGAAACACTAAGTAAATCCAAGTAGACATTAACTAAGAATTCGTTAATTTGTTCGGTTCGAGCTCGTCTTCACGTTAGTAATATAAAACGATATAAAAACAACGTGCTCGCCATTAAAACTTTACCAAAACTCTCACATCGTGACGTTATGCCGAACATGTTGACTGAGTTGACCGGGTCAACCGGGTTGACCCGCTGAGTCGACTCGCTGCGTTGACTCGGTTGACCGTGTTTGACCGAGTTGACTCGCTGAGTTGACCGAGTCAACCGGGTTAACTGAGTTAACCGGGTTTGACCCGAGTTGATCGAACCAAACTGTCGACAAGGTTGACTACCTTTGACCTTCGTTGACTGAACCCGAACCGAGACTAACCTGAGCCGACCCGAACAACACTCGAACCACACACCCGGGTTCGTACCAAAGTCTGAGGTGAAAATAAATGAAACCCGAACCAAAACTCAGCCGAAACAACCGCATAAAACTCGAACCTGATGCACCGGATCTGAACCGGAGATCAGCCCTGCTGAACGGAAAACTTGTCGGATAAAGGCTCCGACCGCCGGTCCGAGGCTCCGACCGCCGGTCCGTGGCTCCGACCGCCGGTCCGTGGCTCCGACCGCCTGGTCCGCCGGTTCTCTCTCTCTCCTCTCCTCAGCTCTCTCGGGTTTGGGTTGACTCAAATGGTTTACGAATGATTTGTACTAAAGATACCGGTTTTACAACCATGATACGAATCAGATTCCGATCGGTTCGGTGTTCGGCTCGATTGGTTATGGTTAACAACCATGATACGAATGGATTACAAAGAACTCAAATGGTTTACGAATGATTTGTACTAAAGATACCGGTTTTACAAAACAAATGCGTATTCTCGAAACGTGAATGATTAGGGAAGGGATTGTCCTAGTTATAACAATGGGATTGGGTCGGTCTGCGTACGTAAAACGAGACAACCCAGTGAGTTCATGTCCCCAGTTTTAACCTTTTACATACTTTTTAAACTTGGGGAAAATACATGTGTTATGGTATGTTGGATACAAGAATTAAGGAATGATACTTGAAATCGTGTCACGAATAGGGTACCAGAAGCACCATTAATCAACAATATACCTAGACCGTAGAACAAAAGGTTAGATCTAATGGGTTTTTGGGCAGCCACACTCTTGGTGAAAACTAGTACCAAGTAGTGCTTTTGTGTCTCAGTCGTGAATCGACAACTAGAAAAATGCCTATGGTTTGGATGCTTCCTATGTCGTGTCACATGTTAATGGCCTTGCAACCCATTAACAATCTCGATACTTACATAAATACTTGATTTATACAAATTACATACCATGTTTTATACAAATTCAAAGCATAGGATTATGCGGGCATGAAGTCAAAGTCAGGGTGGGCATTGGCGGTTATACAAACTTTACAAATACATGGTTCTACGAACAAAATGCGTTACAAATACAAAGTTTCCATATAACTTGACAAGAAAATGATTTTTAAGTTTGTTTTCTCAATAATATTTCAAAACCGGTTATCAAAAAGATTTATTTCAAATCTTTTACAAACAAACTATGAACTCGCTCAACTTTATGTTGATTTTTCGCATGTTTCTTTCTCAGGTTACTTTTCAATGTTATGGCACGATTGAAATAGGAGAACCATTGGAGATACGAGTACTTAGTCGCGTTCAATTTCTAGAAGTCTTAGCTTATATTTGCTTCTGCTGTGCAATGATGATACCGGTCCAGTCACGCCAGCTCTGATAATTTCGGGGTGTGACAGGTAAAAGTTGATTAGGTAGTATAATCCTAACCATAGATTGATTATAAAATAAGTACTTGTGAAATAAGTATATTTGAATGTCTCGTATAACAATACGGGCAACATTGAATAGTAAGGTTATTAATAAATTGAAAATGTTCGAATGATATGATGACCGCATCTGGAGATGACTGGAGTTAAATGATTTAAATGGCGGAATGTTCGGAAGCATAACAGAGAACATGCTAGCAAAGAACCTAAATCAAGTGATGGTTTGAGACAACGGAGTACATTAGGATGAGTATCAATCAGGTGCACGTTCTAAATTACGATAAGACAAGTAGAAAGCAACAATTCACGTAATGAACGATAGTCGCTGATGCGTGTCGAGTGTAATATGTTTTTATTAATAATTTAAGCCCATTTTACACATTAGTCAAGTTTTAAATTTATAAAACACGATATTCTACTAACACTAAATACACATATGGGCAAGTGCACCCATCGTGAGCGTAGTATAGCGTTGGTAAGATACCGAGGTCGTCCAAGGACACACGAGCTTTTAGTACCGGTTTATCCTCAACGTCTAATCAAATCAAAATTTTTAGAAAAGGTTTTAAACATGAAAATAAAACTAAAATGCTGAAAATAAAAATAAAATAAAAACAGATAGACAAGATGAATCACTTGGATCCGACTCGCCTTTAATGTAACCTTTGATTATTTCCGCACTTTTGCACTTTTTAAGAGATTATCTTAGTTATAATAGTAGGCTCCTCTTTTGAAGGTGACGTTACCCTCAACCCAGTGGTTTGAGTCAGCAAGGATACAATCCCAAAGGGTTGGAATATTGGAAGATAATTAATTAAGTTATTAATGCGCAAAGTGGTAGGCCCCTCTTTTGAAGGAGACGTTACCCTCAGCTAAGTGTTTTGAGTCAGCAGGGATACAGTCCCAAGTAGCGGGGTTAATGTATTAATAGTAGTTTACATATAAGGGGATCAAGCCATTCGCACCCCCGCCATCCAATACCAGTGGGTATTGAAGGAGGTCCTAGTAAGCTTGACCCAGGTCCTTGCAGGATCTATACACTGAACAAGGCAAGAACCTTACCGAACCATTCCCTTAACCCCCGACCAGGTAGCCAACATATCTCTATATAGACCGTAGAGATATGAATGGTGAAAATCTTTTACTTTATATAGACAGTAAAGTAATGCCAAGACACCACAGACAAATGATAAAGAAGTTTCACCTTCAACATAAGAAACTAGTTATTAAAGTCATTAATATAAAACCAAATAAAAAGTGCGAAAAGATTAAAAATCAAAAGTATTACATTGAATGCTTGTCTTCACCAAGTGATGTAAGAGACTTAGCCAAACATGGCCTTTGATTGACAAGAACTCTTACTATCAATCTTGGATCCCGAGACTACTACACACACTCTAAGGTGGATGATGGAGGATGGTAGTAGATGTGGGTGTTGTAGTGGAGGTGGAGTTGTGGTGAAGTGAGAGAGAGGTGGTTTGCCAAGGGATGCGTTTGAAGTGAACCAAGCACCCCTATTTATAGCCGAACAGAAGCCCGGCCACGGCTCCGTGTCCGCTGGACACGCCTCCGTGGCCATCATCTTTCTTTTTCTTCATTAATTGCAATTGTCTGCATTAGGCTCCACACGGCCCCGTGTTCGCTGGGCACGGCCCCGTGTGCAGAAACGTATCTGTACTATCAAGATTTGCAAGATTTTGAGAATCTTAGCGTTGACCATGCCCCGTGCTGAGCTGGGCACGCCACCGTGCTGGGAATAGAAGCTTCTACAACTTTGTCATTTTCTGCAGACACCTGATCACGCCCCCGTGTCCGCTGGGCACGGGCCGTGGTCATCCTTCTATTTCTTGTTTTTGCTTGAGGAGATGCTGTCGAGGGGTCGGGCATGCCACGTTTATTCATTTTCTTTGTATTTATGTCAGTTTTTGCTGCATATTTGTTCCTTTTGTTCATTTAAGCTCATTTGGTCCTGAAAATACAAAAAGAAAGACAAAAGCACACTTTTTCCAACATTAGTATTAAAAAAGGGTTAGTTTTATGCCTCATTTGATGTAATTTATATGTTGCATTTTACACACATCAAATACCCCTACACTTGAATCTTTGCTTGCCTCAAGAAAAACTCTTTATTATGTGGCTTACACACCCAAATGGAATGGGTAGAATAGAAGTTTTGGGCTTGTCTTGAGTGTCGGGAATCCAAGATCTTTATTGGGTTTTATTTTTATACTATTTACAATCCTATTCGTTATGATTTATTTAGAACGTTTCATAAGAGAAATTACTTATTTGGGCACAACATGCCTCTTTAAAATTCCATTTATATACAAGTTCACATACCTCACCGGAGATCATTCAACACTCGGCCGAAGATGTATTTTTGTGAAACACTCTAGACCGGCATGGAACTTACTTCTACCATATGATTGCCAAGCAATCAATCCTCCTCCTTTTTAACTATAAACCTTTGTAAATATCAAGAGGACTTGGGGAAGGGTTAGGCTTGGGTCAAAGGTAGGTGGTTAGTAAAAAAAGGCTAAAAGCGTAAAAAGCATCGGTCATCGTAAAACTTTTTGTTTTCGTGATTTTTATTCAAACTAAGCATTTTCAAACAAAGTTTCTTTGAGGTAGTTGTTTGTTTATTGCTAGACTTCATGTTTTTTTTTATAAAGAACGCCACGAGAAAACCGAGCTTTTTACTAAAATAAGGGGTTTAAAAGAAAAAGGTTTTTGGTGGGTAAAGGGTGTTTGTTTTGTGGGTTTAGAAACGAAAAGATTTAGTCTCAAAGGGGTTAACTAGGGGGATTTTGGGTAGGTGATAAACATTTGAAAAATAATGGTGTTGAAAGGAAAATGGGTTAGTCCTAATGCCTCCATCATTTACTTACTTGGGTTTAAGTTGGTAAGGACCGGGAATGTATCGTCGTGGCAAGTTCTAGAGTCGTAAGAACCAAGCAGCTATTCACACAAGAAACGAAAAATGAGCATTTAGTTTAAAGATGTATGCTTGTATGCTCAATAAAGGCTCAAAACTCACTTTTTGTGGGAATGGGTTTATAGGGGAAGGTTCATTTGAGAAGAAATTTAATGTGAGAAGAAAAAGAAGAAAGGGCATAATGGTAAAACATTAAATAGTTTATAACTCCTCCCATTAATTATGTTATCTCTCATTAATAAAGAAAAAACATTTTATCCTACACATTTCAAAATTTATCCTACATATATCTTACACTTACTGAAATTTACCCTACGCATATCTAAATTTATCATACACATTTAAGAATTTATCCTACACATACTAAAATTTATCCTACGCATGTCGAAAATTGTCCTTTACCTTAAATTATTTTATCTTGAAAGACTATATTTAAAAGTGAGTTACAAGTTTAATTAGTTAGATAATTAATTACAATTAGAAATTTACCTATATGCCCTAATTAGTAACATTAAATACACATATTAAATGAACTAAAATGGAGCATTTCTATTGGTTTAAAACTTATTCTTTTATTCTTACAAAATTTTTCTTCTCATTTGAACCCTCCACTGGGTTTATAATGTGATTAAGTATATATAATCAAATTTTAACTAGATTTGTCATGTCGTTTCATAATTTTCTTATGTTAGTTCTTTTTATCACGACGCTATCGGTTGTAAATTTGTAAAAATATAACCTTTTTAGAACTTGTTATTCCCAAATTAAACAAAGATAAGTAAAAAAAAAGGAAAAGTTTTTGAAAAAATTTGGGGTGATTAGCGGTTCCAATAGAGTTTTGTGTAAGGCTTGTTATTAGAACTTGCAAAATTCAAGGTTTAGCATCCCCCCACACTTAAATTACACATTGTCCTCAATGTGTCCAAAAATAAGTTTTTAGGTTGATTGAATGTGTAAAAAGGTGTTAAAAACAAGGTTTTGTTGTTACTAGGCATCTGGTCATGGCCTCGTGCTGGGTGAGCACGGCCCCGGGGTCAGAGTGCCAGTAACGAAAACTTACAGAAGGTGGCCACGGAGGCGTGCCTGGTGGATACGGCCCCGTGGCGGGTGATTTTTAGGTAATCAACAGGTACATGGTGGTGGACACGGGGCATGCTAGCTGAGCACGGCCCCGTGGTGACAATCTTCAATCTTTGAAAACAGGTTTTAGCTTTCGGTTCTGGTTTCCGGGCTTATGTAGCACTAATACTTGGTGCTTCCAAGCCTTTTAGGTACATGTTTTTGCTTAAATACCACACCACACAAATAACAAACATCCTAACATACCACAAGTTATCATCCACATCACAAACTAAAAACAAAAAAATGCAGGAAAGTAAAAGTGTTAAAGGAAAGTAAATTGTTCAACTTTGGCACGCATGCGAGATAATTGTTCGTGGGATATAGGGTTAACCCGGTAAGAGCCGCAACCGTGTCACATCACCTCCGACGCCTCTGCCTCAATCCATGTCTTCATCATCTCCTCCTTGATTCGCCATGTACTCCCGGATGTTGTCGATGTCATCTTGCATGTCGGAGATGTTCCTCTCTATTGCTCCGACCCGGGTATAGGTGTTGCTGGTAATGTTGTAGGTGTTGCGGGTGCACAAAAGGTTTTCCTACAAAAGATCATGTAAGCTTTGAAGGTTAGGAAAACCACCCCCTTGAGAGGATGATGAGCCCGCATGGCCCTGAACTGAGGAGGAGGACGAATTTGTGGGGCGTGAAGGACGAGAGCCTCCTGTGGGTTCCAAACATGTCCCTGAACTGTTTGAAATCGAACCGTCCCGTCACCTGCTTCGTTGATGATTCCCATTGAGCGGCATATGACGAGGTCCACCTTGCCCGACCACGGGCCTTTACGGAAGGATCTTTGCATTTTTTGCACGAAATTCTTGTAAAGGCGGTAGATCCATCCTCCAAAGAGGATAGGGGTCGGGGGATTGGCTAGCTGGTTCAGGTGCATGTTTCGGAGGAACAGGTGTCGAACATCGAGAGGCACACGGTTGTGAATGCAGTATAAGACCATCAGATCACGTAGGCCAACAACACCAGTACTGTCACGCATTTGGTTGAGGGAGTTGCAAAGGACCCTATGAATGTAGCGGTATAGAGGGTCATGAAACTGTGAGCTTTTGGTTTGGCTTGGATTATATGCCCTTTCCCCAATTTGAGACCATGCCGATTGACGCATGTTTTGTGAGATTTCACGGAGACCACCCGTGTTTTCCTCGTCTCCGGCATCTTCTTCAGCATACAATCCAATAATCAACCCAAATTGTGCAATCGAGATTGAAATCACATTTCTAGCACAACGAAACTCAACCCCCTTTTCTTCAAACAGCTCTGCTTTAGCCTTGAATGCAAATGTGCTATAGAACTCCATGTTGTATTCGTGGACTGAAGAAGAATAAACCGAGCGGGTCGGTACTTCTACGGTGATGAACGGTCACACCTCGTCTTCTCCGCTTCATCCTAGACCTGTAAACAAGAAAAGAGAAACGTGGGCAATGTAGAGACGGTCGGTAGAGGAAGAATCCCCTATTTCCAGCTACAAAAGTGTGTTGCCATATATCTCATGCCCTAATAAGGAGGTGGAGACCTTCTTATATAGGAGATATGGGAAAACCCTAACCTCAATGGGCCAGGCCCAGTTAGGGGTTGTCTCTACGAGCCCACATCCTAGTGTAGAATAAACTACAACGCGCTGGGCTTCGCGGGTTAGTACGCAATAATAATATATAATTACTATAAAAGTGATAAATAGCAGGAAAGTCCGACCGCTCGGGTCAGGTTCGGTACCATACCTCGTCATGTCCCCCAGTCTAGTGTTGCTCCCGCGTGCAAGCGTGGGAGGAGCACTTAGACTTATTAGGAGCTCGGGAGTGAAGATCACTAATTCTAGGCTTACAGGTCGTCCGAGTGCGAGAAAGTTGTTGGCCACATTTGTTGTGGTTGTCGTTGGCTATGAGTGGAGATAATGAAGCAGTGAATATCACACGATCGTGGAAACTGGATGGATAAACCTGGCGCAAGCTAATTGGTTGCAGGCAGTTGCCATTGGTACTGGCGCATTGCCATGAGCTCGTTAAGGTTGCGCGTACGTGGTTATGTCTCGTGCACGAGTCTTGGAACATGCAAAGTTTTGGTAGTTAAGTACCTCGCCTTCGGATGATTTTTTCAGGTGTGGCCCTGCTTAGCGGTGCGCCTATAGTCATGGGGGCCATTGCAAAATATTCACCTTTTGATGTGACTTTTGTCGGTTAGCATATGGTACGCTAACGGCGTTCAACCCATTGAAAGAGTCGATGTTGATGTGACAACGATCCCTACCACGCGTCCGTGTCACCGGGATCCCCGTTGTCGTAATGTACAACCATTGGTGGTCATAGACGCATACGCGGATGTTATGCCACCTTAGGCGAATGTGAAACCGCTGGTGGTTGTACCAGTCGTTGTTATTGACGATCCAGTTATAGCAATAATCGTTGCCGTCGGAAAGAATAATATGCGATGCACCCCTGCAGAAGTGCTTGGTTTTTATAATTGTGAAACAAGTACTTGGTTTTTCATCAGTGGTTGTGCATCTATTACCAAGATACCCACTGGAATAGTAGTGGTTGAATACCTCTATTACCAAGATGCCCACTCTTAGCGCTGTATGATTTGATCATCTGACTTTGTTATTATGAAAAATATTTGTGTCAGAGTTGTTTTTTACCTTGATATGCAGTTCAAATGCGGTGGTAATATTTTGTACCGTAATATGCAGTTTAAATTTGGTGGTATGTTGTGTTTACGAATGTTTATATGAACACTTGTAGATATCAGAAAGTGCTTCATAACCCGCGCGGCGTTAATGAACACTTGAACAACAAAGTGCTTTGTACGCGCTTGGCGTGAGTGAACACTCATTGAGATAATAAAATGCTTTATACGTGAATGAGCACTTTATGTAAGCTACTACCTGCTTTTCCTGGACGCGCACTGGCGTGTGGAATGCTTATAGTAGGTGGCATGTCTGTTTACCTCGCCGACTGTGGCGTGAGGGTTTTCTTTTATCCATGTCGCAGACTGGTGTGGAGAATACATATCCGAATAAGTATTTTTCCTGTCGCATAGCGTGTGGAATACTTATTCGAATAATCAAGTATACTAGTTTTGTCATGCGTTTGTCTTGACTACCAAATTGCATATGTTGTGTCGAGTGGTATAGCTGTAGGCTAAATGATGTGAGAAGTATAGATATCGTCTGGCGTATTGAAACACCCACATTATATAAGAACCGATGCGGGATAATGTGCCGTGGATATCACCTTAATGGGCAGCCTAAGAGAAGATTATCACTTTTAAGGCGTAATGGCGCTATACCCTGCTAGTCCCCCAGTTCAATGCTGCTAAAGTATGTTAGTAGGTTAGCAGGTTTGAACTTGATAGGTACTAAAAAGAAATCGACAAGCAAACATGCAGTATATACGGACCATCATATAGAGATATATGTATATAGTCAAGTGAACCAAGGGCATGCAATGAGATGCAAGGCGCGTTTGAACAAATGAAGGTGCGTTGCGCCACTAAATAAACAATAAAAAAGAATTGTACCTGGAATTGCGTTCCTAAATATGTAGCTCAACATAATGAACTCCAGCTTAGGTATATCCTTACCAAAGTATAGCTTGGTGAAGGCATAAATGGCGACAAGGACCAACCTACAAGTAAGAAGATTTGACAAGAAGTTGTCCAACCGATATCGCGTTGTTGGAGAAGGGTTTTCAAGTGTGTAAATTGAATGCTCAAACCAAGGTCTTTGGTCTTGGCGATTATGTTCTGTAGTGCTTGTAGTGTTACACGGTCCCCTTCCCTTGTTTCAATGTTGCTTAGATAATGTTAGCAGGGGCGTTATGTGCTCGATGTGTCATGTTGGAGACGCCGAGAACATTATCAGGAAGACTGTCTAGCTTGAGGATGTCTATTCTTACCGACGTGCCTCTCGGCTTTACTAAATGCCCGCTTTCAAAACTTAGTTGTAGTTGGGGCGTGAGTGGTTAGCCCGCCGTGCTAGTCTCCCAGTCTATTGCTGCTTAAATAAACATTAGTAGCATTGAAATAACAAAGTAGAAAATTGCATTATTTGTACGTATACAGAAAGTTTGCCAAAACACGTCCTACTTAGACAAGGACTATTTTATGTATAAGTCGAAATGATCGAGCTTGGTTGTTTTTTAACATATCTTGCCCATGGCGGTATTATACTGCGACGATAATTGTCATGTAGTTTCGATCATTTTGAAGAAAATGATTTACGTATGCTCCTTTTAATGGTAGAGGTTATCTATGCCACCAAATTTCAAGTACCGGCTCATGTTAGTTAACGTAAATGCATGTCAATGATGTGGTAGATGATGTGGATGTTGGGGAGGTTACCCGACACCCCATGAATATATGCTAATATATGTTTAAAAGTAGTGCAACAACGGTTATACGGTCTCGTGCTATAAAGCATCGGTACGTGTAAAATGTGGTGTAGTAAAAAGAGGAAAGAATTGAACCATTATAAGTGACCTGGTTCCGTTAAAGGCTCTAGTAACATGAGTTAAAGCAACACACCGGTGTATGTGCGACATACACGGGTGGATGAGTGGCGACGTAAGCGCTACGGCGGTGGCGTGACTAAATGCACCACAACCCCATTTATGATAATAGGCAAGAAGGTTGGAAAGTATATCTTTCTGCATGACAGCTGAGAATTTCCAACAGGTACACTCGTGTTTTATTGTACAGTAAAATAAATTTATAAGCGTGACCAAAGTCGTGACTTAGGACGGTGCTCACCGGAGACGGCGCGAGCAAGGAAAGTATCCGCCGGAGACGGTATGAGAGAATGAAAGAATCCGCCAGAGTGGCGGGTAGAATGAAAGCTCCTGCCAGAGGCGTGGGTGGATAAAAACGTCCGTTTGAAATGCTCCGTGGTGAATAAAAACTTGCGCCGGTGGTGACGGGTTGAATAAAAGCTTCCGACGACAGTGGCGGGTTGGGCCCAATCTTAAATAAGGTTCATTTAACATGCATCATCCTTAGATAAGCGTAGTTTGGTGTATAATTCAGCGGCGCCCAATCTTATGAATGTTTTTAATGTGGTCCAATAAAAGTGATATTATGTCTTCATAGTCCCTCATTTCAATGCATTGCCCATACGGGTACTGCGCCTACTTGGGTGCAGTGTCGTACGTTTCGGCGTATTACGGTGTCTACCATCTATGGTGTGTAAACCTGAATGTCTAGTTTGAATGCATAGTAATGCTATCGTTTCACACCGTGCAAGTTCACTAATTCATGGGTTTCAATTATATATTTCTGATTGTAAGTAAATTTGCTTTAGCCATGCCTATGGCTAAAAGTTGTGGTGTCATGGCATACATGCATGTCAGTAAGAGGGATGAAATAGTCATAAGTTGAATATAGAAAAGATACATGTACCTTGAACTTTGAATTTAGGATATGTTGGTATGGTGGTGAAATTTTTTCGTCCTATCAGTCTGGGCCGAGAGGCGAGCCCATGAGTTGTTCTTCAACAACATTTTTGTTTCGCGGGTTCGTTTCGTAGTAAACTTGTAGTCCGCCTATTTGAGAAAGGAATAGTCTCGTCGTGGCTGCGTATGTGGTCTGACAAAGATGTTTTTGCCATCGTACATGAGTTTCGCATAGCTTTATGCCTTTTTTTTAATACAAGCGGCAAGCTTGGTCATTTTGCTTTGGAGGTTTCAGAATGCTTGTGATTTGGTACGTATCTCCGGAAAGGTCATAAGTTGTTTTCGCGCTTCATCGCCATCCTCATTTTTAATTGATCAGAATGTGATTCATAAGAACACAATTATATGACATTTTGTTAATGCGAACAATCACTAATACATGTGTATGTATATACATAAATGCGCATGCACATATACTTTGTGTGAGAGTACGCGGTGGTAATGGAACCGTCTAAATTGTGTTCATGAGGACATACGTGTGTAGAGAGCTTCAAGCATAGTTTGCTTTTTATAAAAACTCAAAAGGGATGAGTATAGTTTCGCATTAAACTTGCATTATGCCTTGAAGTCGACATTGTATATGCATATATGCATCATGAATTGCAAAATATATGTTAAGATTTCACTTCTAATTACAAGGTTAATCTTGGTTATACGATCAAACGTGTGAGTTTTGTGTAGGAAATAGCACACACAGTTCTTGATTGCTTAGAGAGGGCGGTGCGTCCAGCTTGAACCTACCACTTTGATTATTTTGTGGGGGCTTGTTTGCTCCACTGTGACATCGTACAACACATCTGGAGGAGTCCACCATGTTAAGAGATTTCTGCTCCGGGAAGTTTGCAAACGGCGCGGGGCGCGACTTTTGGTTAGATGATTCCGTATCAAATTAACCTTCCGCCAGACATTGCGTGAACTACTAGGTTATATACAAATGTGGCACAACCCGAAAAATCGTGTGGCGGCCCCGGGGGTGGTATGACTAAGAAAGTTGTCCGCTAGGGGTGGCGTGACGAAAAAAGCTGTTCGCCGAAAGTGGCGTATTTGGAGGGTAATTCGAACCGCGTTCAGAAGCCGTCGGTTCCTTGCACGTGCTTGGTTTTTACCAGCTCTACCGGTAGTAGGATGTGTTTGTAACCCGCCTGAGGTAGCGGGGAAAATAAAATTTTTCGCCTGAGACGGCGTGGTAAAGAAACTGATCGCCGGAGGTGGCGCGAACAAGGATGTCTTCCACCGGAGGTGGCGTGACCACGAGAAGTAGAGGAGTATATAGTGCGTGCAATGGGGGTGAAACTATAAGAAAAATATTGATGATGTAAAAGGTATAAAGATATTAGGAACTTCAAGAAAATAGAAGTTTGGTCTCTCGATAAAGTCTGTATGGTTCCCTATGTCACACTTACAGTACCAAGATATGACAAACTAATAAGATGAAATATTTTATGCTTCCATGCTTTAGTGTGTGTACATTAGCATCTCTTATATCATACCTGTGCTTTATTTTATTCTGACTTTTTTTGCTAAAAAAGTCAAATCCATGTGCATAGACTCACAAATTTTCAAATCGATGAATTTTCATATAATAAACCATAGGGTTTAAATATGACATATAGATGGTTAGGATAGACCTAATAAAATAATCATAACAACACATATTACGTTGAAATTTCAGTATGAGAAATTGTGTACCGGATTTGAATAGGTTTGGATAGAGTAATCATCTCGGTTGACCTCAAGATCCCAAACCTGCAAAGAATAAACACGAATCTAGAGATTATATTGAGAAAAACGAGGCGTGGTCCGTTACCGGTCCCACGGATGGCGCCAATGAAGAAGAATAAACCGAGCGGGTCGTTACTTCTACGGTGATGAACGGTCACACCTCGTCTTCTCCGCTTCATCCTAGACCTGTAAACAAGAAAAGAGAAATGTAGGCAATGTAGAGACGGCCGGTAGAGGAAGAATCCCCTATTTCCAGCTACAAAAGTGTGTTGCCCTATATCTCATGCCCTAATAAGGAGGTGGAGACCTTCTTATATAGGAGATATGGGAAAACCCTAACCTCAATGGGCCAGGCCCAGTTAGGGGTTGTCTCTACGAGCCCACAGCCTAGTGTAGTATAAACTACAACGCGCTGGGCTTCGCGGGTTAGTACGCAATAATAATATATAATTACTATAAAAGTGATAAATAGCTGGAAAGTCCGACCGCTCGGGTCGGGTTCGGTACCATACCTCGTCATGGACCGAATGGAGTCTAGTGCAGAGGGCCGCCCTAAGTGGACCTGTGACTAGGTTGTTAAAGCGGTTAATCTGCCCCACTGCTTCCAGGGTGTCTAGGCATACTTGTCTTGGGTTTTATTCGGGCCTTGTTTGAAGAATTTAAAATCGGGCTTGATAAGCCCATTCATTCTGGTTGAAGCGTGTGAATTTCTTGGCCATCTGAAAGAAAACATAAAACAATTAGCACGAAATAATAATTTTTCAAAGAGTTTCCTCTGTTTTTAGACGCCCCGACAACACAAGTTGTCGTTATTATCAAAATTCAACAATTTATACGACAATATTTGGTATAATCAATTTTTATAAACGAAACACTAAGTAAATCCAAATATTTTATGCTTATGGAGTTTGGGTCGTGATATCGGGTCTCGTAGGAATTATGGGCCACTTACACATGAGATGGGCTTGTGGGCCCTGGGCCCAAGCCCAAAACCCACAAGCCTAAAACTGCACATAATATATTAGATCTTTTTCTACAAGATTTTCAGCTTGAAAATCTTATCAAATCTATAATAAATCTTACAAAATCTATACAAATCTTTCCAAAATCCTTATAAGATCCTCACAAGATCTATACAAGATCTCTATATAAACCCATATCCTCTCCACAATTATACACACACAAAGAACACACATGACTTACATTTACCCTCCCTCTCTCGATAGCTACTGCACACAAAAGAAGGCAGCCCTTTCCTCTCCACTCTCGTTCCCTCCCTCATCTCAAAACACAGAGAAGATTAATTTCTCTCTACCTCACCTACACCCTCCCTCACTCTATCCATACATTAGCCGACACTCCCTTCCACCCTTTATCCCTCTGCTTCTCCTTATCTTCACCGGTCACCGGAGAACGGCCGGTTCCGGTCGGTGATCCGACGACACGCACCCCAAACAAATCAAACCCTTTTAACCCCCCTCTCCTCTCGACAATAGAACGGACCACCACCACCGGACGGTGGTGGTGAGTGGCGGCAACGGAAGAATCAGCGAAAGAGAGAGAGAGAACCGGTTGGTGCTGGTTGGTGGTTCGAGCAGCAGAGAGAGAGACGATGAGAGAGAGAGAGTAGAGAGAGGAAGATCGACGGCGAAGTTCCGTCTCCGGCGACGAACCGCCATCAGCGGCGGAGCCGCAACGTTGGTGATGATGCTTTTATCCGTATATTATTCCCGGTAAGAACCAACTCCCTATTTTCTTCTTTTTTTATGGTGGCTGATGATGCTTGGATCGGGTTTTGTTCATGTCTCGGGTCAGATGGTCAGTCACAGTCAACCGGTCAGCGGCTCGGGTCAAAGATGGTCAAAGCTCGATTGGTTATGGTTAACAACATCAGATTCCGCTCGGTTCGGTGTTCGGGTCAGATTTCGGGTCTGGGTTGACTCGGTCAACCGATTCAACTCAGTCAACAGAGGGGTTCGGGTCAACGGCTGGTCAACAGAGATGTTCGGGCCAAGCTTCAGGTCGGTCGGCACGTTCAGATTCAGTTTTAGCGCGGTTCGAGTCGACTTGGTTAACCCGGGTCAACTCAGTTGACTCGGTCAACTGGGTCAAACCGTTCAACGTCTCGACACTGATTTGGTAAAGATATACGGCGCGAATCTTGATTGAATATAGTATAGTTGAATCTTGATTGAATATTGTTGAATTTTGATAAAATAACGACAACCTGTGTTGTCGGGGGCGTCCAAAAACAGGGAAAACTCTGCCCGTTTTTTGAGAAAATCCGTAAAACAAAACGCGTTTTATTATAAAACGAACTATCGGATTCAAGTAATTCTTTTTATAAAAACAAATACAAACATACAATTTCATTAGACGACACTTTACAGTTTACGAAAACGACGATACGGAAATTATTTCGACAACAAAATAAATATAGTTATTATTATATTTATTTCAAACGAACTCGATTCCTTTTATAAATAAATATAGTTACATATTTATTTCCGACACAGACAAATCGATTCTCTTATAAATATAAATATAGTTATATATTTATTTTCAAAACACGATAAGTCGACGATTCTTTCATTAAAATAAATATAGTTTATATATTTATTTTAAATTTCAAACGACTCGTATTTCTTTTATAAAAATAGATATAGCTTATCTATTTATTTCAAACATCCAACAAATCGATTATAATTCTATAAAATAAATATAACTTTTTATATTTATTTTACACGCCTAAACGGCGTACTATATATCAACATACGACTACTCAAAGTGAGCTAACAACTATAACTTCTTCGCTTCTTTTAAGTTAACAATTTACCGTCAAATCGTTCGGTCAACGATTCAGTAGAGCTCGGTGACACGTAGTTTAGTTACCGCTTTTTGCTTAGAAACTAATAAGTTATTCCGTGTTAGGAATATTGTAGAATGCACGCTAGCGAATCACGTGTTGGAAACGACATCACGAAGTCGTATATAGCTAGCTTTGCACAAGACAATCCACGTGAGTTCATAACCCCACCTTTTCACTGTTTTACATTTTATAAATGTTTTTGGGGTGGAAAGACATGCAAGTTTTGCAAAAATAAACAATTTATCGATAAACGAAAACTCATATTTCTAAACCATGATACGAATGGATTACAAAGAACTTAAATGGTTTACGAACGATTTGTACTAAAGATACCGGTTTTACAAAACAAAAGCGTATTTTCGAAACGTGAATGATTAGGGACGGGATTGTCCTAGTTATAATAATGTGTTAGTGTATTAAGTGTCTATCGCCTCCGTCAATCAAAATCGTAGTAGAAACCGAAGAATGCAAGACTTGATGATGTTACTAGTTAGTAAAGGCAAGGTGGCAATTTTGTAAATAATGAGATTTCTCATTATAACCTTGTGCCTATAAATAGGAGCTTTAGTTGTAAAGTTTAAGACTTTTGGCTCATTTGGAGATTTAGAGATCTAATCCTAGAGAGAGAAAGTCTCTCCACGTGATTCATGGCTTTGTACACGACATCATATCAATAGAATCACGTTATTTGTACGTTCTTGTGTGTTCGGTCACGCACGTTCACGGATTCCGCACGTCGAACGTTCGTTACGCAATCGTACGGTGTCAAAACCGATCCTACAAGTGGTATCAGAGCTAGGAGCTCGATTGCACTGATCAAACACATTGATTCGTACCAGATTTCAGCGTTTTCAGATCTGAATTTCATCTATTTCTTCATTTTTTTTTCACTTTTATCACGTTTTTCGCTGAAATTCGTCAAATTGAACGGGATTTTACGGTCCGAATCGGCTGATTTTTTGATATGTTGTGCGAAAACATTTGATTTACAACCCTACCAAATTTCAGATTAAAACTCCTAGCCGTTTAGGAAAAATTTGAGTTTTTCGGTCCGTTTTCGCGTCAAAACATCTGGTTTCGCTCATAGGGTTCGCTCATAGTGACATATTTTGAGGTTTCGCTTTTTCGTCATTGAGTGATTTCGCTCTTACGTCCATTTAGTGGTTTTGCTCATTTGGTCTGTGACTGGTTTCGCTTTTATGAACACTAAGTGGTTTCGCTCTTACGTCCATCTAGTGGTTTCGCTCATTTGGTCTGTGACTGGTTTCGTTTTTGTGAACACTAAGTGGTTTCGCTCATAAGACATCACACCTGATTTCGCCTGAAACACATTATTGTCTGATATCGCTCAGACAGTCATCATTTTGTTTGAACATTTAAAGTTGCATGTGAATTGTCGGTATAGTGCAAGTGTTGGTCCAATTAGAATTAACAAAGGTGTTGTTGATGTAAGGTTGTTGGCCATTAACTCAAAGACTACTTGACAAACAAATCGATCTTACAATTGAATTGAGTAAAAAGAAGTTGTCAGCCACTATCAGTTTAAGGTCCAATGATATCATCTTGAATATATAATTGTCGGCCACCATTTAAAAAAAAATCAATAACTTTGCATGTGAAAAGGTAATGAGTAAATTGAAAGGCCCAATCAGAGTAAATTGAATTTTCGGCTTAATTGTGCTTAGTTGTTTGATCCTATAACCGACCCAATAAAGCTTATCTGCCCAATAACATTTGAAGTGCGTTAAATTCATTTGTCGGTCATGTTGTTGGCCCAATCATATAGTGTGGTAAATTGTTGTTGTTGGCTTAATGAAATTTGAGGATAAATAGATTTAATTGAGTAAAAATAAGATTGTTTAACATTTGGTAAAAATGTTTGATGAACAAGAAAACAAGAATCTTGAAAATTTAAATAATTGGTCTTGTGAATCTTGGTGTGAGATGAGATATGGTAAGGATGTTTATGTTAAAAGATTCGAAAATTTTTTATGTATGAAGAATGAATCAGTGGAGATGTTGAAAGAAAGGTTTTATGAGCTAATCATCAAGTTAGAAAAACATAAGATATATCATTCAAATGATGAAAGAATTTCAAAATTTGTTGATGCTTTACCTTTGGAATGGGATAAATTCGTGAATAAACAAAAACGGAATTCTAGTTTGTCACACTATGATTTAAGAAGTTTTATCAATACAATTACAAATCATAGGAGTGATGAAGATTCAAGAAAAAGGAAATTATTGGATGAAATAAAAGAAGAATCAAGAAAGGTAGATTTGGATGTAATCATTGAAATGAGAAAACGAATCACTGTGTGTCTTGCAGCAAAAAATGATATGAGATATGATATTAAGAGGGGTTGTTATATTGATGAATATATGAATCCTCTTGATTTTGTTAAAATTTTTTGTGCTGGCACATACAAAACAGAGACAAAGGAGATTTCAAAGATTGAAGAATCCAAGAAGGATGAAACTTCAAAATGTGAAGTTGTGTGTTCAAAATGTGAAAAATCCGAAGCAGAAAATGTCAATCTCTTGAAAGATGTGGAGAATTTGACATTGGAAAACAAAGCTTTGAAAGACGAGAAGAAAGCTGATAATGAACAGATTTTGGATTTGCGCTTGAACTGCGAAAAACTAAAATCTGAAAATGACAAATTTTTGAAGAATGTTGAGAGTCTGACATTAGAAAACAAAATGTTGAAAGAAAAAGAAAAAGATCTTGAAAATGAAAAATTAAAGATTGAAAAAGATTTTCAAAGTCAAATGAAGGTTTTAGAAGATGAAAAATCTGTTATTTTTAAAAATAATCTTGAAAAACAGATTGATATAAATTCCCATCTTCAGAAAATCATTCGGCTTGAAAATGAAGCTGAAATTGCAAGGAACAAAATTGATGAGTTTGAAAAGAAATTGAAAGGTTTTGTGAATTCTACATCACATGTCTGTCCAAAACCGATCAATTCTATTCCAATAAGTGACAATGTCACAAATTTTGACAAAGTCAAAATTGAAAATTGTGATGAAATATCTGATGATGAAAAAGAAAAAGAAAAGAAAAGAAAATTATTTTTAGATTTACAAGAAAAATTTCAAAATACTGTTTTGCAATCTACTGAAATAGGTGAATGCTCGAAGCAAAAACCTGTTAAGAAGAATACAGAACAGGAACAAAAAGTTAAAAATTTGAAAGACTTTAAAAATGAAAATAAAAGCTCATCAGATAAGTCATCCAATCATTATCAAAAATCACAAAAATCTAAAAATGAAAACTCACAAAATGTTGGTAATAAGTGGTGCAGGTTTGACCACAGTGCTCAAAAGTCAAATCCAGCATTGAAGAGGAGAAATGACTATAACCAAGCCAAACAATGTTATGATCTGAAGGTTTGGACTGATAGAAGTGGATGGTACGATAGCAGAGTGTGCTACACCTGTGGTGTGAGAGGACACATTGCTGTTAACTGCCAGAATTGGAATTATGAAACAAGAAGATGCTATAATTGTCATATCAGAGGACATATTGCAAGAGATTGCTCGAGGAAATCGATGGGAAGATCGAGGGTTGAATCTTAAAGAATGGCAAAGAAACCAGTCAACGTCAAGCCAAAAGAACAGAAGGTTCAAGAACCTAAAGTTCAAGAAAAGAAAGTGAAGCTTTCACAAGGGCAGAAAGACAGACTGAGGAAGAAAAGGAAGAAAGCGAGAGAGTATCTCGAAAGGATATTGTCCTCGGATAAAACTGGAAAAACAGATAAAAGTTCTGATAAATTGTCTTGCTCTCCAAAGAATGACAAATCAAGCAAAACGAATTCATCAGATACAAATCTGAGGACAGAATGGAATGTTAAGAAAGAAAAAATTCCTGGCAATGAATTTGTTTCTTCGAAAGCAAAGGAGCCACGTGTTGGCAATGATCTTGACTCATCAAAGTCAAAGGATCCATGTTCTGGTAATGATTTTGATTCGGTAAAATCAGAGGAGCCACAAATTGAGGTAAAAACTGTCAAACCCAAGGCTGGTCAGGCTTGGGTAGATCTTTTCAAATGAAAAACCTAACTTGCCGGAGCTTCCAGGTTGGTAAGTGTGAAGCAGGTATCGGCATCTTTCTTGAGAAATTCACAGGTTGGTAACTGTGATATTTCGAATTACAAAAGATTAATCAAGGACATTAAGTTGTACTTGATTTATCTTTCCTACAAGTGATTAAAAGAAAACAATGTGATGAAATGATCCCCGAGTTTGTGAAAAGTCAAACAAAACTAATTTTCCGGAAAAACCATTTGATTAAAACAAACTTAAGTGTTTTGAAATCATAATGGGAAAATAGTTTGTTGACAGGGGGAGTTCTGATTGTTTATGCCAGGTGAATGGCGAATTGAAGTGATTTGATATCAGTTTGTCATTTTATTTGTACAGTTTGTTTCAAATTTTCCCAGAAAATCAAAATTGAAACATATTTTGATTTTAGGGGTAGAAAAATTTTAAAAAATAGAAAATTTGAAAATGCCAAAAACATTGAAAAAACAAAAATGAGTTTTGTTGTGAAAAAGAGGAAATGATAGTAAATCAGTGAACTATCATAGCATGCTAAAGATATGAAATGTCAAATGTGATAAACGGTCTCACTAATGATATGCCAGTAGGTTTTTGCACATTCAGTAGATTGTGACGAGATATAAACCTAAATTCAAACTTGCTTATATCGTGGGTAACATCTCTCGGATATATGGGTAACCCCCGAAATCTCGTTTGAAAGATTTCTTTTTCTGATATACTAGGTCTTTATACTCAGTGATATCTGGGGTATTATTCCAGGACTTCTGCTGAACGGTAG
The DNA here is from genome assembly GCA_030545235.1 of Helianthus tuberosus. NCBI lineage: Eukaryota > Viridiplantae > Streptophyta > Magnoliopsida > Asterales > Asteraceae > Helianthus > Helianthus tuberosus. The sequence goes on from CM060409.1 coordinate 154,823,570, forward strand.
TTCTGACCTAGTCCCCGAATAATACTTTCCGCAAATGCTTGAAACATAGCATCACCCTCAGCATCAATGATAAGACAATAAAATTTCTTAGCAATGCTGTTGTAAAAAAGATCCTCTAAAGGGGACACACCCACAAGTTGAGTCATGATCTCTCTGCTGAACGATGGTTCTGACCTGAGCTCTCATGATTCTTCATAATTTATTACCCCTTACAGATATCATTTGTGTTATAATTACCTGTAAGACTGAATATTGGGATCTGGATACGGGAGTATATTCTGAGGTGGGATACGTGATTAAGTTTAAGTATCTAAGACACTAAACTCGTATCTCGAAGCAGTTGAACTTTGTGTGGAAATTTAAGTGGACCAGTATACTGACAATCTAAGTGAATCGTTTAGAACTTAAAATGATTATAGCTTAACGGTGCTAGTGATTTGTTTCATAAACTGATATGATCCTCTTACACAAACTCACAAAAATATTGTTTGTATATATTTGTTTACTGCATTTCATTCAAAAACAAAAATCCAAAAAGATTTTCGGAGTGTTTTAGCCTAAAATTTTGAAAAAATTAAAAAGATTTTCGACAAACTGATGCTGAAGAGCTGATATTCAAAATTCGAGTGCTAAACATGATGAACAGGATTGGGAGAATATGTTGAAAACTTTGAATGCCATATACAAATGTTTTGTAAGATTGTATACTTAGTTAATCAAGGTCATTCATTTGAACTTGATGTAACTATACAGATTGATGAATTAATGATTTCTACCAGTAAGTTTCTTAAATCTAACTGTTATAAATTTGTGAAACTTATGTTGAGGTAGAGGATGTGCAGGTTAACCAGGTTTCAAATCCTGAGCAGATGCAGAACAAAGCCAGGAATTGATCCTGAACATGTGAACCGATGAAAGCCAGACTACGATCCCGACAGCTGAGTCTAAGGGGGAGTCTGAATACGAGCTCAACGCAAGAGGAAGCGTGGATTAAAAAAGCCAGATAAATATTTTGGAGGAGCTTGTATACGGAAATCCAGGTGTCGATCCCAAAAGCACGGAAACTTGACGAAAGGGGGAACCTGAAGAAAGAGACTACCGAGAGGAGGAGCAACGGAAGCTCGAAGACAGATCCACGGGGATTCTGTTCAAGATAGAGAAAGACAAGATGCTACGAGATTGACTACGGCAATATCCAAGTGGGAGTCTGTTAGTGCATTAAGTGTCTATCGCCTCCGTCAATCAAAATCGTAGTAGAAACCGAAGAATACAAGACTTGATGATGTTACTAGTTAGTAAAGGCAAGGTGGCAATTTTGTAAATAATGAGATTTCTCATTATAACCTTGTGCCTATAAATAGGAGCTTTAGTTGTAAAGTTTAAGACTTTTGGCTCATTTGGAGATTTAGAGATCTAATCCTAGAGAGATAAAGTCTAGAGAGAGAAAGTCTCTCCACGTGATTCACGGCTTTGTACACGACATCATATCAATAGAATCACGTTATTTGTACGTTCTTGTGTGTTCGGTCACGCACGTTCACGGATTCCGCACGTCGAACGTTCGTTACGCAATCGTACGGTGTCAAAACCGATCCTACATAATGGGATTGGGTCGGTCTGCGTACGTAAAACAAGACAACCCAGTGAGTTCATGTCCCCACTTTTAACCTTTTACATACTTTTTCAACTTGGGGAAAATACATGTGTTATGGTATGTTGGATACAAGAATTAAGGAATGATACTTGAAATCGTGTCACGAATAGGGTACCAGAAGCACCATTAATCAACAATATACCTAGACCGCAGAACAAAAGGTTAGATCTAGTGGGTTTTCGGGCAGCCACACTCTTGGTGAAAACTAGTACCAAGTAGTGCTTTTGTGTCTCAGTCGTGAATCGACAACTAGAAAAATGCCTATGGTTTGGATGCTTCCTATGTCGTGTCACATGTTAATGGCCTTGCAACCCATTAACAATCTCGATACTTACAGAAATACTTGATTTATACAAATTACATACCATGTTTTATACAAATTCAAAGCATAGGATTATGCGGGCATGAAATCAAAGTCAGGGTGGGCATTGACGGTTATACAAACTTTACAAATACATGGTTCTACGAACAAAATGCGTTACAAATACAAAGTTTCCATATAACTTGACAAGAAAATGATTTTTAAGTTCGTTTTCTCAATAATATTTCAAAACCGGTTATCAAAAAGATTTATTTCAAATCTTTTACAAACAAACTATGAACTCGCTCAACTTTATGTTGATTTTTCGCATGTTTCTTTCTCAGGTTACTTTTCAAAGTTATGGCACAGTTGGAATAGGAGAACCATTGGAGATACGAGTACTTAGTGGCGTTCAATTTCTAGAAGTATTAGCTTATAATTGCTTCCGATGTGCAATGATGATACCGGTGCAGTCACGCCAGCTCTGATAATTTCGGGGTGTGACAGATTGGTATCAGAGCTATAGGTTACAGCAAATTAGGTTTCTGTAGAGATACCTAGGCTCTAACCTCACTTTCCTCTGGGAACTTAGAATATTAAAACCTGAATACATACAGAACGCCTACTACTCGAATATGGTCTCCAACCGTTGCCGAAAAACAAACAGTCAAAAATTTTGTTTTCAAACATACGCGATAGTGGTCATTGCATCAAGCGAGCAGACTTTTGCATCTCTACTCCTCTGAATGGTCATTGCATCATGATTATTTCTTTCAGTATAACGAATATTTAATTGCTTCATTTCTTGAGGAATTCATATGTTACGCATGCATCGTTTGTTACGCATGTGGTTTTGTTTCGAATAAGCGTTTCATTTGTTCCGAGTCGTAGTGGACTTGTTTGGTCTACGACTCCATTAAGTTGTTTGTTGATTTCAACACCTTGTGTTGGTGTTTTCACTAATTGAAGCTTGCGCTAATCTCGTTTGCACATCTCATGCACGGATTTAAATTATTTATTTATTGATTTGCTTTAAATCCGCTTTGATTTGTCATATTAAAGCAGTCTTAACACAATCGTGTGTTAAGACAGTGGTACACAAATTTATTTCTATATTCCGGTGTACCTATTAACGGTTCTTTCATTATTGATCGAATGCTTTGCGACATTTATTGCCTTTTCATCGTCGATCGAAAACAGTGTTTCTTTGATGTTCCATTTTCAATTGAAAATTCTATGATGTCATTCAAAACAAACTTTCAGATTCACTTTATTACGCCTTCATTTGATTTCAAACACGGTGAATTTGTTTGAACACCGCTATTATTGAATTATTTAAATCACTACGACACCTTGTGGTGTTAGTACAAAGTTGTAGCTTGGGCTAATCATGATTGAGTGTTTTATGCAAAACACAGGTGATACTTGTTCGATCACCGCTATATTTGAATTGTTTCATTCACTACGACACCTTGTGGCGTCGGTAGAACTTGCAGCTTGGGCTGATCATGATCGAGCGTTTCATGCAAACTATTACATTTTAGCTAGTTGAAATCTAAATTCATTTATTGGATGCAATAATTTCTAGAATTCATTTGCATCTTGTGATACGTCCTTGAATTCACATCATTCGAATAAGTCTTGATTCGATTTCATGATCGTTCACTTTGGTATTATTCGTATTTACTTACGCATAACGTAACTCTAAGGAGTTAACGTAGTCTAAATTTCGAGGATGAAATTTTATTAACAGGGCGAGAATGTGACAACCGGTAGTTTACGCCCTTAATTATGTGATTAACAGGCGATTTACGCGACATTAAATAGTGTTTACGACGCAAATTAACTTAATTAGGGCCTCAGTAAGCTTAGGAACGCTTATGCGGTTCTACAGTGCGCGTGTGACGATCTGCGGAGATACTGTTGGAAATTAAATGATAATAAATTGAAACCGTACGAAATACTGACAACGCCGATAAATATGGATGTTACACGAATATTTTATGCTTATGGAGTTTGGGTCGCGATATCGGGTCTCGTAGGAATTATGGGCCACTTACACATGAGATGGGCTTGTGGGCCCTGGGCCCAAGCCCAAAACCCAAAACCCACAAGCCTAAAACTGCACATAATATATTAGATCTTTTTCTACAAGATTTTCAGCTTGAAAATCTTATCAAATCTATAATAAATCTTACAAAATCTCTACAAATCTTTCCAAAATCCTTATAAGATCCTCACAAGATCTATACAAGATCTCTATATAAACCCATATCCTCTCCACAATTATACACACACAAAGAACACACATGACTTACATTTACCCTCCCTCTCTCGATAGCTACTGCACACAAAAGAAGGCAGCCCTTTCCTCTCCACTCTCGTTCCCTCCCTCATCTCAAAACACAGAGAAGATTAATTTCTCTCTACCTCACCTACACCCTCCCTCACTCTATCCATACATCAGCCGACACTCCCTTCCACCCTTTATCCCTCTGCTTCTCCTTCTCTTCACCGGTCACCGGAGAACGGCCGGTTCCGGCCGGTGATCCGACGACACGCACCCCAAACAAATCAAACCCTTTTAACCCCCCCTCTCCTCTCGACAACAGAACGGACCACCACCACCGGACGGTGGTGGTGAGTGGCGGCAATGGAAGAATCAGCGAGCGAGAGAGAGAACCGGGTGGTGCTGGTTGGTGGTTCGAGCAGCAGAGAGAGAGACGATGAGAGTAGAGAGAGGAAGATGTTGATGCATTTATAGTGTCTGTAACTAGTCTTGTATTTAATGATGTATTTTGTACGGTCTTTAACGTTTATCGAGTATGTATTTGATGTCTACCAAGTCGGATATCCTCCTATCTGCTTGTGTACGACTTGTTTGTCTCCTTTTGATATGTAATGTTTAATGAACAATGCATGTTGCATGACAAGGGTATAATGGTCATTATGTGTTTATATGTTCTATCTGTTTGCTGTCTGTTTACAGCAAACAGAACAGCTGATGCAGTCCTCGACGAAACAGGTCTGTTTCGTCGAACAACTCACGACGAAACAGACTTGTGTTTAGTCATTCTGTTTCGCCGACAGTCATGGCGAAACAAACCTGTTTCGTCATCTTATGGGCTGCTTCAAGCCCAATTTTTGGCCCATATTCTGTTTCGCCGAGACACCTTGTGTTTCGTCGACTGTTGGGCCCAGGGACTATATAAACCAAGTCTGCTTTCACTTTGAGAAGAGATGAGAGCTTACACTTAAAGAAACTCTGTCAAAATTCTGTTAAACTGTTTTTGTATCAGTTTGTAATCGGTTCTCATCCCGTTTAATCAATCGAGTGTGTATCATTGATTATACCGTGTCGTTATTGATTTATATGTTTGATTTGGCATAGTTACGTGGATTCCGCACACGTGACCGTGTTTGCTATAAACAAGTGATTTGGTTCGTTATCGATCCTCAGATATCGGGACCTACAATTGGTATCAGAGCGTTTGGCTCTTATCCTTGTTTAAAATCAAACATTGTTCGGTTTTTATCAAGTATTTGTGTGTGTTTTTCTGAAAATTTGTTCTTGAAAAATCATATTTCTGAAAAATATTCATAAAATCTGGTTGTTTCTTGTTATTTGCTATAGAGTTTTATCAAAAACCTTGTTAGATTGTTTGTTTATGCTTTAAACCGGGTTTTTAGTGAAAGTCTTGTGCAGTATCGTGTTTCGAAAATTTGTCCGGTCACCGGAAAACTCATTGTTCTTGAGTGTGTTCTTCAGATCTTCAAAGAGTTCTTATAATACTTGTGGATTTGATCTTTGTATTGCAAGAACCAAAGTGTTTGTCTAATATAATACATTAAGTGGACTTTGGTGACAAAGTGCTTTGAAACTCTAACTAAGTTGGTAACTTAAAACGTGGTTTGAGTTGAAAAACTGTCACTTTGTGTCAGTAAGATATTTTAAATATCTAAACCAGCTGTCTGATACTCAGTTTCGACGAAACAAGTAGTCGACGAATCACAAGTGTTTCGTCAAAAATATCTTCGGCGAAACAAGTCAATTTCGTCAAAATATCTTCAACGAAACAAGTCCGTTTCGTCATCTTTCATTTAGACGAAACAAACCTGTTTCGTGGAATCTGTTTCGTCGAGAACAAATCTGTTTTACATAGAGGCGTTGCAAAACCATTCTAACCTTGTGTTTTCAAGTGTGTGTGCAGGTACTATCATACATATACCAAATATGAGTAACAAAGGTCTGTGGGATTGGAGTTCGGACTCAAGACCAAGTGAAAATCAGCCTTCGCTTGCCGATTTAATGAACCAATTGCCTCAAAAACAACAATCAATAAGCACAGGTCAATGGGCAATGGTTTCTAATCAAAATCAAAACATTCAAAATCTATTGCTCAGTGAGAGTGAGACAGGAAGCAACAATCGCCCGCCAAAGCTAAATCACATAAACGACTATCCATCATGGAAGGGTCGTTTTCATACATACATTCAAGGGCAAAACGTTGAACTTTGGACGTGTTTCACTACTGAATGTAGCCCGGAACTAGAAGTAGCAGCATCAACTGCCGCTGGTATTTCTAATATGCTTGAAGAAGACAAGAAAGCCTATGAATTAGAGAAGAAGGCGTTTGCTTTTCTAACACAAGCTCTTCATAAAGACATCTATCATCAATTTTCGTATAGTAAGAGCACAAAAGCTTTATGGGATGCATTGGAAACAAGAGGAGAAGGAAATGCAGCTTCTAGAAAAATACGCCATGATCTTTTGAAGAAAGAATTTGAATCATTTCAATCTTTGGAAAATGAAAATCTAAATGATATGACTTCTCGTTTCTATCATTTGATAAGTGAAATGAGTTCTTATAAGGTTGTCACAACTCATGTGGAAATGATTGCACGTTTAGCTGATGCTCTACCTCCTATATGGAGTCCATTCATTGAACTTCTAAAGCATACTGGTGCTCTGGATGGGGAAAATGTCACTATCTATGGATTCGTTCAGAAGTTGGAGCACAAGAACGAAGAGGAAACTAGGAAATCTAAAAGGATTGGAGCTCCTCAAAACACAGAAATGTATTTGCCTGGTTTTGCTCCTTCAGCTAGTTCTAGTTCTGTTCAGCAACCTAAGCTTCAAACGGCGTTTGTTTCCAACACAAACTCATCAACTCAACCAGAGTTTGATTTAGGTGCTTATCTTTCACAATCGCTATCCAAATCTCAATCTCAACCTCCACCTCAAGTTACTACTACTCAACCAGAGTTTGATTTAGGTGCTTATCTTTCACAATCGATGTCCAAATCTAAAGCACAACCACCACAACAAGTACATTATACCAACAATCCTCCACCTCAAAACCCGAACACTGTCAAAGTTGATACTTCGAACCTCTCAAAAGTTAGCATTGAAGTAGCAAAGGAGCACATGGAACTCATTAATACAATGGTCAGTGCCTACTGCGGTTTGGTAACAGGTCAAATTGGGAACATCAGTATGACCAACGAAGATTATCCACAAATCGACCGTGATGAAATGGAGTTGATGGATATAAAGTGGGCGTTTGCAAGTGCAGTTAGAAGGGCAAAGGATTACATGAGTCGAACAGGAAGAAGTTCTTTGGAAAGTAAGCAGGATACGAAGTACGGGTTTGATAAAGAAGCGGTTACATGTTTTAATTGTGGCGAAAAGGGTCACTTCAAACGTGAGTGCACCCGACCACCCAAGCAAGGCAATCAGAACCCATTCAGAAATCAGACAAGTACTTCAAATGCCAATCAAGGCAATCAAGACAATCATGGAAAAGGGATAGTAGCTGTGAACAATTCCACCAACCAGAATCAGTCTGGACCATCAAATAACACTCGTGCATTGACTGTTCAAACAGATGAAGGGTGTAATTGGTCTTTACAATTAGGGGGAGGTGATAATGAAGGAGGAGGAACAGCGTGCTATGCAAAGATCATCAATCACATCAAGCACGTTCATAAAGAAGAATTTTCTGAAAGTGATGACAGTTCGGGTTATACCGGGAGTTCGGATGAAGAAAGTTCTATTTCGGGAGATGTGAAAGAAGAAGCGACTTCTATTGATGACTAGTTGAATGAAGCAGAGGAGTTGAAGTCTCAGAAATCTGTTCTTATCAAGAAAGCTGGGATAGCATCTAAGGAAATGGAGAAGTTCTTCTCTGAAGACGGATCTTTTTCTTTTCAAACTGCCTTTATGGCAAATGTTTCAGCCTCTTCGAGTCAGGTAACATCTGAAACTCCTAGAATATGTACTGATTGTGCTTATATGAAACATGAATTTGATAGAGTGAAACTTGAATGTGACAAAATTCATAGTCACAATCAAAGTTTGGTTGTTGATATGTCAAAGTGCAAAGAAGCAAATATTGCTTTAATAAGAAACGAAAAGGACTTTAAATCTTTAATTGAAAATTTAAAGAAAAGTGTTTCCGAAACTACTAAAGTTGTTTATCACAAACAAGTTAGTATTAACAAGTACATAAATATCGTTGAGGAAACCAAAAAGGAATTAGCCATCGCAAAATGCGAGCACGATGCGATCAAGCAAAAATTGGAGAGTTATTCTAACTCACGATTTGTGCTCGATCACATAATTGACGTTCAACAACTGAAGAAAAACAAGAGTGGTGTTGGGTATAAGAAATGTCCGCCCCCTTTGAGACACAATTATGCTGCACCACCTGATGAAGAGGATATGCCTCGTTTTGAACCCAGTCTGCCTCTTAATTATGAGGAATTTACTACTGGATTAGGGTTCAAACCGAACCATTCCTCGGGAACCTCATCTGTTGAAACAGAAACTTCAACAACAGTGAGTCAAAGTCCTCCAACTGTTGAGGATTATGATTCATCTGATGATGAAACAGATGCTAATGACCAGGATGAATCACTTGACAAGAAAAAGGGAATAGAAATTCCAATTGAGAATCATATTCTTTGTGATCCACTTATTCCTGTTGTGCAACAAGTTGCCAAACAAGTGATTAATCCTGTCATGGATGACAAGAAACCTGTGTCTACCATTCAGAGTAACAATGTGTTGTATACTTTGGTTGGTGATTCTAAAATCTATTCAGATAATGATTTTCCAATTAAAAATGTCAATCCATCATCGATTGATAACGTTTTTGAAAATAACACAAGTAAGTTTTTGGGAAAGTCGATTCAAGGAGTTACTGTAACTCAATGTGATCCAATTCCTAAGGCTGAAATCAAAAAGCAATTTGGAAATCAAAAATCCCCAACAAAGCAACAACCTTTTACTCCTAAGGGTAAACAACCATTTCAACGAGCTCAAAGGTCAAATGTTTCTAAGTCAAAAGTTGAAACATCAGGAGCTCGTTATCAAAAGAAAACCAATGATGTCAGATTTGTGGCATCTGAGGGTACTGATAAAATTGAGACTTTTGCAAACAAATTAAACACCGATTTTGTACAACAAGTCAAGATTTAAAAGCGTAACAGTCAAAACAATTACACTCAACATTCAAACGGGTGTGATGAAAAGGCAAGTACCTCAGGTTCTACAGGTTCGACATCTGATCGTCGATCCGGTTCTCCTAAGTTTGTTGAGAGGAGAACGTGTTTTAAATGTGGGGAGTTTGGGCACATCATCAAAGATTGTGCAAACACTCCAAAAGAGAAATTTGTTGAGAAAGCACCACCTGAAAATATTCACCCTCAATGTCGTTCCGTTTCGCCAAAACATGATAAAAGAACTGTTAAAGAACAGGAAACGAAACAACGACATCAAAATGTGAAGAAAATAGAAAAGGCCTTAAAATCTGAGGTCAAATCTATTCCAAGGGAACCAAGTTCATCTTTAAAACCAGAAGTTTCAAAATCTGTTTACAAAACTGAATCTGGTAAACAAAAACAAACTTGGAAACCTAAGAAGGGTGAAAGTTCAGGGGGAGCTGTTAGGTTGGAAAATCATCACCAGATCGAGATCACTATTCGTGATGCTCAGGGACGACCCAAGACCACTATGGCTTGGGTCCCCATCCTTAACTAATCATTGGATGATTTGTGCAGGGTGTTCCAGGAGGAACTATCAGTAGTCATTGGGTTGTTGATAGTGGGGCATCCAGGCACATGACGGGCGACTTACGGCTTCTGTACGATGTGAGAAATATTAGAGGAGGCTATGTCGCGTTTGCAGGAGACAAAGGCGGATATATCACCGGAGAAGGAATGATCTCCAATGGTGTGGTATGCTTCGAAAAGATTAATTATGTTCGTCAACTTGATCATAATCTTCTAAGTGTGTCGCAAATCTGCGATAAAAAGTTCACCGTGCATTTTGATGATGCCGGTTGTTATGTGCTTAAACCTGGTTTCAAGATTCCTGATGAATGGATTCTCTTATCGGCTCCAAGAATTAATGATCTTTATATTCTTGACATGAGCCAAGCCATTACGACATCTGCGTAAGTACAATGTTTTATCTCAAAAGCCACAGAGAAGGAGTCTATTTCTTGGCACAGAAGAATGGGGCACATTCACTTGAGGAAAATGAACCATTTGGTGAAAAATAATCTTGTGAATGGTGTGCCTGTGAGAAGTTTTCATCTACAAGATATCTGTGTTTCGTGCCAAAAAGGGAAACAAACAAAGAAGTCTCACCCTCTGAAGAAAATCAACTCTGTTAGCATGCCTCTCGAACGTCTTCATATGGATCTTTTTGGACCTATGAAGCACAAGACAACATTCGGAGATGCTTACTGTCTGGTTGTTACTGATGATTATTCTAGATTTTCTTGGGTAGCTTTCATGGAACACAAGAGTGATACTCCTGGAATCCTCAAGGATCTTCTCACAATGTTGGAGAATTTATACACTTTGAAAGTGAAAAGGATCCGAAGCGACAATGGAACTGAGTTCAAAAACCGTGTGATGGATGAGTTCTGTACCTCTAAAGGCATTCTTCATGAATACAGTTCTCGCTATACTCCACAACAAAACGGTGTCGCTGAGAGGAAGAATCGCACGATTATTGAAACTGCAAGAACTATGTTGGTAGAGTCTGAGCTACCTGTTCAATTCTGGGCAGAAGCTGTGTCGACTGCTTGCTACACATTGAATAGAGTTCTTACAGTTAAGAGGCATGGCAAAACTTGTTTCGAACTTCTACAGAAAAGGAAACCGGATCTTTCTTTCCTTGAACCCTTTGGCGGTCCATGTACCATGATTGAACCAGATGGAAAGTTTGGCGCAAAAGCTATCGAAGGTTTCTTCCTTGGATATGCAACTCCGAATTTTCGTGTATGGAATCTGACCACCAAAAAGATTGAGCTTTGGAATGAAGTAAGGGTTCAAAGGTATACAAGTCCTGTTAGAGCTCCGGGTGATCCTTGGGTGTTCGATTACGATGGGATATTCGACTCCTTTAATCTGCCTACCTTTGATGAAGAATCTGCAGCTGTTCAAATGTTATTTTGATAGTGACAACGCTGCTGGCTCGCCATTGGTAAGACCTGTTATTGTTAACCCACAAGGTTCTAATTCAGTTAACAATACTGTTCAAAATGAGGTATTTGAAGATGCTACTGAGTCATCGGAAGATGATGAACATCTTGATGCAACTGAAGTCACTTATGCCCCGGTTGTTCCTGTTCATGGCACTTCTTTAGAAACTCCTCAAGTGCAGAATGATGATACTGCTGAAGGAAATGCATCCACTTCCACTCATATTTCCGGTGCGGAGTTGGTTGCTGATCTTAATCTTAACAATTTGGGTATTAATGCTAGTGTTCCTGAAAATCCTGAACTAAGGATTCACAATACCCATCCTCAGCAGAACATTATAGGAGATGTCCAAAGCGGTGTGCAGACGCGTAATCAGCTGAGAAATAACCAGAATGCTGGTTTATCTTCAGCCATTAGAGAATCTGGTCTTCAAAACGATTGGTCTTTTGCTTGTTACGTTTCACAAGAAGAACCAAAGTCTTGGAAGGAAGCTTTAAAAGATAATTCTTGGGTTGAAGCCATGCAGGACGAACTGCAACAATTTCAAAAGCTTGGTGTTTGGAAGCTTGTTGAAAAGCCGGAAAATTACAAGAAAATTGGCACTCGATGGGTTTACAAATGCAAGAAGGACGACCGTGGAATTGTTATTCGCAACAAGGCGAGACTGGTTGTTCAGGGTTTTCGCCAGATAGAAGGCATTGACTACAATGAAGTTTATGCACCTGTTGCACGTCTGGAAGCTATACGGATCTTCTTAGCTTATGCTTCTTTCAAAGGATTCAAAGTTTACCAGATGGACGTCAAAAGTGCTTTTCTTCATGGTATAGTTCAAGAAGAGGTGCACGTCGAACAACCTCCAGGTTTTGAAGATCCTATTCACCCCGATCGGGTTTGGTTGCTCAACAAAGCTCTTTATGGTTTACATCAAGCACCTATGGCTTGGTACGCAACCTTATCCAACTATCTTCTGGAGAATGGATTTCGACGAGGTCTTATTGATTGCACACTCTTTATCAAGGAATTAGATGGAGATCTTCTGCTGGTGCAGGTATACGTTGATGATATAATATTTGGTTCTACTAATGAATCTTTGTGCAGGCAATTCGAACGTGTTATGCAAGAAAAGTTCGAAATGAGCGCTATGGGGGAGATGAATTTCTTCTTGGGCCTACAAGTACAACAAACAGAGTCTGGGATATTCATCCATCAGACTAAATACGTTGGTGACATTTTGAGCCGATTCCAAATGTCAGATGCAACGCCCATTGGTACTCCACTTCCGCAGAATCACGGGATTACTCCGGATTTGAAAGGAGAAAGTGTCAACTCTTCTTATTATCGCGCCATGATCGGATCTCTCATGTATCTCACTGCTTCGAGGCCTGACATCATGTATCCAACGTGCCTGCTTGCAAGATATCAAGCAAACCCGAAGGCCTCTCATCTGTCAGCTGTCAAAAGGATTTTTCGCTATTTGAAGGGATGCCCGGACCTTGGTCTTTGGTACCCTAGGGATGATAGCTTTGAATTAATTGCATACAGTGATTCCGATTTCGGTGGTTGCAAAATCGATGGCAAATCAACAACAGCAGGATGTCAGTTCTTAGGAAATCGCCTGGTCACGTGGCAGTGCAAGAAGCAAACGTGTGTTGCTACATCAACATGTGAAGCAGAATACATTGCTGCCTCGAGTTGTTGCTCCCAAGTTCTTTGGATACGACAACAAATGCGCGACTACGGTTTAGAATTCCTATCTACTCATATTTTTGTTGATAATAATGCTGCCTTACAGATCACTAGAAATCCTGTGCAGCATTCCAAGACTAAACACATCGACATTAAATATCACTTCATACGTGATTGTTTTGACAAGAGATTAATCGATGTCGTTCATGTCCCCACTGATCACCAACGTGCCGACCTGTTTACAAAAGCTTTTGATAAATCACGTTTTGATTATCTACTTTTGGTCAATGGCATTAAGGTGATACCCGAGTAAACTTCTTTGGCTGATCGTTTTTGTAAATATTTTCTTTATAAACTCTAAAAATTCAAAAAGATTTTCGTTTTTTCGTAACCTTTTAGCATTTCAGGGGGAGTATAATTTCAAGAAAATACAAAAACATTGCAAAACTTCAAAATCCGAAAAGATGTCTTTACTTTTTCTGTCTTTACGTTTGAAAAATTCAAAAAACTCAAAAACAATAGAAAAACCAAAAATGAGTTTCTTGGATAAAGGAAAATGATGATGTTCACTGGTGTGGTCGGTCAACGTGCTCAAAATGAAAAACAAAAAGAAAATGATAAGTATCTCTACTAACGATGTATCGGTAGGCTCACAATCAGACTAAAATGTGCAGGATGATACAAACCTAACAGACTTCAAGTCAGGTGGGAACCATTCATTGGCATATGGTCTTAGTACCGAAATCTCGTTTGAGAGATTACCGAGATCTGAAATATTCGGTCTTTATGCTGCTTATCATCTGGGTATCATGGTTGTATCAAACCGTAAAAATAACCGAGACGAAGTCTAAGATCTTCCATGATACCATACATACGTGTACATATTGCATTCGACCTCAATAAGTGATCAACAATCACATGTCCAAACAAAATAAGTGATTATATATCACAGATTCTTTGCGGGAGTCAAGTTCGTCTCTCTGCTGTACGAAGTACTGACCTGTTCACGGACTTGCTCCTGTGCCCTCATGCATCTGAAAATCAAGTTCCTCATCAATAAGTGATTCTATCACATAGGGCTTGTTTTTCAATCAAAATAAGTGAGTTTCTCACATTTTTATACGGTCAAACAGATGATAATCGGTATACTCACCGGTAAGATGAATTCTCGTGCATACCTTGATACGGGAATGTGTCGTGAGTGGATTTACATCGACTTGTAAGTATAATCCTTACCGTTAATCGTATCTCTTAATTATGATTACGTCTGATCAGTTTGAGCTTATGTGGAAAACAATACCGATAATCGAGGTAGTATACTTATCCAGAGCTTTAAACAGAAATCAAAATCATGTTGACTAAGACCGTAAGCTGGTATGATTCCTTGTCCTTGAAATTCGCAAAAAGATTGCATTTGTACAGTTGCTTACTGTTTTTCTCAGTTTAGTGCATTTTCGTTTAGTTTACCACGCTTTAAATTCGTTTTTAGTGTTATTTGTAAAGTTCGTTTTTGATTAAGCCGAAGTTGTTGCTTGGTGTTTTCTACCGGAAGCCTGAAACCTTCTTCATAAAACGTTCTTACATTTGAAAACTCAAACAGAATGGAAAAGTGTTCATTTTAAATCATAATTTGTTCAGTCTGCAAAAATCTTTCATGCCTCTGTGTTTTGAAAAATTAATGTCGACGAAACAGAATGTGTACGGTGAATCAAAACTGCCATTTTATGATGTTGCTGCGTTGACGAGGCTTGAGCTTATTAATCGTTCAAACTACGATGGCGCTACTTTATTTGAGCGACTGATTAAAGTAAACAAGAAGTCGGGCTGGAAGGATGAATCATACAAGCCACAATTCCCCATCTATCAACCGATCAAGTTTACTCTAGATCCTGAAACCAACACTTGCAGATACAAGCTTGTGTACCAGCCTCCGAGGGTCGTAGATAAAATCCCATTGATGCCTATGCAGCAGGATTTTCTTGAAGATATGGCATTATGGTGCTACGACTCGGACACGCATGAAGCCGTGATTGTGTTTAGAGATGGTCGTGCAAATTACCGGATGTTGGATCCGATGTGGATCGTCAACATGTCCGAGGCTGATATTAACAGACTATATCGTCACGATATTTTCTATGAAGATCAGGACGCACATCAAGCTTTGAAGTTTCAGCGCGTAGCGTGTTTTTGCTTCTACCGGGGAATACATTTGGGCAGTTCGTGGTCCGAATAACACTGGGATGGAAGATTAGAAGACCGAAGACGAGTAACAGACAAGGGGGAGTTTGTTGATGCATTTATAGTGTCTGTAACTAGTCTTGTATTTAATGATGTATTTTGTACAGTCTTTAACGTTTATCGAGTATGTATTTGATGTCTACCAAGTCGGATATCCTCCTATCTGCTTGTGTACGACTTGTTTGTCTCCTTTTGATATGTAATGTTTAATGAACAATGCATGTTGCATGACAAGGGTATAATGGTCATTATGTGTTTATATGTTCTATCTGTTTGCTGTCTGTTTACAGCAAATAGAACAGCTGATGCAGTCCTCGACGAAACAGGTCTGTTTCGTCGAACAACTCACGACGAAACAGACTTGTGTTTAGTCATTCTGTTTCGCCGACAGTCATGGCGAAACAAACCTGTTTCGTCATCTTATGGGCTGCTTCAAGCCCAATGTTTGGCCCATATTCTGTTTCGCCGAGACACCTTGTGTTTCGTCGACTGTTGGGCCCAGGGACTATATAAACCAAGTCTGCTTTCACTTTGAGAAGAGATGAGAGCTTACACTTAAAGAAACTCTGTCAAAATTCTGTTAAACTGTGTTTGTATCAGTTTGTAATCGGTTCTCATCCCGTTTAATCAATCGAGTGTGTATCATTGATTATACCGTGTCGTTATTGATTTATATGTTTGATTTGGCATAGTTACGTGGATTCCGCACACGTGACCGTGTTTGCTATAAACAAGTGATTTGGTTCGTTATCGATCCTCAGATATCGGGACCTACAGAAGATCGACGGCGAAGTTCCGTCTTCGGCGACGAACCACCATCAGCGGCGGAGCCGCAGCGGCGGTGATGATGCTTTTATCCGTATATGATTCCCGGTAAAAACCAGCTCCCTATTTTCTTCTTTTTTTATGGTGGCTGATGATGCTTGGATCGGGTTTTGTTCATGTCTCGGGTCAGATGGTCAGTCACTGTCAACCGGTCAGTGGCTCGGGTCAAAGATGGTCAAAGCTCGATTGGTTATGGTTAACAACATCAGATTCCGCTCGGTTCGGTGTTCGGGTCAACGGCTGGTCAACAGAGATGTTCGGGCCAAGCTTCGGGTCGGTCGGCACGTTCAGATTCAGTTTTAGCGCGGTTCGAGTCGACTTGGTTAACCCGGGTCAACTCAGTTGACTCGGTCAACTGGGTCAAACCGTTCAACGTTTCGACACTGATTTGGTAAAGATATACGGCGCGATTATTTCGTTATTTAGTTTTAACGTGACACGTGATAACGAGCTCTAACCGACTGATTATAATTTACATTTGATATATATTTGACAAAATTGCATATAGTATAGTTGAATCTTGATTGAATATTGTTGAATTTTGATAAAATAACGACAACCTGTGTTGTCGGGGGCGTCCAAAAACAGGGGAAACTCTGCCCGTTTTTCGAGAAAATCCGTAAAACAAAACGCGTTTTATTATAAAACAAATATCGGAATCAAGTAATTCTTTTTATAAAAACAAATACAAACATACAATTTCATTAGACGACACTTTACAGTTTACGAAAACGACGATACGAAAATTATTTCGACAACAAAATAAATATAGTTATTATTATATTTATTTCAAACGAACTCGAATCCTTTTATAAATAAATATAGTTACATATTTATTTCCGACACAAACAAATCGGTTCTCTTATAAAAATAAATATAGTTATATATTTATTTTCAAAACACGACAAGTCGACGATTCTTTCATTAAAATAAATATAGTTTATATATTTATTTTAAATATTAAACGACTCGTATTTCTTTTATAAAAATAGATATAGCTTATCTATTTATTTCAAACATCCAACAACTCGATTATAATTCTATAAAATAAATATAACTTTTTATATTTATTTTACACGCCTAAACGGCGTACTATATATCAACATACGACTACTCAAAGCGAGCAAACAAGTATAACTTCTTCGCTTCTTTTAAGTTAACAATTTACCGTCAAATCGTTTGGTCAACGATTCAGTAGAGCTCAGTGACACGTAGTTTAGTTACGGCTTTTTGTTTAGAAATTTATAAGTTATTCCGTGTTAGGAATATTGTAGAATGCACGCTAGCGAATCACGTGTTGGAAACGACATCACGAAGTCGTATATAGCTAGCTTTGCACAAGACAATCCAGGTGAGTTCATAACCCCACCTTTTCACTATTTTACATTTTATAAATGTTTTCGGGGTGGAAAGACATGCAAGTTTTGCAAAAATAAACAATTTATCGATAAACGAAAACTCATATTTCTTAACCATGATACGAATGGATTACAAAGAACTCAAATGGTTTACGAATGATTTGTACTAAAGATACCGGTTTTACAAAACAAATGCGTATTTTCGAAACGTGAATGATTAGGGACGGGATTATCCTAGTTATAATAATGGGATTGGGTCGGTCTGCGTACGTAAAACGAGACAACCCAGTGAGTTCATGTCCCCACTTTTAACCTTTTACATACTTTTTAAACTTGGGGAAAATACATGTGTTATGGTATGTTGGATACAAGAATTAAGGAATGATACTTGAAATCGTGTCACGAATAGGGTACCAGAAGCACCATTAATCAATAATATACCTAGACCGCAGAACAAAAGGTTAGATCTAATGGGTTTTCGGGCAGCCACACTCTTGGTGAAAACTAGTACCAAGTAGTGCTTTTGTGTCTCAGTCGTGAATCGACAACTAGAAAAATGCCTATGGTTTGGATGCTTCCTATGTCGTGTCACATGTTAATGGCCTTGCAACCCATTAACAATCTCGATACTTACATAAATACTTGATTTATACAAATTACATACCATGTTTTATACAAATTCAAAGCATAGGATTATGCGGGCATGAAGTCAAAGTCAGGGTGGGCATTGACGGTTATACAAACTTTACAAATACATGGTTCTACGAACAAAATGCGTTACAAATACAAATTTTCCATATAACTTGACAAGAAAATGATTTTTAAGTTCGTTTTCTCAATAATATTTCAAAACCGGTATTCAAAAAGATTTATTTCAAATCTTTTACAAACAAACTATGAACTCGCTCAACTTTATGTTGATTTTTCGCATGTTTCTTTCTCAGGTTACTTTTCAAAGTTATGGCACGATTGGAATAGGAGAACCATTAGAGATACGAGTACTTAGTGGCGTTCAATTTCTAGAAGTCTTAGCTTATATTTGCTTCCGCTGTGCAATGATGATACCGGTCCAGTCACGCCAGCTCTGATAATTTCGGGGCGTGACAGGTAAAAGTTGATTAGGTAGTATAATCCTAACCATAGATTGATTGTAAAATAAGTACTTGTGAAATACGTATATTTGAATGTCTCGTATAACAATACGGGCAACATTGAATAGTAAGATTATTAATAAATTGAAAATGTTCGAATGATACGATGACCGCATCTGGAGATGACTGGAGTTAAATGATTTAAATGGCGGAAGGTTCGGAAGCATAACAGAGAACATGCTAGCAAAGAACCTAAATCAAGTGATGATTTGAGACAACGGAGTACATTATGGCGAGTATCAATCAGGTGCACGTTCTAAATTACGATAAGACAAGTAGAAAGCAACAATTCACATAATGAATGATAGTCGCTGATGCGTGTCGAGTGTAATATGTTTTTATTAATAATTTAAGCCCATTTTACACATTAGTCAAGTTTTAAATTTATAAAACACGATATTCTACTAACACTAAACACACCTATGGGTAAGTGCACCCATCGTGAGCGTAGTATAGCGTTGGTAAGATACTGAGGTCGTCCAAGGACACAAGAGCTTTTAGTACCGGTTTATCCTCAACGTCTAATCAAATCAAAATTTTTAGAAAAGGTTTTAAACATGAAAATAAGACTAAAATGCTGAAAATAAAAATAAAATAAAAACAGATAGACAAGATGAATCACTTGGATCCGACTCGCCTTTAATGTAACCTTTGATTATTTCCGCACTTTTGCACTTTTTAAGAGATTATCTTAGTTATAGTAGTAGGCTCCTCTTTTGAAGGTGACGTTACCCTCAACCCAGTGGTTTGAGTCAGCAAGAATACAATCCCAAAGGGTTGGAATATTCGAAGATAATTAATTAAGTTATTAATTCGTAAAGTGGTAGGCCCCTCTTTTGAAGGAGACGTTACCCTCAGCTAAGTGGTTTGAGTCAGCAGAGATACAGTCCCAAGTAGCTGGGTTAATTTATTAATAGTAGTTTACATATAAGGGGATCATGCCATTCGCACCCCCGCCATCCAATACCGGTGGGTATTGAAGGAGGTCCTAGTAAGCTTGACCCAGGTCCTTGCAGGATCTATACACTGAACAAGGCAAGAACCTTACCGAACCATTCCCTTAACTCCCGACCAGGTAGCCAACATATCTCTATATAGACCGTAGAGATATGAATGGTGAAAATCTTTTACTTTATATAGAGAGTAAAGTAATGCCAAGACACCACAGACAAATGATAAAGAAGTTTCACCTTCAACATAAGAAACTAGTTATTAAAGTCATTAATACAAAACCAAATAAAAAGTGCGAAAAGATTAAAAATCAAAAGTATTACATTGAACGCTTGTCTTCACTAAGTGATGTAAGAGACTTAGCCAAACATGGCCTTTGATTGACAAGAACTCTTACTATCAATCTTGGATCCCGAGACTACTACACACACTCTAAGGTGGATGATGGAGGATGGTGGTGGATGTGGGTGTTGTAGTGGAGGTTGAGTTGTGGTGAAGTGAGAGAGAGGTGGTTTGCTAAGGGATGCGTTTGAAGTGAACCAAGCACCCCTATTTATAGCCTGAACAGAAGCCCGGCCACGGCTCCGTGTCCGCTGGATACGCCCCCGTGGCCATCATCTTTCTCTTTCTTCATTAATTGCAATTGTCTGCATTAGGCTCCACACGGCCCCGTGTTCGCTGGGCACGACCCCGTGTGCAGAAGCGTATCTGTACTATCAAGATTTGCAAGATTTTGAGAATCTTAGCGTTGACCATGCCCCGTGCTGAGCTGGGCACGCCGCCGTGCTGGGAATAGAAGCTTCTACAACTTTGTCATTTTCTGCAGACACCTGATCACGCCCTGTGTCCGCTGGGCACGTGCCGTGGTCATCCTTCTATTTCTTGTTTTTGCTTTTGCTTGAGGAGATGTTGTCGAGGGGTCGGGCATGCCACGTTTATTCATTTTGTTTGTATTTATGTCAGTTTTTGCTGCATATTTGTTCCTTTTGTTCATTTAAGCTCATTTGGTCCTGAAAATACAAAAGGAATACAAAAGCACATTTTTTCCAACATTAGTATTAAAAAAGGGTTAGTTTTATGCCTCATTTGATTTAATTTATATGTTGCATTTTCCACACATCAAATACCCCTACACTTGAATCTTTGCTTGCCTCAAGAAAAACTCTTTATCATGTGGCTTACACACCCAAATGGAATGGGTAGAATAGAAGTTTTGGGCTTGTCTTGAGTGTCGGGAATCCAAGATCTTTATTGGGTTTTATTTTTATACTATTTACAATCTTATTCGTTATGATTTATTTAGAACGTTTCATAAGAGAAATTACTTATTTGGGCATAACATGCCTCTTTAAAATTCCATTTATATACAAGTTCACATATCTCACCGGAGATCACTCAACACTCGGCCGAAGATGTATTTTTGTGAAACACTCTAGACTGGCATGGAACTTACTTCTACCATATGATTGCCAAGCAATCAATCCTCCTCCTTTTTAACTATAAACCTTTGTAAATATCAAGAGGACTTGGGGAAGGGTTAGGCTTGGGTCAAAGGTAGGTGGTTTTGGGTTAGTGGTTAGTAAAAAAAGGCTAAAAGCGTAAAAAGCATCGGTCATCGTAAAACTTTTTGTTTTTGTGATTTTTATTCAAACTAAGCATTTTCAAACAAAGTTTCTTTGAGGAACTTGTTTGTTTATTGCTAGACTTCATGTTTTTTTTTTGATAAAGAACGCCACGAGAAAACCGAGCTTTTTACTAAAATAAGGGGTTTAAAAGAAAAAGGGTTTTGGTGGGTAAAGGGTGTTTGTTTTGTGGGTTTAGAAACGAAAAGATTTAGTCTCAAAGGGGTTAACTAGGGGGATTTTGGGTAGGTGATAAAAATTTGAAAAATAATGGTGTTGAAAGGAAAATGGGTTAGTCCTAATGCCTCCATCATTTACTTACTTGGGTTTAAGTTGGTAAGGACCGGGAATGTATCGTCGTGGCAAGTTCTAGAGTCGTAAGAACCAAGCAGCTATTCACACAAGAAACGAAAAATGAGCATTTAGTTTAAAGATGTATGCTTATATGCTCAATAAATGCTCAAAACTCACTTTTTGTGGTAATGGTTTTATAATGTGATTAAGTATATATAATCAAATTTTAACTAGATTTGTCATGTCGTTTCATAATTTTCTTATGTTAGTTCTTTTTATCACGACGCTATCGGTTGTAAATTTGTAAAAATATAACCTTTTTAGAACTTGTTATTCCCAAATTAAACAAAGACAAGTAAAAAAAAAAAACGAAAAGTTTTTGAAAAAATTTGGGGTGATTAGCGGTTCCAATAGAGTTCTGTGTAAGGCTTGTTATTAGGACTTGCAAAATTCAAGGTTTAGCATCCCCCCACACTTAAATTACACATTGTCCTCAATGTGTCCAAAAATAAGTTTTTAGGATGATTGAATGTGTAAAAAGGTGTTAAAAACAAGGTTTTGTTGTTACTGGGCATCTGGTCATGGCCTCGTGCTGGGTGAGCACGGCCCCGGGGTCAGAGTGCCAGTAACGAAAACTTACAGAAGGTGGCCACGGAGGCGTGCCTGGTGGATACGGCCCCGTGGCGGGTGATTTTTAGGTAATCAATAGGTACATGGTGGTGGACACGGGGCATGCTGGCTGAGCACGACCCCGTGGTGACAATCTGCAATCTTTGAAAACAGGTTTTGGCTTTCGGTTCTGGTTTCCGGGCTTATGTAGCACTAATACTTGGTGCTTCCAAGCCTTTTAGGTACATGTTTTTGCTTAAATACCACACCACACAAATAACAAACATCCTAACATACCACAAGTTATCATCCACATCACAAACTAAAAACAAGAAAATGCAGGAAAGTAAAAGTGTTAAAGGAAAGTAAATTGTTCAACTTTGGCACGCAGGCCAGATAATTGTTCGTGGGATATAGGGTTAACCCAGTAAGAGCCGCAACCGTGTCACATCACCTCCGACGCCTCCGCCTCAATCCATGTCGTCATCCTCATCATCTCCTGCTTGATTCGCCATGTACTCCCGGATGTTGTCGATGTCATCTTGCATGTCGGAGATGTTCCTCTCTATTGCTCCGACCCGGGTATAGGTGTTGCTGGTAATGTTGTCGGTGTTGCGGGTGCACAAAAGGTTTTCCTGCAAAAGATCATGTAAGCTTTGAAGGTTAGGAAAACCACCCCCTTGAGAGGATGATGAGCCCGCATGGCCCTGAACTGAGGAGGAGGACGGATTGTGTGGTGTGAAGGACGAGAGCCTCATGTGGGTTCCAAACATGTCCCTGAACTGTTTGAAATCGAACCGTCCTGTCACCCGCTTCGTTGATGATTCCCATTGAGCGGCATATGACGAGGTCCACCTCGCCCGACCACGGGCCTTTACAGAAGGATCTTTGCATCTTTTGCACGAAATTCTTGTAAAAGCGGTAGATCCATCCTCCAAAGAGGATAGGGGTCGAGGGATTGGCTAGCTGGTTCCGGAGCATGTTTCGGAGGAGCAGGTGTCGAACATCGAGAGGCACACAGTTGTGAATGCACTATAAGACCGTCAGATCACGTAGGCCAACAACACCAGTACAGTCACGCATTTGGTTGAGGGAGTTGCTAAGGACCCTATGAATGTAGCGGTATAGAGGGTCACGCAACTATGAGCTTTTGGTTTGGCTTGGATTATATGCTCTTTCCCCAATTTGAGACCATGCCGATTGACGCATGTTTTGCGAGATTTCATGGAGACCACCCGTGTTTTCCTCGTCTCCGGCATCTTCTTCAGCATACAATCCAATAATCAACCCAAATTGTGCAATCGAGATTGAAATCACATTTCCAGCACAACGAAACTCAACCCCCTCTTCTTCAAACGGCTCTGCTTTAGCCTTGAATGCAAATGTGCTATAGAACTCCATGTTGTATTCGTGGACTGAAGAAGAATAAACCGAGCGGGCCGGCACTTCTACTGTGATGAACGGTCACACCTCGTCTTCTCCGCTTCATCCTAGACCTGTAAACAAGAAAAGAGAAACGTGGGCAATGTAGAGACGACCGGTAGAGGAAGAATCCCCTATTTCCAGCTACAAAAGTGTGTTGCCCTATATCTCATGCCCTAATAAGGAGGTGGAGACCTTCTTATATAGGAGATATGGGAAAACCCTAACCTCAATGGGCCAGGCCCAGTTAGGGGTTGTCTCTACGAGCCCACAGCCTAGTGTAGTATAAACTACAACGCGCTGGGCTTCGCGGGTTAGTACGCAATAATAATATATAATTACTATAAAAGTGATAAATAGAAGGAAAGTCCGACCGCTCGGGTCGGGTTCGGTACCATACCTCGTCATGTCCCCCAGTCTAGTGTTGCTCCCGCGTGCAAGCGTGGGAGGAGCACTTAGACTTATTAGGAGCTCGGGAGTGAAGATCACTAATTTTAGGCTTACAGGCCGTCCAAGTGCGAGAAAATTGTTGGCCACGTTTGTTGTGGTTGTCGTTAGCTGTGAGTGGAGATAATGAAGAAGTGAATATTACACGATCGTGGAAACTGGATGGATAAACCTGGCGCAAGCTAATTGGTTGCAGGCAGTTGCCATTGGTACTGGCGCATTGCCATGAGCTCGTTAAGGTTGCGCGTACGTGGTTATGTCTCGTGCACGAGTCTTGGAACAGGCTAAGTTTTGGTAGTTAAGTACCTCGCCTTCGGATGATTTTTTCACGTGTGGCCCTGCTTAGCGGTGCGCCCATAGTCATGGGGGCCATTGCAAAATATTCACCTTTTGATGTGACTTTTATCGGTTAGCATATGGTACGCTAACGGCGTTCAACCCATTGAAAGAGTCGATGTTGATGTGACAACGATCCCTACCACGCGTCCGTGTCACCGGGGTCCCCGTTGTCGTAATGTACAGCCATTGGTGGTCATAGACGCATACGCGGATGTTATGCCACCTTAGGCGAATGTGAAACCGCTGGTGGTTGTACCAGTCGTTGTTATTGACGATCCAGTTATAGCAATTATCATTGCCGTCGGAAAGAATAATATGCAATGCACCCCTGCAGAAGTGCTTGGTTTTTATAATTGTGAGACAAGTACTTGGTTTTTCATCAGTGGTTGTGCATCTATTACCAAGATACCCACTGGAATAGTAGTGGTTGAATACCTCTATTACCAAGATGCCCACTCTTAGCGCTGTATGATTTGATCATCTGACTTTGTTATTATGAAAAATATTTGTGTCAGAGTTATTTTTTACCGTGATATGCAGTTCAAATGCGGTGGTAATATTTTGTACCGTAATATGCAGTTTAAATGCGGTGGTATGTTGTGTTTACGAATGTTTATATGAACACTTGTCGATATCAGAAAGTGCTTCATAACCCGCGCGGCGTTAATGAACACTTGAACAACAAAGTGCTTTGTACGCGCTTGGCGTGAGTGAACACTCATAGAGATAATAAAATGCTTTATGCGTGTTAGGCGTGAATGAGCACTTTATGTAAGCTACTACCTGCTTTTCCTGGACGCGCACTGGCGTGTGGAATGCTTATAGTAGGTGGCATGTCTGTTTACCTCGCCGACTGTGGCGTGAGGGTTTTCTTTTATCCATGTCGCATACTGGTGTGGAGAATACATATCCGAATAAGTATTTTTCTTGTCGCATAGCGTGTGGAATACTTATTCGAATAATCAAGTATACTAGTTTTGTCATGCGTTTGTCTTGACTACCAAATTGCATATGTTGTGTCGAGTAGTATAGCTGTAGGCCAAATGATGTGAGAATTATAGATATCATCTGGCGTATTGAAACACCCACATTATATAAGAACCGATGTGGGATAATGTGCCGTGGATATCACCTTAATGGGCAGCCTAAGAGAAGATTATCACTTTTAAGGCGTAATGGCGCTATACCCTGCTAGTCCCCCAGTTCAATGCTGCTAAAGTATGTTAGTAGGTTAGCAGGTTTGAACTTGATAGGTACTAAAAAGAAATCGACAAGCAAACATGCAGTATATACGGACCATCATATAGAGATATATGTATATAGTCAAGTGAACCAAGGGCATGCAATGAGATGCAAGGCGCGTTTGAACAAATGAAGGTGCGTTGCGCCACTAAATAAACAATAAAAAAGAATTGTACCTGGAATTGCATTCCTAAATATGTAGCTCAACATAATAAACTCCAGCTTAGGTATATCCTTACCAAAGTATAGCATGGTGAAGGCATAAATGGCGACAAGGACCAACCTACAAGTAAGAAGATTTGACAAGAAGTTGTCCAACCGATATCGCGTTGTTGGAGAAGGGTTTTCAAGTGTGTAAATTGAATGCTCGAACCAAGGTCTTTGGTCTTGGTGACTACATTCTGTAGTGCTTGTAGTGTTACACGGTCCCTTCCCTTGTTTCAATGTTGCTTTGATAATGTTAGCAGGGGTGTTATGTGCTCGATGTGTCATGTTGGAGACGCCGAGAACATTATCAGGAAGACTGTCTAGCTTGAGGATGTCTATTCTTACCGACGTGCCTCTCGGCTTTACTAAGTGCCCGCTTTCAAAACTTAGTTGTAGTTGGGGCGTGAGTGGTTAGCCCGCCGTGCTAGTCTCCCAGTCTATTGCTGCTTAAATAAACATTAGTAGCATTGAAATAACAAAGTAGAAAATTGCATTATTTGTATGTATACAGAAAGTTTGCCAAAACACGTCCTACTTAGACAAGGACTATTTTATATATAAGTCGAAATGATCGAGCTTGGTTGTTTTTTAACATATCTTGCCCATGGCGGTATTATACTGCGAAGATAGTAGTCATGTAGTTTCGATCATTTTGAAGAAAATGATTTACGTATGCTCCTTTTAATGGTAGAGGTTATCTATGCCACCAAATTTCAAGTACCGGCTCATGTTAGTTAACGTAAATGCATGTCCATGATGTGGTAGATGATGTGGATGTTGGGGAGGTTACCCGACACCCCATGAATATATGCTCATATATGTTTAAAAGTAGTGCAACAACGGTTGTACGGTCTCGTGCTATAAAGCATCGGTACGTGTAAAATGTGGTGTAGTAAAAAAGAGGAAAAAATTGAACCATTATAAGTGACCTGGTTCCGTTAAAGGCTCTAGTAACATGAGTTAAAGCAACACGCCGGTGTATGTGCGACATACACGGGTGGATGAGTGGCGACGTAAGCGCTACGGCGGTGGCGTGACTAAATGCGCCACAACCCCATTTATGATAATAGGCAAGAAGGTTGGAAAGTATATCTTTCTGCATGGCAGCTGAGAATTTCCAACAGGTACTCTCGTGTTTTATTGTACAGTAAAATAAATTTATAAGCGTGACCAAAGTCGTGACTTAGGACGGTGCTCACCGGAGACGGCGCGAGCAAGGAAAGTATCCGCCGGAGACGGTATGAGAGAATGAAAGAATCCGCCAGAGTGGCGGGTAGAATGAAAGCTCCTGCCAGAGGCGTGGGTGGATAAAAACGTCCGTTTGAAATGCTCCACGGTGAATAAAAACCTGCGCCGGTGGTGACGGGTTGAATAAAATCTTCCCCCGATAATGGCGGGTTGAATAAAAGCTTCCGCCGATAGTGGCGGGTTGGGCCGACCTCGTAGCCCAAACGGTAAGGCGTCTAAGAGTGTGTTGATTAAACAGCGAATCTCATTTGAGAGTGCCATATGGTAAGGCTTTTTAAGTTTCAACCAATGCTTGAGAGGGGATTATCAGGCCAGAAATGGCAAAAGAAGTGTGTGCTAAGAATGGTGCAGCAAAGGGAGTCATTTCCGGAGTTGGCGTAATCATGAAAATTGTCCGCTGCTGATTGTGGTGGTGTGGATAAAAGATTCCGCCTGAGTTTGGCACGTTGAGGAAAATCGTCTGCTAGAGGTGGCGCGACCAAGGAGGTTGTCCGCCAGGGGTGGCGAGACGAATAAAGTTGTTCCCCGGAGGCGGCACGACCAAGAAATGTGTCCGCCGGAGGTGGTGCGACCAAGAGAGGTGTCCGCCAGAGGTGGCGCGACCAAGAGAGGTGTCTGCCGGGGGTGGCGAGACGAATAAAGTTGACTAACGACCGCCGTGTTCTGGCCTGGAACCTGAAAAAGTCTTCTAATGGATAAGATAGACCAGCAATAAGCATTTTAAAAAACAAAGGCTCGGCTAGCCGTTATCTTGACATTTTCTTGCCTTTAAATAAGGTTCATTTAACATGCATCATCCTTAGATAAGCGTAGTTTGGTGTATAATTCAGCGACGCCCAATCTTATGAACGTTTTTAATGTGGTCCAATAAAAGTGATATTATGTCTTCATAGTCCCTCATTTCAATGCATTGCCCATACGGGTACTGCGCCTACTTGGGTGCAGTGTCGTACGTTTCGGCGCATTACGGTGTCTACCATG
This sequence comes from Helianthus tuberosus, assembly GCA_030545235.1. Taxonomy (NCBI): domain Eukaryota; kingdom Viridiplantae; phylum Streptophyta; class Magnoliopsida; order Asterales; family Asteraceae; genus Helianthus; species Helianthus tuberosus. The sequence continues at coordinate 154,851,643 of CM060409.1, forward strand.
TATGGTGTGTAAACCTGAATGTCTAGTTTGAATGCATAGTAATGCTATCGTTTTACACCGTGCAAGTTCACTAATTCATGGGTTTCAATTATATATTTCTGATTGTAAGTAAATTTACTTTAGCCATGCCTATGGCTAAAAGTTGTGGTGTCATGGCATACATGCATGTCAGTAAGAGGGATGAAATAGTCATAAGTTGAATATAGAAAAGATACATGTACCTTGAACTTTGAATTTAGGATATGTTGGTATGGTGGTGAAATTTTTTTGTCCTATCAGTCTGGGCCGAGAGGCGAGCCCAGGAGTTGTTCTTCAACAACATTTTTGTTTCACGGGTTCGTTTCGTAGTAAACTTGTAGTCCGCCTATTTGAGAAAGGAATAGTCTCGTCGTGGCCGCGTATGTGGTCTGACAAAGATGTTTTTGCCATCGTACATGAGTTTCGCATAGCTTTATACCTTTTTTTAATACAAGCGGCAAACTTGGTCATTTTGCTTTGGAGGTTTCGGAATGCTTGCGATGTGGTACGTATCTCCGGAAAGGTTATAAGTTGTTTTCGCGCTTCATGTGCATAGACTCACAAATTTTCAAATCGATGAATTTTCATATAATAAACCATAGGGTTTAAATATGACATATAGATGGTTAGGATAGACCTAATAAAATCATCATAACAACACATATTACGTTGAAATTTCAGTATGAGAAATTGTGTACTGGATTTGAATAGGTTTGGATAGAGTAATCATCTCGGTTGACCTCAAGATCCCAAACCGGCAAAGAATAAACATGAATCTAGAGATTATATTGAGAAAAACGAGGCGTGGTCCGTTACCGGTCCCACGGATGGCGCCAATGAAGAAGAATAAACCGAGCGGGTCGGTACTTCTACGGTGATGAACGGTCACACCTCGTCTTCTCCGCTTCATCCTAGACCTGTAAACAAGAAAAGAGAAACGTAGGCAATGTAGAGACGGCCGGTAGAGGAAGAATCCCCTATTTCCAGCTACAAAAGTGTGTTGCCCTATATCTCATGCCCTAATAAGGAGGCGGAGACCTTCTTATATAGGAGATATGGGAAAACCCTAACCTCAATGGGCCAGGCCCAGTTAGGGGTTGTCTCTACGAGCCCACAGCCTAGTGTAGTATAAACTACAACGCGCTGGGCTTCGCGGGTTAGTACGCAATAATAATATATAATTACTATAAAAGTGATAAATAGCAGGAAAGTCCGACCGCTCGAGTCGGGTTCGGTACCATACCTCGTCATGGACCGAATGGAGTCTAGTGCAGAGGGCCGCCCTAAGTGGACCCGTGACTAGGTTGTTAAAGCGGTTAATCTGCCCCACTGCTTCCAGGGTGTCTAGGCATACTTGTCTTGGGTTTTATTCGGGCCTTGTTTGAAGAATTTAAAATCGGGCTTGATAAGCCCATTCATTCTGGTTGAAGCATGTGAATTTCTTGGCCATCTGAAAGAAAACATAAAACAATTAGCACGAAATAATAAATTTTCAAAGAAAACTGAAAACAACAAGCTGAACATGGCCCCGTGGCCACTGGCCACGCCCCATGCTCGAAGGAGAATTGCTGGCCACGCCCCCGTGCTCGCTGAGCACGACCCCGTGCTCAGGCGTCTGTTTCCAAAAAATCCCATTTTTCGACCCGGTTTCGAAAACTTGAAAATTTTTGGTTGAGTAGGGGCGGTTTTCCCCGAAAATGAAACTCCAAGTGCCGTTTTTCCAAAAACAAACCGTTTATCCATTCAATTTCATCTTTTTCGGTTCAAAAACAAGGGTTTGAGGTTTTTGTTTGAAATCGGGCAAATCTACAAACAATTCATGTTGATTTACTTCCTGAAACATGCAACTATACTACTAACAGATCTAAGCAAAAATTTGAGATTTGATTCGGTTCAAGTTGAAGAACCCTAGAGTTTTCCCCAAATTTTTGATGTTAAACTACATGCAAATGATTAATCTAACTAACTATGATGATAGAATCATACCTTGACGTTGTTGAGCGGTGGAAGAAACTGAAAATCTGCAGAAATTAGTGAAGGAACCAGAGAGTTTTCAAGGAAACGGGTCATGAGAAATGAAAGGAAAAAGGGGTTTTATCCCCGTCAGTTAGCTGACCACGGCCCTGTGTCCAGCTGGGCACGGCCCCGTGGGCGGGTAAAAACTAAATATTTTTTTATAGTGCACGTGTGAGTGACCTGTTTCCCAAAACTTAGTTTTAGAAATCTTACCGATTTAGAAGCTTTCCCGACGTTCGTTATTTACAAGATATGATGTTGATGCATAAACCTTCGTTTATTCGTCGGCCGCTTGTAGCGAGATCTCCTCCTCTTCATCCTCAATGAATCCTTGATAAAGCTTTAGCCTTTGGCCATTGACTTTGAATGGAATTCCATTCCGAGATTTAATTTCAATTGCACCGTGTGGAAAAATATGGGTGATAGAAAAGGACCCGACCACCTAGACTTTAATTTACCGGGAAATAATCGAAGTCGTGAATTAAACAATAGAACTTGATCTCCTATCCGAAATTCATTGGGTTTAATGTGTTTTTCATGCAAATTTTTCATTATTTCCTTATAAATTTCGGAGTTAGAGTATGCGTGATTCCTTAATTCGTCTAATTCATTTAATTGACAAAATCGATTTTTACCGGCAATTTCTATGTCTAAGTTTACGTTTTTAATTGCCCAGTAGGCTTTGTGTGCTATCTCTACCGGCAAATGACAACTTTTTCCATAGACAAGCTTATATGGGGTGGTACCTATTGTTGTTTTATATGCAGTTCGAAAAGCCCATAAAGTGTTGTCTAATTTATCGGCCCATTCCTTTCTATTTAATCCTACGGTTTTTTGAAGTATTTTCTTTAAACCTCGATTAGTCACTTCGGCTTGTCCGTTTGTTTGAGGGTGATATGCTGTTGAGATCCGATGATAGACCCCATACCTTGTTAAAAAAATTTCAAGTTGATGGTTACAAAAATGGGTACCCCTATCACTTACTAATGCTTTTGGAGTTTCAAAACGAGAAAAATAATCGTTTCAGGAATCTTACCACAACTCTTCCATCATTTGTTGGAAGAGCTTCGGCTTCGGCCCATTTTGACAAGTAATCCACTGCCACAAGTATATATTTGTTTTCTTTTAACGGTGGGAAAGGTCCCATAAAGTCGAGTCCCCACACATCAAAAATTTCACAAACAAGAATGCCATTTTGTGGCATTTCGTCTTTGGAAGAAATATTACCTGTTCGTTGGCAAGCATCACATGTCTTGATAAGACTTTGGGCATCTTTGTAAATGGTTGGCCAATAAAATCCTGAATCAAATACTTTTCGTGCGGTACTAGCGGCACCATGATGCCCTCCGTATGGACCTTCATGACAATGGTGGAGAATTCTTCTTGCTTCATTACCATGTACGCATCGGCGGATAAGTTGGTCGGCACACATTTTGAAAAGATAAGGATCTTCCCAAAAATAATGCGTTACATCGGGAAAAAATTTTTTTCTTTAATGATGTGGCCATCCTTTTGCGACTATTCCGCTGGCTAAGTAGTTAGCATAGTCGGCGTACCATGGCTCTTCTCGGTATTCCACCATTTCTAGGGACTCTGTTGGGAATTTTTTATTGATTAGCTCATCCCTAGTTGCCTCCAAAGCTGGATCTTCAAAGCGGGAAAGATGATATGCAGCGGTGTTTTCTGCTCCTCTTTTGTCTTTTATTTCAATGTCGAATTCTTGGAGGAGTAGAATCCATCTGATTAAACGTGGTTTAGCATCCTGTTTCTTAAAGAGATAACGAATGGCTACATGGTCTGTATAAACTATCGTTTTGATGACTTCATTTTTAACCACTTCTTGGACGTTTGGATTTACTCTACGTTGTGGTTGTATTACCGATTTATAATCATCATTCATTAAAATTTTGTGCGTGCACATGGAAGGGCTTATTCCTTTAATATCTACAAGCTTCCAAGCGATCACGTTTTTGTGTTTTTTCAAAAGTGTGATTAATTTTTTTTCTATACTAGTTAATTTTGACGAAATAATTACAGGTAACTTACCATCTTTGTCGAGAAAAGCATATTCCAAACCTTTTGGAAGTTGTTTGAGCTCAAGTGGTGGGTCTTTAGGAGACTCCTTATATGGTTACTCATGTTGATCAAGAACCAAAAAGGTTTGTTCAATGGCGACCTCTTCTTCAACAAAGTGGTTGATTTCTTCTTTCGTATCGGGTGGCTCATCTTCATCTTCAATTAGGGGGTTATCATTGCCGATTGGATATTTCATTGAACGCTCAAGATCGACACTTCTTTTGAATGCCCCTAATTGAATGGGTAGATTGTTATGCTTCCGATTTTTCAAAGCTTCGTGGATTTTTATAAAAGGTCGTCCCAAAACTAGTGGAACATCATCAAGGATGACGAAGCCGGTTGGGATTACCATTTGATTTGTTTAGACTAACACATCTTCAACTACTCCCATTGATTTTATTGTTTTTCGATTAGATAGAAAAATGGGTATTTGAAGTGGAGAAAAATCACCAATACTTAATTTTTCGAAAATGTAGTTGGGCATTATATTAACACAAAGATCTTTATCAATTGTAATATTACTAATAAAGGAATTTTGAAAGAAACATGGAACCAGTGTAATGTTAATTTCAAATGGATCATCTTTTATTAGCGTAGTTTGATCATTTGTTAACTTAATGCTTACCATTTCATCAATTTTAGCGTTAGTGTTTAACTCTTTTAAAAACTTAGCATGAGTAGGTACTAAACAATGATTTTCGAAAGAAGGATACAAGAGATTAATTTCTTGAAAATTAGACTCTTCTTGAATTTCAACATTGTCGGACTCACCTTTTTCGTTGTTTAACTCATGTGTCGGTTTTTCACTTACTTGTTCTTCCATTTTTACCTCTTCAACTATCACTTCTTTACTACTTGTTACCTCTTCCTTTGGGCGAGATTCCTCTTCCCTTGCTCGGGCTTCTTTTATATAGCGCTCGATAGTTTTAAGGTGTTCTATTATCTTTTCGGCTACGGGTGAGATAGTTGGTGGTTCGTCAAAGTGAGCGGAATAAGTATCCTCAAAGCTTGAGTTCGGAAGTTCGATCCTTGTTTCCTCATAATACTCATATGAGGTAGATGGTTCATACCATCGTTCGTCATTGTAAGTATATGATGGATAAGGGTCGTAACTTGGTTCTTCATAATACTCATATGAGGTAGGTTGTTCACGCCATGGTTCCTCATAGTAAGTATATGAAGGTGAAGGCTCATATCTTGGTTCCTCAAAGTATGAAGGTGAAGGCTCATACCTTGGTTCATCAAAATATGAGTATGAGGGAGAAGGTTCATACCTTGGTTCTTCGTAGGATGTGTATGAAGTGGATGGCTTGTACCTGGGCTCCTCATAGTATGTGTATGAAGGGGATGGTTCAAAGAGGTCACAATATTGTACCAAATGAGGATTACCACAAATAGTACAATACTCTTCTCTATAATCATCCTCCTCATAGTGGTAGTTGTAACCTTCTGAGTATTGATCCATAAGAATCACTCAGTAGACCACAACAGAGTCTCGGGACCAGAAAACAAAAATAAAAACGGAAACAGAGGCTGAGCACAGCCCCGTGTTCAATGAGCACGGCCCCGTGGTCAGTTTCTGTATCTGGGCGTTTTGAAAAATGTGACTGGTTTGGTTCAGCACGAGGGCGTGTTCAGCAAGCACGGCCCCGTGTTCAGACTCTGTATCTGGGAGTTTGTTAATTTTTTATGCAGAACGGGGGCGTGTTCAGTGAGCACAGCCCCGTGTTCAGTCTACTGTAATGTAAAAACTACCTAAAATGAAAAAAATATGTGCGCAGTTTTAAAAAGGTTTTGAAAAACGATTAGGCCGTCGATTTTAAGCTTTCTTAAAATCCTTGTGTCCCCGACAGCGGCGCCAAAAACTTGATGCGTGTCGAGTGTAATATGTTTTTATTATTAATTTAAGCCCATTTGACACATTAGTTAAGTTTTAAATTTATAAAACACGATATTCTACTAACACTAAACACATATATGGGCAAGTGCACCCATCGTGAGCGTAGTATAGCGTTGGTAAGATACCGAGGTCGTCCAAGGACACAAGAGCTTTTAGTACCGTTTTATCCTCAACGTCGAATCAAATCAAAATTTTTAGAAAAAGTTTTAAACCTGAAAAATAAAACTAAAATGCTGAAAGTAAAAATAAAATAAAAACAGATAGACAAGATGAATCACTTGGATCCGACTCGCCTTTAATGTAACCTTTGATGATTTCCGCACTTTTGCACTTTTTAAGAGATTATCTTAGTTATAGTAGTATGCCCCTCTTTTGAAGGTGACGTTACCCTCAACCCAGTGGTTTTAGTCAGCAATGATACAATCCCAAAGGGTTGGAATATTGGAAGATAATTAATTAAGTTATTAATGCGTAAAGTGGTAGACCCCTCTTTTGAAGGCGACGTTACCCTCGGCTAAGTGGTTTGAGTCAGCATGGATACAATCCCAAGTAGCCGGGTTAATGTATTAATAATAGTTTACATATGAGGGGATCAAGCCATTCGCACCCCCGCCATCCAATACCAGTGGGTATTGAAGGAGGTACTAGTAAGCTTGACCCAGGTGCTTGCAGGATCTATACACTGAACAAGGCAAGAATCTTACCAAACCATTCCCTTTACCCCCGACCAGGTAGCCAACATATCTCTATATAGACCGTAGAGATATGAATGGTGAAAATCTTTTACTTTATATAGACAGTAAAGTAATGCCAAACCATTCAACGTCTAGTCATTCAAGGTTAACAATGTACAATGAGTCGAATAACATTAGAAAACAGTTAAACCCTATCTCCCAAATGATCAACTGATGTTTATTCAGACCTCGTGTGTAATGTAAAAGCAACCATGCTTCACAGTGGCGGATATAGGATTCCGACCAAGGGGTAACGTTTTATAAATAAGCCATAACGAAATTGAAAAAACGTCAATTTTTTTCAAAATTTACACTAATTTTTCCAAATTTTTTCCGACCAAGGGGATAGCGGACGCCACCCCTTAATAAGCTATAGGTCCGCCCCTTCAACGATATCAAAAAAGAGAAACTGTATGATTCAATAACGTGTATCGCCACTTACTTTCAATTAACCATCCTTCGTGATTTCATTTAAACATGTTTTACTTTAACCATGCACTATATGGAAACAACATCTAACTAAAACATAACAAAATTATAAATTTCGAATGGGATGTAAGTTGACCAAAATCATGTGTTAAGTCAACATGATCCGATTAGTTTTGACACCTTTCAAAAACTACCATTATGATCTTTTATAATTTACAAAGTCTATTTTAATCAAGTGATATCGATTGTGGACAATCGGATCAAACTAGTAAACTTATTGTATGTTTAATTTTTAAAATGGAGTTAAAAAGGACCTACGGGTAATTTTTGATCCGTCGGATATAATCTATACATATAATAAAGTAAATTAAATGTGTCCACGTGGCAACTGATGAAGGTATTGTTTTCTTGGTTTTGGCGCAATTCCGCTTCTCCACATTTTCTTCACGTATTTGGATTTGGGTAATCCGGTAAGCCTACGGATCCTTTATATTCCTATTTCCTAATTTCCCTATACATATAATAAAGTAAATTAAATGTGTCCACGTGGCAACTGATGAAGGTATTGTTTTCTTGGTTTTGGCGCAATTCCGCTTCTCCACATTTTCTTCACGTATTTGGATTTGGGTAATCCGGTAAGCCTACGGATCCTTTATATTCCTATTTCCTAATTTCCCCCTGACCCTCAGTTCTAACCCTAGGGTTTTTTCCCAAGACGTTCATCTCTCTTCCCTATCTCTAATCGCCTCCCATCCATCTTTGAATTGGATTCTAATATTCTTCTACAAGGTATGATTTACTTTATTTTGTTTGAATACTTTTCCTTTTTATTCGTAGATCTCCTCTCAAATCTAATGTATTATCCTTCTACGATTGATATCAAGGTTTTGATCTTGAACCCCTTGATTTTTTTCAAAAATGGTGAAAATTTTGCATTATAATGGCAACTATTTTTGCCTGAATCATTCTAATCATCCCCTTCAACATCTTCCAAAATCAAAGGTACATTTTTACTTTTATTCTTTTTTTCAGCTCCTTACATTAAACAGTCTTATTATTATTATTATTATTATTATTATTATTATTATTATTATTTAGGTTAGGTTTTTATTATTTCAAATGTAGAAATCCCAATTCTGAAACCCTATATTTTCTTCATTTTTTGAACAATTCGGTATTTGGGCATGTGTGTTATACTTCTGATCTATTGTCATTGCAATTATGCAAGTGTATGTATAAATGAATGGCTAACAATAATTAATCAGTCATCTTCATATAACCCAAATTATGCCCCTTTTGAAGCCACCACTTCGAATCCTCAACAGTACCCGCCTCACAATTCAGCTCGGTCGTGACATTCACCAAACGAGGTCTGAGTCCAAAAGGCAAGTGCTACATTCTTTGCAATGGTCATTCCCTTTTAATGATTTAGTTAATATATTAAATTAAACGTTCTGTCTTTTGTGTTTCCTGGACAGTATTCCCATTTGAATCATATGCCATCTGTAGAGAACCAAACGCTTGAACCTAAAAATGTAAGGGACAAGTTTGAAAGTTCATAACCAGACTGTGGATCGGCTCGCCTTGAAGGTATGGGACTTAAAATCGTAACATTTTTCTGCTTTCTTTTCAAATCTATTCATTTACATCTGATCGTGCAATTAATAATATTAGGAAGTTTAGGAAAAAAAAACTTAATTGCACAGTTAAATATTATTTTAAAATTTGAACAAGTTCATAGAAAGATAAAATTAGAATTAGGCCGTGCAATTAATAATACTAGGAAGTTTAGGAGAAAAAAAAACATTTATTAATGAGGAGTGCTTTATCCATTTATGAGGATGTGCATGATTTTGATGGTGAGGAAATCAATAATATATGTTGATGGAGGGTAATTCAGTTTGAATACATGTGGATTCAAGGTCTAATAGCAATTTTAATATTTCTCTTTACTTCCTGTGGCTTTTATTTTCAGAATAAAGTATTTTAAGTTATTAATCTTAATTTTTTCTTAAATATTAATGATCATATTCTTCAGTAATGGTGGTACAAATTTGTTTGTGAATCTCATTGGCACTTGGTTCTTCTTAAACTATGCCCCATGCTAACAAATCTCATTTTAAAGCTTGTGGTGTGTCTTTTTTCCACTGCAGGCTTGGTTACGGCTTATTGCTTATTAAGCCATGGGTAAGTTCTGTAATTAACAAACTGATACGTTTGATCTCTTAATTCTTACGTATGTAATTTTAACTAAAGATATGTATTCTTGGTATTTTAATATTACTTATTTGTTGACCAATATAGACCTAATTTCTTTTATGTATGTGGCAGTGTTGCATTTTTTTTTGTCATCTCTCCTTGTAGCTCATGGCTTCATTTCATCTTTGCTGGTAAATTATATTGGAATGTAAGAATAAGATCTGTAGATGGTGAAATTGTCATAGCAGATGGATGGAAAAGAGTTGTGAATGGCATGGGATTGCAATCACGGTGTTTAAGGTTCTTGATTGATTAAAATGAAATTTGTGCTGAATCTTTCCTTAAAAATCATGCTTATGTCGTCACATCCTTACATGGTATCCTTACATGGTATGCATATTATTTTGTACGTGATACTTTTAGTTTGTGTATGTCTTTCTCTGATTCTAATTATGCTCTACTATGAATCTTACTGTATTTTTAATTTTGATGACAGGGTTTTTACTATGCATATGTATTTTCTATACCATTAATTTATAAATTAATAAAATTGTTGGGACTTATGTAGAGATATATGAACAATTTATATATATTTTGTTTAACAACCATATGTAAGTTTAATTTTCCAGTTATTTAAGTTCATATTTTCATTAGTTAAACTGCGTGTATACGCGGGGTCTAACCTAGTTCTAGTATAACTGAAATTAGTTACGTTGCTCTGACTCATAGAGGTGTACAAATTACCATACCCTATGCACCGGCTAAGGTATGATTGGATTCAGATATAACCGAGTATGGGTTCGGATTAATATTCGGTTTTAATAAATAAGTTTTCATTATTTTATGCAAAAGTAAATTCGTTTAATATTAAATAAATTTGGTTTGTAATTTGTAAAAGAATAAAATGCCAAAATGGTCCCTGAGTTTAAGTCATTTTTGCTACTTTAGTCTAAAAATAAAACCTTTTGTATCTGAGTCCCTAAGGTTTATTTTTATTATCATTTTCATCCAATTGACAAACTTGATTATAATTCTCTGTTTACTTTCCTCTTTTTTGTCATTTTCCTCATTTAAATGAAGGATATAATCGTCATTTAATGCCATAATATATTTTAATTCAATGAGGAAAACGACAAAAAATAGAAGTTAGCAGAAAATTCTAACACATTTTGCAAATTGGATGCGAATGGCAACAAAAATGAAACCTCAGGGACCCAGTATTAAAAAAGTTTCTTTTTTGGACTGTAGTGGCAAAAACAATCAAGGACCATTTTAGCATTTTACTCTTTGTAAAAATAAGTAAAGTAATTACATTAACATAAATTCACTCAAGTACAAACTATTTGCTTTGTAATATGTATTTTTTTTTAAATTTAAATAGAAAAGTTGTAAAGTAAAAATACACCTTAAAAAATCGGGTATTCTATCGAGTGCTAAAAAACGGTATTGGGTATAGAGTAAAACCGGTTCCAGGTATTTTCGAAGTTCAACATGTATACCCTATCCATATCCTACGGATAGGGTGGGGTTCGGTTTCAGGTATAAAATACCGAGGTACAAAAATAACTTGTTCCGGTTTTTTTTGCCCACCTCCACTGACTCGTAGGCCATATTGAGCTTTATGAAGTGCTTAAAGATCTCAAACTAAGGGGTGTTCAGAATTCGATTCGGATTCGAAAAATTCGAAATTCGACCCGATTCGACTTCGATTAAAAATGTTCGAATTTGAATTGATTCGTATTCGAGTCCAGTAATCGAATTAGAATCGAATATGAATTTATGATTTTCAATTAGATTCGATTCGAAATTCGAATTCAATTTATATATACATTTTTTAATATATGTATATACACACACATATAACTTTTAAACTCAGCCAAAGTATGAATTACCTCCATAAGTGATAAGTTTATTATTCATAACATTATCAAACCTATTGAAATTATACACACATATAACTTCTAAACTTAGCCAAAGTATCAACTACCTCCATAAGTGATAAGTAAATAGCTTATCTACTTATTTCTAAATTTTTACCTAACTTAAATCGCTACCAGTAACCAACATATCTTCTAAATTTTGGTGTTTTGACTTATTGATAGTTAATTAATTTTGCAGATTATTATATTTTATGTTTGAATATAATTAGTTTGTAGTAGTTTTAAAAAAAAGGAAAGTAAAATAAGTTATCTTTTAGGTTGAATTTGAATTAAATCGAATTTATTCAAATTCGGTTCGAATTCGAGTTTCAAATACTAATCGAATCGAATCGAATACCAATTCAAGGAAAAAATAAAAATTCGAACATTCGTTATTCGATTCGATAAACACCCCTATCCCAAACTTAACTTATGGGCTTTTAAAACCCATTCCATTGACAATTGCTAAGTGAAGTTTTGTCATGTAAAGTGTAAACATTTAAGTCTACAAGTTGCTAAGGTCGTTATTCACGCTTCTTAATCATTGATGAGTAAATAAACCTGTGTGCTCGTTGTTCTAATGACAAGTTTTAATTTAATGACTACTAGATTTTGTATTAAAATGAAATGGTAAAAAATTAAATTTAAAGAAAAAGTTAATAAAATTAGAAGTCTATAAATAGAACCAAAATGTAAACCAAGTCTTGTAATTTCAATATTAAGGTTATATATATGTGTTAAATATGCCTCGCATAACACTATATATAATAATTTTAAGTGTATAATAGAACCTAGAAGTATATAAAATAATTTTAATATGTAATATCATGACCAAGAAGTATAATTAAGTTTTGGGTTATCAACCAAGTCTTGCAATTTCGTTGGCTTGAAATACAAGTCTTAAATATCCTAATTATATTACTTTTTAAAATGATTAACCAAAGGATATGTTTACCGATTCTCGATTTCTTTACTTTTGTAATATCATTTTAAAATCAGTAACCAAAATACACATTTTATGTGTTGTTTATGAGATTGACTAACTCTATGATGTTTGGATTTCTAGCCAAGTCAAACTATATATATTTTTCATATCCTGCATCTAATGATTATGACATCTACCTATTGAGTTACCATAACATATAATATTATAATATAATGTGAAAATTGAAGAACTCAAATCTTATGGTACGCGTTCTAGAATCATGAACCAAGTCTGCTACATTGTTTAGTGCAAGTAAACCAATACTAAACATATATAGTTTTTTTCTTTGAACATTTCTAAAACTAACCATCCTTTACATTAATTTGTCTTCCTTATAAATACTAACATATGGACTTAACAAAATAATACAATTCAAAGAATTTGTACTAAAAACACTTTTGCTTGCCAATTACGAAGAAGATGAACACGAGAAACTACATATCTATGTTTGCTTTTGTTCTTTTTTCTATTGCTACCGCATCTTCAGACTCGGGTTTGTCACAAAATTATTATGATCGAGTGTGCCCTGAAGCTCTCCCAACCATCAAACGTGTGGTGGAGGATGCATTGACACAAGAACGTCGCATGGGTGCTTCTTTGTTACGTCTTCATTTTCATGATTGTTTTGTTAATGTAAGTAACTTATTCATACCAATTTATACTTGAGATTTGACATTCGTTTCATGTTGCTTGGTAGTTGATTGCAAAGTTATACTTTTGCCATGGAAACGCCTCAATTATGAACTAATAAAGAAAACCTAGAAGACGAATTTAGAATTGTAAATTTACGATCTTTCATAACTATACCAACAAGTCTTTCTATAATTATGATCCATTAGAAACTTTCGAAGTAACGTTGCAAAATGAAGTGTTATCTTGTACAAATGTAGCATTTAATCGAGTGGAAAGTGTTGGTGTTGTTTTTTTGAGTTGATTTTCTATTTCATGTAGGGATGTGTTTTTTGAGTTGATTTTCTATTTCATGTAGGGATGTGATGCTTCCATTCTTTTGGACCAAACATCAACAATAGATAGTGAGAAAAATGCAGGCCCCAATGCAAATTCAACCCGAGGATTCGAGGTTATCGACAAAATCAAGGATGAGGTCGACAAAGTTTGTGGTCGCCCTGTGGTGTCTTGTGCTGATATCTTAACTGTTGCTGCTCGTGATTCTGTAGTTGCGGTAAGTAAAACATGTTAATCAAAACCTAGAAGTTAACCTTGTCTAACATATGTACCTATGGTATAATGTACTTATGTAAAGGTGTTTGGTGTTTCTAATGGTTTCAACTTGGGTTAGACCATTGGGGTACCGTTGGCATGCATGTTTATGATAAAAATAAAAACTAAAAACATGAATGATGATGCATTTTATGACACTAAATGTTAATTTGTATGGATGTAGCTTGGTGGCCCATCATGGAAAGTCAAGCTCGGAAGAAGAGACTCAACCACGGCTAGCCGGACCGCAGCTGACGCTAACATTCCGGCACCGTCCATGGACTTACCCGCCCTAATAACAAACTTTGAGGACCAAGGGCTCGATGAGGAGGACTTAGTTGTGCTTTCGGGTGCACACACCCTAGGGTTTGCGCAGTGTCGAACCTTTAGGCCACGTATTTACAGTGATACCAACATAGATCCGGCGTTTGCGAGCCATCTCCGGACTATTTGTCCACAAGTCGGGGGCGACTCAACTCTCACACCACTTGACCCGACACCAACCTCGTTTGATGTAAAATACTTCAATGATTTGGTGAGTAAAAAGGGGCTTTTAAACTCTGATCAAGCATTGTTTAATGGTGGCGAAACTGCTGAGCTTGTTTCGAAATATAGTATGAACCACGAAGAGTTCTTAGAAGATTTTGCAAAATCTATGATCAAAATGGGCGATATAAAGCCATTAACTGGGAATAGAGGTGAAATTCGCAACAACTGCAGGAAAGTTAATTCACAATATTAAGAGTTTATGGATTGGGTTAAGTTGTTTTATGATAATCTAGTATATTATGAGTTTTTAGGCATTGTTTTCTCATATTGTGGCTGCAATATTAATTTCTTGAAAATTTTAGTGTTGTATTCTTATAATTTTGAATGTAAATGGTATGTAAGTTAATTTTGTTGTTCCTATATATCCGAGTTAAGATTATGTACGTTGAATCATAGTCATTCCTTAATATTTCATGCACTACTTATATCCACACACATCAACTCATGCTCATAGCTTTTACTCTTGAGTCTCTTGCCAGATGCTTTATATTTTTATTTTATTTTTTTAATCAGTTTTCCGTTATATGGAAAAACAAGTCATTTTACATTTATTATATTGTATACTATCTTAAAAACCAAAGTCGGTGGAATTTCCCACCGGCTTTGGTTGGCCCTTCAACTTTTAGATTTGGCAATTTTAGTCCTTTTCTCAATTTTAATATCCTTTATTTTAGCAATTGCCATTTTTATCCCCTAGCTTTTTACTATATTAATTTTATCTAAATAACTTTCGTTCTTTAATCTCTTTTGTTAATTACTTTTTTTACATTCATATTTTTATGTACGTGTCGGTATAAATCTGAGTGTGTCTACAACCAAAGTCGATGGAATTTTCCATCGGCTTTGGTTGGCCCTTCAACTTTTGGACTTGGCAATTTTAGTTCTTTCCTCATTTTTAATATCCTCTACTTTAGCAATTGTCATTTTTAGCCCCTAGCTTTTTACTAAATTAATTTTCTCTAAATAACTTTCGTTCGTTAATCTCTTTTGTTAATTACCTTTTTACATTCATATTTTTATGTACGTGTCGGTATAAATTTGAGTGTGTCTATGTTTCGACGTAAATTGTTTCTAGAAACGAGTCAGGTCAAATATAATACGTGTTCATTTAGAAAAACCATTTTTACGTGCATATTTTTATATGTGTTTTTATTAATTCAAGTTGTTCTACGTAATTTTTTTCGGAAACGAGCCAGGTCAAATATAATACATTTTCGTGCTTATTTTATGTATCTTTCGTAAATTTTGTTCCGAAATAAGCGGAGTCAAATTGTGGGTTTTCTCCTTTTTTAAAAACATTAATTAATACCGTATAATACGTTATGATTGTACGGTATAAATTCGATTTACTTTACGTTTTGATTCAATCTGAATGCTTATATAGGTTAAATTGAGTTCAATCGGATACGTTGAAATGCACGTTCGTATGGTTAACGCATCACATAACGCTTGGACTAATTCATTCGGTTTTTGCGTTGTACCCGCGCCGCATCGCGTGCGAGCGTTATTACTAGTACTCCGACCAACCACTTCATGTGAGCTTCTTGCATCTTAAATCAAATGGAAAAGCAGCTATAGTGGACTTTTACAACGGCTTGCACATTTTTCTCAAACATAAATAATCTTTTTATACCCTACCATATTTGCCACATTATGTAGTTTGCTTTTTAGCCTATAATTTTGTGGTGGTGTCCTTTTTACTCTCAATTTTGTCTTAGTTTTCTTTTTACCTCGAGTAAATTACAAAAATCGTCCTTTATGTAAGTCGTTTATTGCAAACTGTGTTCTTTATTTTCAAAAATTACAAAAAAAATACTCGATGTTTGCAAACCCTTACAAGTTATGTCATTTAGCCCTAACTCAGTTATTTTTTATGATTAAATTTGATGTAATGGTCCCCATATAAGGGTATGTTGGTCATTTTACTTTAATTAATGAAATAAATACTAATCCTACTTTCCCTCCAAAGCTTGTTCTCTGCAACCAAAACTCACACACACATAAAACACAAGTCTTGAAGCCCTCATCTTCTTCACTTGCCAAAACCCAACCCAGCCACACACCCCCCCCTCTCGATGTCTTCCAGCAAACACACAACACACCGGCGACTGTCGGCGGTGTTTCCGGCCAGGCGATACCCCCCCTTCTTGTTATACCTGGCACCTGTCGAATACCCAACTCACGGATGACGTTAGATGGATCTTCGTTGACGTCAAGAGCCTTTATCTTCGTTACTACAAAAGAACAAACCGTTAGCCTCGTCACGGAGGACCCCGGGAGGGGGATCCGTGACCAAGCTCCGGCGTGAGAGTAAGTAAGCTTGCCGGAAAATGAGAGGAGTTTCCTCCGATGAGTATAATCACCGGAAGGTTTCCTCTTTGGTGTGAATCTAATTAATATGTATGTATATTAAATGTGGGGGAATGTTGGTCGGAAGTTAATGAGAAGTGAGTAAGTGAGGGTGTAGTAAATGAGGGAGTGCCGGAGATGATACCTGCCTTTCCTTCTATATGCCTTCTCTTATATAACAACCAGCTCTTATCTCATTAGAGATTTTCCTCATGTGATCTAACGGCTTTTGAGGGCTCTCGGGAGGAGCAGACACGTGTTTTACCCCCAATGGTGAGATGCTTCCCTTAATTAATGCCCAGCCGGAGAAGTACAGTGTTTCAGACGAGATCCTCTTCTTATCGAGCATTAAATGAGGTCTGTTCCCATGCTAGCTGTTTTCCCGCTTATTACAAAAGAAGGGAAACCTTAATGGGCAAGGTAACTCTTATCTTGTGGGCTTTTGTGTAATTGGGCTTTCATAGAAATAATCCCAAAGCGGGTAAAGTGGGCTTCCCCACTGGCCCGTCGTCAGCACCCTTTCGATCTCTCACCTATCTCAGTTACCCGGCTACCGGAGCCGTTTACCGGCTGGTATTCGGCGATGGTTTCCTCCGGTGACACCACCCCACACTAATTTCACTGTTTGTTAATGATTTTATGTGATTAGAGTCTATTTTTGAAGCTAATTTCACTATTTAGTGATGAATTTTATGTGATTGAGTCTACTTTTGGAATTAATTTCACTGTTTTGTCAGGTATAACAAGAGGGGGGGGGGGGTGTCGCCTGGCCGGAAACACCGTCGGCAGTCGCCGGTTTGTTGTGTGTTTGCTGGAAGACATCGAGAGGGGGGTGTGTGGCTGGGTTGGGTTTTGGCAAGTGAAGAGGATGAGGGCTTCAAGACCTGTGTTTTATGTGTGTGTGAGTTTTGATTGCAGAGAACAAGCTTTGGAGGGAAAGTAGGATTAGTATTTATTTTATTAATTAAAATAAAATGACCAACATACCCTTATGTGGGGACTATTATATCATATTTAACCATAAAAAATAACTGAGTTAGGGCTAAATGATATAACTTGCAAGGGTTTGCAAACATCGAGTACGTTTTTTGTAATTTTTGAAGATAAAGGACATAGTTTGCAATAAACGACATACATAAAGGACGATTTTTGTAATTTACTCTTTTACCTCTAACTTTGTCAAATCTTATTATTACCCACTCTTAGTCCTTAAGTTTAAGAAATGTAATTTTTAACTTTATAACTCTTTTATGAACTTTGTAAAATGTCACTTTCACCCCTCGAGAGTTTTTGACTTGACGGTATAAATTCAAGTTAGTCGGGTCGCATATAATACGTTATGATTGTACGGTATAAATTCGATTTATGTTATGTTTTGATCCAATCGTAGTGTAGCTATATGTTACATTGAATTCAACCGGATACGTCGAAACGCGTGTTTTCATAAGGTTAGCGCATCACATAACGCTTGGACTAATCCATTCGACGTTTGCAATGTACCCGCGCTGCAACGCGCGCGGGTCTTATTACTAGTTTAAATTATTCCAAAAAGTACGAGATTGACTTTTTGTGGGTAAAGATTGAAATCTTTTTTAATAATTACATGTTTCTTTTATTTGTTTCCGGGTAAAGATCCGGTACAAATAGTTCTTAACCTAGGAAGTGTAGGAAATCGGGTCAAAAGAACTCCGATTGAGCTCATTCCAGCGACGTTGGAACCGGCTCGTCGAAACCTAACCAGAAACCCTAACCCTTTATACCTAAATCCTAAACCCTAAAAAAACCCTAAGGCTAAATCCTATGCTAAACTCTACGCTAAACCCTAAAATCTAAATTATAAACCCTAAAAGCTAAACCCTAAATGCTAAACCCTAAGGCTAAACCCTAAATGCTAAACTCTAAAGCTAAACCCTAAATACTAATGACAAACCCTAAAACTAAACCCTAAAGCTAAACCATTTAGCTAAAATCTAAAGCTAAACCCTAAAAGTTAAACTCTAAACCCTAAAAGCTAAACCCTATATATATTTGAATAAGATTCGACGAGCCGGTTCTAACGCCGTTGGAATGAGGTTAATCGGAGTTCGTTTGACCCGGTTTCCTACACTTTGTAGGTTAAGATTGTTTTGTATTTGATCCTACCCCATTTGTTTCCACTATTAGCTATTTAGATTTATGATTAACGAATGAACACTACTACATAAGCGGTAAACTATATCAGCTATCATCTAGATACAAGTTAAATTTTAGGTCAAAACTCAAAAGAGATCTCATAATGAGAAGTCAAAGGTGATTATAAACTGAATAACCTGAGTTCGTTTAGGTTAGAACTCTTTTTGACCTGTTTCTCGTAAAATTATTACATTTTCACCTTCTAAAATTGAGTAGGCCATATTGGGCTTCATGAATCTCAAAGCTTCACTTCTGGGCTTTTAAAGTCTCCACCATTTTGTTGAGGTTATTCACGTTTTTTAATCATTGATGAATGAACAGTTTTAATGTCTACTAGATTTAACATTACTATATACTAACAATTAGGGTAGACTCTTGTCTACAGTAACAAGAAAAACTATAATTTTAATTTTGACATAATTACAATAGTACCATTACTCCAATTGCATTTTCTTTGTCACCGCATAAGAATAGCGATGGATCAGATTGTTTTATTTTTATCCTTTTTTTTTGTTTTTGTTTTATAGTAAGTTTACATTTTCATTCCTCATGCTTATATACTTTGTTTTTGGAATTAAAAGATTTGTATTTTCTTTTTTCTTTTGGGTTTTTGAGTTAAAGTTTTCTTTGTAAATTCAAGTTTTGCTACATTTTATGTATGCTAGTTAATGTTATAAGTTCGAGTTTATCTTTGGCAACATTTATGTCACGTGATGATATAAATTTGCGTTTTTGTTTTACAATTTTCTCGGTTTTGGCCGTTGTTTGTTTACTACTCCTTAGCATGGTTTAACGACCCCGCACCTGCAACGCGGGGGTTAAACACTACTTAAAAAGAAATGCTATAGGTTTATAAATGTCAAAGTCCCGTCCAGACTCCAAGTACTCCTCGAGTACTCGCTACAAGTTAGGCTGCCGAGGCTCGAGTACTGATCGCCTAGGTCGATAACTCCCCGAGTAATCTCCGCCTAGGCCGAGTACTCCCGAATATTCTCAAATCCGACTAAGGAGCGCCTAACGACTTTAACAATCACGGTTTATATTACTTGAATTTTTAACTAATTCAAAGATAAGTTAACAAGTTATTTAGAGATAAAATTAATAAAAATCAAGTCTTGCAATTTCAACTTTAAGGTCATAATTGTATATATGTATTCATGTGGATCACATAATACTATCTATGACTATAATAAATTTAAAGGTTTAATACAACCAAGAAGTATGTAGAATAACTTTGAATATGTAAATATCAGGACCAAGACGTAAAATTAAGTTTTGGGATTATCAAAATCCGACTAATATGCCGCTCTCGAGAAACCCTTTCGTCTTCCTCTCTCTCTCTAGAATCCCACCGGCTGCCGGAAGTGCTCGACGAGGGAGAACTAACCGGAATAGTGAGTGAGGATATCTCGGTTTCGCACCTTGAGGTCTCCTCTATCCCTATTTCAGTTCTGTTTCGATCTCCATTCGCCTTCTGGGGTCGGTTTTCGTTGGTTTTCTCTGCCGTTGTAGTTTCGTTTCTTTTCCTTCCTTTTGCTTTCGGTAGCTCGGCGACGACGGACTCTCGGGTTAGCGTGGGAAGTTTGTGTCGAACCAGCCTGTCGGCAGTGGTTTTTGATTTAACTTCTCTCTCTAATCGGGTTTTCCCGGTTCCATTCGCCGCTATTAGTAGTTATGGAGGGTCCTGCGTTCAAGGTGACAAAATTTTTCGTTTCGAATTTACCGGAGGGGTGTACCCCGTGGGAAGTGACCTGTTTCATGCGGAAGTATGGGGAGGTTATAAAGAGCTTCGTGGCCAAGAAGAGAGATAAGCTCGGGAACCGGTTCGGGTTTGTTTCTTTTAAGGCTGTTAAGAACTGGAAGGAGCTGGAGAAGAGCATTAACGGGGTTAACATGGGGGGATTCAAGTTGAAGGTGAATGTGGCTCGGTTCGCGGTGGAGAACAATGGTCTTGAACATGTGCAAGAGATAAAGATTCAACGCGAAGATTTAGGAGGATCGAGACCTCAGGAACACATGAAGTTCCCTGCTCAAAGAGATGTGAGGTCTTACAGGGATGTGGTTAACCCTGTGGCGGCCGGGGTGGGATCGTCGGGGCCGGATAGATCGACCGGAAGTAGTCACCAGGAGAAGGTACTGGAGGTAACGAATGAAGTTAACGCTTTCGCTGACTTACGTAGGAAGGCAGTGGTTGGAAGGACAGTGGATTTGGACACGCTCATTTTTTTCGATCGACTTCTCAGTATCGGTAAGGTGAAGTATGTCAAAATCCAGTACTTGGGGGGGGGGGGGGGGTTGTCGATTTTAGTTTCTTTTGATTGCATGGAAGAAGCTGAAGCTTTCTTAAACAATAAAGGGTTGTGGGGACCGTGGTTTTCAAATTTAGATTTGTGGGATGGTTAGGTTCTAGCGGTTGAAAGAATCGCTTGGCTGCGTATTCAGGGTCTTCCGTTGCATCTTTTCGATTCGGAGATTCTCAGGCTGGTCGGGAATATGTTTGGCAAACCGGTGTTCGTCCCTAAAGATATCGGGGGAGATAAGGATCTTACTGTGAAGTGTATGGGGGTTCTAGCTGGTCACGAGGCTAGGATTAAGGAGTTTGTGAGACTAAAATGGAGGGATAGATGGTTCAGATTATGGGTTTCAGAGGAAGAAAATGAGTGGGTCCCTGATTGCCTGAGATCGCCGGCTTCGGAGAGCCATCCGGAATCGGAGTCGTCATCGGAGGTCAGGAAGGAACCGGAGAGGTACAAGGAAGGTGGGGGAGATGAATCGGTGGATGAGGAGTTGCTTGCCGGTTCGGGTTCCAAGGTGGTTGGAGAAAATTCATTAAAGTCCTTATCTGGGAAGTTGGAGAATGATGCCAATTCCAATGTGGGTCCTAATGATGGGGAGGTTGGGAGTACTTTTTTTAATAGCTTTGGCGGTGGGGCAAACAGTAACATTAAAAGGAAAAAAACAAGTGGGCCTAAAGTTCTAAAGAATAGGAGGGGCAGCCCTTTTACGTCTCCATTGGGCTCATCTGGCCTAGTTAGGCCCAGAAAAAGAAACAGGACTCAAGTGGAGAAGGATAGCCTTTTTGGGATGGATGAATTATCAAGTAACGGTCCTTACCCCTTCCAGGTCATGTCGGAGGCGAAGAGCGCTACTGTTGAGGCTGCTGTTTCAGGAGAAAAAAATGGTTCTTTGGATCTAAACCGTGCGGCTTCGGTTCCTGTCGACGTCATTCAGAATGAGGAGGTGGTAAGAGGTTTTAATTTGGTCGATGAAGTGGCTGCGACGATTAATCTGGGGGCTCAACTTGGAGTGGATCTTCGGTACAAGGAAAACCTGGTGGAGGAGTCTATTGCAGGAGAAGGTATTAATGGTGTTATCCCATGAATTTTTTATCTTTGAATGTGAGAGGTATGGGGGGGATCATAAAGTTAGATGGGTGAGGTCTTTAAAATCAATATATAGTGTCAATTTTTTCGCCATTCAAGAGTCTAAATTAGCGATGGTGGAGGACTCGCTGTTAGCTAAAATCTGGGGGGATAAGGGTTTTAGCTCGGAATTTGTGGGTGCCTCGGGTCAGTCGGGGGGCCTGATATGTGTGTGGGATCCGACGGTTTTTATGGCAGACGATGTTGTTAAAGATAGGAACTTTTTGTTGATTAAGGGGGTTCTAAAGGGCTGTGGGTCTTGGCTGAGCATCTTCAATGTTTATGCTCCGCAAAGTATTTCGGTTAAAAAAGGCCTTTGGGATCTTTTGGAGGGGGTGGTTGATGGTTTTGGGGTCTCTTTTTGTTGGCCGGGGATTTCAATGCGGTTAGGTACCCCGAGGAACGGAAGAATACGATGTTTAAGCCTCGGTGTGCTAGCAACTTTAACTCTTTTATTTTCAACTCGGGTCTTTTGGAGTATAAGATGTTTGACAGGCAGTTTACGAGATGGGTGGATTGTGGGAAGAAAATGAGTAAGATTGATAGGTTTTTGGTGAGCGCCGATTTTTTTAGTAAATGGCCTACCGCATGTCTTCGTGCGTTGCCTAACCTTTTCTCGGACCACTGCCAGCTTTTGTTATCTACTAAAGACTCTAATTTTGGGCAGAAACCCTTTCGTGTCTTTAATTCATGGCTTGGGCGGGATGGTTTTGAGGAGGTGGTTTGTAGTGCGGCTAATGACTTTTGTGGAAGCGAGCCTCCGGATATAGTGTTATGCAATAAGCTTCGGTTTGTTAGGAACCGGATCAAACTTTGGAGGGATGAAATGAAGGAAAAAGAAGAGGGAGATATTTCTAAGGCTAAATCCGACCTGTATGATCTTGAACTCTGTAACACCTCGAAAATTCACGTCCTATAATGCGTAGATACGTGTCATATGTTGAACGTGTGAAAGAATGTTATAGAAGGACTAAAGTTGACAAACATGGAAAGTATGTGAATATACGAGTTATAAATGTCAACAGTGAATAAATATATAGTACATTAACCTTACATGATGATTATATCATCAAACGAATAAATCATGGATCATGCGAAGCTAAAAGTGAGGAATTACAAACTACAGGGGCTAAATGTGTCAACATGTTTAAATTATACCTCTGAGTGACCTTTTGACAAACCCGAAGCTTTGTAACTGTTAATTATGCTCACTAGAATGCATGATACAAATTTCGAAAAGTTTCGTTATCGTATGAGAAAGTTATGATCAAATTCGTGTGCAAAGGGTTAAAGCGTAAACGTTGAAAGTTAGGACTTTTCGGGTAACAATAAAGTTAACCGGGGACTTAACAAAGTGGGTATATGTTTTAAAGCCCTTATAGATCAATTATGAGGGTTCATAATGCAAGAAACAAGTGTCTAAACGGATTTTGAAGAGCCAAGGATCAAATAGCAAAAAATCAAAAATGCAGATTTTCTGCAGAAGGCCGTCGCGCCACGCGAGGGACTCCCAGTTCCGAAATTTTTGGCTGTTGTCTGCCATGGCCTTTGTGCGCGACTTTAACCAATTTTTCACATCTTGTGCGACCCCTAGGCACCCCCTAAACACTTAGGGATATGTGTTAATCAGTTGTGGTGGGTTGTAGACTCATGTGTCAAAGAATTGTGGTGATTAATTCACTATAAAAGGCCATGATATGCAACCATTGTTCTTCACACCTTCCTCTTGCAATCTGATCATTTCTGGAGCTCCAAGGCACTCTCAAGTGATCACTAATCAAGCTTAGGACTTTTGTAAGTTTGCTTAACCTTCTTTAATTGAGTTTTAGCTTAGCTTTAGCTTAAAAGTCAAACCGTCGTAATTAACGGTTGACTTTAAGATTAATCACTAATGGTCCAGTGATTAGTCGAATCAAAAGTAGTTATAAGTTGGTAATTATGTGGGTAATAAAACCTCAAAAGGGTTCCCCCTGATTCCCACTCTAACTAGGTCTAATGTCGGGTCAAACGAGTAATTAAAAAGTCAACAGAATGTTTAAATTTCAATTTATGCATAATTAGCAATGTAGAACATATACAACCTGTTTGATCATTAATATAACTTGGTAATTAGTGTAAGGACATGTCTAAACATGTTCAACCCGACAATTTCCTGTTTAGACCCGGTTCGGAACCGAAAGTCGCATAGTTTGACTTATACTTTGACTTTCAGTTCTGACCCGTTTTGGTATGATTTAGAAATACCTAAGAGCTTTATTTGGACCAGGTTACATGCTAGTATAACCCTCTGCGATTATACACCTCGGATCATTAGTTATCCAATTAATATGCATGATTCCGTTAATTGCTCATATGTTGACCATTATGCCCTTTTCACTTTAAAACGTGATTTTTTGAAATGTAAAAGAGTAGAAACCTTAATTACTGATATATAAACTTGCATACAAAATTTGACATCAGTTTGAGGTGTAGGTTAAGAGTTATGCTCGTTAGCGTAAAATTAAAGCTTTATGTTAATTAAACGGCGTATTTAGCGTATAGCCTACTTAAACATACTTTTTGATATCAATCTCTTTACCCACTGATGTAATATATTATTTTGGGATTTTTAAATATTTTTATTAAATTTTAGGCTGAGCATAACTTATAGTCGTAGGCTTAATCCGGTAATTGTCGGTTTTGCCCTTACGGGCTATAAAATGAGTTTTACATATCTAAACGACTCCAAACCTTTTGCTACTGATCACATATGATAAATAAATTATTTTAAGCCTTCTGGAAATATAAAAATATCAGATTTATGAATCAAACCCGGAAATGGCCTCTAATCTCCTTTTTAAGCGTTTTTAATGCATAGTATGTACTAAAACTATTTTAAACATACAAGGGTTGATACCTACTGATATTTGAGGCAAATTATAATATTTTAACAGTAAGCAAAGGTTGATAAACTCAGACTTCAGTTTTGAGCTTTTCGGCTTATGTGAAATTACCAAAATACCCCTACGGGGCATAGTTTGGTTATAATTGATAAATTTCACTTATATACTTTAACCTACTGATATAACTTAGAAAATTGAGTATATTTGCTGATTACATCAGGCCTGTAACTCAGGTTGACACTTAAACTCTTTTACAACCTTTAAAATGACCAAACTACCCCTACGGGGCATAGTTTGTGATTAAATTCATTTCGGGCATAATAAAAGACATCCTACTGATGTCACAACATATATGAAGTATATTAACTTAGGAAACCTGTAAATAGCTCTCATTATTACCCGTTACGCTTTTTACGCGTTCGGTTCGGTTTATGTAACTAGTTTACATAAACTAGCCTAAACGGGTCAAACCTTAACGGTTTTATCTCAAAATCCAGAATGTGTATGAAATACCCATATTAAACAAGTCACTGAACTTGTCGGGTCTAAATCACATTCTATCCGGTCTTCGCTTAATCGTGCGTACGAACCGTGTCTTTGAAACTAACCGGTCTAAGCTTAAGCTTAACTAAAGACCCGTTAGGATTCTAATAGGTTATTATAAACCTTCGTTCCAGATTAGGAGTACTAGTAAAAGCTACTTGCAATTTTCTTATTGTGAATTATACTTTGCTCAGGTAAATACTTTTAACTTATTTTCCCTATACGGGCTTGAGTTACGGTATATAGAATACCGCTTGATCAGGCATCAAATCTTCCATCGTTGGGTGGTTAATTGAATAATTTGATCGGCTCGTTTAAACAGTCTTGTTACTTAAAGCCTTTGGGGGGTTAATGACCATGTCCCGGATATCCTTGGCATCATTTTACGAAATGGCCACGACTTAAGCGCGGGGGGTAGGCGTACACCCGTCAGTGCACAAAAGAATATTGTGGTGTGTCTATTGATCTTTAACCCGGACAAGATCCGGGCTACTGAACGCACAAGGAACATGTAATTCGTTCACAAGATTATATATTTAAATAATTCTCCCAAGTTAAATAAAATGTTTATGCCACGTGCATCCAAATCAATTTTCAATCATTTTCCAAAATGAGTCAGTTGATAGTATTTACCAGTGTAAACTGACGTATTTTCCCAAAAAGATTAAATGCAGGTACTAAGCGTAATTGGCTGGGATTTCTCCTTAGCATCACTAGAAGTTTCGCAAGCTTAAGATGCCTGAAGTCTGTTGAACCATTAATTCTATTTTATTTTCAATCCATCTGTGGATAAACTTCCGAATATTGTGACACTTGATATTACAATATTAAATTCGGTTGTATTATATCTTTTTAAATTGCTTTCGCTGTGCATATTAAATATTGTGTTGTTTGACTATTATGTTGCCAACCACGTCACGATACTCCCCCACCGGGCCCACCGGTGACACGTGGAAATCGGGGTGTGACAGGTTGGTATCAGAGCCAACACTGAGTAAATTAAACACTAGCCTTTTGTGTTTAATCTCAGTTACACAATTGCACAATTCTAAACTTTCGAGTCTAGACATATAACATAGGACAAATTCCACTTTGTTTGTGTTGTCCTTTATTTTACATATATTTTGTTTTGTTATCTCATATTATAATGACAGGATTTGAAAATGCCGCCAAGATTCTTCAGGAGAAGAGGATGAGGCAAGGGGCTAATCACCGCCCCCAATGATAATGAAGCTGGGCCTTCGAATGTGCGAGCTCCATCTACAACGGAGAGTGACGATCCCCGGCAGAACCGGAGAAACCTCTTCGAGCCGGCTAGACGGTCGGTTTCTCACAGCTCAACACCTCCTAACCCTTATGGGCCACAGCCGGAGTACGAGCCCAGCAACCCTCAACCCTCATACATACCGTTACAGCGATCCTTATCGCATCATTCTTTTGGTGACCCTACACCAGTTTTTAGGGGCCGGTTTAACCCGGCAAACTTTTTACAAGAACCAGTGGGTTTTAACCCATTGGGTCCAGAGGATCATTTCTCTGGAGATCATGCGGACGACATGGACGAGGATACGGACCCCGTCGAGCCTGCCAGTGGTACCCCAAACCACCCGATAGAGATCTCTGACGGATCTTCTTTCCACGGATCACCCTATGTTGGTCCAGATAGCTTTCAAGCTATGTTTACCAGGCACAAATGGTACTATACACCTCCTCACCATTCGTCGCCTCAGCAGCAACAGCAGGATCCCTCTGTGGATTCAAGATTTGTGGCAGTCACGCCACCGCCTCCACCGCCACCAGTTCAACCGGCACCTCCACAACCACCAAGGTGTAGGAGAACCGGAGCGCGTATGTCTTCGCGAGCAGGAGACTTTCATTTCAGCTCTCCTCGTCAGTCAAGTGGCAGCCACTATCCGCCACATCAGGAGGACCCACAAATGGGTGGACCTTCTAACCCAGCTGTACCACAGCCACCACCGATGGGTTTTGACAACCCAATTCCGGCATACACGGGTTCTATGGCATACAACCCATTCGAACCGCCGACTCACCACAATTATGGTTACGCAGAGGCCGACCCCTACATGGTAGCGGCTAACTACAACGCCTTTAACCCAGAAGGACCCTATGGCGCTCCTTGGGAAGTAGGGTACCCAACTCGTGGGTACCAGATACCGGCCAGACCTATCATTAGGATGCAATCACAGCCGCCATGATTTTCTCCCCCAGAACGGGAGGAAATTCTTCAGAGGCTGGATCAGGTTGAGCGGGACTATCGCCGCGACCGCCAGGAGAGACAAAGCTTCTTTCAAGGATTGACAAGCTTGATCAAAGGAAAGAGCAAGAAGGACCGCTGAATCCTTCCAATTGTTGTTGAGCCCCTGCGTGGGCCAGTCTTACTGTATAAGCCCCTGCGTGGGTATGCTTGTTTGTTTTGACCCCTGCGTGGGTCTATCTTTCTGTAAACCCCTGCGAGGGTATGTTATTTGTGTAAGTCCCTGCGTGGACTATTATGTTTGTTATTAAGCCCCTGAGTGGGTATGTGTGTTATTAAGCCCCTGCGTGGGTAAGTTCTTGTTGCGTGGGTAAGCTTGTTATTTGAAAAGACCCGTTTAGGGCAGCGTGTAATATTTTAATAAAGTAATGGAATGTTTGTTTTATAAATTTCATGTTTGCCATTACGTGCATAGATATATTATATATGAAATAAATAAATCAAAACTCATTCCTTTTTTTAATAAATATCTGCCTATGTAAATTTTTAAATGAGAATCTTAAAGAGTGAAACCTAGCCTACGGGTCATTATAAGGCCGGGCCAAGATGGTAAGACCTGTTAAAAAGATTCAAATCCCTGTTAACATCTGAAAATATGTTAACACTCCTGGCAGACGTGATTCATTAAAAATCACACACGTCATTATTATTATTGAATTCTCTAAAAAGATTCCTAACCCAGTTATATGATCTCTGAATCATGGGTTTAGGTCATCAATTAAGATGATCATATTTTTACCATACGTGGTAATATAGTGCCTATGGGCCCTGCTCATTTCCATATGAGCCAAATGACAGTGGTAGCGATGACTCCCTGTCAGATAAGGTAATGAACTAGGTTCAAACCTTAAAAGCCTTGATTCTCTGAAATCGTAGCTTATATTTTTAAAATGTCCTTGTGACTAGGCCTATTGTGCCAGTATACCTTAAAAGCCTTGATTCTCCGAAATCGTAGCTTATATTTTTAAAATGTCCTTGTGACTAGGCCTATTGTGCCAGTATACCTTAATGTTTTGATTCTCTGGAATCATAGATTAAATAAAAATGTCCATGTGACTAGGCCTTTTGTGCCACAAATAAAACTGTTATTGTTTTATAATTAGGATAAATTATAATAGAAATCCTAAATAAATTTGATTAATAAATTAACCAAATATGGTCTCTGTTACCATGGTTAATGAATTACCCTAAGGGGCAATTCCATAATAAACTCCCAAATAAACTATTGTTCTTGTTTTCTGTAACATTTCAATTAAAATGGCTAACTCAGACGAGATAAATAGTCATCCAGTGGAGAATAACGAGAACGCCGTATTTAATTCAACGGGTGCTGAATTGAAATCGATAATAGACGGTGCAGTTACACAGGCCTTGGAAAGGCAGTACGAAGAGTATAGTAGGACTCGTAGTAGGACCCTAACTACAAAGCCTTCAAAGCCACCGTCCAAGAAGGACGACTCAAAGAAAGATGATGATCGACACTCCTCAAACCACAGTGCTCCATCTCAGCAGGTTGTACTAAACCAGGGACCCCGTGACAAGGGTTGCTCTTATAAGTATTTTGTTTCCTGCAAACCCCGGGATTTCACTGGGGAGAAAGGAGCCATTGACTGTATGACGTGGCTGGATGAGATGGATACGGTTGTAGATATCAGCGGGTGCGCTGAGAGAGACGTGGTCAAGTTTGTGTCGCAGTCTTTTAAGGGTGAAGCTTTAGCATGGTGGAGATCTCTGATTCAAGCCACCGGGAAAATCCCATTGTACAATATGTCATGGGATCAATTTGTTGCCCTTATCAGGGAAAATTACTGCCCTCAGCATGAGGTGGAAAAGATAGAGTCTGATTTTCTATCATTGGTGATGACAAACCTTGACTGTCAAGCTTACCTAACGAGCTTCAACACGATGTCCCGGTTGGTTCCTTATCTGGTAACCCCGGAACCAAAAAGAATAGCTCATTTTATCGGTGGTTTTAGCCCCGGAAATCAAGGCAAGCGTGAAGGCTTCTCGGCCAGCTACTTTTAGATCTGTAGCTGACATATCCTTGTCCCTCACTTTGGATGCGGTCAGGCAAAGGTCGCTGAGGAATAAGGAAGCCGAGAAGAGAAAACGTGAAGATGATGGTTCACGTAGATCGAACAAGAAGCACCGTGGGAACGGTGACAGCAAGAAAGGATCGGAGTCAAGGAAAGATGGGCATAATTCTGGTGAGAAGCCCAAATGCAAAATTTGCAAGAAGCAGCACTTTGGAAAGTGCAGACTTGAGTCGAACTCACTCACTCAGTCAAAAACCTATGCTTGTGGTATATGCAAGTCCACGGATCACAAAACCTTGGATTGCAAGAAGATGAAAGACGCAACGTGCTACCGTTGCAATGAAAAGGGGCACATTAAGACCAACTGCCCTAAATACACCAAGAAGCCTGAAGAGGCCAAGAAGACTAATGCGAGAGTCTTCAGAATGGATGCCAAAGAAGCGATTCTAGACGACAACGTTATTACAAGTACTTTCCTTGTAAATGACGTCTATGCTAGAGTACTTTTTGATTCAGGCGCTGATAAGTCCTTCGTTGATAATAAGTTTTGTGAATTGCTGAAATTACCTGTCAAAACCTTAAGTGTGAATTATGAGGTGGAGTTAGCAGATGGTACACTAGAAACTGTTTCAACTGTATTAGATGGATGTGTTATATCCATTAAGAATCATTCTTTTCCTCTGTCTCTACTTCCCTTTAAGTTGGCCGGTTTTGACATAGTTCTGGGTATGGACTGGTTATCTCATAACCAGGCCCAAATTGTCTGTAACAAGAAACAAGTGGTGATAAAGACCCCTTCTGGTGAATCACTTACCATTCGGGGAGATACCCAGTTTGGGCTGCCTGTGCAAGTGACGATGCTCAAAGCCTCCAAATGTTTAAAGAAGGGTTGTGTCATCTACATGGCACAAGTGATTATTGATGAGCCTAAACCGAAGATAGAAGACATCCCTGTCATTTCTGAATTCCCAGAAATTTTTCCGGAAGAACTACCTGGTTTGCCACCAGATAGACAAGTGGAATTCAGGATTGATACCATCCCCAGAGCAGCGCCAGTTGCAAGAGCACCCTATAGGTTGGCTCCAACGGAGATGAAAGAATTGAGGACATAGCTAGACGAATTGCTAGCTAAAGGTTTCATTAAACCTAGTTCGTCTCCTTGGGGAGCGCCAGTCCTGTTTGTCAAGAAGAAGGACGGATCGATGCGTCTGTGCATCGATTATCGTGAACTTAATAAGGTCACGATCAAGAATAGGTATCCTTTGCCTAGGATCGACGATTTGTTCGATCAATTGCAAGGAGCAAGTTATTTTTCGAAGATTGATTTGAGGTCAGGTTACCATCAACTGAAGGTTAGAGATGAAGACGTGCATAAAACAGCATTTAGGACTTGTTATGGTCATTACGAGTTCCTAGTGATGCCTTTTGGGCTCACTAATGCTCCGGCCGCGTTCATGGATCTCATGAATCGCGTTTGCAAGCCGTACTTAGATAAATTCGTCATCGTTTTCATCGACGAAATCCTTATCTACTCAAAGAACCAAGCTGACCATGAGAAACACCTCCGCTGTATTCTCAAGATCCTGCATCAGGAGAAACTCTATGCCAAATTCTCCAAGTGTGAATTTTGGCTTCGAGAAGTCCAATTCCTTGGACACGTGGTTAGTGAGCGTGGTATCCAAGTGGATCCCGCTAAGGTTGAAGCAGTTATGAACTGGCAAGAGCCAAAGACGCCTACGGAGATTCGTAGCTTCCTGGGATTGGCAGGATATTACAGGCGTTTCATTGAAAAATTTTCAAGGATTGCTGCACCCCTAACTTCCTTGACCAAGAAGATGGTAAAGTTCGTTTGGGGCACTAAGCAGCAAGAATCCTTTGATATTTTGAAACAAAAGTTGAGCAACGCCCCAGTTCTGACATTGGCAGATGGAATAGAAGAGTTCGTGGTTTACTGCGATGCATCACACACTGGCATGGGGTGTGTGCTTATGCAGAAAGGCAAGGTTATTGCCTATGCTTCAAGACAGTTAAAGGTACATGAAAAGAATTACACCACCCACGACTTGGAGTTGGGTGCCGTTGTATTTGCACTAAAACTGTGGAGGCATTATCTATATAGAAGCAAATGTGTGATCTATTCTGATCACAAGAGCCTCCAACACCTGTTTAATCAGAAGGACTTGAACATGAGGCAACGCCGTTGGATGGAAATTTTAAATGATTATGATTGTGAAATCAGATATCATCCCGGCAAGGCGAATGTGGTCGCCGATGCCTTGAGTCGAAAGGAGAGGGTGAAACCCATCCGAATCAATGCCAAGCGCATGGAGATAAAGAATAATTTGATTGAAAGGTTGTTAGCTGCACAGAAGGAAGCTGTGTTGGAAGCTAACTATCCTAACGAAAAGCTAGGGGTAACTGAGGAGCAGTTAACTCTTAGCAAGGACGGAATTCTAAGATTAAATGGACGAATATGGGTCCCAATTTATGGAGGACTTCGAGATGTCATCCTCCAGGAAGCCCATAGTTCCAAATACTCCGTTCATCCTGGAGCTGATAAGATGTACCAGGATCTAAAGGCAAATTATTGGTGGATAGGCTTGAAAAAGTCTGTAGCCACCTATGTAGCTAAATGCTTGACATGTGCGCAAGTCAAAGCCGAGCATCAAAAGCCGTCAGGCTTGCTACAACAGCCTGAACTTCCTACGTGGAAGTGGGAAATGGTAACTATGGATTTTATCACCAAGTTACCCAAAACAAGGAAAGGAAATGATACAATATGGGTTATAGTTGATAGACTGACTAAGTCAGCACATTTCTTACCCATCAAGGAGACTTATAGCTCCGACATGTTAGCCCAGTTATACGTAGATAAGATTGTAGCCTTGCATGGCATACCTGTGTCTATTATCTCTGATAGGGATACTAGATACACGTCACATTTTTGGAAGAGTTTCCAACAATCTTTGGTTACACGTTTGAATTTTAGTACGGCTTATCATCCTCAGACTGACGGTCAGAGTGAGCGTACTATTCAAACGTTAGAAGACATGCTACGTGCATGTGCGATTGACTTGGGTGGTAGTTGGGATAAGCACCTACCCTTAGTCGAATTCTCCTACAACAATAGCTACCATACCAGCATTAAGGCTGCGCCTTTTGAGGCATTATACGGTAGAAAGTGTAGATCGCCCGTTTGTTGGGCGGAAATTGGAGACGTCCAATTATCAGGACCAGAGATAGTCTTTGAAACGACGGACAAGATTGTCCAGATTCGTGACCGTCTCAAAGCTGCTCGAGATAGGCAGAAGAGTTCGCAGATCCAAAGCGTAAAGCTTTTCACTTCGAAGTAGGTGATAAAGTGTGACTTAAAGTATCACCCTGGAAGGGGGTGATGCGATTTGGTAAGAAAGGCAAGCTAAGCCCGAGATACATAGGACCTTTTGAGGTTATCGAACGTGTCGGTTCAGTTGCCTATAAGTTAAACTTACCAGAAGAGCTCAGTGGAATTCACAATGTGTTCCACATCTGCAATATGAAGAAGTGCTTCGCTGATGGATCACTGGTTATACCACATACAGATGTGCATATAGATGAGAGCTTAAAATTTGTGGAGAAACCTTTGTTGATTGAAGATCGACAGGTAAAGAAGCTTTGAAGGAAGCATGTACCTATTGTAAAGGT
This sequence comes from Helianthus tuberosus, assembly GCA_030545235.1. Lineage (NCBI taxonomy): Eukaryota > Viridiplantae > Streptophyta > Magnoliopsida > Asterales > Asteraceae > Helianthus > Helianthus tuberosus. The sequence goes on from CM060409.1 coordinate 154,885,052, forward strand.
CAAATGGGATGCCCGTAGAGGTCCCGAATTCACGTGGGAGGTTGAATCCACGATGAAAGAAAAGTACCCTTATTTATTTCAGTAAATCTCGGGTCGAGATTTATTTTAAGGGGGTGAGGATGTAACACCTCGAAAATTCACGTCCTATAATGCGTAGACACGTGTCATATGTTGAACGTGTGAAAGAATGTTATAGAAGGACTAAAGTTGACAAACATGGAAAGTATGTGAATATACGAGTTATAAATGTCAACAGTGAATAAATATATTGTACATTAACCTTACATGATGATTATATCATCAAACGAATAAATCATGGATCATGCGAAGCTAAAAGTGAGGAATTACAAACTACAGGGGCTAAATGTGTCAACATGTTTAAATTATACCTCTGTGTGACCTTTTGACAAACCCGAAGCTTTGTAACTGTTAATTATGCTCACTAGAATGCACGATATAACATTTGTAAAGTTTCGTTATCGTATGAGAAAGTTATGATCAAATTCGTGTGCAAAGGGTTAAAGCGTAAACGTTGAAAGTTAGGACTTTTCGGGTAACAATAAAGTTAACCGGGGACTTAACAAAGTGGGTATATGTTTTAAAGCCCTTATAGATCAATTATGAGGGTTCATAATGCAAGAAACAAGTGTCTAAACGGATTTTGAAGAGCCAAGGATCAAATAGCAAAAAATCAAAAATGCAGATTTTCTGCAGAAGGCCGTCGCGCCACGCGAGGAGCCCTCGCACCACGCGAGGGACTCCCAGTTCTGAAATTTTTGGCTGTTGTCTGCCACGGCCTTTGTGGGCGACTTTAACCGATTTTTCACATCTTGTGCGACCCCTAGGCACCCCCTAAACACTTAGGGACATGTGTTAATCACTTGTGGTGGGTTGTAGACTCATGTGTCAAAGAATTGTGGTGATTAATTCACTATAAAAGGCCATGATATGCAACCATTGTTCTTCACACCTTCCTCTTGCAATCTGATTATTTCTGGAGCTCCAAGGCACTCTCAAGTGATCACTAATCAAGCTTAGGACTTTTGTAAGTTTGCTTAACCTTCTTTAATTGAGTTTTAGCTTAGCTTTAGCTTAAAAGTCAAACCGTCGTAATTAACGGTTGACTTTAAGATTAATCACTAATGGTCCAGTGATTAGTCGAATCAAAAGTAGTTATAAGTTGGTAATTATGTGGGTAATAAAACCTCAAAAGGGTTCCCCCTGATTCCCACTCTAACTAGGTCTAATGTCGGGTCAAACGAGTAATTAAAAAGTCAACAGAATGTTTAAATTTCAATTTATGCATAATTAGCAATGTAGAACATATACAACCTGTTTGATCATTAATATAACTTGGTAATTAGTGTAAGGACATGTCTAAACATGTTCAACCCGACAATTTCCTGTTTAGACCCGGTTCGAAACCGAAAGTCGCATAGTTTGACTTATACTTTGACTTTCAGTTCTGACCCGTTTTGGTATGATTTAGAAATACCTAAGAGCTTTATTTGGACCAGGTTACATGCTAGTATAACCCTCTGCGATTATACACCTCGGATCATTAGTTATCCAATTAATATGCATGATTCCGTTAATTGCTCATATGTTGACCATTATGCCCTTTTCACTTTAAAACGTGATTTTTGGAAATGTAAAAGAGTAGAAACCTTAATTACTGATATATAAACTTGCATACAAAATTTGACATCAATTTGAGGTGTAGGTTAAGAGTTATGCTCGTTAGCGTAAAATTAAAGCTTTATGTTAATTAAACGGCGTATTTAGCATATAGCCTACTTAAACATACTTTTTGATATCAATATCTTTACCCACTGATGTAATATATTATTTTGGGATTTTTAAAGATTTTTATTAAATTTTAGGCTGAGCATAACTTATAGTCGTAGGCTTAATCCTGTAATTGTCGGTTTTGCCCTTATGGGCTATAAAATGAGTTTTACATATCTAAACAACTCCAAACCTTTTGCTACTGATCACATATGATAAATAAATTATTTTAAGCCTTCTGGAAATATAAAAATATCAGATTTATGTATCAAACCCGGAAATGGCCTCTAATCGCCTTTTTAAGCGTTTTTAACGCATAGTATGTACTAAAACTATTTTAAACATACAAGGGTTGATACCTACTGATATTTGAGGCAAATTATAATATTTTAACAGTAAGCAAAGGTTGATAAACTCAGACTTTAGTTTTGAGCTTTTCGGCTTATGTGAAATTACCAAAATACCCCTACGGGGCATAGTTTGGTTATAATTGATAAATTTCACTTATATACTTTAACCTACTGATATAACTTAGCAAATTGAGTATATTTGCTGATTACATCAGGCCTGTAACCCAGGTTGACACTTAAACTCTTTTACAACCTTTAAAATGGCCAAACTACCCCTATGGGGCATAGTTTGTGATTAAATTCATTTCGGGCATAATAAAAGACATCCTACTGATGTCACAACATATATGAAGTATATTAACTTAGGAAACCTGTAAATAGCTCTCATTATTACCCGTTACGCTTTTTACGCGTTCGGTTCGGTTTATGTAACTAGTTTACATAAACTAGCCTAAACGGGTCAAACCTTAACGGTTTTATCTCAAAATCCAGAATGTGTATGAAATACCCATATTAAACAAGTCTCTGAACTTGTCGGGTCTAAATCACATTCTATCCGGTCTTCGCTTAATCGTGCGTACGAACCGTGTCTTTGAAACTAACCGGTCTAAGCTTAAGCTTAACTAAAGACCCGTTAGGATTCTAATAGGTTATTATAAACCTTCGTTCCAGATTAGGAGTACCAGTAAAAGCTACTTGCAATTTGCTTATTGTGAATTATACTTTGCTCAGGTAAATACTTTTAACTTATTTTCCCTATACGGGCTTGAGTTACGGTATATAGAATACCGCTTGATCGGGCATCAAATCTTCCATCGTTGGGTGGTTAATTGAATAATTTGATCGGCTCGTTTAAACAGTCTTGTTACTTAAAGCCTTTGGGGGGTTAATGACCATGTCCCGGATATCCTTGGCATCATTTTACGAAATGGCCACGACTTAAGCGCGGGGTGTAGGCGTACACCCGTCAGTGCACAAAAGAATATTGTGGTGTGTCTATTGATCTTTAACCCGGACAAGATCCGGGCTACTGAACGCACAAGGAACATGTAATCCGTTCACAAGATTATATATTTAAATAATTCTCCCAAGTTAAATAAAATGTTTATGCCACGTGCATCCAAATCAATTTTCAATCATTTTCCAAAATGAGTCAGTTGATAGTATTTACCAGTGTAAACTGGCGTATTTTCCCAAAAAGATTAAATGCAGGTACTAAGCGTAATTGGCTGGGATTTCTCCTTAGCATCACTAGAAGTTTCGCAAGCTTAAGATGCCTGAAGTCTGTTGAACCATTAATTCTATTTTATTTTCGATCCATCTGTGGATAAACTTCCGAATATTGTGACACTTGATATTACAATATTAAATTCGGTTGTATTATATCTTTTTAAATTGCTTCCGCTGTGCATATTAAATATTGTGTTGTTTGACTATTATGTTGCCAACCACGTCACGATACTCCCCCACCGGGCCCACCGGTGACACGTGGAAATCGGGGTGTGACAAACTCATTATGGAGGAGAGGGATTTGGAGGAAGAGGAGGTTTGGGCGATGTCAGAAGCCAAGAAAATGATTGAGGAATTTGAAATTAATTTGTCTAATGATATGAAGCAGCGGTCGAGGGATAGATGGTTAAGGGATGGGGATGAGAGTTCTAAATATTTCCACTCTCTGGTAAATAGAAGGATGGCCAATAATGGGATTTTTGGGTTGTCCATTGATGGTGTTTGGTGTGAGAAGCCTAGTCTTATTAAGAAGTTTGTGTTCGAGTTTTTCAGTGACAAATTCAAAGAATCGGCGGTGTTGAGGCCCATTATAGAAATGGAAAATTGTAAGTGTCTTTCGGCCGAGGATGGTGCTTTCCTTATGGAGAAGTTTAGTCTTGAAGAGATTAAGAAAGCGGTTTTTTACTGTGGGCCCGATAGGGCTCCTGGGCCGGACGGTTTTAATTTCAGGTTTTTTAAACATTTTTGGAGGTTGTTTGAGACTGATTTTGTGAACATTCTAGAGGAGTTTTATTTCACAGGTAAGATTAATCGGGGGTGTGCCGCTTCCTTTATCGCGCTTATTCCCAAAAAGAAAGATCCGGTAGGCTTGGGTGATTATCGGCCGATTAGCTTAGTTGGAGTGGTTAATAAGGTAATCTCGAAGATTCTGGCTAATCGAATGAAACTGGTTCTTCGGAGTGTGATTTTGGAGTCTCAATCGGCATTTTTGAAAGATAAATTTATTCTTGACGGACCTCTTGTGGTTAGCGAGATTCATACTTGGTTGAAAAAAAGCAAGAAAAAAGCCTTCGTTCTAAAGATTGACTTCGAGAAGGTGTATGACAATGTGAATTGGAATTTCGTGGTAGGGGTTTTGGAGCAGTTAGGATTCTCGTCAAGGTGGTGTGCTTGGGTTCGCGACATCCTTTCTTCGGCTAGAGCTTCAGTTCTAGTTAACGGTTCTCCTACGTTCGATTTCCCTTGCTTTAAAGGGATGAGACAAGGGGACCCGTTATCTCCGTTTTTGTTTCTTGTCGTTATGGAGGCGTTATCATATTTTATTGATAAAGCGGTAGGCAGAGGGGTGTTTAAGGGTATCTCGTTGCCGAATGGTGGGCCTTGTGTCTCCCACCTTTTTTACGCGGATGATGCTATTATAATGGGTGACTGGTCTGTCGAGAATATTCTAAATGTAATTCGGGTTTTGAGATGTTTCCACATTTGTTCGGGTTTGAGAATGAATGTCAATAAGTCTAACATTTACGGCATAGGGGTGGATCAACAGGAAGTGGTGTTGGTGGCTAACTCTATTGGATGCAATGCTGACAATTTTCCCTTTAAATACTTGGGTATTACAGTGGGAGCTAATATGAATAGGATTTGTAATTGGAGGCCGGTGTTTGAGGTGTTCGAGTCGAGACTTTCCCTTTGGAAGGCGTCGGTTCTATCTTTGGGCGGTAGAGTGACGTTAGTGAAGGCGGTGTTGGAAAGTCTTCCGAATTATTTCTTTTCCTTATATAAGGCCCCGGTGCGTGTGGTTATGGATTTAGAAAAAATAATTAGAAGGTTTTTGTGGGGCGGCAATAATGATGGTGCTAAGCTTCATTGGGTGGCGTGGGATCGTATTACTTCGCCGGCATGGGCTGGGGGGATTGGCTTTTGTAGTCTTGGGATCATTAATAAAGCTCTCCTTGCTAAATGGGGTTGGAGATACAAGAATGAGAGCAAAAGTTTTTGGGTCAAAGTGATTAACGCGCTTCATCGTCATAAGTTTTGTTGGGAATTTTTACCGTTCAAGTCTTCTCTTAACGGGGTGTGGAGGAATATTGTTAAGATTTGTTCGAATCAGGTTGGAGACAATCATTCTTTAAGTTGCTTCATGCGTGGGGATCTAGGAAATGGGAGGGAGTTAATGTTTTGGCTGGATCCATGGTTGCTTCCGACCCCGTTGAAAGACGAGCTGCCTCCCTTGTTCCGTTTAGAAGCGAAGAAGTTTTGCAAGGTCAAGGATCGGATGGTGCGGCCTGTCTCCAATCCGAACGGAAAATGGGAGTGGCGGTCTGTTCCTAACTCGAGCTCGAAGTTGGCTGAATGGAGCAAGTTGTGTGCGTTGTTACAATCGGTTGATTTAGTGGATAGAGCCGATAGATGGTTGTGGTCCGGTGTTGGGTCGAACGGGTTCTCGGTTGGTGCGGTGAAGAGGTTGTTTGTCATCAATTTGGATTTTAGTTCTCGGTTTGTTTGGGATTGGTGTAAATGGCTGCGAAAGAGATGTAATCTCTTTGCGTGGCGAGCCGAGCAAGACAGGATTCCTACTAGGGAGGCGTTGAAGAAGAGGGGAGTTCAGATTGAAGACGATAGTTGCCCGCTCTGCAACCTGGAGGTTGAGTCGGTTGACCATTTATTCACTTTGTGTGGAGTCACTTCGGTCATTTGGTAGAAGGTCCAGGCTTGGTGTAAGTCTTCTAATCTATTCGTCTTTTCGTTTCGGGACATTCTTGAGGTTCACAAGTGGGTGGGCTTGGATGGGCATAGGAAGGAAGTGTTCCATGGAATTTCAATTCTTACTTGCTGGATGATATGGAGAGCTAGAATTGATTTGATTTTTTCGGGAAAGCCGTTTAGGATAGAAAAGGTTTTTTTTTGTGATATTAGATCGATGGGTTATATTTTGTATAAAAATAGATCTAAGGATAGAGGTATTTCTTGGGAGGATTGGTGTAAATATGTAATTATGTAAAGGGGTTGCTTGGTTTGGGTTTGGGCCGCTCGGTTTCGAGCTGGTTTGTTTTTGGTTGAATGAAGTTATCGTTTCAAAAAAAAAAAGTTTTGGGTTTATCAACCAAGTCTTGCAATTACGTTGGCTTGAAATACAAGTCTTATATTTTCCTAATTATATTACTTTTTCCGAATAATAAACCAAAGTCTATGTTTGTCGATTCTCAATTTCTTTATACTATTTTTTTGAACAGCAACATGCTATATATAAATATAGCAAACCAGCAAGAAGCTGGGAGTACAAACGACGGAAAGCGAAATCATACAATCAAAGATATATCGAAATAATCCATCTATTCCAGTCCAAAGACACATCCTTCACCCTGTTTTTAACCCACTCGAACGTCTCTTCTTTAATAAGCTCCACAATCCTTCTAACCGGCACCATGTTCCCATTAAATTCTTCGTCGTTTCTAGCTAGCCAAAGGCGCCAAAAACTGCCCAGAACCACCAGGTGCACCACCTTTTTCCATTTTTTCCGGTCCACTTGAGACTGAATGTGGCTGAGGAGCTGGTTGACTGTCATCTCCTCGCTAATGATAGGGACTTTTATCCATCTAAGGACGTTCCACCAAACGCTTTTGGCCCATAAACAATCTGCGAAAAGGTGATCACATGTTTCTTCACTCAACGCGCATCTACTACACAGACTATCGTCGATAAGGATCCCCCTTTTTGCGAGCGACACCTTTGCTGCCAGTCTACTGGAAACTGCCCGCCACACGAGGTAGTTCACCTTGAGAAACGCCCAAGCGTTCCATTTGAAGGAACCCTCGTCGCTGAAAACCGACGCCTTCAGGTCAAGCTCATTGCGAATGCATCTAACCGAAAACCGTCTGCCTGCCTCGTTTGCCCAAACCCATTTATCCAACTCATGTGATAGAATTACATCATTCAGCGAGCGCATAAGAACCCCCAACTCAGCCCATTCAGTAGCAGAATTAGGATCTCTGACCCCCTCCCACCGCCATTAACTTAACGAACATGTGACTTCATAGCAGGAGGCCACCTTAGCGTCTTTCACATCAGCGAGCCGGAACACATTTGGGAACAGAAGTTTTAATGGAGCTCCCTTGATCCATGTATCAAACCACATCCTTGTCTTTGCTCCATCCCCAATTTAAACCTTTAGAGAATCTTTTACCTTGATACCCATTGATGACGGGGGTAGCTCAAACCTCAATAAAATGACCAAGAATACATGACTGCTTGAAGGGTTAAAAGGTTCAAAGGGTTAAAGCCCGGGAACTGAGCTAAGGCAGCACGTGTACAGTAATCAGTCATTTCACTGATTACTTGAACAACTATCCCAACCGCAAAAGTAGAACGAGTGTACAGAGTGTAGTCTTTTATCCGCAGGTGCAAACGCTTCAATCCCCTAAAAGGGTAAGTCCTCCACTACAAGCATGGTTCACTAGTCCAAGGTTTCCTCTTTGGGCGATATCTTCCTCTATAAATGACACTTCATTTAGTGCAATTGGGACATTCCGATAAGCCCTGATTCCTTGGGATCTCTGATCTTTCTTCTCTAGTACTTGTTTCATACAAGTCTCCTTTCTTCACATTCAACACACACACAACTTGACTGTTCTTGCTTCCGAGGCTGAGCACACTTCAGCCGAAGATCTTGAACAATCAACAAACATAATTAGTGAACCTCTCTCCACGTCTTGCAAACATGGGGGGACCCCACGACATGCGTTAGGCAAATCGGAACCCTCCAAGCCTTTTGCCTAACCAGCCTAGCTACTATCATCGGTCTAGTATTTGTTGCATCAACAAGTTGGCGCCCACCGTGGGGCTACGCCACTTATTTCCTTCAAAAGACCTAGTAGTGTAGCTCCATTCTCTAAAAAACAATCATGTCGGAAAATGAATCTCCGGGAGAGGTAAATCAAGTCCCACATACCTCTACCCCAAGCCCTAGCCAACCTTATATGGCTATACCAACGTCCTTCTCAACACCCGGGAGCACTCCTACTGGAGCAACATACCCCGAGTTCCTCACTTTCCAAACACCGACTCCGTCTTGATCAGGGGTTCCATCCCCTAACGTCGGTGCCTCTAACACCCCCTCACGTATTGACCTTACCCCTGAAGGGGTCGCCAACAACTTTCTCGAGTTGAGGTCTCTCCTCAACCAATACGTGAGTAGGGAAAGAGACAAGGGGGTAAGGATTCAGTTGGACTATGACGAGCTAGAGCCATCGTTGTCTCCTGAACCTCCAGCTCTTCCTTTCACAAGCTCACAACCAACCATGTCCAGGAATGAGGCTGGTCCTAGCCATCCACCTCCAAATCCTAATCCATACATATACACAAGGCCAGATCCGACAACGTTTCCTCTCTTTTCTTCCCAACCAGCTGCAACCGGTGCTCCATTGAGACATGAGCTAACTCTGGATCAACTACTACAATCTACTGTTGCAAGCCTTCCACCCCCAGTCACATCTACATGGGAACAAGCTTTGTATGTACTCCCCTTGGCACGAAGTGCCGTTATGAGCTATCCTTTGGGGATAAACTGCTCAGCTGCACCTGGAAGCCTTCAAGTCTTCAACCTTATGCCTCAAATGATGGCTCAGATGATGGCCACCTTCCCTTGGCAGCACTTTATTAATCAAGTGCTGGCCACACAAGGGAGTAACAACAACAACACCGGTGCAAGGGTGGAAAAGTATTTGGCCAAGCCATATAAACCAAGCAATATTTCGTGCTTCTCACAACAAATCGCCGATTATGATTTTCAAACAAAAATCAAGATGCCTTCCCATATCAAAACATATGACGGAACCGAAGATCCAGAAGATCACCTTCAGATCTTCACTGGTGCTGCTAGAATTGAGAAATGGTCAAATGCTGAATGCGGCCTCATGTTTATGCAGACCCTCATAGGATCAGCCAGAATATGGTTCAACGATTTACCAGCCAGAAGCGTTCGAAGCTTCGATGATCTGAGCAAAGGGTTTCTAGCCAATTTCTCACAACAAAGGCGGTACGTCAAAGATGCCACGGTGATTTTTCAGATAAAACAAATGGATGACGAAAGCCTTCGAGAGTTCATAGAAAGGTATAAAAAAGAAGGTCTAACATATGTGGGGGTGGATGAAAAGATGAGAGTGGACGGTTTTATGAACGCCATTACCTCCAAATACCTTACAAGGGATTTTAATAAGTCCCTACCCAAGACCTTGGAAGAAGCTCTCGAAAGGGCTAAAGTGTTGATACACTTTTGTGTGGACGATGCACGTTCGGTTCGAGCCTTTATCGGAATGAAGACCAAGTCGGATATCCTCCTATCCCACTTGGGTCCGACAAGTTTATTCCATTTAATTTGTAATGTATAAACAAACAATGCATGTTGCATTTAGGGTAGTATTTATTTGTGTGTTTATTTAGTTCACTGGGCCAAATATTCACTTTGGGCTTAACCCTTCATGGGCCAAAGCTCTCCCTGACGAAACATGGAGAAACACTTTGTGTTTCATCCATAAAGGACAAAAACATGAAGAAACACTTTGTGTTTCACCCACTACAGGACAAAGCCACGATGAAACACAAGTGTTTCATCACACTAGATGACGAAACACGACGAAACACCCCTGTTTCGTCGTGTGATTGGGCTTCTTTAGGCCCAATGACTGGCCAATGTTGTTTCGTCGAGCCCATGTGTGTTTCGTCATAGTTAAGGCCCTGGATACTATATAAACAGCTTTCTAGTTTCACTTTGAAACTAGATGAGAGAATACCCTGAGATTTATACTGTCAAACTGTGTGTGTATCAGTTGTAATTGGTTCTCATCCCGTTTAATCAATAGAGTGTGTTTCATTGGTTAATCCGTGTTCATTACTTTCTGTGTTTGGTTTGCACCGTCACGGGGATTCGGTTTTCGTTATCGATCCTTAGATTTCGAGACCTACAAGTGGTATCAGAGCTTTGGCTCTAATCCTTGGTTAAAACCAAACATTGTTAGTGTTTTATCAAGTGTGTTCTTGGGATTTTCAGTTCTTGTTCTTAAAAGGATTCATATTTACCGGAAATATTTGCTGAAAACAAGTGTTTGAAGTGTTGTTTTGCAGTGAAAACCTTATTATTTTGCTTTTCTACATGTTAGCATTTGGTTTTTGTTGAAAGTTTGTGCATTTTCGTGTTTCGGAAAGTTAGTCAGTGACCGGAAAACTCATAATTTCTGGGTTTGGTCTTCACATCTTCAAAGAGACCTTCAAAGTGTTCATCAGATATTCATTGTTTTAGATTCAAAAGTGAAATTGAAAAAGGAAATTTGATTAAAAATATTGTGACACCATATCGGTTGGTGAGATAGTCATGCTCTAAAGTTGAAAATTGTGTCACTTTGTTAGAATAGGATAAGGCTTGTTTGAAAATATTTCACCAACTATTGTGATCTTATCCCTTTTGTTGAAGAAAGTCATAAGAGACAAATTCATCCAACAGTTTCGTCGATCGCTTTATATAATCTCAAAGCTGATGTCACAAGTAAAACATGTTTAAGCAAAGATTAATTAAAATCATTCAGTCAAACATTAGTGGAATAGTGACTCAGCATACTGTTTCGTCAACCAGGAATAAGAATTCCTTCTGTTTCGTCATGTTTCGTCAAAAAGAGTTCACACATATCAGTTTCGTCGCATAAAACCACAAATCTGTTTCGTCGTCAAAGTTTTAAGTGGGTTTCGTCGTGCATTGGGCTTCAAATTGAATTGGGCCGTTTCGTCGATCAAAAGCCCAAAAAGACTCCAGTGTCGTCGTTCATCAATTCTTTTCAGTTTCGTCGCATTTAATCTAAATGTTAGGATCGGAGGCTATTATGATTATGTTTGTTTGTATGTTTTGAACAATTTGTGAATATGAAAACATGTAAAGTGCAGCGGAAATGATCACAAACTTTGTAAACACAATCAAAGAAGAATATAGTTTTGGTAAACATGCAATTCACTGAGTCGAAGGATTTACAATACAAATCAAAAGATTACAAGCATGCTTACAAACTAAACTCCCCCTCAGCCTGATACCCCATGGTTGGTTGCACACAAGATGAAAGGATTGGACTAGAGGAGAAGAACTCGCTCAGTCAATCAAATGTAACAGTACAGGGTACTGTTACATTTATAGGCAAACCAAACCACTGAGACATCTCAGCTGACGTCACCATGAAAGTGACATCTAACAACCTAACAAACTCTATCCACTGATCTTCCTAACTACTGATGACTAGAACCACTGATTACAAGAAAAATACAAAACAAAGGCAAACAACTGTTTCAGCTTTCAACTATTGTAGGCCAAGCACTGATGTTGATCATCAGTGCTTTTCTTCAAAGGTGATCAGTCTTTGAGAGGTCAGTACTTGAGTCTTTAATCAGTACTTAGAGAACAGCAGTTGATAGGGCAACAATGTTTATCCTACAGCAGCCTTTGAGTCTTCATCAGTTGTTAAAGGCATCAGTTGTTCAGATCAGTGGATTGGAGGTCATCTGATGTTTCAAATCACTTTAAAGGGGAAAGTCTAATGCAAACTACTGTTTATTGTGAATCCACTGTTGTGACCCGGTTTTGGCTTTACATCATCTGTTCCTCTGGTAGGGTTCAATCCCAACAATCTCCCCCTGGAACAGATGATGCCAAAACCCTTCATTATTCAGGATCTTTATTGTCTCATCAATAATTCCCTAACTTGTCCTTTGAATTGTAATTTAAAGTTCGTGGAATCTGTGTCATCCTCATCCCTGCACAGTGTAAGCTCAAGGAGATCTTGAAAATCTTCAACACCCAAGCCAAGTGTTGTTTCCCTTGATATATGCTTCACATCACCATTGGACCTGAGCAAAGTCAATACGTGGGTCTTTTGATCAGACATCCACTTTAGTATTTTTGAATCCAATGGGTTTCTTGGGAGAGATTTATTTGAACGATGAGTTTGGAGATTGAGGCCTGGTGATGACAACTTTGAGCAGTGTCTTGAGATTTTGCTGTTTCTTGTAGTTCTGCTCTAAGTGTCTGAAGAAACATCTTCATGATATATTCTTCTCAAGCTTGTTCTTCTTTTGATATTTCTGCATCCATCTGCTTTGTTTCCTTCTTTGATGAAGGATGGCTGCAGGTGGTGTTTGTGGTGATTGATTTAGTGGGGATGGCAGTGGTTGTGGTGTGTGTTGATGTGGTATTGGTGGCAGTTGTTTGAGTGACAGATGTTGTTAATGGTGGAGGTGTAAGTGATTTTGTGGGAACAGAAGTTGTGGTTGAAGTAGTAACTGGCTTAGTTTTAGAAGCTGTGGTGGTTGATTGCCTTGTTTTTCTAACAGGACTCTTCTTTAATGAAGTACCAACCTCTTCTTTTTCCTTTTTGCAGAACTAACTTTTTCTCAACCAAAGCTCTGCTCTCATCCCTTTCCCTTTTAATATCAGCAGTGGTTTTGAGACCAGCTGAATTGACTTGTCTTTGAACGATCCTCATTTGTGTATCTTCATCATCTGCTTGAATTTTCAGGGTTTCATCACCTCCCTTTTCCTTTTCTTTGACAGATGTTTCAGCAGAAATTACTGAGAGATTTTCCTCAGAGTCATTTTTCTCCTCCTTTTTGGCATCATCAACTCTTTCGAAGATAGTGCAGGGGTTGAAATAAATTCCACAGCTCATCTGGAGTAGGAGCAGATGATGGAGTAGCTGTTGGAGCTGGTGCAGCAGTGGATGGTACAGTTTGTGCTTTCAACAACTGTTGCAGCATGTCTTTGATTTCTGCAACAGATGTATCCAGTTTATCAATTCTAGCCGTCAATTCTTGGCATATTAAACCATCACCCAACTTAATGGGGTCATCTGATTTCCCACTAACAGTGGTTGTAACAGTGGTTGATTTGAGGAAGTGTATCCCAAAAATCATCCACTGTTGCCCCTTTGTCTTGGTACAGGGGACTTCTTTCTTCATAATGAGAAACACTTTTTAGTGAACCAGTGAAGACTGGATACACAAGAGTTCCCAGTGAAGAAATTGCCTTCAAGGAAGTCTTATTGATGAAACTACTGTCCAAGTGCAAACCAGTGGGTTCAGCACTTGTAGTAGCTGCTTCACTTGAACTACCACCAAGAGTTACTTGTAACTCAAGGGGTGTAACCTCCTCAGTTGTTGCTGGGATAGCAGAGGTATAAGCATCAGACTCAGTCACTTGTTGGAGTGTACTCTCCGTGATAGGTGGTTGAGAGGAACTGATTTATGTCTGAGTTATATCCAAAGCATGCAACAAGGTCATTATTGAAGTGGTATTTGTGAAGTGATGATGGGAGTTGAAAGTGAATTTGCCCCGGGCAGTGGACTGTGGATGATGGAATCAAGTGATTCTAGAGCATCATAATTTGGTGTCCCTGTTTTTACAACCTGTTCTTTTTTAGAAGAAGCAGGAGGAGTTTGAGGCATGGGTTGAGACCTTTCTACCATCTGCTGTGAGGAAGTAGCAGCAATGGTTTCTAGTGACTTTTGTGTTGTCACTGGCAGTTGCTCTGGGATCTCATCTTCCAGAGTTGCCTTTATTGCAGGTTTGGGGGGCTTTTGAATTTTCTTTTGTTTTGGTCTTTTGGTGGATTTAGGTGTGGGTTTCACAGCAGTTGTGTTACTGCTGTGATCACCTTGAGCAGTGGGCTCAGCAGCAGATATCTGAGGAGCAGTGGTAGCTGCTAAAATCTGCTCAGGTACCTCTGCTTTTGTTTTGGAAAATTTTGATAGCCTTGTAAATGTTTTCAGGTGTAAGGCCGTTTATTTGAAAAAGTGATGATGGCATCTGATGCACACAGCTGTTGAATAGCATCTATCCACGTGTAACCTTTGTTGTAAATTAGTGTTTTGCACAAACAGAGGATACACTTTGGCAGTGGATAGATTTTACTATTTAACAAAGTTTTAATGCCATCAGTGCTTTGAACAGACTTTGAGGATTTATTGAAAATTTCAATTTTAAACTATTTTTAAGGTTATTTTTGATTTTTTCTAAAAACATTTTTATGCTATTTACACATGGAACATAAGAAAGTTTGCTTTAATCCATGTTTAGCACTCCAATCATAGGGATCAAGTTTTTAACAATAGATGAATCCAATTTTTAAGTTTGTACATCTACCACCTGATCTTTAGGACGGATATGTTAAAGATGAAATCAAACCTTTTTATAGCAATCCCTCACAAAGTGATGTCTGATAATGAATGATGGTGAATTAATGAGACATTGAACTTTTTGATGATATATTTCAGCTACTTGACTGCCTTTTTAGCAACAGCAGCAGCATCATAATATTCTTTAATCTGTGGTTGGAAATATCTGCTGCATGTGCACAGTCAATAACACCTTGATGTTTGTACTTGTTTTGAGTTTGATAAAACTTGTCAATCATGCTCCTAGCATATGCATGTTCTTTGAGGACCCACTTTTCGCCAAATAAATTCTCATCCTTTGGCTGTGGCACAAGGTTTTCAAACTTGTTGTCACAGAACTGCTGAAGCTCCTCTTAAATGACAGCTACCCAACTTTCTGTCTTTCAGTGCTATAAGGCACATGACTTGTTGATGGAATGGTAGAAAGTCAAGAAGAAGACAAAGGTTTTGGGATAAACTTTTTATAAGAATCCCTTCCAATTGATGTTGTCAAGTGAATGGAAACATGAATGAATTTTAAAATGGCATTGGTGTTCAAAAGGTGAGGCTGCAGATGTGAGTCATCTGAGCTAACAACTGTTGGTGACTTTAATGATCCAACAGCTGTTTGAAGGTGAAAGTGGAGGAATAAAAGGAATTGGTGCTAACCAGTGTTGACTTTTATCCACTGTTAGCAGATTTTTATCAACAGTGGTTGAAGATGTGGAATCAAGGGTGGAGAGCTACTTTGGTCAACAGCTGTTGAGGTAGCAAACAAGTGATATCTATCCATTTTTGATGGATTTTTATCAGCAGTGGTTAGAGGAGGGTTAATGGTAAGGATTAGAAGGTTAATTTTGGTCAGCAACTGTTGGTATATCAGTGGGTGAGCTTTAACAGCTGTTTTGTACATCTGCTGCTCAGATGAAGTAAATAATTTTGTCCTGAACTTCCCTGAATCATTGAGTGCACACAATTGCTTAATGACCTTTGTTAACCAAATTTGTGGACCCTTAAGTGTTTTATATTAATACTCTTTTCTTTCGAACTTCAAAAGTTTTGAGATAAACACACTTATGAGTTTTTGTAATTTTTCTTCTTCCCTTTTTACCCTTTCCATAGATAGATATTGAAATACCTACTGGAAGGTTTTAAAGAAGGAATACTTAAATCCAAAATCATTTTACAGCAATGTTTTGGGAGATTTGGACATTTTTGCACATGCCTATGCCAAATTTCACATTACTCATGATCTGGATATTTTGACTACTAATTTTCTTAATGTATTTAACAAGATTGGTTTGGTCCTTTTAGAGGATTCTCAGCCTGTTTTTCAATACAGAAGATCTAATAACTAAAGTTTTGATTTCCCTCCTTTTATGTTAACAACAACACTAATGTTTTTATCTGAACATCGATTCTTGTTAACAAGAGGTAAATACCTTAGTAGCAGTCATGATGGAAACAACACAAACTTCATAATAACATTTGAAATCATATTTGTAAAGAGGATAATCAAACCAAAGTTACCAGATATATTTTCAGATCTGAAACTTTTGGTGGTTTATGTATGACATCACTGTTACGTGAATTTTGTGTGTCTTATGACATCCTGGTTGTTTTACAGAGTTTTGAACAATCAACTTGAACGTTGATTAGTCGTTACTCTGTTTTTCAACTGAATACAATCAACCTTGGTATCAATGAATTTTGAGTTGAACTGTTATGTCAAATTGACTGTTAGATCGAATTTGACTGTCCAAGCTCTGATACCAATTGTTAGGATCGGAGGCTATTATGATTATGTTTGTTTATATGTTTTGAACAATTTGTGAATATGAAAACATGTAAAGTGCAGCGGAAATGATCACAAACTTTGTAAACACAATCAAAGAAGAATATAGTTTTGGTAAACATGCAATTCACTGAGTCGAAGGATTTACAATACAAATCAAAAGATTACAAGCATGCTTACAAACTAAACTCCCCCTCAGCCTGATACCCCATGGTTGGTTGCACACAAGATGAAAGGATTGGACTAGAGGAGAAGAACTCGCTCAGTCAATCAAATGTAACAGTACAGGGTACTGTTACATTTATAGGCAAACCAAACCACTGAGACATCTCAGCTGACGTCACCATGAAAGTGACATCTAACAACCTAACAAACTCTATCCACTGATCTTCCTAACTACTGATGACTAGAACCACTGATTACAAGAAAAATACAAAACAAAGGCAAACAACTGTTTCAGCTTTCAACTATTGTAGGCCAAGCACTGATGTTGATCATCAGTGCTTTTCTTCAAAGGTGATCAGTCTTTGAGAGGTCAGTACTTGAGTCTTTAATCAGCACTTAGAGAACAGCAGTTGATAGGGCAACAATGTTTATCCTACAGCAGCCTTTGAGTCTTCATCAGTTGTTAAAGGCATCAGTTGTTCAGATCAGTGGATTGGAGGTCATCTGATGTTTCAAATCACTTTCAAGGGGAAAGTCTAATGCAAACTACTGTTTATTGTGAATCCACTGTTGTGACCCGGTTTTGGCTTTACATCATCTGTTCCTCTGGTAGGGTTCAATCCCAACACTAAATCTGTTTCGTCGCCAATAACATCACAATCAGTTTCGTCGACCATAGTTCAGTCTGAGTTTCGTGGATGGTGTTTCATCGCGTTTGTTATCAATTTTAAACAGAAGACTTGCAAAAGTGTCTGTTTTAAAGTATTTGATCAGGTTTTCACTTTCATATATCAAACATGAGTTGTACGAGCCCTTGGGATTGGAGTACGGACTCAAAACCAGATCAAAAACCAACTTCGATGGTCGAATATTTAGCGAATTCCATACCTCGACCCTCTCCACATCATACTTCGATGGCCAAATATTTAGCGAGTACCATACCTCAACCCCCTCCACATCAGACTTCGATGGCCGTGTATTTAATGAATTCCATTCCTAAATCCCAACCTCCACCTCAAGTTACCACTACTCAACCACAGTTCAATCAAAGTGTTTACCTTTGGCCCCCTAAACCCCAACCTCAACCTCAAGTTTCTATAACACAACCTCAATTCGATCCAAGTGTCAATTGTGGTCCGGCCATACAGTTGGGAAACGGTGATCAAACAAGAACTGCGTTTTATGCTGAAATTGTCAAGAATGTCAATGATGGTGAATCTTCAGGAAAAGATGACAGTTCAGGATGTAGTGGCACTGATGAAGATAGCTCAGGTGTGAGTGATTACAGTTCAGAATCGGACGTCAAGAAGGGAATGCATTCTGAAGCTGATAATTTGTCGAATGATGCTAACGAGAAATCTGACTTGATCAAGAAAGCTGATGCTATATCAGAAGAAATGGAGAAGATTCTCACTGAAGATGGATCTTTCTCTTCTCAGACTGCCTTTATAGCTAATGTCACAGCTTCTACAAGTCAGGTAAAATCTGAAACTCCTAGCATATGTAGTGATTGTGCTGATATGAAACATGAATGTGCTAAATTGAAACATGAATCTGAAACGGTTCATAGTCATAATCAGAGTTTGGTTATTGAACTGTCAAAGTGCAAAGAGGCAAATATGGCTTTAGCTAGAAACCAAAAGGATTTTAAATCTGTAATTGAAACCTTAAAGAAAAGTGTTTCCGAATTGACCAAAACTGTTTTCAATAAGAAAATTGGTATTAACAATTACATTAATATCATTGAGGAAACAAAGAAAGAGCTAGCCGTTGCCAAATGCGATCATGATGCGATCAAGCTCAAATTGGATAGTTATTCTAACTCCCGATATGTGCTTGATCACATCATAGACGTTCAAAAACTGAAAGGGAACGTGAAAGGCGTTGGGTATAAGTCGTGCCCGCCTCCTTTGAGACACAACTATACCAGAATGCCCGATGAGGAGGAAATGCCGCGTTTTGAGCCAACTGTACCTCTTGATTATGAGGAAGTTACAACTGGCTTAGGGTTCAAAACGGACAATTCATCGGAGGGCTCATCTGATAGAAAGGAAAAGTCATCATGTGCTTCAAATCAAAGTCCTCCAACCATTGAGGACTATGAT
The DNA here is from genome assembly GCA_030545235.1 of Helianthus tuberosus. Taxonomy (NCBI): domain Eukaryota; kingdom Viridiplantae; phylum Streptophyta; class Magnoliopsida; order Asterales; family Asteraceae; genus Helianthus; species Helianthus tuberosus. The sequence goes on from CM060409.1 coordinate 154,903,666, forward strand.
TCTTCGGATGACGAGTCAGATGTGAGTAATGAGGATAAATCTCTTGACGATAGAAAAGGAGTAGAAGTGCCTTTTGAGAATCACATTCTGTGTGATCCTCCTACTCCTGCTGTGCAATCAACTGGTGCTAAACAAGAGATAGATCCTATCACTGAGACAGTGTCTACCGTTAAAAGTGATAACGTGTTGTATACTTTGGTCGGTGATAGTAAAATTTATTCAGACAAAGATTTTCCAATAAAAAAACGTCAATCAATCCTTGATTGATAAAGTGTTTGAAGATAATACAACTAAGTTTTTGGGAAAAGCGATCCCGAGAGTTTCAGTAACTCAGTGTGATCCTATTCCAAAAGCTGAAGTTAGAAAACAATTTGGAAATCAAAAATCACCAACAAAGCAACAACCTATTGCTTCTAAGGGCAAACAACCAGTTCAACGAGCTCAAAGGCCTAACGTTTCTAAATCAAAATATGAAACAAAAAGAGCTCGTTATCAGAAGAAAAGCAATGATGTTAAATTTGTAGCATCAAAAGGTACTGATAAAATTAAGACTTTTGAAAACAAATCCAACACCGATTTTATCCAACAAGTCAAGATTTTAAAACGTAACAGTCAAAACAATTACACTCAACATACAAATGGGTGTGATGAAAGAGCAAGTACCTCAGGTTCTACTGGTTCGACATCTGTTAGTCGAACAGATTCTCCTAAGTTTGTTGAAAGGAGAACTTGTTTCAAGTGTGGGAAGTTTGGGCACATCATCAAAAACTGCACAAACTCTCCAAAACCAAATTTTGTAGAAAGAGCCCCTTCTGAACACGGTCACTCACAAAGTCGTCCTGTTTCTCCAAAACATGATAAACGCACTATTAAAGAACAGGAAACAAAACAACGACATAAGAATGTGAAGGTGATCGAAAAGGCTTTAAAACCAGAAACTGTTAAAAGGAAACCAATTTTGTCGCAACCGTTAAAACCGGAGATTTCTAAATCTGTAATTAATACACAATCTGGTAAACGGAAACAAGCTTGGAAACCGAAAACAGGTGAAGGTTCAGGGGGAGGCATGAAATTTCCAAATCATCAAGAGATTGAGATTACATTTCTTGATTCTCAGGGGCAACCCAAGTCTATGAAGGCTTGGGTCCCCCTCTCCAACTAATCTCTGAGTGAGTGTGCAGGAAGTTCCAGGAGGAACTATCGATAGTCATAGGATTGTTGATAGTGGAATGTTCATGCACAAGATCGGCGACAAAAGAAATTGTTGCCTTTGATGGAGAGAAAAAGAAAAGAAGACAGAATTGTCTGTCGAAAGAAATTTAAAGCTACGACAAAATGGAAATCATTTCAAAGGTTGATTGTTCAAGGCTTTAATCGGGTCCCCAGGATAGATTCAATCAAAATGTAAGCACCTGCAGCACGTCTGAAGTTCAAAATTCACAAGATGAACATGCAGTGTACATTTCTTCGCGGTGTGATTGAAGAAAATATGTTTGCTGAACAAACCAACCGGGTGTGCGGATGCCTTGGCGTGGATTGAAAAACCGCACACTACTTCTCAAGAGAAAGATAAAGACCTTCGCTGGTGCAATATGGAAGACCAGCCGGACCCAGAGGTCTATGATCTTGTTGCTATGAAGAGATTTCTCAGTAGCTACAAAATCGACTTTGAATTCCACACCGGGTGGATATCCAGTTTGGGAGAGCACTCAGATTCATTGCAATGCACGAAGTAGTTGCAGTATACGGTTTTAAATTTCTAATCTCTCCTATACTTGTCGATATTTAAGCTGCTTTATAAATTGTTATCCTCTCGTACAACACTCTTTGACCTGACACGTTGATCTCGAATATCACCTCACACGTGATTGTTTCACTATGAAACTCGCCAATGTTGTCATGGTCTGCACCGCTTACCGACGTGCCAACTGATTTTTCCAAAATTCGATAAATCATTTCTGATTCAAAATTAATTTTGGTAAACGGCATCGAGGTAAAACATGAGTTAACCAACATTGGGAAATCGTTTTTGTAAATATCTTTGTGTCTTTTAAATTTATCATAGTTTGTTGATTTTAGGGGGAGTAAATCCAAATTTAAAAATTCAAAAACAGTGAAAAATTTCAAAGCACAAAAACATTGGAAAAACAAAAATGAGTTTCCTGGCGAGAAAAAGAGAAAATGATAGTAAATCAGTGGTCTGTTGAAACCTCTTCATACTGAAATGCAAAATGAAAAATGGTAAGCAGCTCTATATAAGATGTATCGGTAGGCTCACAATCATTTTAAAGTGTGCAGTGTGATATAAACTTAAATTGACTAAAGACCAGGTGGGAACCGCACATTGGCATATGGTCTTAGTACCGAAATTTCGTTTGATTGATTGCCGAGGTTCTGAGATATTCGGTCTTTATGTTGTCTTATCATATGGGTATCATGGTTGTATCTTTTACCGAAAAATAACGGAGACGAAGTCTAGATCTTCCATGATACTATACATACGTGTACATATTGCATTCGACCTCAATAAGTGATCAACAATCACATGTCCACAAAATAAGTGATAATATATCACATTTATCCGGGAGTCAAGTTCGTCTCTTTGCTGTATGAAAGTACTGACCTATTCACGGACTTGCTCCTGTGCCCTCATGCATCGAAAATCAAGTTCCTCATCAATAAGTGATTCTATCACATAGGGCTTGTTTTCAATCAAAATAAGTGAGTTACTCACATCTTTTATACGGTCAAACAGATGATAAACAGTATACTCACCGGTAAGATGAACTCTCGTGCATACCTTGATACGGGAATGTGTCGTGTGTGGATGAACACTGGTCGGTAAGTATAAATCATACCTTAACGTATCCCCTCGCCATGATTACATCTGATAAGTTGAGTTTATGTGGACAACAATACCGATAATTGTTATAGGATGCTTATCTTAATGTTAACTAATTGAACAAAAAGAGCGTTTTGGCGTGACCGTACACTGATATGATTCTCTTACCCTCGAAACTCGCAAAAAGAATGTCTGTAAATGTGTATTTACTGCTTTCAGTTTCTGTATCTTTGTATATATTTATTTATTGCTTTTCGTCTTTACATTTGAAAAATGAAAAAAAAATTCAAAAAGATTTTAGGTGTGTTTTAATATAAACTTTATAAAATACAAAAAGATTTTGCTTCTAGTTTATTTTTGATTGACCGATGTTGGAACTCGAGTCTATCCTACCCAAAATCCTGATTGTAAGCCGGAAAACAATTGCACCTTCATAAACTGTCGAAGTTAACAAGTTTTGACAGTTAAAGGATTAAAACTGATCATTTTCTAAACTTTCAAACTATTGTCGGTCGGTGATTGATTGAGATTTGATCTCATATGTGTCATTTGTTTAAATTGTCTAAATTTCAAACGGTTGTTCTCATTACGTTATTTAGCTTTCTTGTATGTGCAGATAAGACATCAGTATCAGCTAAAGGCGAAGAGAACGTGTCAGATGACAAGCCGTAAAGTGAAGACATGACGTGAAGGCTCTCAAAAGATAAAAATGATCGAGTTGCCGCTGACCCTTCATCAACACCGCAAGGATCTGAAGTATTGCAAATCAAAAGATTCACGAGCATGACTCAATGGAGAGTTCAATCTAAGGGGGAGTTTGTTAACACACTTCCTAAATGAAAAAGGGAGTCTATTGATACACTTTCTTCTTACGACGCGTGAAGACTTTGAAGATCCTCCGACATGAAAGACATGGAAGTCGAACCATCACAGCAGCGTCTAAGGGGGAGTTTGTTGATACACTTTTGTGTGGATGCGGCACGTTCGGTTCGAGCCTTTATCGGAATGAAGACCAAGTCGGATATCCTCCTATCCCACTTGGGTCCGACAAGTTTATTCCATTTAATTTGTAATGTATAAACAAACAATGCATGTTGCATTTAGGGTAGTATTTATTTGTGTGTTTATTTAGTTCACTGGGCCAAATATTCACTTTGGGCTTAACCCTTCATGGGCCAAAGCTCTCCTTGACGAAACATGGAGAAACACTTTGTGTTTCATCCATAAAGGACAAAAACATGAAGAAACACTTTGTGTTTCACCCACTACAGGACAAAGCCACGATGAAACACAAGTGTTTCATCACACTAGATGACGAAACACGACGAAACACCCCTGTTTCGTCGTGTGATTGGGCTTCTTCAGGCCCAATGACTGGCCAATGTTGTTTCGTCGAGCCCATGTGTGTTTCGTCGTAGTTAAGGCCCAGGCTACTATATAAACAGCTTTCTAGTTTCACTTTGAAACAAGATGAGAGAATACCTAGAGAGTTATATTGTCAAACTGTGTGTGTATCAGTTGTAATTGGTTCTCATCCGGTTTAATCAATAGAGTGTGTTTCATTGGTTAATCCGTGTTCATTACTTTCTGTGTTTGGTTTGCACCGTCACGGGTATTCCGCACCCGTTACCGTGTTTGTGATAAACAAGGATTCGGTTTTCGTTATCGATCCTTAGATTTCGGGACCTACATAAAGCCCACATCAGAGGAGAGGAGGCTATAGACATAAAGGAGCAGAGGAAAAGGGGATCAAGCTGGCGAGGCAACAGCCCCGCTAGAAAGAAGGGAAATTTTCATCCCTATGACAGGGTCAAAGGGGTTCAGAGCAACGAAGGTCTGAAGCTCGAAACCCTCCTAGCAGGGAGAAGACCATTAACTTTACGGCTCTTACAAAAACCCCACAAGAGATCCTTGCTACAGAGGAAGTGAAACAAAGCTTCCGGCCTCCTAGACCTCTTCCTAAAAGCAAAAGGAATGAAAATTCCACCCAATTCTGTGAATTTCATGAAGAGAAAGGTCACCATACTAACGATTGCTTTCAACTCAAAAAGAGGATCGAGGAGGCCGTCAAGTCCGGAGAGCTACCCACTTAGTGAAGGGGATAAGGGACAAGATGGCCGAAGGAAAAAGCATGAAAGTTAACATGGTGGATTTTGATGGAAAGGTTCCCCACAAACGGCAGCGGTTGGACGCTTGGGAGCTTTAGTGTGTCTGCTTCCCACCAACAGAAAGGGACCCACTCTCAAACCCCCTTTGTGGTTGAAGCAACTGTGGATACACTAAAGACAAGCAGAGCATACATAGACACTTGTGCAGTTACTGAAATTATGTTTGAAAAGTTCTTCAATCGTTTGAGCAATGAGGAACGTTCAAAGCTTCAACCATCCGGAACCTCCATAAAAGGTATTGCCGACATACCCCTCAAGCCTTTAGGGAAACTAACCCTTGATGTCCGTTTCAGTGAAGGCAAGATGGAACGAGTTCAACCTCTCACTTTTGTGGTTATCAATATACCTTCCAACTATGATGTCATCATAGGAAGGCCATGGCAGTGTGCATTTTATATGGCTGTTTTGGTTGGCCATGGCACAGTAAAGTTCCCCACCGAGAGAGGGATTGCAACCCTTCAACCCACTCAAGAAGCTTACATGGTTGAAGGGGAAAGTTCAAAAAATGAAGACGACAAGCAAGGGCTGATCATAAACCCCAAATATCCTAAACAAAGGGTAAGGGTTAATCCAAGCCTTTCTCAGGAAACCCTCTCGTACCTTGAGAAGCTACTAGTACACTATAGCGATGTCTTTGCTTGGTTCCCGGAAGACATGACGGGTATCCCTCGAAGCATTGCTGAACATGAGATAAAGATACCACCCGATGTTAAGCCTGTTGTCCAAAAGAAGCGAAGTCTAGCACCCGAAAGAAGCTTGGCAGCATGCCAAGAGGTTGAAAAGTTCGTCTCAGTTGGAATTCTCCGAGAAGTCAAGTATCAATCCTGGGTTGCAAACCCAGTCATGGTTTGAAAGCCTGATAACTCTTGGAGAATGTGCATTGACTTCAAGAACTTGAACAAGGCTTGTCCCAAAGATTGTTACCCGTTGCCAGAAATCGACCTTAAGGTTGATTCCCTCACTGGTTACCCTTTCAAGTGTTTTCTTGATACTTACAAGGGTTACCATCAAATCCTTATGAAAGAAGAAGATGAAGAAAAGACCGCTTTTCACACGGATAAGGGTATCTTTTGCTATCAAAAGATGCCCTTTGGCCTCAAGAACGCGGGTGCAACCTACCAACGCCTAGTTGACAAAGCTTTTGCCAGCCAAATTGGCAAAAACATGGAAGCATATGTCGATGATTTGGTAATCAAAAGCAAAACAGAATACCAAATGCTTGACGACATACAAGAAACTTTCCAAAACCTAAGGAAGGTTAACATGAAACTCAACCCCGAAAATGTTCATTTGGGGTCAAAGAAGGAAAGTTTCTGGGGCACATTGTGGGAAAACAAAGTATAAAGGCCAATTCAAACAAAGTTAAAGCCGTTCTTGAAACCAGGCCCCCACGAAGCAAAAAGGAAGTAGAAAGTCTGAATGGAAAGCTTGCAGCCCTAAAGCGTTTTACCTCAAAACTGGCTGAAAATATTTACATTTCTTTAAAACGCTTAAAGGGTGCTCTGACAAAAAAGATTTCAATTGGACTGAAGAAGCAGAACAAGCTTTCAACTAGATGAAGCTACACCTAGCTTCACTTCTTGATATTGCAGCCCCGGAAACATGAGAGCTGGTCTCTGTCTACTTCTCGGTTGCTGAAGAAGCAATAAGCGCGGTCCTAACCATTGAACGAGACAAAGTTCAGGTACCCATCTATTTTTTCAGCAAAACTCTAAAATTGGCAGAAATCAAGTATCCCCCTCTGGAGAAGCTTGCCTTAGCCCTAGTCCAAACGGCTAGAAGGCTTCGAAGGTATTTAGAATGGGCTGTGGAATTGGGTGAGCACAAAATCACCTATGTTCCAAGAAAAGCCATTAAAGCCCAAGTCTTGGCCGAATTCATTGTGGAAGTCCCAAAGCAAGCTGTCACGGAAGTTAATACAACTATGGCTGAACCTTCTGACCCTGAAGCCTGGAAGCTCTTCACCGATGGAGCTTCAAGCGTTGAAGGGTCAGGAGCCGGGCTCATTTTAATCAACCCTGAAGGCTTAGAATTCACATATGCTCTTCGATTTGAATTCCAGACCACAAACAATGAAGCTGAATACGAAGCATTGACAGCTGGGTTGAAGATAGCTAAGGAGATGAAGGTTCAAAAGCTTCAAGTCTTCACAGACTCATTGCTTGTGTCAAGCCAAGCCAAGTCAATGACAGTTACGTTGCAAAAGAACCCAACATGAAGAAATACAAAGAAAAAACCAAGGAATTGATGAACACGTTCCAGACATGTACCATCAAACAAGTCCCGAGATCTCAAAACAAGAGAACAAATGCCTTGAGTAAGCTTGCCTCCCTCACCTTTGCCCATCTTACAAAAAAAGGTGTTGGTGGAGGTATTGAAAGCTCCCTTAATTCAAAAATTGAATGTTCAAGATGTAATCAGCTAGTTAACCATCGGAGTTAACCAGTATTTCATCAATTAGCTATTTAGATTTATGATTAATATATGAAGAAACACGGAACTAATTAAGGGATTAATCAGTTTGGTTTATGTTTCTACCATGATGGTTAATCTTCTTTATGGTTTCCTGAGCTCCTTAATGACTGCGGTTATCTGCAAAACAGAACACCGTTACTCGTTAAGAGGGGAATGTGGGGGTTTCCCTCTTAACCGGGCTCCGGCGTGAGAATAAGCGACTACTTTTGGGAGATAATTAAGTAGTAAGTAAAGAGAGTAGAGGGTATGGAATGTTTAACATGTGAAGTGAGGTCTCTATTTATAGCCGGAGTAGTGTAAGAGGGTGTGGGCTGATGGGCCTTGGGCCGGAAGGTGACAACATGGAGGATATGCTCCTTGTCTCACTGGTGTCGACCGTTAGTGGCTTCTAGGAGCTTTCTGGAGCTGGCGCAATGTGATTGGAGCCACGTGTCACCGTTGTCGGCCTGACCGCCCTTCTGCCATCAGCAGGTAAGTGGAGATCGTGGGGCAGTTGTCTCTGCCTTATGATTGGTGCCATGTAGGCGTCTTTAACTACTTTTTGTCTCCTGCATGTCAGATGATCGTGGAGCACGATTGAGCAGAGCCAGAAGGACGTTGATTGGCTCTTTTCTTCTGCCACTTGTACCTTGTGTACTATCTGGAGCAGCTTTGCGTTGCTTCCCTGCACGAGTCTTGATGGGCACGTTTACTAACTCGCGCGAGGTTTAGGTGACTGAGTATTGTTTCTGCATGCTAAGTGTTGTTATTGGAGCTTCTTATTGTCTAGGTCTCGCGCGACGTAAAATAGAATATGGTGCAACTCGCGCGAGGTTAATGATAGGAAGCTTTTTTAATAAGGAGTATGGTCCCGCGCGCAACCTTTACGGAGGTTTGCGCGGCTTTTTTGGGACCATACCCCTTCAAGTCCCCCCAGTCCAGTGCTGCACCATGCGCAAGGCAAGTGGTTGGAGCTCTGGACTTGAAATAAAAGTTGTGGAAAATGTTTCCTTGGCTTTGGTAGACGGGGCGCGAGTAAGTTCCGATTGTTAATATTGCGCGGTCTTGGTAGCTTCTGCATAACGTCTGTGGTAATTTGGGCGGGAGAATCCTCGAAATTTGAATTCTGACGGTTTGGTGAGAATGTCGCGGTTGGTGACGTTTGATTTGACCGCTGACACGATTGTCGTCAAGTTGTTGCTGACGGTTTGGCTTTTCGTCAGGAGAGTGAGGCCCATGCGCTCGTGGTAACCGTCACTCCGGGAAACACATCTTACGTGGCTTTTTCCGATTGGCTACGCTCGCGGCGATTTCGGCACGGTTACCCATCGCATTAAATGCGATGGGTATATATATCTGAAGAGACATGAGGGGTTACCACTTTCTCTTCTACTCTTAATTCTTTATTTCCTCTCGAATTCCTCTGGATCTTCAGAGTTTGAAGAACACGGTTGCAGATCTTCACATCCTTGAAGAACGTCGTAGCAGATCTTCAAGTCTGTTTGCAGAATATTCAAGACTTCATTGTTGATTTATCAATGGCTGAGGAACACCATGAAGACAATCCCGGAGAAGAAGGCCCTGTTCCGGTTCTCTGGTGGGATTTAGGGTTGTTTGAACAAATAGTACGGGGTTTCCGGTTTCCACCGGAATGGGATGCTAGGAACCCCGGTCAAAACCAAACGGCCGCAGATCCACCACCGGGTTATATAACGTTGTTTGAAGATTTCTTCCATCAAGGTAATTTCCGATTGCCGGCGACGAACTTCATGGCCCATATTCTTCAGTTTTATGGGTTTCACATATCTTAGTTGATTCCACCAGGGATGGTGAGAGTTCGACACTTCGAGTTTTTATGTCGCTCTCATGATATCGAGCCGACTGTTGAGAAATTCCGGGCTTTTTACCAGCTTCAAATAAATATGGGTTTCTATTCTTTCGCCAGTCGTGGCGCCGCAAAGAAGATATTTCTGAACCCCCCCAAGAGTTTCCATGACTGGAAACCAAAGTTTTTCTATATCCGGGAGGAGGTAATCCCGATCACCATAACCTTCCGCGCCTGGTCAGAAGCGATTGTGAAAGAGGATCTGGCGATTCCAAAAAATGAGGCTTGGTATAAACAGCTTACTTCAACTCCAAACCGAGTGTTTGGTGAAAATGTCCTTGTCGCGGCGCGGCTGAGTGATCAATGGCCGCCTGAGAGCGAAGACGTCCCTGTCTTAAAGTTCCAGGATAAAGGTTAGCTATTTCATTTGGTTTGCTGATTTATGTTTCGCAACTGTGTTTATTTATACAATTTGTCTTGTAGAGGCGCGCCTGTACCATGCTGCGTTCTCCACCTTTGGTGGGTCTATGAGCGTGCGCCCGCTCCGGGCTGGGGAGGAGTATTGGTATGAACAAATTAAGGGTAATTTCATGTACCCGGTTGCTGATGCATTTTCCGCGCCGCCTACCGCAACTGAAGGTGCGCATATACCTAACCCTCGTCCCTTGCGCTCTGTCACTTCTGCTGGGAAAGAGGTTGTCTATATTTCCAGCGAAGAGTCTGTGGGATCCTCAACCGGGGAGTTAAGTTCCTGGTCTACCATCTTTGCAGGTGTGCTGCGCGATTTAGGCATCGACCCTGAAGAGAAGAAAAAACCAACCAGGAAGAAGAAGGTGATCAACCTTGAGCCTGAAGTGACGAGTAAGAAGGGTGGGAGTAGCCGCGCAGCTGCTGGTGCTGCTGATAAAGGTACTCTTCGGCTTCGTCAGAGTGACTTGAAAGATTATGTGATAATTAGTGACTCACTTGAAGGCTTGTCGCGCGCAGGCGAGAAGAAAGCTGGAGCGGGTGGCTCGAAAAGTGGAGGTAGCGCGGATTCTCGTAACCCAGATGCTGGCGCTACTCCGTCCTCTGTTGCGCATGAAGAGGAGGAAGAAGAAGAAGAGGAGGAGGCTGCTGAAAAGTTGATCAGCAGAAAAAGAGTTAGAAGCGAAACTACAGCTGGTGTGTCAGCTGCGCCCGGAGCTGGTGAGGTTCCCTTGATTGGGAAACGGAGCAACTTGCGCTCGCTTTACAAAGTTTCTCCGGGTTAGTTCTTTAGTCACGTTATTCTGTTACCTCCGCTCTTTTTAACACTTGGTTTTTGCAGAGTTTAAAAAGAAGACCCCTGAAAAGGGTGTGGTGTTTGTAGATCCCCTAGAGCCGGCGCATAAGAGGCCGAAGGTTACTGCCAAGCCTTTCAAAACGGTGGAGTCTGATAAGGCAAGGCATGCTGTCGAAGTCGAGAAGGGGAAGACTGGCGCGACAGATAAGAGTAAGTCTGAAGAAGAGAAGAGGAAGGCTGATGAGACGCGTAGGAAAGTCGAAGCCGATGAAGATCGACGGAAGAAGGCTGAGGATGAGAAGAGAAGGTTGGTTGAGCAGGAGAAAAACAGGCTAGCTGAGCAGGAGAAGAAGAAGCTAGCTGAGCAGGAGAAGGAGAAGGAGAAATCCGCTGCTGACAAGTCTGTTGGGATTTCTACTGGAAAAGGTGCGGCTTCTGGTTCGGCGGCTGGTCCGAGTGGTGTAAAACATGGCGCGCCGCCGCGCTCTCCGATAGGCCCCCGGGATACTGTGGGGGAAATTTATTACAAGTCTTACACGGAAGAGAGCCGTGGTGACGCTCCGTACCAACCGCCATGGGGCTTAAAGCAAAAGGATACCTTCCAAGAATTCACGCCTTGCCGCGATTGGTTGCTGAATTCCATTCCTCCAGGTGAGGTTGATCGCCAAAGAGCGCGCACTCACAGCGGGCTATATCATGCTTAGGTTGTTGGCGAGGCCAACACCCGCGCTGCTAACCAGGAAATTGTTCGCGAGTGGCGAACACTGGTTAGGGAGAGGGATGATTGGGAGAAATACCGCGATCGGATACTAAGGCGTGCCACTGAGCTGGAAAAATCTAGAACTGCTTTTGACGAAGAGAGAGCGAAATTCGAGGCTGACCGGAAATCAGAAGAGTGGGGGCGCGAGGGCCTGAGAAGCAAGCTTCAAGCTGCTGAACAGCAGTTGGCTAAGGAGAAAGCTGAGTTTAAACGCATATGAGAGAAAGACAATGAGCGCGCATCCGCGGCTCGTAACAAGATTGTTAACCTTGAAGCCAAGGTTGTTGAGTTAGCAGCGAAGGCGGAGGATGCGCACACTGCGCACGCTGCTAAAGAGCAGGCTGAGGTTTGAGAAACTTCTTATTCCGTTTAGTACTTTCGCTTAGTATGTTAACTGAGTCTTTTATCCCTTGTAGGCCGAATTGGCTGAGGTTAAGGCACAATTGTCTGGTAAAGACAAGGATTTGACTGTTAAGGACGTCGAGATCGCTGAGCTGAAGCGTCGATTGCGAGAGCAAATTGAAAAAAATGAGTCTTTGGAGATCGATCTCGAAGCAGAGAAGGTTAAAGCTGCCACTGCGGAAGAGGCCAAACAAAAGGCTGAGGAGGCGCGAGACATTAGCACCAGTGCTCTTAATGTAGCACAAAACAACTACTCCGAAGCTCAAGGTATCGTGGATACTTTGGTCACTGAAGCCGAGTGGCTGCGTGGGCGCGGAATGGTGCTGGTATGATTCTTCTTGACTGTTTTGATTTATTGAAACCTGTTGGCTTAAGTATTGCGTTTGCTGTAGATGGCCAACTCCATCCTAAACGCTGGAGAATTGGATAAGGCTGTTGCGGCCGTTATAGATGCGTCCCTCGCAGTTGGTCACCGTAAAGGCTATCTTGAATGTGCGCAACATGCAACAGTTATGCTTGGACAGGAGTTCGACACTAGTCACTGCTCAGTGACTGATGAAGCTGAGGCTGAGCTAGCTCGCGCTGAACACGGTTATGATCATCTATCAATTCCGGTGATGGATTTGGTTACTGATGCGCTGAAGCATGATGACTGGTGTCAACGACTGAAGAATATCCTTGACCCACCGGAGACCGTTGAGCTCTCGGATGAGGAGGAAGCTGCGGGTGATGATGGCGATGGTAAAGGTGATGGTGATGGTGATGGCGACAAGCATGATGATAGCTTTGAATAGGCTAGTACTTTTAGGCTCTGTGCCCTGTAATTTTTCCTTGGAAGTTTTGAAATGTAAACCTTTGCGTGGTTACGCTTGTTTCTGATCAAATGAATGACACTCTGTTTTATTGTAACTGTTACGTGGTCGCGCTTGCTTCAAATATGATGTTCGTTTAGTTTTTCCGTTACAATTATTGCACTGTTGTTAGAAACTTTGGTTAAGTTAGCGCGAATAAATGTAAGTGCGGCTCTTGTGTGAGCGTAATTGCCCGGTCTCGCGCTATGTTCGCGAAGGACCTTGGAGGCGTAAGTCAAGAGCTCGTAAGTTACTGGAGTGTTTTCGTGCTAATCAGAAGTTTAACATGCATTTGTAACGAAAAAGTAATGGAAAACATGTCGTATGCTTTCATTGACTTGGAAACAGGCGCTTAGGCCAATCATGCATTGCTTGTAACGTAAAAGGCGTGTAGCCAACATAGGAAAGTAAAAGGCGCATGGCCAACATTAGTGGATAAAGGCGCAGGGCCTAGAATAGTCACATATTGCATTTGCGCAGTTGTTGCGCATTCCACGTGCGCGAGATGATGTGTCCATCTAGGGTGTGCAATTTGTAAGCCCCTTTTCCTAGCACTTCATGTACTAAGTATGGGCCTTCCCATATGGGTGTTAGCTTCCCTGGGCGTTCGGCGTTTGAGGCTTCGTTGTCTCTAAAGACGTATTCCCCTGGAGTGAAGGTACAGATGCGGACTCGCGCATTGTAGTACCTTTCCAGTTGGGTTTTGTACTTGGCCTCTTTAATTCATGCAATTTCGCGCCTTTCTTCTAGTAAATCCAAGTCGAGACGATGTTCTGTCTCGTTGTCGATTGCGTTGACTGCTGTCAAGCGCGGAGAGGGCAGGCCTACTTCTGCCGGGATAACCGCTTCTGAGCCATAGACTAGGCTAAAAGGGGTTTCGCCGGTACTCGTCTTTGGCATGGTTCGGTGAGCCCACAAGATACTCGGGAGCTCATCCACCCAGCCTCTTCGCTTCGTGCCCAGTCGGGCCTTTATCCCATCGACAATACACTTGTTCACACTTTCAACCTGTCCGTTGGCCTGAGGGTGCGCAACGGAGGAGAAGGTGTGTTCGATTTTCATTTCTTTCAACCACTTCTGGAGGTCCTCAGACGCAAAGTTGGTGCCATTGTCAGTTACAATCTTGAGGGGGAGGCCAAATCTGCAGATGATGTGTTCCCAAATCTGCAGCCCCCGTAAGCATTTGGATAAACAGATGGCACCACATGGGCATATTCCATCCTCCCATGCAGCCCACGCTTGTGAAAACTCTGACGTGATCATCGGGATCAGTCAATCCGTTAAACTTTCCGACTGTCGGAGGTAACTTTTCTCTCTTGAGCGGCGCCAGTGCGATCTTTGGAATGAACTTTGAATGTTCTACAGTTTCCTCTGGTCGATAGGCGAGGCGAAAGTCACGCTCTGCCTCTTCGGTGTACCCAACGTGCTGCCTTGGTTTGTAGTACTCGTGATTTCTTTGTAAACGATTGAAGACCGAAGATTCTTCATCGTTCTCCCAAGTTGGATCATTTGGGTCGGTATCTTCCCATTCATCGTTCATGTTGCGCGGCGTGAGCCGGCTATGAACTGGGCCTCTTTGGAAGTTTGACGGATCGTCATAGTAGCTTTCTGTTTCTCCCCGGGTGTCGCGCGTGTCCTGCATGCTTAGTCTTCGGGTAGACATGACGGGTATCCCTCGAAGCATTGTTGAACATGAGCTAAAGATACCACCCGATGTTAAGCCTGTTGTCCAAAAGAAGCGAAGTCTAGCACCCGAAAGAAGCTTGGCAGCATGCCAAGAGGTTGAAAAGCTCGTCTCAGCTGGAATTCTCCGAGAAGTCAAGTATCAATCCTGGGTTGCAAACCCAGTCATGGTTTGAAAGCCTGATAACTCTTGGAGAATGTGCATTGACTTCAAGAACTTGAACAAGGCTTGTCCCAAAGATTGTTACCCGTTGCCAGAAATCGACCTTAAGGTTGATTCCCTCACTGGTTACCCTTTCAAGTGTTTTCTTGATGCTTACAAGGGTTACCATCAAATCCTTATGAAAGAAGAAGATGAAGAAAAGACCGCTTTTCACACGGATAAGGGTATCTTTTGCTATCAAAAGATGCCCTTTGGCCTCAAGAACGCGGGTGCAACCTACCAACGCCTAGTTGACAAAGCTTTTGCCAGCCAAATTGGCAAAAACATGGAAGCATATGTCGATGATTTGGTAATCAAAAGCAAAACAGAATACCAAATGCTTGACGACATACAAGAAACTTTCCAAAACCTAAGGAAGGTTAACATGAAACTCAACCCCGAAAATGTTCATTTGGGGTCAAAGAAGGAAAGTTTATGGGGCACATTGTGGGAAAACAAAGTATAAAGGCCAATTCAAACAAAGTTAAAGCCGTTCTTGAAACCAGGCCCCCACGAAGCAAAAAGGAAGTAGAAAGTCTGAATGGAAAGCTTGCAGCCCTAAAGCGTTTTACCTCAAAACTGGCTGAAAAATATTTACATTTCTTTAAAAAGCTTAAAGGGTGCTCTGACAAAAAAGATTTCAAGTGGACTGAAGAAGCAGAACAAGCTTTCAACTAGATGAAGCTACACCTAGCTTCACTTCTTGATATTGCAGCCCCGGAAACATGAGAGCTGGTCTCTGTCTACCTCTCGGTTGCTGAAGAAGCAATAAGCGCGGTCCTAACCATTGAACGAGACAAAGTTCAGGTACCCGTCTATTTTTGCAGCAAAACTCTAAAATTGGCAGAAATCTAGTATCCCCCTCTGGAGAAGCTTGCCTTAGCCCTAGTCCAAACGGCTAGAAGGCTTCGAAGGTATTTAGAATGGGCTGTGGAATTGGGTGAGCACAAAATCACCTATGTTCCAAGAAAAGCCATTAAAGCCCAAGTCTTGCCCGACTTCATTGTGGAAGTCCCAAAGCAAGCTGTCACGGAAGTTAATACAACTATGGCTGAACCTTCTGACCCTGAAGCCTGGAAGCTCTTCACCGATGGAGCTTCAAGCGTTGAAGGGTCAGGAGCCGGGCTCATTTTAATCAACCCTGAAGGCTTAGAATTCACATATGCTCTTCGATTTGAATTCCAGACCACAAACAATGAAGCTGAATATGAAGCATTGACAGCTGGGTTGAAGATAGCTAAGGAGATGAAGGTTCAAAAGCTTCAAGTCTTCACAGACTCATTGCTTGTGTCAAGCCAAGTCAATGACAGTTACGTTGCAAAAGAACCCAACATGAAGAAATACAAAGAAAAAAACCAAGGATTTGATGAACACGTTCCAGACATGTACCATCAAACAAGTCCCGAGATCTCAAAACAAGAGAACAAATGCCTTGAGTAAGCTTGCCTCCCTCACCTTTGCCCATCTTACAAAAAAGGTGTTGGTGGAGGTATTGAAAGCTCCCTTAATTCAAGAATTGAATGTTCAAGATGTAATCAGCTAGTTAACCATCGGAGTTAACCAGTATTTCATCAATTAGCTATTTAGATTTATGATTAATATATGAAGAAACACGGAACTAATTAAGGTATTAATCAGTTTGGTTTATGTTTCTACCATGATGGTTAATCTTCTTTATGGTTTCCTGAGCTCCTTAATGACTGCGGTTATCTGCAAAACAGAACACCGTTACTCGTTAAGAGGGGAATGTGGGGGTTTCCCTCTTAACCGGGCTCCGGCGTGAGAATAAGCGACTGCTTTTGGGAGATAATTAAGTAGTAAGTAAAGAGAGTAGAGGGTATGGAATGTTTAACCTGTGAAGTGAGGTCTCTATTTATAGCCGGAGTAGTGTAAGAGGGTGTGGGCTGATGGGCCTTGGGCCGGAAGGCGACAACATGGAGGATATGCTCCTTGTCTCACTGGTGTCGACCGTTAGTGGCTTCTAGGAGCTTTCTGGAGCTGGCGCAATGTGATTGGAGCCACGTGTCACCGTTGTCGGCCTGACCGCCCTTCTGCCATCAGCAGGTAAGTGGAGATCATGGGGCAGTTGTCTCTGCCTTATGATTGGTGCCATGTAGGCGTCCTTAACTACTTTTTGTCTCCTGCATGTCAGATGATCGTGGAGCACGATTGAGCAGAGCCAGAAGGACGTTGATTGGCTCTTTTCTTCTGCCACTTGTACCTTGTGTACTATCTGGAGCAGCTTTGCGCTGCTTCCCTGCACGAGTCTTGATGGGCACGTTTACTAACTCGCGCGGGGTTTAGGTGACTGAGTATTCTTTCTGCATGCTAAGTGTTGTTATTGGAGCTTCTTATTGTCTAGGTCTCGCGCGAGGTTAATGATAGGAAGCTTTTTTAATAAGGAGTATGGTCCCGCGCGCAACCTTTACGGAGGTTTGCGCGGCTTTTTTGGGACCGTACCCCTTCAATATAGTTAGACTATTTATTTACTAACGAATGAACACTCCTACATAAGCGGTAAACTATATCAGCTATCATCAATATACAAGTTTAGTTTTAGGTCAAAACTCAAAAGAGATCTCATAATGAGAAGTCGTTGCCCATAGGCCATAGGCCATATTGGGCTTCATGAATCTCAAAGCTTCACTTCTGGGCTTTTAAAGTCTCCACCATTTTGTTGAGGTTATTCACGTTTCTTAATCATTGATGAATGAATGATCAGTTTTAATGTCTACTAGATTTAACATTAAAATGAAATGCTATAGGTTTATAAATGTAAAAGTCCCGCCTAGGCTTCAAGTACTCCTCGAGTACTCACTACAAGTTAGGCTGCCGATGCCCGAGTATTGATCGCCTAGGTCGATAACTCTTCGAGTAATCTCCGTCTAGGTCGAGTACTCCCGAGTACTCTCAAATCCGACAAGGGAGCGCTTAGCGACTTTTACAGTCATGGTTTATATTACTTTAATTTTTAACTAATTCAAAGATAAGTTAACAAGTTATTTAGAGAAAAAGTTAATAAAAATCAAGTCTTGCAATTTCAATTTGAAGGTTATAATTGTATATTTATATTATGTGGATCACATAATACTATCTATGACTACAATAAATAAATGTTTAATACAACCAAGAAGTATGTAGAATAACCTTAAATATGTAAATATCATGACCAAGAAGTAAAATTAACCAAGCCTTGCAATTTCGTTGGCTTGAAATACAAGTCTTATATTTTCCTAATTATATTACTTTTCCGAATACTTTTTTTATACTTTTTTTTTAACAGCAACATGCTATATATAAATATAGCAAACCAGCAAGAAGCTGGGAGTACATACGACGGAAAGCGAAATCATACAATCAAAGAAATATCGAAATAATCCATCTATTCCAGTCCAAAGACACACCCTTCACCCTGTTTTTAACCCACCCGAACGTCTCTTCTTTAATAAGCTCCACGATCCTTCTAACCGGCACCATGTTCCCATTAAATTCTTCGTCGTTTCTAGCTAGCCAAAGGCGCCAAAAACTGCCCAGAACCACCAGGTGCACTACCTTTTTCCATTTTTTCGAGTCCACTTGAGACTGAATGTGGCTGAGGAGCTGGTTGACTGTCATCTCCTCGCTAATGACCGGGACTTTTATCCATCTGAGGACGTTCCACCAAACGCTTTTGGCCCATAAACAATCTGCGAAATGGTGATCACATGTTTCTTCACTCAACGCGCATCTACTACTCAGGGCCGGCTCTTGGGCCGGCCAACCCGTGCCGTCGCTCGAGACCCAAAATTTTAAAGCCGAAATGTTTTTATAAGCTTTTATATATATAGTAAATTATAAATTTAATATACGCATTCATTTCTTATACATAAAAGTGTTGGTGGTGGAGTGGTAAAATCACCTCAAAATAAAGTGTAGGTCTCAAGTTCAAAGCTTGGCTTAACCACCAAGGTCTTAATTTTTTTAACTCGTTACCTCTTACCAAAACTTTGGGCCCAGTTTTTTATTTCGTCCAAGGCCTAAATTATTTTGAGAGTTCTCGGAGACGGCTCTGACTACACAGACTATCGTCGATAAGGATCCCCCTTTTTGCGAGCGACACCTTGGCTGCCAGTCTAACGGAAACTGTCCGCCACACGAGGTAGTTGACCTTGAGAAGCGCCCAAGCGTTCCATTTGAAGGAACCCCCGTCACTGAAAACCGACGCCTTCAGGTCATGCGAATGCATCTAACCGAAAACCGTCCGCCTGCCTCGTTTGCCCAAACCCATTTATCCAACTTATGTGACAGAATTACATCATTCAGCGAGCGCATAAGAACCCCCAACTCAGCCCATTCAGCAGCAGAATTAGGATCTCTGACCCCCTCCCACCGCCATTAACTTAACGAACCCGTGACTTCATAGCAGGAGGCCACCTTAGCGTCTTTCACAGCAGCAAGCCGGAACACATTTGGGAACAGAAGCTTTAATGGAGCTCCCTTGATCCATGTATCAAACCACATCCTTGTCTTTGCTCCATCCCCAATTTGAACCTTTAGAGAATCTTTTACCTTGATACCCATCTTCCCGAGACTCCCATCTACATCGGCCAAGTCTTTCCACCAACCCGTAACTGATTTGTTAATTAATTGGAATAATCTCCGCGCCTTTATCCGGGCTGTGGATGGCAGTTATAACACGGACACATAGTTGATTCGGGTCTTCCTAATCGCCCCACTTACCAGGGAATTTCATGTAATCCATCACCCTTAGCAGAAATTTCTAGTTCAAAGTATCGTAGGGTTTCGCAAAATCGACTTTGAACAATAGTATTTTGTTTTTAGATTTTTTTCGCCCAAGATACTACTTCACTTACGATGAGTGGGCCGTCTAAAATATTGCAACTCCCCACAAAAGCAGACTGCGAAGAGGATATTAGACCGCCAAGCAACTGTTTCAGACGGTTCGCAAGTACCTTAGCAATGATCTTATAAAGGAGACCGATAAGAGATGTCGGTCGGAATTCACCCAACTCGGTTGGATCCTCCACTTTAGGAATTAAAGCTACCAAGGAAGGGTTAAGACCTAGCTTAATTTTCCCTTGTCATGAAAATCATCTAGAAGTGAAATAAAAAACAGTTTTAATAATATCCAAAAATGTTTCAAGAAGCGAACCGTAAACCCATCTGGGCCGGGAGATTTGGTTCCATTGCAATCCCAAATAGCTTCTCGAATCTCCACTTCCATAAACGGCCTCACAAGAGCTGCTGCTTGACCTTTAGACAAGGAACTGAGACCTAAATTCTGAAAGATATGCCTTCTATGAATAGGCTCGGTGAACATCTTCTTAAAGTGGTTTTTGACTCCTTCTTTCAATGCGTCCAGCTCTTCGACCCACACCCCATTCAAAAACAAGCCATTAATGTGTCCGGCTCGTCGACCCACACCCCATTTAAAAACAAGCCGTTAAATGCCACTAACAAAACAAAAACCAAAAAATAAGCTAAAATAAAGAATTTGGAGATGCCTGGATTAGAACCTAGGTGTTGGATCTGAGTTTGTTTCTGATTGTATTTTGTGTTTGTAATTAAAATGAAAATGGATGAGTGTGCAGCGGAATTATGATGAAAACAAACTTTGCATACAATCAAACGAGAGTAATACTTTGATCAAACATCTTTTCACAATGAATCGGAAGATTGAATTTATTTCAATAACGATTACAATGATTGATGAATGAATGCAAACTCCCCCTCAGCCAGAGCTCAGTTGTTTGTTCGTGCAAAGAAGACGATGATGCAAAAGAGCTAATAGAACAGTACAAAGTACTGAACTATTTATAGGCACTAGCAAACCACTGAGCATCTTAGCTGACGTCACCATGAAAGTGACATCTAACCTCCTAACAAACTCTAACCTCTGATCTATACAAACACTGCTATGTTAACTACTACTATTACATTACATTACAAAACAGACTATAGATCAGCTGCTACAACCTTCCACTGCTGTGAACCCAGCAGTACTTGTCCGGATCAGCAGTGCTTGACTCAAGGCAGTAGATTGAATCAGCAGGGCTTTAGTCTTTCATCAGGTCTTTACTTGAGCAGCAGTTGTAGGTCAGCAGTTTGCAAGAACAGCAGATAGGAGGTCAGCCGATGTTGAAATCACTTTCAAGGGGAGAGACTTGTATGTAAACATCTGCTTATTCTGGATCCGCTGCTCTGATCCAGTTTTGGCTTTAATTATATGTTCCTCTGATAGGGTTCAATCCCAACAATCTCCCCCTGGAACAGATAATGCCAAAACTCTTCATTATTGTGGACATTTATTGCCTCATCAACAGTTCCCTTATCTGGCCTTTAAATTGTAGTTCAAAGTCAAGGGCATCTGTGTCTTCATCATCCCTGCTAAGTGGAAGATCAAGGAGATCTTGCAAATCTTCAAGACTCAGGCCAAGAGCTTGTTCCCTTGATATTTTCTCCACTTCTCCACCAGACCTGAGCAAAGTCAATACGCAGGTCTGTTTGTCAGTTTCCCACTTTTGTATTTTTGAGCCTGGTGGGTTTCTTGGGAGATGTTTATTTGCAGAGGTATTTGGTGAGGCTGGCCTATTCATAACTGGCTGAGCAGTATTTGCAGTTTGATCCAAACCAAGAGTTTCTATGATCATTTTCTTTATGCCTTCTTTTACAAGGTCATCTCCTTTTATCATCTCTTGGATGGTTTCACTTCCCAGCTGTTTGTGTGTAATTCTTTTATAGATGGCAGCACCAGTTGGAGCAGTGGCTCTCCTGATTTGCAGCTTTGTTGGTCTTTTTGAAACCTCTGCTTCAGGATAGTCAGGCTTTTGAGGAACATTTGGATCTTTCTTTCTTAGTTCCTCCAACCTTTTGTAGGTGATCCTGACCACATCTTCTTTCCATCTAGCAATTTGTCTTTTGTTTCCATATTTAGCTGCAACTAGTTCTTCTTTCATCTTTTCAGTTCTACCTGTTTGTTAGGTACATTCTTTCTAAACTTTGCCCAGTCAGGAGGAGTGTGAGTGACTTTCCTTTTTATCATGTCTTGAATTCTTGCTGCTTCATTTTCAAGCTCAGGAACAGTCCACTCTTTGTACATGTATCTCTCTCCTTTGTACTTCTTGTGAGCCATGATGCTTTCAATGTAGTCTTTCTTCAAAGTTTCAGCTGCTCTTTCTGAAATTTGTTGACTGACATTTTTTGCAAATTGTTCTAGGGATCTGACTTGTGTGAGCAGATATTGATAGTTTCTTAAAATTTCTTTGTCAGATTTCCCTTGTGTGTTTCTTTTTGAAATATCCTCTGCTTGCTTGGCCTTGATTTTTAAATATTCATCAACATTTTTAGGCCAGGGATATCCTTTTATTGATGGCAAACTCCTTTTGGCAGGGTCATCTTCATAGTAAAAAGATTTTATTTCTTCTCTAACAGCTGCTAGTTCAAGAGGAAATTGAACACCTGCAGGAGGTAAGGGCTTGTGCATTCGAACTGAAGAGAGAGGAACTGGTTTTGGTATTGTGACAAGAGCTAAAGATTTTGAAGATGTTTGTGATGGTGAAGTGTCATCATCTTTGAGAATTAGCCTTCTCCTCTTTGTTTGAGGAAGGGCTGATGATGTTTTGGATGGAACAGTGGTTGTGGATATAGTGGCAGTGGTTTGTGATTGACTAACAGTTGTTGAAACAACTGGTGTTCCAACCACTGTTGTCTTTACAGCAGATGTTGTAACAACTACTGTCTTCTGCCTTTTGGCAGGAGGTGATTTTGTTTTTGGTGGTGATGGTGGTAAGGCAATGGATGTAGTGTGTGTTGAAGTGGAAGCAGATGTTGAAACCACTGAAGTACCAACAGTAGTGGGTACAACAGGAGTTACAACAACTGTTTTAGGTGGTGGTTTTGGAACAGACTTTGAACGTCTGGTTGGAATGGATTTGGGTAGCCTTACTCTTCTTGTAGGCTTCTTCTTTTCATCAACAAGATTTTCATCATCTTTTGACCCTGAAGTACCCTGATCCGGATAATCCACCCTGGCTTTCTTTTTGGCCTCTCTATCCCTTTTTACACTTGCAACTGCTTCTGCCAGTGCATTTGTGGTCACATCAATTTTCTTGCTTCCATCTGGCAGAGGGATCTGTTTGGTCATGTTTGCATTTTCTGGTTCAATGTAGAGACCATCCTCTATTCCCTTCTTTTTCCACTCCTGAATTTTCTCCCCCTTTTTGGCATTATCTGGGGGAAGTTGATCAATGAAGAGAACTGTTGGAGGAGCAGTGCCAGTGGTGTGCAGGATATGAGTTTTGAGAGCCTTTAGATCAGCCTGAGTGTTCTTGAACCTTGACTCCATTGCATTTATCAGCTGTTGAACATGTTTTTCATGTTGCTGATCTGCTAGTTGTGCTTGATGATGGAGAAAAGGTTGAAATAAGTTCCAGAGCTCATTTGCAGCAGGTGCCTGTTGTGGAGCAGGTGCTTGAGATGGAATAGCAGTTGATTGTACCTTTTGTACTTGTAACAACTGTTGTAACATATCTTTGAGTTCTGCAACAGAGTTATCAAGCTTTTTAACACGATCCGTCAATTTCTGGTACTTTAAACCATCACCCAATTTAATGGGATCATCTGATTTCCCACTAACAGTGGTTTTATCAGTGGTAGAGGTAAGGAGTATACTCCAAACATTAACCACTGATGCCCTTTTTTCTTGGTAGTGGGGTCTTCTCCCTTCAACACTTGACAACCTTTTGATGTTGCCAGTAGGATAAATAAATCCACTGGTGGTTGGCAGAGGTGCTATAAAAGGAATTGCCTCCAAGGAAGTCTTATTGATGTAACCACTGTCCAACTGTAAACCAGTGGGTTCAACAGTTGTAGTGGCTGCTTCACTTGGATTACCACCAAGAGTTACTTGTAACTCAAGGGGTGTAACCTCCTCAGGTTGTGTTGGTGGGTTAGCAAGGAATGATACATCAGGCTCAGTCAGTTGTTGAGGCATATTCTCATTAACAGGTGATTGAGAAGGACTGAGTAATGCCTGGTTCAAATCTATTGCATCCAACAAAAGTTGTGTTTTTGGTGGAATTGTGGATGCGAGGTGGGGTGTAGAAAGAGAATTTGCCCCGGGCATTGGGTTGTGGATGATGGAAACGAGTGTTTCCAGAGCATCATAATGTGGTGGCCCTATGTGTACAACCTGTTCTTTTTGTGAAGAAGCAGGAGGAGTTTTGGTTATGGGTTGAGATATTTGTACCAACTGCTGTGAGGAAGTAGCAGCAGTGGTTTCTTGTGACATTTGTGCTGTCACAGGCAGTAGCTCTGGTATCTCATCCTCCAGAGTTGCCCTTTTGATTGGTTTGGGGGGTTTTTGATTTTTCTTTTTGTTTGGCTTTTTGGGATTTGTAGGTCTGGGTTTCAAAACAGTTGGTCTGCTGCTTTGATCACCTTGAGCAGTGGACTCAGCAGCAGATACCTGAGGAGCAGTGGTAGCGGCTAAATTCTGCTCAGGCACCTCTGCTTGTGTTTTGCAAGGTGCTAACATTCTTGAAAAAGTTTCAGTTGTTAAACTGTTTATTTGAGTAGAATCACCTTGAATTATTGATGCTAAATCATCCTTACTGAATTTCTTTTCAAAATAGTAACTTAAAAACCTTGAAAACAGTAAGAATGATTTTGTTTCAACATTATTAACCAAATCTTTAAAGATTTCCCGAGAATAGTTAAAATTTTCTTCTTGAAGAATTGCATATCCCAGATTTTGAATCTTTAAAGGGATTTCATTGAAAGAAGTGGTTTTGTTTGAAACACATAGTAGGAGGGTATGAAATAAAAATCTGGTTGCAGAAGGAAAATAACCTTTTTGTAAGGTAAGTTTCTTCATCATTGTGGCTTCATACCCTCTTTCAATGAAGTCAGTTTGTAACTCGTTTTTAGTGAAAGAAGTTTTACCTTCCTGATCATCGAGTTGAAAGACCTCTGAAATGGATTGTGGCGTGATTTGGACAGCTTTACCCTTTATAGAAGAGTGTATGGTGGTTGCAGTGTCTCCTTGTTTTTCAAAGGTTGCATTCTTCCAGAACTCCCTTTGGGTCTCCAAATAGATTGGTGCATCGGCGGTGAACAAAGTTTTGTACTTTGATTTTGCCATGGTGTCAATGATGGAATCGAAAACATTGGTGGTTCCTGGTTTTGTGAGAAGACCCAGGAGATTGTGAGATGATTTATATGGGATTTCAGTGGAGATTGCCTTTTGAGAGGCTGTTTTCGATGATGATTTGGAAGTGGGTTTTGCAGATGGCTTCAATTTTGTCATTTTTTGAAGAGAATGATCGAAGAAATTTGTGAAAGATGAGATGAAAAACTGCTTTGAGAGGAGAATTTTTAAGAATTCAATTCAACAGTAAAACCCTGTTTTAGTGGTGAGTGGGGGATTTTTATAGGGAAGAAAGTGAATGCTGACGTGGCAGTCGTTACAAAAGGTCTGACCACTATGTACTGCCCACGTGACAACCCCTGGTGAAAGTGAAGGACAGTACTTTTATGAAAGTGACTGATGAAAGCAGTGGTAGTAAAGCAGTGGATGATTTTCACTATCAGTGGATAGCATATCAGTGGAT
This sequence comes from Helianthus tuberosus, assembly GCA_030545235.1. Lineage (NCBI taxonomy): Eukaryota > Viridiplantae > Streptophyta > Magnoliopsida > Asterales > Asteraceae > Helianthus > Helianthus tuberosus. The sequence continues at coordinate 154,928,727 of CM060409.1, forward strand.
AAAATACTGCTTTTGAACAACAAAGTTTATCAATGAAATGAGAGAACAGGGGTTGACTTTCAGCAGTGGACAGACTTTTTGAAGTAGAGCAGACTTTTGAATAATCAGTGGATATGGCAGACTTTTAAGGATTTTAATGAAACTTTCATTGTTAGCTATTTTTAAGGATGGATTTTTGATTTTCTGAAAACATTTTGTTGCTTTTATACATAGAAAAACAAGATGTTGCTTGTTATTCCATGTTCAGCATCCCAATCCTAGAGACCAAGCTTTCAAAAGTGGCTGTATCAAGTGCTTTTGTGAGCACATCTGCCAGCTGGTCTTTAGTTGGGACATGATGCAGAGAAATCAAACATTTTTCATAGCAATCCCTCACAAAGTGATGTCTGATGTTGATGTGTTTGGTGGTAGAGTGGGAAACTGGATTTTTGATGATATTTTCTGCTGCCTGGCTGTCCAACATGAGTGGTGTCTTTAAGGCAGTGATACCAAAATCCAGTAACTGATTTTGAAGCCACAGGAGTTGAGCTGTACAGCTTGCAGCAGCAATGTATTCAGCCTCAGCAGTGGATGTTGAAATTGCTGCTTGTTTTTGCTTTGCCAAGAAACCAAGCAATCACCTAGAAATTGGCACCCTCCTGAAGTGGACTTCCTTGTGGTGTGACATCCAGCAAAGTCACTGTCTGAAAAACCTGAAAGCTTGATGTTCCCATTAGCTGGATACCAGATACCAAGTGTGGGAGCACCTTTTATGTGTCTGAAGATCCTTTTTACAGTAATGAGATTTGATTTTCTGGGAGCTGATTGACTTCTTGCACAGACACATGTTGCAAACATGATGTCTGGTCTAGGTGCAGTTAGGTACAATAGAGACCCAATCATGCTTCTATAAAGTGTTTGGTCAATCAGCTCATCTTTTTCATCAGACATAACCAGCTTATTTGTTGCCATGGGTGTGCTGCATGGTTTACAATCATTCATATCAAATTTGGTCAAAAGTTCTTTAGCATATTTGCTTTGATGAATGAAAGTTCCATTTTGCATTTGCTGTACTTGGAGACCAAGAAAGCATTGCAGTTCACCCATTGCACTCATTTCAAACTCAGCTGTCATGAGTTCTCTAAACTCTTCACACATTTTGTTACATGTGCTTCCAAAAATAATGTCATCCACATAAATTTGGTCAATCATTAAATCCTTCCCTCTCCATTTAAGAAACAGTGTTTTATCAATGGTACCTTTTTTGAAACCATTTGAGAGTAGGAAGTTGGAAAGAGTTTCATACCAGGCCCTTGGTGCTTGTTTCAGGCCATACAAGGCTTTGTTTAGCCTGTAGACATGATCAGGATAAAATGGATCCTCAAAACCTGGAGGTTGACAAACATACACCTCTTCTTGAATTGTACCATAGAGGAAAGCACTTTTGATATCCATTTGAAACACCTTCATGTTGTGGTTGACAGCAAAGGCCAGGAACAGTCTAATGGCTTCCAATCTTGCAACAGGGGCGAATGTTTCATCATAATCAATCCCCTCTTCCTGTCTGTAACCTTGAACCACAAGCCTGGCTTTATTCTTGACAACAATGCCCTTTTCATCAGTTTTGTTCTTGAAGACCCACTTTGTGCCAATGGGACTAACCTCTTCTGGCAGTGGTACAAGCTCCCATACTTGTTGTCTTTTAAACTGTTGGAGCTCCTCTTGCATGGCTTCTACCCAGCTGTTGTCTTTCAGTGCCTCTTGGTACTTGACTGGCTGATGGAGTGATAGAAAACCAGCAAAAAGACAAATGTTTTGGGTTTGGCTTCTTGTGAGCACCCCTTCATTGATGTTGCCAATGATTTGATCAGGTGGATGAGATCTCAAGAAGATTAAATCTCCTTGGTATGGTATGATGGCATTTGTTGGTGAAGGCTGCAAATGTGTATCAACTGAGCTAACCACTGCTGGTGACTTTGATGACCCAGCAGTGGCTTCAAAAGGTGGTGGAATAGGAGGTAATGAAGTGGACACCTGCTGACTTTTATCCACTATTTGGGGACTTTTGTCAGCAGTGTTTGAGGATGTAGAGGCAGTGGTTGATGGGCTACTTTGGTCAACAACTGTTGAGGTAGCAGTGGTTGAGCTTTGACAACTGTTTTGAACAGCTGATGCTTTTCCCTTTGTGGCAGACCTTTGAGGAATGATGATTTCATACCCATAGTCTGGTGTTGTATCCTCTGATGGACCTGCACTGTTAGTCTTGACAGCAGTATTTTCAAAAGTAAATTTTTCAAGATCAAACAGATCTGCAGGATTTGCTGGGATTTTCATTGATGAAAGTTCATTGAACTTAACATTCAAAGTCTCCTCCACTGCCTTGGTCCGTGTATTGAACACTTTGTAGGCCTTGGCAGTGGTTGAGTATCCCAGATGATAACCACAATCAATTTTGGCTGCAAATTTTGAAATGGAATCTTTTAAGTTCAAAATAAAGCATGGGCAGCCAAACACCTTAAAATATGAGATCAGTGGTTTGATTTTATACAGAATTTCATAAGCAGTCTTTTTGTGCCTGGGGTTTATTAAAACTCTGTTCTGGACATAGCAAGCAGTGTTTACTGCCTCTGCCCAAAAAGTTAATGGCAAACCTGAATCTGCAAGCATAGTTCTGGCAGCCTCAATCAAAGTTCTGTTCTTTCTTTCAACAACCCCATTTTGCTCTGGTGTTCTAGGGATGCTGTACTGCCTTACAATCCCTTTCTTCACACAGAAGGCATCCAACTCCTTATTTTTAAATTTTGTGCCATTGTCACTCCTGAAGCTTTTCACTGGAAGGTCAAATTGCTTTTCAACCTGTGTCACAAAGTCTTGCAAAATGCCTGCAGTCTCATCTTTTGAGTGTAAAAAGAATGTCCATGTAAACCTAGAAAAGTCATCAACAATAACCAAACAATATCTTTTCTTCTTGAGGCTCATGACTTGAACTGGGCCAAACAAATCCATGTGTAGCATTTGCAAACACTGGGTTATTTTGGACTCTTCAATGAACTTGTAAGAACTTTTATGCTGCTTTCCTTTTAAACAGGAAATGCAATGTTCAGGACATGAAAACAATTTTTGTGGTAGGCCTCTCACCAAACCAATTTTTGAAATTTCAGTGATTGTCTTAAGATTTGTGTGCCCCAGCCTTCTGTGCCAAAGTTCTGTCTCTTTGTTAGAGGCAGCTGAGAACATACAAGCATCAGCTCTGGGACACTCTTTTGACATATCAACAACATAAACATTGCCACTTCTTTGAGCAACAAGTTTAGTTTGACCAGTTTTGATTATTGCTTCAATCTTTTTGACCATTTCTGGTCCAACAATCCTACAACAATCTTTTGTGAAGAATGACCCAAATCCTTTGTCACTCATTTGTGATACACTCAGAAGGTTGAATTTTAGATTGTCTATCAGATTGACATTTTCAAATTTTACATTTCCAGATTGCACTGTACCAGACCCCAGAACTTTCCCTTTACTATTATTCCCAAAGGATATATCACCCCCTCCATGGATTTTAAAGTCTTTGAGGAGGGCTTTACATCCTGTCATGTGCCTGGAGCCTCCACTATCTACATACCAAAGACTATCAAAGCATGCAGAAACTCCCTGCACATGAAGTAAAAAGATTAGTTCATTAAGGTCTCCAAAGCCAACAGGGCTTTGGATGGGGTCTCAACAGTGTCTGGGATGGATGCAGAGTGAAGGACAGTGGTTAGGTCAGGGGTTTGGACAGTTTTAGTACTGTTTCTTGCTAACCACTGTTGGGGGTCTTGACCAATCACCTGCTGATAACCAAAAGGATGCCTATTCATTTTAGGTTTAGAGGGCCTTTTGTAGGCTTCATAAACGTGTGGAATCCTTTGGTAGGACTGTTTTTCCTTGCCTTTTCTGATCTGATTGGCAGGGGGTGCATCAGTAACCTGAACATCTCTTTTGACAGATGTTTGGTTCAGCTGTTTTGTGACAGCTGTTTGAACTGGCACAAACAGTGGTTGTTTCTTGGTGAATTTGACAGATGTTGATGATGATGATGGACTCAAGGATGTTTTAGCAATGTACTCATTCTTTTTCACATCAAAGTTTTTTAGATACACACATGCCTGAGTTTTGTGGTTTGTTTTACCACAAACAATGCAACTTTCAGCTGAAACAATGACACTTGTTCTGTTTAAATCATAAGCTTTTAAGTGGAAACAGTCTTTTGTTAGATGATTCCTTTTCTCACAGAATTCGCAAAACAAGTTATCAATTTTTTCTTTCTTCTTTCTCTTTTCAGACTCCTTTGCAACAAAGGTTTTAACCACTGCTGGGATGTCCTTGAGAGGTATGACTTTAGCTTTTGGAGCTTTAACACCATCAGTTGATGTAAAGTCCATCGGCTTGAAATTTTCAAGAATATCACACTCATCAGACCATTTTGGTTTAAACTGATAATCTTCAAGCTCTTCAAAAGTAGGGGATCCCATTGGTCCGTCAAGTGTGATTTTGTTACCAAGTTTGTCAGTGATTTTCACTTCTTGGCCATTCTTGTTTGTGGGGATGAACTCAGTGGTTACATCAGTGGTTTGAACAGATTTTCCAAAAGCAGTGGTTTCATCATCATGTTTTCTATAGCCAACACCAAATTTCACATTGCTTTTTATCTGTTTTTCAAGCATAACCTCATACCCTTTGCATGATTCCACCCATCTCTCACATGTGATCTGGGTGGACTCCAACTACTTTTTGCAAACTTGGTATTTTTCTACCATAGTTTGGAGTTGAGTTTTGGTTATGCTTTGTTCTTCTTTCAAACTGCTGATCTCTTTTTCCTTTTCAGTCAATTTGTTTTTAAGTTCTTTTAAAGATCTTTCAAATTTGACTTCATCAGTTAAGATTTTATCCCGAAGGTTTTCATTTACCTCTTTGATGTTAGCAAAAGCAATAATGCAATTGTCAGAACACAGTTTTTCAAGAACTTGAGGTGATACCTTGGCAGCAGCCATCATTGCACAGTCACAATGATGATTCTCTTCATCATCAGCTCTCACCTTCTTTTCACCAGCCTTTTCTTCTTTCTCTTCTTCTTTCTCTTCTTCAGACCATGGATCTGTCATTTGTTCAATCAGGGTACCTGAACTTTCTCCCAACAGTAGTTCACCAGCCACAGCAGTAACCACTGCTTCAGTCACCTCATCCACTTTTTCAGTACTCAGCTGTTCCTCTTCAGTTTCAACCCCCTCCTGTATTGACTCTAATGCCATCAAGCAAAATTCATTATGAGAAGAATCATTAGAAGCATAGAGTGCAAAATTTTCATCACTAAGGTCTTCAGGCATATTGCTCCAGTCAACAAACCCTTGAGTGAAAAAGCTTTGTTGATCTGGTTGTACTGCTGCTGGAGCAGTGGTTTGAGGTGCAACAGGTTGCACTTGTACCTGTGGAGCAGGGGTTTGAACGTACTGAATTTGTGGGACAGTAGTTTGGACATAATGCACAGGCACAGGGGCAGCAGCATAGTGAGCAGTGTTCACTTGAGCTGCAGGGGTGTATTGAGTATAGTGCACAGTGTTTTGACTTTGTGGTCTAGGGTTAGAGCTAGGGTGAGTAACTATAGGTCCATTGTTTTGACTTCTGCATTCCCTAGCAAAGTGCCCTAACCTATTGCACTTGTAACACTTGATTTTCGATTTATCCAACCCAAACCTCAAATTCCCATGAAGTCCTGGGAATTTTCTCCCTGGTCTTTTATAGAATTTGCTAGTTCTAACACTTAGCAAAGCCAACTGGTGCAAAATATCCATCTCTTCTAAGTCAGTGGGAACAAAATGTTGCAAATCATTGAGTTCAAAGCTTAAATTGTCTGACATCTGGTTTTCGTTTGCAGTGAATGCATAACTAGCAGAGTGAGGATCAGGGTTGTTAAAGTTTGCCCCAGCAGTTATGTCAATGAAGTGATCATAACCCTGATCCTTACCGCTGCTCCCAGATTCTTCTTGACCCAGAAGAGCAGTGTTACCGAATGTATAATCATCAACGGCTTTTCCTGACTCTTGTGTTGGATCTGAGTTTGTTTCTGATTGTATTTTCGTTTGAGATTAAGATGGAAATGAAAGAGTTGTGCAGCGGAATTAAGATGAAAACAAACTTTGCATACAATCAAACGAGAGTAATACTTTAATCAAACATCTTTACACAAAGAATCAAAAGATTGAATTTGTTTCAACAACGATTACAATGATTGATGAATGAATGCAAACTCCCCCTCAGCCAGAGCTCAGTAGTTTGTTCGTGCAAAGAAGACGATGTTGCAAAAGAGCTGATAGAACAGTACAAAGTACTGAACTATTTATAGGCACTTGCAAACCACTGAGCATCTTAGCTGACGTCACCATGAAAGTGACATCTAACCTCCTAACAAACTCTAACCTCTGATCTATACAAACACTGATGTACTAACTGCTGCTATTACATTTCTTTACATAAAAGACACTTAAACAGCTGCTGCATCCTTCCACTGCTGTGAACCCAGCAGTGCTTGTCCGGATCAGCAGTACTTGACTCAAGGCAGTAGATTGAATCAGCAGAGCTTTGGTCTTCCATTAGTCTTTGACATTGGTCAGTAGATGCAAAGTAGCAGTTGTAGGTCAGCACTTAGTAAAATAAGCAGATAGGAGGTCAGTAGATATGAAACCACTTTCAAGGGGAGAGATTTGTATGAACCAACTGTAATCGTCTGCTTATTCTGGATCCACTGCTCTGATCCAGTTTTGGCTTTAATTATCTGTTCCTCTGATAGGGTTCAATCCCAACAATCTCCCCCTGGAACAGATAATGCCAAAACTCTTCATTATTTGTGGAAGTCTTTATTGCCTCATCAACAGTTCCCTTATCTGACCTTTAAATTGTAATTCGAAGTCTAGGGCATCTGTATCTTCATCATCCCTGCTAAGTGGAAGATCAAGGAGATCCTGCAAATCTTCAAGACTCAGGCCAAGAGCTTGTTCCCTTGATATTTTCTCCACTTCTCCACCAGACCTGAGCAAAGTCAATACGCAGGTCTGTTTGTCAGTTTCCCACTTTTGTATTTTTGAGCCTGGTGGGTTTCTTGGGAGATGTTTATTTGCAGAAGTATTTGGTGAGGCTGGCCTGTTCATGACTGACTGAGCAGCACTTGCAGATTGTTCCAATTCAAGATCTTCTTTTATCATTACTTTCGTGCCTGCTTTTACAATGGCATCTCCAGCTAAAAGATCTTGAATTGTTTCCATGCTAAACTGGTTTTTGCTCCTTCTTTTGTAGATGGCAGCACCAGCTGGAGCAGTGGTTCTTTTGACTTGCAGCATTGGTGGTCTTTTAGAAACCTCTGCTTTAGAATAGTCAGGCTTTTGAGGAACATTTGGGTCTTTCTTTCTTAGTTCCTCCAACCTTTTGTAGGTGGCCCTGACTACATCTTCTTTCCATCTGACAATTTGTCTTTTGTTTCCATATTCAGCAGCAACCAGTTCCTTTTTCATTCTTTGCAGTTCTACCTGTTTGTCAGGTACATTCTTTCTAAACTTTGCCCAGTCAGGAGGAGTGTGAGTGACCTTCCTTTTTATCATGTCTTGAATTCTTGCAGCTTCATCTTCAAGCTCAGGAACAGTCCACTCTTTGTACATGTATCTCTCTCCTTTATACTTTTTGTGATCCATGATGCTTTCAATGTAGTCTTTCTTCAAAGTTTCAGCTGCTCTTTCTGAAATTTGTTGACTGACATTTTTTGCAAATTGTTCTAGGGATCTGACTTGTGTGAGCAGATATTGATAATTTCTTGAAATTTCTTTGTCAGATTTCCCTTGTGTGTTTCTTTTTGAGATATCCTCTGCTTGCTTGGCCTTGATTTCCAAATATTCATCAACATTTTTAGGCCAGGGATATCCCTTTATTGATGGCAAACTCCTTTTGGCAGGGTCATCCTCATAGTAAAAGGATTTTATTTCATCTCTAACAGCTGCTAGTTCAAGAGGAAATTGAACACCTGCAGGAGGTAAGGGCTTGTACATTGGAACTGAAGAGAGAGGAACAGGTTTTGGTATTATGACAAGAGCTGAAGATTTTGAAGATGTTTGTGGTGGTGAAGTGTCATCATCTTTGAGAATTAGCCTTCTCCTTTTTGTTTGAGGAGAGGCTGATGATGATTTGGATGGAACAGTGGTGGTGGATGTAGTGGCAGTGGTTTGTGATTGACTAACAATTGTTGAAACAACTGGTGTTTCAACCACTGTTGTCATTACAGCAGATGTTTTAACAACCACTGTCTTCTGCTTTTTGGCAGGAGGTGATTTTGTTTTTGGTGGTAATGGTGGTAAAGCAGTGGATTTGGTGTATTTTGAAGTGGTGTGTGTTGAAGTGAGGACAGATGTTGAAACTACTGAGGTACCAACAGTAGTTGATACAGCAGGAGTTACAACAGCTGTTTGGGTGGAGGTTTGATGCTGATGACTTTTGGATGGTGGTTTTGGAATGTGCTTTGGAATTCTGGATGAGGTGGACTTAGGTTTCCTTTTTGTCTTAGGATTTTTAGTATCCTTTGAACCAGAACAACCCTGCTCATACAGCTCCATGAAAGCTTTTTTCTCCTCATTCCACCATGAAATATCCTTTGCCATTCTATCTCTTTTTACACTTGCTACACCTTCATCAAGTGCTTCCTGAGTAACATCAACCTTCTTACTACCATCTAGCACAGGAATTTTTTTGGTCATAGCATCCTTTTCAGGTTCAATGTAGAGACCATCATCTATTCCTTTCTTCTTCCACTCCTGAATTTTCTCCCCCTTTTTGGCATTATCGTCTGGGAGTTGATCAATGAAAAGTACTGTTGGAGGAGCAGTGCCAGTGGTTTACAGGATCTGAGTTTTGAGAGCCTTCAGATCAGCCTGAGTGTTTTTGAACCTTGACTCCATTGCATTTCGCAGCTGTTGGACATGTTTTTCATGTTGCTGATCTGCTAGTTTTGCTTGTTGATGGAGAAAAGGTTGAAATAAATCCCAGAGCTCATTTGTAGCAGGTGCCCTTTGTGGAGCAGGTGCTTGAGGTGGAATAGCAGTTGATTGTACCTTTTGTACTTGTAACACCTGTTGTAGCATATCTTTGAGTTCTGCAACAGAGTTATCAAGTTTTTCAATGCGATCCGTCAATTTCTGGTACTTTAAAACATCACCCAAGTGAATGAGATAATCTGATTTCCCACTAGCAGTGGTTTTATCAGTGGTAGATGTAGGGAGTATACTCCAAACATTAACCACTGATGCCCCTTTTTCTTGGTACTGGGGTCTTCTTCCTTCAACTCTTGACAACCTTTTGATGTTGCCAGTAGGATAAATAAATCCACTGGTGGTTGGCAGAGGTGCTATAAAAGGAATTGCCTCCAAGGAAGTCTTATTAATGTAACCATTGTCCAACTGTAAACCAGTGGGTTCAACAGTTGTAGTGCATGCTTCACTTGGACTACCACCAAGAGTTACTTGTAACTCAAGGGGTCTAACCTCCTCAGGTTGTGTTGGTGGGTTAGCAAAGATTGATACATCAGACCCAGTCAGTGGTTGAGGCATATTCTCATTGATAGGTGATTGAGAAGGACTGGTTAATACCTGGTTCAAATCAATTGCATCCAACAGCAGTTTAGTTGGTGGGGGAATTGTGGATGTGAAGGGTGATGTAGAAGATGGATTTGCCCGGGGTATTGAGCTGTGGATGATAGAAACAAGTGTTTCCAGAGCATCATGATGTGGAGACCCTATTTGTACAACCTGTTCTTTTTGTGAAGAAGCAGGAGGAGTTTCGATTATGGGTTGAGATATTTGTACCAACTGCTGTGAGGAAGTAGCAGCAGTGGTTTCTTGTGACTTTTGTGTTGTCACTGGCAGAAGCTCTGGTATCTCATCCTCCAGAGATGCCTTTTTGATGGTTTTGGGGGGGTTTTGTGTTTTTCTTTTTGTTGGCTTTTTGGTGATTTTAGGTGTGGGTTTCAAAACAGTTGTGTTGCTGCTTTGATCACCTTGAGCAGTGGGCTCAGCAGCAGATACCTGAGGAGCAGTTGTAACTGCTAAAATCTGCTCAGGCACCTCTGCTTGTGTTTTGCAAGGTGCTAACATTCTTGAAAAAGTTTCAGTTGTTAAACTGTTTATTTGAGTAGAATCACCTTGGTTTATTACAGCTAAATCATCTTTACTGAATTTCTTTGAAAAATAGTAACTTAAAAACCTTGGAAACAGTAAGAATGATTTTGTTTCAACATTATTAACCAAATCTTTAAAAATTTCCCGGGAATAGTTAAGATTTTCTCCTTGAAGAATTGCATATCCCAGATTTTGAATCTTTAAAGGGATTTCATTGAAAGAAGTGGTTTTGTTTAAAACACATAGTAGGAGGGTATGAAATAAAAATCTGGTTGCCGATGGAAAATAACCTTTTTCTAAGGTAATTTTCTTCATCGTTGTGGCTTCATACCCTCTCTCAATGAAGTCAGTTTGTAACTCGTTTTTAGTGAAAGAAATTTTACCTTCCTGATCACCGAGTTAAAAGACCTCTGAAATGGATTGTGGCGTGATTTGGACAGCTTTACCCTTTATAGAAGAGTTTATGGTGGTTGCAGTGTCTCCTTGTTTTTCAAGGGTTGCATTCTTCCAGAACTCCCTTTGGGTCGCCAAATAGATTGGTGCATCGGTGGTGAACAAAGTTTTGAACTTTGATTTTGTCATGGTGTCAATGATGGAATCGAAAACATTTGTGGTTCCTGGTTTTGTGAGAAGACCTAGAAGATTGTGAGATGGTTTATATGGAATTTCAGTGGAGATTGCCTTTTGAGAGGCTGTTTTCGATGATGATTTGGAGGAGGGTTTTGAAGATGACTTCGATTTTGTCATTTTGAAGATGAATGATCGAAGAAATTTGTGAGAGGTGAGAAGAAAAACTGCTTTGAGAAGAGAATTTTTAAGAATTCAATTCGACAGTAAAACCCTGTTTTGGTGGTGAGTGGGGGATTTTATAGGGAAGAAAGTGAATGCTGAGGTGGCAGCCGTTACAAAAGGTCTGACCAATATGTACTGCCCACGTGACAACCCCTGGTGAAAGTGAAGGACAGTTCTTTTGTGAAAGTGACTGATGAAGGCAGTGGTATGAAAGCAGTGAATGATTTTCACTATCAGTAGATAGCATATCAGTGGATAATACACTGCTTTTGAACAACAGAGTTTATCAAAGGAATGAGAGAACAGGGGTTGACTTTCAGCAGTGGACAGACTTTTGAAGTAGAGCAGACTTTTGAACAATCAGTGGTTAATGGCAGACTTTTAAGGATTTTAATGAAAAATATCATTTTTAGCTATTTTTAAGGATGGAGTTTTGATTTTCTGAAAACATTTTGTTGCTTTTATTCATAGAAAAACAAGATGTTGCTTGTTATTCCATGTTCAGCATCCCAATTCTAGAGACCAAGCTTTCAAAAGTGGCTGTATCAAGTGCTTTTGTGAGCACATCTGCCAGCTGATCTTTAGTTGGGACATGATGCAGAGAAATCAAACCTTTTTCATAGCAATCCCTCACAAAGTGATGTCTGATGTCGATGTGTTTGGTGGTTGAATGGGAAACTGGATTTTTGATGATATTTTCTGCTGCCTGGCTATCCAACATGAGTGGTGTCTTTAAGGCAGTGATACCAAAATCCAATAACTGATTTTGAAGCCACAGAAGTTGGGCTGTACAGCTTGCAGCAGCAATGTATTCAGCTTCAGCAGTGGATGTTGAAACAGCTGCTTGCTTTTTGCTTTGCCATGAAACTAAGCAATCACCTAGAAACTGGCACCCTCCTGATGTGGACTTCCTTGTGGTGTGACATCCAGCAAAGTCACTGTCTGAGAAACCAGGCTCTTCGTGCTTGTTTCAGGCCATACAAGGCTTTGTTTAGCCTGTAGACATGATCTGGATAAAATGGATCCTCAAAACCTGGAGGTTGACAAACATATACCTCTTCTTGAATTGTACCATAGAGGAAAGCACTTTTGATATCCATTTGAAACACCTTCATATTGTGGTTGACAGCAAAGGCCATAAACAGTCTAATGGCTTCCAATCTTGCAACAGGGGCAAATGTTTCATCATAATCAATCCCCTCTTCCTATCTGTAACCTTGAACCACAAGCCTGGCTTTATTCTTGACAACAATACCCCTTTCATCAGTTTTGTTCTTAAAGACGCACTTTGTGCCAATGGGACTAACCTCTTCTGGCAGTGGTACAAGCTCCCATACTTGTTGTCTTTTAAACTGTTGGAGCTCCTCTTGCATGGCTTCTACCCAGCTGTTGTCTTTCAGTGCCTCTTGGTACTTGACTGGCTGATGGAGTGATAGAAAACCAGCAAAAAGACAAATGTTTTGGGTTTGGCTTCTTGTGAGCACCCCTTCATTTATGTTGCCAATAATTTGATCAGGTGGATGAGATCGCAAGAAGATTAAATCTCCTTGGTATGGTATGATGGCATTTGTTGGTGAAGGCTGCAAATGTGTATCATCTGAGCTAACCACTGCTGGGGACTTTGATGATCCAGCAGTGGCTTCAAAAGGTGGTGGAATAGGAGGTAATGAAGTGGACAACTGCTGACTTTTATCCACTGTTTGAGGACTTTTGTCAGCAGTGTTTGAGGATGTGGAAGCAGTGGTTGATGGGCTACTTTGGTCAACAACTGTTGAGGTAGCAGTGGTTGAGCTTTGACAACTGTTTTGAACAGCTGGTGCTTTTCCCTTTGTGGCAGACCTTTGAGGGATGATGATTTCATACCCATAGTCTGGTGTTGTATCCTCTGATGGACCTGCACTGTTAGTCTTGACAGCAGTATTTTCAAAAGTAAATTTTTCAAGATCAAACAGATCTGCAGGGTTTGCTGGGATTTTCATTGATGAAAGTTCATTGAACTTAACATTCAAAGTCTCCTCCACTGCCTTGGTCCGTGTATTGAACACTTTGTAGGCCTTGGCAGTGGTTGAGTATCCCAGATGATAACCACAATCAATTTTGGCTGCAAATTTTGAAATGGAATCTTTTAAGTTCAAAATAAAGCATGGGCAGCCAAACACCTTGAAGTATGAAATCAGTGGTTTAATTTTATACAAAATTTCATAGGCAGTCTTTTTGTGCCTGGGGTTTATTAAAACTCTGTTCTGGACATAGCAAGCAGTGTTTACTGCCTCTGCCCAGAAAGTTAGTGGCAAACCTGAATCTGCAAGCATGGTTCTGGCAGCCTCAATCAGAGTACTATTCTTCCTTTCCACTACCCCATTCTGCTCTGGTGTTCTAGGGATGCTGTACTGCCTTACAATCCCTTTCTTCACACAGAAGGCATCCAACTCCCTATTTTTGAATTCTGTGCCATTGTCACTCCTGAAGCTTTTCACTGGAAGGTCAAATTGCTTTTCAACCTGTGTTACAAAGTCTTGCAAAATGCCTGCAGTCTCATCTTTTGAGTGTAAAAAGAAAGTCCATGTAAACCTAGAAAAGTCATCAACAATAACCAAACAATATCTTTTCTTTTTGAGGCTCATGACTTGAACTGGGCCAAACAAATCCATGTGTAGCATTTGCAGACACTGGGTTGTTTTGGACTCTTCAATGGACTTGAAAGAACTTTTATGTTGTTTTCCTTTTAAACAGGAAATGCAATGTTCAGGGCATGAAAACAATTTTTGTGGTAGGCCTCTCACCAAACCATTTTTTGAAATTTCTGTGATTGTCTTAAGATTTGTGTGTCCCAGCCTTCTGTGCCAAAGTTCTATCTCTTTGTTAGAGGCAGTTGAGAACAGACAGGCATCAGCTCTGGGACACTCTTTTGACATGTCAACAACATAAACATTGCCACTTCTTTGAGCAACAAGTTTAGTTTGACCAGTTTTGATTATTGCTTCAATCTTTTTGACCATTTCTGGTCCAACAATCCTACAACAGTCTTTTGTGAAGAATGACCCAAATCCCTTGTCACTCATTTGGGACACACTCTGAAGGTTTAATTTTAGATTGTCTATTAGATTGACATTTTCAAATTTTACATTTCCGGATTGCACTGTACCAGACCCCAGAAGTTTCCCTTTACTATTATTCCCAAAGGATATATCACCCCCTCCATGGATTTTAAAGTCTTTGAGGAGGGCTTTACATCCTGTCATGTGCCTGGAGCCTCCACTATCTACATACCAAAGACTATCAAAGCATGCAGAAGCTCCCTACACATGAAGTAAACGGATTAGTTCATTAAGGTCTCCAAAGCCAACAAGGCTTTGGATGGGGTCTCAACAGTGTCTGGGATGGATGCAGAATGGTGGACAGTGGTTAGGTCAGGGGTTTGGACTGCTTTAGGACAGTGTTTCTCTAACCACTGTTGTGGGTCCTGACCAATCACCTGCTGGTAACCAAAAGGATGCCTGTTCACTTTGGGTTTAGAGGGCTTTTTGTAGGCCTCATAAACGTGTGGAATCCTTTGGTAAGACTGTTTTTCCTTGCTTTTTCTGAATTGATTAGCAGGGGGTGCATCAGTAACCTGAACATCTCTTTTGACAGATGTTTGGTTCAGCTGTTTTGTAACAGCTGTTTGAACTGGCACAAACAGTGGTTGTTTCTTGGTGAACTTGACAGATGATGATGATGATGATGATGGACTCAAGGATGTTTTAGCCATGTACTCATTCTTTTTCACATCGAAGTTTTTGAGGTACACACATGCTTGAGTTTTGTGGTTTGTTTTACCACAGACAATGCAACCTTCAGCTGAAACAATGACACTTGTTCTGTTTAAATCATAAGCTTTTAAGTGGAAACAATCTTTTGTTAGATGATTCCTTTTCTCACAGAATTCACAAAACAAGTTATCAATTTTTTCTTTCTTCTTTCTCTTTTCAGACTCCTTTGCAGCAGAGGTTTTAACCACTGCTGGGATGTCCTTGAGAGGTATGACTTTAGCTTTTGGAGCCTTGACACCATCAGTTGATGTAAAGTCCATTGGCTTGAAATTTTCAAGAATGTCACACTCATCAGACCATTTTGGTTTAAACTGGTATTCTTCAAGCTCCTCAAAAGTAGAGGATCCCATTGGTCTGTCAAGTGTGATTTTGTTACCAAGTTTGTCAGCGATTTTCACTTCTTGGCCATTCTTGTTTGTGGGGATGAACTCAGTGGTTACATCAGTGGTTTGAACAGATTTTTCAAAAGCAGTGTTTTCATCATCATGTTTTCTATAGCCAACCCCAAATTTCACATTGCTTTTTCTCTGTTTTTCAAGCATAACCTCATATCCTCTGCAGGATTCCACCCATCTTTCACAAGTAATCCGGGTGGATTCCAACTCCTTTTTGCAAACTTGGTATTTTTCTACCATAGTTTGAAGTTGGGTTTTGGTTATGCTTTGCTCTTCTTTTAGACAGCTGATCTCTTTTTCCTTTTCAGTCAATTTGTTTTTAAGTTCTTTTAAAGACTTTTCAAATTTAACCTCATCAGTCAAGATTTTATCCCGAAGGTTTTCATTCACCTCTTTAATGTTAGCAAAAGCAATTATGCAATTGTCAGAACACAGTTTTTCAAGAACTTGAGGAGATACCTTGGCAGCTGCCATCATTGCACAATCACATTGATGATCTTCTTCATCATCAGCTTTCACCTTCTTTTCACCAGCCTTTTCTTCTTTCTCTTCTTCTTTGTCCTCTACGGACCATGGATCTGTCATTGGTTCAATCAAGGTACCTGAACTTTCTCCCAACAGTAGTTCACCAGCCACAGCAGTAACCACTGCTTCAGTCACCTCTTCCACTGTTTCAAAGCTCTGCTGTTCCTCCTCAGTTTCAACCCCCTCCTGTATTGACTCTAATGCCATTAAACAAAACTCATCATGAGAAGAATCATTAGAAGCATAGAGTGCAAAATTTTTATCACTAAGATCTTCAGGCATACTGCTCCAGTCAACAAACCCTTGAGTGAAAAAACTTTGTTGATCTGGTTGTGCTGCTGCTAGAGCAGTGGTTTGAGGTGCAACAGGTTGCACTTGTACCTGTGGAGCAGGGGTTTGAACATATTGGATTTGTGGAACAGTAGTTTGGACATAGTGTACTGGCACAGGGGCAGGAGCATAGTGAGCAGTGTTCACTTGAGCTGCTGGGGTATACTGGGCATAGTGCACAGTGCTTTGGTTTTGAGGTCTAGGATTTGAGCTAGGATGAGTAATTATGGGACCAGTAGTTTGACTCCTACATTCCCTAGCGAAATATCCCAACCTATTACACTTGTAGCACTTGATTTTCGATTTATCCAACCCAACCCTTAGATTCCCATGCAACCCTGGGAATTTTCGCCCTGTTCTTTTGTAAAATTTGCTAGTTCTAACACTTAGCAAGGCCAGTTGGTGCAGGATGTCCATTTCCTCTAAGTCAGTGGGATCGAAATGTTGTAAATCATTGAGTTCAAAGCTTAGATTATCTGACATCTGGTTTTCGTTTGCAGTGAATGCATAACTTGCAGAGTGAGGATCAGGGTTGTTAAAATGTGCACCAGCAGTTATGTCAATGAAGTGATCATAACCCTGATCCTTACCACTGCTCCCAGATTCTTCTTGACCCAGAAGAGCAGTATTACCGAAAGTGTAATCATCGGTAACTTTTCCTGACTCTTGTAACCTCCTTTTCTGGTTCAACTCCCTTTCGTAGGTCAGGAGTCGACCGTGGAGTTGGGTCAAGGTCAGATCCTTGAACTCAGGTGAGTTTCGGGTGACAAAAGCTATTGTGTCCCATTTTTCTGGCAGTGACCTGAGGAACCTGCTATTTTGAGTTGCGTTTGTAAAAGTAGTGTTAACAAGCCTCAGTTCACTGATGAGACAACTGAAACGCTCAAATTGTTGCGTTAGTGATTCACCTTTAACGTAGCAAAATGTTTCATACTGTTGGTTCAGGATTTCCCTGTTGTTTTCTATGACTTCTTCAGTCTCCCCAAACTGTTCCTTAAGTGCGTCCCATAATTCTTTGGCACTGTTACAGTGTAACAGTCCAGCATATATCTCATTGGGCAGCGCTGATGCTATGATGCTAAAAGCTTTAGCATCTAGTTCGATCTTTTGAAAGTCGGTTTCGGTATAATTTTCAACTGGTTTTGGAACGAACTTTTTAGCATCTTCAGCGCTTGGCACTGAAGGAACATGGGGACCATAAATGACAGACCTCCAACAACCTGTGCTTTGTTGAGCAAGAATGTGGCCCATCCTTCTCTGCCAGATGTTGTACTCATTTCTTTTTAGCATAGGTGGTTTAAAAAGTGAGCTGATGTTGTTTTTATCATCCTGAGATTGTGACGTCATTCTTGTTGTTTTACAGACACTGAGAAATCAACTTTAATGGTGATTAATCCTTGCTCTGTTTTTCAACGGACGAACAAACGATCAGTATCAACTGTTATGAGCTGAACTATTTACATCAAAATGATTGTTAAATCAAATTTGACTGTCCAAGCTCTGATACCAATTGTTGGATCTGAGTTTGTTTCTGATTGTATTTTCGTTTGAGATTAAGATGGAAATGAAAGAGTTGTGCAGTGGAATTAAGATGAAAACAAACTTTGCATACAATCAAACGAGAGTAATACTTTAATCAAACATCTTTACACAAAGAATCGAAAGATTGAATTTGTTTCAACAACGATTACAATGATTGATGAATGAATGCAAACTCCCCCTCAGCAAGAGCTCAGTAGTTTGTTCGTGCAAAGAAGACGATGTTGCAAAAGAGCTGATAGAACAGTACAAAGTACTGAACTATTTATAGGCACTTGCAAACCACTGAGCATCATAGCTGACGTCACCATGAAAGTGACATCTAACCTCTGATCTATACAAACACTGATGTACTAACTACTGCTATTACATTTCTTTACATAAAAGACACTTAAACAGCTGCTGCATCCTTCCACTGCTGTGAACCCAGCAGTGCTTGTCCGGATCAGCAGTACTTGACTCAAGGCAGTAGATTGAATCAGCAGAGCTTTGGTCTTCCATCAGTCTTTGACATTGGTCAGTAGATGCAAAGTAGCAGTTGTAGGTCAGCACTTAGTAAAATCAGCAGATAGGAGGTCAGTAGATATGAAACCACTTTCAAGGGGAGAGATTTGTATGAACCAACTGTAATCGTCTGCTTATTCTGGATCCACTGCTCTGATCTAGTTTTGGCTTTAATTATCTGTTCCTCTGATAGGGTTCAATCCCAACATCTTGTAACTTCCTTTTCTGGTTCAACTCCCTTTCGTAGGTCAGGAGTCGACCGTGGAGTTGGGTCAAGGTCAGATTCTTGAACTCAGGTGAGTTTCGGGTGACAAAAGCTATGGTGTCCCATTTTTTTGGCAGTGACCTGAGGAACCTGCTATTTTGAGTTGAGTTTGTAAAAGTGGTATTAACAAGCCTCAGTTCACTGATGAGACAACTGAAACGCTCAAATTGTTGCGTCAGTGATTCACCTCTAACATGACAAAATGTTTCATACCGTTGGTTCAGGATTTCCCTATTGTTTTCTATGACTTCTTCGGTTCCCCCAAACTGTTCCTTAAGCGCGTCCCATAACTCTTTGGCACTGTTACAGTGTAACAGTCCAGCATATATCTCATTGGGCAGCGCTGATGCTATGATGCTAAACGATTTAGCATCTAGTTCGAACTTTTGATAGTCGGTTTCGGTATAATTTTCAACTGGTTTTGGAACGAACTTTTTAGCATCTTCAGCGCTTGGCACTGTGGGAACGTGGGGACCAAAGACGACAGACCTCCAACAACCTGTGCTTTGTTGAGCGAGGATGTGACCCATCCTCCTCTGCCAGATGTTGTACTCATTTCTTTTTAGCATAGGTGGTTTAAAAAGTGAGCCGATGTTGTTTTTATCATCCTGAGATTGTGACGTCATTCTTGTTGTTTTACAGACACTGAGAAATCAACTTTAATGGTGATTAATCCTTGCTCTGTTTTTCAACAAACGATCAGTATCAACTGTTATGAGCTGAACTATTTACGTCAAAATGATTGTTAAATCAACTTTGACTGTCCAAGCTCTGATACCAATTGTTGGATCTGAGTTTGTTTCTGATTGTATTTTGTGTTTGTAATTAAAATGAAAATAGATGAGTGTGCAGCGGAATTATGATGAAAACAAACTTTGCATACAATCAAACGAGAGTAATACTTTGATCAAACATCTTCTCACAATGAATCGAAAGATTGAATTTATTTCAATAACGATTACAATGATTGATGAATGAATGCAAACTCCCCCTCAGCCAGAGCTCAGTTGTTTGTTCGTGCAAAGAAGACGATGATGCAAAAGAGCTAATAGAACAGTACAAAGTACTGAACTATTTATAGGCACTAGCAAACCACTGAGCATCTTAGCTGACGTCACCATGAAAGTGACATCTAACCTCCTAACAAACTCTAACCTCTGATCTATACAAACACTGCTATGTTAACTACTGCTATTACATTACATTACAAAACAGACTATAGATCAGCTGCTGCAACCTTCCACTGCTGTGAACCCAGCAGTACTTGTCCGGATCAGCAGTGCTTGACTCAAGGCAGTAGATTGAATCAGCAGGGCTTTAGTCTTTCATCAGGTCTTTACTTGAGCAGCAGTTGTAGGTCAGCAGTTTGCAAGAACAGCAGATAGGAGGTCAGCCGATGTTGAAATCACTTTCAAGGGGAGAGACTTGTATGTAAACATCTGCTTATTCTGGATCCACTGCTCTGATCCAGTTTTGGCTTTAATTATCTGTTCCTCTGATAGGGTTCAATCCCAACACTAGGTCTCCTTGTTGTTTAAGCAAGACAGTAACCACTAATACAAGTGCCCATTTATGTTATCTCTTGTTCAGTACATATATATTATATCTTGTACAATGTAAATTCTATACAAAATTAAAAGATTTGGGCCCTCGGAGGGTTTGGTCCTTGTGCCGTCGCCCACCCCGCATCCCCTACGGGCCGGCCCTGACGAATGGGCTGCGAAGAAGAAATATTCACGTGGGATCCAATGCGTGTAAGCTATGTGACGAAACAATGGAGACGTCTATTCATTTATTTGGGTCGTGTAATATGGTGCAGCAAGTCTGGGATTTTATACAACAATGGTGTATGTTGAAGCCGATTTTCATCCTAGAGATGAAAGATTTGGTGAAGACACACACATACAATCGGGGGTCTAAGAAGTGGATGATGTCAGTTTATTTAGTGATCCAAATGGCTATTTGGGTTATCTGGCGAAATTGTAATGACGCAATCTTTAGCAACAGAAGACATACATCAGCAAACATAAAACAGGAGGTTCAGTCTATGAGCTTTCTATGGTTGAGAAGTAGAGCAAAGGCCGATGCATTGCCATGGGATAATTGGTTAGCTTTTAATATTTTTTATGTTTGAAAATAATTAGTTTGTAGTAGTTTTAAAAAAATGAAAGTAAAATAAGTTATTGTTTAGGGTGAATCTGAATTAAATCAAATTTATTCGAATTCGGTTCGAATTCGAGTTTCAAATACTAATCGAATCGAATCCGAATTCAGGGAAAAAATAAAAATTCGAAAAAATCGATTCGAATAATTCGAAAATTCGTTATTCGATTCGATAAACACCCCTAATTCCTTTGACAATTGCTAACTGAAGTTTTGTCATGTAAAGTGTAAACATTTAAGTCTACAAGTTGTTGAGGTCGTTATTCACGCTTCTTAATCAATGATGAGTAAATCAAACCTATGTGATCGTTCTTCTAATGACAAGTTTTAATTACTACTAGATCTTGTATTAAAATGAAATGGTAACAAATTAAATTTAAAGAAAAGAGTTAATTACACAGATGGACCTTATGGTTTATAGCTAGTTTCACCTTTAGGTACTAATTTTTTTTAACAGGTTTAGGTTTTATGGTTTTAATTTTGTAAAACCTTTGGGTATTAATACCAAAATTATCAATATAATGACTAAAATACCCTTTCTTTTTTTTAGTTTTATCAATGTAACATCTTTGGGTACTAACACCTAAATTTATTTAAGTTTAAATTAATTTTACAAAGAATTTTAAATTAAAATTGTTTTTGTCAATAACAATTTTTAAAAAATCGAATGCCACTTCAATTACCGTGTAATACAATTTTAGAAAACAGCTTGTCTTGCTAAATACCTGTCCTTTTAGCTTCATTTCATAACATATTTTATAAGCGTGTAACTTAATTTTTCTATAGTTCTTAAATAATTATAATTTTTCAAAAATCTGCACCCAAATTGTTTTCGTCACCAAAAACCATGTTTTTAACTCGTACAAATCAGTTATTATAATTTTTTAATTCTTGTTTATATGGTCTCTTGTTAATGTTAATTCCAATATACATTCCAATATACAAAGATGAAATTGGCTGCATCCAATGATCCTTTTGTGTCTGAAACAGTGGCGGACCCAGGATTTTTTCCATGGGGGTGCGGAAGATTTTTAAAAATTTTAGGCCCCTAGGTACATAAGTAAAAAAATCGGTTGTATCGGGTCGGGTCGGGTCATGTAAGTCAAAAGAACATCAAACTAAATTTATATATTTGGCAAACACGTCAAACTTTGTAAAATAATCGGTTGTATCGGGTCGGGTCGGGTCGGATTCCGAAGGAAGAGTATCCAAATCAATTAGTTCGCGCCATAACGTCTCTACTCATGGTTCCTATCACAATCATATTGATCCATCATCCATGACCATAAATTCATCGTTCCAAAAATCATCTAAAAATCACCCCTAAAAATCATCTAAATAACATAATCATCAAGCCCTAGAATTGTTTAATCACCCCTAAAAATCATCTAAATAACATAATCATCAAAAAAATCATCTAAGGTAGTAAATCATCACGTAAAATCATCAAAAAAACCATCATAAAAATCATCTATGGCAGTAAATCATCAAGTAAAATCATTAAAAAAAACCAAAAAACTAACCTTGATGATGTCGCTGCTGTGTTGCTGCTGCCTGGCCGGATTCCGATCAGTTTCTGGCCGGAATTTTGACTGTCGCTGGCTGCTGTTGCTGCTGGCTTGGTGATGAAGTCGCTGGGCAGGATGTCGTGGAACAGAAACAGAAGGGCGGGAGGATATTGAAGGGGTTTTTGGGCAAATTGTTAATGTTTATTGTTGGGTATTGGGTAATTGACTAATGGACTATTGGGCTTTTGTTTATTGTTGGGTATTGGATAATGGATATGGACTAATGGACTAATGGGTTAAGCTTTGGTTTGGGTTTAAGTAGTATAATGGTAGTTTTTTTTATAAAAAATCAGACTTTACTAAAAAAAATTATAATATAAATCCATAATATTTTTTTACCCAAGGGGTGCGGATGAAAAATTCCAAGGGGTGCGACCGAAAAATTCCACGGGGTGCGGATGAAAAATTCCACGGGGTGCGGACGAAAAATTCCAAGGGGTGCGGACGGGATTTTCTTCGGAAAATTACACTAATTTTTTTTTTCTCGGGGGTGCGCCCGCCCACCTTGGCTTGGTGGTGGGTCCGCCCCTGGTCTGAAACGCTAAATATTCATGTCTTGTATTTATTGATTAAATCATATGACCAAAAAAGGATCCATTTATTATTTTTCTTGGAAAAGTTCTTTGAATCTAATTTTCATGTATTAAGTCCCTATAAAAGTTAAAAAAAACGCAAAAGGTTTATCAACCCAATTTGCTATGTTAAATCCTTGAAACTTACACTTGTATAAAAAAATAGTTAAAAGTAATAAATTGTTACACGGTAACTGAAGTGGCATTCAATTTTTTTAAACTTAAATAAAATTGTATTAGCTGTTTATAAGAAAAGCTCGACGCGACATAAAAAAATTCAATTTTTTTTAACTTAAATGAAATTAGACAAAAATTTGTTACATGGTAATTGAAGTGGCGTTCAATTTTTTTTAAATTGTTATAGACAAAAATAATTTTAATTTAAAATTCTTTGTAAAATTGATTTAAACTTAAATAAAATTAGGTGTTAGTATCCAAAGGTGTTACATTGATAAGATTAAAAAAAATGAAGGATATTTTAGTCATTATATTGATAATTTTGGTGTTAGTATCCAAATGTGTTACAAAATTGAAACAATAAAGCCTAAACCTGTTAAAAAAAAGTTAGTACACAAAGATGAAACTAGGTATAAACCATAGGGTCCATATGTGTAATTAACTCTAAAGAAAAAGTTTATAAAATTTAGAAGTCTATAAATAGAACCAAGGGTTAATTACACAAATGAGTCATGTGGTTTATACCTAGTTTCGTCTTTGAGTACTAACTTTTTTTTAACAGGTTTAGGTTTTATGGTTTCAATTTTGTAATACCTTTGGGTACTAACACCAAAATTAGTTAATTAATGACAAAAATACCCTTGCATTTTTTTAAGTTTATCAATGTAACACATTTAGGTACTAACACCTAATTTTATTTAAGTTTAAATCAATTTTACAAAATCTATTTTTTTTTTATTTTCATCTTTTTATTATATCTCTTAATTAACATAAAACATATTTATTTTTTTATTAAATTTCTTATTTAACATAAAATCTACTTGTTACACCACTATTTTTTTAAATAGATTTTTTAAATAAAGTCTACTAGCTATATAGTTTTATGTAAATTAAATTTCTTACTCGTTTTAAATAATGTAAATCTTACTCGTTTTCAATTTTGGATAGATATGATTGATAATATGTAACACCCCGAAAACGGGTTTGGTAATCAAACCACGTTAATACTAAAGACGGGTAAGATATCGTTAGTGGTAAAATTTAACTCAATGAATATTAGGACTTAAAAAAATAATCCTAATATTAATTAAAAGGGAAAATAAATACATGGAGAAAACAAAATATAAGGAGCCCGAGTTGACGGGACTTAAAATAAACTGAGTCATGCCCCAAAATATAAACCCTTATATTATAAGTTTAATGTCGGATATAAATGAAATGGAAATAACTAGGAATAAATAACCTAGTTAATCACAAGTCTTGTAGTAATGAGAAACTTGACTAAAACACCCTAAATAAAACTTGGGAAAAAGTTTAGGGGCCAAAGTGGGACAAGTGCAAACTAATTTTAATAAAACAAAAATTAAAACACCAAAACACACACTTTGTGTGTGTTGGTCGATTTCTTCCACAGGAGCCAATGAGAACTCCTTGTTCAAACCCTAACAAGTCCAAATCCAAGAAATTGAAAGGCTAAATCAGTCCCAAATCGAAATCCATGCTTATATTAGTGATCACCTAAGTGAAGGGATCACAAGGTATGTCAAATCTCATCTTTTGATTATGTCTTGAATTTTGGTGAAAACATGAAATCGAAAGATTAAGCTTGCATGACCAATGTTTGAATGAAATTGGGGATGAAATCATGTCTAGGAGTAAACCTTAGTCAATAGCTTGTTAAATTGGTGTTCAAAATATGAATTTCCATGATTATCCATTTATGTGTTAAATGGGTTTTGTAGAAACATGTTAAACACTAGGATTTTGATAGTTATTCTAGTGTAATTTGAGTTCCATGAAGTAAATTCAGATTTGATGATGCTAAATTCGTGTAATGTGGTGTTTTTAGGGTCTTTAATGGCTAAAAATAGTGCTATAATGTCATAAACATGTTTTGATTGAAAGCTGAATTCAAACAGCTTCTGATCAGAATTTACAGCCGACTTGTATTGGCTGTAATGTGGACAAAACCTGACAAAAATATATGTTTCTTGAGTCTAAAATGCAATTCCAGGAAATATCTTTAAAACCCCACTGGAATTGCATTTTTTTTTTTTACGAAAATTGAATGTTTTATGAATTTTTCGGTATCGAAGGTTCAGGCTGCATTTTCTGGCACAATTTGCAGCCCATTACGAATGTCATAACCCAATTTAAGAATTAATTTCTGATCTCAAATTTTTACTATAGGTAGCTTCAGGTAATTCCAAAAACTCCAATTGGAATTTCGTCAATCGGATAAACGAGGAATTTTAAATGAATTTTTTCGTAAGCTGCAGTCAAAAGTGACGAATCTGATTGCAGCTAAGTACATGAATTTTTACGAATTTTTGGTAAAGAGTTAGATCTTGAAATTTTATCACAAGGCCTAACCCTCCGAGAGGTACGTCCCATAAAAAATCATAATTTTTGAAGACTTGTAAACAGGTTAAACAGGTCACCAAAAACAACATATTTTTCGGTGATATGAACTTGCCTAATTGATGTTAATCTTGGCTAAATGACAAGTAATAAACTAGTTGTCGAATATATGCATGCTTTAATTGATAAGTGTGTAAAAAAAGGGGGTCCATAGGGTGATAGCCATTGTATAGAATGACCAATCTAACCATCTTATGGATGTTATGATATAGTTTGACTCTAAACAAGCTAGGTGGGGGCTTGGAGAGGAACGGGTCAAACGGATCATGGGTGCGAAGAATGTTTGTATGGACACGAGTAAAGTAAATCTTACACCCCTTTTATTTTAGAATGCGTAATGATTATAAAGGTTATGAAAATGATAAGCAAATATTTGAAATGTGATGTTCCAACGTAAATTGAAACGGGTCGGAATAAGCGAAAGTGATCAAAACCATAATGGATGGTAAAAAGGGGTAAAACGGTAATTAAGTCAAGGGATGACGAACAAACAACAAGTTTTTGAAATGTTACCTTATGGGGTAACTTATAATGAGAAAAAGGGATAAAATGGTAAATTAGTCACGTGTTGACAAAACTAAGTTTAAGTTCAAAAGATACCCTATGGCATAAGCCAAGATGGGTTAAACATGTAAGAAAAAGATTTAAAGAAATATGACATTATGATGAGAATCCGAGGAGGGCCAATTGAGCGAAATGGTAAATAAATACCATCCTCCTACAATTATGTTATGTTCGGTCATTTAGGCTAAATGGGTCAAATGGTAAAGTTAACACCATTTGATAATAACGACTAACAAACGCTTGTCAAGTGTTATGCTCACAGGGATGAATAGTGTATGGAAATTTGCGTCGCTATCAAGAAGCGATTTATTAAAGAAAGGTATTTTTTAAACGGGTCAATAGTTGACCCGAGCCACGTACGTATACGTAAGATTATGGCTAAAATGCGAGATTTTGGTCAAATATATTGTTGATAGTCGTCGTAAAAGAAAGACGGAGGTTGGCCAAAATTCCCATGAACGTTAAACCTGGTAAACGGTCCTTATTAGTCGTTTAAGAACATGTATTATGAACATGTAAGTTATAGATAAGTATAAAAGTGATTGTGCATAATTAGGGGAAAGATTTAATCTTAAAGGTTTAAATCTTCTAAACGAGTCAAAAGAATTATGTGCATAGCTTAAGTATTAGCCGCATAATCCATTAAAGTTACGAACCCGAACTACATATTTTGAGTTAAACATACCGATGTATGCTTAATGATTATTCAGAAACAAGTTTGTGGTTTTTAGACATGAACGAGTCAAAAAGATTGATAATTGAATTTTAAGTCGTTTGCTTAAAAATCAGCTCTTGATGTGACCTGATGGGATAAACGGGTCCGTAATTGAATTACGGTCGCGTGGGAAAAAGAATCGGCTAAATCGGACACTCGAGTAAAAAGTTATGTTGATTTAAAGTTTGTAGATGATAAAGAATGGTGGTGGGCTGATATACAGCTCCAGCAAACAAACCTTCTGTCAAAAACACACAGCGGCGCTATACCACGGCGAAACACAATTACCGTCGCACGACGCGACGGCGGTGGCGGGCCGCGACGGCTTGGCCAGCCACCGTCGCGCGGCGCGACCACCCCTGATTCGTGAAATTCTTGTTGTTTCTCATTGTTTAATCATGAAACTTGTTTATACTTGATGTTTAAGTGTCAAAACTAATCTTTTACATGGTTTTGACCATAGGTGAAGATGGACTTAATCCGGATGGCGATCAAGCGACTCTCAAGAACCGAACGCAATAAACAAAGCTTCCGCAATTGATCTATTTTGCTTTAGTAATATGTAAACACTTGAAATCATGTTTTGTAAGTTATTCTAGTAGGATAATGACTTGAATATTACGATCAAGTATGATCTTAAAACTAAGAAAATTTTTATAAACTCGAAATTTTTGTACTAAATGCGTGTTATATATTATTAATTCGGTTATTTAAGATGGGTCTTACAAGTTGGTAATCAGAGCACAAGGTTGAAGGGTAAAGTGTTCGGTTCGAGGCTTGATCGCAAATCCGGTAAGTACATGTATATTAATGATTTGGTATGAGTTAAAATGTTGTGAACAACACATAGGGTTATCGTGTGGTACACGTTACCTTAATTAAATGATAAATATAGTTGACGAATTGCGCGCATTGACGCGTATAATAGAAAAGCCTTGTATTATAATACGGGCGATTATTGTAGTTGATATTACTAACTCTTGTAAATGTTTTAATTGAAGGACACTCGCATCTGAAGATAGCGAGAGTTTAACAAATTGCGGATTTGACGGAGGAACGTTCCAAAGTATGACAAGTAGAGTATGCTCACCAAGGACCTAAATCGCGTAACGATCGCGAATAAGTTAGTGGCAAGGAGGGCCCGTTAGAGCAAGCATTATCAGGTGCACATTTTAAATTATTACGTGAATAGTAATATGCAACAAATACGTAGAGATTGAAAGTTGCATATGTAGATTAAAAACTTGGAAAACCCCGAATAGAAAACCTATCCGGGATATTGTTTCCAAGAGAAACAAATAGAGGCATTACTTACATGGGGTGTAATGTGAAAATTATAAAAAGGACATGTATACCAGGTATTGATCGCTTACTCTGGCCAAGTAAGTGGTGAGCACGTGGTACCATGAACTTTTTATGATGGACATAATTACATCCGATGTAGTAAGGACAGGGTAAATGGGATAAATTAAAAGTACCCAAATGAATCAAATAAGCAAAATACTTGAGAATAATGTAAACGCAAGTCGGGTGACGGAAGCGTATTACATTAGAATAATGAGCCCGAGAGAAGGGATGAAAGAGCAATGGTTGATAAAATGGGCAAGTAAAACCAAAGTATAGATGATCCGCCGGATCATAAAAGCGAAGGTATTGCCCACACGAAAAAGATAATCAAAGTTGTTAACTTTGGTCGTAGTAAAGCAAGGATGACGATGATAATCGTCATTCATAATCTATAAGGCCATCAAGGATGGTCACATAAAGAATAAAAGACATGGTCGAATGAAAGCGATGGATTTCGCTAAGATGAACAAACAAATCGAAACGAAGTCTTAATGCATACCGGAAGGGTTGCAATAATAACGACTTCGGTAAAACACCCGGTTGATGGGTAAGGATTTAAACACATGCGTAGACCGAGAAGCGGGAACTCGGAAGGAAAGTCAAAAGACTCGGGTTTCGAGTCATGACTAAAAGATGATAAGATGCTGTAGATAGAAATTTTTAAAAATTACGTTCAACTATTTTAAAGTTGAACGGGTCGAACAAAGAATGAGGCTTGACACTTATAAGTGACGAAGTTCACACGAATAAGTCAAACGAGTTAAATAAAGGATGACGCTTGCTAATGCAAGTAAGCGCGAACTGAATAAATAAGAGCGCGAAATATTAATAAACCTATGTATAGGGTCATTGGCGTTAAGAACATTAAGATAAAAGAACCCGAGTAATGGGCTGTAAAGAAGTATAAGTATGAACCGGGAAACGGTAAACGTAGAGCAAACCGACGTGTATATGACGTGGGGAGTCATAAAGTCGGAAGATTAGTCCGAAATGGGTTATGAATGAAGCCTTATACTACGGTCAAGGTCAACTAAAGTTCAAAAGTAAAAAACAAATGATTCCAAACAAACAAGGGATGTCTTAGGTACATTTGCATAAAGACACAAATAAAAGATGATCTACGAGATCATCATAAACTACGGGATTATAAGTAGTGTTAAAGTCTATGGACCAAAATGGCTCATGAGTCATAAATAGAAGGAAACGAACTTTTGGGTCTCACCTTAAAAAGGGGGGAAATCTAAAAAAAATTAGCCTGTGAGACTAAGTGAAAGAACCTACGGGTCAATAGCGTAAAACGAGGGAACTGATTATGATTCCCCGTCTAAAACGAGAACGAAAAAAGAATAAATTATGGGTTGACAATCTCCTTGACATGAGTAATTGACATAGTCAAAGAGAAAAGCGTTAAACTAAAATTTAGTATTAGTAAGAAACAATGCTATAACAAATATGAATATTATGAGATGAATTCGGAAAATGATTAATATCAAAGAATAAAGATCTTGACACTAACAGGTGCAAGGCGATACATTCGAGAGAAAGATTTACGGTAATGAAAAGTCGACATAAACGTAAACAAGACGTGATGTGGTCACGGTCACAAAAAAAAGGGTGATACATAATATAACCACGTCATAACGTGAGTTACGAGATATGAAATCAGAAAACAAGCAAAGGGGAGGGTTGGCAATAGAATACCCGGGTGACGGGGTATGAATGACGGCGACTAACAAGTCTAACCGCCAAAATAGATAATTAATAAGGATAGCGGACACGAGCTAAAAGTAACGGCCCGTGAGGCCTTACACATGAAGACGTACGCGTCAATATAAATGGAAACATTAGATCGAAAGGAATGAATGAATGCCTTGAAAATGAAACTAAGTTCGTTTAGTCTAAATTAAAGGAACTACGTAAATAAGGTTTCGGGGATGAAGCCTCTTTAAGGGGGGGGGGGTAGACTTGTAACACCCCGAAAACGGGTTTGGTAATCAAACCACGTTAATACTAAAGACGGGTAAGATACCGTTAGTGGAAAAATTTAACCCAGTGAATATTAGGACTTAAAAAAATAATCCTAATATTAATTAAAAGGGAAAATAAATACTTGGAGAAAACAAAATATAAGGAGCCCGAGTTGACGGGACTTAAAATAAACTGAGTCATGCCCGAAAATATAAACCCTTATATTATAAGTTTAATGTCGGATATAAATGAAATGGAAATAACTAGGAATAAATAACCTAGTTAATCACAAGTCTTGTAGTAATGAGAAACTTGACTAAAACACCCTAAATAAAACTTGGGAAAAAGTTTAGGGGCCAAAGTGGGACAAGTGCAAACTAATTTTAATAAAACAAAAATTAAAACACCAAAACACACACTTTGTGTGTGTTGGTCGATTTCTTCCACAGGAGCCAAGGAGAACTCCTTGTTCAAACCCTAACAAGTCCAAATCCAAGAAATCGAAAGGCTAAATCAGTCCCAAATCGAAATCCAAGCTTATATTAGTGATCACCTAAGTGAAGGGATCACAAGGTATGTCAAATCTCATCTTTTGATTATATCTTGAATTTTGGTGAAAACATGAAATCGAAAGATTAAGCTTGCATGACCAATGTTTGAATGAAATTGGGGATGAAATCATGTCTAGGAGTAAACCCTAGTCAATAGCTTGTTAAATTGGTGTTCAAAATATGAATTTCCATGATTATCCATTTATGTGTTAAATGGGTTTTGTAGAAACATGTTAAACACTAGGATTTTGAAAGCTATTCTAGTGTAATTTGAGTTCCATGAAGTAAATTCAGATTTGATGATGCTAAATTCGTG
This sequence comes from Helianthus tuberosus, assembly GCA_030545235.1. Taxonomy (NCBI): domain Eukaryota; kingdom Viridiplantae; phylum Streptophyta; class Magnoliopsida; order Asterales; family Asteraceae; genus Helianthus; species Helianthus tuberosus. The sequence goes on from CM060409.1 coordinate 154,959,420, forward strand.
TAATGTGATGTTTTTAGGGTCTTTGATGGCTAAAAATAGTGCTATAATGTCATAAACATGTTTTGATTGAAAGCTGAATTCAAACAGCTTCTGATCAGAATTTACCGCCGACTTGTATTGGCTGTAACGTGGACAAAACGTGACAAAACATGTGTTTCTTGAGTCTAAAATGTAATTCCAGGAAATATCTTTAAAACCCCACTGGAATTGCATTTTTTCGACGAAAATTGAATGTTTTATGAATTTTTCGGTATCGAAGGTTCAGGCTGCGTTTTCTAGCAGAATTTGTAGCCCATTAAGAATGTCATAACTTAAGTTAAGAATTGATTTATGATCTCAAATTTTTACTGTAGGCAGCTTCAGGTATTCCAAAAACCTCCAATTGGAATTTCTTCAATCGGATAAACGAGGAATTTTAAATGAAATTTTTCGTAAGCTGCAGTCAGAAGTGACGAATCTGATTGCAGCTTAGTAAATGAATTTTTACGAATTTTTGGTAACGAGTTAGATCTTGAAATTTTAACACAAGGCCTAACCCTTCGAGAGGTACGTCACATAAAAAAATCATAATTTTTGAAGACTTGTAAACAGGTTAAACAGGTCACCAAAAACAGCCTATTTTTCGGTGATATGAACTTGCCTAATTGATGTTAATCTTGGCTAAATGACAAGTAATAAACTAGTTGTCGAATATATGCATGCTTTGATTGATAAGTGTGTAAAAAAAGGGGTCCATAGAGTGATGACCATTGTATAGAATGACCAATCTAACCATCTTATGGATGTTATGATATAGTTTGACTCTAAACAAGCTAGGTGGGGGCTTGGAGAGGAACGGGTCAAACGGATCATGGGTGCGAAGAATGTTTGCGCAGACGCGAGGTAAGTAAATCTTACACCCCTTTTATTTTAGAATGCGTAATAATTATAAAGGTTATGACAATGATAAGCTAATATTTGAAATATGATGTTCCGACGTAAATTGAAACGGGTCGGAATAAGCGAAAGTGATCAAAACCATAATGGATGGTAAAAAGGGGTAAAACGGTAATTAAGTGAAGGGATGACGAGTAAACAACAAGTTTTTGAAATGTTACCTTATGGGGTAACTTATAATGAGAAAAGGGATAAAATGGTAAATTAGTCACGTGTTGACAAAACTAAGTTTAAGTTCAAAAGATACCCTATGGCATAAGCCAAGATGGGTTAAACATGTAAGAAAAAGATTTAAAGAAATATGACATTATGATGAGAATCTGAGGAGGGCCAATTGAGCAAAATGGTAAATAAATACCATCCTCCTACAATTATGTTATGTTTGGTCATTTCGGCTAAATGGGTCAAATGGTAAAGTTAACACCATTTGATAATAACGACTAACAAACGCTTGTCAAGTGTTATGCTCACAGGGATGAATAGTGTATGGAAATTTGCGTCGCTATCAAGAAGCTATTTATTAAAGAAAGGTATTTTTTAAACGGGTCAATACTTGACCCGAGCCAGGTACGTATACGTAAGATTATGGCTAAAATGCGAGATTTTGGTCAAATATATTGTTGATAGTCCTTCGTCGTAAAAGAAAGACGAAGGTTGGCCAAAATTCCCATGAACGTTAAACCGGGTAAACGGTCCTTATTAGTCGTTTAAGAACATGTATTATGAACATGTAAGTTATAGATAAGTATAAAAGTGATTGTGCATAATAAGGGGAAAGATTTAATCTTAAAGGTTTAAATCTTCTAAATGGGTCAAAAGAATTATGAGCATAGCTTAAGTATTAGCCGCATAATCCATTAAAGTTACGAACTCGAACTAAAGATTTTGAGTTAAACATACCGATGTATGCTTAATGATTATTCAGAAACAAGTTTGTGGTTTTTAGACATGAACGGGTCAAAAAGATTGATAATTGAATTTTAAGTCGTTTGCTTAAAAATCAGCTCTTGATGTGACCTGATGGGATAAACAGGTCCGTAATGGAATTACGGTCGCGTGGGAAAAAGAATCGGCTAAATCGGACACTCGAGTAAAAAGTTATGTTGATTTAAAGTTTGTAGATGATAAAGAATGGTGCTGGGATGATATACAGCTCCAGCAAACAAACCTTCTATCAAAAACACACGGTGGCGCTATGCCATGGCGAAACACAATTACCATCGCGCAACGCGACGGCGGTGGCGGGCCGCGACGGCTTGGCCAGCCACCGTCGCGCGGCGCTACCACCCCTGATTCGTGAAATTCTTGTTGTTTCTCATTGTTTAATCATGAAACTTGTTTATACTTGATGTTTAAGTGTCAAAACTAATCTTTTACATGGTTTTGACCGTAGGTGAAGATGGACTTAATCCGGATGGCGATCAAGCGACTCTCAAGAACCGAACTCACTAAACAAAGCTTCCGCAATTGATCTATTTTGTTTTAGTAATATGTAAACACTTGAAATCATGTTTTGTAAGTTATTCTAGTAGGATAATGACTTGAATATTACGATCAAGTATGATCTTAAAACTAAGAAACTTTTTATAAACTCGAAATTTTTGTACTAAATGCGTGTTATATATTATTAATTCGGTTATTTAAGATGGGTCTTACATAATAATAAATATCTTTCAGGTAAAAAAATTTAAGCCTTTTTTAACAAGTTTTTTTTTGTTCATTTACATATTACTATTTTAGAAAAGTATTTAATTTACATAAAATCTAATAGTTACACCACTAAAATCTACTAGCTATATAGTTTTATGTAAATTAAATATCTTTTTTTTTTTTTTTACAAAAAAACGAGTTTAAAACAAGGCTTAAATTTTTTTAGTTTTATCTAAAATACCTAGCTATATAGTTTTATCTAAAATACCTGGCTATATAGTTTTATGTAAATTAAATATCTTTCTAAAATAGTAAAATGTAAATGAACAAAAAAACGAGTTAAAAAAAGGCTTAATTTTTTTTACAAGAAAGATATTATTATTATCAATCATATCTATCCAAAATTGAAAACGAGTAAGGTTTACATTATTTAAAACAAGTACGAAATTTAATTTACATAAAACTATATAGCTAGTATATTTTATTTAAAAAAAATACTGGTGTAACAGGTAGATTTTATGTTAAATAAGAAATTTAATAAAAATATGAAAATAAAAAAAATAAATAGATTTTATGTTAATTAAGAGATATAATAAAAAGATGAAACTAAAAAAAATAAATAGATTTTGTAAAATTGATTTAAACTTAAATAAATTTAGGTGTTAGTATCCAAATGTGCTACATTGATAAACTTAAAAAAATGTTAGTGTATTTTAGTTATTAATTAACTAATTTTGGTGTTAGTACCCAAATGTGTTACAAAATCGAAACCATAAAACCGAAACATGTTAAAAAAAAAGTTGGTACCCAAAGGCGAAACTAGGTATAAACCACAGGATCCATTTGTGTAATTAACTCTAGAACCAATGTTCTTAAACCCGCCGGTCGGGCCGGGATCCGCTGTCTTCGGCGGGCCGATTCACCAGAAGAGACCGGACTTGCAGTTAGCCGGAGGTTCGGCCGGAATTTCACTGAAAGGTTGGACCGGATCTGCTTGTTTTTGTTGAGAGGTTGCAGGTTATACAAGTGTTCTGTTGCTGTGTTTTAGAGACCGGAAGTTGTAAAGATAGGGTTTAAAAGAAGATGGGAGAAAAGTTGGAGAAGGTGATGAGTTTTTCAAGGAAAGAGTGTGTCAGGATTTGATGTGATTTTTAAGTAAGTGGTTGTGTACTTGAGTGTAATATTACATAATGTAAAATAAATAAAAAATAGAAAAAAAACAAGAGTGAAAGAGAGGGAAAAAAAGAGTTGTTTTAAAATTTTAAGGATGCATTTTTTTTTCTTGTGGTGGATATGTGAGTATGGAATACGGTTCAATCTACACTGATTTTGAGTAATGGATGCAACAAAGTTTGATTTCTTTATTTACCTTTTTATAAATTATAATATTTAATAAATAATATATATATAGGATAATGCTCTACAAGAAACCCCATTTTTTTTGAAAACTTAGCAAACTCTACTTGTGGCTTACATTTAGCCACGTTGCCCATATTCCCTTACTCTTACTTTTTGCTTCCAAGGTTATATTAGTAATTTATGTTAACCACCAAGATATTTCCCCAATATGAATTGACATGTTCATTTATTGCCCATCAAATCGTATGTACCATTCACCCACCCCCCATATTTATTTTACAATATTTCCTTTATATCTTCTTCAACATTCACCAGAAAAACCCCATTTCATATTATACTCCAAATTATCATTTCTCCATTAATATCCATGGAGACAAATCCACCAACCTCCGAGTTAATGTCGCCGGTCCATAGTTTCCCTAACAGGTTCTTTAGCAGCGACTTCCATAATGATGAGGAATTAAATGCTCAAGGTTTGTCTATTTATGTAACTTAACTCTTCTCGAATATATGTTTTTTTTTGTCTTTTACAACTTTTTAATCGAATAATCCAACTATACTGCATGGCAATGTTCACCTGTTCCCTTCGAAGCTTCTGTATACACTTATATGCCTGTTGATGGTTCTCGATCATCTGAAGTCCCTGTTAGATCACCGGATGTTCTGATATCCAACAAGTTCATGAACAGCGCTTTTCATGATGACGAGGTTATGGATAATGAACAAGGTTTGTTTTTCTATACACTGGTTTTGACTTTTCTTCCCCAGATATGGCATAGTTCAAACATATTCCATAATGTTCACATGTAGCATCCCAAGATTCTGGCTTGCAGTTCATGTCGGGTGCTGGTTTTGGATCATCTCATGGCCCTTCTGTGTTTGCTGAATCATCACGCGGCCCTTTAGACGGTTGTTTATATTATATGGGAGCCCACTTTATTCTCATATCACAGATTTCTAACCTTTTGTCATGCCATATACCAGATTCCTAACCTTTTTCGTTTTCTGATGCAGGGCCAGCGCATCCATACTTTGTTTTTGATACCCCTCAGGGAACCCGTTACTGGATTCCTACCGTCGCTGATAAGTTCATACCAGTGTGTGGGAAATCTTATCTAACTTTTGAGGCTGTTCTTTCCATGTATGAACTTTATGCGTTTGAAGCAGGTTTTTCTGTTAAAAAAGGGCAAACTAAAGTCTGGAATGGAATTCCCACACACAAGTATCTTCGATGCTCAAAATATGGAAAACCACAACCCAAGAGGACTTTTGACACCCTAGATGAATCTTCTCTAAAGTCTCGGAGAACCAACTTCACATGGTGTGACTGTAAGGCAAGCATTCTAGTCTCAATCTCGAATGATTCATACACAGTTCTGAGTTTCAATGATATTCATAATCATGAACTTGTTGAGAGTTACAACCGTGATCTTAGCAAGATATCACGGAAGTTGTCATTCTCCACCAAACAATTCATTCACAATATCAGTCTAAACCGTATCGGACCCATGAGAGCTTATAGATGTCTTGTAGCTTTAAAAGGGGGGCATCACAATGTCAATGGGACTTTGGTGGATTTTAAAAATTTTAGCCACCAGTTGCGAATTTTTATTGGTGAACGCGACGCACAAGTTTTCCTCGAATGCCTGCGTGAGCGCTTTGACAACCTACCCAACTTCTATTTTGATTACACTGTATCAAATGGAAAGTTGTCTTCTGTATTCTGGGCTGATGAGATTTCAAAGCTAAACTACAAAGCTTTTGGCGATGTCCTCGCCTTTGACGCGACTTACAGCACTAACAGGTTAGTCCCCCCCCCCTAACATGTGTTAGGCCTGATCCCCAAGTATACAAACCTAACCCAAAAAGTTTTACATTTTGTTAACCTCAAATCCATTTTTTATTAATAGGTACAAGATGGTTTTTGTGCCATTCACGGGTGTGGATCATCATTTCCAATGTGTTACATTTGGAGCGGGTTTGATATCAACCGAGTCCATTGAATCTTATGTGTGGTTGCTTAAGGCTTTCTTGAAGGCACACGGTACTCAACCAACTCTCGTGCTGAGTGATCAAGACCCATCCATGCTTCAAGCTGTTCCTATGGTCTTTACCGAATCACGCCACCGTCTATGCATGTGGCATATAATGAAAAAACTACCCTCCAAGGTTAGGTTAATTTGTTAGCCTTTAACATGTGTTATTCAACATAACAGAATTTTATATGTCTTTTCAAACTGTTTTAATCTAACACGTGTTAGTAACTCTTAAATTTTTCAGATCTCTGCGGACGTTCTTGATAACACTGATCTTCGGTCCTGCATTCACCGGTTGGTTTGGAATGTTTATATCAAACCTGAAACGTTTGAGTCCCACTGGAATGACCTACTACAAACATTTGGACTTCAATCCCACACTTGGTTGAACGACATGTACAACATCAAACATCTTTGGGTACCAGCCTACTTCAGGGAACTGCCCATGTGTTGCTTGATGAAGACCACTTCACGCTGCGAAAGCTCTAACGATGCCTTCAAGGTCAACTCAACAAGCGCAAACACCCTTGTACAATTTATGATGTGCTTTGAAAATAGGGTAGACAGCCAACGATATCGGGAACGTGTATCGGAGTACAAAACCTCATCCACGGTGTTCAAGGGCAATACTGATTTAGCGATAGAACAGCACGCGTTCGCCATTTACACAAACGCTGTTTTCCAGCAAGTTCAAAAGGAGATAATTAAAGGGAAGTTTTTATGCTACATCACAAACCAAACCGAGTCCAGCAATTCCACTCTTTTGATAGACGTCACTCATTTGGATAAAAGGAACAACATCACAAACGTGTATCAGGTAACACATGTTAGGCAATTTCATTATTACCCATCCTCTAACATACGTTAGATCTAAAGGCCTCTTTTTTTTGCTCGTTCTGTTCCTAACAGGTTATGTATAACACTGTAGACCACTCCGCCAGTTGCTCATGCAGGAATTTCACACGTATCGGATATCTGTGTCGCCATGTCTTTTGCGTCCATCGATTGAAAAATGTTGCAAAGATACCACCCCAATACATAAACGATAGGTGGCGCCGAGATGCCCTCCCCAAACAGGTTTTTTCACTTTCCAGCCGATACGGAGTCAACCCACACGCACCGTCCGTTATGCGGAATGAAATCCTCGACCTCGTTACTAAATGCGTTGATGTGGCCAGAACCGATGAGGATTCGTTGTCAAAATTGGTTGACCAACTCTGGGATTTCAAGATCAATGTGCTTTCCAAGCAACCATTGGGTACAATTCAAAATAAAACAAACGAGTGTGAAATGGAAGAAATAGTTGGGCAACCAATCAACATTCCAGTCGAAGTTGCTAATCCAGAAGTGGTATGCAATAAAGGATGTGGTACTCATACTCGCATTTCCGGGCCCAGTGAGAAGGCAAAGGCAAAACCACCAAAACGTCCAAAGCAGCTTCGTTTATGCAAGCGTTGTGGTTTGTATGCCGACGACCACGACTCACGCAACTGCGTAAAGGTGGCCGCAATGAAAGAAGCAAAGGCAGCTGCTGAACAACAAAGGCAGATCGCCCCTGGTGCCTCACCCTCTGATTAAAATCTTTCTTTTCGTTTTCTAGTACTATGTAATGGGAGACTCTCTTCATTTTGGCCTTCTTACACACATGTAACAGTCTTTTAACATCCTCCTGCTCTTTTCTGTTACGTGTGTAAGAAGGTGGAATTATTTTGATCCCATTTATCATAAATAGTCTTGTAAGAAACTCTATGGCCTTGGGCACTTTTGTGTTTGTAGCCCTACTTTTTTGTGGACCTCTGTTTGCTATTAATGGGCTTATCTTATTATTATATGCATTGATAATTGTGTTTTTGTTTTATATTTTTTACCACAGCATCAAAACAGATGCTTAACACATGTTAGCCCCCATAAATGGGGTTTTTTTAACTGGAAAGGATCAAAACAAACTGTGTTAACCACACCAATAGCTTATATATTAAGACACATCAGGTTATAGAATTAAACTTCACATCTAGCCAACTTAACCACACATTCTACTACTAGGTTACAACCGCGTCTAAAACAATGGATCGACTACCGAGCCGTGACATCAACCCATTCCCAAAAAAAAATTTAATAATAAAATACCAACAAAACGACGTTAGTATGTCGTCGAGAAACATAGGGTCATCAGGTTAACACAACTTTAACCACTTACAACATCCTAACTACCCCTTATTATCCTCCATCTCTAAGAAAAACCTGATCATGGTGTGGCAACATCCTCATCATGAAAGTACAGAGGAGAGGGGCTGCGCTCACTCTCCCATGGGTCATGGTAACACCAGGACTGGATTGTTTCGGGTGAGTATGGACACAACGGGCAACCACATAATTCATGGTCTGGATCCGTCAGCATCCTAACCAACTCATCTGGTAGCCCCTTCAACTTTTCAGCTTCTGGTAAAACGTGTTCCCTACGGCGTGACGTTTCTTGCGAAACACCAGCTACATCAGCTACATTTTTGGTTCCGCTATCTGAAGCATCGTCACCAGAAGCTCCTCCAGTTTTCACGTCTTCCGGCTTCTTGTGAAACACTTTTCTTTCGTAGCACACCCCGTACCGACCCTCACATGCTTCCTTCCCCTTTTGCTTCAGCTTCTCCATGCCTGGTGGTGTAGCCGTGACCTTACGTTCGTAAGGGTCCATCGCATTAGCACACTTTTTAACCCCTAAAACTTTATGGTTTACTTAAGTAGTGAAGTATTACAGAATATGACTTTGGTTCTTCATTACACTACTTATAGAGGTTTTTTCATGGATACATTTAATATAGGTGTTGTGACTTGACTTTGATGTGACCATAAGGGGCAAAAAAGCAATGGTTCCTTTTCCAATAAAGTTGTTTTCTAGCCACCAACCCCTATGTTAGTAGACTTCTGCCACCTACTTTCCCCAATTTCCAATAATCCTACTAAATTTTTAGAAACAATGGCCCCCTTGGAAACAGGAAGCAGCATTTTCTCATTTTCATAAATGTTACACGTACCAATATATAATTTAAAACAACCTCATTTAAAACATTATCAACTACATCCATCAACTACATTAATAACATTCTAACACATCCAACAATACATCAATATTCTTTAGAGTATACAATTACCAAGTTAATAAACATCAGATTTCATATAGATAGTCTATCCCCAAAAGACCTGGTACATGCCATACCCAAAAAACACCTACCCCGCAATAAGTTTAAAGCAACATCCCCAAATCAAAGTACAATACACATCCAAAACAAAGCTGGCATAGTTAACGCCCCACCGGTCCTACAGTAAATACCATTCACCCCCTAACACGTGTTACTCTATTCGGCAATCCTGCTTGATTTTAGGCAGCAGCACATTCACCTCCGAACATAAGATGTGCGCAGCATACCTCTTTCTCAACTTTCGCAACTCCGCCATCTTCCTCGCCCCACTCATGCTGAACCCACAGTTAAAACTTTTGTTTTTCCCCATGTAGCACTCCATGTGTCGCATCAAGAAGACCCCACAATCAGTTGTGTTTGCTGTGGTCGCCCAAGTAACCGGCATACGCTGGATGTTGCAGTAGTCTATGTCATCGGCTCGCGGATTCCCAACCTCCCGAAGGTATTGCACAAACATATCTTTCTGCATATACATATACAAGCCATGCTCAATAAAAAAACAGATCTTCAATATTATCACACTTATGGTTCAACAATGGTCATTTTAATAACTTACAATCTTATACGGTGTGTCCTTGTGGAGGTAGTAGACACTATCTTCTATCACCTGACCTTGGCGGGCTTTGTCATTATCAACAACATAAATTCCGGGGTCTCGTAACTCAAACACTAGCAAGTAAAAATGTTTGTGCTCCAGTATCGGGAAGAAAACAATGTCGTGATTTCTGAAGTCAGGAACTTTTTCAGCACTGTTAACCGCACCTTTTATTCCAAGCCGAAACTTGTGCATCCGCGCCTCGACTCCACCTTCCTCAGTTGTTAGCATCCACGGAAACTTTGAGCACAACAGAGAAATTAATAAGGACAAAAACTCGCCACACCGTAATGTCTATATACAAAACACTCACCACAACTTTAGTACCAAAGAATTGCCTACTGTAAGCCTCCCGTGATTTCCGTTTCTCTTGGAAGTTTAGCACCTCCGCCCAACAGTCGATAATACCATCCGACACCTCATTGCCAACGTTTAAACTCTTGAACATAGCCCGAGACGCTTCTACATGGGCAGGGCTTCTAAACAGCAACTCCCTGGTTTCATATGTACAGATAAAAAATTAAATTGCATATTTTAACACATGTTACTGTTATTTAACTAATTTTTTAACGGTGCCCCCTACTTACACAGCCATGTGTATCGGGCTATCTACATCAACAACTGACGACGTACCCTGTTCCTTCCTGCGGCAAAAATAAAAAAATAACCAATTAACTAGATCCATTTGGTTCATGGTTTACACTCCTATTATACACCAATAAACCACGTTGCAGTTCTACTTACATGTTTGCCTCCATTGCCCGCTTCCTACGAGAATGCCCATTTAGCCAGTGCATTGGGCTTTCATCAGCGTATATGTAATCCCACAGATTTGCCTCCTTCTTAGTTATTGGTTGACCCATGTCAACAGACCTTATATAGTAAGGTGATCTATTTGGTTCCGCTGCCACTTTCTCTCTAAAAGGGAGCTTCCTTTTTTGGGCCCCCAACTCAGCTAACATATGTACACGGTGTGCAAGCGACATATTGTCCTCCACCTCATTCACATCACCACCATATAATTCCAGCCCAGTTTGTCCCTTGTGGATTGCAATTGCAGGGTCATATGAGGTAACTGGTTCTACCATTATAACCATACTCAAGTTTGTGGTAGCCTCCATATCGCCTAAACACGTATAAAATAAATAATTCACGTTACTCGGTAACGAATATAACACTTTCAAAGTAAATGAATATAGTTAAGCTCACTGGAACGCTCCAGCACTGTTTCTGTCCCAGCCATCTCATCCACCTTCCCACTTGTGCAACCTGCACGTTCGATGCAAATAAGTATATTTTAAATGACTCCTACTAACCCAGCAATCCTATTTATTTTAATGCTCTTACGTACCGGTTTTCTGTGACTCGTCAAATTCACCCCCAATTTGTGTCATTCCAAGACTCCAATTAGGGCCATCGAAACTACGTTCATCAATAAACATATCGCCTTCGCCCACTGTTCATATGATTAACACATGTTAACACACTAAATGATACAGTTAGGGAACCAGTTAACACATGTTATAGCATGAAAATCTTTACCGTTATTATCCGGCTGCCACTCCTCTTCAGCCGCTTTCCCTTTACCATCGACGTCCTCAGCTTTATCGAAAGCATCTCCTGCCACAGAGTCAACCACCACGCCAACACACTCTTCCTTATTTACGACAGTTGAATGCAGCCCATCATGCTCAATCTTACTTTTTTCAGCTGCATAAAACATTCTTATCACATCTCATGCATAAGTTAGTATCAGAAGCTGCATAATTAATTACCGTTACAATCACGGTCACACTTCTCAACAGCCCCCTTGCCTTTGCCATCCAAAACCACATGTTCGTCCTTATCAATAACATCACCTTCCACAGATCCAAACACGACGCCACCACTTTCTTCTTTACTTGCATCAGTTGCATCCCCAACTTCATTCTCAATCTTACTATCTGAAGTTGCATAAACATTCTCGAATAACTTAGACATGCCTAAACATGGTGCCTCTAGAGTTTTTACGACCCTACAAATAAAACGGTTTCTGAAGATTACCTTCATTGTCATTCCCTTCAACCTGTTCGCTAACCTTAACCTCCATCTCAGCCACTTTGGCTACCTCTTGATCACAGGTAAACCGTGCTTCGTAAATCTCATCCTGTTTTGCGTCATTCGCTTCTAAATCGGTGTTCTGCTGATCATCGCCATTCGCAGCCACTTTATTGTCTGCATCCACTCTATATGCATCTTTACTAACAAACTGCATGTCTGACCCACCGTCAACTGTCAAAGCAACATGACATATGTTAAAACGGAATAAAGTAATAAAGCACACTTTTAAAAACAGACAATCTGAAATGGTACGGGAACTACCACGTGCACCCTGCACTGCTGCTGCTTTAATACGCAGTATCGCACGCATTAAACCCAACGGCTTATGGACTTCTTCAACATCACTTTTATCCCCGCTTCCTGGTCCTTTATTATCTTCGGCCCCACCCATACTACAGTCACCTCCACTTGAATTACCAGCATCATGAACAATCTTATCACCTTGGACGCCTTCATTTGTTTCGTCCCCAACTTCACTACACCCCAGTTTTCTCTCTTCCCGTTGCTTCTCAGTCTTGTTGAACCCTATAACATCACATTAATATTAAATGGGTTTCAGACACGTACGCATATTAGAGGGTCATAAATTTTATCGACTAACAAACTACGCGTCACCATCAATGTGTACATTTAAATGTAAATGTACAATGAAACTGGTAACACATGTTACAGTTTACCTGTTCCGTTGCCATCATCCGTTTTTGGCCCATCACGCTTTATATTTGTCTTCCGTCTATTTGGGGTCACACAGCCTACTTCTATTTCAGGAGCATCCTTTAACTTCTTCAGTCGAGGAGATCTCCTTACCTGCAACGACATACCACCATCTTCCAGCGCTCCGGTACACTCTGTTCCATCATCAGGTACGCTTGATTCCCCCGCAACATCAGTTGCAACCACAATAAATGTTAAACTATGCGATCGTTATCACATTAACATGTGTTACACTACACATTTCAGTGAAATACCTATATTACAGGGACATAAACTTTTTTCGCGCAATAAGCATACTCTTAAAATGGTAATACATGTAACAATTTACCTGTTTCTTTACCACCATCCGTGTCTGGTCCACCAAACTTTATATTTGTCTTACGTCTTTTTGGGGTCACATAGCCTTCTTCTATCTCACTAACATGCTTTAACTTCCCTAGTCGAGCAGATCTCCTCACCTGGACCGACTTTCCACCATCTTCCATCTTTTCAGCATACTCTTTTCCACCATCATCTACGCTTGATTGGCCCGCAACATCAGCTGCAACCCCAACATATGTCAATCAATACAGTTTGCAAAACAGTAAAATGTGTTACAGTGATCATTTAAGAATGATAACCAACACAACAGGTATCACATTAACATGTGGTTGAGTGTACATTTCAGAAACATTATCACCGCACCTTCCGGGGCATCAAAGTCTATGGCTGAAGATCCTACTTCTTTCAATCTACTTTTACTGATTTTTTTGTTTTGCCGATTAAGTGACTTCCTGTACAAGCTAGCTATTGGCGACCCATCCGAAAAATCGTCATCCACGCCATTCCCTACGAAATCGTTGCACATCGGTAAATGCATTCCACATTAATAAACTAAATAACAGAAAGAATAAAAGTTACTAACCAGCGTTCTCTCCCTCGTTAATGTGAATTCTTTCATCATTTTTCAAATGACCCAACACCTCATTGATCCTGTGCGACGCTAAATCTACCGCTTTATCGTGATCTTTACTTTCATAGCCTTTCTGTTCAAACATACTTTCATACATTGCCTTCAACGTTTGTACTTCCTCGTCGTCAGGGCTCTCCACCCACAGAGATTCTAACATACCCTCTATTTTGATTTTGTTCTTCTTTGTCACATTAATTAGCTATCGTACCATCATCAACCTCTCCTGTTGAAAAAACTTTTTCAACCTTTTGATACCAAGATTATATACTAATTGTAAAAAACACATGTTAGTGCATATAACTATACCTCCTTACTGGCCCAGTGTTCCACGTTACAGTTTCTTGGAAGTGTTAATCCTTTAAACCGTCCCAGACCAAACCCACCAGCAAGTATTTCAAGCCTTTCTCTCTATCGCAATCTTTTCAAGTTCCAGAAAGCTAAAGGACACACCGCCTTGTCTACCTCCATCCCTGTGCACTCAATGCTATCAACGTACAACAACTACAACAAACAACGATCGGTTCAGCCCGAAAACAAGCCAGTATATTAACACATGTTAATTATCCCAAATAAATAAATTTCACTTACCATCAGAATCGTGAGAGGACCAACGAAGAAACTTTGTGGGTCAAGCCGATCCCAGGTATCTTTGCAAGTTTTCAACTTATCTACCACCAGGTCACACCAGTCTACTGTTGCAAAGTCCATTTCGTCATCCAGATACTCTAAGATTTCTTCCCGTAAACAACTTTGTTTATGACAGTCAACCAGCACTGCCACAAAACACATTACAAAATCCATACGGAAATCAAAACTGTCTTCGCCATCGGACTCATCTATCATTTTCACCATCTTTGTTGGAGGCACCATTACACCCGGGTATCTCGCCCTCCAATCCGCAACGGCATCAATCAGCATCGGCAGCTTATCAATCGAACTAATCTTTTGTCCACCAGTCAGAATCCCTAATAACTTATGTATCACTTTCCTGTTCACCTTGATATCACCAGCAGGCGTACATATCACCATCTTATCGGGATTAAAATTGTCCACAACAAAATAAGCTAACTTAGCCGGTAACCCATCAACGCTGAAAGTAAGCAAACGACCAAAGCCCATTCCCCATGACGGCCTCACGTTGTTGGTCTGTCAATGCCCGTACACACTTATAAAACTGCAGTGGTGCGGATCTTGTCCTTATTCCCGGAAATTCATCCTTCTTTGCTCGCTTACGGGCTTTCGGAACCTTTTCCTGTTTGTTACCAACTACCTTTGGCTTCCCTGCTTCACCTTTCACATTGTCCTCCGAATCCTTCTTCTTTTTTGTCCTTAACGTTCCACCCTTCGATGTAGCCGTCACATCTGCCCTACTTACTGAAATAACGTTTTATACGAAACCAGAACAACCCAATAAATTAGTCTACTTTACAACCATTTATGACAAATCTTTCTAACACAAACGGTAACATTTCAGTTATACGATCAAACATGTAACAATTTTTCATTTTTAACATCAAACAATTTGAAGGGCTTAAAAATTAACTAACCACGGTTTCTTCGCATTCCATTGCCAGAATTATCATCCGCGCTGGTTTTTTTCCCTGCCAATTAACACATGTTAGGGAAATTTCAAGGTCAGCCCAATTAACACATGTTAATCAAAGCCAATAATATTTAACTAACCACGTTTTCTTTTATTTCCACAGCCAGAACTATCCACGTCAATGCTTTTCTTCCCTACAGTTTAACACATGTTACTCAGGTTAAACCGGATACGCAAATACCCACTATTGTAACCAAAGGCACTTACCCTTGTGATTTTTGGTATGTCCCCGTTTGCTTTCCACACAACCTTCATTACGCCCTGATAAATTAGTAACGAAAACGATTACTCCAACAAGAAATTATACAAATTATACACAATATTACTGGTTAACCGTTACCCGTTTTCCGTCATTTCCCAGGGCTTGGTGACCCACTATCGGTATCATCATACACTACAACGCAGCCAAAAAACGTCTTTTATGAACAATTTCTAATCCAACACACTATACATATATACATCACCTTCAACTATGTTCAAGGTTCATAGACATATCAATTCTTACCTAACTCCCTGTGGGTCGGACCAAAGACAGATTGTTGAATGGAAGGTCCTGCCTTGGGTTCGTCGGAGATAATCACAACACTACGGCTTTCAGCCCTTTTTTGCCCTAATATGGGTCTCGAAGTCCTACATATAT
Organism: Helianthus tuberosus; assembly: GCA_030545235.1. Classification (NCBI taxonomy): domain Eukaryota; kingdom Viridiplantae; phylum Streptophyta; class Magnoliopsida; order Asterales; family Asteraceae; genus Helianthus; species Helianthus tuberosus. The sequence goes on from CM060409.1 coordinate 154,975,199, forward strand.
AAAACAAAACAAACTCAGTTGCCATTTTTCGATAAATCGATTGAACAAAACCTCCTTTTACATGACCGATTACTACAACTAACCTTTTAATTGAACTCTTAATCTTCCTTAATCGTTTCAGCTTAACCGACGACGACACGATTATGAACGATTTCCTTATTTGAGCAAGATCGACACTATCGGCTCCTGTGTTAGGGTTAGAGAAGTACGTTTCGATGTTTGTTTTGATGAGAGAGAAACATGAACAGGGGAGTAATGAGTATACTGTGTTGAAGATGAAGAAGAAAAAAAATTTGAATTTGGTTTGCAGTTCTTGATTAGATGGCTACTGCATGGCAGTGATTTTTGTTTTCCAATGTGTTTGTTCACTTCCGAAAATGCCCTTCACTTGTACTAATGGCAGTTAATTCATTTCTTTTTAATTTTATTCATACCAAAATTATCATAGCCATTGATCAAGTTTGATGTAAGCTAATCAATGGTTGACAATGGGTTTGCATAGTTTTCTTAAAAAGATAGAGTTTCTTATATAGCCAAGCCCTATATATATATATATATATATATATATATATATATATATATATATCCGGTTCTAAAATCCGGTCCGACCGGTTTGACCGATCCGACCAGTGGCCCTCTTTGGTGTCCGGTTCGACATCCGGTCCGGTTTTAAAAACATTGTCTAGAACCAAAATGTAAACCAAGTCTTGTAATTTCAGTATTAAGGTTATATGTGTTAAATGCACCTCACATAACACTATATCTAATAATTTTAATTGTTTAATAAAACCTAGAAGTATATAAAATAATTTTAATATGTAATACCATGACCAAGAAGTATAATTTTAAGTTTTGGGTTATCAACCAAGTCTTGAAATTTCGTTGACTTGAAATACAAGTCTTAAATATCCTAATTATATTACTTTTTAAAATGATTAACCAAAGCATATGTTTACCGATTCTCGATTTATTTAGTTTGTTAATATCATTTTGAAATCAATAACCAAAATACACATTTTATGTGTTGTTTATGAGATTGACTAACTCTATGATGTTTGGATTTCTAGCCAAGTCAAACTATATATACTTTTCATATCATGTATCTAATGATTATGACATCTACCTATTGAGTTACCATAACATATAATATTATAATATAATATAATTTGAAAATTGAAGAACTCAAATATTATGGTACGCGTTCTAGAATCATGAACCAAGTCTGCTACAATGTTTAGTGCAAGTAAACCAATACTAAACATATGTAGTTTTTTTCTTTGAACATTTCTAAAACTGACCATCCTTTACATTAATTTGTCTTCCTTATAAATACTAACATATGAACTTAACAAGATAATACAATTCAAAGAATTTGTACTAAAAATACTTTTGCTTGCCAATTACGAAGAAGATGAACAAAAGAAACTACATATCTATGTTTGCTTTTGTTCTTTTTTCTATTGCTACCGCATCTTCATACTCGGGTTTGTCAACAAGTTATTATGATCGAGTGTGCCCTGAAGCTCTCCCAACCATCAAACGTGTGGTGGAGGATGCATTGGCACAAGAACGTCGCATGGGTGCTTCTTTGTTACGTCTTCATTTTCATGATTGTTTTGTTAATGTAAGTAACTTATTCATACCAATTTCTACTTGAGATTCCTCATTCGTTATTCATGTTGCTTGGCAGTTGATTGCAAAGTTATACTTTTACCATGGAAACGCCTCAGTTATGAACTAATAAAGAAAACCTAGAATACGAATTTAGAATTTTAAATTTATGATCTTTCATAACTATACCAACAAGTCTTTCTATAATTATGATCCATTAGAAACTTTCGAACGTGACGTTGCAAAATGAAGTGTTATCTTGTATCAATGCAGCATTTAATGGAGTGGAAAGTGTTGGTGTTGTTTTTTTTGAGTTTATTTTCTATTTCATGTAGGGATGTGATGCTTCCATTCTTTTGGACCAAACATCAACAATAGATAGTGAGAAAAATGCAGGCCCCAATGCAAATTCAGCCCGAGGATTCGAGGTTATCGACAAAATCAAGGATGAGATCGACAAAGTTTGTGGTCGCCCTGTGGTGTCTTGTGCTGATATCTTAATTGTTGCTGCTCGTGATTCTGTAGTTGCGGTAAGTAAAACATGTTAATCAAAACCTAGAATTTAAACTTATATACCCCCTATTGTATAGTGTACTTATGTAAAGGTGTTTGGTGTTTATAATAGTTTCAACTTGGGGTAGACCATTGGGGTACCGTTGGCATGCATGTTTATGATGAAAATGAAAACTAAAAACATGAATGATGATGCATTTTATGACACTAAATGTTAATTTGTATGGATGTAGCTTGGTGGCCCATCATGGAAAGTCAAGCTCGGAAGAAGAGACTCAACCACGGCTAGCCGGGCCGCAGCTGACGCTAACATCCCGGCACCGTCCATGGACTTACCCGCCCTAATAAAAAACTTTGAGGACCAAGGGCTCGATGAGGAGGACTTAGTTGTGCTTTCGGGTGCACACACCCTAGGGTTTGCTCAATGTCGAACCTTTAGGCCTCGTATTTACAGTGATACAAACATAGACCCGGCATTTGCGAGCCATCTTAGGACCATTTGTCCACAAGTTGGGGGAGACTCAAGGCTTGCACCACTTGACCCGACACCAAGCTCATTTGACGTAAAATACTTCACCGATTTGGTGAGTAAAAAGGGGCTTTTGAACTCTGATCAAGCACTGCTTAATGGTGGCGAAACAGTTGAGCTTGTTTCGAAATATAGTGGGAACCACAAAGAGTTCTCAGAGGACTTTGCAAAGTCTATGATAAAAATGGGTGATATAAAGCCATTAACAGGGAACAGGGGTGAAATTCGCAACAACTGTAGGAAAGCTAATTCACAATATTAAGAGTTTATTGAGTTGGTTAAATTGTTTCATGATATTATAAGTATATTATGACGAAATTTTTTAGGCATTCTTTTTCTAGTATTGTGGCTACGTTATAAATTTCTTTGTAATTGTAGTGTTTTGTTCTTGTAATTTCAAATTAATATCGTTTGTAAGTTATCAAATGTGCATTAAGATTTATTCTTTCTATATTCCGGTTAAGATTACGTAAGTTGAATTATAAGTATTCCTTGATATAATAGATTATTTGACGATAGCGACTCATATGCATAGCTACTAGTCTCTTGCCTGGAGCTTTTTTATTAGTTTTCCGTTGTCTATAAATAAACAAGTCGTTTTCACATTTGTATTATTTCAAAGAAAAGAAATACGTCTTTTTGTATGGGTAAGGTTTTAAGGGTGGAAATACAATAGGAAGTTTATTTGGCTAAGAAGGCTAGGAAGTGATCTTGACCATCCATTTAGTTAATCAAGGGCTAAAATTAAATGATGGAAATTAAAGGGAAGAAAAGAGGCGCCTGAGTTTGTTTAGGGGTATTCTAGTCAATCCAAGGCAATAGTTTCTCTCTCCTCCAATTCTCCCTCATTTTTTAAACGTTAATAACTCTTTCATACGACATTATTTTTTTATAAAAATTGCACCAAAAAACGAGCGTTTTTTTATCTTTAAAACGAGTATACTATTGCTATATTTTCGAATTTTTTTTTCTAAAACCCAGTTGCGTAAAACGCAATGGAAAAAACCCAGTTGCGTAAAACGCAATGAAAAAAAAACCCTAAAAAATGACATTTTTCTAAAACGCAATGCACAAAAAACACAAAGAAATGTCTTATTTGTAAAACGCAATGGCCAGAAAACACAAAGAAATGTCTTATATCTAAAACGCAATAGCCTAAAAACACAAAAGAAAGTGTACTTTTTAAAACGCAATGGACTAAAAACGCTTTAAAATGTGTTTTACCTAAAACGCAATGAACTAGAATGCTTTATTTTTCAGTATGGTATAAAACAAAATTTGTGTAACAAACATCGTTATCAAAATCAAACTGTTTCTTGTATATACAGCAACACTTTATTAACGAAATTAAGTTTGCTGTCAAATAAAGAAATACACAATGAAAATGAAAATAATACTCCAATCACATAAAACCCACATTTGCCTTTCACTAACAAAATGAAAATTATTGCCAAGACATCACTATCAAATTGCCCACCATCATCAACGAAGAAATGAATAAATATTTTCGTAAAACGCAATCTTTTTTCATACAAATGAAAACTTATCTGAAACTCTACAGTCATAAATATAAATAACTTATCTGCAACTCTGCAATCTTCTTGTAACTCACGACTAAAAAGAAAAATCCATTTGTATTGCAGTTATGCTTGGAAGTAAAACGCAATATGTTAGAAGTAAAACGCAATATGTTATTATTCAACTAATTGAATTCTAAAAATTCATCTGTGATCAGAGCATTCACGTTCCTTCTTCTTCTATAGGTTCTGCACATTATTTACTAAAACGCAATCCACTATTCTTTTAAACGCAATCCATCATCTGATTGGAACCAAGCTATCTCGACAGCTCCGGCCATGGTGACGACGATGATGAACGGCGCATCAAGAACGATCGCCATAAATGCCAATCTGTTAGCCTCTTTTATGCAGGAGATTGTGTTCATTTTGAATTCAGGATTGAGAGATCTAGGTATGGGGTTGGGATTTGTGGACAGTGACAGACTGGTGAGGGTGGGGTGACAGTTGTGGTGGTGGTAGGCGATGGAGTGGTGGTCGTGGGCGGCGGCGGTGGTGGTGGTGGTGGTGAGATGAATTGTGAAGAGAAAGACGTCCTGGGTTTTTTCTAGAACTGAGTTCTTTTAGATCTAGGGTTTAATAGATTAATTTCTGGTCGACTAAAATGCCCCTCCTTATTTATTTTCTTGTTTGCCACATGTCACAACCTCATTCCTTCCTACCCTTCCTACCCAAATAATACTTCCTATTTAATCCTACCCCAAGGTTTTAATTATATTTTAACTAGGTTAGAACCCCGTGTATTACACGGGTTGAATAAATGTAATTTTATATACCATAATAAAAAAATATATCTTTAAAAATCTCATTTATTACACGGGTTAAATAAATGTAGTTTTATACATCAAATAATAAAACAATATATATTTAAAAATCTCGTTTATTACATTGGTTGAATAATGTAATTTTATATAGTAAATAATAAAAAAAAGAGTAAACTTCCGTTTTGCTTCCTGTGGTTTGGTCACTTTAACGGTTTTGCCCCAAACCTTTAAAAATAGCCATTTTACTCCCTGATGTTTTGGTTTTGTTGCCAGTTTGCTCCCTGTGGGGAGCAAAATGAAAAAACAAACAATTTGGATGGAGTTAGAGGCGGGGAGCAAACTGGCAAAAAAACCGAAACATCAGGGAGTAAAATGGCTATTTTTAAAGGTTTGGAACAAAACCGTTAAAGTGACCAAACCACAGGGAGCAAAACGGAAGTTTACTCTAAAAAAAAGTTATATCTTTAAGAACCCCGTGTATTGTACGGGTTGAGTAAATTTAATTTTATATATTAAATAATGAAAAAGTTACATTTTTAAGAACATCATGTGTTATACGGGTTGAGCACATGTAATTTTATATGCCAAACAATAAAAAGTTATATCTTTATAAACCCTATGTATTATATGAGTTGAATAAATCTAATTTTATATACTACATAATAAAAATGTTATATTTTTAAAAACCTCGCGTATTATACAAGTTGCATAAATGTAATTTTGTATAGTAAAAAATAAAAATGTTATATCTTTAAAAAACCTCGTTTATTACACAGGTTGAATGAATCTAATAAAAATTTATATCTAAAAAAAAACTAACGGATATACTCGATATACGATGGATGCGGTGATTGCGGTGATGGTTCTTATAAATGTCATGTAAACATAATGATTACCGTATTTGAGTTAAGAGTTGAATACAAAAATAAAAGTATAGAACCAATAAACATTGATTAATATTTTTGTTTACCCCTTATAAACATTTTTGAAATAGGTTCTACCCTTAACTACTTTAGTTTAATAAAATAACTAAATCATTTACATTAGAAATATATAAATTTATATTTATATGTGAAAGTCTTAATCAAAAGATTCATAAGATGGATTCCAAATTATTGTTAACTAACGGATATACTCTATATACGATGGATGGGGTGATTGCGGTAATGGTTCGTATAAATGTCACGTAAACATAGTGATTACCGTATTTGAGTTATGAGTTGAATACAAAAATAAAAGTATAGAACCAATAAACATTAATTAATATTTTTGTTTACCCCTTATAAACATTTTTGAAATAGCTTCTACCCTTAACTACTTTAGTTTAATAAAATAACTAAATCATTTACATTAGAAATATATAAATTTATATTTATATGGGAAAGTCTTAATCAAAAGATTGATAAGATGGATTCCAAATCATTGTTAATTTCACGATAAAATTAAAACATCCTTTGTTAATTTCAAAATTATAAATATATAAATTTATATGTAGGGTACATCTTTTATTAATTTCAGGATAAATAATTTTGAAATCTGATAAATATTTTAAAATATTATATTATCTTCTATACAAATTGTTTAAGTTTATATTAAATTTAATTTTATAATAATCTTTTAATTAATATTAATTATTTATAAAATATAAATGGCTTCAATGAATGACATGTGTCCTTTCATTGGTTTCTTTTATTTTATTATATAGTATAGATAGTTTACATGTCTCTTTGATTTGTTTTTAATGTACTTTAGCGAGGTCTTTATAAGGTGTACTAGTTTTGCAAAAAGTCTAATGCACATGACACAATAGAAGGATTTATACATGGAAAATGTTAATTAGTTTACGAGTTAATTACATAGTTAGTCCTTGTGGTTTGCACAAAATAACATACTTAGGTACTAATAGTTTAAAATCACCTTCTAGGGTATTAACTTTTCATTTTGTAACGTTTGGAGGTATTAACTTCTAAGGTAATAACATAGGTAGTCCCTGTGGTTTGCACAAAATAACATACTTAGGTACTAACAGAATGTGATTTTAAGCCTACAAATAAGCTTAATACCTCCAAACGTTACAAAATGAAAAGTTAATACCCTAGAATGTTATTTTAAACTATTAGTACCTAAGTATGTTACTTTGTGCAAACCACAGAGACTAACTATGTAATTAACTCTTAGTTTACACACTACAATGAATATTTACTTTCCATTGGTTGCCCCTTATGTCCTTATAATATATAAATTTTATGGTCTAGAAATTCCCTCCCGTTTGCTTTTAGTTGTAACTTCACAACCAAAATATCGTATTTATCCAAAATTTTATAAGTTAGATAAGCAAAAGTCTATTTTTTATTATATGTTTACCAAGTTGTAGTATTTCAAGTTCTTTTGGGTGATCAACCAATCATATGGGTTTTTCTATTATTAACGAGGTCAAAAACAACAATTAACTTTATATTGTTTTAACTTAATGCTCACCAATTCTTACTTATTCTTAATTAGACTAGGTGATTGGCCGGATTTTTATTATTCCACTTCACGTATTCTGATTCGTGCTCCACATATTCACTCGACCAAGCATGTCATTGACTTTATCTCTAACCGAGAGAGTTCGCCATTTTGACCAAGGTCAAGACTTGGGTCCATACCTCACCAACGACAAATGGGGCGCAACAGGATTAATGGAGTGGAGAAGGCATGTTCTGCGATCTGTTTCCATCTTTATTCCAATTGGCAGGGCGCAAGAGGATGTTACGAAGAGGTGGGGTGTGGGTTAAGCTCACCCTTAACTGTCTTGAAATCACACTTCACTTTTTAAAGTTAAAACATGAAGAGGTGGGGTATGGACTTCTTTTCTTAACTAATCATCTTATCTCACCTGAAAAACTATTTTTTTTTCCGATACTATATTTTGAAAAGTTGTGAATATTCGATGTGACGTGCTTATTTTGTATTTTGTGTGTATGTATCAATATAAATTTTGTTTAAAATCAAGTTGTTAATAGTAATGTACAAGTGATCATGGCACAAACATACTTACGTACACATCATCAAAACGGTGTCACAGTTTTACCCCCCCCCCTTTTTATAAAGTCACGTTTTTTGTCCTTTTCGTTGGGTACAAGTGATGTTTCCATATAGAATTTTTGTTCGAAATCGAATGGGTCAGGTATAATTGATTTGTTTCCATTTACCGTGACGAACTTTTTCCATAGAATTTTTGTTCGAAATCGAATGGGCCAGGTATAATTGATTTGTTTCCATTTACCGTGACGGACTTGACCGATATCGTCCAAACAATATTGCTACTGATAACGAAATTTTGCTTTTTTACAGGGTTCAATGCCATTGCCACAGCGCGCGGGGTGGGTTTACATAAGGTTTTGTACGTAAACACGCCACATATATCCCCCGGACACAAATACTAGTTATTAACAAATGCTATGATGTAAAGGGTGGAGATACAATAGGAAGTTTATTTGGCTAATAAAGGCTCGGAAGTGATCTTAACCATCTATTTAGTTAATCAAGGGCTAAGATTAAATGATGGAAATTGAAGGGAAGAAAAGAGGCGCGTGGGTTTGTTTAGGGGCATTCTAGTCAATCAAAGGCAATAGTTTCTCTCTCCTCCAATCCCCCCCCCATTTTTTAAACGTTAATAACTTTTTCATACGACATTATTTTTTTATAAAAATTATACAAAAAAAAAACACGAGCGTTTTTTTATCTTTAAAACGAGTATACTATTGCTATATTTTCAAAAAAAAAAAAATTAAAAACCCAGTTGCGTAAAACTCAATAGAAAAACCCCCAGTTACGTAAAACACAATGAAAAAAAAACCTAAAAAATGACATTTTTCTAAAACGCAATGCACAAAAAACACAAAGAAATGTCTTATTTGTAAAACTCAATGGCCAGAAAACACAAAGAAATGTCTTATTTCTAAAACACAATAGCCTAAAAACTCAAAAGAAAATGTACTTTCTAAAACGTAATGAACTAAAAACACATAAAAATGTGTTTTTACCTAAAACGCAATGCACTAGAAACACAAACAAATGTGTTATTTCTAAAACGCAATGGCCAGAAAACACTTAAAATGTCTGTTTTCTAAAACGCAATGGACTGAAAACACATATAAAAGTGTTTTACCTGAAATGCAATCCACAAAAAACACAAAGAAATGTCTTATTTGTAAAACGCAATGGCCAAAAAACACTTAAAAATGACTCATTCTAAAACGCAATTGCCTAAAAAACAAAAAAAATGTTCTCTGTAAAACGCAATGGACTGAAAACACCTAAAAAAAGTGTTTTACCTAAAACGCAATGCACCAAAAACACTTCAAGAATGTGTTTTTCTAAAACGCAATTGCCAGAAAACACATAAAAATGTTTTAGTTCTAAAACGCAATTGCCTAAAAACAGCAAAGAAAGTGTTCTCTCTAAAACGCATTGAACCATGACAATAGTTTTGTCTGTGCTGTGAACTGTCTGAACCAATGCAGTTTACGAATGCAGTTTCCAGAGGCAATTTACAGAAAATTAATTTTTCTGATGCATTTTTATTACAGCTCAACCCCAGCCAGGGGCTCTGCCCCTTGGACCCCGTCAGGGGCGCTGCCTCCGGACCCCCGCCAAGATCGTAAAACGCAATAACTAAATCAAAAACCCAGATTGTAAAAATGAAATTAAAGAATTTCTTACATGGATCGAAGTGATTTCTTCAACAATTGACGAATTTTGAATGATTGAAGGACTTATCAGCGCTCGAATCGAACGGATCGAGTGATTATCTTCAAAATCACCGGAAAAAACGAGATTTTGTATGAAATTAAACTGAGTTTTGTTAAAAAAAGCTGAAGAACACGTTGATCGGGTGTTTGAATCATTGATTGGTGATGAAAATCGCACTATAATGTAGTGATTATTGAGATAGAAAGTGAAGAAATGGTTGAAGATGGTGGGTTTTGAAAATGGTGGGTTTTGAAGTTACTGGGTTTTGAAAAGGAAGAAGAAAGGGTTGGATTGACTAAAATACCCTTTTTCTTTATTTTAATTGTTGCCACATGTTCTAATCCTATTGCTTCCTACACTTCCTAGCCAAAATAAACTTACTATTTGATCCTTTACCATGGTACAATCTTTTCTTTTGTATTAAAGTTATGAAAATTATGATATGAAAATTTGAGTATAATATTTTCACACAATATTAGGCTACTCGGTATGGTGATAGATCATCCTTGGAGGATGATCCGCCACGTAGGCTCCACGTCATCATCCTCCCAAGGATGGTCCATCCTCCAAAACTAGAGGGCATGGTAAGATGGTCATAGTCATCATCCTCCACCACTTTTTATGTTTTTTTTATTTTTTTTAATCTTCAACATTTTTTTAACATTTAACAAATAAAGTAACAAAATATTTTCATAAATAATAAAACCACATTACATAAACATAAAAAAAAACATAAACTAAAAAAAAAAACATAAACTTAAAAAAAAAAAACTAAAAAAAAACATAAACTTAAAAAAAAAAAAAACTTAAAAATATCCTAATATATTAAAATAAGCTACTAGTCTTCGTCTTCGTCTTCCATGTCGTGGTCGGGTTCGTTTTGAGCGTTGTTCGGCAAAATAATCGGCTAGTAGTTTAGCGTGACCGGCTATAAATTTAAAACGAAACATAAATGAAATTAATTATAAAATACATTTTCAAATCTATATAAAACATAAGGAAAAAAAAAAGTAAAATACCTTCTTGGTCTCGGTTATATTTTGCTCGTCTAGTTAGCCGTTGGGACGACCCTTGATCAGCCGCCATGAAGACCTGAGCCGCGTTCATAATCATGTTGTGCATAATATCATCCTCTTCCGAAGATGATGAATACCACGCAGATGAAGCCGATGAAGACATAGAAGAAATTGAAGAAATGGAAGACATGGGTGAAGCCATGATAATTTTTGAGCGAGAGATGGGGTGGTAACGGGTAAAAAATGGTATAAAATATGATGAGTTTTTATAAAAAAGGGAAGAGTGGTTTATAAAATGTGAGAGAGATGGGGTGGTAGTGGGTGAAAAGTTGTGAAAAAAATGGTTAAAGAGGTGAGTATTTATAAAAATGGAAGTGAATTGGGGTATATTTTGAATTATTACCGTTAATTTTAATTAGAAAATATATTTTTTTTTAAACGGCTACTTTTTGGTTGGGCCCCACTTATGTTGGATCGTCGCAAACGGCTGGAACTCGACGCCGAAGACGGGACGCAGGGGGGAGGCACGGTGTTTGGTCCGTCGCTGAAGCCCGACGGAGCGGGGATGACCCCCATGCCGACTAGCCTTAGTTATTAACTTGGATTATTATCCTGTTTCTTTCTGTAGCTTGCAGGCATTGTGGTCGTGCCATTTGACGACCATGATTGGATGTAGCAAGTTTTGGAAATGTCAACAAAGCTTTGTTTTAGACTAATGGGTATGGTTAGGATAGGCTTGGATGGGATGAGCCGCCACGTAGGCGCCAAGTAGGCGGCTCGTGGGGGATGGGGCCCCACCTCATTATTTTATAATTTTCTAAGTTTTAATTTATTAACTTAATAAAAACTTTATAAAAATAAAAAAATACAACATAAATAATTTCATTTCATAACATTAAAAAAAATTACGTTTCCTAAAAAAAAAAAAAAATTACCGAAAAATAAAAATTAAAAATTACATAACCTAAAAATAAAAAAACAACCTACGACGACCATTTTTTCATCACTTCTTCCTTCATCCTCTGATAAACCACTCGTTCCGCCTCCGGAACCGAGTCGAGGTCCAACCTCATAATCCTAAAATCTTCCGCTCGAGCTTGGTCGGCCGACACGTTTTTCTTGTGAGTGTATTTTTCGGCCGCGAACTGTTTGAACGAACGGAATTCGTCTATCAACTCGTCCATTTTCGCCGATGCCTTCGAGCCGCCCCCTCCACCTGAGCCGCCCCCTCCACTCGAGCCGGCCCCTTTGCGCTTTCCGGCCGTCTCTTTTTTTGCTTTGTCCCTCCCGGTGGGACGTTCCGCCTCGTGAATGGGCAACACTTCGTCGTCATCTTTCGGGTCGTCGTTTATGTTGATTTGACAACGACCGGTGGAGCCTCCCGCACTATAACTTCCGGACTCGGAAGTTTTAGTCCGTTTGGCGGTTGCTACCTCATTTGGAATCGGCGTCCATTTTTGTTGGTTCTTTACTACGTTCCATGTTCGAAAGTGCGGGAAAGGCTTTGCATTTTGAGAGTCCCACTTAGCGATAGCAAGGTTAAGAATGTCCGTCTCGGACCAAGCCGGGGCTAGCCGACCCCCATACCCATTAGTCTTATATATATAAATATTATTGTAGTTATAATAACAATGATTTACCTGTATTAAAAACAAAACTAGAACGATGATTGGAAATTGAATAACTTAATTAATATAACCTAGGAGTTCTAGAATTATGAACCAAGTCTCCTACGTTATTATAGTGCTAGACTGCAAGTGCGCATATACTTTTTTTTTTTTGAACGGCCGACAAAAAATTATTCATTATAGCAAGGTGCTATACACCAAAATTACAACTTACACCAATTCATACAAGTTTACATATTAGCTTCAGCCAAAAACTCTACACCTACACCAGTTATCCCAAGTAAATTCCGCCTCCTTCGAACGGCTTTTAATCCACAGATACGACATGGCTCTTATTTCATCCATTACTTTAGTCATGTTCGGAGTAGCTTGTTCAAAAATAACCTCATTTCTCATCCTCCATATGCACCAAATAGCTACCAAAACAATCGCATAAAGAGCTTTCTTCTTTTTCCTCGAGCCCGGGCTGAATCCGTGTAGAACCAGAAGATCTTTAATATCAAAAGCGATTATTGGAGGAATTCTGCACCAATCTGCTATGTATTGCCAAACGACTTGTGCAAAGTGACAAGCAACGAATAAATGTTCACTCGTTTCTTCATAATTACCACATAACGCACATATCCGGCTGTGTACCAAGATGTTTCTGTTTGATAGTGCACACATAGTTGGTAGTCGCTCCATTTCCGCTCTCCACGCCACTATTGCCACCTTTTTTGGTACCCAACTATTCCAATCAAAGGTCCTACTAGGCGGAGTCCTATTATATGTACTAATGATTTTTTTAAAGAGGAAACATTGAACAGACCTGAATCGTCATATTCCCACCTTTGTTTATCGTTGCCCAACACAATATAAGTCGCCCCGAGGGTTACCTGTAGTTGCTGCAGGTCTGCTTGTTCCGACAGGTTCAAAACCGGCTTCGACCACTTCCAGTTAAAGGCTGAACCAAGGCTGCCAGGCGACAATCGATCCGCCACCGAGCACTCTTTTTCTGCTTCAATTTTGAACAAGTTTGGGAAAGATTTGTAAAGTGGGCCAGAGCCTATCCAATTATCTAACCAGAATTCAGTTGAGTAACCGTTCGCGACTTCTGTTGATACCGCTCGACTAAGATCCACACCCACATTATCCAGTTTGAATCTGATATTAACAATATTTTTCCATGGCCCAGAAATGGTAATTTTTGCAGGAACGTCGCTCCATGTTCTTGAGTTGTGATGTAACGCCCAAACGATCCTCCTCCAGAGACCTTTTTTTTCCGTCTTGAATCTCCACCACCATTTTGCTAGCATTGCCAAATTTGCGTCTCTAAGTGAACCAAATCCCAGGCCCCCATACTCAACTGGTGCGATGGTTTTCTCCCAAGCTACCCAATTCATCTTTGCCTTCTCTTCCGAGCCTCCCCAAAAGAAAACCCTCCTAATTTTATCCAAAGACTCCAATACTTTAACTGGGGCTTTATATAATGAGAAATAGTACGTTGGGAGAGAATTAAGGACCGATTTAATAAGCGTTATCCTTCCCCCGTATGATAGCGTTTTTGCTTTCCATAATGAGAGTCTGTTTCTAAAAACCTCCACCACTGATTTCCAGTTTCTGACGAGATTCATGTTTGCACCAACCATTAGTCCAAGGTGTTTGAACGGAAACGAACCTTGTTTGCATTTTAGGACATTAGCCATATTCCCAACTTCTTGGTCACACACGCCAATACCGTAAATACTACACTTCTGAATATTCACTTTCAGGCCAGACGCTAAGTAAAAACATCTGAGAATCCGGCGAAGATTCATGATATTAGAGAAATTCCATTATCCTAAGAACATTACGTCATCTGCGTAAATCAAATGTGATATAGATGGGCCATTATATGATAGTTTTATGCCTTCAAACAAGCCCATAGAAACCGCCTTCACCATTAATCCGGATAGAGCTTCCATTACTATTACAAAAAGAAATGGGGATAAGGGGTCACCTTGACGGAGTCCACGAGAACACTCGAACTCCCTAGTTGGGGAACCATTCACAAGGACCGATGCTTTTGCCGACTGTAACGTTGCCATAACCCACAACCTCCATCGAGGCGGAAAATTCATCTGTGTCATAACGGAATCAAGAAACCCCCAATTGACCGAGTCATACGCTTTACTAATGTCCACTTTAAAAAACATACCTTTCCTTTTCGATTTCTTCAACCAACTCCAAATTTCATTTAAAATAAGTGGCCCATCCATGATGCTCCTACCAGACAGAAAAGCCGACTGATGTTCCGAAATCAATTTGCCCATCACACCTTTCAGCCGATTCACGAGCACCTTTGAGATAACTTTATTTACCACACCAATTAAACTGATTGGACGAAAGTCCGATGGCCCAACAGGATCTTTGATCTTAGGAATTAGTGCGATAAATGATGATGTACACGTTTTGTTTATCGAGCCCTCTGCGTGAAATTGATTGAACAACTTCATGAAATCTTCCTGCAGAGCCGGCCAACATCTCTTTATAAACTGGAAATTGAACCCATCCGGACCCGGAGCTCGATCTCCTTCACATCCCCAAACAGCATCCTTGACTTCATTTAATGAGAATGGCGCTATCAATGAGTCTGCCTCAGTGTCAGAAATTGTAACCAGATTTGGGCATACCACCTTTGGTCTATTAACCATTGGTTCCGTGAACTGCTTGTGAAAAAAATTGAACAAAGCTTCCTTAACTAAAAGAGGATTCGTAACCCACATGCCATCAATCATAAGCCCATTGAGACGATTAGAACTGATATTTGAATTTATAATATTATGAAAGAAGGTAGAATTTTCATCCCCATCCAACGCCCACCTCATCCTGGATTTCTGCCGAGTATCCATATGCTTAATTCTATCGTATTCTGCTACATAATTTCTGCATATCACTCTTTCTTCCAACTCCTCCACTAGCAAACTCCTCTCTTCTGCAAGTCTTTCTATATGTGCCAGCCGAATCTTTTTAGCTCCGTACTCATGCTCCTTCCGACTTTTTTCCTTTTTCAACCATTCTTTAATATTGTTCTTGATCCACCTTAATTTAATAGCTATGGCCAAATCAGCGGGCCCGGAGAAAGTGAACTCTCTACATCGCTCCAACACAAAATTAAGAAATCCGGGATACTCGAACCAGGAATTAAAAAACCTGAATGGAATATGACCATAATCTGACTGGACTGTCGACAAGATTATTGGCCGATGATCAGACATATCTCTATCCAGAGCCAGTACCGTTGCACTCGGCCACTTCTCCTTAAAACCGAGACACACTAAAAACCGGTCAAGTTTACTTAATTTCTTACCATTGTCTGATATATAGGTGAACCTTCCCCCTCCCATGTTATATTCTTCTAATCCAGCAGCTAAAATAAAATGATTAAACACATCGGCATTCGCTTCATTGAACTCCGAATTCATTCTTTCAGAATCATTTCTCACTTCATTAAAATCCCCCATCAGGATCCACAGCCCTTGTAATGAATTTTTAATCCCCAGAATCTCTAACCACAGTTCCCGCCGCCTAGTCGCCTCATTTGGAGCATAAACATTCACAATATTCATTCTGCAATCAGAGTTAACCAGGGACCCCGAGACTACAATAAAGTGTCTATTACGAATCACATTATCACACCTGAATATTGATGGGCACCATAAACAAGCCAATCCACCAGATCTCCCTTGTGAATTAACAACCGCAGAATTAAAAATAGCCCGACCCCAGAAATTATTAAACATAAAACTATCCGAATCTTGAAGCTTGGTCTCTTGAATAGCTAAAAAATGGACCCCATAGGCAGTCTTCAAACCACGAATCCACTCCATCTTCCGTGGATTTCAAACCCCCCTTAAATTTATTGTTAGACAATTCATTGAAACCGGTTGTTAACACCTTCATCAACGATCAATTTTTCAGTGGCATCTTCATACCCGCTTAAATTAAAACCCAGTAGAGAGCCTACCTGAAAAGTTGCGTCCACTTCCTTCCTCAAATCCGAGGTATTCTCCGGTACCTGTTGAGAATCGGCGTTATCCGAGACCCCTTCGACTCCATCCGCTTGTTCAAGTCTCGAACCATCTTCCATTTCTGGAGGATCTTCTTCATTGCATTCTGGTACAACATTGTCACTTTCCAAATTATTCCCAGTAGGTAGATTTAGATCCCATTCTGTGTGCACATCCTCCTGGTTTTGTACAAAAAGCTTTTGAGATGGACCTTGAGTGGACCCAAGAGAAGGTGGGCTTCTCAATTCTCTACACCTTTTACCTAAAGGGTTCTCAGGTGTTGGGCCATAGTATTCTTGGTCCGGACTGGGCCCCTCCCAAGAGCATTCCAAATTATCTACTTTCGGCCCATTGTTATCACCAATTTTATTACGGCCAACAGGGTCCACCATCTCAGCATTTGACTTTGGAACTTGTGCCGCCCCCACCACATCTCCATGCACCCTTACGTTACCCATGCAATTATTACGAGCCGTTTGAACTACCGGAGACTTTTGAGCATCCGATGACTCTTGGTTATCACCACGTCGACCAGTACCGTCGCCGGTGTCCGATGTATCCAGCCGGGGTTCTTCCTGTAGGTCCTGAGCCAGATTCGGGGAGGAATTTACTTTACCATCTTTAAGTACTTTATCGCCGATATCATCCATACTTTCACCAGCATCCGGAGCCAATGGTGACTCACTGTCTTCTATACCATCATCCATATCATCCGTATCAGAGTCTGAATCCGATTCCGACGACACCATTTTTTCAGGATCAGAAAACGGCGACCACCTTTCATACACCTCAGAAACCCAAGCCACACAACTTTTATTCTTCCAAACAATCACCACCGCTTCATCAATTCTGGATTTCTGAGACGTAACAACCTTCACCGAACACATGGAGTTATCCTCTTCTTGCCAAGAAAAGCTAGATGCTTGGATCACGTCTCCGAACAAACTCCCAATTCGATCAAACAATTTATTATCCCTGATTTGAAATGGGACCCCAATAATCTTCAATATTACTAACCGACTAAACGGGATGTCCTCCCCGTTCCATAAGTTAAAATTAGAGAATATCGACGATAGTAGTTCTGAGTTATTTTCCATTGCCGCACTGGCTACCTCCTTGCTACTCGTTGTGATAATTACACTCAGACCACCAACGTAAGACAAACCAAAATCCTTCAGGCCAGCCTTTTCCAATGTTTCCCTTATGTTACACAATGACCCAAGATCTTTGGCTTGTCCTATAACGGACCTGCCAATACAGTGAAGAGGGTACAGGGCACCATTACCTTCCACACTGATTCTCTTCGTACCTTGATTGTTCACCTCCTTCTTACCTGTTAGTTTATCTGCATAACTCTCTCCTTGCCGGACAAACGAAGGCCCCCCCATTCCAGATCCCGACTGCTTAGAGGTCCCTGAGGGCATGCCATGATTTCCGGTATTCATTGAGCCGTTTCGGTCGTTTACATTTGCTTCCTTTGGTCTCCATACATTCCGGTCCCCACCTCTCATCGAATAGTTAAATTTTTTGTGATTTTTATCATACTTTGCCAATGACACCATTAACTTAGCTTCATGAATCCTGACTTTGTGCATAGCAGCTAGGGTTTCTTTTATACTTTCCACCCCCATGAAGCGAACGAATCCGAAGCACTTACCTTTAGCATCCCTTTTCCGAGCCACATAAGCGT
Organism: Helianthus tuberosus; assembly: GCA_030545235.1. Taxonomy (NCBI): domain Eukaryota; kingdom Viridiplantae; phylum Streptophyta; class Magnoliopsida; order Asterales; family Asteraceae; genus Helianthus; species Helianthus tuberosus. The sequence continues at coordinate 154,993,292 of CM060409.1, forward strand.
CTGACACATACCCATGTGGTTGGAAAGCCAGCCACAACATATTCCTTGTTACCCGATCAGGAAGATTCTGCACCAAAAACGTCCATTCAATGCCATCCCCCTACTCTTGTGATTCTTCCGATATCGTACCTCAGACCAGGGCTCATCCCCGCCAGTATCGCCTACACCCCCACCGTTATACATCGATTACCACCACTATTACAGATCACAAGCGAGTCCCAGAGGCGAATGGAGTTGGATCCGGATCTGGATAGGAAGAAAGGTAAGGTCAGACAATCTGTCGATATACCTTGCTCACTATTCTGATGGGAACTTCCTCGTCGAGCACTCCGGCGACCGTTGGATATAAAAGGTTTTTACCTACAAACACGCCCCAGAGGCGAATGGAATCGGACCCGGACCAGGATAGAGAAAAAGGTAACCTCCGGCAGCTAGCCAAAGAACCCTTACACGCTATTCCGGTTGGGATCCTATTCGTCGAGCACTCCGGCGACTGCCATTTGTTAAATCTAAAACAACAAACGAAAAAGAAAGGAAGATTCAATGGAGTGTGCATATACTAATCATTAATATTTGTCTTTGAACATTTCTAAAACCAACCATCTATAACATTTGTCTCTATATAAATACAGCATAAGACCACAATAACATTACACAACACAAAGAATTTGTACTTAAAAAATCCATTTGGTCACCAACTATAGAGAAGACATGAACGCCATAAGCTTCTTATCTCTTGTTTCTCTCATTTTTTCTATTGCCACTGCAACTTTAATCTCGGGTTTGTCATCAAGCTATTATGATCGAGTGTGTCCAGAAGCCCTCCCGACTATCAAACGTGTGGTGGAGGATGCATTGGCACAAGAACGCCGCATGGGTGCTTCTCTTTTACGTCTTCATTTTCATGATTGTTTTGTTAACGTAAGTAACTTAACAAAGTTATATATTTGCGACAGAAATGAGTAGCTTGTTTAACCAATGTTACATCCTTAGAATAATCAAAATCGCGGCCTGGGGGTTATAAATAAAATATAGTAAACGATTTCAAACAAGCCTTTAACTTATTTGATAACAACGATAAACATTTTTCCTGAAGTTCTTCAACCAAAATTGATGTTTTTTGGTATGTTATTTGATTAAACATTAGATTATCACAGATAGATTATGTTTAATATTTACAACTTCAGCAAATACCGATTTAATAACTCAACTACTGAGAAATCACAAAGTTCAATGACTGCTTATGAATTTTTTATTATGAATATTTAGGTTGCAAAAAGAAGTGTTAACTTGTAGCACATAACACTTGAAAGTATTGGTTTTGTTTTACTGACTTTATTTTTTTATCACATAGGGTTGTGATGCTTCCATTCTTTTGGATCAAACATCAACAATACATAGTGAGAAAAATGCGCTCCCCAACGCAAATTCTGTCAGAGGATTTGAGGTTATTGACAAAATCAAGTTTGAGGTCGACAAAGTTTGCGGACGTCCCGTTGTGTCGTGTGCTGATATCTTAGCTGTTGCTGCTCGTGATTCTGTCGTTGCGGTAAGTAAAACATACTGATGAAAATAAAAAATAAGAAGTTGTAGGATAATGCATAGTGTGATGGAAAAATTTAAAATTTGTGAAGAGTTTAATTACTTTTCTCATATATGGTGTGTAGCTTGGTGGGCCATCGTGGAAAGTCAAACTTGGAAGAAGAGACTCAACTAGCGCTAGTCGGACCGCAGCTAACGCAAACCTCCCGTCACCGTTCATGGACTTACACGCCCTTATAAAAAACTTCAAGGACCAAGGGCTTGATAAAGAGGACTTGGTTGTGCTTTCGGGTGCACACACCCTAGGGTTTGCTCAGTGTTTTACCTTTAGGAATCGTATTCACAATGAGACCAACATTCATCCAGCCTTTGCGAGCCACCTTCGGACCATTTGTCCACAAGTTGGGGCCGACTCAAGGCTTGCACCACTTGACTCAACACCTCGCTCGTTTGACGTGAAATACTTCACCAATTTAGTGAGTAAAAAGGGAATTTTGAGATCTGATCAAGCACTTTTTGATGGTGGCGTAACTAATGAGCTTGTTTCAAAATATAGTCGGAACCAAAAAGAGTTTTGGGCGGATTTTGCAAAGTCTATGATTAAGATGGGTGATATAAAACCATTAACAGGGAACAGAGGTCAAATTCGCAACATATGTAGGAAAACTAATTTCAAGAAATATTAAGAGTCCATCGAGTGGGTTAATTTGTTTTATAAGTTTGAGTGAGTATATATTTAGTTTTTGGGTATTTCAATTCTTTCGTATTTTGAATTAAAATCGTTTGTAAATTGATTGTTCTTTTAATATGAATTATTATATTATTAAGATTTGTTTTCTCATATATGTATCCCGGCTAAGATTACCTTGGTTGAATAATTTGATTGTTATTTCAAATACTGCTTTTTATTATTGACATAAACTAAGTAACTAACTCATTTTCATAGTTTTGTTTATAAACACTGAAATGGTTGATTCTGAAAATCCACATGCAGATTTGTTTACCAAAGTGTTGAGTGTTACTCAACATGAAGCTGTTTGTAGAAAGTTGGGTATGGTGTTAAAATTCTGTTGGACACTTTCATTCATTTGGGCTTATTACATTCTGATTGTTGGGCTTGCAAGTTGGGTCCAGTTTATTTATCTGGTGTTATGTCATTTGTTAATTGTGGTTGATTAGTGTTAACAGGTTAAAAAGTTGAGGGGTTATTGTTGAAGTTTAGAGGGACTGCGATCATCTCTTGCTAAAGTTTTGGACTTTGATGTAACTTTCCTTGGCGTACATATAAAAAAGCTGTTCATCTGTGTTGAGAGTTCATTCTCTCTAAGTCGGGTAGAGACCTTGAAAACTCGGGTTGTCACAAATGTGTCGTCCATAGCATCGTCCGGGAGCCATAGTCTTCGAAAGGTTGCATAAAAAATAGTCCGCATCGCCTTCGTCAATTCTTGATCCGTGCTCCACATGTTCACTCGACCAAGCATGTCATTGACTTTATCTCTAACCGAGAGAGTTCGGCATTTTGACCCAGGTCAAGACTTGGGTCCATACATCAGCTGCAACAAATGGGCGCAACAGGCTCGGATAGATTAATGGACTGGAGAAGGCCTGTTCTACAATCTGTTTTCATTTTTATTCCAATTGGCAGGGCGCAAAAGGAGCTAAGTGAGAGAATGTTGTTACAAAGAGGTGGGGTATGGGTCAAGCTCACCCTTAACTATCTTGAAATCACACTACACTTTTTAGGGTGTCCGGAGTGGTAATCGGCAACATGCGGCAAAGTAGTTTACCATTCGGTAAACACCACCGCCAACACTAGTTTGCCACTCAAAGTTTACCAAATTGGTGGTGGCTTCACGATTCGGTGAGGGGAGGAAGGAGAGAGAGAGGGGGTATTGTAGGTGGGGTCCATTCCTATCTTAACCAATCACTCTTTTTTCCTTTTTTTTAAAAAAAAAAATAGCTTACCACTTCACCAAGTGTCTAAACCATTGCCAACACTTTTCACAAAAGTTTAAACACTTTTGACTGATTGACATAGCGCGCTCTGATTGGTCGGTTTTTTGGTTTGCCACTCCAAAGTGTTTAACCACTCCCTACACCCTTAAGTTGAAAGAGGAAGAGGTGGGGTATGGGCCAGGCTCACCCTAAGCTATTGAGTTCTTTTTTTAACTAATCATCTTATCTCACCTGAAAAACTAATTAGTTTTTTCCTTATAACTTTTAAGATATTATATTTTATAAAGTCGTGAATATTTCGGAGTTTTTTCCCAAATGAGTGGAGGTGGAAAAATTATTTATCAAAATGGGTGATTTGAAAAATATTTACCAAAATAGGTGTTTTTCTTATTTACTTATTTTAACTAATATATTTGTAATTCTTTTCTTTTTATTATCATTTTTTCTTCGGTTCACTCACTATAAGTTATTTTCTTCATGATTAAACTAACTTATAATTCCTTAATTTTATGCAACTAGAACAGAAAACAAAAACTTGATCGTCTGGACGTTTAAAAGCCAAAAGTAAGTGAACAAACATCTAAAACTAAATTAAAACATGTGAACTAAGAAACATAAAAAAGCAACACAATCTTTAAAACTTGACCCGTTCATGTCAAATACAAACAAAAATAAAAACGACGAATAAAGTCAAATAGCTAGCAGTCACAAAATTAAAATAAATATATTAAAACGACTCAACTCATTTAGGCATCCATTCTTTTAGGCTTAGAGGGACATCTCGCTCGATTATTGCCACGTTGTCTACAAATTCCACACTGGTTAGTTTTTTTTCCTTCTTTGATTTCCATTCCATTTCGTAACCTTGTTGAACGAGGGCGACCCTTTTTATCCCGTTTTAGATCCGAATTGGGAAGTAATTTTCTAATAGATGATGATTGTGGCCAATATGCTTCGTGAGGAAGTAGGATAAACTCGGATAACCAAGTAGCACAATATTCTACAATTGAGTAACACTTATGAACATATTGCCAAGTGCTCAATGAAAGTTTGGCACATGCACTCAAAACATGTGAACACAGATACTTGTATATCTCCCACTTACCACATGTGCAAGTTTTTTTCCTACAAATTAACTACTTGAACATTTCCCCCTTTTTGAGTTACTACCTCAAATATTCGTTTCTGTCGGTTAAAAGATCTTAAAGAATGTGCCCCGGATTTTGACATTGAAGTTACTTGTTTTGCCAAAAGATGAGGTGTATTGGCATCTACATTAGCTTGAGCATTAAGTTCCATAGGGCGTCTCACATCAAAATAGTTAACAACCTATGAAATATAAGCTAAACACACACTGTAATTGGTAAGAAACGAGCACCTTTAAGTACACTGTTAATTTTTTTTTGACAAATTTGTAGTCAACAACCCGTATCGCTTTCCACCATCATGTGCAAGTGTCCATTTATCGAATGCATGTCCCTCGAGCCACTTGCGAGCTTGTTTATTTATCGTCCCAATTTTTTCCATTATGGAATTGAACTTTCTAATTTGATTCTAACTCCGAGCACCATAAGCTAAAGCTTTTAATTGTGAGTTGCGAAACTTATCTTTAAAATTGTTTATGAAATGCCTTAAGCAATACCTATGAAAAATTAACATGATGAATATTATTAACACGAAAAAAAAGTTTAAACGAAGATGATGAATTTATATAAATTATACCTGTGGAAACCACACGGTTCTGACCAAGGATATCCTTGCTCATTAACCACCTTTAAGATTCCAGCATGACGATAAGATATTAAACATATCCGTTCGGTATCTTTCACCACATGTTTCTTGACATGAGAAAGAAACCAATTCCAACTTGAATAAGATTCATTTTCTACGATAGTAAATGCAAGTGGAAATATTTGATTATTACCATCACGTCCCATTGCATTCATCATCTTGCCTTTATACTTTCATACAAATGTATGGCATCAATGCTAATAACCGGTCGACAATGCTTAAAAACCTTGATAGAAGGAGCAAATGCCCAAAAAACACGTCTGAATTCCACTTGATCGGTCATTCTCATTACATACCATTTCACGAAGTCTCTGGATTGAACTTTTGTAGTGCATATAAAAATTTGGGTAAAATGGTAAAAGATTCTTCCCAATTCCCAAAGACTTGTTCAATTGCCTTATGTTTTCCTACTCAAACCTTCTTGTACGAAGAAGTGTAGCCTAATTTATCAATTGTCTCAGCTTTTAAAGTGGCAATACTAATAGAAGGCTGCTCTTTTATAAGATGTTGGATTTCTTGAGTGATCAAGGTTGCATCTAGATTTGGATGGTCTTGAGTAATCATATTATGCAAACAAGTGTGTGGACCAGTATACTTTGTGATTTCGAAAGAACCGCTACGTTTACGTTTACTTGCACCAAGGTGCCATTTGCATCCTTGATCATGTAACTTACATTTTATACACCAAGTGGTTGGTTTTGATTCAACAACCTTAAAATGTTTATGCGTTTTGATACTATGCAACTTGACAAGCCTAGTAAATTCTTCCTTGTCATTGAAAGAGTCTTTTCCTAGCTCGCTAATAAAATCATTTTGCATTTTGTATGTCTATATATTAATATAAATTTTGTTTAAAATCAAGTTGTTAATAGTAATGTACAAATGATCGTAGCACAAACACGCCGGGTACAAGTGATGTTTATATATATATATAAACATATATATAAACATCACTTGTACCCGGCGTGTTTGTGATATATAGGGAATGGATATATAGGAAACCATTTATTAGTGAGAAAACTAAGGAAACCAACATTTTCACCATTGATCTTGATCATCTAAGGGTTAGGGAAATTTGATGTTTATTGATTTAAATTTAATACATAACATATGTTGATGAGTGGGCCATGAGGGTATTTGTGTCAAAAATACCATATCTCATTCTCTCTCTTCTTTATAATTGTCACCATCACCATCAAACCATCATCATTCTCTCTCTTCCTTCTTCTTTCTTCTTCTTTGAGAATTCAAAATATCTCATTCTCTCTCTTTCTTCTTCTTCTTCTTCTGTACATTCACCATCATCATCATCATCATCATCCATTATGTCTCTCTCTCCATGTTTCAAAATAAACACCAAGAACACACACAAGTGTGTGTGAGAGAGTTCAGGAGGGAGAGAGAGAGATTTAAGAGAGAGAAGAAGACGACGATGGACGACGGACAAGCCGTCGTCTACAGCGGTGGAGGTTCTCCGACGAACCGTCGGTGCCGACGACGGTGTTACAGGCAACCAGAGTGGGGATTCTGATTACAAGTCATCGTCTACAGCGGTGGAGGTTCTCCGACGAACCGTCAGTGCCGACGACGGTGTTACAGGCAACCGGAGTGGGGATTCTGATTTTAGCTCAGTTCAGATTCGAGTCAGCCGCAGATCGGGACTCGGTTCAGGTTTCCGGTTGGTGATCTAGTCCAAGTATGGTTCAGTCTTTTTGCATTCTCTGGTTTTATTTTGGTTTGGATTCTCTGGTTTTATACTCGGTTAGGTGTCATTTGGTTTGGATTCTCTGGTTTTTTTTTCATTCTTTTTTAATTTGTGATTATTGTTTGTTTAGGACTGTTCAAATGTTATTTTTTCTCTGTTTAAGCGGTTTGGTTTGGTAATGTTGTTAGATTTAGTATTGAGATTTGGTTTTTAGTGTCGGATTACCTGAATGTGGGCATTTTTTTTAAATGTGAAGGCGTAGGGTGGAAAGGTGTGTGCAGAAAAAATGCAGCGTCCCGAGTGCATCAGAGAGTGTGATTGTGTAGTTTCGGTGCAGAATACAGTTTCAGGTAACACTTTGTAGCGAGGGCGTTGCTTGACGAAAAGAAGATACTTGTTGATGATTGTGTAGTTTCGGTGCAGAATACAGTTTCAGGTAACATGTGTTACCTATCTCGTACCTGTTTGTTGTGTTAAATTACTCCGGAAATATTACTTGTGCTATTATGTATTTACTATGGCGGTTGTATTTGCAAGAGTGAGGAGAATGACCAGGTCCGTGACGGGTAGGCTGGCTAATAAGCGGAAGCAGAACGATAAAGAAACAGAATGATAACGAAAGAAGGTAGATGGAGAAACCGATGAAGAATGGGAAACAAGAAGTCGATGAAGGGCAAGTGGTGGGTACCTTTGATGTTGTACAGAAGTTACCCTCCAGTGTAACACATGTTACAAACATGTGTTACATATGTTCAACCGCTTTGTTACAAAAAATCGGGGCTGCACATATGTAACACGTGTTACAACAGGTTTTTACCTACTTGCACGTCTCTATTACAAATGGATGAAAAACAGTTTTTTTAAAACATCCACGGTGTAACACTTGTGTATTTGAAAGTTCTTAAAACAACCGTTGTAACACGTGTTATAATCTCATCTTCAACGTAAAGATACATCCAATGTAACACGTGTTACAAAAGGAAATTACCTACTTACACATCTCTATTACGTTGATTTAAACAGTTATTTAAAAACATCCACTTTGCAACACTTGTTTATTTGAAAGTTCTTAAAACAACCGTTGTAACACGTGTTACAAGTTTTTTAGTGTTGTGCATTTTCCTTTTTAGAATAAATTACAAGTTTTGTCCTTTATGTATGTCCCAAATTGCAGGCGCTGTCCTTTAAACCAAAATTTGACAGGCGGTGTCCTTTGTGTTTTCAAAATCTTGCACGTTTTGTCCTTTAGGCCAAACTTAGTTAGATTTGTTAGTTAAATCTGGTATCAGGGGCTATTTTGTAAAAACAATTTATTCAGGGACTAAATTGTACAAAACTTAAAAATATAAAACCCCCAAATTAGGTCATCTTCCCCATTTATCCCCATCACCACCGCCCCCAAACACCTGCAACCACCACCGCCATTACCACCACAGCCACCGCCCTCCGCCGCTCAACCATCACCTTCCCTCATCACTCACACCACCGTTCGTTTTCCGGTGAAACACCCCGACCACCCCCCTCTTTCACTCACACCACCATCACCCTCCTTCTCCCTCTACTCTGTTCCCCTCTCCCCGATAAACAACAACGGCAGCAGCACCACCAGTGGTGGCGGTGCTCAGCGGTGGCGGAGGACCGAGAGGAAGCAAGTCAACGAGCAGGTTCGGGTAGTGTTGGTTCAGTCTTGGGTCAGCAAGTTCAACTCGTGGAATTGGATGGTTTTCGTAAGTGGCATTCATTATCACCTACCAGAGAAAGAAAATAAAATCATGGTTGATGCTAATTATTTTTTGTTTCCAGTTTTTTAATAGGGTTTGGGTTCCCTCTGATGTGGTACTATGCTACATTCCTATATTTTGGAAATTATTATCGGAAAGATCCTAGGGAACGTGCAGGCCTTGCTGCTTCTGCAATTGCTGTAAGTCTCCGGGAACCGGTTTAAATGGGTAAACTTTTCAGGCCACTCTAGGCAGACTGTTATTCAAAACATGATGTTATTGTGATTGCAATTGCAGGCATTGGGGTGTTCGGTGATCTTGTTTGCTATAGCAATGATCCTTCTGTTCTAGCTGATGTTGATGCAAGATGATACGTGTTGAGACATTTTGCTTGATGAAACTGGATCTGCAGGAACTTGTAGATACAAATACAAGTCTTGCTGAACATGAACATAGTTTTAATTTTGTGGTTATCATACACATCTTTATACCAACCAAATTGTACAATTGAACTTGAAGTGATTTTTGTTATCATGAACTTGAAGTGATTTTTGTTATCATGCGAAGAATGGTGACCGAAGAGAGATGACACCGGATGAGTTTAAGAACAAAGATGGTGGCGGTAGTGGTGGTGGTGGCGGTGGTGGTGGTGGCGGCAGTGGAGGGTGGTGGTGATGGTGATGAAGGGTGGTGGCGATGGTGGTTAGTAATTTACTCAATAATAATAATAATAATAATAATAATATTAATAATAATAATAATAATAATATTTTTAAGTTTTGTACAATTTAGTCCCTGAATAAATTTTTTTACAAAATAGCCCCTTGATACCAGATTTAACTAACAAATCTAACTAAGTTTGGCCTAAAGGACAAAACGTGCAAGATTTTGAAAACACAAAGGACACCGCCTGTCAAATTTTGGTTTAAAGGACAGCGCCTGCAATTTGGGACATACATAAAGGACAAAACTTGTAATTTACTCTCCTTTTTATAATCTCATCTTCAGCTTGAAGATACATCCAATGCAACACGTGTTAGGTTTTTTACGTGTTACAAAAGGTTTTTACTTAATGTAATAGTAAGTTTAAATGTTAAAATGTTTTTTTAAGATTGACTGTTAAATGTTAAAATGTATAAACTTCATAATTTATTCGGAATATCTCGTTTATTTTACAAATAAAAAGTCGTGTTTTTTTTTGGTGGGATAATTAGCTACATATGTAGTAAACGTTACACAAGTTACTTGTAGTTACCCCAACCCTTTTTTGGACACAAAGGGGGGTTACACATATGTTTTAAACGTTACACAAGTTACTTGTAGTTACCCCAACCCTTTTTTGGTGGGATAATTAGCTACATATGTAGTAAACGTTACACAAGTTACTTGTAGTTACCCCAACCCTTTTTTGGACACAAAGGGGGGTTGCACATATGTTACATAGGAGATTAATAAGTTTTAACTCTAGAAGATAAATATTGATGTACTTGTTTTGTTCATAGGTGAAAAGATGTTTTGTGTTCAAGATGAAGATGGTTATCAAGAAGCGAAGCCCGCCGAAGGATTACTATGCATCATCAGGTTTTCGTGGTGACGATGGTGTGTTTTTTGGTTGGCTGCTATGTGTTGTGAAGATGGATGTTGTTGTGAAGACCATTTTTTAGAAGCATTACAACTATTGATATAAAATTCATTTTTATTTTCATTGTTAGTATGCCTATTTTTGGATGAATACGGATGTCGATGTGACGGCAAATTTTTTTGGGATGCAACAACTATATGTAACATGTGTAACCTTGACGTTGTAACACATGTAAAATGGCTATACATGTGTTACGTATGTTACAAAATAGTGTAACATATATTATAAACATGTTTTACATATGTCAGCCCCTTTGGTGTCAATTTAAACTTAGTAAAATTACATATGTAACAACATTACATCATCCAAAATGTCATATCAATGAACAAACAAGTAGACTAGTGTAACGAATTAAAGGGACAAACGATACACTTCATGTTACATGTGTACGTAGACTTGTTATTAACAATGTTATTAGTAGATAAAAAAACTGCATTAACGTATTTTTTTACACTGAACCCAACTTATTGGTCATAAGTCTTATACATGGCAAGAAGTTCTTCCAGTGTGACGTATGATTTAACAATAATAGGATGATATTGCTCGTTGACATTCGGTGTGCATAGTTTAGTGCCATTAGAAGACTCTTAAAGATGGTAACGTGTAGTATGTTCAAGATCATCTGTGGACTTAGGGACGAATGTTAGTATAAGTTTACGTGCGTTATGAACGTTGTAATAAGTTTAGCACCATAGGGTAACAAAAAAAGATCACACATGACACTTGTCGCCATGTTACACATGTTAATTGTGTGTGCACATGTAACATCTTCTCTACAATGTGAGTAACATCCTTAAAAGTTGTGTTCCTACTCTGCTTTATATTCTAGTTTGGTTCAGTGTTCATAACGCACGTAAAATATGCGTAACGCACGTAAACTTATACTAACAAGTTCGGTTCAGTGTAAACTTATTACCAATAAGTTGGGTTAAGTGTAAAAAATGACGAATAAGTTGGGTTCAGTGTAAAAAATATACGTTAATGTAGTTTTTTTATCTACTAATAACATTGTTAATAACAAGTCTACGTACATATATAACATGAAGTGTATCGTTTGTCCCTTTAATTCGTTACACTAGTCTACTTGTTTGTTCATTGATATGACATCTTGGATGATGTAATGTTGATACATATGTAATTTTACTAAGTTTAAATTGAAACCAAAGGGGCTGACATATGTAAAACATGTTTATAATATATGTTACACTATTGTGTAACATATGTAACACATGTATAGCCATTTTACATGTGTTACAACGTCAAGGTTACACATGTTACATATAGTTGTTGCATCCCAAAAAAAATTGCCGTCACATCAACATCCGTATTCATCCAAAAATGGGCATACTAACAATGAAAATAAAAATGAATTTTATATCAATAGTTGTAATGCTTCTAAAAAATGGTCTTCACAACAACATCCATCTTCACAACACATAACAGCCAACCAAAAAACACACCATCGTCACCACGAAAACCTGATGATGCGTTGTAATCCTTCGGCGGGCTTCGCTTCTTGATAACCATCTTCATCTTGAACACAAAACATCTTTTCACCTATGAACAAAACAAGTACGTCAATATTAATCTTCTATACTTAAAACTTATTAATCTCCTATGTAACATGTGTAACGTGGCTATACATGTGTTACCTCTCTAGTGTAACACATGTTACAAACATGTGTTACATATGTGCAACCCCCCTTTGTGACAAAAAAGGGTTGGGGTAACTACAAGTAACTTGTGTAACATTTACTACATATGTAGCTAATTATCCCCCCAAAAAAAACACGACTTTTTATTTGTAAAATAAACGAGATATTCCGAATAAATTATGAAGTTTATACATTTTAACATTTAACAACCAATCTTAAAAAAAACATTTTAACATTTAAACTTACTATTACATTAAGTAAAAACCTTTTGTAACACGTAAAAAACCTAACACGTGTTGCATTGGATGTATCTTCAAAGCTGAAGATGGGATTATAAAAAGGAAAATGCACAACACTAAAAAAGTTGTAACACGTGTTACAACGGTTGTTTTAAGAACTTTCAAATAAACAAGTGTTGCAAAGTGAATGTTTTAAATAACTGTTTAAATCAACGTAATAGAGATGTGTAAGTAGGTAATTTCCTTTTGTAACACGTGTTACATTGGATGTATCTTTACGTTGAGGATGGGATTATAAAAAGGAAAATGCACAGCTGAGTAAAAATATGTAACACGTGTTACAACGGTTGTTTTAAGAACTTTCAAATACACAAGTGTTACACCGTGGATGTTTTAAAAAAAACTGTTTTCATCCATTTGTAATAGAGACGTGCAAGTAGGTAAAAACCTGTTGTAACACGTGTTACATATGTGCAGCCCCGATTTTTGGTAACAAAGAGGTTGAACATATGTAACACATGTTTGTAACATGTGTTACACTTGAGGGTAACTTCTGTACAACATCAAAGGTACCCACCACTTGCCCTTCATCGACTTCTTGTTTCCCATTCTTCATCGGTTTCTCCATCTACCTTCTTTCGTTATCATTCTGTTTCTTTATCGTTCTGCTTCCGCTTATTAGCCAGCCTACCCGTCACGGACCTGGTCATTCTCCTCACTCCTGCAAATACAACCGCCATAGTAAATACATAATAGCACAAGTAATATTTCCGGAGTAATTTAACACAACAAACAGGTACGAGATAGGTAACACATGTTACCTGAAACTGTATTCTGCACCGAAACTACACAATCATCAACAAGTATCTTCTTTTCGTCAAGCAACGCCCTCGCTACAAAGTGTTACCTGAAACTGTATTCTGCACCGAAACTACACAATCACACTCTCTGATGCACTCGGGACGCTGCATTTTTTCTGCACACACCTTTCCACCCTACGCCTTCACATTTAAAAAAAATGCCCACATTCAGGTAATCCGACACTAAAAACCAAATCTCAATACTAAGTCTAACAACATTACCAAACCAAACCGCTTAGACAGAGAAAAAATAACATTTGAACAGTCCTAAACAAACAATAATCACAAATTAAAAAAGACTGAAAAAAAAACCAGAGAATCCAAACCAAATGACACCTAACCGAGTATAAAACCAGAGAATCCAAGCCAAAATAAAACCAGAGAATGCAAAAAGACTGAACCATACTTGGACTAGATCACCAACCGGAAACCTGAACCGAGTCCCGATCTGCGGCTGACTCGAATCTGAACTGAGCTAAAATCAGAATCCCCACTCCGGTTGCCTGTAAGACCGTCGTCGGCACCGACGGTTCGTCGGAGAACCTCCACCGCTGTAGACGGCGGCTTGTAATCAGAATCCCCACTCTGGTTGCCTGTAACACCGTCGTCGGCACCGACGGTTCGTCGGAGAACCTCCACCGCTATAGACGACGGCTTGTTCGTCATCCATCGTAGTCTTCTTCTCTCTCTTAAATCTCTGTCTACCTCCTGAACTCTCTCACACACACTTGTGTGTGTTCTTGGTGTTTATTTTGAAACATGGAGAGAGAGAGAGAGATAGAGAGAATGGATAATGATGGTGAATGTACAGAAGAAGAAGAAGAAAGAGAGAGAATGAGATATTTTGAATTCTCAAAGATGAAGAAAGAAGAAGGAAGAGAGAGAATGATGGAGCTTGGGGAAGTGTGAGGGTTAGTGAAAGTACACATGCTTATCTTACACACATGCACATGCTTAATACAAAATGACCAAAAAACCCTTCAAACATTGGTTTCAATGAGGTGATGTGGAGGAATGTAGTCCACAAATTCTAGTTTCCTAAGTTTTCTCAATAAAATGAGTTTTCTCCATATACTTACACTATATATATATATAGAGAAAGAGAGAGAAAGGTTAACATACTTCACGCCTTATCATACTTCACGTAGGAGACAATGGTAACCGTTGGATCAGGGGTATAATCACGCATGGAACATATAATCACGCATGGGACCACATAATCACGCATGGGACCACATAATCACGCATGAGATCCAAAATCACGCACGTTGTTTTGGTCAAAAAAATAATTACGCATGTTATATATTTCGTGAAGTACGTTAATGTACGTTAAGGCGTGAAGTACATTATACTTTCTATATATATATATATATATATATATAGGATTAAGTTAAAATGAGAACCACCTCGAGTTATAAGAACCGCGAGAACTTTTTGATCCGGGCCTTGGTGGACCAATTTTTTTTTTCAGAAACGTAGATGCATGTATAAAAACAACATCTGTAAAAAAAAATTAAAAAAAAATATCGTGGGAGTAGTTTTGAGCAACACAAGTTTGTGTTTACGGGACCTGTAAATTTTCCGGCTAGATTTACGGGTCCCGTAAACACAAACTTGTGGCGCTCAAAACTACACACACGACATTTTTTTTTTCGAATTCTTTTTTACAATGGTGTTTTTATACATGTATCTACGTTTATGAAAAAAAAATTTGGTCCACCGCGCCCCCCACGGTGTAGTTCCCGCGGTTCTTACAACTCGAGGTGGTTCTCATTTTAACCTTCCCCTATATATATATATATATATATATATATATATATATACACGCTTGCATATAATTTTTGTTCGAAATCGCATGGGTCAGGTATAATTGATTTGTTTCCATTTACCGTGACGAACTTCTTCCATATAATTTTTGTTCGAAATCGAATGAGTCAGGTATAATTGATTTGTTTCCATTTACCATGACGAACTTGACCGATATCATCCGAACAATATTGCTACTGATACCAGGAAATTTGCTTTTTTACGGTGTTCAACGCCGTTGCCACAGCGCGCGGGGTGGGTTTACATGAGGTTTTGAACGCAAACACGCCACATATATCCCACGGACACAAAAACTAGTTATTAACAAATGCTATGATGTACAATCTTTTCTTTTGTATTAAAGTTATGATACTTATGATATGAAAATTTGAGTATAATATCTTCACACAAATGCTAGTTATTAACTTGGATTATTATCCTGTTTTTTTCTTTAGCTTGCAGGCATTGTGGTCATCCATTTGACGACCATGATTGGATGTAGCAAGTTTTGGAAAAGTCAACAAAGCTTTTTGTTATATATAAATATTAATGTAGTTATAATAATGATTTACCCGTATCAAAAACAAAACTAGAACGATGATTGGAAATTGAATTACTTAATTAATATAACCTAGGAGTTCTAGAATTATGAACCAAGTCTCTTACATTATTATAGTGCAAGACTGCAAGTGTGCATATACTAATAATTAATACTTGTCTTTGAACATTTCTAAAACCAACCATCTATAACATTTGTCCCTATATAAATACAGCACAAGACCACAATAACATTACACAACACATAGAAATTGTACTTGACAAAATCCATTTGGTCACCAACTATAGAGAAGATATGAACGCCATAAGCTTCTTATCTCTTGTTTCTCTCATTTTTTCTATTGCCACCGCAACTTTAAACTCGGGTTTGTCATCAAGTTATTATGATCGAGTGTGTCCAGAAGCCCTCCCGACTATCAAACGTGTGGTGGAGGATGCATTGGCACAAGAACGCCGCATGGGTGCTTCTCTTTTACGTCTTCATTTTCATGATTGTTTTGTTAACGTAAGTAACTTAACAAAGTTATATATTTGCGACAGAAATGACTAGCTTGTTTAACCAATGTTACATCCTTAGAATACTCAAAATCGCGGCCTGGTTATAAATAAAATATAGTAAACGATTTCAAACAAGCCTTTAACTTAATTGATAACAACGATAAACATTTTTCCTGGAGTTCTTCATCCAAAATTGAAGTTTTTTTGTATGTTATTTGATTAAACATTAGATTTTCACATATAGATTATGTTTAATATTTACAAATTCAGCTAATACCGATTTAACTCAACTACTGAGAAATCACAAAGTTCAATTACTGCTTGTCAATTTGGCAGGACCTTTGAATATTTTATGTTGAATATTTAGGTTGCAAAAAGAAGTGTTAACTTGTAGCACATAACACTTGAAAGTATTGGTTTTGTTTTACTGACTTTATTTTTTTATATCCAAGGGATGTGATGCTTCCATTCTTTTGGATCAAACATCAACAATAGATAGTGAGAAAAATGCACTCCCCAACGCAAATTCGGCCAGAGGATTTGAGGTTATTGACAAAATCAAGTTTGAGGTCGACAAAGTTTGCGGTCGTCCCGTTGTGTCGTGTGCTGATATCTTAGCTGTTGCTGCTCGTGATTCTGTCGTTGCGGTAAGTAAAACATACTGATGAAAATAAAAAATAAGAAGTTGTAGGATAATGCATAGTGTGATGGAAAAAAATTAAATTTGTGAAGAGTTTAATTACTTTTCTCTATATGGTGTGTAGCTTGGTGGGCCATCATGGAAAGTCAAGCTTGGAAGAAGAGACTCAACCACCGCTAGTCGGACCGCAGCTAACGCAAACCTCCCATCACCGTTCATGGACTTACCCGCCCTTATAAAAAACTTCAAGGACCAAGGGCTTGATAAAGAGGACTTGGTTGTGCTTTCGGGTGCACACACCCTAGGGTTTGCTCAGTGTTTTACCTTTAGGGATCGTATTCACAATGAGACCAACATTCATCCAGCCTTTGCGAGCCAGCTTCGGACCATTTGTCCACAAGTTGGGGCCGACTCAAGGCTTGCACCACTTGACTCAACACCTGGCTCGTTTGACGTGAAATACTTCACCAATTTGGTGAGTAAAAAGGGAATTTTGAGATCTGATCAGGCACTTTTTGATGGTGGCGTAACTAATGAGCTTGTTTCAAAATATAGTCAGAACCAAAAAGAGTTTTGGGCGGATTTTGCAAAGTCTATGGTCAAAATGGGTGATATAAAACCATTAACAGGGAACAGAGGTCAAATTCGCAACATATGCAGGAAAACTAATTTCAAGAAATATTAAGAGTCCATCGAGTGGGTTAATTTGTTTTATAAGTTTGAGTGAGTATATATGTAGTTTTTGGGTATTTCAATTCTTTTCGTATGTCAATTTCTTAAAAACTGTAGTATTCTATTCTTTCGTATTTTGAATTAAAATTGTTTGTAATTTGATTGTTCTTTTAATATGAATTATTATATTATTAAGATTTGTTTTCTCATATATGTATCCCGGCTAAGATTACCTTCGTTCAATAATTTGATTGTTATTTAAAATACTGCTTTTTATTGACATAAACTAAGTAACAAACTCATTTTCATAGTTTTGTTTATAAACACTGAAATGGTTGATTCTGAAAATCCACATGCAGATTTGTTTACCAAAGTGTTGAGTGTTACTCAACATGAAGCTTTTTAGTAGAAAGTTGGGTATGGTGGATTTGTTTAAGCAAAATGAATGAAGGGGGGGGTGTTAAAATTCTGTTGGACACTTTCATTCATTTGGGCTTATTACATTCTGATTGTTTGGCTTGCAAGTTGGGTCCAGTTTATTTATCTGGTGTTATGTCATTTGTTAATTGAGGTTGATAAGTGTTAACAGGTTAAAAAGTTGAGGGGTTATTGTGGAAGTTTAGAGGGACTGCGATCATCTCTTGCTAAAGTTTTGGACTTTGATGTAACTTTCCTTGGCGTACATATAAAAAGGTTGTTCATCTGTGTTGAGAGTTCATTCTCTCTAACACACACTTCTTTGGTACTCTTTGTATATCGTTAGGGTTGTTAGGGTTTGTTGTTAGTAGTTGAAGATCATCTGTCTAATCTCTCAGTTGTATTTGTGAGAGATAGATCTTCTGGTGTTGATGGTCATCATCTATGGATGGTCATCATCTATGGATGATCATCTGGTTATTCTTTGTATTCTGTATTCTATGGATGATCATCTGGTTATTCTTTGTATTCTGTATTGTTTTTGAGGATCTTACTATTTGTAAGATCTGATTAGTATTGTGGGGTAAATTCTTTGGATTGGTTTAATAAGATTTTGTCATCGTTTTGTCGTTATTTCCTTGTGTTTGTTTGATTGTTCTTCATACCATTGTTCTCAACAGAATTAACAGATTACAGAATCATACTTTATCACAAGGGAACGTGACCCAATTACTCGAGACTTCTCGCGACACCACTGATCTGTTAGATAGCCTCAGAAATGTTGTCACACCCCCAAAATCCACACGCGGAGTATCACCGCTTGGAGGCGTGACTGACCAGGATCAAGCCACCAATCATATTGAACAAATATATAAGTAAACATAATTCACCCAAACAATACGAAAGGTGTTCAAAAACCAAAACATAGTTAAGTGTTTAGCGGAAGCATAATTGTAAAACCCATATAAAGTTTTAAATATGAAATAGAGTAATGTTCATAGCATGGCACACACTGCCATGTCCCACAACGACCGTTCCTCCCTGTGCAAGCTCCATGAGTACCTAATGACCTGCAAGGCATGTAGCAACGAATCAACAACAAAGTTGAGCGAGTTCACAGTTGGTTGTTTGGTTATAGTATTCATTTCGTAAATCGTATGTTCGTTTTGTAAACCATGTATCGTATTAATCCGTATCGCGGCCAATCCAGGCATGTGTGCGATGATTAGTGGGGGCTTCCCATGTGTTACTAGACCACGCGTATAGACTGCTACGAAAATGTAAGAGGTGCCCTAAGTCAATGTTTATCAGCATTGACCCTTTGCCCATAGTCCATTAGTACACGCCCGTCCAACTGGCACGGTGTGAGGTTTGTTAAACCTAATAGCGCTATTAACTAATGACCCGCTCGCCATAGGCCTCGGCGATTAAGTCGATAAATGAGGGACTTCCTTTGATAGAGTTGATGGTCTTATGATCGTGTACGTAGGCTTTACGTACGTGCCCTTCAATCCGAGGACAGTAGTCAGTATAAGTGTATGTAGGTTTTACGTACGTGCCCTTCAATCCGAGGACAGTAGTAACTAGTTTAATAGTAATGGTTGTACGAGTAGTTATTCAATCCCATTCCCAACCCACCGGGAATCCCATGCCTTGGCTAGTGTGAACTCACCTTGGTTTGCTCGGTATGCTAAACTATGTGCTCACAAGTAATCAGTCAAGTCCTATAGTGTGCACGTATATTCAATCAGTTCAAGTTCGTAAAGTTTCGCATGCAATTAATACCACAAGGTGCGTTTGGCAGTCAATATCATGCATTACACAACAGTTAATCACATGCATACAATTCATGTTTCACATAACGGTCATTCGCAGTTTATTCTAACATGGTTATTCTTTAACCTACTTAACAAGGTTAACAAACTTAACTGGATTGATATACATAACAGAGATAATAAACTAACAGTGATAGTTAACTAACAGGGTTAACAAACAAATAGAGTTAACAACTTACCAACTTAACGGAGTTTACATGTTTAACAGAGTTACATATTTAACAGAGTTAATGACTTAACAGGGTAAACAACTTAACAGAGTAATAATGGCATATATTACCGGCCCAACAGTGAAGAGGGGCCCAAGAGATGCACAGTTCAACTGGGCTAAGCCCCGGTTCATCCCCTTGGCCCAGTTCGATTTTTGTGAACAGTTTGTTGAGTTGGGGTGACCCGATTTCATAAGCACACAGACAACATCTACCCTTTTGATTCTTATCTATAACTTTTTATTATATATTTAACAATAATGGCCGACAAAACTGTTGCTACAAAACATGTATGCACCGATAATTTTGATTCACAAAAGTAATCCTATTGGGCCGCCATAATCAGTGACACCACATGCAAACTAGAATAATTAAATCAACATGTCAAGTTCCATGAAACTTGGTTTCAATTGGACCAAACATTTCATGTAATACTATGAATATATCAAGAATCTTAATCGATATTCAAACAGTTGGCATCATCATCATTCATTATTTAATTTTTTTATGTATCATCTACTAGCTATAACCACATGTGCCACTCACAATGATCAGCAATAATAACAATTTGAAAATCACCATGTGCGGCCCACTCATATGATCGGCAACAACAACATCAGATAACAAACAATTATTACATGCAATCGTACTTTATAATTTAATACCTAGGATATAACATAGAAACATCAACGAGCATAACACGATTCACGATCAATGATACGATTAGTTTGGAACAATTTGGAACAAGGATCAATACACTTACCACGAAATAACAGATGTACGAGGAGGGGATCTTATGATCCGCATAGAACTTCGAAGAAGGGGGGTTACTGCCGTCTCTAGATTAGGAGGTTTTAGGGTTTGCAATACTAAGTTATAACATATAACACTCATATTTACGTAAATATGAAGCAAATGGGAAGATTGGGCCGAGTTGGTTCACAATTGATGAATTGGGCCGAGTGGACTAGACGCTTAAAGGAGGTATGTGTGCGTCAAGATGCCCATATGCGGTCCAACGTGTGCATATCACTCTAACCGTGTATATTACACTAACCGACCCAACTTGAAAGTGTGTGTGCTAAACAAGTTTGCGGCCCAAGTACATCAAGTAGATTTACGGTTCAGTCAAGTTTAATCACACTAATCATATATCAGTTAACACACTTACATTGCACATCAAATATATATATATAAGACCACATTTATATTGCACAACAAATATAGAGATACAAACATTTTGCAAATAAGTATTGAGTTAAGTCGGGTAGAGACCTTGAAAACTCGGGTTGTCACATTATCCCCAACTTGAAAGAAATTTCGTCCCGAAATTTAGCATGCGGTTACTGAGGAAGCTAGTTAAGTTTGCGTGGTTTACTGGTTTTCCTGGGGTGTCACATCCTCCCCCCGTTGATCTGGAATTTCGTCCCGAAATTCCGTAGCTTCAGCCTCAGTAGTGGTTGTACTGTTTGCGAATAGTTGGGGATACTTTTGTTTCATTTGATCTTCGCGTTCCCAGGTGAACTCTGGGCCATGAGGTGAGTTCCAACGAACTCGAACGAGAGGGATTCTAGTGCGCTTGAGGACCTTAACATCCCGGTCCGTGATTTCAACTGGTTCCTCGACGAATCGTAACTGCTCGTCGATAGTGAGCTCCTTCAAATGAACTATGTGGGTCTCATCTGACAGACACTTCTTCAGATTTGACACGTGGAAAACGTTGTGAACTGTACTGAGTTCCGCTGGTAAGTTCAGTTTGTAGGCTACCTTGTCTATTTTCTCAATGACTTCGAAAGGTCCAACGTATCGTGGGTTAAGTTTGCCTCGTTTACCAAAACGAACCACACCCTTCCAGGGTGAAACTTTGAGTAGCACTCGCTCCCCAACCTGGAGCTCGAGTGGTTTCCTGTCCTTGTCGGCGTAGCTTTTCTGACGGTCACGAGCCGCCGCCATTCGTTGTCGTATTTGAGCAATTCATTCTGTAGTGTCTACCACAAGTTCTGGACCAGTGATCTGACTATCTCCCACTTCTGCCCAACAAAGAGGTGACCGGCATTTACGCCCGTACAATGCCTCGAACGGAGCAGCTTTAATGCTGGTGTGGTAGCTGTTATTGTATGAAAATTCCACAAGTGGCAGATGCTTTTCCCAGCCGTTGCCAAAGTCAATTACAGATGCCCTAAGCATGTCTTCAAGGGTCTGGATGGTGCGTTCAGACTGCCCATCCGTTTGCGGGTGATAAGCTGTGCTCATATCTAAACGTGAGCCAAAAGACTTGTGCATTGCTTGCCATAGTTCTGAGGTAAAACGTGCATCACGATCCGAGATAATAGAGGTGGGCACTCCGTGCCTCGAGACAACTTCCTTAAGGTATACGTCTGCTAGAGTGGAGAACTTATCCGTTTCCTTGATAGCCAAAAAGTGAGCAGACTTTGTGAGTCGATCCACGATCACCCAAATAGTATCGTTACCACGTTGAGATCTAGGCAGGCCAGTAACAAAATCCATGGAAATTTGCTCCCATTTCCATTGTGGTATCTCTGGTTGTTGGAGTAGGCCTGAAGGTTTCTGATATTCCGTCTTGACCCTCGCACAAGTCAAGCACTTGCTAACGTAAGTTGCTATGTGGGCCTTCATGCTAGGCCACCAATACGTAGTTTTGATATCGTGGTACATTTTATCTGAACCAGGGTGTACTGAGTAGCGAGACTTGTGTGCCTCATCCATCACAAGCTCTCGTAGGTTGCCATAGAGTGGGACCCAAATGCGTCGTGCTACGTAGTAGGCACCGTCTTCCCTTTGTTCTAATCGTTGCCTTGAGCCGCGTAGGGCTTTAGCCCTGACGTTTTCTGGTTTCAATGCTTCTACCTGAGCGTCTCGTATTTGGGAAGGAAGACTAGACTGTATAGTGAGTTGTAAAGCTCGTACGCGCTTAGGCGCAGTGTCCTTTCGACTGAGGGCATCAGCCACAACATTGGCTTTGCCTGGGTGGTACCTGATTGAGCATTCGTAGTCATTCAGTAGCTCAACCCATCATCGTTGTCGCATATTCAGTTCCTTCTGTTTGAAGATATGCTCGAGGCTCCTATGATCGGTGTAGATGGTGCACTTGGTACCGTACAGGTAATGTCTCCATATCTTGAGAGCAAAAACCACTGCCTCCAATTCCAAGTCATGTGTTGTGTAGTTCCTTTCGTGAATCTTAAGTTGGCGCGAGGCGTAAGCGATGACTTTATCCTGTTGCATCAACACACATCCAAGGCCCTGAATGGATGCGTCGCAATAGACCACAGAATCGTCTGTGCCCTCTGGCAATGAAAGGATAGGCGTACTGCATAATCTATCCTTTAAGTGCTGAAATGCTAATTCCTGTGCATTTTCCCCATCGATAAACAACGCCTTTCTGTGTCAGTGAGGTGAGGGGCTGTGCAATCTTGGAGAAGTCCTTAATGAACCTTCTATAGTAACCTGCCAAACCCATGAATTGGCGAATTTCCGTTGGTGTACGAGGTGCAGGCCAGTTCTTAATCGAGTCTACCTTAGATGGGTCAACGTGAATCCCATCCTTGTTTACCACATGGCCTAAGAAATGGACTTCACGAAGCCAGAAGTCGCATTTTGAAAACTTGGCGTATAGCTGTTCTGCTCGAAGGAGTTCCAAAATGAGTCGTAAATGCTGCTCGTGTTCTTCCTGACTCTTCGAATAGATCAGGATGTCGTCAATGAAAACTATGACGAACTTGTCCAGGTAAGGCTTGCACACTCGATTCATCAAGTCCATGAAGACCGCAGGTGCGTTTGTCAGCCCGAATGGCATGACCAGAAACTCGTAATGGCCGTAGTGTGTTCTGAATGCTGTTTTGGAGACGTCCTCGTCCCGGACTCTCAGTTGATGGTAGCCTGACCTCAGATCAATCTTTGAATAGTAGCTCGACCCTTGCAACTGGTCGAACAAGTCGTCAATGCGTGGAAGATGATAGCGATTATTCACAGTCACTTTGTTAAGTTCACGGTAGTCGATGCACATTCTGAAAGTACCGTCTTTCTTCTTCACGAATAGCACTGGAGCTCCCCAGGGCGAAGAGCTAGGACGAATAAAACCCTTATCCAAGAGTTCTTGTAGTTGCGTAGAGAGTTCTTTTAACTCTGATGGAGCTAAGCGATACGGTGCACGAGCTATGGGCGCTGCTCCAGGAGCTAGCTCAATTTGGAACTCGACTTGTCTATGAGGCTGAAGGCCAGGTAACTCCTCAGGGAATACCTCAGGATAGTCACGTACGATCGGAAAATCCTCTATCTTCTTCTCTTTCTTCGAAGTGTCGGTAACGAGAGCCAAAATAGCAGTGTGCCCCTTTCTCAAGCACTTCTGAGCCTTAATGAAAGAGATGATGCTTACAACAACACCACTCTTGTCGCCACGAATCATGAGAGGTTCATCCACTGACCAATCACAAACACTCGACCCCTGGCACCATTGCCGTCGTTATTACCCCTGTTGTTGCCTCCAATATTGTTCCTGTTTCCTTGGTTGCGGTTCTGATTCTGGTTCTGGTTCAACTGTGGGCAGTGTCTCATGAAGTGACCTTCAGCACCACACTGATAACATCCCTTGTTTCCCTGCTGTTGCTGCTGATTCTGTGGAGCTTGTGGCTGCTGTTGTCGGTTCTTGTTTGCAGGACATGAGCTTCAACAATCCTTGGCTTCATGACCAAGCTTGTTGCATCTCTGACAACGATCTTTGTTGCACGGCCCGCTGTGGTGCAAATTTCATCGATTGCACTTAGGGTGGTTTCCCTTGTATCCACCCTGACTTCGATTACCAAAAGACTGCTGACTGTGGCTCCTATACTCACCCGTTTTTCGCTGCTGCGACTGAGACTGAACAGAAGTGGAACCCTTGCTCGAATTCCATCCCACTTGCGTTTGTTGTCACTGGGAGCATCCGAAGTAGTTGTGGCAACATTAATACGTTTCGGAGGTTTGTTCTGTTCCACTGCCTGGTCTGTGAGACGATGTGCAAGACGAGTAACATCTTGAATGGTAGCAAGATTAGCCGAAGTCACATGGCTTTGAACTTCTGGTACATGACCCTTGAGATACAGCTCGATGCGCTTGATTGGAGGATCTACCATAGTTGGGCATAACATTGCCAATTCGTTGGATCGTTTCGTGTACGCTTCTATCTCTGACCCCGTCATCTTCTGGTTAAAGAACTCCACTTCCAGCTTGTGGATGTCAGCACGACTATAGTATTCACGTTTGATCAGTTCCTTAAGTATCATTCCATGGGGTGGCATTAGCAGCCGCCGGCCCCAGCATTTGAACCTGAGCGTTCCACCATGTGAGCGCTATACCCTCGAGGGTACCGGTAGCATACTTCACCCTGCGTGCCTCAGGGCATTCTTACATCTCTAAGACAGACTCGAGCTTTTCAAACCAATGGAGGAGTCCAACAGCTCCTTCAGTGCCGCTGAAAGTAGTAGATCGGCAGTCCATAAAGTTTTGAATGTGCACACAGGTGGCTGAGCGTTCTGACCTTGTTGCGCGAGAAAGAAAGGATTGGGTTGAGCACGAGAGTTAGGTCATGAGAGTAGGATCTAACATCCTAGGATAGGTTCGGAACAGCAGGTTATACCTCCTGCCTGAGCGGCTGTGAGTGCTGCCTTAACTAGTTCGTTGATAAGAGCCGTCAGCTGGCTTGAGTTAGGTTCACACGTTCCCTCATGATCTTCACATTGAAGGAACATCATCATCATCATCATCATCGTACTCAGTATATCCCACCTATAGCAAAGCTAAGGTAGGGTCTGAGGAGGGTGGGATGTAGACAGCCTTACCTCTACCCCGTAGGAATAGAGAGGCTGCTTCCAATGAGACCCCCGGCTCGATTGTGGTTTTGCATCAAGCCTTGGACATAAGGCACATAACACTCAGCAATTGAGACAAACGCCAATTGGTGCATGTACCCCCTTGTCTTTCGGCTATCAACGCCACCACATGATGCCTGATTAACGATCCCCTCTTTTTAACGTTATTTTCACGAAATTAGTAAAATAACGTTAAAAATTAGTGCACTTTTGCTTTTGCCCCCCCGAGCGCCCACACATATATCACATTGAAGGAACACAAATAGGAAAGGTGTCGCGAATGTGTGTAAGTGTGGAGTGACAGAAGGAAGCAAGCACGCATGTGTTTTCAAACAACAGTTGTTACGTTTATCAAAGCATAGCATGAGCAAAGTTCTATGTAATCTAGCAAGTAGGCAATGTAAACATAAATTGTATCACCTAGCATGTTGAGTCTTGCACGTGGAGCGAAGCGTCGTTGTGGATCGTTGAGCACTATTCAGGTTATAGTCTAGTTTTAACAAAAACCTTTTCCCTTATTAAAACCAAGTTCTCTATAACCAATGGCTCTGATACCAATCTGTCACACCCCCAAAATCCACACGCGGAGTATCACCGCTTGGAGGCGTGACTGACCAGGATCAAGCCACCAATCATATTGAACAAACATATAAGTAAACATAATTCACCCAAACAATATTAAAGGTGTTCAAAAACCAGAGCATAGTTAAGTGTTTAGCGGAAGCATAATTGTAAAACCCATAGAAAGTTTTAAATACGAAATAGAGTAATGTTCATAGCATGGCACACACTGCCATGTCCCACAACGACCGTTCCTCCCTGTGCAAGCTCCATGAGTACCTAATGACCTGTAAGGCTTGTAGCAACGAATCAACAACAAAGTTGAGCGAGTTCACAGTTGGTTGTTTGGTTATAGTATTCATTTCGTAAACCGTATGTTCGTTTTGTAAACCATGTATCGTATTAATCCGTATCGCGGCCAATCAAGGCATGTGTGCGATGATTAGTGGGGGCTTCCCATGTGTTACTAGACCACGCGTATCGACTGCTACGAAAATGTAAGAGGTGCCCTAAGTCAATGTCTATCAGCATTGACCCTTTGCCCATAGTCCATTAGTACACGTCCGTCCGACTGGCACGGTGTGAGGTTTGTTAAACCTAATAGCGCTCTTAACTAATGACCCGCTCGCCATAGGCCTCGGTGATTAAGTCGATAAATGAGGGACTTCCTTTGATAGAGTTGATGGTCTTATGATCGTGTACGTAGGCTTTACGTACGTGCCCTTCAATCCGAGGACAGTAGTCAGTATAAGTGTACGTAGGTTTTACGTACGTGCCCTTCAATCTGAGGACAATAGTAACTAGTTTAATAGTAATGATTGTACGAGTAGTTATTCAATCGCATTCCTAACCCACCGGGAATCCCATGCCTTGGCTAGTGTGAACTCACCTTGGTTTGCTCGGTATGCTAAACTATGTGCTCACAAGTAATCAGTCAAGTCCTATAGTGTCCACGTATATTCAATCAGTTCAAGTTCGTAAAGTTTCGCATGCAATTAATACCACAAGGTGCGTTTGGCAGTCAATATCATGCATTACACAACAGTTAATCACATGCATACAATTCATGTTTCACATAACGGTCATTCATAGTTTATTCTAACATGGTTATTCTTTAACCTACTTAACAAGGTAAACAAACTTAACTGGATTGATATACATAACAGAGATAATAAACTAACAGTGATAGTTAACTAACAGGGTTAACAAACAAATAGAGTTAACAACTTACCAACTTAACGGAGTTTACATGTTTAACAGAGTTACATATTTAACAGAGTTAATGACTTAACAGGGTAAACAACTTAACAGAGTAATAATGGCATATATTACCGGCCCAACAGTGAAGAGGGGCCCAAGAGATGCACAGTTCAACTGGGCTAAGCCCCGGTTCATCCCCTTGGCCCAGTTCGATTTTTGTGAACAGTTTGTTGAGTTGGGGTGACCCGATTTCATAAGCACACAGACAACATCTACCCTTTTGATTCTTATCTATAACTTTTTATTATATATTTAACAATAATGGCCGACAAAACTGTTGCTACAAAACATGTATGCACCGATAATTTTGATTCACAAAAGTAATCCTATTGGGCCGCCATAATCAGTGACACCACATGCAAACTAGAATAATTAAATTAACATGTCAAGTTCCATGAAACTTGGTTTCAATTGGACCAAACATTTCATGTAATACTATGAATATATCAAGAATCTTAATCGATATTCAAACAGTTGGCATCATCATCATTCATTATTTAATTTTTTTATGTATCATCTACTAGCTATAACCACATGTGCCACTCACAATGATCAACAATAATAACAATTTGAAAATCACCATGTGCGGCCCACTCATATGATCGGCAACAACAACATCAGATAACAAATAATTATTACAAGCAATCCTACTTTATAATTTAATATCTAGGATATAACATAGAAACATCAACGAGCATAACACGATTCACGATCAATGATACGATTAGTTTGGAACAATTTGGAACAAGGATCAATAGACTTACCACGAAATAACAGATGTACGAGGAGGGGATCTTATGATCCGCATAGAACTTCGAAGAAGGGGGGTTACTGTCGTCTCTAGATTAGGAGGTTTTAGGGTTTGCAATACTAAGTTATAACATATAACACTCATATTTACGTAAATATGAAGCAAATGGGAAGATTGGGCCGAGTTGGTTCACAATTGATGGATTGGGCCGAGTGGACTAGACGCTTAAAGGAGGTATGTGTGCGTCAAGATGCCCATATGCGGCCCAACGTGTGCATATCACTCTAACCGTGTATATTACACTAACCAACCCAACTTGAAAGTGTGTGTGCTAAACAAGTTTGCGGCCCAAGTACATCAAGTAGATTTACGGTTCAGTCAAGTTTAATCACACTAATCATATATCAGTTAACACACTTACATTGCACATCAAATATATATAAGACCACATTTATATTGCACAACAAATATAGAGATACAAACATTTTGCAAATAAGTATTGAGTTAAGTCGGGTAGAGACCTTGAAAACTCGGGTTGTCACAAATGTGTCGTCCATAGCATCGTCCGGGAGCCATAGTCTTCGAAAGGTTGCATAAAAAATAGTCCGCATCGCCTTCGTCAATTCTTGATCCGTGCTCCACATGTTCACTCGACCAAGCGTGTCATTGACTTTATCTCTAACCGAGAGAGTTCAGCATTTTGACCCAGGTCAAGACTTGGGTCCATACATCAGCAGCGACAAATGGGCGCAATAGGCCCGGATGGATTAACGGACTGGAGAAGGTCTGTTCTGCGATCTGTTTCCATCTTTATTTCAATTGGCAGGGCGCAAAAGGAGCTAAGTGAGAGAATGTTGTTACGAAGAGGTGGGGTATGGGTCAAGCTCACCCTTAACTGTCTTGAAATCACACTTCACTTTTTAAAGTTAAAACACGAAGAGGTGGGGTATGGGAGAGGCTCACCCTAAGCTGTTGATTTCTTTTTTTAACTAATCATCTTATCTCACCTTAAAAAACTAATTAGTTTTTTCCATATAACTTTTAAGATACTATATTTTATAAAGTTGTGAATATTTCGGAGTTTTTTTCCAAATGAGTGGAGGTGGAAAAATTATTTACCAAAATAGGTGATTTAAAAATATTTAACAAAATATGTGTTTTTCTTATTTACTTGTGTTAACTAATGTATTTGTAACCCTTTTGTTTTTATTATCATTTTTTTCTTCAGTTCACTCACTATAAGTTATTTTCTTCATGATTAAACTAACTTATAAGTCCTTAATTTTATGCAAGTAGAACAAAAAACAAAATCTTGATCGTCTGGACGTTTAAAAGCCAAAAGTAAGTGAACAAACATCTAAAACTAAATTAAAACAAGTGAAGTAAGAAACATAAAAAAGCAAAACAATCATTAAAACTTGACCCGTTCATGTCAAATACAAACAAAAATAAAAACGACGATTAAAGTCAACTAGCTAGTGGTCCCAAAATTAAACATAAATTAAAATAAATATATTAAAACAACTCGACTCATTTAGACATCCATTCTTTTAGGCTTAGAGGGACATCTTGCTCGATTATGGCCATGTTGTCTACAAATTCCACACTGGTTAGTTTTTTTTGCCTTCTTTGATGTCCATTCCATTTCGTAGCCTTGTTGAACGAGGGCGACCCTTTTTTATCCCGTTTTAGATCCGAATTGGGAAGTAATTTTCTAATGGATGATGATTGTGGCAAATATGCTTCATGAGGAAGTAGGATAAACTCGGATGACCAAGTATCACAATATTCTACAATTAAGTAACACTTATGAACATATTACCAAGTGTTCAGTGAAAGTTTAGCACATGCAATCAAAATATGTGAACACGGATACATATATCTCTCACTTACCGCATGTGCAAGTTTTTTCCTCCAAATTAACTACTTAAAATTTTTCCCTTTTTGAGTTATTACCTGTAACATCTCGAAAATTCACGTCCTATAATGTGTTGACACGTGTCATAAGCTTGAACGTGTGAAATAATACTCTAGAGGGACTAAAGTTGACAAACATGGAAAGTATGTGAATATAAGGGTTCAAAATGTCAACAAGGGATAAATATACTTTACAGTAACCCTACATGATGGTCATACCCTGAAACGAATGAATCATGGATCATACGAAGCCAATTGTGAAAGATAGTGAGAGATTTCAAACTACAGAGGTTAAATGTCTCAACATGTTTAAAGTATACCTCTGAGTGACCTTTTAGCAAACCCGAAGCTTTGTAACGGTAAATTATGCTCACTAGAATACATGATAAAAATTTCATAAAGTTTCGTTATCGTATGAGAAAGTTATGACCAAATTCGTATCTGAGGGGTTAAAGAGTCAACGTTGAAAATTATGACTTTTCGGGTAAACATAAAGTGACCAAGGACTTAACAAAGTGGGTATAAGTCTTGAAGCCCTTATGTGTCAATTTGGAGGGCTCAAAATGCAAGAAATAAAGGTTGGATGACCTTTCGAAGGGCCAAGGGACAAGATGCAACAACTAGAAAATGTTCAATCTGACAGCAGGTCTCAAGCGGGCCGAGTAAGCCTTAACAGAAGCTTACGTGGGCCGCGTCCGATCCCCAGATACAGAAAGATTGGACAGCAGCCTGTTTATGCACAATAACCGACTTAAAGGAGATATTTTTCACCCCATGGGCGACCCCTACTTGCTTTTTAGACCCTAGGACACTTGTGGATGATCAGGAGTCCATGATAGACTTGTTTGTCAACAATCTAAGGAGTTTTAATCACTATAAAAGGCCCCTTATGTTGCAACAATTTTATCACACCTCCATCTGCTTTCTTGAAGACTTCTGGAGCTCCAAAGCAGACCCAAGTCATCCCTAGTCATGCATAGGACTTTGGTAAGTACCCCTGACCTTCCTTAATTGAGTTTTTTACTTAGTTTTAGCTTAAAAGTCAAACCGTCGTAATTAACGTTTGACTTAGCGATTAATCATTGATGGTCCAGTGATTAATCGAATTGAAGGTAGTTATAAGTTGGTAATTATGTGGGCATTAAACCCTTAAAAGGGCACCCTCTGATTCCCACTCTAACTAGACCATTTGTCGGGTCAAAGTTAATTAGAAAAAGTCAACAAAAACTTAATTTGCGATTTAACATGTAATTAGCAATGTAGAAGGCATGTGACCTATTTTATCACTCATATAACTTGGTAATAAGTATTATAACTGGTCTAAGCTTGTTTGATCCGACAATTTTATGTTTAGACCCGGTTCGGAACCGAAAGTCGCAAAACTTTGAATTTTGCTTTGACTTCAGTTCTTACCCGATTTAGTATGATTTAGAAATGCCTTAGAGCTTCCTTAGGACCAGGCTACATGTTGGTATAACCCTCTGTGGTTGGTTCGTTGAATACCCGACCCGTTTACACGTTTCCGTTAAATGCTTAAAGTTGACCATAATGCCCTTTTCGCCATAAAACGAGAATTTTGGAAATATGAAAGGACAATAATCTTTGCTACTGATTTATAAACATGTCCCTAAATTTTCACATCAGTTGGAGGTCTAGATTAGGAGTTATGCTCATTAGCGTAATTAGAACGCCTTTAAGTAATTAAACGGCGCCAATAGCATAACGCCTATCTAAACCCAATTTTTGACACCAAACCTTTTAACCACTGATGTAATATAATATTTTGAGATTTGTAAAGATTTTTAATTATTTTTAACCTGATCATAACCTAAGGTTATCACCTTAATTCGGTAAATACCGATTATACCCTTTTCGGTCATAAAATTAGTTCTACATAATATTTTGACACCAATCCAATTGCTACTGATTTTAAATAATAAATAAAGTATTTTGAACTATATAATCTGATCAGAAAACTCAGATTTCTGGTATAACCCGGAAATCGCTTAAAACGGCTTTTTAAGCGTATTAAATGCATAGTTTGGGTCTAAAACCATTTTTTCATAAAAGACTTATTACCAACTGATATGACCTGTTGAAATAAGTTATTTTACTGATGTATTCGGACCTGAATCTCAGAATTTCAATTAACCTCTTTTATAATCTTTAAAATGACCAAAATACCCCTACGAGGCTTAATTAGAGATTAAACTCGTTTTGGGCATAACGGAAGATATCCTACTGATATCACAACATATTTAAGGCATATTAACTTAGGAAACCTGTAAATGACTCTCATGGTTAACCGTTATGCTTCTTACGCGTCCGGTTCGGTTTATGTAACTAGTTTGCATAAATTAGCCGAAACGGGTCAAACATTATAATTTTTATCTCAAAATCCAGAAGGTGTGTAGATTACCCATATTAAACAAGTCTTCAAACTTGTCGGGTCTAAAACACATTCTATTCCGGTCTTCGCTTAATCACGTGTTCGAACCGTATCTTTCTTTAAAACTAACCGTTCTAGGCTTAGGCTTAATTAAAGACCCGTTAGGATTCTAATAGGTTATTATAAACCTTCGTTCCAGAATAGGAGACCCGGTAATAGCTACACGCACTTGCTATTTGTGATTGATACTTGCAAAGGTAAATACTTTTAACTTTTTTTCCCTATACGGGTTTGGGGTATGGTATATAAAATACCGCTTGGTTCGGGCATTGAATCTTTAATCAAATAGAGGTTAAATAATTGATATGCTCCATTTTGAAATGTTTTGTTTGCTTAAAGCCTTTGGGGGGTTAATGACCATGTCCCGGATATCCTTGGCATCATCTTACGAGATGGCCACGACCTAAGCACGGGGTGTAGGCGTACACCCGTCGGTGCCAAAAATAATAATGTGGTGTGTCTATTGATCTTTAACCCGGTCTATGGATTGGGCTGCTGAACGCATAAGGAACATGTAATTCTTTTACAAGATTATATTCAAATAATTATCCCAAGTTATAAATGATATTTGTGCCTCGTGCATTCAAATAAATTTTATTAAACCTTTTCAACTAAGTCAGTTACTTGTATTTACCAGTGTAAACTGACGTATTTTCCCAAAAAGGTTAAGTGCAGGTACTACGCAAACTAGGCTGGCTTTCTCCTAGCATCCACAATAAGTCTCGCAAGCTTGGATGTCAAAAATGTTGAACAATGTTTCCATTTTATTTTGATCCACCTGTGGATTAATTTCGACTATTTGTGAGACTTGATATTACAATTTATTAAAGTTGAAATATATCTATCTTTGCTTCCGCTGTGCATTTAAATATTGTGTTGCTTGACTATAATGTTACCAACCACGTCACGATACTCCCCCACCGGGCCCACCGGTAATATGTGGAAATATCGGGGTGTGACAGGTTGGTATCAGAGCCAACATTGAGTGAATTAAACACTAGCCTTTTGTGTTTAATCTCAGTGACACAATTGCACATTCCTAAATTTTCGAGTCTAGACAAATAACATAGGACAAGTTCTGCTTTGTTTTATTCTTTTATAATGTATATTCTTGTTGTTATCTTTGTTTATTTTGACAGGAAATATGCCGCCAATATTTAGACGAGGAGGACGAGGCAAGGGACCAATCACCGCCCCTAACGATCACGAGGCCGGGCCTTCGCACAGGCGAGCTCCTTCTACTACTGCGAGTGCCGAACCGCAAGGAGTTTGGAGGAACTATACGGAGCCCGCTAGATGGTCTGTTTCGCATAGTTCAACGCCTCCCTATCGTAACTCTTATGGGCCACAGTCAAAAAACGAACCCGATAACCCACAACCTTCATATATACCTCTCCAGCAATCCATTTCGCATAATTCCTTGGGCAACCCCACTCCTGTCTTTTAGGGTTAGTTCAACCCGGCTGACTATATTCAAGAACCAGTGGGTTTTAATCCATTGGGACCAGAGGACCACTTCTCAGAAGACAATGCAATGGACATGGACGAGGACACGGATCCCGTCGAGCTTGCATCAGGGACACCCAACCATCCTATTGAGATCTCTGATGGATCTTCTTTCCACGGATCACCCTACGGTGGTCCATACAGTTATCAAGCGAGGTTTAACCAACATGAATGGTACTTCACACCTTCTCACCATTCATCACCTCACCAGCAACAGCAGCAGCAGGATCCCTCTGGGGATTCACGTTTCGTGGCTGTCACGCCACCGCCTCCACCACTGCCAGTTCATCAAGCACCTCCAGAACCACCAAGGCGTAGGAGAACGAGCGCACGTATATCTGCGTGAGCAGGGGATTTCCACTTTAGCACCCCTCGACACTCCAGTGGCAGTCACTACCCTACCACTGCAGGAAGACCCACAAATGGGTGGGCCCTCAAACCCAATTCCAGAGGTGAGCTCTGCACCAGTTGCACCACAGCCGCCACCAATGGGTTTTGGTAACCCGATTCCCACGTACGCTGGGTCAACAGCGTACAATCCATTTGAGCAGCTGGCTCACACGCATTATAACTATGCTGACGCCGACCCGTACCTAGTCGCGGCAAACTACAACGCCCTACATCCGGAAGGACCATATGGAGCTCCTTGGGGAGTGGGATATCCAGCTCATGGGTATCAAATACCTGCTCAACCTCCGATTCGACAGCAGTCGCTGCCACCACGATTTTCCCTACCGAAACAGGAGGAAATCCTCCAAAGACTAAGTCGGGTGGAGCATGAATTCCAAGAAGAACGCAGGAACAACAGAGGATTCCTTAAGGGCCTAGCGAGCTTATTGAAGGGGAAGAAGAAGAGGGATCATTAAATCCCTATATGTAATGTTGTATTTCCTATTTCAATCAAGTCCCTGCGTGGACTTATCTTCTTAGTCCCTGCGTGGACATTCATCTTTATCTTTTTAGTCCCTGCGTGGACATCTGTTTTAGTACTAGGTCCCTGCGTGGACTTGTATTTCAATTTAACCCCTGCGTGGGTAATTTGTCTATTTAAAGTCCCGTTTAGAGCAGTGAGTTC
Organism: Helianthus tuberosus; assembly: GCA_030545235.1. NCBI lineage: Eukaryota > Viridiplantae > Streptophyta > Magnoliopsida > Asterales > Asteraceae > Helianthus > Helianthus tuberosus. The sequence continues at coordinate 155,028,424 of CM060409.1, forward strand.
TCTTTTAATGTTAATGGAATGTTAAGTTTATAAATTTCATTTTTGTCATTATATGCATAACTATATTATACATGAAATAAATAAATCAAAATCATTCCTTTTAAAAATATATCTGCCTATTAAATATTAACTAAGGATCTTAAAGGTATAACCTAGCCTGCATGTCATAATAAGACTTGGCCAAGATGGTAAAACCTGTTTAAAAGATTCAGATCCCTGTTAACATCTGCAAACATGTTAACGCTCCTGGCAGAAGTGATTCGTTAAAAATCACACACGTCACTTATATAAGGATCCTTCAAAAGATTCCTAACCTAACTTAATGATCTATAAATCATGGGTTTAAATCATCAATTAAGATGATCATATGTTGACCATACATTGGTAATATAGTGCCTACGGGCCATACTCATTGTCATATAAGACAAAAGACAGTAGTAGTCTACGACTCCCTGTCAGAAAAGGTAAAGAACTATGTTCAAACCTTCATGCTTTGATTCTCTAAAATCATGGCTTATGATTTAAAATGTCCCTGTGACTAGGCCTTATGTGCCACTAATAATATTGTTATTATTTTATAATTAGGATAGATTATAATAGAAATCCTAAATAAATGTGAGTAACAAATTAACCAAATATGGTCTATGTTTACCATGGTTAATGAATTGCCATAAAAGACAATTCCATAATAAACTCCCAAATAAATTATTGTCGATATCTTATGTAACAGTTCAAACAATGGTTGACTCGGATGAAATCAACAGTCGATCAAGGGAGAAAAATGACGCCACAAGAATCAATGTGACTGGCGCAGAACTCAAAGCATTAATTGATGATGCTGTTACCAAAGCCTTGGATAGGCAGTATAGTGAGTCAAGTGGTACTCGAAGCAGAACCCAATCAGTACCCCATTCCAAGCCTAAGACTCACTCTGAGGCTCACAGCAAGCCACCTTCCAAGAAGGAAGAACCAAAGAAAAACGATGACGATTGCCAATCCTCTAATCAGCAAAGTGTTCCATCTCAAAAGGTCGAATTAAATCAAGGACCCCGTGATAAGGATTGCTCCTACAAATACTTTGTTTCATGCAAACCCAGGGATTTCACTAGGGAGAAAGGAGCCATAGACTGCATGACATGGTTAGATGAAATGGACACAGTAGTTGATATCAGCGGATGCGCAGAGAAGGATGTGGTAAAGTTTGTGTCCCAATCGTTCAAAGGTGAGGCCTTAGCTTGGTGGAGATCGTTGATTCAAGCTACTGGGAAGATTCCACTGTACAATATAACATGGGAACAATTTATTGCCCTCATCAGAGAGAACTACTGCCCTTAGCATGAGGTTGAAAAGATTGAATCTGATTTCTTATCCTTGGTTATGAAGAATCTGGATTGCCAAGCTTACCTTATGAGCTTTAATACAATGTCAATGTTGGTTCCTTATCTGGTAACCCCGGAACCCAAAAGAATCGCTCGTTTCATTGGGGGTTTAGCCCCAGAGATCAAGGCAAGTGTGAAAGCCTCTCGGCCAGCTACTTTCAGATCTGTAGCTGATATATCTTTGTCCCTCACACTGGATGCGGTCAGGCAGAGATCACTGAGGAACACGGATGCCGAGAAAAGAAAGCGTGAAGATGACAATTCACGAAGGTCAGATAAGAAGCACAGGGGAAACAATGACCACAAGAAGGGGTCTAGTTCTAAGAAGGATGGGCATCAATCTGGAGATAAGCCCAAGTGTAAGTTTTGCCAGAAGCACCACTTTGGGAGGTACAGACTTGACTCAAAATCCCAATCTCAGCCAAGGCCTTGTGGGATTTGCAAATCTTCAGAACATAAGACCCTAGAGTGCAAGAAACTCAAGGACACAACGTGCTACAGTTGCAACGAAAAAGGGCACATTAAGACCAATTGCCCTAAATATGCAAAGAAAACTGATGAAGGAAAGAAGACCAATGCTAGGGTCTTCAGGATGGATGTAAAGGAAGCTATGCAGGACGACAATGTGATCACATGTACCTTCCTTATAAATGATGTCTATGCAAGAGTACTTTTTGATTCAGGCGCTGATAAGTCTTTCATAGATAATAAGTTTTGTAAATTGCTGAATTTACCTGTTAAAACCTTAAGTGTGAAGTATGAGGTGGAATTAGCAGATGGCACCTTAGAAACCGCCTCGACCATATTAGATGGATGTTTCATATCCATTAAGAACCACTCCTTTCCTTTGTCCCTACTTCCTTTGAAATTAGCCGGTTTCGACATAGTTTTGGGTATGGACTGGTTATCTCATAACCAGGCCCAAATTGTCTGCAATAAGAAGCAAGTAGTGATCAAGACTCCATCTGGTGAATCACTTACTATTCAGGGAGATACCCAGTATGGACTGCCTGAGCAAGTGACTATGCTCAAGGCCTCTAGGTGTTTGAAGAAGGGTTGTGTCATCTACATGGCGCAAGTGACTTATGACGAGCCGAAACCTAAAATGAAAGACATCCCCGTCATTTCTGAATACCCGGAAGTTTTTCCTGAAAAATTACCTGGTTTACCACCAGATAGGCAAGTGGAATTCAGAATCGACATCATCCCTGGAGCAGCACCTGTTGCTAGAGCACCTTATAGGTTGGCACCAACAGAGATGAAGGAATTGAGAACACAACTAGATGAATTGCTAGCCAAGGGTTTCATTAGACCTAGTTCGTCTCCTTGGGGAGCGCCAATCTTATTTGTCAAGAAGAAGGATGGATCGATGCATCTGTGCATCGATTACCGTGAGCTTAATAAAGTCACATTCAAGAATAGGTATCCATTCCCCAGGATCGACGATCTGTTCGATCAGCTGCAAGGGGCAAGTTACTTCTCTAAGATTGACTTAAGGTCAGGCTATCATCAACTGAAGGTTAGAGATGAAGACGTACACAAGACTGCATTTAGGACTCGTTATGGTCATTACGAGTTCCTAGTGATGCTTTTTGGGCTCACAAATGCACCTGCGGCATTCATGGATCTTATGAACCGTGTCTGCAAACCATACTTGGACAAATTTGTTATCGTCTTCATTGACGACATTCTGATTTATTCAAAGAATCAAGCCGACCATGAGAAATATCTTCGATGTATTCTTTCACTACTTCAGCAGGAGAAGCTCTACGCCAAATTCTCTAAGTGTGAATTTTGGCTTCGAGAAGTCCAATTCCTTGGACATATGGTTAGTAAACGCGGAATCCAGGTAGATCCCGCTAAGGTTGAAGCTGTCATGAATTGGCAAGAGCCGAAGACGCCCACATAAATTCGCAGTTTCTTGGGATTGGCAGGATACTACAGGCGCTTCGTTGAAGATTTTTCAAGGATTGCTGCACCCCTAACTTCCTTGACTAGGAAGGATATTAAGTTCAACTGGGGACCCAAGCAGCAAGAATCTTTCGATATTTTGAAGCAAAAGTTGAGCAACGCTCCTGTACTGACATTGCCTGAAGGTACCGAAGAATTCGTGGTCTACTGCGATGCATCACACACTGGCATGGGGTGTGTGCTTATGCAGAAAGGCAAAGTCATTGCCTATGCTTCACGTCAGTTAAAAGTGCATGAAAAGAATTACACCACCCATGACTTGGAGTTGGGTGCCGTTGTATTTGCTCTGAAGCTATGGAGGCACTATTTATATGGTATCAAGTGTGTGATCTATTCTGATTACAAGAGCCTCCAGCACCTGTTTAACCAAAAGGAATTAAACATGAGGCAACGACGTTGGATGGAAACTCTGAATGATTACGACTGTGAAATCAGATACCATCCTTGCAAGGCGAATGTAGTTGCCGATGCCTTGAGTCGAAAGGAAAGGGTGAAGCCCATCCGAATCAATGCCAAGAGCATTGAGATAAAGAATAGTTTGAATGAAAGGTTGTTAGCTGCGCAGAAGGAAGCTGTGTTGGAAGCTAACTATCCTAATGAAAAGCTAGGGGTAACTGAGGAGCAGTTATCTCAGGGCAAGGACGGAATTCTGAGATTGAATGGACGAATATGGGTTCCAGTATATGGGGGACTTCGAGATGTTATCCTCCAGGAAGCCCACAGTTCTAAATACTCCGTTCATCCGGGAGCTGACAAGATGTACCAGGATTTGAAAGCAAACTTTTGGTGGATAGGCTTGAAGAAGTCTATAGCCACCTATGTAGCTAAATGCTTAACGTGTGCGCAAGTCAAAGCTGAACATCAGAAGCCGTCAGGTTTGCTGCAACAGCCTGAACTTCCCAAGTGGAAGTGGGAAATGGTGACGATGGATTTCATCACCAAGTTACCAAAGACAAGGAAAGGAAATGATACCATATGGGTAATAGTAGATAGACTGACTAAGTTAGCACATTTCCTACCCATTAAGGAGACCTATAGCTTCGACATGTTAGCCCAATTATACGTAGACAAGATTGTGTCTCTACATGGCGTGCCTGTGTCTATTATCTCTGACAGAGATACTAGATACACGTCACATTTTTGGAAAAGTTTCCAACAATCTTTGGGCACGCGCTTAAATTTCAGTACGGCTTACCATCCTCAGACGGACGGCTAGAGTGAGCGTACTATCCAAACTTTGGAAGACATGCTTCGTGCATGTGTGATCGACTTAGGTGGTAGTTGGGATAACCACCTGCCCTTAATCGAGTTCTCATATAACAATAGCTACCATACCAGCATTAAGGCTGCGCCTTTCGAGGCCTTGTATGGTAGAAAGTGCAGAACACCCGTTTGTTGGGTGGAAGTTGGAGATGTCCAACTGACAGGACCGGAAATAGTCTTTGAAACGACGGACAAGATTGTTCAGATTCGTGACCGTCTGAAAGCTTCCCGAGATAGGCAGAAAAGCTACGCAGATTTAAAGCGTAAACCTTTTAACTTCGAGGTAGGTGACAAAGTGTTGCTTAAAGTATCACCCTGGAAGGGAGTGATGCGATTTGGTAAGAAAGGCAAGTTAAGCCCGAGATACATAGGACCATTTGAGGTCATCGAACGTGTCAGATCAGTTTCCTATAAGTTAAACTTACCTGAAGAGCTCAGTGGTATTCACAATGTATTCCACACCTACAATCTGAAGAAGTGTTTCGCTGATGAATCACTAGTCATACCTCATACAGATGTGCACATAGAAGAGAGCTTAAATTTTGTTGAAAAACCTATGTCGATCGAGGATCGACAGGTTAAGAAGCTTCGAAGGAAGCATGTGCCTATAATAATGGTTAAATGGGATGCCTGTAGAGGTCCTGAGTACGCGTGGGAGGTAGAGTCCACAATGAAAGAAAAGTACCCTCATTTGTTTCGATAAATCTTGAGGTTGAGATTTCTTTTAAGGGGGTGAGGATGTAACACCTCTAAAATTCACGTCCTATAATGTGTTGACACGTGTCATAAGCTTGAACGTGTGGAATAATACTCTAGAGGGACTAAAGTTGACAAACATGGAAAGTATGTGAATATAAGGGTTCAAAATGTCAACAAGGGATAAATATACTTTACAGTAACCCTACATGATGCTCATACCCTGAAACGAATGAATCATGGATCATACGAAGCTAATTGTGAAAGATAGTGAGAGATTTCAAACTACAGGGGTTAAATGTGTCAACATGTTTAAAGTATACCTCTGAGTGACCTTTTAGCAAACCCGAAGCTTTGTAATAGTAAATTATGCTCACTAGAATACATGATAAAAATTTCATAAAGTTTCGTTATCGTATGAGAAAGTTATGACCAAATTCGTATATGAGGGGTTAAAGCATCAACGTTGAAAATTATGACTTTTCGGGTAAACATAAAGTGACCAAGGACTTAACAAAGTGGGTATAAGTCTTGAAGCCCTTATGTGTCAATTTGGAGGGCTCAAAATTCAAGAAATAAAGGTTGGATGACCTTTCGAAGGGCCAAGGGACAAGATGCAACAACTAGAAAATGTTCAATCTGACAGCAGGTCTCAAGCGGGCCGCATAAGCCTTAACAGAAGCTTACGCGGGCCACGTCCGATCCCCAGATACAGAAAGATTGGACAGCAGCCTGTTTATGCGCTATAACCGACTTAAAGGAGATATTTTTCACTCCATGGGCGACCCCTACTTGTTTTTTAGATCCTAGGACACTTGTGGAAGATCAGGAGTCCATGATAGACTTGTTTGTCAACAATCTAAGGAGTTTTAATCACTATAAAAGGCCCCTTATGTTGCAACAATTTGATCACACCTCCATCTGCTTTCTTGAAGACTTCTGGAGCTCCAAAGCAGACCCAAGTCATCCCTAGTCGTGCATAGGACTTTGGTAAGTACCCTTGACCTTCCTTAATTGAGTTTTTTACTTAGTTTTAGCTTAAAAGTCAAACCGTCGTAATTAACATTTGACTTAGCGATTAATCATTAATGGTCCAGTGATTAATCGAATTGAAGGTAGTTATAAGTTGGTAATTATGTGGGCATTAAACCCTTAAAAGGGCACCCTCTGATTCCCACTCTAACTAGACCATTTGTCGGGTCAAAGTTAATTAGAAAAAGTCAACAGAAACTTAATTTGCGATTTAACATGTAATTAGTAATGTAGAAGGCATGTAACCTATTTTATCACTCATATAACTTGGTAATAAGTATTATAACTGTTCTAAGCTTGTTTGATCCGACAATTTTCTGTTTAGACCCGGTTCGGAACCGAAAGTCGCAAAACTTTGACTTTTGCTTTGACTTCAGTTCTGACCCGATTTAGTATGATTTAGAAATGCCTTAGAGCTTCCTTAGGACCAGGCTACATGTTGGTATAACCCTCTGTGGTTGGTTCGTTGAATACCCGACCCCCGTTTACACGTTTCCGTTAAATGCTTAAAGTTGACCATAATGCCCTTTTGACCATAAAACGAGAATTTTGGAAATATGAAAGGACAATAATCTTTGCTACTGATTGATAAACATGTCCCTAAATTTTCACATCAGTTGGAGGTCTAGATTAGGAGTTATGCTCATTAGCATAATTAGGACGCCTTTAAGTAATTAAACGACGCCATTAGCATAACGCCTATCTAAACCCAATTTTTGACACCAAACCTTTTACCCACTGATGTAATATAATATTTTGAGATTTGTAAATATTTTTAATTATTTTTAACCTGATCATAACCTAAGGTTATCACCTTAATTCGGTAAATACCGATTATACCCTTTTCGGTCATAAAATGAGTTCTGCATAATATTTTGACACCAATCCAATTTCTACTGATTTTAAATAATAAATAAAGTATTTTGAACTATATAATCTGATCAGAAAACTCAGATTTCCGGTATAACCCGGAAATCGCTTAAAAACGGCTTTTTAAGCGTATTAAACGCATAGTTTGGGTCTAAAACCATTTTGTCATAAAAGACTTATTACCAACTGATATGACCTGTTGAAATAAGTTATTTTACTGATGTATTCGGACCTGAATCTCAGAATTTCATTTAACCTCTTTTATAATCATTAAAATGACCAAAATACCCCTACGGGGCTTAATTAGAGATTAAACTCGTTTTGGGCATAACGGAAGATATCCTACTGATATCACAACATATATAAGGCATATTAACTTAGGAAACCTGTAAATGACTCTCATGGTTACCCGTTACGCTTCTTACGCGTCCGGTTCGGTTTATGTAACTAGTTTGCATAAATTAGCCGAAACGGGTCAAACATTATCATTTTTATCTCAAAATCCAGAAGGTGTGTAGATTACCCATATTAAACAAGTCTTCAAACTTTTCGGGTCTAAAACACATTCTATTCCGGTCTTCGCTTAATCACGCATTCGAACCGTATCTTTCTTTAAAACTAACCGGTCTAGGCTTAGGTTTAATTAAAGACCTGTTAGGATTCTAATAGGTTATTATAAACCTTCCTTCCAGAATAGGAGACCCGGTAAAAGCTACACGCACTTTTTATTTGTGATTGATACTTGCAAAGGTAAATACTTTTAACTTTTTTTCCCTATACGGGCTTGGGGTATGGTATATAAAATACCGCTTGGTTCGGGCATTGAATCTTTAATCGAATAGAGGTTAAATCATTGATATGCTCTATTTTGAAATGTTTTGTTTGCTTAAAGCCTTTGGGGGGTTAATGACCATGTCCCGGATATCCTTGGCATCATCTTACGAGATGGCCACGACCTAAGCACGGGGTGTAGGCGTACACCCGTCGGTGCCAAAAATAATAATGTGGTGTGTCTATTGATCTTTAACCCGGTCTACAGATCGGGCTACTGAACGCATAAGGAACATGTAATTCTTTTACAAGATTATATTCAAATAATTATCCCAAGTTATAAATGATATTTGTGCCTCGTGCATTCAAATAAATTTTATTAAACCTTTTCAACTGAGTCAGTTACTTGTATTTACCAGTGTAAACTGACGTATTTTCCCAAAAAGGTTAAGTGCAGGTACTACGCGAACTAGGCTGGCTTTCTCCTATCATCCACAATAAGTCTCCCAAGCTTGGATGTCAGAACTGTTGAACAATGTTTCCATTTTATTTTGATCCACCTGTGGATTAATTTCGACTATTTGTGATACTTGATATTACAATTTATTAAAGTTGAAATATATCTATCTTTGCTTCCGCTGTGCATTTAAATATTGTGTTGCTTGACTATAATGTTACCAAGCACGTCACGATACTCCCCCACCGGTAATACGTGGAAATATCGGGGTGTGACATTACCTCAAATATTCCTTTCTGCCGGTTAAAAGATCTTAAAGAATGTGCCCCGGCTTTTGACATTGAAGCTGCTTGTTTTGCCAAAACATGAGGTGTATAAGCATCTCCATTAGGTTGTGCATTAAGTCCCATAGGGCGTCTCACATCAAAATAGTTAACCAACCTATAAAATGTAAGCTGAACACACACTGTAATTGGTAAGAAACGAGCACCTTTAAGTACACTGTTAAATTTTTTTGACAAATTTGTAGTCAACAACCCGTATCGCTTTCCACCATCATGTGCAAGTGTCCATTTATCGAATGCATGTCCTCGAGCCACTGGCGAGCTTGTTTATTTATGGTCCCAATTTCTTCCATTAGGGCATTGAACATTCTAATTTGATTCTAACTCCCAGCAGGATAAGCTAAAGCTTTTAATTGTGAGTTGCGAAACTTATCATTAAAATTGTTTATGAAATGCCTTAAGCAATACCTATGAAAAATTAACATGATGAATATTATTAACACGAAAAAAAGTTCAAACCAATATGATGGATTTATATAAATTATACGTGTGGAAACCACACGGTTCTGACCAAGGAGATCCTTGCTCATTAACCACCTTTAAGATTCCAGCATGACGATTAGATATTAAACATATCCATTTGCTATATTGCATCACATGTTTCTTGACATGAGAAAGAAACCAATTCCAACTTGAATAAAATTCATTTTCTACGATAGCAAATGCAAGTGGCAATATTTGATTATTACCATCTAGTCCCATTGCAACCATCATCTTGCCTTTATACTTTACATACAAACGTGTGGCATCAATGCTAATAACCGGTCGACAATGCTTAAAACCCTTAATAGAAGGATCAAATGCCCAAAAAACACGTCTGAGTTCAACTTGATCAGTCTTTCTCATTACACACCATTCCACGATAGTCCCTGGATTGAACTTTTGTAGTGAATATAAAAATTTGGGTAAAATGGTAAAAGATTCTTCCCAATTCCCAAAGACTTGTTCAATTGCCTTCTGTTTTCCAACCCAAACCTTCTTGTACGGAGTGTAGCCTAATTTATCAATTATCTCAGCTTTTAACTTTTAAAGTGGCAATACTAATAGAAGGCTGCTCTTTTATAAGATGTTGGATTTCTTGAGCGATCAAGGTTGCATCTAGATTTGGATGGTCTTGAATAATCATATTATGCAAACAAGTGTGTGGACCAGTATACTTTGTGATTTCGAAAGAACCACTACGTTTACGTTTACTTGCACGAAGGTGTCATTTGCATCCTTGATCAGGTAACTTACATTTTATACACCAAGTGGTTGGTTTTGATTCAACAAACTCAAAATGTTTATGCGTTTTGATACTATGCAACTTGACAAGCCTAGTAAATTCTTGCTTGTCATTGAAAGAGTCTTTTCCTAGCTCGCTAGTAAAATCATTCTGTATTTTGTATGTATCAATATAAATTTTGTTAAAAATCAAGTTGTTAATAGTAATGTATAAACGATCGTAGCACAAACACACTTACGTACACATCATCAAAACGGTGTCATAGTTTTACCCCCCCCCCCCCCCCCTTTATAAAGTCACGTGTTTTATCCTTTTCGCCAGGTACAAGTGATGTTTTTATATATATCTACGCTTCCATTGAATTTTTGTTCGAAATCGAATGGGTCAGGTATAATTGATTTGTTTCCATTTACCATGACGAACTTCTTCCATAGATTTTTTTTTCGAAATCGAATGGGTCAGGTATAATTGATTTGTTTCCATTTACCATGACGAACTTGACTGATATCGTCCGAACAATATTGCTACTGATATCGGAAATTTGCTTTTTTACGGGGTTCAACGCCATTGCCACAGCGCGTGGGGTGGGTTTACATGAGGTTTTAAACGCAAACACGCCACATATATCCCACGGACACAAATACTAGTTATTAACAAATGCTATGATGTACAATCTTTTCTTTTGTGTTAAAGTTATGATACTTATGATATGAAAATTTGAGTATAATATTTTCACACAAATACTAGTTATTAACTTGGATTATTATCCTGTTTTTTTCTGTAGCTTGCAGGCATTGTGGTCATCCATTTGACGACCATGATTGGATGTAGCAAGTTTTGGAAAAGTCAGCAAAGCTTTTTTTTATATATATAAATATTAACTAGGTTTTAATGTTGCGCGCCGTGTTGCGGCGCGACAAAACTAAGTCATTGTAAAACTATTTATTGCGACTAAAAACTTGGTTGTTATTAAAGCTATGCTATTTAGTGTCTTATTGCGACAAAACTAAGTCATTGTAAAACTATTTAGTTTTCATACAACAGAGCCGTTGGTAGCAAGCGAGTTAGTAACTCCTGGCGATGGCGACTAGTGCGATGTCTAAGCATCCACTAACCCAACAAATACGGAATAAGAATTGTATAAATACAATCAGAAAAATGTGCGAAAGAGGAAGATGACGTGAAGTTATGTAAGCATAAAATGGAAAAAAAAAAAAAGACCCCATGATTTGAACTTGAGTCTCTTTAAAACACATACAACCACAAAACCACTCCACCATGATGAATAATCTACATAACTTTGAAGAAAATGGATATATATACACACTTAAAAAGGGTATAGGGGAAAAAAGTCAACAAAAGATGACTTGAAGTTATGTATATTTACTATTCATGATAACCAATAAGGAAAGTTTACTATTTATTATGATGTGACAACTACTATTCATTAACTTTGTTTTTTAATATATAGGATAATGTAGTTATAATAATGATTTACCTGTATCAAAAACAAAACTAGAACGATGATTGGAAATTGAATAACTTAATTAATATAACCTAGGAGTTCTAGAATTATGAACCAAGTCTCTTACATTATTATAGTGCAAGACTGCAAGTGTGCATATAATAAGGGTCAGACCCTCTCTTACGCATAACCAATCCTCGTGTGCCACGTCAACTCCCCTTTTAAACTCCCCTAACACCCTAAATTGATGGCGGCACTCCCCTCTTAGGGGACTTGGTTTTTTATTTTTTTTTTGTTTTTTTATTTGTTTTTTTATTTGTTGTAATTATGCATGTTTATAAAAAAATATTAATAAAAATTAAATAAAATCTTACGCCAAAAACTATTGCGGTTTTGTTGATTGCCCTTCTTTTTTTTGGTAGAGCAATGTACCCACGCCTTCGCCAACGCCTCTTCTTGGACCTTTGTCCATTTTTCGCTCGCCATTTTTCCCTTTTTATCCCGAGCGCCATCTTCTTCGTTGCCCGCGTCTTCATCCACATTATATTCATCGTCCTCGTCCTCGTCGCCCAAATTTTGAGTTTCGGGCACTACCTCATCGTCCTCGTCGTCGTAAGTAGGTAGAGAACGTTCAACATTTCCTCGTGTAGATGGAACTTGTGGGGAACGAAAACCATATGGGTCGAAGGCGGGGGATTGAGGAGCATCCATTGATAACAAATTTTGAAAATAGCCGAAATTGGGTTGAAGGTTGGGTGGTTGGGTGTTGTAAAAGGAGGGGTGTGAAGGTTGTTGGAAAAAAAAAAACGGAGGTTGTGAAGTATATATGAAAGGGGGTTGTGGTTGTGCACTTGCACCGCTCGAACCACCACGAGACGGTTGCGAGCCCCGTCCCTTAGTTTTTTTCTTGGCTTCGCGGGGTTGGTTCTCCATTGCTCGGTTTGAAGTGGGTGTGGTTTGAGAGTATAAAAAATGAGTGAAGTGGGTGTGGTTTGAGAGTATAAAAAATTAGTGGTGGGTGTGGTTATTTATATTTGTTTAAAAAGTGAATTTTTTTTTTTAAATTCGACCGTTTAAAATTCGAACGTTCCTCAAATCTCTTGCCATTCAACGCGGTGAATACACGCAGAATCCCTTCCCCGAATCGGGTCCCCGCGTTGATGGCGGCGCTGTTCCCGATCGGGGTTAGGGGTCACCGCATTCACTCCCCGAGAGTGCCCCGGATACCCTAATAATTAATATTTGTCTTTGAACATTTCTAAAACCAACCATCTATAACATTTGTCTCTATATAAATACAGCATAAGACCACAATAACATTACACAACACAAAGAATTTGTACTTAAAAAATCCATTTGGTCACCAACTATAGAGAAGATATGAACGCCATAAGCTTCTTATCTCTTGTTTCTCTCATTTTTTCTATTGCCACCGCAACTTTATACTCGGGGTTGTCATCAAGTTATTATGATCGAGTGTGTCCAGAAGCCCTCCCGACTATCAAACGTGTGGTGGAGGATGCATTGGCACTAGAACGCCGCATGGGTGCTTCTCTTTTACGTCTTCATTTTCATGATTGTTTTGTTAACGTAAGTAACTTAACAAACTTATATATTTGCGACAGAAATGACTAGCTTGTTTAACGAATGTTACATCCTTAGAATAATCAAAATCGCGGCCTGGTTATAAATAAAATATGTTAAACGATTTCAAACAAGTCTTTAACTTATTTAACAACGATAAACATTTTTCCTGAAGTTCTTCAACCAAAATTGAAGTTTTTTTTGTATGTTATTTGATTAAACATTGGATTTCACATATAGATTATGTTTAATATTTACAAATTCAACAAATACCGATTTAACTCAACTACTGAGAAATCACAAAGTTCAATTACTGCTTATGAATTATTTATGTTGAATATTTAGGTTGCAAAAAGAAGTGTTAACTTGTAGCACATAACACTTGAAAGTATTGGTTTTGTTTTACTGACTTTATTTTTTTATGTCACATAGGGATGTGATGCCTCCATTCTTTTGGATCAAACATCAACAATAGATAGTGAGAAAAATGCACTCCCCAACGCAAATTCTGTCAGAGGATTTGAGGTTATTGACAAAATCAAGTTTGAGGTCGACAAAGTTTGCGGTCGTCCCGTTGTGTCGTGTGCTGATATCTTAGCTGTTGCTGCTCGTGATTCTGTCGTTGCGGTAAGTAAAACATACTGATGAAAATAAAAAAATAAGAAGTTGTAGGATAATGCATAGTTTGATGGAAAAATTTTAAATTTGTGAAGAGTTTAATTACTTTTCTCTATATGGTGTGTAGCTTGGTGGGCCATCATGGAAAGTCAAGCTTGGAAGAAGAGACTCAATCAACGCTAGTCGGACCGCAGCTAACGCAAACCTCCCATCACCGTTCATGGACTTACCTGCCCTTATAAAAAACTTCAAGGAACAAGGGCTTGATAAAGAGGACTTGGTTGTGCTTTCGGGTGCACACACCCTAGGGTTTGCTCAGTGTTTTACCTTTAGGGATCGTATTCACAATGAGACCAATATTCATCCAGCCTTTGCGAGCTACCTTCGGACCATTTGTCCACAAGTTGGGGCCGACTCAAGGCTTGCACCACTTGACTCAACACCTGGCTCGTTTGATGTGAAATACTTCACCAATTTGGTGAGTAAAAAGGGAATTTTGAGATCTGATCAAGCACTTTTTGATGGTGGCGTAACTAATGAGCTTGTTTCAAAATATAGTCTGAACCAAAAAAAGTTTTGGGCGGATTTTGCAAAGTCTATGGTTAAAATGGGTGATATAAAACCATTAACAGGGAACAGAGGTCAAATTCGCAACAAATGTAGGAAAACTAATTTCAAGAAATATTAAGAGTCCATCGAGTGGGTTAATTTGTTTTATAAGTTTGAGTGTATATTGTGTTTTTGGGTATTTCAATTCTTTTCGTATGTCAATTTCTTAAAAACTCTAGTATTCTATTCTTTCCTATTTTGAATTAAAATCGTTTGTAATTTGATTGTTCTTTATTATGAATTATTATTAAAATCTGTTTTCTCATATATGTATCCGGGCTAAGATTACCTACGTTGAATCATTTGATTGTTATTTCAAATACTGCTTTTTATTATTGACATAAACTAAGTAACTAACTCATTTTCATAGTTTTTAGTCTCTTGCTAGGCTACTTTATTTTGTATTTTTAGATTTCTGAATTGGATAAAATTAACAACTCATGATAACAATAGAATAACAAACTTAGGATAATGATATATGGGTAAATACTAAGCTATTTAATAGTAGTTACATGCTTTTTATTTGGTTTCATTAATTACTATTCAGATGTATGATTAGTGGAGAATGAGCTATAGTTTAATTGGCAGTGTAGGGTAAGTGAAGATTTGGGTTTGAGATCATACATCTCAAGTTTGAATTCGATCCCAACCACGTTTTATCGTAGTTGGCCTTCGGGCAGCAAGTTTTCACCGAATTGGAGATGGTGGGCTTGGGTTGCTCAGCGATATCTACGATCACAGACCTTTTGAGTTGTTTTTTGCAATTGGGTTACCTAGGGGACTTTTATTTCGTTGGCCGTTAAAAAAACAAAAGAATTATGATTTAGTGGTAATACTTTCTTAAAAGAGTCAAGATTGTGAAAAACGATTTGTGATAGATTTAAAGTGTTTTTTTTCTATAGATCACAAATATTCATTATTTCCTAGTGGAGATTAATATGATCGGGTGGTTATGCTGGTGGCACAATGGAATGAAGAGGTGGAATGGATGATTACAAGGGAATGAAGAAAAAGGTGATTGGTTGGTCAATGGAATGGAATCACTCATTCCAAAAGGCATTCAATTCTCTCAAAATCATTCCATTCACCCCCCATGTTTTTTTTTTCATTCCATCTCCTCTTGCACCATTCATCAACAACACACCAACCGCCGTCGTCACCCACCCGCCACCGTTATCACTCATAACTGCGACCATCTGCCAACGCCATTCGCAGCCGCCACCCACCACCATCGTCCACGCCATCACCACCGCCACTACCAACTGTCGCCGCCGCCACCTCCCTGCCACCCACTACCAACGGCATCCTTGCCGCACCATCACTCGTCGTCGCCGCCACACCGCCACTCGCCGCCATCACCACCACCCATCGCCACCGCCGCCACCCACCACCGCCACCTATAACCACCCACAATCACTACCACCGACCACCACCACCACTCACTGCTGATTTTATTACTTCGTTTTTCTTGTCTACTGAACAATACACAATAATAATTCATTCAATTCACACATGGTAACCAAATAAGACATGGAATGATAATGATCCATTGCATTCCCTCATCCATTCCATTACCTGGTGACGAGGTATGACCCGGATCGGCTAACCCGACTCGATCATTACCTATTATTTTATTATAAATAATTAACTACATATGTTTATTCTAGAATGTTCTATTCTGCATGTATAAACTACGTAACCGAATCCCCAACTTTTTGGGAAGATCATGCAAATCCCTAACTTATTGGAGCCCGTCCTAAGTTAAGGGAGACCCTAATGGTAAACTATAAATAGAGGTAAACATCCAAGGTATTTTCATCTTGCTCTCGTCTACTCTCTCTCTTTACATATATATTTACTTTCTCCCAAACCGAGACTTATTCTCACGCCGGAGGGTGGTTACAGGAATAACCCCATTCCTGTAACGAGTCCTAACGGTGTTCTGTTTTGCAGTAGCTGTTCGGATCGCTAAGGAGTCGAAGTCCTAGTCGGAGCTTACCCCTAAGGTCAGTGTTTCTTCATTGGCGCCATCCGTGGGACCTTTCGGTAACAACAGCAAGACTGAACCCAATGGCAAGCGATCAGAACATGGCAGTAACACCGAGTCAGGCAACAACAACCAACAACCCCTTGCTAGAAACAAACCCTGTCACTACCATGTCGTTTTCGTCCGTTGTAACCAGGTCTCTCGATCGGGAATTTGAAGCAGAAGTACCACCACCGGGTTTTGGAGGCACCTCTGCTGTTCTTCTGGGACGACAACAGCAGATCTCTTTTCATACACCTCCTTGCAGTTTCGGTCAGCGGAACCAACTACCACAAACGCCAATGTCTTTACCCCGGCATCACCCATGAGTGCACAGACTATACGTCATAGCACTATGCCGGTCATCACTTCAGCGAGCCCAGGTACCATCGCACCACAGACGAGCCTGGCTCAATACTATCAGCCATCAGTAACATACGCCATGCCGCCTTTATACTCGGCGGTACTAACGGCGGCGTTGTCCACTCCACCGCATCAGCCAGTTGTTATGCCGGCAGGAATCATGAACGCCCCGGTTACACCAGAAATCAAGCTTACTTCCCAGGATACTATTACGCGCCCCCATACGTGTATTTACCCCCATATAATGCCCAATCATACACTCCACAGATGGCGGCACAAAGTTATGCTCAACAGTCGCCATACGCGGCTTATATGCCACCTTGGTGGACTTTTCCAACATCCCAGCCAGCTTATAGCCAGACCCCGCCAACGGCAGAACCTGTGTATGATAGAGGAAACACATCCAGGCCTCGTTTTTCTCCACACGGGGGCCCCAGCTCTACATCAAACACCATCCAGGTTCAACCCCCTGTTACCCAGGGAACCAACCAGAGCGGTGCAATTCCTCCAATACAACCCATTAATGTTGAGGAAGACGATCTCACCAGACCTTACAAACCAGTGGATGCTACCATCAAGTCCAAGTTCACCAGAAGAATAGCTGAAGCTCCAATTAAGGAAAAAGCCAAGATGCCTCAAACCGTGGGCAAATATGATGGTCTAGGCGACCTTGATGACCATCTTAACCTGTTCAAAAGCGCTGGGGAAGTAGCCTGTTGGCCCATGCCCCTCTGGTGCAAGATGTTTGTCCAAACGCTGGTAGGAGCAGCCCAAGTCTGGTGGGACAGCTTGCCCGTCGGGGAAATTGACAGCTTTGAAGATCTAGAGGCCAAGTTCACATTGCAATTCAGCCAATAGAGAAGGCACACAAAGGATCGAAACGAACTCCTTCACATTCGTCGGCGAGACAACGAGACAGTGGAAAGTTTCATCGTTAGGTTCAACAAAGAAAGCCTGGCGATCCCAGGTGTAACAAACGACCTAGCGTGTGGGGCTTTCCTGCAAGGGGTAAATGATGACGAGTTGTTGAGAACACTCTAGAGTTGTTGAGAACACTCTAGAAAAAACCGTGTGGGGCTTTCCTGCAAGGGGTAACAAACGGTGTACCTCCCACTATAGATGAAATCTTGCGGATAGCCAAGGTGTATGTTACACAAGAAAAAACCGTTGCTGCCAGTCACGCGGCGAACAGAAAGAAAGAGGCTTAGAAGAGCCAGGATGACAGAGAGCAGCGGGGCTCTAAGGGTAAAGGTAGAGGAGACCGATACCAGAAAAGTGACAGAACAGACTCGCGGTACGATAGGTCTAGAGGCACCTACTCAAGGAACGAGTCCTCTTCTAAACCACGGTCCGATTACCCTAACTTGAGTAAAATGGCAGCAGAAATCCTAGCTTCTGAAAACCTCAAGTTTAACCCTCAAAAGCCCTTGAAGGACGCTCCCAACAAAGACACCAGTAAGTATTGTGAGTACCACAAAGGGAGCGGCCATGATACCAACGACTGTTTTCAATTAAAGAAACAGATCGAGTATTTCGTGAAGGCGGGTAAGCTGGCTCATCTGGTGCGAGACATAAAACAAGGTCCGCCTCACGTCAAAGAAGAAAATGATAAAGGGGCGGGTAAGAGGCAGCGAGAGCTAAACATGGTGTATGCCGATAAGGGAAAGGGGGCTAAACGGAGTTTCTCCACGCTCGAACCCTGGATGCTGGCAACCATGACAATCGAGCCACGCGTGGAAGATTTGCATCTCACCACTGACGCCTTAATCATATCCGCTGCGGTAGGTGATTATAATATGAGGAGGATCCTGGTAGATACTGGGAGTTCCGAAGATATCATCTACGAGCATTGCTTCAATAGAATGCAACCAGAAGACAGAAGAATGCTTGAGTCAGTACACGCCCCCATTAAAGGCTTCACTAGATAAAAGGTTGATCCAATTGGCCAAATTACTTTCCCAGTCACATTCGGACAAACCCCCCGGGAAAGAACCATACTCCTCACATTCCTTGTGGTACGCGCTGAGTCTTACCACAATGTGATTATCGGAAGGTTTACCCTGGGGAAACTGGACGCCATAGTCTCTACGGCACGCGGGTTCATGAAGTTCCCCACCCCACGGGGTATTGCAACAGTATTTCGAGACAAGCTAGGAGAAGTATTGGACACCAAAAGATGTCGTCAAGGGCCTACCGGCGCCATCGGCCCGGAAAGGTGGGTTTTAAGTACACACCATCCAGAGCAGACAATAACAATAGGGGACAACCTCTAACCTGAGGTCAAAAACAACCTGAAATAGCTGCTGAGAAGGAATGCCGATATCTTTGCCTTTAAGCACTCTGACATGACTGGGATACCCCGAGATAAGGCAGAGCACAAGTTAGCAACACTCCCGGGCGTTAAACCCGTTGCACAGGGCAAACGCAGCATGGCTCCGGATCGAAAAGCAACGGTAGTCAAAGAAGTAAGAAAGTTGGTTGAAGCTGGAATTCTCAGAGAAACAAAGTATCACACGTGGGTATCGAACCCTGTGATGGTCAAGAAACCAGACGACACATGGCGAATGTGCATCGACTTTAAAGATCTGAATAAAGCATGTCCCAAAGACGCCTACCCGCTGCCTGAGATGGACTTCAAGGTTGACTCTCTGGTCCCTTATAGGTACAAGTGCTTCTTAGATGCTTATAAGGGTTACCACCAAATCAAAATGTCCAGAGAGGACGAAGAAAAAACGGCGTTCCATACCGATGTGGGCATATTTTGTTATACCAAAATGCCTTTTGGCCTGTGAAACGCCAGAGCCACTTATCAACGGCTCATGGACAAGGCTTTTGAAAAACAAATCAGCAGAAACTTGGAAGTATACGTCGACGATTTGATAATCAAGAGCAGAGAAGAAAAACAAATGCTCGAAGACATTGAAGAAACTTTCCAAAAGCGTAGAGAGTACAATATTAAGCTCAACCCCAAGAAATGTTTATTTGGGGTAGAAGAAGGCAAGTTCTTGGGGGTGGTGGTCACCCGGTACGACTTTAAAGCTAACCCGAAAAAGGTAGCCGTCATAGCGCTAATGCCTTCCCCTAGAACTTTAAAAGAGGCACAAGCATTAAATGGAAGTCTAGTGGCGTTAAACAGATTCTTGGCAAGACATACCGAGCGATCTTTGCCATTCATAAAGATGCTGAAAGATTGCCTTAATAAGAAAAACTTCAAGTGGACCAGTGAGGCAGAAGAAGCTCTGCAAGACATGAAGCGTTTCATTGAAAAATTACCCATGTTGACAGCGCCTCACCCAGAAGAGCTACTCAAAATGTATATGGAGGCAGCCCACAACGAAGTAAGCGTGGTACTTATGGTAGAAAGGGACGGAAAACAAACGCCCATATACTATATCAGTCGTGTTCTGGTGGGACCCGAAACGCGGTACCCAACCCTCAAAAAGTTGGTACTGGCTTTAGTCCACGCTACCCGGCGCCTCAGAAGGTATTTTCAAGGACACCACGTGCAGGTCTTAACAAACTACCCGCTATAACAAATTTTGCACAAGCCAGATGTCTCCGGAAGATTGGCTAAATGGGCGATCGAGTTAGGAGCCCTGGATATTGAATATCAAAAGCGAACAGCAATCAATGGGCAGGTGATCACACCACAGACGAGCCTGGCTCAATACTATCAGCAATCAGTAACATACGCCATGCCGCCTTTATACTCGGCGGTACTAACGGCGGCGTTGTCCACTCCACCGCATCAGCCAGTTGTCATGCCAGCAGGAATCATGAACGCCCCGGTTACACCAGAAATCAAGCTTACTTCCCAGGATACTATTACGCGCCCCCATACCGGTATTTACCCCCATATAATGCCCAATCATACACTCCACAGATGGCGCCAAAAAGTTATGCTTATAAGGGTTACCACCAAATCAAAATGTCTAGAGAGGACGAAGAAAAAACGGCGTTCCATACCGATGTGTGCATATTTTGTTATACCAAATTGCCTTTTGGCCTGCGAAACGCCGGAGCCACTTATCAACGGCTCATGGACAAGGCTTTTGAAAAACAAATCAGCAGAAACTTGGAAGTATACGTCGACGATTTGATAATCAAGAGCAAAGAAGAAAAACAAATGCTCGAAGACATTGAAGAAACTTTCCACAAGCGCAGAGAGTACAATATTAAGCTCAACCCCAAGAAATGTTCATTTGGGGTAGAAGAAGGCAAGTTCTTGGGGGTGGTGGTCACCCGGGACGGCTTTAAAGCTAACCCAAAAAAGGTAGCCGCCATAGCGCGAATGCCTTCCCCTAGAACTTTAAAAGAGGCACAAGCATTAAATGGACGTCTAGTGGCGTTAAACAGATTCTTGGCAAGACATGCCGAACGATCTTTGCCATTCATAAAGATGCTGAAAGATTGCCTTAATAAGAAAAACTTCAAGTGGACCAGTGAGGCAGAAGAAGCTCTGCAAGACATGAAGCATTTCATTGAAAAATTACCCATGTTGACAGCGCCTCTCCCAGAAGAGCTACTCAAAATTTATCTGGCGGCAGCCCACAACGCAGTAAGCGCGGTACTTATGGTAGAAAAGGGACGGAAAACAAACGCCCATATAATATATCAGTCGTGTTCTGGTGGGACCCGAAACGCGGTACCCAACCCTCGAAAAGTTGGTACTGGCATTAGTCCACGCTACCCGGCACCTCAGAAGATATTTTCAAGGACACCACGTGTAGGTCTTAATAAACTACCCGCTATAACAAATTTTGCACAAGCCATATATCTCCGAAAGATTGGCTAAATGGGCGATCGAGTTAGGAGCCCTGGATATTGAATATCAAAAGCGAACAGCAATCAAGGGGCAGGTGATCGCCGAATTCTTGGCCGAAATTCCTGATGGTGAAATAATACTGGATCCCACAATCCAAGACATCCCGGAATCCAGCACAGCTAGACAAACCTGGAAGCTCTACACCGACGGATCATCCAGCGGGAAAGGTTCTGGAGCAGGTCTCATGCTGATAAGCCCAGATGAAATAAGGCTGATGTACGCCTTACGGTTTGATTTTGAATGCTCCAACAATGAAGCAGAATATGATGCACTACTCGCGGGCTTGAGGATGGCCCAATCTATGGGAGCCACAAGAGTCTACGCGTATGTTGACTCTTTGCTGATCAACAATCAAGTAAATGAAACTTACGAGGCCAAGGACGAATCAATGGCAAAATATTTGACTAAAACCAAGGGGATCATAGCTTCCTTTGACAGTGTCACGCTTAGTCACGTCCACAGAGGAAAGAACCAAATAGCAGACACCATGAGCAAACTTGCTACCTCGGGTATGGAGAAAGAGGTAAAGGTAGAAACATTGCAAACACCTTCCATTGAACCCACCCTGGGAAGTTTCCGCCAGCACAGCGAAAGAACCCTGTTGGTACACTCCCATACTACGGTTCCTCACAAAGGGGGAATTACCTCCCGCCAGAGGCGAAGCTCAAAAGATTCAAACTAAAGCGTTGCAGTATGAAGTGAATGAGGCGAAGCTCAAAAGATTCAAACTATGGTGTGTGGCCCCAGCGGAAGCAAAATACCTAATCCAAGAAATACACGCTGGCATATGTGGCATTCACGCTAGACCTCGGGCAGTGATCGCCAAAATTCACAACCCCGGGTACTATTTGCCAGGGGTGCATGAGGACGCGGTAGAAGAACTCAGAAGGTGCCGCAGTTTCCAAAAGTTTTCTCCCCAAACACTTCGCCCCAAGAACAACTTAATCCCTGTCACAGCGGCCTGGCCTTTCCAGAAATGGGCGGTCGACATCGTGGGGCCATTCCCGCTGGCCACCGGGAAGCTTAAATACCTTATTGTGGCAATCGACTATTTCACCAAGTGGGTTGAAGCCAAACCTTTGGCTAAAATAACCGCTGAAAACACCAAAAAGTTCCTATCGGAGCACATGGTGTGTCGATTTGGACTGCCGCTATACTTGGTGAGTGACAATGGAATGCAATTCACCGATAGGGTCTTGCAAGATTGGTGTACAGAACTTCAGATTCAACAAATCTTCACATCGGTAGCACATCCCCAAGGAAATGGCCAGGTGGTGCGGGCAAATAGGAATTTGCTGGATGGCATAAAAAGAAGGCTAGGTTATGAAGGAAGCTCCTGGGTAGAAGAACTGCCGAATGTCCTCTGGGCGCATCAAACAATGCCCAAGACAAGTAACAATGAAACCCCTTTCAGCCTAACTTATGGCGCGGAAGTCATGATATCCGCGGAAGTTGGTTTACCCTCGCTACGGCGACTCACTACAAACGATGACAATGACAGGCTCCTAAGGGAAGGCCTAGATCAACTAGAAGAAAGGCTTGAGGCAGCCGCCATCAGCGAGGCAAAGTACAAGAAGACTCTGGAAAAATACTATAACCAGCGTGTGGCTCAGCATACTTTCAAGGAGGGCGAGTACGTCATGCGTGATAATGAAGCCAGTAGAGCGGAACCCTCAGGCAAATTGGGACCCAACTGGGAAGGCCCATACGTCCTCCAAGAAGACCTAGGCAAAGGGGCCTACCGCCTATCTAGGTTAGATGGTACCGCGGTTCCACATAGCTGGAACGCGGCTCAATTAAAAAAATGTTATATGTAGTGCCTTGCCCCTAACGACGGTTTTGATTGTTTTCTTTTTTGCAAACAAGTGTAATCCATCTCCAACGATGTCTCTTTGTTCTTTTTAAGTATTGAGTTAATAAAAGTTCTTTCCTTTTTTATGATTATCTCTCATTACTTACATGCACAATACCATAGCATCCATATTGCACTTTACGGTATGAACAATTACCATCGCATTTAAACTGCACATAATGGTAAAAAAGCATCCTAGACACGAAACATTTTTTCATATATAAGTTAAAGGATCATAAACATACAGAGCTAAGAGTGGGTATCTTGGTAATAGATACATTAACCACTACAAAAAGATAGGTATTTTGGTAATAAATACATACAACTATCTTGCAAAAAACCAAGTACTTGTTCCTGTTGCTAAATACCAACATACGGGAACCAAAAAACGAACATGTTCTAAAATATCTACTTCATGAAAAGCATTGCCCTCACCTCTGCAGGGGTGTACAGTGCCACACCATAGTATTCCAACGGATGAGGATCAACGATCAGGTCATCAACATTCTCCTCATCCACCGGAAGAGCAACCACCTTCTGATCATCAACCACATTTGTGCAGGAACGGTAACGACAGAGACGTTCGTACACTAGTCTGCTTCGTTGAACATGGTCAGGAGGAAAGGTTTCCATCAAATTGTCAACTAATAGGGAAATCACACCTGCGTCAGTTTTTGCAGGATCCTCATATATGACGCTTTTGCAAGACCGGCTAACCCGGGGTAAAGCATCGTCGGAGTGCACACCCTTTCCTCTGATCATCTCCTCCGTCACCGGAATTTGGAGATTAATCAAACCATCTGCTGCATCCAATCGTCAGAAAATGTCGGAAAGTCTCTGTTTATAGCACCTCCGGCTCATCTTTCCGAATTGCCAAATTTGGAAAAAGCAACTGTAACACCCGTCTAATTTTTACTTGAATTTAATAATAATTCATACCATTTTATATAAAAGATGTCTAAGTTATAACATAAATTCCATAATTAAGGTTCAAAAGTAAGAAAAACATTAGTCAACCAACGACTAATTCAAAACATTCAAAAGTTGTTTAGCAACTTGTTTACATCCCATAAACATAGTCTATTAAAGGTTAAGTTATCGCGGAAGCTTCAAAAGTTGTGTTCGGTTCTTCGACATTTGCTTGACCGTTATCCGTAAGTTCACCATAGTCACCTAAGGTCAAAACCATCCAAAATGTTAGTTTTGACAATGAATTGGATCATACAAACAAGTTCTAGCATCAAATCATGAAAAACAATTTAGAATTTCAAAAGTTATCCTGCCGCGTGTCGTGGAAGGTTCCAGTCATTTTGTCGCGTGGTGCGGCAAACGTTGCGTGTCGCGGAGGGATCACAAGATCATGTCGCGTGGCACGGGAGGAACGGTTTTCCAGCAGGTGCAGGTTTTTGACCTGCAGTTGCTACCAGTTCCGGAAATTCAAGTTCTTAACTACATTTGGCCATAACTTTTGACTCGTAAGTCCGTTTTAGGTGATTCTTTTTCCTAAACGTCTGTAATATCATTAACAACGTGTCTAATTAAATTTGATACCGAAAATTTAATTTGCGGACCGAACGACTAAATGTCACTATGCATTTATTCGACCCATTCTAACTTTACTTAATTTGCTAGTATTTAACTAGTAACCCTAAGGCGCTTATTACCCAACTTCCGGGGCTTATTATCACTGACACTTCATTACCAAACCTATGGCTTCATGCTCTTGTGACCATTATCGCCATCGCTATCTACTTAAGATATTAACACTACAATGTACACCATTATTCGACCCGTTTGGCTCATCTACGGAACCCTCCATTTTGATGACTACCAAACGACTACAAACCAATTCTTAACCTACAGATTTAAGTAACGGACATGGTCGCTACAATCAACACAACTTTTATTCTACAATGTAACCGTACATAATTAAATAGCAATTCACTTAATGTAACGGGTCAAGTTACATACCTTTAGTGCACGCCCTTCAATCGCAATTCACCACCGGCTTGTCCACTCGACACTCCGGTATCCTTTCCTATAGTGTTCAATTATATCGTGTTTAGAAATCTTTTTAATCACATATCGCATAATTGCCAAAACATCACATTTAGGCGGTTTAACTTCAAAATTCCAGTTTCGAGCCTTCTTTGAGGCATTTCAACAAACACTTTAAGGGCAGATTTTTACATGATTATATAGCAAGTCCCTAGCTTATCATTTAGCCCGAATTTCACATCAATCAACCCACTTTACATAATTGTTAGCTTCTAAAATTCTGAAGTCACTTCACAATTGTCAAATTACACTAGATCAAAACCCAATTTCCTAGTGTTTATCAAATTCTACATAACCCACTAATCACCTACAAGGGTGTTCATGGATTTTACTAAAATTTCACATGATTTCAACTTGTATTTGCCTAGGGTTTGTCCCTAGACACTATATTGTTCCTAATCCATCATAAAACAAACATGCAACCATAAATTTCAGATTTCCTAAATTTATGAGAATTTCAAGTTGGGGAATTTTCATCAAATTTTACATACCTGATAATCCCCTTGCAATGAGGATCACTAATCTATGCTCGGATTTCGTTTTGGATCAGATTTGGACCTCCAATTCATGAGTTTTCTGGATGTTAGGGTTTTTAGAGAGCTCTGGTCGCCCCCCCTTTTGTCTGGTTCGACCTCAACACACAAAAGTGTGTTTGAGTTTTTTTTATCATTATTAGTTTCAATTTAAGCACATTTGGTCCCTTGCCTTTTGTTTTTATTTTGTTTTAACCCTTAACTACTCATATGTCTTTAACTAACTAGGCTAGTGTCGTTCCTAGTTAGTTTAGCTTACTAATTTATTTGCAAACTAATTGCTAATTAAGAAATTTATATTTTCGGGATGTTACAGCAACTTAATTTATAGAAGTTCAAATAGTTTGACAGTGATGACGACAACACAATTAATGAAAAGTAATCATCACACGTCAAATCGCCACATTTCAGGCAAACGGCGGCGTCATTCATCATGATATTAGCATTAAATGCCTGACACACAATCAAGTGTTTGCACATAACCCAAGCATAACAGTGTTTATACAAAATATCCAGGGAACAGAGTACTAATTTATTTGTAAACTAATTGCTAATTAAGAAATTTGTATTTTCGGGATGTTACAAGTCCACCCCCCTTAAAAGGGTTTCGTCCCCGAAACCAAAGTATGTACCAAATAATGTAGGGTAGAGACGTCGCATCTCCTTTTCGGACTCCCACGTAGTGTCCGAACCCTTCCTATGCTCCCACTTGATCTTGACTTGCTCGATTTGTTTGTTTCGCAAGTGCTTGACCTTTCGATCTGGGATCTCCAATGGTCTTACCGCATAATTTAGGCTATTATTCACCTCGATATCGTCGTAATGGACATAGGCTGTCTCCTCCGCCAGGCATTTCCGTAATTGCGACACGTGAAACGTGCCATGTATTCCACTCAAATCTTCCGGTAGCTCGAGGCGATAAGCCACCTTGCCAACCCGTTCGATGATTTTAAATGGCCCAATAAACCTCGGGCTTAGTTTCCCTCTTTTTCTGAATCTGATAATGCCCTTCCATGGGGAAACTTTTAGCATAACCATATCACCTATCTGAAATTCAATCGGTCTTCGTATTTTGTCGGCATAAGACTTCTGTCTATCTTGGGCCGCTTTCAAATGGGCTCGCACCACTTCAATTTTCTCATTAGTGGCTTGAATTATGTCTGTATGTGCCAATTTGCGTGGTCCCACTTCACCCCAACACACCGGGGTTCTGCATTTTCTACCATATAGCATCTCATAAGGTGCCATACCGATACTCGAATGGTAACTATTGTTATACGAAAATTCGACCAAAGGTAGATAGACATCCCAACTGCCTCCAAAGTCGATTATACATGCCCGTAGCATGTCTTCCAACGTTTGTATTGTCCTTTCACTCTATCCATCCGTCTGAGGGTGGTACGCAGTGCTGATGAACAATTTGGTTCCCATTTGCTCTTGGAAATCTCGCCAGAAATTTGAAGTGAACCGGGTATCCCTATCAGACACGATGGATACCGGTACTCCATGGCGTGCTATTATCTCATTAGTGTAAACTTCTGACATCTTTTCTGAAGTATAAGTCTCACGAATCGGAATGAAGTGAGCACTTTTCGTCAATCTATCCACCACCACCACCACCCATATAGCATCAAATCCCCGAATCGTTTTAGGTAGCTTGGTCAATAGGTCCATAGTGATTTGTTCCCATTTCCAAACCGAGATCTCCAAGGGTTGCAGTTTTCCATATGGTTTATGATGCTCCGCCTTGACTTGTAAGCAAGTTAAGAACTTCTCTACGTATTTTACCACATCTCTCTTCATTCCAGACCACCAATAGTTTTGTTTCAGATCATTGTACATTTTGGTCGCACCCGGATGAATTGAATATCGGGATTTATGAGCTTCATCAAGTAGAAGCGTCTTCACCCCACAAGTGTTTGGAACCCATATCCTTCCAGATCGAGTCTTCAACCCGTTATTTCCATCCGACAAATCTTTCAACTGGCCGATTATTCTTTCTTTCTTCCAGTTATCCTCTTTCACTGCTTCTACTTGCACCTCTCAGATACGTTAAAGTATACCCGAGGTCACCACAAGCTGCATCGATCTTACTCGTATTGGGATATAATCCGTTTTTCTACTCAAAGCATCCGCCACCACATTTGCCTTTCCGGGGTGGTAGTGTATTTCACAGTCGAAGTCCTTCACCGTTTCTAACCAGCGTCTCTGGCGCATATTTAACTCCTTCTGATCGAAGAAGTATTTTAAGCTCTTGTGATCCGTGAATATGGTGCACTTTACCCCATATAAATAGTGCCTCCATATTTTTAACGCAAATACCACAGCAGCCAACTCGAGATCGTGCGTGGGATATTTCTTCTCGTGTATCTTCAATTGCCTCGAGGCATAAGGTATAACTTTGCCCCGTTGCATCAAAACGCATCCGAGCCCCGATAAAGAGGCATCTGAGTAAACCACCAAGTCTTCGACTCCGTTCGGTAATGTTAGTACCAGAGCTTGAGTTAACTTATCCTTTAGCGTTTGAAACGCTCTATCTTGATCGACACCCCAAATGAACTTTTCTTCCTTCAGGGTTAGCTTTGTTAGCGGTGACGCAATCTTTGAGAAATCTTGAATGAATCTCCTATAGTATCCCGCAAGCCCCAAAAAGCTTCTAATTTCCGAAGGGTTCTTCGGGGGATTCCATTTCGACACGGCCTCGATCTTTGACGAATCTACCAATACTCCATCGGCACTTATGATGTGGCCGAGAAATTGCACTTCTCGTAGCCAAAAGGCACACTTAGAGAATTTCGCATACAACCTCTCTCGTCTAAGTGTCTCTAACACCTCTTGTAAGTGGTGTGAATGTTCAGCTTCGCTTTTCGAATACACCAGAATATCATCGATAAACAAGATGACTGATTTATCCAACATTGGCTTGCAAACCCGGTTCATAAGGTCCATGAAAACCGCGGGTGCATTTGTCAGCCCAAATGACATCACGAGGAATTCGTAACGTCCGTATCGCGTGCGGAAAGCCGTATTCGGCACGTCTTCCTCATTGACCTTTAATTGGTGATACCCCGATCCAAGGTCAATTTTCGAAAACCAGTTCGCACCTTGTAGTTGGTCGAATAAATCATCTATCCTCAGAAGCGGGTATCGGTTCTTTACCGTGAGTTTGTTTAACTCCCGGTAATCGATACACATGCGCATGCTTCCGTCTTTCTTTTGCACGAACAATACCGGTGCGCCCCAATGAGACACACTTGGCCTTATGAATCCTTTGTCAAGAAGGTCTTGAATCTGGGACATCAACTCTTGTAATTCCGACGGTGCGAGTCGGTACAGTGCTTTAGCTATGGGTTTTGTGCCCGGAATCAATTCAATCCCGAACTCTACTTCCCGTTCAGGCGGTATCCCCGGTAAATCCTCCGGAAACACATCTTCATAGTCCCGTACTACCGGCACATCTTCTATCTTCGGTGATTCCTTCTCGGGCTTATTCGCGTATATCATAAACGCCTTGCATCCTTGCTTCATAAGCTTGGGAGCTTTCAACATCGAGCATATTATGGGGTTACCTCCTTTTTCGCCATAGATAGTGATGTGTTTCCCGCTCGGAGATGTTAGCTTTATCTCTTTACGAAAACACACGACCTTTGCGTGGTGCTGAGATAGCCAATCCATCCCAACGACTACTTGAAATTCCCCCATTGACATCGGGATTAGGTCTATCAAGTATTCTTCATTGTCGATGCTTAATTTGCAGCCTCGACAAACATCACAAACTATAAAACTTTTGTTGTCCCCTATTTCAACTTCTAAGGGCACAGATAATTTCGTTAATACAAATGAAGGATGTCGAACAAATCCATGCGAAATGAAGGATTTATTCGCACCCGTATCAAATAATACACATGCAGGAATTGAGTTAATCGTGAATATACCTGAGACCACATCGGGTTCTGTCTTTGCTTTAGCCGCAGTAAGTTGGAAGAATCTAGCCTTTGCCTTTGGGGCTTCTGCTGGAGATTCTTTAACATCCCTTTTTCCAACTAGGTCTGGGCATTCCAACTTTTTGTGGCCGGGCTGATAGCATTTGTAGCAAACTGAAACTTTACCCGGGCATAGAGACGCCGTGTGCCCCGTTTTACTACATATTGGGCACGGCTTATCTTTGAACCGACACACTCCCTTGTGTCCTTTACCACATATTTGGCAACTGGGCGACCCACTTTTAGCATCTATCTTCTTTCCCGATTCAACAGTTCGAGCTTTCTTTGTAGGGCTTGGATTCACATTCTGTGCCCTTCGCTCGCCCCTCTCAACTTGTTTCTTCAACTCGATTTCCCGCTCCCGGGCGGTGTTGATAATTTCCGTGTGGGTTTCGTACTTCGACGGAGTCATAAACTCCTGGTATTCAGCACTCAGCATGTTTTAATAGTAGTATATCTTTTGCTCTTCAGTGGTGACTAACTCGTCATAAAACCTCAGCTTATCCATGAAGATGCCCGTGATCTTATCAATTGTTTCACCCTTTTGTCTTAACTGGATGAATTCTTCCTTAATCCTGTTGATAACCGCTTTGGGACAATGGTGTTTAAGGAACGTCACCTTAAACTCATCCCAAGTCATAACCCTCGCAGCTTCGGCTCCTATTTCCTTCTTTTATTGTCCCGCCAATCCTTGGCTTGACCCCTCAATTGACCCGTTCCGTAAGCAACAAAGTCACCTACGTCACAATGGGTCCGTTCAAACACTCCTTCGACGTCACTTATCCATCTTTGGCAGACTATCGGGTCAACTTCCCCGTTATAGATTGGCGGTTTGCACGCCATAAATTCTTTATATGAGCACCCTTTACGTTCTCCCGTTTTCTCCTTCATAAGGTTGACGCTATCCTCCAACCTTTTAACTCGTTCTTTGACAAGCGACAACACCGTGCTTTGAATTTTGTCTATAAACCCGGATAGACTACCTTCAATTGCCTTCCCTACTTCTTCGGAAATTATCTCTTTCATTTGTTTGGTGCTCGTTTGCACCGGATCATCATCGTTTCCATCAGACATCTTGAAACTGAAATGTTTACATTAAACGTTAAACATTTCATTTATAACGTTGCTTCGTTTGTTTCGGTTTAGCCAAGTTCCTAACTTGCTTTAACCGTTCATGTTTAATGCACTTTCCGGGTTTGAGTGTGTTAACACGCTCTTCCGATGCACATCAATTCACTTCTCATTTCTTACATAATTATAATCTATTAAAATAATAAGTTAATTCTTACCGGACGATCGATCAAGTTTGAACCGAACACTTTGTTGACAACCTTAAGCTCTGATTACCAACTTGTAACACCCGTCTAATTTTTACTTGAATTTAATAATAATTCATACCATTTTATATAAAAGATGTCTAAGTTATAACATAAATTCCTTAATTAAGGTTCAAAAGTAAGAAAAACATTTGTCAACCAACGACTAATTCAAAACATTCCAAAGTTGTTTAGCAACTTGTTTACATCCCATAAACATAGTCTATTAAAGGTTAAGTTATCGCGGAAGCTTCAAAAGTTGTGTTCGGTTCTTCGACATTTGCTTGACCGTTATCCGTAAGTTCACCATAGTCACCTAAGGTCAAAACCATCCAAAATGTTTGTTTTGACAATGAATTGGATCATACAAACAAGTTCTAGCATCAAATCATGAAAAACAATTTAGAATTTTAAAAGTTATCCTGCCGCGTGTCGCGGCAGGTTCCAGTCATTTTGTCGCGTGGCGCGGCAAACGTCGCGTGTCGCGGAGGTATCACAAGATCCTGTCGCTTGGCACGGGAGGAACGGTTTTCCAGCAGGTGCAGGTTTTTGACCTGCAGTTGCTACCAGTTCCGGAAATTCAAGTTCTTAACTTCATTTGGCCATAACTTTTGACTCGTAAGTCCGTTTTACGTGATTCTTTTTCCTAAACGTCTGTAAATTCATTAACAACGTGTCTAATTAAATTTTGATACCGAAAATTTAATTTGCGGACCGAACGACTAAGTGTCACTATGCATTTATTCGACCCATTCTAACTTTACTTAATTTGCTAGTATTTAACTAGTAACCCTAAGGCGCTTATTACCCAACTTCCGGGGCTTATTATCACCGGCACTTCATTACCAAACCTATGGCTTCATGCTCTTGTGACCATTATCGCCATCGCTATCTACTTAAGATATTAACACTACAATGTACACCATTATTCGACCCGTTTGGCTCATCTACGGAACCCTCCATTTTGATGACTACCAAACGACTACAAACCAATTCTTAACCTACATATTTAAATAACGAACATGGTCGCTACAATCAACACAACTTTTATTCTACAATATAACCGTACATAATTAAATAGCAGTTCACTTAATGTAACGGGTCAAGTTACATACCTTTAGTGCACGCCCTTCAATCACAATTCACCACCGGCTTGTCCACTCGACGCTCCGGTATCCTTTCCTATAGAGTTCAATTATATCGTGTTTAGAACTCTTTTTAATCACATATCGCATAATTGCCAAAACATCACATTTAGGTGGTTTAACTTCAAAATTCCAGTTTCGAGCCTTATTTGAGGCATTTCAACAAACACTTTAAGGGAAGATTTTTACATGATTATATAGCAAGTCCCTAGCTTATCATTTAGCCCGAATTTCACATCAATCAACCCATTTTACATAATTGTTAGCTTCTAAAATTCTGAAGTCACTTCACAATTGTCAAATTACACTAGATCAACACCCAATTTCCTAGTGTTTATCAAATTCTACATAACCCACTAATCACCTACAAAGGTGTTCATGGATTTTACTAAAATTTCACATGATTTTAACTTGTATTTGTCTAGGGTTTGTCCCTAGACACTATATTGTTCCTAATCCATCATAAAACAAACATGCAACCATAAATTTCAGATTTCTCAAATTTATGAGAATTTCAAGTTGGGGAATTTTCATTAAATTTTACATACCTGATAATCCCCTTGTAATGAGGATCACTAATCTATGCTCGGATTTCGTTTTGGATCAGATTTGGACCTCCAATTCATGAGTTTTGTGGATGTTAGGGTTTTTAGAGAGCTCTGGTCGCCCCCCCTGTTGTCTGGTTCGACCTTAACACACAAAAGT
Source organism: Helianthus tuberosus (assembly GCA_030545235.1). NCBI lineage: Eukaryota > Viridiplantae > Streptophyta > Magnoliopsida > Asterales > Asteraceae > Helianthus > Helianthus tuberosus. Next base: position 155,061,514 of record CM060409.1, read on the forward strand.
GTGTTTGAGTTTTTTTTTTTTTTTTATCATTATTAGTTTCAATTTATGCACATTTGGTCCCTTGCCTTTTGTTTTTATTTTGTTTTAACCGTTAACTACTCATATGTCTTTAACTAACTAGGCTAGTGTCGTTCCTAGTTAGTTTAGCTTACTAATTTATTTGCAAACTAATTGCTAATTAAGAAATTTGTATTTTCGGGATGTTACAGCAACTTAATTTATAGAAGTTCAAATAGTTTGACAGTGATGACGACAGCAAAATTAATGAAAAGTAATCATCACACGTCAAATCGCCACATTTCAGGCAAACGGCGGCGTCATTCATCATGATATTAGCATTAAATGCCTGACACACAATCAAGTGTTTGCACATAACCCAAGCATAACAGTGTTTATACAAAATATCCAGGGAACAGTGTACATGACAAACAAAATAAAAACACTCATTCCTCCTCCGACTCTTCCGGGGGGTCCAACATTGAGCGTAAAGAGTCCACGCCATCTTCATTCACCTTATCCATCAGATCAGCATATGCGGGCAGCGGCTCGTTGCACGCTGCTTCAAGAGCATCCGCCATATCTCCCTGAAGTTTGCCCCTCGTTGTGTGGAACTCGGGAGTTATCTTCTCAGATTGTTGGCACTCAAAGTAGCCCTTTTAAACACCATTGTGATGGCTGGACTGATAAGCTGCAGCAGAAAGGCGGTCCAACAACGCCGTAAAAGATCCCGACTGACGGAGATACTCAAACGCCCCAACCAGGCCATTGGTTATCAGCCAATTCCTGTCGCCTCGTAGTTTAGCCAGCTGGCTAGTCAGGCTGTCCACTTCGGCGTTTGTTTGTTCCAAAGCAGTTTCTGCCTCCTCAAGGCGTGCCTGATAGGTGGCGGAAGACTCAACCAATTTATTTCTCTCGGAAACAAGGGAATCGCACTGTTGTTGAATCTCCCTAAGCCGTGCTTCCCGCTCCTCCAGCTCAACCTGCTTCGCCTGCACCTTGGCGTTAGACGTTTCTACCTCAACAGTTAAAGCCTGGTACTACTCCTGCACCTGAGACACAAAATCAGTGTCAATTCGGAACTTTTCCATCATAGCAGACATTTCAGATCTCACCTTTTGGGCCTCGGTAATAGCTTTACGCTCCAATTCTTCTTGAACAGTCTTGGCATGAGCAAGGACCCGGTCCTTCACCGCTATATCGCGGGCCCACAGTATTCTCTCTTCAGCAAGATGGGTGGTTACCCGCTTAAGGTCATCCTCTGCCTTATTTTTCTCAGACACAAACCTACTCTCCCTCAAACCAACGGCTTGGAGTTGACTCTCCAACCGTTACTTTTTATCCGTCAACTCCTGAATAGTAGCCCGCACCTGGTGAAGCTCGTTGTTATCATGCATCCACCTACGCCGGATCTCAGCAAGCCTCTGGGGCTGACTAACGGAGTCCACCATGGTGGCATTCATCAGGTTTTCATTGTTTAATCCCTCAACATACGCTGACTCAGCTGGGGGGTAGGCCCGCTCAACCCAGTGTTGAATTACTGGAGGGAAGATCAACCTTGAAGACTCAGCTATTTTCCACCGGAATTGGTAGCGCTTATCCTGCACATTCGGATCCTAATTAATGGTGGGCAGATACAGATCATTGCCCAAACGGGCTCCATCATCAGCAATCCCGCTACTGGACCCCCCAGCATCGCTCACGGCGGTATCTCCAGCACTAGTTGCCTCGTGAGCAACAAACACTGAAGGTGTCTCCTTTCCAGTTGCAGAGAATACACTGAAAGGATAGTCAAACAAGGAGGAGGGGGTAATACTGGAAGGCAGTGATATAGACACCGACCTAGTGGTTATCGCCACAGCGGCCGAGGGCATAGGAGGTGGCATGGAACAACTTACATTAGCAGTAGCACTTGCCTGAACTATAAGCTCTGAAAGGTTTGGTCCGCTAGCAGCGGAAGGCATGGTATCCACAAATGTCAAGGGGGAAGAAGACACACCCTTAACTTGAACCCCAACAGTAGAACCTATATCAAACCAGATTTTCAGCAACATAGAACACAAAGTACATAATGACACCCACAGACAAAATTACTTACCAAGAGGCAAGGCGTAAGCGCCTTGTATAGCCTCGAAAGCGGTCAGGGCAGGTACAGTAAAATTCTTACGTTTTTTCGACACATGGGTCGGACTTGTCAGCTCAGCAGCAGTAATAGCAGCACCCACAGCGAGTGCAGTCACGCTAACCAAGGAAGCAGCGGCTCCCGCGGCCATGTACTTCCTCCCGGTGACTCTTACCCGGATCGGTTTCTTCTCTATGGCAGCTGCATTACCTCCTCCGCTGGGGGGACGTTGAGAAATATAAGCAGCCAGGTCCGTCGGCACAGCTGGCAGCAAAAACTGCTCCAAGTGAATCTTCAGAACGTCTTGTTCCTGTTCACCAAGCACGTGGTCCGCGGCCTTTTAAGCAGCGTTCCGTGGAGGGTCCACAAAGTCAAACAACCTCCACTTACCTGTGATATATACACATGTCAGTCTGTACAGTTAGCAAAACATATGTAAAGCCAAAAGACACATACCTTCATCATCCCTCCGAAAAGAGGGATACAGCTTTATATCACGCCACAACAGGCTCATTCCCGCCATCACCAAAGCTCCCTCCGGGATTACCGTGGACTCGGAAGGATGCTCACATAATTTCGTATAAAGGGCGTTGGCCACGTAAGCATCTGGTGGAGGGCTTTCATCTTTAACTTTGTCCTTCGGTCCCATATCCCTCCAATGCATCTCTCTGGGAATGACACCAGCATCAATATAGAAGAACTTTTTCTTCCAGTCCTTATCTTTGGAACTGGTAGGAATGTCTCTCAAGCAAGATACGTCAGTTTCCCTTCTGTCGAAAGTAAAAAAGGGGGATTTCCATACAAGGACGAAAAAAGCCCTAAAAATGAGGAGTTCAGGGATATGCCCTAAGGCGATACAGGCAAACTCAAACTGTCGGAGTTTAACCAACCCTAACGGATGTAGTTGGGAAATGTGGATGGGATAATGGTCAAGGACCAACTTGCAGAACTTGGTGATTGGCAATCGGAAGTTGCAAAACTTGAAAAAATCACTAAACATAATGATTTTACCATTTTTCAACGGAAATTCCGTGTCTGTCTTCGACGGCAGCACCGGATTCCACTCCGCCCTAATCTCGTAATCTTGCATAAGATTGTTGAACGAAGTCTGCCCCCATTTGACGTATAGGGCATCAGTGCTTGTGGGGGCAGAAGAAGAAGATTCGCCGGTTTTCGAGGCCATTTTCCGATTCAAGAAATTGAAGGAAGTGGTTATGAACAAGGAAGAAAATAAAATTCAAAACCCTAAATTGGAACTCTATTTATACGAAATGGCAATTTTCGAATTCGAAAAGACAAACGGATGGGAACACACGTCAGAACAGGGTAGCTATAGCTGTCATCCTAATGATGATTTAACTGTTACATCCTTTCCCATCGCCGCCGTTTTTTCAAAAACACAACGGTACCCCACTCGAGAAACTTACACTCAAAGAGGGAAATTTTGACTTTTTCCTTTTTAGTCCGATTTTATGAATTTCATTTTATAACTTCGAACTGGGGGGCATGACGAGGTATGACCCGGATCGGCTAACCCGACCCGGTCATTACCTATTATTTTATTATAAATAATTAACTACATATGTTTATTCTAGAATGTTCTATTCTGTATGGATAAACTACGTAACCGAATCCCCAACTTTTTGGGAAGATCATGCAAATCCCTAACTTATTGGAGCCCATCCTAAGTTAAGGGAAACCCTAATGGTAAACTATAAATAGAGGTAAACAACCAAGGTATTTTCATCTTGCTCTCGTCTACTCTCTCTCTCTCTACATACATATTTACTTTCTCCTAAACCGAGACTTATTCTCACGCTGGAGGGTGGTTACAGGAATAACCTCATTCCTGTAATGAATCTTAACGGTGTTCTGTTTTGCAGTAGCTGTTCGGATCGCTAAGGAGTCGAAGTCCTAGCCGGAGCTTACCCCTAAGGTCAGTGTTTCTTCACCTCGTCCATTCCATTTCTTCGTCCATTCTATTACCATATACCAAACAGACCCTTAATGATCCAAAATTTACCATTAAAAAAAGATCAAAAATAGTCATGTCGCTAATTTTGTGACATAATATACAGTAGAAGTAGAGCAATGGCCGATACAAAAACCCTCAATAGGTTACTTAACTCTTTATTTATTTTTACATGATATAATAGGTTACTAATCTAGAGACCACTAATTACAATCCATCCTATAGCCAATAAAAGTGTGTAAATTAGGGCTCTAATGAACCGAACGAATATGTTCGTGTTTGTTTGTTAAGGAATTTCGTGAACACCAATTCATGAACACTTGCCGAAGAAGATTTTTTGTTCATGGTTGTTCATTAAGGGAATGAATGTATCCGTGTTCGTTTGTTAATTTTACGTACCGAACACAAACGAACGCAAACATAAATGAACACATACAAACACAAACAGAGGTTCATAAACACAAAAAAATACAAACAAGCGTTCACGAACGGAAACGAACACAAACGGATATTCATGAACATAAACCAACACAAATGAACATATATAAAATTTCAAAATAAAATAGGCATCTTTCATCATAATCATTAAGAAAATCCACCCAAAATATACTAATAAACGTGGGAATACTGGAATAGGGTTTATTTGTCTTAGTTGCCTCGAATAAATATTCAAAAATATCGAAAATACATATTAAAGTTAAAAGCCCGAATTAACTATGGAACACAAATGAACATATATGAACATCTTACCGAATGTTCATGAACAAACATAACCTATGTTCATGTTTGTTCATTTAACGAAACTAACAATTTATTTTTTTGTTCGTGTACATTCATTTGTTAAACGAATGAACAAAAACGAACTTCCCACCAAACGATTAATAAACTGCTAGCTGAAAGTTTAGTTCGTTTGTAGCCCTAGTGTTATTTGGATATTCATATGGCGGGATGGCAAAAGAAGTAAAGAACCAAAGACTGACGGGAATACCTGAAACATTCGAGCCAGGCAATGGGACAGTTATTCAGGTATGAGGTTAGAAAAAAATTGCGGGTATACCATATATGTTCCATATGGTGTTTAAAGACTGTCTTTATCAATGGACTACTACCCCATTGGTTAACCGATTACATTATAAATAGACCATTTGGTCCGCAATCTAATCTTTTTTTTAACGGCAAATTTCTTTTAATATATGTCGTCTATGGGACTTGAACCTAGTAACTCCCCATCTCAAACCCAGGTGTTTAAAGATTGTCTTTGTCAATGGAATACTACCCCATTGGCCTCCAAGACCCATTGGGTCGCTTGGGATCGGGTCGCATCCCCGAGATATGCGGGGGTTGAGGTTTAAAGAAGTTAGTTGCATTAATAGTGCTTTGTGTTGATGCATATATGTGGACGCGGCTCGTATCGGTTCGGCTGGTCTACGAAATGAAGTCCAAAGCCTGAAACTCGATATCCTCCATCCTAGTTTTAGATCAAGTCTGCAGGTTCTGCATAATCTGCAAGTTGCTGCTGTCTGTTCTGCTTGTTACAGCCAGCGACGAAACTCCAGCCTCCTGCATTGACGAAACTCCTGACTTGTTGCTGTTGATGAAAGACATGCATGTCTTTCATCGACCTGCATGTGTTCGTCAGACATCATATTTTGTCGACTTCATTGTGTTTCGTCGAGATGTCTTTCGTCATGCTGATGTTTCGTCAAGTGTTTCGTCGACAGCAACATGTTTCGTCGACTAAGTTCCTTTATATAGCAGCAGATAGAGACACAACACAAGTGAGAGACACAGAAGAGAGAACAAAGAATTGAGAGCATATCAGAGAGTTTGTGAGAGTTTCTTGTTTAGATCTTGTAACTAAACTCTACTGAATCAATATATTGAGCTTTAAATGTTGAACCTTTGTTTTGTATTGTGTCTCGATCTCGGTTTGGCTTGCCGGTTGGATTCCGCACAACCGGTCTTGTTTATAAAACAAGGATTAGGTTACTTGATCCTCCGCTAGTGGACCTACAAGTGGTATCAGAGCCTTGGCTCTCATCCTTGTTCAAACCGAGCCGTGTGTCGAGTTTTCAAAGTTTGTTTCTTGAAGTATTTTAGTTTAAAACTTTGAAAATCATGGTATTTTGCTGTTAGTTCCCGTAAAAACCATGATAAACCCACTGTATACATGTTAAGACATGGTTTTTTAGTGAAGTTTTGAGCAAAATACGTGTTCGGAAATGATTCCGGTGAACTTTTGGCCGGAAACATCATAAAGTTCTTCAAGTTCTTTGTGTTTCTTCATACTTTCTAGGTTTGGTTCAAAAATGTTTTATTGAAAATAATAAAATATTAGTTTAAATTAACAAAGTTGGTAGCATTATGATGGCCTTTTGAGATCTCTTTAGAAAAGTATGGATGTTTAGATTCCAAACCATCTTTGATAAGGATAAGATTTACTGAAAAAGGAGATCTTGATTGTTTGTTTTTTAACCTCACTTGGCAATCCATCTACCAATTTTCAAAACTTCAGAAAAAGTGCCTTCTATAAAAGGAAAATTTCACCTACCACACCGCTGCACAAAGTGTTCGTAGAGTCCTCAATCAAACCCTTCGTAGACATCAAACAGTTTTCATGGGATATATTTTTCAATCTTAATTCTTCATTGGACAAGAAGAAAATTGTCATTGGGCCTAGTCAATTAAATTAGAAACCGTTCCTCGGTTTAAATATTCATAGAATTGATTTTGGGCTTCACAAATTATTTTATTGGGCTTTAAAGTTTTGGACATCATATCTCTTTGTGGGCTGATGTTACTTTGTCTTTGTGGGCTGGTAATTAAACTCTTCGTGGACTCGTATCAAGTATTCATCGGCCCATCTTTCTTTGGTGTATCACAGTGAAGGGTTTATTTGATTTTAAGTTAGTTTTTACTTCACATCATGACTTCAGATTGGTGGGGATGGAAACCTGGCCCTAATGCGGATATGTATACGGGTAAAGGTTTAGTACCTTCATTGGCTCAGTCTCCCACAACCTCGTCATCAGCACAAACGACTCCTATTACGGCAAACCAGTGAGCATTTGTTACTAACCAAAATGAAAGTATACAAAGTCTTCTTTTGAGCGAGAATGAAACCGGTAGTAACAATCGTCCACCGAAACTGATGCATATGAACGAGTCTCCCGGTTGGGAAGAAAGATTCCATACGTATGTTCTTGGGCAAAACACAGAGTTATGGTTATCTTTTACCATGGAATTCGATCAAGCACTTGAAGAAGCCGGTTCAAATGCCGCAACGTTTGGAGATCTTTCTGTCGATGATAAAAAGGCATATGATTTAGAAAAGAAAGCATATTCAATTCTAACTCAAGCCTTAAACAAAGATATTTATCATCATTTTGTGAGATTCAAAACGACAAAAGGTCTATGGGATGCATTAAAGGCGAGAGGTCATGGAAATGCATCGTCACGTAAACTGAGACATGATCTGCTCAAAAAGGAATTCGAAGGCTTCATGTATATGGAAAGGGAGTCACTGGGAGATCTTACAAGTCGATATTATCATCTGCTGAGTGAAATGGGTAATTTTGGGGTAGTGGTAACTCCGGAAGAGGTTGTCACTAAGTTTGCCAACGCATTGCCAGCTCAATGGAATGGTTTCTTGGAGATTCTGAAGTATAATGGCACGCTGGCTACAACCAATATCCATGATTTCATTCAAATCTTGTAGAATAAAGATCAAGAGGAAACCAGGAAGGCAAAAAGAGTGTTGGTTCCACAAAATCCTGAGATGTACTATGGAAATTATGGAGGTACCAACACGGTTGCAAGACCTGCTCAGCATGCTCAGCTTCAAACGGCTTTCGTCTCGAGCACCGATATGTATGGAACACCAAAACCAGCTGCCCTAGAGCAAAGCTATCAGTCTACTGGAGTACCATCATTTCTTGATCCAAATTACAAAGGTCAACAACAAGCCTGTTATGGAAGCACTTCATCAACAGTCAACGCTGGTCAACCAACTAATTCAAACACAGTTTGGCTAGACACTTCAAGTTTCTCAAAAGTGAGTGTTGAGGTGGCAAAGGAACATATGGAGCTGTTAAACACATTGGTGAGTGCCTACTGTGGGTTGGTAGCAGGGCAAATTGGAAATATCAATTTGACTCAGGAAGATTATCAGCAGATAGATAAGCATGAAATGGATTTGATGAATATCAAGTGGGCATTTGCTAGTGCTGTGAGGCGAGCAAAAGACTTCATGGAAAGAACTGGTAGAACCAGCTTGGAAAGCAAGAAAGATACCAAGTATGGTTTCGATAAGCAAGCAGTCAAGTGTTTCAACTATGGTGAACGATGTCATTTCAAACGTGAGTGTACGAAGCCAGCTCAGCATAGGAACCAGAATCCATTCAGAAATCAAGGCAATCAACCGAACCAAAATCAAAACAGGAATAATGAATGTGCCTTGATTCCTACAAACAATGCTCATTGTAACACCCCGAAAAATTACGTCCTATAATGTCTTGACACGTGTCATAACCTTTGAACGTGTGAAAGAATGTTCTTGAAGGACTAACGTTGACGAACAAAGAAACTATGTAAATACAAGGGTTCAAAGTGTCAACAATGAATAAATATACTTTACAATAACCCTACATGATGTTTATAACCTTAAACGAATGGATCATGGATCATACGAAGCGAATTGTGAAAGAAAGTGAGAGATTACAAACTACAGGGGTTATATGTGTCAACATGTTAAAGATATACCTCTGAGTGACCTTTTAGCAAACACGAAGCCTTGTAATGATTAATTATGCTCACTAGAATGTACCACAAAAATTTCATGAAGTTTCGTTATCGTATGAGCAAGTTGTGATAAAATTCGTGTGCAAGGGTTAGAACCGTCAACATTGAAATTTAGGGCTTTTCGGGTGATCACAAAGTTACCCGAGGACTTGACAAAGTGGGTATAAGTATTAAAGCCCCCATATATAAATATCAAAGCCTTAAAATGCAAGAAACATCTTGAAAACGACCTTTCGGGGGACAAGGGACCAAATGTGCAATAAAAGAAAGTTTGGAAATCTGATCCGGAGGCCCAGGCGGCCCGCGTGAGGATCAGTTAAATGTGAGGCGGCCCGCGTCAGACCTGCAGATGCAGAAAAAACAGGCAGCTGCCTGTAGATGCATGTATCCGACTCCAATCTCATTTTTTCGAAACCTTGGGCTGCCTAAGATGGTTTCTAGCCTATAGGGCACTTGTGGATGATAATGCAACACCCCTAGACTTATGTGTTGATCATCTAAGAGTGTTTGAAGCCTTATATCAAGACCCACATGTTACCACATTGTTCATTCATCACCTCTGAGAATTTCTGGAGCATTCAAGCAGGCCACAAGCATTCTAATTCGTCCATTAGTTGTGTGTAAGTATGTTTAACCCTTCCTAATTCATTTATACTTAGTTTATAGCCTAGAAATCAAACCGTCGTAACTACAGTTTGATTTATCGATAAATCACAATCGGTCCAGAGTATTGTCGAATCGAAAGTTGTTATAAGTTGGTATTTATATGGATAATAAACCCCTAAAAGGGCACTCACTGATTCGAATCCTAACTAGGTCGTTTGTCGAGTCAAAGTTTGTCCGAAAAAGTCAACAGAAACGTTAATCGCATATTTAATGATACGGAAGGCGTGTAATCTGTTTTATCAGTCATATAACTTGAAAATAAGTATATTAACATGTCTAAGCTTGTTTGATTCGACAACTTTCTGTTTTGAACCGATTCGGAACCGAGAGACGCAAAAGTTTGACTTTTGCTTTGACCTCAGTTCTGACCCGATTTATATAGGTTTAGACATGCCTTAAAGTTCCAGTAGGACCTAGTTACATGTGTGTATAAGCCTCTGCGTTTATACCACTCGAATCCCTAATTGTCCGATGTTTCCGTTAAATTGCCAAACGTTGACCATATTGCCCTTATGTTCATAAAACGAGATTTTTGAAGATATGAAAGTAAAATAATCTTAGTTACTGATTATTAAGCATGTCCGTAAATTTTTACATCAGTTGGACATATAGATTAGGAGTTATGCTAAATGACGTATTTAGGGCGCTTCTTAGCGATTTAACGGCGTCATTAGCGTAAAGCCTATCTAAAACCCATTTTTGACACCAAACTTTTTACCCACTGATGTTAAATAATATTTTGGGATTTATAAAGATTTTTAATTATTTTTAGGCTGAACTTATCATAGAGTTATCGCCTTAATTCGGTAAATACCGAATATACCCTTTTCGGTTATAAAATGAGTTTTATAAATCCTTTTGACCCCAATCCAATTGCTACTGATTTTAAATAATAAATAAAATATTTTGAACCTTATAAACTGATTAAAAACTCAGATTTTCTATTCAAACCCGAAAATCGCTTAAAACCGACATTTACGCGTTTTAAGCGCAATGTATGGGTTAAAACCATTTTAAAAGCATATGACTAAATACCTACTGATATAACATATTAAAATAGGTAATTTTACTGATTAAATCAGTCCCGAACATCAGGGTTACGTTAAATCCCTTTTATAATCTTTAAAATGACCAAAATACCCCTACGGGGCTAATTTGGCAATTAAACTCGTTTTGGGCATTATGGAAGGTATCATACTGATATCACAACGTATTTAAATCATATTAACTTAGGGAACCTGTAGATGATTCTTTTGGTTATTCGTTACGCACTTGTCGCGTTCGGAACGGCGTGTGTAACTAGTTTGCATATATTAGCCGAAACGAGTCAAACCATATCGTTTATGTCTCAAAATCCAGAATGTGTTTAAGTTACCCATATTAAACCAGCATACAAACTTGTCAGGTCAAAACCACATTCTAAATCGGTCTTCGCTTTATCATGCGTTTGATCCGGGTATTCCTTTTGAAGTCTAACCGGTCTAAGTCTAAGCTTAATTAAAGACCCGTTAGGATTCTAATAGGTTATTATAAACCTTCGTTCCAGATTAGGAGCCCAGTAAAGGTACTTGCATTTGCTGTATTTGATTGATACTTTGCTCAGGTAAATACTCTTAACTTGTTTTCCCTATACGGGCTTGGGATACGGTACTATAAAAGTACCGCTTGGTCGGGTGTATGTAATATTTAAATCGGATTGTGATTGATGTATTTACATAACCTGTTTAATATGTATTATTTGGTGTATGGCCTTTGGGGTTTAAATGACCATGTCCCGGATATCCTTGACATCATTGTATTATAAAATGGCCACGGCTTGGGCACGGGGTGTAGGCATACACCTGACAGTTGCTAAGTGATAACGGTATCTCACTCTCTTGTGAGCCTATACTTGTGGCGTGTCAGTTAATCTGTCCTGATGGAAGACAAATAAGTAAAACTGTATACATGATTATATACAAATAATTGTCCCAAGTGTAAAAGATTAATATTGCCTCTGTGCATTTTAATCAAATTATAAAAGATATTTTGTGCCGAAGTGCATTCAAACCCATTTTCTTAAACTCTTTTCAAATGAGTCAGTTGAGTTGTATTTACCAGTGTAAACTGACGTATTTTCCAAAAAGGTTAAGTGCAGGTATTATACGTAATAGGCTGGCTACTCCAGGCATCATTAATCAAGTCTCGCAAGCTCTAGATGTCAAAGTCTGTTGAACATTTTTCTGTTTTATGATCCGCCTGTGGATCCTTACTTTCCGTTGTAATACTTGGATATTACTTTATATTCGGATTGTAATATATTATCTTTTGCTTCCGCTGTGCATTCATATATGTTGTGTTGTTTGACTATTATGTTGCCAACCACGTCACGATACTCCTCACCGGGCCCACCGGTGACACGTGGAAATTCGGGGTGTGACAGGTTGGTATTTTTCTTGATTATTTTTCTAATTAGCCTTGGCATGGTCAAGTCATTTTTATTAGAAGTCCCGTTTAGGGCAACCATACACTTGTTAAATTTTAAAGGATCGATTATATTTAAAATATCATTCCTATATTATATGATCTACCATTATAATAAGATGGCAAAATCTAAAAAGAACAAGACCTAGCCATATGTCACATTAAGACAGGGCCAAGATGGTAGTTCCACAATTAGATTCAGATCCTTGTTAACAGTTCAAGTTAGGATTGTTCTGCGTTAAATATTAAAAAGAATCTTAAAGGTAAAACCTAGCTTAAATGTCACGGCATACAAGGCCAAGATGGTAGGACCTATTCAAGATATTCAAATCCTTATTAAACATTTGAAAGCATATTAACATGCTTGACAAAGTGTGATACGATAAAATCACATAAGTCATTTTTTTGGATTATTCTAAATTCCTTATTTATATAATCATCCCTTATGGATGAAGTGCCTACGGGCTATAATTAACGTCCTCTGGACTAAAGACAGTGGTAGCCTACAACTCCCTGTCCAGAAAAGGTAATGGACTTTGATTCAAACCTTAATGCCTCGATTCTCTGTAATCAAGGCTTATAAATTAAACATGTCTATGTGACTAGGCCTTTTGTGCTATTATTAACTTATAATTAAGGATTATGATAAAGATCCTGAACAATTTTATATTTAACAAATTAACTATTATGTGTATTAAAAACATGGTTAATAAATCGTCAAGAACGATAGTACTACATGGGCTTCTAAATAAACTTTGCCCTTATTATTATTTTTGTAGCAACTTAAGACTACATGGCTAACTCTGATGAGATAAACAGTCATCCTTTGGAAAACCGCGATGATGAGAGGATTAATATAACCAGGGGAGAGCTTCGTACATTGATTGATACAGCTGTATCTAAAGCTGTAGAGGAGCAATTCAGGGAGTATAGTGAAACGTATAGTAAAGCCTCATCTGTACCCCACCCTAAATCTGTTCCTAAGAAAGAGGAACCAAAGAAAGATGATGACGACTATCACCCCTCCAATCAAAACAGTGTCCCATCCAAAAGGATAGTGTTCGATAATGAACCGCGTACCAAGTCCTGTACCTACAAGTACTTCGTTTCCTGCAAACCCCCGGATTTCACTGGGGAGAAAGGGGCGATCGATTGTATGACTTGGCTAGATGAAATGGACACAATTGTTGACATCAGCGGTTGTGCTGGGGGGGGATATTGTGAAGTATGTATCCCAATCGTTCAAGGGAGAGGCACTGGCATGGTGGAAGTCTCTCATTCAAGCTGATGGGAAGATCCCACTCTACGGCATGTCGTGGGAACAGTTTGCTGCTCTCATTAGAGAGAATTATTGCCCGCAGCATGAGGTGGAAAGGATTGAATCAGATTTCTTAGCATTGGTGATGAAGGATCTAGATTGTCCAGCTTATCTCACCACTTTCAATACCCTATCCAGGCTAGTTCCGTATCTGATAACACCGGAACCTAAGCGAATTGCTCGCTTCATTGGGGGTTTAGCCCCAGAGATAAAAGCCAGTGTTAAGGCATCTAGGCCTGCTACTTTTAGATCAACAGCTGATCTATCTTTGTCCCTCACTCTTGATGCGGTCAGGCTAAGATCGCTTAAGAACTCTGAAGAGAGTAAGAGGAAGCTTGAGGATGATACCTCACGAAAAATTGAGAAAAAGCACAAAGGTAATCAGCGAACCGAGGAGAAGCCAAAGTGCTCAACTTGCCAAAGACGCCACTTTGGAAAATGCAGGCTGGAGACCAAGTCTCAATCAGGATCACCTGCATGTGGGTTATGCAAGTCTAAAGAGCACAAGACGATAGAGTGCAAGAAGATAAAGGATGCAACCTGTTACAATTGCAACGAGAAAGGGCATATCAAGACTAACTGCCCTAATTACGCTAAAAAGCCTGAAGAAGTCAAGAAGACCAATGCGAGGGTCTTCAGGATGGATGCAAGGGAGGCCGTCCAGGACGGCAATGAATAACATGTACCTTACCTTATCAAGCAGTTTATGCAGAAATTTATTTGATACTGGCACATATGATTCTATGATGATCGATAAATGTTGAGAACTGTTGTCTCCGCATGTTTAGGACTCCGGTCATTTAATGCGAGGTAGAAATTGGCCGATGACACTTTAGAAAGCGCTCCAACAAATCTTAGATCTATATTTTATATATCTATTAGGAACCACTCTTTTCTGTTATCTTTATGGCAAGCTTTCAAGTTACCCAAATTCATCACTATAACAAAGACAGTTGTGACATTTTGATCCCCTGTCTAAAAGATGATGGATTAGGATCAAACCCTAACTGCCATTAATGGTCTTTTGTAGCCTAGGCTGAGTATGATTGTTATATATTAAATAACGTTCATTAAGAATAAAAATGCTAAAGGGGCCTGAATGGTTTAATGGAACCATGGTTAGTAAATAAGGCCATCAGGATGATGAATAGCAGTTGTTGGTACGCAACCAATAAATTGATTCATTTAGTAATAGGAACCAAATCTAGAGTATGACAAACTCGGATAAGACATCAGTCAATCACGCCATTGATGATGCGACGCATGCTATTGATACTACAATAGTAAACCGTAGAAAGACCTAATGTACCCTCCCTCCAGATAAAGTACATCATCATATGAAATTGATATCTCTTTGATCTCTATTGATTTCGAATACCAAATGGTATGATAAAAGCATCATATGAGGATTGGTGTATCTTAATAAATTCCATAGATTGCTTCCATGCCTGATCAGTATGGAGGTTTAATACATGGGACCACAAAGATATTCCGATGGTCATAGAGTACTAAAGTCAACTAATGGTATTCAAAGGAGATGTCCAGAATTGAATTGTCCAAGTAAATGTTCTCGATTAAGGAATATGTGGACTCATAACATGAATGTGTCACTTATTAGACACAAGCGTTGATGAGTGAACTGGAGCCTGAGATATGGAAATCTCTGTAACCTCCTTGTACCTTGATTATCTTCCTCTAAGTTTACCCTGTTTACCTCCCTAGAGGCAGGTAGAGTTAAGATTAAAATCCCGCTTTGGGTTAGAGTGTTGTAAGAACTCCATGTTGATTATGGAATAACCGAAAACCTGATTAGGTAAATTTTAAGATATAGATTCATAAAGCCTAACTCAATACCCTGATAATTCGGTATAGTAAATTATGAAAGACGGTTCATTCTGCTAAGGCATTGTTTACCGCAACCCTCATTAGGCAACGATTAAGAATTGCCATCAACTGCCCAGGATCGTCGATCTGTTCGACTAACGGTAAGGATTAGCTATTCCCTAAACATTAGCTAAGCAGTGGTTGGAATAACCATCTCACCTTAAAAATAAAGCTTTCTATTATAATGGATATGTAAGTATTAAGGCTACTCCTTTGGAGACCATGTGTAGATGGAATGTTAAATATCTAGTGTTAGATAGAGAATTGGTAAGTCCAATTATCAAGATCTGAAAGTTGCCTGGGGGACAACAAATAAGATTATACAAATCCATAATCGATTGTAGGTTGCCAGTATATGGCAAGAAATCGAGGAGTTATGAAAATAGCAAACTTCCTAAGTTCTTGTTAAGGAATATGGTTTAACAAAGGATATCACCCAGGAAGGGTGTACCAAATTTGTGAAATTATCAGGCTAGTTAAGCTCTGAATATATGGAAATCATTCGAAGGAAATTGAATGTATCAAGATCAAGTAGCTTGTAAGCTAAAACCTACTTAGGGAGTTTGACGGAGCTCGCAATGCATTGCACAATAGTGACTGGAGGATGTGTTCCGCCAATAAGTCAAGAAGCACTATCACATAATGATATGCAGAAATATGATGTGATGAGCATCCTGTATCGATTTAGGATCGACAGGTTAAGAAGCTCCAAAAGGATACATACGCCTAATTTAAAGAGCTACTATGGGAGCTTGGAAAGACTCCAGATATGCTATAAAAGTTAAGTCCCTTATGCGACAAAGAGTACTTCCAGGATTTTAACAAATCTCGAGGTCGAGATTTCTTTAAGGGGGTGAGGATGTAACACCCCGAAAAATTACGTCCTATAATGTCTTGACACGTGTCATAACCTTTGAACGTGTGAAAGAATGTTCTTGAAGGACTAAAGTTGACGAACAAAGAAACTATGTAAATACAAGGGTTCAAAGTGTCAACAAAGAATAAATATACTTTACAATAACCCTACATGATGTTTATAACCTTAAACGAATGGATCATGGATCATACGAAGCGAATTGTGAAAGAAAGTGAGAGATTACAAACTACAGGGGTTATATGTGTCAACATGTTAAAGATATACCTCTGAGTGACCTTTTAGCAAACCCGAAGCCTTGTAATGATTAATTATGCTCACTAGAATATACCACAAAAATTTCATGAAGTTTCGTTATCGTATGAGCAAGTTGTGATAAAATTCGTGTGCAAGGGTTAGAACCGTCAACATTGAAATTTAGGGCTTTTCGGGTGATCACAAAGTTACCCGAGGACTTGACAAAGTGGGTATAAGTATTAAAGCCCCCATATATAAATATCAAAGCCTTAAAATGCAAGAAACATCTTGAAAACGACCTTTCGGGGGACTAGGGACCAAATGTGCAATAAAAGAAAGTTTGGAAATCTGATCCGGAGGCCCAGGCGGCCCGCGTGAGGATCAGTTAAATGTGAGGCAGCCCGCGTCAGACCTGCAGATGCAGAAAAAACAGGCAGCTGCCTGTAGATGCATGTATCCGACTCCAATCTCATTTTTTCGAAACCTTGGGCTGCCTAAGATGGTTTCTAGCCTATAGGGCACTTGTGGATGATAATGCAACACCCCTAGACTTATGTGTTGATCATCTAAGAGTGTTTGAAGCCTTATATCAAGACCCACATGTTACCACATTGTTCATTCATCACCTCTGAGAATTTCTGGAGCATTCAAGCAGGCCACAAGCATTCTAATTCGTCCATTAGTTGTGTGTAAGTATGTTTAACCCTTCCTAATTCATTTATACTTAGTTTATAGCCTAGAAATCAAACCGTCGTAACTACAGTTTGATTTATCGATAAATCACAATCGGTCCAGAGTATTGTCGAATCGAAAGTTGTTATAAGTTGGTATTTATATGGATAATAAACCCCTAAAAGGGCACTCACTGATTCGAATCCTAACTAGGTCGTTTGTCGAGTCAAAGTTTGTCCGAAAAAGTCAACAGAAACGTTAATCGCATATTTAATGATACGGAAGGCGTGTAATCTGTTTTATCAGTCATATAACTTGAAAATAAGTATATTAACATGTCTAAGCTTGTTTGATTCGACAACTTTCTGTTTTGAACCGATTCGGAACCGAGAGACGCAAAAGTTTGACTTTTGCTTTGACCTCAGTTCTGACCCGATTTATATAGGTTTAGACATGCCTTAAAGTTCCAGTAGGACCTAGTTACATGTGTGTATAAGCCTCTGCATTTATACCACTCGAATCCCTAATTGTCCGATGTTTCCGTTAAATTGCCAAATGTTGACCATATTGCCCTTATGTTCATAAAACGAGATTTTTGAAGATATGAAAGTAAAATAATCTTAGTTAATGATTATTAAGCATGTCCGTAAATTTTTACATCAGTTGGACATATAGATTATGAGTTATGCTCAATGACGTATTTAGGGCGCTTCTTAGCGATTTAACCGCGTCATTAGCGTAAAGCCTATCTAAAACCCATTTTTGACACCAAACTTTTTACCCACTGATGTTAAATAATATTTTGGGATTTATAAAGATTTTTAATTATTTTTAGGCTGAACTTATCATAGAGTTATCGCCTTAATTCGGTAAATACCGAATATACCCTTTTCGGTTATAAAATGAGTTTTATAAATCCTTTTGACCCCAATCCAATTGCTACTGATTTTAAATAATAAATAAAATATTTTGAACCTTATAAACTGATTAAAAACTCAGATTTTCTATCCAAACCCGAAAATCGCTTAAAACCGACATTTACGCGTTTTAAGCGCAATGTATGGGTTAAAACCATTTTAAAAGCATATGACTAAATACCTACTGATATAACATATTAAAATAGGTAATTTTACTGATTAAATCAGTCTCGAACATCAGGGTTACGTTAAATCCCTTTTATAATCTTTAAAATGACCAAAACACCCCTACGGGGCTAATTTGGCAATTAAACTCGTTTTGGGCATTATGGAAGGTATCATACTGATATCACAACGTATTTAAAGCATATTAACTTAGGGAACCTGTAGATGATTCTTTTGGTTACTCGTTACGCACTTGTCGCGTTCGGAACGGCGTATGTAACTAGTTTGCATATATTAGCCGAAACGAGTCAAACCATATCGTTTATGTCTCAAAATCCAGAATGTGTTTAAGTTACCCATATTAAACAAGCATACAAACTTGTCAGGTCAAAACCACATTCTAAATCGGTCTTCGCTTTATCATGCGTTTGATCCGGGTAATCCTTTTGAAGTCTAACCGGTCTAAGTCTAAGCTTAATTAAAGACCCGTTAGGATTCTAATAGGTTATTATAAACCTTCGTTCCAGATTAGGAGCCCAGTAAAGGTACTTGCATTTGCTGTATTTGATTGATACTTTGCTCAGGTAAATACTCTTAACTTATTTTCCCTATACGGGCTTGGGATACGGTACTATAAAAGTACCGCTTGGTCGGGTGTATGTAATATTTAAATCGGATTGTGATTGATGTATTTACATAACCTGTTTAATATGTATTATTTGGTGTATGGCCTTTGGGGTTTAAATGACCATGTCCCGGATATCCTTGACATCATTGTATTATAAAATGGCCACGGCTTGGGCACGGGGTGTAGGCATACACATGACAGTTGCTAAGTGATAACGGTATCTCACTCTCTTGTGAGCCTATACTTGTGGCATGTCAGTTAATCTGTCCTGATGGAAGACAAATAAGTAAAACTGCATACATGATTATATACAAATAATTGTCCCAAGTGTAAAAGATTAATATTGCCTCTGTGCATTTTAATCAAATTATAAAAGATATTTTGTGCCGAAGTGCATTCAAACCCATTTTCTTAAACTCTTTTCAAATGAGTCAGTTGAGTTGTATTTACCAGTGTAAACTGACGTATTTTCCAAAAAGGTTAAGTGCAGGTATTATACGTAATAGGCTGGCTACTCCAGGCATCATTAATCAAGTCTCGCAAGCTCTAGATGTCAAAGTCTGTTGAACATTTTTCTGTTTTATGATCCGCCTGTGGATCCTTACTTTCCGTTGTAATACTTGGATATTACTTTATATTCGGATTGTAATATATTATCTTTTGCTTCCGCTGTGCATTCATATATGTTGTGTTGTTTGACTATTATGTTGCCAACCACGTCACGATACTCCCCACCGGGCCCACCGGTGACACGTGGAAATTCGGGGTGTGACACTCATCAAGCAGGTTCTTCTAACAATAAGCGAGCTCTTGTGGTGCAAGTTGATGAAGGTTGTGACTGGTCGATTCAGTTGGGTAACGGTGATTAGGGTGGAACAGCTTGTTTTGCTGAGGTTGTCAAGGATCTAAAGAACGCGTGTGGTGGAGAATCTTCTAATGAAGACAGTTCTGGTTATAGTGGAAGCTCAGATGAGGAAACCGCAAGTTCAGGAGAAGATGTCACGGATGAAGTGTCACATGAGTCCATTGATGCAGATATTGAGGAGCTCTTAAAGGAAGCTAAAGCAGGAAATGACAGAAGATCTATTCTGGTGGATCAAGCTGCTTATTCTTCTTCTTTATCTTCTCATCATTCAGCCTTTATGGCTAATGTTGGCAGTTCGTCAAGTCAGGTATGTGTCGATGAATCTAAGTCTGATAAATGTGATAATTGTGTTGATTTGGGTGGGAAATTGTCTGACTTGCAAAGAAAATATGATGACTTGCAAAGCAAGTATGACGTGACATTTATCCACAATCAAAGTTTGATTGTGGATCTCGTAAAATGCACAGAGGCCAACCTGTTCCATAAAAATCATGAAAAAGAATTTAAGAAAGTAATTGACACATTAAGGGAAGATAAAACCGAGCTAGTAAAAACAGTTTCAAGAAAACAAACTGCTATAAATAATTACATCACTAGGCTCGAGGAAGCACAAAAGGAGTTGGCCTGTGTCAAGTGTGAAAATGAGGTGATCCAGCTTAGGTTAAATAGTTACTTAAAATCTAGGTATGTGTTGGATCACATCATTGACATACAGAAGGAGAAAAGGGATGTCACATGCATTGGCTATAAGAAGTGTCCTCCACCTGTTAGACACAATTACACTGCCATGCCTGATGAGGAAGATAAACCCCAATTTGAGCCATCTGTTCCTTTAAATGTTGAGGAATTCGCAGCGTGACTTGGTTACAAAAAGGACGCATCATCAGATTCGGATGTGTCAGCAGATACGAAAGTATCAACTGCTGAACAAAATCAGGATCCTCCAGTCATTATTGAGGATGCTGATTCTTCAGATGATGAATCCGATGATACTGAGTCTGCACAGTCTGATGCGGGTATCAAAGAAGAGGACATACCTCTCGAGAATCATATTCTATGTGATCCTCCCGCAAAACCTGCTAAGACTGTTCAGGTTGAGTCCAATTCTGCACAAGAATATGAAAGTGTGAATTTGCTGTACACTCTAGTTGGTGATGATAAAGTTTATTTAAACAAAGATTTTCCGATTAAAAATGTAAACCAATCACTAATCTGCAAAGTGTTTTGAGGATTTGACAATTAAGTTTTTGGGAGAGTCGAGTTCACGAGTTGTGGTAACACAATGTCCTCTGATTCTAAAAGCTGAAATTCGAAAACAATATGGCAATTAAAAATTACCAACAGAGAAATTTCAGCAAAATCACACCAAACCAAAGGGAAAATCAACAACTCAGGGTCGAAAGGAATAAAACCAAAGAAAGAACAAGAAGGTGAACTTTGTGAAGTCGAAGGGAACTGATAAAATTGAAACATTTGAAAACAAATCTAACATAGATTATGTTAAGCAAGTTAAAATTTTGCAAAGAGATGGTCAAAACAATTCAGGACCAAGTACTTCGAAATCACAAAGTTCATCAACGAGATATCAACATGATACTTCGGGGTTTGTTGAACGAAGATCATGTTTCGACTGTGGTGAAATTGGACATGTAATTCGAAATTGTCCGTATCTTCATAAGTTAAAAGGTAAAGTTGATGTTCCCCATGAGCAAAATTACCAAAAGCGATCTGTTTCTCCAAAACAAGATCCCCGTCTTGTGAAAGAAAGGGAGAAGAAACAGAAACGCAAGGAAATCAAGGTAATTGAAAAGGCTCTTAAAACCGATGTGGTTCAAAAACAATCTGTTTCAGTCAAACCAGAAATTTCAAAAATTTCAAAAACTTCAAACAATCACGAAGTTAAAATTTCAAACAATCAGACTGGTAAAACTCAACAGACATGGAAACCTAAAATGACCACAACTTCAGGGGGAACATCACCATTTCCAAATCATTGCGAATTCGAAATAAGTTTTGTCAATAAACATGGAAGACCCAAGTCCACGAATGTGACAACTCGAGTTTCCAAGGTTTCTCCTCTATACGTTACTTGTTTCATACTGTGTTTCGTGGTTCGTTGCATTGAAACTGTGTACTATGATTGTTTATAAGTTGTTCATGTGATATACGTTTTGTGTTACTAATAATCATTCACCTTACCACTTTCACTTCCTGTGCGACGAAAATACCCACCTGACGAAAACACCCACCACTTCGACGAAATCAGGTGTTTTCGTCAGGAATGGGCTTTGGCCCAAGATTTTTTTTTCTGCTGGCCCAACTTTGTTTACGTAATAACCCTTGATATCACAATCACATCAGAACACGTATAGAAACCCTAGAGCATCTCTTTCTCTGTGACGGCAACTGTGATTTTCTGTGAAGCTCTCAGACATTCGTATCGGTTAGTGACCTCTTGTTTTAATCTGTTATGTGCTTGGTTATCGTATGATGTGTTGATGATTAGGGTTTGAGGATCTATATCTTCTTAATGCTTCGAATCTTTATGATTTCTATATTGTTCATGCTGATCGTGTATTAGGACTGTGATGGAATTGATCTTGTGATTATGTTATCATGATAAACTGTGTGATCGGTTTAGGTTTGCTTGTGAGCCAATTTCGATGATATGTGTTACGTGCTGTATCGATGTTGATTTGTGATTTTATATAATCTGATGTGAATGATAAACCGATTGTATTGTCATGATTGTAGCCGTAACATGCTTTAAAAGTGGAACGAAACTGTTACTTGGATTGATTTCAATAATGCTAATCGTATGATAGGAATGATGGTATGATTACGTAACTTTTAAACGATAGTTAGGGTTTCTGGGTTGCGTACTGTTGATGGTGATTATGTTCGTGCCGACAAAAACTCAGGGGCGACGAAAATGCACTGACGGCGAAAACCCTTTGGGATTTCATCGCCTGAGGGGTTTTCGCCGTAGGGAGTTCGCGACGAAATCAGGGGTGTTCGTCAAGTGGATAACAAGCACAGTAACTCTGTTAAGTCTGTTAATTGATAACTATGTTAGAATAGACTGAGAAATCAATTATGTTAAGCTTGAATGGTATGAACATGAAATAACTGTTATGTGTTACTTGATAATGATTGCCTAAGCACACTTTGTGATATAGATTGCATGTAAAACATTACAAACATAAACTGATTGTGTATACGTGCATACTATAGGCTTTGACTGAGTTGTTGTGCAAGTAGATAAGAATACCGAGCAAACCGAGGTGAGTTCACACACTTTCTAAGGCATGGGATTCCCGGTGGTTGGGAATGGGTTAAAGAATTAAAACGGAACCTACATATCCTCCTTGGGTAGGATATATACCACCATCCTCCATGGGTAGGATACCAATATATTAATCCTGCGTATTCTCCTTGGGTAGAATACGTACGTTCGTCCTCCTTCGGTAGGACAACAACATTAAACTTACTAGAAAAAACTCTATCATGAAGTCCCTCATTTTTATATCGACTTAATCGCCGGGCCAATGGCGAGTGGGTCATTAGTTAATAGCGCTATTAGAGTTGAGAAGCCTCACACCGTGCCAGTCGGACGGGCGTGTACGATCTGGGCACTTAGTCAATGATGATAGAAATTGACATAGGGCACAACTTATGTTCGTCAGTTGTCAATATGGTAACGGTCTAGTGGTTCACATGGGGAAGCCCCCACTGATTATGGATATGGTTTGGGAAACAAAGATACTGGTTAACTCGTGGTTTACGAAACAACTTATGGTTTTCAAAACAAACTTGTAAAACAAAACAACCAACTGTGAACTCGCTCAACTTTGTTGTTGACTCGTTGTTACATGCCTTGCAGGTCGTTAGATGCTTATGGAGCTTACACGAGGAGGAGGTCGTTGTGGGATATGGACTGTTATGTCCCGTACTTAACATTTGAACTTTAAATTATGTTTTGGTTATTTAAACATTACTATGCTTCCGCTGATTGCTTAAACATGTTGGTTTCTTTTGAACACCAATTAGATTGTATTTGGTTTTATTTACTTAATTTTATAGTTCAATATGATTGGTGGTTGGATCCTGGTCAGTCACGCCTCCATGCGGTGATACTCCGCTTGTGGATTTTGGGGGTGTGACAATGAAGGCTTGGGTCCCCATCTCCAACTGATAATTTGAGTTCATGTGCAGGGTGTTCCAGGAGGAACTATCAGTAGTCTTTGGATTGTTGATAGTGGGGCATCCATGCACATGACAGGCGACATGAGACTTCTCTACGACGTCAAATCTATTAGAGGAGGTTATGTTGCTTTTGGTGGAGATAAAGGCGGATATATTACTGGTGAAGGAATGGTTTCCAACGGGGTTGTCAGTTTTGACAAGATCAAATTCGTTCAACAACTTGATCACAATCTTCTAAGTGTTTCTCAAATCTGTGATAAGAAGTTTTCGGTGCACTTTGATGCTAATGGATGTTATGTGCTGAAGCCAGGTTTAAAGATCCCGAAAGACTGGATTCTCTTATCTGCACCAAGGGTTAATGATTTATATGTCCTCGATATGAGCCAAGCAATCACAACATCTGCACAAGTAACATGTTTTGTTTCTAAAGCCACGGAAAAGGAAACAATCTCTTAGCACAAACGGATGGGACACATTCACCTAAGGAAAATGAATCATCTGGTGAAAAATGAGTTAGTAAATGGTGTTCCTGTCAAAAACTTTCATCTTCAAGACGTCTGTGTTTTGTGCCAGAAAGGAAAACAAAGTAAGAAATCACACCCTATAAAGAAGATCAACATGGTTGCAGTGCCGCTTGAACGCTTGCACATGGATTTATTCGGTCCTGTCAAGCATAAAAGCATCAGCAATGACTACTATTGCCTCGTGGTGACAGATGATTATTCAAGATTTTCTTGGGTGGCGTTCATGGCACACAAGAGTGAAACTTTTGAAATTATCAAAAACTTGATCACTACGATTGAGAATTTGTATACTTTGAAAGTAGGACGCATACGCAGCGAAAATGGAACCGAGTTTAAGAATTATGCCATGGAGGAGTTCTGTAGATCCAAAGGTATTCTTCATGAATTCAGTGCTAGATACACTCCTCAACAAAATGGAGTGTCACTGAGCGTAACAACCGCACATTGATCGAAACTGCAAGGACTATGTTGGTAGAGTCACAGTTGCCCATTCCATTCTGGAGTGAAGCTGTGGCCTCTGCATGCTACACGTTGAACTGAGTCCTTGCAGTAAAAAGGCACAACAAGACCTGCTTTGAGCTTCTTCACAAACGGAAACCAGACTTGCAATTTCTTGAACCGTTTGGGGCTCATTGCACTATGATCGATCCGGATGGAAAGTTTGGGGAAAAAACAATTGAGGGATACTTTCTTAGGTATGCCACCCCAAATTTAAGAGTTTGGAATCTTGAAACGAAAAGGATCGAGGAATGGTCTGAAGTCAGAGTACAAAGGCACATCTTGCAAGTGAGATGTCCAGGTTAGCCATGGATGTTTGAGTATGATGACTTTTTCAATTCGATCAATATTGAAGAAGAAGTAGTAGATGCTGCGGCACATATGTTTTTCGAGAGTGACAATGCAACAGATTCACCGTTGGTTCGTCCAATTATTGTCAACAATCAAGAATCATCATCAGTTAACAATAATGCTCTCGAGAATGAGGATTTTCACGATGCTACTGAACTGAACGAATCTTCAGAGGATGATGAATTTCTAGATGCAGACCAAGAAGCTCCTGCAACAGCTGTGCATGGTACTTCTGAGGCAACACCCCCTAAGGACTGCCCTAAAACAGCTGAAGCTACTGCATCATCCTCTTCGCCAGTTCACGGTATTGATTTGGTTGTTGATCTCAACTTCAACAATCTGGGTATAAATGTTCCAGTTCCAGATAATCCAGAAACAAGAATCCATAATACCCATCCTCAACAAAACATCATTGGTAATGTTCATAGTGGCGTGCAGACGAGAAATTAGTTGAGAAACAACAACAATGCTGGCTTGTATGCAGCCATGATGCGTGTGTGGTGGTTATATATTTTATGTATATTTTTAGCCCTTTTTACACTTTAGTCAAGTTTTAAATTTATAAAAAACGATATTTTACTAACACCAAAAATATATTTTATGTATATTTTTAGCCCCTTTTACACTTTTTCAGAAATCTTACCACGACTCTTCCATCATTTGTTGGAAGTGCCTCGGCCTAGGCCCATTTAGACAAGTAATCTACCACCACAAGTATATATTTGTTTCCTTTTGACGGTGGGAAGGGTCCCATAAAGTCGAGTCCCCACACATCAAAAATTTCACAAACAAGAATGTCGTTTTGTGGCATTTTGTTTCTGGAAGAAATATTACATGTTCTTTGGGAAGCATCACATGTTTTGACAAGACTTTGGGCGTCTTTGTAAATGGTTGGCCAATAAAATCCTGAATCAAATACCTTTCGTGCGGTACTAGCGGCACCATGATGTCCTCCGTATGGACCTTCATGACAATGGTGGAGAATTCTTCTTGCTTCACTACCATGTACGCATCGGCGGATGAGTTGATCGGCACACATTTTGAAAAGATAAGGATCTTTCCAAAATAATGCTTCACATCGGCAAAGAATTTTTTCCTTAGATGATGTGGCCATCCTTTTGCGACTATACCGCTAGCTAGGTAGTTAGCATAGTCGGCGTACCATGGTTATTCTCGGTATTCCACCATTTCCAAGGACTCCGTTGGAAATTTTTCATTTATTTGTTCATCCCTGGTTGCCTCCAAAGCTGGGTCTTCTAAGCGCGAAAGATGGTCTGCTGCGGTGTTTTCTGCTCCTCTTTTGTCTTTGATTTCAATATCAAATTCTTGGAGGAGTAGAATCCACCGAATCAAACACGGTTTAGCATCCTGTTTCTTGAAGAGATATCGAATGGCTGCATGATCTGTATAGACTATTGTTTTAGAAAGAACAAGATAAGAACGAAATTTATCAAAAGCAAATACCACGGCTAGTAATTCTTTTTCTGTTGTTGTATAATTTTCTTGTGCATCGTTAAGTGTTTTACTAGCTTAATAAATTGGGTGAAAATGCTTTTCTTTTCTTTGTCCCAAGACAGCTCCAACTGCAAAGTCACTTGCATCACACATGATTTCGAAAGGTAATTTCCAATCAGGCGCTATCATGATAGGTGCATTGACTAGCATTTCCTTTAGTGTTAGAAATGCTTGGTTTCAATCCTTGTCAAAGATGAAAGGGGCATATTTTTCAAGTAATTTTGTTAGAGGCCTTGAGATTTTAGAAAAGTCTTTGATAAATCGCCTATAAAATCTGGCATGCCCTAGGAAACTTTTGATTGCTCTAACGGAGGATGGGGGTGGTAATCGAGAAATAGTCTCTATTTTGGCTCGATCAACCTCCATTCCTTCGCTTGAGATTTTGTGACCGAGTACTATTCCCTCCGTTACCATGAAATGACATTTTTTCCCAATTAAGGGCGAGGTTAGTTTCCTCACATCGGGATAACATTCGTTCAAGGTTATCGAGGCATTGGTCGTATGAATCTCCAAAGATAGAAAAGTCATCCATGAAGACTTCCATAGTCGTTTCTATCATGTCATGGAAGATGGCTACCATGCAATGTTGGAAGGTTGCGGGGGCATTACATAAACCAAATGGTATGCGTCGATAGGCAAAAGTTCCATAGGGACATGTAATTGTTGTCTTTTCTTGGTCTTCGGGTGCTATCGGGATTTGAAAGTAACCTGAAAAACCATCCAAGAAACAATAAAATTTATGACCGGATAATCTTTCAAACATTTGATCAATGAAGGGCAAAGGAAAGTGATCTTTCCTTGTTGCTTCATTTAATCACCTATAATCTATACATACTCCCCATCCTGTGACGGTTCTCATTGGTATTAATTCATTTTTCTCGTTAGTTATTACCGTCATACCTCCTGTCTTTGGAACTACTTGGAAAATTTGGGGTGTTCAGCGGTTCCAATAGAGTTTTGTGTAAGGCTTGTAATTAGGACTTGCAAAATTCAAGGTTTTAGCATCCCCCCCCCCCCCCACACTTAAATTACACATTGTCCTCAATGTGTCCCAAAAATAAGTTTTTAGGTTGATTAAATGTGTAAAGGTGTGTTAAAAGCAAATTTTTAATGTTACTGGGCGTCTGGACACGGCCCCGTGGTCAGAGTGCCAGTAACGAGAACTTACAGAAGGTAGACACGGGGGCGTGTCGGCTGGGCATGACCCCGTGTCTGGTAAAAATCTGCAGAATTTTGACAAACAGCAGGTCTGGGGCAATGGGCAATGGGCACGGGGGCATGTCGGCTGGACACGACCCCGTGTAGACAGTCTGCAACGGTGTAAAACAGGTTTCTGGCTTCGGTTTTGCTGTCCCGGCTTTAGTAGCACTAGTTTTTAGTACTCTAAGCCTCGTATGTACCTGTTTAACTAATAAATACCACACCAAACCATAGCAAACATCCTAAATTACCATTGTTCAACCATCCATGTCACAAGTTAAAACGAAAAAGAAATGCAAGAATAAAAAGTGTTAAAGGAAAGTAAATTGTTCAACACATGGCACGCAGGCCATAAATTGTTCATGAGATAAGGGGGGTTAACCTATTAGATCTCCAACCAGCTGATCCAACCTCCACTCCTTCCGCTCAGTCCATGTCCTCGTTTTCATCATCATCACCTCCTCCATGCCCCGCCATGTACTCCCGGATGTTCCCAATGTCATCCTGTATTTCGGAGGTGTTTCTCTCAATTGCTCCGACTCGGGTGTACGTGTTGCTGGCCATGTTGTAGGTATTCCTGGTGCACATGAGGTTTTCCTGCAATGAATCATGTAAACTTTGAAAGTTAGGAAAACCGCCTCCTTGAGAGGAGGATTGACCCGGATCACCCTGCGGCTGGAAATGGTATTGAGGAGGAGGTTGGAAGTGTGGAGCGTGGAGGACGAGTGCTTCTTGCGGGTTCCATGCATGCCCCTGGACTCTTTGGAAGCTGACCGTCCCGTCTTCTGCTTCATAAATCAAATTCATGGAGAGGTAAATGACCATGTCCACTTTTCCCGACCATGGGCTCTTTTGGAAAGACCTGGGCATGTTCACGAAATGCTTGAAGAGACGGTATATCCATCCCCCAAAGAAGATAGGAGTCGGGGGAGTAGCGAGCTGGTTCAAATGCATGTTTCAGAGCAGGAGGTACGGAACATCAAGGTTGGTGCAGGTATGAATGCAATGAAGGACCACCAGATCTCGTAACCCTACCACGCCGCTGCTGTCGTGCCTTTGGCTAAGAGAGTAGGTGAGGACCCTGTGGATGTAGCGGTAAAGAGGGTCCCTCAACTGAGTGCTCTTAGTGCGGCTGGGATTGTAGTTGCCTTCTCCTATTTTCGCCCAACCAGCCTGGCGTTGGTTTTCTAGTATTTCACGTAAACCTCCGGTGTTTTCTTCATCCCCCGCATCTTCCTCCGCATACAACCCAACTATAGACCCAAACTGTGCTATTGAGATTGAGTACACAGTCCCTCCACACCGGAATTCAACCCCATCATTATCTAATGGATCGGCTCTCGTTTTGAAAGCTAGTGTGCTGTAGAATTCAAGGTTATATTCATGGACTGAACGAAGTCGAGTGCACAAGGCGGCTCTCAGTGGGCCGGTGACCAGTTTGTTAAATCGGTCAAGTTGGTTCACTGCTCCTAGAAGATCCATGCAGACTTGTCGTGGGAACTCCTCCGGCCTGGCTCTAAGCACATCGTATCTTGCTTTAGCATCCAACTCATTTGCATTGAACCGAGTGAATTTCTTGGCCATCTGAAAGGAAACACCAAACAATTAGCACGAAACAGTGAAATTTTAAGAGAAAACTGAAAACAGTCGGCTGAACACGGCCCCTTGTTCAGCGGACACGCCCCGAGTTGGCCTGAAATTGGCTGGACACGCCCCCGTGCTCAGCAAGCACGACCCCGTGTCCAGACGTCTGTTTCCCAAAAATCCCATTTTTCGACCTGGTCCCAAAAACTTGAAAATTTTTGGTCCAGTAGGGGCGGTTTTCCCCGAAAATGAAACCCCAAGTGCTGTTTTTCCCAAAACAAACCATTTACCCCTTCAAGTTTCTCTTTTTTGGTTCAAAAACAAGGGTTTGGGGTTTTTGTGAGAAATCGGGCAAATCTACAAACAATACAAGTTGATTTGCTTCCTATAACATGTATCTATACTAATGCTAATAGATCTAAGCAAAAATTTGAGGTTCGATCCGGATGAAGTTCAAGAACCCTAGATTTTTCCCCAAATTTTTGATGTTAAACTACATGAAAGTGCTTAATCTAACTACTAATGATGATAGGATCATACCTTGACGTTGTTAGAAGTAGAGGAGACGTTGAAATCTTGCAGAAAAATAGCCTGAACCGGAGAGTTTTCGGGGAAACGGGGCGTGTGGAATCAAGAAACTATGTTGAAAAGGGGGTTTTATCCCGATAGTTGCGCGGATACGGCCCCGTGGGCGGGAAAAAGTAAAAAAAAAAAAATTTAGTGCTCGTGTGAGTGCCCTTGTTTCCCAAAAACTCGGTTAGAAGACTTACCGATTCAGATATCAACCCGCTTGTTCGTAACTTACCAGGTATGATGTTGATGCTTTCATTCTTCGATCGTTTGAAGTGAGATTTCTTCCTCCTCGTCCTCAATGAATCCTTGATAGAGCTTCAGCCGTTGGCCATTGACTTTGAATGGAATTCCATTCCGAGATTTAATTTTTACTGCACCGTGAAAAGGTCCTGACCACCTAGACTTAAATTTACCAGGAAACAATCGAAGTCGTGAATTAAACAATAGAACTTGATCTCCTACTCGAAATTCATTAGGTTTAATGTGTTTATCATGCAAATTTTTCATTCTTTCCTTATAAATTTCGGAGTTAGAGTATGCACAATTCCTTAGTTCGTCTAATTCATTTAATTGACAAAATCGGTTTTCACCGGCAAATTCTAAATCTAAGTTTACATTTTTAATTGCCCAGTAGGCCTTGTGTGCAATTTCTACTGGCAAATGACAACTTTTTCCATAGACGAGCTTATATGGGGTTGTACCTATTGTTGTTTTATAAGCAGTTCGAAAAGCCCATAAAGCGTCATCTAATTTATCGGCCCATTCCTTTTTATTTAACCCTACGGTTTTTTCGAGTATTCGTTTTAAACCTCTATTAGTCACTTCGGCTTGTCCGTTTGTTTGAGGGTGATACGCCGTTGAGACCCGATGATAGACTCCATATCTTGTTAAAAAAATTCAAGTTGACGGTTACAAAAAAGGGTACCTCTATCACTTATAAATGATTTAGGTGTTCCAAAACGAGAGAATAATTTTTTCAGAAATCTTACCATGACTCTTCCATCATTTGTTGGAAGTGCCTCAGCCTCGGCCCATTTAGACATGTAATCTACCACCACAAGTATATATTTGTTTCCTTTTGACGGTGGGAAGGGTCCCATAAAGTCGAGTCCCCACACATCAAAAATTTCACAAACAAGAATGCCGTTTTGTGGCATTTCGTTTCTGGAAGAAATATTACCTGTTCTTTGGCAAGCATCAAATGTTTTGACAAGACTTTGGGCATCTTTGTAAATGGTTGGCCAATAAAATCCTGAATCAAATACCTTTCGTGCGGTACTAGCGGCACCATGATGTCCTCCGTATGGACCTTCATGACAATGGTGGAGAATTCTTCTTACTTCACTACCATGTACGCATCGGCGGATGAGTTAATCAGCACACATTTTAAAAAGATAATGATCTACCCAAAAATAATGCTTCACATCGGCAAATAATTTTTTTCTTTGATGATGTGGCCATCCTTTTGCGACTATACCGCTAGCTAGGTAGTTAGCATAGTCGGCGTACCATCGTTCTTCTCGGTATTCCACCATTTCCAAGGACTCCGTTGGAAATTTTTCATTTATTTGCTCATCCCTGGTTGCCTCCAAAGCTGGGTCTTCTAAGCATGAAAGATGGTCTGCTGCGGTGTTTTCTGCTCCTCTTTTGTCTTTGATTCCAATATCAAATTCTTGGAGGAGTAGAATCCACCGAATCAAATGCGGTTTAGCATCCTGTTTCTTGAAGAGATATCGAATGGCTGGATGATCTGTATAGACTATTGTTTTAGAAAGAACAAGATAAGAATGAAATTTATCAAAAGCAAATACCACGGCTAGTAATTCTTTTTCTGTTGTTGTATAATTTCCTTGTGCATCGTTAATTGTTTTACTAGCGTAATAAAGTGGGTGAAAATGCTTTTCTTTTCTTTGTCCCAAGACAGCTCCAACTGCAAAGTCACTTGCATCACACATGATTTCGAAAGGTAATTTCCAATCAGGCGCTATCATGATAGGTGCATTGACTAGCATTTCCTTTAGTGTTAGAAATGCTTGGTTGCAATCCTTGTCAAAGATGAAAGGGGCATCATTTTCAAGTAATTTTGTTAGAGGCCTTGAGATTTTAGAAAAGTCTTTGATAAATCGCCTATAAAATCCGGCATGCCCTAGGAAACTTCTGATTGCTCTAACGGAGGATGGGGGTGGTAATCGAGAAATAGTGTCTATTTTGGCTCGATCAACCTCCATTCCTTCGCTTGAGATTTTGTGACCGAGTACTATTCCCTCCGTTACCATGAAATGACATTTTTCCCAATTAAGGGCGAGGTTAGTTTCCTCACATCGGGATAGCATTCGTTCAAGGTTATCGAGGCATTGGTCGTATGAATCTCCAAAGATAGAAAAGTCATCCATGAAGACTTCCATAGTCTTTTCTATCATGTCATGGAAGATGGCCACCATGCAACGTTGGAAAGTTGCGGGGGCATTACATAAACCAAATGGCATGCATCGATAGGCAAAAGTTCCATAGGGACATGTAAATGTTGTCTTTTCTTGGTCTGCGGGTGCTATCGGGATTTGAAAGTAACCTGAAAAACCATCCAAGAAACAATAAAATTTATGACCGGATAATCTTTCTAACATTTGATCAATGAAGGGCAAAGGAAAGTGATCTTTCCTTGTTGCTTCATTTAATCGCCTATAATCTATACATACTCTCTATCCTGTGACGGTTCTCGTTGGTATTAATTCATTTTTCTTGTTAGTTATTACCGCCATACCTCCTTTCTTTGGAACTACTTGGACGGGACTCACCCAAGGACTATCAGAGATAGGGTAAATAAGTCTGGCGTCAAGTAATTTGATGACTTCGTTTTTAACCACTTCTTGGACATTTGGATTTACTCTACGTTGTGGTTGTATTACCGATTTATAGTCATCATTCATTATAATTTTGTGCATGCACATGGAAGGACTTATTCCATTAATATCTATAAGCTTCCATGCGATCGCATTTTTGTGTTTTTTCAAAAGTGTAATTAATTTTTCTTTTTCTACACTATTTAATTTTGACGAAATAATTACAGGTGATTTACAATCTTTGTCTAGAAAAGCATATTCCAAACCTTTTGGAAGTTCTTTGAGCTTAAGAGGTGGGTCTTTAGGAGACTCCTTATTTGGTTGCTCATTTTGATCAAGAACTTTAAAAGTTTGTTCTATGTTGACTTCTTCTTCAACAAAGTGGTCAATTTTTTCACTTGTATCGGGTGGTTCATCTTCATCTTCAATTAGGGGGTCATTATTTCCGAATGGATATTTCATTGAACGTTCAAGATCGACACTCTTTTTAAATGCCCCTAATTGAATAGATAGATTGTTGTGCTTCTGATTTTTCAAAGCTTCGTGGGTTTTTACAAAAGGTCGTCCCAACACTAGAGGAGCGTCATCGAGGATGACAAAGTCGGTCGGGACTACCATTTGATTTGTTTGAACCAAGATATCCTCAACTATACCGATTGATTTTATTACTTTCCGATTGGATAGAAAAATGGGTATTTGAAGTGGAGAAAAATCACTAATACTTAATTTTTCGAAAATGTAGTTTGGCATTATATTAACACAAAGATCTTTATCAATTGTAATGGTACTAATAAAGGAATTTTGAAAAAAACATGGAACCGGTGTAATGTTAATTTCAAATGGGTCTTCTTTTATTAGCGAAGTTTGATCAATTGTTAAGTTAACGCTTACCGTTTCTTCAATTTTAGTGTTAGTGTTCAACTCTTTTAAAAACTTAGCATGAGTGGGTACTAAACAATGATTTTCGAAAGAAGGTGACAAGAGATTAATTTTTTCAAAATTAGACTCTTCTTGAACTTTAACGTTGTCAGACTCACCTTTTTCGTTGTTTAACTCATGTGTCGGTTTTTCACTTATTTGTTCTTCCATTTTTACATTTTCAGCTATCTCTTTTTTATTACAAGTTAACTCTTCTCTTGCGCGGGACTCCTCTACCCTTGCGCGAGATTCATTTATGCAACATTCGATAGTTTTAATGTGTTCTATTATCCTATCGGCTATGTCGGTGATAGAATAAGGATCGGGATCCTCAAAGCTTGAATTCAGAAGTTTGATCCTTGGTTCCTCATAATACTCATATGAAGTAGATGGTTCATACCATTGTTCCTCATTGTAAGTATATGATGGTTAAGGGTCGTAACTTTGTTCTTCATAATACTCATATGAGTTGGGTTGTTCACGCCATGGTTCCTCATAATCAGCATATGAAGGTGGAGGCTCATATCTTGGTTCCTCAAAGTATGAGTATGAAGGTTCATACCTTGGTTCATCAAAATATGAG
Source organism: Helianthus tuberosus (assembly GCA_030545235.1). Lineage (NCBI taxonomy): Eukaryota > Viridiplantae > Streptophyta > Magnoliopsida > Asterales > Asteraceae > Helianthus > Helianthus tuberosus. The sequence continues at coordinate 155,095,886 of CM060409.1, forward strand.
TATGAGGGAGAAGGTTCATACCTATGGTCTTCATAGGGTGTGTACGAAGTTGATGGCTCGTACCTGGGCTCCTCATAGTAGGTGTATGAAGTGGATGGTTGAAATAAGTCACAATATTGAACCGAGTGCGGGTCACCACAAATGGTGCAATAGTCTTCCCTATAATCATCCTCCTCATAGGTGTAGTTGTAATCGCCTGAGTATTGATCCATAAGAATCACTCAGCAGACCACAACAGAGTCTCAAGACCAGAAAACAAAAATAAAAACGGAAACAGAGGCTGGACACGGCCACGTGTTCAGTGAGCACGGCCCGTGTTCAGGTTCTGTATCTGGGCGTTTGAATTAAAGTGAATGGTTTTGTGCAGCACGGGGGCGCGTTTAGTGAGCACGAACCCGTGTTCAGACTCTGTATCTGGGTGTTTTTATGAAAAATATGCAGCACGGCCCCGTGTTCAGTGAGCACGGCCAGTGTTCCGGCTACTGTAAATGCAAAACTAACTAAAATGCAGAAAAATGTGCATGCATTTTGAAAAAGTTTTGAAAAACTGATTAGGCCGTCGATTTTAAGTATTCTTAAAATCCTTGTGTCCCCGGCAACGGCGCCAAAAACTTGATGCGTGTGTGGTGGTTATATATTTTATGTATATTTTTAGCCCTTTTTACACTTTAGTCAAGTTTAAAATTTATAAAACACGATATTTTACTAACACCAAACACACATATGGGCAAGTGCACCCATCGTGAGCGTAGTATAGTGTTGATAAGATACTGAGGTCGTCCAAGGACACAAGAGCTTTTAGTACCGGTTTATCCTTAACGTCTAATCAAATCAAAATTTTAGAAAAAGGTTTTAAACTAGAAAATAAAAACTAAAAATGCTGAAAATAAAAATAAAAAACAGATAGACAAGATGAATCACTTGGTTCCGACTCGTGTTTAGTGTAACCTTTGATTATTTTCGCACTTTTGCACTTTTTAAGAGATTATCTTAGTTATAGTAGTAGGCCCCTCTTTTGAAGGTGATGTTACCCTCAACCCAGTAGTTTGAGTCAGCAAGGATACAATCCTAAAGGGTTGGATTATTGAAAGATAATTAATTAAGTTATTAATGCGTAATGTGGTAGGCCCCTCTTTTGAAGGTGACGTTACCCTCGGCTAAGTAGTTTGAGTCAGCAGGGATACAATCTTAAATAGCCAGGTTAAAGTTTTAATAGTAGCTTACATATGAGGGGATCAAGGAGTTCGGACCCCCGCCATCCAATACCAGTGGGTATTGAAGGAGGTCCTACTAAAGTTGACCTAGGTCCTTGCAGGATCTATACACTGAACAAGGCAAGACCTTTACCAAACCGTTCCCTTAACCCCCGACCAGGTAGCCAACATATCTCCATATAGACCGTGGAGATATGAATGGTGAAAATCTTTTATTTTATATAGACAGTAAAATAACGCCAAGACACCATGGACAAATGATAAGGAAGATTCACCTTCAACATAGGAAACTAGTTATTAAAGTCATTAATACATAACCAATTAATACATAACCAAATAAAAATTGCGAAAAGATTAAAAATAAAAAGTATTACACTAGACACTTGTCTTCACCAAGTGATGTAAGAGACTTAGGCAAACATGGCCTTTGATTGTCAAGAACTTTTACTATCAATCTTGGATCCCGAGACTACTCACACACTCTATGATGGATGATGGATGATGGTGGTGGATGTGGGTTTTGATGGTGGTGGTGGGTGGGTGAAGTGTGAAAGAGGTGGTTTGCCAAGGGATCGTTTGCAAATGAGCCAAGCACCCCTATTTATAGCCTGCACAGAAGCCCGGACACGGCCCCGTGTCCATTGGTCACGGCCCCGTGTCCACCCGTCTTCTCTTTCTTCATTAAATGCAGTTTGTCTGCATTAGTTGAGCACACCCCCGTGTCCGCTGGGCACGACCCCGTGTGCAGAAGCGTATCTGTACTATCAAGATTTTCCTAGATTCTGTGAATCTTAGAGTTGACCATGGCCCCGTGTCCGCTGGACACGCCCCCGTGGTGGGTGATAGAAGCTTCTACAACTTTGTCTTTTCTGCAGACACTTGGGCACGCCCCCGTGCTCATTGAGCACGGGGGTGTTCAGCCTTCTGTTCTCTTGTTTTTGCTTGGGAGGATGCTGTCGAGGGGTCAGGCATGCCACGTTTATTCCTTTTCTTGTATTTATGTTAGATTTAGCTGCCTTTTTGCTTCTTTTGTTCATTTGAGCTCATTTAATCCTGAAAATACAAAAGGAAGACAAAAACACACTTTTTCCAACATTAGTACTAAAAAAGGGTTAGTTTTATGCCACATTTGATGTAATTTATATGTTGCATTTTACGCACATCAAGCCATCAGAGAATCGGGTTTGCAAAATGATTGGTTCTTCACGTGTTATGTTTCACAAGAAGAACCAAAGTTTTGGAAAGAAACGTTAAAAGATAATTCTTGGGTGGAAGCTATGCAGGAGGAACTGTAACAATTCCAGAAGCTTGGTGTCTGGAAACTGGTTGAGAAGCCTGAAAACTACAAGAAGATTGGCACCCGTTGGGTTTTCAAATGCAAGAAAGATGACCGTGGAGTAGTTTTCCGAAACAAGGCGAGATTAGTTGATCAAGGTTTTCGTCAGATTGAAGGGATAGACTACAATGAAATTTATGCTCCGGTTGCATGTCTTGAAGCTATTCGGATTTTTCTAGCCTATGCTTCCTTCAAGGGATTCAAGGTTCATCAAATGGACGTTAAAAGTGCATTCTTACATGGTGTGGTTGAAGAAGAGGTGTATGTCGAACAGCCTCCTGGTTTTAAAGATCCTATTCATCCTAATCGGGTTTGGTTGCTCAACAAAGCTCTCTATGGATTACATCAAGCACCGAGAGCTTGGTATGCAACCTTATCTAACTATCTGCTGGAGAACGGTTTTCGCGGGGTCTTATTGATTGCACTCTCTTCATCAAAGAAAAAGATGGAGATCTTCTGTTGGTTCAGGTATACGTAGATGATATTATCTTTGGTTCAACTAACGATGTTTTGTGTAGGGACTTTGAGCGTGTTATGCAGGAGAAATTCGAGATGAGCGCCATGGGGGAAATGAACTTCTTTTTGGGCCTACAAGTTCAACAAACGGAGTCTGGGATATTCATCCATCAGACTAAATATGTCGGAGACATCTTGAGCCGGTTCCAGATGTCCGAAGCGACGCCCATTGGTACCCCACTTCCGCAGAATAACGGGATTACTCCGGACTTGAAGGGTGAAAGTGTTAACTCTTCATTCTATCGCACAATGATCGGATCTCTTATGTATCTCACAGCCTCGAGGCCCGACATAATGTATCCTACGTGCCTGCTCGCTCGATATCAAGCCAACCCGAAGGCCTCACATCTAGCAACTGTAAAAAGGATTTTTCGTTATTTGAAGGGTTGCCCGGACACCGGTCTTTGGTACCCTAGGGATAATAGCTTTGACCTGATCGTTTTCAGTGATTTTGATTTTGGCGGATGCAAAATCGACGGCAAATCCACAACCGCTAGATGTCAGTTTTTAGGGGAATAGCCTAGTCACATGGCAGTGCAAGAAGCAGACTTGTGTCGCTACATCAACATGCGAAGCTGAATACATTGCTGCCTCAAGTTGTTGCTCCCAAGTTCTGTGGATTCAACAAAAAATGCGTGACTACGGTTTTGAATTCCTAACTACTCCTATTTTCGTTGATAATTCTGCTTCCTTACAAATCACAAGAAATCCTGTGCAACATTCAAAGACCAAACACATCGAAATTAAGTATCAATTCATACGTGATTGCTTTGATAAAAGGCTTATCGATGTTGTTAAGGTCCACACCGATGACCAATGATGCGTGCGAAGTGTCGTATATATTAGGTGTGTATTTTAAGCCCTTTTTAACACTTATTTTAGCCAAGTTTTAAATTTATAAAACACGATATTTCACTAACACTAAACACACATATGGGCAAGTGCACCCATCATTGAGTGTAATATAGCGTTGGTAAGATACCGAGGTCGTCCAAGGACACAAGAGCTTTTAGTACCGGTTTATCCTCAACGTCTAACCAAAATAAAAGTTTAGAAAAATGTTTTTAAACTAAGAAAAATAAAAACTAACTAAAATGCTGAAAATAAAAATAAAAGAAAAAACAGATAGACAAGATGAATCACTTGGTTCCGACTCGTATCTAGTATAACCTTTGATTATTTCCACACTTTTGCACATAATTAAGAGATTATCTTAGTTATTGTAGTAGGCCCCTCTTTTGAAGGCGACGTTACCCTCACCCCAGTAGTTTGAGTCAGCAGGGATACAATCCTAAAAGGGTGGATTATTGGAAGATAATGAATTAAGTTATTAATGCAGTATTGTGGTAGGCCCCGCTTTTGGCGGTGACGTTACCCTCGGCTAAGTAGTCTGAGTCAGCAGGGATACAGTCCTAAATAGCCGGGTTATAGTATTAATAGTAGTTAACTTATGAGGGGATCAAAGAGTTTGGACCCCCGCCATCCAATACCGTGAAGTATTGAAGGAGGTCCTACTAAATTTGACCCAGGTCCATTGCAGGACCTCTAAACGCTGAACAATGGCAAGACCTTTACCAAACCGTTCCCTTAACCCCCTACCAGGTAGCCAACATATCTCCATATAGACCGTGGAGATATGAATGGTGAAAATCCTTTATTTTATATAGACAGTAAAATAATGCCAAGACACCACGGACAAACGATAAGGAAAGATCACCTTCAACATAAGTAACTAGTTATTAAAGTCATTAATACAAAACCAAATAAAAAGTGCAAAAGATTAGAAATAAAAAGTATTATACTAGACACTTTGTCTTCACCAAGTGATGTAAGAGACTTAGGCAAACATGGCCTTGATTGTCAAGAACTCTTACGATCAATCTTGGATCCCGAGACGACTCACACACTCTACGATGGACAATGGATGATGGTGGTGGATGATGGTGTTGTGATGGTGGTGGGTGGTGGATGAGGTGTGAGAGAGGTGGTGTGCCAAGGGATGAGATGAAATGAATCCAAGCACTCCTATTTATAGGCTGAACAGAGAGCTGGACACGGCCCCGTGTCCGCTGGGCACGGCCCCGTGTCCGTCTGACACTCTCTCTCCTCATTAATTGTAATTCGCAATTACAATAAATGCGCCTGCTGTACTTTCGACACGCCCCCGTGTCCGCTGAGCACGGCCCCGTGGTGGGTAATAGAAGCTTCTATAGGTTTGTCTTTTCTGCTGCTTCTTGGGCACGGCCCCGTGCTGGCTGAGCACGGGGCGTGTTCAGCCTTCTAATTTCTCTATTTTGCTTTGGAAGGTGCCGTTGAGGGTTCGGGCAGTTCACTAATATTCATTTTCTTGTATTTATGTTGGATTTAGCTGTCTTTTTGCTTCTTTTGCGTTTTTGAGCTCATTTAATCCTGAAAATACAAAAGGAAGACAAAAACACTCTTTTTCCAATATTAGTACTTAAAAAGGGTTAGTTTTATGCCTCATTTGATGTAATTTATATGTTGCATTTTACACACATCAAATACCCCCACACTTGAACTTTTGCTTGTCCTCAAGCAAAACTCTTTAATATGTGGCTTACACTCCCAAATGGAATAGGTAGAAGAGAAGGTTTTGGGCTTGTCGTAGAGTGTCGGGATTTCCAAGATCTTTTTGGGGTTTTATTTTTATTTATTTACACTCCTATTCGTAATGATTTATTTAGAACTTTTCATAAAAGAAATTACTTATTCGGGCATAACACGCCTTTTTAAAATTCTATTTATATACAAGTTCACATACCTCGCGGGGAAATCACTCACACTCGGCCGAAGGTGTATTTTTAGTGAATCACTCGAGAGCGGCATTGAACTTACTCCTACCATAGGCTTGCCAAGAAATCAATCCTCCTCCTTTTTAACTTTTATACCTTTGTAGATATCAAGAGGACTTTGTGGGTTAAGGGTTTGGCTAGGGTTAAAGGTAGGTGGTTGGGTTAGTGGTTAGTAGAAAAAGGGCTAAAAGCGTAACAAGTGTCGGTTTTCGTATTTTTTGCAACTTTTTATTTTGATGAAGCTTTTATTCAAACTAAGTTATTTTTGATTAACTTGTTTGTTTATTTTCTTTTTGCTTCATCATTATCACACTTTTTTTTTTTTTTTTTTTAACGAAAAACCGAACTTGTTACTAAAATAAAGGGTTAAAAAAAAAAGAAAAAGGTTTTGATGGGTAAAAGGGTTTTTGTTTGGGTGATGAAACGAAAAGGTTTAGGCTCAAAGGGGCTAACTAGGGGGATTTTTGGGTAGGTGGTAAAAGAAAAAGAAAAATAATGGTGTGGAATTAAAAAGGGTTAGTCCTAATGCCTCCATCATTTACTTACTCGGGTTTAAGTTGATAAGGACTGGGAATGCATTGTCATGGCAAGTTCTAGAGTCGTAAGAACCAAGCGGCTATTCACACAAGAAACGAAAAATGAGCATTTAGTCAAATGATATGTAATTGTGTGCTCAATAAAGGCTCAAAACTCACTTTTGTGGGAATGGGTTTTTATATGATCAAGTATATATAATCAAATTTTAAATAAGTTTGCTATGCCTTTTCATAATTTTCTTATGTTGGTTCTTTTTATCACTACGCTATCGGTTGTAAATTTGTAAAAATATAACCTTTTTGAGAGCTTGAATTTCCCGAGTTAAACCTAGACAAGTAAAAAAAATGAAATTTTTGAAAAAATTTAGGGGTGATTAGCGGTTCCAATAGAGTTTTGTGTAAGGCTTGTATTTAGGACTTGCAAAATTCAAGGTTTTAACATCCCCCCCACACTTAAATTACACATTGTCCTCAATGTGTCCCAAAAATAAATTTTTAGGTTGATTAGATGTGTAAAATAGTGTTAAAAAGCAAAAATTTGTGTTACTGGGCACTGAACACGGCCCCGTGTTATCCGGGCACGGCCCCGTGTTCAAGTGCCAGTAACAAAATTAAAATAAGAGAAACAGAAGTCTGGACATGGGGGCGTGTTGGGTGAACACGGCCCGTGTCCAGGTACCTGAACTGGGCGTTTTTTCTGCAGGTGGTTCGGCACGGGGCCGTGTTGGTTGAGCACGGCCCGTGTTGAACTTTCTGAAATAGAGAGAATTGTCGGGTTGCCTTGTTCTTGTGCATGGGATCATTTTTCTCGTTCCCCTTTTCATCCTTTACCATCATGAGTGTGTTTTATTCCTGAAAATTAAAACTAACTAGAAAACATAAAAATTAACCTAAATTAAATTAAGGATAGTTCCGTGGAATGCCTCCATGGTGCGCCACGTTTATAAGGGTCCTTGGCTAGACCCAAAGCCTGGTCATATGTTACCCAATTGGGATATGTTGCATCCCATGTTACACCGTCGGAGAGCGTCATCCAAGCTTGAGTCTATGACCTTCATGTAGTTGACCGGATCTTCTTCCTCTACTCGCTTTCCACATTCAAATTTTACCTCTTCATCCCCAAACTTCAATGTTAGAGTTTCGTCATTCATATCCACCAATGCTTGGGCGGTGGCTAGAAATGGCCTCCCGAGGATGAGAGGGACATCGATGTCTTCTTCCATGTCTAGGATGACGAAGTCGGTTGGAAAGACGAATTTGTCAACCTTGACTAGCAGATTTTCGGCGACACCTTGTGGGAATTTGACGGACCTGTCGGCGAGTTGTATGCTCATCTTTGTAGGGCTTGTTGTTCCTAGGCCGAGTCGCTTGAACGTTGATGTGGGCATGAGGTTGATGCTAGCCCCAAGATCGGCTAAAGCATTTCGGACGGGGGACTTCCCAATCGAACAAGGGATTGTGAAGCTCCCGGGGTCGATTTTCTTTTGTGGAAGTTTGTTGAGTACTAAAGCTGAACATTCTTCGCCTAGGTTAACTAATTGCAATGATTCAATTTTCCTTTTGTGAGTGAGGAAATCCCTCATGAATTTTGCATATTTAGGCATTTGGGTTAGGACCTCAATAAAAGGAATATTAACATGCAATTGTTTTAGTAAACTTTCGAACTTTGCGAATTGCTCATCGGTCTTTTGACGATTTAACCTACCGGGGTACGGAATTGGAGGAGTCCTGGTGGGCTCTTGATTTGGTGTAGAAGCCTTTTCTGGCGCAGGAGGAGTTATAGGCTGGCTAGAATGGCTTCTTTCATTTGGTGGCAATGGAGCATCCTCGGGACCCACGGTTCGATTTCTTAATGTGATGAGATGTACTTGTGCCTTTGGGTTCGTTTCGGTATTACTAGGTAACGCGCCTTGTGGTCTCTCGGAGAAATTTTGAGCTAGTTGATTTAATTGTTTTTCAACGTTTTGAATGCTAGCTTGTTGATTTCTGAAATTTGATTCCAATTGTTGAAATCGATCCGAGTTTTTCTTTTCAGTGTCAGAGATGAGGCGAGATACAGTATCTTCAAGCCTTTCTCTTCCACCTTGTTGTTGAGAAAAATTTTGCGGTTGTTGAAAATTAGTTCGTTGGTTTTGTTGGTTACTACTATTGCCGGGATCTCTCCAACCAAGATTTGGGTGGTTACGCCATCCTTGGTTGTAGGTACCCGTTGGAGGACCCGACGGCCTAGGTCTATTATCCAAGTAGTTTACCGTTTCAGTTTGTTCTTCTAATTCTTTCATACAACTCCAATTTTCATGTGACCCACCACACCCTTCACAAGCCATAACCGAGGCCGTTTTTGTCATTTCTAGCCTTTTGATTTTTGAAGAGAGGGCCTCGATTTGGGCTTGTAAAGAGGTGCTTTCATCAACCTTATGGGCGCCCGGGGCAATAGATTTATTACCTCGGGGAGTGTGCCATTGAAAATTGGTTTGAGCAATTTCCTCAATTTGGTTATATATTTCATTTGGGCGACGATTACCTAAGAGTCCCCCGGAGCTTGAATCAAGTGTTTGTCTTGTGTGTGGCAACAATCCATTGTAGAAAGTGGATACTTGTTGCCATACCGCTAGACCATGGTGAGGACACTTTCTTAGAAGCTCTTTGAACCTTTCCCAAGTTTCATATAAGGATACCCCATCCTCTTGTGAGTATGTATTAATTTCAGTCATTAATTTAGCCGTTTTAGCAGGAGGGAAATACTTATACAAAAACTTTTGGGCGAGTTCATCCCAGGTGTTTACCGATCCAACTGGGAGGGTGTTAAGCCAAGCCTTAGCTCGGTCTTTTAGTGAAAAAGGAAACATTCGAAGGCGGATGGCGTCATTTGATGCTCCATTGATTCGAAAGGTATCACATATTTCTAAGAAGTTAGTAATATGTAGATGGGGATCCTCGTCCGCAAGCCCCATGGAAGGTTGCGGAGTTTTGGAGCATTTGTATCAAATGCGGCCGAAGTTCGAAGTTGTTGGCCTCGACATTTGGTGCTTTGATAGCGGCGCCAAGATTGCCTACGGTAGGCCGTAGGTAATCCATGAGGGTACGTTGGTCCGCCATTGGAAGTGGGTCCCCCGAAGCTTTCTCTTGATTTTTAGCTTTAAGTCTTTTTCTGAGAAAGCGCTCGGGTTCTTCTAGGGGTTCTTTTATGTCTCTACTAGAACTGGAGCTCATGCACTACGTAGGAGGTTCAAATGTGGCGCCTGGGTTCCAAATCCTGCAAATAAAACAAAAAAGAACGTTGATCAGAATGTTCACCACGGCCCCGTGCTCAATGAACACGACCCGTGGTCAGAAGTACAGTAATCGTTTTCTGTATCCCAGTTACTGGGAGTTTGGACACGACCCCGTGTTGCACCGACACGGCCCCGTGTTCAGCTCTCTGTAACTCAGAAAATAAAAACTGCCAGTGATGAAGCTGGGCACGGCCCGTGTCTGACCGAGCACGGCCCGTGCTGAGCTCTGCAGAAGCTGAAAAACTAAGAAAATCCTAAAAAAAAATAAAAAGAAAGATAAAAGATGATTAGGCCGTTGATTCCTAACTTTCTTAAAATCCTTGTGTCCCCGGCAACGGCGCCAAAAACTTGATGCGTGCGAAGTGTCGTATATATTAGGTGTGTATTTTAAGCCCTTTTTAACACTTATTTTAGCCAAGTTTTAAATTTATAAAACACGATATTTCACTAACACTAAACACACATATGGGCAAGTGCACCCATCGTTGAGTGTAATATAGCGTTGGTAAGATACCGAGGTCGTCCAAGGACACAAGAGCTTTTAGTACCGGTTTATCCTCAACGTCTAACCAAAATAAAAGTTTAGAAAAATGTTTTTAAACTAAGAAAAATAAAAACTAACTAAAATGATGAAAATAAAAATAAAAGAAAAAACAGATAGACAAGATGAATCACTTGGTTCCGACTCGTATCTAGTATAACCTTTGATTATTTCCGCACTTTTGCACATAATTAAGAGATTATCTTAGTTATTGTAGTAGGCCCCTCTTTTGAAGGCGACGTTACCCTCACCCCAGTAGTTTGAGTCAGCAGGGATACAATCCTAAAAGGGTGGATTATTAGAAGATAATGAATTAAGTTATTAATGCAGTATTGTGGTAGGCCCCGCTTTTGGCGGTGACGTTACCCTCGGCTAAGTAGTCTGAGTCAGCAGGGATACAGTCCTAAATAGCCGGGTTATAGTATTAATAGTAGTTAACTTATGAGGGGATCAAAGAGTTTGGACCCCCGCCATCCAATACCGTGAAGTATTGAAGGAGGTCCTACTAAATTTGACCCAGGTCCATTGCAGGACCTCTAAACGCTGAACAATGGCAAGACCTTTACCAAACCGTTCCCTTAACCCCCTACCAGGTAGCCAACATATCTCCATATAGACCGTGGAGATATGAATGGTGAAAATCCTTTATTTTATATAGACAGTAAAATAATGCCAAGACACCACGGACAAACGATAAGGAAAGATCACCTTCAACATAAGTAACTAGTTATTAAAGTCATTAATACAAAACCAAATAAAAAGTGCAAAAGATTAGAAATAAAAAGTATTATACTAGACACTTTGTCTTCACCAAGTGATGTAAGAAACTTAGGCAAACATGGCCTTGATTGTCAAGAACTCTTACGATCAATCTTGGATCCCGAGACGACTCACACACTCTACGATGGACAATGGATGATGGTGGTGGATGATGGTGTTGTGATGGTGGTGGGTGGTGGATGAGGTGTGAGAGAGGTGGTGTGCCAAGGGATGAGATGAAATGAATCCAAGCACTCCTATTTATAGGCTGAACAGAGAGCTGGACACGGCCCCGTGTCCGCTGGGCACGGCCCCGTGTCCGTCTGACACTCTCTCTCCTCATTAATTGTAATTCGCAATTACAATAAATGCGCCTGCTGTACTTTCGACACGCCCCCGTGTCCGCTGAGCACGGCCCCGTGGTGGGCAATAGAAGCTTCTATAGGTTTGTCTTTTCTGCTGCTTCTTGGGCACGGCCCCGTGCTGGCTGAGCACGGGGCGTGTTCAGCCTTCTGATTTCTCTATTTTGCTTTGGAATGTGCCGTTGAGGGTTCGGGCAGTTCACTAATATTCCTTTTCTTGTATTTATGTTGGATTTAGCTGTCTTTTTGCTTCTTTTGCGTTTTTGAGCTCATTTAATCCTGAAAATACAAAAGGAAGACAAAAACACTCTTTTTCCAATATTAGTACTTAAAAAGGGTTAGTTTTATGCCTCATTTGATGTAATTTATATGTTGCATTTTACACACATCACCAACGTGCCGACCTTTTTACCAAAGCATTTGACAAATCACGATTTGACTATTTATTAATGGTAAACGGCATTAAGGTCAAACCAGAGTAAAACCAACATCGGAAAATCATTTTTGTAAATATTTGTTTGTGTTTTCTTAATTTCTCATACTTTTTGCATTTTAGGGGGAGTAAAAATGAAAAATACAAAAACATTGAAAATTTTTAAAAATCCAAAAACATCGAAAAATTTCAAAAAAAAAACAGAAAAACAAAAATGAGTTTCCTGGCGAGAAAAAGAGAAAATGATAGTACATCAGTAGTTTGTCCAAACCTCTTTGAACCTTAAATGAAAAACGATAAGCAGCTCTATATAAGATGTATCGGTAGGCTCACAATCATTTTAAAGTGTGCAGGGTGATATAAACTTAAATCGACTGAAGACCAGGTGGGAACCGCTCATTGGCATATGGTCTTGGTACCGAAATTTCGTTTGATAGATTGCCGAGGTTCTGAGATATGTGGTCTTTATACTGTTTATCATCTGGGTATCATGGTTGTTTCTTTTACCAAAAACAACGGGGACGCAAGTCTAGATCTTCCATGATACCATACATACGTGTACATACTGCATACGACCTCAATAAGTGATCAACAATCACATGTCCAAACAAAATAAGTGATAATATTTCACATTTATCCGGGAGTCAAGTTCGTCTCTTTGCTGTACGTTAGTACTGACCTGTTCACGGACTTGCTCCTGTGCCCTCATGCATCGAATATCAAGTTCCTCATCAATAAGTGATTTTATCACATAGGGCTTGTATTCATCCAAAATAGGTGAGTATCTCACATTTTCATATACGTCAAAACAGATGATAAATGGTATACTCACTAGTAAGATGAACTCTCAAGCATACCTTGATACGGGAATGTGTCGTGTGTGGATGAACACCGGTCGGTAAGTATAAATCATACACTAATCGTATCCCCTCGCCATGATTACATCTGATAAGTTGAGCTTATGTGGACAACAATACCGATAAATGTTAACTAACTGAACAAAAAGAGCGTTTTGGCGTGACCGTACACTGATATGATTCTCTTACCCTCGAAACTCGCAAAAAGAATGTCTGTAAATATTTATTTAATGCTTTCAGATTCTGCATCTTTGTATATATTTATTTACTGCTTTCAGTCTTTACATTTCAGATATTCAAAAATACCAAAAAGATTTTAGGTGTGTTTTAATATAAACTTTATAAAAAGCCAAAAAGATTTTATTTCTAATTTCTTTTGATAGCCCGATGTTGGAACTCGAGTCTTCGTTACCTGAAACCTGATCGAAAACCAAAACAACTAAATCTTCATAAACGGTCGAAATTTGCAAGTTTTGAAAGTGAAAAACCAAAATTGAACAATTTGTTAAACTTTCAAACTGTCGGACGGTAGTTGATTGAAAACATGGTCACATGTGTGTCATTTTTTTATGTTAACTATATTCCAAGCGGTTGTTTGTTTGGCAAAATTAGCTGGTGGCTGGTGGCTGGTAGCTGGAAGCTGGTAGCTGGTGGCTGGAAGCTGGTGGCTGTAGCTGGTAGCCAGTAGCTGTAGCTTTTTAGATATATTTGGTGTTTGGTAGAGTAGCTGGAGCTTTTAATAAAATGTATAAAATGACCAAAATGGACATCACTAAAAATTTAGAAAGTTGGTGCATTAAAAAGTTCCTTATTTTTAGAGGTTAAAATAGTCATTTTTTCCCTAAAAGCTTGTAGCTCCTTCTAAACGCTACTAGTAGTAGCGTTCAACCAAAAGCTTCAAGCTCCTAACCTAAAAGCTTAAAGCTCCTTCAACCAAACAAGACTTTTTATTGAGTAGAAGCTTTTTCTTAAAATCTTAAAGCTAGAAGCTCCTAAAAGCTCCTAAAAGCTCTGTGCCAAACATACCCTTAGCTTTCTTGTATGTGCAGATCCGAATGTGATAGAAGACAAGCTTCGGAATGAAGACACGAGGTGGAGGCACTCAAAAGATAAAGATGATCGAGTTGCCGCTGACCTATCATCAACACCTCAAGGATCTAAGTGCTGAAAGTGGAGTTTATTTTAAGGGGGAGTTTGTTAACACACTTCCTAAATGAAATGGGGAGTTTGTTGATACACTTTCTTCTTACGACGCATGAAGACTTTGAAGATCCTCTGACATGATAGTCATGGAAGATGAACCCTCACGAGCGGCGTCCAAGGGGGAGTTTGTTGATGCATATATGTGGACGCGGCTCGTATCGGTTCGGCTCGTCTACGAAATGAAGTCCGAAGCCTGAAACTCGATATCCTCCATCCTAGTTTCAGATCAAGTCTGCAGGTTCTGCATAATCTGCAAGTTGCTGCTGTCTATTCTGCTTGTTGCAGCCAGCGACGAAACTCCAGCTTCCTGCATTAACGAAACTCCTGACTTGTTGCTGTTGACGAAAGACCTGCATGTCTTTCGTAGACCTGCATGTGTTTCGTCAGACATCATATTTCGTCGGCTTCATTGTGTTTCGTCGAGATGTCTTTCGTCATGCTGATGTTTCGTCGAGTGTTTCGTCGACAGCAACATGTTTCGTCGACCAAGTTCCTTTATATAGCAGCAGATAGAGACACAGCACAAGTGAGAGACACAGAAGAGAGAACAAAGAACTAGAGCATATCAGAGAGTTTGTGAGAGTTTCTTGTTTAGATCTTGTAACTAATCTCTACTGAATCAATATATTGAGCTTTAAACGTTGAACCTTTGTTTTGTATTGTGTCTCGACCTCGGTTTGGCTTGCTAGTTGGATTCCGCACAACCGGTCTTGTTTATTAAACAAGGATTAGGTTACTAGATCCTCCGCTAGTGGACCTACACTTTGTTACATAAGTGGGGATGGAGATTCAAGAATGGCAAAAATAGTTTCTGGGCGAAAGTTATTCGGGCTCTTCATTCTCCCGGTCGATCTTGGGAGTTTCTTCCGTCACAGGCCACTCGAAGGGGTGTGCGGGGTAGTATTGCGAAGCTAGCGTCTAAACCAATAGTAGGAAGGGCTTCGTTTAGGAGCTTTATGAAGGGAGAAGTAGGGGATGGGGCTGATATTTATTTCTGGCTGGATCCTTGGTTGAAGTCGGAACCTCTAAAAATCTGTTTTCCTAATCTTTTTAGGCTCGAGATTGAAAAGAAATGCAAGGTGAGGGATCGGGTAGTTAGGCCGATCTTAAACCCGGGGGCTTCGTGGAAATGGCGGACTCCTCCGGTAACGAACGATGAGCTTGCTGAGTGGGCCTGCTTGTGTTCGTTAATGCGGGGTGTCATGTTGGAAGACAAAGAAGATAGTTGGAGTTGGCTCGGAGATAATAAAGGTGATTTCAGCGTTGGGTCGTTAAAAAGACTTTTCGAGTCTGACATTGATTATAGCTCAAGGTTCGTGTGAGATTGGTGTAAGTGGATTCCGCAGAAATGTAACCTTTTTGCTTGGAGGACCAAGATGGATAGAATCCCCACGAAAGATGTGTTAATCAAGAGAGGTATTCCGGTGAATGATGATCGATGTCCTTTGTGCGGATCGGAGACAGAAACAGTAAACCATATTTTCACTGCTTGCTACATTGCTACGATTATTTGGCAAAAAATAAGTTCGTGGTGTAAAACCTCTTTTCTCTATGCTTTCTCTTTTTGGGATATCTTGGAGAATTACAACCATTGCGGTTTGGAGAGCAAGGAAAAGGAAGCGTATCAGGGGATTGTGATTATTGCTTGCTGGAGGCTTTGGAAAGCTAGGAATCAGAAGGTCTTCTCGAACCTAGTGGTGAAAGTTGAAGATATTTTTAGTGACATTAAGGCTGTGAGTATTCTTTGGTTCAAAAATAGGTCCAAGCATAAATTTGTGACCTGGGAGGAGTGGTATAAATTTGTAATTATGTAGTCTGTTGTTGTTGCCGCCCGACCAGTGGCGGATCTTGCCCGTTGAACGTCCCAGGGCCGAAAGCCATGGGCACTAAAAACATGCCCGTGCCGAACATAGTAGGTATAAAAAATTTTGATCGAACAGCGAAAATTAGCACTTCTGGCCGAAAAACGTGTCAGGGTCGTGGCCCTGGCACAAACCTTCTAAGATCCGCCCTTGCGCCCGACGTTTCGGGGTGTGCGTTTTCTAATGAAGTTTACCTTTCAAAAAAAACTTACAATACTCATTTAATGGTAAATCATGTATGGTATTGAATAAACAAATAAGGGTAGTTAAGGAATCTCTAAATGCCCCATTCAAATGAGTCTTATTTGCCAAAGTTGTCTGCCCTGGAAGAAGAACAGCCTGAATATGTTGAATGATTAGATCATCTAAACACTCAATCAAAATTAGATTTCACACATGGTGGGGTTTATGCAAATGCAAAAAAAAAAAAAAAAAAACTTAGGGATGATAACACGAACATAAGAATGTTAAGGACCACCCAATTGGTCAAACCATAGGAAACCTAAACCAAAGACTCAATCACACGCCGAAACATAAGTTACATTGACTTTATATCCCCCCTTGAGCTTAATTCAATTGAAGAACCTAAGTAAATGGATGAAAATGGAACCGTCACTGGAAATAAAGCTAGGTTGGTTGCAGAGGGATGCAAGCAACAGGAGGGTATAGATTATGACGATTTATTCTAGTTGATAGATCAGGCTCCATACGAGTTCTCCTTGCTTATAATACTTTTAACTCTGAAAATAGATGTAATACTTTCATTTTATATGTTTTATAGGTGAGGAAGTTTATGTTTCACAACCTGCATTTTGAAGTCTATAGAATACCCTCCCAACGGTATAAACTTAAGAAAGCTTTAAATGCTAAAAAAAATTCCTATAGCTTGATATGATATATTAAAATATTTTCTTATCGAAAGTCATCATACTCAGTAAATCTCACTAATAGCAAAGCTAAGGTAGGGTCTGAGAAGAGTAAGATGTAGACAGCCTTACCTCTACCCCGTAGAAATAGAGAGGCTGTTTCGAGTGACACCCCCTGCTCGATAATAATTTTGCATCAAACCTTGGACATAAGGCACATAACACTCGGCAAATAAGACAAATGTCAATTAGTGCATGTACTCCGCTGTCTTTCGGCTATTAACGCTATCACATAATGCATGATTAACCATCCCCCTCTTTTAACATTATTTTCATGTTAGTAAAATAACGTTAAAATTAGTGCACTTTCACGTTTGACCCCCCCCCCCCCCACACACACACACACATATATATATATATACGAGAAGGATCCGTTAGGAACCACCCTTTATTGCGAGAACCGCGAAAACCAGTGTGAACACAAACAGTAATTCCTAAAAAATCTAAAAAACACCCAAAATTTTTTTTATTTTTTTACTATTTTTTTTTTTTTTGAAAAATCGCTATATTTTGTTAATAAAAAAAATAATAAAAAAATTTAAAAAAAAAACGAGTAACAGTTATCCATGCACATGTGCATATGTATCATTTGTTTGACAAATTCCGTAATTCATTACAAATATTAGTCAATTGCACTTTCATTTACACTACCACGTGTATTACACTACTTTTTACGTTAACAATATTAGAAATGCACATGTGCATCTATATGTATCAGCATGAAATAAGGTGTTTTGATACACTACTTTGAATACACTTTCTCTTTCATCTATCATTCCATCCATAATACATAAACATGCACATGTGCATATGTATCATTTCTTTGACAAATTTTGTAACTCATTACAAATATTAGAAAATTGCACTTTCATTTACATTAACATATGTAATACACTACTTTCTACATTACCAATATTAAAAATGCACATGTGCATCTATATGTATCAACATGAAATAAGGTGTTTTGGTAGACTACTTTGAATACACTTTCCCTTTCATATATCATACCATCCATAATACACTGTCATTACATCCTACCATCCATAATAGAATATCATTACCTCCTACCATCCATAATGCAATACTATTACCAATATTTTCACTTTATTACATGTATATCAACACCATTTATACAATCCAATCATCATATTACATCATAAAGTAACAACTAAAGCCAAACCATCAACCACTAGATATAACTAACAAAAAAAAAACATGCATATGTGCCTACTTCTCCATTCAAAATCACAAACTTTTTGTACCAAAACATGTTATATCATTGTTATACCTAATGATGCACATGTGCATTTTGAATATTGGTAATGTAAAAAGTAGTGTATTACAGATGGTATTGTAAATTAAAGTGCAATTGTCTATTGCTGATAACGTATTACGGAATTTGTTGAAGTAATGATACATATGCACATGTGCATGGATAACTGTCACTCAAAAAAAAGGTTTTTTTTTTTTTGTAACGGAATATAGCGATTTTTGTTAAAAAAATATTTAAAAAAAATATAAAAAATTTTGAGTGCTTTTTTGATTTTTTTTTTTTTTTGATTTTTTTTTGTGTTCACATTGGTTCCCGCAATAAGGGTGGTTCTCGCATGAACCTTACCCTATATATATATATACACATCCACCAAATACATTGATTTTTTATCTTATGGGTAATCAAAAATTATGGTTTTTTATTATTATTATTATTACTAGCGAAGTCAAAACCTACCTTTATTTTTATATCTTATTCATTACTTGGGGGATTATGCTATCAACCAAGTCTTACATATATTTCTAGAGCTCATATAACCAAAATATCAAAGTAACTCGAATTAGGAGTACACGATTTAATATATCTTATGTATAACTTCTGGGATTGAGATATCTACTCACAAAAATAATTAATATAGTAATTTTAATATTGAATAACTCAAATCTTTAACGAGTTCTAGAATTATATAACCAAGTCGCCTACATTGTTTAGTGCAAGTATACTAATACAAAAATTAGCTTTTGTCTTTGACAATTTCTAAATTAATCCAACCATCTCTTACCTTTGCGATCCTTATAAATACAGCACATAAGACTGCAACAACAATACACAACACAAACAATTTCTACTAAAAAGCACATTTGGTCATCATTTATGGAGAAGATGAACATCAGAAGTTTATTATATCTTTTTGTTTCTCTCATTTCTTGTATTGCCACCGCATCTTCAAACTCGGGTTTGTCATCACATTATTATGATCGAATATGCCCTGAAGCTCTTCCGACCATCAAACGTGTGGTGGAGGATGCATTGGCACAAGAGCAACGCATGGGTGCATCTCTATTACGTCTGCATTTTCATGATTGTTTTGTTAATGTAAGTAATTTATTCCTACAAATTTATATTTGAGATTTCATTCTTGGATATCGGTTGCAAATTAGTCATACTTTTGCCATCGAAACGCCTAGCTTTTTGTACTAATACATCTATTTTAATCTTACAAATTAAGTTTATAAAACGATTAAAAGGAAGTATCCTAAGAATTAAAGTATTCAAACTTGATAAAAACAAGAGCAGTTTTGGACGTTAGTTCAATGATAGAATCACATAATGCAAGCATTTTTCTTAAAGTTCTTCTCTCTATATAAATAGTAAAATGTTTTTGTTTGTTATTTGATTAAACATGCAACTTCCGCATATAAATTGTGCTTTAATATTCATGTTTTACAATAAATTGGTACTTAAATATAACGATATAGTCTTAATAAATAAAGGAATCACAAACTTCCGTTACACTTTCTCATGATTTAGAAACGAAATTTAATTTTCTTACATAAAATATAGTGTCCATTATACTTCATGATGCACACTTGAAGGGGAAGAACAAGGCGTTGCAAAATGAAGTGTTATCTTCTAGAATATAAGAGTGCAGAAAGTGTTGGTGTTGCTTTTTGAGTTTATTTTTAAATCTTGAAGGGATGTGATGGTTCCATTCTTTTGGATCAAACGCCTACAATAGATAGCGAGAAAAATGCAGCTCCAAACGCAAATTCGGCTAGAGGATTCGAGGTTATTGACAAAATCAAGGATGAGGTCGACAAAGTTTGTGGCCGCCCAGTGGTGTCATGTGCTGATATCTTAGCCGTTGCCGCTCGTGATTCTGTTGTTGCGGTAAGTGACTGCGATTGTTAATAAACACCTAGAGAGTAAAAAATTCTCACTATCATTGAGTTGAAAAAGATCATGAATGTGTCCCTTTTTAATATTTTTTTGTAATGACGAAAACAAATAAAAGAAATAAAATTTTAGCGTGACATACATATTATGCGTGTAAATCTAAATCTTTTTATGGTTTGCAGCTTGGTGGCATATCATGGAAAGTCAGGCTCGGAAGAAGAGACTCAACCACCGCTAGCCAGAGCGCAGCTAACGCTAACATCCCGGCACCGTCCATGGACTTACACGCCCTTATAAAAAACTTTGAGGACCAAGGGCTCGACGAGGAGGACTTAGTTGTGCTTTCAGGAGCACACACCCTAGGGTTTGCTCAGTGTCGAAACTTTAGGGATCGTATTTACAACGAGACCAATATTGATCCAGCCTTCGCGAGCCACCTTCAGACCATTTGTCCACAAGTTGGGGGCGACTCAAGCCTCGCACCACTTGACCCCACACCAAACTCGTTTGATGTGAAATACTTTTCCAATTTGGTGAGTAAAAAGGACTTTTGAGCTCTGATCAAGCACTCTTGGATGGTGGTGAAACTGCTGAGCTTGTTTTGAAATACAGTGGGGACACCGAAGAGTTCTGGGAGGATTTTGCAGAGTCTATGATTAAAATGGGTGATATAAATCCATTAACAGGGAATAGAGGTGAAATTCGCAACGATTGTAGAAAAGTTAACTGAAGATATTAAGATTTGTTTGAGCGGGTTGATTTGTTTTATGATAATCTAATTATATTATGAATTTTCGGGTTTTGTTTTCTAGTTTTGTTGGTGGGATGTCTTGTAAGATTAAATATTTATTTATTTATATTTAATCTAGTAGCCATCATTATCATTTATATAATACGGATTAAAATATATTAAAACCTATAATAAATTAGTTGGTAATTGTTGATGGGCCAAATTACCCTAATTAACTAATTGGGTTTCCCCTTGGGTGTATATAAGGAGATTACTAGAGAGGGATTAGGGATAGACCCTCATAACATCAACACTAAATCGCCCCTCCTCTCTCTCCATTACTACGAGTTCTTCGACCCTAAAGAACTCGGTACTACCATCAAGAAGATACATCCTAAAGGGGAACCAGACCAATCTGACGAACATGACGTCTACTTCCCTCTCTGGTGTGATTGCTGGCTTATCAGGTACACAATCATTATTTGTTTTCCATCACATGTTTATTGAATTGATCAACATGTGGCATCAGAGCATATGTTGATTACATCAATTCAATCAAGGAATTCATCGAATTGAATTAAAGGAATTGAAACATAAAGATTGTTTTTTCTGTTTTGCGATTATGATCCGCAAATTGATTTAAAAATTAAACCATTCAAAATTAATTTTTGGTTCCTTACGGCGGCAGACATTGCCACATTGGTACCAAATTAGAATCTTACATTTACTTCTATAATTCATTAAAATTGGTTTTGACTTTGAAACCATAACTGCACATGATGAATATTTAATTAATCAATTCATTCAATTCACTTAATTCACGGCTTCTTGTTAAGCTTATATTTCTTTTTTATGTAAATCGATGAATTGATTGATTTTATTAATTCAATAATGATTTCATGACCATAAATTGGTTAATTACCTTATTTAGGGATAACTTAGTTTTGATTATATTTGCTAAAGTTGTTTAACTTTATCTCCAAGTTTCGAATAAAATATAATTTTAATTATAATCGAATAATTAACTTGGATAGATAAACATAAGATATTTTGAAATTATAATCAAAATCCCTTAAAATTAGTTGTTTCAAACTTGTCACAATAAACAGCTGTTAACAGTGGATTCGAGACCATCAGATCTCGACTCGAGACCACAAGATCTCGACTCGAAATCATAAAGGTCATTATTTTTTTACAACTCGAGACCATAAGATTACGACTCGAGACCATCAGGTCTCAACTCGAGACTACAAGGTCTCGACTCGAGATCATAAGGGCTCAAAAACTTCACAACTCGAGACAACAGTCTCGACTCGAGACCACTGAGTTTTCGACTAAGGGATTAAATCTTCACAACTCGAGACCGTGGTTGCGACTCGAGACCTCATAACTGACTCGAGATCTCATAAAATGTGATAGTCAAGACCATGGTTCCGACTCGAGACAACAGGTTGCGACTCGAGACCTCATAACTGACTCGAGCTCTCATAACTCAGTCGAGACCTGACTCGAGGCCCAACTCGAAACCTCATTATTTTAGGCTAACTCGAGCTCTCATAACTCAGTTCGATCCGCGCTAACAGTGGTTTGCTACTAACTAATTGGTTCTGTAAATACTTAGTTAATTAACAATGATCAAATAATGTTTTACAAAACCAAAATAGCTTAACTTGAATGAGCTTCTGATGTATTAATTCTGGCCAAAGCTGATTTAATATATCTATTTATTGTTCAAGTATTATAAAAGCTATGTTAAGTATGCATTACAAACGTGAAATGTCTTAATTCTAGCCAAAGCTGATTTAATTCATTTATGTTTAGCATGCTTGACAAGTGCATAACTAAAGTGATTGTCTCATTTCTGGCCAAAGCTGATTTGTCACGATTACTTTGCACACATACTTAAATGATTACACTTCTGGCCAAAGCTGATTTGTCTTCGTTTAAGTAGAATTTTTAAACAAGTCTATTATTTTGATGTTAGTAATAGACATATCACAACTTCTTCACATAATGATCCTTACATCAATGATCCTTAATTAATTTTTTATGATCATTTCGTCTGCCTTATTCTTAGTACCCATAATTTTACTCACTGTAATTTTTCTTCTATAAATTAATATCTCATCCACTCTAATTCCTAAACCTAAAATGTTTGCTTTATTTAAAGTTTCTATTAGAATTAGCTCTTAAATTAAATCCTTGATTATTTATTAAGACACGATAATCCCATTGCTCTCTTCTGATAAAGATTATAAGGAAGAAAATTAGAGCATGATGATTAGGATAAATCGAACATGATGTCTCTTATGATAATCAAGAACTCTCTAACATAATGCTATCACTAAAGTTATTTCAGATTAAGTCTTTCCTAAGGCTAATCTCTTATATATGGAATAATCACTAGAACTCCTAAGATGCATGCCTTCATTTAAAATTCTAAACTATAAAGCTAAGTGGTATATGTGAATACATAATAATGTACAATACCATGACCCATAAACTTAGGGGCTTACGCATGGAAATAAGTACAATTTTTCAGTACATTACATACTAAGATTTTCACTTGTACAATTTGATGCCTTATAAATCAACTATAACACTCAAAAATACCAAAGTATAATGAGTGTGTTGATAAGCAACATATGTACAAAGAAATAAATATTTGAAGCTGGAAAAATAAGTTGTTACTCACCTTACAACCACTTAAAACCTTAAAAGAGGATTGTTCTAAGGTCCATAGACAAATTACAACTGTTAATTCCACCTCTAAGGTTCTCCGAGGGAAAATCTCACTGCATCATTATGTCATTAGACTAGACATAAGCAACGAGACTATCCATTATTCTAAAGAACAGTTGGATGAATTAATTAGATAGTCACTTATTAAAGATATTTAACTCTACTAATTATAATATTCCTATTAACACATGATTAGTCGACTCTAGTTTTAAACGTTTCCTTACCAGAAATCAACAAATAATTAACATAAGAGTTAGTGACAAAATTAAATGTTAAGGCTATAAAAACCATAATAAGCAGTCTTCTAACAAACGCCTTTCGATACCTTATATACTCTGAAGATTAATCAGAATATAGTATCATAATTAAGCAATGTTATGAAGGTTGTGAGGTTTGCATAGTCAACATAAAGTCACACTTACCTTAAACTCTCATTTTATTTGTTCTAAACATCTGGATTGAAACATTATTAAGATAAAACTAGATGATACCTTACACTTTCACAACTTTTGTCATCATGAAAATGAGAATTTGACAAAAGGAAAATGAGACTTATAAATTTCATCCATTATAACCAAAATTCATGAGAAATCATGACATGGTTAATGAGAATGACTTTTCTTCTAATCTCATTCTAAGTGATTTTAAATCATGACGTTATAGCCCTAAATATTACTTGGCTTAAGGAATAAGTATGGGTCCATCATAAGTCATTCATTGACATTCATGGAACTTATTTCAAATGGAATATTCAGACACAATTCATTTATCATTTAAAAGACTATCAACTTGTATCTAAATTTTGTTGCATATGGCCCATGGTCTTAAAGAAATCTACTCATATATGTGCTTAACATGATTTCTATTAAATATGTCCCTAAGTTTTTGTGACATCTGGACATTAAGAAAATCAAGTAAAGTCTAACATATATATATGATAGGTTCCCACGTCACATACCTAATTGAAACTTCTCTTGTAGCATTTTAGAGATATTAAAAGATCAGTGGGAGCATTAAGTGTTTTAGAACATCTTGCAATAGTTGCAAGAGGTGGGGGAGTGAAAATTTCACATTACCTCAATTTGCACCTCTTGTACAAGACACCGCTCCATCACGACACTGTTCCATCAATACTTGTCTCCTTAAAATCTAATGCTACTATTACAAAAGTTTCATTGTTGCTTAATTGTGGGCACACTTAGATTTCTTATCCAAACTAACATAATCCTCAACAAGAGAAACTACAATGACTAACGTCATTAATATGTTTTCTCTATTTAGAATTTGTTTGGTCGTTAAATATTGACCCTAAGCATGCTGAGTTCCTAAAGTTTTCTAAGGTCAGTGGGAGCAGTCAAAGTTCTTATCACGACTTGCAAGGAATACAAGAGGCGGGGGGAAGAGTGTCATTAAATTTTACTCCGAATTTAACTCCGATTACACCTCTTGTACACCATACTGCACCAACTCTTACAAACTTAGAATGAAAATGATAGCAACCTAACCAAGAGCTAATCCATAAAACTGAAACTTCTAACTAACCCAATAATCAACTCAGGAGGTCATCTAGGTTTAAAAACCCACTAACTTTGATGATTACATAACCTCCCTAATTGAAGTTGAAATGAATTTTGGAAAAGTTTACTGATCCTATCTCTTCTAATTAAGCCATTAGTGTCAATCAATCTTCTGAATGGAATAAAACTGTTTTCTAGTAAAAATGATTTTATGTGTTCGCATAACGTTTGGGATTTGATTGAATAATCTAAGAGTGTTCATAACTAAACCAAATCCTGATATAAACGTTAAGACACAAAGAAGCATGATTGATTGTCAAAGGTTATACTCAAGAAGAGATATATTATTAAAGAATCTTTCTTACATATCTAACAAAAGATTTCTTTTAGGATCATCACTGTTCTAGTAGCTTATAATAATTTTGAGCTACATTACATGAACATTAATACAACTTTCCCTAACAACTGGCTGACATATTTACATGTTCATAAAACAACCTGAAAGTTCTAAACTTAAGGTTAAAGAACACTTTATTTATAAGCCAATAAAATCCATGTATGGGTTAATGCAAACATCATAATGTGATGAAATCTTAACGTAATTATTTTCATCAACAACCAAGTGGATTAATGTACCTACCTCAAAATGAGTGGGAGCAATTAAATTAAACTTGTCTATATAGATGACATTCTTTTGACAAGTATATGTTACACAAGCCAAAGTATTGTTGTTACAAACTTTGATATAATGAGATCTCAGAGATATCTCTTACATAATAGATATCATAACATGTTGAGATAGACCAAATGGGACATTACTTTCGTTCCATAAGTTTAACATTAAATTGGTCCTTGCATATGTAACAAACAATACTGCTCTCCTTTAGAGGATAATAGGATAAATGAGATTGTTTCCTTACGCTTCATTAATTAGAAGCCTTATGTAAGTTCAAGTCTATACTCGTTTAGATATTACTCACATTGCAACACACTAGATATGTCTAGATAAACGTGAAGCATCCAATAGAGTATTATAATATCTTTAAAAGAAACGAGAGGCTATAATTTAAAGAAGAAGTGAGAACTCAAACCGGTTGATTACTCTAACTTTGTAATATTCAAAGAAGACAAAATGTAATTTCGGGTATATCTTTATGTTAACAGACAAAACCTATCTCATGGAGGAGTCATAATGGACTGATATTAACAACCTAAGTTATAACGACATAATATAGTCACTAAATATTGTTGGAAATTTATCAGTGGACTCATAAGTTTATTAACTCCATATAATTAATATATTGAAGACTTGTTGTGATAAAGTCAGCTACCATGTCTCCTTGAACAGTAACAGTTCGAGAGGTGCTGCATTAAATTTTCGATACGCACTTAATTATTCGTTTATGAACGAATTGAGGAAACTAAATCTTTGTATCGAATGCTTTCATGATATGCTTAAGGATCCTATAACTAAAAGTCTATCACCCATAACTATTATGTAAGCGCTTATAATAATCACGGGTATATTGATGACTATGTACAACTGCATATCGTACTATGAATGATTAACTTTTAATATTCCTCATCAGTTTGATTTTGTATGTCTCTAACATATGTTCTGCCGGTGTAATGACATATAGACAAATATAAATATAAATCAAACGCTAAAGGGCTTGTTAGTATTTTGATCATAACTGTTAGGTTTTAAATTGAGGCTGTAGTATGACTAATGGGGGTCCCGAGTCGCATAATGATTCAACGGCTGTATTTCTCTGCTACGGTTCTTGGTTTAAAGCTAAAATGAGTATTAACTTCTGATCAGACTAATCTAATACTCATGATAAATGATTATTCGGCTAAGTGGGAGAATGTAAGATTAAATATTTATTTATTTATATTTAATCTAGTAGCCATCATTATCATTTATATAATACGGATTAAAATATATTAAAACCTATAATAAATTAGTTGGTAATTGTTGATGGGCCAAATTACCCTAATTAACTAATTGGGTTTCCCCTTGGGTGTATATAAGGAGATTACTAGAGAGGGATTAGGGTTAGACCCTCATAACATCAACACTAAATCGCCCCTCCTCTCTCTCCATTACTACGAGTTCTTCGACCCTAAAGAACTCGGTACTACCATCAAGAAGATACATCCTAAAGGGGAACCAGACCAATCTGACGAACATGACGTCTACTTCCCTCTCTGGTGTGATTGCTGGCTTATCAGGTACACAATCATTATTTGTTTTCCATCACATGTTTATTGAATTGATCAACATGTCTATCTTGAAATTGTATATTTTTTGCTTTTCAAATTAAAATTGTTTGCAATTTGTTTTGTTATAAAAGAATAAGTTTTGTTCTTTATTGCTTGTTATCTCAATTACTACTTTTATCAACATAAATAAAGTCCTTTTCCACGTTTCTAGTGTCTTGTTTGGGTGATTTATTGTATTGGTTTTTGGCTGAAAAACATAAACAAGTCATTTCCACGTTTCCATGATTCCAAAAAAAAAAGTATCACAAAAAAATAAAAAAAAATGAAACAAACAAATAAAAAACTATTAAGCTAGAGTCCGTATTTTTGACAGATTTGTTACCGACGCATTTGGGTTAGGATCAACGTGTCGCCTGTGAGATGGTCGATGGGTTTAGACAAAGATTCGCTTCCATTTGTCTCGATTCTTGTATCGCGACAAACTTTTTGTTTCCGGTGTTTCTTTCCTCCATAGTTTGTAAACGCCTATGACCGGTAGGTTGAAGCTCGGTTGCGGTTGCGTGGTGTTCGGGTTACAGGGTCTCGATGGCACACCGAATGGAGGTCGGAAGGGATTCATGCTTACGGGTGAAAAGTTGAAAAAAAATAGTGGAGAAAGTTTTAAAAAAAATAGAGAATGTGGGTGAAAAGTTTATAAATAATGAGGTGAAAAGTGGGGATTATATAGGGTTAAAAGTTGAAATAAAAAAAGGTAGTTAATGCATTTGATCGTTTGATCAACGGTAGAATTTTGAAACTCGTGCGGGCTCCAACGTGGTTTAAAAAAAACGCTTTTTGAATTTCTGGTTCAAAAACGCCCCCGGGGGGGGGGGGGGGGGCGGTGGCTCCGGCGTGGTGGGGCTTTTTTTTTTCTTTTTTTTACAAAAACGTCCTAAAACATAATGACTACAGGTGGTCTAAGAGGTTCAAAAAGAGAAGTTGGAGTGAGCATTCGTTCCAAATATCTATTATCAACTTAATAAATATAACTTCACTGGTGGACATTTGTTAGGGCCAGACCCCCCTTCCCCTAAATTTTTGTTTTGTGGTGTTAATTTTACTGATCTTTTTTTTTTTTGAAATTTTTTAGTGTAAAATATTGAATTTTGAGAATCCACCATCTCCCGCTGATTTTTCGTTCAAGATCCGTCAATGTATAATTTGTAAGTTGTAATTGGAACACAACTAGTGAGAAGGATATAATAATGATCTGTGCCAGCTTGTTACAAGGAGAATGCGTAGGTGATCTCTACCTTATTAGAAAGATGTTTTGTGATCACTGCAATTATTGGTGAAACAATATTATTGGTGATCACTCCCAAGCTTAATAAGATGTGATGAGGTGATTACTACCTTCTTAATGACATGTTGTAATGGTGATCTCTACCAACATAGAGAAGATTTTAGTGGAGGCAAACTCAATGCCGAAGATCAAGAAGTAGACGTAAGGTGAATTTTTAAACATCCACCCTAACTATTATACATTCGGTGTCATATCCTTTCTTATTTCTTTATATACGTGCGAATTGTATATATTGTTTCCAAGAACTAAACCAAAGTTGTTAAAAGTCGATTTTCTTTTTTTTAAAAAGGGTGAGGGTATTGACACCCCCCCCCCCCCCTTTTTGTGTGCACCCCCCCCCCAGAGGTGGCATATAGGGCAATAAGGGGCGTATATAGTGTGAAAGCAATTAATGTGCCAGAAAAAAAGTGTTTTGATAAGCCTCTCATTGCCCTATGAGAGGCATATAAGGTTGTGGTAGTTGGAGCATTAAACCCTATACGCCTCTCATTGAGCAATGAAAGGCTTATCGGCACGACTTTTGATGATTTTAAGGTATAATTACTGACATGAAAGGAGTTCAGTCTGAAAAAGCGTGGAAGTGACCCATATGACCCTTATCGACCTATACGACCCTTATCGAGAAAAAATGTTTGTTTACCCAAGCATACGGGATTTATGGCTTCCAATTTTTTTCAAACTCGCAAAATTCTGACTGAACTCCTGAAGATTCTTAACTAAAAAATTTGGTTGAGACCGTGAAGCATAAAGATGTCGTTTTGGGGCATTGGTAATATTTTTGGCGAAGATTCGAACCAGTCGTACGTCTCCGAAAGCGTTTGGTTATCCGGCGTTGATCGAGGTGAGGAGGAGGTTGTGTCCGTGCCTCGTTGTGATGATGGGGGTGTGCGACCCACGTTACCTGACTTGAACCAGGTGTTTATAGATGAGGGGGAACCATCTTACAATATTGCCCAAAGTTATCCGCGACACGAATACGGGACTTACCATTCGTATACGGAAAACAAACACAAGTTAGAGTATGAGGAAGGTGCTAAGGAGTATGAGAAAAATGATAAAGAAGTCGAAGAAGGTGCTAACGACTTTGAGGAAAATGATAACGAAGTCGAGGAATGTGCTAAGGACTTTGAGGAAAATGATAACGAAATCGAGGAAGGTGTAATGTACTTTGAGGAGGATGTTGACGACGACGAACCTGCTAACGAGGAAGGTGTTCACGACGACGAGCGTGCTAACGAGTAACTTGCTAACGAGGAAGGTGCTAATGACGAGAAAGAAACAAAAGAGGTATGACATAACCGTCAATTACGTGTTATTCGTGTTACATAATGTTGATATAATTTTTAGAGTGGATAAAATGATTTTGTATACGTGTTATTCGTATGTATATAATTTTTATTAGGTAGGAGAAATCTAGAAAATGTTTGACCCATCCCGACCTTAACCCGAACCCGACCCCGACCCGAAATTGTGTCATACATATTAACCCGATTTCGTTATCATTTTGGTGAAATATTATATATGTTCTGGTGAAATATTTTGTTAAAAATAGATTACTTAGGCTTGTAAATGAACCGAACGAACACGAACGAGGCATGTATACTGATTATTTCACAGAAAATGTATGACACGAAATTCCATTCAAACCCTAAAATGTGTCATACATATTAACCTGAACCCGATGTTGAACCCGAGTTTTTTTATTGTTTTTTTGACAAATTAATATATTAATTTCATTTATGTGGATTTCTAATGAACCTTTTTTTTGAGGTATTTGGGTCACTTGAAGAATTGAAGAATTGGGTATACAAAAGAGAAGTTGCGAAAGGTTACGTCATTGTCACCCAACGAACAAGGAAAAAAGGCGAAGGTGCATCAGCAAGGACAGTGAAGATATGGTTGCAATGCGATCGTGGCGGCGAACACAAAAGTAAAGCATCCGTTCGGCGTTCCGGTAGCAAAAAGGTCGGTTGTCCTTTTAGTCTGATAAGGAAACTAGACTCAAGTAGTGGTAGTTGGAGCCTTGTGGAGAAGAAAAACATTCACAACCATGAGCCTGCTGAATTTCTCGAGGGCGACGCGTTTGCTAGAAGGCAGACCCCGGACGAAGAATCACTGGTGGAGAGACTTTATATGCAAGACATGGAGCCTACAAATATACATTTAACCATAAGAAATCAGTACCCACATAGCGTGTGCATTCTACAAGATGTACAAAACGTGATTAAAAAGATTAAACGAAAAATGTACGGCGATCGAACTCCAATGCAGATATTGGAGAGCATGTTGCAAGAAGAAAGGTACGTTTATTTCACCAGAGTGAATCCCTCCACAAACGCGGTCGAGGAGGTTTTTTTCGTTCATCCGGACTCGTACAACATGTGGCGTGCATTCCCACATGTGTTGATGATTGATGCTACCTACAAGACGAATGAGTATAAGCTTCCGTTCATTCAAGTTGTGGGTGTGACATCGACACACAAGTCTTTTTGTGTGGCTCATGCGTTTATCTCTAAAGAAAAAAAAGATAACTTCTTATGGGTCCTGGAGAAGCTCAAAGAAATGTTGGTAGATTGCATGGAGCCACGTGTAATTGTAACAGATAGGGATCAAGCTTTGATGAATGCCTGCGATAAAGTATTCCCAAAAGCTTCCAAATTGCTATGTAGGTGGCACATCTCACAGAATATTCTAAAACACTGTCGGGCAAAATTTACGGAAGAAGACTGGAAAATATTCAAGCTTTCTTGGTCTCGATTGTGTAATTCTCCCATTCCAACGATATACAATTATAACTTTCAGCGGCTTTTCACGCGACTGGTTAACGACGGACGATCAGGTACATATTATATTAGTTTACATACATTCATGCATACATATATACACACAAACATTACAAATCATTGTATTCAATTTTTTTTCAGATGTTGTGGATTATTTGTATGATGTGTGGCTGAAAGATTATAAAGAAAAGTTCGTTTCAGCTTGGACTAACACAGTCCCCAATTTTGGTCAACATACAACCAACAGAGTTGAAAGCCAGCATTCTAAGTTTTAAAGATACATTAAAGGGCCAAACAACTCGCTCCATAGACTTGTGTGTCATGTTGGCAAAGTTGTAGAGTCACAAAAGATACAAATAAAACTTAGTTTTCAGGAGAGCAGGTCCGTGCAAATGGGGGACCACAGATTTCTATTTTTTGACAACCTACGCGGTAATGTTTCCCTAAAAGGCTTAGAGTTATTGGTTGTCGAGTGGAAGAAGCTAAATGCGTTGAGGGCAGGAGGGGGGACTTGTGGCCACCAGCTTTCTACGGGTTGTGGGTTGCCATGTGCTTGTCAGATGGAGTGGTGGGAAATTACAGGTAACATAACAACTATAACATATGCTTCGATCCATAGAATATAATCATCATTATACTTCATGTTTTAACAATGATTCTTGAAAAACATGTTGCAAAATTCCACTTGCCGCGATAGATAAATTCTGGAGAAAACTTGATTTTTCGACAGAAGAACTTAATCAAGACGAGTGTAATATTCAGGCGGAAATGGATAACCTCACACAGCAACTACATACGCAGCCACCTCTAGTGGTAAAAAGCATGTTGTCGAAGATGAAAGCGGTGTTGAATCCAAGTATGACTGACCATCAACCGCCTGAGGTACAACAAGATACTAGGGGCCGCCCAACTACGAAAGTAAAACAACAAAAGAATAAAGATAAACAACCTGAATCACAGAGGAACGACTACACTCAAAAGCCAAATGTGCGACGTAGTCGTTCAAAGAAAACCAAAGAAGAAAAAAATAAACTTCCAATTATAGATAAAGACTTTCCACGGTTGGCCGGGCATAGGTACATATGTATATACATACATATATTTAGAATTCTTTTTCAATTTTTTATTTTTTAATATTTTTTAGTTTTTTATTTTTTTTTGCCAATTATAGGTACAAAAACGTGATCGAGCGTTTTAAGGATTGGCTTCCATCTAGCTATCGGAGATACATAACGCATATCGAAGATGCCCAGCCGGACGGTAACTGTGGGTTTCGATCCATAGCTATGGGTTTAGGGTATGACCAGAAAGAGTGGAAGTCGGTCCGCCAAGAGCTACTCGACGAGATGTTCATTAACAGAATGCGTTGGGGGCATATACTCGAATCATTGGACAAGGGATGTTACGATAATGTGTATCGATCGATAAATTGGTTAAATGTTGAACCTGCACCTATGGCATGCTGGATGTGGTTGCCCTACACAGGGTTGTTGGTGGCTAAAAAATTTGGGGTGATTGTTCAACATTTAAGCAACGGTGTTTGTCAAACTTACTTCCCGATGTTCGATGGACCGCAGGTTTACCCGAACCATTCCATTTTAACGATTGCTTATGTCGAAGATAGCCATTTCATCATGGTTAAGTTAGCGGATGATAGCCCGATGCCAGTACCAAATGGACTTTGGAATATATACCGAAGTATGGAAGCTATGGAATCGGAGACAATGTACATGTCTCGTATTGCACAGGGTAGGGCGTTACTACGTAGTAATAAAACTCGACAAAAAGAAGTTATTGACTTGTGTTAGGTGTAGCATCCGTGAAACATAGTGTACGCAATGAACTTATTAATGTTTCTCTTTATTATAATTTAAATATATTGTAACATCCGTCAAATATAGTGTACGCAACAATTTTTTTATAAATTTTTTTAATTAAAGTGCTTCATTTAAAAGAAAAGAGTACAAAATAAAAGAAAACTATTGTTTTAAAGGGATTTAAAATTGTTGACTCAAACTAAAAATGAAATCTGTTTTTTTAATAAAAGGAATTAATTTTAATATAAATAAATGAATAATAAAAAAAATTAGAATTACACAAATAAAAAAGGGAGGGGTCCTTCTGCATCGGACCGGCCTCCCCCAGGTTTCGAACTCGCACCCTTCGCATAGAACACACAAGCATTAACCAGTTTATCCTCCTGTACAGGAGCTGATAAATTGGTTATAGTATATCCTTTATACACTTCATAAGCCCCTCATTGATTCAAAAATCTATCCGCCCCTTATTGCCCTATACGCCCCTCATTGATTCAAAAAAGGGAGGGGTCCTTCGGTATCGGACCGGCCTCCCCCGGGATTCGAACTCGCACATTTCGCATAGAACACACAAGCCTTAACCAGTTTATCCTCCTGTACAGGAGCTGATGAATTGGTTATAGTATATCCTTTATAGACTTCATACGCTTTAAACCCAACAACTCCTATAAGTTGCTCATTGAACCATACGGCCCTCATTGAACACAAACACTTTCCCAACTTCAATAAAGGGGTAAACTAGATCTAAAATTTGAAAACTCACACACTAAAACACCAAGAACACACACACGCTCTGGACCACACGATGTTAACAAGACAAACTCTAGACCACACGATGAAGGTTAGTTTGTATTCCAAATTTTATTGCTTAATCTTCAACCTTTTTTTATTTTTTGGTTTTATTTCCGCCGTTTGTGGTGGTGTTGGGTTTGACGGTGGTGTTGGGTTTGATGGTGGTGGGGGATTAACTGTTGTGGGGAATGACGGCGGTGGGGGATTGACTTTGGTGGGGAATGACGGCAGTGGTGATTGACAGCAGTGGTGGTGGTGGTAGTGGTGGTGGTGGCTGTGGTGGCTGTGGTGGTGGTGGTTGTGGTGGTTGTGGTGCTGGTTTTGGTGGTGGTGGTTGTGGTGGTGGGGATTGACGGCTGTGGTGGTGGTGATTGTTGTGGTGGTGGTTCGGCTGGTGTGGTGGTGGCTGTGGTGGTGGTGGTGGCTGTTGTTGTGGTGGTGGTTAGGCGGGTGTGGTGGTAGTGGCTGTGGTGGTAGTGGTGGTGGTGGTGGTGGTTAGGCGGGTGTGGTGGTGGTTGTGGTGGTAGTGGTGGTGGTGGTGGTGGTTAGTCGAGTGTGGTGGTGTTGGTGGTAGCGTAACCCTACCCGACCCCCGGCCCGACACGTTTGCCGGGTCTAGACTTATATCATCGTTTTTTTTAAATGTGCATACGTTATTTTTATTATTATATTTATTATTTTTAACAATATATTTTCGGATGTCGGGTCTAATGCTATAATTGTATGTTTTATTAAAAGGATATCGAAAGTCGGTGTTTTGACGGTGGTGGTAGCGTAATCCTTATGGAGAAGTACACTGCGTTCATATTTCAGATTCAAACGCTTAACTGCGTTCGTATTCCAGATTCATGCACCGGAACGTCCACCAACGACAATGCTTCTGCACCCACAGTTTGTGACGGTGGAAGTAGATATTTACCGATGACTATGAGGGTGAACTGGAATGTTCTTCCACCTCCACCAACGACAATGCTTCTGCGTCAGCAACGTCGAGGGAGAACTCCTTCTGTACGGATTGGTTCTTCATGCTGTGGAACCGGTTACTGAGATATCTTCTGTAACAACGAGGGAGCACCAGATCAGGTCGGAGGTTCTTCATGTGGTAATGGGGAAGCGGAAAGCACGTTTACCGTGGAACGCATCCTTAAACTTGATAGCAACAATATGGTGACCGAATAGAGATATGAATAACCGATACAGTTTGCAAGAATTTAAGAATATGTAACAGTTAGCGATTTAGGGTTTAGGGTTTAGTCGTTACATTTTGTATTAAAATGACATGTTTTGTGTATTAATATAAAACGATGTTTCGTGTATTTATTGCGTTATGGTTAATAAATAACAAGTGAAAAATAATTAAAGTCATAATAATAATTGATAAATAAAAAAATTTACATTTTATTATACACAAAATTCATTTCATAAAATATCGTCATGGGTCAAAGACCGTACCCGACCCCCGGCCCGACCCGTTTGCCGGGACTAGATATAACATCGTTTTTTTTAATGTGCATATGTTTTATTATTATTATTATTATCATTATTATCATTATTATTATTATTTGTTATTATTATTATTATAATATACAATAATAATAACAATAACAACAATAAATAATAATAAATAATAATAACAATAAATAATAATAAACAATAATAATAATAAATATTAACAATAATAATAATAATAACAATAATAATAATAATTTTAACAACAACAACAATAATAACAATAATAATAATAATAAACAATAATAACAATAACAACAATAAATAATTAATAACAATAATAATAATAAATAATAACAATAATAATAATAATAAATAATAACAATAATAATAATAATAATAATAATAATAATAACAACAATAATAATAAAAATAATAACAATAATAATAATAATAATAAACAATAATAATAACAATAACAACAATAAATAATAAATAATAATAATAAACAATAATAACAATAACAACAATAAATAATAAATAATAATAATAAACAATAATAACAATAACAACAATAAAAAATTTCACGAAAAATAAATTGTTAACTTGGAAAAGGTGTTAGTAGATGTATCGTATTACACAGGGTAAGGCGTTAGTAGATAGTAATAGAACTTCACGAAAAAGAATTTGTTAACTTGGCAAAGGTGTAACATCCATGAAATATAGTGTATGCAACAATTTAAAAAAAATATTAATTAGGGTGTTTTATAACATAAAAAACCCTTAATTACCACATAAAATTGTTAAAAAAATTAATTTCAAATGAGTCGTATAGGGCAATGAGACACATATACAACACCTATAAGGTGCTCATTGATCAATAAGCCTCCCCTGGCCTTATGAGTGTCTCATTGACCAATAAGCCTCCCCTGGTGGTTTCCACTTTTAAAGTAGTTTTTGAATCAATGAGGGGCGTATAGGGCAAAAAGGGGGGTATAGGAGTTGTCAAATAAAAAAGGGAGGGGTCCTTCTGTATCGGACCGGCCTCCCCCGGGATTTGAACTCGCACAACTCACATAGAACACACAAGCCATAACCAGTTTATCCTCCTGTACAGGAGCTGATGAATTGGTTCTAGTAAATCTTTTATAGACTTCATACGCTTTAAACCCAACAACTCCTATAAGTTGCTCATTGAACCATACGGCCCTCATTGAACACAAACACTTTCCCAACTTCAATAAAGGGGTAAACTAGATCTAAAATTTGAAAACTCACACACTAAAACACCAAGAACACACACACACGCTCTGGACCACACGATTTTCACAAGACAAACTCTGGACCACACGATGAAGGTTAGTTTGTATTCCAAATTTTATTGCTTAATCTTCAACCTTTTTTTTATTTTTTGGTTTTATTTCCGCCGTTTGTGGTAGTGTTGGGTTTGTCGGTGGTGTTGGGTTTGACGGTGGTGTTGGGTTTGATGGTGGTGGGGGATTGACTGTGGTGGGGAATGACGGTGGTGGGGGATTAACTTTGGTGGGGAATGACGGCGGTGATGATTGACGGCAGTGGTGGTGGTAGTGGTGGTGGTGGTGGTGGTGGTGGTTGTGGTGGTGGTTGTGGTGGTGGTGGGGGTGGTTGTGGTGGTGGTGGTGGTGGCTGTGGTGGTGGCTGTGGTGGTGGTTCGGCGGGTGTGGTGGTGGCTGTGGCGGTGGCTGTGGTGGTGGTGGTGGTGGTTAGGCGGGTGTGGTGGTGGCTGTGGTGGTAGTGGTGGTGGTGTTGGTGGTGGCTGTGGTGGTAGTGGTGGTGGTGGTGGTGGTTAGGCGGGTGTGGTGGTGGTGGTGGTAGGGTAACCCTACCCGACCCCCGGCCCGACACGTTTGCCGGGTCTAGACTTATATCATCGTTTTTTTTTAAATGTGCATATGTTATTTTTAATTATATTTATTATTTTTAACAATATATTTTCGGATCTCGGGTTTAATGCTATAATTGTATGTTTTATTAACAGGATATCGAAAGTCGGTGTTTTGACGGTGGTGGTAGCGTAATCCTTATGGAGAAGTACACTGCGTTCATATTTCAGATTCAAACGCTTAACTGCGTTCGTATTCCAGATTCACGAATAGTTTCTGGTCAACGGACTGATCGGTAACGTTACTGATATTCGTTAATTTACACATATTTTAGTCCCCCATTTTACCCCTATTTTATGCGTTTTTGGCCGTAAAACCGTCATTCGGATACTTAATTATCTACACTTTTGTTTACAGGCCTAAAACAGCATACCAGACAAGATGATAGCGAAAACGAGGACTTTCCGGACAAAACGACGAAGCTGCGGACATTCTGTTAAGGAAACTGACCTGGGCCTGTGGAACGGTCGTGCGACCTGATGCACGACCGTGCATCTCCGACAGTTGTTGATTAGTCCGGCAATGAACAAGCAGTGCAACTAGGCGTGCAAGGGAAACAAGACCAGACCGGTGACGCACGGTCGTTCCATGATTTGCACCCCGTGCGGATCCGATGATCAGCCAAACTCTCGGCAATGAACGACCGGTGCGACCAAGCGTGCAACAAGAACCCGGCGAAGAACGACCGTGCCACAGGAAGAACGGTCGTGCGATTTCGAATCTGGTCAACGATCTGATGACGTCATGCAGTATGGTGTGCCATACCCAATAATTGCTTAAAGTGCACGGTCGTGCCATAGGAAGAATGACCGTGCCACAGCGAAAAAATATAAAAACATAACAAAAACATTATGTTCGAAATTATGGAATTTTGGGAGCTTCACAGGCGAATTTACAGGCTCCGGAGGCTTTGCTTTTGACCCGGATTCAAGCCACATTGTGCCGTTTAGCTCCATTACTACCCGGATCCTTAGTCTAGTACTTGTTTAAGGTTTGGTTTTCTAATCTTTCCATGATTTTGTTAATCTTTCAAGTACTTAGATTAAAGTTTATGTATTATTGTAGCCTTTGGGCAAAAACACAAACAATCCCTTGCTAGATTATAGCCATTAGTGTGTTAAGCTTTGTTTGTAATGACACTTGAAGTATTTTCTATGTTAATCTTTGATGATTAGTTTGCAACCTTGTTATTGATATTGAATTCTTGATTATAAGTAATTATGTTGGATGATTGATGCTTGGTTAGTTAAGATAGTTGAAAAATGAAGCTTAATTAATCTTGTATTAGTAAACTTAGAACTTGGTTAACTAGTTTAGCTTGGTTTAAATGTATGCATCATGATACTAGAAATGGTTAGTGATTTAATAAAGTGTAATTATTGTTAATCAAGAGAGCTTGCCGTCACGTAAGGACCTTAACGGGTTAGATGGTGTCGTTATAAATTCTTGCCATGATTTGTTAGCTTAGTTAGTAGTTTAGGCCAAAATTGCTATCTTGGTGAATTATTGTGCAAGATTTGTAAAATGAACTCGGTTGTGATTTAATCTAGTTT
This sequence comes from Helianthus tuberosus, assembly GCA_030545235.1. Lineage (NCBI taxonomy): Eukaryota > Viridiplantae > Streptophyta > Magnoliopsida > Asterales > Asteraceae > Helianthus > Helianthus tuberosus. The sequence continues at coordinate 155,134,561 of CM060409.1, forward strand.
ATGCTTGACAGTTGGTGGTTGCATTGTGTTTATCGGTGCCGCTTTCCTTGTTTAAGTGAGGTTAGAAAACTCCTAACGGATGACTAACTTATTTTTAAGAGATTTTCATAGACATTTATCAATTGCACGTTAATGAACAATTTTAGGTGGTTAAAGTGTGTTTATCGTTTTAGCTTTCCGAATGGTTGTCATGTTAGGATTCCCGAAAGGGATACTAATTGTCTTAAATTGGAAAATTGACCGAATGCTTCTAGTGCCAAAACCGACTTAGTTGACATGCTGTGGTTGTGTATTAAGCAAGGCTTTTTATCTATTATCTATTATGTTTTTATTATGTATTTATTTACGCTTACTTTAGTTTAATTAAAATCAAACCAAACTTATGTTTTTACCGGTAGTTTAGTGACAAAGGTCTAGTATTATTTCTCCGCCCATTTCCTTGGATCGATACTTGGTTCTTACCGATACTTTATTACATATGTGACGGGGTACACTTGCCTCTTTCGTGTGTGTTTTGATGTAAAAGTAATAATCACTTTTATAAATTTAAAACCAAATCGTGTGTAAATTCATTGCAAAATTATGTATATATACGCACACGTCAGTTACTCTACTTGTCCTCCGATTTAAGCGGTGCGCTCCGATTTCGGTTGCTTCATAGGACTCACTTGAATAGTCTCGGAAGTGGATTTCGGTTGGTTCAGATCTCTTTGGGTATATTCGAAACCAACTAAAATACGTTGAATTACTGAATCAACAGAAATAACTGAAATCGAGAGTCAACTTCTTCATCATATTTTTCATGCATTTCCATTAGCCACAGTTGTACGAAGAAACTGTTCGATTTTACGGTTTGTTTGAGAACCTGATTCAGATACACAACGGGTTCGTGTGAATCTAAGTAATAATATGTAATAGTTAGCGATTTAGTGTGTAGGGTTTAGGGTTTCGGCTATGTATTGTATTACATTTTGTATGAAAGTGTTGTGTTTTGTGTTATTTTATCAAAGAATGTTCACTTACATTTGCGTTATGGATTATAGAGAATTTGACGTTTTATAATAACACTTGATAAAACAAATGTAGAAGTTTTATAATACTAATTAAAAAAATGTTGACGTTTTATAATACTAATTAAAGACATAATAATAATTGATAAATAAAAAATTTGACATTTTATAATACACAAAATTCATTTCACAAAATATCGTCATGGGTCAAAGACCGTACCCGATCCCCGGCCCGACCCGTTTTCCGGGACGAAATGGACTTTGAAATACCTCACCGACGTATAGAAGCTATGAATGGGTGACAATGTACATGTATCGTATCGTATTAATTATTATTATTATTACTATTATTATTATTATTATTATTATTATTATTATTGCTAAGTTAACGGGATGATTGTCCGATGTCCGTACGAAATGGACTTTGAAATACGTCACCGACGTATAGAAGCTATGAATGGGTGACAATGCACATGTATCGTATTACACAGGGGTAGGGCGTTAGTAGATAGTAATAGAACTTCACGAAAAAGAATTTGTTAACTTGGCAAAGGTGTAACATCCGTGAAATATAGTGTATGCAACAATTTAAAAAAAATATTAATTAGGGTGTTTTATAACATAAAAAACCCTTAATTACCACATAAAATTGTTAAAAAAAATTAATTTCATATGAGTCGTATAGGGCAATGAGACCCATTTACAACTCCTATAAGGTTCTCATTGATCAACAAGCCTCCCCTGGTTGACACCTTATGAGTGTCTCATTGACCAAAAAGCCTTTCCTGGTGGTTTCCACTTTTAAAAGGAATTAATTTTAATATAAATAAATGAATAATAAAAAATATCAAATAAAAAAGGGAGGGTTCCTTCTGTCTCGGACCGGCCTCCCCGGGATTCGAACTCGCACAACTCGCATAGAACACACAAGCCTTAACCAGTTTATCCTCTTGTACAGGAGCTGATAAATTGGTTCTTGTAAATCCTTTATACACTTCGTACGCTTTAACAACAAATCCTATACGCCCTTTTTGCCCTATACGCCCCTCATTGATTCAAAAACTACTTTTCAAGTTTGACCAAATAGAGAATAGATCTAAAACCCACACACTGAAACACCAAGAAACACACACTGTCTCTCTCGTATAGCTCGGCTTAGAACGTATCAACCTATACGGTCCATATTTTCATAAAAGGTTAGTGTATTATTTCATCTTTCCTTCGTTTATTTTTTATTTTTTTTTAAAATTATGGCCGGTGGTGTTGGGTTTGACGGTAGTGTTGGTGTTGGGTTTGACGGCGGTGTTGGGTTTGACGGTGGTGGGGGATTGACGGCGGTGGAGGTTTGACGGTGGTGGTGGTGGTTGTGGTGGTGGTTATTGACGGCTGTGGTGGTGGTTAGGCGGGTGCGGTGGTGGTTAGGCGGGTGTGGTGGTGGTGGGGGTTTGACGGTGGTGGTGGTGGTGGTTGTGGTGGTGGTTATTGACGGCTGTGGTGGTGGTTTGGCGGCTGTGTTGGTGGTGGTTGTGGTGGTGGTGGTTGTGGTTGTTGTGGTGGTGGTGGTGGTGGTTTGTCGATTATTTAGATGTTAATTTGTTAGAAATTTCTTACAAGTTTATAAAAATTGTAAAAAGTTTATAATATGACACGTATTATATATTAATTTTTGCAGATATGTCAGACGAGGAGGAGTTTGGTGCGATACAGGTGCCTAGATTCGATAAGATGGCCGGGGGTGATTGTTCGGGTAATCCCTTTATGGACTACCCTAACAATTCTAGGGAGTATAAACGTTTTAACAGGTTGCGACAAATGAAGGTGGGTTGGCAGAGGGCGTTGTCATGGGAGGCTTTACGGGAGGTCGGGGAGGAGGAGAGAGCCCGAGGTTTGATCAGGGAGAATTCCCCGTGGGATCGCATGTTTTCGGTGGCGGCTGGGCCATCTTATAGGACCATGATGGTGGAGTTTCTGTCCACATTCGTGTTTCGTCCACGGCCGGCTGACCGGCCCAATTCGGATATGGACGATCCGAACGTGGAAGCACCGCCTCCCGAGGTATCTTTCTGTTTGTTCGGGCAGCGACAAAATTGGTCGCTGCGTCAGTTTGTTGTTGCCACCGGGTTCTATACTGATGATGAGTTGGTTCAGGACATCTATACCACCGCGATTTGGGCTATGCCTGATGATCAGTTGTTTGCTTGGTGGCCCACTCTATGTCCTGGAAGACCCTTCGATAAGAAGGCCCGAGTTTCTGACATTCCTGACCCACTCGTTCGCTACATACACCGCTGCATTGCCACGTCGATCTCTGCGCGTGTCAAAAGCAACGAGTGGGTCACGAAGGTGGATTTGTTCTTTCTGTACTGCTTATATACGGGCACACCGTGCGCCCTCTATCGCTGTCTGGCGGAGTATTTCGCCTCGTACGGCAAACGGCAGAGGCGTAGCCGTTTGATTGGAGGGGCGTTTATCACGCGTATTGCCCAGCATTGCGGTCTGTATTACCCATTCTTTGATGATATGCCGGCCCCATCACCACACGAGCTCTTAGATCTTAGGACGATGAGAGGGATGAAGATTGCGGTGAACTTTCCGGATATCGGGCATCGGTTTGTTGACGAACACCAACAGATTTATGAACCACAACCGATAGTCCACCAGCCACTGCTCGAGGCTGGGGAGGTGGAGATGCCGCATATTGCTGACGTGCCTGCTATGGATGGAGACATGGAGCCTCAGGTTGACCACGGGGCATCCGCAGGAGCCGCCACAGATTCCACAACGCGTTTATCATGCAGTGCGGTTGCCTCAGTCCACCCAACGTCTCCTTGAGAGGCTGGTGGCGGGTCAGGATGGTATGATGGCCAGCTGGACACAACAGTTTCAGCGGATGGACAGGCGGATGGACCGGATGGAGGATTTGATGGAGTGGGTGATGGCTAGTGAGGCCGAGAGACGTACCCAGGCGGGGTTGCTGGTTCGACCCCCGCCACATCCACGAGTATATCCGGGTTTCGACATGGAGGCAGGTCCGTCCGAGACGCAGGCAGGTGGTGGGGATGATTCTGACGACAGCGATAAGGAGATGGAGGATTAGTATTTGTTTTTGTTGGGTGAATTTTATTTTATTAAACATTTGTGGGCATGTATGAACAAATATTTATTTCTTTTTGTTTATTTTGGTATGTTTAAACATTTGTAACTTGATGAATGTTTGTTCGTTTTGTTATTTATGCTTAGTCGACTTATTTTAAAAAACAACATTTAAAAAAAAAATCTTAGTATATATAATAACAATGAAAAATAACAAGACAAACAACACAATATTCGATTACATATTTTTTAAAACTTAATATATATAAAAAACGGCATTTATAACTAATATTCGATTACATGTCTTGCATAAACTTACATACTAACAATGAAAAATAACAAGACAAACAACACAAAAAAATCCAACTGATTATCAACCAACGTTCCCTCTTACGAACAACACTTGAATGAATATCTTCAAATTCCGCTTCTTGCAATTTATAAATTCGAACCTCCTCTCTCAAAAAATTGACTTCATTTTTAAGCAAAGCCTTCGTATCGATCAGTTCTTTGATGACCACACATGCTCGATGACACATGGGAGGATCGACCCACACAAAGAAGTTGCACTTAGAACGCTGACACGAAAAAAAAAAAAAATCACTAATATACAAGGGTTAATGGAAAAAAAAATACATTAAAAACATACCATACTGTGACAAGTGTAAAATTGACGTCCGGGATTAGCTTCAGTCCAAGATGTTCTTAGTGCAGCCGTCCTACCACATCTGCAAACAACCATTGTGAATTTGTGATTGTGAAGATGGTGTATATTTTTATGGCAAGTAAAGATGACAAAAATACCCGACATTTGCAACCAACATATACAAGCTTTTAAAAAAAAACCAAACCAATATGCCGCTCATAGGCCCATACGCGCGTATGGTGGGTACGGATCCTGACAACTTTTCAGCTCATATGCCTCGTATAGCCCGATGAGACCCATATCCACCTACCTTTTCTGAAAAGTTAACAGGACATTTATGACACCCCACTTGCATATGCCTCTCATCGACCCATACGGGTCTCATTGAAGTTCAGTTTCACTTCCTTTATACTTTAACCGAGAACAAGTACAGTGTACATATCCAAATGCAAAAGTTATTTTTTGGTTAGACGAGTTCTGGACCACACGATGACAATCCGGAAGGGGACCGCACGCGTCTCTCGTATAGTTTTTGCTCTCGTATCGGTCTATATGGTCGGAATATTCAAGGTTAGTTTACCCTTGTTTTTTTGTGGTTTTATTTTGGCGGTTTGTGGTGGTGTTGGGGTTGGGGTTGTGGGGGTGGTGGTGTTGGGGTTGTGGTTGTGGTTGTGGTGGGGGTGGGTCGGCTGGGGTGGTGGTTGTGGTGGTGGTGGGTCGGCTGGGGTGATGGTGGTGTTGGGGTTGGGGTTGTGGTTGTGGTGGTGGGTCGGCTGGGGTGGTGGTGGTGGTGGGTAGGCTGTGGTGGTGGTGGTGGGTTGGCTGGGGTGGTGGTGGTGGTGGGTCGGCTGGGGTGGTGGTGGTTGACGGTGGTGTTGTGTTGTGGGTGGTAGGCTGTAGTGGTTTTGGTGGTGGTGAGGTCGGCTGTGGTGGTGGTGGGTGGTCGGCTGTGGTGGTGGTGGTGGTGGTGTTGGTGGTGGTGTTGTTTGTTTATTATATTTTACAATATAATTTCTAATATCGAGTCTAACACTATAATTCTATGTTTTTTAACAGGATATCGAAAGTCGGTGTTTTGACGGTGGTGGAAACGTAATTCTTATGGAGAAGTGCACTGCGTTCATATTTCAGATTCATGCGCCGGGACGTCGGTCTAGGGTGAGGTGCTTGGCGGTGGGGGATGCATCATCCAACATCATTAGCCAAGTCACTCGGAACTCTGACGGTGCACTCTTGATAGCATCTACCGACGCCCGGTAGTTCCGTGACCACCATATACCATCACGCGTCTGAACCGGCTTTTAAACCGGACGGAATCTAGGGAGAAACTGTTCGATTTCACGGTTTGTTTGAGAACCTGGTTCAGATACACAACGGTCTCTTTGCTTCGTCCACTAGAACTATTTGTGTATGCATTCTTTTGGTAACTACCAAAAGAATGCATACACAAATAGTTCTAGTGGACGAAGCAAAGAGACCGTTGTGTATCTGAACCAGGTTCTCAAACAAACCGTGAAATCGAACAGTTTCTCCCTAGATTCCGTCCGGTTTAAAAGCCGGTTCAGACGCGTGATGGTATATGGAGAAACTACGTTCCTATTTCAGATTCATGCACTAGAACGCCGATCTAGGATTACGTGTTATCGGAGTAGCCTGTTGACTCGTCAGCTCCAAGTGACGCTAGCCAACGCGGTCCGCCCCGTAACATGTCCTTCCAAGAGAGGAGTTCATTAGTGTTCTCACGAGCCTTCCACCAACGGGAATGCTACTTCGCTCACCATCCCGAAAAGACGCGGAAGGCTGGACGGTGGTTGATAAACGAAATGCCGACTCCACTACTCCAACCTCCTTATCCCTTATGCCATTTCAGTGTGGTAGATGTGAAGCAGTATCCCGTTGGAAGGTTGGGTTCGGTACACAATTTCAAGACAACCGTGGCTGTCTTTATATTGTGTATGTTGCACCCATCGTTTTCCTGTACAGGAATTCAAAAATATGTAACAATTAGCGATCTAGGGTTTAGGGTTTAGGGTTTAGTCGCATTCTGTATCAAAGTTACATGTTTTGTGTATTAATATAAAACGATGTTTAATTACATTTTAAATTACGTTTCTTGTTGCGTTATGGTTAATAAACGACAATTGGAAAAGAACTAAAGACTTTCAGAAGTTGACATTTTTTAACATACACATTGCGTTATAGAAACAATTAAACACATAATAATAATTGATAAATAAAAAAGTTGACATTTAATAAAACGTTATAATATACCCATTTAATAAAATTAAACACATAATAATAATTGATAAATAAAAAAGTTGACATTTAATAAAACGTTTAATAATACTTATAAAAAATTGGCATTTTATAATATATACAATTCGTTTTATAAATTTTTTTTTTGACATTTAATAATACTTATAAAAAATTGGCATTTAATAATATACACAATTCATTTCATAAAAATATGAAGTTTTTATATTACTAACACAATTTTTTATAACATTTTATAAAAAAAATTTTAATTTTCTTAATATTTCACAACTTCCCCATACAAATACCCTATCAAAATAAAGTTCCACACACCCCAATCATTGGTAATCATTGGCTGACACCCAATGATTGGCATTAATTAGATGGCAGGGGGTGTGTAAATACTTTTCAATCGTATTGGGCAATGAGGGGCGTATGGGTGGGGCCAGTTTCAGACGTATTGGGCAATGAGGGTCATTTAGGGTTAGGGGGTGTGTAGATACTTTTTTGGGGGGGGGGGGGGTGTGGATACCTCCACCGTTTAAAAAACCCCCTATTCTCCCTCTGAAGAAACCTCTCTATTCTCAAGGATAAATGTAAGATTTGTCTACATTTTAGACTCTACAATTAACTATACTATTTGCGAGATTTGCTAGGTATACTTGTTATCGTTGTACCCTATTTGCTCTTTGGGTTTGTCACGTCACAGGTTTTGGACGACTCCCGATTAGATGTAGATAGATGATATCACCTATATCTCTTCTTCATTAATATCTTAATAATCGATGTATTACTATTTACCACGTTTAAGCATGACAAATTCTTTGATGGCTTTGAAGATTAATATTAACCAAGTCAAATATAACTATGAATTATATACATGACATGTCAGTTAACCCATCAAATCTTACCTATTCTGAACAGGACTAGGTAATCGGAATTTTTATTATACTAAATCAATAATCAAACTTTCAACAAAGGCTATCACGTACGGTCCGTGTATCTTTTGCATTACATTAACTTAAGTGAGTTATTTTATGAATTAGTACATTTTTTATGAGTGAATAGTGTTTATTTTTTTACTTTTCCTTTTCCTTTTCACAAACTAATTTGAAGTCAATATGCGATTGTGCCACTTATCCTTAATGACGACCCTGACGAATAAATTGCTTTTTATGCAACAAGAAAAACACACTTGAAGTTATTAAATTTGTATGTACATGCGTGTTTTTTTAAGTAGTCACAAAGTTTCTTTTTAATGATTTTTTAGTATTTAATAACGACAATCTTAAACTAGCTTTAAAGTAATGATGATTTTTTTTTTTTTTTTGAAAAGTGGTTCAACTTCATGCACCACTTATTGTAGTAGTATTTAACTTGATATATATAATGTGTCAACTGCATCCACCAAATATATGTATTAATATGCTCCTGTATTACTTAAGGGATTTTTCTAATACTATTTTTGAAATTACTATGCAAAATTCACATTTTTGTATGTTAACTGAGTTTGACAAATTCTCTTGGGCAATTAAAATATATAATTGCTAGCCAAGTCAACCTGTACTTTTTATTAATATGTTACGTATAACTTTTGGGATTAATTATGATGTCAACCAAGTGTTATTAATACTAAACATTAGTTTTTGTCTATGACTATTTCCAAAACCAACCACCCTTAACTCCTTATAAATACAACATGACTTGTGTTTTTGTAAATACAACACAACTCAATACAACATAAAGATTTGTATTTAAAACACTTTTCGATACAATTATTATGGTGAAGATGAATATCATAAGCTTCTTATCTCTTTTTCTTTCTCTCATTCTTTCTATTGCTACAGCATCCTCAAACTCAGGTTTGTCATCAAGTTACTATGACCGAGTGTGCCCTGAAGCTCTCCCGACCATCAAACGTGTGGTGGAGGATGCATTGGCACAAGAACGCCGCATGGGTGCTTCTCTATTGCGTCTTCATTTTCATGATTGTTTTGTTAATGTAAGTGACTTCTTTCTACCAACTTATAATTGAAATTTTGCAATCGTCATCCAGGGGCGGACCCTACTATGTAATATGGGGTAGCCTCCGCTACCCCTTAACGCTCTGGTGGTAGTGTAAATTTTGGAAAATTTTGACGTTTTTTTCGATTTCGTTACCTCTTTTCTTTGAAATGTTGCCCCTATACAAACTTTCTAGATCCGCCACTGTCGTCATCCATCATAATAGAACTAATACATCCATATGGTTATTAGACCAATAATATAAACAAGTCACCTGTGAATTCATTAAGTGTTCAAGTTGATAACAACAATAGCAGTTTTGCACATTGCAATACGATAGGCTCATGTAATATAAACATTTATCTTAATGTTCTTCTACTTTAAAAAGTTAATAATTTGTTTTTATTTGTTATTAGAATAAACATGTAAATTTCATCAAACTTATGTACCTTTGCTAAACTGAGCATTCAAAAACTTCCATTATACTTTCTGTTGATTTGACAACAATTTTAAATTTCTGACGTTTAATAACTATAGAAAAAATTGTTTTTATATGATAATGATGCATTATTTAGTAACTTATGAATAAGGTGTTGCAAGATGAAGTGTTATCTTGTATAGCAATGTTTGCATTTAAGAGATTGGAAAGTGTTGGTGTTATTTTTTGAGATTATTTTCTATATGATGCAGGGATGTGATGCTTCCATACTTTTGGATCAAACGTCAACAATAGATAGTGAGAAAAATGCAGGCCCCAATGCAAATTCAGCCCGGGGATTCGAGGTTATTGACAAAATCAAAGATGAGGTCGACAAAGTTTGTGGTCACCATGTGGTTTCTTGTGCTGATATCTTAGCTGTTGCAGCTCGTGATTCTGTCGTTGGGGTAAGTAAAACACACTTAACAAGTTTCTAATAGTTCAACCGAGCATACCTATGTGGTACAACTTTGCATGCATGTTTTCATCAAAGACATTATTTTGCAATATATGTTGAAAGAAAAAAAGTTTGTATGATGATGCATTTTTTGACGGTAATCCTAAAACTTATATGGTATGTAGCTTGGTGGCCCATCATGGAAAGTGAAGCTTGGAAGAAGAGACTCAACCACGGCTAGTCAAACCGCAGCTAACGCCAACATCCCAGCACCGTCCATGGACTTACCCGCCCTAATAAAAAACTTCGAGGATCAAGGGCTAGATGAAGAGGACTTGGTTGTACTTTCAGGTGCACACACTCTAGGGTTTGCTCAGTGTCGAACCTTTAGGCCTCGTATTGACAGTGATAGCAACATAGATCCAGCCTTTGCAAGCCACCTTCGAACCATTTGTCCACAAGTTGGCGGTGACTCAACTCTTGCACCACTTGACCCGACACCAAGCTCGTTTGACGTAAAATATTTTTCTAATTTGGTGAGTAAAAAAGGGCTTTTGAACTCTGATCAAGCACTATTAAGTGGTGGTGAAACTGCTGAGCTTGTTTCGAAGTACAGTGGTTCCCACGAAGAGTTTTGGGAGGATTTCGCAGAATCTATGATCAAAATGGGTGATATAAAGCCATTAACAGGGAATAGAGGTGAAATTCGCAAAAAATGCAGAAAAGTTAATTCGGAATATTAAGAGTCGGTCAAGCGGGTTAAATCGTTTTATGATAATCTTATTATATTATGAATTTTTGGGTTTTCTTTTTCTAGTTTTGTTGTCGGGATGTTGATTTTTTGAAAAAAAAAATGTAGTGTTATGTATATTTTCAAATTAAAATTGTTTGTAATTGGTTTGTTTGTTAATCAATAATATTTGTTCTTTGCGTGTATATTAATGCTTATTATTTCAATTACTTCTCATCATCACAAATGAAGTCTGTAAAATGGTATGAAATCAAGCACAACACAAGAGATAGCGACAAAACGGTGACCAAAACTTTATTGATTTGCCTAAACCAAGAAAAACACCCCCAAATACCCTGGACCTTACAAATTGAAAGATCACACTAAACAATATAATGATAATGATCTAAAACAAAGACAACAAGATCTCACACGAGATCAAATAAGATCACACAGGATCGATGATACAAAACCCTAATCACAAAGATAGAGAACATATGAAGTTTCAAGAGGTGATAAGTGTGACAAATGAACCCTTATCTTCTCTTTTATATGCTGGTCATAACATTCTTTCACTTTAGCCCTCCATCTTCTAGTCTCCTCATACGAGTCCTTGAATATTACCATATAACCCTTCAAGTTATTATCCTGAACACTTAAACCCTTGTCAGTTATAACAACTCATAACAAAGAATGTAACAATTTTATAATACAATAAAATGTTTCAACATGAATTATCATATTGCTAACTAATTATTTTAACATGCCCCCTTAATTCATGTGGCAAACATGTCATATATGCCAAGTTTTTCACAAAGAGAGTGATGTTGAATGGCATTCAATCCCTTTGTAAAGATATCTATTCATCAGTATGAACCATTTCAGGCTCAATAACCCCACTTGCAATCTTTTCTCTCAGAAAATTCAAATCTATCTCAAAATGTTTTGTCCTATCGTGAAATACAGGGTTTAGAGATATAGAAATAGCAGATTTATTATCACAGTATAATTTAACAGGCAATATATACTGAACTTTCAATTCAGTTAACACATTCATAATCCACATTATTTCACACGTGGCTGAGCACATTGCTCTATACTGCCTCTGCTGTTGATCTTGAAATAACACTTTGTTTCATACTTTTCCAAGAAACAAGTGTATTTCCTAAGAATATTCCAAAACCTGTAACAGACCTTCTTGTTACAACACATTTAGCCCAGTCAGAGTCCACAAACCCTGACAAGACCATATTATGAGAAATTCTAAAACTAATACCACTACCAGGAGACCGTTTCAAATATCTCAACAATCTCAATGCAATCTTGAGATGAGATTAACAAGGACGATGCATGTATTGACTCAAAAATTGGACAATATAGTTTATATATGGTCTAGTTAAAGACAAATATATTAGTTTCCCAATTAATCTTTGAAAACCATTTACATTTTGCAATACCTGTTATTCTTTAATAGTTTTACTGGTTACCTAATAACTTTGTTCTATTTGAGTTATAACAGGTTTACAACTTAAGTAACCAAACTCATTTAACAATTCAATACAATATTTCCTCTGTGACAAACAAATACATGCATCAGAATATAACACTTCAATTCCAAGGAAGTATCTAAGCAACCCTAAATTTTTAATTTGAAAGTTTTCACTTAGACATTTTTTGACTTTATCTATTTCCTCTTTGTTGTTTGAAGTCACAATTATATTATCTACATACACTAAAGGAACTATAAACACATCTTTATCAGATAAAACAAACTATGAATGAAAATACATTCCGAACAAACCCCATACTACTAATTAACACATTAGTTAACTTTCATTCCATTGTCTTGGGGCTTGTTTTAGCCCGTACAATGATTTAACCAACTTACACACTTTTGTACTATCTTTTGAAAAATAACCCTTTGGCAAGGACATGTAAACATATTCTGCTAAGGAACCATATAAAAAAGCATTATTTATGTCTAACTGATATAGTGACCAATTTTTATTAACAGCCAGTTTTATAACAACTCTAACAATTTGATGCCGAGGAAGTAAATGATGATTCAAGTGATTAACCATTACTGTTTGATTGAACATGTTCATATTAATATGCGTTGCTAGATGACTTTCAATGAATTTATTAGTTTCAATTGCAATGCTAGATGGAACAATATCTTTACATGGAACAACATCTTCATCTAACGAATGCAACACTCGTGAATGCCCATGTTCAACATATATTTCAATTAGCCTAACTCCTTTTCTGACATGATCAAACATACTTCTAAATCACTATCATTACTCAAAACTTTAAGAGCCAAATCCAAAGACAAATAAGGAGCCTTAAAATGATATTAGAAAACCATACCTAGTGGATATTCATGTTCCTTAAGCATTTCCTACAAAACATGCATTTCCAATTCATTAATTCTAATACTATCAAAGAAGTTTTTCTTACAATTTTTGTATTCCCTACCTGGATACTCATAAAACTCACCTCCATGGTGAATTTTAAGTGAGAAAAATGTTGGACGATCAGCGGTAAACAAACCAAAAAATTCGTTAAGCACTCCATAGATGGTTTCATGAACACAAGGCAGTTACGATTACACTTACGGTAAGTGGTGAATCGGTCGAAATATTATTCAACACAATGAATCCTTCAAAATCCACCGGTCACAAGAAGAAGTTGAGGTTTTAAATTTAGTGATTTCAATCGAACAAGCAGTTGGGTTCGTTTGGATCCGACGACTTTTGATTTGGGATTTTAGTTTTTCCACAGGAATGTTAATCAAAATGGTCATACAAACTCAAGGATTCATAGTGTATAAGGGTGAGCTGACGATAATACCCCCTGAGTCAAACAGTGCAACTAATGTTGAAGTAAGGGAAGGACGTAGAGTGTAGCGCTTTTCAAATCACAAGGACACAAGTTTCTATTTTTGCAAATAGGGACTTAAGTCCATGCCACGGGGACGCAAATTACATTATAGTCATTTTAATACCTGCGTGTTGAATTTATCTTTTATACCACCATGATACTCATATATTTTCCCCTTTTCCTTTTTATATGTGTGTTATAATGCAAACTTAGCGTAATTTTGATGAAGATGATCGATGTTTTAATGCATACATGAGTCAGAATAATAAATGCATAATTTTATGATGAAAAAAATAATTATGTGATATAAATCTTACTTATGAATAATCATATATTTATAACTCATCCTCATGAGGTTAAAAGCAAAAGGTAACCCAAAAAGGTCAAACGGATCAACATATATAGAACAGAAGTATCACGGTGGATTCCATGGTTAGATCATGGATCGCCTATATCTAGATCAATATTGACTAGAACACCGAAGAAACAGAACCATGGTTGTTGTATTGTATGGTTACCGTAGATCAACTATATAGGATCTAGAAAACCCGTCAACAACGTCAATGATCCCAGCTCAGCTGGTTGTTGGGCCGGTTGTCTCCTTTGGAGGCGCCGGTTCGATTCCCGGCTTGAGCATGGGTGAGACACCTGGGTTTTTCCCCATGATACCCGTGTTCGATCCCCACTTGAGGCGGTTTTACGTACTCCCCTCTGTGGTGGTAATCAACTCGTCAAACCCTTGGTTGGGGTGAGGTATCTGTGGGGTTTTCTCCCTGGACGCCGGCCACTCTCTGATGCCAGCGGAGGCACGGTTATGACACTCACGTCTGGCCGGAGTGGGGCAACGGGCCTCCCCGCAATAGGGGCGGTGTGAATGTGTCTCCGCACCCGAAAAATCTTGTAGACACACTTAGCCGTTAAAAAAAAAAAAAGAAAACCCGTCAACAAAGTCAAACTATAAAAAGAATGAAATATGAAGTGACAATACATAAAATCATTAAAAGCCAAAAGTTATAGGGTGCTACTATACGCACCCCCTATTTACTTTTTTCACCCCCCTCCTCTCACATACTTACAGGTGGGGCCTGCGTGGGACCGACAGTTTTCCTCTCACAAGGGGGGTGTAATCAGGAAATAGGGGGGTGCGTATAGAATGAGCCAAGTTATATGATAAATATCACTTAAAAATATTTAACAAAAGTTAAATTGGATGTCTATATAATAAAGTCTCTAGTAATTTAAAAAGAGGTGTAGTATAACATTTTTTACAAAATATAATGAAGACTTTTAAGATTTATACAAAACGAAATTATTTATATGACAAAACTAATACTTCAAAAGCTTTTATTAAATTATAAGTAGAAAAAAAGGGAGGATGCATCAAATAAGAAGTAAATCAACTTAAATACCTAAATAGAAAAAGAACAAAAACATTTTTTATTGTATAACCAAATATCAATTATATTTAGCAAAACAAGGTTTGGTCGCTCTCCTCTTTAATAAGAACTAGTGGGAAACCCATGCATTGGAGTCGACAATATGCGACAGGAACCCGATACACATCAGGCAATCGTACATCTTTATGCAATTTCAAAAGAGTAGAATTTTAGAGGATTAAAAATTCACTACTACAAAATAGAGCATAAGACGGGGTGATATGGGTTTTAAGACGGTGTTTTCAACACCGTCTTCAACCACACTGGTTTAAAATCATGTCTTTTTAGGCGGTGTTCAATTTGAACACCGACTTAAAATTCATGTCTTATTAGACGGTGTTCAGAGTTTGAACACCGGCTTAAACTTAGTGAACACCGTCTTATAAACTGCTAGAAAAGTAAAGGTTTTCCATAAATACATTTGCTGGGAAAAAAACATATAAAACGTTTTCCAGGAAATACACAAGCTTATACACATACACCAATGGAACATTTTCAAATCAAACCAAAACAATACATATTTAAATCTAAAATAAACCCGTAGACATCCAATTCAGAAATAAGCCCGTCAAATTACAATCATTTGTGAATACATAACAAACTACGTTAAATTGTATAAATAAACTACATACGCTAATCTAACGAAATACCTAACTCGCTAAAAAACTTCGGCATCAACGTCATCAACAAAACACCAGGTTTTCACGCGCACCTGCACCTCTACCTTCTCCGACGCAAATTCTGCAGTTTCAGTCTTTTTAAAGTTTAAACAATTTTAGCGTGAACCAAGTTTTTGCTACTTTCTGCACAAATGAAGCTGAGAGTGGATGTGAATATAAAGTGTAATCATTAGTCAATAATCATTCATCTTCGTGAGCATAAAATGTCAAAATAATCTTATTATATGTATACAAAAGTTGTTATATGAGATAATTATTGAAATGAAAGCAAAATGACAAATCATTATAACCTATAATTAGTTTCAAGCACTTCCAGATCAGTCCACACCACCAGTTTCAAGAAAACGCCTAGAATTGTGGTTTTAAGGTTTACCTCAAAAAATAATAAGGATCTTGAATGAGGTTGTAGAGTGAAAACGACATCAGCACCCTACAAAAAAAAGTTAACGATGTATGACTAAAAGAGAGAAAAAGATCCATGAATTAATACACATAATAGTGCAATATAAATAAGGCTTACAACAGGGCAACTATTGTGTTCCATTCCATCTATAAAGAAAAAAACAAATAACCAAATTAGCTCAGCCCGACGAAGGATGAAGGCGAGAGTGAGAGTAATACCAGAGTCGCTCCCATCTCTATGATTTATCAGACATAGGGATAGATGCATTTTCGACAAACCATTAAATATGCTCTAAGCCTCAGCAGTAACACCAACCCCCATCCTTTCGACATCTATCTCTGCTTGCCTTCAAATACACAATCAAATACATCACTAATCTCAATTTTCCAGACATCATTTAAGCATTTCACAAACACTTGGAATACTATGCCGATTTAAATTAATCGTTAACTAATGAATAAGCCATGCTTCATTCAATTATTCACATTGGAAAACACAATCTAATCCATTCAAACATTCTATCAAACGGCTAGTGGGGCATTCCAGAAGTAAGTCGATTTACCTATATGATATCATTTAAGAATATCACAAACACTTAAAAGACCATGTTAATATAAATTTGATATCAACTAATGTAATAAGCATGCTTCATTTAGTTATTAACAACCAAAATCACAAGTTTCTGAAAAAATAATGCGCAAATTCATTGAAACATTTCCTCAAACATTGGTGGGCATTTCCTGCTAGAGGGGGGGGGGGGTGTTACACCCCCAAAATCTACCTGCGGAGTATCACCGCTTGGAGGCGTGACTGACCTGGATCAAGCCACCAATCATATTGAACAAGCAAGTAAGTAATTATAAAAGTCCAGCCAATACAATTGGTGTCCACACAAACATAGTTTAAGTTGTAAACGGAAGCATAATGTTTAAAACCAAAACATAAGTTTAAATGTTTCAAAGTTTAACATGGCACACAGCTGTCCATGTCCCACAAAGACTCTTCCCCATGCAAGCTCCAGCTAAGTACCTATTGACCTGCAAAGCGTGTAGTAACGAGTCAACAATAATGTTGAGCGAGTTCACAGTTGGGTGTTCATTTTAAGTTGTTCCAAAAACAGTTCCTTTAACTAGCATCCCTGCCGTGGGGGTTACCCCATAGTTGAAAACGTGATTTGTTTAACCCATTTACTCTGGCAATCCAGCCGTGGGGGCTACCCCATGTTTAGTTATCTGGCTTTTCGGCCGTGGGGGCTACCCCATGTATATACTACTAGACTCGTTACCATATCGACTGCTGACTGTAGTCATGTTTATGTGCCCTGAACTGTCAATGTCTATCATCATTGACGTGCCCAGATCCATTAGTTCACGCCCATCCTCTGCGGCACGGTGTGAGGCTTGTCAGACCTAAATAGCGCTATCTAACTAATGACCCGCTCGCCATTGGCCCGACGATTAAGTCGATATAAAAAGGAGGGACTTCGTGATAGAGTTTTGGTCTAGTGAAATTAACTGTCCATGAGGACGAGGAATTATATTCCTGAACCTGTACTGTCCTACCCAAGAAAGGACGAGGAATCCATGTTCCTTAACCCATTCCCAACCCCTGGGAATCCCATGCTTTGTAGAATGTGTGAACTCACCTTAGGTTAGCTCGGCAGATAAACGAAAGGTCAATCAAGCTGCTAGAGGTCAACCACGTCCTAACATGGTTACCATACAAGTCAGGTTTTTGGTTTCGAGTAGTGCACATAAGTTTCACATAAGCTAGCCGATTAAGAACACACATTGATCATGGCAAACACATAATACATGTTAACACCTTAACAGTAACAGTCAAGTACTCATCATGTCTAACTTGTACGATCCAGAAGATAAAGCCCAATAACAGGCGGCCCAACATACATACGGCCCAAACAAGTGAATGAATAATCAGCTTGTGCGATCCAATACATCTTGTGCGTTCAAATCATCTTGTGCGATCAGATCGTCTTGTGCGAATGGACCTCTTGTGCGACCAAGGGGTCTTGTGCGATTGGTTTTGTTATCCGAATATCATGCTGTTTAGTTACAATCCATCAATAGTTTCCAAATCTCCATTCAATCAATTAACACTAACAGTTTCTAAACCAACCACTCATCGATCAAACAAAGGTTTTTAATCATACAATGTAACACCCTAACACGTTTAACCTTAAAACGACGCAGCGGAATTTCGAGTCTGAAATTTCTTTCATGACATACATCTTGACCATCTAAATTTCATCTTATAATATAAGAACATAACTTATCGACACTAAATTACATAATTCAACATTCCCGTACAATCCGTCTCATGACTCGATCTTCAATCTCTACTCCTTAGTAATCCTCATGGCTTGTACTACCTGCGCTCACCACATAAAATTCATAACGTTAGTACGTATCATAAGCATACAAGATTTGTACACGTTTACTTTTCATTCCATTAACTCTTTACATCCTAGCTTTCCCTCTGATCATACGATCCGTAGTGAGACTTCCTTGGTATTCCTGCGTTACACTTCATCACCAGGCACGATGTTATTATCGTTAGTACTCAATTTCATTGAATGCATGCGTACATACTTTCATACAACCTATACATACACTTGCGATCACACATAGCAACATACATTCCTATGTACCTACATACATAAGTACGTGCACACCTAAATACATCCATTCATACGTACATACACACATACTTACATGCCTACATACATACATACATACCTACATACATACATTACATACAAACCTACATACATACTTACATACAAACATACATACATACTTACATACATACGTACATACTTGTTCCATACCTTCTCACAACTTACTTACGTGCATACCTTCGTACACACTCACTTGACTACGTATACATAGTATCTACATACACCCTTACATACATACACTTATACTTATACAACATACATACGTACATGCCTATATACTTACTTACATGTATATTTATAATCACCTGTTTCAACATACCCAACTCGTACTTACCTAATCATATACGTCTTTATATATCCTTATGTACCTGCTTACACACTATAATCTTACATACATTCGCGCATACACGCTTACATACCCTTCTACATACGTGTATAAAGATATACAATATCCATACATACCTATCCACACGTGCGTTTACCCTATTGGTCACAAAACATGAGTTAAACTAGTCATACGCAACTTAAAACACGTTTAAACGAGTTCCCAAGCTAAAACGAGGCACGAAAACAATTTTCGGAGAAACTTGACCCGTCGCGCGACGCGACGGGCCGTCGCGCTACGCGACCCCCTTAAAACAGCAGAAGGTTGTTGCTGTTGTGCTGCATACTTTCAGCACGATCCCGTTTCACGGAAACGAGCATAACTCCCTCGTTTTTTATCCGTTTTACCCGATTCTTTTTCCTACGCGTCCGTAATTTAATTCTCCATCTAATGGAACTAAAATCCAACATCCGACTTAATATAATTTCCGACTTTTAACTCTTCGGCTTATTACCCTTTTACCACTTTTCGACCCGTTCATGCATACGTCAACATAACTTGTTCATTTTACCAAAACCTCTTATAAACATAATAATATAAGTGACGTCTATCATAAATTACCAAATTCTTGGATGTCATGCATCCTCTTAACACCTTATCGTTCATATGCTTATTTTTGACCCGTTAAGGGTATTCGCGCATTAATTGGTTTATGACTGACCAAACCATCATCCCCACTTCCATACTTGTCCAAAACATTACTCTAATCGAATAACTTGCTTCAAAGCTACTTTTAAGTTCGTTTACCCCAAAATACCCATCAAGGGCATTTTGGTCAACCTTAAACCCATCATTTACGACGAAGGACTTTAACACATATTTGACCTCAAACATCATGTTTAATTCATTACAACACTTTATTACTTAGTTGTACTAAGAAGTGATTACGGAAATCACTTACCTTATGCGTCCGTGCTCTTATCCGATTCCTTGCCTCTTCTTGACCCGTTAACACCTCATGCGTGAGTCCGTCTCGACGTGATTCCTATACTTTCATTTCATCGAAATCACGCTCTTATTAGCATACACCTTTGTACATGTAACAATCATATCACTCGCATAATACACACTTAACTTTCCTTAGTCATTTCTAACAAGCATTAAAATACATAATCAACTTCATATACTCATATCCGTATACGTTAAACTCATGTAACTCATCATGTCATTACATTTAACACGGATTGCTATAACATGTACCATACGACTTCCCATCAACATACATTTACGACAACGAGTCAAGTCATGTTTCTTATACTTAGTTGACTTTTAAAAGTCAACTATTAACCATACTTAACTATCGACTTATCATCATATACCCGTAACATCATAATCGACTATACGGACGACACTATATACATTTCATCATACACTTGATGTGAGTACTACCTTTTAAGCATAACGTACAACTATTTCATGCACAATTCTTCTAAACTCATACATAACCCATCAAAACCATCTACTAATCATCATGTATCATTCCAAATGAACATTAAACATAACATCATCATATTCCTATACTTTCATCTAACAATAATTCATCATACCCACATAATACATCAATCATTCAACAAGACTTGAACATAGGAGGTGATACTAGTCATCATCTTCACCCTAACTAACGGGTGTCACCTCTAAACATCAAATTAACGCAAACCATTCATAACCCATGTTCTACACGAGAACTCTAACCCTTGTACATGATCAATTTCATATTAACTCACGGATTAGAACATAACCCACTTCACCCATGATCACCAATCTTAGATTTAAAACATACCTTATGATCCTCTCGTGTTGGTGATCATTAATCCATGCTCGGTTATGGATTTGGGCCTTGATTCATCCTTCAAATTGAAGCTTTTGAAGAACTAGGGTTTTGGGGCTCTTGAGAGCCCCTGATTGATCTATCCAGAACACACACGAAAGTGTGTGTGTGTGTGTTCTTTTTCTTTTAATAACCCAACTTTTCGTTAGTTCCACTTTAGCCCCTCGGGTTTTGCCTTTAAAACATAACTGACACTACCTTCATTATTTAATACTTTTGACCATACCCTTAACTAGGTTAAATAGCCTAGTTATTTATTTCATAACGTGTCACATAAGAACATACGACAATTATTAATATTCAGATTTTGGGGCGTTACATACAATTCATATGAACCCTAATGAATAACATAATCAATACATGAACAATAATCATAACACCAACCATATTAACATGATTCATAATCTCGATCACTAGCAAACATCCTATCTTAAACATATCACATCCGAATAAATATATATATTCGATTCTAGATCATCAACAACATCATATGATTAACAATTCCATATAAATCTAAGATGCCATACATGTGCCGCTTTCATGAACATTAATCCTATTCGGTTCCTACCCATCTAAATCAACATCAAGCATACATCAATTCTATAGTGATAAGGCAGTTTGTTCATCCTATCAATCCGAATATCATATATTCAATCATATAACAACATCAACTAAACCGAAATCAAACAATAACATAACACTAACCGGTTGAAGAATGGAACGAGAGTTGATCCGAAAGATAAAGCTTCGAGAGAGATGGAAGGTTGTTGCCGTCGGGTTTGAGAAGAGAGGAAGAGAGCTAGGGTTTGTGTAAAGTGTTTAGCAACAAATGAGGAGTATACCCTTACTCCTAAATGTTATGCGTGTAAAAGAGAGAGTGGGCCGAACCATCATGGGCTGCCCTTGATCCGAGTATAATGAGTGTAGCCCGAATGGGCTTGTGCGATCGGGTTGTGTTGTGCGATCCGAGTTGTCATATATGTATATACATTCAAAGATTCACATAGTGCAATATCAAACATAACCTTTCATTTAATCAACCAAGTTCATATAATCACGTAAGTACAAAACATGCTACACTTAGCACAAAGATAGGTTCTGAAATACGAGTTGTCACATGGGGGGGGGGGGGGGTTATGAAGTGTACTGCTAGTTTTCCAAGGGGTTTTGAACAGTCGTTAATTTACAACCATACGTATATTGTTCATATTGGTAGGCATGAATAACATCATCAACAATTCAGCAGACAACTATGTTCCCCAATAACAACCCTTATATATGAAATTAAAACAAACGAACAGAGATAATACCAGCAATGTTTTAAATTAACAATATAAAGGAAGCATTTTTACAAAGAAAATTAACGGAAGAGTTTATGAATAATCAAGAAAACATCAATAAATCACTTGACAAGCGTATCTTCCTAAAGAAATAACGTTTTGCACAAAACCTAGATCACTTAAAAAGGAACTCACTGGTGTTATAAGAGAAGCATAAACCTACAAACAGTATATGCATCTAAGAAACCCTTAAATAAAGCTAGGGTTCTTGATATACCTCGAGATGAGCCGCAAAATCCTCACCGTAAACCCACTTCAACTCACGAATGCCGCTGCCCCGTGATAACACCACCATCGCCCAGCTGGTAGCTGCAACTCTCTTTCTCCATATCTCTCTCTCTTTATCCAGGTCTCTGTTTGTGGAAATGATGATGGTGTAGGGCTTGGAGGATAGTGACGCGTATCTGTATGAGCTTAAGACATGATAAAACCAACAAAACTGCAGACTATGAAATTTTATATTTCACAAAGCAAGAAAAAATCAAATTTGAATTTTTAACAACAAAACATATAATTAAACATGATATAAGTACTATTTATAAAACTAAAAAACATTAAATAACATAAGTAAAGGGAAAAAACTAACCTTGAAACTTTGTAAGGTTGTTAATGATGAAATTGAATGAAGAAGATGAAGAAGTTAAAGGAGGAAGATGGAGGAATTGAATGAGGAAGATGAAAAGAATTGAAAGAGATAAGGTTTTGGTGGTTGTTATGTGCAACGATTGTTTTTCAGTTTTTAAGACGGTGTTCACAGACAACACCGTCTAAAGGATGTAGAAATTAGTATAAGACGATGTTTAAGCATTAGACGGGGTTATTTTGAATTTTATTGAATATTTATAAGACGGTGTTCAGAGACAACACCGTCTAAAGGTTGAAGAAATTAGTATAAGACGGTGTTTAAGCATTAGACGATGTTCTTCTAAATTTTTTTGAATATTTTATTTAAAAGAGCTTAACGTTCATATTGGTATTGCTTTTAAGACGGTGTTATTACTTTAACACCGTCTAAAACAAATCATTGACACCGTCTAATGCTACATTTTGTAGTAGTGATATGTAAAAAAATTAATAGGATATACCTAAACAAACACCAACATAGGTCCACTTACAAAACTATTTTTATGGTTTAGATTAGTTATTAGCCCATTGGCATTAAGTTTAGACGGTGTTCACAGACAACACCGTCTAAAGGATGCAGAAATTAGTATAAGACGGTGTTTAAGCATTAGACGGGGTTATTTTGAATTTTATTGAATATTTATAAGACGGTGTTCAGAGACAACACCGTCTAAAGGTTGAAGAAATTAGTATAAGACGGTGTTTAAGCATTAGACGGTGTTCTTCTGAATTTTATTGAATATTTTATTTAAAAGAGCTTAACGTTCATATTGGTATTGCTTTTAAGACGATGTTATTACTTTAACACCGTCTAAAACAAATCCTTGACACCGTCTAATGCTACATTTTGTAGCAGTGATATGTAAAAAAATTAATAGGATATACCTAAACAAACACCAACATAGGTCCACTTACAAAACTATTTTTATGGTTTAGATTAGTTACTAGCCAATTGGCATTAAGTTTAGACGGTGTTCACAGACAACACCGTCTAAAGGATGCAAAAATTAGTATAAAACGGTGTTTAAGCATTAGACGGGGTTATTTTGAATTTTATTGAATATTTATAAGACGTTGTTCAGAGACAACACCGTCTAAAGGTTGAAGAAATTAGTATAAGACGGTGTTTAAGCATTAGACGGTGTTCTTCTGAATTTTATTGAATATTTTATTTAAAAGAGCTTAACGTTATTGCTTTTAAGACGGTGTTATTACTTTAACACCGTCTAAAACAAATCCTTGACACCGTCTAATGCTACATTTTGTAGTAGTGATTTATCACCCATAATGCAATGGAAAAAATAATATGTTAGTCATTATAACATCTAAAACTCAAATGGAAGTTGTGATAAATATATAGAGATTCTTGCATCAACATCAAAGTGAACAGAGTAGCAAACAATTAAAATATGTTGTAGTAATCTTGAAATACCACCAAAATCATCCGTCGTGAACTCAAAAACTTTAGTGATAAAAAATGATGAATAAAAAAAATTGCTTACCTGCAAAGTAAACTTAACTTTCACTTTATCTCAAGAGAATTTTGATAGATCAAGGGAAAAAGTAAACAACCAAACTTTGTGCTCTTAACGGTGAGAAATGAACTCGAGCCCTCCATTACTTGAGTTGTCATATATTGAGATGAACTGGTGCGCTTCAATACTCAAGTCGTGCCCATAACAAAACATAACACATCCAAACAACAATAATATCTCTTAAATGGTCTATCGAGCTCCATTTGTGTAATGGTTATGTTTCCAAAGGCACAATCTACCTTCCCTTCGACTGGGGCTGAATTAGACACTGATCTATGTGTATGTGTGCATATTCTAAAGAGAAAATTACCAATTTAGCCAAGAATAAAGTCAATTTACCAAATTAGCCAAGTCATGCGTCTTTGGAAGGCCCTTAAGGTTTGGGATGCGTCTTTGGAAGGCCCTTAAGATTTGTATATTTTAATCCAAATTATTTGTTTACAAAAAAAAAAAAAAACAAAAAAAAAATCGTACTTTTACTGTAGCGACGCATTAGATAGGTTCCAAACTCATCAAAACATGTGTCAAACTCATCCCAAGATGCCTCTATATTCCCTAAAAAATTGTGCCAAACTCATTAGATAGGTTCCAAACTCATCAAAACATGTGCCAAACTCATTAGATAGAAGAGAAGTCCACGTGTCAATTTGTAGTTGGTAGACGCATGAGGAGGAATGGGAAGCCTGACAAGGATGCATGACAAGGCTACACGTGTCGATTGGTGAGTGGCAGACGCAAAAAAGGAACAAGAAGAGGCATAGGATTAGGGACGGTCCTTCCAAAGACGCATGACTTGGCTAATTTGGTAAATTGACTTTATTCTTGGCTAAATTGGTAATTTTCTCTATTCTAAATGGTCAAGGTTAACAGATTAGTCAAAGATTGATGGTTCAAGGATATTCAGGCCATGCAAGCTATAATGAGGGCCTGGATGTTGCCCGTAAGGTTCTGAAACAAGATGGTATCAGAGGGCTTTACAGAGGATTCGGTTTGTCGGTCATGACGTATTCTCCATCTAGTGCGGTTTGGTGGGCCAGCTATGGCTCAGCACTTTGATCTGATGCCAAAGAAACAAACTGTCGAGATGACAGGGTTGTAAATGTCCTAAAATTTCTATAACGGAACAGATCCCATGCACGAACAGTGCCATCTAAAGATGCACTCGGTAAACAGTGGTTGCTAGCCATGAAATGAAGTGCGGTAACTGCATTTGTATGCTCGGAAAATGTCACAAAAAGAAGCCCGATGACACGTTCCAAACCTATACAAAAAAATCATTTTGTCAAAATACGAATATCAAGCAAATGATGTAATGTGTTCTTCCAATCTAAAAAACGTATACTCTGTAACACATCTTGATTTTTTATTATCATCTGCGCCCGTAGCCAAAAGCTGCGAATCAGGCGAATACACAATCATATTTTCGGAATTTCAAAAATACATAAGGTGGGTCACTCAAACTTAAATTTCAGTTAGTTAAGAAATGAGTTTAAAACTCAAAATCATACATATCAAGAAGAAATAAACTTACAAAAGTGTTGGAATTCGTGTCTCTTTATATGATTTGTCGCTCTACCACCAATGAAGCAAACTTGATAGCCAAAGTATGAAACACTCAATTTGCAAACATGAATGTTAGAACGGTATATAGAGATTAGAGAGAATTTGCAAACACTCACTTTGGTTATGGATACGTAAGGGGCAACGCAATTCATTCTAGCTCGTGCTTCTACAAACATCCGCTACTGCTCTGCCGCAGCTTCTTCTTCTGTCATCTCTCTTACATTCGCGCACTTTCCACCTCTCACGGGGTCCTGCTCGTTTATAAACAACTGATTACCACCCAAATAGCCTAATGATCGACATCTTAATTATAGCATACGTCTTAGGTTTGAAAACAAGTACAATTGTTTCGAGTTTGTGTTGTTCGTATGCAGCATAAACATCTTCTATGTATTCCCCAAAACTGAGAACTTGAAGAAAAAAAAATTTAAGTTTATAAATATAAATAAGGTTAGAAGGGTCAACACCAGGTTGACCGACCCATTTAGACTAAACCCAAACCCGTAGTTTCATAATGGTGTCATGTTTTTTCCATGTAAAAAACTCACACCCCTAGGCCCTAACCCGTAAAAAACCCGGCTTTAGGATCAAAACCAGAAAAAATAGAAACCGGTTTTTTAAAACCGGTTCGGGCTCAACCCGACCCGGCGGTTATAGACCGGTTCTCTTCGCGACATTTGTAACCGGTTTAAAAACCGAACCGATTTAAAAAAAAAACGGTTTAAACCGATTAAAAACGGTTTTAAAACCGAACCGAACCAGTTAGTACCGGGTCGGGTTCTCCTCGTATCTGTTAGTGCAATATGTCTATCGCCTCCGTCATCTCAAGATCGTAGCTGAAACTGTTTAAATCTAGGTTTTATATTGTTTTAAATAGGAAAAGGCAAGGTGACATTTATGTAAATAATGAGATCTCTCATTATATCCCTTGGCCTATAAATAGAACCATTAGGGTTCTAATTTAGGACTTTTGAAACTTTTTCCACATTTGAGACTTGGAGCTTTGGAGAGCTAAGATCTAGAGAGAGAAAGCTTAGAGAGAGAAAGTTCCTTGTACGTGATTCAGGTGCTGTACGTTATCAGATCTTTCAATAGAATCACGGTTATTATTACGTTCGTTTGTTCGGTCACGATCGTGTACGGATTCCGCACGTTACACGAGTCGGTTCGCAATCAAAACGGAGTTAAAACCGATCCTACAAGTGGTATCAGAGCAGGAGCTCGATTGCATGGATCAGACACACAATTACGCACTTGAATTCAGCAGACTCAGAGTCAAATTTCACTCAGATTTGTCAAATTTCTTCATCTTTACATTTCTTCACGTTTTCGACTGAAAATCGTCAAATTAAACGGGTTTTAACGGTTCAAAATTAATGATTTTTGGATATGTTGTGCAAAATTATCAGATCTACAAGCCTACAAATTTTCAGATCTAAATTCCAAGCCGTTTGAGAGAAATCTTGAATTTTGTGTTCGAAAAAGTTGGGATATGTTTGCTGTTGATGTTGATGTTGAAGTTGATATGGATGCCAACCGATCGGTCAACATTATCACTTGATCGAACAGCTGTTCGTTCCATTACATCATTCTTTAAAAAAGTTGACTTTCTTTGACTTGCCAGCCGATCGGCTAGCATCCCAGCCGAACGGTCAGCACACTGTATCATTACATCACGTTATATTCTCTTAAGTTGTTGACCTGTTGACTTACTTGATCGAACAGCTGTTCGATCGAACACCTGTTCGTTCCAGTGCATCTCTACAATTCTGTCATTTAAAGTGTTGACTTTGTTGACTGCTGATCGATCGAACAGCTGTTCGATCGAACACCTGTCCGTTCCATTTAAACTTTGACTATTGTTGACCTAGCCGAACGGACAGCTGTCCGAACGGCTAGCATCCCAGCCGATCGATCAGCAAATCGTTTCATAACATCTCACCTTTTTAGCCACTTAAGTCAACACTGCTATTCTTTCTTAGTCAACACTGTTATGTTTGTCAGTCAATGTAATCAATTTCATTCGGTGAAGCATGTGAATCTTTTTACAGGTGTCAACATTTATAGCTTTCATTAATAACTACATCACGTGATTTCTTGTATTCATCTCTAGATATTATCCTGAATCAGTTTATGTAGTCTTTGCATGTGAATTCTCTGACATTTTATATTGATAATCGGGTCAAGACTATTGAAACATATTCACGTGATTATCTGATAAACCCATGTGAGCATTTAATTGATTGATTGTGTGTGCATGTGATATTATCAGTTCACATGTGATTTTGCATTGTTGTTGGTGAAAGAAGTCAACGTGTCAACCGATCGATCAAGCTTTTTGTCGTCTTGTGCCTTCAATACAACACGCAAGCCGATCGAATAACAAATCCCCAACCGATCGGCTAGCATCCCCAACCGATCGGCTAGCAATTCCCAACCGATCGGACAACATATTTTATCGTTTTGTGTCAGCCGATCGAACAGAAGGTCGAACGGACAACCAACCGATTCAAGAATCCCAGCCGATCGGACAGCAATCCCAGTCGATCGACCAAGAGATTTGTCGTGTAGTGTCAGCCGATCGAACAGAGGGTCGATCGAACAGCTTTCCCGTTCGATCGAACAACAACTCCAACCGATCGGACAGCATTGATTATTTTCATTGTTGATTTTTTCGGATACCCGTTTGATCAAGTTGTTTGATATTTTTAAACTGATCGTTTGTTTGTTTGTTTTCAGGAGATTCAAGATTTACAAAGTGCGAAGTTCAAGAAATTGTTTTAAGATGTCGAGCAGCGGTGAATAATTTTACAACACATTTTATAACGCGTTCACTTCCGAATCGATAGAGAGAAGATCCGAGATGAGAGAATATTCGAAGGAAATCTCATAGAATTTGAAATTTGAAAACATGTATGGAAGCCAACAGAAACCACCGAAGCTTATGAAAGTTGAAGATTATAACTGGTGGAAAAATCGGTTTGAGGGTTGGGTAAAAGCTTTTGCTCCTGAAAGTTGGTTAAATTTGAAAAATGAATATACAGAACCAGTAAAAGAAGGAGGAGAGTTAATAGATGAAAAAGAGTTCACAGAAACAGATGTAAAAAATGTTGTAGCTGAGTACAAAATGATTGCATTGATAAAACAGTCAGTGAGAGAAGATATCATTTCGCTACTTGAACATGAGAAAACATCGAAGAGTTTATGGGAAGCTTTAGAGAGAAAATGTGTAGGTACCTCTGAGATTGTGAAAAACAAAAAGAAACTGTTACGAAAAGAATTTGATTTATTTGGTTGTATGAAAAATGAATCTGTTTGTAAAATGATTGAGAGATTTGGGCATTTGAAGATGGAGCTGGCCAGACACAAAATCACATACACTCAAGAGGAGCTGGTGGATAAATTGTTTGACTCATTGCCAAATGATCAGGATTGGCAATACTTCGCTTTAATGTTGAAAAACACAATCAAGCCTGAAGATTTAACTGTAGATCTGCTCATTGAGAGATTAGAAAGCCACAAGCTGGAAATCAAGAAGTCTAAAATCAACAATCCAGCTCATCAGCAGAATGTGGAGTTGTACTACAGAGGAAATCTACCAAAAGCTGGGTCTCCAAGAACAGCTTTTTCTGCAGAAAGCTCAAATTCTGTGAACAATGAAAGTCCTCATAGTGGTTTTCACAGTGGATATTCTTCAACCACTTCAAGTCAAACTGCTTCAAAGGATTTATTTCAGTGTAATATCGCAGTGGATTTGAAGAATTGTCAGAATTTCAGTGAGGAGTCTGCTAAGCAGCAGATGGTTTTCTTGGCTTCTGTGCTTGAATCGTATAAAAGTCTTGTGGCAGGCAAGATAGGCAACACCAATCTGACGAAGGAAGACTACGATCAAATCGATTCTGAGGAGATGGAATTGATTGATATACGATGGTGTATGGCTAGTGCAGTGAGGAGGGCACAACGTTTTATGGAAATTACCGGAAGGCAGTCTATTGGTGGACCTTCTACCAAGTTAGGCTTTGACAAGTCCAAAGTGACATGCTTTAAATGCAAACAGAAAGGTCACTTTAAACGTGAGTGCAGAAATGCTTATGCTGATGATACTGCTAATCCTTTCAAAGAAGATTATTACAAGAAAGCAATCTATCATCAGAACAAGTCTGAACCTCCTAGATTGAAGCAAACTGAAGAAAAATCAAGAGCTCTGGCAGTTATTCATGACGATGAAGGTTATGACTGGAGTCAAGTTCTACCTGAAGAAGATGTAGTTGGATATGCATTTGTAGCTGAGGTTGATCCTGATAGATGGTGGAAAAGAGACTACGCAAGATGGGAAATCGAAAAATTCAGGGAACCATTCAAAGAAGCCCAGAGAGCAAAAAGATGGAATGACGAATTAGAATGTTACATGGATCCACGGGGTAATCCAGTTGTTGACCCATCAAAGGTGGATTTTGAAGCTGTAACAAATTTGCTTCCAAGAGAGGCTACTTTCAACACAAGAAGGTTATCTGATAAAGAATATTTGCCGGATTTGGTGAGCAAGATAAAGGAAGTTTGTGAAGCAAGTCTACCAAAGGTGGTAGAAATGAAGAAGAGAAAAGAAGAAGAGTTGAAAAAGATGGTTGAAGAAGTGAAGATTACTGCAAAGCTTGCTGCTGAAGTAGAACAGAAGAGTGAAGAAGAACATAAAGTAGAAAAAGAGTAGAAGATTGAAAAACCACAGAAGATGGAAGAAGAAAAGAAGAAAGAAGAGGATCAGACAGGAGAACCGGTGCTGAAAGAGACCAAGGTAAATGAATCTTCTGATCTATCGAATGTTGAAATTGTTGATAAAAATGAAAACAAGTGCAGGAATTGCATAGAAATGTGCAAAGCCTGTATTGAAAAAAGATGAAATAATCAAAACAAAAGATATTGAAACAAATAAACTTGAAAATGTTTTCAAAATAAAATGTAAAGAAATAATTGAAAAAGAAGAAATTTTGAAACTAAAGGTTGAAAAGCTAACACAGAAATGTCATGGTCTTGAAGAAGAAAATAAGATTTTGAAAGAAATGTGTACAGCTAAATGTGTTGGTTGTGTGGAGAAAGATAATAAGTTTCAAGATTTTCAAAAGGAGTATGAAAATTTGAAGTGGTCGAGTCAGAGAGTACAAGAAGCATATGATACTTTGAAGAGACAAGTCAAAAGTTTTGATCAAAGACTGTCTGAAACTTTAACAACCAAAGAAATGTGAAATGTATGAGAGACAGTTTAGAGAAAAGCAACTTGAATTAAACAAGTGTGTTGATGAAGTTGCTAATCTTAAACAAGTCTTGGCTGAAAAAGAAAAGGTTGTTACCAAACTTCAAAGTTATCATAACTCTTCGTACATTCTCGAACGCATTTTCAACATCACACCAGATGACAAAGATACTGACAAGAACAAAAAGGGTATTGGTTCAGAATTTCATCAGGTACCACCACCATTGAGAAACAATTATACTTTTTATGATGAGGAAAAGGTGGCAAAAGGTTTGAACACAGTTGACCAATTACCTGAAAGTATCGATGTGACTTACACCAAATCTGATGAAGCTGATGATTCAGAGGTGGTAAGTAAGGTTGTTGATAGCGTTCTGAAAGATGAGTCTACAAAAGGTAAGTCTGAATCACAGGATGAAAATGAAGGAAATTTTCATGATGAGTATTTGACAAACATAAAATCTGAGAAAGTTTTGAATGATGATTCAAAAGGATTGGTTTACACCATGATTGGATCGGACAAACTATTCTTAGATATTGTATTCCCGATTCAGAATGTGATTTCAGAAAAGGTTGATAATGTTTTTAAGATGGTTGAAATTGAAAAGTCAGAAATTTCAAAGTTTGCTGGTAAAGGTCGTAAAACTTTTTATAACAAACATGGTTTTAAAAGGAAGAACATGAAGGCTGGATTGGGTTATAAAAAGAATAAAAATTGGAAACGAAATGAAAAACCGAATTTTCAACAAAAAATGAATTTCGTTCATGGGAAAAGTTTGAAAGAAGAGGAAGAACTCCAATTTAGACGACAGTCTAATGAAGAGTTCTATGCTCAGAATAAGAAACAACAACAGGCTAAAGATATTTCAAAGAAAACGTGTTTTAAATGTGATCAAATTGGACATGTTGCACGCAAGTGTCCAAACACAAAGCCTGTTGATGTTGAAAAACGGAAGTCTGAGGAAGTGAGACAAAAGTCTACCAGATTTGATTCAAAACAAACTTGGAGGTACAACACAAACAAGTTTGCTTCGAATCAAACTTGGAAACCAAAACAGACCAGGTCTGATTCAAGACAAACCCAGAATTCTCACACACCCAGAGTTAGAACAACAAAAAGTTGGAAAACATCTGTTGATATGACAAAACCCCAAGAGTTTTGGAAACCAAAAGTTGTTCAAAAACAAAATGTTCAAAAAGAATCACACTTTTACCAAAGAGGAACTCCGAAAGGTCAAACATGGAGTGTTAAGAAACAAATTACTTCGGTAAGTGATGAAAAAGTTGAAGTTAAAGTTGAAAAAGTTTTTGATGAGAAAGATTTTCCGAAACTGAATGATATATATTGTGTTGAAATGCCTAAGGTCAAACAGACCTGGGCTAAATTGTTCAAGTAATCAAGTAGTCTGAATGTGCAGGTGCTCAACAAAATCAAAGATTGTGAGAATGGAAGTTGGAGCAGCCTGTCACAACGAGGAGAGGAGGCTGCTGAACCCTGGTTTGGTTTAACAGGGAGTTTAACATTTTTGTACATAAATAAACCATATTTCAAAAACCCTAAAAACTGAAAATTTTATAAACCAAAAATATGTTTTTATTTTGTCAAAAATTTTGAAAAATTCAAAAATATGTTGCTTGAATATGCCGAAACCCTCACGGCTGAACAAACATGATTACTTTCACAAGATTGAAAAACGGTTTTCAAACTGTCGAAAATCAATGGGTTGTAAATCATGGGGGTATTTGATGCTTCTTATGTTAGATTTTCTGCAAAACAGAGCATGTGAAGCAGAAAATGGATGGCGAAACAAAGCTATCAGTGTTGGTTGTCAAATTTTTCTTTTAATGGTTTTGCATTTTAGGGGGAGAAAAATTGTCAGAAAATACAAAAACATTTGAAAATTTGAAAAAGCAAAAAACATGATAAAATTCAAAAATTGAGTTTTTGCGTAAAAAGAAGAAATGATAGTACATCAGTAGACAGTTACAGCATGCTAAAGAAATGTAACGTTTAAATAGCGTTAAACAGTATCACTGATGATATGCCGATAGGTTTTTATACATTTAGTAAACTTTTTCGGGATATAAACATAAATTCAAACATGCTTATTTCGTGGGGAACACTACTTGGATATATAGGTAACCCCTGAAATCTCGTTTGAAGGACCCATCTTTCTGAGATACTAGGTCTTTATGCTTAGTGATATCTGGGGTATTATCCCGGGACTTCTGATTTTGCGGAAGCAATGGCCTAGTCCCCGTATAATACTTTTTGCTTGCTTGAAATATAACGCCGCCCTCAGAAAATTGATGAAACAATAAAATTGATAGTCATTGCTGTTGTAAAAAAGATCCTCTAAAGGGGACACACCAAAAGTCAAGCCGTCATCTCTCTGCTGAACGGAAGTTCTGACCTGAGCTCTCATGGTTTCGTACTATAATTTATTCCCTTTACAGATATCATCTAGGTATACTCACCTGTAAGACTGAATATTGGGATCTGGATACGGGAGTATATTCAAGAGGTGGGACACATGAATGAGTTTAAGTTCTTAATACATCTAATCCGTATCCTGAATCCGTTGAACTTTGTGTGAAAATTTAAGTGGATCAGTATATCGACAATCTAAGTGAATTGTTTAATTCTTAATGTGTAACTAAGCTCAACGGTACTTGTGACTTGTCAAAAACTGATATGATCCTCTAATGCAAACTCAAACAAAAATATTGTATGTAAATATGTTTGTACATATTTCTTTATTGCTTCATATTTTCAGAAAAATACAAAAAGATTTTTTATTCTGCTTTATTTTCGACAACCGATGTCTGGGAAGCTGAGTTTCAAAATCTAAGTATGCTGATTGTGTTTCTGAAAATAAAACAAGTTCATTAATTTGAAACTTGAAAATTTTTAAAAATAAAAAATAAAAAACAGTTTGTGATATCTCCAAGGTCATTAATTTGGACTTGGATGATTAACTATGAGGGATTTGGATGCTTATACTGTTAAAATATTTAAAAGAGCCAGTTTCTGATTCGGTTCGCTGAAACTGCCAAATCTTTGAAGATTGTTGATAGGGGGAGAGTATCAAGTAATCCTGAATATATTCATATTATTATATCTTTGTCCCAGGATCTTGATTTAGAAAGTTTAATAGTGCCAGGTTACGATTCCTGGAAAACCGAAAATGCTTTCATTGTAAAAATATTTTAGCATAAGCTGAGAGAGCCAGGTTTTCAATCCTGGAAGTTCAAAACGTTGTTACATATAAACGTTTGAGATTTGCAGATGGTGTTCCAGACTACGATCCCGATAGCCGAGTCTAAGGGGGAGTCTGAAGAAGAGCTCAACGAAAGGGGGAGCGTGCATTCAAGGAGCCATGTATCTATCCCAGAGGAGCTTGTAACCGAAAAGCCAGGTGTCGATCCCAAAGCACGGAAGCTTGACGAAAAGGGGAGAACCTGAAGAGTTTACCGAAAGGGGGAGCTGGAGCTGAAGACAGATCCACCGGGATTCTGTTCAAACAGTAAGACTTAGTGAGAGAGAGAAAGACAAGATGCTACGAGTTTGACTAAATGTTTGAGATTGACTACGACAATATCCAAGGGGGAGTCTGTTAGTGCAATATGTCTATCGCCTCCGTCATCTCAAGATCGTAGCTGAAACTGTTTAAATCTAGGTTTTATATTGTTATAAATAGGAAAAGGCAAGGTGGCATTTATGTAAATAATGAGATCTCTCATTATATCCCTTGGCCTATAAATAGAACCATTAGGGTTCTAATTTAGGACTTTTGAAACTTTTTCCACATTTGAGACTTGGAGCTTTGGAGAGCTAAGATCTAGAGAGAGAAAGCTTAGAGAGAGAAAGTTCCTTGTATGTGATTCAGGTGCTGTACGTTGTTAGATCTTTCAATAGAATCACGGTTATTATTACGTTCGTGTGTTCGGTCACGATCGTGTACGGCTTCCGCACGTTACACGAGTCGGTTCGCAATCGAAACGGAGGTAAAACCGATCCTACAGTATCAAACCGTGTTTTGAAAACCAGTTTTTTCTTGTGCCAAAAACAACCGAAACCGGTTAAAAAACTGGACCTTAAAAAAACAATTTGTAGACCTCTACTAACCGTCAAGTATAAATAGAAGAAGCAACTTTTCTCACCATCTCGTATAGGATTCCGAGTCACGTATTTCACGTAAGGACTAAGACTAACGAAAACAGATGACAAGGGTCATGAACTTAATATAGAACAAACCTGTAATGCCTTGAGTACACACTCTAGTGCAATTTTTTTACGATCTTCTTTGCTACACACTTCATTTGACTCTGACGAAACCAGATTGATGAACTCTGTAATACGAAGCATAGTGGAATTTGTAAACGACAGAATAAGGATGAGGATAATCCAGTGGATCACAAGATCGTTTATTTTAGCAAATAGCTAAAAGCACAAAAAGATATTCTTACCGACACAATAGTCGATCAATAGATCTTGAGTATCTCTTGCAACGCGTACGTCGGGAGGTAACATTTCCTTAATTATCACAGTTATAGTAGCTGTAAAATTATAAACTTTGCATTAGCATTTAACTGTTTCATCAAATTAAACAACAAAAAAACAAAGAATCAAATAGACCTTTCGATAATCAGGTAGGAGTACCAAACGGATTACTCACAATTGATTACTTAACCACTACATTATCAGGCAATAAAAAGTATAAGTCTGGTGAAACAGTGACCTTTTGTTCGAAATATGATTCTCCTTCATATGCTCCGGGATAGCACTAGGATCATCAACAAAATCC
Organism: Helianthus tuberosus; assembly: GCA_030545235.1. Taxonomy (NCBI): domain Eukaryota; kingdom Viridiplantae; phylum Streptophyta; class Magnoliopsida; order Asterales; family Asteraceae; genus Helianthus; species Helianthus tuberosus. The sequence goes on from CM060409.1 coordinate 155,170,603, forward strand.
AACTTCACACAAATGAATACAAATACATAGATCACAAACCTTTCTAACCCTACGTAATAAACTAATAATACGACTAATAAAACACCATAACGTGCAAACTTCTACAATCACTTAAACCGACTTTCTATGGGGATTAAAATCTAAAAAAATCAAATAAGTAGGGTTACCAGTTTCATCCAAACGCGAAAGTATTGAATATCGATGCGGTAACGGAGATCTGTTTCAAAAGTTTGGACGCATTTTTGAAGAAACCAATGAAGCTTCTATTTGAGTAAATTGTGTCACACCCCAACCGATGGCAGAATCATTGGGATGAGACGAACAAATTGCTCAAAACATCAAAACACTAGGTGACAATATAATTTAAATTAAATTTCATAAATTTGCTAAAAATGTCGTACAAGAATCAAACATAAACAACATTGTTTCAAACGTACATTGACAAAATAAGTTAATCTAAGTGTGTTTCTAAGTCCACCTAATCTCGTTTCTTCACTTAGCATCATCTTGTCTATCAACCTGCAACATGTATTAAAATACGATCAACAAAAGTTGGCGAGTATACAAGTTTTCATACATAGCATAATATAGATTAAAATTGTTTAATGGCTCATATCCAACATGAATAACAATATGCAAGTTACTAATATGTTGAAATGGTGTAACAATATGTTCAAACCCAAGAATCCAACGCGTTAATTTTGCCAATCCCAAAGGATAACAGGAGGTTAACATGTTTAACTTAACAATACCCCAAGACTCATGGGCAGTGCGTTACTCCTATAGCGCTATAATTGTTAAGGTAGGCTTGTACAAAGTTAATGAGCATATCGACATGAAAAGTTTACACAGCATACGAGATTAACAAGCATCATATAGTTAAATGTTCAAACATGGATAGAGTATGATTCCAATAGTTTCAAGTGTTACGTGTTTTTATATAGAATACATGTTGCACCCAAAAGTGTTTAAAAGTAAAATGGGTTCGGGTATACTAACAAAATTGCATATGCTTTCCGATTATCCAATGTGACGAAATTGTGGAGACTAGAAGGATGAATATGTTTGTTTTGGAGTTTGAAGGAAAGTCTATATTCGGGTTTAAGGATTCGGACTTTAAAGTGCATGAAAATAGACATATAAGAAAAGTAATCACCTAGCACACATAATACTTGTTCTTGACACTATGAAACTCAAAAGAGTTTGAATGCTATCATGGGTCAAAATGCCCATTAGAATCGTGACAAGTTATCATGGTTTTAGATGATGTAACTTAACATTTGACAAATGACCACTAGTTCATCATCAAATGTTTGGTTACTTAGATAATATATATAGGTTATATAATATGTCATAGTGTAGGATCGAATTACGACCTGAATGAGTCGTTCGAAAGAGTTCTAGTACGTTTCAGAGGCGGAAACTAAGAAACGGATGTAAAAACAGCTTGAATATCACTTTAAACGTCTTGTGTATTGATATAATAGCAATTACAATCACAAGGAATACCGGCAGCACCTCGGTATGAATTTTGGAAAATCCTTACAAATGAATAAACAACGTGCCTATTTATACTACTCTGCTTTCGCTTGAAGACATACAAGTCAACTTCAAGTGAAACCTACATCATTTGTCTTCAAGCGAAACCTTTCATTTTGTCTTCAAGCGAAACTTCATGTGCTTTCCGAAACTGTTTTGTCTCTTGAGTTGTAATGTATCATGATGATGTCACCATTGTGATGTCATCTTTAAATATGATGACATCATGATTGATCAATCTTCGTAACGAACCCGAGACTCGATATAAGACGAAGTCGACAGATGTGTGCACTAACAGACTCCCCCTCAGATGTTGACGAGTCTTAAGTGTCGAGTCTTCGACGTCTTTAGTCTTTATCAGTCTGTTCACTTTCTTCAAAATTCTCCATTGTAAGCATCCTCAATCAATCTCTTACTCTTTCTTGTACTCTTCAGGATCTGAATCTGGCTCTACTATCTTCAGACTCCCTCTCGATGTCTTCAGACTCCCCCTTTCTGTGACACTCTAGGTTTTCCCGAGCAACCATCTTGTATTGAATTTGCGTGTACATAATATTAAATGAAAGTTGTGATTTATCTTGATGTGCTATGTGTCGATAATGTGTACGTATAATGTATAAGTTATGTATATATATATGAATAAGAGTATTGGTGAGCCGAGACCACCAAGACCACGACTCGAGACCACTCGGTCTCGAGTAAACAGTAAACAGTGGGCCGGTTGGGGCATGGACCTCCTTTAGTCCACCCGAAAGCCCATTAGGGTGCACCAACTTGGAACGAGTATATAACCCTTGTTGATAGCCAACCTTGCCATTTTGGGCAACCCACACACACTCTCCTACACACACTCTCTCTCTCTCACTAAAACCTCTCATCTCTCTCTCGGATTCAACCGGAAGCACTAAGACTCTCGGATCAAGCTCGAGATCGTCACCCGGAAATTGGTTCATTGATTCTTCATACCCTCAACATCTAACCGGTTAGTACCATGTAGTTATTTGGTTAAAACAAATGATAAGTCATGAGTATATATCAACCGATTAGTGTTTTTAGATGCTCACTAGGTATTTATGTGAATAATGGTGTTACTTGCTTGATTGATTAAATTATGAATGAGATGTGAACTATTGTGCTTTGAATGATTGAGGATGCTTATCACCATCCGATTCATGATTGATAAAATATGGCAAATATTGTGTTTAATGATTGTCTTGATACTTAGAATATATGTCACATAATTCTTGTTCACAAATCTCGTGTCATATGTTGTAGAACTAAGGATATATGCACATTCTTTGAAGATAAAAATGAATGATAAAATCCTAGTGTTGAAATACATGAACATGTTATGAATATTTGAATGTGTTTTGAAAATGATGAAAACCCTAATGAAGAACAACATGAGTGCCACGAAAATATTTGAAAAACTGTATGTTTGATCTATTTGATTTAAGGTTAGACAAGAAAACATGTTGGTGAAATTGTATTGGTTAGTACTAAGGATCATGAACATGAAATTCTATTGGATAGTACTATTTGTGCAAACATTCTAGAAACCACAGATGTTGGAGTCGGAACCTATGATCTCGACCCGAGACCATCATGGAGACAACTCGAGACCAGCAACTGTTTACTCAAGAACGGTTGTTTCATCAGTGGTCTCGACAAAGGTTTCGACTCAGCAAGTGGTCCATTAAGTTACAATTCGAGACCACAGCAATTGCGACTCGAGACCTTGACCAAACAACTCAAAACAGACTTCTGGAACTCGAGACCAGCAAGGTCTCGACTTGAGATTCTATGATTTCGACTCGAGACTGGACTCGAGACCTCAGAGGTTTCGACTCATGCATGCACTACTCGAGACCAGATGTCCATGACTCGAGATCTCCTGTTTGCGACTCGAGACCGCGTGATCTCGAGTGGAGACCCTCCTGTCTCGACTGGGCTGCTTGTCCGTGTTATTGGGCCGAGGTCTGTGAACTACTTGTGCTTGTTACTGTTTAAGTGGGCAATGTGTTAACTGTTACTGTTTAAGAACTTAGGCAGGCCCAATAACCTAAAGGATAAACATATGCTAAGCATGCTATGTGTTAGTTAGGTGTAGAATTTACGTGACTTATTTGTACCCAACCTGACCTATACTGGTAACCATGTTAGGACGTGGTGACCAACGTGTTTGACCAAGTAACTAATCTGCCGAGCAACCCAAGGTGAGTTCACAACTATTAAAGCATGCGTTCCCGGTGGTTTTGGGAAACAGAAACTTAAACAACGCTATCCCCGCGTAAGGGATACAAACCTACTTTCTTCCCCTTAAATGGGACTCTTAGTTAATTATTGTTTATACGGTAATGCAACAAGCAACACTAAACGAAACTCTATCACTTAAGTCCCTACCATTTAATACCGATTAGTCGCCGGGGCCTGACGAACGAGTTATTAGTTAATAGCGCTATTTAGGTGTAACCAGCCTCACACCGACCCTTGTTACTGGGAACGGGAGTGAACTAATGTACTCTGGCAAACCGTCAATGATGATAGAACATTGACAAACGGGGCACTGCGGAAACGTACGGTTAAGTAAGTATTCGGTATTGGAAAAACAGTTTAGTCGCTTACTTATGGGGTAGCTCCCCATCGCATGTATAAACGGATAAATTAACTGGTGAAACAAGTTTTTGGTAATTAAAAACTGGACAACTCGTGAACTCGCCAACATTTTTGTTGATACCCTATTGCATGCTTTGCAGGTACCCAGTGACTCAAGAGCTTGCGACTAGGGAATGTGTAGTGGTTGTCCAGCCCATGTGTTGGGTTTTAAATAATCTTGAACTATGAACTTTGTTTTGAAACTGTTTGGTTTATGCTTCCGCTGTTTACTTAAACTGTTATTTGAACTTAAACTTTTAAAACTTCGAACTATAATGTTTACTAACTATTGTTGGTGAACATTTTTACTATTGACCAATGCTCAGTATAATTGGTGGCTGGATCCTGATCAGTCACGCCCCTAAGCGGTGGTACTCCGCATGTGGATTTTGGGGGTGTGACAGATTGGTATCAGAGCCATTGGTTATAGTGAACTCGGTTTTAAAAAGAAAGTCTTTTTGAGAAAAACCAGACTATAACCCGTGACTCGTGACGACACTACGCACCAAGGGCAAGACTCAACGTATTAGACCCCATAGCTCGGACCTGTGTTTACTTGCTTGATTGCTTTATGTTGATTACTCTACTATAAATACTAGTGTGCCTAATTAGGTAGATGCATACCCCTCTTCTATCTCATTCTCGCTACATTACGACATCACACTTATACCGTGTTTTCTGGCTATGAAGACAATGAGTGGACGCGGAAGAGGAAACGTTAACATGACTCAGGCTCAGTTCACTAACTTGCTCAACATGGTGGCTGCAGCTTTCGCAGCTCACCCTGGAGGTAAACTCGTTACTTTAGGATGTTTAGATCCTACCCCCGCATCGTCTTTTCACCTCTAAGCCTATTCGCTTCACTTCTCACGACAGGTCAGCCTGCGCCTGCGCAGCCACGTGTTTATACTTTCAAAAACCTTCATGGATGGCAAGCCTCTCCCTTTCAACGGCACTGAGGGTGCCATAGGCCTTTTGCACTGGATTGAAAAGACTGAAGCTGTCTTTCCTATCTGCGAGTGTCCCCCTGCTAACTGGGTAAAGTTCGCGACTGGTACGCTTGAAGGAAACGCACTTTCATGGTGGAAGGCGCAGATTCAGATGCTTGGTCTGGAAACTGCTAATGCTACTGCATGGGAAGATTTCAAGGACATGATTAAAGAAGAGTATTGTCACAGGGATGACATCCACAAACTCGAAAACGAATACTATGAGCTCAAGATGGTCGGATCAGAGATTGAGACCTACACCAAGCAGTCCAACGACTATGCTGCACTTTGCCCAAACATGTCCCGACCTATGTATCGAAGGATCGAATTGTACATCAAAGGTTTAGCCCCAGAGATCCGTAGCCATGTGACCTTAGCCAACCTCCATACCATTCAGCCAGTGGTTCGACTTGCTCACAAACTCACTGATCAGGCTGTGGAGGAGGGCAAGTTGCCCAAGAGGATCAGTGCTACTGCTGGAACTTCTAGCGATAACAAACGAAAGTGGGATGGAAATCAGGGTAAGGATGCTAACCCCACTCAGGCCTCAGTTCAACAAAGGAAGACTGAAAGCAACAAGGGCCCTCAGCAACAGGGTGGCTATCGAGGAAACCACCCCAAGTGTAACAAATGTAACCGACACCACAATGGGCCATGTGGCAAAAGTCAGTGTCAGCGATGCAACAAGATGGGGCATGAAGCCAAAGACTGCAGGAGCCAGTTCCCAGCTAGGCAGAATCAGCATCAACCACAGCAACAGCAGCAGCAAGGAAACAACCGTGAATGCTACAAATGTGGGGAAATAGGGCACATGCGAAAGGATTGCCCTCAGCTGAACCAGAATCGCAACAACAATAATCGAGGTGCTGGAAACAACGACAACAACCAGGGAGCTGGAAACAATGCAAGGGCATTCATGATTGGGGCTGCTGAAGCAAGGAACGACCCCAACGTGGTGGCGGGTAAGTTCCTACTTAATGATCGTTATGTTTCTATATTATTTGATTCTGGAGCAGATGTTAGTTATGTATCCCTACGTATTAGTAAGAAGCTTAAGTCCACTCTTACACCGTTAAGCTCTAAGCACATCGTTGAAATAGCTAATGGCAGAAACCTCAAGGCCTCACACGTTATTCGTAACTGCAAACTAGAATTGTCTGGTCAGACCTTCCGTATCGATCTCTTCCCCATCATTCTCGGAAGCTTCGACGTCGTAATTGGTATGGATTGGTTATCCAAGCATCGAGCTGAAATCCTCTGCCAAGAGAAAGCTATTCGTATTCCCCGTCCTCCTGGCAAACCCCTTATCGTCCAAGGCGACAAAAGCGGAGAAGTCACAGGCATCATTTCATTCTTAAAAGCCCAGAAGTGTTTACGAAAGGGGCACACCGCTATCTTAGCACTTGTTGCTGACACGCAGAAAAAGGAAAACAGGATTGAAGATTTTCCTGTTGTACGCGACTATCCCGAGGTATTCCCTAAAGAACTACCTGGACTCCCTCCTCACCGTCAGGTCATATTCCAAATCGAATTAGTTCCCGGAGCAACGCCTATAGCTCGTGCACCTTATCGCCTAGCTCCCGCAGAACTCAAGGAACTTTCTACTCAACTACAAGAACTTTTGGACAAAGGTTTTATTCGTCCTAGCTCATCACCCTGGTGAGCCCCAGTGCTCTTTGTCAAAAAGAAGGATGGCACATTCGGAATGAGCGTTGATTACCGCAAACTGAACAAGGTTACCATCAAGAATCGTTATCCACTTCCCCGTATCGACGATCTGTTCGACCAGCTGCAAGGGTCGAGCTATTATTCCAAGATCGATCTGCGATCGGGCTATCACCAGCTGAGGGTCCGCGATGAGGACGTCTCTAAGACTGCTTTCAGAACCCACTATGGTCACTACGAATTCCTTGTTATGACTTTCGGAATGACCAACGCACCTACGATCTTCATGGATCTCATGAACCGAGTGTGCAAACCCTACCTCGACAAGTTCGTAATTGTGTTTATTGATGACATCCTAATTTACTCGAAAAGTCAAGAGGAGCATGAACAACACGTGCGTCTTATTCTCGAACTCCTTCGCAATGAGCAACTGTACGCCAAATTCTCGAAATGTGATTTCTGGCTTAGAGAAGTCCATTTCCTTGGGCACATAGTCAATCAGGATGGGATTCATGTCGACCCCGCTATGATCGAATCCATTAAGAATTGGCCTATACCTAAGACTCCGACCGAAGTTCGCCAATTCTTGGGATTGACAGGATACTATCGAAGATTTATCAAGGGATTTTCTAAGATCGCTCAACCACTTACGACCCTCACTCAGAAGGGTGTTGCTTATAAATGGAGTGATGCTCAGGAATCTGCCTTTCAGGAACTAAAGAAGAACCTCTGTAGTGCTCCTATTCTTTCCTTACCTGAAGGTACCGACGACTTTGTTGTTTACTGCGACGCTTCTATTCAAGGACTTGGTTGCGTGTTGATGCAACGCGAGAAGGTTATTGCTTACGCTTCGCGACAACTCAAGATCCACGAACGGAACTACACGACACATGACTTAGAATTCGGAGCTGTGGTCTTCGCGCTCAAGATTTGGAGACATTACTTGTACGGTACTAAGTGCACGATTTACACCGATCACAAGAGTCTCCAGCACATAATGGAACAAAAGGAGTTGAATATGCGGCAACGCAGATGGGTCGAACTCCTAAATGACTATGAGTGTGCAATTAAATATCATCTAGGCAAGGCTAATGTGGTGGCAGATGCCCTCAGCAGGAAGGAAACCAAACCTAAGCATGTTCGTGCCTCACAGCTCACCATCCACTCGAACCTCCCTAAGCAAATCCGAAACGCTCAGGTCGAAGCATTGAAAGTCGAGAACGTCAGGGCTGAGTCCCTGCGAGGATCAAGGAAACGGCTAGAACAAAAAGAAGATGGTGCTTACTACGTAAACGGGCGTATATGGGTCCCACTTTATGGGAATTTGCGCGAGCTTGTAATGGATGAAGCCCATAAGTCCCGTTACTCAGTACATCTTGGTTCGGATAAGATGTACCACGACTTAAAGACTACATACTGGTGGCCTAGCATGAAAGCCCACATAGCAGCCTATGTCAGAAAATGTTTGACTTGTGCAAGAGTCAAGGCTGAGTATCAGAAACCATCGAGCCTACTCCAACAACCAGAGATCCCGCAGTGGAAATGGGAGCAAATATCCATGAATTTTGTTACTGGCTTGCCTAGGTCTCAACGCGGAAATGACACCATTTGGGTGATAGTGGATCGATTAACTAAGTCTGCCCACTTTTTGGCTATTAAAGAAACAGACAAGTTCTCTACCTTAGCAGAGGTGTACTTAAAGGAAGTGGTTTCGAGGCACGGGGTGCCAACCTCTATTATTTCCGATCGAGCCGCGCGTTTTACTTCTGAGTTGTGGAAAGCTATGCACAAATCCTTTGGCTCACGCTTAGACATGAGCACCGCTTATTACCCTCAAACGGGTGGGCAATCTGAACGCACCATCCAAACCCTGGAAGACATGCTTAGGGCATGTGTGATCGATTTTGGAAAGGGTTGGGAAAAGCACCTACCGTTAGTGGAATTCTCCTACAACAACAGCTACCACACCAGCATTCAGGCAGCACCCTTTGATGCATTATACGGTCGTAAATGCCGATCGCCTCTTTGCTGGGCGGAAGTTGGTGACAGCCAGATCACAGGTCCAGAACTTGCGGTAGACACTACAGAAAGGATTGCCCAGATCAGACAACGCATGGCGGCAGCTCGTGACCGTCAGAAGAGTTACACTGATAAGGATAGGAAACCGCTAGAGTTCCAGGTTGGTGACCGGGCTCTACTTAAAGTCTCACCCTGGAAGGGTGTGGTTCATTTTGGAAAACGGGGCAAGCTTAATCCGTGATATGTCGGACCATTCGAAATTACCGAAAAGATCGGTAAGGTCGCTTACAGATTGAATCTGCCTGAAGAACTGAGTGCTGTGCACAACGTCTTTCACGTGTCTAATCTGAAGAAGTGTCTGTCAGATGAAACACTCATCATTCCTTTCAAGGAACTTACTATTGACGAACAGCTACACTTTACTGAGGAACCGATTGAGATCACGGATTGAGAAATCAAAACCCTCAAGCGTAGCCAGATACCTCTCGTACGAGTTCGTTGGAACTCGCGACGTGGCCCAGAGTTTACCTGGGAGCGGGAAGACCAGATGAAGCGCAAGTATCCCCAGTTGTTCGCAAATGAAACTCCCAGCACTGAAGCTACAACCGAATTTCAGGACGAAATTCCAAACTAATAGGGGGATGATGTGACACCCCGTCGAGACGTTCTCACTTATACTAGCTTGACAGTGACTGCCTTAACTTTCGGGACAGAAGTTCTTAAAACTTGGGGATAATGTGACACTCTGGGTTTTCCCGAGCAACCATCTTGTATTGAATTTGCGTGTACATAATATTAAATGAAAGTTGTGATTTATCTTGATGTGCTATGTGTCGATAATGTGTACGTATAATGTATAAGTTATGTATATATATATGAATAAGAGTATTGGTGAGCCGAGACCACCAAGACCACGACTCGAGACCACTCGTTCTTGAGTAAACAGTAAACAGTGGGCCGGTTGGGGCATGGACCTCCTTTAGTCCACCCGAAAGCCCATTAGGGTGCACCAACTTGGAACGAGTATATAACCCTTGTTGATAGCCAACCTTGCCATTTTTGGGCAACCCACACACACTCTCCTACACACACTCTCTCTCTCTCTCACTAAAACCTCTCATCTCTCTCTCGGATTCAACCGGAAGCACTAAGACTCTCGGATCAAGCTCGAGATCGTCACCCGGAAGTTGGTTCATTGATTCTTCATACCCTCAACATCTAACCGGTTAGTACCTTGTAGTTATTTGGTTAAAACAAATGATAAGTCATGAGTATATATCAACCGATTAGTGTTTTTAGATGCTCACTAGGTATTTATGTGAATAATGGTGTTACTTGCTTGATTGATTAAATGATGAATGAGATGTGAACTATTGTGCTTTGAATGATTGATAAAATAGGGAAAATATTGTGTTTAATGATTGTCTTGATACTTAGAATATATGTCACATAATTCTTGTTCACAAATCTCGTGTCATATGTTGTAGAACTAAGGATATATGCACATGCTTTGAAGATAAAAATGAATGATAAAATCCTAGTGTTGAAATACATGAACATGTTATGAATATTTGAATGTGTTTTGAAAATGATGAAAACCCTAATGAAGAACAACATGAGTGCCACGATAATATTTGAAAAACTGTATGTTTGATCTATTTGATTTAAGGTTTGACAAGAAAACATGTTGGTGAAATTGTATTGGTTAGTACTAAGGATCATGAACATGAAATTCTATTGGATAGTACTATTTGTGCAAACATTCTAGAAACCACAGATGTTGGAGTCGGAACCTATGATCTCGACCCGAGACCATCATGGAGACAACTCGAGACCAGCAACTGTTTACTCAAGAACGGTTGTTTCATCAGTGGTCTCGACAAAGGTTTCGACTCAGCAAGTGGTCCATTAAGTTACAATTCGAGACCACAGCAATTGCGACTCGAGACCTTGACCAAACAACTCAAAACAGACTTCTGGAACTCGAGACCAGCAAGGTCTCGACTTGAGATTCTATGATTTCGACTCGAGACTGGACTCGAGACCTCAGAGGTTTCGACTCATGCATGCACTACTTGAGACCTGATGTCCATGACTCGAGATCTCCTGTTTGCGACTCGAGACCGCGTGATCTCGAGTGGAGACCCTCCTGTCTCGACTGGGCTGCTTGTCCGTGTTATTGGGCCGAGGTGTGTGAACTACTTGTGCTTGTTACTGTTTAAGTGGGCAATGTGTTAACTGTTACTGTTTAAGAACTTAGGCAGGCCCAATAACCTAAAGGATAAACATATGCTAAGCATGCTATGTGTTAGTTAGGTGTAGAATTTACGTGACTTATTTGTACCCAACCTGACCTATACTGGTAACCATGTTAGGACGTGGTGACCAACGTGTTTGACCAAGTAGCTAATCTGCCGAGCAACCCAAGGTGAGTTCACAACTATTAAAGCATGCGTTCCCGGTGGTTTTGGGAAACGGAAACTTAAACAACGCTATCCCCGCGTAAGGGATACAAACCTACTTTCTTCCCCTTAAATGGGACTCTTAGTTAATTATTGTTTATACGGTAATGCAACAAGCAACACTAAATGAAACTCTATCACTTAAGTCCCTACCATTTAATACCGATTAGTCGCCGGGGCCTGGCGAACGGGTTATTAGTTAATAGCGCTATTTAGGTGTAACCAGCCTCACACCGACCCTTGTTACTGGGAACGGGAGTGAACTAATGTACTCTGGCAAACCGTCAATGATGATAGAACATTGACAAACGGGGCACTACAGAAACGTACGGTTAAGTAAGTATTCGGTATTGGAAAAATAGTTTAGTCGCTTACTTATGGGGTAGCTCCCCATCGCATGTATAAACGGATAAATTAACTGGTGAAACAAGTTTTTGGTAATTAAAAACTGGACAACTCGTGAACTCGCCAACATTTTTGTTGATACCCTACTGCATGCTTTGCAGGTACCCAGTGACTCAGGAGCTTGCGACTTGGGAATGTGTAGTGGTTGTCCAGCCCATGTGTTGGGTTTTAAATAATCTTGAACTATGAACTTTGTTTTGAAACTTTTTGGTTTATGCTTCCGCTGTTTACTTAAACTGTTATTTGAACTTAAACTTTTAAAACTTCGAACTATAATGTTTACTAACTATTGTGGTTGGTGAACATTTTTACTATTGACCAATGCTCAGTATAATTGGTGGCTGGATCCTGGTCAGTCACGCCCCTAAGCGGTGGTACTCCGCATGTGGATTTTGGGGGTGTGACACTTTCACTAGGCTGGGATCGTAGTCTGGAATTCACAAGATCATAACCTGGCTTTCATCCTGCTCTGGATCGAAGCCTGGTCAACCTGCAAAAACTCTACCCAAAAATAAATTTTCTGATAACCATTTGTGGATAAGATTTTCAAATCTAATTTACCACTTGCAGGAATAATGTGTTTATTGTAAAACCTTTTCTCATTTCATTTCAACAATCTTCAAATACTTTCACCCAAACCATTTGTTCATCATGTTTAGCACTCGGAATTTTGAAAATCAGCTCTCCAAAATCAGTTGTCGAAAATCTTTTTGAATTTTTCAAAATTTATGCTAAAACACACTAAAATTGTAACACCCCAACCCGGATGGGGCTGACGTGTCACAATAACAGTATCATAAACAAAAGTCATAATTCTATTTATTTATTTGATAAGGATATAACCACACGACAACTAAACTTAAGGTTAATATACAAGCGGAGACATTCGACTTAATTAATTAACATCTTCAGATTTATTCCTAGGCTTTATTCTTCTCTCTTTTCCCCTCCCAAAGTAACCTGCGGTCCTGTAGATACAAAAAGTTTACGGAATGAGCCGAATGCTCAGTACGGAATTATAGGCTCAAAGAACAAATAATGCTTTATATGAAATGTTATCCGGATGGAACTTTATGTGAAAATGATACGATGCAAATAACGTAATTTCCTACGGATGTACCCATGAGCCAAACTTAAAACGTGACAATACACAGGTAGCTACTCCTGCATAATTATCACACGAGATGGCGAGTTGGCATACCCGCTATCCACCTCCTTAACTTAAATCCTAGGATCGATCCATACGCCTCCTAGTAGCTTTGTACCTCACTTGTACCTAGGGACGCCGTGAACTGATCTCTCCGTCACGGATGGAGCACATGATGTCGATGCCACAACAACATGCTCGTGGGACACTCCACGAGAAGCGATACACAGGGTATCAGAGTACAAATGGTCTTATTCACATAACTTATCAAAATATGTAACGTATATTGGAAAATGCTATAATGAGTACAACTAACATAATACTATCGCATGACATGAAAGCTAAATCCAAAGTTATGATTAGAATAGGAATCAAATGGACCATCAAATGAATCGATAATCAAAGACGTGAGGAGTTTTAAAAAGAGATATACAAACTCAACGGGTTTATAACAATTGAATATAAAACAACAAGGAGTGGGGTAAGGATCCGTACCTTAATAATTCCAAAGTTATGCTACCTTGTGATAATATTTCAGATTTATACGAGCAGAGTTTAGACTAATTATTAGTCTTTTAACCTAATTTAAATAACATGCACACAAACTAGGTTAGTAACTTAATACAGCATTTACGATAACTCACGAGATTAAAATCCTCACAACGAATGACAAAGTGCGATACTTAAACATCCATCGGATTCACAATTAATGACAAAGTGAAATCACTTAAACATCCATCGGATTCACAACGAATGACAAAGTGTAAACACTTAAACATTCATCAGAATCACAACTAATGACAAAGTGAAATTACTTAAACATCCATCGGAATCACGACTAATGACAAAGCATAACCCAAATTTGAGCAGCACTTAAACATCCATTGGATTGATTTCAATCAATCGGACATTGAATCGTATCAGCGATTAAGCTAATACCCTGATTACAGCAGCAATTAGTGATCCGTGTGTGTTAATTGTGGTAAACAGAGCATAACTCCGTGTAGAATTGGAATTTCTTCGTCGTTTTTGTGCCCTGAATCAAGTCCCAACATCCTCTATTTATACTGAAATTTTGACATTGTCGCGGCCCGCGTGAACATTTAACCTATCCTTACGCGGCCCGCGTAGACACGTATTTTATGCATAGAGTTGCCACGTGTGGGACTAGCCTAGCTGAGTCGACAGATTTTAAAATTTCAACTTCGACAGCAAGTTATTAGGAAAATCGTCAAGTAGGGAATACCCCCCCCCCTGAGTTTTAGGGGCCCTGATCCTGATTCTGATTGTTCTGAAATTTCTTGGGTTTGTACAGAATTACTTGGGTGTCTTAATTAGGGTTTCCTATTGGGTAATTTATAAATAATAATAATAGTTTTGGTTGATATACAGAAGGATGGATCATAAGATAAATGTTTAGTTTATTCTTAAATTATTATTATTCTTTTATTTCTAGAATAATGATTTTAAATTTATGGTTATTACAAAAATCTTTTTGGATTTTTGACTGTAATGAAATGCAATAAAGAAATATTTACAGACACTATTTTTGTGAGTTTGTGTAAGAGGATCATATCAGTTTTTGAGATCAATCAACAACACCGTTAAGCTTCATTTCATTTTAAGTTCTAAACGATTCACTTAGATTGTCAATATACTGATCCACTTAAATTTTCACACAAAGTTCAACTGATTCGAGATACGAAATTAATGTCTTAAGCACTTAAACTTAATCGCGTGTCCCATCTCAGAATATACCCCCGTATCCAGATCCCAATATTCAATCTTACAGGTGAGTATACCACAGATGATATCTGTAAGGGGTTATAAATTATGAAGAATCATGAGAGCTCAGGTCAGAACTACCGTTCAGCAGAGAGATCATGACTCGACTTTTGGTATGTCCCCTATAGAGGATCTTTTTTACAACAACATTAATTAGCAATTTTATTGTCTTCATCATTTATGCTGAGGGCGGCGCTATATTTCAAGCATGCGGAAAGTATTATTCGAGGACTAGGTCAGAACTTCCATTCAGCAGAAGTCCCGGAATAATACCCCAGATATCACTTAGCATAAAGACCTAGTATCTCAGAAAGAGGGACCTTTCAAACAAGATTTCGGGGGTTACCCATATATCCGAGAGATGTTTCCCCATGATATAAGCAAGTTTGAATTTAGGTTTATATCTCGTCACAGTCTACTAAATGTGCAAAAACCTACTCACACATCCACAGTGAGATCGTTTATCACATTTGACTTTCCATTTCTTTAGCATGTTGTGACAGTCCACTGATGTACTATAATTTCCTCTTTCATACAACAAAAACTCATTTTTCATTTTATCATGTTTTTAGCTTTTTCAAATTTTTTAATGTTTTTGGATTTTCTAAAAAAAATTCTTACTCCCCTTAAAATGCAAACACATTTTAGGAAATTTGAAAACAAACTGTACAAGTAACGTGACAACTGATATCGAATCACTTCAATTCGCCATCCACTTGGCATAAACAATCTGAACTCCCCCTCACAACAAACTATTTTCCCATTATGATTTCAAAACACTTAAGTTTGTTTTAATCAAATGGTTTTTCCGGAAAATAAGTTTTGTTGATTGATTTTAACCAATTGTAGGTTAAGGGATAAACTCATCATTTTGTTTCTCAACCACTTGTAGGAAATCAGATACAACTTAATGTCCCTGATTTACCACTTGTAAGAATAATCCAATCAAGTTCAAACTAATGACCTTGATTTTACCACTTGTAGGTAAAAACCTTTTTTCAACCACATGGCTTACTGACGGGTGGTCCGTAGGACAACCCTTTATGATGTTAAAAGACAAGTTTATCCCTCATTTAAGTGTGTAATTATCTCGAATTAGATAACTACTGTTGCTTATGTCTCAGGTGCGGTTTGGCGGCTTAAAGTGAAGAAAAATGCAGCTTTGGAAGGTTTGGAGTTGAACGGGTCGCGCGTGGAGCAAAAGATGGAACAAAGCACAAATTTCAGGTTGTCACCGTAAATTACGGTCCCACCGTAATTTACGGTGGACCTGAAATGCAGTTAAAGCTCACCGTAACTCAGACAATAGCTACCGTAACAAATTCAAGGACACCGTAACTTACGGTGGAACCGTATGTTACGGTGGACATGACGCGAAAATTGTAATTGCAATCATTTATGCAGTTTTATGGTGTCTTTTGGGTTATTCTCATCATTGGTCGGTTGGAGAACACACTAGGGGCGATTTTTGGCTATCTTGGCTTGGTTTTGAACAATTGCTAACATTCGGTTTGTGATTTTGATTTGTATGAACATTGAATTGATTGCTATGATGATTCACCAAGCTATGTGTGGCTAAAACTTTCGGTGATCATCTTAGGTGAAGGTTTCTCTTGAACTTTTGTGTGTTTATTTCTGAATTTCTAGAATGATAACTTGCATTGCTTGAATATCATGGTGTATGCATAATGGTTTGTAGCTTGTTAATCGATAGTGCAATTTCTAGTCTCAATTGTACGTTCTTGATGCCGTTGGCAATCGAGATATCACGGGAAGGGTTAGGGTTGGTTATTGATTAATTGATCATCGGGAAACAACCTCGCGTTTATAAATCCGAGTACTTTGTTCCCTTTTATCACTTCGATTATTTATGCACGAGTTATGTCTATGTAACTCTTTCTAGTTGGAATTTCACACAATTGTTTAAAGAAACTGAATCCTAAGATGGTCATTGTCTTCTCCTAATCTGTTTTACAACCAATATTTGATTTGCAATTAGTTTTTAATTTAGTTTTCTAAAACAACAATCTAATTCATTGATCTTTATTTTCTGCAAATTAGGTTAATTGTAGTTTAATCGTAAGGTAATAAAAACAACACACTTTCCACATACTCCCTGAGTTCGATACCCATTTACCACTGTCTATTGTTGTTATTGGGATTAAATTTGCGTGTACCTACGACAGCACGTCAAATTTTGGCACCGTTGCCGGGGAGTAGTGCGCAACGTGTGTCAGTTTGTTAGTTTTGCTTTGTTATTTTCGGGTTTACACTGGTGTGTTTAGTGTGCAGGTTCTACAGGTACATGCATACTAGAGGCTCTCACAAAGCGTCACCATTGTTATTTGATTCGAAAATCGAACGAACGCTAAGGCAAAACAGAGTTTTACTACGAGAAAACAGAATCATCGGTTCACCCACTTCACCCATTACACCAATTAATATCATGGAAGAAACACAAGTACCACCCACAACGGGTCAAACGACCTCATCATTTATACCTACTTCCACACAACCATCACCAAACACAACCATACCACATTCCACTACAATTCCTACTCCACCTCATGACACTACATCATCTAACACCACACAACCAAACACTACTCAAGTCGAACCTAGTCTTACTTTTAGCCCATCTACTACGATTCCACCACTCACTCATTTCTTCCCAGTTTCGGGTCAGTCATCGTCACATTATTCAATACCCCAAGGTTCAATGGTCGTTCATGAAACTTCAACATTTAGACCATCGAACGAATCGGGCTTTCAATACTCGACTCTTCCCTTTGGGCAAACTTCGGGTATAGGGGAGATGGATATGAGGAAGGATACGAAGATTTTGAGGGCTACGATGAAGACGGGTATGCTTATGGGGGTTATGGTGATCAAGGAGAGTTTGGTTATGTGCAAAGTCAATCTCAAGGAATGGCAAATGTAGGTGGAGTGCTACAACAACAACAACTCCTACCACAACATATTCGGCCAAGACCACAAGGGCTACAAGTGCAACGCCCTATTCCATTGCAACAAGTTCGGCCACAAAACGTACAACCTCAATTCCAAAGGCCGATTCAACACCAACCGATTCCACAACAACAATTTCAACCACCGTTCGCACCACAAGGGCATATACCAAGACCTATGGGTCCTATTCGTCCAAGGGGTCGATTGGGTGTTCAAAGAAGGCATCTTAGGGAGCAAGCACGGGGAATAGAAGCACATTTCAGGCCGATAATTACTCAAAACCCTTCACCGGTAGTTATCCCTCACAACAATGAAGGAAGAACTTTTGAAGTAAGGACTAATTCTATACAAAGTTTGCCGAAATACAAAGGGCTAGCAACGGAGGAGCCGTATTTCCACTTAGAGGCCTATGACTCAATTTGCAACACTCTTGGGAGTCAAGGTTTTTCGGCCGATGATATCAAGTTGGTATTATTTCAATTTTCTTTGGAGGATAAGGCAAAGAAGTGGTTCTACACTTTGCCTTCAGCATCTATATATACTTGGGCGGAGATGCAACAAATTTTCTTATATGAATTTTACACCGCCCAAAAGACCAACGATGCTAGAAAAGGATTGAGGAACTTCCAACAACAACATGGTGAGATGTTCCATGAGGCATTTGAACGTTTCAATATGATGATTAAAAATTTCCCTCACCATGGGATTGAACTTTGGGAGTTGATGAATGCCTTCCACGAGGGGTTGAGTGCCGAGGATGCTCGAGATTTAATGTCCATTACCGGTGGGACTTTTGGCACAAACTATGAGAATGATTATTGGGAGTTCTTGGAGAATATGGCAACTACATCAAAGAGAAAGGCTCAAGCATCGAGGAGAGCGTGACCGGCCATTGCCCGACCTCAAGTGCACGCAATAGATGATGGTAATGTTCAAACCACTAACCAAATTTATGATGTTTGTGCATTGTGTAATGAAATAGGTCATGCGGCTGAAAATTGCCAAGGAATGGTGGAAGGGCAATATGAAGAAGTTCATGCGGTTCAAGGTCAAGGAGGGGGTGGTAGAAACTACAATAACATGAACTCTAATACTTACCACCCCGGGTTGAGGAACCACCCAAATTTTCGTTATGGGAACCCTTCAAATCAAGCTAACCCGAACTTTCAAGGTAGCCAAGGTAACTTTGGTTCACGCCAACCTTATAACAACCAAAGTGGATATCGAGGCGGGAACAACCAAGGCTATCAAAAGCAATATCAAACGGGTCAAGAACAAGGGGGTCTTCGGGTGGAAATGAGATGATGGAGATGCTAAAAAGCATGCAAACGGAGATGCAAAAACGAAACCAACTTGATGAAGTTCAAATGCAAAAGGATGAGGTTCGTGACAAAAGCATCCAATCACTAACAACCCAAATGGGTCAATTGGCAACCGATGTGGCGGAATTGAAGAAAAACAAGGGTCAACTTCCTAGTGACACCAAGGTAAATCCATCACACGGTTTGTCAAGAGGTAATGTTAATGTTCATCATGTTAGTGTTTCGAGAAGTGGAAAAGAGTTTAAAGCCAATTTGTCACCCGAATTGGTTGAGGGGGTAGTTGAGGACATCACGGGTAATGATAGTCATGATGAAGTTTCACCGGTTAAACCTAAAGAAACAAATGTTAACAAATCGGGGTTAGGTGAAAACGAAAAGAATGAAAAAGTTGAGGGTGAACCGAGTCAAGTCCCGTTTCCATCGGCTTTACTTTACCCGGGTAAGAAAAACTTTATTGCATCAAGAGGTCCCCAAAAAGAAGAATTATGGGACATGTTTAAACAAGTTAAAATTAACCTTCCACTCCTTGATGCAATAAAACAAGTACCTGCCTATGCAAAATTTTTAAAAGAGTTATGTACACAAAAAAGGCAAAACAAGAAGAAAATGCCTAAGCGGGTCGATTTAACCGGGCAAGTGAGTGCAGTTTTAAATGGGGAGCTTCCTCCTAAGCTTCAAGATCCGGGCACGCCATTGATTAACATACAAGTTGGTAATTTTCAAATGGCTAAGGCGTTGCTAGATCTTGGAGCCGGAGTTAGCATTTTACCGGGGGGCTTATATGACCAATATGATTTTGGTCCGTTAGTAAGGTTGGAGAAAACGGTTGTTTTAGCCGATTTGTCTCATAAGTTACCCCGGGGTATGGTTCAAAATGTAATTGTAAAAATTGATGAATTTTATTACCCGGTTGACTTTTTAGTCTTGGACTACTCATCGGCGGACCCAAAGCAACAACAAAACGTAATTTTGGGTCGGCCATTTTTGAGCACCGCACATGCAGTAATCGATTGTAGATTTGGTACAGTCGATATGACTTTTGGGAATCGAAAAATGCGTTTGAATGTTTTTACTAACAATTCTAATGCTAATGGTGTTGATGAGTGTTTCATGGCAGATATAGTTGAAGGCAAAATTTGACGTGCTGTCGTAGGTACACGCAAATTTAATCCCAATAACAACTATAGACAGTGGTAAATGGGTATCGAACTCAGGGAGTATGTGGAAAGTGTGTTGTTTTTATAGCCTTGCAATTAAACTACAATTAACCTAATTTGCAGAAAATAAAGATCAATGAATTGGATTGTTGTTTTAGAAAACTAAATTAAAAACTAATTGCAAATCAAATATTGGTTGTAAAACAGATTAGGAGAAGATAATGACCATATTAGGATTCAGTTTCTTTAAACAATTGTGTGAAATTCCAACTAGAAAGAGTTACATAGACATAACTCGTGCATAAATAATCGAAGTGATAAAAGGGAACAAAGTACTCGGATTTATAAACGCGAGGTTGTTTCCCGATGATCAATTAATCAGTAACCAACCCTAACCCTTCCCGTGATATCTCGATTGCCAACGGCACCAAGAACGTACGATTGAGACTAGAAATTGCACTATCGATTAACAAGCTACAAACAATTATGCATACACCATGATATTCAAGCAACGCAAGTTATCATTCTAGAAATTCAGAAATAAACACACACAAGTTCAAGAGAAACCTTCACCTAAGATGATCACCGAAAGTTTTAGCCACACATAGCTTGGTGAATCATCATAGCAATCAATTCAATGTTCATACAAATCGAAATCACAAACCGAATGTTAGCAATTGTTCAAAACCAAGCCAAGATAGCCAAAAATCGCCCCTAGTGTGTTCTCCAACCGACCAATGATGAGAATAACCCAAAAGACACCATAAAACTGCATAAATGATGGCAATTACAATTTTCGCGTCATGTCCACCGTAACTTACGGTTCCACCGTAAGTTACGATGTCCTTCAATTTGTTATGGTAGCTATTGTCTGAGTTACGGTGAGCTTTAACTGCATTTCAGGTCCACCGTAAATTACGGTGGGACCGTAATTTACGGTGACAACCTGAAATTTGTGCTTTGTTCCATATTTTGCTCCACGCGCGACCCGTTCAACTCCAAACCTTCCAAAGCTGCATTTTTCTTCACTTTAAGCCGCCAAACCGCACCTGAGACATAAGCAACAGTAGTTATCTAATTCGAGATAATTACACACTTAAATGAGGGATAAACTTGTCTTTTAACATCATAAAGGGTTGTCCTACGGACCACCCGTCACATCCCCACACTTAACCGTTGCTTGTCTCAAGCAACTCATCAAATCAATTTCTCAACAAGTGATCAATGTAAGCCAAGCAAAAACAAGTAATCCTTTTACTAACCCCTTTTTAACACCCAACTAATGCACCCCTCACTATGTCTCTCCTCTCGGTTACAAGTAAGCACTAGCAATATGAGCTAGACACACAAAGACTAACGGGCGGTTGCACAATTATACGCTTGTACCTAAATCGATCCTTCTCCTAACAAGTGCCAAACATGAATGCAAATCAAAGGGACTTTCAAGGTTGTAACGTGGCTAGGTGTATGGGTAGGAAATGGAATATATATGAAGTAGCGAAAATTTAACCCGGTCTTTTTATTACACGAATAAGCAAACTAACAACTACCAAACTAAACTACTATGTACAAGACAACTAAACATCCTTTCTTTTTCTTTTTTTTTTTCATTTTTCATTGCTTTTTCTCTCTTTTTTTTTCTTTTTCTGATTAATTTTATTTTTTAACTCAAAGCAAACAAACATACAATGAAACATCAAACATATCTACTTCAAACTACTAAAACTACTACTACTACTATTACTAACACTATAAGACCGGGTCAAATTTGGGTAAGTTTTTAAGTAAGTAGCTAGGGGTAACAAATGATAGGCTTTTAGGCACAACATTGGGCAACTAAATGCCCAAACCCCCGCCCCTCTCGCAACCATGCTCATATATATAACTTATGAGGTCCAACCCCCCAAATCCCACACTCACACACACTAAAGACGAGGCTACCTAGATGCCCTTATCCTTTTCGCATTCATGTCCGACTAAGGACTCAAACCGTATTAAAGCACATGTTCTAATGCACCCCCACCCGTAGCCACTCTCATCAAAGACAATCATTATTTATGTACAAGTGTGGCTACAACTCTCACCAAGAATGAAAGGGTATCAAGGGTTGCCGGTGCATCAATTTAGGGCTAATCTAGGGTGTTCAAATTCTCACAATGTTTTGCTTGACTCAAAAATTTTCAAAATCTTCAAAAAAATTCCCCCCACTTGTAATACCATCAACCACTTGTAGGACTCAAATTTTTTTTTCTCAACCACTTGTAGGAAATCAGATACAACTTAATGTCCCTGATTTACCACTTGTAAGAATAATCCAATCAAGTTCAAACTAATGACCTTGATTTTACCACTTGTAGGTAAAAACCTTTTTTCAACCACATGGCTTACCAAGCAATACCATTTGTAAGTTACCATATGTAGGTTGAATACTCAAGATGCCGATTCCTACCCCTCGCTTAACAACCTGGGAGTTCCGGCAATTCCTACTGTATGACTTGCCAAAATTTTTCAATTTACAAACAAACAACATAAGAATGATGCCGATTCATGATCTGCAATTACCAACTTGGGATCTCCGGCAAGTCAGGTTTTTACTGTTTGAAAAATATATCCACCCAAGCCTGACCTTCCTTGGGTGAAACAACCTCTTTTCCATCTTTACTATCAACAGACTTGTGAACATTCATTTTGGAAGCATAGAATTCTTTAACTCCTTTGGCCTTACCATCGACCATTTTTCCAAAAATGTGTTTCACAGTCCCGTTGAAAGCCTTATCAACATCAAATTTATTCTTGTCAAAATAAAATTGATTTGAAATTTCAACTTTTCCAACTTTCTTTTTAAAATTTTCAGCCCGCAGAGGTGGAAAATTCACATCATCCACATTCGGAACTGATTTCTCAACCTTTTCTTTAACACGTGGCTCCTCTGATTTTGTGGAATCAGATTCATCACCAGAACTGTTTCCTGAACCCTTAACCACCCATATTTGGTTTTTCAGATTTTCTTTTTGTTTTACCACATTCTTTGAACATTCTCCAACCTCAAAAGTTGAATTTTCAAAGCCTGTAAATTTTCTGATTGTAAGTTCAGTTTTCTCAACAACTTTTTCTTTCATTTTACCAGAGACTTCCTGTTTTGGTTTGAACGTTTTCGGACAATTTCTAGCAATATGACCAGCAGTTTTGCACTGAAAACAGGTTCTTGTCTCAGTCTTCTTCTGAATAACACTTTTCTTCATCTCATCTTGCTTCTTTGCAAGGAATTCTTGGTTTGTCTGCTTTCTGAATGCTTGCTCTTTCTCATCATCTAAAGATTTTCCTGAAACAAACACAGTTTTTGGTTTATAAACTTTTTCATTTTTATGATTTTTTGGTTGATTAAATCCTAATCCTTTTTTTTTTTGAAATTACAGTTATGGTTTGGTTTTTTATGAATACCAGAACCAGAACTGTAACCCTTTTTCTTGTTTAATCTTTGTTGCACTCTTGAGGTGTAAGGTCTTGGATTTTCAGAAAGATTAATATCTTTTATTTCAGAAATATTAATTTCTGTTAGTTTGAAAACCTTTTTAATCATTTCAGTTTTAACACCTCTTATTGGAAAAATCTCATCAGAATATAATTTGTCAGAATCTTTCAAAGTATATGCTACTTTGACCGGTTCGTCATTCAAATTAGATTTTGATAGCAAAAATTCCTTATCATAAACCCGTTTGTCCTTTTTGATTGTTGGCTTTGACGTATCGTACTCAGACTTTGACTCGGATTTAGACTCCGGTTTTGACTCCTCTATGCCAACTTTGTCTAACACCTGATCGACCACACTTTTTATCAACTTGGACTCATGATCGGTATCGGAAGATGTGAACGTGACATCAATATTTTCTGGTAAGTTATCTGACGACACAGACTCCCATTATAAGTTAATTGCTTTTTCGACTCTTTCGGAATTTGGATTTCGAGACAAATATCCATTTTCAACCGGGGGTGGACATTTGTTATAGACAACACTTGGTTTCTCACCAGAAATCTCCACTTCATCATCTTTTCTTGTCTCTGACTTCTTTCCTTTTGAAATCTTCAATTCTTCAAACGTCTTCATTTGTTCCACAATTGGATAAATCTTGTCAACAACAAAAGTAGAACATGAGTAACTTTCTAATAAATTTTTAACTCTCTCAGTTTCTATTCTTTGTGTTGTCAGCTTCAATTCCAGATCAGCACATTTCTTTGTGTAGAAGTTGACATCATCAAGCTGTCTCATGTAAGCTCCTTTGAGTGTGTTCAATGCTACAGCTTGTTCACTGTTCGACTCAGTGTATTTATTGATCTCTCTGTTCAAAGTATCATATGATTCTTTCAACCTTTTAATGTTGTGTAGCAGCTCGTTGTTTTGCATGATCAAAGAATCACAATTCAAACACTTTTCAGAAACTTTGACTGTTTCAGTATCAACTTTGATTTCAAATTCTGGAACATCTTTGACTGTCCTGTTTGATTGAAAAAACTCATTTCTTTTCTTTTTCTTGGCTTCAGCTTCAGCTTTTAACCTTTCTTATACTTCTTCTTCAATTTTTCTCCATTTTTCTTCCTCAGCTTCCCTGACCTTTCTGATTTTTTCTGCCCATTTCAGATCGTAAGCATTAGCAATAAAAGCTTTATGATCTGTAGATTTGTTTGAAACATAATTATCGCAATTAAAATTTTCCCAGCTAAAGCCTTCAGGTAACTTTTCATCATCTTGATTTACCAAACACACTTTGCTGTCTGTTGGAATGTAATTATCCCAACTGAATCCATCATTCTTCCCCAGACAAGCTTTCTTTGAATCTTTAATCTCCATTCTTCCATGTGCAGTTTGTGCTTGATGCGATGCTTGTTGTTGTTGATATGGCTGTGGTATGACTTTATGATAAATCGCCTTTTTGTGATAATCATTGTTTCCAAAGGGATTTTGAGCTCCACTCGCTTCTTGATTTGTGCACTCCCTCTTGAAATGCCCCTTTTCCCTGCAACGAAAACAAGTAACTTTAGTCTTATCAAAACCTAAAGGTGAAACATGTGCCTCGCGAAAATCATCTCTGCCTGTGATTTGTTTAAACTTTTCAGCCCGTCTCAACACACTAGCCATGCACCATTTAATATCCATTAATTCCATTTCCTCGGCATCGATTTGATCGTAATCTTCTTTCATGAGCATTGGATTACCGATCCTTCCTGCAACTAATCCTCCATAGGATTCAAGCACGGTAACCAACAAAGACATATGACTTTTTGCAACTTCTTCAGTATAATTCTGATCATTCTCAAGCTTTAAAGCAATGTTGCATTGAAGAACTGTACCACTCTTTATTGTAGAAAACTGTGGATCATAAGTTGGAAATGAAGAGAATCCTGTTGTGCTGCTTGATCCCTGAGATACATTTTCAGAAGAACCTTTTGCGTTATAAGCAGTTTCAACCTTTGGAGAAATATTTGTCTTTTCACTAACACCACTCTCGAAATACAAGCCGATGTCTTGTTCTCCATCGTAGTTCTTCATCCTGGCGATCTTCCTCTGCTCCATCTCTTGAGCTTCCAGATGTTTGATGAACTCACCCAGTGTTAACTTTTTATATTCTTTCCGATTGTTTCTCAACATCATCAGGAATGTTCCCCAAGTCTCATGTGGTAGTGCATCAGCAAGTTTTTCAATCAGCTCATCAGTATCCTTTTTAATACCAAGTTTTGACATATTTCTCACCAAGTTACAATATCTTTCAATAATTTGCTTGGTGTTTTCAGATTTTAAACCTCGAAAAAGATCAAATTCTTTCTTCATGAGAGACATCTTGTTTTTAAGCATATCATCACTTCCTACAGATTTTGCTTCCAATTCAGTCCAGATTGAATAAGCACTTCCATCATGTTGAAGCAAAATCAGAATGTCCTCTTTAATTGCTTGCTGAAGTAGACTCACCATCAATTTTTCATCTCTATACTTCTTTTTCTCATCAGCACTCATTTCTCTGACTGTTAACTGAATACCATTCCTTGTGGGCTTTACATATGGTTCTTCAGTGTGATCCCATGCATCCAAGTGATAAGCTTCAACCCAATTTCCAAACCGTTCGGACCACACATTGTAATCATCAATATCCAAGAGCTTTGGTGGTTTATGTGATGTCCCCGTTTCATTCTCAAGTAATGTACTCTGAGTGATAGTAATCGGGCTAGCAAAAGCATTGTAAAACTCGTTATCCATGTTTTCGATTTTCAAAGATTCACAAACAGACAGATTCAAACGAACTGGTTCTCCTCGTGAAAAACCTGTATCACCTGACAAACAAACAAACAAAATACAATCAGTTTAAAGAATTATCAAATAACAGAATAAGACTGGTACTCGAACTGGTGAAAATTCTGTGCGGACTGAAAGTTGACACACTGTGCAGACTGTTATGACCCGGATCAAAATCAAACGACCTTTTCCAATGGCCTGGTTAAATCACACGACCGGCATGAGTTTGAATTCAAACAGACTGATTAATTTCAAGCAACCTTGTGCAAATGAGATTGATGTGACTTGACCAACTTCAATCTGAATGAATGAGCCGATCAAAACTAATTGATTTTTATAATTCTGATGACATTAACTATAAACAAGCTGCGATTTGTTTTGGGCTTGATAATGGATAGTCTATTAACAATTGAACTTTGATATTGGGCCGATGAAAAACAGTGGACTCACAAAATACAAATATAAGTTAAAAATGAATGCCTTTACTGACTTTGATTCCCTTTATATATGCCCCACTTGAACTATTATATGACCTTTTATATATGTAATTGAAAGTGGCCGACAACAAAGATAATGCAAAAACTACACAAGTGCCGATGACCTCTATTGACTTGTCCAAGAAATTTTTCTGATACTTCACATGCACACTTAATTGAGATCACATGCAACCGACACACTTTATCTTTCAACACATGGTTCGATTTACTGGACAGATATGCGGTTTACTTTGATTGGGCCGCTTGGACTTGAACTTATCCAACTAATTCAAAGCTTGATTTTATTGAACCAAAGACTAAAACAAACCGACAAAACGTGAATGCTTTAATGCAAACTGGCACAAACACATGATTTCATTTCCCAACTAGCTGTGACCTGACAACCTTAAGCAGACTGTTTCACACACTCGATGTACACACTCAAGCGAAACACGTCAATTTCAAGCAAAAGCCAGATTCAAGCAGACTCAACACGTAAATTCAAGCGAAAGCCAGATGACATCAGCAAATACGAACCAATTTTCAAGCGAAAGTCCAATTTTAATCAGATTTAAACCGATTTTAGCTCTAAAACTTTCCAGGATTTGTTAATTCATGATTGCGCACAATATGTGAAAGTTTGAACCGATTTTAACCGTGAAAAATTTTCAATTTTATGAAAGAAGGTGTAGAAAACAGATTTTCAAGCTGAATATGGCAAGAACTCCTCGTCCTGAGCTCTGATACCACTTGTAGGATCGAATTACGACCTGAATGAGTCGTTCGGAAGAGTTCTAGTACGTTTCAGAGGTGGAAACTAAGAAACGGATGTAAAAACAGCTTGAATATCACTTTAAACGTCTTGTGTATTGATATAATAGCAATTACAATCACAAGGAATACCGGCAGCACCTCGGTATCAATTCTGGAAAATCCTTACAAATGAATAAATAACATGCCTATTTATACTTAACTGCTTTCGCTTGAAGACATATAAGTCAACGTCAAGCGAAACCTACATCATTTGTCTTCAAGCGAAACCTTTCATTTTGTCTTCAAGCAAAACTTCATGTGCTTTCCGAAACTATTTTGTCTCTTGAGTTGTAATGTATCATGATGATGTCACCATTGTGATGTCATCTTTAAATATGATGACATCATGATTGATCAATCTTCGTAACGAACCCGAGACTCGATATAAGACGAAGTCGACAGATGTGTGCACTAACACATAGTGTCATATAGGTCAAGCATGAGGTAGGAGGATAAATCCTCCATTTAGGAACCTCTTTTGTGATTCACATAAGTCATACATAAGGTAGGAAAGACAAGTTTTCCATTTAGGTACCTCTTTGGTGTTCACCACTACATTTGTTATCATAGACAACAAGTAGGGTCATGAATATACAATAATAAAGGAAATAACTACAACTAGTCTAATAAATCAACAAGTAATGTGTGGAATTTCAAATAGGATAGCCCTAGCTAGTCCCATAATCACACAAACTACAAGCTTTAAGCTTGCACACCACTTGTGGGTTAAAACCCTAACCAAAACAGAATGTTTATGAGGTTTAAACCTCGATTTTAGATGTCACAATCTTGTTTTTAAGCCCAACAAACCATAGATGTGATTATGAGCATAAGGACATAGGAATGTGTATGAGAATCCTCAAGTTCAAGTAAGATTAACAAAGTTTAAATCAAAACAAAAAGTTTCTTCACTTTAGAGCCTGTTTTGGTGATGTTCCAAGTCTTGGTTTTACATGGAAAACCTATGGAAACATCCCTAAGGTTGTTCCAAGTGATTAGGAAGAAGAATCAAAGAAAAAGGTTGAGAAATGAAGGAGTTATGCACTCTTTAGCAACTTGATACGAATCTGATCATGCTCCTGATTAACAGCTGATTAAGAAGTGTTTTGAGAGTGTTTTTGTGAGTTTGTAAAGTGGAAAATGTGAGGAAGACACTTGGGTTTTATAGGGAAGTGTTAGGGTAGGTTGTAGTTGAGTAATTAATGAAGAAAACACAAGTTTAAACTCATAAAACACAACAAAACCCGCCAATCAGGAAAGCTGATCATGTTTCTACGGATTAGGCACTGTCGCGGGGCACGACCCGGATAGGGATGCGTGTTCGCGGGCCGCGAGCCTTCACCAGCTCGAATTTTTTTTTTGTTTTGACACTTATTCCCCTTGATCTTTCATATATTTGATGTTTTAGGTACATTTTATGTGCTTTAAGTATATGAAACCATAATTAAAGGTGCGTTATGCATTTATATCATAAAACCAACATAAAACAAGTATATTTGTCCAGATTTAAGTGTCGTGTTCGCGTAAGTTGAACATATAATCACATGTTCGTAAGTTTTACGTATTTTGCCCCAAATTAAGAGTAGAGTATCACATGTTTAATAACTTTGAACATATGAACTTGTATAAAAGGTGTATAACGTGAATGTAAGGGATACGAATGATCGAGATCTCGGTTTTTACAACGATCAAAGTCTTGGATTTGCAACGTTACAACGGATTACGATTTCGAGAGAGACAAGCTTCTAAAAATAGATTTTCAAGACTCGATTTCTAAATTAGGAAGGTTATGAAAAAGCAGAGCGTTACA
This sequence comes from Helianthus tuberosus, assembly GCA_030545235.1. Lineage (NCBI taxonomy): Eukaryota > Viridiplantae > Streptophyta > Magnoliopsida > Asterales > Asteraceae > Helianthus > Helianthus tuberosus. Next base: position 155,200,097 of record CM060409.1, read on the forward strand.
GTCTCCCCTCCTTTAGGAAATTTCGCCCCGAAATTTTGAAAAGGATTTTGACATAGGATGATTGTTTAAAATTGAGATTTTGAAGTTTAAGACGTTTTGAAAAGTATGAAATTTTGAAGAACGAAGAGACAGGTTTGTAAAAAGGTTCGTTTGTCTAAAATGATTTGAGGCATCAAACATAAGTGAAAACGTGTAGGTGCGTGTGTAGGTAAAGCGAGTTTAAACAAGTTTGAATAACTCAAATTGGAGATGTATTAAAAATGTGTCGTATTTAAGAAAGAAAATTTCGTATAAAATGATTTTGTATTTGATGAAAGGTGGGGTAGTTTTCATTGAAAGTTTAAGGATAGTACTAAATCACATATTTGTAGAAATTGTTTTATTGAGAGGATTGATAAGGTTTGACGTTTTACATAAAACGGTTTTGGAGTTAACGACCGACTACGGGTGCTTGCACATGAGTAAAGAATAGAAAAGGTAGTTTTAAAAGTAAGGAGGTAGATTAAGATTTGAACGTCTAAACCGATTTACTGTAAACGAGGTTTGTATAAATGACAAGATTAGAGAATGATGGAGGTATAAGAGTGAATGGTTGATCTAATAGATGAATACGAGTATAAGGATGGCATATGTATTGGATAAACGAAAGCGATGTGTTAAGAGTGAAGTCTGGTCATGGATAATCGGCTATAATGCATTTATGAGTTGTTTAAAGTTTGCATCTGGTCCAAAAGGTCTGCAAAACACTGAATTTCTCATGGCATGTTTTAAGAAAGTTCGGTGACATCATGTTTTAACCATGTTGCGTCCGTTTCGTTATTCGGTGCAATGTTACGTTCCATGTCTTAACATACATAGTAGTACACCCTATGGTTCTCATGTGCTTATGACTATAATCCCGTGTGCACCGACGATTATACCAATCGTCGCATGGTACGCATAGCTTGTACTAGTTGCGTATGAATCAATGTGTACATAAATTTTGAAAAATAAGATTGCTTGCGTGTAAGAATGTAGTATTTAAGCATGTTTGTGTTTAAATAAGCATGAGACCCACGTAAGAGAATTCCTCGGGTTTCATTCGCGTACATGTGTGAATGTATAAATTTTGAGTATGAATGAGAGCATGAGCATAGTATAAGTTTAAGTACGAATGCGAATGAGAGTATAAATATAAATTGTCACACCCCGACCGCGTTAAAACAAAGAAACCGCGGAAGAAACGTCGGGGAGTGTTGCAACAGAATCATTGTTTCACAACCATGGATACAAAAGTTTTGTTTTATTGATAATATTAAACATTAACATTGTCTTAAAGTTAAACAAACAAGTTACACATCGTCTATCATCGTTATTATGTCACTAAGGCCTCGTCCAAATCCTATTTGAACATGCATCCTAGCAATCGACATCATTCAACAACACCTGAAACATATGTAAAAACAAAGTCAGCAAAGAAATGCTGGCGAGCACATAGGTTTTATGAGAGTGTTGGAGTCATGGCTCGTTTTACATGTTGCAATACCTCATTAAAAACCTTGTTTTGAAAAAGTATATAGTATTGTAACATAATTAACCAACTCAAATCAAGTGGGTTATAATTTATAAAATCTGGTAGCCATGCTTCTTAACCCAAAACATTTGTGTAATTAATTCGAATTGTAAATCATCTCGTTAGAAAAACTTTTATGGTTTATTTTATTTAGAAAACATCGTTGTATGACATCGTTTCAAAATCGTTTACCCAAGTGAACTAAATAATGCCAAGGTATGTAATATGATGAAAACACTTATATATAAGAAGTACCAGCGGCGTATCTACCAATATTTCATCACATTACACTCGTCCCGTTATCTAAATACTAACCAAAAACCAATCATTTGTTCAATTCGTTTAACTCGTTTAAGTCATTCCAAAATCGTTTAGTTCGTTTAAGTCGTCCCAAAATCACTTAACTTGTTTTAATTGTGAAAACTACTTTTGGTCGTCTCGCTAATAACATCTAAACCTTCGCAACTCGTCCATCGTGTTGGTGCATGCGTCTGTCGACTTCGTCTTGTATCGAGTCTTGTTTGTATTTAGATAGATCAGGGCACGTTATAAAAGAAAAATGTCAAATATAGGATGAGAGACAGTCTCAAACGAAATTAGCTTTGGTAATTCCGCTTGAAATTGTCAAGACACTTTCAAACGAAATCACTGATTCCGTTTGAATCTGATTTCGTTTGAACCGGTTCAAGCGGATTCACCATGTCTATATATAGGAGCTATCTGATTTCGTTTGAGTCATTTGTGTATGTGTGTTTCCGGAGCCGAAGTGCTGCCGATGTGTCATCTCATTGTAAAACTTTGTTAAATCAATCAAGAAGACAATTTAAAGTGTTATTCTTGCTGAATTGAACTCGATACGTCTATTTCCGCTTTTCGTATTGAGAAAAGCTCTTCTGAACGACTCGTTCGGGTCTGAAAACGATCCTACAAGTGGTATCAGAGCTCAGGAGGAAGAGTTCTTACCAATTTAGCTACAAATTCTGATTTCTACACCTTCTTTTCAAAATTTAAAAATTTTTCATGGTTAAAATTGGCTAAATTTCTCACATTATGTGCGCAATTGTGTTTTAACAAATCCTTGAAAGTTTTGGACCTTAATTCGATCTAAAAACCAGTAAAATCTGTAATTTCTCTTGAAAATCAGTTCGAATATGATGACATCAGCGGAATTTCGCTTGAGTTTGCTGATTAATTCCGTTTGAAATCAGCTTTTCCGCTCCAAATTGTGATTTCGTTTGAACGGTTCAAACGAAATTAGGTATTCCGCTTCAGATTGTTATTCCGTTTGAAAGTTTCAAACGAGATTAGGTAATTTCGTTTCAAAGTGGTATTTCGCTTGAAGTTGTATTGTTGGTGATTCCGTTTGAAAGGGTATTTCTCTTCAAAGTGATTTCGTTTGGAAGTTAATTTCGTTTGAACAGTCTGATTTGTGAAACTTGTTACCGAAACATGGAAGAGGAATTATATAACGCCTTTGCTACTACCCCGACTACTCCGGCTAGTGTTACTCAAAACTTGAACATGGAAAATGAAACGGGCACTATGCAAAAACCTCCAAAGCTTATGAACATTGAGGAGTATAAAGGATGGGAGGAACGATTTGAAAATTGGGTCCAAGCAAATTATTTGGATGCTTGGGAATGTATTGAGACAAATTATGTTAGTCCAACGAATGATGACGTAGAGGAAATTGCTATCAAAGATCTTAGTGTGGATGAGAAAAAGAAATACAAAAAAGAAAAGATGATGATAAGTTTACTGCAACAAGCTGTTAAAGAAGATATTTTGGTCTTATTGCAATACACTGGAAGTGCATATTCAATATGGAAGGCATTAAGATCCAAGTTTGTTGGAAGTTAAGAAATGATAAAGAACAAAAAATCGCTTTCGAAGAAAGAGTTTGATCTATTTCGTGGTTTGAAAAATGAGAGCACAAAGCAGATCATTGAAAGATACTGCAATTTGTTAGTCAACATGAAGAGAGTAAGCATCACCAAGGATAATGAAGAATTGATTGAGAAGTTGGCTGATGCATTACCACATGAGACTTGGGGAACATACCTTATGATGCTAAGAAACAAGAAAGGGTTCAACAACCTAACGTTGAGTAAGTTCATTGAAAAAATTGAAGCACAAGAGATGGAACAAAGAAGGATTTCAAGAATGAAAGATTTTGATGGTGAACAAGATATCAGTGTTTATTACAAAGCTGGTATTAATGACAAAACCAACATGCCACCAAAGGTTGAAATAGCTTTCAATGCTAAGAGTTCATCGGGAAGTTCTTCTAAAGGATCAAACAGCAAAACAAGTTTTTCGTCATATCCGTCATTTGATCCAAACATGTCAGCAACCAAGAATGGCAGAAAGTTACAATGCAACATTGTTTTGAATCTTGAGAATGATCAAGATTATTCTGAAGAAGTTGCAAAAAGTCACATGTCTTTGTTGGGAACTGTTTTAGAGTCATATGGTAGTTTAGTTGCAGGTCGGATCAGGAATCCAATACTTACAAAAGAGGATTACGATCAGATTGATGCTGAAGAAATGGAATTGATGGACATTAGGTGGTGTTTAGCAAGTGTGTTGAGGAGAGCTGAGAAGTTCAAACAGATCACAAGAAGAGATGATTTCCGTGATGCATGTGTTTCTAATTTGGGTTTTGATAAATCTAAAGTTACTTGTTTTCGTTGCAGGGAAAAAGGACACTTCAAGAGGGAGTGCACTAATCGCGAAGCAAGTGGAGCTCAAAATCCGTTCAACAACAATGATTACTACCGGAAGGCCATCTATCATCAAGTTGCTCAACAACAACAAGAACCACAAGTGGCACATGGTAGAAAAACAATAGAAGAGTCTTCAAAAAGAGCATGTTTGGTGAATCAAAATGATAAAAAATCATCTAACGGTTTCAGTTGGGACAAATACATTTCAGCTGATGGTAAAGCATGTCTGATATATCAAGATGATGAAAAGCTACCTGAAGGGTTTAGCTGGGAAGGTTTTAGTTGGGACGATTACTGTCCAGATAAAGATATTTTAAAAGCAAAAGCTTTTGTTTCTCGAATTGAAGAAGATAGTGATGATGATAATGATTATTATGCGAAAAGAATGGCAGCTCATTTGAAAATGATGGAAGAAAGTGATAGTGATGATGATAAAACTAAAAAGAAAAAGAAAAAGGTTAAAACACCTGTCAGCAGTGATGATGAGGAAATTCCAGTGATAAAGAGAAAGGTAAAGGAAGTTCAAAAGTTCAAAGTTGATGAAGAAGTTGATGCAAGAAAGATTCCGGTGAATTGTGAAACCTGTGAGATCATGAAAAAGAAAAACAGTGAATTGATTAACAACATGAACAGGTTGAAGGAATCATACGATGTTCTGAACAAAGCCATGAATCAATACAATCAATCAAGTGATGAACAAGTAACAACCATGAAAACACTTCAAGGAGCTTTCATGACAAAGCAAAAAGTTGTTAACAATTACATTGAGAAGTGTGCTGTGCTGGAACAAAAACTGGAAACACAAAGAATTGAAACAGAAAGGGTAAACTGTTTGTTAAAAAGTTACTCATGTACTTCTTATGTCATTGACATGATTTATCCAACTGTTGAAGGCATGAAGGCATTTGAGGATGATGAAGTAACTGAAGAACAGATAGTATCTGAAGAAAAGACTTCTAAAAAGAAAAAGGAAAAGAAAAAAGATACTAAAGATAAGACATCTGGTAAGAAACAAGGTGTTAGTTACAACAAGTGTCCACCCCCGCTTGAAAATGGATATTCTCCAAGAAATCCAAATTCAGAAAGAGTCAAAAAGGCAACAAATTTACAGTGGGAGTCGGAGTCTTCAGTTAACCTGCCAGAAAATATTAATGTCACTTTTACATTGTCTGACACTGATCAACAATTTCAATTGATGAAGAAAGTGGTGGATCATGTGTTAGATAACGATGAAATGGAGGAGTCAAAGTCGGAGTCTAAATCAGAGTCAAAGTCTAAGTCCGACATGTCAAGTCCTTCAGTCAAAAGGGAGAAACGGGTTTACAATAAATAATTTCTTCTATCAAAATCTAATTTGAATGATGAAACATTCAAAGTTGCATATACATTGAATGATTCTAACAAATTATATTCTGATGAGGAATTTCCAATAAGAGGTGTTAAACCAGAAATGATAAAAAATTGTTTTCAAATTAACATAAATTAATATTTCTAAAATAAAAGATGAAAATCTTTCTAAAAAACCAAGATCTTACACCTCAAGAGTTCAACTAAGGTTAAATAAGAAAAAGGGTTACAATTCTGGTTCTGGTTTTCAAAAGAAACCAAACCATAATGGTAATTTCAAAAAGAAAGGACTTGGTTTTATTCCACCAGAAAATTATAAAAATGAAAAATATGTTCGAGATTTTAAATCAAAAATGATATTTGTTTCAGGTACATCTTCTGAAGAGGAAAAAGAAAATTTGTTCAGAAAGCAGTCGAACAAAGAATTCCTTGCGAAAAAGCAAGAAGAAATGGAGAAGATGGTTGATCAAAAGAAGAAGGAGACTCGAACCTGTTTTAAATGTGGTAGAATTGGACATCTAGCTGTGAAATGTTCACAAGCAATTCAAACCAAACAGGGAGATTCTAAACTTAAAGAAAAAATGGTTGAGTTTGAACCACCAATTGAGAGAACTAAACTTTTAAAAAATTCAAAATTTGAAATTGGTGAATGTTCAAAGAGGTTTTACAAGAAAAGTGCAAATCTTGACAACCAAAAATGGGTTGTTAAGAAATTTGTTGATAGTTCTAGCAATGATTCTGATTCGTCAAAATTAGAGGAGCTATTTTTAGGCGATGAATCTGATTCCCCAAAGTCAGATGAGCCACAAGTTATGGAAAAAGGTGAAAAATCAGTGCCGATAGTGGATGATGTGAACTTTCCACCACTTCGGGCTGAAAATTTTAAGAAGAAAATTGGTAAAGTTGAAATTTCAAATCAATTTTAGTCTGATAAAAAGGTTTTTGATGTTGAAAAGGCCTTTAACCCCAAAGTGCATCATATTTTTGGTAAAATGGTTGATGGGAAGGTAAAAGGGGTGAAGGAATTTTATGAGAAAAAATTGAAGAAACAAGGTAAGAATGTGACATCTCAGGTTTGTGACTGGGATGGAACATATTATGATGAATAAAAAACATGACTTGCCGGAGCTCGCAGGTTGGTAAGAGTGGAGAAGGAATTGGCATTTTTATTGATAAATTCACGAAAGTGATTTCGACCTACAAGTGGTTGAAGAAGGGTTTTAACATACAAGTGGTAAATCAAGGACATTAAGTTGTACTTGATTTTCTACAAATGGTGTTTATTGTTTGAATTTAAACTGTTATATTTATCAATAGCTTGAAAGAACAAGGTGATGAACGAATCCCCTAACCTACAAGTGGTTTTATGAAATCAACAAAACTTATTTTCCGAAAAAACTATTTGATTAAAACAAACTTAAGTGTTTTGAAATCACAATGGGAAAATAGTTTGTTGTGAAGGGGAGTTCTGATTGTTTATGCCAAGTGGATGGTGAATTGAAGTGATTCGATATCAGTTGTCATTTTATTTGTACAGTTTGTTTTCAAATTTCCTTTAAGTGTGTTTGAATTTTAGGGGGAGTAAGAATTTTTGAAAATCCAAAAACATTTGAAAATTTGAAAAAGTAAAAAACATAATAAAATGAAAAAGAGTTTTGTTGTAAAAAAGTGGAAATGATAGTACATCAGTGGACGATCACAGCATGCTAAAGAATTGGAAAGTCAAAATGTGATAAACGGTCTCACTGATGATGTGCCAGTAGATATTTACACATTTAGTAAATTGTGGCGAGATATAAACCTAAATTTCAAACTTACTTATATCGTGGGGAACATCTCTCGGATATATGGGTAACCCCCGAAATCTTGTTTGAAAGGTCCCTCTTTCTGAGATACTAGGTCTTTATACTCAGTGATATCTGGGGTATTATCCCGGGACTTCTGATTTTGCGGAAGCAATGGCCTAGTCCCCGTATAATACTTTCTGCTTGCTTGAAAAATAGCATCGCCCTCAGCATAAAAAATGATGAAACATTGCAAAATGCTAATCATGTGCTGTTGAAACAAAAGATTCTCTAAAGGGAACACACCAAAAGTCGAAGCCGTCATCTCTCTGCTGAACGAAAGTTCTGACCGGAGCACTCACGGCTCTCGCAATTTAACCCTTTACAGATATCATCTGTGGTATACTCACCTGTAAGACTGAATATTGGAATCTGGATACGGGAGAATATTCTGAGGTGGGACACGTGAATAAGTTTAAGTTCTTAAAACATTAATCTCATATCTCGAAACAGTTGAACTTTGTGTGAGAATTTAAGTGGATAAATATACTAACAATCTAAGTGAATCGTTTAGAACTTAAAATGTTTAAAGCCTAACGATGTTGGTGATTTGTAGTCAACTGATATGATCCTCTTACACAAACTCACAAAAATATTGTCTGTAAATATTTTTTAATGCATTTTCATTTCATTCAAAAATCCAAAAAGATTTTAGTGTGTTTTAGCATAATTTTTTGAAAAATTCAAAAAGATTTTCGACAACTGATGTTGGAGAACTGATTTTCAAAATTCCAAGTGCTGAACATGATGACAATTAGTAAGGGGGAGTCTGTTTGAGATGAAAAAGTGTTTGAAAATGAATTTTTTTTCAAGTGGTTCATCAGTGATTGAAATTGTAAAATCATGTATTGATTTGTGTTTACAAGTGGTAAGCAGAAAATAAATTTGTAAAATTTTAAATTTGTGAAATTTATTTCTAGGTTAAGGTTGTGCAGGAGAGTCAGGTTTCGATCCTGAGCAAGATATAGGCCAGGTTACAATCCTGGATCTGCTGATGTTGATGAACTTAAAGAATCAAGAGCCAGATTGTGATTCTGGAATTAAAGATTAGATCAACATTTGAGGGGGAGATAGGTTGATAAAGAGAAGACAGAGATTGAGGATACCTTACATTGTTAGATACTTCGGAGGAGAGGTCGAGAAGGCTGATAAAGACTGAAGATGCGAAGACTCGACACTGAAGACTCGTCAACATTCGAGGGGGATTCTGTTCGTGCATGCGTCTGTCGACTTCGTCTTGTATCAAGTCTTGTTTGTATTTAGATAGATCAGGGCATGTTATACGAGAAAAATGTCAAATATAGGGTGAGAGATGTCACACCCCGACCACGTAAAACAACAAAACGTGGCGGAAACGTCGGGGAGTGTTGTAACAGAATCATTGTTTCATAACACATGGAAATTGAAATATTGTTTTATTGATTAAAAGAGTTACAATGTCTTGACAATCATAGAAATATAACATAAATAACTAGTCTTGCATCTTTTATTGTCAATAAGGCCCAAGTCCGCCTAAGTGTATCTTGATAAATCCTATGCATCATATCCTGAAACACATGTGAACATAGGTACGTCAGCATAAAAATGCCTGTGAGATACATAGGTTTTGTGAAAATAGAATTCATGACTTATGTTTAAGAAAATGTTTAGTCATGAACCTTGTAATTTGCTTTGTCTTGTAAATCATTTGAAAAGCAATAAGATCAGATGATATGTATAAATAAGAGAATAATGTATGGTTAAATGAATAACCAAGTAAAATGAGTTTGTATAAAATAAGTTGTTTTGTTAAACAATGTCTTGTGAAAAGTATGTTATTTGTATAAAGTGTTATATGTCTAAATTGAAATGATTCAAATAACGCTACGATATGTAATACCATACAAGCACTTATATATAGGAAGTACCAGCGGCGTATCCACCATGCTTGTATCATATTACACACGCCTCGTTACTTAAATCACTTACTCAAACCAAGCCACCAAAGTAAAATGTTTATGTATAATCAAACGTCAAAATGTTTGTGTGAAAAGCATGTCTAATGTCTATGTCTAATGTAAATCATGAATTGTGTGTATCAATGTCAAAATGTTTATGTATGGTAAGTGAAATATATCAACTAAACCATATGTAAAATGCACAAAAACAAGGTATTGAGGTAAAACATGGTTTAAATCAAAGTTATGTTTTGGTTTGTTTAATAAATGCATGCTATACTGATATAAACATCTATGCGATATTGTAAAAATTCATACATCCAAGCCTTGTGACTGTAGAATAAACCCTAGCACAAAGTCTAAGGTCCACCTAGAAATGTATTCGGATTCGGTCATTCCTTCCAATCCAAACAAACCCAGGATTTCAGGAATGTGAGTTGTAAAGTCCTATGGTACCACTACCTACTACCGAGCGGCATGATCGGTGTTAATGAATGTACATTGTCCCATTTAAACAAAGCAAATGTCATACCAAAATGTAAGCATGTGATGAATAACAAATGTACTAAGTATGCACACAATGGACATACATAGCATAAAATGTAATGTAAAAGAATGTACTAAGTATGCGCACAATGGGCATACCTAGCATGAAATGTAATGTAAAAAGATGTACTAAGTATGCACACAATGGGCATACATAGCATGAAATGTAATGTAAAACAATGTACTAAGTATGCGCACAATGGGCATACATAGCATGAAATGTAATGTAAAAAAAGATGTACTAAGTATGCACACAAATGTACTAATGAACATAGCAAGTATATGATGTGAAAACAGGAAAGCATGAAAGTAACAAGTAGGCACATGTGTTTCACCCCAAAATGTTTGAAAAACAGTAAAAGAGGGGTCTACGTACTCACATAAAGACCTTGAAAACATTTAAAAGAGGGGGTTCTATGTACTCACTTGAGATTTCTTAGTAGTCCTTGAGTAACAACCAAACAATGCTAGAGATCACGGATATCAAACGGCACCTAATATAGGTAACTATGTTAATATACCGGACCTAAATCGGAAGATTGGATAGTATGAGGTTTCGTAAACCAAATGAGTATTGGAACTCATATGATATGGTTTAACAAAGCCCACATGCTAAAATGAAACCTAACCTAAGTGCTTACGACCCATTACGACCCGTTTAGGTAGCTTATGCTACTTTAACGCGTCGTTCGCGTAAAATGCGTTCGGAACGCCTAACTAGTCCTATGATAAGTAAAATATGCCCTAACATGTCTAACATTGTTACCAAATCAGTTTAGATACCAAAAGTTATGTTACATATGCTTAAAATGAATTTTGGCGTTAAAAGAGCATTTTGGTAATTTACCTAAGGCATATAAACTACCTATCATACAACTACTTAAACGAAGCGACCATAAGGTATAACCTCGGAAGTTTATTCCCTATATACTATGGTCACCTAATGTGTTTGGTCGGATCCTAATGATCAACCAAACGGGTCGGGTTCGAAAGTATAAGCGATTGTTTAGATCGCTTACCTTACGACCCTATATAAGCACTAAACTAAAAGTGACGAGCCAAGCATGTTAGAACATGCTTAACTAAGTTTAGAAAACAAGTTTGGTATCAAAACAAACGGTTTTGATACCCAAGAGTAGTTTGGTTACAAAATACGCAATAATACACATTTTGGCCGAAACTACGACTCGTCACTGAGCCTAGATAATGTGGTAACCAGTAGGTATAGTCTCTAGGGACTATAACCATCGTGATTACGCTCACGTTATGAAGTTCAAACGAACTTCGTATTGACCATAAACTGGTCAATGCAGAAAGTCAAACACATTTTGACTTTTAACGCTAAAACGCATAAAAGAACGAAGGAACACTTACAACGGGTCCCCGCATGCTAATCTCGATCCAAATAACTCAGGTATGAAGCAAGGGCTTCAACTTAGAGCACTTTTGATCAGATTTTTGGGTTTTGAGTTGTGAAAGGGTTGGGTATTTATAGTAAATGGAAAACCGTTAGGATCGTTTATCGAATAACGTGCTTTGATCTTGTCCATACACTTGTTGGAACCTTGTGGTAACTCAAAATGGCCTCTCATGAACTGAAAGGGCAAGTGTGGGTGAGTTTTTTGGTGCTTAACAGCTGTAATCTGCTGTTAAATTCAGTTAATCTGGTCTGGGAGACTGACGCGGGCCGCGTAAGTGTGACAACCCTCTCCAAACCAGGTATCCGTACGAATTAATTAATATTTAATTACTGCTTAATTACTGTGCTTGCTTACAACTGTGATTAAACTGCTTACTGATTCCTGATACATACATACTCATGCATCACATTTTATACTGTCACTCTATTATTTACACACAAAACTTAGTGACAACCTTGATGCACAAAAAGCACAGTGAGCACACTATACGGGATACCCATTAAACATGCTGATATAACCAGCATCAGTCAGGCACTGCCTCTAAGGCCTGTATGAGCCACAGATAGTTTACTACACCGGTAGAGAGTGTAGGGAAATGAGGGTTGTAGAACTGCGTCACTAGGTGTTAGTTATAGTGACCGGAAGTGCCTAAAACGTACTTTGAGTACAAAATTCTGCACTTTAATACAAAAATTCAGCATTTATCTAAACTAGTAAAGTGCAAAAAGTTGGCAAAATAGTCCTAGACACTTTCCAAAGTGTTGGTGAATTAATGGGTCACTAAAAATAATATTAACGACACTTCAAATACTTAGTTAGCACTTTAACGGAGTGATATCCAACCATACAACCGGACTTTACCCGGAACCTTAAAATATTGGCATTAACATTATTTTTCTTTTTCTGAGCCAGTTAGGGTCCCTGAGTACCCTAACACCCATTACAATTTACTACACACTAGTAACTAAATTAACCTCCTAATTTAACTAACTAACACCCCTAACTAAATACTTAAACCCAAACCAAACCCCCCCAACCCATGTCCGTTCGGTCACCATGTGGGTGACACCATTGTCCCTGTTAAATATTTTAAATCCTATATGCTTCATATCTAGTTAACATGTTATCCCCTGGTTAATGACTTTGCATGGCTTATAAATGAATACATTAGGCCACTTTCATTTACATAATCACTTAAACAAAAATTTCAATTCTTTCTTTCCTGCTTACTACTCTCGGCCGAACTCAAAGCTCCCACATCCACCACATCAAATTCCATTTCTAGCCACATTATATACATTCAAGTGTGAGGGATCGCGTACAAGGAAGTTTGGTGCCTACGGATCGTCAAGGACCTCACCTCAACGTTATTAACCACTCGTTTTTCGACTAGTTTCTTCCCTAGCCTCGAGCTAGTAGTAAGTGACTCTAAATGCCTTTTTGATCTATTCTAAAGTGGTTAATAAGAATTTTGACGGTTGAAATTTATGAGCATGTAGAACAAAATTTAAAGTCTACTAAAATAATATAAACAAAGTGGTTAATGGATGAATAATGGTGTAAAATTTATAAAACTAGTATTATTATGATTATTTTTGGTTGTTGATTGCTAGTATGGGAATGGATCGTCATCAAACCCGCTAGATCATGTTCACAAAACATGAACTAGCCTTATGTTTAGTTGTAAAGTTTCTAGATGACAAACCCTTTCCAACTTAAACATGAACTTGTGTAAAAAAAACAATTTTTCTTATAAAATGGAGTTCTAAACTAGTAGATCTACGGATCTACAAGTGGTATTTTCAAAGGACCAAGTGTCAAAAGAAATCATATTTTTAAAGCCGGATCCTTCCTAAACAAAGGTGATTTTTGTAATCACACAAGTGTGTAGACACTTGTGTGACAAAAAGTTTTAACAAAGAATTGCTTCTGTAATATTTGACAAGAAGATGTACAAATGCATTTTCTGAGAGAACAAGATTCGTGAGAAACCGATTTTATTTATAGAAAGATCTACTAAAAATATGGGGAAAGTTACTATATATTTTGCACAAACCACAAGTTCATGTGTTATGCGATTTATATCTATTTTGGACTAGTTGATGTTGAAATATTGTTTGTTAAAGTTGGGAACATTGTTGATTTGAATTATAGAAGAAATGATACGCTTGAAAGCGTGGCCACCTCCAGTTACAGAGGAAACTTTGGCGAAATTTTTCCAAAAATCTAACACTTGTAAATATTTTTATCACAAGTGTTATGGATATTTTTTTTTAACTTATTTTTCCCAAATAAATTTCGCCATGATTTTATTACAAAATCCTAAGTGTCGGAGGTGGGATTTTCACAAATAAAACTTGCTAAAATATATATTAAGAATATATATTTTCATAACAACACTTGTGTAAATTTTTATGATTATTTTGTGAACTTTGTAAATATTATTTTTAGGGTAAAAATAATATTACTGAATATTAACGGCTCCAAAATAACACGAACGCACATGTACCAAAACCCCCATCCTTGGGAAGGAATATAATTATCAAATAATTACGAAGTGTAAACACGAAATAGTTGCCTAACTATTTCCCAAAGACATTAAACCTTAAACTAAGGCACGGTCGTCCGTCTAATAGAAGTTAGTACGTGTAGGTCATCGCACAGCAGATTTTCTGGGAGATACTTTTAGAGACGCACTTCGCTGAGTTCATGTCCCCCTTTTCTCTTAACTGTTTTCAGTTTTCTAAACTGCGGGGGTGAAATACGTGTTACTGTGATTACGAGTACTTTTACATGGTATGGTTAGCGTAAGGAGGGTTACTACTTAGATCATGTGAGTGGGTAGGCGCAACTTGAGGGCCATTAATCCTCATTGTAGGACCGAGGGGCACAATGCGGTAGATCAATTTGGGTGTAGCGAGCCCAGCTCCAGGCCCACGGTATGGACCTTGGAGTGACTATGTACCCGACGCACAAATCCGCTAGGTTTGAGTCTTCCTACTGCACTTCACACATATCAATGGCCTTGCAAACCATTGGTGATCTCTTTATTTCCTTATTTGCTACATACCAGGATTTTATACTTACAAAGGTTTTACATACTCACTTACACATGAACTCGCTCAACAATTTTTGTTGATTTTTCCAACTTACATGTATTTCAGGGAACTAAGGATTTGGCACGGTAGACTACGTTTTCGCGCTGCGTTAAAGTATGGGATCATCCACGTCTAGGGATTGCGACTTTTACCTGGACGAGTCGCAAGTCTTAAACGGCGTTTATTTTAAGTTTGTGGTTGCGTCTTAAGAACAATGTTTTTTTTTATGTTATTAGGTTGTAATTTCCGTTGCATGTGTCAACGCTTTAAGACAATGTTGTGGTATTTTACTTTTCAAACTTAATCAATGGATGATCTGCATGGTTTTATTTTCATATAGCTTTGTTATGATTAAGCTATGGTATTAAGAAGTCACACCAAATAAACCCACGCTTCCGCAAAGCAAGGGTGTGACAGCTTGGTATCAGAGCTCTGATCATAGCGAACTAGGATTCCTTCTCGAGTCTAGACTATGATCACTAGGGCTCTCACGAAAACATTTTTACACTGCATACCACTAAAGTCCAGATCCAAAATGTTTTTACAAACAAATGTTGAGCACATTTTATTTGTTAGTTATAGGCTCAGTTTGGGAGGCTGAGGCTCGGTCTGGGAGGCCAAGGTAGTTGTCTAGTGGGACTAGGGACTCAGTCTGAGAGGCTGGGAGAATTGGCTAGTGGGACTAGGGAGTCAGTCTGGGAGGCTGGGAGGCTAGTGGGACTAGGAGAACTATTTGATTGCTTATTGGTGACTAATGTGCTTATTTGACTATGTGATTGATTATTTGTGCATGTGTGTGATTGTGTTACAGACGACATGGCTTCCTCTTCAGATACTGGAGTATCGGACACTTTGGATCCTTTAGCGATCGTGTCGGACGATGAGATTATGTCAGAGAGTGAGGTGTACACGTCAGACACCACCAGCACGGATGAGGACGATTTTTAGCCGTTTGCTCTTCCCGACTTTGGAGATGACGTCCCTATTGCTGATGGCCCTATCGGTGGTGACCTACTTTTTCCTCAGGTCCCTGCTCCTCTACCGTTTGCCGCAGTTCCTCTCGAGGATCTGCCTCATGATGAGCTTCCTGACGATGACATCGACTTGTTCCTAGAGGGTCCCCCGGAGGGAGACCAGGATGGTGTGGCCCTCATGGACGTCGATGTTCCTCTAGCTGATGATCCTATTATCGATCCCGTTGTTCCTTTGGCTGGAGTTCCTGCTGATATGCCCATTGCTGATCCTATCATTCCGGTCGAGGCTCCCATTGAGGAGGCTCCTTTTGATCTGTTTGGTGCTCACTCCTTCGAGTCAGTAGCGTCCGCTTCACTACACGCCCAGGGCGTACAGCTCCATTTCTCTGATTCCGACTCAGACATGGCGATGTTTGTTGCACCTCACGACGTTGGCCCAGAGCCTGCTGTGGCCCCGGAGCCAGTTGATGCTCCAGACCCCGCATTCGAGCATGATCTTATTCATGCTGATGTACCCGTTGTTGACCCTTTGATTGCTGATGTACCTGTCGATGATCATTCGATTGTTGCTCCACTGTTGGAGGATGATCATGTTGTTGCTGATGATCATATTGATGCCCCTCACGTTGCTGATATACCCGCTGACCCTATTGTTGCCCCCCTTCCTGACCCCGTGCCTGTGCAGTTCAATCGTGCACTTTTTGAGGCACATGTTGATCCACGAGATGCGCACACTCGAAATGGGTGGATAGATGATGATGATGAGCTCCCACCATTCGTGGCACCTGTAGCCCCCGTTTTGGCACCCATTTTTGCACCTACTGATATCCCACCTTTTCCCCCACATACCACCGATGCACGTCACATGGATTTCCCTTTATCGTTCGTTCAGTACACACCTCCAGCATGACCTGGAGAGGGTTCATCGACTCATCCCATTGGTCATGTGCCGGTATCTGTCCCGGTCATACCACAGTTTTCTACTGCTGTTCCCCCTGTTCCACCGTTTTCTGTGTCACCTTTTACTCCATCCAGCGAGCCTTTTCTTTGGACATCACCATCCATCATGCCACCGACAGATCCATATCATCCATATTATGTCGGGCCTTCTACTGAGGATGTCCTTGTTTCTTTCATGCTACAGCATGACGCGCTGACGCGTCGTGTCCAGGTCTTGGAGCAGCAGATAGCGTGTCTGTTGCGTTCTCACCGAGCCATGGAGGAGGATTGGCTCCTCATGCGCCGTTTGTTCTATTCTCATTTTCCCCCTCCTCCACCGCCATCAGCGTAGGGCTATTTTGTACGACACGGGTGGACTTTTGTTGAGAAGACGGCGATTGCACAGATTGCACAGCTTTTGGGAGACTGCATATTGATCCTGACTTTTGTTGTTATGTATATTGGATATGTTGACACTGATTTGATATTTTGGACTGGGGTGATGTAGCCCTTAGTCGTTGATGTTGTATGTTACAGTTATGTACTTGTACACTTTACCCTGTGGTCTCGATTTATGGCAATGCAATCGCGGTATTCTCATCATATGTGATGTTTGATTGATTATTTATATTCTATAACATGGGATGTTGTGTGGTTGATATATTTATGACATGGGATGTTGTGTGATTGATTGTTTATGTTCTATAACATGAGATGTTATGTGTTTGGTTTATTTTAACATGAGATGTTATGTATATTACTATCGTTATATACGCACATTTTACCTACCATGACCTGACTCACGTAAACCATCTTTTAGAAGATGCCACCGAAACGTGTTCCACGCATGCCTGCCAACGAGGCAGAACTCCAACAAATCAACGCTGCCGCCATCGCGCAATACGCCGCCTCTCAAGGAGGACCCAGCGGAAGCAGCTCAAACAATAACAGCAACAACAATCCGCCTCATGGTAATACTAAGGCATTAAGGCATACCATGATACATTGGATATCTATAGCAAGTTTGCTAATGCCATTCATATATTGTAACGTATGTGTAGTGTTGATGCATGGAATGTCTGTTGACTGCGTCTACAAAAAGTCTGAAGTCAAGATTGGTCAACAGGAGGTTAAAGTGTAAATATTGTGTGAAATAGGGTTAGGATCGCTTATGTGTCATTGTATTGGTCTGGATCGCTTATGTGTCTTAGTCTGGATCGCTTATTTGTCATTAATCTGGACCGCTTATATGTCAAGTGTTCTGGACCGCTCATTTGGCATGTCTTATGAGCGGACCAGAAACTCTATAAATAGGTCCAGCATGTTCATTAGTGTGTAAATGTATGTGTGTGCTTGGGAGCCGAAACTCTGTCAAAATATCATCAGAAAGCAATAAAAAGATAGGAATTGAAAGGATAGGCTATTGTAACTTCATATATGTTGATTCCGCCTTCATACATGAAGATGAGTTACCTTGACTGACTTTTCGGGTCAAAGAACGGTCCAACAAGTGGTATCAGAGCTTCAGGACGAGGAGTTCATACTACATCAGCCAATTCGACACTATTATCTCATTTCTACTCTATTTCTCTTTTATTTTTCGGATTATACAAGTTCCTACGGATAGAATGATCTGAAGTTCAAGCATATTGAACGAATTTGTCTTTTAAACAATCCGTAACAATATCAGACCTTAAAACATAGTAAAACTCAATCAATTTTAACAAAATCTCGATCGGTTTTTCGAACAGAAACTTTATTATCAGATCTGGAACGATTTTGCGGTCAAAATTGAACAATAATCATATCATTGTGTTCGGAATTCAGTGTAGATCATTCCTTGAAAGTATCAGATTGTAATTCAGACTAAAAATGGTCAAAATCGGTTAAAAACTGTGGTCCGCTGTTACGTACATTATCAGATCCGCTCGAACGAACAGCTTGTTGATTATCACGTGGTTCGCTTATCCGGACATCTGTTGGTTCGCTCGAACGAACATTAGCTGGTCCGCTCAAACGGACACTATCTGGTCCGCTCGAACGATCATTTTCTGGTTCGCTCGAACGAACATAGTTGGGTTCGCTCATTAGTACATTTTCTGGTTCGCTCGAACTGATTTTTGCTTATTGGTTCGCTTATCTGAACCTGTTTGGTCCGATTATCTGTCACGTGCACAGATTGATTCGTTTTTGTGGTTCTGTTTTTCAAAAATCTCGAAAAGTTTTCTAAGTGTTGGTTGATTTTGCAGGTACGATCAAAATGGATGATATTTTCATGAATCCGTTCAGCGATATGTATGCTTTCACGGGTAGTTCAGGAAACAACGATACTTCTTCGAGCAATGCAAACAAAAGTCCACCGAAAGAAAGAAAGAAGGAAGCTTGGGAGTCTGAAAGCGCATTTGGAACATTTAACAAACCTCCTAAGCTGATGGCTATAGAAGATTACAGCAGGTGGGCAACAAAGTTCGAAGATTGGTTGATGGCATTTGCTTTTTCTAGCTGGAAGAGTATGAAGAATGGTTATGCCCAAGGAAAGAAGAATGGTGAAGCATTAAGATCAGCTGAAGAGATTGAAAGTTTTGTGGCCGAGCAAAAATGTGTGGCATTATTGTTTCAATCGGTGCGTGAAGACATCATTTCGCTAATAGATTACTCCAATGCTAAAGACTTATGGGAAAAACTCGAAAAGAAGTGTATTGGAAGCAAAGAGATTGTAAAAAATAAAAAGAAACTTCTTAGGAAAGAGTTTGATATGTTTGGTTGTCTTAAAAATGAATCGGTGTGTAAAATGATTGAAAGGTTCGGTCATCTGAAACTGGAGCTTGCTCGACACAAGATCACGTATACTGATGAAGAACTTGTTGATAAACTGTTTGATTCATTACCAGACGAAGTGGATTGGAAATATTACGCATTGATGTTGAAAAACACTATTGCTCCAAAAGATTTGACTCCAGATGTGTTGATTGAAAGACTGGAAAGTCATGAGCTAGAGCTGAAGAAAACGTTTAAAGTTAATAATTCATCTTATCAGCAAAATCTGGATCTGTACTATCCAAAAAGTTTGATCCTGAAAGCTACTTCTCCAAAAACTGCATTTTCTGCTGAGAATGTTTTTCCAGCAAGCAAAGAAAGTCAAAGCAATTCAAGCAGCGGAAGCCATAGTGGTTATCACAGTGGATCTACGTCTTCTGCAAATCGTTCTGATGCGAAGTTTTCTTGCAATATCGCGATAGATCTGAAGAACGCACAGAATTTTGATGAGGAGTCGGCCAAGCAACAAATGGTCTTTCTGGCGTCTGTTTTGGAATCCTACGAAGGGTTGGTGGCTGGAAAAATCGGGAATACAAATCTGACGAAAGAAGACTACGATCAGATAGACCCTGAAGAAATGGAGCTAATCGACATTCGTTGGGCAATGGCAAGTGCAGTTCGACGTGCACAACGCTTCATGGAGATTACAGGGAGAAAAATGATCGGTGGTCCGTCTACAAAACTGGGGTTCGACAAGTCAAAAGTGACATGCTTTAAGTGTAAACAGAAGGGTCATTTCAAACGGGAATGCAGGAATGCGTATGCTGATGAGTCAGAGAATCCGTTTTGAGATGATTACTACAAGAAGGCAATCTACCATCAGAATAAATCTGAGCCGCCTAGATTGAAGCAGTCTGAAGATAACAGAGACAAATCAAGGGCTCTTGCTGTGATTTATGATGATGAGGGGTATGATTGGAGTAAGGAAGTTCTACCGGAAGAAGATGCGGTGGGTTACGCATTCATGGCAAGCAATGATGAACCCATTAAGTGGAAAGATGATCGTACTGAGGAACAGAAGTATAAATACCGGAAGATGATTGCTGAAAACAAGATTATCAGACTTTCTGGTATCTTTCTGGAAGCTAGAAGAGCAAACAGATGGGATCCAGATAGAGAG
The DNA here is from genome assembly GCA_030545235.1 of Helianthus tuberosus. Taxonomy (NCBI): domain Eukaryota; kingdom Viridiplantae; phylum Streptophyta; class Magnoliopsida; order Asterales; family Asteraceae; genus Helianthus; species Helianthus tuberosus. The sequence continues at coordinate 155,220,418 of CM060409.1, forward strand.
TGCTATCTTGATAGGTATGGAAACATTGCGATTGATGACAAAACGCTAGATATCGAAGCCATCATCAAGGAGTACAAAAAAGAAGATGAATACTGGCAGCACAAGTGGTGGGGAACACCAACTGAGAAGATGATTGAAGAAGCGAAAGAGAAAGAGAGAAAGGAGAAAGAGGAGAAAGAGAAGAAAGAAAAGCAGGATGATACAGGTTTAATTGATACTACACAAGAGTTGACAGCTGAGAACCTGGGAAAGATGGCTGACAAAGTGCAAGCTGCAAAAGCACTTGAGGTAGATCCTAATTCTGTTACTGAGTCAAAGGGGTCGGTCAGTCAAAGTGTGTCAACAAATGCGTCAGGTAACAAGATTGACGGGAATGCTGACTGCAAAAATTGCACCAAACAATGCAATTTTTGTAGCACTGTCACGTATCTTAACAATGAGAAAATTCAGAATCTGACAACAAAGGTTAGAAATGTTGAAGATCAGATTCTCGATCGTGACAAAACTGTAAAAGCTTCAACTGAACGGATCAAAGAATTAACGGCTCAAATTGAAAATGATAAAACTGAACATGAGAAAATAAAATCTGAAAATGAAAAGTTAATTCTTGAAAACCGTTAAATTTCTGAAAAGTTTGAGAAATTGAAAAACATTGTCAAAGATAGTGATGATCGTAATGGCAAAACATTTAAAGAAAATGAACATCTAAGAGCTGTTTTGAAATTAAAAGAAGAATCGATTAATGAACAACTGGATCAAATTGCTAAACTGAAACTTAAAGTTCAAGAAGCTGAAATTGAGAATGAACGAATCCAGTTGAAGCTTAACAGCTATAAATCAGCAAGCTTTGTTTTGCAGCATATTGTTCCTAAACCTATAGGGAAAAACAAAGATGGCGAGGATGTGTTTTCTGATGGAACGGGTGTAGGTTTTCACAAAGTTCCACCGCCAATTTTAGACAACTACACGAAAAAGCAGTCTAGTTTGATGGAAATTGAGGAAGAAAGTGAAGTTAAACTTCCAGAGAACATTGATGTCATGTTTACGTCTTCCAATGACGATAGTGCCCAAAATGATATTGTAAAAGGTGTTGTTGAAAATGTACTAAAAATAGATAGTGACACTACTGAGAAAGATGGGTGTTTCTTGGACAAGTACATTCAGAAATCAAAATCCAAAAACAACTTAAGTGATGAACCGGGTCTTGTGATGTATAAGATGGCTGGATCTGATAAGTTGTATTCGGATTCTGAGTTTCCGATTGAGAATGTTAATGTGAACAAATTGACAAATGTTTTGAAATTGGTTGAATTTGAGTTGTCAGAAGTGAACAATCTGAATCAAACAAAGAGAAAAATGAGTTTTGAGAAAAATAAATCATATTACAAGAAATCTGTTAATTCACCATGTTTTTATAATAACAATCGAAACAATTGGTCGGGTGGTTATCAGGGTGGTAGGAGTTATCAGAAAAAGAGTTTTCAAAACAAGAGGTTTGCTGAAAAGAAGGTGTTTGTAAACAGTTCAAGTTCACTTGCTGATGAAGAGAAAAAGATTTTTTCAAAATCGAATGAAGAGTTCTTTGAGAAAAGAGCTTCACAGTATCAGTCTGAAGGCACAAGTCGAGTTGTTGATACTCGAACATGTTTCAGATGTAATCAAGTTGGTCACATTGCACGAAAGTGTACCAATGTGAAGCCTAAGACTGAAACTATGAAGATTCAACAGAAGAAAGTTGATGTGAAGGGTAAAGCACCAATCATTGTTGAGAAAAAGCATATGAAAAATGACAACATCAAAGTGAAAAATGAACCTGTAAAGAAAGTGGTAACTAAAAATGACAAGTTTTATAAACAGGTTGCATTATCTCAACAAGTTTGGAAACCAAAAACTGAAATGAAAATTTCAACTTCTGAAGTGAAAAAGGCTGATGAATCAATTTCGGTTGTGTATGATGCAAATTTTCCACCATTGAAGGCTGAAAATTTCAAAATTCAAGTTGCTAGAGTCAAGGTTACACCTAAGGCTGATGAGGCCTGGGTGGACACCATGTTCGAATAAGCAGTTTGAATTGCCGGAGCTTCCTGGATCGCGAAGCATGAATCGGCATCTTTATTGAAATGTTTTAAAATCAACTTGTGGTATGTGCAGGATCTTCCAAGAGCCATTTCAAGATGGATCATGGATAGTGGCGCATCTCGACATATGACAGGAAAAACTGCATTACTGTATGATGTGAAGAATATCAATGGTGGTTATGTGGGATTTGCAGGTCATGAAGGTGGTAGAATTGTTGGTGAAGGAACGTTATCCAATGGGATTGTGACGTTTGAGAGAGTTAACTACATCACTGAGCTGGAGAACAATCTGCTTAGTATCTCGCAGATTTGTGACAATCAGTATACTACTCACTTCACTGATAAAGAATGTTTGATCTTGAAACCTGGTTTTGTTATTCCTGAAGATTGGATTATCATGAGGGCACCTAGAGTGAATGATTTATATGTGTTAGATATGTCTGTAGCAACTACAACTACTGGTCAAGCACATTGTTTTGTGTCTAGAGCAACTGAGAAAGAATCAAGATTGTGGCACCGAAAGATGGGGCATATACATCTTAGGAAGATGAATCACTTGGTGCACAATGATTTGGTATTGGGAGTTAATATCAAAGGTTTTCATCTGGAAGGGGAGTGCATTAGCTGCATCAAAGGCAAGCAGAAGAAAAAGTCACACCCTACAAAGCAAGTCAATTCAGTTTCGAGACCTCTGGAAAGACTTCACATGGATTTGTTTGGTCCTGTGAATGTCAAAAGTATTACAGGAGATTACTATTGTTTGGTCGTTACTGATGATTATTCCAGATTTTCGTGGGTTTCTTTCTTGAAGTCGAAAGATGAAACATTTGACAGTTTGATAGGGCTGTTCAGGAAGATTGAGAATTTGTACCAAAGGCGTATCAAGAGAATTCGAAGTGACAATAGTACTGAATTCAAGAACAGCAAGATGGAAGAATTTTGTGATGAAAGAGGTATTTTGCATGAGTTTAGTGCTCCGTACACTCCGCAGCAAAATGGAGTCGCAGAACGCAAAAACCGGACACTAATCGAGATGGCTAGAACTATGCTCGCAGATTCAAAGTTACCGATTAATTTTTGGGCTGAAGCTGTTTCCGCCGCATGCTATACGCTCAACAGGGTTCTCACTGTCAAAAAGTTCAACAAAACATGCTTTGAGCTAATCAATAATCGCAAACCGAATTTGAAGTATCTAGAACCGTTCGGGTCACCTTGTACGGTTATAGAGCCTCATGGAAAGTTTGGTCCGAAGAGCATTGAGGGAATATTTGTTGGTTATTCAAATCCGTTGAGACGTGTCTTCGTTCCAAGTGAGAAGCGGATTATTGAAGCTGCAAATGTTGAATGTCAAGGATATACTATGCCGCCGCAGAATCCTGGTGATTCATGGCGTTATCATTATGACAAACTTTGGGATTCGTTTGACATGAGAGAAGAATCAGAGGATGATGAAGATTTCTTTGATGAGTTGGATATTTTGCGTGAATATGAGTCGCAGTTAAGGTTCCCAGCTGAGTATTCGAGGAGACCACGGGAAACTTCAAATGATGATGAAGCAGGTCCAAGTAATGCTGGTGAACATGATGATGTCCAACAGAATGAAGTTGCTCAGGATAATCAGTCAGCTCAGAATGATAATCTAGAAGCTGAAAAAATGCCAGTATTTGATCATGGTGATTCAGATTCAGATTCTGAGGGGGAGCAAATTCAGATTTCAAGTCAAACAAACCAAGTTGGTGAACAAGATGTAGAGCAGAATGTTACTAATCTGGAGGAAAATGTAGATGTTCCAAGTGAAGTGATACTGCGAACTTTTTCATATCATCCAGAGGAGTTGATCATAGGAGAATTGCAGAAAGGCGTTCGCACTCGAAATCAGATTGATAAAGGGCTTACATGTTTTTATTCAAAAGTTGCTCCTTTACAAACTGAATTCTCATTAAGTTGTTTTATCTCGCAGGTTGAACCAAGAACTTACAAAGAGGCGCTTACTGAAGACTCTTGGGTCAATGCTATGCAGGAGGAACTTGGTCAATTCGAGAAATTGGGAGTGTGGAAGTCAGTTGATTTGCCGGATGGTCATAGGAAAATTAACACCAAGTGGGTGTTTAAGTGCAAGAGGGACGATAGAGGAGTTGTTGTAAGGAACAAAGCTCGACTCGTTGTTCAGGGATTTAGTCAACAGGAGGGAATTGATTTTACTGAAGTCTATGCTCCTGTAGCACGACTAGAGGCGATCAGAATTTTCCTAGCATTTGCGTCTTGGAAGAACTTCAAAGTTTATCAGTTAGATGTTAAATCGGCGTTTCTTTACGGGAAGGTTAAAGAGGAGGTTTATGTCGGTCAGCCGCCGGGCTTTACCGATCCAATCCACAAAAACAAGGTCTACTTATTGGACAAAGCGCTGTATGGTTTACACCAGGCCCCGAGAGCTTGGTACGAGACTTTGTCTCACCACCTACTAGCCAACACGTTTATTCGTGGAAAAGTGGATGCCACTCTCTTCACTAAAGTCGTTGATGGTCATCTTCTGATAGTTCAGATTTATGTGGACGATATAATCTTTGGGTCGACAAATGAAAATCTATGCAAAGATTTCGAACAGGTGATGAAGCAGAAATTCGAAATGTCATCAATGGGGGAGATGAAATTCTTTCTGGGTTTACAAGTTGAACAACTTCCTGAGGGAATTTTCATTCATCAGTCAAAGTACGTTCATGATATTCTAGAGAAATTTGGGATGTCAAGTTCTACTCCAGCTGCTACCCCACTTGCAACAAATCATGGGATTCACCCAGATCTCACCGGAGACAGGGCTGATGAAACTTTTTATCGATCCATGATAGGTTCTTTAATGTGCCTAACTGTTTCACGTCCTGATATAATGTACCCAACGTGCCTCGCAGCAAGATTTCAGTCTAACCCGAGAGCATCGCATATGATCATTGTGAAGAGGATATTGCGCTACCTGAAAGGAACTCCTTCATTGGGGTTGTGGTATCCTAGGAAAGGTGATTTTACGCTCGAAGGGTATTCCGATTCGGATTTCGGATGCTGCAAAGTCAATTCAAAATCAAAAAATGCAGGATGCCAGTTCTTTGGTCCTAGATTGATTACCTGGCAGTGTAAGAAACAAACGTCTGTGGCGTTATCTACATGTGAAGCGGAGTATGTTTCTGCTAGCAGTTGCTGCTCTCAGATCTTGTGGATAAAGCAACAGATGAGCGACTACGGTTTGCAGTTTCTTAACACACCTCTTTTTGTTCATAATGAGGCCGCTATAAATATAACAAAAAATCCAGTACATCACGCTAAAACTAAACACATAGAAATTCGTCATCACTTTATTCGTGATTGCTTTGAGAAAAAGTTGATACGAATTGAGAAAATCCACACAGACGAACAGAAAGCTGATTTACATACCAAAGCTTTTGATAAAAATCGGTTTAAATATTTGTTAAAACTGAATGGTATGAAGCTTCTGTCGGTGTCGGATGGCATAATTGGCGTTGATGAGAGTATTGTTGCGGATGAAGACGAGAAACAATCTGCAATGGTTTGTCAAATTTTTACTTGTTTTGGTATTTAGGGGGAGTAGATGTTTGTACATAGTTATATTTTCAGAAAATACAAAAACAGTAAAAAATGCAAAAATACAAAAACATGATAAAATCTGAAAAAGAGCTTGTGTATATAGGGAAAATGATAGTACATCAGCTAGACGATTACAGTATGCTAAAGATTTGTAAAATATAAAAGAGTTAAACAATCTCACTGATGATGTGTCGATAGGTTTTCGCACATTTAGTAGATTTATTCAGGATATAAACCTAAAATTCAAACTTGTGAATTTGTGGGGAACACTACTTGGATATATAGGTAACCCCTGAAATCTCGTTTGAAAGGTCTCTTAATCTGATATACTAGGTCTTTATACTCAATGATGTCTGGGGTATTATTCCGGGACTTCTGCTGAACGGTGGTTCTGACCTAGTCCTTGGCTAATACTTGCTGCAATGCTTGAAACACAGCATTAAACCCTCAGCATGCTGAAACAATAAAATTGATAAATGCTGCTGTTGTAAGCAAAAATATCCTCTAAAGGGGACACACCGAAAAGTCGAAGCTGATATCTCTCTGCGTATACGGAAGTATCGACCTGAGATCTCTCGGCCCTCGCATGCCTAAATTATATACAGATATCATTGTAGTATTCTCACCTGTAAGACTGATTATTGGGATTCTGGATACGGGAGTATATTCAAGAGGTGGGACACATGAATGATCTAAGTTCTTAATTCATTTAAATCGTATCCTGAATAAGTTGAAATTTGTGTGAGAATTTAAGATGGATCAGTATATCGACAATCGAGGTGAATTGTTTAAATCTAAGTATGTAATGTAGCTTAACGGTACTTGTAATTTGTCTGAAAAGCTGATATGATTCCCTGACACGCTCACCAAAAATATGTTTGTAAATAGTTTATTTTGTTTAATTTCTGCAATTTAAGTTTTCTGTATTTCATTTCTTAGTTTAGAACACTTTATAAAATTCAAAAAGATTTTATTTCTGCTTTATTTTCCGACAAACCAAAGTGGAGAGTTGATTGTTGGATTCTTAGATGTTTGAAGCAGATGCAGGAGATTCTGGACTGAAGAATGAGGAGAGCTTATCTTGATAGAGTTTGATTTTTTGAATAGTCAAAAACAAGTTCATTAACTTGATACTTGTTATTTTCAGAAAAAAATTGAAAAATAGTTTTACTAAATCAGTTTGATTCGTCAAAAGATCAACCAGGGTCATTAAATTGAACTTGGTAGATTAATCAAGTATTCAGGGTCATTAACTTGAACCTGAAAACTTGAGTGGATTTCTAAAACTGATTGAATTAGTGTTTATTGTTAGAAAGGATTAGATTGTAATGATTATTGGTTGAGAAACAGGTTTGGACATTATTTCCCAACGGAGGCAAATTGTCAAAGCTTGAACTAGATATCTCAAGATCCCCGCATACTGAGAGGGGGAGTCTGTGAAAGGGGGAGTCTGGATCAACAGTTATTGGGAAGTTGAAGATAGAGCAAGGTGATGCTGAAACCTGTGAAGAATGCTTGTGAGAATAGACAGAGTTAAGAAAAAGACTAAGACTGAAGACTACGGATCTGAAGATGCTAAAAGACTACGTCAACATTCAAGGGGGAGTCTGTTGATGCATGGAATGTCTGTTGACTGCGTCTACAAAAAGTCTGAAGTCAAGATTGGTCAACAGGAGGTTAAAGTGTAAATATTGTGTGAAATAGGGTTAGGATCGCTTATGTGTCATTGTATTGGTCTGGATCGCTTATGTGTCTTAGTCTGGATCGCTTATTTGTCATTAATCTGGACCGCTTATATGTCAAGTGTTCTGGACCGCTCATTTGGCATGTCTTATGAGCGGACCAGAAACTCTATAAATAGGTCCAGCATGTTCATTAGTGTGTAAATGTATGTGTGTGCTTGGGAGCCGAAACTCTGTCAAAATATCATCAGAAAGCAATAAAAAGATAGGAATTGAAAGGATAGGCTGTTGTAACTTCATATATGTTGATTCCGCCTTCATACATGAAGATGAGCTACATTGACTGACTTTTCGGGTCAAAGAACGGTCCAACATGTAGGGTGCACCTACAAGCAGTTCCTAGACTGCAAACCTGTAAACTTTGATGGGACCGGAGGTGCTGTTGTTTTTGTTCATTGGGCCGAAAAGACAGAATCAGTTATCCGCATGAGCAAATGCGCTCCAGATCAGCAGGTTACTTACATCTCTGGGCTATTCTTGGACGGAGCCCTGTCATGGTGGAATTTACAAGTCCAAACACTTGGTGAAGCCGCAGCCTACACATTGACGTGGAACGAGCTGAAAGAGCTCATGCGCAAAAAGTATTGCTCTCGCGCTGAGATCCAGAGGTTGGAAACTGAGTTTTGGCATTTGAATATGGAAGGTCCGAAAATTGCAGAATATGTTCAGAGGTTTCACGACCTGTCACAGGTGGTACCTTATATGGTCACGCCAGAATTCAAGCGGATTAAGCGCTTCATTTGGGGTTTAGCTCCTCAAATCATTAGTATGGTGACCTCTTCAAAACCGGCAACAATCACTGAGGCGATCGATCTAAGCGTAGCTCTCACTGAGGAGGCGATCCGCCTAAACAAGTTTTCTGAGGTTGAGCAAAAGAAGAAGGAGACTCATGTAGAGTCGTCCGGGGGTAATAAAAGAAAATTCTCGAACTTCAAACAGGGAACTAGCGGTGTTGGCAAGAAAGGAGAATCAAGCACACTGGTCCAAGCTGCAACCGGTGCTGGGAAGAAAGGAAAAGGCTATATGGGCACTCTGCCAAAGTGTAACACATGCCAGCGCCATCATACAGGCCAGTGCGGACTAAGAACATGCGAAACTTGTGGGAGAAATGGTCATTTGAAGGATACTTGCTGGGTTAATACTGGCCGGGGTGGCCAGGGAGGTTTTGGTAATAGAAACAATAATCGTGGTGGAAATGGAAATCGTGCACAAGGAAATAACGGAGGGAATGGAAATCGAGGCAACAACGTGAATCAAACTGGTACTGTAAACCAAAACCAAAACAACAATCAAGCAGGGAATGGAGGTGGAAACGGGCAAAGACCAGGATGTCTTAACTGTGGTGACATTGGGCATTTTAAGCGAAACTACCCAAAATTGAATCAAGCGCGTGGAAGGGTTTTCAATATCGAAGCGAGGGAAGCGCGCCGGGATCCCAATGTTGTTACTGGTACGTTTCCTATAAACCAACGCTTTGCATCCATTTTATTTGACACTGGTGCCGATTATAGCTTCGTATCGTTAGAATTTAAGAATATGCTTGGTTTAGCCGCAAGTAAACTAGATATCCCGTACTCAATCGAATTGGCGAATGGAAAGTTAGTAGAAGCCAATGAAGTGGTCAGAGGTTGTGTAATCGAGTTGGGAGAGCGTGAGTTTACTTTGGATCTACTACCAGTCCAACTGGGGAGCTTCGATGTGGTAGTAGGAATGGATTGGTTATCAAGCAACAAGGCTGATATTGTTTGTCACGAAAAGGTAGCTCGTATCCCAACCGAAGATGGAGAAACAATTGTGGTTCATGGGGAGAAGCGGGATACGCCTTTAAGAATTATCAGTTGCCTGAAAGCTTGTAAGTGTTTACAAAAGGGATGTGCTGCCTTCCTGGCACACATCGTTGATAAGAAAGCTGCTGAGCCGAAGATCGAAGACATCCCTATCGTGAGGGAATATCCTGAAGTCTTTCCAGAGGACTTGCCAGGATTGCCACCCCAAAGGCAAGTGGAATTTCACATTGACTTAGTTCCAGGCGCCGCACCTGTAGCTAGGGCACCTTATAGACTTGCACCGTCAGAGATGCAGGAGTTGTCGACACAACTCCAAGAGTTGCTAGACAAAGGATTCATCAGAACAAGCTTCTCACCTTGGGGAGCTCCGGTCCTGTTTGTCAAGAAGAAAGACGGTAGTTTTCGTATGTGTATTGACTACCGGGAGTGGAATAAGCTGACGATCAAGAATAGATACCCTCTGCCAAGAATCGATGATTTATTAGATCAACTCCAAGGTTCAAGCTTTTATTCAAAGATCGATCTTCGATGTGGATATCATCAGCTAAGGGTACAAGAGGAGAGTATCCCGAAAACAGCCTTCAGAACTCGTTATGGACATTACGAGTTCCTAGTTATGCCGTTTGGGTTGATAAACGCGCCTGTTGTTTTTATGGACCTAATGAACCGAGTCTGCAAGCCGTATCTCGATAAGTTCGTGATTGTATTCATCGACGATATTTTAATTTATTCAAAGACAAAGGCTGAACACGAACAGCACTTAAGAGCTATTTTGGAGTTGCTGAAAAAGGTACAGTTGTACGCCATGTTCTCAAAGTGCGAGTTTTGGCTACGCGAAGTCCAGTTTCTTGGACACGTGGTTAATGGAAATGGAATCCATGTTGATCCCACAAAGATCGAGGCGATAAAGAACTGGGAGACTCCAAAGACGCCGACCGAGATTCGCCAGTTCTTAGGTTTGGCTGGCTATTATCGAAGATTCATTGAGGATTTTTCTAAAATCGCTCAACCCCTTACCGCGCTCACACAGAAGGATTTGGGTTCCACTGTTTGGTGGTTTGAGAAAAGTTATTTTTGATGAGGCACACAAATCACGGTACTCTATCCATCCAGGTGCGGATAAGATGTACCAGGATCTTAAGGATTATTATTGGTGGCCCAGGAGGAAAGGCGACGTTGTTGTTTACGTGAGCAAGTGTTTAACGTGCGCCAAGGTTAAAGCTGAATACCAGAAGCCTTCAGGACTTCTGCAACAACCTGAAATTCCCAAGTGGAAAGGGGAACAGATTTCAATGGACTTCATAACGAAACTGCCCAAGACGCCCAGAGGCCATGATATGATATGGGTAATAGTTGACCGCCTAACAAAGTCCACACATTTCTTGCCAATCAAAGAGAAAGACAGCACTAGTAAACTTGCGGAAATATACATGCGAGAAATTGTTGCACGTCATGGAGTGCCTCTCTCGATTATCTCTGATAGAGATGGGAGATTTGTATCAAGGATTTGGCAATCCTTCCAAGAAGCTTTTGGCTCGCAATTGAACCTAAGTACTGCATTTCATCCGCAAACTGATGGCCAAAGTGAAAGAACTATTTAGACATTGGAGGATATGCTGAGAGCATGTGTAATGGATCTTGGTGGTAGCTGGGATAAGCATTTACCATTGGCCGAATTCTCATACAACAACAGCTACCACACCAGTATTGGAGCCACGCCATTTGAAGCTCTTTACGGACGCAAGTGTCGATCACCACTATGCTGGGCTGACGCAGGTGATAGGCAGCTTGTTGGTCCCGAAATCGTCCAAGAGACGACAGACAAGATTGCGCAGATTCGAAAACGCATCGAAGCGGCTCGTGAAAGACAGAAAGCCTATGCAGATCCAAACCGGAAACATTTGGAATTCCATGTTGGAGATATGGTTTTATTGAAAGTTTCACCCTGGAAGGGTGTGGCACGCTTCGGAAAGCGTGAGAAGTTGAATCCGCGTTACATTGGCCCTTTCAGAATCCTGCAAAGGATTGGGCTTGTAGCCTACAAGTTGGACCTACCTGCTGAACTCCATGGTGTTCACGATACATTCCATGTATCCAATTTGAGAAGAAGTCCAACTCAAGATACAGTGATCATTCCTGCTGACGAAGTTCATATCGACAACACGCTCCACTTCACTGAAGAACCAGTTGAGGTCACGGATTAGAAAGTTAATAAAACTCGCAGGAGCAGTGTCAAACTCGTCAAGGTTCGTTGGAATGCTAGGCATGGACCTGAATTCACGTGGGAATGTGAGGATCGGATGAAATAAAAGTACCCCCAATTATTTCCCAAGACCCCTGCAAATAGAAGCAGAACTTAAATTTCGGGACGAAATTTCTTTAACGGGGGGAGAATGTGACAACCCTCACCAAACCAGGTATCTGTACAAATTAATTAATATTTAATTACTGTGCTTGCTTACAACTGTGATTAAACTGCTTACTGATTCCTGATACATACATACTCATGCATCACATTTTATACTGTCACTCTATTATTTACACACAAAACTTAGTGACAACCTTGATGCACAAAAATCACAGTGAGCACACTATACGGGATACCCATTAAACATGCTGATATAGCCAGCATCAGTCAGGCACTGCCTCTAAGGCCTGTATGAGCCAGAGATAGTTTACTACACCGGTAGAGAGTGTAGGGAAATGAGGGTTGTAGAACTGCGTCACTAGGTGTTAGTTATAGTGACCGGAAGTGCCTAAAACGTACTTTGAGTACAAAATTCTGCACTTTAATACAAAAATTCAGCATTTATCTAAACTAGTAAAGTGCAAAAAGTTGGCAAAATAGTCCTAGACACTTTCCAAAGTGTTGGTGAATTAATGGGTCACTAAAAATAATATTAACGGCACTTCAAATACTTATTTAGCACTTTAACGGAGTGATATCCAACCATACAACCGGACTTTACCCGGAACCTTAAAATATTGGCATTAACATTATTTTTCTTTTTCTGAGCCAGTTAGGGTCCCCGAGTACCCTAACACCCATTACAATTTACTACACACTAGTAACTAAATTAACCTCCTAATTTAACTAACTAACACCCCTAACTAAATAGTTAAACCCAAACCAAACCCCCCCCCCCCCCCCGAACCCATCTTCGTTCGGTCACCATGTGGGTGACACCATTGTCCTTGTTAAATATTTTAAATCCTATATGCTTCATATCTAGTTAACATGTTATCCCCTGGTTAATGACTTTGCATGGCTTATAAATGAATACATTAGGCCACTTTCATTTACATAATCACTTAAACAAAAATTTCAATTCTTTCTTTCCTGCTTACTACACTCGGCCGAACTCAAAGCTCCCACATCCACCCACATTAAATTCCATTTCTAGCCACATTATATACATTCAAGTGTGAGGGATCGCGTACAAGGAAGTTTGGTGCCTACGGATCGTCAAGGACCTCACCTCAACGCTGTTAACCACTCGTTTTTCTACTAGTTTCTTCCCTAGCCTCGAGCTAGTAGTAAGTGACTCTAAATGCCCTTTTGATCTATTCTAAAGTGGTTAATAAGAATTTTGACGGTTGAAATTTATGAGTATGTAGAACAAAATTTAAAGTCTACTAAAATAATATAAACAAAGTGGTTAATGGATGAATAATGGTGTAAAATTTATAAAACTAGTATTATTATGATTATTTTTGGTTGTTGATTGCTAGTATGGGAATGGATCGTCATCAAACCCGCTAGATCATGTTCACAAAACATGAACTAGCCTTATGTTTAGTTGTAAAGTTTCTAGATGACGAACCCTTTCCAACTTAAACATGAACTTGTGTAAAAAAAAAAAACAATTTTTCTTATAAAATGGAGTTCTAAACTAGTAGATCTACGGATCTACAAGTGGTATTTTCAAAGGACTAAGTGTCAAAAGAAATCATATTTTTAAAGCCGGATCCTTCCTAAACAAAGGTGATTTTTGTAATCACACAAGTGTGTTGACACTTGTGTGACAAAAAGTTTTAACAAAGAATTGTTTCTGTAATATTTGACAAGAAGATGTACAAATGCATTTTCTGAGAGAACAAGATTCGTGAGAAACCGATTTTATTTATAGAAAGATCTACTAAAAATATGGGGAAAGTTACTATATATTTTGCACAAACCACAAGTTCATGTGTTATGCGATTTATATCTATTTTGGACTAGTTGATGTTGAAATATTGTTTGTTAATGTTGGGAACATTGTTGATTTGCATTATAGAAGAAAACGATACGCTTGAAAGCGTGGCCACCTCCAGTTACAGAGGAAACTCTGGCGAAATTTTTCCAAAAATCTAACACTTGTAAATATTTTTATCACAAGTGTTATGGGTATTTTTTTTAACTTATTTTTCCCAAATAAATTTCGCCATGATTTTATTACAAAATCCTAAGTGTCGGAGGTGGGATTTTCACAAATAAAACTTGCTAAAATATATATTTAGAATATATATTTTCATAACAACACTTGTGTAAATTTTTATGATTATTTTGTGAACTTCGTAAATATTATTTTTAGGGTAAAAATAATATTACTGAATATTAACGGCTCCAAAATAACACGAACGCACATGTACCAAAACCCCCATCCTTCGGAAGGAATATAATTATCAAATAATTACGAAGTGTAAACATGAAATAGTTGCCTAACTATTTCCCAAAGACATTAAACCTTAAACTAAGGCACGGCCGTCCGTCTAATAGAAGTTAGTACGTGTAGGTCGTCGCACAGCAGATTTTCTTGGAGATACTTTTAGAGACGCACTTCGGTGAGTTCATGTCCCCCTTTTCTCTTAACTGTTTTCAGTTTTCTAAACTGCGGGGGTGAAATACATGTTACTATGATTACGAGTACTTTTACATGGTATGGTTAGCGTAAGGAGGGTTACTACTTAGATCATGTGAGTGGGTAGGCGCAACTTGAGGCCATTAATCCTCATTGTAGGACCGAGGGGCACAATGCGGTAGATCTATTTGGGTGTAGTGAGCCCAGCTCCAGGCCCACGGTACGGACCTTGGAGTGACTATGTACCCGACGCACAAATCCGCTAGGTTTGAGTCTTCCTACTGCACTTCACACATATCAATGGCCTTGCAAACCATTGGTGATCTCTTTATTTCCTTATTTGCTACATACCAGGATTTTATACTTACAAAGGTTTTACATACTCACTTACACATGAACTCGCTCAACAATTTTTGTTGATTTTTCCAACTTACATGTATTTCAGGGAACTAAGGATTTGGCACGGTAGACTACGTTTTCGCGCTGCGTTAAAGTATGGGATCATCCACGTTTAGGGATTGCGACTTTTACCTGGACGAGTCGCAAGTCTTAAACGGCGTTTATTTTAAGTTTGTGGTTGCGTCTTAAGAACAATGTTTTTTTATGTTATTAGGTTGTAATTTCCGTTGCATGTGTCAACGCTTTAAGACAATGTTGTGGTATTTTACTTTTCAAACTTAATAAATGGATGATCTAAATGGTTTTATTTTCATATAGCTTTGTTATGATTAAGCTATGGTATTAAGAAGTCACATCAAATAAACCCACGCTTCCGCAAAGCCAGGGTGTGACAGTAAGGATACACACAAGACTTACGCGGGCCGCCTGGCCTTGTCTGATTAGAACCAACTTTGCCATATTGACAGTTTCAGTCCCTGATGGTGCCGGCCTTGTCTGATCAGAACCAACTTTGCCATATTGACAGTTTCAGTCCCTGATGGTGTTTAAGTCCATTCCCGACACTTCTAAGGCCCGTAAAGCCAACTTTAAGGCCCTAGAATGATGCCTAAACATTGTGGACATGAAATATGCTCAAAAATATGTCGGATGTTGGTTCGTTTGGTCGTACAAACGCGATGTTCGCTTAATTACGATGGAATGCGCATAAGCGCGAAAAACGATCCAAATTGCGTGACGAATGGATTTTTCTTATGACAAACACTAAAATAAAATATTTTAGTGCTTACATAAATTTTTAGATGTCCGGATGTATTCAGAACGTAAGTTATGCGCGAAAGTGCAAACTTGTGCACTTTTTGACGCTTTTAGTCCCTGAATGACCCAAAAGTTTATTTTAGCACACCGAACCCCTCAAAGCCTATTTCTAAGCTATGTAAAGGATATTTATGGTATGTTTAACTTATGGTCATGTTCCGGAATGTCTGTTACAGTTCAAATTGGCATACTTTCGCAGTTTGTCAACTTTAGTCCCTGTAAGCTATTTAACTCGATTTTGCCATACCAAAGCCTTCAAAACTTATTTCTAAGTTATGTAAAGGTTATTTAAGGTATATTAAGCCTATTTCACTATTCCAGTATATTTACGCATCAGTGCGCGTATAACCTTCCAGAAAGCGATTTAAAGCTTGAAATCGAACAAGAATTGATATGTGCAAAGGATACACATATTTATACAAATCCCAAGTATGAAATACAATATTTCATTGATACAGTATTTGTTTGATGGCCGTGGAGGCACAGGTGTCACAGTCTCCCCTACTTTAGGAAATTTCGTCCCGAAATTTTATTTAGAGGAAACTTGTGAGAGTTTAAAACATGAAGTTGAAAAGATCGAACAACATTGGTTAGGGTTATGAACTTCTAGTAACTTTAATAACATCATGCTTGCAATGTAAGGGGGATACTTATATACAAGTATATGAAGCGTCATTGGTGCGTCCACCGTACCTCCATTACATCGTTCTCATTTTGTTATTGTTGTCACTATCGGTTCTTACACATAATAAATCTTACTGGGTTTCTGTGCACTAAATTTCATAATTATGTACGCGTCCATAATTAGATAATTCCTTGCATAGTTCACACAGTCTATTTTATAATGTGTAGGAGAAAACCAAATGAACAAACCTGTGATGAGTGTGACTAGACCACCATAGGGTCCCTTTTATTAAATCAATAAATGATTTTAATAGACAACCAAGGAGTCTTTTCAGCTTATATCATCACATGTCATTCTTAACCTGATTTTTGAATCAATCTTTTTTACTAGACCCCTAAAAGGGTCTCTTATGAAACATGGAATGGTACTATATAACCCAATGGTCTTAACTATTACATAGAAGCCCAATAAGGATTTAAGGTAGTACCTTTTTGAATATCCTACTACGAATCCCTCATATGAAGATATGAAAGATTCTATGAGGATTTGGATAACGAATACCCAGAGTATACAAAAACACAAAATGCATAAAAGAAAACACAAGATGCATAAACACATAGTCATATAACCACAAAGATTGTTTATCTAGATCTTTAATTTGTTAATTTGTTTTGCTAACAGAGCACATGTATTTAAAGCACACTAGGAATCCATCTCGTGGATTTCATTTGGTACTTTAAACATTATCAAGAATCTAACTATAAAGATAGAAAGATTTTTAAAAGAAAAATTCGATTTCGATTATAAGCAACCGAAATGTTCGAATTTAGGTACATAAGGAATCCAATTAAGGACTCTGATTTGAATGATAATCATCCACAAGGGTCTAAATGTGAAGATAAAAAGATCCCATATGGATTTTAGAAGTTGGAGATGTTTTGAAACCTTGCACTTGATGTGCTTAGGTCAAAACATGAAGTAAAATGCTTATGAAGTTGAGATGCCAGATATACCAAGGCGACATATGAAGCGAAATTTGAAAGTTAAGTCAATGTGTGAAGAAAATATTTTTGAAAACTATGCATGGGTTCTTAAAAAAATGTGTTCAATGTTTTTGAAACCTTATATATAATACCTTTGAAATCATAAAGTAGGTGTATTAGGTAGGTATATATTTATAAAAAAAAATTGTTTTAAAATCATGCGAGATGAATTTTGAAATTATGTATAAGGTTTTTGAAAACATGAATGATGCTTTTCGAAATCATGCACTTGATAAGAAAATGTACTGTGTTAATATTGTTTTCAGACTATATGAAACATTTTGAAATTATGAAGGTTGTTTTTTTTGAAAGCATAGCCAATGTTTTTGAAATAACATAGATAATGCATTTAAAAAAATGTTTTCAAACTATATGAAATGATTTGAGATCATGAAGATTGTTTTTGAAATACTTGTACTGTGTATGTTGAAAAATCAAAATGTAATGGGTATGAGATTTGAAAATACCCTTAGTTATCTAACCAAGGATTCAAAGGCACAGATGTGCAGAAGCATGATTACTCATAATGTCACTTTATTTTCTGTACTTCCTATCTTAGAATGAAACGAGTACTTAGAATTTGTCCAAGGGAATCATGAGCAAACGCAAGAATGGGAAAAAATAGCAAGAGTAGTTTGTAAGGAATATAGTTCCTTGATGTAGGTATCATAGGAAAAGTCATACACACATGTAACTACACTCGTATATCAGAATTGTGAACAATAATTTATTTATAAACAAAAAAGATTGTTTCACATTACAAGAAAACATAAGAATAAAAGCATAAGACAGCAACATTTTCTAGTCAGCCAACTGCTCATCCGTGGGTTGGATTTGCATTAGCAGGCTTTGGGCAATCCCTTAGGAAATGGCCCATCTCGCCACAGTTGTAGCAAGACCCTGGCGAGAAACGAGCTTGAGCAGAGTTGACTTGTGGTTGGTTTGGACCACCTTGGTTCGGGTTACATCGACAAGCACTTGCCAGGTGACCAATTCGCCCACATGATACACACAGACGACATTGTAAGTGAGCTTGGTGATGCCCATTACATTTGTCGCATTTTGGTGCAGTACCGGCATAAGGTTTCCTAGCAGGAGGTTGAGCAGTAGCAAGGTTTATAACTGCTTTGTTTTGGATAGCAAAGCGGCATATGTTAACCAAATGTCCCCGCCGTCCACTGTAGGTACATTTGGAGCAGGGTATGAGGTTTGAATGATGACGGTTGCATCGTTTGCATAGAGGAACAGCTCCTTTGTATGGCTTCCTAGTAGGGGGTTGAGCTGGTTGGTTGGGGACGGCTTTACCTTTGTGAGCGACCACGGCGAAGTTCTGAGAAGCCTTTCGCTTCTTTGACTTCTTAGGGGATCGTTCATCCATGGTCTTTGATCCCTCGGTTGGTTTCTTGGCTGGTGGTGCTGGCTTGACTTCTGCTTCCTTCGGTGACTCTTGAGTGACTTCATTATTGAGACGAGACATGGCAATGCCTAAATCCACAATCCTCAGAATCACTTCGCCTATTTGTTGGGCAAATTTAGCTGTTTGCTTGGACATTTGACCGTTGCTGAGAGGAAGAGACATTCTAGAAGGAAATGAAAGACATAGGAAGAAACAAGTGAAAGGTTATCAGACAATCAAAACAGGATGGCAATGCATAAAAATTGCGATCATTTGTTCGTTACCTAAGGCAAACAAATGAGACGGTGACAAATCAAAGTAAACGGGTCATATTAATGTATCACTGAAGACATGCTCGCCTATAAGTGAACACTCACCCCAAGAGTTCCCAGGTAAGAGTGACTGGTTCGATACTGCGGATTTGTACGAACACTCTAGCCTTCGACAGAAAACTCAGGGTACAGGCATTCACTTTTCCAGTTTGCACGTGTTCACATTATAAGACCCAAACTTTGACGAGATTTGAAAACTTAGAGGGTTCAAAACCTTATAACAGAGGGTTCAAAACCTTACAATAGAGGGTTCAAAACCTAGTAATCAATCATCCTAGAACAGATGATTAGTTTTCAAAGAGGTTTTGAAATTTATGTTCTTGTTGTGGTTGTCGCCTAAGGATAGGTGACAGTATTGTTTTATGACTAAACGCAAGTAAACTCGCGTTAGGGTCCTAGGAAGGTTATGGACTAGGTCAAAGCATTACTAATAACCTAATTCCGTATAACCATGAGCTCTGATACCAACTTTTCTGTCATACCCCGACCACGTAAAACAACAAAACGTGGCGGAAACATCGGGGAGTGTTGTAACAGAATCATTGTTTCATAACACATGGAAATTGAAATATTGTTTTATTGATTAAAAGAGTTGCAATGTCTTGACAATCAAAGAAACATAACATAAATAACTAGTCTTGCATCTTTTATTGTCACTAAGGCCCAAGTCCGCCTAAGTGTATCTTGATAAATCCTATGCATCATATCCTGAAACACATGTGAAAATAGGTACGTCAGAATAAAAATGCCTGTGAGATACATAGATTTTGTGAAAATAGAATTCATGACTTATGTTTAAGAAAATGTTTAGTCATGAACCTTGTAATTTGCTTTGTCTTGTAAATCATTTGAAAAGTGATAAATAAACCAAATGATATATATGTATAAAAGAATAATACATGATTAAGTAAATAACCAAGTAAAATGAGTTTGTATTAGATAAGTTGTTTGTAAAACAATGTATTGTGAAAAGTATGTTATTTGTATAAAATGTTATATGTCTAAATTGAAATGATTCAAACAATGCTACGATATGTAATACCATACAAGTACTTATATATAGGAAGTACCAGCGGCGTATCCACCATGCTTGTATCATATTACACATGCCTCGTTACTTAAATCACTTACTCAAACCAAACCCCAAAGTAAAATGTTTATGTATAATCAAATGTCAAAATGTTTATGTCTATTTTAAATCTTGAATTATGTATATCAATGTCAAAATGTTTATGTCTAATGTAAAACATGAATTGTGTATATCAATGTCAGAATGTTTATGTATGGTAAGTGAAATATATCAACTAAACCATATGTAAAATGCACAAAAACAAGGTATTGAAGTAAAACATGGTTTAAATCAAAGTTATGTTTTGTGTAATAAATGCATGCTATACTGATATAAACATCTATGCGGTATTGTAAAAATTCATACATCCAAGCCTTGTGACTGTAGAATAAACCCTAGCACAAAGTCTAAGGTCCACCTAGAAATGTATTTGGATTCGGTCATTCCTTCCAATCCAAACAAACCCGGGATTTCAGGAATGGGAGTTGTCAAGTCCTATGGTACCACTACCTACTACCGAGCGGTATGATCGGTGTTAATGAATGTACATTGTCCCATTTAAACAAACCAAATGTCATACCAAAATGTAAGCATGTGATGAATAACAAATGTACTAAGTATGCACACAATGGACATACATAGCATAAAATGTAATGTAAAAGAATGTACTAAGTATGCGCACAATGGGCATACTTAGCATGAAATGTAATGTAAAAAGATGTACTAAGTATGCACACAATGGGCATACATAGCATGAAATGTAATGTAAAACAATGTACTAAGTATGCGCACAATGGGCATACATAGCATGAAATGTAATGTAAAAAAAGATGTACTAAGTATGCACACAATGGGCATACATAGCAAAAACACAATGAAATCATGTACTATAAATGTACTAATGACATAGCAAGTATATGATGTGAAAACAGGAAAGCATGAAAGTAACAAGTAGGCACGTGTGTTTCACCCCAAAATGTTTGAAAAACAGTAAAAGAGGGGTCTATGTACTCACATAAACACCTTGAAAACATTTAAAAGAGGGGGTTCTATGTACTCACTTGAGATTGCTTAGTAGTCCTTGAGTAACAACCAAACAATGCTAGAGATCACGGATATCAAACGACACCTAATATAGGTAACTATGTTAATATACCGGACCTAAATCGGAAGATTGGATAGTATGAGGTTTCGTAAACCAAATGAGTATTGGAACTCATATGATATGGTTTAACAAAGCCCACATGCTAAATTGAAACCTAACCTAAGTGCTTACGACCCATTACGACCCGTTTAGGTAGCTTATGCTACTTTAACGCGTCGTTCGCGTAAAACACGTTCGGAACGCCTAACTAGTCCTATGATAAGTAAAATATGCCTTAACATGTCTAACATTGTTACCAAATCAGTTTAGATACCAAAAGTTATGTTACTTATGCTTAAAATGAATTTTGGCGTTAAAAGAGCATTTTGGTAATTTACCTAAGGCATATAAACTACATATCATACAACTACTTAAACGAAGCGACCATAAGGTATAAACTCGGAAGGTTATTCCCTATATACTATGGTCACCTAATGTGTTTGGTCGGATCCTAATGATCGACCAAACGGGTTGGGTTCAAAAGTATATGCGATTGTTTAGATCGCTTACCTTACGACCCTATATAAGCACTAAACTAAAAGTGACAAGCTAAGCATGTTAGAACATGCTTAACTAAGTTTAGAAAACAGGTTTGGCATCAAAACAAACGGTTTTAATACCCAAGAGTAGTTTGGTTACAAAATACGCAATAATACGCATTTTGGCCGAAACTACGACTCGTCACTGAGCCTAGATAACGTGGTAATCAGTAGGTATAGTCTCTAGGGACTATAACCATCGTGATTACGCTCACGTTATGAAGTTCAAACGAACTTCGTATTGACCATAAACTGGTCAATGCAGAAAGTCAAACAAAGTTTGACTTTTAACGCTAACACGCATAAAAGAACGAAGGAACACTTACAACGGGTCCCCGCACGCTAATCTCGATCCAAATAACTCAGGTATGAAGCAAGGGCTTCAACTTAGAGCACTTTTGATCAGATTTGTGGGTTTTGAGTTGTGAAAGGGTTGGGTATTTATAGTAAATGGACAACCGTTAGGATCGTTTATCAAATAACGTACTTTGATCTTGTCCATACACTTGTTGGAACCTTGTGGTAACTCAAAATTGTCTCTCATGAACTAAAAGGGCAAGTGTGGGTGAGTTTTTGGGTGCTTAACAGCTGTAATCTGCTGTTAAATTCAGTTAATCTGGTCTGGGAGACTGACGCGGGCCACGTAAGGATACACACAAGACTTACGCGGGCCGCCTGGCCTTGTCTGATCAGAACCAACTTTGCCACAGTTTCAGTCCCTGATGGTGTTTAAGGCCATTCCCGACACTTCTAAGGCCCGTAAAGACAACTTTAAGGCCCAAAAATGATGCCTAAACATTGTGGACATGAAATATGCTCAAAAATATGTCGGATGTTGGTTCGTTTGGTCGTACGAACGCGATGTTCGCTTAATTACGACGGAATGCGCATAAGCGCGAAAAACGATCCAAATTGCGTGACGAATGGATTTTTCTTATGCCAAACACTAAAATAAAATATTTTAGTGCTTACATAAATTTTTGGATGTCCGGATGTATTCAGAACGTAAGTTATTCGCGAAAGTGCAAACTTGTGCACCTTTTGACACTTTTAGTCCCTGAATGACCCAAAAGTTTATTTTAGCACACCGAACCCCTCAAAGTCTATTTCTAAGCTATGTAAAGGATATTTATGTTATGTTTAACTTATGGTCATGTTCTGGAATGTCTGTTACAGTTCAAATTGGCATACTTTCGCAGTTTGTCAACTTTAGTCCCTGTAAGCGATTTAACTCGATTTTGCCATACCAAAGCCTTCAAAACTTATTTCTAAGTTATGTAAAGGTTATTTAAGGTATGTTAAGCCTATTTCACTATTCCGGTGTGTTCGTTGCATTAAACGGGTTATATTTACGCTTCAGTGCGCGTATAACCTTCCAGAAAGCGATTTAAAGCTTGAAATCGAACGAGAATTGATATGTGCAAAGGATACACATATTTATACAAATCCCAAGTATGAAATACAATATTTCATTGATACAGTATTTGTTTGATGGCCGTGGAGGCACAGGTGTCACAAGAGACAGTTTCAAACGAAATCACTGATTCCGTTTGAATCTGATTTCGTTTGAACCGGTTCAAGCGGAATCACCATGTCTATATATAGGAGCTATCTGATTTCGTTTGAGTCATTCGTGTATGTGTGTTTCCAGAGCCGAAGTGCTGCCGAAGTGTCATCTCATTGTAAAACTTTGTTAAATCAATCAAGAAGACAGTTTAAAGTGTTATTCTTGCTAAATTGAACTCGATACGTCTGTTTCCTCCTTTCGTATTGAGAAAAGCTCTTCTGAATGACTCGTTCGGGTCTGAATATGATCCTACACATCGCTATTCTCACATTAATAAACCACCAAAGGGTAAGTTAACAATCACAGATTCAGTCGTTACCCACATAACCCCCACACATAACCATGGGTGCAGTCTGATAATGGGATTTGTCAGATTCTATGGTACAATAACCTAATACTGGTCGGTTCAGCCAAAATTAATGAATGTTATTTGTTATGTAATTATATCCAACAAGTTTGTTCATATTATCGAAATCGTTATTAATTTTGTATAAACCATATTAATCATTTCGAAAACCATCGTTAAAAACATCGAAAACATTTAACACATATGAATCACCCCAAAACAATTGAAAACAGTAAAATAGTGGAACTATGTACTCACATGAAGGGCAAAGTATCCTCAATCAAAAGAACTCAACAAAGTTCAAACAAGGAAATCAAGCAGCACCTAGAAATTGGATCACAAGGTAAATAATCGACACTTAAATCAGAATATCGGATAGAATGAATTTTTATAAACCAAATGAGTATTGGGACTCATGTGATATGGTTTAACAAAGCCTACATCCTAAATCAAAACCTAACCTAAGTGCTTTCGACCCGTTACGACCCATTAAGGTAGCTCACGCTACTTTAACGAGTCGTTCTTGCAAAGCGCGTTCGAGACGTCTAACTAGTCCTATGACAAGTATTATATGCCTAAACATGTTTAAATATGTTGCATAATTAGTTATGTGACAAAAGTTTAGGTTACATATGTTTAAAGTTTAATTATGCATGAAAAGGGCATTTTGGTCATTTACCTAAGGCATATAAACTACCTATCATACAATTAATTAAACCTAAGTGACCATAAGGTATAACCTTGGAAGGTTATTCCATATACAACTATGGTCACTAAACATGCTTGGTCGGATCCTAATGATCGACCAAACGGGTCGAGTTCGAAAGTCTAAGCGGTTGTTTAGACTGCTTGACTTACGACTCTATACAAGCACTAAACTAAAAGTGACGAGTTAAACATATTAAAACATATTTAACTAAGTTAGAAAACAGGTTTTGATGTCAAAACAAACGGTTTTGATACCCAAGAATAGTTTGGTTACAAAATACGCATAAATACGCATTTTGACCAAAACTATGACTCGTCGATCACTACACCTAATCAACGTGGTAATCAGTAGGTATAGTCTCTAGGGACTATAACCATCGTGATTACGCTCACATTGCGAAGTTCAAACGAACTTCGTGTTGACCAAAGACTAGTCAAAGCAGAAAGTCAAACACTGTTTGACTTTCGCTTGAAAAATGCATAAAACATGAAAGAAACTTACAAAGGGTCCAAGCTAGGAAGATCTTGATCCAAGTTGCTCAGGTATGAAGTACTAAACCCCAACTTAGAGCAATTGAATCAAATTGTGAGGAACAAGGAATGAAGGTGATGGGTATTTATAGAAAACCCACAACCGTTAGGATTGTTCCTTGTAAAACGTGCTTCGATCTTGACCCTCCAAGTAGGCACATGGTTTTGAAATACAATGGGACATGAAATACCATCATAATTCATCAAATGGTATTGAAAAACCATGGACAAAACCATCAAAAACAGGCTGGAAAGCCAGATTCAATGTTTCTGATCTGGGCTGCTAAGACGGGCCACGTAAGAATAAGCACAACCTTACGCGCCCCTCCTAAGATCTTTGGCAGATTTACACTTTTGGTCCCTGCAGCCTAGAAACTTGCTTTTTGATGCATATTTGAAACGTTTAAGCCCCGTTAACCCCATTTCAAGGCTCTAAAATGAAGTTAAAGTATAGGGAACTTAAAATATGCTAAAAAACATCTCGGATGTCGGTTCATTTGGTCATACGGTTGCGTTATTCGGGTAATTACGACGGAAGTCGTAACAAACGCAAAAACGATCCAAATTAAGCGACGAATGGAATTTTTGCTTGCCAATCACTAAAATAAGATATTTTAATGATTACAAAAATTTTTGGATGTCCGGATATATTCAGAACGTAAGATATGTGCGAAAATGCAAACTTATGCCCTTTTTGACGCTTTTAGTCCCTATTGATCAAGAAAGTATATTTTCGCATACCAAACCCCTCAAAGCCTATTTCTAAGATATGTAAAGGATATTTAGGGCATGTTTAACTTATGATCAAGTTCTGGAATGTTTGTTACTATACAAATCGGTATAGTTTCGTAGTTTGATACAAATAGCCCCTACGATCGAATAGACTTGTTTTCAACACACCAAACCATCAAAACTTATTTCTAAGTTATGTAGAGGTTATTTATGGTATGTCAAGCCTATGTCACTATTATGGCATGTTTGTCGCATTAAACTGACTGCGTTTACGCACCAGTTTTTTGTATAACTTTCCAGAAAGCGATTTAAAGCTTGAAATCGGAATCGAATCAAATCGTAAAATAATCAAACACAAATACACACATAATA
The DNA here is from genome assembly GCA_030545235.1 of Helianthus tuberosus. Classification (NCBI taxonomy): domain Eukaryota; kingdom Viridiplantae; phylum Streptophyta; class Magnoliopsida; order Asterales; family Asteraceae; genus Helianthus; species Helianthus tuberosus. Next base: position 155,246,079 of record CM060409.1, read on the forward strand.
ACACCAAAACACATTGTTTTATTGATAATTAACATTTTTTTACATTTTACATTGATTACAGAGCACAGTTGTCACAGTCTCCCTTACTTCAGGAAATTTCGTCCCGAAATTTTAACTAGAGGAAGCTTGTGAAAACAAATGCGGATATTTCGTCTTCATTTGGTCCTCACATTCCCAAGTAAACTCTAGGCCACGTTTGGACTCCCAAAGAACCATGACCAATCGAATCTGTTTGTTCTTCAGCTGTTTGACTGCACGGTCCATTATCTCCACGGGTTTCTTGACAAAGTGCATCGTTTCATCGATTCGAATCTCGTCGAGTGGAATGTGAAGATCAGCATCGGCTAAACATTTTTGCAAATTGGACACATGGAATGTTGGGTGAATATTCCCAAGCTCTGGAGGTAGCTCTAATCGATAGGCAACTTTTCCGACTCTTTCAACAATCTTAAATGGTCCAACATATCGAGGTGCAAGTTTTCCTTCCAAATCTCACCACTCCCTTCCAAAGTGACACCTTGAGTAGGACATGGTCGCCGACTTGAAATTCTAAGGGCTTGTGTCGCATATCCGTATAACTCTTTTGACGGCTTCTAGCTGTCACAAGATTATCGCGAATTTTCTTGATTTTGTCTGTTGTTTCTAGAATGAGCTCAGGTCCAGTAAGCTGAGCTTCACCGATCTCATTCCAACAGATAGGTGAACGACATTTTCGACCGTATAAAGCTTCGAACAGTGCCATATTAATGCTAGCATGATAACTGTTGTTGTAAGAGAACTCGATCAATGGAAGATGAGAATCCCAATTACCACCAAAGTCTATCACGCATGCTCTAAGCATATCCTCCCAAGTTTGAATCGTCCTCTCAGATTGTCCATCTGTTTGGGGATGATAAGCAGTGCTTAGATTTAGTTGGGTTCCCAAAGCAGATTGTATGGTCTTCCAAAAATGAGATGAAAATCGAGCATCACGATCAGATATGATATCCAAAGGAACACCATGTCGAGATACATTCTCATCAACATAAATCTTTGCAAGTTTATTAGCAGATAGATCCTCGCGAATCGGAATAAAATGAGTTGACTTCGTTAATCGATCGATAACAACCCATATAGCATCGTGACCTCTAGATGTACGTGGTAACTTAGTGATGAGATCCATAGCAATGTTCTCCCACTTCCATACCGGTATCTATGGTTGTACAAGCAAGCCAGAAGGTCGTTGATGTTCAGCCTTGACTTTGAGACAAGTTAGGAATTTCGATACATACAAGGCAACATCCTTTTTCATACCAGGCCACCAGAACTGAGTACGAAGGTCCTTGTACATTTTATCAGCACCAGGATGGATAGAATATCGAGACTTGTGAGATTCGTCCATCACTAGGGTGCGAAGATCATCTTGCTTCGGAATCCACAAACGATCCTTGAAATATAGTAACCCATCACCTTTCGTTTCGAGTTTAAGCTCGAGTTGAAGCGGTAGCTCATATTTCAATAAGCCTTTGATTACACAAGATCGTTGAGCTTTAAGGACGCGAGATTGAATATCAGATAGAGTTTGAACAGAATAAAGCTTGACTAGCTCCTTTCGGCTAAGTGGGTCAGCTACGACATTCGCCTTACCAGGATGGTAGCGAATTTCACAATCATAGTCGTTTAACAGTTCAACCCAACGTCGTTGCCTCATCTTCAGCTCCTTTTCATTAAGAATATGCTAGAGACTTTTGTGGTCTATGAAAACCACACATTTTTGTGCCATAAAGATAGTGTCTCCAGATTTTAAGATCGAAAACCACAGCACCCAACGCGGGCCGCGTGAGAATGTTCAGAAACTGAGGCGGCTGTTTGATCCACCACCACACATTCTCATTTGTCTAGTCAGCTGATAAGGATCAACTTTTAGCCACCATAAGGTTCCGACACTTGTACGGTTGCGATTAAAGCACGGTTTCCATGAAACGATCTTAACGGTGGACCGAAAACTATATATACCCATCCACCCCCATTGCTTTAATCACTAGAATTCTGATTTGAGGAGTTCTAAGTTGAAACCATTGTTTCATACCTGAGCTACTTGAATCGGGATTAGCATTCGGGGACCCTTCGTAAGTATTCTTTCGTTCTTTTCTTTATTTTATTGCTTTTAGAGTCAGAAAGTCAAACTTTGTTTGACTTTCAGCGTTGACCAGCTTATGGTCAATGCGAAGTTCGTTAGAACTTCGCAACATGATTGTAATCACGATGGTCATAGTCCCTTGGGACTATGCCTACTGATTACCACGTTGTCTAGGGTCGTAGGGTAAGCGATCTGATAAATCGCTTATACCTTCGAACCCGACCCAGTTTGGTCGATCATTAGGACCCGACCAAATATATTAGGTGACCATAGTATATAGGGAATAACCTTCCGAGGTTATACCTTATGGTCACATCGTTTAAGCAGTTGTATGATAGGTAGTTTATATGCCTTAGGTAAATTACCAGAATACCCTTTTCATGTATAATTGGTAATTTAGCATATGTAACCTAAACTTTTGTCACATAACTGATTATGTAACATGTTTAGGCATATAACACTTGTCATAGGACTAGTTAGGCGGTCCGAACGCGTTTTACGCGAACGACGCGTTAAAGTAGCATAAGCTACCTAAACGGGTCGTAATGGGTCGTAAGCAGTTATACCATATCACACGAGTCTCCACACTCGTTTGGTTTACAAACCCTCATGCTACCCGATCTTCCGATTTAGGTCCGGTTTATTAACATAGTTACCTATATTAGGTGTCGATTGATTCCGAGATCTCTAGCATTGCTGGGTGGTTATCTTAGGACTACTGAACAATCTCAAGTGAGTACATAGACCCCTCTTTTACTATTTTCCAAACTGTTTTGGGGTGGAACACATGTGCCTACTTGTTACTTTCATGCTTTCCTGTTTTCACACCATATACTTCTTATGTTCATTAGTACATCTATAGTACATGATTTCATTACATTTTATGCTATGTATGCCCATTGCGTGCATACTTAGTACATTGTTTTACATTTACATTTTATGCTATGTATGTCCGTTGGTTACATACTTAGTACAGTGTTCTCATCACATGCTTACATTTTGTTATGACATTTGGGTTGTTTACAATGGAACAATACATTCATTAACATTAGCTACGCCGTTCGTTAGTAGGTAGTGGTACCATAGGAATTGACAACTCCCGTTCCGGACATCCCAGGGAAAGGGGATGAAAGGAATGACCGAATTCGATATACATAATTTAGATAAACCTTTAAGTTGTTTAAGGGTTTATCGCCGCAGTCTCAAGGCTTGGATGTATGCATTTTCACAATACCGCATAGATGTTCGTATCAGTATAGCATGCATTTCCACAAAACATAGCTTGATTTAAACCAAGTTTTACTTCAATACTATGTTCTTGTGCATATGGTTTAGTTGATACCTTTTCACTAGCCATACATATTATTTTGGTTACATATTACATGATTTACATTGATCATGCATTTCCACAAAACATAGCTTGATTTAAACCAAGTTTTACTTCAATACTATGTTCTTGTGCATATGGTTTAGTTGATACCTTTTCACTAGCCATACATATTATTTTGGTTACATATTACATGATTTACATTGATCATGCATTTCCACAAAACATAGCTTGATTTAAACCAAGTTTTACTTCAATACTATGTTATTGTGCATATGGTTTAGTTGATACCTTTTCACTAGCCATACATATTATTTTGGTTACATATTACATGATTTACATTGATCATGCATTTCCACAAAACATAGCTTTGATTTAAACCAAGTTTTACTTCAATACTATGTTCTTGTGCATATGGTTTAGTTGATACCTTTTCACTAGCCATACATATTATTTTGGTTACATATTACATGATTTACATTGATCATGCATTTCCACAAAACATAGCTTTGATTTAAACCAAGTTTTACTTCAATACTATGTTCTTGTGTATATGGTTTAGTTGATACCTTTTCACTAGCCATACATATTATTTTGGTTACATATTCCATGGTTTACATTTAACACATAAACACTTTTGACATTGGTTATACATTACATGATTTACATTAGACATGAACATTTTACATTGTTGGTTTGGTTTGAGTATGTGATTAAGTAACGATGCGTGTGTAATATGATACAAGAATGGTGGATACGCCGCTGGTACTTCCTATATATAAGTGTTTGTATGGTATTACATATCGTAGCGTTATTTGAATCATTTCAGTTTATGACATATAACATTTTATACAAATAACATACTTTTCACAATACATTGTTTTACAAACAACTTAACTTATACAAACTCATTTTACATGGTTATTCATTTAACCATGCATTATTCTCTTACTTATACGTATCATCTGAACTTATTGTTTTTCAAATGATTTACAAAGACAAATCAAATTACAAGGTTCATGACTAAACATTTTCTTAAACAGAAGTCATGAATCTTATTTTCACAAAACCTATGTACTTGCCGGCATTTTTATGCTGACGTACCTATTTTCACATGTGTTTTCAAGATATGAAGCATAGGATTGATCAAGATACACATAGGCGGACATGGGCCTTAGTGACAATAAAAGATGCAAGACTAGTTAATTATGTTGTATTTCCTTGTTTGTTAAGACATTGTAACACTTTTAATCAATAAAACGAAACTTCAATTGCCATGGATTTGAAACAATTAATTCTGTTACAACACTCCCCGACATTTCCGCCACGCTTTGAATGTTCTACGTGGTCGGGGTGTGACAGAAAAGATGGTATCAGAGCCAATGGTTATAGGGAATTAGGTTATTAGTAATGCTTTGACCTAGTCTATAACCTTCTTAGGACCCTAACGCGAGTTTACTTGCGTTTAGTCATAAAACAATACTGTCACCTATCCTTAGGCGACAACCACAACAAGAACATAAAATTCAAAACCGCTTTGAAAACTAATCATCTGTTCTAGGATGATTAATTACTAGGTTTTGAACCCTCTATTGTAAGGTTTTGAACTCTCTATTATATGGTTTTCCCCTTTGAGTTTTCAAAATCTCGTCAAGGTTTTGGGTTTAAATAATGTGAACACGTGCAAATTGGAAGGGTGAATGCCTGTATTCTGGGTTTTCTGTCTAGGCAAGCACTTCGTATACATCTCATTAGACGCGAGACCAGTTGTGCTTACCTGGGAATTCTTGGGATAAGTGTTCACTTATAGGCGAGCATGTCTTCGCGATACATTATTTTTGACCCATTTACTTTGATTTGTCACCATCTCGTTTGTTTTCCTTAGGTAACAAACAAATGATCACAATTTTCATTCGTTACCATTTGGTATTGATTTTCCAATAATCTTTCACTTGTTTCTTCCTATATCTTTCATTTTCTTCTAGAATGTCTATTCCTCTCAGCAACGGTCAAATGTCCGAGCAAACAGCCAAATTTGCCCAACAAATAGGCGAAGTGATTCTAAAGTCTGTGGATTTAGGCATTGCCATGTCTCGTCTCAACAATGAAGTCTCTCGTCTCGATAATGAAGCCACTCAAGAGCCACCAAAGGAAACAGAAGTCAAGCCAGCACCAAAATCAAGGAAGCGTAAGGCTTCAAGGAAACCCGCAGCGGTTACACCTAATCAAGCGGGACCTAGCCAAGTGGCAAGGCCACCAGCTAGGAAGCCGTACTTAGGAACTGCACCTAGGTGCAAGCGATGCAACGGTCATCATTCAAACCTCATACCCTGCTTCAAATGTACCTACTGTGGACGGAGGGGACATTTGATTAACACATGCCGCTTTGCTATCCAAAACAAAGCTGTTGCAAATCTTGCTGCTACCCAACTCCAAGTCAACCCTACTCAAGCTCGTTTTCCGCCTGGTACTTGCTACAACTGTGGCGAGACGAGCCATTTCAGGAACAACTGCCCGAAGATAGTCAGTGCAAATCCAACCCTTGGATGAGCATTCGGCTGAACAAAGGATGTTGCTGTCTTATGCCTTTGTTTCTTTTGTTTTCGTGTATTGTGAAACAATATGTCTTGTTCATAAATAAAAGTTGTTGTTCACAATTCTGATATACAAGTATAATTACATGTGTGTATGACTTTTCCTATGATACCTGCATTAAGGAACTATGTTCCTTACAAACTACTCTTGTGATTCTATCTTTCAAATGATCGCTCATGATTCCCTCGAACATTTTTAGTACTCGTTTCATTCTAAGAAACAAAGTAAAGAAAATAAAGTGACATTATGAGTGATCATGCTTCTGCACATCTGTGCCTTTGAATCCTTGGTTAGATAACTAAGGATATTTTCAAATCTCATACCCATTACGTTTTGATTTTTCAACATATACAGTACAAGTATTTCAAAAACAATCTTCATGATCTCAAACATTTCATATAGCTTGAAAACAATTTTTCTAAATACATTATCTATGTTATTTCAAAAACATTGGCCATGTTATCAAAACCAACCTTCCTAATTTCAAAATATTTCATATAGTCTGAAGACAATATTAACACAATACATTTTCTTATCAAGTGCATGATTTCGAAAAGCATCATTCATGTCTTTCAAAAACCTTATACATAATTTCAAAATTCATCTCGCATGATTTTAAAACATTTTTGTAAATATATCTATCTAATACACCTACTTTATGATTTCAAAAGTATTATATATAAGGTTTTAAAAACGTTAAACACATTTTTCTTAAAAGAACCCCATGCATAGTTTTCAAAAATATTTTCCACATACATTGACTTAACCTTCAAATTCTGCTTCATATGTCGCCTTGACATATCAAGCATCTCAACTTCATAAACATTTTACTTCATGTTTTGACATAAGCACATCCCGTGCAAGGTTTCAAAACATCTTCAACTTCTAAAAAAATCCACATGGGATCTTTTTATCTTCACATTTAGATCCTTGTGGATGATCATCATACAAATCAGAATCCTTAATTGGATTCCTTGCGTACCTAAATTCGAACATTTCGGTTTCTTATAATCAAAGTCGATTTCTCTCTTCAAAAATCTTTCTATCTTTATAGTTAGATTCTTGATAATGTTTAAAGTACCAAATGAAATCCAAGAAATGGATTCCTAGTGTGCTTTAAATACATGTGCTCTATTAGCAGAACAAATTAACAAACAATTTTGTGGTTATGTGACTATGTGTTTATTCATCTTATGTTTTCTTTTATGCATTTTTTTTGTGTTTTTGTATACTCTGGATATTCGTTATCCAAATCCTCGTAGAATCTTTCATATCTTCATATGATGGATTCGTAGCAGGATAGTCAAAAGGTACTACCTTAAATCCTTAATGGGCTTCTATGTAATAGTTAAGACCCTTGGATTATATAGTACCACTCCATGATTCATAAGAGACCCTTTAGTGGTCTAATCAAAAAGATTGATTCACAATTTGGTTAAAGAACGACATCTAGTGATGTAGCTGGACAGACTCCTTGATAGTCTATTTAGATCATTTATTGATTTAATTAAAAGGACTCTATGGCGGTGTAGTCACACAGGATTGTTCATTTGGTTTTCCCCTGCACATTATAAAATGGACTGAGTGAACTAAGCAAGGAATTGTCTAATTATGGACGCGTACATAATTATGAAATTTAGTGCACAGAAACCCAGTAAGATTTATTATGTGTAAGAACCGATAGCGACAACAATAACAAAATGAGAACGATGTAATGGAGGTACGGTGGACGCACCAATGACGCTTCATATACTTGTATATAAGTGTCCCTCTTACATTGCAAACATGATGTTATTAAAGTTACTAGAAGTTCAGAACCCTAACCAACGTTGTTCGATCTTTTCAAACTTCATGTTTTCAAACTCACACAAGTTTCCTCTAGATAAAATTTCGGGACGAAATTTCCTATAGTAGGGGAGACTGTAACACCTGTGCCTCCACGGCCATCAAACAAATGCCAAACCAATGAAATATTATATTTCATACTTGGGATTTGTAAAAATATGTGTATCATTTGTACATATCAATTTTTGTTCAATTCCAAACTCTAAATCGCTTTCTGGAAGGTTATACGCGCACCGATGTTTAAATATAACCAGTTTAATGCAACAAACACTCCGGAATAGTGAAATAGGCTTAACATACCTTAAATAACCTTTACATAACTTAGAAATAAGTTTTGAAGGCTTTGGTATGGCAAAAACAAGTTAATCCGCTTACAGGGACTAAACTTGACAAACTGCGAAAGTATGCCAATTTGAACTGTAACAAACATTCCGGAACATGACCATAAGTTAAACATACCATAAATATCCTTTACATAGCTTAGAAATAGGATTTGAGGGGTTCGGTATGCTAAAATAAACTTTTGGGTCATTTAGGGACTAAAAGTGTCAAAAAGTGCACAAGTTTGCACTTTTGCGCATAACTCACGTTCTGAATACATCCGGACATCCAAAAATTTATATAAGCATGACTATATTATGCTTTAGTGTTTGGCTTGCCAAAAATCCATTCGTCACGTCTTTTGGATCGTTTTTCGCGCTTATGCGCATTCCGTCGTAATTAAGCGAACATCGCGTTCGTACGACCAAACGAACCGACATCCGGCATATTTTTGAGCATGTTTCATGTCCACAATGTTTAGGCACCATTTTAGGGCCTTAAAGTTGGCTTTACGGGCCTTAGAAGTGTCGGAAATGGCCTTAAACACGTGCAGGGACTGAAACTGTCATTCTACAAACTTAGTTCTGATCTGTGCAGGCCAGGCGGCCCGCCTCAGTTTCTGAACATTCTCACGCGGCCCGCGTGGCCCCTTCTGACCAGGTTAAATGTTTCTAACAGCAGATTACAGCTGTTTGATCCACCACCACACATTCTCATTTGTCTAGTCAGCTGATAAGGATCAACTTTTAGCCACCATAAGGTTCCGACACTTGTACGGTTGCGATTAAAGCACGGTTTCCATGAAACGATCTTAACGGTGGACCAAAAACTATATATACCCATCCACCCCCATTGCTTTAATCACTAGAATTCTGATTTGAGGAGCTCTAAGTTGAAACCATTGTATCATACCTGAGCTACTTGAATCGGGATTAGCATTCGGGGACCCTTCGTAAGTATTCTGTCGTTCTTTTCTTTATTTTATTGCTTTTAGAGTCAGAAAGTCAAACTTTGTTTGACTTTCAGCATTGACCAGCTTATGGTCAATGCGAAGTTCGTTAGAACTTCGCAACGTGATTGTAATCACGATGGTCATAGTCCCTTGGGACTATGCCTACTGATTACCACGTTGTCTAGGGTCGTAGGGTAAGCGATCTGATAAATCGCTTATACCTTCGAACCCGACCCAGTTTGGTCGATCATTAGGACCCGACCAAATATATTAGGTGACCATAGTATATAGGGAATAACCTTCCGAGGTTATACCTTATGGTCACATCGTTTAAGTAGTTGTATGATAGGTAGTTTATATGCCTTAGGTAAATTACCAGAATACCCTTTTCATGTATAATTGGTAATTTAGCATATGTAACCTAAACTTTTGTCACATAACTGATTATGTAACATGTTTAGGCATATAACACTTGTCATAGGACTAGTTAGGCGGTCTGAACGCGTTTTATGCGAAAAACGCGTTAAAGTAGCATAAGCTACCTAAACGGGTCGTAATGGGTCGTAAGCAGTTATGTTAGGTTTCATTTAGTATGTAGGCTTTGTTAAACCATATCACACGAGTCTCCACACTCGTTTGGTTTACAAACCCTCATGCTACCCGATCTTCCGATTTAGGTCCGGTTTATTAACATAGTTACCTATATTAGGTGCCGTTTGATTCCGAGATCTCTAGCATTTCTTGGTGGTTATCTTAGGACTACTGAACAATCTCAAGTGAGTACATAGAACCCTCTTTTACTGTTTTCCAAACTGTTTTGGGGTGGAACACATGTGCCTACTTGTTACTTTCATGCTTTCCTGTTTTCACATCATATACTTCTTATGTTCATTAGTACATTTATAGTACATGATTTCATTACATTTTATGCTATGTATGCCCATTGCGTGCGTACTTAGTACATTGTTTTACATTTACATTTTATGCTATGTATGTCCGTTGGTTACATACTTAGTACAGTGTTCTCATCAATTGCTTACATTTTGTTATGACATTTGGGTTGTTTACAATGGAACAATACATTCATTAACATTAGCTACGCCGTTCGTTAGTAGGTAGTGGTACCATAGGAATTGACAACTCCCGTTCCGGACATCCCAGGGAAAGGGGATGAAAGGAATGACCGAATTCGATATACATAATTTAGATAAACCTTTAAGTTGTTTAAGGGTTTATCGCCGCAGTCTCAAGGCTTGGATGTATGCATTTTCACAATACCGCATAGATGTTCGTATCAGTATAGCATGCATTTCCACAAAACATAGCTTGATTTAAACCAAGTTTTACTTCAATACTATGTTCTTGTGCATATGGTTTAGTTGATACCTTTTCACTAGCCATACATATTATTTTGGTTACATATTACATGATTTACATTGATCATGCATTTCCACAAAACATAGCTTGATTTAAACCAAGTTTTACTTCAATACTATGTTCTTGTGCATATGGTTTAGTTGATACCTTTTCACTAGCCATACATATTATTTTGGTTACATATTACATGATTTACATTGATCATGCATTTCCACAAAACATAGCTTGATTTAAACCAAGTTTTACTTCAATACTATGTTATTGTGCATATGGTTTAGTTGATACCTTTTCACTAGCCATACATATTATTTTGGTTACATATTACATGATTTTCATTGATCATGCATTTCCACAAAACATAGCTTTGATTTAAACCAAGTTTTACTTTAATACTATGTTCTTGTGCATATGGTTTAGTTGATACCTTTTCACTAGCCATACATATTATTTTGGTTACATATTACATGATTTACATTGATCATGCATTTCCACAAAACATAGCTTTGATTTAAACTAAGTTTTACTTCAATACTATGTTCTTGTGCATATGGTTTAGTTGATACCTTTTCACTAGCCATACATATTATTTTGGTTACATATTACATGGTTTACATTTAACACATAAACACTTTTGACATTGGTTATACATTACATGATTTACATTTGACATGAACATTTTACATTGTTGGTTTGGTTTGAGTATGTGATTAAGTAACGATGCGTGTGTAATATGATACAAGCATGGTGGATACGCCGCTGGTACTTCCTATATATAAGTGTTTGTATGGTATTACATATCGTAGCATTATTTGAATCATTTCAGTTTATGACATATAACATTTTATACAAATAACATACTTTTCACAATACATTGTTTTACAAACAACTTAACTTATACAAACTCATTTTACATGGTTATTCATTTAACCATGCATTATTCTCTTACTTATACGTATCATCTGAACTTATTGTTTTTCAAATGATTTACAAAGACAAATCAAATTACAAGGTTCATGACTAAACATTTTCTTAAACATAAGTCATGAATCTTATTTTCACAAAACCTATGTACTCGCCGGCATTTTTATGCTGACGTACCTATTTTCACATGTGTTTTCAGGATATGAAGCATAGGATTGATCAAGATACACATAGGCGGACATGGGCCTTAGTGACAATAAAAGATGCAAGACTAGTTAATTATGTTGTATTTCCTTGTTTGTTAAGACATTGTAACACTTTTAATCAATAAAACGAAACTTCAATTGCCATGGATTTGAAACAATTAATTCTGTTACAACACTCCCCGACATTTCCGCCACGCTTTGAATGTTCTACGTGGTCGGGGTGTGACACAACTCAAGATCATGAGTGGTGTAGTTCTTCTCGTGAACTTTCAACTGTCTTAACGCATAAGCTATCACTTTACCTTGTTGCATAAGACACAACCAAGGCCTAGATTTGACGCGTCATAATAGACAACGAAATCATCATTTCCATTAGGCATAGATAAAACAGGAGCATCACATAGCTTCTGTTTTAGCGTTTGGAACGCTTCTTCTTGCTTGGGTCCCCACTCAAAAGGCTTATTCTTCTGAGTCAGAGCAGTGAGTGGAACCGCGATCTTCAAGAAATTTGAAATGAAACGACGATAATAACCAGTGAGACCAAGAAAAGAACGAATTTCTGTAGGTATCGTTGGTGTATTCCAATCCTTAATTGCAGTAATTTTGGATGGATCCACATGAATACCCTGCTCGTTGAATATATGACCCAAAAACTGAACTTCTTTAAGCCAAAATTCACACTTGGTGAATTTAGCAAAAAGTTGTTCTTTCTTCAGGAGTTCCAGTGTCAAACGAAGGTGTTGCTCGTGATTGTCTCGAGACTTTGAATAAATGAGAATATCATCGATGAACACAATGATGAATTTGTCTAAATAATGTTTACAGACTCTATTCATTAAGTCCATGAAGATAGCTGGGGCATTCGTCAAACCAAAAGGCATGACAGTAAACTCATAGTGCCCATATCTCGGTCAGAAGGCAGTTTTGGGAATGTCTTCTTCGAATACACGAAGCTGAAGATACCCAGAACGCAGATCGATCTAAGAAAAATATGATGCACCTTGCAGCTGATCAAAGAGATCATCGATTCGTGGTAGGGAATTCGATTCTTGATGGTAAGCTTGTTCAGCTCACGATAATCAATACACATTCGAAAAGACCCATCTTTCTTTTTCAAGAATAGGACGGGAGCGCCTCCAAGGTGAATAACTCGGTCGAATGAATCCTTTATTAGATAACTCTTGAAGCTGTTTTGATAACTCTTGCATCTCCGACGGTGCAAGATGATAAGGTGCTTTCGCAATCGGGTTGGCATTGGGTACAAGGTCAATATGGAACTCGACTTGACAAACTGGAGGCAAACCAGGCAGTTCATCAGGAAACAACTCTGGATAATCTCGAACAACTGGAACATCTTGAATACGCTTGCTCTTGCCTTTCTCCTCGGCGACATGTGCCAGAAAAGCAACATATCCTTTTCGTAAATAACTTTGGGCTTTTATACATGACATAAGCTTCAAACCACCTGATGGTTACTCGCCACGAACTTCTAAAACTTCACCAGACGAAAGAGGAATACAAATGATTTTATCAAAATAAACCACTTCGGCATGATGTTTGGTCAACCAATCCATTCCAATGATAATGTCGAAACTCCCAAGTTGCATCGGTGTGAGGTCAATAGGAAAAAGATGGTTATCAAGGTTCAACTGACAATCGCGAATAACATAATCGAGTATAAGAGGTTCACCAGTAGCAACTTCGATAGATAAGGGTTTCCTCAGTTTAGTTCTAGGTATCGCAAGCAAAGGCTCAAATGATAATGAAACAAAACTTCTATCGGCACTAGAATCGAAAAGAATAGATGCAGGTCGATGGTTAACAAGAAACGTACCATTAACCACCTCGTTATCAACACGCGCCTCATTTGCATTCAGATTGTACGCTCGTCCATGAGCGGGATTCACATTTGCGTTTGCATTGGCATTCGGATTTGCATTCGTGTTCATTAACCTTGGGCAGTTATTGTGGAAGTGACCAAACTCTCTGCAATTGTAACACGAGCCAGGTGGGAACCTAACAACATTTCCCTGAACTTGAGCTGGATTCTGCGCAGCTTGATTCTGACCCAAACGACAAATGTTGGCTAGATGCCCAAGTTTACCACACGTAGTACACTGTTTACAAGCCTGATGAGCAACATGATGACCATTACAACGAGCACAGTGAGGTGCAGTACCAGCATATTGTTTCTTCGCAGGAGGTTGGGCTGGTGGGTTCTGAGCAGTAACAGCAAAATTTTGGGAAGCTTTGCGCTTCCTCGACTTCTTAGAAGATTCTCCCTTCTTCTTACCCTTACCCTTTTTCCTTGTCTTTTGTGGCATCAGCTGACTTCTTCTTGTCGCCCTTACGGGTCAAGTTTCCTTTTCTGACCTGAGACTCGGTCAGTGTAGCAGCCAATTCGATCGCTTGACGAACAGTGGTAGGATTACTATCAGTCACAATATCCGGCACAGAATCAGGTAAACCATCGATATACCTCTCAATTGCTTTCTCCAATGGGGTAACCATATTGGGACACAACAAACTCAGCTCTTTATAACAATCCGTGTAAGCACGGTGTTCTACCCCATCTTGTTTTAGATCATCGAATTCTCGCTCCAACGCCCTAATCTTGTGACAGGAACAGAATTCTTTCATCATGAGAGACAAGGGCTGCGACTTCGTCGTTGGTTAGAGGTTGTGCATCACGTCAAGGAGGCATTGTCTAAAAGAACAAGGAAACATGAGAAACGAGTGAGGTCGACAATTGGAAAAACAAAAGAGGTATTGAAAAACATTGACAAGACAATAGGAAGGCGATCATTTGTTCGTTACCTCGAACAAACAAACAACACACAGTGACTAATCAAAGTAAATGGGTCAATATAATGTATCGCGAAGACCTGTTTTAGCCTATAAGTGAACACTCATCCCAAGAGTTCCCAGGTAAGAGTGACTGGTCCGATTATGTGGATTTGTACGAACACTCTAGCCTTAGACAGAAAACTCAGGATACAGGCGTTCACCCTTCCAGATTGCACGTGTTCACACTATAAGACCCAAACTTTGACGAGATTTTGAAAACTTAGAGGGTTCAAAACCTTATAAGAAACCATCCTAGAACAGATGATTGGTTTTCAAAGTGGATTTGAAATTTGTGTTCTCATTGTGGTTATCACCTAAAGGTAGGTGACGGTATTGTTTTAAAAATCTAAACGCAATTAAACTTGCGTTAGGGTCCTAGATAGTTATAGTCTAGGTCAAAGAATTACTAATAACCTAATTCCCTATAACCATTGGCTCTGATACCAACTCTTCTGTCACACCCCGACCGCGTTAAAACAACGAAACCGCGGCGGAAACGTCGGGGAGTGTTGCAACAGAATCATTGTTTCACAACCATGGATACAAAAGTTTGGTTTTATTGATAATATTAAACATTAACATTGTCTTAAAGTTAAACATACAAGTTACACATCGTCTATCATCGTTATTATGTCACTAAGGCCTCGTCCAGATCCTATGTGAACATGCATCCTAGCAATCGACATCATTCAACAACACCTGAAACATATGTAAAAACAAAGTCAGCAAAGAAATGCTGGCTAGCACATAGGTTTAATGAGAGTGTCGGAGTCATGGCTCGTTTTACACGTTGCAATACCTCATTAAAAACCTTGTTTTGAAAAAGTATATAGTATTGTAACATAATTAACCAACTCAAATCAAGTGGGTTATAATTTATAAAATCTAGTAGCCATGATTCTTAACCCAAAACATTTGTGTAATTAATTCGAATTGTAAATCATCTCGTTAGAAAAACTCGTACGGTTTATATTATTTAGAAAACACCGTTGTATGACATCGTTTCAAAATCGTTTACCCAAGTGAACTAAATAACGCCACGGTATGTAATATGATGAAAACACTTATATATAAGAAGTACCAGCGGCGTATCTACCATGTTTGCATCACATTACACCCGTCCCGTTATCTAAACACTAATCAAAAACCAATCGTTTGTTCAATTCGTTTAACTCGTTTAAGTCGTTCCAAAATCGTTAAACTCGTTTAAGTCGTCCCAAAATCGTTTAACTTGTTTTAATTGTGAAAACTACTTTTGGTTACATATTGTCACACCCCGACCGCGTAAAACAACAAATCGTGGCGGAATCGTTGGGGAGTGTTGTAACAGAATCATTGTTTCATCACACATGGAAATTGAAGTTTTGTTTTATTGAATAAAAGAAGTTACAATGTCTTAAAAACAAAGAAACATAACATAATTAACCAGTCTTGCATCTTTTATTGTCACTAAGGCCCTCGTCCAATCCTATGTTTGCATCATAATCATCTAACAACAGCACCTGAAACACATGTGAAAATAGGTATGTCAGCATAAAAATGCCTGTGAGATACATAAGTTTTATTAAAATGGATTCATGACTTGTAAGTTTACATAAATGTTTAATAAAAGTTAGTCATGAACCTTGTAAAAATGTTTTCTTTTATAAATCATACAAACAATGATAAAAATCAGATAATATAAAAGAAAGATGCATAGATAAATAAATAACCAGGTAAAATGAGTTTGTATAAAATATGTTGATTGTAAAACAATGATTTGTAAAGATATGTTAATTGTATAAAATGTAATATGTCAAAATTGAAATGGTTTAAATAACGCTACGATATGTAATATCATAAAAGCACTTATATATAGGAAGTACCAGCGGCGTATCCACCATGCTGTTATCATATTACACACGCCTCGTTACTTAAATCATTTACCAAACAAACCACCAATGTAAAAATGTTCATGTATAATCAAATGTCAAAAGGTTTGTGTAAAAACCATGTCTATTGTCAAATGTAAATCATGAAATGTGTAAAAAAATGTCATGTATGGCAAGTAAAAAGTGACTACTTAAACCATATGTAAAATGCACAAAACAATGTATTGAAATAAATCAAAAGTTATGTTTTGTAAAATCCATGCATGCTTTACTGCTACAAACATCTATGCGGTATTGTTAAACGCCTAAATTCAAGCCTTGAGACTGTAAGATAAACCCTAAACAATGTCAAGGTCTACCAAAAATGTTTTCGGATTTCGTCATTCCTTCCACCCAAACAAACCTAGGATTTCAGAAATGGGAGTTATCAAGTCCTATGGTACCACTACCTACTACCGAGCTGCATGATCGGTGTTAATGAATGTATTTATGTCCCGTTAAACAAACCAAATGTCATACCAATTGTAAGCATGTTTTATGAAAATAATGTACTAAATATGTTAAATGAACATACAAAGTAGAAATGTATAACAATGTGTCCATATGCTGAGTAAACATATGCAACATAAATGCAATGTAAAACAATGTGTCCATATGCTGAGTAAACATATGAAACAGAAATGAAATGTAAAACAATGCGCTAGCATGCTAAGTGAACATACATAGCAAAAACATAATGAAATCATGTACTAATGAACATAGCAAGTATATATTATGAAAGCATGAAAAGCATGAAAGTAATAAGTAGGCACATGTGTTTCACCCCAAAACATTTGAAAACGTAAAAGAGGGGACTATGTACTCACTTGAGGTTGCTTAGAAGTCTTGAATAACAACCAAGCAAAGCTAGAGGGATCACGGAAATCAAACGACACCTAATATAGATAACTACGTTAATAACCAGACCTAAATCAGAAGATCGGATAGAATAAGGTTTCGTAAACCAAATGAGTATTGGAACTCATGTGATATGGTTTAACAAATCCTACATACTAAATTGAAACCTAACCTAAGTGCTTACGACCCATTACGACTCGTTTAGGTAGCTTACACTACTTTAACGTGTCGTTCATGTAAAACGTGTTGGGGCCGCCTAACTAGTCCTATGATAAGTATTATATGCCTTAACAAGTCTAATAATGTTTCCTAATCAGTTTAGATGTCAAAATTTAGGTTACATATGCTTAAAATGAATTTATGCGCAAAAAGGGCATTTTGGTCATTTTCCTAAGGCATATAAACTACCTATCATACAACAAACTAAACGAAATGAAATAAGGTATAACCTTGAAAGGTTATTCCCTATACAACTATGGTCACCTAATGTGTTTGGTCGGATCCTAATGATCGACCAAACGGGTCGGGTTCGAAAGTCTAAGCGGTTGTTTAGGCCGCTTATCTTACGACCCTATATAAGCACTAAACCTAAAGCGACAAGTTACGCATGTCAAAACATGTTTAACGAAGTTTGAAAACAGGTTTGATATCAAAACAAAGGGTTTTAATACCCAAGAATTGTTTGGTTACAAAATACGCATAAACGTGTATTTTGACTGAAACTATGACTCGTCACTATGCCTAAATAACGTGGTAATCAGTAGGTATAGTCACAAGGGACTATAACCATCGTGATTACGCTCACGTTGCGAAATTCAAACGAACTTCATGTTGACCATAAACTGGTCAAAGCTGAAAGTCAAACACAGTTTGACTTTCATGCTTAAAACGCGTAAAAGAACGAAAGAATACTTACAATGGGTCCAAGCTAGGAAGATCTTGATTTAAATGCTCAGGTATGAAGCATAAAGCTTCAACTTAGAGCATAAAATCAGATCATGTGTGGGTTGAAAATGAAATGGGGTTGGGTTTATATAGGATTCAGAAAACCGTTAAGATCGTTCATCGAAAACCGAGCTTCGATCTTGGCCTTACAAGTGTGCCCCCTGTTTTAGAAAACCATGGACACCCCAAAACAAGGCCCTAGACTTGATAAAACCATTTGTAAGTGAGGGGAACAGCTGGAACAAGCTGTAAACATGATTATACTGACCTGGGGGTTTCTCGCGCCCGTCGTAAGAGCCATAGCAGGCTTACGCGGCCCGCCAGAGCAGCAGATCAGCAAACAAGTTTCATAAATTGCAGAAATGGTCCCTGCACATGTTTAAGGCCCTTTTTGACACGTTTAAAGACCGTTAAGCCATTTTCAAGGCTCTACAATGATTCCTAAACATAAGGGACATGAAACATGCTCAAAAATATTTCGGATGTTGGTTCGTTTGGCCGTACGATCACGTTATTCAGTTAATTACGACGAAACACGAACGGACGTGAAAAACGATCCAAATTACGCGATGATTGGAATTTTATCTTGCCAATCACTAAAATAAAATATTTCAATGATTACATAAATTTTTGGATGTCTGGATGTATTCATAACGTGAGATATGCGCGAAAATGCAAACTTATACACTTTTTGACGCTTTTAGTCCCTGTTGATCAAATAAGTTTATTTTTGCGCACCAAACACCTCAAAGCCTATTTCTAAGCTATGTAAAGGATATGTAGGGCATGTTTAACTTATGATCATGTTCCAGAATGTCCATTACAGTACGAATCGGCATACTTTCACAGTTTGTCGAAATTAGTCCCTATAAGCGAATAAACTAGATAACAACACACCAAACCTTCCAAAACTTATTTCTAAGTTATGTAAAGGTTATTTAAGGTATGTTAAGCCCATGTCACAATTACGGAGTGTTTGTTGCATTAAACTGATTACGTTTACGCATCAGTTCTCGTAAAACTTTCCAGAAAGCGATTTAGAGCTCGAAATCGAACAAGAATTGATATGTGCAATTGATACACATATTTATACAAATCCCAAGTATGAAACACAATATTTAATTGAATTGGTATTTGTTTGATGGCCGTGGAGGCACAGATGTCACAGTCTCCCCTACTTCAGAAAATTTCGTCCCGAAATTTATTTAGAGGAAACTTGTGAGAGCTTGAAACATGAAGTTGAAAAGAAAAAATAACACTAGTTAGAGTTCTGGACTTCTAGTAACTTTAAATAACATCCTGGTTGCAATGTAAGAGGGACACTTATATACAAGTATATGAAGCGTCATTGGTGCGTCCACCGTACCTCCATTACATTGTTCACGTTTCGTTATCGTTGCCACTATAGGTTCTTACGCATGATAAATCTTACTGGGGTTCCTGTGCACTGAATTTCATAATTATATACGCATCCATAATTACGTAATTCCTTGCATAGTCCGAACAGTGCATTTTATAATGTGTAGGGGAAAACCAAATGAACGAACCTGTGATGAGTGTGACTAGATGTCACACCCCGACCACGTAAAACATCAAATCATGGCGGAAACGTCAGGGAGTGTTGTAACAAAATTATTATTCCACAACCATCGTAATTAAAATTACATTTTATTCAACAACCAAAGGTGGAATACATTGTTTCAAAACAAGAACCAAAGAGTACACAACATAATTAAACTAAGTCTATCTTTATTTTAAGTCTCTAAGGCACAGGTCCGCCCTAGTATGTCACGATCATCCTAAGCAACAGCTCCTGAAAACACATGTGAAAATAGGTACGTCAGCATAAAAATGCCTGTGAGATACATAGGTTTTATGAAAATAGGATTCATGACTTGAGTTTAAAGAAATGTTTAATAAAAATTCAGTCATGAACCTTGTAAATTGTTTTGTTTTATAAATCATTTGAAAAACGATAGAAAAATTGATGATATGTATATATATAAGAACAATGTATGGTTAAATGAATAACCAAGTAAAATGAGTTTGTATAAATTGAGTTATTTGTAAAACAATGTTTAAGTGAAAATATGTTGTAAATGTAATATGTATAACTAAAGTGGTTTAAATGACGCTACGATATGTAATATCATACAAATACTTATATATAGGAAGTACCAGCGACGTATCCACCATGCTTGTATCATATTACACACGCCTCGTTATTTAAGTCACTCAAACCAACCAACATTGTAAAATATCCATGTTTAGTCCAATAGTCAAATGCCATAGTATAATCCAAGTTGAATATAAGTCATGTAATGTGTAAACAAAAGTTATGTATGGTAAGTAAAATGAGACTACTTAAACCACAAGTAAAGATGTACAAAACAAAGTATTTTGAATAAACCAAAAGTTATGTTTTGTAAAATAAATGCATGTTTTTACTGATACAAACATTTATGCGGTAAGTTAACGCATACATTCAAGCCTTGAGATAGACGGATAACCTTAGAGTAAAGATTATCAAAGTAAAATGTTTTCGGATTCAGTCATTCCTTACACCCAAACAAACCTAGGATGTCAGGAATGGGATTTGTCAAGTCCTATGGTACCATTACTTACTACCGAGCGGCGTAGCTAATGTTAATGAATGTAGTTTAGTCCCGTTGTACAAACCAAATGTCATAACAAAAACAAACATGTAATGAAAGTAATGTACTAATAGTGTACTAATGAACATAACATGTATATAATATGAAAACGTGGAAAGCATGAAAGTAACAAGTAGGCACATGTGTTTCACCCCAAAATGTTTGAAAAACAGTAAAAGAGGGGTCCATGTACTCACATGAGATTGCTCAATAGACTTTAGATATCCACCAAGCAAAGCTAGAAGATTACGGATTCAGACGGCACCTAATATAGGTAACTACATTAATAAACGGACCTATTCGGAGGATCGGGTAGCATGAGGGTTTGTAAACCAAATGAGTGCAAGAACTCATGTAATATGGTTCAACATAGCCTACATACTAAAACGAAACTTATCCTAAGTGCTTTTGACCCGTTACGACCCATTTAGGTAGCTTATGCTACTTTAACGCGTCGTTCGCGTAAAACGCGTTCGGATCGCCTAACTAGTCCCATGACAAATAAAATATGCCTCAACATGTCTAATATTGTTGCTAAATCAGTTTAGATGTCAAGAGTTATGTTACATATGTTTAAAATGAATTTTGGCATAAAAAGGGCATTTTGGTAATTTACCTAAGGCATAAGAACTACTTATCATACAACTACTCAAACGATGTGACCATAAGGTAGAACCTCGAAAGGTTATTCCTTATACTACTATGGTCACCTAAAGTGTTTGGTCGGATCCTAATGATCGACCAAATGGGTCGGGTTCGAAAGCATACGCGATTGATTGGATCGCTTACCCTTACGACCCTAGACAAGCACAAATCTAAAAGTGACGAGCTAAACATGCTAGAACATGTTTAGTTAAGTTAGAAAACAGGTTTTGATATCAAAACAAACGGTTTTGATATCCTAGAGTAGTTTGGTTACAAAATACGCGAGAACACGCATTTTGCCCGAAACTACGACTCGTCACTGAGTCTAGATAACGTGGTAATCAGAAGGTATAGTCACTAGGGACTATAACCATCATGATTACGCTCACGTTATGAAGTTCAAACGAACTTCGCATTGACCATAAACTGGTCAATGCAGAAAGTCAAATGCAGTTTGACTTTCAAGCTAAAAATGCATAAAAAGAACGAAGGAACACTTACAAAGGGTCCCCGCAAGATTTGATCTGATTCTCTCTCAGGTAGGAAGCATATACTTCCACTTAGAGAGCATGAATCAGATTCAAATTGTGGGTTGCAAGTGAACTATGGAGGGGTATTTATAGTTTTTTTACAACCGTTAGGATCGTTCGTTGAGAAACGTGCTTCGATCTAGGCCATACACCTTGAGCCCATAGTTTTAAAAACCATTGGAGCCCCTAGATTATGCCCATGGTTTGATAAAAACCTTTTGCAACACTCACAAACAGCTGGAACAGCTGGAAGCAGGCTGTTTTCAACATTCTGCACATCTGGGCAGCTTACACCGCCCGCATAAGGTTCTGTATATGCTTACGCGGCCCGCCTGGGCACACAGATCAGAAACAAGTTTGCAGAAATGACAATTTTGGTCCCTGTTAGTGTTTAAAGCCATTTCCGACATGTTTAAGGCCCGTTAAGCCAACTTTAAGGCCCTAAAATGATGCCTAAACATTGTAGACATGAAACATGCTCAAAAATATGCCGGATGTCGATTCATTTGGTCGTACGATCGCGATGTTTGCTTAATTACGACGTAATGAGCATAAGCGCGAAAAACGATCCAAATTGCGCGATGAGTGGATTATTCTCATGCCAAACACTAAAATAATATATTTTAATGCTTAGATAAATTTTTTGATGTCCGGATGTATTCAGAACGTAAGTTATGCGCGAAAATGCAAACTTATGCACTTTTTGACGCTTTTAGTCCCTGAATGAGCATAAAGTTTATTTTAACACACCGAACCTCTCAAAGCCTATTTCTAAGCTATGTAAAGGATATTTAAGGTGTGCTTAACTTATGGCCATGTTCTGGAATGTCCGTTACAGTTCAAATTGGCATACTTTTGCAGTTTGTCAATTTTAGTCCCTGTAAGCGAATTAACTTGATTTTGCCATACCAAAGCCTTCAAAACTTATTTCTAAGTTATGTAAACCTTATTTAAGGTATGTTAACCATATGTTGATGTTACGGAGCATTTGTCATGTTAAACTGACTACGTTTACGCACCAGTTTGCGTATAATTCTCCAGAAAGCGATATAGAGTTTGAAATTGAATAAAAAGTCAAAATATGGAAAATGTCAAACATAAACAAACAAACATTGGGATCAAATAATTTTATTTCATTGATAACTGAACTGTTTACAATGATTACAAGCACAGTTGTCACACTAGACCACCATAGGGTCCTTTTAATTAAGTCAACAAATGATCTCTTTAAATAGACCACCAAGGAGTCCTTTCAATTATACCATTACATGTCATTTCCAACCAGATTCTGAATCAATCTTTTTTACTAGACCACTCAAGGGGTCTCTTATGGAATGGTACTATATAATCCAAGGGTCTTAACTATTACGTAGAAGCCCATTAAGGATTTAAGGTAGTACCTTTTGATTGTGACAACTAACACCAAACCGGTAATTTCCATACAATATAATTAAAACTTAATGACTGCAATTATGTGCTTAAATGTCAACATTATCTAAATTACATGCTAAACTTGTGAATTCATGCACGTTTTATACAACAAGAAATTGCTTTATGCATTAATGATAGCGTGGCGTCAGAAATACTAGTAAACTCACTGGCAAGACACATTGTGTCAACAATTCTGTAGAAAGCAGTCAGACAATAAAGTTGGAGCCTAGGTGTAGGTCCAACGTCATGAATACATTAAAAACCCAAGAGTATATACAAGGGTTAACATATAGACTTTCCGGAAGCTAGAATATGCACTAGAAAGCACCCGAAACGCACTTTAAATGCAGAATTCTGCACAAATCAGCTATAATCAGCTTTTTAACATATAAATATTATGCAGAATTCATGTTTTATTATCCAGAATACCCTCCTAAGTGTTGGAAATTAAAAGGGTTACAAAAGGATACTTAAAGGACACTAAACGGTGCAATTTAGCACTTTAACGAACCGGTATCTAACCGAACAACCGGACATTACCCAGAACATCAAAATACTACTAGAAGCATTATTTTAATATTTCTGAACTAGTTATGGTCCCCGAACACCATAACACCTCTTATAACATAATAACACAACAAGTCCCTAAAAATTACACATGAAATCTAACTTGTTTATAAAATTAGAGTTTGGAAAGTTGCACTTTACCCCCCCCCCCCCCATATAGTGGACGGTCATGGGGGCCCCACTTTTGATTTTATGAAATCTTGCTAAAATCCTTCAAATCTTCCCAAGATATATTTAGATTTTATAAGATCTTTCTTGGATTCTATGTGATATGGAAGATCTTGAATATCCTACATATATAACATTCTCACATTTTCATCTTCACCACACCAACACATCTCCTTCCTCCCCACTCAATTCTCAGCCGACCCCCTTCACCATACCACCATCATCATAAACTTTTGTTCATCCATTCCAAGCTTCACATAAGGTGCAAGAAGGTGTTTAAGAAGGTTTGGTGCTTGAAGAACTTGAAGGACCTCTCTTGTGTGCTTTTATCTACTCCATATTCTTCATTGTTCTTCCCTAGCTTTAAGCTAGTTGTAAGATTCTTAAACACCCTTGTTTACTTCATATTTTTATGGTTGAAAGATGATGAACAATGATAAACTTGAAGAACACAAAAGAACATGATCATGATACTTTAACATAAGCTTAAAAATATAAGAATACATGTTGAATATGTTGATTTGCTTCTTGTTGATTGATGATTTGTGTTAGTGATGTTAGACATCATAAGGAACCTACTAGATTGTGATTAAACACATGATCTAGTAAGTTAAAGTGGTGATCTTGTGAAAGACCAAGATCTTCATGCTTTATGTCTTCATGAACTTGAATAATGAAATTGGTCTTCATATGTAAATAGATTATTACAAAAATAATTTTCTCAAGAAACCAAGTTTATTTATAAGATTTGCAAAGTCATGATTTCTAAATAAACTAGTAATTTTTTTTAGTGTTTAAACAAGACTAGGAACATGATTGCAACAAGAAAAATACAAAAGAAATATTTTTAGAGAAATCATCTTACAAGTTGTAAAGGACTAAATCTTTTAATAAAGTGATTTACAAATAAAGAACCATGTTTTTAAGGGTAACTAAACCTACTAAATAACATGGTAAGTTACTACAAGTTTTTACAAAACTTTAAGCTCATGATATAGTGTAATTTACTTGATTTTAAAACTCGGTAAGTGTTAAGTGAGTTGATGATTGTTGTGATGATTTTAAAAGAAAATAAACACATGTTTTGAAAACATGGGAAACCTCCATTTTTAGGGAAACCATGTCAAAATTTCTATAAATTTTGACACTTAGGAAAATATAAACTTTGGTGAAACTTATTTACCTGAAACTATTTACCAAGGTTTCCCTAATTTTTATGTAAACTTCAAGTTAAGAAATGATGCTTTCTTCAAGATAAAAATTGATATTAAGTATGTATATTTTTTTGAAGAAAATATATATAATTATTGTTCACCAAATTTCGTGCTAAGTGTATGTAGTGTGTATTATATGTAATAGTGTGTTAAGACTTGAAAATACACCAAATACTCCTAAGGAGTAAAAATACAAAATACACATACAAGATACTTAGACAAATACAAGAGAATATATTTATGAAAATATATTACTTGATAGATTATATAACTTGGACAAGTTATGAACATGAAATGAAATTTTGGACAAAAATACATAACTCGGGTGAAAAATACAAGATACTTATATTTATTTTTGAGAAAATAATATAAGTAAGACACATAGTTAAAAATATAAATTATTTTTAACACAAGAACACATATACAAAAGATAGTGACTCGTACTTGTGCGATACAAGTCTAGTGACTGACGTTAATAAAACACGTATAGGTCACGACGCTATATAAGCAAACCCGGTGAAGTTTACGGCGCAAGAAACGCAAAGTTGTGACTTCATGCTCCCCCTTTTCTTTTAACTGTTTTAAGTTTTATAACTTCGGGGGTGAAATACATGTTTCAAATGTTACAATATTTACAAATGGTATGATGGATACAAGAATTGAGAAATGATACGAGAAATGATACGAGAAATGATACAAGAAATGATACGAGAAATCGTGTCACGAATAGGGTACCATAAACACCATTAATCAACAATATACCTAGACCGCAGAACAAAAGGTTAGATCTAACGGGTTTTCGGGCAGCCACACTCTTGGTGAGAACGAGTACAGAGTAGTGCTTTTGTGTCTCAGTCGTGAATCGACAACTTGAAAAATGCCTTTGGTTTGGATGCTTCCTATGTCGTGTCACATGTTAATGGCCTTGCAAACCATTAACAACCTAGATACATACATAAATACTTGATTTATACAAGATACATACATAAATACTTGATGTATACAAGATACACGCCATGTTTTCATACAAAGTATACAAACGTTCAATACAAGAGCTGCATGAATTCACACCAACATTATGTTGACGTTTTTCCAAAAACTCACATGTATTTCAGGTAACTAAAGTGGATATGCGCGCGGTCTTACTCTTGCTCATGGATGTTGTTTATGTTTGTCTTTGAATAAAGTTGTAATCTTTTCAGACAATATGCTGTCTTGTGATGTAAACACTTAAACCATGTTTTCAGTTATGAAATATTTGGTATTTGAAGTTATTTTTATGAGCATGTAGTATGTTTACCTTTCGTATGCAATGAGAACCTTTCATGATCACACCTCGTGCTTCCCCCTTAGAAAGGGGTGTGACAGATTGGTATCAGAGCTGCGATTGTAGTGAACCAGGATTCCATCTCGAGTCTAGACTACAATCTCTAGGATCCTTTCTAGAAAACAAATTTTCAAAGAGTTTTCATTGCATAAAACTTTCCGCGACATCCACTACCTGAAACTGTTTACAAAGAGTCAAGAAAAGACACTACGAGGCTTAGGGTACACTGGAGTAACACTTGACTTTGACTAGAAATTACTTGCAACTATGTGAAATAATTGATATATACGTATACTAGAAATAGAATATCTCAGGTACTCGTGGCTTTACCTGAAAGCAATCGCCTATCTGATGGAAGCGATACCAGGATGAAACGAACTGTGCGGACTGTGCAAGGACTTACGTGATTATGGATGCATACATAATTATGGAATTCAGTGCACAGAAACCACAACAAGTCTTGTCACGTATCAAACGAGATTCCTTCAATACAAGAAAAGGCCAAACGTGAACACCCTTCCTCCAACCCATTAAATACTCTATTGGAGTAATAATTTAGGGTATAAAGACATGAACCGCTAATGTGAAAACATGGCACCTAGGAGAATTGTGAACAATCGAGATTCTGATCAACCTCCTCCTCCCCAACTGCCAAGGACTGCTGAAGGACTGAATGCCCTACTGGAAGAAAGGATCTCCGCAGCTACCGCTCAATACGAGGCGAACAGCACCGAACAAAGTGGTGGACCAAGCAATGCTAGACGTAATGGGAATGGAGATTCATCTGGAGGAAACGCAGCTCAGGGCTGCACTTTCAAGCAGTTTCTCGACTGCAAACCCCTGAACTACAACGGCACTGGAGGTGCAGTGGCGTTTGTACGCTGGACGGAGAAGACTGAAGCCACCATCCGTATGAGCAAATGTCCCGCGGATCAACAAGTCACTTTTACTACTGGGTTGTTTGTTGATGAAGCTCTGACTTGTTGGAATTTGCAAGTCCAGACTCTGGGTGATGATGCTGCGTACGACATGACGTGGGATGAGCTAAAGGAACGTATCAGAGAAAAGTACTGCTCTCGTGCGGAACTCCAAAGGTTGGAGACTGAGTTCTGGAACTTGACCATGGAAGGTGATGACATTACTGGTTACACTCGAAGGTTCCACGATCTGTCGAGAGTGATCCCCTACATGGTGACACCTGAATTTAAGCACGTTGAACGCTACATTTGGGGATTGGCCTCAGAGTTTCGCAGCATGGTAACTTCGGCCAAACCTCAAACGATCACTGAGGCTGTAACTCTGGCAGTCAGCCTTACTGAAGATGCTGTCCGTATGAAGAAGCTATCACTGAACCCTATTGAGAATACCAAGACGCATGCTGAGTCGTCGGGTGATAAGAAAAGGAAGCATGTGAATCTGAATCAAGCAACCCGCAGCAACAATAAAGGTTCAAACAATAAGAAACGTGACACTAACCCACCTAAGGAGGCGAGAACCTTTGCAGCGGCAAATGATACCGCAGCCAAAGGGATACCAAGGCACCCTGCCTAAATGCCAAAAATGTAAGTATCACCATGAAGGAGCTTATCGCATTCCAAGATGCGACAAATGTGGTAGGTTGGGTCATCAAACAGAAGACTGTTGGGGAAAAAGAAGGAACGGAAATGGAAATCGCAACGGTGCTGGTAATAGGAATGGTGGAAATGGAAATGGCAATGGTAATCGGAATGGGAATGGAGCTGGGCAAAACCAAGGATGCTTCAGTTGTGGAAGCAAAGATCATTTCATAAAAGATTGCCCAAGGGGAAACAACGCTCAGGCTCGGGCATTTGTGATTGGAGCAAGGAACGCATGCGAGGACCCTAATGTGGTCACCGGTACGTTTCTCATTAACAATCACTTTGCATCCATATTATTTGACACTGGTGCCGATTATAGCTTCATCTCTGTGGAATTTAAACGTATGCTTGGGATAGAATCTAGTAGATTAGATATTCCTTACTCCATAGAACTAGCCAATGGTAAACTTGTTGAATCGGGCGAAGTTGTTAGAGGCTGGACATTAGAACTTGGTGAGCAAAGATTTAGCATCGACCTCTTACCTATTCAATTGGGTAGCTTCGATGTAGTGGTCGGAATGGACTGGCTATCTAAGAACAAAGCTGAAGTGATTTGTCACAAGAAAATCATTCGCATCCCTCTGGCGAATGATGAAAATCTCATCATGCATGGAGAAAAACGAGACGTGCCTCTGCGAATCATCAGTTGTATGAAGGCACAGAAGTGCTTAAGGAAAGGATGTGTTGCCTTCCTGGCGCACGTTGTAGATAAGAAGGCTGAGGAGCCGAAACTCGAAGACATTCCTGTGGCGAAGGAATTCCCTGATGTTTTTCCTGAAGATCTGCCAGGATTACCTCCGCAATGACAAGTCGAATTCCATATAGACTTGGTTCCAGGAGCCGCTCCTGTAGCCAAGGCACCCTATCGGCTTGCACCATCCGAGATGCAAGAATTATCTACACAACTCTAGGAGTTGTTGGATAAGGAATTCATAAGGCCAAGCTTCTCGCCTTGGGGAGCTCCGGTATTGTTCGTGAAGAAGAAGGATGGAACACTGCGGATGTGTATCGACTATAGAGAGTTGAACAAGCTCACAATCAAGAATCGGTACCCACTACCGAGGATTGATGACTTATTTGATCAGTTGCAAGGATCGAGCTACTATTCCAAGATCGACCTTCGATCTGGATACCATCAGTTAAGGATTCAAGAGGAAAGCGTACCAAAGACTGCATTCCGAACGCGTTATAGGCATTACGAGTTCCTTGTGATGCCATTCGGATTGACAAATGCGCCAGCTGTATTTATGGACTTGATGAACCGCGTATGCAAACCATATCTCGATCAATTCGTGATTGTATTTATCGATGATACCCTGATTTACTCAAGAACGAGAGAAGAACACGAGCAACACCTCAGGACTATTCTGGAACTACCGAAGAAAGAGAAACTTTATGCAAAGTTTTCAAAGTGCGAATTTTCGATTCGCGAAGTACAATTTCTTGGTCACGTTGTGAATGAGAAGGGCATTCATGTAGAGCCATCCAAGATTGAAGCAAGAGAGAATTGGGAAGCCCCCAAAACCCCAACTGAAATTCGACAATTTTTGGTCTTAGCGGGCTATTACCGACGGTTTATTGAGAATTTCTCAAAGATAGCTCAACCACTGACAACCCTCATGCAGAAAGACAAGAAGTACGACTGGGGTTACAAGCATGAATAAGCCTTTCAACTGCTCAAAAATAAGCTATGCGATGCACCGATACTATCCTTACCCGAAGGAACTGAAGACTTCGTGGTATACTGCGACGCTTCACGTCAAGGTTTGGGTTACGTGCTCATGCAACGCCAGAAAGTCATCGCTTATGCTTCAAGACAGTTGAAGGTGCATGAAAGAAATTACACCATCCACGACTTGGAACTAGGCGTGGTGGTATTCGCCTTGAAGATCTGGCGACATTATTTATATGGTACACGATGCACTATCTTCACAGATCACAAAAGCCTACAACACATATTTGATCAGAAGGAATTAAATATGCTTCAACGACGTTGGGTCGAATTACTGAACGATTATGACTGCGAGATTAAGTACCATCCTGAAAAGGCAAACGTTGTAGCAGACGCGCTAAGTCGAAAAGAAAGGGTCAAGACCCTAAGGGTTCGAGCTTTGGAAATGACTATTCGAACGAACCTCACTGCACGCATTCGTGACGCACAACAAGAAGCCCTTAAGATGGAAAACCGTAAAGCTGAATACCTCTGGGGTATGTTGAAATATATGGTGCCAAATGAAGAGGGAACCTTATACTTTAAGAAGCGTATTTGGGTTCCGCTCTATGGCAACATTCGAGAAGTTATCCTTGATGAAGCGCACAAGTTGAGATACTCGATCCATCCAGGATCGGACAAAATGTATCAAGACTTAAAGGAATATTATTGGTGGCCGAGACTCAAAAGCGATGTTACTGTTTATGTTGGAAAGTGCCTAACCTGTGCTAAGGTTAAGGCTGAATATCAGAAACCATCTGGGCTATTGCAACAACTAGAGATACCCATGTGGAAGTGGGAGCAAATCTCGATGGACTTCATAACAAAATTACCCAGGACCCCTAGAGGGCACGATATGATATGGGTGATAGTTGATCGATTGACGAAATCTGCGCATTTCCTACCAATCTGAGAGAAGAATAGCACTGGAAAGCTTGCTGAGTTGTACTTAAGAGAAATCGTGGCACGTCACGGAGTTCCTATCTTAATTATTTTAGACAGAGATGGACGTTTTGTCTCGAGGATTTGGCAATCCTTTTAGGAAGCTTTTGGATCTCAGCTAGATCTAAGCACGACCTTCCATTCGCAAACAGACGGTCAGAGTGAACGGACCATACAAACGTCAGAAGATATGCTTCGCGCATGTGTTATAGACCTAGGCGACAGCTGGGATACTCATCTACCTTTAGTTGAGTTTTCCTACAATAACAGTTATCATACGAGCATAAAAGCCGCTCCGTTCGAAGCTCTGTATGGACGCAAGTGCCGCTTGCCCTTATGTTGGGCAGACGCTGGAGACAAACGTATGGTTGGTCCTGAACTTGGGCAAGAGACAACCGACAAGATCATGCAGATCCGAGAGCGCATTAAGGCGGCTAGAGTTCGACAAAAGAGCTACGCTGATCGAAGACGAAAACCATTAGAATTCGATGTGGGAGACAAAGTGTTGTTAAAGGTCTCACCTTGGAAGGGCGTAGTAAGATTCGGAAACCGTGGGAAGCTGAATCCACGATACATCGTACCATTCAAGATTTTGGAAAGAATTGGTACCGTGGCGTACAAGTTGGAATTACCGGAAGAACTTAATGTAGTACATGATACGTTCCATGTATCCAACCTCAAGAAGAGTCCAACACAAGAAAACGTGATCATCCCTGCGGATGAAGTGCATATTGATGACGCCCTCTGATTTACAGAACAACCCGTCAAGGTTACAGACTGGAAAGTCAACAAGACCAGGAGGAGCACTGTCAAACTTGTCAAAGTACGGTGGCACTCTAAGCACGGACCCGAGTACACGTGGGAACGTGAAGACCAGTTTAAAGAAAAGTACCCCCACCTGTTCAAGAAGAATCCTGCGAGAGTTAGTTTAGCCTGAATTTCGGGACAAAATTCTTTTAACGGGGGGAGACTGTCACAACTGGCACCAAACCGGTAATTTTCGTACAATATAATTAATACTTAATGACTGCAATTATGTGCTTAAATGTCAACATTATCTAAATTACATGCTATACTTGTAAATTCACGCACGTTTTATACTACAAGAAATTGCTTTATGCATTAATGATAGCGTTGCGTCAGAAATACTAGTAAACTCACCGGTAAGACACATTGTGTCAACAATTCTGCAGAAAGCAGTCAGACAATAAAGTTGGAGCCTAGGTGTAGGGCCAACGTCAAGAATACATTAAAAACCCAAGAGTATATACAAGGGTTAACATATAGCTGCTTCTAGGAGGTTGTCAAGTGTTTTCACTCGACGATTACATTCTTGGGTGGTTGGTTTAGCCCTTGTTCCTGTAACTCGAATCCTAGCCCGGTATATCCCATTTTAATTTTACACCATTGTGAACCTTACGCCTTTTTTACACTCTGATCGAGGTTCTCGGCATTGCAAAATCTTCGTAAACTAAATCACATATGTATATGTTGATATTTAAGAGATATACAGTCAAGAAAATCAAGGGCAACAGTGATATATATGCGGTATTAGACACCAAAAAAACACTCAACAAATGGCTACAATTTAAGGAATGTGTTTAGTGACGGCATCAGATTCCTAATTGATTGAGAAAGGTCTGGTGGCAAGAAAAGCTGCTTCTAGGAGGTTGTCAAGTGTTTTCGCTCGACGATTCCATTCTTGGGTGGTTGGTTTGGCCCTTGTTCCTGTAACTCGAATCCTAGCCCGGTATATCCCATTTTAATTTTACACCATTGTGAACCTTATGCCTTTTTTACACTCTGATCGAGGTTCTCGGCATTGAAAAATCTTCGTAAACTAAATCACACATGTATATATTGATATTTAAGAGATATACAGTCAAGAAAATCAAGGGCAATGGTGATATATATGCGGATTAGACACAAAAAAAAAACAATCAACAAATGGCTACAATTTAAGGAATGAGTTTAGTGACGGCATCAGATTCCTAATTGATAAAGAAAGGTCTGGTGGTAAGAAAAGCTGCTTCTAGGAGGTTGTCAAGTTTTTCGCTCGACGATTCCATTCTTGGGTGGTTGGTTTGGCCCTTGTTCCTGTAACTCGAATCCTAGCCCGGTATATCCCATTTTAATTTTAAACCATTGTGAACCTTACGCCTTTTTTACACTCTGATCGAGGTTCTTGGCATTGAAAAATCTTCGTAAACTAAATCACATGTGTATATGTTGATATTTAAGAGATATACAGTCAAGAAAATCAAGGGCAATGGTGATATATATGCGGTATTAGACACAAAAAAAAAACACTCAACAAATGGCTACAATATAAGGAATGTGTTTAGTGACAACATCAGATTCCTAATTGACGGGGAAAGGTCTAGTGGCAAGAAAAGCTGCTTCTAGGAGGTTGTCAAGTGTTTTCGCTCGACGATTCCATTCTTGGGTGGTTGGTTTGGCCCTTGTTCCTGTAACTCGAATCCTAGCCCGATATATCCCATTTTAATCTTACACCATTGTGAACCTTACGCCTTTTTTACTCTTTGATCGAGGTTCTCGGTATTGAAAAATCTTCGTAAACTAAATCACACGTATATATGTTGACATTTAAGAGATATACAGTCAAGAAAATAAAGGGCAATGGTGATATATATGCGGATTAGAAACCAAAAAATACACTCAATAAATGTCTTCAATTTAAGGAATTTGTTTAGTGACGGCATCAGATTCCTAATTGATGGAGAAAGGTCTGGTGGCAAGAAAAGCTGCTTCTAGGAGGTTGTCAAGTGTTTTCGCTCAACGATTCCATTCTTGGGTGGTTGGTTTGGCCCTTGTTCCTGTAACTCGAATCCTATCCCGGTATATCCCATTTTAATTTTACACCATTGTAAACCTTACGCCTTTTTTACTCTCTAATCGAGGTTCTCGGCATTGAAAAATCTTCGTAAACTAAATCACACGTGTATACGTTGACATTTAAGAGATATACAGTCAAGAAAATAAAGGGCAATGGTGATATATGCGGATTAGACACAAAAAAAACACTCAATAAATGGCTACAATTTAAGGAATGTGTTTAGTGACGGCATCAAATTCCTAACTGATGGAGAAAGGTCTGGTGGCAAGAAAAGCTGCTTCTAGGAGGTTGTCAAGTGTTTTCGCTGCACGATTCCATTCTTGGGTGGTTGGTTTGGCCCTTGTTCCTGTAACTCGAATCCTAGCCCGGTATATTTCATTTTAATTTTACACCATTGTGAACCTTATGCCCTTTTTACACTCTGATCGAGGTTCTCGGCATTGAAAAAACTTCATAAACTAAATCACACGTGTATATGTTGATATTTAAGAGATATACAGTCAAGAAAATAAAGGGCAATGGTGATATATATATATATGCGGATTAGACACAAAAAAGCACTCAATAAATGGCTACAATTTAAGGAATGTGTTTAGTGACGGCATCAGATTCCTAATTGATGGAGAAAGGTCTGGTGGCGAGAAAAGCTGATTCTAGGAGGTTGTCAAGTGTTTTCGCTCGACGATTCCATTCTTGGGTGGTTGGTTTGGCCTTTGTTCCTGTAACTCGAAACCTATCCCGGTATATCCCATTTTAATTTTACACCATTGTAAACCTTACGCCTTTTTTACTCTCTGATCGAGGTTCTCAGCATTGAAAAATCTTCGTAAACTTAATCACACGTGTATATGTTGACATTTAAGAGATATACAGTCAAGAAAATTAAGGGCAATGGTGATATATATGCAGATTAGACAACAAAAACAAACACTCAACAAATGGCTACAACTTAAGGAATGTGTTTAGTGACGGCATCAGATTCCTAATTGATGAAGAAAGGTCTGGTGGCAAGAAAAGCTGCTTCTAGGAGGTTTTCAAGTGTTTTCGCTCGACGATTTCATTCTTGGGTGGTTGGTTTGGCCCTTGTTCCTATAACTCGAATCCTATCCCGGTATATCCCATTTTAATTTTACACCATTGTAAACCTTACGCCTTTTTTACTCTCTAATCGAGGTTCTCGGCATTGAAAAATCTTCGTAAACTAAATCACACGTGTATACGTTGACATTTAAGAGATATACAGTCAAGAAAATAAAGGGCAATGGTGATATATATGCGGATTAGACACAAAA
Organism: Helianthus tuberosus; assembly: GCA_030545235.1. Taxonomy (NCBI): domain Eukaryota; kingdom Viridiplantae; phylum Streptophyta; class Magnoliopsida; order Asterales; family Asteraceae; genus Helianthus; species Helianthus tuberosus. The sequence continues at coordinate 155,281,259 of CM060409.1, forward strand.
AAACACTCAATAAATGGCTACAATTTAAGGAATGTGTTTTGTGACGGCATCAAATTCCTAATTGATGGAGAAAGGTCTGGTGGCAAGAAAAGCTGCTTCTAGGAGGTTGTCAAGTATTTTCGCTCCACGATTCCATTCTTGGGTGGTTGGTTTGGCCCTTGTTCCTGTAACTCGAATCCTAGCCCGGTATATTCCATTTTAATTTTACACCATTTTGAACCTTATGCCCTTTTTACACTCTGATCGAGGTTCTCGGCATTGAAAAATCTTCATAAACTAAATCACACGTGTATATGTTGATATTTAAGAGATATACAGTCAAGAAAATCAAGGGCAATGGTGATATATATGCGGATTAGACACCAAAAAACACTCAATAAATGGCTACAATTTAAGGAATGGTTTTAGTGACGGCATCAGATTCCTAATTGATGGAGAAAGGTCTGGTGGTAAGAAAAGCTACTTCTAGGAGGTTGTCAAGTTTTTCGCTCGACGATTCCATTCTAGGGTGGTTGGTTTGGCCCTTGTTCCTGTAACTCGAATCCTAGCCCGGTATATCCCATTTTAATTTTACACCATTGTGAACCTTACGCCTTTTTTACACTCTGATCGAGGTTCTCGGCATTGAAAAATCTTCGTAAACTAAATCACATGTGTATATGTTGATATTTAAGAGATATATACAGTCAAGAAAATAAAGGGCAATGGTGATATATATGCAGATTAGACAACAAAAACAAACACTCAACAAATGGCTACAACTTAAGGAATGCGTTTAGTGATGGCATCAGATTCCTAATTGATGGAGAAAGGTCTGGTGGGAAGAAAAGCTGCTTCTAGGAGGTTGTCAAGTTTTTTCGCTCGACGATTCCATTCTTGGGTGGTTGGTTTGGCCCTTGTTCCTGTAACTCGAATCCTAGCCCAGTATATCCCTTTTTAATCTTACACCATTGTGAACCTTACGCCTTTTTTACTCTTTGCTCGAGGTTCTCGGCATTGAAAAATCTTCGTAAACTAAATCACACGTGTATATGTTGACATTTAAGAGATATACAGTCAAGAAAATAAAGGGCAATGGTGATATATATGCGAATTAGACACAAAAAAATACTCAATAAATGGCTACAATTTAAGGAATGTGTTTAGTGACGGCATCAGATTCCTAATTTATGGAGAAAGGTCTGGTGGCGAGAAAAGCTGCTTCTAGGAGGTTGTCATGTGTTTTCGCTCGACGATTCCATTCTTGGGTTGTTGGTTTGGCCCTTGTTCCTGTAACTCGAATCCTATCCCGGTATATCCCATTTTAATTTTACACCATTGTAAACCTTACGCCTTTTTTACTCTCTGATCGAGGTTCTCGGCATTGAAAAATCTTCGTAAACTTAATCACACGTGTATATGTTGCAATTTAAGAGATATACAGTCAAGAAAATTAAGGGCAACGGTGATATATATGCAGATTAGACAACAAAAACAAACACTCAACAAATGGCTACAACTTAAGGAATGTGTTTAGTGACGGCATTAGATTCCTAATTGATGGAGAAAGGTCTGGTGGCAAGAAAAGCTGCTTCTATGAGGTTGTCAAGTGTTTTCGCTCGACGATTACATTCTTGGGTGGTTGGTTTAGCCCTTGTTCCTGTAACTCGAATCCTAGCCCGGTATATCCCATTTTAATTTTACACCATTGTGAACCTTACGCCTTTTTTACACTCTGATCGAGGTTCTCGGCATTGAAAAATCTTCGTAAACTAAATCACATATGTATATGTTGATATTTAAGAGATATACAGTCAAGAAAATCTAGGGCAACGGTGATATATATGCGGTATTAGACACAAAAAAAAACACTCAACAAATGGCTACAGTTTAAGGAATGTGTTTAGTGACGGCATCAGATTCCTAATTAATGGAGAAAGGTCTGGTGGCCAGAAAAGCTGCTTCTAGGAGGTTGTCAAGTTTTTTCGCTCGACGATTCCATTCTTGGGTGGTTGGTTTGGCCCTTGTTCCTGTAACTCGAATCCTAGCCTGGTATATCACATTTTAATTTTACACCATTGTGAACCTTATGCCTTTTTTACACTCTGATCGAGGTTCTCGGCATTGAAAAATCTTCGTAAACTAAATCACTTGTGTATATATTGATATTTAAGAGATATACAGTCAAGAAAATCAAGGGCAATGGTGATATATATGCGGATTAGACACAAAAAAAAAAACAAAAAAAAACAATCAACAAATGGCTACAATTTAAGTAATGAGTTTAGTGACGGCATCAGATTCCTAATTGATGGAGAAAGGTCTGGTGGTAAGAAAAGCTGCTTCTAGGAGGTTGTCAAGTTTTTCGCTCGACGATTCCATTCTTGGGTGGTTGGCTCGGCCCTTGTTCCTGTAACTCGAATCCTAGCCCGGTATATCCCATTTTAATTTTACACCATTGTGAACCTTACGCCTTTTTTACACTCTGATCGAGGTTCTCGGCATTGAAAAATCTTCGTAAACTAAATCACATGTGTATATGTTGATATTTAAGAGATATACAGTCAAGAAAATCAAGGGTAATGGTGATATATATGCGGTATTAGACAGAAAAAAAACACTCAACAAATGGCTACAATATAAGGAATGTGTTTAGTGACATCATCCGATTCCTAATTGATGGGGAAAGGTCTGGTGGCAAGAAAAGCTGCTTCTAGGAGGTTGTCAAGTGTTTTCGCTCGACGATTCCATTCTTGGGTGGTTGGTTTGGCCCTTGTTCCTGTAACTCGAATCCTAGCCCGGTATATCCCATTTTAATATTACACCATTGTGAACCTTACGCCTTTTTTACTCTTTGATCGAGGTTCTCGGCATTGAAAAATCTTCGTAAACTAAATAACACGTGTATATGTTGACATTTAAGAGATATACAGTCAAGAAAATAAAGGGCAATGGTGATATATTTGCGGATTAGACACCAAAAAAAACACTCAATAAATGGCTACGATTTAAGGAATGTGTTTAGTGACGGCATCAGATTCCTAATTCATGGAGAAAGCTCTGGTGGCAAGTAAAGCTGCTTCTAGGAGGTTGTCAAGTTTTTCGTTCGACGATTCCATTCTTGGGTGGTTGGTTCGGCCCTTTTTCCTGTAACTCAAATCCTAGTCCGGTATATCCCATTTTAATTTTACACCATTGTGAACCTTACGCCTTTTTTACACTCTGATCGAGGTTCTCGTCATTGAAAAATCTTCGTAAACTAAATCACACGTGTATATATTGATATTCAAAAGATATACAGTAAAGAAAATCAAGGGCAATGGTGATATATATGCGGATTAGACACAAAAAAAAACAACTAATGGCTACAATTTAAGGAATGAGTTTAGTAACAGCATCAGATTCCTAATTGATGGAGAAAGGTCTGGTGGTAAGAAAAGCTGCTTCTAGGAGGTTGTCAAGTTTTTCGCTCGACGATTCCATTCTTGGGTGGTTGGTTTGGCCCTTGTTCCTGTAACTCGAATCCTAGCCCGGTATATCCCATTTTAATCTTACACCATTGTGAACCTTACGCCTTTTTTACTCTTTGATCGAGGTTCTCGGCATTGAAAAATCTTTGTAAACTAAATCACACGTGTATATGTTGACATTTAAGAGATATACAGTCAAGAAAATAAAGGGCAATGGTTATATATATGCGGATTAGACACCAAAAAAAACACTCAATAAATGGCTACAATTTAAGGAATGTGTTTAGTGACGACATCAGATTCCTAATTCATGGAGAAAGGTCTGGTGGCAAGAAAAGCTGCTTCTAGGAGGTTGTCAAGTGTTTTCGCTCGACGATTCCATTCTTGGGTGGTTGGTTTGGCCCTTGTTACTGTAACTCGAATCCTATCCCGGTATATCCCATTTTAATTTTACACCATTGTAAACCTTACGCCTTTTTAACTCTCTGATCGAGGTTCTCGGCATTGAAAAATCTTCGTAAACTAAATCACACCTGTATATGTTGACATTTAATAGATATACAGTCAAGAAAATAAAGGGCAATGGTGATATATATGCGGATTATACACAAAAAAAAAACACTCAATAAATGGCTACAATTTAAGGAATGTGTTTAGTGACGACATCAGATTCCTAATTCATGGAGAAAGGTCTGGTGGCAAGTAAAGCTGCTTCTAGGAGGTTGTCAAGTGTTTTTGCTCGACGATTCCATTCTTGGGTGGTTGGTTTGGCCCTTGTTCCTGTAACTCGAATCCTAGCCCAGTATATCCCTTTTTAATCTTACACCATTGTGAACCTTACGCCTTTTTTACTCTTTGCTCGAGGTTCTCGGCATTGAAAAATCTTCGTAAACTAAATCACACGTGTATATGTTGACATTTAAGAGATATACAGTCAAGAAAATAAAGGGCAATGGTGATATATATGCGAATTAGACACAAAAAAATACTCAATAAATGGCTACAATTTAAGGAATGTGTTTAGTGACGGCATCAGATTCCTAATTTATGGAGAAAGGTCTGGTGGCGAGAAAAGCTGCTTCTAGGAGGTTGTCATGTGTTTTCGCTCGACGATTCCATTCTTGGGTTGTTGGTTTGGCCCTTGTTCCTGTAACTCGAATCCTATCCCGGTATATCCCATTTTAATTTTACACCATTGTAAACCTTACGCCTTTTTTACTCTCTGATCGAGGTTCTCGGCATTGAAAAATCTTCGTAAACTTAATCACACGTGTATATGTTGCAATTTAAGAGATATACAGTCAAGAAAATTAAGGGCAACGGTGATATATATGCAGATTAGACAACAAAAACAAACACTCAACAAATGGCTACAACTTAAGGAATGTGTTTAGTGACGGCATTAGATTCCTAATTGATGGAGAAAGGTCTGGTGGCAAGAAAAGCTGCTTCTATGAGGTTGTCAAGTGTTTTCGCTCGACGATTACATTCTTGGGTGGTTGGTTTAGCCCTTGTTCCTGTAACTCGAATCCTAGCCCGGTATATCCCATTTTAATTTTACACCATTGTGAACCTTACGCCTTTTTTACACTCTGATCGAGGTTCTCGGCATTGAAAAATCTTCGTAAACTAAATCACATATGTATATGTTGATATTTAAGAGATATACAGTCAAGAAAATCTAGGGCAACGGTGATATATATGCGGTATTAGACACAAAAAAAAACACTCAACAAATGGCTACAGTTTAAGGAATGTGTTTAGTGACGGCATCAGATTCCTAATTAATGGAGAAAGGTCTGGTGGCCAGAAAAGCTGCTTCTAGGAGGTTGTCAAGTTTTTTCGCTCGACGATTCCATTCTTGGGTGGTTGGTTTGGCCCTTGTTCCTGTAACTCGAATCCTAGCCTGGTATATCACATTTTAATTTTACACCATTGTGAACCTTATGCCTTTTTTACACTCTGATCGAGGTTCTCGGCATTGAAAAATCTTCGTAAACTAAATCACTTGTGTATATATTGATATTTAAGAGATATACAGTCAAGAAAATCAAGGGCAATGGTGATATATATGCGGATTAGACACAAAAAAAAAACAAAAAAAAACAATCAACAAATGGCTACAATTTAAGTAATGAGTTTAGTGACGGCATCAGATTCCTAATTGATGGAGAAAGGTCTGGTGGTAAGAAAAGCTGCTTCTAGGAGGTTGTCAAGTTTTTCGCTCGACGATTCCATTCTTGGGTGGTTGGCTCGGCCCTTGTTCCTGTAACTCGAATCCTAGCCCGGTATATCCCATTTTAATTTTACACCATTGTGAACCTTACGCCTTTTTTACACTCTGATCGAGGTTCTCGGCATTGAAAAATCTTCGTAAACTAAATCACATGTGTATATGTTGATATTTAAGAGATATACAGTCAAGAAAATCAAGGGTAATGGTGATATATATGCGGTATTAGACAGAAAAAAAACACTCAACAAATGGCTACAATATAAGGAATGTGTTTAGTGACATCATCCGATTCCTAATTGATGGGGAAAGGTCTGGTGGCAAGAAAAGCTGCTTCTAGGAGGTTGTCAAGTGTTTTCGCTCGACGATTCCATTCTTGGGTGGTTGGTTTGGCCCTTGTTCCTGTAACTCGAATCCTAGCCCGGTATATCCCATTTTAATATTACACCATTGTGAACCTTACGCCTTTTTTACTCTTTGATCGAGGTTCTCGGCATTGAAAAATCTTCGTAAACTAAATAACACGTGTATATGTTGACATTTAAGAGATATACAGTCAAGAAAATAAAGGGCAATGGTGATATATTTGCGGATTAGACACCAAAAAAAACACTCAATAAATGGCTACGATTTAAGGAATGTGTTTAGTGACGGCATCAGATTCCTAATTCATGGAGAAAGCTCTGGTGGCAAGTAAAGCTGCTTCTAGGAGGTTGTCAAGTTTTTCGCTCGACGATTCCATTCTTGGGTGGTTGGTTCGGCCCTTTTTCCTGTAACTCAAATCCTAGTCCGGTATATCCCATTTTAATTTTACACCATTGTGAACCTTACGCCTTTTTTACACTCTGATCGAGGTTCTCGTCATTGAAAAATCTTCGTAAACTAAATCACACGTGTATATATTGATATTCAAAAGATATACAGTAAAGAAAATCAAGGGCAATGGTGATATATATGCGGATTAGACACAAAAAAAAACAACTAATGGCTACAATTTAAGGAATGAGTTTAGTAACAGCATCAGATTCCTAATTGATGGAGAAAGGTCTGGTGGTAAGAAAAGCTGCTTCTAGGAGGTTGTCAAGTTTTTCGCTCGACGATTCCATTCTTGGGTGGTTGGTTTGGCCCTTGTTCCTGTAAGTCGAATCCTAGCCCGGTATATCCCATTTTAATCTTACACCATTGTGAACCTTACGCCTTTTTTACTCTTTGATCGAGGTTCTCGGCATTGAAAAATCTTTGTAAACTAAATCACACGTGTATATGTTGACATTTAAGAGATATACAGTCAAGAAAATAAAGGGCAATGGTTATATATATACGGATTAGACACCAAAAAAAACACTCAATAAATGGCTACAATTTAAGGAATGTGTTTAGTGACGACATCAGATTCCTAATTCATGGAGAAAGGTCTGGTGGCAAGAAAAGCTGCTTCTAGGAGGTTGTCAAGTGTTTTCGCTCGACGATTCCATTCTTGGGTGGTTGGTTTGGCCCTTGTTACTGTAACTCGAATCCTATCCCGGTATATCCCATTTTAATTTTACACCATTGTAAACCTTACGCCTTTTTAACTCTCTGATCGAGGTTCTCGGCATTGAAAAATCTTCGTAAACTAAATCACACCTGTATATGTTGACATTTAAGAGATATACAGTCAAGAAAATAAAGGGCAATGGTGATATATATGCGGATTAGACACAAAAAAAAACACTCAATAAATGGCTACAATTTAAGGAATGTGTTTAGTGACGGCATCAGATTCCTAATTCATGGAGAAAGGTCTGGTGGCAAGTAAAGCTGTTTCTAGGAGGTTGTCAAGTGTTTTTGCTCGACGATTCCATTCTTGGGTGGTTGGTTTGGCCCTTGTTCCTGTAACTCGAATCCTAGCCCGGTATATCCCATTTTAATTTTACACCATTGTGAACCTTATGCCTTTCTTACACTCAGATCGAGGTTCTCGGCATTGAAAAATCTTCATAAACTAAATCACACGTGTATATATTGATATTCAAAAGATATACAGTCAAGAAAATCAAGGGCAATGGTGATATATATGCGGATTAGACACACAAAAAAAAAACAATCAACAAATGGCTACAATTTAAGGAATGAGTTTAGTGACGGCATCAGATTCCTAATTGATGGAGAAAGGTCTGGTGGTAAGAAAAGCTGTTTCTAGGAGGTTGTCAAGTTTTTCGCTCGACGATTCCATTCTTGGGTGGTTGGTTTGGCCCTTGTTCCTGTAACTCGAATCCTAGCCCGGTATATCCCATTTTAATCTTACACCATTGTGAACCTTACCCCTTTTTTACTCTTTGATCGAGGTTCTCGGCATTGAAAAATCTTTGTAAACTAAATCACACGTGTATATGTAGACATTTAAGAGATATACAGTCAAGAAAATAAAGGGCAATGGTGATATATATGCGGATTAGACACCAAAAAAAACACTCAATAAATGGCTACAATTTAAGGAATGTGTTTAGTGACGACATCAGATTCCTAATTCATGGAGAAAGGTCTGGTGGCAAGAAAAGCTGCTTCTAGGAGGTTGTCAAGTGTTTTCGCTCGACGATTCCATTCTTGGGTGGTTGGTTTGGCCCTTGTTACTGTAACTCGAATCCTATCCCGGTATATCCCATTTTAATTTTACACCATTGTAAACCTTACGCCTTTTTAACTCTCTGATCGAGGTTCTCGGCATTGAAAAATCTTCGTAAACTAAATCACACCAGTATATGTTGACATTTAAGAGATATACAGTCAAGAAAATAAAGGGCAATGGTGATATATATGCGGATTATACACAAAAAAAAACACTCAATAAATGGCTACAATTTAAGGAATGTGTTTAGTGACGGCATCAGATTCCTAATTCATGGAGAAAGGTCTGGTGGCAAGTAAAGCTGCTTCTAGGAGGTTGTCAAGTGTTTTTGCTCGACGATTCCATTCTTGGGTGGTTGATTTGGCCCTTGTTCCTGTAACTCGAATCCTAGCCCGGTATATCCCATTTTAATTTTACACCATTGTGAACCTTATGCCTTTCTTACACTCTGATCGAGGTTCTCGGCATTGAAAAATCTTCGTAAACTAAATCACACGTGTATATATTGATATTCAAAAGATATACAGTCAAGAAAATCAAGGGCAATGGTGATATATATGCGGATTAGACACAAAAAAAACAATCATCAAATGGCTACAATTTAAGGAATGAGTTTAGTGACGGCATCAGATTCCTAATTGATGGAGAAAGGTCTGGTGGTAAGAAAAGCTGCTTCTAGGAGGTTGTCAAGTTTTTCGCTCGACAATTCCATTCTTGGGAGGTTGGTTTGGCCCTTGTTCCTGTAACTCGAATCCTAGCCCGGTATATCCCATTTTAATCTTACACCATTGTGAACCTTACGCCTTTTTTACTCTTTGATCGAGGTTCTCGGCATTGAAAAATCTTTGTAAACTAAATCACACGTGTATATGTTGACATTTAAGAGATATACAGTCAAGAAAATAAAGGGCAATGGTGATATATATGCGGATTAGACACCAAAAAAAACACTCAATAAATGGCTACAATTTAAGGAATGTGTTTAGTGACGACATCAGATTCCTAATTCTTGGAGAAAGGTCTGGTGGCAAGAAAAGCTGCTTCTAGGAGGTTGTCAAGTGTTTTCGCTCGACGATTCCATTCTTGGGTGGTTAGTTTGGCCCTTGTTACTGTAACTCGAATCCTATCCCGGTATATCCCATTTTAATTTTACACCATTGTAAACCTTCCGCCTTTTTAACTCTCTGATCGAGGTTCTCGGCATTGAAAAATCTTCGTAAAATAAATCACACCTGTATATGTTGACATTTAAGAGATATACAATCAAGAAAATAAAGGGCAATGGTGATATATATGCGGATTAGACACAAAAAAAAACACTCAATAAATGGCTACAATTTAAGGAATGTGTTTAGTGACGGCATTAGATTCCTAATTCATGGAGAAAGGTCTGGTGGCAATTAAAGCTGCTTCTAGGAGGTTGTCAAGTGTTTTTGCTCGACGATTCCATTCTTGGGTGGTTGGTTTGGCCCTTGTTCCTGTAACTCGAATCCTAGCCCGTTATATCCCATTTTAATTTTACACCATTGTGAACCTTATGCCTTTCTTACACTCTGATCGAGGTTCTCGGCATTGAAAAATCTTCGTAAACTAAATCACACGTGTATATATTGATATTCAAAAGATATACAGTCAATAAAATCAAGGGCAATGGTGATATATATGCGGATTAGACACAAAAAAAACAATCAACAAATGGCTACAATTTAAGGAATGAGTTTAGTAACGGCATCAGATTCCTAATTGATGGAGAAAGGTCTGGTGGTAAGAAAAGCTGCTTCTAGGAGGTTGTCAAGTTTTTCGCTCGACGATTCCATTCTTGGGTGGTTGGTTTGGCCCTTGTTACTGTAACTCGAATCCTAGCCCGGTATATCCCATTTTAATCTTACACCATTGTGACCCTTACGCCTTTTTTACTCTTTGATCGAGGTTCTCGGCGTTGAAAAATCTTCGTAAACTAAATCACACGTGTATATGTTGACATTTAAGAGATATACGGTCAAGAAAATAAAGGGCAATGGTGATATATATGCGGATTAGACACCAAAAAAAAAAACACTCAATAAATGGCTATAATTTAAGGAATGTGTTTAGTGACGGCATCAGATTCCTAATTCATGGAGAAAGGTCTGGTGGCAAGAAAAGCTGCTTCTAGGAGGTTGTCAAGTGTTTTCGCTCGACGATTCCATTCTTGGGTGGTTGGTTTGGCCCTTGTTACTGTAACTCGAATCCTATCCCGGTATATCCCATTTTAATTTTACACCATTGTAAACCTTACGCCTTTTTAACTCTCTGATCGAGGTTCTCGGCATTGAAAAATCTTCGTAAACTAAATCACACCTGTATATGTTGACATTTAATAGATATACAGTCAAGAAAATAAAGGGCAATGGTGATATATATGCGGATTATACACAAAAAAAAACACTCAATAAATGGCTACAATTTAAGGAATGTGTTTAGTGACGACATCAGATTCCTAATTCATGGAGAAAGGTCTGGTGGCAAGTAAAGCTGCTTCTAGGAGGTTGTCAAGTGTTTTTGCTCGACGATTCCATTCTTGGGTGGTTGGTTTGGCCCTTGTTCCTGTAACTCGAATCCTAGCCCGGTATATCCCATTTTAATTTTACACCATTGTGAACCTTATGCCTTTCTTACACTCTGATCGAGGTTCTCGGCATTGAAAAATCTTCGTAAACTAAATCACACGTGTATATATTGATATTCAAAAGATATACAGTCAAGAAAATCAAGGGCAATGGTGATATATATGCGGATTAGACACAAAAAAAACAATCAACAAATGGCTACAATTTAAGGAATGAGTTTAGTGACGGCATCAGATTCCTAATTGATGGAGAAAGGTCTGGTGGTAAGAAAAGCTGCTTCTAGGAGGTTGTCAAGTTTTTCGCTTGACAATTCCATTCTTGGGAGGTTGGTTTGGCCCTTGTTCCTGTAACTCGAATCCTAGCCCGGTATATCCCATTTTAATCTTACACCATTGTGAACCTTACGCCTTTTTTACTCTTTGATCGAGGTTCTCGGCATTGAAAAATCTTTGTAAACTAAATCACACGTGTATATGTTGACATTTAAGAGATATACAGTCAAGAAAATAAAGGGCAATGGTGATATATATGCGGATTAGACACCAAAAAAACACTCAATAAATGGCTACAATTTAAGGAATGTGTTTAGTGACGACATCAGATTCCTAATTCTTGGAGAAAGGTCTGGTGGCAAGAAAAGCTGCTTCTAGGAGGTTGTCAAGTGTTTTCGCTCGACGATTCCATTCTTGGGTGGTTGGTTTGGCCCTTGTTACTGTAACTCGAATCCTATCCCGGTATATCCCATTTTAATTTTACACCATTGTAAACCTTACGCCTTTTTAACTCTCTGATCGAGGTTCTCGGCATTGAAAAATCTTCGTAAACTAAATCACACCTGTATATGTTGACATTTAATAGATATACAGTCAAGAAAATAAAGGGCAATGGTGATATATATGCGGATTATACACAAAAAAAAACACTCAATAAATGGCTACAATTTAAGGAATGTGTTTAGTGACGACATCAGATTCCTAATTCATGGAGAAAGGTCTGGTGGCAAGTAAAGCTGCTTCTAGGAGGTTGTCAAGTGTTTTTGCTCGACGATTCCATTCTTGGGTGGTTGGTTTGGCCCTTGTTCCTGTAACTCGAATCCTAGCCCGGTATATCCCATTTTAATTTTACACCATTGTGAACCTTATGCCTTTCTTACACTCTGATCGAGGTTCTCGGCATTGAAAAATCTTCGTAAACTAAATCACACGTGTATATATTGATATTCAAAAGATATACAGTCAAGAAAATCAAGGGCAATGGTGATATATATGCGGATTAGACACAAAAAAAACAATCAACAAATGGCTACAATTTAAGGAATGAGTTTAGTGACGGCATCAGATTCCTAATTGATGGAGAAAGGTCTGGTGGTAAGAAAAGCTGCTTCTAGGAGGTTGTCAAGTTTTTCGCTTGACAATTCCATTCTTGGGAGGTTGGTTTGGCCCTTGTTCCTGTAACTCGAATCCTAGCCCGGTATATCCCATTTTAATCTTACACCATTGTGAACCTTACGCCTTTTTTACTCTTTGATCGAGGTTCTCGGCATTGAAAAATCTTTGTAAACTAAATCACACGTGTATATGTTGACATTTAAGAGATATACAGTCAAGAAAATAAAGGGCAATGGTGATATATATGCGGATTAGACACCAAAAAAACACTCAATAAATGGCTACAATTTAAGGAATGTGTTTAGTGACGACATCAGATTCCTAATTCTTGGAGAAAGGTCTGGTGGCAAGAAAAGCTGCTTCTAGGAGGTTGTGAAGTGTTTTCGCTCGACGATTCCATTCTTGGGTGGTTGGTTTGGCCCTTGTTACTGTAACTCGAATCCTATCCCGGTATATCCCATTTTAATTTTACACCATTGTAAACCTTCCGCCTTTTTAACTCTCTGATCGAGGTTCTCGGCATTGAAAAATCTTCGTAAAATAAATCACACCTGTATATGTTGACATTTAAGAGATATACAGTCAAGAAAATAAAGGGCAACGGTGATATATATGCGGATTAGACACAAAAAAAAAACACTCAATAAATGGCTACAATTTAAGGAATGTGTTTAGTGACGGCATCAGATTCCTAATTCATGGAGAAAGGTCTGGTGGCAATTAAAGCTGCTTCTAGGAGGTTGTCAAGTGTTTTTGCTCGACGATTCCATTCTTGGGTGGTTGGTTTGGCCCTTGTTCCTGTAACTCGAATCCTAGCCCGTTATATCCCATTTTAATTTTACACCATTGTGAACCTTATGCCTTTCTTACACTCTGATCGAGGTTCTCGGCATTGAAAAATCTTCGTAAACTAAATCACACGTGTATATATTGATATTCAAAAGATATACAGTCAAGAAAATCAAGGGCAATGGTGATATATATGCGGATTAGACACAAAAAAAACACTCAATAAATGGATACAATTTAATGAATGTGTTTAGGGACGACATCAGATTCCTAATTGATGGAGAAAGGTCTGGTGGCAAGAAAAGCTGCTTCTAGGAGGTTGTCAAGTGTTTTCGCTCGACGATTCCATTCTTGGGTGGTTGGTTTGGCCCTTGTTCTTGTAACTCGAATCCTAGCCCGGTATATCGCATTTTAATTTTACACCATTGGGAACCTTATGCCCTTTTTAGACTCTGATCGAGGTTCTCGGCATTGAAAAATCTTCGTAAACTAAATCACACATGTATATGTTGATATTTAAGAGATATACAGTCAAGAAAATTAAGGGCAATGGTGATATATATGCGGATTAGACACCAAAAAAAAAACAATCAACAAATGGCTACAATTTAAGGAATGAGTTTAGTGACGGCATCAGATTCCTAATTGATGGAGAAAAGTCTGGTGGCAAGAAAAGCTGCTTCTAGGAGGTTGTCAAGTGTTTTCGCTCGACGATTACATTCTTGGGTGGTTGGTTTGGCCCTTGTTCCTGTAACTCGAATCCTAGCCTGGTATTTGCCATTTTAATTTTACACCATTGTGAACCTTACGCCTTTTTTACACTCTGATCGAGGTTCTCGGTATTGAAAATTCTTTGTAAACTAAATCACATGTGTATATGTTGATATTTAAGAGATATACAGTCAAGAAAATCAAGGGCAACGGTGATATATATGCGGTATTAGACACAAAAAAAACACTCAACAAATGGCTACAATTTAAGGAATGTGTTTAGTGACGGCATCAGATTCATAATTAAGGGAGAAAGGTCTGGTGGCAAGAAAAGCTGCTTCTAGGAGGTTGTCAAGTGTTTTCGCTCGACGATTCCATTCTTGGGCGGTTGGTTTGGACCTTTTTCATGTAACTCGAATCCTAGGCCGATATATCCCATTTTAATTTTTACACCATTGTGAACCTTATGCCTTTTTTACACTCTGATCGAGGTTCTCGGCATTGAAAAATCTTCGAAAACTAAATCACACGTGTATATGTCGATATTTAAGATATATACAGTCAAGAAAATCAAGGGCAATGGTGATATATATGCGGATTAGACACCAAAAAAAACAATCAACAAATGGCTACAATTTAAGGAATGAGTTTAGTGACGGCATCAGATTCCTAATTGATGGAGAAAGGTCTGGTGGCAAGAAAAGCTGTTTCTAGGAGGTGGTCAAATGTTTTCACTCGACGATTCCATTCTTGGGTTGTTGATTTAGCCCTTGTTCCTGTAATTCCGAATCCTATCCCAGTATATCCCATTTTAATCTTACACCATTGTGAACCTTACGCTTTTTTTACTCGGTGATCGAGGTCCTCGGCATTGAAAAATCGTCGTAAACTAAATCACACGCGTATATGTTGACATTTAAGAGATATACCGTCAAGAAAATCAAGGGCAATGGTGGTATATATGCGGATTAGACACAAAAAAAACACTCAACAAATGGCTACAATTTAAGGAATGTGTTTAGTGACGGCATCAGATTCCTAATTGATGGAGAAAAGTCTGGTGGCAAGAAAAGCTGCTTCTAGGAGGTTGTCAAGTGTTTTCGCTCGACAATTCCATTCTTGGGTGGTTGGTTTGGCCCTTGTTCTTGTAACTCGAATCCTTGCCTGGTATATCCCATTTTAATTTTACACCATTGTGAACCTTACGCCTTTTTTACAATCTGATCGAGGTTCTCGGCATTGAAAAATCTTCGTAAAATACATCACACGTGTATTTGTTGACATTTAAGAGATATACAATCAAGAAAAATCAAGGGAAATGGTGATATATATGCGGATTAGACACAAAAAAAATCAACAAATGGCTACAATTTAAGGAATGAGTTTAGTGACGGCATCAGATTCCTAATTGATGGAGAAAGGTGTGGTGGCAAGAAAAGCTTCTTCTAGGAGGTTGTCAAGTGTTTTCGCTCGACGATTCCATTCTTGGGTGGTTGGTTTGGCCCTTGTTCCTATAACTCGAATCCTAGCCCTGTATAACCCATTTTAATTTTATACCATTGTGAACCTTATGCCTTTTTTACACTCTGATCAAGGTTCTCGGCATTGAAAAATCTTCGTAAACTAAATCACACGTGTATATGTTGATATTTAAGAGATATACAGTCAAGAAAATCAAGGGCAATGGTGATATATATGCGGATTAGACACCAAAAAAAAACATTCAACAAATGGCTACAATTTAAGGAATGTGGTTAGTGACGGCATCAGATTCCTAATTGATGGAGAAAGGTCTGGTGGCAAGAAAAGCTGCTTCTAGGAGGTTGTCAAGTGTTTTCGCTCGATGATTCCATTCTTGGGTGGTTGGTTTGTGTCACACCCCGATTTCCACGTGTCACCGGTGGGCCCGGTGGGGAGTATCGTGACGTCATGGTTGGCAACGTAATGGTCAAACAACACAATATTATTAAGCACAGCGGAAGCAATTGAAAATATAATACAACCGAATTTATTATTGTAATATCAACTATCACAATATTCGGAAGTTTATCCACAGAAGGATCGAACATAAAGTGGAAACAATAGTTCAACAGACTTCAGGCATTTTAATCTTGCGAGACACTTTATTGATGCTAAGTAGACAATCCAGCCAATTACGTTTAGTACCTGCATTTAGTCTTTTTGTGATTTATACTTTGCATCAGGTAAATACTTTTAACTTATTTTCCCTATACGGGCTTGGGTTACGGTACATAGTGTACCGCTTGATCGAGCATCAAATCTCCACGCTTAGTGGGTAGTTGAATAATTTGATCGGCTCGTTTAAACAGTCTTGTTTACTTTACAGCCTTTGGGGGGTTAATGACCATGTCCCGGATATCCCTGGCATCATCTTACGAGATGGCCACAACCTGAGCACGGGGTGTAGGCGTACTCCCGTGTATAACTCACTTAAAGTGGTGTGTCTATTGATCTTTAACCCGGACTAGGTCCGGGCTACTGAACGCATAAGTAACATGTAATTCGTTCACAAGATTATAATATTAAATAATTCTCCCAAGTTAAAAAGATTAAATATTGCCTCTGTGCATTTTAATCAAATTATAAAATATTTATGCCATGTGCATCCAAACCAATTTTTAAACCATTTTCCAAAATGAGTCAGTTGATTGTATTTACCAGTGTAAACTGACGTATTTTCCCAAAAAGACTAAATGCAGGTACTAAACGTAATTGGCTGGATTGTCTCCTTAGCATCAATAAAGAGTCTCGCAAGATTAAGATGCCTGAAGTCTGTTGAACTATTGTTTCCACTTTATGTTCGATCCTTCTGTGGATAAACTTCCGAATATTGTGATAGTTGATATTACAATAATAAATTCGGTTGTATTATATTTTCAATTGCTTCCGCTGTGCTTAATAATATTGTGTTGTTTGACCATTACGTTGCCAACCATGACGTCATGATACTCCCCACCGGGCCCACCGGTGACACGTGGAAATCGGGGTGTGACAGGTTGGTATCAGAGCCAACACTGAGTGAATTAAACACTAGCCTTTTGTGTTTAATCTCAGTTACACAATTGCACATATCTAAACTTCTGAGTCTAGACTTAACTTAGGAATATTCTCAATCCTAATCTAGAAATTTTTACTTCCAAATTTTTATTGGATACGTCGCCAAGCGAAGAAGCCGTAATAGGAGTTCTCCACACCCGGAGCCCTGAGATGCTGAGCTTCGTACTGCGGCTAGAATGAAACGAGCATCCAAGGAGAAAGCATTCAGAAATAAAATGAAGAAGAAACTCCTTTTACTGAAGAACGTTTCCTTATTAGTCCTTATAAGGACATAATTATCTTTCAGTCCCTCCAAGGACACATTATTCCTTTTAAGTCCCGCTTAGGGCAACTTTATACTTTTATTTTTATATAGTGGAATGATTAAGTTTAAACTTTCATTCTAAATAAGGAATATTAAATAAATGTAAAATAACATTTCTTTTATAAGATCTACCATTATTATAAAATGGCAAAGTCTAAAAAGGACAAGACCTAGCCACGTGTCATTTTAAGACCGGGCCAAGATGGTAGTTCCATAATTAGATTTAGATCCATATTAACATCTCAATTTAAAATTGTTCTGCGTTAATTATTAATTAAGAATCTTAAGTGTGAAACCTAGCCTACGGGTCAATTTTAAGACCGGGCCAAGATGGTAAGACCTGTTTAAAATATTCAAATCTCTGTTAACATCTTAAAACATGTTAACACTCCTGGCAGACGTGATTCATTAAAAATCACACACGTCATGTTGAAATAGGATTCTTCAAAAGACTCCTAGCCCAGTTTAATGATCTCTAAATCCTGGGTTTACATCATTAATTAAGATGATCATATTTTAAACCATACATGGTAACATAATGCCTACGGGCCCTACTCATTTCCATATGAGCCAAAAGACAGTGGTAGCGATGACTCCCTGTCAGATAAAGGTAATGAACTAGGTTCAAACCTCAAATGCTCTGATTCTCTGAAATCCTAGCATATAATTTATAATTGTCCTTATGACTAGGCCTATAGTGCCAATATACTTTCATGCTTTGATTCTCTGAAATCATAGCTTAAAAATTTATAAATGTCCTTGTGACTAGGCCTATTGCGCCAAGATACTATCATGCTTTGATTCTCTGAAATCATAAGCTTATAATTTATAAATGTCCATGTGACCAGGCCATTGGGTGCCACTGATAAAACTGTTAATGTTTTATAATTAGGATAAATTATAATAGAAATCCTAAATAAATATATGATTAATAAATTAACCAAATATGGTCTCTGTTTACCATGGTTAATGAATTTCCCTAAGGGCAATTCTGTAATAAACATCCCTTAGAAGGAAGTGCCTACGGGCTACGGTTAATGTCCTCTGAGACTAAAGACAGTGGTAGCCTACAACTCCCTGTCAAGAAAAAGGTAATGAACTTTGATTCAAACCTTAATGCCTCGATTCTCCGAAATCATGGCTTATAAATTTAACTCGTCTACGCGACTAGGCCATTTGTGCTATTATTAACTTATGAATTAGGATTTATGATAAAAATCCTGAAAAAAAAAATAAATATCCTTCCTTCCCTGTCAGTATGCAGTTTAAAAGGAAATCGTAAAGGTGAAACCTAGCCTACACGACCAAGATGGTGAAACCTACTCAAGGGATTCAGATCCTTGTTAACACTTAGAAATGTGTTAGCACTCTTGACAAATGTGACTCGAGAAAATCACAACGGTCATCCTTATATTGGGATCTTCCAATTCTCAAATCTAGCCTAGTGATCTAGGAATAATGGCTTATATCATCCTATAAGATGATCATATTATAAACATCCGTTAGTGATGAAGTGCCCACGGACTAAATTTGTTGTCCGATAAGACAACGACAGTGATGGTCTTTGACCTCCTGTGTAAAATGTTGGACTATGTCCAAACATAATAGTCTATATGATCAATGCGATCATGACTAATATCATCTAGTACGATGATCATATTATTTAACATCCTTTAGGGATGTCTTGCCTACGGGCTATAATATATTGTCCATTTGAGACATTGACATTGTTATCTTTATGATTCCTTGTCTAAGGTGGTGAGCTATGCTCAAGCCAAATAGTCAATATGATTAATGCGATCATGACTTATAGCATCTAATAGGATGAACCAATTATAAACATCCATGAGTGATGTTTTCGCCTATGGGCCAAATTATACTGTCCATGTGTGACAAAGACATTGTGATCTTTACGATTCCCTGTCCGAGGTGGTGAGCTATGCTCAAGCCTAATAGTTTATATGATCAATACGATCATGACAAAAATCATCAATACGATGATTAAAAAAAAAAAATTACATCCGTAATGATGTTTTGCCTAAGGGCTATATTATATCGTCCAACTGAGACAAGGCAATTGTAATCTTTTGTGATTCTTTGCCAAGGGGGTGAGCTATACTCAATTCCCATAGTCTATACTATCAGTGCGATCCTGACTAGTATCCTCAGTATGATGATCATAATATTAACACCCATCGTGATGAAATGCCTACGGGCTAAACTATATTCTAGTGTCGGTTAGACAAAGATAGTAGTGATCTTTATGATCCCCTGTTCAAAATGGTGTGATTATACCCAAACCTAATAGTCAATATGATCGATGTGATCATGACTAATATCATTAGATACGATGGTTATATATAAACATCCATTAGTGATGTTGATTGGCTTATTTTTCTGCCAAAAGAATCGTCTTTCAAGACGATGACAGTGGTAGTCTATGACTCCCTGTCCAAAGGTGAAGAACCACGTTCAAACCTTGAAGCCCTAATCTAATAAGATTGCGGCTTATAAATTAAGGTCCTTGAAAAATAGACCATAGAGTTATGTTTTAAAGTCATTCAGGACAAGCCTATGTGCTATAATTGGCCATTCGTGACAAGTTAACATATTAAATGTTAACATTTCTGGTGACATGCCTTTGTACCAAATTTGATGAATGTCCTTATAACAAGGCCGTTTGTGCCATATCTAAATGTCATCACGACAAGGCCTTCGCGCCATATGATTACTTATGTCCTTCATGACTGTGCTTTATGCCATATTTTTCTACGTCCCTCGAGACAGGCTTCTATGCCATATATGTATATATATATATATATATATATATATATATAATAAAAGCCTTTGAGCTATTTATAATCGTCCTAGTGACAAAGACAGTTGTGACATTATGGTCCCCTGTCAAGCAGGTATTGGACTCGCTCCAAACTTTGCATGCCATTGATGGTCCCGTTGTAACCTAGGCTAAATATAATGGAAATACGTTCAAATAACATTCACTATGAATGTTCGGAACATAATAGCCCATACGGTTTATGAATGTCGTGGCTAACCTAAGTCAGGTCATCAGGATGATGACTAATAATGGTTAAATCTTGGTGATTGGTACCAAGTTTCGAGTATGGAAAAACTCGGATGAGGTAGACGAAAGTCGCAATGCTAATAAGGCGACGATAGTTAATAAAACTACAAACGTAAACCTCAATATTAATGGAGTTAATCTTCAAGCTGTGGTTGACGCAGCAGTTGAAAGGACCATGGAAAGGTTATGAAATAATCTAAAGAGCCGAATGCTCCTCGCTCTGAATTTCATTTAAAAACCATGTTCAATTACTCATGAGAAGAGGTTTTGTTCACACTTCGTATATGAAGGATGAACCAAAAAAAAGGAGAATAACTCCCAGAAATCTGAGAAAGAGAGCAAGTACAGCCTTAATAAAAAGCAACGAAAGTTCGGTAAGAAGCCGGTATACCTCTAAGACTGCTTCATCATTAATAGATGGATGTTTTATATCCATTAGGAATCATTTTTTTGATGTCCTAGTTCCGTTAAATACAAGGACTCAATTTAGTGATAAAATCAAGCCCATATTGTGGGTAATAAGAAGCAATTAATTATCAAGACTCCTTATGAGACAACTCTCATAATTACACGTATCCGTACGATTGATTAATATTAAACATAAAAAAAATGGTGGAACTGGCCGTCCCCGGAATTGAACCTGGGTCTAGGTTGGCCGCACCCTTTCGCGCGCCTAGCCAACTGGGCTAGGTGCCTAGTTTGTGAAACTTCCATTATTGATTAAATATAAGCACTTGTGCAATAAACTTCCTTATCATTTATCAATGATAATTTCTGCTAAGTGTCCTGTTTTTAATACAGGCAATAATAAATCTTCATGAACCATAAACTTAGCAAAAACTTTCATTATCATCCACAAGGTATAATTACCAAGGAAACCATAGTAACCGAATCTTCTCGTATCGACAAGAAAAACCTTCCAAAAAAAAAAAAAAGAGCACTCTTTCTTTGCATAGAGTACGACAACATATGTTATTTTAATTATTTTTCTCATTGTTTTCTATCGCCTGAGAATGCCAAACTATGTTTGATTAAAGTGTCATATGAGGATTGGCGTATCCTAGTGTGTCCCATAGATTATTTCCATGTCTGATCAGCATGGAGGTTTAATACATGAAACCCCTGAGATATCCCAATGGTCATATTGTACTAAAGTCGACTAGTAGTATTCAAAGAAGATAGGTATAATTACCAAGGAAACCATAGTAACCGAATCTTCTCGTATCGACAAGAAAAACCTTCCAAAAAAAAAAAAAGAGCACTCTTTCTTTGCATAGAGTACGACAACATATGTTATTTTAATTATTTTTCTCATTGTTTTCTATCGCCTGAGAATGCCAAACTATGTTTGATTAAAGTGTCATATGAGGATTGGCGTATCCTAGTGTGTCCCATAGATTATTTCCATGTCTGATCAGCATGGAGGTTTAATACATGAAACCCCTGAGATATCCCAATGGTCATATTGTACTAAAGTCGACTAGTAGTATTCAAAGAAGATATCCAAAAATGGAAATTTTTTTTTAGTAAATGTTCCCGACTAAGGAATTCGTGGACTTATAACATAAAGGTGTCACTTATTTGACACGAGTAATGGTGGATGAACTGGAGCCTGAGATATGGAAAATCTCTGTAGCCTCCTTGCAATCTTGATTATCTTCTCATAAGTTTTCCCTGCTTACCTCCGGGAAGGCAGGTAGAATTAAGATTGTATCCCGCTGTGGGCTGGAGTATTGTGAAAACTCCATATTGATTATGGAATAATCGAAACCTTGATTAAGTAGGTTTTAAAACATAGGCACATAAAGCCTGACTCAATATTCTGAGGGTTTTATGTTATTAAATAAGAAAGACGGTTCATATTGCTTATGCATACATGCCGCAACCCTAATTAGGCAACGATTAAGAATGTGCCATCAGCTACCCAGGATCTAAGGGCAAATTATTGGTGGATAGGCTTGAAGAAGTCTGTAGCCACCTATGTAGCTAAAATGCTTGACTTGTGCGCAAGTCAAAGCTGAGTATCAGAAACCGTCAAGTTTGCTACAACAGCCTGAGCTTCCTACGTGGAAGTGGGAAATGGTGACGATGGATTTCATCACCAAGTTGCCAAAGACAAAGAAAGGCAATGATACAATATGGGTCATAGTTGACCGACTGACTAAGTCAGCTCATTTCTTACCAATCAAGGAGACTTATAGCTCCGATATGTTAGCCCAGTTATATGTTGATAAGATTGTAGCCTTACATGGCATACCTGTAGCTATTATCTCTGATAGAGATACTAGGTACACATCACATTTTTGGAAGAGCTTCCAACAATCTTTGGGCACACGTTTGAACTTTAGTACGGCTTACCATCCTCAGACTGACGGTCAGAGTGACCGTACTATTCAAACGTTGGAAGACATGCTACGTGCATGTGCGATCGATTTGGGAGGTAGTTGGGATAAGAATCTACCATTAATCGAATTCTCCTACAACAATAGCTACCATACCAGCATTAAGGCTGCGCCTTTTGAGGCATTATATGGTAGAAAGTGTAGATCGCCAGTTTGTTGGGCGGAAGTTGGAGAAGTCCAGTTATCAGGACCGGAGATCGTGTTCGAAACGACGGACAAGATTGTCCAGATTCGTGACAATCTCAAAGCTGCCCGGGATAGGCAGAAGAGTTACGCTGATCCAAATCGCAAGGATTTTCACTTCGAAGTAGGTGACAAGGTCCTACTTAAAGTGTCACCCTGGAAGGGAGTGATGCGTTTTGGTAAGAAGGGCAAGCTAAGCCCGAGATACATAGGACCTTTCGAGGTTATCGAACGTGTCGGGTCAGTTGCCTATAAGTTAAACTTACCAGAAGAGCTCAGTGGAATTCACAATGTGTTCCACATCTGCAATCTGAAGAAGTGTTTCGCTGATGAATCACTGGTTATACCACATACAGATGTGCATATAGATGAGAGCTTAAGATTTGTTGAAAAACCTGTGTCGATTGAAGATCGACAGGTAAAGAAGCTTCGAAGAAAGCATATACCTATTGTGAAGGTTAAATGGGATGCTCGTAGAGGTCCCGAATACACGTGGGAGGTTGAATCCACCATGAAAGAAAAGTACCCTCATTTGTTTCAGTAAATCTCGGGTCGAGATTTATTTTAAGGGGGTGAGGATGTAACACCTCGAAAATTTCGGGTTCAAGAATAAAACGACGCGTGTCATGTAAGACAAAACGCGTTGTAAACCCGGATTAAATAAAGATGTTTCGGCAGGATTTAAAGTGGCGTCATGTTAAATTTTTACCTCTGAACGACCTCATCTATAAATCCCAAAACCCGATTAAATGTTACACACATCTTTTATGCCCTCAATTCAGTGAATTATTGTCAAAAAAAAAAAAAGGAATGGAAACCCTTTGTTTTCGGGTCTTGTTTATGGATTCAAGCAAACAATTCTTCATGGTGGGGTATTATACTGTATAAGGCACATTTGAAAGGTCCCTAATTTTTAATTGAGGCCCCTAAATGTTAAAAGAATGTCTCAAAGTCAAAAAACATGGCCGCCCTTTCAAAACATCAAAGAACAAAAGACTTTTGGCTATTGGGGGATGCTTGTGCACATGTTGCCAGCGACCAGAAGTTGCTGTTGGCTGTTATGCATATATATTCAGCAATTAAACAACTTTCCTCATATATGTTGGCCCCTAAACAGCCTCTAAAAACATGTAGGACACTTGTTGGAAGGGTATGGTTAGTTATAGGCCTAGATGTCAATCTTTTGTGGTGTTTACAACCATTATATAAAGGCCTCCATGTTTCATACTTTCTCATTCTCACTTCTGATCATTTGTGGAGCTTTCAAGCTGATTACAAGACCTCTCTAACCATCATTAAACACTTTGTAAGTTGCCTAACCTTTTATAATAAATTTTAGCTTAGTTATTTAGTTAAAAGTCAAACCGACGTAAATGCGGTTTGACTTCGAGTTTAATTAATTATAACTCAGTCTTAACTCGATTTAAAAGTACCGTTAAGTAGGTAATCATATGGGTATTAAACCCTTATAAGGGCGCTTACTGATTCCAGACATAACTAAGTCACTTGTCGAGT
Source organism: Helianthus tuberosus (assembly GCA_030545235.1). Taxonomy (NCBI): domain Eukaryota; kingdom Viridiplantae; phylum Streptophyta; class Magnoliopsida; order Asterales; family Asteraceae; genus Helianthus; species Helianthus tuberosus. The sequence goes on from CM060409.1 coordinate 155,305,613, forward strand.
CAAACGTTGACCGAAAAAGTCAACAATTAGGTAAATTGCGATTTAATGCACGATTAGCAATACGTGATGCGTGTAACCTGTTTTAAACTTAATATAACTTGGTAATAGGTGTACGGACATGTCTAAACTGGTCAGACTCGACAACTCTCAGTTTTAAACCGGTTCGGAACCGAAAGTCACGAAACTATGACTTTTACGTTGACTTCAGTTATGGCCCGAGTTAGATGGAATTAGAAATGCCTTAATGCTTCATTAGAGTTGGGTTACATGATATTATAAGCCTCTGTACTTGTTTCGTTGATTACCCAATTAATATGCATGTTTCCGTTAATCGCTCATATGTTGACCGTTATGCCCTTATTACCTTAAAACGTGATTTTAGGAAAAGTAAAAGTGTAGAAACCTTAATTACTGATATATAGACTTGTATGCAAAATTTGACATCAGTTCGAGGTGTAGAATAAGAGTTATGCTCATTAGCGTAATTACGGTGCTTTATGTAATAAAATGGCGTAATTAGCGTATAGCCTAATTAAACATACTTTTTGGTAGCAAACGAATTACCCACTGATGTAATATATTATTTTGGGAATTTTAAGGATTTTTAATTAATTTTAGGCTGAGCATAACTAGTAGTCGTAGGCTTAATCCGATAATTGTCGGTTTTGCCCTTACGGGCCATAAAATGAGTTTTACTTAACGAAACGACTCCAAACCTTTTTCTACTGATCACATATGATAAATAAATTATTTTAAGCCTTCTGGAAATATAAAAATATCAGATTTAAGTATCGAACCCGGTAATGGCCTTTAATCGCCTAAATTAGCGTTTTTAACGCATAGTATGTTTTAAAATCATATTGAACATACCCGGGTTGATACCTACTGATATATGAGGCAAATTATTATATTTTAACAGTAAGCAAAGGTTGATAAACTCAGACCTCAGTTTTGAGCTTTTCGGCTTATGTGAAATTACCAAAATACCCCTACGGGCCATAGTTTGGTTAAAAATGATAAATTTCACATATATGCTTTAGCCTACTGTTATAACTCATCAAATTGAGTATGTTTTCTGTTTACATCAGACCTGTAACTCAGTTAAACATTTAAACACTTTTACAAACTTTAAAATGACCAAACTACCCCTACGGGGCATAGTTTGTGTTTAAATTCATTTCGGGCATAACGAAAGACATCCTATTGATGCCACAACATATTTGACGCATATTAACTTAGGAAACCTGTATATGGCTCTTACGGATACCCGTTACGCTTATTACGCGTTCGGCTCGGTTTATGTAACAAGTTTACATAAATTAGCCGAAACGGGTCAAACCTTATCAGTTTTATCTCAAAATCCAGAATGTGCATGAAGGACCCATATTAAACAAGTCTCTGAACTTGTCGGGTCTAAATCACATTCTATCCGATCTTCGCTTAATCGTGCGTACGAACCGTATCTTTGAAACTAGCCGGTCTAAGCTTAAACTTAATAAAAGACCCGTTAGTATTCTAATAGGTTATATTAAACCTTCGTTCCAGATTAGGAGAACCAGTAAAAGCTACGTCCATTTTGCTTATTGTGATTTACACTTTGCATCAGGTAAATACTTTTAACTTATTTTCCCTATACGGGCTTGGGTTACGGTACATAGTGTACCGCTTGATCGAGCATCAAATCTCCACGCTTAGTGGGTAGTTGAATAATTTGATCGGCTCGTTTAAACAGTCTTGTTTACTTTACAGCCTTTGGGGGGTTAATGACCATGTCCCGGATATCCCTGGCATCATCTTACGAGATGGCCACGACCTGAGCACGGGGTGTAGGCGTACTCCCGTGTATAACTCACTTAAAGTGGTGTGTCTATTGATCTTTAACCCGGACTAGGTCCGGGCTACTGAACGCATAAGTAACATGTAATTCGTTCACAAGATTATAATATTAAATAATTCTCCCAAGTTAAAAAGATTAAATATTGCCTCTGTGCATTTTAATCAAATTATAAAATATTTATGCCATGTGCATCCAAACCAATTTTTAAACCATTTTCCAAAATGAGTCAGTTGATTGTATTTACCAGTGTAAACTGACGTATTTTCCCAAAAAGACTAAATGCAGGTACTAAACGTAATTGGTTGGATTGTCTCCTTAGCATCAATAAAGAGTCTCGCAAGATTAAGATGCCTGAAGTCTGTTGAACTATTGTTTCCACTTTATGTTCGATCCTTCTGTGGATAAACTTCCGAATATTGTGATAGTTGATATTAAAATAATAAATTCGGTTGTATTATATTTTCAATTGCTTCCGCTGTGCTTAATAATATTGTGTTGTTTGACCATTACGTTGCCAACCATGACGTCACGATACTCCCCACCGGGCCCACCGGTGACACGTGGAAATCGGGGTGTGAAACGTGTCACCGTTGGGCCTGGTGGGGAGTATCGTGACGACATGGTTGGCAACGTAATGGTCAAACAACACAATATTATTAAGCACAGCGGAAGCAATTGAAAATATAATACAACCGAATTTATTATTGTAATATCAACTATCACAATATTCGGAAGTTTATCCACAGAAGGATCAAACATAAAGTGGAAACAATAGTTCAACAGACTTCAGGCATCTTAATCTTGCGAGACTCTTTATTGATGCTAAGGAGACAATCCAGCCAATTACGTTTAGTACCTGCATTTAGTCTTTTTGGGAAAATACGTCAGTTTACACTGGTAAATACAATCAACTGACTCATTTTGGAAAATGGTTTAAAAATTGGTTTGGATGCACATGGCATAAATATTTTATAATTTGATTAAAATGCACAGAGGCACTATTTAATCTTTTTAACTTGGGAGAATTATTTAATATTATAATCTTGTGAACGAATTACATGTTACTTATGCGTTCAGTAGCCCGGACCTAGTCCGGGTTAAAGATCAATAGACACACCACTTTAAGTGAGTTATACACGGGAGTACGCCTACACCCCGTGCTCAGGTCGTGGCCATCTCTTAAGATGATGCCAGGGATATCCGGGACATGGTCATTAACCCCCCAAAGGCTGTAAAGTAAACAAGACTGTTTAAACGAGTCGATCAAATTATTCAACTACCCACTAAGCGTGGAGATTTGATGCTCGATCAAGCGGTACACTATGTACCGTAACCCAAGCCCGTATAGGGAAAATAAGTTAAAAGTATTTACCTGATGCAAAGTATAAATCACAATAAGCAAAATGCACGTAGCTTTTACTGGTTCTCCTAATCTGGAACGAAGGTTTAATATAACCTATTAGAATACTAACGGGTCTTTTATTAAGTTTAAGCTTAGACCGGCTAGTTTCAAAGATACGGTTCGTACGCACGATTAAGCGAAGACCGGATAGAATGTGATTTAGACCCGACAAGTTCAGAGACTTGTTTAATATGGGTCCTTCATGCACATTCTGGATTTTGAGATAAAACTGATAAGGTTTGACCCGTTTCGGCTAGTTTATGTAAACTTGTTACATAAACCGAGCCGAACGCGTAATAAGCGTAACGGGTATCCGTAAGAGCCATATACAGGTTTCCTAAGTTAATATGCTTCAAATATGTTGTGGCATCAATAGGATGTCTTTCGTTATGCCCGAAATGAATTTAAACACAAACTATGCCCCGTAGGGGTAGTTTGGTCATTTTAAAGTTTGTAAAAGTGTTTAAATGTTTAACTGAGTTACAGGTCTGATGTAAACAGAAAACATACTCAATTTGATGAGTTATAATAGTAGGCTAAAGCATATATGTGAAATTTATCATTTTTAACCAAACTATGGCCCGTAGGGGTATTTTGGTAATTTCACATAAGCCGAAAGCTCAAAACTGAGGTCTGAGTTTATCAACCTTTGCTTACTGTTAAAATATAATAATTTGCCTCATATATCAGTAGGTATCAACCCGGGTATGTTCAATATGATTTTAAAACATACTATGCGTTAAAAACGCTAATTTAGGCGATTAAAGGCCATTACCGGGTTCGATACTTAAATCTGATATTTTTATATTTCCAGAAGGCTTAAAATAATTTATTTATCATATGTGATCAGTAGAAAAAGGTTTGGAGTCGTTTCGTTAAGTAAAACTCATTTTATGGCCCGTAAGGGCAAAACCGACAATTATCGGATTAAGCCTACGACTACTAGTTATGCTCAGCCTAAAATTAATTAAAAATCCTTAAAATTCCCAAAATAATATATTACATCAGTGGGTAATTCGTTTGCTACCAAAAAGTATGTTTAATTAGGCTATACGCTAATTACGCCATTTTATTACATAAAGCACCGTAATTACGCTAATGAGCATAACTCTTATTCTACACCTCGAACTGATGTCAAATTTTGCATACAAGTCTATATATCAGTAATTAAGGTTTCTACACTTTTACTTTTCCAAAAATCACGTTTTAAGGTAATAAGGGCATAACGGCAACATATGAGCGATTAACGGAAACATGCATATTAATTGGGTAATCAACGAAACAAGTACAGAGGCTTATACTATCATGTAACCCAACTCTAATGAAGCATTAAGGCATTTCTAATTCCATCTAACTCGGGCCATAACTGAAGTCAACGTAAAAGTCATAGTTTCGTGACTTTCGGTTCCGAACCGGTTTAAAACTGAGAGTTGTCGAGTCTGACCAGTTTAGACATGTCCGTACACCTATTACCAAGTTATATTAAGTTTAAAACGGGTTACACGCATCACGTATTGCTAATCGTGCATTAAATCGCAATTTACCTAACTGTTGACTTTTTCGGTCAACGTTTGACTCGACAAGTGACTTAGTTATGTCTGGAATCAGTAAGCGCCCTTATAAGGGTTTAATACCCATATTATTACCTACTTAACGGTACTTTTAAATCGAGATAAGACTGAGTTATAATTAATTAAACTCGAAGTCAAACCGCATTTACGTCGGTTTGACTTTTAACTAAATAACTAAGCTAAAATTTATTATAAAAGGTTAGGCAACTTACAAAGTGTTTAATGATGGTTAGAGAGGTCTTGTAATCAGCTTGAAAGCTCCACAAATGATCAGAAGTGAGAATGAGAAAGTATGAAACATGGAGGCCTTTATATAATGGTTGTAAACACCACAAAAGATTGACATCTAGGCCTATAACTAACCATACCCTTCCAACAAGTGTCCTACATGTTTTTAGGGGCTGTTTAGGGGCCAACATATATGAGGAAAGTTGTTTAATTGCTGAATATATATGCATAACAGCCAACAGCAACTTCTGGTCACTGGCAACATGTGCACAAGCATCCCCCAATAGCCAAAAGTCTTTTGTTCTTTGATGTTTTGAAAGGGCAGCCATGTTTTTTGACTTTGAGACATTCTTTTAACATTTAGGGGCCTCAATTAAAAATTAGGGACCTTTCAAATGTGCCTTATACAGTATAATACCCCACCATGAAGAATTGTTTGCTTGAATCCATAAACAAGACCCGAAAACAAAGGGTTTCCATTCCTTTTTTTTTTTTGACAATAATTCCCTGAATTGAGGGCATAAAAGATGTGTGTAACATTTAATCGGGTTTTGGGATTTATAGATGAGGTCGTTCAGAGGTAAAAATTTAACATGACGCCACTTTAAATCCTGCCGAAACATCTTTATTTAATCCGGGTTTACAACGCATTTTGTCTTACATGACACGCGTCGTTTTATTCTTGAACCCGAAATTTTCGAGGTGTTACAATTTGGCCCTTGTTCCTGTAACACGAATCCTAGCCCGGTATATCCCATTTTAATTTTACACCATTGTGAACCTTACGCCTTTTTTACACTTTGGTCGACTTTCTTTATTGAAAAATCTTCGTAAACTAAATCACTTGTTTATATGTTGACATTTAAGAGATATAATGTCAAGAAAATCAAGGGCAATGGTGATATATATGCGGTATTAGACACCAAAAAAACACTCAACAAATGGCTACAATTTAAGGAATGTGTTTAGTGACGACATCAGATTCCTAATTGATGGAGAAAGGTCTGGTGGCAAGAAAAGCTGCTTCTAGGAGGTTGTCAAGTGTTTTCGCTCGACGATTCCATTCTTGGGTGGTTGGTTTGGCCCTCGTTCCTGTAACTCGAATCCTAGCCCGGTATATCCCATTTTAATCTTACACCATTGTGAACCTTACACCTTTTTTAATCTTTGATCGAGGTTCTCGGCATTGAAAAATCTTCGTAAACTAAATCACACGTGTATATGTTGACATTTAAGAGATATACAGTCAAGAAAAATTAAGGGCAATGGTGATATATATGCAGATTAGACACAAAAAAAAATCAACAAATGGCTACAATTTAAGGAATGAGTTTAGTGACGGCATCAGATTCCTAATTGATGGAGAAAGGTTTGTTGGCAAGAAAAGCTTCTTCTAGGAGGTTGTCAAGTGTTTTCGCTCGACGATTCCTTTCTTGAGTGGTTGGTTTGGCCCTTGTTCCTGTAACTCGAATCCTAGCCCTGTATAACCCATTTTAATTTTACACCATTGTGAACCTTATGCCTTTTTTACACTCTGATCAAGGTTCTCGGCATTGAAAAATCTTCGTAAACTAAATCACACGTGTATATGTTGATATTTAAGAGATATATAGTCAAGAAAATCAAGGGCAATGGTGATATATATGCTGATTAGACACCAAAAAAAAAACAATCAACAAATGGCTACAATTTAAGGAATGTGGTTAGTGACGGCATCAGATTCCTAATTGATGGAGAAAGGTCTGGTGGCAAGAAAAGCTGCTTCAAGGAGGTTGTCAAGTGTTTTCGCTCGATGATTCCATTCTTGGGTGGTTGGTTTGGCCCTTTTTCCTTTAACACGAATCCTAGCCCGGTATATCCCATTTTAATTTTACACCATTGAGAACCTTACGCCTTTTTTACACTTTGGTCGACTATCTTTATTGAAAAATCTTCGTAAACTAAATCACTTGTTTATATGTTGACATTTAAGAGATATAATGTCAAGAAAATCAAGGGCAATGGTGATATATATGCGGTATTAGACACCAAAAAAACACTCAACAAATGGCTACAATTTAAGGAATGTGTTTAGTGACGACATCAGATTCCTAATTGATGGAGAAAGTTCTGGTGGCAAGAAAAGCTGCTTCTAGGAGGTTGTCAAGTGTTTTCGCTCGACGATTCCATTCTTGGGTGGTTGGTTTGGCCCTCGTTCCTGTAACTCGAATCCTAGCCCCGGTATATCCCATTTTAATCTTACACCATTGTGAACCTTACACCTTTTTTAATCTTTGATCGAGGTTCTCGGCATTGAAAAATCTTCGTAAACTAAATCACACGTGTATATGTTGACATTTAAGAGATATACAGTCAAGAAAAATTAAGGGCAATGGTGATATATATGCGGATTAGACACAAAAAAAAATCAACAAATGGCTACAATTTAAGGAATGAGTTTAGTGACGACATCAGATTCCTAATTGATGGAGAAAGGTTTGGTGGCAAGAAAAGCTTCTTCTAGGAGGTTGTCAAGTGTTTTCGCTCGACGATTCCTTTCTTGGGTGGTTGGTTTGGCCCTTGTTCCTGTAACTCGAATCCTAGCCCGGTATAACCCATTTTAATTTTACACCATTGTGAACCTTATGCCTTTTTTACACTCTGATCAAGGTTCTCGGCATTGAAAAATCTTCGTAAACTAAATCACACGTGTATATGTTGATATTTAAGAGATATACAATCAAGAAAATCAAGGGCAATGGTGATATATATGCGGATTAGACACAAAAAAAAAACAATCAACAAATTGCTACAATTTAAGGAATGAGGTTAGTGACGGCATCAGATTCCTAATTGATGGAGAAAGGTCTGGTGGCAAGAAAAGCTGCTTCTAGGAGGTTGTCAAGTGTTTTCGCTCGATGATTCCATTCTTGGGTGGTTGGTTTGGCCATTGTTCCTGTAACACGAATCCTAGCCCGGTATATCCCATTTTAATTTTACACCATTGTGAACCTTACGCCTTTTTTACACTTTGGTCGACTTTCTTTATTGAAAAATCTTCGTAAACTAAATCACTTGTTTATATGTTGATATTTAAGAGATATAATGTCAAGAAAATCAAGGGCAATGGTGATATATATGCGGTATTAGACACAAAAAAAAAACACTCAACAAATGGCTACAATTCAAGGAATGTGTTTAGTGACGACTTCAGATTCCTAATTGATGGAGAAAGGTCTGGTGGCAAGAAAAGCTGCTTCTAGGAGGTTGTCAAGTGTTTTCGCTCGACGATTACATTCTTGGGTGGTTGGTTAGGCCCTTGTTCCTGTAACTCGAATCCTATCCCGGTATATCCCAATTTAATTTTACACCATTGTAAACCTTACGCCTTTTTTACTCTCTGAGCGAGGTTCTCGGCATTGAAAAATCTTCGTAAACTTAATCACACGTGTATATGATGACATTTAAGAGATATACAGTCAAGAAAATCACGGGAAATGGTGATATATATGAGGATTAGAAACCAAAAACAAACACTCAACAAATGGCTACAATTTAAGGAATGTGTTTAGTGACGGCATCAGATTCCAAATTAATGGAGAAAGATCTGGTGGCAAGAAAAGCTGCTTCTAGGAGGCTGTCAAGTGTTTTCGCTTGACGATTACATTCTTGGGTGGTTGGTTTAGCCCTTGTTCCTGTAACTTGAATCCTTGCCCGGTATATCCCATTTTAATTTTACACCATCGTAAAACTTACGCCTTTTTTACTCTCTGATCGAGGTCTCGGCATTGAAAAATCTTTGTAAACTAAATCACACGTGTGTATGTTGATATTTAAGAGATATACAGTCAAGAAAATCATGGGCAATGGTGATATATATGCGGATTAGACACCAAAAAAAACACTCAACAAATGGCTACAATTTAAGGAATGTGTTTAGTGACGACATCAGATTCCTAATTGATGGAGAAAGGTCTGGTGGCAAGAAAAGCTGCTTCTAGGAGGTTGTCAAGTGTTTTCGCTCGACGATTCCATTCTTGGGTGGTTGGTTTGGCCCTCGTTCCTGTAACTCGAATCCTAGCCCGGTATATCCCATTTTTATCTTACACCATTGTGAACCTTACGCCTTTTTTAATCTTTTAATCGAGGTTCTCGGCATTGAAAAATCTTCGTAAACTAAATCACACGTGTATATGTTGACATTTAAGAGATATACAGTCAAGAAAATCAAGGGCAATGGTGATATATATGCCGATTAGACACCAAAAAAACACTCAATAAATGGCTACTATTTAAGGAAGGTGTTTAGTGACGGCATCAGATTCCTAATTGATGGAGAAAGGTTTGGTGGCAAGAAAAGCTTCTTCTAGGAGGTTGTCAAGTGTTTTCGCTCGACGATTCCTTTCTTGGGTGGTTGGTTTGGCCCTTGTTCCTGTAACTCGAATCCTAGCCCTGTATAACCCATTTTAATTTTACACCATTGTGAACCTTATGCCTTTTTTACACTGTGATCAAGGTTCTCGGCATTGAAAAATCTTCGTAAACTAAATCACACGTGTATATGTTGATATTTAAGAGATATACAGTCAAGAAAATCAAGGGCAATGGTGATATATATGCGGATTAGACACCAAAAAAAAAACAATCAACAAATGGCTACAATTTAAGGAATGAGGTTAGTGACGGCATCAGATTCCTAATTGATGGAGAAAGGTCTGGTGGCAAGAAAAGCTGCTTCTAGGAGGTTGTCAAGTGTTTTCGTTCGATGATTCCATTCTTGGGTGGTTGGTTTGGCCCTTGTTCCTGTAACACGAATCCTAGCCCGGTATATCCCATTTTAATTTTACACCATTATGAACCTTACGCCTTTTTTACACTTTGGTCGACTTTCTTTATTGAAAAATCTTCGTAAACTAAATCACTTGTTTATATGTTGATATTTAAGAGACATAATGTCAAGAAAATCAAGGGCAATGGTGATTTATATGCGGTATTAGACACCAAAAAAAACACTCAACAAATGGCTACAATTTAAGGAATGTGTTTAGTGACAACTTCAGATTCCTAATTGATGGAGAAAGGTCTGGTGGCAAGAAAAGCTGCTTCTAGGAGGTTGTCAAGTGTTTTCGCTCGACGATTCCATTCTTGGGTGGTTAGTTTGGCCCTTGTTCCTGTAACTCGAATCCAATCCCGGTATATCCCATTTTAATTTTACACCATTGTAAACCTTACACCTTTTTTACTCTCTGATCGAGGTTCTCGGCATTGAAAAATCTTCGTAAACTTAATCAGACGTGTATATGATGACATTTAAGAGATATACAGTCAAGAAAATCAAGGGCAATGGTGATATATATGAGGATTAGACACCAAAAAAAACACTCAACAAATGGCTACAATTTAAGGAATGTGTTTAGTGACAACTTCAGATTCCTAATTGATGGAGAAAGGTCTGGTGGCAAGAAAAGCTGCTTCTAGGAGGTTGTCAAGTGTTTTCGCTCGACGATTCCATTCTTGGGTGGTTGGTTTGGCCCTTGTTCCTGTAACTCGAATCCTATCCCGGTATATCCCATTTTAATTTTACACCATTATAAACCTTACGCCTTTTTTACTCTCTGATCGAGGTTCTCGGCATTGAAAAATCTTCGTAAACTTAATCACACGTGTATATGATGACATTTAAGAGATATACAGTCAAGAAAATCAAGGGAAATGGTGATATATATGAGGATTAGAAACCAAAAACAAACACTCAACAAATGGCTACAATTTAAGGAATGTGTTTACTGACGGCATCAGATTCCAAATTAATGGAGAAAGATCTGGTGGCAAGAAAAGCTGCTTCTAGGAGACTGTCAAGTGTTTTCGCTCGACGATTACATTCTTGGGTGGTTGGTTTAGCCCTTGTTCCTGTAACTCGAATCCTTACCCGGTATATCCCATTTTAATTTTACACCATCGTAAAACTTACGCCTTTTTTACTCTCTGATCGAGGTCTCGGCATTGAAAAATCTTTGTAAACTAAATCACACGTGTGTATGTTGATATTTAAGAGATATACAGTCAAGAAAATCAAGGGCAATGGTGATATATATGCGGATTAGACACCAAAAAAAACACTTAACAAATGGCTACAATTTAAGGAATGTGTTTAGTGGCGACATCAGATTCCTAATTGATGGAGAAAGGTCTGGTGGCAAGAAAAGCTGCTTCTAGGAGGTTGTCAAGTGTTTTCGCTCGACGATTCCATTCTTGGGTGGTTGGTTTGGCCCTCGTTCCTGTAACTCGAATCCTAGCCCGGTATATCCCATTTTAATCTTACACCATTGTGAACCTTACGCCTTTTTTAATCTTTGATCGAGGTTCTCGGCATTGAAAAATCTTCGTAAACTAAATCACACGTGTATATGTTGACATTTAAGAGATATACAGTCAAGAAAATCAAGGGCAATCGTGATATATATGCGGATTAGACACCAAAAAAACACTCAAAAAATGGCTACAATTTAAGGAATGTGTTTAGTGACGGCATCAGATTCCTAATTGATCGAGAAAGGTTTGGTGGCAAGAAAAGCTTCTTCTAGGAGGTTGTCAAGTGTTTTCGCTCGACGATTCCTTTCTTGGGTGGTTGGTTTGGCCCTTGTTCCTGTAACTCGAATCCTAGCCCTGTATAACCCATTTTAATTTTACACCATTGTGAACCTTGTGCCTTTTTTACACTGTGATCAAGGTTCTCGGCATTGAAAAATCTTCGTAAACTAAATCACACGTGTATATGTTGATATTTAAGAGATATACAGTCAAGAAAATCAAGGGCAATGGTGATATATATGCGGATTAGACACCAAAAAAAAACAATCAACAAATGGCTACAATTTAAGGAATGAGGTTAGTGACGGCATCAGATTCCTAATTGATGGAGAAAGGTCTGGTGGCAAGAAAAGCTGCTTCTAGGAGGTTGTCAAGTGTTTTCGCTCGATGATTCCATTCTTGGGTGGTTGGTTTGGCCCTTGTTCCTGTAACACGAATCCTAGACCGGTATATCCCATTTTAATTTTACACCATTGTGAACCTTACGCCTTTTTTACACTTTGGTCGACTTTCTTTATTGAAAAATCTTCGTAAACTAAATCACTTGTTTATATGTTGATATTTAAAAGATATAATGTCAAGAAAATCAAGGGCATTGGTGATATATATGCGGTATTAGACACCAAAAAAAACACTCAACAAATGGCTACAATTTAAGGAATGTGTTTAGTGACAACTTCAGATTCCTAATTGATGGAGAAAGGTCTGGTGGCAAGAAAAGCTACTTCTAGGAGGTTGTCAAGTGTTTTCGCTCGACGATTCCATTCTTGGGTGGTTGGTTTGGCCCTTGTTCCTGTAACTCGAATCCAATCCCGGTATATCCCATTTTAATTTTACACCATTGTAAACCTTACGCCTTTTTTACTCTCTGATCGAGGTTCTCGGCATTGAAAAATCTTCGTAAACTTAATCACACGTGTATATGATGATATTTAAGAGATATACAGTCAAGAAAATCAAGGGCAATGGTGATATATACGAGGATTAGACACCAAAAACAAACACTCAATAAATGGCTACAATTTAAGGAATGTGTTTAGTGACGGCATCAGATTCCAAATTAATGGAGAAAGATCTGGTGGCAAGAAAAGCTGCTTCTAGGAGGTTGTCAAGTGTTTTCGCTCGACGATTCCATTCTTGGGTGGTTGGTTTGGCCCTTGTTCCTGTAACACGAATCCTAGCCCGGTATATCCCATTTTAATTTTACACCATTGTGAACCTAACGCCTTTTTTACACTTTGGTCGACTTTCTTTATTGAAAAATCTTCGTAAACTAAATCACTTGTTTATATGTTGATATTTAAGAGATATAATGTCAAGAAAATCAAGGGCAATGGTGATATATATTCGGTATTAGACACCAAAAAAACACTCAATAAATGGCTACAATTTAAGGAATGTGTTTAGTGACAACTTCAGATTCCTAATTGATGGAGAAAGGTCTGGTGGCAAGAAAAGCTGCTTCTAGGAGGTTGTCAGGTGTTTTCGCTCGACGATTCCATTCTTGGGTGGTTGGTTTGGCCCTTGTTCCTGTAACTCGAATCCTATCCCGGTATATCCCATTTTAATTTTACACCATTGTAAACCTTACGCCTTTTTTACTCTCTGATCTAGGTTCTCGGCATTGAAAAATCTTCGTAAACTTAATCACACGTGTATATGATGGCATTTAAGAGATATACAGTCAAGAAAATCAAGGGAAATGGTGATATATATGCAGATTAGACACAAAAAAAACACTCAACAAATGGCTACAATTTAAGGAATGTGTTTTGTGACGGCATCAGATTCCTAATTGATGGAGAAAGGTCTGGTGGCCAGAAAAGCTGCTTCTAGGAGGTTGTCAAGTGTTTTCGCTCGACGATTCCATTCTTGGGTGGTTGGTTTGGCCCTTGTTCCTGTAACTCGAATCCTAGCCTGGTATATCCCATTTTAATTTTACACCATTGTGAACCTTACGCCTTTTTTACTCCCTGATCGAGGTTCTCGACATTGAAAAATCTTCGTAAACTTAATCACACGTGTATATGATGACATTTAAGAGATATACAATCAAGAAAATCAAGGGAATGGTGATATATGTCACACCCCCAAAATCCACACGCGGAGTACCACCGCTTGGAGGCATGACATGACCAGGATCAAGCCCCCAATCATATTGAACATAAGTATATAGTAAAAGTCATTCATCAATACGATAGGTGTTTCCAAAACCAAATATAAACAAGTGTGTAGCGGAAGCAATAATGTAAAACCCAACATAAGTTTAAGTACAAAATGTCATAATGTTTAACAACACATTCACGATCCATGTCCACAACGACCGTGCCTCCCGTGCAAGCTCCAAAAGTACCTAAGGTCCTGCAAGGCATGTAACAGAGAGTCAACAACTTGTTGAGCGAGTTCACAGTTGGTTATTTAGTTATAATGTTCGTATCGTAAATCGTATGTTCGTTTAGTAATCATGTATCGTATGTAATAGCATCGCGGCCCTCTAGGCATGTTTGCGAAGTTTAGTGGGGGTTTCCCATGTTTTCTAGACTAGTTATATTTGTATCGCGGCCCTCCAGGCATGTTTGCGAAGATTAAAGCATAGTTCGCGGCCATTCCAGGCATGTTTGCGAAGATTGTTCTAGTATAGTTCGCGGCCATTCCAGGCATGTTTGCGAAGAGAAGTATATGTATCACTAGTCTAGTAGTATCTACCATTGACCTTCCTCTCCCGAGGCCAATGGTATGTAATTCCGATAACTCTTAAGCATAAATAATCAATCAACCCATTCCCAACCCCGGGAATCCCATGCCTTGGTAGAAGTGTGAACTCACCTTGTTTGCTCGGTATGCTAAGTTAAGTGCTCACAATTAATCAGTCAAGTCCTATAGTGCACGTATGTTCAGTCAGTTCAAGTTCGTAAAGTTTCACATGCCATTAATGTCACAGAGTGTGCTTAAACAATCAGCACGTATCACATAAGAAATTTATCAAAGCAGTACAGTTCATGTTTCATAGGAATGTCCTTCAAAGTTTGTAATAACCATAGTTATTTATTAACAGTCTTGCTACACTTAACTGTGCTAACAACTTTAACTAGGATCAATAGAACTAACATGTATAGTTAAGTTAACCCACTTATCATATACAGTGTATCATAACAGAGTTATCATGTATAAGGAGTTTGCATAGTTAACGTAACCCAGTTAACATACATAACATAACTGACATTTACAACACAATTAATTTTTTAACAGGGTTAACCTTTTAACAGCCATAACAGAGTTTACATACTATCATGATTAATGACTTAACAATGTAAACCATTTAATTGAATTAATAACTTAACAGTTTAATATCTATATGTGCCGAAAACCCTTTTGAACAAAGTCTGGGCCGAAATCCCTTCATGGACGAAAACACTTCTTGGGCCGAAAACACCTATGGTCCGAAACCCCCCCCCCTAAGTGCCGAAATCTCTTTAGAGCCGAAAACCCTTTATAGCCGAAAACCAACTAGGGCCGAAATCCACATGTGGGCCGAAATCAACATGTGGGCCGAAATCACTTATGTGATTTCGTCCACTTTAAAGTTGTGGGTGATTTCGTCCACTTTATCATCTTCTTCATCAATACTTACAGTAACAAAAACCCAGCAACTATAATTCCCATTACAGTTACATGATTAATCATTTACAAACCATTAATCAATCATTGATATGTAATAAAATTTGCCAACATCATGCGATACCAGGATCCCAAATTAATCAGTTTAATATTCATTAACATACACCCACTGTTGATCAAAACATCAAATATACAGACAGTTCATAGATAATAGTTATCCAACAAGCACACAATGATCAATCACATAATCACATATCTACATACATCATGATTAAACATCCAATAATCATACGATATGCAACTTAAACAACTGAATCATGAAATCACTAACCAAGGATTTAAACAGAGGTTTTGCTTCAAATGAGGAATTCTTTCAAGTTGGGTTTCAGAGGTAGAGAGAGAAACAAAGTGATAAGGTTTGGTAAGTGAGAAACTTCTCCGAGAAGATTTGTTTATAAACTGCTTATATAAAATATCTCAAAATACTGGGCCATGGGCCAAAGCCCATCTCTGTTTTCGTCAGCCACATGGACGAAAACACATAAGGTGTTTTCACCACTAGGGTGATTTCACCAGGGAGGTGGTGTTTTCATATTAGCAGTGGTGTTAGGCCAAACCTCCATAATAAATTATACAATCCCAATTAGCACAAATTACACTATCATCATATAATATAATATGCACCCCAAATATCAAATATCAATCGCAGTACTATTTAACGTTTTACAAATGTAAGCGTTGTGAAACAAACAAGTTGAGTAACAAACAACATAAAAAAAAAATTAACGTGCACTAAATGCGAAGATGGAAATCTTGGAAACTCGAGTTGTCACATTATCCCCAACTTGAAAGAAATTTCGTCCCGAAATTTAGCATGCGGTTACTGAGGAAGCTGGGTAAGTTATCGTTTACTGGTTCTCCTGGGGTGTCACATCATCCCCCGTTGATTTGGAATTTCTTCCCGGAATTCTGTAGTAGCTTCAGCCTCAGTAGTAGTTGCATTGTTTTCGAACAACTGGGGATATTTGAGTTCCATTTGGTCTTCGCGTTCCCAGGTATACTCTGGGCCACGACGGGAGTTCCAACGAACTCGAACAAGAGGTATTCTGGTGTTCTTGAGGACCTTAACATCCCGGTCCGTGATTTCAACTGGTTCTTCGACGAAATGCAACCGTTCGTCGATAGTGAGGTCCTTCAAAGGAACTATGAAGGTCTCATCTGACAGACACTTCTTCAGATTCGACACGTGAAAGACGTTGTGAACTGCACTGAGTTCAGCTGGTAAGTTCAGTCTGTAGGCCACTTTGCCTATTTTCTCAATGACTTCAAATGGTCCGACAAATCGCGGATTAAGTTTGCCTCGTTTTCCAAAGCGAACCACACCCTTCCAGGGTGAAACTTTGAGTAGCACTCGATCCCCAACCTGGAACTCGAGTAGTTTCCTGTCTTTATCGGCGTATGCTTTTTGACGGTCACGAGCTGTCGCCATGCATTGTCGTATTTGAGCAATTCGTTCTGTTGTGTCTACCACAAGTTCTGGACCAGTGATCTGACTATCTCCCACCTCTGCCCAACAAAGTGGTGACCGGCATTTACGCCCGTACAATGCCTCAAATGGAGCAGCTTTAATGCTGGTGTGGTAACTGTTGTTGTACGAAAATTCCACAAGTGGCAGATGTTTTTTCCCAGCTCTTGCCAAAGTCAATTACACACGCCCGAAGCTGGTGTGGTAACTGTTGTTGTACGAAAATTCCACAAGTGGCAGATGTTTTTTCCCAGCTCTTGCCAAAGTCAATTACACACGCCCGAAGCATGTCTTCTAGAGTTTGAATAGTGCGCTCAGACTGCCCGTCTGTCTGAGGATGATAAGCTGTGCTCATGTCTAATCGAGAGCCAAAAGATTTATGCATTGCTTGCCACAGTTCTGAAGTAAAATGTGCATCACGATCGGAGATAATAGAGGTGGGCACCCCGTGCCTCGAGACAACTTCCTTAAGGTATACGTCTGCTAGAGTGGAGAACTTATCCGTTTCCTTGATAGCCAGGAAGTGAGCAGACTTTGTGAGTCGATCCACGATCACCCAAATAGTATCATTTCCGCGCTGAGATCTAGGTAGGCCAGTAACAAAATCCATGGAAATTTGCTCCCATTTCCATTGTGGTATTTCAGGTTGCTGGAGTGGGCCTGATGGTTTCTGATATTCCGCTTTGACTCTCGCACAAGTCAAACACTTGCTAACGTAAGTTGCTATGTGGGCCTTCATACTAGGCCACCAATATGTAGTTCTGAGGTCGTGGTACATCTTATCCGAACCAGGATGTACTGAGTAGCGAGACTTATGAGCTTCATCCACTACAAGCTCGCGTAAATTACCATAGAGTGGGACCCAGATGCGTCCTGTTACATAGTAGGCGCCGTCTGCCTTTTGTTCTAACCGTTGTCTTGAGCCGCGTAGGGCTTCAGCCCTGACGTTTTCCTGTTTCAATGCTTCTACCTGAGCATCCCGTATCTGTGAAGGAAGACTGGACTGAATAGTGAGTTGCAACGCTCGTACACGCCTAGGTGTAGTATCCTTTCGACTGAGGGCATCGGCCACCACATTGGCTTTGCCCGGATGGTACTTTATAGCACATTCGTAATCGTTCAGTAACTCGACCCATCGACGTTGTCGCATGTTCAATTCTTTCTGCTTGAAGATATGCTCAAGACTCCTGTGATCGGTGTAGATGGTGCACTTGGTGCCATACAGATAATGTCGCCATATCTTGAGCGCAAAAACAACAGCTCCCAGCTCTAAATCGTGTGTAGTATAATTCCGTTCGTGAATCTTAAGTTGGCGTGAAGCATAAGCAATAACTTTATCCCGTTGCATCAACACACATCCAAGACCTTGGATAGATGCATCGCAGTAGACTACAAAATCGTCCGTGCCTTCAGGCAATGAGAGGATAGGTGCGCTACAGAGTCTATCCTTTAAGTGCTGAAACGCTGTTTCCTGTGTATCACTCCAACGGTAAGCAACACCTTTCTGTGTCAGTAATGTAAGCGGCTGTGCAATCTTTGAGAAGTCTTTGATGAACCGTCTGTAATAACCCGCCAAACCCAAGAATTGGCGTATTTCTGTCGGTGTGCGAGGTGCAGGCCAGTTCTTGATCGAATCTACCTTGGATGGATCGACATGAATCCCATCCTTGTTCACCACGTGGCCTAGAAAGTGGACTTCACGAAGCCAGAAGTCGCATTTTGAAAACTTAGCGTATAGCTGTTCCGTTCGAAGGAGTTCCAGAATAAGTCGTAAATGCTGCTCATGCTCCTCCCGATTCCTTGAATAAATTAGGATGTCGTCGATGAAAACAATAACCAACTTGTCAAGATAAGGTTTGCACACCCTATTCATAAGATCCATGAAAACCGCAGGCGCGTTCGTTAGCCCGAATGGCATGACCAAAAACTCGTAATGGCCGTAGCGAGTTCTGAATGCTGTTTTGGAGACGTCCTCATCCCGGACTCTCAGTTGATGGTAACCTGACCTCAGATCAATCTTCGAATAATAGCTCGACCCTTGCAACTGGTCGAATAAGTCGTCGATGCGTGGAAGTGGATAGCGATTCTTCACGGTCACCTTGTTTAGTTCGCGGTAATCTATGCACATATGAAAGGTACCGTCTTTCTTCTTCACAAATAATACTGGAGCTCCCCAGGGCGAAGAGCTAGGACGTATGAAACCCTTTTCCAAGAGTTCTTGCAATTGCTTAGACAGTTCTTCCAGTTCAGTTGGAGCTAAGCGGTAAGGCGCTCGAGCTATGGGTGCTTCTCCAGGAGCTAGCTCGATTTGAAACTCGACCTGGCGATGGGGCGGTAACCCAGGTAACTCTTCAGGAAACACTTGAGGAAAATTGCGTAATACAGGAATATCCTCAATCTTTTTCTCTTTCTTCGATGTATCTGTAACGAGTGCTAAAATAGCTATGTGGCCCTTTCGCAGACACTTCTGAGCCTTCAAAAAGGAGATGGTGCCACTCACGACACCACTCTTGTCGCTTTGAACTTCGAGAGGTTCTTTGCCAGAACGAGGAATGCGAATGATCTTCTCCTTGCATAGGATCTCTGCTTGTTGTTGGGATAACCAATCCATACCAATAACGATGTCGAAACCATCACAACGTTGGGGTCATTCCTGGCATCATCCTGACCAATCACGAACACTCGACCCCTGGCACCATTGCCGTCGTTATTACCCCCGTTGTTGTCTCCACTATTGTTCCCGTTGCCCTGATTATTGTTGTTGCTGGTCCTGCGGTGCTTGCTGTTGCTGCTGGCGATTCTGATGTGCTGGTTGTGAACTCCTGAAATCTTTAGCTTCATGACCTATCTTGAGACACCTCTGGCAACGAACCTTGTTGCACTGACCACTGTGGTGTCTGTTGCATCTATTGCACTTTGGGCGATTTCCTCGATATTCACCCTGCCCTTGACCACCAGAAGATTGCTGACCAGAACTCTGGTAGTCATCAGTCCTTCGCTGTTGTACCTGGGACTGAACCGTAGTCGAACCCTTGCTAGAGGTTCTGTCCCACTTTCGCTTGTTATCATTAGGAGTAGCAGGAGTGGTAGTAGTAGTAGTAGTAGCACCGATACGTTTAGGCAGCTTGTTCTGTTCCACTGCTTGGTCTGTGAGACGATGAGCAAGACAAGTAACATCCTGAATGGTAGCAAGGTTGGCAGAAGTCACATGACTTTGAATTTCTGGTACTAAGCCTTTGAGGTACAGCTCAATGCGTTTGATGGGAGGACCCACCATAGTTGGACATAACACTGCCACTTCGTTGGATCGTTTCGTGTACGCTTCTATCTCTGATCCCGTCATTCTAAGGTTAAAGAATTCCACTTCCAGCTTGTGGATGTTATCATGACTACAATATTCACTTTTGATCAGTTCCCTAAAATCATTCCATGGGGTGGCATTAGCAACCGCCCGCCCCAGCATCTGAACTTGCACGTTCCACCAAGCTAGCGCAGTGCCTTCGAGAGTACCAATGGCGTACTTCACCCTACGAGCCTCAGGGCATTCACACATTTCGAAGACCGATTCGAGATTCTCGAACCAGTGGAGGAGTCCAACGGCCCCTTCAGTGCCACTAAAAGTAGTAGGACGACAGTCCATGAAAGTTTGGAACGTGCACACAGGTGGCTGAGCGTGTTGACCTATCGTGTGCGTAAGAGTAAACATACTTGAGCACGAGTGTTGGTTTACGAGAGTAGGATCTAAAGATCCTAGAGTAAGTGGTGATGGCAGGTTACACCTCCTGCCTGGGCAGCTGCGAGTGCTGCAGTAACTTGTTCAGTGATCGAAGCCGCCAACTGGGCTTGAGTTAGGTTAACGCGTCCACTCATGATCTTTATATCAAGGAGAACATGACTGAGAGAGGTTCGCGAAAGTGCAATAACAGAAGAGAATGAGCACATAAGTATTCTCAAGCAATAGTTGTTACGTTTATCTAAGCATACCATGAGCAAAGTTCTATGTATTTCTAGCAAGTAGGCAATAAAACATATACCATATTACCTAGAATGTTGAGTCTTGCACGTGGAGCGAGGCGTCGTTGTGGATCGTTGAGCACTGTACTGGTTATAGTCTGGTTTTAATAAAAATGTTTTCCCTTATTTAAACCGAGTTCTCTATAACCAATGGCTCTGATACCAATCTGTCACACCCCCAAAATCCACACGCGGAGTACCACCGCTTGGAGGCATGACATGACCAGGATCAAGCCACCAATCATATTGAACATAAGTATATAGTAAAAGTCATTCATCAATACGATAGGTGTTTCCAAAACCAAATATAAACAAGTGTGTAGCGGAAGCAATAATGTAAAACCCAACATAAGTTTAAGTACAAAATGTCATAATGTTTAACAACACATTCACGATCCATGTCCACAACGACCGTGCCTCCCGTGCAAGCTCCAAAAGTACCTAAGGTCCTGCAAGGCATGTAACAGAGAGTCAACAACTAGTTGAGCGAGTTCACAGTTGGTTATTTAGTTATAATGTTCGTATCGTAAATCGTATGTTCGTTTAGTAATCATGTATCGTATGTAATAGCATCGCGGCCCTCTAGGCATGTTTGCGAAGTTTAGTGGGGGTTTCCCATGTTTTCTAGACTAGTTATATTTGTATCGCGGCCCTCCAGGCATGTTTGCGAAGATTAAAGCATAGTTCGCGGCCATTCCATGCATGTTTGCGAAGATTGTTCTAGTATAGTTCGCGGCCATTCCAGGCATGTTTGCGAAGAGAAGTATATGTATCACTAGTCTAGTAGTATCTACCATTGACCTTCCTCTCCCGAGGCCAATGGTATGTAATTCCGATAACTCTTAAGCATAAATAATCAATCAACCCATTCCCAACCCCGGGAATCCCATGCCTTGGTAGAAGTGTGAACTCACCTTGTTTGCTCGGTATGCTAAGTTAAGTGCTCACAATTAATCAGTCAAGTCCTATAGTGCACGTATGTTCAGTCAGTTCAAGTTCGTAAAGTTTCACATGCCATTAATGTCACAGAGTGTGCTTAAACAATCAGCACGTATCACATAAGAAATTTATCAAAGCAGTACAGTTCATGTTTCATAGGAATGTCCTTCAAAGTTTGTAATAACCATAGTTATTTATTAACAGTCTTGCTACACTTAACTGTGCTAACAACTTTAACTAGGATCAATAGAACTAACATGTATAGTTAAGTTAACCCACTTATCATATACAGTGTATCATAACAGAGTTATCATGTATAAGGAGTTTGCATAGTTAACGTAACCCAGTTAACATACATAACATAACTGACATTTATAACACAGTTAATATTTAACAGGGTTAACCTTTTAACAGCCATAACAGAGTTTACATACTATCATGATTAATGACTTAACAATGTAAACCATTTAATTGAATTAATAACTTAACAGTTTAATATCTATATGTGTCGAAAACCCTTTTGAACAAAGTCTGGGCCGAAATCCCTTCATGGACGAAAACACTTCTTGGGCCGAAAACACCTATGGTCCGAAACCCCCCCCCCCCCAAGTGCTGAAATCTCTTTAGAGCCGAAAACCCTTTATAGCCGAAAACCAACTAGGGCCGAAATCCACATGTGGGCCGAAATCAACATGTGGGCCGAAATCAACATGTGGGCCGAAATCACTTATGTGATTTCGTCCACTTTAAAGTTGTGGGTGATTTCGTCCACTTTATCATCTTCTTCATCAATACTTACAGTAACAAAAACCCAGCAACTATATTTCCCATTACAGTTACATGATTAATCATTTACAAACCATTAATCAATCATTGATATGTAATAAAATTTGCCAACATCATGCGATACCAGGATCCCAAATTAATCAGTTTAATATTCATTAACATACACCCACTGTTGATCAAAACATCAAATATACAGACAGTTCATAGATAATAGTTATCCAACAAGCACACAATGATCAATCACATAATCACATATCTACATACATCATGATTAAACATCCAATAATCATACGATATGCAACTTAAACAACTGAATCATGAAATCACTAACCAAGGATTTAAACAGAGGTTTTGCTTCAAATGAGGAATTCTTTCAAGTTGGGTTTCAGAGGTAGAGAGAGAAACAAAGTGATAAGGTTTGGTAAGTGAGAAACTTCTCCGAGAAGATTTGTATATAAACTGCTTATATAAAATATCTCAAAATACTGGGCCATGGGCCAAAGCCCATCTCTGTTTTCGTCAGCCACATGGACGAAAACACATAAGGTGTTTTCACCACTAGGGTGATTTCACCAGGGAGGTGGTGTTTTCATATTAGCAGTGGTGTTAGGCCAAACCTCCATAATAAATTATACAATCCCAATTAGCACAAATTACACTATCATCATATAATATAATATGCACCCCAAATATCAAATATCAATCGCAGTACTATTTAACGTTTTACAAATGTAAGCGTTGTGAAACAAACAAGTTGAGTAACAAACAACATAAAAAAAAATTAACGTGCACTAAATGCGAAGATGGAAATCTTGGAAACTCGAGTTGTCACAATATATATGAGGATTAGACACCAAAAACAAACACTCAATAAATGGCTACAATTTAAGGAATGTGTTTAGTGACGGCATCAGATTCCAAATTAATGGAGAAAGATCTGGTGGCAAGAAAAGCTGCTTCTAGGAGGTTGTCAAGTGTTTTCGCTTGACGATTCCATTCTTAGGTGGTTGGTTTGGCCCTTGTTCCTGTAACTCGAATCCTATCCCGGTATATCACATTTTAATTTTACACCATTGTAAACCTTACGCCTTTTTTACTCTCTGATCTAGGTTCTCGGCATTGAAAAATCTTCGTAAACTTAATCACACGTGTATATGATGACATTTAAGAGATATACAGTCAAGAAAATCAAGGGAAATGGTGATATACATGCAGATTAGACACCAAAAAAACACTCAACAAATGGCTACAATTTAAGGAATGTGTTTAGTGACGGCATCAGATTCCTAATTGATGGAGAAAGGTCTGGTGGCCAGAAAAGCTGCTTCTAGGAGGTTGTCAAGTGTTTTCGCTCGACGATTCCATTCTTGGGTGGTTGGTTTGGCCCTTGTTCCTATAACTCGAATCCTAGACTGGTATATCCCATTTTAATTTTACACCATTGTGAACCTTATGCCTTTTTTACTCCCTGATCGAGGTTCTTGGCATTGAAAAATCTTCGTAAACTAAATCACACGTGTATATGTTGACATTTAAGAGATATGCAGTCAAGAAAATCAAGGGCAATGGTGATATATATGCGGATTAGACACAAAAAAAAACACTTAACAAATGGCTACAATTTAAGGAATGTGTTTAGTGACGGCATGAGATTCCTAATTGATGGAGAAAGGTCTGGTGGCAAGAAAAGCTGCTTCTAGGAGGTTGTCAAGTGTTTTCGCTCGACGATTCCATTCTTGGGTGGTTGGTTTGGCCCTTGTTCCTGTAACTCGAATCCTAGCCCGGTATATCCCATTTTAATCTTACACCATTGGGAACCTTACGCCTTTTTTACTCTCTGGTCAAGGTTCTCGGCGTTGAAAAATTTTCGTAAACTAAATCACACGTGTATATGATGACATTTAAGAGATATATACAGTCAAGAAAATCAAGGGCAATGGTGATATATATGCGGACTAGACACCAAAATAAAACACTCAACAAATGGAAACAATTTAAGTAATGTGTTTAGTAACGGCATCAAATTCTTAATTGATGGAGAAATGTCTGGTGGCAAGAAAAGTTGCTTCTAAGAGGTTGTCAAGTCTTTTCGTTCGACGATTCCATTCTTGAGTGGTTGGTTTGGCCCTTGTTCCTGTAACTCGAATCCTATCCCGGTATATCTCATTTTAATTTTACACCATTGTGAACCTTACGCCTTTTTTACTCTCTGATCGAGGTTCTCGGCATTGAAAAATCTTCGTAAACTAAATCACACATGTATATGTTGACATTTAAGAGATATACAGTCAAGAAAATCAAGGGCAATGGTGATATATATGCTTATTAGACACCAAAAAAAAACACTCAACACATGGCTACAATTTAAGGAATGTGTTTAGTGACGGCATCAGAATTCTAATTGATGGAGAAAGGTTTAGTGGCAAGAAAGCTGCTTCTAGGAGGTTGTCAAGTGTTTTCACTCGACGATTCCATTCTTGAGTGGTTGGTTTGGCCTTTGTTCCTGTAACTCAAATCCTAGCCCGGTATATCCCATTTTAATTTAACACTATTGTGAAACTTACGCCTTTTTTACACTCTGGTTGAGGTTCTCTGCATTGAAAAATCTTTGTAAACTAAATCACACGTGTATATGTTGATATTTAAGAGATATACAGTCAAGAAAATCAAGGGCAATGGTGACATATATGCGGATTAGAGACAAAAAAAAAACACTCAACAAATGGGTACAATTTAAGGAATGTGTTTAGTGACGGCATCAGATTCCTAATCGATGGAGAAAGGTCTGGTGGCAAGAAAAGTTGCTTCTAAGAGGTTGTCAAGTGTTTTCGCTCGACGATTCCATTCTTGGGTGGTTGGTTTGGCCCTTATTCCTGTAACTCGAATCCTAGCCCGGTATATCCCATTTTAATCTTACACCATTGTGAACCTTACGCCTTTTTTACTCTCTGACCGAGGTTCTCGTCATTGAAAAATCTTCGTAAACTAAACCACACGGGTATATGTTGACATTTAAGAGATATACAGTCAAAAAAATCAAGGGCAATGGTGATATATATGCGGATTAGACACCAAAAAAAAAACACTCAACAAATGGCTACAATTTAAAGAATGTGCTTATTGACGGCATCAGATTCCTAATTGATGGAGAAAGCTCTGGTGGCAAGAAAAGCTGCTTCTAGGAGGTTGTCAAGTGTTTTCGCTCGACGATTCCATTCTTTGGTGGTTGGTTTGGCCCTTGTTCCTGTAACTCGAATCCTAACCCGGTATATCCCATTTTAATTTTACACCATTGTAACCCTTACGCCTTTTTTACTCTCTAATCGAGGTTCTCGGCATTGAAAAATCTTCGTAAACTAAATCACACGTGTATATGTTGACATTTAAGAGATATACAGTCAAGAAAATCAAGGGCAATGGTGATATATATGCGGATTAGACACAAAAAAAAACAGTCAACAAATGGCTACAATTTAAGGAATGTGTTTAGTGACGGCATCAGATTCCTAATTGATGGAGAAAGGTTTGGTGGCAAGAAAAGCTGCTTCTAGGAGGTTGTCAAGTGTTTTCGCTCAACGATTCCATTCTTGGGTGGTTGGTTTGGCCCTTCTTCCTGTAACTCGAATCCTAGGCTGGTATATCCCATTTTAATTTTACACCATTGTGAATCTTACGCCTTTTTTAGTCTCTGATCGAGGTTCTCGGCATTGAAAAATCTTAGTAAACTAAATCACACGTGTTGACATTTAAGAGATATACAGTCAAGAAAATCAAGGGAAATGGTGATATATATGCGGATTAGACACAAAAAAAAAAACACTCAACAAATGGCTACAATTTAAGGAATGTGTTTAGACACGGCATCAGATTCCAAATTGATGGAGAGAGGTCTGGTGGCAAGAAAAGCTGCTTGTAAGAGGTTGTCAAGTGTTTTCGCTCGACGATTCCATTCTTGGATGGTTGGTTTGGCAATTGTTCCTGTAACTCGAATCCTAGCACGGTATATCCCATTTTAATTTTACACCACTGTGAACCTTACGCCTTTTTTACTCGGCGTTGAAAAATCTTCGTAAACTAAATCACACGTGTATATGTTGATATTTAAGAGATATACAGTCAAGAAAATCAAGGGCAATGGTGATCTATATGCGGATTAGACACCAAAAAAAAAAACACTCAGCAAATGGCTACAATTTAAGGAATGTGTTTTCTGACGGCATCAGATTGCTAATTGATGGAGAAAGGTCTGGTGGCAAGAAAAGCTGCTTCTAGGAGGTTGTCAAGTGTTTTCCCTCAACGATTCCATTCTTGAGTGGTTGGTTTGGCCCTTGTTCCTGTAACTCGAATCCTAGCCCGGTATACCCCATTTTAATTTTCACCATTGTGAACCTTACGCCTTTTTTACTTTATGATCGAGGTTCTCGGCATTGAAAATCTTAGTAAACTAAATCACACGTGTATATGTTGACATTTAAGAGATATACAGTTAAGAAAATCAAGGGTAATGGTGATATATATGCGGATTAGACACCAAAAAAAAACACTCAACAAATGGATACAATTTAAGGAATGTGTTTAGTGACGGCATCAGATTCCAAATTGATGGAGAAAGGTCTGGTGGCAAGAAAAGCTGCTTCTAGGAGGTTGTCAAGTGTTTTCGCTCGACGATTCCATTCTTTGGTGGTTGGTTTGGCCCTTGTTCCTGTAACTCGAATCCTAGCCCGGTATATCCCATTTTAATTTTACACCACTATGAACCTTACGCCTTTTTTACTCTCTGGTCGACGTTATCGGCATTGAAAAATCTTCGTAAACTAAATCACACGTGTATATGTTGATATTTAAGAGATATACAGTAAAGAAAATCAGGGGCAATGGTGATATATATGCGGATTAGACACAAAAAATAACACTCAGCAAATGGCTACAATTTAAGGAATGTGTTTAGTGACGGCATCAGATTCCTAATTGATGGAGAAAGGTCTGGTGGCAAGAAAAACTGCTTCTAGGAGGTTGTCAAGTGTTTTCGCTAGACGATTCCATTCTTGGGTGGTTGGTTTGGCCCTTGTTCCTGTAACTCGAATCCTAGCCTGGTATATCCCATTTTAATTTTACACCATTGTGAACCTTACGCCTTTTTTACTTTATGATCGAGGTTCTCGGCATTGAAAAATCTTAGTAAACTAAATCACACGCGTATATGTTGACATTTAAGAGATATACGGTTAAGAAAATCAAGGGCAATGGTGATATATATGCGGATTAGACACCAAAAAAAAAAACACTCAACAAATGGCTACAATTTAAGTAATGTGTTTAGTGACGGCATCAGATTCCTAATTGATGGAGAAAGGTCTGGTGGCAAGAAAAGTTGCTTCTAGGAGGTTGTCAAGTGTTTTCGCTCGATGATTCCATTCTTTGGTGGTTGGTTTGGCCCTTGTTCCTGTAACTCGAATCCTAGCCCGGTATATCCCATTTTAATTTTACACCACCGTGAACCTTACGTCTTTTTTACTCTCTGATCGACGTTCTCGGCATTGAAAAATCTTTGTAAACTAAATCACACGTGTATATGTTGATATTTAAGAGATATACAGTAAAGAAAATCAAGGGCAATGGTGATATATATGCGGATAAGACACAAAAAAAATAACACTCAGCAAATGGCTACAATTTAAGGAATGTGTTTAGTGACGGCATCAGATTCCTAATTGATGGAGAAAGGTCTGGTGGCAAGAAAAGCTGCTTCTAGGAGGTTGTCAAGTGTTTTCCCTCGACGATTCCATTCTTGGGTTGTTGGTTTGGCCCTTGTTCCTGTAACTCGAATCCTAGCCCGGTATATCCCATTTTAATTTTACACATTGTGAACCTTATGCCTTTTTTACTCTCTGATCGAGGTTCTCGGCATTGAAAAAACTTCGTAAACTAAATTACACGTGTATATGTTGACATTTAAGAGATATACAGTCAAGAAAATCAAGGGCAATGGTGATATATATGCGGATTAGACACCAAAAAAAACATTCAACAAATGGCTACAATTTAAGGAATGTGTTTAGTGACCGCATCAGCTTCCTAATTCATGGAGAAAGGTCTGGTGGCAAGAAAAGCAGCTTCTAGGAGGTTGTCAAGTGCTTTCGCTCCACCATTCCATTCTTGGGTGGTTGGTTTGGCCCTTGTTCCTGTAACTCGAATCCTAGCCCGGTATATCCTATTTTAATTTTACACCATTGTGAACCTTACGCCCTTTTTACTCTCTAATCGAGGTTCTCGGTATTGAAAATTCTTCGTAAACTAAATCACACGAGTATATGTTGATATTTAAGAGATATACAGTCAAGAAAATCAAGGGCAATGGTGATATATATGCGGATTATACACAAAAAAAAAAACTCAACAAATGGCTACAATTTAAGGAATGTGTTTAGTGACGGCATCAGATTCCTAATTGATGGAGAAAGGTCTGGGGGCAAGAAAAGCTGCTTCTAGGAGGTTGTCAAGTGTTTTTGCTCGATGATTCCATTCTTGGGTGGTTAGTTTGGCCCTTGTTCCTGTAACTCGAATCCTAGCCCGATATATCCCATTTTAATTTTACACTACTGTGAACCTTACGCCTTTTTTACTCTCTGATCGAGGTTCTCGGCATTGAAAAATCTTCGTAAACTAAATCACACGTGTATATGTTGATATTAAAGACATAAACAGTCAAGAAAATTAAGGGCAATGGTAATATCTATGCGGATTAGACACCAAAAAAAAAACACTCAACAAATGGCTACAATTTAAGGAATGTGTTTATTGACGGCATCAGATTCCTAATTGATGGAGAAAGGTCTGGTGGCAAGAAAAACTGCTTCTAGGAGGTTGTCAAGTGTTTTCGCTAGACGATTAAATTCTTGGGTGGTTGGTTTGACGCTTGTTCCTGTAACTCGAATCCTAGCTCGGTATATCCCATTTTAATTTTACACCATTGTGAACCTTACGCCTTTTTTACTCTCTAATCGAGGTTCTCGGCATTGAAAAATCTTCGTAAACTAAATCACACGTGTATATGTTGATATTTAAGAGATATACAGTCAAGAAAATCAAGGGCAATGTTGATATATATGCGGATTAGACACAAAAAAAAAAACACTCAACAAATGGCTACAATTTAAGGAATGTGTTTAGTGACGGCATCGGATTCCTAATTGATGGAGAAAGGTCTGGGGGCAAGAAAAACTGCTTCTAGGAGGTTGTCAAGTGTTTTCGCTCGATGATTCCATTCTTGGGTGGTTGGTTTGGCCCTTGTTCCTGTAACTCGAATCCTAGCCCGGTATATCCCATTTTAATTTTACACCACTGTGAACCTTACGCCTTTTTTACTCTCTGATTGAGGTTCTCGGCATTGAAAAATCTCCGTAAACTAAATCACACGTCTATATGTTGATATTTAAGAGATATACAGTAAAGAAAATCAATGGCAATGGTGATATATATGCGGATTAGACACCAAAAAAAAAGACTCAACAAATGGCTACAATTTAAGGAATGTGCTTAGTGACGGCATCAGATTCCTAGTTGATGGAGAAAGGTCTGGTGGCAAGAAAAGCTGCTTCTAGGAGGTAGTGAAGTGTTTTCGCTAGACGATTCCATTCTTGGGTGGTTGGTTTGGCCCTTGTTCCTGTAACTCGAATCCTAGCCCGGTATATCCCATTTTAATTTTACACCATTGTGAACCTTACGCCTTTTTTACTCTCTAATCGAGGTTCTCGGCATTGAAAAATCTTTGTAAACTAAATCACACGTGTATATGTTGATATTTAAGAGATATATAGTCAAGAAAATGAAAGGGCAATGGTGATATATATGCGAATTAGACACCAAAAAAGACACTCAACAAATGGCTACAATTTAAGGAATGTGTATAGTGACGGCATCAAATTCCTAATTGATGGAGAAAGGTCAGGGGGCAAGAAAAACTGCTTCTAGGATGTTGTCAAGTGTTTTCGCTCGACGATTCCATTCTTTGGTGGTTAGTTTGGCCCTTGTTCCTGTAACTCGAATCCTAACCCGGTATATCCCATTTTAATTTTACACCACTGTGAACCTTACGCCTTTTTTACTCTCTGAACGAGGTTCTCGGCATTGAAAAATCTTCGTAAACTAAATCACATGTGTATATGTTGATATTTAAGAGATATACAGTAAAGAAAATCAATGGCAATGGTGATATATGTGCGGATTAGACACTAAAAAAACACTCAGCAAATGTCTACAATTTAAGGAATGTGTTTAGTGACGGCATCAGATTCCTAATTGATGGAGAAAGGTCTCGTGGCAAGAAAAGCTGCTTCTAGGAGGTTGTCAAGTGTTTTCGCTAGACGATTCCATTCTTAGGTGGTTGGTTTGGCCCTTGTTCCTGTAACTCGAATCCTAGCCCGGTATATCCCATTTTAATTTTACACCATTGTGAACCTTACGCCTTTTTTACTCTCTAATCGAGGTTCTCGGCATTGAAAAATCTTCGTAAACTAAATCACACGTGTATATGTTGATATTTAAGAGATATACAGTCAAGAAAATCAAGGGCAATGGTGATATATATGCGGATTAGACACAAAAAAAAAACACTCAACAAATGGCTACAATTTAAGGAATGTGTTTAGTGACGGCATCGGATTCCTAATTGATGGAGAAAGGTCTGGGGGCAAGAAAAACTGCTTCTAGGAGGTTGTCAAGTGTTTTCGCTCGATGATTCCATTCTTGGGTGGTTGGTTTGGCCCTTGTTCCTGTAACTCGAATCCTAGCCCGGTATATCCCATTTTAATTTTACACCACTGTGAACCTTACGCCTTTTTTACTCTCTGATTGAGGTTCTCGGCATTGAAAAATCTCCGTAAACTAAATCACACGTCTATATGTTGATATTTAAGAGATATACAGTAAAGAAAATCAATGGCAATGGTGATATATATGCGGATTAGACACCAAAAAAAAAGACTCAACAAATGGCTACAATTTAAGGAATGTGCTTAGTGACGGCATCAGATTCCTAGTTGATGGAGAAAGGTCTGGTGGCAAGAAAAGCTGCTTCTAGGAGGTAGTGAAGTGTTTTCGCTAGACGATTCCATTCTTGGGTGGTTGGTTTGGCCCTTGTTCCTGTAACTCGAATCCTAGCCCGGTATATCCCATTTTAATTTTACACCATTGTGAACCTTACGCCTTTTTTACTCTCTAATCGAGGTTCTCGGCATTGAAAAATCTTTGTAAACTAAATCACACGTGTATATGTTGATATTTAAGAGATATATAGTCAAGAAAATGAAAGGGCAATGGTGATATATATGCGAATTAGACACCAAAAAAAACACTCAACAAATGGCTACAATTTAAGGAATGTGTATAGTGACGGCATCAAATTCCTAATTGATGGAGAAAGGTCAGGGGGCAAGAAAAACTGCTTCTAGGATGTTGTCAAGTGTTTTCGCTCGACGATTCCATTCTTTGGTGGTTAGTTTGGCCCTTGTTCCTGTAACTCGAATCCTAACCCGGTATATCCCATTTTAATTTTACACCACTGTGAACCTTACGCCTTTTTTACTCTCTGATCGAGGTTCTCGGCATTGAAAAATCTTCGTAAACTAAATCACATGTGTATATGTTGATATTTAAGAGATATACAGTAAAGAAAATCAATGGCAATGGTGATATATGTGCGGATTAGACACTAAAAAAACACTCAGCAAATGTCTACAATTTAAGGAATGTGTTTAGTGACGGCATCAGATTCCTAATTGATGGAGAAAGGTCTCGTGGCAAGAAAAGCTGCTTCTAGGAGGTTGTCAAGTGTTTTCGCTAGACGATTCCATTCTTAGGTGGTTGGTTTGGCCCTTGTTCCTGTAACTCGAATCCTAGCCCGGTATATCCCATTTTAATTTTACACCATTGTGAACCTTATGCCTTTTTTACTCTCTGATCGAGGTTCTCGGCATTGAAAAATCTTCGTAAACTAAATCACACGTGTATATGTTGACATTTAAGAGATATACAGTCAAGAAAATCAAGGGTAATGGTGATATATATGCGGATTAGACACCAAAAAAAAAACACTCAACAAATGGCTACAATTTAAGGAATGTGTTGAGTGACGGCATCAGATTCCTAATTCATGGAGAAAGATCTGGTGGCAAGAAAAGCTGCTTCTAGGAGGTTGTCAAGTGCTTTCGCTCGACGATTCCATTCTTGGTTGGTTGGTTTGGCCCTTGTTCCTGTAACTCGAATCCTAGCCCCGTATATCCCATTTTATTTTTACACCATTGTGAACCTTACGCCTTTTTTACTCTCTAATCGAGGTTCTCGGCATTGAAAAATCTTTGTAAACTAAATCACACGTGTATATGTTGATATTTAAGAGATATATAGTCAAGAAATGAAAGGGCAATGGTGATATATATGCGAATTAGACACCAAAAAAAACACTCAACAAATGGCTACAATTTAAGGAATGTGTATAGTGACGGCATCAAATTCCTAATTGATGGAGAAAGGTCAGGGGGCAAGAAAAACTGCTTCTAGGAGGTTGTCAAATGTTTTCGCTCGACGATTCCATTCTTTGGTGGTTAGTTTGGCCCTTGTTCCTGTAACTCGAATCCTAACCCGGTATATCCCATTTTAATTTTACACCACTGTGAACCTTACGCCTTTTTTACTCTCTGATCGAGGTTCTCGGCATTGAAAAATCTTCGTAAACTAAATCACATGTGTATATGTTGATATTTAAGAGATATACAGTAAAGAAAATCAATGGCAATGGTGATATATGTGCGGATTAGACACTAAAAAAACACTCAGCAAATGGCTACAATTTAAGGAATG
Organism: Helianthus tuberosus; assembly: GCA_030545235.1. Lineage (NCBI taxonomy): Eukaryota > Viridiplantae > Streptophyta > Magnoliopsida > Asterales > Asteraceae > Helianthus > Helianthus tuberosus. The sequence continues at coordinate 155,338,960 of CM060409.1, forward strand.
TGTTTAGTGACGGCATCAGATTCCTAATTGATGGAGAAAGGTCTCGTGGCAAGAAAAGCTGCTTCTAGGAGGTTGTCAAGTGTTTTCGCTAGACGATTCCATTCTTAGGTGGTTGGTTTGGCCCTTGTTCCTGTAACTCGAATCCTAGCCCGGTATATCCCATTTTAATTTTACACCATTGTGAACCTTATGCCTTTTTTACTCTCTGATCGAGGTTCTCGGCATTGAAAAATCTTCGTAAACTAAATCACACGTGTATATGTTGACATTTAAGAGATATACAGTCAAGAAAATCAAGGGAAATGGTGATATATATGCGGATTAGACACAAAAAAAAAACACTCAACAAATGGCTACAATTTAAGGAATGTGTTTAGTGACGGCATCAGATTCCTAATTCATGGAGAAAGATCTGGTGGCAAGAAAAGCTGCTTCTAGGAGGTTGTCAAGTGCTTTCGCTCCTCGATTCCATTCTTGGGTGGTTGGTTTGGCCCTTGTTCCTGTAACTCGAATCCTAGCCCCGTATATCCCATTTTAATTTTACACCATTGTGAACCTTACGCCTTTTTTACTCTCTGATCGAGGTTCTCGGCATTGAAAAATCTTCGTAAACTAAATCACACGTGTATATGTTGATATTTAAGAAATATACAGTCAAGAAAATCAAGGGCAATGGTGATAATATACGGATTAGACACCAAAAAAAACACTCAACAAATGGCTACAATTTAAGGAATGTGTTTAGTGACGGCATCAGATTCCTAATTGATGGAGAACGGTCTGGGGGCAAGAAAAGCTGCTTCTAGGAGGTTGTGAAGTGCTTTCGCTCGACGATTCCATTCTTGGGTGGTTGGTTTGGCCCTTGTTCCTGTAACTCGAATCCTAGCCCGGTATATCCCATTTTAATTTTACACCATTGTGAACCTTACGCCTTTTTTACTCTCTGATCAAGGTTCTCGGCATTGAAAAATCTTTGTAAACTAAATCACACGTGTATATGTTGACATTTAAGAGATATACAGTCAAGAAAATCAAGGGCAATGGTGATATATATGCGGATTAGACACAAAAAAAAACACTCAACAAATGGCTACAATTTAAGGAATGTGTTTAGTGACGGCATCAGATTCCTAATTGATGGAGAAAGGTCTGGGGGCAAGAAAAGCTGCTTCTAGGAGGTTGTCAAGTGCTTTCGCTCGACGATTCCATTCTTGGTTGGTTGGTTTGGCCCTTGTTCCTGTAACTCGAATCCTAGCCCGGTATATCCCATTTTATTTTTACACCATAGTGAACCTTACGCCTTTTTTACTCTCTGATCAAGGTTCTCGGCATTGAAAAATCTTCGTAAACTAAATCACACGTGTATATGTTGACATTTAAGAGATATACAGTCAAGAAAATCAAGTGCAATGGTGATATATATGCGGATTAGACACAAAAAAAAAACACTCAACAAATGGCTACAATTTAAGGAACGTGTTTAGTGATGACATGAGATTCCTAATTGATGGAGAAAGGTCTGGTGGCAAGAAAAGCTGCTTCTAGGAGGTTGTCAAGTGTTTTCGCTCGACGATTCCATTCTTGGGTGGTTGGTTTCGCCCTTGTTCCTGTAACTCGAATCCTAGCTCGGTATATCCCATTTTAATTTTACACCATTGTGAACCTTACGCCTTTTTTACTCTCTGATCGAGGTTCTCGGCATTGAAAAATCTTCATAAACTAAATCACACGTGTATATGTTGATATTTAAGAGATATACAGTCAAGAAAATCAAGGGCACTGGTGATATATATGCGGATTAGACACCAAAAAAAAACACTCAACAAATGGCTACAACTTAAGGAATATGTTTATTGACGGCATCAGATTCCTAATTGACGGAGAAAGGTCTGATGGTAAGAAAAGCTGCTTCTAGGAGGTTGTCAAGTGTTTTCGCTCGACGATTTCATTCTTGGGTGGTTGGTTTGGCCCTTGTTCCTGTAACTCGAATCCTAGCCCGGTATATCCCATTTTAATCTTACACATTGAAGGACCTCTCTTGTGTGCTTTTATCCACTCCATATTCTTCACTGTTTTCCCTAGCTTTAAGCTAGTTGTAAGATTCTTGAACACCCTTCTTTACTTCATATTTTTATGGTTGAAAGATGATGAACAATGATAAACTTGAAGAACACAAAAGAACATGGTCATGATACTTTAACATAAGCTTAAAAATATAAGAATACATGTTGAATATGTTGATTTGCTTCTTGTTGATTGATGATTTGTGTTAGTGATGTTAGACATCATAAGGAACCTACTAGATTGTGATTAAACACATGATCTAGTAAGTTAAAGTGGTGATCTTGTGAAAGACCATGATCTTTATGCTTTATGTCTTCATGAACTTGAATAATGAAATTGGTCTTCATATGTAAATAGATTATTACAAAAATAATTTTCTCAAGAAACCAAGTTTATTTATAAGATTTACAAAGTCATGATTTCTAAATAAACTAGTCATTTTTTTAGTGTTTAAACAAGACTAGGAACATGATTGCAACAAGAAAAATACAAAAGAAATATTTTTAGAGAAATCATCTTACAAGTTGTAAAGGACTAAATCTTTTAATAAAGTGATTCACAAACAAAGAACCATGTTTTTAAGGGTAACTAAACCTACTAAATAACATGGTAAGTTACTACAAGTTTTTACAAAACTTCAAGCTCATGATATAGTGTAATTTACTTGATTTTGACACTCGGTAAGTGTTAAGTGAGTTGATGATTGTTGTGATGATTTTAAAAGAAAATAAACACATGTTTTGAAAACATGGGAAACCTCCATTTTTAGGGAAAACCATGTCAAAATTTTTATAAATTTTGACACTCAGGAAAATATAAACTTTGGTGAAACTTATTTACCTAAAACTATTTACCAAGGTTTCCCTAATTTTTATGTAAACTTCAAGTTAAGAAATGATGCTTTCTTCAAGATAAAAAATGATATTAAGTATGTATATTTTTTTGAAGAAAATATATATATTTATTGTTCACCAAATTTCGTGCTAAGTGTATGTAGTGTGTATTATATGTAATAGTGTGTTAAGACTTGAAAATACACTAAATACTCCTAAGGAGTAAAAATACAAAATACACATACAACCTGCTTAGACAAATACAAGAGAATATATTTATGAAAATATATTACTTGATAGATTATAGAACTTGGACAAGTTATGAACATGAAATGAAATTTTGGACAAAAATACATAACTCAGGTGAAAAATACAAGATACTTATATTTATTTTTGAGAAAATAACATAAGTAAGACACATAGTTAAAAATATAAATTATTTTTAACACAAGAACATATATACAAAAGATAGTGACTCGTACTTGTGCGATACAAGTCTAGTGACTGACGTTAATAAAACACGTATAGGTCACGACGCTATATAAGCAAACCCGGTGAAGTTTACGGCGCAAGAAACACAAAGTTGTGAGTTCATGCTCCCCATTTTCTTTTAACAGTTTTCAGTTTTATAACTTCGGGGGTGAAATACATGTTTCAAATGTTACAATATTTACAAATGGTATGATGGATACAAGAATTGAGAAATGATACGAGAAATGATATGAGAAATGATACAAGAAATGATACGAGAAATCGTGTCACGAATAGGGTACCATAAGCACCATTAATCAACAATATACCTAGACCGCAGAACAAAAGGTTAGATCTAACGGGTTTTCGGGCAGCCACACTCTTGGTGAGAACGAGTACCGAGTAGTGCTTTTGTGTCTCAGTCGTGAATCGGCAACTAGAAAAATGCCTATGGTTTGGATGCTTCCTATGTCGTGTCACATGTTAATGGCCTTGCAAACCATTAACAACCTAGATACATACATAAATACTTGATTTATACAAGATACATACAGAAATACTTGATTTATACAAGATACATACCATGTTTTTCATACAAAGTATACAAACGTTCAATACAAGAACTGCATGAATTCACACCAACATTATGTTGACGTTTTTCCAAAAACACACATGTATTTCAGGTAACTAAAGTGGATGTGCGCGCGGTCTTACTCTTGCTCATGGATGTTGTTTATGTTTGTCTTTGAATAAAGTTGTAATCTTTTCGGACAATATGCTGTCTTGTGATGTAAACACTTAAACCATGTTTTCAGTTATGAAATATTTGGTATTTGAAGTTATTTTTTTGAGCATGTAGTATGTTTACCTTTCGTATGCAATGAGAACCTTTCATGATCACACCTCGTGCTTCCGCCTTAGAAAGGGGTGTGACATTGATATCCTACCATGAATCCCTCATATGAAGATATGGAAGATTCTACGAGGATTTGGTTAATGAAAATAAAAACACAAGCAAAACACAAAACACATAATCACGTAATTCACATAATTATTTATCTTAGTTTACAATTTGTTATCATTTTGTTAATTTGTTTGATAACTGTGCACATGGATTTAAAGCACACTAGGAATCCAATCCGTGGATTTCATTTGGCACTTTAAACATTTTCCAAAATCTAACTATGAAGATAGGAAGATGTTAAAAAGAAAATTCGATTTCGATTACAAGGAATCATAACATTCGAATTAAGGTACACAAGGAATCCAATTAAGGACTCCGATTTGAGCGGTAACCATCCACAAGAATCTAATTGTGAAGATAAGAAGATCCCATATGGATTTGGAATTTGAAGTTGTTTCAAAACCTTGCACTGGACGTGCTTAAGTCAAAACATGAGGTAAAATGCTCATGAGGTTGAGGCGCTAGATATGCCAAGGTGACATATGAAGCAAAATTTGAAGGTTAAGTCAATGTATGAGAAAAATGTTTTTTTTTTTATGAAAACTATGCATGGGGTTCTTTTAGAAATGTGTTTAATGTTTTTGAAACCTTACATAATACTTTTGAAATCATAAAGTAGGCGTATTAGATAAGTATATTTATAAAATGTTTTAAAAATCATGTGAGATGAATTTTTGAAATTATGTATAAGGTTTTTGAAAATATGGATGATGCTTTTGAAATCATGCATTTGATATGTTAAGTAAATATACCATGTTAAAAAAATGTTTTCAAACTATATAAAATGTTTTTGAAATTATGAAGGTTTTTTTTGAAAAGTATATATTATGTATGTTGTTATGAAAACCAGAATGTAATGATATGGGTATGAGATCGAAAATACCCTTAGTTATCTAACCGAGGATTTGAAGTAACAATTTGAGTAATCGTCTAAAATTGTCACTTATTTTATGTACTTCCTTTCTTAGAATGAAACGAGTACTTGAAATTTTTGAGGAAATCATGAGCGATCACAAGAATGGGGGAATTACAAGAGTAGTTTGTTTAAAGAACATAATCATTGATGTAGGTATCATAGGGGAATGCCATACACACATGTAACTACACTTGTATATCAGAATTTGCGAACAATGATTTATTTATAAACTAAACACATTGTTTTCGAGTTCAACAAAAGCAAAGGAACAAAAATAACAGAAACAAATTATTCAAAGTAGCAATAACTTCTAATCAGCCAACTGCTCATCCGAGGGTCAGACTTGCATTGACAACCTCTGATCACTTATTACTGAAATAGCCCGTCTCGCCGTAGTTGTACCAAGTACCAGACGGTAAACGAGCTTGAGCAGGGTTGACTTGGGTTTGGTTTGGACCACCTTGGATTGGGTTGAATTGACAAGCATTTTCCAGGTGACCGAGTCGTCCACATGATGCACACAGACGACACTGCAGGTAAGCTTGGTGAGGTGCATTACACTTGTTGCACATCGGTGCAGTACCGGCATAAGGTTTCCTGGCAGGAGGTTGAGCAACAGCAAAGTTTGCAACAACTTTGTTTTGGATAGCAAAGTGGCATATGTCAACCAAATGTCCCCATCGTCCACAGTGGGTACATTTGAAGCAGGGTATCAGATTTGGATGATGACGGTTGCATCGATTACACCATGGGGTGGTTCCCTTGTATGGCTTCTTGGCTGGTGGTGCTGTCACCTGGCTAGGTTCTGCTTGATTTGGTACAACCCCTGCGGGTTTCTTTGAAGCCTTACGCTTCTTTGATTTTGGCGAAGGCTTGGCTTCTGCTTCCTTTGATGCTTCTTGAGTGGCTTCATTCTGGAGACGGAACATGGCAACGGCTAATTCAGCAGTCTTCAGAAATACTTCGCCTATTCGTTGGGCAAATTTAGTAGCCTGCTCGGACATCTGAGTGTTGCTGTGATGAAGAGACATTCTGGAGGAAATGAAAGACATAGGAGGAAACAAGTGAAATGTTATCGGATAATCAAAACAGAATGATTACGCATAGAAATTGCGATCATTTGTTTGTTACCTAACGCAAACAAATGAGATGGTGACTAATCAAAGTAATCGGGTCATATTAATGTATCGCGAAGACATGCTTTAGCCTATAAGTGGACATTCACCCCAAGAGTTCCCAGGTAAGAGTGACTGGTCCGATTATGTGGATTTGTACGAACACTCTATCCTTAGACAGAAAACTCAGAGTACAGGCATCCACCCTTCCAGATTGCACGTGTTCACATTATAAGACCCAACTTTGACGAGATTTTGAAAACTTAGAGGGTTCAAAACCTAGTAATCAATCATCCTAGAACAGATGATTGGTTTTCGAAGCGGATTCGAAATTTGTGTTCTGGTTGTGGTTGTCACCTAAGGTATCTGGTACGTTTGTGAGTCTTGATTTCTCGGTCCATAATTTCCACCGGTTCCTCGACGAAACGCAACTGGTCGTCGATAGTGAGTTCCTTGAAAGGAACGGTGAGGGTCTCATCTGATAAACATTTCTTCAGATTCGACACATGCAAGACATTGTGAACACCACTCTGTTGTGTCGATAACAAGTTATGGACCAGTGATTTGGCTGTCACCAACCTCTGCCCAACAAAAAGGTGATCGGCACTTCCGTCCGTACAATGCCTCGAACGGAGCAGCCTAGATGCTGGTGTGGTAACTATTGTTATATGAAAACTCCACTAACGGGAGGTGTCTTTCCCAGTTGTTACCAAAGTCGATTTCACATGCTCGAAGTATGTCTTCAAGGGTTTGGATGGTGCGCTCAGACTGCCCATCCGTCTATGGGTGATACGCCGTGCTGATGTCTAATCGAGAGCCAAAGGATGTGCGTATTGCCTGCCTTAAATCAGGTATAGCTCAAAATCAAAGGTAACAGAAGTTGGCACCTCGTGCCTATAAGCCAACTCTTCCAGAGGAATATTCACAAGGTGAGTAGACTCGTCAGTTCCCTTGACTGCAAGAAGGTGTGCTAGTTACATGCGGCGATCCATGATCATCCATGTGTTACTATTTCTGGTTCGAGTTCTAGGTAGCCCAGTGACAAAATCCATGGCAGTTTGTTCTCGTTTCCATATAGGTGGTTCTGGTTGCTAATACTTCACCTTGACTTTCCCACAAGTCAAACATCATTCCCATACCTAGCTAGGTGGCCTTCATGCCCGATCACCAGTACAAGGTTTATAAATCCTAGTGTCCCTCATCCAAACCCAGACGACTAGAATATCGAGGCCGGTGTGCTTTGCTCAACATAAATTTCCTACAGTTACTGTATAATGAAATCCACACTCGTTCCATGAGGGAGCGAATATTTTCTGACCTGCCAAGGTTGCTTTTCCATGCCCCGCATGGGTTCAATTTAAAAATCCTCTCCCTTCAGTTCTCCAGTTTGAACAGGGCGAGTCGGATCAGGTAAGTTAGAGTCGATAGTGAGCTGCAAAGCTCGTGTATGTTGCGTGTGAAGTGTGTATATAAGTTTAAGTATATTTTAAGCCCTTTTAAACTTTTTAGTCAAGTTTTAAATTTATAAAACACGATATTTACTAACACTAAACACACATATGGGCAAGTGCACCCATCGTGAGCGTAGTATAGTGTTGGTAAGATACCGAGGTCGTCCAAGGACACAAGAGCTTTTAGTACCGGTTTATCCTCAACGTCTAATCAAATCAAAAGTTTAGAAAAAGGTTTTAAACTAAGAAAAATAAAAACTAACTAAAATGCTAAAAAATAAAAATAAAAGAAAAACAGATAGACAAGATGAATCACCTGGCTCCGACTCGTGTTTAGTGTAACCTTTGATTATTTTCGCACTTTTGCACTATTTAAGAGATTACCTTAATTATTGTAGTAGGCCCCTCTTTTGAAGGTGACGTTACCCTCAACCCAGTAGTTTGAGCCAGCAAGGATACAATCCTAAAGGGTCGGATTATTAAAAGATAATTAATTAACTTATTAATGCGTATTGTGGTAGGCCCCTCTTTTAAAGGTGATGTTACCCTCGGCTAAGTAGTCTGAGTCAGCAGGGATACAGTCCTAAATAGCCGGGTTAAAGTATTAATAGTAGCTTACATATGAGGGGATCAAAGATTTTGGACCCCCGCCATCCAATACCGGTGGGTATTGAAGGAGGTACTACTAAATTTGACCCAGGTCCTTGCAGGATCTATACACTAAACAAGGCAAGACTCTTACCAAACCGTTCCCTTAACCCCCGACCAGGTAGCCAACATACCTCCATATAGACCGTGGAGATATGAATGGTGAAAATCTTTTATTTTATATAGACAGCAAAATAATGCCAAGACACCATGGACAAACGATAAGGAAGAATCACCTTCATCATAAGAAACTAGTTATTAAAGTCATTAATACATAACCAAGTAAAAAGTGCGAAAAGATTAAAAATAAAAAGTATTACACTAGACACTTGTCTTCACCAAGTGATGTAAGAGACTTAGGCAAACATGGCCTTTGATTGTCAAGAACTCTTACGATCATTCTTGGATCCCGAGATGACTCACACACTCTATGATGGAAAATGGATGATGGTGTTATGGTGGTGGTGGGTGGTGGGTGAAGTGTGAGAGAGGTGGTGTGCCAAGGGATGCTTTTGAAGTGAACCAAGAACCCCTATTTATAGCCTGTACAGAAGCCTGGACATGGCCCCGTGTCCACCCTTTTCTCTTTTTTCATTAATACAATTTGTCTGCATTAGCTCCACACGCTCTCGTGTCCACTGGGCACGGCCCCGTGTGCAGAAGCATATCTGTACTATCAAGATTTGCTCAGATTTTGTGAATCTTTACGTTGACCACGGCCCCATGTCCGCTAGACACGCCCCCGTGTTGGGAAATAGAAGCTTCTACAGGTTTGTCTTTTGTGCCAGGGCTGACCATCCTGGACACGGCCCCGTGCTTGCTGAGCACAACCCCGTGCTGAGCTGGGCACGCCCCTTGCTGAGCTGGGCACAGCCCCATGCTCAGCTGGGCACAACCCCATGCTCAGCTGGGCACAGCCCCATGCTCAACTGAGCACAGCCCCATGCTCAGCTTTCTTCTTGTTTTTGCTTTGGGAGTTGTTGTCGAGGGGTTGGGCATGCCACGTTTCTTCCTTTTCTTTGTATTTATGTTGGTTTTGGTTGTATATTTGTTCCTTTTGTTCGTTTAAGCTCATTTGACCTTGTAAATTCAAAAGGAAGACAAAAACACACTTTTTCCAACATTAGTACTAGAAAAGGGTTAGTTTTATGCCTTATTTGATGTAATTTATATGTTGCATTTTACACACATCAAATACCCCCACACTTGAATCTTTGCTTGTCCTCAAGCAAAACTCTTTATTATGTGGCTTACACACCCAAATGGAGTGGGTAGAAGAGAAGGTTTGGGCTTGTCTTGAGTGTCGGGAATCCAAGATCTTTATTGGGTTTTATGTTTATATTATTTACAATCCTATTCGTTATGATTTATTTAGAACGTTTCATAAGAGAAATTACTTATTTGGGCATAACATGCCTTTTTAAAATTCAATATATATACAAGTTCACATTCCTCACGGGGGATCACTCAACACTCGGCCGAAGATGTATTTTTGTGAAACACTCCAGAGCGGCATGGAACTTACTCCTACCATAAGCTTGCCAAGCAATCAATCCTCCTCCTTTTTAACTATACACCTTTGTAAATATCAAGAGGGCTTTTGGGGGAAAGGGTTAGGCTTGGGCTAAAGGTGGGTGGTTGGGTTAGTGGTTAGTAAAAGGGCGAAAGGTGTAAAAAGCGTCGGTTTTCATAAGACTCGTTATTTATTTATTTTTATTTTTTTTCAATTTTTTTTTATTTTTATTTTTTTGATGAAGCACTTCTTTCAAACGAAGTTGTTTTTGATAAACTTGTTTGTTTATTTCTTTTGGCTTCATCATCAATTTTTTTTTAACAAGTCATAAGAAAAACCGAGCCTTGTTACTAAAATAAAGAGTTTAAAATGAAAAAAGGTTTAGGTGGGTAAAAAGGGTGTTTGTTTTGGGTTAAGAAATGAAAAGGTTTAGGCTCAAAGGGGTTAACTAGGGGGATTTTGGGTAGGTGGTAAAAAAAATAATGGTATAGAAATAAAAAGGGTTAGTCCTAATGCCTCCGTCATTTACTTACTCGGGTTTAAGTTGGTAAGGACCAGGAATGTATCGTCATGGGAAGTTCTAGAGTTATAAGAAACCAAGCGGCTATTCACACAAGAAACGAAAGATGAGCATTTAATCTAAAGATGTGTATTTGTATGCTCAATAAAGGCTCAAAACTCACTTTTTGTGGGAATGGGTTTTTAATGTGATCAAGTATATATAATCAAATTTTAACTAGATTTGTCATGTCGTTTCATAATTTTCTTATGTTGGTTCTTTTTATCACGACGCGGTCGGTTGTAAATTTGTAAAAATATAACCGTTTTAGAAATTGTTATTCCCAAATTAAACCAAGACAAGTAAAAAAAATGATTTTTTTTTTTTAAAAATTGGGGTGATTAGCGGTTCCAATAGAGTTTTGTGTAAGGCTTGTTTTTAGGACTTGCAAAATTCAAGGTTTTCGAATCCCCCCCCCCCCCACTTAAATTACACATTGTCCTCAATGTGTCCCAAAAATAAGTTTTTCGGTTGATTAAAATGTGTAAAAGTGGGTTAAAAACAAGATTTTATGTTACTGGGTAGCTGAACACGGGGTGGTGTTGGCTGAGCACGACCCTGTGGTCAGACTGTCAGTATCGAATTTAAACAAAAGGCTGGGCACGGGGGCGTGTTCAGTGAGCACGGCCCCGTGTCCAGTTACCTGAACTGGGCATTTTCTGCAGAACCTCGGGCACGGGGCGTGTTGGGATGAGCAACTTCCTGTAATGAAGAAAAATCATTGGGAGGCTCTGTTTTTGTGCATGGGGTGTGGGTTCAAGTTTCCCTTAGTAACCTCCATCATCCCGAGTGTGTTTTATTCCTGAAAATTAAAAATAAACTAGAAAACGTAAAAGTTAATCTAAACTAAAACTACGGATACTTCCGCGGAATGCCTCCGTGGTGTGCCACGTTTATAAGGGTCCTTGGCTAGACCCACCTTATCAGGTGGTTCTGGCTCATCTTCAATTAGGGGGTCGTCATTGCCGAATGGATATTTCATTGATCGCTCAAGATAGACACTTTTTTTGAATGCCCCTAATTGAATAGGTAGATTGTTGCGCTTCTAGTTTTTCAAAGCTTCGTGGGTTTTTACAAAGGGTCGTCCCAACACTAGAGGAGCGTCATCAAGGATGACAAAGTCGGTTGGGATTACCATTTGATTTGTTTGAACCAAGACATCCTCAACTACACCGATTGATTTTATTACTTTCCGATTAGATAGAAAAATGGGTATTTGAAGTGGAGAAAAATCACTAATACTTAATTTATCGAAAATGTAGTTGGGCATTATATTAACACAACGATCTTTATCAATCGTGACATTACTAATAAAGGAGTTTTGAAAAAAAACATGGAACCGGTTTAATGTTGATTTCAAATGGGTCTTCTTTTATTAGCGAGGTTTGATCATTAGTTAACTTAATGCTTACCGTTTCGTTAATTTTAGTGTTAGTGTTTAACTCTTTTAAAAACTTAGCATGAGTGGGAATTAAGCAATGATTTTCAAAAGAAGGTGATAAGAGATTAATTTCTTCAAAATTAGACTCTTCTTGAATTTTAACGTTAACGGACTCACTTTTTTCGTTATTTAACTCATGTGTCGGTTCTTCACTTATTTGTTCTTCCATTTTTACACTTTTAACTATCTCTTTTTTACTTAATTCTTCTCTTGTGCGGGACTCCTCTTCCCTTGTGCGAGATTCTTTTATGTAGCACTCCATAGTTTTAAGGTGTTCTAATATCCTATCGGTCACTTCGGTGAGAGAGTAAGGATCGGGATTTTCAAAGCTCAAATCCGGTTGTTCGATCCTTTGTTCCTCATAATACTCATAGGGAGTAGATGGTTCATACCATTGTTCTTCATTGTAAGTATATGATGGATAAGGGTCGTAATTTTGTTCTTCATAATACTCATATGAGGTGGGTTGTTTACGCCAAGGTTCCTCATAGTAAGCATATGAAGGTGGTGGCTCATATCTTGGTTCCTCAAAGTATGAGTAAGAAGGCTCATACCTTGGTTCATCAAAATATGAGTATGAGGGAGGAGGTTCATACCTTTGGTCTTCATAGGATGTGTATGAAGTTGATGGCTCGTACCTGGGCTCCTCATAGTAGGGGTATGAAGTGGATGGTTGATATAAGTTACAATATTGGACCGAGTGCGGGTCACCACAATTAGTGCAATAGTTTTTCCTATAATCATCATCCTCATAGGTGTAGTTGTAACCTCCTGAGTATTGATCCATAAGAATCACTCAGCAGACCACAACCAAGTCTCGAGATCAGAAAAAAAACGAAAACAGAGGCTGGACACGGCCCCGTGTTCAGTGGACACGGCCCCGTGTACAGAATCTGTATCTGGGCGTTTTAATTAAAGTTACTGATTTCATTGAGCACGGGGGCGTGTTCAGTGAGCACGACCTCGTGTTCAAGCTACTGTATCTGGGAGTTTTATGAAAAATATGCAGCACGGGCCCGTGTTCAGCGAGCACCACCCGTGTTCAACCTACTTTAATGCAAAACTAAACTAAAATGTAGAAAAATGTGCGCGCGTTTAAAAATGTTTTGAAAAACTGATTAGGCCGTCGATTTTAAGCTTTCTTAAAATCCTTGTGTCCCCGGAAACGACGCCAAAAACTTGATGCGTGTGAAGTTTGTATATAAGTTTAAGTATATTTTAGGCCCTTTTACACTTTTTAGCCAACTTTTCAATTTATAAAACACGATATTTACTAACACTAAACACACATATGGGCAAGTGCACCCATCGTGAGCGTAGTATAGTGTTGGTAAGATACCGAGGTCGTCCAAGGACACAAGAGCTTTTAGTACCGGTTTATCCTCAACGTCTAATCAAATCAAAAGTTTAGAAAAAGGTTTTAAACTAAGAAAAATAAAAACTAACTAAAATGCTGAAAAATAAAAATAAAAGAAAAACAGATAGACAAGATGAATCACTTGGCTCCGACTCGTGTTTAGTGTAACCTTTGATTATTTCCGCACTTCTGCACTATTTAAGAGATTATCTTAGTTATTGTAGTAGGCCCCTCTTTTGAAGGTGATGTTACCCTCAACCCAGTAGTTTGAGTCAGCAAGGATACAATCCTAAAGGGTCGGATTATTGAAAGATAATTAATTAAGTTATTAACGTGTATTGTGGTTGGCCCCTCTTTTGAAGGTGACATTGCCCTCGGCTAAGTAGTCTGAGTCACCAGGGATACAGCCCTAAATAGCCGGGTTAAAGTATTAATAGTAGCTTACATATGAGGGGATCAAAGAGTTTGGACCCCCGCCATCCAATACTGGTGGGTATTGAAGGAGGTCCTACTAAATTTGACCCAGGTCCTTGCAGGATCTATACATTGAACAAGGCAAGACTCTTAACAAACCGTTCCCTTAACCCCCGACCAGGTAGCCAACATACCTCCATATAGACCATGGAGTTATGAATGGTGAAAATCTTTTATTTTATATAGACAGTAAAATAATGCCAAGACACCACGGACAAACGATAAGGAAGAATCACCTTCAACATAAGAAACTAGTTATTAAAGTCATTAATACATAACCAAGTAAAAAGTGTGAAAAGATTAAAAATAAAAAGTATTACACTAGACACTTGTCTTCACCAAGTGATGTAAGAGACTTAGGCAAACATGGTCTTTGATTGTCAAGAACTCTTACGATCAATCTTGGATCCCGAGACGACTCACACACTCTATGATGGACAATGGATGATGGTGTTATGGTGGTGGTGGGTGGTGGGTGAAGTGTGAGAGAGGTGGTGTGCCAAGGGATGCCTTTGAAGTGAATCAAGCTCTCCTATTTATAGCATGTACAGAAGCCTGGACACGGCCCCGTGTCCACCCTTTTCTCTTTCTTCATTAATACAATTTGTCTGCATTAGCTCCACACGCCCCCGTGTCCGCTAGGCACGGCCCCGTGGGCAGAAACGTATCTGTACTATCAACATTTGTTCAGATTCTGTGAATCTTTGCATTGACCACGGCCCCGTGTCCGCTTGACACGCCCCCTTGTTGGGAAATAGAAGCTTCTACAGGTTTGTCTTTTGTGCCAGGGCTGACCATCCTGGACACGGCCCCGTGCTCGCTGAGCACGGCCCCGCGCTGAGCTGGGCACGCCCCGTGCTGAGCTGGGCACAACCCCATGCTCAGCTTTCTTCTTGTTTTTGCTTTGGGAGTTGTTGTCGATGGGTCGGGCATGCCACGTTTCTTCCTTTTCTTTGTATTTATGTTGGTTTTGGTTGTATATTTGTTCCTTTTGTTCGTTTAAGCTCATTTGACCCTGTAAATTCAAAAGGAAGACAAAAACACACTTTTTCCAACATTAGTACTAAAAAAGGGTTAGTTTTATGCCTTATTTGATGTAATTTATGTGTTGCATTTTACACACATCAATGTACGTTCAAGTTTTCATAGTTGTAATCATCCTAATGTTCCCTCCAGTGATGCCATTGACTGATTTAGCTCTGTCAAAGCCAAGGCACACGGGAGGCCCTTGTGATAGGTCTAAATAACGCATCCGGTACCGTCCAAGTAAAACCTCCATCTAAAATCCCAAGGCCATGGTTTTCACCGCCAGTTGTGTGTCATGCAGTTCCTCTTTATAACTCCATCACGTAAGTCATCACTCTCTCGTGTTGCGTCGGTGTGTAACTTAGACTTTGGTTCGGACCATCATGGTATACCACTAATTCACCCACACCCTCGGGTAAGGACGATGCTCAGTCCATTGCAGAGTTGGAATTCGAAGGCTGAAAAGACATCCTCCTGTTTCGTCTTTCACGAACACAGCACCCTACTGTGCTAAGGAGATTTAAGCTATGCGACCTTCGAAAATCCTGTGGGTAAGCTGCGATAGTATCTAGTGAAACCAAGGACTTGCTGCATCCCCAAAGGAATCTTTGGTGTCGATCAGTTTCTAACAAGATGCATCATAGCGAGATCCACGTGTATTCCCACTCGGTTGGTTACATGATCAAAATGCATTTCTCGAATCTAGATGTGACATTTAACAAGGCTTCACACGTAATGGCTCGTCCCACAGAAGCGCTGAAATAGGATACATATGCCACCCATGGTGTTCCTTTCTCCTAGTCATGATTCAGAACATCGTCAACAAATACGGTCGGTTCATGTGATCCTTGTAGCTGCTGGTGTGTTGATCAACTCATTGATCCTGGTGTACAAAGTTGAAATGGCTGCATTGCGTTCGACATGCTGTTCTAAGAGCATTCTCTTCTTGGACTTCCATCTGATGATAGTTCGTTCGCTAGCCAATCCTTGAATGGAAGCTTGTTCCTCGCAACTGGTCGACGGGTTGTCAATACGTGGTCGAGGCAAACGGTTCTTGACTGTCACCTTGTTGAGTTTTCGATAGTCAATACACATACGAAAAGGCTTCTCTTCATGGGTATAGCGAGGGCTCCTCAAAGCGAAATCCCTTGTCCGACAGTTTCCTGTAGTTGGTTAAACAGCTCCTGCAACCCTCCTGGTGCAACACGGTTGAGAGTACGAGTAGTTAGAACTGCCTCTGGCGTGAGGTCAAACTGAGTTCCTACCTAACAGTTGTAGAGATGATCCTGGAAGTTCCTCAGGTAGCACATTGAGGGTAATCACGAACAACTGGTGGATCCCCGATCCTCTTTTTCCTAACCTTACGTCAATAATAGTTGCTAACATAGCGGGGTAATCCCTCCGTAGCCACTCCTGTCTTTCGTTGTTGAAATGACTCTAACCGTTGCGCCACTCTGACGCATTAGTACAGATACAATCCTCCACAAAGGAGAGGGATTTGTAGAATCTTCTCCTCATAGGGTACATCTATCAAGAATAACCGAAGAAAGGTCGATGTCGAACACTTATCCCACAAGGTCGAGTTTGCATCCCGACGATCATATGAGGTTTCCATTGTCTCACTATCAGCCGATTCGACAATAGGTTGGGTTTCAAGAAGCATCAGGGTTATATAGAACAGATACGAAGTGATTCGTTACCTAAAATGTGTATGCCACCATGTTATTACAATCCTAGCGTCGCCCACGCCAATCCTAAATGCCCCTCCATGAGCATCATTTCCCGTGTGGTTGTACTTGTTGCAAGGATTTCCAGTACAACCGTCGTTTCCTTGGTTGTTGTCGTTTTGATTTAGCAACAGCCACTCCATGTCGTAGGCACCTTCATTTCTATATTGTTGGTTGCCATTTCAAGTACCTTGATGTTGCCATGACTGTTGCCTCCAATGCTGTCGTTTGAAACGGAGCTCTACGATCTTTCATCGATAGGGTCCATCTTTTCATATTCCGTGCCATGTTATAAGGCGCTACCCCTTGTGCTGCCAGTTTCACTATCCATACCATTGTCGATTGTCATCGTTTATGTCCCGATTAATTCGTAAAAGTTGACTCCCATGAGTCACTGGCTGGGGTTAAGGATTCGATTGGAGTCAAATCGCTGATGTTCATTGCTGGTAACTAGGGTCGTTCAAATGCTGAAGTCCATCGTTCTTGCAAGTTGACTGAGTAATACACGGTATGTTACGTGGTTGTTGCAGAAGTGATTGCACTTCGGAATCTAAAGCATCAATACATTAAGTTCCAACAAACGAATAAAGGTAAGAAAGATATAGACCAATCATTGTCGTTGCAACATCCAACTCGGGGATGTTCGTACAAGCACCTAACATTCTACACAGTTCGCTAGGCGTTCAGATGGGTGTTCAGGTAATACTCGATAGCATCGAGATTCGAAAGGATCCAAAGAGGAATGAAAAGTTCACGTTCGAGTAGGGGACAATCAATGCTATGACCCCTATAGGGTTGTTATGTTTCACATCAATCAAATAACGGAACGAACCCCTTTTTCACTTGTTAAGCCTCACTGGGACTCGCAAGCACCCCACATTATTATTATGTGTGCACCCACAATAATATTGTGATTTGCATGCTCATCTCAGCTCCTCTTAACTCATGTCAAATGGTTCCTCAAACTCAAGTAGCAACCAAAGAGCATCACGAAGCGTAAATCATGAATGCTTAGGGAAATACCACCCTATCAGTTACATAACACATGCAAGTAATACATGAATTCATATTGTTGTGCTAAACGTGCAATCACATGCAATATCATATGTAAGTGTTCACTAGTTATGCAGTACAATGAGTATATAAGAGACGAACCTTGCAATCTGGAGTTGAGTGTCATGGTCGTATTCACGTTTTCAGAAATGTTCGATTATAGTCTGGTTTTACAAAAAAAGTTTTTCCCGTTTTTAAAACCAAGTTCACTATAACCAATGGCTCTGATACCAATCTGTCACACCCCCAAATTACCACATGCCACATACCAGGATCTAGCCACCAATCACATTGAACTCATAGGTATATTTTAATAAAACTTTCATTCATTAACAGTAGTGTTACAATGTTACAAATAATTCACAGTAGACAGCGGAAGCATAATTCATTCGTTAAGTGTTTATAAACCACATGTAAAAACCATTAGTCTTGTGTTGCGATTCCATGTATCTCGACCCATGACCACTCCAGCCTCCCAGACAGCAAGTTCCAATCAATATGCACCTAAAGGCCTGCAAGGCATGTAATAGAGAATCAACAACAAAGTTGAGCGAGTTCACAGTTGGTTGTCCATTTTAAACTTGTTCCAAAAACCATATATTCTTCCGAAAACCATGTTTAAACCTATTCCTTGTTTCCCAAACCTAAAGCGATGAGTTGTCACACGGGTCGGGTTCGAAAGTTTAAGCGGTTGTTTAGACCGCTTATCTTACGACCCTATATAAGCACTAAACATAAAGCGATGAGTTAAACATGTCAAAACATGTTTAACGAAGTTTGAAAACAGGTTTGATATAAAAACAAAGGGTTTTGATACCCAAGAGTAGTTTGGTTACAAAATACGCATAAACGCGTATTTTGACCCAAACTATGACTCGTCACTATGCCTAAATAACGTGGTAATCAGTAGGTATAGTCACAAGGGACTATAACCACCGTGATTACGCTCACGGTGCGAAGTTCAAACGAACTTCATGTTGACCATAAACTGGTCAAAGCTGAAAGTCAAACACAGTTTGACTTTCATGCTTAAAACGCGTAAAAGAACAAAAGAATACTTACAACGGGCCCAAGCTAGGAAGATCTTGATTTAAATGTTCAGGTATGAAGCATAAAGCTTCAACTTAGAGCATAAAATCAGATCATGTGTGGGTTGCAAATGAAATGGGGTTGGGTTTATATAGGATTCGGACAACCGTTAAGATCGTTCATCGAAAACCGAGCTTCGATCTTGTCCTTACAAGTATGCCCCCTGTTTTAGAAAACCATGGACACCCCAAAATAAGCCCCTATACTTGATAAAACCATTTGCAAGTGAGGGGAACAACTGGAACAAGCTATAAACATGATTCTGCTGACCTGGGGGTCACTCGCGCCCCGCATAAGAGCCATAGCAGGCTTACGGGGCCCGCCAGAGCAGCAGATCAGCAAACAAGTTTCATAAATTGCAGTAATGGTCCCTGCACATGTTTAAGGCCCTTTTTGACACGTTTAAAGCTCGTTAAGCCATTTTCAAGGCTCTACATTGATGCCTAAACATAAGGGACATGAAAAATGCTCAAAAATATGTCGTACGATCATGTTATTCGGTTAATTATGACGAAACACGAACGGACGTGAAAAACGATCCAAATTACGACGAAACACGAACGGACGTGAAAAACGATCCAAATTACGCGACGAATGGAATTTAATCATGGGAATCACTAAAATAAAATATTTTAATGATTACATAAATTTTTGGATGTCCGGATGTATTCAGAACGTGAGATATGCGCGAAAATGCAAACTTATGCACTTTTTGACGCTTTTAGTCCATGTTGATCAAATAAGTTTATTTTTGCGCACCAAACACCTCAAAGCCTATTTATAAGATATGTAAAGGATATTTAGGGCATGTTTAACTTATGATCATATTCCAGAATGTCCGTTACAGTGCGAATCGGCATACTTTCGCTGTTTGTCGAAATTAGTCCCCGTAAGCGAATAAACTTGATTTCAACACACCAAACCTTCCAAAACTTATTTCTAAGTTATGTAAAGGTTATTTAAGGTATGTTAAGCCCATGTCACTGTTCCGGAGTGTTTTTTGCGTAAAACTGATTACCTTTACGCATCAGTTCACGTATAACTTTCCAGAAAGCGATTTAGAGCTCGAAATCGAACAAGAATTGATATGTGCAATTGATACACATATTTATAAAAATCCCAAGTATGAAACACAACATTTAATTGATTGGGTATTTGTTTGATGGCCGTGGAGGCACAGATGTCACACATATGCTTAAAGTTCAATTATGCATGAAAAGGGCATTTTGGTCATTTACCTAAGGCATATAAACTACCTATCATACAACTAATTAAATCTAAGTGACCATAAGGTATAACCTCGGAAGGTTATTCCCTATACAACTATGGTCACTAAACATGCTTGGTCGGATCCTAATGATCGACCGAACAGGTTGAGTTTGAATGTCTAAGCGGTTGTTTAGACCGCTTGACTTACGACTCTATACAAGCACTAAACTAAAGGTGACGAGTTAAACATGTTAAAGCATGTTTAACTAAGTTAGAAAACAGGTTTTGATATCAAAACAAACGGTTTTGATACCCAAGAATAGTTTGGTTACAAAATACGCATAAATACACATTTTGACCAAAACTATGACTCGTCACTACACCTAATCAACGTGGTAATCAGTAGGTATAGTCACTAGGGACTATAACCATCGTGATTACGCTCACATTGCGAAGTTCAAACGAACTTCGTGTTGAACAAAGACTGGTCAAAGCAGAAAGTCAAACACTGTTTGACTTTCGCTTGAAAAACGCATAAAAGCACGAAAGATACTTACAAAGGGTCCAAGCTAGGAAGATCTTGATCCAAGTTGCTCAGGTATGAAGTACTAAACCCCAACTTAGAGCAATTGAATCAAATTGTGAGGAACAAGGAATGAAGGTGATGGGTATTTATAGAAAACCCACAACCGTTAGGATCGTTCCACGCAAAACGTGCTTCGATCTTGACCCTCCAAGTGGGCACATGGTTTTGAAATACAATGGGACATGAAATACCATCAAAATTCATCAAATGGTATTGAAAAACCATGGACAAAACCATCAAAGCAGGCTGAAAAGCCAGATTCAATGTTTCTGATCTGAGCTACTGACGCGGGCCGCGTAAGAATAAGCACAACCTTACGCGCCCCTCCTAAGATCTTTGGCAGATTTACACTTTTGGTCCCTGCAGCCTAGAAACTTGCTTTTTGATGCATATTTGACACGTTTAAGCCCCGTTAACCCCATTTCAAGGCTCTAAAATGAAGTTAAAGTATAGGGAACTTAAAATATGCTCAAAAACATCTCGGATGTTGGTTCATTTGGTCGTACGGTTGCGTTATTCGGGTAATTACGACGGAAGTCGTAACGAACGCAAAAACGATCCAAATTAAGCGACGAATGGAATTTTTGCTTGCCAATCACTAAAATAACATATTTTATTGATTAAAAAAATTTTTGGATGTCCGGATATATTCAGAACGTATGATATGTGCGAAAATGCAAACTTATGCACTTTTTTACGCTTTTAGTCCCTATTGATCAAGAAAGTTTATTTTCGCATACCAAACCTCTCAAAGCCTATTTATAAGCTATGTAAAGGATATTTAGGGTATGTTTAACTTATGATCAAGTTCCGGAATGTTCGTTACTATACAAATCGGTATAGTTTCACAGTTTGACACAAATAGTCCCTACGATCGAATAGACTTGTTTTCAACACACCAAACCATCCAAAACTTATTTCTAAGTTATGTAGAGGTTATTTAAGGTATGTTAAGCCTATGTCACTATTCCGGAGTGTTTTTCTTGTTAAACTGATTGCGTTTACGCACCAGTTTGTGTATAACTTTCTAGAAAGCGATTTAAAGCTTGAAATCGGAATCGAATCAAATCGTAAAATCACCAAACACAAATACACACATAATAACACCAAAAAACATTGTTTTATTAATAATTAACGTTGTTTTACAATGTACATCGATTACAGAGCACAATTGTCACATAAATCGTATAAGTGTGAGTAGGAATATGAGAGTAAGCATGAGCATAAAACGTATTGTTATGAACATGAGTATATGAATACAAGTATGAGTATAAATATGAATAATAAACATAGATGTACAAGTTTGAACATGAATATAGGTATAAGCATAAAACGTATGGGTATGAACATGAATATGAGTGTAGTCATAAATTGAATGTGAGTATAATCATAAGTACAAGTGTAAGCATAAAGCGTATTGGGTGAGTATGAGTATAAATATAAGTATGACTGTAAACATGAAACGTATCATTGTAAATATTGGGTATAAGTAGAAACATGAAACGTATCGTTGTAACTATGAGTGCAAATATGAGTATCATAAAAGGTGTGAGTATGAGTACGAGTATGAACATAAGTGTGTAAATATGCACATAAGTATAAACGTGAAAAGCATGAGCAAGAGTGTGAATATGAATCTAAGTATAATCATAACGGTATGAGCGTAAATATATGTGTAAACGTAAATTGCATGAGTATAAGTGTGGATATGGATTTAAGTGTAAACATAAGTGTACGAGTATAATTACAAGTATAAACGTAAATTGTTTGAGTATAAATATGAACATGAATATAAGAGGACCTAAGTGTATAAGTATGAATAAAATGTGTGAGTATGAATATAAGTGTAAACATAATTTGTATAAGTATGAATGAAATATATGAGTATGAATATACGTGGAAGCACATCTTTATAAATATGAATATAAGTAAAATGGATGAGTATCAACATGAATATAAATATAAGTGTAAACATAAATGTATAAGGATAAATGTAAGTATAAACGTGTAATGTATGAATATTAATATGAAAATGAATATACGTGCAAATGTATAAATGTGAATATAATTATAGACATATAATTGTATGAGTATGAATATAAATTTGAGTATAAGTATAAACATATAATTGTATGAATTTGAATATAAATTCGAATATAACGTAAATGTATATTTGCAAATATGAGTATAACGTAAAATGTATAAACATGAAAATGAATATGAATACAATCATAAGTGTGTAAGTATGAATATAAGTGTAGACATAAGATGTATAAAGACGAATATGAATATGAGTGTAGGAAATACTGATTTTGTATATGGTATTAATCGAAATATACGAACTTAGGCACGTAAAGATCAATAATTTTTTAGTATGAAAGGAAGGAAAACGAGTGACATGCGTGAGATTGTCGCGTTATATTGACTAAAAACGTGTAAGATGATATGCATGTGTAGTTGTTTGAGCAAAACGTGGAGTTTATTGAATCGAAATAGGTTGAGTCGACATGGAATGTAGAATCTAGTTTGTGAATGTAAGAGAGTATAAAACATCTGTTTGTTATGTGTGTTGTACTTTGTGAAAGAATGGAAATGCTACTATGGTTTTAAAAGAATATACATAGTTGGAAGTTGTCGGTTCTTATGAAGTTTTCTTGCCCACGTGTTTTTTAGTTCAATTGACGTATTAAGTGATGTTTGAACAGGTTCCAGAAGTTAACAAGTTTGCATTGTTTTGAATGACCTTGTGTTAAAGAAGAAATTCGAAGTTTAGAGGTTCTTGCGAAAATGTTGATCCTTAGAAAAGAAATTTGTTATATGAACTTAGTGATTGTTGAAAAGTTTTCTTAATAAAATATTTTATTGATTTTGTAAAGAGTTCTAGTGAACGAACGATCATTATTTGTAATATTTTGTAGGTGTGTACGAAAAGTTGGTTTGATTCCCAATTGAAACTAAAAATCTTTAGAATAATGATATGAGATAAGTGTGTTTTAATAATTACGTTGAATACGAAATTTTTGTGGGCAATGGATTTATTAGACCGACTAAGTTGATGAGTAGCATTTCATAAGACTTTGAAAATCGAGGAACAAGTGCTTATGGTATGATTAAGAATTTCGTGTATGTGAGTTATGTGGAAATAGATTGTAGGATAAGAAATACGTTTGAATAAACAATGCATTTTGAAATAAATAGGGATTTTGACGAATAATAAATGATTTAGGTATAAACATGATCGTGTTTGCATAATAAGGTCTATTAAAAGAAAGTCTTGGTAACGACCACCTAGGTAAGAGAATCACCCCTAACCCATTGGCGAGGTCATTGTAAGATGAGAAAAGAAGCGGAATTAATCGTCAAGGTAATGAAATCAATCCTATCTTGATAATATGTCTCTGTTTGTTGTTAAAATGAGTGTAAATAAAATTATGTGAAATCATGCATGTGAGATAATATATATATATATATATATATATATATATATAGGGGGCCGCTAGAATGAGAACCACCACGAGTTATGAGAACCACGAGAACCAAGTGCCACGGATATATATATATATATATATATGGGGCCGCTAGAATGAGAACCACCACGAGTTATGAGAACCACGAGAACCAAGTGCCACGGAGGGGCGTTGACCATATATATATATATAGGATGTATCATGAGAAAACTAGTTTAAATGAGAAAACAAAAAACTAACTAAAAAATCCTAAAAAACATACCAATTTTTTTTTACAAATTTAAAAAAAAAATCGCTAGTTTTTATGCATGGAAAAAAATTTCAAAAAAAAATTAAAAAAAAATCGTTTTTGTTGTATTGCATATGTGCACTATTACGGATATAGTGCACATGTGTAGTACACATATAATGCACATGTGCAGTACAACAATTTTTTTTGAAACTTTTTTATATGTAAAAAATAGCGACTTTTTATAAGAAATTGTAAAAACAAATATTTTTTTGTATGTTTTTTTGCTTTTTTTAGGCTTTTTTAGTTAGTTTTCTAGTTTTCTCATTTAGATGTAGTTTTCTCATGATCCTCTCCCTATATATATATATATATGTGTGTGTGTGTGTGTGTGTGTGTGTGTGTGTGTGTGTGAAAAGTTTTAGTATGATGAGTGTGTAAAAAGAATAATCTCAAGGATAATTCGAATGTGAAAAGGGAGGATTGTATCAAATAGAGTTGATAATAGTAAAACGTAGGTTCGATTAAAACTTGGATGGTTCCAAAATGGAACATTGACTAACCAAAGTGGTCGAAAAGTCTTTTGAATTTGAGAAGCATGCTTTGGCCTAATAGGTAAAATACTCTCGCCGACATGTCGGATAACGGTATTCACCCTTGCGGTTACTACATGTTCCAATTCAATTGAAAGTTCGAAACTCGACGGGTTTTATGAAAAACAAGAAGTGGGTTTTGGATCGATGTATGACCCTAACGAGTCAATCAGAAGAGTTTACAATCTATTTCAAAGGCGGATTCAAAGAAATAGACGTGTAACAACTTGATTCTCCTTAATTATCTTCTTATTATTGATTCCAAAGCTTTTACAGATCGTTTGACAAACTGGCAGCACCTCGGCTCTGAATCGGAAAAGTTACAAATGAACAAGCAACACACCTATATATAGTGAGTTAATTCTGCTTGAAAGTGGCACGGCCATTTCAAACGAAATCACAAAGTTTAATTTCGTTTGAAATGGTCAGTCCCATTTCAAGCGAAATTACCCACTTAAACATAAAACCTAGATTCTAACCTGCTGTGTACTACCTAATCCTATCTAGACATAAGACTCGATAAAGACAAAGTTAACAGATATTTGTGCACCAACAGACTTCCCCTTGGATGTTGACGAAGTCTTTGGCGTCGAGTCTTCAGTCTGATCTCTTTCCATTTTATCTAACAATGTAAGCATGCTTCAAATCTCCTCTTCTTCTATCAACAGCTAGCATTAATCACAGAATCTGAATCTTTAACAACCTTCAAACTCCCCTTTGAATGTAGATCCAGGAACTGTATCTGACTTTTAAGTCTTCAGACTCCCCCTATCAATTAGATGGGATTTTGCTTAGCTGTTTTCTCAATTACAAACCTGTTACCTGTACAATCTCTACCTAAACATAAGATTTATGATTATAACAATTTCAATCCAAACTTACCATTTGACTTCATTTGTTGGTTTTGTCAGAATTTAGAAATCCATTTAAGTATCCAGGTCCAAATTAATGACCCTGAGAACTTAATTTGTCTACCAAGTCCAACTTAACGACCTTGGTTAACCTGAGACAAAACACGCTGACATTTTGTACAAACTAGTTCAAACAATATCTGAAATTTACAAGTTGCAATTTAATGAACTTGTTTTGACTTATCATTTTCACAAGTTTAATATGTTAAGCTCACAACTCATCTTCCAGCTCAGAAACTTCCTGCATCTGCTTCAAATTTCGAATCTGAAGATCAGCTTTCCACTTTGATTTGTCGAAAAATAAAGCAGAAATGTAAAATCTTTTTGGATTTATGAATAAAATTTCTAAACTAGAAATGAAATACAGAAATAAAATGCAGTAAATTTAAACTATTTACAAACATATTTTTGGTGAGCGTGTTAGGGAATCATATCAGCTATTCGACAAGTCACAAGTACTGTTAAGCTTTGATTTCATACTCGGAATTAAACAATTCACTTAGATTGTCGATATACTGATCCACTTAAATTCTCACACAATTTTCAATCTGTCCAGGATACGAATTAGGTGATTTAAGAACTTAAACTCATTCATGTGTCCCACCTCTTGAATATACTCCTGTATCCAAATCCCAATATTCAGTCTTACAGGTGAGTATACCACAAATGATATCTGTAAGGGGTTAAAATGCGAGGGCCGTGAGAGCTCAGTTCAGAACTTCTGTTCAGCAAAGAGATGACGGCTTCGACTTTTGTTGTGTCCCCTTTAGAGGATCTTTTTTACAACAGCACATGATTAGCATTTTGCAATGTTTCATCATTTTTATGCTGAGGAAGATGCTATGTTAAAAGCAAGCGTAAAGTATTATACGGGGACTAGGCCATTGCTTCCGCAAAATCAGAAGTCCCGGGATAATACCCCAGATATCACCGAGTATAAAGACCTAGTATCTCAGAAAAAGGGATCTTTCAAACAAGATTTCAGGGGTTACCTATATATCCAAGTTGTGTTCCCCACGAAATAAGTAAGTAAATATTTAGGTTTATATCCCGAACAAACCTACTAAATGTGCAAAAACCTATCGGCACATCATCAGCGAGTCTGTTGAAGACTTTTTAAACTTTACATATCTTTAGCATACCGTAACTGTCAAGCCAATGTACTATCATTTTCCCTTTTTACACAAGCTCTTTTTCAATTCTCTATTGTTTTTGAATATTGAAATATCTCATGTTTTTGGATTTTTAAAATTTTTACTGTTTTTGTATTTTCTGAAAATATTACCCTATACTCCCCCCCCCCCTAAATACCAAAACAAGTAAAAAATCGACAAACCATTGCAGATTGCTTCTCAACATCATCATCTACAGTGGTACCTTCATCAACGCCAAGAATCTCTTCCAACACCGATAAAAGCTTCATACCGTTCAATTTTAACAAATATTGAAAACGAGTTTTGTCAAAAGCTTTGGTATGTAAATCAACTTTTTGTTCGCCAGTGTGGATTTTCTTAATTCGTATCAACTTCTTCTCGAAACAATCTCGGATGAAGTGATGACGAATTTCAATGTGTTTTGTTTTAGCGTGATGAACATGATTTTTTTAATGTTTATCGCTGCCTCATTATCAACAAAGATAGGGGTGTTAAGAAATTGCAAACCGTAGTCGCGCATCTGTTGCTGGATCCACAAGATCTGAGAGCAGCAACTGCTATCAGATATATACTCAGCTTCACATGTGGATAAAGCCACAGAGGTCTGCTTCTTGCATTGCCAGGTAACCAATCTTGGTCTGAAAAACTGGCACCCCGATGTTGTTGATTTAGCGTTAACTTTGCAGCATCCGAAATCGGAATCGGAATACCCTTCGAGCGTGAAATCGCCTTCTCTTGGATACCACAACCCTAGTGATGGAGTTCCTTTCAGGTAGCGTAATATCCTTTTTACAATTACCACATGCGAAGCTCTCGGGTTAGATTGAAATCTTGCTGCGAGGTAGGTTGGGTACATGATATCGGGTCTAGAAGCTGTCAAGTACATTAGCGATCCGATCATGGAACGATACAACGTTTCATCTACCTTCTCTCCGGTGAGATCAGGGTTTATCCCATGGTTAGTCGCTAATGGGGTGGCAGCTGGAGTAGAACCTGACATCCTAAATTTCTCTAAGATATCATGAACATACTTCGTTTGATGTATGAATATTCCCTTAGGCAGTTGATCAACTTGAAGTCCCAAAAAGAATTTCATCTCACCCATCGATGACATTTCAAATTTTTGCTTCATAACTCTTTCAAAGTCTTTGCACAAATTTTCATTTGTTGACCCAAATATGATGTCGTCCACGTATATTTGAACTATCAGAAGATGTCCATCGACTTCTTTGGTGAAGAGAGTGGCATCCACTTTTCCACGGATGAAGCTGTTGGCTAGCAGGTGTTGAGACAATGTCTTGTACCAAGCTCTCGGGGCCTGGTGTAAACCATACAACGCTTTATCCAGCAAATAGACCTTGTCTTTGTGGATTGGATCGATAAAGCCCGGTGGTTGTCCGACATATACCTCCTCTTTTACCTTCCCATAGAGAAACGCCGATTTAACATCTAGCTGATAAACTTTAAAAATTTTCCAAGATGCAAATGCTAGGAAGATTCTGATCGCTTCTAGTCTAGCAACCGGAGCATACACTTCAGTGAAATATATCCCCTCCTGCTGACTGAAACCCTGGACTACGAGTCGAGCTTTGTTATGAATAATAACTCCTCGATCGTCTCTCTTACACTTGAACACCCACTTGGTGTTTATCTTCCTTTGACCATCTGGTAAATCTACCAATTTCCACACTCCTAATTTCTCAAACTGACTCAGCTCCTCTTGCATCGCGTTGACCCAAGAATCTTCAGTTAGTGCTTCTTTGTATATTCTCGGTTCGATCTGCGAAATAAAACAACTAAGTGAAAACTCAATTTGTAAAGGAGCAACTATAGAATAAAAACAAGTAAGGCCTTGGTCAATTTGTCGTCTTGTGCGAACGCCTGATTGTGGTTCTCCAATAATCAACTCTTCTCGGCATCACCTCGCCTGGAACATCTACCTCGTCTTCCAAATTTGTAACATTCTGATTTGCACCTTGTTCACTGACTGGAATTGTTTGACTTAATATCTGGATATGCTCCCCCTCAGAATCTGAATCACCACGATCAAATATAGGTCTATCTTCTTGATTATCATTGACAGCCGTCTGATTGTCAAGATTTTGCTGAATATCATCATGTTCTCCAGCATTACATGGACTGGCTTCTTCGTCATTGGAAGCATGTCGTTGACGAATGTAAGTTTCTGCTGGAAATCTTTCCTGCGATTCTTCATATTCTCTCAGAATATCCAACTCGTCAAAGAAATCTGATTCTTCTTCTATGTCAAACAAATCCCACAATTTATCGTAATTAAAACGCCTGAGTCGCCTGGATTCTGTGGTGGCATGGTATAACCTTGACACTCAACATTATGTACTTCGATGATCCGCTTCAAGCTTGGAACAAAGACTCATTTCAATGGACTTGAGTAACCCACGAAAATTCCTTCAATGCTCTTTGCACCAAACTTTCCAAAAGGTTCTAGAACTCTATAGGGAGACCCAAACGGTTCCAGATACTTCAGGTTCGGTTTGCTGTTGTTGATCGGCTCGAAACATGTCTTGTTGAATTTCTTCACTGTTAGAACCCGGTTGAGTGTATAACAAGCGGCTGATACTGCTTATGCCCAAAAGTTGACAGGTAGTTTGGAATCAGCAAGCATCGTCCTAGCCGTTTCAATTAGCGTCATGTTCTTTCTTTTAGCTACTCCATTCTGCTGCGGAGTATAAGGAGCACTAAATTCTTGCAGTATACCTCTCTCATCACAATATTCTTCCATCTTATTGTTCTTGAACTCTGTACCGTTGTCACTCCTGATTTTTTTTATTCGAGTTTGATACAATTTTTTTATTTTTCTGAACAACGACCTCAAACTTTCAAACATCTCATCTTTTGATTTCAGAAATGATACCCATGAAAATCTTGAGTAATCATCTGTTACTACTAGACAGTAAAGATCCCCAGTTATACTTTTGACGTTTACAGGACCAAATAGATCCATATGGAGTCTCTCTAGCGGTCTTGAGACTGAGTTGACTTTCTTTTGAGGATGTGATTTCTTCTTTTGCTTGCCTTTGATGCAGCTAATGCACTCCCCCTCAAGATGAAAACCTTTCACATGAACACCAGTCACTAAGTCGCTATGCACCAGGTGATTCATTTTCCTCAGCTGAATATGGCCCATCTTTCGATGCCATAACTGTGACTCTTTTTCCGTTGCTCTTGAAATAAAACAGTGAGCCTGAGCCGTGGTAGTAGTTGCTACACTCATGTCCAACACGTACAAATCATTTACTCTAGGTGCTCTCATGATAACCCATTCTTCGGGAACAACAAATCCTGGTTTCAAGATCAAACATTCCTTATCTGTAAAGTGTGTTGTATACATACGATCACAAATCTGAGAAATACTCAGAAGATTGTTTTCAAGCTCAGCGATGTAGTTTACTCTTTCAAACGTTACAATACCATTCGATAGAGTTCCTTCTCCAACTATTCGACCACCTGGATTACCTGCAAATCCCACATAACCTCCATTAAACCCTCGAACATGGTACAATAAGGTCTTCTTCCCCGTCATGTGCCGAGAAGCTCCACTATCCATAATCCAACGTGAAACGAATCTCGGAAGCTCCTGCACATATCACAATCACTTAGTGAGATTTTGAAGCCACCCAAGCCTCTTTTGACTCAGGTAACTTGACATTGATGTGAGTTTTAGCAGTATAAAGTGGCGGAAAATTCTCGTCATTCATCTTTAAGCTCTCCTTAGATCCAATCTCAACCTCTTTGTATAAAAAGAAATCATTTTTCATAGGTTGACCAGATGATTGATCTTTCTTTGATACAACCTTCTTTTGAGAAGTTGTAGACTCTTGTGCTACAAGTTTCTCATAATAATCCACAGGTACAAACATCTTCTCAGTTGAAGATGATGTTTTTGCAATCTCAGAAACCTTTGATTTTGGTTTCCATGCTTGTTGAGACGAAGCAACCCTTTTGTAAAACTTATCAATTTTAGTTACCTCATTCTTTACAAATTCAATTTTGAAATTTTTGCTTTCATTTTTCAAAATTTTCTTCTCAACAACCATTGGTGCTTTGTCTTTTGCATCAGCTTTCTTCTTCTGACTCTGAACAACTTCAGACTTAGGCTTTAATTTGGTACACTTTCGTGCAATGTCTCCAACTTTGTTGCACTTAAAGCATGTACGAGTATCAACTACCCAACTTACGCCTTCGGTCTGAGGCTGTGAGGCCTTTTCTTCAAAAAAACTCTTCATTTGTTTTTGAAAAAATTTCAGATTCCTGCTCGGAATGAGAACTCGAGCTTTTCACAAATACCTTTTTCTCGACAAACTTCTTGTTTTGAAAATTCTTTCTTTGATAATTCTTACCACCCTTATAACCACCCGACCATCTGTTTTGATAGTTATTAGAAAAACACGGTGGTACAACAGGTTTCTTATAACAAGACTTATCTTTTTCAAAGTTCAAATGCCTCTTTGTACTTTTCAAACTTTCAATCTCAGACACATCAATCTCAATTAACTTGAACACATTTCTCAATTTTCCAACATTCACATTCTCCAAAGGAAAATCACGATCTGAATACAACTTATTAGATCCCGACATCTTGTACATCACAAGATTAGGTTCATCACTTAAGTTGTTTTTGGATTTTGATTTTGGAATGTATTTATCCAAAAAGCATTCATCATCCTCAGTAGTGTCACTTTCAGACTTTAAAACATTTTCTTCCATGCTTTTCACAACTTCAGATTGAACATTATCTTCATCAGATGATGTGGTAAATGTGACATCAATCGTATCTGGAAGCTTAACTTCATTTTCTTCTTCATCATTAACCAACCCTGATTTTTTCTTTGAAAAATTATTTAAAACTGGCGGTGGAACCTGATGAAACCCAACCCCGGTTCCATCAAAGTATACATCTTCTCCTGCTTTGTTCTTCCCAATTGGTTTAGGAACGATATGTTGAAGAACAAAACTTGCGGAGCTGTAACTGTTCAATTTCAACTGGATGCGTTCATTTTCAATTTTAGCTTCTTGAAACTGAAGCTTCAACTTAGCAATCTCATCCAGTTGTTGGTTGATTAGCTCTTCTTTAACCCTAAGAACACCTGACAATTGCACATTTTCTGTGTATGTCTTACCATTTCTTTCATCAGAATCTTTAACCGTTCGTTTTAGCTTCTCAAATTTTTTTGAAAGTTGACGATTTTCATGAATTAGCCTTTCGTTTTCTTTCCTAAATCTTTCTACTTCAATTTTATCATTTTTAATTTTCTCAGTTAATTCTTTTACTCGATCATTTGAAGCTTTTAACATTTTGTCATGGTTTAAGATCTAGTTTTCAACATCTCTGACTCTTCCTATCAGATCTTCGATCTTTTTATTGCTTAGGTAAGCAAGTGTACTACAAACCTTGCAGTCTTTCATGCAATTTTTGCAGTCGCTCTCAGTTTTAGCTTTCTTACCTGACTCATTGATTGCATCATTCTGACTGACCTTGCTTTTAGACTCAGTGCTAGAACCAGAAACTACCTCTAGCTCTTTCACAGCAAAAACTTTGTCAGCCATCTTCTTCAAATTTTCAGCAGTAAATTCTTGTGACGTGTCAATAATCCCGTCATCAATTTTCTTTGACTGCTGCTCTTTCTCTTTTTCTTTTTCATCAGCTTCTCCTCCTCCCCACCACTCTCTCTGTCTGGCTTCTTCCTCTTCAGCAATTTGTTTGGTGAGAGTTTCAACATTAAGAGACTTTGGATCAACAGTAATGTTTCCATTGGGATCAAGATAACATTCTCTATCAGCATCCCATCTTTTTGCCTGTTTTGCTTCTCTGTATATATAACTGGCTCTAATCATCCTGTCTTGGGCTTTCATCTTTCTGTTGATGTATTCCTCTTCTTCATTTCTGCTATCTTTGAAAGGAACAACTTTTGTTACAAACGCATAGCCCACTGCATCCTCTTCTGGTAGCAGTTCACTCCAATCAAAACCTTCATCATCATGAATAACAGCAAGTGCTCTTGATTTTTCTTTGGGATTTTCTTCTATCTGCTTCATTCTAGGGGGTTCAGATTTGTTCTGATGATAGATTGCTCTTTTGTAGTAATCCTCCGTGAATGGATTGGCAGTATCATCAGTAGGTACGTTTCGACATTCACGTTTAAAATGTCCCTTTTGTTTACATCTGAAACACGTGACCTTTGATTTATCAAACCCGAGCTTTGTGGAAGGTCCGCCAATAGAATGTCTGCCTGTAATCTCCATGAACCTTTGAGCTCGTCTAACTGCACTAGCCATACACCACCTTATATCGATCAACTCCATTTCTTATGGGTCGATCTGGTCATAATCCTCCTTGGTGAGGTTAGTGTTTCCAATCTTGCCCGCAACAAGACTCTCGTATGATTCAAGCACAGATGCTAAAAACACCATTTGATGCTTTGCGGATTCTTCTCTGAAATTTTGTGCATTTTTCAGATCCACAGCAATATTACATTGGAATAGATTCTTTTAAGCTGACTGACTTGAAGTAGTTGACGATGAACCACTATGAAAACCACTGCTTGAACTTTCTTGGTTTGACGTGTTAGAACCTTCAGCTGAGAAAGCTGTCTTAGGAGACACATTCTTCGGGATCATACTTCCTCGATAATACAACTCAACATTCTGCTGATATGAGGAATGATTGACTTTGTATGATTTCTTGATCTCCAGCTCATGACTCTCCAATCTTTCGATTAATAGATCAAGTGTTAGATCCTCCGACTTGATTGTATTCTTCAGCATCAAGGCAAAGTATTGCCAGTCTTTGTCATCTGGTAATGAGTCAAACAGTTTGTCAACCAATTCTTCTCGAGTATAAATGATTCCATGTCTTGCCAGCTCCATCTTCAAATGCCCAAATCTTTCAATCATCTTAGATACAGATTTGTTTTTCAAACATCCAAACAAATCAAATTCTTTTCTTAACAATTTCTTTTTATTTTTAACTATCTCAGCACTACCCACACATTTTACTCTCAATTTCTCCCATAGATCTTTCGAATTTGTGTACTCAATCAACGATATTATGTCGTCTCTCACAGACTGATGAAGCAAAGCAATGCAGTTTTGTTCAGAACATATCTATCTACCTCCTCAGTTTCTGTCAAATTTTCATAATCCGTTCTTCCCATAACAAAACTATTCTTCAACATCTTACAACTTGGATATGCAAACGCTTTTAGCCATTCTTCAAACTTTTTAGCCCATCTATTGTAATCTTCAATTGCCATCATCTTGGGAGGTTTGTTGTACGTCCCATAAGCACTCTCCATACTTAAAGCATCAGAAAGAGTTTTCTTCGCACTAGGAGTTGAAACATTTTCATTTGTGTTGTTTGATGTATCATCTCCACTGTTTCCCGCAAAAGCAAAAACGTCACAGAACGGATTCATGACCTCATCCATCTTTATGTATCTGAAACAATCAACAAACACTTAAAAAAATTATTGGTTTTAACAACAACAATTTCAAACGAAATCAGTTCGAGCGAAATCAGCTTTTCACAAGAAATTACTCCTCTCACACGAAATAGCCTTTTCAAACGAAATCACCAAACGGAATCTAATTTCGTGCGGAATTAGATTTGATTCAAACGGAATCAATACACTTTGGAGCGGAATAGCTAATTCCGTGTGAAATTTCAAACGGAATCTGATTTCGTGTGAAATCAGACAGCACTTTCAAACGGAATTAGTTATTTCGTGTGAAACCAGTAGTACTTGCAAACGGAATTAACCACAATATGTAATTTCGTGTGAAATCACAAGTGCTATTTTGAGCGGAATTAGGATGACATCATCCTGTCGGCCACCAATTTGTCAAATTGACCCTGTTTTTGATCGAATTTTGGTCCAATTCTTTCAAGGATTAGTTAAAACTGTGTTTCGCATGTAATGTATGAAATTTAATCCATTTTGTCCGTTAAATCTCGTTTAATTTTGAAAAGAAGAAGTAGAAGTGATGAAAACAAGCTGAATTGGTATAAACTCTTCGTCCTGTAATGTATGAAATTTAATCCACTTGTTGGATCGATGTATGACCCTGACGAGTCAATCAGAAGAGTTTACAATCTATTTTAAAGGCGAAATCAGAGAAATAGACGTGTAACAGCTTGATTCTCCTTAATTATCTTCTTATTATTGATTCCAAAGCTTTTACAGATCGTTTGACAAACTGGCAGCACCTCGGCTCTGAATCGGAAAAGTTACAAATGAACAAGCAACACACCTATATATAGTGAGATAATTCCGCTTGAAAGTGGCACGACCATTTCAAACGAAATCACAAAGTTTAATTTCGTTTGAAATGGTCAGTCCCATTTCAAGAGAAATTACCCACTTAAACATAAAACCTAGATTCTAACCTGCTGTGTACTAGCTAATCCTATCTAGACATAAGACTCGATAAAGACAAAGTTAAAAGACATTTGTGCACCAACAGTGGGACTAATCGACGAGATGCGGGTTTCACCCCTAACTTGATGACTTCGTACCCTAGGTGTGGTTAATACTCGTCGGGTCAAAATTTAATTTCGACACGTTGGCTAGGGTCCACTAGAATTTGAAATTGAAATTACCATTAAGATGTGGATTTCACTCCTAACTTAATGGTGTAATTTCGTGCAAAAATAGAATCAAGCGGGATGAGAGTCATTTACCAAATTGTGAGTTTCACCCCTATTTTGGTAAACTCGTCTCGTTTGTATAAAACGAGTGTTGTCGGATTTAGAATAATCAAGCAAAAAGTCATAGGAACGACGTATGTTAAGGGAATAAACAAACAAGTATAAACACACAAGATAGCATGTCAAGAATAACACATAAGGATAAAACGACATATACGTTTAAAAGGCCCAAAGAGAATAAATAAGAAGCAAATAAAGTAGCATGCAAGTAGTTTTAAGCAAAACATAAGAATGAAGCTCTGATACCAATCTGTCACACCCAAACCGATGGTGAAACATCAAGATGAGACGAACAACTTGCTCAAAACATCATAGCACTTTGTGACAATAAAATTTAAATTAAATTTCATAAATCTGCTAAAACTGTCATACAAGAATCAAACATAAACAACATTGTTTCAAACGTACATTGACAAAATAAGTTAATCTAAGTGTGTTTCTAAGTCCACCTAATCTTGTTTCTTCACTTAGCATCATCTTGTCTATCAACCTGCAACATGTATTAAAATACGATCAACAAAAGTTGGCGAGTATACAAGTTTTCATACATGGCATAATATAGATTAAAATTGTTTAACGTCTCATATCCAACATGAATAACAATATGCAAGTTACTAATATGTTGAAACAGTGTAACAATATGTTCAAACCCAAGAATCCAACGCGTTAATTTTGCCTATCCCAAAGAATAGCGGGAGGTTAACATGTTTAACTTAACAATACCCCAAGACTCATGGGCGGTGCGTTACTCCTATAGCGCCATAATTGTTAAGGTAGGCTTGTACAAAGTTAATGAGTATATCGACACGAAAAGTTTACATAGCATACGCGATTAACAAGCATCATATAGTTACAAGTTCAAACATGGATAAAGAGTGATTCAAATAGTTTCAAGTGTTACGTGTTTTTTTATAGAATACATGTTGCACCCAAAAGTGTTTAAAAGTAAAATGGGTTCGGGTATACTAACAAAATTGCATATGCTTTCCGATTATCCAATGTGACGAAATTGTCGACACTAGAAGGATGAATGTGTTTGGTTTGGAGTTTAAAGGAAAGTCTATATTCGGGTTTAAGGATTCAGAGTTTCGTTGCAATAAAGGAGTCCCAACCCATTAACAATGAAACCTGTTTATAGACATAACTACATAAAGAACATGTCTAAGAATCAAAATTGGTACCACCGAGGAACCAAATGTACAACCACAAACAATCATCACATAAAACATTGTTTATAAATCTTCAATCAACGCAACACTCGTGAAGAGGACTTTCTCTTTGTCACGAAATGCACAACTTTTGTTAACTGCAGCAGCTGAGTAGACTTGTGAAATTCAAACGAAAGTTTATCACCAAAAACAATATTGCAAGATCTCAAATAACCAGACCATCCAACAATACTGTAGCTGAATCCAGTATTGGTTTTTTGAGATCTTGTAAGTAGTTCCTGGACTTCACATTTCAGATTTTGGATCTTGACAGGCTTAGGATTATTAGTATGCAGATCCAACGCAGAGGATACATCTGATGGCAGATGCTATAAAATAGAAAATTAAATAATGAATTTTATAAAATATTGATATATAACTGAAATTGTTGAAATAACGAAACAAAGTAAGGACTGCAAAAACTTACAAGCCTGTCTTCAGCTTGCGTGGTGAAGTGTAAGACTGGCTCTGAAGTGGATGATACTAAATGAACCTTTTGAACTTTACATGGTCTATCAACAGCTTGGTTATCCTCTACAATGGTCTTGCCACGAAGATTGCGCATCTTTTCAACCTAGGTAAATTAATTTAGATTATAACAACTCCGAATGCTTGAAATTTTGTAACTTTCTTTATAAACACAAACTATCTTCTCAACTCAACTTTGAAGTTTAAGACTCAATCATACAAAAGAATGTTAACATATTGAGACAATAATAAAATGGGCAGTGTAAAACTAATATACACTTACATTACATACAACACTTGAAGAGTCAGGAATGTCATGAACAGAAAAATCTTTAGACTAAAGTTGAGGATCGTTAACATCATCAGCTATTTTTACAGAATGATCTTGAGGCTACAAAAAAATTTTAAAAAACCTTGTTATACCTATTATACAATAAAATATATCTGATAGTCTAGGAAACGTCGAGTTTGACGGAGCTTTGGTCCCGAGATGATTAGTTCGGTGATAAGAAACGAGTAGAAGATAGAGAACAACACCGAACAGTCACTTATTGTCACACCCCGACCACGTAGAACATCAAATCGTGGCGGAAACGTTGGGGAATGTTGTAACAGAATTAATTGTTTCACAACCATGGAAATTAAAGTTTCGTTTTATTCATTAAGCAAGCGAGTTACATTGTCTTTAAACAAGAAATAAAGAGTACATAACATAAATTAACTAGTTCTTGTCTCGTTTTAAGTCACTAAGGCACAGGTCCGCCTAAGTATGTCTCGATAAGTCCTATGCATCAACTCCTGAAAACACATGTGAAAATAGGTACGTCAGCATAAAAATGCCTGTGAGATACATAGGTTTTGTGAAAATAGGTTTCATGACTTGTAAGTTTGGAAAGAGTTGTTTAATAAAGTTTAGTCATGAACCTTGTAATTTACTTTGTCTTGTAAATCATTTGAAAAGCAATAAGATCAGATGATATGTATAAATAAGAGAATAATGTATGGTTAAATGAATAACCAAGTAAAATGAGTTTGTATAAGATAAGTTGTTTTGTAAAACAATGTCTTGTGAAAAGTATGTTATTTGTATAAAATGTTATATGTCTTAAATTGAAATGATTCAAATAACGCTACGATATGTAATACCATACAAACACTTACATATAGGAAGTACCAGCGGCGTATCCACCATGCTTGTATCATATTACACATGCCTCGTTACTTAAATCACTTACTCAAACCAAACCACCAACGTAAAATGTTTATGTATAATCAAATGTCAAAATGTTTGTGTGAAAACCATGTCTAATGTCTATGTCTAATGTAAATCATGAATTGTGTATATCAATATCAAAATGTAAGCATGTGATGAATAAGAAATGTACTAAGTATGCACACAATGGGCATACATAGCATAAAATGTAATGTAAGACAATGTACTAAGTATGCACACAATGGGCATACATAGTATAAAATGTAAAACAATGTACTAAGTACGCACACAATGGGCATACATAGCATATAAAATGTAATGTAAGACGATGTACTAAGTACGCACACAATGGGCATACATAGCATAAAATGTAATGTAAGACAATGTACTAAGTACGCACACAATGGGCATACATAGTATAAAATGTAATGTAAGACAATGTACTAAGTACGCACACAATGGGCATACATAGTATAAAATGTAATGTAAGACAATGTACTAAGTACGCACACAATGGGCATACATAGCATAAAATGTAATGTAAAACAATGTACTAAGTACGCACACAATGGGCATACATAGCATAAAATGTAATGAAATCATGTACTATAAATGTACTAATGAACATAGCAAGTATATGATGTGAAAACAGGAAAGGCACGAAAGTAACAAGTAGGCACATGTGTTCCACACCAAAACAATTTGGAAAACAGTAAAAGAGGGGTCTATGTACTCACTTGAGATTGCTCAGAAGTCCTAAGATAACCACCAAGCAATGCTAGAGATCACGGAGTCAAACGGCACCTAATATAGGTAACTATGTTAATAAACCGGACCTAAATCGGAGGATTGGATAGTATGAGGGATCGTAAACCAAATGAGTATGGGAACTCATGTAGTATGGTTTAACAAAGCCCACATACTAAAATGAAACCTAACCTAAGTGCTTACGACCCATTACGACCCGTTTAGGTAGCTTATGCTACTTTAACGCGTCATTCGCGTGAAACGTGTTCGGACCGCCTAACTAGTCCTATGATAAGTAAAATATGCCTTAACATGTCTAATATTGTTACCAAATCAGTTTAGATACCAAAAGTTATGTTACATATGCTTAAAATGAATTTTGGCGTCAAAAGGGCATTTTGGTAATTTACCTAAGACATATAAACTACCTATCATACAACTACTTAAACGAAGCGACCATAAGGTATAACCTTGGAAGGTTATTCCCTATATACTATGGTCACCTAATGTGTTTGGTCAAATCCTAATGATCGACCAAACGGGTCGGGTTCGAAAGTATAAGCGATTGTTTAGATCACTTACCTTACGACCCTATATAAGCACTAAACTAAAAGTGACGAGCTAAGCATGTTAAAACATGCTTAACCAAGTTTAGAAAACAGGTTTGGTATCAAAACAAACGATTTTGATACCTAAGAGTAGTTTGGTTACAAAATACGCAAGAATGCGCATTTTGGCCGAAACTACGACTCGTCACTGAGCCTAGATAACGTGGTAATGAGTAGGTATAGTCACTAGGGACTATAACCATCGTGATCACGCTCACGTTATGAAGTTCAAACGATCTTCGCATTGACCATAACCTGGTCAATGCAGAAAGTCAAACAAAGTTTGACTTTCGGACTCGAAAAGCAATAAAAGAACGAAGGAACACTTACAAAGGGTCCCCGCAAGATTGATTTCCAAGTAATCTCAGGTAGGAAGTGTATAAACACAACCACTTAGAGAAAAACTCAGATTTCAAGTGGGTTTTGCAATGGGGATGGATGGGTATTTATAGTAAATGGACCACCATTAGGATCGTTCCTCGAATAACGTGATCGAATCTCATCCGTACAAGTGTTGGAATGTTATGGTAGCTCATTTTGCCCCCACCATCAGTTATTGACAAGTGGCATTGGCCTTTGGAGGGTTTAAAGGCTGGAAACAGGCTGTTAAAAACAAGTTTCTGCATCTGACCCCTGCTTTCGCATCGTAACACTAAAAGCCTTGAGGTGCGCAAGGACCTTGCAGACCAGAAAGTTTGAAAAATGGCAGAACAGGCCCCTGAAGCTCCAAACTTGCTATTTGATGCATTTTTGACACGTTTAAGCCCCGTTAACCCCATTTCAAAGCTCTAAAATGAAGTTAAAGTATAGGGAACTTAAAATGTACGCAAAAATATCTCGGATGTCGGTTCGTTTGGCCGTACGATTGCGTTGTTCGGTTAATTACGACGGAATGCGCATAAGCGCGAAATGCGATCCAAATGGCGTGACGAATGGATTTTTCTCATGCCAAAAACTAAAATAAAATATTTTAGTGCTTACATAAATTTTTGGATGTCCAGATGTCGTCAGAACGTAAGGTATGCGGGAAAATGCAAACTTGTGCACTTTTTGACGCTTTTAGTCCCTGAATGAGCCAAAAGTTTATTTTAGCACACCGAACCCATCAAAGTCTATTTCTAAGCTATGTAAAGGATATTTAGGGTATGTTTAACTTATGGTCATGTTCCAGAATGTCTGTTACAGTTCAAATTGACATACTTTCGCAGTTTGTCAAATTTAGTCCCTTTAAGCGAATTAACTTGATTTCGGCATACCAAACCATCCAAAACTTATTTCTAAGTTATGTAAAGGTTATTTAAGGTATGTTAAGCCTATTTCACTATTCTGTAGTTTTCGTTGCATTAAACTAGTTATATTTACACATCAGTGCGCGTATAACCTTCCAGAAAGTGATTTAAAGCTTGAAATCGAACAAAATTTGATATGTGCAAATGATACACATATTTTTACAAATCCCAAGTATGAAATACAATATTTCATTCATTTGGCATTATTTGATGGTTGAAGTGACACAGGTGTCACAGTCTCCCCTACTTTAGGAAATTTCGTCCCGAAATTTATTTGTAGGAGCATGTGTGTGACTTTGTGTTGAATAACCATCAAGGATAAGGCATATCCTGATATTCCTCTTTAATGTAAATTTTCAGAAATGGAAATGAAGGAAGAATCATGGATATTCATTTCCCTTCGATGGACAATTTTCAGAAACGACAATGAATGGAATGAGTCATTTTCCACAATTCCTTCAGAAACGAAAATGAACGGAATGAGTCATTTTCCACAATTTCTTCAGAAATGAAAATGAACAGAATGAGTCATTTTCCACAATTTCTTCAGGAACGAAAATGAACAGAATGAGTCATTTTCCACAATTTCTTCAGGAACGAAAATGAACGGAATGAGTCATTTTCCACAAGTTCTTCAGAAACGAAAATGAACGGAATGAGTCATTTTCCACAACTTCTTCAGAAACGAAAATGAACAGAATGACTCATTTTCCACAAGTTCTTCAGAAACGAAAATGAACGGAATAAGTCATTTTCCACAATTTCTTCAGAAACGAAAATGAACGGAATGAGTCATTTTCCACAACTTCTTCAGAAATGAAAATGAACGAAATGAGTCATTTTCCACAATTTCTTCAGAAACGAAAATGAACGGAATGAGTCATTTTCCACAATTTCTTCAGAAACGAAAATGAATGGAATGAGTCATTTTCCACAATTTCTTCAGAAACACGAATGAACCGAGTCAACTCTAGACACAAGACAAAACTCGCTGTGGTTTCTGTGCACTGAATTCCATAATTATGTATGCATCCATAATTACGTAATTCCTTGCATAGTCCGCACAGTTTGCCTTGTAATGTTTAGGGGAGGAAAATCAAACCTGTGATGAGGGTGACTAGACTACCATAGGGTCCTTTTAATTAGATCGACGGATGATCTTTTTAATTAGGCCACCAAGGAGTCCTTTCAGCTATATCATCACATGATGTTCCTAGCCAGATTTTTGGATCGATCTGTTTAACTAGACCACTCACAGGGTCTAAGTATGGAGTAGTACTTTATAATCCAAGGGACTTACTACAACGTAGAAGTCCGTTAAGGATTTTAGGTAGTATCTTTGGTTATCCTACTATGAATCCCTTATACGAAGATATGGAAGATTCTACGAGGATTTGGATAACAATATATGGATCACAAAAAAAAACATAAAAAGGAACACATAAGCACATAATCACATAGTTGTTTAACTTGATTATTAACTTGTTATTAACTTGTTATCGATTGAAAATGGATATGAAAACCAGTCGATGGACTTCAATGTCCTCTGGGATCTATCTGAAAAGATAGGAAGATCTCCCAAACATTCGATTTTTGTTTTCAAAGAAACGTAATATTCGAATTAAGGAACACAACATTTTTTAGGATTTACGGAAATACCCTTAGGTACCCTATTAATGATTTATAGAGGTACTTTGGGTATTCGTCCAGTGTTGTAACTTGCGCCTTGTACTTCGTTTCCTTGGGAGAAACGGGTACTTAGGAATTTCGTGGACAACGCAAGAGATCATAAAATAGAAAAATCTTGGGGGGTAGTTTGCTTTTCAAGGAATACGATTCCTTGATTGTCGGTATTGTAAGGGATATGTTGTTTATACATACAACCACATAAATACATTGCAATGTAAATAAAAGATTTATTTATAAACAATGATAACAACTGTTTCATGGACCTTGACAACAAAAGAAAATAATACATAAGACGTGATTATTTCTAAAGGGTGTTGTCCTCTAGTCGGTCAGATGCTCATCCTTGTGCTGGATTTGCATTAGCAAGCTTTGGGCAATTTCTTCAGAAATGACCCATCTCGCCACAATTGTAGCAAGAACCTGGTGGAAAGCGAGCTTGAGCAGGATTGTTGTCAGCTTGATTTGGTGCAACTGCTGCTCGGCAAACTTTTGCTGTATAACCTTTACGTCCACAAATTTGGCATTCGCGGCACTTCACACTAGCATGATGATGAAGGTTACATTTGTTGCACAAGGGTGAAGTTCCATTATATGGCTTCCTAGCAGGGGGTTGAGCTGGTTGGTTGGGGACGGCTTGACCATTGTGAGTAACCATGGCGAAGTTCTGAGAAGCCTTTCGCTTCTTTGACCTCTTAGGGGATTAAGTCTGTTCATCCATGGTCTTTGATTCCTCAATTGGTTTCTTGTCACTTTTTCGAAAAAGTTTACCTTTCCTGATTTGAGATTCAGTCAAGGTTGCAGATAGCTCAATGGCCTGCCTAACCGTAGTGGGGTTACTACCAGTAACAATGTCCTGAACTGAGTCAGGGAGACCATCAATGTATTTTTCGATCGCCTTATCCAAAGGCGTAACCATGGGAGGA
The DNA here is from genome assembly GCA_030545235.1 of Helianthus tuberosus. Taxonomy (NCBI): domain Eukaryota; kingdom Viridiplantae; phylum Streptophyta; class Magnoliopsida; order Asterales; family Asteraceae; genus Helianthus; species Helianthus tuberosus. The sequence goes on from CM060409.1 coordinate 155,382,701, forward strand.
CACAACAGGCTCAGCTCCTCATATCGATCAGTGTATGCTCGATGTTCACCGCTGTCTTGCTTAAGATCGTCGAATTCCCTTTCCAAGGCTCTGATCTCGTGACTTGGACATAATTCCTTCATCATCAGTGCTCGAAGTTCTTCCCACGTTTGAGCCAGTGCCACTTCAGCACCCCTATCTCTCATCACACCGTTCCACCATGTCAAAGCTCGTTTCTCAAAGACACTAGATGCGAAATCTACCTTTCGCTCATTTAGTCATTGAACATGTCTGAAGGTGCTCTCTAAACTCTCGAACCATTGCAGAAGTGCAGTCGCTCCTTGAGACCCAGAAAACTTTGATGGCTTAGCCGAGTTGAACGTCTTGAAATTGCAGGGGGCATTATTGTTGTTGAGAGCTTGGTGACATTAAGAAACGATGTTCGGGATTGCAGCAGTCATTTGCTGTGTAATGACAGCTGCCAGCTCTTCAATAGATACCGGATTTTCGCGTCGAGGAGGCATTCTAAAAAAAAGGGGAAACAAGAGAGAAAACAAATGAAATGGCATTGGGTAAGAATAGGATGTTACAAATACCGACCAAAATCATGGGTGATGGTCATTTGTTTGAACCATGAGGCAAACAAACGACACTCAAAGGCTGAATCAAAGCAATTAGATCCTCATAATGTATCGCGAAGATATGCTCACCTATAAGTGGACACTCACCCCAAGAGTTCCCATGTAAGAGTGACTGGTCCGATTATGTGGATTTGTACGAACACTCTAGCCTTAGACAGAAAGCCCAGGGTACAGGCATTCACTCTTCCAGTTTGCACGTGTTCACACTATTTGGGACCCAAAAATTTGACGAGAGTTTTGAAAATTCAAAGGGGTTCAAAACCTTATAACAGAGGGTTCAAAACCTAGTAATCAATCATCCTAGAACGGATGATTAGTTTTCAAAGCGGTTTTGAAATTTATGTTCTTGTTGTGGTCGTCGCCTAAGGATAGGTGACGGTATTGTTTTATGACTAAACGCAAGTAAACTCGCGTTAGGGTCCTAGGAAGGTTATAGACTAGGTCAAAGAATTACTAATAACCTAATTCCCTATAACCATTGGCTCTGATACCAACTTTTCTGTCACACCCCGACCACGTAGAACATCAAATCGTGGCAGAAACGTCGGGGAGTGTTGTAACAGAATTAATTGTTTCACAACCATGGAAATTAAAGTTTCGTTTTATTCATCAAACAAGAGAGTTACATTGTCTTTAAACAAGAAATAAAGAGTACATAACATAAATTAACTAGTTCTTGTCTCGTTTTAAGTCACTAAGGCACAGGTCCGCCTAAGTATGTCTCGATAAGTCCTATGCATCAACTCTTAAAAACACATGTGAAAATAGGTACGTCAACATAAAAATGCCTGTGAGATACATAGGTTTTGTGAAAATAGGTTTCATGACTTGTAAGTTTAGAAAGAGTTGTTTAATAAAGTTTAGTCATGAACCTTGTAATTTGCTTTGTCTTGTAAATCATTTGAAAAGCAATAAGATCAGATGATATGTATAAATAAGAGAATAATGTATGGTTAAATGAATAACTAAGTAAAACGAGTTTATATAAGATAAGTTGTTTTGTAAAACAATGTCTTGTGAAAAGTATGTTATTTGTATAAAATGTTATATGTCTTAAATTGAAATGATTCAAATAACGCTACGATATGTAATACCATACAAACACATATATATAGGAAGTACCAGCGGCGTATCCACCATGCTTGTATCATATTACACACGCCTCGTTACTTAAATCACTTACTCAAACCAAACCACCAACGTAAAATGTTTCTGTATAATCAAATGTCAAAATGTTTGTGTGAAAACCATGTCTAATGTCTATGTCTAATGTAAATCATGAATTGTGTATATCAATATCAAAATGTAAGCATATGATGAATAACAAATGTACTAAGTATGCACACAATGGGCATACATAGCATAAAATGTAATGTAAGACAATGTACTAAGTACGCACACAATGGGCATACATAGTATAAAATGTAATGTAAAACAATGTACTAAGTACGCACACAATGGGCATACATAGCATAAAATGTAATGTAAGACGATGTACTAAGTACGCACACAATGGGCATACATAGCATAAAATGTAATGTAAGACAATGTACTAAGTACGCACACAATGGGCATACATAGTATAAAATGTAATGTAAGACAATGTACTAAGTACGCACACAATGGGCATACATAGTATAAAATGTAATGTAAGACAATGTACTAAGTACGCACACAATGGGCATACTGTAACATTTGTGCTTGTAATCATTGTGAACAGTTCGGTTATCAATAAAACAATGTTATTTGATCCCAATGTTTGTTTGGTTGTGTTTTACATTTTTCATGTTTTGACTTTTGCTCAATTTCAAACTCTATATTGCTTTCTGGAGAGTTATACGCAAACTGGTGCGTGAACGTAAACATTTTAATGCGAAAAATACTCCGAAACATCAACATATACTTAACATACCTTAAATAACCTTTACATAACTTAGAAATAAGTTTTGAAGGCTTTGGTATGGCAAAAACAAGTTAATTCGGCTATAGGGACTAAATTTGACAAACTGCGAAAGTATGCCAATTTGAACTATAACAGACATTCCGGAACATGACCATAAGTTAAACATACCATAAATATCCTTTACATAGCTTAGAAATAGGCTTTGAGGGGTTCGGTGTGCTAAAATAAACTTTTGGGTCATTCAGGGACTAAAAGTGTCAAGAAGTGCACAAGTTTACACTTTTGCGCATAACTCACGTTCTGAATACATCCGGGCATCCAAAAATTTATGTAAGCACTAAAATATTTTATTTTATTGTTTGGCTTGAGAAAAATCCATTCGTCACGCAATTTGGATCGTTTTTCGCGCTTGTGCGCATTCAGTCGTAATTAAGCGAACATCGCGTTCGTACGACCAAACGAACCAACATCCGGCATATTTTTTAGTATGTTTCATGTCCACAATGTTTAGGCATCATTTTAGGGCCTTAAAGTTGGCTTTACGGGCCTTAGAAGTGTCGGAAATAGCCTTAAACACCAACAGGGACCTAAACTGCCAATTCAGCAAACTTTCTTCTGATCTGAGGACTCAAGCGGCCCGCGTAAAACTAGGGTTGTCCTTTACGCGGCCCACGTCAGGGTCCCAGACAGCCAAATGTGCAGAAACATCGAATCTGGTCCGTTCCACTTGTTGCACATGGTTTTGGGGAATCTATGGGCTGGTTTTGATGTGCACATGGTATTACAATACCATGGGTGCAAGTTATGGCCAAGATTGAAGCACGTTTTCCAAGAAACGATCCTAACGGTTCGGGAAATCCTATAAATACCCCATGCCTTCATTTGCAAAACCCACTAGAATTTTGATTTGAGAAACTCTAAGTTGAAACCATTGTTTCATACCTGAGTTACTTGGATCGAGATTAGCATTCGGGGACCCTTCGTAAGTATTCCTTCGTTCTTTTATTGCTTTTCGAGTCCGAAAGTCAAACTTTGTTTGACTTTCTGCGTTGACCAGTTTATGGTCAATGCGAAGTTCGTTTGAACTTCGCAACGTGATTGTAATCACGATGTTTATAGTCCCTTGGGACTATGCCTACTGATTACCACGTTGTCTAGGGTCGTAGGGTAAGCGATCTAATAAATCGCTTATACCTTCGAACCCGACCCATTTGGTTGATCATTAGGATCCAACCAAAATACATTAGGTGACCATAGTATATAGGGAATAACCTTCCGAGGTTATACCTTATGGTCGCTTCGTTAAGTAGTTGTATAATAGGTAGTATATATGCCTTAGGTAAATTACCAAAATACCCTTTTCATGTGTAATCGGTAATTAAGCATATGTAACCTAAACTTTTGTCACATAACTGATTATGTAACATGTTTAGGCATATAACACTTGTCATAGGACTAGTTAGACGTTCCGAACGCGTTTCACGCGAACGACGCGTTAAAGTAGCATAAGCTACCTAAACGGGTCGTAATGGGTCGTTAACACTTAGGTTAGGTTTCATTTAGTATGTAGGCTTTGTTAAACCATATTACATGAGTCTCCACAATCGTTTGGTTTACGAACCCTCATTCTATCTAAATCTTCTGATATAGGTCTGGTTTATTAACATAGTTACCTATATTAGGTGCCGTTTGATTCTGTGATCTCTAGCATTGCTTGGTGGTTATCTTAGGACTACTGAACAATCTCAAGTTAGTACATAGACCCCTCTTTTACTGTTTTCCAAACTGTTTTGGGGTGAAACACATGTGCCTACTTGTTACTTCCATGCTTTACATGCTTTCACATCATATACCTGCTATGTTCGTTAGTACATTATAATACATGATTTCATTGCATTTCATGCTATGTATGCCCATTGTGTGCGTACTTAGTACATCGTTTTACATTACATGCTATGTATGCCCATTGTGTGCGTACTTAGTACATCGTTCTACATTACATTTCATGCTATGTATGTCCATTGTGTGCATACTTAGTACATTGTTTTACATTGCATTTCTGTTGCATATGCTCATCCAGCATATGAACACATTATACTACATTTTGAACTGTTGTAACTATTTGACTATGTGAACCGTCGTAACTCTTTGATTATATGAACCGTTTGTAACTGTTGAACCGTGTGAACCTTTTGTATCTGTTGACATGATTTACATTTGACAATAGACATTGGACTATACATAAACATTTCTACAATCGTTAAACATTACATCTTGGTGGTTTGGTTGGAGTAAGTGATTTAAGTAACGAGGCGTGTGTAATATGATACAAGCATGGTGGATACGCCGCTGGTACTTCCTATATATAAGTGTTTGTATGGTATCACATATTGTAGCGTTATTTGAATCATTTCAATTTGAGACATATAACATTGTAAACAAATAACATACTTTTCACAAGACATTGATTTACAAACAACTTATCTTATACAAACTCATTTTACATGGTTATTCATTTAACCATACATTATTCTCTTATTTATACATGTCATCTGATCTTATCGTTTTTCAAATGATTTACAAAACAAAACAAAGCAAATTACAAGGTTCATGACTAAACATTTTCTGAAACATAAGTCGTGAATTCTGTTTTCACAAAACCTATGTATCTCACAGGCATTTTTATGCTGACGTACCTATTTTCACATGTGTTTTCAGGAGCTTTTCCATAGGATGATGATCGTGACACTAGGGCGGACCTGTGCCTTAGAGACTAAAAATGAAGACAGGCTAGTTTAATTATGTTATGAACTCTTTGTTCCTGTTTAAGACAATGTAACACTCTTATTTAATAAATAAAATAAAACTTTGTATGCCATGGTTATGAAACAATTAATTCTGTTACAACACTCCCCGACGTTTTCCGCCACGTTTTGTATGTTATACGTGGTCGGGGTGTGACAAAAGAGTTGGTATCAGAGCCAATGGTTATAGGGAATTAGGTTATTAGAAATTCTTTGACCTAGACTATAACATTTCTAGGAACCTAACACAAGTTATCTTGTGTTTAGATCTTAAAACATGCACATCATCTATCCTTAGGTGATTATCAAAACAAGAACCAAATTTTCCGAAATGATTTTTGAAAAACAATCATCTGTTTTTGGATGATTTATTACAAGGTTTTGAACCCTCTATTGTAAGGTTTTGAACCCTCTGTTATATAGTTTTGAACCCTTTTGAGTTTTCAAAAATCTCGTCCAGGTTTTGGGTTTTAAATAATGTGAACACGTGCAAACTGGAAGGGTGAATGCCTGTATTCTTGGTTTTCTGTCTAGGCAAGCACTTCGTATATATCTCATCAGACGCGAGACCAGTTGTGCTTACCTGGGAATTCTTGGGATGAGTGTTCACTTATAGGCGAGCATGTCTTCGCGATACATTATTTTTGATCCATTTACTTTGATTAGTCACTGTGCGTCGTTTGTTTGCTTGGTAATGCGGACGAATGACCACCATCTTTGCTTCTGTTGATTTTGTTTCATCTCATTCTCTTCATCCAAACATCTCACTCGTTTCCTTTCATGTTTTCCTCTTTTAGAATGCCTCCTCGATGCGAAAACCAGATAGCGACTGCCGAACTGGCAGAAATCATTGCGCAGCAGATGGCTGCTCAATTCCCAAACCTCTTTGCTCAATGGAACCAAGCCAACAACAACAACAATGCTCCATGCAAATACAAGGATTTTAACTCGGCTAAACCACTCAAGTTTAGTGGTTCTGAAGCAGCGACTGGGCTTCTTCAATGGTTCGAGAGCATTGAGAATACTTTCCGCCACGGGCAATGTCCTGACAATCGCAAGGTCGAGTTTTCTTCGAGTGTGTTTCAGAAGAGGGCACTTACATGGTGGAATGGGGTAATGAGAGACCGTGGTGCAGAAGTTGCTCTAGCACAGACATGGGCTGAACTTAGAGCTCTTATGATGAGGGAGTTTTGTCCTCGTCATGAACAACGAGCGTTGGAGAAGGAGTTTGATGACTTGAAACAAGATAGTGGCGAGCACAGGGCATATACTGATAGGTTTGAGGAGTTGAGTCTGCTTTGCCCGACTATGGTTACCCCACTCGACAAGGCTACCGAAAGATACATCGATGGTCTACCTGACTCAGTACAAGACATCATTACTGGTAGTAACCCTGCCACACTCCGTCAGGCGATCGAGTTAGCAGCGACTTCACTGAGTCGCAGATTCGGAAGAATAAGTTACACAGGAAGGGTGACAAGGGCAAGAAACAGTCGGCTGACTAGGAAGATAGCAAGAAAGGTCAAAACAAGATTGGAAAGAATTCTGGTTCTTCGAGAGGGTCAAGGAAGCGTAAGGCTTCCCAAAACTATGCTGTCACTGCCCAAGCTAACCAGGCAGCTCCCAACCAACCCGCGCAGCCTCCAGCGAAGAAGCCATATTCAGGGAATGCACCTTTGTGCAATAGATGCAACAGTCACCATCAGCCGCAACATCCGTGTCGTTTCTGTAATAACTGTGGGAAGTCGGGTTATCTTACCAATGTTTGTCGATTTGCTCAGAATCAGGCAGTTCAGAACCCGACTCAGCAAGTTGCTCAGCCTCTTGCTCAGCAACAGGGTCAAGCTGCACGACCACACTACCCACCAGGTGCTTGTTATAACTGTGGGGATCTGACCCATTACAGAAACCGGTGCCCAAGGCTGGCTAACCAGAATCAGAATCCAAACCAGAATCAGGCTCAGGCTCGAGGACGAGTCTTCAACATGAATGCTCAAGAGGCACAAGCAGACAATGAAGTGGTGAACGGTACGTTCTTTATTAATAATCAGCCTGCATCTGTTCTCTTTGATTCGGGTACCGATAAGAGTTTTGTGTCATTGTCTTTTGAGCCAATGCTTCGCGTGTCTAGAACAAAACTAGGTAAAGCTTTGACAGTAGAGGTTGCTAGTGGTGAACCCATTGTTCTTGATTCTGTTCTACGCAACTGCCAATTGAACCTTAACGACCGTCTTTTTCCTATCAACCTCACGCCTATGTAACTTGGAAGCTTCGACGTCATTGTGGGTATGGACTGGTTATCCAAGCATCACGCAGAAGTAGTTTGTTTCGAGAAGACCGTTCGTGTGCCGCTTTCTACAGGCGAGATCCTACAGGTTCGTGGTGAGAAGCCTGCCGGTGGTCTCAAGCTCATGTCTTGTTTTAAAGCTCGGAAATATCTGCGGAAGAACTATGTTGCCTTCTTAGCACATGTTACAGCAGATAAAGGCAAGGGTAAGTCCATTTCAGATATTCCTGCCATTCGGGATTATTCTGATGTATTCCCTGAAGATTTACCTGGTCTACCTCCAGCACGCCAAGTCGAGTTTCGCATTGATCTCGTACCTGGTGCAAATCCCATTGCCAGAGCTCCATATCGTCTTGCACCGTCTGAGATGCAAGAGTTGTCTAAGCAGCTTCAGGAGCTATCTGACAAAGGTTTTATACGTCCTAGCTTTTCACCTTGGGGTGCTCCCGTTCTTTTTGTCAAGAATAAGGATGGATCTTTTAGGATGTGTATCGATTATCGTGAGCTTAACAAGCTTACCATCAAGAATCGATATCCCCTACCGCGCATAGATGATCTCTTTGATCAGTTACAGGGCGCTTCATATTTTTCGAAGATTGATCTGCGTTCCGGGTATCATCAACTTCGGGTGCATGAAGAAGATATTCCCAAGACAGCGTTCCGTACTCGTTATGGGCATTATGAATTCACAGTCATGCCATTCGGTTTGACTAATGCTCCTGCTGTTTTCATGGACTTAATGAATAGGGTCTGCAAGCCTTATTTGGATCAGTTCGTCATTGTTTTTATTGACGACATCTTGATTTATTCTAAGACGCGAGCTGATCACGAGCAACATCTTCGTCTTACTCTGGAACTCCTAAAGAAAGAGAAACTTTTCGCCAAATTCTCCAAGTGCGAATTTTGGCTTAAAGAAGTTCAATTCTTAGGACATATTATCAACGAACAAGGTATTCATGTAGATCCCTCCAAGATCAGTGCGATTAAGGATTGGGATACGCCTACTACTCCTACTGAGGTTCGTTCTTTTCTTGGTCTAGCGGGTTATTATCGCCGCTTCATAGAAAACTTCTCGAAGATTGCAGTTCCTCTAACTGCTCTAACTCAGAAGAACAAACCCTTTGATTGGGGATTCAAACAAGAGGAAGCTTTTCAAAACCTGAAGCAGAAGCTTTGCGATGCGCCTGTTCTATCATTGCCTGAGGGTGGTGATGATTTTGTCGTGTATTGTGATGCATCGAAACTGGTTCTTGGCTGTGTTCTAATGCAAAGGAACAAAGTCATAGCATATGCATCAAGGCAGTTGAAGATACATGAGAAGAACTACACCACTCATGATCTTGAGTTAGGTGCAGTTGTCTTCGCTCTTAAGATCTGGAGACACTATTTGTACGGTACAAAATGTGTGGTTTTCACTGACCACAGAAGTCTTCAACATATCTTCAATCAGAAAGAACTCAACATGAGGCAATGACGTTGGGTTGAGCTACTAAACGACCATGACTGCGAAATTCGCTACCATCCTGGTAAGGCGAATGTTGTAGCCGATGCATTGAGTCATAAGGAACGTACTAAGCTTTATTGTGTTCATGTTCAATCTGTTATTCAAGCTCGATCCGATATCCAGGCACGCATTTCTCAGGCTCAACAATCTTGTGTTTCACAAGGTTTGATGGATAAGGAATTTCCCTATCACATAACACCTGCTCTGGAACTGAATGACAATGGATCGTATTACTTCATGGACCATTTGTGGGTCCCAAGCCAAGATAATCTTCGCACCTTGCTTATGGATGAAGCCCATAAGTCTCGTTATTCTATTCATCCGGGCTCAGATAAGATGTATAAGGATCTTCGTATTCACTATTGGTGGCCTGGTATGAAGAAAGACATTGCCTTATATGTATCAAAATGCCTTACTTGTCTTAAGGTTAAGGCTGAACATCAGCGTCCTTCTGGTTTATTGGTGCAACCAGAGATCCCAGTTTGGAAATTGGGAAAACATTACTATGGATCTTGTTACCAAACTTCCACGCACAAAGAAAGGTCATGATGTCATCTGGGTAGTCGTTGATCATCTTACTAAGTCAACGCATTTCTTGCCAATCCATGAGGATTTTCCTGCTAACAAACTTGCTAAAATCTATGTGGATGAATTGTAGCTCGACATGGTGTTCCTTTGAACATCATTTCTGACAGAGATGCTCGTTTCACTTCTCATTTTTGGAGAACCATGCAATCTGCTATGGGGACCCAACTTAATCTGAGCACGGCTTATCATCCGCAAACGGATGGTCAATCTGAAAGAATAATCCAGACTCTGGAGGATATGCTTAGAGCTTGTGTGATCGACTTTGGTGGTAGTTGGGATTCACATCTTCCGTTAATTGAATTCTCCTACAACAACAGTTATCACACCAGCATCAAAATGGCTCCTTTCGAAGCTCTCTATGGTCGAAAATGTTGTTCACCAATCTGTTGGAATGAGATCGGCGAGGCTCAGCTTACTGGACCTGCCCTCATTTTAGAGACAACTGATAAGGTCAAGCAAGTTCGTGATAACCTTCAGACAGCTAGAAGCCATCAAAAGAGTTACGCGGACCCAAAACGCAAGCCCTTGGAATTTCAAGTCAGTGATCGAGTATTACTTAAGGTCTCACCTTGGAAAGGTGTGATCAGATTTGGAAAGAAAGGAAAAATTGCACCTAGATACGTTGGACCATTCAAGATCGTCGAAAGAATCGGTAAGGTAGCCTACAGACTTGAGTTACCTCCTGAACTTGGAAATGTTCATCCAACCTTTCACGTGTCCAATCTCAAGAGGTGTTTAGCTGATGAGAACCTCCACATACCACTTGACGAAATTCGTGTTGATAAAACATTGAAATTTGTTGAGAAGCCAGTGGAAATCATGGAACGTGATGTCAAGTGGCTTAAACGCAAGTGCATTCCTTTGGTCAAAGTTCGCTGGGAAGCTAAACGTGGACCCGAGTTTACTTGGGAACGCGAAGATCAAATGAATGCGAAATATCCGCATCTTTTCCCACGAGTTTCCTCTAAATAAATTTCGGGACGAAATTTCCACAAGTAGGGGAGACTGTAACATCTGTGCTTGTAATCATTGTGAACAGTTCGGTTATCAATAAAACAATGTTATTTGATCCCAATGTTTGTTTGGTTGTGTTTTACATTTTTCATGTTTTGACTTTTGCTCAATTTCAAACTCTATATCGCTTTCTGGAGAGTTATACGCAAACTGGTGCGTGAACGTAACCAGCTTAATGCGAAAAATACTCCGTAACATCAACATATACTTAACATACCTTAAATAACCTTTACATAACTTAGAAATAAGTTTTGAAGGCTTTGGTATGGCAAAAACAAGTTAATTCGGCTACACGGACTAAATTTGACAAACTGCGAAAGTATGCCAATTTGAAGTGTAACAGACATTCCGGAACATGACCATAAGTTAAACATACCATAAATATCCTTTACATAGCTTAGAAATAGGCTTTGAGGGGTTCGGTGTGCTAAAATAAACTTTTGGGTCATTCAGGGACTAAAAGTGTCAAAAAGTGCACAAGTTTGCACTTTTGCGCATAACTCACGTTTTGAATACATCCGGACATCCAAAAATTTATGTAAGCACTAAAATATTTTATTTTAGTGTTTGGCCTGAGAAAAATCCATTCGTCACGCAATTTGGATCGTTTTTCGCGCTTGTGCGCATTCCGTCGTAATTAAGCGAACATCGCGTTCGTACGACCAAACGAACCAACATCCGGCATATTTTTGAGCATGTTTCATGTCCACAATGTTTAGGCATCATTTTAGGGCCTTAAAGTTGGCTTTACAGGCCTTAGAAGTGTCGGAAATAGCCTTAAACACCAACAGGGACCTAAAATGCCAGTTCAGCAAACTTTCTCCTGATCTGAGGACTCAAGCGGCCCGCATAAAACCAGGGCTGTCCTTTACGCGGCCCGCATCAGGGTCCCAGACAGCAGAATGTGCTGAAACATCGAATCTGGTTCGTTCCACTTGTTGCACATGGTTTTGGGGAATCTATGGGCTGGTTTTGATGTGCACATGGTATTACAATACCATGGGTGCAAGTGTATGGCCAAGATTGAAGCATGTTTTCCAAGAAACGATCCTAACGGTTCGGGAAATCCTATAAATACCCCATGCCTTCATTTGCAAAACCCACTAGAATTTTGATTTGAGAAACTCTAAGTTGAAGCCATTGTTTCATACCTGAGTTACTTGGATCGAGATTAGCATTCGGGGACCCTTCGTAAGTATTTCTTCGTTCTTTTATTGCTTTTCGAGTCCGAAAGTCAAACTTTGTTTGACTTTCTGCGTTGACCAGTTTATGGTTAATGCGAAGTTCGTTTGAACTTCGCAACATGATTGTAATCACGATGGTTATAGTCCCTTGGGACTATGCCTACTGATTACCACGTTGTCTAGGGTCGTAGGGTAAGTGATCTAATAAATCGCTTATACCTTCGAACCCGACCCATTTGGTCGATCATTAGGATCCGACCAAAATACATTAGGTGACCATAGTATATAGGGAATAACCTTCCGAGGTTATACCTTATGGTCGCTTCGTTAAGTAGTTGTATGATAGGTAGTATATATGCCTTAGGTAAATTACCAAAATACCCTTTTCATGTGTAATCGGTAATTAAGCATATTTAACCTAAACTTTTGTCACATAACTGATTATGTAACATGTTTAGGCATAAAACACTTGTCATAGGACTAGTTAGACGTTCCGAACGCGTTTCACGCGAACGACGCGTTAAAGTAGCATAAGCTACCTAAACGGGTCGTAATGGGTCGTTAACACTTAGGTTAGGTTTCATTTAGTATGTAGGCTTTGTTAAACCATATTACACGAGTCTCCACACTCGTTTGGTTTACGAACCCTCATTCTATCTAAATCTTCCGATATAGGTCCGGTTTATTAACATAGTTACCTATATTAGGTGCCGTTTGATTCCTTGATCTCAAGCATTGCTTGGTGGTTATCTTAGGACTACTGAACAATCTCAAGTGAGTACATAGACCCCTCTTTTACTGTTTTCCAAACTGTTTTGGGGTGAAACACATGTGCCTACTTGTTACTTCCATGCTTTCCATGCTTTCACATCATATACCTGCTATGTTCGTTAGTACATTATAGTACATGATTTCATTGCATTTCATGCTATGTATGCCCATTGTGTGCGTACTTAGTACATCGTTTTACATTACATGCTATGTATGCCCATTGTGTGCGTACTTAGTACATCGTTCTACATTACATTTCATGCTATGTATGTCCATTGTGTGCATACTTAGTACATTGTTTTACATTGCATTTCTGTTGCATATGCTCATCCAGCATATGAACACATTATACTACATTTTGAACCGTTGTAACTATTTGACTATGTGAACCGTCGTAACTCTTTGATTATATGAAACGTTTATAACTGTTGAACCGTGTGAACCATTTGTATCTGTAGACATGATTTACATTTGACAATAGACATTTGACTATACATAAACATTTCTACAATCGTTAAACATTACATCTTGGTGGTTTGGTTGGAGTAAGTGATTTAAGTAACGAGGCGTGCGTAATATGATACAAGCATGGTGGATACGCCGCTGGTACTTCCTACGTATAAGTGTTTGTATGGTATCACATATTGTAGCGTTATTTGAATCATTTCAATTTGAGACATATAACATTGTAAACAAATAACATACTTTTCACAAGACATTGATTTACAAACAACTTATCTTATACAAACTCATTTTACATGGTTATTCATTTAACCATACATTATTCTCTTATTTATACATATCATCTGATCCTATCGTTTTTCAAATGATTTACAAAACAAAGAAAATTACAAGGTTCATGACTAAACATTTTCTCAAACATAAGTCATGAATTATGTTTTCACAAAACCTATGTATCTCACAGGCATTTTTATGCTGACGTACCTATTTTCACATGTGTTTTCAGGAGCTTTTCCATAGGATGATGATCGTGACACTAGGGCGGACCTGTGCCTTAGAGACTAAAAATGAAGACAGACTAGTTTAAATATGTTATGAACTCTTTGTTCCTGTTTAAGACAATGTAACACTCTTGTTTAATAAATAAATTACAACTTTGTATGCCATGGTTATGAAACAATTAATTCTGTTACAACACTCCCCGACGTTTTCTGCCACGTTTTGTATGTTATACGTGGTCGGGGTGTAATACATACATAGCATAAAATGTAATGTAATATAAAACAATGTACTAAGTACGCACACAATGGGCATACATAGCATAAAATGTAATGAAATCATGTACTATAAATGTACTAATGAACATTGCAAGTATATGATGTGAAAACAGGAAAGGCACGAAAGTAACAAGTAGGCACATGTGTTCCACCCCAAAACAGTTTGGAAAATAGTAAAAGAGGGGTCTATGTACTCACTTGAGATTGCTCAGAAATCCTAAGATAACCACCAAGCAATGTTAGAGATCACGGAGTCAAACGGCACCTAATATAGGTAACTATGTTAATAAACCGGACCTAAATCGGAGGATTGGATAGAATGAGGGATCGTAAACCAAATGAGTATGGGAACTCATGTAGTATGGTTTAACAAAGCCCACATACTAAAATGAAACCTAACCTAAGTGCTTACGACCCATTACGACCCGTTTAGGTAGCTTATGCTACTTTAACGCGTCGTTCGCGTGAAACGCGTTCGGACCGCCTAACTAGTACTATGATAAGTAAAATATGCCTTAACATGTCTAATATTGTTACCAAATCAGTTTAGATACCAAAATTTATGTTACATATGCTTAAAATGAATTTTGGCGTCAAAAGGGCATTTTGGTAATTTACCTAAGGCATATAAACTACCTATCATACAACTACTTAAACGAAGCGACCATAAGGTATAACCTTGGAAGGTTATTCCCTATATACTATGGTCACCTAATGTGTTTGGTCGGATCCTAATGATCGACCAAACAGATCGGGTTCGAAAGTATAAGCGATTGTTTAGATCGCTTACCTTACGACCCTATATAAGCACTAAACTAAAAGTGACAAGCTAAGCATGTTAAAACATGCTTAACCAAGTTTAGAAAACAGGTTTGGTATCAAAACAAACGGTTTTGATACCTAAGAGTAGTTTGGTTACAAAATACGCAAGAATGCGCATTTTGGCCGAAACTACGACTCGTCACTGAGCCTAGATAACGTGGTAATCAGTAGGTATAGTCACTAGGGACTATAACCATCGTGATCACGCTCACGTTATGAAGTTCAAACGATCTTCGCATTGACCATAACCTGGTGAATGCAGAAAGTCAAACAAAGTTTGACTTTCGGACTCGAAAAGCAATAAAAGAACGAAGGAACACTTACAAAGGGTCCCCGCAAGATTGATTTCCAAGTAATCTCAGGTAGGAAGTGTATAAACACAACCACCTAAAGAAAAACTCAGATTTCAAGTGGGTTTTGCAATGGGGATGGATGGGTATTTATAGTAAATGGACCACCGTTAGGATCGTTCCTCGAATAAAGTAATCAAATCTCATCCGTACAAGTGTTGGAAAGTCATGGTAGCTCATTTTGCCCCCACCACCAGTTATTGACAAGTGGCATTGGCCTTTGGAGGGTTTAAAGGCTGGAAACAGGCTGTTAAAAACAATTTTCTGCATCTGACCCATGCTTGCACACCGTAACACTAAAAGCCTTGAGGTGCGCAAGGACCTTGCAGACCAGAAAGTTTGAAAAATGGCAGAACAGGCCCCTGAAGCTCCAAACTTGCTATTTGATGCATTTTTGACACGTTTAAGCCCCGTTAACCCCATTTCAAAGCTCTAAAATGAAGTTAAAGTATAGGGAACTTAAAATGTGCTCAAAAATATCTCAGACGTCGGTTCGTTTGGCCGTACGATTGCGTTGTTTGGTTAATTACGACGGAATGCGCATAAGCGTGAAATACGATCCAAATGGCGTGACGAATGGATTTTTCTCATGCCAAACACTAAAATAAAATATTTTAGTGCTTACATAAATTTTTGGATGTCCGGATGTAGTCAGAACGTAAGTTATGCGCGAAAATGCAAACTTGTGCACTTTTTGACGCTTTTAGTCCCTGAATGAGCCAAAAGTTTATTTTAGCACACCGAACCCCTCAAAGTCTATTTCTAAGCTATGTAAAGGATATTTAGGGTATGTTTAACTTATGGTCATGTTCCGGAATGTCTGTTACAGTTCAAATTGACATACTTTCGCAGTTTGTCAAATTTAGTCCCTGTAAGCGAATTAACTTGATTTCGGCATACCAAACCATCCAAAACTTATTTCTAACTTATGTAAAGGTTATTTAATGTATGTTATGCCTATTTCACTATTACGGAGTTTTCGTTGCATTAAACTGGTATTATTTACGCATCAGTGCGCGTATAACCTTCCAGAAAGTGATTTAAAGCTTGAAATCGAACAAAATTTGATATGTGCAAATGATACACATATTTTTACAAATCCCAAGTATGAAATACAATATTTCATTGGTTTGGCATTGTAAGATGGTTGAAGTGACACAGGTGTCACACTTATAATATGGTTTCTAGTGATAATCAAATGTTACAGCACCACGAAACTAGTTGGATAACATTTCCCCTTAGGGACCAAAAGCTTATCCAACTCAAGACCCAAGCCCCATATATATAGGGATCAGGGCTTCGTACGAATCTGCACCTAGTGCAGTACGAACCTAGCTTGGTCTTGAGACATAGTTACGAACCCACTACGTTGTCCCTTCGTACCAAGGGACTCTGTAGGTCCACTAGGAGGATCAAGAAACCTACTTTCTTGTTGTAACAACACAAATACAAGTGCGGAATCCTAGTAGATAACCAAACAAAGTATAATAGACACACGGACCAAAGATTCACTAACTTTGATTAAATGGAAGAGAACATACACAAACACATACACATAGTGTTCTTACAGACTCACCAGCTCTCTTACCTTGTTATGCACCATAAACTATCTTATATAGGCCCCAATCCAGTAACCTCACGAAGAAGGTTACTGGGCCTACGAAGAACTAGGCAGCCCATGAAAAACTAGTTCTTCGTTGAACAGTCCACGAAGAACCCATCATGGAACGAAGAATGTTCTTCGTGCAAGCCATACCCCACCAAGAATGGTTCTTCGTGGGAGGCTGTAAATAGTAAGGGTGGTAATAGTTTAAGTGCAGATAGGAGCCAATAACTTGCAGACTGCATACTGTAGGTGCATTACATATCAACACAACATAATTGTCGTACCAAGTTAAGATAGGAGGATATCTTGACTTGGTCGACTCGACCAAACATACAGACTCGATAAAAACGAAAAGACCGTTAATTTATATTACATCGTAAACAAAATAAGAACAAGTGACAGACATCAAAAGTGCATCAACAAACTCCCCCTTGGCTGTTGCTTGGTCTTCGGTCTTCTGTCTTAATGAGCCGCTTCCGACCACAAGCTTCTCTCGTGAATACCCCGATAGTAACTGTAACAGGCGACACTTTGAAAGCGTAGAGCCTGACTTGCATCCTTATCTTCGTAGAAGATGTCGTGACGAAACAACCTGTCGATATCGACCGCCGACATGTTAACAATCCACATCGGGTCGAGAATACGAAAATTTTCCTTGTCGTTTCTGAAGACGATGACTGCCTCGTGTGTGTCTGAGTCATAACACCAAAAAGCCATGTTCGCCAGTATGTCTTGTTCCATAGCCATTAACGGAATCCTATCCAACCCCTTCATCGGCTTGTACACGAGCCTGTACCTAGCCGTGTTGGTCGCTGGATCCAACGTAAACTTTATCTGCTCATACATCGGGAACGATGGCTAGTATAAGTCATCCTTCCAACCCTTTCGATGCTCAATCCTCAACTTTCATGCAAACAGCTTATCACCTTCAAAGTTTGATCGGTTAATCAGCTGCACTCGTGCTAACGCTGCCACATCATAGAATGGTAAAGTAAGAATACTTAGAAGTGATTTGAAATATTGAATCCCATGTTCTCGTTTCACAGCAACACAATGAAGTTCTTTAACAAACATCCAGCTAAGTAATTGTGACAATTGTCAAATTTCCATGTATCCGTACAATAATTAAACAGTAATTAGTGCTTTAATGACTGTACAGATTTAAATTAATGACATTAATGCTTTCTGATCATTGACATATACATACAAGTGCATCACATATTGCATGATTTCAGATCATTATTGCATGCAACACTTTATTGATTCAAATGATGCATGAAACAAAGGTAGCATAGTTATCAGACAAATCAGAAATACTGACGGGAGGTCAGTACTTAGACAAACATGGTATTGAGACGAAGAATGAGACAGAAACCAAGAGTTACACTAGTATAGTGTGTAGGAAAGTAAGGAACATAAAACCGCCTTCCTAGTGATAGTTTAAGTGCCGGAAAGTGCCTAAAACTCACCCAAACTGCAGAATTCTGCAGAATTTAGCAAAAATCAGCATTTAGACAACTTAATATTATGCAGAATTATGGTTAAATGGTCCATAATGCTTTCCTAAGTGTTGGGAATCAAAACTGTCAAAAAAGGTAACATAAAGCACACTAAACTGCATAGTTTAGCACCTTAACGAACCAGTAACCACCCGAACAATCGGACACTACCCGAAACACCAAATTTTCACTACAAGCATTGTTTTATCATTTTCGAGCTAGTTAGGGTCCCCGAACATCATAACAACTCTTATAACAACATAACAACTTATAACACTAACTAAATATTTGATTCTAACTAGTTATCCTTAACTATCTATTACAAACCAACTATACCCCCCCCCCCATACTTACGGTTATAAGGGTGTGGCCCACCCATGATTTTTGTTTAATTGTTTATTAGATTGTGTTGCTTCTTTAAAAACAATGGAACCATTGGTCTAAATGATGTTGGAAGATTATTTAAGTAACCACAAGACCAAACCTTCTCATTTTTCACAACACACTCCACTCAAAACTGTCTCCCTCTCTTCTCTTGGTCACGACCGAAGCCAAGCACCACCACCACCATCACTTTCATCTCTTGTTCATCCATTCTCAAGTTATACAAAGGTGTAAGGAGCTTTATCAAGAAGCTAGGAGCCATTGGAAGGTGAAGGACCTATCTCAAGTGCTTTTAACCACCAAGTTCATCATCATCTTTATCTTGAACCTCTTCCCTAGCCTTGTGCTAGTAGTAAGACACATCTAATCTCATTTTACTTCTCTTTTTGTTGGTTAAAAGTGTATGTAAAAGACTAATCATGAAGAACATAAAGAATCAAGAACATAATCACTACCATAAAGCTCTAAATCATCATGATCTATGTGTTTAAGTGTTTGTATGCTTCTTGATTGTTGATTGTTTGTGTTTATGATGTTAAACATCATATGAAACTTGCTAGATTGTGATTAAACACATGATCTAGCAAGATGAGAGGTTGATCTTGTGAAAAACCAAGATGAACATCCTTTATGTTCATCATGAACTTGAAAACAAAGATGATTTTGTGAAAGATGATTATGAATACAAGTTAGTAGTCTAATAAATGGATGATTTCAAAACTAGTTTTCTCAAGAAACCAAGATCATAAACAAGATTTACATAAACATGAGTTTTAAAGAAACTAATCACATTTCTAGTGTTAAATCAAGGGTAGAAACATGTCATTAACAAGAAAGATTCAAGAAGAAATATTTTTAGAAAATCAAGTTACAAGTTGTGTAAGTCTAAAGTTTGCAAGAATGTGATTTATAAATAAATAACCACACTTTAAAGGGTAACTAAGCTTACTTAACACCATACTAAGTTACTACAAATTTTTATAAATATTCAAGTTAATGATGTGGTGTAAAATGCATGATTTTGGCACTTGGTAAGTGTTGTATGAATTGTTGATGATTTGTGATGATTTTTAAAAGAAAATGATATGCTTTGAAAGCATGGAAACCTCCATTTTAAGGGGAAACTATGGCAAAAATTTTCTAGAATTTAAACACTTAGAAAAATATTTTTAAGTAAGTGCTTATGAGTAAATTTTAAACATGGGTTTTCATATAAAAATTTCCATAATTTTTGTTGCAAAAATTATAAATGTTGGAGGTTGTTTTTGATAAGTAAAAGTGACTAAATATGTATTTAGGAAAATATATATTAAGATGTCACAATTTGTGGGATTACTTGTATATTATGTGTATTAGTTATATTATTTTAGGACTTGAAATAATGTAACTCACCAAATTACCAAGAAATTACAATACAAAATATTACCAATATTCCAAGAAAATAAATATATAGTTTATACCCAAAAGATGGAACAAACCGAACAAGGAATGTAAACTACAAAATATTCCGGAGTTATATATATATAGGGAGGGGCTCATGCGAGAACCACCCTTATTGTGAGAACCTTGAGAACCAATGTGAACACAACCTAAAATAGCTAAAAAAAACCTAAAAAAAACATAACCCCCACCCCCCAAAAACCTAAACCCCCCACCCCCCCACCCCCCAAAAACATAACCCCCCCCCCCCCCCACACCCCCCCCCCCCTAAAATGCTAAAAACTTAACCCTCAAAAAACCTAAAAAAATCTAAAAAAATCTAAATTTTTTTTTTGATTTTTATAATATTTTTTAGGTTAAAATCGCTACTTTTCGAAGCCAAAAAAAAAAAATTTAAAAAAATTTTTTTTTTTTTTTGGCTTCGAAAAGTAGCGATTTTTTTTTTATAAAAAATATTAAAAAATTCAAAAAAAAAAAATTTTGTGTGATTTTTAGCTATTTTTAGGCATTTTTAGTGTGTTCACATTGGTTCTCGCGGTTCTCACAATAAGAGGTGGTTCTCGCATGATCTTCACCCTATATATATATATTGACAAATGAGTGAAACGGTATTTTGGAAACCAAGGAAACGAAAAATATGATTTTTATGATTATTACAAAATATATCATATTTTTGACAAAAAGAAAATATATTATTTAAAGTAAGGAAAAATATATATGTTTTCTTGAATTACTAGAAAATATATTAATTTTGAAAAAAATATATATTTTCTTAAATAAATTTAGAATATATTATTTGGGGGTGAAAAATGGATTTATATATTTTTTCTAAGTTAATCTTGAAAATATATTATTTTTGAAGTCGATATAAAAATACAATTATTTTTGCCAAGGGAAAAGTTATAGATAATTTTCTATAAAAGTTTTCTTAAAATATATATATTTTAAGAATATATATATTGGTGATTTTTATTGAAAATAATATTCCGGAAAGTTAAATACAAAAATTAAGTATAAGAATACTTAATAAATACAATAAAAATACGTATTCTATTAAGTATAAATACACCGGAATACGCCACCAATACTTGCCAAAAATACACAAGTCTAAGAATACAAGTATAAGTATACCAATCCTTGGGGAAAGATAAACACGTATAAATACATAATGTATCAAGTTAAAACATGTTATTTTAACAAATATTCCAATAATTAATTAGTATAATTTAGTTAAAATATTATTATTTTAACAAATAATTATATACTTTGGAATAATATTATGACACAAAGAAATGTAACTCAAATATACTAAATAAGACAAAAAGTCAAGGCACGACCCATCCGTCTAACAAACCGTAGCACGTGCGTAGGTAGTCGTGCGACCTAGTAGAAGCTTTGAGTGATTTGATCGAAGAACGCAAGACTGTGAGTTCATGTCTCCCTTCTCTTTTAACTGTTTTCAGTTTTTATAACTTCGGGGGTGAAATACATGTTGCATATGTTACGATGATTACAAATGGTATGGTTAGCTAAGGAATGAACTGTTAGATCATGTGAATGGGTATGCGTTAACTTGAGACCATTAATCCTTTATAAGGACCAAGGGGCATGAGTGATAGATCTATTTGGGTGTTGTGAGCCCCACCCATGGGTCCGCGAGTTGACCGCATGTGATGACTATGTCGTTCTAGCTGGGAGGCCCGGTACGAAATACGCAAAGGATTTAGCCTTCCTACACCGTGACACACACATTAATGACCTTGCAAATCATTAATTGATATGCTCATATTCGCTTTCATACCAGGGTTTACAAATACATACTTACAAATGTTTACAAGGTTATTCGTGCACGGATACAAAACACATGAACTCGCTCAACTTTTGTTGATGTTTTCAAACTACATGTATTTCAGGGAACTGCAAATGGATCTGGTAGGCGTTGAAGGTTTTCAAGTATTGTCTACAATAAATGATGTCATCCCATCTTTTGTAGAGTTTGGAATGGATGTCTTATCCTAGATAGGACATACATTTCAAAGCCTTGTTTTATCGTTGTATCGTGTCAAGTCCTTATGGAACTTTGAAAAAATTTGGATGGTTTGTATTATGAATTTGAAGTCTTGGATTTCTGTTAAACAATGTTGGTTGTAATGTTTTGAAAAATCTTTAATGGATGAACATCATGGTTTCTATCATTTTGTTGTTTGATATAATTGAATGCAATGATATTAAGCAAGTCACACGTAATCACGCTTCCACAAAAGTCAGGGTGTGACACTTTGGTATCAGAGCTTTGATTGAGCAAACTAGGATTCCTTCTCGAGTCTAGACTACAATCATTAGGGCTCTCCCACGAAAATATTTTTACAACATATTTTTCGTTTCATACACAAAACGCCAAGATCCATGGAACAAACATTTTTACAAAGGAAAGATAAGAAACATGATTGCAAGGTCACAGTGGTGGTTTAGTCTGCATGGGGTAGACTAGGAAAGATAGAAAGGTCTCATGAGGGATAATGTGAATAACTGATTAAGTGATAAATGTCTTGATTGCATACTGAGTATTAGTGGTTAATATATGTGCACGTGTTATGATTGTTATGTTACAGGCAAAATGTCTTCTTCTGAGAGTGGGTTATCTGACGACCACGACCCGATGGCCATCGTTTCGGACGACGAGGTCATGCTAGAGCCAGAGTAATCACATCGGACACTGAGAGTGACCCCGAGATGCTATCTGAGGATGAGGATGACTTCCTGCGATTCGCACTACCAGATTTTGGCGATGATTTACCTTTAGCTGATGGCGTTCCCGTTGAGGATCCTTTTGATATTCCTGCTCCTGTTCACGATCATCTCATCATTAGTCACCCTGATGGTGAGCACATTGTGGCACCGATCCTCGACGTCGTTCCCCTTGTGGTCATTCCTCCTGAGGATTGGCCCTTCGACGACTTGTTTTGGCGCTGATGTCGATTTTTTTGTGGATGGTCCCCCAGCTAACGCCTAGGGCGATGGGGAGAATGATGACGTTGTTATTGTAGTACCTCCTCCTGCTATTCCAGTTATTGAGTTATCCTTCGACTCCAGTTTGCATTCGGTTTTCAGACTCCTTTGAGTCTGTGACATCCTCAGCCCTGCAGGCAGTAGGACTGCAGCTTTACGCTACTGACTCCGATGACGACACCGCTATGTCTACTGCACCATCTCCTGCTCGTGTCCCCACACCTCCACACGACCCCGAGCCTGTCCCTGAGATAGATCATGTCCCTTTTGGCCAGCCTAATATTACACCTCTTATTCTAGGTCCGATTCCTGCACCACCTAAGCTTCCACATGTTGAGACATTCATTCCTCCACCTCCACCCGCTGATGTTGCACTTCTACCTCCTGTTGAGTCTGATGTTCACCGTATTTATTTTACCTATTATTTTCTTACAGGAGAACCCTGCACCCCGTCCAGGGGAAGGTACCTCGGGTCAGACTCCGAGGTTTTGACCCATTTGCTTCAGCAGCTGTCCTTCCGATTCCACAGATTGCACCATTTGCTCCCTTCACATCTACACCACTTGACGAGCCATTTCAATGGTTCCCATCATATATTATGCCCATTTCCGACCCCTACCATCCCTCCCATTTTGTTGGATACACACGGGATGAGTTGCATTTGACACTTCAGTTACAGTTTGAGGTTTTGACTCGCAGATTTTTGGAGCTTAAGTTGACTCCTTTATGCCCTCCACCTTGTCCATGTCAGTCTACTTTTGTTCCTCCACATTCATCGTCACCTCCTTTTGCACATCCACCTGCTGCTCCCGTACCTATCCCGGGTTCTGATGCCCGCTCTCTTACTGTCGAGCAATAGATTAGCTTTTTGCTTCGCCGTGTGTATGAGCTCGAGGAGGAGCTCGCACATGTTCGCAGTTTTCTTTTATTCCCTCCTCCTCCCCCGCCATCAGTACAGTGGGATTTTGGTTTAGTGGCAAGTAAGTTAGACATCCCGTACTCGATAGAACTGGCTAACGGAAAACTATTAAAAACTAATGAGGTGATTAGAGGTTGTGTTATAGAGCTTGGAGAGCGTGAGTTCTCGATAGATCTCCTGCAAGTTGACTTGGGAAGCTTCGATGTCTTAGTTGGGATGGATTGGTTGTCTAGCAATCGTGCAGAGATTGTGTGCCATGAGAAGATCAATCGCATTCCGATGGCGAATGATGAGACAATCATGATCCACTGAGAGAAGAATGATACGCCTCTGCAGATTATTAGTTGTTTGAAAACGCAAAAGTGTCTACACAAGGGATGCATTGCCTTCTTGGCTCATGTTGTGGATAAAGAAGCCGAAGAGCCGAAGCTTGAAGATATCCCAGTGGTAAGGGAATATCCTGAAGTCTTCCTCGAAGACTTTCCAGGATTACCTCCTCAACGACAAGTCGAATTCCATATAGAATTAGTTCCAGGCGCCACGCCTGTAGCCAAGGCACCCTATCGACTTGCGCCTTCAGAGATGCAAGAGCTATCCACGCAGATTCAGGAGTTACTAGATAAGGGATTCACATGGCCGAGCTTCTCGCCTTGGGGAGCTCCAATGCTGTTCATCAAGAAGAAGGATGGTATCTTTCGAATGTGCATCGACTACCGGGAGCTGAACAAACTAACCATCAAGAATCGGTACCCCTTACTGAGGATTGATGATTTATTCGATCAACTACAAGGATCAAGCTATTATTCCAAGATAGATCTTTGATCGGGTTATCACAAGCTGCGAATTCAAGCGGAAAGTATACCGAAGACTGCCTTCAGAACTCGTTATGGACATTACGAGTTTCTAGTGATGCCGTTTGGGTTGACCAATGCACTGGCAGTGTTTATGGATTTGATGAATCGGGTGTGTAAGCCATATTTCGATAAATTTGTGATCGTATTTATCGATGATATTTTGATTTATTCGCTGACGAAGGAAGATCATGAACAACACCTCAGAGCCATTCTAGAGCTGCTAAAGAAGGAAAAGCTCTACGCTAAGTTCTCGAAGTGCGACTTTTGGATACGCAAAGTACAGTTCCTCAGTCACGTGGTAAACGAGAATGGGATTCATGTGGATCCCACAAAGATCGAGGCAATCAAGAACTGGGGAACTCCGAAGACACCGACCGAGATCCGACAGTTTTTGGGTTTAACAAGGTATTACCGCAGGTTCATTGAGAACTTCTCCAAGATAGCTCAACCGTTGACCTCCCTTACCCAAAAGGACAAGAAGTATGAATGGGGAGATAAGCAAGAAGAAGCCTTTCAGCTGCTAAAGAACAAGCTATGCCATGCACCTATACTATCCCTACCCGAAGGCACCGACGACTTCATGGTATATTGCGACGCTTCGCATCAGGGATTGGGTTGTGTGCTAATGCAACGCCAAAAGGTTATCGCTTATGCTTCATGCCAATTGAAGGTTCATGAGAAGAACTATACCATGCATGATTTGGAGCTAGGCGTAGTGGTATTTGCTTTGAAGATCTGGCGACACTATCTGTATGGTACTCGATGTACTATTTTCACGGATCACAAGAGCCTTCAGCACATATTCGATCAGAAAGAGCTTAATATGCAACAACAACATTGGGTTGAGTTGCTAAATGATTGTGACTGCGAGATCAAGTACCATCCCAGAAAGGAGAATTTGGTGGTAGACTCCTTAAGTCGAAAAGAAAGGATTAAGCCCATAAAGGTTCAGGCTTTGGAAATGATTATTCAGATGGATCTCTCTTCACGAATACGTGTTGCACAATGAGAAGCTCTTAAGAAAGAGAACAATAAGGCTGAATATCTCCGAGGAATGGAGAAGAAGTTGATGCCTAACGAGGAAGGAACCTCGTATTTTATGGGACGCATTTGGGTTCCGCTTTATTGTGGTATTAGAGAGGTTATTTTCGATGAGGCTCATAAATCGAAGTACTCGATCCATCCAGGATCGGACAAGATGTACCAAGATCTGAAGGATTACTATTGGTGGCCAAGACTTAAGAGTGATGCTGCTATTTATGTTGGGAAGTGCCTAACTTGTGCCAAGGTAAAAGCCGAATATCAGAAGCCTTCATGTCTCTTGCAACAGCCAAAAATACCCATGTGGATGTTGGAGCAGATCTCTAGGGATTTCATAACATAGTTACCCAGAACCCCTAGAGGACATGATACGATTTGGGTAATAGTAGATCGGTTGACCAAGTCTGCGCACTTCTTAACGATTCGAGAAAAGGATAACACTGGAAAGTTGGGTGAGCTTTACCTCAGAGAGATAGTAGCACGTCATGGAGTGCCTATCTCGATAATTTCAAATAGGGATGGATGGTTTGTGTCAAGGATTTGGCAATCCTTTCAGGAAGCCTTTGGTTCTCAGTTAAATCTGAGTACGGCCTTTCACCCGCAGACCGATGGACAAAGCGAGCGAACTATTCAGATATTAGAAGATATGCTCCGCGCTTGTGTAATGGATTTGGGTGGCAGTTGTGATACTCATCTATCTCTGGTTGAGTTTTCCTATAACAACAGCTACCACACGAGTATTCAAGCCGCACCGTTCGAAGCTCTCTATGGACGTAAATGCCGCTCACCGTTGTGCTGGGCAAACGCTGGAGACAGACAGATGGTTGGCCCCGAACTGGTCCAAGAAACGACTGACAAGATCATGCAGATCCGAGAGCGCATCAAGGCGGCTCGTGATCGACAGAAGAGTTACACGGATCAAAGGCGAAAACCTTTGGAATTCAAAGTAGGAGACATGGTTTTGTTAAAAGTCTCACCTTGGAAAGGTGTAGAACGCTTTGGGAAGCGTGGAAAGTTAAACCCACGTTATATTGGGCCATTCAGGATATTAGAAAGGGTCCGTACCGTAGCGTACAAGTTGGAACTACCAGAGGAACTAAACGGTGTTCATGATACATTTCATGTATCTAACCTGAAGAAAAGTCCAACACAATAGACAGTTATCATCCCTGCGTTTGAAGTGCATATAGACGACACTCTCCATTTTACTGAAGAACCCGTTGAGATTACAGATTGGAAAGTTAACAAGACTCGAAGGAGTAGTGTTAAGCTTGTCAAGGTTCGTTGGAACTCGCGTCACGGCCCAGAGTTTACTTGGGAGCGTGAAGATCGTATGAAAGCAAAGTATCCGCATTTGTTCCCTAACTCCCCAGCTACCGATAGCGCAGCTTAAAATTTTGGGTTGAAATTTTCTTAACGGGGGGGGGGGGGGGGAATGTGACAATTGTCAAATTTCCATGTATCGGTACAATAATTAAACAGTAATTAGTGCTTTAATGACTGTACTGACTTAAAATAATGACATGAATGCTTTCTGATCATTGACTTATACATACAAGTGCATCACATATTGCATGATTTCATATCATTATTGCATGCAACACTTTATTGATTCAAATGATGCACGAAACAAAGGAAGCACAGTTATCAGACAAATCAGAAATACTAATGGGAGTTTAGTACTTAGACAAACATGGTATTGAGACGCAGAATGAGCCAGAAACCAAGAGTTACACTAGTATAGTTTGTAGGAAAGTAAGGACCATAAAACTGTCTTCCTATTGATAGTTTAAGTGCCGGAAAGTGCCTAAAACTCACCCAAACTGCATAATTCTGCAGAATTCAGCAAAAATCAGCATTTAGACAACTTAATATTATGCAGAATTATGGTTAAATGGTCCAGAATGTTTTCCTAAGTGTTGGGAATCAAAACTGTCACAAAAGGTAACATAAAGCACACTAAACTGCATAGTTTAACACCTTAACGAACCAGTAACCAACCGAACAACCGGACACTACCCGAAACACCAAATTTTTACTAAAAGCATTGTTTTATCATTTCCGAGCTAGTTATGGTCCCCGAACATCATAACAACTCTTATAACAACATCACAACTTATAACACTAACTAAATATTACATTCTAACTAGTTATCCTTAACTATCCATTACAAACCAACTATACCCCCTCATACTCACGGTTACAAGGGTGTGGCCCACCCATGATTTTTGTTTAATTGTTTATTAGATTGTGTTGCTTCTTTAAAAACATTGGAAGTTTGGATCCATTGGTCTAAATGTTGTTAGAAGATTATTTAAATAACCACAAGACTAAACCTTCTCATTCTTCACAACACACTCTACTCAAAACTCTTTCCCTCTCTTCTCTTGGTCACGGGCAAAATCAAGCACCACCACCATCACTTTCATCTCTTATTCATCCATTCTCAAGTTATACAAAGGTGTAAGGAGCTTGATCAAGAAGCTAGGAGCCATTGAAAGGTGAAGGACCTATCTCAAGTGCTTTTAACCACCAAGTTCATCATCATCTTCATCTTGAACCTCTTCCCTAGCCTTGTGCTAGTAGTAAGACTCATCTAATATCATTTTACTTCTCTTTGTGTTGGTTAAAAGTGTATGTAAAAGACTAATCATGAAGAACATAAAGAATGAAGAACATAATCACTAACATAAAGCTATAAAGCGTCATGATCTATGTGTTTCAGTGTTTGTATGCTTCTTGATTGTTGATTGTTTGTGTTTATGATGTTATACATCATATGAAACTTGCAAGATTGTGATTAAACACATGATCTAGCAAGATGAGAGGATGATCTTGTGAAAAACCAAGATGAACATCCATTATGTTCTTCATGAACTTGAAAACAAAGATGATTTTGTGAAAGATGATTATGAATACATGTTAGTAGTCTAATAAATGGATGATTTCAAAACTAGTTTTCTCAATACACCAAGATCATGAACAAGATTTACATAAACATGTGTTTTAAAGAAACTAATCACATTTCTAGTGTTAAATCAAGTGTAGAAACATGTCATTAACAAGAAAGATTCAAGAAGAAATAATTTTAAAAAATCAAGTTACTAGTTGTGAAAGTCTAAAGTTTGCAAGAATGTAATTTATAAATAAATAACCACACTTTAAAGGGTAACTAACCTTACTTAACACCATACTAAGTTACTACAATTTTTTTTTAAATATTCAAGTTCATGAAGTGGTGTAAAATGCATGATTTTGGCACTTGGTAAGTTTTGTATGAATTGTTGATGATTTGTGATGATTTTTAAAAGAAAATGATATGCTTTGAAAGCATGGAAACCTCCATTTTAAGGGGAAACTATGGCAAAAAATTTCTAGAATTTAAACACTTAGAAAAATATTTTTAAACAAGTGTTTATGAGTAAATTTTAAACATGGGTTTTCATATAAAAATTGCCATAATTTTTGTTACAAAAATTATAAATGTTGGAGGTTGTCTTTGATAAGCAAAAGTGACTAAATATGTATTTAGGAAAATATATATTTAGATGTCACAATTTGTGTGATTACTTGTATATTATGTGTATTAGTTATATTATTTTAGGACTTGAAATAATATAACTCGTCAAAATAACAAGAAATTACAATACAAAATATTACAAATATTCCAAGAAAATAAATATATAATTTATATCCAAAAGTTGGAACAAACCGAACAAGTAATGTAAACTACAAAATATTCCGGAATTAAATATATATATATATATATATATATATATATATATATATATATATATATATATATATATATATATTGACAAGTGAGTGAAACGGTATTTTGGAAACTAAGGAAACAAAAAATATGATTTTTATGATTATTACATAATATATCATATTTAAAAGAAAATATATTATTTTTGAACTCTCTATAAAAATATAATTATTTTTGCCAAGGAAAAAGTTATAGATATTTTTCTATAAAACTTTACTTAATATATATATAGGGAGAAGATCATGCGAGAACCACCTCTTATTATGAGAACTGCGAGAACCAATGTGAACACACCAAAAATGCCTAAAATAGCTAAAAATCACATAAAAATTTTTTTTTTGAATTTTTTAATATTTTTTATAAAAAAATCGCTACTTTTCGAAGCAAAAAAAAAAAAAATTTGGCTTCGAAAAGTAGCGATTTTAACCTAAAAAATATTAAAAAAATAAAAAAAAAAATTAGATTTTTTTTTTATTTTTTTAATTTTTTTTTAGATTTTTTTAGGTTTTTTGTGGGTTTAGTTTTTAGCATTTTAGCTTGGGGGGGGGGGGGGGGCTTAGTTTTTTGCGGGGTGGGGGAGGGGGTTTAGGTTTTTTTTTTGGGGGGGGGGGGGGTTAGGTTTTTTTTTTGTGGGGGGGGGGGGGGGGTTTAGGTTTTTTTGGGGGGGGGGGGGTGGGGGTTGGGTTTTTTTAGGTTTTTTTAGTTATTTTAGGTTGTGTTCACATTGGTTCTCAAGGTTCTCACAATAAGGGTGGTTCTCGCATGAGCCCCTCCCTATATATATATTAAGAAGATATATATTGGTGATTTTTATTGAAAATAATATTTCGGAAAGTTAAATACAAAAATTAAGTATAAGAATACTTAATAAGGGGAAGATTCAAATGAAAACCACTATTTATTGTGAAAACTCGAAAACTAATTAAAAAATAAAAAAAAAACATACCGAACTTTTTTTTTTGCATACCAATTTTCGCCATTTTTTATATATAAAAAATTCAAAAAAAAATCGTAGTGTACATGTGTAATACTACACATGTGTATGTGTACTACACATACGTATTATTACACATGTGTATTACAAAATTTATTTTTTTTGAAAAAAAAAGTTTTTTCATATAAAAAACCTGCGATTTTTATATAAAAAAAAAATTTGAAATTTTTTTTTGTGTGTTTTTTAGGCTTTTTTTTTAGTTAGTTTTCGAGTTTTCACAATAAAAGTGGTTTTACTTTGAACCATCCCCTACTTAATAAATACAATAAAAATACGTATTCTAGTATGTATAAATACACCGGAATACGCCACCAATACTTGGCAAAAATACACAAGTCTAAGAATACAAGTATAAGTATACCCATCCTTGGGGAAAGATAAACATGTATAAATATATAATGTATCAAGTTAAAATATGTTATTTTAACAAATATTCCAATATTTAATAAATATAATTTAAGTTAAGTTAAGTTAAAATATTATTATCATTATATACTTTGGAATAATATTATGACACAAAGAAATGTAACTCAAATATACTAAATAAGAATAAAAGTCAAGGCACGACCCAACCGTCTAACAAACCGTAGCACGTGTGTAGATAGTCGTGCGACCTAGAAGAAGCTTTGAGTTATTTGATCGAAGAACGCAAGACTGTGACTTCATGTCCCCCTTTTCTTTTAATTGTTTTCAGTTTTTATAACTTCGGGGGTGAAATACATGTTACAAATGTTACGATGATTATAAATGGTATGTTTAGCTAAGGAATGAACTGTTAGATCATGTGAATGGATAGGTGTTAACTTGAGACCATTAATCCTTTATAAGCACCGAGGGGCATGAGTGATAGATCTATTTGGGTGTTGCGAGCCCCACCCATGGGTCCGCGAGTTGACCGCATGTGGTGACTATGTCGTTCCAGCCAGGACGCCCGGTATGAAATACGCAAAGGATTTAGCCTTCCTACACCGTTACACACACATTAATGACCTTGCAAATCATTAATTGATGTGTTCATATTCGCTTTCATACCAGGGTTTACAAATACATACTTACAAATGTTTACAAGGTTATTCGTGCACGCATACAAAACACATGAACTCACTCAACTTTTGTTGATGTTTTCAAACTACATGTATTTCTGGGAATTGAAAATGGATCTGGTGGGCGTTGAAGGTTTTCAAGTATTGTCTACAATAAATGATGTCATCCCATCTTTTGTAGGGTTTGGAATGGATGTCTCATCCTAGATAGGACATACATTTGAAAGCCTTGTTTTATCGTTGTATCGTGTCAAGTCCTTATGGAACTTTGAAATAATTTGGATGGTTTGTATTATGAATTTGAAGTCTTGGATTTTTGTTAAACAATGTTGGTTGTAATGTTTTGAAAACTCTTTAATGAATGAACATCATGGTTTCTATCATTTAGTTGTTTGATATAATCGAATGCAATGATATTAAACAAGTCACACGTAATCACGCTTCCGCAAAAGTCAGGGTGTGACAGTAATCTTCCCAGAGGACGATTCTTTTCATACTTCATGTAATCGACTTGAGTGACAGGAGGAGCTGGTTTCGCAGTCTTCGAAAGAAAGTTCTTTCTCCATTCCTCGAATGAATCAGCTGGAATATCAGATAAATCACGATTCTTCAATCTTTCGTCGATTTCATCCACATTATCTTTCAGCCAGTCTTCATCGAACGGATTGAACTCAGTACCGTCTTCTCTAACATACTTTGACTTCTCGACATCGCCTTCAAATACTATTTCGTCAAGATCATCCAAGTTTGTTTCATCGGGTTCACTTGGTGTCTCGTCAATGGTAGTATCATCGACTACCTTCATCTCTGTTAACCTTAGAATCTGTTCATCCGACATCTCAGAAATAAACTCCTCATCTTCTAAGTCTTCTCTATTAACCGTAGGGCATGCTTGGAAGTCTATATTGGCTGAGCTTGAAGCTACATTAGCACCAGCTATAGAACTTTCAGGGGGGACATTCTTGCATAGAAATACCAATTTCCAGCTGTGCAACCTCATCCTTTGAACCACCTGACGTGCCTTGAGTCGTTACAGTCTGCTGAGGCTAATACACAATGATCTGAGTTGAAGCAGATGCCCCTTGTGGCTCAGAAGACGCTGATGCATCAGGGTTACCTTGATCTTCATTGTTATGATCAAGTTTTCGCTGAACTTCTTATGCTTTGCATCGATCATTCCATATAATGTTCACCCATTTTCTGCTAATTTCGAAAGCATCCTTAATCTGCTTGAAACCATCCACCAATGTGGTGTTCCTTGTATTATACCAATTTTTCATAAATTCATGCCTCTCAGCTAGACGATCAGCAGACTGCTTCACAGCAATACTTTGTTCTTTCACTCGATTCAGCTCAATAACACGAGTGTTGTCAGCAGCTCGCATTTGTAACAATTGCCTTGCACGTTCATCTTCTACAACTTGTAACTGAACCATCTGTCTATCCCGTTCATCATCGACGGCTTTCAAACGTTCATTTTCAGCATGGAGTTGAGCTATTTCAGCTTGTTGTTTCCCAACAGTTTCTTTGAAAGTGTTGATCTCCAGCTGTTGTTTGAGAATAGTATTTCTATTTGCAGATATAAACTCCTAATGCCGATTGATTTGACATACAACAGCTTGTAATTGCGAGAATAAAAATTCTACCTTTTCATCTGGTCCCATTTCTGAGAATAGTCTGCCATGACATTCTGAGTTTTGCTGATAAGCTTCAGATCATTGTCGCTGACTAGATGAAGCTCCAGCTTGTTGTTGTTCAACTGGTGAAGGTACAACCGGTTTCTTAGTGGAAGATGTGGTCGTTGGAGGCGGTTGAGATGCTTCAAAAAGTGAGGCCATCATTGCTGTAGTTTCCTCAGAAGTGAAGGCAAACTGAGGATTGACCTCCGCTTCCTGAATAGGTTCAGTAATTGTTTCCTGTTGTACAGAGGCAGGCGCTGATGAAGATGTACCCACAGTCTTCTTCTTTCTTCGAATTGCAGTCTGTTTCTTTTTCCGAAGATCTGTTGCCTCTGTGTCAGAAGGTACATAGTCTTTATCCTGATCTTGATCGGTATGGATCCTTCGCAGTTGTCGACTCCCACGTTCGTCTATATAGTGCTCATAACCTGGTTCAGGCGGATTGTCGTCTGAATCAGATTCTGCATTATCACCACCACGAACACTCGCTGCACCAGCACCTACATTTCCACCATCACTGTCTTCACCACCTTCATCATCACCATCATCCTTATAATCAGTATCGCCGAAAATATCCAACTTCTTTCTACCAAATTTATCTTCCGTCATCTTCTTCAACCGTGGTTCCTCATTTTCAGAATGACTCTCATCATGACGTCACTTGTCATTAGTCGGTGCCACATAGTTGTTATCTCCCAGTGCCCCAAACAACTTCCTAGGAGTTTCTTCAGGGTAACGTTTAGCATCTACACCTTTGAAAATCTTCAATGAGTGTTCTATCATAACATCAATCTTCAGAACATCATTCGCCTCCTTCGGTAGATCAGGGTATTGCACATTCATAATCATTTGAAGGAATCTTGGATACATCCAAAATTTGTGACCAGTGGCTCCTGTCCTTCTCAGGTTCTCCTTCATGTTCGAAAATAGATACCTTGAAATACAGAACGGTTTGTTCAGTATCAAGGCTACCATCAAGCCAACCAAATTGTTGCTCGCCATATCGTAACCGCTTCGTCTATTGGTCAAACACTGAATGAGGATGTGCAGAAAGAACTTGTAACGCATCGGCAACGTTGTCTTATTGATTTGCCCTCCAAAAATAACAAACAGACACATGTACTGACAGTGTTCAAGTCTAGTGGAGAAGTGAAGAAAATAACAAGGGAACAAGCACTTGGCCTAAGTCTTGAAGATTTGCAGGATCTCCTTGATCTTCCACTTAGCAGGGATGATGATGACACAGATGCCTTAGCCTTTGAGTTACAACTCAAAGGGCAAATAAGGGAACTGCTGATGAGGCAATAAAGATCTACAAATAATGAAGAGTTTTGGCATTATCTGTTCCAGGGGGAGATTGTTGGGATTGAACCCTACCAAAGGAACAGATAATTAAAGCCAAAACTGGATCAGATCAGTGGATCCAGAATAAGCAGATGTTATGTATACAAGTCTCTCCCCTTGAAAGTGGTTTCAACATCTGCTGACCTCCTATCTACTGATTGTACAAACTGCTGACCTACAAACTGCTGATCAATTAAAAGACTAATGGAAGACTAAAGCTCTGCTGTTCAATCTACTGCCTTGAGTCAAACTCTGCTGATCATGACAAGTACTGTTGGGTTCACATTAGTCGAAGGATGCAGCAGTAGTTTAGATGTCTTTATGTAATGAAATGTAATAACAGTAGTTAGTATACCAGAGGTTGTATAGATCAGAGGTTAGAGTTTGTTAGGAGGTTAGATGTCACTTTCATGGTGAAGTCAGCTTAGATGCTTTAGTGGTCTGCTCGTGCTTATAAATAGAACAGTGCTCTGTACTGTTCCACTAGCTCTTTCACTATCTTCTTCCTGCACGAACAAATACTGTGAGCGCAGGCAGAGGGGGAGTTTGTTGCATACTTGCAAATTGTAATCGTTGTTGAAATTAAATTCAATCATTCGGTTCAATGTTAAACTTGTATGTTAAAAGCAATTCTCCTGTTTAATTGTGAAAATTTGTTTCCACCTTAATTCCGCTGCACAACTCATTCATCTGCATCTTAATTCAAACGTAAAACACAATCAAAACCAAACTCAGATCCTAACAATTGGTATCAGAGCTTGGACAGTCAAATTTGATTTAACAATCATTTTGACGTAAATAGTTCAGCTCATAAAAGTTGATACTGATAGTTTGTTCATTTTGTTGAAAAACAGAGCAAGGTTTAATCACCGTCAAAGTTGATTAATCAGTGCCTGTAAAACAACCAGGATGACGTCACAATCACAAGATGATAAGAATAACATTGGCTCTCTTTTCAAACCACCCATGCTTAAACGTAATGAGTATAACATATGGGAGAGAAGGATGGGTCACATCCTAGCTCAACAGAACACTGGATGTTGGAGGTCTGTTGGTTTTGGTCCCCATGTTCCTATGGTGCCAAGTGCTAAGGATGCAAAGAAGTTCGTTCCTAAACCAACTGAAAACTATACAGAAACTGATTTTCAAAAGTTCGAACTCGATGCCAAAGCATTTAGCATCATAGCATCTGCATTACCCAATGAAATCTATGCTGGACTGTTACATTGTTACAGTGCCAAAGAGCTATGGGATGCACTGAAGGAACAGTTTGGGGGGACAGAAGAAGTTATTGAAAACAATAGGGAAATTCTGAATCAGCAGTATGAAACATTTTGTCACATCAAGGGTGAATCATTGACTCAGCAATTTGAGCGATTCAGTTGTCTCATTAGTGAACTAAGGCTTGTTAAAGTAACATTTCCAAATTCAACTCAAAATAGCAGGTTCCTTAGATCACTACCAGAAAAATGGGACACCATTGCATTTGTTACTAGAAACTCTGCTGAGTTCAAAGATCTGACCCTGACCCAACTTCATGGTAGACTCCTAACCTATGAAAGGGAGCTAAACCAGAAAAAAGAAGTTGCAAGAGTCTGGCAAAGTTGCTGATGATTATTCATTCGGTAGCACAGCTCTTTTTGGTCAGGAAGAATCTGGTAGCAGTGGTAAGGATCAGGGTTATGATCACTTTATTGATATAACTGCTGGTGGAAATTTTAACAACCCTGATCCTCACTCTGCAAATTACGCTTTTACTGCAAATTGTGAAAACCAGATGTCAGATAACTTGTGCTTTGAACTCAATGATTTGCAACACTTTGATCCCACTG
This sequence comes from Helianthus tuberosus, assembly GCA_030545235.1. NCBI lineage: Eukaryota > Viridiplantae > Streptophyta > Magnoliopsida > Asterales > Asteraceae > Helianthus > Helianthus tuberosus. The sequence goes on from CM060409.1 coordinate 155,419,202, forward strand.
ACTTAGAAGAAATGGACATTTTTCATCAATTGGCTTTTCTTAGTGTAAGAACAAGCAAATTCTACAAAAGAACAGGGAGAAAATTCCCAAGGTTACATGGGAATTTAAAAGTGGGGTTGGATAAGTCAAAAATCAAGTGCTATAAGTGCAATAGGCTAGGTCATTTTGCTAGGGAATGCAGGAGTCAAACCACTGGTCCTATAATCACTCATCCCAGCTTAAACCCTAGAACACAAAATCAAAGCACTGTTCACTATACCCAATATACCCCTGCAGCCCATGTTAACACTGCTCACTATGCTGCAACCCCTGTGCCTGTGCATTATGTTCAAACCACTGTTCCACAAATTCAGTATGTTCAAACCCCTGTCCCTCAGGCAAAAGTGCAACCTGTTACACCTCAACAAGCTGCTCCAACAGTGGTACAACCAGATCAACAAAGCTTTTTCACCCAAGGTTTTGTTGACTGGAGCAGCATGTCTGAAGAGCTTGGTGATGAAAATTTTGCACTCTATGCTTTTAATGAACCTTCTAATGATGAATTTTGTTTGATGGCATTAGAGTCAATACCAGAGGGGGTAGAAACTGAAGGTGAACAGCTAAATGCTGAAACAGTGGATGAGGTGACTGAAGCAGTGGTTACTGCAGTTGCTGGTGAACTACTGCTGGGAGAAAATTCAGAAACCCTGATTGAACCACTGTCTGACCCCTGGTCCAAAGAAGACAAAGAAGACAAGGAAGAGAAGAAAGCAGGTGAGAAAGAAGTAAGAGCTGATGATGAAGAGGATCATCAATGTGATTGTGCCATGATGGCTGCTGCCAAGGTATCACCTCAAGTTCTTGAAAAACTGTGTTCAGACAAATGCATTATTGCATTTGCTAACATCAAAGAGGTAAATGAAAACCTTAGGGATAAAATCTTAACTGATGAAGTCAAATTTGAAAAGTCATTAAAAGAACTTAGAAACAAATTGGCTGAAAAAGATAAAGAGATTAGAAGTCTCAAAGAAGAGCAGAGCATAACCAAAACTCAACTCCAAACTATGGTAGAAAAATACCAAGTTTGCAAAAACGAGTTGGAGTCCACCCAGATCACCTGTGAAAGATGGGTGGAATCTTGCAAAGGGTATGAGGTTATGCTTGAGAAACAGCTTGAAAGCAATGTTAAGTTTGGTATAGGATATAGAAAATATGATGATCTTGAAAACACTGCTGGAAAACAAGCTGGTTCATCTGAAATTATACCAACCAACAAGAATGGCCAAGAGGTTAAAATAACCGACAAACTTGGTAACAAAATCACTTTGGAAAGATATGTGGGATCCTCAACTTTTGAGGAAATTGAGAAATACCAATTTAAACCCACATGGTCTGATGAGTGTGACATTCTTGAAAATTTCAAGCCCATGGACTTTACAACCACTGATGGTGTCACAGCTCCAAAAGCAAAGGTCATTCCTATCAAAGACATCCCAACAGTGGTTCAAAACTCTGTTGCAAAGGAGTCTGAGAAAAGGAAGAAAAGAGAGAAGGTCAAAAACTTGTTTTGTGAATTTTGTGAAAAGAGAAACCATCTAACAAAAGACTATTTTCATCTAAAAGCATTTGATCTAAACAAAACAAGTGTCATTGTTCCTGCTGAAAGCTGCACCATCTGTGGTAAAACAAACCACAAAACTCAAGCATGTGTGTATCTCAAAAACTTTGATGTAAAAAGAATGAATACACTGCTAAAACATCCTTGAGTCCATCAACATCATCTGTCAAATTTACCAAGAACCAACCACTGTTTGTGCCAGTCCAAACAGCTGTTACAAAATAGCTGAATCAAACATCTGTCCAAAGAGATGTTCAAGTGACTGATGCACCCCCTGCCAACCAATTCAGAAGAGGCAAGGGACAATCATCTTACCAAAGGATTCCACACGTTTATGAGACCTATAAAAGGCCCTCTAAACCAAGAGTGAACAGGCATCCTTTTGGTTATCAGCAGGTGATTGGTCAAAACCCACAATAGTGGTTAGAGAGAAACAGTCCTAAAACTGTCCAAACCCCTGACCTAACCACTGCCCATGCATCTGAACTCATCCCAGACACTGTTGAGACCCTATCCAAAGCCTTATTGGCTTTGGAGACCCTAATGAACTAATCCTTTTACTTCATGTGCAGGGAGCTTCTGTATGCTTAGATAGTCTTTGGTATGTAGATAGTGGAGGCTCCAGGCACATGATAGGATGTAAAGCCCTTCTCAAAGATTTCAAAATCCATGGAGGGGGTGATATATCCTTTGGCAATAATAGTAAAGGGAAAGTTCTTGGGTCTGGTAGAGTACAAGCTGGAAATGTAAAATTTGAAAATGTCAATCTGATAGACAATCTAAAATTCAACCTCCTGAGTGTTTCACAAATGAGTGATAAGGGGTATGGATCATTCTTCACAAAGGAGTGTTGTAGGATTGTTGGACCAGAAATGGTTGAAAATATTGAATGTGAGACCTCAAAAATTTGTGTCCAATAAAATAACGACACGTGTCATGTAAGACAAAAGTGTTATAAACCCGGATCTAGTTAAAGATGTATGGCAAGATTTAAAAGTGTCAACATGTTAATTTATACCTCTGAACGACCTCATTATGAATCCCAAGACCCTAATATATATTATAAACATCTGATATACATTCAATCCGGTAATTACTGGTAATAATTGATTCAAATTATACAAGAATGGGATCCTATGAGATTATATACAACAAACCTTCATTCGTGACCTTTTCGATAAAGTCCAAGACAATTATACATCATGAAAGGTGGTCTAAACTGTTCAGGGCATGTTCATGTGGCCCATACTGATAATAGAGGCCCAAATTCGTAATACCTATGTTGCCTGTTCGAAGCTTGAAAGGTTACAAATTTTTGCCTTATAGTAAAGGCTTACAGACCGTAAAGGTCTTGTCTTACGGTCCGTAAGGCATCCCCAGCGACAGAAAATAGACAGGTGCCTATTATGAACATGTTTAACCAACTTAAATGGATATTTTTCACTACCATATGCAGCACAAACTAGTTCTTAGGCTTAGGGACACTTGTTATTGATCCGGGATCAATCCTAGAGTTGTTTGGCATGATCTTAAGCAATCAAGAACACTATATAAGAACCCACATTGTTGCAAACTTTGATCATTCATTCCCAACTCAACTTCTGATCATTTCTGGAGCTCAAGGCCATTCCCTAAGCATCTCTAGTCGTAATTAGGACCTTGGTAAGTATCCTTAACCTTCCTTAATCATGTTTTACTTAGTTAATTAGCTTAAAGTCAAATCGTCGTAATTAAGGTTTGACTTAGCAATTAATCACTAATGGTCCAGTGATTGGTCAAACTTAAGGTAGTTATAAGTTGGTAATTATGTGGGCAATAAACCCTTAAAAGGGCACCCTCTGATTACCACTCTAACTAGATCATTTGTCGGGTCAAACTTAATCCGAAAAAGTCAACAGAATATTAATTTTTGAATTAACACCTAATTAGCAATGTAGAAGACGTGTAACCTATTTTATCACTCATATAACTTAGTAATAAATGTAAGAACATGTCTAAGCATTTTCGACCCGACAATTGTCAGTTTAGGATCGGTTCGGAACCGAAAGTCGTAAAACTTTGACTTTTGCTTTGACTTCAGTTCTGACCCGATTTAGCATGATTTAGTTTTGCCTTAGAGCTTCCTTAGGTCCAGGTTACATGATAGTATAACCTTCTGAGGTTGGTTCGTTGATTGTCCGATTCGTTTACAAGTTTCCGTTAATTGCTTAATGTTGACCATAATGCCCTTTTGACCATAAAACGAGAATTTTGGAAATGTGAAAGGACAATAATCTTTATTACTGATTTATAAACATGTCCCTAAATTTTCACATCAGTTTAAGGTCTAGATTAGGAGTTATGCTTAATAGCGTAATTAGAACACTTTTTATGAATTAAACGGCGTAATTAGCATAAAGCCTATCTAAACCCAATTTTTGACACCAAACCTTTTACCCGCTGATATAATATAATATGTTGGGATTTTTGAAGATTTTTAATTATTTTTAACCTGATCATATAACCTAAGGTTATTTCCTTGATTCGGTTATTACCGATTATACCCTTTTGCTTATAAAATGAGTTTTACTTAGCCAATTGATACCAAATCTTTGGACACTGATTTTATATGATAAATGAAGTATTTTGAACTTTATAAACTGATTAGAAAACTCAGATTTCCTGTTTAACCAGGAAATCACTTAAAACGGCTTTTTACGCGTATTAAACACCTAGTATGGGTTTAAGACCATTTTGTCATATAAGACTTATTACCAACTGATATAACCTGTTAAAATAAGTGGTTCTACTGATTATCTTAGACCCGAGTCTCAGAATTATAATTAATCTCATTTATAACCTTTAAAATGACCAAAATACCCCTACGGGGCTTAATTTGAGATTAAACTCGTTTTGGGCATAATGGAAGGTATCCTACTGATATCACAACATATTTAAGGCATATTAACTTAGGAAACCTGTAAACGACTCTTATGGTTACCCGTTACGCTTCTTACGCATTCGGTTCGGTTTATGTAAGTAGTTTGCATAAATTAGCCAAAAGGGGTCGAACCTTATCATATTTATCTCAAAATCCAGAATGTGTTTAGTTTACCCATATTATACAAGTCTTCAAACTTGTCAGGTCTAAATCACATTCTATTCCGATCTTCGCTTAATCACGCGTTCGAACCGTATCTTCCTTTAAAAACTAATCGGTCCAAGTTTAGGCTTATTTAAAGACCCGTTAGGATTCTAACAGGTTATTATCAACCTTCGTTCCAGAATAGGAGACCCGGTAAAAGCTACGTGCACTTGCTTGTTGTGATTATTACCTGCAAAGGTAAATACTTTTAACTTATTTTCCCTATACGGGCATGGGGTACGGTATATAAAGTAAATAATGTGGTGTGTCAATTGATCTTTAACCCGGAACGAACCGGGCTACTGAACGCATAAGAAACATGTAATTCTTTTACAAGTATTATATTCAAATAATTATCCCAAGTTATAAAGAGTTTTGTGCCACGTGCATTCAAATCAATTTTATTAAACTTTTAAAAATGAGTCAGTTGATTGTATTTACCAGTGTAAACTGACGTATTTTCCCAAAAAAAAAAGGTTAAGTGCAGGTACTACGCGAACTAGGCTGGCTTTATCCTAGCATCCACAATAAGTCTCGCAAGCTTGGATGCCATAAAACTGTTGAACAATGTTTCTTTTTTTTATTATTTTGATCCACCTGTGGATTATTTTCAACTGTTTGTGATACTTAATATTACAATTTATTAAATTTGAAACGAATCTATCTTTTGCTTCCGCTGTGCATTTAAATATTGTGTTGTATGACTATGATGATATCAACTACGTCACGATACTCCTCACCAGGCCCACCGGTAATATGTGGAAATATCGGGGTGTTACAGGTTGGTATCAGAGCTAACGCTGAGTGAATTGAACACTAGTCTTTTGTGTTTAATCTCAGTGACACAATTGCACATACTCGAGTCTAGACAAGAACTTAGGACAAATCCAAATTGTTTTTAATCTTAACTTTGTCCTTTATATTTCTTATTGTATCCTTCATTTGTTTTGACAGGAAATGCCACCAAGATTCCGAAGAGGAGGACGAGGCAAGGGGCCAATCCACGCCACCAACGATCACGAAGTCGGGCCTTCACACCGCCGAACTCCTTCTACTACTATGAGTGCCGATCCTTAGGGAAACTAGAGGAACCATTTGGAGCCCGCTAGACGGTCTGTCTCGCACAGCTCAACGCCTCCCTATCGTCACTCCTTTGGGCCGCACTCAGAAAACGAGCCTGAAGACTCCCGCCATTCCTTCTTGCCGTTGCGGCGGTCCGTTTCGCACCGTTCCTTTGGCGACCCCACTCCTGTCTTTCAGGACCGGTTCAACCCGGCAAACTATATCGAATAACCAGTGGGTTTTAACCCACTAGGACCTGAAGACCACTTCTCAGGAGACCATGCAATGGACATGGACGAGGACACGGATCCCGTCGAGCCTGCAAGCGGGACCCCCAACCATCCCATCGAGATCTCTGTTAACATCTGAAAACATGTTAACACTCCTGGCAGACGTGATTCGTTAAAATCACACACGTCATTCTTATAATAGGATCCTTTAAAAGATTTCCTATCCTAACCTGATGATCTATAAATCATGGGTTTGAAATCATCAATTAAGATGATCACATATTAAACATCCATTAGTGATGTAGTGCCTACGGGCCATAATAAATGTCAACTAAGACCAAAGATAGTAGTAGTCTACGACTCCCTGTCAAAGAAAGGTAATGAACTTGTCACACCCTGGCTTTTGCGGAAGCGTGGGTTAATTTGGTGTGACTTCTTAATACCATAGCTTAATCACAACAAAGCTATATGAAAATAAAACCATGCAAATCATCCATTGATTTAAGTTTGAAAAGTAAAATACCACAACATTGTCTTAAGGCGTTGACACATGCAACGGAAATTACAACCTAATAACATAAAAACATTGTTTGAAAGACACAACCACAAACTTAAGATAGACGTAGTTTAAGAACTGTGACTCGTCCAGGTAAAAGCCACAACCCCTAAACTTGGATGATCCTATAACTCAAACGCAGCGTGAAACGTAGCATACCGTGCCAGATCCTTAGTTCCCTGAAATACATGTAAGTTGGAAAAAAAAATCAACAAAAATTGTTGAGCGAGTTCATGTGTAGTGAGTATGTAAAACCTTTGCAAGTATAAAAATCCTGGTATGTAGCAAATAAGGAAAAAGAGATCACCAATGGTTTGCAAGGCCATTGATATGTGTGAAGTGCAAGTAGGAAGACTCAAACCTAGCGGATTTTGCGTTGGGCACAAAGTCAACCCGAGGTCCGTTCTGTTGGGCCTAGGGCTGGGCTCGCTATACCCAGATAGATCTACCGCTTACGTCCCTCGGTCCTACAATGAGGATTAATGGCCTCCAGTTCCCGCCTACCCACTCACATGATCTAAGTAGTAACCCTCCTTACGCTAACCATACCATGTAAAAAGTACTCGTAACCATAGTAACATGTATTTCACCCCCGCAGTTAAAAACTGAAAACAGTTAAGAGAAAAGGGGGACATGAACTCACCGAAGTGCGTCTCTAAAAAGTAAACTCTTGGTCAACCTGCTGTGCGACGACCTACATGTACTAACTTCTATTAGACGGACGGTCGTGCCTTAGCTTAAGGTTTAATGTCTTTGGGAAATAGTTAGGCAACTATTTCGTGATTACGTTTCGGAATTATTTTGTAGATATATTCCTTCCCAAGGATGGGGGATTTAATACATGTGCGTTCGTATAACTTCGAAATATATTATTAAGTCTCACTTAATGTAATATATTTTATTTCATTTGTACAAAAATACTTTACTTCCAAAATATAAATATTTTTCCCAAAAATATTATATTTTATTCCATATAATTTTCCAAAATAATATCCTTGTCAAAATACACACTTATGAGTATTTTCTGAGAATACGTAAGTTACGTTGTAAGGTTCGGGTGGTATAAATAATACCGGTGTAACTTAAATATTTATTGTGAAGGCGTTCGTATTATTTTGGAGCCATTAATATTTAGTAATATTATTTTTACCCTAAAAATAATATTTACGTAGTTCACAAAATAATCATAAAAATTTACACAAGTGTTACTATGAAAAATATATATTCTAAATATATATTTTAACAAGTTTTTATTTTGTGAAAATCCCACCTCCGACACTTGGAAGTTTCGTAATAAAAATCGTGGCGAAAGTTATTTGGGAAAACAAGTTAAAAATATATCCATAACACTTGTGATAAAAATATTTCCATGTGTTAGATTTTTGGAAAAATTTCGCCAGAGTTTCCCCTGTAACTGGAGGTGACCACGCTTTCAAGCGTATCATTTTCTTTTATAAATTCAAACAACAATTTTCCCAACATCAATCAACAAAGTTTCATCATCAAAATAGTCAAAATAAATATGAATCGCAAAACACATGAACTTGTGGTTTGTGCAAAATATATAGTAACTTTCCCCATATTTTTAGTAGATCTTTCTATAAATAAAATCGGTTTCTCACGAATCTTGTTCTTTCAGAAAATGCATTTGTACATCTTCTTGTCAAACATTACAAAAACAATTCTTTGTTAAAACCTTTTGTCACACAAGTGTCTACACACTTGTGTGTTTACAAAAATCACCTTTGTTTAGGAAAGATCCGGCTTTAAAAATATGATTTCTTTTGACACTTGGTCCTTTGAAAATACCACTTGTAGATCCGTAGATCTACTAGTTTAGAACTCCATTTTATAAGAAAATTTGTTTTTACACAAGTTCATGTTTATGTTGGAAAGGGTTCGTCATCTCGAAACTTTACAACTAAACATAAGGCTAGTTCATGTTTTGTGAACATGATCTAGCGGGTTTGATGACGATCCATTCCCATACTAGCAATAAACAACCAAAAATAATCATAACAATACTAGTTTTATAAGTTTTACAACATTATTCATCCATTAACCACTTTGTTTATATATATATATATATATATATATATATTTGTAGACTTTAACTTTGATCTCTAGTGTTTATGATTTTGGCCCGTTAAATCTTTTATTAACCAATTTGGAAAAGATCAAAAAGACATTTAGAGTCACTTACTACTAGCTCGAGGCTAGGGAAGAAACTAGTCGAAAAACGGGTGGTTAATAGCGTTGAGGTGAGGTCCTTGACGATCCGTAAGCACCAAGCTTCCTTGTATGAGATTCTTCACACTAGTATGTATGAAAAATGGCTTGCTCAAATGTTGAAAGTGGGTGGATGTGTGGCTTGGCTCTCGGCCGTAAGTGATGAGAGGGAAAAGAATGATGGAAATTGCTAAGTGATTTAGTAAATGATAATGTGCACACTTGTTTAATCTTATAAACCAATCACACAAAAATTACCCAAAGGATATTATGCTACCTAGATATTTAGCAAGATAGATTAATTAAATCAAGGTAGTACAAATGTGGTCTCCATATGGTGAAGCCGATCGGACAAAGGGGTGGGGGGTTTGGTTGATTTCCAACTTGATATTTAAATACTAGTTAGTTTAATTAGTTAGAAATTATGTTTAGTGTATTAGTGGGTAGTAAATTATAACGGGTGTGTATTCGGGGACCCTAACTGGCTCAGAAAAAGAAAAAAAAACAATGTTCATGACAATATTTTTATGTCCCGGGTTAAGTCCGGTTGTACGGTTGGATAATGATCCGTTAAAGTGATAAATAAATATATAAAGTGTCGTTATTATTTCTTTTAGTGACACAATTTATTCCCGACACTTTGGAAAGTGTCTAGTATTATTTTTCCGCGTTTTTGCACTTTACTCGTTAGCTAAAATGCTGAATTTTTATATTTAAAGTGCAGAATTTTGTACACAAAGTACGTTCTAGGCACATCCGGTCACTATAAATATCACCTAGTGACGCAGTTCTACAATCCTCACCTCCCTACACTCCCTACTAGTGTAGTAATCTATTCCCGGCTCATACTGGCCTTAGAGACATTAATTGTCTGATGCTGGCTATGTCAGCATGTTTACTTGGTATCCCGTATAGTGTGCTCACTGTGCTTTTGTGCATCAAGGTTGTCACTGATGTTTTGTGTATATAATGGAGTGACAGTAGTAAAGTATGATGCATGTACATGTATATATCGGAAATCAGTAAGCAGTTTAATCACAGTTGTAAGCAAGCACAGTAATTAAGCAGTAATTAAATATTAATTAATTCGTACGGATACCTGGTTTGGTGAGGGTTGTCACATTCTCCCCCCGTTAAAGAAATTTTGTCCCGAAATTTAAGTTCTGCTTCTATTTGCAGGGGTCTTTGGAAATAAATGGGGGTACTTCTCCTTCATTCGATCCTCACGTTCCCACGTGAATTCTGGCCCATGTCTCACATTCCAACGAACTTTGACGAGTTTGACACTGCTCCTGCGAGTTTTGTTAACTTTCCAATCCGTGACCTCAACAGGTTCTTCAGTGAAGTGGAGCGTGTCGTCGATATGAACTTCGTCAGCAGGAATGATCACTGTATCTTGTGTTGGACTCTTTCTCAAAGTTGATACATGGAATGTATCGTGAACACCATGGAGTTCAGCAGGTAGGTCCAACTTGTAGGCTACAAGCCCAATCCTTTGCAGGATTCTGAAAGGGCCAATGTAACGCGGATTCAACTTCCCACGCTTTCCGAAGCGTGCCACACCCTTCCAGGGTGAAACTTTCAATAAAACCATATCCCCAACTTGGAATTCCAAATGTTTCCGGTTTGGATCTGCATAGGCTTTCTGTCTGTCGCGAGCCGCTTCGATGCGTTTTCGAATTTGCGCAATCTTGTCTGTCGTCTCTTGGACGATTTCTGGACCAACAAGCTGCCTATCACCTGCGTCAGCCCAGCATAGGGGTGATCGACACTTGCGTCCGTAAAGAGCTTCAAATGGCGCGGCTCCAATACTGGTGTGGTAGTTGTTGTTGTATGAAAATTCGGCCAATGGTAAATGTTATCCCAGCTACCACCAAGATCCATTACACATGCTCTCAGCATATCCTCCAGTGTCTGAATAGTTCTTTCACTTTGCCCATCAGTTTGCGGATGAAACGCAGTGCTCAGATTTAATTGTAAGCCAAAAGCTTCTTGGAAGGATTGCCAAATCCTTGATGTGAAACGTCCATCTCTATCAGAGATGATCGAGAGGGGCACTCCATGTCGTGCGACAATCTCTCGCATGTATATTTCTGCCAGTTTGCTGGTGTTATCCTTCTATTTGATTGGCAGAAAGTGTGCGGACTTTGTTAGGCGGTCAACTATCACCCAAATAGTATCATGACCCCTGGGCGTCTTGGGCAGTTTCGTTACGAAGTCCATTGAAATATGTTCCCATTTCCACTTGGGAATCTCAGGTTGTTGCAGAAGTCCCGAAGGATTCTGGTATTCAGCTTTCACCTTGGAACACGTAAAACATTTACTAACATAAACAGCAACGCCGCCCTTCATCCTGGGCCACCAATAATAATCCTTAAGATCCTGGTACATCTTTGTAACAACTCTCATCAAAAGTCATATTTATTTAATTAAATTGTCCAATAGGAAACCCTAATTGAGAAACCCAAGTGATTCTGCATAATCCCTAATATTTTCAGAACATTTGGAATTAGGATTAGGGCCCCTAAAACTAAGGGGGGGGGGGGGGGGGTAAACCCTAGTTATAGTTATCTACTGAAAACGCTGTCAAAAATGAGAATTTACGAAATGTCGACTCAGCAGGCCTATACTAGTGACAAGGCTACCCTAGGGTAGATGGGTACCCCAGGCGAGTCGCGACAGAATCCAGGACATCTTCCGCGACACGCGGGAGATGTCAATTTCAAGTATAAATACAGGGGCTTGGGACTTGATTCCTGGCTTCAGTTCGACGAAAAAATTCACAAAATACACTGAGATATTGGCTGTTTACAACAATTAACACACACGATTCACTAATCGACGCCGCAATCAGGGTAATAACTCGATCGCTGATACTATTCAATGTCCGATTGATTAAACTATCCAATGGATGTTTAAGTGCTGCCCACATTAGGGTTTATGCTTTGTCATTCGTCGTTAAATCGATGGATGTTTAAGTATCGCACTTTGTCATTCGTTGTGAAGGTTTCAATCTCGTGAGTTATCGTAAATGCTGTATTAAGTTACTAACTGAATTGTGTGCTTATTATTAATTTAGGTTAAAAGGCTAATCAGTAGGCTAGGCTCTGCTCAATTTAAATCTGCAATGTGAGTCATTCTCTTTTTATCAAATTTGATTTCCAAAGCATGTTTATTTCAAAGGTTATAATTACAGTGATTAAGTTTATGTAATCACCAAGTTACAGCCGGTATGTGGGGTTTTGTATACATTACTTGATAACCGTCACTATTGGACAACGAGTTAGCCAATGAGTGATATGACCATAGTCACAGACACCATCGGGCAAAGAGGGTTCCGATGGATGTTCGAGTGACAAGTACTCTGGGTAGTTGGTTTGATATCTGAAATATTGTAATCTCTCTTAATACTGTAAATTATAAGAAACGAGTCATTTTTATAAATAGAATGATTCACTCAGTATTTCCCGCTGACAAAACCTTTTTCAAACATGTTTCAGGTAATCTGTTGTGATACAGGAAAAGTGCCGCGAAGCACTATCAGCTTAAAGAAGTGGCTCATTATAAAATAAAGAAACATGTTTTGTAAAATAAAAGATTTCTCCGTGAAATCTCAATATTGTAAATTACCGGGTTTTTATCCCGAGTTGTGAAATAAAATAATCGGGAAATATTTCAGTTTTAAAAGATCCTGAAGAAACTTCCGCTGTTAATTAACTACCACGGGATTTCTGTCTCGCGGCTCCTGAAACGGGTCAAACCGGGTAGGGGGCCGTGACAGAAAAAGGTGGTATCAGAGCCACTGATTTAAGCCAATGAAGTATTTAGAAAATACTTAATTTTTATTACTATTTTGTGATTATGTGTTTTATTATCTGATTAATTGTGTACAGTATGGGCAGATCTTTATATGCTAGCCAATGTAGCAGTAAATACAAATCTTTAAAATAATCTAAAGTTTTAGCACCCGGATTACCTACAGTCTAGAAACCTTACCTAGTATGAAATAATATTTAAAAGTTTTCTATAAAATTTTGTTATGATTTTTAACTTAGTAATTGTGTGTATTTTGCTAAACAGCATGAGTGACTTGTCTGAGGCACTTCAGAATTTAAATCTTTATCCAGTAAGAATAGAGGTTTCCAGAGATTTCAGTAGGTATATACCAGACATAGAAGAACCTATAGAATTCAACGCTTTATCTCTCGAGAAACCCAAGCCTAAGAAAATGGAAATTGGGGAAAGCTCTAGGCAAATTGAGGGGTTACCATCTCAGGAAGAGCTAGATCTGATATTGACAAGCTATGATACTATTAAGCCGATTAATGAAAATGATTTTATTCCTTCTCTTGAAAAACAACTACCAATGAATTTAGAACCAGCTATTCCAAACCCTTCAATCCACTCGCAAATAGACGAATGGTTGACTAATGAAATACAGTTTCAAAACAATCCCTATAGGCTTTTTCCACAGTACAACCTAGAACCTTTACCAAATCCACCAATGAGTAACGAGAAAAGGGATGAACTCTGCCATTTTGAAAAAGAACTAATGGATGCTGGGAATAGGATCCAAGAGATTTTGGGACAGATCTCCTGGAATTACGATAAGAGGGAACGTCGTTACTAGAATACCAATTGACAAAAGATAAGGGGTTTATGGAACTGTAGTAGTGTAATGGTAATAACTACAAATAAAACTTTGTAAGATAATAGTGTGTATTGATGCATACTATTAAAAAATAAATGGAAATCGAGAATCGATAGTTTTGGCTATATTGGTGTTATGAATTCTATATAAATTGTTTTGTGTAATTGTTATTTATTTGATACTAATAAATTATATATATTAATTATCAGATGGAAAATGCTAATAAGAACCAGTTAATGAGATTAATCAATCTGAGCAACCACCGGGGGATCAATATATGACTAGGCAGGATATAGAAAATATCGTTGCTCAAGGGATAGCTAATGCTATTCCAGCATTCGTTGCTGCTATTAAAAATCCAATAGAACCGCAACAAATCGTTCCTAGCAAACGTATTTCTGAAGATAACTTCAGTAATAGTGTAAACGGAGGCAATGATCATGTTAATCATGATAATGAACCACGGCAAGCTCCGCTCCCTAAGAAAATGAAAGCTGCAACATCTGGTTGCACTTATAAAGAATTTCTTGCTTGTAAACCCACTGAGTTTGCAGGCAATGAAGGAGCGATTGCGGCACTGCGTTGGTTAGAGAAAACCGAGGCAGTAATTGCCATAAGTAAATGTGTTCAGGATGATCAGGTCATGTACGCGTCAAACCTTTTTAAAGAAGGGGCGCTAGAATGGTGGAACACGGTGTTGCAAGCAAAAGGAAGAATGATAGCTTATGCCATGAATTGGGAAGGATTTAAGAGTCTTGTAGAAAGAAAATTATGTCCTGAGTATGAAAAAGATCAAATGGCAAATAAGTTTTTAAACCATAGAATGATGGGTGTAGATTGTCATGGTTATACTTCGACATTCTTTGAATATGCTAGAGTGGTACCAACGCTGGCTTCGCCAGAACTGGTACTCATTTCTCGCTACATTTGGGGACTGATTAGTGAAATCCGCAATATCGTTAAAGCTGCGAGACCTCGTACTATTGACGATGCTGTGGAATTAGCTAACACCCTAACCGACGAACTGGTGCGTACAAGAGATGAAGACAGAAAGAAAGAATTGGCTCAGAAAATTACCCAGGGATTTCGTATGGGTAATAATAACAGCCTTAAGAGAAAAGGAATAGGGCAATCTTCAAATCAGCCGTTTTGCAGGAATTGCAGAAAGAAACATTTTGGAAGATGTAATGTAACCTGCAATTTTTGTAAAATGGTAGGACATCGTGAAGAGGAATGCAGAAAGAAAACAAGAGTCTGCTATAATTGCGGAGAAACAGGACATTTTAAGCCAGAATGTCCTAAATTAATCAAACCAGCAGACAACAAAGCCAAGGCGACCGGCGGAGCTACTAAGAAGAATGTTCGAGCCTTTCAGTTAACTACTCAGGAAGCCGAGATGATTCCTGATGTGATAGCCGGTACGTTCTTAGTTCACAACATTTACGCCAAAGTATTATTTAACTCTGGTGCGAACTAAAGTTTTATTAATACTTCATTCTGCCAAACTCTTAATATACCCTTAATCAACATTAGGCAGATCTTTACAGTCGAAACGGCTGATGGCAATTCAGTTAAAATAGATAAGGTTTTGCAAAATATAGAAATAGGACTTTCAGGTCATAAATTTGCTGCAAATCTGTTACCTATGAAATTAGCCGAATTCGATGTTGTGTTAGGAATGGATTGGTTAATAGCCAACCATGCTCGAATTCTTTGTGATAAGAATTCTGTAGAAATTCAAGCACCTACTGGTGAAATAATCACGATTACAGGAGATAAACCACGTAAGCCCATGAAGTTCATATCAGTAATGAAAGTTGCTAGTTATGAACGGAAACAAGGAATAGTATATTTGATTTCGGTAATCATTAGTACTAAGAATAAAGAACTTAAGGAGATTCCAGTAGTCTCGGAATACCCAGATGTATTTCCAGAAGAATTACCAGGATTACCACCAGATAGGGAAGTAGAATTTAGGATTCATCTAATTCCAGGAACTATACCGATAGCCAAGGCACCTTATCGGTTAGCACCCACAGAAATGTTAGAACTGAAAAAGCAATTAGATGAATTACTAAGTAAAGGATTCATACAACCTAGTTCATCCCCGTGGGGAGCACCTGTGTTGTTTGTTAAGAAAAAGGATGGTTCAATGAGAATGTGTATCGATTATAGAGAATTAAATAAGGTTACAATTAAGAATCGATACCCATTACCTAGGATTGATGATCTGTTTGATCAACTTCAAGGAGCTAGATATTTTTCTAAGATCGACTTACGTTCCGGTTATCATCAATTGAAGGTACAAGAAGAAGACATATCTAAAACTGCTTTCAGAATTAGGTATGGTCATTACGAGTTTACAGTCATGCCCTTTGGGTTAACGAATGCACCTGCAGCATTCATGGACATGATGAATAGAATCTGTAAACCGTATTTGGATAAATTTGTAATTGTTTTCATAGACGATATACTTATTTATTCCAAAAGTCAGACAGAGCATTGTGAACACCTTCATGCACTCTTAACCTTGTTAAGAAAAGAAAAGTTGTACGCCAAATTCTCAAAATGTGAATTTTGGTTACAAGAAGTACAATTCTTAGGCCATATGGTAAATCACGAAGGTATTCATGTAGATCCTGCTAAGATCGAGGCAATTACCAATTGGAAGGTTCCACAAACTGCAATGGAAATTAGAAGTTTTATAGGTTTAGCTGGCTACTATAGACGGTTTATTAAGGATTTATCTAAGATAGTTGTACCATTAACTAAGTTAACCTGTAAAACAGTTAGGTTTGAATGGGGACCTAAACAAGAAGAAGCTTTTAGGATTTTGAAACAGAAATTAACCAATGCTCCAATCTTAGCCTTACCAGAAGGAACTGAAAATTTTGAGGTATATTGTAATGCTTCAAAACTAGGATTTGGATGTGTGCTTATGCAACGCAAGAAGGTAATTGCTTATGCTTCAAGGCAATTGAAAAAGCACGAAGAAAATTATACGACTCATGATTTAGAATTAGGAGCCGTAATTTTTGCCCTTAAGATTTGGAGACATTATCTGTATGGAAGTAAATTTACTATCTATACAGATCATAAAAGTTTAAGATACATATTTGGGCAAAAAGATTTAAATATGAGGCAAAGAAGATGGATGGAAATCTTAAGTGACTACGACTGTGATATTCAATATCACGAAGGAAAGGAAAATGTAGTTGCAGATGCCTTAAGTCGTAAGTATTATGAGAAACAACGATGGGTTCGTGCTCTCAGATTAAATCTACAAATAGATTTAATGGAACAATTGAAGAATGTTCAAGCTGCAGCAATCAAGGATGATGCTGAAGGAATGAAAGGACGAATAAAGGAATTAGAACAAGGAGCAGATGAAATTTGGAGATTCCACAAAAGTAGAATTTGGGTACCTAAGCAAGGAGAATTAAGAAATAAGATTCTAGAAGAAGCCCATAAATCTAGGTATACTATGCACCCAGGAAATAATAAGATGTACCAAGATTTAAGAAAGAATTTCTGGTGGATAGGAATGTAAAAGGATATAGCTAGATATGTTTCTAAATGTCTTACTTGTTCACAAGTTAAGGCAGAACATCAGAAACCTTCAGGTCTACTACAACAATTAGAAATGCCTGTATGGAAATGGGAACTTATAACAATGGATTTTGTTACTAAGTTACCCAAAACAAGAAAAGGTAATGATACGATTTGGGTAATTGTGGATCGATTAACCAAATCAGCTCACTTTCTGCCTATGAAAGAAACCTTTAGCATGGAAAGGTTGGCAAAGTTGTATGTAGATAAAATCGTATCTCTACATGGAGTTCCACTCTCCATTGTTTCGGATAGGGATAGTCGTTTTACTTCTCATTTCTGGAAAAGTTTCCAGCAAGCTATGGGAACTCGACTAAATCTGAGTACGGTATATCATCCACAAACAGACGGGCAAAGTGAAAGGACAATCCAAACTCTAGAAGACATGCTTCGAGCATGTGTAATAGATTTTGGTGGAAATTGGGACGATCATTTACCCCTGATCGAATTCTCCTGTAACAATAGTTATCATTCAAGCATCGAAACTGCCCCATTTGAAGCACTGTATGGAAGAAAGTGCAGAACTCCAGTTTGTTGGGCAGGAATAGGAGAAAGTCAATTGTCAGGTCCTGAAATAGTGCAAGAGATGACCGACAAGATTACTCAAATCAAGGAGAAGCTGAAGACGGCTAGAGATCGCCAGAAGAGTTATGCAGATAATAGATGCAAGCCGTTAGAATTCCAAGTTGGAGACAGAGTACTGTTGAAAGTTTCTCCTTGGAAAGGAGTTGTTAGATTCGGTAAGAAAGGAAAGCTAAGTCCAAGGTACGTAGGACCGTTTCCAGTGATCCAACGTATAGGACTAGTTGCTTATTGTTTACAACTACCAGAAGAATTGTCTGGAGTACATGATGTATTTCATGTATCCAATCTTAAAAAATGTCTATCAGATGAATCTTTGGTAGTACCTCTTCGAGATATAGAGGTAAACGAAAAGCTAAAATTTGTTGAGAAACCTCTTCAAATTGAGGATCGAAAGATCAAGTTTCTTAAACATAAACGACTAGTTTTAGTCAAAGTCAGATGGGATTCAAAGAGAGGAGCTGAATACACTTGGGAGATGGAATCAGAAATGAAGCGAAAGTATCCTCATTTATTCCATTAAATCTCGAGGACGAGATTTTTATTTAGGTGGGGAGAATGTAACAACTCTCATCAAAAGTCATATTTATTTAATTAAATTGTCCAATAGGAAACCCTAATTGAGAAACCCAAGTGATTCTGCATAATCCCTAAAATTTTCAGAACATTTGGTATCAGGATTAGGGCCCCTAAAACTAAGGGGGGGGGGGGTAAACCCTAGTTATAGTTATCTACTGAAAACCCTGTCAAAAATGAGAATTTACAAAATGTCGACTCAGCAGGCCTATACTAGTGACAAGGCTACCCTAGGGTAGATGGGTACCCCAGGCGAGTCGCGACAGAATCCAGGACATCTTCTGCGACACGCGGGAGATGTCAATTTCAAGTATAAATACAGGGGCTTGGGACTTGATTCCTGGCTTCAGTTCGACGAAAAAATTCACAAAATACACTGAGATATTGGCTGTTTACCACAATTAACACACACGATTCACTAATCGACGCCGCAATCAGGGTAATAACTCGATCGCTGATACGATTCAATGTCCGATTGATTAAACTATCCAATGGATGTTTAAGTGCTGCCCACATTAGGGTTTATGCTTTGTCATTCGTCGTTAAATCGATGGATGTTTAAGTATCGCACTTTGTCATTCGTTGTGAAGGTTTCAATCTCGTGAGTTATCGTAAATGCTGTATTAAGTTACTAACTAAATTGTGTGCTTATTATTAATTTAGGTTAAAAGGCTAATCAGTAGGCTAGGCTCTGCTCAATTTAAATCTGCAATGTGAGTCATTCTCTTTTTATCAAATTTGATTTCAAAAGCATGTTTATTTCAAAGGTTATAATTACAGTGATTAAGTTTATGTAATCACCAAGTTACAGCCGGTATGTGGGGTTTTGTATACATTACTTGATAACCGTCACTATTGGACAACGAGTTAGCCAATGAGTGATATGACCATAGTCACAGACACCATCGAGCAAAGAGGCTTCCGATGGATGTTCGAGTGACAAGTACTGTGGGTAGTTGGTTTGATATCTGAAACATTGTAATCTCTCTTAATACTGTAAATTATAAGAAACAAGTCATTTTTATAAATAGAATGATTCACTCAGTATTTCCCGCTGACAAAACCTTTTTTCAAACATGTTTCAGGTAATCTGTTGTGATACAGGAAAAGTGCCGCGAAGCACTATCAGCTTAAAGAAGTGGCTTATTATAAAATAAAGAAACATGTTTTGTAAAATAAAAGATTTCTCCTTGAAATCTCAATATTGTAAATTACCGGGTTTTTATCCCGAGTTATGAAATAAAATAATCAGGAAATATTTCAGTTTTAAAAGATCCTGAAGAAACTTCCGCTGTTAATTAAATACCACAGGATTTCTGTCCCGCGGCTCCTGAAACGGGTAAAACCGGGTTGGGGGCCGTGACAATCTTATCCGCACCGGGATGAATAGAGTACCGTGATTTGTGTGCCTCATCAAAAATAACTTTTCTCAACCCACCGAACAGAGGAACCCAAATTCTTTTCATAAAACCTAAAGTTTCTTCCTCGTTTGGCACCAACTGCTTCTCCATCCCACGGAGATACTCATCTCCAATATTCCTTCCTTTCAAAGCTTCTCTCTATGCAGCACGAATGCGTAGAGAGAGATCTGTCTGGATACTAATTTCTAAAGCCCTAACCCTTATGGGCTTGATCCTTTCTTTACGACTTAGGGCATCGGCGACCACATTCGCCTTCCCTGGATGGTACTTTATCTCGCAGTCGTAATCGTTCAACAATTCGACCCAACGTCTTTGTCTCATATTCAGCTCTTTCTGGTTGAATATGTGTTGTAAACTCTTGTGGTCCGTGAAAATTGTACACTTTGTACCATACAAATAATGTCTCCAGATTTTCAGCGCAAATACCACTGCGCCTAGTTCTAAATCAAGCGTGGTATAATTCTTTTCATGAACTTTCAACTGGCGTGACGCGTAAGCTATAACTTTCTGGCGTTGCATCAACACGCAACCCAATCCTTGACGTGAGGCGTCACAGTATACCATGAAATCATCAGTTCCTTCGGGTAGCGATAAAATCGGTGCATTACAAAGCTTATCTTTCAGTAACTGGAATGCTTCCTCCTGTTTGATTCCCCAATCAAACTTCTTATCCTTCTGTGTGAGCGCGATAAGGGGTTGAGCGATTTTAGAAAAATCCTCAATGAATCTTCGATAATAGCCAGCCAAACCTAAGAACTGGCGAATCTTGGTCGGCGTCTTTGGAGTCTCCCAGCTATTTATCGCCTCGATCTTTGTGGGATCAACATGGATTCCATTTCCATTAACCACGTGTCCAAGAAACTGGACTTCACGTAGCCAAAACTCACACTTTGAGAACTTGGCGTACAACTGTTCCTTTTTCAGCAACTCCAAAATAGCTCTTAAGTGCTGTTCGTGTTCAGCCTTTGTCTTTGAATAAATCAAAATATCGTCGATGAATACAATCACAAACTTATCGAGATACGGCTTGCAGACTCGGTTCATAAGGTCCATAAAAACAGCAGGCGCGTTTGTCAACCCGAACGGCATAACTAGGAACTCGTAGTGCCCATAACGAATTCTGAAGGCTGTCTTCGGGATACTCTCCTCTTGTATCCTTAGCTGATGGTACCCAGATCGAAGATCGATCTTAGAGTAAAAGCATGAACCTTGGAGTTGATCGAATAAATCATCAATTCTTGGCAGAGGGTATCTATTCTTGATCGTCAGCTTATTCAACTCCCGGTAGTCAATACACATACGAAAACTACCGTCTTTCTTTTTGATAAACAAAACTGGAGCTCCCCAAGGTGAGAAGCTTCGTTGGATGAATCCTTTGTCAAGTAACTCCTGGAGTTGTGTCGACAACTCCTGCATTTCTGACGGTGCAAGTCTATAAGGTGCCCTACCTACAGGCGCGGCGCTTGGAACTAAGTCAATGTGAAATTCCACTTGCCTTTGGGGTGGCAATCCTGGCAAGTCCTCTGGAAAGACTTCAGGATATTCCCTCAAGATAGGGATGTCTTCGATTTTCGGCTCAGCAGCTTTCTTATCCACGATGTGTGCCAGGAAGGCAGCACATCCCTTTTGTAAACACTTACGAGCTTTCAGGCAACTGATAATTCTTAAAGGCGTATCCCTCTTCTCCCCATGAACCACAATTGTTTCCCCATCTTCGGTTGGGATACGAACGACCTTTTCGTGACAAACAATCTCAGCCTTGTTGCTTGATAACCAATCCATTCCTACTACCACGTCGAAGCTCCCCAGCTGGACTGGTAGTAGATCCAAAGTAAACTCACGCTCTCCCAACTCGATTACACAACCTCTGACCACTTCATTGGCTTCTACTAACTTTCCATTAGCCAATTCAATTGAGTAAGGAATATCTAATTTACTAGCGGCTAAACCAAGCATATTCTTAAACTCTAATGATACGAAGCTATAATCGGCACCAGTATCAAATAAAACGGATGCAAAGCGTTGGTTTATAGGGGACGTACCAGTAACAACATTGGGATCCTGGCGCGCTTCCCTCGCTTCGATATTGAAAACCCTTCCACGCGCTTGATTCAATTCTGGGCAGTTTCTCTTATAGTGCCCAATGTCACCACAGTTAAAGCAACCTGGTCTTTGCCCGTTTCCACCTCCATTTCCAGCTTGATTGTTGTTCTGATCTCGATTCAGATTACCATCTTGATTCACATTGTTGCCTCGATTCCCATTTCCTCCATTGTTCCCATGTGGGCGATTCCCAATACCACCACGATTATTGTTTCTATTACCATAACCTCCTTGGCCTCCCCGGCCAGCACTAGCCCAGCAAGAATCCTTCAAGTGGCCAAGTTTTCCACAAGCTTCACATACTTTTGGCCCGCATCGGCCAGAATGATGACGTTGGCAGGAGTTACACTTGGGACACTTGGGATGAGTACCCATATATCCATTTCCTCTCCTTCCAGTACCAGTCGCAGCTAGGGCCGGTGCGCTTGGTTCTTTCTTGCTAACGTGGCTAGTTCCCTGCTTGAAGTTCGAGAATTTCCTTTTGTTACCCTGGACGACTCTACGTGAGTCTCCTTCTTCTTTTGCTCAACATCAGAAAACTTGTTTATGCGGATCGCCTCCTCAGTGAGAGCTACGCTTAGATCGATCGCCTCAGTGATTGTTGCCGGTTTTGAAGAGGTCACCATACTTATGATTTGAGGAGCTAAACCCCAAATGAAGCGCTCAATCCGCTTGAATTCTGGTGTGACCATATAAGGTACCACGTGTGACAGGTCGTGAAACCTTTGAACATACTCTGCGATTTTCAGTCCTTCCATCTTCAGATGCCAAAACTCGGTTTCCAACTTTTGAATTTCAGCGCGAGAGCAATACTTTTTGCGCATGAGCTCTTTCAGCTCGTTCCATGTTATTGCGTAGGTTGTGGCTTCACCAAGGGTTTGAACTTGCAAGTTCCACCATGACAGGGCTCCGTCCACGAATAGCCCCGAAATGTAGGTAACTTGCTGGTCTGGAGCGCATTTGCTCATGCGAAGAACTGATTCTGTCTTTTCAGCCCAACGAACAAAAGCAACAGCACCTCCGGTGCCATCAAAGTTTACAGGTTTGCAGTCTATGAACTGCTTGTAGGTGCACCCTGCACATACGTTACAATATATGAATGCCATTAGCAAACTTGCTATAGATATCCAATGTATCATGGTATGCCTAAATGACTTAGTATTACCATGAGGCGGATTGTTGTTGCCGTTATTGTTTAAGCTGCTTCCGCTGGGTCCTCCTTGAGAGGCGGCGTATTGCGCGATGGCGACAGCGATGATTTGTTGAAGTTCTGCCTCGTTGGCAGGCATGCGTGGATCGCGTTTCGGTGGCATCTTCTAAAAGATGGTTCACGTAAGTCAGATCATGGTAGGTAAAGTGTGCATATATAACGATAGTAATAATACATAACATCACATGTTAAAATAAACCAAACACATAACTTCTCATGTTATAGAACATAAACAATCAATCACACAACATCCCATGTTATAAATATATCAACCACACAACATCCCATGTTATAGATAATAAATAATCAATCAAACATCACATATGATGAGAATACCGCTATTGCATTGCCATAAATCGAGACCACAGGGTAAAGTGTACAAGTACATAACTGTAACATACAACATCAACGACTAAGGGCAACATCACCCCAGTCCAAAATATCAAATCAGTGTCAACATATCCAATATACATAACAACAAAAGTCAGGATCAATATGCAGTCTCCCAAAAGCTGTGCAATTTGTGCAATCGCCGTCTTCTCAACAAAAGTCCACCCGTGTCGTACAAAATAGCCCTACGCTGATGGTGGTGGATGAGGGGGAAAATGAGAAAAGAGCAATCGGCGCATGTGAAGCCAATCCTCCTCCGTGGCTCGGTGAGAACGTAACAAGAAAGCTATCTGTTGCTCCTGTGTCTAAAAACGTGCAGCAGAGTCTGGAGATAACGGTCGTGGAGGGTGAGGTGCTCCGAATGGAGTCTGACAACGGCACGGTGGAGCTGACTCCAAGACCTGGACACCACGCGTCAGCGCGTCTTGCTGCATCATGAAAGAAACAAGGACATCCTCGGCAGAAGACCCGACATGATATGGATGATATGGATCCGTCGGTGCCATAATAGGTGGTGAAGTCCAAAGAAAAGGCTCACTAGACAGAGCAAAGGGTGGTATCGCAGACGGTGGAACAGGGGGAACAGCAGTATGGTGAGGGATCTGCGGTGCAAACTGATCTCCTCCGGTCAGAAAAGGTGCATGGCCAAAAGGCTGGTGAGATGAGCCCTCTCCAGGACGCGGCAGAGGGATCTCCTGGAGAAAAGTAATAGGCAGGTCTGTGCGGTGAGCATCAGCAGTGTGGGTGGGGAACAAGGGTACATCAAAAGGAGCTGAAGCTGGTGTAACTGGTATCACAAAAGGCGGGTAGTCATCATCATCGTCTATCCACCCATTTCGGGTGTCAGCATACTGAGGGTCGACGTGAGTCGCAAAGAGTGCATGGTCGGGCTCTAGAGGCACCGGGTCAGGAAGAGGGGCAACAACAGGATCAGCGGGTATATCAGCTACATGAGGAGCATCAATAGCAACAGGATCATCCACCAACTGTGGAACAACAACAGGATGATCATCGACCGGTACGTCATCAATCAAAGGATCAACAACTGGCTCAGGGGCCACAGCAGGCTCCGGATCAACGTCGTGTGGTGCAACAGACATCGCCATGTCTGAGTCAGAATCAGAGGAATGGAGCTGTACGCCCTGGGTGTGTAATGAAGCGGACGCTACTGACTCGAAGGAGTGAGCTCCAAACAGATCAAAAGGAGCCTCCTCAATGGGAGCCTCGATAGGAATAACAGGATCAGCAATGGGCATATCAGCAGGAACTCCAGCCAAAGGAACAACGGGGTCGACAACAGGATCATCAGCCAGAGGAACATCGGCGTCCATGAGGGCCACACCATCCTGGTCTCCCTCCGGGGGACCCTCTAGGAACAAGTCGATGTCATCGTCAGGAAGCTCATCATGAGGCAGATCCTCGAGAGGAACTGCAGCAAACGGTAGGGGAGCGGGGACCTGAGGAAAAGGTAGGTCCCCACCGATAGGGCCATCAGCAATAGGAACGTCATCTCCAAAGTCGGGAAGAGCAAACGGCTGAAAATCATCCTTATCCATGCTGGTGGTGTCTGACGTGTACACCTCACTCTCTGACATAATCTCATCATCCGACACGATCGCTAAAGGATCCAAAGTGTCCGACACTCCAGTATTTGATGAAGAAGGCATGATGTCTGTAACACAAACACACATACGTACAAATAATCAATCATACAATCATATAAACATGTTAGTCACCAATAAGCAATCAAATAGTTCTCCTAGTCCCACTAGCCTAACCTCCCAGCCTCCTAGATTGATCTTCCTAGTCCCACTAGACAATCCTCCCAGCCTCCTAGACTGACTCACTAGTCTCACTAGACAATCCTCCCAGCCTCCCAGACTGACTCCCTAGTCCCACTAGACAATTCTCTCAGCCTCCCAGACTAACTCCCTAGTCCCACTAGACAACTCCCTCAGCCTCCCAGACCGAGCCTCAGCCTCCCAGACTGAGCAATAACTAACAAATAAAATGTGCTCAACATTTGTTTGTCAAAACGTTTTGGATCTGGTCTTAAGTGGTATGCAATGTAAAAATGTTTTCGTGAGAGCCCTAGTGATCATAGTCTAGACTCGAGAAAGAATCCTAGTTCGCTATGACCAGAGCTCTGATACCAAGCTGTCACACCCTGGCTTTTGCGGAAGCGTGGGTTAATTTGGTGTGACTTTTTAATACCATAGCTTAATCACAACAAAGCTATATGAAAATAAAACCATGCAGATCATCCATTGATTTAAGTTTGAAAAGTAAAATACCACAACATTGTCTTAAGGCGTTGACACATGCAACGGAAATTACAACCTAATAACATAAAAACATTGTTTGAAAGACATAACCACAAACTTAAGATAGACTTAGTTTAAGAACTGTGACTCATCCAGGTAAAAGCCACAACCCCTAAACTTGGATGATCCCATAACTCAAACGCAGCATGAAACGTAGCATACCGTGCCAGATCCTTAGTTCCCTGAAATACATGTAAGTTGGAAAAAAAAAACAACAAAAATTGTTGAGCGAGTTCATGTGTAGTGAGTATGTAAAACCTTTGTAAGTATAAAAATCCTGGTATGTAGCAAATAAGGAAAAAGAGATCACCAATGGTTTGCAAGGCCATTGATATGTGTGAAGTGCAAGTAGGAAGACACAAACCTAGCGGATTTTGCGTTGGGCACAAAGTCACCCCGAGGTCCGTTCTGTTGGGCCTGGGACTGGGCTCGCTACACCCAGATAGATCTACCGCTTACGTCCCTCGGTCCTACAATGAGGATTAATGGCCTCCAGTTCCCGCCTACCCACTCACATGATCTAAGTAGTAACCCTCCTTACGCTAACCATACCATGTAAAAAGTACTCGTAACCATAGTAACATGTATTTCACCCCCGCAGTTAAAAACTCAAAACAGTTAAGAGAAAAGGGGGACATGAACTCACCGAAGTGCGTCTCTAAAAAGTAAACTCCTGGTCAACCTGCTGTGCGACGACCTACACGTACTAACTTCTATTAGACGGACGGCCGTGCCTTAGCTTAAGGTTTAATGTCTTTGGGAAATAGTTAGGCAACTATTTCGTGATTACGTTTCGGAATTATTTTGTAGATATATTCCTTCCCTAGGATGGGGGATTTAATACATGTGCGTTCGTATAACTTTGAAATATATTATTAAGTCTCACTTAATGTAATATATTTTATTTCATTTGTCCAAAAATACTTTACTTCCAAAATATAAATATTTTTCCCAAAAATATTATATTTTATTCCATATAATTTTCCAAAATAATATCCTTGTCAAAATACACACTTATGAGTATTTTCTGAGAATACGTAAGTTACGTTGTAAGGTTCGGGTGGTATAAATAATACCGGTGTAACTTAAATATTTATTGTGAAGGCGTTCGTATTATTTTGGAGCCGTTAATATTTAGTAATATTACTTTTACCCTAAAAATAATATTTACGTAGTTCACAAAATAATCATAAAAATTTACACAAGTGTTACTATGAAAAATATATATTCTAAATATATATTTTAACAAGTTTTTATTTTGTGAAAATCCCACCTCCGACACTTGGAAGTTTCGTAATAAAAATCGTGGCGAAAGTTATTTGGGAAAACAAGTTAAAAATATATCCATAACACTTGTGATAAAAATATTTCCATGTGTTAGATTTTTGGAAAAATTTCGCCAGAGTTTCCCCTGTAAGTGGAGGTGACCACGCTTTCAAGCGTATCATTTTCTTTTATAAATTCAAACAACAATTTTCCCAACATCAATCAACAAAATTTCATCATCAAAATAGTCAAAATAAATATGAATCGCAAAACACATGAACTTGTGGTTTGTGCAAAATATATAGTAACTTTCCCCATATTTTTAGTAGATCTTTCTATAAATAAAATCGGTTTCTCACGAATCTTGTTCTTTCAGAAAATGCATTTGTACATCTGCTTGTCAAACATTACAAAAACAATTCTTTGTTAAAACTTTTTGTCACACAAGTGTCTACACACTTGTGTGTTTACAAAAATCACCTTTGTTTAGGAAAGATCCGGCTTTAAAAATATGATTTCTTTTGACACTTGGTCCTTTGAAAATACCACTTGTAGATCCGTAGATCTACTAGTTTAGAACTCCATTTTATAAGAAAAATTGTTTTTACACAAGTTCATGTTTATGTTGGAAAGGGTTCGTCATCTCGAAACTTTACAACTAAACATAAGGCTAGTTCATGTTTTGTGAACATGATCTAGCGGGTTTGATGACGATCCATTCCCATACTAGCAATCAACAACCAAAAATAATCATAACAAAACTAGTTTTATAAGTTTTACACTATTATTCATCCATTAACCACTTTGTTTATATTTTTTTTTTTTTTTGTAGACTTTAACTTTGATCTCTAGTGTTTATGATTTTTGCCCGTTAAATCTTTTATTAACCACTTTAGAATAGATCAAAAAGGCATTTAGAGTCACTTACTACTAGCTCGAGGCTAGGGAAGAAACTAGTCAAAAAACGGGTGGTTAATAGCGTTGAGGTGAGGTCCTTGACGATCCGTAAGCACCAAGCTTCCTTGTATGAGATTCTTCACACTAGTAAGTATGAAAAATGGCTTGCTCAAATGTTGAAAGTGGGTGGATGTGTGGCTTGGCTCTCGGCCGTAAGTGATGAGATGGAAAAGAATGATGGAAATTGCTAAGTGATTTAGTAAATGATAATGTGCACACTTGTTTAATCTTATAAACCAATCACACAAAAATTACCCAAAGGATATTATGCTACCTAGATATTTAGCAAGATAGATTAATTAAATCAAGGTAGTACAAATGTGGTCTCCATATGGTGAAGCCGATCGGACAAAGGGGTGGGGGGTTTGGTTGATTTCCAACTTGATATTTAAATACTAGTTAGTTTAATTAGTTAGAAATTATGTTTAGTGTATTAGTGGGTAGTAAATTATAACGGGTGTTAGGGTATTCGGGGACCCTAACTGGCTCAGAAAAAGAAAAAAAACAATGTTCATGACAATATTTTTATGTCCCGGGTTAAGTCCGGTTGTACGGTTGGATATTGATCCGTTAAAGTGATAAATAAATATATAAAGTGTCGTTATTATTTCTTTAAGTAACACAATTTATTCCCGACACTTTGGAAAGTGTCTAGTATTATTTTTCCGCGTTTTTGCACTTTACTCGTTAGCTAAAATGCTGAATTTTTATATTTAAAGTGCAGAATTTTGTACTCAAAGTACGTTCTAGGCACATCCGGTCACTATAATTATCACCTAGTGACGCAGTTCTACAATCCTCACCTCCCTACACTCCCTACTAGTGTAGTAATCTATTCCCGGCTCATACTGGCCTTAGAGACAGTAACTGTCTGATGCTGGCTATGTCAGCATGTTTACTGGGTATCCCGTATAGTGTGCTCACTGTGCTTTTGTGCATCAAGGTTGTCACTGAAGTTTTGTGTAAATAATGGAGTGACAGTAGTAAAGTATAATGCATGTACATGTATATATCAGAAATCAGTAAGCAGTTTAATCACAGTTGTAAGCAAGCACAGTAATTAAATATTAATTAATTCGTACGGATACCTGGTTTGGTGAGGGTTGTCACAGAACTATGTTCAAACCTAATTGCTTTGATTCTCTGAAATCATGGCTTATAATTTAAAAATGTCCCTGTGAATAGGCCTTTTGTGCCACTAACAATACTGTTATTGTTTTATAATTAGGATAAATTATAATAAAAATCCTAAATAAATATGACTAACAAATTAACCAAATATGGTCTGTGTTTACCATGGTTAATGAATTGCCATAAAAGACAATTCCATAATAAACTCCCAAATAAATTATTGTCAATATCTTATGTAACAGCTCAAACTACATGGCTGACTCGGATGAGATCAACAGTCACCCAAGGGAGGAACATGATAATACCCGAGTTAACATAGCGGGTGCAGAACTACAAACATTGATAGACAACGCTGTTACAAAAGCAATAGAGCGGCAATATAATGAATATAGCGGGACTCGGAGTAGGACCCTATCCGCACCGCATTCCAAGCCTAAGACTCATTCTGAGGCTCACAGCAAGCCACCCTACAAGAAGGAAGAGCCAAAGAAAGACGATGACGATCGTCACTCTTCAAATCAACAAAGTGTCCCATTAAAGAAGATCGAGCTTAAGCAGGAACCGCGTGGTAAGTCATGCACATATAAGTACTTCGTCTCATGCAAACCCAGATACTTTACTGGGGAGAATGGAGTGGTAGACTGCATGACATGGTTGGATGAGATGGACACCGTGGTTGATATTAGCAGGTGCGCTGATAAAGATGTGGTAAAGTTCGTGTCTCAGTCATTCAAGGGGGAGGCATTAGCTTGGTGGAGGTCTTTGATCCAAGCTACAGGGAAAATCCCATTGTACAATATGACTTGGGAACAGTTTGTGTCATTGATCAAAGAGAACTACTGTCCTCAGCATGAGGTTGAAAAGATTGAGTCGGATTTTCTGTCATTGGTAATGAAAAATCTGGATTGCCAAGCTTACCTTACGAGCTTTAATACAATGTCAAGGTTGGTTTCTTATCTTGTGACCCCGGAACCACAAAGAATAGCTCGTTTCATTGGGGGTTTAGCCCCAGAGATTAAGGCAAGTGTAAAAGCCTCTCGGCCAGCTACATTCAGGTCTGTAGCTGATATATCCTTGTCCCTCACACTGGACGCGGTCAGGCAGAGATCGCTGAGGAACACGGATGCCAAGAAAAGGAAGCGTGATGATGATAATTCACGAAGGTCAGACAAAAAGCACCGGGGAAACAATGACCACAAGAAGGGGTCTGGATCTAAGAAGGATGGGCATCAATCTGGAGATAAGCCCAAGTGTAAGATCTGCAAGAAAAGTCACTTCGGGAAGTGTAGATATGAGTCGAAATCCCAGCAACAGCCAAGGGCATGTGGGATTTGCAAGTCTTCTGAGCACAAGACACTAGACTGTAAGAAAATCAAAGATGCTACGTGCTATAGCTGCAATGAAAAAGTGCATATCAAGTCAAACTGCCCAAAACTTGCAAAGAAGACTGAGGATGGGAAAAAGACCAATGCAAGGGTCTTCCAGATGGATGCAAAGGAAGCCGTCCAGGACGACAATGTGATCACAGGTACCTTCCTCATAAATGATGTTTATGCAAGAGTACTTTTTGATTCAGGCGCTGATAAGTCGTTCATAGATAATAAGTTTTGTGAATTGTTGAAATTACCTGTTAAAACCTTAAGTGTGAAATATGAGGTGGAATTTGCTGATGGAACCATAAAAACCGCATCAACTGTGTTAGATGGATGTGTTATATCCATTAGGAACCATTCTTTTCCATTGTCTTTACTTCCTTTGAAATTAGCCGGTTTCGATGTAGTAATAGGCATGGATTGGTTGTCTCGCAACCAAGCCCAGATCGTTTGTGCTAAGAAGCAAGTAGTTGTCAGGACTCCTCATGGCAAACCTTTGACAATCCAAGGAGATACTAAGTACGGAATGCCTGAGCAAGTGTCCATGCTCAAGACATCAAGGTGTTCGACGAAAGGTTGCGTTATCTACATGGCACAAGTAACCATTGATGAACCAAAGCCTAAGATCAAAGACATACCTATTATCTCTGAATATCCAGAAGTATTCCCTGAAGAACTACCTGTTTTACCCCCAAATAGGCAAGTGGAGTTCAGGATTGACATTAGTCCTGGAGCAGCACCTGTTGCAAGAGCACCTTACAGATTGGCGCCAACGTAGATGAAAGAGTTGAGAACTCAACTAGATGATTTGTTGGCAAAGGGATTTATTAGACCTAGCTCATCTCCTTGGGGAGCACCAATCCTGTTTGTGAAGAAAAAGGATGGATCGATGCGTCTATGCATCGATTATGGAGAACTTAACAAAGTTACTGTTAAGAATCGGTATCCATTGCCCAGGATCGACGACTTGTTCGATCAACTTCAAGGAGCGAGTTACTTTTCCAAGATCGACTTAAGGTCGGGATATCATCAACTGAAGGTCAAGGATGAAGATGTACAAAAGACTGCATTTAGGACTCGTTATGGTCACTACGAGTTCTTAGTGATGCCTTTTGGACTCACTAATGCACCAGCCGCATTCATGGATCTCATGAACTGCGTCTGCAAGCCCTACATGGATAAATTTATCATCGTCTTCATCGATGATTTTCTTATTTACTCGAAGAATCAAGCTGACCATGAGAAGCACCTCCATTGCATCCTGAAACTGCTTCATCGAGAAAAGCTCTATGCCAAATTCTCTAAATGTGAATTTTGGCTTCGTGAAGTCCAATTCCTTGGACATGTGGTTAGTGAACGCAGAATCCAGGTAGATCCCGCTAAGGTTGAAGCTGTCATGAATTGGCAAGAGCTGAAGACGCCCACAGAAATTCGTAGTTTCTTGGGATTGGCAGGATACTACAGGAGCTTTATTGAAAAATTTTCAAGGATTGTTGCACCCCTAACTTCTTTGACTAGGAAGGATATTAAGTTCAACTGGGGACCCAAGCAACAAGAATCCTTTGATATCTGTTGGGATTGAACCCTACCAGAGGAACAGATAATGTAAAGCCAAAACCAGGTCACAACAGAGGATTCACAATAAGCAGCAATTTACACTTTGCTCTCCCCTTGAAAGTGATTTATAACAACTGATGGTCTCTATCCGCTGTTCATATTCAACTGCTGCTGTCCTTTCAACTGTTGATGAAAACCCTGAAGTATCCAACACTGCTGGTCCCATCTACTGATGATAAAGCACTGCCCAGTCAAGGACTGATCAACCTTGAGGAAAGCACTGACATAAAGAGAAAGCAGCTGTTTAGTGAATTATCTGTTTTATGTATAGTCAGTGGTTAGGTTAGCAGTGTTTGTGTAAGGACAGTAGATACAGGTTGTTAGGCTGTTAGACGTCGCTTTCATGGTGACGTCAGCTGAGATACCTCAGTGGTTTGGTTTGCCTATAAATGTAACAGTACCCGGTACTGTTACATTTGATTTTGACTGAGCGGGTTCTTCTCCTCATGTCTAATCCTTTCATCTTGTGTGCAACCAACCTTGGGGTATCAGGCAGAGGGGGAGTTTAGTTTGTAAGCATATCTGTAATCTTTTGCTTTGATTTGTAAATCCTTTGACTCTATGTGAAGCAATTGTTTATCAAACTATTTTCTCCTTTGATTGTGTTTACAAAGTTTGTTTTCATTTTCGCTGCACTTCACATGTTTTCATATTCACAAATTGTTCAAAACATACAAACAAACATAATCATGAGAGCCTCCGATCCTAACAATTGGTATCAGAGCCTGGACTGTCAAATTCGATCTAACAATCAATTTGACATAACAGTTCGGCTCAAAATTCATTGATACTAAGGTTGGTTGTATTTAGTTGAAAAACAGAGTATTGTGTAAATCATGTTCAAAATGGTTATTCAAAAACTCTGTAAATCAACCAAGATGTCATATGACACACAAAATTTCACACAACTAGTGAATTTATGCACAAAACAATCATGGTTTCTAGATCTGAAATAAATATCTGTTAAACTATGAGATTACTTCTTATTTTCTAAATTAATTTCAATTGTTGATGTGTAATTTGT
Organism: Helianthus tuberosus; assembly: GCA_030545235.1. Taxonomy (NCBI): domain Eukaryota; kingdom Viridiplantae; phylum Streptophyta; class Magnoliopsida; order Asterales; family Asteraceae; genus Helianthus; species Helianthus tuberosus. The sequence goes on from CM060409.1 coordinate 155,452,234, forward strand.
GATGTTTTCCATAAATACTAAAGTCTGAACCTCAGATTAACAAAACATATGTTCATAAAAACATTGATGTCTTGTTAACTCAAAAAGAGGGAATTAAAACTTTAGTTATTCAAATCTTATGTGTTGAAAACAGGTTGAGTTCCTCAAAAGAACCAAATCAACTTTGTTAAAATACATTGAGGAAATTCACAATAACTCAGAAGTGTGTTTATCTCAAAACTTTTGAAGTCAAAAGAAAAGAGTATAAACATAAAACACTTATGAGTCAAAGTTTAGGGTAATAATGGTCATTAAGCAACTATGTGCATTCATCTGTTCAGAAAAAGGTTTTGATTCCAGTGAATGAACTCCAAAGAGGACTAGACAAATGTTCAAAAATTTATCCATATATCCTCAGGTTTGCAATCAACTGACAAAGAAAATGGTACCAAACAGTGGTCAAAATGTTGTCAAAATATTCTACCACTGATGTCAAACCACTGACCATCTTCATAAAACTTGAGAATGTTATGATTATGTTTTCTATTGAAAATTCACCAGATCCTTTTTGATACTGTTCTCAGAAAATCCTTTAAACATTTTTTTTCAAAGGATTTTCTCGAATAACCAGGATATATCATTCATTTTTTTAAGGATATATTTGGAACTCTTGCTTGTTTTTTGTTGGCAATAGTTTCAACTCCTGACGGGATGTAATACCTTATTTTTGGTGGTTTTATTGTCCTCATAAATGGGTCAAAAGGAAATGGTATATATGTTAAGATCACGTCATACTCAGGTTTGCTCCTAAATTTTCATCAAAAGTTGGTTGCTAACTTGCTTGAATTTCTAGGGTACTCATATTTTAATTGAATATTAAACGAAAATGAGTTGCCTTAGCAAAAAGTTTTCATCATCTGGGGTACTAAACCATTGTTTTCCAAAATTGACATGTGGCAAAACCTTGAATGAAAATTTCTCAAAACTGTTGCTGAAATACTTGTCCTTCAGATTTATACCATTTACCCTAACCACTGTTTTATTCCATCGTCTGATCTCTAAACACTGTCCACTGCTGAAAGTTAACCACTGATTCCTCATTTTCTTGATAAGCACTGATGTTCAAAATCAGTGTTCTATCCACTGATATGCTATCTACTGATAGTAAAAATCATCCATTGCCCAAAATTTTTACCGTTGTAATCACTGATGCTTGATACGTCAGTGGCCCTTAAAACAACTGTTTTCCATCCTTCATCCATTTCATCAGTGTTTGACACGTGGTCAGTTTTTAGCCTTCAGATCAAAATAACCGCTGCCACATCAGCAATCATTTTCTCCTAAATAAAACCCTGCCCTAAACCCCCAAACAGGGTTTTACACTGTCGAATTGAATTCCAAAAATTCTATTCTCATAGCAGTTTCCAACCCTTCTTCTCAAAAACTTCAAAATCATTCTTCGTTCTTCTCTGCAAAAATGACAAAATCAAAGTCAAAATCAAAATCACAACCAAAACCAAAATCACCACCATCTTCAAAAGAGGTCGCTCAAACGGCCGAAGAACCCATCGAAATACCATACAAACAATCTCACAACTATCTCGGTTTACTCACAAAACCTACTGATAATCACACCTTCGACTCCATCATTGATACAATATCTGCATCAAAGTACAAAACTTTGTTGACAGTAAATGCTCCCATCTATCTGCAAACCCAGAGAGAGTTTTGGAAAAAGGCGACGCTTGAAAAACAAGACGATAAAGTCAAAGCCATTAACTCCTCGTTACAGGGTAAAGTGATTCAAATCACACCACAATCAATCTCCGAAGTCTTTAATCTTGACGATCAGGAAGGTAAAATCTCTTTTGATAAAGCCGAGATGAAAACTGATTTCGTAAAAAGGGGATATGCAGAAGAATCAAAGGTAGATACCTTACAAAAAGGTTATTTCCCTTCTGCACCTAGGTTTTTATTTCACACACTTCTGATGTGTGCTTCGAATAAAACAACATCTTTTAACGAAATACCATTGAAAATTCAATGCCTGGGTTACGCTATTTTGAATAATAAGGACTACAACTACTCCCAGGAGATTTTCAATGACATGGTGAAAAATGTTGAAAGTAAAGCATTTTTACTTTTTCCAAGATTTTTGAGTTACTATTTTGAACAAAAATTTGAAAAGGAAAATTTTAATTTGCTAAAACAAGGTGTTCATTGTCAAATAAAAGGCTTAACAAAAGAAACATTTTCCAGAATGATGGCACCAATAAAAACAAAAGCAGGGGTACCTGAGCAGATTTTAGCGGTTACAACTGCTCCTCAGGTATCAGCCGCTGAGCCCACTGCTCCAGGTGATCAAAGCAGCACAACCACTGCTTTGAAACCCACACCTGACATCACCAAAAAGACCAAAAGAAAAACATCCAGAAAACCCACCATACCCAAAACAAAGGCAACTCTGGAAGATGAGATCCCAGAGGAAATGCTTGTGACAGCACAAAAGTCACCACAAACCACTGTAGGACCGGTTTTGACACCGTTCGATTGCGTAACGAACGTTCGACGTGCGGAATCCGTGAACGTGCGTGACCGAACACACAATAACGTACTAGAACCGTGAATCTATTGAAATATATGACGTGTACGATACAAGAATCACGTAGAGAGTACTTTCTCTCTCTAGACTTTCTCTCTCTAGACTTGAATCTCCTAGATCACCAAATGAGCAAAAGTCTTCTAACTTTAAATCTAAGGCTCCTATTTATAGGCCTTGGAATTAATGAGATTTCTCATTAATTACCAAAATGCCACCTTGCTAAAACTATCTAAATATTACAATAAAATCCTAGATTTCTACAGTTTCAGCTACGGTTTGAATTGACGGAGGCGATAGACATTAATGCATCAACAAACTCCCCCTTGGATATTGCCGCAGTCAATCCATAGTTAAACTCGTAGCGACTTGTCTTTCTCTCTCTCTCTTGAGTCTTCTTTAAGATTTAACGTCTTCAGCAAACACAGACTCCCTTTTGCTCGAACAGAATCCCGGTGGATCTGTCTTCAACTTCAGCTCCCCTTTTCGGTAGTTTCTTCAGGCTCCCCCTTTCGTCAAGCTTCCGTGGTTTTAGGATCGACGCCTGGCTTTTCGTAGCAACAGATTTAGAAACCTACACATCTCAACCTCTTGTAAGACAAAATAATTTTGACTCTAAAAGAATTCACTCAAAATTCTCAAACATATAACACACGATATTGTGATTCAAATTAATGAATCATCTAAACATTTGAGGATTATCTTCCAACTTCTCATCATCTTAACCAAACCAATTGTTCATCTTGTTTAGCCTTTGAGATTTTGAATATCAGCTCTCCAACATCAGTTGTCGAAAATCTTTTTGGATTTTTCAAAATTTATGCTAAAACACACTAAACATATTTTTGAAATTTTTAATAGAATGAAATACAGTAAAGAAATATTTACAAACAATATTTTTGTGAGTTTGTGTAAGAGGATCATATCAGTTTTTGAGACAAATCACTAGCACCGTTAAGCTTTAATCGTTTTAAGTTCTAAACGATTCACGTTGATTGACGATATAATTGTCCTCTTAAGCTCAATCTAAAAACTTTCGAAATGCTTACCGATACGTTAGGGTATATTAATTTTGCACTAAATTCTTAAGGACCCCACGATCTCAGCATATCCCCTCATCATGCAATACACTAACTCGAGTAATGCCTTTAAACTTTCATCAACTGTGATATGTGCGAAAACAACGTAGAATGTTTAAACATTAACAATCAGGTCGATACTTCCGTATACGCAGAGAAGGTCCAATGTTTAAACAAAATAAGAAAAATAAAACAAGTTGAAGTTGTTTAGGCTTTAACCACCAGGTCGATACTCCCGTATACGCAAAGGTGATCCAAAGCTTAAACGAAACACCAAAGAAAATAAAGCAGAACGTTTAGGCAACAACATCCAGGTCGATACTCACGTATACGCAGAGGATGTCCGATGCTTAAACAAAATAAAGAAATAAGACAAGTTTAAATCTTTGCAAAATGAAATGCACAATCACAGCTACTTTTCAGCAAAGTTGTGAAAGTTCACAAACTTAACCAGTTTTATGTCTTTCGACAATCAGCGATTACTGAGTAGGCACACAATCAAGAAGGACAAAACTAAGTACTATGCTTTCAACCGTGTTTCCCACTAGAACTAGGCTTTTTCATTTAAGTTTGTATCGTTATCGCAAATCTACTAGTCTAGCTGAGCCTATCGTCACATCTTTAGTGAGACCGTTTATCACATTTAGACTTTTCATTTCTTTAGCATGCTGTGATAGTCCACTGATTTACTATCATTTCTTCTTTTTCACAACAAAACTCATTTTTGAATTTTTCAATGTTTTTGACTTTTTCAAATTTTCAAATGTTTTTGGATTTTCTAAAATTCTTACTCCCCCTAAAATGCAAACACATTTTAGGAAATTTGAAAACAAACTGTACAAGTAAATTGACAACTTGACGAGAATTGCTTCAATTATCCATCCACTTGGCGTAAACAATCAGAACTCCCCCTGACAACAAACTATTTTCCCATTATGATTTCAAAACACTTAAGTTTGTTTTAATCAAATTGGTTTTTCCGGAAAAATTAGTTTGTTTACCAATCCTTTGTAGATTTGGGGTCACTTCATCACATTGTTTTCTTCATACACATGACAACTTTTACAATTTCAGATTTAGATCTCAAACATCACTTGTAGAAAATCAAGTACAACTTAATGTCCCTGATTTACCACATGTAAGGCGAAAAATCACTAGAGTGAAATTTCTCAAGAAATGTGCCGATTCATGTTCCACGCTTACCAACCTGGGAACTCCGGCAAGTCAGGTTTTTCAGTTAAAGAGATTCACCCAAGCCTGACGGTCCTTGGGTGTTTTGAACATACCTTTTTTATTCATAAAATTCTTTAACCCCTTTGACTTTCCCGTCAACCATTTTTCCAAAAATGTTTAGAACATTGGGGTTAAAGGCTTTTTCAACATCAAAATCTTTCTTTTCAGAAAAAGATTTATTTGAAATCTCAACTTTTTCGACTTTTTGTTTAAAATTTTCAGCTCGCAATGGTGGAAAGTTGACATCATCCATTGGCGGAACTGACGTTTCAATTTTTAGCTCAACTTGTGGCTCTTCTGACTTTGACGAGTCATATTCATCGCCAACACGTAGCGCCTTTGTTTCCGAAGAAACAAATTCATCGCTAACCACTTCAACCTTCTTTATCTCCTCTTTTGTCCTCAGATTTGCATCTGAAGAATTCGGTTTACTTGACTTTGTTGTCGAGTGAAGCGATTCATCAGCACTCTTATTTGTTGTACCCGAGGACAAAATCCTTTTAAGATACTCTCGTGCTTTCTTCCTTTTCTTTCTCAATCGATCTTTCTGCCCTTGTGAAAGTTTCACTTTCGGTTCTTTCACTTCTTGTTTTTTCTGTGTTCTGGGCTTTTCATCGACTTTGACTGATTTTGTCACCTTTTTCTGAGATTCAGCCCTCGATCTTTCCATTGATCTCATTGGGCAATCTCTTGCAATGTGTCCTTTGATTTGGCAATTATAGCATCTTCTCGTCTCAAATCTCTGTCTCTGGCAGTTAACAGCAATGTGTCCTTGAAAACCACAGTTGTAACACACCCTGTTATCATACCAATCACCATTTTCAGTCCAAATGCTTAAATCAAAGCATTGTTTGGCTTGGTGATACTCTTTCCTCTTCTTGATTGCTAGATTCGACTTTTGAGAACCGTGGTCAAACCTGCACCACTTATTACCAACATTTTGTGACTTTTCATTTACAAATTTTTGTGATTTTTTATAATGATTGGATGACTGAACTGATGAGCTTTTATTTTCTTTTTGAAAATTTTTCGATTTATTATCTTTTTGTTTCTGTTTTACACTCTTCTTAACAAGTTTTTGCTTAGAACATTCACCTGTTTCAGTAGATTGCAAAACAATGTTTTTAAATTTTTCTTGTAAATCTAAAAATAATTTTTGTTTAGCTTGTTTTTCATTTTCATCATCAGCTCCTTCATCACAATCCTCAACTTTGACATTGTCAAAGTTTGTGACATTGTCACTTATTGAAATTGAATTGATCGGTTCTGGACACACATATTGTGCAGAAATCACAAAACCTTTCAATTTATTTTCAAGCTCGTTGATTTTCTTTCGAGCTTGCTCACCTTCTTTTTCAAGTTCAATAATCTTCTGAAGATGAGAATTCATCATTTTTTGCTTTTCGATGTTGTTTTTGCTAAACACATCTCTCCCATCCTCAAGAATTTTTATTTGAGTTTGAAATTCTTTACCCATTTTTACTTTTTCATTTTCTAAATTTTGTTTTTGATTTTTCAAAACATTTTCTGATTTTTTAAGATTTTCGTTTTCTAATGACAAACTCTCTAAATCCCTCAAGAGTTTTGCATTTTCAGATTTCAAATTTTCACAGTTTAAGCACTTCTCTCCTGTATGAGACTTCGATTTTCTAGTCTTTTGAAACTCAAGTTCTTGAGCTTGAATCTTCTCGATGAAACCACTAAGGTTCATATAATCAAAATTTGTCTTCTTCTTTAGTCCCATCAAATAGGTATTCCACTCTTCATATGGCAATGCGTTTGCCAATTTATTGTTCCATTCCTCATTTGTTTTTGTTATTCCCAATCTCCCCATTTCCATAACTAACTTGACATATCTTTCGATCAACTCCTCTGTAGACTCTCCCTTGATACCTGTAAAATCATCAAATTTGTTCAGTGTGGTATAAATCTCAGAGTCCATGCTTCGGTATGAAAGATTCACGAAAACAGATTTTCGAATGATACGAGAATTCACACAATCTAAAATCCGTTCAATCTCTTTTTTCAAAACAAATGAATCAGATGAATATCTGATAAAACGGTGACAACAGATCGGGTGAAGATTCGCTCGTGCGTGTATCTGGTGCTCGACAACTTATCTTTTTACATGGGCCACACACTTCAATTTATGATTGGGCCACACTTCAAATTACACACTTCAAATTTTTACGATTTGACCACACTTCAAATTACGCACTTCAATTTTCAATAATCGACAACAATTATTATTTAACTTTTCGATAATCTGACATACTATTAAACTCACATGCAACCACAATTAAAATCCGACAATCTTTATTCAAGAAAAATTTTAATTGGACCTTTAATTGGTATGGCATACAATCACATGCCTTGAACTAATTACTTACAAGCAAAACGACAATATCACTCACATACACTGAACAATATCACATGACGATTTGACCAACTCTTTTATTCGACAACCCTTGATTAATTTTTTAATTGAACCTTATCTTTGAATTACATGGTATCACATGAACTGTCAATTAGCTCTGATTGTACCGATGTTCCACAAGTCCAACAATTTTCATGCACACATGCAAAAACTACAATTTACGAGTCCTCGTAATGATAATATCACTTGAATCGATATGTATCTTCACATGCAAACTGACGACATTTCACATAACGGTGCTTAATTTCAAACGGTCAGGTGATTTTCAAACTGTCAGGACTCTTCAAACGGTCAGTCGCTGATTTTCAAACTGTCACGTCCTCAAACGGACAACCCTCAAACTGTCATGTCCTCAAACGGACACCTTCAAACTGTCATGTCCTCAAACGGACACCTTCAAACTGACAACTTCAAACGATCAAGTGAATTTTCAAACGGACATGTTAATTTTCAAACTTTCAGATTAGTTTTTCAAACGGTCAGGGACAAATTTCAAACGGTCATGTGCTTGTTCAAACGGTCATGTGCTTGTTCAAACGGTCACGCCAATTTTCAAACAATGTCGGACACAAAAACTCAGATTTCTCCTAAACGACTAGGAATTAGGATCTGAAACTTGGTAGGGTTATAGATCAGGTGTTTCCGCACAACATATCAAAAAATCAGCTGATTTGGACCGGTAAAACACGTTCAATTTGACGAAAAACCTTCAAAAACGTGAAAAAAATAGTAGAATAAGAAGAATTTGTCGAAAATCAGATCTGAAATAGCTGAATTCTGCTACGAATTTATGTATTTGGTCAGCGCAATCGAGCTCCTAGCTCTGATACCAATTGTAGGACCGGTTTTGACACCGTTCGATTGCGTAACGAACGTTCGACGTGCGGAATCCGTGAACGTGCGTGACCGAACACACAATAACGTACTAGAACCGTGAATCTATTGAAATATATGACGTGTACGATACAAGAATCACGTAGAGAGTACTTTCTCTCTCTAGACTTTCTCTCTCTAGACTTGAATCTCCTAGATCACCAAATGAGCAAAAGTCTTCTAACTTTAAATCTAAGGCTCCTATTTATAGGCCTTGGAATTAATGAGATTTCTCATTAATTACCAAAATGCCACCTTGCTAAAACTATCTAAATATTACAATAAAATCCTAGATTTCTACAGTTTCAGCTACGGTTTGAATTGACGGAGGCGATAGACATTAATGCATCAACAACCACTGCTGCTACTTCCTCACAGCAGTTGGAAGAAAGATCTCAATCCATGCCTAAAACTCCTCCTGCATCCTCACAAAAGGATCAGGTTGTAAGCACAGGGACACCACAATATGAAGCTCTGAATCCACTCGGATCCATCTTCCTCAGTCCTGATCCCAAGGACATGTCTCTTTCAACCCCCATCCCCTCACCAATAATAATGCCACAATCCATGCTACCTTTGTTGCATGCAGCTGCTATAGCTCAGACACAAACCAGTTCCTCTCTATCACCTATCACTGAGAGTATACCCCTACAAGTGACTGGGTCTGATGCTACTACTCCAGCTATCCCAGCAACAATTGAGGAGGTTACACCCCCTGAGTTACAAGTAACTCTAGGTGGTAGTTCAAGTGGAGCAGCAACTACAACTGGTGGATCAACAGATCCTCAGTTGGACAGTTGTTTCATAAGTAAGACTCCCTTGAAGGCAATTTCTTCCATGGCAACTTCGGTAACCACCAGTGAGTTGGATCTAACCACTGGTACCATCAAAGGTTTATCGAGTGCTGAAGAAAGAAGTCCCCAGTACCGAGAACAAGGGGCATCAATGGATGATTTTTGGGACACAGTTCCTAAGTCACACATTGATATAACCACTACTGGTAGGGATTCAGATGATCTTACTAAAGTAGGTGATGATTCAAAATATCAGGAATTGACGGGCAGAGTTGACAAACTTGAAGAATCAGTTGCTGAAATAAAGGAGATGGTGCAAGAGATTTTAAAAGCTCAGAAAGCACAAGCCACTGCTGTTCCTGCTCAAGCACCTGCACAACATGCATTTGCTGAAAATGAGCTTTGGAATACTTTTCAACCCATGCTTGAAGCACAGCAACTTATGGCTGACAAAAAGCATGCTATTCAAGTACAAATGCTGACCAACATGGTTGAATCAAGATTTAAAGACACTCAAGCAGATATCAAGGCTATAAAGGCTAGCATTTAAAGTGCCTCTGGCAAAGTTCCTTCTTCCATACCATTTCTTGTAAACCCCCTTCAGATAATGCCAAAAAGGGGGAGAATAACAAGCTGTTGGGAAAAATGAATAGGATGGGAATAGAACATGGCCTTCATATTAAGCCTGAAAAAGAAAAAGAAAAAGAAAAGCAGGCCTCAAAACCTGTTAGCCAAACAGCTGATACAGCAGTAGTTACAAAAACTGCTGTCAGTAGCCAAACAGCTGCCATCTCATCAACACACACACCTCCAACACACACCACTCTACCATACTCCACCACAACTACTGGTCCACCACCACATGTGTCTACAGCACAAAAACCACCACTACCATCACAAACGGCCAAACCATCATCACCCCCTGCCAAAAAGCAGAAGACAACAGAGGTTATAACATCTGTTGTAATGGCAACAATGGTTGAAACACAAGTTGTTTCAACTACTGCTAGTCAACCACTGATCACCACTCAAACAACTGCCATCACAACCCCTGCTCAAAAGCAGAAGACATCTGCTGATACATCAGTAGATGTAATGACAACAGCAGTTGAAACACCAGTTGTTTCAACAGTTGTTAGTCAATCATCCACTACTGTTCTCACCTCTCCTACATCACAACCAAAGCTCTTTGACAAGAAAAGAAAGCCAATCACTGCCGATGAGGGTATACATGATCCTAATGATGCACAACATCCACTGGAACTTGAAGCTATCAAAAGTGAGATGAGGCAATTCTATACAGAAGAAGATCCTTCAAAAAGGAGATTCTCCTCACTCATAGGCTACATGCCACCAGAGGATATGGATGATTACCTCAAACTCAAGGCAAGGCAGGCTAAAGCAAGATCTAAATTTGAAAGTGAACGTGAACGTCTAAGCGAAGAAGGCATTGCTAAAAGACTGGATTTCTTCCTTGAAAAGGTAAAGCAGATGGAAGAATTCGCACAGGAACTAATCAAAGAAAAGGCTGAACAACGCAAAGAGCTAAGAAAACAATATCTTGCCTACATTATGAAAGAAAAATTCTATCATGCTGAAGAAAAACAGTTTGAAGAATGGCCAATAATCGCTCTAAAGCATGAGGCTGAGAGGATTGACCGAATTAAGAATGATCCTACAAAGAAGAAAAATGCTCCAAACTGGAACAAATTAAAAAAGCTCATTGCTGACTTCACTGCTGAGTATAAAAGAAAGAAAAAGGAGCTGGTGGATGCAAAAATGGATACTGCTGAAGCCATATCAAAATGGTCAAAACAACAGACTGATGAAGCCTACGAAAGGCTGAAGAAAAGAAAGATAACTGTTTCAGGCACTTCTAAGAAGCAAGAACAAATGATGAAGCTTGAATAGAAGATAGGAAACCTCGACACACTGTTCCGGTCTACTTTTGTAACAAATCAAGAAGAGGGAGAACAGCTGACTGAAGAAGAGGAAATAGAAAAGGAAGCAGAGTACTTCAAAGATACCATCACGAAAATGGGTCTAAAAGAAGAAACTTCAACAAAGCTTCAAAGCCTTTTTAAGGAATTAAACAAACCTGCGTCTCCAAACACTGCTAAAGACAAGACAAAAGCTGAAAGACAAGAACTTATTGAACAAGAAACTGCAGAAGATATAGCTGCAGCAGACAAAGTCATTAAAGAAGCTTTCAAAAGAATGTCTGAAAGTCTGCAGGTGTTTTCAAGGCCATTATCCCTCAACTCATCTTCAAATAAGTCTCTCCCAAGAAACCCACTTGGCTTAAAAATACTAAAGTGGATGTCTGATCAAAAGACTCACGTATTGACCCTGGTCAGAGCCAATGGCGAAGTGAAGTACATATCAAGGAAAGAAGCACTAGGCCTTAGTGTTCAAGATTTGCAGGATCTCCTTGAACTTACACTGTGTAGGGATGAGGATGACCAGAGTGCACAGGAATTTGAAGCTGAATTCAAAGATCAAGCTAAGGCACTCTTGATGAGTAATAAAGGTCCTGAATAATGAAGGGTTTTGGCATTATCTGTTCCAGGGGGAGATTGTTGGGATTGAACCCTACCAGAGGAACAGATAATGTAAAGCCAAAACCAGGTCACAACAGAGGATTCACAATAAGCAGCAGTTTACACTTTGCTCTCCCCTTGAAAGTGATTTATAACAACTGATGGTCTCTATCCACTGTTCATATTCAACTACTGCTGTCCTTTCAACTGCTGATGAAAACCCTGAAGTATCCAACACTGCTGGTCCCATCTACTGATGATAAAGCACTGCCCAGTCAAGGACTGATCAACCTTGAGGAAAGCACTGACATAAAGAGAAAGCAGCTGTTTAGTGAATTATCTGTTTTATGTATAGTCAGAGGTTAGGTTAGCAGTGTTTGTGTAAGGATAGTAGATACAGGTTGTTAGGCTATTAGACGTCGCTTTCATGGTGACGTCAGCTGAGATACCTCAGTGGTTTGGTTTGCCTATAAATGTAACAGTACCCGGTACTGTTACATTTGATTTTGACTGAGCGGGTTCTTATCCTCATGTCTAATCCTTTCATCTTGTGTGCAACCAACCTTGGGGTATCAGGCTGAGGGGGAGTTTAGTTGTAAGCATATCTGTAATCTTTTGCTTTGATTTGTAAATCCTTTGACTCTATGTGAAGCAATTGTTTATCAAACTATTTTCTCCTTTGATTGTGTTTACAAAGTTTGTTTTCATTTCCGCAGCACTTCACATGTTTTCATATTCACAAATTGTTCAAAACATACAAACAAACATAATCATGAGAGCCTCCGATCCTAACAATATCCTTAAGCAGAAGCTAAGCAATGCACCTGTGTTGACATTGCCTGAAGGGACTAAAGAATTTGTAGTATATTTTGATGCATCGCACACAGGTATGGGATGTGTGCTTATGCAAAAAGGCAAGGTTATTGCCTATGCTTCTCGACAGTTAAAGGTGCACGAAAAGAGTTACACCACCCATGACTTGGAGTTGGGTGCCGTTGTATTTGCACTAAAACTTTGGAGGCACTATTTATTCGGTATCAAGTGTGTGATCTATTCTGATCACAAGAGCCTCCAGCACCTATTTAACCAAAAGGATTTGAACATGAGGCAACGACGTTGGATGGAAACTTTGAATGATTATGATTGTGAGATAAGATACCATCCTGGCAAGGCGAATGTAGTCGCCGATGCCTTGAGTCAAAAAGAAAGAGTGAAGCCTATACGAATCAATGCCAAGAGCATTGAGATAAAGAATAGTTTGAATGAAAGGGTGTTAGTTGAGCAGAAGAAAGCTGTGCTGGAAGCTAACTATCCTAATGAAAAGCTAGGAGTAACTGAATAACAGTTATCTTATGGCAAGGACGGAATTCTGAGATTGAATGGACGAATATGGGTTCCAGTTTATGAGGACTTCGAGATGTTATTCTCCAGGAAGCCCACAGTTCTAAATATTCTGTTCATCCTGGAGCTGACAAGATGTACCAGGATCTGAAAGCAAATTTTTGGTGGATAGGCTTGAAGAAGTCTATAGCTACCTATGTAGCTAAATGTTTGACGTGTGCGCAGGTCAAAGCTGAACATCAGAAACCGTCAGGTTTGCTACAATAGCCTGAACTTCCCACGTGGAAGTGGGAAATGGTGAAAATGGATTTCATCACCAAGTTGCCAAAGACAAAGAAAGGCAATGATACTATATGGGTGATAGTAGATAGACTGACTAAGTCAGCACATTTCCTACCCATTAAGGAGACCTATAGCTCCGACATGTTAGCCCAATTATACGTGGATAAGATTGTATCTCTGCATGGTGTACCAGTGTCTATTATCTCTGACAGAGACACTAGATACACGTCACATTTTTGGAAAAGTTTCCAACAATCTTTGGGCACGCGCTTAAATTTCAGTACGGCTTACCACCCTCAGACGGACGGGCAGAGCGAGCGTACAATCCAAACTTTGGAAGACATGCTTCAAGCATCTGTGATTGACTTGGGTGGTAGTTGGGATAACCACCTACCTCTAATCGAATTCTCCTATAACAATAGCTACCATACCAGCATTAAGGCTGCGCCTTTCCTGGCCTTGTACGGTAGAAAGTGCAGAACGCCCGTTTGTTGGGCGGAAGTTGGAGATGTCCAACTGACAGGACCTGAAATAGTCCTGGAGATGACAGACAAGATTGTACAGATACGCGATCGTCTCAAAGCTGCCAGGGATAGGCAGAAAAGCTACGCGGACCTAAGGTGTAAACCTCTAAAGTTTGAGGTTGGTGATAAAGTTCTACTTAAAGTATCACCATGGAAAGGGGTAATGCGATTTGGTAAGAAAGGCAATTTAAGCCCGAGGTACATAGGACCATTCGAGATCATCGAATGTTTCGGATCTGTTGCTTATAAGTTAAACTTACCTGAAGAGCTCAGTGGTATTCATAACGTATTCCACATCTGCAATCCGAAGAAATGTCTAGCTGATGAATTGCTAGTCATACCACATACAGATGTGCACATCGATGAGAGCTTGAAGTTTGTGGAAAAGCCTGTGTCGATCGAGGATCGACAGGTTAAGAACCTTCGAAGGAAGCATGTACCGATCGTAAAAGTTAAATGGGATGCCCGTAGAGGTCCCGAGTACACGTGGGAGGTGGAGTCCACAATGAAAGAAAAGTACCCTCATTTATTTCAGTAAATCTCGAGGTCGATATTTCTTTTAAGGGGGTGAGGATGTAACACCTCGAAAATTTGTGTCCAATAAAATAACGACACGTGTCATGTAAGACAAAAGTGTTATAAACCCGGATCTAGTTAAAGATGTATGGCAGGATTTAAAAGTGTCGAGATGTTAATTTATACCTCTGAACGACCTCATTATGAATCCCAAGACCCTAATATATATTATAAACATCTGATATACATTCAATCCGGTAATTACTGGTAATAACTTATTCAAATTATACAAGAATGGGATCCTATGAGATTATATACAACAAACCTTCATTCGTGACCTTTTCGATAAAGTCCAAGACAATTATACATCATGAAAGGTGGTCTAAACTGTTCAGGGCATGTTCATGTGGCCCATACTGATAATAGAGGCCCAAATTCATAATACCTATGTTGCCTGTTCGAAGCTTGAAAGGTTACAAATTTTTGCCTTCTGGTAAAGGCTTACGGACCGTAAAGGTCTTGCCTTACGGTCCGTAAGGCATACAGAAAATAGACAGGTGCCTATTATGAACATGTTTAACCGACTTAAATCGATATTTTTCACTACCATATGCAGCACAAACTAGTTCTTAGGCTTAGGGACACTTGTTATTGATCAGGGATCAATCCTAGAGTTGTTTGGCATGATCTTAAGCAATCAAGAACACTATATAAGAACCCACATTGTTGCAAACTTTGATCATTCATTCCCAACTCAACTTCTGATCATTTCTGGAGCTCAAGGCCATTCCCTAAGCATCTCTAGTCGTAATTAGGACCTTGGTAAGTATCCTTAACCTTCCTTAATCATGTTTTACTTAGTTAATTAGCTTAAAGTCAAACCGTCATAATTAAGGTTTGACTTAGCAATTAATCACTAATGGTCCAATGATTGGTCAAACTTACGGTAGTTATAAGTTGGTAATTATGTGGGAAATAAACCCTTAAAAGGGCACCCTCTGATTCCCACTCTAACTAGATCATTTGTCGGGTCAAACTTAATCCGAAAAAGTCAACAGAATATTAATTTTCGATTTAACACCTAATTAGCAATGTAGAAGACGTGTAACCTATTTTATCACTCATATAACTTAGTAATAAATGTAAGAACATGTCTAAGCATGTTCGACCCGACAATTGTCAGTTTAGGATCGGTTCGGAACCGAAAGTCGCAAAACTTTGACTTTTGCTTTGACTTCAGTTCTGACCCGATTTAGCATGATTTAGTTTTGCCTTAGAGCTTCCTTAGGACCAGGTTACATGATAGTATAACCCTCTGAGGTTGGTTCGTTGATTGTCCGATTCGTTTACACGTTTCCGTTAATTGCTTAATGTTGACCATAATGCCCTTTTGACCATAAAACGAGAATTTTGGAAATGTGAAAGGACAATAATCTTTATTACTGATTTATAAACATGTCCCTAAATTTTCACATCAGTTTGAGGTCTAGATTAGGAGTTATGCTTAATAGCGTAATTAGAACGCTTTTTATGAATTAAACGGCGTAATTAGCATAAAGCCTATCTAAACCCAATTTTTGACACCAAACCTTTTACCCGCTGATATAATATAATATGTTGGGATTTTTGAAGATTTTTAATTATTTTTAACCTGATCATAACCTAAGGTTATTGCCTTGATTCGGTTATTACCGATTATACCCTTTTGCTTATAAAATGAGTTTTACTTAGCCAATTGATACCAAATCTTTGGCCACTGATTTTATATGATAAATCAAGTATTTTGAACTTTATAACCTGATCAGAAAACTCAGATTTCCTGTTTAACCCGGAAATCGCTTAAAACGGCTTTTTACGCGTATTAAACACCTAGTATGGGTTTAAAACCATTTTGTCATATAAGACTTATCACCAACTGATATAACCTATTAAAATAAGTGGTTCTACCGATTATCTCAGACCCGAGTCTCAGAATTATAATTAATCTCTTTTATAATCTTTAAAATGACCAAAATACCCCTACGGGGCTTAATTTGAGATTAAACTCGTTTTGGGCATAATGGAAGGTATCCTACTGATATCACAACATATTTAAGGCATGTTAACTTAGGAAACCTGTAAACGACTCTTATGGTTACCCGTTACGCTTCTTACGCGTTCGGTTCGGTTTATGTAACTAGTTTGCATAAATTAGCCAAAACGGGTCGAACCTTATCATATTTATCTCAAAATCCAGAATGTGTTTAGTTTACCCATATTATACAAGTATTCAAACTTGTCGGGTCTAAATCACATTCTATTCCGGTCTTCGCTTAATCACGCGTTCGAACCGTATCTTCCTTTAAAAACTAACTGGTCCAAGTTTAGGCTTATTTAAAGACCCGTTAGGATTCTAACAGGTTATTATAAACCTTCGTTCCATAATAGGAGACCCGGTAAAAGCTACGTGCACTTGCTTGTTGTGATTATTACTTGCAAGGTAAATACTTTTAACTTATTTTCCCTATACGGGCTTGGGGAACGGTATATAAAATACCGCTTGGTCGGATATTGCATCTTTAATTGTATGAAGGTTAAATCATTGAAATATCCTGTTTGAAAATGTTTTGTTTGCTTAAAGCCTTTGGGGGGTTAATGACCATGTCCCGGATATCCTTGGCATCATTTTATGAAATGGCCACGACGTAAGCACGGGGTGTAGGCGTACACCCATCAGTGCCTAAATAAATAATGTGGTGTGTCTATTGATCTTTAACCCGACACGAACCGGGCTACTGAACGCATAAGAAACATGTAATTATTTTACAAGTATTATATTCAAATAATTATCCCAAGTTATAAAGAGTTTTGTGCCACGTGCATTCAAATCAATTTTATTAAACTTTTAAAAATGAGTCAGTTGATTGAATTTACCAGTGTAAACTGACGTATTTTCCCAAAAAAAAGGTTAAGTGCTGGTACTACGCGAACTAGGCTGGCTTTCTCCTAGCATCCACAATAAGTCTCGCAAGCTTGGATGCCATAAAACTGTTGAACAATGTTTCTTTTTTTTATTATTTTGATCCACCTGTGGATTATTTTCAACTGTTTGTGATACTTAATATTACAATTTATTAAAGTTGAAACGAATCTATCTTTTGCTTCCGATGTGCATTTAAATATTGTGTTGTATGACTATGATGATATCAACAACGTCACGATACTCCTCACCGGGCCCACCGGTAATACGTGGAAATATCGGGGTGTGACATTGAAGCAATAATAAAAACTGGAAAAATAAAACTTGTTGCTCAAAGAAGTGGCAATGTTTATGTTGTTGATATGTCAAAAGAGAATCCCAGAACTGATGCCTGTCTGTTCTCAGTTGCCTCTAACAAAGAGACAGAACTTTGGCACAGAAGATTGGGGCACACAAATCTCAAGACAATCACTGAAATTTCAAAAAATGGTCTGGTAAGAGGTTTACCACAAAAATTGTTTTCATGTCCTGAGCATTGTGTTTCCTGTTTAAAAGGAAAACAACATAAAAGCTCCTTTAAGTCCATTGAAGAGTCCAAAACAACCCAGTGTTTGCAAATGCTGCACATGGATTTGTTTGGCCCAGTTCAAGTCATGAGTCTCAAGAAGAAGAGATATTGTTTGGTTATTATTGATGACTTCTCTAGGTTTACATGGACTTTCTTTTTACACTCAAAAGATGAGATTGTAGGCATTTTGCAAGACTTTGTGACACAGGTTGAAAAGCAATTTGACCTTCCAGTAAAAGTCTTCAAGAGTGACAATGGCACAGAATTCAAAAATAAGGAGTTGGATGCCTTCTGTGTGAAGAAAGGGATTGTAAGGCAGTACAGCATCCATAGAACACCAGAGCAAAATGGGGTAGTTGAAAGAAAGAATATGACACTGATTGAAGCTGCTAGGACCATGCTTGCTGACTGAGGTTTGCCTTTGACCTTCTGGGCAGAGGCAGTAAACACTGCTTGCTGTGTCCAAAACAGAGTTTTAATAAACCCCAGGCACAAAAAGACTGCTTATGAAATTCTGTATAAAATCAAACCACTGATCTCATACTTTAAAGTATTTGGCTGCCCATGCTTTATCTTGAATTTAAAAGATTCCATCTCAAAATTTGCAGCCAAAATAGATTGTGGTTATCACCTGGGATACTCAACCACTGCCAAGGCCTACAAAGTGTTTAATACACGGACCAAAGCAGTGGAGGAGACCTTGAATGTAAAGTTCAATGAACTTTCATCAATAAAAATCCCAGCAAATCCTGCTGATTTGTTTGATCTTGATAAATTCACTTTTTCAAATACTGATGTCAAGACTAACAGTGCAGGTCCATCAGAGGATTCATCACCAGACTATGGGTATGAGATCATCATTCCTCAACAAAAGTCTGCCACAATGGGTAAAGCATCAGATGTACAAAACAGCTGTCAAAGCTCAACCACTGCTACCTCAACAGTTGTTGACCAAAGTAGCCCATCAAGTACTGCTTCCACATCATCAAACACTGCTGACAAAAGTCCCCAAACAGTGGATAAAAGTCAGCATGTGTCCACACCATTACCTCCAATTCCACCACCTTTTGAAGCCACTGCTGGATCATTAAAGTCACCAGCAGTGGTTAGCTCAGATGATACACATCTGCAGCCTTCACCAACAAATGCCATCATACCATACCAAGGAGATTTAATCTTCTTAAGATCTCATCCACTTGACCAAATCATTGGCAACATCAATAAAGGGGTGCTCACAAGAAGCCAAACCCAAAACATTTGTCTTTTTGCTGGTTTTCTATAACTCCATCAGCCAGTCAAGTACCAAGAGGCACTGAAAGACAACAACTGGGTAGAAGCCATGCAAGAGGAGCTCCAATAGTTTAAAAGACAACAAGTATGGGAGCTTGTACCACTGCCAAAAGATGTAAGTCCTATCGGCTCAAAGTGGGTCTTCAAAAACAAAACTAATGAAAGGGGCATTGTTGTCAAGAATAAAGCCAGGCTTGTGGTTCAAGGTTACAGACAGGAAGAGGGGATTGATTATGATGAAACATTCGCCCCTGTAGCAAGATTAGAAGCTATAAGATTGTTCCTGGCCTTTGCTGTCAACCACAACATGAAGGTGTTCCAAATGGATATCAAAAGTGCTTTCCTCTATGGTACAATTCAAGAAGAGGTGTATGTTTGTCAACCTCCAGGTTTTGAGGATCCATTTTATCCAGATCATGTCTACAGGCTAAACAAACCCTTGTATGGCCTGAAACAAGCACCTAGGGCCTGGTATGAAACTCTTTCCACCTTTCTACTCTCAAATGGTTTCAAAAGAGGTACCATTGATAAAACACTGTTTTTAAAATGGAGAGGAAAGGATTTAATGATTGTCCAAATTTATGTGGATGACATTATTTTTGGAAGCACATGTCATAAAATGTGTGAAGAGTTTAGGCAACTCATGACAGCTGAGTTTGAAATGAGTGCAATGGGTGAGCTGCAATGCTTTCTTGGTCTCCAAGTTCAGCAAATGCAAAATGAAACTTTCATTCATCAAAGCTTATATGCTAAAGAACTTTTAAATAAATTTGATATGAATGATTGTAAACCATGCAACACACCTATGGCAACCAATAAGCTAGTCATGTCTGATGAAAAGGATAAGCTGATTGACCAAACACTTTATAGAAGCATGATTGGGTCTTTATTGTACCTAACTACATCTAGGCCAGACATCATGTTTGCAACATGTGTTTGTGCAAGAAGTCAGTGAGCGCTTAGGAAATCCAACCTTATTGCTGTAAAAAGGATATTCAGATACATAAAAAGTGCTCCCACACTTGGTATTTGGTATCCAACTAATGGGAATATCAAGCTTTCAAGATTTTCAAATAGTGATTTTGCTGGATGTAACACCACAAGGAAGTCCACTTTAGGAGGGTGCCAGTTTCTAGGTGATTGCTTAGTTTCATGGCAAAGCAAAAATCGAGCAGCTGTTTCAACATCCACTGCTGAAGCAGAATATATAGTTGCTGCAAACTGTACAGCCCAACTGCTCTGGCTTCAAAATCAGTTGCTGGGTTTTGGTATCACTGCCTTGAAGACACCACTCATGTTGGACAGTCAGGCAGCAGACATCACTTTGTGAGGGATTGCTATGAAAAAGGTTTGATTTCTCTGCATCATGTTCCAACTAAAGACCAGCTGGCAGATGTGCTCACAAAAGCATTAGATACATCCACCTTTGAAAGCTTGGTCTCTAGGATTGGCATGCTAAACATGGAATAACAAGCAACATCTTGTTTTTCTCTGAATAAAAGCATTAAAATGTTTTCAGAAAATCAAAAATCCATCCTTAAAAATATCTAAAAATGAAATTTTCATTAAAATCCTTAAAAGTCTGCAATAACCACTGTTTGTTCAAAAGTCTGCTCTACTTTAAAGTCTGTCCACTGCTGAAAGCTATCCCCAGTTCTCTCATTTTCATGATAAGCACTGATGCTCAAAATCAGTGTTTTATCCACTGATGTGCTATCTGCTGATAGTAAAAATCATCCACTGCTTCCATTTGTTACCATTGTAACCACTGCCTTTCATCAGTAGTTTTCATAAAAGTGCTGTCCTTCATTTCATCAGAGGTTGGCACGTGGACAGTACATTGTGGACAGTCCTTTTGTAACCGCTGCCACGTCAGCATTCACTTTTTCTCCATAAAACCCCCTTTCAAAACCCCAAACAGGGTTTTACTGTCGAATTGAATTCATAAAAATTCTCTTCTCAAAGAAATTTTTCCTCAAATTCCTTCACAACCTTCTTCGATCATCATCTCCAAAATGACAAAATCGAAGTCATCTGCAAAACCCACTTCCAAATCATCTTCAAAAGAGGCCTCTCAAAAGGCTAAACCCATCGAAATCCCACACAAACCGTCTCACAACCTTCTGGGTCTTCTCACAAAACCCGGAACTACTGATATTT
The DNA here is from genome assembly GCA_030545235.1 of Helianthus tuberosus. Classification (NCBI taxonomy): domain Eukaryota; kingdom Viridiplantae; phylum Streptophyta; class Magnoliopsida; order Asterales; family Asteraceae; genus Helianthus; species Helianthus tuberosus. The sequence goes on from CM060409.1 coordinate 155,473,408, forward strand.
TCGACTCCATCATTGATATCATGTCTGCATCAAAGTATAAAACTTTGTTAACAGCAGATGCACCAATTTACTTGGCGACCCAAAGAGAGTTCTGGAAAAATGTAACCCTTGACACACAAGGTGACACTGTCATAGCCATTAACTCTTCTCTAAAGGGTAAAGCTGTCAAAATTACACCACAATCCATCTCGGAGTTCTTTCAACTCGATGATCAGAAAGGTATAACTTCTTTTCCTAAAAACGAGTTAAAACTGACTTTATTGAAAGAGGGTATGCAGATACAATGATGAAGAGGGATACCTTACAAAAAGGTTTCTTCCCTTCTGCAACAAGGTTTTTATTTCATACCCTCCTAATGTGTGTTTCAAACGAAACCATTGCTTTTAATGAAATACCATTAAAGATTCAAAACCTGGGGTATGCTATTCTTCAAGAAGAAAATTTTAATTATTCTCAGGTAATCTTTAATGATCTGGTTAAAAATGTTGAAACAAAGGCATTCTTACTATTTCCAAGATTTCTAAGTTATTATTTTGAAAAGAAACTTGGTAAGAATGATGCTGCTGCAATAAAACAAGATGAATCTCTTCAAATGCACAGCTTAACTGCTGAAACTTTCACAAGAATGTCAACACCTTGCAAAACACAAGCAGAGGTGCCTGAGCAGAATTTAGCAGCTAATACTGCTCCTCAGGTATCTGCTGCTGAGCCCACTTCTCAAGGTGACCAAAGTAGCAAAACAACTGCTTTGAAACCCACACCTAAAATCACCAAAAAGCCAAAGCAAAATAAAACTCAAAAACCCCCCAAACCCATCAAAAAGGAAACTCTGGAGGATGAGATACCAGAGCAACTGCCAGTGACAGCACAAAAGTCACAAGAAACCACTACTGCTACTTCCTCACAGCAGTTGGCACAAATATCTCAACCCATAACCGAAACTCCTCCTGCTTCTTCTCAAAAAGAATAGGTTGTACATATATGGACACCACAATATGATGCTCTGGAATCACTCGCTTCCATCATCCACAGCCCAATGCCCGGGGCAAATTTTCTTTCTACACCTAACCTCACCTACACAATTCCCCCACCAACTAAACTTTTGTTGGATGCTATTGATCTGAACCAGGCACAAACCAATCCCTCTCAATCACCTATCAATGAGAATATACTTCAACAAACGACTGGGTCTGATGTATCAATCATAGTTAACCCACCAACAAGACCTGAGGAGGTTACACCCCTTGAGTTACAAGTAACTCTTGGTGGTAGTCCAAGTGAAGCAGCCACTACAAGTGTTGAACCCACTGGTTTGCATTTGGACAGTGGTTACATCAATAAGACTTCCTTGGAGGAAATTCCTTCCATAGCACCTCTGACATCCACCAGTGGATTTGTTTTAACCACTGGCAACATCAAAAGGTTGTCAAGTGTTGAAGGAAGAAGACCCCAGTACCAAGAAAAAGGGGCATCAGTGGTTAATGTTTGGAGTACACTCCCTACCTCAAACACTGTAAAACCACTGCTAGTGGGAAATCAGATGATCCCATTAAATTGGGTGATGGTTTAAAATACCTGGAATTGACGGAACGAGTTGAAAAACTGGATACCACTATAGCATAAATCAAAGAAATGCTGCATCAGTTGGTGACAGTACAAAAGGTACAATCCACTGTTGTTCCACCTCAAGCACCTGCTCCACCACAAGCACCTGCTGCAGATGAGATATGGAACTTCTTCCAACCTTTTCTCCAACAACAAAAACAAATGGCTGATCAGCAACATGCAATACATGTACAAGAGCTGAGAAACACAATGGAGTCTAGGTTCAAGAATACACAAGTAGACATTTAGGCTATCAAGGCCCATATAATGAAAACCACTGGCACTGCTCCTCCAACTGTTCTTTTCATTGTTCAATTACCCCCAGATAATGCCAAAAAGGGGGAGAAAATTCAGGAGTGGAAGAAGAAGGGAATAGATGATGGTCTTTACATTGAACCATAAAAGGATGCTATGACTAGAAAGATTCCCTTGCCAGATGGTAGCAAAAAGGTTGATGTTACCCAAAATGCACTTCATGAAGCTATAGCAAGTGTAAAAAGGGACAGAGCGGCAAAGGATATGTCAAGATGGAATGAGGAGAAAAAAACTTATATGGAGCTGAATGCAGGGTTGTTCTGAGCCAAAGGATGTTAAAAATCCTGAGCCAAAAAGAAATCCCACTAGAAAAGTGAGGGAACTCAAGTCCACACCATCCAGACTCACAAAGCATACTCCAAAACCACCGTCCAAAAGCCCCCAACATCAAACCTCCACCCAAACAGTTGTTGTAACTCCTGTTGTATCAACATCTGCTGGTACTCCAGTTGTTTCAACATCTGCTATCACTTCAACACACACCACTTCAACACACACCACAACCTCTGCCTTACCACCACCACCACCATCACCACCAAAAACAACATCACCACCATCGTCTCCTGCCAAAAAGCAGAAGACAGCAGATGTTACAACATCTGTTGTAACGGCAACAATGGTTGAAACACCAGTTGTTTCAACAGCTGTTAGTCAATCACAAATCACTGCCACTCAAATCACCACCACTAATCCACCCAAAACATCATCTGCCTCTCCTACAATAAAAAGGAGAAGGATTTTCATACCAGATGATGATTCACCATCACCACCACCAACATCTTCACAATCACTTGCACTTATTCCAAACCCTGTTCCTCTCTCATCAGCTCCAGTACAACAACCAATCCCTATTATCACTCCTACAGGTGTCCAATTTCCTCTAGAACTTGAAGCAGTTAGAGAAGAGATCAAGTCCTTCTACTATGAGGATGACCCTGCTAAAAGGAAGTTGCCATCGGTTAAAGGATATCCAAGGCCTAACAACATTGAAGAATATTTGAAAGTTAAGGCTAAACAGGCATAGGATATTTCCAAAAGAAACTCTCAAGGAAAAACTGATAAAGAAATTCAAAGGCATTATCAGTTTCTATTTACTCAAGTCAGATCCTTAGAGCAATTTGCAAAAACATGTTTGTCAACAAATCTCAGAGAAAGCAGATGAAACTTTGAGAAAAGACTACATTGAAAGCATCATGGCAACCAAGAAGTACAAGGGAGAAAAGCATATGTACAAGGAGTGGACCATTCCTGAGCTTGAATAAGAAGCAACCAGGATTCAAGAAATGATAAAGAATATGTTGGTGCAGTTGTCTGTCGACTACATCTTAGTTCGAGTCTTAGGCTAGGGCTGATTGTATAGTGAACGAAAATCAAGAAACACATGAGTTAGATAGGTCCGCTTATGTGTTATGTCCGTATATGGGAACCTATTTGGTTAGATCCGCTTATTCGTACATGTCCGTATATGGGAACCTACCTGTTCAGGTCCGCTTATACGAACATGTCCACATAAACGAACCACCCAATATAGGTCCGCTTATTTGTCAGGTCCGCTTATTCGACATGTCCATATAAGCCAACCACCCTGGTCTATAAATAGGTGACCTATGAGCGGATCTAAGTAGTAGAGAAGTGAAGTGGTGTTACGGCGAAGCCATGCCAGTTTGTCTCCAGAGCTTGTACATTGTTAGCATATCAATAAAAGAGACGTTAAATAGTGAAATCAAGCTAAACAAAGACTGAATCAATGAATTCCGCCTCTGATTCAGTCTGAGCACTCTTCTGACCGACTCGTCAGGTCGTATAACGTTCCTACAAGTGGTATCAGAGCTCAGGAGGAAGAGTTCTTACCGTTTAGCTCGTTTTCGCTGAAGTATTCTGTTTTCTACACCTTCTTTCATCATCAGATCAAGTTTTAACGGTAAAAATCAGCTAAAAATTTCACGGATTGTGCGCAATTGATCATAAACAAACCCTGGAAAGTTTCGGAGCAAAATACGGACTAAAAATGGATCAAATGACCTTCGGATTTAGGTTCGCTTATACGGACACTTCATAGGTTCGCTTGATTAGGTCCGCTTTTAGGAACATATTTGTTGTAGGTTCGCTCAAGAGGTCCGCTCATAGGGACTTGATTGTTGAAGGTTCGCTTGTTAGGTCCGCTTTTAGGAACATATTTGATCAGGTCCGCTCCAAATTACTTGATAGGTCCGCTTCAACGACACATATTTGATCAGGTCCGCTCCAAAGTACTTCACAGGTCCGCTCATCTGATCCGCTTATCTGGTCCGCTTCAGTGGACAACAATCAGAGATCCACTTTTGTGAACATTTCAAACAATCTGGTTCGCTTTTAAGGCTGTTTGTTATTTGCCCAAAGTTCACCATCATTTACGGTCCAATCGTTGAGGAGTATTGACTGATTGTTTTCATGTTAGTGCTTTGCTCAAGAATTGAAAGTGTTTATTGAAAATGTCAGTCAAGCATCTTCACATGAATTCATGTGGTTGTGTCAGGCGCATATGAATTGGGGTTAGATAAAGTGTATCGATTCTACAAGGGGAAAAGAAATCACATGGTTATGTCAGTTTGAATGTGATTTTCATAATCTTTCATGACTATTTCACGTTTTGTCGGTTTAGTGGATATATCGGTACAAAAGAATTTATGAAAAGTTGATTTGTTGTCAGTTGCATGTGACTCAAGTGAATCTCAAATTGAAAGTATCACGTGGTTTACTGATTTCATATGTTGATCCATGTGAATTCACTAGTCTCGGCCCAAGTCATCATTCTCTGCCCAATTAATACTTTCTTATTGTCAACCCAATCATACTAAAGCTCATAACATCTCGGCCCAAAGTACAACGTTTGAATTTTAATTGTTGAAGTATTTTTGCGCGACCAGTTGAATCAATTAGTCTTTCGGCGCATTCAATCAGATCACACGGGTTGATTTTAGTTTGCAAATTCGCGAAGTCTTTTGTAAGGGTCAGGGTCAGTTTGAAATTGATCCGGGTCATAGCATTTCGCACGTTTTGACATCAAATTCAGTCCGCACAGTGTGTCAACTTTCAGTCCACACAGAATTATCACCAGTTTGAGTACTAGTGTTATTTTGTTAATCGATAAGTTTTTGAACTGATTGTTGTTTGATTTGTGTCGTCAGGTATTCTTACAAGGTGATACAGTTCATTTGAATTACCGAAACATGGATTTTGAAGAGGAAATAGCGTATTATTATTATGAATCTCAGCAGTATATTCCGATAAAGCAAGAAGGAGAAACAGTCTCAGCAAAAGAAGTAGTTGAAAAAGTTCCAGTTTTTTATTACTCGTCTGATGAAGAGAGTGACAATTATGAAGAGGAAATCCGGGAACTTGAATATCTTAAACAACAACTTCCATCTGATCAACACAGTGGAAAGTTATTTTATGCCGATAAAATTGAAAAATTGAAAGAAAAACAAGATGCAAAAAGAAAGAATCAAAAGGCAGTCATTGTTAAAGAAGAGATCAGAGCCGAGCAGATTGAACAAGTTCCAGCTGTCAAGGTTGAGAAAGGAGAATCTGAAAAACCTGTATCTGTGAATCCTGAACCAGAGCTAAAGAAAGAAGTTGCAGAAGACGCAGCTATCTTTGATCATTCATCAGAAGAAGAAAGTAAGGATGAAAGTGTTCATGAGGAGAAGAAACAGGTTGAAAATATTTCAGTTTTGAAGGTTGAGACGAAAGCTGAAGAGAAACAGATTCCTGGAAAATGCTTAAACTGTGAAAAATCTGAGACAGACAATGCCAAACTCTTGAAGAATGTAGAGAGTTTGTCATTAGAAAACAAAAATCTTAAAAAATCAGAAAATGTTTTGAAAAATCAAATACATAATTTGGAAAATGAAAAAGTAAAAATTGAGAAAGATTTTCAAAGTCAAATAAAAATTTTAGAAGATGAGAGAGATTTGTTTGGTAAAAACAATCTTGAAAAACAAATTGCAATCAATTCTCATCTTGAAAAGATTATTCGACTTGAAAAGGAAGCTGAACGTGGTCAAAAGAAAATCAAGGAATGGGAACAAAAGTTGAAGGTGTTTGTGAATACTTCAACTATTCCTTGTCCAAAACCTTTAAATTCAGTTCCAATAAGTGACGATGTCACAAACTTTGACAAAGTCAAAGTTGAAGATTGTGATGAGAAATCTGATGATGAAAATAAAAAATTCGAAAAACAAATATTGTTTTTGAAATTAAAAGAAAAGTTTCAAGAAACTGTTCCGCAATCAACTGAAAAGGGAGAATGCTCTAAGCAAAAACCTTTGAAGAAGAAAGTGGAACAAAAACAAAAAGAGACGTTAATTAGTGAAATCAAGCTAAACAAAGACTGAATCAATGAATTCCGCCTCTGATTCAGTCTGAGCACTCTTCTGATCGACTCGTCAGGTCGTATAACGTTCCTACAAGTGGTATCAGAGCATATTTTGAAAATTAAAAAATTAGTCAAATTTTCCCAGAAAATCAAAATTGAAACATATTTTGATTTTAGGCGGAGTAAAATTTTTAAAAAAATTAGAAAATTTGAAAATGTCAAAAACATTGAAAAATGCAAAAATGAGTTTTGTTGTCAAAAAGAGGAAATGATAGAAAATCAGTGGACTATCACAGCATGCTAAAGAAATGTACAGTCTAAATGTGATAAACGGTCTCACTAACGATGTGACGATAGGCTCAGCTAGACTAGTAGATTTGCGATAACGATACAAACCTAAAATGAAAAAGCCTAGTTCTAGTGGGAAACATGGTTGAAAGCATAGTACTTAGTTTTGTCCTTCTTGATTGTGTGCCTACTCGGTAATCGCTGATTGTCGAAAGACATAAAACTGGTTAAGTTCGTGAACTTTCACAACTTTGCTGAAAAGTCGTTGTGATTGTGCATTTTATTTTGCAAAGATTTAAACTTGTTTTATTTCTTTATTTTGTTTAAGCATCGGACATCCTCTGCGTATACGTGAGTATCGACCTGGATGTTGTTGCCTAAACGTTCTGCTTTATTTTCTTTGGTGTTTCGTTTAAGCTTTGGATCACCTCTGCGTATACGGGAGTATCGACCTGGTGGTTAAAGCCTAAACAACTTCAACTTGTTTTATTTTTCTTATTTTGTTTAAACATTGGACTTTCTCTGCGTATACGGAAGTATCGACCTGATTGTTAATGTTTAAACATTCTGCTTTGTTTTCGCACAAATCACAGTTGATAAAGTTAAAGGCATTACTTGAGTCAGTGTATTGCATGATGAGGGGATATGCTGAGATCGTGGGGTCCATAAGAATTTAGTGCTATCTAAATATACCTAAATGTATCGGTAAGCATGTCGAAAGTTTTTAGATTGAGTTTAAATGGAAAACAATATCGTCAATTTATGTGAATCGTTTAGAACTTAAAACGATTAAAAGCTTAACGGTGCTTGTGATTTGTCTAAAAACTGATCTGATCTTCTTTCGCAAACTCACAAAAATATGTTTGTACATATTTCATTTCTGTATTTAATTTCTGTTATTGCGTTTGTGTTTCATAGTTTGAAAAATCCAAAAAGATTTTTGACAACTGATGTTGAAAAGCTAATATTCAAAATTTCAAAGGCTAAACAAGATGAATAATTGGGTTGGATTGAAAAGTTGAATCAGAATTTGGAATGTTTCAATTTTTTTTAAAATCAATTTTAAATGAAAATGATTCTCAAAGGTTTAGTTGATTCATTAAGTTGAATCACAACATTGTTTTGTTTATAATAGAGTGTTTGAGTTGTGTAGGTTTCTGATCCTGTTGCTACGAAAGCCAGGAGATGCATCAGAATCTGAGGAGAGCTTAAACTTTAAAAACCAGGATTTGATTTCAATGGTGATAACAAATTCCAGACGGCGATCCCAGCTTGATGATAGGGGGAGTCTGACGAGAGTTAGAGCCAGAGAAAGATCCGGGTTCATGATTCCAGGAAGAGTTCCTGAAGAAGACCGATCAAGATTGAAGAGTTGTTAGGTTGAAAACTCTCACTGAAGATTCCGTCAACATTCAAGGGGGAGTCTGTTGGTGCAGTTGTCTGTCGACTACATCTTAGTTCGAGTCTTAGGCTAGGGCTGATTGTATAGTGAACGAAAATCAAGAAACACATGAGTTAGATAGGTCCGCTTATGTGTCATGTCCATATATGGGAACCTATTTGGTTAGATCCGCTTATTCGTACATGTCCGTATATGGGAACCTGCCTGTTCAGGTCCGCTTATACGAACATGTCCATATAAACGAACCACCCAATATAGGTCCGCTTATTTGTCAGGTCCGCTTATTCGACATGTCCATATAAGCGAACCACCCTGGTCTATAAATAGGTGACCTATGAGCGGATCTAAGTAGTAGAGAAGTGAAGTGGTGTTACGGCGAAGCCCTGCCAGTTTGTCTCCAGAGCTTGTACATTGTTAGCATATCAATAAAAGAGACGTTAAATAGTGAAATCAAGCTAAACAAAGACTGAATCAATGAATTCTGATTCAGTCTGAGCACTCTTCTGATCGACTCGTCAGGTCGTATAACATTCCTACAGAATAAGGTCAAACACACTCCTCTAGATTGGTCAAAGTACAAAAGGAATGTGCCTGAAAAGACACTAGAGCTGAAGAGAATGAAAGAGGAATTAGTTGTTGCTGACTATGGGTCTAAAAATCAAGTGGCAAGATGGAAAGAAGATATAGTCAGGGCCACCTACAAAAGGTTGGAGGAAGTAAGGAAAAAAGATCCCACAGTTCCACAAAAACCTGACTACCCTGAAGCAGAGGTTTCAAAAAGACCATCAAAGCTGCAAATCAGGAGATCCACTGCTCCAGCTGGTGCAGCCATCTTTAAAAGAAACAATTCAAGAGCTAATAGAAGGTGATGACCTTGTAAAAGAAGGCATAAAGAAAATGATTGTAGAGACTCTTGGTTTGGATCAACCTGCAAGTACTGCTCAGATAGTCATCAATAGGCCAGCATCTCCAAACACCTCTTCAAATAAAAATCTCCCAAGAAACCCACTAGACTCAAAGGTACTAAAGTGGGAAACTGACAAACAGACCCATGTACTGACAGTGTTCAAGTATAGTGGAGAAGTGAAGAAAATAACAAGGGAACAAGCACTTGGCCTAAGTCTTGAAGATTTGCAGGATCTCCTTAATCTTCCACTTAGCAGGGATGATGATGACACAGATGCCTTAGCCTTTGAGTTACAACTCAAAGGGCAAATAAGGGAACTGCTGATGAGGCAATAAAGATCTACAAATAATGAAGAGTTTTGGCATTATCTGTTCCAGGGGGAGATTGTTGGGATTGAACCCTACCAAAGGAACAGATAATTAAAGCCAAAACTGGATCAGAGTAGTGGATCCAGAATAAGCAGATGTTATGTATACAAGTCTCTCCCCTTGAAAGTGGTTTCAACATCTGCTAACCTCCTATCTACTGATCGTACAAACTGCTGACCAACAAGTTGTTGATCAAGTAAAAGACTGATGGAAGACTAAAGCTCTGTTGTTCAATCTACTGCCTTGAGTCAAGCTCTGCTGATCATGACAAGTACTGCTGGATTCACATCAGTGGAAGGATGCAGCAGTAGTTTAGATGTCTTTATGTAATGAAATGTAATAACAGTAGTTAGTATAGCAGAGGTTGTATAGATCAGAGGTTAGAGTTTGTTAGGAGGTTAGATGTCACTTTCATGGTGACGTCAGCTTAGATGCTTCAGTGGTTTGCTCGTGCCTATAAATAGAACAGTGCTTTGTACTGTTCCATTAGCTCTTTCACTATCTTCTTTCTGCACGAACAAAGTCAGGGTGTGACAGTAATCTTCCCAGAGGACGATTATTTTCATACTTCATGTAATCGACTTGAGCGACAGGAGGAGCTGGTTTCGTAGTCTTCGAAAGAAAGTTCTTTCTCCATTCCTCGAATGAATCAGCTGGAATATCAAATAAATCACGATTCTTCAATCTTTCGTCGATTTCATCCACATTATCTTTCAGCCAGTCTTCATCGAACGGATTGAACTCAGTACCGTCTTCTCTAACAAACTTTGACTTCTCGACATCGCCTTCAAATACTATTTCGTCAAGATCATCCAAGTTTGTTTCATCGGGTTCACTTGGTGTCTCGTCAATGGTAGTATCATCGACTACCTTCATATCTGTTAACCTTAGAATCTGTTCATCCGACATCTCAGAAATAAACTCCTCATCTTCTAAGTCTTCTCTATTAACCGTAGGGCATGCTTGCAAGTCTATATTGGCTGAGCTTGAAGCTACATTAGCACCATCTGTAGAACTTTCAGGGGGGACATTCTTGCATAGCAATACCACTTTCCAGCTGTGCAACCTCATCCTTTGAACCACCTGACGTGCCTTGAGTCGTTACAGTCTGCTGAGGCTAATACACAATGATCTGAGTTCAAGCAGATGCCCCTTGTGGCTCAGAAGACGCTGATGCATCAGGGTTACCTTGATCTTCATTGTTATGATCATGTTTTCGCTGAACTTCTTATGCTTTGCATCGATCATTCCACATAATGTTCACCCATTTTCTGCTAATTTCGAAAGCATCCTTAATCTGCTTGAAACCATCCACCAATGTGGTGTTCCTTGTATCATACCAATTTTTCATAAATTCATGCCTCTCAGCCAGACGATCAGCAGACTGCTTCACAGCATTACTTTGTTCTTTCACTCGATTCAGCTCAATACCACGAGTGTTGTCAGCAGCTCGCATTTGTAACAATTTCCTTGCACGTTCATCTTCTACAACTTGTAACTGAACCATCTATCTATCCCGTTCATCATCGACGGCTTTCAAATGTTCATTTTCAGCATGGAGTTGAGCTATTTCAGCTTGTTGTTTCCCAACAGTTTCTTTGAACGTGTTGATCTCCAGCTGTTGTTTGAGAATAGTATTTCTATTTGCGGATATAAACTCCTAATGCCGATTGTTTTGACATACAACAGCTTGTAAATGCGAGAATAGAAATTCTACCTTTTCATCTGGTCCCATTTCTGAGAATAGTCTGCCATGACATTCTGAGTTTCGCTGATGAGCTTCAGATCATTGTTGCTGACTAGATGAAGCTCCAGCTTGTTGTCGTTCAACTGGTGAAGGTACAACCGGTTTCTTAGTGGAAGATGTGGTCGTTGGAGGTGGTTGAGATGCTTCAGAAAGTGAGGCCATCATTGCTGTAGTTTCCTCAGAAGTGAAGGCAAACTATGGATTGACCTCCGCTTCTTGAACAGGTTCAGTAATTGTTTCCTGTTGTACAGAGGCAGGCGCTGATGAAGATGTACCCACAGTCTTCTTCTTTCTTCGAATTGCAGTCTGTTTCTTTTTCCGAAGATCTGCTGCCTCTGTGTCAGAAGGTACATCGTCTTTATCCTGATCCTGATCGGTATGGATCCTTCGCAGTTGTCGAATCCGACGTTCGTCTATATAGTGCTCATAACCTGGTTCAGGCGGATTGTCGTCTGAATCAGATTCTACATTATCACCACCACGAACACTCGCTGCACCAGCACCTACATTTCCACTATCACCGCCTTCACCACCTTCATCATCACCATCATCCTCATAATCAGTATCGCCGAAAATATCCAACTTCTTTCTACCAAATTTATCTTCCATCATCTTCTTCAACCGTGGTTCCTCATTTTCAGAATGACTCTCATCATGACGTCACTTGTCATTAGTCGGTGCCACATAGTTGTTATCTCCCAGTGCCCCAAACAACTTCCTAGGAGTTTCTTCAGGGTAACGTTTAGCAGCTACACCTTTGAAAATCTTCAATGAGTGTTCTATCATAACATCAATCTTCAGAACATCATTCGCCTCCTTCGGTAGATCAGGGTATTGCACATTCATAATCATTTGAAGGAATCTTGGATACATCCAAAATTTGTGACCAGTGGCTCCTGTCCTTCTCAGGTTCTCCTTCATGTTCGAAAATAGATACCTTGAAATACAGAACGGTTTGTTCAGTATCAAGGCTACCATCAAGCCAACCAAATCGTTTATTGCTCAAACACTGAATGAGGATGTGCAGAAAGAACTTGTAACGCATCTGCAACGTTATCTTGTTGATTTGCCCTCCAAAAATAACAAACAGACCCATGTACTGATAGTGTTCAAGTCTAGTGGAGAAGTGAAGAAAATAACAAGGGAACAAGCACTTGGCCTAAGTCTTGAAGATTTGTAGGATCTCCTTGATCTTCCACTTAGCAGGGATGATGATGACACAGATGCCTTAGCCTTTGAGTTACAACTCAAAGGGAAAATAAGGGAACTGCTGATGAGGCAATAAAGATCTACAAATAATGAAGAGTTTTGGCATTATCTGTTCCAGGGGGAGATTGTTGGGATTGAACCCTACCAAAGGAACAGATAATTAAAGCCAAAACTGGATCAGAGCAGTGGATCCAGAATAAGCAGATGTTATGTATACAAGTCTCTCCCCTTGAAAGTGGTTTCAACATCTGCTGACCTCCTATCTACTGATTGTACAAACTGCTGACCTACAAACTGCTGATCAAGTAAAAGACTGATAGAAGACTAAAGCTCTGCTGTTCAATCTACTGCCTTGAGTCAAGCTCTGCTGATCATGACAAGTACTGCTGGGTTCACATCAGTGGAAGGATCCAGCAGTAGTTTAGATGTCTTCATGTAATGAAATGTAATAACAGTAGTTAGTATACCAGAGGTTGTATAGATCAGAGGTTAGAGTTTGTTAGGAGGTTAGATGTCACTTTCATGGTGAAGTCAGCTTAGATGCTTCAGTGGTCTGCTCGTGCTTATAAATAGAACAGTGCTCTGTACTGTTCCACTAGCTCTTTCACTATCTTCTTCCTGCATGAACAAATTCTGTGAGCGCAGGCAGAGGGGGAGTTTGTTGCATACTTGCAAATTGTAATCGTTGTTGAAATTAAATTCAATCATTCGGTTCAATGTTAAACGTGTATGTTAAAAGCAATTCTCCTGTTTGATTGTGAAAAGTTTGTTTCCACCTTAATTCCGCTGCACAACTCATTCATCTTCATCTTCATCTTAATTCAAACGTAAAACACAATCAAAACCAAACTCAGATCCTAACATTTGCCCACCAAAAATGTCATCGATAGACTTCATACGTAGCAAACATCCGCGCTGACACTTAATTGGAACAGAATCTGGAGCTTCTGGATTGTCATTCAGTTGCAGGACGGTGTTCAGAATTTCGGCAGACACATCCACATTTCTTTGATTCACTTGCCCACGAATAACTTCTTTTCCATCAACTTCTATTACATTCGCAGAATCCCAGAACTCTTTCACTAGCGTCTTGTATACTGCGTCTGATGAGTAATCACCTCGTTAATCCTTGACTTGTGTAGCCACCTTGTAATTTCTTTGAATTCAGTCACCTTTCCTTAAGGATCCAAGTACGCTACCATATTGTGTCGAGGTTCAGACATGATCTGTTCCTCTGTTTTATCTGTCTTCCTAGTGGCGGGTTTCCTTTTCTGTTCTTTAGGAGCCATTCTGCACGAGAAAACATCCACAATAAGGAGATAAACAAGGACACTTGACAATGAACATGAACATGTGAATTTGAATAGTGGACTTGACACTTGGTGAAAAACCAAAAATTTTACTAAGTATAAGTCCCACAAATACCCATCTACACTGTTGTAGTACTGGACGAAGAACCTATCCTAGGACGAAGAACCTATCTTCACGAAGAATTAGTTTCCTTCGTGACCATGTTCCACGAAGAATCTAAGTCAAATCATTTCTGTTCTTCGTTGACCACAAAGGGGGTTCTTTGTCAAAAAGGCAACGAAGAATGGTTCTTCGTCTGATACTAGGGTTCTTCGTCTGTTTTCAGTTCTTCATCCCCAATTCATTCACAATTCACTAATTCAAGTTTTAATTTAAACATTTAATCAACTGACATGAACCATTTAAACAAGCTGACAAACCGAATCGACACAAAACCCAGGCATTTAAGACACCTCAATCAAACAAACCAACATTAACAGCAAAAACCAGGTATTCAAAATCGTTTTTGAAGAGCCTCCATACACAGTTAAAACTCTCCAAGAAACCAAAAAGAATCTATACTTCAATCTTCTTCACAAATACAGAAAACATTTAGTTTCACAAGAGTTTTATCTTTGATATAACAGTTATAAAACTTGGATTTCTTAGATTCTTCACTACGATAAACCACAAAATCAACATTAACAGACGATTCGAAACCTAGGGTTTTGAAGTTATTTTTCTTGATCAAAACAGTGGATTGTTTCGATTTTGATGTTAATCGACAACACACAGCATGTTTCAACAAAAGTACCTTGATGTTTAATTCAAAAACAAACACAGTAGATTTTAGGGTTTTTCTTATAGAAGAAGATGAACAAGAAGTGGGTTTTGTTTGGTGAGAGAGAAAAAGGTGAAAAGGTAATTTGAATTTTGTGATAAGATCTAACTAACAGGGCACATCTTTTTATACCCGGCCTCCACGAAAAACCTATATCCACGAAGAACCTCTAATTATGCCACGAAGAACCTTGATGGGCTAACACAAATAAGCCCAATCACCTTGATCCGTGAAGTATCTAAAGTTCTTTATGAAGGTCCAACACAGCGAAGAACCCTCCACGAAGAATGGTTCTTCGTTGACTAAAAGTAGTCTTCGTTGATCTGAGTTTCTTCGTTGAACCTTTGGTTCTTCGTTGAACATTTAGGTTCTTCGTGAACCTTTTCCAAACACAGCAATCACCAACTTAGAAGAACTCATGAACAAATTTTGTTTTATGTTTACCAGTTTTGCAAAAAAGGATTTTTATGAAGTTGTGATATTAAAGACTAGTTGGTTTTGGACTTTCTTCAGGTAGAAAACATTCGAGCGACAACTTTGACTAATCAAAAATCAAGTATAAAAATAAATAAATAATAAAATCCTAAAAGTCTAAATGCAAAAAGATAAAACTAAAACAAACATTAACAACATTAACTACCTGTACACTAAGTTACCACCTTTTCCGAGTTTCAAGGTAAGAGAACCATACCAGCTTACGGTCTTGTCAAAAACGGATTTTGTTTCTTGTAAAAATTACAATAAGCATCCTACCACAATTATCGGTATTGTTGTCCACATAAGCCCAGCTTATCAGATGTAATCACGATTAGGAGATACGCTTGAGAGTATGATTTATACTACTCGTCGGTTTTCAACCACTCACGACACATTCCCGTATCAAGACATGCATGAGAATTCATCTTACCGGTGAGTATACCGTTTATCATCTGTTTTCAACGTATAGATTGTGAGATACTCACTTATTGTTGATTGAAAACAAGCCCTATGTGATTAAATCACTTATTGATGAGGAACTTGATTTTCAGTTGCATGAAGGGCACAGGAGCAAGTCCGTGAACAGGTTAGTACCATCGTACACACAAAGAGATGAACTTGACTCTTAGATAAATGTGATATTTTATCACTTATTCATTTTGGACATGTGATTGTTTATCACTTATTGAGGTCGTATGAAATATGTATACGTATGTATGGTATCATGGAAGATCATGACTTGCATCCCCGTTATTTTTCGGTAAAAGATTCAACCATGATACCCAGATGATAAATCAGCATAAAGACCGCATATCTCAGAACCTCAGCATACTATCAAACGAAATTTCTGTACCAAGACCATATGCCAATGAATGGTTCCCACCTGGCTTGTAGTTCGTTATCTTTATATCAACATGCACGTTTTAATCTAATTGTGAGCCTACCGATACATCATTAGTCGAGTTGCTTATCGTTTTTCATTTTGAATTTTTTTTAACCGTATTTGACCGACCACTGGTGTATCATCATCTTCTCCTATCTTTCCAAGAAACTCATTTTTGATTTTTGGATTCTTGTAGTGTTTTTGTATTTTTGATATTTTTCAATGTTTTTGGATTTTTTTGAATTACTCCCCCTCAAATATAGAAAATAAATAACTAAAAGACATATTTTTGGATTTTTGCAATTTTCTGATGTTTTTGTGTTTTTCATTTTTCAAAAGTAAAAACAGAAAGCAGTAAATAAGTAAAAACATATTTTTAGATTTTTGAAATTTTCTGATGTTTTTTGTATTTTCTTATAATTTCTCCCCCTAAAATGAAAAAAGTAAATAAATTAAAAATCTTTTTGTATTTTTATTTTTTTAAGAAAATATTTACAAAAATGATTTGCCGAAGATGATCTACTCGGGTTTCATCTTGATGCCATTGATCAAAAGAAGATAATCAAAACGTGATTTATCAAAAGCTTTTGTAAACAGGTCGGCACGTTGGTGATCCATGTGGATTTTAACAACATCGATAAGTTTCTTTTCATAACAATGTCGTATGAGATGATACTTAATCTCAATGTGTTTGGTATTTGAGTGCTATACAGGATTACGAGTGATCTGTAAAGTTGCTTCATTATCAACATAAATAGGAGTAGTTAGGAATTCAAAACCGTAGTCACGCATTTGCTGTTGGATCCATAAAACCTAGGAGCAGCAACTAGAGGCCGAAATGTACTCAGCCTCGCATGTTGAAGTGGCCTCATAGGGCTGCTTTTTACATTGCCACGTGACTAGGCGATTCCCCAAGAACTAACATCCTGCTCATGTTAACTTTGCATCAATCTTGCAGCTGCCATGATCAGAATCACTGAATGCAATCAAATCAAAGTTATCATCCTTAGGATACCACAGACCGGTGTCTTGACAACCCTTCAGATAATGAAAAATCCTCTTAACAGCCATCATATTAGAAACCTTCGGATTGGACTAGTAGACTCTTGTCGGTTAACAATAATTGGTCATACTAATGATGAGTCAACTGCTGCATCACCTTCAAGTAAGATTTGTGCTGCTGCAGATGCATCATCAAAAGTTGGAAGATTAAAGGAATCAAACAGTCCATCATAATCAAACATCCAAGGAGCACCCAGAGCTCTCACACATTCAGTGTACCTTTTAACCCTAACTTCACCCCATTCCTCAATCTTTTTAGTTGTCATATTCCACACCCTGAAATTTGGAGTAGCATACCCCAGAAAGAAACCTTCGACATCCCGTGGACCAAAATTTCCATGTGGATCAATCATAGTGCATGGAGCTCCAAAAGGTTCTAAGTAGGACACATCCGGTTTCCATTTGTGCAACAATTCAAAACATGTTTTCCCATGCCTTTTAACAGTAAGAACTCTTTTTAACGTGTAACAAACAGTAGCCACAGCCTCCCCCCAAAACTGAACAGGAAGCTCCGACTCCACTAACATAGTTCTTGTCGTCTCGATAAGCGAGAAGTTCTTCTTCTCAGCGACACCATTTTGTTGAGGAGTGTAACAAGAACTGTACTCATGCAGAATTCCCTTAGAAGTACAAAACTCGTCCATAACCTGATTCTTGAATTCCGTGCCGTTGTCACTTCTGATTCGCTTTACCTTCAAAGTGTACAAATTCTCAAGTACAGTGAGCAGATTTTTGAGGATTCCCGGAGTCTCACTCTTGTGTGCCACCATTGATACCCATGAGAATCTTGAATAGTCATCAGGAACAACCAAACAATAAGCATCTCTAAACGTAGTCTTATGCTTCATAGGTCCAAAAAGGTCCATATGAAGACGTTCATGAGGCATGTTGATGGTGTTGACTTTCTTGATCGGATGGGACTTCTTCGCTTGCTTTCCTTTTCGACACGAAACATAGACGTCTTGTAAATGAAAACTCTTGACTGGCACACCATTCACAAGATTATTTCTCACTAAATGGTTCATTTTCCTCAAATGAATGTGACCCATACGTTGTGCCAAGATATGGAGACTCCTTTTCAGTGGCCTTTGAGACAAAACGTGTAACATGTGTAGACGTGGTAACAGATTGGCTCATGTCAAGAATATACAAATCATTAATTCTAGGAGCCGTCAACAGAATCCATTCTTTGGGAATTTTGAAACCGGGTTTCAGCACATAACAACCGGTATCATCAAAATGAACCGTGAACTTCTTGTCACAGATTTGGGAAACACTAAGAAGATTGTGATCAATTTGACAAACATAATTGATTTTGTCAAAACTCACAACAGCATTGGAAATCATTCCTTCTCCGGTGATGTAACCGCCTTTATCTCCAGCAAAAGCAACGTAATCTCCCTTAATGCTTTTCATATCATACAGGAGACTTAAGTCGCCTGTCATGTGCCGGGATGCTCCACTGTCAACAATCCAAAGACTATTCACAGTTCCTCCTGGAACACCCTGCACAACACACTACAAGATCAGTTTGAGACGGGGACCCAAGCCTTAGTGGTCTTGGGTCGAACCTTATCATCAAGAAATGTTATTTCTATTTCTTGATGATTTGGAAATGGTGTGTCTCCCCTTGAAACTGTATCGGTTTTAGGTTTCCAAGATTGTTGACGTTTACCAGGTTAATTATTATTTACAGATTTTGACACATCTGGTTTTGACGAGTTTGATGAACTTGGTCCCTTTTCTACAACATCGGGTTTTAATGCTTTCCCGATTACCTTAACATTTTTACGTCGTTGTTTTGCTTCTTGTTCCTTAACAGTACGTTTGTCTTGTTTAGGTGACACAGGACGACGTTGGTAATCCTTTTCCGGAGGGGCTTTTTCAACAAACTTTGGTTTTGGTGGGTTTGTACAATTTTTTATTATATGACCAAACTCCCCACATTTAAAACATGATCTCCTTTCTATGAATTTAGGAAAATTCGTTCGATGTCCCGATGTCGAACTTGTAGTCCTTGAGGTACTTGTTTTAGTATCACACCCATTTGTATTTTGAGTGTAATTGTTATCACTGTTGAGTTTCAAAAATTTGACTTATTGGACAAAAGCAGTGTTAGATTTGTTTTCAAAAGTCTCAATTTTCTCAGTTCCGCTTGAGACCACAAATTTAACATCATTTCCTTTTTTCTTGTTTCGAGCTCCTTTTGGTTCAAACTTAGGTTTTTGAGCTCGTTTTTCCCTCTTTTTACCTTTAGGGGCGATTGGTGGTTTCTCAGTTAATAATTTTTTATTCCCGTATTGTTTTCTAACTTCAAATTTTGGAATAGGATCACACTGAGTTACTGTAACTCTTGGGATCGCCTTACCCAAAAACTTACTGGTAGAATCTTCTGAATTACTCCCCCTCAGATATAGAAAATAAATAACTAAAAGACATATTTTTGGATTTTTGCAATTTTCTGATGTTTTTGTGTTTTTCATTTTTCAAAAGTAATAACAGAAAGCAGTAAATAAGTAAAAACATATTTTTAGATTTTTGAAATTTTCTGATGTTTTTTGTATTTTCTTATAATTTCTCCCCCTAAAATGAAAAAAGTAAATAAATTAAAAATCTTTTTGTATTTTTATTTTTTTAAGAAAATATTTACAAAAATGATTTGCCGAAGATGATCTACTGGGGTTTCACCTTGATGCCATTGATCAAAAGAAGATAATCAAAACGTGATTTATCAAAAGCTTTTGTAAACAGGTCGGCACGTTGGTGATCCGTGTGGATTTTAACAACATCGATAAGTTTCTTTTCATAACAATGTCGTATGAGATGATACTTAATCTCAATGTGTTTGGTCTTTGAGTGCTATACAGGATTACGAGTGATCTGTAAAGTAGCTTCATTATCAACATAAATAGGAGTAGTTAGGAAGTCAAAACCGTAGTCACGCATTTGCTGTTGGATCCATAAAACCTGGGAGCAGCAACTAGAGGCCGAAATGTACTCAGCCTCGCATGTTGAAGTGGCCACACAGGGTTGCTTTTTACATTGCCACGTGACTAGGTAATTCCCCAAGAACTAACATCCTGCTGATGTTAACTTTGCATCAATCTTGCAGCTGCCATGATCAGAATCACTGAATGCAATCAAATCAAAGTTATCATCCTTAGGATACCACAGACCGGTGTCTTGAGAACCCTTTAGATAATGAAAAATCCTCTTAACAGCCATCATATTAGAAACCTTCGGATTGGACTGGTAACGAGCAAGAAGACATGTTGGATACATAATATCGGGCCTTGAAGCATTAAGATACATGAGAGATCTGATCATAGCATGATAGAGAGAAGGTTCCACATGTTCACCAGTTCCGTCAGGAGTAATCCCATGATTTTGAGCCAGAGGAGTCCCTGCAGGCTTCGAGTCTTCCATCTGAAATCATTTCAAAATATCCCCAAAATACTTTCTCTGATGAATGAAAATCCCTTTCTCAGACTGATGAACCTGCAAACCCAAAAAGAAATTCATTTCTCCCATAGCACTCATCTCGAACTTCTCTTGTATCACCCGCTCGAATTCCTTGCACATTTCATCATTTATAGACCCAAAGATGATATCATCAACATACCCTTGAACCAGCAGCAAATCCTCGATTCTTTCCTTGATGAAGAGAGTACAGTCGATCAACCCATGCCAAAAACCATTCTGCAACAGATAGGTGGACAACGTTTGATACCAATCCCTCGGAGCTTGATGAAGACCATAAAGTGCCATGTTCAGAAGGTAAACTCTGTCAGGATGAATTGGATCTTCAAAACCAGGTGGTTGCTCAACATATACTTCTTCCTCGACTACACCATGAAGAAATGCACTTTTCACATCCATCTGATAAACAGTGAATTTCTTGTAGGACGCATAAGCCAAGAAAATCCTTATCGCCTCAAGACGTGCCACCGGTGCATAAACTTCATTATAATCAATACCTTCTACCTGATTAACGCCCTAGACAACCAATCTCGCTTTATTTCTCACAACGACACCTCGGTCATCCTTCTTGCACTTGTAAACCCATCGAGTACCAATCTTCTTATAGTTCGGGGGCCTGTCAACTAATTTCCACATGCCCAATTTCTGAAACTGCTAAAGTTCCTCTTGTATTACTTCAGCCCATGAATCGTCTTTCATCGCCTCCTTCCACGATTTCGGCTCAACTTGACAAACATAGTAGGCAAAAGAACAATCATTTTGTTCCCCGGATTCTCTAATTGCCGAATACAATCCAGCATTCTGGTTGTTTCGAAGCTGATTACGTGTCTGCACACCACTTTGGACATATCTTATAATATTATGCTGAGGATGAGAATCATGAATTCGAGTTTCAGGAACATCGGGAACTCGAGCATTAATACCCAAGTTGTTGATATTCAAATCAACAACCAAATCGATGCCTGGAGACACGGTAGATGTGGATGCATTCCCTTCAGCATTGTCTTGAATCTGCACCTGAGAAGTTGCTTCGGAAATACCTTGAACAGGAGCTTGGACAGGAGCTGGAGTTGCTTCATTTGCATCATGAAACTCCTCATGTCCCGAAGAAACATTATAATTAGCTGCATCTTCAAACTCCTCATTTTGAACAACATTATTAACCGAAGTAGACTCTTGTCGGTTAACAATAATCGGTCGCACTAATGATGAGTCAACTCCTGCATCACCTTCAAGTAACATTTGTGCTGCTGCAGACGCATCATCAAAAGTTGGCAGATTAAAGGAATCAAACAGTCCATCATAATCAAACATCCAAGGAGCACCCGGAGCTCTCACACATTCAGTGTACCTTTGAACCCTAACTTCACCCCATTCCTCAATCTTTTTAGTTGTCATATTCCACACCCTGAAATTTGGAGTAGCATACCCCAGAAAGAAACCTTCGACAGCCCGTGGACCAAAATTTCCATGTGGATCAATCATAGTGCATGGAGCTCCAAAAGGTTCTAAGTAGGACACATCCGGTTTCTTTTTGTGAAACAATTCAAAACATGTTTTCCCATGCCTTTTAACAGTAAGAACTCTTTTTAACGTATAACAAGCTGTAGCCACAGCCTCCCCCCAAAACTGAACAGGAAGCTCCGACTCCACTAACATAGTTCTTGTCGTCTCGATAAGCGAGAAGTTCTTCTTCTCAGCGACACCATTTTGTTGAGGAGTGTAACAAGAACTGTACTCATGCAGAATTCCCTTAGAAGTACAAAACTCGTCCATAACCTGATTCTTGAATTCCGTGCCGTTGTTACTTCTGATTCGCTTTACCTTCAAAGTGTACAAATTCTCAAGTACAGTGAGCAGATTTTTGAGGATTCCCGGAGTCTCACTCTTGTGTGCCACCATTGATACCCATGAGAATCTTGAATAGTCATCAGGAACAACCAAACAATAAGCATCTCTAAACGTAGTCTTATGCTTCATAGGTCCAAAAAGGTCCATATGAAGACGTTCATGAGGCATGTTGATGGTGTTGACTTTCTTGATCGGATGGGACCTCTTCGCTTGCTTTCCTTTTCGACACGATACATAGACGTCTTGTAAATGAAAACTCTTGACTGGCACACCATTCACAAGATTATTTCTCACTAAATGGTTCATTTTCCTCAAGTGAATGTGAACCATACATTGTGCCAAGATATGGAGACCACTTTTCAGTGGCCTTTGAGACAAAACATGTAACATGTGCAGACGTGGTAATAGATTGGCTCATGTCAAGAATATACAAATCATTAATTCTAGGAGCCGTCAACAGAATCCATTCTTTGGGAATTTTGAAACCGGGTTTCAGCACATAACAACCTGTATCATCAAAATGAACCGTGAACTTCTTGTCACAGATTTGGGAAACACTAAGAAGATTGTGATCAATTTGATAAACATAATTGATTTTGTCAAAACTCACAACAGCATTGGAAATCATTCCTTCTCCAGTGATGTAACAGCCTTTATCTCTAGCAAAAGCAACGTAATCTCCCTTAATGCTTTTCATATCATACAGGAGCCTTAAGTCGCATGTCATGTGCCGGGATGCTCCACTGTCAACAATCCAAAGACTATTCACAGTTCCTCCTGGAACACCCTGCACAACTCACTACAAGATCAGTTTGAGACGGGGACCCAAGCCTTAGTGGTCTTGGGTCGAACCTTATCATCAAGAAATGTTATTTCTATTTCTTGATGATTTGGAAATGGTGTGTCTCCCCCGGAAACTGTACCGGTTTTAGGTTTCCAAGATTGTTGACGTTTACCAGGTTGATTATTATTTACAGATTTTGACACATCTGGTTTTGACGAGTTTGATGAACTTGGTCCCTTTTCTACAACATCGGGTTTTAAAGCTTTCCCGATTACCTTAACATTTTTACGTCGTTGTTTTGCTTCTTGTTCCTTAACAGTACGTTTGTCTTGTTTAGGTGACACAGGACGACGTTGGTAATCCTTTTCCGGAGGGGCTTTTTCAACAAACTTTGGTTTTGGTGGGTTTGTACAATTTTTTATTATATGACCAAACTCCCCACATTTAAAACATGATCTCCTTTCTATGAATTTAGGAAATTTCGTTCGATGTCCCGATGTCGAACTTGTAGGCCTTGAGGTACTTGTTTTAGTATCACACCCATTTGTATTTTGAGTGTAATTGTTATCACTGTTGAGTTTCAAAAATTTGACTTATTGGACAAAAGCAGTGTTAGATTTGTTTTCAAAAGTCTCAATTTTCTCAGTTCCGCTTGAGACCACAAATTTATCATCACTTCCTTTTTTCTTGTTTCGAGCTCCTTTTGGTTCAAACTTAGGTTTTTGAGCTCGTTTTTCCTGTTTTTTTACCTTTAGGGGCGATTGGTAGTTTCTCAGTTAATAATTTTTTATTCCCGTATTGTTTTCTAACTTCAGATTTTGGAATAGGATCACACTGAGTTACTGTAACTCTTGGGATCGCCTTACCCAAAAACTTACTGGTAGAATCTTCTAAAACTCAATCAATCATGGATGGATTAACGTTTTTAATTGGGAAATCCTTGTTTGAGTAAATTTTATCATCACCAATCAAAGTATACAACACATTATCCCCCTTAAACATAGACATAGATTCCTCCATAGATTTGATCGAATCAATCTCTTGCTTTGCAATTGATTGTGCAACAGGGGCAACTGGAGTAGGATGATCACACAAGATATGATTCTCAACTGGAATTTCTACTCCTTTCTTCTTATCAAGAGATTGATCCTGATAACTCGCATCTGATTCATCATCTGACGAAACATAATCCTCAATTATTTGAGGACTTTGTTCCACAGCACAAGACACATTTTCTGTCTTTTCAGATTCCTTTGATGAATCATCCAGTTTGAACCCAAAACTTGCTGCAAACTCTTCGGGATTAAGAGGTACAGATGGTTCAAACCATGGCATTTCTTCCTCATCAGGCAACTTGGTATAATTGTGTCTCAACAGAGGTGGACACGATTTATACCCAATGCACTTAACATCTCCTTTCAGCTTTTGAACCTCGATGATATGATCAAGCACATATCGGGAGTTAGAATAACTCTCCAATTTAAGCTTGATCGCATCATGCTCGCATTTGGCAATGGCTAACTCCTTCTTTAATTCTTCAATGATATTAATATAGTTATTGTTTTGGTCAAAAATTACCAAAGCAATTAAGTGATCAAATTAGTTAAGTGAGGTAGTGTGCTAAGAGAATGTGTTGAAACTATGCTAATTGAGTTGTTTGCAAAAACAATTTTCAGGATACGGCTCAGGATATTGAGTTGTATCTATGATCAAACAATGAGCGAAAATGTAAAGGTTGACACGGGATATACGAGGAAAGCCCTTGATCAATCTAGATCACCAGCACAAAACCATGGGAGCTGGCAATCGCAGCTGCCTTGTTCTTCTTATTACTTCAAATGTCAGGATACAGTGCAGGATATGATGCGGATCAACTAAGTGTTACAATGTGATTTTGATACAAGTGTAAGTGTATTGTGAGTGTTTGCAGCTAGAGAGAAAGAATGTATGAGAGATTGTGTGTCCTAATCTGATCCGATCACTCCTTTTTATAGTAAAAGAAACTAACTAACTATCCTATTATTCCAGGATTCAGCGAATATTCCATATGTGAACGTTGTAGTCCACGTCTTTCGGCTTCAACGTCCATAATCCAACTGATTCGCCCGAGTCTTGAGGAGAAGAAGTCCACCTGACTGTTAGAGACTTGTTACAACAATCTGCATGTGAGTCAATTAGTTACTACCAGGATATCGTATCAGGATGTTACCAATATCGTGATCCAGCATCCTGGTCACAATAAAACACACAAAGCCAGCATATCAGTCAGGATATATGAGCAGAAGATCACCCATAACAATTGTCCCCAAAATATATCTGTTGGTATACCAATTCCAACGGATATATTTTAAAACTTATCCCTTAAATCGAGGTTATTAAACTGAAACAACGATTGATGTGACTTTGTGCAACTTCCAACGCGATATTTACTCTTTACCCCCTATATCCAGTCTCTATTTAGCTGATTTATTCAGCATTATGATCATCACATTTCAAGCCATTCCTCAGGTATTTTCTTTCTCTCTTCTTTTATGCTTTTTCTTTACTCGAATTCTTCATTTCTCGGTTGAAACCTTTCATGGCCTCACGAACAAGATCACGTTCAAACGAACCAGCCCCAACCCTCGTAAGTCAAAACATTATTCGAGAACCGGAAAAGGATATCTGTTCCTTCAACAATGCCGACATTGCCGCCTTGAAGGATTTCGGTGCCTTTCCTGCCGGAGCGATCATTCGCCCTTTTGATCGGGAGGTCTGATCAGATGCGGTATCAAACGAGTGGGTGTGCTTCTTTGCCTATCCTTTTTCATTGGGACTCCGGTATCCTTTTGCACCCTTCATCTCCTGTTTCTTCGAGCTTACCGGCCTTAGTTATGCTCACACTATGCCAATGGTGTGGCGAGTTTTAAAGGTGTTAAACCAAATCAAATCTCGTCATTTCCCTGACCTATGTGTCGAGGACCTTCCAATAGCATATCGACTGAGATCCCATGGTAACAGCCACTTTCTTCTGTTCTCCACATCCAAGAACCCCTAATTCTCAAGGCCACTAAGAATGAAGATCAGTGGCAACGAAAGTTCTTTTTCGTTAAAAGGGAGTCTATTGACAAGGGTTTTGACCTGCCAGTTAGATGGTCAACTTCGGGTAGGATTTAGGGTTTTAGGAATATCCCCAAATATATCTTAAAACTATATCCTTGACTGATATCCTGATTTCTTGTGCAGCAAATTTCAGAGATCTAGCACCTCCAAGCGCAGAATCGGAGCCTAGGATCAAAGAGATCTACCGACTTCCTGCCAGTGAAAGAACCTTCTCTTTGTCTCTCATAAGGTCAAGTCAAAAATCAAGTTCAGAAATGTCTGGTAAGTATATGATTAGACTAATTATAAAGTATAAGTGTTAAGAATTAAACATTTCTCCCTTTTTATAGTGCCGGTCATCAACCTCGAAGGCTTCCAACTCGACGAGTAGGACAGTTACTCCAGCCTTGCACCTGTTAAACAAGAAACCAATCCAAATCCAGTTGTTACATCTAAGCCTACCAGTTCAACAAATGCTACCACACCCAAGGCTCCCCCGGCATCCAGGACTCGAGCCTCCAGCTCCCGGAAGAGGAAGGAAGCAGACTATCCTGCCACACCCCATATATTCCCATTCGAGAACTATGGGTTTACAGAGTCCAGCAAATTCATGTCCGGCTTCCTTAACAAGGTTTGTATCCTTGACCTATATCCTGCACCATATGCTGGTTATGAACGTCAATAAAGGTTAATACACAGCCTTATTCCGCAGGGTCTTGACCTACATCCTGCACCAAACAGCGATTGCCACCGCCAGATCAGAGCACTATGAAGCTAAATACAAGGCAATGGCCTAAGAGCACAAGTCTGCCATCCAGAAGATCACCCACGAGGCCCAAGCCAAGTCCGACGCTTCCCAAGTTCAACACGAGCAGAATATGGCTTCATACCGGGAGAGCCTCAAGAATTCTGTCGTCATCTCCCTTCTCCAGGCCAGACTGAAAATGGCCTATGAGGCTATGGCCCTGGGCTTTGAATGCCCTTCATGGAACATCAAGGCTTGGGAGATGAAGCTGAAAGATCTTGGTGGTAATCCTGTGGAGCCCCCTGTGATGTCCGCCACGGAGGAGCCTGCTAAGGTGGCCGAGAAGGTGGATGATGCTGGTTCTTCGAGGGATGCTGGTGGCAATGCTGGGACGAATGCTGGAGAGGATGCCGGAAGGAATGCTGGAGAAGATGTCGCCTATGAAGTCATGATGGAAGAGGGTGCTGCCCTCTAAAAGCAACGAAGTGGGCGATGATGGATGTATGTGCCTAGGCCGGAGCCCACTTTTTTTAAGTCTGATGGTTGTGGTCTGTTAAACAATTTACTTTTCCTGTCTTTGAACAATTTACATTTCCTGCACTAAAACAACATGATGGCCAAAGGTGGATGGGTCCTATGTTTCAGGATGAAGCCCTTGGTCATCAATTAGTATAATCTGTTTTGAACAATATAGCAGTTGGAGGTGGATGGGTCTCGGTTTGAGATGAAGCCTTCAACTGTTAAGTAAATATGGTAAGAAACTAATCGTGCTTTTGGTGGATGGACCTCAGTTTGAGGTGAAACCAAAAGCACAACTTTTGACATGTTACTAATTTAACCTCCTTTTGACTTATTCGATGTTGTCTTTTAATTTTTGTTATGCATTGCTTAGTTTAAGTTTCAATGTTCCAAACTATTGGTGCATACGTCTGTCGACTTCGTCTTGTATCGAGTCTAATATTAGAATTGTTAGATTAGGGCGCATTGTACGAGAAAATAGGAGATTTTAAGTTGTTTAAGTGGTAATTTCGCTTGAATGATGTTATTTCACTTGAAATGACATTTGGCAGTTTCAAGCGAAATCAAACATATTGATTTCGCTTGAACTGACACCTGGACACTTTCAAGCGAAATCCCATCTCTATATATAGGTTCCAAGCGAGATCATTTGGAAAAGTTCTCATTCTGGTACCGAAGCGCTGCCGACGCGTCATTTGATCTGTAAAGCTATGATATTAATAAAACAAGATGATTTATAGTGAAACAAGCTGTTTTACACGTCTGTTTCTTAGTTTCCACCTCTGAAACAGACAAGAGCTCTTCTGATTGACTCGTTTGGGTCACAAATCGATCCTAAGGATCGATTTCTCTTGAAACTGTCAATGTCTCATTCAAGCGAAATCATCCACTTCAAGCGAAATCACTGCTATATCAACCTAAAATCTCATATTTTCTCGTACAATGCACCCTGATCTAACAATTCTAATATTAGATTCGATACAAGACGAAGTCGACAGACGTATACACCAACAGACTCCCCCTCGGATGTTGATGAGTCTTAAGTGTCGAGTCTTCAACGTCTTCAGTCTTTATCTGTCTTCGGGCTTCTAGTATCTTGGCCTGGCTCTTGCCTCTTTCCAATTTCTTCAGCTCTCTTGATTCCTTAAGTTCATCAGCATCATCAATCTCAGGATCAGAACCTGGCTCTTTGTCATTCAGACTCCCCCTCAACTTGTGTTGGGACCGTAGTCTGGCATTCACAGGTTCAAGCATCGCAACCAGTCTCTCCTGCAAATCCTCAACCCAAAACATAAGTTTCATAAAAGATAAGATATAACAAACTTAGAAACCCTGCTAACCACTTGAAGATACAATCTTAACACAACATTTTCAAGTATCAAATAAAAAGATTTATCATATAAGTCACTGATGAACCACTTGAATGTATATCAAATAAAGGAGATTTCGCTTGAACGTCTTGATTTCGCTTGGGTTTGTGATTTCGCTTGAAAACACTGTTTGACAATTTCTTGAAAACCGAAACATGGCTGAAGAATTTTACAATGCGTTTGCGACACCTGTTGCTCCAGTTACTGCTGCTGAAACCATGTATAATGAGAATGAGACAGGAACTTATCAGAAACCGCCAAAGCTCATGTACATTGAAGATTTTCAAGGATGGAAAAATCGATTCGAGAACTGGGTGCAAGCTTACAAATTTGATGCATGGTGTTTATTGTTGAAAGATTATGAGAAACCAAAGAATGAACGTGGGATTGAAAAAGCTATTGTTGACTATTCAGAGCGTGACAAGTTGAAATTTACAAGTGAGAAAATGATGATTAGTATTCTTCAACAAGTGATAAAAGAAGATATCTTTGTTTTGCTTCAACATAATGGTACAGCTAGATCAATTTGGGAAGCATTGATTCAGAAATTCAGAGGAAGTGCAGATATGATCAAAAACAAAAAGGCATTATTGAAGAAATCGTTTGATATGTTTTCAGCTTTTGATTATGAAACAACTAAGCAGACTATTGATAGATACTGTCATTTGGTGTTGGAAATGGGAAGATTGGATATTAAAAAAGAGGATGATGAGTGGGTTGATAAACTAGCTGAAGCGTTACCACAACATAAGTGGGGAACTTATTTGATGATTGTGAAACATATGAGGAAGTCTGAGAGTGTGAATTTGGCACAGTTCATTCAGAAAATTGAAGAGCAGGAATTGGATATTCAGAAAACTGCTATCATGACGAATCCAAATGCTCAACAAGATGTCAGTCTGTATTACAGAGGAAACAAGTTTGAGGCTACCCCCAGCCCTAGTCCAAAGATTCAAACTGGTTTTAGTGCTGACAGTTCATCTGGAACAAAGGGTAGTAATGTGACACAGAGTGGTGGATCTTCATCTTCATATTCAAGCTTTGATCCACACTTTAAAACATCAAGTCCTCAACAACAGAATTCAACAAATCTTCAATGCAATGTCACTTTAAACATTCAAAATGGTCAAAATTTGTCTCCAGAAATAGCCAAGCAACACATGGCATCTCTCGTTGCTATGTTGGAATCATATGAAAGTTTGATTGCTGGAAAAATTGGAAATCCAATGCTTACAAAAGAAGATTATGACCAAATTGATGCAGAAGAACTTGAATTGATGGATGTGAAATGGTGTATGGCTAGTGCTGTTAGACGTGCAGAAAAATTTCAACAAATCACAGGAAGAGATGAGTTTCGGGGATTGGCTAATTCTCCATTAGGATTTGACAAGTCAAAAGTAACATGTTTTCGTTGCAAAGGAAAGGGACACTTTAAACGAGAGTGTAAAAGCCAAGAAGCAAACGAGAATCAAGAAAAGAACAATTATTATCAGATTGCTCAACAACCGCAAACTGCACCTGCTCGTGCTATTGAAGATGGAAAGAAGAAAGCTTTACTTATTCATCAAGATGATGAAAAAGTTGCAGAGGGATTTAGTTGGGACAAATACATATCTGGTTCAGCTCTTGTTGCTAGAATCTTGGGTGAAGATGAGACTAGTCAGAAAAGAATATTGATTTTTCCAGATCTTGGAAGTGATGTTGATACTGATGATGAAGAAGAACATCTTAATAAAGCTAGAAAAGGTTTAGATCCTGACAGCTTTAATTTCTTTTTTGCAGATAAAATGGAGATGTTGAATCAGAAGAAGATTGCCAGATTGAGGAGAGAGTTGGAAGCAGCAAGAATGCTAGCTGATGAAAAGGCAAAAACAGAAGCTGGAGAAGCTAATGTTGAACCAGTGACTGAGAAAGTAATAGAAAAAATTGTTGAAGTGGAGAAAGTGGTTGTAAAAATAGTCGAAGTTGAAAAATTTGTTGAAGTAGAGAAAATTGTCGAAATAGAAAAAATTGTTGAAGTTGAAAAACTCGTTGAAGTTGAAAAACTCGTTGAAGTTGAAAAGATTGTCGAGGTTGAAAAGATAGTTGAAAAAATGGTTGAAGCTGAAAAACCATGTTTGAAGTGTTTAGAATCGTGCAAAGTTTGTGAGGAGAAAGATAAGAAGATTGTTGATTTGGAGAAAATTAAAGAAGATTTACTGTCTGATGTGAAGTATGTGAAGGAGTCATATGATGTTCTAAACAAAACAGTTGATAGTCTGAAAAAGACAAATTCAGAAATTGAAAATGCAATGACAAAAATGAGCGCAACATTAATGACAAAGCAGAGCATCATCAATGAGTATATCGAAGACTGTGCTAAGCTAAAACAGGAGTTGGAACTTGAAAAGATTGAGAGTGAAAGGATTAAACGATTACTATTGAGTTACACTACTTGTGATTATTTGATTGATCGTGTGTATCCTACTGTTGCAGGTCGTGAGGCATTCAAGAAGGAAAAGACTGAAGATACTGATACTGGTAAGAAACAAAGTGTCAAGTATAACAGATGTCCGCCCCCGATCCATGAAGGTTATTCTCCCAGGAATCCTAATGAGGAGCGTCTAAAAAAGGCAGTTAACATCAAGTTAAAGTCTAAAATCATTGATGAATTGCCAGACAATATTGATGTTACATTCACAGCGTCTGACACTGATCATGAGTCTGAGTTAGTAAAGAAAGTTGTCGATCAGGTGTTAGATACGGATGAAGAGTCAAAGTCAGAGTCTAAGTCAGATAGTTCGAGTTCGTCTGAGAAGAGTCCGAGTTCACCGGTTAAGAGGATTTATAATAAAGAATTCTTGTTATCAAAATCTAATTTGAATGACGGACCAATCAAAGTAGCATATACTTTGAATGATTCAGACAAATTATATTCTGATGAGGAATTTCCAATAAGAAGTGTCAAAACTGAAATGATCAAACAGGTTTTCAAATTAACAGAAATTAATATTTCTGAAATAGAAGATTTAAATCTTGATGAAAAACCTAAAAAGTACACTTCAAGAGTTCAACAGAGATTGAACAAGAAAAAGGGTTACGGTTCTGGTTATGGTTTTCAAAAGAGACCAAACCATAACAGTAACTTCAAAAAGAAAGGTTTAGGTTTTAATTCTTCAGAAAATTATAAAAATGAGAAAAATTATAAACCAAAAACAACATTTGTTGCAGGAGGAAGTTCTGAAGATGAGCAGAAGAACCCATTCTGGAAACAATCAAATCAAGAGTTTCTTGCTGAAATAAAGAAGAATGTAAAGAAATTAGCTCCGAGAATTGATAGAAGAACTTGTTTCAAGTGTCAAAAAGCTGGACACATTGCTTGGAACTGCCAAGAGTCCACTTATTCAAAACAGGGAGTGTCTTCAAAATCTGAAATGAGAAGGAAATGTGTTGATAAATTGACTTTGGAAGTTGGTGAAACTTCAGAACGTTTTTACAAAAGACAAGTCGATTTGAGTAAACAAAGATGGGTTGTTAAATCTGAAAGTAATTCTGACAATGAATTTGATTCCATAAAATCAGAGGAGTCATTTGTTGAGAAGAAGAATGAGAATTCCGTTCCAGAGGCGAACGATGAAAACTTTCCTAAATTGTCTAAAGAAAATTTGAAGTTGAAAGTTGGTAAAACTGAGATTTCAAGTCAATTCTTTGCTGGTAAAAAGGAATTTGATGCTGAAAAAGTATTTAGTGGCAAAGTTAAACATATTTTTGGGAAGATGGTTGATGGGAAGGTTAAAAGTGCAAAAGATTTTTATAAATCAAAATGTTGGTGGGATAGATGTGTACCAGAATCACCCAAGGCTGGTCAGGCTTGGGTGACAGCATTTTCACCATAAAATCCGGACTTGCCGGAGCTCCCAAGTTGGTAATAGTGGAGCATGAATCGACATCATTCAAATGTTTTTTTTTTAAATTATAAATTGGTACAAGTGGGACTTGCCGGAGCTTCCAGGTTGATAAGCGTGGAGCATGAATAGGCATCATTCTTGAAAGGTTTGGTTGATAAATTTACAGGTGATATATTTATATTGTTATATTTTGATTTACAAATGGGATGGTTGGTGAGTGAACCTGCAAGTGGTTGAAGAAGGTTTTCATCTTCAAATGGTTATTCAAGGTCATTAAGTTGAACTTGATTAGACCATACTTACAAGTGGTATTTTGGAGAACAAAATGATGAGTTTATCTCCTAACCTACAAGTGGTTTGAAAATCAACAAAACTAATTTTCCAGAAAAAACATTTGATTAAAACAAACTTAAGTGTTTTGAAATCGATGGGAAAATAGTTTGTTGTGAGGGGGAGTTCTGATTGTTTATGTCAAGAGGATGGCGAAATGAAGTAATTCGATATCAGTTGTCACTTTATTGTGCAGTTTGTTTTCAAATTTCCTAAAATGTGTTTGCATTTTAGGGGGAGTAAAAATTTTCAGAAAATCCAAAAACATTTGAAAATTTGAAAAAGTCAAAAACATGATAAAATCAAAAATGAGTTTTGTTGTCAAAAAGAGGAAATGATAGTACATCAGTGGACGATAACAGCATGCTAAAGAATTGGAAAGTCAAAATGTGATAAACTGTCTCACTGATGATGTGCCAGTAGGTTTTTGCACATTTAGTAGATTGTGAAGAGATATAAACCTAAATTCAAACTTGCTTATATCGTGGGTAACATCTCTCGGATATATGGGTAACCCCCAAAATCTTGTTTGAAGGGCCCCTCGTTCTGAGATACTAGGTCTTTATGCTTAGTGATATCTGGGGTATTATCCCGGGACTTCTGATAATGCGGAAGCAATGGCCTAGTCCCCGGAGAATACTTTACGCTTGCTTGAAATATAGCCTACCCTCAGCATAAAAAATGATAAAACATTGCAAAATGCAAATCATGTGCTGTTGTAAAAAAGATCCTCTAAAGGGGACCCACCAAAAGTCGAGCCGTCATCTCTCTGCTGAACATAAAGTTCTGACCTAAGCTCTCACGGTCTCGCAATTTAACCCCTTACAGATATCATCTAGGTATACTCACCTGTAAGACTGAATATTGGGATCTAGATACGGGAGTATATTCTGAGGTGGGATACATGAATAAGTTTAAGTCTCTAAAACATTAATCTCGTATCTCGAAACAGTTGAACTTTGTGTAAAAATTTAAGTGGATCAGTATACTGACAATCTAAGTGAATCGTTTAGAACTTAAAATGTTTAAAGCTTAACGGTGTTGGTGTTTTGTCTCAAAAACTGATATGATCCTCTTACACAAACTCACAAAAATATTGCTTGTAAATATTTCTTTACTGCATTTCATTTCCGTTATATCAAAAATCCAAAAAGATTTTCGGTGTGTTTTAGTATAAATTTTGAAAAATTCAAAAAGATTTTAGACAACTGATGTTGAAAAGCTGATTTTCAAAATTCCGAGTGCTGAACATGACGAACAGGTTTGGGAAAGTTGGGTTGAAGATGCTTGAAAAGAAAAATGATATACATTCAAGTGGTTCATCAGTGACTTATATGATAAATCTTTTTATTTGATACTTGAAAATGTTGTGTTAAGATTGTATCTTCAAGTGGTTAGCAGGGTTTCTAAGTTTGTTATACCTTATCTTTTATGAAACTTATGTTTTGGGTTGAGGATTTGCAGGAGAGCCTGGTTGCGATGCTTGAACCTGTGAATGCCAGACTACGGTCCCAGCACAAGTTGAGGGGGAGTCTGAATGACAAAGAGCCAGGTTTTGATCCTGAGATTGCTGATGCTAATGAACTTAAGGAATCAAGAGAGTTGAAGAAATTGGAAAGAGGCAAGAGCCAGGCCAAGATACTGGAAGCCCGAAGACAGATAAAGACCGAAGACGTTGAAGACTCGACACTTAAGACTCGTCAACATCCGAGGGGGAGTCTGTTGGTGCATACGTATGTCGACTTCGTCTTGTATCGAGTCTAATATTAGAATTGTTAGATCAGGGCGCATTGTACGAGAAAATAGGAGATTTTAGGTTGTTTAAGTGGTAATTTCGCTTGAATGATGTTATTTCGCTTGAAATGACATGTGACAGTTTCAAGCGAAATCAAACATATTGATTTCGCTTGAACTGACACCTGGACACTTTCAAGCGAAATCCCATCTCTATATATAGGTTCCAAGCAAGATCATTTGGAAAAGTTCTCATTCCGGTACCGAAGTGCTGCCGACGCGTCGTTTGATCTGTAAAGCTGTGATATTAATAAAACAAGACGATTTATAGTGAAACAAGCTGTTTTACACGTCTGTTTCTTAGTTTCCGCCTCTGAAACAGACAAGAGCTCTTCTGATTGACTCGTTTGGGTCACAAATCGATCCTACACAAACTTAGTACGATTATTTTTTGAAAATATCCTGATCAATATACTCACAAATATCCTATAAAGACTTTCGTCAAATAGGGTTTTTATAACTCAAACAATTTAGATAAAGTTTTTAAAGAAAAAAGGACAATTTATTTTTCAAAATTTGTTTTGATAACACTTGTTTGGCTAGAATACAGTTTTAGTTTTTAACCCAAGTATTATATCCCAAATATTCCAAACAAATATCCTGAGACATGTTGTGACAATTGTGCTCTGTAATCGATGTACAATGTAAAAAAATGTTAATTATCAATAAAACAATGTGTTTTGATGTTATTATATGTGTAATTGTGTTTGATGATTTTACGATTCGATTCCGATTTCAAGCTTTAAATCGCTTTCTGGAAGGTTATACGCAAACTGGTGCGTAAACGCAGTCAGTTTAACGCGAAAAACACTCCGGAATAGTGACATAGGCTTAACATACCTAAAATAACCTTTACATAACTTAGAAATAAGTTTTGGATGGTTTGGTGTGTTGAAAACAAGTCTATTCGATCGCAGGGACTACTTGTGTCAAACTGCAAAACTATACTGATTCATATAGTATTGAACATTATAGAACTTTATCATAAGCTAAACATACCATAAACAACCTAAACATAGCTTAGAAATAAGCTTTGAGGGGTTCAGTGTGCGAAAATATGCTTATTTGATCTTACAGGGGCTAAAAGTGTCAATAACGACGTAAGTTTGCATTTTCGCACATATCTTACGTTCTGACCACATCTGGACATCCAAAATTTTTGTACACACTAAAATATTTTATTTTAGTGATCGACATGCAAAAATACCGTTCGTCGCTTAATTTGGATCGTTTTCGCGTCCGTTTGAGTTTCGTCGTAATTTAACGAACAACGCAACCGTACGACCAAGAGAGCCAACAACCGAGATGTTTTTGAGCATATTTTAAGTTCCCTATACTTTAACTTCATTTTGGAGCCTTGAAATGAGGTTAACGGGGCTTAAACGTGTCAAAAATGAGCCGAAATGCAAGTTTTACAAGTTCAGAGGCTAAACTGTCATTCTGCCAAAGATGGCCCAGGCGGCCCACGTAAGGTTGTGCATGGGGATACGCGGGCTGTGTCAGTCTTGCAGATCAAAAACATTAAATCTGGTCATTTAGCTCGATTTTGATGGTTTTGATCAATGGTTTTCAATGCTATGGGCTGGTTTGTGTGGAGAACAAGTCCCCCAATCATTCTCTAACATTTGTATGGCCAAGATCATTCCCTCTTCTCCAAGAAATGATCTTAACGGTTTGCGAAAAACTATATAAGGCCATGCCATTCGTTCCATTTCCTCACATTTGATCTGATATTTTCTGTAAGTGGTTGTGATATTTCACTTCCTACCTGAGAAAACTTGGAATCAAATCTATTTGGACCCTTTGTAAGTCCTCTTTCATTCCTTTATTGCTTTCTTAGCTTAAAAGTCAAACAGTGTTTGACTTTCAGCTTTGACCAGTCAATGAGAAGTTCGTTTGAACTTCGCAACGTGAGCATAATCACGATGGTTATAGTCCTTAGTGACTATACCTACTGATTACCACGTTGACTAGGCGTAGTGACGAGTTGTAGTTTCGGTCAAAATGCGCATTTAAGCATATTTTGCAACCAAACTACTCTAAGGTATCAAAACACTTTGTTTTGATATCAAAACTTGTTTTCTAAATTAGGTAAGCATGTTTTAACATGCTTAGCTCGTCACTTTTAGTTTAGTGCTTGTCTAGAGTCGTAAGTCAAGCGCTCTAAACCACCGCTTAGACTTTCGAACTCGACCCGTTTGGTCGATTATTAGGATCCGACCAAGCATGTTTAGTGACCATAGTTGCATAGGGAATAACCTTCCGAGGATTATACCTTCTGGTCGCCTAGTTTAAGTAGTTGTATGATAGGTAGTTTATATGCCTAAGGTAAATGACCAAAATGCCCTTTTCATGCATAATTGGATTTTAAGCATATGTAACCTAAACATTTGTCACTTAACTGATTATGCAACCTAATTAAACATATTTAGGCATATAATACTTGTCATAGGACTAGTTAGACGTCTCGAACGCGCTTTTGCGTGAATGACGCGTTAAAGTAGCGTAAGCTACCTAAACGGGTCGTAACGGGTCTAAAGCACTTAGGTTAGGTTCCGATCTTGAATGTAGGCTTTGTTAAACCATATCACATGAGTTCCAACACTCATTTGGTTTACAAGACCTCATTCTATCTGATCTTCCGATTTAGGTGTCGATTTATTTACTAGTGATCCGATTACTAGGTACTACTTGAATTTCCTTGGTTTGTCTGAGCTTCGCTAAGTTCTTTAGATCAAGGATACCCTTCTATTCAATGTGAGTACATAGTTCCCCTATTTTACTGTTTTCAATTGTTTTGGGGTGATTCATATGTATTAAAACGATTTCGATATTTAAACGATGGTTTCAAAAACGATAAAGATGGTTTATATTAAACTAATAACGATTTCGATAATGTGAACAAACTTGTTGGTTGTAGTTACATAACGAATGACATTCATTAATTTTGGCTGAACCGACCAGTATTAGGTTATGGTACCATAGGATCTGACAAATCCCATTATTAGACTACACCCATGGTTATGTGTGGGGGTTATGTAGGTAACGACCGAATCTGTGATTGTTAACTTACCCTTTGGTGGTTTGTTAATACGAGAAACGAGGTAGTCGAGTCACGAAGGTTTGAATGTTATTAGCGAGACGACCATAAGTAGTTTCACAATTAAAACGAATACGATTTTGGGACGAGTTAAAATGATTTGAGAGGACTTAAACGATATAAACGATTTGATTAAACGATTGGTTTGGGTAGTGATTAGATAATGGGACGGGTGTAGTATGATAGAATCATGGTAGATACACCGCTGGTACATCTTATATATAAGTGCTTCTATCATATTACATTGCGTGTCATTATTTAGTTCACTTGGGAAACGATTTGAAACGATGTCACACAACGAGGTTTTCGAAATGATATAAACCACACGAGTTTTATTAACGAGTTTTAACGAGATGTTTTACGAATTGGTTTACTAAAACAAAAGTCTTTGAGTTTAGAATCATGGCTACGAGATTTTATAAATTATAGCCATCTTGATTTGAGTTGGTTAATCATGTTGCAATATTATATACTTTTCAAAACAAGGTTTTCGAGGTATTGCAATATATATAAACAAGCCATGATTCCGATACTCTTATAAAACCTATGTGCTCGCCAGCATTTCTTTGCTGACTTTATTTTTACATATGTTTCAGGTGGTATTGCTTGATGTTGCTTGCTAAGAAGCTTGTGTCACATAGGACCTGGACGAGGCCTTAGTGACTTAAAAACAGTTATAAATAATGTGTAGTTTGTTTATTTTGGTATTAAGACAATGTAATTTATTAAATGAATCAATAAAACGAAACTTTTAATTACCATGGTTGTGAAACGATGATTCTGTTACAACACTCCCCGACGTTTCCGCCACGGTTTGTTGTTTTAACGTGGTCGGGGTGTGACACATATTCCGAAAATACATTTTGAAAATATATCCTGAGAATATATCCTAATCAGGATATTTAAGCTTTTTCCAAACACAGTTTCAAAAATTCAAATGATTTATATAAGGATTACAAAGGAAAGATCATACCAGGAATAGAGTGTAATCCTATTTTCAAGCTTCAATACTTTTGCAATTTTTTCCACGAAGATGTCCCCAGTCCGAGATGCTTAGTGCACTAGGTCCAAGTTTGATCCTTTGAGCTTTACACAATTGCCTCAGTAGGAATGTCCCCTGTGCATAATGTCTTTGAACACTTAGAAATTTTCTGAATATCATTTCCAACTGTTTGAATAGTTCTTGTGTTACAGTGGGTAAACCCAAAAATGTACTGCAGATAAATCCTTAGTATCATGGGGATAAACCCATAAGTATTCTGGGGAAAATCCCAAATTTTCATGCACTACAGGCGGGAGTGTATAAACTCCAAGACTTAGAAAGGTGATGACCTTTAAACCTTAGAGGGTATGAAAATACCCTTCCGTGAGAGAGGGTGATCAATCCTCATATACCTTTAGGATCCAGGATATAGCCAACAATAACGAAATTGCCACTTTTACATGGACTGGTCCCGCTATCTTGAACTATCCCTGGATAACTTGCGCTCCAGGCTGGGTGTTTAAACCCAATTCGAAAGAAAGGTGAATACATTTAAACCTGTGAAGGGATCAGGATCCCTTAAACGTGAGAGAGGGGGCCAATCCTCTAATCTTTCGAAGTATCCTGAGTGTGTATCCTGGAGCTATATCCCGAAGCATATACTGCAAAACAATCGTAAACTAAGGTGGGTGTTAGCCTGGCTAACACCCCTCCGATGCTTAAGTCAGTATTGGGTTCAAAAGAATAAACAATATCAAACATATTAAGAGAGATAGAATTCATACCATCCTGAGTTAGAAATTAAATTCTAAACTCACTTGAAACAAAACTTTAGGTGTATAGCATTCCAGGATCTTGGTAGCATATCCCCCTCCATATTCTTGAGTCGGTATGCTCATTTTCCTGATTCTGATTCAATCTCATAGGGTCCTTCCCACTTCGGAGCCAACTTTCCATCAGCAGGATTAGTAGTATTTTGAAAAGCCTTTCTCAATGCCCAATCTCCAACCTGGAACCTTCTAGTCCTTATATTCTTGTTGTATGCTCTGGATATCCTCTGTTGATATGATGCCATCTCTTGTTTCATCAATAGTATGCAATTCCTTGCAAAGGTCTTCAGGATTTTGCTCAGGATCCCGGAGGTTGGATCTCGCCGTCGGTATCACCATTTCTGTTGGGATCACTGCTTCTGCTCCAAATACTAAGGAAAATGGGGTTTGGCCAGTTGCACTTTTCACCGTCGTTCTATCAGCCCATAAAACAAAGGGTAATTCTTCTGCCCATCTTCCCTTCTTAACTCCAAGCCTTTTCTTCAAATTGTTGACAATTATCTTGTTTGAGGATTCTGCTAGTCCATTTGCTTGAGGGGAAGTGATAGGATAAAGTGGCTCAGCAGGCTGATGTAATATATTACTGTGTCTTTAACATGCATCACATCTTCAAGCATATTCTGCAACATCTTTTCTCATCGTCGGCCAATAGTATCATGTTCTTAATACCTTTGAGAATAACGACTTTCCCCCAGTATGGTTACCACAATCCCCTTCGTGTATATCCTGAAGCACTTCTTTAGTTTCGGGATCCTCCAAGCACCTCAGATATGGTCCTGCAAGAGATTTCTTGTACAAAACATTATTTATGATAGTGAATCGTGATACCTTCATTCTAAAGGCTTTAGGATTTTCTTCCTTTGGGATGTATCCTTCCTTGAGATATCTCATGATTGGAGCCGTCCAGGACTTAGGATCCTCCTCAGGATACTCATCATCAGGATCCTGAACACTTACTACTTCCTTATCCTGAGGATTCGTCGCAGGATACAGGATATGTAATATTGGTATTTGAGTCCCCTCCGGTTTCCTTACTGATGATCCTAGATTTGCCAAGGCATCAGCTTCAGCATTATCCTCTCTTGGTACCTGTTCAAGTGTTAAAATATCGAAATATCCTGCTAATTTTTTGAGAATTTCGAGATACTCGATCAACTTCTCACCTTTAACTGCATAGGTTCCATTAAAATGATTAGTGATTAACAAGGAATCAACAAATACTTGTAAACCCTTGATATTCATGCTCTTAGCCAATTCTAATCCCGCAATTAAAGCTTCATATTCTGCTTCATTATTAGTGGCAGGAAACTCACATCTAATAGCCAGGGGTAATATGTCCCCCTGTGGCGATTTTAGTAGTATACCCAAACCTACACCTCTTACATTAGATGCACCATCAGTATATAGTGTCCAAGATTCTATATTTTCTCCTAGTTGTTGCACTTCTAGGTCTACTTCATTTTGAATATCACTACTGAAATCAGCCACAAAGTCAGCTAGGGCCTGAGACTTTATGGCATTTCTAGGTTCATATATTAAATCATAGGCACTTAATTTTACTGACCACTTAGCCATCCTACCTGACATCTCAGATTTCCTAAGCACATTTTTAACAGGATAGTTGGTTTTAACATGAATCCTATGTGTTTCCAAATAATGACTAAGTTTTGTTAATGCCATAACTAGGGCTAATATCAATTTTTCTAAATGAGAATATCTAGTTTCAGCATCTAATAAACTTTTACTAACATAATAGACAGGATACTGTTGACCTTCATGATCCTTTACAAGGACAACACTTACTGCATTCCCTGATACTGCAAGATACAGGGATAATGGTTCACCATCCTCAGGCTTCATCAATAGAGGTTCGGTTGAAAGATACTTCTTCAAATCATGCAAGGCTGCTTCATGCTTTTCTCCCCATTCGAATTTCTTATTCTTCTTCAAGATATCTTAAAATTCTTTGCATTTTTTTGAGGATCTTGAGATAAATCTGTTTAATGCTGCTACTCGCCCTATTAATCTTTGAACATCTTTCATATTTGAAGATGACTTGATATCCAAGATAGCTTTAATCTGCTCCGGGCTTGCTTCTATCCCTCTTTTCGTCACCATGTATCCTAGAAACTTTCCTGCTCCCACTCCAAAATGGCATTTGGCAGGATTTAGTTTCATGTTCAACTGATCCAGGATATCGAATGCTCCTTCAATATCCCGGAGATGATCCTCAGCCTTCTTGGATTTTACTACCATATCATCAATGTACACCTCCATGGTGTCCCCCAGTTTGTCTTTAAACATCATGTTCACCAATCTCTGGTATGTTGCACCTATATTTTTCAAACCAAAAGGCATAGCAGTATAACAATAAATACATGTTGGTGTCATGAAAGCAGTATCCTCCTGGTCCGAAGGTTCCATTTGTATTTGCTGGAATCCTGCGGAGGCATACATGAAGGTTAACATCTCGTGGCCAGCAGTAGCATCCACCATTGAATCAATATGAGGTAGAGGAAATGGGTCTTTGAGACAAGCTTTGTTCAAGTCTGTGTAATCTACACAGACTCTCCATTTCCTGTTTTTATTTTGCACCACAACTACATTTGCCAGCCATTTAGGAAATCTCACTTCCTTAATCATCTTGCTCTTTAATAAT
Organism: Helianthus tuberosus; assembly: GCA_030545235.1. Classification (NCBI taxonomy): domain Eukaryota; kingdom Viridiplantae; phylum Streptophyta; class Magnoliopsida; order Asterales; family Asteraceae; genus Helianthus; species Helianthus tuberosus. The sequence continues at coordinate 155,515,571 of CM060409.1, forward strand.
CTTTCAATTTCCTCCTGAATGATTGCGTTCCGTTCCGGAGCAAATTTCCTTCGTTTTTGTTGTACAGGCTTGAAGGACCTATCAATTCCGAGCTTGTGAGTTATAATATCCTGGGAAATACCTGTCATATCCTCGTGTTTCCACACGAATGTTGACATCCTGCATTTCAAAAAGCTAATCAATTGGTTTTCAATATCCCGAGGGATATTGGTTCCTACGAGCACCGAGATATCCGGATTATCCTGATCCAGGATAACTTTCTTTACATCCTGTTCTGAAGCGTCCATGATATCCTGGCCTCGCATCTTTAATTGCTATGCTGCATTAGGCTTTGTTGAGGATTTCATCGAAGAATAATAACACTCCTTCGCTTCCTGCTGATCACTTTCCACCTTGACTACTCCCTAAGGGGTAGGGATCTTGATGCATTGATGATAGGCTGACGGCACAGCTTTCATATCATGGATCCAAGGCCTACCTAATATGATATTATAGCAGGATAAGGAGTCCATGACACAAAAGCGTTGCATTGAGTTGACCCCTTCAACACACACGAGCAACTTTATCTCCCCTACGGTATTCCTGGCTTCTCCACTGAAACGAACAACCACAGTGAACTTCAAAGTAATATCCACCGGGGATACATTCATCCTCTTCAACGTTTCCAGCTAAATTATGTTGACGGAGCTGCCATTATCCACCAGTATCCTGCGCACAAAATGGTTAGTAACATATAACGTTATTACCAAAGCATCATGATGAGGATCCTGGACAGTATCCCTGTCATCGTTATCGAACGTGATCACTTTATCAGTTGTGAGGGTCGACATCATGGTTGGCTTATCCCCCCTTTCTGCCTTTTCTTCCTTCGCGTGCCTTTTCGCTGCAGAATATGATGTCCCGCAAATGTCGGATCCTCCTGAAATGAAATTAATTATCTTGGCATCCGCAGGAGGTGATGCTGCTCGTTCAAGATCCTTCTTAGTATCCTGACCCTTATTCTTCTTTCTTCCCAGGAGATCCTTCAGATACCCCTTGCTCAAGAGATATCTTGTTTCTTTCCTTAGTGCAATGCAATCCTCAGTAACATGTCTGAAATCCTCGTGGAAGGCACACCATTTGGACTTATCCTTCCAATCAGCTTTCTGTTGATTCTTCCGAGGCCATCTTGTTTTGTCCCCTAAACCCTGCATGGCATACATCAGTTCAGGTATATTAACAGAAAAACAATATTCAGACAACTCAGGATACTCCTCAGGATCCTCGTCTTCAACATCATTCACTTTCTTGCTGTCATTCCTGCCATATGGCTTAGAGCGATATGGTTTATACGAAGATTCTGATTTTCTGTTTGTTGACTCATAGGTTGTGGATGAATTCATCCTCTTTTGCATCTTTTTATCATCATCCAGATTCCTGCAGGGATTCATTACAAGATCCTGGTAAAATTTAGAATCTTTTTGCAACCCCATCTTGAAAGCCTGCACAGCTGTTGCAACATCAAGATGTGGGATATCTAAGGATTCCCGACTAAACTTGTTCACATAATCCCTTAAGGATTCCTGAGTTCCTTGAGTTATCCTGTAAATATCACTTGTTAGTTTCTCAAAACTTCGGCTGCAAGAAAATTGACTATTAAATAAATTAACTAAATGAGCAAATGATGTAATTGAGTGAGGAGGAACGTTTAAGAGCCATTTTAAGGCTGATCCTGTTAAGGTAGAACCAAAACCCTTGCATAGGCATGCTTCCTTGAGATCCGGATGGATAGGGTTGATTTCCATCCTCTCCCTATACTGGGCAATATGCTCCTCAGGATCCGTAGTTCCGTCATAGAGCTTCATGTTAGGGGTCTGAAATCTTTTTGGGATTTCAGCATCACAAATAGGATAGGCAATCCGGGATATCCTGAGGCTATCTTGGGATACTTCTGGAATTGGATGGACCACTCCAGGTACACTGGATATCATGTCTTTTAATTTCTGAAGCTCCCTAGAAAATGCTGATGTCATACCTGCATCCTGCAAAGATCCAACACCATTAGTAGATACGTTACCAGTCTAAGGATTCTGGCCATATCCTAAAGTGTTGGTGTTGTTTTATGAATAGAAAGTGATGGTGTTGTTTTTTGAGTTTATTTTTTTAATCATGAAGGGATGTGATGGTTCCATTCTTTTGGATCAAACGCCTACAATAGACAGCGAGAAAAATGCAGCTCCGAACGCAAATTCAGGTAGAGGATTCGAGGTTATTGACAAAATCAAGGATGAGGTCGACAAAGTTTGTGGCCGCCCGGTGGTGTCATTTGCTGATATCTTAGCCGTTGCCGCTCGTGATTCTGTTGTTACGGTAAGTGATTGCGATTGTTAATAAACACCTAGAGAGTAAAAATTCTCACTCTCATTCAATGTTGCAGAAGGCGTTAGGCGCTAGTCGGGCCGTGAGGTACCGCCTAGGGATTAATCGGGACTAATAGGGATTAATCGGATTGGACTTTTTAAGTATAAATTTACAAATTTATATATATATATATATATATATATATATATATATATATATATATATATATATATATATATATACTTTTTATTAATAAATTTAAAAGTTTAGGAACCATATGTAAACTAGTGAAAAATAGAGGGGATTAAATATTAAAATACCTAAACTTAAATCTTAAAATAAGTTATAATTAAATTTTGGGCTTTAAACCATTGGCTAGGCTTCAAAATTTGGGTTTATTGGGTCAAAAACCATGAGACCGGTTAGTCCGATTTTCTCCGACCTTGACCGATTTTCACCGACTTTGACCGATTTGACCATAACCGATTTTTTGACCGACTAGCATAAATTTAGGCAGTAACCCACCGACTAGCGCCTAGGCGCCGATTTCTGCAACATTGCTCTCATTGAGTTGAACAAAATCATGAATGTGTCCCTCTTTAACAAATTTTTGTAATGACGAAAACGAATAAAAGAAATAAAATTTTAGCGTGACAAACATATTATGTGTGTAAATCTAAATCTTTTAATGGTTTGCAGCTTGGTGGCCCATCATGGAAAGTCAGGCTCGGAAGAAGAGACTCAACCACCGCTAGCCAAAGCGCAGCTAACGCTAAAATCCCGGCACCGTCCATGAACTTACCTGCCCTTATAAAAAACTTTGAGGACCAAGGGCTCGACGAGGAGGACTTAGTTGTGCTTTCAGGAGCACTCACCCTAGGGTTTGCTCAGTGTCGAAACTTTAGGGATCGTATTTACAACGAGACCAACATTGATCCAGCCTTCGTGAGCCACCTTCAGACCATTTGTCCACAGGTTGGGGGCGACTCAAGGCTCGCACCACTTGACCCGACACCAAACTCGTTTGATGTGAAATACTTTTCCAGTTTGGTGAGTAAAAAAGGACTTTTGAGCTCTGATCAAGCACTCTTGGAAGGTGGTGAAACTGCTGAGCTTGTTTTGAAATACAGTGGGGATGTCGAAGAGTTCTGGGAGGATTTTGCAGAGTCTATGATTAAAATGGGTGATATAAAGCCATTAACAGGGAATAGAGGTGAAATTCGCAACCATTGTAGAAAAGTTAATTAAAGATATTAAGATTCGTTTTAGCAGGTTGATTTGTTTTATGATAATCTAATTATATTATAAATTTTTGGGTTTTGTTTTCTAGTTTTGATAGTGGGATGTCTATCTTGAAATTGTATATCTTTTGCTTTTCAAATTAAAATTGTTTGCAATTTGTTTGTAATAAAAGAATAAGTTTTGATCGTTATTGCTTGTTATCTCAATTACTACTTTTATCAACATAAATAAAGTCCTTTTCCACGTTTCTAGTTTCTTGCTTGGGTGATTTATTGTATTGGTTTTTGGCTGAAAAACATAAACAAGTCATTTCCATGTTTCCATGATTCCAAAAAAAATATTACAAAAAAAAAAAAAACAAAACAAAAAAACGAAACAAATAAATAAAAAAACTATTAAGCTAGAGTCCATATTTTGACAGATTTGTTGCCGGCGCATTTGGGCTAGAATCAACGCGTCGCCTGCGAGATGGTCGATGGGTTTAGACAAAGATTCGATATCTTTCTCCATTTGTCTCGATTCTTGTATCGTGACAAACTTTTTGTTTCCAGCGTTTCTTTCCTCCATAGTTGTAAACGCCTATGACCGGTAGGTTGAAGCTCGGTTGCGATTGCGTGGAGTTCAGGTTATAGGGTCTTAACGGCACACCGAATGGGGGTCGGAAGGGATTCATGCTTGCGGGTGAAAAGTTAAAAAAAATAGTGGAGAAAGTTTTTAAAAATTAGAGAATGTGGGTGAAAAGTTTATAAATAATGAGGTGAAAAGTGGGGATTATATAGGGTTAAAAGTTGAAATAAAAAAATAAGTAGTTAATGCATTTGACCGTTTGATCAACGGTACAATTTTGAAACTCGTGCGGGCTCCGACGTGGTTTAAAAAACGCTTTTCGAATTTCTGGTTCAAAAGTGCCCGGGGGCGGTGGCTCCGGCGTGGTGGGGCGTTTTTTGGTAAAAAAACGCCCAAAAACATAGCGACTATGGGTGGTCTAAGAGGTTTAAAAAGAGAAGTTGGTGTGAATATTCGTTCCTGATCTATTATCAACTTAATAAATCTGACTTCACGGGTGGAGATTCGTTAGGGCCAGACCCCCCCCCCCCCCCCCCCCTAAATTTTTCGTTTTATGGTGTTAATGTTACCGATCTTTTTTTTTCTTGAATTTTTTTAGTGTAAAGCATTGAATTTTGAGAGTCCACAATCTCCCGCTGATTTTTCATTCAAGATCCGCCAATGTGTAACTTGTAAGTTGTGATCGGTACACTACTGTTGAGAAGGATTAATAATGATTTGTGCCAGCTTGTTACAAGGAGAATGCGTAGGTGATCTCTACCTTATTAGAAAGATGTTTTGTGATCACTACAATTATTGGTGATCACTCCCAAGCTTAATGAGATGTGATGAGGTGATTACTACCTTCTTAATAACATGTTGTAATGGTGAAGATTAAGAAGTAGACGTAAGGTGAATTTTTAAACACCCACCGTAACTGTTATACAGGGGAAGGATCCACTAAAAAGTGGATTTTGTCTAAATAGCATAAGAAGGATTGTGAAGATGACATGTAGCACTCCTAATAAGTAGGAATGAATGACATTTTGATCCTATAAATAGGAGTAAAAATGACATGTGGCACTCCTTTTGTTTTTTAAAAATACAACAAAAAAATCTAGTACAAAAAAATTGAGCACAAATAAATTTAGTACAAAAAAATATAGCACAAAATATGTAGTACAAAAAAATATAGCACAAATAAATCTAATACAAAAAAATATAGCACAAAAAAATTTAGCAAAAAATGTAGTACAAAAAAATTTAGCACAAAAAATTGAGAAAAAAAATTAAGACAAAAAAATTAAGCACAAAAAATTTATCACAAAAATATAGTACAAAAATTTAGCACAAAAAAATGTTATACAATATAGAAATACAACACATTTTAATGGGTTTTTTTTAGTCTTCATATTTTATATAGTAATATGGTACTAAAATTAAAGATTAAAAAAACGCTCGATTTTATGGTGAAATTTTTATGAAAAAATAATGTCGTATAAAAAAGTTATGAACGTTTAAAAAAAGGGGCAGGAATATGCATGTGTCTTGCATGTGAAGAGAGAAAATTCATAAATAGAATTTACCCAAGATACCATTGCACTCCTCCTTTTTTCCTACACTTTCATCTTAACCATTGATTTGAAAAATGAATGGTTAAGATTCTTTCTCATCCTACTTAGGTAAAATAAACTTTTTTTTTTATATTATTCCCTGTTATACATTCGGTGTCATATACTCTCTTATTTCTTTATATACGTGCGAATTGTATATATTATTTTCAAAAACTAAACCAAAGTTGTTAAAAGTCGATTTTCTTTTTTTAAAAAACCCCATTTTCTCTCTATGAAAAAACCTCTCTATTCTTAAAGATAGATGTGAGATTTGTCTGTCTCAGACCCTACCATTAACTATGTTATTTGCGAGATTTACAGGGTATACTTGTTGTCATTGTACCCTATTTTCTCTTTGGGTTCGTCATGTCATAGGTTTTGGATGACTCTCGATTAGATGTACATAGACGATATCACCTACATATCTTCTTCATTAATATCTTAATCATCGATATATTACTATTTACCACATTTAAGCATGACAAATTCTTTGATAGCTTTGAAGATTAATATTAACCAAGTCAAATATAACTATGAATCTTATACATGACATGTTACTTAACCCATCAACTCTTACCTATTCTGAACAGGACTAGGTAATAGGAATTTTTATTATACTAAATCAATAATCAAACTTTCAAAACGTGCCACACGATTTTCAACAAAGGGTTCCGTGTGTCTTTTGCATTACATTAACTTAAGTGGGTTATTTTATGAATTATTACATTTTTTTAAGAGTGAATAGCGTTTATTATTATTATTTTTTTTTTCCTTTTCATAAACTAATTTGAAGTCAATATGCGATTGTGCCACTCATCCTTAATGACGACCCTGACGAATAAACTGCTTTTTATGCAACAAGAAAAACAAACTTAAAGTTATTAAATTTGTATGTACATGCGTGTTTTTAAGTAGTCACAAAGTTTCTTTTTAATGACTTTTTAGTATTTATAAAAACGACAGTCTTAAACTAGCTTTAAAGTAATGATGATTTTATTTTTATTTTTATTTTTTGAAAAGTGGTTCAATTTCATGAACCACTTATTGTAGTAGTATTTAATCTAACTTAATATATATAACCAAGTAGCAAATTTATTTAACAATTACAAATTATTTTACAAATGAAAAATCTACTGTATTAATGTGCCAACTGCATCCACCAAATACATGTATTATAATATGCTCATGTATTACTTAAGAGATGTTTCTGATACAATTTTTGAAATTACTAAGCAAAATTTACATTTTTGTATGTTAACTGAGTTTGACAAATTCTTTTGGGCAACTAAAATATATAACTGCTAGCCAAGTCAACTTATGGGATTATGATATCAACCCAACCAGTGTTCCTAATACTTCGTATTAGTTTTTGTCTATGACTATTTCCAAAACCAACCACCCTTAACTCCTTATAAATATAACATGACTTGTGTTTTTGTAAATACAGCACAACCCAACTCAATACAATATAAAGATTTGTACTTAAAACCCTTTTCGATACAATTATTATGGTGAAGATGAATATCATATGCTTCTTATCTCTTTTTCTTTCTCTCATTCTTTCTATTGCTACAGCATCGTCAAACTCAGGTTTGTCATCAAGTTACTATGACCGAGTGTGCCCTGAAGCTCTCCCGACCATCAAACGTGTGGTGGAGGATGCATTGGCACAAGAACGTCGAATGGGCGCTTCTCTATTGCGTCTTCATTTTCATGATTGTTTTGTTAACGTAAGTAACTTCTTTCTACCAACTTATAATTGAAATTTTGCAATCGTTATCCATCATAATAGAACTAACACATTCATTAAGTGTTCAAGTTGATAACAACAATGCCAGTTTTGCACATTGCAATACGATAGGCTCATGTAATATAAACATTTATCTTAATGTTCTTCTACTTTAAAAAGTTAATTTGTTTTTATTTGTTATTTGATTAAACATGTAAATTTCATCAAACTTATGTACCTTTGCTAAACTGAGCAATCAAAAACTTCCATTATACTTTCTATTGATTTGACAACAATTTTAAATTCTGACGTTTAATAACTATAGCAAAAATTGGTTTTATATAATAATGATGCATTAATTAGTAACTTATGAATAAGGTGTTGCAAGATGAAGTGTTATGTTGTATAGCAATGTTTGCATTTAAGAGATTGGAAAGTGTTGGTGTTATTTTTTGAGATTATTTTCTATATGATATAGGGATGTGATGCTTCCATACTTTTGGATCAAACATCAACAATAGATAGTGAGAAAAATGCAGGCCCCAATGCAAATTCAGCCCGGGGATTCGAGGTTATTGACAAAATCAAAGATGAGGTCGACAAAGTTTGTGGTCGCCATGTGGTTTCTTGTGCTGATATCTTAGCTGTTGCTGCTCGTGATTCTGTCATTGGGGTAAGTAAAATACACTTAACAAGTTTCCAATAGTTCAACCGAGCATACCTATGTGGTACAACTTGGCATGCATATTTTCATCAAAGATATTATTTTGCAATATATGTTGAAAAAAAAAGTTTGTATGATGATGTATTTTTTTAAGGTAATTCTAAAACTTTCATGCTATGCAGCTTGGTGGCCCATCATGGAAAGTGAAGCTTGGAAGAAGAGACTCAACCTTGGCTAGCCAAACCGCAGCTAACGCCAACATCCCAGCACCATCCATGGACTTACCCGCCCTGATAAAAAACTTTGAGGATCAAGGGCTAGATGAGGAGGACTTGGTTGTACTTTCGGGTGCACACACTCTAGGGTTTGCTCAGTGTCGAACCTTTAGGCCTCGTATTTACAGTGATACCAATATAGATCCAGCCTTTGCGAGCCATCTTCGAACCATTTGTCCACAAGTTGGGGGTGACTCAACCCTCGCACCACTTGACCCGACACCAAGCTCGTTTGACGTAAAATACTTCACTAATTTGGTGAGTAAAAAAGGGCTTTTGAACTCTGATCAAGCAATATTTAGTGGTGGCGAAACTGCTGAGCTTGTTTCGAAATACAGTGGTTCCCACGAAGAATTCTGGGAGGATTTCGCAGAATCTATGATTAAAATGGGTGATATAAAGCCATTAACAGGGAATAGAGGTGAAATTCGCAACAACTGCAGGAAAGTTAATTCAGATTATTAAAAGTCGGTCGAGCGGGTTGAATTCTTTTATGATAACTTATTATATTATGATTTTCCAGGTTTTGTTTTCTACTTTTGTTGTCGGGATGTTGATTTCTTGAAAAAAAATGTAGTTTTATGTATATTTTCAAATTAAATTGTTTGTAATTTGTTTTTTATTTTGTTAAACAATAATATATGTTCTTTGTGTGTATATTAATGTTTGTTGGCAAAAGATCAAATACAAATAAACTTAACCTACTAAACATACAAATTGAAGGAAAAGTAAAAAATAAAGGTGGTTTTTTTGTAATTACCATCAACTATCAAAGTTACTATATAAATGTGAACTCAATCAAAAATACCTAAAAAACACAAAAAAAAAAGTTTAATATTTTTTTATAAAAAAATCGCTACATTTTGTTAGAAAAAAAAAACTTTTTTTTGCTACTAAAAGTAGCGAATTTTTTATAAAAAATATTAAAAATATATATATTTTGTGTGTGTGTGTGTTTTTTTTTTCGAGGGTTTAGTTTTTAGCATTTTAGCTTGGGTGGAAGGGGGGTTAGGTTTTTGGGGGTGGGGGTGGGGGGGTTTAGGTTTTTAGGGGAGGGGGGTGTTAGGTTTTTTTTAGGTTTTTTAGATATATTTGTAGAGTAACTTTGATAGTTATTGATAATTACAGCTTAGATTTTTCTTCTAATAATTATTTATATTATGGTCAATACAGTATTCATACCTTTAAAGGATGCAAGTTACGTAAGTTTACATGAAGGATTACTGGATTAGTTCTTAATAAAGATATGCGGGGAAGATTGTATCTAAAATTGATTACGTCACTCATATATGTTTTTTTTTTCAACAATACTTAAGCACAAACTAATGTAGTTTTAATAAAGAATAGTAGTAAGACCCGTGTGCAAACACGGATGGTTTTTAGAAAACAATGCATAACACATTTTAATAGAAAGTATAGGTATGTGTATAGAAATTGTACCAAAATGTGTTATCTATTATAGCTAATAGACAACTATAAACATAGATCATCAGTTAATATATTAGTTACATACGACTATTTCCATTCTCCTATACAAAAAAAGGGAGTATCCACCCATTGACAATGTAAATTGTTTATAGACATAAGTACATATAAAAGATGTCTAACAACAACAACAACCATACCCAGTAAATCCCACAAATAGCAGAGCTACTTATAGGGTCTGGGGAGGGTGGGATGTAGACATGCCTTGCCTCTATCCCTAGGGATAGAGAGGCTGCTTCCAGAGAGACCCTCAGCTCGAAAACGAACAGCAAACCAACACAGCAAGTCAGAGAACATAGAAAGAGTACAGAAATAAGAAGTCGCCCATTTCCAAGAAAGTGATCAGAGTGTCACAATATAATGTAAATCATGTATCATAGCATACGACATCATTTGGGCATAAACACAATGTAAATCATGTATAATAGCATACAACATCATTTGGGCATAAACACAAGAAGGCAATCACTGGAGAAGTCCGTTAAAGAATAAGAAAAACCTACGTCCCAGAAATCCACCTAAGACCTTACTACAATATCTTCTAGACGTCCTTAACCCTAATCCTACGCCTCCACGAAGTCCTATCGTGGACCATGTCCTCAGAAATATGCATCTCTAGTAAATCGTGCCTAATCTGCTCATCCCATGTCAGTTTGGGTCTGCCTCTTCCTCTCCTCCCCTGCACAGTAAGAGTTTCCACTACTTTAACTGGTGCCGTCGCTTCCCTCCGCTTCACATGCCCAAACCATCTCTATCTCCCCTCCTTAATCTTCTCCGATATACTAGCCACTCCTAGTCTTTCCCTAAAAACCTCATTTCTTATCCGATCTAACCTCGTGTGTCCACACATCCACCTCAACATCCTCATCTCTGCTACCTCCATCTTGCGCGCTTGTGTCTTCTTGATAGCCCAACAATCCGTTCCATATAGCATAGCTGGCCTAACTGCTACCCTGTAAAATTTCCCCTTTAGTTTAATTGGGAACCTCCTATCGCACAATACCCCACTGGCTGCCCTCCATCTACACCAGCCAGCCTGTATGCGATGGGTTACATCACTATCTATCTCACCATCTCTTTGGACAAACGACCCTAGATACTTAAATCTAGTTACCTGCGGGACCAATTGTTCTTCAATGGAGATTTGGGTTTCATCGTCGATGGCTACACCACTAAAATCACAGTGTAGATACTCAGTCTTAGATCGACTAATCCTTAGGCCCTTGCCCTCTAAAGCTACTCGCCACTCCTCTATCCTCTCGTTCAGGCACTGTTTAGTCTCTGCAATCAACACAATATCGTCTGTAAAAAGCATGCACCACGGAACTGTCTCCAGAATCAACTTGGACAACTCATCCAAGACAACCGCAAAAAGAAAAGGGCTCAACGCAGATCCCTGGTGGAGTCCCATCTCCACAGGAAAGAAGTTTGTATCTCCTACAGGCGCGCGAACAGTAGTCTCTGTTCTATCGTACGTATCCTTAATTAAGTCTATATACTTCCCCGGTAGCCCTCGACCATCCAAACTATCCCAAATCAGTTGCCGTGGGACAGTGTCATATGCCTTTTCCAAGTCGATAAACACCATATGTAACAAACTTTCATCACAACTCAATCCAGAGCGTGTTACTGTCACACCCCGATATTTCCACGTATTACCGGTGGGCCCGGTGGGGAGTATCGTGACGTAGTTGATATCATCATAGTCAAACAACACAATTTAAATGCACAGCGGAAGCAAAAGATGAATCACATTACAAACCGAATACAATAGTAATATCAAAGTATCACAACCGGATTGTAATAGATCCACAGGCGGAACAAAAGATAAAAAGATTATTGTTCAACAGACTTTAACATCTAGAGCTTGCAAGACTTGATTTATGATGCCAAGAGTAGCCAGCCTATTCCGTCTAGTACATGCACTTAACCTTTTTGGAAAATACGTCAGTTTACACTGGTAAATAGAATTAACTGACTCATTTTGAAAATGTTTAAGAAAATTAATTTGAATGCACACGGCACAAAATATCTTTTATAACTTGGGACAATTATTTAGAAATAATCTTGTATACAGTTTTACTTATTTGTCGTCCGTCAGGGCCGGTTGGTAGAGCCGGTCAAGATTAACTGACACGCCACAGGTATAATGCCCACAAGGTTGATTCCTTTATAGTGGATTACCAGTTTTTACATAATGCAACTGTCAGGTGTATACCTACACCCCGTGCTTAGGTCGTGGCCATTTCTTTGAATGATGCCAAGGATATCCGGGACATTGTCATTTAACCCCCAAAGGCCATACACCAAATAATACAGATTAAAACGAGTTATGTAATTTCATTAATCACAATCCGATTTAAATGACTACATACCCGACCAAGCGGTATTATTATAATACCGTATCCCAAGTCCGTATAGGGAAAATAAGTTAAAAGTATTTACCTGAGCAAATTTATACAATTTATCCCAGTCGTATACCACCAAGCAAGTACATGTAGCTTTTACTGGGCTCCTAAATCTGGAACGAAGGTTTTAATAACCTATTAGATTCATAACGGGTCTTAAATAAGTCTAAACTAGACCGGTTAGTTTTAAAGGAAGATATACGGTTCAAAACGCACGATTAAGCGATGACCGGATTAGAGTGTGGTTTAGACCCGACAAGTTTGAATACTTGTATAGTATGGGTAAACTAACCACATTCTGGATTTTGAGATAAAAATGATAAGGTTTGACCCGTTTCGGCTAATTTATGCAAACTAGTTACATAAACCGCATCGAACGCGAATAACGCGTAACGGGTGACCAAATGAGTCATGAACAGGTTTCCTAAGTTAATATGCCTTAAATATGTTGTGATATCAGTAGGATACCATTCATTATGCCCAAAACGAATTTAAACTCAAACTATGCCCCGTAGGGGCATTTTGGTCATTTTAAAGCTTATAAAAGAGTTTAAATATAAATCTGAGTTTCAGATCTGATGTATTCAGTAAAAATACTTATTTTTATTAGTCATAACAGTAGGGTATGGTATATAAGTGAAATTTACCTTTTATAACTAAACTATGCACCATAGGGGCATTTTGGTAATTTCACATAGGCTTTAAAGGTCAAAATAGGGAATCTGAGTTTAAAAACTTTTCTTTACTGTTAAAATATATAAATTTACTTAAAACATCAGTAGGTATCAAACCTTATATGTTAAAAATAGTTTTAACTTATACTATGCGCTAAAAACGCGTAAAAAGGCGATTTCAAGCGATTTCCGGGTTTTATATGAAAAGTTGATATTTTTATCAATCCAGAAAGCTTAAAATTTTTTATTTATCATAACAAATCAGTAGCAAAAGGTTTGGTGTCCAAATGTTTTGTAAAACTCATTTTATAGGCCAAAAGGGCAAAACCGACAATAACCGAATCAAAAGTATAACTCTATGTTATGCTCAGCCTAAAAATAAATAAAAATATTCAAAAATACCAAATTATTATTTTACATCAGTGGGTAAAAATTTTGGTATCAAAAATTAGGTTTAGATAGGCTATACGTTAATTACGCCGTTTAATTAATAAAAAGCTTTCTAATTAAGCTATTGAGCATAACTCTTAATCTAGATCTCCAATTGATGTGAAAATTTAGGGACATGTTTATAAATCAGTAATAAAGATTATTGTCCTCTCACATTTTCAAAATTCTTGTTTTAAGGTCAAAAGGGCATATTGATCAACATTTAGGCATATAACGGAAACTTGCATATGAATCGGATAACTAATGAACCAAGTTGTATAACCTCAGAGGGTTACGCTAATTAATAACCTGATCCTAATAGAGCTCTAAGGCAATTCTAAAACATGCTCTAATGGGTCAGAACTGAAAGTCAAAGCAAAAGTCTACTTTTGCGACTTTCGGTTCCGAACCGAGCTTAAACTGAAAATTGTCGGGTTGAACCTGCCTAGACATGTTCTTACATTAATTACCAAGTTATACAAGTGATAAAATAGGTTTAATAGCTTCTACATTGTTAATTATGTGTTTATACGAAAATTAGCTTTTTGTTGACTTTTTAAAATTAACTTTGACCCGACAATTGACCTAGTTAGAGTTGGAATCAGAAGGTGCCCTTTTAAGGGTTTATTACCCACATAATTACCAACTCAAAGCTACTTCTAATTCGTGATTTGATTGGACAAATTTTAATTAATCACGAAGTCAAACCTTAATTACGACGGTTTGACTTTAGGCTAATTAACTAAGTAAAACTGAATTAAGGAAGATTAAGGACACTTACTGAAGTCCTATGCACGACTAAGAATGCTTGGGAAGTGGTCTTGAGCTCCAGAAATCCTCAGAACAAGAGTTTGGAACTTTAGAGGTTTACGCCTTAAATCTGCATAGCTTTTCTGCCTATCCCTGACTGCTTTGAGACGATCTCGTATTTGTACAATCTTATCTGTTGTTTCCAGGACTATATCAGGTCCTGTTAGTTGGACATCTCCAACTTCTGCCCAACAAACGGGTGTCCTATGCACGACTAAGAATGCTTGGGAAGTGGTCTTGAGCTCCAAAAATCCTCAGAACAAGAGTTTGCAAGCTTTCCAAGTGAATTGCTCAAGTGTGAGTTCACAAGTGCAACTATGAGCTCTATATATATCCAAGGAAGGTCATGGAGATTGCTCCAGGTGTTAAGGGAACTCCAGGGATGAAGACAAGTGCCTAGAGACGTGTATCAAGCAGCTAGAGGGTGGCTAACTCGCTGAATCGCATAAACATGCAAGATGCCATGTTTAAACAGGTTTTCTAAGCTGGCACTCACTCGCGCCACGTGACGGGGAGGCACCCCAGCTGGCGGCGTAGCGCCAGCAACCATCTGATCAGCAATTCAAGTTTCACAAATGTCATTTTCACCCCCCAGGACTTTAAATGCGTAATTTCTTCCATTTTAGGCACTTTTAACCCTTGAAAATTATATTTCTATGATCCATGAGATAAAACCAATCATCATTAGGTCCTGTTTCGTTAAACGATAACCGAAAACACAAGTTTTGCCTCGTTGACGCTTTTAACCCCTTAATTACGAAAGTTAGCGTATCTTTCTCATACGATATCGAAACCTTGTGAAATTTTTACCACTTATTCTTGGGAGTATAATTAATCGTTACAAGGCTCCAGGTTCACTAAAAGGTCACTCAGAGGTATAACTTAAACATGTTGACACATTTAACCCTCGCGTCTTGTAAACTTTCACTTTCTTCCACAAACGGTTTCGCACGCTTCATGATACATTCGTTTTTGGGTATAAACATCATGTAGGGTTGTTGAAAGGCATAATTATCAAATGTTGACACTTTGTATCCTTAGATACATATACTTTCTTCGTTTGTCAACTTCAGTCCCTCGTAATCAATCAGTTACACGATTAAAGTTCATGACACATGTCGATACTATATTTGACATGATTTTGCGAGGTGTTACATCCTCACCCCCTTAAAAGAAATCTCGACCTCGAGATTTACTGAAATAAATGAGGGTACTTTTCTTTCATTGTAGACTCTACCTCCCACGTATATTCGGGACCTCTACAGGCATCCCATTTAACCTTTACAATTGGTACATGCTTCCTTCGAAGCTTCTTAACCAGTTGATCCTCAATCGACAAAGGTTTTTCAAAAATTTCAGGCTCTCATCTATATCCACATTCGTATGTGGTATGACTAGTGATTCATCAGCTTGACATTTCTTCAGATTGCAGATGTGGAATACATTATGAATACCATTGTGCTCTTCAGGAAAATTTAACTTATAAGCCACTGTTCCGAGACATTCGATGATCTCGAATGGTCCTATATATCTTGGGCTTAAGTTGCCTTTCTTGCCAAATCGCATTACCCCTTTCCAGGGTGATACCTTCAATAACACTTTATCACCAACCTCGAACTTTAGAGGTTTACGCCTTCAATCTGCATAGCTTTTCTGCCTATCCCTGGCTGCTTTGAGACGATCTCGTATCTGTACAATCTTATCTGTTGTTTCCAGGACTATATCAGGTCCTGTTAGTTGGACATCTCCAACTTCTGCCCAACAAACGGGTGTCCTATGGACGACTAAGAATGCTTGGGAAGTGGTCTTGAGCTCCAAAAATCCTCAGAACAAGAGTTTGCAAGCTTTCCAAGTGAATTGCTCAAGTGTGAGTTCACAAGTGCAACTATGAGCTCTATATATAACCAAGGAAGGTCATGGAGATTGCTCCAGGTGTTAAGGGAACTCCAGGGATGAAGACAAGTGCCTAGAGATGTGTATCAAGCAGCTAGAGGGTGGCAAACTCGCTGAATCGCGTAAACATGCAAGCTGCCACGTTTAAACAGGTTTTCTGAGCCGGCACTCACTCCCGCCGCATGACGGGGAGGCACCCCAGCTGGTGGCGTAGCGCCATCAACCATCTGATCCGCAATTCAAGTTTCACAAATGTCATTTTCACCCCCTGGACTTTCAAATGCGTAATTTCTTCCATTTTAGGCACTTTTAACCCTTGAAATTTATATTTCTATGATCCATGAGATAAAACCAATCATCATTAGGTCCGGTTTCGTTAAACGATAACCGAAAACACAAGTTTTGCCTCGTTGACGCTTTTAACCCCTTAATTACGAAAGTCAGAGTATCTTTCTCATACGATATCGAAACCTTGTGAAATTTTTACCACTTATTCTTGGGAGTATAATTAATCGTTACAAGGCTCCAGGTTCACTAAAAGGTCACTCAGAGGTATAACTTAAACATGTTGACACATTTAACCCTCACGTCTTGTAAACTTTCACTTTCTTCCACAAACGGTTTCGCACGCTTCATGATACTTTCGTTTTTGGGTATAAACATCATGTAGGGTTGTTGAAAGGCATCATTATCAAATGTTGACACTTTGTATCCTTAGATACATATACTTTCTTCGTTTGTCAACTTCAGTCCCTCGTAATCAATCCGTTACACGATTAAAGTTCATGACACGTGTCGATACTATATTGGACATGATTTTGCGAGGTGTTACATCCTCACCCCCTTAAAAGAAATATCGACCTCGAGATTTACTGAATAAATGAGGGTACTTTTCTTTCATTGTAGACTCTACCACCCACGTATATTCGGGACCTCTACGGGCATCCCATTTAACCTTTACAATCGGTACATGCTTCCTTCGAAGCTTCTTAACCAGTCGATCCTCAATCGACAAAGGTTTCTCAAAAAATTTTAGGCTCTCATTATATGCACATCCGTATGTGGTATGACTAGTGATTCATCAGCTAGACATTTCCTCAGATTGTAGATGTGGAATACATTATGAATACCATTGAGCTCTTCAGGAAAATTTAACTTATAAGCCACTATTCCGACACATTCGATGATCTCGAATGGTCCTATATATCTTGGGCTTAACTTGCCTTTCTTGCCAAATCGCATTACCCCTTTCCAGGGTGATACCTTCAGTAACACTTTGTCACCAACCTCGAACTTTAGAGGTTTACGCCTTAAATCTGCATAGCTTTTCTGCCTATCCCTGGCAGCTTTGAGATGATCTCATATCTGTACAATCTTATCTGTCGTCTCCAGGACTATATCAGGTCCTGTTAGTTGGACATCTCCAACTTCTGCCCAACAAACGGGCGTCCTGCACTTTCTTCCATACAGAGCTTCAAAAGGTGCAGCTTGGATACTGGAATGATAACTATTATTGTATGAAAATTCAATCAGTGGAAGGTGATCATCCCAACTTCCACCTAAGTCAATAACACAAGCTCGTAGCATATCCTCGAGTGTCTGTATATTACGTTCACTTTGACCATCCGTCTGAGGATGATATACAGTGCTGAAATTTAATCGAGTGCCTAGGGATTGCTGAAAGCTTTTCCAGAAATGCGATGTATACCTTGTATTCCTATCAGAGATGATAGACACTGGCACTCCGTGGAGAGATACAATCTCGTCCACGTACAACTGAGCTAACTTATCTGAGCTGTGTGTTTCCTTTATAGGTAAGAAGTGGGTTGACTTAGTCAGTTTATCCACTATAACCTAAATATTATCATTTCCTCTATTCGTCTTTGGTAACTTGGTGATAAAATCCATGGTCACCATTTCCCACTTCCAGGTGGGAAGTTCAGGTTGTTGTAGCAAACCTGACAGCTTCTTGTGTTCAGCTTTAACTTGCGCGCACGTCAAACATTTGGCTACATAAGTAGCTATAGACTTCTTCAAGCCTATCCACCAATAATTTGCCTTCAAATCCTGGTACATCTTATCACTTCCAGGATGAACAGAATACTTAGAACTATGGGCTTCTTGGAGGATAACATCCCGTAGTCCTCCATAGATTGGAACCCATATTCGTCCATTCAATCTTAGGATTCCATCCTTGCCATATGATAACTCTTCAGCAGTTACTCCCAACTTTTCATTTGGATAGTTAGCTTCCAATACGGCTTCCTTCTGAGCGGCTAACAATCTTCCATTCAAATTGTTCTTTAATTCAATGCTCCTGGCATTGATTCTTATGGGCTTCACCCTTTCCTTTCTACTTAAGGCATCGGCGACTACATTCGTCTTGCCTGGATGGTATCGGATTTCACAATCATAATCATTCAGTGTCTCCATCCATCGTCGATGCCTCATGTTCAGATCCTTCTGATTAAATAGATGTTGAAGTCTCTTGTGATCAGAATAGATCACACACTTGGTACCATATAAATAATGTCTCCAAAGTTTTAGTGCAAACACAACGGCACCCAACTCCAAGTCGTGGGTGGTGTAATTCTTCTCGTGCACTTTTAGTTGTCGGGAAGCATAGGCAATAACCTTGCCTTTCTGCATGAGCACACACCCCATACCAGTGTGTGATCCGTCGCAGTAGACTACAAATTCTTCTATTCCATCAGGCAATGTCAACACGGGAGCATTGCTCAGTCTCTGCTTAAGTATATCAAACGATTCTTGTTGCTTAGGACCCCAATCAAACTTAATATTCTTTCTAGTTAGCGAAGTTAGGGGTGCAGCAATCCTTGATAAATTCTCAATAAAACGTCTGTAATATCCTGCCAGTCCCAAAAAGCTACGAATCTCTTTGGGCGTCTTTGGCTCTTGCCAATTCATGACAGCTTCAACCTTAGCGGGATCCACCTGGATACCACGCTCACTAACTACGTGTCCAAGAAACTGGACTTCACGAAGCCAAAATTCATACTTTGAAAACTTGGCATAAAGTTTCTCTTGTTGAAGCAGTGAAAGAATACAACGAAGGTGCTTCTCATGGTCAGCTTGATTCTTTAAGTAAATAAGAATATCATCGATGAAGACGATGACAAACTTATCCAAGTAGGGCTTGTAGATGCGATTCATGAGATCCATGAATGTTGTTGGCGCATTAGTGAGCCCAAAAGGCATCACTAAGAACTCGTAATGACCATAACGAGTCCTAATTGCAGTCTTGTGCACATCTTCATCTTTAACCTTCAGTTGATGATAGCCTGACCTCAAATCGATCTTAGAGAAGTAACTTGCCCCTTGCAGTTGATCGAACATATCGTCGATCCAGGGCAATGGATATATATTCTTGATAGTGACTTTGTTAAGTTCGCGATAATCGATGCATAGACGCATCGATCCATCCTTCTTCTTTACAAACAGGATTGGTGCTCCCCAGGGAGACGAACTAGGTCTAATAAATCCTTTTGCCAACAAATCATCCAACTGAGTTCTCAACTCTTTCATCTCAGTTGGGGCTAACCGGTAAGGTGCTCTTGCAACAGGTACTGCTCCAGGTATAATGTCGACTCTGAACTCCACTTGCCTATCTGGTGGTAAACCAGGTAGTTCTTCAGGGAATACTTCTGGATATTCAGAAATGACTGGGATTTCTTCAACCTTGGGCTTCTGTTCATCGATAGTTACATGTGCCATATAAATGACACAACCCTTCTTCAAACACCTTGATGCCTTGAGCATAGACACTTGCCAGGCAACCCATACTGAGTCTCTCCCTGTATGGTAAGTGGCTCACCATACGGGGTCTTGATCACCACTTGTTTCTTGTTGCAAACGATCTGGGCGTGGTTATGAGATAACCAGTCCATGCATATAACTATGTCGAAACCAGCTAACTTCAAAGGAAGTAAGGATAACGGAAAAGAATGGTTCCTAATGGGTATAAAACATCCATCTAACACAGTCGAGGCTGTCTCTGAGGTACCATCAGCCAATTCTACCTCATATTTCTCGCTTAAAGTTTTAACAGGTAAATTCAACAACTTACAAAACTTATCATCTACAAATGACTTATCCATGCCCGAATCAAATAACACCCTTGCATAAACATCATTAACAATGAAGGTACCTGTTATCACGTTATCGTCCTGAACGGCTTCTCGTGCATCCATTCGAAAGACCCTAGCATTGGTCTTTTTGGCTTCTTCAGGCTTTTTGGCATACTTAGGGCAGTTGGACTTGATGTGCCCCTTCTCGTTACAGTTATAGCACGTTGCATCCTTTATCTTCTTACACTCTATTGTCTTGTGCTCCTTGGATTTGCATAACCCACATGCATACGGTTTCGACTGGGACTTGGACTCAAGCCTGCATTTCCCAAAGTGACGTTTCTGACAAGTCTTGCACTTTGGTTTTTCATCTGTCTGCTGACTACCTTTGTGGGACCCAGACTTCTTCTGGTGGTCTGTATTACCCTTATGCTTCTTCTCAGATCGCCATGAGTTATCGTCCTCACGCTTTCTCTTACCTTCTTCCGAATTCTTATGCGACCTTAGCCTGACCGCATCCAAGGTAAGGGATAAAGATAGATCGGCTGCCGACCTAAAAGTAGCAGGTCATGATGCCTTGACACTAGCCTTGATCTCTGGGGCTAAACCCCCAATGAAACGAGCAATTCGCTTGGGTTCCGGTGTTACCAAATATGGAACCAGTCGAAACATGGTATTAAAGCTGGTAAGGTAAGTCTGACAGTCTAGTTTTATCATCACTAGAGACATGAAGTCTGACTCAATCTTTTCAACCTTATGCCGAGGGCAGTAATTTTCTTTGATGAGCACAACAAACTGATCCCAAGACAGATTGTACAATGGAATCTTCCCGGTAGCCTTGATTAAAGACCTCCACCAGGCTAGTGCTTCACCTTTAAACGACTGAGATACATACTTCACCACATCTCTATCAACGCAACCACTGATGTCTACCACGGTGTCCATTTCGTCCAACCATGTCATGCAATCCACAAC
Organism: Helianthus tuberosus; assembly: GCA_030545235.1. Lineage (NCBI taxonomy): Eukaryota > Viridiplantae > Streptophyta > Magnoliopsida > Asterales > Asteraceae > Helianthus > Helianthus tuberosus. The sequence continues at coordinate 155,536,742 of CM060409.1, forward strand.
CCCTTTTTCCCCAGTGAAATCTCTGGGCTTACAGGAGACGAAGTATTTGTAGGTACAGGACTTACTACGTGGTTCTCGCTTGAGCTCAATCTTCTTCAATGGAACACTATGCTGATTTGAGGAGTGATGATCATTATCATCCTTCTTTGATGGTGGCTTATCATGAGCCTCAGAGTGAGTCTTAGGTTTAGAGTGGGGTGCTGATAAGGTCCTGCTTCGGGTACCACTAGATTCATTAAATTGCCTATCCAAGGCCTTGGTAACAACATTATCAACCAATGCTTGAAGTTCCGCACCAGTTATGTTGATTCTGGTGGCATCTTGATTTTCCTTTGGGTGACTGTTGATTTCTTCAGACTCAGCCATGTAGTCTGATTGCTACATAAAATGATGACAGTGGCTTCTTAGAAGTTTATAATAGATTTGTCATCTTATTAATTTATTAACCATGGTATTAAAGAACCATATTAGCTAATTTGTTAAGTATTTCATTCAGGATTTTTCATTAATAACCCCTAGTTATAATTAAATACAGTGATGGCAAGAAGGCCAAGTCATAAGGACTCTTTTAAATTATTAGCCTAGATCTTATATGATCGAGGTACTTAGGTTTGAATCATAGTTCATTACCTTTCTTGACAGGGATTTGTAGGCTACGACTTTCTTTTGTCTTATATGACAATAATTATGGCCCGTAGGCCCTTAATCGCAAATAGATGTTTATATAATGAAGAAGGATTTTGAATAATCCAATATAAGAATGACATGTGTGATTTTACGAATCACATCAGTCAGGAATGTTAACATGTTTTCAGATGTTAACAAGGATTTGAATCTCTTTTTAAACAGGTTTTACCATTATGGCCAGGTCTTATAATGACATGCAGGCTAGGTTATCCCTTTAAGATTTTTATTTATATTTAAAAAATGGAATAAATCATAAATTGAGATTTTTAATCAGGATCTGAATCTAATTGAGGAACTACCATCATGGCCCTATCTTAAAATGACAGATGGGCTAGGTTTTTTTGCCCCTTTTTAGATTTTATTATAATAACAGATCTTTTAAAAGGAATGATAATTTTTATTTATTTCATAATTTATGTCTATGCATATAATTAACAAAAATGAAATTTTAAATTAAACCATTCCACTACAACATTTAAAGAGTACATTTTGCCCTAAACGGGACTTAACAGAAATACTTGCCCACGCAGGGGCTAAACAGAAAGACATGCCCACGCAGGGGCTAACAGAAACTACAAGTCCTCGCAGGGACTGATTACAGAAATAGATGTCCACGCAGGGACTTGATTAAACATTAAAGAAATACAATTAAACAAATAAAGGATTTAATGATCCTTTTTGGTCTTCCCTTTGATTAAGCTCGTCAGACCCTTGAAAATTCCTCGGTTTTGCATACACCCTTCCCGAACCTCCTGTTGCACCTGACTCAACCTTTGAAGAATCTCCTGATGCTGCGGTGGTGATATCACTGGCGGATGCGGAGGCTGCTGATACAGTGGAGGTTGAGGAGGTGGCGGTTGTTGATACCCATAAGGTGGGTACCCATAGTGTGGATATCCAGCTTGATATGGGACTCCAAAAGGTCCCTCGGGATGAAGCGCATTGTAGTTTGCTGCCGCTACCAGGTATGGGTCAGCCTCGGCGTAGTTGTAGTTGGTGTGGGTCGGCTGCTCAAAAGGGTTATATGTCGCTGCACCGGCGTATGTAGGTATTGGGTTGAAAGCCGCTGCATTGGTATAAGTAGGAATTGGGTTATCAAAACCCACTGGTGGCGGTGCAACCGGCGCAGACTGCACCTCAGAGACAGGGTTCGAAGACCCACCCATCTGTGGGTCTTCGCATAGTGGCGGATAATGACTGCCACTAGAATGTTGGGAAGTGCTGATGTGGACTCCCCCTCGCAGGGACATCCGTGCGGTTGTTCTCCTACGCCTCGGTGGCTCCGGAGTCTGTTGTTGTACTGGTGGTGGTGGCGGAGTGACCGCTACAAAATGGGAATCCTCGGAGGGATCCTGCTGCTGTAGTGAGTTATGGTAACTGGGAGTAAACACCCAGTCGATTTGTCTGAACCTCTCCTCATAGCTATCGGGACCATTATAAGGTGATCCCGGAAAGGGTGACCCATCCGAAATCTCGATGGGGTGGTTAGGGGTCCCGGTTGGAGGCTCGGCGGGATCCGTGTCTTCGTCCATGTCCATCGCATGGTCGCCCGAGAAATGGTCTTCATGTCCCAATGGGTTAAAACCCACTGATTCTTCAATGTAGTTTGCCGGGTTGAACCAGCTCTGGAAATAGGGCGTTGGGTCGCCGAAGGGTGAGTCGTGTGAGTTGAGGCTCTGCAGGGGTAAAAAGTAGTTATGGGAGTTGTGGGGCTCATTCTCCGACTGAGGCCCGTACGAGTTTTGGTAAGATGGTGAGGAGCTCAGCGAGACTGAGCGCCTTGCGGGTTCTGTAAAGGTCCTCCAGTTATCTTGAGGACTTCTGCTTTGAGTGTCGGATGGTGTTCGCCGGTGTGAAGGCCCGGCTTCGTGATCATTAGGGGCGACAAATGGTCCCTTGCCCCTTCCCCTACCTTGGAATCTTGGCGGCATTGTAGTAATTCATGTCAAAACAAACCAAAGGACAACAAAGAAATATAAAGGACAAAGTTAGAAATAAAAAAAATTGGATTAATCCTAAGTTCTTTGAGGACCAAGGGCTCGACGAGGAGGACTTAGTTGTGCTTTCAGGAGCACACACCCTAGGGTTTGCTCAGTGTCGAAGCTTTAGGGATCGTATTTACAACGAGACCAACATTGATCCTGCCTTCGCGAGCCACCTTCAGACCATTTGTCCACAGGTTGGGGGCGACTCAAGGCTCGCACCACTTGACCCGACACCAAACTCGTTTGATGTGAAATACTTTTCCAGTTTGGTGAGTAAAAAAGGACTTTTGAGCTCCGATCAAGCACTCTTGGAAGGTGGTGAAACTGCTGAGCTTGTTTTGAAATACACTGGGGATGTCGAAGAGTTCTGGGAGGATTTTGCAGAGTCTATGATTAAAATGGGTGATATAAAGCCATTAACAGGGAATAGAGGTGAAATTCGCAACCATTGTAGAAAAGTTAATTAAAGATATTAAGATTCGTTTGAGCAGGTTGATTTGTTTTATGATAATCTAATTATATTATAAATTTTTGGGTTTTGTTTTCTAGTTTTGTTGGTGGGATGTCTATCTTGAAATTGTATATCTTTTGCTTTTCAAATTAAAATTGTTTGCAATTTGTTTGTAATAAAAGAATAAGTTTTGTTCTTTATTGCTTGTTATCTCAATTACTACTTTTATCAACAAAAATAAAGTCCTTTTCCACGTTTCTAGTGTCTTGCTTGGGTGATTTATTGTATTGGTTTTTGGCTGAAAAACATAAACAAGTCATTTCCACGTTTCCATGATTCCAAAAAAAATATTACAAAACAAAAAAAAAACAAAACAAAAAAAACGAAACAAATAAATAAAAAACTATTAAGCTAGAGTCCATATTTTAACAGATTTGTTGCCGACGCATTTGGGCTAGAATCAACGCGTCGCCTGTGAGATGGTCGATGGGTTTAGACAAAGATTCAATATCTTTCTCCATTTGTCTCGATTCTTGTATCGTGACAAACTTTTTGTTTCCAGTGTTTCTTTCCTCCAGAGTGGTAAACGCCTATGACCGGTAGGTTGAAACTCGGTTGCGAATGCGTGAAGTTCGGGTTATAGGGTCTTAACGGCACACCTAATGGGGGTCGGAAGGGATTCATGCTTGCGGGTGAAAAGTTAAAAAAAATATTGGAGAAAGTTTTTAAAAATTAGAGAATGTGGGTGAAAAGTTTATAAATAATGAGGTGAAAATTGGGGATTATATAGGGTTAAAAGTTGAAATAAAAAAAATAAGTAGTTAATGCATTTGACCGTTTGATCAACGGTACAATTTTGAAACTCGTGCGGGCTCCGACGTGGTTTAAAAAACGCTTTTCGAATTTCTGGTACAAAAGTGCCCGGGGGTGGTGGCTCCGGCGTGGTGGGGCGTTTTTTTTGTAAAAAAACGCCCAAAAACATAGCGACTATGGGTGGTCTAAGTGGTTTAAAAAGAGAAGTTGGTGTGAATATTCGTTCCTAATCTATTATCAACTTAATAAATCTAACTTCACGGGTGGAGATTCGTTAGGGCCAGACCCCCCCCCCCCCCCCTAAATTTTTCGTTTTATGGTGTTAATTTTACCGATCTTTTTTTTTCTTGAATTTTTTTAGTGTAAAGCATTGAATTTTGAGAGTCCACAATCTCCCGCTGATTTTTCATTCAAGATCCGCCAATGTGTAACTTGTAAGTTGTGATCGGTACACTACTGGTGAGAAGGATATAATAATGATTTGTGCCAGCTTGTTACAAGGAGAATGCGTAGGTGATCTCTACCTTATTAGAAAGATGTTTTGTGATCACTACAATTATTGGTGATCACTCCCAAGCTTAATGAGATGTGATGAGGTGATTACTACCTTCTTAATAACATTTTGTAATGGTGAAGATTAAGAAGTAGACGTAAGGTAAATTTTTAAACACCCACCGTAACTGTTATATAGGGGAAGGATCACGAAAAAGTGGATTTTGTCTAAATAGCATAAGAAGGATTGTGATGATGATATGCGGCACTCCTAATAAGTAGGAATGAATGACATTTTGGTGCTTATAAATAGAAGTAAAAATGACATGTGGCACTCCTTTTGTTTTTTTAAAAATACAACAAAAAAATCTAGTACAAAAAAATTGAGCACAAATAAATCTAGTACAAAAAAATATAGCACAAAATATGTAGTACAAAAAAATATAGCACAAATACATCTAGTACAAAAAAATATAGCACAAAAAAATTCAGCAAAAAATGTAGTACAAAAAAATTCAGCACAAAAAATTGAGAAAAAAAATTAAGACAAAAAAATTAAGCACAAAAAATTTAGCACAAAAATATAGTACAAAAATTTAGCATAAAAAAATGTTATACAATATAGAAATACAACACATTTTAGTGGGTTTTTTTAGTCTTCATATTTTATATAGTAATATGGTACTAAAATTAAAGATTAAAAAAACGCTCGATTTTACTGTGAAATTTTTATGAAAAAATAATGTCGTATAAAAAAGTTATGAACGTTTAAAAAACGGGGCTGGAATATGCATGTGTCTTGCATGTGAAGAGAGAAAATTCATAAATAGAATTTACCCAAGATACCATTGCACTCCTCCTTTTTCATACACTTTCATCTTAACCATTGATTTGAAAAATGAATGGTTAAGATTCTTTCTCATCCTACTTAGGTAAAATAAACTTTTTTTTTTTTTGATATTATTCCCTGTTATACATTCGGTGTCATATACTCTCTTATTTCTTTATATACGTGCGAATTGTATATATTATTTCCAAAAACTAAACCAAAGTTGTTAAAAGTCGATTTTCTTTTTTTTAAAAACCCCATATTCTCTCTATGAAAAAACCTCTCTATTCTTAAAGATAGATGTGAGATTTGTCTGTCTCAGACCCTACCATTAACTATGTTATTTGCGAGATTTACAGGGTATACTTGCTGTCGTTGTACCCTATTTTCTCTTTGGGTTCGTCATGTCGCAGGTTTTGGATGACTCTTGATTAGATGTACATAGTCGATATCACCTACATATCTTCTTCATTAATATCTTAATCATCGATATATTACTATTTACCACATTTAAGCATGACAAATTCTTTGATAGCTTTGAAGATTAATATTAACCAAGTCAAATATAACTATGAATCTTATACATGACATGTTACTTAACCCATCAACTCTTACCTATTCTGAACAGGACTAGGTAATAGGAATTTTTATTATACTAAATCAATAATCAAACTTTCAAAACGTGCCACACGATTTTCAACAAAGGGGTCCGTGTGTCTTTTGCATTACATTAACTTAAGTGAGTTATTTTATGAATTATTACATTTTTTTATGAGTGAATAGCGTTTATTTTTTTTTTTTTTTTCCTTTTCATAAACTAATTTGAAGTCAATATGCGATTGTGCCACTCATCCTTAATGACGACCCTGACGAATAAACTGCTTTTTATGCAACAAGAAAAACAAACTAAAGTTATTAAATTTGTATGTACAAGCGTGTTTTTAAGTAGTCACGAAGTTTCTTTTTAATGACTTTTTAGTATTTATAAAAACGACAGTCTTAAGCTAGCTTTAAAGTAATGATGATTTTATTTTTATTTTTATTTTTTGAAAAGTGGTTCAATTTCATGAACCACTTATTGTAGTAGTATTTAATCTAACTTAATATATATAACCAAGTAGCAAATTTATTTAACAATTACAAATTATTTTACAAATGAAAAATCTACTGTATTAATGTGCCAACTACATCCACCAAATACATGTATTAATATGCTCATGTATTACTTAAGAGATGTTTCTGATACAATTTTTGAAATTACTAAGCAAAATTTACATTTTTGTATGTTAACTGAGTTTGACAAATTCTTTTGGGCAACTAAAATATATAACTGCTAGCCAAGTCAACTTATGGGATTATGATATCAACCAGTGTTCCTAATACTTCGTATTAGTTTTTGTCTATGACTATTTCCAAAACCAACCACCCTTAACTCCTTATAAATATAACATGACTTGTGTTTTTGTAAATACAGCACAACCCAACTCAATACAATATAAAGATTTGTACTTAAAACCCTTTTCGATACAATTATTATGGTGAAGATGAATATCATATGCTTCTTATCTCTTTTTCTTTCTCTCATTCTTTCTATTGCTACAGCATCGTCAAACTCAGGTTTGTCATCAAGTTACTATGACCGAGTGTGCCCTGAAGCTCTCCCGACCATCAAACGTGTGGTGGAGGATGCATTGGCACAAGAACGTCGAATGGGCGCTTCTCTATTGCGTCTTCATTTTCATGATTGTTTTGTTAACGTAAGTAACTTCTTTCTACCAACTTATAATTGAAATTTTGCAATCGTTATCCATCATAATAGAACTAACACATTCATTAAGTGTTCAAGTTGATAACAACAATGCCAGTTTTGCACATTGCAATACGATAGGCTCATGTAATATAAACATTTATCTTAATGTTCTTCTACTTTAAAAAGTTAATTTGTTTTTATTTGTTATTTGATTAAACATGTAAATTTCATCAAACTTATGTACCTTTGCTAAACTGAGCAATCAAAAACTTCCATTATACTTTCTATTGATTTGACAACAATTTTAAATTCTGACGTTTAATAACTATAGCAAAAATTGGTTTTATATAATAATGATGCATTAATTAGTAACTTATGAATAAGGTGTTGCAAGATGAAGTGTTATGTTGTATAGCAATGTTTGCATTTAAGAGATTGGAAAGTGTTGGTGTTATTTTTTGAGATTATTTTCTATATGATATAGGGATGTGATGCTTCCATACTTTTGGATCAAACATCAACAATAGATAGTGAGAAAAATGCAGGCCCCAATGCAAATTCAGCCCGGGGATTCGAGGTTATTGACAAAATCAAAGATGAGGTCGACAAAGTTTGTGGTCGCCATGTGGTTTCTTGTGCTGATATCTTAGCTGTTGCTGCTCGTGATTCTGTCGTTGGGGTAAGTAAAATACACTTAACAAGTTTCCAATAGTTCAACCGAGCATACCTATGTGGTACAACTTGGCATGCATATTTTCATCAAAGATATTATTTTGCAATATATGTTGAAAAAAAAAAGTTTGTATGATGATGCATTTTTTTAAGGTAATTCTAAAACTTTCATGCTATGCAGCTTGGTGGCCCATCATGGAAAGTGAAGCTTGGAAGAAGAGACTCAACCATGGCTAGCCAAACCGCAGCTAACGCCAATATCCCAGCACCGTCCATGGACTTACCCACCCTGATAAAAAACTTCGAGGATCAAGGGCTAGATGAGGAGGACTTGGTTGTACTTTCAGGTGCACACACTCTAGGGTTTGCTCAGTGTCGAACCTTTAGGCCTCGTATTTACAGTGATACCAATATAGATCCAGCCTTTGCGAGCCATCTTCGAACCATTTGTCCACAAGTTGGGGGTGACTCAACCCTCGCACCACTTGACCCGACACCAAGCTCGTTTGATGTAAAATACTTCACTAATTTGGTGAGTAAAAAAGGGCTTTTGAACTCTGATCAAGCAATATTTAGTGGTGGCGAAACTGCTGAGCTTGTTTCGAAATACAGTGGTTCCCACGAAGAATTCTGGGAGGATTTCGCAGAATCTATGATTAAAATGGGTGATATAAAGCCATTAACAGGGAATAGAGGTGAAATTCGCAACAACTGCAGAAAAGTTAATTCAGATTATTAAAAGTCGGTCGAGCGGGTTGAATTCTTTTATGATAACTTATTATATTTTGAATTTCCAGGTTTTGTTTTCTACTTTTGTTGTCGGGATGTTGATTTCTTGAAAAAAAATGTAGTTTTGTGTATATTTTCAAATTAAATTGTTTGTAATTTGTTTTTTATTTTGTTAAACAATAATATATGTTCTTTGTGTGTATATTAATGTTTGTTGGCACAAGATCAAATACAAATAAACTTAACCTACTAAACATACAAATTGAAGGAAAAGTAAAAAATACAAGGTGGTTTTTTTTTAATTACCATCAACTATCAAAGTTACTATATAAATGTGAACTCAATCAAAAATACCTAAAAAACACAAAAAAAAAAATTAATATTTTTTATAAAAAAAAATTGCTACATTTTGTTAGAAAAAAAAATTTGCTACTAAAAGAAGCGATTTTTTTTATAAAAAATATTAAAAAAATATATATTTTGTGTGTGTGTGTGTTTTTTTAGGGTTTAGTTTTTAGCATTTTAGCTTGGGTGGGGAGGGGGGTTTAGGTTTTTTTTTTTTTTTTTGGGGTGGGGGGGGGGGGGGGGGGGGGGTTAGGTTTTTAGGGGTGGGGGGGGGGGGGGGGGGGGTTAAGTTTTTAGGGGAGGGGGGTGTTAGGTTTTTTAGATATATTTGTAGAGTAGGGTGTTAGGTTTTTTAGATATATTTGTAGAGTAACTTTGATAGTTATTGATAATTACAGCTTAGATTTTTCTTCTAATAATTATTTATATTATGGTCAATACAATATTCATACCTTTAAAGGATGCAAGTTACGTAAATTTACATGAAGGATTACTGGATTAGTTCTTAATAAAGATATGCCGGGAAGATTGTATCTAAAATTGATTACGTCACTCATATATGTTTTTTTTTTCAACAATACTTAAGCACAAACTAATGTAGTTTTAATAAAGAATAGTAGTAAGACTCGTGTGCAAACACGGATGGTTTTTAGAAAACCATGCATAACACATTTTACTAGAAAGTATAGATATGTGTATAGATATTGTACCAAAATATGTTATCTATTATAGCTAATAGACAACTATAAACATAGATCATCAGTTAATATATTAGTTACATACGACTATTTCCATTCTCCTATACAAAAATGGGAGTATCCACCCATTGACAATGTAAATTGTTTATAGACATAAGTACATATAAAAGATGTCTAACAAACTTAATAGAATTTGAATACAACTTAAGTTTCAACAAACATTAACTACGAACACACGATCACCTACCTCAACAACTTTCATCACAACTCAATCCAGAGCGTGTTACTGTCACAGCCCGATATTTCCACGTATTACCGGTGGGCCCGGTGGGGAGTATCGTGACGTAGTTGATATCATCATAGTCAAACAACACAATTTAAATGCACAGCGGAAGCAAAAGATGAATCACATTACAAACCAAATAAAATAGTAATATCAAAGTATCACAACCGGACTGTAATAGATCCACAGGCGGAACAAAAGATAAAAAGATTATTGTGTTGGGTTTTGTACATGTTTATCAAAGTAATTTTATCCTAATAAAATCAAAACGCAGCGGAGTATTTATTTAAAACATGTTACTTACAAGATATAAAACTCATTTTATATGTAAAACCCAATCCCGGATCCATATACGAATATGCCTGCTATAAAAATTAAAACACAACCATAGGGTGTTTAGAATACTACCTTCCAAGGAGTAGAGGATATGAAGAAGATGATGCTTCTTGAACGGTTGCCTTCAAGTGTAGAAGACCTCAAGCTTGTATACCCCAAGCCTTCCAACAAACACCTTAGTTTTAGCTAGGATTTCTACACTTATGAACTCACTATTGAAACCCTCTTGAAGCCATCATATGGCCGAAAATATGAGAGGAAGTTGTGGAGTTCTTGCACTTGATTTATGAACTTGAAAAAGCCTACTAGATCAACCACACATGACCCGATTGTTAGAGAGTCTTACACTTGATTTCTCAACTTGAAAAACTCTCTTGGATAAGCATGTTATGGCCGAAAATATTCAGCCATTTTTCTCCTACTTCTTCAAGTTCATCTATTCCTTCTTGTTAGATTTTTGTCATACAAAATGTTAATAAAAGTAGTGAGAGAATGTGCCACCCAATTCACCCAATGCATGAACATCTAGACATGCATAAATGCATGTATTTCAATTGGACCACAATGGTCTTGGAAAGACCATCCAATCAAGATCCTCTAACTTGCATGCATTGTGATTTGCCACTTTTGTCTTGGGAAGAGGGGGCGGCCTAGCTTAATTTTTAAAAAAAAATTCAATTTCTTTTATAAAATATAAGTCTTACATATATATTTTATAACTTTTATAAAATTTAACATCATATGTTATAAGACTTATGCTATTTTTATTATGTTATTTAACCAATTAAATAACAAAATAAAAAATATTCTCTCAAAATAAATTATCCATATAATTTATTAGTTTGTCAAGTGCAATTATTTAGAAAACCAATTTCTAAATATTCTAAGTGTTGATATTTATTTATTTGATCATATCATAAATAAATATTGTAAGTGTTTGTCTAGCTTGTTATTGGGTATGACTCGACTTGGATCATAACGTACTAGCCACATCAATTTAATATGTGTCTTGGGCATACAGAGTCCAACAATCTCCCACTTGCACAAGATACATAGAAGATTGATGCAAGTAGTAAATAACGCCTAACTACGGTTTACTACCCCTAATACGTATGACTATATGTGCCATTCAATAACATCATCCCCTTCAAGTCCCTTACTTGAACATGATTTAGGTGAATCTATCATTTATCCTTTCGTTACAGATGTCATGTCAAATCCAGAGACACAGAGTGATCACTCTCTGTTGATTTAACTTTAGCAGGCCTTAGACATCTTACTCTCAACGAATAAGGGGAACAAATCCCATCTTGACTACATACGTCTCTCACAATCACCTTGTACCATACCTGAGCTTAGCCTTATGTACTGTCATATTACTGACAGCGAAGAAATAAGTCAAGGCATAATATTTGGTGAATATCAAGACCCAATATGTATCTCAGGTCTGAGGATACTATGATATTCTCCTTTACTCAAATTTACTTATGATCAATCACAGATGATTCCATGCAGTAATATTTGAGAGCGAGTCAATCCAATATTTGTATCCCACAAATATCTATGAACCTTGGTAGCAACACTTTGCTCTATATTCATATCTAATGAATATCCACCAATCCAAATTCATAATAGTCTTACATTCATATTTGTTCCCACAATTATGATCGACTACGGACATTTAGAATAAGTAACTTATTCACGGATTTAAACATGCTAATATGGAACATAACTCAACATACCATAAAGAGTTATAATAACAATTGTTCCAATATCCAAATACAAAATAGATCAAATCCAATCACTAGAATATCGAAGTCCTAAGGCACAAGTATGACCCTTTCATGCTTTGCCCATTCAAGGAGCTTCGTGAGTGGATCCGCAATATTTTGATCAGTGTGAACTTTGCGAATACATATCTTTCTCTTTTTCAACTTCATCCCTTATGCAGTTGAAAGTCCGCTCAATGTGCCTAGTCTTTCGATGTACACGAGGTTCCTTGATTTAAGCAATCGCACCATCGTTATCACAAAGATCTCTAAGGGTCCTGAATGGTAGGGACTACCCCTAGATTGGCAATAATTCAAGTGGCAGATCCATATGAATTATCACAATCAATGAAGCGGCGATGTATTCTGATAATGTAGTGGACAATGCTACCCTGATTGTGATCGAGGACCATTTCGATCAGTTTGGAAACTCGTATCTATGTAACCCTTTACAACGAATTCCGAAACTCGTATCCCTGTAACCTTTTACAACGAGTTCTTTTCACCAGATCCATATATTAGAAATATATCCTTAGTCCTTCTAAGGTATTTCAATATACTTTCTAATAGTCATCCAATGACCGTTATTTGGATTTTACTGGTATCTTCTCGTCATGCTTAAAGCGCATAACTTGTCCGGTCTAGTACATATCATTACATACATAATGAATCCTATAGCTGACGTATATGGGATTCCTTTCATTCTTTCTTGCTCATCCTTTGAGCTTGGACATTGAAACGCATTCAATATTGTCCACTCTTTGAATAGGTACCAAACCTTTCATAGAGTTCTCTATCTTGAACCCTTTCAAGACTTTGTCAATGTATGCACTTTAGTTTAAACCTATCAAGCTCCTTGATCTATCCCTGTAGATCTTTACTCCCAAAATATAGGCGGCTTCTCCAAGATCCTTAATTGAAAAGCAACTTTCAAGCCTGTCTTTTACACCCTCCAAGGTTGGAATGTTATTTCCAAATAGTAGAATGTCATCGACATATAATACTAAGAAAGTAATGATGCTCCCACTAGCCTTCTTATACACAAGATTTATCAACGTTCTTGATGAATCCATATTCCCTAATCTCTTCATCAAAACGGTGATTTCAATTTCTAGATGCTTGTTTCAATCTATAGATTGATTTCTTTAACTTGCATATTTTGTTAGGATGTTTAGGATCGACAAAACCTTCAGGCTGAACCATATAGACATCTTTTTCAAGATATCCATTAAGGAAAGCCGTTTTGATATCCATTTGCCAAATCTCATAATCATATTATGCAGGTATGGCAAATATTATCCTTATTGACTTTAGCATCGCCATTGGCGAGAAGGTCTCATCATAATCAACCCTTTGATTTTGAGTGAAACCTTATGCTACAAGTCTCGCTTTACAAGTATCCAAGTTACCATGCATATCGGTTTTCTTCTTGAAAACCAAATTACTTCCAACTACTTTGGAGTTTAAGAGGTGCTACAACCAATTTCCATACTTGGTTGTGATACATGGACTGCATCTTTACGTTCATGGCTTCAAGCCATTTGTCACAATCGAATTTTGACATTGCATCATGGTATGTGGTAGGTTCACCCGAATCTACCACGTAGCATCCATCCTTGAAAAATCCATATCCTTCAGGTGGACTACTTATTCTACCAGATCTGCGAACGTTTTGTGTGTGATGATCAACCACTTGATCGTTTTCAACAACCTCTTGTTGAGCGCTAGTTTCAACCAACCGTGTATTGGCATGTGGTTCTTGATCCTCATCTAGTTCCACTGTTCTACTAGTTCCTTCCATTAGGAACTTATCTTCCAAGAACTTTGCCTATCGAGCAACAAATACTTTTTGCTCTGTTGGATCGTAGAAATAATATCCTATATCATCTTTAGGATATCCTACGAAGATACACTTAGTGGATCGTACTTCCAACTTGTTTGGGGTGTATTGCTTCACATAAGCTTCACAACCCATACCTTTTAAATATGATAATGATGGAGCCCTTCCATGTCATATTTCAAAAGACGTCGTATCCACTTTCTTGGTTGGGGCCATATGGGCCACGGAGAGCAAAGCGTAACCCCAAAGTGATAGAGATAATGCGCTCCTAGCCATCATGGATCGAACCATATCTAATAGAGTTCGATTCCTCCTCTATCAAAACGAAGAACTTTAAAAGAGTTGATTTTGTACTTCATCTTTTGAAGATTCTGAACGTTTCAAAACTTCTTCTTTGTGTCAAGTACACATAACCATAACTACTATAGTTGTCGGTTAAAGTAATGAAGTATCTTTCACCATTCCTAGTCATTGGCTTAAAAGGATCACATACATTCGAATGTATGATACCTAAGAAATCTATTGCCCTTTCCCACTAAAGGGTTTCTTAGTCATTTTACCTTGTAAACAAGATTCACATGTATCAAATGAACCAATTTCATTTGTTTCCAAAAGATCATTCTTTCGAAGTGTTTACATGCGACATCTGTTTATATGACCAAGGCGATAATGCCAAAGATAAGTCTCACTCAAATCCATTTTGAGTTTGTTGGTGATTGCTTGGTACATTGAACTATCAAATGATGTATTATTATGAACCAATTCATAACTACCATTTGAAGGCATAGTTTTAAAGTAAAACATGTCATTCATCGAAATATAAATGTCATTGTTTACAAACTTTAAATCAAAACATATTGTCTCAAAAGGGAAACTTAAATAATGTTCCTAGTCAAACTAGGAGCATTCAAAAACATTTTAAAACAATTTCCAAACCATTTGGAAGTTTCAAAACCTAGTCTCCTTTCTTGTAATGTTTATTTCTTTTGAACCTTTTGCAACGAATTGCAAACATGAGTTCCACATCCAGTATCTAATACCCATGTGTTAGAAGAGATAACATTAAGGTCAATATGTATTATTAAGATTGTACCTGAGGTTTGCCTAGCATCCCTCTTGTTTTTCAACTCTTTGAGATAGATTGGACAATTCCTATTTAAATGCCCTATCTCACCACACTTAAAGCATGGATCGTTCGTGGCAACCTTTGCCTTCTTCTCTTTTGGTTTCGGTGGTTTCGCTTTAGTCTTTCTAATTCTTTCCCTTTGATGTGCCCCTTTCCTTTGGCAACATTTGCTTTGGTGTCGAGGTGATGCCCTTTCTTTGTTACCACCCTCATTGATCGTTAGAATGGATAAAACCCTTTTATCCATATTGAGCCTTTCGAGGTGAGCCTTTCGAGGTGATCACCTTTCTTGTAATGTTTATTTCTTTTGAACCTTTTGCAACGAATTGCAAACATGAGTTCCACATCCAGTATCTAATACCCATGTGTTAGAAGAGATAACATTAAGGTCAATATGTATTATTAAGATTGTACCTGAGGTTTGCCTAGCATCCCTCTTGTTTTTCAACTCTTTGAGATAGATTGGACAATTCCTATTTAAATGCCCTATCTCACCACACTTAAAGCATGGATCGTTCGTGGCAACCTTTGCCTTCTTCTCTTTTGGTTTCGGTGGTTTCGCTTTAGTCTTTCTAATTCTTTCCCTTTGATGTGCCCCTTTCCTTTGGCAACATTTGCTTTGGTGTCGAGGTGATGCCCTTTCTTTGTTACCACCCTCATTGATCGTTAGAATGGATAAAACCCTTTTATCCATATTGAGCCTTTCGAGGTGATCAATGTGGCTTTTCATCTTAAAGACATAAGATGAGTCCGATTGGGTTTCCTCCATTCGACATACATGAAGTGCTCGAACCGTTTCGAAGCGTTCTACCCATAGGAACATTTCCTACAATTGGTTAATCATGTCGTATGCTCATGATGTTCAAAAACTTTTTGAATCTCGGGAATCATAATTCCTAACATGAGGCAAGAGGCTTACGTAGTATCCTCGATATACTTAATCCAATCGTTATACGCATCCTTATCTTCCATAAGATGTTCATCGGGATTAGGATCGTTTTCTATGATAGGTTACGGACGGTTTGGGTAATATTGTTAGCGGCCATCTACAAAATTTAACAAGGTTCAATTTTAGTATTTTCGATATTATTATATTTTAATCAATAATACCCTTTGTGTCTCATAGACAATTAATAATTAAAATCTAGAATCCAACGTTACATTTAAATATTGGTTAGGTGACCTTTATCCCTCTATTTAAATTAACAAGGTAGTCAACGTTTGACAATTGCAGCTCTTTGCAACTTCTAGCCAAATGGGATCGGTTAAACGTCTTTATGTTTAGTTGGCATGTTTAATCCCATCAACATCGTTTGTTCGCCATGCTTCGGTGACCCTAAGTTCATGGTTTCTAAATCAAGTCGTCCAACTTACACACACGTGTGAGTTTATACACATAAGTGGTTAGGTGACCTTTATCCCACAAACATGGTAAACCCACCTCGAATATACAAGTTCCCTCAAATGTGGTTAGGTGACCTTTATCCCACGAAAGAGTTCCAAAGTGTTTCGAGTGTTGTATAAAAGGATGATGTTTGACTTGTTTTATAAAAGGGATTTTTGAGTTTTCAAAAATTCTAGTTTAGAAAACTTTATGTACCATACATTTGCATGCATTCAAATCCTTGGTACTTTTGTGAAACAAATTTTCAAGGTTCTTTTTAATAAAACCCATTTTATTATAAAATCATTAATTTTTAATAACCTTTTATTAACCAATTTTAATGATCTTTTAAAGAACCAATTTTAAGCTTGTTGTTGATTATTAGTTTGTTAAGCATGCATATCCAAATATCATCTAAACAACATAAATAAACAACCACACAAGCACAACATACATAACAATAGGTGCATAACCATAGCCAACTATTTTGACCACACTTGTTAGCCGAAACAAGTGTGCCAAAAGGTCCTTCCTAAGGGGTGAATATTGACACAAATAATGTGTCGTTGAACTCCCACTTGATTCCGCATCCAAATGCTTCAAGTCTCCCTTTTGTGTTGTGATTTCTCCACTTTCTTTGAGCTTCCAAAATGTACTTTAATTCAGCTCCAAACTCCTTTGGGCTCCGAAAATGTGTTTTGGTTTTCGGGCTAAAATCCCGTTAAGAACTATGAAGTCCTTTATGCCCGAAATTGGCAAAAACCAAAACCGCATTTTTGTGTGCATCTTCTTTTACAAAATATATCCTAATACATTTTTTCTAGTAAAATAAAATGCACCTAGTCTATTTATTTTACATGCCAAATGAAAAATAAATAAATTACATATCTTTACAAATGGAAGACAAAATAATAATTATTACAACCTTTGAAATAATTAAATATAAATCACAAACACAAACATATTCATACAAGGTCATGGCTAGGTTATGAACACCAAAATATATATATCCAAATATATAAAATTCAAGAAGCAAAACGGTTCCCTTTTACAACCTACAATTTTCGGTCAAGAATGAAAAACCGAAAAATGTGGGTTTTTGTCCAAACAAACAAATCATCCATATGAAATAATTTTTCAAGATTCATTTATGCATGTAAGAATATAATCTTGAAAAACAAAGGGATAACCATACTTAAAATTTCGGCCATAGGGTTTTCACCAAACCCGAAACCCGAAAATTTTAAGTCCATTGAAGCATGCACTCATATAAGCGGCTCTGATGCCACTGTTGGGTTTTGTACATGTTTATCAAAGTAATTTTATCCTAATAAAATCAAAACGCAGCGGAGTATTTATTTAAAACATGTTACTTACAAGATATAAAACCCATTTTATATGTAAAACCCAATCCCGGATCCATATACGAATATGCATGCTATAAAAATTAAAACACAACCATAGGGTGTTTAGAATACTACCTTCCAAGGAGTAGAGGATATGAAGAAGATGATGCTTCTTGAACGGTTTCCTTCAAGTGTAGAAGACCTCAAGCTTGTATACCCCAAGCCTTCCAACAAACACCTTAGTTTTAGCTAGGATTTCTACACTTATGAACTCACTATTGAAACCCTCTTGAAGCCATCATATGGCCGAAAATATGAGAGGAAGTTGTGGAGTTCTTGCACTTGATTTATGAACTTGAAAAAGCCTACTAGATCAACCACACATGACCCGATTGTTAGAGAGTCTTACACTTGATTTCTCAACTTGAAAAACTCTCTTGGATGAGCATGTTATGGCCGAAAATATTCAGCCATTTTTCTCCTACTTCTACAAGTTCATCTCTTCCTTCTTGTTAGATTTTTGTCATACAAAATGTTAATAAAAGTAGTGAGAGAATGTGCCACCCAATTCACCCAATGCATGAACATCTAGACATGCATAAATGCATGTATTTCAATTGGACCACAATGGTCTTGGAAAGACCATCCAATCAAGATCATCTAACTTGCATGCATTGTGATTTGCCACTTTTGTCTTGGGAAGAGGGGGCGGCCTAGCTTAATTTTAAAAAAAAAATTCAATTTCTTTTATAAAATATAAGTCTTACATATATATTTTATAACTTTTATAAAATTTAACATCATATGTTATAAGACTTATTCTATTTTTATTATGTTATTTAACCAATTAAATAACAAAATAAAAAATATTCTCTCAAAATAAATTATCCATATCATTTATTAGTTTGTCAAGTGCAATTATTTAGAAAACCAATTTCTAAATATTCTAAGTGTTGATATTTATTTATTTGATCATATCATAAATAAATATTGTAAGTGTTTGTCTAGCTTGTTATTGGGTATGACTCGACTTGGATCATAACGTACTAGCCACATCAATTTAATATGTGTCTTGGGCATACAGAGTCCAACATATTGTTCAACAGACTTTAACATCTAGAGCTTGCAAGACTTGATTTATGATGCCAGGAGTAACCAGCCTATTTCGTCTAGTACATGCACTTAACCTTTTTGGAAAATACGTCAGTTTACACTGGTAAATAGAATTAACTGACTCATTTTGAAAATGTTTAAGAAAATTAATTTGAATGCACACGGCACAAAATATCTTTTATAACTTGGGACAATTATTTAGAAATAATCTTGTATACAGTTTTACTTATTTGTCGTCCGTCAGGGCCGGTTGGTAGAGCCGGTCAAGATTAACTGACACGCCACAGGTATAATGCCCACAAGGTTGATTCCTTTATAGTGGATTACCAGTTTTTACATAATGCAACTGTCAGGTGTATGCCTACACCCCGTGCTTAGGTCGTGGCCATTTCTTTGAATGATGCCAAGGATATCCGTGACATGGTCATTTAACCCCCAAAGGCCATACACTAAATAATACAGATTAAAACGAGTTATGTAATTGCATTAATCACAATCCGATTTAAATGACTACATACCCGACCAAGCGGTATTATTATAATACCGTATCCCAAGCCCGTATAAGGAAAATAAGTTAAAAGTATTTACCTGAGCAAATTTATACAATTTATCCCAGTCGTATACCACCAAGCAAGTACAGGTAGCTTTTACTGGGCTCCTAAATCTGGAACGAAGGTTTTAATAACCTATTAGATTCATAACGGGTCTTAAATAAGTCTAAACTAGACCGGTTAGTTTTAAAGGAAGATATACGGTTCAAAACGCACGATTAAGCGATGACCGGATTAGAGTGTGATTTAGACCCGACAAGTTTGAATACTTGTATAGTATGGGTAAACTAACCACATTCTGGATTTTGAGATAAAAACGATAAGGTTTGACCCGTTTCGGCTAATTTATGCAAACTAGTTACATAAACCGCGCCGAACGCGAATAATGCGTAACGGGTGACCAAATGAGTCATGAACAGGTTTTCTAAGTTAATATGCCTTAAATATATTGTGATATCAGTAGGATACCTTCCATTATGCCCAAAACGAATTTAAACTCAAACTATGCGCCGTAGGGGCATTTTGGTCATTTTAAAGCTTATAAAAGAGTTTAAATATAAATCTGAGTTTCAGGTCTGATGTATTCAGTAAAAATAATTATTTTTATAAGTCATAACAGTAGGGTATGGTATATAAGTGAAATTTACCTTTTATAAGTAAACTATGCACCGTAGGGGCATTTTGGTAATTTCACATAGGCTTTAAAGGTCAAAATAGGGAATCTGAGTTTAAAAACTTTTCTTTACTGTTAAAATATATATATTTACTTAAAACATCAGTAGGTATCAAACCTTATATGTTGAAAATAGTTTTAACTTACATTATGCGCTAAAAACGCGTAAAAAGGCGATTTCAAGCGATTTCCGGGTTTTATATGAAAAACTGATATTTTTATCATTCCAGAAAGCTTAAAATTTTTTATTTATCATAACAAATCAGTAGCAAAAGGTTTGGTGTCCAAATGTTTTGTAAAACTCATTTTATAGGCCAAAAGGGCAAAACCGACAATAACCGAATCAAAGGTATAACTCTATGTTATGCTCAGCATAAAAATAAATAAAAATATTCAAAAATCCCAAATTATTATTTTACATCAGTGGGTAAAAAGTTTGGTATAAAAAATTAGGTTTAGATAGGCTATACGCTAATTACGCCGTTTAATTAATAAAAAACTTTCTAATTAAGCTATTGAGCATAACTCTTAATCTAGACCTCCAATTGATGTGAAAATTTAGGGACATGTTTATAAATCAATAATAAAGATTATTGTCTTCTCACATTTTTAAAATTCTTGTTTTAAGGTCAAAAGGGCATATTGATCAACATTTAGGCATATAACGGAAACTTGCATATGAATCGGATAACTAATGAACCAAGTTGTATAACGTCAGAGGGTTACACTAATTAATAACCCGATCCTAATAGAGCTCTAAGGCAATTCTAAAACATGCTCTAATGGGTCAGAACTGAAAGTCAAAGCAAAAGTCTACTTTTGCGACTTTCGGTTCCGAACCGAGCTTAAACTGAAAATTGTCGGGTTGAACATGCCTAGACATGTTCTTACATTAATTACCAAGTTATACAAGTGATAAAATAGGTTTCATAGCTTCTACATTGTTAATTATGTTTTTATGCGAAAATTAGCTTTCTGTTGACTTTTTAAAATTAACTTTGACCCGACAATTGACCTAGTTAGAGTGGGAATCAGAGGGTGCCATTTTAAGGGTTTATTACCCACATAATTACCAACTCAAAGCTACTTCTAATTCGTGATTTGATTGGACAAATTTTAATTAATCACGAAGTCAAACCTTAATTACGATGGTTGGACTTTAGGCTAATTAACTAAGTAAAACTGAATTAAGGAAGATTAAGGACACTTACTGAAGTCCTATGCACGACTAAGAATGCTTGGGAAGTGGTCTTGAGCTCCAGAAATCCTCAGAACAAGAGTTTGGAAGCTTTCCAAGTGAATTGCTCAAGTGTGAGTTCACAAGTGCAACTATGAGCTCTATATATATCCAAGGAAGGTCATGGAGATTGCTCCAGGTGTTAAGGGAACTCCAGGGATGAAGACAAGTGCCTAGAGACGTGTATCAAGCAGCTAGAGGGTGGCTAACTCGCTGAATCGCATAAACATGCAAGCTGCCACGTTTAAACAGGTTTTCTGAGCTGGCACTCACTCGCGCCACGTGACGGGGAGGCACCCCAGCTGGCGGCGTAGCGCCAGCAACCATCTGATCAGCAATTCAAGTTTCACAAATGTCATTTTCACCCCCCAGGACTTTAAATGCGTAATTTCTTCCATTTTAGGCACTTTTAACCCTTGAAAATTATATTTCTATGATCCATGAGATAAAACCAATCATCATTAGGTCCTGTTTCGTTAAACGATAACCGAAAACAAAAGTTTTGCCTCGTTGACGCTTTTAACCCCTTAATTACGAAAGTTAGCGTATCTTTCTCATACGATATCGAAACCTTGTGAAATTTTTACCACTTATTCTTGGGAGTATAATTAATCGTTACAAGGCTCCAGGTTCGCTAAAAGGTCACTCAGAGGTATAACTTAAACATGTTGACACATTTAACCCTCGCGTCTTGTAAACTTTCACTTTCTTCCACAAACGGTTTCGCACGCTTCATGATACATTTAAACATCATGTAGGGTTGTTGAAAGGCATAATTATCAAATGTTGACACTTTGTATCCTTAGATACATATACTTTCTTCGTTTGTCAACTTCAGTCCCTCGTAATCAATCAGTTACACGATTAAAGTTCATGACACGTGTCGATACTATATTTGACATGATTTTGCGAGGTGTTACATCCTCACCCCCTTAAAAGAAATCTCGACCTCGAGATTTACTGAAATAAATTAGGGTACTTTTCTTTCATTGTAGACTCTACCTCCCACGTATATTCGGGACCTCTACAGGCATCCCATTTAACCTTTACAATTGGTACATGCTTCCTTCGAAGCTTCTTAACCAGTTGATCCTCAATCGACAAAGGTTTCTCAAAAATTTCTGGCTCTCATCTATATCCACATTCGTATGTGGTATGACTAGTGATTCATCAGCTTGACATTTCTTCAGATTGCAGATGTGGAATACATTATGAATACCATTGTGCTCTTCATGAAAATTTAACTTATAAGCCACTGTTCCGAGACATTCGATGATCTCGAATGGTCCTATATATCTTGGGCTTAACTTGCCTTTCTTGCCAAATCGCATTACCCCTTTCCAGGGTGATACCTTCAGTAACACTTTATCACCAACCTCGAACTTTAGAGGTTTACGCCTTAAATCTGCATAGCTTTTCTGCCTATCCCTGGCTGCTTTGAGATGATCTCGTATCTGTACAATCTTATCTGTTGTTTCCAGGACTATATCAGGTCCTGTTAGTTGGACATCTCCAACTTCTGCCCAACAAACGGGCGTCCTGCACTTTCTTCCATACAGAGCTTCAAAAGGTGCAGCTTGGATACTGGAATGATAACTATTATTGTATGAAAATTCAATCAATGGAAGGTGATCATCCCAACTTCCACCTAAGTCAATAACACAAGCTCGTAGCATATCCTCGAGTGTCTGTATAGTACGTTCACTTTGACCATCCGTCTGAGGATGATATGCAGTGCTGAAATTCAATCGAGTGCCCAGGGATTGCTGAAAGCTTTTCCAGAAATGCGATGTATACCTTGTATTCCTATCAGAGATGATAGACACTGGCACTCTGTGGAGAGATACAATCTCGTCCACGTACAGCTGAGCTAACTTATCTGAGCTGTGCTGTGCGTTTCCTTTATAGGTAAGAAATGGGCTGACTTAGTCAGTCTATCCACTATAACCCAAATAGTATCATTTCCTCTCTTCGTGTTTGGTAACTTGGTGATAAAATCCATGGTCACCATTTCCCACTTCCAGGTGGGAAGTTCAGGCTTTTGTAGCAAACCTGAGAACTTCTGGTGTTCAGCTTTAACTTGCGCGCATGTCAAACATTTGGCTACATAAGTAGCTATAGACTTCTTCAAGCCTATCCACCAATAATTTGCCTTCAAATCCTGGTACATCTTATCACTTCCAGGATGAATATAATACTTAGAACTATGGGCTTCTTGGAGGATAACATCTCGTAGTCCTCCATAGATTGGAACCCATATTCGTCCATTCAATCTTAGGATTCCATCCTTGCCATATGATAACTGTTCAGCAGTTACTCCCAACTTTTCATTTGGATAGTTAGCTTCCAATACGGCTTCCTTCTGAGCGGCTAACAATCTTTCATTCAAACTATTCTTTAATTCAATGCTCTTGGCATTGATTCTTATGGGCTTCACCCTTTCCTTTCTACTTAAGGCATCGGCGACTACATTCGCCTTGCCTGGATGGTATCGGATTTCACAATCATAGTCATTCAGTGTCTCCATCCATCGTCGATGCCTCATGTTCAGATCCTTCTGATTAAACAGATGTTGAAGGCTCTTGTGATCAGAATAGATCACACACTTGGTACCATATAAATAATGTCTCCAAAGTTTTGGTGCAAACACAACGGCACCCAACTCCAAGTCGTGGGTGGTGTAATTCTTCTTGTGCACTTTTAGTTGTCGGGAAGCATAGGCAATAACCTTGCCTTTCTGCATGAGCACACACCCCATACCAGTGTGTGATGCGTCGAAGTATACTACAAATTCTTCTATTCCATCAGGCAATGTCAACACGGGAGCATTGCTCAGTCTCTGCTTAAGTATATCAAACAATTCTTGTTGCTTAGGACACCAATCAAACTTAATATTCTTTCTAGTCAGCGAAGTTAGGGGTGCTGCAATCCTTGAGAAATTCTCAATAAAACATCTGTAATATCCTGCCAGTCCCAAAAAGCTACGAATCTCTGTGGGCGTCTGTCACACCTCGACCGCGTAAAACAACAAATCGCGGCGGAAAACGTCGGGGCGTGTTGCAACAGAATTATCGTTTCATAACCATGGATACAAAAGGGTTTCGTTTTATTGAATATTAAACATTATCATTGTCTTAAAATAGAACAAACAAGTTACATATCGACTAATATTGTTTTATGTCACTAAGGCCTCGTCCAGATCCTATGTGACACATGCATCCTAGCAAATCATCATCAAGCATCAATTCCTGAAACATATGAGAAAATACAGTCAGCAAAGAAATGCTGGCGAGTACATAGGTTTTATAGGAGTATTGGATTCATGGCTATTTTAAATGTTGCAATACTTTATTAAAAACCTTGTTTTGAAAAGAGTATAACATTGCAACTTTATTAACCAACTAAAATCGAGCGGGTTAAAGTTTATGAAACCTTGTAACCATGATTCTTAACCCAAAAACCTTTGTTTTAGCAAAGCAAATTGTAAAACATCTCGTATTAACTCGTTAATAAAACTCGTATGTTACTTCGAAAACATCGTTGTGTGACATCCTTTCGCTATCGTTTACCCAAATCGTTTAACATCGTATCGTCCAAATTGTTTACAAATCGTTTACATCGTCCAAATCATCCTCGTTTTAATTGTGAATAACTTATATATAGTCGTCTCGCTAATAACATTCAAACCTTCGTGACTCGTCCCTCGTTTCTCGCATTAATAAACCACCATAGGGTAAATTAACAAATATCAGATTTAGTCGCTACCCACAACCCCCACACATAACCATGGGTGTAGTATGATAACGGGATTTGTCAGATCCTATGGTACCATAACCTAATACTGGTCGGCTTGATCATTGCTAATGAATGTCATTTGTTATGTAACCCAACCAACAAGTTCGTTCACATTATCGAAATCGTTATTAGTTTTGTACAAATCGTCTTAATCGTTTTTGAAACCATCGTTATAACATCGAAAATCGTTTTGATACCATCGTTAAAACCTTGAAAACAATTAGTACATATGAATCACCCCAAAACAATTTAAAGTAGTAAAATAGGGGAACTATGTACTCACTTGTAGTGCAAAGTATCCTCAGTCAATAGAACTTCAACAAACTCGAGCAAACCAGAGAAATCAAACAGTACCTAGTAATTGAATCACTAATCAAACAATAGACGCCTAAATCGGAAGATCGGACAGAATGAGGTCTTGTAAACCAAATGAGTGTTAGAACTCATGTGATATGGTTTAACAAAGCTTACATCCTAAATCGGAACCTAACCTAAGTGCTTTCGACCCATCGTGACCCATTAAGGTAACTTATGCTACTTTAACGCATCGTGCGCGCAAAGCGCGTTCGAGACGTCTAACTAGTCCTATGACAAGTATTATATGCCTATACATGTTTTATCATGTTGTATAATCAGTTATGTACAAAAGTTTAAGTTACATAAGCTAAATTACCAATTATACATGAAAAGGGTATTCTGGTAATTTACCTAAGGCATATAAACTACCTATCATACAACTACTCAAACGATGTGACCATAGGGTATAACCTCGGAAGGTTATTCCCTATACACTATTGTCACCTAAAGTATTTGGTAGGATCCTAATGATCGACCAAATGGGTCGGGTTCGAAGGTATAAGCGATTTATTAGATCGCTTACCCTTACGACCCTAGACAACGTGGTAATCAGTAGGCATAGTCCCAAGGGACTATAACCATCGTGATTACAATCACGTTGCGAAGTTCAAATGAACTTCGCATTGACCATAAACTGGTCAACGCAGAAAGTCAAACAAAGTTTGACTTTCAGACTCGAAAAGACTCGAAAAGCAATAAAAGAACGAAAGAATACTTACGAAGGGTCCCCGAATGCTAAATTCGATCCAAGAATCTCAGGTATGAAACAATGGTTTCAACTTAGAGTTTCTCAAATCAAAATTCTAGTGGGTTTAGCAATGGATGGCATGGGGTATTTATAGGATTCGTAGAGCCATTAAGATCGTTCCTCGTTAACCGTGATTTGATCTTGGCCATACACCTCAAGATAGTGGTTTTACAAAACCATTTGAGCCCACGGTATTGCCAAAACCATGTGCGAAAGTGAAAATGGACCAAATACAATGTTTCTGTCTAGGTTAGGCAGTCGCGTAGCGCCACTTCCAAGGCATAAGGTGCTCGCGCTACGCCACTGCCCACCAGTATCAGCAAAGTTTCAAAAATGGCAGAAATGGTCCCTGCAGCCCGTTTAAGCTATTTTCGATGCGTTTGAACCCCGTTAACCTCATTTCAAGGCTCTAAAATGAAGTTAAAGCATAGGGAACTCAAAAAATGCTCAAAAATATCTCGGATGTCGGTTCGTTTGGTCGTACGATCGCGATGTTCGGTTAATTACGACGGAATGCGCATAAGCGCGAAAAACAATCCAAATGACGCGACGAAAGGATTTTTCTTATTCCAAATACTAAAATAAAATGTTTTAGTGCTTACATAAATTTTTGGATGTCCGGATGTATTCAGAATGTAAGTTATGCGCGAAAATGCAAACTTATGCACTTTTTGACACTTTTAGTCCCTGAATGACCCAAAAGTTTATTTTAGCACACCGAACCCCTCAAAGCTTATTTCTAAGCTAGGTAAAGGATATTTAAGGTGTGTTTAACTTATGGTCATGTTCCGAAATGTTCGTTACTGTGTAAATCCTCATAGTTTCACAGTTTGACACAATCAGTCCCTGTGATCGAATAGACTTGTTTTCAACACACCAAACTATTCAAAACTTATTTCTAAGTTATGTAAAGGTTATTTAAGATATGTTAAGCCTATGTCACTATTCCGGAGTGTTTGTTGCATTAAAATGGTTATATTTACGCATCTGTGCGCGTATAACCTTCCAGAAAGCGATTTAAAGCTTGAAATCGGAATCGAATCGAATTGTAAAATCACCAAACATAAATACACACATAAAGACATCAAAACACATATAATAACACCAAAGCACATTGTTTTATTAATAATCAACATTGTTTTACATCGTACATCGATTACAGAGTACAGTTGTCACAGTCTCCCCTACTTCAGGAAATTTCGTCCCGAAATTTTAACTAGAGGAAGCTTGTGAAAACAAATGCGGATACTTCGTCTTCATCTGGTCCTCACGTTCCTAAGTAAACTCAGGACCACGTTTGGATTCCCAGCGAACTTTGACCAAACGAATCCGTTTGTTCTTCAACTGTTTGTATGTACGTTCCACTATCTCCACAGGTTTCTCAACAAAGTGCATCATTTCATCGATTTGGATCTCGTCGAGAGGAATGTGAAGATCAGCGTCAATTAAACACTTTCGCAAATTGGACACGTGAAAAGTCGGGTGAACGTTTCCAAGCTCTGGAGGTAGCTCTAGTCGGTAGGCAACCTTTCCAATTCTTTCAACGATCTTAAATGGTCCCACATATCGTGGTGCAAGTTTTCCTTTCCTTCCAAATCTCACGACTCCCTTCCAAGGTGAAACCTTGAGTAGGACACGATCTCCGACTTGAAATTCTAAGGGCTTGCGTCGTAAATTCGCATATCTCTTTTGACGTAATCTAGCTGTCACAAGATTATTGCGGATTATCTTGATCTTGTTTGTTGTTTCCAGAACGAGTTCAGGTCCAGTAAGCTGAGCTTCACCGGTCTCGTTCCAGCAGACAGGTGAACTACATTTTCGACCGTAGAGAGCTTCGAATGGTGCCATTTTAATCAGTGGTAGATTAGAATCCCAACTACCACCAAAGTCTATTACACATGCTCTAAGCATATCCTCCAAAGTTTGAATCGTTCTCTCAGATTGGCCATCTGTTTGGGGATGATAAGCAGTGCTTAGATTCAATTGGGTTCCCAAAGCAGATTGCATGGCCTTCCAGAAATGAGTTGAAAATCGAGCATCACGATCAGAGATGATATCCAAAGGAACACCATGTCGTGACACAATCTCATCAACATAAATCTTTGCAAGTTTATCAGCAGATAGATCCTCGCGGATCGCAATAAAATGAGCTGACTTCGTTAATCGATCGACAACAACCCAAATAGCGTCGTGACCTTTAGATGTACGCGGTAATTTAGTGATGAGATCCATCGTAATGTTCTCCCACTTCCAAACTGGTATTTCTGGCTGTACAAGCAAGCCAGATGGTCGTTGATGTTCGGCCTTGACTTTGAGACAAGTTAGGCATTTTGATACATACAAGGCAACATCCTTCTTCATACCAGGCCACCATCATGAAGTACGAAGATCCTTGTACATTTTATCAGCACCAGGATGGATAGAATATCGAGACTTATGAGATTCGTCCATTACCAAGGTGCGAAGATCGTCCTGATTCGGAATCCACAAACGATCCATGAAATAGAGCAAACCATCGTCTTTCGCTTCGAGTTTAAGCTCAAGCTGATGTGGTAATTCCGTACCTATTATATTTTGTGAAACACAAAATTGCTGAGCCTGAAGAACACGAGTTTGAAGATCAGATAGAGTTTGAATAGAATGAAGCTTGACTTGTTCTTTTCGACTAAGCGCATCAGCTACGACATTCGCCTTACCAGGATGGTAGCGAATCTCGCAATCATAGTCGTTCAAGAGTTCAACCCAACGTCGTTGCCTCATATTCAGCTCTTTCTGATTAAGAATATGCTGAAGACTTTTATGGTCTGTGAAAACCATACACTTCGTTCCATAGAGGTAGTGTCTCCAGATTTTAAGCGCAAAAACCACAGCTCCTAACTCCAGATCATGAGTCGTGTAGTTCTTCTCATGAATTTTCAGCTGTCTAGATGCATATGCAATAACTTTACCTCGTTGCATGAGGACGCAACCAAGGCCTAGTTTGGATGCATCGCAATAGACAACGAAATCATCGCTTCCCTCGGGCAGAGATAGAACAGGAGCATTACATAACTTCTGCTTCAGCGTTTGGAACGCTTCTTCTTGCTTGGGTCCCCACTCAAAAGGCTTCTTCTTCTTCTTCTGAGTCAAAGCAGTGAGTGGAACCGCAATCTTCGAGAAATTTGAAATAAATCGCCGATAATAACCAGCAAGACCAAGAAAAGATCGAATCTCTGTGGGCGTCGTTGGTGTATTCCAGTCCTTAATAGCAGCAATCTTGGATGGATCCACATGAATACCCTGCTCATTGACTATGTGACCCAAGAATTGAACTTCTTTAAGCCAGAATTCACACTTGGAGAATTTAGCAAAAAGTTGTTCCTTCTTCAGGAGTTCCAATGTTAAGCGAAGGTGTTGTTCATGCTCGGCTCGAGAGTTTGAATAAATCAAGATGTCATCAATAAAAACAATGACGAACTGATCCAAATAAGGCTTGCAGACCCTATTCATTAAGTCCATGAAAATAGCAGGAGCATTAATCAAACCGAAAGGCATGACTGTGAACTCGAAATGCCCATATCTTGTGCGGGAAGCAGTTTTGGGAATATCTTCTTCGAGAACACGAAGTTGATGATACCCAGAACGCAGATCGATCTTGGAAAAACATGAAGCACCCTGCAGCTGGTCGAAGAGATCATCAATTCGAGGTAGGGGATATCGATTCTTGATGGTGAGCTTATTAAGCTCACGATAATCGATACACATTCGAAAAGATCCATCTTTCTTTTTCACGAAGAGGACAGGAGCTCCCCAAGGTGAAAAGCTTGGTCGAATGAATCCTTTATCAGATAACTCTTGAAGCTGCTTCGATAATTCTTGCATCTCAGATGGTGCAAGTCGATAAGGCGCTTTTGCAATCGGGTTGGCATTGGGTACAAGGTCAATATGAAACTCGACTTGACGAACTGGAGGCAAACCAGGCAGTTCATCAGGAAACACCTCTGGATAATCCCGAACAATCGGAATATCTTGGATACTCTTGCTCTTGTCTTTCTCCTCGGTGACATGTGCCAGAAAAGCAACATATCCTTTTCGCAAATAACTTTGGGCCTTTGTACATGACATAAGCTTCAATCCACCAGATGGCTTCTCGCCACGAATCTCCAGAACATCGCCAGAAGACAAAGGAATACGAACAATCTTATCGAAACAAACTACCTCAGCATGGTGTTTGGTTAGCCAATCCATTCCAACGATAATATCGAAGCTTCCAAGTTGCATCGGTGTGAGGTCAATAGGAAAAAGATGGTTATCAAGGTTCAACTGACAACTATGAATAACAGAATCGAGAATAAGAGGTTTACCAGTGGCAATTTCAACAGATAAGGGTTTCCTCAGTTTTGTTCTAGGTATCGCAAGCAAAGGCTCAAAAGACAATGAAACAAAACTTCTATCGGCACCGGAATCAAAAAGAATAGATGCAAGTCGATTGTTAACAAGAAACGTACCGTTAACCACTTCGTTATTGACCCTAGCTTCGTTTGCATTCAAATTGTACGCTCGACCATGAGCGGGGTTCATATTGACGTTTGCATTCGGGTTTGGTTAGCATTCGCTAGCCTCGGACAGTTGTTGCGGAAGTGACCATACTCTCCACAATTAAAACATGAACCCGGTGGGAATCTCGCAGCATTCCCTTGACCCTGAGCTGGAACCTGAGCAACCTGATTTTGTCCAAAACGACAAACATTGGCCATATGCCCAAGTCTACCACACGTCGTGCATTGCCTGCAAGCTTGTTGTGCAACGTGATGACCGTTGCAACGAGCATAGTGAGGTGCGGTACCAGCGTATGCTTTCTTTGCAGGTGGCTGAGCCGGTGGGTTCTGCGGGTTCTGAGCAGTCTGGGCTGTAACAGCAAAATTTTGGGTACCCTTTCGCTTCTTCGATTTCTTCGACGTCTCTCCTTCCTTGCCCTTACCCTTTTTCTTGTTTTTCTCAGAATCAGTTGCCTTCTTTTTATCACCCTTGCAGGTGAGTTTACCCTTCCTGACTTGGGTCTCAGTCAGGGTAGCAGACAACTCTATTGCTTGGTGAAGAGTAGGAGGATTAACACCGGTCACAATCTCCAGAATAGAATTGGGTAGGCCATCGATATATCTCTCGATTGCTTTCTCAGGAGGGGTAACCATGGTGGGGCACAAAAGGCTGAGTTCCTCAAAACGATTCGTGTATGCACAGTGTTCAGCCCCATCTTGCTTTAAGTCCTCAAACTCACGTTCCAAAATTCGAATTTCGTGACGGGGACAAAACTCCTTCATCATGAGAGCCCGAAGCTCTGCCCATGTTTGTGCTAATGCCACTTCGGCACCCCTGTCGCGCATAATAACATTCCACCAGGTAAGCGCTCGCTTCTCAAATACGCTTGAAGCAAATTCAACCTTCCGCACATTTGGACACTGCACATGTCTGAATGTGTTTTCGATGCTCTCAAACCATTGCAAGAGTGCAGTTGCTCCTTGCGACCCAGAAAACTTTTGTGGCTTCGCATAATTGAAGTTCTTGAAATTACATTGTGCGTTATTGTTGTTGTTATTATTGTTGTTGTTGTTGTTGTTGTTAAATATCTCGTGGACTTGGGTTACCACACCGGGAAGTACAGCAGCCACTTGCTGAGAAACCAGGGCTGCGATTTCTTCAATAGTAAAAGTTCGAGGATCACGTCGAGGAGGCATTGTCTAACAAGGAAACAAGAGAATCGAGTGAGGTTGAAATTTAGGAAAAACAAAAGAGGTATTGACAAAACACAAGGAAGGCGATCATTTGTTTGTTACCTCGAACAAACAAACGACACGCAGTGATTAATCAAAGTAAATAGGTCAAAATAATGTATAACGAAGACATGCTCGCCTATAAGTGAACACTCATCCCAAGAATTCCCAGGTAAGCACAACTGGTCTCGCGTCTGATGAGATTTCGAAAACCCAGAATACAGGCATTCACCCTTCCAGTTTGCACGTGTTCACATTATTTAAAACCCAAAACCTTGCCGAGATTTTGAAAACTCAAAGGGGTTCAAAACCTTGTAATAAATTATTCAAAAACAGAAGATTGTTTTTCAAAAAATCGTTTTGGAAAATTTGGTTTTTGTTTTGATAATCACCTAAGGATAGGTGATATGCATGTTTTAAGATCTAAACACAAGATAGCTTGTGTTAGGGTCCTAGAAAAGTTATAGTCTAGGTCAAAGAATTACTAATAACCTAATTCCCTATAACCATTGGCTCTGATACCAACTCTTCTGTCACACCCCGACCGCGTAAAACAACAAATCGCGGCGGAAAACGTCGGGGCCTGTTGCAACAGAATTATCGTTTCATAACCATGGATACAAAAGGGTTTCGTTTTATTGAATATTAAACATTATCATTGTCTTAAAATAGAACAAACAAGTTACATATCGACTAATATTGTTTTATGTCACTAAGGCCTCGTCCAGATCCTACGTGACGCATGCATCCTAGCAAATCATCATCAAGCATCAATTCCTGAAACATATGAGAAAATACAGCCAGCAAAGAAATGCTGGCGAGTACATAGGTTTTATAGGAGTATTGGATTCATGGCTATTTTAAATGTTGCAATACTTTATTAAAAACCTTGTTTTGAAAAGAGTATAACATTGCAACTTTATTAACCAACTCAAATCGAGCGGGTTAAAGTTTATGAAACCTTGTAACCATGATTCTTAACCCAAAAACCTTTGTTTTAGCAAAGCAAATTGTAAAACATCTCGTATTAACTCGTTAATAAAACTCGTATGTTACTTCGAAAACATCGTTGTGTGACATCGTTTCGCTATCGTTTACCCAAATCGTTTAACATCGTATCATCCAAATTGTTTACAAATCGTTTACATCGTCCAAATCATCCTCGTTTTAATTGTGAATAACTTATATATAGTCGTCTCGCTAATAACATTCAAACCTTCGTGACTAGTCCCTCGTTTCTCGCATTAATAAACCACAATAGGGTAAATTAACAAATATCAGATTCAGTCGCTACCCACAACCCCCACACATAACCATGGGTGTAGTATGATAACGGGATTTGTCAGATCCTATGGTACCATAACCTAATACTGGTCGGCTTGATCATTGCTAATGAATGTCATTTGTTATGTAACCCAACCAACAAGTTCGTTCACATTATCGAAATCGTTATTAGTTTTGTACAAATCGTCTTAATCGTTTATAACATCGAAAATCGTTTTGATACCATCGTTAAAACCTTGAAAACAATTAGTACATATGAATCACCCCAAAACAATTGAAAGTAGTAAAATAGGGGAACTATGTACTCACTTGTAGTGCAAAGTATCCTCAGTCAATAGAACTTCAACAAACTCGAGCAAACCAGAGAAATCAAACAGTACCTAGTAATTGAATCACTAATCAAACAATAGACGCCTAAATCGGAAGATCGGACAGAATGAGGTCTTGTAAACCAAATGAGTGTTAGAACTCATGTGATATGGTTTAACAAAGCTTACATCCTAAATCGGAACCTAACCTAAGTGCTTTCGACCCATCGTGACCCATTAAGGTAACTTATGCTACTTTAACGCATCGTGCGCGCAAAGCGCGTTCGAGACGTCTAACTAGTCCTATGACAAGTATTATATACCTATACATGTTTTATCATGTTGAATAATCAGTTATGTACAAAAGTTTAAGTTACATAAGCTAAATTACCAATTATACATGAAAAGGGTATTCTGGTAATTTACCTAAGGCATATAAACTACCTATCATACAACTACTCAAACGATGTGACCATACGGTATAACCTCGGAAGGTTATTCCCTATACACTATGGTCACCTAAAGTATTTGGTAGGATCCTAATGATCGACCAAATGGGTCGGGTTCGAAGGTATAAGCGATTTATTAGATCGCTTACCCTTACGACCCTAGACAACGTGGTAATCAGTAGGCATAGTCCCAAGGGACTATAACCATCGTGATTACAATCACGTTGCGAAGTTCAAATGAACTTTGCATTGACCATAAACTGGTCAACGCAGAAAGTCAAACAAAGTTTGACTTTCAGACTCGAAAAGACTCGAAAAGCAATAAAAGAACGGCTTCTCGTGCATCCATTCGAAAGACCCTAGCATTGGTCGTTTTGGCTTCTTCTGGCTTTTTGGCATACTTAGGGCAGTTGGACTTGATGTGCCCCTTCTCGTTACAGTTATAGCACGTTGCATCCTTTATCTTCTTGCACTCTATTGTCTTGTGCTCCTTGGATTTGCATAACCCACATGCATACGGTTTCGACTGGGACTTGGACTCAAGCCTGCATTTCCCAAAGTGACGTTTCTGACAAGTCTTGCACTTTGGTTTTTCATCTGTCTACTGACTACCTTTGTGGGACCCAGACTTCTTCTGGTGGTCCGTATTACCCTTATGCTTCTTCTCAGATCGCCGTGAGTTATCGTCCTCACGCTTTCTCTTACCTTCTTCTGAATTCTTATGCGACCTTAGCATTACCGCATCCAAGGTAAGGGATAAAGATAGATCGGCTGCCGACCTAAAAGTAGCAGGTCGTGATGCCTTGACACTGGCCTTGATCTCTAGGGCTAAACCCCCAATGAAATGAGCATTTCGCTTGGGTTCCGGTGTTACCAAATATGGAACCAGTCGAAACATGGTATTAAAGCTGGTAAGGTAAGTCTGACAGTCTAGTTTTATCATCACTAGAGACATGAAGTCTGACTCAATCTTTTCAACCTTATGCCGAGGGCAGTAATTTTCTTTGATGAGCACAACAAACTGATCCCAAGACAGATTGTTCAATGGAATCTTCCCGGTAGCCTTGATTAAAGACCTCCACCAGGCTAGTGCTTCACCTTTAAACGACTGAGATACATACTTCACCACATCTCTATCAGCGCAACCACCGATGTCCACCACGGTGTCCATTTCGTCCAACCATGTCATGCAATCCACAGCCCCTTTTTCCCAAGTGAAATCCCTGGGCTTACAGGAGACGAAGTATTTGTTGGTACAGGACTTACTACGTGGTTCTCGCTTAAGCTCAATCTTCTTCAATGGAACATTATGCTGATTTGAGGGGTGATGATCATCATCATCCTTCTTTGATGGTGGCTTATTATGAGCCTCAGAGTGAGTCTTAGGTTTAGAGTGGGGTGCTGATAAGGTCCTGCTTCGGGTACCACTAGATTCATTAAATTGCCTATCCAAGGCCTTGGTAACAGCATTATCAACCAATGCTTGAAGTTCCGCACCAGTTATGTTGATTCTGGTGGCATCTTGATTTTCCTTTGGGTGACTGTTGATTTCTTCAGACTTAGCCATGTAGTCTGATTGCTACATAAAATGATGACAGTGGCTTCTTAGAAGTTTATAATAGATTTGTCATCTTATTAATTTATTAACCATGGTATTAAAGAACCATATTAGCTAATTTGTTAAGTATTTCATTCAGGATTTTTCATTAATAACCCCTAGTTATAATTAAATATAGTGATGGCAAAAAGGCCAAGTCATAAGGACCCTTTTAAATTATTAGCCTAGATCTTATATGATCGAGGTACTTAGGTTTGAATCATAGTTCATTACCTTTCTTGACAGGGAGTTGTAGGCTACGACTGTCTTTTGTCTTATATGACAATAATTATGGCCCGTAGGCCCTTCATCGCAAATAGATGTTTATATAATGAAGAATGATTTTGAATAATCCAATATAAGAATGACACGTGTGATTTTACGAATCACATCAGTCAGGAATGTTAACATGTTTTCAGATGTTAACAAGGATTTGAATCTCTTTTTAAACAGGTTTTACCATTATGGCCAGGTCTTATAATGACATGCAGGCTAGGTTATACCCTTTAAGATTTTTATTTATATTTAAAAAATGGAATAAATCTTAAATTGAGATTGTTAATCAGGATCTGAATCTAATTGAGGAACTACCATCATGGCCCTATCTTAAAATGACACATGGGCTAGGTTTTTTGTCCCTTTTTAGATTTTATTATAATGACAGATCTTTTAAAAGGAATGATAATTTTTGTTTATTTCATAATTTATGTCTATGCATATAATTAACAAAAATGAAATTTTAAATTAAACCATTCCACTACAACATTTAAAGAGTACATTTTGCCCTAAACGGGACTTAACAGAAATACTTGCTGTCACACCCCCAAAATCCACATGCGGAGTATCACCGCTTGGAGGCGTGACTGACCAGGATCAAACCACTAATCATATTGAACAAGTAAATAATTAAGTGTAAAAGTCCAACCAACACGATTAGTGTCCAAAGCAAACATAGTTAAGTTATGAGCGGAAGCATAATGTTTTAAAACCAAATCATAAGTTTAGATATTCAAAGGTTTAACATGGCACACAGCTGTCCATGTCCCACAACGACTCTTCCTTGTGCAAGCTCCAGCTAAGTACCTATAGACCTGCAAAGCATGTAGTAACGAGTCAACAACAAGTTGAGTGAGTTCACGTTTGGTTGTCCAGTTTATAGTTGTTCCGAAAACACAGTTTGCTCTTTACCAGCTATCCAGCCGTGGGGGTTACCCCATAGTTCGAAAATCGTTTATTAGTTACCCGTTCTTACGTTGGCTATTCCAGCCCGGCTCTATGGCCGTGGGGGCTACCCTATGTTTAATTCACCGGACTCGTTACCATATCGACTACTAACGTTCGTCATGTTTAAGTGCCCTAACGTCTGTGTCTATCATCACTGACGTGCCATAGTCCATTAGTCCACGCCCGTCCTCTGCGGCACGGTGTGAGGTTTGTTAAACCTAATAGCGCTATTTAACTAATGACCCGTTCGCCATTGGCCTCGGCGATTAAGTCGATATAAAAGGAGGGACTTCGTTGATAGAGTTCTAGTCTGGTATAGTTAAATACGTCTCAACAGGACGAGGAATCTATGTTCCTGATTACGTCTCAACTGGACGAGGAATCTATGTTCCTGATTACGTCTCAACAGGACGAGGAATCCCTATTCCTTAACCCATTCCCAACCCCTGGGAATCCCATGCTTTGTAGAGAAGTGTGAACTCACCTTAGATTGCTCGGTAGGTAAACGAAAGGTCAATCGAGCTGCTAGAGGTCAACCACGTCCTAGCATGGTTACCATACAAGTCAGGTCTAGGTGCACGTATGATTACACATAGTCTAACAGGTTATTAACCCAGATTGGTCATGGCAAACACATCATTCATGGTAACACCTTAACAATAACAGTCAAGTACTTATCATGTCTAACTTGTACGATTCGGAAGATAAAGCCCAACAACAGGCGGCCCAACATGTTGTGCGTTCAGCACGGCCTTGTGCGATCCACAACATGTTGTGCGATCAGCCTTATACCCGCCCCAAACATAAAACACGGCCCAACAATTAACATAACAACATCTTGTGCGATCCGTTAAATCTTGTGCGATTGGGAACTTAGTCCGGTCCAACACGTGAATACGGCCCAACAGTTACACAAACATTTCAACTAGTGTAATCCAATAAATCTTGTGCGACTTAGTTTAGTTACCCAGCCCAACATACGGCCCAATATATAAAACAACTAAACAATCTTGTGCGACTCGACTACTCTTGTGCGACTAGACTTCTTGTGCGACCAAGGAGTCTTGTGCGATCGATTTTAAATTCCGAATATTATGGCAATCAGTTACGTAACATTTATCTTGCTAATCAATTACAAAGTTTCCATTTATTCGATCAATCAACGAAATTAATAGTTTCATGCATAATCAATATTCGATCAAATAAATAAATCATCAATTAATATGAACCCTAATATCATAGCAACTCATCATCATCAACACAATCCGTTACGTAATAACACTAACAGTTTTGACAGTTTCATCCAACAATCGTTCAATCATAATAACTATTATCAAATCGCATTCATAAGAAAAACAATCAAACATTCCTTGTCCATTCACATGCAAATTATGATTACATTATAGTTTATAGTGGCCGACAACATGAAGTGTGGGTTATCCAAATGGCTACATTTTCTACACATCTCTCATGCATACAATTTCCCAAAACAGTAGACAATAATTAGATTCTTCCCTGACACAAGCATTCACTAATCATACATTCCATCACATCAAATTCTAAAACCCTAAATTAATATTCTGCTTCACATGGTGTTATGTAACAGGTTGATTATATATCAATCTATCGAGAATACATCCAACAACATACTATATATATTTAAATCTGAAAACAACAAGACGTGTAAATCACTAACCGAACTCAAAAAGATCAAGCAAGAGATATCTGACTTCGAATAAGAGGGCTGCCGTCGGCTTCGAGAGAAGATAGAGAGATCGTAGGGTTTGTGTGTGTTGTATTTTGCAAGTTGTGAGGAGTAACCCTATCTCCTAAGTGTTATACGCATAAAAGCGAGTGGGCCGAACCCTCACTTGGGCCGCCCTTGATCCGAATACAAGTTGTGGCCCGAATGGGCTTGTGCGGTCGAGTGAGTGTTGTGCGTTTACATAATACATAATATAATACATACACTCACGTAACATATAACACATAACATTCAATAAAATAGCATTCCATTAAATCATCTAATTCACATAGTCACATAATGTTTTCGTTACATCAAGGTACAAAGATAGGTTCGAAATACGAGTTGTCACATTATCCCCAAGTTGAAAGAAATTTCGTCCCGAAATTTAGCGCGTACTCACTGAGGAAGCTAGTTAAGTTGTATGGTTTTCCCGGTTTTCCTGGGGTGTCACATCCTCCCCCCGTTGATCTGGAATTTCGTCCCGAAATTCCGTAGCTTCAACCTCAGCAGTGGTTGTGCCGGTGGCGAACAGTTGGGGATACTTTTGTTTCATCTGATCTTCGCGTTCCCAGGTGAACTCTGGGCCGCGACGTGAGTTCCAACGAACTCGAACGAGAGGTATTCTAGTACGCTTGAGGACCTTAACATCCCGGTCCGTGATTTCAACAGGTTCCTCGACGAATCGTAACTGCTCGTCGATCGTGAGCTCCTTCAAAG
Organism: Helianthus tuberosus; assembly: GCA_030545235.1. Taxonomy (NCBI): domain Eukaryota; kingdom Viridiplantae; phylum Streptophyta; class Magnoliopsida; order Asterales; family Asteraceae; genus Helianthus; species Helianthus tuberosus. The sequence goes on from CM060409.1 coordinate 155,575,827, forward strand.
GAACTACGTGGGTCTCATCTGACAGACACTTCTTCAGATTTGACACATGGAAAACGTCGTGAACTGCACTGAGTTCTGCTGGTAAGTTCAATCTGTAGGCCACCTTGCCTATTTCTCAATGACTTCAAAAGGTCCAACGTATCGTGGGTTAAGTTTGCCCCGTTTTCCAAAACGAACCACACCCTTCCAGGGTGAAACTTTGAGTAGTACCCGCTCCCCACCCTGGAGCTCTAACGGTTTTCTGCCCTTATCGGCGTAGACTTTCTGATGGTCACGAGCTGCCGCCATTCGTTATCGTATCTCAGCAATTTTCTCTGTTGTGTCCACCACATGTTCTGGACCAGTAATCTGACTATCCCCCACCTCTGCCCAACAAAGAGGTGACCGGCATTTACGCCCGTACAATGCCTCAAACGGAGAAGCTTTAATGCTGGTGTGGTAGCTATTGTTGTACGAAAATTCCAAAAGTGGCAGATGCTTTTCCCAGCCGTTGCCAAAGTCAATCACACATGCCCTAAGCATGTCTTCGAAGGTCTGGATGGTACGTTCCGACTGCCCATCCGTTTGTGGGTGATAAGCTGTGCTTATATCTAGCCTTGAGCCAAAGGACTTGTGCATTGCTTGCCACAGTTCTGATGTAAAACGCGCATCTCGATCCGAGATGATAGAGATGGGCACCCCGTGCCTAGAGACAACTTCCTTAAGGTATACTTCTGCTAGAGTGGAGAACTTATCCGTTTCTTTGATAGCCAAGAAGTGAGCAGACTTTGTGAGTTGATCCACGATCACCCAAATAGTATCGTTACCACGTTGTGATCTAGGCAGGCCAGTAACAAAATCCATGGAAATTTGTTCCCATTTCCATTGTGGTATCTCTGGTTGTTGAAGTGGGCCTGAAGGTTTCTGATATTCCGCCTTGACTCTCGCACAAGTCAAGCACTTGCTTACGTAAGTTGTTATGTGGGCCTTCATGCTAGGCCACCAATATGTGGTTTTGATGTCGTGGTACATTTTATCCGAACCAGGATGTACTGAGTAGCGAGACTTGTGTGCCTCATCCATCACAAGCTCTCGTAGGTTGCCATAAAGTGGGACCCAAATTCATCCCGTGACGTAGTAAGCGCCGTCTTCCTTCTGTTCTAAGTGTCGCCTCGAGCCGCGTAGGGCTTCAACCCTGACATTCTCTGGTTTCAATGCTTCTACCTGAGCATTTCATATTTGAGAAGGAAGGCTAGACTATATAGTAAGTTGTAATGCTCGTACGCGCTTAGGCGCAGTGTCCTTTCGACTGAGGGCATCAGCCACAACATTGGCTTTGCCCGGGTGGTACCTGATCGAGCATTCGTAGTCATTCAGTAGTTCGACCCACCGTCGTTGTCTCATATTGAGTTCCTTCTGTTTAAAAATATGCTCGAGGCTCCTGTGATCAGTGTAGATAGCGCATTTGGTACCATACAGGTAGTGTCTCCATATCTTAAGTGCAAAAACAACCGCTCCCAGCTCTAAATCGTGTGTAGTGTAGTTCTTTTCATGAACTTTGAGTTGACGTGAGGCGTAGGCTATAACTTTATCCCACTGCATCAATACGCAACCAATACCCTGAATGGATGCGTCACAGTAAACCACGAAGTCGTCTGTGCCCTCTGGCAATGAAAGGATAGGTGCACTGCAAAGTCTATCCTTTAAGTGCTGAAATGCTAACTCCTGTGCGTTTTCCCCAACGATAAACAACGCCCTTCTGCGTTAGTGAAGTAAGAGGCTGAGAAATCTTAGAAAAATCCTTGATAAATCTCCTGTAGTAACCTGCCAATCTCAAGAATTGGCGAATTTCCGTTGGCGTACGAGGTGCAGGCCAGCTCTTGATTGACTCTACCTTGGATGGATCAACGTGAATCCCATCCTTGTTCACTACATGGCCTAAGAAATGGACTTCACAAAGCCAGAAGTCACATTTGGAAAACTTGGCGTACAGCTGTTTCTTTCGAATAGATGACTCTTCGAATAGATGAGAATGTCGTCGATAAATACAATAACGAACTTGTCTAGGTACGGCTTGCACACTCGATTCATCAAGTCCATGAAGACCGCAGGTGCATTTGTCATCCCAAAAGGCATGACCAAAAACTCATAGTGCCCATAACGTGTTCTAAAAGCTGTTTTAGAAACGTCCTCTTCTCGGACTCTCAGCTGGTGATATCCCGATCTCAAATCAATCTTTGAATAGTAGCTCGACCCTTGCAGCTGGTCGAACAGGTCGTCAATGCGTGGAAGAGAGTAGCGATTCTTCACAGTCACCTTGTTCAGTTCACGGTAGTCGATGCACATTCTGAATGTACCGTCTTTCTTCTTCACAAATAGCACTGGAGCTGCCCAGGGCGAAGAGCTAGGACGAATAAAACCCTTATCTAGGAGTTCTTGTAGTTGCGTAGATAGCTCTTTCAACTCTGATGGAGCTAAACGATACGGTGCACGAGCTATGGGTGCCGCTCCAGGGGCTAACTCGATTTGAAACTCGACCTGACGATGAGGCGGGAGGCCAGGTAGTTCCTCAGGAAATACCTCAGGATAGTCGCGTACAATCGGAAAGTCTTCTATCTTTTTCTCTTCCTTCGAGGTGTCAGTAACGAGAGCCAGAAAAGCAGTGTGGCCCTCACGCAAACACTTTTGGGCCTTAAGGGAAGAGATGATGCTCACAACAGCACCACTCTTGTCGCCACGAATCATGAGAGGTTCATCACCTGGGCGAGGAATACGGACAATCTTTCTGTTACAAAGAATCTCTGTTCGATGTTGAGGTAGCCAATTTATACCAATAACGATGTCAAAACCATCACAATGTTGGGGTCATTCCTAATATCACTCTGTCTAATCACGAACACTCGACCCCTGGCACCATCGCCATCATTATTACCCCTGTTGTTGTCCCATTGTTGTTCCTGTTTCCTTGGCTGTGGTTCTGGTTCTAGTTCAACTGTGGGCAGTGTCTCATGAAGTGACCTTCAGCACCACACTGATAACATCCCTTGTTACCCTGCTGTTGCTGCTGATTCTGTGGAGCTTGTGGCTGCTATTGTCGGTCCTTGTTTGCAGGATGTGAGATTCTAAAATCTTTGGCTCCTTCACCAAGCTCGTTGCATCTCTAACAACGATCTCTGTTGCATTGCCCGCTGTGGTGCAAATTACATCGATTGCACTTAGGGTGGTTTCCCCTGTATCCACCCTGACTTCGATTACCAAAAGACAGCTGACTAGAGCTCCTGTGCTGCGGCTGAGACTGAACCGAAGTGGGACCCTTGCTCGAATTTCCATTCCACTTGCGTTTGTTGTCACTGGGAGCATCCGAAGTAGTTGTAGCAGCATTAATACGCTTCGGCGGTTTGTTCTGTTCCACTGCCTGGTCCGTGGGACAATGAGCAAGACTAGTAACATCCTGGATGGTAGCAAGGTTGGCAGAAGTCACATGACTTTGAATCTCTAGTACTAAGCCTTTGAGGTACATCTCAATGCGCTTGATGGGAGGATCTACCATAGTTGGACATAATACTGTCAGTTCGTTGGATCGTTTCGTGTACGCTTCTATCTTTGACTCCGTCATCTTCAGGTTAAAGAACTCCACTTCCAGCTTGTGGATGTCATCACGACTCCAGTATTCACGTCTGATCAGTTCCTCAAAATCCTTCTATGGGGTGGCATTAGCAGCCGCCAGCCCCAGCATCTGAACTTGCGAGTTCCATCAAGTTAGCTTAGTGCCTTCGAGAGTACCAGTGGCGTACTCCACCCTACGGCCTCAGGGCATTCACCCATCTCTAAGACAGACTCGAGCTTTTCAAACCAATGGAGGAGTCCAACAGCTCCTTTAGTGCCACTGAAAGTATTAGGAGAACAGTCCACGAACGTCTTAAATGTGCATACAGGCGGCTGAGCGTTCTGACCTTGTTGCGCGAGGAAGAAGAAACAGGGTTAAGCGCGAGAGTTGGGTCATGAGAGTAGGATCGAGCATCCTAGGATAGGTTCGGATTAGCAGGTTATTCCTCCTGCCTAAGCGGCTGCGAGTGCTGCCGTAACTTGTTCGTTGATAAGAGCCGTCAACTGGCTTGAGTTAGGTTCACACGTTCCCTCATGATCTCACATCGAAGGAAACACAAATAGGAAAGGTGTCGCGAATGTGCGTAAGTGTGTAGTGACAGTAGGGAGCAAGCACAAATGTGTTTTCAAACTATAGTTGCTACGCTTATCTAAGCATACCATGAGCAAAGTTCTATGCAATCTAGCAAGTAGGCAATATAAACATAAACCATATCACCTAGAATGTCGAGCCTTGCACGTGGAGTGAAGCGTCGTTGTGGATCGTAGAGCACTGTACAGGTTATAGTCTGGTTTTAACAAAAATGTTTTTCCTTTATTAAAACCAAGTTCTCTATAACCAATGGCTCTGATACCAATCTGTCACACCCCCAAAATCCACATGCGGAGTATCACCGCTTGGAGGCGTGACTGACCAGGATCAAACCACTAATCATATTGAACAAGTAAATAATTAAGTGTAAAAGTCCAACCAACACGATTAGTGTCCAAAGCAAACATAGTTAAGTTATGAGCGGAAGCATAATGTTTTAAAACCTATAGACCTGCAAAGCATGTAGTAACGAGTCAACAACAAGTTGAGTGAGTTCACGTTTGGTTGTCCAGTTTATAGTTGTTCCGAAAACACAGTTTGCTCTTTACCAGCTATCCAGTCGTGGGGGTTACCCCATAGTTCGAAAATCGTTTATTAGTTACCCGTTCTTACGTTGGCTATTCCAGCCCGGCTCTATGGCCGTGGGGGCTACCCCATGTTTAATTCACCGGACTCGTTACCATATCGACTACTAACGTTCGTCATGTTTAAGTGCCCTAACGTCTGTGTCTATCATCACTGACGTGCCATAGTCCATTAGTCCACGCCCGTCCTCTGCGGCACGGTGTGAGGTTTGTTAAACCTAATAGCGCTATTTAACTAATGACCCGTTCGCCATTGGCCTCGGCGATTAAGTCGATATAAAAGGAGGGACTTCGTTGATAGAGTTCTAGTCTGGTATAGTTAAATACGTCTCAACAGGACGAGGAATCTATGTTCCTGATTACGTCTCAACAGGACGAGGAATCTATGTTCCTGATTACGTCTCAACAGGACGAGGAATCCCTATTCCTTAACCCATTCCCAACCCCTGGGAATCCCATGCTTTGTAGAGAAGTGTGAACTCACCTTAGATTGCTCGGTAGGTAAACGAAAGGTCAATCGAGCTGCTAGAGGTCAACCACGTCCTAGCATGGTTACCATACAAGTCAGGTCTAGGTGCACGTATGATTACACATAGTCTAACAGGTTATTAACCCAGATTGGTCATGGCAAACACATCATTCATGGTAACACCTTAACAATAACAGTCAAGTACTTATCATGTCTAACTTGTACGATTCGGAAGATAAAGCCCAACAACAGGCGGCCCAACATGTTGTGCGTTCAGCACGGCCTTGTGCGATCCACAACATGTTGTGCGATCAGCCTTATACCCGGCCCAAACATAAAACACGGCCCAACAATTAACATAACAACATCTTGTGCGATCCGTTAAATCTTGTGCGATTGGGAACTTAGTCCGGTCCAACACGTGAATACGGCCCAACAGTTACACAAACATTTCAACTAGTGTAATCCAATAAATCTTGTGCGACTTAGTTTAGTTACCCAGCCCAACATACGGCCCAATATATAAAACAACTAAACAATCTTGTGCGACTCGACTACTCTTGTGCGACTAGACTTCTTGTGCGACCAAGGAGTCTTGTGCGATCGATTTTAAATTCCGAATATTATGGCAATCAGTTACGTAACATTTATCTTGCTAATCAATTACAAAGTTTCCATTTATTCGATCAATCAACGAAATTAATAGTTTCATGCATAATCAATATTCGATCAAATAAATAAATCATCAATTAATATGAACCCTAATATCATAGCAACTCATCATCATCAACACAATCCGTTACGTAATAACACTAACAGTTTTGACAGTTTCATCCAACAATCGTTCAATCATAATAACTATTATCAAATCGCATTCATAAGAAAAACAATCAAACATTCCTTGTCCATTCACATGCAAATTATGATTACATTATAGTTTATAGTGGCCGACAACATGAAGTGTGGGTTATCCAAATGGCTACATTTTCTACACATCTCTCATGCATACAATTTCCCAAAACAGTAGACAATAATTAGATTCTTCCCTGACACAAGCATTCACTAATCATACATTCCATCACATCAAATTCTAAAACCCTAAATTAATATTCTGCTTCACATGGTGTTATGTAACAGGTTGATTATATATCAATCTATCGAGAATACATCCAACAACATACTATATATATTTAAATCTGAAAACAACAAGACGTGTAAATCACTAACCGAACTCAAAAAGATCAAGCAAGAGATATCTGACTTCGAATAAGAGGGCTGCCGTCGGCTTCGAGAGAAGATAGAGAGATCGTAGGGTTTGTGTGTGTTGTATTTTGCAAGTTGTGAGGAGTAACCCTATCTCCTAAGTGTTATACGCATAAAAGCGAGTGGGCCGAACCCTCACTTGGGCCGCCCTTGATCCGAATACAAGTTGTGGCCCGAATGGGCTTGTGCGGTCGAGTGAGTGTTGTGCGTTTACATAATACATAATATAATACATACACTCACGTAACATATAACACATAACATTCAATAAAATAGCATTCCATTAAATCATCTAATTCACATAGTCACATAATGTTTTCGTTACATCAAGGTACAAAGATAGGTTCGAAATACGAGTTGTCACACTTGCCCACGCAGGGGATAAACAGAAAGACATGCCCACGCAGGGGCTATCAGAAACTACAAGTCCTCACATGGACTGATTACAGAAACAGATGTCCACGCAGGGACTTGATTAAACATTAAAGAAATACAATTAAACAAATAAAGGATTTAATGATCCTTTTTGGTCTTCCCTTTGATTAAGCTTGCCAGACCCTTGAAAATTCCTTGGTTTTTCCTATGCCCTTCCCGTACCTTCTGCTGCACCTGACTCAACATTTAAAGAATCTCCTGATGTTGCGGTGATGATATCACTGGCGGCTGCGGAGGCTGCTGATACAGTGGAGGTTGAGGAGGTGGCGGTTGTTGATACCCATAAGGTGGGTACCCATAGTGTGGATATCCAGCTTGATATGGGACTCCAAAAGGTCCCTCGAGATGAAGCGCATTGTAGTTTGTTGCCGCTACCAGGTAGGGGTCAGCCTTGGCGTAGTTGTAGTTGGTGTGGGCCGGCTGCTCAAAAGGGTTATATGCCGCTGCACCGGCGTATGTAGGTATTGGGTTGAAAGCCGCTGCATTGGTATAAGTAGGAATTGGGTTATCAAAACCCACTGGTGGCGGTGCAACCGGCGCAGACTGCACCTCAGACACAGGGTTCGAAGGCCCACCCATCTGTGGGTCTTCGCATAGTGGCGGATAATGACTGTCACTAGAATGTTGGGGAGTGCTGATGTGGACTCCCCCTCGCAGGGACATCCGTGCGGTTGTTCTCCTGCGCCTCGGTGGCTCCGGAGGCTGTTGCTGTACTGGTGGTGGCGGAGTGACCGCTACAAAACGGGAATCCTCAGAGGGATCTTGCTGCTGCTACGGTGAGTTATGGTAACTGGGAGTAAACACCCAGTCGATCTGTCTGAACCTCTCCTCAAAGCTATCGGGACCATTATAAGGTGATCCCAGAAAGGGTGACCCATCCGAAATCTCGATGGGGTGGTTAGGGGTCCCGGTTGGAGGCTCGGCGGGATCCGTGTCTTCGTCCATGTCCATCGCATGGTCACCCGAGAAATGGTCTTCATGTCCCAATGGGTTAAAACCCACTGATTCTTCAATGTAGTTTGCCGGATTGAACCGGCTCTGAAAATAGGGCGTTGGCTCGCCGAAGGGTGAGTCGTGTGAGTTGTGGCTCTGCAGGGGTAAAAAGGAGTTATGGGAGTTGTGGGGATCATTCTCCGACTGAGGCCCGTACGAGTTTTGGTAAGATGGTGAGGAGCTCAGCGAGACTGAGCGCCTTGCAGGTTCTGTAAAGGTCCTCCAGTTATCTTGAGGACTTCTGCTTTGAGTGTCGGATGGTGTTCGCCGGTGTGAAGGCCCGGCTTCGTGATCATTAGGGGCGACAAATGGTCCCTTGCCCCTTCCCCTACCTCAGAATCTTGGCGGCATGTCAAAACAAACCAAAGGACAACAAAGAAATATAAAGGACAAAGTTAGAAATAAAACAAATTTGGATTAATCCTAAGTTCTTTGTCTAGACCCGGAAGTCGAGAATTGTGCAAACTGTGTCAATGAGATTAAACACAAAAGGCTAGTGTTTAATTCACTCAATGTTGGCTCTGATACCAACCTGTCACACCCCACTATTTCCACGTATTACCGGTGGGGAGTATCGTTACGTAGTTGATATCATCATAGTCAAACAACACAATTTAAATGTACAACGGAAGCAAAAGACTAATCACATTACAAACCGAATAAAATAGTAATATCAAAGTATCACAACCGGACTGTAATGGATCCACAGGCGAAACAAAAGATAAAAAGATTATTGTTCAACAGACTTTAACATCTAGATCTTGCAAGACTTGATTTATGAGGCCAGGAGTAACCAACCTATTTCGTCTAATACCTGCACTTAACCTTTTTGGAAAATACGTCAGTTTACACTGGTAAATACAATTAACTGACTCATTTTGAAAATGTTTAAGAAAATTAATTTGAATGCACACGGCACAAAATATCTTTTATAACTTGGGACAATTATTTAGAAATAATCTTGTATACAGTTTTACTTATTCGTCGTCCGTCAGGGCCGGTTGGTAGAGCCAGTCAAGATTAACTGACAGGCCACTGGTATAAAGCCCACAAGGTTGATTCCTTTATAGTGTATTACCAGTTTTTACATAATGCAACGGTCAGGTGTATGCCTACACCCCGTGCTTAGGTCGTGGCCATTTCTTTGAATGATGCCAAGGATATCCGGGACATGGTCATTTAACCCCCAAAGGCCATACACCAAATAATACAGATTAAAACGAGTCATGTAATTGCATTAATCACAATCCGATTTAAATGACTACATACCCGACCAAGCTGTATTATTATAATACCGTATCCCAAGCCCGTATAGGGAAAATAAGTTAAAAGTATTTACCTGAGCAAATTTATACAATTTATCCCAGTCGTATACCACCAAGCAAGTACAGGTAGCTTTTACTGGGCTCCTAAATCTGGAATGAAGGTTTTAATAACCTATTAGATTCCTAACGGGTCTTAAATAAGTCTAAACTTAGACCGGTTAGTTTTAAAGGAAGATATACGGTTCAAAACGCACGATTAAGCGATGACCGGATTAGAGTGTGGTTTAGACCCAAAAAGTTTGAATACTTGTATAGTATGGGTAAACTAACCACATTCTGTATTTTGAGATAAAAACGATAAGGTTTGACCCGTTTCGGCTTATTTATGCAAACTAGTTACATAAACTGCACCGAACGCAAATAATCCGTAACGGGTGACCAAATGAGTCATGAACAGGTTTCCTAAGTTAATATGCCTTAAATATGTTGTGATATCAGTAGGATACCTTCCATTATGCCCAAAACGAATTTAAACTCAAACTATGCCCCGTAGGGGCATTTTGGTCATTTTAAAGCTTATAAAAGAGTTTAAATATAAATCTGAGTTTCAGGTCTGATGTATTCAGTAAAAATACTTATTTTTATAAGTCATAACAATAGGGTATGGTATATAAGTGAAATTTACCTTTTATAACTAAACTATGCACCGTAGGGGCATTTTGGTAATTTCACATAGGCTTTAAAGGTCAAAATAGGGAATCTAAGTTTAAAAACTTTTCTTTACTGTTAAAATATATAAATTTACTTAAAACATCAGTAGGTATCAAACCTTATATGTTAAAAATAGTTTTAACTTATACTATGCGCTAAAAACGCGTAAAAAGGCGATTTCAAGCGATTTCTGGGTTTTATATGAAAAGCTGATATTTTTATCATTCCAAAAAGCTTAAAATGTTTTATTTATCATAAAAAATCAGTAGCAAAAGGTTTGGTGGCCAAATGTTTTGTAAAACTCATTTTATAGGCCAAAAGGGCAAAAACCGACAATAACCGAATCAAAGGTATAACTCTATGTTATGCTCAGCATAAAAATAAATAAAAATCTTCAAAAATCCCAAATTATTATTTTACATCAGTGGGTAAAAAGTTTGGTATAAAAAATTAGGTTTAGATAGGCTATACGCTAATTACGCCGTTTAATTAATAAAAAGCTTTCTAATTAAGCTATTGAGCATAACTCTTAATCTAGACCTCCAATTGATGTGAAAATTTAGGGACATGTTTATAAATCAGTAATAAAGATTATTGTCTTCTCACATTTTTAAAATTCTTGTTTTAAGGTCAAAAGGGCATATTGATCAACATTTAGGCATATAACGGAAACTTGCATATGAATCGGATAACTAATGAACCAAGTTGTATAACGTCAGAGGGTTACACTAATTAATAACCTGATCCTAATAGAGCTCTAAGGCAATTCTAAAACATGCTCTAATGGGTCAGAACTGAAAGTCAAAGCAAAAGTCTACTTTTGCGACTTTCGGTTCCGAACCGAGCTTAAACTGAAAATGGTCGCGTTGAACATGCCTAGACATGTTCTTACATTAATTACCAAGTTATACAAGTGATAAAATAGGTTTCATAGCTTCTACATTGTTAATTATGTGTTTATGCGAAAATTAGCTTTCTGTTGACTTTTTAAAATTAACTTTGACCCGACAATTGACCTAGTTAGAGTGGGAATCAGAGGGTTCCCTTTTAAGGGTTTATTACCCACATAATTACCAACTCAAAGCTACTTCTAATTCGTGATTTGACTGGACAAATTTTAATTAATCACGAAGTTAAACCTTAATTACGATGGTTTGACTTTAGGCTAATTAACTAAGTAAAACTGAATTAAGGAAGATTAAGGACACCTACTGAAGTCCTATGCACGACTAAGAATGCTTGGGAAGTGGTCTTGAGCTCCAGAAATCCTCAGAACAAGAGTTTGGAAGCTTTCCAAGTGAATTGCTCATGTATGAGTTCACTAGTGCAACTATGAGCTCTATATATAGCCAAGGAAGTTCATGGAGATTGCTCCAGGTGTTAAGGGAACTCCAGCTCCAGGGATGAAGACAAGTGCCTAGGGACGTGTATCAAGCAGCTAGAGTGTGGCAAACTCGCTGAATCGCGTAAACATGCAAGATGCCATGTTTAAACGGGTTTTCTGAGCTGGCACTCACTCGCGCCGCACGACGGGGAGGCACCCCAGCTGGTGGCGTAGCGCCTGCAACCATCTGATCAGCAATTCAAGTTTCACAAATGTCATTTTCACCCCCTGGACTTTCTAATGCGTAATTTCTTCCGTTTTAGGCACTTTTAACCCTTGAAATTTATATTTCTATGATCCATGAGATAAAACCAATCATCATTAGGTCCGGTTTCATTAAACAATAACCGAAAACACAAGTTTTGCCTCGTTGACGCTTTTAACCCCTTAATTACGAAAGTTAGCGTATCTTTCTCATACGATATCGAAACCTTGTGAAATTTTTACCACTTATTCTTGGGAGTATAATTAATCATTACAAGGCTCTGGGTTCGCTAAAAGCTCACTCATAGGTAGAAATTAAACATGTTGACACATTTAACCCTCGCGTCTTGTAAACTTTCACTTTCTTCCACAAACGGTTTCGCACGCTTCATGATACATTCGTGTTTGGGTATAAACATCATGTAGGGTTGTTGAAAGGCATAATTATCAAATGTTGACACTTTTTATCCTTATATACATATACTTTCTTCGTTTGTCAACTTCAGTCCCTCGTAATCAATCCGTTACACGATTAAAGTTCAAGACACGTGTCGATACTATATTGGACATGATTTTGCGAGGTGTTACAGTTACGGAGCAACATCTCCTTTGCTACATGTTGTGTCCTGGTTAAATATGCGACTGGAGACAATGTCACAGCTGCTGATCCAACAATCTCCTTATACAACAGATGATACCAAAACCCTTCTTTATTACTGATCTTTATTTCTCATCAACATCTCCCTGATTTGTCATTTGAATTGTAGTTCAAAGTCCAGGGAGAACATGTCTTCTTCATCATCCCTTTCAAGTTGAAGGTCCAACAAATCTTGGAGATCGTATGCACTATCCATTTTAATCTCTTCAACACTACCATCTGATCTGATCAAAGTCAATACTTGGGTTTTTTAGCATGACTTCCACTTTAATATTTTTGGATCAGCTGGTTTTCTTGGGAAAAGACTTATTGAAGATGAGTTTGGTGATTGTGGTCTACTAACTAAATTTGCAATGGTTTCAGATAAAGCAGATGATGAGAGAAGCTTTTTGGGAGTATGGGTCTTTTGAGACAGAGCAACAGTTTTAGGATAGACTGGCTTTTCAGAAACATTTGGATCTTCAGCTCTAAGTTCTTCCAGCTTTTTGTAGGTCTCAACTATCTTCAGTTTTGACCATCTGGCAATGGATCTAGCTGAACCATAACCAGCAACCACAAGCTCAACTCTCATTCTTTTAAACTTCAATGCCTCATCTCAACCCACTGCTTTCACTTTCTTCCAATTAGGTGGAGTTGGCTTTACCAGAGGATCATTGCGCATTTTTGTGATTCTATTGATTTCTTCTCTAAGAGCATTTTTGGAGTTGGCTTTACCCAAATTGTCGGAGTGATTCCGTATGAACCGGAGCATCAGCAGTAAGGATTGATTTGTATTTTGATGACGTTAAAAAGTCAATTATTGAGTGAAAGCTGGTATTTTTGCTGGTTTTCTCGAAGATGAGGAGGTAATTGTGAGGGTTTTTGATGTTCATAGCCATGATCGGAGAAGGAGGTGATTTGGGGATGAAACAGGGTTTATGTTGGAGGGTTCTTAATATGTTAGCCAACTGCTTTGAGAATTTTGAATTCGAGACGGCAGTGGTAGAAGCTCGATTTGGGGATGAAACGGCGTTTATATAGAGTGAAAAAGTGAATGCTGACATGGCAGGGTTACAAATATTGGATGGCTAACATCTGTCCACGTCAGAACCTCTCTTGTGATAATGAATGACAGTTGTTTGGAAACCTCTGTTGGCCAACGACAGAGGTTGGGAATGTCACACCCCAACCGATGGCAGAATCATGGGGGCGTGGCACTGAGCGAAACAGATTGTTCAAGAGAATCCATAACAACTATTAACGATAATATATTTAACGTTCAATATCCCATACTATCAAACATATAAAGCAAAACAGTCATTACAGATATCAGTCTCAAAAACAAATACTATTCTGACAACTCAGATTTATTTAGTGGGTTTCTAAACTTGCTAACTTGATTCAGCATAGATTAGCATCCTATCAACCTGTCACATACGACATACGTTAAAATAAAGTCAATACATAAAATGTAAAGTTGAGTACACAAGTTTGAATAGCATATAGTAGTAAAAGCGTTTACGCATAACCATCATGTATCACGTAACGGGCAAAGCATGTAACTACCAAACAATGATTACAACTTAACTAAGAGACTGCGTTGTAGAGTATGCGTGACACATGTTCAGCGAACACGTGAAGTAAAGTGATGTGATCCCTAGCAACCCCTGTCCACGACAGGTGCTAAGTCCAAACTATAGTTGTCACACCCTGGCTTTTGCGGAAGCGTGGGTTTATTTTGGTGTGACTTCTTAATACCATAGCACAATCATAACAATGCTATATGAATTAAAACACATGATAGTCATCCATTCATTTAGTTTTAAAAGTTACCACAACAACATTGTTTTAAAAGTCGACACATGAAACCAAATACAATCATGACATAATTAAAAACATGTTCATACGACACGACAAAAGTCTTGAAATAAAAACCAAGGTTTAAAGACGTGCAACCCGTCCAGGCAAGGGTCACACCTCCTAAACCCGGATGACATCACTATTCTCTACGCAGCTAAACATCATTGCAAACTTGGCCAGATCCATTAATTTCCTGAAATACATGTGATGGATCTGAGTTTGGTTTTGATTGTATTTTACGTTTGAAATTAAGATGGAAATGAATGAGTTGTGCAGCGGAATTAAGATGGAAACAAACTTTGCATACAATCAAACGAGAGTATTGCTTTGATCAAACATTTTTCACAATGAACCGAAAGATTGAATTTATTTCAATTACGATTACAATTGCAATGATTGAATACAAACTCCCCCTCAGCCAGAGCTCAGTGTTTGTTCGTGCAGAGAAGACGATGTTGCAAAGAGCTAATAGAACAGTACAGAGCACTGTTCTATTTATAGGCACTAGCAAACTACTGAGCATCTAAGCTAACGTCACCATGAAAGTGACATCTAACCTCCTAACAAACTCTAACCTCTGATCAATATAAACACTGCTATGCTAACTACTGCTTATTACATTACATTACATAAAGACAGAATAAACAACTGCTGCATCCCTCCACTGCTGTGAACCCAGCAGTACTTGTCCGGATTAGCAGTGCTTGACTCAAGGCAGTAGATTGAACAACAGAGCTTTAGTCTTTCATCAGGTCTTTACTTGAACAGCAGTTATGGGTTAGCAGGTTGCATGATCAGTAGATAGGAGGTCAGCAGATGTTGAAATCACTATCAAGGGGAGAGACTTGTATGTAACATCTGCTTATTCTGGATCCACTGCTCTGATCCAGTTTTGGCTTTTATTATCTGTTCCTCTGGTAAGGTTCGATCCTAACAATCTCCCCCTGGAACAGATAATGCCAAAACTCTTCATTATTGTGGAACTTTATTGCCTCATCAACAGTTCCCTTATTTTCCCTTTAAGTTGTAGTTCAAAGGTTAAGGCATCTGTGTCTTCATCATCCCTGCTAAGTGAAAGATCAAGGAGATCCTGCAAATCTTCAAAACTTAGGCCAAGTGCTTGTTCCCTTGATATTTTCTTCACTTCTCCATCAGACCTGAACAGAGTCAATACATGGGTATGTTTGTCAGGTTCCCACTTTAGTACTTTTGAGCCTGATGGGTTTCTTGGGAGATTTTTATTTGAAGAGGAGTTAGGTGATGATAGCCTATTGAACACTGTCTGAGCAGTGCTTGTAGGTAGTTCCAATTCAGGATCTTCTTTCATCATTAATCTAATGCCCTCTTTTACAATGGCATTTCCAGCATTTAGATCTTGAACTGTTTCAGCATCTGACTGGTTTTGACTCCTTCTTTTGTAGATGGCAGCACCAGCTGGAGCAGTAGTTCTTTTGACTTGCAGCTTTGGTGGTCTTTTTGAGACCTCTGCTTTAGAGTAGTCAGGCCTTTTTGGAACTGTTGGATCTTTCTTTCTAAGTTCCTCTAACTTTCTGTAGGTAGCCCTGACCCTATCTTCTCCCCACTTTGTCACAGAATTCTTTGACCCTTAATCAGCTGCTATCAGCTCTTCTTTCATTCTCTTCAACTCTAAAACCTTATCAGCTTCAACCTGTTTGAACTTTTCAGGAGGAGTCTGCTTGACCTTATTTTTTATCATTTCTTGAATCCTGGCTGCCTCTTTTTCAAGCTCAGGAATGGTCCAGTTTTTGTACATATGTTTCTCCCCCTTGTATTTCTTGTAGGTCATGATGTTCTCAATGTAGTCTTTTCTCAAGGACTCATCTTCCCTTTCTGAGAGTTGTCGACATACATTTTTGGCAAATTGCTCCATAGCACTGACCTGTGTGAATAGAAACTGATAGTTTTGCTGAAATTCTCTATCAGATTTCCCTTTTCTATTTTTTATTGCGATATCCTCTGCTTGCTTGGCCTTGAGTTTCAAATATTCTTCGATATTGTTAGGCCTGAGATATCCTTCAACTGATGGCAAACTCCTTTTAGCTGGGTCATCCTCACAGTAGAAGGATTTGATTTCTTCCCTAACTGCAATGAGTTCCAGAGGAAATGAGACACTAGCAGGAGGTAATGGCTTTAGAATTTGAGCTGAAGAGAGAGGTATGGGTTTTGGAATTGTGACAAGTGACAAGGATTTTGAAGATGTTGGTGGTGGTGAATAGTCATCATCTTTGAGGATTAGTCTTCTCCTTTTTGTTTGAGGAGGGACTGATGATGTTTTGGGTGGAACAGTGGTGGTAGATTGGGTGGCAGTGGTTTGTGATTGACTAACAGCTGTTGAAACAACTGGTGCTTCAACCACTGTTGTCATTACAACAGATGTTGTAACATCTGCTGTCTTCTGCTTTTTGGCAAGAGATGGTGTTGTTTTTGGTGGTGATGGTGGTAAAGCAGTGGATGTGGTGTGTGTTGAAGTGAGAACAGATGTTGAAACCACTGATGTACCAGCAGTAGTTGATACAACAGGAGTTACAACAGCTGTTTTGAATGGTGGTTTTGGAGCAGACTTTGAACGTCTGGTTGGGATGGATTTGGGTTGCCTTACTTTTCTAGTAGGCTTCTTATTTTCATCAACAGGATTTTTATCAACCTTTGACCCAGAAGTACCCTGATCTGGATAATCCACCCTAGCTTTCTTCTTGGCCTCTCTATCCTTTTTTACACTTGCAACTGCCTCTGCCAGTGCATTTGTGGTCTCATCAATTTTCTTGCTACTGATGTGTTAAAAATGAAACATATAAATTTCATCAAATGAGGCATAAAACTAACCCTTTTTTAGTACTAATGTTGGAAAAAGTGTGCTTTTGTCTTCCTTTTGTATTTTCAGGATTAAATGAGCTCAAATTAACAAAAGAAGCAAAAAGACATCAAAATCTAACATAAATACAAGAAAAGGAACAAGACGTGACATGCCCGACCCCACGACAACATCTTCCCAAGCAAAACAAG
This sequence comes from Helianthus tuberosus, assembly GCA_030545235.1. NCBI lineage: Eukaryota > Viridiplantae > Streptophyta > Magnoliopsida > Asterales > Asteraceae > Helianthus > Helianthus tuberosus. The sequence continues at coordinate 155,592,833 of CM060409.1, forward strand.
AGATCAGAAGCCTGAACACGCCCCGTGCTCAGCCAGCACGGGGGCGTGCCCAAGTGTCAGCAGAAAAGACAAAGTGGTAGAAGCTTCTATTGCCCACCACAGGGCCGTGCTCAGCGGACACGGGGTCGTGGTCAACTATAAGATTCGCACAATCCAACAAATCTGCATAGTACAAAGATTCTTCTGCACCACGGGGTCGTGCTCAGCGGACACGGGGGCGTGGTCAACTAAAAAGACAAAACTGCATTAAATGAAGAAAGAGAAGGATGTGGACACGGGGCCGTGCCCACTGGACACGGGGCCGTGCCCGAGCTTCTGTTTAGCCTATAAATAGAAGTGCTTGGCTCAAGCTCAAACCATCCCTTGGCACACCACCTCTCTCACACTTCCCCACCACCCACCACCACCATAATACCATCATCGACCACCATCATCCATTGTCCATCATAGAGTGTGTGAGTCGTCTCGGGATCCAAGATTGATCGTAAGAGTTCTTGACAATCAAGGCCATGTTTGCCTAAGTCTCTTACATCACTTGGTGAAGACAAAGTGTCTAGTGTAATACTTTTTATTTCTAAACTTTTCGCACTTTTTATTTGGTTTCGTATTAATGACTTTAATAACTAGTTGCTTATGTTGAAGGTGATCTTTCTTTATCGTTTGTCCGTGGTGTCTTGAAATTATTTTACTGTCTATATAAAATAAAAGATTTTCACCATTCATATCTCCACGGTCTATATGGAGGTATGTTGGCTACCTGGTCGGGGGTTAAGGGAACGGTTTGGTAAAGGTCTTGCCATTATTCAGCGTTTAGAGGTCCTGCAATGGACCTGGGTCAAATTTAGTAAGACCTCCTTCAATACTTAATGGTATTGGATGGCGGAGGTCCAAACTCTTTGACCCCCTCATAAGTTAACTACTATTAATACTATAACCTGGCTATTTAGGATTGTATCCCTGCTGACTCAGACTACTTAGTCGAGGGTAACGTCACCTCCAAAAGAGGGGCCTACCATAATTTGCATTAATAACTTAATTAATTATCTTCCAATAATCCACCCTTTTAGGATTGTATCCTTGCTGACTCAAACTACTGGGGTGAGGGTAACGTCACCTTCAAAAGAGGAGCCTACTACAATAACTAAGATAATCTCTTAAAATAGTGCAAAAGTGCGGAAATAATCAAAGGTTACATTAGATACGAGTCAGAACCAAGTGATTCATCTTGTCTATCTGTTTTCTTTTAATTTTTATTTTCAGCATTTTAGTTAGTTTTTATTTTTCTTAGTTTAAAACATTTTTCTAAACTTTTTGATTTGATTAGACGTTGAGGATAAACCGGTACTAAAAGCTCTTGTGTCCTTGGACGACCTCGGTATCCTACCAACACTATACTACGCTCACGATGGGTGCACTTGCCCCTATGTGTGTCTAGTGTTAGTAAATATCGTGTTTTATAAATTTAAAACTTGACTAAAAAAGTGTTAAAGGGGCTTAAAATATACACCTAATATATATAACACTCGACTACGCATCACTACCATCTGGCAAAGGGATATTTTTGGTCATGTTTTCTCTTTCTGGTTCAAGGTAAAGACCATCATCTATTCCCTTCTTCTTCCAGTCCTGAATTTTCTCCCCCTTTTTGGCATTATCTGGAGGGAGTTGATCAATAAATAGGACAGTTGGTGGAGCAGTGCCAGAGGTATGCAGGATCTAGACTTTTAGAGCCTTGAGATCAGCCTGGGTGTTCTTGAACCTAGACTCCATTGTATTTCTCAGCTTTAGTACACGTTTTTCATGTTGCTGATCTGCCATTTGTGCTTGTTGATGGAGAAAAGGTTGAAATAGATTCCAGAGCTCATTTGTAGCAGGTGCTTGTGGTGGAGCAGGTGCTTGAGGTGGAACAACAGTGGATTGCACCTTTTGTACTTGTAACAACTGTTGCAGCATATCTTTGAGTTCTGCAACAGAGTTATCAAGTTTTTCAACACGATCCGTCAATTTCTGGTACTTTAAACCATCACCCAATTTAATGGGATCATCTGATTTCCCACTAGCTGTGGTTTTATTAGTGGTTGAGGTAGGGAGTTTACTCATTAACCACTGATGCCCCTTTTTCTTGGTACTGGGGTCTTCTCCCTTCAACACTTGACAATCTTTTGATGTTGCCAGAGGTCAAGAAAAGTCCACTGGTAGATGTCAGAGGTGCTATGGAAGGAATTGCCTCCAAGGAAGTCTTATTAATGTAACCACTGTCCAACTGCAAACCAATGGGTTCAACAGTTGTAGTGGCTGCTTCACTTGGATTACCACCAAGAGTTACTTGTAACTCGAGGGGTGTAACCTCCTCAGGTTGTGTTGGTGGGTTAGCAAAGATTGATACATTAGACCCAGTCATGTGTTGAGGTATATTCTCATTGATAGGTGATTGAGAAGGACTGGTTAGTGCCTGGTTCAAATCAAGTGCATCCAACAGAAGTTTTGTTGGTGGGGGAATTGTGGATGTGATGGTTGGGGTAGAAAGAGGATTTACCCGGGGAATTGGGTTATGGATGATGGAAACAAGTGCTTCCAGAGCATCATGATGTGGTGTCCCTATATTTACAACATGTTCTTTTTGTGAAGAAGCAGGAGGAGTTTCGGTTATGGGTTGAGATATTTGTACCAACTGCTATGAGGAAGTAGCAGCAGTGGTTTCTTGTGACTTTTGTTTTGTCACTGGCAGTTGCTCTGGTATCTCATCCTCCAGAGTTGCCTTTTTGATGGGTTTGGGGGGGGGGGGTTTGACTTTTCTTTTTGTGTGGCTTTTTGTGGATTGTAGGTGTGGGTTTCAAAACAGTTGTTCTGCTGCTTTGATCACCTTGAGCAGTGGGCTCAGCAGCAGATACCTGAGGAGCAGTGGTAGTTGCTAAATTCTGCTCAGGCACCTCTGCTTGTGTTTTGCAAGATGTTAACATTCTTGTAAAAGTTTCAGCAGTTAAGCTGTGCATTTGAAAATAGTCACCTTGGTTTATTGCAACAATATCATCCTTACTGAATTTCTTTTCAAAATAATAACTTATAAACCTTGGAAACAGTAAGAATGATTTTGTTTCAACATTGTTAACCAAATCATTAAAGATTTCCCGAGAAAAATTAAAATTTTCTTCTTGAAGAATAGCATATCCCAGATTTTGAATCTTTAATGGTATTTCATTAAAAGAAGTGGTTTTGTTTGAAACACACATTAGGAGGGTATGGAATAAAAACCTTGTTACAGAAGGAAAGAAACCTTTTTGTAAGGTAGCTTTCTTCATCATAGTGTCTGCATACCCTCTCTCAATGAAGTCAATTTTTAACTCGTTTTTAGGGAAATAAGTTTTACCTTGCTGATCCTCGAGTTAAAAGACTTCTGATATAGATTGTGGCGTGATTTGAACAGCTTTACCCTTTAAAGAGGAGTTAATGGCTACCACAATTTCACCTTGTTTGTCAAGGGTTGCTTTTTTCCAAAACTCTCGTTGGGTTGCTAAGTAAATTGGTGCATCGGCTGTTAACAAAGTTTTGTACTTTGATTTAGCCATTTTGGCGATGATGGAGTCGAAAGCATCTGTGGTGCCGGGTTTTGTGAGAAGACCCAGAAGATTGTGAGATGGTTTGTGTGGAATTTCAGTGGTATTGACCTTTTGAGAGGCCGCTTTCGACGATGATTTGGAGGTGGGTTTTGCAGATGTCTTCGATTTTGTCATTTTAAGGATGATGATCGAAGAAATTTGTGAAGAAATGAGATGGAAAAACTGCTTTGAGAAGAGAATTTTTGAGAATTCAATTCGACAGTAAAACCCTGTTTTGGTGGTGAGTGGGGGTTTTATAGAGGAAAAAGTGAATGCTGACGTGGCAGCGGTTACAAAAGGTCTGACCACAATGTACTGCCCACGTGACAACCTCTGATGAAATGAAGGACAGTACTTTTATGAAAGTTACTGGTGAAGGCAGTGGTTATGGAAGCAGTGGATGATTTTCACTATCAGTGGATAGCATATCAGTGGATAAGACACTGCTTTTGAACAACAGTGTTTATCAAAGGAATGAGGGAACAGGGGTTGTCTTTCAGCAGTGGACAGACATTGAAGCAGGGCAGACTTTTGAACAAGCAGTGGTTATGGCAGACTTTTAAGGATTTTAATGAAAATTTCATTTTTAGCTATTTTTAAGGATGGATTTTTGATTTTCTGAAAACATTTTAATGCTTTTATTCATAGAAAACAAGATGTTGCTTGTTATTCCATGTTTAGCATGCCAATTCTAGAGACCAAGCTTTCAAAGGTGGCAGTATCTAATGCTTTTGTGAGCACATCTGCCAGCTAGTCTTTAGTTGGAACATGATGCAGAGAAATCAAACCTTTTTCATAGCAATCCCTCACAAAATATAGAGTTTGGTCAATCAGCTCATCCTTTTCATCAGACATGACAAGCTTATTTGTTGCCATGGGTGTGCTGCATGGTTTACAATCATTCATATCAAATTTGTTTAAAAGTTCTTTTGCATATTTGCTTTGATGAATGAAAGTACCATTTTGCATTTGCTGAACTTGGAGACCAAGAAAGCATTGCAGCTCACCCATTGCACTCATTTCAAACTCAGCTGTCATGAGTTCCCTAAACTCTTCACACATTTTGTTGCATGTGCTTCCAAAAATAATGTCATCCACATAAATTTGGACAATCATTAAATCCTTTCCTCTCCATTTTAGAAACAATGTTTTATCAATGGTACCTCTTTTGAAACCATTTGAGAGTAGAAAGGTGGAATGAGTTTCATACCTGGCCCTTGGTGCTTGTTTCAGGCCATACAGTGCTTTGTTCAGCTTGTAGACATGATCTGGATAAAATGGATCCTCAAAACCTGGAGGTTGACACATATACACCTCTTCTTGAATTTTACCATAGAGGAAAGCACTTTTGATATCCATTTGAAACACCTTCATGTTGTGGTTGACAGCAAAGGCCATGAACAGTCTTATAGCTTCCAATCTTGCTACAGGGGCAAAAGTTTCATCATAGTCAATCCCCTCTTCCTGTCTGTAACCTTGAACCACAAGCCTGGCTTTATTTTTGACAACAATGCCCCTTTCATCAGTTTTGTTTTTGAAGACCCACTTTGTGCCAATAGGACTTACATCTTCTGGCAGTGGTACAAGCTCCCATACTTGTTGTCTTTTAAACTGTTGGAGCTCTTCTTGCATAGCTTCTACCCAGCTGTTGTCTTTCAGTGCCACTTGGTACTTGACTGGCTGATGGAGTGATAGAAAACCAGCAAAAAGACAAATGTTTTGGGTTTGGCTTCTTGTGAGCACCCCTTCATTTATGTTGCCAATGATTTGATCAGGTGGATGAGATCTCAAGAAGATTAAATCTCCTCGGTATGGTATGATGGCATTTGTTGGTGAAGGCTGCAAATGTGTATCATCTGAGCTAACCACTGCTGGTGACTTTGATGACCCAGCAGTGGCTTCAAAAGGTGGTGGAATTGGTGGTAATGGTGAGGACACATGCTGACTTTTATCCATTGTTTGGGGACTTTTGTCAGTAGTGTTTGTTCATGTGGAGGCAGTGGTTGATGGGCTACTTTGGTCAACAACTGTTGAGGTAGTAGTGGTTGAGCTTTGACAGTTGTTTTGAACATCTGATGCTCTTCCCATTTTGGCAGACCTTTGAGGGATGATGATTTCATACCCATAGTCTGGTGTTGAATTCTTTGATGGACCTGCACTGTTAGTCTTGACAGCAGTATTTTCAAAAGTGAATTTATCAAGATCAAACAGATCTGCAGGATTTGCTGGGATTTTCATTGATGAAAGTTCATTGAACTTTACATTCAAAGTCTCCTCCACTGCCTTGGTCCGTGTATTAAACACTTTGTAGGCCTTGGCAGTGGTTGAGTATCCTAGATGATAACCACAATCAATTTTGGCTGCAAATTTTGAAATGGAATCTTTTAAGTTCAAAATAAAGCATGGGCAACCAAACACCTTGAAGTATGAGATCAGTGGTTTGATTTTATACATAATTTCATAAGCAGTCTTTTTGTGCCTGGGGTTTATTAAAACTCTGTTTTGGACATAGCAAGCAGTATTTACTGCCTCTGCCCAAAAAGTTAATGGCAAACCTGAATCAGCAAGCATGGTTCTGGCAGCCTCAATCAAAGTTCTGTTCTTTCTTTCCACTACCCCATTTTGCTCTGGTGTTCTAGGGATACTGTACTGCCTTACAATCCCTTTCTTCACACAGAAGGCATCCAACTCCTTATTTTTGAATTCTGTGCCATTGTCACTCCTGAAGACTTTTACTGGAAGGTCAAATTGCTTTTCAACTTGCATCACAAAGTCTTGCAAAATGCCTGTAGTCTCATCTTTTGAGTGTAAAAAGAAAGTCCATGTAAACCTAGAAAAGTCATCAACAATAACCAAACAATATCTCTTCTTTTTTAGACTCATGACTTGAACTGGGCCAAACAAATCCATGTGCAGCATTTGCAAACACTGGGTTGTTTTGGACTCTTCAATGGACTTATAAGAACTTTCATGTTGTTTTCCTTTTAAACAGGAAATGCAATGTTCAGGACAAGAAAACAATTTTTGTGGTAGGCCTCTTACCAAACCATTTTTTTGAAATTTCAGTGATTGTTTTAAGATTTGTGTGCCCCAGTCTTCTGTGCCACAGTTCTGTCTCTTTGTTAGAGGCAGCTAAGAACAGACATGCATCAGCTCTGGGACACTCTTTTGACATATCAACAATATAAACATTGCCACTTCTTTGAGCAACAAGTTTTGTTTGACCAGTTTTTATTATTGCTTCAATCTTTTTGACCATTTCTGGTCCAACAATCCTGCAACACTCCTTTGTGAAGAATGACCCATACCCCTTGTCACTCATTTGTGAAACACTCAGGAGGTTGAATTTTAGACTGTCTATCAGATTGACATTTTCAAATTTTACATTGCCAGACTGTACTGTACCAGACCCCAGAACTTTCCCTTTACTGTTATTTCCAAAGGATATATCACCCCCTCCATGAATTTTGAAATCTTTGAGTAGGGCTTTACATCCAGTCATGTGCCTGGAGCCTCCACTATCAACATACCAAAGGCTATCTAAGCAGGCAGAAGCTCCCTGCACATGAGGTAAAAGGATTAGTTCATTAGGGTTTCCAAAGCCAATAAGGCTTTGGATGGGGTCTCAACAGTGTCTGGGATGGATGCAGATTGATGGACAGTGGTTAAGTCAGGGGTTTGGACAGTTTTAGGACTGTTTCCTGCTAACCATTGTTGGGGGTCTTGACCAATCACCTGTTGGTACCCAAAAGGATGCCTGTTCACTTTAGGTTTAGAGGGCCTTTTGTAGGCCTCATAAATGTGTGGAATCCTTTGGTAAGACTGTTTTTCCTTGCCTTTTCTGAACTGATTGGCAGGGGGTGCATCAGTAACCTGAACATCTCTTTTGACAGATGTTTAGTTTAGCTGTTTTGTGACAGCCGTTTGAACTGGCACAAACAGTGGTTGGTTCTTGGTGAATTTGACAGATGATGTTGATGAACTCAAGGATGTTTTAGCAGTGTATTCATTCTTTTTCACATCAAAGTTTTTGAGATACACACATGCTTGAGTTTTGTGGTTTGATTTACCACAGACAATGCAGCTTTCAGCAGGAACAATGACACTTGTTTTGTTTAAGTCATATGCTTTTAAATGGAAACTGTCACACCCCGACCACGTGGAACAACCAAACGTGGCGGAAACGTCGGGGAGTGTTGTAACAGAATTTATTGTTTCAAATCAATGGCAATTGAAGTTTTGTTTTATTAATCAAACATGAGAGTTTACATTGTTTTAAACACGAAACAAAGAGTACATAACATAAATTAACTAGTTCTTGTCTCGTTTTAAGTCACTAAGGCACAGGTCCGCCTAAGTATGTCTTGATAAGTCCTATGCATCATCTCCTGAAAACACATGTGAAAATAGGTACGTCAGCATAAAAATGGCTGTGAGATACATAAGTTTTGTGAAAACAGAATTCATGACTTATGTTTGAGAAAATGTTTAGTCATGAACCTTGTAATTTGCTTTGTCTTGTAAATCATTTGAAAAACAATAAGATTGGATGATATGTATAATTAAGAGAATAATGTATAGTTAAATGAATAACCATGTAAAATGAGTTTGTATAAGATAAGTTGTTTGTAAATCAATGTCTTGTGAAAAGTATGTTATTTGTTTACAATGTTATATGTCTCAAATTGAAATGATTCAAATAACGCTACAATATGTGATACCATACAAACACTTATATATAGGAAGTACCAGCGGCGTATCCACCATGCTTGTATCATATTACACACGCCTCGTTACTTAAATCACTTACTCCAACCAAACCACCAAGATGTAATGTTTAACGATTGTAGAATGTTTATGTATAGTCAAATGTCTATTGTCAAATGTAAATCATGTCAACAGATATAAATGGTTCACACGGTTCAACAGTTACAAACAGTTCATATAATCAAAGGGTTACGACGGTTCACATAGTCAAATAGTTACAACGGTTCAAAATGTAGTATAATGTGTTCATATGTTGGATGAGCATATGCAACAGAAATGTAATGTAAAACAATGTACTAAGTACGCACACAATGGGCATACATAGCATGTAATGTAAAACGATGTACTAAGTACGCACACAATGGGCATACATAGCATGTAATGTAAAACGATGTACTAAGTACGCACACAATGGGCATACATAGCATGTAATGTAAAACGATGTACTAAGTACGCACACAATGGGCATACATAGCATGTAATGTAAAACGATGTACTAAGTACGCACACCATGGGCATACATAGCATGTAATGTAAAACCATGTACTAAGTACGCACACAATGGGCATACATAGCATGTAATGTAAAACGATGTACTAAGTACGCACACAATGGGCATACATAGCATGTAATGTAAAACGATGTACTAAGTACGCACACAATGGGCATACATAGCATGAAATGTAATGAAATCATGTACTATAATGTACTAACGAACATAGCAGGTATATGATGTGAAAGCATGGAAAGCATGAAAGTAACAAATAGGCACATGTGTTTCACCCCAAAAACAGTTTGGAAAACAGTAAAAGAGGGGTCTATGTACTCACTTGAGATTGCTCAGAAGTCTTAAGATAACCACCAAGCAATGCTAGAGATCACTGAATCAAACGGTACCTAATATAGGTAACTACATTAATAACCGGACCTATATCGGAGGATTGGATAGAATGAGGGCTCGTAAACCAAATGAGTATGGGAACTCAGGTAATATGGTTTAATAAAGCCTACATACTAACACGGAACCTATCCAAAGTGCTTACGACCCATTACGACCCGTTTGGGTAGCTTATGCTACTTTAACGCGTCTTTCGCGTAAAACGTGTTCGGATCGCCTAACTAGTCCTATGATAAGTAAAATGTGCCTTAACATGTCTAATATTGTTACCAAATTAGTTTAGATACCAAAAGTTATGTTACATATGCTTAAAATGGATTTTGGCGTAAAAAGGGCATTTTGGTAATTTACCTAAGGCATATAAACTACCTATCATACAACTACTTAAACGAAGCGACCATAAGGTATAACCTTGGAAGGTTATTTTCTACCTACTATGGTCACCTAATGTATTTGGTCGGATCCTAACGATCGACCAAATGGGTCGGGTTCGAAGGTATAAGCGATTTATTAGATCGCTTACCCTTACGACCCTAGACAACGTGGTAATCAGTAGGCATAGTCACAAGGGACTATAACCATCGTGATTACAATCACGTTGCGAAGTTCAAACGAACTTTGCATTGACCATAAACTGGTCAACGCAGAAAGTCAAACAAAGTTTGACTTTCGGACTCAAAAAGCAATAAAAGAACGAAGGAATACTTACGAAGGGTCCCCGAATGCTAATCTAGATCAAAATAGCTCAGGTATGAAACAAAGGTTTCAACTTAGAGCACATTAGATCAGATTCTTGTGAGTTTGAAGCAAATGGGGGTGGGGTATTTATAGTATTTCCTGAACCGTTAAGATCGTTTCTTGAATAACGTGATCGAATCTCGTGCGTACACTTGTTGGAATGTTGTGGTGACTAAAAATGGCCCCTAATGAGCTGAAAGGGCAAGTGTGGGTTTGTGGTTGTGAGTTAAACAGTTGTAATCTGCTGACAAATCGATCTTATCTGATCTGGGACCCTGACGTGGGCCGCGTAAGGATACACACAAACCTTACGCGGGCCGCCTGGCCATGTCTGATCAGAACCAAGTTTGCATATTTACAGTTTCAGTCCCTGTTGGTGTTTAAGCCCATTTCCGACACTTCTAAGGCCCGTAAAGCCAACTTCAAGGCCCTAAAATGATGCCTAAACATTGTGGACATGAAACATGCTCAAAAATATGTCGGATGTCAGTTCGTTTGGTCGTACGAACGCGATGTTCGCTTAATTACGACGGAATGCGCATAAGCGCGAAAAACGATCCAAATGACACGACGAATGGATTTTTCTCATGCCAAACACTAAAATAAAATATTTTAGTGCTTACATAAATTTTTGGATGTCCGTATGAATTCAGAACGTAAGTTATGCGCGAAAGTGCAAACTTGTGCACTTTTTGACACTTTTAGTCCCTGAATGACCCAAAAGTTTATTTTAGCACACCGAACCCCTCAAAGCCTATTTCTAAGCTATGTAAAGGATAATTATGGTATGTTTAACTTATGGTCATGTTCCGGAATGTCTGTTACAGTTCAAATTGGCATACTTTCGTAGTTTGTCAAATTTAGTCCCTGTAGTCGAATTAACTTGTTTTTGCCATACCAAAGCCTTTAAAACTTATTTCTAAGTTATGTAAAGGTTATTTAAGGTATGTTAAGTATATGTTGATGTTCCGGAGTATTTGTTGCATTAAACTGGTTATATTTACGCATTAGTGCGCGTATAACCTTCCAGAAAGCGATTTAGAGGTTGAAATCGAACAAGAGTTGATATGTGCAAAAGATACACATATTTATACAAGTCCAAAGTATGAAACACAATATTTCATTGATTTGGTATTTGTTTGCTGGTCGCAGTGACACAGGTTTCACAGTCTCCCCTACTTTAGGAAATTTCGTCCCGAAATTTATTCGTAGGAGTCTATTTGTGACTTTGTGTCAAAAACCACCAGAGATATGTAAGGCACAATCCTGTCATTTCCTTAACGGACATTCTTCAGAAACGTAAAATGTACTTACAAAGTCATTTTCAACGAGTGCTTCATCAGAAATGGAAATGAAAAGGAGAAACAAACGGATATTCATTTCCTCAACGGATAATCTTCAGAAACGAAAATGAACAAACGGAGGCATTTTCAACGGGTGCCTCCTCAGAAACGGAAATGAAAAAGGATAGTCAAACGGGTATTCATTTCCTCAATGGATAATCTTCAGAAACGAAAATGAACTAACGGAGTCATTTTCAACGGTTGCTTCCTCAGGTACGGAAATGAAAAAGGATAATCAAACAGATATTCATTTCCTCAACGGATAATCTTCAGAAATGAAAATGAACTAACTGAGTCATTTTCAACGATTGCTTCCTCAGGTACGGAAATGAAGAAGGATAATCAAACGGATATTCATTTCCTCAACGGATAATCTTCAGAAACGAAAATGAACTAACGGAGTCATTTTCAACGGTTGCTTCCTCAGGTACGGAAATGAAGGATTTAACAACGGATATTCATTTCCTCAACGGATAATCTTCAGAAACGAAAATGAACTAACGGAGTCATTTTCAACGGTTGTTTCCTCAGAAACGGAAATGAAGGATTAAACAATCGGATATTCATTTCCCTCGACTGATACTCTTCAGAACGAAAATGAACAAACGGAGGCATTTTCCTCAACGGGTATTCTTCAGAATTGGAAATGAAGGATAAACGGATATTCATTTCCTCAACGAATATTCTTCAGAAGTGAAAAATGAATAGCTAGTTCATTTTTCCTCAACGGATGCTTCATCAGAATTGGAAATGAATAGGGTTAACTCTAGATACATGATAGAACTTGCTGTGATTTATGTGCACTAAATTCCATAATTATGTATGCATCCATAATTACGTAATTCCTTGCACAGTCCGCACAGTTCGTTTTGTAATGTTGTGGGGAAGGATATCAAACTTGTGATGAGGGTGACTAGACTACCATAGGGCCCCTTTTAATTAGATCGATAGAGGATCTTCTTAATTAGGCCACCAAGGAGTCCTTTCATCTATATCATCACATAATATTCCTAACCAGATTTTTGGATCGATCAGTTTAACTAGACCACTAAAGGTATTTCTCAATCTTCTTAATTAGGCCACCAAGAATGTCACAATCATCAGACCATGTGGGTTTAAACTGGTATTTCTCAATCTCCTCAAAAGTAGAGGATCCCATTGGTCTATCAAGTGTGATTTTGTTACCATGTTTATCAGTGATTTTCACTTCTTGGCCATTCTTGTTTGTGGGAATGTACTCAGTTGTTTCTTCAGAGGTTTGAACAGATTTTTCAAAAGCAGTGTTTTCATCATCATGTTTTCTATAACCAACACCAAATTTTACATTGCTTTTTATCTGTTTTTCAAGCATAACCTCATACCCTTTGCATGATTCCACCCATTTTTCACAGGTGATCTGGGTTGACTCTAACTCCTTTTTGCAAACTTGGTATTTTTCTACCATAGTTTGGAGTTGGGTTTTGGTTATGCTCTGCTCTTCTTTCAGACTGCTGATCTCTTTATCTTTTTCAGCCAATTTGTTTCTAAGTTCTTTTAATAACTTTTCAAATTTGACTTCATCAGACAAGACTTTGTTCCTAAGGTTTTCATTTACCTCTTTGATGTTAGTAAAAGCAATAATGCAATTGTCTGAACACAGTTTTTGAAGAACTTGAGGTGATACCTTGGCAGCAGCCATCATTGCACAATCACATTGATGATCATCTTCATCATCAGCTCTTGCTTCTTTCTCACCTGCTTTTTCCTCTTCCTGTTCTTCTTTGTCTTCTTTAGACCATGGATCTGTCAGTGGTTCAATCAGGGTTCCTGAACTTTCTCCCAGTAGTAGTTCACCAGCCACAGTAGTAACCACTGCTTCAGTCACCTCATCCACTGTTTCAGCACTTAGCTGTTCACCTTTAGTTTCAACCCCCTCTGGTATTGACTCTAATGCCATCAAACAAAATTCATCATTAGAAGGCTCATTAAAAGCATAGAGTGCAAAATTTTCATCACCAAGCTCATCAGGCATGCTGCTCCAGTTAACAAAGCCTTGAGTGAAAAAGCTTTGCTGATCTGGTTGTACCACTGCTGGAGCAGCTGTTTGAGGTGCAACAGATTGCACTTGTGCCTGGGGGACAGGGGTTTGAACATACTGAATTTGTGGAACAGTAGTTTGGACATAATGCACAGGCACAGTGGCAGCAGCATAATGAGCAGTGTTAACATGAGCTGCAGGGGTATATTGGGTATAGTGCACAATACTTTGATTTTGAGGTCTAGGGTTTGAGCTAGGATGAGTAATTATAGGACCAGTAGTTTGACTCAACCCAACCCTTAGATTCCCATGTAACCCTGGGAATTTTCTCCCTGTTCTTTTGTAGAATTTGCTTGTTCTTACACTAAGCAAAGCCAACTGATGCAAAATGTCCATTTCTTCTAAGTCAGTGGGATCAAAATGTTGCAAATCATTGAGTTCAAAGCACAAATTATCTGACATCTGGTTTTCACCGTTTGCAGTAAAAGCATAATTTGCAGAGTGAGGATCAGGGTTGTTAAAATTTCCACCAGCAGGTATATCAATGAAGTGATCATAACCCTGTTCCTTACCACTGCTACCAGAATCTTCCTGACCCAAAAGAGCTGTGCTGCCGAATGAATAATCATCAGCAACTTTGCCAGACTCTTGCAACTTCCTTTTCTGGTTTAACTCCCTTTCGTAGGTAAGGAGTCTACCATGAAGTTGGGTCAGGGTCAGATCTTTGAACTCTGCAGAGTTTCTAGTGACAAAAGCTATGGTATCCCATTTTTCTGGTAGTGATCTAAGGAACCTACTATTTTGAGTTGAATTTGGAAATGTTACTTTAACAATCCTTAGTTCACTAATGAGACAACTGAATCGCTCAAACTGCTGAGTCAATGATTCACCCTTGATGTGACAAAATGTTTCATACTGCTGATTCAGAATTTCCCTATTGTTTTCAATGACTTCTTCAGTCCCCCCAAACTGTGCCTTCAATGCATCCCATAGCTCTTTGGCACTGTTACAATGTAACAGTCCAGCATAGATCTCATTTGGTAATGCAAATGCTATGATGCTAAATGCTTTGGCGTCAAGTTCGAACTTTTGAAAATCAACTTCAGTATTGTTCTCAGTTGGTTTAGGAACGAACTTCTTTGGATCCTCAGCACTTGGCACCATAGGAACATGGGGACCAAAAACAACAGACCTCCAAGATCCAGTGTTCTGTTGAGCAAGGATGTGACCCATCCTTCTCTCCCAGATGTTGTATTCATTACGTTTAAGCATAGGTGGTTTAAAAAGCGAGCCAATGTTATTCTTATCATCTTGTGATTGTGACGTCATCTTGGTTGTTTTACAGGCACTGATTAATCAACTTTAATGGTGATTAAACCTTACCCTGTTTTTCAACAAACCGAATAAACCTTCGATATCAACGATTTTGAGCTGAACTATTTATGTCAAAATGATTGTTAAATCAAATTTGACTGTCCAAGCTCTGATACCAATTGTTGGATCTGAGTTTGGTTTTGATTGTATTTTACGTTTGAAATTAAGATGGAAATGAATGAGTTGTGCAGCGGAATTAAGATGGAAACAAACTTTGCATACAATCAAACGAGAGTATTGCTTTGATCAAACATTTTTCACAATGAACCGAAAGATTGAATTTATTTCAATTACGATTACAATTGCAATGATTGAATACAAACTCCCCCTCACCCAGAGCTCAGTGTTTGTTCGTGCAGAGAAGACGATGTTGCAAAGAGCTAATAGAACAGTACAGAGCACTGTTCTATTTATAGGCACTAGCAAACTACTGAGCATCTAAGCTAACGTCACCATGAAAGTGACATCTAACCTCCTAACAAACTCTAACCTCTAATCAATACAAACACTGCTATGCTAACTACTGCTTATTACATTACATTACATAAAGACAGAATAAACAACTGCTGCATCCCTCCACTGCTGTGAACCCAGCAGTACTTCTCCGGATCAGCACTGCTTGACTCAAGGCAGTAGATTGAACAGCAGAGCTTTAGTCTTTCATCAGGTCTTTACTTGAACAGCAGTTGTGGGTCAGCAGGTTGCATGATCAGTAGATAGGAGGTCAGCAGATGTTGAAATCACTATCAAGGGGAGAGACTTGTATGTAACATCTGCTTATTCTGGATCCACTGCTCTAATCCAGTTTTGGCTTTTATTATCTGTTCCTCTGGTAAGGTTCGATCCTAACAACATGTAGTTTGAAAAATCAACAAAAGTTGAGCGAGTTCATGTAAAAGTAAGTATGTATAAACCTTTGTAGTATGTCTGTATATATGAAAATCCCTGGTATGTAGCAATTAAGGAAAAAGAGATCACCATTGGGTTGCAAAGCCAATGATATGTGTGAAGTGATGCAGGAAGACTCAAACCTAGCAAATTTGTGCGTCGGGCTCATAGTCGCCTCATGGTCCACTCAGCGGACTCAGGGGTGGGGCTCGCTACACCCAAATAGATCTATCACTCATGACCCTCGGTCCTACAACGAGGATTAATGGCCCCAAGTACCACCAACCCACTCACATGATCTAAGTAGTATACCCTCCTTAAGCTAACCATACCATGTATAAAAGTGTCTGTAATTACTGTAACATGTATTTCACCCCCGAAGTATAAAAAACTGAAAACAGTTAAGAGAAAAGGGGGACATGAACTCACTGAAGTGCGTATCCTGTAACGTCAATCTCAAACTCGAACTGCTGCGTGACGACCTACACGTACTAATGTTTATTAGATGAATGGGCGTGCCTTGGCTTAGGATTTAGTGTTTTGAGTTGCGTTACTTTGGTATAATACTTGTTAAAATAATATTAATTATTTTAACTTAACTTTTGTATTTAGAAGAAAAAATAGTTAGGCAACTATTTCGTATCCATACTTCTCAAGTATTTTATATGTGTATTTCCTTCCCAAGGATGGGGGTTTTTATACATGTACACTTGTAATTCCGAAAAATATATTTTAAGTCCCACTTAGATAATATATTTAATTTACTTGTCTAAAACATATTAATTCCAAAATATATATATTTTTCCCAAAAATATTATATTTTACTTCATAAACTTTCCAAAATAATATTTTACCAAAAATATACGTATAAGAGTATTTTTCTGAAATACTACATAAGTTACGTTTTAGTGTTTCGTAATACAACAATACTTGCGTAACTTAAATATTTATTTTGTGAGAGTTTTAGTATTATTTTGGAGTCGTAATTTTTATGGTGTCATAAGTTATATTATTTTTACCCTAAAAATAATATAACTAGTTCTCAAAATAAACAACTAATCACACAAGAGTTTTAGTAATAAATATATATTCTAAATATATATTTATCAAATTTTATTTACGAAAATCAACCTCCGGTACTTTAATATTTTTGTAATAAAAATCATGGCGAAGTTTATTTCGAAAGTAAAGTTAAAAATATATTTGTAAATACTTGTTGGAAAAATATTTCTAAGTGTTGAAATTCTAGAAAAATTTCGCCAGAGTTTCCTTTGTAAATGGAGGTGTCCACGCTTACTAGCGTATCATTTTCTTTTGTAAAACCATTCAATCAATCATCATCCAACAACATACAATTTCTAATCATCAATCTTGACAAAAATAAGCATAAATCATAAGCTTATGGACTTGAAATGTTTATAAAAGCAAGTAGTAACTTACTAGCATAATTAGTGAGTCTTGTTACCTTTAAAAATGTGATTAGTTTCTTAAAAACTTTATCTTTAAAGGATTTGAAGATTTACAACTTCTAGTCATGATTTCCAAAAATATTTCTTTGTAAAATTTTCTTGTTACACAAGTGTTTATACACTTGTTTACTTACTAAAAATGTGTTTAGTTCATACAAGATCCAAGTTTTAGCAAAACTCATATTTTTCACTTGGTTCTTTCGAAAAACCACTCATAGATCTTTAGATCTACAAGTTTACAACCCATTTTGATCTTTATTTTTCAAGAAACATGCATATAATCAAGTTCATAACTTATGTGTGGATGATTTCATCATCCACAACAGTTTTAACCTTCACATCTTGCTAGTTCATGTCTTTAAACATGATCTAGCAAGCCTATGTGATGAACCATATCATTCTATCTAACAAACAACATACAATAATCATCACAACATAAGAACAACATGATTTTACCATTACATTAACCATTTTTCATCTTTAGTTAGTTTATACTTCAAGACTTTGATCATGATCTTTAGAGTTCTTACATTTTTATCATTCTCTTTACTATTAACCACCAAAATTATGAACAAGATGAAAATCTAAGGCACTTACTATTAGCACAAGGCTAGGGGAGTTTCAAAGCGTAAAAGTGTTGGATAAAAGAAAACAAGAGCGGTCCTTGAGCTTCCGAGTACACCAATCTTACTTGTTCGGTCTCTAGCACCCTTGGATATGTATGGATCGCTTGGAAAAGACTTGAAGGTGGTGGTGGTGGGTGTTGTTGAGGTCGGCCGAACACAAGGAAAGGGAAGAAGAAGAGAGCTTGTTTGTGTTGAGTTTGTGAAATGAATGTTCAAGACCCTTGTGTTTATTTATAATCCAAGCTCACATTAACTACCATAAAATATGTTTCATTAACCAACAACATTTGATTAAAATATTCAAAAGAATGGTGGGGGTGTCCCACCCTCACACAACCGTCAAAAAGGGGGGGGTATGGGGTTGGGTTGTAAAGTTCTAGTTACAATCTAGTTAGTATTAGATGATATAGTTAGTGTATTATTGTGTGTTATGTAATATAAGGTGTGTTAGGGTGTTCGGGGACCCTAACTAGCTCAGAAAAATAAAAACAATGTGTTTGGCAATATTTTTATGTTCCGGGTAAAGTCCGGTTGTTCGGTTGGGTGTTGTTCCGTTAAAGTGCTAAATTAATCCATAAAGTGTCTTTTATAATACTTTTAGTGACACATTTAATTCCAACACTTTGGAAAGTATCTAGGACTATTTTACCAAGTTTTTGCACTTTACTAGCATCATTAAATGCTAAAATTTGTTATTTAGTGCAGAATTCTGCATTTAAAGTGTGTTTTTGGCACTTCCCGGCACTATAACTATCACCTAGTGATGCAGTTTTATGGTCCTCACTTCCCTACACTACCTACTAGTGTAGTATTCTAATTCTGGCTCATACTGGCCTCAAAAACATTGTCTGTATAGGTGCTGGTATTGTCAGCATGTTTTCTGGGTTATCTGCTCACTATGCTAACTGTGCTTTATACATCAAGTTTGTCACTAATGTTTGTGTGTAATAAATAGAGTGACAGAGTAAAATGTGATGCATATGTATGTATGTAACAGAATTTAGTTAAGCAGTTAAATCACAGTTGTAATCAAGCACAGTCATTAAGCACAAATTAAATATTAATTAATTGTACGGATACCTGTAATTGTGAGGGTTGTCACATTCTCCCCCCGTTAAGAAAATTTCGTCCCGAAATTTTAGGTTCTGCTTCTAGTTGCAGGGGTCCTTGGAAATAAAAGGGGGTACTTTTCTTTCATACGATCCTCACGTTCCCACATGAATTCTGGCCCGTGTCTTGCATTCCATCGAACTTTGACGAGTTTGACACTACTCCTGCGTGTTTTGTTAAATTTCCAATCCGTAACCTCAACGGGTTCTTCAGTGAAGCGGAGCGTGTCGTCGATATGAACTTCATCCGCATGAATGATCACGGTCTCTTGTGTTAGACTCTTTTTCAGGTTTGATACATGGAATGTATCATGCATGCCATTAAGTTCAGCATGCAGGTCCAACTTGTATGCTACAAGCCCAATCCTTTGCAGGATTCTGAACGGGCCAATGTAGCCCGGATTCAACTTCCCACGCTTCCCAAAGCGTGCCACCCCCTTCCAGGGTGAAACTTTTAACAAAACCATATCCCCAACTTGAAACTCCAAAGGTTTCCTCCTTTGATTTGCATAGCCTTTCTGTCTGTCACGAGTCGCCTTGATGCGCTCTCGGATCTGTGCAATCTTGTCTGTCGTCTCTTGGACCAATTCCGGCCCAACCAGCTGTCTATCACCCGCATCAGCCCAGCATAGCGGTGATCGGCACTTGCGTCCATATAGAGCTTTAAATGGCGTGGCTCCAATACTGGTGTGGTAGTTGTTGTTGTACGAGAATTCGACCAATGGTAAATGATTATCCCAGCTACCACCCAGATCCATAACACATGCTCTCAGCATATCTTCCAATGTCTGAATAGTTCGTTCACTTTGGCCATCAGTTTGTGGATGAAATGCAGTACTTAGATTCAACTGTGAGCCAAAAGCTTCTTGGAAGGACTGCCAAATCCTTGACACGAAAAATCCATCTCTATCAGAGATAATCGAGAGAGGCACTCCATGGCGTGCAACAATCTCCCGCATGTATATTTCAGCAAGTTTACTGGTGTTCTCCTTCTCCTTGATTGGTAAGAAGTGCGCAGACTTTGTTAGACGGTCTACTATTACCCAAATTGTATCATGGCCCTTGGGCGTCTTTGGCAATTTCGTTATAAAGTCCATGGAAATCTGTTCCCATTTCCATTTGGGTATTTCAGGTTGCCGCAGAAGACCTGAAGGCTTCTGGTACTCGGCCTTTACCTTGGCGCACGTTAAACATTTACCAACGTATATCGCTACATCGCCTTTCATTCTTGGCCACCAGTAAAAGTCCTTTAGGTCCTGGTACATCTTATATGCCCCTGGATGGATTGAGTAACGCGACTTGTGGGCTTCATCAAAAATAACCCTCCTCAAACCACCAAACAAGGGAACCCAAATTCGTTTCATGAAGCATAAAGTTCCTTCCTCGTTGGGTACCAACTGTTTCTCCATCCCACGGAGGTACTCACCTTCGATATTCCTTTCTTTGAGAGCTTCTCTCTGCGCGGCATGAATGCGCAATGAGAGGTCTGTCTGGACAATCATTTCCAGAGCTCTAACCCTTATGGGCTTGACCCTTTCCTTTCGACTCAGGGCATCAGCGACCACATTCGCCTTTCCGGGGTGATACTTGATCTCGCAATCATAATCATTCAACAGCTCTACCCAGCGTCTTTGTCTCATGTTAAGCTCTTTTTGGTCAAATATGTGCTGCAGGCTCTTGTGATCAGTAAAGATTGTACATCGCGTACCATACAAATAATGTCGCCAAATCTTCAACGCAAATACCACCACGCCTAACTCCAAGTCGTGCGTGGTATAATTCTTCTCGTGGATCTTCAATTGGCGTGATGCATATGCTATAACCTTCTAGCGCTGCATCAGCACGCAACCCAAACCTTGACGCGAGGCGTCACAATATACCACGAAGTCGTCCGTTCCTTCGGGTAGCGATAAGATCGGTGCGTCACAAAGTTTGTCTTTCAGCAACTGAAACGCTTCTTCTTGCTTGTCACCCCAATCAAACTTCTTGTCTTTCTGTGTGAGTACGGTCAGAGGTTGAGCGATTTTAGAGAAATCCTCAATGAACTTTCGATAATAACTAGCCAAAGCTAAGAACTGTCGAATCTCGGTTGGCGTTTTTGGAGTCTCCCAATTCTTGATCGCCTCGATCTTTGTGGGATCAACATGAATTCCATTTTCATTAACCACATGTCCAAGAAATTGGACTTCACGCAGCCAGAACTCACACTTCAAGAACTTAGCGTATAACTTTTCCTTTTTAAGTAGCTCTAGAATAGCTCTTAAGTGCTGTTCGTGCTCGTCCTTCGTCTTCGAGTAAATCAGAATGCCGTCAATAAACACGATCACAAACTTATCCAAGTACGGCTTGCAGACTCTGTTCATTAGGTCCATGAAAACTGCTGGTACGTTTGTCAACCCAAACGGCATAACCAGGAACTCGTAATGTCCATAACGAGTCCTAAAGGCCGTCTTCGGGATACTTTCCTCTTGTATCCTTAACTGATGATATCCCGATCGAAGGTCGATCTTTGAATAGAAACTTGAACCTTGCAACTGATCAAACAGGTCGTCAATCCTTGGCAAAGGATATCTGTTCTTGATAGTCAACTTATTGAGCTCGCGGTAGTCTATACACATACGAAAACTACCATCCTTCTTTTTGAAGAACAGAACTGGAGCTCCCCAAGGTGAGAAGCTTGGCCTGATAAACCCTTTATCCAATAGCTCCTGAAGTTGCGTCGACAACTCCTGCATTTCCGAAGGCGCAAGTCTATAGGGTGCCTTAGCTACAGGCGTGGCGCCTAGAACCAAGTCAATGTGGAACTCGACTTGTCGCTGTGGTGGCAATCCTCGCAAGTCTTCTGGAAAGACTTTAGGATATTCTTTTACGACTGGAATGTCTTCGATCTTTAGCTCCGCTACTTCTTTATCCACGATGTGTGCTAAAAATGCAACACATCCCTTCTGTAAGCACTTTCTAGCTTTCAGACAGCTAATGATTCTCAGAGGTGTATTACGCTTCTCTCCGTGCACTACGATCGTTTCTTCATCCGTCATTGGGATGCGGATGGTCTTTTCGTGGCAAACAATCTCAGCTTTGTTGCTTGACAACCAATCCATCCCTACTACCACGTCGAAGCTTCCCAACTCGACTGGCAGTAGATCTAGCGTAAATTCGTGTTCACCCAATTCTATCACGCATCCTCTAATGACTTCACCCGTTTCAACTAGTTTCCCATTTGCCAATTCAATCGAGTACGGGACGTCTAACTTATTAGCAGTTAATCCAAGCATATTCTTAAATTCTATCGATACGAAACTATAATCGGCACCAGTATCAAACAGAACAGATGCAAAGCGTTGGTTTATAGGGAATGTACCAGTGACTACGTTTGGATCCTGGAGCGCTTCCCTTGTGCCGATGTTAAAGACTCTTCCCCGTGCTTGGTTTAGTTTTGGGCATTCCCTCTTAAAATGCTCGACGTCTCCACAATTGAAACAACCGGGTCCACGACCATTTCCATTCCCATTTCCGCCTTGAGTGTTGTTTTGGTTGCGATTTCCACTCCCAGCTTGGTTCGCGAAATTTCCGCGGTTTCCATTTCCGCCATTACCTCCTTGTTGGCGGTTTCCATTACCATTCCCATAACCTCGATTACCACCACGCCCAGTACCAGTTCTGGCCCAACATATATCCTTCAAGTGGCCGTTCCTCCCACATGACTCACATTTTCTCAATCTGCACTGGCTAGAATGATGGCGCTGGCATGTATCACACTTGGGCAGAGTGCCCATATAACCTTTTCCTCTGCTTTCCACACCGGTTTTGGCCCTGGCCGGTGTGCTCGACTCACTCTTCTTGCTCACACTGCTAATACCTTGCTTGAAATAGGAAAATTTCCGTTTGTTTTCACCAGACGATTCAACATGTGTTTCCTTCTTCTTTGGTTCAGAAATGGAAAATTTGTTCAATCTAATAGCCTCCTCAGTAAGTGCCACACTGAGGTCGATGGCTTCCGTGATCGTTGCAGGTTTGGACGTGGTAACCATACTCATTATCTGGGGTGCCAATCCCCAGATAAAGCGTTCGATGCGTTTAAATTCGGGCGTGACCATGTACGGCACTACATGGGACAAATCATGAAATCTCTGAACATATTCTGCAATCTTAGGACCATCCATTTTTAAGTGCCAGAACTCAGTCTCTAGCCTCTGTATTTCAGCTCGTGAGCAGTACTTCTTCCTCATTAGCTCTTTTAGCTCAGCCCATGTTAGCGCGTATGCTGCCGCTTGCCCTAAAGTTTGCACTTGCAGATTCCACCATGATAGGGCACCATCAAGAAACAGCCCTGAGATGTAGGTCACTTGTTGCTCGGGAGCGTATTTGCTCATTCTTAGGACAGAGTCTGTCTTTTCAGCCCAACGGACGAACGCACACCTCCGGTACCATCGAAATTCATGGGCTTGCAGTCGAGGAATTGCTTGTAGGTGCACCCTGCACATACGTTGGAATTTACAAATGGTATCAGCGAGCGTGCTAGAAATATCCAAATGTATTGTAATATGTCTTAACGACTTAACATTACCGTTGGGTGGATTGTTATTTCCGTTGTTGTTGTTATTCGAAGTGTTCCTGCTTGTTTCTGTTTTGGAGGCCGCATACTATGCTATAGTTGCGGAAATTATCCCTTGGAGTTCCGCCTCGTTAGTAGGCATATGTACATCGCGTCTTGGAGGCATGTTCTAAAAGATGATCATGTTGGTCAGGTCATAGTAAGTATAATAAACTTACATATACAGTAACATCCATCAAGCACATAACATCTCATGTTATAGAGTAAATTACAAGTTTTGTCCTTTATGTATGTCCCAAATTGTAGGCGATGTCCTTTGTCTTTAAACTTGATGAGTTTTGTCCTTAATGTTTGCAAATCTTGCACGTTATGTCCTTTAGGCCAAACCCAGTTAATTTTTTTTGTTAAATCAGATCATGTGTAAGACACATGAGGGCATTTTTGTAATTTTGTTTTTAGGGAATTTGGTCTAATTTTATTAACTTAAAATAGATACCCACCATCAACATTCAGACACTCATCTCTCTCTCGTTCTATCCTCTCTCACTACAAACCACCGTCACCTCCACAGCCGCTCCACCACCACCGCCGCCGTCCCCATCACCTCCACCTCCACAGCCGCTGTCACCACTCCCCACTTCTCCGCCGCCTCTTACTTTAAATTTCACCTCCAAGCTCCGGCCAACACTGCAGTAAACACCGTTCGCCACCACACACCATCGCATCTCACAACCATCCTCACCACATTCTCTGTTCATTAGTCACCGATCAGCGTCAACCATCGGTCACCGTCTTTGTCCACCGGTCAGCCGCTGTTGTTCACCATCACCAGAAATAGATCTCTGTTTCTCGTGTATATCGCTGGATTAATGTGAAATATAGAAAGAATCGAATTTGATATTAAAAATGGAT
Organism: Helianthus tuberosus; assembly: GCA_030545235.1. NCBI lineage: Eukaryota > Viridiplantae > Streptophyta > Magnoliopsida > Asterales > Asteraceae > Helianthus > Helianthus tuberosus. Next base: position 155,617,125 of record CM060409.1, read on the forward strand.
GATTGTTTGTTTACAAAAGGGGAAATGGAAAGACGGTTGTTTTTGAGAGATAAAGGAGTAGAAGAGGATAGATAAAGAGAAAAGAACAGATGGGTGGCGGCTGCAAAGTTGAATGTTAGGGTTTTCAAAGTGAGAGAGATAGGGAGAGAAGCTGATGTCTTTTAGGGTTAAATTAACGTACTAAAACCATCGAATTGTGCTGAATTAACTTGGGCTGGGTATTTTCGGTCGAGAGAAAGAGGGGGTAATTGATGAATGTTTTTGGTTTTTTGTGATGGTGGATCGAAGGGGTGGATGTTGATGGTGATGATGGAGACGGTGGAGTGTGATGGTGGGTCAGGCAATGGTGGAGATAGTGGGTGGTCAGCAGCATGTGAGGGTGAGAGGTGGTGGTGGTCGGCGGCAGGTGAGGGTGGGAGGTGGTGGCGGTATGTGGTGGCAAGTGGTGGGTCTGCAACTTTTGAAGATGGTAGGGTATTAAAGGACATAATCAGTTACACAATAGCCCCTTAAATGGTGAAATTACAATAGTACCCTCATGTGCCTTGCACATGATCAGTTTTAACCAAAAATTCTAACGGGGTTTGGCCTAAAGGACATAACGTGCAAGATTTGCAAACATTAAGGACAAAACTCATCAATTTTAAAGACAAAGGACAGCGCCTGCAATTTAGGACATACATAAAGGACAAAACTTGTAATTTACTCCATGTTATAATTTTAAAACATATACTCAACAAAGCATGTACTGAGAACGTTGCCATTGAGCTTCATTAATCATGACCACAGTATTGTTTTTACATGTTTAATAGTACATCACATATCAAAATAAGATCATGAGGCTACATCACCCCCAAAAGTACAAATTTGTCTACACATATCATATACAAAAAGTGTGATCCCTCAAAAGTTCTTCCTGTGCTGGCCCAATCGCGACTTTCTCACCAAAATGACCAACCTGCATCAAACCAAAAATACCTATGCTGATGGCGGTGGAGGAGGAGGAGGAGGAGGGAAATGAGAGAAAAGCAAGCGACGCATGAGCAACTAGTCCTCCTCTAAGGCACGACAGACGCGCAGCAAATATGCAATCTGCTGCTCAGGTGTCAAGAAACGAACATCTGAATCAGGGGAAAGCGGACGAGGAGTGTGTGGTGCTGCAAAGGGGGTCTGACAGTGACAAGGCGGACGTGGAGCTCTCTCCAACTACTGAATACGATGGCCCAGTGTGTCCTGCTGCAGCTGCAGCGACGCAAGTATATCCTCAGTAGTGTACCCCACATGAAATGGGTGGTACGGGTCAGATAGTGGCATAACAGGGGGCGTAGTCCATAAAAATGACTCGCTCGATGGTATGAAAGATGGTGCAGTAGGTGGTGCAACATGAGGAAACTGTGACAGAAACAGAAAAGGAGATGACAGTACGTGTGGAACAGAAACAGGCGGCTGCCTCGATGAACCCTCTCTAGGACGGGGTAGCGGTATGTCCTGGAGGAATGTGATGGGAAGATCAGTGCGATGGGAGTTAGTGGTGTGTGGGTGAAACAATGGGATATCAGTGGGTGCAGAAATAGGTGCTACGGGAGGAGTGACGGGCATCACAAACGGTGGGTAATCATCATCGTCGATCCACCCGTTGAGGGTGTCGGCGTATCGAGGGTCAACATACGTGGCGAATGGTGCATGATCAGCATGCACAGGAGCTGGATCAGGTACTACAGGTGCAACAATGGGTGCATCAACAACAGGATCATCCACCAATGGTGGTGCATCAATGGGAAGGTCAGCAATGGGTATATCATCAACAAGAGGTGCAATGGCCGATGCACCCATATCTAGTAGTGCAACGGCTGGGGCCTCAACAAGAATAGGGCCATGGTCAACAATAGGCTCTGGTGCTACAACGGGCTTAGGGTCGTCAAGGTCCATGTCAAAATCGGCAGGAATGTCAAATAAGGGATCAATGGGAGCTACCGGTGCCTCTAAGGACTGGTCCATATGAACAAACTCGATATCAAGATCAGGATCGAAACCAGGGGGAAAAACTGGGTCAAAATCGTCATCGATCTCGTGGTCAAACTCAAACTCTTGTAACGGACCAGGTGCAGCTGACATCGTTACGTCAGCGTCAGGAGAGTGATGCGGCACACCCTGGTCATGCAAAGACGCGGATGCCACAGACTCCAATGAGTCTGGGACAGGTAAATCAACGGGAGCCTCAGCAATAGGAAGGATAGCATCAACATCGATCGGAACCCCGCCCTCATAGTCGCCCTCAGGGGGACCCTCCTCGAACAGATCAATGTCATCATCAGATACGGCATCGAGTGGCACATCCACCATGGGGACAGCAGCAAGCGATACGGGACCAGGGATCACCGCAAGAGGGAGATCCCCAGCAGGAATGCCATCAGTAGGCTCAACTCCGATGTCTGGCAGCGCGAACGGCTGAAAATCATCGTCATCTGTACTCGTGGTGTCGGACGTGTAGACGTCTCCCTCTGATGGTATCTCATCGTCTGACACAACTGCCATGGGGTCCACTGTGTCCGATACTCCTGTGTCGGAAGAAGAAACCATGGTGTCTGTAACACAACCCCACATATACACATATACACATATATCAACATGAAATCAAATAAACATGTAAGTCACAATAATGCAAGTAAGCAATCCTCCTAGTCTTCCCAGACTACCCTTCCAAGCCTCTCAGACTGAACTTCCTAGCCTCTCATACTAACTCCCTGGTCTCTAAGACCAGCCTCCCAGTCTCTAAGACTAAATCCCTGGTCTCTATGACCAATCTCCCAGTCTCTAAGACTAAACCTCCCCAATCTCTAAGATTGAACCCTTCAATCTCTAGGACTGAACCTCCCTCAACTTCTAGGACTGAACCTCCCCAGCCTCTAAGGCTGAACCTCCCTCAGCCTCTAAGACTGAACCTCCCCACCCTCTAAGGCTGAACCTCCCTCAGCCTCTAAGACTGAACTCCCTCAGTCTCTAAGACTGAAATATAAATCTTGAAAAGTGTATTTGTGCCTTTTTGTTTGTAAAAATTTTTTGTACCCTGGATCTGTACGTTTAATGTATGCAATGTAAAAATATTTTCGTGAGAGCCCTAGTGATCATAGACTAGACTCGAGAAGGAATCCTAGTTCGCTATGATCGAGGCTCTGATACCAAGCTGTCACACCCTGGCTTTTGCGGAAGCATGGGTTTATTTTGGTGTGACTTCTTAATACCATAGCACAATCATAACAATGCTATATGAATTAAAACACATGATAGTCATCCATTCATTTAGTTTTAAAAGTTACCACAACAACATTGTTTAAAAAGTCGACACATGAAACCAAATACAATCATGACATAATTAAAAACATGTTCATACGACACGACAAAAGTCTTGAAATAAAAACCATGGTTTAAAGACGTGCAACCCGTCCAAGCAAGGGGTCACACCTCCTAAACCCGGATGACATCACTATTCTCTACGCAGCTTAACATCATTGCAAACTTGGCCAGATCCATTAATTTCCTGAAATACATGTAGTTTGAAAAATCAACAAAAGTTGAGCGAGTTCATGTAAAAGTAAGTATGTATAAACCTTTGTAGTATGTCTGTATGTATGAAAATCCCTGGTATGTAGCAATTAAGGAAAAAGAGATCACCATTGGGTTACAAAGCCAATGATATGTGTGAAGTGATGCAGGAAGACTCAAACCTAGCAAATTTGTGCGTCGGGCTCATAGTCACCTCATGGTCCACTCAGCGGACTCAGGGGTGGGGCTCGCTACACCCAAATAGATCTATCACTCATGACCCTCGGTCCTACAACGAGGATTAATGGCCCCAAGTACCACCTACCCACTCACATGATCTAAGTAGTATACCCTCCTTAAGCTAAACATACCATGTATAAAAGTGTCTGTAATTACTGTAACATGTATTTCACCCCCGAAGTATAAAAACTGAAAACAGTTAAGAGAAAAGGGGGACATGAACTCACTGAAGTGAGTATCCTGTAACGTCAATCTCAAACTCGAACTGCTGCGTGACGACCTACACGTACTAATGTTTATTAGACGAATGGGCCGTGCCTTGGCTTAGGATTTAGTGTTTTGAGTTGCGTTACTTTGGTATAATACTTGTTAAAATAATATTAATTATTTTAACTTAACTTTTGTATTTAGAAAAAAATAGTTAGGCAACTATTTCGTATCCATACTTCTCAAGTATTTTATATGTGTATTTCCTTCCCAATGATGGGGGTTTTTATACATGTACACTTGTAATTCCGAAAAATATATTTTAAGTCCCACTTAGATAATATATTTAATTTACTTGTCTAAAACATATTAATTCCAAAATATATATATTTTTTCCAAAAATATTATATTTTACTTCATAAACTTTCCAAAATAATATTTTACCAAAAATATACATATAAGAGTATTTTTCTGAAATACTACATAAGTTACGTTTTAGTGTTTCGTAATACAACAATACTTGCGTAACTTAAATATTTATTTTGTGAGAGTTTTAGTATTATTTTGGAGTCGTAATTTTTATGGTGTCATAAGTTATATTATTTTTACCCTAAAAATAATATAACTAGTTCTCAAAATAAACAACTAATCACACAAGAGTTTTATTAATAAATATATATTCTAAATATATATTTATCAAATTTTATTTACGAAAATCAACCTCCAGTACTTTAATATTTTTGTAATAAAAATCATGGCGAAGTTTATTTCGAAAGTAAAGTTAAAAATATATTTGTAAATACTTGTTGGAAAAATATTTCTATGTGTTGAAATTCTAGAAAAATTTCGCCAGAGTTTCCTTTGTAAATGGAGGTGTCCACGCTTACTAGCGTATCATTTTCTTTTGTAAAACCATTCAATCAATCATCATCCAACAACATACAATTTCTAATCATCAATCTTGACAAAAATAAGCATAAATCATAAGCTTATAAACTTGAAATATTTATAAAAGCAAGTAGTAACTTACTAGCATAATTAGTGAGTCTTGTTACCTTTAAAAATGTGATTAGTTTCTTAAAAACTTTATCTTTAAAGGATTTGAAGATTTACAACTTCTAGTCATGATTTCCAAAAATATTTCTTTGTAAAATTTTCTTGTTACACAAGTGTTTATACACTTGTTTACTTACTAAAAATGTGTTTAGTTCATACAAGATCCAAATTTTAACAAAACTCATATTTTTCACTTGGTTCTTTCAAAAAACCACTCATAGATCTTTTAGATCTACAAGTTTACAACCCATTTTGATCTTTATTTTTCAAGAAACATGTATGTAATCAAGTTCATAACTTATGTGTGGATGATTTCATCATCCACAACATTTTTAACCTTCACATCTTGCTAGTTCATGTCTTTAAACATGATCTAGCAAGCCTATGTGTTGAACCGTATCATTCTATCTAACAAACAACATACAATAATCATCACAACATAAGAACAACATGATTTTACCATTACATTAACCATTTTTCATCTTTAGTTATTTTATACTTCAAGACTTTGATCATGATCTTTAGAGTTCTTACATTTTTATCATTCTCTTTACTATTAACCTCCAAAATTATGAACAAGATGAAGATCTAAGGCACTTACTACTAGCACAAGGCTAGGGGAGTTTCAAAGCGTAAAAGTGTTGGATAAAAGAAAACAAGAGCGGTCCTTGAGCTTCTGAGTACACCAATCTTACTTGTTCGGTCTCTAGCACCCTTGGATATGTAATGATCGCTTGGACAAGACTTGAAGGTGGTGATGGTGGGTGTTGTTGAGGTCGGCCGAACACAAGGAAAGGGAAGAAGAAGAAGAGAGCTTGTTTGTGTTGAGTTTGTGAAATGAATGTTCAAGACCCTTGTGTTTATTTATAATCCAAGCTCACATTAACCACCATATAATATGTTTCATTAACCAACAACATTTGATTAAAATATTGAAAAGAATGGTGGGGGTTTCCCACCCTCACACAACCGTCAAAAGGGGGGGTATGGGGTTGGGTTGTAAAGTTCTAGTTACAATCTAGTTAGGATTAGATGATATAGTTAGTGTATTATTGTGTGTTATGTAATATAAGGTGTGTTAGGGTGTTCGGGGACCCTAACTAGCTCAGAAAAGTAAAAACAATGTGTTTGGCAATATTTTTAAGTTCCGGGTAAAGTCCGGTTGTTCGGTTGGGTTTTGTTTCGTTAAAGTGCTAAATTAATCCACAAAGTGTCTTTTATAATACTTTTAGTGACACGTTTAATTCCCAACACTTTGGAAAATATCTAGGACTATTTTACCAAGTTTTTGCACTTTACTAGCATCATTAAATGCTGAATTTTGGTTATTTAGTGCAGAATTCTGCATTTAAAGTGTGTTTTTGGCACTTCCCGGCACTATAACTATCACCTAGTGATGCAGTTTTATGGTCCTCACTTCCCTACACTCCCTACTAGTGTCGTATTCTAATTCTGGCTCATACTGGTCTCAAAAAAATTGTCTGTATAGGTGCTGGTATTGTCAGCATGTTTTCTGGTTTATCCGCTCACTGTGCTAACTGTGCTTTGTGCATCAAGTTTGTCACTAATGTTTATGTGTAATAAATAGAGTGACAGTATAAAATGTGATGCATATGTATGTAACAGAATTCAGTTAAGCAGTTAAATCACAGTTGTAATCAAGCACAGTCATTAAGCACAAATTAAATATTAATTAATTGTACGGATACCTGTAATTGTGAGGGTTGTCACAATAGTACTATCGTTGCTAGAGGCGATATAGTGTAACACTGTATAAGCATAGTATAAGCATTCATAGATCACGTATAACATGCGGGAGCGGTTGGCATTATAAAGTGTTTGCGTTGTGTGTGTGTTTTGATATAGAACGTATGTAACACCCAAAAGAGCGTTAAATGAAAATGGGTTCGAGTACACTCACAGTGTGTGTTTAACGAGTAAACACAATCTGGATTAGATTGAAGGGAGCGCGTTGAGTTAGCCTGTGTACAGAAGCACAAGTCGTTGAGCAGAGTGTTGAACGGTGCGTAAACAGAATGTCAGATGGAAAAGTGTTCGAATGGTGATCCGAATGAATGGGTATATCCCATCCGAACGGATGGGTTTCCATTCGAGAGGATGGTCATTCGGACGGATGGTCATCCGAGGGGATGACCATTCAAACTAATGGCCATTCGAATGAGATGTGTTTGTTTGTAAAAATTGTTAAAGTTCGAAGTTTAGTTAAATCGTTTAGACATTGGAAATTATAAGGACAGGTCATCCGGTCGGATGGTCACCCGAACGGATGGCCATTCGAGCGGGATGATCTGTAGTTGAAATTTTATAAAATTTTCCAAGTAAAAGTTTGAAGTTTAACGGAGACGGCGTGACGACGTGTCAAACAACGGAAACACACCAAGTCCAGCTCATTCGGGAGAATGGCCTCAGCCCATTGGGTCAGATGCACTGTTTTTTATGAAGATTCGTGTTTGACTCGTTAATCAGTCCATCTCTTCGGTGGAAATCGGTTTTCAAGACGGCTCTCGACTAAGGAACGGGTCGAGAGTCCGATTTAGTCCAGATTCCATCAGTTTTGAGTAGAAAAAGTGAAGAAAGTCGAAAACAGATGAAGTTGTTGTGATCAAGTTTAAAAAGTGTGAAATCTTTTAGATCTAGAACCATTCTCAATCAAATGGTGTTCCACAACAGTTTACCTAAGCAATACGGGTGGAAACCACCTTCAAGAGGTCCAAATCAGTCGATTTCAGGAGAAAAGTTAGCGTTTGTGTGTGATTTTGATGAAGAAGATGATGTAAAAGTGATTAGAGATGAAGATTGTACAAGATTTGAGATGAAAATCTTACAAAATGGCCTTGATTCGCAATTGAGAGTGACTGAGAGCATGAAAACAAATGAAGTTGTTGTGATCAAGTTTAAAAAGTGTGAAATCTTTTAGAGCTAGAACCATTCTCAATCAAATGGTGTTCCACAACAGTTTGCCTAAGCAATACGGGTGGAAACCACCTTCAAGAGGTCCAAATCAGTCGATTTCAGGAGAAAAGTTAGTGTTTGTGTGTGATTTTGATGAAGAAGATGATGTAAAAGTGATTAGAGATGAAGATTTTACAAGATTTGAGATGAAAAGCTTACAAAATGGCCTTGATTCAAGATTAAGAGTGACTGAGAGCGTGTGAGCGGATGTAGGTGTCAAATCATAGAAAGCAGGGTGTACGGGTAGTATTTATAGTGGAGGTGCGAGGGTTTAAGTCGGTGCACGAGATGAAGTGGCTGAATGGCCATTCGTACGGATGGTCATCCGGACGAATGGTCATCCGGTAGGATGCCCATTCAATCGGATATCCATTCGGACAACCTGGTTGCATTTGTTAGTTTTCCAGCTTTCGTTTCGTTTGTTAAGCGTTGCGTTTAATCGAGTTGCGAGTAAGCGTATATGCGTTGCGTTAACATTTAAACAAATAATCACACAATTAACACACATAAACTAAATGCAATAAAATAAATCTGCGTTTCGAGTTTGCGTTGCGTTGGCGTTGAGTTTGCTTTGCGATAGTGTTTAGTCTAAACAAGCAATGTAACATTCGATAAAATGTTTGTAAATAGTAAGTGTTATAAGTAGCGTTTAAATGCGATAACTGCGTTTTGAATAAGCGTTGTAATAAGCATTTAAATGCGTTATAAATTTAGTTTAAACCCATAGCGTTAATCGAAATCTCGGGAGTACAAGCCGTTACAAAAAGTATGACAGCGATGGGTAACAATCCGAAAAGTCGGGTTGTTACAGCCTCCCCTACTTTAGGAAATTTCATCCCAAAATTAAGGAGCAGGCGTAACAAAGAGTTGTGGATATTTAGCTTTCATATCACTTTCGAGTTCCCAAGTGAACTCGGCGCCGCGTTTGCCTTCCCTGCGAACCTTCACTATAGGAATGCGAGAGTGTCGAAGTTTCTTGGTCTATTGGTCCATGATTTCTACTGGCTTTTTTGCGAAGTTTAGATTTTCGTTAACTTGCAAATCTTTAAGAGGAACGTGAAGATTTTCTTCAGCTAGGCACTTCTTGAGGTTCGAGACGTGGAATGTCGGATGTACGTTGCTGAGTTCCTCTGGTAATTCAAGTCGGAAGGCCACTTTGCCAATTCTTTCCAGAATCTTAAAGGGACCCATGTATCGTGGCACTAGCTTTACTTTCTTGCCGAATCGGATCACCCTCTTCCAAGGTGAAACCTTTAGGAGTACGTGATCACCAACTTCGAACTCAAGGGGCTTGCGGCGTTTATCGGCGTGGCTCTTTTGACGACTCTGAGCTTTCAATAGATTGTCTCATATTTGGAGGATTTTGTCAGTTGTTTCTTGTAGGGTGCCATTTGAATATTTGGTGATTTGAGCGTCTCCGATCTCGTGCCATACAATAGGCGATCGACATTTCCTACCGTATAATGCCTCAAAGGGTGCCATTTGAATACTAGCGTGATAACTGTTATTGTACGAGAATTCTACTAAAGGTAAATGCGAATCCCAATTACCACCAAAATATATAATGCACGAACGAAGCATGTCTTCAAGGGTGCAGATCGTGCGCTCAGTCTGACCGTCGGTCTCGGGATGAAATGCAGTACTGAGATTAAGAGTAGTATCGAGAGCGGACTGAAAAGTCTCCCAAATGCGTGAGGTAAATCGACCATCACGGTCAGAGATGATGTCACGAGGTGTCCCATGACGACAAATGACTTCGTCGGTAAAGATTCGTGCTAATCGTTCTACCTTGAAGTCTTCTCATATCGGTATAAAGTGGGCGGATTTCGTAAGACAATCAACGATAACCCAAATGCTATCGTGACCTGATGGCATATGAGGGAGTTTCGTAATGAAGTCCATAGCTAGATTCTCCCGTTTCCACATCGGGATCTCAGGTTGCTCGAGTAAGCTAGAGGGTCGTTGGTGTTCGGCCTTAACTTTAGAGCAAGTTAGGCACTTTGAAACGTAGAGAGCGATATCCTTCTTCATTCCCGGCCACCAATACCTGGCACGGAGGTCCTGGTACATCTTGTCGGCACTGGGATGAATGGAATATCGGGCTTTGTAGGCTTTAGTCGGCAAAATCTCGCGGAGATTATTGCGACTAGGAATCCAAATTCGGTCGAGATAGTGAAAAATACCATTCGGTTTATTCACTAGTTGATTTTTGGTTCCACAGATTATTTCTTCCTTCAAAGTGTTCTCGAGAAAACAAGTGTGTTGAGCGTAGTGAATGAGAGCTTTGAGGTCGTGTTGGGCTTGAACATTACAAACACTAGTAAATCGCTTCGTCGACTAAGAGCGTCAGTAACGACGTTTGCTTTGCCTGGGTGGGAGCGTATCTCATAGTCGTAGTCGTTGAGAAGTTCAACCCATCTGCATTGGCGCATGTTTAATTCTTTCTGATTCAAGATGTGTTGTAGGCTCTTATGGTCGGTGAACACCGTACACTTGGTACCATATAGGTAGTGTCACCATATATTTAATGCAAAAACAACTGCACCGAGTTCGAGATCGTGGGTTGTGTAGTTCTTCTCGTAGACCTTGAGTTGGCGAGATGCGTATGCGATAACCTTGTCTGGTTGCACAAGAACACAACCAAGACCTAGGTTGGAGTCATCGCAATAAACAACAAAGTCGTCGTTTCCATCGGGTAGCACGAGTACGGGAGCATTGCAAAGCATATGCTTAAGAGTTTGAAAGGCATCCTCTTGTTCGGTTCCCTAAACAAAAGTCTTATCTTTATGCATTAGGGAGGTGAGAGGAACGGCGATTTTAGAGAAATCGGCGATAAATCGTCGGTAATAACCCGCCAATCCGAGAAAAGAACGAACTTCAGACGGGGTTTTCGGTGTAATCCAACTCTTAACTGCTTCAATCTTCGCGGGATCGACGTGAATACCTAGACTGTTAATGATGTGACCGAGAAATTGAACCTCCTCGAGCCAAAATTCACACTTGGAGAACCTGACGTAGAGGTGATTCCCTTGGAGAAGCTCGAGAACTAAACAAAGATGCTACGCATGTTCGGCTCTCGACTTCGAATAGATAAGGATATCATCGATAAACATGATGACAAAGCGATCAAGGAAAGGTTTACACACACGGTTCATCAAATCCATGAAGACCGCGGGTGTGTTTGTGAGGCCAAAAGGCATGACCACGAATTCGTAATGGCCATAACGGGTACGAAAAGAGGTTTTAGGGATGTTTTGCTCCTGAATTCGCAATTGATGGTAACCAGAACGTAGATCGATCTTAGAGAAACACGTAGCACCTTGCAATTGATCAAATAAGTCGTCGATTCGGGGTAGAGGGTAATGATTCTTGATAGTAAGCTTGTTGAGTTCCTTGTAATCGATGCACATTCAGAACGATCCATCCTTCTTTTTCATGAAAAGGACAGGTGCGCCCCATGGTGATGTGCTAGGGTGTATGAAGCCTTTATAAAGTAACTCCTGGGGTTGGCAAGAAAATTCGCGCATTTCGGACGGTGCGAGGCGATAAGGGGCTTTAGCAACAGGGTTAGCTCCAGGAATGAGGACTATACAAAAGTCGATATCGTGGGTAGGGGTACACTGGGTAAATCGTCGGGGAAAACGTTGGGAAAATAACGAACAACGGGAACGTCCTTCACAGTTTTCTTTTCCTCCTTCGCTACTACAATATGGGCTAGGAAAGCCAGGTATTCCTTTCGGAGATACTTGCTTGCCTGGAAACACGACATAAGCTTTAGTTCTTTCGAGGATACTTCAGCATAAACAAAAAGTTGGTCGCCATTAGAAAGAGAGAAACGAATCATCTTTTCAAAACAAACAACTTCAGCACGATTTTCACGAAGAAAATCCATGCCTACTATGACATCGAAACTACCAAGTTGCATCGATATGAGATCGATAGGGAAAACGTGATTGTTGAGTTCAAGAGTACAATCACGGAGTATGAAACTAACGGTGACGGTTCTTCTGGTGGCAATTTCTACGTCGAACGTCGTTGGGAGGTTAGCACGTTTACATTTTAGGAGCTTTTCGAATTCAAACGACACAAAACAGTTATCGGCTCCAGTATCAAATAAACACGAAGCATAAATACCGTTAACAAGGAACGTACCATTGACAACATTGTTTTCAGTTTGAGCCTGGCGGACGTTAATGTTGAAAGTTCTTTCGCGAGCTGCTTGTTGTGGTTGCTGTTGTGGCGGTTGCTGCGGTGGTTGCTGCAGCTCTTGTGTAACACCCCGAAAACGGGTTTGGTAATTAAACCCCGTTAATACTAAAGACGGGGAAAGTACCGTTAGTGGTAAAAGTAAACTGGCAAATATTAGGAATTTATTTAATAATCCTAATATTTATTTGAAGTGAATAAATAGCTTTTAAGAAATAAAGTGATAGAAGGCCCGAGTTAACGGGACCCGAAATAAACTTAGTCATAAATATTTTCGAACCCGCAAAGTTAACTAGGAATATTAAACATAGTTAATAAGTGGGGAATATTGTTAAAAATAAGTAGGTTGTGCCCTACTTAATTAACTAACCAAATTAGAGGGGCCAATATTGTTAAAATTGAAACTTAAGTTACTAATTCTAATTAAAAAAAAAGAAACCAAACACCCCATTTTGGGGATGCCTGATCGAACAAAGAACCAGGGGGCGACCTGGGTTTCTTCAAGCCCTAAGATTCTCACAAAACTCACAAATTGGAGCCTCTAATCCAGTCTAAATCGAATTTCAAGCACAAATTCGTGATCACCTCACTGAAGGGATCATAAGGTATGCAAAATCCTAGTATTTTGATTCATCTCAAGTTCTAGGTTAATTATGAAAAACTGAAATTGAGCTTGATTGTGTCATGCATGAGGGAAATTAGAAGGGATATGGTGTCTAGAGATAAACCCTAGGTGAAATCTTGTTAAAAGATTTCATGTTAATTATAGAGTTCATAATCACCATTGTAGGTGATTAATGAACTTGAAGAAAACTTGATAAACCCTAGAATTTATGATCTTGCTCTAGCATAATCTGAATTTAAGAGTAAATTTCAGAAATATGGATGTTTAGACTTGTGTAGAATTGTCTAATCGAAGTTAATTTAGATGATAATTACAAGTCATAAACTTGGTTTTGATGATATAAAAATCTGACCCGCTAGGTGTTTGATGAAACGCCTAAGTGAGGATTAATATGCTAAAAGTTGGGTAAAAACGCAGATTTGATTATTATAAAGAATTATGCGTTAAAGCTTATGAAAAATGGGTTTAGTATGATTTAATGAAATTGATGTTGTATTGGTGTTTATAAACACCATACTAACTTGTATGAATGAACTACTTGAACAAAAAGGGAAATTTTTAAGAATTCATACTTGATTTGAAGTGGGTCTAGACATAAGAATTAAACTCATGATTTATGGTTTAGTTCAATAAGAAAGTAGTCAAAGATTCATAAGGTGTGAAAGTCATGATTTAGAATGACTAATCTAACAACCTTGTGAATGATGGATGATAGTAGGCGCTTAACAAGCTAGGTGAAGCTTGGGGAGAAAGCGAGTCGATCAAAGCAAGTGAGAAAAGAAAAACGTAATTCGGATGCAAGGTAAGTAAAACTTACACCACTTGTAGTATATGTGTTTATTTTATAAGCAATGAATACAATAAATGATTAGGTTCGAATCATGGGTTCTGACACGAAGCGAAATGAGTCGGAACCAATAAAAATGTTTTAAACCATGATTAATGGTGAAAGAGGCAAATTGGTAAATTGGTCATGTAATGACTAATAACTAATGAGTTTTCGTTAAGATCACTTTAAAGTGTAACTAATAACGAGAAAATAAGTAGAGATGGAAATTTAGTCAAGTACCGACTAAAGTAAATGGTAGTTAAAAAGGGGTCTAGTGGCAAAAATCCGAAATGGGTCGGATGAGCAAATTGGTAATTGTTAACCATGTTTTGCTCCTTATGAAGGTGCTTGGTCATATAGGCCAAACGGGTCAAATGGCGAGATAACACCATTTGACTATATCGACTGATGTGGTTGTCAAGTCTTGTGTTAACAGGAGCGATTAGCGATTCGGATACTTCCGTCGCCATAGAAAATGTGATAGTAAAAGCGAGGTACAAATCGGGTTCATTTGTTGATCCGAGCCAGGTACACATATTTATGTTGTAGTTAAAAGTGATATTTTGGTCGAATAATTGGTGAGAGTCCTTCATTGTAAAAGAAAGACCAAAATCGACCAAAATGTCCTTGTAGGCTAAATGGGACAAACAACCCTTAAAGGTTGTTTGGAAACAAGTTTTATGATTAAGTAAATACTTAGATTAAGTATAGAGGTTGAAAGAGGTATTATATTAGTCAAACGGTACTATTTGAGTTTTTGCCGTAAAATAATGATTCGAGAAGTAAAATTTGGTTTATATAGATCACCACATCGAACCGCCATAAACACAATTGTGGTGGGAGATTATAGGATAAGAAATGTGGTGATGAAATGCTAGAAACAATCGAGAGCGATTTTAGGCTCGAAAATGCTTAAATACCCTTAACGGGTCAAAATAAGCATACGAGCGAAAACGGGTTTAAATTGTGAAATAAACTTGTGATTAGAACCTAAAATGGTAGTTAATAACAAATTGAGAAGTGTAGGTGATGTAGGAATCAAACAAATATGTTCGTTTGATAAAATGCATAAACGGGTCAAAATTTGGTAAAAGGGCGATAAGCCGAAGACTTAAAAAGTCTGAAATTTTATTATGAAGGTTGTTGGATTTTAACTCCATAAGATGGAGAATTAAATTACGGACGCGTAGGAAAAACAATCGGGTAAAACGGATCAATAACGAAGAAGTTATGGCCGTTTCCGTGAAATCAGATCGTGCAGGGAATATGCAGCAACATTCTGCTGAAAAGGGGGCCTAGCGTCACGCGACGCCCCTTGGCGTCACGCGACGCCCCCAAACCCGGAAAAATGTTATTTTTTGTCATATTTAACCCCTGTACTTGTTTAAACTTCATATTTAACCCCTGTACTTGTTTAAACTTCATATTTGACTATCAAAACTAACTTTTAAGTTGGTTTTGATCATAGGTGATTGCCATGAGTGCCCGGATGAAGATCAAGCGACGAGCAAGAACCGAACACGATCACGAAATAAGCTTCCGCACTATGTATCGTTATTATGTTAAATGACGAATGTCGTTTCATTGTTTCTTCTAAGTGACGAACTTAATTACATTATGTTCTAAACTTTTAAATTGTAAAAAAAAGTTTTAGTAAACCCGTTTTCCGATGGATATGTAATCTTAATTACATGATTGTTTTAGTAAATAATACGCTAAACCTTGATTTATAAGAACGGGTGTTACATCTTGTTTCACCACACGCATTGGGCAGACGTTAGCAAAATGATTCGGGTCACCGCAAGAATAGCAAGCTCGTGCATGAACAGCGGGCGCAGGAGCTGCTTGGTTGACCTGAGGAGCTGGGAGTGGAGCTGGTGGTGCTAGAGGAGCTTGAGCTGCTTGTTGACGTGGGCCTGAACGACAGTGAGCAGTAAAATGCCCATAGATGTTGCAGTTTGCACAGAAACGACAATTCACCCCTACAGGGTGATGGTAGGTGCAAGTTGGGCATAGACGATGAACACCAGTATACCCACGCTTAGCAGGCGGTGTGTTGGTGACAGTAGCTTGGCGGTTCTGGTTGCTGGGTTGTACAGGGACAACGTTGAGAGGTGCAGCGGTAGTAGCGTAGTTCTTGTTGTTGTTTCCCTTTTGCTTGCGATTCTGCCGTGAAGACTTTGAAACTTATGATGCTGTAGTGTCGGTAGCAGGAGTAGCGGTTGCTTGATTGAGGCTCTTGGTTGAGGTTTTAAAATACCCAGCTAAGACTCGCTTGTCGTTGATCTAAGCTGCAAGTTGGTAAGTTTCCTCAATAGTAGCAGGTTTAGCTGCTTGAACAAAATCAGCTACACGGTCAGGGAGAGCTCGAATGTACTTCTTGATTATCATATCAGGCGTTGCCACCTGACTAGGACAGATAATACTGAGCTGCTTGAAACGAACGGTGAGACCAGCGTTGTCACCTCCTTCCTGCTTGATGTGCTAGAATTCATTCTCCAGTTTCTGGACCTCATGAGGAGGACAGAACTCCTTCATCATAAGCTCCCTGAGTTCCTCCCAAGAAAGGCCATAAGCTGAATCATTGCCGCACCTGTTGCGCTCAGCAGTCCACCAATCCAGAGCCCTGGACTGAAAGACTCCAGTAACATTCACAGTGCACAGATTTTCTAGGCATCCGCTTTGCCTGAAGGTGACTTCGATAGAGTCAAACCACTGGAACATAGCGTTGGGTCCATCTTCGCCAGCGAAGTTTGCAAGACCACAGGCCTTGAATTACTTAAAGCTGAAAGGTACTCGAGGTGCGCCACTCTTTGATTCGACAGAGGATTTGCTGCTGACCTCGTTGATCTCACTGACGATCTGAGGTATGACCTTAGCCGTTTCCTTGGCCACCAGTGAAGTGATGCGCTTGTCAGCATGGTTTCGTCGAGCAGCACGTTGGGTATGAGAACCAAATGACGACATTGTCGAGTGCAGATTCTGCAGCAGACATTGTCATATGATTTAGACAAGATTCGATTATTTCGAGCCTTGTAAAGTTTAGTGTTCGTAAAATATCCTTTATTATTATTCAGTAAAGCACAGGAACACGTCGGCACATAAACACATAGGCTCATAATCCACGTAAGCACGTATACACATAGACACATAAGCACGTAGGAGCACATAATTCACATATTTTGCACGTATTCACCTATATTTTGCGTGTATTCACCTACATATTTTGCACGTATTCACCTATCTTTCAAGGTCCGTGTAGCACGTTCAAGAGTTGTGAGCGATAGCGAGTAGCGTAGCGAGTTGCGTTGCGAGTAGTACAGCGTACGATAGTTCTTAGTTTGTTCGCGATTAGTTAGCGTTTTAGATTACAGAAGTTGTGCGCGTTTAGTAAAGCAATGAGCGGAAAAGCGATAAAGCGTAAAATCTCCAAAAGCAAAAAATATAAGCATATAAACACATAAAATCGATAACGCATAAAATCGGCGATTGCAGGTTTAAATCGAAAACAGAGTGCCCTGGGTGTTAGAAATCGACTACCCAAAGTGATTCAACTATTCACAACGACCTCGAGTACACGCTTTGGCCTAATAGACTGTGCTCTCACCGAAACACGGCGAATGGCACTCATCCTTGCAATTACTACGTGACTCGAGTCATTAGAACAATCGAGACTTTGGTGAGAGTTTTGTAAAATCCAAAGTAGTGAGTGGAACGCGTTATTAAGATGCAGGTTTCACCCCTTGCTTAACAACTTCGTCCCTGAAAGTGTGGCAAAACCATGAGATAGAGATGGAGAATTTCTCCAAGATATGGATGTCACTTCTAACTCAACGAAGATTCTCGTGCTGAGAGTAAAAATATGCGTAGAGTGAGTGATCTTATCGAGAGTTCTTGGTTTTCACACCTAATCTTGACACAATCACTCGTTTGTGTTATGCGAGTGTTTTTGAAAACGTGTGTATTGTGTTAGCCTTAGGAAAGGCAAAAATAGTTTTCAACCTTAAGAAAGGTTGTATTTACACGAAGCTGTAGTATGCGGTGTTCGCGCAAAGATGTAGTTTTTCGCGAGTCTTAGTGAAAGGGTCAGAAGTAGGTTCATATGAATCCCCTACTGGATTTGCACGAAGCTGGTATGTTGGTACTTAGATTATAGACTAGGTCAATTCTACACGACTCGACCTAATTCCCTATAGTTATGGCTTTGATACCAATTTGTCACACCCCAACCGATGGCGGAATCATCAGGGCGTGGCACTGAGCGAAACAGATTGTTCATGAGAATCCATAACAACTATTAATGACAATATATTTAACGTTCAATATCCCATACTATCAAACATATAAAGCAAAACAGTCATTAGAGATATCAATCACAAAAACAAATACTATTCCGACAGCTCAGATTTATTTAGTGGGTTTCTAGACTTCCTAACTTGATTCAGCATAGCGTAGCATCCTATCAACCTGTCACATACGTTAAAATAAAGTCAATACATAAAATGTAAAGGTGAGTACACAAGTTTGAATAGCTTATATTAGTAAAATCGTTTACGCATAACCAGCATGTATCACGTAACGGGCGAAGCATGTAACTTCCAAACAATGATTACAACTTAACCACGAGACTGCGTTGTAGAGTATGCACGACACTTGTTCAGCGAACACGTGAAGTAAAGTGATGTGATCCCTAGCAAGCCATGTCCACGACAGGTGTTGAGTCCAATCTATAGTACTATCGCTGCTAGAGGCGGTATAGTATAACACTGTATAAGCATAGTACAAGCATTCATAGATCACGTATAGCATAAGGGAGCGGTTGGCATTATAAAGTGTTTGCGTTGTGTGTTGTGTTTTGATATAGAACGTATGTAACACCCAAAAGTGTGTTAAATGAAAATGGGTTCGAGTATACTCACACTGTGTGTTTAACGAGTAAACACAATCTGGATTGGATTGAAGGGAGCGCGTTGAGTTAGCATGTGTACAGAAGCATAAGTCGTTGAGCAGAGTGTTGAACGGTGCGTAAACAGAATGTTGGATGGTTAAGTGTTCAAATGGTGATCCGAACGGATGGGTTTCCATTCGAGCGGATGGCCGTTGAATGAGATGTGTTTGTTTGTAAAAATTGTTAAAGTTCGAAGTTTAGTTAAATCGTTTAGACATTGGAAATTATGAGGACGGGTCATCCGGTTGAATGGTCATCCGAACGGATGGCATTCGAGCGGGATGATCTGTAGTTGAAATTTTATAAAATTTTCCAAGTAAAAGTTTGAAGTTTAACGGAAAGGGCGTGACGACATGTCACACAACGGAAACACACCAAGTCCAGCTCATTCGGTTGAATGGTCTCAGCCCATTCGGTCAGATGCACTGTTTTTTATGAATACTCATGTTTGACCCATTAATCGGTCCATCTCTTTGGTGGAAATCCATTTTCAAGCCAGATCTTGACTAAGGAACGAGTCGAGAGTCCGATTTAGTCCAGATTCCATCAGTTTTGAGTAGAAAAAGTGAAGAAAGTCGAAAACAGATGAAGTTGTTGTGATCAAGTTTAAAAAGTGTGAAATCTTTTAGATATAGAACCATTCTCAATCAAATGGTGTTCATTAACAGTTTGCCTAAGCAATACAGGTGGGAACCACCTTCTAGAGGTCCAAATCAGTCGACTTCAGGAGAAAAGTTAGTGTTTGTGTGTGATTTTGATGAAGAAGATGATGTAGAAGTGATTAGAGTTGAAGATTGTACAAGATTTGAGATGAAAAGCTTACAAAATGGCCTTGATTCGTGATTGAGAGTAACTGAGAGCGTGTGAGTGGATGGAGGTGTCAAATCAGAGAAAGGAGGGTGTACGGGTAGTATTTATAGTGGAGGTGCGAGCGTTTAAGTCGGTGCGCGAGATGACAGTGGTCGGATAGCCATCCGGACGGATGGTCATCTGGTCGGATGCCCATTCGATCGGATGTCCATTCGGACAGCCTTGTTGTGTTTGTTAGTTTTCCAACTTTTGTTTCGTTTGTTAAGCGTTGTGTTGCGTTTAATCGAGTTGCGAGTAAGCGTTTGAGCGTATAAGCGTTGCGTTGATAACCACATAACATTTAAACAAATAATCACAGAATTAACACACATAAACTAAATGTAATAAAATAAATCCGCGTTTCGAGTTTGTGTTGCGTTGGCGTTGAGTTTGCGTTGCGATAGCGTTTAGTCTAAACAAGCGATGTAACATTCGATAAAATGTGTGTAAATAGTAAGCGTTATAAGTAGCATTTAAATGCGATAACTGTGTTTTGAATAAGTGTTGTAATAAGCGTTTAAAATACGTTAAAAATTTAGTTTAAACCCATAGCGTTAATCGAAATCTCGGGAGTACAAGCGGTTATAAAAAGAATGACAGCGATGAGTAACGATCCGAAAATTCGGGTTATTACAGGGAACAGTGTAAGTCAACAGTCGTTAGCATAAACATAAATCATGAGAACAGATGATACCTTTCGGCAGTGGATGAACTTTTAGCTAACATGTGTCCATGTCAGAACCTCTCTTGTGATAATCGATGACAGTTGTTTGGAAACCTCAGTTGGCCAACGACAGAGGTTAGGAACAGCGTAAGTCAACAGTCGTTAGCATAAACAGAAGTTATCATTGTTGTGACAGTTAAGATGATCACAATGGAAGAAGATAAAATAGAAATGGAAATATGCAGCAGAATAACAATCTAAATAATAATGGAATAGTACTCATCCACTAATTCCATCGTAATATTACTAGTTAGAATAATTCATGATGTTTAGTGGTGTCTGGGATTGCTTAAGAACGCTAAAAGTCTACAGCGCAAGCAATTTTCAAACAATCTAAATAAAAAACCACCAATTATGGTGTTTGCACATTCTTCTAAATTTCCCCCAAAGACTTATTATTCCACTTTAAACTAACATACCAGTCACACATTTAAGAGCTTCAAAACACTAACCAGGTCGTCACTAACACTCGTTATGGGTATAACATTTCTTTACAACATGGAAGTTCTTTAAATTCATCTTTTGCAAATCAGTTTCACACTGGGGCTTTGTTAAACTTTAATTTGACTTTAATCACATGTATAATATGTCACAACCGGCGGTGTCGCACGTCCGACAAACTAGGGTTTTCCTCTAGTCTAGCAGCTTCTAGTAAGGTAACTATGGTTTTAATAATATAGTTAGTTTTATACATAAGTGATTTGGTTTCAAATCCAATGAATGTTATTTTTGAGGATATAAGATGTTTGATGCAATTTTGACATTTTGGGATATTGATCTACTGTTTAGCATGATATTATATGTTAAACTGATGAGATGCGTGTGATTTTGCTTGCTTTGTTATATCTCTGATTCCGATTGTTTGTATGTAATTAGTGATTGAAATAGGAATGATGAGATTAACTTATTAGTACCTTAGACAGAAACATTATTTATCCATCCTCTCTTGGTGGTGGTGGCGACCAACAGGGGTGTCGATGATGGTTGTGACCATGCCGGAAAGGGTGGTGGTGGTGGTGGAAATAACGGGGGCCACGTGGCATTGTTATTACACCTATTATCACGTGTTAGATAATAGAGTAAAATGCTCGGATAGTCCCTGTGGTTTTGTAAAATAACATTTATAGTCCCCAACTTTTGGAAATTACACCGGTGTTCCCCTTGGTTTGATGAGTTGTTACTCGGATAGTCCCTAGAGTAGATGTCCCCATTAAATCCATGTAAAATGACAAAATTACCCCTTGCTTTTATTAAAATACAAAAAAACTAATTAATCATTTAAAATATCAATTGGGCCACAATTAATTATTAATTATTAAATACAATATATAACACCCCACCCAAACCCCATCAATCCATTTTTCGACAGTTCATGTATCAATCATCCTTATTTCATCATGTAAGACCAAAATACATCTAATATCATCATATAAGTCATGTTATAGCACATTTTGTTTTTCAAAGCAGGTTCATGTCACTTAGTTCAACAGTACATATGTTGGTCCATGCTTTCAAACCCAGAAGAACAGATGATAAGGAAAGCCAAAACTGGTTCAGAACAGTTGATCATCATAAGCAGATCTTGTACAAGATTCTTCCCTTGACAGTGGTTTACTAGCATCTGACAAACTCTAAGCACTGATCAGATCAACAACTGTTTAGCCAAAGACCTGATCTAATATAAAGACTGAAGCCAAATTACTGATACCTCCTAAGTACTGATGAAGACCAAAGCACTGCCCATTCGAGGAATGATTAACCCTTGAAGAAAGCACTGATTCTCAACATCAGTGCTTATAATACAACAGTGGATACTGCATTAGTGTTTTATGTAATCAGTGTCTATTGTAATCGGTGTTTGTATGTAACAGTGTTTAGAGTTTGTTAGGAGGTTAGATGTCACTTTCATGGTGACGTCAGCAAAGATGCTCAGTGGTTTGGTCTGTACTATAAATAGAACAGTACTCTATACTGTTCCATCAGCTCTTTCTTCACAAGTCATTCTGTACGAACAAATCACTGAGCTCAGGCTGAGGGGGAGTCTAGTGCATGCATGCAATTGTTTTTTATTATTGTAATTTGATACAATCATTCGACTCAATGGAAAACATGTTTGCTTATAGCTACTCTTCCTTGATTGTGTAATCAAAGCTTATTTCCATAATTCCGTTGCACTTTAATTCTCTATTTCACCTTCATTTCTAATTAAACTACACAATCTAAGAAACTCAGATCCTAACAATTAGTATCAGAGCTTTAAAGACACCCCACATGTTGGATATTCAAGCAGCAGAAAATATCATCAAAAATCCAGTTTCACATTCAACCACCAAGCACATTGACATCGGACATCACTTTGTGAGGGATTGCTATGAAAAATGTTTGATTTCTCTACATCATGTTCCAACTAGAGATCAAGCTTTCAAAGGTGGATGTGTCTAAAGCCATTGTTAGCACATCTGCCAACTGATCCTTAGTTGGAACATGATGCAGAGAAATCAAACCTTTTTCACAGCAATCCCTCACAAAGTGATGTCTGATGTCAATGTGCTTGGTGGTTGAACGTGAAACTAGATTTTTGATGATATTTTCTACTGCTTGACTATCCAACCTGAGGTGTGTCTTAAAAGCAGTGATACCAAAATCTAGCAGTTGATTTTGAAGCCATAACAATTGGGTTGTACAGCTTGCAGCAGCAATATATTCTGCCTCAGCAGTGGATATTGAAACAACTGCTTGCTTTTTGCTTTGCAAAGATACTAAGAAATCACCTAGAAATTGGCACCCTCCTGATGTGGAGTTCCTTGTTGCATTGCATCCAGCAAAATCACTATTTGAGAAACCTGAAAGCTTAACATTCCCATTAGCAGGGTACCAGATACCAAGTGTGGGAGCACTTTTTATGTATCTGAGTATCCTTTTCACAGCTATGAGGTTAGACTTCCTAGGGGCTGATTGGGATCTTACAGAAACACATGTTGCAAACATGATGTCTGGCCTAGATGCAGTTAGGTACAATAAAGAACCAATCATACTTCTATATAATGTTTGATCAACCAAATCATCCTTTTCATCAGTCATGACTAGCTTGGTGGTTGCCATGGGTGTACTATATGGTTTCCAATCATTCATCTCAAATTTGTTTAAGAGATCTTTAACATATTTGCTTTGATGAACAAAAGTACCATTTTTTAGTTGCTTTACTTGGAGACCAAGAAAGCACTGTAGTTAACCCATTGCACTCATCTCAAACTCAGCTGTCATGAGTTTTCTGAACTCTTCACACATTTTGGTACATGTGCTTCCAAAAATGATGTCATCCACATAAATCTGGACAATCATAAGATCTTTCCCTCTCCATTTTAAAAACAGTGTTTTGCTGATTTTGCCTCTTGTGAATCCAATAGAGAGTAGAAAGGTGGAAAAAGTTTCATACCAGGCTCTAGGTGCTTGTTTCAGCCCATACAAAGCTTTATTTAGCTTGTAGACATGATTTGGATTAAATGGATCCTCAAAACTAGGAGGTTGACAAACATATACCTCTTCTTGAATCTTACCATAGAGGAATGCACATTTGATATCCATTTGAAACACCTTTATGTTGTGGTTGACAGCAAAGGCCAAGAACAGTCTGGTAGCTTCCAATCTTGCTACAGGGGCAAAGGTTTCATCATAATCAATGCCCTCTTCCTGTCTAAAACCTTGAACAACAAGCCTTGCTTTATTTTTGACAACAATGCCCATTTCATCAGTTTTACTTTTGAAGACCCACTTTGTGCCAATAGGACTCACACCCTCTGGCAATGGTACAAGTTCCCATACTTGTTGTCTTTTAAACTGTTGGAGCTCTTCTTGCGTAGCTTCTACCCAACTGTTGTCTTTCAGTGCCTCTTGGTACTTGACAGGTTGATGGAGTGATAGAAAACCAGCAAGAAGACCGATGTTTTGGGATTGACTTCTGGTGAGAAACCCTTCACTGATGTTGCCAATAATTTGGTCTGGTGGATGAGACTTCAGGAAGATTAAATCTCCCTTGTATGGAATAATGGCATTAAATGGTGAAGGTTGCAGATGTGAATCACCTGAACTAACAACTGTTGGTAACTTTGGTAATCCAACAACTGTTTGAAATGAAGGTGGAGGAATAGGAGGAATTGGTGTGTCACCATGTTGATTTTGATCCACTGTTGGCAGATTTTTATTAACAGTGGTTGAGGATGTGGAGGCAGAGGTTGAAGGGCTACTTTGGTCAACAACTGTTGATGTAGCAGTGGCTGAGCTCTGACAGCTGTTTTGAACATTTGATGCTCTGGTGTTGGATGTGATTTTAAAGTGTGGAATCACAATCTCATATCCATTATCTTGTGGAGGAGGTGGAGATGTACCTGTACTGTTAGTCTTGATGGAAACATTTTCAAAGGTGAATTTATCAAGATCAAATAACCCAACAGGGTTTACAGGGATTTTCATTAAAGAAAGTTCATTGAACTTTACATTCAAAGTCTCTTCCACACACCTAGTCCTAGTGTTAAACACTTTATAGGCTTGGTAGTGGTTGAGTATCCCAAATGATAACCACAATCTACTGTGGCTGCAAATTTTGAAATTGAATCTTTTAGGTTTAAAATGAAACAAGGGCAGCTAAATACTTTAAAGTATGCGATCAGTGGTTTGATTTTATACAGAATTTCATAGGCAGTCTTTTGATGCCTGGGGTTGATCAAAACTCTATTCTGGACATAGCAGGCAGTGTTTACAGCCTCTGGCTAGAAAGTTAATGGCAAACCTGAATCTGCAAGCATGGTTCTGGCTGCTTCAATTAAATATCTGTTCTTCCTTTCAACCTCCCCATTTTGTTCTGGTGTTCTTGGGATGTTGTACTACCTTACAATCCCTTTTGACACACAAAACTCAGCCAACTCCCTATTTCTGAATTCTGTGCCATTGTCACTCCTAAAGATTATTACTGGCAAGTCAAATTTCTTTTCAACCTGTTTGACAAAATCTTGCAAAATGCCTTCAGTCTCATCTTTAGAATGTAAGAAATAAGTCCATGTAAACCTAGAAAAATCATCTACAATTACCAAACAGTATCTTTTCGTTTTAAGGCTCATGATTTTTACTGGGCCAAACAAATCCATGTGCAGCATTTGCAAACACTTGGTTGTTTGGACTCTTCAATGGACTTAAATGAGCTTTTATGTTGTTTGTCTTTTAAACAGGAAACACAATACTCAGGACAGGTGAACAATTTTTGAGGAAGACCTCTTACAAGGCCTTGTTCTGACAAAGCAGTGATTGTCTTGGGATTTGTGTGCCCCAATCTTATGTGCCATAGTTCTGTCTCTTTGTTAGAGGCAGCTGAGAACAGACAGGAATCAATCATAGGGCTCTCTTTTGACAAATCAACTACATAAACATTGCCACTCCTTTGAGCAACAAGTTGAGTTTTTCCAGTTTTTATTATTTCTTCAATCTTTTTTACCATTTCTGGTCCAACAATCTTGCAACTCTCCTTAGTAAAGAATGACTCCTAACCTTTGTCACTCATTTGTGAGACACTAAGGAGGTTGAATTTTAGATTGTCAACGAGATTGACATTTTCAAACTTGACTTTTCCAGACTGAAATTTTCCAGACCCCAAAACCTTTCCCTTACTATTATTACCAAAAGATATATCACCCCCCTCCATGAGTTTTGAATTCTTTGAGTAGGGCTCTACATCCAGTCATGTGCCTGGAGCCTCCACTATCTACATACCAAAGACTATCTAGGCATTCAGAAGCTCCCTGCACATCAAGTAAATAATTAGTTCAGGAGGGTTTCCAAAGCCAATAAGGCTTTGGATGGGGTCACAACAGTGTCAGAGTCAAGTCCAGGAACATGGACAGTGGTTAGCTCAGGGGTTTGAACAGCTTTTGAAGCATTTCTCTCTAACCACTGTTGTGGGCCATTTCCTATCAGATGTTGATATCCAAAGGGATGCCTGTTCACTTTTGGTTTAGAAGGCTTTTTGTAAACCTCATAAACATGTGGGACCCTTTGGTATAGAGGTTGACCTTTTCCTCTTTGGAATTGGTTGGCAGGTGGTGCATCTGTCACTTGCACATCTCTTGCAGCAGTGTTTTTGTTCAGCTGTTTTGTAACAGCTGTTTAGACAGACACATATGGTGGTTGTTTCATAACAGGTTGCTTAGATGAGCTCATGGGTGTTTTTGCAGTGTATTCTTTTCTTTTAACCTCAAAGGTTTTGAGGTACACACACTCATGAGTGAGATGGTTTGTTTTTCCACAGATGGTGCAGCTTTTTGAAGGCTCAATGATGCTTGTTTTGTTAATGTCATAGGCTTTTAAGTGAAAACAATCTTTTGTTGAATGATTTTTCTTTTCACAAAAGTCACAAAACAATTTTTTTACTTTTTCTCTCTTTTTAGACTCCTTTGCAACAGAGTTTTGGACCACTGTTGGGATGTCCTTAAGAGGAATTACATTGGCCTTTGGAGCTTTCACACCATCCACTATGGAAAACTCCATGGGTTTGAAATTCTCAAGGATGTCACACTCATATGACCAAATGGGTTTGAATTGGTATTTTTCAATCTCCTCAAAGGTTGAGGACCCCTCTGGTTTTTCAAGAGTGATTTTGTTACCATTTTTATCAGTTATTTTTATTTCTTGACCATCCTTGTTTGTTGGTATTATCTCAACAGTGTTTTGAACAGACTCATTTACAACAATGTTTTCAACTTGGTTATTTTTCCAGAAACCTATGCCAAATTTTGCATTGCTTTTGATTTGTTTTTCTAGCATAACTTCATAACCTATGCAGGATTCCACCCATTTTTCACATGTGATTTGGGTGGATTCCAACTCCTTTTTACAGGTTTGATATATGTCTATCATGGCCTGGAGTTAATCCTTGGTTATGCTATGCTCATGGTTGAGGCTGCAAATTTAATTATCTTTTTCTGACAATTTGATTTTTAGTTCTTTAACCAATTTTTCAAATTGTATATCATCCTTTAAGATCTTGTCTCTAAGGTTTTCATTCACCTCTTTAACAATAGCAAATGCTATGATGCATTTGTCTAAACATAAGTTTTTCAAAACTAGAGATGATACCTTAGCTGCAGCCATCATGGCACTATCACAGACACTCTCACATTCTTTGGGCTTCTTATCCTCTTCTTCAACAGACTATGGGTCAGACAGTGGCTCCATCAGTGGTTCAGGTTTGTCTTCCAACAGTTGTTCACCAACAACAGCAGTAACCACTGCTTCAGCAATTGCATCCACTGTTTCTGCACTGGATTCCCCTTCTACAGTTTCCAGCCCTTCTAGGATAAACTCTAATGCTGCAAAACAGAATTCATCACTAGAAACATCATTCTTAGCATATAGAGCAAAGTTTTGATCAGCTAAATCTTCAGGCAAGCTACTCCAATCAACAAAGCCTTGGGTAAAGAAGCTTTGCTAATCTGCTTGAGCAGATGTTTGGGTAGCTTGTTGAGGTGCAGCTTGTTGCACCTGAACCTGAGGAACTGGGGCCTGGACATACTGTATCTGTGGGACAGGGGATTGGACATAGTGCACAGGAACAGGTGTTACAGGGTGTGCATAATAAGCAGTGTTTACATGAGCAGCAGGGACATATTGGGAATAATGCACAGTGTTTTGGGTATTTTGAGGTCTAGGACTAGGATGTGTGATGATTGGTCCATTATTTTGACTCCTACACTCTCCAGCAAAATGACCTAACTTGTTACACTTGTAGCATTTTATCTTTGATTTATCCAACCATACTTTCAAGTTCCCATGTAACCCTGGAAATTTTCTCCATGTTCTCTTATAAAACTTGCTGGTTCTAACACTCAGCAGTGCAAGTTGGTGCAAAATATCCATTTCCTCCATATCCGTTGGATCAAAATGCTAGAGATCATTGAGTTCAAAGGATAAGTTGTCAGAACTCTGGTTTTCACTACTAGCTGTGAAAGCATAGTTAGTTGAGTAAGAATCAGAGTTAATAAAGGCTCCACCAGCAGTTATGTCAATGTAATGATCATAACTCTGATCCTTACTATTGCCAGAATCCTCTTAACCAAGAAGTGTTGTGCTACCAAATGTATAGTCATCAGCAACTTTCCCAGACTCTTGTAACTTCTTTTTCTAGTTCAACTCTCTCTCATAAGTGAGGAGTCTACCATGAAGTTGCGTCAGACTTAGTTCTTTGAACCCAACGGAATTTCTGGTTACAAAAGCAATTGTGTCCCATTTTTTAGGAAGTGACCTTAGAAACCTACTATTTAGAGTTTATTTTGCAAATTAAACATTAACAAGTTTCAATTCACTAATGAGACAACTAAAACGTTCAAATTGTTGTGTTAGTGGTTCTCCTTTCACATGGTAGAATGTTTCATACTGTTGATTCAAAACCTCCCTGTTATTTTCTATCACCTCTTCTGTACCACCGAACTGTTCCTTTAAGGCATCCCACAGCTCTTTGGCACTGTAACAGTCCAGCATAAATAAAAATTTGGAAGAGCTCAGACTACTATGCTAAAAGCCTTTGCATCTAGTTCAATTTTTTGAAAATCTTGTTTTGAATAGTTTTTAGGGCTTTTAGGCACAAAGCCTTTGGGATCTTCAGTACTAGGCACTTGTGGAACATGTGGTCCATAGATGACTAACTTCCAACAGGCGGTATTTTTTTGTGCCAGGACATGACCCATCCGACGTTGCCAAATGTTGTACTCGGATCTGACAAGCATCGGTGGTTTGAAGAGAGTCCCAGTGTTATGAGTGTCAAGTGATTGTGATGCCATTCTGGTTGTTTTACAGGTCTTGAATAATCAACTTTTATACGTGATTATACCTTACTCTGTTTTTCAACTAGATACGAATAACTGAAAGTATCAATGAATTCGAGCTGAACTTTTACGTCAAAATGATTGTTAGATCAAATTTGACTGTCCAAAGCTCTGGTACCAATTGAACTACACAATCTAAGAAACTCAGATCCTAACAATTGGTATCAGAGCTTTGGACAGTCAAATTTGATCTAACAATCATTTTGATGTCAAAGTTCAGCTCGAATTCATTGATACTTTCAGTTGTTCGTATTTAGTTGAAAAACAGAGTAAGGTATAATCACGTATACAAGTTGATTATTCAAGACCTGTAAAATAACCAGAATGGCATCACAATAACACGACACTCACAACACCGGGACTCTTTTCAAACCACCGATGCTTGTCAGATCCGAGTACAACATCTGGCAACGTCGGATGGGTCATGTCCTGGCACAACAAAATACCGGCTGTTGGAAGTCAGTCATCTATGGACCACATGTTCCACAGGTGCCTAGTACAGAAGATCCCAAAGGCTTTGTGCCTAAAAGCCCTGAAAATTATTCAGAACAAGATTTTCAAAAAATTGAACTAGATGCAAAGGCTTTTAGCATAGTAGCCTCAGCTCTTCCTAATGACATTTATGCTGGACTGTTACACTATAACAGTGCCAAAGAGCTGTGGGATGCCTTAAAGGAACAGTTCGATGGTACAGAAGAGGTGATAGAAAATAACAGGGAGGTTTTGAATCAACAGTATGAAACATTCTGCCATGTGAAAGGAGAACCACTAACACAACGGTTTGAACGTTTTAGTTGTCTCATTAGTGAATTGAAACTTGTTAATGTTGAATTTGCAAAATCAACTCTAAATAGTAGGTTTCTAAGGTCACTTTCTGAAAAATGGGACACAATTTCTTTTGTAACCAGAAATTCCATTGGTTTCAAAGAACTAAGTCTGCCTCAACTTCATGGTCGACTCCTCACTTATGAGAGAGAGTTGAACCAGAAAAAGAAGTTACAAGAGTCTGGGAAGGTTGCTGATGACTATACATTTGGTAGCATAGCACTTATTGGTCAAGAGGATTCTGGTAGTAGTAAGGATCAGAGTTAATATCATTGCATTGACATAACTGCTAGTGGAGCATTTAATAACTCTGATTCTTACTCAACTAACTATGCTTTCACAGCTAGTAGTGAAAACCAGAGTCCTGACAACTTATCCTATGAACTCAATGATCTCCAGCATTTTGATTCAACTGATCTGGAGGAAATGGATATTTTGCACCAACTTGCACTGCTGAGTGTTAGAACCAGCAAGTTTTATAAGAGAACAGGGAGAAAATTTCCAGGGTTACATGGGAACTTGAAAGTAGGGTTGGATAAATCAAAGATAAAACACTACAAGTGTAACAGGTTAGGTCATTTTGCTAGAGAGTGTAGGAGTCAAGATAATAGACCAATCATCACACATCCTAGTCCTAAACCTCAAAATACCCAAAATACTATGCATTATTCCCAATATGCCCATGTTGCTCATGTAAACACTGCTTATTATGCACACCCTGTAACACCTGTTCCTGTGCACTATGTCCAATCCCATGTCCCACAGATACAGTATGTCCAGGCCCCAGCTCCTCAGGTTTATGTGCAACAAGCTGCACCTCAACAAGCTACCCAAACATCTGCTCAAGCAGATCAGCAAAGCTTCTTTACCCAAGGCTTTGTTGATTGGAGTAGCTTGCCTGAAGATTTAGCTGATCAAAACTTTGCTCTATATGCTAAGAATGTTGTTTCTAGTGATGAATTCTGTTTTGCAACATGAGAGCCTATCCCGGAAGGGCTGGAAACTGAAGAAGGGGAATCCAGTGCAGAAACAGTTGATGCAATCGTTGAAGCAGTGGTTACTGCTGTTGTTGGGGAACAACTGTTGAAAGACAAACCTGAACCACTGATGGAGCCACTATCTGACCCATGGTCTGTTGAAGAAGAGGAGAAGAAGCCCAAAGAATGTGAGAGTGTCTGTGACTGTGCCATGATGGCTGCAGCTAAGCTATCATCTCAAGCTTTGAAAAACTTATGTTCAGACAAATGCATCATAGCATTTGCTAATGTTAAAGAGGTGAATGAAAACCTTAGAGATAAGATCTTAAAGAATGAAATACAATTTGAAATGTCTGTTAAAGAACTAAAAATCAAATTTTCAAAAAAAGATAATGAAATTTGCAGCCTCAAGCCTGAGCATAACATTACCAAGGACCAACTCCAGGCCATGAGAGAAAAATATCAAACCTGTAAAAAGGAATTGGAATCTACCCAAATCACATGTGAAAAATGGGTGGAATCCCGCAAAGGTTATGAAGTTATGCTAGAAAAACATATCAAAAGCAATGTAAAATATGGCATAGGTTTCAAGAAAAATGACCAAGTTGAAAACACTGCTGTAAATGAGTCTATTTAAAACATTGTAGAGATAATACCAACAAACAAGGATGGTCAAGAAATAAAAATAACTGATAAAAATGGTAACAAAATCACTCTTGAAAAACTAGAGGGGTCCTCAACCTTTGAGGAGATTGAAAAATACCAATTCAAACCCACTTGGTCAGATGAGTGTGACATCCTTGAGAATTTCAAACCCATGGATTTTTCCACAGTAGATGGTGTGAAAGCACCAAAAGCCAAGGTAGTTCCTCTTAAGGACATCCCAAGAGTGGTTCAAAACTCTGTTGCAAAGGAGTCTAAAAAGAAGAAAAAGAGAGAAAAAGTTAAAAATTTGTTTTATGACTTTTGTGAAAAGAAAAATCATTCAACAAAAGATTGTTTTCACTTAAAAGCCTATGACATTAACAAAACAAGCATCATTGAGCTTTCAGAAAGCTGCACCTTCTGTGGAAAAACAAACCATCTCACTCATGAATGTGTGTACCTCAAAACCTTTGAGGTTAAGAAAAAAGAGTACACCTCAAAAACATCCATGAGCTCATCTAAACAACCTGTCATGAAACAACTACCATTTGTGTCTGTCCAAACAGCTGTTACAAAACAGGTGAATAAAAACACTACTCCAAGAGATGTGCAAGTGACAGATGCACCACCTGCCAACTAATTTCAAAGAGGAAAAGGTCAACCTCCATACCAAAGGGTCCCACATGTTTATGAGGTTTACAAAAAGACTTCTAAACCAAAAGTGAATAGGCATCCATTTGGATATCAACATCTTATAGGAAATGGCCCGCAACAGTGGTTAGAGAGAAATGTTTCACAAGTTGTTCAAACCCCTGAGCTAACCATTGTCCATGTTCCTGGACTTGACTCTGACACTGTTGTGACCCCATCCAAAGCCTTATTGGCTTTGGAAACCTTCCTGAACTAATTATTTACTTGATGTGTAGGGAGCTTCTGCATGCTTAGATAGTGTTTGGTATGTAGATAGTGGAGGCTCTAGTCACATGACTGGGTGTAGAGCCCTACTCAAAGAATTCAAAACTCATGGAGGGGGTGATATATCTTTTCGTAATAATAGTAAGGGAAAGGTGTTGGGGTCTGGAACAGTTCAGTCTGGAAAAGTCAAGTTTCAAAATGTCAATGTCAATCTCATTGACAATCTAAAATTCAACCTCCTTAGTGTCTCACAAATGAGTGACAAAGGTTATGGGTCATTCTTTACTAAGGAGAGTTGCAAGATTGTTGGACCGGAAATGGTCAAAAAGATTGAAGAAATAATAAAAACTGCAAAAACTCAACTTGTTGCTCAAAGGAGTGGCAATGTTTGCGTAGTTGATTTGTCAAAAGAGAGCCCTATGACTGATGCATGTCTGTTCTCAACTGCCTCTAACAAGGAGACAGAACTATGACACAGAACATTGGGGCACACAAATCTCAAGACAATCACTGCTTTGTCAAAACAAGGCCTTGTAAGAGGTCTTCCACAAAAATTGTTCACCTGTCCTGAGCATTGTGTTTCCTGTTTAAAAGGAAAACAGCATAAAAGCTCATTTAAGTCCATTGAAGAGTCCAAAAAAACCAAGTGTTTGCAAATGCAGCACATGGATTTGTTTGGCCCAGTAAAAATCATGAGCCTTAAAAAGAAAAGATATTGTTTGGTAATTGTAGATGATTTTTCTAGGTTTACATGGACTTATTTCTTACATTCTAAAGATGAGACTGCAGAAATTTTGCAAGATTTTGTCAAACAGGTTGAAAAGCAATTTGACTTGCCAGTAAAAGTCTTTAGAAGTGACAATGGCACATAATTCAGAAATAGGGAGTTGGCTGAGTTTTGTGTGTCAAAAGGGATTGTAAGGCAGTACAGTATCCCAAGAACACCAAAACAAAATGGGGTGGTTGAAAGGAAGAACGAAACTTTAATTGAAGCAGCCAGAACCATGCTTGCAGATTCAGGTTTGCCATTAACTTTCTGGGCAGAGGCTATAAACACTGCCTGCTATGTCCAGAACAGAGTTTTGATCAACCCCAGGCATCAAAAGACTGCCTATGAAATTTTGTATAAAATCAAACCACTGATCTCATACTTTAAAGTATTTAGTTGCCCTTGTTTTATTTTAAAACTAAAAGATTCAATTTCAAAATTTACAGCCAAAGTAAATTGTGGTTATCATTTGGGATACTCAACCACTGCCAAGGCCTATAAAGTGTTTAACACTAGGACTAGGTGTGTGGAAGAGACTTTGAATGTAAAGTTCAATGAACTTTCTTCACTGAAAACCCTGCTGGGTTATTTGATCTTGATAAATTCACCTTTGAAAATGTTTCCTTCAAGACTAACGGCGCAGGTACATCTCCACCTCCTCCACAAGATAATGGATATGAATTTGTGATTCCACAATTTAAAATCACATCCAACACCAGAGCAGCAGATGTTCAAAACAGCTGTCAGAGCTCAGCCAATGCTACATCAACAGTTGTTGACCAAAGTAGCCATTCAACCTCTGCCTCCACATCCTCAACCACTGTTGATAAAAACCTGCCAACAGTGGATAAAAATCAACATGGTGACACACCAATTCCTCCTATTCCTCCACCTCCATTTCAAACAGTTGTTGGATCACCAAAGTCACCAACAGTTGTTAGCTCAAATGATTCACATCTGCAGCCTTCACCCTTTAATGCCATTGTTCCATACAAGGGAGATTTAATCTTCCTGAAGTCTCATCCACCAGACCAAATTATTGGCAACATCAGTGAAGGGGTTCTCACCATAAGTCAATCCCAAAACATCTGTCTTCTTGATGGTTTTCTATCACTCCATCAACCTGTCAAGTACCAAGAGGCACTAAAAGACAACAGTTGGGTAGAAGCTATGCAAGAAGAGCTCCAACGGTTTAAAAGACAACAAGTATGGGAACTTGTACCACTGCCAGGGGGTGTGAGTCCTATTGGCACAAAGTTGGTCTTCAAAAAAAACTGATGAAAGGGGAATTGTTGTCAAAAATAAAGCAAGGATTGTGGTTCAAGGTTTTAGACAGGAAGAGGGCATTGATTATGATGAAACCTTTGCCATTGTAGCAAGATTGGAAGCTATCAGACTGTTCTTGGCCTTTGCTGTCAACCACAACATAAAGGTGTTTCAAATGGATATCAAATGTGCATTCCTCTATGGTAAGATTCAAGAAGAGGTATATGTTTGTCAACCTCCTGGTTTTGAGGATCCATTTAATCCAAATCATGTCTACAAGCTAAATAAAGCTTTGTATGGGCTGAAACAAGCACCTAGAGCCTGGTATGAAACTCTTTCCACCTTTCTACTCTCTATTGGCTTCACAAGAGGCAAAATTGACAAAACACTGTTTTTAAAATGGAGAGGGAAAGATCTGATGATTGTCCAGATTTATGTGGATGACATCATTTTTGGAAGCACAAGTACTAAAATGTGTGAAGAGTTCAGAAAACTCATGACAACTGAGTTTGAGATGAGTGCAATGGGTGAACTACAGTGCTTTCTTGGTCTCCAAGTAGCAACTGCAAAATGGTACTTTTATTCATCAAAGAAAATATGCTAAAGAACTCTTAAACAAAATTTGAGATGAATGATTGTAAACCAGGTAGTACACGCATGGTAACCACCAAGCTAGTCATGACTGATGAAAAGGATGATTTGGTTTATCAAACCTTATATAGAAGCATGATTGGGTCTTTATTGTACCTAACTGCATCTAGGCCAAACATCATGTTTGCAACATGTGTTTGTGCAAGATCCTAATCAGCCCCTAGGAAGTCTAACCTCAAAGCTGTGAAAAGGATACTCAGATACATAAAAAGTGCTCCCACACTTGGTATCTGGTACCCTGCTAATGGGAATGTTAAGCTTTCAGGTTTCTCAGATAGTGACTTTGCAGGATGCAATGCAACTAGGAAGTCCACATCAGGAGGGTGCCAATTTCTAGGTGATTGCTTATTATCTTGGCAAAGCAAAAAAGCAAGCAACTGTTTCAACATCCACTGCTGAGGCAGAATATATTGTTGCTGCAAGCTACACAGCCCAACTGTTATGGATTCAAAATCTACTGCTGGATTTTGGTATCACCGCTTTAAAGACACCTCTCATGTTGGATAGTCAAGCAGCAGAAAATATCATCAAAAATCCAGTTTCACATTCAACCACCAAGCACATTGACATCAGACATCACTTTGTGAGGGATTGCTATGAAAAAGGTTTGATTTCTCCGCATCATGTTCCAACTAAGGATCAGCTGGCAGATGTGCTAACAAAGGCTTTAGATACATCCACCTTTAAAAGCTTGATCTCTAGAATTGGCATGCTTAACATGGACTAACAGGCAAAATCCTATTTTTCTATGAATAAAGCATCAAAATGTTTTCAGAAAATCAAAAATCCATACTTAAAAATGGAAAATTTTCATTAATCCTTAAATGTCTGTCATAAACACTGATTGGTTCAAACATCTAATTGTTGAAAATTATCCACTACTGAAAGACAACCTTTGTTTCTTTATCATTGTTAATCGTTGTTGATCAAACATCAGTGCTTTAATCACTGATGGCTATCCACTAATAGTTAAAATCAGCCACTGTTTTCATTTACACTACCGATATTGTTCATCAGTGGTTTCCTAAACAACTGTCATCCATTCCCATTAGAGGTTGTCACGCGGACAGTTCTTAGCCATTCGATCTTTGTAACCGCTGCCACGTCAGCATTCACTTTTCACTTTTATAAAAACCCTGATAAACCCCCAAACAGAGTTTTCAATGCCGTATCAAATTCAAAAATTCTTTCAAAAGTGGTTTCCATCTCATTCATTCATCTTCTTCCATTCGTAAATTACTTCAAATCACCATGGCACTCGCTCTCAAAAACCCCCATAGCTACCTTTGTACACCTGAGAAAACAAGTAAAAACAAAGATTTCCACTCCATCATCGATGCTCTTTCATCTTCAAAGTACAAAACTTTGTTGACCTGCAACGCACCCATCTACCAGGAAACCCTACGAGATTTTTGGAAAAATTCAAAATTGGAAGTTCAAGACAATAAGCCTTGGGCTATTACATCTAAAGTAGGAGAAATTCTTGTTTCAATCACACCACAATCCATATCTGAAGTTTTTGCGATGAATGATCATGCAGGTAAAACTTCTTTCCCTAAAGATGAGTATCAAACTGATTTGATCGAAAGAGGGTATGAGGGTCAAATGACAAAAGCCATTTTACAAAAGGGAGATTTTCCACCTCCCATGAAGTTTTTATTTCATACCCTGCTCATTTGTGTTTCAAACAAAACAACAGCTTTCAATGAAATTCCATTGAAAATACAATACTTGGGATATGCTATTATGGCTGAAAAGGATTTCAATTATTCCCAAGAGATTTTCAATGATTTGGTTAAAAATGTTAATAATATCAAAGAAAAGAAGAAACCATTTTTGTTGTTTCCAAGGTTTTTGAGCTATTACTTACAGTAGAAAGTACCAAAAGACAATGCACAAGTGCTTGTTCAAGGTGTTTCTTTTCAAATAAACAGTCTTTCTGCTGATACATTTACAAGATTGTCAGAGTTAAAACCTTCTAAAACACAAACAGAGGATCCTGAGCAAACTTTGGATGAGTCCACATCTGTTCCTCAGGTTTCTGCTGTTGAGCCCACTGCTCCTGATGAACACAGCAGCACAACCACTGTTGTGCAACCCTCACTAACACTTCCTAAAAAGACCAAAAAGAAAATATATTCAAAAAGCCCACCAAACCCTCTAAAAAGGACCTTCTGGAAGATGAGATCCCAGAAGTCAATCTAGTGACAACACAAAAGTCACCAACAACCACTGTTGCTACTTCCTCACAACAGTTGGTAAGATCTCCACCCAAAACCTTAACTCCTTCTGCTTCCTCACAAAAGGAACAGGTTGAAAGCACAGGGTCACCACAAAATGAAGCATATACCTCACTTGAGGATATGTTTAACAACCCTTCTCCCTAGGCAAATTCTCTTTCAACTCCTATCCCCTCATCACAATTACCACCATCCATCATACCTCTGTTTGATGCCATTGAGCTTCAGACACAAAACAGCCCCTCTCACCAACACATTACTGAGAGTACAACCACAAGTATGGCTGTGTCTGAAATACCACAATTGGTTATCCCACAAACAGTTGAGGAGGTTACAATATAGGAGTTTCATGAAATTCCTGTTAGTAGTTCAAGTGGAGAAGCTACTACAGGTGTTGGATCCACTGATCTACACCTGGACAATAGTTTCATAAGTCAGACTCCCTTGAAGGCAATTTCTTCTTTGGGAACCAAAGTATCCACTATGGTGTTCAAGTTAACCACTGGTGTGATTACTAAGGTAACCACTGCTGAAGAAAGAAGTCCCCAGTACCAAGAAAAAGGGGCATCAGTTGATGAACCATTGGAGACTTCTTCTGGTCCAGCAGCTGATACAACCACTGTTGATGGGAAATCAGATGATCCCATTAACTTGGGTGATGGTTTAAGATATCAAGAATTGACGGAGAGACTTGAAAAAATTGAAACCACTGTCAACAATATGCAAAATATGGTCAAACAGTTGGTAGATGTTTCTAAAAGTCAACCCACTCCACAACAGTATTCCCAAGAGTTCTGGAATGCAGTTCAACTAAGTATTAAAGCTCAAAGGGAACTTGCAGAAACTCAGCACAACCATTAATTGGCAATTCTCAGAAATATGGTTGATGCAATATACAAGGATACTCAGGCTGACATCAAAGCCATCAAAGAGGCCTTGGTTAAAATTATTGGCACTGCCCCTGCATCCATCTACAAAGATGATGATACTCAAGATGATGATGCCAAAAAGGGGGAGAAACATGACATCAAGAAGTTTGGCAGACCTACCCCAAAGCAAAAGCCAAATCAAAAGCCAGAAACTGAAAAGAAGTCTTCTGAAACCACTGATGAAACACCTGTCAAAGAAAAGAAAAGGAGAGATGATAAAACCCTTAATATTCTAGCAGATGAAGTGGAGAAAAACAGAAAGACAATTCAGAATCAGAATGAAACAAAGGAAAGCCAGTGGAGAAAGGAACAAAATGCTAGAAAAGAATGGGAAATAAAAACTCAGAATGATGGCACTTCCACCAGGAAGAAATCCTTTAAACACAACAAACCACCACTTGCCAAAATCTCAAAACCACAACCACAAAAACAAACACCCAAAAAGCCAACCACTACTACACCCAAAACTACACCTTCACCAAAAAAACCACCTGCCAAAAAGCAGAAGACAACAGTTGACACTTCAACAGTTGTTATGACAACAGTGGTTGAGGCACCAGTTGTCTGAACAGCTATTAGTCAGCCATCCACCACTTCAAACATTCCTTCCCAAGCCATAATCATTTCTATTCCAAAATCCCAAACAAAAATCCCTTCTCCCATAAAGGTTTACACCAGAAAAAGGAAGTTTCAGGTGCATGATGATGATGATATACCAGCACGTATTCCTATGTCATGCGCACCCTTCAATCAAATCAAACCTCAACCATTCATTCCTCCTTCATTAGCAAACCCAATCACTGACCTAAAAACACTTGAAGGACATGATCCTTCAAGAGTTGTTCCATTAGCAGCAGACTATCCTCTGGAATTGCATGCAGTTAAAAATGAAATTAGGCAATTCTACACAGTGGATGATCCTGCAAAAAGAAAATTTCCTTCCCTTTGTGATTTCAGACCTCCCAAGAACATGGAAGAATATCTGAAACTTCAAGCCAAACAAGCTGATTTGCATGCCAAATACAAAGGCCAAGGGGAAAGTGATGGTAGAATCTCAAGTCGAATGCAGATTGCTCTTATCAAAGTAAAGAAATTGGAAGATTATGCAAGAGACTTAAGCAAAGAGATGTCCAATCTACCATCAAATGCAGATCTGCAAAAAGAGATGAGAAAATATCTCTTAGAGCTAATCATGAGAGACAAGTTTTATCCTGCCAAAGCTGAACAATTCAAAGACTGGCCACTCATTGCACTCAAAGCTGAAGCCAACAGAATTGAAAGGGTAAGAAATGATCCCAGTATGAAAAGGTCTGCACCTGATTGGAATAAGTACAAAAAGACTATTGTAGAACTTACCCTGGAATACAAAAGAAAGAAGGTTGAGTTGGTTGCAGCCAAATATGGTTCAGCAAAGTCCATATCAAAGTGGTCTAGGCAGTACACTGACATGGTGTATGAGAAGCTTGAAAAACTAAGAGAGACAGATCCCAAAGCACCAAAGAAACCAGCATATAGAAACAAAATGCTTGATGAGTCACGGAAGCAGACCCTCTCTTTAAAAACATTGTTCACATCATCTGATACCTCCATCATTGCCTTAAATCAAAGAAAAAGGCAAAAGCAGATTGATGAAGAAGAAGATGCACAAAGAGAAGCTGACATCATGAAAGTGGCCATCAAGCAGATGATTCAAGAGAACCCTGACTTAGCAAAGCTACAGAAATAGCCAAAAGATTCATGAGCAGGCCTTCATCACCAAACTTATCAAAAATAAAAACTCTCCTAAGAAACCCACTGAACTCAAAAATACTAAAGTGGAAGTCTGATCAAAAGACCCATGTATTGACCTTGCTCAAGTCCAGTGGAGTAGTAGAACACATAACAAGGGAGGATGCGCTGGGTCTGAGTGTAGCTGACCTCCAAGATCTATTAGAACTTCAACTTTACAGGGATGAGGATGATGAAGATTCCCTGAACTTTGAATTGCAATTCAAGGGGCAAGTTAGGGAAATGTTGATGAAACAATAAAGATTTTAAATAATGAAGTGTTTTGGCATCATCTGTTCTAGGGGGAGATTGTTGGTCCATGCTTTCAAACCCAGAAGAACAGATGATAAGGAAAGCTAAAACTGGTTCAGAACAGTTGATCATCATAAGCAGAGCTTGTACAAGATTCTTCCCTTGACAGTGGTTTACTAGCATTTGACAGACTCTAAGCACTGATTAGCTCAACAACTGTTTAGCCAAAGACCTGATCTGATATAAATACTGAAGCCTAACCACTGATGCCTCCTAAGTACTGATGAAGACCAAAGCACTGCCCATTCGAGGAATAATCAACCTTTGAAGAAAGGACTGGTTCTCAACATTAGTGCTTATGATACAACAGTGGATACTGCATCATTGTTTTATGTAATCAGTGTCTATTGTAATCAGTGTTTGTATGTAACAGTGTTTAGAGTTTGTTAGGTGGTTAGATGTCACTTTCATGGTGACGTCAGCAAAGATGTTCAGTGGTTTGGTTTGGTCTGTACTATAAATAGAACAGTACTCTTTACTGTTCCATCAGCTCTTTCTTCACAAGTCATTCTGTACGAACAAATCATTGAGCTCAGGCTGAGGGGGAGTCTAGTGCATGCATGCAATTGTATTTTATTATTGTAATTTGATACAATTATTCGACTCAATGGAAAACTTGTTTGCTTAAAGCTATTCTTCCCTGATTGTGTAATCAAAGTTTATTTCCATAATTTCGCTGCACTTTAATTCTCTGTTTCATCTTCATTTCTAATTAAACTTCACAATCTAAGAAACTCAGATCCTAATAGCATAGTTATGGCAATTTCTAAGCGTAGAATTAACGTTTTTGAAACCCGACGTCACATAGTACACACCAAACATGACAACATCATTACATACACTTTAAGACATGTTTTAAAATCATATAATATACCTATATTTTCTATTCTAAATTAGATTTATCATGCATACCTTGTTCATATCCAAAATTACCATTTTTACGCCTTTTTAAGTCTTGAATAACCACATCAGCACCGAGTCATTTTGATCATATCCAACACTTATCATATAACTTTCATGAACAAAATAACATGTTTTTATCACCATACTTTCAATTCCACATAAATCATTCATTTGCCATGGTAATTATTACTTTTTACTTCATTTTAAGCATGATTTTCACAACCACAAGCTTCCAAATCATGAATATCATTAATTTTATGTAAGACCTGATTATTATGACAAAAATACTAACATAATATCACCATATATTTATATCATCAAAAAAATCTTCACATGCATGTCACAATCTAATATTTATCATGCATTTTTCGCATTAATCAAGCACCTTATACCCTCCTAACTTAGGGTTTTTTACCCACAATCATCATCTAACATTTTTATATAAAAAATACTATAAATACAACCACAAACTCAGATTAGACATAACCCCAAATTAGATCATGTTGCATGTCACTTTTATCACATTTCAAGTACCATTTTCAACAACCTAAACACCCACAAACTCAGATTAGACATAACCCCAAATTAGATCATGTTGCATGTCACTTTTATCACATTTCAAGTACCATTTTCAACAACCTAAACACCCACAAACATCCATTTAACCTACGACCCTTACACACACTTTTGCCACTAAAATCTCTTGTTTAATCCAAGTATTTTTTGTTTTCATTTATCTTTAAAGAAAACCTCATTAGTTTTGTGAACAACTTTGCTTAAAAACAAGATTTAGAAGCAAAAATAAGACGAATCTTAACTAAGGATCTTACCGGAAAATAGATTGACCCAAAAACTTGCATCGAGGCTCCTAAAGGCAAGATCTTGACATGCATGAAGAGAAAACTTGAAAACAAACTCGCCGGAATTTGGTCGGAATTCTCGCCGGAGTTTCTCTACGGCTCAAACCACTCCGAATTAGAGAAAACGAACCTCACCATGGTGTCCGGAACGTCGAAATTAGTAGGAAAAGTGTCCCATTGGCCTTAAAACGGTCGCCAAAAATTTCACCAGGAAAATCACCACCGGAAAAGTTGTCGGACCATCGTGGTCGGCCGCCGGACCTCAGCCGGAGGTTGGCTGGATCTTCATCTAGAGAGAGAGAGCAAAGAGAGTTTTGAGAGAGAAGTGAGTGTAGAGAGAGAAAGTAAAGTGGAAGAATGAAGAGAAATGAGTAGGAGGATAAGACTATTTATAATTGGTTTATGAGCTGATGGGCTTGGGTTTGGGCTTAGGCTTAGGCTTAGGCTGGA
Source organism: Helianthus tuberosus (assembly GCA_030545235.1). NCBI lineage: Eukaryota > Viridiplantae > Streptophyta > Magnoliopsida > Asterales > Asteraceae > Helianthus > Helianthus tuberosus. The sequence continues at coordinate 155,659,701 of CM060409.1, forward strand.
GTGGGCCTCAAGTCCATTAGTCAAAGTCCATCCTTCTTCAATTCACTATCGCGCGCACACATTTGCGTCAAAATTTTCGTTTTCTCACGTAGATTTCAATTCAAATTATTTTATAAATTAAAATAATTGTTTTATATTCAAAATATTAAAATTTTGCTAATATGGCATTAAATGCCGCACGCACTCGCGCTCCGAGTTTAAATCTCATAAGTTGATCTCCTTGTCGATTTCTTGTCGTTTCAATGACCCGAAAGTTACTTTAACTTATAAAAATTGTTTTCTAATAACACATAAATATTATCAACATATTTGTTATGATTAACTTGCGAATTCTTGCTATCCTACGCGCAACGTTGATTACATAAACATCTGCAACATTGTGTTCGCCTACGCTTGCTTAAATCTCACTTGATTAAACTGATAATAATAATAATAATGGACTATTATTCATCCACTAAATCCATCATAATATTACTAGTTAGAATAATTCATGATGTTTAGTGGTGTCTGGGATTGCTTAAGACCGTTAAAAGTCTACAACGCAAGCAATTTTCGAACAATCTAAATAGAAAACCACCAATTATGGCGTTCGCCCATTCTTCTAAATTTCCCCCAAAGACTTATTATTCCACTTTAAACTAACATACCAGTCACACATTTATGAGCTTCTAAACACTAACCAGGTCATCACCAATACTTGTTATGGGTATAACATTTCTTTACAACACGGAAGTTCTTTAAATTCATCTTTTGCAAATTTGTTGCACACTGGGGCTTTGTTAAACTTTAATTTGACTTTAATCACATATAGAATATGTCACAGCCGTCGTCGTCGCACCTCCGATGAACCAGGGTTTTCCTCTAGTCTAGCAGCTTCTAGTAAGGTAACTATGGTTTTAATAATATAGTTGGTTTTACAAATAAGCGATTTGGTTTCAAATCTAGTGAATGTTATTTTTGGGGATACAAGATGTTTGATGCAATTTTGACATTTTGGGATATTGATCTACTATTTAGCATGATATTATATGTTAAACTGATGAGATGCGTGTGATTTTGCTTGCATTATTATATCTCCGATTCCGATTGTTTGTATGCAATTAGTGATTGAAATAGGAATGATGAGATTAACTCCTTAGAACCTTAGCCGGCAATATTATTTATCTATCCTCTCTTGGCGGTGGTGGCGACCAACAGGCAGTGTCGACGGTGGTTGTGACCATGCCGACAAGGGTGATGGTGGTGGTGGAAATAACGTGGGCCACGTGGCATTATTATTACACCTATTATCACGTGTTAGATAATAGAGTAAAATGCTTGGATCGTCCCTGTGGTTTTGTAAAATAACATATATAGTCCTCAACTTTTGGAAATTACACCAGTGCTCCCTGTGGTTTGATGAGTTGTTACTCGGATGATCCCTGGAGTGGATGTCGTTAGTTTTTCCCTTTAAATCCACGTAAAATGACATAATTACCCCTTGCTTTTTATTAAAATACAAGAAAAACTAATTACTCATTTAAAATATTAATTGGGCCCACAATTAATTAATAATATTAAATACAATGTATAACACCCCACTCAAACCCCATCCATCCATTTTCCGACGGTTCTGACCAGAAAACCGCCAACACAGGTCTCCCCACTTTGTTCTCCGCTATTGTGATGTCATTCCTAACTCATCTGATCTGAAGATTCACCGCTCTATTTCTCAATGTTGTGATAACAAAATCAAACTTCCTACATCGATCTGAACATTCCGGCTACCGTTGTTTGATTGAATAATAGTTATTGTTCCGTGTGAGATTACCAAAGAATTACATTTCACTGACACTGAATTTGAGGTCACCTCGTCGCTACCTCTGTTGTATTTGTTTTGGGCTGTTGCAATTCTTCTCTGATTTCATTTCCTTTTTTTCTTTAATTTTGGTCAATTCAATATTCTCCTCTGGTTTGATAGAATATTAGATATCGTTCCATGTGAGATTACTCACCCATTTACATGGAATCTTAGATTACCCTCTGTTATTTTTGGTGTTCACATATCTCTTGATTCACCAAGAAAGTAATTGCTTTTATCCCATACGAGTCTGTCAAATGGAAACAAGCTGAGATTTCTCAGCGATTGAATGCATTTTTTAATTAAAAAAAAAATTGGATTTAAGGGTTTTACAGGGTTTGGTTTCCATGATGGTTGTTGTTGATTGTGTTGGTGGGGGTGGGTGGCAGTGGAGGTGGGTGGCTATGGTAATAGTGGCCGGTTGTTTACAAGGAAGGGGTAAGTAAGGTGGATCCACACTTTTAATAATCCATATTTGTTTTTTTAAAGGGAGGGGTAATAAGTAATTTAAGATAGACTTAACGGAGAAACTAACGGACATCCACTCCATGAACAATCTGAGTAGCAAACTGTCAAACAACAGAGAGCACCAGTGTAATTTCCAAAAGTTGAGGACTATACGTGTTATTTTATAAAATTACAGGGACTATCAGGGCATTTTACTCTAGATAATAATATACATTTTAGTGCGAAACTTCTCTTTTTTCATAAACTTCAAGTCCCACTTCTTAAATAAATTAAACTAGCAATAAGTCACGCGCGCGTTGCGGCGCGGGTACATCGCAAACATCGAATGGATTATTCCAAACATTATGTGATGCGTTAATCTTTTGAAAACACACGTTTCGACATATTTGATTGAACTCGGTGTAACCTATATAAGCATTGCGATTGAATCAAAACATAAAGTAAATCAAATTTATACCGTATAATCATAACATATTATATGTGACCTGAGTCATACATAGAAAACGTAATGGGTATAACGGAAAAAACGTACACGTATAATCAAAAGAGATTAATTAGAGCTTTTAGAAAAGGGAAAGAAAGAAACCACAATTTTACTCCACTCGGATTAAAACAAAATTTACAAAACATTCATAAAATAATCACAAAAACATATTATATTTGACCTGACGCGTTTCCCGAAAAAAGTTTACGTCGAAACATACTCAACTCAAATTTATACCGAAACACACATAAAAATATGCAAGTAAAAATGGTTTTTTAAACGAAAACGTATTATATTTAACCTAACTCGTTTTCAGAAAAAGTTTACGTCGAAACGTAGAGAAATCAAATTTATATAGACATATACATAAAAATATGCACGTAAAAAATTAGTTTTCTTAAGTAAAGGAGGTATAATGGTAAAAACAACACAAATTATTAGTAAAAAACTTAATAGGTTAAATACCTTCGTAAAATCGTGCTAAGTAGCACTAATGTCACACCACTGCAAGCGACCCAACATCAGAATATCTCGTACAAATAAAAAAAATGTAAAAGATAACACCGAATGAAAAACAGACACAAAAACGTTGAATCATGTACGCCTGTTGCAGCGTGTTAATGCGAAGAAATTAGACATAAACGTAAAACGTATAAAAGAATAACTAAGCCGATTTAGGATCCGCACGTTGCGACGATATTGTCAAACGGAGAACAGTTGACGCGTTGTGACTGGCCTGTCAAACGGGAAAGCACAGACGAAAAACGTTAAACCCCACATGCACGTTGTGACGTGTTATCTCACAAAATATAAAACGAAAAACTTTCGAAAGATGAAAATTATGGGGTTAGGAAGTTGGAAAAAAATGTTTGAGCTAAATTGTAAAAGATGAAAAGTTTTGGGTTAAAAGTAAAAAAGTTAAAGGGGTTAACATGTAAAAGATAAAAATCTTTAAGTTAAAAATGAAAAATGCCAACATTTTTTTGGAAAACTCACAATGCACAGATTACACAATGTAAAGCAACAATTGGTCGCTAATTTATAGGTTGGAAATGTTTACACTTCGAATATATTTTGATATTATAAACAACTTGTTCTCTCTGTTTTCAAAATCAAAACCTTGTTTCACAATCACTAGTTTGCTTTTCACAAGTCTAAACAATAAACGTTTACGTAAGTTTAGAAACGTTCCATCGATGCACGCACTAGACAACTAACTCGTGTTACACTCTTTTCTTTGTGCATGCGGCGAAGAGAGCAAATGTAGGATTCACAACATTAATTTGTATTTTGAACAAGTGTAATGGATAATTTTATTAAAGTTTTGTAATACATGTAGGAAGATGATAATATGGAATTAACTTTTGTTTATGATTTATGTATTAATGTCAAGAACCATGTATGTGCATACAAAAGAAAGAAATAGCGACAAAAACAGTGGTGAAGGATTTTATTAAGAATATTATACCCAAACCAAAGAACACAACCGACTCCTAGAAGAACTCACAAAAAATTTGTGAGTTCTTCAACAATACAAAGTGATTAGACTTGTCTAAAACGATCAGTAACTATGAACCAAATATACATCGAACTTAGATGCACAAACCAAAGGAACAAGATGATAAAAAACTGGAAACTCAACACTGTTTGATGAAGAGAACGACGAAGACACAAGAATTGAGTGTATCCCTTTTGTTGCAGAGTGAATCCTTTTTATATGGCTGACCACTTGCTGCCCTAAGCCCATTAATCCATCCGCTAATATTAACAAGTCAGCCTAGTTGCACATATCTTTGATCTCAAGCCCGAAACTAGTAAAGTAACCTACCAGCACTCACATATCAAACAAAACAAAACAAAATATATATTAGACTAAAAAATATACAAAAACATTCAATAGTTTCATCAACAAGATTGAAAATCATTATGTATTTCAACAATTACTGACACAATCCACTGACTCTACGTTTATGTCTTACAAATAGCATCGTTCAAAGGGCCCATCCATATTATTGTTGGACCCGAGATAGTTTATTTGTTAGAGACTCAATAAAAGCACGAGCTCGATTAAAATTTTAAATGAGCTGATCTTGAGTAGGTCACGAGTGGCTCGGGTCGTTTACACCGGAAAGTAAATATGTACAAATATTCCGAACTCTTTCATTTTGTTTGTAAAATAGTCCGCCGTTAAAAAAACATAACGGAGTTTAGTTTTTTTTCCAAATTACAAACCGATGTTTTCGGGCTTTTGATCAGAACGAGTATACGAGTCGATTGATATAAAATTTACCTCAAAAACAGAGATTAAAACAATGTAGTAGACCTGAAAAGATAATCTGAGATTAAAACAATGTAGTAGACCTGAAACCTTTTAATGAAATAAGTAGCAACTTATACAAAACTTATATGAACAAATGTCAGCTAAGACATAAAAGACCATCAAAAAATGCAAATAGTATATGCTATCAAAATATAATGAAAAGATTAAGTTAAGAACAAATCCATTTACTCTCAGCCCCATCACAACTGCAAGTTTTGATTGGGCACATAGTTCATTAAAAATCTATAACTAATACAAATATGTGTTATATACCATTCAATAATGACACCATAGTGAATTTTGTAGACCCAAATCAACACAATGAGCAAGCAATATAATATTAAGAGCTTCATGAAAAAGATGTTGGAACTTTAATGGGACACCCAAAAAGGACTATGTTGCAATCTCCTAAGATGGAGAAAGATGATGGTCGATAAAAGTCAAATTTGTGATCAAGATTTAAAGGTTTCGGACCCTATCCACTTTTTTTTTTTTTGACTTAGCCCAGCGGATAACCCCCCAAAGAATACCTCCGCCACCCGAGTTCGAGCCCCGGGCCCCCCCGAAGGTCCAGCCCTCACCATTGGCGATGGTTAGATCTCGAATCGGTGGCGCACCCGGGCAGGAAACCCCAAGTCAAGCCCCTGGAAGAAGCCGGGCAGGTTGATTGTCTCCAGCGAGAATCGAACCCGTGACCTGAGTAAAACCTTCCCACCTCCTCCCAAACCAACTGGTCTGGGAATCATTGGCTACCCTATCCACTTGATGGGTGGTATCAACATTGGCATAGTTTGGTTTTTATATATTTTCTTTTTACTTAAGCATAATAACATCTAAAATGGTATAATTATACATGCAGCAGTATGCATGTTGATCAGTTATGTTTTAGATATAATGGAAAACATGAAAACATGCCCGTGATTGCAAACAGGCCAGTAGAGAATCCAGTAAGTGATGCAGCCATCGAAGTTGACATGCTTGTCAATATTATCTGGTTCCTCCTTAGGGTGCAATCTAATGATGGCGATGATAAAAACCGATAAAGGGGAATCCGTTTGAGAGAGAGATAGGTCGAGATTGATGTTGTGAGTAATTAGGTTGTGTAAATTGTGTAACCCTTTAACCTCTACATTAGTCTCCTTATATATGCACCCAAGAGGAAACCCAATAGTTAATAAGGGTAATATGGTCCATCAACAATTACCTGTAAGATTAAATATATTATGTATTAATATTTAATCTATAGCCATTATAATCATTTACATAATATAGATCAAAATATATAATGACCTATTAAATAATTAGTTGGTAATTGTTGATAGACCATATTACCCTTATTAACTAATTAGGTTTCCTCCTGGGTGCTTATATAAGGAGAATTATGTGGAGGTTAAAGGGTTACTCAGTTACACAATTAGACACACCCCATTAGTCATAACATCATAATTTCGACCTCCTCTCCTAGCCGATACCCTTTTCGGTTTTCTAAGTCCCCATCATCAGTCAGCACCCTAAGGAGGAACCAGATCACGATGACAAGCATGTCGAACTCCATTACTGGATTCTCCACTGCACTGTCTGCTGTAACAGGTATGTTTTAATGTTTTCCTTCATTTACAAACAGAACTGAACCAACATGTGGTATCAGAGCATATGTTGATTAGTCAGTTCTGTTTTTCGTATCCATAATTCTGGGATTGAAACTTGGAAAACGGAATTTTTTGAAACCTTATGAATCTAACAGCCGGTTTCGAGTCGGTCATGTCCACTCGAGATCATTGTTTTCGGAAAAAGGTTAATCATATGTTCATTCGAAATTAACCGGATTATGTTTTAACCGAAATCTGTTTAGAAAAGCTACTAAAATTCAGGTTTCGGGTTCCAGAATTTATGTTTTATTTTTTAGGGTTCATCATGTTCTTAGGAAAATTCGAAAATTCTATTATGTTTTGGAATATGATTCGGATTATTAATTGTTTTTTCCTGTTTTGATCTGATTTTGTCTTCAAAAGATTTTCGAAAACTGTTAAAAAGATAAACAGATTATAATTTTGAAATATTTGATAAATTTAGATCATCACTAAAACAGGAAACCATACCTCAAAATCCCTTAGATTTCGAATTTTCAGTTATGTTTCCACATTCACAGCTGTTAACAGGAAGTTTCGAGACCATCAGATTACGACTCGAGACCATCAGTCTCGACTCGAGACAACAAGGTCTCGACTCGAAATCATCAGGCCATTAAACCTTCACAACTCGAGACAGAGGTCTCGACTCGAGACCATTAGACCTCGACTCGAGACCATTAGATCATGAATCGAGACCATTAGATCATGACTACAAAGGTCTCGACTCGAGACCATAAGGTCTCGACTCGAGACCATAAGGTCATAACTCGAGAGAAAGGTCTCGACTCAAGACAACAAGGTTGTGACTCGAAACCTCATTATTTTAAGTTGTTTAATGTGAACAAGGTTGTGACAACAAGTTCGATCCGCGCTAACGGGTGGTTTGCTATTAAATAATTGGTTTTGTAATTACTTAGTTAATTAATCAGAATCAGATAATGTTTTACAAAACCAAAATAGCTTAACTTGAATGAGCTTTTGATGTATCATTTCTGGCCAAAGCTGACTTGACACATCTACTTATCGTTCAAGTATTATGAAAGCTATGTTGTGTGTGCATCATAAGCATGAATGTCTTAATTTCTGGCCAAAGCTGATTTAATTCATTCATAGATGGCATACTCAACAAGTGCATAACTAAAGTGATTGTTTCAATTTCTGGCCAAAGCTGATTTGTTACAACCACTTTGCACATATGCTTAAATGATTACACTTCTGGCCAAAGCTGTTTTGTTTTCGTTTAAGTAGAATTTTTTAGCTAAGTCTATTATTTTGATGTTAGTAATAGACAATATCACAGCTTCATAATGTAAAATGGTCATTATTTATGCCTGCCTTAGTTTAACGTGCCCTTAGATCACATTAGGACTTCTTCCTTAGTATCATAACTTGCTCATCTTATTTCCACTATCAGCACCAAATTGCGGGATTCCACCTTTGACTGGTGATAACTTTGCTGCATGGAAGGATGCTCTCATGCTTACTCTTGGGCTGCTAGACTTTGATTATGCTCTAAGAGAGAATAAGCCAGCGGATCTTACCACTCAAAGTACTGCTGCTGAGCAGTTGACTCATGATAAGTGGACTAGGTGTAACCGCATGTCTCTCATGTTTATGAAGCAGTCCATAAGCAATGCAATCAGGGGAGCCATTCCTGATTCTGAAGATGCTAAAACCTACTTGGAACATGTGGAGGCGCAATTCAAAGGGACATCTAAAGCACACGCTAGTACTCTTATTCTCAAGCTGGTGACAACTAAGTATGATGGGAGGAGCGGCATTCGCGAGCACATCATGATGATGAATGACATGGCCAATAAGCTAAAGGGGCTGGAAATGGAAATCAGTGATGGTTTCCTTGTTCATTTCATCATTACTTCGCTTCCTTCGTCCTTTGAAGCATTCAAGATCAATTACAACACTCAGAAGGACAAATGGACGATGAGTGAGCTGGTCGCCATGTGCGTACAGGAGGAAGAGCGTATGAGGATGGATCACACAACTGATGTTGCAAACTTCACCACCTCCAATCCTAAGAAGAGGAAGAACAATTATCAGAGGAAGGATGCTTCAAAAGTCCAAAGGCCTAATCCTAATCCTAATACAAGTGCACCTTCCAGCTCTAAGAACTCCTTAGGCAGTATCCGCTGCAAGTTCTGTAAAAAGACAGGACATATGCAGAAGGAATGCCTTGACTTTAAGGAGTGGCTGGCTAAGAAAGGTAACGATTATTTTATGATACTTGAGTCCTATAATTTAAGTGTTCCTGCTAATTCTTGGTGGTTTGATTCTGGTTCTATGGTTCATGTTACCAATTCAACTCAGGGATTCCTTTCAATCCGGAAGCTGGAAAGAAACCAAAGAACGCTTAAGGTTGGGGATGATCGAGAATTAGAAGTGAAGGCCATTGGAACATTACAATTAGTTATGAAAACTGGTTTATGTATTAAACTTTATGATACCTTATATGTTCCTGAGGTAACTCGGAACCTTGTATCAGGACCAAAGTTAGACATGGACGGTTTTATTGTTTCCCATGGTCATCGCAAACTCTCTATCCTTTATGATTATGTTCTTTATGGTACTGGTATTCTGGATGGTGGTCTCTATAGATTAGAACTAGAAGATAACTTTTCCAAATCTTTGTTGTCATATAACATTAATGAATCACTCACAAAGATGGAAGAGAAACGAGACTTAGAAACTTCATCCATGTTGTGGCATCAACGTTTAGGCCACATCTCAAGAGAACGATTAAATCGTCTCGTAAAGGATGAAGTCTTACCTCCTCTCGATTTCTCTGATTTTGGAACATGTGTCAAATGTCTTAAAGGTAAAATGACATTAGCGAATAAGAAAGGTGCCACTAGGAGTTCTAATTTATTAGAACTCATTCACACTGACATTAGTGGTCCCTACCAAATCGCTGGCATAACAGGACATACTTCATTTATCACTTTTATTGATGATTATTCTCGTTACATGTACTTGTATCTAATTAAGGAGAAATCTGAATCTCTAACAACTTTTAAAGATTATAAGGCTGAAGTTGAAAAGCAATTAGATCGTCAGATTAAAGTTGTGAGATCAGATAGAGGCGGTGAATATTATGGAAGACATACTGATGTGGGTCAAGCTCCTGGTCCATTTTATGAGTTTTGTAAGGGCTAAGGGATTGTGAACCAATACACCATGCCTGGTACACCTCAGCAGAACGGTGTCGCTGAAAGAAGAAATCCTACCCTTATGAACATGGTGCGCAGTATGTTAGCCAACACTAATTTACCATTATTCCTCTGGACTGAAGCGTTAAAAGCAGCTGTTCATATACTCAATAGAGTTCCTTCTAAGTCTGTCCCTAAAACTCCTTATGAACTTTGGACAGGAAGGAAACCGAGTCTTAAATATATGAAAGTATGGGGCTGCATTGCTGAAGCAAAACTTTACAATCCTTTCCTAAGTAAACTTGACCCTAAAACAGTTACCTGTTTCTTTATTGGGTATCCTGAGAATTCAAAGGGTTATCGTTTCTATTGTCCTTCCCATGTCACCCGTATTGTTGAAACCAAGCGTGCCGCGTTCCTGGAGGATTTCAAGGTCAGTGGGAGCAGTACCAACCCTTACGAAAAATTGCAAGAAGTACAAGACGCGGGGGGAGAGACTCGTCGCTTACCATTACTCCGATTACTCCTCTTGTACCCAATGCAACTACTGTACCTGAAGCTACTGCACCAACTCCAAATTTACCTCTACAATCAGAATCCTTTATACCTCATGACGAAGGCACATCAAACGCTCATAACCAAGACAACGCTGAACCCGATAATCCACTCAGGAGGTCATCTAGGCAAAGAAGGCCTACTAATTGGGATGATTATGTTACCTAACTGACTGAAATGGATCCTGGAAAGCTCAATGATCCTATCTCTTACAATGAAGCCATTAGCAGTGATCAGTCTTCTGAATGGAATAAAGCAATGATTGAAGAGCTTGAATCCATGAAGAAAAATGACGTTTGGGATTTGGTAGAATTACCCAATGGAGCCAAACCCGTAGGATGTAAATGGGTATTCAAAACAAAACTGGATCCGAATGGTAACGTTGAACGCTACAAAGCGAGATTGGTTGCAAAGGGCTACACTCAGAAAGAGGGAATTGATTATCAAGAGACGTTTTCACCTGTCTCTCGTAAAGATTCATTAAGGATCGTCATGGCCCTATTAGCTCATTTTGATTTGGAGTTACATCAGATGGACGTTAAAACCGCTTTCCTTAACGGAGATTTGGACGAAGATGTTTACATGAAACAACCTGAAGGCTTTAAACCTGAAGGTGAGGAGCATCTAGTCTGTAAGTTGAAGAAATCCATTTACGGGTTAAAATAAGCATCACGTCAATGGTACCTCAAGTTTGATGAAGTCATGAAGAAACAATGTTTTATGAAGAATCAAGTGGATCAATGCACCTACCTCAAGATGAGTGGGAGCAACTTTACTATTCTTGTCCTTTACGTAGATGATATTCTATTGGCAAGTAATAGTTTAGACATGTTGTATGAGTCGAAGCGGTTACTCGCGCATAACTTCGACATGAAGGATCTTGGAGATGCGTCTTACGTCATTGGCATCGAAATTCACCGAGATAGACACAAAGGGATCTTAGGATTGTCCCAAAGGGCCTACATAGATCGTGTCCTTACACGATATAACATGCAACAGTGCAAACCCTCCGTCGCTCCAGTAGTTAAAGGAGATGTTTTCGGTTCATTCAAGTGTCCGACAACAGAGGTTGAGAAGGAGCAAATGAGCCAGATACCTTATGCGTCAGTAGTAGGGAGCTTGATGTATGCTCAAGTCTATACTCGCCCAGATATCGCTTATATTGCTGGAATTATAGGCCGTTATCAGACTAATCCTGGCCTAGATCACTGGAAAGCAGCTAAGAAGGTACTTCGATATCTGCAAGGGACGAAAGACTATAAACTGACTTATAGAAGAAGTGATCATTTAGAAGTGGTGGGCTATTCTGATTCTGACTTTGCAAAATGTAAAGATGACAAGAAATCCACTTCGGGCTATATCTTTATGTTAGCAGGCAGCCCTATCTCATGGAAGAGTCATAAACAACAGTTGACCACAACTTCCACAATGATGGCAGAGTACATTGTTGTTTATAACGCAACCTGTCATGGAATGTTGCTTAGAAATCTAATCACTGGACTCAAAATCGTTAATTCCATTTCTAGACCATTGAAGCTTTACTGTGATAATTCAGCTGCCGTTAGTTTCTCGAACAGTAACAGTTCGACTGGAGCTGGTTTATATCTCGATACAAAATATATGTTCGTACGTGAACGAGTTGAGGAAAATAATCTTTGTATTGAGTATATTAGTACTAAGGATATGCTTGCGGATCCGATGACTAAAGGTCTCCCTCCTAAGGTTTATGAAGAACATGTTCGTAATATGGGATTTAGTAAAGACCTTATTTGAGCATATTGTACTAGCTTATGTTTTATGTTAATGAAATTTCCTCAGTTTGATTTTGTATGTCTCTTAGAATATGTTCAACCGGTATAATGGCATATTGACAAATAAAGTTACAAATCAAACAAAGGGCTTATGCGTATTTTGATCATAACGATTAGGTTTTAAATTAAGGCTATAGTATGATTAATGGGGGTCATGAGTCGCATAATGATTCAACGGCTGTATTTCTCTGCTATAGTACTTGTTTAAGGCTAAAATGAGTGTTAACTCCTGATCAGGCTTATCTAATACTCATAGTAAATGATTACTCGGCTAAGTGGGAGAATGTAAGATTAAATATATTATGTATTAATATTTAATCTATAGCCATTATAATCATTTACATAATATAGATCAAAATATATAATGACCTATTAAATAATTAGTTGGTAATTGTTGATGGACCATATTACCCTTATTAACTAATTAGGTTTCCTACTGGGTGCTTATATAAGGAGAATTATGTGGAGGTTAAAGGGTTACTCAGTTACACAATTAGACACACCCCATTAGTCATAACATCATAATTTCGACCTCCTCTCCTAGCCGATACCCTTTTCGGTTTTCTAAGTCCCCATCATCAGTCAGCACCCTAAGGAGGAACCAGATCACGATGACAAGCATGTCGAACTCCATTACTGGATTCTCCACTACACTGTCTGCTGTAACAGGTATGTTTTAATGTTTTCCTTCATGTACAAACAGAACTGAACCAACATTACCAACTAATTATTTAATATGTTGTTATATATTTTAATCTATATAATGTAAATGATTATAATGGCTACCAGATTAAATCTTACATCATAATATATTTAATCTTACAATGCATTCTTAATAAACTTCAAAATGCATTGATAACAAAAGATAGTAATCATGGGATAGACTTAAAGATCCAGCTTAGAGGCTTAAGAAAACTGAACTTACAACACTACATGAACAACGATAAGAAATTCCTATTGTTAGTTAGTTGCTTGCCACTGCTAATTTGTTCCCATCAATTCAACATGTTGTTGATGCGTGCCCATAAGCAAAAGGACTTCTTTTTTTACAATGAAACAAGCGATATGTAATATGATGATGTGAAAAAGAAGGTCAACAGTCAGCACTTTAGCTAAATTCAAGAGTGTTGGTGCAGTTTTTGTGTCCGATGTTGTTCGAATAGATTATAATTATTTTATGTTGATTATGTGATAGTTAGTGAAATGGTCAAACGAACGTGTATTGACCCGCTCGTTTGAAGTGGTCAAACGAGAGGGTTATTTGTTTGACCATGTGTGTTTGCTAGACAAGGGAGTGTGGCTATAAATAGTAACCCTTAGTCATTTGCAAAAGTGAGAGAGAGAGTGAGCTCATTGAGAGAGTTCACATAGAGTTTTAGTGTTTGGGGGAGAGATCACCACTTGGTCTCTCCCCGGATGTATACTCCTTTGGTATTGTTCGGTTATCTTGTAATCGGGCCGATTTGTAATGTTATACTACCGATTAATACAAAGAAGTTTTGTTTATCCATCTCTAATCTCTCCCGTCTTGAACTAATCTCACACTAATCACGGTTCACGGTCCGAAATCCTGAACCTACAATTGGTATCAGAGTCATGGTGCCCGATTTAGTGAATCTAACAGTTTGTTAAGTCACATGTGCTCTAGATCTGTGATTTTTTTGTTCAAAATGTAAACAGTGGTAACATGAAGAAAACCCATATTTGAACCAAGATATACAGATCTATCTGAGATGAATCGGACTGTACAAAAGGGTTGGGTTTTCTGTTTTACACCAAGAAAGTCAAGTTTTTCATCATCATTTAAAGGTTCTTCATCAGATCTGCAAACACAGGTCGCTGTGTTCTTGAGGAGTGTGGTGGCTGCTTGAAGAGAAACTAGGGCTTCCCAAAAGTGAACCACGAACATTCCCGGCGAAGAGTCTCCTTTGTGACGAACCCTCCATGCCACGAAGACTTCATGTCACGAACACTCCATGCTTGCGACGAACACTCCAATCATGTGACGAAGATTCTTAGTGGAGGTATCTAGTCTTCGTGGAGGTATCTAGTCTTCGTGAAACAGTATAGTCTTCGTAGGTGTTAGTGATGAACACTAGTTTTCATGGTGCCCCTTAGTCTTCGTGTGAATCACTGTTCGTGGACTTCAGGGTTCGTGGGCCTAGTCATTCAATAGTCTTCGTAAGTTCGCAGGCCACTTTGACTAAATACTCCACACATTCGGGTAACAAGTCTTCGTGGCCATATAACTAAGAGTCTTCGTGTAATTGAATAAGTCAATTAAGACTACAAGTCTTCGTGACAAGCATTACAAGTATTCTTAGTGGACCTTTATTTGAATCTTAGTTGGGCCATTTGTTTGGATTACTAATCTTCGTGGACATCAGAGACATTTAAATTGGGCTTGTCAACTTTAACATTTAAATTGGGCTTGTCAATTATTTTAGTGGACCACATATTTTAACATTTAAATTGAGCTTGTCAATTATTTTAGTGGACCACATATCTCAGTGGGCCAAGAATTTATGTTTTGGAATACTACGAAGATTCTTGCTAAAACTCATATACAAGGATTGTTCACCACATATCTCGTGACCAATCTTTGTAGTATTGGGTATGATTGGTGTTAAAAGTATTTTAGTGAGCCAAGAATTTTAAGTATTGGGTACGAGTTCGGGGGCGTGCCAGATCAGTTTGGGATGATGAAAACAAATATTTTTGTTAAACGTGGGGTAGTCACGGTTACCGATACAAATGTCAAAATTGGTGACGCGACTATTATGGGCCAAAAACAGTATATTTTTCTTCCGCACGTGAAAATTGTTTTGTTATCGGTGTTCGTAAATGTTCGAAAGAATTTTGTTTATTGTCATATTCTCGCATTTGGTAACAATTGAAGGAACCTAGAGAGCCAAGACAGGTCCTAACGAGTTCACAAATTCGAAGAGTTATGCCTATGATGGAAGTTTTCGGATTAGGTGTTAGCAAAACTTTGGGGGGATACAAGTCGGATCCTACGGGGCTAGGGGACTTTCATTATCAACTAGAATATGCAAAGAAGAAAGTTTCTTTCGTGATTTTTAGAAAAACCGAGAATGCTTGAAAGATTCTGCTTAGTGGAGAGAATCTGTTCAGTATAGTTGACGTCAGTTCTGCTCAGTGGAGGGAATTTGTCAAGGTTTCGATATTTTACCAAAGAAATGGGGGGATAAAAATTTTCCTATGTTTTGGAATTTCTTCGGTAAATTTCTAAACGCAATCACAGGTGGTGGCGTTTGTGTTTTTCTGGTGATACCAAAGGTTCTGCGTGGAATGTTTTGCACAGACACATATTTGAGGATTTTATTTAATTCTCCAGCCAGCGTGAAGGGTTTTGAACGGAAACATACAGGTATCTAAAGTCTACAGTAGTTTCAAAGCGCTCTTCACTGAAGACCTAGGGGAATCTTTATGAGATTTTACAGGGATCTAGGTGTAATTCAATTCGTTGAGTTCGCAAACGATGTACTTGGTCAAGCTGACATCCTGAGTACTGATGCTGAAGATCCGTAGTGCATTACTTGGTCAACTTCACAAAGGCGAGACAATGAGATCTGGATGGAGTTCAACTAAGCATGTTGGTTGAGCTTGCAAGTGATATACTCGGTCTAGTTGACTTCCTGAGTGTTGATGCTGAAGATCAAAGTGCATTACTTAGTCGATTCCACAAAGATGGTTTACAGAAGACAGTTCACCAGAAAACTCTACCAATTTAGTATGCTTGAATGAAATGGAGTTCTTATGACAAGATCAAGACTTGATGCAGCTTTTAAAGAATGGAACCCTTATCAAATGCCGGTTGGAGTATTGGAAGATCAGCGGAAGATCGGTCAATTTAGCCTTGTGAGGAAATTGCACAACACTCAACCGGATGTGCGTACTTTGAGGGGGACATGTTATACGAGAAGCTTCAAGGGTTTGATATGAAGATTCAAGTGAAGATACTACTTACCTGGATCATCGGTCAAGGGGGAATTTGTTAACACAGATAAGATGACATCAATTGATACTTGACTGAAGATCGATTGCAGTTGCATTGCAGCATTCGACAGCAACGAACAAGGGGGAATTTGTTGGTGCAGTTTTTGTGTCCGATGCTGTTCGAATAGAGTAGAATTATTTTATGTTGATTATGTGATAGTTAGTGAAACAGTCAAACGAACGTGTATTGACCCGCTTGTTTGAAGTGGTCAAACGAGAGGGTTATTTGTTTGACCATGTGTGTTTGCTAGACAAGGGAGTGTGGCTATAAATAGCAACCCTTAGTCATTTGCAAAAGTGAGAGAGAGAGTGAGCTCATTGAGAGAGTTCACTGAGAGTTTTAGTGTTTGGGGGAGAGATCACCACTTGGTCTCTCCTCGGATGTATACTCCTTTGATATTGTTCGGTTATCTTGTAATCGGGCCAATTTGTAATGTTATACTGATGTGCGCAAAATGCAACATATAAATTACATCAAATGTGGCATAAAACTAACCATTTTTTAGTACTAATGTTGGAAAAAGTGTGTTTTTGTCTTCCTTTTGTATTTTCAGGATTAAAAGAGCTTAAATGAACAAAAGAAGCAAAAATGCAGCTAAATCTAACAATAATACAAGAAAAGGGAAGAAACGTGACATGCCCGACCCCTCGACAGCATCTCCCAAAGCAAAAAAACAAGAAGAAAGCTGAGCATGGGGATGTGCCCAGCTGAGCATGGGGTTGTGCCCAACTCAACACGGGGCGTGCCCAGCGGACACGGGGAATGCCCAGCGGACACGGGGGCGTGTTCAGGTGTCTGCAGAAAAGACAAATTTGTAGAAGCTTCTATTCCCGACACGGGGGGCGTGCCCAGCTCAACACGGAGCCGTGGTCAACACTAAGATTTTCAGAATCCAAGAAAATCTTGATAGTACAGATACGCTTCTGCACACGGGGTCGTGCCCCGCGGACACGGGGGCGTGGTCAACTAATGCAGACAAACTGCAATTAATGAAAAAAGAGAAGAAGGGTGGACACGGGGCCGTGTCCAGGCTTTTGTGCAGGCTATAAATAGGGGTGCTTGGTTCACTTCAAAGGCATCCCTTGGCACACCACCTCTCTCACACTTCACCCACCACCCACCACCATCACAACACCATCATCCACCACCATCATCCATCATAGAGTGTGTGAGTCGTCTCGGGATCCAAGATTGATCGTAAGAGTTCTTGACAATCAAAGGCCATGTTTGTCTAAGTCTCTTACATCACTTAGTGAAGACAAGTGTCTAGTGTAATACTTTTTATTTTTAATCTTTTCGCACTTTTTATTTAGTTATGTATTAATGACTTTAATAACTAGTTTCTTATGTTGAAGGTGATTCTTCCTTATCGTTTATCCGTGGTGTCTTGGCATTATTTTACTGTCTATATAAAATAAAAGATTTTCACCATTCATATCTCCACGGTCTATATGGAGGTATGTTGGCTACCTGGTCGGGGGTTAAGGGAACGGTTTGGTAAGAGTCTTGCCTTGTTCAGTGTATAGATCCTGTAAGGACCTGTGTCAAATTTAGTAGGACCTCCTTCAATACCCACCGGTATTGGATGGCGGGGGTCCAAACTCTTTGATCCCCTCATATGTAAGCTACTATTAAAACTTTAACCCGGCTACTTAGGACTGTATCCCTGCTGACTCAGACTACTTAGCCGAGGGTAACGTCACCTTCAAAAGAGGGGCCTACCACATTATGCATTAGTACTTAATTAATTATCTTTCAATAATCCGACCCTTTAGGGTTGTACCCTTGCTGACTCAAACTACTGGGTTGAGGGTAACGGCACCTTCAAAAGAGGGGCATACTACAATAACTAAGATAATCTCTTAAAAAGTGCAAAAGTGCGGAAATAATCAAAGGTTACACTAAACACGAGTCGGATCCAAGTGATCCATCTTGTCTATCTGTTTTTACTTTTATTTTTATTTTCAGCATTTTTAGTTTTTATTTTCTAGTTTAAAACATTTTTCTAAACTTTTGATTTGATTAGACGTTGAGGATAAACCGGTATTAAAAGCTCTTGTGTCCTTGGACGACCTCGGTATCTTACCAACACTATACTACGCTCACGATGGGTGCACTTGCCCATATGTGTGTTTGGTGTTAGTAAATATCGTGTTTTATAAATTTAAAACTTGACTAACGTGTAAAAAGGGCTTAAAAATTATACATTAAAAACCTATAACACATCGCACACATCATATACTACCGATTAATACAAAGAAGTTTTGTTTATCCATCTCTAATCTCTCCCATCTTGAATTAATCTCACACTAATCACGGTTCACGGTCCGAAATCCTGAACCTACAAAGAGAAATTGAACAAATATTTAGTTTAAGACTTTCTTGATGCATATTCATTTATCAAAACTTTTGGAATGGCGAGGAAACACAGAATTCGGTATCGGTTCGACACGTAACTATACCGAAAATCGATCGTTATCAGTTCTCAGTTTGGTTCGTTGCGGTGGGGAACAGTGTTAATCTAACCCGTTTTGAAGAAATTTCAACCTGCAATTTCATTCGTTAGCAATAAAATCAGAGCTGTAATGTAACAACTCTCAAAAAATCCTATAACAACCTGTAATCGAAACCTCGAACGCGCACGACGAGAACCAGCATGAAAAATAAGAAAATCAGACTTCTGCTCTCGTCGTGTGGTGCAACGGTGCCAGATTCTCCCAGGTGCCACGTGGCGGGCCTACGTGGCTGACTCATGACACCTATGCCATAGCACTCCCCTTCGCATGACGCGACCAGGCAGCTTTGGTCCGTAGCGTGGCTCGACGAGTGCCAGATTCCATCTGGATAAACATGGCTCTCTCGCGTGACGCGACAGGGACACCATGCCTCGTCGCGTGGCGCGACGGCGCCAAATTTCAGGTATAAATAAGAGGGGTCATGAGCTTTCATTCTGCACATTCGAATTCGAAAATTCACTCTCCATAACCTTCGTATCCCTGTTTCCGTGTATTCTCGTGTACGAAACCCTAATCGCTGAAACGATACCATGTCGGATTTATCAGAACGAAAAGCCGACGTTCCGCCTGAATAAGGTGACATTTTATATGTTGGGGTTTTGATCTCGTGATTATCGTTAAAGTTTGATTTAGTTTCTTACACTAATACGTGTTACATTTTGGTGTATCTAGGAATTAGGCTTATAATCAGGAGACCGGTAAACATAAAAATATAGCAATGTAAGTCATTCTCTTTTATCAAATGCTTTCAAAACCCTAAATGTTTTTCAATTGTTACTTATATTTACAGTGATTAAGTCTTTGTATTCTTACCGGAAAACTACTATCAGTATGTGGGGTTTTGTATACAATACTTGATAAGCTTCACTAGTTGGAGAAAGGCCAACAGTTATATGACCACAGTCACAGGAATTGCCGAGTGATAAATACCTTTGGGTAGTTGTAAGATATAAACAAATGTAAAAACTCTTAATGTTGTAATTATGTCTTTTTATATAAATGAATGTACTCACCAGTATTTTCCGTTGATCAAATGTTTTTAAACGCGTTAACTCCACGTGGATTAGACACCATACTTACCCCAACCAATTAAGGTAGCCAAGAACACACATTTAATCTCTATTTTTGATCAGTACTTCAATGTCGATCATGACCATGGGAAGCTAGATGCTACTTTACCTTTGGAATTCTTATAGAGTAATTTTCTACCTTCCTACATATAGTTTTGATAAAGCTCATGTTACATCTGTTACACATTTATGTTGTCACTTTACTGAATATTAGCAAATAATCGGATTCATGTAATAGTTTATAATGATGCAGTTTTATGATACACAATTCTATAATAGTTCGGCTTTTGATTAAAAGATGCCACCAAAACCCAAAACACAAACAATTGTTGTGCATTCAGGTTTGTATTGTCGAATACATATGGCATGTTTAGAATACTTTACATGTAACTGTTACAATTTATAGATCTTTGGAGGCTTAACTGAGACAACTACATAAACAATCAAACAAATAGCATGTGAGAGAATGCCAGCCATGTATTGCAGCTTGGAATCTTGAATTCATCAGCTAGATACCCTCTGAAATCTTAATTGTGTTTGAATCAAATAAGGTGCTATAGAAAGGCTTGACTACAAGCCTTAACCATCATCCCACTCTGAAATAGGATGAAGTGTAGGGCCGTAAACGAGCCGAGTCGAGCCGAGCTAGACCCAGCTCGAGCTCGGCTCAAACTTGATTCGAGCTGGCTAGGCTCGAGCTCGAATTTCAAATCGAGCTGAGATTTGAGGCTCGAACTCGACTCGATTAGAATTCAAGTTAGCTCGGCTTGGCTCGATCTAGCTCGAACTAACAAAGAACCGCAAAATTTACTACTTAAAAAGCCCTTAAAATGAATTTTCTCATAGACTAAGGGCCATAATTGCAATTTAATTTAACCATATGGCTAAATATGCAAGTATAAATAGTTAATTCACTTAGTACATTGTCTTTACCTTCTTTTATAGGGGAGATACTACCTTAGTTTTTGTTTTCTAAGCGATGTGGGACAAAAAAATGAAGGATGTAAACCTTATCGAGCCCGTTCACGAGCCGAGCCAGGCCAAGCTCGAGCTCGGCTCGTTTACAAACCAAGCCGAGCCGAGCTGGCTCGTTTACAACCGAGCCAATTTCGAGCAAGCAACAAGCCACGAGTTTTTTGAAGTGTCACTATCATAGAATAAAAAAAAAATTAAAAATATGCCATTTTACCTTTGATTTTGTAATAATATCATGTCACCCTATTCAGAATTTAAGGACTAGACATTATAGTGGTTGCTTGAGCTGTTGTTGAGGAAAAGGGTGGGTGTGGATTTTATTATTTATAATAATAGAAATGGTTTAGAAAATAACTAAACAAGGTGTCTCACAAAATTTATGTGATGGCAATCCACTAATCAAATATCATTTCATTAATTTGCTTTAAAAAAAATAACAGGTCACTTTATCTTCGCAATAAAATTTGCTTTTAAAATAAATAAAGAGGTTACTTTGTCTTCGCGATAAAATTTGCAAGTTTGGTATGCTAATTTAAAGTGCTTGTATTTCACTATTGACTATTACAATACATATCAAATTATATTTATAAATAAAGTTAACCCCGTTGTGATCTTAGGGGCTGTTTGGTTCACGAAATGATTTGGAATTGGAATTAGAATTTGTATAGGAATTAGAATTTGAAGGAATTGGATTTGGAATTTAAACATTCCAATTGGAATCGGAAATTGCTGGAATTGGAATCTCAATTCTATTTTTTATGTGTTTGGTTGTCAAATGAATTGGAATCCACACCCGGCACCCACAACCCCCGGTTCGGGTCGAAATGGTACGGTTGGAAACGGTTCGCGTCGAAACGGTACGGATCGAAACGGTTCGATTCGAAAGGGTACGGGTTGAAACGGTTCGCGTCGAAACGGTACGGGTCAAAACGGTACGGGTCGAAACGGTTCGCGTCAAAACGGTACGGGTCAAAACGGTACGGGTCGAAACGGTTCGCGTCGAAACGGTTCGCGTGGAAACGGTTCGGGTCAAAACGGTTCGCGTCGAAACGGTACGGGTCGAAACGGTGCGGGTCGAAACGGTCGAAGATTTCAATGAATTTACTTTAATTCCTTCACATATAGGAAGGATTTTGAATTCCTTTAGTTAAGGAATTTGAAGGGGTTCATGCCTAATTCCAATTCCATTGTCAACCAAACACATGAATATTGGAATTGAGATTCCAATTCCATTAAATTCTTTGAACCAAACATCTTAAGAGATGGAATTCAAATTCCAATTCCCTTAAATTCCATTGAATTTCTGCGAACCAAACGGCCCCTTAAGGTTTCTTGAAAAATAAAGAAAGAGCAACTGAAACCAACTCTAAGTGCGAATAACATTTAACCCTAAACATAAACATGTGTTGATTATATATCATCATTGATCATACCTCCACTTAGTTTCACACAATGCATATCTTCCTTCTAACATTATTTAATTCGCTAGAACATATATATTTGGTACCACTTAGATTATGTGGTGTTTGATTAAAACAAGTGTAGCAACCACCATCCTCTTCTATGGCAAGATCTAATAGAAACAAGAAGTAAATGTGACAAAGATGCAATCCATTGGATGTATTGACAAGGGAACAATCCACCTGTCTTTGAGAGCTCTAGTTAGTTCTTGACCATTTTTTTGTTTAGATAAATATTTGTTTGTATTTTTTATGATTTATTTGTTTATGATAAAATAATATGTAAGATTTAAGTAGTATTTAATTTATTATATTGGTTTCATTGATCTTTAGTGGATTTAATGAACGGTAATGATTGGTTTAAGTTTTGAATGAAATATTAAAGAATCATTATAATGGAATATAATGGTGGAATATAATAATCCACCATCACTTGTAGCCTAGTGGTAGAGAGGTTTTGGTTCTCCAATGGAGACTTAAGTTCAATCTTCACTTGTGTCACTTTGGTGGATTAGACAATGATATATAGAGCATAGCCTCTTTGCAAAGGTGTCAGACTCTATCTTGATCCCACTCGGGTTTTCGTCTCACCGTGTGTTACGCCAGCAAGATCTGCTTTTGTGGTGGCACGACTGTCAAATGGCAGCCGTCGGTATGGTTTCCTGGGGGAATGTCCAAGCTAAACTCTAAAGCCAGTGTGGACCCGGTTAAAACATCATAGTC
Source organism: Helianthus tuberosus (assembly GCA_030545235.1). Taxonomy (NCBI): domain Eukaryota; kingdom Viridiplantae; phylum Streptophyta; class Magnoliopsida; order Asterales; family Asteraceae; genus Helianthus; species Helianthus tuberosus. Next base: position 155,682,739 of record CM060409.1, read on the forward strand.
TGGCCGGAGTGGGGCAACAGGGCTCTCCAATTTGAGGAGTGTGGTAGCCAAATACAAGAAAGTCTTCGTTCCAAAAAAAATCTTCATTTGAATAAAGTGAATTAAGACCAAATCTGATTTTTGTATTTTGTAAAAAATTAACGTTGCTCAAACAAGTAACCCTACAAAACTCATAGGTTTTGTTGAACTTAAAATGAAATTAGTAAGCGTATCTATGTGTAAACTATAAATGTAGTAGTTAAACAAAAGATGCTGATATGACACTCTAAATGAAACCACATTTCAATTATCTCATGTGTACTTAATGGAATGGATGAGATAATGAAATGGACAAGGGAATGCAATGGATCACTACCATTCTATTTCTTGCTTGGTTACCATGTGGGAATGGAATGAATTATTATTGTGTATTGTTTGGTAGGCAAGAAAAACGAAGGAATAAAATCAGCGGTGAGTGGTGGTGGTCGATGGTAGTGATTGTGGGTGGCGGCGGCGGCGGTGACGAGTGGCGGTGGAGGCGACGATGACGGGTGATGGTGACCGGGGTGTGCGTGGAGGCAGAGGTAGCGGTGGGTGGTGGCGGCGGCGGTGGTTGGTTGTGGCGGTGATGGTGGCGTCGACGGTGATGGTGGGTAGCGGCGAGGACTTGCGTTGGCGGCGATGGTGGTTGGTGACTTGGTGGCAGCGGTGGGTGGCAACGATGGCGGGTAGGTAGCGGCGGCGGTGGTGGCTGTCGGGGTGGCGATGGAGGCATTGACGGGTGGAAGCGATGATGGCGTCGGTGGTGGGTGGTGGCGAAGGTGGTGGGTTGTGGTGTTGGTGATGAATGGTGCTAGATGGGATGGAATGAAAAAAAAATGGGGAGTGGATGAAATGATTTTGAGGGAATGGAATGACTTATGGAATGGGTGATTCCATTTCATTGACCAACCAAACACCTCTTTCTTCATTCCCTCGTAATGATCCATTTCATTCCGCATCTCATTCTTGCATACCAAACACTGCCTAAGTATTCCTACAAACGTAATTATGTGGATTGTATAGAAATTAGGAAGAAGACAAACTCTTGTCCAAAAAAAATTATTGTTGAATTAAACAAAATCTCTAAAATAAAAGTTAATTTTTAATGGTCGTCTATGAAGTATTTTGTTAGGAACTGATTCGAGATGGTCAATCTTCCGATCAATATCCATAGAGTGAGTTAGGCTCCAAGAACAAAGACGAAGAACATAACTAATTTTCTATCAATTTTCTCTATCTTCATTACTAAAACTCTTGGCCTTATAAATGCTTACAAAACATACGAATTAAAACTAAGAAACGTAAAACATGAACATGGACCAAGTGGTTATGCTACCCATTAACACAAATACTAAATTAAACAACTCAATCAATCAACCAATCAATCATACCCAGTAAAATATCACAAATAACAAAGCTATTTGTACGGTCTGGGAGGGTGGGATATAGGCACACCTTACCTCTACCCCTAGGGATAGAGAGGCTGCTTTCAGAGAGACCCTCGGCTCCAAAACACCCAGGAAAGAATTAAATAGAACATGAGGTGTGTGTGTGTGCGTGTGTGTATGAAGCTACCAATGTAACATGAGTTGTGAAAGAGTGCATGCTAAAACAAGACAAATATGACAACACAAACAACCTATACACATAGTTACATATCTACGACCATACACTACACCTAAAAAAACAATTGTACACTCTCCTAGAAATCCTTAACCTTAATCCTACGTCTCCATGAGCTCCTATCATGGACCATGTTCTTAGAGAGGTGCAATCTTTGCAAATTCTGCCTAATCCGCTCATCCCAAGTAGTTTTGGGTCTGCCTATACTCCTCATCTGCTCCACCTCGAGGGTTTCAACCACTCTAATTGGCTCTATCGTCTGCCTCCTCTTCACATGCCCAAACCATCTCAATCTTCCCTCCTTTATCTTATCTGATATACTAGCTACTTCTAGGGGTGCAAACGAGCCGAGCCGAGCCCAAGCTCGACCAGGCTCGAGCTCGAGCTCGATTAACTTATGAGAGCTCAGGCTCGAGCTCGGCTCGTTTGTATTTTCTCAAGCTCGAGCTCGGCTCGGGCTCTGCTCATTTATTATCTATTAATTAGTATATTAAATAAAAATAATATAAATAATAGACTTTTTAAGCTCGCGAGCTCGATAAGTGAAGCTCGGGATCGGGCTCGTTTACTAAATAAGCTTATTTTTAGGTTCGAGGTCGACTTGTAAACAAGTTTACATAAGCTCGGCTCAACTCGGCTCGTTTACACTAAGGCTCGATAAAGCTCGACGAGCCTAACGAGCTTCACATACGAGGCTCGAGCTCGGGCTCGATAAACAAACCAGCTTTGTTTTTAGGCTCAAGCTCGGCTCGGGCTCGATAAAGCTCGACTCGTTTCGAGCTTTTTCTCGAGCCGATCTCGAGTAGCTCGCGAGCCGCTCGGCACGTTTGCACCCCTAGCTACTTCTAACCTCTCCCTAAAAACATCATTTTGTATCTGGTCTAACCTTGTGTGCCCACACATCCATCTTAGCATTCTCATCTCTGTCACCTCCATCTTGCGTGCTTGTACTTCCTTAATGGCCCAATAGTCGGTTCCATATAACATAGCAGGTCTAATTGCAACCCTATAAAAATTCCCTTTCAATTTTGTTGGGAACCTCCTATCGCATAATACCCTAGTGACAGCTCTCCACTTACACCATCCAACCTGGATGCGGTGGGCAACGTCATTCTCTATCTCCCCATCCCTCTGGACAAATGATCCTGGATACTTGAACTTAGTCACCTGCGTGACCACTTGACCATCAATGGTGATCTGATTGTCCTCATCATTTCCTACCCCACTAAAGTCACAATACAAGTACTCAGTCTTAGATCGACTAATCCTTAAACCTCTGCCCTCTAAAGCTGCTCTCCACTCTTCTAACCTCGCATTCACGCTTTGTTTACTATCAGCAACTAACACAATATCATCTACAAAAAGCAGGCACCACGGAAGAGCCCCTTGAATTAACTTTGTCAACTCATCTAGGATGTAACACCTCAAAAACGAGTTTGGTAATAAAACCACGTAAATATTAAAGAGCGGGTAAAATACCGTTGGCGGTAAAGATTTAATCCGAAAAATTTTAGAATTCAAACAAGTAAGCTTAATAATAAATAAAAGAGAACAAACACATTGAGAAGATAAAGTTTATAAGGAGCCCGAGTTAACGGGACTTAAAATAAAACGGGTCATGACTCCCTGAATCCGCTAAGTTAACTAGGAATAATTAACCTAGTTAGTGATGTGTAAATGAGTAATAAAACATGGAGTTCTTGTCCATAATAGTTAAAATTAAACTTGAGGGGTCAAAATTGTTAAAAAGAAAACCAATTTTTATTTAATAAAATAAAAAAACACTACACACACACAGTGTGTATGTGTGTGTGTCGATCTCCAGGCGACCAAACAAGGGGAAACCCTAGTTCTTCCTTAAATCACCAAATTGGAAGGGAAATCGGAGCTTAAATTCATGAATAAACGCGTATAAACGATCACCAAGTCATGGAGATCACAAGGTATGTCAAATTTTGTAAGTTGATGATATCTTGAATTTTAGGATGAACACTCATAATCAAAATTCGGAAAGAATGTTGCATGCATGAGTGATATTATGTTGAATTAGTGTCTAGAAAACAAACCCTAGTCGAAAACTTGCTGAATTGATGTTAAAGATTAGGGATTTGATGACTACCCTTATGTGTGATAAGAGGGTTTTATGAAAAAAAATTGATGCATTCATGAAGGTAGATGAAATTGGTCATGTCTTGTTGTTCTTGTGGTGTCTAGCTACTTGAAATAGTGAATGCATGATTAGATTTGAAGTTGATGTTAGTACTTGTTAATTTTGCAAGAATTTAAGGGTTTAGAACACTTAAATGGGCTGGAGAAATTTGATGTTTCGTGTTGCACACAAGGTGCTTGATAAAATGCTTGAACAAGAAAATATAATAAAGCTGATTGGAATAAAAAAATTATTGGGCTGCAGTTTTTAAAAAATCATATAAAATCACTGGAACGGCATGTGAGGTTGAGCCTTATATGCTTAGAAAGCTATTAAAACATACTACGTTTTATGTTTGAACATGTTTGTTAAATTCTGATGTTAAATGGGTCAAAACAGTGTCCGAAGTCGGCTGAACTGTTTTGACAGCAAGCTGATTTGGAAGCATTTTGACTTCTGAGCTGATTTTGCGAAAATCATAATTTATTCTAGGAAGCTCGGATTGAGCTGATTCTTTTTGGGTTGGAAAGATATTTTAGTATTCTACATTTCATCTTTGATCACGAATGGCTAAATAAAACTGTAAAGTTGTTAAAAGAGTCGATTCCAGCTACATTGTAAAGTTGCTACACATTGTATTGATAAACTTAATCTAAGAAAATTGTATACAAGAAAAGGATGAATTGTGAGAAATGTGATAATGATGACATTCTAATAAATTAACTTGAGGCAATGTGTCTAACTTGGAAATATAATTTGATTTTAAGACTTGGTAAGAGGTATGTCGTAGTAGCTTTTATTCCATACTTGAATGGTGTGGTGTGTACCATGTATTTGCTTCAAAGAAATCTTATGAAATTGGTTGTATTAAAGACATCTAAAATACATACAAATGATTTATGCAAGTAATATGTACGTGTATGCCAAACATGTTCTAAGTTAGTGCTCAGTCACATACACAAGGACAGTTTGACTTACGAAAGTCAAATTGACCTAAAACTAATGTCTTGATAAATGAGTATGTGTGAATCCATGAGATGTTGTGGTCATTTTATATAATGACTAATCTAACAAATCTTGTGGATATTGTGTTAAGTTTGATTTCGTCAAGCTAAGTGGGAGCTGGAAAGGAATGGATCAAACGGGTCAAGTGCGCAAGGAAAGCTCGAACGGACGCAAATTGTAAGTAAAGCTTACATCTATTTTTTTAGCATACGTATTTATTCTATAGGTGGTAAATACAACAATAGATCATGTTCGAATTATGGGTTCCGACACGAAACGAAATGGGTCGGAACGAATAAAAACGTTTAAAATCATGATTAATGGTGAAAGAGGTAAAATGGTAAGGTACTCATAAATCGACTAAGAATTTATGAGTTTTCTTAAAGTTACCTCATAGCTTAACTAATAATGGAAAAATGGGCGAGATGGTAATTTAGTCACGTGATGACTAATTGTAATCGAGATTAAAAGGATACCCACGGCGTAAGCTGAACTGAGTTAAATATGTAAAAAAAAAAAAGGAAATTTTTGTGGTAAAATCCGTAATGGTCGAATGCGTGATTGAGTAATTAGAAACCATGATTTGTAATAAATATAATTGTTTGGTCATATAGACCAAATGGGTCAAATGATGGTGATAACCTCATATGACCATATCGACTAATGTTGGTTGTTAAGTCATATGTTTACAGGAACGAATAGCAATTTGGATAATTGCGTCATCATAGAATATTGAATTAATAATAGCAAGGTATAAACGGGTCTATACGTTGACTCGGGCCAGGTACGCTTATATATAGATTTATAGTTAAAAGTGTTTAACTTCCCTTAACGGGTCAAAAGGAGTAGATAGGTAAAACGGGTTAAGAATTCATAAGAAACCCGTAATTTGAACCTTGCACATTAGTAAATTGATATAACGTGATATGCATGATATTTTGAAAAGGTAATAAACAAGTTTGTTTGATAAATCACAAACGGGTCAAAAAGTGTCATAATTGAATTTCAAGCCGAGAGCTTGAAAGTTAAAATTTTGTGAATTTAGATGTCGGGTTTTCACTCTGTAAGATGGAGAATTAAATTACGAACGCGTAGGAAAAAGAATCGCGAAAAACGGACTTTGTGACAACTCGATATTTAGAACCCTTCATTCGTATATTGGTGTAACATGCTTGAACGTTATGTGTTTATATATATACTAGTAAATGAAAGTTGGTGATTACCTTAATGTGCTATGTGCTATTAATGCGTGCGTATAAAGTATATACAAGTGTGTGTAGTGAACCGGAACCAAAACACAAGAACCCAACTCGAGACCACTTGGTCTCGAGTGAACAATGTAACCATTGGGCCGGTTGGGCCATGCTCCCCTTCACCCCACTCGAAAACCCACTAGGGTGAACCAACTTAGTATATAACTTATGCTCCTAGCCATTTTTGCCATTTCTTTGGGCAACTCACACTCACTCTCACACACACTCTCCTACATTCTCTCTCACTAAAACCCTAGAAGCACAAGCCTTCTATCCTCTCTTTCGGATTCAACCGGTGACAACAAGGGCTCTCGGATTGGAAGCTTATTCATCGATTTCTTCACATCTTCGCACCTTGAAAACCTAACCGGTTAGTGATTCATGTTATGTATTGTATTTCGGTTGATGATGATGTGTGGTATTTTGGTTGATGATGATGTATGATGAAGATATTTGATAATATGTTTGCTTGTTAAGTTTTATGCATGATGAATACATCCCTCTTGAATAGACGGTATTAAGATTGTTGTTATATGATGATGTAATGTCGGCTTAGTATAGATAATATGTGATGAATCATGAATGATTGTAATCGGCTCTATATGGTATGAATCCGAATGGCTTGATTATGTTTAGGAGGTTTATTACTCATGAAATCGGATGTTGCATATGTGGGTTAGATGATGTGCATGGTTAGAATATATGATAGGATAGGGTTGCTTGATTAACCATATTGCAAAATGTGGAAAACCCTAAAATGATGAACAAGTTTGAATGATAATATGAATATTTGAATATGATATGAACATGTTATGAACAATTGAAAATGCTTGTTTGATATGTTTTGAATCAATGTTAGACAAGAAAACATGTTTGAGTATTGTGGTTGGATAGTACACCATATCATGAAATGGAAATTCTATTGGATAGTACACTGTGTAGAATCAGCAGATGATGGGAGTCGAGACCCACAGTCTCGACTCGAGACCACACCACATTGACACAAAACAGCATAACTCGAGATCAGGGTTGCGAGTCTTGTTGCGACTTGAGACATGACTCGAGACCGCCTAGTTTCGAGTGATGAACACATGACCCGAGACCTCCACGGTTGCGACTCGAGAACTCATAGGTACAACTCGAGACCGCACAGTCTCGACTCGATATCTCTAGTCTCGACTCGAGACTATATACACGTGCACACTGTTTTGGACTTGCATGCCATTACGAGCCCAACTAATTGGGCCGCACACTTGGACTTTGCTTATTTACGTAGATGAGACTATTGGATGTGTTTGTGCCCTGTCAATTAACTGAAGTGTTTATACGTGTGTGCCATGATCAATACGTGTATGCAAATGTGTGTAGAAAACATACGTGCTCTACTTGAATACGAACCTGACTTGTATGGTACAACTATGTTAGGACGTGGTTGACCACAATATAGCTTGATTGACCTTTCTGTGTATCTGCCGAGCAAACCAAGGTGAGTTCACACCCTCTACAAAGCATGGGATTCCCAGGGGTTGGGAATGGGGTTAAGGAACGTGGATTCCTCGTCCTTTCTTGGGTAGGACAGCATTGGTTCAGGAATATAATTCCTCGTCCTCATGGACAGATAACTCGTACTAGACCAAAACTCTATCACGAAGTCCCTCCTTTTTATATCGACTTAATCGCCGGGCCAATGGCGAGCGGGTCATTAGTTAGATAGCGCTATTTAGGTCTGACAAGCCTCACACCGTGCCGCAGAGGACGGGCGTGAACTAATGGATCTGGGCACGTCAATGATGATAGACATTGACAGTTCAAGGCACATAAACATGACTACAGTCAGCAGTCGATATGGTAACGAGTCTAGTGTAACATGGGGTAGCCCCCACGGCCGAGATGCCAGATAACTAACATGGGGTAGCCCCACGGCTGTATTGCCAGAGTAAATGGGTAAACAAATCACGTTTTCAACTATGGGGTAACCCCCACGGCAGGATGCCAGTTAAAGGAAACTGTTTTTGGAACAACTTAAAAATGAACACCCAACCGTGAACTCACTCAACTTGTTGTTGACTCGTTACTACATGCTTTGCAGGTCAATAAGTACTTAGCTGGAGCTTGCATGGAAGAGAGTCGTTGTGGGACATGAACAACTGTGTGCCATGTTAAACTTTGAAACAATTAAACTTATGTTTTGGTTTTAAACGTTATGCTTCCGCTTGCAACTTAAACTATGTTTTGTTTGGACACCAATTATATTGGTTGGATTTCTATAATCACTTACATGCTTGTTCAATATGATTGGTGGCTGGATCCTGGTCAATCACGCCTCCAAGCGGTGGTATTCCGCAGGTGGATTTTGGGGGTGTGACAGACTTGTAGAATGAAAGTTATGCACCTTAGAAGTTGAAAAATTGAAAGAAAATGGTGCTGGGCAAAAGTGCCGGATTTTAACCTGCACCCGCTGGAAAACGGTCTTCCCCGCGACACGCGAAGGGAGCCACTTGTTCTGGCGCGACACGCGGGCGCGCTCGCGGCCCGCGAAGGATTGAAAGGAATCTGTCGCGTGGCGCGACGGGTAAAAAATCTGAAATTTTATTTTTTTGTTATTTGTATGATACCGGAACTTGTTTTTACATGTTATAAAGTTGTCAAAACTAACAATTGATGTGGTTTTGACCTTAGGTGATGTTCGTCTCATTTCGGATGCCGATCAAGCAAGAATTCAAGAACCGAACACAAAGTTTTGAAGCTTCCGCGCTAATCTAATATTGTTTTAGACAATGTTTATTTGTAAACACTAAACTCAATGTTGTATCTTTTAACTAGTTAGTTTGTAAACTAGAATACCATAACCATGTAAACTTAGTTTTTATAACTAAGTTTGAAATGATGCATTTTGAAATTAAAAGAAAAAAAAAATGCGTGTTTTTAGTTTAAAGTCTTAAAACAATGAGACGGGTGTTACATAGGATAACTGCAAATAGAAAAGGGATCAAAGCAGACCCTTGGTGGAGTCCTACCTCCACCGGGAAAGAATCAGTATCCCCTACAGGCGCTTGGACACTAGTCTCAGTCCTAACATACATATCCCTAATTAAGTCTATATACTTCCCAGAAACCCGTCTACTCTCCAAAGTATCCCAAATTAGTCTATGTGGCACACTGTCATAGGCCATTTCAAGATCAATGAACACCATGTGTATGTCCCGTTTCTTCTCCCTATACTTCTCCATCAATCTCATTAGAATATGTATTGCTTCCGTAGTCGATCGCCCTGACATAAAACCAAATTGGTTTACCGTGACTTACAAAACATAAAATGAGGAAGAAGTGCATGGAAATTGGAACGTGGACTCTAACTGTGCAATGCATGAAAACGTAGAGTAGAAATGGATCTTCACGGGTCGGTTTGTGGGTCGGGTCGTATCATATTTCCACCCAAATAACCTGATTTCTCATGTGGCCGCCCCGTTTTAGGGTTTGATGGTTTTTAATGAAGTCTACTTTAAAAAAAATCCAAACTAATTGAAAATTTTCATGATTAAAGTCGGGTCCTCATGTTAAAAAAGATGATACATGTTAAAAAAAATGATACAAGACCAAATAAATTAAACTATATAAGATAAATAGATATCTTTTTGTATAATGTAAATACAATTTACTACTACATCTTTATCTTTATTTTTATCTTTATGTTTATAATATAATAAAAACTTATTATAAAGGTAAAAAAGTTAACCTACGAAAAACATAGACCGGGGGGGGGGGGGGGGGGGGATATTGCACGGTCCTCCCAACCGCTGGAGTGATCCCACTTCACAAGCTAGCAACGTCCCAATGCTGTCTGGCGGTTAATACCCTGTCCCGAGTCGATCCGTTTCCTCTGGGAAGAGGTGTGTGGCTGGTGACCATCACTGGAGTCGAACCCGGGTCTCTCGTGAGAGTTAGGGTGGGACTGGCCAACTGGGACACCCCAGTTGGTTACGAAAAACATAGATAACAAGATGTTAAAAGCACGTTAACCTAAAAAAAGTGTTTAGTTTGTTATTATTATTAATCAAATAGATTCATACGATTTTTCTACTAAAATCTTTTTATTCATTTTTTTTAAGAGTTAAATGCTTGGTTGGTCCCTGTGGTTTGCGAAAATTACAGACTTGATCCTAATGGTTTACTAATTACACATTTGGTCCCAGTGGTTGTAATTTTTAAACTCGGTTGGTCCTTAACACTTACCTCTGTTAGATTTCTCAGTTAAATATGTGTGAAATAACTATATTACCCTTTCATCTTCTTCAACCCCAACCTCCCCCTCTCTCTCTCTCAAAAACTCTACCACCACCTCCTCCACACCCACCACAACCTGCAACCACCTCCACGACCACCTCTGATTGCTTTAAGAAAAAAGTTATTTATGATTGCCGATTAAGATATTGAATGCAGATTCTATTTCATAAAGAGAACAAAGTTTCCAGTGTTGAATTTTGGGGATGATCTTAAAAATTTCATTCATATTTTCAACAGTACCATCCATTGTTATGAAATTACCCAATTAAACAAAAGCTAATCTTTTTCTTCACTCCATATTACCCAGTTAAAACTCCACATGCTCTTTATGTTTGGAAATTAGGCATACGAACAGCTTTGCAGTGAAAAGAGTTGTCAATTAGTGATGGTATTCCATATAATCAATTGAGTAATATTCGATATAATTAATCGGGTAATATGGAGTTACATATTCATGTTTGAATTTTTTTTCATGACTCATATATGTTCTTTGGTGTAATGGGTGTGAAATTAATATAGATCTAGTACCTTCTATTGCTTTGATTTCTGAAGAAGATGAACAAATTGTTAGATTAGTAGTTTGCGGATCTGTTCCGTCGTATTCGCAAGAATCAAAGCTTGACGATTGCTTCAGAGCGGCGGCGATACGACGGAGACGGTGGAGAAAATCACCAGAAGGTCGTTGGTGATGGTTTGTGAAGGTGGAGATGTGGAGTTGGTGGTGGTTTGTGAAAGTGGTGGTGATGATGAAGGTAGTGGGGAAATTGCAGGTGAGAAAGAGAGGAGGGATGAAGAAGAGTGGATCCATCTTTTTAATATATTTTTTATTTCTTTTAATTGTTTAAGGGTAATATAGTTATTTCATATATACATAACTGAGAAATCTAACAGAGGTTAGTGACAAGGACCACCCGAGTTTAAAAATTACAACCACTGGGACCAAATGTGTAATTAGTAAACCATTAGGAACAAGTCTGAAATTTTCGCAAACCACATGGACCAACCAAGCATTTAACTCTTTTTTTAACTTCCTAGACACAAACCATATTTTTTATATATATCTCAACATGGACGCACTTCTCGAACTTTTCGTTCAGTAGTGCCCGACTGTCCGGTATATAATTTTCGTATAGAATTTTTTTTTAGGTATATACGTTTTTTACCGCATAAATCTCAAGTTTCAATGATTAGGTACAAAGAAAGTTGATAATAGTCACATTCTCTAATTTGAATATAAAACTATTTTTGTCGTTAAAAACAAGAATCATCCAAAAAATATTCCGCACATACCTCAGTGGCCCGGAAGTTCTAGGTTGACCCTTCATCTTGGTTTTGGGTCTAGATTCATACTTCTTTTTCTTTTTTAATTCTAAAAGACTACTACTAGTTGGCTTAACATAAAACTCCGTCACAAACCTATCATTTAACTATTACATTGTAATTTTACTAAACATTAAAAAAATCGAAAAAAAATGTGATTGGTTGCAGGGCCGTCTCCGAAAATCACAAAATTTTTTTTGGCCCTGTTCGAGATAAAAAATTTGGGCCCTATTCGCAAATCTTCATATAACATAAACTCATCAATCATTCAATCATATATATATAAATACTAAAAATTCATAATACTACAATAATTGTTATGAAATAGATAAAACAAATTAACAAAAATAGTGTAGCAAAAATTATCAAAGTATCGAACTTACTTGCTAAGCAAACAGTGTGGTTCTCCTAGCGTTTTTTGAAGCAAAGCTCTCGATCAACTCCTTGTAATCCAGAGTATCTAATATTTCACTTTCAATAGATATTGTCGCCAACCCGTTTAGCCTTTCTTGTGACATTGTAGAACGTAAATAGGTCTTCAACAACTTCAACTTTGAGAAACTTCTTTCTGCCGATGCCACGGTTACCGGAATTGTCAACAACACTTTATATGCATTTATAGCATAAGGATAAGTAGTACTGCGTTGGAAGATATAGTCTAAAACATCAAAAGGGTTGTCAATGTGTCTCGGTAAAAATGTAGTAATCAACTTCAACTCCGTACACAATTCTTTAGCATCAATATCGGATTCTCCTTCATACTTCAATGCATCTTCAAGGCGATAACAACACTCCTTAAGCTTGGCTTCATCAAGAGTCTAAAACGTCAAAAGGGTTGTCAATGTGTCTCGGTAAAAATGTAGTAATCAACTTCAACTACGTTCATGTTGTCTTCACCTACGGTCACATTGTCTTCGCCCACATTACCCTCTTCACCTACGGTCACATTGTCTTCGCCCACATTAGCCTCTTGACCCACATTATCGTCACCCAAGCTAGAACTAGAATTTTGAGTTTCTTTTGAAAAAAACTTGTTTATTCGGTTTTGTTTTACGTCGTCCGCCTTTCTTTTCTCTTCCTCTAGCTTCCTCTTCAAACGTTTTTGATGGCCGGATGGGTATTTGTATTTAGGAACGGGAGGCATAATTTCTAAATATTAACAAAAAAAAAACATTCATTCAATATTTCAATCACATTCACAAGACATCACTTAACAAAAAATATACATTCATAATTCATTCATTATTAACAAATAATATTCATTCAATATTTCAATCAAAAAAACGAAATCAAAAAGAAAAAAACCATATGAAATCAAAATCGAAATCAGCAACTGATATTAAGTTTATAAGTTATTAACATACCTCCGATTGACAAAAAAAAAAAAAAAAAAAAAAAAAAAAAAAAGAAACTGTTAACATGCCTCCGATTGAAAACATATGAAATCAAAAACGAAATCAGCTACTGATATTAAGTTATTAACATACCTCTGATATCAAAAAATATTGCAATTGAAATCACGATCAGCGATTCAGCGTCAGAGCGTCTTGCGTCTTTTTGTTTCCCAGTTTCCCTCGTCCCTCATATCAGATAACATATAATATATTGGCCTTATTGTTTGTAATTGGTTGTTGGGCCTATTTCAAAATTGAATTCACTGCAACCCGTATTGGGCCTTATTTTAGTTTACATGTGAAATTGATCTAGTCATTGGGGCCTATTTCAACATATACAGGAAGTTTAGTTTTTTTTTTGGGCCCCATGCTGGTTTGGGCCCTGTGCACAGGCCCATCCTGCACATGGCCTTAGCCGGCCCTGATTGGTTGATTGAGGTGGTCCCCCAACGATACCCCTTTAACTCCCGTTAATAGCTTCATGAACCTCTGATAACACCCCTTTAATTCCCGCGGCACAGTGTTGAGGAGCGTTATTGGCTGTTGTAGACAGGGATGTTAGCCCGCAACAGATAGCCTAATAATAAATGTATTTATGTCCACGACAAACAATGACCAACATAACCTTAACTATCCAAATGGGAATCAATGAACACTTGCAAGTTTTTCTATAGTAGTTATGTCCATTTCATATACACACAATACACTTGCAAGTTTTTTTTTATAGTAGTTATGTCCATTTCATATATACACAATACCTAAATCAAGTATGTGTGTAGAAATATCTATATTTATGAGTGCGTTTTCTCTTAAAAGTGTATATTATCGACTCTAAATGTGTTTTAGTATAAACGTATAATATTACATGGTAAAAGTATATTGAAGAATATAAAATAAAACCGTATAAGTAATGAACGAAGAAAAAACTAAAAGACAATGAAGTAACATCAAAAGTAAACCACATTTTATGTATGTGGGTGTGGATTTCTAACACCACACGAAGCTAACATAAATTTTATGAGATTGAGTTTACTTTAATTGAGAAGACGTCATATTTGGGTCAAACCCCCCAAACACATTTTTTTATTTAATCAGATAATGTTTATATTAATCTTCTGGTTCAAGAGTTAACTTGTGTTAACATGCTTTTTTTTTTAAATATTTGTGTATGCAATAAATAAATCAAATTATGCATTTTATGCCAAAATATAAAAAGTAAAAAAGAGAATTGGCCACAATGTTTCATAGTTTAAAATAACTCTTTTATCTTTTATTGTAAGTTTTCTAAATTAATTTATTAGTATGCACGAAAGAAACGTAAATACTTTTTAAGATTAAAATTAAATAAATCTTATACACTTCGGTTCATCTGTTAATCAACTAACTTCATGTTTCAAACATCCATAGTGAAAAACAAACTTAAAGGGTCGATCATGCTGTATTTAGAACTTAAAGGGCCAATATTTACAAAACTATTAAATCAAGGACCAATTCTGCACTTTTATAATAAAACAACAATTGATATTTTGGGTGGACTTTACTTGCCCTATATGATCTACACTCCATTGATGATTAACATCACATTACTTCAAAGCAATAAACTTTGTTATTAATTAATCATCTTTCTCTCTCACAGTAGACTTTCGAATCTTTATCCCCAATTCTTACACAAGGTATGAACTTCTTTTATCTGTTTTTTTTTATATAAATTTAATGATGAGTTTTGATTGCAATTATGATATAAGTTTGTGTCTTTAGCTTGTTTTTTGTGTAAAGATTTGTGGGTTTTGTATGATATGATGATCATGATCTATGGTTCTGATTCTTGTTATGAATTATGATAGAAAGTTGTGATCTTTAAGAAAAAGCAAGATCGATAAGTTATCGTTAGGGTTTGTGTTTGTGTTTTCCCCTTTTTTGTATTTTTTTATTTGATTTGGGTTCTTGAATATGGTATTTGCAGTTTATGTAAGTTTTGTTCATATGGGTAACTTGGAAATTTGATTTTTAAGTGTTGGTTGACTTTATTTATCTCAAGTAATTAGTTGATCGCTTGTAAATTAATGATTTTTGTCAAATCTTTTGTGATTTACTTGTTTCAGTTGATTGGTTTTATTTTTTATATATTATTACTCTTTTTTTTTTTTCAAAAATCTTATTATGATATTTGAAATTCTTTTATGGGCTTTGGCACCTTTCGAAATCGAAATTTACAATAGTTTATTTATTTTTCTTGTATATGTTGTTTTGTTTATGTGGATTTGGTCTTGAGCACTCATTAACAATCATGCGAAAGTTTCGATAACTTGCTATAGAACACTTCTTGAAGCTAATTTATGATTTTAATTCACTTACTAATTCGAATTATCATGGTTATATTGTGATTCACCTCAGGCACCATGGGTAAAAGAGTTGGGATCCTCTTCGTGTTCTTGCTGGCTGCCAGCCTGGCATGTGAAGCTCGGGATTTGACCACCACCTTGAGAAGCAAGGTTTCTGTAATTTCAGGTATTTAGTGTAATCAATTTTTTATATTTCTATAAGTTTATTGTATCACTGTATTAGTAACTCGCATGGCTCTTGCTTACGATGGTTGTTTTGTAATATTAATTACTCATTCCTAAGATTCCCAATTTAAATGCGATGTTTGATGAGTAGACGGTTTAAATATATATTTGTGTTTTGATATTTACTTTCGCGACTTGTAGTTGCAATAATCAGAAATTTTCTCGGTGTATAATGTTTTTGTCGTTTATTTTGTAAAGCAGCCTGTTGTAATTAATGTTTTTTTTTATTTACTATGATTGGGGAAAATCTAATATTTTCAGTATTTTGAAAGGGTAGTTATGATATTATGAAGTTTAAAAAGATATATATGAAATATTGAAGTAAGTTAATTTAAAAGTGTTGTTCTTTTTCGTTAAAATAGTCAGCTAACTGATATGCTAATCGAGTTTTATGCAAGAATTGAAAATAATACCTGTTTTTGGCCTTGTAGTTTTGCGATCAAATGCTGAGAAGAGATTTGGTGTTTTGGGAAACATGGGTAAAAAAGACGAGTTATGCAGTTTGTGTGAAGAATATACTAGCGAAGCTCTTATTTATCTCCAACAAAACAAGACTCAACAGGAAATTATTTCCATTCTTCACGATTCTTGCTCCAAGCTACATTCATTGAGTAAACAGGTTTGTTTTTCAAGTATTTTTTTAAGTTACATAATTGGCGGGTCAATTCGTGAGGTTATGGGTCAAATGTGTCGGTCGGGCAAGTCAGATCGTATATTATTACGAGAGTAAAATGTCATTTTCGTCCCTGAGGTTTGGCCAGTTTTGCGACTTTCGTCCAAAGGTTTGTTTTTCCGCATCTAGATCCAAAGGGTTTGAAATCTTGCCATTTTCATCCGGCTCGTTAACTCCGTCCATTTTTCTCCGTTAAGCCAGGGGTATTTTCGTCTTTGTCGTTAACTTAAAGGGCCATTCGGTCTTCTTTACTTTATGTACAAGCGTTTAGCATTTTGTACAAGTATTCATAATACCCTTACTAAATTTAAAAAAAAAAACGAAAACACCCCTGGCTTAACGGAGAAAAATGGATGGAATTAACGAGCCGGATGAAAATGGCAAGATTTCAAACCTTTTGGATCCAGATACGAAGAAATAAACCTTTGGACGAAAGTCGCAAAACTGGCCAAACCTGAGGGACGAAAATGACATTTTACTCTTATTACAATAATATTCTGGATTTTTAATCAAATTAAATAAAAGGTATATGTATGTGAATTTAAAATTTGGTTTTGTAAATAAAAGATTTGGTTTTTGAGTAAATCACATGAAAAAATTGCGATAAAGCGCACTTCTTTTGTAACCCAATGGTCCATTTGGGGTGGAATTATATTTGTTTTTTTTTTTCAAAGAGAGATTTAAATCACGAAACATAATTTGTTTTTTTAAAGAACTTCAATGTTGGTTCTTCACTTTACATTTGCATCATATGTTTATGATCTTTTACGGGTCAAAAATTTGATTCCGATATGAATCTTATTTCGGTTTTGGTCCTGTGCAGTGCGTCACTTTGGTAGATTACTATGCTCCTCTATTCTTCCTTGAGCTCTCCAACATACAGCCTGAAGACTTTTGCGGAAAAGTCAACCTTTGCAAGGAAGTGGTTGCTTACGCTCGTGAACTATCAGAAAACAGCTGTGATGTTTGCAATTTGGCTGTTTCAGAAATCATCAAGTTGTTGGCAGATCCTGATAATCAGGTATTGATCGTTTATAGTAATTATCAATTTGTTAGATATTAAGTTTGGCATAAGTCAAAGCATGACAAAAAGTTAAAAATATGTTCTCTTTTTATACATAAATGGGCCGGTTTACCTTACTGCATTCATTATAACCGTGTTACTATCTCACCTATTTTATGCAAAAAACAAAATATAAAATTGTTTCAATTCAAGATTTTTCATAATATTTATTTCTTGTGTTTGTCAGTTGCAAATCTTGGAGTTGCTTTTGAAACAATGCAAATCCGTGGAGAAATACGTGCCGAAGGTTTATTCTATTCTGAATATTTTTTTCCATTTCGTATAAATATGCCTATTGTATATGTATATTTTTTAAAGAATAATCAGTTTTTTAAACCCTTGTACACCATCTTCTGTTGCATACCAACCCGTACGACCTGTAACGGGTACCGAAAGTACCGGTACCGAATCTGAACAAAACTAGGTACCCAATATTATGGTACAGTACGGGTACGGGTATTGGTATATCGGTACAGTACCCTGTTTGGTACCATTTTGTATTTTTTTATCTTTTGAGCAGAAATGGGTACGGATACCAATAAGGTATAACTTGTACGAGTAGTAATGCAATACAGGTACCAAATAGGTAAAATTAATACAAGTACCGTAATACGAAAATAGAACATAATATCAAATTCATTCGTAATCAATTTCGCTGCCGGTACCATTATTTAACCGTTCCTGTACCGAAAGTACCGGATACTGAAATCAATAAAACTGGGTACCGATACATGTACTAAATAGACAAAAACAGTACGGGTACAGGTATTGGTATTGATACGGGTATTTGGGAAAAAAAATCTCATCCCTACGTGAAAGTTATGTTTGGTCATTTTATGCTAGTTCCTTAAATATTTAATATTATTTTTGTCTTTCGACAGTGTAAGGTTCTGGTCTTTGAATACGCGCCTTTGATCCTCGCGAACGCCGAGCAGTTTCTTAAGAAAGAAGACATTTGTGCCAAGCTTCACGCCTGTGATATTAATGGACCGATTGAAGAGGCTTCTTTGGTTTCGGACAACTAAAAACGACAACTTTATGTGATCCCTATAATGGGTAGTATTGTCTTCTTCCACAATGTGTACATTTATGCTGCAAACTTTACATTTGGAACCGGATAATTTCTTCGTATCAGCAACCTTGTATTCTTGTAATTATGCATTGCTTCTTATATTTGTGCTATGACATTTGTTCAAAAGATATACCTGTCCTTTTATTGTTGGTTTTAGTCTAGCAATTGGCTAATGTTCATTGTTTGATTATCATGGTTATATTTGAATACATGTTGAATAAGCGACCTAGGCTTTTGATAATCAACAACATTGTGTTACACGTGTTGTTGATTACAGTTGGCTATTAGAATTAATAATCTGAATTCTTTAGTTAACTAGCCTTCCGATTTACTACTTCTCTTTATACAAAGCGCCAGTAACGTACCAATTGTGGAGGAAAATGATTTCGGAATCCATCTATCTTCCAAATGTCAAACTGATACTATACATCTTCCCTCTTTAGCTAGAGTCGAAATCGGACGTTGAAAAGACGTACTATTCTGGCTCGATGCGTGGCTTACTGATCGGACGTGGAAGCAGCATTGTTTGGACTTGGAGTTGGGTTAGAGACACCTTCTTGGTGGCTGAAATGGAAGGGCTTAGAGAATGCCATGTGCATCTAATAGTGGTGGTCGTCATCAATCTCACAAATAGCAAAGCTAATGTAGGATCTGAGTAGGGTAAGATGTAGACAGTATTGTCTCTACCCCGTAGAAATAGATATGATGCTTCCAGTAAGACCCCCAGCTTGATAGTAGTTTTGCATCAAGCCTTGGACCTAAATCACATGATACTCAACAAATGGGACAAAGACCAAATAGTGATTTTTTACAAAACACAGGGATGAAAACCTCAATTAACTCTTTCAAATACCATAAATTTACTAATATGTGAATATCAATATAAATAAAGTATACATGTTTAAATAGTAAAGTATTTCAGAAAATGATATTCATTCATTTTGATATTTATTTTTTAATATGATAGAAACAAAAATTACGTTTTATTTTTTTAAGTCAAACTCGGCTCGAGTTTACCAACTAGATCCGATTATAGCCAAGGTTGACCGTGTTTGACAGATTCAAGATAATTAAGCGGAGTTGAAGAAAATCGCGTCGACAACCTACTTTATAGCGATTACTCAGTCTCCGAGACCTTGTTTTACAACACTGGATATAGTTGATAAGAGTGGAGCAAGCAGGTTCCTATCAAAGTGAGCTTTTTTACATGGCGGGCTGAAATTGAAAAGAAATGTCATTGCCGGATTGGGTCAGGGGTGTTCAAAAAACTCGTGGCTCGCAGCTCGCTCGAAACTCGCTCGAAAAAAGCTCGAAGAAAGCTCGGCTCGAAATTGGCTCGGTAATAAACGAGCCAGCTCGGCTCGGCTCGGTTTGTAAATGAGCCAAGCTCGAGCTTGGCCTGGCTCGGCTCGTGAGCTCGTGAGCTGGCTCGATAAGGTTTACATCCATCATTTATTTGTCCCACATCGCTTAGAAAACAAAAATTAGGGGAGTATCTCCCTTATAAAAGAAGGTAAAGACAATGCACAAAGTAAATTAACTATTTATACTTGCATATTTAGCTCTATGGTTAAATTAAATGGCAATTATAACCCTCAGTCTATGAAGAAATTCATTTTAAGGGCTTTTTAAGTAGTAAATTTTGCGGTTTTTTGTTAGTTCGAGCTAGATCGAGCCGAGCCGAGCTAGCTCGAATTCTAATCGAGCCGAGCTCGAGCCTCAAATCTCAGCTCGATTTGGAATTCGAGCTCGAGCCGAGCCAGCTCGAATCGAGTTCGAGCCGAGCTCGAGCTAGGTCTAGCTCGACTCGACTCGGCTCGTTTACAGCCCTAGATTGGGTTGGTGCCAATTTTGTAACGAAGAACAGGATACAGCTGAACATATGTTTGTTTAATTGTGGGAGGATTATTAATATTATTATTTGGCAGTGGGTGTGTAACATACCACACTACCACCTGACAACGGGCCAGTGGGAAAGCCCACTTTATCCGCTTTGGACTATCCTCACGAGGGCCCAATTGTACGAAAGCCCACAAAATAGAGTTACCTTGTCCATTAAGGCTTCTCTCCTTTTGTAACGGGCGGGAAAACAGCTAGCAAAGATAACAGGCTTCATTTAATGTTCGATAAGAATGGGATCTCGTCTGAAACAATGTACTTCTCCGGCTGGAGCATTAATTAAGGTGAACATCTCACCGTTGGGGGTCAGACACGTGTCTGCACCCCCCGAGAGCCCCCAAAAACCGTTAGATCACATGTGGGAGATATCTAGTGAGATAAGGACCGGCTGTTATATAAGAGCAAGCAAGAAAGAACAAAGGCAGGTATCACTTCCGAAACTATCTCATTTACTACACTCTCATTTACTCTCCTCTCATTAATTCCGACCAATATTCTCTCACATTTAATACCCACACACGTATTTATTAGATTCACACCAAAGAGGAAACCTTCCGATGATTCTACTCATCGGGAGAAGCTCCTCTCATTTTCCGGCAAGTTTACTTACTCTCACGCCGGAGCTTGGTCACGGATCCCCCTCCCGGGGTCCCCCGTGACGAGGCTAACGGTTTGTTCTTTTGTAGTAATGGAGATAAAGGCTCTTGACGTCAACGAAGATCCATCTAACGTCATCCGGGAGTTGGGTATTCGACATTGGCGCCATCCGTGGGACCTTGGCCTGCCTGGTGTTCCCACATCAAGAATCCGACGTTTAAAGAGCAGCTTATCTCACCAACAACGACATGGCAACCCCACCTAACTCACGTATCACCCAAACGGCACAAAATGATCTGGATAGGGTCACTATAGAGGACATTACCCATGAAGAAGGTAACGAGAACCAGGTGGAAAACCCGGAAAGAACAAAGCATATCACCCCAGATTTTGTGGCCATGCATAGGGAGAAGTTAACCAAGTGCCTTGAAGATTTAAAGAGGCAGGAAAAACTCGACAGCCTCAGGGCTAGACTTTCTTTTGACACACCTTCCAACCAAGAAGGAACAGACCTTTAAAATAAGAACAACAACGGTGACCCGCTGGAGACATTTATGTGTAACACCCTTAGATTTTTACTAAAATTAATCACTAGATTTATACATTTTTATACCAAAAGATAATAGATTTACATAAGTTTCAGAAGTATCATAAACCTTAGTCAACAAATGACTAAGTTAGAACATACAAAAGTTGTTTGAGAATTTGTTTACAACCCAAGAACAAAGTTTAAGTAGGATTAAAACATAGCGGAAGCTTTCAAAATTTCGTGTTCGGTTCTTTGACGTTGCTTGACCGCCGTCCGTAAAGTCCACCACGTCACCTAGGGTCAAAGACCAATAAACATTAGTTTTGACTTCGACATAATACAATAACACAAGTTCCAACATCAAGTTTAAATAAAAAAATAAAATAAATTTTTGTTGGTTCCACCGTAACTTACGGTGTCACACCGTAAGTTACGGTGAGTTCTTGAATTCCTAAGTCCACCGTAAAGCAGGAGGACTTTACCGTAAATATCAGACCTCTACCGTAAATTACGGTATCACCGTAATTTACGGTGAGTCCTGGAACTTCATGTTTTGTTTTATATGTTCATTTCACCAAGGTTTCCAACTCTCGGATTTCAGTTTTTCTATGATACCGATACATTGAAACCTCGTATTTCTCATATGTTATATTTTAACCAAGCATCAAAGAACAATCTATCATATTCCGGAGTATTAATTATGTCTTACTTGATTGTTCGACCCGTTTGGATGCCAAGACTTGGGCATCAAATAAGATATTACAAAATCCAATTTCTATCAAATGTTTTGACCTGTTTCATTTGTTTAAGATGCAAAAGTCACTTCAGTGACGTATTGAACTATCTTGTTTACCATGTTTTCATAACTACAACATAAAACCAACAATTTACTTATAATGTAACGAAACGGTAATTTCGTACCTTTAGAGCACGTCTTTCCCTCGTGAATTCCCTCCGGCTTGTCCGCTTGATGATCTGGACTCTTTGCCTAGAAGATTCAGTTTACAACTTGTTTAGAATTCTTTTCATGACCATATTCATATCATTGTGAAACATGATCAAATCTGCGTTCTCATCATATTTTTATCATTTAAATCCTCTCTTAGGCATTTCAACAAACACCTAACGGGTCAGATTCTTCTATAATTATCACCAAGTTCATGATTTGTAATTAACATCTATTTTCACTAAATTAGTAAATTTCACATACATCTTGACATCTATATTTCTGAATTTACTTTACCAATTCAGATTTCACTATAACAATAGTCATAATTCTAGTATTCTTCAAGTTCATAGTCTCCTAACATGTAAACCCCAAACTTTACAAATATGATGCAAAGTTTTCACAAGGAATCACCTAGGGTTTGACTCTAAACATCATATTAATTCAACATTCATTCATGCATGTCATAACTAGGCTCAATTTCAGTTTTTTCACAATTAACCTAGAATTCATGATGGATCAAAGTACCAAAATTTTACATACCTTTTGATCCTTACAACGAGGTGATTACTAATTTGTGTTTAGAATTCGATTTGGGACGGATTTGAGGCTTCAATTTTGCAGATTTTCATGTGAAGCTAGAGTTTGGAGAACACCCTGGTCGCCCCCCTTCCTCTTGTTCGACCAGACACACCTAAAATGGTGTGTTTGGTGAGTTTTGTTAAAATTCTGACTTTAACTTTCATTCTTGGGCAAGTTTAATCCCTCCCTTATCAACTAGCTTTAATTACTAGTGTTTTTAATCTAGTGTTGGTTATTTCTAAGCTTATAATTTTAACTAGGTTAAAATTTCTAGATGGTAAATTCTCGTTTATGAAATCCTTAAATTTCTAATATCGGATTTATATTTTCGGGGTGTTACAAGTCCACCCCCCTTAAAAGGGTTTCGTCCCCGAAACCGAATTACGTACCGAATAATGTAGGATAAAGCCGTCGCATCTCCTCTTCGGACTCCCACGTAGTGTCCGAACCTTTCCTATGCTCCCATTAGACTTTAACTTGGTCAATTTGTTTATTTCGTAAATGTTTGACCTTTCTATCTAAAATCTCCACCGGTCTCACCGCATAATTTAGACTATTATCCACTTCGATATCATCGTAATGGATATAGGTCGTTTCGTCTGCTAGGCACTTTCTCAATTGTGATACATGGAACGTGCTATGAATTCCACTTAACTCCTCTGGTAATTCAAGACGGTAAGCTACCTTGCCAACTCTCCCGATAATTTTAAACGGCCCAATAAACCTTGGGCTTAGCTTCCCCTTTTTTCTGAATCTAATAACACCCTTCCATGGGGAAACTTTTAGCATGACCATGTCACCAACTTGGAATTCGATTGGCCTTTTCCTTTTATCAGCATACGCCTTTTGCCTGTCTTGAGCCGCTTTCAAGTGTGCCCGAACTTTATCGATCTTTTCGTTTGTGGCTCGTACTATATCTTGGTGGGCGAGTTCACGTGGACCCACTTCACCCCAACATACCGGAGTTCGACACTTCCTACCGTAAAGCATTTCGTACGGTGCCATCTTAATACTAGATTGGTAACTGTTGTTATACGAAAACTCTACTAACGGTAGATGAACATCCCAACTGCCTCCAAATTCGATTATACACGCCCGTAGCATGTCTCCCAATGTTTGTATCGTTCTTTCACTTTGTCCATCCGTTTGAGGATGGTACGCGGTGCTAATGAACAATTTGGTTCCCATTTGCTCTTGGAAATCCCGCCAGAAATTCGAAGTAAACCGGGTATCCCTATCAGACACGATGGACACCGGCACCCCATGACGGGCTATTATTTCATTGGTACAAACTTCCGACATCTTTTCTGACGTGTAAGTCTCACGAATCGGAATGAAGTGAGCACTTTTCGTCAATCTATCCACCACTACCCATATGGCATCAAAACCACGATTCGTCTTAGGCAGTTTGGTTAACAGGTCCATTGTAATATGTTCCCATTTCCAAACCGGAATTTCTAACGGTTGGAGTTTGCCGTATGGTTTCTGGTGCTCTGCCTTGACTTGTAAACATGTCAAGCATTTTTCCACATACTTCGCCACGTCCCTCTTCATTCCAGGCCACCAATAATTTTGTTTCAAATCATTGTACATCTTGGTCGCACCCGGATGAATTGAATAACGGGATTTATGAGCTTCATTAAGTAGAAGCGCCTTCACTCCACAAGTATGTGGGACCCATATCCTCCCGGATCGAGTCTTCAACCCGTGATTCCCATCCGACAAATCTTTCAATTGGCCGATTATTCTTTCTTTCTTCCAATTCTCTTCTTTTACTGCTTCTAACTGCGCCTCTCTAATACGTTCGAGTATACCCGAGGTCACCACAAGTTGCATCGACCTCACTCGTATTGGGACGTAGTCCGCTTTTCTGCTCAGAGCGTCCGCTACCACATTTGCTTTTCCGGGGTGATAATGTATCTCACAATCATAGTCTTTCACCGTTTCCAGCCATCGCCTTTGTCGCATATTTAACTCCTTCTGTTCGAAGAAGTATTTCAAGCTCTTGTGGTCGGTGAATATGGTGCACTTTACCCCATACAAGTAATGCCTCCATATTTTTAATGCAAATACCACCGCTGCCAACTCGAGATCGTGCGTGGGATATTTCTTCTCGTGTATCTTCAATTGTCTCGAGGCATAGGCTATTACCTTGCCCCGTTGCATCAACACGCAACCAAGCCCCGATAATGAAGCATCCGAATAAACCACCATGTCTTCAACTCCGTCTGGCAATGTCAGTACCGGAGCTTGAGTTAGCTTTTCTTTTAGCGTTTGAAACGCTTTTTCTTGATCAATTCCCCAAATAAACTTTGCTTTCTTTTGGGTTAGCTTGGTTAGCAGTGACACAATTTTGGAGAAATCTTGAATGAATCTCCTATAGTACCCCGCAAGCCCCAAAAAGCTTCTAATTTCTGAAGGGTTCTTCGGGGGATTCCATTTTGACACTGCCTCTATCTTTGACGGATCCACCAATACTCCGTCGGCATTTATGACATGGCCTAAAAATTGAACCTCTCGTAACCAAAAGGCACATTTAGAGAATTTTGCATATAACTTCTCTCGCCTAAGTGTCTCTAACACTTCTTGTAAGTGGTGTGCGTGTTCAGCTTCACTTTTCGAATATACCAATATATCATCGATAAACACGATGACCGACTTATCCAGCATTGGCTTGCAAACCCGGTTCATGAGGTCCATGAAAGCCGCGGGTGCGTTTGTTAGCCCAAATGACATCACGAGGAATTCGTAATGTCCGTATCTCGTGCGGAAAGCCGTCTTCGGCACATCTTCTTCTTTGACCTTTAGTTGGTGATACCCCGATCTAAGGTCAATTTTGGAAAACCAGTTCGCACCTTGTAGTTGGTCGAATAAATCATCTATCCTCGGGAGCGGGTATCGGTTCTTTACCGTGAGTTTGTTTAACTCCCGGTAATCAATACACATGCGCATGCTCCCGTCTTTCTTTCTCACGAACAATACCGGTGCGCCCCAAGGAGACACACTCGGCCTTATGAATCCCTTGTCAAGCAGATCTTGGATTTGGGACATCAACTCTTGTAATTCCGACGGTGCAAGTCGGTACGGGGCTTTTGCTACGGGTTTCGCGCCCGGAATCAATTCGATTCCGAACTCTACTTCCCGTTCAGGCGGTATCCCCGGTAAATCTTCCGGAAAAACATCTTCATAATCTCGTACTACCGGTACATCTCCAATCTTTCGTGATTCTTTCTCGGGCTCATTAGCGTATATTATGAATGCCTTGCATCCTCGCTTCATTAGCTTGTGAGCTTTCAACATTGAGCATACTATGGGGTTGCCTCCTTTTTCGCCATAAATGGTGACGTGTTTCCCGCTCGGAGATGTTAGTTTTATCTCTTTACGGAAGCACACGACCTTTGCATGGTGTCGAGATAGCCAATCCATCCCAACGACTACTTGAAATTCTCCCATCGACATCGGGATTAGATTTATCAAATATTCTTCACCGTCGATGCTCAGTTTACAATTTTCACATACATCACAAACAATAAAGCTTTTGTTATTACCTATCTCTACTTCTAAAGGCACAGGTAATTTTGTTAGAATAAATGAAGGATGTCGAATAAGTCCATATGAAACAAAGGATTTATTCGCACCCGTATCAAATAACACGTGTGCAGGAATTGAATTTACAGCAAATATACCTGAGACCACGTCAGGTTCAACCTTTGCTTCTGCGGCAGTTAGTTGAAAAGATCTTGCCTTTGCTTTCGGGGCTTCACCTTTCGATTCTTGCCCATCCTTCTTTTCAACCAGTTCCGGGCATTCCGACTTCTTGTGACCCGTTCCATAACAGTTGTAACAAACCGTCACTTTCTCCGGGCATGATATAGCCATATGTCCCGTTTTCTTGCATATGGGACAAGGCTTATCCTTGTAACGACATTCGCCTTTATGACCTTTCCCGCAGATTCTACAACTTGGCGACCCGCCTTTCGTATCAGACTTCTTTGCGCTTTCGTTTGTTCGTGCCTTCTTAGTAGGGCTTGGATTCACATCTTGTGCCCTTCGTTCACCCCGTTCTATGCTCTTCTTCAGTTCGATCTCCCTTTCCCGAGCAGCATTGACAATCTCGGTAAGGGTCTCGTATTTTGAAGGGGTTATGAACTCTCTATACTCCGCGCTTAGCATGTTATGGTAGTAATAGACCTTTTGTTCTTCATTTGTCACCAAATCATCACAGAACTTTATCTTGTCCATAAACATCCCCGTGATCTTGTCTATGGATTCACCCTTGTGTCTGAGTTGCATGAACTCTTCCTTGATTCTATTTATGACCGCTTTGGGACTATGGTGTTTAAGAAACGGCGTCTTAAACTCCTCCCATGTCATGGCCTTAGCCGCTTCACCTCCAATCTCCTTCTTTTTGTTATCCCACCAGTCTTTCGCTTGACCTCTTAATTGACCCGTACCATAAGCTACGTAGTCGTTTTCATCACAATGAGATCTCTCGAATACTCCTTCGATATCACTTAGCCATCGTTGGCACACAATTGGATCAACCTCTCCATTATATATTGGTGGTTTACAGGCCATGAATTCCTTGTATGAACAAGGCTTTCGTCCACCATGCTTTTCCTTTGCTGAATTGGAATCATCTTCCAATTTCTTGATCCTCTCTTCTACTATTGATAAAACTGTGTTTTGAATTTTATCAATAAAGCCCGACAAACTGTTTTCGATCGCCTTTCCAACCTCTTCGGCAATCACTTCCTTCATTTGTTCGGTGACTCTTGGCACCGCATTATCATTACCTCCATCAGCCATCACTATTTCTGAAATGTTTACATAGATTGTTAAACATTCCATTTATAACACATGCTTTACTTATTTTGATTTAATCAAGTTCATAACTTGATTTAATCATTCTTGTTTCAATTCAATCAAGTTCATAACTTGATTTAATCATTCTTGTTTCAATTCAATCAAGTTCGTAACTTGATTTAATCATTCTTGTTTCATGCATTTCTTGTTTTTGAGTGAGCTTACACACTCTTTTCATGCATATTGTTCATTTCTCATTCTTTACGTACTACATAATTTATTAACAAAATAAGTTAATTCTTACCGGACGATCGATCAAGCTTGAACCGAACACTTATTGACAACCTTGAGCTCTGATTACCAACTTGTAACACCCTTAGATTTTTACTAAAATTAATCACTAGATTTATACATTTTTATACCAAAAGATAATAGATTTACATAAGTTTCAGAAGTATCATAAACCTTAGTCAATAAATGACTAAGTTAGAACATACAAAAGTTGTTTGAGAATTTGTTTACAACCCAAGAACAAAGTTTAAGTAGGATTAAAACATAGCGGAAGCTTTCAAAATTTCGTGTTCGGTTCTTTGACGTTGCTTGACCGCCGTCCGTAAAGTCCACCACGTCACCTAGGGTCAAAGACCAATAAACATTAGTTTTGACTTCGACATAATACAATAACACAAGTTCCAACATCAAGTTTAAATAAAAAAATAAAATAAATTTTTGTTGGTTCCACCGTAACTTACGGTGTCACCGTAAGTTACGGTGAGTTCTTGAATTCCTAAGTCCACCGTAAAGCAGGAGGACTTTACCGTAAATATCAGACCTCTACCGTAAATTACGGTATCACCGTAATTTACGGTGAGTCCTGGAACTTCATGTTTTGTTTTATATGTTCATTTCGCCAAGGTTTCCAACTCTCGGATTTCAGTTTTTCTATGATACCGATACATTGAAACCTCGTATTTCTCATATGTTATATTTTAACCAAGCATCAAAGAACAATCTATCATATTCCGGAGTATTAATTATGTCTTACTTGATTGTTCGACCCGTTTGGATGCCAAGACTTGGGCATCAAATAAGATATTACAAAATCCAATTTCTATCAAATGTTTTGACCTGTTTCATTTGTTTAAGATGCAAAAGTCACTTCAGTGACGTATTGAACTATCTTGTTTACCATGTTTTCATAACTACAACATAAAACCAACAATTTATTTATAATGTAACGAAACGGTAATTTCGTACCTTTAGAGCACGTCTTTCCCTCGTGAATTCCCTCCGGCTTGTCCGCTTGATGATCCGGACTCTTTGCCTAGAAGATTCAGTTTACAACTTGTTTAGAATTCTTTTCATGACCATATTCATATCATTGTGAAACATGATCAAATCTGCGTTCTCATCATATTTTTATCATTTAAATCCTCTCTTAGGCATTTCAACAAACACCTAACGGGTCAGATTCTTCTATAATTATCACCAAGTTCATGATTTGTAATTAACATCTATTTTCACTAAATTAGTAAATTTCACATACATCTTGACATCTATATTTCTGAATTTACTTTACCAATTCAGATTTCACTATAACAATAGTCATAATTCTAGTATTCTTCAAGTTCATAGTCTCCTAACATGTAAACCCCAAACTTTACAAATATGATGCAAAGTTTTCACAAGGAATCACCTAGGGTTTGACTCTAAACATCATATTAATTTCAACATTCATTCATGCATGTCATAACTAGGCTCAATTTCAGTTTTTTCACAATTAACCTAGAATTCATGATGGATCAAAGTACCAAAATTTTACATACCTTTTGATCCTTACAACGAGGTGATTACTAATTTGTGTTTAGAATTCGATTTGGGACGGATTTGAGGCTTCAATTTTGCAGATTTTCATGTGAAGCTAGAGTTTGGAGAACACCCTGGTCGCCCCCCTTCCTCTTGTTCGACCAGACACACCTAAAATGGTGTGTTTGGGGAGTTTTGTTAAAATTCTGACTTTAACTTTCATTCTTGGGCAAGTTTAATCCCTCCCTTATCAACTAGCTTTAATTACTAGTGTTTTTAATCTAGTGTTGGTTATTTCTAAGCTTATAATTTTAACTAGGTTAAAATTTCTAGATGGTAAATTCTTGTTTATGAAATCCTTAAATTTCTAATATCGGATTTATATTTTCGGGGTGTTACATTATGACTGCCCTCAGGCAAATGTCCTCAGAAGAAAGGGAGGACCTTATCACAGGACAGAAGTCAAAGGAGAAAGGGAAGGAAAAGGACAACCTTGGTGATAATGGCCTAGATCAGCCCTATCTACCACGAGACTTAGCCGAGGTCTCAAAGTTCACACGAAGAATTGCAGAAGCACCTATGCCCCCCAAGACAAAGTTACCCCCAGGCTTTGACCGTTATGACGGAACAAGAGACCCCGAGGATCATCTGCATGCCTTCCGGGGAGCGGGACAACTGGGGCGATGGCCCATGCCTGTATGGTGTCACATGTTTGTACAAACTCTGACGGAGGGAGCCCGGCTTTGGTTTGACAGCCTCCCTCCAGGGGGAATAGATAGCTATGAAGAGTTAAGCGAGAAGTTCCTCAGGAACTTTGGTCAACAGAGAAAAGTGGTCAAAAATCCAAATGAGATCCTCCATATAAGGCAGAGGGACAATGAGCGAATAGACCAGTATATGGAGAGATTCGTCAAGGAAAGCATGAACATCAAAGACGTCCCGGAGGTCATGAAGATCAGTAGCTTCATAAACGTGCTGAAGCATGCACAGCTGTGTGAAAAACTGGGGGAGGAGTTTCCCCACTCATTTGACAACCTCATGGACAGGGTCAGGGCCTTTGTCAGAGGGAAAGACACGGTCAGCAAAGCTAAGGAGACAGACGCCACACCTCGGAGGGTCACCCCAACCACAAAGCTCCCTGACAAAGGTACACCTTACTCCCGAAAACCTGCTTTTGATAGAATGATGCATGACAGAGTGAGACCCTCATACTCCCCGTACAGACCCCGAGGGAGGGGTCCCTCTTTGTACTCCGATAATTTCACCCCCTCACCAAGACACCGAGTGAGATACTAGCTACGGAAAGGGTAAAGAACTCCTTCCCAAGGCCACCACCCATAAAACCCGGGCCGAAGGCACAGCCAAATGAGTACTGCGATTTTCACAAAGGCTTTGGCCACAAAACCGATGACTGCATGTACCTAAAAAGGGAAATAGAAACCGCGGTGAAGACGGGAAGGCTAGCCCATCTGGTTAAAGAAATCAAAGAGGGAGGGGGGACCGCAAGGGAAGAGATGTAAGGGAGCCTGGGAGGGCAGATGTTGATATGATTAGAAGGAGGAATGAATTCGATACCACCCGGAGTGTAAAAGCCAGGATCCTGGGCTCCCCGAACTGCATGAAAGCTCCCATCCTTATGCCATACCTGGAAGAAAGCGAAGTGCAACGACTTCCCCTAAACATCTCGGCCATAATAGCTGGCCATAAGGTGTCTCGAATACATGTGGACGGAGGGTCCGGTGTCGAGGTAATATACGAGCATTGTTTCCTTAGATTTGACAGAGATGTAAGAGATCGGTTGGAAGAAGATTCCATCCCCTTGGTGGGATTCAACAACAGCATATCACACCCCTTGGGAAAGATCAGGCTCCCATTCACAGTTGGGGTAGGGGATCGGGTCCGAACGATAAATCTGACCTTCACAGTGGTCCGGGCACCCTCAAAGTACAACGCGATTTTAGGAAGACCTGGAATTGGAGACTTACAGGCACAGGCATCCACCCCCCACGGAGCTTTAGTATTTCAGACACCGAAGGGTCTAGCATGGGTTAAATCTGCTTATGAGGTAATCTCTTCCGTATCCAAAGAGGAAGCACCTGAGAAACCCCAGAAAAAGGGAGTAGAAGAGTGGGTCCTTAGCGACAGGTTCCCAGAACAAACGGTCAAAGTGGGAAGCCACCTAAGTGACAAATGCAAGAGTGCCCTGAAGGAGTTGCTTCTCCACAACATAGATGTGTTTGCATTTCAACATGGGGACATGACAGGAGTCCCCAGGAGCCTGACCGAGCACCGGCTAAACACTTACACATGGGCAAAACCGGTGAAACAGAAAAAGCGAAGCATGGGACCCAACAACAGATGGGCTGCTTGTGAGGAAACCAGAAAACTGCTCAGGGCAGGGATAGTTAGAGAGGTGAAGTATCCGTCCTGGATCGCCAATCCGGTTATGGTTCAAAAGAAAGACGGGGGGTGAAGAATGTGCATCGACTTTCAAGATCTGAACAAAGCATGTCCTAAGGACTGTTATCCCCTCCCGGAGATAGACGTTCAGGTAGACTCTTTGTCTCAGTACCCCCTGAAGTGCTTCCTGGACGCCTACAAGGGGTACCACCAAATCCAGATGTCAATGGAAGACGAAGAAAAAACGGCCTTCATCACAGACGAGGGGACATTCTGCTACACCAAGATGCCCTTCGGTCTTAAAAATGCTGGGGCCACATATCAGAGGTTCATGAACGCTTTGTTCAGGGAACAACGGGGAAGGAACCTAGAAGTATACGTCGACGACATTGTTATCAAAAGCCTGACGGAGATGGCCATGATAGATGATATAGCCGAGACTCTCAACACTATGCAAGATGTGAACATGAAGTTAAACCCTGGGAAGTGCTGTTTTGGAGTAGAGGAGGGGAGTTTCCTGGGAGTAGTGGTCACTAAAGGAGGAATCAAAGCAAATCCGTAGAAAACCCAAGCTGTGGCCGAGATGCGATCTCCCAGGTCCCTGAAGGACATTCAGCAGCTAAACGGGAGACTAATAGCGTTGAACCGTTTCTTATCAAAGGTAGCCGACAGGACCCTTCCCTTCATGAAAGTGTTGAAAGACTGCCTCCAAACAAACAAGTTTAAATGGACCACAGAGGCTGAGGCTGCCTTCCAAGAAATGAAAGCTTACATCTGCAAGCTCCCAACGTTGGCCACCCCAGTACCCGGGGAGCCGTTGCTCCTATACCTGTCCGCCTTGAAAACGACCATAAGTGCGGTCATGATGGTAGAACGGGAAGGAAAACAGATCCCCATATATTTCATCAGCAGAACACTTTAAGGTCTCGAAGAACGCTACATGCCTCTGGAGAAACTAGCATTGGCTCTAGTCTTCGCATCTCGAAGACTCAGGAGGTACTTCCAAGGGCACAAGATTACCCTGATGATTGACCAACCCCTTCAAAAGGTACTCAGGAGACCGGAGCTGTCGGGACGGTTGGCTAAGTGGGCTGTGGAGCTGGGGGAACACTCTCTGGAGTTTAAGCCCAGGACGACCATGAAGGGGCAGATACTGGCCGACTTCTTGGCGGAGGTCCCTGAGGACGAAGAGAAGGAACTTTTAAAGTGGGAAGCCTTGGAAAAAGAAGAAAAAGAGAAGGAGGACGAGGCGGTGTGGAAGTTACTCACCGACAGGGCATCTAGCGAAGAAGGGAGCGGAGCAGGAATCACACTAATGAGCCCCAAGGGGATTGAGCTGACATACGCCATAAGGCTGGACTTCGAGAACACCAACAATACTGCGGAGTATGAGGCCCTCCTAGCGGGAATGAGACTGGCGCAAAAAATGAAAGCAAGGCACGTGGAGGCCAGCACTGATTCACAGCTGGTAGTGAAGCAGTACCAAGGAGAGTATGAAGCCAAAGACAGCATCATGGCTCAGTACGTGGCAAAAGTGAAAGAAATGGCCAAGGCATTTAAAACTTTCAAACTGGAATACATCCCCCGAGGAAGAAACAGAAAATCTGATGCCCTCAGTAAGCTGGCCTCGGTGGCATTTGACCACCTCACGAAAGAAGTTAAGGTGGAGGTCCCGACGTCTCCTTCCCTTAACACGAAGGAGGTAGCTGCAGTTGAGAGTACTCAGGAAACATGGATGACACCGATTATCAAGTTCCTCAGGGATGGAATTTTACCCGAGGGGGAATGGGCAGCCAGAAAGATAAGGGTCAAAGCCCTGCAATACGAACTAATTGATGGGGAGTTATATCGAAGATCATACTTGGGTCCATCCCTGAAGTGTGTCAATATGGAAGAAGCTGAGTATGTGGTTAGGGAGATGCATGAGGGGATTTGCGGAATGCATTCGGGCCCAAGGACGATAGTGACGAAGGCAATGAATGCAGGGTTTTACTGGACACGAATGTACGAAACAACATCCGAGGAAATCAAGAAATGTGATAACTGCCAGGTGCATGCACCAATGACCCACCGACACAAACACCCCATGATACCTGTCTCAACATCTTGGCCATTCCAAAAATGGGCTATCGACATAATTGGGCCATTCCCGGAGGGCCCGGGAGGGGTCAAATATGTAGTGGTGGCTATTGACTATTTCACCAAATGGATCGAAGCGAAGCCCCTGGCTAAAATCACTGGAGAACAGATGAGGCGGTTCGTACTAGACAACATCATCTGCAGATACGGGGTCCCAAAAGAACTGGCGAGCGACAATGGCGTTCAATTTGCTGGAAGACCTTTCAAACCATGGTGCGAGCGAATGCGCATCCGACAAGTGTTCACATCCGTCACCCACACCCAAAGCAATGGGTTGGTAGAAAAAGCTAACCAGAGCGTCATCAAGGGAATAAAAGGAAGGCTCGAAAGAAAACAAAAAGGCTGGCTGGAAGAACTTCCATTCGTACTATGGGCATATAGGACTACTCCTAAAAGTTGCAATGGGGAGACTCCTTTCAGCCTTACTTACGGGACGGAAGCCGTCATCCCGGCTGAAATAGGATCCCCGACTGCCCGAATGAAACTCCGGGAGGAGGAAAACGAACAAGACCTCAGGATGAACTTGAACTTGTTGGAAGAAAGGAGGGAGATAGCGGCAGTCAGGGAGGCCAAATACAAGAGGCTACTGGAGAGTTACTACAACACCAGGATGAAGAGGCTCAACCTCGTCCCAGGGGATCTAGTCCTTAGAGCCAATGAAGCCAGTCTGCAAGAAAGCACTGGAAAGCTAGGCCCTAACTGGGAGGGACCCTACCGAGTCACATGGGCAAACGGCAAGGGAACGTGCAAGTTGGAAACACTTGAAGGCAAGGAGGTCCCCAGGACCTGGAATCTCATGCAGCTTAGGAAATATTATGTGTAAGGGGTCCACCCCCAAGGAAAACGGCCGAGAGCCACTTTTGTAACAATTAACTATCAGTCTGGGACTCCCCCAAAGACAGACCTTTTGTAACAATCTATGATGGGAAGTGTAAATCCCTAAGGAGTAAATAAAAAACGGACAGAGCATGTCCTCTTTTGAAAAAACAATGGACATCACACCTAGGCAGATGTGCCCAGGAACACCATTAAACCTAATTAACAGGCAAACACACGTGTACAAGGCATCCTAAACATGTCAAAAGCCCGGCCGTGGGGCTAATTAGGGTCTAGCTAACCCGAAGAAAACGGACAGAACAAGTAAAAAACATGATACCACATTATAAACTTGTCCATTGATTGGCCTCGAACAGACAATCATAGTTTAACGAACGAACGAAAAATACGACATACTCTTATAAACAAAACCACGAAAGGAAGTCTGCTTTATTCATATAAACTACGTACACAAAGAAAGGCCTCAGTAGCCTTGGCAAGAGTAAATAACATACGAAATTACAAATACAGCAAAACGAAGCAAAGACGCGACTCCCCGCTAAACATTCTAAGAGTCTCCGGGGAAGCACCAAACTGGCCCTCGGCAAAAACCCCTGCAAAACAGACAGCCACAACAAGAAGCAGGCAAACAAAACAAAGAAGTAGCACACAGTCATAAGCCATACGATTAGAAGTTAAGGAGGTCCCCGACACGAAGGACCCCCTCGCAAGCAGTCAAACAAAATTCAAAAGTATCCTAGGGCAGGTAAAGTTATCCATATTACAACCATATCGAAATGTTTAAATGTTTGAAATTTACTGGGGATCACCCCCGGATAGAGATGGTGGAGACGAAGGGCCGGCAGAGGAGAACAGGGCTTTTAACTCATCGATGGATATCAGGGGATGCTCCAGGATTTTCTCAAGGATGGCCGGGATTTTACGCCCAAACTCTTCATTCAGCTTGGACAACCTCTTCTTTGCCTTGGAATTATAAAGAGGAGTCTCCTTTCTGCCCATGCCCTGAGCGGAATAGGCATAGCCGTCCTTTAATCCTGACTGGTAACCAACGTCCCTGTATGCTCTGTACACCTCCTCCAGGCCACTCTTGAAATCCTCTGACTGAGCAACAGCAGCAAGGAAGGCCCCAAAGCCTTCAGTAATCAGCCAATGCTTCTCCTTTGCCAATCGCTGGTTGTCGTCAGAAGTTATCCCATAGTCTGCATACGTGGTGTTGAGTTGCTCCTGGGAAACGGAGCCAACTTCCTTTAAATGCTTCAGCTCAGCAACCAACTCTTCTTTCTCTCTAACCAGCACCGCCATCTCCTGCTCCCAAGCCCGCTCTTTCCTCTCCAGCATAGCTCCAGCCCCCTGGACAAAAGATCAATATACGTATATATAAAAAAAAAGGGAGGGGGGGGGGAAAGGATTGTGCACCTTCTCCTCCTGCAACTTCCTCTCAGCATCAACCACTTGGCACCTAAGTCCAGCGGCAACAGACTGGGAAGCCTTAAGCTCAGCCTTAAGCCCTTCATTTGCCCTCCTTAGATCATCAATCCTCTGCAACATACTAGCCCCCCTAAAAAAGCTCTCACACAGGGACATGCTGTACTGATCCTCGAAAAGATCATCCCTTAAAGCAGAATTCACAAATTTATGGGAAGGAGGAACAACATGACTCAAGAAGTCCCTAGCAGACTCAGGAGTCCCTATCACCGAGGAACTGGTCACCTTCCATTTGGGGACATAAGTAAGCGAGATAGCATCAGCAAACAGGGGAGCAAGAGGGGATCGATGAGTAGGACCCTCAAGGAGAGTGGGTCTGCTAGTCCCAGTAGCATGAGAGGGCGAAAGCTCATAAGCTGAGGAAAAACGAGCTACCTCAGAGGCCTTATCCCGGACACGGGAAGAAGAGGGACCAGTAGAAATCTCTATGGGCTCCCGAGAACTCCCCTGTGAAATAAGAAAAAGAACATTAGAGACAAGACAAGAACAGGAAAAATGGAACGAGAGAGAGACAAGACTCACCAGCAAAGGAGCACTCACTTGGCTCGAAGACTTCAGATGTTTGGACAGAGAACCTTTGATCCCAGCAGGGGGAAGATCGGAGATGGCTTTCGACAAAGGAGGAGGTTTTTGACCACTGGCACTCCGGAGTCTTTGACGGATACTACGGGGCGCAGGGGCTGGCTGAGGACTGGCAGATCTTCTCTTACGAACCAACTGAATTTCCACATCTTCATCATCACTTTGGCCAGAAGGATGAACAGGAGGAAAGTCAGGGGAACTTTCCTCCTCATCAGAAGAGTTTTCCTCATCACCACCCACGGCAGTGGAACCCCCAGCCTGAACGGATCCCCCAGCCACCTGCACCTCCGCGTTCAATCCAGGGTCAATCTCGTTGTCAACCACAAACTTTACATCTTTGGAATCGCCTTGAAGAAGCCTCCACAAAGTCACCTCTGCACAAAAAAGAGACACTAAAGATGACTGCACAATCTTTAAGACATAGAAAAGGGGTAACTATAAGCAACAGATCAAGAGTAAAGAAATACCCTTTTTGCCGAAAAAAGCCCTGGGACGAACCGGATAGGAGGGGCTCAACCCTCCCATGGCAAGTATCCCCTCGGAGAAAGTGAACACCCTCGTCGGATTCTCGCACATCCGTTTCCACTGAACGGTTTCGGTAGCAGACAGGGTAGGAACAACATCTTCAATCGCAGCATCAAGATCTTTTGGCAATGAGGACTCCGGCAGCATAGCAGCGGAGACAAAGATGAATCTGCTTTTCCAATCCTTCGGATAAGTGGAGGTGGGCATGAAACTGTAACAGGGCTTCGAGACATTGTTCTGCCGTTTTGCAAAGGTAAACCAGTCCCCATCCGAAACTAGCTTATAGAACATGCAGAACAAAGGAACAGAAGGCTCCCCTGAGATGGCGGCACAGGATAGCTCAAAATGGACCACCCTCATAAACCCTAAAGGGTGAATCTGAGAAAAATGAACACCAAAATGACGAAGTAAAGCGACTTTGAAGGGGGAAAGAGGATACCGAACCCCACAGGAGGAAAAAGCCAGTGTGTAAATGGGGATTCTGTCTGGTGTACATTCCGCCGTCTCATTAGGGCCCGGCAGGGAAGGAGAAAACTGTTCAGGGATCTTATACGCTTCAACGAAGGACTTCAAGTCCTTTTCCGTCAGAACTGATCTTATCGATGAACGGCCGGAGCGACTCATGATCGAAGAAAGAACGATGATTGGGAGGAATCGTTGTAAAGAAGAAAAGGGATCAAAAATTTGAATGGAAAATCTGAAAGAGGGATAGGGTATTCAAAGAGATATAACTGACATGCAGGTAACAGTCACGTCATTCGTCTCTTCAAAATTCAAAAAGTACGTGTTACTAGAGGGTTAACTCCCGCTATAGGTGTTCGGCGATATGATGATTAGTGGGGACGGTTAATTATAACTGACCTAGAGTGGACCCACAGGGGAAAACTACTCTTTGAACAGTTGTGACTCAGCCCCGGATCATGAGCCTCGGGTCTCAGAACCAGGGACTAAAGATGACTTGACAACGGGCCAGTGGGAAAGCCCACTTTACCCGCTTTGGACTATCCTCACGAGGGCCCAATTGTACGAAAGCCCACAAAATAGAGTTACCTTGTCCATTAAGGCTTCTCTCCTTTTGTAACGGGCGGGAAAACAGCTAGCAAAGATAACAGGCTTCATTTAATGTTCGATAAGAATGGGATCTCGTCTAAAACAATGTACTTCTCCGGCTGGAGCATTAATTAAGGTGAACATCTCACCGTTGGGGGTCAGACACGTGTCTGCACCCCCCGAGAGCCCCCAAAAACCGTTAGATCACATGTGGGAGATATCTAGTGAGATAAGGACCGGCTGTTATATAAGAGCAAGCAAGAAAGAACAAAGGCAGGTATCACTTCCGGAACTATCTCATTTACTACACTCTCATTTACTCTCCTCTCATTAATTCCGACCAATATTCTCTCACATTTAATACCCACACACGTATTTATTAGATTCACACCAAAGAGGAAACCTTCCGGTGAATCTACTCATCGGGAGAAGCTCCTCTCATTTTCCGGCAAGTTTACTTACTCTCACGCCGGAGCTTGGTCACGGATCCCCCTCCCGGGGTCCCCCGTGACGAGGCTAACGGTTTGTTCTTTTGTAGTAACGGAGATAAAGGCTCTTGACGTCAATGAAGATCCATCTAACGTCATCCGGGAGTTGGGTATTCGACACCACCCATTATCGTATTCTCATTGCGGGACCTTTATGACCTCCATAAGTCGTTGAACCAACCCTCGGTATATCGGAAAATGGTGCATGCGATAATATTTACAACTTGCCAACTTGGTGGTGTATTTAGAGCATGGCCGGCCCTGGTGTGGGCGGGAAGGACCACTGGCTAGGGCACATTTTATTGGAGGGCAAATTTAAACAAAAATCCACACACACACACACACACACACACATATATATATACTAGTGGGAATGCTCGCGCGTTGCGGCAGGTGTCCTGAATGATGTCCATTACATACCGCATTCTACTATGGGTTTATACATTTTATTCAATTCAACAAAAAATAGACGTAGAGCCTACAAGGTTACAGACATGCAAAGAAAGTCTAGAATTTCCATATGAAGAACCATGTTTATTAAATCATAAGAAATCTTCATAAAAACATCAAAAGTATGTCTACCCACAACCTTACTAACAATAATATATTAGTTTCTAAATGTATCGGTTTATACGCAAACAGATTTTTGTACTTGTCCATATACCTTTATCCAATCCCTTTCTCAAACAATATACTTTAATGATATTACAAAATATACGATCCAAATTGACCAGTTCTATATTAACTTAATTTTCGAACAGATAAATTCGATATGAACTCTAGTTTGTAATTTTTAAACCGGATGAACCAATATATTATATTGATTACTTTTTATCTGCATATACAAATACATATATATTTTTATTTACGTTATATATAATATTTTTGTTGTTTCTTAAAATTCGATCTTTTTAAATTAATCAACTTTTTGAATTTTGTTTGGTTTAGTCAAATTCACTTTTGTGAAATAAATTTTTAAATAACCCAAAAGTTGATTTGATGAACACATCTTGTTATAATGAAAGATACAGTAGGTGCTTTATATTTAAATTATTGTTGGTATTATTTTAAAAAAATATTCTTATACCAAATTTGTTTTGCTAAGAATGGAACGGCCGATGAAGGAGTAAAAAAGAATTATTAGACGAGTAGAGGTCATATATGTTATATGCTCAAATCTACTCACTAGTTACTATAGGGCAAATGCGTTTGGAGGTTTTGTCTTTCTGTTGTATCTTTGGTTGGTGTAATAAAGTTGGCTTTCCAAAAAAAAAAAAGTTACTATAGGGTAGGTACATAAAGGGAATTAAACACCTCCTACAACTACGGATTGACCAACCATTAATACAATAATATGTTATAAAACTCACATGAATACATACATTATACCTATGCATGTCTAACGCTCTCACACAGCTATAACAAATATGGGTTAGAAATGTCTAGCATAACGACACAACTAACATTATCATAAAACATATAAGAAATATTTTTATCAGTTATCTCCAGGAAGAAGAGATACTAATTATTGATACTATTTCATGCGTTATATTAGCATATCAAATGCTGCAAAAGACCATCAACATCTTACCCATATATTCCAAGTTTTATAGTCAATAATGTATCATATTCGAGTAAGGTATTACAAAATCCGTACACAGCAAACACAATGAAATTAATATTACGCTAAAAAAGAGATCATAATATCCGTACCCAGGGCCGGCCTAAGCCCAAGTCCAATGAGGCTTGGGCCTTGGGCCACCAAAACTCTAGGGCCTCCATTTAAAAAAAAAATTATATTATAGGTATTGGGCTTGTGCTTGTGCTTGTCTGCGATTATAGATGAAAACTGAAAGGTCGTAAAGGCGTGTTAATGTGTTATAGATTAGGGCGGCTAGCAGCAGGCATCCGGGAAGACAAATAGACGACGGCATATGGAGATTCACTCAACCTCAACGGTAATTAATTGATTTCCAGTTCCACTCATCTTCTTTATATCATATGGAGATATTCGAGATTCGGTTACAGATAGTCGAACAAAGTAAGTGTCTAGTGTCGAACAGTTCAATTGTTTGATTTCCACTCATCTTCTTTATATCTTCAGTTCAATTGTTTAATTTCCACTCATCTTCTTTGTATCTTTAGTTCAACTGATTCAGAAACAGTCGAAGTGTCGAACAAACTAAGAAACAGTCGAACTCAGAAACAGTCGAATCAGAAACTCAGAACTTAGAATGGTCTGTTGAAGGTATAAACTTTGTTCGAACTCAGTTTGTGATATTTGCCCTAATTTCCTAGTTAAATCGAACTCAGTTTGTGATATTAGCCCTAATTTCCTAGTTGCCTAATTGAAGTTTGTGATATTAGCCCTAATTTACTAGTTGCCTAATTTTCTGAATCTTTGATATATTTATAATGTCTAATAGATATCATAAACATGAATCCGACCATTCTAAAAGGCAAAAGAAACAAAAACAAGAAGCTGAAATAGGATCACTAAAGGGTTCTTTACTCAAATTCGTAAAACCTATAAATGTTGAAGAGTCTATACATGTTGTTGATGAAACTGTAAATGTTGATGAACCTTTAAATGTTGATGTTGATGAAATTGTAAATGTTGATGAAACTGTAAATGTTGAAGAGTCTATACATGTTGATGTTGATGAACCTTTAAATGTTGATGTTGATGAAACTGTATATGGAAAATCTTATATTGTTCCAGTAAAAAAACAAACCCTACAACAAAATCGATTCAATCTATTTCAATTCCAGATTTGGTCCAACCATTTAACTTGTTTGTTAACATACAATTATTTTGTTTTTTAACAAGTTAATAATTGTTTTTTTAACAAGTTTTAGTTTATTTACACATTTTATTTCTACTGTGTACAATAGAAACCTTTGTTTTTTTAACATGTTTACCCTCATTTTAATGAGAGTTATAATTGTTAAATACCACTACAGTTTTTGTCAACTTAAGCACTTTTGATCCAACATATAGAAATCACCTTTAATCAAAAAGGTTATATTACACACACAGTGGCGGATCTAGCCCAAAAAGTTAAGGGTATCTTATTTTTTTTTAGGATCAGGGGTATCCTTTATATAACGGAAACGGAGTTGAGGGGTATTTTTACACTACGGAAATGGAGTTAAGAGATATTTTTACACTACGGAGACGGGGTTGAGGGGTAGCCCGTGCTACCCCTGTTAACACTCTGAGTCCGCCCCTGTACACACATGAATTATCTAGTAGATTGTTCAGATAAGCAGTACCATAGGAAAATGGTAACATATTGTAACTTTTTTTTCAAGGAAAATAAGAAAATCAATAGTCTATTTTGTATGTAATGATTTTTAATGGATTTATATTACTAGACGGTGTTTACACAGGAAAGTTTGTTAATGGCAGCTTGTCATAGTTAATTTTTTTGAACGGTTCTTGTAGTTAATGGGGATAACAACTATCATCAGTTATTATCGTTTACGACGTGAATTTCGATGAGACAATATCCCCGTTGCCAGTCAAAACAAAATTGTAGAAAAGAAAAAAGAAACAAATTTATGGTAAATAATTTACCATATTAATGGAAGCTTCTCGTAATGAACGAGGATAACAGCTCGTGATTCGTTACTATTGTATTAACGAATTTTGATGAGACAATTGTAAAGAAAAACACATTTATGGTATATAATTTACCATATTAATATACTAGGTTATATACCTATGAGCTTCACGGGTTATGGGTTGTGTTAAAGAAATCTATATTTATAAAAGTATTTTTTTTTGTATGATTTATAACCTGATATCTCTTTATGCTAAGACCTATGTTGGGCAAACCTTACCAAGAAGAAAAAAAAAACAGAAATTGAATTACTTAGGGCATTTATTTCAATATGACAATAAGTAATAGAAATTGCAATACTATTAATTCTCTACAAAATACCTATTTAATTTCAGATGGACACGGATCCGAATGAATATGGATCGGACCTTTTGATTCGGATCATCCAACTTCCCGGGTAGTTTTATTTTATTACATATTAAAAATTTATACTTTTCTTAAAATATAACATATTAATAGGTTATCACATGTGAATACTCACGGGTTTGGAAATTTAAATTTTATGAAACACAATTGTATATATTTTAAAAAAAAATGAATAATGCGTGATGACTAAGGTATATTAATTAAACATTAAGAACGTCTTCAAAATTAAAAAAGTTATCAAATATAAGAGAAAGAACGAAGTTGATCATATTCGTTAACATGATCATTAAAAGAATCTTAAATTACTAAACCCCAACTTCTTGCTTAACATGTGCGATGAAGGAAGTTGAAATTTCAATGGTCCAAAAATACAATACAATACTACCAACTGCGATCATGTGTGGCTTTTTGCCTTTGGGGGTATCCGGGCGGCTGAGATTTGTTAGGCCGTTAAAAAAACTATGTTGAAACAAAGCAGAACGGTTACAATTACAAAATAAAAAATAGAGTAAATTACGATTTTAGTCCCTATGGTTATATCACTTTCACCCTTTTAGCCCAAAAAGGAATCTTTTAACATCTGAGCCCCCAACGTCTTTTTTTCTAACTATTTTGGCCCCTAATACTAACCTCATCCATTTACTTTTAGGGGCTAAAAGGGTTAGAAAAAAACAATGAAACTTAACAAATAATAAACATTCCAATTCGTCAAAAAAATATTCGGAAGTCGGAACAATTACAAGGAGAGGCCCGTAATTGCTTTTAAACTCCATGAAATAAACAATGAAAACAATAAATATAAAACATCTTTATTAAACCTAATATAGCTAACAATGAATTTTTTAAACTAACAGAAGAAATTGTTATCAAGAAACTTTAGTTTTCTATATAAGAGGCAATTAATCATGAATATCTAAATAATAACGATCAAGTGAATGAATGAATGCATCAGAGCAGTTATACCCCTCAAATCTTCTTATTTTCAAGAGACAATACATTACACACACCTTTGAATAAGAAATCATTTGTTGACTTTGACCATTTCTTTATGAAAATCTCTATTTTTTAAAGAGTTAATTGCCATTTTAGTCCCTGTGGTTTGGGCCATTTTACCACTTTAGTCCAAATGTTTGATTTTGAACCTGTGGGTCCAAAAAAGTTTCACCATTGCCGTTTTTGTCCAACTGACTTAAATATTGAGTGGTTCAGCCTCCAATGCCCTCACTTTCTCTTCCCTCCAGTGCCCTCACTTTCTCTTCCTGAAACCATAACATATAAATTTAGCAACTTGGAAACTAAATTTGTTTAGGAATAAAACAATGTTAGAATAGTGGAACTTACTGGAAGATATAGAACATACTTGATCTTTCTGCAACCCTCAATAGACGCCTTTGCAACATATAGATGATTGGAAATGCAAGGAAGAGGAAAGCAGAGCACGTTCCAAACATCACAATGATCGGAAATGCATCAACCTTCAAAGAAATTATTAGAATAAAAACGATTAATACTGGCTCAACCTTCAAAGAAATTATTCGTGTAAAAAAAACATCAACGTTAGCACGAACACACTTAAAATCGTGTAACCCATTTATGTAATGAGCCAAACGGGTTGTAAATGGGTTAAACTGGTCATAAATCGAATGGCGAGTTGACCATATAATATAGTTATTTTTCTAATTTTAAAAAAGTCGACCTGTTAAACCAAATATG
This sequence comes from Helianthus tuberosus, assembly GCA_030545235.1. Taxonomy (NCBI): domain Eukaryota; kingdom Viridiplantae; phylum Streptophyta; class Magnoliopsida; order Asterales; family Asteraceae; genus Helianthus; species Helianthus tuberosus. The sequence goes on from CM060409.1 coordinate 155,727,539, forward strand.
TAAACCAGGCGAAGTTTATATTACATTCGTTATATCCATTTGGAAGAACGGGTGCATTATGTGAGAATAGATTGAATGCATAGTGCAATTAACCTAGTTTGAGTTTTCAAAAATATAGGCCTAGAACTACCTTTAGTCCAGGGGTAAGCTTGTTTAAATAACACAGAAAGTAATATGTCAAATATAAAAAAAAAAGAAACAAAAAACCTAACTGTTTGCTCGTGATTTACGAACCCATGGTTTCCATCTTGAGACTCATCTTGACGATTCCTACCAACTACCACGTCATACATCAGCGAAAATTCCAGAGGAGTAGGGAAGCGGTTGCTAGCACGAACATCGATAACAACTACACCAGGAGCTTTCTTCAAAATGTCTCTCGCTTCATTCTACATAAAACACAAAAGTAAACCAATATAAAACCAAACCATAAATACAATAAGAAAATTTGAGTAACGATTAATGCCGCAATGGTACCTCATCAAGTGGACTTGCAAATTGTAGGTTCACACTCTCGGCATGGGCCTGCATAACTGGAACTCGTATACATGTGGCGGTCACTTTAACATCCTTGTCTTTTTTAATGTACAAAAGGAGTTTATGCAGCCCGTCCACGACCTACTGTAAGTGGCATTAACCCGTCACATTTTAGGTTATTCACTCGTGGTACGAAAAAACATTGCTACACGTTGAACATGCTTCCTGTTTTAATCCGTAAGCACCCACCCAATGCCTACCATGTAAGAAGGTAAAGAAGCAACAGGATACGTGCATAGATATTTGAATTAAGTTGAACTAAACAAAGCATTGGGACTTCTTTTTGACAGTTTAACAAATGACATACTGATAGCTAATAGGGATTGAAAAAATTACCTATTATTATTATTATTATTATTATTATTATTATTATTATTATTATTATTATTATTATTATTATTATTATTATAATCTGTGCTAAAAGTTAAAACCTTTATATTATCCTTAGGAAAGAGGTGGGCATTGACCTTTTCATCAACCTCAATGGCCCATCGTATTTGCCAGGTTATCCTCTTGAAACTATCATTCATATAGATACTCAACTGAGATGTTCCTGGACAATAAAATAAAATGAAACAATAATGTACCAGTAGAAAAGAGGGGCTCTTTTCATCAAAATTTGTTCCCTTCAATGCATCATCAAGATGATAGCAAAATATTATATTACTCTTGTAAACCAAAATAAACGTAATATTTTCTTATAAAAGTTAAAATGAAATATGACTAAATCAGGGGCATTCATATAAATTATTAACTTGTTCTTGATTAAATCATTGCTAAAAGAATTGATTCCTCATACCTTGTGATTTGTAGTATCTCAAGAAGTGCTACCATTTGTAGAAAACATTAAAATATGCTCAAATCTTGAAGATTGGTAGGCCTTGAGAATTCTTATCAATATGAAAAAAGAGTTCATAGTCAAGGAGTGTGTAAAAGGACATATGGTGAATTCTTTTTCTTAATCTATTAGTTTATATTTGTTTAACTTAATCAAGGGAACATAAGACTAATACCTGTTTCTAGAGGTGAAAAACTGGGTACAGTTGGACAATGGGCCAAAAAAGCTAACTCTAGTGAAAGTTGAAATAGGGCTGGATAGAATTGTTTTGACTCATTCAACTTGCAGCTTTTGCTAATCTGTTTTGCTTGACATGTTTTAGAAAAAAAAAAAACCATAACCAAAAATTACCAACTTATAACTAACCTAGTTGAAATTTCAACTTGTGTGAACTTTTTATTTGACTTGTTTGACTGACTTGACTCAGTATTACCTAATAATTTTCTAAGTGAAAGGTTGAAACTTTCAACCAGTATAACTGATTTTAGACTTACAGTGATGACAGGTGATCAATTGTAAGCAGTCTCCAAGTGCCTATATGTTGTTGGCCCCTTCAACTCAAAGCCATTCATTAGTAGCTAATACGCTTCTATTTGCCTATGTATACCAGAAGGATTACAAATATTGTCACATTATATAGTAATAATTAAAATAGAAAGAAATATGGATAACCAATGGAAGTTACCTGGCCAAGATGAATAGATTGACAGGGTTTTTAAAAGAGATCCAATAATATCATCATTTTGATTGAAACTCATAGAATTCTTCTTTAAAAACATCAGGTAAGAGTTTTCTTCTATTTTTACTTTTCACCCTTAGTGTGTGCATGTATATTTATCTGTATAAAAAAAACAAAAAAATACCCATATCTACCACTTACTTTCCATGCTCCATTCATAATAGTATAGAGCCTCTTGTCATCATATGCAGTTGCCATTGCCTGCTAATCCAAAAAAGTAAAAAAATAAATCAATACCAAATTTATCCTTTCATATAACACAATATTCATAGGCCGGTGAAAATTTAAAAACTTTAGACCTCAGATTTGATGCTTTTGAAGTTAAAAAAAAACTATTAATATGAAATGAAAATCTAAAAGCTTTAGTAATTCAGATTTAAGTGATACGTTTGACTACTGAAAAAGTAAAACCTCTTAAACAACTTTCTCCCTCATCGTTTAGATAACCTAAGAGTGTTGATCTCTGATAGTGCATTCCCGAATTCTGGATCCTTATTTGTAAAAATATATATATATATATATATATATATATATATAATTTATGGAGAGAACAATACCTGTTGAAATCAAATCAAGCAAAAACATCACACCCAAAGTTAAAATCACAATAAATGAATAAAATGGAACCAAAATAAGATCAAATCAATGAGAAACGCATCTGGTCCAGCCCATTGGAAAAACGATGACATAAGAATAATCTGGTTTCAACAAAATACTTTAAAATCATCATCTATCTTAGCCAGCTGGACATGAATACCATCCACAACTCAAACAATTAAAAAACAATACATGTATTCGAAGAACAATAATATAATCAACGTTACAAACCATAACCGAAGCATCCAACAATAAAGATGAAACTATACAAGAAAGCTGAAAACCCTAATCATATTATACAACAATAATAAAAGAATGAAGAGCTAACTATCAAACAAATCATATAAAAAACACATACCAGTCCAATTCAGTGAATGAGTTGACCGTTAGGTATCAACTACTACAAAAATCAAATAATCACTTCAAAACGTAATCCCAAACACCCTCATAAAATCCTTTATCAAATTGCATTGAAATATTTGAACAGCAGTGACTATGATTTCTGTACAAAAAGTTGCCATATCAAAAGGTGCATCTTATGTGTCTTTCCAAAACCCATACATCCTCAAACCTTACAAAAGAACCCAGGTTTAGAACACACCACACATGAACATCAATAAACAGCAAAACTTATCCATCCTTAAACCCTAGAATTAGCAAAATAACCATAGAATTTTCTATTTCATGTAAAACTAATCAACAAAAACTTACAAAGATCGGCTGCGTCTTCATATTTTGGATCCAATTTGGGTTTTCGAATACAAAAGTTCGAATGGAGACAAAATTTCTCATATCCTGAATGCTCCTTGAGGTTATACGACCTGATTTAGGGTTCCCTTTTTGCTAATGAAACTCATTTCACATTCATAGTGCGTACAACCCTTATCATCATAAACTTCAAAAAAAATATATCAATCGATCGATTCACCAAAGAAACATAAACATGAAGGGGAAAGATGATGAAGTAGAACAATGAAGGGGAAGGAATTCATACCAGATTATAGTTCACTGATTAGAAGAATAGAATGATTGTGAAGCAGAACAACGAATTTGAATTTAGGGTTTCTCGGTTGAAAGGAAAGGGGAAATAAAGTGCAGGGGAAATAATCAATTTGAATTTTGAATGAGTTAAGTTGTTTTTGGAAAATTGAAAAGCCAGAGATGTCTGTTGTTTGAACCAGATAAGCTGGTTTGGGGAGAAAGAGAAGTTTCAGAGATATGCAGAATATACGACTTTGACTTTGTATTTTTCATAATTAAAAAAAATCAAAAAGTCTAGGAAAATGACATATAGGATTTCATAATTAAAAAAATTAAAAAATCTAGGAAAATGACACATAGGATAAAAATAAGGGGAGGGGCCTAGAATTGTGACACCTAGGATTGCAACGTTTTGCTTTATTATATAGGAAGGTGGATTTCCAGAAACACAAACCCTCTCTCTCTCTCTCTCTCTCTCCCTATCTCTTCACATCACCGCGTAGCCACCTCCCTTCTGCTACCCTCGTGACCCCCAACCACCATCTTCGTGTTCATCTTCCTCAACCCCACCCTGCAAGTGAACCCTTAGTTTCCTGACAAGATCTAGCTTCTTCAGACTTCCTCATCACCAACAACTTGAGCTGAAGCACCATTAAACAACGCCAGTGCGGAGGGTAGAGCCAACCTCAGGCCTAGCAGCCTTAACTCTGCCACAAGAACACCGTCGTTGTGATTGCGATCAGTGTCTCTGTCTTCATATATGCCCTAGAAGTCACCTGTTGGTAGATCCGATGGCGATTTGCGATTTGTAGGAATTTGTTAAATGATAACTTGGACGATTGTTAGCGGTGGCGTTATTGCGACACGATAATATTTACAGCTTGTGTCGAAAAGCGACCGTCAATTGCCTTCGTGCAGCGTTAGAAGTGTCTCTTATGGTAGTGGATCACTGATTAACTGTGGTTGCATCCGGTAGTTTTCATGAATTTGGGTGGTCAGCAAAGTAGAATGTAGTTGGACGATACAGGTTAATCAACAAGTTTCATGTATATTTAGGGAGATGATGGTCACACACACACACACACATATATATATATATATATATATGTGTGTGTGTGTGTGTGTATTGCATAAAGGGAAGGTTCATTTAACAAAGGGTAATTTTGTAAAACATTAAATAGTTTTTTCACTTATCTCATTTATTATCATCTTTGACTAATTAATTAGTCATAAAGACTATCATCTTCCACACTAACTTTTTTTGCCTACATACATCAAAAGTTATCCTACATATTTCAAAATTTACCCTACACGTTGAAAGTTATCCTACACAACTCGTAATTTATCCTATACACCTCGTAATTTGTCCTACACTTTAAATTATTTTACACTTTAAATTATTTTATTTTATTTTTTTGAAAAAAAAAATATATATTTTGAAAATAAGTTACAAAAAATTTAATGTAGTTAGCTGTAAAAAAGGAAGAGTACAAATTAATGATCTATATAGATTTACCAATTTACCCTTATAGTAACATTAAATACTAATATTAAATAAAGTAAAAATAAAATATTCTTATTGGTTGAAATTTCTTCTTTTTTTTTCTTACAAAAAAATTCTTCTTATTTGAACTCTCCACTATTTCATAATGCCAATAAACATTAATCAACATGAAGATGAGAGATTGTGAGTTTCAATGGTGAAGGAAAAAGAAATGGAAGAGTTTTCTTGTCATTTAAGACATTCAGTTTCTACATTCAAATTGAATGGTTCCACAACTTATTGCGTGATGATGAGGAATTAAACAATTTAAATGGGAATATTTGGTGCATTCATTCTAATTTGTTGAAATTACAATACATTTAATCAATTAATCAATTTTAGAATGCATAAATTTATTTAGAATAACAATTAATTTAGACTCTTCGCATGTCACCTTAACATTATAGGTTACAAATGTGTTGAAATCCCTAAAATGCCCCTAAAGTGTCTTAAATTTGTAGACAATGCGCAAGTTTACCCCCTCTAAAATAGTTTGGCTTTCTTGTACATGTTGCTTGAAGATTTGTACAAAATGTAAAATTACTATAAGGTTATAAAACCTAGTTTGCTTAATTAGGTAGTATATAGATATAGATATAGATATAGATATAGGGGAAGGTTAACGGTGCAATAGCCCTTATTGTGCGAAGTGTACCCGAGTAAATTTACGGATGTTATAAAATTTAAACCCTAATCACGCATGAATGAACACACATAATCACGCATGCATAAACCTAATCACACATTCGTTCAGCAAAATAACAGAAAATCACGCATTAGTACACCCTGATTACGCACGTTATTTGTTGGTCGCGTATGCTTCGCACGTTAAGAGACATTTATATTTTACACTTTTTCTATATATATGTATAGGGAAAGGGTAAAATGAGAAACAATTTGAGCTGTGAGAACCATGACAACTAAGCCTTTCAAAAGATTTTTTTCAGGAAAAACATTTTCGCAAAAATCTTAAAAAAATAAAAAAAAATGTCGCATGCAAAAAATGACATCGGGTTTAAAAGAAATTTTGGTAATGTAAAAAAAATTATATCGCTGTATACAAAATTTACATCAGGCATAACTACCGACTCGACAATTTTTTACAGATGTGTTTATAATATTTTCTTCTACGTTTGTGTAAAAAACTGGTGGCCCAACTCACGCGGAAAGTAGAAGTTCTCATGGTTCTCACAACTCGTGGTGGTTCTTAGTTGAACCGAATCATATATATATATATATATATATATATATATATATATATATAATACAAAACCCATATAAAACATAAACTTATAAGGTCCATTAAAAACTATCAAAATTCATAAGTTAAGCCCATTAGGTATTAACCCAATACCCATTTTATTTAAAAATAACTATCTATACTATATTATAATACATAAGGGAGTGACATTTTAAGATACCCAAAAAATAAGAACTTTTTATCTCTTAATTTATAAATACACCCCTAAAATAAGGGTAAATTGGTCTTTTAAACAATAATTATATTTTAGCCCCCTATCTTGTTACACTTCAATCTTTGAGATTTAACATAATTATAGGTAATTAATTACATTTTCCCCCTCCATAACAAACTTATAATTATTTTATGTATTTTTGTCATATCTAATAAACTATAATGTTTTAAAAAAAATCCAAAAGTACTGTGACGACCTACTCATTTTTTGTCGACATTTCAATAGTTGTCTTGGTCAGTATTGACATGTTGATTAAAAGGTACAAGTAGATGATGCCTTAATGTACAAGTGAATAAAGCCCAGCGTACTTAGTCATTATCCCAAAATGTTTAATAGCTACAAAATGTCAAGTGATTAAACACCATCAAGTTAATCATCTCATCTAAATTACACTTTAATCCCTCATTTTAACAAAATTATAGATAATTAGTTAGTAGTTACACTTTATCCCTTTATAAAAGACTAACTCGCCCACGATTTTTAAACAGTCATAACTTTTTTGGATGTTAATATATTTTTATTCTTAAATTACACCATATAAATGAGTATTTTTATTCTCCTTAATTTGAGTGTAGTATTGCTATAGTTTTTTTAATTAAAAATTTGATATTTTACATTATTAATGGTGTCTAAGGGTGAGTAATAACTGAATCGTTAACCAAAATCAACCAAAAACTGAGTTTACTGAAAACTAATTAACTGAAACCCAAGTTAACCAAAAACGCTTATCGATTATTTTGTACCCTCGTTTAACCAAAATTAACTAAACTGAACCATTCATATTTTCATATATTTCTATCTTTTATACCTGTTGTTTATGTATTTTATACTAGGGATATTGTATTTTATATTGGTGGTGTTAATCAATGGCTAGTTGGCCTTGGGCCTAATGTTAGGCATTATATTAATCAATGGCCAATTTAAATTATCCTGGTCTTATGCCAGTTTTCCTTCCTAGTCCAGTTCTTTGCAAGGTAATCAAAGATATCACATATGACAACAGTATCTCAACTATTAAATTCTAAGTACTACTTTAACATGTATTTAGTACATTATATCTTGCACTAAAAAAGGACGGTGGTAATCGAAAATAGTTTATGCTTTTTATATCTTAATTTCTATAATATTTTATTACTATATTTACATTTAGGTGTAATGTTTTCTTATTGTTGTTTATTATGTTTTGTTAGCAATTTTGTCTTAGCAAGGATACATAGAGTAAATTTGTTTACCTGAGCATACAATAAAAATATTCATGTGAATTTGCTTAGATTATTATCTTCATGTTGGAATTGTTTTACTACTAGGAGCTTGTAAGATGAGTGGGTTGGGTGCATTATGGAACGGGTAGTACGTTTCAAAACGGGCCATTTTAGTACACGTCTTTTACGGCTATTCATATCATAGCCGCCATATCCTTCGTATGCATATATATTTGGTTTTTAATGCTTAATTAATATATAGCATATATAGTGTCTGCTTTTCATGTGAAGGTTTGTTGGAAATGCAGAGGCACATCAAAGTGTCGAAGAAGAAAGCGAAGGTGGTGCATGTTGTTATTTCTGGCCATGATGTGGTTATGTGGAAGAGCCGAAATGAATGGGTTTTAGCGGAAAGCAATCATTCTTGCAGAAAATAGTCGAAAAGATCCAAGTTATTGGATTCCTATGGATCAGTAATTGAGCAATAATGAATACGCTTGGTTGGGAGGAATGGAAAGCGCTCTAAGTGTAATGATATAGATAGTTTGGTGGAATGTAATATGTATGATGTAACCACTTAGGTGTTTGGTTTTAGCTTTCGACTTTCCTTATATTAATAAAGATTTAGTTGGTCGTTCGAATATTTATGTCATAAAAGTAAGTGTTTTGAATTCATTTTGTCTCATCAACATACTTTTGAATTCATTATGTCACTTTGTTTTTAATACACGTAAGATCAGTTTGTTTGTATTATTTTCTTTATATATTAATAATTAAAATCTAAATAACTTTCTCTAGCCCGGGAAGCAATCCCTGGTGATAACTTACTAGTATATAAATATAAAATTATATTTATGCAACACATGTAATTGACGGGGTCCTACCCTACTTATGACAAATTAAATTAATATATCTACTTAAAATATCAAACTTATCTCAAATTGTAAAGTAAAACCCAAAAAAGAAAAATATGTCGTATGCTATTAGTTTATTATATTAATAGTTATCATCAATAATGCTATTAGTTTATTAAATTAATTGTTATCAATAAAAGAGAAAGGTTATTCTACAAGAGAAAATAAGTGTACCAAATGTAGGAGAGATGTTTGATCCTTGATTTGCAAGATCAATGGTTGAGATTAAGTGGTCCCCAAGTATAGAATTCACATAACTAAAAATAAAAACAAGGGAAATAAGTGGAGAAAATGACAAAACAGGAAAATCCAATGTTGTTGACTCATAAACCTACTACCCCCTTGATTTTCAAACGACTATAACTTTTTCATACGTTAATATTTTTTTTATAAAAATGACACTGTATTAACGAGCATTTCATTCTCCTTAATTCAAGCAGCCTATTGCTAGAGTTTTCTTTGAAAAAATTGCAGGATTTTGAATACTAATTACATGATTACGTGATTTTGAATACCTAGTAAATGACTACGTGATTTTAAATACTCATTACGTGATTACATGATTTCATATATTATGTGAGACCCCACTAAGTGATTACGTAATTACGTAACAATAGTTGACGATATATTATTACATGAATACGTGATTTTAAATACACATTTTGTGATTACGTCATTTCATTATGTGAAACCCCACTGAGTAATTACGTAAAAACAAAACATGTAAACCTAATATTTCAGGTATAATCACGTATTAAGGATAAATTATATACAAAACATCAGTCAAATCAACCTATAATAACAACATAATGTCGTATATTAGAGATTTAATCACGTAATAAAGCATAAACAATTGTGTTCTTATTATTGAATGTGTAATCACGTAATGGGTATTCAAAAATCACGTAGTCATGTACCGGGTATTCAAAGTTACGTAATCACGTAATGGGTACTGGGTATTTAAATCACGTAATGGGTACTGGATATTCAAAATCACGTAATCACGTAATGGGTATTCAAAGTCCTATAAATTAAAAAAAAACTATAGCAATAGGCTACTTGAATTAAAGAGAATGAAATGGTCGCTAAGTTAATACGCTGTAATTTAAAAAAAAAAATTAACGTATGAATAGTTATAGCCGTTTGAAAATCAAGGAGGAAACTAGTTCAAGCGAGAAAAGACTATGATACCCTTCCCCCCTTAAATTGAGAAACATAAATGTGTGGTCATGATTCTTTCCTACACTTTGTATGGAATTCTTGTCTTATACATGATCTTTTATCATTAATAAAAAACCAAAAATAGAACTAAAAGGTTTATAAATTAATAGTTATCAATAAAAAGCCAAAAATAGTTATCATTAAATTAATAGTTATCAATAGAAAGCCAAAAATTAAACTAAAAAGTTCATAAATTAATAGTTATCAATAAAAAGCCAAAAAATAGATATCAATAATAGTTATCTCAAATTGTAAAGTAAAACCAACAACAATAATAATAATAGGTATTTCAAATTGCAAAGTAAAACCAAAAAAAAGAAAAGATATGTTGTACTAAAAAGTTCATAAACCTCATCTTGAAAATTGAGGTGGGTAAAAATGTGAAAGGAGGTGTTGATAACAACAATAATAATAGTTATTTCAAATTGCAAAGTAAAACCAAAAAAAAGAAAAGATATGTTGTAGTAAAAAGTTCATAAACCTCATCTTCAAAATTGAGGTGGGTAAAAATGTGAAAGGAAGTGTTGATAATTGGGGGCAAAGGAAAAGTTTATGGGTGGTGGTCCATATAAATATCACTCATTACAAATGTAGAAATAATTATTTACTGATTTATACAAATGAATACCGAAATTTTAATAAGTCAAATATTCACTATGGTATATTACGGTTATAATATCAAAATTAAATTCATACCTAAATTATCTCCAAACTAATTTTCATTGTTATCTATAATTTAAATTTATGATTTAAAATCCCCATATATAATCCTTATTTAATAACAAGTTTCTTATTAAATTTAATAATATGTTTAGATCGTATAAAAAATGTAATCTAAGAAAAATCAATTTTTAAAAAAAAATAATAAATACGTACACTTTTTAATGTCACATTGTATCATTGCCCAGTGTAATACACAAGATAAAAAAAGACAGTTTTCTCTAGTTGTATGTTTCATGATGACAATAAATAAAATTCAAGGACAATCCGTATCCAGAATTGGTTTGTTTTTAAAATAACTGGCGTTTTCACATGGTCTATACGTGACTTTTTCCAGAGTCAAAATTATAGATGAACTTATACTGTTGATTGTAAAAATGGTCATCATCCGAGGAGGACATCCAATGTTGTCTACAAAAAAGTTTTTAGAGATTTATAGTTAGTATTTGTTAGATTTATAAAATGTAAATGTAACATTAATTTGTGATTTTCATTATTATATATAATGTAATATGTAGTTATTTATTAAAAATGTTTTATTGCATAATTCTCATTACCCAACCCGTGTGATTATAGTTTTAGTCCTTACAGTTTGGTATTTTCCACATTTACCTAAAACTTTCACTTTCTTTCAACTTAATTAGAGTTGTTAGTTACACTAACTATATTATGAGTTTACCTTCATATTTACATAAGATTGTTACCAAAAGAGGTTTAAATTACACAAATACTCCTTATAGTTTGGTCTTTGACATCTTGGACCCGAACTACAAACTTCCATTTTCCCATCTAATGTAAATCCTAAAATGGGATGTTACACATTCTCTATTTTTTTTCTTTATCGTACTCACACATACTTATTTTATTATTTATTTTTTTTCTCATTGTTATACACTCACAATAAATTATAGAGGCTTGGATTTGATATAGAGATTTGCTTTTATTTTCTCTAAAGTGTTCTCTATTATAGAGGAAGAGACCGAGTGATGTTTTGGATGCTTTCTTTAATTTTACGCTAAAATCTAGAGTATAAGATAATATAGAGGGTGGGATGTGAATGCTCTTAAGGATACAAAAAAAAAAAAAAAATTAACATGGAGTAACACCCTAGTCAAATTCCACATTGGTGGTGGGCAAGAGAGATTCTTGGTTCATAAGGAATGTCATGCCTCTTTAACCAACACATTTTGAGCGCATTGGCTATGGGGCACATGAAAAACTCCATAGTTAAGTGTGCTCAGGTGAGAGGTAGTACCAAGATGGGTGACGATCTGGGAAGTCTCCATTAAAGCAACCAAAAATAAATCCATGACTTCCTAGATGCACAACCCAAGCGGGGGGGGGGGGGGGGGGGGGACAGTATTAGTGGTACAAGATGCAAGATGTCTGGTATTAGAGCCACTCTTGTTCTGTTAGGGATGGTGGGGCATAGCCTCATCAAGGATGATGAGTCCCTAGGGGGTGTAAGGATACATAGAAAATTATAATGGAGCATTATAATGCTCTAGGAAAACCCCACATCGGTTGTGGCCAAGAGAGATTCTTGGTTCATAAGCATGCATCGCCTCTTAAATCATCAACACGCTTTAGGTGCATTGTTTGTGGATCACATGATATAACAACCCTCCAAAATATTTCCGACACCCCTAATATAATTAAAATGTCCCTATATGTCTTAAAACATACCCCGTATAAGAAAACCGAGCCCAAAATACCTTTATACAATTAAAAATAAAATAAAAATAACAAAATGAGTTTGTCGCGGGGCGCGACAGACTACTCTCGAGTCTTCGCGGGCCGCGACCGAGTGCCACCAAGCGAAACCCTAGCCCGCCACGTGGCAGGACATCCAGATAAGCTAGGCTTGTGATTCGACGAGGCTATGGCCTACACCCCTAGCTTGCGGGCCGCGAAGGACCCCTGTGTGGTCTACGCGGGGCGCGAGAGACTGGCGGATCACAACTATAAATAGAGGCCTTCAGCAGTTCATTTTCGTCGTTCAGTTTTTCAATCTCTCTCTCAATTTCTATATAGTATAAGCTATACTCGGGCATTATACCCCCTAAATAACGAAGTTCTGCCTCGTTGTAAGTATCATAACCCCCGGTTACGTATTAGATACACTGCCCGATTGATCTACGGTTCCGTAACGGCTGTCGTGGTTTTGCCCGACGTAGTCGTTGGAATGCCGTCTCGGGGAGGGTATTACTAATATAAATATTGGGTTATTATACTAACGCGTGTGCATTTGTGTAATTAATAGATAATCACCAAGAAATCCTTAAGGAAAACCCTAAGACAGCAATGTGAGTAATCCTCCTTTTTGCAAACTGTTTTTACAAAACCTCAAATGTTTTACATTATATTAAACAGTGATTGAGTATTTGTATTCTACAATTATCGTCGGTATGTTGGGGTTTTGTATACAAAATTTGTTACTACAGTGTGAGTAGTAACATGACCACAAGTCAGGTTGACAGTACCGTGGGAGGTAATTAAAGTAGATGGAAACAAATGTAATTGCGCGACCGCCCTCAATACTGTAAAACGGTTTTAAATGTCTTGATTAAACTGAGATTCACTCACTAGTATTTCCCACTGACAAAATGTTTTTAAACGCGTTTCAGGTAACAAAATGTGAAAGCCAAGTAGAAGCCAGCTGGACAACACTGAAGGCTTGGAAAAGTGGCTATAAAGTTACCTAAAATAAAGAGATGTTTTATTTAAATGAAATAGGGTTTATCTCTATAAAAATGTGTGTACTTGAAACTTTGGATTTTCCCATGTGTTTAATATTATAAAAAAGTGTGGTATTTTAATCTGATAAAATATTTCCTAACTACGGTCCTGATGTAAATTCCGCTGCCAAATTGATAAACATCGATAACCACTAAAATTGGTCGCGGCCGCCCGTTCCCGGGTAGAATAGGGGACGGGGGTTGCGACAGAAGGTGGTATCAGAGCTAAGCCACTGATTCAGCCACAGAAATGTTCTGCTGACACCAAAATTTATTCAATATGTTAGGAAATTAATTAAGGAACTACGTGCATATCTGTATATTATCGTTGTGTGTTATTTGACTATTTGTTAGTTTATAGTATGAGCGACCAAGGACCTTCAGACGCCTACCGTCAGTTGTCCGGCTCACCTAGGAACGAAGGCACCTCTTCACAGCCTACCCTCTCAGGGTATTCTGCTGACAATGAAGATGGGATATTCGTGTTCAAGGCCCAATCTGAAGAGCTATTTCCCTCCCAAGAAGAGAGGATGGTTCAGCAGAGGAGCGCATGAACGTAGGAAAAGGATGAAAAAGTTACAACAACAGCGTGCTTTAGCAGCCGTTAAGAGAGAAACAGATGCTCGCACCCAGGATATGCTCAATAGGAGTCTAGCAAATTTCCATATCTTAGCAACTACAGCTGCATACCCTAATCTAGAGCAACTTATAACACCCCAACCATTACCACTGTTTCCCACACAACCAATGGAAATTGAAGTTAACTCAGAAACTCAAACCCCAATGCCTGATTTTGACCCCACTGAGATACCTAGAATACCAGCACCCAATCCCTTAGACCCACACTACGACCCGTGGTTTGACGACCATAGGGATTACCAGCAACGCTACCCAATACTATAAGACGAACCCATGCCAAACCTAGCAGCCTACCCAGACTTGGACCCTCTAGATCCCTACTATGATAACGGCCAATACATCAGGGAAATTCTAGAGGATCCTTATCTTTACCAAGAACCCATGCCCCAGTTCCCAAACCCAGTACCCAGCCCCTGCACCCCCAATGAGTGCAGAAAATGTGCAAGAACTCCGAACCTTTGGTGAGGAGATTTTAGAAGGAAGCGAGAGAATGAGGCAAATAGGAGAACGACTCGTCTGAAAATATGACGAACGTAATATGGAGTTCTGGATGAACCCATACCAGTAAAAATAATAATAATAATAATAAAAAAATAAAAATAATAATATATAATATGTGTGTATGTTTGAATATATATATATATATATATATAGAGGGAGAGAGAGAGAGAGAGAGAATAGCTACGGATGCCTAATAGTATTGTAATTTCAATTTCAGTTGTATTGTAATATATATGGATGCATAATATAAAATAGAGTAAGTCGCAATGTTCGACGATTTTGATCAATATGTGTGATCGTTTGCATTATTGTGATATTAATATGTGGTAAATGTTTAAAATTCAGATGGACAACGAAGTGAACCAAGAAAACCAGAATGATAATAACCAGAATCACGATAACCCGAACAACAATAATAATGGAAACCAAGTGGATAACAGTGTCATCCAACACATAGTAGCACAAGGGATAATAGATGCAGTGCCATATATTATCAAAACGATTAAGGAAGCAGATAATAAAAGTAACCATGATAGTAAACGACCCACTGAACCAGAACACAACGTAAACAATGGACCCATACTTCAAGTGCCCATTCCCAAAAGAAGAAGAACCATGTCTTATGGTTGTTCTTATAAAGAATTTTGGTCTTGTAAACCAATGGAATTCGCGGGCAATGAATTGGCCATTGCAGCTCTACGCTGGATAGAAAAGACTGAGGCAGTCTTAAAAATAAGCAAGTGCGCAGAAGAGGATAAGATAATGTTTGCCTCTAATCTATTTAAGAACTCAGCATTAGAATGGTGGAACACTATCCTCCAGTCTAGGGGAAGTGACTGGGTTTACAATATGGAATGGGAGGAATTTAAGAATATGGTAGAAAGGAAATTCTGCCCTCCCAATGAAAAAGAACAGATAGCAAATAAGTTCCTAAACCTTAGAATGACTGGAGTGGATAGTAAAGGTTACACTATGTTATTCTTTGAATATGCTAGAATAGTGCCAACCCTTGCATCACCAGAACCAGTATTAATCTCCCGTTACATATGGGGATTAATCAGCGAGATTAGGCATGTAGTCAAGGCAGCTAGACCTCAAACTATAGAAGAAGCTGTAGAATTAGCAAACACCTTGACTGATGAATTAGTGCGTACATGAGAAGAAGACCAGAGAAGGAACCTTGCTCAACGGCTTACCCAAGAATTTCGTTATGGAAATTCCAACCGTGGGAAAAATGTAGGTTCTACCTCTGCACCTTATTGTAAGGCTTGAAAGAAGAAGCATTCAGGAAGATGCTCCACTTACTGCAATTTCTGCAAGATACCAGGACTTAAAGAAGAAGATTGAAGGAAGAAACCTAATAATGGAATGTGCTTCAACTGTGGAGAAAAGGGTCACATCAAGCCAAACTGTCCGAAACTAGTTCCAGCCATGAACAACAAGACTACTAAAAATGCTAGGGCATTTGTTCTGACTGCGAAAGAAGCCAAGATGATTCCGGACGTGATCACTGGTACATTTTTAGTTAATGATGTTTTTGCTAAAGTATTATTTGACTCTGGTGCGAACCAAAGTTTTATTAATACTTCATTTTGCAAACTTCTCAATCAACCATTAACTAAACTCCCACAAGAATGTTTAGTAGAGACAGCAAATGGGGAAACCATTAAGATTTCTGAAATCTTGCAGAGAGCAAGAATAGAATTTTTAAATCAAAAGTTTATTACAAACCTTTACCCAATGAATCTGGCAGGATTTGATGTTGTATTAGGAATGGATTGGTTAATAGCCAATAAAGCCAGTATTCTATGTGATCAAAAGTCAATCCAAGTAAATTCACCAAGGGGTGAAAAGATCACAATTAAAAGAGATAAGCCCTCTAGATACACGAAACTCATCTCTGTGATGAAAACAACAAGTTACATAAGAAAAGGATCATTTGTGTATTTGATTTCCATAATCACTAACACTAAAGGAAAAAATTGAAAGATATTTCAGCAGTACCTCAGTTTACAGATGTGTTTCCAGAAGAATTACCAGGACTACCGCCAGACAGGGAAGTTGAATTCAGAATCCACCTGCTACCAGGGACAGCACCAATTGCCAAAGCACCTTACATCTTGGCACCAGCCGAAATGCAAGAGTTAAAGAAACAGTTAGACGAATTGTTAGAAAAAGGATTTATACAGCCAAGTTCATCGCCATGGGGAGCACCGATCTTTTATTCGTTAAGAAGAAAGACGGATCAATGCGTATGTGCATTGACTACCGCGAATTGAACAAGGTCACGATTAAAAATCGGTACCCATTACCAAGAATCGATGATCTGTTCGATCAATTGCAAGGAGCTTGATTTTTCTCTAAAATCGATTTACGCTCAGGATATCATCAATTAAAGGTACAGGAAGAGGACATTCCTAAGACCGCTTCTAGAACAAGGTATGTCCATTATGAATTTACTGTCATGCCATTTGGTTTAACCAGTGCTCCAGCTGCATTTATGGACCTGATGAACCGAATATGTAAGCCATATTTGGATAAATTCATAATTGTGTTTATAGATGATATTCTCATTTACTCTAAAAGTAAAGAGGAACATGCAGCGCACCTGCACGCACTTCTAATTTTATTGAGAAAAGAAAAGCTTTATGCAAAGTTTTCAAAGTGCGAGTTTTGGTTAGAAGAAGTGCAGTTTCTTGGACATTTAGTTAATCATGAAGGAATTCATGTGGATCCCACCAAGATCGAGGCAATCACTAAATGGAAAACCCCTGAGTCACCAACCGAGGTTAGAAGTTTCTT
The DNA here is from genome assembly GCA_030545235.1 of Helianthus tuberosus. Taxonomy (NCBI): domain Eukaryota; kingdom Viridiplantae; phylum Streptophyta; class Magnoliopsida; order Asterales; family Asteraceae; genus Helianthus; species Helianthus tuberosus. The sequence continues at coordinate 155,744,986 of CM060409.1, forward strand.
AGGATTGGCCGGTTATTATAGAAGATTTATTCGAGATTTTTCTAGAATAGTCATTCCCTTAACTAAGCTAACCTGTAAATCTGTTAAGTTTGAATGGGGACCAAAACAAGAAGAAGCTTTTAGAATTCTTAAGCAAAGACTAACCAACGCACCCATACTAGCATTACCAGAAGGAACTGAGGACTTTGTAGTCTGTTGTGACGCTTCTCAATTAGGTTATGGATGTGTGTTGATGCGGCGTCAAAAGGTTATAGCTTATGCATCTAGACAACTTAAGAATCATGAAGAGAATTATTCAACCCATGATTTAGAATTAGGAGCCATAATTTTTGCTCTGAAGATTTGGAGACATTACCTTTACGGTAGTAAGTTTACCATTTTTACAGATCATAAGAGTTTAAGGTATGTTTTCGGACAAAAGGAGTTGAATATGAGGCAAAGACGCTGGATGGAGATACTTAGTGATTATGATTGTAATATCCAGTATCATGTAGGAAAGGCAAATATAGTAGCTGATGCTTTAAGTCGAAAGTATCATGAAAAGCCAAAAAGAGTACGATCTCTTAAATTAAATCTACAGGTAGATTTAAATGAACAAATTAGAAAAGCACAAGAATCAGTAATCAAGGATGATACTGAAAAATTGAAAGGAATGATTAAGGAATTAGAACAAGGAACAGATGGAATTTGGAGATTTCATAAAAAGAGGACGTGGATACCTAAATTAGGAAATCTACGCCACCGTATATTAGAAGAAACCCATAAGTCTAAATACACGATGCATCCAGGAAGTGATAAGATGTATCAGGATTTAAGAAAGAATTTTTGGTGGATAGGAATGAAGAAAGATATAGCAGCTTATGTTTCTAAGTGTTTAACCTATTCACAAGTTAAGGCAGAGCACTAGAAACCCTCAGGTTTGTTGCAGCAATTAGAAATGCCAGTTTGGAAATGGGAATTGATAACAATGGATTTTGTTACTAAATTAACCAAAACAAGGAAAGGTAATGATACAATCTGGGTGATTGTAGACAGGCTAACTAAGTCAGCTCATTTCCTACCAATGAAGGAAAATTTCAGTATGGAACAGTTAGCTAAGTTATATGTAAATGAAATAGTTTCATTACATGGAATTCCTTTATCAATTGTGTCTGATAGAGATAGCCGTTTTACCTCTTATTTTTGGACAAGTTTCCAAAAAGCCATGGGAACCAAGCTCAATCTAAGCACTGCTTACCATCCTCAAATGGATGGACAAAGCGAAAGGACAATTCAGACAACGGAGGATATGCTTAGAGCTTGTGTAATTGACTTCGGAGGTAATTGGGACGATCACTTACCATTAATAGAATTTTCTTATAATAACAACTATCACACAAGTATCAATGCTGCACCATTCGAAGCACTTTATGGACGAAAGTGCCGAACTCCAATCTGTTGGGCAGAGATTGGAGACAATCAATTATCTGGACTAGAGATAGTGCAAGAAACAACCGACAAGATTATTCAAGTCAAGGAGCGGCTGAAAGCAGCACGTGACCGACAGAAAAGTTACGCTGATCATAGACGAAAGCCACTGGAATTTCAGGTAGGAGACAAAGTGTTATTGAAAGTTTCTCCTTGGAAAGGAGTGGTAAGATTCATCAAAAGGGGAAAACTAAGACCCAGGTATGCTGGACCTTTTGAAATTATTAGAAGAATAGGACCTGTAGCCTATCAGCTACAACTGCCAGAGGAAATGGCAAGAATACAAGATGTATTTCATGTATCTAATCTCAAAAAGTGCTTAGCTGATGAATCACTGGTAGTACCTCTTAAAGATATAGAGGTAAATGAGCAGTTAAAATTTGTGGAAAGACCTCTACAAATTGAAGAAAGGAAAACCAAAAATCTCAAACACAAGAGATTAGTTCTAGTCAAAGTAAAATGGGACTCCAAAAGAGGACCAGAGTACACTTGGGAGCTTGAATCAGAAATGGAAAGGAAATATCCACACCTGTTCCAGTAGACCTCAAGGACGAGTTCTAAAATAAGGTAGGGAGGATATAACAACCCTCCAAAATATTTCTGACACACCTAATATAATTAAAATATCCCTATATGTCTTAAAACATACACCGTATATGAAAACCTAGCCCAAAATACCTTTATATAATTAAAAATAAAATAAAAATAACAAAATGAGTCTGTCGCGGGGCGCGACAGACTACTCTCGAGTCTACGCGGGCCGCGACCGAGTGCCACCAGGTGAAACCCTAGCCCGCCACTTGGCAGGACACCCGGATAAGCTAGGCTTGTGATTCGACGAGGCTAGGGCCTACACCCCTAGCTCGCGGGCCGCGAAGGACCCCTGTGTGGTCTATGTGTGGCGCGAGAGACTGGCGGATCATAACTATAAATAGAGGCCTTCAGCAGTTCATTTTCGTCGTTTAGTTTTTCAATCTCTCTCTCAATTTCTATATAGTATAAGCTATACTCAGGCATTATACCCACTAAATAACGAAGTTCTGCCTTGTTGTAAGTATCATAACCCCCGGTTACGTATTAGATACATTGCTCGATTGATCTAGGGTTCCATAAAGGCTGTCGTGGTTCTGCTCGACGAAGTCGTTGGAATGCTGTCTCGGGGAGGGTATTACTAATATAAATATTGGGTTATTATACTAACGCGTGTGCATTTGTGTAATTAATAAATAATCACCAGGAAATCCTTAAGGAAAACCCTAAGACAGCAATGTGAGTAATCCTCCTTTTTGCAAACTGTTTTTACAAAACCTCAAATGTTTTACATTATATTAAACAGTGATTGAGTATTTGTATTCTACAAATATTGTCGGTATGTTGGGGTTTTGTATACAAAATTTGTTACTACATTGTGAGTAGTAACATGACCACAAGTCGGGTTGACAGTACCGTGGGTGGTAATTAAAGTAGATGGAAACAAATGTAATTTCGTGACCGCCCTCAATACTGTAAAACGGGTTTTAAATGTCTTGATTAAACTGGGATTCACTCACCAGTATTTTCCACTAACAAAATGTTTTTAAACGCGTTTCAGGTAACAAAATGTGAAAGCCAAGTTGAAGCCAGCTTAACAGCATTGAAGGCTTGGAAAAGTGGCTATAAAGTTACCTAAAATAAAGAGATGTTTTATTTAAATAAAATAGGATTTATCTCTATAAAAATGTGTGTACTTGAAACTTGGGATTTTCCCATGTATTTAATATTATAGAAAGTGTGGTATTTTACTTCGATAAAATATTTCCTAACTACGGTCCTGATGTAAATTCCCCTGCCAAATTGATAAACACCGATACCACTGAAACTGGCCGCTGCCACCCCTTCCCGGGTAGAATAGGGGACGGGGGTTGCGACACTTGAAAATAGTAAGAAGATGGGTTACCTCATGGGAGGTCTCAATCGGGACCAATATTGGTGGTACAAGAGGCAAGATGTTTGGTATTAGAGCAACTCTTGTTCTGTTAGGGATGGTGGGGCATAGCCTCATCAAGGATGATGAGTCCCTAGGGGGTGTAACGATATATAGAAATTATAATGGATCATTATAATGCTCTAGGAAAACCCCACATCGGTTGTGGCCAAGAGAGATTCTTGGTTCATAAGCATGCACCGCCTCTTAAATCATCAACACGCTTTGGGTGCATTGTTTGTGGATCACATGAAAACTCCACATTTAAGTGTGCTTAGGTGGGAGTAGTACGAAGATGGGTTACCTCATGGGAGGTCTCAATCGGGACAACTAAAAATAAATACGTAAGTTTTTGAATGGGTAACCCATCGGAGGCAACACATACAATATTAGTGGTACAAGAGGTCGTATGTTACATAACTACCACCTAACCTTGCGGTGAATGTGTATCCTGGTTGGATTCAGCTATTGTGTTTGTAGAATTCGCTTGTTTTGAAATTAGACGAATAAATGCATCATGAGCGTCATCTCGACAGTTAAACCTCGTGATTGATTTCTGGCTTAAGACAAAGTTCGATAATATTTTTATATATATATACAAAGATGGCTACACAATATTAAATTGCATTGAATGTGAAATGAATATCTTATCCTCCAAGAAGAGTATTGGTCAAAGACTAATCATCGTTTCAATGTTGTCGTCATCAATATTACAACATGGGAGACTCGTTGCATGTCGTGTCTTGTTGTGTTCGGTCCATTTATGATCCACTAAAAACATGCTAAATAATATCTTAGAATTTGTAATCATACTTAATCCATCTAGTTTCGAGATTTAGTGAAGATTATTGAAGCCTTGAATGATAAATTAAAGTAAAATTAAGGCTAAGAAGTGCAATTAAGTTGTGTGATCACAATATTTTGTGCTTTATAATCACCCAGAGTTTTGAGAAGCAAATTTCAAGTGAATGTGTATCATTTTTGGTTGTTGCCCTTGTGGTTGTGGAATTAGACCATGGCCAATGGAAAACATTTATCTTGCATTTGGCTAATGTGGCATATTCTTCGAATATGTAAAATCTCGTATTGACTTATTGAATTAAACCAAGTTACATGATTAACAAAAGGAAGTTTTATATGATGTAATGTAATATTTGATTACAAAGTACTGGTCATCATTTTTAAATCCCAAGGACATTAACAAAAGACGGAAAATTAGTAATCATTCGGGGATGTTTGGTTCTTCACATAGCTTGATCTTCCATCCGGTGCTTTCTAAAAAGATTATCTACCATAAAATTTCATTTAAACAATAAAGAAAACATTTTGGCAAATTCTGACGATCCCCACTCATCGTGGGGGATTCATCTTGGTCCATCGCGTGGCGCGAGGGGTTGGGGTTGATTGTTGACCCGCCCCGTTGACTTCGACTCTCCGCGCGCCGTAGGGGGGCCTGGGTCTTTCCCTCGCGTGGCGCGATGCGACGGAGCCACATCTTCAGGAGGTTTTTGTGACAACCCGAAATTTCAAGGTCTTTCCTCTACGCACCACTTGTTTCACAATATTGTTTTCACAGTTCATTTTATGTTGTGTACAATATTTGATTTACTATAGTATTGTTACGTTTGAGTGTTACGAGTGTTATGTGAAAACTTAAGGGTTAGTCATAACATGTTCATGTTTAACTCTGGATTCCACAACACACTTGACGAAGAATCACACTCGACGAAGAATTACATTTGACGAAGAACTAGAGTTCTTCGTCATATAGTTCTTCGTCACATGCTGCCCTCGACGAAGAAGGATTCTTCGCCGCACAAATGTATTCTTCGCCAAAAAGGGGCTTCGGCCCAGGTTTGTTCGTGGCCTAGAAAGGGTTGGACTATTATTTTAATTGTATAAACTCTCATAACCGTAAACACAAACCCTAAAGTTCTCTCCCTATCTTTTGAGCGTCGGCAGTGTTGAGTTTTGAGATCTTTCCATCCCAATTAAGCTAATCACTTTGGTATCATGGTTAGTATTCATCCTTGTCCATTGTTAAAATCCTGATGTTGTGATTATATGTGAGACTAGGGTTACATTATTAGGATTGAAGATTTAGAATTGCATGATCGGGGGGGGGGGGGGATTCGATGATTTGTATGCGGTTATGTTCATGTTGTGGTTCGATAAATTCTGCGTAATGAATTGATGGCATGATAGAATAACATCCGATTGTGTATGGTCAGTGAGTGCTACGTTTTGATGATGAAACTGTTACGTTATAGGTAGTCGATGATTGTTCATAATTAGGGTTGTTTGAACTTGTAAAATAAATGTTTTTTGATCCATTAATCCTACTAAAAATGTGTTAATTGTTGTTATGTGATTAATGAGTTGTAACTGTCTGACGAGGGGCGACGAAGGACCCCCCACGAAGAATCTAGTCCAACGAAGACTCAGATTCTTCGTTGACTGATTTTTTACGAACCTTTGTGGTTCTTCGTTAAACCTCATCTCGACGAAGAATAGGTACTTCGTCATACCTCATCTTGACGAAGAATAGGTACTTCGTCTGTTAGTGCATACATCTGTCGACTTCATCTTGTATCGAGTCTTGTACTAGATATGTTAAATCAGGGCACGTTGTTCGAGAAAATTGGTGAAAATAGGATGTGTTTATGAGAATTTCGCTTGAAGGAAGCCATTTCGCTTGAAATGACATTGTTAGTTTCAAGCGAAATCACATGTAGTGAGTTCGCTTGAACTGGACCCGGTCACTCTCAAGCGAAACCCCTAGTCTATAAATAGGCTTCAAGCGAATTCTTTCAAAACAGTTCTTGAAATTCATACCGAGGTGCTGCCGGTTTGATTCTTGAGTGTAATCAGTGTAATATCAATTAAAACAGTGTTTAAAGTGAATTGCAAGCTGTGTTTACCTTTGTTTCTTGTTTTCCGCACCTGAAACAAAGTAAAACTCCTCTGAACGACTCATTCGGGTCATCACACGATCCTACAATTGGTATCAGAGCTCAGGAGGAGGAGTTCTGTACAATTCAGCCTGAAAATTTCTGTTTTTCTACACTTTCTTTCGAAATTTCAAGGATTAACGGTTCAAATCAGACAAATTTTTCACAGAATGTGTAAAAGTGCATTTTAACAAACCCTTGAGAGTTTCAAATTAAAATTCGGACTAAAAATGGGTAAAATTGATCTTCGAAGTGGTTCCGCTTGAACGGTTCATTGGTGTTTCCGCTTGAGAACAACTTATTTCGCTTGAAAAATTATATACATTTCAAGCGAACTAAGTCATTTCGCTTGAAATAGAAGGTATCGCTTGAAAAATCATTTTTCGCTTGAAATTCAAGCAAAATCAGGTGATTTCGCTTGAAAGACTTATCTCGCTTGAAGTTGTTTGCAGGTTGTTTTCACTTGAACAAGTTATATTTCGCTTGAAAGTGGTATCTCGCTTGAAAGTGCTGTTTTGTGAAAAAGTTTCCGAATCATGAGTGAAGAATTTTACAACACGTTTGCAACATCTCCGATTGCTCCAGCTTCAATTGCTCAAAACATGAATCTGGAAAATGAAACCGGAACTACACAAAAACCCCCGAAGCTAATGAGCATTGAAGAATATTACGGATGGAAAGATCGCTTCGAAAACTGGGTTCAAGCCAATCATCTTAGATCATGGGAGTGTATTCTGAAGAGATATGTACTACCTCGTACTGAATTGCAAACTGAAAAACAAATCTCAGAATTTAATGACCAAGAACGGGAAATGTACCGAGCTGAAAAGATGATGATATGTTTGCTCCAACAAGCCATTAAAGAAGACATCTTTATCTTGCTTCAACGTGATAAGACCTCAAAGTCAATCTGGGATGCTCTTAAAGTCAAGTTTGAGGGTAGTGAGAATATGATTAAGAGTAAAAAGGCATTGCTTAAAAAAGAATTTGATCTATTCACTAGTTTGCCCGGGGAAGATACAAAGAAGCTAATTGAACGATATTGCCACTTAGTGCGATCCATGTCAATGCTGAGCATAACAAAAGATCGTGAAGAATGGGTCGACAAGTTAGCTGATGCTTTACCGCAAAAGGAATGGGGAACTTACTTGATGATTCTGAAGAATACTGGTGTTTATGATGGGTTGACAATTTCTCAGTTCATTGAGAAGATAGAAAGTCAAGATCTGGAACAGCAGAAGATTGCTAGGATGAACAATCCAAGTAGTCAACAAGACGTGAAAATGTACTACAAAGGAAGTATTCCAGAAATTGAAAGAAGTCCGAAGATTCAAACTGCTTTTAGTGCTGGAGAATCATCTGAAAAAGCTGATCAAAGTTCAAACAAAAGTAGTGGATTCTCTTCATATCCAAGTGTTAATCCAAAAGAAACAACATCAAGTTTTCAGCATCAAAGTTCAAAAACTGGAAATGGTTGTGTGATACAATGCAGTATTGCTCTAAATCTTCCTGATGGTCAAAGTTTTTCTGAAGAAGTAGCAAAAGATCATATGGCATTACTTGGTTCCGTGCTACTATCCTATGAAGGTTTGGTTGCAGAACGGATCGGGAATCCTATGCTAACAAAAGAGGATTACAATCAGATAGACGCTGAAGAAATGGAGCTCATGGACATTAAATGGTGTCTAGCTAGTGTCTTAAGAAGAGCAGAAAAGTTTAAACTGATTACCGGAAGAAATGACTTTCTTGATGCACATGTTTCAACTTTGGGTTTTGATAAATCTAAAGTTACTTGTTTTCGATGCAGGGAGAAAGGTCATTTCAAGAGAGAATGCAAGAATAGAGAGGCAAATGATCCAAAGAATCCGTTTGGAAAAGATGACTACTATAGGAAAGCTATATATCAACAAGTCGGTCAACAACAACAACAAGAACCACAAGTGGCTCATGGTAGAAAAGTGATAGAGGATTCTTCAAAGAGAGCCTGTTTGGGAAATCAAGAAAGTTTCAGCTGGGAAAAATTCATTTCATCTGACAACAAAGCATGCTTAATCAATCAAGATGATGAAAGGTTACCTGAAAGGTTCAGCTGGGATATGTTTGCTGATGAGAATGGGAATTTCAAAGCTTTCATTGCCAAGATTGTGAAAGAACCAGACATGTTCACCGAGTGGATGAAATCCATTGGTGTTAGTGTGAAGAATGAAGATGAAAAATCTGTTTCATCAGAAGAAAGCTCACAGAGTTCAGATGAAAGTTTACAAAGTGATGAAAGTTCAGAAAGAGAAATTGTTTTTGATCAAACACCATCTGATTCTGGTTCTTCGGATGATAGTTCTGATAAATCAGTAGAGTTTGATCAATCACCAACTGATGAAAGTAGTGATGATGAAGAAGAAAAACATATTAATATTGCAAAATCTCATCTTTCTCCTGAAAGTTTTCATTTTTATTTTGCAGATCGCTTGGAGAAGCTGAAGGAGAAACGTGCAGCAAAAGAAGTTCAAAAGGAAGAAGTTAAAATTGTTACTAAGGAGGTTGTTGAAACAGAAAAGGTAACTGAAGCAGAAAAAGTAGTTGAGGTGGTGAAAACAATTGAAGTAGAAAAGATTGTGGAAATTATCAAGCCTTACTTAAAGTGTTTGGAACCATGCAAGGAATGTGTAGCAAAAGAAGAGAAGCTAGCTGAGTTTGAAAAGATGAAAGAACAATTGCTGTTCAATCTCAACTATGTAAAGGAGTCTTATGATGTTTTGAACAGAACAGTAACTGGTCTTCAAAAGACAAACTCTGAAAGAGAAAATGCTTTGACAATGATGAATGCAACGATGATGACAAAACAGAAAGCTATTAACTTCTACATCGAAGAAAGTGCAAAGTGGAAGCAAGAGTTAGAGACCGAGAAAATTGAAAATGAGAGGATCAGACGATTATTACTGAGTTATTCTAGTTCTGATTATCTTATTGATCGAATTTATCCAACTGTTGCAGGTTTTGAAGCCTTTAAAGATGATGAAAAGCCAAAGAAGAAGGATACAGGTAAGAAACCGAGTGTTAGCTATAACAAGTGTCCGCCTCCAATCTGGGAAGGTTATTCTCCTAGAAAACCAAATGAGGAGCAAGTTCAAAAGGCTGTCAATATAAAACTGAAGTCTGATATAACCGATGAATTACCAGAAAACATTAACGTCACGTTCACCTCGTCTGACACTGATCATGAGTCTGAGTTAATAAAAAAGGTGGTCGATCAGGTGTTAGATACTGATGAGGAGTCTGAGTCAAAGTCTGAGTCTGGAGGTTCAAGTTCGTCAGTCAACAGTCCAAAATCTTCAGTTAAAAAGGCTTACAGTAAAGAGTTTTTGTTATCAAAATTGAATTTGAATGATGAAACATTCGAAGTAGCATATACTTTGAATGATTCTGACAAATTATATTCTAATAAAGAGTTTCCAATAAGAAGTGTTAGAACTGAAATGATTAAAAAGGTTTTCAAAATGACAGAAATTAATATTTCTGAAATAAAAGATGTAAATCTTATTAAAAAAACTAAAAAATACACTTCAAGGGTTCAACAACGATTAAACAAGAAAAAGGGTTACAATTTTGGTTCTGGTTTTCAAAAGAAACCAAACCATAATGGTAGCTACAAAAAGAAAGGTTTAGGTTTTATTCCACCTAAAAATTATAAAAATGATAAAGTTTCTAAAAAAAGTACAAAATTTGTTTCAGGTGGAAATGCAGAAGAAACCGTTCTGGAAACAATCAAACCAGGAGTTTCTTGCTGAACAGAAGAGAAAAGGAACTGGAGTTTTTCAAAGGAAGGATACTCAAACCTGTTTCAAATGCAATGAAGCCGGTCATATTGCATCAGTTTGTTCTCAAACGGCAAAACTAAAACAGGGAGTATCTGAAAAAATGAAAGAAAAAGTTGTTGATGTTGAACCACCAACTGAAAAATTCAAAATTTTTGAAAATTCGATTTATGAAGTTGGTGAGAGTTCAAAGAAAATTTTTTACAAAAAGAAAGCAAAAGATAACCAAATGTGGGTTGTCAAGAAGGGTGATGTAAAAGTCGGTGATGAATCTGAGTCCACAAAATCAGTGGAGCCACAAGTTGAAGATGATGTTAAAATTCCATCTTTGACGTTTGAAAAAATTAAGAAAAAGGTTGGTAAGGTTGAAATTTCAAATCAATTTTTTTCTGATACGAAGGAATTTGATGTTGAAAAAGTTTTTAATGGAAATGTTAAGAAATTTTTTGGAAAAATGGTCGAGGGAAAGGCTAAAGGGGTTAAAGATTTCTATGCAACAAAGAAAGCAACATATAACCCTACTGAACAAGAGTTAAAAACACCCAAGGTTGGTAAGACTTGGGTGGAAATTCTTTTCCCTTGAAAAATCTGGACTTGCCGGAGATCCCAAGTTTGTAATTGTGGATCAGGAATCGGCATCTTTCTTGATAATTGATTTTGTGAATGAATTTCATAATGGTTAAATTTTTACAGGTTAAGTGTGAATTGCCAGAGCTTCCAGGTTGGTAAGTGTGAAGCAGGAATCGGCATCTTTGTTGGTAAAATGAATTTGTGTAGACGTTTTATTCCTACAACTGGTACTGAGGTTTTGTTTTGACAAAGTAATTACTCAAGATCATTAATTTGAACTTGATGTAATTCTCATACAAGTGGTATTTGAAAAACAGTGTGATGAACCAAACTCTAACCTACAAGTGGTAAAATCAACAAAACTTTTTTTCTGGAAAAATCATTTTGGTTAAACCAAACTTAAGTGTTTTGAAATCATTATAAGAAAATAGTTTTGTGAAAGGGGGAGTTCTGATTGTTTATGCCAAGTGGATGGCGATTTGAAGCAATTCGATATCGGTTGTCAAGTTGTGTACAATTTATTTTAAAATTTCTGTTAATGTGTTTGCATTTTAGGGGGAGTAGAAATTTTATTTTTCAGAAAATTTTCAGAAAATTCAAAAACATTAGAAAATTTGAAAAAGACAAAAACATGATAAAATTAAAAAATGAGTTTTGGTGTCAAAGAAGAGGAAATGATAGTACATCAGTAGACAGTTACAGTATGCTAAAGAAATGTAATGATTAAATAGTGTTAAACAGTCTCACTGATGATATGCCGATAGGTTTTTACACATTTAGTAAGCTTTTACGGGATATAAACTTAAATTCAAACTTACTTATTTTGTGGGGAACACTACTTGGATATATAGGTAACCCCTTAAATTTCGTTTGAAAGGTCCCTCTTTCTGAGATACTAGGTCTTTATGCTCAGTGATATCTGGGGTATTATTCCAGAACTTCTGCTGAATGGAAGTTCTGACCTAGTCCTCGAATAATACTTTCCGCATGCTTGAAAAATAGCGCCGCCCTCAGCATAAATGATGAGACAATAAAATTGCTAATCAATGCTGTTGTAAAAAAGATCCTCTAAAGGGGACACACCCAAAAGTTGAGTCATGATCTCTCTACTGAACGGTAGTTCTGACCTGAGCTCTCATGATTTTTCATAATTTATAATCCCTTACAGATATCATCTGTGGTATACTCACCTGTAAGACTGAATATTGGGATCTGGATACGGGAGTATATTCAAGAGGTGGGACACATGAATGAGTTTAAGTTCTTAATAAACCTACCTCATATCCTGAATTAGTTGAAATTTGTGTGAAAATTTAAGTGGATCAGTATATCGGCAATCTAAGTGAATTGTTTAATACTTAATGTGTAACTAAGCTCAACGGTACTGGTGACTTCTCAAAAACTGATATGATCCTCTTGCACAAACTCACAAAAAATATTGTTTGTAAATATTTCTTTACTGCATTTCATTTAAATTCAAAAATCCAAAAAGATTTTTAGTGTTCAAAAAGATTTTTAGTGTCTCATCATTTACAAGTGGTATCAGAGCTCAGGACGAGGAGTTCATACCATTGCAGCTTGAAATCATCGGATTTTCTTACTTCTACTCATTCTTTTCTGATTTGGACATAGTTTTACGGTTGAAATGGCCTGAAACTCACATATATTGAGCGAAACATAGAGTTAACTAATCCCTGAGTGAATTGGACTTAAAATCGGTCAAATTCATATAAAAACTTGATATTTCGCTTGAAAACCGGTTCGAAAAAGATGACATCATCATATTTCGCTTGAAATTTTCAAGCGAAACCTTTTAAAATCGTGATTTAGCTTGAAATACCTTGTTGGTTTCGCTTGAAAAGTACATTTAATCAGATTTCGCTTGAAGTATACATATTTGTTTGATTTCGCTTGAAGGGTTTCGCTTGAACTTGATTTGCTATTTAGCTTGAAGAGCTTATCTCTTTAAAGCTGATTTCGCTTGAACAGATTCCGCTTGAATCTGTATTTTTCAAAATCAAGAAATTTCTAAGTGTTTGTTGATTTTTCAGGCACGTACTAGATGGATGATCTATTCATGAATCCGTTTAGCGATATGTATGCCTTTGCTGGAAATTCTGGAGACGATACTTCTTCTAGCAACACCAATGAGAACACGCCGAATACGAAGAAAAGTTTATCGGATGCACTGAGTGTGGAAAGTGCTTTCGGAACTTATAACAAACCCCCGAAGTTGATGGCTATCGAAGAGTACAGTCGGTGGGCAAAGAAGTTTGAAGAATGGTTGAAGGCCTTTGCATATCCTAGCTGGAAGAGTCTAAAGAATGGATACATTGATGGAGGCAAAACTGGTGAAAGCTTGACATCATCTGATGAAATAGAATCGTTTGTTGCTGAGCAAAAATGCATCGCACTGCTGTTTCAATCTGTCCGAGAAGATATAATATCCTTGATCGAGTACAAGAATTCTACGGATCTCTGGAACAAGTTGAAAGTTAAATGTTTGGGAAGTGCAGAAATTGTGAAAAACAAAAAGAAACTGCTTAGAAAAGAATTTGATTTATTTGGTTGTTTAAAAAATGAATCAGTTTGTAAAATGATTGAGAGGTTTGGGCACCTGAAGCTGGAGTTGGCGAGACATGAAATTTTCTATTCTCAAGAAGAGCTAATCGACAAATTGTTTGATTCATTGCCAGATGAGATGGATTGGCAATATTATGCTTTGATGTTGAAGAATACGATTAAGCCTGAAGTTCTTACGGTGGATCTGTTGATTGAAAGACTAGAGAGTCACGAGCTGGAGATAAAGAAAACGCACAAAGTCAATCACTCGTCTTATCAACAGAACTTGGATTTGTATTATCCTAAAAGCATGATGCCAAAGAATACATCTCCCAAGACAGTTTTTTCTGCTGAAAACTCCAATACATATAGCAAAGAGAGTCAAAGCAGTGGATTTCACAGTGGTTCTTCGTCACATTCAAGTCAACCAGATGCAAATAATCTATTTCAATGCAATATCGCTGTAGACTTAAAGAACGCTCAAAACTTCAGCGAGGAGTCGGCAAAGCAACAGATGGTTTTCCTAGCATCTGTGCTAGAATCGTATGAAAGCCTTGTAGCAGGGAAGATTGGCAACACCAACCTGACAAAAGAAGATTACGATCAGATAGATCCTGAGGAGATGGAATTGATTGACATAAGGTGGTGCATGGCCAGTGCAGTTCGTCGGGCACAGCGTTTCATGGAGATAACTGGAAGAAAGTATATTGGTGGACCATCTACCAAGTTAGGCTTTGATAAGTCTAAAGTGACGTGTTTCAAGTGTAAACAGAAAGGTCACTTTAAGCATGAATGCCGAAATGCTTATGCTGATGAGTCTGAAAACCCGTTCAGAGAAGACTACTACAAGAAAGCGATCTATCATCAGAACAAATCGGAGCCGCCAAGAATGAAGCAGCTTGAGGATAACAAAGAGAAATCTAGAGCTCTTGCTGTAATTCACGACGATGAAGGTTTCGACTGGAGCGAGTTATTACCTGACGAGGATGCGGTTGGATATGCTTTCATGGCAAAATCTGCTGAACCTATTCCTTGGAAAGACAATAGAACTGAAGAACAGAAGTATGGTTACAGAAAAATGATAGCTCAGAACAAAATGATCAGAATATTTGGTATCTATCTTGAAGCAAAAAGAGTGAGGAGATGGGATCCAGACAGAGAATGTTATCTTGACCCCATAGGAAACATTGCCATTGACCATAACACTCTTGATCTTGAAACCATAATTAAAGAAATGGCTGAAGAAGATGAGTATTGGCAAAGGAAATGGTGGAGAAGCGGTGAAGAGAAAGAAGAGAAAGAGAAAGAAGAAAAGCCATAGAAGGTTGATAATGGGATCATTGACACGACTCAAGAGTTGAATGCTGAAAACATGGGAAAGATGGCTGACAAGGTGCTGGCTGCTAAGGCACTTGAGGTAGACTCTAAATCCGTCTCTGAGTCTAAAAGCCAGGTCAGTTCAAACGCGTCAACGACTGAGTCTGGTAAGAAAGTCAATGGTGATGTTGGCTGCAAAAATTGCATCAAAGAATGCAAAGTTTATAGTACAATCACTTATCTCAATGGTAAGAAAGTAGATGATCTGACAGCTAGAGTCAGAAGTGTTGAGGATCAGATCCTTGACCGTGATAAAATGTTGAAAGCTTCAACTGAACGATTAAAAGAATTAACTAACAAAATTGAAAATGATAAAATTGATCAAGAAAAGGTTACGAAAGAAAATGAGAGGTTAGTTCTTGAAAAGCGTCAGATTACTAAAAATTTTGAGAAGCTTAAAAGCACGGTTAAAGATAATGATGATAGGAACGGTAAAACATACAAAGAAAATTGTCAATTGCAAAGTGTTTTGAGGGTTAAAGAAGAATTAATCAACAAACAATTGGATGAGATTGCTAAATTGAAGCTTCAGTTTGAAGAAGCTAAGATTGAGAATGAGCGTATCAATTTGAAATTGAACAGTTACAACTCTGCAAGCTTTGTTTTGCAACACATTGTTCCTAAACCCATTGGGAAAAACAAAGCAGGCGAAGATGTATACTATGATGGAACTGGGGTCGGGTTTCATCAAGTTCCACCACCAGTTCTAGACAATTATTCGAAAAAGCAATCTGGGTTGGTTAATCTTGAAGATGAAAATGAAGTGAAACTTCCTGATTCAATTGATGTTACATTTTCTTCTTCATCATCTGATGATAGTGTTCAGACAGAGATTGTTAAAAGCACAGCTGAAAGTGTTTTGATGTCTGAAAGTGATTCAGCTGAAGATGATGGATGTTTCTTGGATAAATACATTCCAAAACAAAAGTCCAAAAACAACTTAAATGATGAACCTAATCTTGTCATGTACAAGATGTCGGGATCTGATAAGTTATATTCGGATTCTGAGTTTCCTCTGGAGAATGTAAATGTTTCAAAATTAACAAATGTGTTCAAAATGGTTGAAATCGATTTGTCTGAAGTGAAAAGTTTAAAACAAACAAAAAGGCAAATGAATTTTGAGAAAGATAAAGCTTACTACAAGAAACCTATAGTTCCACCGCGTTTTTATAACAACAATCGAAACAATTGGTCGGGTGGTTATCAGAGTGGTAAAATTTATCAAAGAAAGAATTTTCAGAACAAAAAGTTTGCTGAGAAGAAAGTGTTTGTGAACAGTTCAAGTTCACTTTCTGATGAAGAGTCTAAAATCTTTTCAAAATCAAATCAAGAGTTCTTTGAGGAAAGAGCCTCACAACCTCAGTCTGAAGGCACAAGTCGAGTAGTTAATACTCATACATGCTTTAGATGCAACAAAGTTGGTCACATTGCAAGAAATTGCACCAACTTAAAGCCTAAGACTGAAGTTGTTGAGAATCAAAAGAAGAAGGTTGATGCAAAAGGAAAAGATCCATTGGTTGTTGAGAAAATTTTGAAAAATGAGAAATCAAAAGTCAAAATTGAACCTGTTAAGAATGTGGTAAGTAAAAATGACAAATTTTATAAATGGGTTGCGTCACCTCAACAAACATGGAAGCCAAAAAGTTCATCTAAACCAAAGGTTTCTGAGTTGGAAAAACAATCGTCTTCTACCATTCCGGTAAAGATGGATGTTCCTTTGGATTATTATGAACAATTGGAGAAACAATCTTCTACTCTACCAGAGAAGAAGAATGTTCAAAAGAAAGATCAACCAACCGGTCAACTTAAGATCGATGAGTTTTTCTTATACAAAAAGGTTGAGGTTGAATCAGAAGAAAGCTTAAAGATGAATGATAAAAATTTTCCGCCACTTTACACTGCTAAAACTCATATTAAAGTCAAGTTACCCGAGTCAAAAGAGGCTTGGGTGGCATCAAAATCTCACAAAAAGTTTGTGATATGTGCAGGAGCTTCCAAGATTTGTTTCATGATGGATTATGGATAGTGGAGCTTCTCGGCACATGACGGGGAAGACAGCGTTGCTGTATGATGTTAGAAATTTCAATGGAGGTTATGTGGGATTCTCAGGAAATCAAGGTGGTAGAATTGTTGGTGAAGGAACGTTATCCAATGGGATTGTTACGTTTGAAAGAGTTAACTACATTGCTGAGCTGGAGAATAATCTGCTGAGTATCTCGCAGATTTGTGACAGGATGTATACCACTCACTTTACTGATAAAGAATGTTTGATCTTGAAGCCAGGATTTGTTATCCCTGAAGAATGGATTATCATGAGGGCACCAAGAGTCAATGATCTATACGTGTTGGACATGAGCGTAGCTACTACAACCACGGGTCAGGCTCACTGTTTTGTGTCTAGAGCAACGGAGAAAGAATCAAGGTTGTGGCATCGCAAGATGGGCCATATACACCTACAAAAAATGAATCACTTGGTGCATAATGATTTAGTTCTGGGTGTTAACATTAATGGTTTTCATCTTGAAGGAGAATGCATTAGCTACATCAAAGGCAAACAGAAGAAGAAAACACATCCTAAAAAGAAAGTCAATTTAGTTTCCAGACCGTTAGAGAGACTACATATGGATCTGTTTGGTCTAGTAAACGTCAAAAGTATTACAGGAGATCTCTACTGTCTTGTGGTTACTGATGATTATTCCAGATTTTCGTGGGTATCATTCTTGAAGTCGAAAGATGAAACGTTTGACAGTTTGATGGCGTTGTTCAGTAAAATCGAAAATTTGTACCAAAGGCGCATTAAAAGAATTAGAAGTGATAATGGTACTGAATTCAAGAACAACAAGATGGAAGAATTTTGTGATGAAAGAGGTATATTGCATAAGTTTAGTGCTCCGTACACTCCGCAGCAGAATGGAGTAGCTGAAAGAAAGAATAGGACACTAATCGAAACGGCCAGAACAATGCTTGCTGATTCAAAGCTACCGATAAATTTTTGGGCAGAACCAGTTTCCGCCGCATGCTATACGCTCAACAGAGTTCTCACTGTCAAGAAATTCAACAAAACATGCTTTGAGTTGATCAATAACCGCAAACCAAATCTGAAATATCTTGAACCGTTTGGGTCACCCTGTACTGTTCTAGAGCCTTTTGGAAAGTTTGGTCCGAAGAGTATTGAAGGGATATTCATAGGTTATGCAAGTCCATTACGACGAGTCTTCGTTCCAATTCTGAAGCGGATTATTGAAGCTCCCAATGTTGAATGTCAAGGTTATACAATGCCGCCACAGAATCCTGGAGATTCATGGCGTTATCATTACGACAAGTTGTGGGATTCGTTTGACATGATGGAAGAACAAGAAGAAGAAGAAGACTTCTTTGACGAGTTGGATATTCTAAGAGAGTATGAAGAATCGCAGGAAAGGTTTCCAGCTGAGTATTCATGGCGACCACGACAAACTTCAAACGATGATGAAGCAGGTCCAAGCAATGCTGGTGAACATGATGATGTCCAACTAAATGAAGTTGCTCAAGATAATCAGACGACACAGAATGATAATCAAGAATCTGAGAACATGCCAGTATTTGATCATGGTGATTCAGATTCTGAGGGGGAGCAAATTCAGATTTCAAGTCAAACAAACCCAGTCAATGAATAAGGTGCAAATCAGAATGTTACTAATCTAGAAGGCGATGTAGATGTTCCAGGCGAAGTGATGCCACGAACTCTTTCATACCATCCAGAGGAACTGATAATTGGAGAATTGCAAACAGGCGTCCGCACTAGAAGACAGCTTGATCAAGGGCTTACATGTTTTTATACAAAAGTTGCTCCTTTGCAAACTGAATTCTCATTGAGTTGTTTTATTTCGCAGATTGAGCCAAGGACTTATAAAGAGGCGCTTACTGAAGATTCTTGGGTCAATGCGATGCAGGAGGAACTGAGCCAATTCGAAAAGTTGGGAGTGTGGAAATTAGTTGACTTGCCTGATGGTCAGAGGAAGATAAACACCAAGTCGGTGTTCAAGTGCAAGAGGGATGATAGAGGAGTTGTGGTTCGTAACAAAGCTCGACTCGTAGTCCAGGGTTTCAGTCAGCACGAGGGTATAGATTTCACTGAAGTGTATGCTCCTGTAGCTCGACTAGAAGCAATCAGAATCTTCCTGGCATTTGCATCTTGGAAAAATTTCAAAGTATATCAGTTAGATGTTAAATCGGCGTTTCTCTATGGGAAGGTAAAAGCGGAGGTATATGTCGGACAGCCACCGGGCTACACCGATCCAAACCACAAAGACAAGGTTTACTTGCTAGACAAAGCACTGTATGGTTTACACCAGGCCCCGAGAGCTTGGTACGAGACATTGTCTCAACACCTGCTAGCCAACAGCTTTATCCGTGGAAAAGTGGATGCCACTCTCTCCACCAAAGAGGTCGACGGTCATCTTCTGATAGTTCAAATTTACGTGGACGACATCATATTTGGGTCAACAAATGAGAATCTGTGCAAAGACTTTGAACAAGTTATGAAGCAGAAATTTGAAATGTCATCGATGGGTGAGATGAAATTCTTTTTGGGACTGCAGGTTGATCAACTACCCAAAGGAATTTTCATACATCAAATGAAGTACGTTCATGATATCTTAGAGAAATTCGGGATGTCAGGTTCTACTCCAGCTTCCACCCCATTAGCAACGAATCATGGGATAAACCCTGATGTCACCAGAGAGAAGGTAGATGAAACGATGTATCGTTCCATGATCGGATCGCTGATGTATTTGACAGCTTCAAGACCCGATATTATGTACCCAACCTGCCTCACAGCAAGATTTCAATCTAACCCAAGAGCTTCGCATATGGTGATTGTGAAAAGGATATTACGCTACCTGAAAGGAACTCCATCATTGGGGTTGTGGTATCCAAGAGAAGGCGATTTCACGCTCGAAGGGTATTCCGATTCTGATTTCGGATGCTGCAGAGTTAACGCTAAATCAATAACAGCAGGGTGTCAGTTTTTCGGATTACGATTGGTCACCTGGCAATGCAAAAAGCAGACCTCTGTGGCTCTATCCACATGTGAAGCGGAGTATGTATCTGCCAGCAGTTGCTGCTCACAGATCTTGTGGATCCAGCAACAGATGCGCGACTACGGTTTGCACTTTCTAAACACCCCTATCTTTGTTGATAATGAGGCAGCGATTAACATTACTAAAAGTCCAGTTCATCACGCTAAAACGAAACACATTGAAATTCGTCATCACTTCATTCGCGATTGTTTCGAGAAGAAGTTGATACGAATTGAGAAAATCCACACTGACGATCAAAAAGCTGATTTACATACCAAAGCATTTGACAAAACTCGTTTTCAATATTTTCTAAAATTGAACGGTATGAAGCTTTTATCGGTGTTGGAAGAGATTCTTGGCGTTGATGAAGGAGACATTGTAGATGACGTTGAGAAGCAATCTGCAATGGTTTGTCAATTTTTTACTTGTTTTGGTATTTAGGGGGAGGTATAGGGTAATATTTTCAGAAAATACAAAAACAGTAAAAAATGTTCAAAAATACAAAAACATGAGATATTTTCAAAATCCAAAAACAATAGAAAACCAGAAAAGAGCTTGTGTAAAAAGGGAAAATGATAGTACATCGGCTTAACAGTTACGGTATGCTAAAGAAATGGAAAGTTTAAATGTGTTAAACAGTCTCGCTGATGATGCGTCGATAGGTTTTTACACATTTAGTAGGTTTGTTCGGGATATAAACCTAAATCTTTACGTACTTATTTTGTGGGGAACACTACTTGGATATATAGGTAACCCCTGAAATCTTGTTTGAAAGATTCCTCTTTCTGAAATACTAGGTCTTTATACTCAGTGATATCTGGGGTATTATTCCGGGACTTCTGCTGAATGGAAGTTCTGACCTAGTCCCCGAATAATACTTTCCGCAATGCTTGAAACATAGCATCACCCTCAGCATAAATGATAAGACAATAAAATTGCTTAGCAATGTTGTTGTAAAAACAGATCCTCTAAAGGGGACACATCCAAGTCGATTCGTGATCTCTCTGCTGAACGGTAGTTCTGACCTGAGCTCTCACGATTTCGTACTGTTACTTAATTTATTCCCTTACAGATATCATCTGTGGTATACTCACATGTAAGACTGAATATTGGGATCTGGATACGGGAGTATATTCAAGAGGTGGGACACATGTTTAAGTTTAAGTCTCTAAAACACTAAATCCATATCCTGGACAGATTGAAATGTGTGTGAAAATTTAAGTGGATCAGTATATCGACAATCTAAGCGAATTGTTTAATTCTGAGTATGTAATTAAAGTTTAACGGTATTTGTGACTTGTCGAATAGCTGATATGATTCCCTAACACGCTCACCAAAAATATGTTTGTAAATAGTTTACTTTCATTGCATTTTAGTTCTGTATTTCATTTCTAGTTTATAAGCTTTATTAAAAATCCAAAAAGATTTTACATTTCTGCTTTATTTTCTGACAAACCAAAGTGGAGAGTTCATCTTCAGATTCACAATTTGAAGCAGTTGCAGGAAGTTTCTGGGCTGGATGATGAGTTTGGAGCTAAAACATGATAAGTTTGTGAAAATTAGAAAGTTAAAAACAAGTTCATTAAGTTGAAACTTGAAATTTTTCAGAAAAAGTTGAACAGAAGTCAGTGTGAATTATCTTAGATCAACCAAGGTCATTAAGTTGGACTTGGTAGATAAATTGAGTAATCAGGGTCATTAACTTGGACCTGAATACTTAAGTGGATTTCTAAACATTGATAAATCTATTAATTGTGGTTGAATGGTAAGTATGGATTGAAATTATTAATATCATATATCTTATATTTGGGTAGAGATTATGCAGGAATCTAGTTCCCCATGGCAACAAAATGTCAAAGTTTGAACTAGAATTTAAAGTCCTAGCTGATCGAGAGGGGGAGTCTGCGAAAGGGGGAGTCATAATTCTGGATCAACACTCAAAGGGGAGATTGAAGATTAAAGTTTGAAGATAAAGATTGAAGAGATCTTTTACAATGATAAATTAATTTGGAGAAAGACAAAGACTAAAGACTCGACGCTGAAGACTTCGTCAACATCCAAGGGGGAGTCTGTTGGTGCACCTAGTGTCTGTTAACTTCATCTTAATCGAGTCTTATGTCTAGATAGGATGAATGAACACATAACAGGGTCAAAAATAGGGTTTGTACATGTGTTAGTGTGGTATTTCGCTTGAAAGTAACAAGGTGTAGTTCAAGCGAAATCAACTTATGTGATTTCGCTTGAAACCAATCTGTGACATCTCAAGCGAAATAGCAACAACTATAAATAGATGATGTGTGTTGTCATTTGAAGCAAACAGGGAACAAGTCATTGTGTGTGAGTCGAGGTGCTGCCAGATTTTCATCAGAAATCATTGTAAAGACTCAGAATTCATTAATAGAAAGAAAGTTAAAAGGAACAAGATGTCACTAAACGCTAGAAAGAAAGTTAAAATGATGAGACCCTCAGCATAAATGATGAGGCAATAAAATTGCTAATCAATTATGTTGTAAAAAAGATCCTCTAAAGGGGACACACCCAAAAGTTGAGTCATGATCTCTCTGCTGAATGGTAGTTCTGACCTGAGCTCTCATGATTTTTCATAATTTATAATTTATAATCCCTTACAGATATCATCTGTGGTATACTCATCTGTAAGACTGAATATTGAGATCTGGATACGGGAGTATATTCAAGAGGTGGGACACATGAATGAGTTTAAGTTCTTAATACACCTAACTCATATCCTGAATTAGTTGAAATTTGTGTGAAAAGTTAAGTGGATCAGTATATCGGCAATCTAAGTGAATTGTTTAATACTTAATGTGTAACTAAGCTCAACGGTACTGGTGACTTGTCAAAAACTGATATGATCCTCTTGCACGAACTCACAAAAAATATTGTTTGTAAATATTTCTTCACTGCATTTCATTTAAATTCAAAAATCCAAAAAGATTTTTAGTGTGTTTTAGCATAAAGTTTGAAAAATTCCAAAAAGATTTTCGACAACTGATGATTGAAAAGTTAATTTTCAAAATTCCAAGTGCTAAACATGATGAACAGGTTTGGGAAAGAGTGTTTGAAAAGGTTAAGCATTTTGAGAGGGGGAGTCAATATTTGAATGAGAAAAGTTTTTATGAAAACATTCCTGTAAGTGGTTCATCAGGATATAAATGTTAAATCATTCTAAGATTTGCTCTATAAGTGGATATCAGAAAATTTACTTTTGGGTAGAGAATGTGCACATTTAGTCAGGTTTTGATATTTAAGGACTCTGAGTGTTAAGAGGGCCAGGTTTTGATCCTGAACTTGTGAAAAGTGTGAGCCAGGTCACAATCTTGGAACTGCTGATGCTGATAAACTTAAGGAATTAAGAGATCTGATCAAGAGAATTAGAAAGCAAAGGCCATGTGGAGAATCTAGAAGGAAGCCCAAAGACCGATAATACTGAAGATGTGAAGACTCGACACTTTAAGACTCGTCAACATCTGAGGGGGAGTCTGTTAGTGTATACATCTGTCGACTTCGTCTTGTATCGAGTCTTGTACTAGATATGTTAAATCAGGGCACATTGTTCGAGAAAATAGGTGAAAATAGGATGTGTTTATGAGAATTTCGCTTGAAGGAAGCCATTTCGCTTGAAATGACATTTGTTAGTTTCAAGCGAAATCACATGTAGTGAGTTCGCTTGAACTGGACCCGGTCACTCTCAAGCGAAACCCCAAGTCTATAAATAGGCTTCAAGCGAATTCTTTCAAAACAGTTCTTGAAATTCATACCGAGGTGCTGCCGGTTTGATTCTTGAGTGTAATTAGTGTAATATCAATTAAAACAGTGTTTAAAGTGAATTGCAAGCTGTGTTTACCTTTGTTTCTTGTTTTCCGCACCTGAAACAAAGTAAAACTCCTCTGAATGACTCATTCGGGTCATCACACGATCCTACATCATCATACTTCATCTCGACGAAGAATAGGTACTTCGTCACACTCCATCTCGACGAAGGATAGTCCTTCGTCGCTAGGTTCTTCGCCATAAGAGAAAATGGACAGAACAGTAAACAAATTATGATGTATAAGAAGATGGATACTTGTGTTTAGAAAATTCTAAGTGTTGTATGGTAATAATGTTGACTAAGAATGAGAAATCTAATCTGATTTGTGTGAGTAGAAACTCCTCTGTTACATGTTGTGTTGTGTCATTCACATGGAATGTGGACTTGTATGAGAATAGGGTATTTGCTACGTGTGTACAATGATCTTTGTGATGAATACAATCTGTGATAAATACGTGACTTAATTGATTATGAAACTGATTTCATTGGTAACCACGGTAGGGTTTGGTTGACCAACCTGGAACGGGTAACTTAACAAACCGAGAAAATCTAAGGTGAGTTCACTTCTCTTGAGCATGCGTCCCGGTGGGTGGGACAATCATTGGGTATTCCTGATAGGAATAAGTCTTTTGGGTAAAACTGGGATGTTAGATAATACACTCATTTCCTATCACCTTAAGTCCCATCTTATACTGAATAGTTACCTGAGAGGTAACGAGGTATTAGTTGATAGCGCTATTAGGCTTGGCAACCTCACACCGTGCCTGAGAGGACGCGCGTGAACTAATGACCTTAATCATGACCAATGCTTAGATAGGGGGCATTGGGGATGGGCAAAACAATCTAGAAGCCATCTTGTACAGTACTCGAGTTATTATCAACATTATCAATGAACTGAACTAAACACTTGGTAACTTACATTCTCGT
Organism: Helianthus tuberosus; assembly: GCA_030545235.1. Lineage (NCBI taxonomy): Eukaryota > Viridiplantae > Streptophyta > Magnoliopsida > Asterales > Asteraceae > Helianthus > Helianthus tuberosus. The sequence continues at coordinate 155,769,507 of CM060409.1, forward strand.
AAAACTATGAACTCACCAACGTTGTCTGATACACTTTGTTGCATGCTCGCAGGTCGTTAGGTACTATGGACAAGGAACTTGCTATCTGGGATTGCTGGAGTGGTCATGGGTCGCACTGCTTGGATATGCATGACTTGCTTACTGATTTTACATACATTTGGTTTTGAAACATTTAAACAATGATTTACTATTTGCTTCTGCTGAACTTGTTAAACTTGGATCATGTTTATGAATGTTTTATCATTATAAATGAAAACTTTGTTTAATATCTAGATATTGGTTTAATGTGATTAGTGGCTAGATCCTGGTACGTCACATGCCTAGCGGGGTTTCCGCATGTGGTATTTTGGGGGTGTGACAGTTTAGTATCAGAGCCACTGGTTATAGTGAACTAGGTTTTAAAACATTTTTATAAAACCAGACTATAACCGAACAGTTCAGAAATCGACCATGACACCCAGCTCCAGATTGCAAGGTTCGTATCCCGTTTACTTACTGCACATCATATTTAGTGAACACTTGAGTATGACATTGTATGTGAATGCACACCTAGCACTATAGTATGAGTTCTTATGTTACTAGCCTACGTTATGTGATTGATAGTGTGACATCTCCCTAAACCTTCCTAATCTATGTAGTGATGTTTTTGTCTTGCTACTCGAATTTGAGGAACCTTTTAGCATAAGTTGGGAGGAGCTGAGATAAGCACGCAAATCGCCTTGTTATTATGGGTGCACACATAATAATAATGTGGGGTGCATGTGAGTCCCAGTGAGGCTTAACGAGTGTGAAGGGGGTTCTGTTCCGTTGTTTGGCATCATAATGATAGAACTCGGCAATCTGTAGAAGTCATCATGTTTGACCCCTGCTCAATCTCGACATCTAATCTTTTCCACCTTTTTATATAGAATCATGAACGGACGAAATGGTGGACGTGGTGGAGGCCGCGGCAGTGGACGTGGCAATATTACTATGTCCCAGGCTGAATTGACCGATTTGATCAATACTCGTGTGGCTGAAGCCTGGCGGCTCAGCAGGATGGTACGATATGTGCCAAATACTCTTTATCCTTGTGTCGCGTACTTGAATCTTACCCGTGTGTGTATTTTCTTTCTTCTTTAGGTCAACACGTGAATCAGAACAATCCGCCTGTGTGCACGTTTAAGACGTTCATGGATTGTAAGCCACAGACATTTAGTGGGACTGAAGGTGCTGTGGGATTACTGCGTTGGTTTGAGAAGGCGGAATCGGTGTTCGCGATGTGTAACTGTCCTGCTGGGGACAGAGTGAACTATGCTTCAGGCACACTTGAGGATGGTGCCTTGACTTGGTGGAATTCCCAAGTCCAAATATTGGGTATTAAGATGGCGAACGCGACAACTTGGGACGATTTCAAGGAACTGATGCGTGAGGAGTACTGTCCTCGTGGCGAAATTCAAAAGTTGGAAAATGAGTACTACAATTTGAAGATGGCAGGGTCTGAGATCGAAGCGTGCACGAAACGGTCACATGAGTTCGCAAACATGTGTCCTAACTTATTACGACCACCCCACCGTAGGATTGAGTTGTACATCAACGGTTTAGCACCACATGCCAAGGGTTTAGTCACTACAGCAAATCTTGACAACTTTCCTCGAATCATACGTCTAGCCCACAAGATTACCGATCAGGAGGTGGAGCGTGGCTCGCTACCACCACATGTTTCTGCTACTGATGCTACTACAACTACAGCAAACGTAAATGGAATGATGTGGACAAGGTGTCCAGCTCGAATCAGTCATAGAATGTAACACCTCGGAAATTCACGTCCTATAATGTGTTGACACGTGTCATATGTTTAAAACGTGTGAAAGAATATTATAGAAGGACTAAAGTTGACAAACATGGAAAGTATGTGAATATACGTATTCTAAGTGTCAACTGTGAATAAATATAATGCACATTAACCCTACATGATGCTCATACCTTCAAACGAATAAATCATGGATCATACGAAGCTAAAAGTGAGAGATTTCAAACTACAGGGACTAAATGTGTCAACATGTTTAAATTATACCTCTGAGTGACCTTTTGACAAACCCGAAGCTTTGTAACTGTTAAATATACTCACTAGAATGCACGATATAAATTTCATAAAGTTTCGTAATCGTATGAGAAAGTTATGATCAAATTCGTGTGCGAGGGGTTAAAGCGTTGACATTGAAAGTTAAGACTTTTCGGGTTAACCGGAAGCGTCCAGGGACTTGGCAAAGTGGGTACAAGTCCTAAAGCCCTTGTGGGTAAATATAAGGGGGTCAAAATGCAAGAAATAACCTCGGTTGCCCTTTCGAAGAGCCAAGGGTCAACTTTGCAACAAATAGAAAATTGAAAATCTGATTTGCAGGCCCAGGCGGCCCGCGTTAGGATCGGTTAAACATGAGGCGGGCCGCGTCAGGCGCCCAGAACCAGAAAACTCGACCAGCCTCCTGGAAACGCGGAAAATCGATCTTTAAACGGCATTTTAACATGGTGGGCGACCCCTAAACTGTTCTAGAGCACTAGGGACATGTGTATACCAGTTGTGGTGTGTGCTAGACCTTGTTGTCAACCAATTGTGGTGATTGAATTCACTATAAAAGGCCACAAGTGTTCAAACAATTCCTCACACCTTCATCTGCAATTGTGGATCACTTCTGGAGCTCAAACTTCCTCTCAAGTGTTCTCTAAACGGGCATAGGACTCTTGTAAGTCTGCTAATCCTTTCTTAATTGAGTTTTAGCTTAAAAGTCAAACCGTCGTAATTAACGGTTGACTTTAAGATTAATCACAAATGGTCCAGTGATTAGTCGAATCAAAAGTAGTTATAAGTAGGTAATTATGTGGGTAATAAACCCTCAAAAGGTTCCCCCTAGATTACCACTCTAACCAGGTCAAAAGCCGGGTCAAACGTGCTATGAAAAAGTCAACAGGATGCTTAAAATGCCATTTATGCATAATTAATGTTATAGATCATATATAACCTGTTGGATCATTTTTATAACTTAGTAATAAGTGTAAGAACATGTCTAAACATGTTCAACCCGACAATTTCCTGTTTAGACCCGGTTCGGAACCGAAAGTCACATAGTTTGACTTTCACTTTGACTTTCAGTTCTGACCCGTTTGGGCATGTTTTAGAAATGACTTAGAGCTTTAATTGGACTAGTTTACATGTTAGTACAACCCTCTGTGATTATACACCTTGTTTCATTAGTTATCCAATTAATATGCATGTTTCCGTTAATCGCTCATATGTTGACCATTATGCCCTTATTACCTTAAAACGTGATTTTTGGAAATGTAAAAGAGTAGAAACTTTAATTACTGATATATAAACTTGTGTGCAAAGTTTGACATCAGTTTGAATTGTAGATTAAGAGTTATGCTCATTATCGCAAAATGAATGCTTTATGTTAATAAAATGGCGTAATTAGCGTATAGCCTACTTAAACATACTTTTTGATATCAAATATTTTACCCACTGATGTAATATATTATTTTGGGATTTTCAAAGATTTTTAATTAATTTTAGGCTGAGCATAACTCATAGTCGTAGGCTTAACCCGGTAAATGTCGGTTTTGCCCTTACGGGCCATAAAATGAGTTTTACATATCTAAACGACTCCAAACCTTTTGCTACTGATCACATATGATAAATAAATTATTTTAAACCTTCTGGAATAATAAAAATATCAGCTTTAGGTATTGAACCCGTAAACGGCTCCTAATCGCCTTATTTAGCGTTTTAGCGCATAGTATGTACTAATATCATTTTTAAACATACAAGGGTGATACCTACTGATGTTTTAGTCAAATTATAACATTTTAACAGTAAGCAAAAGTTGGTTATCTCAGACTTCAGTTTTGAGCTTTTCGGCTTATGTGAAATTACCAAAATACCCCTACGGGGCATAGTTTGGTTAAAATTGATAAATTTCACATATCTAAAATACCTTACTGTTATAAATCAGTAAACTAAGTATTTTTGCTGATTATATCAGACCTGTAACTCAGTTAAACATTTAAACTCTTTTACAACCTTTTAAATGACCAAACTACCCCTACGGGGCCTAGTTTGTGTTTAAATACGTCTTGGGCATAATGAAAGACATCTTACTGATGTCACAACATATTTGAGGCATAATTAACTTAGGAAACCTGTATATAGCTCTCATGAATACCCGTCACGCTTATTACGTGTACGGTTCGGTTTATGTAACAAGTTTACATAAATTAGCCGAAACGGGTCAAACCTTATCGGTTTTATCTCAAAATCCAGAATGTGAATAATAAACTCATATTAAGCAAGTCTCTGAACTTGTCGGGTCTAAATCACATTCTATCCGGTCTCCGCTTAATCGTGCGTACGAACCGTATCTTTGAAACTAGCCGGTCTAAGCTTAAGCTTAATTAAAGACCCGTTAGGATTCTAATAGGTTATTATAAAACCTTCGTTCCAGATTAGGAGTACCAGTAAAAGCTACATGCATTTTGCTTATTGTGATTTATACATTGCTCAGGTAAATACTTTTAACTTATTTTCCCTATACGGGCTTGGGTTACGGTATATAGCATACCGCTTGATCGAGCATAAAATCTCCACAGTTGAGTGGGTAGTTGACTAATTTGATCGGCTCGTTTAAACAGTCTTGATTACTTAAAGCCTTTGGGGGGTTAATGACCATGTCCCGGATATCCTTGGCATCATCTTACGAGATGGCCACGACCTGAGCACGGGGTGTAGGCGTACACCTGTCAGTGTATAACTCTATGATGTGGTGTGTCTATTGATCTTTAACCCGGACAAGATCCGGGCTACTGAACGCACAAGTAACATGTAATTCGTTCATAAGATTATAATATTAAATAATTCTCCCAAGTTATAAAAATGTTTATGCCATGTGCATCCAAACCAATTTTAAATCATTTTTCAAAATGAGTCAGTTGATTGTATTTACCAGTGTAAACTGATGTATTTTCCCAAAAAGACTGAATGCAGGTACTAAACGAAATTGGCTGGATTGTCTCCTTAGCATCAATAAAAAGTCTCGCAAGCTTAGGATGCCTGAAGTCTGTTGAACTATTGTTTCTATTTTATTTCGATCCGTTCTGTGGATAAACATCCGAACGTTGTGACACTTGATATTACAATAATTTATTCGGTTGTATTATATCTTTTCAATTTGCTTCCGCTGTGCATATTTATATTGTGTTGTTTGACTATTACGTTGCCAACCACGTCACGATACTCCCCCACCGGGCCCACCGGTGACACGTGGAAATCGGGGTGTGACAGGTTGGTATCAAAGCCAACATTGAGTGAATTAAACACTAGCCTTTTGTGTTTAATCTCAATAACACAATTGCACATTTCTAAACTTCCGAGTCTAGACATATAACATAGGACAAATTCCACTTTGTTGTGTTGTCCTTTATTTTGCATATATTTTTAATTTTGTTATCTCATATTAAAATGACAGGATTAGAAAATGCCGCCAAGATTCTTCCGAAGGAGAGGACGAGGCAAGGGGCCGATTACCGCCCCCAATGACCACGAGACAGGACCATCACATGCGCGAGCTCCATCTACTACCGAGAGTGACGACCCTCGGCAGAACAGGAGGAACTTGTTTGAACCAGCCAGACGATCGGTATCACACAACTCTACACCTCTGTGGATTCCAAGTTCGTGGCAGTCACGCCGCCGCCTCCACCGCCGCCAGTGCAGCCGGCACCTCCGCAACCGCCGAGACGAAGGAGAACCGGTGCGCGCATGTTGTCACACCCGCTCGTAGCGGAAGCGCAAGGTGTGATCTGATCGGTTCTCATTGCATAACAATATAAGTGAACATACTAAATGAATGAAAACAAGCTCCAATGCCATTGTCATAATTGTTTCAAAAGAATGCAACATAAGTTGAATGTATTGGTTACAAACCATCAAATGAAAATAAGATGTCATCGTTTTATACATCAAAATGTAAGTCTTAAAATGTCAAGACTTTGACCACTATATCACCGCAAAGAGGCGGTATATAACAGGCAAACCCTTCAATAGTTGGCATGGAGTATTGATACTTGTTTTCCTTGAACTGAAATCGTTGCATTGGTCCACTAAGTCCCTGAAATACATGTAAGTTTGAAAACATCAACAAAAGTTGAGCGAGTTCATGCAGTTTAGTTGTATGAGATGTATCTGTAAAATGTGAGTTGTATAAAATGTATCTGTAAAATGTGAGTTGTATAAACTGTATCCATAAAATGTGAGTTGTATAAACTATATCCATAAAATGTGAGTTGTATAAAATGTATCTGTATGTAATGATGTAGTATGTAAAGCGTCAATGAAATCGTTGATCATTAATGTGTCACGAGGACATTAATATGTGTGACGAAATAGGAAGCAATCCAAACCTAGACGATTTTTGTGTCGACTACTATCGACTGGGACACAAAAGCACTCTTCTGAATGGGTCCACGACCAAGAGTGGGGCTCGCCAAAACCCATTAGATCTAACCACTTGTACCTAGGTCCAAACTGGATTAATGGTGCTTAGATGTATAACCCTAATTCGCACATGATCTAAGGTGTTTCATTCCCTAACTTTAACATACGTTGAACATGTATTTTCCCCGATAGTTGTAAAGTTATAAAACATTTAAATGAATAGGGGACATGAACTCACAGTATCACGTCCTGTGAATAGAAGTAACTATGATCTCACGTGCGGTCGTCCTGAATAGTGTTGCGACCTACAAATGTTCTTATATTTGTTAGACACTTCGGTCTTTGTAAATAACTTGAGTACAACTCTTGTGTCTTCAACATGTGTAAGACTTGTATGTCTTTACTGTTCATTAAACTGTGTATTAGATGAATGAGTTGTTAATCTGTTATATATATATATTTCACCAAATATATATATATATATATGTCATCTTGTATCTTGTGAGTTGTATAGTCGGATTTAGTCCTCTTAATTTCGTGTCTTATATGTATCAATTGTATGATTGTGTTCACAATAATGGTATCATTGGGCCGAGCCCATGTTTTCATGTTATTGGGCCCCTAATAGTGTTGGGCCTAAATAGTGTTGGGCCTCAAATAGTGTTGGGCCTTAATAGTGTTGGGCCTCAAATAGTGTTGGGCCTCAATAGTGTTGGGCTTCAATAGTGTTGGGCTTCAATAGTGTTGGGCTTCAATAGTGTTGGGCCTTGGCCCATATGTTTGGTGTTTGGGCTTAGCCCATGAATTTATGTTAAGCCCATTATGAAGATAAGCCCATTAAGAAAAATAAGCCCATTTGTAGAAAAATAGCCCATTAAGTAAAATAAGCCCATTTGTTAGAAAAATAGCCCATTAAGTAAAGTAAGCCCATTTGTTATAAAATAGTCCATTAAATAAAGTAAGCCCATTTGTTATAATTTAGCCCACTAGTAAGTGTAAGTCTTTCATTTTTATAAAAACCTTTTTATAAAAATTTACCAAGTATACTCTTTAGTTAATAAAAACATACTAGTTTTTGTAAACATCCGAACTTTGTTATCGATAGCATATTTATATTTTCGTGTCGAAAGATCGTCTAAACGTCGTAGTAACTCCTTGGATTGGCGATATGTTTATAGATTCGCCCGTCGTCCGTTTTGACCATAAGTTGTGTCTGAAAGCTCGGAATGTCCGTAGGTTGTTTTCAAGTGTGTCTATATGTATTCTTGTAAGTCTTTAGTTGTAAGTATGTCTTGTATTTATTTGTGTCATTGTTATCAAGTCTCTAACTTTTATATATAACTAATACAAATAATAACACACAGCACATACTTGATATGCTCAATAAATATGTATTTTACCAAAATATATATTTATGTCAATTTTTATGTTTAGAAAGACCAACTTTCTAATCTTGTAAAGACTTTGTTAAAAAAAATGATAGTTTTTCTAACATATGATTTCTAAGAAAAGTTGGCCATAGTTCCATTGTAATATGAACTTTGCCATGTTTATTTACATATCATTTTCTTTTCAAATCATCAACAATTTCACATATCATTTATACAAAAAAAAACACATGAGATTTATAACATAACCTCATTAAAATGATCTCAAAATCATGTAGGATTTTATACATGATCATAACATATGCTAACTAGTTCAAAAACCAAGTTTAATTCTAGTTTTAACAACTTTTATAAAAATCTCAAGTTGTATGTTACTTTTTATAATCTTATAAAAGTATTGTTTTTAGTGAAAAACCTCAAATACTTTCACAAGATCAAATGTTATGATCATCCCTTTAAACCTTTATGTTAAAAACCCTTTAACATAAACATGTATAATTGTTAGATCATATTTTTAAAACATCCTCTAACAATTTATTTATATCATAATCATCATAACAAGATCAAATATGCATATAACAAGTCTTAGATCACAATATAAACCAACATAAATATATCATGATTATTATTTTTGCTTCTTTGTATTTTTCATGTTTATTATGTATGATTATTTAGTTAATTATTAGTTATAATAACAATCATAAACATAATATAAGTATGAAAAAAAAAATAGATCTTGAAGCTTACTTCTAGCACTTGGCTAGGGATGATCTTAGAAGATGATTAAGAACTAAGAAGATGAAGATCTTGATGGTAGAATACTCTTGAATGGATGAAAACCCTTCCTTTTACTTACAAAAGCTTTAGATCTTCTTATGTTACTTGGAAATCCATTTTGATCAACAAATAAAAGACTAAAGTGAAGTGGGTTTTTGGTGTTCTTGGTAAGATTGATGAAGATGATGAGAGAGTTTTAGTGAAAGTAATAAAAGATGAAAAAAAAATGAGTGTAAGGAGCTAGATTACTTAGTGATTAAGTGTTGTAACAAATCACCAATATGATCCACTTGCACATTAGTAAAAATATCTAGATATTTAGCAAAGAATTAAGGGGATGTGGGACCCCTTATTTGCGGCCCACATGTGGGGGGGGGGGGGGTCTTGAATTGTTAAAATGTGTTGGTAATTTATAAGGTTCCAAAATGAGGTAAAAAGATGTAAGTATTTAGGTGTTTAAGGTTTACAATTTCTCGAGATGATTCATGACTTGAAATGTTCGTAAACTAGCTTTACAAGACCAAAAATAGTGTTCACTAGTTCGCTACATGTGCCAAAATATAGTTCGGCTAGATGTTTAGCGCTCGTTTCGCAAGAAGATAGTCGAAAGGTTAACATATATAAGTTATAGGAAATATTCGGTTATGTATTTATATGATATTCCCTATGTATTTTTTTTATATGGAATTTGTGTTTAAACAACACTTTTGCATCTTGTAATAAAAATACCAATGCTGAATTTTGCGGAAATATTATTGAAATGGTAACTTTTAGCGCTTTTCGGCACTTTTCGAGCAGTTTTTGGTGCTATCGAACATTGGCATGTATAACAATGTCTTGCGTAACAATGTCATGTATAAACCATGTCCTGTGTAAAAGCAATGGTTTTCAACACATAACTTTTAACTTAAACAATTGATTCTTTTGGCGCCACGATCTTTTTTTTATACACACTATTAAAAGAATCTAGGCATATATTTGGATAAATATAGTCTATCATGTGCCCAAAAATGAAGAATGCAATCAATCGGTCATGGAAACCTCAAGACCGCATTGTTCATACATGTTTGAATAAATGATAATGTGGATAACCAAAACCAAAAGGTGTAATGCCTCTTGCGTGTATTGGTCATATGTCTAAATGGAAAAAGAAGAAGAGAAAGAAGAAAAAAAAATAATTCGTTGAGGAGGGGAAACCAACCAGTGGTCTCCGTCCATATAATATGTATTCCCTACTCTATGGACCTCGATCGTCCTAAGTAGAGAGAATCCTTTGTCTTATTTGTCCATGTGACAATTATGGTAATAGTGCTTGAGTTTCATGAGCTCTTGCAAAATTATTAGAATCTCCAACAATGTCGAATAGAATGCAATGAGGGAGTTGCAGCATGGCTCATGCCATACCATTCCTTGGGAAAAGACAAATGTTAAGCGACGGAATTTATTGTATCATTTCCAATAAATATGGTATGGTGGAAAATGATAAGGTAAGGTAAGGTAAAGTAGGGTAAAGTGGCATAGACACCATGGAACCAACCCATGTTCAAGAATTTCGAGAATGTTGAGGAAAATCCTCCATGAGTGGCTAACAAGTTTTGTTTGTTTAAATGACTAGTCTCAACTGAATCGTGATATAGATCGAATGTTAGGTGTGAACACATACGTGTCGTCTTCCTGTATTGTATTGCATTGTAGGGTGTTATACTAACCACCTCAGTTCGTGTTTTAATAGATAAAAATTTGAATCTCAAGTAATAACTTAAGAATTTTGAACGAATATTGATCATTAGCTTGGCCCGCAGAGTCCACCAGAATTCCCATGCACTACAAGTTGTTATTACGTTGGCCACCGTAATAATAAATTGCCTTGCATGGTCACCCTAGCGTTCTCTCGTATGAAGCAGCTGATCAGTAAGAGAGGAAACACTATTGTCAATATACCTTCAACATAGGAGGGACCTTCGTGATAGCTCACGTGTCAATGTTCGTTGTCATTACTCGCAGAACGGCATGGCGTTAGATGAAATAGAAATGGAAAGAATCTGTAACAATAACAACTGAAGGGGCACCTTCAAGATGAGTAATTCATCTTCCTTGTAGGGACAAGAGTATATCAACCTGGATTAATATGAGTCACAGGGATCTCGTCCCACTAATGGAGTTGTTGTCCAAGGTTACCACCTCCGCCTCGTCGTCATTATCATGGTCAGGCATCTCAGCATTCACGAGAAAGCAACCATATTTTACGGAATTAAGTTTAAGATTTCACTTAGGAATCATGTTCACCATAAGCTCCACAGTAGACGTGAGGTCGATATTTTCATCGTGCGAGTAAAGAATAATAATAGAGTTTGAAGTCGAAGGTATTTTGTTCTTGGCAAAATATTTTGTACAACACATATATAAATAAATCATATATATATAATCACATGAAATCCTATCTAACAAGGATTTCTATCTTGCATAAGTTGAATTTGTATATGCTGAACTTGTAAACTATTTATGATGTGTGGACTGATAATGTAATGTGTCTATCTTGTATAAGCACTGATAATGTAATGTATTGTAGGCACATAGTCTGTTAATGTAACGTGTCTATTCCTCATAGACTTCACCCATGGTAATGTCCTCGCTTGATTTATGTGAAATGAATTTTTGTTGTAGTGGAACTTGAAAAATGTTTATGCAATGAAAACCTTTTAACCTGTCCAATTTTATCTATAATCTGTTCAACATGAACAAGAGGTTTTCGTGAGAGATCCCTAGTGATTGTAGACTTAGACTCGAGAAAGAATCCTGGTTCACTACAATCGATGCTCTGATACCAATCTGTCACACCCGCTCGTAGCGGAAGCGCGAGGTGTGATCTGATCGGTTCTCATTGCATAACAATATAAGTGAACATACTAAATGAATAAAAACAAGCTCCAATGCCATTGTCATAATTGTTTCAAAAGAATGCAACATAAGTTGAATGTATTGGTTACAAACCATTAAATGAAAATAAGATGTCATTGTTTTATACATCAAAATGTAAGTCTTAAAATGTCAAGACTTTGACCACTATATCACCGCAAAGAGGCGGTATATAACAGGCAAACCCTTCAATAGTTGGCATGGAGTATTGATACTTGTTTTCCTTGAACTGAAATCGTTGCATTGGTCCACTAAGTCCCTGAAATACATGTAAGTTTGAAAACATCAACAAAAGTTGAGCGAGTTCATGCAGTTTAGTTGTATGAGATGTATCTGTAAAATGTGAGTTGTATAAAATGTATCTGTAAAATGTGAGTTGTATAAACTGTATCCATAAAATGTGAGTTGTATAAACTGTATCCATAAAATGTGAGTTGTATAAAATGTATCTGTATGTAATGATGTGGTATCTAAAGCGTCAATGAAATCGTTGATCATTAATGTTTCGCGAGGACATTAATATGTGTGACGAAATAGGAAGCAATCCAAACCTAGACGATTTTTGTGTCGACTACTATCGACTGGGACACAAAAGCACTCTTCTGAATGGGTCCACGACCAAGAGTGGGGCTCGCCAAAACCCATTAGATCTAACCACTTGTACCTAGGTCCAAACTGGATTAGTGGTGCTTAGATGTATAACCCTAATTCGCACATGATCTAAGGTGTTTCATTCCCTAACTTTAACATACGTTGAACATGTATTTTCCCCGATAGTTGTAAAGTTGTAAAACATTTAAATGAATAGGGGACATGAACTCACAGTATCGCGTCCTGTGAATAGAAGTAACTATGATCTCACGTGCGGTCGTCCTGAATAGTGTTGCGACCTACAAATGTTCTTATATTTGTTAGACACTTCGGTCTTTGTAAATAACTTGAGTACAAGTCTTGTGTCTTCAATATGTGTAAGACTTGTATGTCTTTACTGTTCATTAAACTGTGTATTAGATGAATGAGTTGTTAATCTGTTATATATATATATATTTCACCAAATATATATATATATGTCATCTTGTATCTTGTGAGTTGTATAGTCGGATTTAGTCCTCTTAATTTCGTGTCTTATATGTATCAATTGTATGATTGTGTTCACAATAATGGTATCATTGGGCCGAGCCCATGTTTTCATGTTATTGGGCCCCTAATAGTGTTGGGCTTAAATAGTGTTGGGCCTCAAATAGTGTTGGGCCTTAATAATGTTGGGCCTCAAATAGTGTTGGGCCTCAATAGTGTTGGGCCTCAAATAGTGTTGGGCCTCAAATAGTGTTGGGCCTCAATAGTGTTGGGCTTCAATAGTGTTGGGCTTCAATAGTGTTGGGCTTCAATAGTGTTGGGCCTTGGCCCATATGTTTGGTGTTTGGGCTTAGCCCATGAATTTATGTTAAGCCCATTATGAAGATAAGCCCATTAAGAAAAATAAGCCCATTTGTAGAAAAATAGCCCATTAAGTAAAATAAGCCCATTTGTTAGAAAAATAGCCCATTAAGTAAAGTAAGCCCATTTGTTATAAAATAGTCCATTAAATAAAGTAAGCCCATTTGTTATAATTTAGCCCACTAGTAAGTGTAAGTCTTTCATTTTTATAAAAACCTTTTTATAAAAATTTACCAAGTATACTCTTTAGTTAATAAAAACATACTAGTTTTTGTAAACATCCGAACTTTGTTATCGATAGCATATTTATATTTTCGTGTCGAAAGATCGTCTAAACGTCGTAGTAACTCCTTGGATTGGCGATATGTTTATAGATTCGCCCGTCGTCCGTTTTGACCATAAGTTGTGTCTGAAAGCTCGGAATGTCCGTAGGTTGTTTTCAAGTGTGTCTATATGTATTCTTGTAAGTCTTTAGTTGTAAGTATGTCTTGTATTTATTTGTGTCATTGTTATCAAGTCTCTAACTTTTATATATAACTAATACAAATAATAACACACAGCACATACTTGATATGCTCAATAAATATGTATTTTACCAAAATATATATTTATGTCAATTTTTATGTTTAGAAAGACCAACTTTCTAATCTTGTAAAGACTTTGTTAAAAAAAATGATAGTTTTTCTAACATATGATTTCTAAGAAAAGTTGGCCATAGTTCCATTGTAATATGAACTTTGCCATGTTTATTTACATATCATTTTCTTTTCAAATCATCAACAATTTCACATATCATTTATACAAAAAAAACACATGAGATTTATAACATAACCTCATTAAAATGATCTCAAAATCATGTAGGATTTTATACATGATCATAACATATGCTAACTAGTTCAAAAACCAAGTTTAATTCTAGTTTTAACAACTTTTATAAAAATCTCAAGTTGTATGTTACTTTTTATAATCTTATAAAAGTATTGTTTTTAGTGAAAAACCTCAAATACTTTCACAATATCAAATGTTATGATCATCCCTTTAAACCTTTATGTTAAAAACCCTTTAACATAAACATGTATAATTGTTAGATCATATTTTTAAAACATCCTCTAACAATTTATTTATATCATAATCATCATAACAAGATCAAATATGCATATAACAAGTCTTAGATCACAATATAAACCAACATAAATATATCATGATTATTATTTTTGCTTCTTTGTATTTTTCATGTTTATTATGTATGATTATTTAGTTAATTATTAGTTATAACAACAATCATAAACATAATATAAGTATGAAAAAAAAATAGATCTTGAAGCTTACTTCTAGCACTTGGCTAGGGATGATCTTAGAAGATGATTAAGAACTAAGAAGATGAAGATCTTGATGGTAGAATACTCTTGAATGGATGAAAACCCTTCCTTTTACTTACAAAAGCTTTAGATCTTCTTATGTTACTTGGAAATCCATTTTGTTCAACAAATAAAAGACTAAAGTGAAGTGGGTTTTTGGTGTTCTTGGTAAGATTGATGAAGATGATGAGAGAGTTTTAGTGAAAGTAATAAAAGATGAAAAAAAAATGAGGGTAAGGAGCTAGATTACTTAGTGATTAAGTGTTGTAACAAATCACCAATATGATCCACTTGCACATTAGTAAAAATATCTAGATATTTAGCAAAGAATTAAGGGGATGTGGGACCCCTTATTTGCGGCCCACATGTGGGGGGGGGGGGTCTTGAATTGTTAAAATGTGTTGGTAATTTATAAGGTTCCAAAATGAGGTAAAAAGATGTAAGTATTTAGGTGTTTAAGGTTTACAATTTCTCAAGATGATTCATGACTTGAAATGTTCGTAAACTAGCTTTACAAGACCAAAAATAGTGTTCACTAGTTCGCTACATGTGCCAAAATATAGTTCGGCTAGATGTTTAGCGCTCGTTTCGCAAGAAGATAGTCGAAAGGTTAACATATATAAGTTATAGGAAATATTCGGTTATGTATTTATATGATATTCCCTATGTATTTTTTTTATATGGAATTTGTGTTTAAACAACACTTTTGCATCTTGTAATAAAAATACCAATGCTGAATTTTGCGGAAATATTATTGAAATGGTAACTTTTAGCGCTTTTCGGCACTTTTCGAGCAGTTTTTGGTGCTACCGAACATTGGTAATATATTAAACCAAACCCTTGTATTCCCATATAGGGTTTAATGTATATTTGATGTTGGACTTTCGTCTAAGTCCAAAAGATGTAATTTAGATGGTTTATGCGGATCCTGAGTTTTCGTCAGCACACTAGTTTACTAGGTACTACTCTAGTTGTTTCGATGCATTGTTTACACTATTTCAAATGTAACCAATAAAAATGAATAATGTGCATCATAAATGAATATTCCATGAGTGTTCTAAGATGTATATCACGTAATCATGCAGTTCGAATATTCAAAACACATACTTGTATAATGTAAATCATTGCTTTAAATGTACGTAAATTACCCGAAAGTGGCAGTTGTCACACATGTCGTCACGAGCAGGGGATTTCCATTTCAGTTCCCCTCGTCAATCCAGTGGCAGCCACTATCCGCCACATCAGGAGGACCCACAAATGGGTGGACCTTCACAACCAGCTGTACCACAGCCACCGCCGATGGGTTTTGACAACCCAATTCCAGCATACACGGGTTCCATGGCATACAACCCGTTTGAACCACCGACTCACCACAACTATGGTTACGCGGAGGCCGATCCTTACATGGTAGCGGCAAATTACAACGCCCTGAACCCGGAAGGACCGTACGGAGCCCCATGGGGAGTAGGTTACCCGACTCAGGGGTACCAGATACCTCCTAGGCCTATTATCCGGACGCAATCGCAGCCACCACAGTTTTCTCCCCCAGAAAGGGAGGAAATCCTACAAAGGTTGGATGAAGTAGAGCGAGGCTTCCATCGTGACCGTAGGGAGAGACATAGCTTCTTCCAAGGATTAGTAAGCTTGATCAAAGGGATGGACAAGAAGGGTCATTGAATCCTTCCAATAGTTGTTGAGCCCCTTCGTGGGTGTATATGTATGTTGTTTTGTTTGCTTTAAGCCCCTGCGTGGGCCTATCATTCTATAAACCCCTACGAGGGTATTTTATTATTTAAAGTCCCTGCGTGGACTATTATGTTGTATGTGTAAGTCCTTGCGCGGACTATTGTGTTATTGCTTAACCCCTGCGTGGGTAAATGTTTGTTTGAAAAGACCCGTTTAGGGCAGCGTGTACTATGTATAATTAATGGAATGTTTGCTTTATAAATTTTATGTTTGCCTTATGTGCATAGATAATTTATATATGAAATAAATAAATTAAAATAATTCCTTTTGAAAATAATCTGCCTATTTAAATATTAATTAAGAATCTTAAGTGTGAAACCTAGTCTGAGTGTCATTATAAAGACCTGACCATGATGGTAAGACCTGTTAAAAGATTCAAATCCCTGTTAACATCTGAAAACATGTTAACACTCCTGGCAGATGTGATTCATTTGAAATCACACGCTTTATTATCATACAAGGATCTTTCTAAAGATTCCAAACCCAACTAAATGATCTCTGAATCATGGGTTAAATCATCAATTAGGATGATCATATTTTTACCATACGTGGTGATACGTGCCTACGGGCCCTGCTCGTTTCCATATGAGCCAAAAGACAGTGGTAGCTATGACTCCCTGTCTGATAAAGGTAATGAACTAGGTTCAAACCTTAAAAGCCTCGATTCTCTGAAATCATTGCTTATAATTTAAATTGTCCTTATGACTAGGCCTTTTGTGCTACAAACAAAACTTTTATTGTTTTATAATTAGGATAAAATTTTAATAAAATCCTAAATAAATATGATTAATAAATTAACCAAATATGGTCTCTGTTTACCATGGTTAATGAGTTACCCTAAGGGGTAATTCCATAATAAACTCCCAAATAAAATATTGTCCCTGTTTTCTGCAACAGTTCAATTAAAATGGCTGACTCAGACGAGATAAATAGCTATCCAGTGGAGCAAAATGATAACGCCCAGATTACTTTAACGGGTGCTGAATTAAAAGCGATCATAGACGGCGCTGTTACACAAGCTTTGGAGCGGCAATATGAAGATTATAGTGGGACTCGAAGTAGGACCCAATCTGCACCGCACTCAAAGCTCAAAACTCATTCTGAGGCGCATAGCAAGCCTCCTCTCAAAAAGGATATTCCCAAGAAAGATGGTGACGATCATCAGTCCACCAATCATCAAAGTGTGCCATCGCAACAGATTGTATTACATCGAGAACCCAATAATAAGGGTTGCTCCTATAAATACTTCGTTTCGTGCAAGCCCCGGGATTTTAATGGGGAGAAGGGAGCCATTGACTGTATGACCTGGCTGGATGAGATGGACACGGTTGTGGATATCAGCGGATGTGCTGAGAGAGACGTGGTCAAGTTTGTGTCACAGTCTTTTAAGGGTGAAGCCTTAGCATGGTGGAGATCTCTGATTCAAGCCACCGGGAAAATCCCACTGTACAACATGTCTTGGGATCAATTTGTTGCCCTAATCAGGGAAAATTACTGCCCTCAACATGAGGTGGAGAAGATAGAGTCTGATTTTCTATCCTTGGTGATGACAAACCTCGACTGTCAAGCTTACCTAACGAGTTTCAACACCATGTCCCGGTTGGTTCCATACTTGGTGACCCCTGAACCAAAACGGATAGCTCGTTTTATCGGTGGTTTAGCCCCCGATATCAAGGCAAGCGTAAAAGCTTCTCGGCCAGCTACTTTCAGATCCGTAGCTGACATTTCCTTATCCCTCACTCTGGATGCGGTCAGGCAGAGATCGTTGAGGAATAAGGAGGCTGAGAAGAGAAAGCGTGAAGATGATGGTTCACGAAAGTCGAACAAGAAGCACCGTGGGAACAGTGACAACAAGAAAGGATCGGAGTCAAGGAAAGATGGGCATAATTCTGGTGAGAAGCCCAGATGCAAAATTTGCAAGAAGCAGCACTTTGGAAAGTGCTGACTTGAGTCGAACTCTCAGACTCAGTCAAAAACCTATGCTTGTGGCATTTGCAAGTCCACGGATCACAAAACCTTGGATTGCAAGAAGATAAAAGACGCAACGTGCTACCGTTGCAATGAAAAGGGGCACATTAAGACCAACTGCCCTAAATACAACAAGAAGCCTGAAGAGGCCAAGAAGACCAATGCGAGAGTCTTCAGAATGGACGCGAAAGAGGCTGTGCAAGACGATAATGTCATAACAGGTACCTTCCTTGTAAATGATGTCTTTGCAAGAGTACTTTTTGATTCAGGCGCAGATAAGTCTTTCGTAGATCATAAGTTTTGTAAATTGTTGAATTTACCTGTCAAAACCTTAAGCGTAAACTATGAGGTAGAGTTAGCAGATGTTACCATAGAAACCATCTCAACTGTGTTAGATGGATGTGTTATATCCATTAAGAACCATTCTTTTCCTCTGTCTCTACTTCCCTTTAAGTTGGCCGGTTTTGACATAGTTCTTGGTATGGACTGGTTATCTCATAACCAGGCCCAAATTATCTGTAACATGAAGCAAGTGGTAATAAAGACTCCGTCTGGTGAACCACTTACCATTCTGGGGGATACCCAGTATGGGCTGCCTGAGCAAGTGACTATGCTCAAGGCTTCAAAATGTTTAAAGAGAGGTTGTGTCATCTACATGGCACAAGTGATTATTGATGAGCCCAAACTGAAGATAGAAGACATCCCTGTCATCTCTGAATTCCCAGAAGTTTTTCCTGAAGAACTACCTGGTTTGCCACCAGATAGGCAAGTGGAATTCAGGATTGATATCATCCCCGGAGCTGCACCAGTTGCTAGAGCACCTTATAGGTTGGCGCCCACATAGATGAAAGAATTGAGGACACAGCTAGACGAATTACTAGCCAAGGGTTTCATTAAACCTAGCTCGTCGCCTTGGGGAGCGCCAGTCCTATTTGTCAAGAAGAAGGATGGATCGATGCGTCTGTGCATCGACTATCGCGAGCTTAACAAGGTCACAATAAAGAGTAGATATCCTTTGCCTAGGATCGACGATTTGTTCGATCAGTTACAAGGGGCAAGTTATTTCTCGAAGATTGATTTGAGGTCAGGCTACCATCAACTGAAGGTTAGAGATGAAGACGTGCATAAAACTGCATTTAGGACTCGTTATGGTCATTACGAGTTCCTAGTGATGCCTTTCGGACTCACTAATGCACCGACTGCGTTCATGGATCTCATGAATCGCGTTTGCAAGCCATACTTGGATAAATTCGTCATCGTCTTCATCGATGACATCCTTATTTATTCGAAAAACCAAGCTGACCACGAGAAACACCTTCGCTGTATTCTTAAACTTTTACATTACGAGAAACTCTATACCAAATTCTCTAAGTGCGAATTTTGGCTACGAGAAGTCCAATTTCTTGGACATGTGGTCAGTGAGCGTGGTATCCAAGTGGATCCCGCTAAAGTCGAAGCTGTTATGAATTGGCAGGAGCCAAAGACGCCTACGGAGATTCGTAGCTTCCTGGGATTGACAGGATATTACAAGCGTTTCATTGAAAATTTTTCAAGGATTGCTGCACCCCTAACTTCCTTGACTAAGAAGAAAGTAAAGTTCGTTTGGGGCCCTAAGCAGCAAGAGTCCTTTGATATTTTGAAACAGAAGTTGAGCAACGCTCCTGTGCTGACATTACCTGAAGGCACTGAAGAATTCGTAGTTTACTACGATGCTTCACACACCGGCATGGGGTGTGTGCTTATGCAGAAAGGCAAGGTTATTGCCTATACATCACGACAGTTAAAGGTGCATGAAAAGAATTACACCACTCATGACTTGGAGTTGGGTGCCGTTGTGTTCGCACTAAAACTGTGGAGGCATTATCTTTATGGAATCAAGTTTGTGATCTATTCTGATCACAAGAGCCTCCAACATCTGTTTAATCAGAAGGAATTAAACATGAGGCAACGCCGTTGGATGGAGACCTTAAATGATTATGATTGTGAAATCAAGTATCATCCCGGTAAAGCGAATGTAGTCGCTGATGCCTTAAGCAGGAAGGAAAGGGTTAGACCCATCCGAATCAATGCCAAGCGCATGGAAATAAAGAACAGTTTGATAGAAAGGGTGTTAGCTGCACAGAAGGAAGCTGTGTTGGAAGCTAACTATCCTAATGAAAAGTTGGGAGTAACTGAGGAGCAGTTAACTCTTTGCAAGGACGAAATTCTAAGGTTAAATGGACGAATATGGGTTCCAAATTATGGAGGACTTCGAGATGTCATCCTCCAGGAAGCCCATAGTTCCAAATACTCCGTTCATCCTGGAGCTGATAAGATGTACCAGGATCTTAGGGCAAATTATTGGTGGATAGGCTTGAAAAAGTCTGTAGCCGCCCATGTAGCAAAATGCTTGACATGTGCGCAAGTCAAAGCCGAGCATCAGAAACCGTCAGGTTTGCTACAACAGCCTGAACTTCCTACGTGGAAGTGGGAAATGGTAACTATGGATTTTATTACCAAGTTACCTAAGACAAGGAAAGGCAATGATACAATATGGGTTATAGTTGACAGACTGACTAAGTCAGCGCATTTCTTACCCATCAAGGAGACTTATAGCTCTAACATGTTAGCCCAGTTATACGTGGATAAGATTGTAGCCTTACATGGCATACCTGTGTCTATTATCTCTGATAGAGATACGAGATACACGTCACATTTTTGGAAGAGTTTCCAACAATCTTTGGGCACACGTTTGAATTTTAGTACGGCTTATCATCCTCAGACTGACGGTCAGAGTGAGCGTACTATTCAAACGTTGGAAGACATGCTACGTGCATGTGCGATCAATTTGGGTGGTAGTTGGGATAAGAACTTACCATTAATCGAATTCTCCTACAACAATAGCTACCACACCAGCATAAAGGCTGCGCCTTTTGAGGCATTATATGGTAGAAAGTGTAGATCGCCAGTGTGTTGGGCGGAAGTTGGAGATGTCCAGTTATCAGGACCAGAGATAGTCTTCGAAACGACGGACAAGATTGTCCAGATTCGTGACCGTCTCAAAGCTGCCCGTGATAGGCAGAAGAGCTACGCAGATCCGAAGCGTAAAGCTTTTCACTTCGAAGTAGGTGATAAAGTATTACTTAAAGTATCACCCTGGAAGGGAGTGATGCGGTTTGGTAAGAAAGGCAAGCTAAGCCCGAGATACATAGGACCTTTCGAGGTTATCGAACGTGTCGGGTCAGTTGCCTATAAGTTAAACTTACCTGAAGAGCTCAGTGGAATTCACAATGTGTTCCACATCTGCAATCTGAAGAAGTGTTTCGCTGACGAATCACTGGTAATACCCCATACAGATGTGCATATAGACGAGAGCTTGAAATTCATGGAAAAACCTTTGTCGATTGAAGATCGACAGGTAAAGAAGCTTCGAAGGAAGCATGTACCTATTGTAAAGGTCAAATGGGATGCCCGTAGAGGTCCTGAATACACGTGGGAAGTCGAATCCACGATGAAAGAAAAGTACCCTTACTTATTTCAGTAAATCTCGGGTCGAGATTTATTTTAAGGGGGTGAGGATGTAACACCTCGGAAATTCACGTCCTATAATGTGTTGACACGTGTCATATGTTTAAAACGTGTGAAAGAATATTATAGAAGGACTAAAGTTGACAAACATGGAAAGTATGTGAATATACGTATTCTAAGTGTCAACTGTGAATAAATATAATGTACATTAACCCTACATGATGCTCATACCTTCAAACGAATAAATCATGGATCATACGAAGCTAAAAGTGAGAGATTTCAAACTACAGGGACTAAATGTGCCAACATGTTTAAATTATACCTCTGAGTGACCTTTTGACAAACCCAAAGCTTTGTAACTGTTAAATATACTCACTAGAATGCATGATATAAATTTCATAAAGTTTCGTAATCGTATGAGAAAGTTATGATCAAATTCGTGTGCGAGGGGTTAAAGCGTTAACATTGAAAGTTAAGACTTTTCGGGTTAACCGGAAGCGTCCAGGGACTTGGCAAAGTGGGTACAAGTCCTAAAGCCCTTGTGGGTAAATATAAGGGGGTCAAAATGCAAGAAATAACCTCGGTTGCCCTTTCGAAGAGCCAAGGGTCAACTTTGCAACAAATAGAAAATTGAAAATCTGATTTGCAGGCCCAGGCGGCCCGTGTTAGGATCGGTTAAACATGAGGCGGGCCGCGTCAGGCGCCTAGAACCAGAAAACTCGACCAGCCTCCTGGAAACGCAGAAAATCGATCTTTAAACGGCATTTTAACATGGTGGGCGACCCCTAAACTGTTCTAGAGCACTAGGGACATGTGTATACCAGTTGTGGTGTGTGCTAGACCTTGTTGTCAACCAATTGTGGTGATTGAATTCACTATAAAAGGCCACAAGTGTTCAAACAATTCCTCACACCTTCATCTGCAATTGTGGATCACTTCTGGAGCTCAAACTTCCTCTCAAGTGTTCTCTAAACGGGCATAGGACTCTTGTAAGTCTGCTAATCCTTTCTTAATTGAGTTTTAGCTTAGTTTTAGCTTAAAAGTCAAACCGTCGTAATTAACGGTTGACTTTAAGATTAATCACAAATGGTCCAGTGATTAGTCAAATCAAAAGTAGTTATAAGTAGGTAATTATGTGGGTAATAAACCCTCAAAAGGGTCCCCCCAGATTACCACTCTAACCAGGTCAAAAGTCGGGTCAAACGTGCTAAGAAAAAGTCAACAGGATGCTTAAAATGCCATTTATGCATAATTAACATTATAGATCATATACAACCTGTTGGATCATTGTTATAACTTAGTAATAAGTGTAAGAACATGTCTAAACATGTTCAACCCGACAATTTCCTGTTTAGACCCGGTTCGAAACCGAAAGTCACATAGTTTGACTTTCACTTTGACTTTCAGTTCTGACCCGTTTGGGCATGTTTTAGAAATGCCTTAGAGCTTTAATTGGACTAGGTTACATGTTAGTACAACCCTCTGTGATTATACACCTTGGTTCATTAGTTATCCAATTAATATGCATGTTTCCGTTAATCGCTCATATGTTGACCATTATGCCCTTATTACCTTAAAACGTGATTTTTGGAAATGTAAAAGAGTAGAAAATTTAATTACTGATATATAAACTTGTGTGCAAATTTTGACATCAGTTTGAATTGTAGATTAAGAGTTATGCTCATTATCGCAAAATGAATGCTTTATGTTAATAAAATGGCGTAATTAGCGTATAGCCTACTTAAACATACTTTTTGATATCAAATATTTTACCCACTGATGTAATATATTATTTTGGGATTTTCAAAGATTTTTAATTAATTTTAGGCTGAGCATAACTCATAGTCGTAGGCTTAACCCGGTAAATGTCGGTTTTGCCCTTACGGGCCATAAAATGAGTTTTACATATCTAAACGACTCCAAACCTTTTGCTACTGATCACATATGATAAATAAATTATTTTAAACCTTCTGGAATAATAAAAATATCAGCTTTAGGTATTGAACCCGTAAACGGCTCCTAATCGCCTTATTTAGCGTTTTAGCGCATAGTATGTACTAATATCATTTTTAAACATACAAGGGTGATACCTACTGATGTTTTAGTCAAATTATAACATTTTAATAGTAAGCAAAAGTTGGTTATCTCAGACTTCAGTTTTGAGCTTTTCGGCTTATGTGAAATTACCAAAATACCCCTACGGGGCATAGTTTGGTTAAAATTGATAAATTTCACATATCTAAAATACCTTACTGTTATAAATCAGTAAACTAAGTATTTTTGCTGATTATATCAGACCTGTAACTCAGTTAAACATTTAAACTCTTTTACAACCTTTTAAATGACCAAACTACCCCTACGGGGCCTAGTTTGTGTTTAAATACGTTTTGGGCATAATGAAAGACATCTTACTGATGTCACAACATATTTGAGGCATAATTAACTTAGGAAACCTGTATATAGCTCTCATGAGTACCCGTCACGCTTATTACGCGTACGGTTCGGTTTATGTAACAAGTTTACATAAATTAGCCGAAACGGGTCAAACCTTATCGGTTTTATCTCAAAATCCAGAATGTGAATAACAAACCCATATTAAGCAAGTCTCTGAACTTGTCGGGTCTAAATCACATTCTATCCGGTCTCCGCTTAATCGTGCGTACGAACCGTATCTTTGAAACTAGCCGGTCTAAGCTTAAGCTTAATTAAAGACCCGTTAGGATTCTAATAGGTTATTATAAAACCTTCGTTCCAGATTAGGAGTACCAGTAAAAGCTACGTGCATTTTTCTTATTGTGATTTATACATTGCTCAGGTAAATACTTTTAACTTATTTTCCCTATACGGGCTTGGGTTACGGTATATAGCATACCGCTTGATCGAGCATCAAATCTCCACAGTTGAGTGGGTAGTTGACTAATTTGATCGGCTCGTTTAAACAGTCTTGATTACTTAAAGCCTTTGGGGGGTTAATGACCATGTCCCGGATATCCTTGGCATCATCTTACGAGATGGCCACGACCTGAGCACGGGGTGTAGGCGTACACCTGTCAGTGTATAACTCTATGATGTGGTGTGTCTATTGATCTTTAACCCGGACAAGATCCGGGCTACTGAACGCACAAGTAACATGTAATTCGTTCACAAGATTATAATATTAAATAATTCTCCCAAGTTATAAAAATGTTTATGCCATGTGCATCCAAACCAATTTTAAATCATTTTTCAAAATGAGTCAGTTGATTGTATTTACCAGTGTAAACTGACGTATTTTCCCAAAAAGACTGAATGCAGGTACTAAACGAAATTGGCTGGATTGTCTCCTTAGCATCAATAAAAAGTCTCGCAAGCTTAGGATGCCTGAAGTCTGTTGAACTATTGTTTCTATTTTATTTCGATCCGTTCTGTGGATAAACATCCAAACGTTGTGACACTTGATATTACAATAATTTATTCGGTTGTATTATATCTTTTCAAATTGCTTCCGCTGTGCATATTTATATTGTGTTGTTTGACTATTACGTTGCCAACCACGTCACGATACTCCCCCACCGGGCCCACCGGTGACACGTGGAAATCGGGGTGTGACATAGAAGAAACCAGACAAAGTGGCAATCGCAGTTTTAGCCATTCATCTTCTGTAAACTAGAATCAGAGCAACAACTCAAACCAAGGCTCTTACGCAGGGAAGCAGCCAACGTGTAACAAGTGCAACTTATATCATCGTGGGCCATGCACCCGGGTCTATCATAGGTGCAACAACGTGGGCCATTTGGCTAGAGATTGCAGGGCCCCACTCCCAAGACAGCAGCAGTAGTAACCCCTACAGCAACAACAGCCACAACAACAGGAGAGGCAGCAGCCTCAACAGAACCAGGGTAATCGCAAGGGATGTTTCCAGTGTGGGGATGAGGGTCATTTTAGGCGGGATTACCCTCAACTAAATCAGAATGCTGGTAATAACAATAACAACACTGGGAACAACAACGGAAACAATGGTGGGAATGGTGCACGAGGAAGAGTGTTTACCATAGGTGCTGGGGAAGCTAGGAATGATGGCAATGTGGTGACCGGTACGTTTTCTGTGAACAATCTATTTGCTTTTGTTTTATTCGACTCTGGTGCCGATTGGAGTTATGTGTCTTTGGGGTTCAATCGTCAGTTAGGGTTGACTCCTACACCTCTTGTAAACAAGCACGTAGTAGAATTAGCTAATGGTAAGTCGATTGAAGCTTCACATGTTCTTCTTGGGTGTAAACTCGATCTTATGGGTCAAGTGTTCGACATTGACCTACTCCCTGTTACTCTTGGAAGTTTTGATGTGGTCATTGGTATGGATTGGTTGTCTAAGCACCAAGCGGAAATTCTCTGTAAGGGGAAAATCGTGTGTATCCCTCTCCCCAGTGGAGAATCACTGTCGGTTCAAGGTCATCGTAGCGGTGCAATGGTGGGCATCATCTCAGCCATGAAAGCCCAGAAGTGTCTACGAAAGGGCTACCCTGCTGTTTTAGCGCTCATTACTAATACTCAACCTGAAGAAAGGAGAATCGAAGACCTGCCAGTTGTTCGTGAGTTTTCCGATGTATTTCCTGAAGAACTTCCTGGTGTACCCCCACACCGACAGGTGGAATTTCAGATTGACCTTACACCAGGAGCAGCCTCGATTACTCAGGCTCCTTATCGTCTTGCACCAGGAAAGTTGCAAGAACTGTCTAACCAACTCCAAGAACTGTTGGATAGAGGTTTTATCCGACCCAGTTCTTCGCCTTGGGGAGCCCCAGTTTTGTTCGTGAAGAAGAAAGACGGGTCCTTTCGTATGTGTATAGATGACTGTGAACTCAACAAGGTGACCGTCAAGAACCGTTATCCTTTACCACGTATCGACGATCTGTTTGACCAGGTTTCTACTCGAAGATCGACTTAAGATCGGGCTATCATCAGATGAGAGTCCGAGAGGAGGATGTTCCAAAAAACAGCTTTTTGAACGCGGTATGGCCATTATGAGTTTCTAGTTATGCCACTCAGGTTGACAAACGCACCAGCGGTTTTCATGGACCTCATGAACCGCGTGTGCAAACCGTATCTCGACGATTTCGTCATTGTGTTAATCGATGACATCTTGATCTACTCTAAGAGCAAGGAGGACCACGATCGACACTTGCGTCTTATCTTGGAGCTCCTGAGAAGGAGCAACTCTATGCGAAATTCTCTAAGTGTGACTTCTGGATTCGAGAGGTACACTTCCTCGGCCACATTGTTAACAAAATGGGGATACACATGGATCCTGCTAAGATTGATGCTATCAGAAATTGGGCTGCACCGAAGAATCCTTCGGAGGTGCGACAATTTCTTGGTCTCGCTGGGTACTATCGCAGATTTATTAAAGACTTCTCAAAGATAGCTCAGCCTCTCACTGCGTTAACATAGAAAGGCGTTGTATATTCATGGGGAATGAAGCAGGAGGATGCTTTCCAACTCTTGAAACAAAAACTCTGCAGTGCACCAATCTTGTCTTTACCTGAGGGTACCGAAGATTTTGTGGTGTACTGTGATGCTTCTATTCAGGGTCTCGGTTGTGTGCTAATGCAACGCGAGAAGGTGATAGCGTACGCTTCTCGACAGTTGAAGGTTCATGAGAAGAATTACACGACTCACGACTTAGAGTTGGGGGCCGTGGTCTTTGCAATAAAAATCTGGAGGCATTACTTGTACGGTACTAAATGCACCATTTATACTGACCACAAGAGCCTTCAGCATATCTTTGATCAGAAGGAATTGAATATGCGACAGCGTTGCTGGGTAGAACTCTTAAACGACTACGATTGTGCAATCAAGTATCACCCAGGTAAAGCTAACGTTGTAGCTGATGCCCTTAGTCGAAAGGGAATGAAACCCAAGCGTGTCCGCGCTCTGCAACTCACTATCCACTCTAATTTACCTGATCAGATATATTCTGCTCAGAACAAAGCATTGAAGGAAGAAAACCTGGAAGCTGAGTATTTGCGGGGCATGGAAAAACGACTCGTGGAGAGATCAGACGGCATGTATTACTTTATGGAATGGATATGGGTTCCTTTGTATGGCAATCTTAGAGAGCTCGTGATGGATGAAGCGCACAAGTCTCGATACTCTGTTCACCCGGGTTCAGATAAGATGTATCAGGACCTCAAAGTCTTATATTGGTGGCCGAAGATGAAAGCTCACATCGCGACGTATGTAAGTAAGTGTTTGACTTACGCGAAGGTCAAGGTAGAGTATCAAAAACCCTCAGGTCTGCTTCAGCAACCAGAAATACCCTTGTGGAAATGGGAGCAAATTTCTATGGATTTCGTCACCGGTCTGCTAAGAACTCAAAATGTAAATGATACCATCTGGGTGATCGTTGACCGCCTCACGAAATCTGTGCACTTCCTTGCGATCAAAGAAACTGATAAGTTCTCTCAACTTACTGATGTTTATCTAAAGGAAGTGGTTTCAAGGCACGGGGTGCCAACCTCTATTATCTCTGATCGTGACCCGCGTTTCATATCGGATTTATGGCAATCAATGCATAAATCATTCGGCTCACGTCTCGACATGAGCACTGCTTATCAACCACAGACGGATGGTCAAACTGAACAAACCATCCAGACACTTGAAGACATGCTACGAGCATGTGTGATCGATTTTGGTAAGGGGTGGGAGAAACACTTGCCGTTGATAGAATTCTCTTACAACAACGGCTACCATACCAGCATCCAGGCAGCTCTGTTCGAAGCATTGTACGGGCAGAAATGCCGCTCTCCTCTTTGTTGGGCTGAGGTGGGTGACAGCCAAATCACAGGTCCGAAACTTGTACTCGAAACTTCAGAAAAGATTGTCCAGATTAGAAGTCGTATGGCGGCAGCGCGTGACCGGTAGAAAAGCTACGCTGACAAGCATAGGAAACCCTTGGAGTTCGCTGTAGGCGATCGTGTTATGTTGAAAGTCTCACCCTGGAGGGTGTAGTGCGCTTTGGGAAGCGCGGCAAGCTTAATCCACGCTATGTTGGACCATTCAAAATCCTGGAGCAAATCGGTAAAGTGGCCTACAAGCTCGAGTTACCTGCTGAGTTGGGTAACGTTCATGATGTCTTCCATGTTTCGCAACTGAAGAAGTGTTTGTCCGGTGAAACACTTGTGGTACCGCTTCAAGAACTAAAAATCGACGATAAATTGCAGTTTGTCGAAGAACCCATCGAAATTATGGACCGGGAAGTCAAGGTCCGTAAGCATAGTCGAATTCCAATCGTAAGGGTTTGTTGGAACTCAAGACGTGGACCGGAGTTCACGTGGGAACGTGAGGATCGGATGAAGCTCAAGTATCCTCAACTATTCCCAACTGACCAATCTAGTTCTGATGCAACTTGTGAATTTCGGGGCGAAATTCCCTTTCAGGTTGGGGATGATGTGACACCTGCGGAAAATCCACAGTCATCCTGATCTAACACCTTGCTGCTTTGGATTACTTATCAAATTTCGGGACGAAATTTCTTTCAAGTTGGGGATGATGTGACAACCCGAAATTTCAAGGTCTTTCCTCTACGCACCACTTGTTTCACAATATTGTTTTCACAATTCATTTTACGTTGTGTACGATATTTGATTTACTATAGTATTGTTACGTTTGAGTGTTATGAGTGTTACGTGAAAACTTAAGGGTTAGTCATAACATGTTCATGTTTAACTCTGGATTCCACAACACACTTGACGAAGAATCACACTCGACGAAGAATTACATTTGACGAAGAACTAGAGTTCTTCGTCATATAGTTCTTCGTCACATGCCGCCCTCGACGAAGAAGGATTCTTCGCCGCACAGATGTGTTCTTCGCCAAAAAGGGGCTTCGGCCCAGGTTTGTTCGTGGCCCAGAAAGGGCCGGACTATTATTTTAATTGTATAAACTCTCATAACCATAAACGTAAACCCTAAAGTTCTCTCCCTATCTTTTGAGCGTTGGCAGTGTTGAGTCTTGAGATCTTTCCATCCCGATTAAGCTAATCACTTTGGTATCACGATTAGTATTCATCCTTGTCCATTGTTAAAATCCTGATGTTGTGATTATATGTGAGACTAGGGTTACATTATTAGGATTGAAGATTTAGAATTGCATGATGGGGGGGGGGATTCGATGATTTGTATGCGGTTATGTTCATTTTGTGGTTCGATAAATTTTGCGTAATGAATTGATGGCATGATAGACTAACATCCGATTGTGTATGGTCAGTGATTGCTACGTTTTGATGATGAAACTGTTACGTTTTGGGTAGTCGATGATTGTTCATAATTAGGGTTGTTTGAACTTGTAAAATAACTGCTGTTTGATCCATTAATCCTGCTGAAAATGTGTTAACTGTTGTTATGTGATTAACGAGGTGTAACTGTATGATGAGGGGCGACGAAGGACCCCCCCCCCCATGAAGAATCTAGTCTAACGAAGAATCAGATTCTTCATTGACTGATTTTTTACGAACCTTTGTGGTTCTTCATCAAACCTCATCTCGACGAAGAATAGGTACTTCGTCATACCTCATCTCGACGAAGATTAGGTACTTCGTCATACTTCATCTCGACGAAGAATAGGAACTTCGTCACACTCCATCTCGACGAAGGATTGTCCTTCGTCGCTAGGTTCTTCGCCATAAGACTAAATGGACAGAACAGTAAACAGATTATGATGTATAAGAAGATGGATACTTGTGTTTAGAAAATTGTAAGTGTTGTATGGTAATAATGCTGACTAAGAATGAGAAATCTAATCTAATTTGTGTGAGTAGAAACTCCTCTGTTACATGTTGTGTTATGTCATTCACATGGGATGTTGACTTGTATGAGAATAGGGTATTCGCTACGTGTGTACAGTGATCTTTGTGATGAATACAATATGTGATAAATACGTGACTTAATTGATTATGAAATTGATTTCATTGGTAACCATGGTAGGGTTTGGTTGACCAACTTGGAACGGGTAACTTAACAAACCGAGCAAATCTAAGGTGAGTTCACTTCTCTTGAGCATGCGTCCCGGTGGGTGGGACAATCAATGGGTATTCCTGAGAGGAATAAGTCTTTTGGGTAAAAATTGGGATGTTAGATAATACACTCATTTCCTATCACCTTAAGTCCCATCTTATACCAAATAGTTACCTGAGAGGTAACGGGGTATTAGTTGATAGCGCTATTAGGCTTGGCAACCTCACACCGTACCTGAGAGGACGGCCGTGAACTAATGACCTTAATCATGACCAATGCTTAGATAGGGGGGCATTGGGAACGAGCAAAACAATCTGGAAGCCATCTTGTATGGTACTCGAGTTATTATCAACATTATCAATGAACTGAACTAAACACTTGGTAACTAACGTTCTTGTAAAACTATGAACTCACCAGCGTTGTCTGATACACTTGTTGCATGCTCGCAGGTCGTTAGGTACTATGGACAAGGAACTTGCTATCTGGGATTGCTGGAGTGGTCATGGGTCGCACTGCTTGGATATGCATGACTTGCTTACTGATTTTACATACATTTGGTTTTGAAACATTTAAAAAATCATTTACTACTTGCTTCCGCTGAACATGTTAAACTTGGATTATGTTTATGAATGTTTTATCATTATAAATGAAAATTTTGTTTAATATCTAGATATTGGCTCAATGTGATTAGTGGCAAGATCCTGGTATGTCACACGCCTAGCGGGGTTTCCGCATGTGGAATTTTGGGGGTGTGACAGTTTTGGTGTTGGGCAAATTTTTACACTTAGCCAAAAATTCCGGTTTTTCCACCATATTTTCGCCAACTTAACCTAACTTCAAGTTTTCCATACTTAGGACTTTCTCCCAATATTCAATCCTGAAATCTACAATCTGGACCCGGATTCGTTAGCTTCCATTTTATTCTTTCAGTTAGGCACTGAGCATTCCCACTAACCACAAACGCGATTGTGATTGGTAATAATGGGCAATACCTTAGCTTCTATGATCCCATGAGTCGTTTATACTTCGGTTTTGTATGCCCAATCCATAGTTTGTGGCCCTCTGCGAACGACCTGTTTAGTTTGACATTCATAGTCCTCTTCAAAACCATGAATGGTGACTATCATTTATTTAATTCTCACCATAGTCCATGACCATGGTTGTCCTTGCTAGGCAATACCCTCGCTTCTATAACCCAATGGGTGATGTATACTTCGGTTTTACATGCCCTTAACACGGTTTTACTTAAAAATCAATTACCACTATTACTACATCAGTTTACATTTACCGGGCCGTCTCCGAAAATCACAAAAAAAAAAAAAAAAAATTGGCCCTATTCGAGATAAAACATTTGGGCCCTATTGATGTGCGTGAAGTGTGTTATGGTTTTAATGTTTATTTTAAGCCCTTTTACACTTTTTTTAGCCAAGTTTTAAATTTATAAAACATGATATTTACTAACACTAAACACACATATGGGCAAGTGCACCTATCGTGAGCGTAGTATAGTGTTGGTAAGATACCGAGGTCGTCCAAGGACACAAGAGCTTTTAGTACCGGTTTATCCTCAACGTCTAATCAAATCAAAAAGGTAGAAAAAGGTTTTAAACTAGAAAAATAAAAACTAACTAAAATGCTGAAAATAAAATAAAAGTAAAAACAGATAGACAAGATGAACACTTGGCTCCGACTCGTGTATAGTGTAACTTTTGATTATTTCCGCACTTTTGCACTTTTTAAGAGATTATCTTAGTTATTGTAGTAGGCCCCTCTTTTGAAAGTGACGTTACCCTCAACCCAGTAGTTTGAGTCAGCAATGATACAATCCTAAAGGGTCGGATTATTGAAAGATAATTAATTAAGTTATTAATGCATATTATGGTAGGCCCCTCTTTTGAAGGTGACGTTACCCTCGGCTAAGTAGTCTGAGTCAGCAGGGATACAGTCCTAAGTAGCCAGGTTAAAGTATTAATAGTAGCTTACATATGAGGGGGTCAAAGAGTTTGGACCCCCGCCATCCAATACCGTTAAGTATTAAAGGAGGTCCTACTAAATTTGACCCAGGTCCTTGCAGGATCTATACACTGAACAAGGCAAGACTCTTACCAAACCGTTCCCTTAACCCCCGACCAGGTAGCCAACATACCTCCATATAGACCGTGGAGATATGAATGGTGAAAATCTTTTATTTTATATAGACAGTAAAATAATGCCAAGACACCACAGACAAACGATAAAGAAAAATCACCTTCAACATAAGAAACTAGTTATTAAAGTCATTAATACATAACCAAGTAAAAAGTGCGAAAAGATTAAAAATAAAAAGTATTACACTAGACACTTTGTCTTCACTAAGTGATGTAAGAGACTTAGGCAAACATGGCCTTGATTGTCAAGAACTCTTACGATCAATCTTGGATCCCGAGACGACTCACACACTCTATGATGGACAATGGATGATGGTGGTGGATGATGGTGTTATGGTGGTGGTGGGTGGTGGGTGAAGTGTGAGAGAGGTGGTGTGCCAAGGGATGGTTTGCACTTGAGCCAAGCACTCCTATTTATAGGCTGAACAGAAGCTCGGGCACAGCCCCGTGTCCATTGGGCACGGCCCCGTGTCCATCCTTCATCTCTTTCTTCATTAATTGCAGTTTGTCTGCATTAGTTGACCACGCCCCCGTGTCCACTGGGCACGCCCCCGTGTGCAGAAACAAATCTGTACTATCGAGATTTCCCAGATTCTGCGAATCTTAGAGTTGACCACGGCCCCGTGTCTGCTGAGCACGACCCCGTGGTGGGCGATAGAAGCTTCTACAGCTTTGTCTTTTCTGCTGGCACTTGGGCACGCCCCCGTGTTCACTGAGCACGGGCGTGTTCAGCCTTCTGTTTTCTTGTTTTACTTGGGAAGATGCTGTCGTGGGGTCGGGCATGTCACGTTTGTTCCTTTTCTTGTATTTATGTTAGATTTAGCTGTCTTTTTGCTTCTTTTGTTAATTTGAGCTCATTTAATCCTGAAAATACAAAAGGAAGACAA
This sequence comes from Helianthus tuberosus, assembly GCA_030545235.1. NCBI lineage: Eukaryota > Viridiplantae > Streptophyta > Magnoliopsida > Asterales > Asteraceae > Helianthus > Helianthus tuberosus. Next base: position 155,803,095 of record CM060409.1, read on the forward strand.
AAGCACACTTTTTCCAACATTAGTACTAAAAAAGGGTTAGTTTTATGCCACAATTGATGTAATTTATATGTTGCATTTTGCACACATCACCTATTCGCAAATCTTCATATAATATAAACTCATCAATCATTCAATCAAATATATAAATACAACGATAATTGTTATGAAATTTATAAAACAAATTAACAAAAAAAGAATTTTAAGAATTTTAAAACTAAAAAAAGAATTATAAGAATTTTATACCTCAATCTCAAGATTATCCACCCCACAAAACCCTGGATTTGCCCTTTGAAACACCTCCTGCGTCGATGATGATGATGATATCCTTGATTTCTCACTCGATCTCGACCTATAAATCCTCCTCTGCTGCGATGATGAATTGTCGTCTGATGTCTGTCGTCTGATGATGATAATGAACGACTGGACGTGATCCCCCGGGCCCCTAGTCGACGTTTTGTTTTCCCACATGACAATCGGGTTATAATTTTGAAAAACTTTTGTTCATTAGCCTTGTGTCTTGGGGTGGGCTTGTTAATTGGGTTTATAAAACTTTGGGCCTTATTTATAAAACTTTTAATTGGGTTTTAAACTTGTTATACAAAGGCCATTAATTATAAAAACATCCATATATTTTTAAATATATATATATATATATATTTAAAAAAAAATTTGGGCCCTATATTCATTTGGACCCTGATCGCCGGCCCATCTTGCACCTCCTTGTAGTCGGCACTGTACATTTAGTTGCTACAATTCATACTAGGCTCTTATCTTTCAAGAACACTTTAACATCAAAACTCATCAATCGAAATTCTACAACATATCTTAGGTTTTGGTAATGCCAAATGCTTAGAATCTTCAAAGATGTAAGAGAATTACACTAATTTCACCTTGATTTTGCTGGATTGATTTAGAAAGAGTTCTTCCTCTCTCTAAAACCCGACACAAGCATACACGCATTCAGTGTTTTCATTTTTCCTTCTTTTTTACTTAACATCTTTCTAACTTGTCCAATTTCAACCCCTTAGGTTTAGTTAGTTACTTTTGTTTGGTCATAACCCACTTATTTCTTACTAATAGATAACAAATACTAACTAGGTTATGTATTCCTAGTTACAATACTTCATGTTAAAATATCATAATAAACATGATAATCAAAATTTCGTATTTTGCGGGTGTTACATGCACTTAGACGACTTTTTTTTTTTTTTTTTGAAGATCACTAGGAAGACTTGTATTTGAGATGAGGTGCATATAAGGGTGATGTGTGTGGGGAAGGTGCATGCATTTAACAATATTGTGAGCAGGGACGACCCATAGGGTGTGCGGAGTCTGCAATCGTACAAAGCCATTTTTGGAGGCCTAATATAAAAATTTATTCGCTTTATATGCATATATATATATATATACTAGCCTAAGACCCCGCGAGCTTCGCGGGTGGCTAAACACCAACTAAACACATAAAATAATTTAAACATAGAAGCGTTAAAGTGTGATTTGTTAAGCCTAATATTTTGAGAGATTTCAACACGTCCCAATAGTACATCTACATGATGTTCGTTACACATTAAGTTTTTGTATATGAAACCTTCATTATGATGTTTTCATGCCTTTTGTCAAAATGAGTTGCACCGGCAGTGTGAATATAAAAAAATACATTAAGAAATGAAGGTAGAGTAATACATAATACAAACTTATTCATGTACGTAAAGGTACTAACGAACATTGTGTCACAAAAGTTGTAAAAGAAATGCGTTAATGTTATGCATGATATGATTAATACATAATACAAACTTATTCATGTACATAATACAAACTTATTCATGTACGTAAAGGCTCTCGAGCATTGACGTTCTGATTTTGGCAAGCCTGTGTTTCTTTTGTTCATTGGTTTCTTCAGCTGTCAGATCTTTTTCAACCTCGGCCTATAGAATCGTTATCGTTATAAGACGAATGGTGATATACAAATATTACAAATTAAAAATGTAAGTAATATGAGTTGAGTACCAAAACACCGTCTCGAAGGTTGTAACCGTTCCTGTTAGCTTGAGTCCATTGTCCGCCATCCATTATGAGAATGTAATGGCATGATGAGATACCAAAAACAGTAATCAGATCAGTGGATCCACTTGTGTAAACACTCGTAATTTTTAAACAATATATTATTGCATCTTCATGGGAAATGTCCCCAAATTTTTAGATGTTTTTTTCTAAGATTAATCATTTTATCTCATCATATTTGTCAGACTTTGTACCCATTTTAACATATTTATATCATCTAGTGCTTTGCACTTCACGCCCCTTAGAGGTGCACAAATCGTTTTTTTTAAACCGGTTTCGGTTACTAACCGGTTTTTCAAACCCAAAACATTAACCGGTTGGGATAGGTTTTTAACCGGTTTTTTAAAACCGGTTTCGGTTATTAACCGGTTTTTAGATCAAGAATAGTAACCGGTCACAAACCGCCGGTTCGGTTCTAAAACCGGTTAAAAAAACCGGTTTCGGTTTTTTTTTTCGATTACCGTTCTAAAACCGGATTTTTTTTTGTAAACCTCTAACGCCACTGCATGGACATCAACGCATATTGCAGCAAATATGTCTTCAATAGTGATGTCACATATGTTGTATTATTGTATGTACCTTGTTAAAATGCTCATATTGCCTGTAATCGTACACCCAAAACACCATATGTAAGATGCTGAAGCCAAACACCTCTCTCGGTTTCCTAAAAAACCAAATCAACTAAAGTTACAAACAAAGTGATTGAGATAATAACCAAATAAAGCACAAGTACAGCTACCAGTTTACTAACCATGGAAGAAAGTATATGAAATATGCATGAATATAATCATGTGGGACCCATAAATAAGAAACTCGATTAGTTTAGTACCTCAAAATCATTCATCAAACATGAATGCTCACAGTTTATGTGCCATGAAGACTTGATGTACAACATACACATAATCACATACATGAAAAACCTGACACTCAGGCTTCCTATAATTCCTCATTTTCGAGTTTGGTTTTGGGTTCAGGTTCCGGTTCCATAGGCACAGTAACATCCGCATTGGTATCTTTTTCATCAGTAGCAAGTGTGTCAGTTTTTTCCTCCGCCACATCATATTGTTGCAGCTGATGCCTTAATCTTTTGATCCCGGCTTCTCTGTCGTTAAGCTTCTCTTCTAAGATTAGCAGCTGAAAAGGAAACGGGTTGAATGAGTTAAACGGGTCAGAAATTATATAATGTGTACTCAAATGGTGATAACATCCCAAATCATTTTATTAAAAATAATTATAATGCTTATTTCGGTAATACAGTTTTTTAATCATGTGTAATACATTGATTATTTATGAATTCAAAAAAATTGACAAAAAGATTTAACGCAGGTTGGCCCAGCCCGACTGAAACGTGATCACATGGCTGATAATAAGTAATAAATGAGAGTTAACTATTATTGTCATCCTTGTGGTTTGTCCAATTATGCCAGTCTAGGCAAAATTTCAAATTTGTATGACATTCTTGAAACATGTCAGTTCCGTCCAAAAACTTAATGCCGTTTAATGAAGGGTAAAAACATCATTTTTCTTTATTTTTTCTTAATTTCTTAAACCCTTATCAATAATAGGATTAAAAGAGGGAATAAGAAAAGGAAAATGACGGTTTTACCCTTCATTAAACAATAGGTTTAAACAGACGTTAGTTTTTTGGACGGAACTAACACGTTTCAAGAAGGCCAGAGAGACGGAAATGGTACAAATTTGAAATTTGGCCTTGATTGCCATAATTGGACAAACCACAAGGACAAAAATGGCAATTAACTCAATACATAATTATAAGCACAAGGGTTGAGAGAGAGAGAGATACCATCTCATTTGATTTTTCAACATCATCCGTCAGTCCCTCCATATGCTTGCATAAACCTGCAATAAAGTAAATAAATGACATTAAGCATGTAAATAGTCAACCTATTAAAATGGAAAAAGGTGGCTCTGTGGGTCCCTCCGACATCAAAGTGAAATTCCTATATATGTATAATCATAATGGCATTTTGAGAAACTGACTATAGGAAGATAGTTCATAAGTAATACGCGTGAGAACTGGTATCAGTTTCATGATTGCGGCCGTTTGACCAGCAAAAGTCAAAATTACAAATCTATTCTGAGATAATGATTTCTTCAAAATCTCATCTCACTGTAGATCCAAGATCTGCGACTGAGGCCAGCATAACCACCATAAGGAAAATACTGATGAAATTTAGCAATCTACATTACTTATGTTTTCAGCTGATATACGAACATGGGACTACATAAGTTGGTGGCAAACCCAAAAACGCATAAATTCTCAGTATTTTTAATGTATGATTCTGCAAAGTTCGAGAACCACCACCAACCCAATAACTAATTGTATTTAGCATCAACATTATTCAATAAAAAACATATAATATAAAGATTGTCACTTTTCTTGAAGAGCGACTATAAAGCAATTACAGAACTTGGAATAATGCAATCAACAGAGCTAGATTATGCATATATTCCAAGTTAGTGCTTATCTTTGAATAATTACAGAACTTCAATGCCAATTCATTACTCACCAAAACCTTAATGGCTTGACAAAGTATACCTTTTAATCAAAACTGCAAATCAAAAGTACTCATCCGATTCAAACCCAAAGCAAAATTTTGAAATATATAATCCAAATATGTACTTTTTCCTTTATGTCATATAGTAATAAAGTTACATTCTTTACCATTTGAATGTGCAAACAATCGATCTACATCAAATGTATATAATCTTCAATCATTAAGAAGCATCACCTAGAGAAAAAGCCCTATGTGGGTTTCCTTTAAGCTATAACAAAGAGGTTAATACCAAAAACAACTGATGGAAGATGCTTTTCTCACTGATTCCCAACTTAAGATACTTGAGGAAATTGGAACAAAGAGGTTAACCAGAATATTGAAATACATAGAATTAATCATAATATCAAATAGTTTCTAAGTTTTAAAAAATTTTATCATCCAAAAAGGATATATAACATAAGTAAAGGGTAAACGTCATACCTCCTCATATTCTATTTTTTTTTATGTTCACCAGCCAATGAATCTTCACTCTATCAAATAAACTGCCGATGTACCACATTTAAATGAAGCATCATCCTGAACCACAACATAAACAATTCTTGATCAATTAATTGTTTATTTTGTTAGGATTAACCGTTTAAGAAGTCAAATTTTCATAACCTTAGTTTATCAATGAATGAACCTTAAACTTGCAAAAATCATTGCAACTTTCAAAGCATAGCCAGTTTCATGAGAAAAGGCCAAAAGAGTCTCAACTTGAAAAATGCAATAATGGAAGTATTTGCAATGTGAACCACAATAGCCAACTTAACATGTAATAATCAAGATTTTGAAAAACCCTAACCTGAAACATGATATCCGGGTGATCCCCCATCCGCGAAGAGACTGATGCTAAAAAAATTAGAGGAAAATTGGTATTTAAATCGAAAGTTAGAGACCTGTAGATACCTTAAATCAATATGAGATACAACAATCAAGAAGGGCCATGCTTAGAATCAAACATTCGGAAGCATATACTAACCTTCATCTTCTTCTCTACTGATGGCGAATTGAAAAACCCTAACCCGTCAAAAACATATCAGGTGAAAATCGATCGGCTGGATTAGGAGAGTCTCCGTTAGGGTTGTTCAAAGAGAAGATGTAAACATGAAGAATGAAAAGGAAATTAAACGATGGGGAAAGAGGTGTGCGGCCATGGTTGAATTTAGGGTTTTGGAAAGGGAAAAGAAAAACTGATAAAAGGGAAAATGGAAAAAGAGAACGGTGAAGGCAAAGCAAAATTTTGAGCGTATGATTTAGGGTTTTTGAATGATACAGAGGAAAAGCTTGTTTTAGAAGCCAAAACAAATTGCCGCTCAAAATCAATTGGGAAGGAATATCACATTGCCACGTGGCAGCTAATGGTTTAAGCAAATGCCAAGTGGCACCAAAATGTTTTGTTTTAATATACATAATAGATTCTTCGCTTTATATGCATATATATATATATATATATATATGATATACAGACCGAAATTTCTTCTTTAACCTTTATCAAATTTAGTTAGGCCTCTTTAAAAAAAAGCCCAAACTTCTTCAAGAAATTAAAGATATAAGTTTATATTATGGGGCCCATTTTTTACTCGCACGTGCCCTCAAGAGAAAGCGAATTCTCAAGGACATCCTCGACAATGAGAGGAAGGACAAAGTAGAGGGAAGAAAGATAATGGGTAGAGGATAGAGAAGAGGGAAGAAAAAACATAGGTAGAGGATAGAGAAGTGGGAGGCAAGTGATGGGTAGGGTGATAGAGGCACAAATAGGTGATGTGGCATGTGTATTTACACCCCTCCATTGGTGATGATCTTATTTTGTGCTTACGTGAGACGAATTAATGCATTATTAGCCTCTCCTCATGAGGATTAAACCTCGTGCTTAATCCTTTACGTAAGAGTGAATTGGGTAATATTTCTATATACACACAGAGATGGCTATGCAATATTAAATGCATAAATATAAGTATCTTAATCTTCTAGAAGAGTAGTGGTCAAAGACTAATCATTGTATCGATACCGTCGATCTGTCGTCATCAATATTGCAACAAGAGAGACTCGCTGCGTATCGTGTCTTGTTGGATTTGGTCCATTTATGATCTGCTAAAAGGCGACAAAGGCGTCACCTTTTGTCGTATGGTTGTATGAACATGCCACCGCCAACCTCGTGCTCAAACACATCTAACAATTTTCATTATTATGTCATAAATCCAGGACTGCGTCTCTAGATCCAACGACAACTAATGCTTAACGTAACTGGCTAAACTTTTACTTGTCAGTTATGTTACGCATTCAAACTTACAGCGATCCGTACAAATATTACACCATCATCTAACTTTATCATACAACACAAAATATAATAATAACTTTTATCTTCAAAATTATCAAATCCAACAAAACATATCCAAATAGGCAAACACCCCTTTGTGTCTTGGTCCTAGAACAAAAATAAAAGTACAAGTGTTTCAATTTCCATATCCTTCAAACACTCATATAAATACTAATAATAAAAAAAAAGTAAAATCACATGAAATTTGGCAAAATAAATACGAGTCAAAGGCCGTGTTTTGGACTCAACACTTGTAGAAAATTCTTGGCAAATCGTTGCATAGTACGTAGCCAAAGAAAGTGACACTGAGTCAATCACAAGTCGGTCAGATACCTTTTCTGTTGATGAATTTGAGATGGGTTTTCGATCTTTGAACCTTAAGTTGTCACATCGGTAAATCTTTAATCTTTTTTTCACTGTTACAGCTCCTTTGATTCAAGAATCTTGTTCTTTTTCAAGAACCCTAATTGGGTTTTGAAAAAAAAAAAAAACCAATCTTTAGCTGTTAAATCACTTCAGTTATCCCTAATTCGAAAAGGGTTTGGGTTTTACCTAGTTTCTTGGGGTTTACGAGGTGGGTTTGTTGTTTAATCCCCAAATTGTTGCTAAATTGAATCTGAAAAAATTGGGGGTTTGTGGTTAAAAATTGAATCTTGAATCTTGATATTGGGGTTTGATGAGATGGAGGAAAATGCAGCAGCTTTACATACTGCTATGAATTCTGTACAAGCATTGGGTAAGGGCTTCGATGTTAATTTCGATACAAGGTTGCTGTATTGTAAAGGGGTAGCAGGGTCTGAGGTCGTGGAGATTGATGAAGAACACACAAGGGATCTTTGGATTTATGATAATTTGGTTGTGCCGAATGTGTCGAGAGATGTAGAGAATTATCAGGATTCGATTGACCGTGTTATGTCCGGGGTTTGCAGTTATCATGAGGTACATCGTTGATCACTGTTAGTTTTTGGTTTTTGTTGTAGCTGGTTCATGTTATAAGAATCTTTGTTGTTAGTTAAGGGCTTTTGATGTTCAAACGTAGTGTTTTTAAGGATTGAAGTAATTATAATTTATAAAAAAAACTTGAAGTTAAACTAAACTGAACTTATAAGAATATTATATATAAGGGTGAACTATATGATTGCAGATGGTCGAGTATTTCAACAAGAGAGCTAACCTATCAGGCAACGTTCCTCTCGGTAGCTTCAATGCTGCATTTAGTTTTACGGGTTCAAAACATGTAGATTCCGCAGCAACTAAAACCCTATGTATGGATGGTTATTTCATCCCGCTTTCTAAATTTGAGCTCACAAAACCATCTTTAGTGTTGCACGAAAGTGTTAAACGAGCAGTTCCCGCAACATGGGACCCACCAGCCTTAGCAAGGTATTCATTTTATTGGGATTAATTTGGTATGTAATTTTTTAAAAGTATGTATATGAAACTGCCTTATATTTTTTGTTTTAACGTAATATAATTTTGTGTTTTTTAACTTAACGTATCACTGATGGTTTATTTATACATTATCTTTGGTGTGATAGTTTTATCGAGAATTTTGGCACACATGTAATCACATCGGTTACAATTGGCGGTAAAGATGTAATATATGTGAAACAACATCAATCATCACCTTTGTCGACCGCTGAAATAAAAAACTATGTTCAAGATATAGGAAACCAGAGGTTCACCAACCCTGAAAACCTTACCAATTCGGGTCTTTTGAGACACAAGGAAAAGGTTAGTTTCTCTTTTCTTATTTATTTATGCACCAACATTGCGTTTTTTCTTTTTTTTTTTTGTTCTTTCGTTTTTCGTGCATAAGCTCTTCAAGTTGTTTCTTACTAGGGGTGGCAAAATGTGCAAACGGGATATTTTAATACATGGAGAAATGGGTCATTTCGGAATGGCGCCCAAACTCTTCCGTGTCCATTATAACCAATTAAGCCGTTAATCTTGGTTACACAATAATACTATGTACATAAGAGTAAAGTACACGGATAGTCCTTATGGTTTTTCAAAATTTTGGATTTGGTCCCTAGCTTTCTAAAAGTACACTAATGGTAAATGTGTTACAAAGTGCAAACCACGGGGACCGTCCATGTACTTTTGGCAAAAGTTGGGGCATAAATGCTTTAAGTGGGATCATCCATATACTTCTGGAAAGCTAGGGACCAGTTCCAAAATTTTGAAAAACCACAGGGATTATCTGTGTACTTTACTCTTTACATAAATATGATAATAAGATGCTTTAGGAGATTGTATGTAACAAAAATAGACTTTGGTTATAACACAACCCAAATTTTTAAACCAGGGTCAAACTGTTTGGCTCCTTTCCATTTTAGTTTAATTTTTAACGTTGAGCGTGAGATATAACACAACTCAAGTCGACTCATTAACAAGTAAATGGGTCAAAATTGCCACCTAGAGTTCTTAGGTTATTCTTTTAGTACTACCATTTTCTTGGAATTATCACTAGGTGATTTTGATTTGTATTTTTCCACTGGGTCATTTTTTTGTCTTTTTACAGGGTGGCGATCCATCGTTGTTTAGTAGCCAAGGCGTATATCCTCAACCCGCAAGTGCACCATCACTTGGTGGAAATGCAAAGGAAGTATGTAAGACTGTATGCTTGTACCTTTTCTTTTAAATTCTAGCAACTTATTTGACAGTGAAAAGTCAATGGTTGACTTTTTCTCATTTGAGCGAGTAGTAAAAGTGTAAAACATGGTGGCAATTTCATTATAATTTTGAAATTTCATATCATATTTACCCTTTTAAAACACTAAGGTGCTGTTTGTTTTTTCTGTGGGAAAAGGTCTGCAGTCTGCGGACCACATCTGCAGACATCTGCAGAAGAAGAGGTGGACCAAATGTCTGCAGTCTGCAAGGAGAAGAGGGTTTGTTTTTTTTATATTTAAAAACCTCTTCTCATATCTTAAAAACACACAACACAGACAAATTGACCACCACAACTTCAGCACCAGAACCTCTCTCTCTCATCTCTCTCTCTCTCCCTGCCTCCCTCTACCACCACAACCACCGTCCACCACCACAATCAACCACCACCACTTCAGCCACCACCCACCGGAGAAGAAGGGGAGCCGGCAACCGAAGAGGAGAAAGAGAAGATGGGGAGCCGGAGAAGAAGGTGGAGCCGGAGAAGAAGGGGAGCCGGAGAAGAAAGTGGAGCCGGAGAAGTAGGGGGCTCGCCGGAGAAGAAGGGGAGCCGGCTCTCTCTATGATTTGGTAGCAGCACCACCACCGATCTGGTAGCACCACCACCACCGATCTCTCTCTCTCTACGGTATCTCTCTCACTCTCTCTCTCTACGGTTTGGGGTTTTGGTTCGATTTGGGGTTCACGATCTCCGCTTTGGGGTTTTGGTTCGATTTGGGGTTTGATGTGGTGGTGGAGGTTTGGGCAGGGATGTGGTGGTGGAGGTGGTGGCGGAGCAGGGAGGTGGTGGCGGAGTGGAGGTGGTGGCGGAGCAGGGAGGTGGTGGCGGAGATGTGGTGGCGGAGCAGGGAGGTGGTGGCGGACTTGGTTTTAAATTGCGTGATGCGCTCCGATGCGTTTAGTCCAAAAATCTGATGCGCGATGCGTGATGCGCGATGCGAGCGCATCACGTATGTGATGCGTTCTTTATAAAAAAATAGTTAAAAATTATTTATACATAAAAACTTATAAAAACATACTTAAAGTAAAACAACTGACGTAATTAGAAGGTAAGAGTTGTGTTTTTTGGTTCAAATCAAGCATACTAAGATGTTAATTATGGAAAAAACCGAACACAGTTCATAAAATCTGGAAAAAAGCATAAGAAACAATGTTGCGCGCATCAGAGCGCATCATGCGATGAGCGCATCATGCAAAATGCGCGCAATATTCTCGCATCACGTAAACGCATCGCATCAGCTGCTGCGATGCGCTCTCATTAGCGCATCGGGCGCATCACGCATTATGCGCGCATTTTAAAACCAAGGTGGCGGAGCAGGGAGGTGAATGTTTTGAAGAGGGTGAAGAGGTCTGCAGAGGTTAGAAGACTTGTGGACAGGTCTGCTTGGGGAAGAGGCCTCGCAGACGTTTTTGGTCTGCAGATCTTCAAGAAAACAAACACCCTGCAGGAACCTTATGTCTGCGCGCCTCTGCGCGACGCAGACATAAGTGCTCAGAAGAGCTTCTGGGCAAAAAACAAACAGCACCTAAATATGTCATATTTATCTATTCCGTGATAAACATCGTAAACGCAGTTACTTATAACATTCAATTTCTTTGAATGAACACAGCGAACATTATGAGCTAAGATGATTTACAGATATAAAATTGTTTTCTTGTTAGGTTATACAGAAAAAAAGGATGTTATAACTTATAAGTATTTTTTTTTAATTTTTTTTCTTTTTAATTACGGAATGAGTAAATATGATATTGAAACTTTTTTGAAAGGGTAAATATAATACCATGTTTTTTAAGGTTTTATAAAGTTGTTGCAATATTAGACTATAATTTTTTTTTTATTGTTACACAGGATGTAACGGTTATTTTTAGAAGAAGGGGAGGAGATGATCTAGAGCAAAGCCATATTCAATGGGGTAAAACTATAAAATACTCTCCAGATGTCATTGCCATGTCATTCGTTCCCATCACTTCTCTTCTAGACGGATTATCCGGAAAGGAGCATTTGACCCGCGCTATAGATCTTTACCTTGAATGTAAGTGTGTATATGTGCCATATATCGTCGAATGTGATATTTAATATTTATGTGAAATAAAATATAGAAAACCAACTCACAAATTATTTTTTTATGTGTTGTAACTCGTTTGGTGTACAGACAAGCCTCAGATCGAAGAGCTGAGATATTTTCTCGAGTTCCAGGTGGCACGAGTGTGGGCCCCGTTACAAGACCGGCCTGCAGGACATCAAAGAAAGGAGCCCGTTTGTCCTTCTTTACAATTTAGCATGATGGGCCAAAAGCTTTATGTTTCTCAAGATCAGGTATGTGTCTTTGAATCCATGTTTTTCGTGTTAGTATACGAACATGAGCGTAAGACGGTAGGGGTGTGCACGATTCGGTTATTAGAATTGACCGAAATCGTAACCAAAGTCATCAGTTAATCGGTTCGGTTAATTTTTCGATTTTCAGTTCGGTTAATAACCAAATCAAACAAGGGCTAAAATATTTGCTTAGAAATACATGTAATGCAGGTATAAATACATGAAATGAAGGTATAAATAAATGAAATGGATATATAAATACATGAAATGGAGATATAAATAAATGAAATTGAGGTATAAATACATGAAATGGAGTTATAAAAGCTAGAAATATATGAAAATATAAATTGTTCGGTTTGGTTAACTTCTGTTAACCGATGGTACAAAAAATAACCGATAACCGATTTTCGATTAATTTGGGTTTGGTTTTATCGGTTTTCGGTTCGGTTTCAGTTAACGGTTCGGTTATTCTTCACCCCTATAAGACGGTTAGTAAATGGTTTGTACGGCACACTTATTTGATGCATCGCCCAAAATCTGATATATAGTCTAGGGGTGTGCACTGTTCGATTTTAGCATTAACCGAAACCGTAACCAAAGTCGTCAATTAATCGGTTCAGTTTATTCGGTTAGTTTGTCGGTTTTCGGTTCAGTTAATTACGGTTAATTACTAAACTAAACAAGGGCTAAATTTTTGTTTAGAAATACATGCAATGGAGGTATAAATACATGAAATAGATGTATATATACATGAAATGTACTGGAGGTATAAATAAATAAAATGGAGGTATAAATACATGAAATGGAAGTACAAAACATGAAATACATGAAATGGAGGTATAAAAGCTAGAAATATATGAAGATATAACTGATTCGGTTCGGTACGGTAAATTTCGGCTAACCGATGGTATTGAAAAAAACCAATAACCGATTTTCATTTAATTCGGTTTCGGTTAATTTCAGTTTGGTTTTCGGTTAACGGTTTGGTTGACCTATTTGACCTCACTGAGCATTAACATAGTATCGATTCATTTGCAAATGTCAATTCGGTTTGTATCTTGTTTGATAATGGGTCCAAAGGGTAAAGATATAAAACTGAGTTTTACATAAGTAATTAAGTACTAAAAATTATGTTAGTAATGGGTCAAACGGGTCTTGTAATGGGCCCCATACTCAGGTTATAACTGATTGATTATGGGTTAAACAGGTCTTGAAGTGGGTCAATGTTGTACCGTTTTGATGATCGATCAAATAGGTAAAAATATAAGAACAGGTAACAGGTTAAACTGGTCAAAGGCCACCTAATGTGTATTCAAATGTTCACAACTACCGTTAACGGTTTTATTTAAAGGAATTTATGATATTATGTTTTCAATGGTACTATAGTTCTGTAATCAAATTTAATTCTCTCGTATGGCCCGTTTGATCTTTAACCAAAATCATTTGTTATTGTTATTATTATTATACTAATAAGTTATTCATTTTGTGTATTTATACATAGATATCGGTGGGACGCAAGCCTGTTACAGGCATACGATTATGCTTAGAAGGTGCAAAACATAACCGATTAGCCATTCATATCCAACACCTGCAATCCCTCCCAAAAATCCTCCGTCCATATTGGGACACACACGTAGCCATTGGCGCACCCAAGTGGCTAGGACCCGAGGAGCAAGACAGCCGGTGGTTCGAGCCCGTTAAGTGGAAAAACTTCTCTCATGTCAGCACCGCACCAATCGAGAGCCCCGAAACTTTTATCGGAGACTCATGTGGGGTGCATATCGTCACTGGGGCCCAGCTTGGTGTCTGGGATTTCGGGTCAAGAAACGTTCTTTACATGAAGCTTTTATATTCCCGGTTACCCGGTTGCACTGTTCGAAGATCTTTGTGGGACCACTCTCCGACCGAAAAGTCAAAGCGGTCCACTGATAATGGAAATAGTGTCGGTGATTCGAGCTCAGGTTCAGGAAGTAATAATAAGCTGGTAAAGTTTGTGGATACGTCGGAGATGAGTAAGGGGCCCGCGGATCCCCCGGGTCATTGGGTGGTTACTGGTGGTAAGCTTGGTGTGGAGAAAAAGAAAATTGTATTGAGACTTAAGTATTCTCTGCTAAACTATTGAGTGTGGTTAAGTTGGTACCGGGCCTGGTTGGGCCGGGCCGGATCATGGTGTATCGTTTCGGATTTTTGTTTCTTGGTAGGAGTGTTTTAACTTATGTAGAAAGTTTCCGAATATTTTTCTCTTGGGTCGCGTATTAACGATGTATGGACGATTATGTATCGTATAAATCGCGTTACAGTCTAGGATTGTAAATTGGACAATTATTTATAACAAAAACAACTCGGCGTATCAACTATCAAACTGAAAACCAAAGTCATAAATCCCCTTTTTATTCAACACAGGATGGGCCGGTTGAACCGGGAACCGCCATCTTGAACCTAATTGATTCGGGTGTTACGGATTTCTATACTGGTTCGATATTGGTTTCCTCAGAGATCTTCAAACTGACGACCTCGAAATGTTTGGCCAAACCGCCAACCAGAAGGTGCCACGTTGTAGCTAGTGACAACTCTTCCGTCACTGGCTGTTACTCTAAAAGAGAGGCTTTGACCGTCTAGATAAGCGTTGCTTTGCCAGTTTTGACCCCAGTTTCTTGTCATTGTTTGCCATCCTGTTTTTGACCCTTTGATCGCGACGCTATGAACATCCCCTGCACCGCCGACGTTGGTGATCAAAACCAAGTTGAAGTAAGAGTGACCATTGATTGTGAACCTCATGCCTCCTTGCTTTATACATGGTACCCTATATAAAATACACCACAAAATGAAAAATAAACTTTATAAACTTTTTAGTATACTTAAATAATTTATTTTGTTTCTTTTCTTTTGTTAGTTAAGCTCTTCTATTTGTAACTAATAGGGTGTTACCGCGTCACACCCTATTGAGACTTTTTTTTTTTTCTGAGTAGGATTTTACTGTATACGTTTGTTTTATTTATTGAGATAATAATTTAAACCAATATGTCCCAAAATAATAATACCTTCTATAAGCAACAGGTACGATTCCAGCCCGATACTGTGCGATCTTCAAGAAAGCCGGTTGCGACAGATCGAAGTGACGGAGAGGCGGGTTGCACCACCCGCCATTGTCATTGGCCAATGCATAATTTGGTGGACAATAGTTGGTGGCAGTGACGGTGATGATGCCATGAAGACACCATTTTTGGTCATCGACACACCGCAACTGGTAGCAGGCGCCGCAGCTCAGCCCGTTGTTAAAGAGGGAGGAGCTCAATGCAGCCGTGTTTGTGCCGTAGCCATCACTGTAGAGGTTACCGTAGCCACATGCACCACCTGTGCATTAAAATTGTTGATAAAAAGTTGGTTGATAAAGAGGTTTGGTGCCACCCATGCAATAGTACAACCGTGTGACACAAACTTAATAAAATTTAATTTGTTGAGTAAACTTTTGAAATAAATTAATCCAAATAATTTGTTTTCGTTCGTTTAACTTTAACCAAATAAATGAATTAAAACAACAGTTAAACAAACATAATTTGTTTATATTGATTCATCAAGAAACTAAATGCGTTCGTGTTAGTTTGTTGTGTATGTTCATTCGTTATTTTTTTAAACGAACATAAATGAACACAAAAATAACTGATCGAACACAAAGTAGACAAATAAAGACCGATTAAAAATCATGACAATATCGAAGTTAAAGAACAATAAATACAAACATCATCACATGATTGAAGAATATTAAGATTAAAAAAGTAAACAATATGTAAATTAAATTAGTTTAAATACAATTAATCAGACAATTCAAATTGGTTCTAAATTAATATTAGTGATAAGTAAACTTAACAAACGAAAAAAAAAGAATGTTGACGAACGTAAATGAACGGACGGGTCATCATGTTCGTTTATCAAACACATGCACACACCACACGCATAATAAGCACGTCACACTAGCACAAAGTGACATAGACACTTACCCATGGTACCAGACGCGTCTTCGCCACCATAAAAAGTTGCATGCGCCTTTTGCCAACCGCCTTTTAAGCCATGGGTGGTACGGAAAGACAAGATGATGATACTTAAAAGCATGAGATTACCCATGATTTGCATGAAAAGTTGTACGTAAAATGAAGAGAGAGAGATGGTTGGAAAGAGGAGGGAGATATGGAAGGTATAAATAGGTGATTAGGTGGAAAGAGTCGATGAAAGAAGTACGTGTGCATGTAATGGAATCACGTTTAAAGGTTGCAAAAAAGCCCCAATAATTCAATTCAAATCATATGCATACATCCATGCAACCGGCTATGCATATGACTCAATTAAACTCTAACTTTGACTTTCATAGTGTGTTAGGTATACGTGTAAAATCGATTTAAAGTTTGAAAAAAGGTCGATTTTAATTAAAAAAATGTTAATGTAATATACCACAAGTATTGAAATATTTATTTATATTAGTTTAGAATAAAAAAGTGATAATTTTATTATTAGCTTAAAATTTAAATTAATTTAGGGTTTTTAACACTGAATTTGTTATAATATAACACTTGTAGACAATAGATAAAATAGAAATAGAGTTATCGAAAAAACGTATGAATGACATGAAAAAGTAAAAAAATGCGGTGATATTTTCGTACTACCTCCGTCCCATTAAAAGTGTCATATTTTGAATTTTCAAAGTCTTTATTTATAAACTTTGACTTTAATTATATATTTTTTGTGTTATATAAAACTCGATGAAAATTAACCCGATAAAAACACTTGTAAAACACACTCAAATCATATAACTTTCATCAAGTATCATCTAACACAAACAAAATTATTTAAGGTCAAAGTTTATAAATAAAGACTTTGAAAATTCAAAATAGGACACTTTTAATGGGACGGAGGGAGTAATTATTTTATTCGTAGAGTAATTATTTTATCTGTAGGGTGATTATCTTATTGAACTAGTAGAGTAATTATAATACACTTGTAGAGTAATTTTGAATTGCTAGTTGTTTGATGTACATATAGAGTAAGTTTGAATAACTAGTTGTTTGATGCACTTGTAGAGTAATTTCGAATGATATCTTGTAATAGAGTGTATTAACGATGAACTGATAGAGTAATTATGATGCTTTTGCAGACTAATTTTGAATTTGTACATTGTTTGATGAACTTGTAGAGTAATTGTGTATGCTATGTTATTTTGATGATTGTATAGTAATTTTGATAATTAAACTACGAATAGATGCACTTGTAGAGTAATTTTGATAATTACTTTATGGATAGAATAATTACGAAAATGTCACCACTTTTTTTTTTTTTTTACTTTTCCACCCTATTCATATAATTGAGTAAATTATTTTTTGAGTCCCTGTGTTTTAGTGGTTTTAACCACTTGAGTCCAAAATAAAAAAAAGTTTAACGCTCTGAGTCCCTAACCGTTCATTTTATAACGTTTTAAGTCCCTGTGTTTTAGTAGTTTTAACCACTTGAGCCCAGAACCAAAGCACAAGTTTTACAAAATTTGACTCAAAACGTTATAAAATGAACGGATAAAGACTCAGAGCCTTAAACCTTTGTATTTTGGATTCAAGTGGTTAAAAATACTAAAACGTATGTACTCAAAAAGTAATTATCTCCACATAATTTGTACAACAAGGTTATTTGTATGAGATTTTACTCATAACACGTTATAATTGATGTCTCAATCGTATATATGTGAGATACCATTGTAACAAAAAGAAGTAATCAACGATACTTAAAAAGTAATTAAGCAGCATAACACATGAGAAGGTTACATGTCAGCAAAAGTAACACGTCATCGACATTATATTTGGGCAGGTGATCTGTAATAATAGCTTGCTGACACGTGAACTGCTATTAGAAAAATAAATGAAAAAGTACACATAAGCAAATTTAGGTGTTTGGTTAACGCATGTGAAGCAATCTATCAACACTCCCAACTTTTCCACGTCATCTTAGAAGTAGCTATACTACATGACTCATCTCATACTTTCGTTTTGAAGATTTGCAGTGGACGCGACTCATTTTTTAACAAATGGTAAGCAAAAATGTAGATGTAATGGTAAAATAACATTAGAGTAAAATGCACGGATAGTCCCTGTGGTTTTGCAAAGTTTCAGCTATAGTCCCCAGATTTTGAAAATTACACTCATAGTCCCTGTGGTTTGACAGTTTGTTACGCGGATAGTCCCTGGAGTGGATGGGGGTTAGTTTTCTCAGTTAAGTTGGTGTGAAATGACTAAAATACCCTTAATATAAAATAAAATAAAATAAAATAAAGGATATATATACATCTCTTATTCCTCTCTCTGTACCGCCATTAACACCAACACCCCACCTGATTAGTGATTACTTCCACCAGCCACCACCTCCACATCCCTGTGACCACGCCACCACCTCAACCTGACCACCTTCACCAGAAACCACCTACACATCCCTTCAAATCCCCAATTCTTCAAACCCTAATTTACCCTCAAATCCCCAAAGTTTCGCATATCTCTGATTCAAATCATGGCAGTCAGCAGGAGCAAAATCACAGGTAGGTTGATGGCGGAATGGTGACGACAAGGAAGAAGGGTTGTAGTGGATGGATCTGATTTGTTCATAGGGTTTCCACCACCACCACCACCTTCAACCTTCTCTCTCTAAGCTTTTCTCTGTATCTCTCTCTCTCTCTAAATTTTTCAGATTTGAAAAGGGGTGTGTCTTAATGGGTGTAGGACGGTAGAGGTGGGTTGTGGAGGTGGGTGGTCGTGTGTGGCCAGGATAACAACCGGCGGCGCCGCTGTCATCCTTCTCTCTCTCTCTCTCCCTACAGTACTCTCGCTCCTCTTTCTTCGCACCAGGGGTCCTCGCCGGAACCAGAGCCACAGCAGACGACGACGGCACAGCCGTCGTCGCTCTTTGTCTGCCGCCGTCGTTCAATCGAGCAGATGGGGGGGGGGTATCAGCGATGAAGGAGGTGGTTGGGTCGTGTGTGGCCAGGATAACAACCGGCGTTGCTCCGGTTCGTCGCCAGAGGTGAAAGAACCAGGGGAGAGATGAAGGGGTTATTGGTTATGGTGGTGAAGATGTTTAGGGTTTCTCTAATCTTGAAGAAGGAGCAGAACTGAGGGTATTATGGTGGTGAAGATGTTTAGGGGTTATTTGTTTATTTTATATTAAGGGTATTATAGTCATTTCACACCAACTTAACTGAGAAAACTAACCCACATCCACTCCAGGGACTATCAGCGTAACAAACTGTCAAACCACATGGACTATGAGTGTAATTTCCAAAATCTGGGGACTATAGCTGAAACTTTGCAAAACCACAGGGACTATCCGTGCATTTTACTCATAACATTAATAACAAGAATTCGGTTGATAAAATATCGTATATTAAAAGTTATAAAAGAAAAAAAAAACAAAATATACTAAAAAATAAGTGTAATAGTAATAGACAAAAGCTTTAAAAATATGTAAATCTACATGGTGGGAATTAGGATGCTATTCGTTTGGTTAGTTATGGTACCGGCACTCGCTATAACAACCGAAATAAAAACAAAAATATCTAAATAAATAAAGTCCTCATATGACCAAAAGGATATCAAGACATTAGGGTTGTCCAAAAAGTTCGCGATCCGGAGCTCGCTCGGATTTAGCTCGTAAAAAACTTGCTCGATATGGCTTGGTTTGAAAGTGAGCCGATCCGGCTCGGATCGGTCAGAAAGTGAGCCTAGCTCGGCTCGGCTCGTGACGAGCCAAATTGGCTCGGTTTGACTCTCTTGTTAGCTCGGCTCGGCATAGCTCGAATTATTTTACTTATAATATATTTTATTTTTATATACATATAATATATTACAAAAAATGATTATTATTTCCATGTATTTAGGATTATAGTTTGATATCAATGACAAATTTAAAGGTTGATTGACGTGCTAATGAACAAATATTGTATTTACTTGAAATGTAAAACTTATTTTGCGTTGTTGAACGTGATTTTGGCTTGTAATGTATTAGGTTGAACTTATTTTGAATATGTTCTTTTGAAGTATTGAATAATATTTTAGAATACTGAATTTTGAGAGCTATGTATTAATTTTTATTTTTAAAATCAAGCCAGCTCGGTTTAAAACCAAGCCGAGCCCGAGCTTAGATTTTCAGCTCGATTTCAAATCTGAGCCGAGCCGAGCCCGCTCAGTTTATAATCGAGCCAAGCCCGAGCTTGCCCTAGCTCGGCTCAGCTCATGAACAGCCCTACAAGACATGTTTTACATCGATCGAAAACAATTAATAAAAATAAGACAAACTGAATTTAAATAATCCAATCTGACTGTTTTTTGCCAATAATAATTATAATAATCTCAACTCAATTTATTCCCTACAATAGTCCAACATTTAGTACATATTATGTCATTATAACTTAGGTTGTTGTTATCAGTTCATTATGACTCCTTCATGAGGTAAGTTTTGTCTGCTGACATACGGATATACCCTGAAATTACATTTTGTCATCTTTGAATATTGCAAAGTTAAAGTAATCAACCGGTTTGAGTTCTCACTTCTTCTTTAAATTGTAGTCTCTCGTTTCCTTTAAAGATATTGTTATACTCTATTAGATGCTTCACATTAATCTAGACATATCTAGTGTGTTGTAATGTGAGTAATATCTAAACGAGTATAGACTTGAACCTACATAAGACTTCTAATTAATGAAGCATAAGCAAATAATCTCATTGATCCTATCATCCTCTAAAGGAGAGCAATATTGTTTGTTATATGTGTAAGGACCCATTTAAGGTAAAATTTATGGAACGAAACTAATGTCCCATTAGGTCTATCTCGGTATGTTTAATATCGATCATTTAAGATATATCTCTGAGATCTATTATATCAAAGTATGTGTCACTAATGCTTTGACTTATGTAACATATACTTGTCAACAAAATATCATCTATATAAGGACAAGTTTGTTTTAGTTGCTCCTACTCATCTTGAGGTAGGTACACAAATCCACTTGGTTCTTAATGAACATAATTGCATTAGATTTTATCATATTTTAATGTTTGCATTAACCCATGCATGGATTTTATTGGCTTACAAACTAAGTATTCTTTAACCTTCAGTTTAGAACTTCCAGGTTGTTTTGTGAACATGTGAATATGTAAGTCATTTATTAGGGAAAGATATTTTAATGTTCATCTAATGTAGCTTAAAACTATTATAAGCTACAAGAACAATGATGATCCTCAAAGAAATCTTTTGAAAGATAGGTAAGAAAGATTCTTTGAAAATTTATCTCTTCCTGCGTATAACCTTTGACAACCAATTATACTTCTTTGTGTCTTAACGTTTATATTAGAATTTGGTTTGGTTATGGACATTCTTCGGTAATTCAATCAAATCTCAAATGTTATTAGAACACATAAAATTAGTTTTACTAAAAAGACAGTTTTATTCCATTTAGAAGATTGATTGGCATTAGTAGTTTAATTAGATAGGTAGGATCAATAAACTTTCTAATATCCATTTCATCTTTAGCCAGGGAGAATATGTAATCATCAAAGTTAGTAGGCTTTTAACCTAGATAACATCAGGAGTTGATTATTAGGTTTATTAGAAGTTTCAATATTATGGATTAACTCTTGGTTAGGTTGCTATCATTTTTAGGATTCTAAGTGTGTAAGAGTTGGTACAGTATGGTGTACAAGAGGTGTAATCAGAGTTAAATTCAGAGTGAAATTTAATGACACTCTTTCCCCCACCTCTTGTATTCTTTATAAGTCACAATAAAAACTTTTACTGCTCCCACTTACCTTAGAAGTCTTTAGGAACTCAGCATGCTTAGGGTCAATATTTAACGACCAACAGATTCTAATAGAGAAACAAATTAATGACATTAGTCGTTGTAGATTCTCTTGTTGAGGATTATGTTAGTGTAGGTAAGAAATCTGAGTGTGCCCACAATTAAGCAACAATGAAAACTTTTGCAAGAGTAGCATTAGATTTTAAGGAGACAAGTTTTACTAGAACAGTGTTGGGATGGAGCAGCGTCTTGTACAAGAGGTGTAAATTGAAGTAATGTGAGGTTTTCTCTCCTCCACCTCTTGCAACTTTTGTAAGTTAGAATTAAGACACTTAATGCTCCCACTGATCTTTGATATGTCTAGGAATGCAACAAAAGGAGTTTCAATGATGTATGCGTGGTGGGAAACTGTCATAAATATGTTAGACTTGGTATGATTTCCTTAATGTCCAAACGTCATAAGAATCTTAGGGACATACTTAATAGAAATCATGTTAAGTATATATATGAATGGAACTCTTTAAAACCATGTGTGATTATAACCATTATTTCACTCATAACTGTCTCATCCATGCAAGAACAATTATTAGCAGTTTCCATAATGTGCGATCCCCTAAACATCTTTCATTTATTAATAGCAATTAGCACATAATACACATTCAGATTGAATTTATGGACATCATGCAACCCAAGCCTATAGATTAGCATTTGTTAACAATATCATAACAAGTTCATCACGTAACCAATCACAACTGATCCACGATCGCATATCATACGGTCACAAATTAACCTTGAAGATAGTTCTCATGCGCACATACATAACCTATAATCAACTTTGTCATGTCACGACGCACTTAATACCAACAGTAGCTTCCTGTATAACCTTATTTTCATACAATTATCCAAATCGAAGACGAACCGAAACCGAGACAACAAAATCCAACTATGAGACTACAGAGTATGCGCGACACTTACCGGTTGTAGTGGTGGCCTTAGGTGGTTGTTCCGGAGTCAACGGACGTCGAACGAAGGTTGCGTACGGTAGTTTGGCACTACCGTTAGGGTTTACGGCGTAGAGAAAGTTAACAAAAAGGAAACGATTTCCTTATTATATAATACACACTACGTTATATATGAAAAGAAGAGTTTTGGGCGGTTGAGGAAGTTAAGTGGAGTTGGGCCGGTGATAAACAAAAAGAAGTTGGGCTGCCCTTGTTTCTCTTGGTCCGCACAAAGTAAAGCAAAAGGGAAAAGTTGGCGGTTAGGGGTGTGTTTGCACACATGGCTGACAACAACATATGTGGCTAGGTGTATTGGGTAGAAATAGAAAACAAATCGTGAACATTTTTTGTTCTTTGATTAAATAAATATATATATTTTTTTAACTAAGATAAATATTTATATTTTGCTATGGTTCAGGCCTCAAGAGTTTCGAGTCACACGAGTGGGTTGGATCGACAAACGAGACATGTTCTTTGGTTCAAACATTCGGGTTGGTTCGACACGATATGCATTTGGTTTCGAATATTCGTTTGCACACCGTAAATTTAATGAGTATATAATAAATTCGTCAAATAAGATCATCATATAAATAGAAATATAAATGCGAAACAAATAGTTTTTACCTCGTGAATTCGGGTTGTAATGTGCTGACATACTTCAATAATTCTTGAAGTCGATTAAGCAGTTCCTACGACCTTCCTGATGTTAAGATAATAAGATATACTAGTAACAAGGGCTACTTCTGGCATGATACGGATCTGATATCCCACCTAACGATGTGTAGATAAACCTGACAGTTCTTCTGGTAACACTTAGGGAGAAATCACAAATAATTGGTGGATCCTCGATCCTCCTTTCCTAAGCCTTGACATCAGTATCGAGTGTTAACATTGCGGGGTAATCCTTCCGTAGACACTCCTGGCCTTTCTTGCTGAAATGAAGCCAACCGTTGTGCCACCCTGGCGCGTTAGAACAGATAACAATCCTCCACTAAGGAGAGGGTTATGTAGAATTGTCCCCTCACAGGGTACACCTTTCCGTTATCTTGCCATCAACCGACTCCACAATAGGTTCAAACTCCTAGGAGCATCCAGGTCAAACAGAACAGAGATGAAGCGGATTGCTACTCATACTAGCTACCATGCCGTGAAAGTCCTGACGTCGCCCACGCCAATTCTAAATGTCCTTCCCAGAGTATCATTTCTGGTGTTGCTGTTTTCATTACTAGGATTTCAAATACTATCGTTGTTCCTTTGATCGTTGTCCTCTTATCTTTAACCACGGCCAATCCTTGTTGTGGGCACCTTTATTTCCTTACTGTAGGTTAAGGTTACGAATACCTTGTTGTCGCTGTGACTGTTGCTCCCAATGTCGTTGCTCGAAACGAAGCCCTACGATTCTCCACTATCATTGTCCATCTTTTCACATTCTGAGCTACGTCCTAAAGAGCTACTCATGGTGCTGGCATTTACGCATACCCCACTAAAATCAATTATCACTTATGCCTCGATTGGTTCGTAGGTGTTGACTCCCATGAGTCGCTGATGAGGGTTAAGGATTCGATTGAAGCCAATTCACTGGTGCTTGTTGCCGGTAATCAGGGTCGTCAAAGTACTGAGGTCGGTAAAGCGCTACGCTCACCCTCCTGTACATTGATGTTGTAAGTGATTCAAGTAATACTCAGTATGTTGCGGGAGCGTTGCAGAAGTGATCGCACTTCAGAATCTGAGGCGTCAATACGTTAAGTTCCAACAAGCGAAGAAAGGTGAGAAAGATATCGATCAATCATTTGACGCTGTGACGTCCAGCACATGGACGTTCGTATAAGCACCTAACATTCTACAAGGTTCGCTAGGTGTTCAGATGGGTGTTCAGGTAACACTCGATATCAACGAGTTTCGAAAGGATCCAAAGGTAACTGAAAAGTTCACGTTTGAGTCTGAGTCTGAGTATGGGACAATTACTGCTATGGCCCCTATAGGTTCGTTGGTTTCACATTGATCATATAGCGAGACGGAACCCCTTTTTCACTTGTTAAGCATCACTGGGACTCGCATGCACCCCACATTATTATTATGTGTGCACCCACAATAATATTGTGATTTGCATGCTCACCTCAGCTCCTCTCAACTCATGTCAAATGGTTCCTCAAACTCGAGTAGCAAACAAAGGGTATCACGTAGCATAAGTCATGAAGGTTTAGGGATTTACCACCCTATCAGTCACATAACACGTGCAAATGTACATGAATTCATATCGTTGTGCTAAACGTGCAATCACATCACAATATCATATGTAAGTGTTCACTAGTTATGCGGTACAATGAATATACGAGGGACGAACCTTGCTATCTGGAGCTGAGTGTCAAGGTCGTATTCACGTTTTCAGAACTGTTCGGTTATAGTCTGGTTCTACAACAACGTTTTCCCCTTTTCAAAACCAAGTTCACTATAACCAATGGCTCTGATACCAATCTGTCACACCCCCAAAATCCACATGCGGAGTACCACCGCTTGGAGGCGTGACTGACCAGGATCTTAGCCACCAATCACATCGAACTCATGAGTGTTTAAATAAAACTTTCATTTATTAACAATAGTGTTACAACGTTACAATAGTTCACATTTTACAGCGGAAGCATATTTAACTCGTTAAGTGTTTACAAACCACATGTATAAGCCTTTAGTCTTGTGTTACGTTTCCATGTAGCTCGATCCATGACCACTCCAGCTTCTCAGACAGCAAGTTCCATTGATATACACCTAAAGGCCTACAAGGCATGTAACAACGAGTCAACAACAAAGTTGAGCGAGTTCACAGTTGGTTGTTTAGTTATAGAGTTCGCAAATCGTATGTTTATTTCGTAAACCATGTATCGTATGAATCCGTATCGCGGTTTCCCAAACATGTTTACGATGATTAGTTGGGGCTTCCCATGTGTATCGTATTAATCCGTATCGCGGTTTCCCAAACATGTTTGCGATGATTAGTGGGGGCTTCCCATGTTGTATGTTACTAGACTAGTCGTGTCCGTACGTGCCCTTCTTAATCCAAGGACCGTAGCAAGTATGAGTGTACGTAGGTTTTACGTACGTGCCCTTCAATCCGAGGACTGTAGTAAGTATGAGTGTACGTAGGTTTTACGTACGTGCCCTTCCTAACCCGAGGACAGGTAGTTATTCAATCCCATTCCCAACCCACAGGGAATCCCATGACTTAGGAGTGTGAACTCACCTTGGTTTGCTCGGTAGAATTAATTACTCGTTTAATAGTCGGCCAAACACGTCCTATCATTGTTTACCAACAACGTTCAGTTTATATTCACATTGCATCACGTAGATTGTCACGTATTACACAAGTAACAAACAAGTACGACACATATCCCTACCGCTTATCATAACTCCCATGATTACCCCCACTAATTTCGCTCGCATCAATTACGAGATTGAACAGTTAAAACACTATAATTTATCAAACCTTACTTGTTAGCTAGCACTAACAGTGATTAAATATAGACCCATTTACATCGGCCCAAGTATCCAATCATACCATCTCACCCTTAATACCAAATCACCAATTCCTCATGTGTGATTATAACCATTATTTCACTCATAACAGTCTCATCCATGCAAGAACAATTATTAGCAGTTTCCATAATGTGCGATCCCCTAAACATCTTTCATTTATTAATAGCAATTAGCACATAATACACATTCAGATTGAATTTATGGACATCATGCAACCCAAGCCTATAGATTAGCATTTGTTAACAAGTTCATCACGTAAACAATCACAACCGATCCGCGATCGCATATCATACGGTCATAAATTAACCTTGAAGATAGTTCTCATGCGCACATACATAACGTATAATCAACTTTGTCATGTCACGACGCACTTAATACCAACAGTAGCTTCCTGTATAACCTTATTTTCATACAAATATCCAAATCGAAGATGAACCGAAACCGAGACAACAAAATCCTACTATGAGACTACAGAGTATGCGCGGCACTTACCTGTTGTAGTGGTGGCCTTAAGTGGTTGTTCCGGAGTCAACGGACGTCGAACGAAGGTTGCGTACGATAGTTTGGCACTACCGTTAGGGTTTACGGCGTAGAGAAAGTTAACAAGAAGGAAACGATTTCCTTATTATATAATACACACTACATTATATATGAAAATATAAGTTTGGGGCGGTTGAGGAAGTTAAGTGGAGTTGGGCCGGTGATAAACAAAAAGAAGTCGGGCTGCCCTTGTTTCTCTTGGTCCGCACAAAGTAAAGCAAAAGGGAAAAGTTGGAGGTTAGGGGTGTGTTTGCACACATGGCTGACAACAACATATGTGGCTAGGTGTATTGGGTAGAAATAGAAAACAAATCGTGAACATTTGTTGTTCTTTGATTAAATAAATATATATTTTTTAACTTAGATAAATATTTATATTTTGCTATGGTTCGGGCCTCAAGAGTTTCGAGTCACACGAGTGGGTTGGATCGACAAACGAGACATGTTCTTTGGTTCAAACATTCGGGTTGGTTCAACACGATATGCATTTGGTTTCGAATATTCGTTTGCACACCGTAAATTTAATGAGTATATAATAAATTCGTCAAATAAGATCATCATATAAATAGAAATATAAATGCGAAACAAATAGTTTTTACCTCGAGAATTCGGGTTGTCACATCATCCCCAAGTTGAAAGAAATTTCGTCCTCGAAATTTACGCTAAGACACACGATTCTCTCTATTTATAGATTCGTCAATAGCTTATTGTCATACGTAAATACACGTAGTTTCACGAAAGTTCACAAAACGAACATGTAGGCCACGTAGCACGTAAAGTCACATAGCATATAGAGTCACATATTAATCACAGCATACTTATTTGATAAATCTGATAATTATCAATTAAATCTCGTATATCCAATCCACATAATTATAACATAATGATGAAATCATGCAGGAAAACCCGAAGTGTCACATTATCCCCGAGTTTAAGGAAATTTCGTCCCGAAATTTAGCACGTAGTTACTGAGGAAGCTAGTTAGGTTGCATGGTTTGCTGGTTTTCCTAGGGTGTCACATCATCCCCCCGTTGGTTTGGAATTTCGTCCCGAAATTCCGCAGTAGCTTCAGCCTCAGTAGTGGTTTCATTATTCTCGAACAACTGGGGATATTTGTGTTTCATCTGGTCTTCTCGTTCCCAGGTAAACTCTGGGCCATGACGGGAGTTCCAACGAACTCGAACAAGAGGTATTCTGGTGTGCTTGAGAACCTTCACGTCTCGGTCTGTAATCTCTACAGGTTCTTCGACGAATCGCAACTGATCATCGATAGTGAGCTCCTTCAAAGGAACTATGAGGGTCTCATCTGACAGACACTTCTTTAGATTTGACACGTGGGATACGTTGTGAACTCCACTGAGTTCTGCGGGTAGGTTTAGCTTGTAGGCCACCTTGACTATTTTCTCTATGATTTCGATAGGTTCAACATATCGCGGTTTTGAGTTTCGTCTTATATACCAAACAAAGTACACCTTCCCAAGGTGAGACTTTAGATAGTACTCGGTCCCCAACTTGGAACTCGAGTGGTTTTTTGTGCTTAACAGCGTAGCTTTTCTGGCGGTCACGAGCTGCCGCCATTCGTTGTCGTGTCTGAGCAACCTTCTCAGTTGTGTCTATAACGGGTTAGGGGCCGGTGATTTGGCTGTCACGAACTTCTGCCCAGCAAAGAGGTGATCGGCATTTACGTCCGTACAATACCTCAAACGGAGCAGCCTGAATACTGGTGTGGTAACTGTTGTTATTATATGAAAATTCCTCTAAAGGTAGATGTCTTCTCCGACCGTTGCCAAGGTCGATTTCACATGCTCGAAACGTGTCTTCAAGAGTTTGGATGGTGCGTTCAGTCTGCCCATCCGTCTGTGGGTGATATGTTGTGCTCATGACTAAACACGAGCCAAAGGGTTTGTGCACTGCTTTCCACAAATCGGACGCAAATCATGGGTTACGATTTGAGGTAATGAAGGTTGGCACCCCATGCCTAACAACCGCTTCCTTCGGGTAGTCGACTGCAAGTGTAGTAAACTTATCTGTTTCTTTGATGGCTAGAAAGTGTGCTGGTTGTGCAAGACAATCAATGAGTATCCAGGTAATGTTGTTTCCGTTTCGCGTTGTAAGTAGACTTTCGACCAAATCCATGGCAGTCTGTTTTTATTTCCATGTGAGTGTTGCTGGTTGCTGACGCTGCACCTTGACTTTCCACAAGTCGATCTATCATTCTCATACTTAACTAGGTACAGGGTTTATAAATCCTAATGCCTTCCATCAAAAACCCAGGCGGCTAGAATGTCGAAGCTGGTGCGCTTGCTCAACGTGAGTTCCCTACAGTTGCCGTGTAATGGGACCCACATTCGTTTCAGGAAGTAGCGTGTATCGTCCGACTGGTCAAAGGTTGCTTCTCCATGCCCTGCATGGGTTCAACTTGAAAAAAAATTCCTCTTCCCTCAGTTCTCCAGTCTGAACAGAGTGAGTCTGATACTGGTAAGTTAGAGTCGATAGTGAGCTGCAGGGCTCGTGTACGTTCAGGTTTCGCAGTCGTTTTCATCTAGAAGTTCCATCCAGCGGAAATGTTGCATGCTTTAGCTTGTTCGAACTTCGGTACTTGGGAGGCCCTTGTGATCGGTCTAAATGATGCATCTGGTACCGTCCAAGTAATGCCTCCATCTAAGATCCCAAGGCCACAGTTTTCACCGTCAGTTGTGTGTCATGCAGTTACTCTTTGTAGCTCCATCACGTAAGTCATTATTCTCTCGTGTTGCGTTGGTGTGTAACTGGGACTCTGATTCGGACCATCATGGTATACCACTATATCACCCGTACCCCCGGGTAAAACGATGCTCAGAGCATTGCAGAGTCGGGATTCGAAAGCTGAAAGGACGTCCTCCTGTTCTGTCCTTCACGAACACACCACCCTGCTGTGCCAGAGAGATTTGGGTTGCTCGACCTGCGAAAATCCTGTGATTTATCCGTGATAGTATCAAGTGAGACCAAGAAATTGTTGTGTCTACGATGGATTCTTTGGTGTCGATCAGTTTCCCACCACGACGGATTTTAGCGAGATCTACGTGCATTCCCACTTTGCTGATTATATAACCAAAAGGTACCTCTCGAACCCATAAATTACATTTAACAAGATCCTAAGTAGAGTGCCTCCTCCCTCAGAGGCCCTAAATTAAGACACCAATGCCACCCATGGCGTTCCTTTCTCCTGGTCAGGATTCAGAATGTTGTCAACAAATGCGGTCGATTCATGTGATTCCCTGAAGCTGCTGGTGTGTTGGTTAACTCAATGGTCATGGTGTATAACGTTGGAATGGCTGCATTACCTTCGACATACTGTTCTAAGGGCATTCTCCCCTTAGATTTCCATCTGACCACAGCTTGTTCCTCGCAACTGGTCGGCAGGTTGTCCATACGTGGTCAAGGCAAACTGTTCTTGACTGTCACCTTGTTGAGTATAGTGAGGGCTCCTTAAAGAGAAAACTAGATCCGATGAAACTCAAGTTCAATAATTCTTGAAGTCGATTAAGCAGTTCCTACGACCTTCCTCATGTTAAGATAATAAGATATACTAGTAACAAGGGCTACTCCTGGCATGATACGGATCTGATATCCCACCTAACAATGTGTAGATAAACCTGACAGTTCTTCTGGTAACACTTAGGGAGAAATCACAAATAATTGGTGGATCCTCGATCCTCCTTTCCTAAGCCTTGACATCAGTATCGAGTGTTAACATTGCGGGGTAATCCTTCCGTAGACACTCCTGGCCTTTCTTGCTGAAATGAAACCAACCGTTGTGCCACCCTGGCGCGTTAGAACAGATAACAATCCTCCACTAAGGAGAGGGTTGTGTAGAATTGTCCCCTCACAGGGTACACCTTTCCGTTATCTTGCCATCAACCGACTCCACAATAGGTTCAAACTCCTAGGAGCATCCAGTTCAAACAGAACAGAGATGAAGCGGATTGCTACTCATACTAGCTACCATGCCGTGAAAGTCCTGACGTCGCCCACGCCAATTCTAAATGTCCTTCCTAGAGTATCATTTCTGGTGTTGCTGTTTTCATTACTAGGATTTCAAATACTATCGTTGTTCCTTTGATCGTTGTCCTCTTATCTTTAACCACAGCCAATCCTTGTTGTGGGCACCTTTATTTCCTTACTGTAGGTTAAGGTTACGAATACCTTGTTGTCGCTGTGACTGTTGCTCCCAATGTCGTTGCTCGAAACGAAGCCCTACGATTCTCCACCATCATTGTCCATCTTTTCACATTCTGAGCTACGTCCTAAAGAGCTACTCATGGTGCTGGCATTTACGCATACCCCACTAAAATCAATTATCACTTATGCCTCGATTGGTTCGTAGGTGTTGACTCCCATGAGTCGCTGATGAGGGTTAAGGATTCTATTGAAGCCAATTCACTGGTGCTCGTTGCCGGTAATCAGGGTCGTCAAAGTACTGAGGTCGGTAAAGCGCTACGCTCACCCTCCTGTACATTGATGTTGTAAGTGATTCAAGTAATACTCAGTATGTTGCGGGAGCGTTGCAGAAGTGATCGCACTTCAGAATCTGAGGCGTCAATACGTTAAGTTCCAACAAGCGAAGAAAGGTGAGAAAGATATCGATCAATCATTTGACGCTGCGACGTCCAGCACATGGACGTTCGTATAAGCACCTAAAATTCTACACGGTTCGCTAGGTGTTCAGATGGGTGTTCAGGTAACACTCGATATCAACGAGTTTCGAAAGGATCCAAAGGTAACTGAAAAGTTCACGTTTGAGTCTGAGTATGGGACAATTACTGCTATGGCCCCTATAGGTTCGTTGGTTTCACATTGATCATATAGCGAGACGGAACCCCTTTTTCACTTGTTAAGCATCACTGGGACTCGCATGTACCCCACATTATTATTATGTGTGCACCCACAATAATATTGTGATTTGCATGCTCACCTCAGCTCCTCTCAACTCATGTCAAATGGTTCCTCAAACTCGAGTAGCAAACAAAGGGTATCACGTAGCATAAGTCATGAAGGTTTAGGGATTTACCACCCTATCAGTCACATAACACGTGCAAATGTACAAGAATTCATATCGTTGTGCTAAACGTGCAATCACATCACAATATCATATGTAAGTGTTCACTATTTATGCGGTACAATGAATATACGAGGGACGAACCTTGCTATCTGGAGCTGAGTGTCAAGGTCATATTCACGTTTTCAGAACTGTTCGGTTATAGTCTGGTTCTACAACAACGTTTTCCCCTTTTCAAAACCAAGTTCACTATAACCAATGGCTCTGATACCAATCTGTCACACCCCCAAAATCCACATGCGGAGTACCACCGCTTGGAGGCGTGACTGACTAGGATCTTAGCCACCAATCACATCGAACTCATGAGTATTTAAATAAAACTTTCATTTATTAACAATAGTGTTACAACGTTACAATAGTTCACATTTTACAGCGGAAGCATATTTAACTCGTTAAGTGTTTACAAACCACATGTATAAGCCTTTAGTCTTGTGTTACGTTTCCATGTAGCTCGATCCATGACCACTCCAGCTTCTCAGACAGCAAGTTCCATTGATATACACCTAAGGGCCTGCAAGGCATGTAACAACGAGTCAACAACAAAGTTGAGCGAGTTCACAGTTGGGTGTTTAGTTATAGTGTTCGCAAATCGTATGTTTATTTCGTAAACCATGTATCGTATGAATCCGTATCGCGGTTTCCCAAACATGTTTGCGATGATTAGTGGGGGCTTCCCATGTGTATCGTATTAATCCGTATTGCGGTTTCCCAAACATGTTTGCGATGATTAGTGGGGGCTTCCCATGTTGTATGTTACTAGACTAGTCCTGTCCGTACGTACCCTTCTTAATCCAAGGACCGTAGCAAGTATTAGTGTACGTAGGTTTTACGTACGTGCCCTTCCTAACCCGGGGACAGTGAAAAGTAGTTTAATAGTAATGATAGTACAAGTAGTTATTCAATCCCATTCCCAACCCACCGGGAATCCCATGCCTTAGGAGTGTGAACTCACATTGGTTTGCTCGGTAGAATTAATTACTTATTTAATAGTCGGCCAAACACGTCCTATCATTGTTTACCAACAACGTTCAGTTTATATTCACATTGCATCACGTAGATTGTCACGTATTACACAAGTAACAAACAAGTACGACACATATCCCTACCGCTTATCATAACTCCCGTGATTACCCCCCACTAATTTCGCTCACATCAATTACGAGATTGAACAGTTAAAACACTATAATTTATCAAACCTTACTTGTTAGCTAGCACAAACAGTGATTAAATATAGACCCATTTACATCGGCCCAAGTATCCAATCATACCATCTCACCCTTAATACCAAATCACCAATACCTCATGTGTGATTATAACCATTATTTCACTCATAACTGTCTCATCCATGCAAGAACAATTATTAGCAGTTTCCATAATGTGCGATCCCCTAAACATCTTTCATTTATTAATAGCAATTAGCACGTAATACACATTCAGATTGAATTTATGGACATCATGCAACCCAAGCCTATAGATTAGCATTTGTTAACAATATCATAACAAGTTCATCACGTAAACAATCACAACTGATCCGCGATCGCATATCATACGGTCACAAATTAACCTTGAAGATAGTTCTCATGCGCACTGTGACAACTCGAATTTCCGACATTCTCTATTCGCAATTAATGCACGTTGACTTTGACTGTTTGGTTGTTGACCTGTTTGACTTCGTAACTGTACATTTTGTGATATGATGAAACGTATTATGTTTGCATGGTTATGTGTTTGTTTGTGGCATGCGAACCTAACTGATTAAATCATTCAGATCTAAAAGACCATTAAGGACCCGACGAATCAAATGTGATTCGCCATACAACCTCCCGACGAAACAGGTCCTGGATTCGTCAAACTCATCTCGACGAAACAGGCTGTTTCGCCGGCCCATGATTCGCCAAAGCCCATTACGGGCCCAAAACGTTATTCCGAGTATTTTTACGAAAAACAACATCACTTTTACACTTTTTATCATAACCACCGAAACCCTAGAGTCTCTCCTTCTCTGTTAACGGCAATCTAGCGTTCCCTAGCTCTCGAATCCTTGTTTGTTCATCTCGAATCGGTTAATGTATGTTTGTTATTCGGTTTCATGTTTCTGTGGTGTCTCGATTCATGCTTGTGTATATGATTGATGTGTATTACTGCTGTGATTATAAGAGTATGATGATGATATAGGTTTTGATATGCATGATGTAATCGGATATAATAGTGCTATGTAAAGATTAATACGATCAAGTACTCGGTTCTGAATGTTGTTATTATGATCTGGTACTGAATACACACTAACATCTTGATAGGGATCGGTGATGCGACGTTGTATGTTAATCGATATATTGTATATGTAAACTAGGGTTCATGCTAGACGATGATTCTTTAAGGATTGTGTTATGTGATTCTGTGAACAAATGATTACTGCATGATTGTTAATGTTGATGTCGGCTGTTAGTGATGATTAGGGTTTTCTGTATGATTCGTAACTGTTAGACGTAACTGACTGTTCGACGAAACAGGTCTCTTGACGAAACAGAAGTGTTTCGCCAAGAGCAAATCGACGAATCAGAATCCTGTTTCGCCAAACAAGGACACGACGAAACTGAATGAGTTTCATCAATAATGTGTTTCGTCAATATTGTGTTTCGCCAACTATTGTGTTTCGCCAACTATTGTGTTTCGCCAACATGTGTGTTTCGCCAATGTGTATCAGCACAACAACTTAGGTTAATTCTGTTAAGTGTTAACTGGAATATTTAACTGCTGTTAAGTGTAACCATCTTGTATATGACTGTGATTACGTGCTACATGTTTATACGTGAACAACTTGAACACAAACTGATTTCACATACATGCATACTTTAG
This sequence comes from Helianthus tuberosus, assembly GCA_030545235.1. Taxonomy (NCBI): domain Eukaryota; kingdom Viridiplantae; phylum Streptophyta; class Magnoliopsida; order Asterales; family Asteraceae; genus Helianthus; species Helianthus tuberosus. Next base: position 155,837,864 of record CM060409.1, read on the forward strand.
GACGGGATTGATTACTTGCGAACATATACCTAGCATACCGAGCAAACCAAGGTGAGTTCACACAAGCCAAGGCATGGGGTTCCCGGGGTGGGAATGGGGATTTGATGATTTACGGTACATACATAAATGATAGAACCTACTGCTAGACTAGTAACACTTATTGAACGATCTTCGCACACCTGCCAAGGATTGGCCGCGATATTATGACTGACTTCGCACACCTGCCATATGATGGCCGCGAACTGAATTTACAAATCTTCGCACACCTGCCTAAGAGAGGCCGCGATACAAATAAACCTAGTCTAGAATACTTGGGGAATAACATTCCCCAACATCTTCGCACACCTGCCTGGAGGGCCGCGATGGGAAATAATACGATACTTTGTAACGAACGAACATACTACTACTCACGCTATACTAATACTGAACTATTAACTGTGAACTCGCTCAACTAGTTGTTGACTCTCTCTTGCATGCCTTGCAGGACCTTAGGTACATATGGAGCTTGCACAAGGAGGAGCAGGTCGTTGTGGGACATGGATCGATGATGCCATGTTATCTATCTAAACATTTGAATTTACTATTTACATTGGGTTTACATACTTATGCTTCCGCTACATACTTGTTGACGTTTGGTTTTGAAAACACCTTTCGTATTGATGAATGATTTTACTACTTACTTATATGTTCAATATGATTGGTGGCTTGATCCTGGTCAGTCACGCCTCCAAGCGGTGATACTCCGCGAGTGGATTTTGGGGGTGTGACAGATTGGTATCAGAGCCATTGGTTATAGAGAACTTGGTTTTAATAAAGGGAAAACGATTTTGTTAAAACCAGACTATAACCAGAACAGTGCTCTCAACGATCCACAACGACGCTTCGCTCCACGTGCAAGGCTCAACACCATAGGTATTACTATTCATGTTACATTACCTACATGCTAGAACTACATAGAACTTTGCTCGTGGTATGCCTAGAGTACAGAACTCATTATATGCTATTACTAGAGAACACTTGTGTGCTTACTCTCTTCTGTCATCGCACTATTCGCGAACCTATCTCACTTACGTTATCTTTACTATGAAGATCATGTCTGCACGTATCAACATGACCCAGGACCAGTTGACGGCCCTCATTAACGAACGAGTTACTGCGGCAGTTGCAGCCGCACAAGCAGGAGGTATACCCTGCAGTTACAACTCACACTAGGATCCTTAGATCCTACATTCCTAAATCAACTCTCGTGTTTAAACTTGTCCTAATTCTTATACACAACAGGTCAAGCACCTGTTTGCACTTTCAAGACTTTCATGGACTGTCATCCAACCACTTTCAGCTGCACTGAAGGAGCCGTAGGTCTCCTGCACTGGTTTGAAAAGATAGAGTCTGTGTTTGAGATGTGTGAATGCCCTGAGGCACGCAGGGTGAAATATGCTACTGGTACCCTCGAGGGTTTAGCCCTCACATGGTGGAAAGCTCAGGTCCAAATACTGGGGTTGGTTGCTGCTAACGCCACCCCATGGAACAATTTCAAAGAGATGATCAAGGAAGAATACTGCAGTCGAGATGATATTCATAAGCTGGAAGTCGAGTTTTTCAACCTCAAGATGACGGGGTCTGAGATTGAAGCGTATACCAAAAGAACGAATGAGCTTGCGTTACTGTGTCCTACTCTGGTGGACAAACGTATCGAACTATATCTTAAGGGTCTGGTGCCAGAGATCCAAAGTCATGTGACTTCAGCAAATCATGCTACTTACCAGCAGGTTGTTCAGTTGGCACACCGTCTCACTGATCAGGCGGTGGAGCAAAACAGGTTGCCTAAACGCATCAGCGCTACTGCTACCGCTACCACTTCGGTTACTCCTGCTACTCCCAGCGACAATAAGAGGAAATGGGAGGGGGATTCTAGCAAGGGTTCAGCTACTGTTCAGTCTCAAGTTCAGCAACGCAAGACAAATGACTACCAGAGTCCGAATCAGCAGTCATCAGGTGGCCAAGGACAGAGTGGATATCGGGGAATTCACCCATGGTGTAGAAGGTGCAACAAACACCACAGCGGAAGATGTCGCAGGGAACAGTGTCAAAGATGTTTTAAGGCGGGTCACGAGGCTAAAGATTGCAGGAGTTCTCGACCTGCGAATCAGAACCAGCAACAACAACCACCTGCTCCACGAAACCAGCCTCAGCAGCAGCAGCATGGAAACAGGGGATGCTACCAGTGTGGGGCTGAAGGTCATTACAAGCGGGATTGCCCTCAGTTAAACCAGAACCAGAACAATAACAACAACAACAATCAGGGCAACGGGAACAACAACAACGGTGGGAACAACAACAACAATGGTGCTAGAGGCCGTATGTTTGTGATCGGGCAGGGTGATGCAAGGAATGATCCCAACGTAGTTATGGGTAAGTTTCTTCTAGACGACTTTTATGTTACTGTACTATTTGATTCGGGTGCGGATACAAGTTACATGTCTTTAAAAGCTAGTGAAATGTTAAAACGTGCACCAACTCTCCTAAACACCAAGCATGTCGTAGAGTTAGCTAACGGTAAAAGTTTAGAAGCCACACACATAGTTAAATGGTGTAATCTTATTCTCGCTGGTCAGACTTTCTCCATCGATCTCATCCCTATAACCCTGGGTAGCTTTGACGTCGTCATTGGCATGGATTGGTTATCTCAACAACAAGCGGAGATCTTATGCAAAGAAAAGGTTATTCGCATTCCTCGTTCTGGCAAAGAACCTCTCGAAGTTCAAGGCGACAAGAGTGGTGTCGTGAGTGGTATTATCTCCTTTTTGAAGGCTCAGAAGTGTTTGCGCAAGGGGCACACTGCTATTTTGGCACTCGTTACAGATACCTCGAAGAAAGAGAAAAAGATTGAAGATATTCCTGTAGTACGTGACTTTCCTCAAGTGTTCCCTGAGGAATTACCTGGGTTACCGCCTCATCGCCAGGTCGAATTCCAGATCGAGCTCGCTCCAGGAGCAACACCCATAGCTCGAGCACCTTATCGCTTAGCTCCAACAGAACTGGAGGAACTGTCTAAGCAATTACAAGAGCTCTTGGATAAGGGCTTCATTCGTCCAAGCTCTTCGCCCTGGGGAGCTCCAGTGCTATTCGTGAAGAAGAAAGACGGTACATTCAGAATGTGCATGGACTACCGTGAACTGAACAAGAGTACTGTGAAGAATCGCTATCCACTTCCGCGTATCGACGACTTATTCGACCAGTTGCAAGGGTCGAGCTACTACTCCAAAATAGACTTAAGGTCAGGATATCACCAGCTGAGAGTCTGGGATGAGGACGTCTCTAAAACAGCATTTAGAACTCGCTACGGCCACTACGAGTTTATGGTCATGCCATTCGGGCTAACGAACGCGCCTGCCGTATTTATGGATCTTATGAACAGGGTGTGCAAACCCTATCTCAACAAGTTTGTCATTGTTTTCATCGACGACATCCTGATTTATTCGAAAAGTCAGGAGGAACACGAGCAGCACTTACGACTTATACTGGAACTTCTACGAACGGAACAGCTATACGCTAAGTTTTCCAAATGTGACTTCTGGCTTCGTGAAGTCCACTTCTTAGGCCACGTGGTAAACAAAGATGGGATCCATGTCGATCCATCCAAGGTAGATTCGATCAAGAATTGGCCTGCGCCTCGTACACCAACGGAAATACGTCAATTCTTAGGTTTGGCAGGTTACTACAGAAGGTTCATCAAAGACTTCTCAAAGATTGCTCAGCCGCTTACACTACTGACACAGAAAGGTGTTGTTTACCGTTGGAGTAATGCACAGGAAACAGCATTCCAACACTTAAAGGATAGACTCTGTAGCGCACCTATTCTCTCACTGCCTGAAGGCACGGACGATTTCGTAGTCTACTGCGACGCATCTATCCAAGGTCTTGGATGTGTATTGATGCAGAGGGATAAAGTTATTGCTTATGCTTCGCGCCAACTTAAGATTCACGAACGGAATTATACGACACACGACCTAGAGCTGGGAGCGGTTGTTTTTGCACTTAAGATATGGCGACACTATTTGTATGGTACCAAGTGCGCAATCTACACTGATCACAGAAGCCTCGAACATATCTTCAAACAGAAAGAGCTGAATATGCGACAGCGACGATGGGTTGAATTGTTAAATGACTACGAATGCTCAATCAGGTATCACCCAGGCAAAGCCAACGTTGTGGCTGACGCCCTCAGTCGAAAAGACACTGCGCCTAAGCGCGTACGAGCTCTACAACTCACTATACAGTCTCGTCTTCCTTCCCAGATACGAGATGCTCAGGTAGAAGCATTGAAACCAGAAAATGTCAGGGCTGAAGCCCTACGTGGCTCAAGACAACGTTTAGAACAGAAGGAAGATGGTGCTTACTACGTTACAGGACGCATTTGGGTTCCACTTTATGGCAACTTACGTGAGCTAGTGATGGATGAAGCTCATAAGTCTCGCTACTCGGTACATCCAGGTGCGGATAAAATGTACCACGACTTCAAAACTACATATTGGTGGCCTAGCATGAAGGCCCACATAGCCACATACGTTAGTAAATGCTTGACTTGTGCGAGAGTCAAGGCAGAATATCAGAAACCGTCAGGACCACTCCAACAACCTGAGATACCACAATGGAAATGGGAGCAAATTTCCATGGACTTTGTTACTGGCTTACCTAGATCTCAGCGCGGAAATGATACTATTTGGGTGATCGTGGATCGACTCACAAAGTCTGCTCACTTCCTGGCCATTAAGGAAACAGACAAGTTCTCTACCTTAGCAGACATCTACTTAAAAGAAGTGGTCTCAAGGCACGGGGTGCCCACCTCCATCATCTCTGATCGAGACGCACGTTTTACTTCAGAACTGTGGCAAGCAATGCATAAATCTTTTGGCTCTATTTTAGACATGAGCACGGCGTATCATCCTCAGACCGATGGGCAGTCTGAGCGCACTATTCAAACTCTAGAAGACATGCTTCGGGCGTGCGTAATAGATTTTGGCAATGGTTGGGAAAAACATCTGCCACTTGTGGAATTTTCGTATAACAACAGCTACCACACCAGCATTAAAGCTGCACCATTCGAGGCATTGTACGGGCGTAAGTGCCGGTCACCTCTCTGTTGGGCAGAGGTGGGGGAAAGTCAAATCACAGGTCCAGAAATGGTAGTTGATACTACTGAAAAGATTGCACAAATACGACAACGCATGGCGGCAGCTCGTGACCGTCAGAAAGTATACGCTGATAAAGACAGGAAACTACTCGAATTCCAGGTTGGGGATCGAGCGCTACTTAAAGTTTCACCCTGGAAGGGTGTGGTTCGTTTTGGCAAACGCGGCAAACTAAATCCACGATATGTTGGACCTTTCGAGGTTATTGAGAAAATAGGCAAAGTGGCTTACAGATTGAACTTACCACCTGAACTCAGTGCAGTTCATAACGTCTTTCACGTGTCGAATCTGAAGAAGTGTACGTCAGATGAGACCCACATAGTTCCCTTAAAGGAACTCACTATCGACGAGCGGTTGCACTTCGTCGAGGAACCTGTTGAAATCACGGACCGGGATGTTAAGGTCCTCAAGAACACGAGAATCCCTCTTGTACGAGTTCGTTGGAACTCCCGCCGCGGCCCAGAGTTCACCTGGGAGCGTGAAGATCAAATGGAACTCAAATATCCCCAGTTATTCGGAAACCAAGCAACTACTACTGAGGCTGAAGCTACCAATGCAGAATTTCGGGACGAAATTCCAAATCAACGGGGGGATAATGTGACACCCCAAGAAAACCAGTAATCTTCGCAAACCTGCTCGGGGAGCCGCGATACGATGCAGGTAAACAACGTCACACCACTAGCTTCCTCAGTAACTGCATGCTAAATTTCGGGACGAAATTTCTTTCAAGTTGGGGATAATGTGACAACTCGAATTTCCGACATTCTCTATTCGCAATTAATGCACGTTGACTTTGACTGTTTGGTTGTTGACCTGTTTGACTTCGTAACTGTACATTTTGTGATATGATGAAACGTATTATGTTTGCATGGTTATGTGTTTGTTTGTGGCATGCGAACCTAACTGATTAAATCATTCGGATCTAAAAGACCATTAAGGACCCGACGAATCAAATGTGATTCGCCATACAACCTCCCGACGAAACAGGTCCTGGATTCGTCAAACTCATCTCGACGAAACAGGCTGTTTCGCCGGCCCATGATTCGCCAAAGCCCATTACGGGCCCAAAACGTTATTCCGAGTATTTTTACGAAAAACAACATCACTTTTACACTTTTTATCATAACCACCGAAACCCTAGAGTCTCTCCTTCTCTGTTGACGGCAATCTAGCGTTCCCTAGCTCTCGAATCCTTGTTTGTTCATCTCGAATCGGTTAGTGTATGTTTGTTATTCGGTTTCATGTTTCTGTGGTGTCTCGATTCATGCTTGTGTATATGATTGATGTGTATTACTGCTGTGATTATAAGAGTATGATGATGATATAGGTTTTGATATGCATGATGTAATCGGATATAATAGTGCTATGTAAAGATTAATACGATCAAGTACTCGGTTCTGAATGTTGTTATTATGATCTGGTACTGAATACACACTAACATCTTGATAGGGATCGGTGATGCGACGTTGTATGTTAATCGATATATTGTATATGTAAACTAGGGTTCATGCTAGACGATGATTCTTTAAGGATTGTGTTATGTGATTCTGTGAACAAATGATTACTGCATGATTGTTAATGTTGATGTCGGCTGTTAGTGATGATTAGGGTTTTCTGTATGATTCGTAACTGTTAGACGTAAGTGACTGTTCGACGAAACAGGTCTCTTGACGAAACAGAAGTGTTTCGCCAAGAGCAAATCGACGAATCAGAATCCTGTTTCGCCAAACAAGGACACGACGAAACTGAATGAGTTTCGTCAATAATGTGTTTCGTCAATATTGTGTTTCGCCAACTATTGTGTTTCGCCAACTATTGTGTTTCGCCAACATGTGTGTTTCGCCAATGTGTATCAGCACAGCAACTTAGGTTAATTCTGTTAAGTGTTAACTGGAATATTTAACTGCTGTTAAGTGTAACCATCTTGTATATGACTGTGATTACGTGCTACATGTTTATACGTGAACAACTTGAACACAAACTGATTTCACATACATGCATACTTTAGGACGGGATTGATTACTTGCGAACATATACCTAGCATACCGAGCAAACCAAGGTGAGTTCACACAAGCCAAGGCATGGGGTTCCCGGGGTGGGAATGGGGATTTGATGATTTACGGTACATACATAAATGATAGAACCTACTGCTAGACTAGTAACACTTATTGAACGATCTTCGCACACCTGCCAAGGATTGGCCGCGATATTATGACTGACTTCGCACACCTGCCATATGATGGCCGCGAACTGAATTTACAAATCTTCGCACACCTGCCTAAGAGAGGCCGCGATACAAATAAACCTAGTCTAGAATACTTGGGGAATAACATTCCCCAACATCTTCGCACACCTGCCTGGAGGGCCGCGATGGGAAATAATACGATACTTTGTAACGAACGAACATACTACTACTCACGCTATACTAATACTGAACTATTAACTGTGAACTCGCTCAACTAGTTGTTGACTCTCTCTTGCATGCCTTGCAGGACCTTAGGTACATATGGAGCTTGCACAAGGAGGAGCAGGTCGTTGTGGGACATGGATCGATGATGCCATGTTATCTATCTAAACATTTGAATTTACTATTTACATTGGGTTTACATACTTATGCTTCCGCTACATACTTGTTGACGTTTGGTTTTGAAAACACCTTTCGTATTGATGAATGATTTTACTACTTACTTATATGTTCAATATGATTGGTGGCTTGATCCTGGTCAGTCACGCCTCCAAGCGATGATACTCCGCGAGTGGATTTTGGGGGTGTGACACGCACATACATAACCTATAATCAACTTTGTCATGTCACGACGCACTTAATACCAACAGTAGCTTCCTGTATAACCTTATTTTCATACAATTATCCAAATCGAAGATGAACCGAAATCGAGACAACAAAATCCTACTATGAGACTACAGAGTATGCGCGACACTTACCGGTTGTAGTGGTGGCCTTAGGTGGTTGTTCCGGAGTCAACGGACGTCGAACGAAGGTTGCGTACGGTAGTTTGGCACTACCGTTAGGGTTTACGGCGTAGAGAAAGTTAACAAAAAGGAAACGATTTCCTTATTATATAATACACACTACGTTATATATGAAAAGATAAGTTTTGGGCGGTTGAGGAAGTTAAGTGGAGTTGGGCCGGTGATAAACAAAAAGAAGTTGGGCTGCCCTTGTTTCTCTTGGTCCGCACAAAGTAAAGCAAAAGGGAAAAGTTGGCGGTTAGGGGTGTGTTTGCACACATGGCTGACAACAACATATGTGGCTAGGTGTATTGGGTAGAAATAGAAAACAAATCGTGAACATTTGTTGTTCTTTGATTAAATAAATATATATATTTTTTTAACTAAGATAAATATTTATATTTTGCTATGGTTCAGGCCTCAAGAGTTTCGAGTCACACGAGTGGGTTGGATCGACAAACGAGACATGTTCTTTGGTTCAAACATTCGGGTTGGTTCGACACGATATGCATTTGGTTTCGAATATTCGTTTGCACACCGTAAATTTAATGAGTATATAATAAATTCGTCAAATAAGATCATCATATAAATAGAAATATAAATGCGAAACAAATAGTTTTTACCTCGTGAATTCGGGTTGTCACACCGTGGACCATAGGAGACAGATTTAGATACAAGTAGATAGTCTTTGTTTGATAAATGAATTATGTTTGAATATTCCATTTGGAATAAGTACCACGAAACTTCTGGTGGATCAATACTTATTCCTTAAGACAAGTAATGTTTAAGGTATCTAACACATGATTTAAAATCGCTGAGAATGAGATTAGATGAAAAAATCATCCTCATTAACTATGTTATGATTTCTCATGAATTTTATAACAGCCCTCCTAAAATATTCCGACACCCCTAATATATTTAGAATGTCCCTATACGTCTTAAAATACACCCCATATATGTAAATTGGCCCTAAATACCTTTAATTTTATAAAAATAAAATAAAAACAAAATTTTAACATCGCTCACGGGCTGCGAAGACCATCTCTTCGACTTACGCGGGCCGCGACAGCTAGGCCACCAGGAGCAGCCCGGAGCCGCCATGTGTCGTGGACGTGTTGGGTCTAGGGTTCAAATCAACCAAGCTAGGGCCTACCCTAGTTGGCCTCGCGACGCCCTTTGCTAATCCTTACGCGGGCCGCGACAAGGTGGTCGAAAAGAACTATAAATAGAGGCCATCGGCTCTCATTTTCAGTCGCTCACAAATTACTTTCTCTCTCAAATTTCTGAATAGCAATTATAATACCCGGGAATTATACCCCCTAAACAACGAAGTTCTGCCTCGTTGTAAGTATCATAACCCCCCGGTTACGTATTAGATACGCTCCCGATTGATCTAGTGCTCTGTAACGGCTGTCGAGGCTTTGCCCGACGTAGTCGTTGGAGTTCTGTCTCAGGGAAGGTATAACTAATGTAAATATTGGGTTATTATACTAACACGTGTGCATTGTGTAATTAATAGATAATAACCAGGAAACCACGAAGGAAAACCCTAAAGTAGCAATGTGAGTAATCTCCCTTTTGTAAACCTTTTTGCAAACTATTTTACAAAACCTTAAATATTTTACAATGTGATTAGCAATGATTGAGTCTTTGTAATTCTTCCATTACTGCCGGTATGTTGGGGTTTTGTATACAAAATGTGGAACACGTTACCATTGGACAACGAGTTAGCCAATGTGTAATATGATTCACCAGTCAGGATTGATAGTACTAAATGAGTAATTGTGTAGATATAAACATTGTAATCGCTCTCAATACTGTTAAATGATAAAACTCTTCTTGATTAAATTGAGATTCACTCACCAGTATTTCCCATTGACAAAAATGTTTTTAAACGCGTTTCAGGTAACAAAATGTGAAAACCAAATAGAAGCCAGCTAGACAGCACTGAAGGCTTGGAAAAGTGGCTATAAAAGTTACTTAAATAAAGAAGATGTTTTTATTTAAATAAAATAAGATTTATTCCTATAAAAATGTTTGTAATGGAAACTTGGGAATCTCCCATGTGTTTAATATTATAAATTGTGGTATTTTACTCTGATAAAATATTTTTTAATTACGGTCCTGATGAAAAATTCCGCTGCCAAATTGATAAACACCGATACCACCATCTCTGAGTAGGCCCCGGCCTCCCGCCTCCTGAGGCAGGGGTCGGGGGTTGCGACAAAAGGTGGTATCAGAGCTACAACCACTGATTCAGCCACAGAAGTGTTCTGCTGACACCAAAATATTATTCAATATGTTAGGAAATAATTTACATGGATACGTGTATATCAGTATATTATTGTTTTGTGTTATTTGACTATTTGTTAGTTTACAGTATGAGCGACCAAGGACCTTCAGACGCTTACCGTCAGTTGTCCAACTCTCCTAGGGACGAAGGCACCTCTTCACAGCCTACCCCCTCGGGGTATTCGGCTGACACCGAAGAAGGGATTTTCGTGTTCAAAGCACAATCTGAAGAGCCATTCCCTCCTAAGAAGAGAGGATGGTTCAGCAGAGGAGCTCATGAACGTAGAAAAAGGATGAGAAAACTTCAGCAGCAGCGAGCTTTAGCAGCCGCTAATAGAGAAATGAATGCTCAAACACAGGATATGATTAATAGGAGACTAGCCAATTTCCACATATTACCCACTATAGCTGCAGACCCGAATCTAGAACAACTCATAGCACCCCAGCCGTTACCACTATTTCTCACACAACCTATGGAATTGGAGCCAAACCCAGTAGACCAAATACCAATACCTAATTTTGACCCAGCTGAAATACCTAGAGTCCCAGCACCCCATCCCCCAGACTATGACCCATGGTTTGACGACCACAGGGATTACTAACAACGCTACCCACTAGAAGACGAACCCATGCAAAACCTAGCAGCCTACCTAAACCTGGACCCCCCTGGACCCATATTTTGATAATGACCAATTCATCAGGGAAATCCTAGAGAACCCTTACCCACACAAAGAACCCATGCTTCAGTTCCCAAACCCAATACCAGCACCAGCCCCACCCATGAGCACTGAGAATGTGCAAGAACTCCTAACCTTTGGTGAGGAGATATTAGAAGGAAGTGAGATAATGATACAAATAGGTGAAAGGCTCGTCTGGAAATATGACGAGCGTAACATGGAATTTTGGATGAACCCGTACCATTAATAGTAATAATGTATATATATATATAATATGTTTGTGGGGAGGGTTCAAATGAAAACCACTAGTTATTGTGAAAACTCGAAAACTAATTAAAAACCACTAAAAAGGAAGGGGGGAGACTTTTAATGAAGGAGGGGTAAAATTGGAAAAAAATATATAACTTTTCAAACATTTCCCATTTCTCCATACGTTATAATTTTAAAACAAAAATGGCACCATAAGATCACAAATTTTTGTATATTTCATTCAAGTATATTCGAGCATATTTTTTATGACATAAAAAAAGATTTATGGTGTCGTCTTGTTTTCAATACTATTATTATAGTAGTGCACATGTGCAATATAACATGTACTACAATTGCATTACATGCTTAAAATTAGCTTTTTGAGTCTAGTTTAGCTTTTAGGGTTAGTTTTTTGGAGGTTTATGTCACACCCCGATTTCCACGTGTCACCGGTGGGCCCAGTGGGGGAGTATCGTGACGTGGTTGGCAACGTAATAGTCAAACAACACAATATAATAATGCACAGCGGAAGCAAATTTAAAATATAATACAACCGAATTTATTTATTGTAATCAAAGTCACAATATCCGGTGTTTATCTACAGTAGGATCGAAACAAAATAACATTTAATGGTTCAACAGACTTCAGACATCTTAAGCTTGCGAGACTTCTAATGATGCTTAGGAGAAATCCCAGCCAATTTCGCTTAGTACTTGCATTTAATCTTTTTGGGAAAATACGTCAGTTTACACTGGTAAATACATTCAACTGACTCATTTTGTAAAATGATTAAAAATTGGTTTGGATGCACATGGCATAAACATTTTATTTAACTTGGGAGAATTATTTAATATTATAATCTTGTGAACGAATTACATGTTACTTATGCGTTCAGTAGCCCGGATCTAGTCCGGGTTAAAGATCAATAGACACACCACATAATTGAGTTATACACGACAGGTGTACGCCTACACCCCGTGCTCAGGTCGTGGCCATCTCGTAAGATAATGCCAAGGATATCCGGGACATGGTCATTAACCCCCCAAAGGCTGTAAAGTAAACAAGACTGTTTAAACGAGCTGATCAAATTATTCAACTACCCACTAAGCGTGGAGATTTGATGCCTGATCAAGCGGTATGCTATATACCATAACCCAAGCCCGTATAGGGAAAATAAGTTAAAAGTATTTACCAGTGTAAACTGACGTATTTTCCCAAAAAGATTAAATGCAGGTACTAAGCGAAATTGGCTGGGATTTCTCCTAAGCATCATTAGAAGTCTCGCAAGCTTAAGATGCCTGAAGTCTGTTGAATTTCGATCCTACTGTGGATAAACACCGGATATTGTGACTTTGATTACAATAAATAAATTCGGTTGTATTATATTTTAAATTTGCTTCCGCTGTTCATTATTATATTGTGTTGTTTGACTATTACGTTGCCAACCACGTCACGATACTCCCCCACCGGGCCCACCGGTGACACGTGGAAATCGAGGTGTGACAGGTTGGTATCAGAGCCAACACTGAGTGAATTAAACACTAGCCTTTTGTGTTTAATCTCAGTTACACAATTGCACATATCTAAACCTTCGAGTCTAGACTTATAACCTAGGATAAATTCCACTTTATTCGGGTTTTGTTTTGTCCTTTAAATTTTATATTTTGTTATTGTTATCTTATGCTTTATTGACAGGAATATCAAAATGCCTCCGAGATTTTTCCGAAGAAGAGGGCGTGGAAAGGGGCCAGTAACTGCCCCCAATGACCATGAAGCTGGACCCTCGAATGTACGAGCTCCACCTACGACTGAGAGTGAAGATCCCCGGCAAAACCGGAGAAACCTCTTTCAACCGGCTAGACGGTCTATTTCCCACAGCTCAACACCTCCGGTCCACAATTCATACGGACCACATTCAGAAGACGAGCCCAACAACCCTCTGCCTTCCTACATACCGCTGCAGAGGTCTTTGTCCCATCATTCCTATGGAGACCCTACACCTGCTTTCCGGGGACAGTTTAACCCGGTAGGATTCATACCAGAACCCGTGGGTTTCAACCCACTGGGGCCAGACGATCACTTCTCCGGTGATAATGCGGAGGACATGGACGAGGATACGGACCCCGTCATGCCTGCAAGTGGCACCCCAAACCATCCTATCGAGATCTCCGACGGATCGTCCTTCCACGGATCACCCTACGGTGGTCCAGACAGTTTCCAGGCCATGTTTACTCAGCACGAGTGGTACAATACACCTTCTCACCACTCGTCTTCTCATGGGCAGCAACAGCAGCAGGAGCCACAGCCGCAGCCGCATCATCAAGATTCATCGGAGGATCACCGATTTGTGGCAGTTACGCCACCACCTCCACCGCCACCAGTTCAGCCGGCACCTCCTCAACCGCCGAGGCATAGGAGAACCGGTGCCCGCATGTCTGTACGACCGGGGGGCTTTAATTTCAGTTCCCCACATCAGTCAAGTGCCAGCCACTACCCACCGCACCAGGAGGACCCGCAAATGGGTGGACCCTCCAACCCTGCTGTACTACAGCCACCGCCGATGGGATTTGATAACCCAATCCCGGCATATACGGGTGGGATGGCTTATAACCCGTTTGAACCCCCAACGCATCACAACTATGGGTACGCGGAGGCTGATCCGTACATGGTAGCAGCGAACTACAACACCCAAGGACCCTATGGGGATCCATGGGGGGTGAGTTACCCGACTCAGGGATACCAGATACCTTCTAGACCCATCATCCGGGCTCAATCGCAGCCACCTAGATTCTCACCACCTGAACATGAAGAACTCATTCAGAGGTTGAATCAAGTTGAACGGGTAGTTCACGAGGACCGCCGGGAGAGGCAGACATTCTTCCAAGGATTAGTAGGCTTAATCAAGGGGAAGAACAAGAAGGATCATTGAATCCTCCCATTTTCTGTGTAAGCCCCTGCGTGGGTGTATTTGGTTGTTAAGCCCCTATGTGGGTATGTGTGATGTATGTTTGTTTTGAGCCCCTGCGTGGGCCTATCTTTCTATTTTCCGTTAAACCCTGCGTGGGTATGATGTTTAGTTGTTAAGGTCCCTGCGTGGACTAGTTTGTTTGCTTAAAGCCCCTGCGTGGGCAAGTACGTGTTTAGAACCCCTACGTGGGTAATAGTTTGTTATTTGAAAGACCCGTTTAGGGCAACATGTAAGATTTTGAATAAATCAATGGAATGTTTGTTTTATAAATTTCATATTGCTTAATGTGCATAAATAAATTACAAATGAAATAAACAAATTAAAACCATTCCTCTTAAATAAATCTGCCTAAGTAATTATTGAATTAAAAATCTTAAAGTGTGAAACCTAGTCTCGTGTCAAATATAAGACCGGGCCAAGATGGTAAGACCTGTTTAAAAAGATTCAAATCCCTGTTAACATCGTAAAACATGTTAACACTCCTGGCAAACGTGATTTATTAAAAATCACATACGTCATTTTTATAAGGGAATTCTTTAGAAGATTCCTAACCCAGTTTAATGATCTCTGAATCCTGGATTTACATCATCAATTAAGATGATCATATGTTTACCATACGTGGTAATATAGCGCCTACTGGCCCTGCTCATTTCTAAATGAGCCAAAAGACAGTGGTAGCTACAACTCCCTGTCAAATAAAGGAAATGAACTAGGTTCAAACCTTAAAAGTCTTGATTCTCTGAAATCATAGCTGATAATTTAAATTGTCCATGTGACTAAGCCTTATGTGCTAATATATATTGTTATTGTTTTTAATTAGGATAAATTTTAATTGAAATCCTAAATTAATACGATTAATAAGTTAACCAAATGTGGTCTCTGTTACCATGGTTAACGAGTTACCCTAAGGGGTAATTCCATAATAAACTCCCAAATAAAATATTGTCCTTGTTTTCTGCAACAGTTCAATTCAAATGGATGACTCAAATGAAATAAATAGCCATCCAGTGGAGCCAAATGTGAACGCCCAGATTACGTTAACGGGTGCTGAATTAAAAGCAATCATAGACGGAGCTGTTACACAGGCTCTGGAGCGGCAATATGATGAATATAGTGGTACTCGAAGTAGGACCCACTCTCCATCACATTCAAAGCCCAAGACACATTCTGAGGCTCATAACAAGCCTCCTCCCAAAAAGAATGGACCTAAGAAAGATGGTGATGACCGTCAGTCCACCAACCACCAAAGTGTCCCATCTCAGCAATTATTACTGCATCAAGGACCCCGTAACAAGGGTTGCACCTATAAGTACTTCGTGTCTTGTAAACCCAGGGATTTTACTGGGGAAAAAGGAGCCGTCGACTGCATGACTTGGCTGGACGAGATGGACACGGTGGTAGATATCAGCGGGTGCGCTGAAAGGGATGTAGTTAAGTTTGTGTCACAGTCCTTCAAGGGTGAAGCGTTAGCATGGTGGAGATCTCTGATGGAGGCCTCCGGAAAGATCCCATTGTATAATATGTCGTGGGATCAATTCATTGCCCTAATCAAGGAAAATTTATGCCCTCAACATGAGGTGGAAAAGATAGAATCTGACTTTCTATCGTTGGTGATGACGAACCTCGACTGCCAAGCTTATCTGACAAGCTTCAATACGCTTTCCCGGTTGGTTCCTTACTTGGTAACCCCGGAGCCAAAAAGAATCGCTCGCTTTATTGGTGGTTTAGCTCCGGAAATCAAGGCCAGTGTAAAAGCTTCTCGGCCAGTTACCTTCAGGTCTGTAACTGACCTTTCCTTATCCCTCACTCTAGATGCGGTCAGGCAGAGATCGCTGAGGAATAAGGAGGCCGAGAAGAGGAAGCGTGAAGATGATGGTTCACGAAGGTCGAACAAGAAACACCGTGGGAACGGTGATAACAAGAAGGGATCTGAGTCGAGGAAGGATGGGCATAAGTTTGATGAGAAGCCCAAGTGTAAAATTTGCAAGAAGCAGCACTATGGAAAGTGCAGACTGGAGTCGAACTCTCAGACTGAGTCAAAATCCTTTGCTTGTGGTATTTGCAAGTCCGCGGATCACAAAACCCTGGATTGCAAGAAGATAAAAGACGCAACGTGCTACCGTTGCAATGAAAAGGGGCACATCAAGACCAACTGCCCAAAGTACAACAAGAAGCCTGAGGAGGCTAAGAAGACTAATGCCAGAGTCTTCAGGATGGACGCGAAAGAGGCTGTGCAAGACGATAATGTCATAACAGGTACTTTCCTTGTAAATGATGTCTTTGCAAGAGTACTTTTTGATTCAGGCGCAGATAAGTCTTTCGTAGATCATAAGTTTTGTAAATTGTTGAATTTACCTGTCAAAACCTTAAGCGTAAACTATGAGGTAGAGTTAGCAGATGGTACCATAGAAACCGTCTCTACAGTGTTAGATGGATGTGTTATATCCATTAAGAACCATTCTTTTCCTCTATCTCTACTTCCCTTTAAGTTGGCTGGTTTTGACATAGTTCTGGGTATGGACTGGTTATCTAATAACCAGGCCCAAATTGTCTGTAACCAGAAACAAGTGCTAATAAAGACTCCGTCTGGTGAATCACTTACCATTCGGGGAGATACCCAGTATGGACTGCCTGAGCAGGTGACTATGCTCAAGGCTTCCAAGTGTTTGAAGAAGGGGTGTGTCATCTACATGGCGCAAGTGATTATTGATGAGCCTAAACCGAAGATAGAAGACATCCCTGTCATTTCTGAATTCCCAGAAGTGTTTCCTGAAGATCTACCTGGTTTACCACCAGATAGGCAAGTGGAATTCAGAATCGATATCATCCCCGGAGCGGCACCTGTTGCTAGAGCTCCATACAGATTGGCACCCACAGAAATGAAGGAGTTGCGGACGCAGCTAGATGAATTGCTGGCTAAGGGTTTCATTAGACCTAGTTCATTTCCTTGGGGAGCGACAATCTTGTTTGTCAAGAAGAAGGATGGGTCGATGCGTCTGTGCATCGACTATCGCAAGCTTAATAAAGTCACAATCAAGAATAGGTTTCCTCTGCCCAGAATCGACGATCTGTTCGACCAACTTCAAGGGGCAAGTTACTTCTCGAAGATTGATTTGAGGTCAGGCTACCATCAATTGAAGGTCAAAGATGAAGACGTGCACAAGACTGCATTTAGGACTCGTTACGGTCACTACGAGTTCCTAGTGATGCCTTTTGGGCTCACCAATGCACCAGCCGCGTTCATGGATCTCATGAATCGCGTCTGCAAGCCTTACTTAGATAAATTCGTCATCGTTTTCATCGACGACATTCTTATCTATTCGAAGAATCAAGCTGACCATGAGAAACACCTTCGTTGTATTCTCAAGCTCCTGCATCAGGAGAAACTCTATGCCAAATTCTCCAAGTGTGAATTTTGGCTTCGAGAGGTCCAATTTCTTGGACATGTGGTCAGTGAGCGGGGTATCCAAGTGGATCCCGCTAAAGTTGAAGCTGTTATGAATTGGCAAGAGCCAAAGACGCCTACGGAGATTCGTAGCTTCCTGGGATTGGCAGGATATTACAGGCGTTTCATCGAAAAATTTTCAAGGATTGCTGCGCCCCTAACCTCCTTAACTAAGAAGAAGGTTAAATTTGTTTGGGGCCCTAAGCAGCAAGAATCCTTCGATATCTTGAAGCAAAAGTTGAGCAACGCCCCAGTACTGACGTTGCCAGATGGAATAGAAGAATTTGTGGTTTATTGTGATGCTTCGTACACTGGCATGGGGTGTGTGCTTATGCAGAAAGGCAAAGTCATTGCCTACGCTTCAAGACAATTGAAAGTGCATGAAAAGAATTACACCACCCATGACTTTGAGCTGGGTGCCGTTGTATTCGCACTGAAGCTTTGGAGGCACTATCTTTATGGTGTCAAATGTGTGATCTATTCTGATCACAAAAGCCTCCAACATCTGTTTAACCAGAAGGAACTAAACATGAGGCAACGCCGCTAGATGGAGACTTTAAATGATTATGATTGTGAAATCAAATACCATCCCGGCAAAGCGAATGTAGTCGCCGATGCCTTGAGTCGGAAAGAAAGGGTTAAACCCATCCGAATTAACGCCAAGCGTATGGAGATAAAGAACAGTCTGATGGAAAGGTTGTTAGCTGCACAGAAAGAAGCTGTGTTGGAAGCTAACTATCCTAATGAAAAGTTAGGAGTAACTGAGGAGCAGTTAACTCTTAGCAAGGACGGACTCCTGAAATTAAATGGACGAATATGGGTTCCAATTTTTGGAGGACTTCGTGATGTCATCCTCCAGGAAGCCCATAGTTCCAAATACTCCGTTCATCCTGGAGCTGATAAGATGTACCAGGATTTAAAGGCAAATTATTGGTGGATAGGCTTGAAAAAGTCTGTAGCCGCCCATGTAGCAAAATGCTTGACATGTGCACAAGTAAAAGCCGAGCATCAAAAGCCGTCAGGCTTGCTACAACAGCCTGAGCTTCCTACTTGGAAATGGGAAATGGTAACCATGGATTTTATCACCAAGTTATCTAAGACAAGGAAAGGAAATGATACAATATGGGTTATAGTTGACAGACTGACTAAGTCAGCTCATTTTCTACCCATCAAGGAGACTTATAGCTCCGATATGTTAGCCCAGTTGTACGTTGATAAGATTGTAGCTTTACATGGCATACCTGTAGCTATTATCTCTGACAGAGATACTAGATACACGTCGCAATTTTGGAAGAGTTTCCAGCAATCTTTGGGCACACATTTGAACTTTAGTACGGGTTACCATCCTCAGACAGACGGTCAGAGTGAGCGTACTATTCAAACATTGGAAGACATGCTACGTGCATGTGCGATCAATTTGGGTGGTAGTTGGGATAAGAACCTACCATTAATCGAATTCTCCTACAACAATAGCTACCACACCAGCATAAAGGCTGCGCCTTTCGAGGCATTATACGGTAGAAAGTGTAGATCGCCTATTTGTTGGGCAGAAGTTGGAGATGTCCAGTTATCAGGACCAGAGATAGTGTTCGAAACAACGGACAAGATTGTCCAGATTAGAGACCGTCTCAAAGCTGCCTGGGATAGGCAGAAGAGTTACGCTGATCCTAAGCGTAAGGATTTTCACTTCGAAGTAGGTGACAAAGTCCTACTTAAAGTGTCACCCTGGAAGGGAGTGATGCGGTTTGGTAAGAAAGGCAAGCTAAGCCCGAGATACATAGGACCTTTCGAGGTTATCGAACGTGTCGGGTCAGTTGCCTACAAGTTGAACTTACCTGAGGAGCTCAGTGGAATTCACAATGTGTTCCACATCTGCAATCTGAAGAAGTGTTTCGCTGACGAATCACTGGTTATACCGTATACAGATGTGCATATAGATGAGAGCTTAAATTTTGTGGAAAAACCTGTGTCGATTGAAGATCGACGGGTAAAGAAGCTTCGGAGAAAGCATATACCTATTGTTAAGGTCAAATGGGATGCCCGTAGAGGTCCCGAATACACGTGGGAGGTTGAAGCCACGATGAAAGAAAAGTACCCTTACTTATTTCAGTAAATCTCGGGTCGAGATTTATTTTAAGGGGGTGAGGATGTAACACCTCGAAAATTCACGTCCTATAATGTGTCGACACGTGTCATAAAGTTTGAACGTGTGAAAGAATGTTATAAAAGGACTAAAGTTGACAAACATGGAAAGTATGTGATTATACGGATTCTAAGTGTCAACAGTGAATAAATATACTTCATAATAACCCTACATGATGTTCATAACATCAAACGAATAAGTCATGGATCGTACGAAGCTAAAAGTGAGATGTTACAAACTACAGGGGTCAAATGTGTCAACATGTTAAAGATATACATCTGAGTGATCTTTTGACAAACCCGAAGCTTTGTAAATATAAACTATGCTCACTAGAATGCACGATTAAAATTTCATAAAGTTTCGTTGTCGTATGAGAAAGTTAGGATCAAATTCGTGTGCGAGGGGTTAAAGGGTTAACATTGGAAGTTAAGGCTTTTCGGGTTAACCGGAAGTGTTCAGGGACTTGGCAAAGTGGGTATAAGTCCTAAAGTCCTTGTGGGTATATTACAAGGGGTTAAATTGCAAGTTAAGACCTAATTACCCTTTCAATTTAACCAAAGGTCAAGTTGGAAAACAAAGAAAATCAAAATTCTGATTTTGCAGGCCCATGCGGCCCGCATTGGTTTCGGGTAAATGGGAAGCGGGCCGCTTCCGGCCCCCAGATACAGAAAACGGGGACAGGCCCCTGTATTCGCGGAAACTCGACTTTTAATCGCATTTGCAACATGGTGGGCGACCCCTAACTGTGCTAGAACACTAGGGACATGTGTTGGATGGTTGTGGTTGATCATAGAGCTAGTTGTCAACTTCTTTTGGTGGGAATTTCACTATATAAAGCCACTTTGTGCAATGTTGTTCATCACACTTCCATCTGATCATTTGGAGCATTTCTGGAGCTAAGGAACTCTCCCAACTGATCATATCTCGTGCATAGGACTCTTGTAAGTCTGCTAGTTCTTGTTTAGTTGAGTTTAGCTTGTTTAATTAGCTAAAAGTCAAACCGTCGTAATTACGGTTTGACTTCGAGATTAGTCAATAATGGCTCAGTCATATCTCGAATTAAAAGTGGTTACAAGTTGGTATTTATGTGGGTAATAAAACCCCAAAAGGGTTTCCCCTGATCACCATCCTAACCAGGTTAAATGTCGGGTCAAACTTTTAATTAAAAAGTCAACATAATGCTTAAAATGTCATTTATGCATAATTAGCTATCTAGAACATATATAACCTGTTTGATCATTGTTATAACTTAGTAATAAGTGTAAGAACATGTCTAAACATGTTCAACCCGACTATTTCCTGTTTAGACCCGGTTCGGAACCGAAAGTCACATAGTTTGACTTTCACTTTGACTTTCAGTTCTGACCCGTATAGGCATGTTTTAAAAATGCCTCAGAGCTTTAATTGGATTAGGATACATGTTAGAACAACCCTCTGTGATTATACACCTTGGTTCACTAGTTATCCAATTAATATGCATATTTCCGTTAATTGCTCATATGTTGACCATTATGCCCTTATTACCTTAAAACGTGATTTATGAAAATGTAAAAGTGTAGAAACCTTAGTTACTGATATATAGACTTGTATGCAAAGTTTGACATCAGTTTGACTTGTAGATTAAGAGTTATGCTCATTATCGCAAAATTAATGCTTTATGTTAATAAAATGGCGTAATTAGCGTATAGCCTAGTTATACATACTTTTTGGTATCAAATCTTTTACCCACTGATGTAATATATTATGTTAGGATTTTTAAAGATTTTTAATTAATTTTAGGCTGAGCATAACTCATAGGCGTAGGCTTAATTCGGTAAATGTCGGTTTTGCCCTTACGGGCCATAAAATGAGTTTTACATATCTAAACGACTCCAAACCTTTTGCCACTGATCACATATGATAAATAAATTATTTTAAGCCTTCTGGAAATATAAAAATATCAGATTTAAGTACCGAACCCGGTAATGGCCTTTAATCGCCTTATTTAGCGTTTTTAACGCATAGTATGTTTTAAAATCATATTGGACATACCCGGGTTGATACCTACTGATATATGAGGAAAATTATGATATTTTAACAGTAAGCAAAGGTTGATTAACTCAGACTTCGTTTTTGAGCTTTTCGGCTTGTGTGAAATTACCAAAATACCCCTACGGGGCATAGTTTGGTTAAAGATGATAAATTTCACAAATATGCTTTAGCCTACTGTTATAACTCATCAAATTGAGTATGTTTTCTGTTTACATCAGACCTGTAACTCAGTTAAACATTTAGACTCATTTACAATCTTTAAAATGACCAAACTACCCCTACGGGGCATAGTTTGTGTTTAAATTCATTTCGGGCATAACGAAAGACATCCTACTGATGTTACAACATATTTTGAAGCATATTAACCTAGGAAACCTGTATATGGCTCTCACGGATACCCGTTACGCTTATTTCGCGTTCGGTTCGGTTTATGTAACAAGTTTACATAAATTAGCCGAAACGGGTCAAACCTTATCGGTTTTATCTCAAAATCCAGAATGTGAATAATAAACCCATATTAAACAAGTCTTCAAACTTGTCGGCTCTAAATCACATTCTATCCGGTCTTCGCTTAATCGTGCGTACGAACCGTATCTTTGAAACTAGCCGGTCTAAGCTTAAGCTTAATTAAAGACCCGTTAGTATTCTAATAGGTTATATTAAACCTTCGTTCCAGATTAGGAGAACCAGTAAAAGCTACGTGCATTTTGCCTATTGTGATATATACTTTGCATCAGGTAAATACTTTTAACTTATTTTCCCTATACGGGCTTGGGTTACGGTATATAGCATACCGCTTGATCGGGCATCAAATCTCCACGCTTAGTGGGTAGTTGAATAATTTGATCGGCTCGTTTAAACAGTCTTGTTTACTTTACAGCCTTTGGGGGGGTTAATGACCATGTCCCGGATATCCTTGGCATTATCTTACGAGATGGCCACAACCTGAGCACGGGGTGTAGGCGTACACCTGTCGTGTATAACTCAATTATGTGGTGTGTCTATTGATCTTTAACCCGGACTAGATCCGGGCTACTGAACGCATAAGTAACATGTAATTCGTTCACAAGATTATAATATTAAATAATTCTCGCAAGTTAAATAAAATGTTAATGCCATGTGCATCCAAACCAATTTTCAATCATTTTACAAAATGAGTCAGTTGAATGTATTTACCAGTGTAAACTGACGTATTTTCCCAAAAAGATTAAATGCAGGTACTAAGCGAAATTGGCTGCGATTTCTCCTAAGCATCATTAGAAGTCTCGCAAGCTTAAGATGCCTGAAGTCTGTTGAACCATTAAATGTTATTTTGTTTCGATCCTACTGTGGATAAACACCGGATATTGTGATTTTGATTACAATAAATAAATTCGGTTGTATTATATTTTAAATTTGCTTCCGCTGTGCATTATTATATTGTGTTGTTTGACTATTACGTTGCCAACCACGTCACGATACTCCCCCACCGGGCCCACCGGTGACACGTGGAAATCGGGGTGTGACAGTTTAGGATTAGGTTTTTGGGTGTGGGGGGGAGGGGGGTTTAGGTTTTTGGGGGGTGGGGGTGCGGGTGAGGGGTTTAGGTTTTTTTCGGGTTTATGTTTAGGGTTTAGTTTTAGGTTTTCGGGAGGGTGGGGGGGTTTAGGTTTTTGGGGGGTGGGGGGTTAGGCTTTTGGTGGGAGGGTGAATTTAGGTTTTTGGGGGGTGGGGGTGGGGGGTTTAGGTTTTTGGGGGGTGTCGGTGGGGGGTGGGTTAAGTGGTTTAGACTTTCCGTATTAGTGTACTACACATGTGCAGTACAACAAAAAAAAAAAAAAAATTTTTTTTGAATTTTTTTTTTCATATATAAAAAGCAGTGAATTTTATAAAAAAAATTGAAAATTTTTTTTTTTTTGTGTTTTTTAGGCTTTTTTTAGTGAGTTTTTGAGTTTTTACAATAAAAGTGGTTTTCATTTGAACCATCCCCATATGTTTGTATGATGAAATATATATATATATATATATATAGATAACAACTACGGACGCATACTAGTATTGTATTTTCAATTCCAGTTGTATTTGTAATAGATATAGATGCATAATATAAAATAGCATAAAGGTCGCAATGTTCGACAATTTTGATCAATATGCTTGTTATGTGATTGTTTACATTAAAAATTATCTTTTGATATTAATATGTGGTAAATGTTTAAAATTCAGATGTATAACGAAGTGAACCAGGAAAACCAGAATAACGATAATAATGGAAACCAAGTAGATAACAGTGCCATCCAACACATAGTGGCACAAGGATTTATAGATGCAATGCCATATATTATCAAAATGGTTAAGGAAGCTAATAATAAAAGTAACAATGGCAGTAAACGACCACCTACTGAACCCGAACACAGCGTAAAAAATGGACCAATACTTCAAGGGCCCATTCCAAAACGAAGAAGAACCATGTCTTATGCTTGTTCTTATAAAGAATTCTGGTCATGTAAACCAATAGAATTATCGGGCAATGAATGAGCCATTGCAGCTCTACGCTGGATAGAAAAGACTGAGGCAGTCTTAAAAATAAGCAAATGCACAGAAGAGGATAAGATAATGTATGCCTCCAATCTGTTTAAGAACTCAGCTTTAGAATGGTGGAACACCATCCCCCAATCTAGGGGAAGTGACAGGGTCTACAATATGGAATAGGAAGTGATGTAGGGTAAAATCAACATATTTGTCCCGTGTAAAGTGTATAATTTATGTATAAGTTTTATTTGTTTTTATTTAGTTTTTAGTGTATATTAGATTATTTTGTGTTTTGCAAGGTCCTGGTGCAAATGGAGAAAAAACAAGTAATATGGACATAACCAGCCAGTTAGGCAGAGTGGAGTACCAGTGACCGAAGGAAATTTGCCGCTACTTTCTGAACACATGAAATTTGGACTGCTAAAATACCCGATAGATACAAGAAAAAGTGCTGCCATATATATTATAATGCACATGTTGTGCATTAATTAGAAAAAGAGGCAGCCCACTTACCCTCTTAATGATACGTCAGAAGCCCAAAGATGGAACAGTTGTATATTTGATTCAGTTTATGATATTGATACCTTCGAATAAAATTCAAAACAAACATTTAGACATCGTAAAGAAAGAACAGAATAAAAAATTACGAGGGACGAATAAGAAGGGAAGGCGGCTATATTGTTGGGCCGAAGCCCATATATACTTGGACGTGAAGGAGGCACGAAGACATTATAAAAGAGATAATACATCACGGCTGTTGGGAATCGACGTTAGACGGACGAAGTCAGGAAGAAACTTACGAATTTGGAGTTCTTGGAGACTTTCAGTGGCTGATTGAAGATCATTGGAGTGCTCGGAAGTTATGAATCATTCGGGTATACTTGGGAGCGTTCGGGAGTGAAGATTACGGGTTTAATCATCCTATTCTTTCGTTTTCGTTCGTTTTAATTTGTAACTTGATGAATTCAGAATATATGTTGATTATGATTATGTTTAGCGGCTAAGTACTTATGGTTTAATAAAGGTTAGATTTTTATTCGGTTTTAATGTGGTTCATGGGTTTTCTTGTATTTTAAACAATTATGGAATTTTAACTTGGTGTATATGCATGCTTGATATCGTTTAATCGCTGTTTATTGCTTCGTATAATCCTTGGTGACGGTCTATATCACATAATAGGGTTGTGATTTAGGTGAGTGTCTATATCACATTATAAATCTCTAATCCTTTAAGGCGAAAATCTAGTAAGTAACCTTAGAAGTAATATTCGGTAATTTTATAAAATCAAGTGTTCTACTAATCTTGTCGTTGTAAGGCTCGAGGTTGTTAATAGGTCTTAGTTTGGTATATAGCTAGGTTTAGGTTTTGTAAGAAATCGGTCTAGTTCCCTAACCATTCTCTTGTCTATTAAACCAAGTTGAAACCCATAGTTGCCTTAGACTTTCGCGCTGTAAGGTAGATTGTCACATTAAGGCACTTTCAAGAAGTTAGAGGACTGTAAGGAAATCTAACAACCGGTAATCGTAACAGCCTAGGTAGTGCCACAAGAATCGCCTCGAGAAGGGTTGAGGGACTTAGTTGGTGTCTTAATAGGTTTAGTATCCAAAGATCCCGGTTCCATACTACATTACCTTCGAATAGAAATCCAATCCAAATTAAGCTTGCGTCTAGCCTAGGTAGTCTCCATCGCCACTGGTTCAAGTCTTCGTCCGAGTTCGTGTTTAGTTAATTTAGCTAAACTAGTTAAATCGTTATTTTCATTATTTAGGATTTTTAGAAAACCCCCCAATCAATAAACAATCAGTTAGAGTTCGTGTCAGTCTAAGTCTAGATAGAGTCTAATTAGCGTAATTAAAGAGTCTCGTGGGTTCGATACTCAGACTTACTTAGGCTATACTACATTGACCGGCACACTTGCCGGTTGTGTGGTCTAGGTTTTAGAGAGTCTTAGTTTTATAAATTTAAAACTTAGAGAGTCTAATTTAGGGTTTAATTTAGTTGATTTATTTAGACCACTTTTAGCACATCAAGTTATTGGCGCCGTTGCTGGGGACTCTTTGGCAATTGCGTTGATTACTTTATTTGGACTTAATTGACATCATACGTGCTACTTGCTTTTGTATATTGAGTCGTAGGAGTCTAATTGTCCGTGTCTTTTATTTTTCTTGAGTCTTGTAAATATGTGTGAAATTTGTGGAGGACCTCATTTTACTGTTAATTGCCCACAATATGAGGGGTCTTCTGCACAATGTTACGCTAACCCTTTTATGCAGCCGCAACCATATTTTTCACAGGGGTATTCTTTGCATTGTTATGATAATCAGCCATATTACGATGATCTGTGTCGGCAGCCATAGTATAATGGGGGTCAGTACTATGAACAACATTCTGGTAGCAACTCTGATGGGGGTGATGATGTTGTTTGGGGTAGGATTGAGGAGATGTTTGCTCAATTAATGGTGAGAGATCAGGTTACTCAGTAAACCTTAAC
Organism: Helianthus tuberosus; assembly: GCA_030545235.1. NCBI lineage: Eukaryota > Viridiplantae > Streptophyta > Magnoliopsida > Asterales > Asteraceae > Helianthus > Helianthus tuberosus. Next base: position 155,864,830 of record CM060409.1, read on the forward strand.
CGAATTTAGTAACTTCTTTAAGAATCAAGAGCAAATAAATAAAAATCGAGAGTCTGCTTTATTAGATTAACAATCTGCTCTATTAGATCTTCAACGTACAGTAGATGACGTTGCTAGGAGATTGAAAGAAGAGGAACAAGCGCAAAAAGTCCAACCAGATCAGCCAATGACTGGCTATACATATGATGCGGTAGGTAACTACCTCGGTTACATGCTTTCTACTGGGGAATTAATCCCAACATTTCCAGAACTGGGGAAAGAGCTGCCATATGAGGATTGGTCAGATGAAGAGATCACTTCAGCTATGGAGACGAAAATGGACGCTGAAGTCCCACCTTCGGTTCCACAGGTTCCAATTATTAATTACTGGAGTGACTCTGATGACGAGATAGATGGAGAAGAATGGGCAGCGTATCAAAGGTCGTTAGTGAAGAAAGAAGTTATTGAAGAAGAAGTGGAATTGGGGGATTCCACTGGTTGGATGTTTGATGAAGTGGAAAAAGAAAAAAATGATGGAGGAGGAAGTGGATTTAGGATACTCCCTTGGTTTGATGTTTGGTGCAGAAGAAGAAATTGAAGAGGTAGAAATTAAGTCGTCTGGGGAGGATGAGTTTTTAGAGTTAGAATTAGATGGTTTACCGGTCTACGAAGAGGTAAGATAGCTGGATCCTGATGGGGACATAGCATACTTTGATGCCCTACTTGAAGGTGAACTGACGAAGGTGTTTGAACCTACACCATACGAAGAAACTAAGTGTGGGGATAATCCCGTGAAAGTGGTGGAAGAGGAAGAGGAAGAACACCACAGCTGGCCCCTGGTGTTAGTAATAAGTGAAACTGAAAAATCAACAAAACCACGAGAGAGGGCAAAGAAAAGAAAGAGAAATGATCTAAACCGGAAGAGGATCGAAGGTTGGGGCGAGATGGACAAGAAGAAGACATTACAATTCACGCACGATCAGTCTTCTCGCTACATGTCATGCATTCGGTTTCTTCCAGGTAAGTATAAATTCTGGTGGTCTGACCTGTTTCAAATTAGTAAAATATTTTATCATTCCACCAATAAATTTTTAACTATTTTTGAGGACCGAGTGGAATTAAACGGGTTAGATAGGGTCCAGATCAAAGAAAAGCCTCCTGATTAAATTCAAGTGTGGGGAGGTTTTGTAGAGTTTGTATAGAGTCGTAGTTTTTGTACTTTGAGTCAGTCTTTTGTTTAGAGTCGGTACTGCTTTGGTTTTTGCTTGTTTTTGTTTATGCAGGTTTGAATATGTACCACCCATACTCAATCTCCATTCGGGTGATTTTGGAGCTGCTTATCAGATATCAGGCATTTATCGAGTATACCAGTTAGAGTCAAAGCCGATCGCGACCGAAATGCTATACGATCGAGCTGGATTGGATGAGAGATTTGAAGTATACGCATTGTTAATAACCAGCTAAGTCCTTTCCATTTTTGCCCATAGTCTTTTTATTTCTTATTTATTTTTAGTTTTTTTAGTCGATTTCCATCCTACATTGAGGGCAATGTAGAGTTTAAGTGTGGGGATGAGAAACTATCGTTTAGTGTCGTTAGTATAGGTAGTAGAGTCATAAAAAGTCGAAAAATACAAAAAAATTTAAAAAATCCAAAAAAAAAAATAGAAAATGTCTTTTGAAATAAGAAGTTTGCAAAATAAATACGGAAAATGATAGAAAAGTCGGATTTTTGTTTGGGTTCAAATAATAATAATATGAGAATAAAATAACCGTGCTTGTGCCTAGTTTGGGATGTGCGGGTAGGCTCGATTCGGTTCTGGGTTCCTTTGATCTTAAAATTACCTAATTATCGGTCTACTAGTGGGTTCTCATCTAGGGAAAGTGGGGAAATTGAAACCGCAATTAATAGTATAAGGGATGCCATTATAAGTTAAGATCGTTAGAGTTTCTTGTCATTATCTCGTTGAAAAAGGAAAGTAGCACATGCCTATGTAATCTTGGTTGAGGATAGTGACTCTACAACCAGAATACCTCTAGGATGTGTGAAATTGAAAATGAAAAAAAAAAAAGAGCTAGAAACTAAATGAAAGTAACGCATTTCTATGTAGTCTGGGTTGGGGATAGCGACTTTACAGCCGGATTACCGCTAGGGTGTGTGAAATCGACCTTGCAAAAGAAAATAAAAAGTACCGAAGCCTAAGTAATCCGAGTTGGGGATAACGACTCTATAGCCGGAATGCCTCTGGGTTAGGGAAAGCAACATCTATGCTCGAAAAAAAAAGAAAAAAAAATGAAAAGTGAAAAAAATGAGAAAAGATTTGATTTTAAACTCTCTTGATCTTGGTATAAAACAGTTAGGAAATAATCAAGTGGTTGTTCCTTTTGTCCTATAAGTTTGAGGGGGGATTAGGTGGACCTGCGATTCTTAGCGTGAGACCCAAGGTAGATTGACCGCACTTGAACTAAACTTGCATGATAAGGGCTTGGAATCGGGTTTGGGTTTAAGAGGATCAAAATACTTGCAATCGCGGCTAACACAAGTTTCGGTTTTAATAAGTAAATTAAGCTTTTGTCCCGAATGATTATTCCGACTATGATTCCGTTATGCATAATTCTTTTTCGGGGACGAAAAAAGGTTAAGTGTGGGGATATTTGATGTAGGGTAAAATCCACATATTTGTCCCGTATAAAGTGTATAATTTATGTATAAGTTTTATTTGTTTTTAGTGTATATTATATTATTTTGTGTTTTGCCAGTTCCTGGTGCAAATGGAGCAAAAACAAGTAAAATGAACATGACCAGCCAGTTAGGCAGAGTGGAGTGCCAGTGACCGAAGGAAATTTGCCGCTACTTTCTGACCACATGAAATTTGGACTGCTAAAATACCCGATAGATTCAAGAAAAAGTGCTGACATATATATTATAATGCACATGTTGTGCATTAATTAGAAAAAGAGGCAGCCCACTTACCCTCTTAATGATACGTCAGAAGCCCAAAGATGGAACAGTTGTATATTTGATTCAGTTTATGATATTGATACCTTCGAATAAAATTCAAAACAAACATTTATACATACATCGTAAAGAAAGAACAGAATAAAAAATTATGAGGGACGAATAAGAAGGGAAGGCGGCTATATTGTTGGGCCGAAGCCCATATATACTTGGACGTGAAGGAGGCACGAAGACATTATAAAAGAGATAATACATCACGGCTGTTGGGAATTGACGTTAGACGGACGAAGTCAGGAAGAAACTTACGAATTTGGAGTTCTTGGAGACTTTCAGAATCTGATTGAAGATCATTGGAGTGCTCGGAAGTTGAGAATCATTCAGGTATACTTGGGAGCGTTCAAGAGTGAAGATTACGGGTTTAATCATCCTATTCTTTCGTTTTCGTTCGTTTTAATTTGTAACTTGATGAATTCAGAATATATGTTGATTATGATTGTGTTTCTGATTATGTTTAGCGGCTAAGTACTTTATACTACCTAGGCATGACAATGGTTTAATAAAGGTTGGATTTTTATTCGGTTTTAATGTGGTTCATGGGTTTTCTTGTATTTTAAACAATTATGGAATTTTAACTTGGTGTATATGCATGCTTGATATCGTTTAATCACTGTTTATTGCTTCGTATAATTCTTGGTGACGGTCTATATCACATAATAGGGTTGTGCTAGGGTTTTTGATTTAGGTGAGTGTCTATATCACGTTATAAATCTCTAATCCTTTAAGGCGAAAATCTAGTAAGTAACCTTAGAAGTAATATTCAGTAATTTTATAAAATCAAGTGTTCTACTAATCTTGTCGCAGTAAGGCTCGAGGTTGTTAATAGGTCTTGGTTTGGTATATAGCTAGGTTTAGGTTTTGTAAGAAATCGGTCTAGTTCCCTAACCATTCTCTTGTCTATTAAACCAAGTTGAAACCCATAGTTGCCTTAGACTTTCGCGCTGTAAGGTAGATTGTCACATTAAGGCACTTTCAAGAAGTTAGAGGACTGTAAGGAAATCTAACAACCGGTAATCGTAACAGCCTAGGTAGTGCCACAAGAATCGCCTCGAGAAGGGTTGAGGGGCTTAGTTGGTGTCTTAATAGGTTTAGTATCCAAAGATCCCAGTTCCATACCACATTACCTTCGAATAGAAATCCATTCCAAGTTAAGCTTGCGTCTAGCCTAGGTAGTCTCCATCGCCACTGGTTCAAGTCTTCGTCCGAGTTCGTGTTTAGTTAATTTAGCTAAACTAGTTAAATCGTTATTTGCATTATTTAGGATTTTTAGAAAACCCCCCAATCAATAAACAATCAGTTAGAGTTCGTGTCAGTCTAAGTCTAGATTGAGTCTAATTAGCGTAATTAGAGAGTCTCGTGGGTTCGATACTCAGACTTACTTAGGCTATACTACATTGATCGGTACACTTGCCGGTTGTGTGGTCTAGGTTTTAGAGAGTCTTAGTTTTATAAATTTAAAACTTAGAAAGTCTAATTTAGGGTTTAATTTAGTTGATTTATTTAGACCACTTTTAGCACATCAAGAAGAATTTAAGAACATGGTTGAAAGGAAATTCTATCCCCTAATGAAAAGGAACATATATCAAATAAATTCTTAAAATGACTGGAGTGGATAGTAAGGGTTACACTACTACATTCTTTGAATATACTAGTATAGTGCCAACCCTTACATCACCAGAACCAGTATTAATCTCCCTTACATCTGGGGATTAATCAGTGAGATTAGGCATGTAGTCAAGGCAGCTAGACCACAAATCATAGAAGAAGCTGTAGAACTAGCAAATACCTTGACTGATGAACTAGTACGTACCCAAGAAGAAAACCAAAGGAAGAACCCAGCTCAAAGGCTTACCCAAGAATTTCGCTACGGTAACTCCAACCATGGGAAAAGTGTTGGTTCTACTTCTGCACCATATTGCAAGTACTGTAAAAGGAAGCATTCTGGAAGATGCTCGATATAGTGTAATTTCTGCAAAATATCTAGACATAAGGAAGAAGACTACAGGAAGAAACCTAACAATAGGATATGCTACAATTGTGGGGAACAAGGTCATATCAAGCCGAACTGTCCAAAACTAGCCCCAGCCACGAACAACAAGACTACTAAAAATGCTAGAGCATTTGTTCTGACTGCAGAAGAAGCAAAGATGATCCCGGACGTAATTGCCGGTACGTTTTTAGTTAATGATGTTTTTGCTAAAGAATTATTTGACTCTGGTGCGTGAGACAACTGGCACAAAACTAGTAATTTCCGTACAATTTAACTAATACTTAATAACTGCAATTATGTGCTTAAATGTCAACATTGTCTGATTTCATGCTATACTTGTGAATTCATGCACGTTTTATAATACAAATATTGCTTTATGCATTAATGATAGTGTTGCGTCAGAATACTAGTAAACTCACCGGTAAGACGCACTGTGTCAACAACTCTGCAGAAAGCAGTCATACAATAGAATTGGGACCTAGGAGTAGGTCCAAAGTCTAAAATACATTAAAACCCAAGAATGTATACAAGGGTTAACATATAGACTTTCCGGAAGCTAAAATACGCACTAAAAAGCACCCGAAACACACTTTAAATGCTGAATTTCATATAATTCAGCAAAATTCAGCATTGTGACAAGTTTGTAACATGTAAAAATATGACTAAATGGCCCTGAATGCTTTCCTAAGTGTCGGGAATTGAAAGTGTCACAAAAGGGTACATAAAGGACACTAAACGGTGCAATTTAGCACTTTAACGAACCGGTATCTAACCGAACAACCGGACAATTACCCGAAACACCAAAATATTACTAGAATCAATTTTTAATGTTTCTGAGCTAGTTATGATTCCCGAACACCATAACACCTCTTATAACAAAATAACACATCAAGTCCCTAATCAAGACACTTGAAACTTAACTTATTTATGAAATTAGTGGTTGAAACTTACACTTTACCCCCCCCCCCCCCCCCCGTGGTAGTGGACGGTCACCTTATGTGACCCCACCATAATCTTTTCAAGATCCTCCAAAATCCTACATGATCTTTCTTGATATCCTTGGATTCATTTAGATATTATAAGATCTCCTAAGATTGTGAAGATATATCTAGAGATCTTGCATGTACTATAAGATAGCATAAGCCCTCATTCATCACTTCACACCATCAACCTTCTTCTCTCCCTCTCCTTGGCTCACGGCCGAAACCACCATCAAACACCACCACCACTTTCATCCATCATTCAATCATTCCAAGTTCTTCACAAGGTGCTAGAAGGTGTTTAAGGAGGTTTAGAGCTTGTGGATCTTGAAGGACCTTCATTTGCTATTATCCAACCCATTTATCATCTTCAGCATCAAGTGTTCTTCCCTAGCCTTGTGCTAGTAGTTAGACCCTCATAACCCTTTGTTACTTCATATTTTGGTGAATTAAAGATGATGAATGTTGTTAATCACAAGAACACTAAAGAACATGATCATGATACTTTAACATAAGCATATTAACATATGAAATCTTGTTGATTTGTGATGATTTATTTCTTGTTGATTGATGATTTGTGTTAGTGATGTTAGACATCATAATAAACCTACTAGATTGTGATTAAACACATGATCTAGTAAGTTAAAGTGGTGATCTTGTGAAAGACCAAGATCATCGTGCTTTATGTCTTCATGAACTTGAATGATGAAATTGGTTTTCATATGTAAAGGTGATTTAAACAAAATACAAATCTTGTAAATAGATGGTTACAAAAATAATTTTCTCAAGAAACCAAGTTTATTTATGAGATTTACAAAGTCATGGTTTCTAAGTAAACTAATCATATTTTTAGTGTTTAAACAAGACTAGGAACATGATTGTAACAAGAAAAATACAAAAGAAATATTTTTAGAAAAATCATCTTACAAGTTGTAAATGACTAAATCTTTTAATAAAGTGATTTACAAACAAATAACCATGTTTTTAAGGGTAACTAAACCTACTAAATAACATGGTAAGTTACTACAAGTTTTTACAAAAACTTCAAGTTCATGATTTACTTGATTTTGACACTCGGTAAGTGTTAAATGAGTTGATGATTGTTTGTCATGGTTTTAAAAGAAAATAAACACATGTTTTGAAAACATGGGAAACCTCCATTTTTAGGGGAAACTGTGTCAAAATTTCTATAAAATTTTGACACTTAGAAAAATATAAGTTTTGGTGAAACTTATTCCCTAAAAATTTACCTAAAAATGTTTTACCAAGGTTTCCCTAATTTTATGTAAACTTCAAGTTAAGAAATGATGATTTCTTCAAGATAAAAATTGATATTAAGTATGTATATTTTTGAGGAAAATATATATATATATATTTATTGGTCACCAAATTTTGTGCTAAGTGTATGTAATATGTATTGTATGTGATATTGTATTAGGACTTGAAAATACACTAAATACTCCTAAGGAGTGAAAATATAAAATACTCATACAACATTCATAGACAAATACAAGAAGATATATTTATGAAAATATATTTCTTAATAGATTATGTAACTTGGACAAGTGACGAACTTAAAACGTCTTTTGCACAAAATATATATCTCGGGTGGAAAAATACAAGATACTTATATTTATTTTTGAGAAAAATAATATAAGTAAGATACATAGTTAAAAATATAATTTATTATTAACAACAACGAACAAATACATAAAGATGGTTACTTGTACTTGTGCGATACAAGTCTAGTGACTAACGTTAATAAAACACGTATAGGTCACGACGCTATATAAGCAAACTCGGTGAAGTTTACGGCGCAAGAAACACAAAGTTGTGAGTTCATGTCCCCACTTTTAAACTTTTACATACTTTTTAAACTTGGGGAAAATACACGTGTTATGGTATGGTGGATACAAAAAACAAAGGAATGATACTTTAGATCATGTCACGAATAGGGTACCAGAAGCACCATTAATCGTGTACATACTAAGATCGTAGAACAAAAGGTTAGATCTAATGGGTTTTCAGGCAGCCACACTCTTGGTGATAACCAGTACCAAGTAGTGCTTTTGTGTCTCAGTCGTGAATCGCCAACTACAAAAATGCCTATGGTTTGGATGCTTCCTATGTCGTGTCACATGTTAATGGCCTTGCAAACCATTAGCGATCTCGATTTCCTTATATTTACAGAAATACTTGATACATACAAATTACATACCATGTTTTCATACAAAGTGTACAAACGTTTAATATAAAAACTGCATGAATTCACACCAACATTATGTTGACGATTTTCCAAAAAAACTCACATGTATTTCAGGTAACTAAAGTGGATGTGCGCGCGGTCTTACTCTTGCTCTTGGATGTTGTTTATGTTCATTTTTTAAATAAAGTTGTAAACTTTTCAGACAATGTCTTATGCTGTCTTGTGATGTAAACACTTAACCTATGTTTTCAGTTACGTAATGTTATTGGTATTTGAATTTATTTTTACGAGCATGTAGTATGTTTACCATTCGTATGCAATGAGAACCTTTCATGATCACACCTCATGCTTCCGTCTTAGAAAGGGGTGTGACAGATTGGTATCAGAGCTGCGATTGTAGTGAACCAGGACTCCTTCTCGGGTCTAGTTTACAATCTTTAGGATCCTTTCACGAAAATAATTTTTCAAAAAGTTTTCATTGCATAAAACTTTCCGCGACATCCACTACCTGAAACTGTTTACAAAGAGTCAAGAAAAGACACTACGCGACTTAGGGTGCACGGGAGTAGCACATGTCTTTGACTAGAAATTACTTGCAACTATGTGTGATAATTAATATATACATTTACTAGAAATAGAATGTCTCAGGTACTCGTGACTTTACCTAAAAGTAGTGGCCTATCTGAAGGAAGTAATCCGACGATGAAACGAACTGTGCGGACTGTGCAAGGACTTACGTAATTATGGATGCATACATAATTATGGATGCATACATAATTATGGAATTCAGTGCACAGAAACCACAGCAAGTCTTGTCACGTATTAAACGAGATTCCTTCAATACAAGAAAGGTCGAACGTGAATACCCTCACCCTATTAAATACTCTGTTGGAGTAATAATTTAGGGTATAAAGACAAGAACCGCCAATGTGAAGTAAGATATTTTGTCCTTTACATATATTAAACTTGTACTTTGGGGAGATGAAACCCTTATGCATTTTGTTTACTTCGCAAACAATGATGTAACAAGTTGCCCTGATATGTGTAAAGACTCGGTGAATATCTTATGACACATCAGTATTTATCTATTTATGCATGCTTGTTGATGTATGAATTGCTTTGTACGTTGGGCAGATTGTTTGATGTCACTTATGTGGGTATATGTGTGTGTATATATACTATTACTGTCTCGAATGGCGATATCAAACAAATGTCTAACCCTGTTGTGTTATGTTCCAACAGAACATGGCACCTAGGAGAGCTGTGAACAATCAGGATTCCGATCACCTCCCTCCTCCTCTTCTGCCGAGGACTGCTGAAGAACTGAACACGTTACTGGAAGAAAGGATCTCCGCAGCTATCGCTCAATACGAGGCCAACCACACCGAACAGAGTGGAGGACCAAGCAATGCTAGACGTAATGGACAGGGAGATACATCTGGAGGAAACACGGCTCAAGGCTGCACTTTCAAGCAGTTTCTCGACTACAAGCCGCTGAACTACGATGGCACTGGAGGTGTAGTGGCGTTTGTACGCTGGACGGAGAAGACTGATGCCACTATCCGTATGAGCAAGTGTACCGCAGATCAGCAAGTCACTTTTACTATGGGGTTGTTTGTTGATGAAGCTTTGACTTGGTGGAATTTGCAAGTCCAGACTCTGGGTGATGATGCTGCGTACGACATGACGTGGGATGAACTAAAGGAACGTATGAGAGAAAAGTATTGCTCTCGTGCTGAACTTCAAAGGTTGGAGACTGAGTTCTGGCACTTGACCATGGAAGGTGCTGACATTACTGGTTATACCCGAAGGTTCCATGATTTGTCAAGAGTGATCCCCTATATGGTGACTCCCGAATTTAAGCGTGTTGAACGCTACATCTGGGGATTGGCACCGGAATTCCGCAGCTTGGTGACTGCAGCAAAACCTGAAACGATCACTCAGACTGTAACTCTGGCTGTTAGCCTTACTGAAGATGTTGTCCGAATGAAGAAGTTATCGCTAAACCCAACTGAAAAGACCGAGACGCATGCTGAGTCGTCTGGTGACAAGAAAAGGAAGCATGCAAACCTGAATCAAGCGACTCGTAACAACAAGGGTCCCAACAATAAGAAACGAGACCCCAACCCGCCTCAGGAGGCGAAAACTCTTGCAACCATGAATGACGCTCCTGCCAAAAGATACCTGGGCACTCTGCCCATTTGCAACCAGTGCAAGCGTCATCACGAAGGAGTTTGTCGCATTCTAAAATGCGACAGGTGTGGAAAACTGGGTCACCATACTGAGGACTATTGGGGAAAAGGAAATAGGAACGGGAATGGAAACCGCAACGGTGCTGGTAATAGAAATGGTGGTGGAAATGGCAATGGTAACCGAAATGGTAATGGAGCTGGGCAGAACCAAGGATGCTTTGGTTGTGGAAGCAAGGATCATTTCATATAAGATTTCCCAAGGGGGAACAATGCTCAGGCTCGAGCATTTGTGATTGGAGCAAGGAACGCACGCGAGGACCCTAATGTGGTCACCGGTACATTTCTCGTTAACAATCACTTTACATCCATATTATTTGACACTGGTGCCGATTATAGCTTCATGTCTGTGGAATTTAAACGTATGCTTGGAATAGAATCTAGTAGATTAGATACTCCTTATTCCATAGAACTAGCCAATGGTAAACTCGTTGAATCGGGCGAAGTTGTTAGGGGTTGCACTTTAGAACTTGGTGAGTGTAGATTTAGCATCGACCTCTTACCTATTCAATCGGGTAGCTTCGATGTAGTGGTCGGAATGGACTGGCTGTCCAAGAACAAGGCTGAAGTTGTTTGTCACGAGAAAATCATCCGCATCCCTCTGGCGAATGATGAAACTCTCATCGTGCATGGAGAAAAACAAGATGCGCCTCTTCGAATCATCAGTTGTATGAAGGCGCAGAAGTGTTTAAGGAAAGGATGTGTTGCCTTCCTGGCGCACGTTGTAGATAAGAAGGCTGAGGAGCCGAAACTCGAAGACATTCCTGTGGTGAAGGAATTCCCTGATGTTTTTCCCGAAGATCTGCCAGGACTACCTCCGCAACGACAAGTCGAATTTCATATAGACTTGGTTCCAGGAGCCACTCCTGTAGCCAAGGCACCCTATCGACTTGCACCATCCGAAATGCAAGAATTATCTACACAACTCCAGGAGTTGTTGGATAAAGGATTCATAAGGCCAAGCTTCTCGCCTTGGGGAGCTCTAGTATTGTTCGTGAAGAAGAAGAACGGGACACTGCGGATGTGTATCGATTACAGAGAACTGAACAAGCTCACTGTCAAGAATCGATACCCACTACCGAGGATTGATGACTTATTTGATCAGTTGCAAGGATCGAGCTACTATTCCAAGATCGACCTTCGATCGGGATACCATCAGTTGAGAATCCAAGAGGAAAGCGTACCAAAGACTGCATTCAGAACACGTTATGGGCAATACGAATTCCTTGTGATGCTATTCGGACCGACGAACGCGCCAGCGGTATTTATGGGTCTGATGAACCACGTATGCAAACCATATCTCGATAAATTCATGATTGTATTTATCGATGATATCCTGATCTACTCGCGAACAAGAGAAGAGCACGAGCAACACCTCAGAACCATTTTGGAACTATTGATGAAAGAGAAACTTTATGCAAAGTTCTTAAAGTGCGAATTCTGGATTCGCGAAGTACAGTTTCTTGGTCACGTTGTGAATGAGAAGGGCATTCATGTAGACCCATCCAAGATTGAAACAATAAAGAATTGGGAAGCCCCCAAAACCCCAACTAAAGTTCGACAATTTTTGGGCTTAGCGGGCTATTACCGACGGTTTATCGAGAATTTCTCCAAAATAGCTCAACCACTGACGACCCTTACGCAGAAAGACAAGAAGTACGACTGGGGTGATAAGCAGGAAGAAGCCTTCCAACTGCTCAAAAACAAGCTATGCGATGCACCGATACTATCCTTACCCGAAGGCACAGAAGACTTCGTGGTATATTGCGACGCTTCGCGTCAAGGTTTGGGTTGCGTGGTTATGCAACGCCAAAAAGTCATCGCTTACGCTTCAAGACAGTTGAAGGTGCACGAAAGAAATTACACCACGCATGACTTGTGATGTGCGGTAAGTGTCGTATATTTTAGGTGTATATTTTAAGCCCTTTTTAACACTTATTTTAGCCAAGTTTTAAATTTATAAAACACGATATTTCACTGACACTAAACACACATATGGGCAAGTGCACCCATCGTTGAGTGTAGTATAGTGTTGGTAAGATACCGAGGTCGTCCAAGGACACAAGAGCTTTTAGTACCGGTTTATCCTCAACGTCTAACCAAAATAAAAGTTTAGAAAAATGTTTTAAACTAAGAAAACTAAAAATTAACTAAAATGCTGAAAATAAAAATAAAAGAAAAACAGATAGACAAGATGAATCACTTGGTTCCGACTCGTATCTAGTATAACCTTTGATTATTTCCGCACTTTTGCACATAATTAAGAGATTATCTTAGTTATTGTAGTAGGCCCCTCTTTTGAAGGTGACGTTACCCTCACCCCAGTAGTTTGAGTCAGCAGGGATACAATCCTAAAGGGGTGGATTATTGGAAGATAATGAATTAAGTTATTAATGCAGTATTGTGGTAGGCCCCGCTTTTGGCGGTGACGTTACCCTCGGCTAAGTAGTCTGAGTCAGCAGGGATACAGTCCTAAATAGCCGGGTTATAGTATTAATAGTAGTTAACTTATGAGGGGATCAAAGAGTTTGGACCCCCGCCATCCAATACCGTGAAGTATTGAAGGAGGTCCTACTAAATTTGACCCAGGTCCATTGCAGGACCTCTAAACGCTGAACAATGGCAAGACCTTTACCAAACCGTTCCCTTAACCCCCTACCAGGTAGCCAACATACCTCCATATAGACCGTGGAGATATGAATGGTGAAAATCCTTTATTTTATATAGACAGTAAAATAATGCCAAGACACCACGGACAAACGATAAGGAAAGATCACCTTCAACATAAGTAACTAGTTATTAAAGTCATTAATACAAAACCAAATAAAAAGTGCAAAAGATTAGAAATAAAAAGTATTATACTAGACACTTTGTCTTCACCAAGTGATGTAAGAGACTTAGGCAAACATGGCCTTGATTGTCAAGAACTCTTACGATCAATCTTGGATCCCGAGACGACTCACACACTCTATGATGGACAATGGATGATGGTGGTGGATGATGGTGTTGTGATGGTGGTGGGTGGTGGATGAAGTGTGAGAGAGGTGGTGTGCCAAGGGATGAGATGAAATGAATCCAAGCACTCCTATTTATAGGCTGAACAGAGAGCTGGACACGGCCCCGTGTCCGCTGGGCACGGCCCCGTGTCCGTCTGACACTCTCTCTCCTCATTAATTGTAATTCGCAATTACAATAAATGCGCCTGCTGTACTTTCGACACGCCCCCGTGTCCGCTGAGCACGGCCCCGTGATGGGCAATAGAAGCTTCTATAGGTTTGTCTTTTCTGCTGCTTCTTGGGCACGGCCCCGTGCTGGCTGAGCACGGGGCGTGTTCAGCCTTCTGTTTTCTCTATTTTGCTTTGGAAGGTGCCGTTGAGGGTTCGGGCAGTCCACTAATGTTCCTTTTCTTGTATTTATGTTGGATTTAGCTGTATTTTTGCTTCTTTTGCGTTTTTGAGCTCATTTAATCCTGAAAATACAAAAGGAAGACAAAAACACTCTTTTTCCAATATTAGTACTAAAAAAGGGTTAGTTTTATGCCTCATTTGATGTAATTTATATGTTGCATTTCACACACATCAAATACCCTCACACATGAACTTTTGCTTGTCCTCAAGCAAAACTCTTTAATATGTGGCTTACACTCCCAAATGGAATAGGTAGAAGAGAAGGTTTTGGGCTTGTCATAGAGTGTCGGGATTTCCAAGATCTTTTTGGGTTTTATTTTTATTTATTTACACTCCTATTCGTAATGATTTATTTAGAAGTGTCCATAAAAGAAATTACTTATTTGGGCATAACATGCCTTTTTAAAATTCTATTTATATACAAGTTCACATACCTCGCGGGGAAATCACTCACACTCGGCCGAAGGTGTATTTTTAGTGAATCACTCGAGAGCGGCACGGAACTTATTCCTACCATAGGCTTGCCAAGAAATCAATCCTCCTCCTTTTTAACTTTTATACCTTTGTAGATATCAAGAGGACTTTGTGGGTTAAGGGTTGGCTAGGGTTAAAGGTAGGTGGTTGGGTTAGTGGTTAGTAGAAAAAAAGGCTAAAAGCGTAACAAGTGTCGGTTTTCGTATTTTTGCAACTTTTTATTTTTTTGATGAAGCTTTTATTCAAACAAAGTTATTTTTGATTACTTTGTTTGTTTATTTTCTTTTTGCTTCATCATTATCAATTTTTTTTTTATTTTTTTTTATTTTTATTTATTTTTTTTTACGAAGACCCGAACTTGTTACAAAAATAAAGGGTTAAAAATGAAAAAGGTTTTGGTGGATGAAAGGGTTTTTGTTTGGGTGATGAAACGAAAAGGTTTAGGCTCAAAGGGGCTAACTAGGGGGATTTTTGGGTAGGTGGTAAAAGAAAAAGAAAAATAATGGTGTAGAAATGAAAAAGGTTAGTCCTAATGCCTCCATCGTTTACTTACTCGGGTTTAAGTTGATAAGGACCGGGAATGTATTGTCATGGCAAGTTCTAGAGTCGTAAGAACCAAGCAGCTATTCACACAAGAAACGAAAAATGAGCATTTAGTCAAATGATATGTAATTGTGTGCTCAATAAAGGCTCAAAACTCACTTTTGTGGGAATGGGTTTTTATGTGATCAAGTATATATAATCAAATTTTAAATAAGTTTGTCATGCCTTTTCATAATTTTCTTATGTTGATTCTTTTTATCACTACGCTATCGGTTGTAAATTTGTAAAAATATAACCTTTTTGAGAACTTGAATTTCCCGAGTTAAACCTAGACAAGTAAAAAAAAATGAAATTTTTGAAAAAATTTGGGGTGATTAGCGGTTCCAATAGAGTTTTGTGTAAGGCTTGTATTTAGGACTTGCAAAATTCAAGGTTTTAGCATCCCCCCCACACTTAAATTACACATTGTCCTCAATGTGTCCCAAAAATAAATTTTTAGGTTGATTAGATGTGTAAAATAGTGTTTAAAAAGCAAAAATTTGTGTTACTGGGCACTGAACACGGCCCCGTGTTCAAGTGCCAGTAACAAAATTGAAATAAGAGAAACAGAAGTCTGGACACGGGGGCGTGTTTAGTGAACACGGCCCGTGTCCAGGTACCTGTACTGGGCGTTTTTCTGCAGGTGGTTCGACACGGGGCCGTGTTGGTTGGGCACGGCCCGTGTTGAACCTTCTGAACAGGAGAAAATTGTCGGGTTGCCTCTTTCTTGTGCATGGGATCATTTTTCTCGTTCTCCTTTTCATCCTTTACCACCATGAGTGTGTTTTATTCATTAAAAACCATCCAAACCTTAAAACCATCATTTCATTTCACCATAGAGAGAACTTACATAATCCTAAATTAAACTAGATAAAACAAAGAAATAACAAACCATGGAGTCATAGCCTTTACTTTATTTTAATTTAGCAAAATTTCCAAGAAGTAATTAATCTTGGTTAAACAAGGCCTTATTGAACTCCTTCTTCCGAGTGCGGTTCTCCTCAAATGTCGGCGAGCCTCTATCTCCCTTGGAAGGAGAAAAGAAGGCTCATTGGCAATAGTTTGAGGAGTTTCAACTTCCACCGGGATCTCTTGTTGGTGTTCCATGGGAGTTTCCACCTGAAAGTCTTCCCACCCGGTAGGGTTGTTGATTCCGAGTGCCAGGTTCCAATCCTGTTGAGGAAGGACTGGTTCCATTGGAGGTGCTACAAGAATATTTAACCTCTGGTGCAAGAGGTTAATTTCTTGGAAGCTGCTTTCAAGTCCCATCGTTAGATCGTTAATACGGTCGATTAGGACCTCCTCTACTGAAGTCATTTCGTCGAGAGCCTCCCTCAATGCTATCACATAGTGTACAAGTGTAGCTTCAATGGAGGGTCTTCTTCCTCTACGGCTGTTTGGCGAATGCACAGGAGATGTTTCGCTGTTTTCACTCGTCATCCTACGAAAAATAAACTAAAAATAGTTTATTTAATGAAACAGTAACCGGACACGGCCCCGTGCTCACTGAGCACGGCCCCGTGTTCATCTTTCTGCAGAGTTTTGGAACAAGGAAACTTGGAGTTTTAAGTTATTTTCTGAACGTTGTGGGGCCTTTTTGGCTACTAATAACTTAAAACAATGTTTCATAACATGTTTTTACCAAGATTCTTTGAACAAAACTCATTTATCCCTACCATAGAGTTGGAGGAATTTCAAACTTTCAATGGTAGCTCTTGGAGAAAGATGAAGAAGAAGGAAATTACTAAAAGAGGAAAGGACAAGATGGGTTGTTGGAACCTTCTTTTAGACTTACCTAGGATAGTTTGAGAGAAGATTCCTGCAAATCTCTGCCCCAAGTTGGTCCAAATGTGCAGAATTCTTGGCTGCATTTATAGAAAATGACAGCAACATGGACACGGCCCCGTGTTCATTGGACACGGCCCCGTGTTCAGGTGGAGTTCTGACACAGTTTGTCCGTATTCTGACGTACTGATCAGAAAGGAATCTTTCGATGGACACGGGGGCGTGTTGGCTGGGCACGGCCCCGTGTCTAGGGACTGTTTTATGAAGTTGTCTAGTTTTTTTTAAGGAACTTGTTAGTATCGGGTGGCTCCTGACTGGTTGGAACAACCCCAAAGTGCCTAATATACCTTAATTGTCCTAGACTAAGGCGAGAACGCAAGAGGTTGTCGGTGAGGGTAATTCCTATTTTCATTCTAGGTGGACAAGTCCAACCCTTTTCCGGGCTCTTGTTAAAGAAGGTATATGCCGAATCGCTCAGGTCTATGTATGCACCGAACGAAGTCGATGGAGAGTCCTTCACGGCACAATCGACACAGGGACGACTATCGTCCAAGTCTTTGCTAGGTACGAAGGTATTTTCGGGAGCAACGAGGTTGTCGGAATGCGGTTCCAACATTTCTTCATGGGTATCGTCTTGGGGTGGATCAATAAAATCCTTCCCAAGCTCTTCTATCCATTTCAGAATTAGCTCTTCTAGTTGAAATAACTCGCTAAGGAGCATTTCCCCTAGAATATCTGGCTGGGCGCATTCGAGGGAGAAATAGTGCTTATTTTTACTTTCGCCCCTCTTAAGGTTGTGAGAAGATGGTGGGTCTATGTAGTGGGGCCTATAATTTAGGAAGTAGCATTTTACTTCTTCATGTTCGCCACCACATAATTGACACCACGGACCATAAGAGTGCCGAAAGTAAAAATAATTACTATCACTCATGTTTATGTCAGAAATTACCAACCGTCGGGATCTAACGGTTCTGTTTTCAGTAACTGAAACTTGGGCACGGGGGCGTGTTGAGTGGACACGGCCCCGTGTTCAGCTTACTGTCTGATGTAAAACAGGATTGCCAGTTCCAATGATTGAGCACGGGGGCGTGTTCAGCGGGCACGGCCCGTGCTGAGCTCTGCAGAAGCTGAAAAACTAAGAAAATCCTAAAAAAAATAAAAAGAAAAATAAAAGACAATTAGGCCGTTGATTCCTAACTTTCTTAAAATCCTTGTGTCCCCGGCAGCGGCGCCAAAAACTTGATGTGCGGTAAGTGTCGTATATTTTAGGTGTATATTTTAAGCCCTTTTTAACACTTATTTTAGCCAAGTTTTAAATTTATAAAACACGATATTTCACTGACACTAAACACACATATGGGCAAGTGCACCCATCGTTGAGTGTAGTATAGTGTTGGTAAGATACCGAGGTCGTCCAAGGACACAAGAGCTTTTAGTACCGGTTTATCCTCAACGTCTAACCAAAATAAAAGTTTAGAAAAATGTTTTAAACTAAGAAAACTAAAAATTAACTAAAATGCTGAAAATAAAAATAAAAGAAAAACAGATAGACAAGATGAATCACTTGGTTCCGACTCGTATCTAGTATAACCTTTGATTATTTCCGCACTTTTGCACATAATTAAGAGATTATCTTAGTTATTGTAGTAGGCCCCTCTTTTGAAGGTGACGTTACCCTCACCCCAGTAGTTTGAGTCAGCAGGGATACAATCCTAAAGGGGTGGATTATTGGAAGATAATGAATTAAGTTATTAATGCAGTATTGTGGTAGGCCCCGCTTTTGGCGGTGACGTTACCCTCGGCTAAGTAGTCTGAGTCAGCAGGGATACAGTCCTAAATAGCCGGGTTATAGTATTAATAGTAGTTAACTTATGAGGGGATCAAAGAGTTTGGACCCCCGCCATCCAATACCGTGAAGTATTGAAGGAGGTCCTACTAAATTTGACCCAGGTCCATTGCAGGACCTCTAAACGCTGAACAATGGCAAGACCTTTACCAAACCGTTCCCTTAACCCCCTACCAGGTAGCCAACATACCTCCATATAGACCGTGGAGATATGAATGGTGAAAATCCTTTATTTTATATAGACAGTAAAATAATGCCAAGACACCACGGACAAACGATAAGGAAAGATCACCTTCAACATAAGTAACTAGTTATTAAAGTCATTAATACAAAACCAAATAAAAAGTGCAAAAGATTAGAAATAAAAAGTATTATACTAGACACTTTGTCTTCACCAAGTGATGTAAGAGACTTAGGCAAACATGGCCTTGATTGTCAAGAACTTTTACGATCAATCTTGGATCCCGAGACGACTCACACACTCTATGATGGACAATGGATGATGGTGGTGGATGATGGTGTTGTGATGGTGGTGGGTGGTGGATGAAGTGTGAGAGAGGTGGTGTGCCAAGGGATGAGATGAAATGAATCCAAGCACTCCTATTTATAGGCTGAACAGAGAGCTGGACACGGCCCCGTGTCCGCTGGGCACGGCCCCGTGTCCGTCTGACACTCTCTCTCCTCATTAATTGTAATTCGCAATTACAATAAATGCGCCTGCTGTACTTTCGACACGCCCCCGTGTCCGCTGAGCACGGCCCCGTGATGGGCAATAGAAGCTTCTATAGGTTTGTCTTTTCTGCTGCTTCTTGGGCACGGCCCCGTGCTGGCTGAGCACGGGGCGTGTTCAGCCTTCTGTTTTCTCTATTTTGCTTTGGAAGGTGCCGTTGAGGGTTCGGGCAGTCCACTAATGTTCCTTTTCTTGTATTTATGTTGGATTTAGCTGTATTTTTGCTTCTTTTGCGTTTTTGAGCTCATTTAATCCTGAAAATACAAAAGGAAGACAAAAACACTCTTTTTCCAATATTAGTACTAAAAAAGGGTTAGTTTTATGCCTCATTTGATGTAATTTATATGTTGCATTTCACACACATAAACTTGGAGCTAGGCGCGGTGGTATTCGCCTTGAAGATCTGGAGACACTATTTATATGGTACTCGATGTACAACCTTCACAGATCACAAAAGCCTACAACTCATATTTGATAAGAAGGAATTAAACATGCGTCAGCGACGATGGGTTGAGTTGCTGAACGATTATGACTGTGAGATTAAGTACCATCCTGGAAAGGCAAACGTGGTAGCAGATGCATTAAGTCGGAAAGAAAGGGTTAAGATCCTAAGGGTTCGAGCATTGGAAATGACTATTCGAACAAACCTCACTACACACATTCGTGACGCACAACAAGAAGCCCTTAAGGGAGAAAATCGTAGAGCTGAATACCTCCGGAGTATGCTAAAGAATTTGGACCCAAACAAAGAGGGAACCTTATACTTTAAAGGGCATATCTGGGTTCCGCTCTATGATGGTAATCGAGAAGTCATCCTTAATGAAGCTCACAAGTCGAGATACTCGATCCATCCAGGATCGGACAAAATGTATCAATATTTGAAGGATTACTATTGGTGGCCGAGGCTTAAAACCGATGTTAATATCTATGTTGGAAAGTGCCTAACCTGTGCTAAGGTTAAGGCTGAATATCAGAAACCATCTGGGCTACTGCAACAACCCGAGATACCCATGTGGAAGTGGGAACAAATCTCGATGGACTTCATAACGAAATTACCCAGGACCCCTAGAGGGCACGATATGATATGGGTGATAGTTGATCGATTGACAAAATCTGCGCATTTCCTACCGATCTGAGAGAAAGACAGCACTGGAAAGCTTGCTGAGTTGTACTTGAAAGAAATCGTGGCACGTCATGGAGTGCCTATCTCAATTATTTCAGACATAGATGGACGTTTCGCCTCGAGGATCTGGCAATCCTTCCAGGAGGCCTTCGGATCTCAACTAGATCTAAGGACGGCCTTCCATCCGCAAACAGATGACCAGAGCGAACGGACCATACAAACGCTAGAAGATATGCTTCGCGCATGTGTTATGGACCTAAGCGGTAGCTGGGATACTCATCTACCCTTAGTTGAGTTTTCCTACAATAACAGTTATCATACGAGCATAAAAGCCGCACCATTCGAAGCTCTATATGGCCGAAAGTGTCGCTCGCCATTATGTTGGGCAGACGCTGGAGACAAACGTATGGTTGGTCCTGAACTTGTTCAAGAGACACCCAACAAAATCATGCAGATTCGAGAGCGCATTAAGGCGGCTCGAGATCGACAAAAGAGCTACGCTGATCGAAGACGAAAACCGTTAGAATTCGAGGTGGGAGACAAATTTTTGTTAAAGGTCTCACCTTGGAAGGGCATAGTAAGATTCGGAAAACGTGGAAAGCTGAATCCACGATACATCGGACCATTTAAGATCTTAGAAAGAATTGGTACCGTGGCATACAAGTTGGAATTACTGGAAGAACTTAACGGAGTACATGATATGTTTCATGTATCCAACCTCAAGAAAAGTCTAACCCAAGAAACAGTGATCATCCCTGCGGATAAAGTACATATTGATGACACCCTCCGTTTTACAGAACAACCCGTTGAGGTTACAGACTGGAAAGTCAACAAGACCCAGAGGAGTAGTGTCAAACTTGTCAAAGTACGTTGGAACTCTAAGCACGGACCTGGGTACACGTGGGAATGTGAAGACCAGTTTAAGGAAAAGTACCCCACCTGTTCAAAAAAACTCCTGCGAGAGATAGATCAGCCTAAATTTCAGGACGAAATTCTTTTAACGGGGTGAGACTGTGACAACTGGCACAAAACCGGTAATTTTTGTACAATTTAACTAATACTTAATAACTGCAATTATGTGCTTAAATGTCAACATTGTCTGATTTCATGCTATACTTGTGAATTCATGCACGTTTTATAATACAAATATTGCTTTATGCATTAATGATAGCGTTGCGTCAGAAATACTAGTAAACTCACCGGTAAGATGCACTGTGTCAACAACTCTGTAGAAAGCAGTCAGACAATAGAATTGGGGCCTAGGAGTAGGTCCAAAGTCTAAAATACATTAAAACCCAAGAATGTATACAAGGGTTAACATATAGACTTTCCGAAAGCTAAAATACGCACTAAAAAGCACCGAAACACACTTTAAATGCTGAATTTCATATAATTCAGCAAAATTCATCATTGTGACAAGTTTGTAACATGTAAAAATATGACTAAATGGCCCTGAATGCTTTCCTAAGTGTCGGGAATTAAAAGTGTCACAAAAGGGTACATAAAGGACACTAAACGGTGCAATTTAGCACTTTAACGAACCTGTATCTAACTGAAGAACCGGGCAATTACCCGAAACACCAAAATATTACTAGAATCAATTTTTAATGTTTCTGAGCTAGTTATGATTTCCGAACACCATAACACCTCTTATAACAAAATAACACATCAAGTCCCTAATCAAGACACTTGAAACTTAACTTATTTATGAAATTAGTGGTTGAAACTTACACTTTACCCCCCCTTGTAGTGGACAGTCACCTTATGTGACTCCACCATAATCTTTTCAAGATCATCCAAAATCCTACATGATCTTTCTTGGTCTCCTTGGATTCATTTAGATATTATAAGATCTCCTAAGATTGTGAAGATATATCTAGAGATCTTGCATGTACTATAAGATAGCATAAGCCCTCATTCATCACTTCACACCATCAACCTTCTTCTCTCCCTCTCTTTGGCTCACGGCCGAAACCACCATCAACACCACCACCACCACCACTTTCATCCATCATTCAATCATTCCAAGTTCTTCACAAGGTGCTAGATGGTGTTTAAGGAGGTTTAGAGCTTGTGGATCTTGAAGGACCTTCTTCATTTGCTATTATCCAACCCATTTATCATCTTCAACATCAAGTGTTCTTCCCTAGCCTTGTGCTAGTAGTAAGAGCCTCATAACCCTTTGTTACTTCATATTTTGGTGAATAAAAGATGATGAATGTTGTTAATCACAAGAACACTAAAGAACATGATCATGATACTTTAACATAAGCATATTAACATATGAAATCTTGTTGATTTGTGATGATTTGTTTCTTGTTGATTGATTATTTGTGTTAAGGATGTTAGACATCATAAGAAACCTACTAGATTGTGATTAAACACATGATCTAGTAAGTTAAAGTGGTGATCTTGTGAAAGACCAAGATCATCATGCTTTATGTCTTCATGAACTTGAATGATGAAATTGGTTTTCATATGTAAAGGTGATTTAAACAAAATACAAATCTTGTAAATAGATGGTTACAAAAATAATTTTCTCAAGAAACCAAGTTTATTTATGAGATTTACAAATTCATGGTTTCTAAGTAAACTAATCATATTTTTATTGTTTAAACAAGACTAGGAACATGATTGTAACAAGAAAAATACAAAAGAAATATTTTTAGAAAAATCATTTTACAAGTTGTAAATGACTAAATCTTTTAATAAAGTGATTTACAAACAAATAACCATGTTTTTAAGGGTAACTAAACATACTAAATAACATGGTAAGTTACTACAAGTTTTTACAAAAACTTCAAGTTTATGATTTACTTGATTTTGACTCTCTGTAAGTGTTAAATGAGTTGATGTTTGTTTGTGATGGTTTTAAAAGAAAATAAACACATGTTTTGAAAACATGGGAAACCTCCATTTTTAGGGAAAACTATGTCAAAATTTCTATAAAATTTTGACTCTTAGAAAATATAAGTTTTGGTGAAACTTATTCCCTAAAAATTTACCTAAAAATGTTTTACCAAGGTTTCCCTAATTTTTATGTAAACTTCAAGTTAAGAAATGATGATTTCTTCAAGATAAAAATTGATATTAAGTATGTATATTTTTGAGGAAAATATATATATTTATTGATCACCAAATTTTGTGCTAAGTGTATGTAATATGTATTGTATGTGATAGTGTATTAGGACTTGAATATATACTAAATACTCCTCAGTGAAAATACAAAATACACATACAACATGCATAGACAAATACAAGAAGATATATTTATGAAAATATATTTCTTAATAGATTATGTAACTTGGACAAGTTATGAACTTAAAACGTCTTTTGGACAAAATATATAACTCGGGTGGAAAAATACAAGATAGTTATATTTATTTTTGAGAAAATAATATAAGTAAGATACATAGTTAAAAATATAAGTTATTATTAACAACAACGAACAAATACATAAAAGATGGTGACTTGTACTTGTGTGATACAAGTCTAGTGACTAACGTTAATAAAACACGTATAGGTCACGACGCTATATAAGCAAACCCGGTGAAGTTTACGGCGTAAGAAACGCAAAGTTGTGAGTTCATGTCCACACTTTTAAACTTTTACATACTTTTTAAACATGGGGAAAATACATGTGTTATGGTATGGTGGATACAAAAACAAAGGATTGATACTTTAGATCATGTCACGAATAGGGTACCAGAAGCACCATTAATCGTGTACATACTAAGACCGCAAAACAAAATGTTAGATCTAATGGGTTTTCGGGCAGCCACACTCTTGGTGATAACCAGTACCAAGTAGTGCTTTTGTGTCTCAGTCGTGAATCGACAACTAGAAAAATGCCTATGGTTTGGATGCTTCCTATGTCGTGTCACATGTTAATGGCATTGCAAACCATTAGCGATCTCGATTTCCTTATATTTACAGAAATACTTGATACATACAAATTACATACCATGTTTTCATACAAAGCGTACAAACGTTCAATACAAAAACTGCATGAATTCACACCAACATTATGTTGACGATTTTCCAAAAAAACTCACATGTATTTCAGGTAACTAAAGTGGATGTGCGCGCGTTCTTACTCTTGCTCTTGGATGCTGTTTATGTTCATCTTTTAAATAAAGTTGTAAACTTTTCAGACAATGTCTTATGTTGTCTTGTGATGTAAACACTTAACCTATGTTTTCAGTTACGTAATGTTATTGGTATTTGAAGTTATTTTTACGAGCATGTAGTATGTTTACCATTCGTATGCAATGAGAACCTTTCATGATCACACCTCGTGCTTTCGCCTTAGAAAGGGGTGTGACAGATTGGAGTAATAATTTAGGGTATAAAGACAAGAACCGCCCCTCCCCCAGCCTATTAAATACTCCGTTGGAGTAATAATTTAGGGTATAAAGACAAGAACCGCCCCTCCCCCAGCCTTTACATATATTAAACTTGTACTTTGGGGAGATGAAACCCTTAGGCATTTTGTTTACTTCGCAAACAATGATGTAACAAGTTGCCCTGATATGTGTAAAGACTCGGTGAATATCTTATGACACATCAGTATTTATCTATTTATGCATGCTTGTTGATGTATGAATTGATTTGTACGTTGGGCGGATTGTTTGATGTCACTTATGTGGGTATATGTCTGTCAAGAACCACAAAATTCATCTCTGTGATGAAAACAGCCAGTTATGTAAGAAAAGGATAATTAGTATATATGATTTCCATAATCATTAACACTAAAGAAAAAGAACTGAAAGATACCCCGTAGTATCTCAGTTTCCAGACGTGTTTCCAGAAGAATTACCAGGATTACCGCCAGACAGGGAAGTTGAATTCAGAATCCATCTGCTACCAGGAACAACACCAATTGCCAAATCACCCTACCGTTTGGCACCAGCAGAAATGCAAGAGTTAAAGAAGCAACTGGACGAACTATTGGAGAAAGGATTCGTACAACCAAGTTCATCACCATGGGGAGCACCGATCTTATTCGTAAAAAAAAGACGGGTCAATGCGGATGTGCATTGATTACCGTATATTAAATAAAGTCACGATTAAAAATCGGTACCCATTACCAAGAATCGATGATTTGTTTGATCAGTTACAAGGAGCTCGATTCTTTTCGAAAATCGATTTACGCTTAGGATATCATCAATTAAAGGTACATGAAGAGGACATTCCTAAGACCGCTTTTAGAACAAGGTATGGCCATTATGAATTTACTGTCATGCCAGTTGGTTCAAACAATGCCCCAGCTGCATTTATGGACATAATGAACCGAATATGTAAGCAATATTTGGATAAATTCATAATTGTCTTTATAGATGATATTCTCATTTACTCTAAGAGTAAAGAGGAATATGCAACGCATCTGCATGCACTCCTAAGCTTATTAAGGAAAGAGAAACTTTATGCTAAATTTTCAAAATGTGAATTTTGGTTAGAAGAAGTGAAGTTTCTTAGACATCTAGTTAACCATGAAGGAATTCATGTAGATCCCACAAAGATCGAGGCAATTACCAAATGGAAAACCCCTGAATCACCAACCGAGGTTAGAAGTTTTCTAGGATTGGCCGGTTATTATAGAAGATTTATCCGAGATTTTTCTAGAATAGCCATTCCCTTAACTAAGCTAACCTGTAAATCTGTTAAGTTTGAATGGGGACCAAAACAAGAAGAAGCCTTTAGAATTCTTAAGCAAAGATTAACCAACGCACCCATACTAGCGTTACTAGAAGGAACTGAAGACTTTGTAGTCTATTGTGATGCTTCTAAGTTAGGTTATGGATGTGTGTTGATGCAACGTCAAAAGGTTATAGCCTGTGCATCTAGACAACTTAAGAATCATGAAGAAAATTATTTAACCCATGATTTAGAGTTAGGAGGCATAATTTTTGCCCTTAAGATTTGAAGACATTACCTTTACGGTAGTAAGTTTACCATTTTTACCGATCATAAGAGTTTAAGGTATGTTTTCGGGCAAAAGGAGTTAAACATGAGACAAAGACGCTGGATGGAGATTCTTAGTGATTACGATTGTAATATCTAGTATCATGCAGGAAAGGCAAATGTAGTAGTTGATGCTTTAAGTCGAAAGTATCATGAAAAGCCAAAAATAGTAAGTTCTCTTAAATTAAATCTACAAATAGATTTAAATGAACAGATTAAGAAAGCAAAAGAATCAGTAATCAAGGATGATACTGAGAAATTGAAAGGAATGACTAAGGATTTAGAACAAGGAACATATGGAATTTGGAGATTCCATAAGAAAAGGATTTGGATACCTAAACTAGGAAACCTATGCCACCGTATATTAGAGGAAGCCCATAAGTCTAAGTATATGATGCATCCTGGAAGTGATAAAATGTATCAAGACTTAAGGAAGAATTTCTGGTGGATAGGAATGAAACAGGATATAGCAGCTTATGTTTCTAAGTGTTTAACCTGTTCACAAGTTAAAGCTGAAAATCAGAAACCCTCAGGTTTATTGCAACAGTTAGAAATGCCAGAATGGAAATGGGAATTGATAACAATGGATTTTGTTACCAAATTACCCAAGACAAGGAAAGGTAATGATACAATCTGGGTGATTGTAGACAGGCTAACTAAGTTAGCTCATTTCTTACCGATGAAGGAAAATTTCAGTATGGAGCAATTAGCTAAGCTATATGTAAATGAAATAGTTTCATTACATGTAATTCCTTTATGAATTTTTTCTGATAGAGATAGCCATTTTACCTCTCATTTTTGGACAAGTTTCCAAAAAGCAATGGGAACCAAGTTGAATCTAAGCACCGCTTATCATCCTCAAACAGACGGACAAAGTGAAAGGACAATTCAGACGATGGAAGATATGCTTAGAGCTTGTGTAATTGATTTCGGAGGTGATTGGGACGATCACTTACCATTAATAGATTTTTCTTACAATAACAGTTATCATACCAGTATCAATACTGCACCATTCGAAGCACTTTATGGATGAAAATGCCGAACTCCAGTCTGTTGGGCAGAAGTTGGAGAAAAGCAACTATCTGGACTCGAGATAGTACAAGAAACAACAGACAAAATCATCCAAGTCAAGGAAAGAGTAAAAGCAGCATGTGATAGACAAAAGAGTTATGCTGACAACAGGAACAAACCATTAGAATTTCAGGTAGGAGATAAAGTTTTATTAAAAGTTTCTCCTTGGAAAGGAGTTGTAAGATTCATCAAAAGAGGAAAGCTAAGCCCCAGGTATGTCGGACCCTTTGAGATGATCAAAAGAATAGGCACTGTAGCTTATCAGCTACAATTGCCAGAGGAAATGGCAGGAATACATGATGTATTTCATGTATGTAATCTCAAAAAGTGTTTAGCCGATGAATCACTAGTAATGCCTCTTAAGGACATAGAGGTAAATGAAAAGCTTAAGTTTGTAGAGAAGCCTCTACAGATTGAAGACAGAAAAGTCAAGAATCTCAAACACAAGAGATTAGTTCTAGTCAAAGTGAAATGGGATTCCAAGAGAGGACCAAAATACACTTGGGAACTAGAATTAGAAATGGAGAGGAAATATCCACACCTGTTTCGATAGACCTCAAGGATGAGTTCTAAAACAAGGTGGGGAGGATATAACAACCCTGCTAAAATATTCCGACACCCCTAATATATTTAGAATGTCCCTATACGTCTTAAAATACACCTCGTATACGTAAATTTACCCTAAATACCTTTAATTTTATAAAAATAAAATAAAAACAAAATTTTAACATCGCTCGCGGGCGCCGAAGACCATCTCTTCGTCTTACGCGGGCCGCGACAGCTAGGCCACCAGGAGCAGGCCAGAGCTGCCACGTGTCGTGGACGTGTTGGGTCTAGGGTTCAAATCAGCCAAGTTAGGGCCTACCAAAGTTGGCCTCGCGGGTCGCGAAGCCCTTTGCTAATCCTTACGCGGACTGCGACAAGGTGGTCGAATAGAACTATAAATAGAGGCCATCGGCTCTCATTTTCAGTCGCTCACAAATTACTTTCTCTCTCAAATTTCTGAATAGCAATTATAATACCCGGGCATTATACCCCCCTAAATAATGAAGTTCTGCCTTGTTGTAAGTATCATAACCCCCGGTTACGTATTAGATACGCTACCCGATTGATCTAGTGCTCCGTAACGGCTGTCGAGGCTCTGCCCGACGTAGTCATTGGAGTTCTATCTCGGGGAGGGTATAACTAATGTAAATATTGGCTTATTATACTAATGCATGTGCATTGTGTAATTAATAGATAATAACCAGGAAAACATGAAGGAAAACCCTAAAGTAGCAATGTGAGTAATCTCCTTTTTGTAAACCTTTTTGCAAACTATTTTACAAAACCTTAAATATTTTACAATGTGATTAGCAGTGATTGAGTCTTTGTAATTCTTCAATTACTGCCGGTATGTTGGGGTTTTGTATACAAAATATGGAACACGTTACCATTGGGCAACGAGTTAGCCAATGTGTAACATGACCCACCAGTCAGGATTGACAGTACTGAATGAGTAATTGTGTAGATATAAACATTGTAATCGCTCTCAATACTGTTAAATGATAAAACTCTTCTTGATTAAATTGGGATTCACTCACCAGTATTTCCCACTAACAAAAATGTTTTTAAACGCGTTTCAGGTAACAAAATGTGAAAGCCAAATAGAAGCCAACTGGACAGCACTGAAGGCTTGGAAAAGTGGCTATAAAAGTTACCTAAATAAAGAAGATGTTTTTTATTTAAATAAAATAGGATTTATTCCTATAAAAATGTTTGTAATGGAAACTTGGGAATCTCCCATGTGTTTAATATTATAAATTTTGGTATTTTACTCTGATAAAATATTTCCTAACTACGGTCCTGATGAAAAGTTCCGCTGCCAAGTTGATAAACACCGATACCACCATCTCTGAGTAGGCCGCGGCCGCCCGCCTCCCGAGGCAGGGGTCGGGGGTTGCGACAAATTTCAGTTACAATGGATGAAATTTATAGATCTCATTTTCCTTTTGTCAAATTCTCATTTGCATGATAACAAAAGTTTTGAAAATATATGGTATCATCTAGTTTCATCTTATTAAGGTTTCTATCCAGATATTGATGACAAATAATATAAGAGTTTAAGGTAAGAGTGACTTTAGGTTGGCTATGCAAACCTCACAACTGTCATAATTTTGCTTAAGTATTGATACTAAATTCTGATTAATTTTCAAAAAATGTAAGGTATCATAAAGCGTAATTAGAAGACAAATTATTATGGTTCTTATAGCATTACCATTTAAATTTTGTCACCAACTCTCATAAAGCGTAATTAGAAGACAGATTACTATGGTTCTTATAGCATTACCATTTAAATTTTGACACCAACTCTCATGTTAGTTATTTGTTGACTTATGATAAGAAAACGTATAGAACTAGAGTCAACTTATCATGTGTTAATTGGAATATTAAGATTAGCATACTCAAATATCATTAATAGGCGACTACCTGTTTTAGCCAACTGTTCTTTTGAGTTTTGAATTATGGATAGTCTCGTTGCTTATGCCTAGTCTAATGGCATAATTATGCAGTGAGATTTTCCCTTGAAGAACCTTAGAGTTAGAATTAGTACATGTATTTTGTCTATGGAACTTAGAAGTATCATCTCTTTAGGTTTTAGTGGTGGTGAGGTGAATTACATCTTATTTTCCAGTTTTTGGCATTTCTTTTCCTGTACATATGTTGGTGATCAATACACTCATTTTTCTTTGGCACTTTTGAGTGCTATAATTGATTTATAAGGCATCAAATTGTACTAGTGGAAAAGTTAGTAGCAATGCACTGGAAAAATATACTTATTTCCATGTGTAAGCCCCATAATTTTATGGGTCGTGTTTTTGTACATTATGATTTATTCACGGATGCCATTTAACCTTATACTTTAGAATTTAGAATGAATGCATGCATCTTAGGAGTTCTTTTGATTATTCCAAAGAAAATAGATTTGTCTTAGAAAAAACTGAATATGGAATAACTCTAGTGATAAGACTTATTTAAATGAATTCTTGATTATCATAAGAGACATGATGTTTGACTTATCCATTTGTCATGCTCTACTTTTCTTCTGTGATTCTTTTATCAGAAAAGAGCAAACATGACTGTCGTGTCTTAAGTTATAATCAAGAATATAATTTAAGAGCAAATCTTAAAGAAACTCTTTAGTAAAGCAAAACACATTAGGTTTTAAAATTAGAGTGGATGATATAGATGAGATAACAATTTATAGAAGAAAGTTGTAATGAGTATTGTTATGGGGTATTAAAGTAAGGCAGACAAAAATATGATCATAAGATTAATGAAGGATCATTAATGTGAGGATCGTTATTTGAAGAAAAAGGGATATGTCTATTACTAACATCAAAATAATAGACTAAGTTTAATTTAAACTTTACTTAAATGAAAACAAACCACCTTTGGCCAGAAGGGAAATCACTTAAGTATGTGTGCAAAATAATTGTGACATATCACCTTTGGGCAGAAGTGTGACAACTATCTTAGTTATGCACGTGTTAGATATGCAAGACATGAATGAATCAAATCACCTTTGGGCAGAAGTGAGACATACATGTATGTAAGGCACAAATAACATAACTTGTTATTATACTTGAACGATAAATAGATGTATCAAATCACCTTTGGGCAGAATTGAAACATAAAAAGCTCATTCAAGTTAAACTATTTGGTTTTTGTGAGTGCATAATGTCTATCACTTCCGTCAATCACGTATCGTAGCTTGATCAAATGATACAAGACTGGTGCTGTATAGATTAAAGCATAAAGTACATTAAAGATTGAGTAGCTTCGTACGAAGGGGCGCTTCGTACGAAGGGAGCTTATCCACCTTCGTACGAAGACAACAACCCTATATATACAAGTGTTAGGTCTTGGTCATTTGTAACTTTTGAGCAACTTTGAGGCGAAGCTCTGCTCGTTTGATTTCGTGGTTTTGTACTGTCAAAGTATTAAGACAAATCAATGATAATTACTTCTTTGTGGCTGATCCATACACGTGATTGGATTCCGCACAACTTTCATGTTCATATACATTCAACGGTCAAGGAATCGATCCTTGGAGCGAATCCACAAGTGGTATTAGAGCGGGTGATTGTTTGCACGGATTGAAGATGTCACACCCCCAAAATCCATAAGCGGAGTATCACCGCAGGATGCGTGACTGACCAGGATCCAGCCACCAATCATATTGAACAATGTAATTAAATAATTAAAAGTCCAACCACACAATATAATTGGTGTTCAAAACAAGTTAATAAAATTCAAGTTATCAGCGGAAGCATAAAGTTTAAAACCAAAGTATAAGTTTAAAAGTTCAAATGTTTAACATGGAACTCAACAGTCCATGTCCCACAACGACTCCCGCACCCATGCAAACACCAGCTAAGCATCTAACGACCTG
This sequence comes from Helianthus tuberosus, assembly GCA_030545235.1. Taxonomy (NCBI): domain Eukaryota; kingdom Viridiplantae; phylum Streptophyta; class Magnoliopsida; order Asterales; family Asteraceae; genus Helianthus; species Helianthus tuberosus. The sequence continues at coordinate 155,896,664 of CM060409.1, forward strand.
CAAGGCATGTAACAACGAGTCAACAACAAAGTTGAGCGAGTTCACAGTTGGTTGTCCATTTTAAAGTTGTTTCAAAAACCATGAGTTCTTTCGAAAACCATGTATTAACCAATTCCTTGTTTCCCAAACCATAACCATTGGGGGCTACCCCATGTTAACCACTAGACCCGTTACCATATCGACAACTGACTGGAGTCATGTTTATGTGCCCTACGTCAATGTCTATCATCATTGACTAAGTGCCCAGATCCATTAGTCCACTCTCGTCCTCTGCGGCACGGTATGAGGCTTGTCAAACCTAATAGTGATATTTAACAAATGACCCGCTCGCCATTGGCCTGACGATTAAGTCGATATAAAAATGAGGGACTTCATAATAGAGTTTTGTCTAGTAAGTTATATGTTGACATCCTTTCTACGGAGGAATGGAGGTACGTAATCTACCCAAGAAGAATACGCAGGTTTAATGTTGTCATCCTCCGCATGGAGGATGGAGGTATATATTCTACCCAAGGAGAATATGCAGGTTTCGTTTTAGTTTCTTAACCCATTCCCTAACCACCGGGAATCCCATGCCTTATAGAAAGTGTGAACTCACCTTGGTTTACTCGGTTTGTTAAGTAACTTGTTCCTAATTAATTAGTCAAAGCCTATAGTGATTCACGTATACCTAATCAGTTCACATTCACAAGTTTCACGTATAACTTGTAATCATAGTGTGCATGTTCAAGCAGTGATTCTCAACTGGCACATAACAGTCACATAATTCATTCACATCCCTAGTTCACAATTATGTAATGTAACAATGCCTAACAGTTAAGTATGCCATGCGTAAGAACTAGATCATGTTTCCTTGGTCATAATTTAATTATTGTTACAGTAAGTACCAAGGTTTTATTAGCAAAATCATCCATCACAGAATCAACTTAGTTCACTGTGTCTATTTACCCTCTTGACGAAACACCCCTGTTTCGTCGTTATCCCCCATGGACGAAACTCCCAAGTTTCGTCGTGATCCTCCATTGACGAAATTCCCAAGTTTCGTCGACATGTGTGTTTCGTCAACATGCATGAGTTACGTTGGGAAAGAAGTTTCGTCACCTGCTTAACAGTTTAAACTATGCACACACAAAAAACCCTAATCTCCATTGTTCCATTATTCCATTCATACCGATCGATTAGTTGAAATCACTACTACATCAGTTAACCCTAACTATTAACCAATTCATCATTTAACCATCTTATAACCGATTTACAGATCAACCGTTCACAAGTATCATTCAAATCAAGCAATTAAACCTCGACACACATAACCATCACAACCATCTAACTATTTACCCTAATCATGCCGCTAAGAGTCATAGGCAAGCAAATCATCATCATCATCATCATCATCATCAATAATCTGTTGGTTTGCCAGATTTCGTAACTATCCTTAACCATATTCAAATCAAACTATAATTCATAACATTAAAATCAGTCATGATATATCAATCATGTGCAAATGATTATACCAAATACATATCAATAAGGTTAAACCAAAACATCACATACTAACTGGATGCAAGTTGAGAGCGAAAGGATTTCGAGAGTGATGATCGCCGTCAGGTGCAAGGGAGAGGAAAAGAGTGCCTAGGGTTCGCCGATTGTGATCTTATGTAAAAGAATGCGAATAAAAGGTATATATAATTGATGTGTTTGGGCCTCACCTGGGCCACGAGCCCACACCATGAAACATCATGTTTCGTCGGGGTGTGTGTGGCGAAACTTCATTGTTTCATCGAGATGGGGTTGTGGCGAAACCCCTAGGTTTCGTGGAGATAGTTTATGGCGAAACACTCAAGTGTTTCGTCATGTACGGTTTTAATTGCAAACAATTTAATTTGTTCATTTCACAAAAAAAAAAACATAACAATTCAGTAATCATGCCAACTCTAGTCTTTCAAACAGTAACACATCACATAACACAATATCTCAAACATATAACAAACGTGCACAATTACAAAGCAAACAAGTTATGTAAACACAGTTGTGAAACAAATAACGTGTCGAGGAAAGACCTTGAAAACTCGGGTTGTCACATCATCCCCAACTTGAAAGAAATTTCATCCCAAAATTTAGCACGTAGTTATTGAGGAAGCTAGTTAGGTTGCGTGTTTTCCTAGTTTTCCTGGGGTGTCACATCATCCCCCCGTTGGTTTGGAATTTCGTCCCCAAATTCCACAGTAGCTTCAGCCTCAGTAGTGGTTTCACCTTTCTCAAACAACTGGGGATACTTGTATTTCATTTGGTCTTCTCATTCCCTGGTAAACTCTGGGCCACGACGGGAGTTCCAACGAACTCGAACAATAGGTATCCTGGTGCGTTTGAGAACCTTAACGTCTCGGTCAGTAATCTCCATTGGTTCCTCGACGAATCGTAACTGATCGTCGATAGTGAGCTCCTTGAGAGGAACTATGAGGGTCTCATTTGACAGACACTTCTTAAAATTTGACACATAGAATACGTTGTGAACTCGAGTGGTTTCCTGCGCTTATCAGCATAGATTTTCTGACGGTCACGAGCTGCCGCCATTCATTGTCGTATCTGAGCAATCTTCTCTGTTGTGTCTACGACGAGTTTTGGGCCAGTGATTTGGCTGTCGCCAACCTCTGCCCAACAAAGAGGTGATCGGCACTTCCGTCCGTACAATGCCTCGAATGGAGTAGCCTGGATACTGGTGTGGTAACTGTTGTTATACGAAAACTCCACTAACGGGACGTGTCTTTCCCAGCCGTTACCAAAGTCGATTACACATGCTCGAAGCATGTCTTCAAGGGTTTGGATGGTGCGTTTAGACTGTCAATCCGTCTGCGGATGATATGCTGTACTCATGTCTAGACGAGAACCAAAGGATTTGTGCATCGCTTGCTACAACTCATAGGTAAAACGCACATCACGATCAGATATGATGGAGGTTGGCACCCCGTGCCTTGAAACTACTTCCTTCAAGTAAACGTCTGCTAAAGTAGAAAACGTATCTGTTTCCTTGATAGCCAGAAAATGTGCAGACTTGGTCAGTCGATCCACGATCACCCAAAAGGTATAATTTCCTCGTTGAGATCTAGGTAAACCAGTAACGAAGTCCATGGAAATTTGCTCCCATTTCCATGTTGGGATCTCTGGTTGTTGAAGTAGGCCTGATGGTTTCTGGTACTCAACTTTGACTCTCGCACAAGTCAAGCATTTACTAACGTAGGTTGCTATGTTGGCTTTCATACTAGGCCACCAATACGTAGCTTTTAGATCGTGGTACATCTTATCAGAACCAGGATGTACTGAGTAACGAGACTTGTGTGCTTCGTCCATCACAAGCTCGAGCAGATTGCCATAAAATGGAACCCAGATGCGCCCTGTCACGTAGTAAGCGCCATCTTCCTTTTATTCAAACCTTTTCTTTGATCCTCACAGGGACTCAGCCCGATGTTCTCTGCTTTCAATGCTTCAATCTGAGCATCACGAATTTGAGCGGGAAGACTAGAGTGGATGGTAAGCAGTAACGCACGTACACGCTTAGGTTTAGTCTCCTTTTGACTGAGGGCGTTGGCCACAACATTGGCTTTGCCCGGGTGGTACTTGATTGCGCATTCATAATCATTCAAAAGTTCAACCCATCGACGCTGTCGCATGTTCAACTCCTTCTGATCGAAGATATGCTGGAGACTCCTGTGATCGGTGTAAATGGTGCACTTGGTACCGTACAGGTAATACCTCTATATCTTGAGTGCGAAGACAACAGCTCCCAGCTCCAGATCGTGGGTAGTGTAGTTCCTTTCGTGAACCTTAAGTTGGCGTGATGCATAAGCAATGACTTTCTCACGTTGCATCAACACACAACCAAGTCCTTGGATTGACGCGTCACAATAAACCACGAAATCGTCGGTTCCTTCAGGTAATGAGAGAATAGGTGCGCTACAAAGTAGCTTCTTTAACTGCTGAAACACGGATTCCTGTGCATCACCCCTACTATAGGTGACACCCTTCTGAGTTAGTGAAGTGAGAGGTTGCGCAATCTTTGAGAAATCCTTGATAAACCTTCTGTAGTAACCCGCTAAACCCAAGAATTGGCGGATTTCGGTTGGTGTACGGGGTGCAGGCCAGTTCTTGATCGAGTCAACCTTGGATGGATCCACATGAATCCCATCCTCGTTTACCACGTGGCCTAGGAAATGGACTTCACGAAGCCAAAATTCGCATTTCGAGAACTTAGCATAAAGCTGCTCTGTTCGAAGAAGTTCCAGAATAAGTCGCAGATGCTGCTCGTGTTCCTCCTGACTCTTAGAATAGACCAGGATGTCATTGATAAAAACAATAACGAACTTATCCAAGTAAGGTTTGCACACTCGGTTCATGAGATCCATGAAGACCGTAGGTGCGTTTGTCAGTCCAAAAGGTATAACTAGAAACTCGTAGTGCCCGTAACGAGTTGTAAATGCTGTCTTAGAGATGTCCTCGTCTCAGACTCTCAGCTGATGATAGCCCGATCTCAGATCAATCTTAGAGTAGAAGCTCGACCCTTGCAACTGGTCGAATAGGTCATCAATACGCGGAAGAGGAAAACGATTCTTCACGGTCACCTTGTTGAGTTCGCGATAGTCAATACACATTCGGAAGGTACCGTCTTTCTTCTTCACAAACAAGACTGGAGCTCCCCAGGGGGAAGAGCTAGGATGAATGAAACCCTTATCCAAAAGTTCTTGCAGTTGTGCGGACAGTTCTTCTAGTTCTGATGGGGCTAAACGATAAGGTGCACGAGCTATTGGCGCTGCTCTAGGAGCTAGATCGATTTGAAACTCGACTTGACGATGAGGCAGAAGACTAGGTAATTCCTCAGGAAATACCTCAGGAAAGTCGCGTACGATCGGAATGTCTTCTATCTTCTTCTCTTTCGTTGAGGTGTCAGTAACGAGGGCTAGAATAGCTGTGTGGCCCTTTCGTAAGCACTTTTGAGCCTTAAGAAAAGATATGATGCCTACTACAGCACCACTCTTGTCACCACGAATCACGAGAGGTTCTTCACCAGAACGATGGATGCGGACAATTTTCTCCTTGCAAAGAATTTCCGCTTGATGTTGAGATAACCAATCCATCCCAATGACAACGTCGAAGCTACCAAGAACGATAGGAATAAGGTCGGTAGAGAAGGTCTGATCAGTAAGAACAAGATTACAACCCTTAACTATGTGTGTGGCCTCAAGATTTTTACCATTTGCTAGTTCTACAACATGCTTGGTGTTTAAGGGAATTGGGGTACGCTTAAGCTTCTGAATAACTTTTAAGGACACGTAACTAGTATCGGCACCCGAATCGAATAAAACAGAAACATAGAAGTCATCCAGTAGGAACTTACCCATCACAACGTTGGGATCGTTCCTTGCATCACCCTGACCAAATACGAAAACACGTCCCCTGGCACCGTTGTCATCATTGTTACCCCCATTGTTGTTCCCATTCCCCTGGTTGTTGTTGTTGTTCTGATTCTGGTTCAGCTGTGGACAGTTTCTCTTGAAGTGACCCTCAGCACCACACTGAAAACATCCCTTATTACCCTACTGTTGCTGCTGCTGGTTCTGTGGAGCTTGTGGCTGCTGTTGAAGATTCTGATTCGCAGGATATGGGCTCCTGCAATCCTTGGCTGCGTGACCAAGCTTGTTACATCTATGACAACGACCCTTGTTGCACAGCCCGCTGTGGTGCAAATTACATCGATTGCACTTAGGGTGATTTCCCTTGTACCCACCCTGATTCCCAGAAGACTGCTGACTGGGGCTCTTGTAGTCGTCAGTCCTCCGCTACTGAGACTGAGACTGAATAGAAGTAGAACCTTTGCTTGAATTTCCATCCCATTTGCGCTTGTTGTGGCTAGGAGCATCGGAAGTAGTGGCGCTAATACGCTTTGGCAGCTTGTTCTGCTCAACTACCTGATCCGTGAGACGATGAGACAGTCGTATGACTTGCTGGATCATAGGGAGGTTAGCTGCAGTCATGTAACAACCCGCACTTTCGTGCGTTGTTACTACCCGATATACTCGTTACGCCTAGCACCCGAGATTCGGATCATAATCTAACTATATCGCATGCATCGCTATTCGAAGGATAAACGTATATTTTCGCAATACATTATAGCTACATCACAATACAAACACTAACACTCACGATGACATTGACTGAGGACCTATTCTACCCTCCTCGGTGGCCGTGATGTGTCGAAACGCAGACAACTAACGCTAACAAAGACTTTCGGGTGAGTGCTATAGCTCTAGTCGGCGTGACGATGATGACAATACGAGTGAGTGGTACCCCGTTAGTCATTGTGGCACAACACACGATAACGTTCATGATGACATCAAGAAAGGACCTATGTCACACCCTCAAACACCACCTAGGGAATGTCCCTGTTAGGCGTGTGACATACCAGGATCCAAGCCACCAATCACATTGAACTCATAGTTATATTTAAATAAAACTTTCATTTATTAACACAAAGCGTTACAATCGTTACATATCATTCATTGTATACAGCGGAAGCATAAATCATTTGTTAAGTGTTTAGTAAACCAAGAGTACATAAACCATTGAGCTTGTATTGAGATTCCATGTATCTCGGCCCATGACCACTCCAGCCTCCCAGACAGCAAGTTCCAAATAATATAAGCATATAGTCCTGCAAGGCATGTAACAACGAGTCAACAACAAAGTTGAGCGAGTTCACAGTTGGTTGTTTAGTTTTAAAAGTTTGTTTTGAAAACCATAAGTTGTTTCGTAACCACGAGTTAACCAGTATCTTTGTTTCCCAAACCATATCCATAATCAGTGGGGGCCTCCCCATGTGAACCACTAGACCCGTTTACCATATAGACCACTGACTAAAGTAAGTTGGTGCCCTGAAGTCAATGTCTATCATCATTGACTAGTGCCCAGATCCATTAGTTCACGCCCGTCCTCTGCGGCACGGTGTGAGGCTTGTCAAACCTAAATAGCGCTATCTAACTAATGACCCGCTCGCCATTGGCCCGACGATTAAGTCGATATAAAAAGGAGGGACTTCATGATAGAGAGTTTTGGTCTAGTATCCGTGTTGTCACCCTTCAGTAAAGAGGGTGTGTACGTAATCCCCAAACCAGGAGATTACGCAGGTTCCGATTATATTCTTATCACGTGTTGTCACCCTTCAATAAAGAGGGTGTGTACGTGTCCCAAGCCAGGAGATCACGCAGTTTTAGTTTCAATCCTTTACCCATTCCCAACACTTGGGAATCCCATGCCTTGTGAAAAGTGTGAACTCACATTGGTTTGCTCGGTTTGATAATGTACTTCTAACGTTAAATAAATGTTAGGCCCGTTACTCGCGACCTAAGGTATAATGTCATAATAGTGAGTACACGAGTAGGGTTTTGCAATACCTTAATGTCCAAACAATCCGATGTCTAATGTAATACTTTTTGACATGCAGTAACACACAACACACCGTTATTTATTCTTACTTTATGTTCGAGACAATAGACTCACAACCAACTCGGTTCCAACAACAAACAACTTAGATCAATTATCGCTATTAGTGGGCTCTCCATCACAAGAATATTACCCATCCAAACTAACAGTTTGTAACCATGAATTTTAAGTAGGCTTCTATGTGAATATGAGAACTAATTAATAAAACACTTTGTACAACATATAGGACAAAATTACATTCAGATTGCAACAATAATAATAATCATATTCATGGTTCTAATCGTTACCCTAATCTCACTTTGTGACCAGCCCTAGTTATGTATTATTCTTGTATCACTATTATCATCAACAGTAAGTTAAGGTCAAGCAAATAATCAATCCAAATCACACAACAACCGATTACATAACCGTTAAACATCTAGCAAGGTGCCAAGATTATCCATTATTACTTAAGCACCAAGATTAATCTAACTGTGTATACAAAATTACTAGCATCAGGTTACATCTACCAAATAAATCAATCATGTCACAAACGCTAGTCATGTACAACACAAATCATATCAACACTTATGTCACGATTAATACATTTATTTGTCTAACACTTTGCAAAACTATTAAACAGGGATGACAACTAACCGAATGATGAACTAGATGATTAACACACGGGCTTGATCCAATAGAATGATGTTTCGAAGGGAAAGATATGTCTACTGCCGTTGTGCGATTTGGAAGAGCCTAGGGTTTAGTGTTTACGTCTAAACTAAACAAGAAGCATAATACGCATTCATATAATGTGAAGGTTTGTGCGGTTTGGGCTTGATAAGGTTTGGGCTTCATAACACAAATTGGCCAAAGTATGATAATCGGTTTGGGCTTGTTGAATCAGTTTACACTAGTGTGGGGCCGAAATATAAATGATTAGGGGAGTTGGGCTGTTTACAAAAAAAAAAAAATATATATATATATAATGGGAATAGCTTCAAACATGAGCCGACATTTTTGAATTATATAGGCAATTTGTTGTATGCAAAGTTAAGTTTATATCCTACATATATTTTTAATTTTAATCAACTAGCAGTAAACATATAATTAATCAATCAATAATAAAGTATAATTAATCAACTTAATATGAGGTATAATAATCATGCCATGGTTCAGGCCTCGTAAGTCTCGAGTTTCGCGAGTGGGTTGTATCAACACGATATGAATTTAGTTTCGACTAGTCGTTCTCACATTAAAAATTAAATAAATACAAAATAGTTTTGTCGAATAAGGTAACTATATAATTATTTTGCAAAAAGCAAAACGAAAGGTTTAACTCGAAGTTACGGGTTGTCACATCATCCCTAAGTTGAAAGAAATTTCGTCCCGAAATTTAGCATGTAGTCACTGAGGAAGCTAGTTAGTTTGCGTGGTTTCCTGGTTTTCCTGGGGTGTCACATCCTTCCCTCGTTGATTGGGAATTTCGTCCCGAAATTCCGCTGTAGCTTCAGTAGTGGACATACGTTCCTTGAACAACTGGGGATACTTGCGTTTCCTTTGATTTACTCGTTCCCAGGTGAACTCTGGGCCACGACAGGAGTTCCAACGAACTCGAACAATGGGTATCCTGATGCATTTGAGAATCTTGACCTCCCAGTCCAAGATTTCCACTAGTTCCTCGACAAATCGCAAATGATCGTCGATAGTGAGCTCCTTGAAAGGGACTATGAGGGTCTCATCTGACAGACACTTCTTCAGATTCGACACGTGAAAAACGTTGTGAACTGCACTGAGTTCTTCGGGTAGGTTCAGTCTATATGCCACTTTGCCGATTTTCTCAATAATTTCGAAGGGTCCAATATGACGCGGATTAGATTAAGCTTGCCCTGTTAGTCAAAACGAACTACACCTTTCCAAGGTGAGACTTTAAGTAGGGCTCGATCCCCAACCTGGAACTCGAGCGGTGTGCTGCACTTATCAGCGTAGCTTTTCTGATGGTCACGAGCTGCCGCCATTTGTTGTCGTATCTGAGCAATCTTCTCTGTTGTGTCTACGACGAGTTCTTGGCCAGTGGTTTGGCTGTCTCCAACTTCTGCCCAACAAAGAGGTGGTCGGCACTTCCGTCCGCACAATGCCTCGAACGGAGCAGCCTGAATGCTGGTGTGGTAACTGTTGTTATACGAAAGCTCCACTAAAGGGATGTGTCTTCCCCGGCCGTTGCCAATGTCGATTTCACGTGCTCGAAGCATGTCTTCAAGAGTTTGGATGGTGCGTTCAGTCTGCCCATCCGTCTGTGGATGATATGCTGTGCTCATGTGTAAACGTGAGCCAAAGGATTTGTGCACCGCTTGCCACAAATCAGATGTAAATCGTGGGTCGCGATTAGAGGTAATGGAAGTTGGCACCCCGTGCCTAGCAACCGCTTCTTTCAGGTAGATGACTGCAAGTGTGGAAAACTTATCCGTTTCCTTGATGGCTAGAAAGTGTGCTGGTTACGTGAGACAATCAACGATCATCCAGGTGATATTGTTTCCGTTTCGAGTTGTAAGTAGACTAGCGACCAAATCCATGGCAGTTTGTTTTCACTTTCCATATAGGTGTTTCTGGTTGCTAACACTTCACCTTGACTTTCCTACAAGTCAAACATCATTCCCATACCTAGCTAGGTGGGCCTTCATGCCCGATTACCAGTACAAGGTTTATAAATCCTAAAGCCTCTCATCAAAACCCAGACGACTAGAATATCGAAGCCGGTGTGCTTTGCTCAACACGAGTTCCTTACAGTTGCCACAAAAATGAGGCCCACATTCGTTCCATGAGGTAACGAGTATCGTCCGGCCGGTCAAAGGTTGCCTCTCCAAGCCCCGCATGGGTTCGACTTGAAAATCCTCTTCATTCAGTTTTCCAGTTTGGGCAGAGCGTGTCTGATCAGGTAAGTTAGAGTCAATAGCGAGCTACAGAGCTCGTGTATGTATAGGTTTCACCACCAAGGTCCATCTTTTCACATTCTGAGCCACATCCTAAAGTGTTACCCACTGTGCTGGCAGTTACACATTCCACATTATAGTCGATTGTCATTGCTTATGTCCTGATTGATTCGTAAGGGTTGACTCCCATGAGTCGCTGACAAGGGTTAAGGATTCGATTGAAATCAATCCGCTGACGTTTGTTGCCGGTAGTTGGGGTCGTCCAAATACTGAGGTTGGTAAAGTACTACGCTCATCCGCTTGTTCATCGATGTTGAAAGTTGTTTGGGTAATACACGGTCTGTTATGAGAGTGTTGCAGAAGTGATCACACTTCGGGATCCAAGACGTCAATACATGAGTTCCAGCAAACGAAAAGGAGTAAGAAAGGTATCGATTAATCATTTGGCGCTGCGACATCTAACTCAGGGACGTTCGTATAAGCACCTAACATTCTACACGGTTCGCTAGGTGTTCAGATGGGTGTTCACGTAATACTCGATAGCATCGAGATTCGAAAGGATCCAGAGATGAATGAAAAGTTCACGTTCGAGTAGGGGACAATCACTGCTATGACCCCTATAGGTTTGTTATGTTTCACATTGATCAAATAACGGAACGGAACCCCTTTTTCACTTGTTAAGCCTCACTGGGACTCACATGCACCCCACATTATTATTATGTGTGCACCCACAATAATATTGTGATTTGCATGCTCATCTCCGCTCCTCTTAACTCATGTCAAATGGTTCCTCAAACTCGAGTAGCAACCAAAGAGCATCACGAAACGTAAGTCATGAATGTTTAGGGAAATACCACCCTATCAGTTACATAACATATGCAAGTAATACATGAATTCATACTGTTGTGCTAAAAGTGCAATCACATGTTATATCATATGTAAGTGTTCACTAGTTATGCAGTACGATGAGTATATAAAAGACGAACCTTGCAATCTTGAGCTGAGTGTCATGGTCGTATTCACGTTTTCAGAACTGTTCGGTTATAGTCTGGTTTTACAAAAATGTTTTTCCCCTTTTTAAAACCAAGTTCACTATAACCAATGGCTCTGATACCAATCTGTCACACCCACAAACACCACCTAGGGAATCTCCCTGTTAGGCGTGTGACATACCAGGATCCAAGCCACCAATCACATTGAACTCATAGTTATATTTAAATAAAACTTTCATTTATTAACATAAAGCGTTACAATCGTTACATATCATTCATTGTATACAGCAGAAGCATAAATCATTTGTTAAGTGTTTAGTAAACCAAGAGTACATAAACCATTGAGCTTGTATTGAGATTCCATGTATCTCGACCCATGACCACTCCAGCCTCCCAGACAACAAGTTCCAAATAATATAAGCATATAGTCTTGCAAGGCATGTAACAACGAGTCAACAACAAAGTTGAGCGAGTTCACAGTTGGTTGTTTAGTTTTAAAAGTTTGTTTTGAAAACCATAAGTTGTTTCGTAACCATGAGTTAACCAGTATCTTTGTTTCCCAAACCATATCTATAATCAGTGGGGGCTTCCCCATGTGAACCACTAGACCCGTTTACCATATCAACCACTGACTAAAGTAAGTTGGTGCCCTGACGTCAATGTCTATCATCATTGACTAGTGCCCAGATCCATTAGTTCACGCCCGTCTTCTGCGGCACGGTGTTAGGCTTGTCAAACCTAAATAGCGCTATCTAACTAATGACCCGCTCGCCATTGGCCCGGCGATTAAGTCAATATAAAAAGGAGGGACTTCATGATAGAGAGTTTTGGTCTAGTATCCGTGTTGTCACCCTTCAGTAAAGAGGGTGTGTACGTAATCCCCAAACCAGGAGGTTACGCAGGTTCCGATTATATTCTTATCACGTGTTGTCACCCTTCAATAAAGAGGGTGTGTACGTGTCCCAAGCCAGGAGATCACGCAGTTTTAGTTTCAATCCTTTACCCATTCCCAACACTTGGGAATCCCATGCCTTGTGAAAAGTGTGAACTCACCTTGGTTTGCTCGGTTTGATAATGTACTTCTAATGTTAAATAAATGTTAGGCCCGTTACTCGCGACCTAAGGTATAATGTCATAATAGTGAGTACATGAGTAGGGTTTTGCAATACCTTAATGTCCAAACAATCCGATGTCTAATGTAATACTTTTTGACAGGCAGTAACACACAACACACCGTTATTTATTCTTACTTTATGTTCGAGACAATAGACTCACAACCAACTTGTATTACATCAAATAATTCATCAAATCATTATTGATTTAACATACATATATATAATAGTCTAATACTTTAACTATCTATCTGTTCACTTAATTCAACACACATACATAATAAATTAACTTAAAACAACTATCATACACAATCAAATGTTTCAATTTCCATATACAGTGAAGTAACACGTGTGGCCCAATCTGAGCTCATATATATGTTTCAATGTCATGCGGCCCACTAGTTAACTAGTCTCGGTTCCAACAACAAACAACTTAGATCAATTATCGCTATTAGTGGGCTCTCCATCACAAGAATATTACCCATCCAAACTAACAGTTTGTAACCATGAATTTTAAGTAGGCTTCTATGTGAATATGAGAACTAATTAATAAAACACTTTGTACATCATATAGGACAAAATTACATTCAGATTGCAACAATAATAATAATCATATTCATGGTTCTAATCGTTACCCTAATCTCACTTTGTGACAAGACCTAGTTATGTATTATTCTTGTATCACTATTATCATCAACAGTAAGTTAAGGTCAAGCAAATAATCAATCCAAATCACACAACAACCGATTACATAACCGTTAAACATCTAGCAAGGTATCAAGATTATCCATTTTACTTAAGCACCAAGATTAATCTAACTGTGTATACAAAATTACGAGCATCAGGTTACATCTACCAAATAAATCAATCATGTCACAAAGGCTAGTCATGTACAACACAAATCATATCAACACTTATGTCACGATTAATACATTTATTTGTCTAACACTTTGCAAAACTATTAAACAGGGATGACAACTAACCGAATGATGAACTAGATGATTAACACACGGGCTTGATCCAATAGAATGATGTTTCGAAGGGAAATATATGTCTACTGCCATTGTGCGATTTGGAAGAGCCTAGGGTTTAGTGTTTACGTCTAAACTAAACAAGAAGCATAATACGCATTCATATAATGTGAAGGTTTGTGCGGTTTGGGCTTGATAAGGTTTGGGCTTCATAACACAAATAGCCCAAAGTATGAGAATCGGTTTGGGCTTATTGAATCGGTTTACACTAGTGTGGGGCCGAAATATAAATGAGTAGGGGAGTTAGGCTGTTTACAACAAAAAAAATATAATGGGAATAGCTTTAAACATGAGCCGACATTTTTGAATTATATAGGCAATTTGTTGTATGCAAAGTTAAGTTTATATCCTACATATATTTTTAATTTTAATCAACTAGCAGTAAACATATAATTAATCAATCAATAATAAAGTATAATTAATCAACTTAATATGAGGTATAATAATCATGCCATGGTTCAGGCCTCGTAAGTCTCGAGTTTCGCGAGTGGGTTGTATCAACACGATATGAATTTAGTTTCGACTAGTCGTTCGCACACTAAAAATTAAATAAATACAAAATAGTTTTGTCGAATAAGATAACTATATAATTATTTTGCAAAAAGCAAAACGAAAGGTTTAACTCGAAGTTACGGGTTGTCACAACCTATACTACCATCCTTGATGGCCGTGAAGCATCGCTAGTAATCGCACACTCGAAACGGAAACCGACTGTTATATCGAAACTTTAAAATATGAATACGTAAATACAACCTCTAGTGATATATATACATATATAATAATAATAAAAATAACCATAGAAAGCGCGTACTCCAAAAACTATCGCAACGCTCGAAAACGGAAGATATCCCCCGCGCCGGAGCGGCCATCCGAATGGATAGCCTCATCCGAACGGATAGCCTCATCTGTGAAACCTGTGTCACTTCAACCATCAAACAAATACCAAACCAATGAAATATTGTATTTCATACTTGGGGTTTGTATAAACATGTGTATCATTTGCGCATATCAATTATTGTTCGATTTCGGGCTCTAAAATCGCTTTCTGGAAGGTTATAAGCGCACCGATGCGTAAATATAACCAGTTTAATGAAACAAACACTCCCGAATAGTGACATAGGCTTAACATACCTTAAATAACCCCCACATAACTTAGAAATAAGTTTTGAATGGTTTGGTGTGTCGAAATCTACTTTGTTCGATCACAGGGACTATTTGTGTCAAACTGCGAAACTATCCTGATTCGTACTAAAACAGACATTCCAAAACATGACCCTAAGTTAAACATACCATAAATATCCTTTACGTAGCTTAGAAACAGGCTTTGAGGGGTTCGGTATGCTAAAATAAACTTTTGGGTCATTCAGGGACTAAAAGCGTCAAAAAGTGCATAAGTTTGCATTTTCGCGCATAACTTACGTTCTGAATACATCCGGACATCCAAAAAATTTATGTAAGCATTAAAATATTTTATTTTAGTGTTTTTAATGAGAAAAATCCATTCGTCGCGCAATTTGGATCGTTTTTCGCGCTTATGCGCATTCCGTCGTAATTAAGCGAACATCGCGATCGTACGACCAAACGAACAAACACCCGGAATATTTTTGAGCATGTTTCATGTCCACAATGTTTAGGCATCATTTTAGGGCCTTGAAGTTGGCTTAACGGGCCTTGAACGCGTCGGAATGAGCCTTAAACACCAACAGGGACTGAAACTGTCATTTTTCAAACTTGTTTCTGATCAGACATGCCCAGGCGGGCCGCGTAAGCTTCTGATGTTCCTTACGCGGGCCGCTAGGCCCTCCTAGACCAGATTCAATGAATTAAACAGCTGTTAACAGCTGTTATGCACCCAAAACTCTATTCCACTTGTTGATACCTGATCATGGGGGGCCATTTTGAGTTGCCTTAATGTTCCAACACATGTACGGATGAGATGTAATCACGGTTTTCGAGAAACGATCCTAACGGTGGTCCATTTCCTATAAATACCCAACCCATTTACTTACAAAACCCACAAATCTGATCTAAGAATGCTCTAAGTTGAAGCCATAGCTTCATACCTGAGCAACTTGGATCAAGATTAGCTTGCGGGGACCCTTTGTAAGTATTCCTTCGTTCTTTTATTGCTTTTCGAGTCCGAAAGTCAAACTATGTTTGACTTTCTGCGTTGACCAGTTTATGGTCAATGCGCAGTTCATTTGAACTTCATAACGTGAGCGTAATCACGATGGTTATAGTCCCTAGTGACTATACCTACTGATTACCACGTTATCTAGGCTCAGTGACGAGTCGTAGTTTCGGCCAAAATGCGTATTCTTGCGTATTTTGTAACCAAACTACTCTTAGGTATCAAAACCATTTGTTTTGATACCAAACCTGTTTTCTAAACTTAGTTAAGCATGTTTTAACATGCTTAGCTCGTCACTTTTAGTTTAGTGCTTATATAGGGTCGTAAGGTAAGCGATCTAAACAATTGCTTATACTTTCGAACCCGGCCCGTTTGGTCGATCATTAGGATCCGACCAAACACATTAGGTGACCATAGTATTTAGGGAATAACCTTCCGAGGTTATACCTTATGGTCACGACGTTTAGTTAGTTGTATGATAGGTAGTTTATATGCCTTAGGTAAATTACCAGAATACCCCTTTGACGCCAAAATTCATTTTAAACATATGTAATATAACTTTTGACATCTAAACTGATTTGGAAACAATATTAGACATGTTAAGGCATATTCTACTTGTCATAGGACTAGTTAGGCGGTCCGAACGCGTTTCACGCAAACGACGCGTTAAAGTAGCATAAGCTACCCAAACGGGTTGTAATGGGTCGTAAGCACTTAGGTTAGGTTTCATTTTAGTATGTAGGCTTTGTTAAACCATATTACATGAGTCCCCATACTCATTTGGTTTACGAGCCCTCATTCTATCCGATCCTCCGATTTAGGTCCGGTTTATTAACCTAGTTACCTATATTAGGTGCCGTTTGATTTCCGTGATCTCTAGCATTGTTTGGTTATTACTCAAGGACTACTGAGCAATCTCAAGTGAGTACATAGTCCCCCCGTTTACTGTTTTCAACTGTTTTGGGGTGAAGCATGTGTACCTATATGTTATTTTCATGATTTCAAAGTATAATTGATTATACATGTTATTACATATCATTTGACAAACTAAATGACTATCTATGGTTTAAACACTGATTTCTCAAAGAACATAAAAATAAAATGTTGAATTGTACTTATTTTATGTTCACCAGACCGATTGGTAGTATGATATAGCGCTATAGGATTAGACACCCCATTCCTGTTGTCATGGAATGTCTGAAACCAATTTGTTTCCCCATCCAAATAGGGATTGCCTTTGTGGTATCCCTATAGTCTCAAAGGTGTATTTTGATGCACTAGGTCTGAATGAATTCTTAAATCACATTAGTTTTGTCTATTTAATTATACTCCCAAAAGTATAGTTTGTTATGCTCCCATATGCAATATCGTACAAAACCAACATATATTTTGTTAATCATCCAAAGCATATTTTGATATGTTATTTATGAAACCAAAACATAGTTTAATATGTTATTTACAAATCCAAAGTATACTTTTAATATGCTACTATAAGGTTATTCGTTTAACCTTACATTATTTTACAAAGCATAACTTTTGATTTATTCAAACACTTTGTTTTGTACATTTTTACTTGTGGTTTAAGTAATCTCATTTTACTTACCATACATAACTTTTGTTTACACATTACATGGTTTACATTTAACTTGGGTTATACAATAACATTTGACTATTGGTTTAAACATGAACATTCCATATTGGTGGTTTGGTTTGAGTAAGTGACTTAAGTAACGAGGCGTGTGTAATATGATACAAGCATGGTGGATACGCCGCTGATACTTCCTATATATAAGTGTTGGTATGGTATTACATATCGTAGCGCTATTTGAACCATTTCAATTTAAGTCATATAACATCTTATACAAATAACATACTTTTCATAAGACATTGTTTTACGACAACTTATCTTATACAAACTCATTTTTACTTGGTTATTCATTTAACCTTACATTACTCTTTTACGTATCATCTACTTTCTCATCACTTTTCGAATGATTTATAAAACAAAACATTTTACAAGGATCATGACTGACTTTTGTTAAACAACTTTTTCTAAACTTATAAGTCATGAATCCTATATTCACAAAACCTATGTATCTCACAGGCATTTTTATGCTGACGTACCTATTTTTACACATGTTTCTGGTGCTGTCTTGAGATGATTGTTGATACATGCTACATTTAGGATGGACTCGTGCCTTAGCCACTTTAAAACTTGAAAGATAACAGTTGTACTTATCTGATTGTATTAAAACAATGAGTTCATTTATTCAATAAAACAAAATTATTTATTCCATGGTTACGAAACAATGATTCTGTTACAACACTCCCCGACGTTTCCACCACGTCTTGTTGTTTTACGTGGTCGGGGTGTGACAGAAAAGTTGGTATCAGAGCCAATAGTTATAGGGAATTAGGTTATTAGTAATTCTTTGACCTAGACTATAACCTTCCTAGGAACCTAACACAAGTTTTCTTGTGTCTAGTTTTAAAACAATACCGTCACTTATTCTTAGGCGACAACCACAATAAGAACACAAATTTCTATCCCGCTTTGAAAACTAATCATCTGTTCTAGGATGATTTATTATATGGTTTTGAACCCTTTATGTTTTCAAAATCCCGTCAAAGTTCGTCTAAATAATGTGAACACGTGCAAACTGGAAGGGTGGGTGCCTGTACCCTGAGCTTTCTATCTAAGGCTATATTGTTCGTACAAATCCGCAATATCGGACCAGTCACTCTTACCTGGGAACTCTTGGGGTGAGTGTCCACTTATAGGCGAGCATGTCTTCGCGATACATTATTTTTGACCTATTTACTTTGATTAATCACCGGGGTTATTTGTTACTTTGTAGTAACAAACGAATGACCACCATCCTTGCTTTCATCAGATTTGTTTCATCTCATTCTTTTCATCCAATTCTCTCACTCGTTTCCTTTCATGTTCCTCTTTTAGAATGCCTCCTCGACGCGAAAATCAGATGGCGAATGCCGAACTGGCGGAAATCATCACGCAGCAAATGGCTGCTGCCTTCCCAAATCTTTTTGCTCAAATGAATCAAGCCCTCAACAACCATAATGCTCCATGCAATTTCAAGAGTTTCAATTCGGCTAAGCCACTCAAGTTTAGTAGTTCTGAAGGAGCAACTGGGCTCCTACAATGGTTCAAGAGCACTGAGAGTACGTTCCGTCACGTTCAGTGTCCTGATAATCGCAAGGTCGAGTTTGCTTCCAGTGTGTTTCAGAAAAGGGCTCTTACATGGTGGAACGGGATTATGAGAGACCGCGGTGCTGAGGTTGCATTAGCACAAACTTGGGCTGAACTTAGGGCTCTTATGATGAAGGAGTTTTGTCCTCGTCATGAATTGAGAGCTTTCGAAAGGGAATTCGATGACCTGAAGCAAGACAGTGGAGAACATCGAGTCTATACTGACCGCTATGAGGAATTGAGCCTGTTATGCCCTACTATGGTTACGCCTCTAGATAAGGCGATTGAGAAATACATTGATGGTCTTCCTGACGTAGTTCAGGATATCGTTACTGGCAGCAACCCTACTACTGTCAGACAAGCCATTGAATTGTCTGCCACTCTGACTGAATCCCATATCAGGAAGGGTAAGCTGTTTTGGAAGGGCGACCCAAGACCATCTGACAAGACTGCTCAAGATGAACCAAAGGAAAAACAGGCTGAGGTATCCAAGAAGAAGAAGCGCAAAGCCTCTCAAAATTACGCTGTAACTGCTCAAGACAAACAGGTTGCACCAAACCAGCCAGCACAACCTCGCAAAAGGCAAAACTATGTTGGTACCGCACCTTTGTGCAACAAATGCAACTGTCATCATCTAGAGCAAGAGCAGTGTCACAAATGTACCCACTGTGGGCGGTTGGGACATTTGATCAATGTTTGTCGTTATGCAAATCAAGCTGCTGCAAACCCTGCTGTTGTTCAAGCACGGCTTCCACCATGTTATAACTGTGGTGACGTTACTCACTACAAAAACAATTGCCCAAGACTTGTTAACGCACCTCCAGCGCAAGGACGAGCATTTAACATCAATGAGGCAAACGGGAACAATGATGCAGCAGTGAACAATTAGTGTTTTGTATTTCCTTGGTTGTTATCTTTTGACACTTCAAGACAATTCGGTTGTTACGTAAATAAAGATTTGTTGTTTTTATTTCTGTAAAATTTATGCGTTTGTGTGAATGCTTGATGCAACCTTATAATGTCAACCCAAGGACAAACTACTCGTGTGGTTCTGTCATCTTATGATCACTTGTGATCTCCCCAAGAACCTTAAACACTCGTTTCTTTTAATTAACAAAGCCAAACTCTTATTAAAAACCTTCTATCTTTATAGATAGATCCTTGAAAATGATTAAAGTGCCAAAAGAAATCCATGGATTGGATTCCTAGTGTGCTTTAAATATCCGTGCCCAAAGATAACAAATTAAAGAATCAAGTTAACTAATTTTGTGCTTATGTGTTTTCTTACATGTTTTGTGGTTGTATGTGATCCATCCAAATCCTCATAGAGTCTTTCATATCTCACATGAGGGATTTATAGTAGGATATCCAAAGTTACTATCTTAAATCCTTAATGGACTTCTACGTTGTAGTCAAGTCCCTTGGGTTTTAGAGTACTATTCTAAAATTGGACCCCTTGAGTGGTCTAGATAAACAGATTGATTTGAAAATCTGATTAGAAATATCATGTGATGATATAATTAAAAAGATCCCTTAAGTGGTCTATTTAAGGAGATCGTACGACGGTCTAGTTAAGAAGATCATGTGTTGATCTACTTAAAAAGACCGTTCGTTGATCTAGTTGAATAGATCCTTTGGTGGTCTAGTCAAGTCGCTTCATGTTTATTCAATTGATTTTTCCTCTACGCATTATGAAATGAAATGTGCGGACTGTGCAAGGAATTACGTAATTATGGAGGCCTACATAATTATGGAAATTCAGTGCACAGAAACCACAAGAAGTTTTGTCATGTGTTAAAACTTATAATGACAAGAATAATGATACGGAGAAGTCTTGGACCTTGACCAATGTCATTTTATCTTACACTCCAAGTTTCCTATGATAAGTCTTCATAAGAAACGTTCTTCTGTCCATAGTTCAAAATTCCAGGTTTTGCTACTACAAGGACTTCACTTTGATAGTTGACAATTTCGCTAAGAATCCAATCATGGCCCAGAGTTTTATTTAGGGTTCAATGGATTATTTGAAAGCGAAACCATCACAGTTGTCTTCACAAGTTTCCTCTAAAATTAAATTTCGGGACGAAATTTCCTAAAGTAGGGGAGACTGTGACACCTGTGTCACTTCAACCATCAAACAAATACCAAACCAATGAAATATTGTATTTCATACTTGGGGTTTGTATAAACATGTGTATCATTCGCACATATCAATTCTTGTTCGATTTCGGGCTCTAAAATCGCTTTCTGGAAGGTTATACGCGCACCGATGCGTAAATATAACCAGTTTAATGCAACGAACACTCCAGAATAGTGACATAGGCTTAACATACCTTAAATAACCCCCACATAACTTAGAAATAAGTTTTGAATGGTTTGGTGTGTCGAAATCAACTTTGTTCGATCACAGGGACTATTTGTGTCAAACTGCGAAACTATCTTGATTCGTACTAAAACAGACATTCCAGAACATAACCCTAAGTTAAACATACCATAAATATCCTTTACGTAGCTTAGAAATAGGCTTTGAGGGGTTCGGTATGCTAAAATAAACTTTTGGGTCATTCAGGGATTAAAAGCGTCAAAAAGTGCATAAGTTTGCATTTTCACGCATAACTTGCGTTTTGAATACATCCGGACATCCAAAAAATTTATGTAAGCATTAAAATATTTTATTTTAGTGTTTGGCATGAGAAAAATCCATTCGTCCCGCAATTTGGATCGTTTTTCACGCTTATGCGCATTCCGTCGTAATTAAGCGAACATCGCGATCGTACGACCAAACGAACAAACACCCGGAATATTTTTGAGCATGTTTCATGTCCACAATGTTTAGGCATCATTTTAGGGCCTTGAAGTTGGCTTAACGGGCCTTGAACGCGTCGGAATGAGCCTTAAACACCAACAGGGACTGAAACTGTCATTTTTCAAACTTGTTTCTGATCAGACATGCCCAGGCGGGCCGCGTAAGCTTCTGATGTTCCTTAGGCGGGCCGCTAGGCCCTCCTAGACCAGATTCAATGAATTAAACAGCTGTTATGCACCCAAAACTCAATTCCACTTGTTGATACCTGATCATGGGGGGGGGGGGGGGACATTTTGAGTTGCCTTAGTGTTCCAACACATGTACGGATGAGATGTAATCACGGTTTTCGAGAAACGATCCTAACGGTGGTCTATTTCCTATAAATACCGAACCTATTTACTTACAAAACCCACAAATATGATATAAGAATGCTCTAAGTTGAAGCCATAGCTTCATACCTGAGCTACTTGGATCAAGATTAGGTTGCGGGGACCCTTTGTAAGTATTCCTTCGTTCTTTTATTGCTTTTCGAGTCCGAAAGTCAATCTATGTTTAACTTTCTGCGTTGACCAATTTATGGTCAATGCGAAGTTCATTTGAACTTCATAACGTGAGCGTAATCACGATGGTTATAGTCCCTAGTGACTATACCTACTGATTACCACGTTATCTAGGCTCAGTGACGAGTCGTAGTTTCGGCCAAAATGCATATTCTTGCGTATTTTGTAACCAAACTACTCTTAGGTATCAAAACCGTTTGTTTTGATACCAAACCTATTTTCTAAACTTAGTTAAGCATGTTTAAACATGCTTAGCTCGTCACTTTTAGTTTAGTGCTTATATAGGGTTGTAAGGTAAGAGATCTAAACAATCGCTTATACTTTCGAACCCGACCCGTTTGGTCGATCATTAAGATCCGACCAAACACATTAGGTGACCATAGTATATAGGGAATAACCTTCCGAGGTTATACCTTATGGTCACGACGTTTAGTTAGTTGTATAATAGGTAGTTTATATGCCTTAGGTAAATTACCAGAATACCCCTTTGACGCCAAAATTCATTTTAAACATATGTAACATAACTTTTGACATCTAAATTGATTTGGCCACAATATTAGACATGTTAAGGCATATTCTACTTGTCATAGGACTAGTTAGGTGGTCCGAACGCGTTTCACGCAAACGACGCGTTAAAGTAGCATAAGCTACCTAAATGGGTCGTAATGGATCTTAAACACTTAGGTTAGGTTTCATTTTAGTATGTAGGCTTTGTTAAACCATATTACATGAGTCCCCATACTCATTTGGTTTACGAGCCCTCATTCTATCCGATCCTCCGATTTAGGTCCGGTTTATTAACCTAGTTACCTATATTAGGTGCCGTTTGATTTCCGTAATCTCTAGCATTGTTTGGTTGTTACTCAAGGACTACTGAGCAATCTCAAGTGAGTACATAGTCCCCCCTTTTACTGTTTTCAACTGTTTTGGGGTGAAGCATGTGTACCTATATGTTATTTTCATGATTTCAAAGTATAATTGATTATACATGTTATTACTTATCATTTGACAAACTAAATGACTATCTATGGTTTAAACACTGATTTCTCAAAGAACATAAAATAAAATGTTGAATTGTAATTATTTTATGTTCACCAGACCGATTGGTAGTATGATATAGCGCTATAGGATTAGACACCCCATTCCTGATGTCATGGAATGTCTGAAACCAATTTGTTTCTCCATCCAAATAGGGATTGCCTTTGTGGTATCCCTATAGTCTCAAAGGTGTATTTTGATGCACTAGGTCTGAATGAATTCTTAAATAACATTATTTTTGTATATTTAATTATACTCCCAAAAGTATAGTTTGATATGCTCCCATATGCGATATTGTACAAAACCAACATATATTTTGTTAATCATCCAAAGCATATTTTGATATTTTATTTATGAAACCAAAACATAGTTTAATATGTTATTTACAAATCAAAAGTATACTTTTAATATGCTACTATAAGGTTATTCGTTTAACCTTACATTATTTTACAAAGCATAAGTTTTGATTTATTCAAACACTTTGTTTTGTACATTTTTACTTGTGGTTTACGTAATCTCATTTTACTTACCATACATAACTTTTGTTTACACATTACATGGTTTACATTTAACTTGGGTTATACAATAACATTTGACTATTGCTTTAAACATGAACATGCTATATTGGTGGTTTGGTTTGAGAAAGTGACTTAAGTAACGAGGCGTGTGTAATATGATACAAGCATGGTGGATACGCCGCTGGTACTTCCTATATATAAGTGTTTGTATGGTATTACATATCGTAGCGCTATTTGAATCATTTGAATTTAAGTCATATAACATCTTATACAAATAACATACTTTTCATAAGACATTGTTTTACAACAACTTATCTTATACAAACTCATTTTTACTTGGTTATTCATTTAACCTTACATTACTCTTTTACGTATCATCTACTTTCTCATCACTTTTCGAATGATTTATAAAACAAAACATTTTACAAGGATCATGACTGACTTTTGTTAAACAACTTTTTCTAAACTTATAAGTCATGAATCCTATATTCACAAAACCTATGTATCTCACAGGCATTTTTATGCGGACGTACCTATTTTTACACATGTTTCAGGTGCTGTCTTGAGATGATTGTTGATACATGCTACATTTAGGATGGACTCGTGCCTTAGCCACTTTAAAACTTGAAAGATAACAGTTGTACTTATCTGATTGTATTAAAACAATGAGTTCATTTATTCAATAAAACAAAATTATTTATTCCATGGTTACGAAGCAATGATTCTGTTACAACACTCCCCGACGTTTCCGCCACGTCTTGTTGTTTTACGTGGTCGGGGTGTGACATCATCCGAATCGGATGGGCCATCCGAACGGATAGCCATCCGAACGGATGGGCCATCCGACCCAACACCCCTCAGCCTTCTCTACTGCCTATAAATAGCACGTCACATCACTCAAACAGTGATGTGACAGCTCCCACTCGACCAAGCACGCTCTAGGACCCTTTTCTCTCGATTCCTCACGATTTCGGTAAGATTTCAACCTGAAAACTTGTACTTCTATGATCTACACTCAATTCTACATCATTCTATCTTTTAAAACTCGATATTTAACCGTGAAATCTACTGATTTGAGGTGTTCTAAGGTGATGTCACCAAGAGTTCATATGAACTTCAAAGTGTGACCTCATCCCACCATAAACGACTCAGATCTGAGTAATTTCCACATGTTTTATAACAAATCTCACCTAAGAATCTATGTATTTAATCAAGGTACTGTGCAATTTCGAGTTAAACATGAGAAAACGTCAAGAACGGCCAGATCTGATGGAACGGGGTGATTCCCGGCCGTTAGAATGGGTCGGAACTGATGGAATTTCATTTGTTAACACGAAATCACACCGTCCCAGTAAAACCGCACGTATTCCTACCAAAAACACTCAAAAACGACTGATCGGGACGATAAAACAGACGTGTCATCCGACCGGATAACATGTCATCCGAACGGACCACATGTCATCCGACCGGATCACATGTCATCCGATTGGATAGCATGTCATCCGATCGGATAGCATGTCACCTGATCGGATAGCATGTCATCCGACCGGATGACTGTCATCCGACTCAATCACCGTGCCATCCGATCCATTTAACTAGTCATCCGACCGGAGATGGTCTCATCCGATCGGACAGTCTCATCCGACCGGATATCCTCATCCGACCAGGAATGGTCATCCGACTGGATCAGCTCATCCGACCGGATTGACATCCGATCGAATCACCGTTAGGCTGATCATTTGACTCTTCGCGTTTAGCACGCTTACGATATCATCCGATGTCCAGGCTAAATCAGACGCACTCGCAAACGATCCAATCAAGTTGCATTCTCACTAAATACGCACTGTGAGTATACTTGAACCCTTTTTAATCGCATTTTTGGGTGTAACATACGTTCCTAACAAATCGAACTTATCAAATGAACTATTCAGTAAATCGAATTATCACTTGCGAATAACTGTTATGCATAGATATACGTGATACTAGTTGCACATGTGCTAGGGCTCATACTCGCGACGTCCCACCACGACTAGTATAGTACTATTGCGCTCGACGGGGTCTAGTTTGCCATCGTATATTTGAGCATCGAGGACTTAGTTGGTAGTATCAGCCTTGTGAGTATATATGTCGTGCGTTACGTTTATGCCTATGGGAATTCGCTACACATTTTAATCTATTACGCTACATATCAAACCTGTATACTAGCCAATACTTTTTGTATTGACATTATTTTAACGTATGTTGCATGTTAGATCGCAGACTATTTCAAATCAAGCTAGGAAGTCTAGAACTCAACTAAAACCTAGGTTGTCGGATTTGTATTGTTCGAGAGGACCATAAATCTGTGATAACTTATGTGATTGTATTGTTTCTTAGTATGGGATAACGAATGTATTAAATATTATCGCAACATAGTTGTTGTGGATTCTCTTGAGCAATCTTATTCGCCTAGTGCCGCGCCCCGATGATTCCTCCATCGGTTGGGGTGTGACAGATTGCTATCAGAGCCATAACTATAGGGAATTAGGCAAGACTCGACCTAGTTCGGGTCGACGTCTTAGAAATCGACCTAGTCTATAGTCTAAGTACCAACAGGCCGACTCGTACGAACCAGTAGGGTTTGTATCGGGCCTACTTGATACTCTCGATCGAAATTGCTAAAAGCTACAACTTTCTGTGAACACCGCGTACTACAACTTCTCACGAAGAAGCCTTTCCTAAGGCTGGAATGCTACTTAGCCTTTCTTAAGGCTGACATAATACACGTGTTTTCGAAAATACTCACATAACGAAACCGAGTGATCCAGTAGAGACCAGGTGTGAAAGCCGAGAACTCTCGATGGGATCGCTCACTCAACGCATTTTTTTAGCACGAGAAACTTTCACCGAGTTAGGAGTGACATCCACACCTCGACGAAAGTCTCTATTTCGAAATCTAGTGGAACTCACGAATTTATTCGAAGAGCATAACCACAATTAGGAACAAAGTTGTTAAGTTAGGGGTGAAACCCCTACCTTAATAAGCCGTTCCACTCTCTATAAACTGGTTTTCAAAAAGCTCTCACCAAGGACTCAACTATCACGATAACTCGAGCCACGCGATGACTAGGAAGACGAATGCCAGGAGCTGCATCCCAGTGGAAGCATGAAACCTTCTGGGTCAACGCGCGTGCACGAACTTGTCAGGAGTAGTTGGGTTACCTTGGGTAGTCGATGCCTAAACACCTAAGGCACTCTATCACACGACCCGCCGATTTTACAACTGGTTGGAACTTTTTTACGTTTGCGTGTTTTGAAACTTTACGCTTTATCGATTCCTCGATTTACGATTTTCACTCCCTGCTTTATAAACACACAATTCGCACAGCCATCACAATCTAAAACGAAACCCGAATGTTCGCAATGAAACTAATTCATAATCTATCGCCTTCGTTCTCACTTTCATACCTCAACGCGTCCTCGCTTATTCTAAATCGACCTGTATATGTATTATTAAAAACTACATTTATATAAGTATATATATACGTATAAACAACAAGTAATTATGTGAGAACTTAGGAACTTCGTGTCTCCTATGTGGCTCCTATGTGATTCGCATTACTATTATACTATCGCATGGAGTTTTGAACGCGCTCAATCGCATCGCAAAACTCAAAAATCATTATGATCGAATCTCACTCCAAGTCTCTTCCTGTCTAGATGCCTTCCAACAACTCTACCTCGGGAATGTCGGCAAGGAGACGAGCCAAACGAAGGGACGAAAAGAGAATCGCCTCCCTTGTGGTCAAGGGAGTGGCCGAAATGATTCCCCAGATCGTCGCTCAAGTGCACTCTCTTAACAACTCTCGAGCTTCGGAAGACGTCAAGACAAAAGAGCCACAAACTACTTTTCTCTACAAACACTTCAAAGCCTGTGGCCCGATGGAGTTTACCGGTGAAGGAGGTGTATCTCAACTACTCCAGTGGTTCGACTCTATCGAAGTTACCCTTCGTCAAAGTGGGTGTCCCGATAGTTTCCGTACCACTTGCGCTACTGGAGTATTTCAATCGCGAGCACTCGACTGGTGGACCGCCGAACGAAACAAACATGGTACCTCTGCAGCTTACGCTCTCTCCTCGGATGAGCTGAAAGAGCTCATGAAGAAAGAGTACTGTCCCCCTCACGAAATTCAGAAGCTAGAAGACGAATTCTGGAAAATCAAGCAAGTCGGAGATGACAACGCGCAAGGTTCAAACAGCTTAGCATAATATGTCCAAGTCAAGTCAACACTCCCGAAAAAGCCATTCCGAAGTACATTCGCGGCTTGCCTGAGTGTGTGGGCGATTTTGTCGAAGCTGCAAGACCTGCTACCATCGAAGAAACATATCGCTTGGCCGCAGAAATCATCAACAAACGACTCATGGAAGGGTTCTTCTCAAGGAATCCTGTCAAGCAAGCTTATCAAGCAATCGCCATTAATCCTTCAGACGATCCTGTCGACGATTCTCCTGACGAATCTGCTGATGATTCTTCTGACGAATCTGCTAACGATTTCTCTGACGAATCTACAAACGATTCTTTTGACAAATCTGCCGACGGATCTTCCGACAACTCGGCCAAAGATTCTACAAGTGAGTCCTCAGACGAATCCTCCAACGACGACACCTTATCGCAAGACACCGACAAACCTAGCCACAAACGAAAGATTTCAAGTCCGAGCTCATCAACAACCGAACTGCCGCCACTGAAACCTCTTCAAGCAGTTCCGGTGTTTCCAAAACGAGCTTACACTGGAGCTCATCCCCAGTGTTACTCATGTACCTATCATCATCCAGTTGGGCTTGACTGTCGCTATTGCAATAACTGCAACCATTACGGTCACTTCACCTGCAACTGCCGCATCAAACCGCGAACCTGAGTACAACAATAGCAGCTCCAACAAAAGTCTTCAACATCAAGCATCTAGCAAGCGTTGGATAAAGTTGTAATGATACGATTTTCGACGTTAATTTCTAAGTTTTGAACATACTCTATTACTCGATGTTGCCACGATGCGTAACATTAACTCTCGTTTTCGTTTTCTCCCCCACTCTCTAATCATCGCACTTAGACTAGATTCACACGCATACTATATACTATATCATGAAATAATGTTTTTTACCCTCACTACACTCTTAGAACGAGGTACGATAAACGTGCAAGGAACGATTAATCACGGGTGCACACGGGATTATTTGTGTCAGTGCACGGAGATCGTAATGAACTCTAGGGTGCCGTAAGTGTTTCAACAAAGTATGACACCGAAACATGAAATTTAAGTAATAGGGGTAAAGCAAGGTGTGCTATACCATACTACCGAAGTTTCATGCAGAAAGTGCCATCTGGAGTTGAACGTTACTAGACCTATTATACTATTGGGATTATTTTCAACACAACACTTAATCGCAAGGCGTAACAACTAAATCGCATCATCACAAGACTTGTCGTAAGTCTGCAAACGCAGTGCAATCGTCTCATCGATGGACTCTAGGGAGTATACCTCGCTGGGCAATTGCATCGATGCAAGACTGGTCATAAGTCTGTAGCAACCGATCTCATTAAGTACATTAACGCTCATGATATTGTTTGAGTGAGGACCTATTCTACCCTCCTCAATAGCCGTGATGCGTCGTAACGTAACATAAAGCTTATTCGAAACAAAACTCGGCCAATCGCAGTCGCTTCTCGTGCGTATCTCGCAATCTCTATCGATTATTACAAGGATCACTACCACTTATTATGTGAATCGCTCTATCGCTTGCTGTATGTCACCCTATCGCCATCACCATTGCTATCGTCTACCGCTATCTGTGATATTTGTGTTAAGTTAGCACACATGACCTCGCTTCACGAGATGAAGCTCATATGGTTAAAGCAAGGTGTTTTAGTCATATCAGCGGGCCTTCATGGAAAAAGGCCATGTGGGGTCTGATGTTAGTTAAACCCTGTGGGGTAATCAATCAAATCGAACCGCATAAATCGCGCATACCTTCATCGCTTGCAATGCAACAATTGCCGCCTGTCGTAATTTGATTATCGTCGTCGTCATTGCTAGTGTTGTTTTGTGTTATTCGCTTAAGCACCTATCCGCTTATCACTTATCGTGTATCGTCTATCGCTTATTCGCGTACCGCTTATCGTTTGCTTGGTATTCAATGCAGTCTGTGTGGTGTTAGTACGCATGACATCGCTTCACGGGGCAAAACTAACCTGGTTAAACATGGTGTTTCGCCATGTTAGCTGACTCCCGTGGAAACGTGCCATGTGGGTTTAATGTGGAATCTAATCGAAATCGCGCTATTCGCTTATCACTCTTCACTTATCGTCGCTGCTTTCGCTTATAGCGTATTGTGGCGATAATTAATCGATTATTACCACGTTGCATCGCTGAACTGAGTTCGAAAACAACTTCATCACTCGGTTCGCCCTTTCAAGACTTAATCCAACCCTCCTTATTTGGATCGAGTCATTGCAATCCTGTCTGTACTATGTCGACACAGATGACACTGTCGCACGAGACGGAAGCCATATGAATAAAACATGGTGGATACGCCGCTGATACTTCCTATATATAAGTGTTTTACCCATATTGTAGAACTTTCGTGGGCCAGGGCCATGCGGGGCCGATCCTTAATTAAATATTTGATGTAATTAAAGAGGCTTGTTTACAAGAATTCTAAAACCGACCTTTTCTTACAAAATTTTTCTAAGAACTAATCAAAACTTTGGTACAAAACGAGATTTTCTTGAGACACTGATGTGACAATCGACTCAAGTCAACGCCGTGTGGCAAGAAAATTTCGTAACACAAGTTTTTAACCACTTTAAAATCTTTTAATAACCTAACCAAAACCCTTCTCATAGCACTGGTATGAACTTCGCTACAGTTAATGTCGCACCGTGAGAATATTTTCAATATTAATCAACTTTTCGAAAATTCAAAACACTTTGGAATCGCATTCTTGTGTGTGTTATCGCCTTTAATCATGCGCATCACCTTAGCTCGTCACACTCGTATAGCTTTCGCAATGCCCTCGCATGTGTATACTCAACCGATCGCTCGCTGGCTCATCGCTTTTACTCGCAACTCTCATTCGTATAAACTCTCACGACCCTACTGGTGGATTAATTTCGAGACGAAATTTCCTAAAGCAGGGGAGACTGTAACAACCCGCACTTTCGTGCGTTGTTACTACCCGATATACTCGTTACGCCTAGCACCAGAGATTCAGATCATAATGTAACTATATCGCATGCATCGCTATTCGAAGGATAAACGTATATTTTCGCAATACATTATAGCTACATCACATTACAAACACTAACACTCACGATGACATTGAGTCAGGACCTATTCTACCCTCCTCGGTGGCCGTGATGTGTCGAAACGCAGTCAACTAACGCTAACAAAGACTTTCGGGTGAGTGCTATAGCTCCAGTAGTCGTGACGATGATGACAATACGAGTGAGTGGTACCCCGTCAGTCATTGTGGCACAACACACGATAACGTTCACGATGACATCAAGAAAGGACCTATACTACCCTCCTTGATGGCCGTGAAGCATCGCTAGTAATCGCACACTCAAAACGGAAACCGACTGTTATATCGAAACTTTAAAATATCGATATGTAAATACGATCTCTAGTGTACATATATAATAATAATATAAATTAACCATAGAAAGCGCGTACTCCAAAAACTATTGCAACGCTCGAAAACGGAAGATATCCCCCACGCCGGAGTGGCCATCCGAATGGATAGCCTCATCTGAACGGATGGGCCATCCGACCCAACACCCCTCAGCCTTCTCTGATGCCTATAAATAGCACGTCACATCACTCAAACAGTGATGTGACAGATCCCACTCGACCAAGCACGCTCTAGGACCCTTTTCTCTCGATTCCTCGCGATTCCGGTAAGATTTCAACCTGAAAACTTGTACTTCTATGATCTACACTCAATTCTACATCATTCTATCTTTTAAAACTCGATATTTAACCATGAAATCTACTGATTTGAGGTGTTCTAAGGTGATGTCACCAAGAGTTCCTATGAACTTCAAAGTGTGACCTCATCCCACCATAAACGACTCAGATCTGAGTGATTTAACATGTTTTATAACAAATCTCACCTAAGAATCTATGTATTTAATCAAGGTACTGTGCAATTTTGAGTTAAACATGAGAAAAAGTCAAGAACGGCCAGATCTGATGGAACGGGGTGATTCCCGGCCGTTAGAACGGGTCGAAACTGATGGAATTTCATTTGTTAACACGAAATCACACCGTCCCAGTAAAACCACACGTATTCCTACCAAAAACACTCAAAAACGACTGATCGGGACGATAAAACAGACGTGTCATCCGACCGGATAACATGTCATCCGAACGGACCACATGTCATCTGACCGGATCACATGTCATCCGATCGGATAGCATGTCATCCGATCGGATAGCATGTCACCCGATCGGATAGCATGTCACCCGACCGGATGACTGTCATCCGACTCAATCACCATGCCATCTGATCAATTAAACAAGTCATCCGACCGGAGATGGTCTCATCCGATCGGACAGTCTCATCCGACCGGATATCCTCATCCGACCAGGAATGGTCATCCGACTGGATCAGCTCATCTGACCGGATTGACATCCGATCGAATCACCGTTAGGCCGATCATTTGACTCTTCGCGTTTAGCACGCTTACAATATCATCCGATGTCCAGGCTAACTCAAACGCACTCGCAAACGATCCAATCAAGTTATATTCTCGCCAAATACGCACTGTGAGTATACTTGAACCCTTTTTAATCGCATTTTTGGGTGTAACATACGTTCCTAACAAATCGAACTTATCAAGCGAACTATTCAGTAAATCGAATTATCACTTGCGAATAACTGTTATGCATAGATATACGTGACACTAGTTGCACTTGTGCTAGGGCTCATACTCGCGACGTCCCACCACGACTAGTATAGTACTATTGCTCCCGACGGGGTCTAGTTTGCCATCGTATATTCGAGCATCGAGGACTTAGTTGGTAGTATCAGCCTTGTGAGTATATATGTCGTGTGTTACGTTTATGCCTATGGGAATTCGCTACACATTTTAATCTATTACGCTACATATCAAACCTGTATACTCGCCAATACTTTTTGTATTGACATTATTTTAACGTATGTTGCAGGTTAGATCGCAAACTATTTCAAATCAAGCTAGGAAGTCTAGAACTCAACTAAAACCTAGGTTGTCGGATTTGTATTGTTCGAGAGGACCAGAAATCTGTGATAACTTATGTGATTGTATTGTTTGTTAGTATGGGATAACGAATGTATTAAATATTATCGCAACATAGTTGTTGTGGATTCTCTTGAGCAATCTGATTCGCCTAGTGCCGCACCCCGATGATTCCGCCATCGGTTGCGGTGTGACAAGTCACATGGCTCTGAATCTCTGGCACTAAACCCTTGAGGTACAACTCGATACGTTTGATAGGAGGATCTACCATAGTAGGACACAATGCAGCCAATTCGTTCGATCTCTTCATATACGTCATCTTCAAATTGTAAAACTCTACCTCTAGCTTATGAATGTCGTCGTGATGACAGTACCCCTCTTTGACTAGATTCTTAAAGTCATTCCATGGGGTGGCATTAGCAGCTGCCAACCCTAGCATTTGTACTTGCGCGTTCCACCGTGACAACGCAGCACCTTTGAGTGTTCCAGTAGCAAATTTCACCCTACGAGCCTCAGGGCATTCACACATCTCAAAGACAGACTCGACTTTCTCAAACCAGTGGAGAAGACCTACAGCTCCTTCTGTACCACTGAAGGTACTAGGTCGATAGTCCATAAAGATCTTGAACGTACACACGGGAGGTTGAGCATGCTGACCTGTCACGCGAGAAAGAAAAGACAAGGTTAAGCACAAGAGTTGGTTCACGAGAGTAGGATCTAAACATCTTAAGATAGGTCGGAATGGCAGGTTATACCTCCTACAAGGGCTGCTGTGAGTGCCTCAGCAACTCATTCGTTGATTAGAGCTGTCAACTGGGCTTGAGTCAAGTTCAAACGCCCCCTCATGATCTCCATATCAAAGGAAACACAAGTGAGAGAAGTGTCGCGAATGTGCGTAAGTATGGGATGACAAAAGAGAGCAAGCACACAGGGTTTCAAGCAACAATTGTTACGCTAGCTAAGCATACCATGATCAATGCACTATGCAAACTAACAGGCAGGCAATACAAATATATACCATATCACCTATTGTGTTGAGTCTTGCATGTGGAGCGAAGCGTCATTGTGGATCGTTGAGCACTGTACAGGTTATAGTCTGGTTTTGTCAAAAAGCTTTTCCCTTTTTAAAACCAAGTTCACTATAACCAATGGCTCTGATACCAATCTATCACACCCCCAAAATCCACAAGCGGATTATCACCGTAGGAGGCGTGGCTGACCAGAATCCAGCCACCAATCATATTGAACAATGTAGTTAAATAAATAAAAGTCCAACCACACAATATAATTGGTGTTCAAAACAAGTTAATCAAATTCAAGTTATCAGCGGAAGCATAAAGTTTAAATCCAATGTATAAGTTTAAAAGTTCAAATGTTTAACATGGAACTCAACAATCCATGTCCCACAACGACTCCTGCTCCCATGCAAACTCCAGCTAAGCATCTAACGACCTGTAAGCCATGTAACAACGAGTCAACAACAAAGTTGAGCTTGTTCATAGTTGGTTGTCCATTTTAAAATTGTTCCAAAAACCGTGAGTTCTTTCGAAAACCATGTATTAACCAATTCCTTGTTTCCCAAACCATAACCAGTGGGGGCTACCCCATGTTAACCACTAGACCCTTTACCATATCGACAACTGACTGGAATCATGTTTATGTGCCCTACGTCAATGTCTATCATCATTGACTAAGTGCCCTGATCCATTAGTCCACTCCCGTCCTCTGTGGCACGGTGTGAGGCTTGTCAAACCTAATAGCGCTATTTAACTAATGACTTGCTCGCCATTGGCCTGGCGATTAAGTCGATATAAAAATGAGGGACTTCATGATAGAGTTTTGTCTAGTAAGTTATATGTTGTCATCCTTCCTACGGAGGAATGGAGGTACGTAATCTACCCAAGGAGAATACGCAGGTTTAATGTTGTCATCCTTCCCATGGAGGATGGAGGTATATATTTTACCCAAGGAGAATATGCAGGTTTCGTTTTAGTTTCTTAACCTATTCCCTAACCACCAGGAATCCCATGCCTTATAGAAAGTGTGAACTCACCTTGGTTTTCTCGGTTTGTTAAGTTACTTGTTCCCAATTAATCAGTCAAAGCCTATGGTGATTCACGTATACATAATCAGTTCACATTCACAAGGTTCACGTATAACTTGTAATCACAGTGTGCATGTTCAAGCAGTGATTCTCAACTGGCACATAACAGTCACATAATTCATTCACATCCCCAGTTCACAATTATGTAATGTAACAATGCCTAACACTTAAGTATGCCATGCGTAAGAACTAGATCATGTTTTCTTTGTCATAATTTAATTATTGTTACAGTAAGTACCAAGGTTTTATTAGCAAAATCATCCATCACAGAATCAACTTAGTTCACTGTGTCTGTTTACCCTCTTGACGAAACACCCCTGTTTCGTAGTGATCCCCCATGGACGAAACTCCCAAGTTTCGTCGACATGTGTCTTTCGTCAACATGCATGAGTTACGTCGGGAAAGAAGTTTCGTCACCTGCTTAACAGTTTAAACTATGCACACACAGAAAACCCTAATCGCCATTGTTCCATTATTCCATTCATACCAATCGATTAGTTGAAATCACTACTACATTAGTTAATCCTAACTATTAACCAATTCATCATTTAACCATCTCATAATTGATTTACAGATCAACCGTTCATAAGTATCATTCAAATCAAGCAATTAAACCTCGACACACATAACCATCATAACCATCTAACTATTTACCCTAATCATGCCACTAAGCGTCATAGCCAAGAAAATCATCATCATCATCAATAATCTGTTGGTTTGCCAGATTTTGTAACTATCCTTAACCATATTCAAATCAAACTATAATTCATAACATTAAAATCAGTCATGATATATCAATCATGTGCAAATGATTATACCAAATACATATCAAACAGGTTAAACCGAAACATCACATACTAACCGGATGTAAGTTGAGAGCGAAAGGATTTCAAGAGTGATGATCGCCGTCGGGTGCAAGGGAGAGGAAAAGAGTGCACAGGGTTTGCCGGTTGTGATCTTACGTAAAAGAATGCGAATAAAAGGTATATATAACTGATGTTTTTGGGCCTCACCTGGGCCACGAGCCCACACCACGAAACATCATGTTTCGTCGGGGTGTGTGTGGTGAAACTTCATTGTTTCGTCGAGATGGGGTTGTGGTGAAACCCCTAGGTTTCGTGGAGATAGTTTATGGCGAAACACTCAAGTGTTTCGTCATTTACGGTTTTAATTGCAAACAGTTTAATTTGTTCATTTCACAAAAAAAATATAACAATTCAGTAATCATGCCAACTCTAGTCTTTCAAACAGTAACACATCACATAACACAATATCTCCAACATATAACAAACGTGCACAATTACAAAGCAAACAAGTTATGCAAACACAGTTGTGAAACAAATAACGTGTCGAGGAAAGACCTTGAAAACTCAGGTTGTCACATCGTAGTTACTGAGGAAGCTAGTTAGGTTGCATGTTTTCCTGGTTTTCCTGGGGTGTCACAGAAGACATGAAGATTGAAGCTGTTTCATCAATATCAAAGCTCAATTCATCATCTTCTACTCACATCTTCTTCTACTTATCTTCTACATTTTCTTATTGAGCTTAAAACTTAGATCTATGAAGTTTTAACGATTAAAATTGGATAAATTTTGAATATGTTGTGTGAAAAACGTTTTTGAACAATCCTACAAAGTTTTAGATCAAAATTCAAAAAAATTGTACTCAAATCAGTGAAAGCCCATGAAAAATGTGACTTTGTTCTTCACAGCTTAGCTTCGTATGAAGCCACAGTTCAACTTCGTACCACTTTAGCAGTTGTAATATTGTAAAGTTTGGCTTCGTACAAACCTAGAAAACTTGGTTTGTGAGAATTTAAATACCTTCGTATTAAGCCACATCTAGCTTCGTAAGAATGCATAATTTTGTCTGAAGAGTTTATTGTTGCTGCTTCGTACGAAGGCATCATTCCAGCTTCGTACGAACTGACTGTCTTGGTTATTTTTACTTCCGAATTGTCTAAGTGTTTGTTTGTTTGCAGGTAATCATGGCTGAAGAATTTTATAACGCGTTTTATAACGCATTCACTTCCGAGTCCTTCACACCCCAACCGATGGCGGAATCATCGGGGCGTGACACTGAGTGAAACAGATTGTTCAAGAGAATCCACAACAACCACTAAAACGTTAATATCCCATACTACTAACAGATAAAGTAAAAATAGTTATTACAAATAATTGCCTCAAAAACAAGCAAACTGTTTTAACAACTCATAAATTATTTGTGGCTTTATAGACCACCTAAACTTGATTTCATCACAACAAGCAAGCATCCTAAACACCTGTCACATACGTTAAAAAAAGGTCAATACACATAGTGTAAAGGTGAGCATACAAGTTTAATAGCATATAGTAGCGAAATCGATTTACGCATAACCGACATGTAACACGTAGAAATGTGGAGCGAGTAAGCTATCGACAATGACATATGCATAGATATGACTGTGAGTTGTAGAATGCGCAACACATATCACCACTGTGACACGTGAAGAAATACCCTTAACAACCCCTGTCCACAAAAGGTGCTGAGTCCAAACTATAGTACTATCGTTGCTAAGGTGTCAGGCAACAATCACTGTGTAAACATAACATACAAGCATTCATCGAAAACACGTATAACATGCAGAGCGGTTAGCGTAAAAAAGTGGTTGCATTGTTTGTAGATGTGATTTGATTTATGTAACGTATGTAACACCCAAAAGTGTGTAAAGCAAAAAGTGATCGAGTATACTCACAGTTCGTGTTTACTAAATAAACATAATCTTGGATTGAAGGGAGCGCTGGAGAGTTATCCTGATCACAGTACGATAGTATAAGCGTTGAACAGTGCGTAAAGTAGCGTGTCGGGTGTGATGAATAATTGGATGGTGGTTCAATCGGATGGCTATCCGGACGGATGACCGTTCGGTTGGATGGTCATTCGACTGAGGGAGGTGTGTTTGTAAAATGTTGAACTTTTGAAGTTTTCGTTGTAGTATAAATAAAGTCATTCGATCGGATATTCATCCGGACGGATGGACGTTCGATTGGATGGCTATTCGTTTGAAACTGATATTCTCTGAAGTTTTGAAAATTTGTTTTAGTGTTGGGATTATAAGTCACCTGGTCGAATACTCGTTTGATCGAATGGTCATCCAATCGGATGGCTATTCGGTCGAGCAACTGCTGGTTTGAAACTTTGTGAAATTTATTTAAGTTGAAAAGTTTACCGTTGGTGTGACAATGTTTTAAACAACGGAAATCCCATCAAGTCCAACTCGTCCGATCGGATGGGAATCACCTCGTTCGATCAGAACCAACTGTTCTTGACAGAGTTTCATATTCAACCCGTGAATCAGTCGTCTCTTTGATAAAAATCCATTCTCAGGTCGGATCGCCACTAAAGAATGAGTGGAGAGTCCGAACGGGTCCAGATTCTAACGGTTTTGAGTAAAAAGTGAAGAATGTTGAAGAAAAGTTAGAAATTGTTGTTATATATTTAGATTTAGCTGAAATTGGTGTAAAATCATATGGAAATCCTTTAGATCTGAACCGTTCTTGGTGGGATGAGGTCACACTTCAGTGTTCATGAGAACCCATGGTGACGTCACCCTAGAACAGCTCAAAACCAGGTGATTTCACGGTGAAAAGTTGTGATTTGATGGAGAAGATGATGACAAAGTGTGTAATGAAGATGAAAGTTCAAGATTTAGAGTGAAAACTTACAAGAATCGCGAGGAATCGAGAGAAAAGTGGCTGAAAGTGCACGGGTCTGAGGGAGATGTCACATCAATGAACAGTGATGTGACAGGAGGGGTATTTATAGTGTGAGAGGAGAAGAGGCAGTGCAGAATTAATGGGTATGACGACTGTTCGATCGGATGGCCATCCGATCGGATGGTCATCTGGTCGGATGTCCATTCGACCGAATGGTCATCCGTTCGGACGGCTCGCGTGGGTTAGATTTTGAAGTTTTGTTTCATGTGTTGAGCGTTGCGTTGCGTTTAAGCGAATTGCGAGTAAGCGATGTGATAGTTTTAAACAATAGTTACACATATAACACAACTAACACATAACAACATACAAGTAAGAAATTCTGCGTTTAGCGTTTGCGATGAGATTGCGTTTGCGAATAACACCTTTAAAATATATAAACATGCACAGGTAAAGCACATAATAACACGCACACATAGAACAATACCAATAATTGCGATTTGAGCTGCGACGCGATAGCGATGTAATAGCATTAAGTAGATTAGTGTTTAATTGTGTTTATCGCATTGTTACTTCACAAATAATAAATCGTAATATAAAATAGCGTTAACCAAGGTATTGATTATCGGGTTCGAGAGTACAAGCAATAATTAAGTAAGAAATGACAGATCTGAACGTTGACATTTCTTGACTTTGACTTTGACTTGTACTTTGACTTCAAAAGTCGGGTTATTACAGCCTCCCCTATTTAGGGAATTTCGTCCCGAAATTAAGGCGCAGGCGTAAAGAAGAGTTGTGGATACTTGGCCTTCATATCACTCTCGAGTTCCCAGGTGAACTCGGCTCCGTGTTTACCTTCCTAGCGAACCTTCACTATGGGAATGCGTGAGCGTCAAAGTTTCTTGGTCTCTCGGTCCATGATCTCGACTGGTTTTTCCACTAAGTGTAATGTTTCGTCCACTTGTAGATCCTCAAGAGGAACATGTAAATTCTGCTTGGCTAGACACTTTTTAAGGTTCGAAACATGGAAAGTCGGGTGGGCGTTGCTGAGTTCCTCCGGTAATTCGAGTCTGTAGGCCACTTTGCCAATTCTTTCAAGAATCTTAAAAGGTCCAACAAATCGAGGCGCGAGGTTTCCTTTCTTGCCGAATCGAATCACCCCCTTCCAAGGTGAAACCTTTAGAAGTACGTGATCACCAACGTCAAATTCAAGGGGCTTGCGCCGTTTATCGGCGTAACTCTTTTGACGACTCCGGGCTTTCAAAGGGTTGTCTCGTATCTGGAGGATCTTGTTAGTCATTTCTTGTAATAACTCAGGACCGGTGATTTGTGCATCTCCGATCTCGTGCCATATAATAGGCGTTCAACATTTTCTTCCATATAATGCCTCAAATGGTGCCATTTGAATGCTAGAATGATAACTGCTGTTGTATGAGAATTCGACTAAAGGTAAATGCGAATCCCAATAACCACCGAAATCTATCACACACGAGCGAAGCATGTCTTCAAGGGTGCGAATCATGTGTTCAGTCTGACCGTTGGTTTGGGGATGGAAAGCGGTACTGAGATTAAAAGTAGTACCGAGAACAGATTGAAACGTTTCCCAAAGGCGCGAGGTAAATTGACCATCGCGGTCAGAGATGATATCACGAGGTGTCCCATGATCGCGGTCAGAGATGATATCACGAGGTGTCCCATGTCGACAAATGATTTCGTCGGTGTAGATTTGGGCTAATCGTTCTACCTTAAAGTCTTCTCGTATCGGCAGAAAATGAGTAGATTTAGTAAGACGATCAACGATAACCCAAATGCTACTGTGACCTAATGGTGTGAGCGGAAGTTTTGTTATGAAGTCCATAGCTATACTCTCCCATTTCCACATAGGGATCTCAGGTTGCACGAGTAAGCAAGAGGGCCTTTATTGCTCAGCCTTGACTTTTGAACAAGTCAGGCACTTCGAAACATAGATAGCGATATCCTTCTTCATTCCAGGCCACCAATACCGAAGACGAAGGTCATGGTACATCTTGTCGGCACCGGGATGAATGGAATATCGGGACTTGTGGGCTCCAGTCAACAATATCTCCCAAAGGTTCTTGCGACCGGGGATCCAGATGCGATCGAGATAGTAATAGATACCATTCGATTTGGTGACAAGTTGGGGTTCAGCACCACACTTCTTCATTTCCTCTTTCAAGGTGTTCTCAATGAAGCAGGCATGCTGAGCGTCATGAATTAGAGCTTCATGGTCGTGCTGGGCTTGAGTATTACGAACACTATGCAAATAGCTTCGTCTGCTGAGAGCATCGCCAACGACATTTGCTTTGACAGGGTGGTAACGAATCTCATAGTCGTAATCATTGAGGAGTTCATCCCATCTGCGTTGGCGCATATTCAGTTCCTTTCTGGTTTAAGATGTGTTATAGGCTCTTATGGTCGGTGAAGACCGTACACTTGGTACCTTAAAGGTAGTGTCGCCAAATCTTTAACGCAAAAACAATTACACCAAGCTCCAGATCATGGGTTGTATAGTTCCTCTCGTGGATCTTGAGCTGTCGAGAGGCATACGCGATAACCTTGTCTCGTTGCATAGACACAACCTAGACCGAGGTTAGAGGCATCGGAATAGACTACGAAGTCATCGTTTCCATCAGGTAACGCGAGGATAGGAGCGTTGTAGAGCATACACTTGAGAGTTTGAAAGGCTTCCTCTTGTTCAGTTCCCCAAACAAAAGTCTTGTCTTTATGCATCACGGAGGTAAGTGAAACGACGATTTTTGAGAAATCAGCGATGAATCGACGGTAATAGCCCGCCAATCCGAGGAACGAACGAACTTCGGACGGGGATTTTGGTGTAACCCAACACTTAAAAACTTCAATCTTCGTACGATCGACGTGTATACCTTGACTATTGATGATGTGACCGAGGAATTGAACCTCCTCAAGCCAAAATTCACACTTGGAGAACTTGGCATAGAGTCGATTCCCTTGGAGTAATTCGAGAACCAAGCGTATATGCTGTGCATGTTCGGATTTCAATTTCGAATAGATAAGGATATCATCGATAAACACGATGACGAAGCGGTCGAGAAAGGGTTTACACACGCGATTCATCAAATCCATGAAAACCGCGGGTGCGTTGGTTGACCAAAGGGCATAACGACGAATTCATAATGGCCGTATCGGGTTCGAAAAGAGGTTTTATGTATATCTTCCTCCTGGATTCGTAACTG
Source organism: Helianthus tuberosus (assembly GCA_030545235.1). Taxonomy (NCBI): domain Eukaryota; kingdom Viridiplantae; phylum Streptophyta; class Magnoliopsida; order Asterales; family Asteraceae; genus Helianthus; species Helianthus tuberosus. Next base: position 155,938,751 of record CM060409.1, read on the forward strand.
ATGATAACCTGAGCGTAAGTCGGTCTTTGAGAAACACGTAGCACCTTGCAATTGATCAAACAGATCGTCGATTCATGGTAAGGGATAGCGATTCTTGATAGTTAGCTTATTAAGTTCCCTAAATCGATGCACATCCGGAATGATCCGTCCTTATTTTTGACGAAAAGGACAGGTGCACCCCAAGGAGAGGTGCTAGGGCGTATAAAGCCTTTATCAAGCAATTCCTGGAGTTGACTCAAAAGTTCTCGCATTTCAGACGGGGCGAGGCGATAAGGAGCTTTAGCAATAGGGTTGGCTCCAGGAATGAGGTCGATATGAAAATCAATATCACGACTCGGGGGTAAACTAGGTAAATCATCAGGAAAGACAGCAGGAAAATCATGAACCACAGGCACCTTTTCTATTGACTTCTTTTCCTTTTCCCCCGCTACTATGATGTATGCCAAGAAAGCTTTGTATTCCTTGCGGAGATACTTGCTCGCTTGAATGCACGACATGAGTTTAAGATTCTTCGATGACACTTCGCCATCGACACAGAGTTGGTCACCATTAGCAAGAGAGAAACGAATCATTTTATCAAAACAAACGACTTCAGCATGATTTTCGCGAAGAAAATCCATGCCTACTATGATATCAAAACTACCAAGATACATCAGAATAAGATCGATCGAGAAGACGTGAGTGTTGAGTTCAAGCGTACAATCACGGAGAACAGAACTAACAGTGACGTTTCTTCCAGTGGCAATTTCTATGTCGAACGTCGTTGGGAGGTTAGCGCGTTTACGATTTAGGAGCTTTTCGAATTCTAACGATACAAAACAGTTATCGGCTCTAGTATCAAATAAAAACGAAGCATATATACCGTTGACAAGAAACGTACCATTGACAACATTGTTGTCAGTTTGCGCCTGGCGGACATTGATGTTGAATGCTCTGCCGCGGGCTGCTGGTTGAGCTGGCTGCTGCTGATGATGTTGCTGCGCTGGTTGCTGTTGTGGCTCTTGCTTCACCACTCGGTTCGGGCAGACATTTGCGAAGTGGTTAGGATCACCACATGCGAAGCAAACTCGTGTGTGAGCAGGAGCTGCTTGAATACCCTAAGGATTGGGAAGAGGAGCTGGAAGTGTAGGAGGAGCTTGAACTTGAGCTTGAGCTTGATGAGGACCAGTACGGCAGTTAGCGGTAAAGTGTCCGTAAAGGTTGCAGTGGACACAAAATCGGCATGCGATCCCAATAGGATGATGGTAAGTACAAGTAGGGTACAGAGGGTGCGGACCGGTATACGCATGCTTTGCCGGCGGTGCGTTGGTCATGGGTGCAGCTACTTGGTGGTTCTGGTTCTAGGGTTGAGCAGGGACAACATTGAGAGGAGCAGCGGTGACAACATAGTTCTTGTGGTTGTTTTTGTTGTTCTTGCGCTTGCGGTGTGAAGATTTTGACCCTTGATATGCGGCGGTTTCAGGAGTGGGAGTAGCGGTGACTTGGTGGAGACTTTTGGTGGTGTTCTTGAAGTAACCAGCCATAACTCGCTTATCATTGATTTCTGTAGCGAGTTGACAAGTCTCTTCGATGGTGGTCGTCTTGGCGGCTTGCACGAAATTAGCAACACAATCAGGTAAAGCGCGGATGTATTTCTTGATTGTGAAGTCGGGAGTTGAGACTTGGCCGGGACAGATGATGCTAAGGTGCTTAAAGCGAGTAGTAAGGCCAGCATTGTCGCCACCTTCTTGCTTAATGTTCTAAAACTCGTCCTCCAGCTTCTGAGCTCTTGTGGGGTACATAATTCTTTCATCATGATTTCCTTCAATTCCTCCCAAGAAAGCCCATAGGCTGCGTCGTTACCTCGCCTGTTTCTTTCGGCAGTCCACCAGTCTAAAGCCCTGGACTGGAAAACGCCAGTTGCGTTAATAGTGCGGAGGTTGTCTGGACATTCGCTTTGGCGAAGAGTGACTTCAATCGAGTTGAACCATTGAAACATGGCGTTGGGCCCGTCTTCACCAGTGAAGTCTTTGGGGCCACTTGCCTTGAACTGCTTAAAGCTAAAAGTAGCTTTTGGAGAGCCAGTCCTAGATTCCTCAGATGACTTGCTACCGATTTCATTGATTTCGTTGACGATTTGCGGAATGACCTTAGCCATTTTCTTGGCGACTAGCGAGGCGATGCATTTGTCAGCGTGGTTGCGGCGGGTAGCGCGAGAAGTGTGTGAACCGAATGACGACATTATCGGCAACAGACATCGCCATAGGATTCAGACATGATATAATCGAATCTCACCTCACAAATATACTTATTATTACTAGATAAAGCATCAGGAACACGTCTACACATAGGCATATAATCACGTAGGCAAACCATCCAAATAAACACGTAAGCATGTAAGCACATAAGCATGTAGAGCACGGAAGCACATATTCAACTATATTTTGCACGTATTCACCTACATATATTGGACGTATTCACCTATCATTCAAGGCTGCGAAACGCGATCGAGAGTAGCGAGTGCGAATAACACAGCGAGCAGTATAGCGTAAGCGAGTAACATAGCATACGATTTGTTAGCGTTTTGAGATAATAGTGCAGTGCAAGTTGTGCCTGTTTACCAGTGCAGCGAGTGAAAAGCGAATAAGTCTCCAAAATCAAAACACATAAATAAGTAAACACATAAAATCACATAAAACACATAAAAATCACGCATAAAAGCGGTAAAGCGTAAAAGCAGCGATTGCGGGCTTGAAATCGAAAATAGAGTGTCTGGGTGTGAGACATCGACTACCCAAAGTGATTTAACTATTCTCAAGGACTTCGAGTACACGCTTTGGCCTAATAGATTGTGCTCTTTTACTGACATATGGTGAACGGCACGCAACCTTTCGGTTAATACGTGAATTGAGTCGTTGGAATCCATCAAGATTTTGGTGAGAGTTTTGTAAAACCAAAACAGGGAGCGGAACAAGTCGTTAAGATGCGGGTTTCACCCCTAACTTAACAACTAAAATCCTAGTTGTGTGATAGAATCACGAGATAGAGAGGGAGAATTTCGTCGAGATATGGATTTCACTCCTGACTCAACGCAAATTCTCGTGTTTATAGTAAAAATGCACGTCGGGCGAGTGATCTGATCGAGAGTTTGCGGTTTTCACACCTAATCTCAACCCAATCACTCGTTTATTTTTGAAAACCGTGTTTGGTGTCCGCCTTAGGAAAGGCGATAGTGCGTTTCCAGTCTTCAGAAAGACTGGCTTTGCGCGAAGCTATAGTATGCGGTGTTTACACAAGAATAAGTTCGAGAAGGTAACATAAATAGGCTCGCGCAGAACCCCTACTTGGTTCGCACAAGGCGGTCTGTTGGTACTTAGACTATAGACTAGGTCAACACTAAGACATCAACCCGGACTAGGTCGAGTCTTGCCTAATTCCCTATAGTTATGGCTCTGATACCAATCTGTCACACCCCAACCGATGGCGGAATCATAGGGGTGTGGCACTGAGCGAAACAGATTGTTCAAGAGAATCCACAACAACCATTAAATTACCAAATCCTTAACGTTCATATTCCGTATTACTAACAGATAAAGTAAAAATAGTTATTACAGATAATTGTCTCAGAAACAAGCAAACAGTTCCGACAACTCATAAATTATTCGTGGGTTTCTAGACCACCTAAACTTGATTTCATCACAGCAAGCAAGCATCCTAAACACCTGTCACATACATTAAAAACATGTCAATACACATAGTGTAAAGATGAGCATACAAGTTTAATAACATATAGTAGCGAAAGCTATTTACGCATAACCAGCATGTAACACGTAGAAATGTGGAGCGAGTAAGCTATCGACAATGACATATGCACAGACATGACTGCGAGTTGTAGAATGCGCAACACATATCACCACTGTGACACGTGAAGAAATTCCTTTAACAACCCCTGTCCATGACAGGTGCTGAGTCCAAACTATAGTACTATCTTTGCTAAGGTGTCAGGAAACAATCAGTGTGTAAACATAACATACAAGCATTCATCGAAACACACGTATAACATGCAGAGCGGTTAGCGTATAAAAGTGGTCGCATTGTGCGTCGATGTGATTTGATTTAGGTAACGTATGTAACACCCAAAAGTGCGTAAAGCAAAAAGGGATCGAGTATACTCACAGTTCGTGTTTAATAAATAAACACAATCTTGGATTGAAGGGAGCGCTGGAGAGTTAGCCTGATCACAGTACGATAGTATAAGCATTGAACAATGCGTATAACAGCGTGTCAGGTGTGATGAATAATCAGATGGTGGTTCAATCGGATGGCCATCCGGACGGATGGTCATCCGGACGGATAACCGTTCGGTCGGATGGTCATTCGACTAAGGGAGGTGTGTTTGTAAAATGTTGAACTTTTGAAGTTTTCTTTGTAGTATAAATAAAGTCATTCGATCGGATGGTCATTCGGACGGATGGCCGTTCGATCGGATGGCAATTCGTTTGAAAATGATATTCTCTGAAGTTTTGAAAATTTTTTTAAGTGTTGGGATTATAAGTCACCTGGTCGAATAGTCGGTCGATAGGATGGTCGTCCGATCGGACTGCTATTCGGTCGAGCAACTGCTGGTTTGAAACTTTGTGAAATTTAGTTAAGTTGAAAAGTTTGTTGTTTGACGGAGACGGTGTGACAACGTTTTAAACAACGGAAATCCCATCAAGTCCAACTCATCCGAACGGATGGGAATCACCCCGTTTGATCAGAACTAACTGTTCTTGACAGAGTTTCATATTCAACCCGTGAATCGGTCGTCTCTTGGATAGAAATCCATTCTCAGGTTAGACCACCACTAGAGAATGAGTGGAGAGTCCGAACGGGTCCAGATTCTAATGGTCTTGAGTAAAAAGTGAAGAATGTTGAAGAAAAGTTTGAAACTGTTGTTATATGTTTAGATTTAGCTTAAATCGATGTAAAATCATATGGAAATCGTTTAGATCTGTACTGTTCTTGGTGGGATGAGGTCACACTTCTGTGTTCATGAGAACCCATGGTGACGTCACCCTAGAACAACTCAAAACCAGGTGATTTCACGGTGAAAAGTTGTGATTTGATGGAGAAGATGATGAGAAAGTGTGTAATGAAGATGAAAGTATAATATTTAGAGTGAAAACTTACAAGAATCGCGAGGAATCGAGAGAAAATTGGCTGAGAGTGCACGGGTTGGAGGAAGATGTCACATCAATGAATAGTGATATGATAAGAGGGGTATTTATAGTGTGAGAAGAGAAGAGGCGGTGCAAAGTTAATGGGTCGGACGGCTGTTCGATCGGATGGCCATCAGATCTGATGGGCATCTGGTCGGATGTCCATTCGACCGAATGGTTGTCCGTTCGGACGGCTCGCGCGGGTTAGATTTCCAACTTTCATTTCGTGCATTGAGCGTTGCATTGTGTTTAAGCTAATTCTGCGTTTAGCGTTTGCATTTCGTGCGATAATTTTAAACAATAGTTACACAAATAACATAACTAACACATAACAACATACAAGTAAAAAATTCTGCGTTTAGCGTTTGCGTGAGATTGCGTTGAGAAAATGTTGCGATTGAGTTTACGAATAACACCTTTAACATATATAAATATGCACAAGTAAAGCACATAATAACACGCACATATAGAACAATACCAATAACTGCGATTCGAGCTGCGATGCGATAACGATGTAATAGCATTAAGTAGATTAGCGTTTAATTGCGTTTATGGCATTGTTACTTCACAAATAATAATTCGTAATATAAAATAGCGTTAACCAAAGTATCGATTATCGGGTTCGAGAGTACAAGCAATAATTAAGTAAGAAATGACCGGTCTGAACGTTGACATTTCTTGACTTTGACTTTGACTTCAATAGTCGGGTTGTTACAGAGTCATCCGAAACAACAAATGTTACACCAAAAAGTATTTCAAAAGCTATAAACGATAATATAGACATGAGAACTTTTATGAAACTCACTCAAAACCACCAAAACTTGATATTATCAAAGATTATACATGGTGGAAAGAGAGGTTTATTAACTGGGCAAACGCATATGCTCATGAGTGTTGGTTTTGTATGGAATTCGGGTATAAAAGGCCAGTAGATGATAAAAATGAAGAAGTTCCAATAGCAAGTTTAAAAACTGAAGATAGAAAGGAGTTTTCTCATGAACAAAGGATGATCGCTCTAATCCAACAATCGATCAGAGATGACATTTTTGCATTACTAAATCATGACAGGTCATCAAAATTTGTGTGGGAAGCGTTGCATGTGAAAGCAAAGGGAGGAAAGCAAATTAAAAGAATAAAATATCATTGCTTAAAAAAGAATTTGATTTATTTGATTGTATAAAAGGTGAAACCGTGAGACAAATGATTGAGAGATTTTGTCATCTTAAAACTGAACTCGACAGATTTGGGATTACAAAAACCAGAGAAGAGATCATTGACAAAGTTATTGAAGCTTTACCACGTGCAGATCATTGGCAGACATTTGTCTTTATTTTGAAAAATGATGCATTGTTTGATGAGATTACTTTGGATATATTGATTGAGAAGATTGAGAGTCATGAGCTAGAGTTACAAAAACAGAATAAAATGAGCAGCTCTACTTATCAGCAAAATGTGGGTCTTTACTACAGGGGAAGCGTACCTTCAACCATTCAGTCTCCAAAGATTGGTACAACTTTTAGTGTTGAAAAGTCAAAAGATTCACAGAAGAGCTCATCAAGTTTTAATCCAGGTTATCATTCCTCTTCGACAACATCAAATGTAGAAGAACCCAATGAGATTTAGTGTAACATTGCTTTGAAGTTGAAAAATTCTCCAACAATGAGTATCAATGCAGCTAAACAACAAATGAGTTTCCTAGCATCGATTCTTGAATCGTACGAGAGTCTGGTAGCAGGGAGAAAGGGAATTCCTGAATTGACAAAAGAAGATTATGATCAGATAGATCCAGAGGATATGGAACTCATTGATATCAGATGGTGTTTGGCTAGTGGCATTCGAAGAGAGCAACGTTTTATGGAGATAACAGGGAGACATGATCTTGGCGGTTTGATAAGCACCAAGCTAGGGTTTGATAAGTCGAAGTTCACATGTTTCCGGTGTATACAAAAGGGTCATTTTAAAAGAGAGTATGTTTGTGACAACTAGCAAAAATAATGGTAATTCCATACAACTTAAGCACTTGATTTAACGTTTAATTACGCTCATTACGATTTAATTATTGCATGATTAGGTCGTATAAAGTCTAGCAATCATAGAAAATGGTTATATATGTCAAACAATATTAATACGAATGCCACGTCGCGAGAAAACTGCAAACTATGTCCTAATATGTTGGCAAAATGCTAAAAACACTATTCACCTGAACACACTATTCATGCCAGCAAGTTCCGAAAACTGTCTGAACGAGCGACAAAAGGCATGACGCACTTTATAGATGAAATACAAATAAAAATCCATAATTAGGGACACTAAACACTAAAACACAATAACTTTTTGGTAAATGCACATAACTACGCTTTGTCCGTTCCGCTCTAAATTATAACAAAATAAAATGTTTGCGACACTAAAATCCAGTATTTTAATGTCCGTAGGACTTGAAAATAATAGTTTACAACATAAATAAGCTTAGGGATATCAATGGGATAACCGAAACATAAAATCCCGGTGTTACACCACAACTTTCACACATTGTCTAAGTTCGAGCCGTTAGGCGAATAAATTATATTCCTACCATCCAATCTCCTAAACTAAAAGGTTAGCGGACTAGTTAGCGATATTTTGGCGTTGTAAACACCTTGAATAAATGCCATAACATCGATGGTAAAATAAAACCATAGCCCCCGGTACTACAATACAGCTTTCGTATATCACCCGATATCGAACCGGTGAGCGAACTAGTGGTATTTTTACCATCCAAAACTTATACCCACTAAATTAATAAACTAATTGGACTTCATTAAACACCCTAAACTAACATTAATGGGCTAATGGTACAAGACTCCTAGTAAATACCTAAACGAATATCTATCCATCCTACATCATGAAAACAATCGGCTCACATGGGGGCCCACCCAAATCAATCTAAAGCTTGAAAGATGATAGAAAATGATGGATTCAAGTATGGCTACTAGAAATCTTTCTTGACTTTGTGGACATGCAAATCTTCTACAATAATAACTACAATACCTCCACTATAATTTGCAACAATCTCACAAACCAAACACTTTTCTTTCCCTTCCTCACCTCACGGATCACACATACACACATACAACACCCATTTTGATTTGAAGAACACCACATTTTAGGCATCAAAATCCCATTTCAAGAACATCTAAAAAGCTAGCAAGCATGGAGAGCCATTAAGGAACACTTTGGAGCTTTATTTTCTTTTTAATCTTCATTCTAAGCTTGTGCAAAAGGTAAGCCCCTTTCTTACCATTTTTAAGCTTAATATTATGTAAAGATCACAGAAGTACTTGTTGATCACCTTGAAAATCAAGAAAAATCTAACATAAAACCCTAATCATAACTTAAAAACTTACTAAACATGAAGTATTATGTGATTATTATGTGTATTAGGGGGTTGATTAAGTTATATGATCATGTTGATTTTGGTTAAAGTAGGTTGCTTAACTTAGGATTTAAGATGATCATGTTGTATGTTTAGTGTAGTAATCTAGATTAGTGATGATCTTGTTACATTAGGCCTAAAAATGTGATTTAAACAACTAGAGGTTTAAATTAAGAAAGATCATCACCATTATATTCATGAGGTTTACATGTAAGTTTCCATACTTGAAAGATTAAGGATTTTAATGGACTAAACTTGATGATTAAGAAATAATAAGTGTGATTTTTAAATAAAACAAGTGATTTAATAATTGGTTATAAAAACTACACTTAAAAAGTCTTAACTGACATAAAAGTCTTGAATTTTTTTTAGGAAATTTAATGTGTAAAAGCCCATGAATTAGGGAAATAAATGGTAGTATTTGTTACTTGAAAGTTGTATTTTGATGAGATTAGTAGGTTGATGATGATTGTAAATTGAAAAATGGTTTTAAACGCGTTTTGAAAACATGGGAAAACGCCTTAGTTTAGGGGAAACTATGGCGAAATTTTCTAAAAATCTAATCGTGATTAAATATAGATTAACAGGGTGATTAACCAGGTTAAACGTGATTAGTAGCCTTAATTGTCATTATGGAAGTTTTGATGAAAAGGTTTAAGCCTAAATGTTTTGGTCAAAAAATCTGTTGAGGATATTGCAACCAAACTCTATGTTACGGGGTATGATGCTAACAATGTAGAACAATAACAAGGATCACTTCAATGTAAATTGCCGAAATGACACAAGGATTTATACGGGGAAAAAGCCCTTGATCAAGAGTTGATCTCCGGCACAAAAAACCCCGGGTGATGGAAACTACCGATCACCAAGCTCAAATAAATGAATAAATGTTTACAACTTCGGATAGTAACGAGCTAGGTACAAGGATCACTATCGTGAAATATGTAAATGTGAGTGAAAACGAATGAATGTTCGTCGAGAGCTTCAAGTGTGCGAGTATATGAGTGTGTGTAGCTGTAAAAAATGACTCAGTGTTTTCTACTAGCTCGTTACCCCTTTTAAAATAGAAATTTAACTACCAAACTAACTATCCGACTTTTGTGCCAAGCCCTCACGTTCTCCATAACGTCCATTTTTAGCTAAGCACGTGCAGAATAGTTTGGGAATATTCTCCAGGAATGTCGCCAAGACTTGGTCAAGCTGGTTATACCTGCGAGATAGTACAAAACATAAGTAAACAATCGTCAGTACGAGGATCCTTAAAGTGATCCATGATCCTGATCCTAAAGCTCTTCTGAGGATCACCACCTGTCACAGAAGTAAGGATCACTAGTTAGGATAACGAATAAGGATCACTAATTGTTAGAAAATCCTCCCCTAACAATTGCCCCCAAAATATAAGGAGTTAAATTGTAAATATGTGAGTTATATTTTACTGATCTTATCCGCAACAAACTAACGGATATATAGCCGTTAAAATAGAACTAGCCGTTGCGATCATGACGTCACGGAAGTGACAATCCTGCAGAATCATAATTATAAATAGAGATATAGATAGGATCATTATGCATTCAAATTCGAAAGAAACTCCCTTTAAATTCTCAGTCGACGATCAACCAGGTATTTCTTTCTCCTCTTTCTTCCTCTCTTACTCTGTTTTTCTTTCTTTATCTCCGTCACTTCGAAAATGTTGCTCCGAAGTTCACCGGCCAAGGATCACCCAAAGAACAGTCCTCCGAAAAGCCAGGGGATCATTGAAGACTCTATTAAAGAACGCTGCTGCTTCAATGATGCTCAGATAGATAGGATCCGCTACTGCTTTCCGGCGAACACCGAACTTAGGCCTTTTGACCCCAATGCCCTGAGCGATCATATCTCCGATAAATGGGTTGCTTTCCCCGTCACTCCTTTCTCCATAGGCTATACATATCCTTTTCCAGCCTTCACCCAATCTTTCTTTTCCCTAACCGGCATCTCTTATATCCAAGCCATGCCGATGATTTGGAGGGTTTTGTTCACCCTTGAAAGGATCATCGATCAGGAGGGAATAGATCTAGGAATGGTAGAGCTTGGAGAACTGTATGATCTTACCACCTTTGGCTCTCACCGTTATTTGTTCAAACGTAAACCCGGTGAGGAACACCCGATCTTCAAAGCCACCAAGAATGATGCTAATTGGAAACGGCGCTTCTTTTTTATCAAGAGAGATTCCATCCAGGATGGAAAGGATCTTCCTAAAAAATGGGCTACCCATGGTAGGATGGAGGATCCTGAGAAGGATCACCAGGAACTTTCTTTTGATATAAGGATAACTTATATTTTTGCTTTCTTTGTATGCAGCTATCACCGTCTCACACCTCAAACTGTCCCCTGCTGCTAAGGAAAGGCTCCTCGCTTTCAAGAAACTTGATCCTGAGACAAGAACTTTCAAGACAACAACCCAAGATTCACAGGAGGTATCCTCAGGCTCTGTCACAATGTCAAGTAAGTATCCTTGTTTAAAAATTAAATAGTGAAATATGAACTAAGAAAAGATACTTATCTTGTTTTAATTGTGTAGGTGCTGGAAAATCTGCCAAGCCTGTTTCCCAGTTCAACACGGCTGACCTTGATGTCGTACGATCCAGGAAGAAAAGATCCACTACCAGTCCTAGCATCTCCATTCCAAAGGCACCCACCAAAGGAAAGGGTGTCAAGAAGAGGAAAACTTCTGATGCCGAGGATCTTCAAGGCCTACCACTGATCCGCCACCAGTTCCTTGAATACTTTAATGATGTAAGGATCCTTAATTCTGCCTAGGTATCCTACTCGTATGAGGATCACTTGATCTTGAATTGCTTTATCCTTTTCTTTGCAGAAATTTGCTGAGATTGAGGATTACGTGGGGAATGTTGAGGAGCAGGACAAGAAAATTGCTGACCTCCAACAGGTTGCCATGCTCAAGGACCTTGCACTTGATGATCTTCGGAAGGAACTCCAAGATGAGAAAACTAAGACAGCTAAACTTCTGATCGACCTTGACTATGAAAAGCATGACCTCATTGAAAATGCTAAGGTCTCTGCCGCCATCACGATGTATCAGACAAAATTGAAGATGGCCCAGGAAGCTCAAGATCCTAGTTTTGACAAAAACAGCTGGGATGTTGAGGGTTGGAAGGCAAGGTTGGCTGATCTTGAGGATGATGAGGATGAGGCTACTGAGGTCTTGGCGATTGAAGCAAGTGGCAGTGGGAAGGATCCGATGAAGGATATCGCAGCTGGAGGGGATGATGATGCAGCGAAGGCATAGGCTGCATAAATGGGCGATGAAGGACATTTCTAGACGTAGCCGGAGCCCATTTTTTAAGTTTGATAGTTTGTTTTGGTGATGGTGCTTTTTGTTGAACAATGATGGGTTGTACTTAAACAGTAGTTTTTAGGATTAAGGGTCATATATGATCCTTTGGACAATAGGCAGGATTGCAATTGGTGGAGGGATCCTCTGTTTGGGGGATGAAGCCATTGTGATCTTGCCGCCTTTATATTCCTGCACTATCTTTGAACTTATTATCATGGACACCCTTTACCTACCCCAGCGGACGGGCCACGTTTTGCTGGTAGAAGCTCGGGTAGGTAATTTTGACAACCTTTTAAGGGTTAGTCTTTTGTTTATAAATAAAAACTTAACCTTTTGTCGCTTATCTCGTGTTGTTATCCTCTTTAATATGTTACTTTCCAACTGTTGTAATGTTCATTCTGTTTATACTTATCAAGCCTTAAAAAATTAGAAAAGATATCCAGAAAGTTTAGGATATGATCAAGGATCACATATCCCATAACCGATAAGTTCTAAAAAGTGATATGGTTTAAGAATCACAAGTTCAGTTGTCAAGTATAAGGGTTATTCAAATAAATAATGAATAGAATTAAAAATAGTTAAGGATCATACCTGAGGATCCAAGTTAGGATCCTAACCTTAATAAGGATAACTATAAGATAAACCTTAGAATAAAGTAAGGATCAAGGATCCCTAGTTGCCTATCTTCAAGAACCTGAAATAGAGCATAACTTGGGACTAAGCCAATATAAGAAAAGAGTTAGCAACTGGGGACAAGCCCAAGGATAACTGGGGACAAGCCCAAGGATAACTGGGGACAAGCCCAAGGATCGTATGTAAACTGGAGTATGGCCCTAACTGGCGACTATCCAAACTTAGTGGCATGAAAATGCCAAAACCTTAGCTAACGTGAAAACGTTAGAAACCTTAGCTAACGTGAAAACGTTAGAAACCTTAGGAACGGATGTATGGTACGTCTACCATTATACGTAGGATCCTAAGCATAGCCAGTACAATGGAATTATCAGCCCCTAAAACGAGTACTGGTCCCAATGCCTTGAACTATACCAGGATCATCGTGCGCTACAGGCGGAACTGGGGTCAAGCCCGAATAACTGGGGTTAAACCCAAAGGACGGATTGCTTCTGCGGATAACCAACGTTATGCTAAGGATACCTGAACTTTGAAAACTTGAACTCACGTGAGAGATGGATAAAGGATACATGATCCTTATCCTTATATGAGAAAATAATGAAATGAAATAGTTCAAGTTTAGGATATTACCTAAGTAAGGATCACCGATACTTTGAGGATCCTTTAAGGATATCCCTATCGTGAGGATCATTTATGCCATGAGGATCCTGCTCACATGAAATATTTCTTTAAGTGGACAGCACTCCAAGCTCTTGGTAGCAAATCACCTTCCATGGTTAGCAATCTATATGCCCCCTTTCCTGCTTCAGCTTCAATCAAATAAGGGCCTTCCCATTTTGGAGCCAATTTTCCATCAGCAGGATTGGTGGTATTCTGAAATGCTTTCCTTAATACCATATCTCCAACTTGAAACCTCCTGATCCTGACATTTTTGTTGTAAGCACCAGTCATTCTTTGCTGATAACTGGCCATCCTTATCCTAGCCATATCCCTGATTTCTTCAATAGTATCCAGGTCTTGAGCCAAGTTCTCATCATTCTCCTCAGGATCACGGGTACTTGTTCTTGCAGTTGGAACCACCATTTCTGTTGGGATCACTGATTCTGCCCCAAACACCAAAGAGAATGGTGTTTGACCAGTAGCATTCTTGGGGGTTGTCCTATCAGCCCAAAGCACATAGGGTAGTTCTTCTGCCCATTTCCCTTTCTTGGATCCAAGCTTCTTCTTCAAATTGTTGATGATGATCTTGTTGGATGATTCTGCCTGACCATTAGCTTGTGGGTGGACTGGTGTTGATGTTATCATCTTAATCCCCCAGCTGTCACAAAAGTTAGTGGTTCTGCCCCCAATAAATTGGGAACCATTATCACATATAATCTCAGAAGGAATTCCAAATCTAGTTATAATATTTCTTTTAATGAAGGATATAACTTCCTTTTCTCTGACTTGGGCAAAAGCTTTAGCCTCTATCCACTTGGAGAAGTAATCCGTCATAGCAAGCATGAATACTTTTCCACCAGGTGCCTTAGGGAGCTTTCCAACTATATCCATACCCTATCTCATAAATGGCCAAGAGGAGGATATAGGATGCAATAATTCAGCTGGTTGATGAAGGATATTGCTGTGTCTCTGACAAGGATCACATCTCTTAGCATACTCCACAGCGTCTCTCTTCATGGTTGGCCAGTAGTATCCTGTTCTCAGGATCCTTGAGAATAATGCCCTGCCCCCAGTGTGGTTTCCACAATCTCCTTCATGGAAGTCTTTTAAAACTTCTTGGACTTCAGGATCCTCAATGCATCTCAAGTATGGTCCTGCAAGAGATCGTCTATACAACATACTATTTATAATTGAGAATTGAGATACCTTAGATTTGAAAGCCCTAGGGTTTTCTCCTGTAGGAATCTCTCCATGTTGTAAGTATCTCATAATTGGTGAGATCCATGATCCTGATCCTGAATGGGATCGAGTATCCTCACTAGGGATTATTGCAGAATCATTTCCTATCTCCATAGCCACATGATCCTCAATAGCCGGATTCAGGATATGGATAATAGGGATCTTGATATCCTCCGGGATCTTCAAGGATGATCCTAGATTAGCCAATGCATCAGCTTCTGAATTTTCTTCCCTTGGTACCTGTGTCAAACTAAAGGAAACAAAAAAGAGTGCCAAACTTTTGACTATCTCTAAATATTTGGTTAGCTTTTCACCTTTAACAGCGTAGGATCCATTAAAGTGGTTTGTAATTAACAATGAATCTACATGTACCTCAAGATACCTGATCCCTATATGCTTTGCAATTTGCAAACCAGCAATTAAGGCTTCATATTCAGCCTCATTGTTAGTGGTTTGGAACTCACAAGCTATAGAGTGGGGTATTATGTCCCCCTGTGGCGATTTTAGTAGTATTCCAAGCCCTGTGCCTTTGACATTTGAGGATCCATCAGTATAGAGTATCCAAGGATCCTTGGTCTCTTCTAGCTGCTGGACTTCTAGCTCAGCCTCTTCTTGTAAATCACTACTGAAATCAGCCACAAAGTCAGCTAATGCTTGGGATTTGATGGCTGTCCTAGGCTCATATCTTATATCATATGCACTCAGCTTCACTGCCCACTTAGCCATCCTTCCTGACATCTCTGGTTTCCTGAGGACATTCTTGATTGGAAAATTAGTTTTAAGAATGATAACATGAGTTTCAAAATAATGTCTTAACTTAGTAGATGCCATAATTAATGCAAGAATAAGCTTTTCAAGGTGTGAGTACCTGGATTTGGCATCAAGTAAACTTTTACTTACATAATAGACAGGATGTTGTGTACCTTGATGATCCTTAACAAGGACCGCACTTACTGCTTTTGAGGATACTGCAAGATACAAGGATAGCACATCGCCTTTTTCTGGTTTCATCAAAGCCGGGGCCGAGGATAGGTAATCTTTGAGGGCTCTCAAAGTATTTTCATGCTTCTCCGTCCATTCAAATTTCTTGTTCTTCCTTAGGATATCATAGAACTCTTTGCACTTCTCTGAGGATTTGGATATAAATCTATTCAAAGCTGCTATCCTGCCTGTTAGCCTTTGAACATCCTTAGCATTGGCCGGAGATTTGATGTTCACTATTGCTTTGATTTGTTCCGGGCTAGCTTCAATGCCTCTCTTTGTCACCATATATCCTAAGAATTTACCTGCTTTAACACCAAAGTGACATTTTGAAGGATTAAGCTTCATGTTATATTTGTCAAGGATATCGAATGCTTCCTCCAAGTCTCTTAAGTGATCCTCAGCTTTTAAGGATTTTACCACCATATCATCTATATAAACCTCCATAGTTTGTCCAATCTGATCCTTGAACATCACATTCACCAGCCTTTGATATGTTGCACCTGCATTTCTTAATCCGAACGGCATAGCAATATAGCAGTATATACCAGTTGGAGTCATGAAGGCTGTATCCTCTTGGTCGGATGGTTCCATTTGGATTTATTGAAATCCAGATGAAGCATCCATAAAAGTTAACAGTTCATGACCCGCGGTTGCATCCACCATGGAGTCAATGTGGGGTAAAGGGAAAGGATCCTTGGGACATGCCTTATTTAAATCGGTAAAATCGACACATACCCTCCACTTTCCGTTTTTCTTTTGAACAACAACCACATTGGCCAACCATCTTGGATACTTGACCTCTCTAATCATACCTGCCCGGAGCAATTTCTCTACCTCTTCCTGGATAATGGCATTCCTTTCCGGTGCAAACTTTCTTCTCCTTTGATGGATTGGTTTGAAGGATCTGTCAATGCCGAGTTTGTGAGTGATTACATCTTTGGATATACCAGTCATGTCTTCATGTTTCCATGCAAAGGTAGTCTTTCTCCTTTTTAGGAAGGATACGAGGTCTTCTTTCATTTCGCCAAGGATCCCTGATCCGATATAAACTATAGATTCAGGATCATCCGGATCCATAAGGATTTCTACCACATCCTGTTCACTCGCCTCCAAGACATCCCTTGGAGGATACTTTGATTTCTATTGCTCCCTGGATTTCGAAGCTGGTTTCATCGATGAAGTATAGCAATTCTTAGCCTCCTGCTGATCACTATCAATCTTCACTATTCCCCAAGGACTAGGGAGCTTCACACATTGATGGTAAGTGGATGGGACTGCTTTCATATCGTGTATCCAGGGCCTGCCAAGGATAACATTACAACAAGATAAACAGTCAATAACACAAAAATTTTTATAAGAGTGTAGGCCTTCAATGTATATTGGGAGCTTAATGTCCCCCAGGGTATTCTTAGTTTCACCACTAAATCCCACGAGCACAGAGGATCTTGGTATGATCTCTGATTCAGGAATACCCATCTTCTTTAGGACATCAAGCTGGATAATGTTCACTGAACTTCCTCCGTCTATAAGGATCCTGCGGACAAAATGGTTAGATATGAAAAGAGTAATAACTAAACCATCGTGATGAGGATCCTGGATATCAACACGATCCTCTTCATCAAAGGTTATGACTTTCCCTTCCGAGACACTTGATGTTCGAACAGGTCTTTCTCCGTTATCCATTTTAGTTTCCTTTGCATGCCTTTTAGCTGCTGAGAAGGATGTGCCGCAAATGTCTGATCCTCCAGAAATGAAGTTTATCACTTGTGCATCCGCTGGAGGGGCTGGAGCCTTCTCAGGGATCCTTTCAGGATCCTGAGTCCTTGACTTTTTTCTTCCCAACAATTCTTTTAGATGCCCCTTGCTCAACAAGTATTCAATTTCCTTTCTTAGTGCAATGCATTCTTCTGTGAGGTGCCCAAAATCTTCATGGTATGCACACCACTTTGATTTATCCTTAGTTGCAGCTGGCCTATCATTTTTTCTGGGTCATCTAGCTTTATCACCTAGACTCTGCATCGCAAGTATTAGTTCATTGTTATCAACACTAAAACAATATTCAGAAATTGGAGGATAATCTTCATCATCCTCTTCTTGATCAATAGAATGCACGTTCTGGTTATCAGATCTGTTGTAGGATCTGAACTTGTTGTTCCTGAATGAGGATCCTTGCTTATCCTGCTTTGAGGATCCTGCTAACCTCTCCTGGATCCTCTTGTCATCTTCTAGTCGAATGAACCTAAGTGCTCGGGTTCTTACCTCATCTAAGTTCCTGCACGGTGTCATAACAAGATCATCATAGAAAGACGAATCCCTAAGCAATCCCATTTTAAAGGCCTCAACAGCCGTGGCTATATCTAAGTTGGGAATGTCTAAGGATTCTTTACTGAATTTGGTAATGTAATCCCTTAATGATTCATTATGACCCTGGGTTATCCTATATAGATCACTAGTTAATCGTTCAAATTTCCTACTACAAGAAAACTGATTATTAAATAGATTAACTAGATTAGCAAATGAGGTAATAGAGTAGGGGGGAAGACTTAGCAGCCATTTGAGAGCTGATCCAGTAAGAGTGGATCCGAATCCTTTGCACAGGCATGCTTCCTTTAACCTTTCTGGGATTGGATTGATCTCCATCCTCTCCCTGTATTGTGCTATGTGTTCTTCAGGATCCGTCGAACCATCATACAGTTTCATTGTAGGCACATGGAACCTCTTGGGTATCTCAGCATCACAGATTGGTGGTGCAAAACGAGATATCTTATGGCTCCCATCTGCAATCTCTGGGATAGGTTTGACTACTCCCGGAACACTTGATATCATATCCTTTAGCTTTTGCAATACTCTGGCCATGGCATGATTGATACCTGGATCCTGCATAAGACCATGGTTAGTAGTATAAGAATTGTTAAAAGTGTTACCTCCCATTGGATTCAAGTTAGGAAGAATGGATGTTAATCCATATTGTTGGGGCTCTGGAATGATCGAGGGACCAGTAGAAGCATTGGTCTGCATTGGAATAAAATCTCCCTGATGGACATCTGAACTTCCTGTTTGCAAATTCCTCAAGGATCCTGGCATCTGGAAGGATCCCTAAAACTGGGACGATCCTGGAACAAAGGAGGATCCTTGAACCGGGGATGATCCTGGAACGAAGGAGGATCCTTGAACCTGGGATGATTCTGGAACGAAGGAGGATCCTTGAACCTGGGATGATCCTGGAACGAAGGAGGATCCTTGAACCTGGGATGATCCTGGAACGAAGGAGGATCCTTGAAACTGGGATGATCCTGGAACGAAGGAGGATCCTTGAACCTGGGATGATCCTGGAACGAAGGAGGATCCTTGAACCTGGGATGATCCTGGAACGAAGGAGGATCCTTGAACCTGGGATGATCCTAGAACGAAGGAGGATCCTTGAACCTGGGATGATCCTGGAATGAAGGAGGATCCTTGAAACTGCTGCATTCCTGAATATCCTCCTGAACTCGTGAGGGATCCCATATGCTGAGGATAGGATCCCGCTGGCTGGAAATATGAACCTGATGCCTGGGTCATTGTTGTTGTTCCGTAGTGCACTCCTTTTGGTCCACCCACATATTGAATGTCTGGAACCACTGATGGCTGAGAAGTAATCACCGGAGTATCAAAATTCAAAGATCTGGGCATCAGTGGGGAACGATCCTCTGCCGTTTTCTTCTGTTTCTTAATTTGGTCAATCTCCCGGAGGATCCTTTCGTTGGTCTTATCCTGCTCTTGTGCATGATTCCTCATCTGCAAAATCAAGGCATAGAGATCATTAGTAGTAGGATTAGTTGAAACAGAAGAAGTAGGTGGTTTTGAGAAAATGGGAGTTGGTTTCTTCGCGGCATTCTCAGTATTCTTCTGGGATCCAGAAGGTGGTGGAGGCAAAGGAGGGACGCCTTGTGAAGAAGTGAATGAGGGCATCAAGTTTGAAGCATTCTTCGCTAAGGAAGCCATTTGCTTGGTTGTAGTGAACCGAAATGAGCACAGAAATGCGTATTTTTTCTAAGGACGAAGCACCAATGGCCCCACGGTGGGCGCCAAACTGTTTTGGTCAAAAAATCTGTTGAGGATATTGCAACCAAACTCTATGTTACGGGGTATGATGCTAACAATGTAGAACAATAACAAGGATCACTTCAATGTAAATTGCCGAAATGACACAAGGATTTATACGGGGAAAAAGCCCTTGATCAAGAGTTGATCTCCGGCAC
Source organism: Helianthus tuberosus (assembly GCA_030545235.1). Lineage (NCBI taxonomy): Eukaryota > Viridiplantae > Streptophyta > Magnoliopsida > Asterales > Asteraceae > Helianthus > Helianthus tuberosus. The sequence goes on from CM060409.1 coordinate 155,958,437, forward strand.
AAAAAACCCCGGGTACCGATTACCAAGCTCAAATAAATGAATAAATGTTTACAACTTCGGATAGTAACGAGCTAGGTACAAGGATCACTATCGTGAAATATGTAAATGTGAGTGAAAACGAATGAATGTTCGTCGAGAGCTTCAAGTGTGCGAGTATATGAGTGTATGTAGCTGTAAAAAATGACCCAGTGTTTTCTACTAGCTCGTTACCCCTTTTAAAATAGAAATTTAACTACCAAACTAACTATCCGACTTTTGTGCCAAGCCCTCACGTTCTCCATAACGTCCATTTTTAGCTAAGCACGTGCAGAATAGTTTGGGAATATTCTCCAGGAATGTCGCCAAGACTTGGTCAAGCTGGTTATACCTGCGAGATAGTACAAAACATAAGTAAACAATCGTCAGTACGAGGATCCTTAAAGTGATCCATGATCCTGATCCTGAAGCTCTTCTGAGGATCACCACCTGTCACAGAAGTAAGGATCACTAGTTAGGATAACGAATAAGGATCACTAATTGTTAGAAAATCTCCCCCTAACACTAAACATCTAAGTATTTATAAACTAACATGTGTATATTTTTACTAAATAAATAGGTAAAAATATAATAGATATATGTTTATATAATTTTGGAAAAAAATTATATAGTTTAAACATTTTATTTGGTGCATAATGTGCGTATATTATGTGTATGTATTAGTAGTAGGAATACATACTAAAATATTAGATACAATACTTACGAAAAATATACGCATACACCATAACGAAAAACCTCACAAATATTTGCAAATAAAACGATGCTCGCTAACCTTCGCGAACACTTACAACGCTCACCTACGAGATACCATAAAACAAGATGCGGACATCGAACGACGGACATCGGAAGACGCCTTATGCTTCATCAACGAAACGGACGTGTCGACACCTTGAAAGGTTACTACGACGTTCGGACAACTTCGACACAAAAACTATATATATTAACCGATCGTTACGACAAGTCTAAAAATAAAATATTTTAAGACACTTGATATATATTAACGACAACGAAAAACCAGAAAGTTCAATAACGAAAATAACACTAAGTGTGGTTATAAAAGTATACTGCCTGTAATATACGAAACTTTCAAAGTCCAAGTTTGATAAATGTCATAAGTAGTACGACATATTAGTATGTCGGATATTCGTTGTCATGAATACTAGGTCAACTTTTAGTTAAAAAAAATCAAGGTGTAATATTAAGGGTACTACAATGATAATTATAATAGTAATATCTTATAAAAAGGGAAATTAAATTACCAATTAAAGGTATTAATAAATGACAATTGTGTTGTCATTTTGTAGAACTATCAAAGAAAAAATAATAATAGTGAAACCAAAATATGAAAAGAATAATAATAATAATAATAATAATAATAATAATAATAATAATAATAATAATAATAATAATAATAATAATACTAAGCCAAATCTCAATTCAAATTTGTGTTCAGGCCCATATTCGTGTCTTGAAACCGAAGAAAGGAAAAAAATTGAAATGAGTTAAATATGGAGTAATTGTAAAGCAAACATTTTCAAAAATAAAAATCATTTCCATATCTCTGACAATATTTACGTTGCTTTCCTTTCTAAAAATTCTGTTACACAAATCATGGGATTTCGAATCCCTTTAAACGATCAGCTGATCAACTAACATATTAATCGATCTCTCTAATTCATTCCAGAACCTTGTTTTTTCTCCCTCTCGTCGTACCTTCCATCCACCTGCTATAGTACCGACGAAATCGCCTCCGCCAACCACAAGTTTGAACCTATCTCGCCGGTTTGTTTCGCCTACGGTCCGTCCAGTTAGAGCCACAACAGAACTGCCGAACACCACCACCACGCTAATCAGTCTTCGTTGTAGGTTCTGTTAGTTGTCTCGTTCATACCGACCACAACCCGAAAACTTCAAGCCACCAGCCCATAACCATCGATTCGTTGTCTAAGATCTCTGGTGAAACTGCATTGCATCACACCAGTCGCCAGTCCTTTTCAACCTAACGTATCGATACTATCTCCTGGTACTTTGAACACAACATAGCACACAAATGGTTGTATGAGATAATAAAACTATCTAGATCTGTTTGTTTTGATTTTGGCCTACTAGTCCTATTCTCGTAATTTGCACTAACCATGAAATAGAGAACTAAACTTAGCATACGATCGAACATTATTTTTTGTTTTGAAACCGTTTTCTGATCACCCGAAACAATAATGGCTTCGTGTCTATTCCTCTTTAATGGGATATCCATTGTGACATTTTTGTTATCAAATGACAATTATATGTAGTTTTTTTTAAATTAAATATAATAATGGCAATATATGTGTAACACCTCGCAAAATCACGTTCAATATAATAAAGACACGTGTCATGAAGATTAAATGTGTAATGAATTGATTTCGAGGGACTAAAATTGTCAAACAATGTAAATATGTAAGTAAAAGGGTCCAAAGTGTCAACATGCCATTCTTATGCCTCTGATTGACCTCACACGATGTTCGTATTCTTTAATGAATAAATTGTCGGACATAGAAAGTCGTTTGTGCTTAAATTAAGGATTTTACGAACCATAGGGGTTAAAAGTGTCAACATGTAAAATGTTACCTCTGAGTGACCTTTTAACGATCCCGAAAGCATTTTAATATTTGTATATTTTGCTCTCAAGAATATTGGATAGTAATTTCGTGGAGTTTCGATAAAAACAAGACTTTTCAGGGTGACCTCACAACTAACTGGGAGCTTAACGGAGTTAATTTATGACCTAAGACACTTGTTAGTTAACTATGGGGTCAAAAGTGCAATAAATGGAAGTTATCTAAACTTAAATTGGACCAGGGACTGAAAACGCAAAGTTTAAAAACTTTTTACCGGATTAACAGGTTTACGCGAGCCACGTAGACTCCCTTTATGGTCTATGCGGGCCGCGATAGCAGTGCCAACAACAGAAACATGCACAGCTGCATGTTGTAGCCTGTTCCACCGCCATTGCATGGCTGTTTTCGATACCTGGGACTGTGCAACTGGTTTTTACTGCCCTAGGGACACTTGTGAACATCTGGTAACAACATAGGGACAAATGCAATGATCCTAGAACATCCAAATTCCTATATAAGAGCTTGAGTTTTCACTTATTCTTACACACACTTGAAATTTTACTCTCAAACACTTCTCTGGAGCCTCCTGGACTTCTAAGAAGCTTTCTCTAGTTCAAACTTCGTGCTAAGGACTCTTGTAAGTGTACTTAGCCTCTGTAATTAAGTTTTCATTAGTGTAATGACCGAAAGTCAAAGTTAGCGTAATTACGCTTTGACTTTGTGATTAATCACTAACGGTCCAGTCATTATTCGAATTGAAAGTGGCTATGTGTTGGTAATTATGTAGGTGTTAAACCCTTAAAAGGGCACCTTCTAATTATCACATTATCTCAGTCAATCGTCGGGTCAAAGTTATGAACAAAAAGTCAAACGGGTCATTTTTTACAAAATAATTCTTAACTGATAATGCAGAAGTTATGGTACATGTTTTAACACTTAAACAACTTGATAAATAATATAAGAACATGTTTAGGCATGTTTAACTCGGCAATTCTGAGTTTAGGCTCGGTTCGGAACCGAAAGTCGCAAAAGTAGACTTTTGCTTTGACTTTTAGTTCTGACCCGATTTAGCTTAGTTTAGATATGACTTAGGGTTCCTTTGGGACCACATTATATGTTAGTATAACCCTATGAGGTTATGCTACATGGTTTCTTAAAAATTTGATTCATTTGCATGTTCCCGTTAAATGCTTAAATATGGACCATTATGCCCTTTTATCATTAAAACGAGATTTTTGTAAATGTGAGAGGACAAAAACCTTTATTAATGATATATTAGTATGTCCTAAAATTTTTACGTTCGTTTCTGGTCTGAAATAGGAGTTATGCACGATATCATAAAACGAAAGCTTTTTATTAATTAAATAGAATTTTTGGCATAAATCATATTTAAACCCAATTCTTGGCACCAAACTTTCTACCCACTGTTATAATATAATATTTTGGGATTTTTGCAAATTTTTTTCGAATTTTATACTAACCATAACATAGAGTTCTTGCATGAACTCGGTAATTGACGATAAAGCCCTTTTTGTTAATAAAATGAGTTTTAGGCATCATTTGCATGCCAAACCTTTTTCTACTGATATCATATGTTAAATAAAGTATTTCAAACACTTGAGACTGATCAAAATCTCAGATTTCCTTTTTCAACCCGAATATCGTCAAATACCGACTTTTATGCGATTTAGGCACATAGTATGGCTTAAAACCATAATTGGCACCTATGACTTGTTACCTACTGATGTTATGGATAAATTTTTATACTTTAACAGTAAGTTTTTGAACTCCGATTTCCAAATTTGACCCTTAAAGCATATGTGAAATGACTAAAATGCCCCTACGGTGCATAAATTGGTTTTTAATTCGTCTTGGGCATAATGGAAGATATCCTACTGATGTCATATCATATTTAAAGCATATTAACTTGTGGAACCTGTACATGACTCATTTGGTTACCCGTTATGCATATTTAGCGTTCGGTATGGTTTATGTGAGTAGTTCGCATAAATTAACCGAAACGGGTCAAACCTTATCATTTTTACTTCAAAATCTAGAATGTGTTTAGTTTACCCACCTTATACAAGTATTCATACTTGTTGAGTCTAAATCACATTCTAATCCGGTCTTCGCTTAATCTTGCGTTTTAAACCGTAAACCTTTCATTAAAACTAACCGGTCTAAGTTTAAACTTAAATAAGACCAGTTAGGAATCTAATAGGTTATTAACACCTTTGTTCCAGATTTAGGAGCCCAGTAAAAGCTAATTGTACTTGCTGATTGATATACGGCTGAGAATAAAATTATAATTTTTGCTCAGGTAAATACTTTTAACTTATTTTCCGTTATATGGGCTTGGGATACGGTAAATTATTACCGCTTGGTCGGGTATTGAATCTTTAATCGATTAGAGGTTAAATCATTGAGATAACCCGTTTTAATCTGTTTTGTTTGATGCAATGCCTTTGGGGGGTTAATGACCGTGTCCTAGATATCCTCAGCTCATTCATTCGAAATGGCCACGACTTAAGCACGGGGTGTAGGCATATACCTGACAGTTGCGTATGTAAAAGATATAGCCGCTCGTTGAGGATAACTCCTTGTGGGATTATATTAGTGGTGTGTCTATTAATCTTGTCTCGGCTCTTCTAACCGGGTCCTGAATGGATGACAAACATATAAATCTGTATACAAGATTAATTTAAATAATTGTCCCAAGTTATAAAAGATTATTTGTGCCTTGTGCATGTAAATCAATTTTCTTAAATGTTTTAAAAAAGAGTCAGTTAATTGTATTTACCAGTGTAAACTGACGTATTTTTTTTCTTCAAAAAAGACTAAGTGCAGGTACTACGCGTAATGGGCTGGAACTCCTGAGTATTAAATAAAGAGTCTTGCAAGCTTTTGACACTTCAAATCTGTTGAACAATATTTCTTTCTGTTTTAGATCCGCCTGTGGATTCATTTTCAATCCGTTGTATGATATTTTATTGTACTTCCAAATCGGTTTGTATAATTACTTTTAGACTTCCACTGTGCATTAAACTGTTATTAATTGACTATGATGATATCAACTACGTCACGATACTCCCCACCGGGCCCACCGGTATTACGTGGAAATATCAGGGTCTGACAGGTTGGTATCAGAGCCAACATTGAGTGAATTAAACACTAGCCTTTTGTGTTTAATCTCAATGATACAGTTTGCACATTCCTTGAATTCCGAGTCTAGGCAAATGACTTAGGACTAATCCTAATCGTATTGTTTTCTTTTGTTGGTTTCTTTTGTTTGTTTTGGTAGGAACAAAGACAATGTCGCCACGTATTAGAGGTAGAGGTGGAAGAGGAAAGGCACCAATAACTGCAAGAAATAACCACGAAGCCGGGCTATCTCACCGGCGTACTCCATCAGCGAACCTTAGCTCTAGTCTGCACGAGGATTGGAGAAATTATTTAGAGCCTGCGAGATGCTCTGTCTCGCTCAGTTCATCGCCATCTTATCATGATGCATTCGGACTGCATCAGAACGATGAGTCCAACCACTCTCACCACTCCTTCATACCATTGCAGCGATAGGGTTCGCACCGTTCCTTCCAGGACCCGGCCCCATACTTCCAAAGCATGTTCAATCCAATGAAACCGGTTCAAGAACCAGAGGGTCCAAACCCTTTGGGGCCAGCTGATCACTATCCTGAGATGCAGGATATGGAGATGGACGAAGATCCAGATCCCGAGATGCCACCAAGTGGGACGCCGACGCATCCCATTGAGATTTCCAGCGGATCATCATTTCATGGTTCGCCTTATAGGGGTCCAGATAGTTTTGCTGAAAGATGGGCCACATACAACTGGGAGTACACTCCCCCTTTCAACCCACTTCCACAACAGCAGCAGGATCCCTCAGAGGATTCGTGTTTCCAGGCGGTCACGCCACCGCCACCGCAGCCGCCAGAACAACAACTGCCTCCAGAACCACCGAGGTGAAGAAGAACAGGTGCACGGATGTCCGTGCATGTGGGATTTCATTTTAGCACCCCCCAACACTCTAGCGGCAGCCACTACCCGCCGCTGTATGAAGACCCACAAATGGGTGGGCCTTCAAACCCAATTTCTGAAGTCGACTCTGCGCCAGTCGCACTAGCACCACCGCCCATGGGTTATGAAAACCCAATTCCTTCTTACGCTGGTGCAGCGACGTATAACCCATTTGAGCATCAAGCTTACTTGGGTTACAACTACTTCAATGCCCCTAATGTTGACCCGTACCTCAAGGTGGCGAACTACAATGTTCTCCACCCCGAAGGACCCTTTCAAGCTGCGTACCCAACTGGGTACCCAGCATATGGGTATCAATACCCACCACCTCCTCTACCATTGCCGCAACAGCCGCCGCAGCCGCTACAAATCTAGCCACCGCAGCAGCAGGAAATCCTTCAACGGTTGCATGAGGTGGAGCAACAGGTACAGAAGGAGCGTAGAAGCCGCCGGGGTCTACTTAACGGTTTGGCAAACCTATAAAAGGGATGAAAAAGAGGGATTATTGAAATTCCTTAATTATTTGTTTTGTAATTTTATTTTTCAATTAGGTCCCTGTGTGGACATTTTATTTATGTACTTGGTCCCTGCGTGGACTTACCTTTCTTATTTCTTTCCCTGCGAGGACAATGTTATTTATTTAAAAGTCTCGTTTAGGGCAATTATGTACTTCTTTCAATTTATGGGATGTTTTAATTTAAAATTCATTTATCATTATATGTATGAATATATTATAAAACAAAAATGTCATTCCAATTTACATTTGATCTGCCATTCAATATTAAAGGAAATCTTGAAGATATAACCTAGCCCATATGTCATTTTAGACATGGCCCTAATAGTAAAACCTTTTTAAGATTCAAATCCTTGTTAACATCTGAAAACATGTTAGCACTCCTGGCAAATGTGATTCGATAAAATCACATTAGTCATCCTTGTGTTGGATTTTTGAAATTCCTTATTCTTACCAAATTTAAATATCCATTAGTGAATAAGTGCCTGCGGGCCGCATCTATTGTCCTAAAAGACAGAAGACAGTTGTATTGTTTGACTCCCTGTCAAGAAGGGTAATGAACTATGTTCAAACCTTAATGCCTCGATCTTATAAAACCATGGCTTATAGTGCAAAATTGTCCTTGTGACTAGGCCTTTGTGCCACACTAATATCTTTAATGTTTTATAACTGGGGATAAATTATAATGAAAATCCTAAATAAATATGACTAACAAATTAACCAATATGGTTTGTAGTTACCATGGTTAATGAATCGTCAAAAATGACAATTCCATAATAGACTTCTGAGCAAATCGTTGTCATCATTTTTATGTAGCAATCAAGCTACATGGTTGAATCAGATGAGGTTAATAGTCACCCAAGGGAAAGGAATGATACCACCAAAATTAATGTAGCCGATGCATATGTACAAGCAATGATAGATAATGTTGTCACTCGAGCCATGGACAGACAGTTCAAAGAATCAAGTGGTACTCGTAGCAGGACCCTATCTGTACCTCATACAAAGCCACTTTCCAAGTCGCACGCATCACATAAGGACGATTCTCATCATTCGTTGAATCAGAGAAGTGTTCCATCCAAGCGAATTATGCTCAATCAGGAGCCACGTGTTAAGACCTGCTCTTATAAATACTTCGTCTCTTGCAAGCCAAGGGACTTCACAGGAGAAAAAGGAGCCATTGATTGTATGACATGGCTAGACGAGATGGATACTGTGGTTGACATCAGTGGTTGTGCATAACAAGATATTGTGAAGTTTGTTTGACAATCATTTAAGGGTGAAGCTTTAGCTTGGTGGAGGTCGTTAATCCAAGCTACAGGAAAGATTCCGTTGTATAACTTATATTGGGATCAGTTTGTTGCTCTAATCAAAGAGAATTTATGTCCTCAGCATGAGGTTGAGAAAATTGAGACTGACTTCTTGACCTTGGTCATGAAGAACTTGGACTGTCAAGCATATGTCACAAGCTTCAATACCATATCCCGATTCGTTCCTTACTTGGTCACCCCGGAACCGAAGCGCATAGCACGTTTTATTGGGGGTCTAGCCTAGAAATCAAGGGAAAAGTAAAAGCATCAAGAAATACCACATACAGGTCAGTGGTTGATTTATCTTTATCTCTTACTCTCGATGCGATTAGGAGAAGGTCGCTTAAGAATTCTGAAGAAGGGAAGAGGAAAAGTGAGGATGAGAACTCACGTCGCTCTGACAAGAAATGAAAGGGGAACTTTGAGCATAAGAAGGGTTCTGGATTCAAAAAGGACAACCAACAGTCAGGTGAGAAGCCCAAGTGCAAGGTCTGCAAGAAACACTATTTCGAAAAATGCAGATTTGAGTCACAGTCCCAATCGCAGCCTAGAGTTTGTGGAATCTGTAAGTCTAAGGAACATAAGACCCTAGATTGCAAGAAAATGAAAGATGCAACTTGTTACAATTGTAACGAGAAAAGGCACATTAAGACTAACTGCCCAAAATTTGCAAAGAAGCCTGAAGAGGCTAAAAAGACCAATGCTCGGGTCTTTCAGATGAATGCTCAGGAGGCGATTCAGAATGACAATGTTATAACAGGTACATTCCTTATCAATGATGTTTATGCTAGAGTGTTGTTCGATTCGGGTGCAGACAAGTCTTTTGTAGACAATAAATTTTGTAAGTTATTAAATCTGCCTGTTAAAACTCTAAGCATAAAGTATGAAGTAGAATTAGCCGATGGCACCATAGAGACTGCTTCAACAGTATTAGATGGATGTTTTATATCAATTAGGAATCACACTTTACCGCTTTCTTTGCTTCCGTTGAAATTAGCAGGATTCGATATAGTGATAGGCATGGATTGGTTGTCTCATAACCAAGCCCAAATTGTATGTGATAAGAAGCAAGCGGTTATCAAGACTCCTTATGGTGAGCCTTTGACAATTCAAGGAGATACGCAGTACGGATTGCCTAAGCAAGTGTCTATTCTTAAGGCGTCAAGGTGTTTGAAGAAAGGCTGTGTCATTTACATGGCACAGGTAACCATTGACGATCCAAAGCCCAAGATCGAAGACCTCCCTGTTATTTCTGAATATCCAGACATTTTCCCCAAAGAACTACCTGGTTTACCTCCTGACAGACAAGTGGAATTCAGAATCGATATTATTCCTGGAGCAGCACCAGTTGCAAGAGCACCTTATCGGTTAGAACCGACTGAGATGAAGGAATTGAGAACATAGTTGGATGATTTATTGGCAAAAGAATTTATTCGACCTAGCTCATCCCCTTGGGGAGCACCGATTCTGTTTGTGAAGAAAAAGGATGGATCAATGCGTCTATGCATTGATTATCACGAGCTGAATAAAGTAACAATCAAGAACAGATATCCATTGCCCAGGATCGACGATTTGTTCGATCAGCTTCAAGGAGCAAGTTACTTTTCAAAGATCGATCTAAGGTCAGGTTATCACCAGTTAAAGGTTAGAAACGAAGACGTGCACAAGACCGCATTCAGAACACGCTATGGCCACTATGAGTTCTTAGTGATGCCTTTTAGGCTCACTAATGCACCTGCAGCATTCATGGACCTCATGAATCGCGTTTGCAAGCCGTACCTAGACAAGTTTTTCATTGTCTTTATCGATGACATACTCATTTATTCAAAGGATCAAGCCGATCAAGAAAGACATCTCCGGTGTATCCTTAAACTTCTACAGCAAGAGAAACTCTACGCCAAGTATTCAAAATGTGAGTTTTGGCTTCGTGAAGTTCACTTTCTTGGACATGTCGTAAGCGAGCATGGTATCCAGGTGGATCCCGCTAAGATTGAAGGGATTGTGAATAGGTAAGCGCCTAAGACTCCTACAGAAATTCGTAGTTTCTTGGGTTTAGTAGGACACTATAGGCGTTTCATCGAAAACTTTTCAAGGATTGCTGCACCTCTGACTTCATTGACTCACAAGAATATAAAGTTTGAGTGGGGTCCCAAGCAACAAGAATCCTTTGAGATTCTTAAACAAAGGTTGAGCAATGCTCCTGTACTGAAATTGCCAGAAGGGATTGAAGAGTTTGTTGTGTACTGCGACGCATCGCACACTGGCATGGGTCGTTGGATGGAAACACTGAATGATTATGATTGTGAAATACTGTATCATCCTAGCAAGGCAAATGTAGTCGCTGATGCCTTGAGTAGAAAGGAAAGGATTAAACCTATTAGAATCAATGCCAAAAGCATTGAACTAAAGAACAACTTGAATGAAAGTTGTTAGCCGCTCAGAAGGAAGCTGTTTTGGAAGCTAACTTCCCGAATGAAAAGTTAGGTGTGACTGCTGATCAATTGTCTTATGGCAAGGATGGAATCCTAAGATTGAATGGTCGAATATGGGTACCAATTTATGGAGGACTTAGAGACGTGATCCTTCAAGAAGCTCATAGCTCAAAATATTCCGTGCATCCAGGCAGTGATAAGATGTACCAGGATCTAAAGGCAAACTACTGGTGGATAGGTTTGATGAAATCTATAGCCACCTATGTAGCTAAATGTTTGACATGCGCATAGGTTAAAGCTGAGCATAAGAAACCGTCAGGTTTGCTGCAACAGCCTGAACTTCCCACCTGGAAGTGGGAAATGGTAACTATGGATTTCATTACTAAGTTACCAAGGACGAAACGTGGGAATGATACGATTTGGGTTATAGTCGACAGGTTGACCAAGTCAGCTCACTTCTTGCCGATTAGAGAAACGCACAGCTCCGATAAGCTAGCTTAGCTATACGTGGATGAGATAGTATCTATCCACGGAGTGTCAGTATCTATTATCTCTGATAGGGATACAAGATACACATCGCATTTTTGGAAAAGCTTTCAGCAATCTTTAGGCACGCGATTAAATTTCAGCACTGCTTATCATCCTCAGATAGATGGGTAAAGCGAGCGTATGATTCAAACGTGTAGGATCGTTTTCTGACCCGAACGAGTCGATCAGAAGAATTTTTCTCAACACGAAAGGCGGAAACAAACGTATTGAATTCAATTCAGCTAGATATACACTTTAAACTATCTTTTGATTGATTTGACAAAGATTTACAGCGAGTAAACACTTCGGCTCTCAAACCGGAATGTTGGAACTGTTCCAAACGAAATCAGAAGACACCTATATATAGGCTGTGTAATTTCGCATGGAATTGTTAAACGAAATTACATTTCACACGAAATTATAATTTCGTGCGAAATTACCAAGTAATTTCGTGCGAAATTACCAAGTAATTTCGTACGGAATTACCAAGTTGTAATTTCGTGTGAAATTACCTCCAAACCCATATTTGACAAATTTCTCGTACTTCGTGCCCTGATCTATCTATATACATACAAGACTCGATACAAGACGAAGTCGACAGGCGCATGCACCAACAGACTCCCCTGTTGGTGCATGCGTCTGTCGACTTCGTCTTGTATCGAGTCTTGTTTGTACTTAGACAGATTAGGGCACGTAATACGAGAAATAGGGTAGGATTTATGTGTAATTGAGCTAATTTCGTTTGAACATGACATGTGACAGATTCAAATGAAATTACATTGTTTAATTTCGTTCGAAGGGCTCCATGCCACTTTCAAACGAAATCACTCACACTATAAATACCTCATGTGTCTAGTCATTTGTAACGGTTCCGGTCAGTGTAACGAAGTGCTGCCGAAGTGTCCACAGGCTTGTATTTGATCTGAAATCAATATACGGACAGTTTAAAGTGTGAATCTAGCTGAATTGAACTTGATACGTTTGTTTCCGCCACTCGTATTGAGATAAACTCTTCTGATCGACTCGTTCAGGTCTGAAAACGATCCTACATCCCCCTCGAATGTTGACGAGTCTTCAGTGTCGAGTCTTCGGTTGTCAAACCTTCAGCCTTTATCAGTTTTCTCGAACTCTCCAAAAATTCTCCATTGTAAGCATCCTCAATCAATCTCTTTCTCTTTCTCTCAGATTCTCAACCTTTCTCTATACTCTTCTTGATCATGTCTCTTGATTCCTTAAGTTCATCAGCATTATCAGATTTTAAGAACATCAGGTCCAGGATCAGAACTTGGCTCTATACAACTTCAGACTCCCCCTTAAATTGTGCTTGGGATCGCAGTCTGGCTTCCTCAGATTCAAGATCGTGACCTGGTTCACATCCTGCTCAAAATCAAAACCTGGCTAACCTGCACAATCTCTACCTCACAATAAATTTCTCAAATTTAAAATTTGTCAAATTTAGAAATCTCATGCATGTACCAATCAATCAATAAATGATATTACAATGTTGACCTCTGATGAACCACTTGAAGAAATATTATTATTTTTTTCAAAAATCTTTTTCATCACAAACATTTTAAACAAACTCTCCCAAACCTTTTGTTCATTAAGTTTAGCACTTGGAATTTTGAAAATCAGCTCTCTAACATCAGTTGTCGAAAATCTTTTTGTATTTTTCAAAATTTATGCTAAAACACTCTTAAAATCTTTTTAAAATTTTGATATTAACGAAATGCAGAAAAAAATAATATTTACAGACAATATTTTTGTGAGTTTGTGTAAGAGGATCATATCAGTTTTTGAGACAAATCACCAAGACCATTAAGCTTTAATCATTTTAAGTTTTAAACGATTCACATAGATTGTCAGTATACTGATCCACTTAAATTTTCACACAAAGTTCAACTGTTTCGAGATACGAGATTACTGTTTTAGAGACTTAAACTTATTCGCGTGTTCCACCTCAGAATATACTCTCGTATCCAGATCCTAATATTCAGTCTTACAGGTGAGTATACCTAGATGATATCTGTAAGGGGTTAAATGCGAGGGCCGTGAGAGCTCAGGCTATTGCTTCCGCAAAATCAGAGAGATGACAGCTTCGACTTTTGGTGTGTTCCCTTTAGAGAATCTTTTCTTCAACAGCACATGATTAGCATTTTCCAATGTTTCATCATTTTTTATGTTGAGGGTGGTGCTATATTTCAAGCAAGCGAAAAGTATTATACGGGGACTAGGCCATTGCTTTCGCAAAATCAGAAGTCCCGGGATAATACCCTAGTTATCACTAAGCATAAAGACCTAGTATCTCAGAAAGAGGGACCTTTCAAACAAGATTTCAGGGGTTACCCATATATCCGAGAGATGTTCCCCACGATATAAGTAAGTTTGAAATTTAGGTTTATATCTCGTCACAATCTACTAAATGTATAAAAATCTACTGGCACATCATCAGTGAGACCGTTTATCACATTTTGACTTTCCAATTCTTTAGCATGCTGTGATCGTCCACTGATGTACTATCATTTCCCCCTTTTCTCAATAAAAACTCATTTTGTATTTTATCATGTTTTTGGCTTTTTCAAATTTTCAAATGTTTTTGGATTTTATGAAATTTCCTACTCCCCCTAAAATTCAAAAACATTTAAAGAAACTTTGAAAATAAACTGTACAAGTAAAGTGACAACTGTTGTGAATTGCTTCAAATCGCCATCCACTTGGCATAAACAATCAGAACTCCCCTTGACAACAAACTATTTTCCCATTGATTTCAAAACACTTAAGTTTGTTTTAATCAAATGGTTTTTCCGAAAAATTAGTTTTGTTGATTTTATCACTTGTAAGAATGGGGATCAATTCATCACTTTGTTTCATGAATGAAAGTTAAATCAAGTTCTACTTAATGACCTTGATTTACCTTTTGAAGGTGAAAACCTTCTTCAACCACTTGTAGGTTCACTTACCAATCATACCGTATGTATATCAAAATATAACAATTTTAATAACAAAAACCACTTGTCGATCGAAATATCACAGTTATGAATTTCTCAAGATAGATGCCGATTCCTGCTCCACGATTACCAACTTGGGAGTTCCGGAAAGTCCAGAGTTTATTCATCATAATAGGTTCCATCCCAGTCACAAACCTGGGATGACCCATCTTTACCTGGTTTCTTCAATTTTTTTTCATAAAATTCCTTCACCCCTTTGACCTTACCATCAACCATTTTACCAAAAATATGTTGCACTTTGGGGTTAAAAGCTTTCTCAACATCAAATTCTTTCTTTTCAGAAAAGAATTGATTTGAAATCTCAATTTTACCAGCTTTTTGTTTAAAATTCTCAGCCCTCAATGGTGGAAAATTTGCATCATCCATTGGTGGAACTGATGTTTCCAATTTAAACTCAACACGTGGCTCCTCTGACTTTGTGGAATCAGATTCATCGCCTGAAAATAGCTCCTCTGATTTTGACGAATCAGAATCATTGCTAGAACTATCATCAGATTTCTTAACAACCCACTTGTGGTTATCAAGATTTTCTTTTCTCTTGTAAAACCTTTTTGAACATTCACCAAGTTCAAACTTTGAATTTTTGAAAACTTCGAATTGTATAGTTAGTGATTCATTCTCAACCATCTTTTCTTTCAGTTTATCAGAGACCCCCTATTTTGTTTGGATTGCCTTTGGACAATTCCTGGCAATATGACCAATTGTTTTGCATTGAAATCAGGTTCTTGTTTCCTTTTTCTGTTGAGCAACATTTTTCTCCATTTCCTCTTGCTTCTTTGCAAGGAATTCTTTGTTTGATTGATTCCTGAAAAAACTGCTCTTTTTCTTCTTCAGTTGATATTCCTGAAACAAACACAGTTTTTGGTTTATAAATTTTCTCATTTTTATCATTTTTCGGTGGAATAAAACCAAGTCCTTTCCTTTTGAAATTACCGTTATGGTTTGGTTTCTTTTGAAAAGCAGAACCAGAATTGTAACCCTTTTTCTTGTTTAAACGTTGTTAAACTCTTGAGGTGTAAGGTTTAGGTTTTTCAGAAAGATTTACATCTTTTATTTCAGAAATATTAATTTCTGTTAGTTTGAAAACCTTTTTGATCATTTCAGTTTTAACACCTATTATTGGAAATTCTTCATCATAATATAATTTGTCAGAATCATTCAAAGTATATGCTACTTTGACTATTTCATCATTCAAATTAGATTTTGATAACAAAAACTCTTTATTGTAAACCCATTTGTCCTTTTTTACTGTTGACTTTGACTTGTCAGACTTTGACTCTGAGTTTGACTCCGACTTTGACTCCTCTGTTTCATCGTTATCCAACACCTGATCGATCACTTTCTTTATTAATTCGGACTCATGATCAGTGTCAGACGTTGTGAAAGTAACATCAATGTTGTCTGGCAAATTTTCTGATGGTTCAGATTCCCATACTAAGTTGGTTGCCTTTTTGACTCTTTCTGAATTTGGATTTCGTGGAGAATATCCATTTTCAAGCGGGGGTGGACACTTGTTGTAACTGGCATCTTGTTTCTTACCAGAATCTTTCATTTCAGCATCCTTCTTCTTTTCAGAGCTCATGTCTTCAGATATTTCCTCTTCATGAAATGCCTTCATGCCTTCCACTGTTGGATAAATCATGTCAATAACATAAGAAGTACATGAGTAACTTTTTAACAATCTATTAACTCTTTCTGTTTCAATCCTTTGGGTTTCCAATTTCTGTTCAAGCACAACACATTTCTCAATGTAATTGTTGACCACTTTCTGCTTTGTCATAAAAGCTCCTTGAAGTGTCTTCATTGTTGTTGCTTGTTCACTGCTTGACTGATTGTACTGATTCATTGCTTTATTCAAAACATCGTAAGATTCTTTCAATCTGTTCATGTTATAAATCAAAGTACTATTTTTCTTTTTCAATGCTTCACAGTTGTCACATATCACCGAAATCTTTTGTGCATCAGCTTCTGCTTCAACTTTAAAAACTGGAATGTCTTTTATTTTCTTCCTTATCACAGGAACTTCTTCATCATCACTGCTGACAGGTTTTTTAACTTTCTTCTTTTTCTTTTTAGCTTTTTCATCATCACTGTCACTCTCTTCCATCATTTTTAAATGATTTTCCATTCTTCTTGCATAATAATCATCATCATTATCACTATCTTCAGCAACTCTAGCAACAAAAGCTTTGTGATTTGGAGTTTTTTTAGGATCATAATCATCCCAACTAAAATTTGCCCAGCTAAACCCTTCTGGTAATTTTTCATCATCTTGGTTTATCAAACATGCTTTACTACCAGCTGAAACATATTTATCCCAACTGAATTCTTTTGTTGACTTTTTATCATCTTGATTCACCATACAAGATCTCTTTGATGAATCTTCGATTGTCTTCCTAGCATGTGCAGTTTGTGGTTCTTGTTGTTGTTGAGCAAGTTGATGATAAATTGCCTTCCGATAGTAGTCGTTATTGTTGAACGGATTTTGAGCTCCACTTGCTTCGCGATTTGTACACTCTCTCTTGAAGTGTCCTTTTTCCCTGCAACGAAAACAAGTAACTTTAGATTTATCAAAACCTAGAGTAGAAACATTTGCATCACGGAAATCATCTATTCCCGTAATTTGTTTAAACTTTTCGGCTCTTCTCAAAACACTCGCCAAACACCACTTTATATCCATCAATTCCATCTCCTCAGCATCAATCTGATCGTAATCCTCTTTTGTCAACATTGGATTCCCAATCTTTCCTGCAACTAAACTTTCATATGATTCTAATACAGTTCCCAACAACGACATGTGACCTTTTGCAACCTCTTCCGAGAAATTTTCACCATTTTCAAGATTCAAAACAATGTTGCAATGTAATCTATTTCCATTCTTGGTTGTTGAAAAATTTGGATCAAATGATGGATATGAAGAAAATTCCGTTTTGCTGTTTGATCCTTTAGAAGATCCTCCAGATGAACTTTTAGCATTGAATGCGGTTTCAACCTTTGATGACATATTGGTTTTGTCACTGATACCTCCTTTGTAATACAACCCAATATCTTGTTCTCCATCAAAATCTTTCATTCTTGAAATCTTCCTCTGTTCCATCTCTTGAGCTTCAAGCTTTTCAATGAACTTGTTCAGTGTCAAATTACTAAAATCTTTCTTATTTCTCAACATCATGAGATATGTGCCCCAAGTTTCATGTGGCAATGCATCAGCCAACTTTTCTATCAACTCTTCATTATCTTTTGTGATGCTCACTCTCTTCATTTGGACTAACAAATTGCAGTATCTTTCAACAATCTGCTTGGTGCTCTCAGTTCTCAAACCACGAAATAGATCAAATTCCTTTTTCAAAAGTGATTTTTTTCTTGATCATTTCTTTACTTCAAACAAACTTTGATTTTAAAGCTCTCCAAATTGAATATACACTTCCATTGTGTTGAAGTAAGACCAATATATCTTCCTTAACTGCTTGATGCAATAGACTAATCATCATCTTTTCATTTTTGTATTTCTTTCTATCATCAACACTTAGATCTTTAATAGCAATCTCCTCTTCTTCATCATTCAATGGTCTAATATATTTCGTTTCAACACATTCCCAAGCATCCAAATAATTTGCTTGAACCCAGTTTTCGAAACGCTCCTCCCATCCTTTATACTCCTTGATATTCATAAGCTTAGGCGGTTTTTGCATAGTGCCCATTTCATTTTCCATGTTTAAGTTCTGAGTTACAGAAACCGGAGTAGTCGGGGTGGTAGCAAATGCGTTATAAAATTACTCTTCCATGTTTAGGTAACAATTTTCACAAATCAAACACTTTCAAACGAAATATTAAACTCAAGCGAAATAACCTTTTCACACGAAATACCCTTTAGAGCAAAATATCCTTTCAAGCGAAATAAGGTGGTTTCAAACGAAATAGGTAATTTCGTACGAAATACTCAAACGAAATTACAACTTGATGTGAAATAGCTAATTTTGTGTGGACCTCTCAAACAAAAATACAAACTTGTGCGAAATAAAAACCTTATTTCGTGCGAAATACTGCTGATGTCATCATTTCGAGCTGTTTTTGTTAAAATTGATCAGGTTTTAAGCCATTTTAAGATCAGAAACTTTCTAGGGTTTGTTAAAACACAATTGCGAGCACAATGTGTGAAATTCAAGACATTTTTTTTGTAAAAACTTGTTTGTCACACCCCCAAAAATCCACCATGCGGAGTACCACCGCTTGGAGGCGTGACATGACCAGGATCGAGCCACCAATCATATTGAACATCGTAATTAAGTAAATAAGACCAACCACAATACGATTGGTGACCAAAGCTAGTTAACCATGTTTAGTTTAAACAGAGGAAGCATAAAAGTAAATCCAAAAGCATAAGTCCATAGTTTATAAGTTAAGGTTCAAAACACAAGTTTAATAAATTCATAAGGATTTAAACAATGAGCACGGAACGTAACAGTCCGTACACCACAACGACTTCTTCCTCATGCAAGCTCCAAGCATTTAGCGACCTGTAAGGCATGTAACAACTAGTCAACAACAAAGTTGAGTGAGTTCATGTTTGGTTGTTTGGTTTTAAGTTGTTTCTGAAAACGTGGTTTGACTTTCGTTGGCTTATTTGCCGTGGGGGTTACCCCGAAGTTGAAAGTATGTTTAACCATTTCTTTTTCTTTACCCAAACCGTATCCATGATTAGTGGGGGCTTTCCCCGTGTGAACTACTAGACGGTATGATATCGACTACTACGAACAATAGTTGTGCCCTACATTAGTGTCTATCATCACTGACAGTTTGCCATAGTCCATTAGTACACGCCCGTCCGAACGGCACGGTTTGAGGTTTGTTAAACCTAATAGCGCTATTAACTAATGACCCGCTCGCCATTGGCCTCGGCGATTAAGTCGATATGAAGAGGGACTTATTGATAGAGTTTTTGTCTAGCTAGTTTTAAGGTTGTTGTCCTGCACCAGGAGGACGAACGTACGTATTCTGCACCAGGAGAATTCGTAGGTTTAATAATGGCATCCACTCTATGGAGGATGGCCGTACATATCCTACCCAAGGAGGATATGTGGATTTAGTTTTAATTCTTTAACCCATTCCCAAACCACCGGGAATCCCATGCCTTAGAAAGTGTGTGAACTCACCTCGGTTTGCTTGGTTAGATTCTCAATATAGCTAACAGTCAAGGTCGGTTAATCACATCCTAGTATGAATTACCAGTTAGTCATTTAGTGGCTTTCAAATAGAGCACAAAGTTCCTACACGTATCTATCACATAACATGCATCTCTTTAACGGTTTATGCCCATCTAAGTTTCCCATCCATTCCCCACTCATAATCAAACATACGATAATGCACATAACACATATAACATGTTAGATCATTCACAGATAGCATACTCGACATTTAGACACGCAAATTACAGCTTATGTCATTTCAGCATAAATATTCAAAACCGGCTGTTTTCGGACATTTTATTAAAATAGTTAAATTATTCCAAAAATTCCCATTTTTTTACAGGATGTCTTAAACGTTCCATATTTTATTGTGTAACAATATCGGGGTCCAGTTCATTACCAATATTTTATAAAAATTCATATTCCGGACTGAACTCAGATTTATGTATTTCTGACCACAGTCCATGGAACAATTTATTAAAAATTCATCGAGTGTCCGATTTACGAAATTCCAGTGGGGTAATTACAAATGCATCGGTTTTCATCTACTGTACAAATTTCATGGTCGGATTCATCACAAAACTTAGGTTATGACTGAAAGTATGACACCCATTTATTGCTGTCAAAATTCAGCTTAAGTTGCTGTTACAAATTAACACTTTAAAAATAGTAAACGGAGTCCAAAAATTATGATTCAAGTGCCATTAGAACCGTATTTCATAATAACATATTTTAGATTCAAAATATCGGTTTTTCGTTGAGTTTATGGCCTGTTTACAGCCTGATGAAGTCGGCTGGAAATGTGATTCAGCATGTTCTTTATAGTTTAAATGTTACTATATTGTATCAACACATGTCCGAACAACGGATTTATCAAGAGTTCGACAATCAATCATCATATATGTATTAACCAACCCTAAACCAACAACATACCCATGACAACATCAACTAATAGCATTTCATATACAAGTAAACTGCATGTAACCTTTATGTTTATATTTTTAGTGTTCTTGCATTTTAGTTGTAAACATAAGCATCATACTACAATGTTAGCCATAAAATAAGATGAACAAAGGTTAAACAAGAGCTTACTACTAGCTTATAGCTAGGGTAGAATCTAGTGCAAAGTTGGTAAGAAAAAGATGGTTAAAAGACTTGAAACAAGCTCCTTTGAAAAGTCCTTCAAGATGTAACCTCCATGGCTCACTTTGAAGCTTTGTATGGAATACGTAAATGAAGAAGATGAAGGTGTAAGGGTGATGGTGGTAGATTCGGTAGTAGTAAACCAAATGGAGAGAGAGAGAAGTGAAGTGAGAATGATTTCTATGGAATGATGAACAATCTATGATCCATGCTTTTTAAAGATTCATTCACATATCTTGGTTACTATCACAAGCAATAATCTAATTAAATAATAGAACAAATCAAGGAAGTATGGCATGGAGATAAGTTAGTGATTATGTGGGTCCAACTTGGGACTAAAATCGTTGGGGGGGTGTCTTGAGGTAAAAATTGTAACTAGAATGCAAGTATTAGTTAGATGTAAGAAAGGTGGTGATATAAGTTAGTTTGTTTATTTTTAGCGGGTGTTATGGCAAACGGGGATCATGACTAGCCACAAATAATTAAATAATGTGTTTGACAAATATTTGGTGTCCCGGGTAATGTCCGGTTGTTCGGTTGGATACTGTTCCGTTAAAGTGTTTAATTATTCCGTACGGTGTCTTATATATATATTTTTGCAACACAATTAATTCCTAACACATAGGAAAATATTCAGGACCATTTAGTCAAGTTTTCTGCATACTACTAGTATGCTACTACGCACATGTAAGTATAACACAGTAATCAGAGAGCAGTCAAATAATTCCACACAGTCATCAAGTACTTTAATTATCATTTAATAAATTGTACGGAATACATGTAATTTTTTAGGGTTGTCACATTCTCCCCTTGTTAAGAGAATTTCGTCCCAGAATTTAGCGCGTGGTTACTGAGGAAGCTAGTTAAGTTGCGTTGTTTTCCTGATTTTCCTGGGGTGTCACATCACCCCCCCGTTGATTTGGAATTTCGTCCCGAAATTCTGCAGTAGCTTCAGCCTCAGTAGTGGTTGCACTGTTTCCGAACAACTGGGGATATTTGAGTTTCATTTGATCTTCTCGTTCCCAGGTAAACTCTGGGCCACGACGAGCATTCCAACGAACTCGGACCAGAGGTATCCTGGTATGCTTGAGGATCTTAACATCTCGATCTGTAATCTCTACTGGTTCCTCGACGAATCGCAGCTGGTCGTCGATAGTGAGTTCCTTAAGAGGAACTATGAGGGTCTCATCTGACAGACACTTCTTCAGATTTGACACGTGGAATACGTTGTGAACTC
Source organism: Helianthus tuberosus (assembly GCA_030545235.1). Taxonomy (NCBI): domain Eukaryota; kingdom Viridiplantae; phylum Streptophyta; class Magnoliopsida; order Asterales; family Asteraceae; genus Helianthus; species Helianthus tuberosus. Next base: position 155,980,463 of record CM060409.1, read on the forward strand.
CACTGAGTTCTTCAGGTAGGTTCAACCTGTAGGCGACTTTGCCAATTTTCTCGGTGACTTCGAATGGTCCAACATAACGCGGATTGAGTTTTCCTCGTTTGCCAAAGCGGACTACACCTTTCCAAGGTGAGACTTTGAGTAGCACTCGATCCCCAACCTGGAGCTCGAGTGGTTTTCTTCCCTTATCAGCATAGCTTTTCTGACGGTCACGAGCTGCCGGCATTCACTGTCGTATCTGAGCAATTCTCTCGGTGGTATCTACCACAAGTTCTGGGCCAGTGATTTGACTGTCACCAACTTCTGCCCAACAGAGAGGTGATCGGCATTTGCGTTCGTACAAAGCCTCAAACGGAGCGGCTTGGATGCTGGTGTGGTAGCTGTTGTTGTACGAAAACTCCACTAGCGGGAGGTGCTTTTCCCAGCCATTACCAAAATCGATTACACATGCCCTAAGCATGTCTTCAAGGGTTTGGATGGTGCGTTCAGATTGCCCATCCGTCTGCGGGTGATAAGCGGTGCTCATATCTAAACGTGAGCCAAAGGACTTGTGCATTGCTTGCCACAGTTCAGAAGTAAAACGTGCGTCACGATCAGATATAATAGAGGTTGGCACTCCGTGCCTTGATACCACTTCCTTTAGGTAAATGTCGGCAAGAGTAGAAAACTTATCCGTTTCTTTGATAGCCAGAAAATGTGCAGACTTGGTCAGTCGATCTACGATCACCCAAATAGTATCGTTTCCGCGTTGAGATCTGGGCAGACCAGTAACGAAATCCATGGAAATTTGCTCCCATTTCCATTTCAGGATCTCCGGTTGTTGAAGAAAGCCTGATGGTTTCTGATATTCAGACTTGACTCTCGCACAAGTCAAGCACTTGCTGACGTAGGTTGTTAGGCCCTAAAGTGTGAGACTGACGCATCAAATTAACACAACGGGTTATGGTTACGAACTGGGCCTTACCGGGTTAGTTTATATTAGGTTGTGGACCTTTATAGGTCACTTGGGCCAAGCTTTAGGCCATGTGGGCCAAGCAGGCCCAAGGGGAGCCCATGTGGGAGATGGGCTTGTCAGTGTATATAAACAAGTTTCTAACTTGTTTTAGGGTTTGAACCTTTGGAACTTCATTGTTACAATTTCTAGAGAGAGCTAGAGAGGGAGGCGATTTGTGAGCACTTGTACTAGACGGTTTTGCTAGTTGATAGTAATAGAATCGTGTGCAAGTGTTTAAAGGTGATTCGTTGTGTTCTTCGTTTTTCATATTTTTCGATTTATTTCTTGAATCTCACCTAGTTTGGATTCCGCACAAACTTGGTGATTGTTTGATATCATTGAAAGATCCGTTTCACGGGACTTACAAGTGGTATCAGAGCCATTGAAGTCTTTCAAGGCTCGGTTTTGATATCATTCAGATTCAAGAACTTATTTTGCTACTGATCCGGTTTATTGCTTGTTTTTGCAGTTAAAATTGCTGAAATAATCAAACTGTTCTTCATCGAATTGTTGAAAATATTGCTGATTTTGGTTTGTTGATTTCAGAAAAGCTGTTTGCTGAATTTTCGGAAAGTTGGTGGTCAACAGATTCAAAGATTACAATATCTTTGAATTTTTGAAAGTGCTGAAAAATAGGGATTGCGAGTCAACAGATCTTATCTCTTATTTGTTTTGCAGGTTACGACTCGCAACCATCCAGTTTCGGCTCATCCTGGTTTAGTTACGACTCGCAACCGTCCAGTTTCGGCTCATCCTGGTTTAGTTACGACTCGCAAACGTCCGGTTTCGGCTCATCCTGCTTTGGTTACGACTCGCAACCATCACTAGTCTCGACTCATCCTGTTTTGGTTTCGACTCGCAACCAACATCAGTCTCGGCTCGTATTGTTTTGGTTTCGACTCGCAATTGTCTAAGGTTACGACTCGCAACCAGTACCCATTGACCTGTGACCTATTGACCTGTTGACTAATTGGACTTAGAATTTAATTAATTAATTAACTGATTAATTAAAATGTCAACAAATAATGCTGATCTGGTCGCACTTAACAAACAACAAGAACTTGACTCAAAGGTTGGAACTACTACACGCATTCCTAGGTTAACCGATGCAAATGACTTTCCAGAATGGAAATGGCGTTTTGAACAGCATGTGAAAGTCAAGGACTCAAAGATATGGAGAAGCATCTTAAGAGGTCCAAGGGAGATTATGACTGACAGTCCTACCGAACCTGGTCTAAAAGTGAAGAAAGCAAAGAGTGAGTATACTGAAGAAGATTTCAGTATAATTGAGGAAGATGATAGAGCACTGTCCTATTTAACCATGGGATTGGGTCCTGATATCGCTATTGGCTTTCGAACTTGCAAATCTGCTAAGGAACTTTGGGAATCGTTGATTGATGTTTACGAAGGGAATGAAGACATGAAGGAAAGCCGAAGAAACTTGCTAAGACAGAACTTCAATAACTTCAATCACATCTATGGGGAGACTGTAGATAATCAGATTCAGAGGTTCGTCAAGTTAGTCACACAAATGCACTTGTATTTTTCTCATTTTCTCCCCCTAAAACAATACATATTTACAGCAAACTCTTTTTGTATTTTCTAAGTTTTCTCCCCCCTAAACTCTATATCGATCTATATGTTCCTCTTAGAGTTTAGGGGGAGAAAACTTAGAAAATACAAAAAGAGTTTGCTGTAAATATGTATTGTTTTAGGGGGAGAAAATGAGAAAAATACAAGTGCATTTGAAAAATGAAAAAGCCAAAAAGAAAAATTGCATGATATGGGAAGTGAAATAAATGTTCGTGTTAAAGGGTTTGACTAACACATGTAAGGTGCCATAGCTGAAAAGACTAGGATCTACTGCGATATGTCGATAGGCTTGACGCTCAACATGATAAAAGATACTAAGTGATATAAACATAACGAACTATGTACCATGTGGGTAACATACCAACGGCGTATGATTTTATGGTCTTAAATCTTGCGTTGATAGATAGCCAACATCTGAGGTTTCGGGTCTTTATATTGTTGAATCATCCGGGGATATCTTGGCTGTCCTTCTGTTTGTTCTTCATCTTCAGTATCCTCAAAAGACAGCGGTTGCTTTGGGATAGACACACCTGCATCTGAAAAATCACTTGACAAAATGTTAAATGACTTAAACAATTCAGCATAATCATATAACCAATCTGGTCCAACTCTAGCGTCCGTAGCATTTTCCTCAAGCCATTCAATGTTGCACGACTCGACGACCTTTTTAGTTACCTTGTTGTATACTCTATAGGCTGATCCTTTAGCATATCCAACAAAATAACATTCATCCCCTTTGACCTCAAACTTTCCATTAGAGTCCATAAGTAGTAATACACATGGACAACCAAAGATGCGAAAGTGTGAAACCGAAGGTTTATGTCCTTCCAGAATCTCATATGGAGTTTTCATATGTCGTTTGTTTACTAAAGCATGATTCTGGACATAACAAGCCGTGCTAACAGCTTCGGCCCAAAAGAAACTAGGAAGCTTCGAGTCAGCCAGCATAGTTCGTGCAGCCTCGATAAGAGTACGATTTCTTCTTTCAGCTACTCCATTCTGTTGAGGAGTTCGTGGTGCACTATACTGACGATCAATTCCCTTATCAGCGCAGAATGTGTCCAAAGTAGCGTTTTTGAATTCTGTCCCATTATCAGATCGAATAACCTTCACCTTAGTACTCGCTTGATTTTCAGCCAGAGTGATAAATTGTTTCACCAGAACTGCAGTTTCATTCTTGTGACTGAGAAAATATACCCAGGTGTAGCGAGAATAATCATCGACAATTACAAGACAATAAGCTTTCTTGCCAATACTCAACACATTCACTGGACCAAAAAGATCCATGTGAAGTAGTTCAAGCACAGCCTTAGTCGATGGTGCTGGTTTTGTCTTATGAGGTTTTCGATGAGCTTTTCCTTTTGCACAAGCAACACACCTTTCAACCAACATGAAATCTTTTATTGGAAGATCGCGTACCAATTGACCTTTTGCCAGTCGATTCAAATTCTTCATGTTCACATGCCCAAGGCGACGATGCCACAGTAAACCATCATGTTCTGAAATCTTCGAAAATAGGCAGGTAATTTCTTCACACGGTTTCTTGTTCATATCAATCACATAAGCGTTTCCTCGTCTTTCTGCTGACATTAAGAACCAGTCTTCCGGAATGACAATCCCAGGTTTAAGAACATGACATCCTTTCTTTGTAAAGTGAACTGAATTCCCTCGATCACAAATCTGAGAAATACTTAACAGATTGTGTTTCAGTTCTGGAACATAGTTAACATTTTCGAAGCTTAAAACGCCGTTTCGTACAGTTCCTTTCAACGTGATTCTGCCTGAATCTCCTCCCGCAAATGAGACATATCCACCATTAAATTCTTTGACATTTTCCAGTTGGGATAAGTCTCCTGTCATGTGCCTGGAACAGCCACTATCCATGTACCAGAGGCGCACGGTAGTCCTCCACAGCTGTTCCTGCACGATTAGCGGGATTAGTTAGATTTAGGAACCCAGCCCATAGTGGATCTGGGTTTTCCTTGTGCATCAATATAAGTCACTCTCTGCCACACTAGGTTTTCTTTATTTAAAAACTTTGAAGTATTTTGAAAGACAGAGTTTCGATGACATGTATAAGACGAATTGGATTGCTTGACCTTAGCTTTCGGTTTCCAATGCTTATTTGACCAGTTAGAATTGTAATTACCAAAAGCATTATGATGAGAATTTCGAAAATCATTTTGTGGTTTTTGATTTTTGCGTTTGGCTGCATTCCAATCCTGATCAGAAGGTTTAGTCTTGCGATAGTTGTTCTTCATTGTCTTGGTCTTTTCAGTCGTCATCGACTCTAAACAACGATATCGGTTAAACATGACCTTCTGATCTTGCACAGACTTTTTCTTGTACGATGTCCTTGGGAGTTGACCACAATTTCTGGCAATGTGACCAGCACTGCCACAGTTAAAACATGTTTGTCGCTTCAATTTGTGTGTATTTTGAAAGCTTTTGCACGATTTGCTTGATTTTGAATGATTTGACTTCTTGTTTTTCTGAACATGTTGTGCTTGTGGATGCTATAAAAGGTTTATTCTAAATAAAAAATAAAAAAATAAAAAAATAAAATAAAATAAAAAAGGTTTGCTTGTGATATCGGTTTGACAGGTTTCGAGGTACAGTTCAGAAAGCGGGTTCACGGGTTTGAGTTAGCAAGTACACAGGTTCTCGCTTTGGGGTTGTGTTGAGGAAATAGTTAATAGATCACATTTTTGGGGGATCACTTCTTAAAATGTCTTCTAAAAGAGAGATGCTTGAGCAGGAATTCGAAGGATTCAGTTACTCATACGGTGAATCTATAGAAGCACTTACAGGTCGGTTTGCTGAACTGCTCTCTAAAATGGAGAAGGCAGAGATGGTGGTGTCTACTCGCATGAGCAACAGAAAGTTTCTGGATGCTATAAAAGGGATTCCAGATCAGGCGAACTGTAGTTGGTTTCGCAATGTTAATCAGATATTAGTGACAACTGACTGCGCCTGTTACAAAATGAAGTTAGATGAGCTAATCTCACTCATCAAATCATATGACAATGCTGACAAGCAGTCTACTCAAGGCAACACATCTGCTGCTGCTTGCTCATCCACACAAAATTCAGCATTTATGTTTAAGAAACCCCTGGCTCGAGAAATTACTAAAGAACGTGAAGAGATACTTTCTGTCTTTTGCACTCCTGAGTGTAGAGAAAGAAATGAGGCATCTCGGTTACATAACGCTGAGCTAATTCAAAATTACAATGATATAAAGAATGAAAAGCTTTATAAAGATAAAATTGAAGCTCAACGTAAAGACATCGTTAAACTCAAGGATGATGTAAGTGTGAAATCATCTCAGCTCTTATATGTTCAGGAGAAATTGTGCGCTGTGACTAAGGAACTGGAAGATATCAGAGATAGATATCAAATTAATGAGCTTAATATTAAGAAATTTGATTCTTCCAGTAAATTAGTCAAAAACTTGTGTAATCAACAGCTCGCATACAAGGAAAATAAAGGGCGTGGTTTGGGTTTTAATCAGGCTCCTCCTCCTTATAATGATAATTATACTTATTTACCCATGACTGAGGAGGAGATGATGAATGAGAGTAGAATGACTTATGGTCCCAAAAACAATAAGTCATCATTAAATGACAAACCCAATGGGAAAAAGAAGTCTGCTCAAATAAATTTTGTTTCTAAAGGCTCTATTGATCCTAACATTTCGTCTTCATGTGCAGATGATATTTCTGAAGTAAAGTGTGGAGATGTTCATGGAAGTGAACCAGTTGTTCATACTAATATTTCTGAAAATTATTTTGAACAAACTGAATCTGATATTGCTTTTGGTCAGTCTTTGTTTGCATCTTTCTCTGCTTATGTTTCGTCTTGTGTGCCTGATGTTTGGGGCAAAACTGATAATGTTTGTGGTGAAACTTTGAACAATAAGTCTGGTGATGATTGTGTTTCAGTTAATGCGTGTGATTGTAATGTTTCTAATGTTTCAGTTGATGACAGTGTTACAGGTGAGGTTCCTCAGGACACATTCAGTGAAACCACTGAAACTTCTTCACAAGAAAATCAAGATTTTTGTGATTCTTCTTCTGAATCTGTCTCAGTGGGCATCCCTAATGTTGAATCTAGTGGGATCCCATTGGAAACCGTGGATGAAAGTAAACCACAAGAAGATTCTCATGATACGTGCATTGATGAAACACGTGTTGATGAAACTTCTACATCTTCTGAAATTAAAACTGAACCTGATTTTGTAAAAGAAGAGGTGGTCACAATAAATGAACAATCACAAGAAAATGTTTCTGAAAAGGAAATTAAAACAGAAACTGAATCGTCTTTTCAAAATGATTCTGATAAAATTATAAAAGACGAAAAACATCATCCATCTGAATCTCATGCTTGTGCTAGTTCTGATCAGCAGGTACAGAAGAACTCAGAAAAGGCACATGGAACACAAGCAACGCAAGCTCGGTCATCTAGACCCATCAAAACAGCTAATGCTGCTAGCTCTCAGAATCTCTGTACATTGAAACGACAGACATGTTTCAACTGTGAAATTCCTGGACACATTGCTAGAAACTGTGTTCATCATCCAAGAGTGCAACAAAATGCCAACACTCACTTGTGTGCTGATGTTTGTGAGCCGGTTCACAACACGCAAAAGGAGCCAAAACGAGCAGATCAAAATCGAGGGTATAAGAACTCTGCTCATCAAGGACATGGCAGCAATAATCCTCATAAGGCTCGTGACAAGGTGAATGAAAGATCTAATCAGGGAGAAAAGACGAAGAATGGTGCTCATAGCAACAAGAGTTCTGCAAACAGCAAATATATGCACCCAAATTCGTCTTCGTCTGAAAGTCATGTGCAGGCGCATCCAACACGAAGAGGACCGGTTTGTCCTTCAGGGTCTGCAAGAGCAAATCCAGCTGATCAGAATGCTTTCTACATGAAGAGACAAACATGCTTAAATTGCGGCATTGCTGGTCACATAGCTCGGAACTGCACACATCGTCCCTATGTACCATATTATATGCAAAATCGGAAGGTTATACCAAAGGATAAATACCATTCTAAGCCAATGAAGGTATCTTCACCTAAGGCAATGAAGAATGTGAATCCCAAGGTTAAACCTTCTGATGGGGATTGGAACGCTGCCAAAAACAAACGCAAAGCTTTTCAGGAACAAAAACGTGTTTCTAAAACTAACAAACCTGAAACAGTTAAAGTTGCTCAACCGAAGGCAACAAACACGTTTGTTAAACCGAAATAGATTTGGAAACCGAAATCCAAGGCAGCAACGTCTCAAATTCTTGAAACGAAAGGGGACTTGTGTTTGAAAGAAGTGTCTTACTTTGATGCTTCAGGAAATCCCAGGACCACGATGGCCTGGGTACCCATGTCTTACTAATCTCCTTACCTTTCAGGAACAACCAAGGAGGAGCTGTTGACAATCTCTGGAATGTTGATAGCGGTTGTTCCAAAGATAAAAACGGGTAACATTTCACTGTTGCAAAAAGTTCAAATTTTTTTTTACAGATGATATGTTTCCTTTGGAGGAGATTAAAGAAGTAAGAAATGATCAGCAAAAGGTACCGTTTAAATTCAGTACTTTGATTTGAATTTGATTAGTCTTCAATCTAATGACGGAACGGTTGAGCAAAAATATTTTTCTCTTTTTCTTAGTTTATAACTTTGTACATACTGTGTCCTTTCTCTAGTAAATGGTAAATTTGCGCAAAAATACAAGATTTATGCACAAATTTAGGGGGGAGAGGAACATATAGATCGATATAGAGTTTAGGGGGAGAAAACTTAGAAAATACAAAAAGAGTTTGCTGTAAATATGTATTGTTTTAGGGGGAGAAAATGAGAAAAATACAAGTGCATTTGAAAAATGAAAAAGCAAAAAAGAAAAATTGCATGATATGGGAAGTGAAATAAATGTTCGTGTTAAAGGGTTTGACTAACACATGTAAGGTGCCATAGCTGAAAAGACTAGGATCTACTGCGATATGTCGATAGGCTTGACGCTCAACATGATAAAAGATACTAAGTGATATAAACATAACGAACTATGTACCATGTGGGTAACATACCAACGGCGTATGATTTTATGGTCTTAAATCTTGCGTTGATAGATAGCCAACATCTGAGGTTTCGGGTCTTTATATTGTTGAATCATCCGGGGATATCTTGGCTGTCCTTCTGTTCAGAACTAAAATTGTACATGAACCGAGGAAAGAAAGTCACTTGGAATTAGCTCATTTCTATTTGAATGTTTGTATGTTGTCCCGATACACAGAATTTTGATCTGATTCTGAAATATTCTCTGAAAAACTCGTGTACCTCCTCTGCTGCATCCAGATATATGCTGACCTGGAGGTGCTAGGCAACGACAGCTTCTGCTGCATCCAGATACATGCTGACCTAGCTGTACGTTGTCGCGCTATAGATCTAATACACCCGAAAGAGGCCCTCAAGTGCCCAAAAGAAACCCAAGAAACCTATATCAAATTGAGAAAAACTCATTTGATCTGTATATTATACCATCTCTGCTTAAGATCTATTCTGTTCTCTTCTCAACCTATTCCCAGTTAAGATTTCAGAAATATGGATTGGACTTGTGAAATATGTGGTAGGGAAGATACTTGCATGATAGAGTGTGCTGTTTATATTTCCAGGATTTGATTAGTATTTATTTGGGTGTTCATTGTTAAGAAATCAAAACTTGATAAAACAGATTATATGCAGACCTAGACACAGTCAGGATATCTTAAAGGATGACATCAGTATACTCACCTGCTACGATGAATCGTTGTGCTTACCTTGATCGCGGGGGTATGCCTTGGAATGGGACGCACGGGTATAATAGTATAATATTATCTAAAGCATATCACGAAGTTGAAAAGTTGAAAGTTGAGCGTTAAAGTTTAAGTGGACAAACATATTGGCAATCGCATAGACCAGTTTGATTAGGCTCGTACTGAAAAGTGTTCCTTAGTCTGCCTGAGAACGAATTTTGATCCCATTGCAATTGTAATTGTATATTATGGTAGTTGTTTATATTTTAAGTTCTTATCTGTTTCTAGTTCTTAAAAAAAAAAAAAAAAAAAAAAAATCAAAAATTCAAAAAAAAAAAAAAAAATAGAGTGTTTATTTGTTTTTCTTAAAATTAAAAAATTATAACCGTTCTTGAAGATTTGACTAATCATCAAAAGTTAAAAGAATTTAAATTGTGAAATTTCATGTACCTAGTGTTCATATGGTACTCTCCCTGTTGCATAAGAAATGTTTGCTTATAAGTTTGTGAGTATGTGCAGAACTTGATTTCAATCAAGAACAGGGGTTGATGAAGACTGAGATGCTGTTAGTTGCTGAAGAAGCCTGAAGCAGCACAACAACAAGATGTACCTGAGTCAGAAGAATCGGATACGAATTGCCGTCTGACAGTGATAGTGCATTTGAAGAAGTACCGTGAACCTGCTTGAAAGACAAAGACTGAAGAAGAAAAGAGATGTTGAGAATCCTCCTCTCACATCCTTTTTGAAAAGACTTCAAGCAAAGCTGATCAAGATCCTGATATGAAGCTAACCACAAGAGCTGAAGAAACGAGACCCAGTGCTGAGAGTTCAGAAGTCAAGAACTTCCACAACATCTGCAGCAAAGCATCAACCATAGACTTCGTTGAAGACGTTGTTGAATTCATGCTATGAAGTCAATTTGATGGCATCAGTCTAGGGGGAGATTGTTAGGCCCTAAAGTGTGAGACTGACGCATCAAATTAACACAACGGGTTATGGTTACGAACTGGGCCTTACCGGGTTAGTTTATATTAGGTTGTGGACCTTTATAGGTCACTTGGGCCAAGCTTTAGGCCATGTGGGCCAAGCAGGCCCAAGGGGAGCCCATGTGGGAGATGGGCTTGTCAGTGTATATAAACAAGTTTCTAACTTGTTTTAGGGTTTGAACCTTTGGAACTTCATTGTTACAATTTCTAGAGAGAGCTAGAGAGGGAGGCGATTTGTGAGCACTTGTACTAGACGATTTTGCTAGTTGATAGTAATAGAATCGTGTGAAAGTGTTTAAAGGTGATTCGTTGTGTTCTTCGTTTTTCATATTTTTCGATTTATTTCTTGAATCTCACCTAGTTTGGATTCCGCACAAACTTGGTGATTGTTTGATATCATTGAAAGATCCGTTTCACGGGACTTACATAGGTTGCTATGTGGGCTTTCATGCCAAGGCACCAGTATGTGGTCTTTAAGTCGTGGTACATCTTATCCGAACCAGGATGTACTGAATAACGAGACTTATGTGCTTCATCCATCACAAGCTCGCGTAGGTTTCCATACAGTGGGACCCAGATGCGCCCTGTTACATAGTAAGCGCCGTCTTCCTTTTGTTCTAGCCGCTGCCTCGATCCTCATAGGGACTCAGCCCTGATGTTCTCTGCTTTCAATGCTCCAACCTGAGCATCGCGAATCTGAGCGGGAAGGTTAGATTGGATGGTAAGCTGTAGAGCACGTACACGCCTAGGTATGGTATCCTTTCGACTGAGGGCGTCGGCCACAACATTGGCTTTGCCCGGATGATACTTGATTGCGCATTCATAATCGTTCAAGAGCTCAACCCATCGGCGTTGACGCATGTTCAACTCCTTTTGCTTGAAGATATGCTCGAGACTCCTGTGATCGGTGTAAATGGTGCACTTGGTACCGTACAGGTAATGTCTCCTTATCTTAAGCGCGAATACAACTGCTCCCAGCTCCAGATCGTGAGTAGTGTAATTTCTTTCGTGAACCTTGAGTTGGCGTGATGCGTAGGCAATGACCTTGTCACGTTGCATCAATACGCAACCAAGTCCTTGGATGGAAGCATCGCAGTAAACCACAAAATCTTCTGTGCCTTCAGGAAATGAGAGGATAGGCGCGCTACAAAGTCTATCTTTCAAGTGCTGAAACGCAGATTCCTGTGCATCACCCCAGCGATATGTGACACCCTTCTGAGTCAGTGAAGTGAGAGGCTGCACAATCTTGGAGAAATCTTTTATAAACCTTCGGTAATATCCCGCCAAACCCAAAAATTGGCGGATTTCTGTTGGTGTGCAGGGTGCAGGCCAGTTCTTGATCGATTCAACCTTAGATGGATCCACATGAATCCCATCCTTGTTTACCACATGGCCTAGAAAGTGGACTTCGCGAAGCCAGAAACATAAGACGTATATGCTGCTCGTGTTCCTCCTGACTCTTAGAATAGATCAGGATATCGTCGATGAACACAATAACGAACTTATCCAGGTAAGGCTTGCACACTCGGTTCATGAGATCCATGAAGACCGCTGGTGCATTCGTCAGCCCGAATGGCATAACCAGAAACTCGTAATGGCCGTAACGAGTTCTGAATGCTGTTTTGGAGACGTCCTCATCTCGGACCCTCAGCTGATGGTATCCCGAGCTCAACTCAATCTTAGAGTAATAGCTCGACCCTTGCAACTGATCGAACAAGTCATCAATACGTGGAAGAGGATAACGATTCTTCACAGTCACCTTTTTAAGCTCGCGATAGTCAATACACATTCTGAAAGTACCGTCATTCTTCTTTACGAACAAGACTGGAGCTCCCCAGGGCGAAGAGCTAGGACGTATAAAACCCTTTTCCAAGAGTTCTTGTAGTTCCGTGGACAGTTCTTCGAGTTCTGATGGAGCTAGACGATATGGTGCTCGAGCTACTGGCGCTGCTCCAGGAGCTAGCTCGATTTGAAATTCAACTTGACGATGAGGCAGAAGGCCAGGTAATTCCTCAGAAAAATACCTCGGGAAAGTTACGTACAATAGGGATGTCTTTAACTCTCTTTTCTTCCGTTGATGTGTCAGTAACGAGCGCTAGAATGGCAGTGTGGCCCTTTTGCAAACACTTCTGGGCCTTAAAGAAAGAGATGATGCCTTCGACAGCACCACTCTTGTCGCCACGAATCATGAGAGGTTCTTCACCAGAACGAGGAATGCGGACGATTTTCTCCTTGCAAACAATCTCCGCTTGCTGATGGGATAACCAATCCATCCCAATAACAACGTCGAAACTACCAAGTGTGATAGGAATAAGGTCGATAGAGAAGGTTTGACCAGCTAAGACGAGGTTACAACCTTTAACTACGTGTGTGGCTTCAAGACTTTTACCGTTTGCTAGCTCTATCGTGTGCTTGGTGTTCAAAAGTGTTGGAGTGCGCTTAAGCATTTGACTAACTTTTAGAGACACATAACTGGTATCGGCACCCGAATCAAATAAGACAGTAACAAAGAAATCATCCATAAGAAACTTACCCATCACAACGTTGGGATCGTTCCTTGCATCACCCAGACCAATCATGAAAGCACGACCCCTTGCTCCATTACCATTGTTGTTACCCCCGTTGTTGCCTCCATTATTGTTCCCGTTTCCTTGATTGTTGTTGTTCTGATTTTGGTTCAGCTGGGGGCAGTTTCTCTTAAAGTGGCCTTCAGCGCCACACTGAAAGCATCCTTTATTGCCCTGTTGATGTTGCTGCTGGTGGTTCTGTGGGGCTTGTTGCTGTTGTTGGCGATTCTGATTTGCTGGCCGGGCGCTCCTGCAATCCTTTGCTTCATGACCAAACTTGTTACACCTCAGACAATGACCTTTGTTGCACTGCCCGCTGTGATGTTTGTTGCACCGGTTGCATTTGGGGTGGTTCCCTCGGTATCCACCCTGTCCTTGGTTACCAGAAGATTGCTGACCAAGACTCTGGTAGTCATCAGTCTTTCGCTGCTGAGACTGAACTGAAGTAGAACCCTTTCCGGAGTTCCCATCCCATTTTCGCTTGTTATCGGTAGGTGAATCAGAAGTAGCTGTGGCACTGATACGTTTGGGTAGCCTGTTTTGCTCCACCGCTTGGTCGGTGAGACGATCAGCCAACTTGATAATTTGCTGAATGGTACCCAGGTTGGCTGAAGTTACGTGACTTTGAATCTCTGGTACAAGGCCCTTGAGATACAGCTCAATTCGTTTGATGGGAGGGTCCACCATAGTTGGACACAGGATGGCCAGCTCGTTTGACCTTTTAGTATACGCCTCAATCTCAGACCCCGTCATCTTCAGATTGTAAAATTCCACTTCTAGCTTGTGGATGTCATCCCGACTACAGTACTCCTCCTTGATCAGCTCCTTGAAACCATTCCAGGGTGTGGCATTAGCAACTGCCAGTCCTAGTAGTTGAACCTGTGCCTTCCACCAGGTTAACGCAGCTCCTTCAAGTGTTCCGGTAGCATATTTCACCCTACGGTCTTCGGGGCATTCGCACATCTCGAAAATTGACTCAAGCTTTTCAAACCAGTAAAGGAGGCCCACTGCTCCTTCAGTGCCACTGAAAGTGGTAGGTCAGCAGTCCATGAACGTCTTGAACGTGCACACAGGAGGTTGAGCATGTTGACCTATTGCGCGAGAATAAAAGACAAGGTTAAGCACGAGGGCTGGTTTGTGAAGGTAGGATCTAAACGTCCTAGGGTGAGTTGATATAGCAGGTTATACCTCCTGCAGGATTAGCTGCGAGTGCCTCAGCGACTCGTTCATTGATCAAAGCCGTCAACTGGGCTTGAGTGAGGTTGATACGTCATCCGCGTCCGCTCATGATCTTCATAATGAAGCAACGTAAGTGAGAAAAGTGTTGCGAAAGTGCGTAAGTGTGGGACGAGGTTAGAGAGTAAGCACACAAGGTTCAATTAGCAATTATCACATTATCTAATGCATAGTGAGAACTATCTAACCGACAATATAACATAAATCATACCACTTATGGTGTCGAGTCTTGCACGTGGAGCGAAGCGTCGTTGTGGATCGTTGAGCACTGTTCAGGTTATAGTCTGGTTTTATCAAAACGTTTCCCCTTTTTAAAACCAAGTTCACTATAACCAATGGCTCTGATACCAATCTGTCACACCCCCAAAAATCCACCATGCGGAGTACCACCGCTTGGAGGCGTGACGTGACCAGGATCGAGCCACCAATCATATTGAACATCGTAATAAAGTAAATAAGACCAACCACAATACGATTGGTGACCAAAGCTAGTTAACCATGTTTAGTTTAAACAGCGGAAGCATAAAAGTAAATCCAAAAGCATAAGTCCATAGTTTATAAGTTAAGGTTCAAAATACAAGTTTAATAAGTTCATAAGGATTTAAACAATGAGCACGAAACGTAACAGTCCGTACACCACAATGACTTCTTCCTCGTGCAAGCTCCAAGCATTTAGCGACCTGTAAGGCATGTAACAACTAGTCAACAACAAAGTTGAGTGAGTTCATGTTTGGCTGTTTGGTTTTAAGTTGTTTCTGAATACGTGGTTTGAATTTCGTTGGCTTATTTGCCGTGGGGGTTACCCCGAAGTTGAAAGTATGTTTAACCATTTCTTTTTCTTTACCCAAACCGTATCCATGATTAGTGGGGGCTTTCCCCGTGTGAACTACTAGACGGTATGATATCGACTACTACGAACAATAGTTGTGCCCTACATCAGTGTCTATCATCACTGACAGTTTGCCATAGTCCATTAGTACACGCCCGTCCGAATGGTACGGTGTGAGGTTTGTTAAACCTAATAGCGCTATTAACTAATGACCCGCTCGCCATTGGCCTCGGCGATTATGTCGATATGAAGAGGGACTTATTGATAGAGTTTTTGTCTAGCTAGTTTTAAGGTTGTTGTCCTGCACCAGGAGGACGAACGTACGTATTCTGCACCAGGAGAATTCGTAGGTTTAATAATGGCATCCACTCTATGGAGGATGGCCGTACATATCCTACCCAAGGAGGATATGTAGATTTAGTTTTAATTCTTTAACCCATTCCCAAACCACCGGGAATCCCATGCCTTAGAAAGTGTGTGAACTCACCTCGGTTTGCTCGGTTAGATTCTCAATATAGCTAACAGCCAAGGTCGGTCAATCACGTCCTAGTATGATTTACCAGTTAGTCATTTAGTGGCTTTCAAATAGAGCACAAAGTTCCTACACGTATCTATCACATAACATGCATCTCTTTAACGGTTTATGCCCATCTAAGTTTCCCATCCATTCCCCACTCATAATCAAACATAAGATAATGCACATAACACATATAACATGTTAGATCATTCATAGATAGCATACTCGACATTTAGACACGCAAATTACAGCTTATGTCATTTCAGCATAAATATTCAAAACCGGCTGTTTTCGGACATTTTAATAAAATAGTTAAATTATTCCAAAAATTCCCAAATTTTTACAGGATGTCTTAAACGTTCCATATTTTATTGTGTAAAAATATCGGGGTGCGGTTCATTACCAATATTTTATAAAAATTAATATTCCTGACTGAACTCAGCTTTATGTATTTCTGACCACAGTCCACGGAACAATTTATTAAAAATTCATCGAGTGTCCGATTTACGAAATTCCAGTGGGGTAATTACAAATGCATCGGTTTTCATCTAATGTACAAATTTCATGGTTCGATTCATCACAAAACTTAGGTTATGACTGAAAGTATGACACCCATTTATTGCTGTCAAAATTCAGCTTAAGTTGCTGTTACAAATTAACACTTTAAAAATAGTAAACGGAGTCCAAAAATTATGAACCCAGTGCCATTAGAACCGTATTTCATAATAACATATTTTAGATTCAAAATATCGGTTTTTCGTTGAGTTTATGGCCTGTTTACAGCCTGATGAAGTCGGCTGGAAATGTGATTCAGCATGTTCTTTATAGTTTAAATGTTACTATATTGTATCAACACATGTCCGAACAACGGATTTATCAAGAGTTCGACGATCAATCATCATATATGTATTAACCAATCCTAAACCAACAACATACCCATGACAACATCAACTAATAGCATTTCATATACAAGTAAACTTCATGTAACCTTTATGTTTATATTTTTAGTGTTCTTGCATTTTAGTTGTAAACATAAGCATCATACTACAATGTTAGCCATAAAATAAGATGAACAAAGGTTAAACAAGAGCTTACTACTAGCTTATAGCTAGGGTAGAATCTAGTGCAAAGTTGGTAAGAAAAAGATGGTTAAAAGACTTGAAACAAGCTCCTTTGAAAAGTCCTTCAAGATGTAACCTCCATGGCTCACTTTGAAGCTTTGTATGGAATATGTAAATGAAGAAGATGAAGGTGTAAGGGTGATGGTGGTGGATTCGGTTGTAGTAAACCGAATGGAGAGAGAGAGAAGTGAAGTGAGAATGATTTCTATGGAATGATGAACAATCTATGATCCATGCTTTTTAAAGATTCATTCACATATCTTGGTTACTATCACAAGCAATAATCTAATTAAATAATAGAACAAATCAAGGAAGTATGGCATGGAGATAAGTTGGTGATTATGTGGGTCCAACTTGGGACTAAAATCGTTGTGGGGGGGTGTCTTGAGGTAAAAATTGTAACTAGAATGCAAGTATTAGTTATATGTAAGAAAGGTGGTGATATAAGT
This sequence comes from Helianthus tuberosus, assembly GCA_030545235.1. Lineage (NCBI taxonomy): Eukaryota > Viridiplantae > Streptophyta > Magnoliopsida > Asterales > Asteraceae > Helianthus > Helianthus tuberosus. Next base: position 155,997,540 of record CM060409.1, read on the forward strand.
TAGTTTGTTTATTTTTAGCGGGTGTTATGGCAAACGGGGATCATGACTAGCCACAAATAATTAAATAATGTGTTTGACAAATATTTGATATCCCGGGTAATGTCCGGTTGTTCGGTCGGATACTGTTCCGTTAAAGTGTTTAATTATTCCGTACGGTGTCTTATATATATATTTTTGCAACACAATTAATTCCTAACATATAGGAAAATATTCAGGACCATTTAGTCAAGTTTTCTGCATACTACTAGTATGCTACTACGCACATGTAAGTATAACACAGTAATCAGAGAGCAGTCAAATAATTCCACACAGTCATCAAGTACTTTAATTATCATTTAATAAATTGTACGGAATACATGTAATTTTTGAGGGTTGTCACATTGTTAATTTTGAAAAAGAAGGTGTAGAAATCAGATTTTGCAGCTGAATTGGTATGAACTCTTTCTCCTGAGCTCTGATACCACTTGTAGGATCGTTTTCTGACCCAAACGAGTAGATCAAAAGAGTTTTTCTCAATACGAAAGGCGGAAACAAACGTATTGAGTTCAATTCAGCTAGATATACACTTTAAACTATCTTTTGATTGATTTGACAAAGATTTACAGCGAGTAGACACTTCGGCAGCACTTCGGCTCTCAAACCGGAATGTTGGAACTGTTCCAAACGATACGAGGTCTTCTTTCATTTCGCCAAGGATCCCTGATCCGATATAAACTATAAATTCAGGATCATCCGGATCCATAAGGATTTCTACCACATCCTGTTCACTCGCCTCCAAGACATCCCTTGGAGGATACTTTGATTTCTATTGCTCCCTGGATTTCGAAGCTGGTTTCATCGATGAAGTATAGCAATTCTTAGCCTCCTGCTGATCACTATCAATCTTCACTATTCCCCAAGGACTAGGGAGCTTCACACATTGATGGTAAGTGGATGGGACTGCTTTCATATCGTGTATCCAGGGCCTGCCAAGGATAACATTACAACAAGATAAACAGTCAATAACACAAAATTTTTGATAAGAGTGTAGGCCTTCAATGTATATTGGGAGCTTAATGTCCCCCAGGGTATTCTTAGTTTCACCACTAAATCCCACGAGCACAGAGGATCTTGGTATGATCTCTGATTCAGGAATACCCATCTTCTTTAGGACATCAAGCTGGATAATGTTCACTGAACTTCCTCCGTCTATAAGGATCCTGCGGACAAAATGGTTAGATATGAAAAGAGTAATAACTAAACCATCGTGATGAGGATCCTGGATATCAACACGATCCTCTTCATCAAAGGTTATGACTTTCCCTTCCGAGACACTTGATGTTCGAACAGGTCTTTCTCCGTTATCCATTTTAGTTTCCTTTGCATGCCTTTTAGCTGCTGAGAAGGATGTGCCGCAAATGTCTGATCCTCCAGAAATGAAGTTTATCACTTGTGCATCCGCTGGAGGGGCTGGAGCCTTCTCAGGGATCCTTTCAGGATCCTGAGTCCTTGACTTTTTTCTTCCCAACAATTCTTTTAGATGCCCCTTGCTCAACAAGTATTCAATTTCCTTTCTTAGTGCAATGCATTCTTCTGTGAGGTGCCCAAAATCTTCATGGTATGCACACCACTTTGATTTATCCTTAGTTGCAGCTGGCCTATCATTTTTTCTGGGTCATCTAGCTTTATCACCTAGACTCTGCATCGCAAGTATTAGTTCATTGTTATCAACACTAAAACAATATTCAGAAATTGGAGGATAATCTTCATCATCCTCTTCTTGATCAATAGAATGCACGTTCTGGTTATCAGATCTGTTGTAGGATCTGAACTTGTTGTTCCTGAATGAGGATCCTTGCTTATCCTGCTTTGAGGATCCTGCTAACCTCTCCTGGATCCTCTTGTCATCTTCTAGTCGAATGAACCTAAGTGCTCGGGTTCTTACCTCATCTAAGTTCCTGCACGGTGTCATAACAAGATCATCATAGAAAGACGAATCCCTAAGCAATCCCATTTTAAAGGCCTCAATAGCCGTGGCTATATCTAAGTTGGGAATGTCTAAGGATTCTTTACTGAATTTGGTAATGTAATCCCTTAATGATTCATTATGACCCTGGGTTATCCTATATAGATCACTAGTTAATCGTTCAAATTTCCTACTACAAGAAAACTGATTATTAAATAGATTAACTAGATTAGCAAATGAGGTAATAGAGTAGGGGGGAAGACTTAGCAGCCATTTGAGAGCTGATCCAGTAAGAGTGGATCCGAATCCTTTGCACAGGCATGCTTCCTTTAACCTTTCTGGGATTGGATTGATCTCCATCCTCTCCCTGTATTGTGCTATGTGTTCTTCAGGATCCGTCGAACCATCATACAGTTTCATTGTAGGCACATGGAACCTCTTGGGTATCTCAGCATCACAGATTGGTGGTGCAAAACGAGATATCTTATGGCTCCCATCTGCAATCTCTGGGATAGGTTTGACTACTCCCGGAACACTTGATATCATATCCTTTAGCTTTTGCAATACTCTGGCCATGGCATGATTGATACCTGGATCCTGCATAAGACCATGGTTAGTAGTATAAGAATTGTTAAAAGTGTTACCTCCCATTGGATTCAAGTTAGGAAGAATGGATGTTAATCTATATTGTTGGGGCTCTGGAATGATCGAGGGACCAGTAGAAGCATTGGTCTGCATTGGAATAAAATCTCCCTGATGGACATCTGAACTTCCTGTTTGCAAATTCCTCAAGGATCCTGGCATCTGGAAGGATCCCTAAAACTAGGACGATCCTGGAACAAAGGAGGATCCTTGAACCGGGGATGATCCTGGAACGAAGAAGGATCCTTGAACCTGGGATGATCCTGGAACGAAGGAGGATCCTTGAACCTGGGATGATCCTGGAACGAAGGAGGATCCTTGAACCTGGGATGATCCTGGAACGAAGGAGGATCCTTGAACCTGGGATGATCCTGGAACGAAGGAGGATCCTTGAAACTGGGATGATCCTGGAACGAAGGAGGATCCTTGAACCTGGGATGATCCTGGAACGAAGGAGGATCCTTGAACCTGGGATGATCCTGGAACGAAGGAGGATCCTTGAACCTGGGATGATCTTGGAACGAAGGAGGATCCTTGAAACTGCTGCATTCCTGAATATCCTCCTGAACTCGTGAGGGATCCCATATGCTGAGGATAGGATCCCGCTGGCTGGAAATATGAACCTGATGCCTGGGTCATTGTTGTTGTTCCGTAGTGCACTCCTTTTGGTCCACCCACATATTGAATGTCTGGAACCACTGATGGCTGAGAAGTAATCACCGGAGTATCAAAATTCAAAGATCTGGGCATCAGTGGGGAACGATCCTCTGCCGTTTTCTTCTGTTTCTTAATTTCGTCAATCTCCCGGAGGATCCTTTCGTTGGTCTTATCCTGCTCTTGTGCATGATTCCTCATCTGCAAAATCAAGGCATAGAGATCATTAGTAGTAGGATTAGTTGAAACAGAAGAAGTAGGTGGTTTTGAGAAAATGGGAGTTGGTTTCTTCGCGGCATTCTCAGTATTCTTCTGGGATCCAGAAGGTGGTGGAGGCAAAGGAGGGACGCCTTGTGAAGAAGTGAATGAGGGCATCAAGTTTGAAGCATTCTTCGCTAAGGAAGCCATTTGCTTGGTTGTAGTGAACCGAAATGAGCACAGAAATGCGTATTTTTTCTAAGGACGAAGCACCAATGGCCCCACGGTGGGCGCCAAACTGTTTTGGTCAAAAAATCTGTTGAGGATATTGCAACCAAACTCTATGTTACGGGGTATGATGCTAACAATGTAGAACAATAACAAGGATCACTTCAATGTAAATTGCCGAAATGACACAAGGATTTATACGGGGAAAAAGCCCTTGATCAAGAGTTGATCTCCGGCACAAAAAACCCCGGGTACCGATTACCAAGCTCAAATAAATGAATAAATGTTTACAACTTCGGATAGTAACGAGCTAGGTACAAGGATCACTATCGTGAAATATGTAAATGTGAGTGAAAACGAATGAATGTTCGTCGAGAGCTTCAAGTGTGCGAGTATATGAGTGTATGTAGCTGTAAAAAATGACTCAGTGTTTTCTACTAGCTCGTTACCCCTTTTAAAATAGAAATTTAACTACCAAACTAACTATCCGACTTTTGTGCCAAGCCCTCACGTTCTCCATAACGTCCATTTTTAGCTAAGCACGTGCAGAATAGTTTGGGAATATTCTCCAGGAATGTCGCCAAGACTTGGTCAAGCTGGTTATACCTGCGAGATAGTACAAAACATAAGTAAACAATCGTCAGTACGAGGATCCTTAAAGTGATCCATGATCCTGAAGCTCTTCTGAGGATCACCACCTGTCACAGAAGTAAGGATCACTAGTTAGGATAACGAATAAGGATCACTAATTGTTAGAAAATCTCCCCCTAACACTAAACATCTAAGTATTTATAAACTAACATGTGTATATTTTTACTAAATAAATAGGTAAAAATATAATAGATATATGTTTATATAATTTTGGTAAAAATTATATAGTTTAAACATTTTATTTGGTGCATAATGTGCGTATATTATGTGTATGTATTAGTAGTAGGAATACATACTAAAATATTAGATACAATACTTACGAAAAATATACGCATACACCATAACGAAAAACCTCACAAATATTTGCAAATAAAACGATGCTCGCTAACCTTCGCGAACACTTACAACGCTCACCTACGAGATACCATAAAACAAGATGCGGACATCGAACGACGGACATCGGAAGACGCCTTATGCTTCATCAACGAAACGGACGTGTCGACACCTTGAAAGGTTACTACGACGTTCGGACAACTTCGACACAAAAACTATATATATTAACCGATCGTTACGACAAGTCTAAAAATAAAATATTTTAAGACACTTGATATATATTAACGACAACGAAAAACCAGAAAGTTCAATAACGAAAATAACACTAAGTGTGGTTATAAAAGTATACTGCCTGTAATATACGAAACTTTCAAAGTCCAAGTTTGATAAATGTCATAAGTAGTACGACATATTAGTATGTCGGATATTCGTTGTCATGAATACTAGGTCAACTTTTAGTTAAAAAAAATCAAGGTGTAATATTAAGGGTACTATAATGATAATTATAATAGTAATATCTTATAAAAAGGGAAATTAAATTACCAATTAAAGGTATTAATAAATGACAATTGTGTTGTCATTTTGTAGAACTGTCAAAGAAAAAATAATAATAGTGAAACCAAAATATGAAAAGAATAATAATAATAATAATAATAATAAGCCAAATCTCAATTCAAATTTGTGTTCAGGCCCATATTCGTGTCTTGAAACCGAAGAAAGGAAAAAAATTGAAATGAGTTAAATATGGAGTAATTGTAAAGCAAACATTTTCAAAAATAAAAATCATTTCCATATCTCTGACAATATTTACGTTGCTTTCCTTTCTAAAAATTCTGTTACACAAATCATGGGATTTCGAATCCCTTTAAACGATCAGCTAATCAACTAACATATTAATCGATCTCTCTAATTCATTCCGGAACCTTGTTTTTTCTCCCTCTCGTCGTACCTTCCATCCACCTGCTATAGTACCGACGAAATCGCCTCCGCCAACCACAAGTTTGAACCTATCTCGCCGGTTTGTTTCGCCTACGGTCCGTCCAGTTAGAGCCACAACAGAACTGCCGAACACCACCACCACGCTGATCAGTCTTCGTTGTAGGTTCTGTTAGTTGTCTCGTTCATACCGACCACAACCCGAAAACTTCAAGCCACCACCCCATAACCATCGATTCGTTTTCTAAGATCTCTGGTGAAACTGCATTGCATCACACCAGTCGCCGGTCCTTTTCAACCTAACGTATCGATACTATCTCCTGGTACTTTGAACACAACATAGCACACAAATGGTTGTATGAGATAATAAAACTATCTAGATCTGTTTGTTTTGATTTTGGCCTACTAGTCCTATTCTCGTAATTTGCACTAACCATGAAATAGAGAACTAAACTTAGCATACGATCGAACATTATTTTTTGTTTTGAAACCGTTTTCTGATCACCCGAAACAATAATGGCTTCGTGTCTATTCCTCTTTAATGGGATATCCATTGTGACATTTTTGTTATCAAATGACAATTATATGTAGTTTTTTTTTAAATTAAATATAATAATGGCAATATATGTGTAACACCTCGCAAAATCACGTTCAATATAATAAAGACACGTGTCATGAAGATTAAATGTGTAATGAATTGATTTCGAGGGACTAAAATTGTCAAACAATGTAAATATGTAAGTAAAAGGGTCCAAAGTGTCAACATGCCATTCTTATGCCTCTGATTAACCTCACACGATGTTCGTATTCTTTAATGAATAAATTGTCGGACATAGAAAGTCGTTTGTGCTTAAATTAAGGATTTTACGAACCATAGGGGTTAAAAGTGTCAACATGTAAAATGTTACCTCTGAGTGACCTTTTAACGATCCCGAAAGCATTTTAATATTTGTATATTTTTCTCTCAAGAATATTGGATAGTAATTTCGTGGAGTTTCGATAAAAACAAGACTTTTCAGGGTGACCTCACAACTAACTGGGAGCTTAACGGAGTTAATTTATGACCTAAGACACTTGTTAGTTAACTATGGGGTCAAAAGTGCAATAAATGGAAGTTATCTAAACTTAAATTGGACCAGGGACTGAAAACGCAAAGTTTAAAAACTTTTTACCGGATTAACAGGTTTACGCGAGCCACGTAGACTCCCTTTATGGTCTATGCGGGCCGCGATAGCAGTGCCAGCAACAGAAACATGCACAGCTGCATGTTGTAGCCTGTTCCACCGCCATTGCATGGCTGTTTTCGATACCTGGGACTGTGCAACTGGTTTTTACTGCCCTAGGGACACTTGTGAACATCTGGTAACAACATAGGGACAAATGCAATGATCCTAGAACATCCAAATTCCTATATAAGAGCTTGAGTTTTCACTTATTCTTACACACACTTGAAATTTTACTCTCAAACACTTCTCTGGAGCCTCCTGGACTTCTAAGAAGCTTTCTCTAGTTCAAACTTCGTGCTAAGGACTCTTGTAAGTGTACTTAGCCTCTGTAATTAAGTTTTCATTAGTGTAATGACCGAAAGTCAAAGTTAGCGTAATTACGCTTTGACTTTGTGATTAATCACTAACGGTCCAGTCATTATTCGAATTGAAAGTGGCTATGTGTTGGTAATTATGTAGGTGTTAAACCCTTAAAAGGGCACCTTCTAATTATCACATTATCTCAGTCAATCGTCGGGTCAAAGTTATGAACAAAAAGTCAAACGGGTCATTTTTTACAAAATAATTCTTAACTGATAATGCAGAAGTTATGGTACATGTTTTAACACTTAAACAACTTGATAAATAATATAAGAACATGTTTAGGCATGTTTAACTCGGCAATTCTGAGTTTAGGCTCGGTTCGGAACCGAAAGTCGCAAAAGTAGACTTTTGCTTTGACTTTTAGTTCTGACCCGATTTAGCTTAGTTTAGATATGACTTAGGGTTCCTTTGGGACCACATTATATGTTAGTATAACCCTCTGAGGTTATGCTACATGGTTTCTTAAAAATTTGATTCATTTGCATGTTCCCGTTAAATGCTTAAATATGGACCATTATGCCCTTTTATCATTAAAACGAGATTTTTGTAAATGTGAGAGGACAAAAACCTTTATTAATGATATATTAGTATGTCCTAAAATTTTTACGTTCGTTTCTGGTCTGAAATAGGAGTTATGCACGATATCATAAAACGAAAGCTTTTTATTAATTAAATATAATTTTTGGCATAAATCATATTTAAACCCAATTCTTGGCACCAAACTTTCTACCCACTGTTATAATATAATATTTTGGGATTTTTGCAAATTTTTTTTCGAATTTTATACTAACCATAACATAGAGTTCTTGCATGAACTCGGTAATTGACGATAAAGCCCTTTTTGTTAATAAAATGAGTTTTACGCATCATTTGCATGCCAAACCTTTTTCTACTGATATCATATGTTAAATAAAGTATTTCAAACACTTGAGACTGATCAAAATCTCAGATTTCCTTTTTCAACCCGAATATCGTCAAATACCGACTTTTATGCGATTTAGGCGCATAGTATGGCTTAAAACCATAATTGGCACCTATGACTTGTTACCTACTGATGTTATGGATAAATTTTTATACTTTAACAGTAAGTTTTTGAACTCCGATTTCCAAATTTGACCCTTAAAGCATATGTGAAATGACTAAAATGCCCCTACGGTGCATAAATTGGTTTTTAATTCGTCTTGGGCATAATGGAAGATATCCTACTGATGTCATATCATATTTAAAGCATATTAACTTGTGGAACCTGTACATGACTCATTTGGTTACCCGTTATGCATATTTAGCGTTCGGTATGGTTTATGTGAGTAGTTCGCATAAATTAACCGAAACGGGTCAAACCTTATCATTTTTACTTCAAAATCTAGAATGTGTTTAGTTTACCCACCTTATACAAGTATTCATACTTGTTGAGTCTAAATCACATTCTAATCCGGTCTTCGCTTAATCTTGCGTTTTAAACCGTAAACCTTTCATTAAAACTAACCGGTCTAAGTTTAAACTTAAATAAGACTAGTTAGGAATCTAATAGGTTATTAACACCTTTGTTCCAGATTTAGGAGCCCAGTAAAAGCTAATTGTACTTGCTGATTGATATACGGCTGAGAATAAAATTATAATTTTTGCTCAGGTAAATACTTTTAACTTATTTTCCGTTATATGGGCTTGGGATACGGTAAATTATTACCGCTTGGTCGGGTATTGAATCTTTAATCGATTAGAGGTTAAATCATTGAGATAACCCGTTTTAATCTGTTTTGTTTGATGCAATGCCTTTGGGGGTTAATGACCGTGTCCTAGATATCCTCAGCTCATTCATTCGAAATGGCCACGACTTAAGCACGGGGTGTAGGCATATACCTGACAGTTGCGTATGTAAAAGATATAGCCGCTCGTTGAGGATAACTCCTCGTGGGATTATATTAGTGGTGTGTCTATTAATCTTGTCTCGGCTCTTCTAACCGGGTCCTGAATGGATGACAAACATATAAATCTGTATACAAGATTAATTTAAATAATTGTCCCAAGTTATAAAAGATTATTTGTGCCTTGGGCATGTAAATCAATTTTCTTAAATGTTTTAAAAAAGAGTCAGTTAATTGTATTTACCAGTGTAAACTGGCGTATTTTTTTCTTCAAAAAAGACTAAGTGCAGGTACTACGCGTAATGGGCTGGATCTCCTGAGTATTAAATAAAGAGTCTTGCAAGCTTTTGACACTTAAAATCTGTTGAACAATATTTCTTTCTGTTTTAGATCCGCCTGTGGATTCATTTTCAATCCGTTGTATGATATTTTATTGTACTTCCAAATCGGTTTGTATAATTACTTTTAGACTTCCACTGTGCATTAAACTGTTATTAATTGACTATGATGATATCAACTACGTCACGATACTCCCCACCGGGCCCACCGGTAATACGTGGAAATATCAGGGTCTGACAGGTTGGTATCAGAGCCAACATTGAGTGAATTAAACACTAGCCTTTTGTGTTTAATCTCAATGATACAGTTTGCACATTCCTTGAATTCCGAGTCTAGGCAAATGACTTAGGACTAATCCTAATCGTATTGTTTTCTTTTGTTGGTTTCTTTTGTTTGTTTTGGTAGGAACAAAGACAATGTCGCCACGTATTAGAGGTAGAGGTGGAAGAGGAAAGGCACCAATAACTGCAAGAAATAACCACGAAGCCGGGCTATCTCACCGGCGTACTCCATCAGCGAACCTTAGCTCTAGTCTGCACGAGGATTGGAGAAATTATTTAGAGCCTGCGAGATGCTCTGTCTCGCTCAGTTCATCGCCATCTTATCATGATGCATTCGGACTGCATCAGAACGATGAGTCCAACCACTCTCACCACTCCTTCATACCATTGCAGCGATAGGGTTCGCACCGTTCCTTCCAGGACCCGGCCCCATACTTCCAAAGCATGTTCAATCCAATGAAACCGGTTCAAGAACCAGAGGGTCCAAACCCTTTGGGGCCAGCTGATCACTATCCTGAGATGCAGGATATGGAGATGGACGAAGATCCAGATCCCGAGATGCCACCAAGTGGGACGCCGACGCATCCCATTGAGATTTCCAGCGGATCATCATTTCATGGTTCGCCTTATAGGGGTCCAGATAGTTTTGCTGAAAGATGGGCCACATACAACTGGGAGTACACTCCCCCTTTCAACCCACTTCCACAACAGCAGCAGGATCCCTCAGAGGATTCGTGTTTCCAGGCGGTCACGCCACCGCCACCGCAGCCGCCAGAACAACAACTGCCTCCAGAACCACCGAGGTGAAGAAGAACAGGTGCACGGATGTCCGTGCATGTGGGATTTCATTTTAGCACCCCCCAACACTCTAGCGGCAGCCACTACCCGCCGCTGTATGAAGACCCACAAATGGGTGGGCCTTCAAACCCAATTTCTGAAGTCGACTCTGCGCCAGTCGCACTAGCACCACCGCCCATGGGTTATGAAAACCCAATTCCTTCTTACGCTGGTGCAGCGACGTATAACCCATTTGAGCATCAAGCTTACTTGGGTTACAACTACTTCAATGCCCCTAATGTTGACCCGTACCTCAAGGTGGCGAACTACAATGTTCTCCACCCCGAAGGACCCTTTCAAGCTGCGTACCCAACTGGGTACCCAGCATATGGGTATCAATACCCACCACCTCCTCTACCATTGCCGCAACAGCCGCCGCAGCCGCTACAGATCTAGCCACCGCAGCAGCAGGAAATCCTTCAACGGTTGCATGAGGTGGAGCAACAGGTACAGAAGGAGCGTAGAAGCCGCCGGGGTCTACTTAACGGTTTGGCAAACCTATAAAAGGGATGAAAAAGAGGGATTATTGAAATTCCTTAATTATTTGTTTTGTAATTTTATTTTTCAATTAGGTCCCTGTGTGGACATTTTATTTATGTACTTGGTCCCTGCGTGGACTTACCTTTCTTATTTCTTTCCCTGCGAGGACAATGTTATTTATTTAAAAGTCTCGTTTAGGGCAATTATGTACTTCTTTCAATTTATGGGATGTTTTAATTTAAAATTCATTTATCATTATATGTATGAATATATTATAAAACAAAAATGTCATTCCAATTTACAATTGATCTGCCATTCAATATTAAAGGAAATCTTGAAGGTATAACCTAGCCCATATGTCATTTTAGACATGGCCCTAATAGTAAAACCTTTTTAAGATTCAAATCCTTGTTAACATCTGAAAACATGTTAGCACTCCTGGCAAATGTGATTCGATAAAATCACATTAGTCATCCTTGTGTTGGATTTTTGAAATTCCTTATTCTTACCAAATTTAAATATCCATTAGTGAATAAGTGCCTGCGGGCCGCATCTATTGTCCTAAAAGACAGAAGACAGTTGTATTGTTTGACTCCCTGTCAAGAAGGGTAATGAACTATGTTCAAACCTTAATGCCTCGATCTTATAAAACCATGGCTTATAATGCAAAATTGTCCTTGTGACTAGGCCCTTGTGCCACACTAATATCTTTAATGTTTTATAACTGGGGATAAATTATAATGAAAATCCTAAATAAATATGACTAACAAATTAACCAATATGGTTTGTAGTTACCATGGTTAATGAATCGTCAAAAATGACAATTCCATAATAGACTTCTGAGCAAATCGTTGTCATCATTTTTATGTAGCAATCAAGCTACATGGTTGAATCAGATGAGGTTAATAGTCACCCAAGGGAAAGGAATGATACCACCAAAATTAATGTAGCCGATGCATATGTACAAGCAATGATAGATAATGTTGTCACTCGAGCCATGGACAGACAGTTCAAAGAATCAAGTGGTACTCGTAGCAGGACCCTATCTGTACCTCATACAAAGCCACTTTCCAAGTCGCACGCATCACATAAGGACGATTCTCATCATTCGTTGAATCAGAGAAGTGTTCCATCCAAGCGAATTATGCTCAATCAGGAGCCACGTGTTAAGACCTGCTCTTATAAATACTTCGTCTCTTGCAAGCCAAGGGACTTCACAGGAGAAAAAGGAGCCATTGATTGTATGACATGGCTAGACGAGATGGATACTGTGGTTGACATCAGTGGTTGTGCATAACAAGATATTGTGAAGTTTGTTTGACAATCATTTAAGGGTGAAGCTTTAGCTTGGTGGAGGTCGTTAATCCAAGCTACAGGAAAGATTCCGTTGTATAACTTATATTGGGATCAGTTTGTTGCTCTAATCAAAGAGAATTTATGTCCTCAGCATGAGGTTGAGAAAATTGAGACTGACTTCTTGACCTTGGTCATGAAGAACTTGGACTGTCAAGCATATGTCACAAGCTTCAATACCATATCCCGATTCGTTCCTTACTTGGTCACCCCGGAACCGAAGCGCATAGCACGTTTTATTGGGGGTCTAGCCTAGAAATCAAGGGAAAAGTAAAAGCATCAAGAAATACCACATACAGGTCAGTGGTTGATTTATCTTTATCTCTTACTCTCGATGCGATTAGGAGAAGGTCGCTTAAGAATTCTGAAGAAGGGAAGAGGAAAAGTGAGGATGAGAACTCACGTCGCTCTGACAAGAAATGAAAGGGGAACTTTGAGCATAAGAAGGGTTCTGGATTCAAAAAGGACAACCAACAGTCAGGTGAGAAGCCCAAGTGCAAGGTCTGCAAGAAACACTATTTCGGAAAATGCAGATTTAAGTCACAGTCCCAATCGCAGCCTAGAGTTTGTGGAATCTGTAAGTCTAAGGAACATAAGACCCTAGATTGCAAGAAAATGAAAGATGCAACTTGTTACAATTGTAACGAGAAAAGGCACATTAAGACTAACTGCCCAAAATTTGCAAAGAAGCCTGAAGAGGCTAAAAAGACCAATGCTCGGGTCTTTCAGATGAATGCTCAGGAGGCGATTCAGAATGACAATGTTATAACAGGTACATTCCTTATCAATGATGTTTATGCTAGAGTGTTGTTAGATTCGGGTGCAGACAAGTCTTTTGTAGACAATAAATTTTGTAAGTTATTAAATCTGCCTGTTAAAACTCTAAGCATAAAGTATGAAGTAGAATTAGCCGATGGCACCATAGAGACTGCTTCAACAGTATTAGATGGATGTTTTATATCAATTAGGAATCACACTTTACCGCTTTCTTTGCTTCCGTTGAAATTAGCAGGATTCGATATAGTGATAGGCATGGATTGGTTGTCTCATAACCAAGCCCAAATTGTATGTGATAAGAAGCAAGCGGTTATCAAGACTCCTTATGGTGAGCCTTTGACAATTCAAGGAGATACGCAGTACGGATTGCCTAAGCAAGTGTCTATTCTTAAGGCATCAAGGTGTTTGAAGAAAGGCTGTGTCATTTACATGGCACAGGTAACCATTGACGATCCAAAGCCCAAGATCGAAGACCTCCCTGTTATTTCTGAATATCCAGACATTTTCCCCAAAGAACTACCTGGTTTACCTCCTGACAGACAAGTGGAATTCAGAATCGATATTATTCCTGGAGCAGCACCAGTTGCAAGAGCACCTTATCGGTTAGAACCGACTAAGATGAAGGAATTGAGAACACAGTTGGATGATTTATTGGCAAAAGAATTTATTCGACCTAGCTCATCCCCTTGGGGAGCACCGATTCTGTTTGTGAAGAAAAAGGATGGATCAATGCGTCTATGCATTGATTATCACGAGCTGAATAAAGTAACAATCAAGAACAGATATCCATTGCCCAGGATCGACGATTTGTTCGATCAGCTTCAAGGAGCAAGTTACTTTTCAAAGATCGATCTAAGGTCAGGTTATCACCAGTTAAAGGTTAGAAACGAAGACGTGCACAAGACCGCATTCAGAACACGCTATGGCCACTATGAGTTCTTAGTGATGCCTTTTAGGCTCACTAATGCACCTGCAGCATTCATGGACCTCATGAATCGCGTTTGCAAGCCGTACCTAGACAAGTTTTTCATTGTCTTTATCGATGACATACTCATTTATTCAAAGGATCAAGCCGATCAAGAAAGACATCTCCGGTGTATCCTTAAACTTCTACAGCAAGAGAAACTCTACGCCAAGTTTTCAAAATGTGAGTTTTGGCTTCGTGAAGTTCACTTTCTTGGACATGTCGTAAGCGAGCATGGTATCCAGGTGGATCCCGCTAAGATTGAAGGGATTGTGAATAGGCAAGCGCCTAAGACTCCTACAGAAATTCGTAGTTTCTTGGGTTTAGTAGGACACTATAGGCGTTTCATCGAAAACTTTTCAAGGATTGCTGCACCTCTGACTTCATTGACTCACAAGAATATAAAGTTTGAGTGGGGTCCCAAGCAACAAGAATCCTTTGAGATTCTTAAACAAAGGTTGAGCAATGCTCCTGTACTGAAATTGCCAGAAGGGATTGAAGAGTTTGTTGTGTACTGCGACGCATCGCACACTGGCATGGGTCGTTGGATGGAAACACTGAATGATTATGATTGTGAAATACTGTATCATCCTAGCAAGGCAAATGTAGTCGCTGATGCCTTGAGTAGAAAGGAAAGGATTAAACCTATTAGAATCAATGCCAAAAGCATTGAACTAAAGAACAACTTGAATGAAAGTTGTTAGCCGCTCAGAAGGAAGCTGTTTTGGAAGCTAACTTCCCGAATGAAAAGTTAGGTGTGACTGCTGATCAATTGTCTTATGGCAAGGATGGAATCCTAAGATTGAATGGTCGAATATGGGTACCAATTTATGGAGGACTTAGAGACGTGATCCTTCAAGAAGCTCATAGCTCAAAATATTCCGTGCATCCAGGCAGTGATAAGATGTACTAGGATCTAAAGGCAAACTACTGGTGGATAGGTTTGATGAAATCTATAGCCACCTATGTAGCTAAATGTTTGACATGCGCATAGGTTAAAGCTGAGCATAAGAAACCGTCAGGTTTGCTGCAACAGCCTGAACTTCCCACCTGGAAGTGGGAAATGGTAACTATGGATTTCATTACTAAGTTACCAAGGACGAAACGTGGGAATGATACGATTTGGGTTATAGTCGACAGGTTGACCAAGTCAGCTCACTTCTTGCCGATTAGAGAAACGCACAGCTCCGATAAGCTAGCTTAGCTATACGTGGATGAGATAGTATCTATCCACGGAGTGTCAGTATCTATTATCTCTGATAGGGATACAAGATACACATCGCATTTTTGGAAAAGCTTTCAGCAATCTTTAGGCACGCGATTAAATTTCAGCACTGCTTATCATCCTCAGATAGATGGGTAAAGCGAGCGTATGATTCAAACGTGTAGGATCGTTTTCTGACCCGAACGAGTCGATCAGAAGAATTTTTCTCAACACGAAAGGCGGAAACAAACGTATTGAATTCAATTCAGCTAGATATACACTTTAAACTATCTTTTGATTGATTTGACAAAGATTTACAGCGAGTAAACACTTCGGCTCTCAAACCGGAATGTTGGAACTGTTCCAAACGAAATCAGAAGACACCTATATATAGGCTGTGTAATTTCGCATGGAATTGTTAAACGAAATTACATTTCACACGAAATTATAATTTCGTGCGAAATTACCAAGTAATTTCGTACGGAATTACCAAGTTGTAATTTCGTGCGAAATTACCTCCAAACCCATATTTGACAAATTTCTCGTACTTCGTGCCCTGATCTATCTATATACATACAAGACTCGATACAAGACGAAGTCGACAGGCGCATGCACCAACAGACTCCCCTGTTGGTGCATGCGTCTGTCGACTTCGTCTTGTATCGAGTCTTGTTTGTACTTAGACAGATTAGGGCACGTAATACGAGAAATAGGGTAGGATTTATGTGTAATTGAGCTAATTTCGTTTGAACATGACATGTGACAGATTCAAATGAAATTACATTGTTTAATTTCGTTCGAAGGGCTCCATGCCACTTTCAAACGAAATCACTCACACTATAAATACCTCATGTGTCTAGTCATTTGTAACGGTTCCGGTCAGTGTAACGAAGTGCTGCCGAAGTGTCCACAGGCTTGTATTTGATCTGAAATCAATATACGGACAGTTTAAAGTGTGAATCTAGCTGAATTGAACTTGATACGTTTGTTTCCGCCACTCGTATTGAGATAAACTCTTCTGATCGACTCGTTCAGGTCTGAAAACGATCCTACATCCCCCTCGAATGTTGACGAGTCTTCAGTGTCGAGTCTTCGGTTGTCAAACCTTCAGCCTTTATCAGTTTTCTCGAACTCTCCAAAAATTCTCCATTGTAAGCATCCTCAATCAATCTCTTTCTCTTTCTCTCAGATTCTCAACCTTTCTCTATACTCTTCTTGATCATGTCTCTTGATTCCTTAAGTTCATCAGCATTATCAGATTTTCAGAACATCAGGTCCAGGATCAGAACTTGGCTCTATACAACTTCAGACTCCCCCTTAAATTGTGCTTGGGATCGCAGTCTGGCTTCCTCAGATTCAAGATCGTGACCTGGTTCACATCCTGCTCAAAATCAAAACCTGGCTAACCTGCACAATCTCTACCTCACAATAAATTTCTCAAATTTAAAATTTGTCAAATTTAGAAATCTCATGCATGTACCAATCAATCAATAAATGATATTACAATGTTGACCTCTGATGAACCACTTGAAGAAATATTATTATTTTTTTCAAAAATCTTTTTCATCACAAACATTTTAAACAAACTCTCCCAAACCTTTTGTTCATCAAGTTTAGCACTTGGAATTTTGAAAATCAGCTCTCTAACATCAGTTGTCGAAAATCTTTTTGTATTTTTCAAAATTTATGCTAAAACACACTTAAAATCTTTTTAAAATTTTGATATTAACGAAATGCAGAAAAAAATAATATTTACAGACAATATTTTTGTGAGTTTGTGTAAGAGGATCATATCAGTTTTTGAGACAAATCACCAAGACCATTAAGCTTTAATCATTTTAAGTTTTAAACGATTCACATAGATTGTCAGTATACTGATCCACTTAAATTTTCACACAAAGTTCAACTGTTTCGAGATACGAGATTACTGTTTTAGAGACTTAAACTTATTCGCGTGTTCCACCTCAGAATATACTCTCGTATCCAGATCCTAATATTCAGTCTTACAGGTGAGTATACCTAGATGATATCTGTAAGGGGTTAAATGCGAGGGCCGTGAGAGCTCAGGCTATTGCTTTCGCAAAATCAGAGAGATGACAGCTTCGACTTTTGGTGTGTTCCCTTTAGAGAATCTTTTCTTCAACAGCACATGATTAGCATTTTGCAATGTTTCATCATTTTTTATGTTGAGGGTGGTGCTATATTTCAAGCAAGCGAAAAGTATTATACGGGGACTAGGCCATTGCTTTCGCAAAATCAGAAGTCCCGGGATAATACCCTAGTTATCACTAAGCATAAAGACCTAGTATCTCAGAAAGAGGGACCTTTCAAACAAGATTTCGGGGGTTACCCATATATCCGAGAGATGTTCCCCACGATATAAGTAAGTTTGAAATTTAGGTTTATATCTCGTCACAATCTACTAAATGTATAAAAATCTACTGGCACATCATCAGTGAGACCGTTTATCACATTTTGACTTTCCAATTCTTTAGCATGCTGTGATCGTCCACTGATGTACTATCATTTCCCCCTTTTCTCAATAAAAACTCATTTTGTATTTTATCATGTTTTTGGCTTTTTCAAATTTTCAAATGTTTTTGGATTTTATGAAATTTCCTACTCCCCCTAAAATTCAAACACATTTAAAGAAACTTTGAAAATAAACTGTACAAGTAAAGTGACAACTGTTGTGAATTGCTTCAAATCGCCATCCACTTGGCATAAACAATCAGAACTCCCCTTGACAACAAACTATTTTCCCATTGATTTCAAAACACTTAAGTTTGTTTTAATCAAATGGTTTTTCCGAAAAATTAGTTTTGTTGATTTTATCACTTGTAAGAATGGGGATCAATTCATCACTTTGTTTCATGAATGAAAGTTAAATCAAGTTCTACTTAATGACCTTGATTTACCTTTTGAAAGTGAAAACCTTCTTCAACCACTTGTAGGTTCACTTACCAATCATACCATATGTATATCAAAATATAACAATTTTAATAACAAAAACCACTTGTCGATCGAAATATCACAGTTATGAATTTCTCAAGATAGATGCCGATTCCTGCTCCACGATTACCAACTTGGGAGTTCCGGCAAGTCCAGAGTTTATTCATCATAATAGGTTCCATCCCAGTCACAAACCTGGGATGACCCATCTTTACCTGGTTTCTTCAATTTTTTTTCATAAAATTCCTTCACCCCTTTGACCTTACCATCAACCATTTTACCAAAAATATGTTGCACTTTGGGGTTAAAAGCTTTCTCAACATCAAATTCTTTCTTTTCAGAAAAGAATTGATTTGAAATCTCAATTTTACCAGCTTTTTGTTTAAAATTCTCAGCCCTCAATGGTGGAAAATTTGCATCATCCATTGGTGGAACTGATGTTTCCAATTTAAACTCAACATGTGGCTCCTCTGACTTTGTGGAATCAGATTCATCGCCTGAAAATAGCTCCTCTGATTTTGACGAATCAGAATCATTGCTAGAACTATCATCAGATTTCTTAACAACCCACTTGTGGTTATCAAGATTTTCTTTTCTCTTGTAAAACCTTTTTGAACATTCACCAAGTTCAAACTTTGAATTTTTGAAAACTTCGAATTGTATAGTTAGTGATTCATTCTCAACCATCTTTTCTTTCAGTTTATCAAAGACCCCCTATTTTGTTTGGATTGCCTTTGGACAATTCCTGGCAATATGACCAATTGTTTTGCATTGAAATCAGGTTCTTGTTTCCTTTTTCTGTTGAGCAACATTTTTCTCCATTTCCTCTTGCTTCTTTGCAAGGAATTCTTTGTTTGATTGATTCCTGAAAAAACTGCTCTTTTTCTTCTTCAGTTGATATTCCTGAAACAAACACAGTTTTTGGTTTATAAATTTTCTCATTTTTATCATTTTTCGGTGGAATAAAACCAAGTCCTTTCCTTTTGAAATTACCGTTATGGTTTGGTTTCTTTTGAAAAGCAGAACCAGAATTGTAACCCTTTTTTCTTGTTTAAACGTTGTTAAACTCTTGAGGTGTAAGGTTTAGGTTTTTCAGAAAGATTTACATCTTTTATTTCAGAAATATTAATTTCTGTTAGTTTGAAAACCTTTTCGATCATTTCAGTTTTAACACCTATTATTGGAAATTCTTCATCATAATATAATTTGTCAGAATCATTCAAAGTATATGCTACTTTGACTATTTCATCATTCAAATTAGATTTTGATAACAAAAACTCTTTATTGTAAACCCATTTGTCCTTTTTGACTGTTGACTTTGACTTGTCAGACTTTGACTCTGAGTTTGACTCCGACTTTGACTCCTCTGTTTCATCGTTATCCAACACCTGATCGATCACTTTCATTATTAATTCGGACTCATGATCAGTGTCAGACGTTGTGAAAGTAACATCAATGTTGTCTGGCAAATTTTCTGATGGTTCAGATTCCCATACTAAGTTGGTTGCCTTTTTGACTCTTTCTGAATTTGGATTTCGTGGAGAATATCCATTTTCAAGCGGGGGTGGACACTTGTTGTAACTGGCATCTTGTTTCTTACCAGAATCTTTCATTTCAGCATCCTTCTTCTTTTCAGAGCTCATGTCTTCAGATATTTCCTCTTCATCAAATGCCTTCATGCCTTCCACTGTTGGATAAATCCTGTCAATAACATAAGAAGTACATGAGTAACTTTTTAACAATCTATTAACTCTTTCTGTTTCAATCCTTTGGGTTTCCAATTTCTGTTCAAGCACAACACATTTCTCAATGTAATTGTTGACCACTTTCTGCTTTGTCATAAAAGCTCCTTGAAGTGTCTTCATTGTTGTTGCTTGTTCACTGCTTGACTGATTGTACTGATTCATTGCTTTATTCAAAACATCGTAAGATTCTTTCAATCTGTTCATGTTATAAATCAAAGTACTATTTTGCTTTTTCAATGCTTCACAGTTGTCACATATCACCGAAATCTTTTGTGCATCAGCTTCTGCTTCAACTTTAAAAACTGGAATGTCTTTTATTTTCTTCCTTATCACAGGAACTTCTTCATCATCACTGCTGACAGGTTTTTTAACTTTCTTCTTTTTCTTTTTAGCTTTTTCATCATCACTGTCACTCTCTTCCATCATTTTTAAATGATTTTCCATTCTTCTTGCATAATAATCATCATCATTATCACTATCTTCAGCAACTCTAGCAACAAAAGCTTTGTGATTTGGAGTTTTTTTAGGATCATAATCATCCCAACTAAAATTTGCCCAGCTAAACCCTTCTGGTAATTTTTCATCATCTTGGTTTATCAAACATGCTTTACTACCAGCTGAAACATATTTATCCCAACTGAATTCTTTTGTTGACTTTTTATCATCTTGATTCACCATACAAGATCTCTTTGATGAATCTTCGATTGTCTTCCTAGCATGTGCAGTTTGTGGTTCTTGTTGTTGTTGAGCAAGTTGATGATAAATTGCCTTCCGATAGTAGTCGTTATTGTTGAACGGATTTTGAGCTCCACTTGCTTCGCGATTTGTACACTCTCTCTTGAAGTGTCCTTTTTCCCTGCAATGAAAACAAGTAACTTTAGATTTATCAAAACCTAGAGTAGAAACATTTGCATCACGGAAATCATCTATTCCCGTAATTTGTTTAAACTTTTCGGCTCTTCTCAAAACACTCGCCAAACACCACTTTATATCCATCAATTCCATCTCCTCAGCATCAATCTGATCGTAATCCTCTTTTGTCAACATTGGATTCCCAATCTTTCCTGCAACTAAACTTTCATATGATTCTAATACAGTTCCCAACAACGACATGTGACCTTTTGCAACCTCTTCCGAGAAATTTTCACCATTTTCAAGATTCAAAACAATGTTGCAATGTAATCTATTTCCATTCTTGGTTGTTGAAAAATTTGGATCAAATGATGGATATGAAGAAAATTCCGTTTTGCTGTTTGATCCTTTAGAAGATCCTCCAGATGAACTTTTAGCATTGAATGCGGTTTCAACCTTTGATGACATATTGGTTTTGTCACTGATACCTCCTTTGTAATACAACCCAATATCTTGTTCTCCATCAAAATCTTTCATTCTTGAAATCTTCCTCTGTTCCATCTCTTGAGCTTCAAGCTTTTCAATGAACTTGTTCAGTGTCAAATTACTAAAATCTTTCTTATTTCTCAACATCATGAGATATGTGCCCCAAGTTTCATGTGGCAATGCATCAGCCAACTTTTCTATCAACTCTTCATTATCTTTTGTGATGCTCACTCTCTTCATTTGGACTAACAAATTGCAGTATCTTTCAACAATCTGCTTGGTGCTCTCAGTTCTCAAACCACGAAATAGATCAAATTCCTTTTTCAAAAGTGATTTTTTTCTTGATCATTTCTTTACTTCCAACAAACTTTGATTTTAAAGCTCTCCAAATTGAATATACACTTCCATTGTGTTGAAGTAAGACCAATATATCTTCCTTAACTGCTTGATGCAATAGACTAATCATCATCTTTTCATTTTTGTATTTCTTTCTATCATCAACACTTAGATCTTTAATAGCAATCTCCTCTTCTTCATCATTCAATGGTCTAATATATTTCGTTTCAACACATTCCCAAGCATCCAAATAATTTGCTTGAACCCAGTTTTCGAAACGCTCCTCCCATCCTTTATACTCCTTGATATTCATAAGCTTAGGCGGTTTTTGCATAGTGCCCATTTCATTTTCCATGTTTAAGTTCTGAGTTACAGAAACCGGAGTAGTCGGGGTGGTAGCAAATGCGTTATAAAATTACTCTTCCATGTTTAGGTAACAATTTTCACAAATCAGACACTTTCAAACGAAATATTAAACTCAAGCGAAATAACCTTTTCACACGAAATACCCTTTAGAGCAAAATATCCTTTCAAGCGAAATAAGGTGGTTTCAAACGAAATAGGTAATTTCGTACGAAATACTCAAACGAAATTACAACTTGATGTGAAATAGCTAATTTTGTGTGGACCTCTCAAACAAAAATACAAACTTGTGCGAAATAAAAACCTTATTTCGTGCGAAATACTGCTGATGTCATCATTTCGAGCTGTTTTTGTTAAAATTGATCAGGTTTTAAGCCATTTTAAGATCAGAAACTTTCTAGGGTTTGTTAAAACACAATTGCGAGCACAATGTGTGAAATTCAAGACATTTTGTTTGTAAAAACTTGTTTGTCACACCCCCAAAAATCCACCATGCGGAGTACCACCGCTTGGAGGCGTGACATGACCAGGATCGAGCCACCAATCATATTGAACATCGTAATTAAGTAAATAAGACCAACCACAATACGATTGGTGACCAAAGCTAGTTAACCATGTTTAGTTTAAACAGCGGAAGCATAAAAGTAAATCCAAAAGCATAAGTCCATAGTTTATAAGTTAAGGTTCAAAACACAAGTTTAATAAATTCATAAGGATTTAAACAATGAGCACGGAACGTAACAGTCCGTACACCACAACGACTTCTTCCTCATGCAAGCTCCAAGCATTTAGCGACCTGTAAGGCATGTAACAACTAGTCAACAACAAAGTTGAGTGAGTTCATGTTTGGTTGTTTGGTTTTAAGTTGTTTCTGAAAACGTGGTTTGACTTTCGTTGGCTTATTTGCCGTGGGGGTTACCCCGAAGTTGAAAGTATGTTTAACCATTTCTTTTTCTTTACCCAAACCGTATCCATGATTAGTGGGGGCTTTCCCCATGTGAACTACTAGACGGTATGATATCGACTACTACGAACAATAGTTGTGCCCTACATTAGTGTCTATCATCACTGACAGTTTGCCATAGTCCATTAGTACACGCCCGTCCGAACGGCACGGTGTGAGGTTTGTTAAACCTAATAGCGCTATTAACTAATGACCCGCTCGCCATTGGCCTCGGCGATTAAGTCGATATGAAGAGGGACTTATTGATAGAGTTTTTGTCTAGCTAGTTTTAAGGTTGTTGTCCTGCACCAGGAGGACGAACGTACATATTCTGCACCAGGAGAATTCGTAGGTTTAATAATGGCATCCACTCTATGGAGGATGGCCGTACATATCCTACCCAAGGAGGATATGTGGATTTAGTTTTAATTCTTTAACCCATTCCCAAACCACCGGGAATCCCATGCCTTAGAAAGTGTGTGAACTCACCTCGGTTTGCTTGGTTAGATTCTCAATATAGCTAACAGTCAAGGTCGGTTAATCACATCCTAGTATGAATTACCAGTTAGTCATTTAGTGGCTTTCAAATAGAGCACAAAGTTCCTACACGTATCTATCACATAACATGCATCTCTTTAACGGTTTATGCCCATCTAAGTTTCCCATCCATTCCCCACTCATAATCAAACATACGATAATGCACATAACACATATAACATGTTAGATCATTCACAGATAGCATACTCGACATTTAGACACGCAAATTACAGCTTATGTCATTTCAGCATAAATATTCAAAACCGGCTGTTTTCGGACATTTTATTAAAATAGTTAAATTATTCCAAAAATTCCCAATTTTTTACAGGATGTCTTAAACGTTCCATATTTTATTGTGTAACAATATCGGGGTCCAGTTCATTACCAATATTTTATAAAAATTCATATTCCGGACTGAACTCAGATTTATGTATTTCTGACCACAGTCCATGGAACAATTTATTAAAAATTCATCGAGTGTCCGATTTACGAAATTCCAGTAGGGTAATTACAAATGCATCGGTTGTCATCTACTGTACAAATTTCATGGTCGGATTCATCACAAAACTTAGGTTATGACTGAAAGTATGACACCCATTTATTGCTGTCAAAATTCAGCTTAAGTTGCTGTTACAAATTAACACTTTAAAAATAGTAAACGGAGTCCAAAAATTATGATTCAAGTGCCATTAGAACCGTATTTCATAATAACATATTTTAGATTCAAAATATCGGTTTTTCGTTGAGTTTATGGCCTGTTTACAGCCTGATGAAGTCGGCTGGAAATGTGATTCAACATGTTCTTTATAGTTTAAATGTTACCATATTGTATCAACACATGTCCGAACAACGGATTTATCAAGAGTTCGACAATCAATCATCATATATGTATTAACCAACCCTAAACCAACAACATACCCATGACAACATCAACTAATAGCATTTCATATACAAGTAAACTGCATGTAACCTTTATGTTTATATTTTTAGTGTTCTTGCATTTTAGTTGTAAACATAAGCATCATACTACAATGTTAGCCATAAAATAAGATGAACAAAGGTTAAACAAGAGCTTACTACTAGCTTATAGCTAGGGTAGAATCTAGTGCAAAGTTGGTAAGAAAAAGATGGTTAAAAGACTTGAAACAAGCTCCTTTGAAAAGTCCTTCAAGATGTAACCTCCATGGCTCACTTTGAAGCTTTGTATGGAATACATAAATGAAGAAGATGAAGGTGTAAGGGTGATGGTGGTAGATTCGGTAGTAGTAAACCAAATGGAGAGAGAGAGAAGTGAAGTGAGAATGATTTCTATGGAATGATGAACAATCTATGATCCATGCTTTTTAAAGATTCATTCACATATCTTGGTTACTATCACAAGCAATAATCTAATTAAATAATAGAACAAATCAAGGAAGTATGGCATGGAGATAAGTTAGTGATTATGTGGGTCCAACTTGGGACTAAAATCGTTGGGGGGGGGGGTGTCTTGAGGTAAAAATTGTAACTAGAATGCAAGTATTAGTTAGATGTAAGAAAGGTGGTGATATAAGTTAGTTTGTTTATTTTTAGCGGGTGTTATGGCAAACGGGGATCATGACTAGCCACAAATAATTAAATAATGTGTTTGACAAATATTTGGTGTCCCGGGTAATGTCCGGTTGTTCGGTTGGATACTGTTCCGTTAAAGTGTTTAATTATTCCGTACGGTGTCTTATATATATATTTTTGCAACACAATTAATTCCTAACACATAGGAAAATATTCAGGACCATTTAGTCAAGTTTTCTGCATACTACTAGTATGCTACTACGCACATGTAAGTATAACACAGTAATCAGAGAGCAGTCAAATAATTCCACACAGTCATCAAGTACTTTAATTATCATTTAATAAATTGTACGGAATACATGTAATTTTTTAGGGTTGTCACATTCTCCCCTTGTTAAGAGAATTTCGTCCCGGAATTTAGCGCGTGGTTACTGAGGAAGCTAGTTAAGTTGCGTTGTTTTCCTGATTTTCCTGGGGTGTCACATCACCCCCCCCCCCCCGTTGATTTGGAATTTCGTCCCGAAATTCTGCAGTAGCTTCAGCCTCAGTAGTGGTTGCACTGTTTCCGAACAACTGGGGATATTTGAGTTTCATTTGATCTTCTCGTTCCCAGGTAAACTCTGGGCCACGACGAGCATTCCAACGAACTCGGACCAGAGGTATCCTGGTATGCTTGAGGATCTTAACATCTCGATCTGTAATCTCTACTGGTTCCTCGACGAATCGCAGCTGGTCGTCGATAGTGAGTTCCTTAAGAGGAACTATGAGGGTCTCATCTGACAGACACTTCTTCAGATTTGACACGTGGAATACGTTGTGAACTCCACTGAGTTCTTCAGGTAGGTTCAACCTGTAGGCGACTTTGCCAATTTTCTCGGTGACTTCGAATGGTCCAACATAACGCGGATTGAGTTTTCCTCGTTTGCCAAAGCGGACTACACCTTTCCAAGGTGAGACTTTGAGTAGCACTCGATCCCCAACCTGGAGCTCGAGTGGTTTTCTTCCCTTATCAGCATAGCTTTTCTGACGGTCACGAGCTGCCGGCATTCACTGTCGTATCTGAGCAATTCTCTCGGTGGTATCTACCACAAGTTCTGGGCCAGTGATTTGACTGTCACCAACTTCTGCCCAACAGAGAGGTGATCGGCATTTGCGTTCGTACAAAGCCTCAAACGGAGCGGCTTGGATGCTGGTGTGGTAGCTGTTGTTGTATGAAAACTCCACTAGCGGGAGGTGCTTTTCCCAGCCATTACCAAAATCGATTACACATGCCCTAAGCATGTCTTCAAGGGTTTGGATGGTGCGTTTAGATTGCCCATCCGTCTGCGGGTGATAAGCGGTGCTCATATCTAAACGTGAGCCAAAGGACTTGTGCATTGCTTGCCACAGTTCAGAAGTAAAACGTGCGTCACGATCAGATATAATAGAGGTTGGCACTCCGTGCCTTGATACCACTTCCTTTAGGTAAATGTCGGCAAGAGTAGAAAACTTATCCGTTTCTTTGATAGCCAGAAAATGTGCAGACTTGGTCAGTCGATCTACGATCACCCAAATAGTATCGTTTCCGCGTTGAGATCTGGGCAGACCAGTAACGAAATCCATGGAAATTTGCTCCCATTTCCATTTCAGGATCTCCGGTTGTTGAAGTAAGCCTGATGGTTTCTGATATTCAGACTTGACTCTCGCACAAGTCAAGAACTTGCTGACGTAGGTTGTTAGGCCCTAAAGTGTGAGACTGACGCATCAAATTAACACAACGGGTTATGGTTACGAACTGGGCCTTACCGGGTTAGTTTATATTAGGTTGTGGACCTTTATAGGTCACTTGGGCCAAGCTTTAGGCCATGTGGGCCAAGCAGGCCCAAGGGGAGCCCATGTGGGAGATGGGCTTGTCAGTGTATATAAACAAGTTTCTAACTTGTTTTAGGGTTTGAACCTTTGGAACTTCATTGTTACAATTTCTAGAGAGAGCTAGAGAGGGAGGCGATTTGTGAGCACTTGTACTAGACGGTTTTGCTAGTTGATAGTAATAGAATCGTGTGCAAGTGTTTAAAGGTGATTCGTTGTGTTCTTCGTTTTTCATATTTTTCGATTTATTTCTTGAATCTCACCTAGTTTGGATTCCGCACAAACTTGGTGATTGTTTGATATCATTGAAAGATCCGTTTCACGAGACTTACAAGTGGTATCAGAGCCATTGAAGTCTTTCAAGGCTCGGTTTTGATATCATTCAGATTCAAGAACTTATTTTGCTACTGATCCGGTTTATTGCTTGTTTTTGCAGTTAAAATTGCTGAAATAATCAAACTGTTCTTCATCGAATTGTTGAAAATATTGCTGATTTTGGTTTGTTGATTTCAGAAAAGCTGTTTGCTGAATTTTCGGAAAGTTGGTGGTCAACAGATTCAAAGATTACAATATCTTTGAATTTTTGAAAGTGCTGAAAAATAGGGATTGCGAGTCAACAGATCTTATCTCTTATTTGTTTTGCAGGTTACGACTCGCAACCATCCAGTTTCGGCTCATCCTGGTTTAGTTACGACTCGCAACCGTCCAGTTTCGGCTCATCCTGGTTTAGTTACGACTCGCAAACGTCCGGTTTCGGCTCATCCTGCTTTGGTTACGACTCGCAACCATCACTAGTCTCGACTCATCCTGTTTTGGTTTCGACTCGCAACCAACATCAGTCTCGGCTCGTATTGTTTTGGTTTCGACTCGCAATTGTCTAAGGTTACGACTCGCAACCAGTACCAGTTTTGACTCGCAACCACGACTCAGTCTCCACTCGCAACGACACTGATCACGGACTTGTAACCCATTGACCTGTGACCTATTGACCTGTTGACTAATTGGACTTAGAATTTAATTAATTAATTAACTGATTAATTAAAATGTCAACAAATAATGCTGATCTGGCCGCACTTAACAAACAACAAGAACTTGACTCAAAGGTTGGAACTACTACACGCATTCCTAGGTTAACCGATGCAAATGACTTTCCAGAATGGAAATGGCGTTTTGAACAGCATGTGAAAGTCAAGGACTCAAAGATATGGAGAAGCATCTTAAGAGGTCCAAGGGAGATTATGACTGACAGTCCTACCGAACCTGGTCTAAAAGTGAAGAAAGCAAAGAGTGAGTATACTGAAGAAGATTTCAGTATAATTGAGGAAGATGATAGAGCACTGTCCTATTTAACCATGGGATTGGGTCCTGATATCGCTATTGGCTTTCGAACTTGCAAATCTGCTAAGGAACTTTGGGAATCGTTGATTGATGTTTACGAAGGGAATGAAGACATGAAGGAAAGCCGAAGAAACTTGCTAAGACAGAACTTCAATAACTTCAATCACATCTATGGGGAGACTGTAGATAATCAGATTCAGAGGTTCGTCAAGTTAGTCACACAAATGCACTTGTATTTTTCTCATTTTCTCCCCCTAAAACAATACATATTTACAGCAAACTCTTTTTGTATTTTCTAAGTTTTCTCCCCCTAAACTCTATATCGATCTATATGTTCCTCTAGAGGAACATATAGATCGATATAGAGTTTAGGGGGAGAAAACTTAGAAAATACAAAAAGAGTTTGCTGTAAATATGTATTGTTTTAGGGGGAGAAAATGAGAAAAATACAAGTGCATTTGAAAAATGAAAAAGCCAAAAAGAAAAATTGCATGATATGGGAAGTGAAATAAATGTTCGTGTTAAAGGGTTTGACTAACACATGTAAGGTGCCATAGCTGAAAAGACTAGGATCTACTGCGATATGTCGATAGGCTTGACGCTCAACATGATAAAAGATACTAAGTGATATAAACATAACGAACTATGTACCATGTGGGTAACATACCAACGGCGTATGATTTTATGGTCTTAAATCTTGCGTTGATAGATAGCCAACATCTGAGGTTTCGGGTCTTTATATTGTTGAATCATCCGGGGATATCTTGGCTGTCCTTCTGTTTGTTCTTCATCTTCAGTATCCTCAAAAGACAGCGGTTGCTTTGGGATAGACACACCTGCATCTGAAAAATCACTTGACAAAATGTTAAATGACTTAAACAATTCAGCATAATCATATAACCAATCTGGTCCAACTCTAGCGTCCGTAGCATTTTCCTCAAGCCATTCAATGTTGCACGACTCGACGACCTTTTTAGTTACCTTGTTGTATACTCTATAGGCTGATCCTTTAGCATATCCAACAAAATAACATTCATCCCCTTTGACCTCAAACTTTCCATTAGAGTCCATAAGTAGTAATACACATGGACAACCAAAGATGCGAAAGTGTGAAACCGAAGGTTTATGTCCTTCCAGAATCTCATATGGAGTTTTCATATGTCGTTTGTTTACTAAAGCATGATTCTGGACATAACAAGCCGTGCTAACAGCTTCGGCCCAAAAGAAACTAGGAAGCTTCGAGTCAGCCAGCATAGTTCGTGCAGCCTCGATAAGAGTATGATTTCTTCTTTCAACTACTCCATTCTGTTGAGGAGTTCGTGGTGCACTATACTGACGATCAATTCCCTTATCAGCGCAGAATGTGTCCAAAGTAGCGTTTTTGAATTCTGTCCCATTATCAGATCGAATAACCTTCACCTTAGTACTCGCTTGATTTTCAGCCAGAGTGATAAATTGTTTCACCAGAACTGCAGTTTCATTCTTGTGACTGAGAAAATATACCCAGGTGTAGCGAGAATAATCATCGACAATTACAAGACAATAAGCTTTCTTGCCAATACTCAACACATTCACTGGACCAAAAAGATCCATGTGAAGTAGTTCAAGCACAGCCTTAGTCGATGGTGCTGGTTTTGTCTTATGAGGTTTTCGATGAGCTTTTCCTTTTGCACAAGCAACACACCTTTCAACCAACATGAAATCTTTTATTGGAAGATCGCGTACCAATTGACCTTTTGCCAGTCGATTCAAATTCTTCATGTTCACATGCCCAAGGCGACGATGCCACAGTAAACCATCATGTTCTGAAATCTTCGAAAATAGGCAGGTAATTTCTTCACACGGTTTCTTGTTCATATCAATCACATAAGCGTTTCCTCGTCTTTCTGCTGACATTAAGAACCAGTCTTCCGGAATGACAATCCCAGGTTTAAGAACATGACATCCTTTCTTTGTAAAGTGAACTGAATTCCCTCGATCACAAATCTGAGAAATACTTAACAGATTGTGTTTCAGTTCTGGAACATAGTTAACATTTTCGAAGCTTAAAACGCCGTTTCGTACAGTTCCTTTCAACGTGATTCTGCCTGAATCTCCTCCCGCAAATGAGACATATCCACCATTAAATTCTTTGACATTTTCCAGTTGGGATAAGTCTCCTGTCATGTGCCTGGAACAGCCACTATCCATGTACCAGAGGCGCACGGTAGTCCTCCACAGCTGTTCCTGCACGATTAGCGGGATTAGTTAGATTTAGGAACCCAGCCCATAGTGGATCTGGGTTTTCCTTGTGCATCAATATAAGTCACTCTCTGCCACACTAGGTTTTCTTTATTTAAAAACTTTGAAGTATTTTGAAAGACAGAGTTTCGATGACATGTATAAGACGAATTGGATTGCTTGACCTTAGCTTTCGGTTTCCAATGCTTATTTGACCAGTTAGAATTGTAATTACCAAAAGCATTATGATGAGAATTTCGAAAATCATTTTGTGGTTTTTGATTTTTGCGTTTGGCTGCATTCCAATCCTGATCAGAAGGTTTAGTCTTGCGATAGTTGTTCTTCATTGTCTTGGTCTTTTCAGTCGTCATCGACTCTAAACAACGATATCGGTTAAACATGACCTTCTGATCTTGCACAGACTTTTTCTTGTACGATGTCCTTGGGAGTTGACCACAATTTCTGGCAATGTGACCAGCACTGCCACAGTTAAAACATGTTTGTCGCTTCAATTTGTGTGTATTTTGAAAGCTTTTGCACGATTTGCTTGATTTTGAATGATTTGACTTCTTGTTTTTCTGAACATGTTGTGCTTGTGGATGCTATAAAAGGTTTATTCTAAATAAAAAATAAAAAAATAAAAAAATAAAATAAAATAAAAAAGGTTTGCTTGTGATATCGGTTTGACAGGTTTCGAGGTACAGTTCAGAAAGCGGGTTCACGGGTTTGAGTTAGCAAGTACACAGGTTCTCGCTTTGGGGTTGTGTTGAGGAAATAGTTAATAGATCACATTTTTGGGGGATCACTTCTTAAAATGTCTTCTAAAAGAGAGATGCTTGAGCAGGAATTCGAAGGATTCAGTTACTCATACGGTGAATCTATAGAAGCACTTACAGGTCGGTTTGCTGAACTGCTCTCTAAAATGGAGAAGGCAGAGATGGTGGTGTCTACTCGCATGAGCAACAGAAAGTTTCTGGATGCTATAAAAGGGATTCCAGATCAGGCGAACTGTAGTTGGTTTCGCAATGTTAATCAGATATTAGTGACAACTGACTGCGCCTGTTACAAAATGAAGTTAGATGAGCTAATCTCACTCATCAAATCATATGACAATGCTGACAAGCAGTCTACTCAAGGCAACACATCTGCTGCTGCTTGCTCATCCACACAAAATTCAGCATTTATGTTTAAGAAACCCCTGGCTCGAGAAATTACTAAAGAACGTGAAGAGATACTTTCTGTCTTTTGCACTCCTGAGTGTAGAGAAAGAAATGAGGCATCTCGGTTACATAACGCTGAGCTAATTCAAAATTACAATGATATAAAGAATGAAAAGCTTTATAAAGATAAAATTGAAGCTCAACGTAAAGACATCGTTAAACTCAAGGATGATGTAAGTGTGAAATCATCTCAGCTCTTATATGTTCAGGAGAAATTGTGCGCTGTGACTAAGGAACTGGAAGATATCAGAGATAGATATCAAATTAATGAGCTTAATATTAAGAAATTTGATTCTTCCAGTAAATTAGTCAAAAACTTGTGTAATCAACAGCTCGCATACAAGGAAAATAAAGGGCGTGGTTTGGGTTTTAATCAGGCTCCTCCTCCTTATAATGATAATTATACTTATTTACCCATGACTGAGGAGGAGATGATGAATGAGAGTAGAATGACTTATGGTCCCAAAAACAATAAGTCATCATTAAATGACAAACCCAATGGGAAAAAGAAGTCTGCTCAAATAAATTTTGTTTCTAAAGGCTCTATTGATCCTAACATTTCGTCTTCATGTGCAGATGATATTTCTGAAGTAAAGTGTGGAGATGTTCATGGAAGTGAACCAGTTGTTCATACTAATATTTCTGAAAATTATTTTGAACAAACTGAATCTGATATTGCTTTTGGTCAGTCTTTGTTTGCATCTTTCTCTGCTTATGTTTCGTCTTGTGTGCCTGATGTTTGGGGCAAAACTGATAATGTTTGTGGTGAAACTTTGAACAATAAGTCTGGTGATGATTGTGTTTCAGTTAATGCGTGTGATTGTAATGTTTCTAATGTTTCAGTTGATGACAGTGTTACAGGTGAGGTTCCTCAGGACACATTCAGTGAAACCACTGAAACTTCTTCACAAGAAAATCAAGAGTTTTGTGATTCTTCTTCTGAATCTGTCTCAGTGGGCATCCCTAATGTTGAATCTAGTGGGATCCCATTGGAAACCGTGGATGAAAGTAAACCACAAGAAGATTCTCATGATACGTGCATTGATGAAACACGTGTTGATGAAACTTCTACATCTTCTGAAATTAAAACTGAACCTGATTTTGTAAAAGAAGAGGTGGTCACAATAAATGAACAATCACAAGAAAATGTTTCTGAAAAGGAAATTAAAACAGAAACTGAATCGTCTTTTCAAAATGATTCTGATAAAATTATAAAAGACGAAAAACATCATCCATCTGAATCTCATGCTTGTGCTAGTTCTGATCAGCAGGTACAGAAGAACTCAGAAAAGGCACATGGAACACAAGCAACGCAAGCTCGGTCATCTAGACCCATCAAAACAGCTAATGCTGCTAGCTCTCAGAATCTCCGTACATTGAAACGACAGACATGTTTCAACTGTGAAATTCCTGGACACATTGCTAGAAACTGTGTTCATCATCCAAGAGTGCAACAAAATGCCAACACTCACTTGTGTGCTGATGTTTGTGAGCCGGTTCACAACACGCAAAAGGAGCCAAAACGAGCAGATCAAAATCGAGGGTATAAGAACTCTGCTCATCAAGGACATGGCAGCAATAATCCTCATAAGGCTCGTGACAAGGTGAATGAAAGATCTAATCAGGGAGAAAAGACGAAGAATGGTGCTCATAGCAACAAGAGTTCTGCAAACAGCAAATATATGCACCCAAATTCGTCTTCGTCTGAAATTCATGTGCAGGCGCATCCAACACGAAGAGGACCGGTTTGTCCTTCAGGGTCTGCAAGAGCAAATCCAGCTGATCAGAATGCTTTCTACATGAAGAGACAAACATGCTTCAATTGCGGCATTGCTGGTCACATAGCTCGGAACTGCACACATCGTCCCTATGTACCATATTATATGCAAAATCGGAAGGTTATACCAAAGGATAAATACCATTCTAAGCCAATGAAGGTATCTTCACCTAAGGCAATGAAGAATGTGAATCCCAAGGTTAAACCTTCTGATGGGGATTGGAACGCTGCCAAAAACAAACGCAAAGCTTTTCAGGAACAAAAACGTGTTTCTAAAACTAACAAACCTGAAACAGTTAAAGTTGCTCAACCGAAGGCAACAAACACGTTTGTTAAACCGAAACAGATTTGGAAACCCAAATCCAAGGCAGCAACGTCTCAAATTCTTGAAACGAAAGGGGACTTGTGTTTGAAAGAAGTGTCTTACTTTGATGCTTCAGGAAATCCCAGGACCACGATGGCCTGGGTACCCATGTCTTACTAATCTCCTTACCTTTCAGGAACAACCAAGGAGGAGCTGTTGACAATCTCTGGAATGTTGATAGCGGTTGTTCTAGAGATAAAAACGGGTAACATTTCACTGTTGCAAAAAGTTCAAATTTTTTTTACAGATGATATGTTTCCTTTGGAGGAGATTAAAGAAGTAAGAAATGATCAGCAAAAGGTACCGTTTAAATTCAGTACTTTGATTTGAATTTGATTAGTCTTCAATCTAATGACGGAACGGTTGAGCAAAAATATTTTTCTCTTTTTCTTAGTTTATAACTTTGTACATACTGTGTCCTTTCTCTAGTAAATGGTAAATTTGCGCAAAAATACAAGATTTATGCACAAATTTAGGGGGGGAGAGGAACATATAGATCGATATAGAGTTTAGGGGGAGAAAACTTAGAAAATACAAAAAGAGTTTGCTGTAAATATGTATTGTTTTAGGGGGAGAAAATGAGAAAAATACAAGTGCATTTGAAAAATGAAAAAGCCAAAAAGAAAAATTGCATGATATGGGAAGTGAAATAAATGTTCGTGTTAAAGGGTTTGACTAACACATGTAAGGTGCCATAGCTGAAAAGACTAGGATCTACTGCGATATGTCGATAGGCTTGACGCTCAACATGATAAAAGATACTAAGTGATATAAACATAACGAACTATGTACCATGTGGGTAACATACCAACGGCGTATGATTTTATGGTCTTAAATCTTGCGTTGATAGATAGCCAACATCTGAGGTTTCGGGTCTTTATATTGTTGAATCATCCGGGGATATCTTGGCTGTCCTTCTGTTCAGAACTAAAATTGTACATGAACCGAGGAAAGAAAGTCACTTGGAATTAGCTCATTTCTATTTGAATGTTTGTATGTTGTCCCGATACACACAATTTTGATCTGATTCTGAAATCTTCTCTAAAAAACTCGTGTACCTCCTCTGCTGCATCCAGATATATGCTGACCTGGAGGTGCTAGGCAACGACAGCTTCTGCTGCATCCAGATACATGCTGACCTAGCTGTACGTTGTCGCGCTATAGATCTAATACACCCGAAAGAGGCCCTCAAGTGCCCAAAAGAAACCCAAGAAACCTATATCAAATTGAGAAAAACTCATTTGATCTGTATATTATACCATCTCTGCTTAAGATCTATTCTGTTCTCTTCTCAACCTATTCCCAGTTAAGATTTCAGAAATATGGATTGGACTTGTGAAATATGTGGTAGGGAAGATACTTGCATGATAGAGTATGCTGTTTATATTTCCAGGATTTGATTAGTATTTATTTGGGTGTTCATTGTTAAGAAATCAAAACTTGATAAAACAGATTATATGCAGACCTAGACACAGTCAGGATATCTTAAAGGATGACATCAGTATACTCACCTGCTACGATGAATCGTTGTGCTTACCTTGATCGCGGGGGTATGCCTTGGAATGGGACGCACGGGTATAATAGTATAATATTATCTAAAGCATATCACGAAGTTGAAAAGTTGAAAGTTGAGCGTTAAAGTTTAAGTGGACAAACATATTGGCAATCGCATAGACCAGTTTGATTAGGCTCGTACTGAAAAGTGTTCCTTAGTCTGCCTGAGAACGAATTTTGATCCCATTGCAATTGTAATTGTATATTATGGTACTTGTTTATATTTTAAGTTCTTATCTGTTTCTAGTTCTTAAAAAAAAAAAAAAAAATCAAAAATTCAAAAAAAAAAAAAAATAGAGTGTTTATTTGTTTTTCTTAAAATTAAAAAATTATAACCGTTCTTGAAGATTTGACTGATCATCAAAAGTTAAAAGAATTTAAATTGTGAAATTTCATGTACCTAGTGTTCATATGGTACTCTCCCTGTTGCATAAGAAATGTTTGCTTATAAGTTTGTGAGTATGTGCAGAACTTGATTTCAATCAAGAACAGGGGTTGATGAAGACTGAGATGCTGTTAGTTGCTGAAGAAGCCTGAAGCAGCACAACAACAAGATGTACCTGAGTCAGAAGAATCGGATACGAATTGCCGTCTGACAGTGATAGTGCATTTGAAGAAGTACCGTGAACCTGCTTGAAAGACAAAGACTGAAGAAGAAGAAAAGAGATGTTGAGAATCCTCCTCTCACATCCTTTTTGAAAAGACTTCAAGCAAAGCTGATCAAGATCCTGATATGAAGCTAACCACAAGAGCTGAAGAAAAGAGACCCAGTGCTGAGAGTTCAGAAGTCAAGAACTTCCACAACATCTGCAGCAAAGCATCAACCATAGACTTCGTTGAAGACGTTGTTGAATTCATGCTATGAAGTCAATTTGATGGCATCAGTCTAGGGGGAGATTGTTAGGCCCTAAAGTGTGAGACTGACGCATCAAATTAACACAACGGGTTATGGTTACGAACTGGGCCTTACCGGGTTAGTTTATATTAGGTTGTGGACCTTTATAGGTCACTTGGGCCAAGCTTTAGGCCATGTGGGCCAAGCAGGCCCAAGGGGAGCCCATGTGGGAGATGGGCTTGTCAGTGTATATAAACAAGTTTCTAACTTGTTTTAGGGTTTGAACCTTTGGAACTTCATTGTTACAATTTCTAGAGAGAGCTAGAGAGGGAGGCGATTTGTGAGCACTTGTACTAGACGGTTTTGCTAGTTGATAGTAATAGAATCGTGTGCAAGTGTTTAAAGGTGATTCGTTGTGTTCTTCGTTTTTCATATTTTTCGATTTATTTCTTGAATCTCACCTAGTTTGGATTCCGCACAAACTTGGTGATTGTTTGATATCATTGAAAGATCCGTTTCACGGGACTTACATAGGTTGCTATGTGGGCTTTCATGCCAAGGCACCAGTATGTGGTCTTTAAGTCGTGGTACATCTTATCCGAACCAGGATGTACTGAATAACGAGACTTATGTGCTTCATCCATCACAAGCTCGCGTAGGTTTCCATACAGTGGGACCCAGATGCGCCCTGTTACATAGTAAGCGCCGTCTTCCTTTTGTTCTAGCTGCTGCCTCGATCCTCATAGGGACTCAGCCCTGATGTTCTCTGCTTTCAATGCTCCAACCTGAGCATCGCGAATCTGAGCGGGAAGGTTAGATTGGATGGTAAGCTGTAGAGCACGTACACGCCTAGGTATGGTATCCTTTCGACTGAGGGTGTCGGCCACAACATTGGCTTTGCCCGGATGATACTTGATTGCGCATTCATAATCGTTCAAGAGCTCAACCCATCGGCGTTGACGCATGTTCAACTCCTTTTGCTTGAAGATATGCTCGAGACTCCTGTGATCGGTGTAAATGGTGCACTTGGTACCGTACAGGTAATGTCTCCTTATCTTAAGCGCGAATACAACTGCTCCCAGCTCCAGATCGTGAGTAGTGTAATTTCTTTCGTGAACCTTGAGTTGGCGTGATGCGTAGGCAATGACCTTGTCACGTTGCATCAATACGCAACCAAGTCCTTGGATGGAAGCATCGCAGTAAACCACAAAATCTTCTGTGCCTTCAGGAAATGAGAGGATAGGCGCGCTACAAAGTCTATCTTTCAAGTGCTGAAACGCAGATTCCTGTGCATCACCCCAGCGATATGTGACACCCTTCTGAGTCAGTGAAGTGAGAGGCTGCACAATCTTGGAGAAATCTTTTATAAACCTTCGGTAATATCCCGCCAAACCCAAAAATTGGCGGATTTCTGTTGGTGTGCGGGGTGCAGGCCAGTTCTTGATCGATTCAACCTTAGATGGATCCACATGAATCCCATCCTTGTTTACCACATGGCCTAGAAAGTGGACTTCGCGAAGCCAGAAACATAAGACGTATATGCTGCTCGTGTTCCTCCTGACTCTTAGAATAGATCAGGATATCGTCGATGAACACAATAACGAACTTATCCAGGTAAGGCTTGCACACTCGGTTCATGAGATCCATGAAGACCGCTGGTGCATTCGTCAGCCCGAATGGCATAACCAGAAACTCGTAATGGCCGTAACGAGTTCTGAATGCTGTTTTGGAGACGTCCTCATCTCGGACCCTCAGCTGATGGTATCCCGAGCTCAACTCAATCTTAGAGTAATAGCTCGACCCTTGCAACTGATCGAACAAGTCATCAATACGTGGAAGAGGATAACGATTCTTCACAGTCACCTTTTTAAGCTCGCGATAGTCAATACACATTCTGAAAGTACCATCTTTCTTCTTTACGAACAAGACTGGAGCTCCCCAGGGCGAAGAGCTAGGACGTATAAAACCCTTTTCCAAGAGTTCTTGTAGTTCCGTGGACAGTTCTTCGAGTTCTGATGGAGCTAGACGATATGGTGCTCGAGCTACTGGCGCTGCTCCAGGAGCTAGCTCGATTTGAAATTCAACTTGACGATGAGGCAGAAGGCCAGGTAATTCCTCAGGAAATACCTCGGGAAAGTTACGTACAATAGGGATGTCTTTAACTCTCTTTTCTTCCGTTGATGTGTCAGTAACGAGCGCTAGAATGGCAGTGTGGCCCTTTCGCAAACACTTCTGGGCCTTAAAGAAAGAGATGATGCCTTCGACAGCACCACTCTTGTCGCCACGAATCATGAGAGGTTCTTCACCAGAACGAGGAATGCGGACGATTTTCTCCTTGCAAACAATCTCCGCTTGCTGATGGGATAACCAATCCATCCCAATAACAACGTCGAAACTACCAAGTGTGATAGGAATAAGGTCGATAGAGAAGGTTTGACCAGCTAAGACGAGGTTACAACCTTTAACTACGTGTGTGGCTTCAAGACTTTTACCGTTTGCTAGCTCTATCGTGTGCTTGGTGTTCAAAAGTGTTGGAGTGCGCTTAAGCATTTGACTAACTTTTAGAGACACATAACTGGTATCGGCACCCGAATCAAATAAGACAGTAACAAAGAAATCATCCATAAGAAACTTACCCATCACAACGTTGGGATCGTTCCTTGCATCACCCAGACCAATCATGAAAGCACGACCCCTTGCTCCATTACCATTGTTGTTACCCCCGTTGTTGCCTCCATTATTGTTCCTGTTTCCTTGATTGTTGTTGTTCTGATTTTGGTTCAGCTGGGGGCAGTTTCTCTTAAAGTGGCCTTCAGCGCCACACTGAAAGCATCCTTTATTGCCCTGTTGATGTTGCTACTGGTGGTTCTGTGGGGCTTGTTGCTGTTGTTGGCGATTCTGATTTGCAGGTCGGGCGCTCCTGCAATCCTTTGCTTCATGACCAAACTTGTTACACCTCAGACAATGACCTTTGTTGCACTGCCCGCTGTGATGTTTGTTGCACCGGTTGCACTTGAGGTGGTTCCCTCGGTATCCACCCTGTCCCCAGAAGATTGCTGACCAAGACTCTGGTAGTCATCAGTCTTTCGCTGCTGAGACTGAACTGAAGTAGAACCCTTTCCGGAGTTCCCATCCCATTTTCGCTTGTTATCGGTAGGTGAATCAGAAGTAGCTGTGGCACTGATACGTTTGGGTAGCCTGTTTTGCTCCACCGCTTGGTCGGTGAGACGATCAGCCAACTTGATAATTTGCTGAATGGTACCCAGGTTGGCTGAAGTTACGTGACTTTGAATCTCTGGTACAAGGCCCTTGAGATACAGCTCAATTCGTTTGATGGGAGGGTCCACCATAGTTGGACACAGGATGGCCAGCTCGTTTGACCTTTTAGTATACGCCTCAATCTCAGACCCCGTCATCTTCAGATTGTAAAATTCCACTTCTAGCTTGTGGATGTCATCCCGACTACAGTACTCCTCCTTGATCAGCTCCTTGAAACCATTCCAGGGTGTGGCATTAGCAACTGCCAGTCCTAGTAGTTGAACCTGTGCCTTCCACCAGGTTAACGCAGCTCCTTCAAGTGTTCCGGTAGCATATTTCACCCTACGGTCTTCGGGGCATTCGCACATCTCGAAAATTGACTCAAGCTTTTCAAACCAGTAAAGGAGGCCCACTGCTCCTTCAGTGCCACTGAAAGTGGTAGGTCAGCAGTCCATGAACGTCTTCAACGTGCACACAGGAGGTTGAGCATGTTGACCTATTGCGCGAGAATAAAAGACAAGGTTAAGCACGAGGGCTGGTTTGTGAAGGTAGGATCTAAACGTCCTAGGGTGAGTTGATATAGCAGGTTATACCTCCTGCAGGATTAGCTGCGAGTGCCTCAGCGACTCGTTCATTGATCAAAGCCGTCAACTGGGCTTGAGTGAGGTTGATACGTCATCCGCGTCCGCTCATGATCTTCATAATGAAGCAACGTAAGTGAGAAAAGTGTTGCGAAAGTGCGTAAGTGTGGGACGAGGTTAGAGAGTAAGCACACAAGGTTCAATTAGCAATTATGTAGGATCGAGTTTCGACCTGAACGAGTCGTGTAGAAGAGTTTTTCACCGAAACAAGTGGCGGAAACAAATGTAACGATGTAATTCAGCACGTATACACTTATAACTGTCGATTTTATTGATCTTGAAGACGTGTACAACCTGTCGACACTTCGGCAGCACTTCGTGGCTCACCGGAAGACAAACACCTAGAACTATGTGTGAGATCCGCTTATAGCACCTATATATAGGAGTTCTGGTCCGCTCTTACGTACATGATCACATAAGCGAACCAGACATAATGTCATATAAGCGAACCAGACAAGTTGACTCATAAGCGAACCAGACATGAACAAAATCAGAATCATACATTATGACTAAAATCATTATCTAACTATCATAAATGCTTTTGTCTTCATGTGATGATGTCATGGATGATGTCACTTTGATGATGTCATCATGACATCATGCTTGAACATTCTTCGCAACGAACCGAGACACGACTGAAGACGTAGACGACAGACGGATGCACCAACAAACTCCCCCTCGGATGTTGACGGAGTCTTTAGTGTCGAGTCTTTGCATCTTTAGTCTTTATCAGTCCTCTCTAACTCTTTGAAGTGTCTGACATTGTAAGTATCCTCAATCTCTATCTTCACATCTCTTTTCATCACTAGCAAACTCTTCACGAACAATCTTCAGACTCCCCCTCTCAATCAGATGGGATCGTAGTCTGAAATTCACTTTCCACAGGTTCTTAGATCGTAACCTGGCATTCTAACAAACTCAGGTTTCGGAACCTGGCTAACCTGCACAACTCTACCCAAAAATAAATTTTCTGATGATCAATTGTGGTTCAAATATAATTCAACAATTATTGTTACTGATGAACCAATTGTAAAATTATCATTTTCACTTTCAAACATCATACTCTCCCAAACCATCTGTTCATCATGTTTAGCACTTGGAATTTTGAAAATTAGCTCTCCAACACCAGTTGTCGAAAATCTTTTTGTATTTTTCAAAATTTTAAGCTAAAACACACTGAAAATCTTTTTGGATTTTGAATATAAAGAAATGCAGTAATGAAATATTTACAGACAATATTTTTGTGAGTTTGTGTAAGAGGATCATATCAGTTTCTGAGACAAATCACCAACACCGTTAAGCTTCGTTACATTTTAAGTTCTAAACAATTCACTTAGATTGTCAGTATACTGATCCACTTAAATTTTCACACAAAGTTCAATTGATCCGAGATACGATATTAATGTTTTAAGCACTTGAACTTGTCCGTGTCTCCCACTACTTGAATATACTCCCGTATCCAGATCCCAATATTCAGTCTTACAGGTGAGTATACCACAGATGATATCTGTCAGGGGAATAAATTATAGTACGAGGGCCGTGAGAGCTCAGGTCGATCTTTCGATACGCAGAGAGATGACGGCTTCGACTTTTGGTGTGTCCCCTTTAGAGGATCTTTTGCATTACAACAGCAGCGACTATCAATTTTATTGTTTCATCAGCTTGCTGAGGGCGATGCTATGTTTCAAGCATTTGCAGAAAGCATTATCCGGGGACTAGGTCAGAAATTTCTTTCAGCAGAAGTCCCGGGATAATACCCCAGATATCACTGAGCATAAAGACCTAGTATCTCAGAATAAGGGACCTTTCAAACAAGATTTCAGGGGTTACCTATATATCCAAGTTTGTGTTAACCCACAGAACAAGCAAGTTTGAAATTTAGGTTTATATCTCGTCACAATCTACTAAATGTGCAAAAATCTACTCACACATCCACAGTGAGATCGTTTATCACATTTGACTTTCCAATTCTTTAGCATGTTGTGATCGTCCACTGATGTACTATCATTTCCTCTTTTATGAGACAAAAACTCATTTTTCATTTTATCATGTTTTTGGCTTTTTCAAATTTTCAAATGTTTTTGGATTTTCTAAAATTTCTTACTCCCCCTAAAATACAAACACATTTTAGGAAATTTGAAAACAAACTGTACATGAACATGACAACTAATATCGAATCACCTCAATTCGCCATTCACTTGGCATAAACAATCAAAACTCCCCCTCAAACTATTTTCCCATTTAGATTTCAAAACACTTAAGTTTGTTTTAATCAAATGGTTTTTCCGGAAAATAAGTTTGATTTTACCACTTGTAAATTTGGGGATGTGGTTCATCACTTTGTCTTCAACCATTTGTAGAAAATCAAGTACAAATTAATGTCCCTGATTTACCACTTATATGAAAAACACAAACAAATACACAGAATGATGCCGATTCCTGATCCACGATTACCAACTTGGGATCTCCGGCAAGTCCACAGACTTATTGTTCATAGTATGAGCCATCCCAGTCACAAACCAGGGATGGTTCAACCTTATCTTTCTTCGTCTTCTTCTCATAGAACTCTTTAACCCCTTTGACTTTTCGATCAATCATTTTACCAAAAATGTGTTTCACAGTGGGGTTAAAGGCTTTTTCAACATCAAAAACTTTGTTATCATCATAAAATTGGTTTGATATTTCAACTTTACCAATTTTCTTCTTAAAATTTTCAGCCCGGAGTGGTGGAAAATTCTCATCATCCATTGTCAGAACTGATTTTTCACTTTTTGAAACAACCTGTGGCTCCTCTGATTTTGTGGAATCAGATTCATCGCCAGAAGATAGCTCCTCTGATTTTGATCTATCAGAATCATCGCTAGAGCTTTCAGCAGCTTTCTTAACAACCCATTTCTGGTTGTCAGATATGGCTCTCTTCTTGTAAAACTTGTTTGAACATTCACCAATTTCAAATGTAGAATTTTTGAAAAGTTTGGTTCTGTCAATTAGTGGTTCAAACTCAACCCTTTGTTCTTTCAGTTTACGAGAAACTCCCTGTTTTGACTGTATTGCCTTTGAACAATCTTTGGCAATATGTCCAACATTGTTGCATTTGAAACAGGTTCTCATTTCTTTCATCTCTTCTTGTTTCTTTGCAAGGAATTCTTTGTTCGATTGTCTCCAGAATTCTTTCTTTTCTTCCTCTTCTGCTGATGTACCTGAAACAAATGTCATCTTTGATTTAAAATCACGAACATATTTTTCATTTTTCTGTTTTTCTGTTGGAATAAATCCAAGACCTTTCTTTTTGAAATTACGGTTAGGGTTTGGTTTCTTATGAAAACCAGAACCAGAACTGTAACCCTTTTTCTTGTTTAAACGTTGTTGAACTCTTGAGGTGTAAGGTTTAGGTTTACCATTAAGATTTAAATCTTTTATTTCAGAAATATTAATTTCTGTTAGTTTGAAAACCTTTTTGATCAATTCAGTTTTGACACCTCTTATTGGAAATTCCTCATCAAAATATAATTTGTCAGAATCATTCAATGTATATGCAACTTTGAATGTTTCGTCACTCAAATTAGATTTTGATAACAGGAATTCTTTATTATAAACCCTTTTAACTGAAGACTTTTGACTGTTGACTGTTGAACTCGAACTTTCAGAACCAGACTTTGACTCTGACTCTGATTTTGACTCCAACTTTGACTCCTCAGTTTCATCTTTATCCAACACCTGATCGACGACTTTCTTTATTAACTCGGACTCATGATCAGTGTCAGATGATGTAAACACGACATCAATATTTTCTGGCAAATTGACTGACGACTCCGACTCCCACTGTAAATTTGTTGCTTTTTCGACTCTTTCCTGATTTGGATTCCTGGGCAAATATCCATTTTCTAACGGGGGTGGACACTTGTTGTAACCTATATCTTGTTTCTTACCAGAATCCTTCTTTTCAGTCTTTTTCTTTGATTCATTCTTCTTCTTGTTCTTCTTTTCTGGAGTCTTTTCTTCAGTCACTTTTTCAACATTCTTTTCTTCAGTTACTTCATCCTCTTCAAATGCTTTCATGCCTTCAACAGTCGGATAAATCCTGTCAATGACATAAGAAGTACATGAGTAACTTTTCAACAAACGATTAACTCTTTCAGTTTCAATTCTTTGCAATTCCAACTTTTGTTCAAGCACAGCACATTTCTCAATATAGTTGTTCACCACTTTTTGCTTCGTCATAAAAGCTCCTTGAAGTGTTTTCATCGCTGTTGCTTGTTCTTCACTTGTTTGATTATACTGATTCATTGCTTTGTTCAACACATCATAAGATTCCTTCAAACTATTCAAATTATAGATCAATGTACTGTTCTGTTTTTTTATGG
The DNA here is from genome assembly GCA_030545235.1 of Helianthus tuberosus. NCBI lineage: Eukaryota > Viridiplantae > Streptophyta > Magnoliopsida > Asterales > Asteraceae > Helianthus > Helianthus tuberosus. The sequence goes on from CM060409.1 coordinate 156,042,000, forward strand.
CTTCACAGTTTTCACATTTCACCGGAATCTTCTTTGCATCGACTTCTTGATCAACCTTGAACTTCGCAACTTCAACCTTTACTTTCCTTTTGATCACTGGAATTTCTTCGTCATCACTGCTTACTGGAGTCTTGACCTTTTTCTTCTTCTTTTTAACCTTTTCATCTTCACTGTCACTTTCAGCAATCAGTTTCATATCAGCTTCGAATTTTCTCTTCCAATATTCAGTATCATCATCACTGTCCTCTTCAACTCGAGCTACAAACGCTGTGTGAGCTTTAGCTTGATCAGGAATATAATCATCCCAAGTAAAATTCTCCCAGCTAAAACCCTCAGGTAACTTTTCGTCATCTTGATCTATTATCAAAGCACTACCATTTACTCTCTTTAAAGAATCTTGATTCACTGCACAAGCTCTCTTTCCATAATCTTCAATAATGTGCATTCCATGTGCAGTTTGTGCTTGATGTTGATGTTGTTGAGATGGTTGTTGAGCAACTTGATGGTAGATGGCTTTTCGGTAATAATCATTGTTGTTATTGAAAGGATTCTGAGCTCCACTTGCTTTGCGATTGGTGCACTCCCTCTTGAAGTGACCTTTCTCCCTGCAACGAAAACAAGTGACTTTAGATTTGTCAAAACCTAAAGTAGAAACATTAGCTTCACGTAGATCATCTCTTCCAGTGATTTGCTTGAATTTCTCAGCTCTCCTCAATACACTGGCCAAACACCATTTTATGTCCATCAGCTCCATCTCTTCAGCATCAATCTGGTCGTAATCTTCCTTTGTCAGCATTGGATTCCCGATTCGACCTGCAACAAAACTACCATAAGATTCAAGAACAGTTCCCAATAAAGACATATGACTTTTTGCTAACTCTTCAGAAAATTCTTGATCATTTTCAATGTTCAACACAATGTTGCATTGAATCTTTTTGCCATTTCTTGTTGTTGACACATTTGGATCAAATGATGAAAATGATGTAAAACTTGTTTTGCTGTTTGATCCTGATGATAAATTTTCAGAAGAATTCTTGACATTGTAAGCAGTTTCTATTTTTGGGGATATATTTGAAGACTTTTCATTCACTCCTGCTTTATAATACAACCCAATATCCTGTTCACCATCAAAGTCTTTCATTCGAATAATCTTTCGTTGCTCCATTTCTTGAGCTTCCAGCTTCTCAATGAACTTGCTGAGTGTCAAACTGCTAAAACCTTTCTTGTTTCTAAGCATCATGAGATATGTTCCCCAAGTCTCGTGTGGCAATGAATCAGCAAGTTTTTCGATCAACTCTTCATTGTCTTTCTCGATGCTCAATCTCTTCATGTTTGCTAGCAGATTGCAATATCTTTCAATAATCTGCTTTGTGCTTTCATTCTTCAAACCACGAAACAAATCAAACTCTTTCTTCAGAAGTGACTTCTTGTTCTTTATCATTTCTTGACTACCAACAAACTTTGATCTTAACGCTTTCCAAATCGAGTAGGAAGTTCCGTTATGTTGTAATAACACCAAGATGTCTTCTTTCACAGCTTGTTGTAGAAGACTCAGCATCATTTTCTCATCTTTGTATTTCTTTCTAGCATCGGCGGTTAGATCTTTAATCGGAACCACTTCTTCATCATCATTTGTCGGTCGAATGTACTTTGTCTCTACACATTCCCACGCATCAAGATAGTTAGCTTGCACCCAATTCTCGAAACGACCTTCCCAACCTTTATACTCTTCAATGTTCATTAATTTGGGCGGCTTTTGCATCGTCCCTGTTTCGTTTTCCATCAATGTGTTCTGTGTAATACTGATCGGAGTAGTCGGGGTAGCAAACGCATTGTAAAAATCTTCGTCCATTTTTCTTCGAATTTTCAAATGAGCTTTATCACTTCGTAAAAATACCTGTCGAATACCTGTCGAGTACCTGTCGAATCAAACAACACACAATCAGTTTAAACACTTTTCAAATAACTGAATAAGACTGTTACTCAAACTGGCAATTTTCTGTGCGGACTGAAGGTTGACACACTTTGCGGACATCTATGACCCGAATCGAATTCGATTGACCCTTCGAAACCTTTGAACTCCAAATCGTATGAACTGGACTTTGTCACGTGACAACACAAAATGACCGGACAAACACACGTACTGATCAAACCGAGCGAATCGACTAAACTCCAAACCTTGTGATCTGTTGACTTGACACAAACTAAACAATATTCTCAAACAAATGAACCTTCAATATTCATGTTATAATTTTTTTTTTTAAATGAACTGATTATAGATGAATAGTCGACAAGTTACAATTACACATGAAATGAGATATTAGAACTAAAACAGATATAGAACATACTAGTACTGAAAAGATGGGCTTTAATCTCTCTTCACATGGGCCGAATCTAAGTAAATCAATTATATTGGATTTTTACATAAGACTCACATGTATTGGATCGAACCTTTAAAGTAATCAACAATCAACTTTTAACTAAGATCTTGATTTGACCGAACAAACCAACTAATCACATGGGCTAACTTAACTACTCACAAGAACCAACAACATTAATTCTTTTCACATAAGCTAACTGAATTGAAAACAATTACAAATAACCAACAAACTTTAATGAGAAACTAATACTATTGAGCCGCAAGTAAGAATCACGTGGTCTGATGATTGAATAAAAAAAATCGATCAATTCAATGTACTCCTCTTGTACAATTACATGCAATTACAAATACATCATCACATGAAAACTGACATACAACTATCATATGCCGACAACATTTATCATCTCTCAATTTCTATTTGACCTCACTTCTTGTTCAACAGCTTTCAATGTTTAGATAATCTCAGATCACATGCAAAACTGATTCACCGACAATATTGAATACAATCACATGTAATACTTGACACTATGACATCTCATAAATGTTTATACACAAAACGATGTATGCACTTAATCGGTTCACACTTCACAAAAAAATTTTCGATAACATCACATGCTCATGTCTACAATTAATATCACACCACTCGATGAACAATCACGTGAATACTAAGTGTCACTATGAGCGGACCAGATGATGTCCGGATAAGCGGTCCAGAACTGTCACTAAAAGCGAACCACAACTGTCACTAAAAGCGAACCACAAATTTGTTCAAATGAGCGAACCAGATGATGATCAAATGAACGGACCAGATGATGATGTCATCTTTTCACGAGTTAGTAAAAGCGATACCTCAAAAATTTGATGTTTTAGGTCGATTCAAACTATGAAACTTTCCAGGATTGATCAAAACATATTTACGCACAATATATGTGAAATTTGGCCGATTTTAACCGTAAAAAGTTTTGTTTTTCGAAAAAGAAAGGTGTAGAAACAGAAATAACGGCTGAAATGTATAAAACTCTTCTTCACTGGCTCTGATACCAATTGTAGGATCGAGTTTCGACCTGAACGAGTCGTGTAGAAGAGTTTTTCACCGAAACAAGTGGCGGAAACAAATGTAACGATGTAATTCAGCACGTATACACTTATAACTGTCGATTTTATTGATCTTGAAGACGTGTACAACCTGTCGACACTTCGGCAGCACTTCGTGGCTCACCGGAAGACAAACACCTAGAACTATGTGTGAGATCCGCTTATAGCACCTATATATAGGAGTTCTGGTCCGCTCTTACGTACATGATCACATAAGCGAACCAGACATAATGTCATATAAGCGAACCAGACAAGTTGACTCATAAGCGAACCAGACATGAACAAAATCAGAATCATACATTATGACTAAAATCATTATCTAACTATCATAAATGCTTTTGTCTTCATGTGATGATGTCATGGATGATGTCACTTTGATGATGTCATCATGACATCATGCTTGAACATTCTTCGCAACGAACCGAGACACGACTGAAGACGTAGACGACAAACGGATGCACCAACAAATTATCACATTATCTAATGCATAGTGAGAACTATCTAACCGACAATATAACATAAATCATACCACTTATGGTGTCGAGTCTTGCACGTGGAGCGAAGCGTCGTTGTGGATCGTTGAGCACTGTTCAGGTTATAGTCTGGTTTTATCAAAACGTTTCCCCTTTTTAAAACCAAGTTCACTATAACCAATGGCTCTGATACCAATCTGTCACACCCCCAAAAATCCACCATGCGGAGTACCACCGCTTGGAGGCGTGACGTGACCAGGATCGAGCCACCAATCATATTGAACATCGTAATTAAGTAAATAAGACCAACCACAATACGATTGGTGACCAAAGCTAGTTAACCATGTTTAGTATAAACAGCGGAAGCATAAAAGTAAATCCAAAAGCATAAGTCCATAGTTTATAAGTTAAGGTTCAAAATACAAGTTTAATAAGTTCATAAGGATTTAAACAATGAGCACGGAACGTAACAGTCCGTACACCACAATGACTTCTTCCTCGTGCAAGCTCCAAGCATTTAGCGACCTGTAAGGCATGTAACAACTAGTCAACAACAAAGTTGAGTGAGTTCATGTTTGGCTGTTTGGTTTTAAGTTGTTTCTGAATACGTGGTTTGACTTTCGTTGGCTTATTTGCCGTGGGGGTTACCCCGAAGTTGAAAGTATGTTTAACCATTTCTTTTTCTTTACCCAAACCGTATCCATGATTAGTGGGGGCTTTCCCCGTGTGAACTACTAGACGGTATGATATCGACTACTACGAACAATAGTTGTGCCCTACATCAGTGTCTATCATCACTGACAGTTTGCCATAGTCCATTAGTACACGCCCGTCCGAACGGTACGGTGTGAGGTTTGTTAAACCTAATAGCGCTATTAACTAATGACCCGCTCGCCATTGGCCTCGGCGATTATGTCGATATGAAGAGGGACTTATTGATAGAGTTTTTGTCTAGCTAGTTTTAAGGTTGTTGTCCTGCACCAGGAGGACGAACGTACGTATTCTGCACCAGGAGAATTCGTAGGTTTAATAATGGCATCCACTCTATGGAGGATGGCCGTACATATCCTACCCAAGGAGGATATGTAGATTTAGTTTTAATTCTTTAACCCATTCCCAAACCACCGGGAATCCCATGCCTTAGAAAGTGTGTGAACTCACCTCGGTTTGCTCGGTTAGATTCTCAATATAGCTAACAGTCAAGGTCGGTCAATCACGTCCTAGTATGATTTACCAGTTAGTCATTTAGTGGCTTTCAAATAGAGCACAAAGTTCCTACACGTATCTATCACATAACATGCATCTCTTTAACGGTTTATGCCCATCTAAGTTTCCCATCCATTCCCCACTCATAATCAAACATACGATAATGCACATAACACATATAACATGTTAGATCATTCATAGATAGCATACTCGACATTTAGACACGCAAATTACAGCTTATGTCATTTCAGCATAAATATTCAAAACCGGCTGTTTTCGGACATTTTAATAAAATAGTTAAATTATTCCAAAAATTCCCAAATTTTTACAGGATGTCTTAAACGTTCCATATTTTATTTTGTAAAAATATCGGGGTGCGGTTCATTACCAATATTTTATGAAAATTAATATTCCTGACTGAACTCAGCTTTATGTATTTCTGACCACAGTCCACGGAACAATTTATTAAAAATTCATCGAGTGTCCGATTTACGAAATTCCAGTGGGGTAATTACAAATGCATCGGTTTTCATCTAATGTACAAATTTCATGGTTCGATTCATCACAAAACTTAGGTTATGACTGAAAGTATGACACCCATTTATTGCTGTCAAAATTCAGCTTAAGTTGCTGTTACAAATTAACACTTTAAAAATAGTAAACGGAGTCCAAAAATTATGAACCTAGTGCCATTAGAACCGTATTTCATAATAACATATTTTAGATTCAAAATATCGGTTTTTCGTTGAGTTTATGGCCTGTTTACAGCCTGATGAAGTCGGCTGGAAATGTGATTCAGCATGTTCTTTATAGTTTAAATGTTACTATATTGTATCAACACATGTCCGAACAACGGATTTATCAAGAGTTCGACGATCAATCATCATATATGTATTAACCAATCCTAAACCAACAACATACCCATGACAACATCAACTAATAGCATTTCATATACAAGTAAACTTCATGTAACCTTTATGTTTATATTTTTAGTGTTCTTGCATTTTAGTTGTAAACATAAGCATCATACTACAATGTTAGCCATAAAATAAGATGAACAAAGGTTAAACAAGAGCTTACTACTAGCTTATAGCTAGGGTAGAATCTAGTGCAAAGTTGGTAAGAAAAAGATGGTTAAAAGACTTGAAACAAGCTCCTTTGAAAAGTCCTTCAAGATGTAACCTCCATGGCTCACTTTGAAGCTTTGTATGGAATATGTAAATGAAGAAGATGAAGGTGTAAGGGTGATGGTGGTGGATTCGGTTGTAGTAAACCGAATGGAGAGAGAGAGAAGTGAAGTGAGAATGATTTCTATGGAATGATGAACAATCTATGATCCATGCTTTTTAAAGATTCATTCACATATCTTGGTTACTATCACAAGCAATAATCTAATTAAATAATAGAACAAATCAAGGAAGTATGGCATGGAGATAAGTTGGTGATTATGTGGGTCCAACTTGGGACTAAAATCGTTGTGGGGGGGTGTCTTGAGGTAAAAATTGTAACTAGAATGCAAGTATTAGTTAGATGTAAGAAAGGTGGTGATATAAGTTAGTTTGTTTATTTTTAGCGGGTGTTATGGCAAACGGGGATCATGACTAGCCACAAATAATTAAATAATGTGTTTGACAAATATTTGATATCCCGGGTAATGTCCGGTTGTTCGGTCGGATACTGTTCCGTTAAAGTGTTTAATTATTCCGTACGGTGTCTTATATATATATTTTTGCAACACAATTAATTCCTAACATATAGGAAAATATTCAGGACCATTTAGTCAAGTTTTCTGCATACTACTAGTATGCTACTACGCACATGTAAGTATAACACAGTAATCAGAGAGCAGTCAAATAATTCCACACAGTCATCAAGTACTTTAATTATCATTTAATAAATTGTACGGAATACATGTAATTTTTGAGGGTTGTCACATTGTTAATTTTGAAAAAGAAGGTGTAGAAATCAGATTTTGCAGCTGAATTGGTATGAACTCTTTCTCCTGAGCTCTGATACCACTTGTAGGATCGTTTTCTGACCCAAACGAGTAGATCAAAAGAGTTTTTCTCAATACGAAAGGCGGAAACAAACGTATTGAGTTCAATTCAGCTAGATATACACTTTAAACTATCTTTTGATTGATTTGACAAAGATTTACAGCGAGTAGACACTTTGGCAGCACTTCGGCTCTCAAACCAGAATGTTGGAACTGTTCCAAACGAAATCAGAAGACACCTATATATAGGCTGTGTAATTTCGCATGGAATTGTCAAACGAAATTACATTTCACACGAAATTATAATTTCGTGCGAAATTACCAAGTAATTTCGTATGGAATTACCAAGTTGTAATTTCGTGCGAAATTACCTCCAAACCCATATTTGACAAGTTTCTCGTACTTCGTGCCCTGATCTATCTATATACATACAAGACTCGATACAAGACGAAGTCGACAGACGCATGCACCAACAAATTTCTCGTACTTCGTGCCCTGATCTATCTATTACTTTTAACTTATTTTCCGTTATACGGGCTTGGGATACGGTAAATTATTACCACTTGGTCGAGTATTAAATCTTTAATCGATTAGTGATTAAATCATTAAGATAACCCGTTTAGTCTGTTTTGTTTAATGCAATGCCTTTGGGGGGTTAATGAGCGTGTCCTGTATGTAAAAGATATAAGCACTCGTTGAGGATAACTCGTCGTGGGATTATATTAGTGGTGTGTCTATTAATCTTGTCTCGACTCTTCTAACCGGGTCCTGAATGGACGACAAACATATAAATCTGTATACAAGATTATATTAAATAATTGTCCCAAGTTATAAAAGATTATTTGTGCCTTGTGTATGTAAATCAATTTTCTTAAATGTTTTCAAAAAGAGTCAGTTAATTGTATTTACTAGTGTAAACTGACGTATTTTTTTTTCAAAAAAGACTAAGTGCAGGTACTACGCGTAATGGGCTGGAACTCCTGAGTATTAAATAAAAAGTCTTGCAAGCTTTTGATACTTAAAATCTATTGAACAATATTTCTTTCTGTTTTAGATCCGCCTGTGGATCCATTTACAATCCGTTGTATGATATTTTATAGTACTTCCAACTCGGTTCGTATAATTACTTTTAGACTTCCACTGTGCATTAAACTATGATTAATTGACTATGATGATATCAACTACGTCACGATACTCCCCACCGGGCCCACCGGTAATAGGTGGAAATATCGGGGTGTGACAATATGTAGGACGAATGGATGGCTGTTGAATGAGCAAAGTTAAACATGTAATTCTATGATACACAAATCCATAACCTTTCTAAGAATAATAAATAAGTATAGGGATTTTATTTTAAAAATACCAAGATTTTGAACAATTTTCGATCACCGGAATGATAATGGATACACTTTGAGGTTTCTTTCTTTTATTGTTTAACAATAATAATATGTTTCTTTTATTAATAATAATAATAATAATAATAACAATAAACAACGATAATGGAGGTTGGACTTCAACTCTAGAACCTCAATTGAATAAGCAAAGTTAAACATGTGATTTACACAATACACATATAAATTAATAACTTTTGAACCAAAGAATTATGATAATTAATCCATATGTATACGGAAAAATAAAAGGCCATTAATTACATGTCCTGGCAAGTTTATAAAGCTGTTTTATACCAATACCAATCAATATATATTTATATGTATAAACAAATCATAACGGTTTCGAAACACACCCTTAATCCCAACTGATATATTTTAGGTCACCGTATTATTCAAGAGAGGCGCTAGTGTCACGTTAGTTGGAAGCTACAGTTATTTACAAATTAAGGTGCGGATTTTGTGGTGTCTTGCCTTTAGCATAACTGTTTATTCATCATCTTGTAGTTTCAACTCATAATATCGTATTCGTTCGTGATTGCTACTTGAACCGTTGAGTTTTCTACGTTCTCTAATTATTGTTAAATACATCATATCGAGTTATTGTCCTTGCCACGCATGCGATAGGTTACACATTTATACTCATTGTCGCATGTTCCCATGACTAGTGATTATTGGTATCAATATTGGCTAGACGTGATATACCCTTAGTGTATCGTTATTAAATTGACTTTGAATTAAGTGCAACATTTCATTGACCTCAATACCCGAGCACATCCACGTATGGGGACATAGGGCGTCATCATAGGCACAGTTGACGTGCACCATCCGTGGCGGTGCGAAAGGCCCACGACGTCTCTATATTGTATTGTGTGCTAAGTGATTGCATTTATTGATTATTAAGAGCCGTATGGATCGATCCTAGGAGTGTAAGTGTAAGTTTTAGTGGTAGTGGGATAGGTGTGAGTGCCCACATCCCCTCTACATGGTGGTGCATTGGAACTGCAGCTAATGTAGAAAGTGTTAGTGTTTATTGTTGGTGGTTCACATGGGTATTTCTAATATACCTTTATGGTATTCATCAGTGATCATTCAGCGTATTGTATTGTTTGCATCGTTAAAGTGTTTAGTGTATTGCTTCTATCATTTATGTGTTAGTGCTATTGTTTCTCCGTTACTGGGCAATTTTTGGCTTAACCGTTTCTTTTTGTTGTTTTCTTTTATTATGTCTTAAACAGGTACTCAGGGAAATCGGGGAAATGTGTGAAGAGTGATAATAAAAAGCTAGAGTTGGAACAAGGAGTTAATAAAACCTTATATTCAATAAATTTAGACACTTACGTTTTTCTGTTGAGACCGTTATGTCATTTTGGGGATTTTTGTTTTTTTAAACCCATGGAACTTATGTTTTAATTAAGTTATTAACTATTTCTGATTACCAAATTGTGTAACACATCAGCCCTAATCTGGGCGGGGTGTTACAGTTATGCTATCAGAGCCAGGTTTTATCCTGTAGAAAACATTAACTAAATAATTAAGACATGTGAGGATTGGGTAGACATTGGGTTAGGTATTTCCTTATGCGATAGGTCCTTATTATTTGCTTTATCTAAATTCTTAATGTGTTTTCTAGATGCCTCCTCGTCGTGAGACACGCAACTCTGGTCGTCGTAATGGTGGTGGACCAAATGAGCCTGATCCAAATATCGTAGCTGCTATCACTCAGGCCTTTACTGCTATGTTGCCTGCACTTGTTCAGGCCGTACGTGGTCCTGATCCGAATCTGAATCCTAATCCAAACCCTAACCCCAATCCTAATCCTAATCCGAACCCTAATCCCAATCCTAATCCTAATCCGAACCCTAATCCTAATCCAAATACAAATCTGAACCCTAATCCAAACCCAAACCCAAACGGTGTAATTGGGGATTGGCTAGATAAGTTCATAAAACAGAAACAGAGATCTTTCACAAAGGCAACCACTCCAATTCTAGCAAGGGATTGGATTGCTCATATCGAGAAAATATTTCGGGTGTTAGGATTTGGCGATGAATTTAAATCGAGGTTAGCATCATATAAACTAGAAGAAGATGCGTAAACTTTGTGGGAAGGTGTGTTGGAGGAAAGAGGAGGAGACCCATTTGTGGAGAATTTACCTTGAGCAGATTTTCGTACTATTTTCTTCGAGAAATATTTTAACAGTGTGGATAAGAGTTCGTACACACGAGAGTATCACAATATCCGTCAGAGGAATGACGAACCACTTTCTGACTTCACTGATTGATTTTATCGACTCGTTGGGTTTCTTGGGTCAGCTGCCGGAACACCAGAGGAACAAGCAGACAAATATCAATGGGCAGTTTGTGATCGCATTCGTAGGGCAATCATCCAGTCAACGTTTCCCACTGTTGCAGAGGCCGCTAAGGCTTCCAAAAAGGTTGATATAGAGAACAAAGAATTTTGGGTGGTTCCAATAATAGTAGAAGAGAAACAGGGACGAGTATTGCACTCCGTTCACTAGTGAGTAACCTCAAGCACCTACTCGAAATAATCAAAACAATATGGGGAATAGGTCATCAGGGAAGAATACTAGACCATGGCATGGAAGGAACCAATATCAGGGTCAGATCAAACCCTACCAGCCACCAACGCAAGCTCAACCCGTAAACCAGAGAGGTAACCCGAACCCTACCCATCCTCCAGTGTGTAACCATTGCAACAAGCGCCACCCAGGCATGTGTCGTCGACTTACTGGGGCTTACCTTAAGTGTGGAGATATGGGGCATAAGATTAGTGAGTGCCCAAAGGCTGGTAACCGACCAACTAATACCACTAAAGGAGCTACTGTGCCACCTACTACTGGAGGGTGTGTTTTCTCATTGACTGCAGGGGAAGCTGCTAATGCTCCAGGTACCGTCTTTGATAGATGTTCCTTTTAGTATTATTATTTTGCTTGCTTAGTTGTTTATGGTTTTCATACAATCGTTTGTGTCTTATTGTTTACCGATTCACTAGGTACCGTTTCGGGTAGTATTTATTTGGGTGAGCATGACTTCTATGTGTTATTTGATACCGAGGCAAACCACTCGATAGTCTCACAACTAATTTCCCGGCATCTTAAAATTTACTCCTTCTCCATTGGATCAAGCTTTAGTTATTTCTACACTAATGGGAAATTCTTCGGTTATTACTCACATCTATAAAGATTGCCCTCTTGTGGTCGGAAATGTAATTCGTATAGCGAATCTTTATCCCATGCAAATGGGAGATTTTGATGTCATACTAGGCATGGATTGGTTATCCACGCATCGAGCTACCATTGATTGTCACCCCAAACGAGTCATTTTTGGTGATATTCTGAATCCTGAATGTATTTATCAAGGATCTCAACCTCGAAAACCCATTAAAATCATCTCTGCTCTTAAAGCTCAAAAACTTATATCCCATGGATGCGAGGGATTCTTAGCTGACATTAAAGATACCTTAGTGGATACACCACATGTTGAAGATGTTCCTATTGTTCGATACTTCTCTGATGTCTTTCCAGAAGAATTGCCAGGGATACCACCTAAACGTGAAGTAGAGTTCACTATTGATTTGATTCCCGGAGCTGAACCTATTTCTAAAGAACCCTATCGTATGGCCCCATTGGAGTTAAAGGAATTGAAAGAACAACTGCAAGAACTTTTGGAACTTGGATTCATTAGACCTAGTGTTTCACCTTGGGGAGCACCGGTTTTGTTTGTGAAGAAGAAGGATGGTAGCATGCGTTTATGCATCAACTATAGGGAGTTGTATAAGATCACCATTCGTAATCGATACCCCTTACCTCGTATTGATGACCTTTTTTACCAAAGATTAATCTTAGATCAGGGTACCATCAGTTGAGGGTCAGAGCTCAAGATGTTCATAAGACAGCATTTCGTACCTGGTACGGTCACTATGAGTTTCTAGTCATGCCTTTTGGTTTGATAAATACTCCTGCTGTTTTCATGGATCTTATGAACCGAGTATTTCATGAGTACTTGGATCGGTTCGTGATTGTATGCATCAATGACATCTTGGTGTTTTCTAAAAGTAGAGTAGAGCATGAGGACCATCTTCGCACGATTCTAGGAACTTTATGCCAGGAGAAGTTATACGCAAAATTTTCTAAGTGTGACTTTTGGCTTGAACACGTGGCATTTCTAGGTTACATTGTATCAGCGGAAGGTACTACAATGGATCCATCAAAGGTGGAAGCTATCACTAAATGGCCCAGACCAACTTCAGTTACTGAAGTTCGAAGTTTTCTTGGTCTAGCAGGTTATTATCAACGTTTCGTAGAGGGATTTTCTATTTTGGCCTTACCTCTCACTCAACTCTTGAGGAAAGGGGTAAAATTTACTTGGAATGATGACCGAGAAAAGAGTTTTGAGGCACTGAAGCAGAAGCTAGTATCCGCTCCTATTCTTACTCTACCTTCTGGCACAGGCGGATTCGATATATACAGTGATGCATCGAAGAAAGGGCTCGGTTGTGTTCTCATGCAGCATGGAAAGGTTATTGCTTATGCCTCGCGTCAGCTTAAACCCTATGAGGTGAATTATCCAACGCATGATCTAGAGTTAGCGGCAGTTGTTTTTGCACTTAAGATTTGGAGGCATTATTTATTTGGGGAGACATGTAACATATTCACCGACCATAAGAGCCTCTAGTATATTTTCACTCAGAAGGAGCTTAACATGAGGCAAAGGAGATGGTTAGAGCTACTCAAGGATTATGATGCCAATATTCAGTACCACCCTAGTAAAGCAAATGTTGTTGCAGATGCACTGAGTAGGAAGAATTGTGGGAGTTTGGCATGCTTGACTCTTTAGCCTCATATTCTATTGGACCTAAGACACATGGATATTGGTATACATGTTGGTGAGTCTGATGGTTATGTGGCTAGACTGAGGATTGAACCTAACCTTATCACTCAGATAAAGGAAGCTCAAAAAGAAGATGGTGAGCTTTGGGCGATCTTACAAAATATGGAAGTAGGAAAGCAATCTGAATTTCGAGTGGATGAACATGGAACAATATGGTGTGGGAAGCATTTGTGTATGCCAGATGATTCCTCTCTTCGTGAATCATTACTAACTGAGGCACACAGTTCACCATATTCTACACACTCTGGATCCACAAAGATGTATAGAGATTTGAGGCAAAAATTTTGGTGGAATGGTATGAAAGAAGATGTAGCTAGACATGTGAGCCAGTGTTTGATTTGTCAGCAAGTGAAGATTGAACATCAACAGGCTAGTGGATTATTACAGTCTTTAGATATTCCTGTATGGAAGTGGGATGATATTTTTATGGACTTTGTAACTGGTCTACCAAGAACCCGTATGAAGAATGATGCTATTTGGGTTGTGGTAGATAGACTTACAAAGTCTGCTCATTTCTTGCCCATTCGTAGAGGGTACTTGGTGAGTAAGCTATTAGAGATATTCCTTCATGAGATTGTTCGATTGCATGGTACTCCATCATCTATAGTGTGATAGAGATACACGTTTCACATCATGGTTCTGGAAGGGTTTCTAAAATGCCAGGGATACGAAGATATGATTCAGCACTGCTTTCCATCCGCAAACTGATGGACAGTCTGAACATACTATTCAGACTTTGGAAGATATGCTTAGATCATGTGCACTTGAGTGGACGGGAAACTGGGATGAATACTTGTGCTTGGTGGAGTTTGCCTACAATAATAGTTGGCAAGCTAGCATTGACATGGCACCTTTTGAATTGTTATACGGACGTAAATATCGAGCTCCCACATGTTGGGACGAGGTCGGAGAAAAGATGATTGAGGGTCCTGAATTAGAAAAGATGATTGAGGGACGTAAATATCGAGCTCCCAGAGTAGATAAAAGAGTTATGCTGATCGCCACCGCAGGGCTTTGGAATTTAATGTTGGTGAAAAAGTGTTCTTAAAAGTCTCACCATGCAGGGGTGTCTGGCGTCTTGGCATAAAGGGAAAGATGAGTCCTCGCTTTATCAGACCATTTGAAATTTTGGAAAGAGCCGGCGAAGTTTCTTATCGGTTAGCTCTGCCGCCACAACTGTCGCACGTGCATAATGTGTTTCACATTTCACTGTTACGTGGGTATAATTATCATCCTCTCCATGTTGTGAACTATTCTCTACACGAGATTCGTGAGGACTTATCGTACGAAGAGCAACCAGAGGCTATTTTGGATCGACAAGAACACGTGATGCGTAAAAAGTCTTTTTTGTTCGTCAAAATCTTGTGGAAAAATCATCCAGAACGTGAAGCCACTTGGGAATCGGAGGAAGCGATTCGTTCTCAATATCCATATCTATTCGAAACCTAAGGTTAGTGTTCCTAATGGTTAAATTTTCGTGTATCAAACTCACTTGTGTGTCTTTTCGACTCTTTTGCTCATCGTATTTGTAGTTTAGTTATCGTTTTTCGCATCGTTAATTTGTAACATGAATAGTATACCATATTCGTAATCGCTAATTTCATGGACGAAATTATTTTAAGGGGTAGAGAGTTGAAATACCCGTATCGTATAGTGTTATGTAATGCTAATTTCGAGGACGAAATTTTATTTTAAGGGAGGTAGAATTGTAATATACGAAACTTTCAAAGTCCAAGTATGATAAATGTCATAAGTAGTACGACATATTAGTATGTCGGATATTCATTGTCATGAATACTAGGTTAACTTTTAGTTAAAAAAAATCAAGGTGTAATATTAAGGGTACTGATAAATGAAATATCTTATAAAAAGGGAAATTAAATTACCAATTAAAGGTATTGATTAATGACAATTGTGTTGTCATTTTGTAGAACCGTCAAAGAAAAAAAAATAATAGTGAAACCAAAATATGAAAAGAATAATAATAATAATAATAATAATAATAATAATAATACTAAGCCAAATCACAATTCAAATTTGTGTTCAGCCCCATATTCGTGTCTTGAAACCGAAGAAAGGAAAAAAATTTGAAATGAGTTAAATATGGAGTAATTGTATAGCAAACATTTTCAAAAATAAAAATCATTTCCATATCTCCAACAATATTTACGTTGCTTTCCTTTCTAAAAATTATGTTACACAAATCATGGGATTTCGAATCTCCCTTTAAACGATCAGCTGGTCAACTAACATATTAATCGATCTCTCCAATTCATTCTGGAACCTTGTTTTTTCTCCCTCTCATCCTACCTTCCGTCCACCTGCTATAGTACCGACAAAATCGCCTCCGCCAACCACAAGTTTGAACCTATCTTGACGGTTCGTTTCGCCTACGGTCCGTCCAGTTGGAGCCGCAACAGAACTGCCGAACACCACCACCACGCTGATTAGTCTTTGTTGTAGGTTCTGTTAGTTGTCTCGTTCATACCGACGACAACCCGAAAACTCCGAGCCACCACCCCATAACCATCGATTTGTTGTCTAAGATCTCTGGTGAAACTGCATTGCATCGCACCAGTCCCCGGTCCTTTTCAACATAAGGTATCGATGCTATCTCCTGGTACCTTGAACATAACATAGCACACAAATGGTTGTATGAGATAATAAAACTATCTAGATCTGTTTGTTTTGATTTTGTCCTACTAGTTCTATTCTCATAATTTGCACTAACCATGAAATAGAGAACTAAACTTAGCATACGATCGAACATTATTTTTTGTTTTGAAACCGTTTTCCGATAACCCGAAACAATAATGGCTTCGTGTCTATTCCTCTTTAATGGGATATCCATTGTGACATTTTTGTTATCAAATGAAAATAATATGTAGTTTTTTTCAAATAAAATATAATAATGGCAATAGTTATGTGGGACGAATGGTTGGTTGTTGATAGAGCAAAGTTGAACATGTAATTCTATGATACACAAATCCATAACCTTTCTAACAATAATAAATAAGTATAGAGATTTTATTTTAAACAGAACATGATTTTGAACAAATTTTCGATCACCGGAATGATAATGGATACACTTTGAGGTTTCTATCTTTTACTATTTAACAATAATAACAAACAACGATAATGGAGGTTGGACTTCAACTCTAGAACCTCAATTGAATGAGCAAAGTTAAACACGTGATTTCCACAATACACATATAAATTAATAACTTTTGAACCAAAGAATTATGATAATTAATCCATATGTATATGGTAAAATAAAAGACCATTAATTACATGTCTTGGAAAGTTTATAAAGCTGTTTTATACCAATACCAATCAATATATATTTATATGTATAAACAAATCATAACGGTTTCGAAACACAACCTTAATCCCAACAGATATATTTTAGGTCACCATATTATTCAAGAGAGACGCTAGTGTCACGTTAGTTGGAAGCTACAGTTATTTGAAAATTAAGGTACGAATTTTGTGGTGTCTTGCTTTTAACATAACTGTTTATTCATCATCTTGTAGTTTCAACTCATAATATCGTATTCGTTCGTGATTGCTACTTGAACCGTTGAGTTTTCTACGTTCTCTAATTATCGTTACATACATCGTATCGAGTTATTGTCCTTGCCACGCATGCGATAGGTTACACATTTATACTCATTGTCGCATGTTCCCATGACTAGTGATTATTGGTATCAATATTAGCTAGACGTGATATAGCCTTAGTGTATCGTTATTAAATTGACTTTGAATTAAGTGCATCATTTCATTGACCTTAATACCCGAGCACATCCACCTATGGGGACATAGGGCGTCATCATAGGCACAGTTGACGTGCACCATCTGTGGCGGTGCGAAAGGCCCACGACGTCTCTATATTGTATTATGTGCTAAGTGATTGCACTTATTGATTATTAAGAGGCGTATGGAACGATCCTAGGAGTGTAAGTGTAAGTGTTAGTGGTAGTGGTAGTGGGATAGGTGTGAGTGCCCACATCCCCTCTACATAGTGGTGCATTGGAACTGCAGCTAATGTACAAAGTGTTAGTGTTTATTGTTAGTGGCTCACATGGGTATTTCTAATATACCTTTATGGTATTCATCAGTGATCATTCAGCGTATTGTATTGTTTGCATCGTTAAAATGCTTAGTGTATTGCTTCTATCATTTATGTGTTAGTGCTATTGTTTCTCCGTTACTGGGCAATTTTTGGCTCAACCGTTTCTTTTTGTTGTTTTATTTTATTATGTCTTAAACAGGTACTCAGGGAAATGGGGGAAATATGTGAAGAGTGATAATAAAAAGCTAGAGTTGGAACAAGGAGTTTAATAAAACCTTATATTCAATAAATTTAGACACTTATGTTTTTTTTCTGTTGAGACTGTTATGTCATTTAGGGGATTTTTGTTTTTTTAAACCTATGCAACTTATGTTTTAATTAAGTTATTAATTATCTCTGATTACCGAATTGTGTAACACGTCAGCCCTAATCTGGGTGGGGTGTTACACTACCATACTTATTTAATAATTAGTAAAGGATTATTAAAAATGCAAGAACACTAAAATTGGGCTAAATTATAAAATATTGGGCTTAAATAAAAGATGTTGGGTTAAGCCCAATCTTCTAAATATATGGGCATGGCCCATTACCATAAATAATTATGAAAAGCCCACTTATAATAAATAACATGGGCTAGGCCCAAATACAATAATAATGTGGACTAGACCCAATAACTTAAAGACATGGGCTAGGCCCAATGACAAAATACTTGGATTAAGCCCAATGACATAAAATATGGGCTAGGCCCAATGGAAAATACATGTATAAATATATAAATTTATATATTGTAAAAATACGTATAAATACGGCATACCTACACGTATAATATGGTATACCTATACGTATAAATACAATATACCTACACGTATAATACGGTATACCTACACGTATAATACGGTATACTTACACGTATAAATACAGTATACCAGACGTATAAATACGGTATATGATGTGCGTGAATTAAATATATTTTTAATTTAGTTTTTCTTCACACAAATTTAGTTTTAAAAATGGTTTTTCACCTAGGAACTAACTACACACACAAAAGGGCAAGTGTACCCGTCGGGTGGTGATATAGCTAATCGGCAAGAATCGGATATCAATTCATGGATGCGGTGTCTCGATACTAAACGTTTGCTACTTTAAAGCCTTTTCAATTGATGGGTTTGATTTTTTCTAACTTAACATGCAAATAAGTAAACTACTAAAAACTCTAGAAAAGAACAATATCTAAGAAAGGTTGCCTAAACTAAGTATCCACTAACTCACATGTGACAATAAAGAGGAAGGGTTTGGGATGATGCAAGCTCTCATTTTAACTAAGTCCCCAATCAAGGCTTCCTAGTCATATAATTCTTAGGAAAACTTAAAATGAATTAACATTCTAATCACCTAAAAATTATTCTTTTAAGCTCACTTGCTAAGTTGATGTTAATCTTTAATAATGAGTTATTTGTTTGTCAAAACTCCTAACTCTACAAATTAGGGAAAACTAATATGAACAACATACTAATCACCCTAACTTGGTTTCAAGTAGTTGGCACTATCATCATGTTCTTCATATGAACCACAAGCATGGTCATGCTAGCTAACAAATTTGGCCTAAATCATCAAACTAACATTAACACAAACTATAGAATTCATATAAACATACTTTTGATCTTTCCAAATCTAGATGCAAGAATTCATACACATGCTCAAGTCATCATTCATATCACATTAGCAATCACCATACCTAGTTTCATGCTATGAATCATACTAGCAAGTTAACAAGATTCAATAATCATAATCTTTTCATGGGCTTTCTAACAGAACATGTAAATACTTATGAGCAAACATTCAAGAACAAAAACTTTAAGCATGCACATGAACTCCAAGAACAAGATTAAATGTCAACATGAAGATTAACAAGAACAATCATCACATCTACTTCCATGTTATCACATATTCATTAGCTTCAACAAAGTTTAGACAACACGAATGTTTAGCCCATAAGGCTCATGAATACCAAATCAAGTGCAATAAAACATAAATTATTCATAATGTAATAAGCTAACCAAGTTAAAGACAAGACTAAAATGATGTTTGAGTAGATCTTCAAGTTATTAAGTACTCTTCAAGGCTCCCTCTTGGCTCCAACAAGCTTCCAAGACCAGATTCTTGAGAGAAAATTTCACCAAAATGCTCCAACTCCCCTCCAAATGAGCTAGAAACTCCTATTTAAGCTGCTGGGAGAATGGCACGACCATGCCACCTTTTGGTACGGTCGTACTTGACAAGTGTCAGAGCCACTTCTCGTATGTTGACCAAGTTTGCTACCATTTTGGGAAAAACCATGCTCAAAAGTTTCCGCGGTGGCACGACCGTGCCGGGCCAAGGCGTGGTTGTGTGAGCCGATAGTGCTCGGTGATGACTGAAGTGATCTCAGAAACAAGCTGATCAGATAATGATTTTGACCTGGCACGGTCGTGCCTTTGTCCGGCACGGTCGTGCGTGAGCTAGTCTTCGGAGATGGTGGTGCTGGATGATAGTGCTGGCCGAGAGTGCCGATTCTGGAAAGGCTGGCACGGTCGTGCGCCTGGGTGGCACGGTCGTGCCATATCTGGCAGTTTGCTGGAATGTTCCGTTTTCGCTCCATTTTTCTCCAAAAGCCTCCATTTCAACACCGGGCCGAAGCTCGGACATGTATTTTCACAAACAACTCAAATGAGTACCAAAAACAATGAAAATACAAAGAGTTTTCGCATAAACGGGGCGTATTTGACGTTTAAAAGATGTATAAATTCTTATACATCAGTATACGTATACGAATAAAAGACTCAAGTACATGGTGATGTACTCACATACACTTGTAGAAGTGTACTCTCACAAGGATGTCGTACACATACGACAACGTATACACGACGTTAAAAATTAATATTTTTAACACCTATATCTATAAAAGATATACAATTATATTTTTGTAACAAATATAAAGTTTTGAATCCAAGCATACACTTAAAACAAATGCCAACATATTACTAAAAATACACAAGTGTTCCAAAACGAAACACATACTAAAACGTTCAAGATGAACAACAAGTATAAGGTCTAGAATAGACCAACGTGTCTAATGAGTTAGAACCCTTGTAGGTTAACTCACGCTTATGGAACACAGTTGCTAGAACTGATTGCTGGACGCAATATTGTGAGTTCATGTCCCCCTTTTCTTTTAGACGTTTTCGGTTTTACAACTCTCGGGGGAAATACATGCTAACAAGGGTATGGTTAAGCTATGGAATGAATTATTGGATCACGTGCGAATAGGCGCTAACTTAGGCACCATTAATCCTTTTAAGGACCACGGAACAAGGGGTAGATCTATCGAGTACGGCGAGCCCCACTTACGGTCCTTGTGCGACCACTTAGAGTGCTTTTGTGTCCCAGACGAGGTTAATCGGCACTTAAATCGTCTACCGGGTTGAGTGCCTCCTATGTCGGCACACATATTAATGTCCTCGTGAAACATTAATGATCAATAAATTCATAGACGCTTTACATACCAACTTACAACACTCGAACTTTCAAATGTTTTTGAGATTCATTTGATGCTTACGAACTTAAAACACATGAACTCGCTCAACTTTTGTTGATGTTTTTGAACTTACACGTATTTCAGGAAACTAGTGGGACCTTGGTGCTCTTGGTTCACAACACTTTTGGATTAACAAGTTATCGATGTCATCCTTTTGAAGGGTTTGGTCCATATATCTCATCTTCAATGGGATATAGGATGCAAAGCCTTGTATTTTAACTTACGTTGAACTAGTCTTTTGTAAAACTTAAAACTTATGTTTTCTTGTACTTAAACAACTTATGGTGTGTAACTTTTGAATTATGTCAATGGATGAACATCGTATGTTTTTATTCAGGTAGTTGTTTACTTATAACGTATGCGATGAAAACTAATCAAGTTCACACCGTGTGCTTCCGCTAATGAACAGGTGTGACAGTGTTAACCGGGAAGTAGTTGCTCATGGTAATCCATTCCATGACGACTACTACAAAAAGGCCATCTATCATAAAAACAGTGAGCATTCGTCAAGATCAAATCTAAAACAAATTGCTGAAGGTTCATCAAAAGAAAATACACAAGCTTTAGTGGTTCAGGTAATAGACCCAGTACATTTCATCTGGATGAAGGGTTTAACTGGGGTAAATAATTAAAAGATGAAAGAGCGTTGATTGCTGAAGTGAAAACAAAAATGAAAGAATATTTTCTTCAAGAGAAAACGTACAGAGAAAGACGTTTTGCAGAATACAGAATAGAAGAAATGCAAAAAGAGTACGTAGAAGGTAGAAGTTATGGAAGATGGGACAAGAAAATAGAATGTTATATCAATCGCAAAGGAGATCCGATAGTTCATTTAAGGGAAGTTGTGTACAATGATGTACTTGCAGTAATCCCTCTGTCTGACGAATATTATTCAAAGATAGAAAAAGATAAAGATTATCTCAAAAAGTTGGATAAGATAATCAGAGATGTAATGACAGCAAGTTTGAGACAAAGAGATGTAGAAAGAATGAAGAAGAGTGTTGAAAAGTTGGTGGATGAGTTGAAGAAAACTACAGAAGAAGGCAGTGAAGAACAGAAGAATTAAGAAGTGAAAGAAATAAAAGCAGCTGGTGAAGAAGGTCTGAAGCCAGCAGAAGAAACTGTTACTGAAAAACAGCAGGATAATGAGAGTTTGAAAAAGAAAGAAGAAGAAACAGATGAAGAAAAACAGGAGAAAGATGATGAGAAGCTGGAGAAGACGGTTGGTGAAGCTGTTGCTGAGGAACAGCAGGTGAACACTCCAGATAAGAAGCAGACGATAGAAGAATCCAAGGTGTCAACTCATGAGGTAATTACTGAAACTGAATCTTCTAAAAAATTAAATAAAACTGTTGAACAGTGCAAGAAATCCATGGAAACGTGCAGTGCTTGTACTGAAAAAGATGAAAAAGTCAGAAGCAGAGATTTAGAATTTTCTAAAATCGAAAAATTTTCAAAGATAAATGAAAAGAAATGTTTGAAAAAGAAAAGTTTTTTATAGATAATGATGAAAAGTTGACACAAAAATGTAAGGTTTTAGAAAAGGAAAATGAAACTTTGAAACAAAAATGGTTAGCAATGACAGAAGAGTGTTTGCAAAAAGAAAATGTGGTTCAAGAAATGAAAAAAGAGTATGATTCAATAAAACTTGCATATCATATTACAAAAGAATCATATGAGTCAGTGAAAAGTCAAATGAAACTTGTTGAATCTAGATTGTCACATTGTTCTAAACATCAAAAACACTTAAACAACAGTATGCAATAAAGCAACAAGTTGTAAATTCATATATTGAAGAGGTTGCTGAGCTTAAACGTAAAATGGCGGATTTAGAACAAGATAATAATAAGTTGCATAGTTATCACGCTTCTTCATATGTTTTTGAACGTATTTTCAACATAAAACTGGATGAAAAAGATTATGAGAAAAAGAAGATAGGAATCGGTTCAAAATATCATCAGGTTCCACCACCGTTTGAGAATAAGTTCACATTCTATGATGACGAGAAGGTGGAAAAAGCTTTCAACATGGTTGTTCAATTGCCAGAAAATATTGACGTAAGCTATTCCAAATCTGATTATACTAGTGATTCAGAGGTGGTAGGTAGGGTCGTTGAAAGTGTTTTGCAAGATGATTCTAGCAAAACAGATAAGTCCGAGTCACATGATGAAAATGAGGGAAGTTATCATGAAAGTTATTTGAAGAATTCAAAATCTGAGAAAAATGCGAATGATGATCCGATAGGATTAGCATACACCATGATTGGATCGGATAAACTATTCTCATATATTGAAGTTCCGATTCAGAATGTCATTTCGAAAAAGATTGACAAAGTTTTCAAATTGGTAGAAAAAGAGAAATCTGAAATTGAAAAATTTGTTGGAAAGAGCAAGAAAACTTTTTATAATAAACCTAGTTACAAAAAGAAAAATATGAAGGATGGGATTGGGTATTTTTAAAAGAAACAAAATCAAAAGAAACAATTTGAAAAGACAAACTTTCAGAAAAAAGATGAACTTTGTTCACATAACTAGTTCTGAGGAAGAGAAAGAACTTCAATTTAGAATACATTCTAATGAAGAGTTAAATGCTCAAAAGAAACAACAACAAAAGGTTAAAGATGTTTCCAAAAGAACATGCTTTAATTGTGGTCAATTAGGAAATCTTGGTCGCAAATGTCCAAATCTGAAACCTGTTGATGTTAAACAAAGGAAACAGCAAACTAAAGCTGTTAAACAGAAGTCAAACAAGTTTGGATCAAAACAAACTTGGAAACCGAAATCAATGACACCCAAAGTTGAGGCTAAACAGGTTTGGAAACAAAAGGTTGATTTTTCAAAGTCAAAACAAACATGGAAACAAAAAACATCCAAGTTTGAATCAAAACAAATCTGAAAACCAAAAATTGATTCACGATTTTATCAAAGAAGTGGTTCAACACGTCAAATTTGGGTGGAAAAGAAAAACAGACTTCTATGTGTGATAATCGAAATGAAAATGTTTTTGAAAAGAATGAACAAAATTATCCAATTCTACCTGGAAAGATTTATGTTCAGCTACCTGAGTCTAAACAGGCTTGGGTTGCATTATTCAAATGATTGAATTATTTGAATGTGCAGGTGCTCCTGATGATAACTGATTGTCAAGAGGAAACACGGAGCAGCTTGGCACCGAAGGAGGAGGATCCCTACAACTGAAAAATAGGGAGTTTGTTTGTTTTTGTACATAAATAAACCATAAATCAAAAAATCCTAAAAATTGAAAAACTTCAAAACCAAAAATACGTTTTTCTTTATTAAAAATTAAAAAATGAAAAAATATGTTTGTGTTTTAAATTTGTCAAAAATCAAAAATTTCAAAAATATGTTGATTGAATACGCTGAAACCCTCACGGCTGAACAAACATGATTATTTCACAAGTGATTAAAAATGGTTTTTACATTGTTAAAAATAAGTGTACTGTAAATCATGGGGTGCTTTTTGCAAAACAGAGAATGGTAAGCAGAAAATGGATGTCGAGACAAAGCTATCTACATTGGTTATCAAATTTTTTTAAATGTTTTGAATTTTAGGGGGAGTAAAAATTTTGAATATACAAAAACATTTGAAATTTTGAAAAAGCGAAAAACATTAGTAAAAGGAAAAGAATTTTGTGTACAAAGAGAAAATCGTAGTACATCAGTAGATTGTCACAGTACGCTAAAGATTTGGAAAGTTAAAAAGCGTTAAACGGTCTCACTGATGATATGCCAGTAGGTTTTTACACAGTTAGTAGATTGATTTCGCAATATAAACCTAAATATCAATAACTTGCTTATCTCATGGGAAACATCTCTCGGATATGGACAACCTCCGAAATCTTGTATGATAGGTTGCCTTATTCTAAGATACTAGGTCTTTATACTGTTTGATATCTAGGGTATTATACTTGGTCTTCTAATTTTGCGTCAGCAATGGCCTAGACCTCGTATAATACTTTACGCGCTTTAAAAAGCTTTCCCTCAGCATAAAAATTGATAAAATATCGAAAGATATAAATCAAGTGCAGTTGTAAAGAAGATCCCTAAGTGGGACACACCTCAAGTCTAGCCTTCATCTCTTTGACTGAACGGTAGTTCATACCTGAGCTCTCAAGGTCTCGCACTAACCCAGAGTACAAATATCAATATAGTATATTCACATGTAAGACTGAATCTAGGGAATCTTGATACGGAAGTATATTCTGAGGTAGAACACGCGAATAAGTTAAGTGTTTAAAACATTAATCTCGTATCTCGAATCAGTTGAACTTTGTGTGAAAATTTAAGTGGATCAATATACTAACAATCTAAGTGAATCGTGTAAGGACCTGCAAAAATGCCCCACAACACTCCGTAAGTGGAAACCCGGACCCCTAAAACCCTAATCCTTGTGAAAAATCAAGAAATTCAAAATTTGTTGATCTGTCGCGGGCCGCGTAAGACTTAAGGAAAGCTTACGCGGGGCGCGACAACTCGATAGTTCTCCGGATAAGCTTTAGGCCACGTGTCAGACACATGGCATACCTACACCGTGACACGGCAGCCCTAGCCGTAGCTAGGGTGGCCCTCGCGGGCTGCGTGGGCCGTTCTTCGAGTTTACGCGGGCCGCGTAAAACTCAAACTTCAGCTATAAATGGGATGTGCATGGGTATTTCGTCTGTGCTCGAAATTTTACTCAAAAAGACGTTCTATACTTCTCAATTTCATAGATTTAAGTATCGAAACGCTGCTATGATTACGGGGTAATACCTCGATCACTGCTACGATACAATGTCCGATCGATTGAAACCGATCCGATGAATGTTTAAGTGCTGCCCGAATCTGGGCTATACTTTGTCATTCATCATGAGGGTTTTGATTTCGTGAGCTTATCGTAAATGTTGTATTAAGTTACTAACCTAATTTCGTGTGCATTGTTATTTAACTAGGTTACGAGGCTAAATCAGTAGGCAAAACTCTGTCCAGTTAAACTCGCAATGTGAGTCATTCCCTTTTTATCAAAAGTGCTTTACAATACCTAAATGTTTTCCAGTTATATGTTACAGGGACTAAGTCTTTGTTATCTTAAATTACTGGCAGTAAGTGGGGTATTGTGCACAATGACTATTGTTTTATCACTTTTATGTGAAAGGACCTAAATAGTGATACACGTCACTTTTGGGTGAAAGGACCCAATAGTGATATGACCACAGTCATAGATCCGGTCGAGTGACAACTGAACCAGCTAATTATAAGATAGGGGCAATTGTAATCGCTCTTAATACTGTAATCTATAACAATGTGTCGTTTTATGCAAATTGAATGACTCGCCAGTATTTCCCCGCTGATAAAATCTTTTTAAACATGTTTCAGGTGATTTACCGTGAACAAGGAAAAGTGCCGCGTAGCACTACCAGCTTGGATAAAGTGGCTCAGTAAATAAATAAACATGTTTTCGTAATTAGGAAATTTCCCAGTGAAAATTTCCTTTACTGTAAATTACGGGGTTTTCCCGAAATTTGGAACAAAATAAAAGGAGTGTTTTCAGTTTAAACGATCATGTTTAATTTTCCGCTGCCTAATTAAACACCAATACCACGGGTTTCTGTCCCGTGACCTCTGAACCGGGTAAAACCGGGTCGGGGGCCGTGACAAATCGTTTAGAACTTAATGTGTTTATAGCTTAACGATGCAAGTGATTTGTCATAAACTAATATGATCCTCTGACGCAAACTCAACCAAAAATATTGTTTGTAAATATTTGATTACTGTTTTACTTTACAAAAAAATTGTAAAAAGATTTTCGGAGTGTTTTAACATAAACTTTGAAAAAGACAAAAAGATTTTATTTCTATTTTAGTTTTGACAACCGATGTCTGAAGGCTGAGTCTCAAGATCTAAGTATGTTGAACATGTTTCTGAAAATAAACAAGTTCATTAAGTTGAAACTTGAAGTTTTAAATGAAAAATTAAAAACAGTTTGTGAAATCTCCAAGGTCATTAAGTTGGATTTGGATGATTATTTGATAAATGTTTTAGATGCTTTAATTGTCATATTTTGATGCTTAGAGTCAGGTTACGATCTTGAATTTAAACTGTCAAATACTTGAAGTTGTTTAATAGGGGAGGAGAGCCAAGTTATTTCTGGGAAATTACATGTTGTTATATTTGAGTCAGGTTTTCGATCTTAGAATATTTTGAGCCAGGTCATTGATTCTTGATTCTGTAAAAACAAAAATCTTTCACTGTTAGACGTAAAAGCCAGATTTCTATGAACAAACGATGTCCTGTGCGAATATTTGAAATGCTCCAACTTATCCATGTTAAATGTTTAGAGCTAGATTTTCAATTCTGAACTTAAATTGTCAAATATCTTACAAATGGTTTGAGATTTGCATATATTAATCTAGATTACGATCCCAGTAGCCGAGACTAAGGGGGAGTATGAAGACAAGCTCAAAGCAAGGGGGAGCATGCATTCAAAGAGCCAAGTAACTATCTTGGAGGAGCTTGTAGAGTTAAAGCCAGGTGTCAATCCTAGTAGCCGAAAGCATGGAAGCTTAAAGCAAGGGGGAGCTTGAAGAAAGAGTTGAACGAGAGGGGGGCAGATTAAGCTGAAAGCAGATCTATGGGGAATCTGTAAGAGTAATAGGGAGAGTCTATGGTGCTGATGATGTCAACATTACATGAAGACTCAGAGAGAGACAGAAATCTACGAGATTGACTGCAGTAATATCCAAGGGGGAGTTTGTGAGTGAATAATGTCTATCACTTCCGTCAATCACGTGTCGTAGCTTGATCAAATGATACAAGACTGGTGCTGCATAGATTAAAGCATAAAGTACGTTAAAGATTGAGTAGTTTCATATGAAGGGTGCTTCGTACGAAGGGAGCTTATCCACCTTCGTACGAAGGCAGCAGCCCTATATATATGAGTGTTAGGTCTTGGTCATTTGTAACTTTTGAGCAACTTTGAGGCGAAGCTCTGCTCATCTGATTTTGTGGTTTTGTACTGTCAAAGTATTAATAGAAATCAATGTTAATTACTTCTTTGTGTTTGATCCACACACGTGATTAGCTTCCGCACAACTTACGTGTTCATACACATTCAACGTTCAAGGAATCGATCCTCGGAGCGAATCCACAGTTTTGTAAAATTCTTTAATTTTATATTTACAAAACCATTAGCAAATCACCTAAAATTTAGTTCACGTTGAGATTTCGAGAACTTATGAGATTTCGACTTATCTTATGAAATCTTGAGTTTTAGGATATTTCGATTTCTCTTATGAATTCGACTTCTTATGAAATATCAAATTTTTTTATGAGATTTCGAGTTCTATAGTGATTTCGAGTTTGTGATGAAATCTCGAGTTTTATGAGATTTCGAGTTTGCTTATGAAATCTTGAACTCTTATGAGATTTCGAGTTAACTGATGATTTCGAATTCTCTTGTGTTTTCGACTTTTGAGATTTCGAGTTCTCTTGTGTTTTTTACTTTTGAGATTTCGAGTTCTCTTGTGTTTTCGACTTTTGAGATTTTGATTTCTCTTATGATCAGTTCTGTTAATACGTAATGAAAAACATGTAAATATGATACCTATTACAGCATTCAGGCCAGCAGAGAATCCAGAATAGAAGCAACCATTGGGTTCGACATATCAGTCAACTTGATCTGGTTCCCCTTTAGGATGTATGTGAATCATAGTAATACCGAATTCCTTAGGGTAGGGAATTCGTGATTATGGAGAGAGAGGAGGAGGTTGAGATGTGTGATATTATTATTAGAGTCTAACCTAAAACCCTTTCTAATTATCCCCTTAAATATACTCAAGGGGACACCTTATTAATTAATAAAGGTAATATACGGTCTATCAACAATTACCAACTAATATATTATAAGGTTTTAATTTTATTTTGATCTATATAATATAAATGATAATGATGGCTACATGATTAAATACATAATTTATATATTTAATCTTACAAGTGATCCATCACTAAAGCATCTATTGGTAATATATCGAAAAAGAGGTATGTGGACGAGTCTCTAAATGTTGTCGCTGAGCTGTCACTAATTTATCCGTCGGTGATCCCTCGTTAATCTATTGCAAATTAGATTACCCTCATTAATTTGTTGCAAACCAGATTACCCTCATTAATCTGTTGCAAATTAGATAACCCACGGTAATATTTACGACAGCCATTCACCAATAGATCAGTTCCGTCAGTAACGTTCCTACACTTCACTGATAGATTTCGGATATATTGGACCATGAGTGTGTTGGTTTGGTTCAGGCCAAAAACTACATAGAAAACTCACGTACAGAAGTTCATATATTTGTTGCAACTCTATATGTAAATGAACACTTTGAAAGTGAGAAACAGTTAATAAATATGAAAGGAAAAAGCTGCACATCTCATTAAAGAAAAACCTTGGCTTTTATAGCCTTACAATGACCTGCACTAGATGCGAATACAAACGGAATAAAAGATGCTTTCCTAAAGAACAGGTAAAAGTATGACTTCACTCCTTCACCCAACATCTACCTTCTCAAACGTTCACCTCCATACTCGGTCAAACTACTTTACCAATTCTAATTTATTAATCCTATTAAATAAAGTAAATATAACCAATAAATGCTTTTAGCCTTCAAATATCTAGCATCTATGCAACACGTGACATTTGAACATCAAGCTTATTCCATGCAAACAAATAACTCTTGACCCGTGACCCGCGACTCACGAACAAACCCGAGTAAACCTAATAATTACCCCCTTAATCGGTGTTTGTTCGTATCACTCGTTCGCGACACCCGAATCACCGTCTCCTCTCGAACCATCTGGACCTCCTCCTTGGTCACGCCCAAATTCGATATCAACTCGACTAATCCCAGACATTCTGGTCACCTCAGCCCCGTCCAAAGCCGTTCACTCCCTGATCGTGATTTCAGTATTCTGTTAAACTCTTCCTTGATAAGCACACCTTGCGTATCAACCACCAACTAGACGCCTACCACCTGCACTGTCTTCGAGTCGCTAAACGAATATCTTAGCCACCTGCTATTTCGTTTCTACCACGCTACACCCGTTGGAATTTCTACCCAAAGAATTATGCACCCCTTGCAATTCTTCTCCTAGGCTAGAAAGAGTATCCGATAACTAAAATACACGATCTCTTCTTCGTTCTTCGATCAACAAACTGGGTTGACAAGCCCGCTGATTTGGCCTGAATCTCGACTCGTCTCCGCTACCCTCTTGACCCACTGGAACGGTATGTAACACCCCGTGTTTCGAAAGTCAAAGTCAAGAATGAGGTCAAAGGAAGAAAAGATTACCAATTGCGGTCTATCTCTCCTTGCTCAATTCCTGTTTTTGTTGGTGCACACATCTGTCGTCTTCGTCTTGTATCGAGTCTCGGGTTCGGTGCGGTTCTAAACGAGTGTGACATCATCATGCTTGATGATGACATCACATTTATGACATCATTGATTGCATCACTTAACTAGAAGACAAAAGTTATTACACATAAAGTTGAAATCAGATTTATGTTATTGGAGGTTACGCTTGAATGGTCCAATCTCATGTGATGTTTCGCTTCAAGACAGAATGTTATATTTGAAGGATTTCGCTTGAAGGGTTTCGCTTCAAGTGTTTCAAGCGAAATCCTTAGGCTATATATAGGTTAGTTGGCATTTCATTTGTAATAGTCCGAACAGTTTCTGAGAATTATACCGAGGTGCTGCCGGTTTCTCTTTCGATTGTAAAGGTTGTCAATATCAATATATAAGAGATTAAAGTGAATATCACGCTGTTTACACGTTCGTTTCTCTGTTTCCGCCTTTGAAACGGACTAGAACTCTTCCAAACGACTCGTTTAGGTCGTAATCCGATCCTACAATTGGTATCAGAGCTCAGGACGAGGAGTTCTTGCCAAAAACAGCCGGTTTTCACCACGATTTATGTTTCAACATCATTCTTTTTCAAAATTTCAAACTTTTTACGGATAAAATCAACTAAAATTCTCACATATCACGCATAATCATGTTTTAACAGTTCCTGGAAAGTTTCAGCATCAAAATCAGCCTAAAACTTGTAATTCTGTGTGATTTCGCTTCAAGTGTTCGACATTTGCTGACATCATCTAGGCCTTCGCTTGAGTTTACATATTATAACACCCTCTCGCTTGAAATTTGGTGTTTGTTTGAAGCGAAACTCTGGCTCTCGCTTGAAAACACGTTAACATCTGATTGAAACCTGCTGTTCATTGAAAATTGTTTGTCTGCTACGTTGAGAAAATGTTCTGAGTTGTGTGGAAATATCAGTTCACGTGATTAACATCAAAGATCAGTTTGATATTAACCTTTGTTGGACACCAATTTATAGTACATGTGAAGGGTTATTATGTCTTTTGACTATTGTCTAGAAAATATAATTTCACGTGATTAGTCAGACCCATGTGATGGCTTTTAAAATTTGCATGTGTGAATCTCTAGATTCATTTATATCGACGGTTCATAGTGTTTGCTTGTAAAGTTGTTGTCAGTCATTAAACAGCACATATTATTAAATTGCTTGGTCCAATCAGTTGTTTAGTGTGCATTTGAATATTAATTGTTCATGTGCATGTGAAGTCTTCTTGTACAATGTGCCAGTTTTGACTATATCGAAAGTTGAATTAAAACCATGTCCACGTGATGCATATTTTGAGGGCCTAATTGTGATAAAAGTCAAATAGAAGTGATTTGTGTGTCAGTATACATGTGAATATTTTGAGTAGTTTGTGTGAAAAGGATATTAGTGAATCATATTCATTTATCACTTGATAGTAACAGCCACTTCTTGGTGTGTATGTGATGCTCATGTGACAAAATCATTACATGTCTCAATTCAAACAATCATTACATTTGTTTAGTTTAATTGTCGGAATTATTAATTGACATTGTGTTTTGGTCATCCATCGACCCATATTAAATGTCTGATCTATTATTGTATTGAGCCTACATATGATGTGAACAAATTGTAAAGTTCGTACAGTTTGGAGTTCAAAGGTTTCAAAGGGTCAAGTCACTTGATTTCGATTCGGGTCCTAGAAGTCCGCACAGTTGGTCAACGTTCAGTTCGCACAAAAAATCGCCAGTCTGAGTACCAGTTTGTTTCAGTTAATTGATAAGCGTTTAAACTGATTGTATTTTTGTTTGTGATTGTAAAGGTACTTGCAAGGTGTTTTACGAAGTATTTCCCAATTACTGAAGCATGGAAGAGGATTTCTACAACGCGTTTGCCACACCAGTAGCTCCGGTTACAGCTGCTGAAGCATTGTACAGTGAAAATGAGACGGGAACTCATCAAAAGCCGCCAAAGCTCATGTACATTGAAGACTTCAAAGGATGGCAAAATCGATTTGAGAACTGGGTGCAAGCTTACAAATTTGATGCATGGTGTTCGTTAGAAAAAGACTATGAAAAACCGAAAAACGAACGTGGGCTTGTAAAGGATTTCTGTGATTTTACAGAAGCTGACAAATTGAAGTATACTAGTGAGAAAATGATGATCAGTATTCTTCAACAGGCAATCAAAGAAGATATATTTGTTTTGCTTCAACATGACAATACAGCTAAGTCAATCTGGGAAGCATTGATTCAGAAATTCAAAGGAAGCGCAGATATGATTAAAAACAGAAAGGCGTTGCTGAAGAAATCATTCGATATGTTTGTAGCTTTTGATTACGAATCAACGAAACAGACAATTGACAGATATTGTCATCTTGTCTTGGAAATGGGAAGATTGGATATAAAGAAGGATGATGAGGAATGGGTGGATAAACTTGCTGAGGCATTACCACAACAGAAATGGGGAACTTATTTGTTGATTCTCAAACACATGAGAAAATCTGAGAATATGAGTTTAGCAAAGTTTATTCAAAAGATTGAAGAGCATGAGTTGGATATTCAGAAAACGGCTATCATGACGAATCCAAACGCCAAACAAGATATCAGTTTGTATTACCGAGGGAACAAGTTTGAGGCTACTCCCAGCCCGAGCCCAAAGATTCAAACTGGTTACAGTGCTGATAGTTTGTCTGGAACAAAGAGTAATGTTACTCAAAGTGGTGGATCTTCATCATTCTCAAGTTTTGATCCAAACAGTACAACATCAAGTTCTCAACGACAAAATTCAACAAATCTTCAGTGCAATGTTACTTTAAACATTCAAAATGGTCAGAATCTGTCTCCAGAAGTTGCCAAGCAGCACATGGCATCATTGGTTACTATGTTAGAGTCTTACGAAAGTTTGATCGGTGGGAAAATTGGCAATCCGATGCTTACCAAAGAAGATTACGACCAAATTGATGCTGAAAAATTTCAAGTGATGGATATCAAGTGGTGCTTAGCAAGTGCTTGGAGGAGAGCTGAAAAATTTCAAGAGATTACTGGTAGAGATGAATTTCGAGGAATGGCTACTTCTCAATTGGGTTTTGATAAATCGAAAGTTACCTGTTTCCGTTGCAAAGGAAAAGGACACTTTAAAGGAGAGTGTAAAAACCAAGTAGCAACCGAGAATCAAGAAAAGAACAACTATTATCAGAAATCAATTTTTCATCAGACTTCTCAACAACCTCAAATTACACATGCTCATGCTACTGGTGATGGAAAGAAGAAAGCTTTAATTATCCATCAAGATGACGAAAAAGTTGCCGAGGGATTTAGTTGGGATAAATACATTCCATCAGAATCAGGCTTTGTTGCTCGAATTCTAGGTGAAGATGAGGTGAATCAGAAAAGAATCCCAATTTTTCCAGATCTTGGAAGTGATGTGGATACCGATGATGAGGAAGAACATCTCAACAGAGCCAGAAAAGGCATTGATCCTACTAGTTTTAATTTGTTTTTTGCAGATAAAATGGAGATGCTGTATCAGAAGAAGATGGCAAGATTGAGGAAAGAGCTGGAAGCAACAAAAATACAAGCTGATGAAAAGACAAAGACAGAAGCTGGAGAAGCAAATGTTGAACCAGTGACTGAGAAAGTAGTTGAGAAAATCGTTGAAGTGGAGAAAGTGGTGGAAAAACTTGTTGAAGTTGAAAAATTAGTTGAAGTTGAAAAACTGGTCGAAGTAGAGAAAATTGTGGAAGTTGAAAAACCATGTTTGAAGTGTTCAGAATCTTGCAAAGCTTGTGAAGAGAAAGATATGAAGATTGCTGAATTAGAGAAGATTAAGGAAGACTTACTGTCTGATGTGAAGTATGTGAAGGAGTCGTACGATGTACTGAACAGGACAGTTGATAGTTTGAAGAAGACGAATACAGAAACCGAAAAAGCAATGGATAAAATGAGTGCAACATTAATGACAAAGCAGAAAGTCATCAATGAGTACATCGAAGATTGTGCAAAGCTGAAGAAAGAAGTAGAACTTGAGAAGATTGAGAGTGAAAGGATTAAACGATTACTGTTGAGTTACACTACTTGTGATTACTTGATTGATCGTGTTTATCCTACTGTTGCAGGTCTAGAAGCGTTCATGGACAAAAAGACTGAAGATATTGATACTGGTAAGAAACCAAGTGTCAAGTATAACAGATGTCCGCCCCCGATCCATGAAACTTATTCTCCAAGGAATCCTAACGAGGAGCGTCTAAAAAAGGCAGTCAACATCAAGTTAAAGTCTGAAATCATTGATGAATTACCAGACAATATTGATGTTACATTCACAGCGTCTGACACTGATCATGAGTCTGAGTTAGTAAAGAAAGTTGTCGATCAGGTGTTGGATACGGATGAGGAGTCAAAACCGGAGTCTAAGTCTGAAAGTCCGAGTTCGTCAGAAAAGAGTCCGAGTTCACCGGTTAATAGGGTTTACAATAGAGAATTCCTGTTATCAAAATCTAATTTGAATGACGGATCAATCAAAGTGGCTTATACTTTGAATGATTCAGACAAATTATATTCTGATGAGGAATTTCCAATCAGAAGTGTAAAAACTGAAATGATCAAACAGGTTTTCAAATTAACAGAAATTAATCTTTCTGATATAAAAGATTTAAATCTTGATGAAAAACCTAAAAAATACACTTCAAGAGTTCAACAGAGATTGAACAAGAAAAAGGGTTATAGTTTTGGTTATGGTTATCGAAAGAAACCAAACTACAACGGTAATCTCAAAAAGAAAGGTTTAGGATTTATTCCTCCTGAAAATTATCAAAATCAGAAAACTTATAAACCAAATACAAAATTTGTTGCAGGTGGAAGTTGTGAAGATGAGCAGAAGAAACCGTTCTGGAAGCAGTCGAATCAAGAGTTTCTTGCTGAGGTAAAGAGGAATGTGAAGCAGTTTGCTGAAAGAGTTGATAGAAGAATTTGCTTCAAATGCCAAAAGGTTGGGCATATTGCTTGGAATTGTCAACAGTCCAACAACACAAAACAGGAAGTTACTTCTAACTCAAAACTGAAAGAAAAACTTGTCTTTGAGAAGAAACAATCAACTGAGAAATCAAAAGTGTTTGAAAATTCTATTTCTGAAAAAGGTGAAAGTTCAAAACGATTTTACAAAAGAAGAGGTGATTTAACCAAACAAAAATGGATTGTAAAATCTGAAAGAAGTTCTGACAATGAATCTGATTCTATAAAATCAGATGAGTCATTTGTTGAGAAAAAGATTGTGAATTCCGTTCCTGAGGTGAACGATGAAAATTTTCCTTCATTGTCAAAGGAAAATTGGAAGTCGAAAGTTGGGAAGGTAGAGATCTCAAATCAATTCTTCGCTGATAAGGGAGAATTTGATGTTGAGAAGGCTTTCAATGGGAAAGTCAAACATATTTTCGGTAAGATGGTTGATAGGAAGGTAAAAGGTGCTCAAGAATTTTATAAATCAAAATGTTGGTGGGACAGATGTTTGCCACCAAAGTCACCCAAGGCTGGTGAGGCTTGGGTGGACGTTATGTTTGAGTAAAAACCGGACTTGCCGGAGCTCTCAGGTTGGTAAAAGTGGAGCAGGAATCGGCACATTTCTTGAGAAATTCACGAAAGTGATTTCGACTTACAAGTGGTAAATCAGGGACATTAAATTGTATCTGATTTTCTACAAGGTGTATTTTGAAGAACAATATGATGAAACCCCTAACCTACAAGTGGTTTGAAAATCAACAAAACGTATTTTCCGGAAAAACCATTTTAATTAAAACAAACTTAAGTGTTTTGAAATCACAATGGGAAAATAGTTTGTTGTGAGGGGGAGTTCTGATTGTTTATGCCAAGTGGATGGCGATCTGAAGTGATTCGATATCAGTTGTCATTTTTTGTACAGTTTATTTTCAAATTTCCTAAAATGTGTTTGCATTTTAGGGGGAGTAAAAATTTTCAGAAAATCCAAAAACATTTGAAAATTTGAAAAAGTAAAAAACATGATAAAATTAAAAATGAGTTTTGTTGTATAAAAGAGGAAATGATAGTACATCAGTGGACGATCACAACATGCTAAAGAAATGGAAAGTTAAAATGTGATAAACAATCTCACTGCGGATATGCCAGTAGGTTTTTGCACATTTAGTAAATTGTGACGAGATATAAACATAAAATTTACTTGCGTCTACGTGGGGAACACCTCCAGGATATATAGGTAACCCCTGAAATCTCGTTTGAAAGGTCCCGTATTCTGAGATACTAGGTCTTTATACTCAGTGATATCTGGGGTATTATCCCGGGACTTCTGATTTTGCGGAAGCAATGGCCTAGTCCCCGGAGAATACTTTCTGCTTGCTTGAAATATAGCACCACCCTCAGCTAAAAATGATGAAACATTGAAAAATGCTAATCATGGCTGTTGTAATACAAAAGATCCTCTAAAGGGGACACACCTAAAAGTCAACTAGGCTCTCTGCTGAACGGAAGTTCTGACCTGAGCTATCACGGTTGCATAATTTATTCCCCTTACAGATATCATCTGTGGTATACTCACCTGTAAGACTGAATATTGGGATCTGGATACGGGAGTATATACTGAGGTGGGACACATGTAGATGTTTAAGTCCTAAAACACTAATTCATATCTCGAAACAGTTGAACTTTGTGTGAAAATTTAAGTGGACAAGTATACTGACAATCTAGGTGAATTGTTTAGAACTTAAAATGTTTAAAGCTTAACGGTGTTGGTGATTTGTCTCAAAAACTGATATGATCCTCTTGCACAAACTCACAAAAATATTGTTTGTAAATAGTTCATTTCTGCATTTTATTTCTGTTATTTCAAAATCCAAAAAGATTTTCGGTGTGTTTTAGCATAAATTTTGAAAAAATTCAAAAAGATTTTAGACAACTGATGTTGAAGAGTTGATTTTCAAAATTCCGAGTGCTGAACATGATGAACAGGTTTGGGAGAATTTGATTGAAAAGTTTTTTTTTAGAGATAAAAAATTCATTAAATAATCATTGTTAAT
This sequence comes from Helianthus tuberosus, assembly GCA_030545235.1. Taxonomy (NCBI): domain Eukaryota; kingdom Viridiplantae; phylum Streptophyta; class Magnoliopsida; order Asterales; family Asteraceae; genus Helianthus; species Helianthus tuberosus. The sequence goes on from CM060409.1 coordinate 156,079,528, forward strand.
GTTTGATTGTATATTGATTGGAGAAGGCTCAGTGTTGGTGTTTGATATTTGACAAATTGTAAAATATTTTATTCTTGTGAATCTTATTTTTGGGTAGAGGATGTGCAGGATAGCAGATAGAGTGCCAGGTTCCGATACCTGAGGATTCTGAAATACTGTAAAAGCCAGACTACGATCCCAGCATGTTTTGAGGGGGAGTCTGTTAGAGATCCTGAAAGAGATTTGGAGATAGAATAGAGCCAGATAGAGATCCTGAAGAAAGCTCAAAGACTGATAAAGACTGAAGATTGTGAAGACTCGACACTTAAGACTCGTCAACATCTGAGGGGGAGTCTGTTGGTGCACACATCTGTCGTCTTCGTCTTGTATCGAGTCTCGGGTTCGGTGCGGTTCTAAACGAGTGTGACATCATCATGCTTGATGATGACATCACATTTATGACATCATTGATTGCATCACTTAACTAGAAGACAAAAGTTATTACACATAAAGTTGAAATCAGATTTATGTTATTGGAGGTTACGCTTGAATGGTCCAATCTCATGTGATGTTTCGCTTCAAGACAGAATGTTATATTTGAAGGATTTCGCTTGAAGGGTTTCGCTTCAAGTGTTTCAAGCGAAATCCTTAGGCTATATATAGGTTAGTTGGCATTTCATTTGTAATAGTCCGAACAGTTTCTGAGAATTATACCGAGGTGCTGCCGGTTTCTCTTTCGATTGTAAAGGTTGTCAATATCAATATATAAGAGATTAAAGTGAATATCACGCTGTTTACACGTTCGTTTCTCTGTTTCCGCCTTTGAAACGGACTAGAACTCTTCCAAACGACTCGTTTAGGTCGTAATCCGATCCTACACTTTTGACTTCTTTGACTTGTAATTAGTCTATTTTATTTTCGCTTTAGTTGTATTATGTGCAGTATCTATTAATAATCGCATATTAATCGCTATTTATTGCATGTTTAATCACTTTATCGTGATTGCAATCGCACTCGCAACTCGACTTACGCATTGTGGTTAGGGTATACGTGTGTGCGTGTGCCTTATGTATTAATTGTGCATGTCTAAATTATGTTATGTGTGGTAAACAATCGAATCGCAATCGAAACTCACAGGCAATCGAACTCAATCGCAATCAAAACAGTATGATAATTGGTAGAGAAGAGATAGTGCGAGATATGAGTAGTTGGGATTAAAAGTAATTTGACTAGGAAACTCTATCGCATCGCAACGCTCGCAATCGAAATGGCAAAACTCGTCGCACCGAGCACTCGAACCAGGTGCCAGCCGGCCGGATTGCCATCCGACCGGGCTGCCACCCGAGCGAGCTGCCATCCGACCGAGGAGCCACTCGGCCGGGCTGCCATCCGGACGAGATGCCATCCGACCGACCAGCCCCTTTCCACTTTGGGCATCCTATAAATACCCCTTGTCACTTTCAAACTTTCTACTTTTGGCAAGTGACGTCCGACCAGCTCGTTTTCCTCACTTTTCTTCAGATTTCTTACGATTCCGGTAAGATCTCGTCCTAAATCTTGTACTTCCTTAATCAACACGCACTCCTACACCTTTCTATCTTTTAAATCTTAACTTTTAACCGTGAAATCATCAAGATCCAAGGTGTTCTAGGATGACGTCATCATGTGTTCTTGAAGAACTTCATGTTTTGGCCTCAATTCACCAAGTACAACTTAGATCTAACCGATTTTCACATAAACAAACAAAGATCTTTCATAGATCTAAACAAACTCACAAAGAAGAGTAGTGAAAGATGCTTTTCTAACTTTCTTTCAACTCTTTTACACTTAATACACTCAAACCCGATGGATCCGGAGCTAATACTGACCATCTGCTCATTCTTAGTGATGTATCAGTTCTAGATCCAAGTCCCATCCGAGAGATAGTGATTTCGGGTTGGACATGAACAACCGTCTAGAACCGTGCACCATCGGACTAGGGTGATTCCTATTCGGTCAGGTCGTTGGGGACGAGATGGGGTTCCTATTGTTTAAACCAGTCATCACCGCGTCTCGCTCAAGTTACAACACTTCAGGCAAGATCAAGTAACAGCACGATCAAGTCGTTGGAACGAGTTGTCATCCGACCGGACTTCTGTCCGACCGGGTTGCCATCTGTTCGACCCACCGTCCAATCGGGTTGCATCTTGATTCATTTAAATCTTAAACAATTTTCAGCATGTTCAACAACAGGGTTGCCACCCGCTCGGATGGACATCCGACCGAGTGACCACCCTACTGTGGATTTGTTTTCACTGAAGTGCCAACCTGTCGGATTGTTGTCCGATCGGACGACCGTCCGATCAACCGACCTGAAAGGTAAAGGTGCTTCGATGTTTTCAAAATACTACAATGAAAACTTCAAAAGTCAAGCCATCATACATAAACACATCCTTTCCAAAGGAAAGGACAATCCACTCGAACAGTCATCCGACCGGACTGCTGTCCGACTGGACTACTGTCTGAACGGATTACCGCTCACACGATTGGCCATCTGATCGGATTACCATCCGACCGAACTCCTATCTGATTCACTTGTACCCGGCATCGTTTTACGCGTCACTTATCATTATGCTATCAATCTATTCAGGCTAACCCTACTCTCTAGCGCTCCCTTCGATCCATCAATCGCTGTGAGTATACTCGATCCCTTTTTGCTTTACGCACTTTTGGGTGTTACATACGTTACTTATACTAAATCACATCGAACACACTACGTAATACTTTAAACGCTAACCGTTACCGCATGTTATACGTGACTTAATGAATGCTTGTTTGTTATGTTTACACATGGAATGATGTCTACCTGCCTTAGCAACGGTAGTACTATTAGTTTGGACTCAGCACCCATTCACTCGGAGGTTGTTAAGGACAATTACCTGCATGGCTCACAGTGGTGAGAATGTATCACGAACTGCCTTGGGCAGTCAACCCGCAGTCATTGGTATCTATAGGTTCATGTCGATAACTAACATGCCTCATTTCACTTTGTGTACGTGCTGGTTATGCCTAACGCTTTCGAACTCTATATGTTATTATCAAACTTGAATGCTCACCTTTACACTATGTGTATTGACTTTTACTTTAACGTATGTGACAGGTGCTTAGGATGCTTAATTGCTTTCTGTAGTGTGAAATCGAGGCTAGGAAAGACCTAGGTCAACAATAAACAATTGTCTGTAATAAGAATCTGAGTTGTTGGAACAGAACTATTTGACTGGATTTGTCTGTAATAATTTGTTTGCCTTTTAAGACATGGTATGGGACATGTTACTTTAAATTATTTGGTAATGATAATTGTTATGGAAACTTCTGGACAATCTGTTTTGCTCAGTGCCATGCCCCGATGTTTCAGCCATCGGTTGGGGTGTGACAGATTGGTATCAGAGCCATAACTATAGGGAATTAGGCAAGACTAGACCTAGTCCAGGTCGGTGTCTTAGAGACCTAGTCTATAGTTAGGAACCAATAGACCGACTCGTGCATGTCCAGAAGGGATTATGTATGAGCTTACTGCTATTTCTCTCTATTCTCGCCTACGCTACACTATCTCTGCACTCGAATTCTAAAATAGGAATGAGCGATTAAGTCGAGATTAGGTGTGAAAACCGCAAACTCTTGGCTAAATTGCTTGTTCAACCCACATTTTTATCTATAAACACGAGAATTTGCATTGAATCAGGAGTGAAATCCATACTTTGACGCATAATTCTCTTTTATCTTATCAGAAACAGGAACGAAGTTGTTAAGCCAGGGGTGAAACCCTAACCTTGACGACTTGTTCCGACTATTACTTGGTTTTACAAAACTCTCACCAAAGTCATGACGGACTCCAATGACCTGAAGTCACGATATGACTAACGGGATGCGTGCCAAACGCCCAAGAATCGAGGCAAAAGCACAGTCCTAAAGGCCAGATGTGCACAACAAGTCCTTGAGAATAGTCGAATCACTTTGGGTAGTCAATGTCTAATAGCCGCAGATGATCTATTTACCGATTTTTATGTGTTTCGATTCTGAGCCCGCAACTGCTGACTCTGATGATTCGTTGATTTTATGTGTTTTTATGTGAATTTTCCTGTTTATATGTTTAAATTATGGAGATTTATTTGATGTTTGCTTCCACTTCGATCAACACGCACGACTCGCACTGCATTTCCATCTCAAAACGCTGACAAATCGCTAAAATTGTGGACGACCTTATGCTATGATATACGCTTATACTACACTATTCGATATACTAAACGTGATCGCTATATTCGAACACTCGCGAACTGTGAATGATAGGTTTCTGTATTCTGACTACCTCTTGTGCTTAAATGCTTCTGTGGTTCTGTGACTTATGTGCTTTTGTGTTATGTGCCTTTATGTGCTTATGTGCTTCTGTGTTATGTGAATCTGTGAATATGTGCCAATGTGTTTATGAGATACATGATACACTGTGTTCCTGAGCTTTAGTAAGTATTAGATGTGTGAGGTGAGATTCGATTATGATGTGTCTAAGACCTATGACGATGTCTGTTGCAGACAATGTCAACTGGACCATCATCTGGACCCCGTCACCCACGACTCTCTCGCCAAGAACAGAGGGACAAACTCCTTGTTTCCATCCTCGCAAAACAAGTGGCCAAGGTTGTGCCTCAGATCGTGAGTGAGATTTACGAGAACGTCAGCAAATCATCTAAAGAGTTTAGAACCGAAGCTCCTAAAGTTGCTACCAAGACTGCTTTCAGCTTCAAGCAGTTCAAGGCATGCGGTCCGAAGGAATTCACTGGAGAAGATGGCCCGAAGGCTATGTTTCAATGGTTCGATTCCATCGAAATCACTCTGCGCTAGAGTGGATGTTCGGAAAATCTCCGCACTCTAAACGCTACCGGCGTCTTCCAGTCCCGCGCATTAGACTGGTGGACAACCGAGAGAAACAAACGCGGAAATGATGCAGCTTATGAGCTGACTTGGGAAGAGTTGAAAGCCATCATGATGGACGAATTCTGCCCTCCCCATGAACACCAAAAGCTGGAGGACGAATTCTGGAATATTAAGCAGAAGGAAGGTGACAACGCTGCCCTGACTGCTCGCTTTAAGCAGCTCAGCATCATCTGTCCTGATCAAGTGAAAACGCCCGACATGGCGATCAAGAAGTACATCCGAGCCCTACCCGACTGTGTTGCGGATTTTGTGCATGCCGCAAAGACAACAACGATTGAAGAAACTTACTTGCTTGCCGCGGAAATCAACGATAAGCGGGTAAAAGCTGGTGTTTGGGATAAAACTTCAAAGAGCCTGCACCAAGTCACCGCCGCACCTACTGCCGAAACCGCCACCGCTCAATCGTCCAAATCCTCACGCCGCAAGAAGAAGAACAACAACAGCAGCTCCAGCAACAAGAACTGTGCTATCACCACCACTGCTGCTCCACTTCAAGCAGTACCGGCCCAGCAGCAGCATCATCACCGTCCAGCACCAATTACTTATGCACCGCCCACAAAGCGTACATAAACAGGCCCCCACCCGGCTTGCCCGACATGCTCTTATCATCACCCGGTGGGTCTCGCCTGTCGTTTCTGCGCTCACTGCAACATGTACGGCCACTTCACCGCTAACTGCCGTACTGGCCCACGTCAAGCCCTGGCTCAAGCCACTGCTCATCAAGCTCTGCTCCCAGCCCCGCAAGGCCAACAAGTGGCTCAGGCACCCGCGGTCAACACCCGAGTCTGCTTCGCATGTGGTGATCCCAACCACTTTGCGAACATGTGCCCGAACAGGGTTGTGAAACAAGAGCCCTAGCAGCAGCAACACCAGCAACAGCAGCCTCAGCAACAGCAACAAGCCGCACGCGCCAGAACTTTCAACATCAATGTGCGCCAAGCCCAGGCTGACAACAACGTGGTCAATGGTACGTTCCTTGTGAATGGTATTTATGCTTCATGTTTGTCTGATACTAGAGCCAATAATTGCTTTGGGTCGTTCGAATTCGAGAAGCTTCTTAGTCGTAAACGCTCCCATCTCCCCTCGACGTTCGATGTTGAAGTCGCCACTGGAAGAACTGTCGCAATTAATTCTGTTCTTCGTGATTGTACTCTTGAGCTCAACAATCACATCTTCCCAATCGACCTTATTCCGATGCGACTCGGAAGTTTTGACGTCGTTGTAGGCATGGACTTTCTTCGCGAAAACCATGCCGAAGTTGTGTGCTTCGATAAGATGATTCGATTCTCGCTCGCGAATGGTGATTTATTGTGTGTTTATGGTGAAACTGCTTCGAAAGGTCTCAAACTCATGTCATGTGTCCAAGCTAGCAAGTATCTCCGCATGGGAATACAGAGCTTTCTTGGCTAACATTGTAGTAGCGGAGAAGGAAAAGAAACGAAAGACAGAAGTCAAAGACGTTCCTGTGGTTCGTAAATTTCCTAATGTGTTTCCTGACGATCTCCCAGGATTACCGCCAAGTCGTGATATCGACTTTCGTATCGACCTCATTCCTGGAGCCAATCCTGTTGCCAAAGCTCCTTACCGACTCGCACCGTCTGAAATGCGTGAACTCTCAAACCAACTCCAGGAATTACTTGAGAAAGGCTTCATTCACCCGAGCACCTCTCCTTGGGGCACGCCAGTCCTTTTCGTCAAAAAGAAGGATGGGTCGTTCAGGATGTGCATCGACTATTAGGAATTGAATAAGTTAACTATTAAGAACCGCTATCCCCTGCCTCACATTGACGACTTGTTTGATCAGCTACAAGGTGTTACGTGTTTCTCAAAGATCGACCTACGCTCAGGCTATCATCAACTACGCATTCAAGAGGAGGATATACCCAAAACCGTGTTTCGCACCCAATATGGCCATTATGAATTCGTTGTTATGCCCTTTGGTTTAACCAACGCACCCGCGGTTTTCATGGATCTGATGAATCGCGTGTGTAAACCATATCTCGACCGTTTCGTCATTGTGTTCATCGACGATGTCTTGATCTATTCCAAATCGAAAGCCGAACACGTGCAACATCTACGTTTGGTTCTCGAGCTACTCCAGGGGAATAAACTCTATGCCAAACTCTCCAAGTGCGAATTCTGGCTGGAGGAGGTTCAGTTTCTGGTTCACATTGTTAATAGCCAAGGTATTCACATCAATCCCGCGAAGATTGAAGCAGTTAAGAGTTGGATTACACCTAAGAACCCGTCTGAAGTCCGTTCTTTTCTCGGACTAGCGGGCTATTATCGACGATTTATCGAGGGATTCTCAAAGATCGATGTGCTGCTTACCGCTCTCACGCATAAGGACAAGCCTTTTGTCTGGGGAACTGAACAAGAGTCTACCTTCAAACCCTCAAGCACATGCTTTGCAATGCTCCTGTTCTCACATTGCCCGACGGAAACGACGATTTCATTGTCTATTGTGATGCTTCCAACCTTGGTCTTGGTTGTGTTCTTATGCAGCGGGACAAGGTTATAGCTTACACATCTCGACAGCTCAAAATCCACGAGAAGAACTATACAACCCATGATCTCGAGCTAGGCGCAGTTGTTTTTGCGTTAAAGATTTGTCGACACTACCTGTATGGTACCAAGTGTACGATCTTCACCGATCATAAGAGCATACAACATATCTTTGATCAGAAAGAACTTAATATGATCTCGAAACTCTCATCCGCGAAGCTCAGCATGCATGTTTTAACAAACGCACTCTGAAGAAGGAAAGAATCTACCACGACAGAGCCCAGCTTGTGAATAAGTCGAATGGGATATTCCACTTTCTAGACCGAATTTGGATCCCTAAACGGACCAATTTGCGACAGATTTTGATGGACGAAGCCCACAAATCCCGGTATTCTATTCATCCTGGTGCCGACAAAATGTACCAGGATCTTCGCTACAAGTACTGGTGGCCTGGCATGAAAAAGGGATATTGATCTCTACGTTGGAAAGTGCCTGACTCGTGCAAGAGTCAAGGCTGAACACCAAAGACCCTCTGGCTTACTCGAACAACCGCCTATCCCTATGTGGAAGTGCGAGAGTATAGCTATGGACTTCATAACGAAGCTTCCGCACACATCATCAGGTCACGACAGCATCTGGGTTGTTGTTGACCGGTTGACCAAATCAGCTCACTTTTTGCCAATACGGGAAGACTACAAGGTAGAACGATTAGCCCGAATCTACACCAACGAGATCATTTGTTATCATGGGATGCCTCGCGACATCATCTCTGACTGTGATGCTCGGTTTACCTCGCGACTGTGGGAGACGTTTCAAGCAGCTCTCGGTACTACGCTTAACTTAAGTACCGCATTCCACCCTCAAACCGACGGTCAGACTGAAAGAACGATCCGCACCCTTGAAGACATGCTCCGTTCGTGTGTCATAGATTTCGGTGGTAATTGGGATGTTTACCTACCGTTAGTCAAATTCTCGTATAACAACAATTATCATTCCAGCATTCAAATGGCACCATTCGAGGCATTGTACGGAAGAAAATGCCGATCGCCTATTGTGCGGTACGAGATCGGGCACACGTAATTAACCGGTCCTGAGCTATTACAAGAGACGACTGACAAAGTCCTCCAAATTCGAGACAACTTGTTGAAAGCTCGAAGTCGACAGAAAAGTTACGCCGATAGACGACGCAAGCCCCTTGAATTTGACGTTGGCGACTACGTACTCCTAAAGGTATCACCTTGGAAGGGTGTGGTCAGATTTGGCAAGAAAGGGAAACTAGCGCCTCGATATGTTGGACCTTTTAAGATTCTAGAAAGAATCGGAAAAGTCGCCTACAGACTCGAACTACTGGAGGAACTTAGTATTGTCCACCCGACTTTCCATGTGTCAAACCTCCGAAAGTGCCTGGCTGAGCATGATTTAATTGTACCTCTCGATGATCTCCAAGTACGAAACACTACACTTCGTGGAGAAGCCTGTCGAAATCATGGACCGCCAAACCAAGCAGCTCAGACGCTCGCGCATTCCTATTGTGAAAGTCCGATGGGAAGGCAAACGAGGCGTAGAGTTCACTTGGGAACTCGAAAGCGACATGAAGGCGAAGTACCCACAGTTGTTTGTTACGGCTTCGGCCTAATTTCGGGACGGAATTCCCTCAACTAGGGGAGGCTGTAACACCCCGTGTTTCGAAAGTCAAAGTCAAAGTCATGAATGAGGTCAAAGGAAGAAAAGATTGCCAATTGCGGTCTGTTTCTCCTTGCTCAATTCCTGTTTTGACTTCTTTGACTTGTAATTCGTCTATTTTATTTTCGCTTTAGTTGTATTATGTGGAGTATCTATTAATAATCGCATACTAATCGCTATTTATCGCATGTTTAATCGCTTTATCGCTATCGCACTCGCAACTCGACTTACGCATTGTGGTTAGGGTATACGTGTGTGTGTGCCTTATGTGTTAATTGTGCATGTCTAAATTATGTTATGTGTGGTAATAAATCGAATCGCAATCAAAACTCACACGCAATCGAACTCAATCGCAATCGAAACAGTATGATAATTGGTAGAGAAGAGATAGTGCGAGATATGAGTAGTTGGGATTAAAAGTAATTTGACTAGGAAACTCTATCGCATCGCAACGCTCGCAATCAAAATCGAAATGGCAAAACTCGTCGCGCCGAGCACTCGAACCAGGTGCAGCCGGCCGGATTGCCATCCGACCGGGCTGCCACCCGAGCGAGCTGCCATCCGACCGACCAGCCCCTTTCCACTTTGGGCATCCTATAAATACCCCTTGTCACTTTCAAACTTTCTAGTTTTGGCAAGTGACGTCCGACCAGCTTGTTTTCCTCACTTTTCTTCAGATTTCTCACGATTCTGGTAAGATCTCGTCCTAAATCTTGTACTTCCTTAATCTACACGCACTCCTACACCTTTCTATCTTTTAAATCTTAACTTTTAACCGTGAAATCATCAAGATCCAAGGTGTTCTAGGATGACATCATCATGTGTTCGTGAAGAACTTCATGTTTTGGCCTCAGTTCACCAAGAACAACTTAGATCTAACCGATTTCCAGATAAACAAACAAAGATCTTTCATAGATCTAAACAAACTCACAAAGAAGAGTAGTGAAAGATGGTTTTCTAACTTTCTTTCAACTCTTTTACACTCAATACACTCAAACTCGATGGAACCGGAGCTAATACTGATCGTCTGCTCATTCTTAGTGATGTATCAGTGCTAGATCCAAGTCCCATCCGAGAGATAGTGATTTCAGGTTGGACATGAACAACCGTCTCGGACCGTGCACCATCGGACTAGGGTGATTCCTGTTCGGTCAGGTCGTTGGGGATGAGATGGGGTTCCTATTGTTTAAACCAGTCATCACAATGTCTCGGTCAAGTTACAACACTTCAGGCAAGATCAAGTAACAGCACGATCAAGTCGTTGGAACGAGTTGTCATCCGACCGGACTGCTGTCCGACCGATTTGCCATCCGTTCAACCCACCGTCCGATCGGGTTGCATCTTGATTCATTTAAATCTTAAACAATTTTCAACATGTTCAACAACAGGGTTGCCACCCGCTCGGATGGACATCCGACCGAGTGACCACCCTACTGTGGATTTGTTTTCACTGAAGTGCCAACCTGTCGGATTGTTGTCCGATCGGACGACCGTCCGATCGACCGACCTGAAAGGTAAAGGTACTTCGATGTTTTCAAAATACTACAACGAAAACTTCAAAAGTCAAGCCATCATACACAAACACATCCTTTCCAAAGGAAAGAACAATCCACTCGAACAGTCATCCGACCGGACTGCTGTCTGACCGGACTACTGTCCGAACGGATTACCACTCACACGACTGGCCGTCCGATCGGATTACCATCCGACCGAACTGTTGTCCGACTCACTTGTACCCGGCATCGTTTTACACGTCACTTATCGTTATGCTATCAATCTATTCAGGCTAACCCTACTCTCTAGCGCTCCCTTCGATCCATCAATCGCTGTGAGTATACTCGATCCCTTTTTACTTTACGCACTTTTGGGTGTTACATACGTTACTTATACTAAATCACATCGAACACACTATGCAATACTTTAAACGCTAACCGTTACTGCATGTTATACGTGACTTAATGAATGCTTGTTTGTTATGTTTACACATGGTATGCTGTCTACCTGCCTTAGCAACGGTAGTACTATTAGTTTGGACTCAGCACCCGTTCACTCGGGGGTTGTTAAGGACAATTACCTGCATGGCTCACAGTGGTGAGAATGTATCGCGAACTGCCTTGGGCAGTCAACCCGCAGTCATTGGTATCGATAGGTTCATGTCGATAACTAACATGCCTCATTTCACTCTGTGTACTTGCTGGTTATGCGTAACGCTTTCAAACTCTATATACTATTATCAAACTTGAATGCTCACCTTTACACTATGTGTATTGACTTTTACTTTAACGTATGTGACAGGTGTTTAGGATGCTTAATTGCTTTCTGTGGTGTGAAATCGAGGCTAGGAAAGACCTAGGTCAACAATAAACAACTGTCTGTAATAAGAATCTGAGTTGTCGGAACAGAACTATTTGACTAGATTTGTCTGTAATAATTTGTTTACCTTTTAAGACATGGTATGGGACATGTTACTTTAAATTATTTGGTAATGATAATTGTTATGGAAACTTCTGGACAATCTGTTTCGCTCAATGCCATGCCCCGATGTTTCCGCCATCGGTTGGGGTGTGACACGGTAACTCTCTAAACCACCGACCTACGATCACCTAGTTCTATCCGATCACTGTTGATCTGTCACCTCCGATCACTGCACACTAGTAACCTCTGATCGCTACAGCCATTTCTTCCACTTTAATCATAACTAACAGCCACAAGACACACTGATGTTCACCCGTCACCCCCGTTATCCAAACCGGTACTCTCCGCATGACAACGATTGACATGAACCACCTCCCGGTCTCCGTCTTCTGCTGTTACTAGCCTCCCGTGATCTGCGTCTAGCAACACCCCCTAGTTGTGACCCGAACCGGCAGCCAAACACGCTGCGATTGTCGACCCACCTTGCTCGTGCTGCTCTTGCAGCCCGCAACCGAAGGCTACTCCTATCTTCGAAAGTCGACTCTCAAAACGGCCCTTGTTTAACCTTCGCTCTGATACCAAATGTTGGTTTGGATCAGGCCAAAAACTACACACAAAACTCACGTACAGAAGTTTATATATTTGCTGCAACTCTATATGTAAAGAACACTTTGAAAGTGAGAAACAGTTAATAAATATGAAAGGAAAAAGCTACACATCTCATTAAAGAAAAACCTTGGCTTTTATAGCCTTACAATGACCTGCACTAGATGCGAATACAAACGGAATAAAAAGATGCTTTCCTAAAGAACAGGTAAAAGTATGACTTCACTCCTTCACCCAACATCTACCTTCTCAAACGTTCACCTCCATACTCAGTCAAACTAGTTTAGCAATTCTAATTTATTAATCCTATTAAATAAACTAAATATAACCCTTTTAGCCTTCACACTACTAGAAAAGTGCATAATTTCCTACGGAAATTTCCTACACAATTATTTTTGTCACAGATTCAAACACATTTGTGACAAATTTCCTACGATTTTTTTTTCCAAAATTCTATGTCAAATTTTTGACGCAACAATGACAGAAAATAAAAAAACCCTAATTAATTGATAGTTGTGTCACAGATCTGTTAGAAATAATCTACAAAAGGTTGATTATTAAATCATTTCCTACAAGTTTGTGACAAAATATTTATTCTTTAGTTTAATTAAACATTCCGTCGGAACTGCGTCACAAGTTGCAACACATTTCCGACAACTAAGTCATATTACTTAATTTTATTAAAAATAAATACAAGGATATACACTTCTATATTTATATATAATAGTAAAATTCGTATAATAATTAAAAATTATTATATTTCCTACACATTTGTGACAAAATATTTATTTTTTAGCTGATTTAATCGTTCCGTCAGAATTGTGTCACAACTTGTGACATATTTCCAACAAACAGTTTATTTTTTAGTTGATTTAATCGCTCCGTCAGAATTGTGTCACAACCTGTGACACATTTCCGACAACTAAGTCATATTACTTAATTTTATTAAAAATAAATACAAGGATATACACTTCTATATTTATATATAATAGTAAAATTAGAATAATAATTAAAAATTATTATATTTCCTACACATTTGTGACAAAATATTTATTTTTTAGCTGATTTAATCGTTCCGTCAGAATTGTGTCACAACTTGTGACACATTTCCGACAAACAGTTTATTTTTTAGTTGATTTAATCGTTCCGTCAGAATTGTGTCACAACCTGTGACACATTTCCGACAACTAAGTCATATTACTTAATTTTATTAAAAATAAATACAAGGATATACACTTCTATATTTATATATAATAGTAAAATTAGTATAATAATTAAAAATTATTATATTTCCTACACATTTGTGACAAAATATTTATTTTTTAGCTGATTTAATCGTTCCGTCAGAATTGTGTCACAACTTGTGACACATTTCCGACAAACAGTTTATTTTTTAGTTGATTTAATCGTTCCGTCATAATTGTGTCACAACTTGTGACACATTTCCGACAAACAGTTTAAATCTAGTTAGTGTATAAAAAGAATTAAGTTTCATATTCTAACAGCTCCTAATAGGAGGATAAACTGGTTAAGATAGGTCAGGAGTTCGATCCTTGCAAAGGGCCGGTTCTTTAAGGAAGAACCCCCTTTTTGACAGATTTTTGAAATATTTATACTTTGGTCCCTGAAGTTTCAGTTTTTACAAAAGTAGTCCCTGTAGTTTCTAAAAATTTTTCTGTCGGACATTTGATCAAATATCTAGCATCCATGCAACACGTGACATTTGAACATCAAGCTTATTCCATGCAAACAAATAACTCTTGACCCGTGACCCGCGACCCACGAACAAACCCGAGTAAACCCAATATAGTGACACTCATTTGTTGGTAGTGATTGATTGTACCACTTCATTCATGATGATATCAGTTACGTTGGTGTTGGTGAAGTTCTTTTTCTGGCTTGAAAGTATGGGTTTAAATACTAAAAATACAAAAATATATATATTTCTGTTACAACCTTAGATGTTAGAATCCTAGACGCACAACAACAAGTTTCTTGTAAGAATTTATCTTCACACACAAAATACACATCCTTTTTCCTCGCATCACACATTATATAACCAACACCCCTCACTCTAACCTTCACAATCTATACTTACCTTCAAATTTTCAACCCTAATTTTCTCTCTCTAGAACACCTACAAAAAATCACACCAATGGCAGGCGGAGCAAAGGTGGCGTTTGTGGCGGTGCTCATCGCGATAGTGGCAGCGACAACACTCCATTTAACGGAGAGTGCGGTGACATGCAAGTCGGTGGTGAGTAGCCTAACTCCATGCGCAACATACCTCATTAGAGGAGGACAGGTTCCTACAAAGTGCTGCAATGGTGTGCAGTCACTATACAAGGATGCCAACACGAAAGAGGACCGGCAGATGGCTTGCCGGTGCATGGAACAAGCCTCCAAATTGGTCCCCGGAATTAACGAAAAATACGCTAATATGTTACCTGAAAAATGCGATGTTCATATCCCTTACAAGATTACCCCTACCTTCGATTGCTCTACGTATGTTTTTTTAATATATGCATGCAAACACAGTTAATATTAATGCATAGTAATGAATGTATTTTGCTTTTTCAACTTATGTTGCAGGGTACAATAAGAAGGATATATGAATGTAAGTGAAGCTGCATGAGATATACAAGCACTATAGTGTGATTAATAATGATCTTAGAGTCTAAATAAACTTGAGTCAAACTATGTTTATTGTTGCTTCAACATGTTTGTTTACTTGATGTAAAATATATATGTGTACCATTTTCTTTTATTCAGTTCCTTCAAGTTTGGATCAAATTTGTTTGATTAAGGGATAATATGTAAAGTTAGACCTAACCCATTAAACCTTTAAGAGTTATGATTTTAAAAGTAAAGTTGTATAAAAAGATAACTTGATGCTAAATTATATAATAAACGCTATAAATTAGTTATATGGACTATTGATGAAATGGAAGTACAACAAAGCAATTTTAAAAAACTGAATATTATTGACATATTGATCACCAAGAAGATAACTAATGAATCCAACAAAATCTGGAAAAAAAATCTGGAAAAAGAATCGATATATATACGTCGCTATTTGATTGGGAATTAGCGGTCCAAACCAATATATACATACACGGTAAACCCTGGTATCTGTGACGGTTAAGCGAGGTGATTATTGATTTTTGCGATGGAATATCAGCTAGTAATCTGTCGGAAATTTGAAGATAGGATTTGTAGGAAGTAGGTCCACTTTTTTTATAAAATATATTACAAAATATATAATAACGAGACTTTCGTTATTTGTGTGAAATTCGACTAGTACAATACCGGTTACAAAAACTAAATAAACGGATATAAAATACAATATAGTTGTACCAATCTTGATTCAAGACAGTGTCTTTAGAAGAACTTCAACCACACCGTCATGTACGAACCTCCGCTGCAAAAAAGAACAAACTGTCGTTGACGGTTTTGGTTGAGGATCGTGTTTGACACGGGGCTCTTAAAACATATTCCGTGTCTCCTCTCAGACGGTCTGTTTCCAGTATACAACAACCGAAGCGGTAGTTGTACTGCCGGAGATGACACTCACGCCCGAGATTACACAGAGCATAATTTGGTGTTTATAAAATTTAGAAAAAAGATGAAGTTGTGTAAATTTGAGAGTACTCCTCTCAATGGAAAAATCGAGACTAAAGAGAATGCCTACTTTCTTGTGTATCTAGTATGAACCACTAAGTTCATATTTATACACCCATAGTTTTAACTTCATTAAAACTAGTTATAAAATTAGACATTAATCTTGTCATAACTATAACATTAATCTTGTAATAAACAAGATAATGAATATGACTTTAATCTCCAATTAAATGGACTTAAGTGGTTAGTCAAAAAACGGTCATATTCATTATGACACGTATTAAACGGTTTGAGACAACTAGTTTGACTAGGTCCAACCAGCTCTTCTATTACTGTTGCAAACCTGTGCGCGCTAGAACTGATCCGCCAGTCTGTGCGCCATGCTTCAAGGATCTCATGCCACGCCATATGGAGTCACGCACCACACGGATACGACTACGCATACTAAGACGCCACCTTGTCATGCGCCATCCATACTCGCGCGCCACACGCATCCCACTATGCATACCAGGACGCCACCTGGTCATGCGCCACTTGCATTCTTCGCCATAGCCAATGACATGCGCCATGTGCCTACAGAACTCGCGCCGCATCGACATTTGCCATGCTATGGCATCCGCCTACGCCACCCAAGGGTGCGCCATAAGCGGACCCGCCATGTATCTGACCACGCGCTCATGGCAAAAATACAAAGACGGTGTGCGAAGTTCAAAGTGCACCACATTGGGCCTATAGCCCACATCAGGCGCGCATACGTGTGAGGAAAGGTTAGGATCCCACTAGTTTTTGCCTTTAAAAAAACAATATACAAGGAGTGCTCCCCCTTATAAACCACTTTAAGTTTTGTCATCCCACCTATATGGGACAAGGTGACAAATCTCAATTCATTTTTCTCATCTTTGTTTTTTCCAAACATACAACTTCAAGCTTCGATATCTCATTCATCTTAGCTCTATTTGGACATAGTTTGAATACAAACCCATAAATAATTATTTATACAACACATATATAAATATTATTGATGTCCAAATATTTAGTGAAAAACTCATTTTCACTAAATTTCTAACAGGATTTTGTCCATGGCTTTATTATCATCTTGGTGACCCGTTAGAAATGTTAATTAACTATAATACATTTATCAACTTTTATTAATAGTGATTTATAATTTTATAAACATAGAGTACAACCTTGATTCATATGTGATGAAAGTAGTAACTGACTTTTATCTTTTACTTCATATTTTCATTTACATTTCTTAATTTTAATAAATTTATTATATAACCCTATAATTCTAATAAAAGAATATTTTTGTTTTTTTTTTTTACAAATTTACATTACAGCCTCTAAACTTTAATAAAGTTACCTACACTTTCTACATTTTAAGCTGCAATGGTTATCAACGACATCTAGGTTTCATTTTTCTTATATGTAACATATGAATAACGATAAACTACAAAAACTATGTATGTATGTACGTACGTACGTATATTACGTGCTATATTATTTGTTTTGCAAGAAGCTACGTCATTAATTAAATTGACCATGATTTAGCTAAAAAAAAGTAAAATAGCACGTACAGAAGTCATGCAAATCACATTTATCCTAACTAGGATTTAAACCTAGCGCGCGCTTTGCGGCACGCTAGTGGTCAAAATAATTGTTAGGGGTGGATTTTCTAAACCTAAGGATCACGGATCCTCAAGTGCAGCCAGGATCACTGATCCTCAGTTCTGTTTGAATTAAGGATCCTCTGAAGACGTTGCAGGTTTAAGGATCCAGGATCCTCATTGTTATCCTAACACTAACGGTTGTTTCCATTATATTTGAACTTGTTTTGCAGGAATGAACGAATGGGACTTAGTCTTGCCGAGATTCCAGGGGAATATGCTCCCATATTCTGCATGTGTATAGCTTGAGTGACCGTTATGGAAGTCATGGGAGACTAGCACAATTTGCGGAATGTTTGTTACTTAATTTATTTCTATTTTTAAAGGGGATAACGAGCTTGATAGTTAGAACAATTAGCTAACACACATACTCTCGAAAGCTCTCTGCAACTTATTGGCGATTACACACATTTTACACATTAGTGATCCTTGTAACAAGTCTGTTATCATCCCGATTTGTAACCTGTACTTGTTTAATATAGTTGGTGATCGGTAGTTTCCATCACCCGAGGTTTTTTGTGTTGGAGATCATATCTTGATCAAGGACTTTTTCCTCGTATAAATCTTTGTGTCTCTTGTTCATTTCATCTACAGATTGTTCATACATTTGCTAGTTAATTCAAGCATCACACCTCACAAAATAAGATTTGGTTGCATTATCCTAGTCTGATTTTTTGACCAAAACTGTTTGGCGTCCACCGTGGGGCAATTGGTGCTTCATTTTTGAGAAATTTTGTTCATTGTGATCATTCCGGTTCACCACTTTCAACTACATGGCTTCTTCAGCGAAGAACACATCAAGTTCCATACCGGCAGTCACCTCCTCACAGGGCATCCCACCTTTGCCTCCAGCACCTTTTGGATCTCAGAAGAGTGCTGAAAATGCTGCGAAGAAACAGAGCCCCGTTTTCTCAAAACCACCAACTTCTGCTGTTTCTTCTAGCCATTCTAACAGTGATCTTTATTTTTTGATTTTGCAGATGAGGGATTATATGCAGCAGCAGGACAAAACCAATGACAGGATCCTTCGAGAGATTGACGACATCAAGAAATTGAAGCGATCAGCGGAGGATCACTCTCCATTGGTACCTAGATCACTGGATTTCGACACTCCAGCTATAACCGCCCTGCAATCTGCGGCTCCAGATATCCAGTACCATAGTGGATCATTGGGAAGGCGTTATGGATCAACGACAATGACTCAGGCTTTAGGATCCTACTTCCAGCCTTCAGGATCCTCTTTTCAGCCTTTAGGATCCTCCTTCCAGCATCAGGGATCCTTCACTAGCTCAGGAGGATACATGGGGACACAGACAGTTCAAGGATCCTCCTCCCAGGTTCAAGGATCATCTTCTCAGGTTCAGGGATCCTCTCAGGTTCAAGGATCCTCCTTTCAGGTTCAAGGATCCTCGTCTCAGGTTTACGGATCCATGGATTATCCTCCAAGACCCCCAGTCACAGCACATCAAGGATCCAACATCTTTCAGGATCAAGGATTCTTAAGGAGTGTGCAACCCGGAAGTTCAGATGTTCATCTAGGAGACTTCATTCCTATGCAAACTATTGCTTCATCTGGTCCCTCAATTGTACCAGAATCCCGTCAATATGGATTCACATCTGGAATTCCAAACTTGAATCCTTCAGGAGGTAACACTATGAATAATTCTCATAACACTAACCATGGCTTTGTGCAGGATACATGTATCAATCAAGCTATGGCTAGGGAATTACAGAAACTGAAGGATATGATATCCAGCGTTCCAGGAGTGGTTAAGCCCATTCTTGAAATCGCAGATGGAAGCCACAGGATATCTCGTTTTGCACCACCTATTTGTGATGCAGAAATTTCAAAGAGGTTCCAAATACCAACCATGAAGCTATATGATGGCTCAACGGATCCAGAAGAGCATGTAGCTCAGTATAGAGAAAGGATGAAGATCAATCCCATCCCGGATAGGTTAAAAGAAGCATGTTTATGCAAGGGTTTTGGATCCACATTAACAGGATCAGCTCTTAAATGGCTGCTAAGTATTCCCCCTTACTCTATTACTTCATTTGCTAATCTAGTTAATCTGTTTAATAGCCAATTCTCATGTAGTATAAAATTTGAACGTTTAACTAGTGATCTATATAGGGTAATACAAGGTCAAAATGAATCACTTAGAGATTATATCACTAAGTTCAGTAAAGAATCCTTAGATATTCCTAATTTGGATATTGCTACGGCTGTAGAAGCCTTCAAAATGGGTTTACTTAGGGATTCATTGTTTTATGATGATCTTGTCATGACCCCTTGCAGGAATCTTGATGAAGTAAGAACCAGGGCCCTTAGATTCATCCGATTAGAGGATGATAAAAGGATACAAGAAAGACTGGCAAGATCCTCAAAGCAGGAAAAACAAGGATCCTACTTCAGGAACAACAAGTCCAATCCTATAACAAGTCTGGCAATCAGAACATGCATGCAGTAGAACAGGAAGAGGATGATGAGGATTATCCTCCCATTTCTGAATATTGCTTTTCTGTTGATAACAATGAACTGATCCTTACAATGCAGAATTTATGTGAAAAAGCAAGATGGCCCAGAAAAAGTGATAAGCCAGCTGCAACGAAAGACAAATCCAAATGGTGTGCATACCATGAAGATTTCGGTCATCTCACCGAAGAATGTATCGCACTCAGAAAATAGATTGGATACTTGTTAAGCAAAGGGCATTTGAAGGAGCTATTGGGGAGAAAAAAGTCAAGGAACCAGGATCCTGAAAAAGTTCTAGAAAGAGCTCCTGCTCCTCCGGCTGATGCACAAATTATAAACTTCATATCCGGTGGATCAGACATATGTGGTACTTCCTTTTCAGCAGCCAAATGGCATGCCAAGAAGACCAAGATGGTTAATGGGGACAGACCCATCCGAACCTCTACCGTTACACAGGAAAAAGTTATAACATTTGATGAGGATGATCGTGTGGATGTTCAGGATCCTCATCATGATGGTCTTGTTATTACTCTGTTTATATCTAATCATTTTGTTCGCAGGATCTTAATAGATGGAGGGAGTTCGGTGAACATCATTCAGCTTGATGTCCTCAAAAAGATGAATATTCCTGAATTAGAAATCGTCCCAAGATCCTCAGTTCATGTGGGATTCAGTGGAGAAACCAATAACACATTGGGGGACATTAAACTTCCCATTTACATAGAAGGACTTCATTCTTATCAAAAATTTTGTGTTATAGATTGCTTATCCTGTTGCAATGTTATCCTTGGCAGGCCATGGATACATGACATGAAGGCAGTCCCATCTACATATCATCAATGTGTAAAGCTTCCTAGCCCATGGGGGGTGGTGAAGATTGAGAGTGACCAACAAGAAGCAAAGACTTGAGTGGTAAAAAACTTGAGTGATATACACACCCAAAACAATCATCATCGTCTGCCACCAGGAGCGTTGGTTGGCAACCAGACCACAATTCATGTGAACTTTTAAGGTGTCAGCAAATGACCCACAACATGATATAATGAACACAGACTTCTACCGTTCTGTGACCAACCACTGTCAACAACTGGAGGAAGACCAGTGGTCGTCAATACCCACCGCACCTCAAATAGGTTAATCGGAACAATGGTGTGAGGATGGAAGACATGCGTCTTAAAAGGGGTTGACCGCCCAAATAGGTCAATCAGAGCAAACGACGAAAACAAACACCTATATTGTAATGAAAATCTTTCTCATCAAACTCATACCCATCTCGCAAAACACCAAATCCAATCAAGAATATAAAAACCCATGTACAATTTCGGTTCCACATTCTCAAATCTTGCACGTCAGACTGTGATTTATGATGTGTACTAAGTAATATTGTTTTTCACTTAAGAATAAAAATGTGTAAGGTTTTGATTGTGAAAACCTTTTTACCTTACCAACAGGAATCAGAATCTATGTTAAGTGGGTGAGGCCAATGCCTTTTAATCTGCCATGGCTCCACCACCAGGGACGGCGCCGGTCACCCCTACACTATATGAGATTTAAAGAAACCGGCCACCGCCGTGGCTCCGCCACCAGGAGTGGCCCCCGCTTCTGCCAGCCCTTGTTCTCTCTTTTTGAGGCTGATTAGAACAAAGATGTAAAGGTGAAAGATACGCGTCTAAATGGGGGATGACCGCCCAAATAGGTCAATGAGAAGAAACCAGGCAAACAAAACACTATTTATTCACTTCATCTATTAATAGATATAAATATTATGGCTACACGGCTAATTACATGTATGAACACAATTAACCTCCATATTCAATTGAACACAAGTGATAAATTTTAAAATGATAAAAACAAATGTACATATACTTAGGGTCAAGTCCTAGTAAAATAGAAAGGAGAATCATACACTGGTTTGGTTCCCATAGTGTGGTTTGAAGAGGATTTAGGAAGTTCACGTTGGTTGGTTACATGTTTTAGGCTCCTTTAGGCTAGTTTAAGTTGTTTTAGCTTGTTTTCAGGCTTGTTTAGGATTTCAAACATGTTCAAACAAATTTGACTGTAATTTCATTGGAATTTGGTTTTAAAATGCTGAAAATGCGCTTGAGGGTCTGAAAGTGAGGCTTTTGAAGCGAAGCGAGAAGGCTGGGTTGGGTCTGAAAAGTTGGCCTAGGCGTGCGCCTGGAAAAGCCTTGACAACATAGGTTTATGTTAATAACGCCTAGCTATTTAGGGTTGTGGTTGTTAAAAGGTGAGAGTTTGGGTGATGACATTTCAGTTTATGTTTACTAAATAACCATTGTGACTCTTTATGGTGTCGTTGACTTTTTTTTGAACGGCAAGGAACGATGTGTCAACCACCGTGATACCGGGCGTTGTGGTCAAGGTTGGCTACGCGACCGCCGCCAACCCCTTGGCTCTACCAGATGCGTGGAAACCCGACCTCCACCCGAAGGCACGACAGTGGAATAATCGACAAAATCTCGCCTCCCATCCAAGACGAACCGGCGCCACCGGCATTCGCCCTTCACCTTGTTACATATCTCATCCAAGACGAACCGGCGCTACCGGTATTCGCCCTTCACCTTGTTACATAACAAACAAGAGAACTCAACCCAAAAGACTAATATGGGCAACCAATGTGGGATTTATATACGTTCTCTCATTCACCAGACTAGTCTTTTGTGTTGAGTTGTCTTGTTTGGTATGTAACAAACATGGATGCCGCAGAATAATGGAGAGAGTGGGAGTCAAACTTAGGTCACAAGGAACACCAAATATTAACCCAACCACTCTACCACTACCTCACTTGGCATCTACGTTTTGTTTGTCTGTTATACTTATTTTGTAAAAGTATTAATTAAATGGTTATTAGGATTTCCTTTAAATGGAAATGAAACATTCAAAATAATTTAAAAATATTGTAAATCAAATGATTTCTCTTCGATTCAAATATGTAGCGACATACAAAATATATTCATTTAATAAAAAGTGTCAAGCTAAATCTGGGGAGGAGTGTCTTTGGATATTGGCGGTCCTGATAGGTGCCGAAAATCCTAAAACGAAATCTTATCTTACACATTTACGACAAATCACAGACGGACCATCCATCGACAATTTTTCCTCGGTCGAGAGGGAAAAGTCAGAAGCAAATTCTAATCCTTAGACCAAACCCAATGCATAGCATTTAGCTATGCATTTGGGTGATGTGGCAACCAAAAATCATAGCCTCTATTTTTTAACCATTGGGGCGGAAATGCATTTGTAGTTTTGTACTGCGTTCTTGAGTAAGTGCGTTATATCTTCTAATCTTATTTCAAATGTTGTAAAAATAGCTTTTTCATTTATTGAAATAATTTTATTTCCTTCCAACGACACACATAATATTAAAAAAAAAGTTTTCCTTATCACAAACTGTCAGCTTTTTATCAGAAAAAAGTTTTTATTTCTTACGATAAGTAAAACATTAAACATATAATGTTCTAACTTCAGACTAAATCTTAGAAAGTAAAAAAAAATCAATTACTGAAAAATGATTAACTATGTTTAATTATTTAAATTATATTTGATTAATTTATATATATTTAAGTATCGCTAAAATGTCTGTAGAGTTGGAGAGAAAATGGGTGTTGTTAGCGTATTTATGAAAATCTGATGAAACAGCTAACTAGATGTATTTGTAGGTGCATTTAGCACCTAGCATTGGTGATGTGCATTGATGATAAGGTAGAATATCCGTTGTTTTATTGTATCTTGGGAAGTGATTTGCTAAAAATCGGAAACAAATTGTTTTATTGAACACCTGGGATGAAATTGTTTTAAGAATAGAAATCTATCATCTCAAAGCAATAAGGTGATCTCTTTCGAGTTCTAACAAAATGGTCATGGGTAAAATGTTCGGTTAAAATCCAAATAATTCAAAGATATAGGGTTCACAGATCGAGTTATATCAAGTTCAAGTTCAACATGACAATGTAATTATGTAAATGTAATAGAAGGATGATAAGCATAATGTTCAATCTATTGAAATATTAAGTCATTAAAAAAAATAAAGTTAAACCAAAACGCAAACTGCAAACACGCTTTAATATAAAGAATCAGTCTCATATGTTATACAACATTAAGGTTACGTATTCAAACACAATCTGTCTAAAGATTACCATATAACACCTCACTCAAATTGTACCACAACAACAAACACATCATCTTCACATAAGTATGAAAAAAGATATAATTTTTCAAACCCAAAACTATGAAAACTTTTTCAAATTCCATCAAGTGGTAACTAATTTACGAACTGTTATCATTATGGTTAGGTCCTTGAGGCTCATCCTCTTGAACCGTGGGTGTAAGGCCAGAACTAGCTTGTAACAACGGTTGTGAACCGGAGCTAGCTTGTGGCTCGGAAATTAAGCTTGTAAGACCATGTTGTTTCATATACGTCTCGAGTGGTTGATTTGCTGCTTGAAGAAGACTCATCATGCTTACATGGGTTGTATTTGATGCATGAGGATCTATGTTTAAGTCTAGTTGTGCTTTGCCGGATGAGGACATCGACTGTTTGACTTCCGTCTCCTTATTGGTGGGACTGGGACCCAGTTTGAGTTGGCTTTTCTCTGCTATTTCGGCTTCACGTTCTGATTGGCGTTGTTGCTTGCGTAGCATTAGGGTTTTGAATCGGCGTTTGACCGTCATGCAGACGGTACATGTGCAGTTGGGCTTGTGCTTGCCTTTGCCACTTGGCGGTTGACTGCAGACTATGCATGAGCAGCCTGGGCGGTGCCTTGGGTGCTTGGTGGTGGTTGCGACCGATGGTTCAGTTTCATTGGGCCCACTTGGTCCCTGTTCTTGGTCTGGTTTATGGCTCATTGAATTCCTCCACTTGTGATGTTCTGAATTATGCACAACAAATAAGCTGCTCACGTTCTCATGTTTCATAAGACGAACAAGCAAACAAATAATGAGAGGAGTAAAATGCCATTTTCGTCCCTGAGGTTTGGTTAGTTTTGCGACTTTCGTTGAAAGGTTTGTTTTTTCGCATCTGGATCCATAAGGTTTGAAATCTTGCCATTTTCATCCAGCTCGTCAACTCCATCCATTTTTCTCCGTTAATTCACGGGTAATTCTGTCATTTTTGTTAACTTAAAGGGCAATTCGGTCTTTTTCACTTTATGTACAAACATTTAGCATAATGTAAAAGTATTCAAAAAAGACGAAAATACCCTTATGTTAACAACAGACGAAAATACCCCTGCCTTAACGAAGAAAAATAGATGGAGTTAACGAGCCGGATGAAAATGGTAAGATTTTAAACCTTTTGGATCCAAATGCGGAAAAACAAACCTTTGGACGAAAGTCGCAAAACTGGCAAACCTCAGGGACAAAAATGGCATTTTACTCTAATGAAAGCATCATACCTTTCATCATTCCAAGAAGCTGCTCGAGTTCTCTAGGGTTTAGCTCATCTGGTGCAAGACAAGAAGACCTAATAATGCCAATTCATTAGCAGCTAAAATGATAACAATTCGTTACACAAACACAATTATCATATAAACGTTGAATTTTACAATAAAACGGAGATAAAAATAATAACCTGCTTCCATCCCATATATTTTCTTGGCATGTCCATTTAGCCGGAAGAAGAAAATCAACGGGTAACCTTCGCCATTTCGAACAGTTATCACATTGGGCCCACTGTTCTTGCTCCCTGAAACACCACTTTTGTTTTAGGGTTTACTGAGTGAGATTCATCTCTGCACATAATGTTCTTTTCGTTTATTCAGTGAAACATGCTGGTGTAAGTAACCGTTCTTATTATATTTACTATGACATGAGTAAATATAATAATTTACATAGTATTAGTTTGCAACTTTTTTATGCATAATGCTGTTGTACCTGGTGCTTAGGGTGTTTTTAAAAAAATGATTTTTTTTTACTTTAACCCAAAAGTTTTCATCTTTCGCAATTTAACCTCACGACTTTTTACTTTAAACTTTGGCCTCCTATACTTTTCATCTTTTGCAAATTTTCGTTTTATGTTTCGTTCTAAATTTTGCGAGTTAACACGGCGCAATGTGTTGTGTGGTTCAAGGTTTTTACATTCCGCTTTACGTTTCGTTCTAAATTTGCGACTTAGCATGGCGCAACGTGCACGTGTGGTTCAACGTTTCAACGTCTATTTTTCCCGTTTGGCAGGTTCGTCGCAATGCATGGGTACTAGATTGACTTAGTTATTCTTTTCTATGATTTACCTTTAGGTCTAATTTCTTCGCATTAACACGCCACAACTTCAGTGTTGGTGGCCGCTGGCGGTGGTATGGCATTGGTGCTATTTGGCACGGGTTTACACCCCCGCCGCAACGCGGGGGGTTTAGTACTAATTTTAGTTGTTTAGATAGGTTTTTATATGATACTGTGATATTTAGAAGGATATATAATGCAGTGATTTAATGGTTCTTACCCAGATAACCGAACAGTGAATATACTCCCCTTTCCAAAAACAGGAGGTTCCTAAAAAAGAAGACGTAAATGAACGATTTTATGCATATAATATTGAAATTGAATATATTAAAACAGATATCACTTACTTCATATTCTTCAAACTCATGGTCTTCAATGGTGACAGTACTTGGGTTCATAGTGGGCGGGTTTAGCATATCCTGCAATTCTTCCCATGTATATTTAAGATCAAGAGCGTCTTGATTTTCCATAAGTAATCTTTTACTTTTTGACCCGATATTTCGACTTCGTTTTTTGTCCGGTTGGAATGATGAATCTGCCCTTGACTTGGCATCTCCGATAGGCAAGTTCATGTTTCTTGATAATATATTTAGATGCGAATCCGTGTTTCTCTTCAGCGATTGAAGTAGATTAGAGTAATCATTCACATTTGAAAGATTCTCAATAGCACCGTTATGCATTGCAGATATACGAGAATCCTGTTTATATTTATATTAAGATGATTACATATTGCAAAATACTCCTAGGTAGATCACAGATTCAATTAGCGTAAATTACACAAATGATGGCAGATATTACGAAAACAATCCCTGCATCTCGTTTATTGCAAAAATGGTCATTGTCATATGGATTTTTAGCAGTTTGGTCCCTTTCCCCTTAAACTTAACAGCCCAGCTATAAATTTGAAAACATGACAGTTTTACCCTTTTAAAACTCAGTCTCTTAGTCCAAAAAGTTTGTAATTAGTTTTTAGAGTAAAATGCCATTTCCGTACCTGATGTTTGGCTGGTTTTGCAACTTTCGTCCAAAGGTTTGTTTTGTTTTTTTTTTTTTTTTTTTTTTTTGCATTTGGATCCAAAAGGTTTAAAATCAAGCCATTTTCATCCGACTCATTAACTCCATCCATTTTTCTCGTTTTGTCAGGGGAATTTTCGTCTTTTTTGTTAACTTAAAGGGCAATTCGGTCTTTTGAACACTTGTACATTATGCTAAATGCTTGTACAGAAAATGAAAAAGACAGAATTGCCTGTTAAGTTAACAAAAAAGGAGAAAATACCCGACTTAACGGAGAAAAATGGATGGATTAATGAGCCAGATGAAATGGCAAGATTAGAAACCTTTGATCCATATGCAGATTGCGGAAAAACAAACCTTTGGACGAAAGTCGCAAAACTGGCCAAACCTCAGGGACGAAAATGGCATTTTACACTAATTTATAATATTGCCTTTATAATTCTTTCCATTGCTTTGTTTATATATTTAGTAACTCTTTAAGAAGAACCAGTTTCAAAAGGGTAAAATGGTCATTTTGAAACCTAACAGCTAGGCAGTATAGTCTAACAGGCAAGGGACGGAGTTGTTATAAAATTTTATGCAAGAGTAATTGTTTTTGACTTTTCATAATCAATGAATCATAGGACTGTTTTCCTACTTTCCACCATACAACAGGAACCTTTTTTTGTAATTTACTCTAGAATATATTATCTACAAGTACAATAGCACATTACCTGAACAGAAGTACTAACTGAGGCTTTTCGGGAACCCATAAGAAGCTTTCCTTCAGGTTCCATACGGCTGAATGTCACTGGAAAAGTAATAAAAAAATCAAACAAAAATCTACAGGGTTATATCGGTATTTTAAGGACATTAGAGTAGAGAATCAGTACCAGTATCTCCGGCTTTCAACTGCATCGATTGTATGCATGGAGTGACGCCTTCTAGAACATACATTCGGCTGTTATTATTTGGCCAAAATCTGAACTGAAATAACCATTCTTTGCCTTTAACGTCTTGAATCCTTAACGGGAGTCCCTCAGGTTGCGAAATCGGTGGAAAATATGCCTGCACAGTAGTCGAACATTACTATAGGACTCACTATGGGTATGGGTTTGATAACAGGATGGGAATGGGTATGGATTTCTAGATCCAACCCTTTAGGTGGGTGTGAAGGAAATGTCATTTTCGTCGTTTGGCCAGTTTTGCGACTCTCGTCCAAAGGTTTGTTTTTTCGCATCTGAATCCAAAAGGTTTGAAATCTTGCCATTTTCATCCGGCTCGTTAACTACATCCATTTTTTTCCGTTAAGTCGAGGGTATTTACATACATAAAGTGAAAAATGCTGAATTGCCCTTTAAGTGAATACTTGTAAATTATGCTAAATGCTTGTATATAAAGTGAAAAAGACCGAATTGCCCTATAAAAAAAAAGACGGATATACCCCAGACTTAACGGAGAAAAATGGATGGAGTTAACGAGCCGGATGAAAATACAAGATTTCAAACCTTTTGGATCCAGATGCGAAAAGATAAACCTTGGACGAAAGTCGCAAAATTGACCAAACCTGAGGGTCGGAAATGGCATTTTACTCTTCTATGGGTATCAAGTATCAACCCATACACTTGAAATAACCATGCTGAAACATTATAAAACAAAACCCATGCCCTCAAAAACCAAACACCTCTTAAAGTTTCAACAAGTTATTGGTGTAAACTTACTTCAGCACATGCTTTCGGGAGAACCAAACGGCCGATTCGACCCGCATCGCTGGCACTCAGAACTTTCTCAAAAAGTGGAACAATGGTAGCATTTGAGCTTAGAGAATCCAAATTAAGGAAATCGTGACATTGTGATTTGTAGACTATACACTATAGCGTAAGGTAAAAGTTTGGCGGGTTGCGCAGGCTTGGTAAAGTGTCAGAACGTGTACATGTAATACGGGTCAAGTCGGGTTGGGGTGACCCACACAACACGTTTTCGGGTCCATTTACACATAAGATTATAAAAAACTATCTTGCTAAATTAGTAATCGATTTAGAGGTATTAACTATTTGAAAACTGGTCAAAACCGGAACTTTTCACAAAAAAAAAAGGATACTCTCCAGATATCTGCTGCAACTCTTGTTCAGTAATTCTGGGCCAATAACGAGGAAGCAGCTGATTTTTGACCCGCCCCTCAACAGGTGGGCGGGCCACCCGTATCGGCGAACCCATACTAGAATTCGCATCAAACCCTTGTGGGAAAACTGATTTCGGCACTTTGGGCAAAATATGATGAGCCCAAGGCCCGTGTTGCAACGAAGAATACGGTTTGCTCGATTCCCTATCTTCAACAGGGTAAAAAGCCGGTTTTTGCGAAGAAGAAGCCAAGCCTATAGTTAATTCTGTTTGCACATCTTTAACCCCTGTATTGTAAATTGATATTGACGTCGATGTAGTTTGAATTTCTTCGTGTTTCATGTGAGATGTGGATGCATCGTCATCGTAACCAGTGGCATCACATGATTGTTTAAACATTTTTATTGAAGAACGGATTTCTTCGACGCTATTTTCTACTGAAATCCCGCATTCTTCAGGCTTATCTTCACTTGTGCTCTGTATGTAATACGACAAATATCAATATTTGAAACTTTTAGCATATGTTTTTCGTAATAGAGTTTATGTAACTTGATCTTACAGGGCATATGTTTGAGCAGCTGACACAATTTACACCACCGTTTTCAAGTAGTTCGATGAAAGCACTAGAAGCAATGCATCCACAATGGAGTCGCTGAATCAGCAGAAAATATTAAAACAAAAATATAGGGGTTTTGTTTAAAACAAAAAGAGTAAAATGCCATTTTCGTCTCTGAGGTTTGGCCACTTTTGCGACTTTCGTCCAAAGGTTTGTTTTTCCGCATCTGGATCCAAAAGGTTTAAAATCTTGCCATTTTCATCCAACTCGTTAACTCCATCCATTTTTCTCCATTAAATGAAGGGCATTTCCGTCTTTTTAGACATAAAAAATGTCTAAGAAGACGAAAATACCCCTGACTTAACGTTAAAAATGAATGGAGTTAATGAGTTGGATGAAAATGACAAGATTTCAAACCTTTTGGATCCAGATGCGGGAAAACAAACCTTTGGACGAAAGTCGCAAAAGTAGTCAACCCTCAGGAACGAAAATGGCATTTTTACTCTTTAATGAATCAAATGTACAATGACTAAAACGGGACAGAAGTGAAAGTACATCAGCATTTTATGCAACAAAACCTAATTTAAATTATTATTATGTACATGTTTACCTTCCCACAAGAAGTGCACTCCCTCCAACCAGTGTCTTCTAGGTGGAACAATTCACAGAATGCTAGTTGTTCATAAGCAGTACTGAAACATTACAGAACTTTAAGTGTTACGATGCAAAAATATATGCAAACCCTAAAACAGATAAAAAGAAGATAGACTGTGCCTAAAACGGTATCTGCCAAAAAAATCTATAATCAGATTTATTAGGTTGTTCTTTCAGTTTATAAAATTTTAAAGCAACTATGCATTATAGCTTTACTCAAAACCATGGTTGTAGAAATCGTTAGTCGCTAGTCAGCCGGTGGGGTGGGGTGGGGACTAGCAATTAATCGGGATTAACCAGGGATTAATCGGATATAATCGCGATTAATTGTAATTAATCGGAAATTAATCGAGATTAATCGGCGATTAATCAAGGATTAATCGGCGCCTAGTCGGGATTTTTACAACCACGCTCAAAACAATAGATGTGCTTATATGTTAAAGTCAAAGATAACCTCCACATGATTGAATTCATAATTAAAAGACAACAATATTATACAGAAATCAAGCAGGCTGCAAAACCCCATCCCAAAACTAACCTAGTCATATCTTTTCAGCAGTTAATGTGGTAAAAATCGGATATCGGTCAAGGGCCGATATTTGAGATATTGGTAATCACGGTGGGATATCAGTAATTTTAAATTTTTAATATCATAATATAACACTAACAATTCAGTATACTCTCCTACCATTAACAAAATAACCTTTTACAATTTGCATAACACAAACAATTTAGCAAGTATGAACTGATTAAGACTTAAAACACTAACAATTAACAACTAAGACTTAAAACACTAATAGAAGCAATAAGAAGAAAGAAGAATGGTAGAACTAAGAAAAAAAAGTACTAATAATCGGTGAGATATCGGTCAATATCCCCAATAATACCGGTACCGATATTCTGACCAATATTTTGCACCGATATCTCACTAGAGAACTAATAACCGATATATCGGTGATATATCGCGATATTAACTACATAGCATATTTTATTCTGGTACAAAGTACAGAGCATACCAACTTATCATACTTCTTTAAAAGAATCGATAACTGACTTCAGGTGAACAACAGATAAAAATACACATATGCCCTAAGGAACTATCTATCTAAATTAAATGGAATATCATAGCAATAACTAAAACAACTCACAGCTTGAATCATTCATATTTCAAAATGCAAAAGAATGTAACAGTGTGATAACAAAATTAGGGAAATGAATGATATCAAGTAACTGCAACCCTAACAAAACTATCAAATCATAAACCGAAGAGATCTGGTGTAATTACCCGCACTTAACACAAAGTTTAGCACAATCACCAGATCGCAAAGGCCAACCTTTTCTAAAACCACCTGTATCCGCTGCTAACAAAGCTCCGCACAACTCATTCATGCATATTCTATTCTCCATCAAAACCCTAATCCCAATTAATTCAAATCCAATTTAACAGGAGAGAACCTTTAACTAACAAAAATCAACCAATTAACCTAACAAACCACTCAAATTCACAAAAATTAAACTAATTCCAGACCTAATTCATCTGAAACAATGAATTCGTAACCATAAGATGTAGTGAGGTAATAGAAACTTACTGTGTTGGTGTTGTGAAGTCAAAGCAAACGGTTGAAGTGGTGGAGGGTGATTGTAGGTGGCCGGAGACGGTGGTGGTTGGTTGCCGGCGGTTGGAAGCGTTAGGAAAGGTGGAGAAAGTGCATGCTTAAAGAGAGAGAGAGAGAGAGAGAGAGAGAGAGAGTTGCATGCACGATGATGATGCTTTACGGTACAGCAAAAGAAGCCGGCTTTAATCAAGATTTTGTGAGATAAGTTGATGTTTGTTTGTGCGCAGGGTTATGTCATCATCTACCCACTACTTTTGAACTAATTTGGGGGGTTTTAATCAAGGTTAACATTACTCTTTTGTTGAAATTTGCATCACTTGTTGTTTTTAGACCAATTTACTTTCATTTTTTGAAGTTTTTTTTTTTTTTTTTTTTGGTATAGGTTCGGTTTGTTTGTGGTAAGACCGAAAGTATATTGATACGGTTTTATATAGATCAAATCATACAAATGAATACTGATATAGGTTCTGATGATATTGATATCTTGGTTAGTATCTGTTGATGCAACAAATACAAGACCAATGATAATGACTAGGCTGGTTAGGCAAAAGGCTTGAAGGGTTTCGGTTTGCCTAACGCAGGCCGTGGGGTCCCCCCACGTTTGCAAGACGTGGAGAGAGGTTCACTAGTTATATTTTGTTGTTTGTTCAAGATCCTCAGCTGAAAGATGTTCAGCTTCGAATACAAGTGCAACTCGATTGTGTGTGTTGAATGTGAAGAAAAGAGACTTGTATGGAACAAGTGCTCGAGAGACAAGAAGGAAGATCAGAGATCCCTAGAGAATCAGGACTGATCTGGAATATTTGAAATGCACTTAATGAAGTGTCATTTATAGAGGAAGAGATTGCTCAAATGGGAAACCTTTGGCTAGTGAACCCTGCTTGCTGTGGAGGACTTACCCTTTTAGGGGTTGAAGTGTTTGGACCTGCTGGTAAAAGACTACACCCTGTGCACACGTTTTGCTTTTGCGGCTAGGAGAGTTGTTCAAGTAATCAGTGAAGTGACTGATTACTGTACATATGTTGTCTTAGTTCAGTTCCTGGGCTTTAAACATTTGAACCTTTTAACCCTTCAAGCTATCATGTATTCTCAGTCATTTTATTGAGGTTTGAGCTACCCCCATTATCAGGCCCCCAAGTCAGAGGTTTTTGGGTGTAAGCTCAAATACTTCTGACTTTTTGCACATTTGTTTTACTTTGCTTGAAGGCTTCAAGGCTTGAAAGCTTGAAAGGTTGAAAGCGGTTGAGCTTTTTGATTTTTGAATTTTGACAAGACAGTTGATATGACTACTGGCAGTTTCTTTTGTGTCACGTGGCGGTTTAATAACCCTTGGTGTAATTATAACATTTTTGTTTCATTAATTTACATTTACCTCTTAGAATAAAACAATCATTCGCACATTTCCTCTCAAGTTTCCTTTCCTTTTCTTCTTCCATGTTAGTTCCGATTTCCATATTTCTGGTTATTTTCTTTTAGCATGGGTGCTCGTAAAGACCTAGCGAAATCCTTCTCTCGATTAACCCAAGAGGAAGTAGAAAATTTTTGTGTAGAAAGGGGGATTGGGTTGAGGTTTAAACCGGTTGCACCGGGATGCGATGTTTCGATCGATCAATGTCCCCCTGGTTCCGTTGCCCTCTACTGTCGCCATTTTGAATTTTCAAACCTCCGTCATCCCTTCTCGAACTTTGTTTTGAATATCTTAGAGTATTATCGTGTGTCGTTTGGCCAGATCCACCCTCAGGGCCTGGCTAGGGTTCTGCATTTTGAAGTGTTGTGCCGGGCTTCTGGATATGATCCAACCCTTTTGTCATTCCGTCGCTTTTTTCGATTGGCCAAGAATGGTGATTGGTTTACATTCGAAACGTCCCAAGTTGATACTTGTTTAGTTTCGTCTATGGTTTCTAGTCTTGGTGTTTGGAAAGACCGATTTCTCTGGGTCTCCGATGAAATTGTTCCTTTTAAGCTTGTTTGGAGACATCCGGATGCCGTTTTAAATGAACCTGAACCCTCTGCTCTTGAGATAAATTACCGTTTTCTTGAAACTCTCTTGGAGTGCCCTTCAAGGCTTCGTCCCTTTCCTGAGAACTTACTGGTGTTGCTGGGTCTCAGTAAGTTGTGGGACAAACCTGATCGAGATCCAGTGCTTATAAGAGATGGGCAGGGTATGCATTTGTCTTGTTGTGCTGTTATGTTCCTATTTTTGTTTGCTTATACCCTTTATTTGTGTTTATTTTGTAGTTATGTTTGCACTTGATTTTATTAAGAGCGATGATACTTCTGATGTTGTATTTGGGGATGTTGCGGCTACTCCTGGTGAAGATGCAGTTGTTAGGGGATCTGAGCATAGGTTCAAGGGTTCTAGTTATGTGAATGTTCCTAATGTTAAAGGTTTCTCGAAGGCTCCGGGTTCCAAGGTTTCTGTCCGTCGTTCAAACCGACGCTTGAAAGGTGCTGATCAACCTTCTGGCTCAGAGGCCATTGACATTAGTGATGACATTGAAGTGTCTGCGGAACAGGTTACTGAGGTTGATGTGGGGAAGGGTAAGGAAAAAGAGTTGGTTGTTTCTGGGAAGAAGAATAAGAAGAAGTTGATTAAGAAAGGTGCTGCTCCTGTTATCCAGGGTTCGTCAGGCAAAAATGTTGAAAGTTTGGAGGGGCCTGAAGCTGAAGAGGTTTATGTTCCCAACTAGGATGTGAAGGTTGGGGATAGCTTCAAGGATCCAGCTGTTTGTGCTGAGGTGTTAGCCCATTTTGCTCCCCCTGGTGTCCGGAGTGCTATTTCTGATATGGAAGCTGATCACTTTATTTCAAGGTTGATGTTAAGTTCCTGCAACCTTTCGGCCTTGTTGGCTGAGGGTGTTACTCGCTTTACGAAAGGTATGCAGGAGTATAAGAAAGCTACCAAGAAGAAGGATAAAATGAAAGCATCTATGGCTGCGATGAAGAATGAGGTTGAGGGGTTTGCTAAAAAGGAGGAGGCTTGGGTGAAGAAGGTTGGAGAGTTGACAAGGAGGCATGAGATTGAAATGAGTGACCTCAAGAAAAGTTTTGAAGCTGACCAGTTGAAGTTGAAGGCTGATAGGGAAGCCTTAAATGTTCAACAAAAGGCCTTTGACGAAGAGAAGGCAGGTTTGAAGGCTTCGGTTGCTCAAGCTACTGGCGATAA
The DNA here is from genome assembly GCA_030545235.1 of Helianthus tuberosus. Classification (NCBI taxonomy): domain Eukaryota; kingdom Viridiplantae; phylum Streptophyta; class Magnoliopsida; order Asterales; family Asteraceae; genus Helianthus; species Helianthus tuberosus. Next base: position 156,114,791 of record CM060409.1, read on the forward strand.
CCAGTGGCTCATTGAGCAAGGCTTTCACCAAGTTGTTACCTATCTCCTTCATTCCAAGGAATTCAATTATGCTCTTGGAGAGGTCTACACCAAAGTGATAAACTTGGGGAAACATCAGGGCCTTATTGTTGGTTTTAAACTTCACGAGTCTGGTCAGGCCTTGGAGCAGTCTCCCATGTTTCGTCCTGAAGCTTCCGAGGTTTTTGAGGAGTCTGTCCAGTAGATTGAGAGGTTGACTTACCCATATGTAAGTCAAGTTGCAACTTGTTTTGGTAAACCTCTTTCTGTCTTACAGGAGTTGAAGCCGACTGGGCTTAATGAAAAGGTTTGTGCTGAAGTGCTTGATTCCCTTTCGAAGACGCGTTCTCATTCAGGGGATAGTGAGGAGACCTTTTTAGAAGATCCTGATGCTTCCAATGATGCAAGCCTCGTAGGTTCAGCATGTCACACCCCAACCGATGGCGGAAACATCGGAACATGGCACTGAGCGAAACAGATTGTCCAGAAGTTTCTATAACAATTATCAGTACTATTTAATTTAAATAATACGTCCCATACCGTATCTCAAACAGTAAAACAATTATTACCGACAAAAATCAAGGCAAATATTCTGTTCCGACAACTCAGATTTAAAATAGTCAGCAATTGTTTATCTGCTTCTAGAGACCCTTAGTTTGACCACTACAGACAACTATTTGTTGGGCTCTAAAGCTTTATTCTAGCTTCAAATTCCTACCAAGTGTGCGTCCTAGGCACCTGTCACATACGTTAAAATAAAGTCAATACATAAAATGTAAAGGTGAGCATACAAGTTTGATAATAGCATATAGAGTTCGAATTCGTTTACGCATAACCAGCACGTACACATAGAGAAATGAAGCACGTTAGTTATCGACATAGATCCATCGATACCAATGACTGCGGGTTGACTGCCCGAGGCAGTTCGCAATACATGATTACCACAGTAATCCATGCAAGTAATTGTCCTTAACAACCCCCATGTGAACGGGTGTTGAGTCCAAACTATAGTACTATCGTTGCTAAGGCAGGTAGACAGCATTCCATGTGTAAACATAACAAACAAGCATTCATAAGCCACGTATAACATGCATTAACGGTCAGCGTTCAAATAGTATTGAGTAGTGTGATTGTTGTAATTTGAATATTCGTAACGTATGTAACTCCCAAAAGTGCGTAAAGCAAAAAGGGATCGAGTATACTCATAGCGGTTAATGGATTGAAGGGAGCGCTTAGCGAGTAAGGTTAGCCTGAATAGATTCAATAGTATAACGATAAGTGACGTTTTACACGTCAAATGGTGCAAAGTGTAAACGGGTCGGATAGTGGTTCGATCGGATGGTAATCCGATCGGACAACAATCCGTGCGGATAACAATCCGTTCGGATGGTCATCCGGTCGGACAGCTTGTCCGGTCGGATGACGATTCGAGTGGATTGTTTCATCCTATAAGAAGAATGTGTTTGTGTATGATGGCTTGACTTTTGAAGTTTTCGTTGTAGCATTTTGAAAACATTGAAGTGTCTCTACCCATCAAGTCGATCGATCGGATGGTGAGTCGTGCGGATGACAATCCGTTCGGATGGTCATCCGGTCGGACGGCAACTTAGTGGTGAGATTACTTAGTGAAGGCGAGTTCACAGCAGAAGTGTCACTCAATCGGATGTCTATCCGATCGGGTGGCAACCCTGTTAATGAACATGTTAAAAATTGTTTAAGTCTTTAAAGTCTTAGTATCTCATGATCCAAAGAGTAATCCAGTCAGATGGTCGTCCGATCAGATTGCAATTCATTCAATACTCAAACTTCAGATAAGAGTGTCTAAGTGTGGGTCCCAAGTGTGATCCGTTCGGATGACAATCCATTCGGATAACCTATCCGTTCGGACAGCAGTCCGGTCGGACAGCATTCCGTTCCGATTGTTCCGTTCGTCTTACACTTGGTCGTTTTGGTCGTTTTATCGAGACGTTGGGACAACGTGTTAACCAACAGAACCCCGTTTCGACCCAAGTGACCAGACCGACCAGGAATCACCCTAGTTCGGCCAGTTACCGGCTCAGGACGGTTGTTCTTGTTTAACCCGAAATCGATGGTCTCGTGAGTAGAATCTAGACCTTGGACTAGTACGACACTATGGACGAGTAGGAGACTAGAACCGGGTCCGATTATATCGGTTTTGAGTGTAATGAGAGTAAAAGAGTTGAAAGAAAGTTAGGAACCATCTTTCAATCCTTTTTCACCACTCTTGTGTCGAGATCTTTACAAGATCTTTGTGTTTACGTGAAAATCGGTTAGATCTCGGTTGTTCTTGGTGGATTAAAGTCAAAACATGAAGTTCTTGATGGACTCATGATGACGTCACCCTTGAACACCCGAAATCTAGTGATTTCATGGTTAAAAGTTAAGATTTAAAAGATAGAAAGGTGTAGGAGTGTGTGTAGATCAAGAAAGTACAAGAAAGGTGGGGAGCACGAGCTGTTCGGACAGAGGGTTCCAAAAGTAGAAAGGAATGACAATGACAGGGGTATTTATAGGATTCCAAAAGAGGAAAGGGTTGTCCGATCGGATGGTTCACCGCCCGGATGACGATCCGGTCGGATGACACCTGACCTGTGACATAGCGGCTATCCGGCCGGATGGCGCTTGGTTCGATTGTTCGACGAGACGATTTTTGGCGTTTCGATTTCGATTGCGAGCGGCCCGTCACGATAGGGTTTCCTAGTCAAATTACTCTCAGTCCTAACTACTAATTATTATAGTTCGATTGTGATTCGAGTTCGAGTTCGATTGCATTTCGAGTTTCGATTGAGTTCGATTGATTTCCACAACATATATAAATAAACATGCACAGATAACACGTAAGGCACACACACACGTATAACAATAATTTAAATATGTAGCTCGAGTTGTGATTCGTTGTCGATTCGATTAGCATAACTTGATTATTAGTTGATTAACTTTATCGCATTGTTACTTCCTATGGTTCACAGTCGTAATTCGTATTATCGGTCGTCGGTTATTGTCATTAACAACACTTACTCCACATAATACAATCAAAATAAATAAATTTCTATAAATCAAATTCGTATTATCGGTCGTTGACTTCGACCTTGACTTTGACTTTGACTTGTGATAACACGGGGGGTTACAGCCTCCCCTTGTATAGGGAATTTCGTCCTGAAATTAGGCTGGAAGCTGTACAAGGCCGTGAATCACGTTTGAGAACTTTCTCTTACTAGACTTTCTCTTTAAACAATTGCGGGTACTTCGCCTTCATGTCGCTTTCGAGTTCCTAAGTGAATTATGCGCCTCGTTTACGTTCCCATCAGACTTTCACGATAGGAATGCGAGAGCGTCTGAGTTGCTTGGTTTGGCGATCCATGATTTCGACAGGCTTTTCCACGAAGTGTAATGTTTCGTTCACTTGCAGATCGTCGAGAGAAACGTGTAAGTCGTGGTTGGCTAGGCACTTTCGGAGGTTTGACACGTGGAAAGTTGGGTGGACGTTACTAAGTTCCTCCGGTAGTTCGAGTTTGTAGGCGACTTTTCCGATCCTTTCCAGAATCTTAAAAGGTCCCACATATCGAGGCGCGAGCTTTCCTTTCTTGCCGAATCGGACCACACCCTTCCAAGGTGATACCTTTAGGAGTACGTAGTCACCAACGTCAAATTCAAGGTGCTTGCGTCGTTTATCGGCATAAGTTTTCTGTCGATTCCGAGCTTTCACCAGGTTGTCTCTTATTTGGAAAATTTTGTCTGTCGTTTCTTGTAATAGCTCAGGACCGGTTAATTGTAAATGACCGATCTCGTGCCACACAATAGGCGATCGACATCTTCTTCCGTATAAAGCCTCGAATGGTGCCATTTGGATGCTAGAATGATAGCTATTGTTATACGAGAATTCGACTAACGGCAGGTATTTATCCCAATTACCACCGAAGTCTATGACACACGAACGGAGCATGTCTTCAAGAGTACGAATCGTTCTTTTAGTCTGGTCGTCGGTTTGAGGGTGGAAAGCGGTACTTAGATTAAGCGATGTACCGAGTGCCGTTTGAAACGTTTCCCACAGTCGCGAAGTAAACCAAGTATCACGATCAGAGATGATGTCACGAGGCGTCCCATGATTACAAATGATCTCGTCGGTGTAGATTCGGGCTAATCGTTCTACCTTGTAGTCTTCTCGTATTGGCAAAAAGTGAGCCGATTTAGTCAAACGGTCGACCACAACCCAAATGCTGTCGTGACCTGATGACGTGTGTGGTAGCTTGGTTATAAAGTCCATAGCTATACTCTCCCACTTCCACATGGGGATCGGTGGTTGTTCGAGTAAGCCAGAGGGTCTTTGATGTTCAGCCTTTACTCTAGCACAAGTTAGGCATTTTCCGACGTAGAGAGCGATATCCCTTTTCATACCCGGCCACCAGTACTTATAGCGAAGGTCCTGGTACATTTTGTCGGCACCGGGATGAATAGAATACCGGGATTTGTGGGCTTCGTCCATCAAGATCTGTCGCAAATTGGTTCGTTTGGGAATCCAAATTCGGTCCAGAAAGTGGAATATCCCATTCGATTTGCTCACAAGCTAGGCTCCATTGTGATATATTCTTTCTTTCTTCAGGGGTGCGTTCATTAAAGCACGCATGCTGGGCTTCGCGAATGAGGGTTTCGAGATCGTGTTGGGCTTGAACATTACGAGTGCTAAGCAGATAGCTCCGTCTGCTAAGTGCGTCGGCAACAACATTTGCCTTGCCTGGGTGATAGAGGATCTCACAGTCGTAATCGTTGAGAAGTTCTACCCATCGGCGTTGACGCATATTAAGTTCCTTCTGATTAAAGATATGTTGCAGGCTCCTATGATCGGTGAAGATCGTACACTTGGTACCATACAGGTAGTGTCGCTAAATCTTTAACGCAAAAACAACTGCGCCTAGCTCGAGATCATGGGTTGTATAGTTCTTCTCGTGGACTTTGAGCTGACGAGATGCGTAAGCTATGACCTTGTCCCGTTACATGAGAACACAACCAAGACCAAGGTTGGAAGCATCACAATAGACAATGAAATCATTGTTTCCGTAGGGCAATGTGAGAACAGGAGCATTGCAAAGCATGTGCTTGAGGGTTCGAAAGGCAGACTCTTGTTCGGTTTTCCAAACAAAAGGCTTGTCTTTATGCGTGAGAGAGGTAAGCGGCACAGCGATCTTTGAGAATCCTTCGATAAATCGTCGGTAGTAGCCCGCTAGTCCGAGAAAGGATCGGACTTCAGATGGGTTCTTAGGTGTTACCCAGCTCTTAACAGCTTCAATCTTCGCAGGATCGACGTGAATACCTTGACTATTAACAATGTGACCCAGAAACTGAACTTCCTCCAACCAGAATTCGCACTTGGAGAAGTTGGCATAGAGTTGGTTCCCCTGGAGTAACTCGAGAACCAAACATAGATGTTGCGCGTGTTCGGCTTTCGACTTGGAATAGATCAAGACATCATCGATGAATATGATGACGAAACGTTCAAGATACGGTTTACACACGCGATTCATCAGATCCATGAAAACCGCTGGTGCGTTGGTTAAACCAAAAGGCATGACAACAAATTTGTAATGGCCGTAACGGGTGCGAAACGCGGTTTTGGGTATATCCTCCTCTTGTATACACAGTTGGTGATAGCCTGAACGTAGATCGATCTTTGAAAAACACGTAGCACCTTGTAGTTGATCAAACAAATCGTCGATGCGAGGTAGGGGATAGCGGTTCTTGATAGTTAACTTATTCAATTCTCGGTAGTCGATGCACATCCTGAACGACCCATCCTTCTTTTTGACGAAAAGGACTGGTGCGCCCCAAGGAGAGGTGCTCGGGCGAATGAAGCCTTTCTCAAGTAATTCCTGGAGTTGGGTTGAGAGTTCGTGCATTTCGGACGGCGCGAGTCGGTAGGGAGCTTTGGCAATGGGATTGGCTCCAGGAATGAGGTCGATACGAAAGTCGATATCACGACTTGGTGGTAGTCCGGGAAGATCCTCTGGAAAAACATTAGGAAATTCTCGAACCACAGGAACGTCTTTCACTTCCTTCTTTTCTTTCTTTTCCTTCTCCGCTACTACAATGTTAGCCAAGAAAGCCCTGTATTCCTTGCGGAGATACTTGCTAGCTTTCACACATGACATAAGTTTGAGACCCTTCAAGGTAGTATCACCGTATACACACAATAAGTCACCATTCGCGAGTGAGAATCGAATCATCTTTTCGAAGCACACAACTTCAGCATGGTTTTCTCGAAGAAAGTCCATGCCTACTATGACGTCAAAACTTCCGAGTTGCATCGGAATAAGGTCGATTGGAAAGATGTGATTGTTGAGCTCAAGAGTACAATCACGAAGAACAGAATTAACGGCGACGGTTCTTCCTGTAGCGACTTCAACATCGAACGCCGAGGAGAGTTGGGAGCGTTTACGACTAAGGAGTTTCTCGAATTCGAACGACACAAAGCAATTATCATCAAACAAACATGAAACATAAATACCATTCACAAGGAACGTACCATTGACCACGTTGTTGTCGGCCTGGGCTTGGCGCACGTTGATGTTGAAAGTTCTGGCGCGTGCGGCCTGTTGTTGCTGTTGCTGAGGCTCTTGTTTCACTACCCTATTTGGGCACATGTTGGCGAAATGGTTTGGGTCGCCACATGCGAAGCAGGCTTTGGCTTTGACCGCGGGTGCCGGAGGAGCTTGTTGACCCTGAGGGGCAGTGAGTAGAGCTTGATGAGCAGGAGCTTGTCGAATACGGCAGTTGGCAGTAAAATGGACGTATACATTGCAATGAGCACAAAAACGGCAAGCAATGGCAGTCGGATGATGGTTAGTACAAGTAGGGCAGAGCGGGTGCGGCCCAGTGTACGCACGCTTTGCAGGCAGTGCATTAGCCACAGGCGCCGCTACTTGACGCTGTTGGGCTGGTACAGCTTGAATCGGTGCAGCAGTGATCGCACAGTTCTTGTTGCTGGAGCTGTTCTTTCTCTTGTTGCTCGATGTGGTGGGTTCAGCAGTCGGTGTGGTGGTTGTAGCTTGATGTAGGTGCTTCGTAGTTTTATCCCAGACACCAGCCTTGACCCTCTTGTCATTGATTTCGGCGGCCAGTAGGTAAGTCTCTTCGATCGTCTTAGTCTTAGCCGCTTGCACGAAATCTGCGACGCAGTCGGGCAAAGCTCGGATGTACTTCTTGATTGTGATCTCCGGAGTCTTGACTTGATCGGGACAGATGATGCTGAGCTGTTTGAAACGAGCAGTGAGAGCAGCGTTGTCACCCTCATGTTGATGTATGTGCCAAAATTCATCTTCTAGCTTTTAACGTTCGTGAGGAGGGCAGAATTCCTCTAGCATGACTTCTTTGAGTTCGTCCCACGACAGTCCGTAGGCTGCATCGTTCCCTCGCTTGTTCCTCTCGGCCGTCCACCAGTCTAGTGCACGGGACTGGAAAACGCCGGTAGCATTCAGAGTTCGGAGGTCATCAGGGCAACCACTCTGTCGTAGAGTAACCTCAATGGAATCAAACCATTGGAATAGTGCAGTAGGACCTCCCTCGCCAGTGAATTCCTTTGGCCCACACGATTTGAATTGCTTTAAGTTGAAGGACTTGGTGGTAGCTTTAGGAGCTTTGGTCCTCGACTCCTCAGATGATTTGCTGGCATTCTCGTAAACATCACTCACGGCCTTTGCCACACTTTTAGCGATGATGGCAGCAAGGCGTTTGTCCCTCTTTTCTTGACGAGAAAGTGTGTGGCGGGATCCAGATGACATTGTCTGCAATAGACATCGTCACAGGACTCAACACATTGTATTCGAATCTCACCTCACACGTCTACTACTTACTAAAGCTCAGGAACACGCATATTCACACAAACACATAACATATAGAGCACAAAATCACATAAACACATAGGCACGTAGAGCACATAATCACATAACACCTAAGCATGTAAAGCACAGAAGCAAGGGAGCACATACGCATTTAATCACTAGAGGCAGTAAGGAAACAGAAACCTATTATTCAAGTCTGCGATCGTTCGAGAATAGCGTAGTACAAGCGTATATTGTAGTATGAAGTCGCCCATAGTTCAACGATTTGTTAACGTTTTGGGGTAGAAATGCAGTGCGAGTCGTGTGTGTCGATCGAAGCGAAGGCACAAATCGATTAATTCTTCCAAAATTAAGCACATAACTGGTAAAAGCATATAAAGCACATAAAATTGACGAATTATCAGAGTCAGCAGTAGCGGGCTCAGGTTCAAAATACATAGAAAAATCGAGAGTTAGATTGTCTGCGGCTAGTAGACTTTGACTAACCAAAGCGATTCAACTATTCACAAGGACTTGTCGTCTACGTTTGACCTTCAGGACTGTGTCCTTGCCTCGATTCTTGGGCGTCTGACACACATCCCGTTAGTCATGTCGTGACTTCAGGTCGTTGGAGTCCGTTGAGACTTTGGTGGGAGTTTGTAAAATGTGCGGAACAAGTCGTCAAGGTTAGGGTATCACCCCTGGCTCAACAACTTCATCCCTGTTTTTGATAAAATAGAGGAGATTATTCATCAAAATATGGATTTCACTCCTAACTTGGTACAATTCCCCCGTTGAACAAGCGTTCGTTATTGAAAAAGAAAGAAGAAATCATTGATAAGTTAATAAGACAACGTTGATTCAAGCAATTTAGTCGGGAGTCTGTGGTTTTCACACCTAATCTCGACTTTATCGCCTATTTATAGCTGTTAATTAGAGTGTAGTGGTAGTGTAGCATGAGCGAGAATAGCGAGGAAATAAGCTCGTACATAATCCTTACTGGTTATGCACAAGTCGGTCTGTTGGTTCCTAACTATAGACTAGGTCTCTAAGACGTCGACCCGGACTAGGTCGAGTCTTGCCTGATTCCCTATAGTTATGGCTCTGATACCAATCTGTCACACCCCAACCGATGGCAGAAACTTCGGGGCATGGCACTGAGCGAAACAGATTGTCCAGAAGTTTCCATAACAATTATCAGTACTATTTAATTTAAATAATACGTCCCATACCGTATCTCAAACAGTAAAACAATTATTACAGACAAAAATCCAGGCAAATATTATGTTCCGACAACTCAGATTTAAAATAGTCAGCAATTGTTTACCTGCTTCTAGAGACCCTTAGTTTGACCACTACAGACAACTATTTGTTGGGCACTAAAGCTTTATTCTAGCTTCAAATTCCTACCAAGTGTGCATCCTAGGCACCTGTCACATACGTTAAAATAAAGTCAATACATAAAATGTAAAGGTGAGCATACAAGTTTGATAATAGCATATAGAGTTCGAATTCGTTTACGCATAACCAGCACATACACATAGAGAAATGAAGCACGTTAGTTATCGACATAGATCCATCGATACCAATGACTGCGGGTTGACTGCCCGAGGCAGTTCGCAATACACGATTACCACTGTAATCCATGCAAGTAATTGTTCTTAACAACCCCCGTGTGAACGGGTGCTGAGTCCAAACTATAGTACTATCGTTGATAAGGCAAGTAGACAGCATTCCATGTGTAAACATAACAAACAAGCATTCATAAGCCACGTATAACATGCATTAACGGTCAGCGTTCAAATAGTATTGAGTAGTGTGATTGTTGTAATTTGAATATTCGTAATGTATGTAACACCCAAAAGTGCGTAAAGCAAAAAGGGATCGAGTATACTCACAGCGGTTAATGGATTGAAGGGAGCGCTTAGCGAGTAAGGTTAGCCTGAATAGATTCGATAGTATAACGATAAGTGACGTTTTACACGTCAAATGGTGCAAAGTGTAAACGGGTCGGATAGTGGTTCGATCGGATGGTAATCCGATCGGACAGCAATCCGTGCGGATAACAATCCGTTCGGATGGTCATCCGGTCGGACAGCTTGTCCGGTCGGATGACGATTCGAGTGGATTGTTTCATCCTATAAGAAGAATGTGTTTGTGTATGATGGCTTGACTTTTGAAGTTTTCGTTGTAGCATTTTGAAAACATTGAAGTATCTCTACCCATCAAGTCGATCGATCGGATGGTGAGTCGTGCGGATGACAATCCGTTCGGATGGTCATCCGGTCGGACAGTGGTCCGGTCGGATGACAACTTAGTGGTGAGATTACTTAGTAAAGGCGAGTTCACACCAGAAGTGTCACTTGATCGGATGTCCATCCGATCGGGTGGCAACCCTGTTAATGAACATGTTAAAAATTGGTTAAGTCTTTAAAGTCTTAGTATCTCATGATCCGAAGAGTAATCCAGTCAGATGGTCATCCGATCGGATTGCAATTCGTTCAATACTCAAACTTCAGATAAGAGTGTTTAAGTGTGGGTCCCAAGTGTGATCCGTTTGGATAACCTATCCGTTCGGACAGCATTCCATTTCGATTGTTCCGTTCGTCTTACACTTGGTCGTTTTATCGAGACGTTGGGACAACGTGTTAACCAACAGAACCCCGTTTCGACCCAAGTGACCAGACCGACCAGGAATCACCCTAGTTCGGCCAGTTACCGGCTCAGGACGGTTGTTCTTGTTTAACCCGAAATCGGTGGTCTCGTGAGTAGAATCCAGACCTTGGACTAGTACGACACTATGGACGAGTAGGAGACTAGAACCGGGTCCGATTCTATCGGTTTTGAGTGTAATGAGAGTAAAAGAGTTGAAAGAAAGTTAGGAACCATCTTTCAATCCTTTTTCACCACTCTTATGTCGAGATCTTTACAAGATCTTTGTGTTTGCGTGGAAATCGGTTAGATCTCGGTTGTTCTTGGTGGATTAAAGTCAAAACATGAAGTTCTTGTTGGACTCATGATGACGTCACCCTTGAACACCCGAAATCTAGTGATTTCACGGTTAAAAGTTAAGATTTAAAAGATAGAAAGGTGTGTAGGAGTGCGTGTAGATCAAGAAAGTACAAGATTTAGGACGAGATCTTACCTTGATCGAGAGAAATCGAAGAAATCTGGGGAGCACGAGCTGTTCGGACAGAGGGTTCCAAAAGTAGAAAGGAATGACAATGACAGGGGTATTTATAGGATTCCAAAAGAGGAAAGGGTTGTCCGATCGGATGTTTCACCGCCCAGATAATGATCCGGTCGGATGACACCTGACCTGTGACATAGTGGCTATCCGGTCGGATGGCTATCCGGCCGGATGGCACTTGGTTCGATTGTTCGACGCGACGATTTTTGGCGTTTCGATTTCGATTGCGAGCGGCCCATCACGATAGGCTTTCCTAGTCAAATTACTCTCAGTCCTAACTACTAATTATTATAGTTCGATTTTGATTCGAGTTCGAGTTCGGTTGCGTTTCGAGTTTCGATTTATTTCCACAACATATATAAATAAACATGCACAGATAACACGTAAGGTACACACACACGTATAACAATAATTTAAATACGTAGCTCGAGTTGTGATTCATTGTCGATTCGATTAGCATAGCTTGATTATCAGTTGATTAACTTTATCGCATTGTTACTTCCTATGGTTCACAGTCGTAAGTCGGTTAGATAGCGATTAACATACGTCGGTTATTGTCATTAACAACACTTACTCCACATAATACAATCAAAATAAAGAAATTTCTATAAATCAAATTCGTATTATCGGTCATTGACTTCGACCTTGACTTTGACTTTGACTTGTGATAACACGGGGTGTTACACAGCAGTTGGTGATGATGGTGGTTCCAAAGCCAAGAAGTCGAAGAAGTCCAAGAAGGCTAAAGGTAATGGTTTTGGGGCATCTAAGCCTCATTCTGATGTTTGAATAATACATTCGTAGCTTTCTTATGTAACACCCTGAAATTTATAAAACTTTATATTAGAATTATAAAGTACAAAATAAACGAGAATAAGTTAACTAGGAAATAAATAACCCAGTTAATTACGAGTCTTGTGGTAATGTGTAGTGGGTTAAAATACCTAAAATAAGAACTAAACTATAGTCGAGGGACTTAAGTGTAAAACTTGAAACTTAAGGTTTTAAAACAAAAATAATCACACCAAACACACACAAAAGTGTGTGTCTGGTCGATCTCAACACAGGGGTGACACAAGACCTCCCCACCAAACCCTAGTTCAATCAATTTCTATCAAATTGAAGGCCATAATTAGTTCCAAATCGAGTTTCAAGCACGAATTAGCGATCACCTCGTTGAAGGGATCATAAAGTATGCAAATTTTAGTGTTTTTGATTCATCTCAAATTCTAGACAAATTGTGACAATCAAAATTGAGGTTGATTACGTGTTGTATAGATGAAACTTGTAATGAAAACAAGTTTAAGAATGAATCCTAGTTGATAATTTGCAACAGTCTTGCTTAGAACTATGAAATTTGTGATAACCCACTCATAAGTTAAATGGGTTTTACTAAGTAGATGAACACAAGCATTATGATTGTTAAAATTTGTATTACTTGATTTCTCTATGATAATCTTGATGATTGCATGCATGCTTGACATGAAGGAATCGAAATATGTGATTGAAATTGGTAAAAAATAACAAGGCATGAACTTGATTCTAGCTATGTAAAAATTAGACCCGCTAGGTGTTCGTTAAAATGCCTAAGTAAGGATTAAAATGTTAGAAATCGGATGGAAACGCATGTTTGATTTTTATAGCGAATTATGCGTTAAAGATTTCGAAAATATTTCTAAATTGGTTTTGAATTGAACTCTTTAGGCAAAGAATCCGGATCGTCGAGTGGACAAGCCGGAGGGGATACGCGCTTGAACGGGGTGCTCTAAAGGTACGTGACTTTGGTCCTATTACATTACGTATAAACATTTGGTTTTAGCTTGTTAATGGTGTCATATCGTAGTATAAGCGTTTGAAGTGTCATTGAAGTGGCGAAGACCATTCGACACTCAAACGGGTCAAAATATTGGTTAGAAATAGTTGGGCCTGACATAAAAGTGAGGATTTTCACTTGTCAACCAAACGGGTCAAAACTATGTCCTTATATCGATCTTGTGTGTAAAGGTTCGAAAGCCTTATATTGCGCTAAGTGCTAGATAGCAATTTAGCAATGAATGGTTATACTTAGTTGAGTCTATGAATCCGTGTATCGGGTCGAATGGTAGAAACTAGTTGCAAGAATTTGCATAAAGTGGCAATGCTTGAAATTGTAGAAAACAAGCATGAAATTCGGATACGAGCGTAAAGCCATGTAATGGTACGGATACGCCAAGAATTCCAAACCCGGGGAATGGGTAAACAGGACTAGAATGCCAAATCATGGATTGGCAAACATTTTGCACACATAGCTAATGGGTCGAATAATCGAAACAAGGATTCGGTGGACCATTGATTCATAATCCGGGTTTCGTTTAGTGAAATTTACATGGTTAGATCCGTAATTTTAATACAGACATATAGGAAAAAGAATCGGCTAAAACGGATATGTAAATAAAAAGTTATGCTAGTTTAAAGTTTGGATTTTGAGAAAATTCGGAGCTGGGCAAATATGCAGGTCCATAAACTGGACCTGCTGGGAAACGTACTCCCCTGCGCCACGCGACGGGGTTACACAGTTCTGGCGCGACACGCGTGGCCGCCCGCGGCACGCGAAAGTTTCACCTGGGTCTGGCGCGTGGCGCGACAGACCACTAATTAAGATTTTTATTTTTTTGATATGCTTATGATAAGGGGACTTGCATATGCCTGTTATAACATTGTTAAAACTAACAGTTGATGCGGTTTTTACCTTAGGTGATGCTCCTTAGTTTTGGATGTCGATCAAGCAAGGGAATCAAGAACCGAACACCAAATTTTGTAGCTTCCGCGCTAATCTAGTCTTGTCTTAAACAATGTCTGTTTTGTAAACACTATTGATTATCAAATGTTTTAATTAGTTAGTTGGTTATGTTAAACACTATAATGATGTACATCCTAACTTATTTACTAAGTTATGTTAATTAAGCATTTTGGTTTTGAATGGTGCGTATTTTATAATAAAATATCAAATAAATAAGACGAGTGTTACAAGTTGGTAATCAGAGCTTAAGGTTATTAACAATGTGTGTTCGGTTCAAGCTTGATCAAACATCCGATAAGAGTTAATTGTTTTAGTAGACTTATTAAATGTAGAAGGGAAGTATGAATTGACGTGCACGGGAAGAGCGTGTTAACACACTCAAACCCGGAAAGTGCACTAAATAAGAACGGTTAAAGTAAGTTATGAACTTGGCTAAAGTGAAGTAAATAAATCATATGTTATAGATGAAATGTTTAACGGTTAGTATAAACAATTCAGTGTTAAAGATGACGGACGAAGGTAACGATAATGCAGTGCTGATAGTCACCGAGCAAATGAAGGAAGTGATTGCCGAGGAAATAGGAAAGGCAATCTAAAATAGCTTATCTGGTTTTATTGATAAGATCCAAAACACGGTACTATCGGTAGTTGATATAAGAATTAAAATGTTGGAAGATAGCACCAACATAGCTAAAGAGAAATCGGGAGAGCGCAAGGGCTGCTCATACAAGGAATTTATGGCATGTAAACCACCACTTTATAATGGAGAGGTGGATCCGATAATATGCCAACGATGATTAAGCGATATTGAGGGGGTGTTTGAGAGAACCCACTACGACACGAACGACTTCGTAGCTTATGGTACGGGTCAGCTTAGAGGTCAAGCAAAGGATTGGTAGGATAACAAGAAAAAGGAAATCGGAAGCGAAGCGGCTAGGGCAATGACCTGGGACGAGTTTAAGGTACCATTCCTTAAACACCACAGTTCCAAGGCAGTTATCAATCGAATCAAGGAAGAATTCATTCAGCTTAGGCAGAAAGGTGAATCCATCTGTCACGGCCCCCGGCCCGGTTTGACCCGGTCCAGGAGCCGCGGGACAGAAACCCCATGGTATTTATTTAATTTGGCAGCGAAATTATTAACAGGATCGTTTTAAAACTTGAAAATACCCGAATATTTTATTTCATAATTCGGGATAAAGCCCGTAATTTACAATAAGGGAATTTCACTGGGAAATCCTTATTTTACAAAAAACATGTTTCTTTATTTAATCGAGCCACTTCTTCAAGCGTGTAGTGCTACATGGCACTTTTTCCTGGATCACAGCAGATCACCTGAAACATGTTTTAAAAAGGTTTTATCAGCAGGGAAGTACTGGCGAGTCACTCATTTTGCACAAAACGACACATTGTTATAATATACAGTATTAAGGGCGATTACATTGTTTATATATAAAACAATTACCCAACGGTATTTGACACTCGACTCGTTTATGTGACTATGGTCATATCACCCATTGGCTAACCCGTTGTCCAACGGTGACTGTTATCAAGTATTGTATACAAAACCCCACATACCGGCAGTAATTGAAGATTACAAAGACTTAATCCCTGTAATTATAACTTTGAAAACAAATATGATTTTTGAAAGCAATTTGGTAAAAAGAGAATGACTCACATTGCAGATTTAAACGGGTAGAGTTTAGCCTACTGATTAGCCTGGTAACCTAATTTAAATAACAATGCACACGAAAACTAGGTCAGTAACTAATACAGCATTTACGATAACTCACGAGATTAAAACCCTCACAACGAATCACAAAGTGCAATACTTAAACATCCATCGAATTCACGACGAATGACAAAGTATAGCCCTAATTTGGGCATGACTTAAACATCCATCGAATAGTTTCAATTGATCGGACATTGAATCGTAGTAGCGATCGAGTTATTACCCTGTTATCGTGGCAGAATTTCGTGATCGTGTGTGTTATGTAGTAAACTGATGATATCTCAACGTACGAAATGAGTTTTTACGTCGAACCAACGCCAGAATTCAAGTGCCAAACTCCACTATATATACTGGAAAAAGGGCGCTGTCGCGTGGCGCGACAGGCCGTCGCGTGGCGCGAGGGGCCACTTTTAGCATAGGGTAGCCACGTCTGTTACTAGCTTAGCTCAGTTGACGATTCGACGAAATTCAATTTAGACTACAAACTGTGATGATAATCGTCAATGGGGAATACCCCCCCCCCCCCTGAGTTTTAGGGGCCCTGATCCTGATTCCGATTGTTCTGAAAATTTTAGGGTTTATGCAGTACCACTTGGGGGTCTCAATTAGGGTTTCCTATTGGGCAAATTAAAATAAGAAATAGTAATTTTGATGAGATTTGTTACATCCTCCCCACCTTATAAAAAATCTCGTCCTCGAGATTTACTGGAATAAGTGAGGATATTTCCGCTTCATTTCCGATTCCAGCTCCCAAGTGTATTCAGGTCCTCTCTTTGAATCCCACTTGACTTTGACCAGCACTAGTCGCTTATGTTTGAGAAACTTGACCTTTCTGTCTTCTATTTGCAGTGGCTTCTCAACAAATTTTAACTTTTCATTTACTTCTATATCTTGAAGAGGTACTACCATGGATTCGTCGGATAAACATTTCTTGAGGTTGGATACGTGGAATACGTCATGTACCCCGGCTAGCTCTTCTGGTAGCTGTAAACGTTAGGCAACTGGTCCTATTCGCTGGATTATTGGGAATGGTCCCACGTACCTTGGACTTAGCTTTCCCTTCTTCCCGAACCGAACTACTCTTTTCCAAGGAGAAACTTTCAAGAGTACCTTATCTCCGACTTGAAATTCCAGTGGCTTGCGTCGATTATCGGCATAACTCTTCTGGCGATCTCGAGCCATTTTCAGTCTTTCCTTGATTTGAGTAATTTTGTCGGTGGTTTCTTGCACAATCTCGGGACCTGATAATTGACTTTCTCCTATTTCTGCCCAGCAAAGTGGAGTTTTGCACTTTCGTCCATACAGTGCTTCGAATGGGGCAGCTTCAATATTTGTATGATAACTATTGTTATAGGAGAATTCAATTAAGGGTAGGTGATCGTCCCAGTTTCCACCAAAATCTATTACACATGCCCTGAGCATGTCTTCCAGGGTTTGAATCGTCCTTTCACTTTGTCCGTCGGTTTGGGGATGATAAGCTGTACTTAAATTTAGGCGGGTTCCCATTGCTTCTTGGAAACTTGTCCAAAAATGTGAGGTGAAACGACTATCTCTATCCGATACAATGGAGAGTGGAACTCCATGTAAGGATACTACTTCGCCTACATACAATTTTGCTAATCTTTCCATGCTAAAGGTTTCTTTCATGGGTAGAAAATGAGCTGATTTGGTTAATCGATCCACAATTACCCAAATTGCGTCATTACCTTTTCTGGTTTTGGGCAACTTAGTAACAAAATCCATGGTTATTAGTTCCCATTTCCAAACAGGCATTTCTAATTGTTGAAGTAACCCTGAAGGTTTCTGGTGTTCTGCCTTAACTTGTGAACAAGTAAGACACTTAGAAACATATCTAGCTATGTCCTTTTTCATTCCTATCCACCAGAAATTATTTCTTAAATCTTGGTACATTTTATTATTTCCAGGATGCATGGTATACCTAGATTTATGGGCTTCCTCTAAAATCGTATTTCTTAATTCTCCATGCTTAGGTACCCAAATTCTTCTTTTGTGGAATCTCCAAATTCCATCAGCTCCTTGCTCTAATTTCTTTATTCGTCCTTTCATTCCTTCAGCATCATCCTTGATTGCTGATTCTTGAACATTCTTTAATTGTTCCATTAAGTCTAATTGTAGACTTAATCTAAGAGTACGAACTCGTCGTTGTTTCTCATGATACTTACGACTTAAGGCATCTGCAACTATGTTTGCTTTTCCTTTGTGATATTGAATATCACAGTCGTAATCGCTTAGAATTTCCATCCATCTCCTTTGCCTCATGTTCAATTCTTTTTGTCCAAATATGTACCTTAAACTCTTGTGATCCGTATAGACAGTAAACTTACTTCCATACAGATAATGCCTCCAAATCTTAAGGGCAAAAATTATGGCTCCTAACTCTAAGTCATGAGTCGTATAGTTTTCCTCGTGCTTTTTCAATTGCCTTGAGGCATACGCAATTACCTTTTTGCGTTGCATTAATACACATCCTAATCCTAATTTAGAAGCATCGCAGTAGACTTCAAAATCCTCTGTCCCTTCTAGTAAGGCAAGGATTGGGGTGTTTGTTAACCATTGTTTCAAAATCCTAAAGGCTTCTTCTTGCTTAGGTCCCCATTAAAACTTAATTGCTTTACAGGTTAGCTTAGTTAATGGCACAGCTATCTTAGAAAAATCCTTAATAAAGCGCCTATAGTATCCAGTTAATCCTAGAAAACTTCTAACTTTCGTAGCTGATTGCGGGACCTTCCATTTAGTGATCGCTTCTATCTTGGAGGGATCTACGTGAATACCTTTGTGATTCACCATGTGTCCTAAAAATTGCACCTCCTGTAGCCAAAATTCACACTTCGAGAATTTGGCGTAGAGCTTTTCCTTTCTTAACAAAGTTAAGAGTGCGTGTAGGTGCTGACAATGCTCGTCCTGACTTTTGGAATAAATAAGTATATCATCGATGAAGACAATTACGAATTTATCCAAGTATGGTTTACAGATCCTATTCATCATGTCCATAAATGTTGCTGGAGCATTTGTTAACCCAAATGGCATGACTGTAAACTCGTAGTGACCATACCTAGTCCTGAAAACAGTTTTAGGTATGTCTTCTTCTTGTACTTTCAATTGATGATATCCGGTGCGCAAGTCGATCTTAGAAAAATATCTAGCTCCTTAGAGTTGATCAAAGAGATCATTGATCCTAGGTAATGGGTATCGATTCTTAATTGTAACCTTATTCAATTCCCTATAATCGATACACATTCGCATCGTACCATCCTTTTTCTTTACGAACAACACTGGTGATCCCCAAGGGGATGAACTAGGTTGTATGAATCCTTTACTGAGCAATTCATCTAATTGCTTTTTCAGTTCTAACATTTCAGTGGGTGCTAACCGGTAGGGTTCTTTAGCTACGGGTGTAGTTCCAGGAATCAAATGAATTCTAAACTCTACCTCCCTATCTGGTGGTAATCCTGGTAATTCTTCTGGGAATACATCTGGGTATTCTGAGACTACAGGAATTTCCTTAAGTTCCTTACCTTTAGTGCTAATGATTACCGAAATCATATACACTATTCCTTGCTTTCGTTCATAACTAGCAACTTTCATTACTGAAATGAACTTCATGGGTTTTCGCGGCTTATCTCCTGTAATCATGATTACTTCTCCTGTGGATGCACGGATTTCTATGGAGTTCTTATCACAAAGGATTCGAGCATGGTTGGCTACTAACCAATCCATTCCTAACACGATATCGAATCCAGCTAAATTCATGGGTAATAGGTTTGCAGAAAATTTATGTCCTGAAAGTTCTATATTTTCTTTTTTTCAAAACCGTATCTATATTAACAGAGTTCCCGTCTGCCGTTTCTACTGTAAAAACTTGCCTAAGTTTCGTTAAAGGTAGCTTAAGAGCTTGGCAGAATGAAGTATTTATAAAACTTTGGTTTGCACCAGAGTCAAATAATACTTTCGCATAAACGTTGTGAACTAGGAACGTACCAGCTATGACGTCAGGAATCAGTTCGGCTTCCTACGTGGTCAGTTGGAATGCTCTTGCCTTCTTCTTGGTAGTTCCGTCTGCCGGTTTGGCTTTGTTGTCTGCTGGTTTGACCAATTTGGGGCATTCTGGTCTGGAAAAAGGGCGCTGTCGCGTGGCGTGACAGGCCGTCGCGTGGCGCGAGGGGCCACTTTTAGCATAGGGTAGCCACGTCTGTTACTAGCTTAGCTGAGTTGACGATTCGACGAAATTCAATTTAGACAACAAACTGTGATGATAATCGTCAATGGGGAATACCCCCCCCCCTGAGTTTTAGGGGCCCTGATCCTGATTCCGATTGTTCTGAAAATTTTAGGGTTTATGCAGTACCACTTGGGGGTCTCAATTAGGGTTTCCTATTGGTCAAATTAAAATAAGAAATAGTAATTTTGATGAGAGTTGTTACACCATCGATAAGATCACGGGGATCTTTCTCGACAAACTGAGATTTTGTGATGAGTTGGTGACATCCGAAGAACAGAAAGTGTATTATTACTATAATATGCTAAGTGCGGAGTATCGGGAGTTTGTGACTCCCTCGAAGTACGAGACTCTCACTGAAATCATTAATACTGCTCGAGAAAGGGAGATAGAGCTGAAGAAGCAAATAGAGAGAGGTGAAAGAAGGGCACAAGTTGTTAATCCAAGCCCTACGAAAAAGGCGCGTACAAGTGAGTCATCTAAGAAACAGGATGGGAAAGGCGGGTTGCCGAGCTGTAAGGTTTGCGGGAAAGGGCACAAGGGCGAGTGCCAGTTTAAAGATAAGCCATGTCCTATATGTGGGAAGACAGGGCACACGGCTGCATTATGCCCCGGGAAGGTGCCGGTGTGTTATAAATGCTACCAACTGGGCCACAAGAAATCGGAATGCCCGGAGCTAGTCGGGAAAAAGGATGGCAAGGATTCACATACAGAGACTCCAAAAGCAAAAGCCAGATCCTTCCAGTTAACCGCAGCCGAGGCGAATGTGGAACCCGATGTGGTCTCAGGTATATTTACCATAAATTCGATTCTCTCACATGTGTTATTTGATACGGGTGCGAATAAATCCTTTATTTCACATGGATTTATTCGACATCCTTCGTTTGTATTGATGAAATTACCTATGCCTTTAGAAGTAGAAATAGGTGACAGTAGAAGTTTTATCGTATGTGACGTGTATCAAGATTGTAAGATGAGTATCGATAGTGAAGAATACTCAATAGACCTGATCTCGATGTCGATGGGAGAATTCCAAGTAGTGGTCGGGATGGATTGGTTATCCCGACATCTCGCGAAGGTCGTGTGCTTCCGTAAGGAGATAAAATTAACATCTCCAAGTGGAAAACACGTTACCATCTATGGCAAGAAAGGGGGTAATCCCGTTATATGCTCAATGTTAAAGGCCAACAAACTGATGAGACGAGGATGTAGAGCGTTCATGATATATGCAAACAAACCAGACAAGGGATCGCCAAAGATTGAAGATGTACCGGTGGTACATGAGTATGCTGATGTATTTCCAGAAGATTTTCCGGGGATACCGCCTGAACGAGAAGTAGAGTTCGGAATCGAGCTGATTCCAGGCGCAAAACCTGTGGCCAAGGCGCCGTATCAGCTCGCGCCGTCGGAACTACAAGACTTAATGTCTCAGATTCAAGACCTGCTCGACAAAGGGTTTATTAGGCCGAGTGTGTCACCATGGGGTGCACCGGTGCTATTTGTGAAAAAGAAGGATGGGAGCATGCGCATGTGTATCGATTACCGGGAGTTGAATAAACTCACGGTGAAAAATCGATACCCACTCCCAAGAATTGATGACCTATTTGACCGATTGCAAGGTGCAAGTTGGTTCTCCAAGATCAACCTTAGAACTGGGTATCATCAGTTGAAAGTCAAAGAGGAGGATGTACCAAAGACGGCCTTCCGTACACGGTACGAACATTACGAATTCCTCGTGATGTCCTTCGGATTAACCAATGCACCCGCGACTTTCATGGACCTCATGAACCGGGTTTGCAAGCCGATGTTGGACAAGTCAGTGATAGTATTCATCGATGACATTTTGATATATTCAAAGAATGAAGCAGAACACTCAAGTCATTTACGTGAAGTGTTGGAGACGCTCAGAAGAGAGAAATTATACGCAAAATTCTCAAAATGTGCTTTCTGGTTACGAGAAGTGCAGTTTCTCAGGAAATTATACGCAAGTCATTTACGTGAAGTCAGTGATAAAGGGTTTATTAGGCCGAGTGTGTCACCATGGGGTGCACCGGTGCTATTTGTGAAAAAGAAGGATGGGAGCATGCGAATGTGTATCGATTACCGGGAGTTGAATAAACTCACGGTGAAAAATCGATACCCACTCCCAAGAATTGATGACCTATTTGACCAATTGCAAGGTGCAAGTTGGTTCTCCAAGATCAACCTTATATCTGGGTATCATCAGTTGAAAGTCAAGGAGGAGGATGTACCAAAGACGGCCTTCCGTACACTGTACGAACATTACGAATTCCCCGTGATGTCCTTCGGATTAACCAATGCACCCGCGACTTTCATGGACCTCATGAACCGGGTTTGCAAGCCGATGTTGGACAAGTCAGTGATAGTATTCATCGACGACATTTTGATATATTCAAAGAATGAAACAGAACACTCAAGTCATTTACGTGAAGTGTTGGAGACGCTCAGAAGAGAGAAATTATACGCAAAATTCTCAAAATGTGCTTTCTGGTTACGAGAAGTGCAGTTTCTCAGGAAATTATACGCAAGTCATTTACGTGAAGTCAGTGATAAAGGGTTTATTAGGCCGAGTGTGTCACCATGGGGTGCACCGGTGCTATTTGTGAAAAAGAAGGATGGGAGCATGCGAATGTGTATCGATTACCGGGAGTTGAATAAACTCACGGTGAAAAATCGATACCCACTCCCAAGAATTGATGACCTATTTGACCAATTGCAAGGTGCAAGTTGGTTCTCCAAGATCAACCTTAGATCTGGGTATCATCGGTTGAAAGTCAAGGAGGAGGATGTACCAAAGACGGCCTTCCGTACACGGTACGAACATTACGAATTCCTCGTGATGTCCTTCGGATTAACCAATGCACCCGCGACTTTCATGGACCTCATGAACCGGGTTTGCAAGCCGATGTTGGACAAGTCAGTGATAGTATTCATCGACGACATTTTGATATATTCAAAGAATGAAGCAGAACACTCAAGTCATTTACGTGAAGTGTTGGAGACGCTCAGAAGAGAGAAATTATACGCAAAATTCTCAAAATGTGCTTTCTGGTTACGAGAAGTGCAGTTTCTCAGGCACATTATTAGTGCGAACGGGGTGTTGGTAGACCCGTCAAAAATAGAAGCAGTGGCAAGATGGAATCCACCGAAGAATCCTTCGGAAATCAGAAGCTTTTTGGGGCTTGCGGGATATTATAGGAGATTTATACAAGATTTCTCCAAGATTGCTATGCCGTTGACCAAACTAACCCGTAAGGATGAAAAGTTTATTTGGGGCGAAGATCAAGAGAAGGCGTTCCAAAAGCTTAAGGAAAAATTGACCCATGCTC
Organism: Helianthus tuberosus; assembly: GCA_030545235.1. Classification (NCBI taxonomy): domain Eukaryota; kingdom Viridiplantae; phylum Streptophyta; class Magnoliopsida; order Asterales; family Asteraceae; genus Helianthus; species Helianthus tuberosus. Next base: position 156,137,929 of record CM060409.1, read on the forward strand.
CGGTATTGACACTGCCGGATGGAGTTGATGATATGGTAGTTTACTCGGATGTGTCGCATTCGGGTCTTGGGTGCGTTCTGATGCAACGAGGCAAGGTTATAGCCTATGCCTCGAGACAACTAAAGACTCATGAAAAGAATTACCCGACACACGACCTCGAGTTAGCGACGGTGGTATTTGCCTTAAAGATATGGAGGCATTATTTGTATGGGGTAAAATGTACTATCTTTATCGACCATAAAAGTTTAAAATATTTCTACGGCCAGAAGGAATTAAACGTGAGGCAAAGGCGGTGGTTAGAAATAGTCAAGGATTTCGATTGTGATATACATTACCATCCCGGGAAGGCTAATGTGGTGGCCGATGCGTTAAGCCGAAAGGTAGACTATACACCGATTCGAGTACGATCGATGCAACTAATTGTGACATCGGGTCTACTTGAACAAATTCGAAAATCTCAAGTCAAAGCAGTAAAAGAGAAAAATCTGAAGAAAGAAAGAATTGTGGGCCAGTTGAAAGAGTTAGTGGATGGTAACAACGGGCTAAGGACTCATTTTGGTAGAATGTGGGTCCCAAATTCGTGCGGAGTCATGACACTTTTACTTGTCGAAGCCCATAAATCTCGTTATTCTATCCATCCGGGGGCAACCAAGATGTATAATGATCTAAAGCAAAACTATTGGTGGCCTGGAATGAAAAGAGATGTTGTAAAGTATGTAGAGAAGTGCTTGACCTGTTTACAAGTCAAAGCAGAACACCAAAAGCCATACGGTAAGTTACAACCGTTGGATATCCCAGTTTGGAAATGGGAACAAATCACAATGGACTTGTTGACCAAACTGCCCAGAACCAACCGCGGATATGATGCTATATGGGTAGTGGTGGATAGATTGACAAAGAGTGCTCACTTTATTCCGATTCGTGAGACTTATACGTCCGAAAAGATGTCAGAGGTATATACTAATGAAATAGTAGCATGCCACGGAGTACCGATATCCATCGTGTCCGATAGAGATACTCGGTTCACTTCGAAATTTTGGCGCGAATTTCAAGAGCAAATGGGAACTAAATTGTTCATTAGCACAGCGTACCATCCACAAACGGATGGACAGAGTGAAATAACAATACAAATGTTGGAAGATATCTTATGGGCATGTATTATCGACTTCGGGGGAAGTTGGGATGTTTATCTATCATTGGTCGAATTTTCATATAATAACAGTTACCATGCAAGCATCGGTATGGCTCCGTACGAGATGCTTTACGGTAGAAAATGCCGAACCCTGGTGTGTTGGGATGAAGTAGGACCACGTGAACTTACACATAAAGACGTAGTCTGAATCACGAATGAGAAAATTGACTTGGTTCGAGCTCACTTGAAAGCGGCTCAGGATCGACAAAAGTCGTATGCGGACAAAAGAAGGAGACCGATTGAGTTTCAAGTTGGTGATAAGGTGATGCTGAAGGTATCTCCGTGGAAAGGAATTATTCGATTTAGAAAAAGGGGAAATTAAGCCCAAGGTTTATTGGGCCATTTAGTATCATTGAACGAGTTGGTAAGGTAGCATACCATCTCGAACTGCCCGAGGATTTGACTGGGATACATAGTACGTTCCACGTATCACATCTCCGGGAATGTCTAGCAGATGAAACCAATTATATTCACTATGACGATATCGAGGTGGATGATAGTCTCAACTACGCAGTAAAGCCGATTGCGATTTTAGATCGTAAGATGAAGAGTTTGAGGAACAAAGAAATTGGCCAAGTAAAGGTCAAATGGGAGCACAGGAAAGGTTCGGATACTACATGGGAATCCGAAGAGGATATGAGACGTCTCTACCCTACATTATTCGGTACGTCCTCTGGTTTCGGGGATGAAACCCTTTTAAGGGGGGGTGGACTTGTAACACCCCGAAATTTATAAAACTTTATATTAGAATTATAAAGTATAAAATAAACGAGAATAAGTTAACTAGGAAATAAATAACCCAGTTAATTACGAGTCTTGTGGTAATGTGTAGTGGGTTAAAATACCTAAAATAAGAACTAAACTATAGTCGAGGGACTTAAGTGTAAAACTTGAAACTTAAGGTTTTAAAACAAAAATAATCACACCAAACACACACAAAAGTGTGTGTCTGGTCGATCTCAACACAGTGGCGACACAAGACCTCCCTACCAAACCCTAGTTCAATCAATTTCTATCAAATTGAAGGCCATAATTAGTTCCAAATCGAGTTTCAAGCACGAATTAGCGATCACCTCGTTGAAGGGATCATAAAGTATGAAAATTTTAGTGTTTTTGATTCATCTCAAATTCTAGACAAATTGTGAAAATCGAAATTGAGCTTGATTATGTATTGTATAGATGAAACTTGTAATGAAAACAAGTTTAAGAATGAATCCTAGTTGATAATTTGCAACAATCTTGCTTAGAACTATGAAATTTGTGATAACCCACTCATAAGTTAAATGGGTTTTACTAAGTAGATGAACACAAGCATTATGATTGTTAAAATTTGTATTACTTGATTTCTCTATGATAATCTTGATGATTGCATGCATGCTTGACATGAAGGAATCGAAATATGTGATTGAAATTGGTAAAAATAACAAGTCATGAACTTGATTCTAGCTATGTAAAAATTAGACCCGCTAGGTGTTCGTCAAAATGCCTAAGTGAGGATTAAAATGTTAGAAATTGGATGGAAACGCATGTTTGATTTTTATAGCGAATTATGCGTTAAAGATTACGAAAAGAGTTCTAAATTGGTTGTGAATTGAACTCTTTAGGCAAAGAATCCGGATCGTCGAGTGGACAAGCCGGAGGGGATACGCGCTTGAACGGGGTGCTCTAAAGGTACGCGACTTTGGTCCCGTTACATTACGTATAAACATTTGGTTTTAGCTTGTTAATGGTGTCATATCGTAGTATAAGCGTTTGAAGTGTCATTGAAGTGGCGAAGACCATTCGACACTCAAACGGGTCAAAATATTGGTTAGAAATAGTTTGGCTTGACATAAAAGTGAGGATTTTCACTTGTCAACCAAACGGGTCAAAACTATGTCCTTATATCAATGTTGTGTGTAAAGGTTCGAAAACCTTATATTGCTCTAAGTGCTAGATAGCAATTTAGCAATGAATGGTTATACTTAGTTGAGTCTATGAATCCGTGTATCGGGTCGAATGGTAGAAACTAGTTGCAAGAATTTGCATAAAGTGGCAATGCTTGAAATTGTAGAAAACAAGCATGAAATTCGGATACGAGCGTAAAGCCATGTAATGGTACAGATACGCCAAGAATTTCAAGCCCAGGGAATGGGTAAACAGGATTAGAATGCCAAATCATGGATTGGCAAACATTTTGCACACATAGCTAATGGGTTGAATAATCGAAACAAGGATTCGGTGGACCATTCATTCATAATCTGGGTTTCGTTAAGAAAAATTTACATGGTTAGATCCGTAATTTAAATATGGACATATAGGAAAAAGAATCGGCTAAAACGGATATGTAAATAAAAAGTTATGCTAGTTTAACGTTTGGATTTTGAGAAAATTCGGAGCTGGGCAAATAGGCAGGTCCAGAAACTGGACCTGCTGGAAAACGTACTCCCCCGCGCCACACGACGGGGTTACACAGTTCCGCCGCGACACGCGGGGCCGCCCGCGGCACGCGAAAGTTTCACCTGGGTCTGGCGCGTGGCGCGACAGACCACTAATTAAGATTTTTATTTTTTTGTTATGCGTATGATAAGGGGACTTGCATATGCCTGTTATAACATTGTTAAAACTAACATTTGATGCGGTTTTGACCTTAGGTGATGCTCGTTAGTTGTGGATGTCGATCAAGCAAGGGAATCAAGAACCGAACACCAAATTTTGTAGCTTTCGTGCTAATCTAGTCTTGTCTAAAACAATGTCTGTTTTGTAAATACTATTGATTATCAAATGTATTCATTAGTTAGTTGGTTATGTTAAACACTATAATGATGTACATCCTAACTTATTAACTAAGTTATGTTAATTAAGCATTTTGGTTTTGAATGGTGCGTATTTTATAATAAAATATCAAATAAATAAGACGAGTGTTACATCTTAGCACTTCAAAACAATTTCGTGGTCTGTATTCCTTTAAGACAATTTAGGTTTTGCAGAAACCCTTAAAGTTTCTGTTGATGGTTGTTAGCCTTGGTGGCTATTTAAACAATTGCTATGTTTACAAACCATTAAGGTTTGTTTTGACTTATCTGAACATTTGGAAGCCTTTAAGGCTTGTTATCTTATGCTATTAATTTTCTGCTACTTGCCTTGTGTTGTGATTTTTGGATGTAGTTGTATATTTTTGTAAGGCAGCTTTGTTGGATGTTTGTAGCTTGAAGGCTTCCAGCTATTGCTTGTTTTTCATGACTTGGTGCTTTGCTTTGTATTTTTTATTTCGAGTTGTATACAACCTTTTATTGTTGTTGTTTTGCCCCTTCAGTTGTTTTTTATGTTTATGGAGTTGTCTTTGTGGGGTTTGTGTTGTCTTTATGTTTTTTATATCTTAAAGGGTTCAGTGCTGCAGTTACTTAGCCTTGGTATTTTTAACAAGAAGACATAGCACCTATCCTATCTATTTCTTTTCTTAGTTTGATTTTGGTTCGTAAGCCTGTTAATAATGATTTGTTTTCTAGAAGTTTTACAAGGCTTAAGGAACATTTCGTGTAGGCTGTTCAGACCCGTCTGTGAGACAACTTTGTTTTTTGATAATTTTATAAGTCTCATGGAGTTGTATTGATTTAGGAACTCACCCCTTACATAGGTTCATTCAACCCTTAAACCTATTGAGCGATATGGCTTGGGAGCTCATCCCCTTACATGGCCCTTGCTATGGAGTTTTTTGCTAGGTTCTCAACCTGATTTTAGGATAGAAAGACAAATTTGATAAAACATCATTATTCATTCAAGTGATATTGTTTTACAAAAAGGGAGCATGGGACAACTCTTGAAATACAACTTTTGAAATACAAACTAGACTTTCTTGATCAGACATGGAACCTTTTAAGGGTCTTGCCATTCCAATGTCTGGGAAGCTTTTTACCTTCCGCGTCGGCCAGTTTATAGGATCCACCCTTATGGGCTTCAAGGATTGTGTATGGCCCTTCCCACTTTGGGCCAAGTTTTCCTTGGTTCTCTTTTTTACTAGCCTCATTGTTTCTAAGTACGAGGTCCCCTGGCTTGAAGCGTTCATGCTTGACTCTTTTGTTGTAATAGGCTTCCATTTTTTGTTTGTACTTGGCTTCTTGAATGGCAGCTTGATCGCGTGTTTCTTCGAGGAGTTGTAAGTTCAACATGGTCTCTTTGTTGTTTGCTTGGGATCAATGTTGAGTGTTCTTTGAGTCACAACTCCTTTTTCAGCTGGAATCACAGCTTCTGACCCGAACACCAAGCTGTAAGGTGTTCTTTTTGTGGCTTGTTTTTTCCGTTGTTCGTATAGCCCATAGAACATTTGGCAACTCTTCGAGCCAATTGTTTTCATGCCTTCCCAATCGGGTCTTGATTCCTTCAACAATGCTCCAATTCGTTCTTTCAACTTGCCCATTGGATTGTGGGTATGCAACTGAGCTGAATACTTGAGTTATTCTGAATTCCTTGCACCAAGTGCTAAAAGGCTTCTCAGCAAATTGCTTCCCGTTATCCGTGACTAAGACTCCCGGCAGCCCGAATCGGCAAATGATATTCTCCCAAACAAAGTCAATGACTTGTTTGCCCGTGATTTTTGCAAGTGGTTTGACTTCAGGCCACTTGGTAAAGTAATCTATGGCCACCAATAAAAATTTTACCCACCTTTGGCTGGTGGGAATGGACCAACAATATCCATTCCCCATTTGTGGAATGGCCAAGCTGAAGATATTGGGACAAGATCATGTTTAGGGCTCTTGGGCACCGGTTCATGTATTTGACAAGCTTCACATTTTCTTAATTGTTCGGTGGTGTCTCGGTGCATGGAAGGCCAATAATACCCGAGATTCATCAGTTTAGCAACCACCGTCCTTGCTCCAAAATGAGCTCCACATATCCCCTCATGAACCTCTTTGACCAGATACTGGCTTTGTTCCAGGCCAACACATCTTAGTAAAGGTGCAAGGTAACCCTTTTTGTAGAGGATCTCACCTTGCAACACATACTGCCTGGATTTGATTTTAACCCTTTCAGCCTCTATTTGGTCACCGGGTAACTCACCGTTTTTGAGGAATTTCTTGATAGGAGTCATCCAATTGGGGCCTTCTTCGGTGATTACATCTTGAACCTCCAATTCTTGAATTGAGGGAGTTTTCAACACTTCCACCAATACCTTTTTTGTAAGATGGGCAAAGGTGAGGGATGCAAGTTTTCTCAAGGCATCTGCTCTCTTGTTTTGGAATCTTGGGACTTGTTTGATGGTACACGTCTGGAACGTGTTCATCAATTCCTTGGACTTTTCTTTGTATTTCTTCATGTTGGGCTCTTTTGCAACATAACTATCATTGAATTGGCTTGACACAAGCAACGAGTCTGTCCAGACCTAAAGCTTTTGAACCTTCATCTCTTTGGCTATCCTCAACCCAGCTATCAACGCTTCGTATTCAGCTTCATTGTTCGTGGTCTGGAATTCAAGTCGAAGAGCGTATGTGAATTCTAGACCTTCAGGGTTGATTAAAATGAGCCCTGCCCCTGACCCTTCAACGCTTGAGCTCCATCGGTGAAGAGCTTCCAAGCTTCAGGGTCAGAAGGTTCAGCAGTAGTTGTATTAACTTCCATGACGGGTTGCTTTGGGACTTCCATAGTGAAATCGGCCAAGACTTGGGTTTTAATGGCCTTTCTTGGAACATAGGTGATTTTGTGCTGACCCAATTCCACAGTCCATTTGGCCAACCGTCCTGAATTTTCTGGTTTTTCAAGCACACTCTTGATGGGTTGGTCGGTGACCACTTGTATAGGGTGTGCTTCGAAATACCTTCGAAGCCTTCTAGCCGTTTGGAATAGGGCTAGGGCAAGCTTCTCTATAGGAGGATACTTAACTTCGGCCAATTTTAAAGTTTTGCAGAAAAAATAGACGGGTACCTGAACTTTGTCCCGTTTAATGGTTAAGACCGCGCTTATTGCTTCTTCAGCCACCGAGAGGTAGACAGAGATCAACTCTCCTGTTTTCGGGGCTGCAATATCAGGAAGTGAAGCAAGGTGTAGCTTCATCTGGTTGAAGGCTTGTTCTGCTTCTTCAGTCCACTTGAAATCTTTCTTGTCAAAACACCCTTTAAGCGTTTTAAAGAAAGGTAAAGATCTTTCAGCCATTTTTGAGGTAAAACACTTCAGGGCTGCAAGCTTTCCATTCAGACTTTCTACTTCCTTTTTACTTCTTGGAGGCCTGGTTTCCAGAACAGCTTTGACTTTGTTTGGATTGGCCTTTACTTTGTTTTCCCACAACACGCCCCAGAAATTTTCATTCTTCAAACCCAAATGAATATTTTTCGGGGTTGAGTTTCATGTTGACCTTCCTTAGGTTTTGGAAAGTTTCTAGTATGTCGTCAAGCATTTGGTATTCTGTTTTGCTTTTGATTACCAAATCATCAACATATGCTTCCATGTTTCTGCCAATTTGACTAGCAAAAGCTTTGTTAACTAGGCGTTGGTAAGTTGCACCCGCATTTTTTAGGCCAAAAGGCATCTTTTGATAGAAAAAGATACCCTTGTCCATGTTAAAGGCTGTCTTTTCTTCATCCTCTTCTTTCATAAGGATTTCATGGTAACCCTTGTAGGCGGTGAGAGAGTCGACCTTGAGCTCAATCTCCAGCAAAGGGTAGCAATCTTTTAGGCAAGCCTTGTTCAAATCCTTGAAGTCGACGCACATTCTCCAAGAGTTGTCGGGTTTTCAAACCATGATTGGGTTTGCAACCCAGGATTGATACTTAACTTCCCGAAGAATTCCAGCTAGGACAAGCTTTTCTACTTCTTGGCATGCTGCCAAGCTTCTTCAGGGGCCAGACTTCGTTTCTTTTGGACAACAGGCTTGACATCGGGTGGTATCTTCAGCTCATGCTCAGAAATGCTTCGAGGGATACCCGTCATCTCCTCCGAGAACCGGGCAAAGACATCGCTATAATGTACCAACAACATTTCAAGGTATGAGAGGGTTTCTTGGGAGAGGCTTGTATTAACCCTTATCCTTTGCTTAGGATATTTGGGGTTTATGTTTGTCACTTTCATTTTTTTGAACTTTCCCCTTCAACCATGTAGGCCTCTTGAGTGGGTTGAAGGGTTGCAATCCCCCTCTCAGTAGGGAACTTCACCGTGCCATGACCAACAGAGACAACCATGTAGAATGCACATTGTCCCGGCCTCCCTATGATGACATCATAGTTGGAAGGTATATTGATAACCACGAAGGTGAGAGGTTGAACTCTTTCCATCTTGCCTTCACTGAAACGGACATCAAGGGTAAGTTTCCCTAAAGGCTTGAGGGGTATGTCGGCAATACCTTTTATATAGGTTCCAGACGGTTGAAGCTTTAAACATTCCTCGTTGCTCAAACGATTGAAGAACTTTTCAAACATGATTTCAGTAGCTGCACCAGTGTCTTTGTAGGCTTTGCTTGTCTTCAGTGTACCCACATTTGCTTCAAACCAAGGGGTTTGAAAGTGGATCTTTTTCCGACGGCGGGAAGCAGACACACTGAAGCTCCCAAGCTTCTAACCGTTGTCTTTTGTGGAAAACCTTTTCATCGAAGTCCACCATGTTAACCTCCTTGCTTTTACCCTCGGCTATCTTGTCCCTCACCCCTTTTACCAAGTGGGCTAGTTCCCCAGACTTGACAGCCTCCTCAATTCTCTTTTTGAGTTGAAAGCAATCGTTAGTGTGGTGACCCTTTTACTCGTGAAATTCACAGAACTGGGTGGAATTTTCATTACTTTTACTCTTGGGTAGAGGTCGAGGAGGTCAGAAGTTTTGTTTTACTTCCGCTGTAGCAAGGATTTTCTGTGGGGTTTAGGTAAGAGCTGTAAAGTTTACGGTCTTTTCCCTGCTCGGAGGGTTCCGACCTTCAGGCCTTCGTTGCTTAGAACCTCTGGGACGCCTATCATAGGGATGGAAATTCCCTTTCTTCCTAGCGGGGCTGTTACTTCACCAACTAGATCCCCTTTTTCTCTGCTCCTTTATGTCTACAGCCTCCTCTCCTCTGATGTGGGCTTCAGCCCTTTCGAGAGCTTCTTCCAAGGTCTTGGGTAGGGACTTGTCGAAATCCCTTATAAGGTATTTGGAGGTAATGGCATTCATAAAACCGGCCACTCTCATCTTTTCATCTGCCCCCACATACGTTAGACCTTCCTTTTTATACCTTTCTATGAATTCTCGAAGGCTATCGTCATCTCGTTGTTTTATCTGGAAAATCACCGTGGCATCTTTAACGTACCGCCTTTGCTGTGAGAAATTGGCTAGAAATCCTTTTCTCAGGTCATCGAAGCTTCGAACACTTCTGGCTGGTAAATCGTTGAACCATATTCAGGTTGATCCTATGAGGTTCTGCATAAACATGAGGCAACATTCAGGGTTTGACCCTTTCTCAATCCTAGCAGCACTAGTAAAGATCTGGAGGTGATCCTCCGGATCTTCGGTTCCGTCATATGTCTTGATATAGGATGGCATCTTGATTTTCGTTTGGAAGTCATAATCGGCGATCTGCTGTGAGAAGCATGATAGGTTGCTTGGTATATATGGCTTGGCCAAATCCTCTTCTACCCTTGCACCCGTGTTGTTGTTGTTGTTCCCTTGGGTGGCCAGCGCTTGATTAATAAAGTGCTGCCAAGGGAATATGGCCATCATCTGAGCCATCATTTGAGGCATAAGGTTGAAGCCTTGAAGGCTTACAGGTGCAACTGGGCAGTTTATCCCTAAAGGAGTGCTCATGACGGCACTTCGTGCCAAAGGGAGCATAGACAAAGGTTGTTCCCATGTAGTTGTGGCCGGGGGTGGAAGGCTTGCAATAGGAGATTATAGCAGCTGATCCAGAATTAGCTCATACCCCAATGGCGCCGGTTGCAGCTGGTTAGGAAGAAAAAAGGGGAAACGTCGTTGGATTTGGCCTCGTGTATATGTATGGATTAGGATTTGGAGGTGGATGGCTGGGACCAGCCTCATTCCTGGACATGGTTGGTTGTGAGCTCGTGAAAGGAAGAGCTGGAGGCCCATGGGACAACGATGGCTCTGGCTCGTCATAGTCCAACCGAATCCTTACTCCCTTGTCTCTTTCTCTACTCACGTATTGGTTAAGGAGAGACCTTAACTTTAGAAAGTTATTGGCGACCCCTTCAGGGGTAAGGTCAACACGTGATGGGGTGTTAGAGGCACCGACGTTAGGGGATGGAACCCCTGATCGAGACGGAGTCGGCGTTTGGAAAGTGAGAAACTCGGGGTATGTTGCTCCAGTAGGAGTGCTTCCTGGTGTTGAGAAGGAAGTTGTTATAGCCACATGAGTTTGGCTAGTGCTTAGGGTAGAGGTATGTGGGACTTGATTTACCTCTCCCGGAGATTCACTTTCCGACATGATGATTTTTTAGAGAATGGAGCTACACTACTAGGTCTTTTGAAGAAAATAAGTGGCGTAGCCCCACGGTGGGTGCCAACTTGTTGATGCAATAAATACAAGACCAATGATAGTGACTAGGCTGGTTAGGCAAAAGGCTTGAAGGGTTCCGGTTTGGCTAACACAGGTCGTGGGGTCCCCCCACGTTTGCAAGACGTGGAGAGAGGTTCACTAGTTATATTTTGTTGTTTGTTCAAGATCCTCAGCTGAAAGATGTTCAGCTTCGAATACAAGAGCAACTCGATTGTGTGTGTTGAATGTGAAGAAAAGAGACTTGTATGGAACAAGTACTCGAGAGACAAGAAGGAAGATCAGAGATCCCTACAGAATCAGGACTGATCTGGAATGTTTGAAATGCACTTAATGAAGTGTCATTTATAGAGGAAGAGATTGCTCAAAGGGAAAACCTTTGACTAGTGAACCCTGCTTGCAGTGGAGGACTTACCCTTTTAGGGGTTGAAGCGTTTGGACCTGCGGGTAAAAGACTACACCCTATGCACACGTTTTGCTTTTGCGGCTGGGAGAGTTGTTCAAGTAATCAGTGAAGTGACTGATTACTGTACACGTGCTGTCTTAGTTCAGTTCCCGGGCTTTAAACTTTTGAACCTTTTAACCCTTCAAGCTATCATGTATTATCATTCATTTTATTGAGGTTTGAGCTACCCCCGTTATTAGTATCGGTTTTGCTTGTTACAGTACAGATTGATAACTATAAAAAATGAATACTAATACTAGTCGGTACCGATTTGTTTGGTCGGTATCATTGGGTTTGTTACGGTACCGGTACTTTGTATATTTACGATACCAAAAAATAATTATTTTGAACACAGCTCCGTTTTCAATAAGGTTTATATTATTGAGAAAAAAAATAAATACAATGCATATTAGTTTTTTTAAGTTACTGAATGCAGGTTTTAGGGGAAAATAAAATTGATGAAAATTAAAGAGAAAAATGCCCGGATAGTCCCTGTGGTTTCGCCTTTTTTCACATATAGTCCCTATCTTTCTAAAACTACTTGAATAGTCCCCAAGTTTTCGACTTTTGTTCTCGGATAGTCCCTGGGTCTAACTTCAGTTACTTTTCTCAGTTAAGTGGGTGTTGAAATGACCAAAATACCCTTTCCTTAAAAGGCCAAACCATAGGGACTATCCGGGCACCTTCTCTTTATAAAACCCATCCACCCTTCATCTTCAACATTAAGAAACCCTAATACCCACACACTGCTTCTCTTTAAATCCACTACCAAACACCCCCTGCCTCTTGTTTTCCCTACCGACGAGCACAAGGGAGTCTGACTGGACTCCGGTGACGGGTCTAACTAGTTAATCGGCCGGCAAGACACCCCAAACACCTCCCCTCGTCGACAAAACGGACCACCACCGTCCGGTGGTGGTGAGCGATGGCTGCGGAACCAGAGAGACAGAGAGGAAGAGAGAGAGAGAGAGACCGAAGAGAGGGAGAGAGATGGCGGAGGTTGGTGAGTGGCGGCGGGTCGCGGCGGTTTCATTCAAACTGATTTCATTCAGATCTGATATACAATTCAGATCTGAAACACATCACTGTTTCATTCAAACAATCGAATCTAAGTTGTTTCTACATAATTTTCGAACATAATCAGTGAACTTTGTTTCGGTGAAATCGAATGAGTTTCGATTGATTTTTAACGTGTCTAGGACTGATTTGAATGAGTTTCGGTGATTTTCGAACTGTTTCGGTTTGTTGATTAAGAGTTTCGGACTAATTCGGTTTATATCGGATCAAATTTGTTCAAGTTTCTGTGTGAATCAGTGTTTTTGATCGAAGTTTTGAGATTTCAAAAATTATAAGACAATTTTAAACTGTTTACATACTGATTGAACAACTATATTTGAACGAACTGATCTGAATCTGAGTTGCTGAAAGAAGCTGGTGTCGATTCGTATTTCGATCTAGTTTCAGATTGTTTCGTTTGAATTTCAGACAAATTCGGTTGATTTAAGACAAATTTTGATGTGTCGTATGTGCTTTTCGAACTGATTTCGATTGATTTTCAGAGAGTTTCAAGTTGATTTGATCTGTTTCGGATCAAATATTGTTAGTTTCGGACTGATTAAAAGATGGTGTTGGTGTCCCGCCTGAACAATGGTAAAAGATGGTGGTGAAAAGACGGCGTCTGAACACCGATAAGGTGTCGGCACCGGAGATGAAACAACTATGGAGAAGATCCAACAGGTGGAGAAGAAGGGTGGGTGTGGGGGGATTTTATAAATAAAAATGAAGAAGGTGCCCGGATAATCCCTATGGTTTGGCCTTTTAAGGAAAGGGTATTTTGGTCATTTCAACACCCACTTAACTGAGAAAGGTAACTGAAGTTAGACCCAGGGACTATCCGAAAACAAAAGTCGAAAACTTGGGGACTATTCAAGTAGTTTTAGAAAGATAGGGACTATAGGTGAAAAAAAGCGAAACCACAGGGACTATCCGGGCATTTTTCTCAAAATTAAACGGGTTAAAAATTTATTAATTATAGTATAAGGGGTGAAATTAAAATTTTAAAAGTTATAATAATAAATAAAATGTTACTCTTCATCGGACGTCACACATGGACAATTTCAAGATTACTAAATTTTAATATGATAAAAAGGCTACATGGAAAAGTAATTGATGATTGTTGGGCTATTAAGATCGTCACATCATTTGAGAAGACGGATTAGAGGAGAAGATCCTATAGATGGGGTTTAGACCCCTTTTATATAGGTTGTTAGGGTGTTTATGGGTCACTATATGTCTGCTCTAACCCGTTATACTTTGCAATTATTTAAAATCGTCCAGGAAATCATCTAAAGATTACATTCAAATTTGAAGAAAGACATGGTTACATTCAAATTTGAAGAAAGACATGGTTATGTAGAGAAATGAAAAATTCTTAAATGACAAGAACCATGTATTGAAATATCCAATAACCAAAGACTTGATAGAACTGACTACTTACACACATATGTCTATCATATAAAAGGTTCAATATAAAATCATTGGAGCAACGCATAGGGGTGTGTATACATGTGTTTACTTCTTTTTTTTTTTTTTTTTTTTTTTTTTTGTGATGCGGGATTGTGTTTACATCCTGCGTTGAAAATCACCATAACCAGTAAGACTTTTGAAACAAGGCGTATGAATATATATTTTTTATGTGGAGATCCTCCTCAAAGGCAACCACGAATTAAGGAGCACGATCAAACATCCATTGTTAAACCTAGGATTCAAACCAGAGTCATGCCACCTGACCCAACCACATCTGAGCTAAATCACACCTCTACCAGGGGCGGACCTATGTACATACAAGGGGCAACGCCCGCTACCGCTTGGCGCTTCGGCGGTAGTGTAAAATTAGTGTAAATTTTGGAAACATTTGACGTCTTTTCGATTTCGTTACCGCTTATTTATAAAACGTTACCGCTACGAACGAATCCTAGATCCGCCACTGACCTCTACTAGCACTTGATAAATAATATTACTTGGCCCACTTGTGTTACATATAAGTCCACAAGACCATCATCATCTTCCTTAGAAATGAAGCAAACCATGGCCACCAACAATTAAAGCTTTGGTTTGTCTTACACTTAGCACCATTTAGTATTCATATAATTAATCCAGTGGTTGAGTATGTACATCTTAATAATGATGTTAGCTTATATATATATATATATATATATATATATATATAGGATTGAGTTAAAATAAGAACCACTCTCAGTTGTAAGAACTGCGAGAACCACTTTCAACCAATCAGAATATGCCAAGAGAAAGGGTATATTGGTCATTTACCCAAAACATCAAATCCCCCCTCTCTCTTCCATTAATGATACCTGACACCACCATCTCTCTCCATATTCTCTCTCTTCCAAACTTTATTATCTCTCCTATAAAACTCCTCCCCTTTATCTTCTCCTGTGTAAAAGAAGCTTCACCAGTCACCACCATCTCTCTCATAATTTGATCTCACCGGCGATATGTGCGCCGGTACTCCGGCGCCCAGCATCTCCGACAAACCCCCCAAAAACCCACCGAGCTCCATCCTTTCCGTTCACCGGCGACTTCTCCGTCACACACCACCATCCTCCTTCTCCCCGTTTTACCAACAACCTCACCCTACAACCACCTCCTCCCTCTTTTCCGGTAACTGATTATTCAGCGACGCTGTTCTCTGTGTTTCTGGTAACTTATTTTCCAGAGACGAGCTCCGGAGGTGCGGCTCCGGTGGTTTTTCAGCAGCATCGATGAATGGTGTGAGTCCATTTTATTTTGTTTCTTTTCTTCACCTTCTTCTTTTCAGATCCGTTTGAATGAGTTAACTATCCGATTAGACTTGTGGTTGCAGGAGGTGGTGGTTGACAGTTTGGGGGGGGAGGGGTGTTGATGGTGACGGTGGTGTTTTTTATGGCCGACGGCGGTGTTGATGGCGAAAGGGAGTGGTGAGTGGTGGGGTTGCAGGTATCATCATGGGTGAATCTGGGTTTGAATCTGGGTTTGATTCTGAGTGGTGGGGTTGCAGGTATCATCATGGGTGAATCTGGGTTTGAAAGATATGTTTTGGGGGGTTGATTTTGAATTCTTGATTCTGTTGATTTTGAATTCTTGATCTGTTTTGTGATAACTGCACTTGTTTGAATGTTTTTTGAACGGATACAGGGTTGCTTGAATGATGCATTTGTATTCTTTGATTATGTGGGTTTTGATCGGTTTGGATTTGGGGAGGCGATGATGAAAAAAAACGTTGATTTTGATGACGATGGCACGGCAAAGACGGTGGAGGGTAGGTTTTTTGAACCTGCAACCCCATTTTGCAGCCTTTTTTATTATCAGAAAATCGGAGCCAAACCCCCTTTTTTTTTTCGAGATACGCTTTTGTTTTGATGTTGTTGGCTTTTTATATTTTTTTCCCTAGTTGATGACGATAACAATCTATCTGAGACACCTACCGAGTTTGTAAAAAAAAAATTGTTAAACCGTAAACTTTTTAAGATAAACCGTAAACTTTTGTGTAAAAAAAAGTTTTTGAAAAAGTAAAAAAACTTAAACCGTAAACTTTTTAAGATAAAACGTAAAATGTAAAAATTTTAACGTAAAACGTAAAATGTAAAAATTTTAACGTAAAACGTAAAAAGTTGTACGTAAAAACTTTTTTACATAAACCGTAAAAAGTTTAACGTAAAACTTAAAACGTAAAAACTTTTTTACGTAAACAGTAAACTTTTTAACGTAAAACGTAAAAAGTTTTAGGTAAAACGTAAAAAAGTAAATTTTTTTTTACTAAAACGAAAAAAACGTTAACGTAAAAACGTTAACGTAAAAAACCGTTAACGTAAAAACCGTTAACGTAAAAAAACCTGATTTTAAAAATGTTAACGTAAAAAAACAATTAAGTAAAAAAGTAATTAATGAATATGACAAAAAAGGTAATTTAAAATTAATATATATAAAAAGACAAAAAAGACAATTTTACTTATATACCCTTAAAGAATAAAATATTAAAAACATAATAAGACAAAAAATACTTAATATTATTCTTTATTACTTTTAATCTCATTCATCCATCTACTTGATCTAATGGCCAGAAAGTGGTTCTCGCGGTTCTTACAACTGGAGGTGGTTCTCATTTTAACCATCCCCTATATATATATATATATATATATAGGATAAATTACACTTTTCGTCCTTAATGTTTATATCAGATTGCAATAGATAGCCTTTAACTTCAATAATTACAGTCACAATCCTTTATTTGGAAAACATATTACACCTTACGTCCTTTAGCACTAACCAAGTTATAATTTTCAGTTAAATATAGCATGTGCCTTGCACATGAGGGTATGTTAGTAATTTTACCTATTTTATTTAAAATATATCTTATTTTTCCTTTTATTTTCACATCCACACAACCTAAAATCTTATCCCCTTTCTCTGTCTTCTCCCTCATGTCTCTCTCTCTCTAGCAAACCACCTGCTCCACTCCAATTATCATCCAACCTACCAAATTTTAAGGCAGACACCATCCAAATCCACCTTCTCATAAAATCCAACTGTTCATCTTCTACATTTCTTTATTAACACTCTGTTCAACAAATGCCCAGTTGAAACCCAAATTGATTCGTCGGAGAAAACCGAAACTCCGGTCAGACACCCAAAACAGCAGTGGTGGAAGAGGGCGGAGGAAACTCCGGCTGCGGAAGAGAAGTTGACGATTGGACTTGCGGCGGTAGAGGGTGTCCGAATTCGGTCACGTTTGTCTGAAAACACCGCATGTGAGCTTGAACTGATTTCAACTTTCATGATGTATTGATGTTATCATCTTAGTTTTGCTGGTTGTTTCTAAACAATTTTGGGGATATCATTTTGCCTGTGGCCGTTAGTGATTTTGCTTGTTTTTCCCTCAACAACCCAATCAAAAGTAAAAGGTGAAAATAATGCTGTTGGTGGTGGGTTATCAATCTGAAAAAGAAATTACAGATGACATTTAATGCCCACCTCAGCTCATAAAGTGACTATCAACACATTCAAATTGTTGGGTTATCTCATATTCAGATCAATGGTGGATGATGGATTTGTTGATGGAGGTGATGATTGAATTCAAAGAGGGTTGTTTTCAAATTAGGGGTTTTGAAATCTTGTGAGATAATCTGTGAATTTTCTTCAAATACGGATCTTTATTGGATTCAAGATTGGGGTTTGTAGTAGAAGATTCTTCCCCAGATATATTTTTCTTTTTCTAAATGTATATTTTATTAAGTAAATAGGTAAAATTACACAATTACCCTTAAGTGAATAGATTTAACAAAAAAATTTAACCTAGTTAGTGGTAAAGGACGAAATGTGTAATGAGTTTTCCAAATAAAGGATTGTGACTGTAATTATTGAAGTTAAAGGCTATCCATTGCAATTCAATACAAACATAAAGGACGAAAAATGTAATTTATCCATATATATATATAGGATATGGATCATGTGAGAAGTAGTAGGCTAAATGAGAAACTTGAGAAGCATTCTGGACCACACATTTTCCCTAAGCAAAAAAATGCAAAAAAAAGGTGAAAAAATGCAAAAAAAAATTTTTGGAAAAATCGCAGCTTTTTCTTTAAGATTAATTTTTTATTTATTTATTTTTTTTTTGGATTTATACACATGTGTATATTGTTAATCTTTTAACTATACATACATGTATATTGTCAATTATACATATATGTATATACATGTTTAAAATTGAAAAATAAATGTTATTTAGGGTTTAGCATTAGTATTTAGGGTTTGGGGTTTAGCTTTATGGTTTAGGGTTTAGCTTTAGGGTTTAACATTAGGGTTTAGCAATAGTATTTAGGGTTTAGCATTAGGGTTTAGCTTTTGGGTTTAGCATTAGGGTTTAGCTTTTGGGTTTAACTTTAACTTTTGGGTTTAGCTTTATTTTTAGGGTTTAGCATTAAGGGTTTAGCTTTAGTGTTTAGTTTTAGCTTTTGGGTTTAGCATTAGGGTTTAGCTTTAGGGTTTAGAATTAGGGTTTAGCTTTAGGGTTTAGCATTAGGGTTTAGCTTTAGGGTTTAGCTTTAGTGTTTATGGTTTAAGATTAACAATATCACATTTTTTCAATTTTAAACATGTATATACATATATGTATAATTGACAATATACATATATGTATAGTTAAAAGATTAACAATATACACATGTGTATAAATCCAAAAAAAAAAAAATTTAATCCTTAAAGAAAAAGCTGCGATTTTTCAAAAAAAAAAAAAAAAAATTGCATTTTTTCACCTTTTTTTTTGCATTTTTTGCTTAGGGAAAATGTGTGGTCCAGATTGCTTCTCAAGTTTCTCAAATAGGGTGGACTTCTCTTAGGATCCCTACCCTATATATATATATATATAGGGAGCCGCTAGAATGAGAACCACCACGAGTTATGAGAACCGCGAGAACCACGTGCCACGGAGGGGCGTTGACCACGATTTTTTTTTACAACTAGATACGTATATTTTAACAACATTCGTAAAAAAAAATTTCAAACGGCGCGCCCGAATGGGTAGTTTTTTACACCCAAATCGCGTATATCAGCAGCTGTGTTTGTTTTCTGCGAAAATGGAGGCCATGCGGCCCGCATTAGTTTTCCAGTAAGTCAAAGCGGGCCGCCCGGGGGTGGCTTATCAGACACAAAGTTTCAAAAGTTTACAAATTAGCCCCCGAACTTGGCTATTTTGGTGTTTTTGGGACTTTTAGGGACCATTCTTGCCATAAAAGTATATTTTAAGATAAATCCAAGTATGGGGAGTATAAACCAAGTATAATCGAGTGTAAAAGTATCATAATCAAGTGTCGTTTATGTTCAAAACACGTTTTGGGCATAAGTTTAGTTTAATTACAAGTTTAGCACATAGTTTCCAAGAATAACGATTAAACATCAATTGATTCACCGTTTCGAACATACGAGCATATATAAAGTGTGTTTAACATATTTGTAACAAAATAAGAGTTTTATTCATGATTCAAGTCTCGGATTTTGCATTGCTTTTAATGAAAGAACGATTACAAGACTTCGAAGTTTCCAAAAATAGTCTTACAAACGATGGTTTCTAAATATAGAAAGTATGAAAACGCGGGGCGTTACAGTCTCCCCTCCTTTAGGAAATTTCGTCCCGAAATTTATTCAAGAGGTAGACTTGAAAAGTTTTTGTAAAAATTTGAGACTTGAAATTTTGAAACATTTTGAAAGGCACAAAACTTAGGAGAGTGACAAGGTAAATTTGTGAGTGTGTTCATTGTTTAAAATGATTTGAGGTATCTAACATAGTTGAAAACATGTAGGTGCGTATATAGGTGCAGTGAGTCTAAGCAAGTTTGAATAACTTAAATTGGTGATGTATTTAAAAAGGTGACGTATTTAAAAAGGTGACGTATTAAGGAAGGAGATGTTGACAAACGGTTTGTGTTTTGATGGGACGTGGTAACGAAATCGCATTTGTAGAAGATTGTTTATTGAGTGAAACGAGAAGGTTTGGCACTTTAGGTAAAGCATTAAAGGTATACTAAGTATAGTTACACAAGAATCCAAAATAGGACGACTATTTTATAGGTAGCGAGGTAAGTTAGGACTCGAATGTTTAAACAAGCTTATTTGCGAACGAGATTTGTATGAACTAAAAGGATAAGGAGAATAATACGAGTATAGAATGAACGAATGACTTTTAAAGAGTACAAGTATGAGAATAGCATAAGTGTTGGATATATGAACGTAGTATGTTAAGGATGAAGTCTCGTCATGGATAATCGGATATAATGCGTTTGTGAGTTGTGTGAAGTTGTATTAGGTCCAAAAGGTCTGCAAAACACTGAATTTCTCATGGCACGTTTTACGAAATTTGGTAATACGGTGAAAACACTTATATATAGGAAGTACCAGCGGCGTATCCACCATGTTTCGACCATGTTACGTCCGTTTCGTATCCGGTGTCATGTTACGTTCCGTGTCTTACCATACACAGTAGTACACTCTATGGTTCTCATACGCCTATCACTATAATCCCGTGTGCACCCGTGATTATATTGATCGTCGCCTGATCCGCATAGCTTGTACTAGTTGTGTATGAATTAGGGTATCCATAATTGGAAAACTAAGAATGTGCACGTGTAAGAATGTAGCATGTAAGCAAGTCCATGTTTAAGTATGTATGGGACCCACGCAAGCGAATCACTCAGATTACGCTCGCGTATGGGTACGAATGTATGAGTATGAAATGAAAGTATGAGCATCAAAGTATAAGTTTAAGTATGAATATGTACGCAAGTATGTGTATCAACATAACACGTACAAGTAGTATATGTATATGTATAAGCACGCAACGTATGAGTATAAGTGAAAACATGAAATCTATGAGTATAGGTAAAATCATGAAACGTATGAGTATAAGTATGAATACGATTATAAGTATAGGCATAAAACGTATGAATGTAAGTGTAGGTATGAATATTTAAATTTACGTATATAGTGTATGTTGGAACATCACGGATTTAGGTGTATAAAATCGTCCAAAAGGTTAAGTATGTAAATACGAATGATTATAAGTGGATTGTTACGTTAAAACGACTAAAACGTGTAGGACGATACGTGGGTATAGTTGTTTAAATGAAACGTTGAGTTTATCGTATCAAAATTAGATTGAGCTTGGTTTGAAATGTAGAATATAGTTGCATATGTAAAAGGATATAAGGTACTCATTGGTTAAGCATAATGCATTTTGTAAAGAATGGAAATGCTACTTTTGTTTTAAAAGAGTTTACATAATCCAAGGATGGTCGGTCTCCAAGAAGTCTTCTTGCCCACTTGTTTTGTAAATTGGGGTAGGAAAAGGGTTTTCAATCAAAAGTAAGTTCATTTCATCAAACAAGAAATTATGAATTTAAGAGGTTCTTGTGAAAACGAGGATCCTTAGAAAAGAATTTTAGTGAAAAGGACTTAGTGATTGTTAAAAGTTCTAACAAATGATTTGTTGATGTTAAAAAAAGAGTCTTTGGTAAAACGAACATATAACATCCATAAGATCTTATAGGTGTGAAAGAAAGGTTGGTTTGATCCTCCGATTGAGAATGAAAGTCTTTAGTTTGGTGATTTATGTCATAAGTGCATTTTAGTGATTAAGCTGAATATGAAGTTTATGGGCAAGAGATTCCTTGGACCGACTAAATTGATAGGTAGCATTGCGTAAGGTTTGAAAATTTGTGTAGTAAAACGTTTAAGACATGTTTAAGAATCTCGTGTATAAGAGTTAAGTGAAAATAGGTTGTAGGATAGAAAGTACGCTTGATAAAACAATGTATTTTGAAATCGTATACGTATGTATCTTGAATAAGGATAAATAATTTAGGTATAAAACATGATCGAGTTTGCATAATAAGATATTTTGAAGAGACGTTTTGGTAACGATCACCTAGGTAAGGGAATCACCCCTAACTCGTTGGTGATGTCGTTTTAAGAAAAGGGGAGTGGAGTTAATTGTCAAGGTAAGGAAATCACTCATATCTCGATGATATGTCTCCACCTTTCGTTACAAGAAATATGAATTTAAATTACATGAAATCATGCATATGTATAAATGTATGGAAAAGATTCAATATGTTGTGTGTGTGAATAGAGAATATCGAAAGTAAATTTGAATTTGAAAGATTGCATCATATAAAATAAATAATAGAAACACACGTTTGATTAAAATTCGGATGGTTCCAAAACGGAACTTTTGACTAACCAAAGTGGTCGAAAAGTCTTTCGAACTTGAGGAGCATGCTTTGGCCTAATAGGTGAAATACTCTCGCCGACAAGTCGGTTGACGGTATTTACCCTTCCAGTTACTACACGTCCCCAATTCAATTGAAATTTCGAGACTTGGCGGGATTAATGAAAATCAAGGAGTGGAACTAGTCGACAAGGTGCGGGTTTCACCCCTAACTTGGCGATTTAGTATCCTAAGTGTGGTTGGTACTCGTCGGGTCAAAAGTTAATTTTGACACCTTGACGAGGGTCCACTAGAATTTGAAATTTGAATTTCTCCATCAAGGTGTGGATTTCACTCCTAACTTGGTGGTGAATTTCGTGTAAGAAAGAAAGTAGAAGGATCGAGAGTCATTCACCAAATTGTGGATTTCACGCCTATTTTGGTGAGGTCGTCTCATTTTTGTAATATGAGTGTTGTCGGATTTAGAATAATCGAGTAAAATGCATAAGGGAAGCGTATGTCAAAGGAATACACAAACAAGTATGAACACATAAAAAGAATGGTACATAAATAATGAAATGATAAAACAAGTATTAACACATAATAAAACAAGCATTAATGCATAAGAATAACATGTCAAATATTACACATGAGTGACATACATGTTTAAAAGAGTATAAATAAGAAGCAAATAAAGTATCATGTAGTTGTTCAAGCAAAACATACGAATAAGGCTCTAAAACTATAGACTAGGTTAAAGCATTCCTACTTTTCCTAATTCCCTATAGTTATGGCTCTGATACCAATCTATCACACCCCAACCAATGGCGGAAACATCGGGATGAGACGAAGTGTGAAGATTGCTCGAGACATCATAACGCTAATTGTGACAATAGAATTAAAGATAAATTGATTTCTTTCATAAATAAATGTTACAATACATGAAAGTTGAAATACAACATGTTAAATACAAGAAAAACAATACGACAACAATTATGACATTTATACAATGTATTTGACCTAAACGTCTATATGTGTATCTAGGCATCAACGCTACTTCATTTCATAGCATCATCATCCTCAACCTGTAACATGTTTAAAATAAAGTTCAATGCAAAAGCAAAGGCGAGTATACAAGTTTGGTACGTACATAGCAAAAGATAAGTTTTGAACAATTCCTCATAGCAAGCATGTGATTCAAGATAAACATAAAAACATGGTATGTGTCTAACATATCAAACCAAGAAAACGCAATATGCTCATGACATAACCACAAGTTACGGGCGGCGGGTCGTTAATCCTATAGCGCTACACATGTCACGGTTTGGCTCGTACAAGTTAATGATAAGTTCAACACATAAGATTAATCCAAGTTTAAAGTATCAAGCCATCACGTATACAAGCATGTTAATAAGAATGTTCATGTGTTTAAGCAAAAAGTTCATGTGTAAGTTGTTGATAGATAAACATGTTACACCCCAAAAGTGGTAAAAGTAAAGAGGGGAAAATACGAGTATACTCACAAAGTTTGCATATGCTTTCCAATTATCCAATTATTGACGAGTTGATGAGGTTAAAAGATTGAATGTGTAAGGGTTTGAGTTCAAGTATGCTTAGAGTCGAGATTCGGTGTTTAAAACAACATAAAAATAAGATATGAGAATAACATGTGAAAATAATTATTTTCAACACATAACACTTGTATGACACTTGGTAACTACAAGGGTTATGATAATGTTTTCATGGGTTGAACACCCATAAGAATCATAACAAGGTTTAGGTCTTAAATGATGTTCTACAACTTTAACATGTAAACACTAGTTCAACATCAAAGGTTCGAATGAGTGTGTATATATATATATATATATAGGTTAAGTATTACATATTATTTAGTCCAATAATTCAAGTAGGAGGTAGAAGATTAGGATCTTCATTTAGGCACCTCGAGTATCATAGATGTCATGTATGGGGTAGGAAGACAAGCTTCCATTTAGGAACCCCTTGAATGTTCACCACTTCTCTTGATGTAAAAACAACCAAGGAGGGTCACGAACTAGGATTAGTATATTATAACAATCTAACTAAGAGAAATCATCAAATCATGTGAGGATTGTATGTTTGGAACAACCCAAGTTGTTCCATAATCACTCTACATCAAGAACTAGCTCGAACATGACTTGTGGGTCAAAACACCCTAACAAAACAGAAAGTATTTGAGGTTTTAACCTCTGATTTATAGTGTCTCAACCATGTTTTTAAGCTTAACCAACCATAAGAGGGGTTGTAAGCATTAGGACATTGGTATGAGATGTGTTAGACACAAGTTTGATGAAGTTTAAATAAGTTTGTAAGAACATAAATCAAAACAGAAAGTTTTTGGATCATTTCAGGGGATTTCCAGGTCTGATTTCTCCAAGGAGAAGTCAAGGAATCATACCCTATGATTATCCAAGCAAGTAGGAAGAAGAATCGAGTGATTTCGTGGAGAAATGAGCAAGTTATGCTCACTTTGGTGCAAGTGTATGAATCTGTCCGAAAATGTATATTTGCAACTGATTTGAGAGTGAATTTGTGAGTTGTAGAGAGTTGTGAAAGTGTAAAATGGTGAGGAGAAGGTGTATATTTATAGTGGGAGAGTTTGAGTGTGATTGGAGGTGTTTAGAGGTGGCTAAATGGTGATTGGGGAGTGTTTAGAAGTTGGATTTCGTGCCATAATCGCGTATATCAGCAGCTGTGTTTGTTTTCTGCGAAAATGGAGGCCATGCGGCCCGCATTAGTTATCCAGTAAGTCAAAGCGGGCCGCCCGGGGGTGGCTTATCAGACACAAAGTTTCAAAAGTTTACAAATTAGCCCCCGGACTTGGCTATTTTGGTGTTTTTGGGACTTTTAGGGACCATTCTTGCCATAAAAGTATATTTTAAGACAAATCCAAGTATGGGGAGTATAAACCAAGTATAATCGAGTGTAAAAGTATCATAATCAAGTGTCGTTTATGTTCAAAACACGTTTTGGGCATAAGTTTAGTTTAATTACAAGTTTAGCACATAGTTTCCAAGAATAACGATTAAACATCAATTGATTCACCGTTTCGAACATACGAGCATATATAAAGTGTGTTTAACATATTTGTAACAAAATACGAGTTTTATTCATGATTCAAATCTCGGATTTTGCATTGCTTTTAATGAAAGAACGATTACAAGACTTCGAAGTTTCCAAAAATAGTCTTACAAACGATGGTTTCTAAATATAGAAAGTATGAAAACGCGGGGCGTTACATAAACCCCCCCCCCCCCCAAGCTAAAATGCTAAAAACTAAACCCCCAAAAAACCTAAAAAAATCTAAAAAATCTAAATTATTTTTTAAATATTTTTTATGCTCAAATATCTACTTTTAGTGGCCAAAAAAAAACTTTTTTTTTTAAATTTATTTTTTTTATTTTTTATTTTTTGCTTCGAAAAGTAGCGATTTTTATATAAAAATATTAAAAAAAAAATTTGTGTGATTTTTAGCTATTTTTAGGCATTTTTTGTTGTGTTCACATTGGTTCTCGCGGTTCTCGCAATAAGATGTGGTTCTCGCATGATCTTCTCCCTATATATATATATATATAGGAAGCCGCTAAAATAAGAACCACCTCCAGTTGTAAGAACCGCGAGAACCACTCTCAACCAATCAGAATATGACAACTCAAAGGGTATTATGGTCATTTACCCCAAATGTCACCCTCTCTCCTCATTTATAAAATGTCAGTCTCTCTCTCCTCATTTATAAATGTCAGTCTCCTCTCTCCTCAACATATTTTCATCCCTGTTCTCCTTCATCCCTGTTTGTGAGTTTGTGAGTTATCTCCCCACACTCTCTCTTGCAAATCAAAAGAAAAACCCTCCCCCCTCCGATCGCAACCCACCACCACATCGCAACCACCGTCCTCCGATCTCTGTCTCTCTGCTTGTACGAGGTCTCGATGACACCACAATGCCACCGCCGCCTGCGGTGGTCTCATCTCCGTCTGTCAATGTTGCAGCCGCCAAACACCGCCGCTGAGACACCGTGCCGCCGTCATCCGAGAGATTAATGGCGATGATGATGTGGAAACCCACACATGAGCCTTGTTCTTCATCTGAGAGATTAATGGCGATGATGATGTCGGTGGTGCCGGCGTTGTTGGTGGTGCCGGTGGTGCGACGTCGGTGGTGCCGGTGTTTGAGTGGTGGCTAGAGGTGGTGCCGGTGATTGAGTGATGGCTATCGGTGGTTGATTTGTTGGTTTAAACGGGTTCAGGTTTGTTTTTCGGTTGTTGATTGTTGGTTTGATCTGTTGGTTCAGGTTTGTTTTCGACTGTTGATTTGTGTGTTGATTTGTTGGTTTAATCTGTTGATTTGTATGTTCTACTGTTCTTGAATCTGATGGTGGTATGTTGGGGGTTTGATTTGGGTTTGAATATGTTTGAATGATGTTCTGGTTCCTTTTGAATATGTTCTGGGTTTGAATCTGGGTTTGAATGATGTTCTGGTTCCTTTTGAATATGTTTGAATTTGGGTTTGAATATGTTTTGAATCTGGGTTTGAATATGTTTGAATGATGTTCTGGTTCCTTTTGAATGTTTAAATCGGTTGAATATGGTGCCTTGTTGAATCGGCTGTGATGATGCAAAAAAAAAAAAAAAAAAAACTAACGATTGCACGGCAAGGATGGCGGAGGGTAATGTTTTGAACCTGCAACCCCACTTGCAGCCTCTGATTATCGGAAAATCTGAGCCAAAACATCGTTTTTTTTCAATAATCCTCTCGTTCTTTTGATTTTTTGAGGCGTCGATGATGATAACAAAGTATCTGAGACACCTCCCGATTGTGCGATTTTCTGGGTGCGTTCGTTTTTGTGTAAAAACGTTTTTGTGTAAAAACGTTTTTGTAAAAAAAAAGTTAAACCGTAAACTTTTTAACGTAAACCGCAAACTTTTTAACGTAAACCGCAAACTTTTTATCGTAAAACGTAAAAATGTGAAGCGTAAAAAGTGTTACGTAAAACGTAAAACGTTTTACGTAAAACGTAATTCGTAAAAAGTTTTACGTAAAATGTAAAACGTAAAAAGTTTTAACGTAAAACATAAAAAGTGTTTTAACGTAAAAAGTAAAACGTAAAAAGTAAAAAGTTTTACGTAAATCGTAAAACGTAAAAAAATTTTTAGTAAAACGTAAAAAACGTTAACGTAAAAAACCTGAATTTTAAAATGTTAACGTAAAAAACCGGCGCGTAAAACGTAAACTTTTTAACGGAAAACGTAAAACATAAACTTTTTTAACGGAAAACGTAAAACGTAAACTTTTCAAACTTTTAACCTAAAATGTAAAAATTAAATCGTAAAGCGTAAACTTTTTAACGCATAAATGTAAAACGTACTCTTTTATGTAATTTTTTTAACGTAAAATGTAAAAAACGGCGCGTAAAAAACCGGTCGAAAAAACAGGGCGTAAAACGTTCCGTAAAGAAACGCTCGTAAAAAAACGGGGCGTAAAAAACGGTTTACAAAAATTATCATTAAAATCTGAATTTAAAATATTTGTTTAATATAAAATTCTGTTTTTTAATAAAAAGTAATTAAAGAATAGGACAAAAAAGCAATTAAATATAATATATATAAAAAGACAAAAAAAGTAATTTTACTTAAATACCCTTTTGGATTATAATATTAAAAACATAATAAGACAAAAAATACTTAATATTATTTTTAAATACTTTTAATCTCATCCATCCATCATCTTGATCTAATGGCTAGAAAGTGGTTCGCGCGGTTCTTACAACTGGAGGTGATTCTCATTTTAGCGGTCCCCTATATATATATATATATATATATATATATATATATATAGTGTGAGGTTCATTGGGGAACACTAAAAAAGTGGGGAACAGTAGGGAACCGACTCAAACGAACTCTGATTGGACTCATTCCAGCGGCGTTGGAACCGGCTCGTCGAACCCTAACTAGGATCTCTTAACCCTAAACCCTAAATCATAACCCCTAAACCCTAAATATATTAGGGTTTGGCTTTTAGGGTTTAGCTTTAGGGTTTAGGGTTTAACTTTAGGGTTTATCTTTAGAGTTTAGCTTTAGGTTTAGCCTTTAGGGTTTAGCTTTTAGGGTTTATAGTTTAGATTTTACGGTTTAGCTTAGGTTTTTGCCTTATTTTTTAGCTTTAGGGTTTAGAGTTTAGGAGTTAGGATTTAGGGTTTAGGGTTAAGAGATCTTAGTTAGGGTTCGACGAGCCGGTTCCAACGCCGCTGGAATGAGTCCAATCGGAGTTCGTTTGAGTCGGTTCCCCGCTGTTCCCCACTTTTTTAGTGTTCCCCAATGAACCTTCCCCTATATATATATATATATATATATATATATATATGAGACCGCTAAAATAAGAACCACCTCCAGTTGTAAAAACCGCGAGAACCACTTTCTAGCCATTAGATCAAGTAGATGGATGGATGAGATTAAAAGTATTTAAAAATAATAGTAAATATTTTTTTTCTTATTATGTCTTTAATATTATAATCCAAAAGGGTATTTAAGTAAAATTACACTATTTTGTCTTTTTATCTTTATTGTTTTTTATTACTTTTTGGTATTATTATATTAGATATTTATTTTTTTTAAATAGTTTTTTTATTAAAACATGTTCAAATTCATATTTTTCACTGATTTTTACGTTTAACGTTTTACGTTTTTACGCCCGGCCTTTTTCACGCCTCGTTTTTTGACGCGCCGTTTTTACGCCCGGCTTTTTCACGCGTCGTTTTTTCAACGCGTCATTTTTACGTTTTACGCCCCGGTTTTTTACGTTAACGTTATTTACGTTTTACGCACCAGTTTTTTACGTTTTCCGCCCCGGTTTTTTACGTTAACGTTTTTTTACGTTTTATGTGCCGGTTTTGTTACGTTAACGTTTTTTACGTTTTTAAGCGCCGGTTTTTTACGTTTTAGTAAAAAAAAATTACGTTTTACCTAAAACTTTTTACTTTTTACGTTTTACGTAAAACTTTTTACGTTTTACGTAAAACTTTTTACGTTTTACGTTAAAAAGTTTACGGTTTACGTCAAAAAGTTTACGGTTTAATTTTTTTTTACAAAAACTTTTTTACGCAAAAACGAACGCACCCAGAAAAACGCAAACTCGGTGAAGCGTCTCAGATATATTGTTATCATCCTCGACTAGGGGGAAAAATAGAAAAAACCAACAACATCAACACAAAGTGTATCTCGAAAAAAAAGGGGTTTGGCTCAGATTAATAGATATTCAAAAGGCTGCAAAAGAGGGGTTGCAGGTTTAAAAAACCTACCCTCCACCGTCCTTGCTGCGCCATCGTCCGTTTTTTATCATCACCGCCGATTCAAAAAGGCACCAGATTCAACCGATTTAAACATTCAAAAGGAACATGAACATCATTCAAACCCAAAAGGAACATGAACATCATTCAAACCCAGAAGGACCTTGAACATCATTCAAACCGATTTCAACATTCAAAAAGGAACTTGAACATCATTCAAAACCGATTTAAACATTCAAAGTGACAGTAACAACAAACCCAAAATGTCAGTAGCAACAAAATGACAGTAACAACTAACCCAAAAAGAACATAATTAAAACACAGATCTAACACCCACATAGTTCACCGGTTCACACCCCTCCCCATCCACCCCTCCACCCATCATTCACCGCCACCACCACCTTCGATCCACCACAACAACCCCCCTTCACCCATCGTTCACCGCCACCAACATCAAAGATCGGGACCAAAAAGGGGGCATAATTTCCAATTTCAGTCAAAAGGTTTGACCATAATTTACATAAAAAAACCAGAGACACAAAATCCGAACCCAAAAGGGTGTGGTGTTTGGGGGTAGCCGACAACCGAGGGGGCCTAATTTACAAGATCAGAACCATAATTTACAATTCAACAAAACCCCTAAACAAAATGAATGTTCTAGGGCCGTTAGAACATACCGTTAAAACCCGTTTTCCAGATCGACAAAGAGTCTCCGACAAATGAAGCATCTCCGGCCATCACTGGTTTCGACACCCCCTTCACCCATTTTCAGATCGACAAAAGTGTCTCCGACAAATGAAGTGGTCGTCGAGGTGGTCTGCGGTGGTAATCAGTCAGCGGTGGTTTAACGAAACACAACAGGAGGTGATAAAAGGTGGTTGCCATGGTGGTAGCCAGCGAGGAATACGGTGGTCTGCGGTGGTAATCAGTCAGCGGAGTGGCCGTCGATGGTGAACAACGATGGGTGTGGTGGTTGGTTTGAGTTTGGATTTGGGATTTGGGATTTTCTCCTTATGCAGAAGATTTCGCACAGGATGATGAAGCATTTCAATAGAGAGAGAGAGAGAGATGAGAAATGGTGTCTCAAGATAGAGAAATGTCTGCAACTATAAAGGCAGACAGTAGAGAAAGGAGAGATAAGAGATTGGACATTTAAAGGAGATGACCAAATTACCCTTTATTGTGATTGGTTGAGATTGGTTCTCGCGGTTCTTACAACTGGAGGTGGTTCTTATTTTAGCGGCTCCATATATATATATATATAGGATTGAGTTAAAATAAGAACCACTCCCAGTTGTAAGAACCGCGAGAACCACTTTCAACCAATCAGAATATGCCAACAAAAAAGGGTATATTAGTCATTTACCAAAAACATCAAATCCCCCTCTCTCTCTCTTCCATTAATGATACCAGATATTTATAATCTCTCCATATTCTCTCTCTTCAAAACATTATCATCTCTCCTTTCCATTTGTGTAAAAATCCATCCTTTCCATCTGTGTAAAAGAAGCTTCACCACCATCTCTCTCTCATAATTTGATCTTACCGACGACCGGAGCCGGATGTCAGCCGGTACTCCGGCGCCCAGCACCTCCGACAAACCCCCCAAAAACCCACCGAGCTCCCTCCTTTCCGTTCACCGGCGACTTCTCCGTCACACACCACCTCCTCCCTCTTTTCCGGTAACTGATTATTCAGCGATGATGTTCTCTGTGTTTCCGGTAACTTATTTTCCAGAGACGAGCTCCGGAGGTGCGGCTCCGGTGGTTTCAGCAGCATCCAACTCGGGTGAGACCATTTTATTTTGTTTCTTTTCTTCACCTTCTTCTTTTTTAGATCCGTTTGAATGATTATCCGATTAGACTTGTGGTTGCAGGAGGTGGTGGTTGACAGTTGGGGGGAGGGGTGTTGATGGTGACGGTGGTGTTTTTGATGGCCGACGGCGGTGTTGATGGGGGGGGGGGTGTTGATGGCGAAAGGGAGTGGTGTTCATGTTGAATCTGGGTTTGAATGATGTTCATGTTGAATCTGGGTTTGAATGATGTTTCATGTTGAATCTGGGTTTGAATGATGTTCTGGGTTTGATGTTGAATCTGGGTTTGAATATGGGTTTGATGTTGAATCTGGGTTTGATGTTGAATCAGGGTTTGAATATGGGTTTGATGTTGAATCTGGGTTTCATGTTGAATCTGGGTTTGAAATATGTTTGAATGATGTTCTTGTTTCCTTTTGAATGTTCAAATCGTTTGAATATGGTGCCTTATTTTGAATCGGCTGTGATGATGCAAAAAAAAAAAAAAAAAAAAACTGACGATGGCGCGGCAAGGATGGCGGAGGGTAGGGTTTTTTGAACATGCAACCCCACTTTGCAGCCTCTGATTATCGGAAAATATGAGCCAAAACTTTGTTTTTTTTCAAGAATCCTCTTGTTCTTTTGATTTTTTTGAGGCGTCGATGATGATAACAAAGTATCTGAGACACATCACGAGTGTGCGATTTTCTGGGTGCGTTCGTTTTTTGAGTAAAAACATTTTTGTAAAAAAAAAAAAGTTAAACCGTAAACTTTTTAACGTAAAACGTAAAAACGTAAAACGTAAAAAGTTTTTACGTAAAACGTAAAACGTAAAACGTAAAAAGTTTTTACGTAAAACGTAAAAAGTTTTCCGTAAAACATTAAAAGTTTTAGGTAAATCGTATAACGTAAATTTTTTTTAGTAAAACGTAAAAAACGTTAACGTAAAAAAACCGGCGCGTAAAACGTAAAAAAACGTTAACGTAAAAAACCGGGGGCGTAAAAAACGCTCGTAAAAAAACGGGGCGTAAAAAAACATGGCGTAAAAAAAACGGGGCGTAAAACGTAAAAAAACGTTAACGTAAAAAACGTTCCGTAAAGAAACGCTCGTAAAAAAAAACGGGGCGTAAAAAAACAGGGCGTAAAACGTTTCCGTAAAACAGGGGCGTAAAAAAAAGGGCGTAAAACGTAAAAAAAGTTAACGTAAAAAACCGGGGGCGTAAAACGTAAAAAACCGGCGCGTAAGACGTAAATATCGTTAATGTAAAAAACCGGCGCGTAAAACGTAAAAAAACGTTAACGTAAAAAACCGGGGCGTAAAACGTAAACGGGGGCGTAAAAAACCGGGGGCGTAAAAAAACGTTTCCGAAAAACGGGGCGTAAAACGTAAAAAAACGTAACGTAAAAAACCGGGGGCGTAAAACGTCAAAAACCGGCGCGTAAGACGTAAATATCGTTAATGTAAAAAACCGGCGCGTAAAACGTTAAAAAACGTTAACGTAAAAAACCGGGGCGTAAAACGTAAAAAACCGACGCGTAAAACGTAAAAAAACTGGGGCATAAAACGTAAAAAACGACGCGTAAAATGTAAAATAACGTTAACGTAAAAACCAAAAAAACGTTAACGTAAAAACTTTTTACGTTCCGTAAAGAAACGCTCGTAAAAAAACGGGGCGTAAAAAAACAGGGCGTAAAACGTTTCCGTAAAAAAACGCTCGTTAAAAAACGGGGCGTAAAAAACGTAATATAAAAATCTGTTTTTTAATCATTAAAAAAAATTATCATTAAAATCTGAATTTAAAAATATTGTTTAATATAAAAATCTGTTTTTTAATAAAAAGTAATCAAAGAATAGGATAAAAAGCAATTAAATATAATATACATTAAAAGACAAAAAAAGTAATTTTACTTAAATACCATTTTGAATTAAAATATTAAATACATAATAAGACAAAAAATACTTAATATTATTTTTAAATACTTTTAATCTCATCCATCCATCATCTTGATCTAATGGCTAGAAAGTGGTTCTCGCGGTTCTTACAACTGAAGGTGGTTCTCATTTTAACCATCCCATATATATATATATATATATATATATATATATGAGAAGGATCATTACAGAACACTAATTATTGCGAGAACAAAAAGAACAACTCTAAATCACTAAATTTTGGGATTTAAGGTTCATATTTCTTAAATTTTCTGCTTCTTACATTCATATGTGTATTATACATACATAAAAAATCATATATTTTCTGTAATGATCCTTCTCATATATAATCATATAAAAAATCATATATTTTCTGTAAAAAATCATATATTTTCTGTAGTGATTTAGAGTTGTTCTTTTTGTTCTCGCAATAATTAGTGTTCTGTAATGATCCTTCTCATATATAGGGGAGGGTTCTATGCAAAACACTAAATATTGCGAGTATACGTAGAACAAAATTAATCACTCATTTTTTTCAATCCTTAAAACCTAAAAAGTAAATAAAAATGTCATAAATGTAAGATTTATTGTTTCTCACACTAGAATTTAAAACAAAATATGAAAAATCTTCAGGTTTTAAATAACCTACACACATGTAGGTTATTTGTAGGCTAAATTACCTACATGTTTGTAAACTATGAGTTGGGAAAATTTTCAAGGAGGTCAAAGATGAGGTTTATATATATATACCTTTGGCAATTGGAATGCTGTAAAAGAATTATAAAAAAGAATGTAAGTAAACTTGCATTGATGATAATTGATAAGTGTCTTCCTAATATGGATTGCACACCATCATACCCATCCAATTTTTTTATGCTCAATCAACATTCGTACATGCTTTTCTATATATAAACCTCATCTTTGACCTCCTTGAAAATTTTGCGCTTGGTTTTGTTGTGAGAGTACTCGAATTTCATTTAAATAGTTAATATACATATAATAAAAGGCGAGAGGAACCAAACCAATATCTGTGGTGGCAAAAAATGAACAAGTTAGAAATATTTGCTTTCGCTAAGGTCACGTGACAAGAAAAGTTGTTTATAACATAATTCACGACTATTTATGTTTGTAGTTTGTACCCTATGTACAAAAGTCGGAGCAGTATGTTTATTGTTGGAGATGAAGTCACTCGTTGGGATAGCACTAGGGTTTTCTATATTTCTTTCAGGGAAAGAAACGAGATAGGGTTAAATGTTTGCTAATCAAAATGTTGTCTCTTGTTTTGTGAAATGGAAGTCCGGGAATGAAACGAGATAGGGTAAGTGCTTGCTAACCAAACAAGAGAATGTTGTCTCTTGTTTTGTGAAATAGAAGGAAGTGTAGAGTTCTCGTCTACTCTCACTTTATCGTGTTAAAAAAATCAACTTATTTTCCTAACAACTTTCATAGCTAAGGAGCTAAGGACGTAAGGTTGGGTGTGGTCAAGAGAAGACAACTCCCGACACCATACGAGAATAATTAGGCATGTGTTGGTAAGTATAACCAGGGCCTGCCCAAGCTCAAGTATTTTAAGGCTTGGGTTTTGGGCCTCAAAATGAATAGGACCTCCAACTTAAAAAATAATATATATGACTTTTGGGCTTGACTTTATCTTTACACATACACAAATAATATAAAAATATAAAAAAAATTAATTTTGCCAACAACAAACCTTTTAGTTTATTTTGCCGGTCCCAAGCCCGCGTAAATGAGGGTTTTTCTCAAATAGTGTTTTTTTTTTGGAAAAAGGGCATCGAGTTTTTAATTTGCTTTAGGTCACCAAAATAATTGAATCGGCCCTGGGTATAACCCATTTAATAGACATGTCGTTTTAGGTTCACATGTATAACCAGTTTAATAAACAAGTCATGTTTTGGTTTGCCTTATTTAACCCATTATATATTCGTGTAGTGTTTAGGTTATTTAAAATTAAGAGTAAATTACAAGTTTTGTCCTTTATGTATGTCCCAAATTGCAGGCGCTGTCCTTTGTCTTTAAAATTGATGAGTTTTGTCCTTAATGTTTGCAAATCTTGCACGTTATGTCCTTTGCCCTTAACTTGGTTAGTTTTTTTATGTTAAATCAGATCATGTACTAAGCACATAAGGGTATAATTGTCTTTTCATCCTATTAATTAAAAAACACTTAAAAAAAACAAAATACAATATACATATATACATTCATCTCTCTCTCCGATCTACACTTTTCTTTCTCTCTCTCTCTACTCATCTCTCTTACCAGGCACCACAGCTTCCATCCAAACCACCATGACCACCACCTTCTAGCAGCACCACCACAACCTCCTCTATACTACACCGCCCCCAAAGCCACCACCAACAACCATCAGCGCCACCACAACATGTTTTCTCCACTCCCGTCGCCGTCGCCATCGCTACCATCTCCGCCCCAACTCAGATTTCTTATCTCTATCTCTCTCTCTCACACACACAGAGTCGTCGGCGAACTCAGATTTCTTATCCGGTGGTCACATTTGCAGTGATTTGCTTTTTGGAATTATGATTTCCGGCGAACTCAGATTTCTTATCTCTCACTTTACTACAGGTACTTTTCGTACCAGATTCGGTTTTCCTTTTCAATTTGTTAGAAACTAGCAGGAGAAGTTTTTTTTTTCAATTTTTTTTTTCAATAGGGCAAAACTCCCACCCTAATTGCTTTAATTCATATGGGTATTGTGGCAATTTTGACTTTTGAAGTCAATGTTCTGACTTTATTTAGGATGTTTGATAATTGGTAGTTATAATTTCTGGGTGTTTTTTCTGTGTCTTGAAAATCCCCTTTTGTAGAGTAAAGAGAGGAGAAAATGATTTGGAAATTGATGCAAATTTGAAAGTTTTAACTATGTTGGTAGTTTATAGGTTTATATAGTCTTTGTGTATTTGGATTTCTTTGAGGTTATGTTTTTGGTTTGATGGTTTTATGTTTTTATGTTTTGGATTTGTGTTGCAGAAAAAAGTATTCTGCTAAAGAGATTCAGGAACTGATAAAAGGAGAAAGAAATGTACCATTGGTTATAGATTTTTATGCAACGTGGTGGGTTGGCCGTGTGGGGGTGGTGCAGTGGTGGTGTGGTAGTGGGTGGCGGCAGGTGGTCATGAGGGTGGGAGAGAGGAAGAGTGTTTCAGATGAGAGAGAGAGAAGAGAGAGAGAGAGAGAGAGAGGGGGAAATCAGATGAGAGTGAGACATTTTATTTTTTGATTTTGTACAAAACAGTCCTTCATTAAAAGTTTTTTACACAATACCCCCTAAGAAGGTGAAATTACCAAAATACCCTCATGTGCCTTGCACATGATCAGTTTTAACAAAAAAAATAAACTGGGTTTGCCCTAAAGGACATAACGTGCAAGATTTGCAAACATTAAGGACAAAACTCATCAATTTTAAAGACAAAGGACAGCGCCTGCAATTTGGGACATACATAAAGGACAAAACTTGTAATTTACTCTAAAATTAAACGAGTAAACCCATTTAAATATTTTTACAATGTCTATTAAAAAGATATAAACCTTGATTCAACTCGCTGACCCATTTACAACTTTATCATAAACTTGTTTACAATTTCATTTACAGCCCCTTTGACCTTTTTAGATAAGGTTCCATGGTTTTGATAGTATTTGGTTTGGTTGATGTCTTTTCAAACTTGTTTACAATCCCTTTGACTTTTTTAGATAAGGTTACATGGTTTTGATAGTATCTAGTTTTTTTTTTTTTTTTTTGAAAAGTAACTTTCATTCACAACTGTCGACCTAAACCGGGCCGACGAACCAACACAACTACAAGGTTACATATTTACAAAAGAGCACCAATCCTTCCATTCTACGTCTTTAAATTTCGATCTACTCGAGAACCAAAGAAATCCTAACGCTCTGACCTCACTTAAAATTTTCTCATTCCTAACCACCGCATTAGAGAATTTAACGTTATTCCTAGCTCGCCATATACTCCAACAAACAATTCTAACGATACCTTGAATCGCTTCCTTCTTTCTATCAGAGCCGATAATTTCGTTGTGGATACCGAAGAGATCTTTTACCGAAAAAGCGAAAACTTGAGGAATTTTACACCAAACTGAGATACCGTTCCAAACTATAGCCGCTGAATGACATGCCGTAAACAAGTGTTCAACAGACTCCTCGGCCGAATTACACAGTGAGCAAAGAGCGTCTCCGACTTGAATGTTCCTATTCTTTAGCGCTTCCATTGTAGGGTTGCTTTCTGTAACCGATCTCCACAGATGAATGTTAATTTTAGCTGGCAACCACTTGACCCACTCCATAATGTAATCCTCCCTTTGACCAGTTTCTGAGAGCAAAAGTTGCTTAACCGATTTAACCTTAAACATACCGTTAGTATCAGGACTCCAAGACCAGCGATCTGCATCAGCCGAGATATGAACACTTGACAGGAGGTTAACAAGCTGATTGATACTGTCCGTCAATTCTGCAGGTAAGGCAGCCACATTCCAGCTCCAGTTCAGCGTCATTTCACTATAATTACATTGAATCCTTTCAGCAACGCAACATTTTTTATTAGATTCCTTAGAAAACAACTCGGGAAATCTGACTTTAAGAGGTTCGTTTAAGATCCAAGAGTCTAGCCAGAACCTGATATCTTCACCATTACCGACAATGCCTTTAATGAGATTCTTTAAATGGACTCCTCCCGCCTTTGTGTTGATGAAAGTTCTCGCAATGTTGTTCCAAGCCCCACTTAACGTTTTTTTGAAGGGAATACATTCCCATCCGATTCTACTGGTATGAAGCGCCTCTATCACTTTTCTCCATAAGTTGTCTTTTTCCGATTTGTAGCGCCAACCCCATTTAGAAAGGAGAGCGATATTGACCTCTTGAAGCTTAGATAAACCAAGACCTCAGTCTTTCTTATGCCTCGAGACTTTAGCCCAAGCCACCCAATGCATTTTCCTTTCTTCCGAGGAACCCCCCCAAAGAAATCTCTTCATCATGGACTCCAAATCTCGAATAACTTTTTTAGGAGCTTTGTAGAGCGAGAAATAAAAAGTTGGAAGGCTTTCCAACACCGATTTAATAATAACCACCCTACCTCCAATGGACAAAAGATGTGTTTTCCACTTAGCAAGCCTTACACGGAAAGCTTCATACACCGGTTGCCAATTACTAACACGGTTCATATTCGCACCCACCATCAAGCCGAGATACTTAAAAGGCGGAGACCCGGCCTTACAACCCACCTCATTCGCCATGTCTTCACATTCCGCTGAACTCGTTCCAATACCATAAAGCACTGATTTCTCCAAATTGATTTTAAGGTCCGAACATATAAAAAAGCAACGGAGAACTCTAACAATATTAATGACTTCTTGTTTAGACCACTCCCCTACCATGATAGCATCGTCCGTGTACAATAAGTGAGAGATAGTTGGTCCGTTGTTAGGTAATACTATACCTTTTACAAGACCTTCTTCTCTAGCACTATGCATCATACAAGAAAGCGCCTCCATTACCACCAAGAAAAGAAAAGGAGAGAGGGGATCCCCTTGTCTCATACCTTTCTCACATTTAAAAGTATAAGTGGGCGCCCCATTAACTAAAACCGAGGAACTAGCCGATTCAAGAATGCCCATTATCCAACTACACCACTTAGGCGGGAAACCCATTTGGTGTAGATTATTGACCACAAACTTCCAATTGACGTTATCATACGCTTTCTCAAAATCAATCTTGAGAATGAAAGCTTTAGATTTCTTTTTCCTACTCCAAGAAATAAGTTCGTTGACAATTAGAGGACCGTCCAAAATATACCTACCCCGAAGAAATGCCGATTGGGATTCCGAAATAATGTTGTCCATAACCTTCCTCATCCTGTTAGCGATGACTTTGGAAACAACCTTGCTAATCACACCAACCAAATTTATGGGTCTAAAATTTTCTAGGGAGACCGGGTCATTTATCTTAGGAACAATGGTAATAAAAGACGCCCCATTCCCTAAGTTGATTTTCCCGTTTTGGTGAAACCAAGCAAAGAGACGAGAGAAGTCGTTCTTAAAAAGATCCCAAAAGGTCTTGATGAATCTAAAATTCATCCCATCCGAACCCGGAGCCCTATCATCCCCGCATTCAAAAACCGCCGTTTTAATTTCTTCATTCGAGAAATCTTCAACCAAAAAGGACTTCTCGGCGTCCGAAATTTTTTTGATATTATGACAAGAAAGTTCAGGTCTCGATTGGAAACATTCTTTAAACCTATTGCGAAAAAAGGAAAGAACCTGTTTTTTTTAATCTTGGTGGGCTTACTACACCATTCTCCATTAATGCTGAGGCCATGGATAGAATTGATAGCTTTCCTGTTGTTAACCATAGCGTGAAAGAATCTAGAGTTTTCGTCACCATCCAAAGCCCACCTCAGACGAGCTCTTTGCTTTAGATCCGAGGCTTTTCTGAATTCTTCCTCTCTACTTACTCTTTTATTTTCCGCCATGATCCATTCCTCTTCCTCCGAGAGATCCCTTTCTTCCATTTCTTTCTCTAACTGTTCTAGATCCGCGAGAGCCGTTTTAACCTTCTCCCCCTCATTGGCTATGAAATCATCTCTCCACACCTTAAGCGCAGATCTAATCTGAGCAAATTTTGTTGTAAGACATACGTCTGGAGGGTCATAATTACTGAAATTCTCCACCGCCTCCTTAACCGTATCTTCAAATCCAGGTTTCCCGATCCAAGAACCAAATACTCGGAACGGACGGGGTCCAAAATTCAGATCGACCACTTCGAGCAGAATCGGACAGTGGTCTGATAATCTACCGGGAAGAACTCTCACACACGAGGTGGGCCACTTATTGAAAAAACTGGAGCAGACTAAGAAACGATCTAGTTTACTTAGTTTCTTCCCGTTATCCCTAATGCAAGTGAATTTGCGGTCCTGCATAGGGAATTCAAGCAATTCACTATCGAAGATGAACTTATTGAAATTTTCTGCGCAAACCTGCTTGAGCTTGGATTTCTTTCTTTCCTCTGGACTTCTGACTGCATTAAACTCTCCGGCTAAAACCCACTTCCCTTCAACGAAATTAATAATACCTGAGATCTCGTTCCACAGCATCAGTTTCTCAGCTGACCTCTGAGGAGCGTACACATTAACCAAATTGATCTGCTCTCCACTGCTGACCAAAGATCCTTTAATGACAAGGAAATGTCTTTTCTTGATCACCACTTCAATCTTTAAGATTTTTGGATCCCAAATCCAAATAAGACCACCTGAGAGGCCAACCGCATCCACTGAAGCAAATTCAAAATTTCGATTCCCCCAATATCCAACTAGATCCGACACACCCACAGACTCTGCCTTAGATTCCTGAATCGCAACCACACCAATTCTGTTGACTGATCTAATTTCCTTAATCCAAGAAGCTTTCGCCCCCCCCACCAATACCTCGAATGTTAATAGATAAGATATTCATTGGTAAACTACATTAATACCTTCTTCGCTTATCGCCTCTCTGATTAACCTTTCGTGACTAACAAGTTTAACCCCAGCCACGTTACCCAAATCAATTGTAGCTTGAATCTCCTCCTCCAGCTGATTACCGCCACTGAAACTGGTATTGTCTCTCGAACCGACCGGCCTTCCGGGATCAGAAGAACCCGGAATTGAGATATTTGCCTCAGCATTGTGACTTAGATTGGGACTAACCACCGGGACCTGGAAGTGGAAGCTTTGGGAAGACTCACTCTGACCTTCTGGATCTTTCCTATTCAGATCGAAACAAAAGTCCTCGTTATCCCTTACTCTTTTCTTGGGCCTCTCAGAAGAGATGGGACTACTCTGCCCTCTCTGTTTGTTTGGATTTTTTCTGGGCCTGAGTTTATTTCTTTTGTTATTGGGCCTGGATTCTTTGACCACCGAATTAAATAAGAGAATATCTCTCTTATTATTACTGGCATATCCATTTGTGTAACACCCCAAAAATGGGTCTGGTAATTTAAACCCGGTTAATATAAAGGAACGGGTAAAAATACCGTTAGGGGTAAAAGTGAACCCGTAAATGAATATTAACTAGGAATAATTAACCTAGTTGAATATTAGTATCGTCGGTATTAAACGAAGGGTTGTAGCCTTATTTAAATAAAACGAAACATGAGGGACCAAAGTAAACAACTTGAAAGTTGTTTTATTAAAAGAAAACAACACACACAAACACACGCATCGTGTGTGTGTGTTCATCATCGAGCAGGGAAGGCTCCCATGGAGCCAAAACCCTAAACTTCATCAAATTCTCCAAATTGAAAGGCTAAACGAAGCCCAAATTCACAACCGAACATGAATTAACGATCACCTTCACAAGGGGATCATAAGGTATGTCTTAAAACTTAGATTTGATGATCTTGTTTAAAGTGGGTTATGATCAATCCATGAAATTGTATGAAATTAAGCATGTAGATGTGTTAGAAACACCAAATAGAACTTGTGTTATGAATAATTTCAAGTAATTTGGTGATTTAGAATGAAACCCATTGCATGAGTGTGAAGATGATGATCATGATGAACTTGTAGATGTTATAATGTGATCTTGTGATGTATAAGGTGTTATATGGTAGACTGAGATAGATAAACTTGATGTGGAAATTATGATTATGAGATTTTGCTTGAATGTGTTGGTTCATAAGATGAAATAGGGAAGAACATGCTTAAGGCACTTGTACATTATGCTTAGAAAGTGATATGCGCACCAAGTGTTTGATGAAATGCTTAGGAGAAAATGATAAGTTGGATTGTATGCTAATAATGAATAAATGTTTGTAGAATGTGTTGATGATGTATTAGACAATAGATTTGTATAAGGAATGTGTTTTAAATGGATTACAAGTGGGAAATTAGTTTGATAAGATGATATGGCAAGAAACCTTCATTAAAAGGTATGTATGCTCATGTATGCTAATCATGTTATGATGAATGTGATGACATGTACGGATAGGAGTTATGTCAACATGGACACAAGCATGGAAGGCAACGAGCCAAGGATAAACATGGAAGCTATGCTTGAACTCGGACGCACGAGGTAAGTGAACTCCAAACTTACCCTTTTGTTTGGTAATGTATTTATGATATATGGTAATTATTGAATGTAATATAAGAAGATATGAATCATTGTTATTACTAAATCAAGTTTTAGTGGAAATGAGTCGGAAGTGGTTAAGAAAGAGATTCGATTAAGTTTGGGTAAGAAATGGAACTTACATAATGAATTATGCATAAAGATGAATTAATGAGTTATACATGTAGGATGTAAATTGTAAGTACGGGTATGAATAGAAAGTGAATACATGCTTGAGAAGGGTATTTAATTATATGCTTGAATGAATAAGACGAGTTATGTGTATTTGAGGACATGTTCATATGAAAGGAAGCTAATGATACTAACCGTTTTTCTATTGATAATT
Organism: Helianthus tuberosus; assembly: GCA_030545235.1. Taxonomy (NCBI): domain Eukaryota; kingdom Viridiplantae; phylum Streptophyta; class Magnoliopsida; order Asterales; family Asteraceae; genus Helianthus; species Helianthus tuberosus. The sequence continues at coordinate 156,180,281 of CM060409.1, forward strand.
AATGTAAAGCATAGGCATGTTAACAATGGAAGTAAAGGTTGACTCCGCAATCCGATGCGAGTGATCGAATGGATGGATGAAGGGGCTAGTATAAGAGAAAGCATGATATGTGGACGCTTTATTATGCATGTGTTAATATTTTGTATTATGTCACCGGTTACTAATGATGAGATTTAATGTGGTGACTGCAGGTTGTACAGGGTTATGGATGTTTCATCAAGAATTGTACGCGGTTGAAGATCGAGTCAAGACATGGATTGTACGTGGGTGTGTATGTGGTTACTTAATTCGATATATGTATGTTAGTTTTTAATTAAATTATAAAAAAGGATTAATGTATTTAAGTGAAAGAAAGAATATCATTAAAGAATTTTTAGGTATGTATTTTCCGTTGCGAATCTTGGGTTAAAATGTGTTAGGGCGTTACAATTTGAAACCTGGGCCCCACCACATGAGACAACGGGAATTGTAACTCCCTCGGAGTTTCGAGCGTCTAAGTTATTATAATTATCCTCGAAACTTACTCCACCGACATCAAACACCCTAGGCTCTTCGACTGCCCTAATCGGAGTCTGTTGGGTATCTCCAACTTTGTCTTGAACCTCGATTCCTTCACCAACCTTGGGAGCAGACGTAAAACCTTCTTTCACATGCATGGCATCATGATTCTTCCCCCCATGCGCCGCATTTACCGTTTTCCCATAGCAACTTTTTAGTTGATCTCCCTCCCCTGCCAACCCTTCAGTTACCTGTTCAACTTCAATGTTACCCGCCGACGACGCTTGGGGCCGATCGTTAACTTCGAAAGCCGACAACTTCACTTTCACTTCGTTAATATTGCCCAGACAATCCGGAACCCAAGCACTTGGTTCCTCGTTCACCCAGACCCGGTATGATTTATCCTGCCATTTCAGTTTTATGAGACCCGAAATCAAGTTCCCGCTATCAGTCAAAACCCCAAGACAATCGAATGTTAGATCACTATCTTCCTCTAGAAACTTCGACTCGTGAACCACCCTACCGAACCTGCCTCCAATTGAATTAAACACCGCCGGAGAAATGAGATGTGGGGGGACCCCGAAGATGTTGATCCAAGCCAGACGTTCGAACGGAAAAGATTGACCAACCCAAGGGTCAATCGACACGAACCACCGAGCCCATGCACCACTGTCTTCAGCGAACCTTTTAGCCTCCAACTCCCCTCCAAACGAGAGCAAAACCGTCAACCCTAAGACATCAGCAAAACCTTTTAGCCATACTAAACCAGTTTTAATGAAGGGGGTTACAATTTGGTTTTAGACCTACGGGCCGGGTCGGGTTCTAATTAGGTTCACCCAAACCAGGTTCGGTTCATAACCCTTTCTTTCACCTCTAAGCCTCTTACCAACTATTTTTACAAAACAACCTAGCATATGTTGAGCCCAATCTCGTCAAAAGACCCAAAGGTGTACAAAAAATCAGTTTGGCCCCGATGAACCCGTTCAGAGCGTGATTTAGTAGCCCAAAAAACTAGGTGGGGCCAAGTTGATTTGGGCCCAACCCGACCCGACGGTTTGATACAGGTGTATGTGTTTTATGTGTCCAACCGGCTTGGGCCCAACACGTTTTGACCCAATTCATTCCATTTGAGTGGGTTGGGATTTTCAACCCGAAAGTTGGTTCTCAACCCGAACCGGCTGGCCCAAACCGGTCTTTTTACACATAAAACCGGCCCAATCAACTAATAAATGACTTCTTACCGAACGTCAAGAACAACACATCTACCATTGCTACCAATTCCTCTTCACGATTTGAAATCTCAACAAAATTTCAATCCAAAGTCTCCACGAATTTGCAATTTCTCACACTCAAATCACCTTTATTTCAATCACCAGTCGACAGCTTTGTAATCCTAACATCAATCTCATCTCTTCTGATCGAGAATTTGCAGTATCTGATGAGGGCTTAGGGTTTTTTACGAAGAGAATGAGGCGTTTTCATAAACTGGATAAATTACGAGACGTATTTACTCTTATATCAACAGGTTAAAGCTACGGTTTTAGTATAGTATATATATATTAAGTTTTGTTGATCGAAGATTTTGTTTGTTTGCGGTGGAATGGACAAAAATGGATCGGTGATTGTGTTATTTGTCTTATTAATCACCGTTTTTGGTCCGTCTGATGCGTTCAATTCGAGGAAATTAGATACGATCCAAGGTCTAAACGCCAGTTCTAACGCAAATCAGGTTCGTGATCTGTTGTTTTTGTTGTTATGCTGAATTCGTTATTAATTAGTTAATGAATATGTTATTAATCAGTTAATTGTTTGATTTGAATATTAGAAGTTAGTTCATTGATTAGGTTAGATATGTGACCTTGCAACTATATACTTAATGTTGTATGTTATTGTGTATGTATATCGAGCAGTTGATAGTTGTAGTTGGTTATGAGAGTTAGTTAGCTCTATATATAGGACATAGTTGTCAATAGCGAATAGCGGCAGACGATAGCGACAAGCTACCTATACGCTACGTGGCGATAGCGATTAGATAGCGGGCGCTATTTCGTGTTTAGCGATACACTAGAAGAAATTTTCAGAAAAAAATTGTATGTGTATTTTACCAAAAAAAGCTAAAAATTTTACAAAAATCTCGCTATTTACCGCTATTTGTTGCTACCAGCTATATAGCGACACATGAGCGCTACTAATAACTATGATATAGGAGGATATATTGTATGTTACATGATGATGTAAAAAATTACAAGTTAGGTCATTAATTAGGGTGAGAATGTGAGATATGTGACCTTGCAACTATACATAATGTTGTATGTAATTAAGTTTGAAAACATAAATCAAACAGTTAGTATATAGCATCTGATGCAGAGTGTTGAACATTCAGATAAAACATTAGCATGAAGACAAAACTAGTAAAATAGTGATTAACATGTTTAAGTAATGCATTATTTAAGTGATTCTAATCGATGGTAGTGTGGTTACTTGTAATCGGTTTTTTAGGGTTCTCCGTCATCTTCTCCACCACCTCCTGATAAGACTGGGGATTTGACTCCGGTTGGTAAACCCAAACCGAAGGATGAACCGGTTACGAATTCCTCAGATTCCGGTGATAAGAAACTAGATGCAGGGAAAAATGAAGAAGGGAAAAGTTCGAAAACATTTGTCAGCGAAAGTTGCAAGGGGAATATGATTTGCAATGACCAGGGAAAAACCATTACGGCGTGTGTTCAAGATTTTGAAAATGGTAAAATAGTCTCTCCTTTTTTTATTCATCTGAACTATTTATTCTGTTAACAGTCGTTTTATTTTTATATATTGTAATTTCAACACATGGTTCTTGGAAACACCCTTGCATTTACCTCTTTATTAGATGTGTTGGTTTGTAAAAGACGGTTTAGTCCAAATGTAAACGGGTCGGTCCAGGTTACCCGAAACACTTCTTGTTCAAATTTATTATGTTGTTAAATAAGTATTGCATTACATAGGATTAGATTAACCGTTTGGGCTACTTATAACTCGTCTTTTTTAGGCTAATATATATCATTTGAGTTTTGACCCAATATAGTTGAAGTCATAAAAACATAATCATAATTAAGTAATTGAACGATTTATAAGGTCAATGATGCCACATCTAATTCCGTATGTATTACATTCTTTTTTGGTGTTAATATATATCATTTGAGTAATGATGCCACACTCGTTGAACATTTCAGTTTTGAATTTATTTGCAGGCACGAACAACCTAACACTTATTGTGCAAAACAAACAAGATGGTGAATTGAAAGTGAATATAAAATCTGCAACATCTATGAACAATCCTTTGCAAACTTTTGAGCTACCTGCTCATGCGACTAAAAAGGTATGATAATCTGCAACTATCTTGAATCTTTTTTTTTTCTTTTTGACTCTTGAAAGCATCAACGTTTGATATTTTCAAAAGAACATGAACTGTAAAATATATATTAAGGTATGGTGATATAGTTATATGGATTAGGATCAAATACAAAGAATCCTAATTGTAAGAAGGATTTATAGAGTGACAAGTGTCCAATAACCTAAAAAACCCACTAAAAAAAAAAAAAAACCTTAAACATCCACCACCAACCCCCCCCCCCCCCCCACCTCACCCACCAAAAAAAAAATTTTTTTTTTTTTTTTTTTTTTTTGCCGAGGGGGTGGGGGTTTAGGTTTTTGGGTGGTGGTGGGGGTGGGTGTTTAGTTTTTTTTATATTTTTTTTTTTTAGGTTTTTTGGGGGTGGGGGGGTTAGGTTTTTTTAGGTTTTTTTTTGGGGGGGGGGGGGTGGGGGGGTTAGTTTTTTTAGGTTTTTGGGAGGTGGGGGGGGGTTAGGTTTTTTGGGGGTTTTTTTGGTGAGGTATAGTTTTTTTTTTGTTTTTTTTTTTTGGGGGGGGGGGGGGGGGGGGGGGTTTAGGTTTTTGGGTGGTGGTGGGGTGGGGTGGGGGTGGGTGTTTAGGTTTTTGGTGGTGATGTAGTGGGTTTAGTTTTAGGTTATTGGACACTTGTCACTCTATAAATCCTTCTTACACTTCTTACAATTAGAAGTATTTGTAGAATAACTTGACCCATAGTTATAGTTACAGCATAACATGTTGATTGTGGTTTAGATTGTAAGAAAACTTGCACATTGGAAGTTACAATAGTTATCATTTTTAATTTTTAGTTTTAATTTTGTTCGAAATATTAGTTTTAAAGTACTAGAGGATCACCAGATGGCATAAGAACCCTGACAATGAACATCGATGTAGGAAAATTGCACATAACTCTTGTTTATCACTAATTCACTATTTTATATTATAGGTTAACGTTAATATTACATTCTCTGAAGACAAAAGCAACAAAGTTATATTAAATGCTGGATACGGAGATTGTGAGCTCCAAATTAGTCAACCTTCTCCAGTCAACAGTCCTTCAAAACCTAAGGATCCTGAAAATACTTCCAACGTTAAAGACGCCAGTAACTCTACGGACAGCCCTGCAAAGCCCAAAGACGCCAATAACACTGCAGACACCCCTTCAAAGCCCAAAGATGTCCAAAACGCCACAGACACCCCTGCAAAGCCCAACGATGTCAATAACCCTCCAAGCCCACCAAAACCCGAAGATATCAACCCCCCTCCAAAGTCAAAAGACGTCGATGACCAGTCAAAGTCAAAAGCTGTTGACGATTCGTCAAAGTCTACACCCACAAGTACCAATGCTCCCGTATCTAAAAACAACGTTTTTGACCAATGGACTTTCTATTCGAAGCAAGTAACACCAATACACGGGGCTTATTTAGCTTTTCTTGTAGCCCTAGTGGTAGGGGGTTCATGGGCTTTATGCAGCATCAGAAAAAGGAGAAGCGGTGGTGGGGTCCCGTACCAGGAGCTCGAGATGGGACCCTCGGAATCCTCAAATGCGGTTGATGTGGAAACCGCAGAAGGGTGGGACCAAGATTGGGATGATGATGATTGGGATGAAGATAAAGCCATAAGATCACCGGGTGGTAGTAGTCATGCTAAAACTATCTCATCTAATGGGCTTACTTCGCGTGCTGCAAAGAAAGATGGTTGGGATGCTGACTGGGACGAGTAGTTATCGAAAAGTTATAAGAATAGATACAATGATCATGATGGTGTATGATAGAAGTTTTGTTTTCAATTTTATTCTGTTACATGTTATGAATTATGAATTTTTTGTTGGTTGTAAGTTGATGTTAATTTTTCATACAAATTCTTGATACAAAATATGCACTAAACAATAAAGAGGTTCAGGCTTTTATATTTCCTCTTGTGGATGGTTTGTTGTGAAGATGTTATTATACCATCTCTTCCTCTTGTGGATGATTTGTGGTGAAGATGTTATTATACCTGTTCTTCATGTTCGGAACGCTTGCACATCGGCGATACAAATTTTTGTTTTAACAATCATCTAATATACTCCTAGCTCTACATCATTGTTCACCGCCAGACATTAACCTACATATGTAGCATTTACGGTTCATATCTATAATCTATATGTATGCCTATGCCTTTAAAATGAATACGAACGTCGTTTAACTTTAATCAAACAAATAAACAAAGTGGATTTTCTTTTTCATGTTCAATCATTTAACAAATAAAGTAGCCGTTCAAAAAAAACTATTAAATAAATTAACTCTACGCCAAATAAATGAACATCTGATGAACGATTCATTGAACATTCGGTTCATTTGCATCGCCCTCACAACCACCTCTACCCCCACCAACACCATCGCCTCTTGCTTCCTATGTGATAGTCACTAGATCTTGTGATCATATGCGCCACAGCTTAAGCTTTTTCTAGATCATGTTCTTCATGCCACCTCCTTACCAATTATTGAACCTTCTACCTTCACCTAGGCTCCGAAGTGGGATGTCTGATGGAATGCTACGTGTGCTAATATAAACGCCTTGAATTCTAACCGAACTTCTATATTAATATAGTACCTGCTTCTACTTGAGCAAATATTGTAGGTTGTTGGTTATATTGAATTAAGCGTCACTCTGATGCAGTGGCGAAGCTTGAAAATTTCCACCGGGGGTCGGAAGTCACTGAACCTAAAATTTCCATATAAGTAATTTTTTTATAAAACCGGGGGGTCGAAAACGTATATACAAAAAAAAAATTCTACACGAAACGTACATACATAACACTACTGAGCGAAAAGTTCGGGGGGTCGGGCGCCTCTCACGGCCCCTTGAAAGCTACACCCTTGCTCTGATGGGACTATGAGTAGGTATAAATCTCGGCTAGTTGCCAACTGCCAAGGGCTTATAATAGACCAATGGCATTGATTATACACAGACCTTTAGTCCGGTTGTTAAATCAACCACTACACACTTGGTATTATATGTTGCTCTCATATGGGTGGGATATTACACAGGTAATTTATGTTAGAAATTTGGTGAATGGATATTTAATACATTTATAATTTAATGAAATTAAAAATATTAATTAGAATCTTCATGTGGTAAATAAAGAGAAACTCTTAAATAGAGCTTCTTGATGACATTTAGTTAGTTTTATTAGAGTTTTTAAGTCTCTAATTAAGTGACTAATTAAGTGAAAACTTTCACTAATCCTTAAGTCTTGTACAAATAGTAGGCTATGTGCTTCTTTTTGTTACAACAAGAATATGGTATTGCTTGATACATGAAGAATACTAGGAGGATGAACACTTGAAGACCAACTAGAGAGATGAGTACTCTCTACTTGTTTTCCACCACATGAGTTCAAACACTATAATTACCGGATGTAACCTTGGGCCCGTGAGCCATCTCCGGCAGTACAGACTCTTCAACTGTTGTACCCTGGGAGACAGACGTGTTGTCGTTGGTAGAGGCGCGAAATCTGTTTTAAGGGAAGCGTGTTGAACACGTGCCTCAACCAAAATCGTCAACGTTTTAGTGTGCTCTTTGTTGCAGTCAAGGAGTATTTTCAAGACTCAAGATGATGAATACTCGAGTCTAGGATGCTATCAAGTGCGCGTGAAGGACCCACCAGAGATGCGGCTTGAATCAAGATTGGTATATATAATTATAAATATATTCTTTTTATTTAGTTATTGTAACCGGTATTGTACTATGATATTTCCTACGAATAACGAGAGTCTCGTTATTATATATTTTGTAATTATATATTACAAAAGGTGGACCTAATTCCTACAATTTATATGAGACTGTGTACATGGAACAACCTCATGGTTTCATTGTCTCCACTTGGGGAGAGCAGAATGAACAAGTACAGACAGAGCTTAAGAAAGTGCATGATGAATAAAAGAAAAATGCAGAACTGATAAATGATGTACACGCTTTAATGAGAAGGATGCACTTCAATGTTGCCAGATTGGCAAAAATAAATGTTCAAGATCTGATGTCTCCCATACCAAAAGAAGCCTCAACACAAGAAGTCCCTTTAGAAAGAGTCATACCTGCAACACAACCAAAGTCAACACCACAAGTCAGCAAGATCAAGCCTACACCAATGGGACCTCCACCACCTGTACCAAGGCATGAAATTCCCAGAATCACATACCACAATGCTGAAACGACTCCAGTAATCCTGCCTGAAGAAAGTAGCGCCCCAACAACAAAGGAACCAAAGAACAAAGGAAAACAGGAAGCATCACCTAAACAAACTACATCATGTGAAACAATTTTCAGTGAATCGTTGTTAGTGCATATGTTTGTCGACTTCGTCTTGTATCGAGTCTTATATTAGTAGTGTTAGATCAGGGAACGTTATACGAGAAATAGGGTAGGTTTTAGATGTGATGGAGCCCATTCCGTTTGAGGAGTGCCATTCCGTTTGAAGCATGCCATTCCGTTTGAAGCATGCCATGCCACTTTCAAACGGAATAGCATGGCCTATAAATACCCTTCAAACGATTTCATTTGGAACATTCTGATTTCCGACAGCGAAGCTCTGTCGAAGTGTCTCCGTGCTGTAAATCCTTTCAAGATCAATAAACAAGACATTTAATAGTGAATACAAGCTAAACGAAGACCGAATCAATGAATTCCGCCTCTGATTCTGTCTGAGCACTCTTCTGATTGACTCGTTAGGTCGTTTCACGATCCTACATGTGGTATCAGAGCTCAGGAGGAAGAGTTCTTACCGTTTAGCTCGTTTTCGTTTGAACTAGGCACTTTCGTTTCAAGATTGCAATCTTGTTTGAAAGTAGTTTACTGCATATCACGTGATTAAAATCGGACGGTTCAATCAAAGTGTTTGTCGGTCTTTTATATTCACGAGAATCTAAGAGCTTTGGTCCAATCAAATTAATTCAATTGACTGATCATTTGCATGTGAACATTGATTGTTTGTGTCTGTTGTGTATCGATAGAATACAAGTTGCATGTGATTTACATTGAACGGCATATTAACATTGATTGGTGTTTGTCGGTTTAGTGGATTTATTGGCTCAATCAGATTTTATGCAAACTTTGATTTTATCGGCCCAATTAAATTGATTTAGATTCTGTACATCACATGAATATATGATTTGTGTTAGTCTATTTCATTTGAACGGCCCAATCACAATATGATCAAGATTTAAATGTGCGGTCCAATAGGAGTAAATTGAATTTTTAAAGTTGTCGGCTGCATGTGATTTAATTGAGTAATGTGATAATTAGCGGCCCATGTGACTTGAGCATATTGATCGGCCCAATCAGATTTTTAAGTGATTGGTATTTTGTTTGAAAGGTGATCTAGCTTGAACTTGATATTTCGTTTAAAGTGATTGTATTGATAAACGTGTTTCCGAATCATGGATATAAATTTATTTAATATGAATAGTGAAACAATTAATAGAATAAATGTATTAAAGAAAGAGTTTGATTCGTTTTAATGTTGTCCAGGAGAAAGTACAAAGAGTATCATTGAGAGGTATAGCCATCTTGTTCACTCGATGTCTGAGAAGGGTATTCAGAAAAGTCCAAATGAATGGGTTGAAAAATTAGCCAATGCCATACCTCAACAAGAGTGGGGTACATATCTTTTGGATTTAAAAAGAAATGGAGAATACTCTAGATTGACAATTTGTCAATTCATTGAGAAACTTGAAGAACAGATGGAGAGAAATGCTGAGAAGAAGAAAAGTCAAAATGGAAAATCAATACTAAAAAGAAGTAGAAATAAAGGTGTCCAAGTGGGAGAGGAACAGACTGAAGAGATTTCAGCTTTGAAAGACGAGAAGAAATCTGAGGATAAACAGATTCTTGAAATGAAGGAAAATTGTGAGAAGCTGAAATCTGAAAATGTTAAACTGTTAAGTGATTTGAACAGTTTGACATTGAAAAACGAGATTTTGAAAGAAAAGGAAAAAGAATTTGAAAATGAAAAATTAAAATTTGAAAAAGATTTTCAAAGTCAAATGAAGATTTTAGAAGATGAGAAATCTGCTATTTTTAAAAACAATCTTGAAAAATAGATTGAAATAAACTCTCATCTTCAGAAAATCATTCGGCTTGAAAATGAAGCTGAAAAAGCTCGGATTAAAATCAAAGAGCTTGAAGAGAATTTGAAAGGTTTTGAGACTTCGTCATCAACACCAGATTATCCATGTCCTAAACCGGTTAATTCAGTTCCAATAAGTGACAATGTCACAAACTTTGACAAATTCAAAATTGAAGATTGTGATGAGAAAACTGATGATGAAAATGAAAAAAAGAAAAATATTTTTGAAATTGAATGAAATGTTTCAAGAAACTGTTCTACATTCTACTGAAAAAGGTGAATGCTCAACGCAAAAACCTGTAAAGAAGAATGTGGAACAAAAACAAAAAGATAAAAAGCCGAAAATTGTTCAAAAAGAAAATAAAAGCTCATCAGTTCAATCATCCAATCGCAACAAAAATCCACAAAAATTGAAAAATGAAAACTAAAAAATAGTTGGTAATGAATGGTGCAGGTTTGACCACAGTGCTTCAAAGCCAAATTCAGTTTTCAGGAAGAGTGATGATTACCACAAAGCCAAACAGTGCTATGATCTGAATGTTTGGACTGAAGGTGGTAATTGGTACGATAACAGAGTGTGTTACACTTGTGGTGTTCAAGGACACATTGCTGTTAACTGCCAAAATCAGTGGTTTGAGACGAGGAGATGTTATAATTGCCATATCAAAGGTCACATTGCCAGAGATTGCCCAATGAGATCAAAGGGAAGATCGAGGGCTGATTCTCAGAAAATGGCAAAGAAACCAGTCAATGTCAAGCCCAAAGAACAAAAAGTTCAAGAACCTAAAGTTCAAGAACAGAAAGTTCTCGAAAAGAAAGTTAAGCTTTCATAGGGACAGAAAGACAGACTGAGGAAAAAGAGGAAGAAAGCACGAGAGTATCTCGAAAGGATTTTGTCCTCGGATACAACTGGTAAAACAGATAAAAGTTCTGATAAATCGTCTTGCTCACCAAAGAACAACAAATCAAGCAAAACGGATTCATCAGATACAAATCTGAGGACGAAAGGGAAACAAAAGAAAGTGGAGAATTCACTTCATGGTGATGAATTTGTTTCTCTGGAAACAAAGGAGCCAGTTGTTGGCAATGAATCTGACTCATCAAAGTCAGACAAGCCAAGTTTAGGCAATGAATCTGGTGTGGTAAAGCCAGAAGAACCATTTGTTAAGGTAAAAGTTGAGAATTCTAGTCTAACAATGGATGATGCAAATTTTCCACCATTGTTGAACAAGAATTCAAAATCACCCAAGGACCGTCAGGCTTGGGTGAATCTATTTAAATAGAAAAACCTGACTTGCCGGAGCTCCCAGGTTGGTAAGAGTGGAGCATGAATCGGCATTTTTCTTGAGAAATTCACATTTGTGATATTTCGACTTACAAGTGGTAAATCAGGGTCATTAAGTTGTACTTGATTTTCTACAAGTGATGTTTGAGGATTGATCTTAAAAATGTTAGTTTTTACAAGTGATTGAATAAGAACAAGGTGATGGATGAAACCCAGAATTTGAGAATTGACTTACAAAACATATTTTCCGGAAAAACCATTTTGATTAAAACAAACTTAAGTGTTTTGAAATCATCATGGGAAAATGTTTTGTTGTCAGGGGGAGTTCTGATTGTTCAAGCCAAGAGAATGGAGAATTGAAGTAATTCTCATCATGTTGTTACTTTACCTTGTACAGCTTGTTTTCAAATTTTCCCAGAAAATCAAAATTGAGACATATTTTGATTTTAGGGGGAGTAAAAATTTAAAAAAAAAATTTGAAAATTTGAAAATTCCAAAAACATTGAAAAATGCAAAAATGAGTTTTGTTGTATAAAAGAGGAAATGATAGTAGATCAGTTGGACTGTCACAACATGCTAAAGAAATGGAAAGATATAATGTGATAAACGGTCTCACTAAAGATGTGACGATAGGCTCAGCTAGACTAGTAGATTTGCGATAATGATACAAACTTAAATGAAAAGCCTAGTTCTAGTGGGAAACATGGTCAAAAGCATAGTACTTAGTTTTGTCCTTCTTGATTGGGTGCCTACTCAGTAATCGCTGATTGTCAAAAGACATAAAACTGGTTAAGTTTGTGAACTTTCACAACTTTGCTAAAAAGTCGCTGTGATTGTGTATTTTATTTTGCAAAGATTTAAACTTGTTTTATTTCTTTATTTTGTTTAAGCATTGGACATCCTCTGCGTATACGTGAGTATCGACCTGGATGTTATTGCCTAAACATTCTGCTTTATTTTCTTTGGTGTTTCGTTTAAGCTTTGGACCTCCTCTGCGTATACGGAAGTATCGACCTGGTGGTTAAAGCCTAAACAACTTCAACTTGTTTTATTTTTCTTATTTTGTTTAAACATTGGACTTTCTCTGTGTATACGGAAGTATCGACCTGATTGTTAATGTTTAAATATTCTGCTTTGTTTTCGCACAAATCTCAGTCGATAAAAGTTTAAAGGCATTACTTGAGTCAGTGTATTGCATGATGAGGGGATATGCTGAGATCGTGGGGTCCATAAGAACTGAGTGCAATCTTAATATACCTTAACGTATCAGTAAGCATTTCAAAAGTTTTTAGATTGAGTTTAAGTGGACAACAATATCGTCAATCTATGTGAATCGTTTAGAACTTAAAGTGTTTAAAGCTTAACGGTGCTAGTGATTGGTCACAAAAACTGATATGATCCTCTTACGCAAACTCACAAAAATAGTGTCTGTAAATATTTCTTTACTGCATTTCTTTACATTTAAAAATCCAAAAAGATTTTCGACAACTGATGTTGGAGAGCTGATATTCAAAATTTCAAGTGCTGAACATGATGAACAGGGTTGGGAGTGTGCGTTTAACAGAAGAAATTTCTTTTGTGAAAGAAAAGTTTGATTAGTTAATCAAGGTCATTAATTTGAACTTGATGTAACTATTACTAATAAGTTTTTCTTATTGATTTAAGTAAAAACTTATGTTTTGATGAGAAAATGTGTGCAGGAGTTGAGCTGAACAGAATTAAAGCCAGGATGTGATCTCTAGGTGATAACTAATTCCAGACAGCGATCCCATCATCATGAGAGGGGGAGTCTGACGAGGTTAGAGCCAAAGAGAAGATTCTGGTACATGCTAAGAAAGAAAGAAGACCGATCAAGATTGAAGAGTCGTTATGATGAAGACTATCACTGAAGATTCCATCAACATTCAAGGGGGAGTTTGTTGGTGCAGTTGTCTGCCGACTTCATCTTCGTTCGAGTCTCAGATTGTGAAAGAGCCCGAAGACCGGTAAAGACTAAAGAATGAGAAGACTTGATCCTTCAGACTCGTCAACATCCGAGGGGGGGTCTGTTAGTGCATACGTCTGTCGACTTCGTCTTGTATCGAGTCTTATATTAGTAGTGTTAGATCAGGGCACGTTATACGAGAAATAGGGTAGGTTTTAGATGTGATGGAGCCCATTCCGTTTGAGGAGTGCCATTCTGTTTAAAGCATGCCATTCCGTTTGAAGCATGCCATGCCACTTTCAAACGGAATAGCATGGCCTATAAATACCCTTCAAACGATTTCATTTGGAACATTCTGATTTCCGACAGCGAAGCTCTGTCGAAGTGTCTCCGTGCTGTAAATCCTTTCAAGATCAATAAACAAGACATTTAATAGTGAATACAAGCTAAACGAAGACCGAATCAATGAATTCCGCCTCTGATTCTGTCTGAGCACTCTTCTGATTGACTCGTTAGGTCGTTTCACGATCCTACAATCGTTAGTTCTGACAAAGAAAAGAAAATGGGAAGAATTTGCAACATCTTCAAAAAGGCCCAAACTGGTTCCATAAAGAGATTCAGAAGGGAACTTCATTGGAATGGTACAAATTGTGGATATAGAATATATGATGTTCCCAGAACATAAACTCATGCACTACCACTGGACAAAAGAAGATAAGTTTGAAAGACCACTGAGTCCAGTCACTAAAGGTATATGTGAGGAGAGAATTGAAAGGGGACAGTTCTGCATACACAGACCCCAAACAAACCATGTGAAAATAGTAAGAAAGGTGGATCCTCTGACAACTCCGGATGGTGTATTTGGATTTCATGAACAAAACAAGTGTACTTTGATCGGGAAAAATGGTGAGGAAGAGGTGATAACCGATGGTGACTTAGCTGAAAAACTTCATCCCACAGATTTGATAATGTTGAAGAAAACTTACGATGAAGAAAAATCAAACACCAAATTTGTGAGAAGAGCCATCGGCAGCTTATCCAAGAGTGGAATTAAGTTGTTCACCCGCACAGCTGTGACTGACTTTGAACTCTTCATTAGCCTTGATCATGCAATCAAAAAGAAGCTGTACATAATGTCGGAAAGAAGACAATAAGTTATAGTATAGGGGCTAGATGTGTAATATCGTGTTCTATATAAACACCCTCCTTGTGTAAACGCTAGACAACTTTTTGCAATCCAATACAAGTCCCTATTGTTCTCTATACCAATTGACATGGTATCAGAGCAATGTTTTTGATTCGTGAACACTATGATTCACCGTCTACAATCTATCTCAACAAAACCAAAATCAAACCAGAAAAAAACCCAAAACCAAAATAAAACTCCAAAAATTTGTTGACGATTCGTCAAAGTCTACACCCACAAGTACCAATGCTCCAGTATCTAAAAACAACGTTTTTGACCAATGGACTTTCTATTCGAAGCAAGTAACACCAATACACGGGGCTTATTTAGCTTTTCTTGTAGCCCTAGTGGTAGGGGGTTCATGGGCTTTATGGAGCATCAGAAAAAGGAGAAGCGGTGGTGGGGTCCCGTACCAGGAGCTCAAGATGGGACCCTCAGAATCCTCAAATGCGGTTGATGTGGAAACCGCAGAAGGGTGGGACCAAGATTGGGATGAAGATAAAGCCATAAGATCACCGGGTGGTAGTAGTCATGCTAAAACTATCTCATCTAATGGGCTTACTTCGCATGCTGCAAAGAAAGATGGTTGGGATGCTGACTGGGACGAGTAGTTATCGAAAAGTTATAAGAATAGATACAATGATCATGATGGTTTATGATAGAAGTTTTGTTTTCAATTTTGATTCTGTTACATGTTATGAATTATGAATTTTTTGTTGGTTGTAAGTTGATGTTAATGTTTCATACAAATTCTTGATACAAAATATGCACTAAACAATAAAGAGGTTCAGGCTTTTATATTTCCTCTTGTGGATGGTTTGTTGTGAAATTGTTATTATACCATCACTTTCTCTTGTGGATGATTTGTGGTGAAGATGTTATTATACCTGTTCTTCATGTTCGGAACGCTTGCACATCGGCGATACAAATTTTTGTTTTAACAATCATCTAATATACTCCTAGCTCTACATCATTGTTCACCGCAAGACATTAACCTACATATGTAGCATTTACGGCTCATTAACCTACATATGTAGAATTTACGGTTCATATCTATACTCTATATGTATGCCTATGCCTTTAAACTGAATACGAACGTCGTTTAAGTTTAATCAAACAAATAAACAAAGTGTATTTTCTTTTTCAAGTTCAATCATTTAACAAATAAAGTAGCCGTTCAAAAAAACTATTAAATAGATTAACTTTACGCCAAATAAATGAACACATATGTGTTGCATGATTTGCTAGAACACATATGAAAACGTCATAAAATATTACTTTGTAGAATGAAATCCAGGTTAAACACCATAGATCTCGGAGGATTGGAGGGGAGATAACTGTTAATACGAAATTTTTGGAATTTTGTTTGAAACTGAATTATAACGCGAATTATTGATGGGAACGTGAATAATGACAATTCTGCCCCCGCATATCATTTAGCGCCCCTGCCACGTGTTCGACCAGGATCAATTCTCATCGTTTTCACACTTCCAACCTTTTTCTCTTGATCCTGTTTCTATATATATATATATAGGTGAAAGAGAGGTTAAGAAAACTCAAGAAAACTCTATGTAACATTTTTATTTTTTTCTAAAAAAACAGGAAATGTAACAAAAATGTACTTGAACATTTTTCTAAAAAATGTAAAAAGTGCCTACTATTTTTTTTTTCTAAAAAAAAGGAAATTGTTGATCTCATTATTTAGTGATCCAGGCTAATAAATTTAGTGATTTTTTTTAGGAATAATGCAATTTTATCTGGGTGTTGTTGTTTTGAGCTAAAAGTTTGTGGGTTGTTGTCAATTTACAAACAAGGTGGGCTCAACAACACTTTGGACCGCTGTCGGTTTTGCAGTTTTGAGTTTGCAAAAACCCACCAAAAAGTTTCAAATTTTCAGACCAAAGAGGTGCATAAATCTCCCAAACTATGATGAATTTCGAAATTCTGTTCAATGGGTTTTGTTCGTCTTGAAAAGTTACACAATTTGCACCCAAGAACTGCTTGATTTCATTAAGATTTGAAGGAGACATGGTGTCTTGAAATTCTAGGGTTTATAAGACTTTTTATGAAGAAGATGACGTTGATGAAGATCTGGGTTTCAGATGATGATGTGTAATGGTGAATATTGATTTAGGTTTTGTTTTTTTTTTAATTTTATTATACTCAAATTACCAAAATACCCCTTAACTGATTTTTTTTTTAAAAAATAATACCCCAATGTCTTAAATGAATTTTAGTAAAAGACTTAAATGCCCTCACATGCAAGGCATGTGAGTCCATTTAACAGAACTTTTTGACGTGGTTAGTGCTAAAGGTTATAGGTTGTAATAAAATATGAACATAAATGTTGATTTTTGCCAATTTTATAGTGAAAGGTATAAAATGCAGTTTGAGGCAAACATAAAAGTTGTTTTCTGCAATTTAGTCTTTTTTTATTGGACATATATATTACGTACCATGAAATTTTTAACATTTTTTAAAAAATAAACTACTCGACGTTTTTTTTTGTTTTTCCATTATAAAAATGTTTAAATATATGTATGTTACATTTCCTGTTTTTTTTAGAAAAAATAAAAATGTTACATGGGTTTTTTACAAAGGTTTTTTTTGAGTTTTCTCAACTCAAGTGGGATTTCGTTTTATCCTTCCCCTATATATATATATATATAGGATTAGGTTCAAGAGTGAACAACTTCTTGAGAGTGAACTGAGTGAACTAATCTTGGCCCTTGATCATTGTTTCAATTAAAAGGGTAAGATTGACATTAGCCAAGTATATTTAATTAAAATCCCTTAATTTCTCATAACTTAACTCTTTTTCTCTCTCTCATTTTTAATTATTTCTCCATCATTTCTTTATCCATCGATTTTGTTTTAATTTTAACTTGAATATTGTTTTTCTTTTATTATCCGTATATATAGAGATCATAGTATATTGTTTTTAACTTTTATTAATTTTCAATAAATATTGAAAAATTTCTCTGACATTGAAATTGTAATTATTTTTGGCCTTTAACTTTTTTTTGAATATGTGATGAAGTTATTCATTTTTGCATACATGTGATATGTTTCGTTTTCATTGATTTCATAATTTTTATATGAATCTACTCGTGTGCATGCATAATATAGTATATGTTGTTAATATACACATATATGTAACCATTTCTGAATATAATACACAGATGTATAAAACACTGTACGCATGTGTATAAACTAACAGGGTTACATGTGTATAGTGTTTTATACATCTGTGTATTATATTCAGAAATGGTTACATATATGTGTATATTAACAACACATATACTATATTATGCATGCACACGAGTAGATTCATACAAAAATTATGAAATTAATGAAAACGAAACATATCACATGTATGCAAAAATAAATAACTTCATCACATATTCAAAAAAAAGTTAAAATCCAAAAATAATTACAATTTCAATGTCAGAGAAAATTTTCAATTTTTATTGAAAATTAATAAAAGTTAAAAACAATATACTATGATCTCTATATATACGGATAATAAAAGAAAAAAATATTCAAGTTAAAATTAAAACAAAATCTATGGATAAAGAAATGATGAAGAAATAATTAAAAATGAGAGAGAGAAAAAGAGTTAAGATATGAGAAAATTAAGGGATTTTAATTAAATATACTTGGCTAATATCAATATTACCCTTTTAATCAAAAAAATGATCAAGTGCCAAGATTAGTTCACTCAGTTTACTCTCAAGAAGTTGTTCACTCTTGAACCTAATCCTATATATATATATATAGGGTAGGGCTAGGTAGGAAACTCTTATGTTTTTAAAAAACCCTAGAAAACCCAACCTCCCGACATTTTTTTTTTGAAAAAAATAACACGTAATATACATGTTTTTAAGAGTTTTGGGCAAAAAAAAAAAAAAAAAACAAAAAAGCGCCGAAGGGATCTTTTAAAAAAAAATAAACAAGTTTCAGCATTTTTTGCCTAACACATGTTAGTTAATGAAGTTGCTGAAATTTGTTTATTTTTTTTTAAAATAATCCTTCGGCGCTTTTTTGTTTTTTTGGCCCAAAACTCTTAAAAACATGTATGTTACATGTGTTATTTTTTTCAAAAAAAAAAAAAAAAATGTCGGGAGGTTGGGTTTTCTAGGGTTTTTTAAAAACATAAGGGTTTCCTATGGAGCCTTAGCCTATGTATATATATGTATATATATATATATATAGGGTTTCCTATGGAGCCTTAGCCTATGTATATATATATATATAGGGTAGGGGTCCTAAGAGAAGTTCACCCTATTTGAGAAACTTGAGAAGCAATCTGGACCACACATTTTTCCCTAAGCAAAAAATGCAAAAATAGGTGAAAAAAATGCAATTTTTTTTTGTTTTTGGAAAAATTACAGCTTTTTCTTTAAGGATTTAATTTTTTATTTAATTTTTTTTGGATTTATACACATGTGCATATTGTTAATCTTTTAAGTATACATATATGTATATTGTCAATTATACATATATGTATATACATGTTTAAAATTGAAAAAATATGTGTTATAAACCCTAAACCTTAAACCCTAAACAGTAAAGCTAAACCTTAATGCTAAACTCTAAACCCTAAAGCTAACCCCTAATTCTAAACCCTAAAGCTAAACCCTAATGCTAAACCCTAAAGCTAAAGCTAAACCCTAAAGCTAAAGCTAAACCCTAAAGCTAAACCCTAATGCTAAATCCAAAAGCTAAACCTAAAGCTAAACCTTAATGCTAAACCCTAATGCAAACCCTAAAGCTAAAGCTAAACCCTAATGGTAAACCCATAAGCTAAACCCTAATGCTAAACCCTAAATACTATTGCTAAACCCTAATGCTAAAACTCTAAAGCTAAACCCTAAACCATAATGCTAAACCCTAAATACTGATGCTAAACCCTAAATAACACTTATTTTTCAATTTTAAACATGTATATACATATATGTATAGTTAAAAGATTAACAATATACACATGTGTATAAATCCTAAAAATAAAAAAAAAATAAAAAAATAAAATCCTTAAAGAAAAAGCTGCGATTTTTCGAAATTTTTTTTTGCATTTTTTTCACTTTTTTTTTGCATTTTTTTGCTTAGGGAAAATGTGTGATCCAGAATGCTTCTCAATTAGCCTACTACTTCTCACATGATCCTTACCATATATATATATATATAGGGGGCCGCTAAAATGAGAACCACCTCCAGTTGTAAGAACCGTGAGAACTTTTTGATCCGGGGCGAGTTGGACCAATTTTTTTTTTTCATAAACGTAGATGCATGTATTATAAACACATTTGTAAAAAATAATTCAAAAAAAAATGTCGTGTGTGTAGTTTTGAGCACCACAAGTTTTGGTTTACGGGTACCGTAAATTTTAAATAAATTTTACGGTACCCGTAAACACAAACTTGGGGTGCTCAAAACTACACACACGAAATTTTAAATTTTTTTTTACAAATGTGTTTATAATACATGCATCGACGTTTATGAAATTTTTTTTGGTACAACTCGCCCCGTACGGTGTGGTTCTCACGGTTCTTACAACTGGAGGTGGTTCTCATTTTAGCGGTCCCCTATATATATATATATAGGGGAAGGATAAAACGAAATCCCACTTGAGTTGAGAAAAATCAAAAAAACCTTTGTAAAAAACCCATGTAACATTTTTATTTTTTCTAAAAAAACAGGAAATGTAACATACATATATTTAAACATTTTTATAATAGAAAACAAAAAAAAGGTCGAGTAGTTTATTTTTTAAAAAATGTTAAAAATTTCGTGTTACGTAATATATATGTCAAATAAAAAAAAAGACTAAATTGCAGAAAACAACTTTTATGTTTGCCTCAAAGTGCACTTTATACCTTTCACTATGAAATCAGCAAAAATCAACTTTTATGTTCATATTTTATTACAACCTATAACCTTTAGCACTAACCACGTCAAAAAGTTCAGTTAAATGGACTCACATGCCTTGCATGTGAGGGCATTTAAGTCTTTTACTAAAATTCATTTAAAACATTGGGTATTAATTTAAAAAAAATCAGTTAAGGGGTATTTTGGTAATTTGAGTATAATAAAATTAAAAAAACAAAACCTAAATCAATATTCACCATTTACACATCATCATCTGAAACCCAGATCTTCATCAACATCATCTTCTTCATAAAAAGTGTTATAAACCCTAGAATTTCAAGACACCTTGTCTCCATCAAATCTTAATGAAATCAAGCAGTTCTTGGGTGCAAATTGTGTAACTTTTCAAGACGAACAAAACCCATTGAACAGAATTTCGAAATTCATCATAGTTTGGGAGATTTATGCACCACTTTGGTCCGAAAATTTGAAACTTTTTGGTGGGTTTTTGCAAACTCAAAACTGCAAAACCGACAGTGGACCAAAGTGTTGTTGAGCCTTACAATGCCATCTGTAAATTGACAACAAACCACAAACTTTTAGCTCAAAACAACAACACCCAGATAAAATTGCATTATTCCTAAAAAGATCACTAAATTTATTAGCCTGGATCACTAAATAATGAGATCAACAATTTCCTGTTTTTTTAGAAAAAAAATAGTAGGCACTTTTTACATTTTTTATAAGAATGTTCAAGTACATTTTTGTTACATTTCTTGTTTTTTTTAGAAGAAAATAAAAATGTTACATAGGGTTTTCTTGAGTTTTCTCAACTCAAGTGGATTTTTGTTTTATCCTTCACACACACACACACACACACACACACACATATATATATATATAGGGTGGGGTTCTAGAGTGAACACTAGTGCATTTGCGAACTGAGTGAACAAATCCTGGCCATTGATCTACACACGTGTATGGCCAGGATCTCATCATCAAATCATAAAATACACTAGTGTATTTCAACATCAAATCGTGGCCATTGATCTACACACGTGTATGGCCAGGATTAGTTCACTCAGTTCGCAAGCTACACTAGTGTTCACTCTTGAACCTAATCCTATATATATATATATAAATATATATAAACCGATCAGGAGAAAACGGTTGGAAGTGTGAAAACGATGAGAATTGATCCTGGTCGAACACGTGGCAGGGGCGCTAAATGATATGCTGGGGCATGATTGTCATTGTTCACGTTCCCATCAATAAGTCGCTTTATAATTCAGTTTCAAACAAAATTCCAAAAATTTCGTATTAGTAGTTACCTCCTCTCCAATCTTCCGAGATCTATGGTGATTAACGTGGATTTCATTCTACAAAGTAATATTTGATGACGTTTTCATATGTGCTCTAGCAAATCATGCAACACATATGGTGTGAACCTGAACAATGACATATATAGGGTAGGGTTCTAGAGCGAACATTAGGTTGAGAGTGAACTGTGTGAACTAATCTGAGCCATTAATTGTTTAGATCTTGGAAATTTTAATAATTACAGTTTTGTAATTAATAATATGTAAAAAATAAATGAAAAGGGTATAAAGGTAAATTGTTAACTATTTCTCTCCCCAATTAAAGTATTAATTGCATTCTCTCTCATTTTTTTTCTCTCACCAATTAACTATTTTTTTAATTCTAAAAAATATTACCATTATATAATATATTGTTCCATCTAGAACATGATTAAAGAAACTATAAAAGTGAATGTACATATATGTATTATACGTATTCACAATTTAAAAACGTATGTACATATATGTACATTATTAAATATTGTTCCATCTGATCGTCTTTTTAAAGTGTACATGTCCGATTTGTAATGTGCATATATATACATTCATAATATACTTCTAAAAAAGAAGTTAATGATATGGTTTTTCAACATGGTACATATGTGTATAGCAAGTATATGAGATGATTGTTCGGCATTGTACATATGTGTACATAATAGTCTTAACACGTATATACATATATGTACATTAACATATCATATTCTTAACACGTATGTACACATATGTACATTATCACACCTATGTTCAGAGCAAGTGTACATTATCACACAAGATACATGATGAGTACATGAAAAATAATCATGGATATGCAATTGTAAAAAAAATTGAATATTTAATCCAAAAATAAAAAAATATGTAATCAAACGTTTTCTGTAAATAATCCATTCTTGCATGAATATGCAATTAAAAAAATCCATTATTTTGAATTATGAGAGATGAAGAAGATAATTATGCAATTTAAGAAACTACCAAAATTAAAAGTGTAACTTAAATTCAATGACTAAAATAAAGATTTAAAACTAATTTATTTTATAATTACAATCCCACCCTTAACAACTAAAAAGGAAATCAATGGTCCTGATTAGTTCACACAGTTCACTTTCAGGATTTAGAGAAAACGGTGGAAAGTGTAAGAACGGTGAGAACGCTTATGGATCGTCCGATCAAAACAATCTATAGACTAGATTGGCGCAGTGGCGTTTTCGTAAATAACACGAATTCTATTAAGTGGACACGCTTCATTAAGGGTAAAATGGTCTTTACACTTCTATACCAAAACGCCAAACTAATGAATAAAACGCCATTACAGGCCAAAACACATCCCTATATAAACAAAAACATCCCAAACATAAAAACACACCCCCGAACCTGAAACGCCATATTTTCTACTATATACCATTCATCTTACAAACGCCAAAATCCCCAAAACATCAAACACACCTACTCAAAAAAGCCAGATTTTACTATATACCAATCATCTTAGAAAACGCCAAAACACTCAAACATCAAAGATTCCAAAAAATCGACGTTTCTTTCAGATACAATATTTCACAGTAAAACGCCAAAAATGGCAAATATCGTTTCTTGTATATTCAATATTGTTCTACGCGAAGTTTCGGAGAATGCATTCTTCCCTGAGGTGCTATGACTCAAATAACATTTTGCTGTATGAGATGGACAAATCATAAACAAAAAGATGTTGGTGTAAGACTTATGTCATTTTTTGTGTAATGTTATTGATGAATATTATAATGGCATGAAGAGACCAATGACATTGATGAGAGGTTTGAAGATACATATTAAAAAAAAAAAAAACTCATGTCATTTTGTCTTTCCAAACGGCCACAAAAACACAAGCATGCCAAAGCCAAACCGCCAGTGCACATGTTTCAAAGAAGAAAGAGACTGATGACAGTGAAGATTTGGAAGATGAATTGTTTCTATTTTTATTTTTTAATTTTCTTTTTCTGTTGTTTGTTATGTATTTTTCAACTTAGAATAAAAAAATACATTATATTAAAAAAACGCCAAAAAGTCATAATGATTGTGAAACGCCATAATGCAGTAAAACGCCAAAAACACCCAACTATAATAAAAGTAATTTGGAGAAGTATTATAAAAAGCTAAAAATGAAAAAAAAAACGCCAAAAACTACTTAAAGCCATTAAAAAACGCCAACCTTGGAAGATGGAACGTCTATTGTTAGTACATATGTCTGTAGCTTCCGTCTGCATCGAGTCTTATGTATTTTGTGTTGTGTATGTATTTTTGTATATGTATGTGTATGTATGTTTGTGTCTAGACAATTCATTGATTGGCGCGAAACTGTTAAAGAGAAATCCGTTGGACAACTAATGTCATCCGAACGGATGGCCATCCGATCGGATGACCAACCGACCGGGTGACTCTTATTCCCTTCCCTGGTTGCCTATAAATAGTAGGCTAGTGGTAGTTGTTTAGGACCTTTTACTGATCATTGTAGCGAAGCTCTGATTGTCTGACTTTCATCCGGTTCCTCTGTACTTTCACCATCAATCAATGAATGCAGACAACATGTTAAGCGTTGAAATCGTTGTATGTGATTCTCTAACGGTAACGAGGGATTCCGTACCTCGTTATTGATCGATTCCACCACGTTCTACGACAAGAACAGATCCATTCGCGTAGCCTAACAAGTGGTATCAGAGCCTCGAGAAGCTGAATCGGAGATTGCAATGACATTTCACCGAGATTTCATCAATTTTCTGCAGATTTCTGTCAAATCTCTACGGAGATTTTGACAAATTCTTCTTCTTCTACCTCATTTCTTGCAGTTTTTACATTTTCACACCTTAAAACCGGAAAAATTCAAAATTAAGCAAGATTTCACGGACGAATTTGACTAATTTTGATATCAATCGAATCGGAATTGAACATCGAACAATCCTACAAAGTTTCATTGAAAAATTCGGACTAAAACTGAATCAAATCGATCGAAAACTATGTTGAGTTCTTCACACAAGATGACGTCATACACCCGATCGGATAGCTATCCGATCGGATTAGCATAGATTCTGTTCTCATTACTTTGCTGACGTCCGTGCTCGTTCGATCGGATCACCATCCGATCGGATTGGCTTTGTGGTTTAAAAGTTTCAAAGGTTTAAGTGTCACTCGATCGAACGACCATCCGAACGGATAGCCATTCAACACTTGTTATCCAACACTTGACAACTTGGTTCATTACTTGATTGTGTCATCCGATCGAATCGCCATTCGATCGGATCACCATTCGACCCAAGTGCAGTAGTTTGAGATTTTTGAAAGTTGTGAAATTTCTCTAAGTGTTTGACTTTTTCAGGTGTTTTCAAGATGGGAGACGAATTCTTGAACCCGTTCAGTGATGTCTTTGCATACAACACCGGAGATGCATCAACAAATACAACCACCAATACCAATCCAAACCCAAAAAAGGCGATCACAAATTCTCTTAGTGTCGACAACGCCTATGGAATGTATAACATGCCGCCGAAGCTGATGGCAACTGAAGACTACAACCGATGGGCAGACAGGTTTGATGGTTGGTTGAAAGCTTTTGCTTACATGAGTTGGAGGTGTATGAAGAACGGTTACGATATTGGAAGAAAAGATTATGAAAACTTGGCTGAAAATGAACAAGATATGTTTATTGCTGAACAAAAGTGTGTAGCCTGTTACATCAATCTGTCAGAGACGATACTATTTCTTTGATTAGCTACAATAATTCAAAGGATTTGTGGGCTAAGCTAGAAAATAAGTGTATTGGAGGAGAAGAGATTGTGAAAAACAAGAAACGTTTGCTGAAAAAGGAGTTTGACTTATTTGCATGTATGAAGAATGAAACTGTATTAAAGATGATTGAGCGGTTTTGCCATCTGAAGATAGAACTCGTCAGAAATGGGATCACATTTACCAATGAAGAGATGGTTGAAAAGCTATTGGAATCCCTACCAGATGAGAAAGATTGGCAATACTATGGTCTGGTTCTGAAAAACACAAAAGCAATATCAGAAATGACAGTTGACTGGTTGATTGAAAGATTCGAGAGTCATGAGCTAGAAATCAAGAAAATGAACAAAGTGAACAATACCCCATACCAACAGAATGTTGATATCTACTACAGGGGTAGTATGATTCCGAAAACCACTTCACCAAAAACCGCATTTTCTGCTGAAAGCTCAAACACGATGACTCAAGAAAACAAAAGCAGCAGTTCTATACCCAGCAGTGGTTATCATAGTGGCTCTTCTTCGTCTGTTCCAGGGAATCAACAACAACAAAATGTTCCCAAAAATGTGTTTCAATGTAACATCGCTATGAACCTGAACAACGCTCAAAATTTCAATGAAGAGACAGCGAAACAACAAATGGTGTTTCTTGCTTCGATCTTAGAATAATATGAAAGTCTTGTCGCCCGAAAAATCGGAAATACAAATCTGACAAAAGAAGATTATGACCAGATTGATCCCGAAGAGATGGAATTAATTTATATACGTTGGTGCATGGGTAGTGTAATAAGGAGAGCACAACGATTTATGGAGATCACGGGAAGAAATTCCATTGGAGAGCCTTCGACAAAGTTGGGTTTTGATAAATCAAAAGTGACCTGCTTCAAGTGTAAACAAAAGGGGCACTTCAAGCGGGAATGCAGAAACTCAGCAGCGGATGAAACAGCTAATCTTTTTCATGATGACTACTATAAAAAAGCTGTTTATCACCGAAATCGCGAAGTGCCGCCCTGAATGAATCAAATCGAGGAGACTCCAAAGGAGAAGTCGAGAGCTTTAGCTGTTATTCAAGATGACGAAGGTTTCGATTGGAGTGAGTTCTTGCCGGAAGATGATGCAGTTGGCTTTGAATTCATGGCAGAAATTCATCCAAATAAAGATACACGAACTTAAGAGCAAAAATACAACTATCGAAAGATGTTAGCATTAAATATGAAGGATAAAATCTATAGAGCTTGGAAAGAATCCAAAAGAGTAAATAGATAGGATCCTGATCGTGAATGCTATTTGGATCCGAAAGGCAACATCATTGTAGAACCATCACCAGTCACATTGAAACTCTCATTGAATCTTTGAAGCAAGAAGATGAACAGAGAGAGAGAGATGCTGCAAAGAAAGCTGAAGAAGAAGAGCTAAAGTAAAAAAAGATAGATGAGGGAATCATTGACACCACAAAAGAAATGACGGCAGAAAACTTGACAAAAATGGCTGACAAAGTGCTTATGGCAAAGGAACTAGAGGTAGATTCCAAATCTGCATCTGAGTTAACAAGCAAGGTCAGTAGTAGTGGTTCAAACACTGAATCAGGTAAGACTGATGTGTCACACCCCTTTCTGCGGCGGAAGCACGAGGTGTGATCATGAAAGGTTCTCATTGCATACGAAGAGTAAACATACTACATGCTCAAAAGTAACTTCAAACATTACATTACTGAAAACATAAGTCAAGTGTTTACAACACGAGATAGCATATTGTTTTAAAAGTTACAACTTTATTTAACGATAAACATAGCGACATCCACGAGCATGAGTAAAACCACGCGCACATCCATCCTAGTTACCTGAAATACATGTGAGTTTTGGAAAAACGTCAACATAATGTTGGTGTGAATTCATGCAGTTTTTGTATTTCACGTTTGTATACTTTGTATGAAAACATAGTTTGTGTCATGTATAAATCAAGTTTTCATATATAAATCAAGTATTCATGTGTACACCACGTACTCATGTATAATTCAAGTTTTCTTGAGTACCCCACGTACTCAAGTATAAATCAAGTTTTAGTATGGTATGAATCTTAAGTAATTAAAGTATTCCTGTAAGTATCAGGATTGTTAATGGGTTGCAAAGCCATTAACATGTGACACGACATAGGAAGTCACCAAACCTTAGGCATTTTCTAGTTGGCATATTCTGAGACACAAAAGCACTACTCGATTCTCGTCCTCACCGAGAGTGTGGCTGCCCGACACCCGTTAGATCTAACCTTTTGTTCGGTGGTCTAGGTATATTGTTGATTAATGGTGCTTATGGTACCCTATTTGTGACACGATTTCTTGTATCATTTCTCATAACGCATCATACTTGGTACTCGTCCTCACCAAGTGTGCTTCTTGTATTCTTATATCTCGTCACACTAGGTACTCGTTCTCACCAAGTGTGCTTCTTTTTATCATACCATTTGTAAACATAGTAATATTTGTACATGTATTTCACCCCCGAAGTTATAAAACTGAAAACATTTAAAAGAAAAGGGGGAGCATGAACTCACAACTTTGCGTTCCTTGCGTCGTAAACTTCACCGGATTTGCTTAATTAACGACGTGACCTATACGTGTTTTCTTAACGTTAGTCACTAGACTTGTATCGCACAAGTACAAGTCACTATCTTTTGTATACGTATTCTGGTGTTAAAAATAATTTATTTTTAACTATGCGTCTTACTTATATTATTTTCTCAAAAATAAATATAAGTTTATTGTATTTTGCACTTTGCACCCGAGTTATGTATCTTGTATGTTGTATGTGTATTTTTTTTTGTTACAAACATTATGGCGAGGTTTATATTGAAAAGCATAGTTTAGAACACACTAGTAAACATTTGTCTAGAAAATATTTACTAAGTGTTAGGATTTTCAAAAAATTTCGCCATAGTCTCCTTTGTAAACGGAGGTGTCCATGCTAAGTAGCATATCATTTTCTTTAACATATATCACGTTAGGTTGTTCTCAAATAATCAACCCGATATTCTGACATACATGATACTACTTTTGTCGTTTCAGTTTCAATATATGTAAAACTGAGCTGTTTTCGGATAATTTAATAAAATAGTTAACTTATTCCAAAAATTCCCAAATTTTTACAGAATGTCTTAATTGATCTAAATTTTATTGTGTAAAAATATCGGGGTCCAGTTCATCATCAATATTTTATAAGAAATCATTTACCCAACTGCGATCAGATTTGTTACTTTCTGACCACAGCCTACGGAATAATTCGTTTAAAATTTATCGTAAGTCCGTTTTACGAAATTCCAGTTGGAGGGTCACACTGACATCAGTGATCATCTACGGTATAAATTTCAGGGGCTGGTTCTACTCAGGTTTCAAGTTATGATAAAAAATATAACACATATTTTCAGCAGAAAAATGCAGCTTGAGCTGCTGTTACGAAACGACCCTTTAAAAATAGTAAATGACCTCGAAAAATTACGATCCCAGTGCCATTTGTTTCGTTTTTCGAAAATACATAATTTAGACTTCAGAAAATCAGTTTTTCGAGTTTACATCCGTTTGAAGTTGGCTGAGAATGTAATTCAGCATGTTTATTTATAGTTTAGACGTTACTAAATCGCATCAACTAATGTCCGAACGACGGGTTTATCAAGAAACCAATGATCAAATATCAAGTATGATTTAACCAACCCTCATCTAACAAGATTCATCTTCATATAATCTTTTATGTTCAAGTTTCATGTAAAGTTTCATATTCATCATCTTTTAGTATTTTTGTTCATGTGATTTAAGCATTATCATCCTACTACATATCATATCTATGAACAAGATGAAACAATGGTGTAAAAAGACTTACTACTAGCACAAGGCTAGGGTAGAAATCTAGTGCAAAGATGATGAGAAGAAGATGAAGAACAAGCAAGAAACAAAGCTCCTTTGAATGCTTCTCAACTTGCAACCTCCATGAATCACCTTCAAAGCTTGAATGGAGTTTGAATAATGGAAGATGATGGTGGTTTAAGGGTGGTGTTGGGGGCCGTTGTGGGTGAGCCGAAAGAGAGAGAAGGAGAGTGAGTGAGAGTGTAAATCTTGTGAAATGATGAGTATCATGGAGCCTTACATATATAAAATACTTCATATATTATGTTTGATCTTGCAAGCAACAAATCTAATAAAAATCTAAGCAAGATATAAGAGTATGGTGGATGATCTTTGTGGGTCCACCTATGGGCTGAAAATCGGTTTCGGGGGGGGGGGGGGGGGGTGTGTTATGTAAAATTTGTAACTAATATGTAAATGGTAGTTACATATCAAGTATGAATCATATATATTAGTTTGTTGGTTTTTAATGGGTGTTATGAAAAACGGGGATCATGACTAGCCAAAAATAGTAACATAATGTCATTGACAAAAATTTAGTGTCCCGGGTAATGTCCGGTTGTTCGGTCGGATACTGTTCCGTTAATTTGTTTAATTGTTCCGTAAGGTGTCCTTTTGTAGCCCTTTTAATTCCCAACACTTAGGGAAATATTCTGGACAATAAAACGTAAATTCTGTATGACATTTACATGTTTAAAAGCTACTCATAGCTGAATTTAATAATTTTCTGCACTTAAAGTGCGTTTCAGGTGCTTTTTAGTGCGTATTTTAGCTTTCGGAGCGTCTATACGTTAACCCTTGTATGTACTCTTGGGTTTTAATGCATTCTTGACGTTGGACCTACACTTAGGTCTCAGTTCTAATTTCTGACTGCTTTCTGCAGAGTTGTTGATATATTGTGTTTTACCGGTGAGTTTACTAGTATTTTTGACGCAGCGCTCTCGTTAATGCATAAAGCATTATTTTGTAGTATAAAACGTGCATGAATTCACTTGTATAGTATGTAATCAATAAATGTTGACATTTAAGCACATAATTGCAGCCATTAAGTGATAATTAAAGTGTACGGAAATTACCGGTTTGGTGCCAGTTGTCACAGTCTCCCTCCGTTAAAAGAATTTCGTCCTGAAATTCAGGCTGAGCTAACTCTCGCAGGAGTCTTCTTGAACAGGTGGGGATACTTTTCTTTGAACTGGTCTTCACATTCCCACGTATACTCGGGTCCGTGCTTAGAGTTCCAACGTACTTTGACAAGTTTAACAGTGCTCCTCCTGGTCTTGTTGACTTTCCAGTCGGTAACCTCAACGGGTTGTTCTGTAAATCGGAGGGCGTCATCAAATTGTACTTCATCCACCGGGATGACCACGTCTTCTTGTGTTGGACTCTTCTTGAGGTTGGATACATGAAACGTATCATGTACTCCGTTAAGTTCTTCCGGTAATTCCAATTTGTATGCCACGGTACCAATTCTTTCCAAAATCTTGAATGGTCCGATGTATCGTGGATTCAACTTTCCACGCTTGCCAAATCTGACTACGCCCTTCCAAGGTGAGACCTTCAACAAAACTTTGTCTCCAACCTCGAACTGTAATGGTTTTCGTTTTTGATCAGCGTAGGTCTTTTGTCGATCTCGAGCTGCCTTAATGCGCTCTCGGATCTGCGCAATCTTGTCGGTTGTCTCTTGTACAAGTTCAGGACCAACCATACGTTTATCTCCAGCATCTGCCCAACATAAGGGCGATCGGCACTTGCGGCCATACAGAGCTTCGAACGGCGCGGCCTTTATGCTTGTATGGTAACTGTTATTGTAGGAAAACTCAACTAAAGGTGGATGAGTATACCAGCTGCCGCCTAAGTCCATGACACATGCACGAAGCATATCTTCTAGTGTTTGTATAGTCCGTTCGCTCTGGCCGTCTGTTTATGGATGGAAGGCCGTGCTTAGATCTAATTGAGATCCAAAGGCTTCCTGAAATGATTGCCAGATTCTTGAGACAAAGCGTTCATCTCTATCTGAAATGATTGAGATAGGCACTCCATGACGTGCCACAATTTCTCTTAAGTATATCTCTGCAAGCTTTCCAGTGCTGTCCTTCTCTCGGATCGGTAGGAAATGCGCAGATTTTGTTAATCGATCAACTATTACCCATATCATACCGTGCCCTCTCGGGGTCCTGGGTAATTTCGTTATGAAGTCCATCGAGATTTGTTCCCACTTCCACACGGGAATCTCTGGTTGTTGTAGGAGATATTCAGCCTTAACCTTAGCACAGGTTAGGCATTTTCCAACATAAACAACAACATCACTCTTGAGTCTCGGCCACCAATAGTATTCTTTCAGGTCTTGATACACCTTGTCCGATCCTGGGTGGATCGAATATCTCGATTTATGCGCTTCATTAAGGATGACTTCTCGAATGCCGCCATAGAGTGGAACCCAGAGACGCTTCTTGAAGTATAAGGCTCCCTCTTCATTTGGCACCATGTATTTCAACATACCCCGGAGGTATTCATCTTTACGGTTTTCCATCTTAAGGGCTTCTTGTTGCACATCACGATTGCGCGCAGTGAGGTTCGTTTGGATGGTCATTTCCAATGCTCGAACCCTTAGGGTCTTGACCCTTTCTTTTCGGCTTAAAGCGTCCGCTACAACGTTTGCCTTTCCAGGATGGTACTTGATCTCACAGTCGTAATCATTTAGCAGTTCGACCCATCGCCGCTGGCGCATATTCAATTCCTTCTGATCAAATATGTGTTGTAAGATTTTGTGATCTGTGAAGATTGTACATCGAGTACCATATAAATAGTGTCGCCAAATATTCAAGGCGAATACCACCGCTCCCAGCTCCAGGTCGTGAGTGGTATAGTTTCTTTCATGAACCTTCAATTGTCTTGAAGCATAAGCGATGACTTTTTGACGCTGCATAAGCACGCAACCCAAGCCTTGTCGTGAGGCGTCGCAGTATACCACGAAGTCTTCAATGCCTTCGGGTAATGATAGTATCGGTGCATCGCATAGCTTGTTTTTAAGTAGCTAAAAGGCTTCTTCTTGTTTGTAACCCCATTCGTATTTCTTGTCTTTCTGAGTAAGGGTCGTTAGCGGTTGAGCTATCTTTGAGAAATTCTCGATGAATCGCCGATAATAGCCCGCTAAGCCCAAAAATTGACGAACTTCAGTTGGGGTCTTGGGAGCTTCCCAATTCTTTATTGCTTCTGATGTGCGGTAAGTGTCGTATATATTAGGTGTATATTTTAAGCCCTTTTTAACACTTATTTTAGCCAAGTTTTAAATTTATAAAACACGATATTTCACTAACACTAAACACACATATGGGCAAGTGCACCCATCGTTGAGTGTAGTATAGCGTTGGTAAGATACCGAGGTCGTCCAAGGACACAAGAGCTTTTAGTACCGGTTTATCCTCAACGTCTAACCAAAATAAAAGTTTAGAAAAATGTTTTAAACTAAGAAAATTAAAAGCTAACTAAAATGCTGAAAATAAAAATAAAAGAAAAACAGATAGACAAGATGAATCACTTGGTTCCGACTCGTATCTAGTATAACCTTTGATTATTTCCGCACTTTTGCACATAATTAAGAGATTATCTTAGTTATTGTAGTAGGCCCCTCTTTTGAAGGTGACGTTACCCTCACCCCAGTAGTTTGAGTCAGCAGGGATACAATCCTAAAAGGGTGGATTATTGGAAGATAATGAATTAAGTTATTAATGTAGTATTGTGGTAGGCCCCGCTTTTGGCGGTGACGTTACCCTCGGCTAAGTAGTCTGAGTCAGCAGGGATACAGTCCTAAATAGCCGGGTTATAGTATTAATAGTAGTTAACTTATGAGGGGATCAAAGAGTTTGGACCCCCGCCATCCAATACCGTGAAGTATTGAAGGAGGTCCTACTAAATTTGACCCAGGTCCATTGCAGGACTGTGACAACTCGAGTTTCCGACTTTCACTTTCGCATTAAATGCACGTTGACTTTGATTGTTTTGTTGTGTGACTTGTAGCTATACACGTTATGTTATAATGAAAGGCACTATGATTGTTACATGTTTATGTGATTTAGATTATAACATGAAACGTATGGTATTGTGAATTTTGCACGTATGTGATTAATATTAAAACATGAGACTTGGTATTTTAGAAAAACACTTGAACTGTTTAACAGCTGAAACGACCCGACAAATCAAGTGATTCGCCATGACCCAACTCGACGAAACAGGCTGTTTCGCCGGCCCATTATTACGCGAAGCCCGTTAGGGCCCAGTTCTCTTGTACGCGTATAAATTACGCGGAACTGTCTCATTCGTCACACGTTAACAAAATAGAAACCCTAGAGCGCCCCTTTTCTGTGTGACGGCTGTTTGGAACTCTCGAAGCCCCCCCCCCCCCTTAGCCTATTCATAGTTCTTTTCATCTCGGTTAGTGTGTATATACAGAATCGATTACTTGTTATTGATTAAAAAGTCTGTTTGATGAATGCTTTTAGTTGCGGCCCATGTGTGCGTTGTCAGGATATGTTAGTCAAAGATTCACTTGCTAATTGTTTGTATATATGTTGTTGTTTTGTAAAATAAAGAACACCTCATGAAATTGTCGGCTGGATTTGATAAGATTCATGGTTAGTAACATGGGTTGTTTATTAAAATCGAGATTGGTGGGACAAATCGGTGGTCAATGGGTGGGGAATTGTGAACCGCCGATTTTAAATGATGATGTTTGGTAGTGTTGATAATTCATATTAAAGGTCCAATCGGTTGATGTTATTGGAGGTCCAATGAGGTTGGGTGGTGGTTGCTTGTTGTCGGCCATTAGGGCCTTTAGATTTTGAGAAATTGTTTTTATTGCTGAAACAGATCCGAGACTGTTATGACGAATCAAATGGGACGAAACAGATCTCTTGGCGAAACAGAAAGTGTTTCGCCAAGGACAGTCGACCAAATAGAATCTTGTTTCGCCAAACAAGACCACGACGAAACAGGATATGTGTTTCGCCAACATGTGTGTTTCGCCAATATGTGTGTTTCGCCAAATGTGTAATCAACACAGTAACCTACTTTAATTCTGTTTAGAAGTTAACCGGGTTAGTTAACTGCTGTTAAGTATAACCATCCTGTGTATGATCTTAAATACGTGCCATGTGCTACTTGCTTATCGACTTTGTACTTATACGTGAACACAAACTGATTATTGTATACGTGCGTACTTTAGGACGTGATTGATTTACTTTGAGCACATACTTAGCATACCGAGCGAAACAAGGTGAGTTCACACTTCTACCAAGGCATGGGATTCCCGGGGTTGGGAATGGGTTGATTGATTATTTATGCTTAAGAGTTATCGGAATTACATACCATAGGCCTCGGGCAAGGAAAGTCAATGGTAGATACTACTAGACTAGTGATACATATACTTCTCTTCGCACACATGCCGGGATCGGCCGCGATACTAGAACAATCTTCGCAAACATGCCTGGAATGGCCGCGAACTATACTTTAATCTTCGCAAACATGCCTGGAGGGCCGCGATACAAATATACCTAGTCTAGAGAACATATGGGAAACCCCCACTAAACTTCGCAAACATGCCTAGAGGGCCGCGATGCTATTACATACGATACATGATTTCTAAACGAACTTACGATTTACAATACGAACACTATAACTGAATAACCAACTGTGGACTCGCTCAACTAGTTGTTGACTCTCTGTTACATGCCTTGCAGGACCATAGGCACTCTTGGAGCTTGCACGGGAGGCGCGGTCGTTGTGGGCACGGATTGTGGATGTTTTGATGAAAACTTTATGACTCTTTAAACTAAACACTTGTGTTGAATGTTCATAACTATGCTTCCGCTACCTATGCTATGCTTTTGTTTTAGCACCAATTGTATTGTGATGGAATACTTTTACTTATTACTTATATGTTCAATATGATTGGTGGCTTGATCCTGGTCAGTCACGCCTCCAAGCGGTGGTACTCCGCGTGTGGGTTTTGGGGGTGTGACAAGGACCTCTAAACGCTGAACAATGGCAAGACCTTTACCAAACCGTTCCCTTAACCCCCTACCAGGTAGCCAACATACCTCCATATAGACCGTGGAGATATGAATGGTGAAAATCCTTTATTTTATATAGACAGTAAAATAATGCCAAGACACCACGGACAAACGATAAGGAAAGATCACCTTCAACATAAGTAACTAGTTATTAAAGTCATTAATACAAAACCAAATAAAAAGTGCAAAAGATTAGAAATAAAAAGTATTATACTAGACACTTTGTCTTCACCAAGTGATGTAAGAGACTTAGGCAACCATGGCCTTGATTGTCAAGAACTCTTACGATCAATCTTGGATCCCGAGACGACTCACACACTCTACGATGGACAATGGATGATGGTGGTGGATGATGGTGTTGTGATGGTGGTGGGTGGTGGATGAAGTGTGAGAGAGGTGGTGTGCCAAGGGATGAGATGAAATGAATCCAAGCACTCCTATTTATAGGCTGAACAGAGAGCTGGACACGGCCCCGTGTCCGCTGGGCACGGCCCCGTGTCCGCTGGGCACGGCCCCGTGTCTGTCTGACAATCTCTCTCCTCATTAATTGTAATTCGCAATTACAATAAATGCGCCTGCTGTACTTTCGACACGCCCCCGTGTCCGCTGAGCACGGCCCCGTGATGGGCAATAGAAGCTTCTATAGGTTTGTCTTTTCTGCTGCTTCTTGGGCACGGCCCCGTGCTGGCTGAGCACGGGGCGTGTTCAGTCTTCTGATTTCTCCATTTTGCTTTGGAAGGTGCCGTTGAGGGGTCGGGCAGTCCACTAATATTCCTTTTCTTGTATTTATGTTGGATTTAGCTGTCTTTTTGCTTCTTTTGCGTTTTTGAGCTCATTTAATCCTGAAAATACAAAAGGAAGACAAAAACACTCTTTTTCCAATATTAGTACTTAAAAAGGGTTAGTTTTATGCCTCATTTGATGTAATTTATATGTTGCATTTTACACACATCAAATACCCCCACACTTGAACTTTTGCTTGTCCTCAAGCAAAACTCTTTAACATGTGGCTTACACTCCCAAATGGAATAGGTAGAAGAGAAGGTTTTGGGCTTGTCGTAGAGTGTCGGGATTTCCAAGATCTTTTTGGGTTTTATTTTTGTTTATTTACACTCCTATTCGTAATGATTTATTTAGAACTTCTCATAAAAGAAATTACTTATTTGGGCATAACATGCCTTTTTTAAAATTCTATTTATATACAAGTTCACATACCTCACGGTGAAATCACTCACACTCGGCCGAAGGTGTATTTTTAGTGAATCACTCGAGAGCGGCATGGAACTTATTCCTACCATAGGCTTGCCAAGAAATCAATCCTCCTCCTTTTTAACTTTTATACCTTTGTAGATATCAAGAGGACTTTGTGGGTTAAGGGTTAGGCTAGGGTTAAAGGTAGGTGGTTGGGTTAGTGGTTAGTAGAAAAAGGGCTAAAAGCGTAACAAGTGTCGGTTTTCGTATTTTTGCAACTTTTTATTTTGATGAAGCTTTTATTCAAACTAAGTTATTTTTGATTAACTTGTTTGTTTATTTTCTTTTTGCTTCATCATTATCACACATTTTTTTTTTACGAAGCACCGAACTTGTTACTAAAATAAAGGGTTAAAAATGAAAAAGGTTTTGGTGGGTAAAAGGGTTTTTGTTTGGGTGATGAAACGAAAAGGTTTAGGCTCAAAGGGGCTAACTAGGGGGATTTTTGGGTAGGTGGTAAAAGAAAAAGAAAAATAATGGTGTAGAAATAAAAAGGGTTAGTCCTAATGCCTCCATCATTTACTTATTCGGGTTTAAGTTGATAAGGACCGGGAATGTATTGTCATGGCAAGTTCTAGAGTCGTAAGAACCAAGCGGCTATTCACACAAGAAACGAAAAATGAGCATTTAGTCAATTGATATGTAATTGTGTGCTCAATAAAGGCTCAAAACTCACTTTTGTGGGAATGGGTTTTTATGTGATCAAGTATATATAATCAAATTTTAAATAAGTTTGTCATGCCTTTTCATAATTTTCTTATGTTGGTTCTTTTTATCACTACGCTATCGGTTGTAAATTTGTAAAAATATAACCTTTTTGAGAACTTGAATTTTCCGAGTTAAACCTAGACAAGTAAAAAAAATGAAATTTTTGAAAAAATTTGGGGTGATTAGCGGTTCCAATAGAGTTTTGTGTAAGGCTTGTATTTTAGGACTTGCAAAATTCAAGGTTTTAGCATCCCCCCCACACTTAAATTACACATTGTCCTCAATGTGTCCCAAAAATAATTTTTTAGGTTGATTGATGTGTAAAATAGTGTTTTAAAAAGCAAAAAATTGTGTTACTGGGCACTGAACACGGCCCCATGTTGAGTGGGCACGACCCCGTGTTCAGGTGCCAGTAACAAGAACTTACAGAAGGTGGACACGGCCCCGTGTTCACTGGACACGGCCACGTGTCTGATAAAATTCTGCAGAACAGAAGCCAAACAGCAGGTCTGGGAGGTGAGCACGGGGGCGTGTTGGCTGGACACGTCCCCGTGTGGACAGTCTGAAAGCCTGAAAAACAGGTTTCTTCCTCCGGTTTTTCCATCCTGGCCCTATAAGTGCTGAGGCTTAGCACCCCAAGCCTTGGTTTGTACCTGTTTCATCACTTAATACCACACCAAGCAACACAAACATCCTACATTACCACAGTTAATTGTCCCAAGCATAAAGTAAAAGAAAAATAAAACGGAAAATAAAAGTGTTTAGGGAAAGTAAATTGTTCAACTTCTGGCACGCAGGCCACCAATCGTTCGATAGATAAAGGGACTTAAACCTGTGGGCTCGCCATCAACCCGCTCCTGCTCCTCCAAACCCTCTACTCCATATCTTCATCGCTACCATCACCTCCATCCCCATGCCCCGCCATGTACTCCCGGATGCTGCTGATATCGTCTTGTATATCGTTGATGTTGCGTTCAATAGCTCCAACCCGGTGGTATGTGTTGTTGGCGAGGTTGTAGGCGTTCCTGGTACACATGAGGTTTTCCTACATAAGATCATGTAAGCTTTGAAAATTAGGAAAGCCGCCTCCTTGTGAGGAGGATTGACCCGGATCACCATGGGGTGGATACTGGTGGTGGGGAGGTGGTGCGTGAAGAACTAGGGCCTCCTGTGGGTTCCATGCATAGCCTTGCGTTCTTTGGAAACTCAGTGTTCCGTCTTCCGCCTCATAAAGTAAGTTCATGGTTCGGCAAATGTGGTAGTCAACTCGTCCCGACCATGGGCTTCTTTCAAAGGCTCTTGGATTTTGCGTGTAATGCTTAAAAAGACGGTACACCCATCCTCCGAAGAAGATAGGCGTTGGAGCTCGAGCAAGGCGGTTGAGATGCATGTTTCTTAACAGGAGATACGGAACATCGAGAGGCTTTTGGTTGTGGATACAGTGGAGGACAACCAAATCTTTCAACCCTACAACACCGCTACTGTCGTGACGTTGGTTTAGAGAGTAGGTGAGGATCCTGTGAATGTAGCGATAGAGCGGATCCCTTAGCTTCGTACTCTTGGTGCTACGAGGGTCGTAGATTCCTTCACCGATTTGAGCCCATGCGGCTTGTCTTTCATTTCCCTCCAAGTCTCGTAATCCTCCGGTATTTTCTTCGTTTCCCGATTCCTCTTCTTGGTATAGACCTATTATGGCTCCAAACTGTGCCATGGAGATCGAGTACATTGTCCCTCCACATCGAAATACAACCCCTTCATTGTCGAATGGGTCACACCTTGAATTGAAGTTGAAGGTACTGTAGAACTCCATGGTGCATTGATACACCGACCGAAGCCTAGTGTTTAATGCAACAGCTAGTGGTCCCGTAACGATGTTGTTGAATCGGTTCAGCTGGTTTACCAAGGTTAACAGATCCGTGCAAGCTCTCCTGGGGTACTCTTCGGGTCTTGTTTGAAGAACCTCATACCTTGCCCTTGCATCAAGCTCACTTGCATTGAACCTTGTGAACTTTGCCATCTGAAAGAATACACCAAAAATTAGCACGAAACAGAAATGTTTTCGGACAAAACTGCAAACAGCGGGCTGGACACGTCCCCGTGTCCACCGGACACGGCCCCGTGTCCAGACGTCTGTTACTCAAAAACTTTATTTTTCGACCCGGTTTCGAAAACTTGAAAATTTTTGGTCCAATAGGTGCGGTTTCCCCCGAAAATGAAACCCTAAACACCGTTTTTCCCAAAATATCCCGTTTACCTTATCAATTTTATCTTTTTCGGTTCAAGAACAAGGGTTTGGGGGTTTTTGTAAGAAATCGGGTGAATCTATGAACAATCTAAGTGTATTTACTTCCCTTAACACTAATCTAACTAAATGCAAACAGATTTAGGCAAAAATTTTAGGTTCGATCCGGATGAACATCAAGAACCCTAGATTTTTCCCCAAATTTGTGGTGTTTTAACTACATGCAAGTAACTAATCTAACTACTAAGAGTGATAGAATCATACCTTGACGTTGTTAGATCGGTAAGAGACGTCGAAATTTCGCGAAAAATCGCCTGGAACCAGAGCTTTTGTGGGGAAACGGGGCGTGTGGAATGAAGAAACTGTTTTGAAAAAGGGGATTTATCCCGTCTGCAGCGCGAACACGGCCCCATGTCCAGCGGACACGGCCTCGTGCCGAGCAGTTTTTTTTTCTGTGTGTGTGTGCGCGTGTGAGTGCCCCTTTCTCCCATAAGCTATGGTTTAGAAAACTTACCGCTTTATTTTGTCGTCTCAATCGTTCATAACTTACCAGGCATGATGTTTTTATTCTTCCACGGTTTGAAGCGAGATCTCTTCTTCCTCATCCTCAATAAATCCTTGATAGAGTTTCAGCCGTTGGCCATTGAGTTTAAATGGTGGCCCATTTCAAGGTTTAATTTCTACTGCACCGTGTGGAAAAATATGGGTGACGGAAAAAGGTCCTGACCACCTAGACTTTAATTTACCAGGAAACAATCGAAGTCGTGAATTAAACAAAAGAACTAAATCTCCTACCCGAAATTCATTAGGTTTAATATGTTTGTCATGCAAATTTTTCATTCTTTCCTTATAAATCTCGGAGTTTGAGTATGCATAATTCCTAAGCTCGTCTAATTCATTTATTTGACAAAATCGATTTTTACCAGCAAATTTTAGATCTAAGTTTACATTTTTGATTGCCCAGTAGGCTTTGTGTGCAATTTCTACTGGCAAATGACAACTTTTTCCATAGACTAGCTTATATGGGGTTGTACCTATCGTTGTTTTATAAGCAGTTCGAAAATCCCATAAAGCATCATCTAATTTATCAGCCCATTCCTTTCTATTTAGCCCTACGGTTTTTTCGAGTATTCGTTTTAACCCTCTATTAGTCACTTCGGCTTGTCCGTTTGTTTGAGGGTGGTATGCTGTCGAAACCCGGTGATAGACCCCATATCTTGTTAAAATTTTTTCAAGTTGATGGTTGCAAAAATGGGTACCCCTATCACTTATTAAAGCTTTAGGTGTGCCGAAACGAGAGAATAATTTTTTCAGAAATCTTACCACTACTCTTCCATCATTTGTTGGAAGTGCCTCGGCCTCGGCCCATTTAGATAAGTAATCTACTGCCACAAGTATGTATTTGTTTCCTTTCGATGGTGGGAAAGGTCCCATAAAGTCGAGTCCCCATACATCAAAAATTTCACAAACAAGAATGCCATTTTGTGGCATTTCGTTTTTGGAAGAAATATTACCTGTTCTTTGGCAAGCATCACATGTCTTTACAAGATTTTGAGCATCTTTGTAAATGGTTGGCCAATAAAATCCTGAATCGAATACCTTTCGTGCGGTACTGGCAGAACCATGATGTCCTCCGTATGGACCTTCATGACAATGGCGGAGAATTCTTCGTGCTTCACTGCCATGTACGCATCGTCTGACGAGTTGGTCGGCACACATTTTGAAAAGATATGGATCTTCCCAAAAGTAGTGTTTCACATTGGCAAAGAATTTTTTTCTTTGATGATGTGGCCATCCTTTTGCGACTATACCGCTAGCTAGGTAGTTAGCAAAGTCGGCGTACCATGGTTCCTCCTTATATTCCACCATTTCCAGGGACTCAGTTGGAAATTTTTCGTTGATTTGCTCGTCCCTGGTTGCTTCCAAAGCTGGGTCTTCTAAGCGTGAAAGATGATCTGCTGCGGTATTTTCTGCTCCTCTTTTGTCCTTGATTTCAATGTCAAATTCTTGGAGGAGTAGAATCCACCTAATCAAACGTGGTTTTGCGTCTTGCTTCTTAAAGAGATATCGAATGGCTGCATGGTCTGTATAGACTATAGTTTTAGAAAGAACAAGATAAGAACGAAATTTATCAAAAGCAAATACCACAGCTAGTAATTCTTTTTCAGTTGTTGTGTAATTTTCTTGTGCATCGTTAAGTGTTTTACTAGCATAATATATTGGGTGGAAATGCTTTTCTTTTCTCTGTCCCAAGACAGCTCCAACTGCAAAGTCACTAGCATCACACATGATTTCAAAAGGAAATTTCCAATCCGGTGCTATCATGATAGGTGCATTGACTAGCATTTCCTTTAGGGTTAGAAATGCTTGATTGCAATCCTTGTCAAAGATGAAAGGAGCATCTTTTTCAAGTAATTTTGTTAGAGGCCTTGAGATCTTTGAAAAGTCTTTGATAAACCGCCTATAAAATCCGGCATGCCCTAGGAAACTTCTAATAGCTCTTACGGAGGATGGAGGTGGTAATCTAGAAATGGTATCTATTTTGGCTCGATCCACCTCCATTCCTTCGCTTGAGATTTTGTGACCGAGTACTATTCCCTCCGTTACCATGAAATGACATTTTTCCCAATTAAGGGCGAGGTTAGTTTCCTCACATCGGGATAGCATTCGTTCAAGGTTATCGAGGCATTGGTCGTATGAATCCCCAAAGATAGAAAAGTCGTCCATGAAGACTTCCATGGTCTTTTCTATCATGTCATGGAAAATGGCTACCATGCAACGTTGGAATGTTGCGGGGGCATTACATAGACCAAACGGCATGCGTCGATAAGCAAAAGTTCCATAGGGACATGTGAAAGTCGTCTTTTCTTGGTCTTCGGGTGCTATCGGGATTTGAAAGTAACCTGAAAAACCATCCAAGAAACAGTAAAATTTATGACCGGATAATCTTTCTAACATTTGATCAATGAAGGGTAAAGGAAAATGATCCTTTCTTGTTGCTTCATTTAATCGTCTA
This sequence comes from Helianthus tuberosus, assembly GCA_030545235.1. Lineage (NCBI taxonomy): Eukaryota > Viridiplantae > Streptophyta > Magnoliopsida > Asterales > Asteraceae > Helianthus > Helianthus tuberosus. The sequence goes on from CM060409.1 coordinate 156,222,801, forward strand.
TAGTCTATACATACTCTCCATCCTGTGACGGTTCTCGTTGGTATTAGTTCATTCTTTTCGTTAGTAATTACCGTCATACCTCCTTTCTTTGGAACTACTTGGACGGGACTTACCCAAGGACTATCGGAAATAGGATAGATAAGTCCGGCGTCAAGTAATTTGATGACTTCATTTTTAACCACTTCTTGAACATTTGGATTTACTCGACGTTGTGGTTGTATGACCGATTTGTAGTCATCATTCATCAAAATTTTGTGTGTGCACATAGAAGGACTAATTCCTTTTATGTCAACAAGTTTCCAAGCTATTGCATTTTTGTGTTTTTTCAAAAGATTAATTAGTTTTTCTTTTTCTAAGTTATCTAATTTAGACGAAATAATTACCGGTAACTTACCATCTTTGTCTAGAAAAGCATATTCCAAACCTTTTGGAAGTTCTTTGAGCTCAAGTGGTGGGTCTTTAGGAGACTCCTTATTTGGTTGCTCGTTTCGATCAAGAACTTTAAAAGTTTGTTCTATGGCGACCTCTTCTTCAACAAAGTGGTCAATCTCTTCACTTGTATCGGGTGGTTCATCCTCATCTTCAATTAGGGGGTCATTATTGCCGAATGGATATTTCATTGATCGTTCGAGATCGACACTTCTTTTAAATGCCCCTAATTGAAGAGGTAAATTGTTGAACTTCCGGTTTTTCAAAGCTTCGTGAGTTTTTACAAATGGTCGTCCCAACACTAGAGGAGCGTCATCGAGGATGACAAAGTCGGTTGGGATTACCATTTGATTTGTTTGAACCAAGACATCTTCAACTATACCGATTGATTTTATTACTTTCCGATTGGATAGAAAAATGGGTATTTGAAGTGGAGAAAAATCACTAATACTTAATTTTTCGAAAATGTAGTTAGGCATTATGTTAACACAAAGATCTTTATCGATTGTGACATTACTAATAAACGAATTTTGAAAGAAACATGGAACCGGTGTGATGTTAATTTCAAATGGGTCTTCTTTTATTAGCGAAGTTTGATCATTAGTTAACTTAACACTTACCGTTTCGTCAATTTTAGTGTTAGTGTTTAACTCTTTTAAAAACTTAGCATGAGTGGGTACTAAACAATGATTTTCGAAAGAAGGTGTCAAGAGATTAATTTCCTTGAAATTAGACTCTTCTTGGATTTTAACGTTGTTGGGCTCACCTTTTTCGTTGTTTAACTCATGTGTCGGTTTTTCACTTATTTGTTCTTCCATTTTTTCATTTTTAGTTATCTCTTCCTTTTTTAATTCTTCTCTTGCGCGGGACTCCTCTTCTCTTGCGCGAGCTTCTTTTATACATCGATCGATAACTCTAATGTGTTCTAATATCCTATCGGTCACTTCGGTTATAGAAAAAGAATCATTATTTTCTAAGCTTGAATCCGGTTGTTCGACCCTTTGTTCCTCATAATACCCATATGAAGTTGATGGTTCACACCATTGTCCTTCATTGTAAGCATATGATGGATAAGGTTCGTAATTTTGTTCTTCATAATACTCATATGAGGTGGGTTGTTCACGCCAAGGTTCCTCATAATAAGCATATGAAGGTGGTGGCTCATACCTTGGTTCCTCAAAGTATGAGTAAGAGGGCTCATACCTTGGTTCATCAAAATATGAGTATGAGGGAGGAGGTTCATACCTTTGGTCTTCATAGGATGTGTATGAAGTTGATGGCTCGTACCTGGGCTCCTCATAGTAAGGGTATGAATTGGATGGTTGATACGAGTGATTATTTTGAATCGAACGTGCATTACGACAATTAGTGCAATAATTACCCCTATAATCATCCTCATCATAGGTGTAGTTGTAACCTCCTGAGTATTGATCCATAAGAATCACTCAGCAGACCACAACTGAGTCTCGGGACCAGAAAACGAAAACAAAGACTGAAACAGAAGGCTGGACACGGCCCCGTGTCTGGTGAACACGGCCCCGTGTACAGGATCTGTATCTGGGCGTTTTAATTAAAGTTACTGGTCACGTTGAGCACGGGGGCGTGTTCAGTGAGCACGGCCCCGTGTTCAGACTCTGTATCTGGGTATTTAACTAAAAATATGCAGCACGGGGGCGTGTTCAGTGAGCACGGCCCCGTGTTCAGGCTACTGTAAATGAAAACTAAACTAAAATGCAGAAAAATGTGCGCGCGTTTTGAAAAGGTTTTGAAAAACTGATTAGGCCGTCGATTTTAAACTTTCTTAAAATCCTTGTGTCCCCGGCAACGGCGCCAAAAACTTGATGTGCGGTAAGTGTCGTATATATTAGGTGTATATTTTAAGCCCTTTTTAACACTTATTTTAGCCAAGTTTTAAATTTATAAAACACGATATTTCACTAACACTAAACACACATATGGGCAAGTGCACCCATCGTTGAGTGTAGTATAGCGTTGGTAAGATACCGAGGTCGTCCAAGGACACAAGAGCTTTTAGTACCGGTTTATCCTCAACGTCTAACCAAAATAAAAGTTTAGAAAAATGTTTTAAACTAAGAAAATTAAAAGCTAACTAAAATGCTGAAAATAAAAATAAAAGAAAAACAGATAGACAAGATGAATCACTTGGTTCCGACTCGTATCTAGTATAACCTTTGATTATTTCCGCACTTTTGCACATAATTAAGAGATTATCTTAGTTATTGTAGTAGGCCCCTCTTTTGAAGGTGACGTTACCCTCACCCCAGTAGTTTGAGTCAGCAGGGATACAATCCTAAAAGGGTGGATTATTGGAAGATAATGAATTAAGTTATTAATGCAGTATTGTGGTAGGCCCCGCTTTTGGCAGTGACGTTACCCTCGGCTAAGTAGTCTGAGTCAGCAGGGATACAGTCCTAAATAGCCAGGTTATAGTATTAATAGTAGTTAACTTATGAGGGGATCAAAGAGTTTGGACCCCTGCCATCCAATACCGTGAAGTATTGAAGGAGGTCCTACTAAATTTGACCCAGGTCCATTACAGGACCTCTAAACGCTGAACAATGGCAAGACCTTTACCAAACCGTTCCCTTAACCCCCTACCAGGTAGCCAACATACCTCCATATAGACTGTGGAGATATGAATGGTGAAAATCCTTTATTTTATATAGACAATAAAATAATGCCAAGACACCACGGACAAATGATAAGGAAAGATCACCTTCAACATAAGTAACTAGTTATTAAAGTCATTAATACAAAACCAAATAAAAAGTGCAAAAGATTAGAAATAAAAAGTATTATACTAGACACTTTGTCTTCACCAAGTGATGTAAGAGACTTAGGCAACCATGGCCTTGATTGTCAAGAACTCTTACGATCAATCTTGGATCCCGAGACGACTCACACACTCTACGATGGACAATGGATGATGGTGGTGGATGATGGTGTTGTGATGGTGGTGGGTGGTGGATGAAGTGTGAGAGAGGTGGTGTGCCAAGGGATGAGATGAAATGAATCCAAGCACTCCTATTTATAGGCTGAACAGAGAGCTGGACACGGCCCCGTGTCCGCTGGGCACGGCCCCGTGTCTGTCTAACAATCTCTCTCCTCATTAATTGTAATTCGCAATTACAATAAATGCGCCTGCTGTACTTTCGACACGCCCCCGTGTCCGCTGAGCACGGCCCCGTGATGGGCAATAGAAGCTTCTATAGGTTTGTCTTTTCTGCTGCTTCTTGGGCACGGCCCCGTGCTGGCTGAGCACGGGGCGTGTTCAGTCTTCTGATTTCTCCATTTTGCTTTGAAAGGTGCCGTTGAGGGGTCGGGCAGTCCACTAATATTCCTTTTCTTGTATTTATGTTGAATTTAGCTGTCTTTTTGCTTCTTTTGCGTTTTTGAGCTCATTTAATCCTGAAAATACAAAAGGAAGACAAAAACACTCTTTTTCCAATATTAGTACTTAAAAAGGGTTAGTTTTATGCCTCATTTGATGTAATTTATATGTTGCATTTTACACACATCAGCTTCAATCTTGGATGGGTCTACATGAATGCCCTTCTCATTCACAACGTGACCAAGAAATTGTACTCCGCGAATCCAGAATTCGTACTTTGAGAACTTCGCATAAAGTTTCTCTTTCTTCAGTAGTTCCAAGATGGTTCTGAGATGTTGCTCGTGCTCTTCTTTCGTTCTCGAGTAAATCAGGATATCATCGATAAATACAATCACGAATTTATCGAGATATGGTTTTCATACGCGGTTCATCAGATCCATAAAGACCGCTGGTGCATTCGTCAGCCCGAATGGCATTACAAGAAATTCGTAGTGCCCATAGCATGTTCTGAATGCAGTCTTTGGTATGCTTTCTTCTTGGATTCTTAGCTGATGGTATCCAGACCGAAGGTCAATCTTGGAATAGTAGCTTGATCCTTGCAGTTGATCAAATAAGTCATCAATCCTCGGTAGCGGATACCGATTCTTGATAGTGAGCTTGTTCAGTTCTCTGTAATCGATACACATCCGTAGAGTTCCATCCTTTTTCTTCACGAACAATACTGGAGCTCCCCAGGGCGAGAAGCTTGGCCTTATAAATCCTTTATCCAACAACTCCTGGAGTTGTGTAGACAATTCTTGCATTTCAGATGGTGCAAGCCAATAGGGTGCCTTGGCTACAGGAGCGGCTCCTGGAACCAAGTCTATACGGAATTCGACTTGTCGTTGCGGAGGTAGTCCTGGCAGATCTTCAGGGAACACATCAGGAAATTCCTTCACCACAGGAATGTCTTCGAGTTTCGGCTCCGCAGCCTTCTTATCTACAACGTGTGCTAGGAAGGCAACACATCCTTTCTTTAAGCACTTCTGTGCCTTCATACAACTGATGATTCGAAGAGGCGCGTCTCGTTTTTCTCCATGTACAACGAGAGTTTCATCATTTGACAGAGGGATGCGAATGATTTTCTCATGACAAATAACCTCAGCTTTGTTCTTGGACAACCAGTCCATTCCGACTACTACATCGAAGCTACCCAATTGAATAGGTAAGAGGTCGATGCTAAATCTTCGTTCACTAAGTTCTAGTGTGCAACCTCTAACAACTTCGCCCGATTCAACAAGTTTACCATTGGCTAGTTCTATGGAATAAGGAATTTCTAATCTACTAGATTCTATTCCAAGCATGCGTTTAAATTCCACAGACATGAAACTATAATCGGCGCCAGTGTCGAATAATATGGATGCAAAGTGATTGTTAATGAGAAACGTACCGGTGACCACGTTAGGGTCCTCGCGTGCGTTCTTTGCTCCAATCACAAATGCTCGAGCCTGAGCATTGTTTCCCTCTGGGCAGTCCTTCATGAAATGATCATTGCTTCCACATCTGAAGCATCCTTGGTTCCGCCCCTTCCCGTTACCATTCTTGTTACCAGCACCATTTCCATTCCGGTTCTTTCTTTTTCCCCAACAGTCTTTTGTTTGATGACCCAACCTTCCACATTTGTCGCACCTTGGAATGCGACAAGCTCCTTCATGATGAAACTTACATTTTTGGCATTTAGGCATCGTGCCTTAGTATCCTTTGGTTGCAAGGGTTTTCGTCTCCTGAGGCGGGTTAGTGTCGCGCTTCTTGCTGAAACCTTTGTTGTTGCGAGTTGCTTGGTTCAGGTTTGCATGTTTCCTTTTCTTGTCACCGGATGACTCAGCACGCGTCTCGGTCTTCTCAGTAGGGTTTAGTGATAGCTTCTTCATACGAACACAATCTTTAGTGAGGCTGACAGCCAGAGTTACAGTCTCGGTGATTGTTTGTGGTTTGGCCGACGTTACCATGCCATGAAACTCTGGGGCCAGTCCCCAAATGTAGCGTTCAACGTGCTTGAATTCAGGAGTCACCATGTAAGGAAGCACTCTAGACAGATCATGGAACCTTCTAGTATAACCATTAATGTCAGCACCTTCCATAGTCAAGTGCCAGAACTCTGTTTCCAGTCTTTGGAGTTCAACACAAGAGCAATACTTCTCTCTCATTCTTTCCTTCTGTTCCTCCCAGGTTAGGCCATAAGCGGCATCATCGCCCAAAGTCTGGGCCTGCAAGTTCCACCAAGTCAGAGCTTCATCGACAAACAACCCAGTAGCAAAGGTGACTTGCTGATCCGCGGTACACTTGCTCATGCGGATAGTAGCTTCAGTCTTCTCCGTCCAGCGCACAAATGCTACTGCACCTCCTGTGCCGTCATAGTTCATCGGCTTGCAGTCGAGGAACTGCTTGAAAGTGCAGCCTGGAATTGATTCAACCAATTCACATGTGAGCAATCGAAGAAATAATGAAACAAAGACTGTTCATAAATTTCTCCATGCTTAGTGCGTCGTCTTAAGGTTACCTTGAGCTGCATTGCCTCCAGATGAATCTCCGTTCCCATTACATCTAGCGTTGCTTGGGCCGCCACTGTCTTGAGTTCGGTTTGCCTCGTATTGGGCGATAGCAGCGGAGATCCTTTCATCCAGTAGAGCGTTCAGCTCTTCAGCATTTCTTGGCAGTGGGGGAGGAGGAGGTTGATCGTCACTGCGAGCATTCACAGTTTTCCTGGGTGCCATGTTCTGACAGAACATAACACAACAGGGTTAAACATTTGTTTGATATCATCATACTAGACAGTAGTAGCATATATATTCACAGGTATATACCACATAAGTGACATCAAACAATTATTACTCTAGCAGAGTACTTAGTAGGCTTGCTATAAGGGAATCTATACGTGACAAGACTTGCCGTGGTTTCTGTGCACTGAATTCCATAATTATGTATGCATCCATAATTACGTAACTCCTTGCACAGTCCGCACAGTTCGTTTCATCCGCGTATTTCTTCCTTCAGATAGGCCTTTGCTTGTGACATTCTACGTCTAGTATATGCTAATTATCACACATAATAGCAATTAATTCTCAATCACAGACGAGTGCTACTCTAGTGCACCCTAAGTCTCGTAGTGTCTTTTCTAGACTCATGTAGACAGTTTCAGGTAGTGGATGTCACGGATGTTTTATGCAATGAAAAATCTTTTGAAAAAAATTGTTTTCGTGATAGGATCCTAGAGATTGTAGACTAGACTCGAGAAGGAATCCTGGTTCACTACAATCGCAGCTCTGATACCAATCTGTCACACCCCTTTCTGCGGCGGAAGCACGAGGTGTGATCATGAAAGGTTCTCATTGCATACGAAGAGTAAACATACTACATGCTCAAAAGTAACTTCAAACATTACATTACTGAAAACATAAGTCAAGTGTTTACAACACGAGATAACATATTGTTTTAAAAGTTACAACTTTATTTAACGATAAACATAGCGACATCCACGAGCATGAGTAAAACCACGCGCACATCCATCCTAGTTACCTGAAATACATGAGAGTTTTGGAAAAACGTCAACATAATGTTGGTGTGAATTCATGCAGTTTTTGTATTTCACGTTTGTATACTTTGTATGAAAACATAGTTTGTGTCATGTATAAATCAAGTTTTCATATATAAATCAAGTATTCATGTGTACACCACGTACTCATGTATAATTCAAGTTTTCTTGAGTACCCCACGTACTCAAGTATAAATCAAGTTTTAGTATGGTTTGAATCTTAAGTAATTAAAGTATTCCTGTAAGTATCAGGATTGTTAATGGGTTGCAAAGCCATTAACATGTGACACGACATAGGAAGTCACCAAACCTTAGGCATTTTCCAGTTGGCATATTCTGAGACACAAAAGCACTACTCGATTCTCGTCCTCACCGAGAGTGTGGCTGCCCGGCACTCGTTAGATCTAACATTTTGTTCTGCGGTCTAGGTATATTGTTGATTAATGGTGCTTATGGTACCCTATTCGTGACACGATTTCTTGTATCATTTCTCATAACGCATCATACTTGGTACTCGTCCTCAGCAAGTGCGCTTCTTGTATTCTTATATCTCGTCACACTAGGTACTCGTTCTCACCAAGTGTGCTTCTTTTTATCATACCATTTGTAAACATAGTAATATTTGTACATGTATTTCACCCCCGAAGTTATAAAACTGAAAACAGTTAAAAGAAAAGGGGGAGCATGAACTCACAACTTTGCGTTCCTTGCGTCGTAAACTTCACCGGATTTGCTTAATTAACGTCGTGACCTATACGTGTTTTCTTAACGTTAGTCACTAGACTTGTATCGCACAAGTACAAGTCACTATCTTTTGTATACGTATTCTGGTGTTAAAAATAATTTATTTTTAACTATGCGTCTTACTTATATTATTTTCTCAAAAATAAATATAAGTTTCTTGTATTTTGCACTTTGCACTTGTTACAAACATTATGACGAGGTTTATATTGAAAAGCATAGTTTAGAACACACTAGTAAACATTTGTCTAGAAAATATTTACTAAGTGTTAGGATTTTCAGAAAATTTCGCCATAGTCTCCTTTGTAAACGGAGGTGTCCATGCTAAGTAGCATATCATTTTCTTTAACATATATCACGTTAGGTTGTTCTCAAATAATCAACCCGACATTCTGACATACATGATACTACTTTTGTCGTTTCAGTTTCAATATAAGTAAAACTGAGCTGTTTTCGGACAATTTAATAAAATAGTTAACTTATTCCAAAAATTCCTAAATTTTTACAGAATGTCTTAATTAATCCAAATTTTATTGTGTAAAAATATTGGGGTCCAGTTCATCATCAATATTTTATAGAAAATCATTTACCGAACTGTGATCAGATTTGTTACTTTCTGACCACAGCCTACGTAATAATTCGTTTAAAATTTATTGTAAGTTCGTTTTACAAAATTCCAGTTGGAGGGTCACACTGACATCAGTGATCATCTACGGTATAAATTTCATGGGCTGGTTCTACTCAGGTTTCAAGTTATGATAAAAAATATAACACATATTTTCAGCAGAAAAATGCAGCTTGAGCTGCTGTTACGAAACGACCCTTTAAAAATAGTAAATGACCTCGAAAAATTACGATCCCAGTGCCATTTGTTTCGTTTTTCGAAAATACATAATTTAGACTTCAGAAAATCAGTTTTTCGAGTTATAATGATCAGTTTACAGCCGTTTGAAGTTGGCTGAGAATGTAATTCAGCATGTTTATTTATAGTTTAGACGTTACTAAATCACATCAACTAATGTCCGAACGACGGGTTTATCAAGAAACCAACGATCAAATATCAAGTATGATTTAACCAACCCTCATCCAACAAGATTCATCTTCATATAATCTTTTATGTTAAAGTTTCATGTAAAGTTTCATATTCATCATCTTCTAGTATTTTTGTTTATGTGATTTAAGCATTATCATCCTACTACATATCATATCTATGAACAAGATGAAACAATGGTGTAAAGAGACTTACTACTAGCACAAGGCTAGGGTAGAAATCTAGTGCAAAGATGATGAGAAGAAGATGAAGAACAAGCAAGAAACAAAGCTCCTTTGAATGCTTCTTAACTTGCAACCTTCATGAATCACCTTCAAAGCTTGAATGGAGTTTGAATAATGGAAGATGATGGTGGTTTAAGGGTGGTGTTGGGGGCGGTTGTGGGTGAGCCGAAAGAGAGAGAAGGAGAGTGAGTGAGAGTGTAAATCTTGTGAATTGATGAGTATCATGGAGCCTTACATATATAAAATACTTCATATATTATGTTTGATCTTGCAAGCAACAAATCTAATAAAAATCTAAGCAAGATATAAGAGTATGGTGGATGATCTTTGTGGGTCCACCTATGGGCTGAAAATCGGTTTAGGTGGGGGGGGGGTGTTATGTAAAATTTGCAACTAATATATAAATGGTAGTTACATCTCAAGTATGAATCATATATATTAGTTTGTTGGTTTTTAATGGGTGTTATGACAAACGGGGATCATGACTAGCCAAAAATAGTAACATAATGTCATTGACAAAAATTTAGTGTCCCGGGTAATGTCCGGCTGTTCGGTTGGATACTGTTCCGTTAATTTGTTTAATTGTTCCGGAAGGTGTCCTTTTGTAGCCCTTTTAATTCCCAACACTTAGGGAAATATTCTGGACAATAAAACGTAAATTCTGTATGACATTTACATATTTAAAAGCTACTCATAGCTGAATTTAATAATTTTCTGCACTTAAAGTGCGTTTCGGGTGCTTTTTAGTGCGTATTTTAGCTTTCGGAGCGTCTATACGTTAACCCTTGTATGTACTCTTGGGTTTTAATGCATTCTTGACGTTGGACCTACACTTAGGTCTCAGTTCTAATGTCTGACTGCTTTCTGCAGAGTTGTTGATATATTGTGTTTTACCGGTGAGTTTACTAATATTTTTGACGCAGCGCTCTCGTTAATGCATAAAGCATTATTTTGTAGTATAAAACGTGCATGAATTCACTTGTATAATATGTAATCAATCAATGTTGACATTTAAGCACATAATTGAAGTCATTAAGTAATAATTAAAGTGTATGGAAATTACCAGTTTGGTGCTAGTTGTCACATGATGCCGCTAAAACATAGAGTGATTGCAAAAATTGCATGAAAGAATGCAAAGTTTGCAGCACACATGCGTATCTCACACTCAAAAAGACCCAAGACCTGGTTGAAAAAGTCAAAATGGTTGAAAAACAAATTGTAAATCGAGATAAACTACTTAGAGCTTCAAATGAAAGAATTAAAGAATTAAGCAAAAAGATTGAGAAAGATAAAAATGATGTTGATCGTTTTAAGAAAGAATATGAGAAGTTAATTCTTGAAAACAGACAAATTTCTGAAAATTATGAGAAGTTAAAAAGAACAGTAAAAGATTATGATGAGCGAAATGGTAAAACTTATAAAGAAAATGTTCATTTGTCTGGAGTTCTTCAGGCAAAAGAAAGACAAATCATCCAGCAATTGGACGAGATCCCAAATCTTAAGCTTCAGTTCCAAGAAGCAAAGATTGAGAATGAAAGAATCAATCTGAAACTGAACAGTTACAACTCCGCGAACTTTGTTCTTCAACACATCTTTCCCAAACCGATTGGGAAGAACAAAGCTGGTGAAGATGTGTACTCGGATGGAACGGGGGTGGCTTATCATCAAGTTCCACCACCAGTGCTAAACAATTTTTCAAAGAAACAATCCGGGTTGGATAAAATTTCTGAAACAAGTGAGAAAACTGACGCTTAAAAACTTCCAGAAACAATTGATGCCACATTCACTTCATCGTCTGATGAAGATAACGTTCATTCTGAAGTCGTAAAAAATGTGGTTGAAAATGTTTTAAAATCTGACAGTGATTCGACTGAAGATGAGGAATGTTTTCTAAACAACTACATTCCGAAATCAAAATCCCAAAACAACTCAAATGATGAACCTACTCTTGTTATGTACAAGATGTCTGGTTCTGATAAGTTGTATTCGGATATTGAATTTCCACTTGAGAATGTGAATGTTGACAAGTTGAAGAAAGTTTTCAAATTGGTTGAAATTGATGTTTCTGAAATTAAGGGACTAAAGAGTTCCAAAAGATTGTTGAACTTTGAACGAGATAAATCTTACTATAAGAAACCTGCTATACCGCCATGTTTTAACAATAACAACTAAAACAGATGGTCGGGTGCTTATCAGGGTGGTAAGAACAATCAAAAGAGGAACTTTCAAAACAAAAAGTTTGTCGAAAAGAAAGTGTTTGTTAAGAGCTTGTTTGGATTGAACCCTATCAGATGAACAAATAATTAAAGCCAAAACTGGATGTTAGGATCTGAGTTTGGTTTTGATTGTGTTTTACGTTTGAATTAAGATGAACAATGAATGAGTAGTGCAGCAGAATTATAGTGGAAGCAAACTTTTCACAATCAAACGAGAGAATTGCTTTTAACATACAAGTTTAACATTGAACCGAATGCTTGAATTTATTACAAGATTCAATTACAATTGCAAGTATGCAACAAAATCCCCCTCAGCCTGAGCTCACAGTGATTTGTTCGTGCAGGAAGAAGATGGTGAAGAGCTAATAGAACAGTACAGAGCACTGTTCTATTTATAGGAATGCGCAAACCACTGAAGCATCTAAGCTGACATCACCATGAAAGTGACATCTAACCTCCTAACAAACTCTAACATCTGATCTATACAACCTCTGCTATGCTAACTACTGTTGTACATTACATTTCATAATATAAACTAAACTACTGCTGCATCCTTCCACTGATGTGAACCCAACAGTACTTGTCATGATCAGCAGAGCTTGACCCGTAGCAGTAGATTGAAACAACAGAGCTTTAGTCTTCCATCATTCTTTGACTTGGACAGCAGTTGTAGGTCAGCAGTTAGTAAAGATCAGTAGTTTGGAGGTCAGCAGATGTTGAAATCACTTTCAAGGGGAGAGACTTGTTAACATAACATCTGCTTATTCTGGATCCACTGCTCTGATCCAGTTTTGGCTTTAATTATCTGTTCCTCTAATAGGGTTCAATCCCAACAATCTCCCCCTGGAACAGATAATGCCAAAACACTTCATTATTTGTAGATCTTTATTGCCTCATCAACAGTTCCCTTATTTGCCCTTTGAGTTGTAACTCAAAGGCTAACGCATCTGTGTCATCATCATCCCTACACAGTGGAAGATCAAGGAGATCCTGCAAATCTTCAAGACTTAGGCCAAGTGCTTGTTCCCTTGTTATTTTCTTCACTTCTCCACTAGACTTGAACACTATAAGTATATGGGTCTGTTTGTGAGTTTTCCATTTTAGTACTTTTGAGTCTGGTGGGTTTCTTGGGAGATTTTTTTTAGATGAGGAGTTTGGTGATGCAGGCCTTGTGATGACTGTTGAGCAGTGCTTGCAGGTTGGTTTAGGCCAAGAGTTTCAGCTATCAATATCTTAATGCCTTCTTTTACAAGCTCATCTCCTGCCATTATTTCTGTCACTGTTTCAGTATCCAACTGTTGTTGTCTTCTTTTATAGATGGCAGCACCAGCTGGAGCAGTGGCTCTCCTGATTTGCAGCTTTGGTGGTCTTGTTGAAACCTCTGCTTCAGGGTAGTCAGGTTTTTGTGGAACTGTGGGATCTTTCTTCTTTAATTCCTCCACCCTTTTGTAGGTGGTCCTGACTTTGTCTTCTTTCCATCTTGCCACTTGATTTTTAGACCCATAGTCAGCAGCAACTAATTCCTCTTTCATTCTCTTTAGCTCTAATGTCTTTTCAGGCTCATTCTTTTTGTACTTTGACCAATCTGGAGGAGTGTGTTTGACCTTGTTATTTATCATTTCTTGAATCCTGGCTTCTTCTTTTTCAAGCTCAGGAATGGTCCACTCCTTGTACATATGCTTTTCTCCCTTATACTTCTTAGTAGCCATGATGCTTTCAATGTAGCCTTTTCTCAAAGTTTCATCTGCTCTCTCTGAGATTTGCTGACAAACATTTTTTTGCAAATTGCTCTAAGGATCTGACTTGAGTAAATAGAAACTGATAATGCCTTTGAATTTCTTTGTCAGTTTTTCCTTGAGAGTTTCTTTTGGAAATATCATCTGCCTGTTGAGCCTTAATTTTCAAGTACTCTTCAATGTTATTGGGCCTTGGATATCCTTCAACAGATGGCAACTTCCTTTTAGCAGGATCATCCTCATAGTAGAAGGATTTGATCTCTTCTCTGACTACAATGAGTTCAAGAGGATATTGGAATCCTGCAGGAGTGATGGCCATGATTGGTTGTTGTACTTGAGCTGATGAGAGAGGAACATGGTTTGGAATAAGTGCAAGGGATTGTGAAGATGTTGGTGGTGGTGATGGAGAATCATCATCAGGTATGAAAATCCTTCTCCTTTTTATTGTAGGAGAGGCTGATGATGTTTTGGGTGGATTAGTAGTGGTGGTTTGAGTGGTAGAAAGTGGCTGACTAACAGTTATTGAAACAACTGGTGTTTCAACCACTGTTGTCATTACAACAGATGTTGTAACATCTGGTGTCTTCTGCTTTTTGGCAGGAGGTGATGGTGGTGAGATTGTTTTTAGTGGTGATGGTGGTTTTGGTGGTGAAATGATTTTTGGTGGTGGTGGTAAGGCAGTGGTTGTGGAGTGTGTTGAAGTGGTGTCTGTTGAAGTGATAACAGATGTTGAAACTACTGAAGTATCAGCAGGTGTTGATACATCAGGAGTTACAACAGCTGTTTGAGTGGAAGATTGATGTTGCAGGCTTTTGGAAGGTGGTTTGGAAGTAAGCTTTGTGGGTCTGGATGGTATGGATTTGGGTTCCTTCACTTTTCTAGTGGGATTCTTTCTTTTTAGCTCAGGATTTTTAACATCCTTTGGCTCAGAACAACCCTGCGCATTCAGCTCCATATAAGCTCTTTTTTCCTCATTCCACCTGAACATATCCTTTGCCTCTCTGTCCCTTTTTACACTAGCTTTTGCTTCAGCTAGTGCATTTGTGGTAACATCAATCTTTTTGCTCCCATCTGGCAAAGGGATCTTCTTGGTCATATTCTCCTTTTCTGGTTCTATGTAGAGACCATCATCTATTCCCTTCTTCTTCTTCCATTCTTTAATTTTCTCCCCCTTTTTGGCATTATCTGAAGGAAGTTGATCAATAAAGAGAACAGTTGGAGGAGCAGTGCCAGTGGTGCTCAGGATGTGGGCCTTTATAGCCTTGATGTCTGCTTGGGTGTTTCTAAACCTTGACTCCATTATGTTTCTCAGCTCTTGTACATGTATTGCATGTTGCTGATCAGCCATTTGTTTTTGTTGTTGGAGAAAAGGTTGAAATAGGTTCCATATCTCATCTGTAGCAGGTGCTTGTGGTGGAGCAGGTGCTTGAGGTGGAACAACAGTGGATTGCACCTTTTGTACTGTCAACAACTGTTGTAGCATTTCTTTGATTTCTGCAACAGAGGTATCCAGTTTTTCAACTCGTTCCGTCAATTCCAGGTACTTTAAACTATCACCCAACTTAATGGGATCATCTGATTTCCCACTAGCAGTGGTTGTAATAGTGGTTGATGCAGGGAGTGTACTCCAGACATTAACCACTGATGCCCCTTTTTCTTGGTACTGGGGTCTTCTTCCTTCAACACTTGATAGCCTTTTGATTGTACCAGAGGATAAAACAACCTCACTAGTGGATATCAGAGGTGCTATGGAAGGAATTGCCTCCAAGGAAGTCTTATTGATGTAACCACTGTCCAAATGTAAACCAGTGGGTTCAACACTTGTAGTGGCTGCTTCACTTGGACTACCACCAAGAGTTACTTATAACTTAAGGGGTGTAACCTCCTCAGGTCTTGTTGGTGGGTTAGCTATGAATGATACATCAGACCCAGTCATTTATTGAAGTATATTCTCATTGATAGGTGATTGAGAAGGACTGGTTTGTGCCTGGTTAAGATCAATAGCATCCAACAATAATTTAGTTGGTGGGGGGAATTGTGGATGTGAGGTTGGGTATGGAAAGAGAATTGGCCCCGGGCATTGGGCTGTGGATGATGGAAACAAGTGATTCCAGAGCATCATATTGTGGTGTCCCTATATGTACAACCTGTTCTTTTTGAGAACAAACATGAGGAGTTTCGGCCATGGGTTGAGATATTTCTACCATCTGCTGTGAGGAAGTAGCAGCAGTGGTTTCTTGTGACTTTTGTGTTGTCACTGGCAGTTGCTATGGTATCTCATCCTCCAGAGTTGCCTTTTTGATAAGTTGGGGGGTTTTTGAGTTTTCTTTTGTTTTGGCTTTTTGTGGATTGTAGGTGTGGGTTTCAAAACAGCTGTTTTGCTGCTTTGATCACCTTGAGCAGTGGGCTCAGCAGCAGATACCTGAGGAGCAGTGGTAGCTGCTAAATTCTGCTTAGGCACCTCTGCTTGTGTTTTGCAAGGTGTTGACATTCTTGTAAAAGTTTCAACAGTTAAGCTGGTTATTTGAAAAGAGTCACCTTGTTTTATTACATGAGCATCATCCTTACCAAATTTCTTTTCAAAATAATAACTTAGAAATCTTGGAAAGAGTAAGAATGGCTTTTTCTCAACATTTTTAACCAAACCATTAAAGATTTCCTGGGAATAATTGAAATTTTCATCTTGAAGAATAGCATATCCCTGGTTTTGAATCTTTAATGGTATCTCATTCAAAGCAGTGGTTTTGTTTGACACACACATTAGGAGGGTATGAAATAAAAATCTTGTTGCAGGAGGGAAGAAACCTTTTTGTAAAGTATCCCTCTTCATCATTGTATCTGCATACTCTCTTTCAAGAAAGTCATTTTTAACTCGTTTTTAGGAAAGCAAGTTTTACCTTGTTGATCATCAAGCTGAAAGACTTCCGATATGGATTGTGGTGTGATTTTGACTGCTTTACCCTGTAAAGTAGAGTTAATGGCTATGACATCTTCACCTAGTTTGTCAAGGATACAATTTTTCCAAAACTCTCTTTGGGTTTGCAGATAAATTGGAGCATCTCCTGTAAGCAAAGTTTTGTACTTTGATGCAGACATGAGATCAATGATGGAATCGAAGGCATTGGTGGTGCCGGGTTTTGTAAGGAGACCCAAAATGTTGTGAGAAGGTTTGTGTGGAATTTCAGTGGGTGTTGAAGATGATTTTAAGGTGGATTTAGCGGAGGACTTCGATTTTGTCATTTTGGAGAAGATGATCGAAGATGGTTGTGAAGAAATTGGAGAAAATGGGATGAAAACTGCTTTGAGAAAGGAATTTTTATGAATTCAATTCGACAGTAAAACCATGTTTGGGGTTTTGAAGGGGGTTTTATGGAGAAAAAGTGAATGCTGACGTGGCAGCGGTTATAAAAGGTTTGACCACTATGTACTGTCCACGTGCCAACCCCTGATGAAGAAAATGACAACTCCTTTATGAAGACCACTGATGGAACAAGATCAGTGGGCATGACTAGAACAATGATGGCAGTGGGTGATTTTTACTATCAGTGGATAAAACACTGATTTTGAACAACAATGCTTATCAAAGAAATGAGAGGGCAGGGGTTGACTTTAAGCAATGGACAGACTTTGAAGTAGAGCAGACTTTTGAACAACCAGTGGTTATGGCATACTTTTAAGGATTTTAATGAAAACTTCATTTTAAGGATGGATTTTTGATTTTCTGAAAACATTTTAATGCTTTTATTCATAGAAAAAACATGATTTTACCTGTTATTCCATGTTTAGCATGCCAATCCTAGAGATCTAGCTTTCAAAGGTGGATGTGTCTAATGCTTTGGTTAGCACATCTGCCAGCTGATCCTTAGTTGGAACATGGTGCAGAGAAATCAAACCTTTTCATAGCAATCCCTCACAAAGTGATGTCTGATGTCAATGTGCTTGGTGGTTGAATGAGAAATTGGATTTTTGATGATATTTTCTGCTACCTGGCTATCCAACATGAGTGGTGTCCTTAAGGCAGTGATACCAAAATCCAACAACTGATTTTGAAGCCAGAGCAGTTGGGTTGTACAGCTTGCAACAGCTATATATTCTGCCTCAGCAGTGGATGTGGAAACAGCTGCTTGCTTTTTACTTTGCCAAGACACTAAGCAATTTCCTAGGAATTGGCACCCTCCTGAAGTGGACTTCCTTGTCTTGTCACATCCAGCAAAATCACTATCTGATAAACCTGAAAGCTCAATTTTACCATCAGCTGGATACCAGATACCAAGTGTGGGAGCACCTTTTAGGTATCTGAATATCCTTTTTACAGCAATAAGGTTTGAGTTTCTAGGGGCTGATTGGGATCTGGCACAAACACATGTTGCAAACATGATATCTGGCCTGGATGTAGTTAGGTACAATAATGACCCAATCAAGCTTCTATACAAAGTTTGATCAACCAGTTCATCCTTCTCATCAGATATGACTATTTTATTAGTTGCAATGGGTGTACTGCATGGCTTACAATCATCCATATCAAATTTCTTTAAAAGTTCTTTGGCATATTTGCCTTGATGGATGAAAGTGCCATTTTGTAGTTGCCTTACTTGGAGACCAAGAAAGCACTGGAATTCACCCATTGCACTCATTTCAAATTCAACTGTCATGAGTTGCCTAAAACTCTTCACACATTTTATTACATTTGCTTCCAAAAATGATGTCATCCACATAAATTTGGACAATCATCAAATCCTTTCCTCTCCATTTTAAAAATAGTGTTTTATCTATTCTACCTCTTGTGAACCCAATGGATAGTAGGAAGGTGGAAAGAGTTTATACCAGGCCCTTGGTGCTTGTTTCAAGCCATACAAAGCTTTATTTAGCTTATAGACATGATTTGGATTAAATGGATCCTCAAAGCCTGGAGGTTGACAAACATAAACCTCCTCTTGAATCTTACCATAGAGGAATGCACATTTGATATCCATTTGGTACACCTTGATGTTGTGGTTGCAAAGGCCAGAAAAATATGATAGCTCCAAGTCTTACTACAGGGGTAAATGTTTCATCATAATCAATGCCCTCTTCTTGTTTGAAACCTTGAACCACAAGCCTGGCTTTATTCTTGAAAACAATGCCCCTTTCATCAGTTTTGTTTTTGAAGACCCACTTTGTGCCAATAGGACTTACACCCTCTGGTAGTGGTACAAGCTCCCATACTTGTTGTCTTTTGAACTGTTGGAGCTCCTCTTGCATGGCCTCTACCCAGCTGTTGTCTTTTAGTGCCTCTTGGTACTTGACTGGCTGATGGAGAGATAGAAAACCAGCAAAAAGACAAATGTTTTGGGATTGACTTCTTGTGAGCACCCCTTCATTGATGTTGCCAATGATTTGATCGGGTGGATGAGATTTCAAGAAGATAAGATCTCATTGGTATGGAACAATGGCATTAAGTGGGGATGGCTGCAGATGTGAATCATCTGAGCTAACCACTGCTGGTGACTTTAATGATCCAGCAGTGGCTTCAAAAGGTGGTGAAATAGGAGGTAATGGTGTGGACACATGCTGACTTTGATCCGCTGTTTGAGGACTTTTATCAACAGTGTTTGATGATGTGGAAACAGGGGTTAAAGAGCTACTTTGGTCAACAACTATTGAGGTAGCAGTGGTTGACCTTTGACAGCTGTTTTGAACATCTGCTGCTCTTCCCAAATTGACAGACTTTTGCTGAGGAATGATGATCTCATACCCATAGTCTGGAGATGAATCCTCTGATGGACCTGCACTGTTAGTCTTGACAGCAGTATTTTCAAAAGTAAATTTATCAAGATCAAACAATTCTGCAGGATTTGCTGGGATTTTCATTGATGAAAGTTCATTGAACTTTACATTCAAAGTCTCTTCCACTATTTTGGTCCTTGTGTTAAACACTTTGTAGGCGTCAGCAGTGGAAGAGTATCCCAGATGATAACCACAATCAATTTTGGCTGCAAACTTAGAAATGGAATCTTTTAAGTTTAAGATGAAGCATGGGCAGCCAAAAACTTTGAAATATGAAATTAATGGCTTTATTTTATACATCAGTTCATAGGCAGTCTTTTGATGCCTGGGGTTGATTAAAACTCTATTTTGGACATAGCAAGCAGTGTTTACTGCCTCTGCCCAAAAAGTTAATGGCAAACCTGAATCAGCAAGCATGGTTCTAGCAGCCTCAATCAAAGTCCCGTTCTTTCTTTCAACAACCCCATTTTGTTCTGGTGTTCTTGCAATGCTGTATTGCCTCACAATTCCTTTTGACACACAGAAATCATCCAACTCCTTGTTCCTGAACTCTGTGCCATTATCACTTCTGAAGATTTTTACTGGAAGGTCAAACTGCTTTTCAACCTGTTTCACAAAGTCTTGCAGAATGCCTACAGTCTCATCTTTTGAGTGTAAAAAGTAAGTCCTTGTAAACCTAGAAAAGTCATCAACAATAACCAAGCAATACCACTTTTTCTTAAGACTCATGACATTAACTGGGCCAAACAAATCCATATGAAGCATTTGCAAACATTTGGTTGTTTTGGACTCATCAATGGATTTGTAGGAGCTTTTATGTTGTTTTCCTTTTAGGCAGGAAACACAATGCTCAGGACAGGTGAACAGTTTTTTAGGTAAACCTCTTACTAACCCCTGTTTTGAAATGGCAGTGATTGTCTTGAGATTTGTGTGCCCCAGTCTTCTGTGCCATAATTCTGTCTCTTTGTTTGATGCAGTTGAGAACAGTCAGGCATCAGTTCTGGGGCTCTCTTTTGACATGTCCACCACATAAACATTGCCACTTCTTTGAGCAACAAGTTTGGTTTTTCCAGTTTTTATTATTGCTTGAATATTTTCAACCATTTCTGGTCCAACAATCCTACAACACTCCTTTGTGAAGAATGACCCATACCCCTTATCACTCATTTGTGAAACACTCAGGAGGTTGAATTTTAGATTGTCTATTAGATTGGCATTTTCAAATTTTACATTACCAGACTGTACTGTACCAGACCCCAGAACTTTCCCTTTACTATTATTACCAAAGGATATATCACCCCCTCCATGGATTTTGAAATCTTTGAGAAGGGCTTTACATCCTGTCATGTGCCTGGAGCCTCCACTATCTACATACCAAAGGCTATCTAAGCATGCAGAAGCTCCCTGCACATGAAGTAAAAGGATTAGTTCATTAGGGTCTCCAAAGCCAATAAGGCTTTGGATGGGGTCTCAACAGTGTCTGGGATGAGTTCAGATGCATGGGCAGTGGTTAGGTCAGGGGTTTGGACAGTTTTAGGACTGTTTCTCTCTAACCACTGTTGTGGGTTTTGACCAATCACCTGCTGATAACCAAAAGGATGCCTGTTCACTCTTGGTTTAGAGGGCCTTTTGTAGATCTCATAAACGTGTGGAATCCTTTGGTAAGATGATTGTCCCTTGCCCTTTCTGTATTGGTTGGCAGGGGGTGCATCAGTCACTTGAACATCTCTTTGGACATATGTTTGATTCAGCTGTTTTGTAACAGCTGTTTGGACTGGCACAAACAGTGGTTGATTCTTGGTGAATTTGACAGATGATGTTGATGGACTCAAGGATGTTTTAGTTGTGTACTCATTCTTTTTAACATCAAAGTTTTTGAGATACACACATGCTTGAGTTTTGTGGTTTGTTTTACCACAGATGATGTAGCTTTCAGCAGGGACAATGACACTTGTTTTGTTTAGATCATATGCTTTTAGATGAAAACAGTCTTTTGTTAGATGATTTCTCGTTTCACAAAAATCACAAAACAGGTTTTTGATCTTTTCTCTTTTCTTCCTTTTCTCAGACTCCTTAGCAACAGAGTTTTGAACTACTGTTGGGATGTCTTTGATAGGGATGACCTTTGCTTTTGGAGCTGTGACACTATCAGTGGTTGTAAAGTCCATAGGCTTGAAATTTTCAAGAATGTCACACTCATCAGACCATGTGGGTTTAAATTGGTATTTTTCAATTTCCTCAAAAGTTGAGGACCCCACAGATCTTTCCAAAGTGATTTTGTTACCAAGTTTGTCGGTTATTTTAACCTCTTGGCCACTCTTGTTGGTTGGTTTAATTTTAGATAAACCAGCTTGTTTTCCAGCAGTGTTTACATGATCATCATATTTTCTATATCCTACACCAATCTTGACATTGCTTTCAAGCTGTTTCTCAAGCATGACCTCATACCCTTTACAAGATTCCACCCATCTTTCACAAGTGATTTGGGTGGACTCCAACTCCTTTTTGCAAACTTGGTATTTTTCTACCATAGTTTGGTGTTGAGACTTGGTTATGCTCTGCTCTTCTTTGAGACTGCTGATTTCTTTGTCTTTTTCAGCCAGTTTGTTTCTAAGTTATTTTAATAACTTTTCAAATTTGACATCATCAGTTAAGACTTTATCCCTAAGGTTTTCATTTACTTCTTTGATGTTAGCAAATGGAATAATGCATTTGTCTGAACACAGTTTTTCAAGAACATGAGGTGATACCTTAGCAGCAGCCATCATGGCACAATCAAATTTATGATCACCTACTTCATCAGCTCTATCTTCTTTCTCACCTGCTTTCTTCTCTTCCTTTTCTTCTTTGTCTTCTTCGGACCAGGGGTCAGACAGTGGTTCAATCAGGGTTTCTGAATTTTCTCCCAGCAGTAGTTCACCAGCAACTGCAGTAACCACTGCTTTAGTCACTTTATCCACTGTTTCAGCACTTAGCTGTTAACCTTCAGTTTCTACCCCTTCTGGTATAGACTCTAATGCCATCAGACAAAATTCATCATTAGTAGGATCATTAAAAGCATTGAGTGCAAAATTTTCATCACTAAGCTCATCAGGCATACTGCCCCAGTCAACAAAGCCTTTGTAACACCTCGAAAATTCACGTCCTATAATGTGTTGACACGTGTCATAAAGTTTGAACGTGTGAAAGAATGTTATAGAAGGGCTAAAGTTGACAAACATGGAAAGTATGTGATTTTACGGGTTCTAAATGTCAACAGTGAATGAATATACTTCATAATAACCCTACATGATGTTTATAACATCAAACGAATAAATCATGGATCAAACGAAGCAAAAAGTGAGAGATTACAAACTACAGGGGTTAAATGTGTCAACATGTTTAAAGATATACCTCTGAGTGACCTTTTGACCAACCCGAAGCTTTGTAAATGTTAATTATGCTCACTTGAATGCACGATATAAATTTCATAAAGTTTCGTTATCGTATAAGAAAGTTATGATCAAATTCGTGTGCGAGGGGTTAAAGTGTTAACGTTGAAAGTTAAGACTTTTCGGGTTAACCGGAAGTGTCCAGAGACTTGGCAAAGTGGGTATAAGTCCTAAAGCCCTTGTGGGTAAATATAAGGGGGTCAAAATGCAAGAAATAACCTTGGTTACCCTTTCATGAAGCCAAAGGTCAAGTTGCAAAACAATAGAAAATTGAAAATCTGAAATTAGGGGCCATGCGGCCCGCGTGAGGATATGCTAAACGGGAGGCGGGCCGCGTCAGGCGCCCAGAAGCAAAAAAGCGTGATAGCCTCCTGCAAATGGGGAAAACCGATCCTTTTTCGACATTAATGCAATGTGGGCGACCCCTAAACTGTTCTAGAGCACTAGGACACCTGTTGGAAGGCCATGGTCTGTTGTAGACTTGTTTGTCAATCAATTGTGGTGCTTAAATCCACTATAAAAGGGCCATGTAGTGCAACATTGTTCCACACACCATTCTCTTGCAATCTGATCAATTCTGGAGCTCAAGTCTGCTCTCAACTAATCATATCTCGTGCATAGGACTCTTGTAAGTCTGCTAGTCCTTCTTTAATTGGGTTAAGCTTAGTTAATTAGCTAAAAGTCAAACCGTCGTAATTACGGTTTGACTTCGAGATTAGTCAACAATGGCTCAGTCATATCTCGAATTAAAAGTACCTTTAAGTAGGTAATTATGTGGGTAATAAAACCTCAAAAGGGTTCCCCCTGATTACCACTCTAACCAGGTCAAAAGTCGGGTCAAACGTGTACTTAAAAAGTAAACAGAAAGTTTAAAATGCCATTTATGCATAATTAACATTGTAGATCATATACAACCTGTTGGATCATTGTTATAACTTGGTAATAAGTATAAGAACATGTCTAAACATGTTCAACCCGAAAAATTCCTGTAAATACCCGGTTCGGAACCGAAAGTCACATAGTTTGACTTTCACTTTGACTTTCAGTTCTGACCCGTTTAGGCATGTTTTAGAAATGCCTCAGAGCTTTAATTGGACTAGGTTACATGTTAGTACAACCCTCTGTGATGATACACCTTGGTTCATTAGTTATCCAATTAATATGCGTGTTTCCGTTATTTGCTCATATGTTGACCATTATGCCCTTATTACCTTAAAACGTGATTTTTGGAAATATAAAAGTGTAGAAACCTTAATTACTGATATACCAACTTGTATGCAAAGTTTGACATCAGTTTGACTTGTAGATTAAGAGTTATGCTCATTATCGCAAATTTAAAGCTTTATGTTAATAAAACGGCGTAATTAGCATATAGCCTAGTTAAGCCTACTTTTTGGTATCAAACTTAATACCCCCTGATGTAATATATTATTTTGGGATTTTTAAAGATTTTTAATTAATTTTAGGCTGAGCATAACTAGTAGTCGTAGGCTTAATCCGGTAATTGTCGGTTTTGCCCTTACGGGCCATAAAATGAGTTTTACACATCTAAACGACTCCAAACCTTTTGCTACTGATCACATATGATAAATAAATTATTTTAAGCCTTCTGGAAATATAAAAATATCAGATTTAAGTATCGAACCCGGAAATGGCCTTTAATCGCCTTATTTAGCGTTTTTAACGCATAGTATATTGAACATACCCGGGTTGATACCTACTGATATTTTAGGCAAAATTAGAATATTTTAACAGTAAGCAAAGGTTGATAAACTCAGACTTCGGTTTTGGGCTTTTCGGCTTATGTGAAATTACCAAAATGCCCCTACGGTGCATAGTTTGGTTATAATTGATAAATTTCACATAAATACTTTAACCTACTGAGATAACTTTGAAAATTGAGTATATTTTCTGATTACATCAGGCCTGTAACTCAGGTTATCACTTAAACTCTTTTACAACCTTTAAAATGACCAAACTACCCCTACGGGGCATAGTTTGTGTTTAAAATCGTTTCGGGCATAATAAAAGACATCTTACTGATGTCACGACATATTTGAAGCATATTAACTTAGGAAACCTGTATATGGCTCTTACGGATACCCGTTACGCTTCTTACGCGTTCGGTTCGGTTTATGTAACAAGTTTACATAAATTAGCCGAAACGGGTCAAACCTTATCGGTTTTATCTCAAAATCCAGAATGTGAATAATAAACCCATATTAATCAAGTCTCTGACCTTGTCGGGTCTAAATCACATTCTATCCGGTCTTCGCTTAATCGTGCGTACGAACCGTATCTTTGAAACTAACCGGTCTAAGCTTAAGCTTAATTAAAGACCCGTTAGGATTCTAATAGGTTATTATAAACCTTCGTTCCAGATTAGGAGAACCAGTAAAAGCTACGTGCATTTTGCTTATTGTGATTAATACTTGCTCAGGTAAATACTTTTAACTTATTTTCCCTATACAGGCTTGGGTTACGGTATATAGCATACCGCTTGATCGGGCATCAAATCTCCACCGTTAGGTGGGTAGTTGAATAATTTGATCGGCTCGTTTAAACAGTCTTGTTACTTAAAGCCTTTGGGGGGGTTAATGACCATGTCCCGGATATCCTTGGCATCATTTTACGAAATGGCCACGACTCTAGCGCGGGGTGTAGGCGTACACCCGTCAGTGCATAAAAGAATAATGTGGTGTGTCTATTGATCTTTAACCCGGACAAGATCCGGGCTACTGAACGCACAAGGAACATGTAATTTGTTCACAAGATTATAATATTAAATAATTCTCCCAAGTTAAATAAAATGTTTATGCCATGTGCATCCAAACCAATTTTCAACCATTTTCCAAAATGAGTCAGTTGAATGTATTTACCAGTGTAAACTGACGTATTTTCCCAAAAAGATTAAATGCAGGTACTAAGCGAAATTGGCTGGGATTTCTCCTTAGCATCACTAGAAGTCTCGCAAGCTTAAGATGCCTGAAGTCTGTTGAACCATAAATATTATTTTATTTCGATCCATCTGTGGATAAACTTCCGGATATTGTGACTTTGATATTACAATATTAAATTCGGCTGTATCATATTTTTAAATTTGCTTCCGCTGTGCATATTAAATATTGTGTTGTTTGACTATTATGTTGCCAACCACGTCACGATACTCCCCCACCGGTGACACGTGGAAATCGGGGTGTGACAGGTTGGTATCAGAGACAACATTGAGTGAATTAAACACTAGCCTTTGTGTTTAATCTCAATGACACAATTGCACATTTCTAAACTTTCGAGTCTAGACATATAACATAGGACAAACTCCACTTTGTTTGGTTTTGTGTTGTCCTTTATTTTATTTATTTCTTGTCGTTATCTTATGCTATTTTGACAGGATTAACAAAGATGCCTCCAAGATTTTTCCGTAGAAGAGGACGAGGGAAGGGGCCGATCACCGCCCCCAATGACAATGAGGCGGGACCTTCGAATGTTCGAGCTCCGTCTGCCATGGAGAGTGACGATCCACGCCAAAACAGAAGAAACCTATTTGAGCCGGCTAGACGGTCGGTCTCACATAGCTCGACACCTCCCGTCCAAAACCCTTATGGGCCACAGCCAGAGTATGAGCCCAACAACCCTCAACCGTCGTATATACCATTACAACGATCTTTGTCTCATCATTCGTACGGAGATCCAACACCAGTTTTCAGAGGCCGGTTTAACCCGGCCAAATATATTCAAGAACCCGTGGGTTTTAACCCACTGGGGCCGGACGATCACTTCTCTGGCGATCACGCGGATGACATGGACGAGGATACTGATCCCGTCGAACCTGCAAGTGGCACTCCAAATCATCCGATCGAGATCTCCGACGGATCGTCTTTCCACGGATCACCCTACGGTGGTCCAGACAGCTTCCAAGCCATGTTCACTCGGCACGAGTGGTACTATACACCTTCTCACCACTCGTCGCCTCATCAGCAGCAGCAACCGCAGTAGCAGCAGCATCATCAAGATTCCTCTGGGGATTCCCGATTTGTGGCAGTTACGCCACCGCCTCCACCGCCGCCAGTGCAGCCGGCACCGCCGCAACCGCCGAGGCGAAGGAGAACCGGTGCGCGCATGTCGGCACGAGAAGGGGACTTCCATTTCAGTTCTCCACGTCAATCCAGTGGCAGCCACTACCCGTCACATCAGGAGGACCCACAAATGGGTGGGCCTTCCAACCCAGCGATGCCGCAGCCGCCGCCAATGGGTTTTGACAACCCAATCCCAGCGTATACGGGTTCCATGGCATACAACCCGTTCAAGCCGCCGGTCCACAACAACTATGGGTACGCAGAGGCCGACCCTTACATGGTGGCAGCCAACTACAATGCCCTGCACCCGGAAGGACCATACGGAGCTCCATGGGGAGTTGGGTACCCAACACATGGGTACCAGATACCGCCTAGGCCTATCATACGGACTCAATCGCAGCCGCCTAGGTTCTCCCCACTTGAGCATTAAGAACTCCTTCAGAGGCTAGATCAGGTTGAACGGGAAGTGCACAGGGACCGTAGGGAGAGACAGACTTTCTTCCAAGGATTAGCAAGTTTGATCAAAGGGAAGAGTAAGAAGGATCATTGAATCCTTCCACTGTTGTTTTTCCTTGTATACAATAAGCCCCTGCGTGGGCCTGTATTTGCTTTATTAGCCCCTGTGTGGGTATGCTTGGTTGTATTGACCCCTGCGTGGGTCTATCTTTCTGTAAACCCCTACGTGGGTGTGTTATTTGTGTAAGTCCCTGCGTGGACTATTATGTTATTAAGCCCCTGTGTGGGCATGTGTGTTATTAAGCCCCTGCATGGGTAAGTACTTGTTTAAAACTCCTGCATGGGTAGGTTTGTTATTTGAAAAGACCCGTTTAGGGCAGCATGTAATATTATAATAAATTAATGGAATGTTTTATAAATTTCATGTTTGCCATTATGTGCATATATAGATTATAAATGAAATAAATAAATTTAAAATCATTCCTTTTGAAATAATCTGCCTATGTAATTATTAATTAAGAATCTTAAAGTGTGAAACCTAGCCTTCGGGTCATCATAAGACCAGGCCAAGATGGTAAGACCTGTTCAAAAGATTCAAATCTAAGTTAACATCTGAAAACATGTTAACACTCCTGGCAGACGTGATTCGTTAAAATCACACGTCATTTTATATATATAAGGATTCTTTAGAAGATTCCTAACCCAATTTAATGATCACTGAATCAACGGTTAAGATCATCAATTAAGGTGATCATATTTTTACCATACGTTGGTAGTACAATACCTACGGGCCCTGCTCATTTCCATATGAGCCAAAAGACAGTGGTAGCTATGACTCCCTGTCAATTAAAGGTAATGAACTAGGTTCAAACCTCAAATGCTTTGATTCTCTGAAATCCTAGCATATAATTTATAATTGTCCTTGTGACTAGGCCTATTGTGCCAGTATACCTTAATGTTTTGATTCTCTGAAATCATAGATTAAATTAAATTGTCCATGTGACTAGGCTTTTGTGCCACAAATAAAACTGTTATTGTTTTATAATTAGGATAAATTATAATAGAAATCCTAAATAAATTTGATTAATAAATTAACCAAATATGGTCTCTGTTTACCATGGTTAATGAATTTCCCTAAGGGGCAATTCCATAATAAACTCCCAAAAATAAACTATTGTCCTTGTTTTCTGCAACAGTTCAATTAAAATGGCTAACTCGGACGAGGGTAATAGCCATCCAGTGGAGGTTAATAATGACGCCCGAATTAATCTAACGGGTGCGGAATTGAAAGCGATCATAGACGGCGTTGTTACACAGGCTTTGGAAAGGCAGTATGAAGAGTACAGTGGGACTCATAGTAGGACCCAATCTACACAGCCTTCAAAGCCACCGCCCAAAAAGGACGACCCGAAGAAAGATGATGACCGACGCTCCTCGAACCACAGTGCTCCATCTCAGCAGGTTATACTTAATCAAGAACCCCGTAACAAGGGTTGCTCGTATAAATATTTCGTTTCCTGCAAACCCCGGGATTTCACTGGGGAGAAGGGAGCCATCGACTGTATGACATGGCTGGATGAGATGGATACGGTTGTAGACATCAGCGGATGCGCTGAGAGAGACGTGGTCAAGTTTGTGTCACATTCTTTTAAGGGTGAAGCGTTAGCATGGTGGAGATCTCTGGTTCAGGCCACCGGAAAAATTCCATTGTACAATATGTCGTGGGATCAATTTGTTGCCCTTATCAGGGAAAATTACTGCCCTCAGCATGAGGTGGAGAAGATAGAGTCTGATTTTCTATCATTGGTGATGACAAACCTTGACTGTCAAGCTTACCTAACGAGCTTCAACACGATGTCCCGGTTGGTTCCTTATCTGGTAACCCCGGAACCAAAAAGAATCGCTCGTTTTATCGGTGGTTTAGCCCCGGAAATCAAGGCAATCGTAAAAGCTTCTCGACCAGCTACGTTTAGGTCTGTAGCTGACATTTCCTTATCCCTCACTCTGGGTGCGGTCAGGCAGAGATCGCTGAGGAATAAGGAGGCTGAGAAGAGAAAGCGTGAAGATAATGGTTCATGAAGATCGAACAAGAAACACCGTGGGAACGGTGATAACAAGAAAGGATCTGAATCAAGGAAAGATGGGCATAATTCTGGTGAGAAGCCCAAATGCAAAATTTGCAAGAAACAGCACTATGGAAAGTGCAGACTCGAGTCGAACTCTCAGGCTCAGTCAAAACCCTTTGCTTGTGGTATATGCAAATCCACGGATCACAAAACCTTGGATTGCAAGAAGATAAAAGACGCAACGTGCTACCGTTGCAATGAAAAGGGGCACATTAAGACCAACTGCCCGAAATACAACAAGAAGCCTGAAGAGGCCAAGAATACTAATGCTAGAGTCTTCAGAATGGACGCAAAAGAAGCGGTTCTAGACGACAACGTTATTACAGGTACTTTCCTTGTAAATGACGTATATGCTAGAGTACTTTTTGATTCTGGCGCTGATAAGTCGTTTGTAGACAATAAGTTTTGTGAACTGCTGAATTTACCTGTCAAAACCTTAAAAGTGAACTATGAGGTGGAGTTAGCAGATGGCTCTCTAGAAACTGTCTCCACTGTGTTAGATGGATGTGTTATATCCATTAAGAACCATTCTTTCCCTCTGTCTTTACTTCCCTTTAAGTTGGCCGGTTTTGACATAGTTCTGGGTATGGATTGGTTATCTCATAACCAGGCCCAAATTGTCTGTAACAAGAAACAAGTGGTAATAAAGACTCCGTCTGGTGAATCACTTACCATTCGGGGAGATACCCAGTATGGGCTGCCTGAGCAGGTGTCTATGCTCAAGGCTTCCAAGTGTTTAAAGAAGGGTTGTGTCATCTACATGGCACAAGTGATTTTTGATGAGCCCAAACCGAAGATAGAAGACATCCCTGTCATCTCTGAATTCCCAGAAGTTTTTCCGAAAGAACTACCTGGTTTGCCGCCAGATAGGCAAGTGGAATTCAGAATCGATATCATCCCCGGAGCAGCACCAGTTGCTAGAGCACCATACAGATTGGCACCCACAGAAATGAAGGAGTTGAGGACGCAGCTAGATGAATTGCTGGCTAAAGGTTTCATTAAACCTAGTTCGTCTCCTTGGGGAGCGCCGGTCCTGTTTGTTAAGAAGAAGGACGGATCGATGCGTCTGTGCATCGATTATCGTGAGCTTAACAAGGTCACAATAAAGAATATGTATCCTTTGCCTAGGATCGACGATTTGTTCGATCAGTTGCAAGGAGCAAGTTATTTCTCAAAGATTGATTTGAGGTCAGGCTACCATCAGCTGAAGGTCAGAGATGAAGACATACATAAAACTGCATTTAGGACTCGTTATGGTCATTACGAGTTCCTAGTGATGCCTTTTGGGCTCACTAATGCACCGGCCGCGTTCATGGATCTCATGAATCGCGTTTGCAAACCGTACTTAGATAAATTCGTCATCGTTTTCATCGACGACATTCTTATCTATTCGAAGAATCAAGCTGACCATGAGAAACACCTTCGCTGTATTCTCAAGCTCCTGCACCAGGAGAAGCTCTATGCCAAATTTTCCAAGTGTGAATTTTGGCTTCGAGAAGTCCAATTCCTTGGACACGTGGTTAGTGAACGTGGTATCCAAGTGGATCCCGCTAAGGTTGAAGCAGTTATGAACTGGAAAGAACCAAAGACGCCTACAGAGATTCGTAGCTTCCTGGGATTGGCAGGATATTACAGGCGTTTCATCGAAAATTTTTCAAGGATTGCTGCACCCCTAACTTCCTTGACTAAGAAGAAAGTAAAGTTCATTTGGGGCCCTAAGCAGCAAGAGTCCTTTGATATTCTGAAGCAAAAGTTGAGCAACGCCCCAGTACTGACATTGCCAGATGGAATAGAAGAGTTCGTGGGTTACTGCGATGCATCGCACACTGGCATGGGGTGTGTGCTTATGCAGAAAGGCAAGGTTATTGCCTATGCTTCAAGACAGTTAAAGGTGCATGAAAAGAATTACACCACCCACGACTTGGAATTGGGTGCCATTGTATTCGCACTAAAACTGTGGAGGCATTATCTATATGGGATAAAGTGTGTGATCTATTCTGATCACAAGAGCCTCCAGCATCTGTTTAATCAGAAGGAATTAAATATGAGGCAACGCCGTTGGATGGAAACTTTGAACGATTATGATTGTGAAATCAAGTACCATCCGGGGAAGGCGAATGTAGTTGCCGATGCCTTGAGTCGAAAGGAGAGGGTGAAACCCATCCGAATCAACGCCAAGCGCATGGAGATAAAGAATAATTTGATTGAAAGGTTGTTAGCTGCACAGAAGGAAGCTGTGTTGGAAGCTAACTATCCTAATGAAAAGCTAGGAGTAACTGAGGAGCAGTTAACTCTTAGCAAGGATGGAATTTTACGATTAGATGGACGAATATGGGTTCCAATTTATGGAGGTCTTCGAGATGTCATCCTCCAGGAAGCCCATAGTTCCAAATACTCCGTTCATCCTGGAGCTGATAAGATGTACCAGGATCTAAAGGCAAATTATTGGTGGATAGGCTTGAAAAAGTCTGTAGCCACCCATGTAGCTAAATGCTTGACATGTGCGCAAGTCAAAGCCGACCATCAAAAACCATCAGGTTTGCTACAACAGCCTGAACTTCCTACGTGGAAGTGGGAAATGGTGACGATGGATTTTATTACCAAGTTACCCAAGACGGGGAAAGGAAATGATACGATATGGGGTATAGTTGGCAGACTGACTAAGTCAGCACATTTCTTACCCATCAAGGAGACTTATAGCTCCGACATGTTAGCCCAGTTATACGTTGATAAGATTGTAGCCTTACATGGCATACCTGTGGCTATTATCTCTGATAGAGATACTAGGTACACGTCGCATTTTTGGAAGAGTTTCCAACAATCTTTGGGCACACGTTTGAATTTTAGTACGGCTTATCATCCTCAGACTGACGGTCAGAGTGAGCGTACTATTCAAACGTTGGAAGACATGCTACGTGCATGTGCGATCGATTTGGGTGGTAGTTGGGATAAGAACCTACCATTAATCGAATTCTCCTACAACAATAGCTACCATACCAGCGTTAAGGCTGCGCCTTTCGAGGCATTATACGGTAGAACGTGTAGATCGCCCGTTTGTTGGGCGGAAGTTGGAGATGTCCAGTTATCAGGACCAGAGATCGTGTTTGAAACAACGGACAAGATTGTCCAGATTCGTGACCGTCTCAAAGCTGCCCGGGATAGGCAGAAGAGTTACGCTGACCCAAAGCGTAAGGATTTTCACTTCGAAGTAGGTGACAAAGTCCTACTTAAAGTGTCACCCTGGAAAGGAGTGATGCGGTTTGGTAAGAAAGGCAAGCTAAGCCCGAGATACATAGGACCTTTCGAGGTTATCGAACGTGTCGGGTCAGTTGCCTATAAGTTAAACTTACCAGAAGAGCTCAGTGGAATTCACAATGTGTTCCACATCTGCAATCTGAAGAAGTGCTTCGCTGACGAATCACTGGTTATACCACATACAGATGTGCATATAGATGAGAGCTTAAAATTTGTGGAAAAACCTTTGTCGATTGAAGATCGACAGGTAAAGAAGCTTCGAAGGAAGCATGTACCTATTGTAAAGGTCAAAAGGGATGCCCGAAGAGGTCCCGAATTCACGTGGGAGGTTGAATCCACGATGAAAGAAAAGTACCCTTACTTATTTCAGTAAATCTTGGGTCGAGATTTATTTTAAGGGGGTGAGGATGTAACACCTCGAAAATTCACGTCCTATAATGTGTTGACACGTGTTATAAAGTTTGAACGTGTGAAAGAATGTTATAGAAGGACTAAAGTTGACAAACATGGAAAGTATGTGATTTTACGGGTTCTAAATGTCAACAGTGAATGAATATACTTCATAATAACCCTACATGATGTTTATAACATCAAACGAATAAATCATGGATCAAACAAAGCAAAAAGTGAGAGATTACAAACTACAAGGGTTAAATGTGTCAACATGTTTAAAGATATACCTCTGAGTGACCTTTTGACCAACCCGAAGCTTTGTAAATGTTAATTATGCTCACTAGAATGCACGATATAAATTTCATAAAGTTTCATTATCGTATGAGAAAGTTATGATCAAATTCGTGTGCGAGGGGTTAAAGTGTTAACGTTGAAAGTTAAGACTTTTCGGGTTAACCGGAAGTGTCCAGAGACTTGGCAAAGTGGGTATAAGTCCTAAAGCCCTTGTGGGTAAATATAAGGGGGTCAAAATGCAAGAAATAACCTTGGTTACCCTTTCATGAAGCCAAAGGTCAAGTTGCAAAACAATAGAAAATTGAAAATCTGAAATTAGGGGCCATGCGGCCCGCGTGAGGATATGCTAAACGGGAGGCGGGCCGCGTCAGGCGCCCAGAAGCAGAAAAGTGTGACAGCCTCCTGCAAACGCAGAAAACCGATCCTTTTTTGACATTAATGCAATGTGGGAGACCCCTAAACTGTTCTAGAGCACTAGGACACCTGTTGGAAGGCCATGGTCTGTTGTAGACTTGTTTGTCAATCAATTGTGGTGCTTAAATCCACTATAAAAGGGCCATGTAGTGCAACATTGTTCCACACACCATTCTCTTGCAATCTGATCAATTCTGGAGCTCAAGTCTGCTCTCAACTAATCATATCTCGTGCATAGGACTCTTGTAAGTCTGCTAGTCCTTCTTTAATTGGGTTAAGCTTAGTTAATTAGCTAAAAGTCAAACCGTCGTAATTACGGTTTGACTTCGAGATTAGTCAACAATGGCTCAGTCATATCTCGAATTAAAAGTACCTTTAAGTAGGTAATTATGTGGGTAATAAAGCCTCAAAAGGGTTCCCCCTGATTACCACTCTAACCAGGTCAAAAGTCGGGTCAAACGTGTACTTAAAAAGTAAACAGAAAGTTTAAAATGCCATTTATGCATAATTAACATTGTAGATCATATACAACCTGTTGGATCATTGTTATAACTTGGTAATAAGTATAAGAACATGTCTAAACATGTTCAACCCGACAAATTCCTGTAAATACCCGGTTCGGAACCGAAAGTCACATAGTTTGACTTTCACTTTGACTTTCAGTTCTGACCCGTTTAGGCATGTTTTAGAAATGCCTCAGAGCTTTAATTGGACTAGGTTACATGTTAGTACAACCCTCTGTGATGATACACCTTGGTTCATTAGTTATCCAATTAATATGCGTGTTTCCGTTAATTGCTCATATGTTGACCATTATGCCCTTATTACCTTAAAACGTGATTTTTGGAAATGTAAAAGTGTAGAAACCTTAATTACTGATATACCAACTTGTATGCAAAGTTTGACATCAGTTTGACTTGTAGATTAAGAGTTATGCTCATTATCGCAAATTTAAAGCTTTATGTTAATAAAACGGCGTAATTAGCATATAGCCTAGTTAATCCTACTTTTTGGTATCAAACTTAATACCCCCAGATGTAATATATTATTTTGGGATTTTTAAAGATTTTTAATTAATTTTAGGCTGAGCATAACTAGTAGTCGTAGGCTTAATCCGGTAATTGTCGGTTTTGCCCTTACGGGCCATAAAATGAGTTTTACACATCTAAACGACTCCAAACCTTTTGCTACTGATCACATATGATAAATAAATTATTTTAAGCCTTCTGGAAATATAAAAATATCAGATTTAAGTATCGAACCCGGAAATGGCCTTTAATCGCCTTATTTAGCGTTTTTAACGCATAGTATGTATTAAAATTATATTGAACATACCCGGGTTGATACCTACTGATATTTTAGGCAAAATTAGAATATTTTAACAGTAAGCAAAGGTTGATAAACTCAGACTTCGGTTTTGAGCTTTTCGGCTTATGTGAAATTACCAAAATGCCCCTACGGTGCATAGTTTGGTTATAATTGATAAATTTCACATAAATACTTTAACCTACTGATATAACTTAGAAAATTGAGTATATTTTCTGATTACATCAGGCCTGTAACTCAGGTTATCACTTAAACTCTTTTACAACCTTTAATATGACCAAACTACCCCTACGGGGCATAGTTTGTGTTTAAAATCGTTTCGGGCATAATAAAAGACATCTTACTGATGTCACGACATATTTGAAGCATATTAACTTAGGAAACCTGTATATGGCTCTTACGGATACCCGTTACGCTTCTTACGCGTTCGGTTCGGTTTATGTAACAAGTTTACATAAATTAGCCGAAACGGGTCAAACCTTATCAGTTTTATCTCAAAATCCAGAATGTGAATAATAAACCCATATTAAGCAAGTCTCTGACCTTGTCGGGTCTAAATCACATTCTATCCGGTCTTCGCTTAATCGTGCGTACGAACCGTATCTTTGAAACTAACCGGTCTAAGCTTAAGCTTAATTAAAGACCCGTTAGGATTCTAATAGGTTATTATAAACCTTCGTTCCAGATTAGGAGAACCTATAAAAGCTACGTGCATTTTGCTTATTGTGATTAATACTTGCTCAGGTAAATACTTTTAACTTATTTTCCCTATACGGGCTTGGGTTACGGCATATAGCATACCGCTTGATCGGGCATCAAATCTCCACCGTTAGGTGGGTAGTTGAATAATTTGATCGGCTCGTTTAAATAGTCTTGTTACTTAAAGCCTTTGGGGGGTTAATGACCATGTCCCGTATATCCTTGGCATCATTTTACGAAATGGCCACGACTCTAGCGCGGGGTGTAGGCGTACACCCGTCAGTGCATAAAAGAATAATGTGGTGTGTCTATTGATCTTTAACCCAGACAACATCCGGGCTACTGAACGCACAAGGAACATGTAATTTGTTCACAAGATTATAATATTAAATAATTCTCCCAAGTTAAATAAAATGTTTATGCCATGTGCATCCAAACCAATTTTCAATCATTTTCCAAAATGAGTCAGTTGCATGTATTTACCAGTGTAAACTGACGTATTTTCCCACAAAGATTAAATGCAGGTACTAAGCGAAATTGGCTGGGATTTCTCCTTAGCATCACTAGAAGTCTCGCAAGCTTAAGATGCCTGAAGTCTATTGAACCATAAATATTATTTTATTTCGATCCATCTGTGGATAAACTTCCGGATATTGTGACTTTGATATTACAATATTAAATTCAGTTGTATCATATTTTTAAATTTGCTTCCGCTGTGCATATTAAATATTGTGTTGTTTGACTATTATGTTGCCAACCACGTCACGATACTCCCCCACCGGGCCCACCGGTGACACGTGGAAATCGGGGTGTGACAGCCTTGAGTGAAAAAACTTTGCTGATCTAGTTGTGTTACAGGCATTGAGCTTGACCCATAGCAGTAGATTGAAACAACAGAGCTTTAGTCTTCCACCAGTCTTTGACTTGGACAACAGTTGTAGGTCAGCAGTTAGTAAAGATCAGTAGTTTGGAGGTCAGCAGATGTTGAAATCACTTTCAAGGGTAGAGACTTGTTAACATAACATCTGCTTATTCTGGATCCACTGCTCTGATCCAGTTTTGGCTTTAATTATCTATTCCTCTGATAGGGTTCAATCCCAACACTGGATCAGAGCAGTGGATCCAGAATAAGCAGATGTTATGTATACAAGTCTCTCCCCTTGAAAGTGGTTTCAACATCTGCTGACCTCCAAACTACTAATCTTTACTAACTGCTGACCTACAACTGCTGTCCAAGTCAAAGACTGATGGAAGACTAAAGCTCTGCTGATTCAATCTACTGCTATGGGTCAAGCTTTGCTGATCATGACAAGTACTACTGGGTTCATATCAGTGGAAGGATGCATCAGTAGTTTAGTTTATATTATGAAATGTAATGTAATGTACAACAGTAGTTAGCATAGCAGAGGTTGTATAGATCAGATGTTAGAGTTTGTTAGGAGGTTAGATGTCACTTTCATGGTGACGTCAGCTTAGATGCTTCAGTGGTTTGCTAGTGCCTATAAATAGAACAGTGCTTTGTACTGTTCTATTAGCTCTTCACCATCTTCTTCCTGCATGAACAAATCACCGTGAGCTCAGGTTGAGGGGGAGTTTGTTGCATACTTGCAATTTTAATTAAATCTTGTAATAAATTCAAGCATTCGGTTCAATATTAAACTTGTATGTTAAAAGCAATTCTCTCGTTTGATTGTGAAAAGTTTGCTTCCATTATAATTCCGCTGCACTACTCATTCATTGTTCATCTTAATTCAAACGTAAAACACAATCAAAACCAAAATTAGATCCTAACAATTGGTATCAAAGCTTGGACAATCAAATTTGATTTAACAATCATTTTGACATAAATAGTTCAGCTCACAATCATTGATACTGATAGTTTGTTCGTTTTGTTGAAAAACAGAGCAAGGTTTAATCACCATCAAAGTTGATTAATCAGTGCTTGTAAAACAACCAGGATGACGTCACAATCATAAGATGATAAGAATAACATTGGCTCTCTTTTCAAACCACCCATGCTTAAACGTAATGAATACAGCATCTGGCAGAGAAGGATAGGTCACATCCTTGCTCAACAGAACACTGGATGTTGGAGGTCTGTTGTTTTTGGTCCCCATGTTCCTATGGTGCCAAGTGCTGAGGATGCAAAGAAGTTCGTACCTAAACCATCTGAAAACTATACTGAAACTAATTTTCAAAAGTTCTAACTCGATGCCAAAGCATTTAGCATCATAGAATCTGCATTACCCAATGAGATCTATGCTGGACTGTTACATTGTAACAATGCCAAAAAGCTATGGGATGCACTGAAGGAATAGTTTGGGGGAACAGAAGAAGTTATTGAAAACAATAGGGAAATTCTGAATCAGCAGTATGAAACATTTTGTCACATCAAGGGTGAATCATTGACTCAGCAGTTTGAGCGATTCAGTTGTCTCATTAGTGAACTAAGGCTTGTTAAAGTTACATTTCCAAATTTAATTCAAAATAGCAGGTTCCTTAGATCACTACCAGAAAAATGGGATACCATTGCATTTGTTACTGGAAACTCTGCTGAGTTCAAAGATCTGACCCTGACCCAACTTCATGGTAGACTCCTGACCTATGAAAGAGAGTTAAACCAGAAAAAGAAGTTGCAAGAGTCTGGCAAAGTTGCTGATGACTATTCATTTGGCAGCACAACTCTTTTTGGTCAAGAAGAATCTGGTAGCAGTAGTAAGGATCAGGGTTATGATCACTTTATTGATATAACTGCTGGTGGAAATTCCAATAACCCTGATTCTCACTCTGCAAATTATGTTTTTACTGCAAATTGTGAAAACCAGATGTCAGATAACTTGTGTTTTGAACTCAATGATTTGTAACACTTTGATCCCACTGACTTAGAAGAAATGGACATTTTGCATCAATTGGCTTTGCTTAGTGTAAGAACAAGCAAATTCTACAAAAGAACATGGAGAAAATTCCCAGGGTTACATGGGAATTTAAAAGTGGGGTTGGATAAGTCAAAAATTAAGTGCTATAAGTGAAATAGGCTAGGTCATTTTGCTAGGGAATGCAAGAGTCAAACCACTGGTCCAATAATCACTCATCCCAGCTCAAACCTAGACCACAACATCAAAGCACTATGCACTATACCCAATATACCCCTGCTGCCCATGTTAACACTGCTCACTATGCTACAACCCCTGTGCCTGTGCATTATGTTCAAACCACTGTTCCACAAATTCAGTATGTTCAAACCCCTGTCCCTCAGGCACAAGTGCAACCTGTTGCACCTCAACCAGCTGCTCCAACAGTAACACAACCAGATCAGCAAAGCTTTTTCACTCAAGGCTTTATTGACTGGAGCAGTATGCCTGATGAGCTTAGTGATGAAAATTTTGCACTCAATGCTTTTAATGATCCTACTAATGATGAATTTTGTCTGATGGCATTAGAGTCTATACCAGAAGGGGTAGAAACTGAAGGTGAACAACTAAGTGCTGAAACAGTGGATGAAGTGACTAAAGCAGTGGTTACTGCAGTTGCTGGTGAACTACTGCTGGGAGAAAATTCAGAAACCCTGATTGAACCACTGTCTGACCCTTGGTCCAAAGAAGACAAAGAAGAAAAGGAAGAGAAGAAAGCAGGTGAGAAAGAAGATAGAGCTGATAAAGAAGGTGATCATCAATGTGATTGTGCCATGATGGCTGCTGCTAAGGTATCACCTTAAGTTCTTGAAAAACTGTGTTCAGACAAATGCATTATTGCATTTGCTAACATCAAAGAGGTAAATGAAAACCTTAGGGATAAGGTCTTAACTGATGAAGTCAAATTTGAAAAGTTATTAAAAGAACTTAGAAACAAATTGGTTGAAAAAGACAAAGAAATCAGCAGTCTCAAAGAAGAGCAGAGCATAACCAAGACTCAACTCCAAACTATGGTAGAAAAATACCAAGTTTGCAAAAAGGAGTTGGAGTCCACCCAGATCACTTGTGAAAGATGGGTGGAAACTTGTAACGGGTATGAGGTTATGCTTGAGAAACAGCTTGAAAGTAATGTCAAGTTTGGTGTAGGATATAGAAAATATGATGATCTTGTAAACACTGCTGGAAAACAAGCTGGTTCATCTGAAATTAAACCAACCAACAAGAATGGCCAAGAGGTTAAAATAACCGACAAACTTGGTAACAAAATCAATTTGGAAAGATCTGTGGGGTCCTCAACTTTTGAGGAAATTGAAAAATACCAATTTAAACCCACATGGTCTGATGAGTGTGACATTCTTGAAAATTTCAAGCCTATGGACTTTACAACCACTAATGGTGTCACAGCTCCAAAAGCAAAGGTCATCCCTATCAAAGACATCCCAACAGTAGTTCAAAACTCTGTTGCTAAGGAGTCTGAGAAAAGGAAGAAAAGAGAAAAGATCAAAAACCTGTTTTGTGATTTTTGTGAAAAGAGAAATCATCTAACAAAAGACTGTTTTCATCTAAAAGCATATGATCTAAACAAAACAAGTATCATTGTCCCTGCTGAATGCTGCACCATCTGTGGTAAAACAAACCACAAAACTCAAGCATGTGTGTATCTCAAAAACTTTGATGTTAAAAAGAATGAGTACACAGCTAAAACATCCTTGAGTCCATCAACATCATCTGTCAAATTCACCAAGAATCAACCACTATTTGTGCTAGCCCAAACAGCTGTTACAAAACAGCTGAATCAAACATCTGTCCAAAGAGATGTTCAAGTGACTGATGCACCCCCTGCCAACCAATACAGAAGGGGCAAGGGACAATCATCTTACCAAAGAATTCCACACGTTTATGAGACCTACAAAAGGCCCTCTAAACCAAGAGTGAACATGCATCCTTTTGGTTATCAGCAGGTGATTGGTCAAAACCCACAACAGTGGTTAGAGAGAAACAGTCCTAAAACTTTCCAAACCCCTGACCTAACCACTGCCCATGCATCTGAACTCATCCCAGACACTGTTGAGACCCCATCCAAAGCCTTATTGGCTTTGGAGACCCTAATGAACTAATCCTTTTACTTCATGTGCAGGGAGCTTCTGCATGCTTAGATAGCCTTTGGTATGTAGATAGTGGAGGCTCCAGGCACATGACAGGATGTAAAGCCCTTCTCAAAGATTTCAAAATCCATGGAGGGGGTGATATATCCTTTGGCAATAATAGTAAAGGGAAAGTTCTGGGGTCTGGTACAGTACAGTCTGGTAATGTAAAATTTGAAAATGGCAATCTGATAGACAATCTAAAATTCAACCTCCTGAGTGTTTCACAAATGAGTGATAAGGGGTATGGGTCATTCTTCACAAAGGAGTGTTGTAGGATTGTTGGACCAGAAATGGTTGAAAAAATTGAAGCAATAATAAAAACTGGAAAAACCAAACTTGTTGCTCAAAGAAGTGGCAATGTTTATGTGGTGGATATGTCAAAAGAGAGCCCCAGAACTGATGCCTGTCTGTTCTCAACTGCATCAAACAAAGAGACAGAATTATGGCACAGAAGACTGGGACACACAAATCTCAAGATAATCACTGCCATTTCAAAACAGGGGTTAGTAAGAGGTTTACCTCAAAAACTGTTCACATGTCATGAGCATTGTGTTTCCTGCCTAAAAGGAAAACAACATAAAAGCTCCTACAAATCCATTGATGAGTCCAAAATAACCAAATGTTTGCAAATGCTTCATATGGATTTGTTTGGCCCAGTTAAAGTCATGAGTCTTAAGAAAAAGTGGTATTGCTTGGTTATTGTTGATGACTTTTCTAGGTTTACATGGACTTACCTTTTACACTCAAAAGATGAGACTGCAGGCATTCTGCAAGACTTTGTGAAACAGGTTGAAAAGCAGTTTGACCTTCCAGTAAAAATCTTCAGAAGTGACAATGGCAAAGAGTTCAGGAACAAGGAGTTGGATGATTTCTGGGTGTCAAAAGGAATTGTGAGGCAATACAGCATTCCAAGAACACCAGAACAAAATGGGGTTGTTGAAAGAAAGAACGGGACTTTGATTGAGGCTGCCAGAACCATGCTTGCTGATTCAGGTTTACCATTAACTTTCTGGGCAGAGGCAGTAAACATTGCTTGCTATGTCCAAAATAGAGTTTTAATCAACCCCATGCATCAAAAGACTGCATATGAACTGCTGTATAAAATAAAGCCATTAATTTTATACTTCAAAGTTTTTGGCTGCCCATGCTTCATCTTAAACTTAAAAGATTCCATTTCTAAGTTTGCAGCCAAAATTGATTGTGGTTATCATCTGGGATACTCTACCACTGCTAAGGCCTACAAAGTGTTTAACACAAGGACCAAAACAGTGGAATAGACTTTGAATGTAAAGTTCAATGAACTTTCATCAATGAAAATCCCAGCAAATCCTGCAGATTTGTTTGATCTTGATAAGTTTACTTTTGAAAATACTGCTGTCAAGACTAACAGTGCAGGTCCATCAGAGGATTCATCTCCAGACTATGGGTATGAGATCATCATTCCTCAGCAAAAGTCTGTCAATATGGGAAGAGCAGCAGATGTTCAAAACAACTGTCAAAGCTCAACCAGTGCTACCTCAACAGTTGTTAACCAAAGTAGCTCTTTAACCCCTGCTTCCATATCATCAAACACTGTTGATAAAAGTCCTCAAACAGTGGATCAAAGTCAGCATGTCTCCACACCATTACCTCCTATTCCACCACCTTTTGAAGCCACTGCTGGATCATCAAAGTCACCAGCAGTGGTTAGCTCAGATGATTCACATCTGCAGCCATCCCCACTTAATGCCATTGTTCCATACCAAGGAGATCTGATCTTCTTGATATCTCATCCACCTGATCAAATCATTGGCAACATCAATGAAGGGGTGCTCACAAGAAGTCAATCCCAAAACATTTGTCTTTTTGCTGGTTTTCTATCTCTCCATCAGCCAGTCAAGTACCAAGAGGCACTAAAAGACAACAGCTGGGTAGAGGCCATGCAAGAGGAGCTCTAACAGTTCAAAAGACAACAAGTATGGGAGCTTGTACCACTGCCAGAGGGTGTAAGTCCTATTGGCACAAAGTGGGTCTTCAAAAACAAAACTGATGAAAGGGGCATTGTTGTCAAGAATAAAGCCATGCTTGTGGTTCAAGGTTTCAGACAAGAAGAGGGCATTGATTATGATGAAACATTTGCCCCTGTAGCAAGACTTGAAGCTATCAGATTATTTCTATGAAAAAGGTTTGATTTCTATGCACCATATTCCAACTAAGGACATTGACATCAGACATCACTTTCTGAGGGATTGCTATGAAAAAGGTTTGATTTCTCTGCACCATGTTCCAACTAAGGATCAGCTGGCAGATGTGCTAACCAAAGCATTAGACACATCCACCTTTGAAAGCTTGATCTCTAGGATTGGCATGCTAAACATGGAATAACAGGCAAAATCCTGTTTTTCTATGAATAAAAGCATTAAAATGTTTTCAGAAAATCAAAAATCCATCCTTAAAAATAGCTAAAAATGAAGTTTTCATTAAAATCCTTAAAAGTCTGCCATAACCACTGCTTGTTCAAAAGTCTGCTCTACTTCAAAGTCTGTGCACTGCTGAAAGTCAACCCCTGCCCTCACATTTCTTTGTTAAGCACTGTTGTTCAAAATCAGTGTTTTATCCACTGATATGCTATCCACTGATAGTAAAAATCACCCACTGCCATCATTGTTCCAGTCATGCCCACTGATCTTATTCCATCAGTGGTCTTCATAAAGGAGTTGTCGTTATCTTCATCAGGGGTTGGCACGTGGACATTACATAGTGGTCAGACCTTTTGTAACCGCTGCCACGTCAGCATTCACTTTTTCTCCATAAAACCACCTTCAAAACCCCAAACAAGGTTTTACTGTCGAATTGAATTCATAAAAATACCTTTCTCAAAGCAGTTTTCATCCCATTTTCTCCAATTTCTTCACAACCATCTTCGATCATCTTCTCCAAAATGAAAAAATCAAAGTCATCCGCTAAATCCACCTCAAAATCATCGTCAACACCCACTGAAATTCCATACAAACCTACTCACAACATTTTGGGTCTTCTTACAAAACCCGACACCACCGATGCCTTCGATTCCATTATTGATCTCATGTCTACATCAAAGTACAAAACTTTGCTTACAGCAGATGCTCCAATTTATCTACAAACCCAAAGAGAGTTTTGGAAAAATTGTATCCTTGACAAACAAGGCGAAGATGTCATAGCCATTAACTCTACTTTACAGGGTAAAGCAGTCAAAATCACACCACAATCCATCTCGGAAGTCTTTCAGCTCGATGATCAACAAGGTAAAACTTTCTTTCATAAAAACGAGTTAAAAATTGACTTTCTTGAAAGAGGGTATACAGATACAATGATGAAGAGGGATACCTTACAAAAAAGGTTTCTTCCCTCCTGCAACAAGATTTTTATTTCATACCCTCCTAATGTGTGTGTCAAACAAAACCACCGCTTTCAATGAGATACCATTAAAGATTCAAAACCTGGGATATGCTATTCTTCAAGATGAAAATTTCAATTATTCCCAGGAAATCTTTAATGATTTGGTTTAAAATGTTGAGAAAAAGCCATTCTTACTCTTTCCAAGATTTCTAAGTTATTATTTTGAAAAGAAATTTGGTAAGGATGATGCTCATGTAATAAAACAAGGTGACTCTTTTCAAATAACCAGTTTAACTGCTGAAACTTTTACAAGAATGTCAACACCTTGCAAAACACAAGCAGAGGTGCCTGAGCAGAATTTAGCAGCTACCACTGCTCCTCAGGTATCTGCTGCTGATCCCACTGCTCAAGGTGATCAAAGCAGCAAAACAACTGTTTTGAAACCCACACCTACAATCCACAAAAAGCCAAAACAAAAGAAAACTCAAAAACCCCCCAAACCTATCAAAAAGGCAACTCTGGAGGATGAGATGCCAGAGCAACTACCAGTGACAGCACAAAAGTCACAAGAAACCACTGCTGCTACTTCCTCACAGCAGATGGCAGAAATATCTCAACCCATGGTCGAAACTCCTCCTGTTTCTTCTAAAAAAGAACAGGTTGTACATATAGGGACACCACAATATGATGCTCTGGAATCACTTGCTTCCATCATCCACAGCCCAATGCCCGGGGCCAATTCTCTTTCCACACCCAACCTCACATCCACAATTCCCCCACCAACTAAATTATTGTTGGATGCTATTGATTTGAACCAGGCACAAACCAGTCCTTCTCAATCACCTATCAATGAGAATATATATCAACAAATGACTGGGTCTGATGTATCATTCATAGCTAACCCACCAACAAGACCTGAGGAGGTTACACCACTTGAGTTACAAGTAACTCTTGGTGGTAGTCCAAGTGAAGCAGC
Source organism: Helianthus tuberosus (assembly GCA_030545235.1). Lineage (NCBI taxonomy): Eukaryota > Viridiplantae > Streptophyta > Magnoliopsida > Asterales > Asteraceae > Helianthus > Helianthus tuberosus. The sequence goes on from CM060409.1 coordinate 156,267,749, forward strand.
CACTACAAGTGTTGAACCCACTAGTTTACATTTGGACAATTGTTACATCAATAAGACTTCCTTGGAGGCAATTCCTTCCATAGCACCTCTGATATCCACCAGTGAGGTTATTTTATCCTCTGGTACAATCAAAAGGCTATCAAGTGTTGAAGGAAGAAGACTCCAGTACCACGAAAAAGGGGCATCAGTGGTTAATGTCTGGAGTACACTCCCTGCATCAACCACTGTTACAACCACTGCTAGTGGTAAATCAGATGATCCCATTAAGTTAGGTGATGGTTTAAAGTACCTGGAATTGACGGAAAGAATTGAAAAACTGGATACCTCTGTTGCAGAAATCAAAGAAATGCTACAATAGTTGTTGACAGTACAAAAGGTGCAATCCACTGTTGTTCCACCTCAAGCACCTGCTCCACCAAAAGCACCTGCTGCAGATGAGATATGGAACCTATTTCAACCTTTTCTCCAACAACAAAAACAAATGGCTGATCAGCAACATGCAATACATGTACAAGAGCTGAGAAACACAATGGAGTCTAGGTTCAGGAACATACAAGCAGACATTAAGGCTATCAAGGCCCACATATTGAACACCACTGGCACTGCTCTTCCAACTTTTCTCTTCATTGATCAATTACCCCCAGATAATGCCAAAAATGGGGAGAAAATTCAGGAGTGGAAGAAGAAGGGAATAGATGATGGTCTTTACATTGAACCAGAAAAGGTTTCCATGACTAGAAAGATTCCCTTGCCAGATGGTAGCAAAAAGGTTGATGTTACCCAAAATGCACTTGATGAAGCTGTAGCAAGTGTAAAAAGGGACAGAGCGGCAAAGGATATGTCAAGATGGAATGAGGAGAAAAGAGCTTACATGGAGCTGAATGCGCAGGGTTGTTCTGAGCCAGAGGATGTTCAAAATCCTGTGCCAAAAAGAAATCCCACTAGAAAAGTGAGGGAACCCAAATCAATACCATCCAGACTCACAAAGCATACTCCAAAACCACCGTCCAAAAGCCCCCAACATCAAACTTCCACCCAAACAGTTGTTGTAACACCTGCTGTGTCAACTATTGCTGATACTTCAGTGGTTTCAACTACTGTCAGCCAAACACCTGCCATCACATCAACACACACCACTACCACTGCCTTACCACCATCACCACCAAAAATCACTTCACCTCCAAAAACAGCCACTCCATCATCACCTCCTGCCAAAAAGCAGAAGACATCAGATGTTACAACATCTGTTGTAATGACAACAGTGGTAGAAACACCAGTTGTTTCAACAACTGTTAGTCAATCACAAACCTCTGCCACTAAAATCACCACCACTGATCCACCCAAAACATCATCAGCCTCTCCTCAACCAAAAAGGAGAAGGCTAATCTTGAAAGATGATGACATTTCACCACCACCAACATCTTCAAAATCTCTAACACTTGCTACTATACCAAACCCTGTTCCTCTCTCATCAGCTCAAATTCAAAAACCATTAGCTCCTGCAGGTGTTCAATTTCCTCTTGAACTTATAGTAGTCAGAGAAGAAATCAAGTCCTTTTATTATGAGGATGACCCTGCTAAAAGGAGTTTGCCATCAGTTGGAGGCTATCCCAGGCCTAACAATATTGAAGAATATTTGAAAATCAAGGCTTAGCAAGCATAGGGTATCTAAAAAAGAAATACACAAGGGAAATCCGATAGAGAAATTCAGCAGAACTACCAATACTTGCTCACACAAGTCAGATCTTTGGAACAATTTGCAAAAAAATGTGTGTCAGCAAATATCAGAAAAAGCAGATGAATCCCTGAGAAAAGATTATGTTGAAAACATCATGGCCCACAAGAAATACAAAGGAGAAAGATACATGTATAAAGACTGGACCATTCCTGAGCTGGAAAGTGAAGCAGCCAGGATTCAAGACATGATCAAGAACAAAGTGAAACATACTCCTCCAAAGTGGGCAAAATACAAAAAGAATGTACCTGATAAAAAGGTAGAGCTGAGGAGAATGAAAGAGTAATTAGCTGCTGCTGATTATGGGTCCTTGAATCAGGTGTTGAGATGGAAAAAAGAGAAAGTCAGGTCCACCTACAAAAGCTTGGAGAGATTAAGGGAGACATATCCTAATGCTCCACAAAAACCTGACTACCCTGAAGCAGAGGTTTCAACAAGACCACCAAAGCTGCAAATCAGGAGAGCCACTGCTCCAACTGGTGCTGCCATCTATAAAAGAAAGCAACAAAAACAGTTGGATACTGAAACAGTGGCAGAATTAATGGCAAGAGATGAGCTTGTAAAAGAAGGTATTAAAAAGATGATAGCTGAAACTCTTGGTCTGAATCAACCTGCAAGCACTGCTCAAACAGTCATCACAAGGCCTGCATCACCAAACTCCTCATCTAATAAAAATCTCCCAAGAAACCCACCAGACCAAAAGTACTAAAATGGAAAACTGACAAACAGACCCATGTACTAACAGTGTTCAAGTCTAGTGGAGAAGTGGAGAAAATAACAAGGGAACAACCACTTGGCCTAAGTCTTGAAGATTTGCAGGATCTCCTTGATCTTCCACTGTGTAGGGATGATGATGACACAGATGCCTTAGCCTTTGAGTTACAACTCAAAGGGCAAATAAGGGAACTGTTGATAAGGCAATAAAGATCTACCAATTGTAGGATCGTTGTTCGTCCTTAACGAGTCGTTCAGAAGAGCTTTTGCACAATACGAGAGGCGGAAACAAACGTATTGAGGTAATTCAGCTTGCAATTCACTTTAAATATCTTTTTGATTGATATAACAATGTTTTACAGTGAGTAGACACTTCGACAGCAGTTCGACACTGAAACTGGAAAATTACAAATGAAATGGCACAACAGGTATTTATAGGGCAGCCTATTTCGTACGAAATAGTTCATGCGAAATCAACTTCACACAAAATAGCTATTTCGTGCGAAATACCCAGTTGATTTCATGCGAAATGACAGTTTGTCATTTCGTGCGAAATACCCACAAATACACTTTTCTCGTAAAACGTGCCCTGATCTAGCCAAACTAATACAAGACTTAATACAAGACAAAGTTGACAGACGCATGCACCAACAGACACCCCCTCAGATGTTGACGAAGTCTTCGGTGTCGAGTCTTCAATCTTCAGTCTTTATTAGTCTTCTCGTTCTCTCCAAAGTATCTAACAATGTAATTATCCTCAATCAATCTTTTTCTCTTTCTTCCAGGATCTCAACCTGACTCTATATTCTCTTGATCAGATCTCTTGATTCCTTAAGTTCATCAGCATCAGCAGATTACGTGAACCCTAGAACTCGAATCTGGATCTTTATCATTCAAACTCTTTCTTGGCTGTCTTCAGACTCCCCTTTCGATAAGCTGGGATCGCAGTCTGGAATAAACCTCTCACAAGCTTTGGATCGAACACCTGGCTCTTATCACTTTCACAGGCTCTATGATCGTAACCTGGCTCTTTCCAAATTTCATTCCTGCACATTCTCTACCTCACAATAAATTTCACAAATTTATAAATTTTACAAATTTAAACATCTCATGCAGGCATCATTCAAAAATTATTTATTCTCTGAAAATCACTTGTAAGAATTTCTTCATACACACTCTCCCAAACCTGTTCATCATGTTTAGCACCCGGGATTTTGAAATCAGCTCGTCTCAACACACTCGCCATACACCACTTTATATCCATTAACTCCATCTCCTCAGCATCAATCTGATCGTAATCCTCTTTAGTCAACATCGGATTTCCGATCCTTCCTGCTACTAAACTCCCATACGACTCTAATACAGTCACTAACAAAGACATGTGACTTTTAGCAACTTCTTCCGAGTAGTTTTGGTCATTCTCAAGATTTAGGGCAATGTTGCATTGAATAACTTTGCCACTCTTGGTTTCTGAAAAATTTGGATCAAATGACGGAAATGAAGAAAAACTCATTTTGCTGTTTGATCCTTTAGATGACCCTCCAGATGAATTTTTAGCGTTGAATGCAGTTTCAATCTTTGGTGACATGTTGGTCTTATCATTGATACCTCAATTGTAATAAAGACCAATATCTTGTTCACCATCAAAATCATTCATTCTTGAAATCTTCCGTTGTTCCATTTCTTGAGCTTCAAGTTTTTCAATAAATTTACTCAATGTTAGATTGTTAAACCCATTCTTATTCCTTAACATCATAAGGTACGTGCCCCAAACCTCATATGGCAACGCATCAACCAACTTTTCAATCAATTCTTCATTATCTTTTGTGATGCTCAATCTCTTCATGTTCATTACTATATTGCAATATCTTTCGATAATCTGCTTGGTGTTTTCAGTTTTCAAACCACGGAATAAATCAAACTCCTTTTTCAAAAGCGATTTTTTGTTCTTAATAATCTCTTGACTTCCAACAAACTTAGATTTTAATGCTTTCCAAATTGAATATGCACTTCCATTGTGTTGAAATAAAACCAAGATATCTTCTTTAACAGCTTGTTGCAGTAAACTGATCATCATCTTTTCATTTTTGTATTTTTGTATTTCTTTTTCTCATCAACACTTAGGTCTTTAATAGCAATCTCCTCTTCATCATCATTTAACGGTCTAATATATTTCATTTCAACACATTCCCAAGCATCCAAATAATTTGCTTGAACCCAATTTTCAAAACGCTCCTCCCATCCTTTATACTCCTCAGTATTCATGAGCTTTGGCAGTTTTTGCATGGTCCCCACTTCGTATTCTAACATAGTGCTCTGAGCAATAGTAATCGGAGTAGCAAAGGCGTTATAAAATTCCTCTTCCATGTTTCAGCAACAAGTTTCACAAATTCACAACTTTCAAACGAAATAACCTCTTCACACGAAATAACTAATGTGTGCAAAATGCAACATATAAATTACATCAATTGTGGCATAAAACTAACCATTTTTAGTACTAATGTTGGAAAAAATGTGCTTTTGTCTTCCTTTTGTATTTTCAGGATTAAATGAGCTCAAATTAACAAAAGAAGCAAAAAAGGCAGCTAAATCTAACATAAATACAAGAAAAGGAACAAACGTGGCATGCCCGACCCCACGACAGCATCTTCCCAAGCAAAACAAGAAAACAGAAGGCTGAACACGCCCCGTGCTCAGTGAGCACGGGGGTGTGCCCAAGTGTCAGCATAAAAGACAAAGTTGTAGAAGCTTCCATCGCCCACCACGGGGCCGTGCTCAGCGGACACGGGGCCGTGGTCAACTATAAGATTCGCGGAATCCAGGCAAATCTTGATAGTACAGATATGCTTCTGCACACGGGGTCGTGCCCAGCGGACACGGGGCCGTGGTCAACTAATAAAGACACGAGCAATTAATGATGACAGAGAAGGATGTGGACACGGGGCCGTGCCCACTGGACACGGGGCCGTGCCCGAGCTTCTGTTCAGCCTATAAATAGGAGTGCTTGGCTCAAGCTCAAACCATCCCTTGGCACACCAACTCTCTCACAATTCACCCACCACCCACCACCACCATAACACCATCATCCACCACCATCATCCATTGTCCATCATAGAGTGTGTGAGTCATCTCGGGATCCAAGATTGATCGTAAGTGTTCTTGACAATCAAGGCCATGTTTGCCTAAGCCTTTTACATCACTTGGTGAAAACAAAGTGTCTAGTGTAATACTTTTTATTTTTAATCTTTTCGCACTTTTTAATTGGTTATGTATTAATGACTTTAATAACTAGTTTCTTATGTTGAAGGTGATTCTTCCTTATCGTTTGTCCGTGGTGTCTTGGCATTATTTTACTGTCTATATAAAATAAAATATTTTCACAATTCATATCTCCACGGTCTATATGGAGGTATGTTGTCTACCTGGTCGGGGGTTAAGGGAACGGTTTGGTAAGAGTCTTGCCATTGTTAAGTGTATAGATCCTGCAAAGGACCTGGGTCAAATTTAGTAGGACCTCCTTCAATACTTAACGGTATTGGATGGCGGGGGTCCAAACTCTTTGACCCCCTCATAAGTTAAACTACTATTAAAACTTTAACCCGACTACTTAGGACTGTATCCCTGCTGACTCAGACTACTTAGCCGAGGGTAACCTCGCCTTCAAAAGAGGGGCCTACCACAATATGCATTAATAACTTAATTAATTATCTTTCTATAATCCGACCCTTTAGGATTGTATCCTTGCTGACTCAAACTACTGGGTTGAGGGTAACGTCACCTCCAAAATAGGGGCCTACTACTGTTTTGGTCAAAAATTACCTAAGCAATTTAGTTATCAAATTAGTTAAGTGAGGTAGTGTGCTAGAAATATGTGTGAAAAATATACTTGTTAAGTTATTTAGAAAATCAGTGTTCAGGATACGGCTCAGGATATAGAGCTGTATCTATGATCAAACTATGAGCAAAAGTAAAGTAAACGACACGAGATGTACGAGGAAAGCCCTTGATCAATCTAGATCGCCGGCATAAAACCTCGGGAGCTGACAATCGCAGCTGGCTTGTTCTTCTTATTACTTCAAACGTTAGGATACAGTGCAGGATGTGGTGCGGATCGACTATGTGTTACAACGAAATTTGAATACAAGTGTGGTGTTTGCAATGAGCTAGAGAGTGAGAGTGTTCGAGAGTGTTAGTGAAAATTGTGTGCCTTAAACTGATCCGCCCCCATCTATTTATAGTAAAGATAATATAACAAACTATCCTAAACTTCCGGGATCCACCGAATATTCCTTAATCGAACGTTGTAGACCTGGTCTTTCGGGTTCAACGTCTCTCCTTCAACAAACACGTCCGAGTCTTGAGGAGAAGAAGTCCACTTGACCGTTAGCAAGTCTCAGCCTTTAACCTGCACGTGGTTAATTCAATAAACCTCAGGATATCACCCAAGATGTTAGCAATATCCTCTTCCAGCATCCTGGTTACAAATAAACAAATAAAGGCAGGATATTGGTCAGGATATGTATGCTTAGAAAATGAGCCATAACAATTATCCCCAAATATATCGGTTGGGATACTAATCCAACGGATATATTTCAAAAGTTTCACCTCATAACTTAAGGCAATTAATACGACTAGACCCTTGAAATGACAGCGGTGCAACTTCCAAAGCATTATTTACTCTTTACCCCCTATATTCATCGTATATTAATCGAGGGACTCCTTATTACGGTTATCCTTATCTTCAAGCGGACATCAGGTATTTTCCTTTCTATCCTTCTTTCTTGAATCTCTTTTAGTTTGCTCAATACTTTTCATGGCACCACGAACGAAATCCCGATCGGACCGACCAGCCTCAGCCCTCGTAAGTGAAAACCTCATCCGCAACCCATCAAAGGAAGTCTGCTGTTTCAACAATGCCGACATCACTGCTCTTAAAGATTCCGGTGCCTTTCCCACCGGAACAGTCTTTCGCCCTTTCGACCGGGAAGCCCGATTGGACGCGTCATCCGACGAGTGGGTTTGTTTTTTCGCTTACCCTTTCTCTCTTGGACTCCGGTACCCGTTTCCACCCTTTATCTCTAGCTTTTTCGACCTCACCGGCCTTAGTTACGCCCAGGTTATGCCAATGGTCTGGCGAGTCTTAATAGTGCTGGATCAAATCAAGTCTCGTCATTTTCCCAACCTGTTTATTGAAGACCTCCCTATAGCATACCGGTTGAGATCCCATGGCGATCATCGTTTTCTTCTGTTTTCTACCTCCAAGAACCCTTTGGTTCTTAAGGCCTCCAAGAACAAGGATCGATGGCGACGAAAATTCTTTTTCGTAAAAAGAGATTCTATTGATAAGAGTTTCGATCTACCGGTTAAATGGTTAACCAAGGGTAGGATTTAGGGTTTTAGGAATATCCCCAATTATATCTTCAAACTGTATCCCGGACTTATATCCTGATGTTTTTATGCAGCGAATTTCAGAGATTTAGTGCCTCCCAGCGCAGAATCCGAATCCAAGATGAAGGAAATCTACCGTCTTCCTTCCAGTGAAAGAACTTTCTCCCTGTCTCTTACAGATTCAAGCCAGAAATCAAGCTCAGAAATGTCTGGTAAGCACATTCTCAGCATATATTAATTACTTTTTAAAAGTATGATGAGTTTAAGAATATCTTCCCTTGTGTAGTACCAGTCGTCAACCTTGAAGGTTTCGAACTTGACGAGTTGGATTGCTACTCCAGCCTCGAACCCATCAAACAAGGATCCAAGCCAAAGCCGTCTGCTACACCAAAGCCTACCTCCTCGAAGACTGTTTCTGCTCCCAAAGGCCCTCCGGCATCCAGGACCCGGGCATCTAGCTCTCGGAAGAGAAAGGAGACGGACTCCCCAGCTGTTTCTGAAACATTCTCTCTCGAGAATCATGGGTTCAACGAAGCCACCTCATTCCTCAAACAGGTAGAATTTTCTTTACAATATCCTGCACAAGTATGTTAGTCCTTATCCTACCTATTTCACATCGATACCTGTGTCTTTATCGATAGGGTTTGGACCGCCTTATGCACTTGTATGAAGACGCCTGCGGGCTTAACAAGATGTTGGAGATCAAGCTGGAGAAAGCTGAACCCACCATAGCTGATCAAGGAACCATTGCGGCTGCCAAATCCCAGCATTATGAAGACAAATACAAGGCAATGACTCAGGAACATCAAGCTGCCCTCCACAAAGCCAATGAGGATGCTCAAGCCAAGCTAGACGCCGCCTGTCTCCAATATCAGCAGAATATGAGTTCATATCGGGATAGCCTCAAAGCATCCGTGGTCGTCTCTCTTCTCCAAGCCAGGATAAGGATGGCTTATGAGGCCATGGATTTGGGTTTTGAATGCCCCTCCTGGAATGTAAAGGCTTGGGAGGAGAAACTTCAGGGCCTCGAAGGTCATCCCGTTGCTCATCCTGCAAAACATACTGGTGAAGAGCCTTCTAAGGTGGCAGAGGAAGCGGCCAATGCTGGTGATGATGCCGAGAAGAATCCTGAGGCTGATGCTGGTGCGAACGCTGGGAAGGAGGTTGCTGTTCAAGAGGATGCTGCCCCTTAAGCAGCGAAGTGGGCGATGATGGATATACATGCCAAGGCCGGAGCCCACTTTTAAATTTCATGGTTGTGGTTGCATAAACAATTTACTTTTCCTGTCTTCGAACAATTTACATTTCCTGCACTAGAACAATGTGATGACCAAAGGTGGATGGGTCCTAGGTTTTAGGATGAAGCCCTTGGTCATCAATTAGTATAACTCGTTTTGAATGCGATAACGGTTGTAGGTGGATAGGTCCTGTTTTGAGATATATCCTGCAACCGTTACATAAGTATGGTAAAAACTAATTGTGCTTTTGGCAGATGGGCCTCGGTTTGAGGTGAAACCAAAAGCACAACTTTTGACTTGTTAATAATATAACTACCTTTTGACTTATTTGCTATTGCCTTGCATTACTTAGTGTAATTCTTAGCTTTGCAAAAAATTTTATATTGTTATCTTATGAAAATATCCTGATCAATATGCTCAGCGATATATTGTAAAAACTTTTTATTAGATAGAACTTCCAAACATTCCTTCAACTTTGTAGAAAGTTTTTGAAAAACAATCTATTTTTCCAAAACCAGTTTATAATAATACTTAAATGATCAAAGTTCCAAACTAATACTAGTTTCAAACACCTTAATCAAATATCCGAAAAGGACTTTGAGAATATATCAGGATACTTAACTTTTTATAAAACATAGTGTTACTAAAAACTTAGACGATGTTTACAAAGGAAAGATCATACCCGGAGTAGTATACAACCTTATTACCAAGCCTCAATCTTTTTGCAACTTCTTCAATGAAGATGTCCCCTGTGCGAGGTACTTAGTACATTAGTTCCGAGCCTTATCCTTTTAACATCACCACCTTGGTAGGGATGTCCCCTGTGTACAATGTCTTCAAATACTTTAGAAATCTACTGAATGTCAGTTTCCATTGTATAGGCAATTTTTTACATCCCAAGGGTAAAACCCAAGGATGTACTGGAGAAAAATCCCTTGTATCCTGGGGAAAATCCCAAATTTTCATGCGCTACAGGCGGGAGTGTATAAACTCCAAGACTTAGAAAGGTGAAAACCTTTAAACCTTAGAGAGTATGAAAATACCCTTTCGTGAGAGAGGGTGATCAATCCTCATATACCTTTAGGATTCAGGATATAGCCAACAGTAACGAAATTGTCAGCCACTTTTACATGGACTGGTCCCGCCACCTTGAACTATCCCTGAATAACTTGCGCTCCAGGCGGGGTGTTTAAACCCAATTCAGAAGAAAGGTGAATACCTTTAAACCTGTGAAGGGATCAGTATCCCTTAAACGTGAGAGAGGGGGCCAATCCTCTAATCTTTCGAGTTATCTTGAGTACATATCCTGGAGCTATATCCTGAAACATATCCTACAAAACAATTGTAAACTAAGGTGGGTGTTAGCTTGGCTAACACCCCTCCGATGCTTAAATCAGTATTGGGTTACAAAGAACATATTAAACCAAACATATTTAAAAAAGGTAGAATTCATACCATCCTGAGTTAGAAATTAAATTCTAAACTCACTTGAAATAGAGCTTAAGGTGTATAGCATTCCAAGATCTCGGTAGCATATCCCCCTCCATATTCTTGAGTCTGTATGCTCCTTTCCCTGCTTCTGACTCAACTTCGTATGGTCCTTCCCATTTTCGAGCTAACTTGCCATTGGCAGGATTGGTAGTATTCTGAAAAGCCTTTCTTAACACCCAATCTCCAATCTTAAATCTTCTGGTCGTAATATTCTTGTTATATGCCCTGGATATTCTCTGTTGATATGCTGCCATCCTTAGCCTTGCCGCGTCTCTCTTCTCATCTATAGTGTCTAAATCCTGACTCAAGGCTTCAGGATTCTGCTCAGGATCACTTAGGGTAGATCTTGCAGTAGGTATTGTCATTTCCGTTGGAATCATTGCTTCTGCTCCAAATACCAAGGAAAACGGGGTTTGGCCTGTTGCATTCTTTACCGTTGTCCTATCAGCCCACAAAACAAAGGGTAATTCTTCTGCCCATCTCCCTTTTTTGGCTCCAAGCCTTTTCTTTAACTTATTGACAATTATCTTGTTTGAGGATTCTGCTTGTCCATTTACTTGAGGATGTACCAGAGTAGATGTGATCATTTTGATTCCCCAACTCTTGCAAAAGTCAGTAGTTCTCTTGCTTATAAACTGAGAACCATTGTCACAGATTATCTCAGCCGGTACTCCGAATCTGGTCAGGATATTCCTCTTTATGAAGGATACTACTTCTTGGTCTCTAACTTGAACAAATGCTTCAGCTTCAACCCACTTAGAGAAATAATCCGTCATTGCTAGCATAAAGATTTTTCCTCCCGGAGCTTTTGGTAGCTTTCCCACTATATCCATACCCCACTTTATAAACGGCCAAGGGGAAACAATAGGATATAATGGTTCAGCAGGTTGATGCAGTATGTTACTATGTCTTTGACATGCGTCACATCTTCGAGCATATTCTGCGGCGTCTTTTCTCATTGTTGGCCAATAATATCCTGTCCTTAATACTTTTGAGAATAACGACCTGCCCCCAGTATGGTTACCACAATCCCCTTCATGTATATCCTGAAGTACTTCTTTGGCTTCAGGATCCTCCAAGCACCTCAAATATGGTCCTGCAAGAGATTTCTTGTATAAAATATTATTTATAATAGTGAATCGTGATACCTTCATCCTAAATGCCTTAGGATTTTCTTTTCCAGGGATGTGTCCTTCTTTGAGATATCTCATGATTGGAGCCGTCCAGGATTTATGATCCCCTTCAGGATGCTCTGCTCCAGGATCCTGAATACCCGCTACTTCTTTATCCTGAGGATTTGTTGCAGGATATAAGACATGTAATATTGGTATTTGGGTCCCTTCAGGTATCCTGATCGATGATCCCAAATTTTCTAAGGCATCCGCTTCAGCATTATCCTCCCTTGGTACCTGTTCAAGTACAAAAACATCGAAATATCCTGCTAATTTTTTGAGAATATCGAGATATTCGATTAATTTCTCACCCTTAACTGCATAGGATCCATTAAAATGGTTAGTAATTAACAAAGAGTCAACATATACTTGCAAATTTTTGATACTCATACTCTTAGCCAACTCTAATCCTGCAATTAAAGCCTCATACTCTGCTTCATTATTAGTAGCAGGAAATTCACACCTAATAGCCTGGGGTAATATGTCCCCCTGTGGCGATTTTAGTAGTATTCCTAATCCTACTCCTCTTACATTAGATGCACCATCAGTATATAATGTCCAGGATCCTGAGGATTCTCCTAACTGTTGAACTTCTAGGTCTACCTCATCCTGAATATCACTACTGAAATCAGCCACAAAGTCAGCTAAAGCTTGAGACTTTATGGCATTTCTAGGTTCATATACTAAATCATAAGCACTTAACTTTACTGACCACTTGGCCATCCTGCCTGACATCTCTGGTTTCCTAAGTACATTTTTAACAGGATAATTTGTTTTAACATGAATCCTATGTGTCTCAAAGTAATGTCTAAGTTTCGTTGATGCCATGACTAATGCTAGTATTAATTTTTCTAAATGAGAATACCTAGTTTCAGCATCTAACAAACTTTTACTAACATAATAAACAGGATATTGCTGACCTTCATGATCTTTTGTAAGAACGGCACTTACAGCATTCCCTGATACAGCAAGGTATAGGGATAGTGGTTCACCATTTTCAGGCTTCATCAATAGAGGTGCGGTTGAGAGATATCGTTTCAAATCCTGCAAGGCTGCTTCATGCTTCTCTCCCCATTCGAATCTTTTGTTCTTCTTCAGGATATCACAAAAATCTTGGCACTTCTCTGAGGATCTCGAGATAAACCTGTTTAAAGCTGCTACTCGGCCTGTCAATCTTCTGTGCCTTTTCCTCCAACATTCTTTTTCTCTTTTGTCTTCCCTCAGTCAACCACCAATGTCTGTAGACAGGATCTCCATCACGCTTCCGTTCCCACCTTGGAATTTTGTTTTCTTCAGATTCAATTGGTGTCTGATCTGTTGGAGGAACAATTCCCAATCTACGTTTTCCCAACTCAGCAGCTCTTTCAGCAATCTTCTTGGAACGTTGTTCACGCTTGTATACCTTCAAGAACTCATCAATCTCTAGATCTCTCCATTTAGTCTTCCAGTATCTTCCAGAGTTGATGTCTTTTGCGTAACAAACATCAACAACTTTTTGATATTGCAAGGCTTGCTCTCTATCAGGTCTCTCGTAGACTATCTTGTTGTAGAACAAACAATCGATATCCTTCTTCGAGCAATTAACAAGCCACATAGGATCTAACACACAGATCCTTCTAGCTTCTCCTGTGGACTTGTTATTTAACGAGATTATTGATTCAGCTGTACTTTGATTATACAACCACCCTTCAAACTCATCGTGGAAATCTTGCTCCATCGCCCGTAACGGCATATTCTTCAAGCAACTTGGAGGTTTGATATCCAGAGTAATATCCTTCTCACCACTTTCTAAGATTCTGACAATCTGTTGAGGAAAGTGTGGTTTCCAATCAGGATATCTTTTCTCAGCTTGCCGCTTCACATAATTCCATAATCTTTGATCGTGCTGCTTCACATCTAACCCATGGTAGAATTCTTTGATGTTCTTTGTTTTTACCAGCTCATCTATATCCCACCAAGGCAAAGTTTTGATATCAGACAAGAACTCAAAATACTGTACTCCCTGTTCTCTTCTGATTGCATAAACTTTTAAGTCTTCCAAATATCCCCAAGAGAGAATGTCACCCCAAGAGAGTTCTTTGTCGTGTGTAAAGAATTGGAGTGCTCGAAGTTTCTTTCTCTCTTTCGGCATGACTTTGTACCATTTCTTTCTTTCTTCTGCCAAATTTTCTCTCGGTATGGTATCTGGAATACCTTCTGCAGACACTTTCTCCACTATCTTTCTTCTAATTTCTTCGACATTTCGATCTTTGAATATTTCCGTCAACGAAGGAAATGATGCATCAATCCCAGAATAATGAAAATGAACTTCATCATCAGATGAATCTGAAGCATCTTCAACGATTACATCATTGTAATTATCAGCTTCAAAGGCATATCTTGTCTCAAATACATCTTCAGAAGTTTCAGGAATCTCATCTTCAATATCGAACTTAAATTTACCTTCTTGCAAACCCAATTCCTCTAACATCTCTTCCCTTGTTCTACTAACCTCAATCGCTTCTTGACTTTTATCTTGTAAGAAAATGACAGTAGGATTTGTGATGAATACCTGATCCATGTGCTGCTTTCCGAAAGTAGAAGTTTCTTGCTGATCATCATCTTCTTGTTCGTTGATCTGATCATTCAGAAACTCTTCAATCCTTTGTTCATCAATAGGATTCTTCACAATCAATCCTGAAGAGCCTTGATCATCGTCATCATTCTTCTTATCATCATCATCATCTTTCCTATTATCATCGTCTTTCTCATCATCGTCGTTTTTCTCCTCATCTTCATCTTCTTCTTCTCCATGAAGTTCTTCATCAGAATCACTAACTTCTTCACCCCGAGCCTTCTTCGCATCTTTTCTCCTTTTCATAACTTTCATTCTGTAAAGACCATCTTTTACGTTGAGTGGCACAGTATAAGCATTTCCAACAAGAACAAACTGCTTTGTCTTCCATTCAAGTAGTAACACTTCTTTCCCCTTTTTCTTCTTTTGTGCAACAGCAACTCTACGAATGATTTCATCAGAATCAATGATTTGAGAAGGCTCTCCAACCAACATGAAATCTTGATCATGTACAACTTGGTCTTGAACAACTTGTTCTTGAGCAACTTGTTCTTGAGCATGTTGTTCTTGAGCATGTTGTTCTTGAGCATGTTTAACATCAAACATTTCAGCATCAACTTGAAGTGAAGAACCACCAGCTTCTTGAACATCTTCAATTATACTTTTGTTCTTTTGGATAGCATCCTCAGCCAGTCTTTGTTCTCTTTCAAGTCTTCTCTCTTCAACTTTCCTTACTTCAATTTCATTGTAAGCAGCATGAACATCCTTTTTCAAAAGATTTTCCACAACAGAATATAACATTTTGAGTTGTTCATCTTTCATTACTTTGTCAGCTTTCATGGATTCCATCTCCAACTTCATTGCTTTCATTTCGTTTGAAGTAGATTCACTCATTTCACTGACCACCTGATTGAGTGTTTGATTTACATCTTGAAGATTCTTGTTCAATGAAGAAATTTCTGCTATAAGAGCTTCAATCACTTTAGTATTACTATCACCGTCTTCCTTTATTTTCTTCATGATGTTTTCATCCTGGATTAACACCGTTCTAAGTTGATCATGGGCTTTCATTATCTTGTTCACTTGCTTTTTTAAAACATCACGTTCACTTTCAGCTTTTTCTTTTTCTTTCTCAAGATCTTTGACTTTCTTTACAAGAACTCTCACTGCTTCATTGTTGAATAAATCATCATCAAAATTCAGATCTTCTAAAGGATCACCTGAAGCAGGTGGAATATTGCTGAAGAAATCATCTGAATCTCTTGGCCGTGAGGACGATTCTGGAATCTCTATGTTTTCTGGTACTTTTGGAAACTGTGAATAAAAGACTCCAGCATCAGTAACTTCAACGTAGTCATCGTGACTAGTCTGTTTTTCGGCTTCTGTTTCTTGTGGTTGAGGTGATTCAACATGTTGAGTATCTTTACCATCATGTTCCTTTTGAACTTGACTTTCACCTTTTCTTGCTCGAACACTTCTTGGAATAAGACCTGCTACAACTGCCTTTCTTTTCTTGATTTGTTTCTTTGGATTCTCAGGATCATAAGTTGAGTCTTCTTCGTCTGACCCTTTCTTTTTCTTTGGAGACCTTTTCTTTAACTGAGCTTTTCCTTTGCCAAGAGTAAGTGGATCAAGTTCAGATTCTGATATTGTGGTTTCAGAATCATCATCACTTGACAGATTTTGAACGACTCCTTTTTGATCTTTAACTCCTTGAGCAGCATCCTCATTTTTCTTTAAGAAACTTTGAAGAGATTGTGATAACAGCTCAGTTCCTTCTTGAATAACAGCTGACGGTTCCAGAACTTTTTCATCTATCAACTTGTGCTGCTGTTTTCCAGAAGACCCTACAAAACAAATGTTTGACACATTTATTAGAAATTTTCACAATATAAAACTCTAATTTCCTTGTGACTCCCCCTTTCACAATACCCTTTTTCACATTCTTCAGAATAGAAACTGCAGGGGACGTCTTTGGAGTTCTCTTTCTTTTTCCATCTTTGATACACCACCATCTTGTATCCTTCTTATAGAACAAACTCATCTTGTCATCTTCATTATCAGAATTGCTATCTTCATGTCTCCACGCATCATTCTCTGGAGCTACATAGTTTGGATTTGAAATTTTGCAGATCATTCTCTTTGCTCCTGGATTTGGACCTTTGATCAACCCGCTGATTGTGTCAGGTGTCATGTGCCTCAGGCCCAAAATGTCACTACTTCTCTTTTCTAAACCTTGAAACTGATCATCTATCAACATCTGGACAAACCTAGGATACATAAGGAACCTCTTGCTTCCATCCTTTACATTCTCAGACATGTGATCAAAAATTACTTGAGAGATATTGTACGGTTTGTTCAACACAAGACAAGCAATGATGTTCATGATATAGTCTTGAGTTTCATCATATCCACCTTTTCTGTGTGACAATGCATGTATAACACAATGAGTCATGAACTTATAAGCATGGCTAAAACTTGTCTTCTGCATTCTTCCATTCACACTACCAGCAAAACCCATCCTACACCACAATCCTTTTACTAAACGTTCAGAAACTATGGTTGGGTCACTATCATTGTCTCCTAAATTCAACACTCTTCTTATAACACCAACTGTCACTTTCATCTCCAAATCTACATCTCTTCCATTCTCATCCTTCTTAGATACAGCAGAATAAATGGTTTTATCACTTTCTTCGTATCTTGCAGCACTCCAAAAACGTTTCACATGAGATTCATAAGCTACTGTCTTATTAGTTAAGCCCTTTGAAATTCTACTTTCCCTCAAGAATTTTGCAACATCTTGAACTATTGTGTTTTCGGTATACACTTCATCCAAAATACAATATATATTATGAGCTTTATCCCAATCCTGCAGAAATTTTATTCATTTAAGAAATAATTTGGGAGCTCAAAATATTCTGACAGAAAAACTTGTTGAATGGTGTGACACATTAATGGTTATCCGTACGCATGACTTATTCGTGCGGATAAGTTGTCCGTGCGGACAACTTGTCTATACCGCGTATAACCACCCGTGCGTACAACATAACATAGCCCTGGATTACCATCCGTGCGTACAACATGACATAGCCCCGGATTACCATCCGTGCGTACAACATGACATTGCCACGGATTGTCATGCGCGCGTACAACCTGACCTTGCCACGGATTGCCATACGTGCGTACAGCTTGACTTGCCACAGATTGCCATACGCGCGTACAAGTTATGCGTGCGGATACAAGTCACAGATGAAGAACAGTTTATGAACATAAAAATTTTCTTTGGAAAAATCTAAAATTGAACACAGATCTACACAGAGGATGTTAACGCGATCAAAACCCTATGTTCAATGATGTCTAAAACGTCCTATTCACAGGTCAATTTCACAAAAACCTAGCCGACACTACGTACCGTCCAAACATTAGATCTACAAGATTTTAACATGATATAACACAAATTAAACCGGTAAACCTCTAGATCTAAGCATTCCGAACAAAAACCTATGATTTATTCATGACAAAACGAACTAACACAGGCTAGATCTAAGATTTAAGGCTCCGAAAGAACAGATACGCGATGAACATATATTAAACAATGGATTATTGCAGATTTGAGTTAGAAAAATATACCTTTGCCATTGCTAATGTTGTGCAAACCAACGAAAACAAGGATCCGTGCAAAGAATTCCGAAATCAGAAAGTCAAAGTGTGAGAGAGAAAGAGTGTTGTGCGTGCGGATAGCTTTGACTGACTCTTTGACCCTCTATTTATACTATCAACAGATGCGTATGGTCACCCGGGCGCATTGCCATCCGAGTGTATGGCTACCCGTCCGGATGAACATCCGAATGAAGCACACTTTAACCTTTTTAATGAAAACTTTGATTTTTCTCAACTTTTGTCAGATTTTAGAAATCCACTTAAGTTGCTTGGTTCAAATTAATGACCCAAGGAACTTAATTTGTCGACCAAGTCCAACTAAATGACCTTGGTTGACCTGAAACAAAACATACTGACTTTTGAAAATTTTGTTCAAACATTTTTCTGAAAAATTACAAGTATCAACTTAATGAACTTGTGTTTGTCATTTTAATCACATATTAGATATGATTAGCTCCAAACTCATCTTCCAATCCAGAAACTTCCTGCATCTTCTATCACTTTCGAATCCGAAGATCAACTATCCACTTTGGTTTGTCGGAAAATAAAGCAGAAAAATAAAATCTTTTTGGGATTTTTAATGAGAATAGAACAGAAATATAAGAGCAGTAAATGTAAACTATTTACAAACATATTTTTGGTGAGCGTGTTAGGGAATCATATCAGCTTCCGAAAAATTACAAGTACCATTAAGCTTAATTTCATGCCAAACATTAAACAATTCACCTTGATTGTTGATATGCTGATCCACTTAAATTCTTACACACATTTCAATCTGTTCAGGATACAGTTTTAGTATTTTAGAGACTTAAACTTATACATGTGTCCCACCTCTTGAATATACTCATGTATCCAGAATCTCAATAATCAGTCTTACAGGTGAGTATACTACAATGATGTCTGTACATAATTTAGGTATGCGAGGGCCGAGGGATCTCAGGTCGATACTTCCGTATACGTAGAGAGATATCAGCTTCGACTTTAAGGTGTGTCCCCTTTAGAGGATCTTTTTGCTACAACAGCAGCGATTATCAATTTTATTGTTTCGGCATGCTGAGGGTTTAATGCTATGTTTCAAGCATTTGCAGAAAGTATTATCCAGGGACTAGGTCAGAACTACCGTTCAGCAGAAGTCCCGGAATAATACCCCAGACATCATTGAGAATAAAGACCTAGTATATCAGATTATGAGACCTTTCAAACGAGATTTCAGGGGTTACCTATATATCCAAGTAGTGTTCCCCACGAAATAAGCAAGTAAGATTTTAGGTTTATATCCCGAACAAATCTACTAAATGTGTAAAAACCTATCGACACATCATTAGTGAGACTGTTTATTGTATTTGAACTTTCCATTTCTTTAGCGTACAGTAACCGTCTAGCTGATGTACTATCATTTTCCCTTTTTACACAAACTCTTTTTTAAATTTTATCATGTTTTTGGGTTTTTGAAATTTTCTAATGTTTTTGGCTTTTTCGAATTTTTTATTGTTTTTGTATTTTCTGAAAATAAAACTACTATCTCCCCCTAAAAACCAAAACAAGTAAAAATTCGACAAACCATTGCAGATTGTTTCTCAACATCATCTACAGTGCCACCTTCATCAACGCCAACTATTTCCTCCGCATCCGATAGCAAATTCATACCATTAAGTTTCAAAAGATATTTAAAGCGAGTTTTGTCAAATGCTTTGGTATGTAAGTCAGCTTTTTGTTCATCGGTGTGGATTTTCTCTATTCGTATCAACTTCTTCTCGAAACAGTCTCGGATGAAGTGATGACGAATTTCAATGTGTTTTGTTTTAGCGTGATGAACATGATTTTTTGTTATGTTAATTGCTGCCTCATTATCAACAAAGATAGGGGTGTTAAGAAATTGCAAACCGTAGTCTTGCATCTGTTGCTGGATCCACAAGATCTGAGAGCAGCAGCTGCTAGTAGATACATATTCAGCTTCACAAGTGGATAAAGCGACAGAAGTTTGCTTCTTGCATTGCCAGGTGACCAATCGTGGTCCGAAAAACTGGCACCCCGCTGTTGTTGATTTAGCATTCACTTTGCAGCATCCGAAATCAGAATCAAAATATCCTTCGAGCATGAAGTCGCCAACTTTTGGATACCACAACCCAAGAGATGGAGTTCCTTTCAGGTAGCGTAAAATCCTTTTCACAATTACCATATGCGAAGCTCCAGGATTTGACTGAAATCGAGCTGCAAGGCAGGTTGGGTACATAATATCTGGTCTTGATGCCGTCAAGTACATTAACGAGCCGATCATGGAACGATACAATGTTTCGTCTACTTTCTCTCCGGTGAGATCAGGGTTTATCCCATGGTTCGTCGCTAATGGGGTGGACATTGGTGACATTCCTGACATCCCGAATTTCTCCAGAACATCATGAACGTATTTTGTTTGATGTATGAAAGTTCCCTCAGGAAGTTGATCAACTTGAAGTCCCAAGAAGAACTTCATCTCACACATTGAAGACATTTCAAACTTTTGCTTCATAACTTGTTCAAAATCTTTGCAGAGTTGTTCATTTGTAGACCCGAAAATTATGTCGTCCACGTAAATTTGGACAATCAGAAGATGCCCGTCGACTTCTTTTGTGAAAAGAGTGGCGTCTATCTTTCCTCGAGTGAAGTGGTTGGCTAAAAAATGTTTAGACAATGTCTCATACCAGGCTCTCGGGGCCTGATGTAAGCCGTACAACGCTTTGTCAAGGAGATAGACTTTATCTTTGTGAATTGGGTCGGTGAAGCCCGGTGGCTGTCCGACATAAACCTCCTCTTTCACCTTGCCATAGAGAAACGCCGACTTCACATCTAACTGAAAAACTTTAAATCCTTTCCATGATGCGAATGCAAGGAAGATTCTGATAGCTTCAAGTCTTGCGACGGGGGCATACACTTCAGTGAAATCTATCCCCTCCTGCTGACTAAAGCCTTGGACAACGAGTCGAGCTTTGTTTCGAATGATAACTCCTCGATCATCCCTCTTGCATTTAAACACCCATTTGGTATTAATCTTCCGGTGACCATCGGGCAAATCTACTAGCTTCCATACACCAAGCTTCTCGAATTGGCTTAACTCCTCCTGCATTGCATTTACCCACGAATCTTCAATAAGCGCCTCTTTGTACGTCCTTGGTTCTATCTGCGAGATAAAACAACTTAATGAGAATTCAGTTTGTAAAGGAGCAACTTTTGTGTAAAAACATGTAAGCCCTTGATCAAGCTGTCTTCGAGTGCGGACGCCTGATTGCAGTTCTCCGATTATCAGTTCTTCCGGATGATAAGAAAGCGTTCTTGGCATCACCTCGCCTGAAACATCTACTTCGCTCTCCAAATTTGTGACGTTTTGATCAACAACTTGTTCACTAACTGGAATAGTTTGATTTGGAAACTGGATTAGCTCCCCCTCAGAGTCTGAATCATCATTATCGAATATTGGTCTGTTTTCAGATTCTTGATTGTCATTCTCTACCGTCTGATTTTCAACATCATTTTCAACATCGTCATGTTCTCCAGCATTGCTTGGACCCGCCTCGTCATCATTTGAAGCTTGTCGTTTTCGATAAGATTCTGCTGGGAACCTTTCATCTTCATACTCTCTTAGAATATCCAACTCATCAAAGAACTCTGGTTCTTCTTCCATGTTGAAGGACTCCCACAAAACATCATAATTGAAACGCCATGAGTCGCCAGGATTCTATGGAGGCATTGTGTGACCTTGACATTCAACATTTTGAGCTTCAATAATCCGTTTCAGACTTGGAACGAAGACTCGTCGTAATGGACTTGCATATCCTACGAATATCCCTTCAAAACTCTTCGGACCAAGCTTTCCAAAAGGCTCTAGAACTGTACAGGGTGACCCGAACGGTTCAAGATATTTCAAATTCGGTTTTCGGTTATTGATCAACTCAAAGCATGTTTTGTTGAATTTCTTGACAGTGAGAACTCTGTTGAGCGTGTAGCATGCGGTGGAAACTGCTTCTGCCCAGAAATTTATCGGTAACTTTGAATCAGCAAGCATTGTTCTGGCCGTTTCGATTAGTGTCCTGTTTTTACGTTCTGCTACTCCATTCTGTTGCGGAGTGTACGGAGCACTAAACTCATGCAAGATACCTTTTTCATCACAATATTCTTCAATCTTGTAGTTCTTGAACTCAGTACCATTATCACTTCTAATTCTTCTGATACGTCTTTGGTACAAATTTTCAATCTTTCTGAACAACCCGCTTAATCTGTCAAACGTTTCCTCTTTCGACTTCAAGAATAACACCCATGAAAATCTGGAATAATCATCAGTAACCACAAGACAATAAAGTTCTCCGGTAATACTTTTGACATTCACAGGACCAAATAAATCCATGTGAAGTCTCTCCAAAGGTCTTGAGACTGAATTGACTTGCTTTGTGGGGAGTGACTTTTTCTTTTGCTTGCCTTTCATGCAACTAATGCACTCTTTTTCCAGATGGAAACCTTTAATGTGAACTCCCAGAACCAAATCATTATGCACCAGATGATTCATTTTACGAAGATGAATGTGCCCCATCTTACGATGCCACAACTTTGATTCTTTCTCCGTTGCTCTCGAAATAAAACAGTGTGCTTGACCTGTTGTTGTAGTTGCTACAGTCATATCTAAAACATACAGATCATCCAATCTAGGAGCTCTCATGATGATCCATTCTTCAGGAATAACAAAGCCTGGTTTCAAAATCAAACACTCTTTGTTTGTGAAGTGAGTAGTATACATCCGGTCACAAATCTGCGAGATACTTAGCAGATTATTTTCCAGCTCAGCAATGTAGTTAACTCTTTCAAACGTGACGATCCCATTGGATAACGTTCCTTCACCAACAATTCTACCACCTTGGTTACCTGCGAACCCTACATAACCTCCATTAATATTTCTGACATCATACAGCAGCGCTGTCTTTCCTGTCATGTGCCGAGAAGCTCCACTATCCATGATCCAACGTGAAACGGATCTCGGAAGCTCCTGCACATGTCAAAAACATTTTAATGAGATTTTGAAGCTACCCAAGCCTCTTTTGACTCAGGTAACTTGAAATTAAGGTGAGTTGTTTTAGTGTAAAGTGGTGGAAAGTTTTTATCATTCATTTTAAGGCTTTCAGCAGTCCCAACTTCAACCTTTTTGAATAAGAAAAAATCGTCTTTTTGAGGTTGATCAGCTGATTGATTTTTCTTCACCACATACTTCTTTTCAGAAATCGATTTTTGTTTCTCATAAAACTTCAAGGGTACATACTTCTTCTTGGTAGAAGATGATGATTTTTCAGTTTCAGACACCTTTGGTGAATCAACTTTCTTTTCAACAACTTTTGGCTTCCATGTTTGTTGAGGTGATGCAACCCGTTGGTAAAATTTATCATTTTTAGATACCGAATTCTTAACAGGTTCAGTTTTGATCTTAGTGTTATCATTTTTCAAAACATTTTTCTCAACAATCAATGGAGCCTTTCCTTTCACAACATCTCTCTTGATATAATTTTTCACAGTTTCAGTCTTAGGCTTCAAGTTGGTACACTTTCGTGCAATATGTCCAACTTGATTACATTTGAAGCATGTTCGGGTGTCAACTACTCTACTTGAGCCTTCAGACTGAGGCTGTGAGGCTTTCTTTTCAAAGAACTCTTTGTTTGTTTTTAAAAAGATTTCAGACTCTTCATCAGAAAGTGAACTTGAACTGTTCACAAACACCTTTTTCACAGCAAACTTCTTGTTTTGAACATTCCTTTTCTGATAATTCTTACCACCCTGATATCCTCCCGACCATTTATTTTGATTGTTGTTAGTAAAACGTGGTGGAATAACAGGTTTCTTATAGTAAGCTTTATCTTTCTCAAAATTCATTTGTCTCTTTGTCTGTTTCAAACCGTCCACTTCAGACAAATAAATTTCAACCAGTTTGAAAACATTTTTCAATTTTTTCACATTAACATTCTCCAGAGGAAACTCAAAGTCTGAATACAACTTATCATAACCAGACATCTTGTACATCACAAGACCCGGTTCATCATTTAAGTTGTTTTTAGATTTTGGTTTCGGAATGTAATTGTTCAGAAAACATTCTTCATCTTCAGTCGAATCACTATCCAAGACACTTTCAGCCATGCCTTTTATGATCTCAGTTTGAACACTGTCATCGGATGATGATGAAGAAAATGTCACATCAATTGATTCTGGCAATTTTATCTCATTTGTTTCAACATCATCATTAACCAACCCAGATTGCTTCTTTGAAAAATTGTTTAGAACAGGTGGCGGAACTTGATGAAACCCCACCCCAGTTCCATCACAGTATACATCTTCACCAGCTTTGGTTTTTCCAATGGGTTTTGGAACAATGTGTTGCAAAACAAAGCTTGCAGAGTTGTAACTGTTCAGTTTCAAATTAATACGCTCATTCTCAATTTTAGCTTCTTCAAATTTAAGCTTTAATTTTGCAATTTCATCAAGTTGTTGGTTGATTAATTCTTCTTTTACTCGAAGAACTCCTGATAGTTGAAGATTTTCTTTCGTTGTTTTACTGTTTCTCTCATCAGAATCTTTAACCGTTCGCTTTAGCTTCTCAAAATTTTCAGAAATTTTACGATTTTCAAGAATCAACTTTTCGTTTTCTTTTCTTATTCTTTCAATGTCATTTTTATCATTTTCAATTTTATCAGCTAATTCTTTTGATCTATCATTCGAAGCTTTCAGCATTTTATCACGGTTTAAGATTTGATTTTCAACACTTTTGACTTTACTAGTCAACTCTTCAATCTTCTTACCACTGAGGTAAGTGATTGTACTACAAACTTTGCACTCTTTCATGCAATTTTTGCAGTCATTTTCAGATTTATCTTTCTTACCTGACTCAAGTGTACCATTTGAACTAACCTTGTTTGTTGACTCAATTCCATAACTAGAAACTACCTCAAGTTCTTTTGCTGCAAGAACTTTTTCAGCCATCTTCCTCAAGTTTTCAGCCGTTAGCTCTTGTGATGTATCAATGATCCCATCATCAGCATTCTTTGAGTTTGGCTTCTGTTCTGCTTCTTTGACTTTTTCTTCTTTCTCTACTTGTTTCTCATCACCACCTCCCCACCATTCTCTTTGTCTCGCTTCTTCTTCCTCGGCAAATTGTTGTGTAAGAGCATCAACACTGATGGAATCTGGGTCAACTGCAATGTTTCCTTGAGGATCAAGGTAACATTCTCTGTCAGCATCCCACCTTTTTGCTCTTTTAGCTTCTTTATAAGTGTTATAAATTCTGTTCATTCTGGTTTGGGCTTTCATTCTTCGGTTGACGAGTTTTTCTTCTTCAGTTCTAATATCTTTAAAAGTGTCCAAATTGAGGATAGTTTATTCCGTGCCTCGCCAATTCCAACTTTAAGTGTCCAAATTTTCAATCATTTTACAAACACATTCACCTTTTAAGCATCCGAACAAATCAAACTCCTTTCGCAGCAATTTCTTTTTGTTTTTGATTATTTCTTCACTTCCTACACATTTTTTATTTAACTTTTCCCATAGATCTTTTGCGTTTGTGTATTCAATGAGTGAAATAATGTCGTCTCTTACGGACTGGTGAATCAAAGCGATGCATTTTTGTTCAGCTATAAAGTTCTCTACGGATTCACCTCCTGACAAGTTCTCACAATCTTGTCTTTCTGAAGCATAACCGTTATTTAAGTTCTTCCAGCTCTGATATGCGAAAGCTTTCAGCCATTCTTCGAATCTTTTTTCCCACCGATTATATTCTTCGATTGCCATTAGCTTTGGTGGTTTGTTGTAGGTACCATATGCGCTTTCAACACTTAGGACATCGGATAAAGTTTTCTTCGGGTTCGGATTATCATTTGAACGGTTGGAAGTATCGTCTCCGGAATTACCCGCGAAAGCATACATCTCACTGAAGGGATTCATGAATTCTTCCATTTTTAAGTACCTGAAACAATTTTCAAACACTTAGACTATTTTTACAAATTCTAAAAATATCAAACACTAGAACCGGATAGTTATCCGTTCGAGTAGGAAAACGGATGATAACAAAGTCTATCCGCACAGACAGTGATCCGCTCGGATGGTTGTGCGTACGGGTAACTTTGACCTTTTGACTTTTCTGGTTATCCGCACGGGTTGTAATCCGTTCGTGTAACAATGATGTTGTCAGCAAACAACTTGCAGTATCTTACTAATCCAAACCGTTCAGACAGCTGTCCGCACGGGTGAATGACGTCAACAAATACGAACAGATAAACATGATTTTCGATGAATTTGATATAGTTTTAGGTTGAATCTGATTATGAAACTAAGTAGGATTATACTTTGAATGATTGCGAGTCGATTGATATCGATTTTAACAAATTTTAACCGTAAATTCTTGCTCAATTTTAAGTTTTTCAGATTTTATGGTGACAAATGAAGAACAAATGTAAAATCTGAGTAGATGTAGAAGAAATCTGTCAAATTTCCGGTGAAATTTGAATCAAATCGGCAACAGAAGTCAAGTCTCCGGTGAAATTTGACTTTGATCAGTGAATAAAGCTTGAATTCCGGTGAATTCAGTGTTGTTGATCTCGATTCAGCTCCCTGGATGCTCTGATACCACTTGTTGGTCCCGTTGATACAGGATCTGATCGTAGGAACAAGATGAATCGATTTCGTCTTAATGCGCGGAATCCATTAAGGCGAATCACAGATTTGTGCAACAGAGAATTCAACGTTTAACTGCTTGTCTGTTCGTTCTATTAATTGTTCTGAAAATCATAAAGTTCCGGTAGACTTACAGACTATCCGTGCGTGTCAAAAGTTCTAACAAAGTTGCACCGGACCTTCTATTTATAGACAAACTTAGGATACTAAGAAGTGTTGTACGTGCGGGTGGGCTACCCGTGCGTATGACTCACCCGTGCGTATGGTCATCCGCGCGTATGACTTATCCGTGAGGATAAGTCATCCATGCGTATTTCCATACGTGCGTATTGCCATCCGCACGAGTTGAACTTGTCCCAAACAACACTTTTACATACAGAACCTATTCCTGAGTTGTCCTGCTAACTACATACATACATTCAGACAATATAAACACAGAATACAAAATATGACTACATGCTGACGGAAGCTACAGACGTAAATGTACTAACAAGGACAAGCTTTGTTCAAGTCTGTGTAGTTTACACAAACTCTCCATTTCCCATTTTTCTTCTGTACTACAACCACGTTTGCTAGCCACCTTGGGAACTTAACCTCTCTGATCATCCTGGACTTTAATAATCTCTCAACTTCCTCCTGGATAATCGTGTTACGCTCAGGAGCAAACTTCCTTCTTTTTTGCTGCACAGGCTTGAATGATTTATCAATTCCAAGCTTGTGAGTGATAATATCTTTGGATATGCCTGTCATATCCTCATGCTTCCATGCAAACGTCGACATCCTGCATTTCAAAAAGTTAATTAATTGTTCTTCAATATCCTGAGGGATATTGGTCCCCACGAGCACCGAAACATCGGGATTATCCTGGTCCAGGATAATTTTCTTCACATCCTGCTCTGGATCCTCCACGATATCCTGGGCCCGCGTCTTTAATTGCTATGCTGCACTAGGTTTGGTTGAGGATTTCATCGAGGATGAGTAGGATTCTTTCGCCTCCTGCTGATCACTATCAACTTTGACAACTCCCCAAGGGGTAGGTATCTTGATGCATTGGTGATATGTTGATGGCACGGCCTTCATATCGTGAATCCATGGTCTTCCCAATATGATGTTATAGCAGGATAGAGAATCCATTACACAGAAACGTTGTATCGAGTTGACCCCTTCAACGTATACTGGCAACTTTATCTCTCCCACTGTGTTTCTAGCCTCTCCACTGAACCCAACAAGCACGGTAGACTTTGAAGTGATATCCATTGGAGATACATTCATTCTCTTAAGAGTTTCTAGTTGGATTATGTTGACGGAGCTGCCATTATCAACCAATATCCTGCGTACAAAATGGTTGGCCACATATAGCGTTATTACCAGAGCATCATGGTGAGGATCCTGGACAGTATCCCTGTCATCAGCATCAAAAGTGATCACTTTGTCAGTTGTGAGGGTAGTCATCCTGACAGGTTTGTCTCCCCTTTCGGCCTTAGCTTCCTTTGCCTGTCTCTTTGCTGCCGAATACGAAGTCCCACAAATGTCGGATCCTCCCAAAATGAAGTTGATTATCTTGGCATCGGCGGGAGGTGATGCTGCTCGCTCAGGATCCTTCTCAGTATCCTGACCCTTATTCTTCTTTCTTCCTAAGAGATCTTTCAGATATCCCTTGCTTAGAAGATAGCTTATTTCTTTCCTTAGAGCAATGCAATCCTCAGTTACATGTCCGAAATCTTCGTGGAAAGCACACCATTTTGACTTATCTTTCCAGTCAGCCTTTTGTTGATTCTTTCGAGGCCACCTAGCCTTGTCTCCTAGACCTTTCTTGCATCTTCCTGTCATCTTCCAGACGGATATATCTCAAAGCCCTGTTACGAGCTTCATCGAGGTTCCTGCAGGGATTCATTACAAGATCCTGATAAAAATGAGAATCCTTTTGTAATCCCATCTTAAAGGCTTGCACAGCTGTTGCAACATCAAGATGTGGGATATCCAAAGATTCTCGACTGAATTTGTTCACATAATCCCTCAAGGATTCCTGAGGCCCTTGAGTTATCCTGTAAAGATCACTGGTTAGTTTCTCAAAACTCCGGCTACAAGAAAATTGACTGTTAAATAAATTAACCAAATGAGCAAACGAAGTAATTGAGTGAGGAAGAACGTTTAACAGCCATTTTAAGGCTGATCCTGTTAGAGTAGAACCAAATCCCTTGCACAAGCATGCTTCCTTGAGCTCCGGAGGGATAGGGTTAATCTCCATTCTTTCCCTATACTGAGCAATATGCTCTTCGGGATCCGTAGTCCCATCATAAAGCTTCATGTTGGGGGTTTGGAATCTCTTTGGGATCTCAGCATCACAGATAGGATATGCAAAACGAGATATCTTGTGGCTATCCTGGGACACTTCCGGGATCGGCTAGACCACCCCAGGTACACTAGATATCATGTCCTTCAACTTCTGAAGTTCTCTAGTAAGTGCTGATGTTACACCTGTATCCTGCAAAGATCCACTATTGTTAGTAGCATGAGTATTATTATTATTTGACACGTTACCCGTTGGAGGATTTTGCCCATATCCTGAGCTCCTCATGGTTGACATCCTGACCGAGGAGGGTATTTCAGGAGTATGATTCTGAGGAAGGCTGGGCAAAATATTCCCCCTATTATCCTCAGTACACACAGCTGAACTGAAGTTCAAAGTTTTGGGTTGTAATGGAGTGACAATATCTTCAGCAGATCTGCTCGAACCAGACTTCAAGAGTTGTATTTCCCTCAACAGCATTTGGTTTGTTTCCTGTTGCTGCCTCATTTGTTCCTGTACACTTCCAAATAAGGTTAAAATTTCATCGTTAGAAGCTAGAACGGGATAAGATTCCTGAACACTGCGGGTAGGGATAATATCCTGAGGTCGTGAAGAGGCTGGCATCCTTGGAGGAGGTGGTGGAAGCACCGAACCGGTAGTAGCTGAAGTCATAGCAGACACAGTGAAGGAGCTCATGTTTGATCTTGAGGTCATTGTGGACAATGTGGCAAAAAGTTTTGAAAATAGAAAGCCGATTAGCGATTTCACAAAAAAATTTAGTAAAGAGAGCACCACTTGCCCCACGGTGGGCGCCAAATTGTTTTGGTAAAAAATTACCTAAGCAATTTAGTGATCAAATTAGTTAAGTGAGGTAGTGTGCAAGAAATATGTGTGAAAAATATACTTGTTAAGTTATTTAGAAAATCAGTGTTCAGGATACGGATCAGGATATAGAGCTGTATCTATGATCAAACTATGAGCAAAAGTAAAGTAAACGACACGAGATGTACGAGGAAAGCCCTTGATCAATCGCAGCTGCCTTGTTCTTCTTATTACTTCAAACGTTAGGATACAGTGCAGGATGTGGTGCGGATCGACTATGTGTTACAACGAAATTTGAATACAAGTGTGGTGTTTGCAATGAGCTAGAGAGTGAGAGTGTTCGAGAGTGTTAGTGAAAATTGTGTGCCTTAAACTGATCCGCCCCCATCTATTTATAGTAAAGATAATATAACAAACTATCCTAAACTTCCGGGATCCACCGAATATTCCTTAATCGAACGTTGTAAACCTGGTCTTTCGGGTTCAACGTCTCTCCTTCAACAAACACGTCCGAGTCTTGAGGAGAAGAAGTCCACTTGACCGTTAGCAAGTCTCAGCCTTTAACCTGCACGTGGTTAATTCAATAAACCTCATGATATCGCCCAAGATGTTAGCAATATCCTCTTCCAGCATCCTGGTCACAAATAAACAAATAAAGGCAGGATATTGGTCAGGATATGTATGCTTAGAAAATGAGCCATAACAACTACAATAACTAAGATAATCTCTTAACAAAGTGCAAAAGTGCGAAAATAATCAAAGGTTACACAAAACACGAGTCGGAGCCAAGTGATTCATCTTGTCTATCTGTTTTTACTTTTATTTTTCAGCATTTAAGTTAGTTTTTATTTTCTTAGTTTAAAAACCTTTTTCTAAACTTTTGATTTGATTAGACGTTGAGGATAAACCGGTACTAAAAGCTCTTGTGTCCTTGGACGACCTCGGTATCTTACCAACACTATACTACGCTCACGATGGGTGCACTTTCCCATATGTGTGTTTAGTGTTAGTAAATACCGTGTTTTATAAATTTAAAACTTGGCTAAAGAAAGTGTAAAAGGGCTTAAAATATACTTAAACTTATATACACACTTCACACGCATCAAGTTTTCGGCGCCGTTGCCGGGGACACAAGGATTTTAAGAAAGTTAGGATTCAATGGCTTAATCGTTTTTCTTATTTTTCTATTTTTTTTAGGATTTTTCTTAGTTTTTCAGCTTCTGCAGAGCTCAGCACGGGTCGTGCCTGGTCGGACACGGGCCGTGCCCAGCATTGTTACTGGCAGTTTTTATTTTCCGAGTTACATAGAGCTGAACACGGGGTCGTGCCCAACTCCCAGTAACAGGGATCCGGAAAACAATCACTG
This sequence comes from Helianthus tuberosus, assembly GCA_030545235.1. Classification (NCBI taxonomy): domain Eukaryota; kingdom Viridiplantae; phylum Streptophyta; class Magnoliopsida; order Asterales; family Asteraceae; genus Helianthus; species Helianthus tuberosus. The sequence goes on from CM060409.1 coordinate 156,298,855, forward strand.
TATCTCCGACCACGGGCCGTGTTCGCTGAACACGGGGCCGTGGTGAACCTTCTGACCAATGTTCTTTTCTGTTTTTGCTGCAGGACTTGGAACCCAGGCGCCACATTTGAAATTCCTACGTAGTGCATGAGCTCCAGTTCTAGTAGAGACATAAAAGAACCTCTAGGAGAACCCTAACGCTTTCTCAGAAAAAGACTTAAAGCTAAAAACCAAGAGAAAGTTTCGGGGGACCCACTTCCAATGGCGGACCAACGTACCCTCATGGATTACCTACGACCCACTGTAGGTAATCTCGGCGCCGCTATCAATGCACCAAATGTCGAAGCCAATAACTTCGAACTTCGACCGCATTTGATACAAATGCTTCAAAACTCTGCAACCTTTCATGGGCTTGCGGACGAGGATCCCCATCTACATATTACTAATTTCTTAGAAATATGTGATACCTTTCGGATCAATGGAGCATCAAACGACGCCATCCGCCTTCGAATGTTTCCATTTTCACTAAAAGACCGAGCTAAGGCTTGGCTCAACACCCTCCCAGCTGGCTCGGTAAACACCTGGGATGAACTAGCCCAAAAGTTTCTATATAAGTATTTCCCTCCTGCTAAAACGGCAAAATTAATGACTGAAATTAACACATATTCACAAGAGGATGGGGAATCCTTATATGAAACTTGGGAAAGGTTCAAGGATCTACTAAGAAAGTGTCCTCATCACGGTCTTGCGGTATGGCAATAAGTATCCACTTTCTACAATGGGTTGTTGCCACACACAAGACAAACACTTGATTCTAGCTCCGGGGGACTTCTAGGTAATCGTCGCCCAAATGAAATATACAATCAAATTGAGGAAATTGCGAAAACCAATTTTCAGTGGCACACTCCCCGAGGTAATAAATCTATTGCCCCAGGCGCCCATAAGGTTAATGAAAGCACTTCTTTACAAGCCCAAATCGAGGCCCTTTCTTCAAAAATCAAAAAATTAGAAATGGCAAAAACGGCATCGGTTATGGCTTGTGAGGGGTGTGGTGGACCACATGAAAATTGGAGTTGTATGAAAGAAGTAGATGATCAAACAGAAACGGTAAACTACATTAATAATAGACCTAGGCTGTCGGGTCCACCAACGGGTACCTACAACCAAGGATGGCGTAACCACCCTAACCTTGGTTGGAGAGATCCCGGCAATGGTAGTAACCAACAAAACCAACGAACTAACTTTCAACAACCACAAAACTTTTCTCAACAACAAGGTGGACGAGAAAGGCTTGAAGATAATGTATCTCGCCTCATCTCCGACACCGAAAAGAAAAACTCGGATCGATTTCAACAATTGGAATCGAATTTTAGAAATCAACAAGCTAGCATTCAAAACATTGAAAAACAATTAAATCTAGTCGCTCAAAATTTCTCCGAAAGACCACAAGGCGCGTTGCCAAGCAATATCGAAACTAACCCAAAAGCGCAAGTACATCTCATTACATTGAGAAACCAAACCGTGGGTCCAGAGGAGGCTCCGTCACCACCAGCTGAAAAAAGCCAATCCAGCCAAACCACGAATCCACCCGCGCCACAACCAGAAAAGGCTTCTCCACCAAATCAAGAGCCCACCAAGACTCCTCCGGTTCCATACCCCGGTCGGTTAAATCGTCAAAAGACCGATGAGCAATTCGCAAAGTTCGAAAATTTACTAAAACAATTGCATATTAATATTCCTTTTATCGAGGTCCTAACCCAAATGCCTAAATATGCCAAATTTATGAGGGACTTCCTCACTCACAAAAGGAAAATTGAATCATTGCAATTAGTTAACTTAGGCGAAGAATGCTCCGCCTTAGTACTCAACAAACTCCCACAAAAGAACATTGATCCCGGAAGCTTCACGATTCCTTGCTCGATTGGGGAATCCCCCACTCGTAATGCATTAGCTGATCTTGGGGCTAGCATTAACCTCATTCCCACATCAATGTTCAAACGACTCGGCCTAGGAACAACGAGCCCTACAAAGATGAGCATACAACTCGCCGACAGATCCGTCAAATTTCCACAAGGTGTCGCTGAAAATCTATTGGTCAAAGTTGACAATTTCGTTTTCCCGACCGACTTTGTCATCCTAGACATGGAGGAAGACGCCGATGTCCCTCTCATCCTCGGGAGGCCATTTCTAGCCACCGCCCAAGCAGTGGTGGATATGAATGACGGAACACTAACATTGAAGTTTGGGGACAAGGAAGTAAAGTTTGGAGTTGGAAAGAGAGTAGAAGACGAAGACCCGGTCAACTACATGAAGGTCATAGACTCAAGCTTGGATGACGCTCTCCGACGGTGTAGCATGGGATGCAAAACATCCCACTTGAGTAACATATGACCAGGCTTTGGGTCTAGCCAAGGACCCTTATAAACATGGCGCACCACGGAGGCATTCCGCGGAACTATCCTTAGTTTAGTTTAGATTAATCTTTTTGTTTTCTATTTAGTTTTAATTTTCAGGAATAAAACACACTCAGGATGGCAAAGGATAACAAGGGAAACTTGAACCAGCACCCCATGCAGGAAAACAGGGCCATCCGACAATTTTCTTCATTAACAGTAAGTTCAGCACGGGCCGTGTCCGCCCAACACGGCCCCGTGCTGCACAGTCTGCAGAAATGACCCAGTTCAGGTAAACTGGACACGGGGCGTGTTCACCCAACACGCCCCCGTGTCCAGGCTTCTGTTTCTTTTGTTTAATTTTTGTTACTGGCACTTGAACACGGGGCCGTGCTCGGACAACACGGGGCCGTGTCCAGCGCCCAGTAACACAATTTTTTGCTTTTTCACACCTTTTTACACATTCAATCAACCTAAAAACTTATTTTTGGGACACATTGAGGACAATGTGTAATTTAAGTAGGGGGGGGGGATGCTAAAACCTTAAATCTTGCAAGTCCTAACTACAAGCCTTACACAAAACTCTATTGGAACCGCTAATCACCCCAAATTTTTTCAAAAAATTTCATTTTTTTTACTTGTCTAGGTTTAATTTGGGAATTTCAAAATTCTAAAAAGGTTATATTTTTACAAATTTACAACCAATAGCGTCGTGATAAAAAGAACCAACATAAGAAAATTATCAAAAGGCATGACAAGCTTAGTTAAAATTTAATTATATATACTTGATCACATAAAAACCCATTCCCACAAAAGTGAGTTTTGAGCCTTTATTGAGCATGCAAATATATATATCTTTAAATTAAATGCTCATTTTTCGTTTCTTGTGTGAATAGCCGCTTGGTTCTTACAACTCTAGAACTTGCCACGACGATACATTCCCGGTCCTTACTAACTTAAACCCGAGTAAGTAAATGATGGAGGCATTAGGACTAACCCTTTTTATTTCTACACCATTATTTTTTTTAACACCTACCCAAAATCCCCCTAGGTAACCCCTTTGAGCCTAAACCTTTTCATTTCTTAACCCAAACCAAACACCCTTTCACCCACCAAAACCTTTTTATTTTTAACCCTTTGTTTTAGTAACAAGCTTAGTTTTTCGTGTGACTTTCAAAAAAAAAATATTTTTCGTTGATGATGAAGCAAAAGAAATAAACAAACAAGTTTATCAAAAATAACTTTGTTTGAATAATAGCTTCATCAAAATAAAAATTGCAAAAAGAATAAAAAGTCTTTCGAAAACCTATGCTTGTTACGCTTTTCGCCCTTTTCTACTAACCACTAACCCAACCACCTACCTTTAACCCAAGCCTAACCCTTCACCCAAAAGTCCTCTTGATATTTACAAAGGTATATAGTTAAAAAGGAGGAGGATTGATCGCTTGGCAAGCCTATGGTAGGAGTAAGTTCCATGCCGCTCTCGAGAGATTCACTAAAATACATCTTCGGCCGAGTGTTGAGTGATCCCCCGTGAGGTATGTGAACTTGTATATAAATAAAATTTTAAAAAAGGCATGTTATGCCCTAATAAGTAATTTATCTTATGAAAAGTTTTAAATAAATCATGACGAATAGGATTGAAAATAAATAGAAATAAAACTAAATAAAGAATCTTGGAAATCCCGACACTCTATGACAAGCCCACAAACCTTCTTTTCTACCAATTCCATTTGGGAGTGTAAAGCCACATTATAAAGAGTTTTGCTTGAGGACAAGCAAAGATTCAATTGTGGGGGTATTTGATGTGTGCAAAATGCAACATATAAATTACATCAATTGTGACATAAAACTAACCCTTTTTTAGTACTAATGTTGGAAAAAATGTGCTTTTGTCTTCCTTTTGTATTTTCAGGATTAAATGAGCTCATATTAACAAAAGAAGCAAAAAGGCAGCTAAATCAAACATAAATACAAGAAAAGGAACAAACGTGGCATGCCCGACCCCACGACAACATCTTCCCAAGCAAAACAAGAAAACAGAAGGCTGAACACGCCCCGTGCTCAGTGAGCACGGGGGCGTGCCCAAGTGTCAGCATAAAAGACAAAGTTGTAGAAGCTTCCATCGCCCACCACGGGGCCGTGCTCAGCGGACATGGGGCCGTGGTCAACTATAAGATTCGCAGAATCCAGGCAAATCTTGATAGTACAGATATGCTTCTGCACACGGGGTCGTGCCCAGCGGACACGGGGCCGTGGTCAACTAATAAAGATAAGAGCAATTAATGAAGACACAGAAGGATGTGGACACGGGGCCGTGCCCACTGGACACGGGGCCGTGCCCGAGCTTCTGTTCAGCCTATAAATAGGAGTGCTTGGCTCAAGCTCAAACCATCCCTTGGCACACCACCTCTCTCACACTTCACCCACCACCCACCACCACCATAACACCATCATCCACCACCATCATCCATTGTCCATCATAGAGTGTGTGAGTCGTCTCGGGATCCAAGATTGATCGTAAGAGTTCTTGACAATCAAGGCCATGTTTGCCTAAGTCTCTTACATCACTTGGTGAAGACAAAGTGTCTAGTGTAATACTTTTTATTTTTAATCTTTTCGCACTTTTTAATTGGTTATGTATTAATGACTTTAATAACTAGTTTCTTATGTTGAAGGTGATTCTTCCTTATCGTTTGTCCGTGGTGTCTTGGCATTATTTTACTGTCTATATAAAATAAAATATTTTCACCATTCATATCTCCACGGTCTGTATGGAGGTATGTTGGCTACCTGTTCGGGGGTTAAGGGAACGGTTTGGTAAGAGTCTTGCCATTGTTCAGTGTATAGATCCTGCAAAGGACCTGGGTCAAATTTAGTAGGACCTCCTTCAATACTTAACGGTATTGGATGGCGGGGGTCCAAACTCTTTGACCCCCTCATAAGTTAAACTACTATTAAAACTTTAACCCGACTACTTAGGACTGTATCCCTGCTGACTCAGACTACTTAACCGAGGGTAACGTCGTCTTCAAAAGAGGGGCCTACCACAATATTCATTAATAACTTAATTAATTATCTTTCAATAATCCGACCATTTAGGATTGTATCCTTGCTGACTCAAACTACTGGGTTGAGGGTAACGTCACCTTCAAAAGAGGGGCCTACTACAATAACTAAGATAATCTCTTAACAAAGTGCAAAAGTGCGAAAATAATCAAAGGTTACACTAAACACGAGTCGGAGCTAAGTGATTCATCTTGTCTATCTGTTTTTACTTTTATTTTTCAGCATTTTAGTTAGTTTTTATTTTCTTAGTTTAAAAACCCTTTTCTAAACTTTTGATTTGATTAGACATTGAGGATAAACCGGTACTAAAAGCCCTTGTGTCCTTGGATGACCCCGGTATCTTACCACCACTATACTACGCTCACGATGGGTGCACTTGCCCATATGTGTGTTTAGTGTTAGTAAATATTGTGTTTTATAAATTTAAAACTTGGCTAAAGAAAGTGTAAAAGGGCTTGAAATATACTTAAATTTATATACACACTTCACACGCATCAATAACCTTTGGTGCGAAATGACCTTTACAAACGAAATGACCTGCAAAACAACTTCAAACGAAATGAGTTCACACGAAATAAAGATTTTCACACTAAATGAATGATTTCGTGCGAAATAGTCAAACGAAATACCAATTTGGTGCCAAATGAAGTGATTTCGTGCGAAATAACTGGTTTCGTACAAAAAAAACAAGACAAGCTATTTCATACGAAATAAATATGTGATTTCGTACGAAATAGATGAATCTGAGTGATTTCGTGCGAAATTAAATCCTCAATTCATGCGAAATACTGCTGATGTCATCATCTCGGCCATGTTTTTGTCAAATTTAACTGGTTTTAGTCCGATTTTAGATCTAATTCATTCAAGGCTTTGTTAAAACACAGTTTCGCATATAATGTGAGAAATTCAAGTCATTTTGACCATGAAATCAAGTTTAATTTTGAAAAGAAGGTGTAGAAAACAGATTTTGCAGCTGAAATGGTAAGAACTCTTCCTCCTGAGCTTTGATACCACTTGTAGGATCGTTGTTCGACCTTAACGAGTCGTTCAAAAGAGTTTTTGCTCAATACGAGAGGCGGAAACAAACGTATTGAGGTAATTCAGCTTGCAATTCACTTTAAATGTCTTTTTGATTGATATAACAACGTTTTACACCGAGTAGACACTTCGGCAGCAGTTTGGCACTGAAACCAGAAAATTACAAATGAAATGGCACAACAGGTATTTATAGGGCAGCCTATTTCGTACAAAATAGTTCATGAGAAATCAACTTCAAACGAAATAGCTATTTCGTGCGAAATACCCAGTTGATTTCGTGCGAAATGACAGTTTGTCATTTCGTGCGAAATACCCACAAATACACTTTTCTCGTAAAACGTGCCCTGATCTAGCCAAACTAATACAAGACTCGATACAAGACAAAGTCGACAGACGCATGCACCAACACCAATAATGAAGAGTTTTGGCATTATCTGTTCTAGGGGGAGATTGTTGGGATTGAACCCTATCAGAGGAACAGATAATTAAAGCCAAAACTGGATCAGAGGAGTGGATCCAGAATAAGCAGATGTTATGTATACAAGTCTCTCCCCTTGAAAGTGGTTTCAACATCTGCTGACCTCCAAACTACTAATCTTTACTAACTGATGACCTACAACTGCTGTCCAAGTCAAAGACTGATGGAAGACTAAAGCTCTGCTGATTCAATCTACTGCTATGGGTCAAGCTCTGCTGATCATGACAAGTACTGCTGGGTTCATATCAGTGGAAGGGTGCAGCAGTAGTTTAGTTTATATTATGAAATGTAATGTACAACAGAAGTTAGCATAGCAGAGGTTCTATAGATCAGATGTTAGAGTTTGTTAGGAGGTTAGATGTCACTTTCATGGTGACGTCAGCTTAGATGCTTCAGTAGTTTGCTCGTGCCTATAAATAGAACCGTGCTCTGTACTGTTCTATTAGCTCTTCACCGTCTTCTTCCTGCACGAACAAATCACTGTGAGCTGAGGATGAGGGGGAGTTTGTTGCATACTTGCAATTGTAATTGAATCTTGTAATAAATTCAAGCATTCGGTTCAATTTTAAACTTGTATGTTAAAAGCAATTCTCTCGTTTGATTGTGAAAAGTTTGCTTCCATTATAATTCCACTGCACTACTCATTCATTGTTCATCTTAATTCAAACGTAAAACACAATCAAAACCAAACTCAGATCCTAACAGAGCTCAAGCTCACATTCCGAACAAGAATCAGAAATCTTTTCAAAATCAAATGAAGAATTTTTTTTTTTTGCAAAAATGGCCTCACAGCCCTAGACTGAAGGGAAAAGTTGGGTTGTTGACACCTGCACGTGCTTTAAATGCAACGAAGTTGGACACATTGCACGAAAGTGCACCAACTCAAAACCTAAATCCGTGGTCGTTGAGAATCCGAGAATGAAGAACGATGTCAAAGGAAAATATACAATGTTTGTTGAGAAGAAGATTTTGAAAAATGAAAACATCAAAGTCAAAACTGAACATGTAAAACAGTCGTTAAAGAAAACTGATCAATTTTACAAACTGGTCGCTTCTCCGCAACAAACTTGGAAGCCAAAATCTGAGGCTAAGACATCAAATGTTCAAAAACCAAAGGTTTTTGATTCTAAAAAACAATCATCTTCAACCAAACCAGTTAAGATGAATGTACCTTTGGACTTTTATGAGAAACTTGAGAAACAAACTTCGACCCCTCCAGGGAAGAAGTATGTTCCAAAGAAAGATCAACCATCTGGTCAACCTCCGAAAAATGAATTCTTTTTTCTATAAATAGGCTGAGGTTGGATTTGAAGAGAGTCTTAAAATGAATCACAAGAATTTCACACCATTGTACACCACAACAACCCGCATCAAGCTACCCGAGTCGAAGGAGGCTTGGGTTGCTTCAAAATCTAACCGAATATTTGTGAAATGTGTAGGAGCTCCCGAGATCTATCTCATGGTGGATTATGGATAGTGGAGCATCCAGACACATGACAGGGAGAAAGGCCCTGTTATACGATGTTAGAGGGTTCAACGGTAGATACGTCGGTTTCACAGGAAATCAAGGAGGACGTATTATTGGTGAAGGAACATTATCAAATGGTGTTATCACGTTCGAAAGAGTCAACTACATAGCAGAGCTGGACAATAACTTACTTAGCATTTCTCAAATCTGTGACAGAATGTATTCGACACATTTCACTAACAAAGAATGTCTGATCCTGAAGCCGGTGATTGTCATCCCCAAGGAGTGGATCATCATGCGAGCACCATGGGTTAATGATCTGTACGTGTTGGATATGAACGTCGCTACAACTACCACGGGTCAACCCCAGTGCTTCGTATCAAGAGCCACTGAAAAGGAGTCAGAGTTGTGGCACCGGAAGATGGGCAACATTCACCTACGTAAGATGAACTACCTGGTGCATAATGATTTAGAAAAAAAGGTGTTCACTTGAAGAGTTTTCATCTGGAAGGGGAATGTATCAGTTGTATAAAGGGTAAACTACGGAAGAAATCCCATCCTGGCAAAAAGATGAACTCTGTCTCGAAGCCACTAGAAAGACTTCACATGGATCTCTTCGGTCCTGTGAATGTCAAGAGCATTACGGGTGATCTCTATTGCCTAGTAGTGACTGATGACTATTCGAGATTCTCGTGGGTGACGTTCCTAAAGATAAAAGACGAAACATTTGAGAGTTTGCTGAGGTTATTTAGGAAGATAGAGAATTTGTATCGAGCACGAATACGCAGATTACGAAGCGACAACGGTACGGAATTCAAGAAAAACAGAACAGAGGAATTATGTGATTGACGAGGTATACTGTAAGAATTCAGCGCACCATACACTCCGCAACAGAATGGAGTTGCAGAAAGAAAGAATAGAACACTGATTGAAATGACGAGAACAATGCTAGCTGACTCAAAGTTACCGATTAATTTCTGGGCAGAAGCAGTTTCAACCTCTTGCTATACACTCAACAGGGTACTTACTGTGAAGAAGCATAACAAGACATGTTTCGAGTTGATCAATAATCGCAAGCCTAATATCGAGTATTTATAGCTGTTCGGGTCTCCCTGCACAGTTCTAGATCCCGATGGCAAATTTGGTTCAAAGGGCATAGAAGGCATCTTCGTGGGGTATTCAAGTCCGCTCAGACGCGTCTTTGTTCCAAGTCTCAAGCGGATCATCGAAGCACAGCATGTTGAATGTTAAGGCTATACTATGCCTCAACAGAAGCCCGCAGACTCATGGCGATTCAACTTCGATGCCTTATGGGATTCATTCGAGTTAGAAGAAGAGCCAGAGTTCTTTGATGATTTGGATATTTTACGAGAATATGAAGCATCTCAGGAAAGATTTCCAGCAAGGTCTTCTAGACGTCAACAACAAACTTTCGATGATGATGAAGCTGGTCCAAGTAACACTGTAGAGAATGATGAAGTTCAGCAAACTCTGACTACTTCGGAACGCGAACCTGCTCCTAAAAATAAGACGGTGGTCAATAATGATAATTCAGAATCTGATGATATTCCTACTTTTGATCATGGTAATTCAGAGTCTGAGGGGGAGCAAATCCAATCTTCAGATCAGACAGTTCTTGACAATGAACAAGTTGTGGATCAGAACGTTACTAATTTGGAAGGCGAGGTGGATGTTCCTGGCGAAGTTATGCCGAGGACTCTTTCATACCATCCCGAGGAGTTGATAATAGGAGAGCTGCAGTCAGGCATTCACACTAGAAGCCAGATTGATCATGGCCTTACTTGCTTTTATACTCAAATTTCTCCTTTACTAACTGAATTTTCACTCAGTTGCTTTATCTCGTAGAACGAACCATGAACCTACAAGGAAGCACTGACATAAAATTCATGGGTCAATGCAATGCAGGAGGAGCTGAGTCAGTTTGAAAAGCTTGGTGTATGGAAGCTTGTGGATCTGCCTGATGGTGTCACACCCCAACCGATGGCGGAATCATCGGGGCGCGGCACTAGGCGAATCAGACTGCTCAAGAGAATCCATAACAACTAAATTGCGACAGTATTTAATGCGTTCATTATCCCATACTAATAAACAAGTACAATCCTATAAGCTGTCACGAATTTTCATGTTCTCTCAAACAATACAAATCCGACAACCTAGATTTTAGGTGTGTTTCTAGACTTCCTAGCTTGATTTGATGTAGACTGCGACTAAACCTGCAACATACGTTAAAAACAACGTCAATACAAAAGTATTGGCGAGCATACAAGTTTTGATAGAATAGCGTAATAGATAAAAAGTGCTGCGAATTACCAAATACATAAACGAGATACCTCAACATACATGCATTTAAGACTGATACTACCAGCTAAGTCACTCGAACTGTGATTGCGATTGCTATTCATCCTAACTAGACCCCGTCGGGTGCTATAGTACTATACTAGTTAAGGCGGGACCTCGCGAGTATAAGTCCTAACACATATGTAACTAGCATCACGTGTAAATATGCATAACAGTTATTCGCAAGTGATAAATAGTTTGATTGAATAATTTATTTTGATAACTTTGATTTAATAGAAACGTATGTTACACCAAAAATGCGATAAAAAGGAGTTCGAGTATACTCACAGTTGGTGTTCAGCTAGTAAACACAACTTGGTTGGATTGAAGGGAGCACGTCTGAGATCACCCTGGTTACAGATGGATAGCGTAAGCGTCGAACAGTGCATTAAACGGTGGCGAGTGAACCAAGCGTCAAATGGTAATCCGATCGGATGGCCATTCGATTGGATTGTCACCTCGTTTGGTGAAGATGTGTTTGTGTATGATGGTTTGACTTTTGAAGTTTTAGTTGTAGTATTTTGAAAACAGAGAAGTATCTCTACCCTTCAGGTCAATCGATCGAACGGCGGCTCGATCGAGTGACGATCCGATTAGTAGGACACTTAGTGAGAACAAGTTCACAGCAGTTTGTCACTCGATCGGATTGCAATCCGATCGAGTGGCAATCCGTTTGGAACTGACTATGTATTGAAAATGCTGAAAATTGTTTAAGGGTCGAAGTCCCAAACGTCACATGGTCGGATGGTCGTTCGATCGGGTGGCAATCCGATCGAACGGCAATCCGTTCGACGTTCAAGACTTTAAAAAGTTGAAATGATAGTTTAAGTGAAGAACCAAGTGCAAGCCGATCGGACGGCTGTCCGATCAGGTGGCTGTCCGATCGGGTGGTAATCCGATCGGACGACATTCCTTTCCAACTGCCTTAATCGTCTTGACACTTGATTGCTTTAAAAGTCTGTGGTTTTGATCGAGACGATGTGATAACGTGCCAAAAAACAGAACTCCATTACGAACCAAGTCTTCCGATTGAACCGGAATCACCTTGGTCCGATCAGTTAGCTGTCCGTAATGGTTGTTCATGCTTAACCCGAAATCGGTTGTCTTTTTAGAAAGAATCATATTTGGAACCAACACTTCACTTAGAATGAGTAGAAGATCGGGATGAGCTCTGATTCCATCGGTTTTGAGTGCATTGAGTGTAAAAGAGTTGAAAGAAAGTTGAAAAAGTTTCTTTCAATCCTTTTATCATTGAAGTGTCTAGATCTATGCGAAATCGTAGTGAAATCATGTGGAAATCCTTCAGATCTGAGTTATTCTTGGTGGAATGAGGCAAACATTTGAAGTTCATAAGAATTCCATGATGACCTCACCCTAGAACACCTCAAATCCATTGATTTCATGGTTAAAAGTTAAGATTCAAAGGTGAGAAAGATGAAGAAGTGTGTGTGGATCAAAGAAGTACAAGATTTGAGTTGTAAACTTACAAGAATCACGAGAAGTCGAGAGGAAAACCCCAAAAGCATGCTGGTCGAGTGAGAGCTGTCACATCACTGTTCAAGTGATGTGACAAGTGCTATTTATAGGTGAAGTGGAGTGAAGGGGAAGAAGTGCAACGGATCGGATGGCTGTCCGATCGGGTGGCTGTCCGATCGGATGGCCACCCGATCGAGTGGTCACTCGATCGGTGGTCTCCGACAAATGGCGTTTCGATGTTTCGTTTTGTTCGTTAAGAGTCGCGATTTTTTGGTTACACCTTTTCATACCCATATTCATATATTTATTATAATTAGTCACACAGGGTCGTATATACATATCCATATCTCAAATCCTGCGATAATCGAGTTACGCGTGCCTGCGAGTGCATTTTCTTGAGTATTGAGTTGCACTGCGACACATCACGGCTATCAAGGAGGGTAGAATTGGTCCTCACTTGACATATTCATGGTTTTCAGCAAGTGCAATGTGATGTGATAGCGATAAAGTATGCGTAATATGCGAAAATACTGCGAAATAGCGATGTTTGCGATATAGCCACATTATGATCCGAATCTCTGGTGCTAGGCGTAACGAGTATAACGAGTAGTAACATTTCACGAACGTGCGGGTTGTTACAGATGGTCATAGGAAGATAAACACGAAGTGGGTGTTTAAGTGTAAAAGAGACGACCGAGGAATTGTTGTCAGAAACAAAGCTCGACTCGTGGTCCAGGGTTTCAGTCAACAAGAGGGGATAGACTTCACTAAGGTTTACACTCAAGTTGCTCGTCTTGAAGCCATCAGAATTTTCCTAGCTTTTGCTTCATGGAAAGGTTTCAAAGTATATCAGCTAGATGTTAAGTCGTCATTCCTATACGGCAAAGTGAAAGAGGAAGTCTACGTTGGTCAGCCACCGGGCTTCACCGACCCAATTCACAAAGACAAGGTCTACCTCTTGGACAAAGCTTTGTATGGCTTGCATCAGGCCCCGAGAGCCTGGTACGAGACGCTCTCTCAACATTTGCTTGCCAACGGCTTTATCCGAGGCAAGGTCAACGCCACTCTTTTCACGAACGAAGTCGATGGTCATCTTCTGATAGTCCAGATTTATGTTGATGACATTATTTTCGGGTCGAAAAACGAAGAACTCTACAAAGATTTCGAGAAAGTGATGAAGCAGAAGTTCGAAATGTCGTCAATGGGTGAGATGAAGTTCTTTCTAGGGCTCTAGGTCGATCAAATTCCTGAAGGAACCTTCATGCATCAGACAAAGTACGTTCACGACGTTCTAGAGAAATTTGGAATCTCCGGGACTGCTCCAATATCCACCCCATTAGCAACGAATCATGGTATCAACCCTGATCTCACTGGAGAGAAGGTCGATGAAACGTTATACTGCTCAATGATTGGATCACTAATGTACTTGACAACATCAAGGCCTAATATAATGTACCCAACCTGCCTCGCAGCCCGATATCAGTCGAGTCCTAGAGCTTCACATATGTCCATCGTCAAGAGGATCCTATGCTACCTGAAAGGAACTCCAAGCTTGGGGTTGTGGTATCCAAAAGATGGTGACTTCACGTTCGAAGGATACTCTGATTCTGACTTCGGTTGCTGTAAAGTCAATGCTAAATCAACAATTGCAGGATGCCAATTTTTCATACCCCGATTGGTCACGTGGCAATGTAAGAAGCAAACCTCTGTTGCTTTATCAACATGTGAAGCGGAGTACGTATCTGCCAGCAGCTGCTGCTCTCAGATCCTGTGGATTTAGCAACAGATGCGCGACTACGGTTTGCAATTTCTCACTTCACCTATTTTTGTTGATAATGAGGCAGCAATAAACATAACGAAAAATCCGGTACATCACTCTAAAACCAAACATATTGAAATTCGTCATCACTTCATCCGAGATTGCTTCGAGAAGAAGTTGATACAAATTGACAAAATCCACACCGACGAACAAAAGGTAGACTTACATACCAAAGCTTTTGATAGATCACGTTTTCAATATCTTTTAAAATTAAATGGTATGAAGCTGTTGTCGGATGCGGAGGAGTTACTTGGCGTTGTTGAGGACACCACTGCAGATGATGTTGAGAAGCAGACTACACTGGTTTGTCGTATTTTTAGTTGTTTTGGTATTTAGGGGGAGACAGATATATTTTCAGAAAATACAAAAACAATAAAAAATGCAAAAATCCAAAAACAATAGAAAACCCAAAAAGGAGTTTGTGTAAAAAAAAAGGGGAAATGATAGTACATGAGCTAGACAGTTATGGTATGCTAAAGATATGTAATGTTTTAAAAGTGTTAAACAGTCTTGCTAATGATATGCCTGTAAGTTTTTATACACTTAGTAGATTTGTACGGGATATAAACCTAAAAATCATTTTTTGCTTATTACATTGGGAACATCTCTTGGATATATAGGTAACCCCTGAATTCTTGTTTGAAAGATTTTCTATTTCTGACAACATGCGATTTCATCAAAAATTATCACATGCGATTTCATCCTGCTATTTTATAACATGCGATTTCACCATCACCTACATAGCGTACGTTAAGCCATTTTGTAAGTGAATTGTTTAATACTGTGTGTAATCAAGCTCAACGGTACTTGTAACTTGTCGGTAGCTGATATGATCCCCTAACACACTCACAAAAAATATGTTTGTAAATACTTTTACTTTTAATGCATTTCATTTCAGAGTTAGTCAAAAACCCAAAAAGATTTCATAGTGTATCAGCTTAAACTTTCTTAAAAATCCCAAAAAGATTTTACATTTCTGCTTTAGTTTTCCGACAAACCAAGGTAGAAAGCTGATCTTCAGACTCTCAGTCATGAAGGAGAGCAGGAAGTTTGTGAACTGGACAACAGGGTTGGGAGCTAATCTTGAAAATTTTGAATAATTCAAAGTCAAAACAAGTTCATTAAATTGACACTTGTATTTTTTCATGAAAATGTGTTTGAAAAGTGTGAACAAATTGTCAGTTGTTTCATTTCGGGTCAACCAAGGTCATTAACTTGGACTTGGTAGACAAATTAAGTGCCTAGGGTCATTAACTTGGACATAGATACTTAAGTGGATTTCTAAAAACTGATCAAATCTGATAAAACAACAAAAAGTCAAAGAGGTGTTTGGATCGAATGGCAATCCGATCGGATGGCCATCCGACACTTGCTCATGCCTATATAAAGAGGTCAAAGTCATTTAGTCAAACTTTTATTCGATCGATTGACTATCTGACACTCCCAAACACTCTCACTTCTCTTGATCTAGATTCTTCACTCTTGCTTTCCAATATTCAAAGGATTATTGGGCTACACAATCTTCACTATGGGAAAGGTAAGTTCACTGATCTTAATTGGTAAAATTTGATGTTTTTGATGGTGTTTTTGAGTTCGGCGACTGTTTGGATATAAAGATCTTAGATCTAGGCATTTTTGATGATTTCTAGTAGATTTTGAACATAGGGTTTTGTTCACGGGCCTTAGATCTATAACTTTACCGGTTCAATTTGTACAAAAACATGTTAAAATTGATGAATTAAAGGTTAGAAGGCATCGGCTGTCAGAGCACTTATCGTCAAATTAAACCCAAACCAAGCCGAGTTAGAGAAAACTGAACATAGGGTTGTGTAGATCGGAAAAAACTCTACGCGAAAACATGTTCAATTTTGTCAAGGAGTTAGAAAAATTTTTGGTGTTCATAGATCATTCAAATTGTTCTTCATGATTCCATTGATCGAGTGGCAGTTCGATCGGATGGTAATCCGATCGGATGGCCATCGATCCAATGCACATTTCATGTTTAATATTTTTCTAAGTGTTTGTCTTGATTTCTGTGCCTTACATGTTAAACAAGTAATTTGGATAAAATGGCAACTCGATCGGATGGCAATCTGATCGGATGTCCATCCGATCCAAAGCACTCATTTAATGGTTTGTATGATGTATGTGCTTTAACTGTTTGTCATTGTTCGAGTGGCAATCCGATCGGATGGCCATCCGATCCAAATCATACTATGTCATGCTTGATCATCATTGTGCTATCTTGTCAATGATCGAGTGGCAATCTGATCGGATGGCAATCCGATTGGATGGACATCAGATCCATATCACTTATGCTGAGTTGACTTATCAAAGTGTTGATCTGCTTGTCACATGGATCGAGTGACACCGATCGGATGGCAATCCGATCAGATGGCCACCTGATCCAAATGCACATGACTTGTGTTCTGTTATGTTATGAAGATGGTTCATCTGATCGGATGGCAATTCGATCGGATAGCCATCCGATCCTCAGTACTACATAGAGTGTAAAGTTCCAGAGTTAGATTTTTTTTTGAAATTTTCAAAATTATGTCACATTTCACTTGTTATCTCGAACTTAGTGCAAATACTAACGATGTTTATTCTTGCAGACAAGAGCATCAGATTGGGATAAGTCTCGCAATGTTTACTACATATTGGAAGAAAATTATGCTAATATGGGGCCATTCCGAACTATGGCGGAGTTCTCGAGAGAGAGAGTAGAATAAATGCTTTAACTGATCAAACGACAGTGTATGAATCTCATGTTAGAATGTTTTGGAAGTCGGCAAGGTATGATGAGAAAACAAAGACGATATATTCTGCAGTTCAAAAGAAAGACGAAAATGATAAGGATGTGGATATAGAAATTAAGTTTGATGTGGGAGATTTAAGAAGGGTTTTGGACTTAGGAGATAATGATAATGACCCTACCATTGTTCCTGAAAAACTATGCAAAGGTCTATGGTTCAGAATGGGATTTACAGGACATGTAAATGGCAAGTATCTCAAGTCTATGTTCAACAAACCATATAATATCTCACAAGTGATATTTGATCATTTGATTGACAATATCAGGGGTGAGAAGTACATAATGTACGCCAGGTTCATCCAAATGCTTATAGATGATCAAGTGCAAGACCTTGTAAAGGATCCTGAAGATGTATTAAGTCTACATCATATGACAGCTGAGACTCTGGGAAGGTTAACACAATATAAAGGTCTGAAGAAAGATGAGACAGAGCCAAGGGCTAAGAGTAGGAATGGCAATGGGCCGGGCTTGGGCCGGGTATTGGTAATCCCAGGCCCGTACCCGGTTGTAATTCTTTGTCCCATACCCGGCCCATTACCCGTCGGGTATTTGTCGGGTAATTACCCGTCGGGTATCGGGTATACCCACGGGCATCGGGTATACCCGCGGGCATCGGGTATACCCGTTAATTTTTTAAAAATATCCGTTGGGACAAATGTGCAAATTTTTACTTTGATGTTTATATAATTTACTATTTTAATGACTATAACAAATGAAAATATGATTAATAACTTGCATATCATATTCTAACCATATATACCAAACTAAATCAAAACTATTACTTAATTAAGTAATTATATCAGGACCACCTAATTGCATAAACATACACATAATAAACGGTGATAACTTCCATATCCAAAATACATGCCCAAATATAAGTTATATGTTCACTAAACACTTGCCAAATACATATCCACATATGACTATAGAGAAGGTAATAAGTACATGTACTATGTTTATATATATGGAAATCTATAATATGATACTTTCGGGTATTATTCGGGTAAATGGCCCGGGTATCGGGCGAGTATCACTAAATCCCATACCCATACCCATACCCAATTTTTTTCTTTTTTTAAGCCCATACCCGGCCCATACCCATTGGGCTTCGGGTATACCCGACCCGTATGTTTCGGGTTTCGGGTATACCCGATGGGCTTGGGCTTTTTTGCCATCCCTAGCTAAGAGGATGATTTGTAAGATTAACCACAGGAACTATGTAGCTCCTGAAAATGATGCCTGGAGGCATGAAAACAACAATTCAGAGAATGAGGATGATAGCTTAAGGGATATGCATGAGAAGAAGTTATGATACTGGTTCATGAAGGATGGAAAGAGAAAAAGGACTCCTAAGATATTACCCAAAGTTTCTACACCGAAGATAGTTGTGAAGGGTATAGTTGAAAGGGGGAGTCATTAGAAAAGATAGAACTTTAAATGTTATATTATACTAATGAATGCTTCAATGTTTGTTTTGCAGGGCCTTCAAATAAATCACCACCAAGGCTGGTTGATGAGCCAGTGCTTGATCCATCAGAAGTTATACAACAAGCTGTTGGTCTAATGAAGGATTCTTAAAGAAGAATGAAGAAGCTACGGCTGCAAAAGATCAAAGTACAAGTGTTCAAGCTGAAAGTGTTAAAGAAAGGGAACCAGAAGGTGTTGCTCACACTGATTCAGGTGATGCTGATGATGAATCAATAGAAACAGAATCAGAGATTGAAAGGATAGGTGTTGGGAAGGTTCAGTTGAAGAAGAAACCTCAGAAAAAGAAGACGAAAGGATCGGATGAAGAGGATTCTACTTATACTCCAACAGCTGAAGAGAAAAAGAAATTAAGGATAAAGCGCAAAGTAGTTCAAACTGGCGTTATTCCTAGAAATGTCAGGGCAAAGAAAGGAGATGCATCTATGCCTGAAGTTCAAAGCGGCAAGAGTGAGAAGCATGTGACAACTTCAAAGGTTCATAAAGCTGCTAAAGATCAAAACACTGAAGTTCATGAAGTTCCTAAAGTGCAACAAATTCAAAATGTTGAAAAGAAAGCAGGTGATGATGATGAGGTTGTGTTTATTGAAGTAAGATTTTCTACACCACCACCACCACCAAAAAATCCTGATGTTGTAGAGACTTCAAGTCAACAAGTTCAAGTTGATGTTGAGATGGTAGATGCAGAAGTAAATGAGCAACAAAGCTTCATACAAGTTGAAGGTTTTCCTAACTCTGGAACTTTCCAAGCCAAAGAAAACAGTTCTTCCAGATCCATTTGAAGGTTTTCCTAACATTCAAGGTGAATTCAAAGATGACATTCTTCTTGATGAAGAATATGATATGTTTCATGATGCAACTGTCAAAGATCTGAAGAAGAAAGTTAGTATTCTTGAGAAGGAAAAAGCCAAGGCAGAGGCTGATCATGAAGAGTTGAAGAAGCAACTTGAAGAGTTGACTAAAGTAAATGAAGAGATAAAGACTGTCATGATCAAACATGCGAAGAAGATAAAGACTATGGAAGAAGATGTGGATGATAATGCAAAGTTATTTGAGCAACTATCATTGGAGATTTCTGAATTACATGTGAAGTACAAGAACATGAATGATACTAATCAAACACTGCGTTAGATGTTAGACGAACTTCATGAAGCGTCTGCGAATGAAATCAAAGTGATGAAGCTGGATATAGAAGCACTCAGAGCAGACAAAGCAGTAAAAGATGAGCAACTTAACATGTTATATACTGTGATGGAACATCATCTGGGGATTAATGTTCAATCTATTTACAACAACCTTGAGATCCAAAGAGTTGAAGAAAGAAGGATTCAGAGAGAGAAAGTGTTGGCTCAGGAAGCAACTCATAAAAAGAAAGGTTTGGTTGTTGATACAGAAGAAACTCTTGGAACTTCAAGTCAACAAGTTCAAGGTGATGTTGAGATGGTAGATGCAGAAGTAAATGAGCAACAAAGCTTCATACTAGTTGGTGAAGCTACTCCTCTATCTTACACCTTTGATGATATTTTTCGTTTAGTGAGAGTTGAACAACGAAAAAAGGAAGGCGAAAGAACCTGAAGTGATGTTATTACAATGGAAAGAATAAGAAAAGGAAGAAGAAAAGATAGAAGATGAAGAGTTGAAACGTATTCTTGATGATGTAGACAACTACGATCCTTCATGGGATGATTACAAAGATGATGATGAAGATCAAGGCTCGACAGGAATGTTGATTGTCATGCCCTCTGTCCAACAATCGTTGGATGATTTTATGAATGATGAGATCAACGAACAAGAGGAGGATCAACACCAGGAGTCTTCTTCTTCTGGAAAGAAACATGCAGACCAGGTATTCCTCACACAACCTACTATTATTTACTTAAATGCTCCAGTTAAGGGGGAGACAGAGGTACCTAGGTCAAGAGCTGAGATGTAACACCCCGTGTTTTCAGGGAAGTCAAAGTCAAAGTCAAGGTCAAGTCAACAACCGATTTCACGCAACTTGACTTGTAGTAGATTTCTTTTATGTGTTTAATTTAGCTGTATTATGTGGAGTAAGTGTCAATAATTACAAAAATCGACGTATTTCAATCGCCTTCTAACCGACTTACGACTGTGAACTGTAGGAAGTAACAATGCGATAAAGTTAACTAAACGATAATCAAACTATGCTAATCAAATCGACATCGAATCAAATCACAACTCAAGCTACGTATTTTAATTATTGTTATACGTGTGTGTCCCTTATGTGTTACTTGTGCATGTTTATTTATGTTATGTGTGGAGATCAATCGAAATGCAATCAAAACTCGAAACGTAATCGAACTCAATCGAAACCGAACTATGATAATTAGTGGAGAAGAGACAGCGCAAGATATGAGTGGTTGGGATTTGACTAGGAAACCCTATCGTATCGAACCACTCGCAACCGAAATCGAAATATCAAAAATCGTCGCGCCGAACACTCGAAAACGTGCAGACTGATCGATCAGGCTACCAGCCGATTGAACAGCCAGCCGATCGGACTGCTGTCCGATCGAGCTGCCTGGCCGATCAGCCAGCACTTTCCCCTTTTGGCATCCTATAAATACCCCTGTCATTGTCATCCTTTCCACTTTTGGAAACCTCTGTTCGACCAGCACGCTCAGCCCACCTTTTCTCAGATTTCTCTCGATTCCGGTAAGATTTCTTCCTAAATCTTGTACTTTCTTGATCTACACGCACTCCTACACCTTTCTATCTTTCAAATCTTAACTTTTAACCGTGAAATCATCAAGATTCAAGTGTTCTAGGATGATGTCATCATGGGTTCTTGGATAACTTCATGTTTTGGCCTCAATCCACCAAGAATAAATTGGATCTTGCCGATTTCCACATAAACAAACAAAGATCTTTCATAGATCTAAACATATACATGGTGAAAAGGATTGAAAGACGGATTTTCCACCTTTCTTTCAACTCTTTTTCACTCAATGCCTTCAAACCGATAGAAACGGAGCCTGTGCCAGTTTACAAATCACCCCGGTGGTTTCATGGCTCAAGATCCGAATTCTATCCACGAGGTTCATCGATCTCGGGTTAAACACTAAACCCCGTTCTGAACAGATCACCAGCCGGATTTGGGTGATTCCTGTCCGACCAAGGGAACCAAGTAAGGACGAGGAATCTATGGTTCGACTCATTGATAAAGTACCTCAATAAAACGACAAACAATCAGAACAACCAAGTGTTAGACGATAGGCTGATCTGGTCAGTATGCTGACCGATCGGACTGCTGTCCGAACGGACAGCCAGCCGATCGGACAGTCAGCCGATCGACTGGCCCGTCGTTCGGTTAACACATGGTCCCACACAGTCAATTCATTTTGAAGACTAGTATTGAACGATCTGTTGTTCGATCGAACTACTGTCCGATCGGATTACTATTCGGATCATGAGATACTATACTTCAACACTTAATCGATTTTTCAACATGTTCGATGCACTACGAGTGCCACCCGATCGAACAGCCGTCCGATCAGGTGACACCCTGCTGAGAACTCGTCATGGTGGTTCATGCAAGTTGTCCGATTGAACAGCATTAGTGTTCGGTCGATCAGCTGCCCGGTCCACTGCACCATACCTTGCATTTCATCAAAGATTGTTGACCATTGTTGACTTGCCAACCGAACGGTCAGCAAGCCATATTATTGCTTCACTTGTTGACCTGTCTGATCGAACACCTGTCCGATCCAAAGCAAATCACTTCAACTCATCAAAATACCTAACCTATCGGGTTGCCGTCCGATCGAACAGCTGTCCGATCGACCGACCTGAAGGGTAAAGGTACTTCAATGTTTTCAAGTACTACAACGAAAACTTCAAAAGTCAAGCCATCATACACAAACACATCCTTCTCAAAGGAAGAAACAATCCACTCGAACATCCATCCGATCGGCCTACCGACTGACTGGACAGTGGTCTGAGCGGACTGTCAACCGAATGGTCAGCCGTCCGATCAAACTACCATCCGATCGACCAGCTGTCTGTCCCACTTACACTTTGCACCATTTGACGCGTAAAACGTCACTTATCGTTATGCTATCAATCCATTCAGGCTAACTTTACTCGCTAAGCACTACCTTCAATCCATCAACCGCTATGAGTATACTCGATCCCTTTTTGCTTTAAGCACTTTTGGGTGTTACATATGTTACAACTATTTAAATTACATCAATCACACTACTCAATGCTATTTGAATGATAACCGTTAATGCATGTTATACTCAACCGCTATGAGTATACTCGATCCCTTGTTTGTTTTGTTTACACATGGAATGTTGTCTACCTGCCTTAGCAACGATAGTACTATAGTTTGGACTCAGCACCCGTTCACACGGGGGTTGTTAAGGACAATTACTTGCATGGATTACGGTGGTAAACATGTATTGCGAACTGCATTTGGCAGTCAACCCGCAGTCATTGGTATCAATGGATCTATGTCGATAACTAACGTGCTTCATTTCACTATGTGTACGTGCTGGTTATGCGTAAACGAATTCGAACTCTATATGCTATTATCAAACTTGTATGCTCACCTTTACATTATATGTATTGACTTTATTTTAATGTATGTGACAGGTGCTTAGGATGCACACATGATAGGAAGTTGAAGCTAGAAAAAAGCTTTAGAGCCCAACAAATAGTTGTCTGTAGTGGTCAAACTAAGGGTCTCTAGAAGCAGATAAACAATTGCTGATTATTTAAATCTGATTTGTCGGAACATAATATTTGACTGGATTTTGTCTGTAATAATTACTTTACTGTTTGAGATACGGTATGGGACGTATTATTTAAATTGAATAGTATTGATACATGTTATGGAAATTTCTGGACAATCTGTTTCGCTCAGTGCCATGCCCCGATGATTCCGCCATCGGTTGGGGTGTGACAGATTGGTATCAGAGCCATAACTATAGGGAATTAGGCAAGACTCGGTCTAGTCCGGATCGATGTCTTAGAGACCTAGTCTATAGTTAAGAACCAACAGGACCGACTTATGCATATTCGTTAAGGATTTCGTAAGAGCCTGCTATTTCTCGCTATTCTCACTTATGCTACACTATCATTGCACTCGAATTTTCAACTATGAAAGAGTAACTAAGCCGAGAATAGGTGTGAAAACCGCAAACTCTCGACTAATGTTGCTTAATCAACCCACATTTTATCTACAAACAAGGAGAAGTATGCCAAATCAGGAGTGAAATCCACATTTTGATGAATAATCTCCTCTATTTTATCAAAACAGGGATGAAGTTGTAAGCTAGGGGTGAAACCCTAACCTTAACAACTTATTCCGCCTATTTTACAAAACTCTCACCAAAGTCTCGATGGACTCCAACGACCTAAAGTCACAATATAACTAACGGGATGTGTGCCAACCGCCCAAGAATCAAGGCAAAGGCATAGTCCTGAAGGTTGAAATGTGTACAACGGATCCTTGTGAATAGTCGAATCACCTTGGTTAGTCAAAGTCTACTAGCCGAAGACAATCTATTTCTCGAATTTTATGTGTTTCGGGTTTTGAGCCCGCAATAGCTAACTTTGATGATTCGTTGATTTTATATGTTTTGTGTGTTTAATGTTTATTTGTTAACATTTTGAGATATCACTGGTTTCGATCTAACGCATTTTCCTTCGCTACTCACACGACACACTACACATCGTTAACAAATCGCTAAAACTAAGAGCGACCTTATGATATAGGATTATACTACGCTACTCGATATGCTACAACACGAACGCTATTCTCGAACAATCGCAGACTGGAACAATAGGTTTCTGTTTTCTAACTGCCTCTAGTGATTAAATGCATATGTGCTTTTGTGGTTCTGTGATGACATACGTAAGTGGTTATGTGTTTCTGTGCTCATGTGCTTATGTGCCTATGTGCTTATGTGCTTATGTAATTATGTGCTTCTGTATTCATGCAAATATATGGTTATGTGTATGCGTAGTTACGTGACTATGTTCCTGAGCTTTAGCAGTAGTAAACGTGTGGGGTGAGATTCGAATACAATGTGTTGACTCTTGTGACGATGTCTGTTGCATACAATGTCATCTGGATCCCGTCATCCCTTACTTTCTCGTCAAGAAAAGAGAGACAAACGCCTTGCTGTCATCATCGCTAAAAGTGTAGCAAAGGCTATGAGCAATGTTTATGAGAACGCCAGCAAGTCGTCTGAGGAGTCGAGAACCGAAGATCCTAAAGCTACCGCCAA
This sequence comes from Helianthus tuberosus, assembly GCA_030545235.1. Lineage (NCBI taxonomy): Eukaryota > Viridiplantae > Streptophyta > Magnoliopsida > Asterales > Asteraceae > Helianthus > Helianthus tuberosus. The sequence goes on from CM060409.1 coordinate 156,323,490, forward strand.
GGCCTTCAATTTCAAGCAATTCAAGTCGTGTGGGCCAAAAGAATTCACTGACGAGGGAGGTCCTACTGCACTATTCCAATGGTTTGATTCTATTGAGGTTACTCTATGACAGAGTGGTTGCCCTGATGACCTTCGAACTCTGAATGCTACCGGCATTTTCCAGTCCCGTGCACTAGACTGGTGGACGGCCGAGAGGAACAAGAGAGGGAACGATGCAGCCTACGGTCTGTCGTGGGACGAGCTCAAGGAAGTCATGCTAGAAGAATTATGCCCTCCTCATGAACGTCAGAAGCTAGAGGATGAATTTTGGCACATACAGCAAAAGGATGGTGAAAATGCTGCGCTCACTGCTCGCTTCAAATAGCTCAGCATCATTTGTCCCGATCAGGTCAAGACTCCAGACATGGCAATCAAGAAGTACATCCGAGCTTTGCCCGACTGCGTCACAGATTTCGTTCAAGCGGCTAAGACTACGACGATCGAAGAGACTTATCTACTGGCCGCTGAAATCAACGACAAAAGGGTCAAGGCTGGTTTCTGAGATAAAACTTCAAAGCACCTGCATCAAGCTACCACCACCCCACCAACTACTGAAACTACCACCTCATCGAGCAACAAGAGGAAGAACAAGAGAAAGAACAGCTCCAGCAACAAGAACTGTGCGATCACTGCTGCCCCGATTCAAGCTGTACTAGCCCAACAGCGTCAAGTAGCGGCGCCTGTGGCTAATGCACCTCCTGCAAAGCGTGCATACACTGGGCCACTCCCGCTCTGCCCTACTTGTACCTACCACCACCCAACTGCCATTGCTTGTCGTTTTGTGCTCATTGCAATATGTACGGCCATTTTACTACCAACTGCCGTGTTCGACAAGCTCCTGCTCATCAAGCTATACTCACCGCCCCTCAGGGTCAACAAGCTCCTCCGGCACCCGCGGTCAAAGCCAGAGCCTGCTTTTCATGCGACGATCCTAATCATTTCGCCAACATGAGCGCAAACAGGGTCGTGAAACGAGAGCCCCAACAGCAGCAGCAGCCTCAGCAGCAGCAACACCAGCAGCAACAGCAGCAACAACAACAAGCAGCACGCGCACGAACTTTCAACATCAATGTGCGTCAAGCCCAAGCCAACAACAACGTGGTTAATGGTACGTTCCTTGTGAATGGTATTTATGCTTCATGTTTGTTTGATACTGGAGCCGATAATTTCTTTGTGTCGTTCGAATTCGAGAAACTCCTTAGTCGTAAACGCTCCCAACTCTCCTCGACTTTCGATGTTGAAGTCGCTACTGGAAGAACTGTCACCGTCAATTCCGTTCTTCGTGATTGTACTCTTGAGCTCAACAATCACATCTTCCCAATCGACCTTATTCCGATGCAACTCGGAAGTTTTGACGTCATAGTAGGCATGGACTTTCTTCGTGAAAACCATGCTGAAGTTGTGTGCTTCGACAAAATGATCCGATTCTCGCTTGCGAATGTGACTTATTGTGTGTCTACTGTGAAACTACTTCGAAAGGTCTCAAGCTCATGTCATGTGTTCAAGCTAACAAGTATCTCCGCAAGGATTACAGAGCTTTCTTGGCTAACATTGTAGTAGCGGAGAAGGAAAAGAAAGAGAAGAAGGAAGTGAAGGACGTTCCAGTGGTTCGAGAATTTCCTAATGTTTTTCCAAAGGATCTTCCCGGACTACCGCCAAGTCGTGATATCGACTTTCGTGTCGACCTCATTCCTGGAGCCAACCCTATTGCCAAAGCTCCCTACCGACTCGCCCCATCCGAAATGCGTGAACTCTCAAATCAACTCCAAGAATTACTTGAGAAAGGCTTCATTCTCCCGAGCACCTCTCCTTGGGGCGCGCCAGTCCTTTTCGTAAAAAAGAAGGATGGGTCGTTCAGGATGTGCATCGATTATCGGGAATTGAACAAGTTAACTATCAAGAATCGCTATCCCCTACCTCGCATCGATGATTTGTTTGATCAGCTACAAGGCGCTATGTGTTTCTCGAAGATCGATCTACGTTCAGGATATCACCAACTACGTATTCAAGAGGAGGATATACCTAAAACCGCGTTTCGCACTCGATACGGCCATTACGAATTCGTTGTTATGCCCTTTGGTTTAACCAACGCACCTGCGGTTTTCATGGATCTGATGAATCGTGTGTGTAAACCATATCTCGACCGTTTCGTCATCGTATTCATCAACGATGTCTTGATCTATTCCAAATCGAAAGCCAAACACGCGAAACATCTACTTTTGGTTCTCGAGCTACTCCAGGGGAACCAACTCTATGCCAAGTTCTCCAAGTGTGAATTCTGGTTGGAGGAAGTTCAGTTTCTGGGTCACATTGTTAATAGTCAAGGTATTCACGTCGATCCTGCGAAGATTGAAGCTATTAAGAGCTGGATTACGCCTAAGAACCCGTCTGAAGTTCGTTCTTTTCTCGGACTAGCGGGCTATTATCGACGATTTATCGAAGGATTCTCAAAGATCGCTGTGCCGCTTACCGCTCTCACGCATAAAGACAAGTCTTTTGTTTGGGGAACTGAACAAGAGTCTGCCTTTCGAACCCTTAAGCACAAGCTTTGCAATGCTCCTGTTCTCACACTACCCGACGGAAACAACGACTTCATTGTCTACTGTGATGCTTCCAATCTTGGTCTTGGTTGTGTCCTTATGCAGCGAGACAAGGTTATAGCTTACGCATCTCGTCAGCTCAAAATCCACGAGAAGAACTATACAACCCATGATCTCGAGCTAGGCGCAGTTGTTTTTGCGTTAAAGATTTGGCGACACTACCTATATGGTACCAAGTGTACGATCTTCACCGATTATAGGAGCCTACAACATATCTTTAATCAGAAGGAACTTAATGTGCGTCAACGTCGATGGGTAGAACTTCTCAACGACTATGACTGTGAGATTCGTTATCACCCAGGCAAAGCAAATGTTGTTGCCGATGCACTTAGCAGACGGAGCTATCTGCTTAGCACTCGTAATGTGCAAGCCCAATACGATCTCGAAACCCTCATCCGCGAAGCTCAGCATGCGTGTTTTAACAAACGCACTCTGAAGAAAGAAAGAATCTACCACGATGGAGCCCAACTTGTGAGCAAGTCGAATGGGATATTCCACTTTCTGGACCGAATTTGGATCCCTAAACGGACCGATTTACGATAGATTCTGATGGACGAAGCCCACAAATTCCGGTATTCTATTCATCCCGGTGCCGACAAAATGTACCAGGATCTTCGCTATAAGTACTGGTGGCGGGCATGAAAAGGGATATCGCTCTCTATGTTGGAAAATGCCTAACCTGTGCAAGAGTCAAGGCTGAACATCAAAGACCCTCTGGCTTACTCGAACAACCACCGATCCCCATGTGGAAGTGGGAGAGTATAGCTATGGACTTTATAACCAAGCTACCGCACACGTCATCAGGTCACGACAGCATTTGGGTTGTGGTCGACCGCTTGACTAAATCAGCTCACTTTCTACCAATACGGGAAGACTACAAGGTAGAACGATTAGCCCGAATCTACACCAACGAGATCATTTGTAATCATGGGACGCCTCATGATATCATCTCTGATCGTGATGCTCGGTTTACCTCGCGACTGTGGGAAACATTTCAAATGGCACTCGGTACATTGTTAAATCTAAGTACCGCTTTCCACCCTTAAACCGACAGTCAGACTGAAAGAATGATCCGTACTCTTGAAGACATGCTCCGTTCGTGTGTCATTGACTTCGGTGGTAATTGGGATAAATACCTGCCGTTAGTTGAATTCTCGTATAACAACAGCTATCATTCTAGCATTAAAATGGCACCATTCGAGGCTTTATACGGAAGAAGATGTCGATCGCCTATTGTGTGGCACGAGATTGGTCACTCGCAATTAACCGGTCCTGAGCTATTACAAGAAACGACATACAAAATTTTCCAAATTCAAGACAATCTGGTAAAAGCTCAGAATCGACATAAAAGTTACGCCGATAACCGACGCAAGCCACTTGAATTTGACGTTGGTGACTACGTACTCCTAAAGGTATCACCTTGGAAGGGTGTGGTCCGATTCGGCAAGAAAGGGAAGCTCGCACCTCGATATGTTGGACCTTTTAAGATTCTGGAAAGGATCGGAAAAGTCGCCTACAGACTCGAACTACCGGAGGAACTTAGTAACGTCCACCCGACTTTCCACGTGTCAAACCTCCGAAAGTGCCTAGCCAACCACGACTTACACGCTTCTCTCGATGACTTACAAGTGAACAAAACATTACACTTCATGGAGAAGCCTGTCAAAATCATGGATCGCCAAACCAAGCAACTCAGATGCTCTCGCATTCCTATTGTGAAAGTCCAATGGGAAGGCAAACGAGGCGCAGAGTTCACTTGGGAACTCGAAAGCGACATAAAGGCGAAGTACCCGCAGTTATTTAAAGAGAAAGTCTAGAAAGAGAGAGTTCTCAAACGTGATTCACGGTGTGGTACAACTTTCAGCTTAATTTCGGGACGAAATTCCCTAAACAAGGGGAGGCTGTAACACCCCATGTTTTCAGGGAAGTCAAAGTCAAAGTCAAGGTCAAGTCAACGACCGATTTCGCACAACTTGACTTGTAGTAGATTTCTTTTATGTGTTTAATTTAGCTGTATTATGTGGAGTAAGTGTCAATAATTACAATAATCGACGTATTTCAATCGCCTTCTAACCGACTTACGACTGTGAACTGTAGGAACTAACAATGCGGTAAAGTTAACTAAACGATAATCAAACTATGCTAATCAAATCGACATCGAATCGAATCACAACTCGAGCTACGTATTTTAATTATTGTTATACGTGTGTGTGTGCCTTATGTGTTACATATGCATGTTTATTTATGTTATGTGTGGAGATCAATCGAAATGCAATCGAAACTCGAAACGCAATCGAACTCAATCGAAACCGAACTATGATAATTAGTGGAGAAGAGACAGCACAAGATATGAGTGGTTCGGATTAAAAGTAATTTGACTAGGACACCCTATCGTATCGAACCACTCGCAACTGAAATCGAAATATCAAAAATCATCGCGCCGAACACTCGAAACGTGCAGACTGATCGATCAGGCTACCAGCCGATCGGACTGCTGTTCGATCGGACAGGCTGTCCGATCGAGCTGCCTGGCTGATCGGCCAGCACTTTCCCCTTTTGGCATCCTATAAATACCCCTGTCATTGTCATCCTTTCCACTTTTGGAAACCTCTGTTCGACCAGCACGCTCAGCCCACCTTTTCTCAGATTTCTCTCGATTCCGGTAAGATTTCGTCCTAAATCTTGTACTTTCTTGATCTACACGCACTCCTACACCTTTCTATCTTTCAAATCTTAACTTTTAACCGTGAAATCATCAAGATTCAAGTGTTCTAGGATGATGTCATCATGGGTTCTTGGAGAACTTCATGTTTTGGCCTCAATCCACCAAGAATAACTTGGATCTATCCGATTTCCACATAAACAAACAAAGATCTTTCATAGATATAAACATATACATGGTGAAAAGGATTGAAAGACGGATTTTCCACCTTTCTTTCAACTCTTTTTTCACTCAATGCCTTCAAACCGATAGAAACGGAGCCTGTACCGGTTTACAAATCACCCCGGTGGTTTCATGGCTCAAGATCCGGATTCTATCCACGAGGTTCACCGATCTCGGGTTAAACACTAAACCCCGTTCTAAACAGATCACCAGCCGGATTTGGGTGATTCCTGTCCGACCAAGGGAACCAAGTAAGGACGAGGAATCTATGGTTCGACTCATTGACAAAGTACCTCAATAAAATGACAAACAATCAGAACAACCAAGTGTTAGACGATAGGCTGATCTGGTCAGGATGCTGACCGATCGGACTGCTGTCCGAACAGATAGCCAGCCGATCGGACAGTCAGCCGATCGACTGGCCAGCCGATCGGTTAACACATGGTCCCACACAGTCAATTCATTTTGAAGACTAGTATTGAATAAACTATTGTTTGATCGAACTACTGTCCGATCAGATTACTCTTCGGATCATGAGATACTATACTTCAACACTTAATCGATTTTTCAACATGTTCGATGCACTAGGAGTGCCACCCGATCGAACAGCCGTCCGATCAGGTGACACCCCGCTGAGAACTCGTCATGGTGGTTCATGCATGTTGTCCGATCGAACAGAATTAGTGTTCGGTCGATCAGCTGCCCGGTCCACTGCACCATACCTTGCATTTCATCAAAGATTGTTGAGCATTGTTGACTTGCCAACCAATCGGTCAGCAAGCCGTATTATTGCATCACTTGTTGACCTGTCCGATCTAACACCTGTCCGATCGAAAACCTGTCCGATCCAAAGCAAATCACTTCAACTCATCAAAATACATAACCGATCGGGTTGCCATCCGATCGAACAGCCGTCCGATCGACCAACCTGAAGGGTAAAGGTACTTCAATGTTTTCAAGTACTATAACGAAAACTTCAAAAGTCAAGCCATCATACACAAACACATCCTTCTCAAAGGAAGAAACAATCCACTCGAACAGCCATCCGTTCGGCCTACCGACCGACCGGACAGCGGTCCGAGCGGACTGTCAACCGAACGGTCAGCCGTCCGATCAAACTACCGTCCGATCGACCAGTTGTCCGACCCATTTACACTTTGCACCATTTGACGCGTTAAACGTAACTTATCGTTATGCTATCAATCCATTCAGGCTAACTTTACTCGCTAAGCGCTCCCTTCAATCCATCAACCGCTGTGAGTATACTCGATCCCTTTTTGCTTTAAGCACTTTTGGGTGTTACATACGTTACAACTATTTAAATCACATCAATCACACTACTCAATGCTATTTGAACGCTAACCGTTAATGCATGTTATACGTGGCTTATGAAAGCTTGTTTGTTATGTTTACACATGGAATGCTGTCTACCTGCCTTAGCAACGATAGTACTATAGTTTGGACTCAGCACCCGTTCACACGGGGGTTGTTAAGGACAATTACTAGCATGGATTACGGTGGTAATCATGTATTGCGAACTGCATTTGGCAGTCAACCCGCAGTCATTGGTATCGATGGATCTATGTCGATAACTAACATGCTTCATTTCACTATATGTACGTGCTGGTTATGCGTAAATGAATTCGAACTCTATATGCTATTATCAAACTTGTATGCTATTGTCATTGGAGATTTCTGAATTACATGTGAACTACAAGAACATGAATGATACTTATCAAACATTGCATTAGATGTTAGACGAACTTCATGAAGCGTCTGCGAATGAAATCAAAGTGATGAAGCTGGAGATAGAAGCACTCAGAGCAGACAAAGCAGTAAAAGATGAGCAACTTAACATGTTATATACTGTGATGGAACATCATCTGGGGATTAATGTTCAATCTATTTACAACAACCTTGAGATCCAAAGAGTTGAAGAAAGAAGGATTCAGAGAGAGAAAGAGTTGGCTCAGGAAGCAACTCATAAAAAGAAAGGTTTGGTTGTTGATACAGAAGAAACTCTTGGAACTTCAAGTCAACAAGTTCAAGGTGATGTTGAGATGGTAGATGCAGAAGTAAATGAGCAACAAAGCTTCATACTAGTTGGTGAAGCTAGTCCTCTATCTTACAACTTTGATGATATTTTTCCTTTAGTGAGAGTTGCACAACGAAAAAGGAAGGCAAAAGAACCTGAAGTGATGTTATTACAATGGAAAGAAGAAGAAAAGATAGAAGATGAAGAGTTGGAACGTATTCTTGACGATGTAGACAACTATGATCCTTCATGGGATGATTACAAAGATGATGACGAAGATCAAGGCTCGACAGGAATGTTGATTGTCATGCCCTCTGTCCAACAATCGTTGGATGATTTTATGAATGATGAGATCAACGAACAAGATGAGGATCAACACCAGGAGTCTTCTTCTTCTGGAAAGAAACATGCAGACCAGGTATTCCTCACACAACCAACTGTTATTTACTTAAATGCTCCAGTTAAGGGGGAGACATAGGTACCTAGGTCAAGAGCTGAGATGTCAGAGGAGTTGGGATTAGATGATGGAAAGTTTAAGTTTGATATAGAAGACGAAATCCCTTCGTCGCCAGAGAAAGAGTACGATTTTAAGTATGTTCATGAAACTGATAATTACAATGATGTGAAAGTTGAAGAGAGATTGGATACATCTGAAGATGATACTCCCTTTCACTACTCTGGTATTGATGATTCATTTCCAACTCTGGCCGAGATGTTTAAGGAGCAAAATGAAGATGAGTTGCGAAGGAAAGTGGTGGAAAAGATAACAAATGAAGGGATTCCAAAAGTTATCCCACAAGAGACTCTATTAGAGGGTAAGAAGAATTAGTTCAAGGTAATGCCCAAGGAGAGAAAGTATAGAAGACCTCTTCAGTATTTCACGCATAATGCTGATATATCTTTGGGAGATATCTTATCATGGGGTTATCTGGAAGATTTGAAAGTTTGTGCTATTAGATGGGAACAAGGGGTTCAGTACTTTGAATTTATGTCAGACATTCAAATCCTCCCGTGGTGGGACGTTGAGGAGTTAGTGCAAACCAAGAACATCAAACAGTTCTACTATGGCTTAGAAGTGAAGCAGCATGATCAACATTTGTGGAACTACATTAAGTTGTAGGAAAAGGAGAGATTTCCATATTGGAAGCCACAATTTCCAAAGCAAGATATCAAGATTGATCCAGTCACAGGAGAGAAGGATATTACTTTGAATATAAAGCCGCCGAGATGTCTGAAAAACATGCTGCTACGTGCAATGGAGCAGGATTTCCATGAAGACTTTCAGGGTTGGATGTACAACCAGAGCACAACGGAAGCGGTGATATCTTTATATGATAAAAGGACTGGTGAATCGAGGAGGATCAGTGTGTTGGATCCGATGTGGTTAGTAAACTGCTCGAAAAAGGATATTGGTTGCTTATTCTACAACAAGATCGTGTATAAAAAGCCAGATAAAGTTTAAGATCAAAAGTACCAGAAGTTGGTGAACTTGTGCCACGCAAAAGATATCAACTCTGGCAGATATTGGGAGTCAAAGTGGAGAGATTTGGAGATTGATGAGTTCTTAAAGAAGTAAAAACGCAGTCAAAGATTCAAAGAGATTTCTGATAGAGCTGCAAAGCTTGGAAGATATAAGCTGATGAGACCTCCTCCAACCGACCAGACACCGATCGAAAAAGAAGAGAACAAGATCCCAAGATGGGATAGGAAGTGAGACGGTGATCCTGAATACCGAAAGTGGTGGAATGAAGTTGGTAGGACTCTTAGGAGATGATTGCAGAAAAAGATGAGAAACGAAGAAAGAAAGCTAAGGAGAGATGACACAGCAGAAAGATGGATTGAAGACTATGCAGGAAGGAACTACAGGTACATCCAAGGGGGAGTCTGTTAGTACATATGTATGTAGCTTCCGTCTACATCGAGTCTTATGTATTTTGTGCTGTGTATGTATTTTTGTATATGTATGTGTATGTATGTTTGTGTCTAGACAATTCAGGGATTGGCGCGAAACTGTTAAAGAGAAATCCGTTGGACGACTAATGTCATCCGAACGGATATCCGATCGGATGACCAACCGACCGGGTGACTCTTATTCCCTTCCCTGGTTGCCTATAAATAGTAGGCTAGTGGTAGTTGTTTAGGACCTTTTACTGATCATTGTAGCGAAGCTCTGCTTGTCTGACTTTCATCCGGTTCCTCTGTACGTTCACCATCAATCAGTGAATGTAGACAACATGTTAAGCGTTGAAACCGTTGTATGTGATTCTCTGACGGTAACGAGGGATTCCGCACCACGTTACTGATCGATTCCGCTACGTTCTACGACAAGAACAGATCCATTCGCGTGGCCTAACATCTATGACCCTAAAAACTCATAAAAAGCTGAACAAAAACAGTAAAAATATACACAGTAACTGAAAAGATGGCTACTTTATTAATATCATTTATTATAAATAAAATCCCGCCTAAACTACGCGCCAAAAAATCCTATAAGAGAGACGTCTCAGCACAATCAACTGATCACAAACCAAAAACAACGCCATGTTTCCTAGAAACCATTCACTTTAAAACGCCAAAAAAATAGTTAAAAAAGCCACAGATGCGGAACCTCGTTTCTTCTATATTGAGTATTGTTCTGAAAGAATTTTCACTAAATGGATTCTTCTCTGAGGTGGGTATCTCTATAAGCTTTTGCTGAATGAGATGGACAAATATTCATGAAAAAGAGACTGATGACACTGATATGTCATCATGTCACTTTGTTCTTGATGGATATATTGATGGCATGAAGGGATCAATACATTCTAGCAGATGTTGATCTTCAACATGTCACTAAACAAGTATATATCAAACCACAATAAAGGATGCCAGAAAAAATAAGCATCTTCTAAAGACGGGCGTTATGTAGGAAAATAAGGATCTACATAAGGTATTCAAAAACATGTTCCAAACGCCAAAAATGTTAAAGTAGAAGAGGCTGATGACAGTGAAGATTTGGATGTGAAATTAGATTATAATTTTTTTTTTCATTTTCTATTGTTTGTTATCTAATTCTCTGTTGTTTATTATAATAAAAAAATTGAGTATAAAACGCCAAAAACTACAAACACCAAAACGCAACGCCTGATAGTGTGAAAACTGTGAGAGCGGATGCTAGCAAAGCACCATGTTGCTATATAAAATGCCAAAAAACGCCAAACAAAGTATTACTAGAAAAAGCAACACTAATTGACAGATGAAATTGAACGAAACAGTAATTGCAAAACAGTAAAATGAAGAGACAGTAACATTATTGCCAAACATTTATTATATATAAAGCCACTACATGGAAAATTGAATTTATTTATCTTTTCAAAACGCCATAATTGCCTGTCACATTATAGCCCTGTATCCTACTTGATAGAAAAGAAAAATAAACATCAAGAAAATTACTGATATTTTTTACATTATAGGTCTGCATCCTGATCTAAAAACAATAAAAATGCCAAACTTAAAACGCCAAAATATTTACTATGATCCTGATCTAAAAACAATAAAAACGCCTGGTATTTATTAAACGCCAAAAATGGAAAGGTGATGTGCACGCGTTTAAAAAAAGAAATATGAAAGGACAAAAAAACCCCTCCGCCCTTCTCTATATCGCGTGACACGTGTTGGGCAGAATGCGTTCTCACCGTTCTCACACTTTTGGGCGTTTTCTCCTGATCCCGTTCCTATATATATATACATATATATTAATTGTGCAACAGTCTTTTTTGGTTTATCCCAACGGTCATAATTTGCTTAACGATTGGAATTTTCACTTGGTGACTAGTCACGGTGCAACCTGTTCACCGAACACCGAACAACACTTTACGACGTTTCCCCGATCCGTAAAAGTCCTCGCCGAAGGGTTCACCGCTTAGCGCCCCTACCACCCTTATCATCTATATTTTTTTATATACTAGGATTCCCCCACCGCTTTTGCGGCGGGACGTCTGAGTGCAAACCAAATGGTATATACCAATTTCACTTAAGCTACTATAATTATAATATATATCTTTAACTATTTTTTTATATTTTTAGTTTTTGATTTTTTTTATTAAAAATGATTCTCCAAGTATTTATAAGGAGAAGCGCCGAATTTTTTTAAAAAAATTTGATTTTTAACATGTTAAGTTAAATTTTTAAAAGTGTTTCCCGGTTCCCCACTTTTTTAGGGTTCCCCAATAAACCCCACACTAATATATATATATATATATATATATAGGGAGCCGCTAAAATGAAAACCACCACCAGTTAAGAAAACCATGAGAACTCCTATCCACCAATCAGATAACGACACGTGTGCACCATTATTTTAAAATCTAAAGGATAATTTGGTAATTTACTCAACATGTCAAATCTGTCTTGTCTGTCTTTAAAGTCTGTTGTCACAGACTATATGATCTCACAACTACATCTCACCACTCACTCAATGTACCAAAACCTGAAATCCCCTCCTCCATCACTTACTGGCACCACCGCTGCCTACATCCGACACCACCGTATCGGCAAGTCATTTACTCTCTCTCTCTATTGTCAGGTTTGGGATTTTGTGCAAAAGGGAACAAACCCAAACCAAATCTCAAACCAAACAACACACACATAACTCAGATATGCTCTCTCTCTCTCTCTCTCTCTCTGTTGCAGTGGTTGATTTTTGCGGCGGTGTGGTGGTGAACGGTGGGTGAAGGGCGGTTGTGGTGGTGGGTTTGATGTCGACGGTGGGTGAAGGGCGGTTTGTGGTGGTGGGGTTGATGTCGACGGTGGGTGAAGGGCGGCGGTGGGGTTGAGGAAAGGTGTTGTAACAGTAATGGTGGTGGGTTTTGACGCCGACGGTGGTGGCGGGTTTTGACGGCGGCGTTTGAGTTCGTCGTATTTTCTATTCATAATGAAGAGAGTGGGTTATGCCGACGGTAGGGTGGAGGTGGGTGATGCCAACGGCTCCGACAGTAGCCGGAGCATCACTTACCAGAGGTGGAGGTCCACGATCATCACTTTCTCTCTCTTGTGGGTTTCTCTCTCTAGAAATGGAGGGTGTTGATTTGTGTTCTTGATTCTGTTGGTATTTTGGTATGTTGGGGGGTTGATTTGTGTTGATTTGTTTTAGATGTTGGGGGATGATCTGTGTTGATTCGTTTTTTATCTTGGGGGGTGATCTGTCTTGATTTGTGTTTCTCTCTCTAGAAAAATGGTGGGTGTTGATCTGTGTTGATTCGTTTTTTGATGTTGGGGGTTGAGTTGTGTTCTTGATTCTGTTGGTATTTTGGTATGTTGGGGGGTTGATTTGTGTTCTTAATTTATGTTGATTTCTATTCTTGATTCTGTGGGTTTTGATCTGTTTGGATTGGGCGGTGATAATGCAAAAAAAAAAAATGTATATTTTGATCACTATGGTGCGGCAAGGATGGTGGAGGGTAGGTTTTTGAACCTGCAACCCACTTTGCAGCCTTTGATTATCGGAAAATCTAAGCCAAACCCCGTTTTTTTCAAGAATCCACTCATTGTTTTGATTTTTGTTGTTGGTTTTTTATATTTTTTCACAGTCGATGATGACAACAATCTATGTGAGACACCTACCGAGTTGCGATTTCTCGGTGAGTTCGTTTTGCGTAAAAAAGTTTTTGTAAAAAAAAGTTAAAGCCGTGAACTTTTTAATGTAAAACGTAAACTTTTTAACGTAAAACGTAAACTTTTTAACGTAAAACGTAAACTTTTTAACGTAAAACGTAAAACGTAAAGTTTTTAACGTAAAACGTAAATTTTTTAACGTAAAACGTAAACTTTTTAACGTAAAACATAAAATGTAAAACGTAAAACGCGAACTTTTTAACGTAAAACGTAAACTTTTTAACGTAAATCATAAAACGTAAACTTTTTAACATAAAACGTAAAACGTAAACTTTGTTTTGTTAAAAAATCTGAATTTAAAATGGGTTTTAATAAAAAAATTCTGTTTAAAAAAAACTACTAATATAATAATACAAAAAAAGTAATAAAAATAATAAAGACAAAAAGACAAAAAAGTAAATTTACTAAACTGCCCTTTTGCATTAAAATATTAAAAACATAATAAGACTAAAATCTTTAATATTAATTTTAACTACTTTTAATCTCGTCCATCCATCTTGAAGATCTAATGGTTGTAAAGTGGTTCTCTCGGCTCTCAGAACTGGGGGTGGTTTTCATTTTAGCGGCCCCCTATATATATGTATATATATATATATATATATATATATATATATATATATATAGGGTTAGGTTAACGTACAAATGCCCTTATCCTACATTACGTACGCGATCATCTCAACCGTCAGATCTTCATCCCACATTGAAATCGCATGTTGGTTTTCTATAACAATTTCGCATGTTGGTTTTTTAACATGCGATTTCATCAAAATTATCACATGCGAAATTGTTACAAAAACCCAACATGTGATTTCATCAAAATTATCACATGCAAAATTGTTACAAAAAACCAACATGCGATTTCATCAAAAATTATCACATGCGATTTCATCCTGCTATTTTATAACATGCGATTTCACCATCGTGTACATAGCGTACGTTAAACCATTTTGTACAGTACACTTTCTCTATATATATAGGGTTAGGTTAACGTACAAATGCCCTTATCCTACATTACGTACGCGATCATCTCAGCCGTCAGATCTTCATCCCACATTGAATTCGCATGTTGCTTTTTGTAACAATTTCGTAAGTTGGTTTTTTAACATGCGATTTCATCAAAATTGCCACATGTGAAATTGTTACAAAAAACCAACATGCAATTTCATCAAAATTACCACATGCAAAATTGTTACAAAAAACCAACATGCGATTTCATCAAAATTATCACATGCGATTTTATCCTGCTATTTTATGACATGCGATTTCACCATCACGTACATAGCGTACGTTAAGCCATTTTGTAAGTGAATTGTTTAATACTTTGTGTGTAATCAAGCTCAACGGTACTTGTAACTTGTCGGTAGCTGATATGATCCCCTAACACGCACACCAAAAATATGTTTGTAAATACTTTTACTTTTAATGTTAGGGGATCATATCAGCTAGGGGATCATATCAGCTACCGACAAGTTACAAGTTAACAAGTATGTTTGTGTCTAGACAATTCAGGGATTGGCGCGAAACTGTTAAAGAGAAATCCGTTGGACGACTAATGTCATCCGAACGGATATCCGATAGGATGACCAACCGACCGGGTGACTCTTATTCCCTTCCCTGGTTGCCTATAAATAGTAGGCTAGTGGTAGTTCTTTAGGACCTTTTACTGATCATTGTAGCGAAGCTCTGCTTGTCTGACTTTCATCCGGTTCCTCTGTACGTTCACCATCAATCAGTGAATGTAGACAACATGTTAAGCGTTGAAACCGTTGTATGTGATTCTCTGACGGTAACGAGGGATTCTACACCTCGTTACTGATCGATTCCGCTACGTTCTACGACAAGAACAGATCCATTCGCGTGGCCTAACATCTATGACCCTAAAAACTCATAAAAAGCTGAACAAAAACAGTAAAAATACACACAGTAACTGATAAGACGGCTACTTTATTAATATCATTTATTATAAATAAAATCCCGCCTAAACTACGCGCCAAAAACATCCTATAAGAGAGACGTCTCAGCACAATCAACTGATCACAAACCAAAAACAACGCCATGTTTCCTAGAAACTATTCACTTTAAAATGCCAAAAAAATAGTTAAAAAAGCCACAGATGCGGAACCTCGTTTCTTCTATATTGAGTATTGTTCTGAAAGAATTTTCACTGAATGGATTCTTCTCTGAGGTGGGTATCTCTATAAGCTTTTGCTGAATGAGATTGACAAATATTCATGAAAAAGAGACTGATGACACTGATATGTCATCATGTCACTTTTTTCTTGATGGATATATTGATGGCATGAAGGGATCAATACATTCTAGCAGACGTTGATCTTCAACATGTCACCAAACAAGTATATATCAAACCACAATAAATGATGCCACAAAAAATAAGCATCTTCTAAAGACGGGCGTTATGTAGGAAAATAAGGATCTACATAAGGTATTCAAAAACATGTTCCAAACGCCAAAAAGGTTAAAGTAGAAGAGGCTGATGATAGTGAAGATTAGGAAGAGAAATTAGATTATAATTTTTAATTTTTTTTCATTTTCTATTGTTTGTTATCTAATTCTCTATTGTTTATTATAATAAAAAATTGAGTATAAAACGCCAAAAACTACAAACACCAAAACGCAACACCTGATAGTGTGAAAACTGTGAGAACGGATGCTAGCAAAGCACGATGTTGCTATATAAAATGCCAAAAAACGCCAAACAAAGTATTACTGGAAAAAGCAACACTAATTGACAGATGAAATTGAACGAAACAGTAATTGCAAAACAGTAAAATGAAGAGATAGTAACATTATTTCCAAACATTTATTATATATAAAGCCACTACATGGAAAATTGAATTTATTTATCTTTTCAAAACGCCATAATTGCCTGTCACATTATAGCCCTGTATCCTGCTTGATAAAAAAGAAAAATAAACATCAAGAAAATTACAGATATTTTTTACATTATAGGCCTGCATCCTGATCTAAAAACAATAAAAATGCCAAATTAACTTAAAACGCCAAAATATTTACTATGATCCTGATCTAAAAACAATAAAAACGCCTCGTATTTATTAAACGCCAAAAAAATGGAAAGGTAATGTGACACGCGTTTAAAAAAAGAAATATGAAAGGACAAAAAAGCCCCTCCGCCCTTCTCTACGTCGCGTGACACGTGTTGGGCAGAATGCGTTCTCACCGTTCTCACACTTTTGGGCGTTTTCTCCTGATCCCGTTCCTATATATATAGGGCTTGGCTATGTAGGAAACTCTATCTTTTTAAGAAAACTATGCAAACCCATTGTCAACCATTGATTACCTTTCATCTAACTTGATCAATGGCTGTGATAATTTTGGTGTGAATTATATTAAAAAGAAATCACTTAACTCCCATTAGTACACTGGAAGGGCAATTTTGGTAGAGGAAAAAGGACTTTGGAAAACGAAATCCCTGCCATGCAGTAGACGTCTAATCAAAAACTTCAAAGCAATTCAAAAATGTTTGCTTCTTTATCTTTCCCACAAGATACTAACTACCAACTGTTCATGTTTCTCTGTCGCCAAAAAACATCGATTCGTACTTTCTAACCCTAAGACAGAAGCCGATAGTTTGGATCTTGGAGAATGAGGAAATCATTCATAATTTTGTCGTCGTCGGTTAAACTGAAACGATTAAGGAAGATGAAGAGATCAAGTCAAAGGTTAGTTCTTGTAATCGGACCTGTAAAAGGGGGTTTTGTTCAATCGATTTCCCCCAAAATGGAAACTGATTTTGTTTTTGTTTTATATATATAGGACTTCGAGACCTATATTAGGGCGGAAAAGGTCTGACAGCCGTAGTGTTGTTATTATCTCCGACGAATCCAAGGAAGGTCCTTCCAATCAACAATCTTGCTTTGGTCCGACCCAAAGGGAGTTAGGTTAGTATTGATGTGTGTATGAACCTTGAACACAGTTGAAGGTGATGTATATATGTATAGTGTGTTGGATTAGTCCCTGTTCATAACAGACTTTTGTTGGCTGCGTTGCAGTGTATGATGGTACTGATTGTGGGTCACCATGCCCTGGGAAACGACGGAAAACAGGTAAAGGTTAACGAGTGATATTGTGTATAATTTGTATCGTTTGTTGTTGGAGCAAGCATTTTTTGTTACTAATTTATCAGGGCGTAACGAATCTTATGTTGAAAGCAAAGAGGGACAGACCAAAAATCACAAAGGTAAGTGCCTTTGGTTACAATAGTTGGTATTTGCGTATCAAGTTTAAACTAACTAACATGTGTTAAATGGTAGGGAAAAAGAGCATTGCCGGGGATAGTTCTGTCTGTGGAAGTAAAAGAAAACGTGGTTAGTTAAATATTATTGGCTTTGATTTGTTTTGTTTCCCAAATTAATTAATGGTCTGACTTTGAAGTTTGCCTAACATGTGTTAATTGGCAGGGAAAAAAAACATCGCGGATGATAATTCTGGCAATCGAATGCAAAGAAAACATGGTTAGTTAATATTTAGGTTCTTTTATTTGTTTGATGTTAAAAATGATTAATTGTTGGATGTTTGATCGTATAATTGAAATGTTACCATATGTGTTAGAAAGATTTGTCATAAATGGTTCTAAAGTAGACTAATTTATTGGGTTGTTGTGGTTGCGTATAAAACGTTATTACAGTACGTAGGGCAGATGTGACAGCTACATCAAGCGGGGGAACGTTACGGACGGGGAAGAAGAAAGATTCAGAGGAGACTGTGAAAGGTGAAGCACGGAAACAAAAGGAACTTGGTAACAAATAGGCAAAAGTTCCCAAAGCCCGTAAGCGAGCCAAGAAGGATGAATTTCTGGGAATAAGGACTAGATCCGCACCACTACAATTTTATAAGTGTGTACGAGCATTGATAGACCAACAACGTGAGGCGGTCAGGGAAATGGGCTTTGGTCGTTTGCTTACGTTCAGCGTTGATGGGTTACCAGGTAAGTTAGGTTATTTTGTTGTCGACAATTTTAATCCCGATAAGATGGTGATATGTACGCCTACTGGTAATATCAAGGTAAACAGGAAAGTGATACATCAGTTATTAGGGGTTCCGACTGGTGGAAAAAAGTTTAGTTCGATTGATAAGCTGCCCATCCTGGTTGATACCACTGCGGATTGGAGGGCGAGATACCCGGGTGTAATGGTACCTCCAACAAAGATGGTGAAAATGATAAATGAGTCCGATGGCGAAGACAGTATTGATTTCCGTATGGATTTTGTAAGGTGTTTTGTGCAGTGCTGGTTGACTGTCATAAACAAAGTTGTTCACGGGAAGAAATCTTAGAGTATCTAGATGACGAAATAGATTTTGCAAAGGTAGACTAGTGTGACCTGGTGGTAGATAAGTTGAAAACTTGCAAAGATACCTAGGATCGGCTTGACCACAAAGCATATTCTTTGGGCCTCTTACGATTCTGATAGTAAGTGAAATTTATTTATTTGGGAGAATTAACATGTGTTAATATACTGGCTTGTTTTCGGACTGAACCGATCGCTGTTTTTTGTAGCTGTTGTACGTTGATAGCATTGAGTGCAGAGGGATGAAGGTAGACAAGGCGATGTGTCCTTTGGCTTTCTGGAACTTGAAGAGATTGTGAGAGAGAGAGAGAGAGAGAAAGGCTTGAAATACTTGCTGGTGGGTTTGGTCTGGGACGGTTTAAAGGATTAACACTTCCAAGTAACTATAAGGTGGAACACTAGGCAAGTAAGGAGGTATAGTTATATGCACTAACATGTGTTCTTTACAATTAGTATATAATCTTGGTATGAAACTGTTGAAAAATTTTTTGCAACAGGAGAGGTTGTTGATGGTACGACATCTAATTAATGTGACAAACAAGAACAAAATCAAAATAGAGGGTATGTTAGAATCTCTGTGTGTGGAGAGCCCTGAAGACGAGGAAGTACAAACGTTGAAGGCAATGTATGAAAGTATAATTGAACAGAAAGGCTATGAAAGTACAGATCACGATAAAGCGGTAGATTTATCGTCGCACCGTATCAAAGAGGTGTTGGAAGATTTGAAAAATGATGAAAGTATTCACATTAATGAGGGAGATAACACTGGTTAGTCGCTGTTATTCTTTGTAATATTGAGTTTATTAATGTGGCACACATTTACTGATGTGCAACGATTTCGTAGGGAATGGCGTGGATGACGATTGGTCTGATGGTTCGCCAATAGTTAGTTTGTACAGGAAGTCACTTAATCGGCATAACAAAAAGATCAGTAAAAGTAGATTGAAAGAAGTAGGATCTTCAGCCATATACTTTGATGCCCTGGAAGGTGTGATGATTATCTATCGGAAATGTACACTGTAACATATGTTAATGTGTTACCTATTGTATTAGTTAACATCTGTTGTGGTTGCAGCTGATGTTGCGGGCCAATCAAGCGTACCTGATGGTGGAAAAGAGTATGCTGAAACGATGGAAGATGGTGGGAAGTCGTTACAGGTGAGGAGATCTGCTCGACTGGAGAAGTTAAAGGATGTTCCTGAGAAAGAAGGCTATGTGACACCAAAAAGGCGTAAGACAAATATAAATATTGGTGGGCCAAACACGGATGGTGGTAAAGAAACAGGTAAATTGTTACATTTATTACCATTTTAAGTGTACGTTTATTGCTCGAGAAAGTTTGTGTCCCTGTAATATGCGTACGGGACTGAAATGTTTAGTGTACCACATGTTAATGTGATAACGATCGTATTGTTTAACATCTGTTGTGGTTGTAGCTGATGTTGCGGGGGAATCAAGCGTACCTGATGATGTAAAAGAGTGTGCCGAAACGCTGCAAGATGGTGGTATGTCGTTGTGGGTGAGGAGATCTCCTAGACTGAAGAACTTAAAGGATGCTACTGAAAAAGAAGTAGGCTTTGTTACCCCAAAAAGCCGTAAGATAAATATAAAGCTTGATGGGCCAAAAACGGATGGTGGTAACGAAACAGGTAAAGTGTTACATGTGTTACCAGTTTCATTGTACATGTACAGTTAAGGGGATATAATGCAAACTAGGAAGAAAAACATAAGTACACATTGATGGTGACGCGTAGTTTGTTGCTCGATAAAGTTTTTGTCCCTGTAATATGCGTACGTGTCTGAACCAAAATTAATATTAATGTGATATTATAGGGTTCAACGAGACTGAGAAGCAACACGAAGAAAGTAAATTGGGGTGTAGTGAAGTTGGGGACGAAGCAAATGAAGGCGTCAATGGTGATAAGACTGTTCATGATGCTGGAAATTCAAGTGGAGGTGACTGTAGTCTGGGTGGGGCTGAACATATTGAAGGAGAAGGGAGCGGGGATAAAAGTGATGTTGAACAAGTCCATAAGCCGTTGAGTTTAATGCGTGCGATACTGCGTTTTAAAGCAGCAGTGGTGCAGGGTGTACGTGGTAGTGCTCCGTCCCATTTCAGATTGTCTGTTTTTTATAGTGTGCTTTATTAGTTTATTCTGTTTTAACATGTGTTATGTTTCTTTGACAGTTGACGGTGGCTCTGACATGCAGTTGGTTAGAAAGGATGTATATAGTGTTGAGGCAGTAGGAGATGTACCTCCCCTTGTCAATAATGTGGATGCGAAGGACGATGATCAGCAGATCACCAATTTAGAAGCGAATGACGCAAAAAAGGATAAGATTTCTGAACCGGGGTTTATCTAGTGATGAAGAGGTAGCCAAAAGTGCTGAGATGGAAGTTAAGCTTACTGACCAGGTTGAAGGGAATGACAATGAAGGTAATCTTCAGAAACCATTTTATTTGTATGGTCGTAAAAACTCTATACTCCCCATGTTTAGCCATGTCTAAATTATTCGAGAATGTTTATGCAGCATCAAATAGTAAGACTGAGCATGAAGTTGGGGATGCAACTGATGCCAGTAAAGAAGAATGTGATGGCGTCGTGTTTGCCTCTGTGGCAGGTGATGTTATTGATAAGGATGAACATGTGGTTTTGGACGGCAAAACGAAGGCGGCTGTTGAGAAGTGTCACCGTGATTGTAACGGTAATTTTTTTTATGCAGCTCCAAATACTAACTTGTGTATGAGATGTGATAAGAATCTTTTATGCAGCTGAAAAAAGTAAGATTGAGCATGACGTAGTAGATTCAACGGTCATAAATAAGGACGAGTGTGTTGGCGTGGTGGTTGGCTCTGTGGATGGAGATGATTTCGATAAAGCTGAGGACGTAGATCGTAAATGCAAAGCGGCAGAAGAGGAGTGGCAGCCGGATTATAACGGTGAAGATTTTCATTCTATAACATGTGTTAAATAGTTCCCAATTATGAACATTTAGCGGGTTAACATGTGTTAATCATACGAACAGTGGAAGGAGGCGATACGTTTATTGACGAACGTAGTTTCAATGGGCCTAATTGGAGTCTTGGAATGACACAAATTGGTGGTGAATTTGACGAGTCACAGAAAACCGGTACGTAAAAACATTAAAATGATTAGGATTGCTGATTTAGTGGGAGTCATTTAAAATATACTTATTTGCATCGAACATGAAGGTTGCACAAGTGCGAAGGTGGATGAGATGGCTAGGACAGAAACAGCGCCCGACCGTTCCGGTAAGCTTTACTATTTTCGTTTATTGTGAAAGTGTTATATTGGTAACAGTGTAACGTGAATTATTTATTTTATACGTGTTTAGGCGATATGGAGACTCCCACAAACAGTAGTATGGTTATAATGGTAGAACCAGTTAGCTCATATGACCCCGCAATTGCAATCCACAAGGGGCAAGCTAGGCTAGAATTTTTTGGGGGTGATGTGAATGAGGTAGAGGACAATATGTCGCTTGCATAACGTGTACGTATGTTAGCTAAATTGGGGGCCCAAAAAAGGAAGCTGCCTTTTAGAGAGAAAGTGGCAGCGGAACCAAATAGATCACCTTACTATATAAGGTCTGTTGACATGGGTCAGCCAATCACTAAGAAGGAGGCAAATCTGTGGGATTACATATACGCTGATGAATCCCCAACGCACTTCCTAAATGGGCATTCTCGTAGGAAGCGGGCAATGGAGGCAAACAAGTAAGTAGAACTACCACGGGGTTTATTGTTGTATAATAGGGGTGTAAACCATGAACCCAATTGTCACGGCCCCCGACCCGGTTTGACCCGTTTCAGGAGCCGCGGGACAGAAAATCCCATGGTATTTAATTAATTGAGTTTAACAGCAGAAGTTTATCATCAGGATCTTTTTAAAGCTAAAATTTTCCCGATTATTTTATTTCACAATCTCGGGATAAACCCCCGATAATTTACAATCATATGATTTCACGGATAAATCTTTAGGTTACAAACATGATTTCTTTATTTTATAATGAGCCACTTTCTTAAGCTTGAAGTGCTTCATGGCACTTTTCCTGAATCACAACAGATCACCTGAAACATGTTTGAAAAAGGTTTTGTCAGCGGGAAATACTGGTGAATCATTCTATTTATTAAAACGACACGTTTGTTATATTTTACAGTATTAAGAGAGATTACAATGTTTCTGATATCAACCAACTACCCACAGTATTTGTCACCCGACCGGATCTGTGACTATGGTCATATCCCCCATTGGTTGCCCCAATGGTGACGATTATAAAGTAATGTATGCAAAACCCCACATACTGGTTGTAATTTGGTGATTACATATACTTAATCACTGTAATTATAACTTTTAAAAATAAACATTATTTTGAAAGTAATTTGATAAAAAGAGAATGACTCACATTGCAGATTTAACACGAACAAGAGTCTAGTCTACTGATTAGCCTTGTTAACCTATTTTAAATAACAATGCACACAAAACTAGGTTAGTAATCAATACAGCATTTACGATAACTCACGAGATCAACCCTCACAACGAATGACAAAGTGCAATACTTAAACATCCATCGAATTAACGACGAATGACAAAGCATAACCCTAATGTGGGCAGCACTTAAACATCCATTGGATAGTTTAATCGACCGGACATTGAATCGTAGCAGCGATCGAGTTATTACCCTGTTTTGTGGCAGCACTTCGTGAATTGTGTGTGTTTTTCGGACTGTTTCTACTATAACTCGGAGTATAATTTGAATTTGATTGTCGAACGAACGCACAATTGCATGAAACAGACTGCTCTGTTTATACTTAAAATTCGTCACCCTCGCGCCACGCGAAAGGTCTCCTTGTGCGCGTCGCGTGGCGCGAGAGACCCTAGTCTACCATAGGTTTGCTTAGTGTCCCATTAGCTCAGCTGAGTTGGTCGCTCGATCAAATTCATAATACACGTAAAACTGTTTGGATATTACCGAATAGGGTTTACCCCCCCCCCCTTGAGTTTTAGGGGCCCTGATCCTGATTCCGATTATTCTGAAAATTTTAGGGTTTGTTCAGAATCACTTGGGTTTCTCAATTAGGGTTTCCTATTGGACAATTAAATTAATAAATAAGACTCTTAATTGAGAGTTGTTACATTCTCCCTACCTTAATAAAAATCTCGTCCTCGAGATTTACTGGAATAAGTGAGGATACTTTCGCTTCATTTCAGATTCCAGCTCCCAAGTGTATTCAGCTCCTCTCTTTGAATCCCACTTGACTTTAACTAGCACTAGTCGTTTGTTCTTGAGAAATTTCACCTTTCGATCTTCTATCTGAAGAGCTTTCTCAACAAATTTTCATTTTTCGTTTACCTCTATGTCTTGAAGAGGTACTACCAGAGACTCGTCTGATAGACATTTCTTGAGATTGGATATATGAAATACATCATGTACTCGAGATAACTCTTCTGGTAATTGTAAACAATAAGCAACTGGTCCTATACGTTGGATTACTAGAAATGGTCCTACGTATCTTGGACTTAATTTTCCTTTCTTACTGAATCGAACTACTCCTTTCCAAGGAGAAACTTTTAAAAGTACTTTATCTCCGACTTGAAATTCCAGTGGTTTGCATCTATTGTCTGCATAACTCTTCTGGCGATCTCGAGCCGTCTTTAGTTTTTCCTTGATTTGTGTGATCTTATCAGTCGTCTGTTGCACAATCTCGGGACCTGATAATTGACTTTCTCCTATTTCTGCCCAATAAACTGGAGTTCTACACTTCCTTCCATACAGTGCTTCAAATGAGTTCTACACTTCCTTCCATACAGTGCTTCAAATGGGGCAGTTTCAATACTTGCATGATAACTATTGTTATAGGAGAATTCAATTAATGGTAAGTGATCATCCCAGTTTCCACCAAAATCTATTACACATGCTCGGAGCATGTCTTCTAAAGTTTGAATCGTCCTTTCACTTTGCCCGTCCGTTTGGGGATGATATGCAGTGCATAAGTTTAGTCGAGTTCTCATTGCTTTCTGGAAACTTGTCCAAAATTGAGAAGTGAACCGATTATCCCTATCTGATACAATGGAGAGCGGAACTCCATGTAAGGATACTATTTCGTCTACATACAATTTGGCTAACCTTTCCATACTAAAGGTTTCCTTCATGGGTAGAAAATGAGCTGATTTGGTTAATCGATCTACAATTACCCAAATCGCATCATTACCTTTTCTGGTTTTGGGCAACTTAGTAACAAAATCCATTGTTATGAGTTCCCATTTCCATACTAGCATTTCTAATTGTTGTAGTAGACCTGAAGGTTTCTGGTGTTCTGCCTTAACTTGTGAACAAGTAAGACACTTAGAAACATATCTAGCTATATCCTTTTTCATACCTATCCACCAGAAATTATTTCTTAAATCTTGGTACATCTTATTGTTTCCAGGGTGTATGGTATACCTAGATTTATGAGCTTCTTCTAAAATCTTATTTCTTAATTCTCCCTGCTTCGGTACCCAAATCCTTTTCTTATGGAATCTCCAAATTCCATCAGCTCCTTATTCTAATTCTTTTATTCGTCCTTTCATTCCTTCAGCATCATCTTTGATTGTTGTTTCTTGAAAATGCTTCAGTTGTTCCATTAAATCTAACTGTAGATTTAATCTAAGAGCACGGACCCGTCGTTGTTTCTCATGGTATTTACGACTTAAGGCATCTGCAACTACATTTGCCTTTCCTTCGTGATACTGAATATCACAGTCGTAGTCACTTAGAATTTCCATCCATCTCCTTTGCCTCATGTTTAACTCTTTTTGCCCAAATATATATCTTAAACTTTTATGATCTGTATAGACAGTAAATTTACTTCCGTACAGATAATGGCTCCAAATCTTAAGGGCAAAAATTACGGCTCCTAGTTCTAAATCACGAGTCGTATAGTTTTCTTCGTGCTTTTTCAATTGCCTTGAAGCATACGCAATTACCTTCTTGCGTTGCATTAGCACACATCCTAATCCTAGTTTTGAAGCATCACAATATACTTCAAAATCTTCTGTTCCTTCTGGAAAAGCTAGGATTGGAGCATTGGTTAATTTCTGCTTCAAGATTCTAAAGGCTTCTTCTTGTTTAGGTCCCCATTCAAACTTAACGACTTTACAGGTTAGCTTAGTTAATGGTACAACTATCTTGGAAAAATATTTAATGAATCGTCTATAATATCCAGCTAAACCTATAGAACTTCTAATTTCCATTACGGTTTGCGGAACCTTCCAATTGGTAATTGCATCTATCTTAGCAGGATCTACATGAATACCTTCATGATTTACCATGTGTCCTAAAAATTGCACCTCTTGCAGCCAGAATTCACACTTCGAAAATTTGGCGTAAAGCTTTTCTTTTCTTAACAAAGTTAAGAGTGCATGTAAGTGCTGACAATGTTCATCCTGGCTTTTTGAATAAATAAGTATATCGTCAATAAAAACAATTACAAATTTATCCAAATACGGTTTACAGATTCTATTCATCATGTCCATGAATGCAGCAGGAGCATTCGTTAACCCAAAGGGCATGACTGTAAACTCGTAATGACCATACCTAGTTCTGAAAGCAGTTTTAGGTATGTCTTCCTCTTGTACTTTCAATTGATGATATCCGGAGAGTAAATCGATCTTAGAAAAATATCTAGCTCCTTGAAGTTGATCAAAGAGATCATCAATTCAAGGTAATGGGTATCGATTCTTAATTGTGACCTTATTCAGTTCTCTAAAATCAATACACATTCTCATCGAACCATCCTTCTTCTTTACAAACAACACTGGAGCTCCCCAAGGGGATGAGCTAGGTTGTATGAATCCTTTACTTAGTAATTCATCTAATTGTGTTTTCAATTCTAACATTTCTGTAGGAGCTAACTGATAAGGTGCCTTAGCTATCGGTGTAGTTCCTGGAATTAGATGAATCCTAAATTCTACTTCCCTATCTGGTGGTAATCCTAGTAATTCTTCTGGGAATATATCTTGGTATTCTGAGACTACAGGAATTTCCTTAAGTTCTTTACCTTTAGTATTAATGATTACTGAAATCATATATACTATTCCTTGCTTTCGTTCATAACTAGCAACTTTCATTACTGATATGAACTTCATGGGTTTACGTGGTTTATCTCCTGTAATCATGATTAGTTCTCCAGTAGGTGCCTGAATTTCTATAGAATTTTTATCACAAATGATTTGAGCATGGTTGGCTATTAACCAATCCATTCCTAACACAACATCGAATTCAGCTAATTTCATAGGTAACAGATTTGCAGAAAATTTATGACCTGAAATTTCTATTTCTACTTTTTGCAAAACCTGATCTATTTTAACAGAATTCCCATCTGCGGTTTCGACCGTAAAAATCTGCCTAATGTTGGTTAAAGGTAACTTAAGAGCTTGACAGAATAAAGTATTTATAAAACTTTGGTTTGCACCAGAGTCAAATAATACTTTTGCGTAAATGTTGTGAACTAGGAACGTACCAGCTATCACATCTGGAATGAGTTCTGCTTCTTGGGTGGTCAGCTGGAATGCTCTGACATTCCTCTTAGTAGCTCCGTCGGTCGCCTTGGTTTTGTTGTCTGCTGGTTTAACCAATTTAGGACATTCTGTTTTAAAATGCCCTTTTTCTCCACAGTTAAAGCAGGTTATGGTTTTCTTTCTGCAGTTTTCTTCATGATGTCCTACAGTTTTGCAAAAATTGCAGGTTACATTACATTTTCCATAATGTTTCTTTTTGCAATTCCTGCAGAACTGAGGAGTTGAGGATTGCCCTGTTCCTCTTTTCTTGAAGTTACTACTATTACCCACACGAAATCCTTGGGTAATTTTCTGAGCCAATTCCTTCTTCTTGTTTTCATCTCTTATGCTTACCAGTTCGTTAGTGAGGGTATTAGCTAATTCTACCGCATCGTCAATAGTGCGAGGTCTCGCAGCTTTAACGATATGACGGATTTCACTAATTAATCCCCAAATATAGCGAGAAATGAGTACCGGCTCTGGCGAAGCCAGTGTTGGTACCACTCTAGCATATTCGAAGAATATCGAAGTATATCCTCGACAGTCCACATTCACCATCCGGTGGTTTAGGAACTTATTTACCATTTTATCTTTTTCATACTCAGGACAGAATTTTCTTTCTACATGATTCTTAAATTCTTCCCATTTCATGGCATATGCCTCGATCCTTCTTTTAGCTTGTAATACAGTGTTCCACCATTCTAGCGCCCCTTCTTTAAAAAGATTTGACGCATTGATGCGTGTGAAGTGTCGTATATATTAGGTGTATATTTTAAGCCCTTTTTAACACTTATTTTAGCCAAGTTTTAAATTTATAAAACACGATATTTCACTAACACTAAACACACATATGGGCAAGTGCACCCATCGTTGAGTGTAGTATAGCGTTGGTAAGATACCGAGGTCGTCCAAGGACACAAGAGCTTTTAGTACCGGTTTATCCTCAACGTCTAACCAAAATAAAAGTTTAGAAAAATGTTTTAAACTAAGAAAAATAAAAACTAACTAAAATGCTGAAAATAAAAATAAAAGAAAACAGATAGACAAGATGAATCACTTGGTTCCGACTCGTATCTAGTATAACCTTTGATTATTTCCGCACTTTTGCACATAATTAAGAGATTATCTTAGTTATTGTAGTAGGCCCCTCTTTTGAAGGTGACTTTACCCTCACCCCAGTAGTTTGAGTCAGCAGGGATACAATCCTAAAAGGGTGGATTATTGGAAGATAATGAATTAAGTTATTAATGCAATATTGTGGTAGGCCCCGCTTTTGGCGGTGACGTTACCATCGGCTAAGTAGTCTGAGTCAGCAGGGATACAGTCCTAAATAGCCGGGTTATAGTATTAATAGTAGTTAACTTATGAGGGGATCAAAGAGTTTGGACCCCCGCCATCCAATACCGTGAAGTATTGAAGGAGGTCCTACTAAATTTGACCCAGGTCCATTGCAGGACCTCTAAACGCTGAACAATGGCAAGACCTTTACCAAACCGTTCCCTTAACCCCCTACCAGGTAGACAACATACCTCCATATAGACCGTGGAGATATGAATGGTGAAAATCCTTTATTTTATATAGACAGTAAAATAATGCCAAGACACCACGGACAAACGATAAGGAAAGATCACCTTCAACATAAGTAACTAGTTATTAAAGTCATTAATACAAAACCAAATAAAAAGTGCAAAAGATTAGAAATAAAAAGTATTATACTAGACACTTTGTCTTCACCAAGTGATGTAAGAGACTTAGGCAAATATGGCCTTGATTGTCAAGAACTCTTACGATCAATCTTGGATCCCGAGATGACTCATACACTCTACGATGGACAATGGATGATGGTGGTGGATGATGGTGTTGTGATGGTGGTGGGTGGTGGGTGGTGGATGAAGTGTGAGAGAGGTGGTGTGCCAAGGGATGAGATGAAATGAATCCAAGCACTCCTATTTATAGGCTGAACAGAGAGCTGGACACGGCCCCGTGTCCGCTGGACACGGCCCCGTGTCTGTCTGACAATCTCTCTCCTCATTAATTGTAATTCGCAATTACAATAAATGCGCCTGCTGTGCTTTCGACACGCCCCCGTGTCCGCTGAGCACGGCCCCGTGATGGGCAATAGAAGCTTCTATGGATTTGTCTTTTCTGCTGCTTCTTGGGCACGCCCCCGTGCTGGCTGAGCACGGGGCGTGTTCAGCCTTCTGCTTTCTCCATTTTGCTATGGAAGGTGCCGTTGAGGGGTCGGGCAGTCCACTAATATTCTTTTTCTTGTATTTATGTTGGATTTAGCTGTCTTTTTGCTTCTTTTGCGTTTTTGAGCTCATTTAATCCTGAAAATACAAAAGGAAAACAAAAACACTCTTTTTCCAATATTAGTACTTAAAAAGGGTTAGTTTTATGCCTCATTTGATGTAATTTATATGCTGCATTTTACACACATCAAATACCCCCACACTTGAACTTTTGCTTGTCCTCAAGCAAAACTCTTTAACATGTGGCTTACACTCCCAAATGGAATAGGTAGAAGAGAAGGTTTTGGGCTTGTCGTAGAGTGTCGGGATTTCCAAGATCTTTTTGGGTTTTATTTTTATTTATTTACACTCCTATTCGTAATGATTTATTTAAAACTTTTCATAAAAGAAATTACTTATTTGGGCATAACATGCCTTTTTAAAATTTTATTTATATACAAGTTCACATACCTCACGGGGAAATCACTCACACTCGGCCGAAGGTGTATTTTTAGTGAATCACTCGAGAGCGGCATGGAACTTATTCCTACCATAGGCTTGCCAAGAAATCAATCCTCCTCCTTTTTAACTTTTATACCTTTGTAGATATCAAGAGGACTTTGTGGGTTAAGGGTTAGGCTAGGGTTAAAGGTAGGTGGTTGGGTTAGTGGTTAGTGGAAAAAGGGCTAAAAGCGTAACAAGTGTCGGTTTTCGTATTTTTGCAACTTTTTGTTTTGATGAAGCTTTTATTCAAACTAAGTTATTTTTGATTAACTTGTTTGTTTATTTTCTTTTTGCTTCATCATTATCACAAATTTTTTTTTTTACGAAGAACCGAACTTGTTACTAAAATAAAGGGTAAAAAAAAGAAAAAGGGTTTTGGTGGGTAAAAGGGTTTTTGTTTGGGTGATGAAATGAAAAGGTTTAGGCTCAAAGGGGCTAACTAGGGGGATTTTTGGGTAGGTGGTAAAAGAAAAAGAAAAATAATGGTGTAGAAATAAAAATGGTTAGTCCTAATGCCTCCATCATTTACTTACTCGGGTTTAAGTTGATAAGGACCGGGAATGTATTGTCATGGCAAGTTCTAGAGTCGTAAGAACCAAGCGGCTATTCACACAAGAAACGAAAAATGAGCATTTAGTCAATTGATATGTAATTGTGTGCTCAATAAAGGCTCAAAACTCACTTTTGTGGGAATGGGTTTTTATGTGATCAAGTATATATAATCAAATTTTAAATAAGTTTGTCATGCCTTTTCATAATTTTCTTATGTTGGTTCTTTTTATCACTACGCTATCGGTTGTAAATTTGTAAAAATATAACCTTTTTGAGAACTTGAATTTTCCGAGTTAAACCTAGACAAGTAAAAAAAATGAAATTTTTGAAAAAATTTGGGGTGATTAGCGGTTCCAATAGAGTTTTGTGTAAGGCTTGTATTTTAGGACTTGCAAAGTTCAAGGTTTTAGCATCCCCCCCCCCCCCCAACACTTAAATTACACATTGTCCTCAATGTGTCCCAAAAATAAATTTTTAGGTTGATTAGATGTGTAAAATAGTGTTTAAAAAGCAAAAATTTGTGTTACTGGGCACTGGACACGGCCCCGTGTTGAGTGGGCATGACCCCGTGTTCAAGTGCCAGTAACAAGAACTTACAGAAGGTGGACACGGCCCCGTGTCCACTGGACACGGCCACGTGTCTGATAAAATTCTGCAGAACAGAAGCCAAACAGCAGGTCTGGGAGGTGAGCACGGGGGCGTGTTGGCTGGACACGTCCCCGTGTGGACAGTCTGAAAGCCTGAAAAACAGGTTTCTTCCTCCGGTTTTTCCATCCTGGCCCTTTAAGTGCTGAGGCTTAGCACCCCAAGCCTTGGTTTGTACCTGTTTCATCACTTAATACCACACCAAGCAACACAAAACATCCTACATTACCATAGTTAATTGTTCCAAGCATAAAGAAAAAGAAAAATAAAACGGAAAAATAAAAGTGTTTAGGGAAAGTAAATTGTTCAACTTCTGGCACGCAGGCCACCAATCGTTCGATAGATAAAGGGACTTAAACCTGTGGGCTCGCCATCAACCCGCTCCTGCTCCTCCAAACCCTCTACTCCATATCTTCATCGCTACCATCACCTCCATCCCCATGCCCCGCCATGTACTCCCAGATGCTGCTGATATCGTCTTGTATATCGTTGATGTTGCGTTCAATAGCTCCGACCCGGTTGTATGTGTTGTTGGCGAGATTGTAGGCGTTCCTGGTACACATGAGGTTTTCCTGCATAAGATCATGTAAGCTTTAAAAATTAGGAAAACCGCCTCCTTGTGAGGAGGATTGACCCGGATCACCATGGGGTGGGTACTGGTGGTGTGGAGGTGGTGCGTGAAGAACTAGGGCCTCCTGTGGGTTCCATGCATAGCCTTGCGTCCTTTGGAAACTCACTGTCCCGTCTTCCGCCTCATAAAGCAAGTTCATGGCTCGGCAAATGTGGTAGTCAACTCATCCCGACCATGGGCTTCTTTCAAAGGCTCTTGGAATTTGTGTGTAATGCTTAAAAAGACGGTACACCCATCCTCCGTAGAAGATAGGCGTTGGAGCTCGAGCAAGGCGGTTGAGATGCATGTTTCTTAACAGGAGATACGGAACATCGAGAGGCTTTTGGTTGTGGATACAGTGGAGGACAACCAAATCTTTCAACCCTACAACACTGCTACTGTCGTGACGTTGGTTTAGAGAGTAGGTGAGGATCCTGTGAATGTAGCGATAGAGCGGATCCCTTAGCTTCGTACTC
This sequence comes from Helianthus tuberosus, assembly GCA_030545235.1. Taxonomy (NCBI): domain Eukaryota; kingdom Viridiplantae; phylum Streptophyta; class Magnoliopsida; order Asterales; family Asteraceae; genus Helianthus; species Helianthus tuberosus. The sequence goes on from CM060409.1 coordinate 156,355,609, forward strand.
TTGGTGCTACGAGGGTCGTAGATTCCTTCACCGATTTGAGCCCATGCGGCTTGTCTTTCATTTCCCTCCAAGTCTCGTAATCCTCCGGTATTTTCTTCGTTTCCTGATTCGTCCTCTTGGTATAGTCCTATCACGGCTCCAAACTGTGCCATGGAGATTGAGTACATTGTTCCTCCACACCGAAATACAACCCCTTCATTGTCGAATGGGTCACACCTTGAATTGAAGTTGAAGGTACTGTAGAACTCCATGGTGCATTGATGCACCGACCGAAGCCTAGTGTTTAATGCAACAGCGAGTGGTCCCGTAACGATGTTGTTGAATCGGTTCAGCTGGTTTACCAAGGTTAACAGATCCGTGCAAGCTCTCCTGGGGTACTCTTCGGGTCTTGTTTGAAGAACCTCATACCTTGCCCTTGAATCAAGCTCACTTGCATTGAACCTTGTGAACTTTGCCATCTGAAAGAATACACCAAAAATTAGCACGAAACAGAAGTGTTTTCGGACAAAACTGCAAACAGCGGGCTGGACACGTCCCCGTGTCCAGCGGACACGGCCCCGTGTCCAGGCGTCTGTTACTCAAAAACTTCATTTTTCGACCCGGTTTCGAAAACTTGAAAATTTTTGGTCCAATAGGTGCGGTTTCCCCCGAAAATGAAACCCTAAACACCGTTTTTCCCAAATTATCCCGTTTACCCTATCAATTTTATCTTTTTCGGTTCAAGAACAAGGGTTTGGGGTTTTTGTAAGAAATCGGGTGAATCTATGAACAATCTAAGTGTATTTACTTCCCTTAACACTAATCTAACTAAATGCAAACAGATTTAGGCAAAAATTTTAGGTTCGATCCGGATGAACATCAAGAACCCTAGATTTTTCCCCAAATTTGTGGTGTTTTAACTACATGCAAGTAACTAATCTAACTACTAAGAGTGATAGAATCATACCTTGACGTTGTTAGATCGGTAAGAGACGTCGAAATTTTGCGAAAAATCGCCTGGAACCAGAGCGTTTGTGGGGAAACGGGGCATGTGGAATGAAGAAACTCTTTTGAAAAAGGGGTTTTATCCCGTCTGCAGCGCGAACACGGCCCCGTGTCCAGCGGACACGGCCTCGTGTCGAGCAGTTTTTTTTTTTTTTGTGCGCGTGTGAGTGCCCCTTTTTCCCATAAGCTATGGTTTAGAAAACTTACCGCTTCATTTTGTCGTCTCAATCGTTCGTAACTTACCAGGCATGATGTTTTTATTCTTCCACGGTTTGAAGCGAGATCTCTTATTCCTCATCCTCAATAAATCCTTGATAGAGTTTCAGCCGTTGGCCATTGACTTTAAATGGTGGCCCATTTCGAGGTTTAATTTCTACTGCACCGTGTGGAAAAATATGGGTGACGGAAAAAGGTCCTGACCACCTAGACTTTAATTTACCAGGAAACAATCGAAGTCGTGAATTAAACAAAAGAACTAAATCTCCTATCCGAATTTCATTAGGTTTAATATGTTTGTCATGCAAATTTTTCATTCTTTCCTTATAAATTTCGGAGTTTGAGTATGCATAATTCCTAAGCTCGTCTAATTCATTTATTTGACAAAAACGATTTTTACCAGCAAATTCTAGATCTAAGTTTACATTTTTGATTGCCCAGTAGGCTTTGTGTGCAATTTCTACTGGCAAATGACAACTTTTTCCATAGACTAGCTTATATGGGGTTGTACCTATTGTTGTTTTATAAGCAGTTCGAAAAGCCCATAAAGCATCATCTAATTTATCAGCCCATTCCTTTCTATTTAACCCTACTGTTTTTTCGAGTATTCGTTTTAACCCTCTATTAGTCACTTCGGCTTGTCCGTTTGTTTGAGGGTGATATGCTGTCGAAACCCGGTGATAGACCCCATATCTTGTTAAAAAAATTTCAAGTTGATGGTTGCAAAAATGGGTACCTCTATCACTTATTAAAGCTTTAGGTGTGCCAAAACGAGAGAATATTTTTTTCAGAAATCTTACCACTACTCTTCCATCATTTGTTGGAAGTGCCTCGGCCTCGGCCCATTTAGACAAGTAATCTACTGCCACAAGTATGTATTTGTTTCCTTTTGATGGTGGGAAAGGTCCCATAAAGTCGAGTCCCCATACATCAAAAATTTCACAAACAAGAATGCCATTTTGTGGCATCTCGTTTTTGGAAGAAATATTACCTGTTCTTTGGCAAGCATCACATGTCTTTACAAGATTTTGAGCATCTTTGTAAATGGTTGGCCAATAAAATCCTGAATCGAATACCCTTCGTGCGGTACTGGCAGCACCATGATGTCCTCCGTATGGACCTTCATGACAAAGGCGGAGAATTCTTCGTGCTTCACTACCATGTACGCATCGTCTGACGAGTTGGTCGGCACACATTTAGAAAAGATATGGATCTTCCCAAAAGTAGTGTTTCACATTGGCAAAGAATTTTTTTCTTTGATGATGTGGCCATCCTTTTGCGACTATACCGCTAGCTAGGTAGTTAGCAAAGTCGGCGTACCATGGTTCTTCCTTATATTCCACCATTTCCAGGGACTCAGTTGGAAATTTTTCGTTGATTTGCTCGTCCCTGGTTGCCTCCAAAGCTGGGTCTTCTAAGCGTGAAAGATGATCTGCTGCGGTATTTTCTGCTCCTCTTTTGTCCTTGATTTCTATGTCAAATTCTTGGAGGAGTAGAATCCACCTAATCAAACGTGGTTTTGCGTCTTGCTTCTTAAAGAGATATCGAATGGCTGCATGGTCTGTGTAGACTATAGTTTTAGAAAGAACCAGATAGGAACGAAATTTATCAAAAGCAAATACCACAGCTAGTAATTCTTTTTCAGTTGTTGTGTAATTTTCCTGTGCATCGTTAAGTGTTTTACTAGCATAATATATTGGGTGGAAATGCTTTTCTTTTCTCTGTCCCAAGACAGCTCCAACTGCAAAGTCGCTAGCATCACACATGATTTCGAAAGGAAATTTCCAATCAGGTGCTATCATGATAGGTGCATTGACTAGCATTTCCTTTAGGGTTAGAAATGCTTGATTGCAATCCTTGTCAAAGATGAAAGGAGCATCTTTTTCAAGTAATTTTGTTAGAGGCCTTGAGATCTTTGAAAAGTCTTTGATAAACCGCCTATAAAATCCGGCATGCCCTAGGAAACTTCTAATAGCTCTTACGGAGGATGGAGGTGGTAATCTAGAAATGGTATCTATTTTGGCTCGATCCACCTCCATTCCCTCGCTTGAGATTTTGTGACCGAGTACTATTCCCTCCGTTACCATGAAATGGCATTTTTCCCAATTAAGGGCGAGGTTAGTTTCCTCACATCGGGATAGCATTCGTTCAAGGTTATCGAGGCATTGGTCGTATGAATCCCCAAAGCTAGAAAAGTCGTCCATGAAGACTTCCATTGTCTTTTCTATCATGTCATGGAAAATGGCTACCATGCAACGTTGGAATGTTGCGGGGGCATTACATAGACCAAATGGGATGCGTCGATAAGCAAAAGTTCCATAGGGATATGTGAAAGTTGTCTTTTCTTGGTCTTCGGGTGCTATCGGGATTTGAAAGTAACCTGAAAAACCATCCAAGAAACAGTAAAATTTATGACCGGATAATCTTTCTAACATTTGATCAATGAAGGGTAAAGGAAAATGATCCTTTCTTGTTGCTTCATTTAATCGTCTATAATCTATACATACTCTCCATCCTGTGACGGTTCTCGTTGGTATTAGTTCATTCTTTTCGTTAGTAATTACCGTCATACCTCCTTTCTTTGGAACTACTTGGACGGGACTTACCCAAGGACTATCGGAAATAGGATAGATAAGTCCGGCGTCAAGTAATTTGATGACTTCGTTTTTAACCACTTCTTGAACATTTGGATTTACTCGACGTTGTGGTTGTATAACCGATTTGTAGTCATCATTCATCAAAATTTTGTGTGTGCACATAGAAGGACTAATTCCTTTTATGTCAACAAGTTTCCAAGCTATTGCATTTTTGTGTTTTTTCAAAAGATTAATTAGTTTTTCTTTTTCTAAGTTATCTAATTTAGACGAAATAATTACAGGTAACTTACCACCTTTGTCTAGAAAAGCATATTCCAAACCTTTTGGAAGTTCTTTGAGCTCAAGTGGTGGGTCTTTAGGAGACTCCTTATTTGGTTGCTCGTTTCGATCAAGAACTTTAAAAGTTTGTTCTATGGCGACCTCTTCTTCAACAAAGTGGTCAATCTCTTCACTTGTATCGGGTGGTTCATCTTCATCTTCAATTAGGGGGTCATTATTGCCGAATGGATATTTCATTGATCGTTTGAGATCGACACTTCTTTTAAATGCCCCTAATTGAAGAGGTAGATTGTTGAACTTCCGGTTTTTCAAAGCTTCGTGAGTTTTTACAAATGGTCGTCCCAACACTAGAGGAGCGTCATCGAGGATAACAAAGTCGGTTGGGATTACCATTTGATTTGTTTGAACCAAGACAACTTCAACTATACCGATTGATTTTATTACTTTCCGATTGGATAGAAAAATGGGTATTTGAAGTGGAGAAAAATCACTAATACTTAATTTTTCGAAAATGTAGTTAGGCATTATGTTAACACAAAGATCTTTATCGATTGTGACATTACTAATAAACGAATTTTGAAAGAAACATGGAACCGGTGTAATGTTAATTTCAAATGGGTCTTCTTTTATTAGTGAAGTTTGATCATTAGTTAACTTAACACTTACCGTTTCGTCAATTTTAGTGTTAGTGTTTAACTCTTTTAAAAACTTAGCATGAGTGGGTACTAAACAATGATTTTCGAAAGAAGGTGTCAAGAGATTAATTTTTTCAAAATTAGACTCTTCTTGGATTTTAACGTTATCGGACTCACCTTTTTCGTTGTTTAACTCATGTGTCGGTTTTTCACTTATTTGTTCTTCCATTTTTACATTTTCAGTTATCTCTTCCTTTTTTAATTCTTCTCTTGCGCGGGACTCCTCTTCCCTTGCGCAAGCTTCTTTTATACATCGATCGATAACTCTAATGTGTTCTAATATCCTATCGGTCACTTCGGTTATAGAAAAAGAATCATTATTTTCTAAGCTTGAATCCGGTTGTTCGACCCTTTGTTCCTCATAATACCCATATGAAGTTGATGGTTCACACCATTGTTCTTCATTGTAAGCATATGATGGATAAGGTTCGTAATTTTGTTCTTCATAATACTCATATGAGGTGGGTTGTTCACGCCAAGGTTCCTCATAATAAGCATATGAAGGTGGTGGCTCATACCTTGGTTCCTCAAAGTATGAGTATGAAGGCTCATACCTTGGTTCATCAAAATATGAGTATGAGGGAGGAGGTTCATACCTTTGGTCTTCATAGGATGTGTATGAAGTTGATGGCTCGTACCTGGGCTCCTCATAGTAGGTGTATGAATTGGATGGTTGATACGAGTGATTATTTTGAATCGAACGTGCATTACGACAATTAGTGCAATAATTACCCCTATAATCATCCTCATCATAGGTGTAGTTGTAACCTCCTGAGTATTGATCCATAAGAATCACTCAGCAGACCACAACTGAGTCTCGGGACCAGAAAACGAAAACAAAGACTGAAACAGAAGGCTGGACACGGCCCCGTGTCTGGTGAACACGGCCCCGTGTACAGGATCTGTATCTGGGCGTTTTAATTAAAGTTACTGGTCACGTTGAGCACGGGGGCGTGTTCAGTGAGCACGGCCCCATGTTCAGACTCTGTATCTGGGTATCTAACTAAAAATATGCAGCACGGGGGCGTGTTCAGTGAGCACGGCCCCGTGTTCAGGCTACTGTAAATGCTAACTAAACTAAAATGCAGAAAAATTTGCGCGCGTTTTGAAAAGGTTTTGAAAAACTGATTAGGCCGTCGATTTTAAACTTTCTTAAAATCCTTGTGTCCCCGGCAGCGGCGCCAAAAACTTGATGGGTGTGAAGTGTCGTATATATTAGGTGTATATTTTAAGCCCTTTTTAACACTTATTTTAGCCAAGTTTTAAATTTATAAAACACGATATTTCACTAACACTAAACACACATATGGGCAAGTGCACCCATCGTTGAGTGTAGTATAGCGTTGGTAAGATACCGAGGTCGTCCAAGGACACAAGAGCTTTTAGTACCGGTTTATCCTCAACGTCTAACCAAAATAAAAGTTTAGAAAAATGTTTTAAACTAAGAAAAATAAAAACTAACTAAAATGCTGAAAATAAAAATAAAAGAAAAACAGATAGACAAGATGAATCACTTGGTTCCGACTCGTATCTAGTATAACCTTTGATTATTTCCGCACTTTTGCACATAATTAAGAGATTATCTTAGTTATTGTAGTAGGCCCCTCTTTTGAAGGTGACGTTACCCTCACCCCAGTAGTTTGAGTCAGCGGGGATACAATCCTAAAAGGGTGGATTATTGGAAGATAATGAATTAAGTTATTAATGCAGTATTGCGGTAGGCCCCGCTTTTGGCGGTGACGTTACCATCGGCTAAGTAGTCTGAGTCAGCAGGGATACAGTCCTAAATAGCCGGGTTATAGTATTAATAGTAGTTAACTTATGAGGGGATCAAAGAGTTTGGACCCCTGCCATCCAATACCGTGAAGTATTGAAGGAGGTCCTACTAAATTTGACCCAGGTCCATTGCAGGACCTCTAAACGCTGAACAATGGCAAGACCTTTACCAAACCGTTCCCTTAACCCCCTACCAGGTAGCCAACATACCTCCATATAGACCGTGGAGATATGAATGGTGAAAATCCTTTATTTTATATAGACAGTAAAATAATGCCAAGACACCACGGACAAACGATAAGGAAAGATCACCTTCAACATAAGTAACTAGTTATTAAAGTCATTAATACAAAACCAAATAAAAAGTGCAAAAGATTAGAAATAAAAAGTATTATACTAGACACTTTGTCTTCACCAAGTGATGTAAGAGACTTAGGCAAACATGGCCTTGATTGTCAAGAACTCTTACGATCAATCTTGGATCCCGAGACGACTCACACACTCTACGATGGACAATGGATGATGGTGGTGGATGATGGTGTTGTGATGGTGGTGGGTGGTGGATGAAGTGTGAGAGAGGTGGTGTGCCAAGGGATGAGATGAAATGAATCCAAGCACTCCTATTTATAGGCTGAACAGAGAGCTGGACACGGCCCCGTGTCCGCTGGACACGGCCCCGTGTCTGTCTGACAATCTCTCTCCTCATTAATTGTAATTCGCAACTACAATAAATGTGCCTGTTGTGCTTTCGACACGCCCCCGTGTCCGCTGAGCACGGCCCCGTGATGGGCAACAGAAGCTTCTATGGATTTGTCTTTTCTGCTGCTTCTTGGGCACGCCCCCGTGCTGGCTGAGCACGGGGCGTGTTCAGCCTTCTGCTTTCTCCATTTTGCTTTGGAAGGTGCCGTTGAGGGGTCGGGCAGTCCACTAATATTCCTTTTATTGTATTTATGTTGGATTTAGCTGTCTTTTTGCTTCTTTTGCGTTTTTGAGCTCATTTAATCCTGAAAATACAAAAGGAAGACAAAAACACTCTTTTTCCAATATTAGTACTTAAAAAGGGTTAGTTTTATGCCTCATTTGATGTAATTTATATGTTGCATTTTACACACATCACGCATACATAACTTGATCTTCCTCAGCACATTTACTTATAGTGATCACTGCCTCAGTTTTCTCTAACCAACGTAGTGCTGCAATAGCCCCTTCGTTACCTGCAAACTCAACTGGTTTACAGGCAAGAAATTCTTTGTAAGTGCAACCAGGTGTTGAAGCTTTCATTTTCTTGAAAATTGGGGCTTGCAGATCATTATTGTTATTAATATGATTACTGCCTCCGTTTATACTATTACTTAAGTTGTCGCCTTGTGTACGTTTACTAGGAATGATTGATTGAGGTTTAACAGGTTTCTGGACAGCAGCAACGATTGTTGGAATAGCATTGGCTATTCCTTAAGCTACGATATCCTCGATATCTTGCCTATTTAACAATTGCTCTTCCTGATTTTGCTCAGATTGATTTACTTCATTTACTGGTTCATTACCAATGTTTGCCATCTGATAATTAATTTAAATAATTAATATAGAATAAGAAACAATCCAATATAATTAATCGCACATAATCATGTAAACAAATATACAATCAAAATTGTAAACTTTCTAAATTTTCATTTGTTTTATAGATTATATCATGCTTCTTTATACAACCGTTTTATTGTTTATTTTACAAATATTACTGTTATTATACAAACACAGACTCATAACCCATTTCTCCTTTGTCAACTTGCATCTTTAATAACGATGTTCCCTCTCATCATATTTCCATGAGATTTGTCCTCCTATCTCTCGGATCCTATTCCCAGCATCCATCAGTTCTTCACCAAAATGGCGGAGTTCAGCCATATTCTCGTTACTCATCGATGGATTTGGTAGAGGTTCTGGATCGAACTGAGGGAAAAACGTATAGGGACTGTTGATAAGGTTTTGGAATTGCCAATCATTAGTCCACCACTCATCTATTCCTAAAGGTTGGGTGTGGATTATTGGTTCTGGGATTGCTGGTTCCAAGTTCATTGGAATGTGGGTTTCAATAGGATGAGTAAAAACATTTTCATTGACAGGCTTAATAGTATCACAGCTTGTCAATATAAAATCTATTTCCTCCTGAAATGTCATTTCCTGAGTTTGTTTAGAGCTTTCTCCAATTTCCATCTGGGTTTGTCTAGAACCTTTTCCAACCTCCATTTCTATTTGCTTAGAATATTCATCAAACTGTATTCCCATTTGCCTAGAATCTTCCCCGACTTCAATCTCCAATTCCTGATGTCTAGATTTTTCCCCGGTTTCAATTATTTTTCCTTTTTCTAAGGGATTGTTTATTTTAGGAAGTCTCTTAGCTGGCTTTCTCTTATGTACACGCCTCCCCCATACGAATCTTTTTCTTTTCTTAGGTTTTGGCTTTTCCAGAGGTGGAGCGTTGAATTCTATAGGTTGTTCCACATCAGGAAAGTACCCAGTAAACTCTTTAGAAACTTCTATATTTACAGGGTAAAGGTTGAGATTTTCTAGGGCTCCAGATAACTCATTCATGCTGTTTAACATATATGTAAAAATAATAAATTAAAGTTTTATAACAAAGATAAACCTCAAATATTATTGCATATTCGATGACTAATTTAATACAAAGGAAAATTGACAATTTAAACATACTAAATTTTATTGTAATTTTATTTATTTACTAGATGATTTTTCTGGCTTGTAAGTTGCTAATACGGAGTCATGGTATTCTAAAAATTAGCATTTATTGCTACAGTGGCTAGCATATAAAGATCTGTCCATTTTTCATCTAACTTGTCTTCCCATGGTGATTTACTGATTAATTCCTGGGTTTCCTGTTTAATTTTCTTTTCTCGGGATTTCTTTAATTTCTCCTTACTTTTTCTAATAATCATACTTCTTTTATCAGGAGAAAGTGGTTCCTCGTATTGGGCTTTTCGAACAAATATTCCTTCTTCAGGAGTTTCGGAGGAACTTCCCTTCTCATTTGATGACCTATCTAATTTAAGATAGATGTTTGAAAGCTTTTGCTTACCCATACTGTAATTAACAAGTAGTCGGTTAATAAAACACATAATCACATAATGGTAATCAGGAAAAATTAAGTATTTCTAAATACTTAATCAGCTTAACTCAGTGGATCTGATACCACCTTTTTCTGTCACGGCCCCCGACCCGGTTTGACCCGTTTCAGGAGCCGCGGGACAGAAAATCCCGTGGTATTTATTTAATTGAGTTTAACAGCGGAAGTTTATCATCAGGATCTTTTAAAGCTAAAATTTTCCCGATTATTTTATTTCACAATCTCAGGATAAAACCCCGATAATTTACAATCATATGATTTCACGGAGAAATCTTTAGGTTACAAAACATGATTTCTTTATTTCATAATGAGCCACTTTCTTAAGCTTGAAGTGCTTCATGGCACTTTTCATGAATCACAACAGATCACCTGAAACATGTTTGAAAAAGGTTTTGTTAGCGTGAAATACTGGTGAATCATTCTATTTATTAAAACGACACGTTTGTTATATTTTACAGTATTAAGAGAGATTACAATGTTTATGATATCAACCAACTACCCACAGTATTTGTCACTCGACCGGATCTGTGACTATGGTCATATCCCCCATTGGTTGCCCCAATGGTGACGATTATAAAGTAATGCATACAAAACCCCACATACTGGCTGTAATTTGGTGATTACATATACTTAATCACTGTAATTATAACTTTTAAAAATAAGCATTATTTTGAAAGTAATTTGATAAAAAGAGAATGACTCACATTGCAGATTTAACACGGACAAGAGTCTAGTCTACTGATTAGCCTTGTTAACCTATTTTAAATAACAATGCACACAAAACTAGGTTAGTAATCAATACAGCATTTACGATAACTCACGAGATCAACCCTCACAACGAATGACAAAGTGCGATACTTAAACATCCATCGAATTAACGACGAATGACAAAGCATAACCCTAATGTGGGCAGCACTTAAATATCTATTGGATAGTTTAATCGATCGGACATTGAATCGTAGCAGCGATCGAGTTATTACCCTGTTTTGTGGCAGCACTTCGTGAATTGTGTGTGTTTTTTGGACTGTTTCTACTATAACTCGGAGTATAATTTTAATTTGATTGTCGAACGAACGCACAATTGCATGAAACAGACTGCTCTATTTATACTTAAAATTCGTCCCCCTCGCGCCACGCGAAAGGTCTCCTTGTACGCATCGCGTGGCGCGAGAGACCCTAGTCTACCATAGGTTTGCTTCGTTTCCCATTAGCTCAGCTGAGTTGGTCGCTCGATCAAATTTGTAATACATGTAAAACTGTTTGGATATTACCGAATAGGGTTTACCCCCCCCCCCCCCCCTTGAGTTTTAGGGGCCCTGATCCTGATTCCGATTATTCTAAAAATTTTAGGGTTTGTTCAGAATCACTTGGGTTTCTCAATTAGGGTTTCCTATTGGACAATTAAAGTAATAAATAAGACTCTTAATTGAGAGTTGTTACACCAATGGATCTAGTTAATTGGTTATTTTTTTATTTTTGCCGCAGGAAGGAATAGGGTACGTCATCAGTTGATGATGTAGATAGCCCGATACACATGGCTGTGTAAGTAGGGGGAGACTGTTAAAAAATGAGTTAAATTACATTAACATGTGTTAAGGTATGGAAGTTAATTTTTTTCTGTACGTATGAAACCAGGGAGTTGCTGTTTCGAAGCCCTTCCCATGTAGAAGCGTCTCGGGCTATGTTCAAGAGTTTAAACGCTGGCAATGAGGTATCGGATGGTATTATCGAATGTTGGGCGGAGGTGCTAAACTTCCAAGAGAAACGGAAATCAAGGGAGGCTTACAGTAGGCAATTCTTTGGTACTAAAGTTGTGGTGAGTGATTTGAATATAGACATTATTTGTGTAGATTGATGTTTTCTGTGGAAAAGTAGTTACGGTGTGCCGAGTGCTTGTCCTTATTAATTTCTCTTTTATGAAAGTTTCCTTGGATGTTAACAACTGAGAAAGGAGGAGTCGAGGCACGAATGCACAAGTTCCGGGTTGGAATAAAAGGTGGGGTTAACAGCGCTGAAAAAGATCCTGATTTTAGAAAGCACGACATTGTTTTCTTCCCGATCTTGGAGCAAAAACATTTTTACTTGCTAGTGTTTGAGTTACGGTACCCCGGAATTTATGTTGTTGATAATGACAAAGCCAGACAAGGACAGCCGATAGAAGATAGTGTATACTACCTCCACAAGGACACACCGTATAAGTTTGTATGTTATTAAAATGACCCATGTTGTAACGTAAGTGTGATTGTATTCAAGATGTGCTTTTTATATTAAGCATGGCTTGTATATATATATGCAGAAAGATATGTTTGTGCAATACCTTCGGGAGGTTGGGAATCCGCGAGACGATGAAATTGACTACTGCAACATCCAGCGTATGCTAATTAGTTGGGTGACCACAGCAAACAAAACTGATTGTGGGGTCTTCTTAATGCGTCACATGGAGTGCTACATGGGGAAAAACAAAAGTTTTAACTGTGGGTTCAGCATGAGTGAGGCGAAAAAGATGGCGGAGGTGCGGAAGTTGAGAAAGAGGTATGCTGCGCACATCTTATGTTCGGAAGTGAATGTGCTGCTGCCTAAAATCCAGCAGGATTGCCGGTTAGAGTAACTTGTGTTAGGGGGTGAATGGTATTTACTATAGGATAGGTGTAGCGTTAAATGTGCCAGCTTTGTTTTGGGTGTGTCATGTACTTTGCTTTTGGGATGTTGCTTTAAACTTATTGTGGGATAGGTGTTTTGTGGGTGTGGCATGTACCAGGTCTTTTAGCGATAGACTGTCTATGCGAAATTTGTCTGACTGAAACTGATGTTTATTAACATGGTTATTTTATACTCTGAAGAATATTGATGTATTCTTGCATGTGTTAGAATGTTATTGATGTAGTTGATAATGTTTTAAATGAGGCTGTTTTAAATTATATATTGGTAGGAGTAACATTTAAGGAAATGTAAAAATGTTGCTTCCTGTTTTCAAGGGGCCCACTATTCTCAAAATGTAGTAGGATTCTTGGAAGTTGGGGAAAGTAGGTGGCAGAAGTCTACTAACATAGGGGTTGGTGGCTAGAAAACAACTTTATTGGAAAAGGAACCATTGCTTTTTTGCCCCATATGGTCACATCAAAGTCAAGTCACAAAAACTATATTAAATGTATCCATGATATACCTCTATAAGTAGTGTAATGAAGAACCAAGTCATATTCTGTAATACTTCACTACTTCAGTAAACCAAAAAGTTTTAGTGGTTCCAAAGTGTGCTAATGTGATGGACACTTATAAAAATAAGGTTACGTCTACACCACCAGGCATGGAGAAGGTGAATCAAAAGGGGAAGGAAGCATGTGAGGGTCGGTACGGGGTGTGCTACGAAAGAAAAGTGTTTCACAAGAAGCCCGAAGATGTGAAAACTGGAGGAGCTTCTGGTGATGATGATTCAGAGAGCGGAACAAACAATGTAGCTGATGTAGCTGGTGTTTCACAAGAAGCGTCATGCCGTACGGAACACGTTTTACCAGAAGCTGAAATTTTGAAGGGGCTACCAGATGAGTTGGTTAGGTTGCTGACGGATCCAGACCATGAATTATGTGGTTGCCCGTTGTGTCCATACTCACCCGAAACAATCCAGTCCTGGTGTTACCATGACCCATGGGAGAGTGAGTGCAGCCCCTCTCCTCTGTACTTACATGATGAGGATGTTGCCACACCATGATGAAAAGCTTCATAGAGATGGAGGATAAGAAGGGGTAGTTAGGATGTGGTAAGTGGTTAAAGTTGTGATAACCTTTTGACCCTATGTTTGTAGGCCACATACTAACTTGGTTTTCTTGTTCTTTTATTATTAATATTTTTTTTGGGAATGGGTTGATGTCACGGCTCGGTAGTCGATCCATTGTTTTAGGTGCAGTTGTAACCTAGTAGTAGAATGTGTGGTTAAGTTGGCTAGTTGTGAAGTTTAATTCTATAACCTGATGTGTGTTAATATATAAGTTATTGGTGTGGTTAAAACCTTTTGTGTTGATCCTTTACAATTAAAAAAACCCCAGGTACAGGGCAAACATGTGTTAAGCATCTGTTTTGATATTGTTGTAAAATATAAACCAAAACCACAATTATCCATGCATATAATAATAAGTAGAATGTGTGTTTAAGTTGGCTAGTTGTGAAGTTTAATTCTATAACCTGATGTGTCTTAATATATACTTTATTGGTGTGGTTAAAACCTTTTGTGTTGATCCTTTACACTTAAAAAAACCCCAGGTACAGGGCTAACATGTGTTAAGCATCTGTTTTGATGTTGTTGTAAAAATATAAACCAAAACCACAATTATCCATGCATATAATAATAAGATAAGCCTGTTAATAGCAAACAGAGGTCCACAAAAGTTAGGATGGAGGATAAGAAGGGGTAGTTAGGATGTGGTAAGTGGTTAAAGTTGTGATAACCTTTTGACCCTATGTTTGTAGGCCACATACTAACGTCGTTTTCTTGTTCTTTTATTATTAATATTTTTTTTTGGGAATGGGTTGATGTCACGGCTCGGTAGTCGATCCATTGTTTTAGGTGCGGTTGTAACCTAGTAGTAGAATGTGTGGTTAAGTTGGCTAGTTGTGAAGTTTAATTCTATAACCTGATGTGTCTTAATATATAAGTTATTGGTGTGGTTAAAACCTTTTGTGTTGATCCTTTACAGTTAAAAAAAACCCCAGGTACAGGGCTAACATGTGTTAAGCATCTGTTTTGATGCTGTTGTAAAATATAAACCAAAACCACAATTATCCATGCATATAATAATAAGATAAGCCTGTTAATAGCAAACAGAGGTCCACAAAAGTTGGCCTACAAAACACAAAGTGCTGAAGGCCATAAAGTTTTTACAAGACTGGATATGATAAATGGGATAAAAATAGTTCCACCTTCTTACACACGTAACAGAAAAGGGGAGGATGATGTTAAAAGACTGTTACATGTGTGTAAGAAGGCCAAAATGAAGAGAGTCTCCCATTACATAGTACTAATAAACGAAAAGAAAGATTTTAATCAGAGGGGGAGGCACCAGGGGCGGTCTGCCTTTGTTGTTCAGCAGCTGCCTTTGCTGCTTTCATTGCGGCCACCTTAACGCAGTTGCGTGAGTCGTGGTCGTCGACATAAAGACCACAGCGCTTGCATAACCAAAGCTGCTTTGGACGTTTAGGTGGTTTTGTCTTTGCCTTCTCACCGGGTCCGGAAATGCGAGTATGTGTACCACATCCCTTATGGCGTATAACATCTAGATTAGCAACTTCGACTAGAATGTTGATTGGTTGCCCAACTATTTCTTCCATTTCACACTCGTTTGTTTCATTTTGGATTGTACCCAATGGTTGCTTGGAAAGCACATTGATCTTAAAATCCCGGAGTTGGGCAACCAATTTTGACAACGAATCCTCGTCGGTTCTGGCCACATCAACGCATTCAGTAACGAGGTCGAGGATTTCATTACGCATAACGGACGGTGCGTGTGGGTTGACGTCGTATCGGCTGGAAAGTGAAAAAACCTCTTTTGGGAGGGCATCTCGGCGCAACCTATCATTTATGTATTGGGGTGGTATCTTTGCAACATTTTTCAATCGATATACGCAAAAGAAATGGCGACACAGATATCCGATACGTGTGAAATTCCTGCATGAGCAACTGGCGGAGTGGTCTACAGTGTTATATGTAACCTGTTAGGAACAGAAGGAGCATAAAAAAAGGCTTTAGATCTAACATATGTTAGTGGAGTGGTAATAATGAAGTTGCCTAACATGTGTTACCTGATAGACGTTTGTGATGTTGTTCCTTTTGTCCAAATGAGTGACGTCTAGCAAAAGAGTGGTATTGCTGGAATCGGTTTGGTTTGTGATGTAGCATAAAAACTTCCCTTTAATTATCTCCTTTGAACTTGCGCGAAAACAGCGTTTGTGTAAATGGCGAACGCGTGCTGCTCTATCGCTAATTCAGTAGTGCCCTTGAACACCGTGGATGAGGTTTTGTACTCAGATACACGTTGCCGATAGCGTTGGCTATCTACCCTATTTTCAAAGCACATCATAAATTGTACAAGGGTGTTTACGCTTGTTGAGTTGACCTTGAAGGCAGCGTTAGAGCTTTCGCAGCGTGAAGTGGTCTTCATCAAGCAACACGTTGGCAGTTCCCTGAAGTAGGCTGGTACCCAAAGATGTTTGATGTTGTACATGTCGTTCAACAAAGTGTGGTCTTGTAGGCCAAATGTTTCTAGGAGGTCATTCCAGCGGGACTCAAACGTTTCTTGTTTGATATAAACATTCCAAACCAACCGGTGAATGCAGGACCAAACATCAGTGTTATCAAGAAGGTCCTCAGAGATCTGGTAGATTAAAGAGTTACTAACACATGTTAGATTAAACAGTTTAAAAACACATATAAGTCTGTGATGTTGAAAAACACATGTTAAAGGCTAACAATTGAACCTAACCTTGGAGGGTATTTTTTTCATTATATGCCACATGCATAGACGGTGGCGTGATTCGGTAAAGACCATAGGAACAGCTTGAAGCATGGATGGGTCTTGATCACTCAGCACGAGAGTTGGTTGAGTACCGTGTGCCTTCAAGAAAGCCTTAAGCAACCACACATAAGATTCAATGGACTCGGTTGATATCAAACCCGCACCAAATGTAACACATTGGAAATGATGATCCACACCCGTGAATGGCACAAAAACCATCTTGTACCTATTAATAAAAATGGATTTGAGGTTAACAAAATGTAACACTTTTTTGGTTTGGTTTGTATACTTGGATATCAGGCCTAACACATGTTAAGGGGGAACTAACCTGTTAGTGCTGTAAGTAACGTAAAAGGCGAGGACATCGCCAAAAGCTTTGTAGTTTAGCTTTGAAATCTCATCAGCCCAGAACACAGAAGACAACTTTCCATTTGATACAGTGTAATCAAAATAGAAGTTGGGTAGGTTGTCAAAGCGCTCACGCAAGCGTTCGAGGAAAACTTGTGCGTCGCGTTCACCAATAAAAATTCGCAACTGGTGGCTAAAATTTTTAAAATCCACTAGAGTCCCATTGACATTGTGATGCCCCCCTTTTAAAGCTACAAGACATCTATAAGCTCTCATGGGTCCGATACGGTTTAGACTCATATTGTGAATGAATTATTTGGTGGAGAATGACAGCTTCCGTGATATCTTGCTAAGATCACGGTTGTAATTCTCAACAAGATCATGATTATGAATATCATTGAAACTCATAACTATGTATGTATCATTAGAGATTGAGACTAGAATGCTTGCCTTACAGTCACACCATGTGAAGTTGGTTCTCCTAGGCTTTAAAGAAGATTCATCTAGTGTGTCAAAAGTCCTCTTGGGTTATGGTTTCCCGTATTTTGAGCATCGAAGATACTTGTGTGTGGGAATTCCATTCCAGACTTTAGTTTGGCCATTTTTAACAGAAAAACCAGCTTCAAACGCATAAAGTTCATACATGGAAAGAACAGCCTCAAATGTTGGATAAGATTTCCCACACACTGGTATGAACTTATCAGCGACGGTAGGAATCCAGTAACGGGTTCCCTGAGGGGTATCAAAAACGAAGTATAGATGCGCTGGCCCTGCATCAGAAAACGAAAAGGTTAGGAATCTGGTATATGGCAGGACAAAAGGTTAGAACTCCGGTACATCAGTATAAAGTGTGCTCCCATGGAAAATAAACAACCGTCTAAAGGGCCGCGAGATAATTCAGCAAACACAGAAGGGCCCTGAGATGATCTAGAACCAGCACCCGGCATGTTAGCGTAGCCAGAATCTTGGGATGCTACATGTGAAGATTATGCAATATGTTTGAACTATGCCATATCTGGGGAAGAAAAATCAAAACGAGTGTATAGAAAAACAAACCTTGATCATTATCCATAACCTCTTCAGAATGGAAATCGCTGTTCATGAACTTGTTGGAGATCAGAACATTCGGTGAACTAACAGGGACTTCAGATGATCGAGAACAATCAACAGGCATGTAAGTATACACAGAAGCTTCGAATGGAACAGGTGAACATTGCCATGCAGTATATTTGGATTATTCCATTAAAAAATTGTCAAATACAAAAAAAAAACATATATTCGAGAGAGTTAAGTTAGATAAAGAGACAAACCTTGAGCATTTAATTCCTCTTCAGTATGGAAGTCACTGCTAAGGAACCTGTTGGGGAAACTATGGACCGGCGACATTAACTTGGAGGTTGGTGGATTTGTCTCCATGGACATTAATGGAGAAAGGATAATTTGGAGGAGAAGATGATAATGGTTTTTCTGTTAAAGAAGATATAAAATGAAATATTGTAAAAGAAATATGGGGGTGGGTGATTTGTACAAATGAGTTGATGGGCATTAAATGATCATGTCAAATAAAAATGGGAAAATATATTGGGTTGGGTAAATTATTGATATAACCTTGTAAGCAAAAAGGAAGAGGAGGTGACTATGGGCAACATGGATAAATGTAGGCCACAAGTAGAGTTTGCTAAGTTTTCTAAAAAAAATGGGGTTTCTTGTAGAGCATTGCCTTATATATATTTGCTAAGTTTTCTAAAAAAATGGGGTTTCTTGTAGAGCATTGCCTTATATATATATATATATATATATATATATATATATATATATATATATAGGAATAAGTTAAAATGAGAACCACCTCGAGTTGTAAGAACCAGCGAGAACCACCCCCGCGGGGGGGCGTTGACCACGATTTTTTTTACAACTAGATGTGTATATTTTAACACCCTACGTAAAGTTTGGGTTTAAAAGGCGCGCCTGAGGGGGTAGTTTTTTACGCCCAAAGTTTGGTTAAAAAAAAAAAGAAAAATTAAAAAAAATTAAAAAAACCCAAACTTTGGGCGTAAAAAACTACCCCCTCGGGCGCGCCGTTTAAACCCAAACTTTACGTAGGGTGTTAAAATATACACATCTAGTTGTAAAAAAAAAATCGTGGTCAACGCCCCCCCACGGGGGTGGTTCTCGCTGGTTCTTACAACTCGAGGTGGTTCTCATTTTAACCTTCCCCTATATAGGAATATATATATATATATATATATATATATATATATATATATATATATATATATATATATATATATATAGGGGATCGCTAGAATGAGAACCACCACGAGTTATGAGAACCACGAGAACCGCGCCCCGCGAGTGGCCGTCGGAGACGAAATTTTTTTTACACCTAGATCCGTATATTTTAGTGGGGGGTTTAAATTTTCGGTTCAAACGGCGCGCCCGAAGGGGTAGTTTTTTACGCCCAAAGTTTGGGTTTTTTTAATTTTTTTAATTTTTCTTTTTTTTTTTACCAAACTTTGGGCATAAAAAACTACCCCCTCGGGCGCGCCGTTTGAACCGAAAATTTAAACCCCCCACTAAAATATACGGATCTAGGTGTAAAAAAAATTTCGTCGCCGACGGCCACCCGCGGGGCGCGGTTCTCGTGGTTCTCATAACTCGTGGTGGTTCTCATTCTAGCGGATCCCTATATATATATACATATATATTAATTGTGCAACAGTCTTTTTTTGTTTATCCCAACGGTCATAATTTGCTTAACGATTGGATTTTTCACTTGGTGACTAGTCACGGTGCAACCTGTTCACCGAACACCGAACAACACTTGACGACGTTTCCCCGATCCGCAAAATTCCTCGCCGAAGGGTTCACCGCTTAGCGCCCCTACCACCCTTATCATCTATATTTTTTTATATACTAGGATTCCCCCTCCGCTTTTGCGGCGGGGCGTCTGAGTGCAAACCAAATGGTATATACCAGTTTCACTTAAGCTACAATAATTATAATATATAGAGTTAAATGCCATTTTAGTCCCTGTGGTTTGGGTAATTTTGCCAGTTTAGTCCAAAGGTTTCATTTTTAACCTGTGGGTCCAAAAAGGTTTCACATTTGCCATTTTAGTCCCACTGGGTTAACTTCATCCATTTTTTCTGTTAACGAGAAGGCCGATATGGTCATTTTGTATGTAATTCTGTTAACTAAAAGGGCAATTCAGCCATATAAAATGACCGAATTGGCCTTCTCGTTAACAGAAAAAAACGGATGAAGTTAACCCAGTGGACTAAAATGGCAACTGTGAAACCTTTTTGGACCCACAGGTTAAAAATGAAACCTTTGGACTAAACTGGAAAAATGGCCCAAACCACAGGGACTAAAATGGCATTTAACTCTAATATATATCTTTAACTATTTTTTTATATTTTTAGTTTTTGATTTTTTTATTAAAAATGATTCTCCAAGTATTTATAAGGAGAAGCGCCAAATTTAAAAAAAAAATGATTTATAACATGTTAAGTTAAATTTTTAAAAGTGTTTCCCGGTTCCCCACTTTTTTAGGGTTCCCAAATAAACCTCACACTAATATTTATATAGGGAGCCGCTAAAATGAAAACCACCACCAGTTAAAAAAACTATGAGAACTCCTATCCACCAATTAGATAACGACACGTGTGCACCACTATTTTAAAATCTAAAGGATAATTTAGTAATTTACTCAACATGTCAAATTATCTCTCTCTGTCTTGTCTGTCTTTAAAGTCTGTTGTCACAGACTATATCATCTCACAACTACATCTCACCACTCTCTCAATGTACCAAAACCTGAAATCCCTTCCTCAATCATTTACCGGCACCACCGCTGCCTACATCCGACACCACCATATTAGCAAGTCATCTGCGCTCTCTCTCTATTGTCACGTTTGGGATTTTGTGCAAAAGGGAACAAACCCAAACCAAAACTCAAACCAAACAACACACACACATAACTTAGATATGCTCTCTCTCTCTCTCTCTCTCTCTGTTGCAGTGGTTGATTTTTGCGGCGGTGTGGTGGTGAACGGTGGGTGAAGGGCGGTTGTGGTGGTGGGGTTGATGTCGACGGTGGGTGAAGTGCGGTTTGTGGTGGTGGGGTTGATGTCGACAGTGGGTGAAGGGCGGCGGTGGGGTTGAGGAAAGGTGTTGTAACAGTGATGGTGGTGGGGTTTGACGCCGACGGTGGTGGTCGGTTTTGACGGCGGCGTTTGAGTTCGTCGTATTTTCTATTCACAATGAAGAGAGTGGGTTATGCCGATGGTGGGGTAGAGGTGGGTGATGCCAACGGCTCCGACAGTAGCCGGAGCATCACTTACCGGAGGTGGAGGTCCACGATCATCACTTTCTCTCTCTTGTAGGTTTCTCTCTCTAGAAATGGAGGGTGTTGATTTGTGTTCTTGATTCTGTTGGTATTTTGGTATGTTGGGGGGTTGATTTGTGTTGATTTGTTTTAGATGTTGGGGGATGATCTGTGTTGATTCGTTT
Organism: Helianthus tuberosus; assembly: GCA_030545235.1. NCBI lineage: Eukaryota > Viridiplantae > Streptophyta > Magnoliopsida > Asterales > Asteraceae > Helianthus > Helianthus tuberosus. The sequence goes on from CM060409.1 coordinate 156,376,661, forward strand.
TTGATCTTGGGGGGTGATCTGTGTTGATTTGTGTTTCTCTCTCTAGAAAAATGGTGGGTGTTGATCTGTGTTGATTCGTTTTTTGATGTTGGGGGTTGAGTTGTGTTCTTGATTCTGTTGGTATTTTGGTATGTCGGGGGGTTGATTTGTGTTCTTGATTTCTGTTGATTTGTATTCTTGATTCTGTGGGTTTTGATCTGTTTGGATTGGGCGGTGATAATGCAAAAAAAAAAAAAAAAACGTATATTTTGATCACGATGGCGCGGCAAGGATGGTGGAGGCTAGGTTTGAACCTGCAACCCCACTTTGCAGCCTTTGATTATCGAAAAATCTAAGCCAAACCCCGTTTTTTTCAAGAATCCACTCATTGTTTTGATTTTTGTTGTTGGTTTTTTATATTTTTTCACAGTAGATGATGATAACAATCTATGTGAGACACCTACCGAGTTGTGATTTCTCGGTGAGTTCGTTTTGTGTAAAAAAGTTTTTGTAAAAAAAGTTAAAGCCGTAAACTTTTTAACGTAAAACGTAAACTTTTTAACGTTAAACGTAAAACGTAAACTTTTTAACGTAAAACATAAAATGTAAAACGTAAAACGCGAACTTTTTAACGTAAAACATAAAATGTAAAACGTAAAACATAAAACGTAAACTTTTTAACATAAAACGTAAAACGTAAACTTTGTTTTGTTAAAAAATCTGAATTTAAAATGAGTTTTAATAAAAAAAATTCTGTTTAAAAAAACAACTAATATAATAATACAAAAAAAGCAATAAAAATAATAAATACAAAAAAGCCAAAAAAGAGTAAATTTGCTAAACTGCCCTTTTACATTAAAATATTAAAAACATAATAAGACAAAAAGTCTTTAATATTAATTTTAACTACTTTTAATCTCGTCCATCCATCTTGAAGATCTAATAGTTGTAAAGTGGTTCTCTCGGTTCTCACAACTGGGGTGGGTTTTCATTTTAGCGCCCCCTATATATATATATAGGGTTAGGTTAACGTACAAATGCCCTTATCCTACATTACGTACGCGATCATCTCAGCCGTCAGATCTTCATCCCACATTGAAATCGCATGTTGGTTTTTTGTAACAATTTCGCATGTTGGTTTTTTAACATGCGATTTCATCAAAATTACCACATGCGAAATTGTTACAAAAAACCAACATGCGATTTCATCCAAATTATCACATGCAAAATTGTTACAAAAAACCAACATGCGATTTCATCAAAAATTATCACATGCGATTTCATCCTGCTATTTTATAACATGCGATTTCACCATCGCGTACATAGCGTACGTTAAGCCATTTTTTACAGTACACTTTCTCTCTATATATAGGGTTAGGTTAACGTACAAATGCCCTTATCCTACATTACGTACGCGATCATCTCAGCCGTCAGATCTTCATTCCACATTGAATTCGCATGTTGCTTTTTTGTAACAATTTCGCAAGTTGTTTTTTTAACATGCGATTTCATCAAAATTACCACATGCGAAATTGTTACAAAAAACCAACATGCGATTTCATCAAAATTACCACATGCAAAATTGTTACAAAAAACCAACATGCGATTTCATCAAAAATTATCGCATGCGATTTCATCCTGCTATTTTATAACATGCGATTTCACCATCACGTACATAGCGTACGTTAAGCCATTTTGTACAGTACACTTTCTCTTTTATATATATATATATATATTAAAAACCGGCTTTTCAATTTTGTATTTCGTAACTTATAGTTTTTAAATAATTATTGATCCTACTAATTATAGTGTCAGTATCATACAAATATCGTAACAAATTGAATTGATATTCATCGAAAAACTCTGGTGTAAAAATACTGCTACAACGTATGGACACTGCTACCTAGTTTACTAAATAATATATTATTATTGTTTTCAGATGAATAGACTTAATAAAATACACATTTTTTATTTTAATTTATAGACGTGACTATTATGTTATAAATAGTTTTTGTTTAAAGTTTCTACTATTAGAAAATATAAAAATGTTATCATGAGTTCTTCCAACCATTCTTTATAGAAACAATTGAAATTATAACCATAAATAAAACTGGTGTACCAACAAAAACAATATGCTATTCATATATCCATATATTTTTAAACATGTCCATTTATTAATAAGTTTATATAGGGTTTTATATTTTTTAAACTTACTAAATTATTCCACTATACTTTTATTTATTTCTAGTAAGTTTGATTGTGAGATTTTTTTTTTCAATCAAGTAGCTCTTATGGTATTAAATAACTAATTATTTAATAATATTTTTAATTTATTTATTAATATTTGTGATAAGACTTGATAACACATTTCATGCCCCTATAATGCCCACTTTAACCTTAGGTTTAATTTTGTACTATTTTTTCCTTAAATCTAGGATAAATTTTACTGACTAAATATATAATCGAATTTTTTGACTTTCATTCCTTAGTGATTAGTGATGGACCAAATTGTAAAAGTAGAGAAAGTGATGTGCTCACCTCAAAGAAATCGAAACATGCCTGGCGTTAACATGATGTGGTTTAATAGTATTATATAATGTGTGAAAGAGGTTGATTAATCCTAAAAAAATAAAATATATGTTAAAAGTAACATCACATCAAAACAAAGTCTTCGTCTTATTTTTTTTTGAAAGGTGAACTTCTTAATGGTGACCATTGTCTTCGTCTTATTAAGATATTCTTCAAACCTACTATAAAAATGAAAAAGTCAAACACAACATTAATCATAGTGTGATTAAAATAAACCGATTGAAATAGTATGTGTCATCTTAGTGACTCCGTTACTTAAAAAACAAATTGAAAAAGTCAAAAGCAACATTAATCTTTTTCAAATAAATGTGACTAAATAAATTGTGTTGCTAATGTTAGTTAGCCCACTTGAGCACATCTTCCCTTTCTATTAAAGGAGAGTTTGTAATGTTATAAGAAATGCTTACGTGTCGATCCCTCAAACACGGCAACTAGGATTTTCTTATCTCATTATTACATGAGCTAATTTAATAAAATAATTTCAGTTTAGAAAGGGGAGATGTATGAAGATGTAGGGAATAGGGATCACATTTGGCTTCATATGTCACTTTTGAAATTGAAATTCAAACCTAAATCTCTGCTCTCTCTCCCTTAACCGCCTCATTCATCTCCTCTTTCAGATATTCATATCTGCTCTCTCTATCCCTTTCTACTTCACCCTCTTGGTTTCCTTCGGCCTGCCATGTTTGTGGAAGGGTTTGACACCTATTTTGTGGGTGTTATTGGTCTGGCTTATCTCATCATCTCATCTCTTTGTCTGTATATCACTTCGCTGTGTCTGGTGATGGATTTCTCAGTTTATCTTAGGCTGAAAACAGGCCGATGATGGTGATGACAGAGGCCTGTTTGGGTGTACGATGGTAAACCTTACGTGCTTTGGTTGTGGGAAGTGTTCCGATGGTGACCATGTTGGAAGGTCTTTGAGCTTTATGTTGATAAACCCTAAATCGCCAGAATTAGTGCTGCGATAGTCAGAAGGAAGACCTTTTAGGTTTTTTGATACTAGGCCCAAAATCATTCATTTTGGGGCATGCGTTTGTCGTCTCTTTTAATTAGGGTTCAAAATAATAAACCATAAGTTTGTCATTGGTACACAGGTGGCTATGATGAGTATCAAAATCATGTTAGCATGTCGCCATGGCGTGGCAGCTATGGAGGATTGCAGGTTATTGCCTACAACCCTGTTGCAGCCATGGTGGCTTGGTCCTTTTTCATTCTCTGAGCCTCACAGGTATATTAAATTTTGTTTTGGTGGTTAGTATTTCGTTTTGTTCATGTTGAATTAAGGTTTTTTAAAGTCTTGATTTTACATAAAGTTTGTGCGTTTGACGAATTTTAGGCATAACAGGGGAGGGGGTTAACAAAGTGAGGATTATGAGCTGATAGATGAACTGTTTGGATGTGTTTTAGTACATATTTAAAACTATTAGTCGTTACACACATACATACACACACACACACACACACATATATATATATATATATATATATATATATATATATATATATATATATAGGGTAAGGTTCATGCGAGAACCACCTTTATTGCGAGAACCGCGAGAACCAATGTGAACACAACCTAAAATAGCTAAAAAAACCTAAAAAAAAACCTAAAAAAACCTAACCCCCACCCCCCCAAAAAAAAACCTAAACCCCCCACCCCCCCCCCCCCCCCAAAAAAAAAACCTAACCCCCCCCCCAAGCTAACTCCCCCCCACCCCCCCCCCCCCCAAGCTAAATGCTAAAAACTAAACCCCCCAAAAAACCTAAAAAAAACCTAACCCCCCCCCCCCCCCCAGCTAAAAAGCTAAAAACTAAATCCCAAAAAAACCTAAAAAAATCTAAAAAAAATCTAAAAAAATCAAAAAAAAATCTAAATTTTTTTTTTGATTTTTTAATATTTTTTATGTTAAAATCGCTACTTTTAGAAGCCAAAAAAAAAATTTTTTTTTTTTTAAAAAAAAAAATATTTTTTTAAAATTTTTTTTTTTTGCTACGAAAAGTAGCGATTTTGTTATAAAAAAAAAAAAATTTGTGTTATTTTTAGCTATTTTTAGGCATTTTTGGTTGCGTTCACATTGGTTCTCGCGGTTCTCGCAATAAGAGGTGGTTCCTAACGGATCTTTGTCCTATATATATATATATATATATATATATATATGTAGGTAGGTTTACATTTATCTTGATGAGAAACCGAGATAAAGTTCGGACATAAAGTAGTGGCACCGATATTGGCTTTGTTGATCAACAACTTTAGGTTTTTGTCGGACTTCGTCTGCAAACCGACATATATGACTTTCGAACTCTTTATAAAACTGTAACAGAGTTAATGGAATATTATTGTTTGTAGGTGACCCTTCACACAATCCAGGCTGATTGGCATGAAAACTATGCTGACTCAGCAGGAACATAAACACATTATGAATGGGTTGTTGGAACTGGAGAACACAAATCTAATATATTAGATTTCGAAATTGTTGGATCAAATACAAGGGTTCAAGCCAACAGTCTATATCTCATTGGTTTAAAATCATGTTACATCATGTTAAGGGCATGGAGAACCGACGGACGGTGTAACGAAGTTTCAGTCAAAGTTCATGCATTGAAAGGTCAACAATGTGATCATGACAGACTTGTAGTTGGTGATGGTTATGTTACAATCTCAAGAGGTGAAAGCATTAGAAGGTTCTTTGAGCATGTAGAAGAGGCTGAGGAAGAAGAGGTAGTTAGTTACCTTTTTTGTAATTATTCTTTTAGTCATCTTTTTACTTACATGAATGATGATTCTTATTGATTTGAATGGTTTATTAGGATGAGTATTCAATGGATAAGGATGGGAATGAATTAGATGGAGAATGTTCCCGTCTGCAAAAACACGCGAGGAGTCCCAGACTTGCTCGAGAATTTCTTTTCGATGTTGCAACACTTATTTTTAAGGAACATGTGTTTTAAATTATGCACTACTAGAAAATCTGAAATTTCTTACACCAGTTTTCCTAGGAAATGCGTCACAAAACTGGCTTTTCTACGCATTTATGACAAACACTTGATGTAGGAAAACAGCTCGTAGGAAACCTGTTTTCAACGCATTTCCTACGCAAGTTCCTACACATTTTCTACGAAACTAGTGCGTCACAAATTGCTACGAATCTCCTACAATATATTTAATTATTATCTTTTAGGATTTATTTTTTTTGCTACACATTTCCTACCAAAATAAAAAAACAAAAAAATTAATAAATTTTAATAGAACATTATTTGTGACCCACTTCCTACAAAAAGATTAGAAGTGTTGTTACAAATTTCCTAGGAAACTGAGTATTTTTTGTGACCCACTTCCTACAAATAAATAAGAAGTGTTGTTACAAATTTCCTAAGAAACTGAGTATTTTTTGTGACGCACTTCTGACAAATAAATAAGAAGTGTTGTTACAAATTTATGAGGAAAATGAGTATTGTTTGTAACGGTTTTTTGACGAAACTGAGTATGTTTTGTGACAAATTTCTGACAAAATAAAGAAAAAAGGTCTACTATTTTTGACCGTTTTCCGACAAAACCTATTTATGTTGTGACACATTTCCAACCACCTAATTTATTAAATAAAAAAACTGCAAAAAAATAAATAATATTTCTACATTTTTCTGGCGAAAAATTCCAGAAATAATCTGCAATACCATACCAAAAACCTGTTTTACAAAATTCACCGAAGTTACAATGGCATAAATTCAAAAATCATGCGTTACAACGCAAGTTCCAATATGTTTAAACCGTAAACTAATACAATTCAACGTAATTCCAAAAAGATATCAAAAACTACAACTAATTAGAGGGAGGACGCCAATTCTTCATAAACTCTTGAAGTTGTTTTTGAAGTTCTTCCCTTTCTTTCCTTTCTTCGTCAAGACGAGTTGCAAGTAGATCCCTTTCTTCTTCAAGACGAGATACAATTAGATTCCTTTCTTCTTCAACCCGAGCTTCAAGATCAACCATTCGGGTTCGCATAACTTGAGCCTAAAAAGTTGTTAAAATATATATAGTTATAATTAGTAAATACATTATATAAAGAAATGTTTTGAGGCAAAAGAAAAGGTGTTTATTAGTTTGATTTCCAAAGATAATAATGCATGCATAGATTCTATATACATACATTCACGGTTTGGTAAAACCGCGAACCAAACCGTTAGATCTTGCAAAACACAATCATCCCAATGGGTCGGCTTAGTGAGATCTTAGTATGTGAAAATTGAACTATCAAATGGTTGGGTCGGCTTAGTGACAAGAACCAACATTTTTAACATTTAGTAATACCAAATCGTAATAAAGATACCTCTTCTTGAGACCGTTGGTACTCTACTTGTGATGGTTCAGGCCCGACAGAAAAAGATGTCCCGGTCACCAAGTAATGTAGATCCGAAGATCCTATCCCGTATACATGACGCGTGCGACCTTCTCCAATCACACGTGCCCACACCTCAGGGTCATCTGGATACTCCCTGAAGTTCGGCCCGTAAACATTTTCCATCGCACTCAAATAATCCCCCTACAATTTATCAAAACAACGTGATGGTAACTGCAATAGATACGGAAATTATATAAAAATAATACGATCATTTACATATTCCTCCTACTAGCTAAGATCATTTACATATTCCTCCATACGTCCATAGTACGTTACGTACATTTATTATTTAAAATAAGAATAATTATATAGGTTGTTTCTTACACATTTATGACAAATCCTTAAATGTCGTAAGAAATGTGTCACAACTTGCAATGGATTTAAGCATTTTGTCATAAATGCGTAGGAAATTGTATTCATACTTGTCACAAGTTGTGACGGAATTCCGACGGATGGTTTAAGTTAATTAAAAAATAAATATTCCGTCATAAATGTGTAGGAAAAGATATTATTTCCCCTTATTTTTTTTGCTTATATAAATATTTATTCGGTAAAAAATAATAATTAACCTTTTGTAGATTATTTCCTACAGATTTATGACGCAACTGTCAATTAATTAGAGTTTTCTTATTTTTCGTAATAAATGTGTAGGAAACGATATCATTTTCCCTTATTTTTTTTTGTTTTGTAGGTTATTTCCAATAGATTTGTTACGCAACTGTCAATTAATTAGGGTTTTCTTATTTTTCGTCATGGATGCATCAAAAATTTGTAACAAAATCTTGAAATTTTTTTTTGTAGGAAATTCGTCATAACAGTGTAGTAATCTGTGACGAAAAAAATTGTGTAGGAAATTTCGGCTTGCATATATATAAATACACACACAGATACATTAAATACATACATACATACATACCTACCTACATACATACTGTACGTACGTACGTACAGTACCTACAGTACGTACAGTACCTACAGTACGTACAGTACGTACAGTACGTACAGTACATACATACATACATACATACATACATACATACATACATACATACATACATACATACATACATACACATATGATCACAAATATAATCACATCCACATACACATATAGATACAAACATGCATACACATACATACATACATACATACATACATACATACATACATACATACATACATACATACATACATACATACATACATACATACATATTGTACGTACGTACGTACGTACGTACATACACATATAATCACAAATATAATCACATCCACATACACATACACATATAGATACTAACATGCATACACATACACATACATACATACATACATACCCACATACACAAATACATATATAATACTCACATTATACTCATATCCATACGTCCATAGTACGTTACGTACATTTATTATTTAAAATAAGAATAATTATATAGGTTGTTTCTTACACATTTATGACAAATCCTTAAATGTCGTAAGAAATGTGTCACAACTTGCAATGGATTTAAGCATTTTGTCATAAATGCGTAGGAAATTGTATTCATACATGGATTGTTTCCTATGCCTTTGTGACAAATATATTTAAAAATAAGCATTTTGTCATAAATGTATAGGAATATGTTTATTTTATAATTATTATATACTAGTTTTATTATTATTTAACCTTTTGTTGATTATTTGTGAGAGATCTATGACGTAACTGTCAATTAATTACGATTTTCTTATTTTTTTGTCAAAAACTTGTCACAAGTTGTGACGGAATTCCGACGGATGGTTTAAGTTAATTAAAAAATAAATATTCCGTCATAAATGTGTAGGAAAAGATATTATTTCCCCTTATTTTTTTTTTGCTTATATAAATATTTATTCGGTAAAAAATAATAATTAACCTTTTGTAGATTATTTCCTACAGATTTATGACGCAACTGTCAATTAATTAGAGTTTTCTTATTTTTCGTCATAAATGTGTAGGAAACGATATCATTTTCCCTTATTTTTTTTGTTTTGTAGGTTATTTCCAATAGATTTGTTACGCAACTGTCAATTAATTAGGGTTTTATTATTTTTCGTCATGGATGCATCAAAAATTTGTAACAAAATCTTGAATTTTTTTTTTGTAGGAAATTCGTCATAACAGTGTAGTAATCTGTGACGAAAAAAATTGCGTAGGAAATTTCCGTAGGAAATTGTCCCTTTTTCTAGTAGTGATGATGAAATAATTTATATATATATACATATATATATTTTCTTTTGTTATCAGGGATTTGCTTCTTCAACCATTCTACTTGCCTTATTGTTGCAAGAAAACCGTTAATCATGCGACAAACTGCCTTTTTGCGGCAGAGTAGTAGCGGCGACCCTCCAACCGGCGAAACGTTTTCTTAACCAGAGTAATAGATCAAAAAGTTTTCTTGTAAGTTGACCTTCTAGATTGTGAGCTATTGGAGATGAATACTAAACACAACAAATGATGGAATTACATTTACCTTCACATAAGAATCATGAATTTGTGAAGTCATTCTAGGTTTCCATAGCCAATTTTGAATTCCAAGTTTCCCTTATCAACAGTTGGTGTTTCAAGGTTTCGTTTGACGATTTATCTGAACGGTTGTCCAATTTCGAAACCCACCAGTAACTGCAACCATCACAAACCCAATTGTTCCTTGCGAAACACCCCAAACTGCGTTGATTTGATGAGAAATATCTATCTGTAAGTAGAAAAATTCTCCGTTTGCTTGCTAACTATGTAATTGACTCAACGGAACCCTAGGTCGATCCTTCGCTTGCTTAGCTTTGTATCTGTAAGTAGAAAAATCGAATAATTTGATTTGATGAGAAATAGCTATCTGTCAGTATTCATTTTTGTTTGATGATGGAGTCGTTTCGGTCAGTGAATTATTGCTTCAGATTTTTAGATTTTTACAGAAGGTAACAACGTGGTGAAGTTATTATGGATCAAGAATGTAAATTATGGAAGACATCTGTTGCAATAATATGAGTTTGAGCAAATAGGTACGCAAAATTGTTGTTTCAAGTTTTAATCGTTGTTTTGATTCCCATTATTTACATTATATGTACCATCGTGGTTTCTTAAAAGGCTGCAAATTGGGTGGTCGGGTAACGAGTCAGAACGTATGGGTTTGAAACGGGTTGAGTTCACCCCAAACACTTCTAATCTGGTATGTATAATATTTTGTAAATGATTTCTCTATCAATATGATGGGATTCATAGCCAACAACACGAGTTAGTTTGTTTTTTTTCCTCTTTAGGGATGGATCACATTGATGCGATGCATAGTGATTATTGTGGTTGTAATTTTCAATCATTGATACGAATAGGGAAATTATTTTAAGGATAGTCAAGGAGGTGTTACGAAGAAAGACAAATAGAAACTGGTCCAATTCCTGTTTTATCTTTTGTTGACATAGTGTGAAAAACATAGACTAATTTTGGATATAAGCGGATAAAGACCTTTTGAGTATGGCAGTTAATTCTAACTTTGAAGGTTAGTCTGTGGATATATGTTGCGAATCATTTTGTGTAATCTTTGATCGGTTTATGTACATTGGTGGTTTTTATAGTCACTTGAATTCTAGAGTATCTCTTACTTCATATATATACAGTAAGGCCTTTTTTATTATTGATTCATGTGTTGAAGTGGTTGCCCTTTTGAATCTATATATTGCATTTATGTCCCACTTCACTACACCGTTATTTGAGTAGCCAACAAACGTCACTTCTCAGTACATGTGTCTCACAGATGCATACACCTTTTGTCTCAAGTGAAGGACAACCTTGAGTTTTTTTATATCTATGTACTACTAAGATAATTACATGAAGCTGTGATATATAGAGTACTTTAGTTTTTAAGTAATTTGTACAAACAATTATGGTTGGCGGGGGGCTATGGTTGAGTTAATCTGCAGCTTCTTTGTTGAATCATGGATAGGGGTATTCAAGTATCATGGCCCTCAGCCATGTGCAAGGCCTAAATAGGTAAAAAAAGTTACTGGTAGTGCGTGTCTTTCTCTTAATAATTACATTTTAGTTTTCTTTTTTTGCGGTATTACCTTACTATGTTACTATTTTATGATCATGTGTTGGCGTTGGTTTCATCGTTTTAGATCAAATGACTTCATTTGCGATGATCTTGTAGAGATGTCTTGGATGGATTGGTATTTAGTTCTGTTTTCTTTAAGTAAAATTATGTGATTTTGTTTAATTTGTGTCTATACCTTATTCCATTTCTAAGGTCTCCACCTATACTAAATATATACGGTTTCTTTTGGCAGAAATTTTCCGTTTTTATTCATATAATTGGTGTTTTTTGGTTTTCCGGCGGGCAGAGCTTCAGTATACGTTGGAAGTTTCTGGTTGATAACAACGTTTGTTTGTTATAAATTAAATTCAAAACATGGTTGGGATCAGTTGCTTCATTGTGCATTAACAAATATTATTAACTGAGTACAAGGACAAATAGAAATGAGTTGCTTTGGGTTATTATTGATCTCAAGCAGGTTGGTTGGCTTGAAAGTGACCCTAAGCATCTTTAAATGCTTATGATATTTTGTGATGACATAAGATATAGAGAAAAATGTCCGGATAGTCCCTGTGGATTCGCCTTTTTTCATCTATAGTCCCCAAATTTCTAAAATTACCTGAATAGTCCCCAAGTTTTCAATTTTTGTTCCTGGATAGTCCCTGTGCCTAACATCAGTTAGTTTTATCAGTTAAAAGGGTGTGACATGACAAAAATACCCTTTCCTTAAAAGGCCAAACCATAGGGACTATCCGGGCATCTTCTTCATTTTTATTTATAAAACCCCACCACCACGTGAAGGGCGACAACATTCTGCTCAAATCTGAATAGAGCCGACAGCCGTGCCGCCGCCGGTCTTCGCCGCGCAGAACCACCGTCGTTGTCGTCGTCCTCTTTGCCACCCCCTGAAAACAGCCACTGACTGGCCAGAGTATCACGAATCTCAAAAGAAGAAGGAAAAATCTTAGAGAAAAAGGGGAGTGTTGAACGGTTTACACGTTTACCACCGCTGCCGGTGCGGCTGCTGCCGTCGTTAACCCTCCTCCGTCGTTCCTCTTTCCCTGATGCGCTCTCTCTCTCTATCTCTCCTCGCTCTCCTGCGTTGCCGTCGTGCGCCACCACCAAGCAATGGTGGTGGTGGCCGGCCGATGATTTAGAGAGGTAAGTGGGTGTTGTGTGGTGGAGAGGTTGGGGGTGTTTTGCCTGTAAAAGGATTACCGGCAGCCGGCCAGAGGCACTCCGGTCGCTGGATCAGAAGAACGAGGGGGAGAGGAGAAAAGGGGGTGTGCGGCTGATGTTGTTCTGGTATGGAAGATGAAAGGGGAACGAGAGATGGAGAGTGATTGTGGCGGTGATGGTGGAGGGTGGAGGAGGGTGATGGTGAGTGGAGGTTGAAGATGAAGTGTGGTGGTGGGGTTTTATAAATAAAAATGAAGAAGATGCCCGGATAGTCTCTATGGTTTGGCCTTTTAAGGAAAGGGTATTTTTGTCATTTCACACCCTCTTAACAGAGAAAACAAACTGAAGTTAGGCACAGGGACTATCCGGGAACAAAAATTGAAAACTTGGGGACTATTCAGGTAATTTTAGAAAGTTGGGGACTATAGGTGAAAAAAGACGAAACCACAGGGACTATCCGAGCATTTTTCTCTAAGATATATTTTATTGTTGGAAAAATGTATAGTAATTCATTGTTTAATAAAATGTGGTATGTAAAATTTCTAAAAACTACTCCTGTTTTACACGGGTTTTACATCTAGCACTATTTAAGGGGAGGTGGAGAGGTCTCGGATTCAAACTTTGAGAAAAAATATTAGCCATTAAAAAATAAAATAAGTTGTGTTAGAAAGCCTCCCCAACCAAAAATTTTAAAGTCTTTTAAATTTACAAGGTTACCTAAACCTTTAAACTGGACACAACATTTAGTTAGCTGTTAAGGGTGACAAATTTCTGGCACAGCTGCGAAACAAAAATAATTTGGTTTTATGCTTTCATATATATTTAACGGTTTAATAAATGGATTGCGCTCAGGATGACTGGTTTGGTTAAATCAATCATGTTCGGTTGTCCTGTTTGACTAAAATGGTCAACCCCCCAACTCATACATGATACAAGCTCCCTAGTGCGCGCGATTAACACGTTTACAACTTTGTTCCTAACTGATAATTAACTCCTAAACCCTTTTAACACGTTTAGATTAACAGGTTAATGAGTTACACAGTTTAACTTTTAAGTGTGCCCATGATTGGAAATTTTTGATAGAAATAAATATGTGACTCGTGTTCGATTTAACAATTCAACCTGAAAACCATCCACTCGAAATAATTAACCCATAATGTGAAGTTATGCAATCTGCATAGAGTACTCGAAATGGTTGACTTTTGCCCAACATGAAACATTAAATAATTTACACATTTTGTCTCCAAATCACATGTTATTTATATTGTGTTGTGACTTTCTTTCTGCGTCAAAACTAAAGAACAAAGGGTCAACGGATATAGCCATTCAAAAGATTAACAATATACGTACGTATCAACGAAGAAAAGATAGACAACCCAGGTGCAAACATGTATACTAACTAGATGTCCTTAACAATATGAAAACGGTGTTTATGCTTGCATATAAATCTACAGTGAAATCTAACGGTGAACTCCAGTTTCAGTTGAATACGAATTGTTCCTTTAGCTGATTCATCCTGCAGCTTCAATAAACCAGGCAACCCAGATGCAAACATGTGAACATTAGCTTCCGTAGGGTTCGATTTGTGCTGGTAGAATCCTGAATCTATGCTACTTGCAACATAAATAGGTTTATCTACCTTTGGATCAGTATAAAACAATGTGATGTTGAGATCATCATATGAAACTGTTGCCAGTTTATTGCGGTTTTTGAAGGTGAGATTTAAGTTAATCGACTGCTTCATTTCTTCGGTTGCTGATTTGGGGAGGTCGTGTTTGGTATCGACTTCGGGTGTAAGAGAATATTTGCATGCGGTTACAAGAACAAGTACTAGATACAAAATCAGAAAACTAACATAGGAAAGATAGAAATAAACTTTGGTTTTTCTAGGTAAAGTAACACTTGGCTCATTAACCGAGTCATGGTCCTTTGAGACCTTGAATTTATGATTATCACCATAAAGACCAGTTTCAATATCACCAGATGATCCTTCAACGATTGCGCTTATGATTGGTGACACATATGTGGCGGTCTTACGAATCCTACTCACTAAACGGAATATTCGACTATTGAATCCCATTAGTGTCAATGAGAAAGAAAGAGACTGTGTTTGTGTACTGGAGTCTTTTTTCCAAAATAGGCTAGCTTGATTCTATTCAAAATTTGTGACACATCAGTTTTGTGAAGTATGGAACTCCAACGTTTCTTTTCAATTTATAACTAATGTTGGATACATGCACGTGTTGGCCTATTCAATATTGTTGAAATGGTCACAAATAAACGATGAAATGGTCACAACTGGAAGACGTACAAGTGCATGAACTAGTGGAATAAAAAGAACTACAAGTGCATATACTAGTGGAGAAGGCGAGAACGAATATTTTAAGCAACTGTTACTAGAATAATGAATGATAAAAACACCTCGGGACACATTCTCTTCAGTACTTTTTTTCTCAACATATCTTTAGGAAGTCCATCGTTGAGGAAATTATTAATAGGAGTTCCTTCAGTCCATTGGTGATACTACGCTATTTGGAAAACATGTTGTAAGTAAAAATTTTACCTACGGTGTTTGATTACCAATAGATCACCGATGAATTACTGACAATTAACTTACTAATGGGTTACCAACAAGCCCTATCATTGACGGTGGTCTTACCAACAAATTACTTGCGGCTTGTTTCTGGAAATCAAAAACATACAAAATCGATAATGATTAATGTAAAATAAACATATAGACTAATTATCTGTTGGATTCAGGCCCCTCAACACACTAGCTATACACTCAAAATAACTCACGAATGTATGTATGTAATATATGGAGTAAATGAAGATGAAAGCTTCTGTTACGATTAGAAAAGGGTACAATATTTGATAAAGCCAATGGCTTTAAATAGCCATACAAGATTACAACGTGAGAAATTGAAATAACAATAAAATAACTTATCTACCTAAAGAACCGGTAAACTTGGAGACCCACTCTTCTACCAACGTGCACCAATTAAATAGGTCACACCAAATACCAAGTCCCCCTACTTAAACTATTAATATAATCCAAATATAAACCAATAAATGCTTCATGGTTCCAAGTTTGCTGCCATGCATACACTCACGTGACCACTTGAAACTCAAGTTTATTTCATGCAAACTTGAACCTTGCATGATCCTTAGCCGTGACCCGATAACGTGTCGAACCAATGACCCGCGAACAAACCCGAGTAAACCCAACAATCACCCCCTTAATCGGTGTTTGTTCACGCCTTCACCGCAACACCGAATCACCTCGGTTTCGAACTACTATGACATCTAACGGACACCCGATCTTCACCTCGATCACGTCCAATGTCTCGGTTCAACCCGAATAAAAACACCACGCCCGTAACATGGCATAACGTTGGAACACCGTTCATTCACATCTTGACTTATCACGGATCAACGATCTACCACGGCCACATCCAAAGCCACCCGATTGAACTCCAACGCCATAATGTCACCCCGTGTTATTTTTTTTTCTCTAACCATACCTTTTTCCGATCAACCTTATTCAAGAGGCTCTCCACCGACAAAGAAAACAAGCCACCCGCTTCTTCCGTTTTCTCACATTGCCAAACGAGACGAATCCAAAGCCACCTGCTTTGACGGATCCATTATGCCCGCTTTTCACGCACTACGCCGGTCTCCTCTTATCACGAACAATCTGATCAAGGCTTTCGCAAAACATTATGCTGTTGTCACCGTTGTATAACAGTTGCGCAAACCCACAACTAACATCCGAACAACCTTGAACCTTCTTTTGATCACTACTAACAGCCACGGAACACAAGTGTTTATCACCGGTCACCCCCGTCGTCTTAACCGGTACGTCTACCACAACAACGGCCGACCGAAACACCTTAACGCGTCCGTCTTCAGATGTTAAACGATCCGAAAACAGCCACCTGCCGTCTCGAACCTTCTTCTACGCTGCCCCTCCACCGACCGACACACCGCCGGCGACGGAGGCTTCCTCCAATCTTCAAACCCGCTTCTCGAGCCCTAGGCTCTGATACCAAATGTTGGATTCAGGCCCCTCAACACACTAGCTATACACTCAAAATAACTCACGAATGTATGTATGTAATATATGGAGTAAATGAAGATGAAAGCTTCTGTTACGATTAGAAAAGGGTACAATATTTGATAAAGCCAATGGCTTTAAATAGCCATACAAGATTACAACGTGAGAAATTGAAATAACAATAAAATAACTTATCTACCTAAAGAACCGGTAAACTTGGAGACCCACTCTTCTACCAACGTGCACCAATTAAATAGGTCACACCAAATACCAAGTCCCCCCTACTTAAACTATTAATATAATCCCAAATATAAACCAATAAATGCTTCATGGTTCCAAGTTTGCTGCCATGCATACACTCACGTGACCACTTGAAACTCAAGTTTATTTCATGCAAACTTGAACCTTGCATGATCCTTATCCGTGACCCGATAACGTGTCGAACCAATGACCCGCGAACAAACCCGAGTAAACCCAACATTATCTAGCTAGAATGGGCGGAGGATAGTCTGTATTAGTACTTGGGTAGGGCTGGATATCAATATATATATATTGTATTTTGAAGTAACTGATTAATCCAATCACACTGTATAACAAAAGAAAAGATGAGAAACTCATTTGTAGAAATTTCAGTAGAATAATGAGTGTAAGTCATAACAATTCCATTAATTGTTTTAATCCACTATTGTATAAAAACATTGTCATTCTAAATTTCAACAAATTCATTTGATTATCCTAAATCATGCGTAAGAACGGTTTTGCTCCAATAGTTTAAAAATAGCTATTTTCCTCCCTGATCTTTCGAGTTTGTCGCCAGTTTTCTCCATGGCTCTAACTCAGTTAAAACGTTCAATTAAAAGTAGGGGTATTTCGGTAGTTTACTCCCTGGCTCTAACTCAAATAAAATGTCTAGTTAAAAGTCACGGTAGTCGTGATCGGCAGGTGGTAGTTGCATGTGGTGGTATATAGTTGTGGATGGTGGTGGCCGGTAGAATGAGTGGTTGGAAAGATGGGGGAATCAGAAAAGAATTACTTTTATACATGTAAATAAACAAGTTGTAAGTTTATTTAGGTGAAAAGACTTACATGCCCTTGCTTTTATCTATAAAATTACCAAAATACCCTTTTAGTTAATGAATTTTTTTGGATTGAGTTAGAGGCGGGGGAGCAAAATGACGATAAGTTAGAAAAATAAGGGAGGAAAATGGCTATTTTTAAACTATTAGTGCAAAACTGTTAAAATGACCAAATTACAGGGAGTAAAATGGAAGTTAACTCTTTATTTTTTGATAAAAAACATTACTACATTAGTGAGTATGTACACTGTCCTAATACTGTAAGCTAAGAGGGGTCTAGAAATTTACATGATTGTGGTTAACTACTTTGTGCTAGAGTGTTTAGGCTAGGAAAAGCGTCACACGATTTGGATTTCAAACTGTGACAAACGGCACTTTCCGATAACTTTCGTGGAATTAATCAATTGTTTATATGCTGCAATTATGTATTTTAAACGTCAATATAGCATGCTACATGTCATACATTTAGAAATATCGCAAGATACATCTTGATCATGCATGTCATTCATTTTATTCGTCGCATTTCGAAACAATTACAACAATGCACTGAAACAACTAGTAGACTTACCGGTTAGACTAGCTGTGTCAGCACAACTCCGGTACTCTGCTAAACGATAGACTTAGGACCTATATTTAAGTCCAACATAAAAAATATATCAAATCTCAAGTGGGAAAACTAGTATATTCATCAATGCCTTCCGGAAAATACACTAGCTCTAAAAATGCCCGATTTAGGCCATAAATAACAATTTGTCCACAAAATTCAGCATTTACTAGTTTATACAATATTCAAAAATAATGTTCAACGTCATAAACCACACATAAAGTATCGGGAATATCATCTAAGTACCTAAACACATCATACCACACAAATTACATAAGTTGTTCTTTTAACAATCCGATAATGAAGCAAGGGTCCGAACACGAACTAGACTTAAAATATAAACTAGTTGACATTGTTTAACTATGTAAAGCTAGTTAAATTCGATCTTTATGTGTATCGAAATGTCCAAAATTATACCATCCCACTCAACATGTACACTATACTCAACATCTAAACACTATTAAACACTTAACAAATATTTAAGCATGCAAGACCCCCCAGACATACTCCATGGCTGTTCACCACCATGTGGGCCCCCTCCGTTCACTTAATTAATCACATGGGCTTAATCTTGGTCAAGGAAGTCAAAGATGCCATCTAATTACTGTTGGTGCACTTGTGTCTGTACTTTGTCTGTATTTAGTCTTGATACAAAACGATGTCTTTGATGTAAGATTGATGTAAGTTTGACCAAGTCAACCATCCTCCGGTTTGACTTGGCCAAACAGTTAGACAATGGTTGAAAGATGTTTGGGTCGAAGGATGTGTCATCGAAGGATAGTTTAGATCCTTCGATGAGCTCGAAAGATAACCTTCAAAGGATAGACCACGAAGGATATCATCCTTCGTGGTATATGTGATCCTTCGATGGGTTCATGGTCGACAGATGATCTTACGATCAGTCTGTCTGATCCTTCGACCAGACATGCTGTGTTCGGGTATATATACCCATGTTGTGTGTTCACTTCACGAGAGTTGTAGTGTTCGAAAGTTAGACAAAAGTTAGACATATTGAGAGCATTCTGTTCAGAACACACACACACGAGAGTTAGAGAGAGTTTGCAAAACACATTTGTAAACCTTGTGCTTGTAACCGTCTTTCATAGTATTAATACAAGAGGTGTTAATCGTTGAAGTTTGTGTGTTGTGTTTGTGCTTGTGCTATCTCGGTTTGCATGCTAGCTTGGATTCCGCACTCGCTAGTGTGTTAGACATAACAAGGAATAGGTTAAACCTCAACCTCCGAGGGACCTACAAGTGGTATCAGAGCCGTGGCTCTTTTCCTTGTTAAAAACCGGGTTTATACAAGTCTTTGGAGTGTTTGGATAAAACTCACTGTTTTAGCATACGTTTTTAACTGATCTTCTCGCTTTTCTTGACGTTAAAACGGTTCTAAACTTACCGGGTGTGCTAATAGACGGGTTGGGTAACTTGAAAACTTGCTTTTAAGTTGTTTTGGTCATTTCCGGCCAAATTCCGGCTTACTCCGGTAACCGGTTTCTGGGTTGAACCTTCTGTTTTTAGCAATATTTTATTGGTTCAAAATCTGATTTTGGCAGAAAATCATGGTCTGACCAAACCTCTGCCGAAAGATTTCACCAACCCATCACCTTTTTCACCAACCTGTCACTCTTTGTCAACTGTGTCAGAGCAGTTCGAAAGATATCCTTCGAAGTCGAAAGATCATCTTTCGATCAGTGGAGGTTCGATAGATAATCATCCTTCGAACCAAGGAATCATTTCGAAGGATACATCTTTCGTTTTATTGCTTTTATTCGAAAGACCAAGATCCTTCGATAGGGGAGTCTTTCGAAATCATTGTTCGAAACTCAACAGTGATCTTTCGAACACTGTTGATCCTTCGAACAAGTGTTGATCCTTCGATCCCAGGTTGTTTATGTTTAACAAGTTTGTGATTTTCAGGTATTATTATTCTTGATCAAAAATGAATTCGATGTGGGGTGTTCCGGTAAATGCAGAGATGTATTTTGGTACTCCGGCTCCGGATTCGGGTTCGCAAGCTAATGCTACATCTACCGGTCAATGGGCATTTGTATCAAATCAAGCTCCAAGTGTTCAAAGCATTTTGCTAAGCGAAAGTGAAACGGGAAGTTTGAATAGGCCTCCAAAGTTGATGCACTTAAGTGAATATCCGGGATGGTTTGATAGATTTCATACATACGTCCTTGGTCAAAATACAGAATTGTGGTTGCGGTTCATCACAGATTTTCATCAAACGATAGAGGTTGCCGCTTCATCTGCTACTACGTTTGCTGATCTTACGGAAGATCAGAAGAAGGTCTATGACTTAGAAAAGAAAGCATATGCCATTCTTACTCAGGCGTTAAGCAAAGACATTTATCATCAATTTGTCAGTTTCAAGACAACGAAGAAGTTGTGGGACGCATTGAAGATAAGGGGCGTAGGAAATGAAGCGACACGTCAATTAAGAAAAGATCTACTAAGGAAAGAGTTTGATGGTTTTATTTGTATGCAGAATGAATCTTTAGGAGATTTGACAAGTCGATTTAATCATTTGCTGACTGAATTGGCAAATATTGGGGTTGTAACAACTTCAGCAGAGATAGTGAAGAAGTTTGCAGATGCACTGCCACCTCAATGGAATAATTTCTTAGAAATTATGAAGTACAATGGCACCTTGGATACAACAAGCTTCAGTGACTTTGCTCAACTCCTGGAAAACAAGAATCAGGAAGAAACTCTTAAGGCAAAAAGAGTTCCAGTGCCACAAAATCCTGAAATTTATTACGGAACTTCTAGCACTTCTACAAAACCTTCTTCACACGCTCCAATTCAAACAGCATTTGTGTCTAGCACTAGCTTGTATGGCACTCCTCCTCCAACAACAGACATGTATGGAAAT
Source organism: Helianthus tuberosus (assembly GCA_030545235.1). Lineage (NCBI taxonomy): Eukaryota > Viridiplantae > Streptophyta > Magnoliopsida > Asterales > Asteraceae > Helianthus > Helianthus tuberosus. The sequence goes on from CM060409.1 coordinate 156,397,472, forward strand.
CCGCTTAGTCCAGTCCCTCAACCAGTACCACAACAGCAAGCATGTTATGGAAGCACATCATCTGCTGGTCAACAATCAAAGCCAAATACAGTACGGCTCGACACCTCAAGCTTTTCGAAAGTCAGTGTGGAAGTAGCAAAGGAACACATGGAGCTGCTAAACACTTTGGTGAGCGCATACTGTGGATTAGTGGAAGGTCAGATTGGTAACATTAATCTGACACAAGAAGACTATCAGCAGATCGATAAAGAGGAGATGGAGATGATGGACATCAAGTGGGCCTTTGCCAGTGCTGTTAGGCGAGCAAAGGATTTCATGGAAAGAACTGGCAGAACCAGCTTGGAAAGCAAGAAAGACACCAAGTATGGGTTTGATAAGCAGGCTGTTAAGTGCTTCAATTGTGGTGAACGTGGTCATTTCAAACGTGAGTGTACGAGGCCATCTCAACATGGAAACCAAAATCCCTTCGGAGGTCAAGGCAACCCGCAGAATCAGAACAGGAACAATGTTCGTACATTGGTGCCTGTCAACAACCAGAGTCAAGCGGGACCATCTAATGCCAACCAGGCACTTGTGGTTCAAGTAGATGAAGGTTGTGATTGGTCAATCCAGTTGGGAAATGATGCTCCAGATGGAACAGCGTGTTTTGCTGAAGTCGTTAAGGATTTAAATCACGCCAGTGGTGGAGAATCTTCCACCAATGGTGATGAATCTTCTGAGGATGAAGACAATTCTGGCTATAGTGGAAGCTCAGATGAAGAATCCTCCACTTCAGGCAATGATCAGGTGGATGAGACATCAACTGCGTCATTTAATGCAGATATTGATGAGCTATTGGAAGAAGCTGCAGCAGGAATTCAAAGAAGATCTATTTTGGTGGATCAAGCTGCTTATTCTTCGTATTCTCTCCATTCAGCCTTTATGGCTAATGTCGACAGTTCATCAAGTCAGGTATGTGTCGATGAACCCACTGCTGATATCTGTGATAATTGTGATAGATTGCATGTTAAATGTGCTGATTTGGATGCAAACATGTCTGAGTTGCAAGGCAAACATGATGCTTTACAAGCTAGTTTGTTTGACTTGCAAGACAAACATGCTTCGTTGAATGATAAGTGGTGTGAATTGCAAAGCAAACACGAGGCTTTGCAAGAGAAGTATGATGTGACATTCATTCACAACCAGAAGTTGACCGTTGATCTTTCCAAATGCACAGAAGCCAACATGTTTTATGAAAACCATGAAAAGGAATTTAAGTCAATGATTGAAACGTTAAAGAAAGATAAAACAGAGCTGACAAAAATGGTTTCCAGAAAACAAACTGACATTAACCTTTATATAACTCGTCTTGAGGTAATGCAAAAGGAAATGGCTTGTGTCAAAACTGAAAGTGAGGCGATCCGACTCAAGTTAGACAGTTATTTGAGCTCTAGCTATGTGTTGGATCACATCATTGACGTTCAGAAAGAGAAACGGGATGTCACATGCATAGGTTATAAGAAATGTCCACCACCCGTGAGAAACAATTTTGATGCACTGCCTGATGAGGAGTATAGAACTCACTTTGAACCATCTGTTCCTCTAGATGTTAATGAATTTGCTACAGGACTCGGATACAAGAAAGAAGTATCGTCAGATTCAGATATGTCAGCAGATACTTTTGTAACTGCTGAACAGAATCAGGATCCTCCAGTTGTGATTGAGGATGCTGATTCTTCTGATGTTGAGTCTGATGATACTGATTCAGCAAAGTCTGATGCGGTGATAAACGAAGAGGACATACCTCTTGAGAATCATATTCTGTGTGATCCCCCTGCAAAACCCGCTAAGACTGTTGCAATCGAATCCTCGTCTGAGAAAGAGTCGGAGAGTGTGGATTTGCTGTACACTCTTGTTGGTGATAATAAAATTTATTCAGACAAAGATTTTCCTATTAAGAATGTTAATCAATCGTTAATCAGTAAAGTCTTTGAAAATTCAACAAGTAAGTTTTTAGGAAAGACAGGATCACGTGTTACAGTAACACAGTGCCCTCCTATCCCAAAGGCCGAAATTCGAAAACAATATGGCAATCAGAAATTACCAACAGTGCAAAAACAGCAAAATCATGCCAAACCAAAAGGTAAGATACCGGCTCAAGGTCAAAGAAAGCCGAATCAGAAGAAGAAAAAAGATGTGAACTTTGTGAAATCCAAGGGAACGGACAAAATTGCAACATTTGAAAATCAATCTAACTTAGATTTTGTCAAGAAAGCAACTGTGATGAAGAGAAATGAACCAAGTAGTTCAAAACCTAGTACCTCGGGATCACAAAGTTCATCATCGGCAAGACGATCACATGATACTTCGGGGTTTGTTGAACGAAGATCATGTTTTGAATGTGGTACAATTGGGCATATCATTCGAAACTGCCCGTATCTTCATAAATTAAAATCCAAAGAAGATGATCCCCGTGAACGCAATCACCAAAAGCGATCTGTTTCTGTAAAACAAGATCCCCGACTTGTAAGAGAAAGGGAAAAGAAACAGAAACGCCAACAAGTCAAGGTGGTTGAAAAGGCACTTAAAAATGAAGTGGTTCAAAAACAAACGGTTCCAGTTAAACCAGAAAGTTCAAAATTTCCAAAAACTTCAAACAATCACGAAGTTAAATTTTCAAACAATCAAACTGGTAAATTTCAACAGACATGGAAACCTAAAATAACCACAAATTCAGGGGGACCATCACAATTTTCGAATCATCAAAGAATAGAGGTTATTGTTGTTGATGAAAATGGAAGACCCAAGACCACAATGGCTTGGGTCCCCATCTCCAACTAATTATGTGAGTTCATGTGCAGGGTGTTCCAGGAGGAACTATCAGTAGTCATTGGATTGTTGATAGTGGGGCATCCAGGCACATGACAGGCGACATGAAGCTTCTCTACGACGTCAAATCTATTAGAGGAGGTTATGTTGCTTTTGCTGGAGATAAAGGCGGATATATTACGGGTGAAGGAATGATTTCCAACGGGGTTGTTAGCTTTGATAAGATCAACTTCGTACAACAACTTGATCACAATCTTCTTAGTGTTTCTCAAATTTGTGATAAGCAGTTCTCAGTACACTTTGATGCAAATGGATGTTATGTGCTGAAACCCGGCTTTAAAATTCCAAAAGAATGGATTCTCTTGTCGGCTCCAAGGATAAATGATTTGTATGTCCTTGATATGAGCCAAGCTATCACAACGTCTGCACAAGCAACTTGTTTCGTTTCCAAAGCCACAGAAAAAGACTCAATCTCCTGGCACAGACGAATGGGTCACATTCACTTACGCAAAATGAATCATTTGGTGTCAAATGAATTAGTGAATGGTGTTCCCCTTAAAAACTTCCATCTTCAAGACGTCTGTGTCTCGTGCCAGAAAGGAAAACAAACGAAGAAGCGACACCCTACAAAGAAAGTCAACACGGTGGCTGTTCCTCTTGAACGTTTGCACATGGATTTGTTCGGTCCTGTCAAGCACAAAAGCATTAGGAATGATCAATATTGCCTCGTGATAACTGATGATTATTCAAGATTTTCTTGGGTGGCGTTCATGGCACATAAGAGTGAAACCTTCGGTATTATCAAAAACTTGATCATTCAGATTGAGAATCTCTATAATTTGAAGGTTAGGCGGATACGCAGCGACAATGGTACTGAATTCAAAAATCATGCCATGGCGGAGTTTTGCACTTCAAAAGGTATTCTTCACGAATTTAGTGCAGCTTATACTCCTCAACAGAATGGCGTCGCTGAACGTAAGAACCGCACATTGATCGAGACTGCTAGGACAATGTTAGTAGAATCGCAGTTGCCCATTCCATTCTGGACTGAAGCTGTGTCCTCTGCATGTTACACGTTGAACCGAGTCCTCATAGTCAAAAGGCACAACAAGACCTGCTTTGAGCTTATTAACAAACGGAAACCAGATTTGTCATATCTTGAACCGTTTGGAGCTCCGTGCACAATAATCGATCCTAATGGAAAGTTTGGGGCAAGAGCAATTGATGGATACTTTCTTGGGTATTCCACCCCGAACTTAAGAGTCTGGAATCTAGAGACTAAAAGGGTCGAGGAATGGTCTGAAGTCAGAGTACAAAGGCACACTTTGCCAGTTAGAAATCCTGGTCAGCCTTGGATGTTTGAGTACGATGACTTTTTCAATTCGATCAATGTTGAAGCCGTTGAAGAAAATGCTGCGGCAAGGATGTTTTTCGAGAGTGACAATGCAACAGATTCACCGTTGGTTCGTCCAATTATTGTCAATCAAGAACCATCTTCGGTGAACAATAATGCTCTCGACAATGAGGATTTTCACGATGCTTCCGAATTGAACGAATCTTCAGAGGATGACGAATTTCTCGATGCAGATCAAGAAGCTCCAACAACAGCAGTACATGGTACTTCAGAAGGTACACCTCCAGTGGATGTCCCTAGAACAGCTGAAGCTACTGCATCATCCTCTTCGTCAATTCCGGGCCTTGAATTGATTGTTGATCTCAATCTCAACAATCTGGGTACAAATATTCCAGTTCAAGATAATCCAGAAACAAGGATTCACAATACCCATCCTCAACAAAACATCATTGGAAATGTACAAAGTGGCGTTCAAACAAGAAACATGTTGCGAAACAACAACAATGCAGGCTTGTATGCAGATATCCGAGAATCTGGTCAACAAAATGATTGGTCTTTCGCGTGTTATGTCTCACAGGAAGAGCCAAGAACTTGGAAAGATGCTTTGAAAGATAGCTCTTGGGTTGAAGCGATGCAGGAAGAACTGCAACAATTCCAGAAGCTTGGTGTCTGGAAACTCGTAGAGAAACCTGCTGGTTACAAGAAGATTGGTACCCGTTGGGTGTTTAAATGCAAAAGGGATGACCGTGGAGTCGTTATTCGAAACAAGGCAAGGCTAGTCGTTCAAGGTTTTCGTCAGATAGAAGGGATCGACTACAACGAAGTGTATGCACCTGTTGCACGTCTAGAAGCAATTCGGATTTTTCTGGCTTATGCTTCATTCAAAGGCTTTAAGGTATACCAGATGGACGTGAAAAGTGCATTCTTACATGGTGTGGTAGAAGAAGAGGTATACGTCGAACAGCCTCCAGGTTTTGAAGATCCTATCCATCCCGATCGGGTTTGGTTGCTCAACAAAGCTCTATATGGTCTACATCAAGCACCGCGAGCTTGGTACGCAACCTTATCTAATTATTTGCTGGAGAATGGATTTCGCAGAGGTCTCATCGATTGTACTCTTTTCATCAAAGAACAAGATGGAGATCTTCTACTGGTACAGGTATACGTTGATGATATTATATTTGGTTCTACTAATGATGTTTTGTGTAGGGATTTCGAGCGTGTAATGCAGGATAAATTCGAGATGAGTGCTATGGGGGAAATGACTTTCTTTTTGGGCCTACAAGTACAACAAACTGAGTCTGGGATATTCATCCATCAGACTAAATATGTTGGTGACATCTTGAGCCGGTTCCAGATCTCTGATGCAACTCCCATTGGTACCCCATTGCCGCAAAATCACGGAATTACTCCAGACTTGAAGGGTGAAGCTACTAGCCCCTCATACTACCGCGCGATGATCGGATCTCTTATGTACCTCACAGCATCAAGACCAGATATAATGTACCCAACGTGCCTGCTTGCCAGATATCAAGTGAACCCGAAGGCCTCACATCTTGCAGCTGTAAAAAGGATTTTTCGTTATTTGAAGGGTTACCCTGACACCGGTCTATGGTACCCTAGGGATAATAACTTTGACTTGATCGCATTCAGTGATTCTGATTTTGGCGGATGCAAAATCGACGGCAAATCCACAACGGCTGGATGTCAGTTTTTGGGAAATCGCCTAGTCACATGGCAGTGCAAGAAGCAGACGTGCGTCGCTACATCAACATGCGAATCTGAATACATTGCTGCCTCAAGTTGTTGCTCCCAAGTCCTATGGATCCAACAACAAATGCGTGATTACGGTTTTGAATTCCTAACTACTCCTATTTACGTTGATAATTCTGCTGCCTTACAGATCACTAGAAATCCTGTGCAGCATTCAAAGACTAAGCACATCGAAATTAAGTATCATTTCATACGTGATTGCTTTGAGAAAAGGCTAATCGATGTTGCTTACGTTCACACCGATGACCAACGTGCCGACCTTTTTACCAAAGCATTTGACAAATCAAGATTTGACTATTTATTACTGGTAAACGGCATTAAGGTCAAGCAAGAGTAAAACCAACATCGGAAAATCATTTTTGTAAATACCTTTGTGTTTTAAATTTGTCTTAGTTTATTGATTTTAGGGGGAGTAAATCATCCAAAATTTGAAAATCCAAAAACATTAAAAAATTGAGTTAAATGTCATTTTAGTCCCTATGGTTTTAGTCATTTTTCCAGTTTAGTCCAAAGGTTTCATTTTTAACCTGTGGATCCAAAAAGGTTTCACCATTGCCATTTTAGTCCACTGGGTTAACTTCATCCATTTTTTCTGTTAACCAGAAGGGCAATTCGGTCATTTTATATGTAATTCTGTTAACTAGAAAGGCAATTCGACCATACAAAATGACCGAATCGCCCTTCTCGTTAACAGAAATAATGGATGAAGTTAACCCAGTGGACTAAAATGGCAACAGTGAAACCTTTTTGGACCCAAAGGTTAAAAATGAAACCTTTGGACTAAACTGGCAAAATAACCCAAACCACAGGGACTAAAATGGCATTTAACTCTAAAAAATTTCAAAAACACAAAAACAATAGAAAAGCAAAAATGAGTTTCCTGGCGAGCAAAAGAGAAAATGATAGTACATCAGTGGTCTGTCTAAACCTCTTTAAACCTTAAATGAAAAATGATAAGCAGCTCTATATAAGATGTATCGGTAGGCTCACAATCATTTTAAAGTGTGCAGGGTGATATAAACTTAAATCGACTGAAGACCAGGTGGGAACCATTCATTGGCATATGGTCTTAGTACCGAAATTTCGTTTGAGAGATTGCCGAGGTTCTGAGATATTCGGTCTTTATGCTGCTTATCATCTGGGTATCATGGTTGTATCTTTTACCGAAAAATAACGGGGACGCAAGTCTAGATCTTCCATGATACTATACATACGTGTACATACTGCATACGACCTCAATAAGTGATCCACAATCACATGTCCAACAAAATAAGTGATAATATATCACATTTATCCGGGAGTCAAGTTCGTCTCTCTGCTGTACGAAAGTACTGACCTGTTCACGGACTTGCTCCTGTGCCCTCATGCATCGAAAATCAAGTTCCTCATCAATAAGTGATTATATCACATAGGACTTGTTTTCAAATCAAAATAAGTGAGAATCTCACATCATATACGGTCAAACATATGATAATCGGTATACTCACCGGTAAGATGAACCCTCGTGCATACCTTGATACGGGAATGTGTCGTGATGTGGATGAACACCGGTCGGTAAGTATAAATCATACCTTAACGTATCCCCTTGCCATGATTACATCTGATAAGTTGAGCTTATGTGGACAACAATACCGATAATTGTTATAGGATGCTTATCTTAATGTTAACTAATTGAACAACAAGAGCGTTTTGGCATGACCGTACACTGATATGATTCTCTTACCCTCGAAACTCGGAAAAAGAATGTCTGTAAATATTTATTTAATGCTTTCAGTTTCCGCACCTTTGTATATTTTTATTTACTGCTTTCAGTCTTTACATTTGAAATATTCAAAAATACCAAAAAGATTTTGGGTGTGTTTTAATATAAACTTTGTAAAAGCCAAAAAGATTTTATTTCTTTCTTATTTTCGATCGTACGATGTTGGAACTCGAGTCTTCGTTACCTGAAACCTGAACGAAATCCGAAATACTGAATCTTCATAAACGGTTGAAATTTGCAAGTGTTGAAAGTTAAAATCTGAAATTGATAAAATTTGTTAAAACTTTCAAACTGTCGGACGGTGTTTGTTTAAACAATGGTCACACGTGTGTCGTTTGTTTATGTTTACTATATTCCAAGCAGTTGTTCTCATTACGCGTTTAGATTTCTTGCATGTGCAGATTCTAAAGGCAAGGAGAACATGGTCGATGACAAGTTTCGGAATGAAGACACAACGTGAAGGCACTCAAGTGATAAAGATGATCGAGTTGCCGCTGACCATCATCAAACCCACAAGGATCTCACTTCATAAAGAACAAGTATTTCACAAGCATAACTCAAGGGGGAGCTTATGTTAAGGGGGAGTTTGTCAACACACTTCCTACATTAAACGGGGAGTTTGTTGGTACACTTTCTACTTTCAAGACGTGAAGACTTTAAAGATCCTCCGACGTTGAAGACTTGAAAGGACGTCAAAGACTTGAAGACACAAGGGACGTTCAAGATTTAAGATCGAGATCGAGACAAAGCTACAGCCAAGGGGGAGTTTGTTGGTGCACTTGTGTCTGTACTTTGTCTGTATTTAGTCTTGATACAAAACGATGTCTTTGATGTAAGATTGATGTAAGTTTGACCAAGTCAACCATCCTCCGGTTTGACTTGGCCAAACAGTTAGACAATGGTTGAAAGATGTTTGGGTCGAAGGATGTGTCATCGAAGGATAGTTTAGATCCTTCGATGAGCTCGAAAGATAACCTTCGAAGGATAGACCACGAAGGATATCATCCTTCGTGGTATATGTGATCCTTCGATGGGTTCATGGTCGACAGATGATCTTACGATCAGTCTGTCTGATCCTTCGACCAGACATGCTGTGTTCGGGTATATATACCCATGTTGTGTGTTCACTTCACGAGAGTTGTAGTGTTCGAAAGTTAGACAAAAGTTAGACATATTGAAAGCATTCTGTTCAGAACACACACACACGAGAGTTAGAGAGAGTTTGCAAAACACATTTGTAAACCTTGTGCTTGTAACCGTCTTTCATAGTATTAATACAAGAGGTGTTAATCGTTGAAGTTTGTGTGTTGTGTTTGTGCTTGTGCTATCTCGGTTTGCATGCTAGCTTGGATTCCGCACTCGCTAGTGTGTTAGACATAACAAGGAATAGGTTAAACCTCAACCTCCGAGGGACCTACAATTACCGAATGGACTAAACCTTGGAGGGAGAATATAAGATGGAGGTCCATAAGCCTTATCCTCGTCATTCACTTAATTAAATTCACAAAATCCTCTCCACCACCACTTCTTGAATTCGCCCAAGAACACCTCTAACCCACCATCCATTTCCAAGCTAATTCAAGACAATTCAAGTGTATTCCAAGGTGAAGCTTGATGAATTAAAGGACTTGCAAGTGGAAGGAAGCTTTTACCCTCAACATTGAGCTATTATCCAAGCCATTAAGCATCATCGTAATCATCTTTTCTCTTCTTCACATAGTGTTCTCCCCTAGCCCATAGTGCTCGTAGTAAGTCCCCTAATACTATGTTTAAGTGTAATACCTCGGGAATTTTTTAGCGAATTATATGGTAACACGTGTCCAATTAACTCTCGAATTATGCCAAGTTATTTGGACGAGAGGGACTAAATGTGTAAATTTGTGGAAGATTGGTTGTGGAGGTACCATTTATGTCAACATGCTAATTAATTTGGCTTCTAAGTGACCCTTACGGACTGCAAGGCCTAAAGCCTTACGGACCGTAAGGCATGTATTGCATTATTTTTGCCAGGCGGTTACGGACCGCAAGACCTTGGGTCTTACGGACCGTAAGGCATTTGAATCAGTGTGTGCACTAGGTCCTTACGGACCGTAAGCTACCACCCCTTACGGTCCGTAAGGGGTGCAGCTAGCAGAAATGGCAGACTACCATGGCGGCCTGCATTGTAGCCTCCTTACTCGTGACTTGCCACTGCTTCCCTGCTTCCTACATGTCTTTGGACACTAATCAACACCAGGAAAGCCCTGGTATCACATGGCATAATCCCTTGATCCATTTGCAACTATATATAGCCTTCAAGTTCACCCTCATTTCTTTGCTCACTTGTCAATCCTTCTCTCTATCACTCTATTTGGAGCTTGCTTCTTCCTAGAGGCCTCCTACTGAGTTCAATCTTCTTCTAGAACACTTGTAAGTGTTCTTTCATAGCTCTTTCCATTTCTTGGCTAAGTAATTAGCCGAAAGTCAAGCAAATTGACTTTTGCTTTGACTTTTGGTTATGACCATTATCGTCCAGCCAATGTTCGAATTGAACATGGCTACGTGATCGTAATATGGTAGGTGATAATCTCCTAAGAGGGCACCTCCTGAAGATCACGTTAAGTTGGTTAAATGACGGGTCAAAGTTATGTTAAAATGAAAGTCAAAACGCAGTTTTTTCAGAAAATGTAGAAAATGAACTTATAAATATCTAAACACATATTTTTGACATTATATCAGTTAATATAACATGTTAGAACATGTCACAACATGTTCAGGCCGTCATTTCCAGTTTATAGTTCGGTTTGCAACCGAAAGTCAAGCAGTTTGACTTCTGCTTTGACTTTCGATTCTGTCCCGTTTAAGATTAGTTAGCAACTGATTTGAAGTTGCATTATGATCATATATATGTATGGAATAACCCTCTGAGGTTATACCATTTGATCATAATCAGTTGTCGGGATTTATGCAAGTTCTTATATTATGCCAAAAAAAATGCCAATTTTGCTCTTTTGAGCATGAATTGGTTTTCAAATCATAATGAACATATAACATGTAATACCTACTGATGTGGTAACTAAATAAAGATGCTTTGGCATAATGAACTTGACATTGACTCAACCGATCACCCGATACCGTCTATGCGCGTACGGTTGACTTATATAACTTAGTTTATATAGGTTAGCCGAATTGGGTCAAACTCCTTCAATTTCACTTCTAATTAGAATGTATTATTTTTTGCCCTATATTATACAAGTCATAGTACTTGTGATGGTTTAAACTATATTCTATCTGGTCACCGCTTAATCTAGCGAACCGTACCGTTTTCTTTATGTTAGTTAACTGGTCCAAGTCTATGACTTGAATAGGATCCGTTAACATTCTAATGGGTTATTATACCATTCATTCCAGATTAAGGGAGTCCAGTAAATTGCAACCTTACTTGTTATTTAGTTTGAACGGTTGTGCTTATATATTGTCTTTGGATTGTAAAGACTTAAGCCAGGTAAATACTCTTAACCTATTTTCCCTATACGGGCTTGGGATACGGTAAATTATTACCGCTTGGTCGGGTATGAGATCAATGACGGATTGTTTCTAAAAATCCGAATAACCCGTTTTAATTCTTTTTGCTTGATAATTTAAACATTGGGGGTTAATGCAACCATGTCTTGGATATCCTCAGCTCATTTAATTGCAAATGGCCACGACCTAAGCACGGGGTGTAGGCATACACCTGACAGATGCTAATGCTATAACAAAATATTTTCTTACCCTTTTATAGGGATAACCTTTTATGGGTTTAAAGTGGCGTGTCAATTAATCATGTTATCGTAGTTTAGTTCCGGGCCCCATATGTATTGACAAGCATGTAATACTGATAACAAGAGACATATTTTATCCCAAGTTATTTATGAAACTTGATATACCTATTGTATATAAAAATTTTTGAAATATTTTCAAAATGTGTTGATTATTTGTATTTACCAGTGTAAACTGACGTATATTCAAAAGACTAAGCGCATGTTGCAAAGTACGTAAATAGGCTGGAAGCTGCCCGGTAATTGCTTAATGGAGTTTGCAACTCCATGCAAAAAGCCTAGTAGTCTTTTATGTAATCTTTTGTTTATCCGATCCCCCTGCGGATCTTTTATATACTTTGGTCTATATAATATTTTTGAAATTTGGACACATGTTATTTGTAATAATTATTTTATACTCCCAAGACTTCCGCTGTGTTATTGTGAATATCTATATCAATTTGTCATATACCCCAAGTCCGGGCCCACCGGGAAATCATGGTGTGACAAGTTGGTATCAGAGCCAATATTTGAGTAAATTAGACACTAGCCTTTTGTGTCTAAACTCAAATATCACACTAACATAATCCTTAGACTTTTCGAGTCTAGGCGTTGACCTAGGATCACTCATATCTTATTAAGTTATATTATTGTTGTTATTGATTTTTGTTATTTAATAGGTTATAAATATGCCGCCAAGAATGAGAGGATGAGGAAAAGGTCCAATGCGGGGAGGACCATCTAGAGAGATACCATCACCGTCCCATAGTTTGGACCACCCATAGTATTCGAACGAGTCTCACTCGTCACAACCATCGAGACATTCTGTCTCGGATCATTCGTCCCACACTCACCACTTACGCCGCTCTCACCATTCACACCATTCCCATTCACACTCCCATCATGACGCATTTGATCCTAACCAGTTTATTAACTCACCGCCCCCAAGTCAAAACCAACTAAACCAACATGATGACAATTCTGACCCGGAAATACCGCCAGCAGAAACACACGTGCGTCCAATTGAGCTGTCAAGCGACACTACATCCTATGCAGGATCTCCCTATCAAGGTCCCAATGAATGGGTCCAATATTTTAATCAATTTACTTTTTTACACACCACCTCCGCAAGCGCCGCCACCTAACAAGAGGACGAGCCAATGGAGCCCGCCGAGCAACCTCAATCACCACGACAACCGAGGAAGCCTCGTGGTGCACGTATGTCGATATGTGCCGGGCAATGGTCGTGTTCGCTTCCACCTTTGCCACCATTTTATCCTACAATTCCGGTGGGCCCACAAATGGGTGGACCCTCTAATACTGAACCAATTGTTTAGCCACCTCAACAACCACCTATGGGATTTGATAACCCTATTCCCACGTATCCAGATATGACTGGATATGATCCATCTTACACGGCAGCACCAATGGATTTCAACTATACGGCTCCGTCATACAACCCTTATTTACAAGTGGTCGTACGCACTGCTCTTTATCCATCACCATTTCCTCCTACTTATCCAAATGCTGGATATCCCAATTATGGGTATCAGTATCATGTTGCTCCTAAACCGCAACCACAACCACCGCAACAACTCGAGGCTATTAATCAAGCCATGGAACGAGCGGAGTAGATTCAGCGACAGGCTGAATGGAATGAAAGAAGAACAAGCAAGATCTTCAAGAAACTTTCCAAGATAATCAAAGGAAAGAAGGATGAATGAAGAATTGCATTTTTATCTTTTATTGTAATTTAAATTTCAAAGGTCCATGTTGAACATGTCATTGTATTTCAATTTCAAAAGTCCCTATATGGACTAAGCTTTGTAATTTCTTTTAAGTCCCTATGAGGACCAGTATTGTAATCCTTTTGTTAATGATAATTTCAAATTATCTTATATATATTTATTTCGCCATTGTTCAAGCGATCGTCACGACTTTAATTCAAACTTTATCAATCTGCGCGAAAAATTCACAAAAATCCTTTTAATGGTTTTTGAACAGCCATATGGTAAAGCCTATATTATTGGCAACCATAAATAGCAGTATGGCAATGAGGAATCACACTGACCTAATAGGTGGATGACTATGTCAAAACCTTATAACCTATATCCTATATGGTCAAATGAGACCATGGCTAAAGATATATATATATATAAGACAAAGATCCGTTAGGAACCACCCTTTATTGCGAGAACTGCGAGAACAATGTGAATACAACAAAAAATACCTAAAAATAGCTAAAAACACACAAAAAAATTTTTATATTTTTTTATAAAAAAATCGCTAATTTTAGTAGCAAAAAAAATTTTTAATTTTTTTTTGCTACTAAAAGTAGCGATTTTAACATAAAAAAATTAAAAAAAAAAATTAGTTTTTTTTAGATTTTTTGGGGGTTTAGTTTTTAGCATTTTAGCTTGGGGGTGGGGGGGGTGGTTTAGGTTTTTGGGGGGTGGGGGAGGGGGGTTTAGGTTTTTTGGGGTGGGGGTGGGGGGGGGGTTAGGTTTTTTTTGGGGGGGGGGGGGGAGGGTGGGGGTTAGGTTTTTTTAGCTATTTTAGGTTGTGTTCACATTGGTCTCGCGGTTCTCGCAATAAAGGTGGTTCTCACATGAACCTTACCCTATATATATATATATATATATATTATTGTCAAATCATTAAGACATTCTTTCTATATTAACATTCGAAGTAATGTTAATATTCTTGGCAGTGTGGCAATGAGGAATCACACTGGCCATCAAGGTGGTGGACTCTGTTCAAGCCTTATAGCCTATATGATCGAATGAGATCATGGCTAGTAATATTAATACCATCAATGCGATGATAATTTTATTTTTAACATTCAATGTATTGTTAAAATGATTTGTCTACGGGCTATATTTTGTTGTCAATTGAGACAATGACAGTTATGACCATATAGTGCACTGTCCAATAGGTGGTGGACTATGTCCAAGCCTTATAGCCTTTTTTGGTCCTTTGAGACTGTGGCTAATAATAGTTGATTAAACTTATTTACAATTCAATGTAATGTTAAATCATATTTAGACAGTTGTGACTATGTGCACACTGGCCCAAAAAGTGGAGGATATATATCCTAGCCTTATCACCTATATGATCGAATGAGATCATGGCTAATGATATTATTATCAAGTCATCAAATTCGATGACCATCTTTATTATATTCAATATATATCGCACTGAGCAATCATTTGTTATTGGCTTATAGCCCAAATTTTCATATATCATGGCGAACCAAAATTCTGGAAATGCCAATAGCGGGCGTGCTAATATAGGACACGATACTCACGAAATAACCTTCAAGCCCTGATTGCTGCTGAAGTCGGCAAAGCCATTGGGAATTTAATGGCCAATTTTAAAGGATCGGGTTTGACCCATTCCAAGTCCCAATCAATCCCACCATCTTCCACACCTAAATCTGAAAGCTCACATTATTCGTCGAATAAGATGAGTGAGCCTTGACGTGTTGCAAAGGAGAAATCCCATACTATTAAAGACGGGTGTACATATAAGTATTTCGTATCTTGTAAACCTCGAGCCTTCACGGGGGAGAAAACCTATGACAGCCATGACGTCATTCAACTTTTGCTTTTTTATAACTCTTGTTAGACCATTTGGTGTGTGGAGGGACATAAAAATGGGCGTTATGTTATATGTGACAGCCATGTTAGCACGCGTTAGAAAAGTGGCGTGGTACAAAAAAGGGAGGAGTGGAACGGGGCGTGGAAAGTCACATTTTATAAAAAAATAAATAAACATTAACCAATTGAAACCAATCCAAAGTTCATCCGCCAATGAAATTCCGCCACCTCACTCACACATTTGCCCCCACGCCATGGAGATCCCCAAATCCCAACCTCAACGCCGTGCTCCACGCCGGACACAAGGTGGTTAGCTTGGCGTAGACTGGCTTCCACGCCGGATTTCCACGACCACATTGTGTGGTCTTATGTAATTACCGGTGCCGACCCCTATGCTGAAAACAATAGATTACGTGGCAAAGGAACGAATTAAAAAATAAAATTATTTATATGTTATTTAAGGAAATATGGAATCTTATTCAAAGTCCTGAAAAATCGGTCTAGTGGTTAGTCTTTTGTTTTCTCTCCTTAAGGTCACAAGTTCAATTCTCACTAGAATCATTTTGAAGGACATTGGTGGTGGCAATGAAGTTTAGAACTAGGCCTCTTTGGAGGTTGCCCGTTCGAAACCGAGTCGAACCGGGTTTTACCGAAGTGGGCCTTCGGGCGGGCGTGTTTTCCCCAGAACTGGTGGCTTAGGTATACATCCAACTCTGATCGTTATGGAGGGGATGCCAATCTGTTGATTTAGTTGCCCGTTAAAAAAATGAAATCCTATTCAAAGTCTTCTTAAATTAGTTTTCAATAGGCTTAATTATTTAAGTCCACTAGGTTTGTATGATTGAATGATTTTTTTGTTGGTACACTTTATGTGGACGCGACTCGACTCGGTTAGATTCGGTTCGGGTCGACTCGGTTAGGTCCGGCTCAAGCCCGAAGACACGACATTCCTCCGTCGTGCGCCCCAGAGTTCGACATGCGAAGCACGGAGCGCCGCGAACAAGTCCCGCAAGACACATCACCATGACATCATCTCTGTGATGTCATGATGATGTCATAGCTTTTGTCTCATATGGGAATTTGGTGAAAGTTGTATAACAGAAACATCACCGGGCTGTTTCTTCTCACATGGGCCTAACACTTGAAGTGGGTTTTGACTATGTCTGGCCTCAACTACAATCGACGAAACAAGTATTAGATTTAATATGTTTGTCGACGAAACAGGTGTGTTTCGTCGACTTTGTTGTTTCGCCGAGAGTCCTTTATGTTTCGTCATGTTCTGGTCTGTTTTAGTATAAATACCATCTCAGTTTCACTTTGAAACACAGATGAGTGCAGAGAGATGAGAAACAGACCATAGTAACAAAACTCTGCCAAAATTCCGTCTGAACTGTGTTTGTATCAGTTGTAATCGGTTCTCATCCCGTTAATCAATAGAGTGTGTATCATTGATTAATCTGTTGTTATTATTGCTATATATGTTTGATTTGGCATAGTTACGTGGATTCCGCACACGTAACCGTGTTTACTATAAACAAGAGATTCGGTTCGTAATCGATCCTCAGATTTCGGGACCTACAAGTGGTATCAGAGCTTTGGCTCTAATCCTTGTTTAAAACCAAACAAGTTTGTGTGTAATTTTTTTTTCCAGATTTCGTTCTTAAAAATTTCATATTTTCTAAAAAAAAAATAGTTCAAAAATCAGTGAAATCCTTGTTGTTTTGCTATAAGTTTTAGTGAAAACCTTATTATTTTGAATGTCTACATTTTAGCTTTTGGTTTTTACTAAAATTTTAAGCGAATTCGGGTTTCGGAAATCTTGTCAGTGGCCGGAAAACTCATATCTTCATCGTGTTATTCAATAAGGTTCATAAGTGTTCTTTAGGTTTTCCACTTTTTGATCATTTATCAAGTCACTGTGCAAGTTGTTGTGAATTAAAAATTGATTGTTTGACAAAGGTGACCACATGTGATGATGGGTTATTGAAAAACAGAGGCTTTGATACAAGTAGTTTGAAAATTATGGCTCTTTGTGTCAGAAGGTGATAAGGCTACATTGAAAATATCTCTCCAAAAGGATAAGGTCCATAATCAGTTTCGTCAAAGATCAGTAAAGTCAAATTCTATTTCGTCGAGCAATATATTAATTTGTTTCGTCGATCGCACTTGTCCTACCTGTTTCGTCATTCAAGATCAGTCAACAAGTGTGGTCATCAGTCAAACATAACGGTTGGTATTAATTAAATCACACAAACATCAAAACAAGTGTTTCGTAACATTCTGTTTCGTTACATTGAGGTGGGCCGGGTAAAAAATCATTTTCGTGGGCTTCACAAATTGGGCTTTTAAGTTGATTGGGCTTAACATTATCTTGGGCTTCAACTAAACTGTCTCGTCAACAACAAGGATACTTAATCAGTTTCGTCGACCAGAAGACTTAATCAGTTTCGTCGACCAGAAGTCATAATCTGTTTTGTCGTTTGGTCAAACATTCAATTCAGTTTCGTCGCTGATATCACTCTTCTGTTTCGTCGCCTGGTATCAACATTCAGTTTCGTCGACCTAAGATCAGTTTCGCCAATATCAACATAAAACAATTCAGTTCGTCGGACAACTTCAATCTGTTTCGTCGATAGGGTCTCACAACTGTTTCGTCGATACTTGTAAATTTTTAACAGAGGACTTCCAAAAGTGTGATAACAGTCTGTTTCAAGTGTGTGACCAGTTTTTTTTTGTGAAATGTATTCTGGAGGAGGTTTTATCCCGTTAGCAAGTTCCAGTTCAGCTCAGACTTATTCTGGAGGAGGTTTTATTCCTTTTATACCTCCAGTTTCTACTACTCAACCTCAGGCTTATTCTGGAGGAGGTTTTGACCCGTCAGCTAGTCTGCGACAACCAAAGTTACAAACGGCGTTTGTATCAAATACAAACTCTTCTCCGTTTTCTCAATCAGCTCCACCTCCTGTTTTCGATCCAAGTGCCTACTTTCCTAAACCTACTGTCGATTGTGGTTCGGCCATACCGTTAGGAAACAGTGATCAAACAAGAACTGCACTTTATGCTGAAGTTGTCAAGAATGTCAGTGATGGTGAATCTTCAGGAAGCTATTACAGTTCAGAATCAGACGTCAAGGAGGGAATGGATTCTGAAGCTGATAATTTGTCGAATGATGCTAACGAGAAATCTGACTTGATCAAGAAAGCTGATGCGACATCAAAAGAAATGGAGAAGATTCTCACTGAAGATGGATCTTTCTCTTCTCAGACTGTCTTTATGAAAAATGTCTCAGCTTCTACAAGTCAGGTAAAATCTGAAATTCTTATCAACTGTAGAGATTGTGAGTATATGAAAAATGAATTTGATAGAATAAAGCTTCACTGTGATTCGATTCATATTCACAATCAGAGTTTAGTTGTTGAAATGGCTAAATGCAAAGAATCGAATATGGCTTTAGTTCGAAACGGGAAAGAATTTAAATCTATGATTGAAACTCTAAAGAAAAATGTTTCCGAAGTGACAAAAACTGTTTATCATAAACAAGTTAGTATAAATGATTACATTAACATTGTTGAGGAAACTAAAAAGGAACTAGCCATTGCCAAATGTGAGCATGATGCAATCAAGCAAAAATTGGAGAGTTACTCTAATTCCCGATTTGTGCTCGATCACATTATTGATGTTCAACAACTAAAGGGAAACAAGAAAGGTGTTGGGTATAAGAAGTGTCCACCCCCTTTGAGACATGATTATGCTTATATGCCCGATGAGGAGGAAATGCCTCGGTTTGAACCAACTGTTCCTCTTAATTATGAGGAGTTTACAACTGGTCTAGGGTTCAAATCGGACAGTTCCTCGGAGGGCTCATCTGGAACAACCGAAAATTCAGCATCTGTTGGTACGGAACAAAGTCCTCCCACAGTTGAGGACTATGATTCGTCAGATGATGAACCAGATGTGAGTGATGAGGATAAATCTCTTAAAAAGAACAAAGGAGTAGAAGTGCCTTTTGAGAATCACATTCTGTGTGATCCTCCTACTCCTGTTGTGCAATCATCTGCTGTTAAACAAGAGATAGATCCTATCACTAAAACAGTGTCTACTGTTAAAAGTGATAACGTGTTGTACACTTTAGTTGGTGATGACAAAATTTATTCAAATACAACTTTTCCAATTAAAAATGTCAATCAATCTTTGATTGATAAAGTGTTTGAAGATACTACCAGTAAGTTTTTGGAAAAGGGGATTCCGAGAGTTTCAGTAACTCAGTGTGATCCGATTCCAAAAGCTGAAGTTAGAAGAAAATTTGGAAATCAAAAATCACCAACAAAGCAACAACCTATCGCTTTTAAGGGTAAACAACAACAACGAGCTCAAAAACCTAAGGTTACACAACCAAAGGCTGAAACAAAAGGAGCTCGTCACAAGAAGAAAGCAAAAGACGTGAAGTTTGTGGCGTCCAAAGGTACTGATAAAGTGGAGACTTTTGGAAATAAGTCAAATACCGATTTTGTTCAAAAGGTTAACATTTTGAAACGTAATAATGATAACAATTACACTCAACACACAAATGGGTGTGAAGCTAGTACCTCTGGGTCTACAACTTCTACGTCTGGTCGTCGATCAAATTCTCCTAAGTTTGTTGAAAGGAGAACTTGTTTCAAATGTGGGAAGTTTGGGCATATCATTAAAGACTGCACAAACTCGCCCAAACCAAATTTTGTAGAAAGAGCACCACCTGAAAAGGTTCACCCACAACGTCGTCCTGTTTCACCAAAACATGATAAAAGAACTGTTAAAGAACAAGAAACAAAACAACGACGTCAAAACGTCAAAAAGGTTGAAAAGGCGTTAAAACCGAAGGTTGTCCTAACAAAATCTGTTGAATCAAATGTTAAATATGAAAAACAAAAACAGATTTGGAAACCAAAATCGGTAAATGTTTCAGGGGGAGCTCAATCTATTCCGAATCATCGGGAAATAGATGTCACAATCCTCGATGATGACGGACGACCCAAGTCTGTGAAGGCTTGGGTCCCCCTCTCCAACTAATCTCTGAGTGAGTGTGTAGGATGTTCCAGGAGGAACTATCGATAGTCATCGGATTGTTGATAGTGGAGTGTCCATGCACAAGATAGGCGACTCAAAGCTCCAAGATATTGTTATTTCTAGGAGTGGTTGCCTTTGATGAAAAAAAAAAGGAAAAGAAGACAGAAGTGTCTGTCGAAAGAGATTGAAAGCTTCGACAAATTGAAAATCATTTCAAAGTGTGATTATTCAAGGCTTTGATCGGGTCCCCAGGGTAGATTCAAATCAAAATTGTGATTGAACAACCGCACACTACTTCTCAAAGAGAAAGACAAAGACCTTCGCTGGTGCAATGTGGAAGACCAGCCGGACCCAAAGGTTTATGATCTTGTTGCTGTCAAGAGAATTCTCAGTAGCTACAAAAATCGACTTTGAAGTCCACACCGGGTGGATATCCAGTTTGGGAGAGCGCTTAGATTCCTTGCAATGCACGAAGCAGTTGCAGGATACGGTTTTAAATTTCTAATCTCTCCTATACTTGTCGATATTTAAGCTGCTTTATGAATTGTTATCCTCTTGTAGCTCTTTTTGGCCAGACAATGTTGTCATGGTCCGCACCGCTTACCGACATGCCAACTCATTTTTCCAAAATTCGCTAAATCATTTCTGACAAAAATTTAATTTTGGTAAACGGCATTGAGGTAAAACATGAGTTAACCGACATCGGGAAAATCGTTTTTGTAAATACCTTTGTGTCTTTTAAATTTATCTTAGTTTGTTGATTTTAGGGGGAGATATTTCAAGAAAATACAAAAACATTGCAAAAGTTCAAAATCCAAAAAGATGTCTTTACTTTCTGTCGTTTCGTTTGAAAAACTCAAAAATTCAAAAACAATAGAAAAACCAAAAATGAGTTTCTTGGATAAAGGAAAATGATGAAATTCACTGGTGTGGTCGGTCAATGTGCTCAAAATGCAAAATAAAAAGAAAAATGATAAGTATCTCTACTAACGATGTATCGGTAGGCTCACAATCAGACTAAAATGTGCAGGATGATACAAACCTAACAGACTTCAAGTCAGGTGGGAACTGCTCATTGGCATATGGTCTTAGTACCGAAATCTCGTTTGAGAGATTACCGAGATCTGAAATATTCGGTCTTTATGCTGCTTATCATCTGGGTATCATGGTTGTATCAAACCGTAAAAATAACGGAGACGGAGTCTAAGATCTTCCATGATACTATACATACGTGTACATACTGCATTCGACCTCAATAAGTGATCAACAATCACATGTCCAAACAAAATAAGTGATTTTATATCACAGATTCTTTGCGGGAGTCAAGTTCGTCTCTCTGCTGTACGAAAGTACTGACCTGTTCACGGACTTACTCCTGTGCCCTCATGCATCTGAAAATCAAGTTCCTCATCAATAAGTGATTTTATCACATAGGGCTTGTTTTCAATCAAATAAGTGAGTCTCTCACATTTTTATACGGTCAAACAGATGATAATCGGTATACTCACCGGTAAGATGAATTCTCGTGCATACCTTGATACGGGAATGTGTCGTGAGTGGATTTACATCGACTTGTAAGTATAATCCTTACCGTTAATCGTATCTCTTAAATTATGATTATGTCTGATCAGTTTGAGCTTATGTGGATCACAATACCGATAATCGAGGTAGTATACTTATTCAGAGCTTTAAACAGAAATCAAAATCATGTTGACTAAGACCGTAAGCTGGTATGATTCCTTGTCCTTGAGATTCGCAAAAAGGTTGCACTTGTACAGTTGTTTAGTGTTTTTAACAGTTTTCCGCATTTTCATTTAGTTTACCGTGCTTTAAATTTGTTTTTAGTATATTTGTGTAAAGTTCGTTTTTGATTAAGCCGAAGTTGTTGCTTGGTGTTTTCTACCGGAAGCCTGAAACCTTCTTCATAAAAACGTTCTTGCAACTGAATGGAATTGTGTCTGCAAAATATTTCCAGCCTGTGTTACTGTTTTGACTGCAAAATATTTTCAGCCTGGGTGTTACTGTTTTGAAAAATCTGTTGGTGAAACAGACTTGTCGACGAATCACAAGTATCAACGAATCACAATAGTCGACGAATCAGACCTTAGTCGGCGAATCAAATCTGATTCGTCATAACAGACGACGAATCACAGGAGCCCAAATCTGTTTCGTCATGGGCTAAAGTTTAGGCCCAAGTTCAAAGCCCATGTTTCTGTTTCGCCGGGCCCATTTCAGTTTCGTCGAATCCTCTGATTCGTCGAGACAGGGCGGAGTATATATAGGTCCCACATGGTCACTTTTTCAAAACATCAGTTATCTTCTTCTTCACACAACCAAAAACCCAAACCTACGGTTTCTCGTCAAAATCACACAAAACATCTGTTTTTACTCAAAATTTCACAAACTTCAAAGGTAGAAACATTTTCTGATTCACATTCCGAACACCTTGAACCGTTCGGTTTTTCATCCGAAACCCTTTGAAACCATTGTTTTCTTTGATTAAATATGTGTTGTTGATGCATGTTGTTGTGTTTTCCTTCTGATCTTGATAGATTTAGGTTTATGTGTTTGATTTGCTTTGATTTGTTAGTGGTTTTTATAAACAAAAACAGGGGTTTGTACTTGATGATGGTATTATCTGTTTTTACAAGGTTTTTGTTCGGAAAAACATTTATGGGTGTTTATAAATGGGTTGGGTATAAACAAAGATGATTGAATGTGTTTATGTTTATATCTGATGTGTGTTTAAACCCAATACGGCGAAACTGATAAAACCCCCAAATTGACGAATCAAAATTAGCCCTAATTTTGGCGAATCAAACATATGGCGAATCACGCATTCGACGAATCAGACGACGAATCAAAGATGACGAATCAGAATGGAACGAAATAGACTCGACGAATCAAAAAGTCGACGAATCAAACCAGTCAATGGTCAACCCTCTGTTTCGTCGTTCAAAGTTCTGTTTCGTCGTTGATACTCTGTTTCGTCGTCAATGCCTTAGCAGTTTTCTGATGTTGCTGTTTGTTCACAGTAGACATGTTTAAATAGGTTATCTGATATGTGAATACATGAAAATGTATTCATACATGTCTAAATGCTATGTTATATAAATTATGACTTATTCTGGACATTTTCATGTACAGATGGCTCCTAAAGCACAGCAAGAAAAGGGAAAACGCAAGAAGGCGATAAAGAAAGAAAACAAAACTGAAGAGGAGATTATGTCAGAAAAACGCCATAATCAAGTTGCTTATTTGGATCCGGAAGACAAGCTCATTGAATTTAAAGATATGACGAAGTGGATCAGGGAGTCACGTATCAATCATGCTGTTACATACTCGACACCCGTCTACAAATCTCTAATTAAAGCGTTCTGGGATTCTGCAAGCGTCGTTAAAATTGATGGAAAGGATATTATCAGAGGTCGTGTGAATGATCTGTATGTCGTTGTTACTCCGGAGATATTGAATCAAGTTCTTCAATTACAAGATCAACCGAATGCACCATATTCAATACCAATCATGTGTTCGCGAGGCTGTTTACTAAGGATGAAATGTAAAGGAGATCTTTTCGTCAAACAAATCAACAAAGGTGATCTTCCATTAAGATACAAGTTTTTATTACATGTGCTTATTCAGTGTCTCAGCAATAGACGAGCTGGATATGATATGGCTGGAGATGATCTTGTTGGTTTCATGGTTGCTTTAGTGTTAAACAAACCGTTTAGCATCTCGAAGTACATTTTCAGCAACATGAAAGAGAACATGACAAGGACTGGTAGTAGAACCACAGGGAACAAGTTTTGGATGTATCCACGGTTTCTGCAAATGATAATGAATGTTCAGCATCCAGACCTTCCTAAAGCTGAAAATGATCTGTTGAAAATAGAGGCGATGAATTTTAACTCCTTACGGCTAATCAAGACTATGGCTGCCAAAAGATACACAGAAAGTGTTCCTCCAAGGAAGCTTTTTGGCGCTCTAGTGAATCCTGATTATGTTGCTCCTGCAAATGACAAATGGCGTCATGAAGACAGCCAATCAGACAATGAAGAACCTGAGTTGGAAAGGTTAAGGATAGAAAAATTTGGTCCTGACCCAGTTGATTCAGATGAATCTGGTAGTGATGATGATGAAAGTGGTGGAGATAGTGATGCAGGTGATGCAGGTGCTGTTAGTACTGTTGTTGGTACATCAAGTAAAGGTGCTGTTTCTGGTACATCAGATAGTAGTTCATCAGCAAGTGGTGATGATGGAACTGATTCGAGTTCTAGTGATCATTTAGTTGAACCTGGTTACGAAATGTATATTGATATACGTGGAGTAAGAAGGTACAGAAAGATTAGAACAGAGGATGACCCGGAATATGTTCCAGAGGATCCTGAAGGTGAAAGGAGAACAAAAAGAAGAGCAGAGAAAGCTGTTGAAGTACAAAAGAAGAAACCTAGGAGATATCTGAGTACTTATACTCGGAAATCTGTGCCTCAGGAGTCTTCATCTATTGCTCAGGAGCCTGTACATTCGGTACCTCAGGAGCTTGTGCAAGAAACTCCTACTGTAGTTATTTCAGCTATGGAAACTCCAGTTGCTCCAGTTGTTACACCAGTTACTGCTACTCCATCTGTTGTTCCTCAGGCCGTTCCTGTAAGATCTATGGCTTCAGCAATCAGGGCAACTACTTCGGAAATCAGTGCTGAACGTCATAGGACATTTGCTGGATTTTCTCAAGATGAAAAGATCAAATATCTGTTTTCTACACTTGAAGCGGCTGCTGATCGTCTTCAAAGGCAATCTCATTTTGGAAATCTCACGAAGCATGATCAACTTAAACAATCTGTGGAACTTAACAAATTGAAGTCAATAGTTGGTCAACAGCAAACAGTTATAGAGCGACAACAAGGTGAAATTGATGTGCTTAAAGCTGAAAATGCTCGCTTGAAGGCTCTTGATGAAGAGAAAGAGAGAAGGCTTGCTATTCTATGGGACTATCATTGTAAACAACAAGAGGTACTAAAGAAAAAGGATGATGATACGGAAGATCAAGGAAATCCGGATACCTCTGGTACATCACAGAAACAGCCAACCACACTTACTTCTGAAGTTGTTACAGTTCAACCTACCGTTGTTGAATCATCTCAGGGAACTTCTACTGGAAAAGTACAACAGATAGAAGGTACTTCTTCTATATTTAGCAGTGCTGATATTGCTCTACAAGCTGTTCATCCATTTACAGGAGAGTTGCTTGAAGAAGGGGAGTTAATAGAAGATCTTTCTCCGGAGCAATTGAGTATTTTACAGTCTATGAGAGAAGTAGATGATGCTGAAATAGACAAAATGTCTACTGAGACTGATACAACGAATGTTGAAGAGATTGATGAAATTGTGGTTGAAGGTGAAGCTCCAAAGTCGACATATGTCAGAGAAGATGGTACTGAATTTGCATCATTTGATGAAAAATGGATGAAAGAAAACATTGATGACATAGACGAGCACTTGAAGAATAGGAATTCGTCTGAAAAAGACACAAATGCTTTTTCTGAATGGAGAAAACAGTTTTTATCCAAAGTATCCAAGCCGTTACCTGAAAAAGCTCAAGTAGATTATTTGCAATTTGAAAAGAAGCCAAGTGGAAGGATCTTATGCTGGATGTTTGTTCAAGATATTCACTGCATTGCTATTAAACGTGAATTTGGAATTCTGTATTTCAATTCATTACTGAGCATTCTCTCCTTGCCATTTTATGATGTCTCTACGTTGACAAGGCTTAAGCTTATCAATCGTGAAAAATACGATGGCGCTACTTTATTTGAGCGTCTGGTGAAAGTAAACAAGAAGACAGGCTGGAAGGATGAATCCTACAAGCCACAATTTCCTGTTTATCAACCGATCAAGTTTACTCTTGATCCGGACACCAACACTTGCAGATATAAACTTGTTTATCAGCCTCCGAGGGTAGTAGATAAAATCCCATTGATGCCTATGAAGCAGGATTTTCTTGAAGACATGGCATTGTGGTGCTACGACTCGGATACTCATGAAGCTGTTATTGTGTTTAGAGATGGTCGTGCTAATTACCGGATGTTGGATCTGATGTGGATCGTCAACATGTCTGAAGCTGATATTGGAAGATTATATCGTCATGATATTTTCTATGAAGACCAAGATGCACGTCAAGCGTTAAAGTTTCAGCGAGTAGCTTGTTTTTGCTACTACAGGGGTATTCATTCGGGCAGTTCGTGGTACGAACAACACTGATGGAAGATTAGAAGACCAAAGACGAGTAACAGACAAGGGGGAGTTTGTTGATGCATTTTTAGTGTCTGTAACTAGTCTTGTTTAACGATGTATTTTGAATGGTCTTTTATTAATTATCGAGTCTGTATGTCATGTTGACCAAGTCAGATATCCTCCTATCTACTTGTGTACAACTTATTTGTCTCTTTTGGTATGTAATGTATTATGAACAATGCATGTTGCATTAAAGGGTAGTTTTGTCATTACTATGTTTATATGTTGCTGATTGTTGCTGTCTGATAACAGGAACAAACTCAACAGTTGCAGTCCTCGACGAAACAGACCTGTTTCGTCGAAACACTTCATGGCGAAACAGACTTCTGTTTCGTTGAAGGTCATGACGAATCAGACCTTGATTCGTCATGTATTGGGTTGTTCCAGGCCCAATGTCTGGCCCATGTTCAGATTCGTCAAACACTTGTGTGTTTCGTCGATATCAATGGCCCAGGGACTATATAAACAACACTTTGTGTTCATTTGAACTCAGAGATGAGAAACAGACCATAGTAACAAAACTCTGCCAAAATTCCGTCTGAACTGTGTTTGTATCAGTTGTAATCGGTTCTCATCCCGTTAATCAATAGAGTGTGTATCATTGATTAATCTGTTGTTATTATTGCTATATATGTTTGATTTGGCATAGTTACGTGGATTCCGCACACGTAACCGTGTTTACTATAAACAAGAGATTCGGTTCGTAATCGATCCTCAGATTTCATAATCGATCCTCTAAAATCTATTCAGATAATGATTTTCCAATTAAAAATGTCAATCCTTCATTGATTGATAATGTTTTTGAAAATAACACAAGTAAGTTTGTGGGAAAGTTGATTCCGGGAGTTAATGTGACTCAATGTAATCCAATTCCTAAGACTGAAATTAAAAAGAAATTTGGAAATCAGAAATCACCTTCAAAGCAACAACCTATTACTTCTAAGGGTAAACAATCAGATCAACGAGCTAAATTGTCAAATGTTTCTAAATCAAAATTTGAAACAAAAGGAGCTCGTTATCAGAAGAAAAACAGCAATGTCAAATTTGTGGAATCGAGGGGTACAGATAAAATTGAGACTTTTGCTAACAAGTCAAACAATGATTTTGTACAAGTCAAAATTTTAAAACGTGATACTCAAAACAATTACACTCAACATTCAAACGGGTGTGATGAAAAAGCTAGTACCTCGGGTTATACAAGTTCGACATCTGATCGTCGATCCAGTTCTCCTAAGTTTGTTGAAAGGAGAACGTGTTTTAAATGTGGGGAGTTTGGGCACATCATCAAAGATTGTGCTAACACTCCGAAAGCGAAATTTGTTGAAAGAGCATCACCTGAATCGATTCACTCTAAATGTCGTCCTGTTTCACCTAAACACGATAAAAGAACTATTAAAGAACAGGAATCGAAACAACGACATCAAGATGTGAAGAAAATAGAAAAGGCTTTAAAATCTAAGGTAAATTCTGTTCCAAGGGAACCAAGTTCACCTGTAAAACCAGAAATTTCAAAATTTGTTTACAAAACTCAATCTGGTAAACAAAAACAAACTTGGAAACCTAGGAAGAGTGAAGGTTCAGGGGGAGCTGTTTGTTTGGAAAACCATCAACAAATCGAGATCACTATTCGTGATGCTCAGGGACGACCCAAGACCACTTTGGCTTGGGTCCCCATCCTTAACTAATCATTGGATGATATGTGCAGGATGTTCCAGGAGGAACTATTAATAGTCATTGGATTGTTGATAGTGGGGCATCTAGGCACATGACGGGCGACTTACGGCTTCTATATGATGTGAGAAACATTAAAGGAGGCTATGTTGCTTTCGCTGGAGACAAAGGCGGTTACATCACTGGAGAGGGAATGATTTCCAATGGTGTGGTATGTTTCGATAAGATCAATTATGTTCGTCAAATTGATCATAATCTTCTCAGTGTGTCGCAAATCTGCGATAAAAAGTTCACCGTGCATTTTGATGATGCCGGTTGTTATGTGCTTAAACCTGGTTTCACAATTCCTGATGAATGGATTCTCTTATCGGCTCCAAGAGTCAATGATCTTTATGTTCTTGATATGAGTCAAGCGATTACGACTTCTGCACAAGTCACATGTTTTGTCTCAAAAGCCACGGAGAAGGAGTCTATATCTTGGCACAGAAGAATGGGACACATTCACTTGAGAAAAATGAACCATTTGGTGAAAAACAATCTTGTGAATGGCGTACCCGTGAGAAGTTTTCATCTACAAGATATCTGTGTTTCGTGCCAGAAAGGGAAACAAACAAAGAAGTCTCACCCTTTGAAGAAAATCAACACTGTTGGCATGCCTCTCGAACGTCTTCATATGGACCTCTTTGGACCTATGAGACACAAAACAACGTTCGGAGATGTGTATTGTTTAGTAGTTACTGATGACTACTCTAGATTTTCTTGGGTAGCTTTTATGGCACACAAGAGTGATACTCCTGGCATCCTCAAGGATCTTCTTACAATGTTGGAAAATCTCTACTCGTTGAAAGTTAAGAGGATCAGAAGCGACAATGGAACTGAATTCAAAAATCGTGTTATGGATGAGTTCTGTACTTCTAAAGGCATTCTTCATGAATACAGTTCTCCTTACACTCCACAACAAAATGGTGTCGCGGAGAGGAAGAATCGGACGATAATTGAAACTGCAAGAACAATGCTGGTAGAGTCGGCGTTTCCTGTTCAGTTCTGGGCAGAGGCTGTGTCGACTGCTTGCTACACATTAAACCGAGTTCTTACGGTTAAGAGACATGGCAAGACTTGTTTCGAACTTCTACAGAAAAGGAAACCAGATCTTTCAATTCTAGAACCTTTTGGTGGTCCATGCACTATGATTGATCCGGATGGAAAGTTTGGAGCGAAAGCTATCGAGGGTTTCTTCCTTGGATATGCTACACCAAATTTTCGTGTTTGGAATCTGACTACCAAAAAGATTGAACTATGGAGTGAAGTAAGGGTTCAAAGATATACAAATCCTGTTAAAGCTCCAGGTGATCCTTGGATGTTCGATTATGATGGGCTATTCAACTCCTTTGACCTGCCTATTTTTGATGAAGATTCTGCAGCTGCTAGAATGATATTTGATAGTGACAATGCTGCTGAGTCATCATTAGTTAGACCTGTTGTTGTTAACTCACAAAGTTCTAATTCGTCTAACAACACGGTTCAAAATGAGGAAGTTGAAAATGCTACTGAATACAATGAGTCATCAGAAGAAGATGAAGAAAATTTGGATGCGACTGAAGGCACTAAATCTCCAGTTGTTCCAGTTCAGGGTATTTCTGTTGATACTCCTCATGTGCAAGTCGATGATACTGCTGAAGGAAATGCATCCACTTCTACGCATATTCCAGGTGTAGAGTTGGTTGTTGATCTTAATATTAACAATTTGGGTGTTAATGCTCGTGTTCCTGAAAATCCTGAAATGAGGATACACGATACCCATCCACAGCAGAATATCATAGGAGATGTCCAACAAGGTGTGCAGACACGTAATCAGCTGAGAAACAACCCGAGTGCTGGTTTGTATTCAGCTATTAGAGAATCTGGTCTACAAAATGATTGGTCTTTCGCGTGTTACGTTTCATAAGAAGAACCAAAATCTTGGAAGGAAGCTTTAAAAGATAATTCATGGGTTGAAGCCATGCAGGACGAACTGCAGCAATTTCAAAAGCTTGGTGTTTGGAAGCTTGTTGAAAAACCGGAGAATTACAAGAAAATTGGAACACGATGGGTTTATAAATGCAAGAAAGATGATCGTGGAGTTGTTATTCGCAACAAAGCGAGACTGGTTGTTCAGGGCTTTCGTCAGATTGAAGGCATTGACTACAATGAAGTTTATGCACCTGTTGCACGTCTGGAAGCTATTCGAATCTTCTTAGCTTATGCTTCTTTCAAAGGATTTAAAGTTTACCAGATGGACGTTAAAAGTGCTTTTCTTCATGGTATTGTTCAAGAAGAGGTGCATGTTGAACAACCTCCAGGTTTTGAAGATCCTATTCACCCCGATCGGGTTTGGTTGCTCAACAAAGCTCTTTATGGTCTACATCAAGCACCTAGGGCTTGGTACGCAACCTTATCAAACTATCTTCTGGAGAATGGATTTAGACGAGGTCTTATTGATTGCACACTCTTTATTAAAGAACAAGATGAAGATCTTCTGCTGGTGCAGGTATATGTTGATGATATAATATTTGGGTCTACTAATGACTCTTTGTGCAGGCAATTCGAACGTGTTATGCAAGAAAAGTTCGAAATGAGCGCTATGGGAGAGATGAATTTCTTTTTGGGCCTTCACGTTCAACAAACAGAATCTGGGATATTCATCCATCAGACTAAATATGTTGGTGACATTTTGAGCCGATTCCAAATGTCAGATGCAACGCCCATTGGTACTCCACTTCCGCAGAATCACGGGATTACTCCGGATTTGAAGGGAGAAAGCATCAACTCCTCGTACTATCGTGCCATAATCGGATCTCTCATGTATCTTACCGCGTCGAGGCCTGATATCATGTACCCAACATGCTTGCTAGCAAGATATCAAGCAAACCCGAAGGCCTCTCATCTGTCAGCTGTCAAAAGGATTCTACGCTATTTGAAGGGATGCCCAGACTTAGGTCTTTGGTACCCTAGGGATGATAGTTTTGAATTAATTGCATACAGTGATTCTGATTTCGGTGGTTGCAAAATTGATGGCAAATCAACAACAGCAGGATGTCAGTTCCTAGGAAATCGCCTGGTCACGTGGCAGTGCAAGAAGCAAACGTGTGTTGCTACATCAACATGTGAAGCAGAATATATTGCTGCCTCGAGTTGTTGCTCCCAAGTTCTTTGGATACAACAACAAATGCGCGACTACGGTTTAGAATTCCTATCTACTCGTATTTTTGTTGATAATAATGCTGCCTTGCAAATCACTAGAAATCCTGTGCAACATTCTAAGACTAAACACATCGACATTAAATATCACTTTATCCGTGATTGTTTTGATAAGAAGTTAATCGATGTCGTTCATGTCCCCACTGATCACCAACGTGCCGACCTGTTTACAAAAGCTTTTGATAAATCACGTTTTGATTATCTACTTTTGGTCAATGGCATTAAGGTGATACCTGAGTAAACTTCTTTGGCTGATCGTTTTTGTAAATTTTTTTTTCTTTATAAACTTTGAAAATTCAAAAAGATTTTAGTTTTCGTAAACTTTGCGAATTTTAGGGGGAGATATTTCAAGAAAATACAAAAACATTGCAAAAGTTCAAAATCCAAAAAGATGTCTTTACTTTCTGTCGTTTCGTTTGAAAAACTCAAAAATTCAAAAACAATAGAAAAACCAAAAATGAGTTTCTTGGATAAAGGAAAATGATGAAATTCACTGGTGTGGTCGGTCAATGTGCTCAAAATGCAAAATAAAAAGAAAAATGATAAGTATCTCTACTAACGATGTATCGGTAGGCTCACAATCAGACTAAAATGTGCAGGATGATACAAACCTAATAGACTTCAAGTCAGGTGGGAACTGCTCATTGGCATATGGTCTTAGTACCGAAATCTCGTTTGAGAGATTACCGAGATCTGAAATATTCGGTCTTTATGCTGCTTATCATCTGGGTATCATGGTTGTATCAAACCGTAAAAATAACGGAGACGAAGTCTAAGATCTTCCATGATACTATACATACGTGTACATATTGCATTCGACCTCAATAAGTGATCAACAATCACATGTCCAAACAAAATAAGTGATAATATATCACAGATTCTTTGCGGGAGTCAAGTTCGTCTCTCTGCTGTACGAAAGTACTGACCTGTTCACGGACTTGCTCCTGTGCCTTCATGCATATGAAAATCAAGTTCCTCATCAATAAGTGATTTTATCACATAGGGCTTGTTTTCAATCAAAATAAGTGAGTCTCTCACATTTTTATACGGTCAAACAGATGATAATCGGTATACTCACCGGTAAGATGAACTCTCGCGCATGCCTTGATACGGGAATGTGTCGTGTGTGGATGAACACCGGTCTGTAAGTATAATTCATACCTTAACGTATCCCCTCGCCATGATTACATCTGATAAGTTGAGCTTATGTGGATAACAATATCGATAATCGTTATAGGATGCTTATCAAATTGTTAACAAAATGAACAACAAGAGCATTTTGACATGACCGTACACTGATATGATTCTCTTACCCTCGAAACTCGCAAAAAGAATGTCTGTAAATATTTATTTACTGTTTTCAGTTTATGCATCTTTGTATATTTTTATTTATTGCTTTCCGTCTTTACATTTGAAAAATGAAAAATTCCAAAAAGATTTTAGGTGTGTTTTAATTTAAACTTTATAAAATCCAAAAAGATTTTGCTTCTAGTTTATTTTTGATTGACTGATGTTGGATCTCGAGTCTATCCTACCCAAAATCCTGATCGTAAGCCGGAAAACAATTGCATCTTCATAAACAGTCGAAGTTAACAAGTTTTGAAAGTTAAAGGATTAAAATTGATCATTTTCTAAACTTTCAAACTGTTGTCGGTCGGTGTTTGATTGAGATTTGATCTCATATGTGTCGTTTGTTTATGTAAACTATATTCCAAGCGGTTATTCTCATTATGCGTTTAGCTTTCTTGCATGTGCAGATGCTAAAGGCGAGGAGAACATGTTCGATGACAAGCTTTGGAATGAAGACACGAAGTGGAGGCACTCAAAAGATAAAATGATCGAGTTGCCGCTGACCCTTCATCAACACCACAAGGATCTGAAGATTTGACAAGTCAAAAGATTCACGAGCATAACTCAATGGAGAGTTCAATTTAAGGGGGAGTTTGTTAACACACTACCTAAATGAAAAGGGAGTTTGTTGATACACTTTCTACTTACGATGCGTGAAGACTTTGAAGATCCTCCGACATGAAAGACACAGAAGACGAACAATCACAAAAGACGAACCATCACGAGTAGCGTCCAAGGGGGAGATTGTTGGTACACTTTATGTGGACGCGACTCGACTCGGTTAGATTCGGTTCGGGTCGACTCGGTTAGGTCCGGCTCAAGCCCGAAGACACGACATTCCTCCGTCGTGCGCCCCAGAGTTCGACATGCGAAGCACGGAGCGCCGCGAACAAGTCCCGCAAGACACATCACCATGACATCATCTCTGTGATGTCATGATGATGTCATAGCTTTTGTCTCATATGGGAATTTGGTGAAAGTTGTATAACAGAAACATCACCGGGCTGTTTCTTCTCACATGGGCCTAACACTTGAAGTGGGTTTTGACTATGTCTGGGCTCAACTACAATCGACGAAACAAGTATTAGATTTAATATGTTTGTCGACGAAACAGGTGTGTTTCGTCGACTTTGTGTGTTTCGCCGAGAGTCCTTTATGTTTCATCATGTTCTGGTCTGTTTTAGTATAAATACCATCTCAGTTTCACTTTGAAACACAGATGAGTGCAGAGAGATGAGAAACAGACCATAGTAACAAAACTCTGCCAAAATTCCGTCTGAACTGTGTTTGTATCAGTTGTAATCGGTTCTCATCCCGTTAATCAATAGAGTGTGTATCATTGATTAATCTGTTGTTATTATTGCTATATATGTTTGATTTGGCATAGTTACGTGGATTCCGCACACGTAACCGTGTTTACTATAAACAAGAGATTCGGTTCGTAATCGATCCTCAGATTTCGGGACCTACATTTTTTTTGAACGGCCGACAAAAGTTTTATTATTTGTAGCAAGAAACTGCCAAACTTACAAATGTTTTTGACCACCAAAACAACAAAATATAACTACATACAAAAAGTACTAAGCACCAATATCAAACCGACACCAATTCTCCCATGTTAATGCCACCATCTTTGATCGATTCTTAACCCACAAGTATGCCATAGCTTTAATTTCATCCAAAATCTTTGTAATATTCGGGATAGCTTGTCTGAAAACCGACTCATTTCTCATCTTCCATAGGCTCCAAAAAGTCACTAGTGCCACGGCGTGTACCGCTTTCCTTTTCTTTCTTGCATTTGATGAGACACCGGTCGGGTACAGTAAGTCACTAACTCCAAATGCAAATATAGGAGGGATCTTGCACCAAGCCGCTACATTTTGCCAAACAATCTGAGCAAACTGGCAAGTAACAAAGATATGTTCACATGTTTCCGCAGCTTCGCCACATAGAACACAAAGATCATCCTGAACCGCAATGTTTCAGCGAATCAGCGCACACTTCGATGGAAGTCTATCCATTTCTGCCCTCCAAGCAACAATTGCCACCTTTTTCGGGACCCAATTATTCCACTCGAACGGTCGTGCTGGAATTTCTCGGTTATTCGTTCCCAACAGTTTTTTAATATAGGCAACATTAAAAGAACCACTTGATTCATATTTCCATTTCCAACAGTCCTTACCTGGGCCAATATTCACCCCACCTACAATATTAATAAGATGTTGAAGTTGGACATATTCACTTCCACTTAGAATTGGATGAGTCCAGGCTCAAGAAAAAGCCGGCCCAGATCCATAAAACTCCAATCGGTCCGCCACCAAACATTCCTTGTTCCTCTCAGCTTTGAACAGGTCTGGAAATTTAATATATAATGGCTCTGAATCAGCCCATAAGTCTAGCCAAAAGTGGGTGTTTTTTCCATTTACCACTGACGCACTAGCAGGATCCTTAAGGTCTATTCCAGCAAGTAACAAGGGCTGCCGGATACTAATAATGCTCTTCCATGGCCCAGAAATAGACACTTTAGCCGGTATGTCGTTCCATGCTCTTGAATTGTGGTGTATTGCCCAAATTACCCTCCGCCACAAACTATCCTTTTCCGTTTTAAACCTCCACCACCATTTTGCCAACATAGCTAAATTAGTATCTCTAATAGACCCGAAACCCAACCCCTCATATTCAACTGGAGCAATTGTTTTATCCCACGCCACCCAGTTCATTTTAGCTTTCTCTTCCGACCCTCCCCAAAAAAATACTCTCCTAATCTTATCAAGTGCGTCCGATACCTTAACCAGAGCTTTAAAAAGTGATAGGAAGTATGTTGGAAGAGCATTTAATACCGACTTGATCAATGTAATTCTACCACCATACCAAAGGGTTTTAGCTTTCCATAAAGAAAGCCGATTTTTAAATATTTCCACCACCGACTTCCAGTTTCGGGCTAGGTTCATATTTGCCCCAACAAGCAATCCTAGATGCGTAAAAGGGAACGTACGTTGCTTACATCTCAAGAGGTTCGCCATTTGTGAAACTTCTTGTTCGTTCGGTCCAATCCCATAAATGCTGCACTTTGCCAAATTCACTTTAAGACTAGAAACTAGATAGAAGCATCTCAGCATACGTCTTAGGTTATTAATATTTGATGTAGACCACTCCCCCAAAAACATTACATCATCCGCATACATCAAGTGAGACAGAGCCTTACCACAAAGTATGATATCAATGCCCCGAAACAGCCCGACAGACACAGCCTTTCTCATAATACATGACAGGGTTTCCATAACTATAACAAACAGAAAAGGTGATAGTGGATCCCCTTGCCTTAGGCCACGAGAACAGTCAAATTCTCGAGTAGGCGAGCCATTAACCAGGACAGAAGCTTTGGCAGAGTACAAGGTAGCCATAATCCAAGACCTCCATTTGCATGGGAACCCCATCTGAGCCATAATCGAGTCCAGGAAAGCCCAATTAACAGAGTCATATGCTTTATTTATATCAACTTTGAAGAACATCCCTTTACGCTTATTTTTTCTTAGCCAACTTAATACTTCGTTAAGAATCAAAGGACCATCCATAATGTTTCTTCCAGCCAGGAAGGCCGATTGATGCTCCGAAATCAGATTTCCTAACACCTTTTTGAGCCGATTAACAAGAACTTTGGAAATGACTTTATTGATGACCCCAATCAAACTAATGGGCCGGAAATTTGCTGGGCTAACAGGATCTTTGACTTTCGGGATTAAGGCAATAAAAGAGGAGGTGCAGGACTTATTAAGGGACCCCTCCATGTAAAATTTATTGAACAATTTGATAATATCAACCCGAAGGCCAGCCCAACATCTCTTAATGAACTTGAAATTAAACCCATCAGGCCCAGGGGCCCGATCACCTTCACATTCCCAAACAGCCGCTTTAATCTCCTCCTCAGTGAATGGGCATTCCAACATTACCGCCTCATCATCCGATATAGTAGCAATATCAGGGCAAACCATCTCCGGTCTATGGGACATAGGCTCCGAAAATTGATGCTTAAAAAATTCAAACATGGCCTCTTTAATGGCAAGGGGGTTTGTAATCCACACACCGTCAATCATCAAACCATTCAGTCTATTAGTACTAATATTGGAGTTAATTACAAAGTGAAAGAAACCTGAATTTTCATCCCCGTCGATGGCCCATTTTGACCTGGATTTTTGACGAAGATCCAGATTTTTAACCATGTCAAACTCAGCCAAATAATTCCTACAATCCGCTCTCTCCGCCAATTCCGCTTCCGCAAGACTCCTTTCCTCCGCCAATACTTCAATGAAGGCCAACCTCGCCTTTTTACCACTATACATCCCCTCCCTTCTCTCCTTCTCAATTTTCAGCCATGACTTAATGTTATCCTTCAGCCACCTCAGTTTTATCGCGAGCGCTAAGTCTTCCGGTCACGAGAAATAAAAAGCCCCACACTTTTGCAAAACAAAATCTAGGAATCCCGGATATTCAAACCAAGAGTTGAAGAAGCAAAAAGGGATATGACCAAAATCCGATTGGGTGGTGGAAAGAACTATGGGCCGATTATCAGAGGCCTCCCTAGCCAGCGCAACAACAGTAGCATTTGGCCATCTCTCCCTAAATCCCAAGCACACGAGGAATCGATCAAGTTTACTTAGCTTCCTACCATTGTCTGATATGTAGGTAAATTTCCCACCCCCCATGTTATATTCCACCAAACCGGCAGATAGAATGAACTGATTAAAAGCATCCGCATTGGAAGCATTGAACTCAGAATTCATCCGCTCACTGGCCTCTCGCACCTCATTAAAATCCCCCATCAAAGCCCATAACCCCTGCAATGAATTCCTAAGGCCCAGTAACTCTGACCAAACCGCCCTTCTGCCAAGCGGGTCGTTTGGAGCATACACATTAACCAAGTTTAACCTGCACCCCGATTGAACCAGAAAACCTGAGACAATCATAAAATTCCTATTGTGATAGACATCTACACACCTGAACACCGACGGACACCAAAGACATGCTAGCCACCCTGACCTCCTTTGCGAGTCAACCACCGCAATCTTGTACTCAGCTCGTCCCCAATATTGGTTGAACATAAAGGACATAGACTCTTGTAATTTCGTTTCCTGTATTGCGAGAAAGTGAATCCCATAGCTAGTTTTCAAGTTTCTGATCCAATCTGACTTTCGATCACCACGAACCCCCCTCAAATTTATCGACAAACAATTCATCGGAAACAGTTTGTAACCCCTTCTTCCATGATAATCTTCTCTGTTACGCCTGTAAATCCGTTCAGGTTTATGCCGATAACAGAGCCCACCTGCACTGTAGCATCCACTTCTTCCCTAATAAACCGTTGGAGGTCAGATGCAATCGGGACACCAGAGCCACCTGGATTCTGTTCTGAATTTTCAGCATCACAGACAGGCGAATTATCCACATGGTTCTCATTGACAACGTCGGTTGATTCTATGAAATCCTCCACATCTCCAGATCCTTCTCCAATCGGTGTATTTAGATCCAGGGAAATAGACTCAGACCTTTCAGGCTGACCAAACACTCTTTGAGATGGCCCTTGTATTGAGCCCAACGAGGGTGGGCTCCTATCTGCTCTGTTTCTTTTACCCAGATGATTGGCCGGAGTTGGGCCTTCATTACCACCCCTCTGGTTGAGCAGCTCGTTTACCACATTAGGCCCACATTCCTTTCCCACACAATTCCAGCCTTCAATAGACACTGATCCGACGGGCCCACCATCCATAGGCC
Organism: Helianthus tuberosus; assembly: GCA_030545235.1. Classification (NCBI taxonomy): domain Eukaryota; kingdom Viridiplantae; phylum Streptophyta; class Magnoliopsida; order Asterales; family Asteraceae; genus Helianthus; species Helianthus tuberosus. The sequence continues at coordinate 156,435,911 of CM060409.1, forward strand.
CATTAGCCATATGTATGTTTGAATTTGGATTAAACAAATCACCTGTATCCACCTCGAGATTATTCACGTGCGCTGAATTATTCTCCTCCCCATGCAAATTTAGGTTACCCATGTTGGAATTAATGACTTGAGCCATTTGAGGAGTCGGGGACCCTTCGCCTTCCTGAACCTGTTCGTTAGCCACCGGAGAATCTGAACCATCTTCGGACTGACCTACCACTTTCTCCCCCGCCACCGGATTCATTCCGGCATCCGGTCCCACCGTATCATTCTGAACAGTAGGTCTGATCTCGCCCTCCACCATGTCCTCCATGTTAGTTCGGTCATCATCGGACTCCGATTCCGAGTCAGACGACGAATCTAACTCAGAGTCACTGCTGGTATTCAACTGATCATCTTCCTCTTTTTGCACACTTACACCAACATATTCCGAAGCCCAAGCAACCACAGTTTTTTCCTTCCACTTGATAACAACAACTTCGTCAATTCTAGAGGCCTGGTTTGTCAACACCACAAGAGAACCATCCGAGTTGTCCTCATTTTGCTAGGAAAAGGATAAGGATGACGGTTGAATTATGGATCCAAATAATCCACCAATATTGTCAAACAAATTATTATCCCGAATAACAAATGGCACCCCAGAAATATTGATCGTAGCGAGCCTACTAAAGGGGATATCCTCACCGTTCCAGAGATAGAACTTTGAGAATATGTTATGAAAGAATATTGAATGGACCTCCAAACCCCTTGCCGCCGACGGTTTATCACTGAAGGTTAACATATAAGTCATTCCTCCAACAAATGACAAACCCACTTCAGACAGACCCGTCTCATCCAATATCATTCTGACCTTTCTTATAGACATTATCACTTTAGTACACCCAATAATAGATCTCCCAATGCAGTGGATAGGGTATAAAGATCCTTTTCCTTCCACAGAGACCACTTTTGCCCCATTCCCATGCACACCCTTTTCATTTCTTACCAGATCAGCGTATGTCCGCCCTTCTTGAACAAAAGATGGACCAGTCTTACCAATTTCATGCATCTGTTCCTCCGAGCCTGACTGAACATTGAACTTTTCACCAGTCGGTTGGGGGTTGGAGCCCTGATTATTAACTTTAGGTCTCCAAACATTTTTTCCTTGCATGACATCCGCATAATTAATCATGTTATGGTCCTTGTCATACTTGGCTAGGGAGACTGAAACTTTCATATCAAACATCTTTATCGTATTGAGTTTTACCAGTAGCCCTTTCATATCTTCTATCCCCACAAATCTGACAAACCCAAAACATCGACCCCTTGTATCCCGCTTTCGGGCCACATACGCATCAGAGATGAAACCAAATGGTTGAAAAGACTTCCATAGTACGTTCCTTGTAACCCGGTCTGAGACATTCTGCACCAGGAAAGACCATTCTATACCATCACCTTTGCTCTTACGATTTTTCCGGTACTGCACGTTTGACCACGGACCACCATTATCATTCTCTCCCCCCCAATCGTTCCGGTAAGCCATTAAAGAAACCACAAGAAACCAAAGCAGCGAATGAATGTCCCAGGAACCCAGATAGGGAGCACGGTTAGATCTAGATGGTCACAAAGAACCGATCGATTAAACCCCACCCACTAAAAAGGCTCAAGCAGCCATCGTCGAGCCAACTTTACGAATTCCAGGCGGCGGGAAGATGGGAGAGAGAAGGATCTTTGATTGAATGATTTTTTAATAGACTAAGTCCACGCCCAATGAAAATGAATAAGAATCAAACTGTTGGGGTTACAATAATAATTAATGTGATTAGTTGAGGAAAACATTGACCAAGGAACATGGTGTTTTAGGATTTAAAACTTCAAAGTTAAAACTGTATATACACAAAGGAGTCTCTCAAAACACTAGGCAAACTACATAGCCACTAAGTTAGCAAAATATATTTCCGCCCTTTAAAAACAATTTGTTATCATAATCGATGGATGCTTCGCTTATCATTGCCTATTTCCCGTTGGGATTCTTGGCCATTTCTACTTTGGTTATGGTATTCTTCTGGAAAGATTATTATTTTATCTACGATCACCATCTCCTCCTAGTCATTGGTAAGTTCAGATCAATCTCTAATTCCATGTAGTTGTATATATCTACAGTTGTATGCAACGTATACCAAATGTTTATATCTACGTGGTTTCTCTTATACAGGTTTAGAGTTTAGTCGTGCCTTGACGGATTTCGCAATTATAAGTGTGCTAATATGGTATTTCACAAGCTATGGGGATGATCTTGCGATGTCGGCAATATTGACCAACATCCAAAGTTCATTATCATCACTTTTGGTGATATTTATGGCTCATGCAGCCGACTCGTATGTTGGAAGATTCCAAGCACTCTTGTTTTCGAACACTGCATATATTGGCGTAAGTATATCATTTTATTTAGAGGCTAGCTAGGGAATAAACTAGCGAAACAGGGCCAAGTTCGAACCCGTTTGACCTATGGGAGCTTGAGCTTAATTTGTTTCTGATTTATTAATTAATTTATAATAAGTATAATTATTTTATATATAACATGATACATGTAGGGGAAGGGTATTGAAAAAACTCAGTGGCGGACCCAAGAGTTATTTTCTGGGGTGCGAACGAAGGGTTCAACCAAATTTTCAAGAGGTGCAGTCGGGATTTTTACCTCGAAAATACACTAATTTTTTTTTCAAGGGGAGCGCCCGACCACCCAAGCCAAAGCTTGGGTCCGCCCTTGAAAAAACTCCAGTTCATAAGAAAACTAAAAAAAATTCGTACCATATATCTACAGTATATGATATATAGTATGGAGTTCTTTTTTTTTCCTCGTAAAACATGAGTTTTCTCATGTATATTTATTGTGTGCTTTAATTGAATAATGATCAATAACACATTTTAGGAGTGGTTAACATCATCACCCTTGAATTGTGGGTTACACTTTGTTTTTTTTTCAAAGATTTATAATTATATGTAAATATTTTTTCTTTTCAGATATATAAATGAAGTATGTAAATTTAAAAGCCCACTCGTCTGCTTTTATATCAATTTGCAAATAAATAAAAAATAAGTACTTTTATCTTTTAGCATTTATAAGATTTTTTGCTACATAATAATGTTAGATGTTACTTTTATTGAATTTGTTATTGACAAGTCTTCCCTTACAGGGCGTGATGCTTTTGTGGATGTTCAATCCATACGATGTTAAATGGCTTGTTGTGATATCACTAGTTCTCCTATCTCTTGGAACATCAGGAGGCACTATTTTACAAGATGTACTAAAAGACTTGGTGAACGACATTGATATATCACAACATCATACTAAAACACGATCTCTGACTCGTGCAGCAATCTGGTCACGTACAGCGTACGTGTTTGGTGTCGTTTCAGCAATGCTATGGGTTCCCACTGGTGCCCCTAAATGGGTTCATCCACTAGATTGGGAAGGTTCATTCTTGATTTGCATAACCATAATGATAGCAACTTCAATTATTTTCTGCACGGGTTATAATATCTATCATCAGGATGAGTTGACAGAAAGACCATCTGAGGTCTTCTTGCGAGTGTTTTATGCGCGTTTTAAGAAGCTACTCAAGTGCAATTCACGGTACATATTCATTTCATTCTCTTCTAAATTTAAATTTCCAGATATTGTATTGTTACATCATATTTATGTAACTTCTATGATGATGAGCATTTTACTATTAAATTACAAATCACTACTACAAAACAACGCCGGCCCTAGGGACGGCCAAATCTTTCGCAAATCCGTCGCTAAAGGTTTTTGTCAGGGATTTTTTCTCTGACGCAAAATAACAGTTTTTTAGTTGTTTTTTTTTTGTTTGTGGAATTTGAGATTGATAACCGTCTCAATCTAATATGTACCTTTTATTTTGCTATGGATATAAAAGGATTTGTAATAAACTAGGCCATAGGGAAATGCTTCATCTAGTTCCTCCTTTTATTTTGCTATGGATATAAAAGGATTTGAGATTGATCTTCAAACTGCGTCACTTTCGGATACAAATGCTTCATCTAGTTCCTCCTTTTTGGCGTCATCATTGTTAGTTCATATAAACTTAATTATGTATGATTATTATGTAATTAGTATTATACATACCATCAATATATAATATAACGAATTATCAAAGGGACACGACGGTTGAAGGAAGATCCCGTTTCAAATGACGGTTATTCCCGCCATATTTCAACCGCTAAAATCTCTTGTATATATATGTAATAACCGGAAAATATGTTCGATATCAACACAATTTATTTCCTTCGAATTGTCGAAAACTGTTTCTCCTTTGTTTCTCTCATTCATACTCTGTTATTGCGTTTGATAATTATACACAATGCAAACCAATTCATCGAATATGGGTGATGCTTCCGCTGATATGAAACTGAATATCCAACATAGTGGTATCAGAGCCACGGTGGGAAACCGAGTTATGCAACCATCATCAACACTTCTCCCATGCGATCACTGCACCGAAGAAAAGATAGAAAGGCAAAAGAAAGTATCACATGTTAGACTGTGTTACTATTGTCATGAACCCGGACACCGGATCTACTCATGCAAAGCAAAGGAAAACGAAAATGACGAGGCCACTCAGTTAATCCGACAAGCGATCAACACGGGTATACAGCGGCAGGATGAAGAAGTTTTCCGACAAGAACTGATTGTCACCGGAACCGAAGGCGGACAATGGGGTGACATATGGTATGTAAGTACAGTTTTTACTCATCATTTTGCCGGAAATCTTAATGTGCTTAAACAAACATATGGTTGGGGTAAAACGAAAAGTGGGGAAGATAATTTTCTGTTTATCCGGGGTGTGGGTGCCGTAGAGGTCAAAACAGGGAATGAAAATCTACGTATACAAAGTGTGTTTTACACACCAGAACTAGATCAAAATGTATTAAGCATGGATCAACTAGTATTACAAGGTTATACTGTTAAGAAAACCGAAGATAAATGCAAAATTTATCCCATGTTTAGTGCCCCGATTACAAACACTGTGAATGATATAACTGGATTAACACGAGAAGAAGAAATCGGAATGAAAGAGAAACAAAGAGTAATCGATCATAATTCCACAAATGATGATTACAAGGAAGATTATCTCAATTCGTATTTCGAAAACTTACATTTATCTTCACATGAACCCGATTGGAATGTAATGATCATACAAGCCATGGAGTTTAATGATTTTTCTCACTGCAAATCATTGTTAGACATGTTGGAAGATGGGGAATTCGTGTTTAAATACAAACATGTATTAGAGATTAAGTTTGAGGAAATGTTAGAATGGTTTATAACAGTTAAACTTGGAATCTCTACTCGACCCATTCCTCCGTTTTCAACTGACAACAGGAAAGTAGATTTGCTAGATATATATATGGTAGTTAAACGGGATGGAGGGTATAAGAATGTTACCGATAATAATCTTTGGGCAGTAGTAGCAAAAGACATGGGATATGACTATAACGATGGTGAGTTAATGAGGATAATGTACGCAATGTATCTGGACGTTCTGGTATATTATTACAAGTTTAAAACGGTTCAAGGTAAGGTGATAGAAAAAGAAATGGTTGAAGATAACGAAGGTCCGTCCGATTATGACCGAGAAAGAAGGAAAAACGAGGGGGATGTACAAGAAGAAGAGAATGCAGATCTTTCAAACAAGCTATGAAGGCCATGGATGAAGCTAATCAGAGTGTTCTTAGGCACTCTTCTAAGCATAATCAAGTTTAGGGGAGTGTGTTAGTTTATATAAACTTAATTATGTATGATTATTATGTAATTAGTATTATATATACCATCAATATGTAATATAACGAATTATCAAAGGGACACGACGGTTGAAGGAAGATCCCGTTTCAAATGATGGTTATTCCCGCCATATTTCAACCGCCAACATCTCTTGTATATATATGTAATAACCGGCAAATATGTTCGGTATCAAGGCAATTTATTTCCTTCGAATTGTCCAAAGCTGCTTCTCCTTTGTTTCGCTCATTCATACTCTGTTATTGTGTTTGATCATTATACACAATGCAAACCAATTCATCGAATATGGGTGATGCTTCCGCTGATATGAAACTGAATATCCAACAATCATTATCACCATCTTCAAATTCCTTGGTATTGTCTTCATCCTCCTCTTGATCCTCTCAGTTCTTCATGCCCTCATTAATCTTTATTGGTCCATAGCCGAGCAGAATTCCCAAATCTTTATTCATCCTCTGATTGCATTAACCTTCCACCTTTTATTCCCAAATCTTTTCTTACTTGTTTCTCCAATGTTTTCTTCCGGTGGTACATCATAACCTTCACTTTCCAAACCATCCAAACTCTTATCCTCATAATTGTTGCCCAGAATCTTCTTGACAAATAATGAATATAACAACGAACGAAATAAACACAATCTAACCTTGATTGAAAGAATAGAAATCGTGAATATGTACAAGTGAATGAGTAGTTTACAATAGAAATATCTAACCCTATTTATACTAATCGAAGAGGTGTGTCTGAACCGTTGTGTCTTTTGATGAAGAGTCGTGTCCTTTGATCTTGTGGCTCTCAATCGAATTGAAGAGGTATGTCTCCTTGAATAGTTGCGTCCCTGTTTCTTCTTGTTTCCTGATGTCGATTAGAGAAGGGATGCGTCCCTTGGATGTGTCGATCCAAAAACATGTAGGTTATTAAGTTTCAACTTGTCACATCTAGTCCCCGTACTTCTATCACTAATCTAATTCTAATAAAACTATCTATTAACTAATTACATAATGAACCCTATTACTTATAGGATGTGAAGGAGATTATTGATTTCATTCACCCCCTAATCTCGAACATCCTTAAGTTGCACCTTGATCTTTCTCCATGTCTTGCTTGCCATCCTGCACTTCTCCATTTTTATCATGAGCATGTTGTAGTAGATCATTGCAGTCTTCTTTGATTGCCATTAGGAGAGTTGGTTCATCTTCTTCCTGCACCAGATTTGATTCTTCTTCTTTTTGATTTGATTCAGAACAATCTGAGGCATAATGACCAAACTTTTGACAATTATAGCATTTTATCTTGCTTAAATCCTTCCCAAACTTCTTTTGGTTGTTTCTATTCTTGTAAGCATCATGTGATGAATCTTCATCATCTTCTTCTTGTTGTTCGAACTTTCCATCACGCCACTTGTCTTGCGATGAATTGAACCTTCATTGTCCATTGTTCCCAAAACGCCTTCCACGACCGTAGTTCTTGTCGCGTCGCGTATACATAAGTTTCTCTTGATTATAAACCGGGTTTTCATCCACCACCGCGGTTCTTTCTTCGTAGGCCTTCAATCTTCCAATTGTCTCGTCTAGCGTCGTTGTTTCTAAATCAGCGAATTGTTCAATGGTTGCAACAATTTGAACGAACTTTTTTGGTACAGAACTTAGAAGTTTCCGTACTAAAGTCGGTTGATCAAAAGTTGATCCAAGACCACTTGCCCTCGTGACAATACTATTTAGTCTTGCAGTGAACGAATCAATAGTGTCTTCCTCCTTCATTTTTAACATCTCAAACTCTGTTTTGAGTGTTTGAAGACGTGCCTTCTGCACTCGATCTGCACCGACGTGCCTAGTCTTTAATGCATCCCAAATTTCTTTTGCACTCTCACAACTTGCAACTTGTATTATCATATCTTCTGGTAGTGCTTGAAATAAGTAAGCGGTCGCCATCATATCCTTCTTTTCATCCGCTTGCGTATTTTCTTTTGGTTCTATCATTTCCCATAATCCGTTTGCCCTCAAAATGGTTTTTATACGGATTGCCCAAACCGTATAGTTTGTAGACTTTAAGATAGGACACTGAAACTGGGTGAACGAACTACCCTCTTTAATCACTACCGCGTTTGACGGAGAGGCTCCTCCTGAATCCGCCATAATTTCTTTTCCAACAATTTTCACTTTCTAAACTTTGGTTTTCTCCTAAAACCGAAGTCTATGATTCCAAAAAAAAAAAATTCACCCTAACTTTCTAACGTGGAATCAAACCAATTTCTAAATCTTATATAAATTCCAGAAGAAATAGAACGTAGAACCTGGAATTTGCGAATCGACCGACTTTTCTTATCGTGATTCTCCGCACGGTTTTCTGACTTTCTTTAACAACCCTCTTGGCTGCGTTTTTTTTTTCTTCTTTCTGCTTGATTCGCGACTCTCTAAATACGAACCCAAAAACAATCAGCCCCAAACCCGCTTGATTTGCGACTAAACTTCTCAACCGAACACCCTCTTGATGCTTTGATATCACAAAACTTCTCAGATTTTGTGTCTTAAACAACCCAAACTTATCAGATTTGCGATTGCTTTTTCAAACCGGAATACAAACTTCTCAGATTTGCTTCCGTCTTCTTTAATTCGAACCGTAGCCTCTTGCCGTGATTTGAATTAACAAAACTCAGAATCCAAACACCCTCAGTGATGATCGGATCAAAATCGAACAACAACAATCGTACCCGCTTGATGCGATTGATGTTAAAATTTAACAAAGAACAACCCAATCAATGCCTCCTGCGTGATCAGAATTGTCAGGGAATTCAACCACCCGCTTGATGATCGTCTTCCCGAAACGAATTTGAGCCCTAGGCTCTGATACCACTGTTGCCCAGAATCTTCTTGACAAATAATGAATATAACAACGAACGAAATAAACACAATCTAACCTTGATTGAAAGAATAGAAATCGTGAATATGTACAAGTGAATGAGTAGTTTACAATAGAAATATCTAACCCTATTTATACTAATTGAAGAGGTGTGTCTGAACCGTTGTGTCTTTTGATGAAGAGTCGTGTCCTTTGATCTTGTGGCTCTCAATCGAATTGAAGAGGTATGTCTCCTTGAATAGTTGCGTCCCTGTTTCTTCTTGTTTCCTGATGTCGATTAGAGAAGGGATGCGTCCCTTGGATGTGTCGATCCAAAAACATGTAGGTTATTAAGTTTCAACTTGTCACATCTAGTCCCCGTACTTCTATCACTAATCTAATTCTAATAAAACTATCTATTAACTAATTACATAATGAACCCTATTACTTATAGGATGTGAAGGAGATTATTGATTTCAATAATAATCTCTGTAGTCATTGTCTTATATTGAATGGTACCATACTCATGGTTGCAGAATTCGCTAGGCGCTCCCAGGTCGGTTGACTGAGGAGTTGCGAGTACTCGGAAATGTTAAATTAAGAAAAAAATTATTTTTCGAGAAATTATACAAAAGGAAGGGTTCAAGAGAAAACTCATTTTATTGTAAGAACTTGAAAACTCCCAAAAAGAGCTTAAAAAACACCAATTTTTTAACATATTTTTTTCTATAAATCTAGCGTTTTTTCATAATTTTTTAACAAAAATAAAATAGTATTACACATGTGTAATACTACCAAAAACCTAGACCGGCCAACCCCCCCCCCCCCAAACCTAAACCCCCACACCCAACCCCAAAAACCGAAAAACTAAACCTAAACCCCACACCCCCCAAAAACTTAAACTCCCCACCCCAACCTCAAAACCAAACCCAAACCTTAACACCCAAAATCCAATTCTAAAAGATAAACAAAGTGCAAAACTTAACTATAAGTAGTATTGCATATGTGCAATACTATATATATATATAGTACTGAAAAAAGTTTGGCACGTTAAATCTTGTTTTTGTGTCGAAAAAATACGCTCGAATATACTCGAAACAAAGATAAAAAATGTTGTCTTATGGTGTAATTATTTTTAACAAACAATAATATATGAAGAAGATAGAAATGTTTGAATATATATATATATAGGGAGGGGCTCATGCGAGAACCACCCTTATTGTGAGAACCTTGAGAACTAATGTGAACACAACCTAAAATAGCTAAAAACACCGAAAAAAAACCTAAAAAAACCTAACCCCCACCCCCCCCCCCCCAAAAAAACCTAAACCCCCCACCCCCCCCCCCCCAAAAAAAAAAAACCTAACCCCCCCCCCCCCCAAGCTAAAAAAACCTAACCCCACCGCCCCCCCCCCCCCCCCCCCCCACCCAAAAAAAAACCTAAACCCCCCTCCCCCACCCCCCAAAAACCTAACCCCCCCCAAGCTAAAATGCTAAAAACTAAACCCCCAAAAAACCTAAAAAAATCCAAAAAAAATCCAAATTTTTTTTTTGATTTTTTTAATATTTTTTAGGTTAAAATCGCTACTTTTCGAAGCAAAAAAAAAATTAAATTTTTTTTTTGTTCGAAAAGTAGCGATTTTAACCTAAAAAATATTAAAAAAATCAAAAAAATAATTTTTTGTATGATTTTTAGCTATATTTAGGCATTTTTGGTGTGTTCACATTGGTTCTCGCGGTTCTCACAATAAGAGGTGGTTCTCGCATGATCTTCTCCATATATATATATATATATATATAGGGGATCGCTAGAATGAGAACCACCACGAGTTATGAGAACCACGAGAACCGCGCCCCGCGGGTGGCCGTCGGCGACGAAATTTTTTTTACACCTAGATCCGTATATTTTAGCGGGGGGTTTAAATTTTCGGTTCAAACGGCGCGCCCGAGGGGGTAGTTTTTTACGCCCAAAGTTTGGGTTTTTTTAATTTTTTCTTTTTTTTTTACCAAACTTTGGGCGTAAAAAACTACCCCCTCGGGCGCGCCGTTTGAACCGAAAATTTAAACCCCCCGCTAAAATATACGGATCTAGGTGTAAAATAAAATTCGTCGCCGACGGCCACCCGCGGGGCGCGGTTCTCGTGGTTCTCATAACTCGTGGTGGTTCTCATTCTAGCGGCTCCCTATATATATATATATAGGGGAGGGTTTAAATGAGAACGCTAAATATCGCAAGAACCGTGAGAACGAATGAAAAAACCACCAGAACTTTGTCAAAAAAAATTCAAATTCAAAATTTCTTTTTACGCTTATCATCATTGTTCAAATACAATGTTAGAAATTAAATTTAAATGTTTAAATTTATGTGAATTCGTAAATAAAGAAAATTTACACATGTGTGGGTTTGTCATTTACACATGTGTAAATTTGTTATATTTACACATGCGAAAAAAATCTAGTAAGAGTGATTTTGAGAGGAGAAATGAATTTGTAAATTCTTTTTTGATGTTGTATTTTAATTACAACGAGGTTTGTATTAAAAAAAATCGGTTTTGATTGGTTTTTCGTCCGTTCTCACGGTTCTCGCAATATTTAGTGTTCTCAAGATAGCCCTCCCCTATATATATAGGGAGAACATTATGCGAGAACCACCTCTTATTGCGAGAACCGCGAGAACCAATGTGAACACAACCAAAAATGCCTAAAAATAGCTAAAAATCACACAAATTTTTTTTTAATATTTTTTATATAAAAATCGCTAATTTTCGAAGCCAAAAGAAAAAAAAAATAATTTTTTTTTTGCCACTATAAGTAGCGATTTGAGCATAAAAAATATTAAAAAAAAGTTTTGGATTTTTTTTTTATTTTTTTACGATTTTTTTAGGTTTTTTGGAGGTATAGTTTTTAGCATTTTAGCTTGGGGGAGGGGAGGGGTGGGTGGGGGGTTTAGGTTTTTTTTATTTTTTTTTTGGGGGGGGGGGGGGGAGGGGGGTTAGGGTTTTTTTTAGGTTTTTTGGGGGTTTTAGTTTTTAGCATTTAGCTTGGGGGGGTTAGGTTTTTTTTTTTTTGGGGGGGGGGGGGGGGGTTAGGTTTTTTTAGCTATTTTAGGTTGTGTTCACATTGGTTCTCACAATAAGGGTGGTTCTCGCATGAGCCCCTCCCTATATATATATATTTCCAATTTTACCCATCCTTCGTTAAAAGTCCCTTCTCCCATAAATAAGAAATTTTCGAGTTTTCTCACTAACTATTAACTATGAGTTTTAATTGAACTCTCTCCTATATATATGACAGGCATCCTAAGAGAAGAGTATCCTATTTGAGAAACTTGAGAGGGCCAAACATTTTCCTCAAACCAAAAAGAAAATATATATTTTTTTTACTTCTAATCCTACGTTTTTAAGAGGGCTTTTTTGCATGTATACATATTCGTATATTGTCAATTTTGAATTATACACATATGTATATAGTCAACTTTTAAACTATACATATATGTATATTTTGAAAATATATATATCCTTAACTTAATAAGTGTAGGAAACCAGGTCAAATGAACTCCGAATGAGCTCATTACAGCGGCATTAAAACCGGCTCGTCGAACAGTAGCCAAAAACTTTAAACACTAAACCCTAAGGCTAAACACTATGCTAGAACCTATAAACTAAATCCTAAAGGTAAATCCTAAACCCTAATGCTAAACCCTAAAGTTAAACCTTAAACGCTAAAGCTAAACCATAAAACTAAACTATGAACACTTTTGCTAAACACTAAAACTAAACCCTAAAACTAAACCTTAAATACTAATACCAAACACTAAAACTAAACCCTAATGTTAAACCCTGAATACTAATACTAAACTCTAAAAGCAAAAACTAAATCCCTCCCCCGCAAACATAGATGTACAATACTTATGTTTTAATTTTAAAGATGTATACACATATATGTATAGTTAAAACATTGACAATATACACATGTGTATATATCTCTTAAAAAAAAACCCTAACAGGAAAAGATGTGATTTTTCCACTTTTTTGGGATTTTTGCCTATGGAAAATGTGTAGTCCCGAATGATTCTCAAGTATCTCAATTAACTTATGGCTTTTCACACGATTTTAACCATATATATATATATATATATATATATATAGTCAACTATTATAAGTTTATTAATATTTATAACAAATATGTGAATATCAGTATAAATATAAAAATACATGTTCAAATAGTTAATTATTTCAAAAATTAATATTCTAAAAATGATATATTCTTGAATACGATAGAGATAAAGATATTTAGGAATTCTTTTTTATTTTTTTTAAAGTCAAAATCGGCCCCAGTGACTAACTAGGCCTGATTCTTGCCCAGCTTGATTGCGTTTGATCGATTCCAAATAATTATGCGAATTTGAATAAAATCGCCTAACAACCTACCTTATAAGGATTACTCGAATACATTCTTTTTTTTTTGAACGGCCAACAAACTCAATCCCGGACACTCTCGGGGCACCCACTGGACAAACGGAGTACTCTGAGAGTAACCCGAGTCCACCACCAATTCCGGGGAAAACCCGGTAACCCACCCGCCCGTAGTCACGACGGTGAAATTACCGGTAAAACCCGTTTGGCTCAAGGATCCAACCCAGGTTTCCCTGGGTTTCCTATCATTGCCCACCAGTGCCTCACTCTGCACCAAGTGAGAGTCGAACCTGCATCTCTCAAGAGAAATACAAGTCCTCCACCACTTGATCTAGAGATCATTGGCCGAATACATTCTACAACTTGTTTTAAAACGTTGACTACAGCTAAATCAACTTCACTTCATTCCCTTTATCAATTAGCAAATCTAACGTCGCTACCATCAAACTCAACTTACCTTCCTAATTTATTGTTATCCTATACCCGCCTTCCTCTTGAATAAACAAGTATAGGTTAAACAGATAAACCTATCCTCCACATTCTAACTTTGGTGGAAAGATCGATCTTACCACACAAGTTCAAAATATCTTCAATGAACCATTTTACAATCTTTGTAAAATCGGTTCGGAATGCCATCTTATATTTTATGAACTTAGTGTGGATTTTGCAATTTGTTTTAAAATTTAATACAACTTTCAATATTTAACTAATTTATCGATGACTTACCTTTGTTCCAAGTAAGCCTTTTGCCTAACGGAGAATTCATTTTCTTCAAATCTTCATATACGTTATTACCCTCTCCTTCTATTCTTATATTAAATTCTTTTCCATCCTCACCCACAAACATCTTAATAAGTTAACAATCATCACCAACAAGTTTGATTTCAAAATCTTGGGACAATAATTGTTCCATAATTGATACATTCTTCTATAAATTAACAAGGGTAAATTACATTTTTCGTCCTTTATGTTTAAATCGAATTGCAATGGATAACCTTTAACTTTAATAATTACAGTCACAATCCTTTATTTGGAAAACTCATTACACCCTACGTCCTTTACTAATAACTTGGTTAAAATTTTCAGTTAAATCCTATCACATAAGGGTAGTTTAGTGTTTTTACCAATTTAATTAAATTAAAATTTAAAACAAAACTTTAATATTTACCCTCACCCCTCCATCTCTCTCTCTCAACTCACGCTCTCCCATCAACCCTCTTTAAATCCTATCATCTGGAAATAAAACCACCTGACCACCACCAACCACCACCAAATCTTCACCGCCTGTGACCACCACTAACCACCACCATATAATATCCAAGATCAAATTATTAAATAACCAGGTTTGAAGCACAGTTAATAAATATCCAATAGTTTTGGTGCGGAAGTTAGAACTGTGGATGAAGCCGCCGCTGGAACTGGTAAATGAAGCCGCCACGTGTCGGTGAGTGATGACATAGGGTTGCATTTCAGTGAGCCTCCACCACCTCATTCCTTTCCTTGTGACTGCCTAAATTTCTGGCACAGCTCAATTCATAATCCAAAAACCCTAATATATTTCTCTCCTCTTCTTCAACAACTTATTCTGATTTTTCATATTTTGCTTCACTCGCTACGATTAACGCGCCACAAGTTTCGTACCGAGTAACAGTCGCTTCATGATCTCATGATTTGTAAGAAATTTGATTTTTTAGGTGTTTATTGTAGGATGATAGATGAATTTTGAAGTAGATATGAGTTTGTGGTCTGTTACGCATGAGTTAAGACTTTTTCAGCAGCTATTTGTTTGCCATATCGCTTTGTTTAAGTTTATTGAAGATTTCTAAATTCCAGCTGATCGAAACTTGTAATTGGATCTTGGAGGTCAGAGGCAGTGAAGATTTGGTGGTGTTTAGTGTTGGTCAGGTGGTTTTATTTCCAAAGGATAGGATTTAAAGAGGGTTGAGGGGGAGAGTGCGAGTTGAGAGAGAGAAATGGAGGGGGTGGGGGTAAATATTAAAGTTTTGTTTTAAATTTTAACTAGGTGTAGTACCCGTGTAACCACACGGGTAGATTTAGTAACGATAGAAATCAAATACTAAAAAACAGATTATAATATATCATTTAAATTTTGGTCTTTATTTCTATATCTTTATAAAGTAATGTTGAAGACAGTATGTGTGATCACACGGGTAGTTTTAATAACCATCGAAATAGATTATAATACATCATTTAAATTGTTTGTATTTAGTTCATGTTTGATATAGAAATTAGCTAACTAACTCAAAATTTCTTGTCTAAACTGAAAGCATGACCTAATTTTATATTGTCTAATAATTAAAGCCTGACCTAATTCAAATAAGCAAATGTTATTAAATAGTTCAATAAAGCCCCTTATATTTGATCCAATTAAGCTTACTAATGGATTATATTTTGTAGGCCCGTTAAAACCCTTCTATCAAATATGGATTAGATTTGTTAAAGACATGTATGAAATGTCCTTAATACCCTTATCCTTTAAGATCCCTTAATATTCCTTAATACCCTTATCCCTTAATACCCGTAACATAGGCAGATTTACATCAGATTATAATATATCATTTAAATTTTGGTCTTTAGTTCTATTTATACTATATTAGACCATGTTTTATAGATAAGTATTATTTTAGTTTAATCTTTTCTAATTAATTTATATATAATCCTCCTACTAAATATTATTTAGTTTAATTTCTTATGGATAATTATTTTTTAGTTTAATCTCCTTGTCATCATCACACTTCTCCAAAAATGCAACTTGACTATTATAAGTTGTATGAAATGACTAACATCATCACCGATCATTATCATCATCACACTTCTCCAAAAATCTCCAAATATATCTCTCAACTCTCAACAGTCAACACAGTTCTTCATCATCTTCATCCAGCTTCATCATCTTCATCTTGAAAACAAAGGTTTGAATCATCATCTTATTTATATATATTTTTGATATTTGTGATGTTTTTTGTAAAAACCAGTGGGTTGATTTGGGTATTTTGTTTCAGTTTTTGATAATGATAATCTGAATGCCGCATGATGATGATGATGATAATCAGTTTTTTGTGCATGTTTTTTTGAAAAAACAGAGGGTTGATTTGGGTATTTAGGTTTCAGTTTTTGATAATGATAATCTGAATGCCGCATGATGATGATGATGATGATAATCAGTTATTTGTGAATCAGTTTTTGATAATCAGCTTTTTATAATCAGTTCTTTGATAATCAGTTTTTGATAGTCAGTTCTTTGATAATCTGAATGCCGTATGATGATGATAATCACTTATTTGTGAATGGGTTGATTTGGGTATTTTGCTTTCAGTTTTTCAGGTTTGTTTGTTCTGTTTTGGTTCTGTTTGTTTGTTTTGCTTTTGTTCTGCTTTGTTATGTTTGTTTGTTTTGCTTTGAAAAAACAGAAGGTTGGTTTTTTTTGCTTTGTTCAGGTTTGTTTGTGATGTTTTTTGTGAAAATTTTGTACAGAATGGCTGTGGATGTAAAGATACGCAAAACACCAACTACGAAGGCGAGAACACTTGACAACCTCCTAGAAGATAGTACGGTGCACATAAGGAAGTGATTGATCAAAACGATCAATTGCATATGAATGAATACAACCCCAGTGGTAGATATGTAATTAACGAGCTCTGGAATTTCAAGGAAAATCTAAGAGCTACACTGGCATTATATTCATTCATATGAATGAATATAACCCAAGTGGCAGATATGTAATTAGCTACACTGGGGTTATATTCATTCATATCTGCTACATTCCGAAGTGCACCGTTAGTAAAGATCCACAATTGCTTGTGGTGGTATGACGTTTTGTCTCTGTATTGTATGTTACAGCCATTTGTTATCTAGTCTGTAAGTTCCGTCAAGTCTACGAAGTTGGTATGACGTTTTGTCTCTGTATTGTATGTATTAAAACTTTACATTTAATATACAATTTAGGCTTTAATAATTTGTTATAAAAAATATTAACAATGCCAATACAACTTTCATCAACAACTCTCCTTAAATATCAGGTTATGTGAATGATATGAGAGAACCAACTGGATCAACTTTTTCTGTAATAAGCAACTCTTCTGGAAGATGTCCTCATTTCATCAGTTACAATAGATAAATCAACATTCAATGAATGATTAATAGTTATAAGAAAACTCTATAGAGAATACAGTTTGTAATATTTGTTAATGAGTTGCTCTCAATGTTATGATTTGACGATTCAAGTTGTGTGACCATTGAAGATACAAACAATGATAGATTGGTGAATTATACTTAGTGTTGTTAAAAAACTGTTTTGAAAACACTTTTGGCTTAAAACATTGGTTTCAAACACTGTCCTTAAATCAACAGTAGTTTCAAACAGTGTTAACCCAAAAATGGTTTCAAAACATATCATTAACAACACTATTTTAACCGAACAATGACAAACTAAACTACTGCTTCTTCCTTCCATTGTTGCATGTCAAGCACTGATGTTTGACATTCAGTGGTTTCCTCAAAGTTGATCAGTCTTTGAGTGGGCACTACTTTAATCAACAACAGTACTTATATAGCATCAGTAGATTGAACCAGCAGTGTTTAATCCTTAACAGTCTTCAGGGCTTCATCAGCAGTTTGAAGGACAACAACTGTTGTATAGAGACGGTGGATAGAGGACATCAGATGTTATAAACACTTTCAAGGGGAAAGCCTCGTGTAAACTACTGCTTATGATGAATGATTAATAGTAATAAGAAAACTCTATACACCATACAGTTACTGAATTTAGGCACAAGTTATCAAATCCACCTGAGAAGGTTTCCACGACAGCGCCAAAAAAATATCATTAACAACACTATTTTAAGCGAACAGTGGTTTCAAACACTGCTAACCTTAACCACTGATTCTATACAATATAAGTGACAAACTAAACTACTGCTTCTTCCTTCCATTCTTGCATGTCAAGCACTGATGTTTGACACCCAGTGGTTTCTTCAAAGTTGATCAGTCCTTAAGTGGGCAGTACTTTAATCAACAGCAGTACTTAGATAGCATCAGTAGATTGAACCACCAGTGTTTAATCCTTAACAGTCTTCAGGACTTCATCAGCAGTTTGAAGGACAGCAACTGTTGTATAGAGACAGTGGATAGAGGACATCAGATGTTATAAACACTTTCAATGGGAAAGCCTCGTGTAAACTACTGCTTATGATAAATCCACTGTTGTGAACCAGTTTTGGCTTTAATTATCTGTTCCTCTGATAGGGTTCAATCCCAATACTCTTTAGATTATTTTTCAGTACTGTAAAACTTATCAAAGTTTGAATTTTCTTCATTCATTCAATAATAAACCATAGTATTACAAAATTATGATTTTGAAAAATAATAAAAATTAAAAATTAGGCATTACAATTAACACTTCCTAGAATATCTCGTTCTCTCGCCTTCTTCCATCCAATTTCATTTTTTGTTTTAATTTGCAGATCAGCTAGCATATCACAGGTCTTCTGATCCTGTTTCATCAAATTTGTGATAAACTCTTCCGCTTTTTCTTTAAATTCTGTTGGAGTAGAAGAGGCAACTTCATCCAGCAGTGCAATGCTACTCCAGGTTTGTTTATAATATTTATCACTAACCATACCCACTTTTTTGTTGAGTTCTTCAGCGTTTCTCTGTTCTTGGAGTGACCATGTTGAAAATTCGATTTTAAGATCAGTAGTATCCGACCAGTGGTAGAAGGTTTTCCTTGCCATTTAGGAAGAATGTGAGTGTTTTTAGACGGTTTGCTTTAGGATGAACGGTTTTTTTTTTTTTTTTTTAAATTGAAGTGTTGATGTTTTCAAGTAAACTAATAATGATCCTTTATAGTGTTTAAAATGTTTGATAGGATAACTGAAGAGACGTCTCCTAATTATGATAACCTTTTTTTTGAAGGTTTCAATTTTGTTCTTTGGTTTTCTAGATATTTAATTTGACTTGTTTTCCCATGAAAACTCATTTTTCAAAGGTTTTGCATTAAAATGTTTGATAGGGTGACTGAACATGCATCTCCCATATACACGTTTTTGATTGTTAAATCATTAAATGTACATGGTTTTTAAGTATAAATGTTTATTTAGTGATTGCATTTAAATCTGACATTTGGCCTGTTTACATATATTCTATATAATAGCATTGCTAATAAAAAGTTTTTTCATCAAAACAGATTTATTCAGTGAAACAGAAGAGCAACTATTATTATTTTGCCTTAATTCTTATAAATATACTAAAATGGAGTCATATACTTCTGCAAAATCTGACGATTTCAAGCAACGTTTTATTAAACAAATCGAAGACAAGGTTTGGCTGATAGGTATACTCTTCAAGAGTTGAAGAGGTGTTTTAACGGTCTGGAAGTTGGTCTGCTGACAAGAGACCACGTTTCGAGGCACTTGAGGGCGATGCGGACTACTTCCGTTTGTGACCTGTGTGTTGCGAGTAATATAGAATGTGGAGAAAGAGACCTGGAGTTCATGAGAAAGATCAATGAGATACATCGAGAGGTTCAGCGCTCCATAGAGTTGAAGTTAAAGTTTCTTGATTCTTGTTATTAGAGTTAGACGTGTCTGATTAGTTTTCTTTTTTGTATGTAATTGCTACTTTCTTAATACTTCATATTTTAATCGTATTAATTTGTCAGCAGTTTTTACATTCCACTGCTTCATTCCAAGCAGGGCTTTGCTCTTTAGCATCACTTGAGTTAGGATAGTAGATTAAGTAGCAGCACCTTGTCTTCAGCAGTTGTTGTACATAAGCAGTACTTAATGGACAGTAGTTGTAGTATACAAACAATGGATGATGGCCATCAGATGTTATAACCACTTTCAAGGGGATAGTCTAATGCAAACAGCTGCTTATGATGAATCCACTGATGTGAACCAGTTTTGGCTCTAATACATCTGCTCCTCTGATAGGGTTTTTGTCTATGTAAACTGTCATGTGAACAAATATTTGATGAATTGACATTCGCACAAACTTTCATTAAAAGCAGTCTTATTTGGCCCAAACAAAACTTGTTCTTAGTTAAGTGTAACAAACGGATTTTCTTTAGTGGATAAGATCAAAATACATCTAACATTCTATAAAAAAACATCATCAACAACACTATCTCGATGGTTAATAAAAATATTATGATATTGAAAAATAAGATGGTGGTACCTCTTCTTCTAATTTGAAAACTTTAATATTGAAATGCTGATGAAATTGTTCTTTTGCATAATTAATATAAAACTACTATATTAGCCATAACATAAGAGCAAATACACCCCAAATAGAACAAAAGCAACAAACAAACTACACAGAAGCCTATAAAAATCCATTGTTTTAACCCTACAATGGTTTCAAACCTCCGTTTTAACCGAACAATAGTTTCAAGCAGTGGTTTAAACAAATATTATTTCAATTTTTAAACTCAACTAAAACAAATTAATAACGTTAAAAATTACGATCATTAGTATACCTTCATGATGATAGCATACGCATGATTTTTCTTTGCGTTGTGGCATTCATCAAATATTAACACCTTGATAATATCCAACGTTAAGAATCTATGCCTCAATGCATTCCTTAAAATGTCAGGGGTCATGACCAATAGCTGTAAGAATGATGTATAACATATACGTGTGTTCAGTTTAAATTGAAAAATAAAAACTACATAATACAACAAAGGTAAAGAGTAACACAATAAAAGTTTATTACTCAAGACTGCATTTGTCTGCCTCAGGGGTACTTTACGTATTTGATCATTAGTCAAAATTCTGATGAGATTGTATGCGGTCAACAAAAAAGTCAAATGTGACTTGTCATACCTGATTCTGATATCGTTGTTTCTTCCAATCAACAACATTCCAAAAATCAACACCTTTTTCACCCCAATACTCCTCCACTTTCAAATCAAGGTGCTTTCTCACATACTCCGCTTGCTAATAAGACAGACAAAGCTTCCATTAGTATGCTTTAACCACATGTTGAAAACATGTTCAAGAAACAACTAAGTCAATCGACATACCTGTTTGACCAATACAACAGTGGGTACCAACTACCAAGAACCCAGCAATACACGGGGAGTGTTTTTTCAGCAGATAAGCGTAGTGACATAAAAGCATAATCGCGATCAACGTCTTGCCTGATCCCGTCTCCAAGAACACTATAGTATTCTCCTTAATTGCCTGAGCTAATGCTTCTAACTGATAACTGCTATATTAGCCATCACATAAGAACAAATACACCCCAAATAGAACAAAAACAACAAACAAACTACAGAGAAGCTTATACGAAATCTAAGTTTTACAAAATTGTGCCAGCTATCTAAGGTGAGATCCGCAATTTTTCTCCTTTTAACCATCCACCGGTATGATTTCATTCTGCCTTTATACTTTCTAGGAGATGTGTTGATGTATCCATATACTTTAGTTCAAAAACCCTCTCGTCTCGGTTCTTCCAATAAAGCTCTAAAAACATTTCATAAATTCAGCCAATTTCACTACATACAAATAGAAAAAAACGTAAATGGAAAGAACTACATTGATATGAAACCACTAAATCACAAAACCACTTTATTACCCTTCGCTTCCACACTTTCAACACATCCAAACACTTTCAACACACATCCAAACAGTGGTTCCAACCACTGTTTTAACCCAACAATGGTTTCAAACCTCCGTTTTAACCGAACAGTAGTTTCAAGCAGTGGTTTGAACAAAACAGTGGTTTGAACAAAACAGTGGTTTGAACCACCGTTTTAACCCCAACAGTGGTTTCAACCACCATTTTAACCCAACACTGGTTTCAACCATCATTTAACCCAACAGTGGTTTCAACAACGATTTTCTACACAAAACACTGTTTAACCCAACAGTCGTTTGAAACATCTGTTTTATATTCTAACATCTGTTCACAACAAACAGAGGTTTCAAACATAAAACAGACCTTTGCCAAATACATGTTTCACAACAAACTTAATTTATACTATCTATTACCTAAACCGCTTTTCTGAACCACAAGTGATGATTGCATAAGGATCCAACATTCCATTCAGATTAGCACCAATAAGATTTTTCGCTGCTAACAGTTCCATTGAGATTAGCATAAGGATCCAACATTCCATTCGATTAAACCAATCGTCCGATCGATGAAACAAGTTCCCACTTCATCCATCCATCTCTACACAAAATTCAATCCCTAAACTAAATAATAAAAATGAAGATGTTATCATCCCATGAAATTAATTTGAACCAAGAATATGTGAGAGCACATACCTTGGTTTGTCACACCCCGAAATATCAGAGCATTGGCGTGACTGGACTGGAATCTTCGTTGCACAGCGGAAGCAAATAAGCTAAGTCTCTTAGAAATTGAACGCCCACTAAGTACTCGACTCTTCATGGTTCTCCTACTCCAACCGTTCCATAGTTTCTGTAAAGTAACCTGAGAAAGAAACATGCGAAAAATCAACATAAAGTTGAGCGAGATCATAGTTTGTTTGTAAAAGATTTGAAATAAATCTTTTTGAATAACCGGTTTTTGAAGTATTGTTGAGAAAATGAATTTAAAATCATTTTCTTGTCGAGTTACTTGAAACTCTGTATGAAAACATAGTTTGTGTATATATAATTCAAGTATTCATGTGTACACCAAGTACTTATGTATAATTCTAGTTTTCTTGAGTACCCCACGTACTTCAAGTATAAATCAAGTTTTCTTGAGTACCCCACGTACTTCAAGTATAATTCCCGTTTTCTTGAGTACCCCACGTACTCAAGTATAATTTAAGTTTTCTTGAGCACCCCACGTACTCAAGTATAAATCAAGTTTTAGTATGGTATGAATTTTATGTAAATAAAGTATTCCTGTAAGTATCAGGATTGTTAATGGGTTGCGAGGCCATTAACATGTGACACGACATAGGAAGTCACCAAACCTTAGGCATGTTTCTAGTTGGCATATTCTGAGACACAAAAGCACTACTCGATTCTCGCCCTCACCGAGAGTGTGGCTGCCCGGCACCCGTTAGATCTAACCTTTTATTCTGCGGTCTAGGTATATAGTTGATTATTGGTGCTTATGGTACCCTATTCGTGGCACGATTTCTCGTATCATTTCTCATAACGCATCCTACTTGGTACTCGTCCTCACCAAGTGCGCTTCTCATATTCTTATATCTCATCACACTTGGTACTCGTCCTCACCAAGTGTGCTTCTTGTATTTTTATCATACCATTTGTATACATTTTAACATTTGTATTTTGTAAACTCTTGTATTTGTATTTTCCCGTAGTTTATAAAACTAGAATCTCGTGTGTATGCATATTTCGAAAAATACTCTTGTTTGAAAAACCGGTATAAAACATAAGCTTTTCGTAAACCATTTGTGTCAGTTAAAACTTGCTTGTAAAATGGTTTAGAAATTTGTAATTCTCGTATGCTTTGCAAAAAGTGCATGTCTTTCCACCCCAAAAACATTTATAAAAATGTAAAACCATAAAAGGTGGGGTTATGAACTCACCTAAATATTCCTGTGCAAAGCTAGCTAAATATGACTTCGCGATGTCGTTTCCAAGACGAGACTTGCTAGCGTGCATTCTACAATATTCCTAACACGGAATATCTTATAAGTTTCTAATTAAAGGCGGTAACTAATCTACGTGTCACCGAGCTTTACCGAATCGTTAACCGAACGATCCGTTGATATGTTGTTAACTTAATAAAATAATTAAGTTATACTTGTTAAGTTTCGTTTACTAAGTCTAGAAAGTACTTAGTTTTCGAGAAATTCGAATATATAAATATTTACACAAAATATAATTATATCGATAGGATAGTGTTTATCGTTTCGAGAGGTCGTACGTGTATGTAACGAATGTTTTATGAAAAGAATGTATAATAAACTCGTATTATATATCGTATGTCGTTTAGGCGTTTGAAATAAATATAACAACTTATATTTATTTAATAGAGTTTTCGTGTTGATGTTGTTTGAAATAAATATATAAAATATATTTACTTTATAAAAGATTTGTCGTTTTCGTATGTGATAAAGCGTCGTCAAAAGGGATGTACACATTTATATTAGTTCTCATAAAAGTCGCTTTTCAATAAAACATGTTTTGCTTTTACGGGTTTTCTCGAAAAACGGGCAGAGTTTCCTCTGTTTTTTTGGACGGCCCTGACAACACCAGTTGTCGTTATTTTCCAAAATTCAACAAGATTCAACAAACAAACAATATGTATATAATTCTTGTCGAGTATATTAGAATGTAACTAATTGAATCAGTTCAAGCTCGTTGTCGTGAAATAATAAGACTTAGGAAAATAACGAAATATATCGCCGTAAAATCTTTACCAATCCTTGCGTCGAGAAGCTGAGCCGACCGAGACATCTCGCTGAGTTGACTGAGTCAACTGAGTTGACCGGTTGGACCGAGTTGATTCGAACAGCTTCAAAATCTAACCCGAACCGGCTGACTTGAACCAACTGTTGACTTGAACCTGCTGACCCGAACACTGAGTCGACTTGCCGTTGTTGACCGAGTTGACTCGGTTGAGTTGACCGAGTCAACCCGAACCGTTTCTGATGCGGACAAATCTGACCGAACCGGACCTTGTTTAAACTGAACCGAGTTGCTTTACCTGAACACCGCACCAGAACTCTCGAACCCAACTGACCAGTGAAACTTGAGCCCCACATGTGACCCGAACCAGAATCGAGTCGAATCCGAAACCCGAACAAACAGATCATCATCAGCATCTTCTTCATTTAAATTTTCAGAAATCAAAGATGAAAGACATAAGATCTTACCGGTGGATTTCGTCGGATAAAGGCTTGGACTGCCGGTCCGAGTCACGACCCACTGGTCCGAGACAGGGACCACCGGTCACCACCGTCACTGCCGCCGCAGCGGTGACGCCGCCCCGTCGTCCAGCTTCTTTCTCTCTCATCTTTCCGCCTCTCTCTCTCTCTCTCCTTCCTCTCTCTCTCTCTCTCTCTTTCTCTTCTGTTCGGTCGCCGCCGCACCACCACCAGGGGTGTGCTGGTTGATGCGTGTGAAGTGTTATATATATTAGGTGTATATTTTAAGCCCCCTTAACACATATTTTAGCCAAGTTTTAAATTTATAAAACACGATATTTTGCTAACACTAAACACACATATGGGCAAGTGCACCCATCGTGAGCGTAGTATAGTGTTGGCAAGATACCGAGGTCGTCCAAGGACACAAGAGCTTTTAGTACCGGTTTATCCTCAACGTCTAATCAAAATAAAAAGTTTAGAAAAATGTTTTTAACTAAGAAAAATAAAAACTAACTAAAATGCTGAAAAGTAAAATAAAAAGAAAAAACAGATAGACAAGATGAATCACTTGGTTCCGACTCGTATCTAGTATAACCTTTGATTATTTCCGCACTTTTGCACATATTGAAGAGATTATCTTAGTTATTGTAGTAGGCCCCTCTTTTGAAGGTGACGTTACCCTCACCCCAGTAGTTTGAGTCAGCAAGGATACAATCCTAAATGGGTGGATTATTGGAAGATAATTAATTAAGTTATTAATGCATATATGGTAGGCCCCTCTTTTGGAGGTGACGTTACCCTCGACTAAGTAGTCTGAGTCAGCAGGGATACAGTCCTAAATAGCAGGGTTATAGTATTAATAGTAGTTAACTTATGAGGGGATCAAAGAGTTTTGACCCCCGCTATCCAATACCGTGAAGTATTGAAGGAAGTCCTACTAAATTTGACCCAGGTCCATTGCAGGACCTCTAAACGCTGAACAATGGCAAGACCTTTACCAAACCGTTCCCTTAACCCCCGACCAGGTAGCCAACATACCTTCATATAGACCGTGGAGATATGAATGGTGAAAATCTTTTATTTTATATAGACAGTAAAATAATGCCAAGACACCACGGACAAACGATAAGGAAAGATCACATTCAACATAAGTAACTAGTTACTAAAGTCATTAATACAAATCCAAATAAAAAGTGCAAAAGATTAGAAATAAAAAGTATTATACTAGACACTTTGTCTTCACCAAGTGATGTAAGAGACTTAGGCAAACATGGCCTTGATTGTCAAGAATTCTTACGATCAATCTTGGATCCCGAGACGACTCACACACTCTACGATGGACAATGGATGATGGTGTTGTGATGGTGGTGGGTGGTGGATGAAGTGTGAGAGAGGTGGTGTGCCAAGGGATGAGTTGAAATTAAACCAAGCACTCCTATTTATAGGCTGAACAGAAGGCTGGGCACGGCCCCGTGTCCGCTGGACACGCCCCCGTGCCTGTCTGACACTCTCTCTCTTCATTAATTGTAATTCGCAATTACAATTAATGCGCCTGATGTACTTTCGCCACGCCCCCGTGTTCACTGGACACGGCCCCGTGGTGGGCAATAGAAGCTTCTATAGGTTTGTCTTTTCTGCTGCTTCTTGGGCACGGCCCCGTGCTGGCTGAGCACGGGGCGTGTTCAGTCTTCTGCCATCTCTATTTTGCTTGGGAAGATGCCGTTGAGGGGTCGGGCAGTCCACTTATGTTCCTTTTCTTGTATTTATGTTAGATTTAGCTGTCTTTTTGCTTCTTTTGTGAATTTGAGCTCATTTAATCCTGAAAATACAAAGGGAAGACAAAAACACTCTTTTTCCAACATTAGTACTTAAAAAGGGTTAGTTTTATGCATCATTTGATGTAATTTATATGTTGCATTTTACACACATCAAATACCCCCACACTTGAACTTTTGCTTGTCCTCAAGCAAAAGTCTTTAATATGTGGCTTACACTCCCAAATGGAATGGGTAGAAGAGAAGGTTTTGGCTTGTCCTAGAGTGTTGGGAATCCAAGATCTTTTTGGGTTTTATTTTTATCTATTTACAATCCTATTCGTTATGATTTGTTTAGAATGTTTCATAGGAGAAATTACTTATTTGGGCATAACATGCCTTTTTAAAATTCCATTTATATACAAGTTCACATACCTCATGGGAGAAATCACTCACACTCGGCCGAAGGTGTATTTTTAGTGAATCACTCGAGAGCGGCATGGAACTTATTCCTACCATAGGCTTGCCAAGCAATCAATCCTCCTCCTTTTTAACTTTTATACCTTTTGTAAATATCAAGGGGACTTTGTGGGTGAAGGGTTAGGCTTGGGTTAAAGGTAGGTGGTTGGGTTAGTGGTTAGTGGTTAGTAGAAAAAGGGTGAAAAAGCGTAACAAGTGTCGGTTTTTGTAGGACTTTCTATTTTTGTAACTTTTATTTTGATGAAGCTATTATTCAAACAAAGTTATTTTTTTTGATGAACTTGTTTGTTTATTTTCTTTTGCTTCATCATCAACACATTTTTTTTTGAACGATCATACGAAAAACCGAACTTGTTACTAAAACAAAGGGTTAAAAATGAAAAAGGTTTTGGTGGGTAAAAGGGTGCTTGGTTTGGGTTATGAAATGAAAAGGTTTAGGCTCAAAGGGGCTAATTAGGGGGATTTTGGGTAGGTGGTAAAAAAAAGAAAAATAATGGTGTAGAAATAAAAAGGTTAGTCCTAATGCCTCCATCATTTACTTACTTGGGTTTAAGTTGGTAAGGACCGGGAATGAATCGTCGTGGAAAGTTCTAGAGTCGTAAGAATCAAGCGGCTATTCACACAAGAAACGAAAAATGAGCATTTAGTCTAAAGATGTAAATTTGTATGCTCAATAAAGGCTCAAAAACTCACTTTTTGTGGGAACGGGTTTTTCTATGTGATCAAGTATATATAATCAAATTTTAACTAAGCTTGTCATGCCGTTTCATAATTTTCTTATGTTGGTTCTTGTTATCACGACGCTCTCGGTTGTAAATTTGTAAAAATATAACCTTATTAATCTTATGATTCTTAACTTAAACTTTAGACAAGTAAAAAAAAAATGAAAATTTTTGAAAAAAATTTGGGGTGTTTAGCGGTTCCAATAGAGTTTTGTGTAAGGCTTGTTATTAGGACTTTCAAAATTTCAAGGTTTTAGCACCCCCCCACACTTAAATTACACATTGTCCTCAATGTGTCCCAAAAATAAATTTTTAGGTTGATTAGATGTGTAAAATGGTGTTAAAAGCAAAGATTTATGTTACTGGCAGTCTGGACACGGCCCCGTGTTCAGGTGCCAGTAACAAAAATTAAAGAAAAGAAACAGAAGCCTGGACACGGGGGCGTGTCTGGTGAACACGACCCATGTCCAGTTACCTGAACTGGGCATTTTTCTGCAGGCGGTTCAGCACGGGGCAGTGTTGGTTGGACACGGCCCGTGTTGAACCTTCTGTAAATGAAGAGATTGATGTCGGGTTGCCTTGTTCTTGTGCATGTGGTCATTTTTCTCGTTCCCCTTTTCATCCCTTACCACCATGAGTGTGTTTTATTTATTATGAACCATCCAAACTTTAAAAACCATCATTTCATTGCACTCATAGAGAGACCTTACATAGTCCTAAATTAAGATAAAACAAAAACTTAACTAAATAGGTTAGGAGGTACACGAGGTTATCATAAAGAGTTCTACTTTTTTAAGAAAATTTCGAGAATAGTTTCCCGATATAGTAGGACTTTTAGCCGAAGGATTTCTTCCCTAAACGTTGTTTAAAGCCATTCTTCGATCTCCCTAGGAAGGAAGAATGCGGCTTCATTTTCCTCAGCAACTTGTGGCTGAGGGGGAACATTCACCGGGACTCCTTGCACCACCCTTTGCGGAGGCTCTTGGTGCATGGCGTACCATTCGGCCGGAATGATGACTTCGGGCACCACGTTCCACGCCCTTTGGGTTATTATAGGTACCAAAGGCGGGGAGGCGAGAAGGTTTAACCTCTGGTGCAAGAGGTTTACCTCTCGGAGAAAGCCCTCCAGCCCCACTGTTAGCTGGTTGATACGGTCGACCAATGCTTCCTCCACTCCCGTCATTTCGTCAATAGCCTCCCTTAGGGCGTAAACATAGTTTACAAGAGAGTCTTCTGCTGTCGATGATCTCCTCCCTTGTCGGTTACTTCTTGAAGATGATCCGCTTGTTCTGCTTGCCATTTTCTGTGAAAGAAACCGAAGAAAGCTAAATTTTTACAAAACAGTGCCTCGGACACGGCCCCGTGCTCGCTAAGCACGGCCCCGTGTCCATTTGTCTGCAGGATTTTAGGCTAAGGAGTCTTGGAGTTTTAAATAATTTTCATGATTTTTAGCTGGGTTTTAAGCTTAGATAATTTAAAATAAAGTTATACAACTAACTTTAAACAAGAATCCTTAGCAAATAATCTTACAAACTTCACATAGAGGGTTGGAATCATGGGATTTCCAAGCTTCCATGGAGGAAATGTTGAAAAATTTTGAAAGAAGAGGAAATGAATAAAAGTGGAAGGGACAAGATGGTCCTTGGGAACCTTCTTTTAGCACTTACCTAGGATGGTATGGGTGAAGATCCCAGGAATCTCTGTCTATTGAAGTGGTAAAAAATGAGCGGGAATCAGGCTGCATTTAAAGAAAACGACAGCGCACTGAACAAGGCCCTGTGTTGGTGGACACGCCCCTATGTGCAGAGGAAATCCTGACACATTTTGTCCGTATTCTGACAAAATCAGCAGAGAATCTTTTAGGTGAGCACGGGGGCGTGTTGACCTGGACACGGCCCCGTGTCTGGAGGCTGTCTTATGGAGTTTTGTTACTTCTAAGGATTTCGTCGATATCGGGTGGTTCCTTACTGGTTGGAACAACCCCAAAGTGCCTAAGATACCTTAATTGTCCTAGACTAAGGCGAGAACGCAAGAGGTTGTCGGCGAGGGTAATTCCTATTTTCATTCTAGGTGGACAAGTCCAACCCTTTCCCGGGCTCTCGTTAAAGAAGGTGTATGCCGAATCGCTCAGGTCTATGTATGCATCGAACGAAGTCGATGGAGAGTCCTTCACGACACAATCGGCACAGGGACGACTATCGTCCAAGTCTTTGCTAGGTATGAAGGTATTTTTGGGAACAACGAGGTTGTCGGAATGCGGTTCCAACATTTCTTCACGGTCATCGTCTTGGGGCGGATCAATAAAGTCCTTCCTAAGCTCTCTTAACCAATTCAGAATTAGCTCTTCTAGTTGAAATAACTCGTCAAGGAGCATTTCCCCTAGAATATCTGGTTGGGCGCATTCGAGGGAGAGATAGTGCTTATTTTTACTTTCGCCCCTCTTAAGGTTATAAGGAATCGGTGGGTCTATGTAGTGGGGCCTATAATTTAGAAAGTAACATTCTAATTCTTTATGTTCGCCTCCACATAATTGACACCACGTACCATAAGAGTGCCGAAAGTAAAAACAATTACTATCACTCATGTTTATGTCAGAAATTACCAACCGACGGGATCTAACTGTTCTGTTTTCAGTGAGTGAATCTTGGGCACGGGGGCGTGTTGAGTGAGCACGGCCCCGTGTTCAGCTTACTGTCTGACTTAAAACAGGATTGCCAGTTCCAATGATTTAGCACGGGGGCGTGTTCAGCGGGCACGGCCCGTGCTGAGCTCTGTAGAAGCTGAAAAACTAAGAAAATCCTAATAAAATTAAAAAGAAAAATAAAAATATGATTAGGCCGTTAATTCCTAACTTTCTTAAAATCCTTGTGCCCCGGCAACGGCGCCAAAAACTTGATGCGTGTGAAGTGTTATATATATTAGGTGTATATTTTAAGCCCCTTTAACACTTATTTTAGCCAAGTTTTAAATTTATAAAACACGATATTTTACTAACACTAAACACACATATGGGCAAGTGCACCCATCGTGAGCGTAGTATAGTGTTGGCAAGATACCGAGGTCGTCCAAGGACACAAGAGCTTTTAGTACCGGTTTATCCTCAACGTCTAATCAAAATAAAAAGTTTAGAAAAATGTTTTTAACTAAGAAAAATAAAAACTAACTAAAATGCTGAAAAGTAAAATAAAAAGAAAAAACAGATAGACAAGATGAATCACTTGGTTCCGACTCGTATCTAGTATAACCTTTGATTATTTCCGCACTTTTGCACATATTTAAGAGATTATCTTAGTTATTGTAGTAGGCCCCTCTTTTGAAGGTGACGTTACCCTCACCCCAGTAGTTTGAGTCAGCAAGGATACAATCCTAAAAGGGTGGATTATTGGAAGATAATTAATTAAGTTATTAATGCAAATTATGGTAGGCCCCTCTTTTGGAGGTGACGTTACCCTCGACTAAGTAGTCTGAGTCAGCAGGGATACAGTCCTAAATAGCCGGGTTATAG
The DNA here is from genome assembly GCA_030545235.1 of Helianthus tuberosus. NCBI lineage: Eukaryota > Viridiplantae > Streptophyta > Magnoliopsida > Asterales > Asteraceae > Helianthus > Helianthus tuberosus. Next base: position 156,467,255 of record CM060409.1, read on the forward strand.
TATTAATAGTAGTTAACTTATGAGGGGATCAAAGAGTTTGGACCCCCGCCATCCAATACCGTGAAGTATTGAAGGAGGTCCTACTAAATTTGACCCAGGTCCATTGCAGGACCTCTAAACGCTGAACAATGGCAAGACCTTTACCAAACCGTTCCCTTAACCCCCGACCAGGTAGCCAACATACCTCCATATAGACCGTGGAGATTTGAATGGTGAAAATCTTTTATTTTATATAGACAGTAAAATAATGCCAAGACACCACGGACAAACGATAAGGAAAGATCACCTTCAACATAAGTAACTAGTTATTATAGTCATTAACACAAAACCAAATAAAAAGTGCAAAAGATTAGAAATAAAAAGTATTATACTAGACACTTTGTCTTCACCAAGTGATGTAAGAGACTTAGGCAAACATGGCCTTGATTGTCAAGAACTCTTACGATCAATCTTGGATCCCGAGACGACTCACACACTCTACGATGGACAATGGATGATGGTGGTGGATGATGGTGTTGTGATGGTGGTGGGTGGTGGATGAAGTGTGAGAGAGGTGGTGTGCCAAGGGATGAGTTGAAATGAAACCAAGCACTCCTATTTATAGGCTGAACAGAAGGCTGGGCACGGCCCCGTGTCTGCTGGACACGCCCCCGTGCCTGTCTGACACACCCTCTCTCTTCATTAATTGTAATTCGCAATTACAATTAATGCGCCTGCTGTACTTTCGCCACGCCCCCGTGTTCACTGGACACGGCCCCATGGTGGGCAATAGAAGCTTCTATAGGTTTGTCTTTTCTGCTGCTTCTTGGGCACGGCCCCGTGCTGGCTGAGCACGGGGCGTGTTCAGTCTTCTGCCTTCTCTATTTTGCTTGGGAAGATGCCGTTGAGGGGTCGGGCAGTCCACTTATGTTCCTTTTCTTGTATTTATGTTAGATTTAGCTGTCTTTTTGCTTCTTTTGTGAATTTGAGCTCATTTAATCCTGAAAATACAAAAGGAAGACAAAAACACTCGTTTTCCAACATTAGTACTTAAAAATGGTTAGTTTTATGCCTCATTTGATGTAATTTATATGTTGCATTTTACACACATCACTGATCGTCGACCGGCTGTGGGTTTCACCGAGAAGGGAGAGGGAAAGCATGAGGGTGTGTGTGTGATTTGGAGAAGATAACTTCTCTGTGTTTATTTGTTTAGGTGAGATCGAGAGAGGGAGTAATGTAGAGGGTGTTTGGAAGTGAATTTATGTGGTTTGTGTGTGTGTAGCAAGAAGGAAGGAGGTAAGTTTTATACTCATTTTTATGGGTATTAACTAGTGTTATTACCTTAAGTCAAGTATGTATAGATCTATAGAGATCTCTTGAATATTTCTTGTGTCCATCTTTATGAGACATAAATCTTTTAGAAAGATTTATAGAGATGTTTTTGAGATTTTGAATATCTTGTAGGATTTTGAGAATCTCTTGTAAATATTCTGTAAGATTTTATGAGTATTGTCTAGAGATCTTGTATGTTATGTGCGGGTTTAGGCTTGTGGGATTTGGGATTGGGCCCAGGGCCCACAAGCCCATCTCGCGTGTGAGTGGCCCGTAATTCCTACGAGGCCTGATATCGCGATCCATATACCATAAGCATAAAATATTCGTGTAACATCCATATTTATCAGTGTCGTCAGTATTTCGTACGGTTTCAGTCCGTTGTCATTTGATGTTTCGCAGATTCCACGCGAATCTTCATACGTATACTGTATAGCTGAACAAACATTCCTGGGCACTCCAAGGGCCTGGTTAAGTTAATTAGCGTCGTAAACACTTTTTATCATCGCGTGAATCGCCTGCTAGCCACGTAAATAAGGGCGTAAATTACCGGTTGTCACATTCTCCCCCTGTTAATAAAATTTCATCCTCGAAATTTAGACTACGTTAACTCCCTAGAGTTACGTTATGCGTAGAAAATACGAATAGTACCAAAGTGAACGATCATGAAATCGAATCAAGACTTATTCGAATGATGCGAATTCGAAGACGAATCACAGGATGCAAATGAATTCTAGAAATGATCGTATCCAATAAATGAACTTAGATTCAACAAGCTCAAAGGTAATAGTTTGCATGAAACGCTCAATCGTGATCAGCGCAAGCTGCAGGTTATACCGACGCCACAAGGTGTCGTAGTGAATGAAACAATTCAAATGTAGCGGTGATCGAACAAGTATCACCTGTGTTTTGCATAAAACTCTCAATCATGATTAGCCTAAGCTACAAGTTTGTACTGACACCACAAGGTGTCGTAGTTAACAAACGACTTAATGGAGTCGTAGACCAAACAAATCTACTATGACTCGGAACAATGAAACGCTTGTTGAAACGAATTCGAATATGATGTTTTCAATACATCATATGGTGTCTTGAATTGAATATGCGTAATGAACAAGTTCAAACAATTGAATTTGATTTCGGCGCAAGCCGACAATAATTACATGTATCGACAAGAAAACTTTCAGCATGGTCACAACACCATGTATATAACTTGAAAAGAAAAGAATTTTCAAGAAAATGTGCTGACTTGATAACAAAGAAGCCAACAATTTCAATAATGCGGGTCATTCGAATCACAAGCGAAATAATATTTGAACTTTAATGAAACGCTTTATTCGAAACAAAACCACATGCGTAACAAACGATGCATGCGTAACGTATGAATTTTCAAGAAACAAAGCAAATGAATATTCGCTATACTGAAAGAAATGGTCGTGACACAATGACCATCAAGAGGAGTAGAGATACGAAAATCTACTCAGTAAATGTGAAAGTCGAAATTTCAATAAAAGAAATTTGAGGACTTTACCTGGGGTTGCATGTGATAACTGGTTGTTAGGTGACATTACCATAGAATGTCGAATATAGCGTACTCGTCGTTAGCTGAAATAGGGGGAATACAGTGACTTACGTCTTTTCCTTAGCATGACTCGTGTCGTTTGCAGGACCGCGTGCCAACTGCCGCTTCCTGATCGATAGTCGCATGTGACGTACTTCAACCTCCGTTGATGTATAGCTTAAGTCTCATGTATGCCTGTGCACTAGCGTTTCATTTTGCGTAGAATGTGATGCACTCCGACATCTGTTGACGTAAAATTTGAGTTCTATGTATTCTCGTGCACTAGCGTTCCGTTATGCGTAGGCTGCCTGCTCGGGAAGTTAAAACATCATAGACAATATGTATAATTGTGTGTGCTCGAATTTATATTTGCAGTTCCTACGTGATGACCTTTAATGAACTTTAACATAAGTTTCCGAAGGTCTTAAATGCATGTTTCCTAAGCTCTCATGGTTTTGTGTACTGTATGCGACTGTTTTGTGTACCGTGTATAAAACACCACTATAGAGTATGTTTGAATCAAAATTTCCACTGTTTGATTTTCGGCAACGGTTGGAGACCATATTCGAGTACTAAGCGTTCTGTATGTATTCAACGTTTGAATAATCTAAGTCCCCAGAGAAATATGAGGTTAGAGCCTAGGTATTCTTTACAGAGAACCCTATTCGCTGTAACCAATAGCTCTGATACCAATCTGTCACACCACGAAATATCAGAGCATTGGCGTGACTGGACTGGTATCTTCATTGCACAGCGGAAGCAAATAAGCTAAGTCTCTTAGAAATTGAACGCCCACTAAGTACTCGACTCTTCATGGTTCTCCTACTCCAACCGTTCCATAGTTTCTGTAAAGTAACCTGAGAAAGAAACATGCGAAAAATCAACATAAAGTTGAGCGAGTTCATAGTTTGTTTGTAAAAGATTTGAAATAAATCTTTTTGAATAACCGGTTTTTGAAGTATTGTTGAGAAAATGAATTTAAAATCATTTTCTTGTCGAGTTACTTGAAACTCTGTATGAAAACATAGTTTGTGTATATATAATTCAAGTATTCATGTGTACACCAAGTACTTATGTATAATTCTAGTTTTCTTGAGTACCCCACGTACTTCAAGTATAAATCAAGTTTTCTTGAGTACCCCACGTACTTCAAGTATAATTCCCGTTTTCTTGAGTACCCCACGTACTCAAGTATAATTTAAGTTTTCTTGAGCACCCCACGTACTCAAGTATAAATCAAGTTTTAGTATGGTATGAATTTTATGTAAATAAAGTATTCCTGTAAGTATCAGGATTGTTAATGGGATGCAAGGCCATTAACATGTAACACGACATAGAAAGTCACCAAACCTTAGGCATTTTTCTAGTTGGCATATTCTGAGACACAAAAGCACTACTCGATTCTTGCCCTCACCGAGAGTGTGGCTGCCCGGCACCCGTTAGATCTAACCTTTTGTTCTGCGGTCTAGGTATATAGTTGATTAATGGTGCTTATGGTACCCTATTCGTGGCACGATTTCTCGTATCATTTCTCATAACGCATCCTACTTGGTACTCGTCCTCACCAAGTACGCATCTCGTATTCTTATATCTCATCACACTTGGTACTCGTCCTCACCAAGTGTGCTTCTTGTATTTTTATCATACCATTTGTATACATTTTAACATTTGTATTTTGTAAACTCTTGTATTTGTATTTTCCCGTAGTTTATAAAACTAGAATCTCGTGTGTATGCATATTTCGAAAAATACTCTTGTTTGAAAAACCGGTATAAAACATAAGCTTTTCGTAAACCATTTGTGTCAGTTAAAACTTGCTTGTAAAATGGTTTAGAAATTTGTAATTCTCGTATGCTTTGCAAAAAGTGCATGTCTTTCCACCCCAAAAACATTTATAAAAATGTAAAACCATAAAAGGTGGGGTTATGAACTCACCTGAATATTCCTGTGCAAAGCTAGCTAAATATGACTTTGCGATGTCGTTTCCAAGACGAGACTTGCTAGCGTGCATTCTACAATATTCCTAACACAGAATATCTTATAAGTTTCTAATTAAAGGCGGTAACTATTCTACGTGTCACCGAGCTTTACCGAATCGTTAACTGAACGATCCGTAGATATGTTGTTAACTTAATAAAATAATTAAGTTATACTTGTTAAGTTTCGTTTACTAAGTCTAGAAAGTACTTAGTTTTCGAGAAATTCGAATATATAAATATTTACACAAAATATAATTATATCGATAGGATAGTGTTTATCGTTTCGAGAGGTCGTACGTGTATGTAACGAATGTTTTATGAAAAGAATGTATAATAAACTCGTATTATATATCGTATGTCGTTTAGGCGTTTGAAATAAATATAACAACTTATATTTATTTAATAGAGTTTTCGTGTTGATGTTGTTTGAAATAAATATATAAAATATATTTACTTTATAAAAGATTTGTCGTTTTCGTATGTGATAAAGCGTCGTCGAAAGAGATGTACACATTTATATTAGTTCTCATAAAAGTCGCTTTTCAATAAAACATGTTTTGCTTTTACGGGTTTTCTCGAAAAACGAGCAGAGTTTCCTCTGTTTTTGGACGGCCCTGACAACACCAGTTGTCGTTATTTTCCAAAATTCAACAAGATTCAACAAACAAACAATATGTACATAATTCTTGTCGAGTATATTAGAATGTAACTAATTGAATCGGTTCAAGCTCGTTGTCATGAAATAATAAGACTTAGGAAAATAACAAAATATATCCCCGTAAAATCTTTACCAATCCTTGCGTCGAGAAGCTGAGCTGACCGAGTCATCTCGCTGAGTTGACTGAGTCAACTGAGTTGACCGGTTGCACCGAGTTGACTCGAACAGCTTCAAAATCTAACCCGAACCGGCTGACTTGAACCAACTGTTGACTTGAACCTGCTGACCCGAACACTGAGTCGACTTGCCGTTGTTGACCGAGTTGACTCGGTTGAGTTGACCGAGTCAACCCGAACCGTTTCTGATGCGGACAAATCTGACCGAACCGGACCTTGTTTAAACTGAACCGAGTTGCTTGACCCGAACACCCCACCAGAACTCTCGAACCCAACTGACCAGTGAAACTTGAGCCCCACATGTGACCCGAACCAGAATCGAGTCGAATCCGAAACCCGAACAAACAGATCATCATCAGCATCTTCTTCATTTAAATTTTCAGAAATCAAAGATGAAATAAATAAGATCTTACCGGTGGATTTCGTCGGATAAAGGCTTGGACCGCCGGTCCGAGTCACGACCCACTGGTCCGAGACAGGGACCACCGGTCACCACCGTCACTATCGCCGCAGCGGTGACGCCGCCCCGCCGTCCAGCTTCTTTCTCTCTCATCTTTCCGCCTCTCTCTCTCTCTCCTTCCTCTCTCTCTCTTCTGTTCGGTCACCGCCGCACCACCACCTCACGGTGGTGGTCGTGTTCCGTTCTGTTAATCGGAAAAAAGGGGGGGTGTGCTGGTCGTCGACCGGCTGTGGGTTTCACCGAGAAGGGAGAGGGAAAGCATGAGGGTGTGTGTGTGATTTGGAGAAGATAACTTCTTTGTGTTTATTTGTTTAGGTGAGATCGAGAGAGGGAGTAATGTAGAGGGTGTTTGGCAGTGAATTTATGTGGTTTGTGTGTGTGTAGCAAGAAGGAAGGAGGTAAGTTTTATGCTCATTTTTATGGGTATTAACTAGTGTTATTACCTTAAGTCCAGTATGTATAGATCTATAGAGATCCCTTGAATATTTCTTGTGTCCATCTTTATGAGACATCAATCTTTTAGAAAGATTTATAGAGATGTTTTAGAGATTTTGAATATCTTGTAGGATTTTGAGAATCTCTTGTAAATATTCTGAAAGATTTTATGAGTATTGTCTAGAGATCTTGTATGTTATGTGCGGGTTTAGGCTTTTGGGTTTTGGGCTTGGGCCCAGGGCCCACAAGCCCATCTCGCGTGTGAGTGGCCCGTAATTCCTACGAGGCCTGATATCGCGATCCATACTCCATAAGCATAAAATATTCGTGTAACATCCATATTTGTCGGTGTCGTCAGTATTTCGTAACGTTTCAGTCCGTTGTCATTTGATGTTTCGCAGATTCCACGCGAATCTTCATACGTATACTGTATAGCTGAACAAACGTTCCTGGGCACTCCAAGGGCCTGGTTAAGTTAATTAGCGTCATAAACACTATTTATCATCGCGTTAATCGCCTGCTAGCCACGTATTAAGGGCGTAAATTACCGGTTGTCACATGGATTACCAAAACTTTTGGTTCACATTAATAAACTTAATTAAAAATCAAAATCCGTTCAATCGGTCGATTATTAGGCACAAATTATCACAAGTTCAAATCATAAACATAAAGCACAATCGGTTTCACAATTGTGAATACAATAAATAATTTTATTTCAACCCGCAAACCTTTGCAAAACACACCTACATCAACAACTACTGCTACTGCTGCTGCTGAACCTCACAAATTCAATCTTCATATTCCTGAACCTCACAAATTCAGTCATTTTGGTTTAACAATGGTGAATACAATAAATAATATAATTTCAATCAGTCGATTATTAACTGAACCTCACAAATTCAATCTTCATATTCATGCATCAACAACTACTACTGCTGAATTTGCCGTTGATTCGACTGCAACACAACTGGAGCTAGAAACCCAACTGTCTCTTTCTTCTCAATTCATGGTGAAGTTGCAAAACATTTATATTTTCAGAGGGTCACGCTCAGATTAGGAGGTCGGTGACATTGTCGAGGGTTGTCAGGAAATGCTATCACTTTGCATTTCCTGACAACCTCGACAACGTCACCGACCCCTCCAAGTTTTCCACCAAAACACTCTCACTGGTTGCTTCTTCAACAAAGTTACATACAACCTCAAAAACTTGGATTTCTTACAGTTACATCGCTTGCAAGCCTCCACCTCTACAGCAGTTTCCGCTCTACGCCTATAAAATTCAACCCAAACGTTAATAACCATTACACTTAGCATATTGAAACGTTATACACCGACACTATAATGATCTATATATCTATATATAAAACTGAAACTCATACCTGAAAGTCTTTCTTCTTGCCTCCAGACATTTCTCCGATAACGTTGTCATCAATTCTAACTTCACCTTTATAAGCAAGAACATATCTTCCTTTATAATAACTAATAACTCTTAAGTTGGTTCTCATACCTGAAACTCTTTCTTCTTCTACCACAGATACATACTGATGACACGGAAATACCCATTACCTAAATTAACAATCAACTTGTTACTCACAACCATAGTAATTAGTAATTTAAATAAAAAACTCATTCATCACCATTTGTAAGATCGGGGTATTCATATTTTTTAACTCTGTATAAGATTATACTACACAAATATCAGCTCATAAAACTCTGCCAAACATAAATGCATTTTAACCTAGTGAAATTAGCTCATAATACTCTGCCAAACATAAATGCTTTTTATCCCCTAGGTTATTAATGATATATGTTTGTTTATGGGCTCATAATCTACACATCGAGGGTCAGGTAACTATTAACAACAGGTCATACAAATACAATAATATTCAAATCGATGGTAAAGATGATGAATAAACAATACATGAGGGTCAAGATTCAGTGTAATATTCAACTACATGTGCTCTGATGACTCTAAAAACCCTAATATGGTTCTAGTAAATAAAAAGTAAGAAATCGAAAGAAAAGGCAAGAAAACCAAGATTGAATGTTACCAAAGAGATGGAATTGTACCTTTGTGATGAAGATTTCGTAAGGCTGAAGGACGGCAGACAGAATTAGGGCAGAAGATTTCGATATGAAGAAGAAATTGAAATAATTCCAGATTCTTGCCAAAGAAGAAAGAATTATCTTTCAAAAGAGGGGCCTGCTACTGTGAACCGAATGATTTATCATTCAAAAGACTGTAAATTTTAGATAGAGAGAGTTGAGAGAGAAATTGATTAGAGAGGGTAATTGATTGAAGAAGATGATAGGTTATATATATGGAGCCATAATTTTGAATTTTGAATTTGGAGCCATAATTTTGATTTTGAATCATCAATGGTTGATTTTGAATCATCAGTTCGTGACTTTTGGAGTTGGCCAGTGGTTTGGATGATCAACAGTGTTTGCCCTTTTGCCCATTTAGATACTGATTATATATTTTAGATAGATTATTAATTAATAGATATGATTACTTCTTACAGTGCATTAATTGCTGATTTCTTCTCCCCATGCAATTTCAAACTTCCCTCCTAAAGAAATCTCTTATTTACTAATAATAAAATCTGATTTTATATTTTAGAAAGATTTATACATATCTAAATATTGAAAACGGAATTATGACATCAGCGATTACATGTGGCATACCTTAGAAATTGACACATAGACAGTTTTCTTTAAATTCTGTTGGAGTAGAAGAGGCAACTTCATCCAGCAGTGCAATGCTACTCCAGGTTTGCTTATAATATTTATCACTAACCATACCAACTTTTTTGTTGAGTTCTTCAGCGTTTCTCTGTTCTTGGAGTGACCATGTTGAAAATTCGATTTTAAGATCAGTAGTATCCGACCAGTGGTAGAAGGTTTTCCTTGCCATTTAGGAAGAAGGTGAGTGTTTTTAGACGGTTTGCTTTAGGATGAACGTTTTTTTTAAATTGAAGTGTTAATGTTTTCAAGTAAACTAATAATGATCCTTTATAGTGTTTAAAATGTTTGATAGGATAACTGAAGAGACGTCTCCTAATTATGATTACCTTTTTTTGAAGGTTTCAATTTTGTTCTTTGGTTTTCTAGATATTTAATTTTACTTGTTTTCCCATGAAAACTCATTTTTCAAAGGTTTTGCATTAAAATGTTTGATAGGGTGACTGAACAGGCATCTCCCATATACATGTTTTTTACTGTTAAATCATTAAATGTACATGGTTTTTAAGTATAAATGTTTATTTAATGATTGCATTTAAATCTGACCTTTGCCTGTTTACATATATTCTATATAATAGCATTGCTAATAAAAAGTTTTTTCATCAAAACAGATTCATTCAGTGAAACAGAAGAGCAACTATTATTATTTTGCCTTAATTCTTATAAATATACTAAAATGAAGTCATATACTTCTGCAAAATCTGACGCTTTCAAGCAACGTTTTATTAAACAAATCGAAGACCAAGTTTTGGCTGGTAGGTATACTCTTCAAGAGTTGAAGAGGTGTTTTAACGGTCTGGAAGTTGGTCTGCTGACAAGAGACCAGGTTTCGAGGGACTTGAGGGCGATGCGGACTACTTCCGTTCGTGACCTGTGTGTTGCGAGTAATATAGAATGTGGAGAAAGAGACCTGGAGTTCATGAGAAAGATCAATGAGATACATCGAGAGGTTCAGCGCTCCATGGAGTTGAAGTTAAAGTTTCTTGATTCTTGTTATTAGAGTTAGACGTGTCTGATTAGTTTTCTTTTTTGTATGTAATTGCTACTTTCTTAATACTTCATATTTTAATCGTATTAATTTGTCAGCAGTTTTTACATTCCACTGCTTCATTCCAAGCAGGGCTTTGCTCTTTAGCAGCACTTGAGTTAGGACAGTAGATTAAGTAGCAGCACCTTGTCTTCAGCAGTTGTTGTACACAAGCAGTACTTAATGGACAGTAGTTGTAGTATACAAACAATGGATGAGGGCCATCAGATGTTATAACCACTTTCAAGGGGATAGTCTAATGCAAACAGCTGCTTATGATGAATCCACTAATGTGAACCAGTTTTGGCTCTAATACATCTGTTCCTCTAATAGGGTTTTTGTCTATGTAAACTATCATGTGAACAAATATTTGATGAATTGACATTCGCAAAAACTTTCATTAAAAGCAGTCTTATTTGGCCCAAACAAAACTTGTTCTTAGTTAAGTGTAACAAACGGATTTTCTTTAGTGGATAAGATCAAAATACATCTAACATTCTATTAAAAAACATCATTAACAACACTATCTTGATGGTTAATAAAAATATAATGATATTGAAAAATAAGATGGTGGTACATCTTCTTCTAATTTGAAAACTTTAATATTGAAATGCTGATGAAATTGTTCTTTTGCATAATTAATATAAAACTGCTATATTAGCCATAACATAAGAGCAAATACACCCCAAATAGAACAAAAGCAACAAACAAACTACACAGAATCCTATACAAAATCCAAGTTTTACAAAATTGTTCCAGCTATTTAAGGTGAGATCCGCAATTTTTCTCCTTTTAACCATCCACCGGTATGATTTCATTCTGCCTTTATACTTTCCAGGAGATGTGTTGATGTATCCATATACTTTAGTTCAAAAACCCTCTCGTCTCGGTTCTTCCAATAAAGCTCTAAAAACATTTCACAAATTTAGCCAATTTCACTACATACAAATAGAAAAAAACGTAAATGGAAAGAACTACATTGATATGAAACCACCAAATCACAAAACCACTTTATTACCCTTCGCTTCCACACTTTCAACACATCCAAACACTTTCAACACACATCCAAACAGTGGTTTCAACCACTGTTTTAACCCAACAATGGTTTCAAACCTCCGTTTTAACCGAACAGTAGTTTCAAGAAGTGGTTTGAACAAATATTATTTCAATTTTTAAACTCAACTAAAAATTGAAAAATAAAAACTACATAATACAACAAAGGTAAAGAGTAACACAATAAAAGTTTATTACTCAAGAATGCATATGTCTGCCTCAGGGTTACTTTACGTATTTGATCATTAGTCAAAATACTGATGAGATTCTATGCGGTCAACAAAAAAGTCAAATGTTGACTTGTCATACCTGATTCTGATATCGTCGTTTCTTCCAATCAGCAGCATTCCAAAAATCAACACCTTTTTCACCCCAATACTCCTCCACTTTCAAATCAAGGTGCTTTCTCACATACTCCGCTTGCTAATAACACAGACAAAGCTTCCATTAGTATGCTTTTACCACATGTTGAAAACATATTCAAGAAACAACTAAGTCAACCGACATACCTGTTTAACCAATACAACAGTGGGTACCAACTACCAAGAACACAGCAATACACGGGGAGGGTTTTTTCAGCAGATAAGTGTAGTGACATAAAACCATAATCGCGATCAACGTCTTGCCTGATCCCGTCTCCAAGAACACTATAGTGTTCTCCTTAATTGCCTGAGCTAATGCTTATATCTGATAACTGCTATATTAGCCATAACATAAGAACAAATACACCCCAAATAGAACAAAAACAACAAACAAACTACAAAGAAGCCTATACAAAATCCAAGTTTTACAAAATTGTTCCAGCTATCTAAGGTGAGATCCGCAATTTTTCTCCTTTTAACCATCCACCGGTATGATTTCATTCTGCCTTTATACTTTCCAGGAGATGTGTTGATGTATCCATATACTTTAGTTCAAAAACCCTCTCGTCTCGGTTCTTCCAATAAAGCTCTAAAAACATTTCATAAATTCAGCCAATTTCACTACATACAAATAGAAAAAAACGTAAATGGAAAGAACTACATTGATATGAAACCACCAAATCACAAAACCACTTTATTACCCTTCGCTTCCACACTTTCAACACATCCAAACACTTTCAACACACATCCAAATAGTGGTTCTAACCACTATTTTAACCCAACAATGGTTTCAAACCACCGTTTTAACCGAACAGTAGTTTCAAGCAGTGGTTTGAATAAAACAGTGGTTTGAACCGTTTTAACCCCAACAGTGGTTTCAACAACCGTTTTAACCCAACACTGGTTTCAACCACCGTTTTAACCCAACAGTGGTTTCAACCACTATTTTCTACATAAAACACTGTTTAACCCAACAGTCGTTTGAAACATCTGTTTTATATTCTAACATCTGTTCACAACAAACAGAGGTTTCAAACATAAAACAGACCTTTACCAAATACATGTTTCACAACAAACTTAATTTATACTATCTATTACCTAAACCGCTTTTCTGAACCACAAGTGATGATTACATAAGAATCCAACATTCCATTCAGAGTAGCACCAATAAGATTCTTCGCTGCTAACAGTTCCATTGAGATTAGCATAAGGATCCAACTTTCCATTCGATTCGATTAAACCAAAACTCGACCGATGAAACAGGTGCCCACTTCATCCATCCATCTCTACACAAAATTCAATCCCTAAACTAAATAATAAAAATGAAGATGTTATCATCCCATGAAATTAATTTGAACCAAGAATATGTGAGAGCACATACCTTGGTTTACCAAAACTTTTGGTTCACATTAATAAACTTAATTAAGAATCAAAATCCGTTCAATCAGTCGATTATTAGGCATAAATTATCACAAGTTCAAATCATAAACATAAAGCACAATCGGTTTCACAATTGTGAATACAATAAATAATTTTATTTCAACCCGCAAACCTTTGCAAAACTCACCTACATCAACAACTACTGCTACTGCTGCTGCTGAACCTCATAAATTCAATCTTCATATTCCTGAACCTCACAAATTCAATCATTTTGGTTTAACAATGGTGAATACAATAAATAATATAATTTCAATCAGTCGATTATTAACTGAACCTCACAAATTCAATCTTCATATTCATGCATCAACAACTACTACTGCTAAATTTGCCGTTGATTCGGCTGCAACACAACTGGCGCTAGAAACCCAGCTGTCTCTTTCTTCTCTATTCAAGGTGAAGTTGCAAAACATTTATATTTTCTGAGGGTCACGCTCAAATTAGGAGGTCGGTGACATTGTCGAGGGTTGTCAGGAAATGCTATCACTTTGCATTTCCTGGCAACCTCGACAACGTCACCGATCCCTCCAAGTTTTCCACCAAAACACTCTCACTGGTTGCTTCTTCAACAAAGTTACATACAACCTCAAAAACTTGGATTTCTTACTGTTACATCGCTTGCAAGCCTCCACCTCTCCAGCAGTTTCCGCTCTACGCCTATAAAATTCAACCAAAACGTTAATAACCATTACGCTTAGCATATTGAAACGTTATACACCGACACTATAATGATCTATATATCTATATATAAAACTGAAACTCATACCTGAAAGTCTTTCTTCTTGCCACCAGACCTTTCTCCAATAACGTTGTCATCAATTCTAACTTCACCTTTATAAGCAAGAACATATCTTCCTTTATAATAACTAATAACAAATAACTCTTAAGTTGGTTCTCATACCTGAAACTCTTTCTTCTTCTACAACAGATACATACTGATGACACGGAAATCTCCATTACCTAAATTAACAATCAACTTGTTACTCACAACCATAGTAATTAGTAATTTCAATAAAAAACTCGTTCATCACCATTTGTAAGATCGGGGTATTCATATTTTTTAACTCTGTATAAGATTATATTGCACAAATATCAGCTCATAAAACTCTGCCAAACATAAATGCTTTTTAACCTAGTAAAATTAGCTCATAATACTCTGCCAAACATAAATGCTTTTTATCCCCTGGGTTATTAATGATATATGTTTGTTTATGGGCTCATAATCTACACATCGAGGGTCAGGTAACGATTAACAACAGGTCATACAAATACAATAATATTCAAATCGATGGTAAAGATGATGATTAAACAGTACATGAGGGTCAAGATTCGGTGTAATATTCAACTACCTGTGCCCTGATGACTCTAAAAACCCTAATATGGTTCCAGTAAATAAAAAGTAAGAAATCGAAAGAAAAGGCAAGAAAACCAAGATTGAATGTTACCAAAGAGATGGAATTGTACCTTTGTGATGAAGATTTCATAAGGCTGAAGGACGGCAGACAAAATTAGGGCAGAAGATTTCGATATGAAGAAGAAATTGAAATAATTCCAGATTCTTGCCAAAGAAGAAAGACATATCTTTCAAAAGAGGGGCCTGCTACTGTGAACCGAATGATTTATCTTTCAAAAGACTATGAATTTTAGAGAGAGAGAGTTGAGAGAGAAATTGATTAGAGAGGGTAATTGATTAAAGAAGATGATAGGTTATATATCTGGAGCCATAATTTTGAATTTTGAATTTGGAGCCATAATTTTGATTTTGAATCATCAGTTGTTGATTTTGAATCATCAGTTCGTGACTTTTGGAGTTGGCCAGTGGTTTGGATGATCATCAGTGTTTGCCCTTTTGCCCATTTAGATACTGATTATATATTTTAGATAGATTATTAATTAATAGATATGATTACTTCTTACAGTGCATTAATTGCTGATTTCTTCTCCCCATGCAATTTCAAACTTCCCTCCTAAAGAAATCTCTTATTTACTAATAATAAAATCTGATTATATATTTTAGAAAGATTTATACATATCTAAATATTAAAAACGGAATTATGACATCAGCGATTACATGTGGCATACCTTAGAAATTGAAACATAGGCAGTTTTCTTTAAATTCTGTTGGAGTAGAAGAGGCAACTTCATCCAGCAGTGCAATGCTACTCCAGGTTTGCTTATAATATTTATCACTAACCATACCAACCTTTTTGTTGAGTTCTTCAGCGTTTCTCTGTTCTTGGAGTGACCATGTTGAAAATTCGATTTTAAGATCAGTAGTATCCGACCAGTGGTAGAAGGTTTTCCTTGCAATTTAGGAAGAATGTGAGTGTTTTTAGACGGTTTGCTTTAGGATGAACGTTTTTTTTTTTAAATTGAAGTGTTGATGTTTTCAAGTAAACTAATAATTATCCTTTATAGTGTTTAAAAGGTTTGATAGGATAACTGAAGAGACGTCTCCTAATTATGGCAACCTTTTTTTGAAGGTTTCAATTTTGTTCTTTGGTTTTCTAGATATTTAATTTTACTTGTTTTCCCATGAAAACTCATTTTTCAAAGGTTTTGCATTAAAATGTTTGATAGGGTGACTGAACATGCATCTCCCATATACACGTTTTTTACTGTTAAATCATTAAATGTACATGGTTTTTAAGTATAAATGTTTATTTAATGATTGCATTTAAATCTGACCTTTGGCCTGTTTACATATATTCTATATAGCATTGCTAATAAAAAGTTTTTTCATCAAAACAGATTCATTCAGTGAAACAGAAGAGCAACTATTATTATTTTGCCTTAATTCTTATAAATATACTAAAATGGAGTCATATACTTCTACAAATTCTGACGATTTCAAGCAACGTTTTATTAAACAAATCGAAGACCAAGTTTTGGCTGATAGGTATACTCTTCAAGAGTTGAAGAGATGTTTTAACGGTCTGGAAGTTGGTCTGCTGACAAGAGACCAGGTTTCGAGGGACTTGAGGACGATGCGGACTACTTCCGTTCGTGACCTGTGTGTTGCGAGTAATATAGAATGTGAAGAAAGAGACCTGGAGTTCATGAGAAAGATCAATGAGATACATCGAGAGGTTCGGCGCTCCATGGAGTTGAACTTAAAGTTTCTTGATTCTTTTATTAGAGTTAGACGTGTCTGATTAGTTTTCTTTTTTGTATGTAATTGCTACTTTCTTAATACTTCCTATTTTAATCGTATTAATTTGTCAGCAGTTTTTACATTCCACTGCTACATTCCAAGCAGGGCTTTGCTCTTTAGCAGCACTTGAGTTAGGACAGTAGATTAAGTAGCAGCACCTTGTCTTCAGCAGTTGTTGTACACAAGCAGTACTTAATGGACAGTAGTTGTAGTATACAAACAATGGATGAGGGCCATCAGATGTTATAACCACTTTCAAGGGGATAGTCTAATGCAAACATCTGCTTATGATGAATCCACTGATGTGAACCAGTTTTGGCTCTAATACATCTGTTCCACTGATAGGGTTTTTGTCTATGTAAACTATCATGTGAACAAATATTTGATGAATTGACATTCGCACAAACTTTCATTAAAAGCAGTCTTATTTGGCCCAAACAAAATTTGTTCTTAGTTAAGTGTAACAAACGGATTTTTATTTAGTGGATAAGATCAAAATACATCTAACATTCTATAAAAAACATCATTAACAACACTATCTCGACGGTTAATAAAAATATTATGACATTGAAAAATAAGATGGTGGTACCTCTTCTTCTAATTTGAAAACTTTAATATTGAAATGCTGATGAAATTGTTCTTTTGCATAATTAATATAAAACTGCTATATTAGCCATAACATAAGAGCAAATACACCCCAAATAGAACAAAAGCAACAAACAAACTACACAGAAGCCTATACAAAATCCAAGTTTAAAAAATTGTTCCAGCTATCTAAGGTGAGATCCGCAATTTTTCTCCTTTTAACCATCCAGCGGTATGATTTCATTCTGCCTTTATACTTTCCAAGAGATGTGTTGATGTATCCATATACTTTAGTTCAAAAACCCTCTCGGCTCGGTTCTTCCAATAAAGCTCTAAAAACATTTTACAAATTCAGCCAATTTCACTACATACAAATAGAAAAAAACGTAAATGGAAAGAACTACATTGATATGAAACCACCAAATCACAAAACCACTTTATTACCCTTCGCTTCCACACTTTCAACACATCCAAACACTTTCAACACACATCCAAACAGTGGTTTCAACCACTGTTTTAACCCAACAATGGTTTCAAACCTCCGTTTTAACCGAACAGTAGTTTCAAGCAGTGGTTTGAACAAATATTATTACATTTTTTATACTCAACTAAAACAAATTAATAACGTTAAAAATTATGATAATTAATATACCTTCATGATGATAGCATACGCATGATTTTTCTTTGCGTTGTGGCATTCATCAAATATTAACACCTTGATAATATCCAACGTTAAGAATCTATGCCTCAATGCATTCCTTAAAATGTCAGGGGTCATGACTAATAGCTGTAAGAATGATGTATAACATATACGTGTGTTCAGTTTAAATTGAAAAATAAAAACTACATAAAACAACAAAGGTAAAGAGTAACACAATAAAAGTTTATTACTCAAGACTGCATTTGTCTGCCTCAGGGGTACTTTACGTATTTGATCATTAGTCAAAATTCTGATGAGATTGTATGCGGTCAACAAAAAAGTCAAATGTTGACTTATCATACCAGATTCTGATATCGTTGTTTCTTCCAATCAGCAGCATTCCAAAAATCAACACCTTTTTCACCCCAATACTCCTCCACTTTCGAATCAAGGTGCTTTCTCACATACTCCGCTTGCTAATAACACAGACAAAGCTTCCATTAGTATGCTTTAACCACATGTTGAAAACATGTTCAAGAAACAACTAAGTCAACCGACATACCTGTTTGACCAATACAATAGTGGGTACCAACTACCAAGAACACAGCAATACACGGGGAGGGTTTTTTCAGCAGATAAGCGTAGTGACATAAAAGCATAATCGCAATCAACGTCTTGCCTGATCCCGTCTCCAAGAACACTATAGTGTTCTCCTTAATTTCCTGAGCTAATGCTTCTATCTAATAACTGCTATATTAGCCATAACATAAGAACAAATACACCCCAAATAGAACAAAAACAACAAACAAACTACAGAGAAGCCTATACACAATCCAAGTTTTACAAAATTGTTCCAGCTATCTAAGGTGAGATCCGCAATTTTTCTCCTTTTAACCATCCACTGGTATGATTTCATTCTGCCTTTATACTTTCCAGGAGATATGTTGATGTATCCATATACTTTAGTTCAAAAACCCTCTCGTCTCGGTTCTTCCAATAAAGCTCTAAAAACATTTCATAAATTCAGCCAATTTCATTACATACAAACAGAAAAAAAACATAAATGGAAAGAACTACATTGATATGAAACTACCAAATCACAAAACCACTTTATTACCCTTCGCTTTCACACTTTCAACACATCCAAACACTTTCAACACACATCCAAACAGTGGTTCCAACCACTGTTTTAACCCAACAATGGTTTCAAACCTCCGTTTTAACCGAACAGTAGTTTCAAGCAGTGGTTTGAACAAAACAGTGGTTTGAACCACCGTTTTAACCCCAACAGTGGTTTCAACCACCGTTTTAACCCAACACTGGTTTCAACCACCGTTTTAACCCAACAGTGGTTTCAACCACCGTTTTAACCCAACAGTGGTTTCAACCACTATTTTCTACACAAAACACTGTTTAACCCAACAGTCGTTTGAAACATCTGTTTTATATTCTAACATCTGTTCACAACAAACAGAGGTTTCAAACATAAAACAGACCTTTGCCAAATACATGTTTCACAACAAACTTAATTTATACTATCTATTACCTAAAGCGCTTTTCTGAACCACAAGTGATGATTGCATAAGGATCCAACATTCCGTTCAGATTAGCACCAATAAGATTCTTCGCTGCTAACAGTTCCATTGAGATTAGCATAAGGATCCAACATTCCATTCGATTCGATTAAACCAAAACTCGTCCGATGAAACATGTGCCCACTTCATCCATCCATCTCTACACAAATTCCAATCCCAAAACTAAATAATAAAAATGAAGATGTTATCATCCCATGAAATTAATTTAAACCAAGAATATGTGAGAGGACATACCTTGGTTTACCAAAACTTTTGGTTCACATTAATAAACTTAATTAAAAATCAAAATCTGTTTAATCAGTCGATTATTAGGCACAAATTATTACAAGTTCAAATCTTAAACATAAAGCACAATCGGTTTCACAATTGCGAATACAATAAATAATTTTATTTCAACCCGTAAACCTTTGCAAAACTCACCTACATCAACAACTACTGCTACTGCTGCTGAATCAACAACTGCTTCTGCTGAACCTCACAAATTCAATCTTAATATTCCTAAACCTCACAAATTCAATCATTTTGGTTTAACAATGGTGAATACAATAAATAATATAATTTCAATCAGTCGATTATTAACTGAACCTCACAAATTCAATCTTCATATTCATGCATCAACAACTACTGCTGCTGAATTTGCCGTTGATTCGGCTGCAACACAACTGGAGCTAGAAACCCAACTGTCTCTTTCTTCTCTATTCATGGTGAAGTTGCAAAACATTTATATTTTAAGAGGGTCACGCTCAGATTAGGAGGTCGGTGACATTGTCGAGGGTTGTCAGGAAATGCTATCACTTTGCATTTCCTGACAACCTCGACAACGTCACCGACCCCTCCAAGTTTTCCACTTCCTTCTTCTATAAAGTTACATACAACCTCAAGAACTTGGATTTCTTACAGTTACATCGCTTGCAAGCCTCCACCTCTCCAGCAGTTTCCGATCTACGCCTATAAAAGTCAACCAAAACGTTAATAAGCATTACGTTTAGCATATTGAAACGTTATACACCGACACTATAATGATCTATATATCTATATATAAAACTGAAACTCATACCTGAAAGTCTTTCTTCTTGCCACCAGACCTTTATCCGATAACGTTGTCATCAATTCTAACTTCACCTTTATAAGCAAGAACATATCTTCCTTTATAATAACTAATAACTCTTAAGTTGGTTCTCATACCTGAAACTCTTTCTTCTTCTACCACAGATACATACTGATGACACGGAAATTCCCATTACCAAAATTAACAATCAACTTGTTACTCACAACCATAGTAATTAATAATTTCAATAAAAACCTCGTTCATCACCATTTGTAAGATCGGGGTATTCATATTTTTTAACTCTGTATAAGATTATACTGCACAAATATCAGCTCATAAAACTCTGCCAAACATAAATGCTTTTTAACCTAGTGAAATTAGCTCATAATACTCTGCCAAACATAAATGCTTTTTATCCCCTAGGTTATTAATGATATATGTTTGTTTATGGGCTCATAATCTACACATCGAGGGTCAGGTAACGATTAACAACAGGTCATACAAATACAATAATATTCAAATCGATGGTAAAGATGATGAATAAATAGTACATGAGGGTCAAGATTCGGTGTAATATTCAACTACCTGTGCCCTGATGACTCTAAAAACCCTAATATGGTTCCAGTAAATAAAAAGTAAGAAATCGAAAGAAAAGGCAAGAAAACCAAGATTGAATGTTACCAAAGAGATGGAATTGTACCTTTGTGATGAAGATTTCGTAAGGCTGAAGGATGGCAGACATAATTAGGGCAGAAGATTTCGATATGAAGAAGAAATTAAAATAATTCCAGATTCTTGCCAAAGAAGAAAGATTTATCTTTCAAAAGAGGGGCCTGCTACTGTGAACCGAATGATTTATCTTTCAAAAGACTGTGAATTTTAGAGAGAGAGAGAGTTGAGAGAGAAATTGATTAGAGAGGGTAATTGATTGAAGAAGATGATAGGTTATATATCTGGAGCCATAATTTTGAATTTTGAATTTGGAGCCATAATTTTGATTTTGAATCATCAGTGGTTGATTTTGAATCATCAGTTCGTGACTTTTGGAGTTGGCCAGTGGTTTGGATGATCATCAGTGTTTGCCCTTTTACCCATTTAGATACTGATTATATATTTTAGATAGATTATTAATTAATAGATATGATTACTTCTTACAGTGCATTAATTGCTGATTTCTTCTCCCCATGCAATTTCAAACTTCCCTCCTAAAGAAAATCTCTTATTTACTAATAATAAAATCTGATTATATATTTTAGAAAGATTTATACATATCTAAATATTGAAAAAGGATTTATGACATCAGCGATTACATGTGTCATACCTTAGAAATTGACACATAGGCAGTTTTACATCAGCTCATAATCTCTTATTATAGATAGTATAGATTTAACTAAATTGGTAAAAATACTAAACTACCCTTATGTGATAGGATTTAACTGAAAATTTTAACCAAGTTATTGGTAAAGAACGTAGGGTGTAATGAGTTTTCCAAATAAACGATTGTGACTATAATTATTGAATATAAAGGCTATCAATTACAATCTGATACAAACATAAAGGACGAAAAGTGTAATTTACCCAATTAAGAATGAATTGTACAGTTAGAATCTTCCTATACTTCCCACTAAGAGCATTCACATCCTTTCCACCAATTAAGACAGTCCTTCATATTATAGATACTGGTAATGAGAGGTTGTGAGTAGAGAATAGACTGTTAATTTGTAAATATGAAAAAATAATGTTCACATCTATAAAATTTTAATATTTTTAGAAATTAGTTGTGAATAGAGAAGAGAGAAAAGGTAATTTAAGATTTTTTTAGAAAATAGTTGTGAATAGAAGAGAGAAAAATATTATTTAAATGAAAAGGAAAGAGAAAGATAATGTTTTTAGTGAAAAAAATTTTTGAACGCTAAAACTCACTATATATATAAAGAGCCAACAAGAAGCTGAGGGGACAACAACACAGCCGAAAAGAAACAAAACAGAACCAAAACGAAAAACAAACAGATTACATCATCTCAATAATGTCGAAAGTCTTCCACTTTTCCCAGCAAGGCATAGCTAAGGTAGGGCCTGAGGAGGGTAAGATGTAGACAGTCTTACCTCTTCCCCGTAGGAATAGAGAGGCTGATTCCAGTGAGTCCCCCGACTCAATAGTAGTTTTGCACCAAGCCTTGGACATAAGACACATAACACTCAACAATTGAGACAACTGCCGATTAGTGTATGTACCCTTTGTCTTTCGGCTATCGACGCCACCACATGATGCATGATTAACCATCTCCCTCTCTTAATGTTATTTTCACGAAATTAGTAACACAACGGTAAATAGAATCCTCGCAATGAGTGCCCAACTTGCATGAATTTGTTTGGAACTTTGTGTCCAATGGTTTGATCCCTTGAGCTTTGATACCACTATTGCACTTGGAAATCTTGCACTCCAAAATTCCTCCCAACTCCCCGGTGATCACTAAGCTGAATTTCAGTGAAAAAACCCCAGAACCGGGGGTGGTGTTACCGGACTGGGCCGGGTGTCACCGAGACCTCCCCGACTCCTACTCTGTCCTCCCTTATGGAGATTGAAGCGTTGCGACCATTCACCAAAACCGATTTAATCAATAACGGCTTCTACGACTACGTTTTTTTTTACCAACACACATACGCAACCACTAAAATTAAACCTATGGGTTGGCATAGGTTTTGGTTTAACAACCAGTCCATACATATATAAACATAATTTTTTAACCCGATAAATACTAATAAATTGTTCATGTAGACCCATAACTAGAAAAATAAGCCCAAAAGATTTAAAGTTAATATTTCAACAACTTGGCGAGCTAAATTTGTTTACCTTCTCCAACAAATTGTCTGCTTTACATGCAATTCAAGAAAAGCGCCTAAAAGTGCTTGGCGCGGTTCTAAACTACCCAGCAAATAGTAATACAAAAATTCTGTAACAACCCTCGGTAAAACCAACACCCTCATAAATATTATGACACTCTAGTATATTGTAAAAATATCCCAATATATCTTATATTACGGCCCGTATGTGAAAACCGAGCCCGAATTATGTTTTAACATATAAAATAAATCAAAAATAAGTAAAATGAAGTTGAGGCGGGCCGCGTAGACCCACCCTAATATCTCACGCGGGCGGTATCAAGACTGTAGTTGACTCCGCTGAATCCTTTAGTTCAAACGGGCCGCGTAAGAGTTTTTGATAGTTAACGCGGGCCGCTAGAGATCATGAAACGCGGAGACATCCGGTGCTGACACGTGTCGACATCGTGGCGGTCTAGAGGATGACCGGGACAAGCTATATGTTGACCAGGTGGTTGACGCGGGCCGCGTAAGGCTTAGCCTTATCTTACGCGGGCCGCCTGGAAGTCAGAATTCAGCACTATATATAGAACTCACCAGTTTACGTTTTTCGTCGCTCACATTTCAATCTCAAATCACAATTTCTGTAGAGAAGTTATAATACACGGGTATTATACCCCTATTAGCGAGATTCTGCTCCGTTGTAAGTATTATAACCCCAGTTTCGTAATAGTTACGCTGCCCGATTGATTTAGGGTTCCGTAACAACTGTCGTGGTTCTGCCCGATGTAGTTGTTGGAATGCCGTCTCGGGGAGGGTATCATTAAAAATTTCAAAGGGTTATAATACTAACCAATGTACATTTGTATAAATTATAGATTATACCCAGGAAACCCTTACAAGAAGCCTAAGATAGCAATGTGAGTTTATCCTCTTTTTGTTAACGTTTTTGGAATAATTTACAAAACCTTAATTGTTTTACAATGTGGTTATACGGTGATTGAGTCTTTGTTGTTCTTCAATTACTGCCGGTATGTTGGGGTTTTGTATACAAAATTTACTACACTGTGAGTAGTAAGTCAAGGTTGACAGTATGTTACCATTGGACAATGAGTTAGCCAATGCGTAATATGACCCACAAGTCAGTGGATTGATAGTACCAAATGGAGTAATTGTGTAGACATAAACATTGTAATCGTCCTCAATACTGTTTTAATAGATAAAATGTTTCTTGATTAAACTGGGATTCACTCACCAGTATTTCCGACTGACAAATGTTTTTAAAACGCGTTTCAGGTAACCCAATGTGATAGCCAATTAGTAGAAAGCAGCTGGAGAGCACTAAAGGCTTGGGGATAATGTGGCTATAAAAGTTACCTAATAAACGATGTTTTAAATTCAATAAGATAGGGTTTATCACTATAAATGTTTTGTAATAAGAAACTTGGGTTTTACCCATGTGATTATTAATATAAAATATGGTGGTTTTACTCTGATAAACATTTCCTAACTACGGTCCTGATGAAAATTCCGCTGCGAGATTAAATTAACCTGATACCACCACAACTGAGATCGCGTTCGCCCGTTCCCGGGAATAAGGGATCGGGGGTTGCGACAGGAGGTGGTATCAGAGCCTAGCCACTGGTCTGAGCCAAAGAAGTGTTCTGCTGACACTTAAATTCTAAATTTTGTGTTAGGTAATAATGGAAATAAGTACATATCTGTATTTATTTATTATGTGTTTTTTGACTATTTGTTAGTTTACAGTATGAGTGATCAAGAACCCTCAGATATGAATCGTCAGTTATCTGAATCACCTAGGAGTGAAGGTACATCATCACAGCCTGCCCTTTCAGGGTATACTGCTGATCAGGAGGATGGAATATTTGCTTTTAGAGCTCAATCTGAAGAGCCATTTCCTAATAAGAAATGCGGATGGTTCAGTAAAGAAGCTTTTGCTCGTAGGAAGAGAATGCAAAAGTTGCAACAGCAAAGAGCCTTAGCAGCTATTAAGCAACAGATGCCCATACGCATGATATGCTTAATAGAAGCCTAGCTAATTTCCATATACTAGCTACAACTGCTGCTGACCCAAGTCTAGAACAAATAGTAGCCCCACAACCACAAAACCCAGAACAACCTATGGACATAGAAAATCCTGACAATCAAGTGGAGATGCACGACTTTAACCCAGAAGAAATCCCTAGAGTACCTGCACCAAACCCTTTAGACCCGAATTACGACCCTTGGTGGGATGACAATAGGGACTTTGTGCAATGTTACCCTATCCAGGAATATCCACCCATACAGAACATAGAAGCCTATCCAGGTATGGACCCTTTAGATCCCTATTACCATGATAACTATATTAGGGAGATTTTAGAGGATCCTTACCAATTTCAGGAATTGTCACCCCCATATCAGGAAACCGCACCCCAGATTCCAATCCCAGTACGAGAACCTACACCCCCAATGAGTGCAGAAAACGTGCAAGAACTTAGGACTTTCGGGGAGGAATTTTTAGAAAGCAGTGAGAGAATGCGTCAGGTGGGAGAACGTCTCATATGGAAATACGATGAACATAATATGGATTTTTGGATAAATCCATATCCTTGAATGAGAATGTGAAACGATGGTAGTAATAGTAATATAATAAAATAAAATAAAATATGTGTGTACGGAGGCATATTATTATTAGTGTAATTTTCTTTCTGTTGGTATTGTAATCTTTATTTCAGTACTAGTGTGTAAAAGACGCATAGTATATGAAAAGAGTATAGTCGCAATGATCGACGCTTATGGCAAAAATGCGTGTCATGTGATTAACTATATTAAAATATTATTTGTGATATTAATTTGGGGAAATTGTTTAAAATTCAGATGGCCTACGAAGGAAACCAAGGAAATCTGAATAATGATAACCAGAGTAACATTAACGTGGTTAATTAAAATCC
Source organism: Helianthus tuberosus (assembly GCA_030545235.1). Taxonomy (NCBI): domain Eukaryota; kingdom Viridiplantae; phylum Streptophyta; class Magnoliopsida; order Asterales; family Asteraceae; genus Helianthus; species Helianthus tuberosus. The sequence continues at coordinate 156,493,261 of CM060409.1, forward strand.
AAGCATCAATAACAATGGAAATCAGATGGATAATAGTGATATCCAACATATAGTGGCACAAGGAATTATAGAGGCAATGCCATTTATTCTTTAAACGGTTCAAGAAGCGAATAATAAAAGTAAACATAGTAGTAAGCGACCAATTGAACCGGAACATAGCGTGAACAATGGACCTATACTTCAAATGCCCATTGCCAAAAGAAGAAGAACCGTGCCTTACGGTTGTTCAAACAAAGAATTCTGGTCCTGTAAACCAATAGAATTCTCGGGCAATGAAGAACCTATTGCAGCTCTACGCTGGATAGAAAAGACTGAGGCTGTTCTAAAAATAAGTAAATGTGCGGAAGAGGACAAGATAATGTTTGCTTTCAATCTATTTAAGAATGCAGCCTTAGAATGGTGGAACACTATCCTTCAGTCTAGAGGAAGTGATAGGGTTTATAGTATGGATTGGGAAGAATTTAGGAATATGGTGGAAAGGAAATTCTGCCCTCCAAATGAAAAGGAGCAGATAGCAAACAAATTCCTAAATCTTAGGATGACTGGTGTGGATAGTAAGGGATATACGAAGTTATTCTTTGAATATGCTAGAATAGTACCAACTCTTGCTTCACCAGAACCAGTGTTAATTTCCCGTTATATTTGGGGATTAATTGGAGAAATTAGACATGTAGTCAAGGCAGCTAGACCTCAAACAATAGAAGAAGCTGTAGAACTAGCCAATACCTTGACAGATGAATTAGTATGTACCCGAGAAGAGGATCAAAGGAGGAACCTAACTCAGAAATTGACTCAAGAACTTCGTTCTGAAAATTTCAATCGTAGGAATATGGGTTCTACCTCTGCATCCTACTGCAAGGTCTGCAAGAAAAAGCATTCGGGAAAATGCTCCAATCTCTGCAATTATTGCAAGATACCAGGACACAAGGAAGAAAATTGCAAGAGGAAATCCAGTAATGGATTACGCTATAACTGTGGAGAAAAAGGTCATATCAGGCCAAACTGTCCAAAATTGGCCCCAGCTGCAAACAACAAGAATACTAAAAATGCTAGAGCATTTGTTCTGACTGCCGATGAAGCCAAAATGATCCCAGACATTATAGCTGGTACGTTTTTAGTTAATGATATTTTTGCTAAAGTATTATTTGACTCTGGTGCAAACCAAAGTTTTATTAATACGTCGTTTTGCAAAATTTTAAATCAGTCATTAACTAAACTACCACATGAATGCTTAGTAGAGACAGCTAATGGAGAAACCGTTAGAATTTCTGAAATCTTGCACGGAGCAAGTATAGAAATTTCAAATCAGAAATTTAGTGCAAATCTTTATCCCATGAATCTGGCAGGATTTGATGTTGTTTTAGGAATGGATTGGTTAATAGCCAATAAAGCCAGTATATTATGTGATCTAAAGGTAATTCAAGTAAATTCACCGAAATGTAAAATGATCACAATTAAAGGAGATAAGCCGTCTAGATCCACAAAATTCATCTCTGTGATGAAAACTGCATGTTTTATAAGAAAAGGTTCTATAGTGTATTTGATTTCTATAGTCACTAACACTAAAGGAAAAGAACTATATTCCAGTAGTATCCCAATTTTCAGATGTCTTTCCAGAAGAATTACCAGGACTACCTCCAGACAGAGAAGTTGAATTCAGGATTCATCTATGTAGGATCGGTTTTGACACCGTACGATTGCGTAATGAACGTTCGACGTGCGGAATCCGTGAACGTGCGTGACCAAAAACACAAGAACGTACTAATAACATGATTCAATTGAATATGATGAAGTGTACAAAGCCGAGAATCACATGAGAGAACTTTCTCTCTCTAGACTTTCTCTCTAAGATTAGATCTCCTAAACCTCCAAATGAGCAAAAAGTCTTAATCTCTAACCCTAACTCAGCTATTTATAGGCGAAGGCTTTAATGAAAAAACTCATTAATTACAATACTGCCACCTTGCCTTTCTTATCTAGATATTACAATATAAGACTATATTTCTTCAGTTTCAGCTACGGAATTGATTGACGGAGGCGATATACACATAATGCACTAACAGACTCCCCCTTAGATATTGCCGTAGTCAATCTCGTAGCGTCTTGTCTTTCTCTTTCTTGAACAGAATCCCCATGGATCTGTCTTCAAGCTTCAGTTGCTCTCCCTCTCCGTAGTCTCTTTCTTCAGGCTCCCCCTTTCGTCAAGCTTCCGTGCTTTTGGGATCGACGCCTGGCTTTCCGAATACAAGCTCCTCCAAGATAGTTATCTGGCTCTTTGAATCCACGCTTCCTCTTGCGTTGAGCTCGACTTCAGACTCCCTCTTAGACTCAGCTGTCAGGATCATAGTCTGGCTTTCATAAGTTCACAAATTCAGGATCAATTCCTGGCTCTATTCTGCATATGCTCAGGATTTGAAACCTGGTTAACTTGCAAATCCTCTACCTCAACATAATTTTCACAAATTTATAACACTCAGATTTAAGAAACTTACTGGTAGAAATCATTCATTCATCAATCTGTATAGTTACATCAAGTTCAAGTGAATGACCTTGATTAACTAACCCCTCAATCTTTCAAAACATTTGTATGTAACATTCAAAGTTTTTAACATATTCTCCCAACCCAATGTGATTCATCATGCTTAGCACTTGGAATTTTGAAAATCAGCTTTCCAACATCAGTTGTCGAAAATCTTTTTTGTATTTTTCAAAACTTTATGCTAAAACACACTAAAATCTTTTTGGATTATTGTTTTTGAATGAAATATAGTAAACAAATATATACAAACAATATTTTTGTGAGTTTGTGTAAGAGGATCATATCAGTTTATGAGACAAATCACTAGCACCGTTAAGCTTTTGACATTTTAAGTTCTAAACGATTCACATAGATTGACGATATGTTTGTCCTCTTAAGCTCAATCTAAAACCTTTCGAAATGCTTACCGATATGTTAAGGTATATTAATTTTGCACTAAATTCTTATAGACCCCACGATCTCAACATATCCCCTCATCATGCAATACACTAACTCAAGTAATGCCTTTAAACTTTCATCAACTGTGATATGTGCGAAAACAAAGCAGAATGTTTAAACATTAACAATCAGGTCGATACTTCCGTATACGCAGAGAAAGTCCAATGTTTAAACAAAATACGAAAATAAAACAAGTTGAAGTTGTTTAGGCTTTAACCACCAGGTCGATACTTCCGTATACGCAGAGGTGATCCAAAGCTTAAACGAAACACCAAAGAAAATAAAGCAGAACGTTTAGGCAATAACATCCAGTTCGATACTCACGTATACGCAGAGGATGTCCAATGCTTAAACAAAATAAAGAAATAAAACAAGTTTAAATCTTTGCAAAATAAAATGCACAATCACAGCAACTTTTCAGAAAAGTTGTGAAAGTTCACAGACTTAACCAGTTTTATGTCTTTCGACAATCAGCAATTACTGAGTAGGCATACAGTCATGAAGGACAAAACTAAGTACTATGCTTTCAACCATGTTTCCCACTAGAACTAGGCTTTTTCATTTATGTTTGTATCGTTATCGCAAATCTACTAGTCTAGCTGAGCCTATCGTCACATCTTTAGTGAGATCGTTTATCACATTTGACATTCCATTTCTTTAGCATGCTGTGATAGTCCACTGATTTACTATCATTTCCTCTTTTCTCAACAAAACTCATTTTGAATTTTTCAATGTTTTTGGCATTTTCAAATTTTCTAATTTTTTTAAATTTTTTCTCCCCCTAAAATCAAAATATGTTTCAATTTTGATTTTCAAGGAAAATTTGAAAATAAACTAAACAAATAAAGTGACAAACTGATATCGAATCGCTTCAAATCGCCATTCACTCGGCATAAACAATCAGAACTCCCCCTGACAACAAACTATATTCCCATTTAGATTTCAAAACACTTAAGTTTGTTTTAATCAAAATGGTTTTTCCGGAAAATAAGATTTGTTTGTCTTTTCACAAACTTGGGGTTCTTTCATCACATTGTTCACCTTTATCCACTTATCGGAAAGATAAATCAAGTACAACTTAATGTCCTTGATTAGACTTTTGTGATTCGAAATATCACAGTTACCAACCTGTGAATTTCTCAAGAAATATGCCAATTCCTGTTCCACACTTACCAACCTGGGAACTCCGGCAAGTCAGGTTTTTCATTTAAAAAAATTCACCCAAGCCTGACCAGCCTTGGGTTTGACAGTTTTTACCTCAAAAAATGGCTCTTCTAGCTTTGATTAACCAGAATCATTGCCTGAACATGGCTTGTCTGACTTTGATGAGTCAGATTCATCGCCAACATGTGGCTCCTTTGTTTCCAAAGAAACAAATTCATCACCAGATTTGTTAATCTCTTGATTAACTGCCTTCTCTTTCTTTACTCTCTTCTCTGTCCTCAGATTTGCATCTGATGAATTCGTTTTGCTTGCCTTTTCAGTTGAGGAAAGCAATTCATCAGAACTTTTTCTCGGATTACCAGTTGTATCCGAGGACAAAATCCTTTCCAGATACTCTCTTGCCTTCTTCCTTTTCTTCCTCAGTCTGTCTTTCTGCCCTTGTGAAAGCTTAATTTTCTTTTCTTGAACTTTCTGTTCTTTGGGCTTGACACTGACTGATTTCTTTCCCATTTTCTGAGATTCAGCCCTCGATCTTCCTTTTGATCTCATTGGGCAATCTCTGGCAATGTATCCTCTGATGTGGCATTCATATCACCTTCTTGTTTCGAATCTCTGACTTTGGCAGTTAACGGCAATGTGTCCTTGAAATCCACAAGTGTAACACACTCTGTTATCATACCTCTCACTACTTTCATACCACATACTGTCTTCATACCACACACTTAGATCAAAGCATTGATTTGCCTTGTGGTAATCACCATTTCTTTGTTTTCTATCATTGTAATGATTTGTCCTTGAAGAATCTTCATCCCATCTTCTCCTATAAGCTGGATTTGGCTTTTGAGAACTGTGGTCAAACCTGCACCACTGATTACCAACTATTTTTGAGTTTTGATTTTTAAATTTTTGTAATTTTTCATAATGATTGGATGACTGAACTGATGAGCTTTTATTTTCATTTTGAAAATTTTTCAAATTTTTAACTTTTTGTTTCTGTTCTACAATCTCCTTAACATGTTTTTTCTTAGAGCATTCACCTATTTCAGTAGACTGCAAAACAGTATTTTGAAATTTTTCTGGTAATTCTAAAAATATTTTTCTTTTCTTTTTCTATTTCATCATCAGCTTTGTCATCGCAATCTTCAATTTTGACTTTGTCAAAATTTGTGACATTGTCACTTATTGGAACTGAATTGATCGGTTTTGGACAAACATATGATGCAGAAGTCACAAAACCTTTCAATTTATTCTCTAAATCTTTGATTTTCTTTCTATCACATTCAGCTTCTTTTTCAAGTCGAATAATCGTCTGACGATGGGAATTTATTACCTTTTGCTTTTCAATATTGTTCTTGCTAAAAACAGATCTCCCATCTTCAAGAATCTTTATTTGACTTTGAAAATCTTTTTCAATCTTTAATTTTTCATTTTCAAAACTTTTGATTTTATCTTTAAAAATAGAATTTTCTTTTTCCAAAACTTTTATTCTATTATCAAAAACTGTTTCTCTATCTTTTAAAGCCTTATTTTCTTATTTTGCCCAAAACACTTCTTCATGTTCTAAAGTGTTTATTTTATTCTCAAAATCTTTTTCTTTTTCTTTTAATTTTTCGTTTTCCAATGTCAAACTGTCCAAACTACTCAACAGTTTAACATTTTCAGACGTCAATTTCTCACAATTTTCCTGCAAAACAAGAATCTGTTTATCATCAGCTTTCTTCTCATCCTTCATCTTTTGACTTCCAATGTCAAACTTTCCGTATCCTTCAGGAGTTTGTCATTGTCAGCTTCAAATTTATCACATTTAGAGCACCCAACTTCACATTTTGAAGTTTCACCCTTCTTTGATTCTTCATTCTTTGTCATTCCTTCTCTAATCCTTTTGATTAATTCAAGAAACTCAACCAAACTTATATTTTCTGAGTTTCTTTCTATTTCATTTATTAACTCTTTCTTTTTCTTTTTCTCTTCTTCATCTCCCCACCATTTCTTCTGCCAATAATCATCTTCAACTTTGTATTCTTGGATCATGGTTTCCATATCAAGAGTGTTATGATCAATAGCAATGTTTCCATAGGGGTCAAGATAACATTCTCTGTCTGGATCCCATCTATTTGCTCTTTTTGCCTCAGAAAAGATACCAGATATTTTGATCATTTTGTTCTGAGCTAACTGCCATCTGTGTTTATACTTCTGTTCTTCAGTTCTGTTATCTTTCCAAGGAATAGGTTCAGATTTTGCCATGATTTTATAACCTTGAATTACCTCGGAATATTCTGCAAACAAACAAGCAAACAATCAGTTCAAACAGACTGAATACGTAACAGTGTACGTTTGATGAAAACAATCTAAGACTCGTGTCGAAGATTTGCGGGTTTAATCCAATGTTGTTCGGGTGAAATAACTAAATGAATGGGCCTGAACAGAACGAAATGAATTCAATTTGTGCTTCAAACAACACAACCAAACCTTTTACAAATCTTATTGTATCGATTAAGTGTTGTTTGGTCAACAGTTACATGCAACTCTTTAGTCAACACTTCTTGTCCGACAATTTTAATACCCAATTGAATATGATTGGACCTCTTCTAATTTGAATAAAGAATCGACAACTTTGACAAATTCAATTCATTGGGCTGACATTACGTTTGATATCAATTAAATCTGATTGGTCCGAACACTTAGAGTAATTAATGAATTCAGGAATTCACGTGATGAGTTTTCAATTTCAAGATTATCAGCCGACAATTTTAAATCTCAATACAATTTTATTGAACCAATGCACTATTTAATTTTGATTTTACTTAAATCTGAGTGAATTTCTGAATTTAGTTAACTCTTGTGATTGGGCCGACAAAATCACTTATCCGAAAAGTATTAATTGAGTATGAAACAGATTGAAAGTGATCACATGCAGCCGACAACAAATATTCCAACAAATTTCTGATAGGACCAACAACTGTTATGTTCACGTTCAATCAAAATCAGTTCAAGCGATCAACTCAAGCAGACACACTGATTAGTTTCAAGCGATCACAAACTTTCAAGCGAACACACCTTCTCGCTTGAAACTGCTATCAAATGTTCAAGCGAACTAGGTATTTTCAAGCGAACAGAGAACTTTTCAAGCGATCAGAACCAATTCGCTTCAAAATACCACACTTTTCAAGCGAACCCAACAAATATCTCAAGCGAAACCTTGCTGTTTCAATCAAAATCGGACCTAAAAACTTGAATTTCTCCTAAACGGCTAGGAGTAAGGATCTGAAACTTGGTAGGGTTGTAAATCAAGTCTTTTCGCACAACATATTAAAAAATCAGCTGATTCGGACTGTAAAAACCTGTTCAATTTTACTATTTTCAGTGATAAACGTGATAAGAATGAAAAAGATGAAGAAATCTATGAAATTCAGATTTGAAATCGATGTAATCAGGTACGAATCTATGTGTTTGATCAGCGCAATCGAGCTCCTACTCTGATACCACTTGTAGGATCGGTTTTGACACCGTTCGATTGCGTAACGAACGTTCGACGTGCGGAATCCGTGAACGTGCGTGACCGAACACACAAGAACGTACTAATAACGTGATTCAATTGAATATGATGAAGTGTACAAAGCCGAGAATCACATGAGTGAACTTTCTCTCTCTAGACTTTCTCTCTCTAAGATTAGATCTTCTAAACCTCCAAATGAGCAAAAAGTCTTAATCTCTAACCCTAACTCATCTATTTATAGGCCAATGCTTTAATGAGAAAACTCATTAATTACAATAATGCCACCTTGCCTTTCTTATCTAGATATTACAATATAAGACTATATTTCTTCAGTTTCAGCTACGGAATTGATTGACGGAGGCGATAGACACATAATGCACTAACAATCTACTACCCGGAACAGCACCAATTGCCAAAGCACCCTACCGTTTGGCACCCACTGAAATGCAAGAACTAAAGAAACAATTAAATGAATTGTTAGAGAAAGGATTTATACAGCCCAGTTCGTCGCCATGGGGATCACCAATACTCTTTGTTAAAAAGAAGGACGGATCAATGCGTATGTGCATTGACTACCGTGAATTAAACAAGGTCATGATTAAGAATCGGTACCCATTACCGAGAATCGATGATCTGTTTGATCAGCTACAAGGAGCTCGATTTTTCTCTAAAATCGATTTAAGGTCAGGATATCAATAATTAAAGGTACAGGAAGAGGACATTCCTAAAACAACTTTTAGAACAAGGTATGGTCATTATGAATTTACTGTTATGCCATTTGGTTTAACCAATGCCCCAACTGCATTTATGGACATGATGAACCGAGTATGTAAGCCATATTTGGATAAATTCATAATTGTTTTCATAGATGATATTCTAATTTACTCTAAGAATAAAGAGGATCATGCAAAGCATTTGCACGCACTTTTAAGTTTATTAAGAAAGGAAAAGCTTTATGCTAAATTCAATAAGTGCGAATTTTGGTTAGAACAGGTACAATTCCTTGGACACCTAGTTAATCATGAAGGAATTCATGTAGTTCCAACAAAAATCGAGGCAATTACTAAATGGAAAACCCCTGAGTTACCAACTGAGGTTAGAAGTTTCTTAGGGTTGGCCGGTTATTATAGAAGGTTTATTCAAGATTTTTCTAGAATAGCCATTCCCTTAACTAAGTTAACCTGTAAATCTGTTAAGTTTGAATGGGGATTAAAACAAGAAGAAACCTTTAGAATCCTTAAGCAAAGATTGACCCATACACCCATACTAGCATTACCAGAAGGAGCTGAAGACTTTGTAGTTTATTGTGATGCTTCTAAATTAGGTTATGGATGTGTATTGATGCAACGACAAAAGGTTATAGCTTACGCATCTAGACAACTTAAGAGTCATGAAGAGAATTATTCAACCCATGATTTAGAGTTAGGAGCTATAATCTTTGCTCTTAAGATTTGGAGACATTACCTTTATGGTAGTAAGTTTACCATATTCACTGATCATAAGAGTTTAAGGTATATCTTCAAGCAAAAGGAGTTGAATATGAGACAAAGACGCTGGATGGAGATGCTTAGTCATTACGATTGTGATATCCAGTATCATGAAGGAGGAGCAAATGTAGTGGCAGATGCTTTAAGCCGAAAGTATCATGAAAAGCCAAGAAGGGTACGTTCTCTTAAATTAAATCTACAAGTAGATTTAAATGATCAAATAAGAGAAGCACAAGAATCAGTAATCAATGAAGATACTGAAAAGTTAAAAGGAATGTTAAAAGAATTAAAACTAGGAACAGATGGAATTTGGAGATTCCATGAAAAGAGAATGTGGATACCTAAATTAGGAAATCTATGCCATCGTATATTAGAAGAAGCTCATAAGTCCAAGTATACGATGCATCTAGGAAGTGACAAAATGTACCAGGATTTAAGGAAAAAATTCTGGTGGATAGGAATGAAAAAGGATATAGCAGCCTATGTTTCTAAATGTTTAACTTGCTCACAAGTTAAGGCTGAACACCAGAAACCCTCAGATTTGTTACAGCAATTAGAAATACTAGTGTGGAAATGGGAATTAATAACCATGGATTTTGTTACTAAATTACCCAAAACTAAGAAAGGAAATGATACAATCTGGGTGATTGTAGATAGACTAACCAAGTCAGCTCATTTCTTACCAATGAAGGAAACAATTAGTATGGAACAATTATCTAAATTGTATGTAAATGAAATTGTTTCTGATAGGGATAGTCAATTTACCTCTCATTTTTGGTCAAGTTTCCAAAAGGCAATGGGAGCCAAGTTAAAATTGAGCACAGCTTATCATCCACAAACAGATGGACAAAGTGAAAGAACAATTCAGACAATGGAGGACATGCTTAGAGCTTGTGTAATTGATTTTGGAGGTAATTGGGACGATCACTTACCTTTAATAGAATTTTCTTATAACAATAGTTATCACACAAGCATTAATACTGCACCATTCGAAGCAATTTATGGAAGAAAATGTCGAACCCCAGTCTGTTGGGCAGAAATTGGGGAAAAACAACTATCTGGACCTGAAATAGTGCAAGAAACAACAGACAAGATTATTCAAGTCAAGGAACGACTGAAAGCCGCACGTAATCGACAAAAGAGTTTTGCCAATAACCGACGCAAACCATTGGAATTTCAGGTAGGAGATAAAGTATTGTTAAAAGTCTCTCCTTGGAAAGGAGTAGTAAGATTCATCAAACGAGGGAAGCTAAGTCCCAGGTATGTTGGACCTTTCAAGATTATGAGAAAAATAGGACTTGTAGCCTATCAGCTACAACTGCCAGAGGAAATGGCAGGAATACATGATGTGTTTCATGTATCTAATCTTAAAAAGTGTTTAGCTGATGAATCACTGTTAGTACCTCTTAAGGATATAGAGGTAAATGAACAACTCAAGTTTGTAGAAAAACCTCTACAAATTGAAGACAGGAAAGTCAAGAATCTCAAACACAAGAGACTAGTTCTAGTCAAAGTGAAGTGGGACTCCAAAAGAGGACCTGAATACACAGGGGAGCTTGAATCAGAAATGCAAAAGAAATACCCGCATTTATTTCAATAGATCTCGAGGACGAGCTCTAAAACAAGGTGGGGAGAATGTAACAACCCTCGGTAAAACCAACACCCTCATAAATATTAGGACACTCTAGTATATTGTAAAAATATCCCAATATAACTTATATTACACCCCGTATGTGAAAACCGAGCTCGAATTATGTTTTAACATATAAAATAAATCAAAAATAAGAAAAATGAAGTTGAGGCGGGCCGCGTAGACCCACCCCAATATCTCACGCGGGCGGTATCAAGACTGGAATTGACTCCGCTGAATCCTTTAGTTCAAACGGGCCGCGTAAGAGTTTTTTATAGTTAACGCGGGCCGCTAGAGATCATGAAACGCGGAGACATCCGGTGCTGACACGTGTCGACATCGTGGCGGTCTAGAGGATGACCGGGACAAGCTATATGTTGACCAGGTGGTTGTCGCGTGCCGCGTAAGGCTTAGCCTAATCTTACGCGGGCCGTCTGGAAGTCAGAATACAGCACTATATATAGAACTCACCAGTTTACGTTTTTCGTCGCTCACATTTCAATCTCAAATCATAATTTCTGTAGAGAAGTTATAATACACGGGTATTATACCCCTAATTAGCGAGGTTCTGCTCCGTTGTAAGTATTATAACCCCAGTTTCGTAATAGTTACGCTGCCCGATTGATTTAGGGTTCCGTAACAACTGTCGTGGTTCTACCCGACGTAGTTGTTGGAATGCCGTCTCGGGGTGGGTATCATTAATAATTTCAAAGGGTTATAATACTAACCAATGTACATTTGTATAAATTACCCTTACAAGAAGCCTAAGATAGCAATGTGAGTTTAGCCTCTTTTTGTTAACATTTTTGGAATAATTTACAAAACCTTAATTGTTTTACAATGTGATTATGCGGTGATTGAGTCTTTGTAGTTCTTTAATTACTGCCGGTATGTTGGGGTTTTGTATACAAAATTTACTACACTGTGAGTAGTAAGTCAAGGTTGACAGTACGCTACCATTGGACAATGAGTTAGCCAATGTGTAATATGACCCACAAGTCAGTGGATTGATAGTACCAAATGGAGTAATTGTGTAGACATAAACATTGTAATCGTCCTCAATACTGTTTTAATCGATAAAATGTTTCTTGATTAAACTGGGATTTACTCACCAGTATTTCCGACTGACAAATTGTTGGTGCATACATCTGTCGTCTTCGTCTTATGTCGAGTCTCGAGTTTGTTGCGGTTTTGATCAAGCGTGACATCATCAAAAATGCCATCATGTGACATCAATGATGACATCACAACATGTTAAATGGTGACAGTTTGTTCTCGAAAGTTAATACATCACAAGAAGACAAAAGGATTTGTGTTACTTTAGATTGAGATTTCGCTCATATGTCATCATGATGGTTCCGCTTATATGTACCATAATGGTTTCGCTTATATGTCAAATGGAGGTTTCGCTCATGTGTCAATGTCTCTTGGAGCGAAACCCCATGCCCTATATATAGTCACATAAGCGAAATCATTGTCATAGTTCTAGGTGTTGTCTTCCGGTGAGCCACGAAGTGCTGCCGAAGTGTCGTCAGGTTGTAAACATTATCCAGATCAATAATATCGACAGTTTATAGTGAATACTTGCTGAATTGTACTCGGTTTGTCTGTTTCCGCCATTCAAACTGAGATAAGCTCTTCTAAGCGACTCGTTTAGGTCTGAATTCGATCCTACAATTGGTATCAGAGCCAGTGAAGAAGAGTTCTATACAATTCAGCCAGTAATTCTGTTTCTACACCATTCTTTTATGAAAATCAAAACTTTTTACGGACAGAATCGGTTCAATTTTACTCATCTTGCTCGGAATTCTGTATTGACAAATCCTAAAAAGTTTCAAAGCTAAAATCGACCAAAAACTAAGTATTTTTTGAGGTTTCGCTCGTATGGACTCGTGCAAAAGGTGACGTCATCACCTGGTTTCGCTCATCTGATCACCTGGTTTCGCTCATCTGATCATCTGGTTTTGCTCATTTGAACACTTAAGGTTTCGCTCATTTGAACACTTAAGGTTTCGCTTTTTTGGTCAATTAAGGTTTCGCTCCAGTGACATTCAGTGGTTTCGCTCATAGTGACACTTAGGAATTCAGCTCCAAAGTGTTTAGGTATTCTTACAAGGTGATACAGTTCATTTGAAAAAACCGAATCATGGACGAGGAATTCTACAACGCGTTCGCTACTCCTGTTACTCCAATTTCTCTTGCACAAAATACGATGTTGGAAAACGAAATGGGAACAATGCAAAAACGGCCCAAACTAATAAACATCGAAGAATATAAGGGTTGGGAAGGCCGTTTCGAGAATTGGGTACAAGCTAACTACTTGGATGCGTGGGAATGTGTCGAGACAAAATACATTCGACCGATGAATGATGATGAAGAAGTGGTTCCGATTAAAGATCTGAGTGCCGATGCTAGAAAGAAGTACAAAGATGAGAAAATGATGCTGAGTTTATTGCAACAAGCTGTGAAAGAAGATATTTTGGTTCTATTGCAACATAATGGAACTTCATACTCGATTTGGAAAGCTTTAGGATCAAAGTTTGTTGGTAGTCAAGAAATGATAAAGAACAAGAAGTCACTTCTGAAGAAAGAGTTCGATCTGTTTCGTGGTTTGAAGAATGAAAGCACAAGGCAGATTATTGAAAGATATTGCAATCTGCTAGCAAACATGAAGAGATTGAGTATTGAGAAAGACAATGAAGAGTTGATCGAAAAGCTTGCTGATTCATTGCCACACGAGACTTGGGGCACATATCTCATGATGCTTAGAAACAAGAAAGGTTTTAGCAGTTTTACACTAAGCAAGTTCATTGAGAAGTTGGAAGCTCAAGAGATGGAGCAACGAAAGATTATTCGAATGAAAGACTTCGATGGTGAACAGGATATTGGGTTGTATTACAAAGCAGGGGTGAATGAGAAGCCTACAAATTTATCTCCAAAAATAGAAACTGCTTACAATGTCAAGAATTCTTCTGGAAGTTCATCATCAGGATCAAACAGCAAAACAAGTTTCACATCATTTCCGTCTTTTGATCCGAATGTTTCAACAACAAGAAATGGCAAAAAGCTTCAATCCAACATTGTGTTGAACATTGAAAATGATCAGGAATATTCTGAAGAGTTAGCAAAAAGCCATATGTCTTTATTAGGAACTGTTCTTGAATCTTATGGTAGTTTTGTTGCAGGTCGAATCGGGAATCCAATGCTGACAAAAGAAGATTACGACCAGATCGATGCTGAAGAGATGGAGCTGATGGACATAAAATGGTGTTTGGCAAGCGCGTTAAGGAGAGCTGAGAAATTCAAGCAGATCATGGGGAGAGATGATCTTCGTGATGCTAATGTTTCTACTTTAGGTTTTGATAAATCTAAAGTCACTTGTTTTTGTTGCAGAGAAAAAGGACACTTCAAGAGGGAGTGCAAAAATCGCGAAGCAAGTGGAGCTCAGAATTCTTTTAACAACAACAATGATTACTACCGAAAAGCCATTTACCATCAAGTTGCTCAGCAACCACCTCAACAACATCAACATCAAGCACAAACTGCGCATGGAAGAAATGTGATTGAAGATTCTGGAAAAAGAGCGTGTGCGGTGAATCAGGATTCTTTAAAGAGAGTTAATGGTAGTGCTTTGATAATAGATCAAGACGACGAAAAGTTACCTGAAGGATTTAGTTGGGCAAATTTCACATGGGATGATTATGTTCCTGATCAAGATACAGCTCAAAAAGTTTTTGTTGCTAGAGTTGAAGAAGATAGCGATGATGATCGTGAGTATTGGGCGAGAAAATTTGATGCTGATATGAAATTGATTGCTGAAAGTGATAGTGAAGATGAAAAGGTTAAAAAGAAGAAGAAAAAGATCAAGACACCAGTGAGTAGTGATGATGAAGAAATTCCCATGACCAAAAGGAAAGTAAAGGTTGAAGTTCCAAAGTTCAAGGTTGATCAAGAAGTTGATGCAAAGAAGATTCCAGTGAAGTGTGAAAACTGTGAAGGTGTGAAGAAGCAGAACAGTACACTGATCTATAATTTGAATAGTTTGAAGGAATCTTATGATGTACTGAACAAAGCAATGAATCAGTACAACCAAACAAGTGAAGAACAAGCAACAACAATGAAGACACTTCAGGGTGCTTTTATGACAAAGCAAAAAGTGGTGAACAACTACATCGAGAAGTGTGCTGCTCTTGAACAGAAACTGGAATTGCAAAGAATTGAGACTGAAAGAGTAAATCGTTTGTTGAAAAGTTACGCATGTACTTCTTATGTCATTGACAAGATTTATCCAACTGTTGAAGGCATGAAGGCATTTGAAGAGGATGAAGTAACTGAAGAAAAGAATGCTGAAAAAGTGGCTGAAGAAAAGACTCCAGAAAAGAAGAACAAGAAGAAGAGTGACACAAAGAAAAAGACTTACAAGAAAGATTCTGGTAAGAAACAAGATGTTGGTTACAACAAGTGTCCACCCCCGCTTTAAAATGGATATTCTCCAAGAAATCCAAATTCAGAAATAGTCGAAAAGGCAACAAATTTACAATGGGAGTTGGAGTCGTCAGTCAATTTGCCAGAAAATATTGATGTCGTGTTTACATCATCTGACACTGATCATGAGTCCGAGTTAATAAAGAAAGTCGTCGATCAGGTGTTGGATAAAGATGAAACTGAGGCGTCAAAGTTGGAGTCAAACTCAGAGTCAAAGTTAGAGTCAGAGTCAAAGTCTGGTTCTGAAAGTTCGAGTTCGACAGTCAACAGTTCAAATTCTTCGGTTAAAAGAGTTTATAATAAAGAATTCCTGTTATCAAAATCTAATTTGAGTGACGAAACATTCAAAGTTGCATATACATTGAATGATTCCGACAAATTATATTCTGATGAGGAATTTCCAATAAGAGGTGTCAAAACTGAATTGATCAAAAAGGTTTTCAAACTAACAGAAATTAATATTTCTGAAATAAAAGATTTAAATCTTAATGGTAAACCTAAACCTTACACCTCAAGAGTTCAACAACGTTTAAACAAGAAAAAGGGTTACAGTTCTGGTTCTGATTTTCAAAAGAAACCAAACCAAAACCGTAATTTCAAAAAGAAAGGTCTTGGATTTATTCCAACAGAAAAACAGAAAAATGAAAAATATGTTCGTGATTTTAAAGAAAAGATGACATTTGTTTCAGGAACTAGCTCAGAGGAGGAAGAAAAGAAATAATTCTGGAGACAATCGAACAAAGAATTCCTTGCAAAGAAGCAAGAAGAGATGAAAAATACGAGAACCTGTTTCCAATGCAACACTGTTGGACATATTGCCAGAGATTATTCTAAGGCAATACCATCAAAACAGGGAGTTTCTCATAAATTCAAAGAGAAAGTGATTGAGTTTGAACCACCAATTAACAAAACAAAGTTATTCAAAAATTCTACATTTGAAATTGGTGAATGTTCAAACAAGTTTTACAAGAAAAGAGCTAAATCTGACAACCAGAAATGGGTTGTTAAGAAGTCTGGTGGTAGCTCTAGTGATGATTCTGATAGGTCGAAATCAGAGGAGCTATCTTCTGGCGATGAATCTGATTCTATAAAATCAGAGGAGCCACAGGTTGTTTCAAAAAGTGAAAAATCGGTTCTGACTGTGGATGATGATAATTTTCCACCACTTCGGGCTGAAAATTTTAAGAAGAAAATTGGTAAAGTTGAAATATCAAACCAATTTTATGATGATAACAAGGTTTTTGATGTTGAAAAAGCCTTTAACCCTACTGTGAAACACATTTTTGGTAAAATGATTGATCGAAAAGTCAAAGGGGTTAAGGAGTTTTATGAGAAGAAGATGCAGAAAGATAAAATTGAACCATCCCTGGTTTGTGACTGGGATGGTACATACTACGAACAGTAAGTCTGTGGACTTGCCGGAGATCCCAAGTTTGTAATCGTGGATCAGGAATCGGCATCATTCTTTGTATTTGATTGTGTTTTTAGTACAAGTGGTAAATCAAGGACATTAATTTGTACTTGATTTTCTACAAGTGGTTGAAAGACAATATGATGAACCACATCCCCGTCCATATAATTGGTAAAAACAAACTTATTTTCCGGAAAAATCATTTTGATTAAAACAAACTTAAGTGTTTTGAAATCTAAATGAGAAAATAGTTTGTTGAAAGGGGGAGTTCTGATTGTTTATGCCAAGTGGATGGCGAATTGATGCGATTTGATATCAGTTGTCACGTTTTTTGTACAGTTTGTTTTCAAATTTCCTAAAATGTGTTTGCATTTTAGGGGGAGTAAGAAATTGTAGAAAATCCAAAAACATTAGAAAATTTGAAAAAGCCAAAAACATGATAAATTGAAAAATGAGTTTTGTTGTATAAAAGAGGAAATGATAGTACATCAGTGGACGATCACAACATGCTAAAGAAATGGAAAGTAAAATGTGATAAACGGTCTCACTGATGATGTGCCAGTAGATTTTTGCACATTTAGTAGATTGTGACGAGATATAAACTTAAATTTCAAACTTGCTTATATCGTGGGGAAACATCTCTCGGATATATGGGTAACCCCCGAAATCTTGTTTGAAAGATTCCTTTTTCTGATATACTAGGTCTTTATACTCAGTGATATCTGGGGTATTATTCCGGGACTTCTGCTGAATAGAAGTTCTGACCTAGTCCTTGGATAATACTTTCCACAAATGCTTGAAACATAGCATAAACCCTCAGCATGCAGATGAAACAATAAAATTGATAGTCGCTGCTGTTGTAGCTAAAAGATCCTCTAAAGGGGACATACTGTAAAGTCGAAGCTGATATCTCTCTGCGTATACAGAAGTATCGACCTGAGATCCCTCAGCCCTCGCATTACCTAATTTATGTACAGATATCATTGTAGTATACTCACCTGTAAGACTGTATATTAGGATCTGGATACAGGAGTATATTCTGAGGTGGGACACGCGATTGAGTTTAAGTGTTTAAAACAATAATCTCATATCTCGAAGCAGTTGAATTTTTGTGTGAAAATTTAAGTGGACCAGTATACTGACAAATATAAGTGAATTGTTTAGAGCTTAAAATGAAATGAAGCTTAACGGTGTTGGTGATACGTCTCAGAAACTGATATGATCCTCTTACACAAACTCACAAAAAATATTGTTTGTATATATTTCTTTACTGCATTTCATTCTATTCAAAAATTCAAAAAGATTTTTAGTGTGTTTTAGCATAAAATTTTGAAAAATCCAAAAAGATTTTCGACAACTGATATTGAAAAGCTAATTTTCAAAACTCCAAGTGCTAAACTTGATGAACTGGTTTGGAAGTGTAGTGTGTGAAAGATTTTAAAGTCTTGTTACAAATGGTCATCAGAAGTTTTGAAAATGGTATTTCTTCAAGTGGTTCATCAGAGACTATAAATGTTAAATCATTTTTGTGATATTTACAAGTGGTGTCTGAGTGTGTTAAAGTTATCATCATAAAATTTATTTTTGGGTAGAGAATGTGCAGGTTATTTGAATGATAGAGAGTCAGGTTCCGATACCTGAGGATTGTGTGATTTCAACAAGCCAGACTGCGATCCCAGCATATTGAAAGGGGGAGTCTGAAGACATCCGAGTAGAGATTGATCATGAGGAGTTTGTTGATGTTGAAGAAGAGAAGAGAGGAGATTTGAGGATACTTACAGCGTCAGACACTTCAAAGAGTTCAAGAGGACTGATAAAGACTGAAGATGCAAAGACTCGACACTTAAGACTCCGTCAACATCTGAGGGGGAGTCTGTTGGTGCATACATCTGTCGTCTTCGTCTTATATTGAGTCTCGAGTTCGTTGCGGTTTTGATCAAGCGTGACATCATCAAAAATGTCATCATGTGACATCAATGATGACATCACAACATGTTAAATGATAACAGTTTGTTCTCGAAAGTTAATACATCACAAGAAGACAAAAGGATTTGTGTTTCTTTAGATTGAGATTTCGCTCATATGTCATCATGATGGTTCCGCTTATATGTACCATAATGGTTTCGCTTATATGTCAAATGGAGGTTTCGCTCATGTGTCAATGTCTCTTGGAGCGAAACCTCATGCCCTATATATAGTCACATAAGCGAAATCATTGTAATAGTTCTAGGTGTTGTCTTTTGGTGAGCCACGAAGTGCTGCCGAAGTGTCGTCAGGTTGTAAACATTATCCAGATCAATAATATCGACAGTTTATAGTGAATACTTGCTGAATTGTACTCGGTTTGTCTGTTTCCGCCATTCAAACTGAGATAAACTCTTCTAACTAACTCGTTTAGGTCCGAATTCGATCCTACGCAAATGTTTTTAAAACGTGTTTCAGGTAACCCAATGTGACAGCCAATTAGTAGAAAGCCAGCTGGAGAGCACTAAAGGCTTGGGGATAATGTGGCTACAAAAGTTACCTAATAAACGATGTTTTAAATTCAATAAGATAGGGTTTATCCCTATAAATGTAATAAGAAACTTGGGTTTTACCCATGTGATTATTAATATAAAATATGGTGGTTTTACTCTGATAAACATTTTCTAACTACGGTCCTGATGAAAATTCCGCTGCGAGATTAAATTAACCTGATACCACCACAACTGAGATCACGTCCGCCCGTTCCCGGGAATAAGGGATCGGGGGTTGCGACAGGAGGTGCTCTTACATATATAGTATTATTTTTTATTATTTATCCTTTACATCTAGTGATAGTTTTCCATGTCATTATTTTCTTTTACATAAAATACGAATCTGAATCGCAATGTACTTTGTGTTTATGAATTTTCTAGACAAGACAGGTCCCCAAAGAATGTGGAAACCGAAAAGTTTGGAAATGAAGGAGTTCCAAAGGAAAGACCGCCGATACATTTAGACACCAAAGCCAGAGGGAGTAGGTCATATAAATAAGAGGATATGGTGCTAGTAAAGAGGCTTTTAAGAATGTTTCCGATGTGGGGAATGTGTTTTGTCGTTCCCCTAGTATCAGCAGTCGGGAGCACTTTCGATCTCCAGCAATACACCAACCTAGATGTTGTTGGGAATCACACATCATTGCAGCGGAAGTTTGTGATTTACTTGACTCCATGTTCATGGTGAAACCGAAAGGAATGTGCAGAAAGATGATATGACCACAGAATATTCAAAGGAAATGAAAGAACAATTCTCAAGAAATAGAATGTGTCTTGATACCAGAAGAAGTGGCCGGAAATCAAGCATTTATACATTGTCATTTGGCAGTTAAGATTGGCGGGAATAACTGCCTTGCAGTTTGAAATCATACCCGCTTATCTTACTTGCCTATCACCCTTACATAAGTTGACATAATAAACCGAAATGTATATGTTCTAATACTTATACATAATTAACATAATTAAGTTTAAATATCATTCTCTAACATAACCCCCTTAAACTTGATTATGTTTTCCAGCATGCAGCATAACACTCGTGTTTGCTTCTTCAACAGCCTTCCTTGCCTGATTGAAATCCATGCGCCGACGTTTCTTGTGCATTTTCCAGGCTCCCTCCCAATCATTTCCAGCATAGAGCGCGTAATGATCCATGGCAGCTTCATCTTGAGCATCATCAGCACTTTTCCTCCTCTCATGGCCGCCGGTTGATGAACTTTCTCCTTCTTTCACCACCTCCTTGTCAATCACCTTATCTTGAATAGCCTTGAACCTATAATAATATACCAGGACATCGATATACATAGCATAAATCATTCTCATGTATTCATCGTCATGGTATTCGTATCCCATATCCTTAGCAATCACCGGCCATAAGTTGTCATTCGTGACACTCCGGTAGCCACCATCTCGTTGCACTATCACATATAACCCCAGCAAATCAATCTTTCTATTATTCGGTGCAAATGGAGGAATCGGCCTTGAAGAGATTCCCAGTTTGACGTTTAAGAACCACGTCACCATCTCCTCAAACTTTCCCTCCAATTCATGTTTGTATTTGAATACAAACTCCCTGTCGTCTATCATGTCAAGCAAAGATTTGCAATTGGCGAAATCATGGAACTCCATGGCCTTGATAATCATCAGGCTCCAGTCCATTTCTTGTGATGACAGATTGAAGTCTTCAAAATAGGAATTAAGATATCTTTCTTTAAATTAATCATCCACTGTGCTAACATCAAGAATCCCCTGTTTTTCTTTCAATCCGAGTTCCTCTTCCTTTGCTAAGCCATTCATATCATTCACAAAATTAACGACCGGTGTTGAGAACATTGGAAATATTTTGCAAGTGTCACCAGACTTGTTAACGGTGTAACCTTGCAACGTTAAGAAATTACTTTCCCCAGATCTTCTTTCAACACCAACTATTGTCACACCCCGACCACGTAGAACATACAAAATGTGGCGGAAACATCGGGGAGTGTTGTAACAGAATTAATGTTTCAAATCCATGGCAATTGAAGTTTCGTTTTATTAATTAAAAGTGTTACAATGTCTTAATAAACAAAGAAATACAACATAATTAACTAGTCTTGCATCTTTTATTGTCACTAAAGCCCAAGTCTGCCTATGTGTATCTTGATCATCTTATGCAACAGTTCCTGAAAAACACATGTGAAAATAGGTACGTCAGCATAAAAATGCCTGTGAGATACATAGGTTTTGTGAAAATAGGTTTCATGACTTATGTTTGAGAAAATGTTTAGTCATGAACCTTGTTATTTGCTTTGCTTTGTAAATCATTTGAAAATCGATAAGATCAGATGATAAGTATAAATAAATGTAAGGTTAAATGAATAACCAAGTAAAAATATGTTTGCATAAGATAAGATGTTTATAAATCAATGTCTTGTGAAAAGTATGTTATTTGTATAAAATGTTCTATGTCTCAAACTGAAATGATTCAAATAACGCTATGATATGTAATACCATACAAACACTTATATATAGGAAGTACCAGCGGCGTATCCACCATGCTTGTATCATATTACACACGCATCGTTACTTAATCACTTAATCAAACCAAACCAATGTAAGAAGTCTATGTTTAAATAAATTGTCAAATGTATTGGGTAATATGTCAAAGTGTTCATGTCAAGATGTAAATCATATCAAAATGTCTATGTCCAATATTCATGTCAAATGTCTATGTCAAATATCCATGTCAAACGTCTATGTCAAGATGTCATGTATGGCAAGTGAAATGTCTCAACTAAACCATATGCACAAAAACAAAGTATTGAAGTAAACCTTGGTTTAAATCAAAGTTATGTTTTGTGGGAAATGCATGATCAAATGTCAATCATGTTAAAATGTCTATGCCGAAATGTCTATGTCAAATGTCTATGTCAAAATGTCATGTAAAACGATGTACTAAGTAATGCACACAATTGGGCACACCTAGCATAAGATGTAATGAAATCATGTACTATAATGTACTAACGAACATAGCAGTATATGATGTTAAAACAGGAAAGCATGAAAGTAACAAGTAGGCACATGTGTTCCACCCCAAAACAGTTTGGAAAACAGTAAAAGAGGGGTCTATGTACTCACCTGAGATTGCTCAGTAGTTCTGGAGTGACAACTAAACAATGCTAGAGATCGCGGATATCAAACGGCACCTAGTATAGGTAACTATGTTAATAAACCGGACCTAGATCGGAAGATTGGGTAGCATTAGGGTTTGTAAACCAAACGAGTGTAGAGACTCGTGTCATTTGGTTTAACAAATCCTACATACTAAATGAAACTTAACCTGAGTGATTTCGACCCATTACGACCCGTTTAGGTAGCTTATGCTACTTTAACGCGTCGTTCGCGTGAAACGCGTTCGGACCGCCTAACTAGCCCTATGACAAGTGTTATATGCCTAAACATATTACATAATCAGTTATGTGACAAAGGTTTAGGTTACATATGCTTAATTACCAATTATACATGAAAAGGGTATTCTGGTAATTTACCTAAGGCATATAAACTACCTATCATACAACTACTTAAACGATGCGACCATAGGGTATAACCTCGGAAGGTTATGCCCTATACTAGGGTCACCTAATGTATTTGGTCGGATCCTAATGATCGACCAAACTGGGTCGGGTTCGAGGTATAAGCGATTTATTAGATCGCTTACCCTACGACCCTAAACAACGTGGTAATCAGTGGGCATAGTCCCAAGGGACTATGACCAACGTGATTACACTCACGTTGCGAAGTTCAAACGAACTTCGCATTGACCATTACCGGTCAACGCTGAAAGTCAAACAAAGTTTGACTTTCTGACTCGAAAAGCAGTAAAATAAGGAAAAGAACGAAAGAATACTTACGAAGGGTCCCCGAATGCTAATCCCGATTCAAGAATCTCAGGTATGAAACAATGGTTTCAACTTAGAGGTTCTCAAATCAGAATTCTAGTGATTTTAGCAATGGGGGGTATGGGGTATTTATAGGAATACCTGAACCGTTAAGATCGTTTCATGGAAAACGTGCCTTAATCCCATTCGTACATGTGTTGCAAAGTTATGGTGTTTAGGTGCTTAAATTCCATCCATACATGTGTTGCAAAGTTATGGTGTTTAGGTGCTTAAATTCCATCCACACATGTGTTGCAAAGTTATGGTGTCTAAATTCCATCCTTATCCGCTGACTAAGCATGTTAGAATGTGTGGTTGTGAATTAAACAACGGCTAATACATCGAATCTGGTCCCGAAAGCGAAAAACTGATGTTTCTGCATGTTTTCTGCCCAGAGTAGGCAGTCGCGTAGCGCGACTGGTAAAGCCTATAGGGCTCGCGCTACGCTAGCATGCACCAGTTTCAGAAAAGTTTCAAAATTGACAGTTTTGGTCCCTGTGGTGTTTTAAGGCCTTTTTCGATGCGTTTGAACCCCGTTAACCTCATTTTAAGGCTCTAAAATGAAGTTAAAGTATAGGGAACTCAAAACATGCTCAAAAATATCTCGGATGATGGTTCGTTTGGTCGTACGAACGCGATGTTCGCTTAATTACGACGGAATGCGCACAAGCGCGAAAAACGATCCAAATGACGAAACGAATGGATTTTTCTTATGGCGAACACTAAAATATAATATAGTCATGCTTACATAAATTTTTGGATGTCCGGATGTATTCAGAACGTAAGTTATGCGCGAAAATGCAAACTTGTGCACTTTTTGACACTTTTAGTCCCTGAGTGACCCAAAAGTTTATTTTAGCATACCGAACCCCTCAAAGCCTATTTCTAAGCTATGTGAAGGATATTTATGGTATGTTTAACTTATGGTCATGTTCCGGAATGTCTGTTACAGTTCAAATTGGCATACTTTCGCAGTTTGTCAAGTTTAGTCCCTGTAAGCGATATAACTTTGATTTCACCACATCAAACCTTCCAAAACTTATATCTAAGTTATGTAAAGGTTATTTAAGGTATGTTAAACCTATTTCACTATTCCGGAGTGTTTGTTGCATTAAACTGGTTATATTTACGCATTAGTGCGCGTATAACCTTCCAGAAAGCGATTTAGAGTTTGAAATCGAACAAGAGTTGATATGTGCAAAAGATACACATATTTATACAAGTCCAAAGTATGAAATACAATATTTCATTGGTTTGGCATTTGTTTGATGGTTGAAATGACACAGGTGTTACAGTCTCCCCTACTTTAGGAAATTTCATCCCGAAATTTAGTTTTAGAGGAAACTTGTGGGGACAGCTGTGCCGGTTTTGCCTTCAGACAAATCCTTTGAGCCCTTAAGTAAAACTCTGGGCCATGTTAGGATTCTTAGCAAAGATGTCAACCCTCAAATTGAAGTCATTGTAGTAACAAAACATGGAGTTTTGAACTATAGACAGGAGAACAGTTCCCGTGAAGAATTATCATAGGAAACTTGTGTGTGCTTGAAATCAGAATTGGGTAGTGTGAGAATAAATGACATTGGTCAAAGTCCAAGACTTCTCCCGTATCATTACTCTTGCCACTGTTGGTCTTAACACATGACAAAACTTCCTGTGGTTCCTATGCACTGAACTCCATAATTATGTAGGCCTCCATAATTACGTAGTTCCTTGCACAGTCCGCACAGTTTATTTCATAATGCGTATGGGGAAAAATTAAACGAATAATCTCTTGAACTAGACCTCACGAGGGTCTATCTAACTACATAAACACATGATACATTTAACTAGATTGTCGAACCAATCTATTTAACTTAACTACTCAAGAGAATTATTTAACTACTACATCGACGTAGGATGTATTTAACTAGATTGTCGAACCAATCTATTCAACTAAACTACCCAAGAGGAATATTTAACTACTACACCGACGTAGGATGTATTTAACTACTACACCGACGTAGGATGTATTTAACTAGATTGTCGAACCAATCTATTTAACTTAGATCGACGTAGGATCTCTTTAACTACTACACCGACGTAGGATGTATTTAACTAGATTGTCGAACCAATCTATTTAACTTAGATCGACGTAGGATCTCTTTAACTACTACACCGACGTAGGATGTATTTAACTAGATTGTCGAACCAATCTATTTAACTTAGATCGACGTAGGATCTCTTTAACTAAATTACCTACGGGGAATATTTAACTACATCGACGTAGGATGTATTTAACTTATCAACACATGTTGCCCTTAAACTTTGGAATAGTACTTTATAATCCAAGGGACTTAACTACAACGTAGAAGTCCATTAAGGATTTAAGATAGTACTTTTTTTTTAATATCCTACTATGAATCCTTCATATGAAGATAAGAAAGATTCTATGAGGATTCGGATAACGAATATCCAGAGTATACAAAAACACAAAATGCATAAACACATAGTCACGTAACCATAAAATTGTTTATCTAGATCTTTGATTTGTAAGTTTTGTTTTGTTAATTACGTACATGCATTTAAAGCACACTAGGAATCCATTTCATGGATTTCATTCGGCACTTTAAACATTAACAAGAATTTAACTATGAAGATAGAAAGATCTTCAAAAAAATTCGATTTTGTTTTCAAGAAAACGCAATATTCGAATTAAGGTACAATAATTTTGAAGATACTGAAAATACCCTTCGGTATCCTATTAAGAATTTATAGTGGTACGTTGGGTATTCATACAGAGTTGTAACTTGCGCCTTGTACTTCGTTTCTTTGCAAGAGACGGTTACTAAGGATTTCCGTGGAAAACGCAAGAGATAATAAAATGGAAGAAATTACGGGGTAGTCTGTTCTTCAAGGAATACGATTCCTTGATTGTCGGTATTGTAGGGGATACGTTGTTTATACATGTCATCATATTTGTACATTGCAATGCAAAATAAAAAGATTTATTTATAAACAACCACAACAACAACTGTTTCATGGACCCTGACAACAAAAGAAAATAATACATAAGGCTTGATTATTTCTACACAACATTGTCTTTTAGTTGGTCCGATGCTCATCCTTGCGCTGGATTCGCGTTAGCAATCTTTGGGCAATTTCTTCGGAAATGGCCCATCTCGTTACAGTTGAAACAAGGACCTCGTGGAAGACGAGCTGTAGCAGGATTTACTTGAGGTTGGTTTGGACCAGCTTGGTTCGGGGTAAAACGACAAGCATTTGCCAGGTGACCGAGTCGCCCACATGATGCACACAAACGACACTGTAGGTGAGCTAAGTGGTGTGCATTACATTTGTCGCATATCGGTGCAGTACCGGCATAAGGTTTCCTTGCAGGAGGCTGAGCTGGTTGGTGGCGGATGTTTTGGTTGGGTTGAGCAGCAATCGCAAAATTCTGCGAAGCCTTACGCTTCTTATTCTTGGACACCTCAGCATGTTCTTCCTTTGGTTCCACTTGAGCAGTCTTGTCGGATGGTCTTGGGTCGCCTTTTCGAAAAAGCTTTTTCTTTCTGATGTGGGATTCAGTTAGAGTAGCAGACAATTCAATGGCTTGTCTGACAGTAGTAGGGTTGCTGCCAGTAACAATATCCTGAACTAGGTCAGGAAGACCATCAGTATATTTCTCGATCGCCTTATCTACAGGAGTAACCATAGCAGGACACAACAGGCTCAATTCTTCAAAACGGTCAGTATAGGCTCGATGTTCACCACTGTCTTGCTTCAAATCATCAAACTCCCTCTCCAAAGCTCGCAGTTCATGACGAGGACAGAACTCCCTCATCATAAGAGCTCTAAGCTCGGCCCAAGTCTGTGCTAGTGCAATTTCAGCACCCCGGTCTCTCATAATCCCGTTCCACCATGTAAGAGCCCTCTTCTGAAACACGCTCGAAGAAAACTCGACCTTGCGATTTTCAGGACACTGAACGTGACAGAACGTATTCTCAATGCTCTCGAACCATTGAAGAAGCCCATTTGCTCCCTCCGAACCACTAAACTTGAGCGGTTTAGCCAAGTTGAAACTCTTGAAGTTGCAGGGAGCATTGTTGTTGTTGATGGCCTGCATCATTTGAGCATAAAGATTTGGGAAGGCAACAGCCATTTGCTGCGCGATGATTTCCACCAGTTCGGCATTTGCCATCTGATTGTCGCGTCGAGGAGGCATTCTAAAAGAGGAAACATGAAAGGAAACGAGTGAGAGATTTAGACGAAAAGAATGAGATGAAGCAATCTGATGAAAGCAAGGGTAGTGGTCATTTGTTTGTTTACTACAAAGCAACAAACGACCTCGGTGATTAGTCAAAGTGAATAGGTCAAAAATAATGTATCGCGAAGACATGCTCGCCTATAAGTGAACACTCATCCCAAGAATTCCCAGGTAAGCACAACTGGTCTCGCGTCTGATGAGATGTATACGAAGTGCTTGCCTAGACAGAAAACCCAGATTACAGGCATTCACCCTTCCAGTTTGCACGTGTTCACATTATTTAAAACCCAAAACCTTGACGAGATTTTGAAAATTCAAAGGGGTTCAAAACCATATAACAGAGGGTTCAAAACCTTACAATTGAGGGTTCAAAACCTTGTAATCAATCATCCTAGAACAGATGATTAGTTTTCAAAGCGGTTTTGAAATTTATGTTCTTGTTGTGGTCGTCGCCTAAGGATAGGTGACGGTATTGTTTTATGACTAAACGCAAGTAAACTCGCGTTAGGGTCCTAGAAAGGTTATAGACTAGGTCAAAGCATTACTAATAACCTAATTCCCTATAACCATTGGCTCTGATACCATCTTTCTGTCACACCCCGACCACGTAGAACATACAAAACGTGGCGGAAACATCGGGGAGTGTTGTAACAGAATTAATGTTTCAAATCCATGGCAATTGAAGTTTCGTTTTATTAATTAAAAGTGTTACAATGTCTTAATAAACAAAGAAATACAACATAATTAACTAGTCTTGCATCTTTTATTGTCACTAAAGCCCAAGTCTGCCTATGTGTATCTTGATCATCTTATGCAACAGTTCCTGAAAAACACATGTGAAAATAGGTACGTCAGCATAAAAATGCCTGTGAGATACATAGGTTTTGTGAAAATAGGTTTCATGACTTATGTTTGAGAAAATGTTTAGTCATGAACCTTGTTATTTGCTTTGCTTTGTAAATCATTTGAAAATCGATAAGATCAGATGATAAGTATAAATAAATGTAAGGTTAAATGAATAACCAAGTAAAAATATGTTTGCATAAGATAAGATGTTTATAAATCAATGTCTTGTGAAAAGTATGTTATTTGTATAAAATGTTCTATGTCTCAAACTGAAATGATTCAAATAACGCTATGATATGTAATACCATACAAACACTTATATATAGGAAGTACCAGCGGCGTATCCACCATGCTTGTATCATATTACACACGCATCGTTACTTAATCACTTAATCAAACCAAACCAATGTAAGAAGTCTATGTTTAAATAAATTGTCAAATGTATTGGGTAATATGTCAAAGTGTTCATGTCAAGATGTAAATCATATCAAAATGTCTATGTCCAATATTCATGTCAAATGTCTATGTCAAATATCCATGTCAAACGTCTATGTCAAGATGTCATGTATGGCAAGTGAAATGTCTCAACTAAACCATATGCACAAAAACAAAGTATTGAAGTAAACCTTGGTTTAAATCAAAGTTATGTTTTGTGGGAAATGCATGATCAAATGTCAATCATGTTAAAATGTCTATGCCGAAATGTCTATGTCAAATGTCTATGTCAAAATGTCATGTAAAACGATGTACTAAGTAATGCACACAATTGGGCACACCTAGCATAAGATGTAATGAAATCATGTACTATAATGTACTAACGAACATAGCAGTATATGATGTTAAAACAGGAAAGCATGAAAGTAACAAGTAGGCACATGTGTTCCACCCCAAAACAGTTTGGAAAACAGTAAAAGAGGGGTCTATGTACTCACCTGAGATTGCTCAGTAGTTCTGGAGTGACAACTAAACAATGCTAGAGATCGCGGATATCAAACGACACCTAGTATAGGTAACTATGTTAATAAACCGGACCTAGATCGGAAGATTGGGTAGCATTAGGGTTTGTAAACCAAACGAGTGTAGAGACTCGTGTCATTTGGTTTAACAAATCCTACATACTAAATGAAACTTAACCTGAGTGATTTCGACCCATTACGACCCGTTTAGGTAGCTTATGCTACTTTAACGCGTCGTTCGCGTGAAACGCGTTCGGACCGCCTAACTAGCCCTATGACAAGTTTTATATGCCTAAACATATTACATAATCAGTTATGTGACAAAGGTTTAGGTTACATATGCTTAATTACCAATTATACATGAAAAGGGTATTCTGGTAATTTACCTAAGGCATATAAACTACCTATCATACAACTACTTAAACGATGCGACCATAGGGTATAACCTCGGAAGGTTATGCCCTATACTAGGGTCACCTAATGTATTTGGTCGGATCCTAATGATCGACCAAACTGGGTCGGGTTCGAGGTATAAGCGATTTATTAGATCGCTTACCCTACGACCCTAAACAACGTGGTAATCAGTGGGCATAGTCCCAAGGGACTATGACCAACGTGATTACACTCACGTTGCGAAGTTCAAACGAACTTCGCATTGACTATTACTGGTCAACGCTGAAAGTCAAACAAAGTTTGACTTTCTGACTCGAAAAGCAGTAAAATAAGGAAAAGAACGAAAGAATACTTACGAAGGGTCCCCGAATGCTAATCCCGATTCAAGAATCTCAGGTATGAAACAATGGTTTCAACTTAGAGGTTCTCAAATCAGAATTCTAGTGATTTTAGCAATGGGGGGTATGGGGTATTTATAGGAATACCTGAACCGTTAAGATCGTTTCATGGAAAACGTGCCTTAATCCCATTCGTACATGTGTTGCAAAGTTATGGTGTTTAGGTGCTTAAATTCCATCCATACATGTGTTGCAAAGTTATGGTGTTTAGGTGCTTAAATTCCATCCACACATGTGTTGCAAAGTTATGGTGTCTAAATTCCATCCCTATCCGCTGACTAAGCATGTTAGAATGTGTGGTTGTGAATTAAACAACGGCTAATACATCGAATCTGGTCCCGAAAGCGAAAAACTGATGTTTCTGCATGTTTTCTGCCCAGAGTAGGCAGTCGCGTAGCGCGACTGGTAAAGCCTATAGGGCTCGCGCTACGCTAGCATGCACCAGTTTCAGAAAAGTTTCAAAATTGACAGTTTTGGTCCCTGTGGTGTTTTAAGGCCTTTTTCGATGCGTTTGAACCCCGTTAACCTCATTTTAAGGCTCTAAAATGAAGTTAAAGTATAGGGAACTCAAAACATGCTCAAAAATATCTCGGATGATGGTTCGTTTGGTCGTACGAACGCGATGTTCGCTTAATTACGACGGAATGCGCACAAGCGCGAAAAACGATCCAAATGACGAAACGAATGGATTTTTCTTATGGAGAACACTAAAATATAATATAGTCATGCTTACATAAATTTTTGGATGTCCGGATGTATTCAGAACGTAAGTTATGCGCGAAAATGCAAACTTGTGCACTTTTTGACACTTTTAGTCCCTGAGTGACCCAAAAGTTTATTTTAGCATACCGAACCCCTCAAAGCCTATTTCTAAGCTATGTGAAGGATATTTATGGTATGTTTAACTTATGTTCATGTTCCGGAATGTCTGTTACAGTTCAAATTGGCATACTTTCGCAGTTTGTCAAGTTTAGTCCCTGTAAGCGATATAACTTTGATTTCACCACATCAAACCTTCCAAAACTTATATCTAAGTTATGTAAAGGTTATTTAAGGTATGTTAAACCTATTTCACTATTCCGGAGTGTTTGTTGCATTAAACTGGTTATATTTACGCATTAGTGCGCGTATAACCTTCCAGAAAGCGATTTAGAGTTTGAAATCGAACAAGAGTTGATATGTGCAAAAGATACACATATTTATACAAGTCCAAAGTATGAAATACAATATTTCATTGGTTTGGCATTTGTTTGATGGTTGAAATGACACAGGTGTTACAACTATGCGTTTAATTCGTTTAAACACATTTAAGTTAACAGCAATAGGATGAGAAAACATAGAACTCACGTACCAGTTTTCGCCTCATTGGCCTCCCACTGTACCGATGACTATCATCTCTTGATGATTATTAATCATACTTTCTTGTTTCTGTATTCCGACATTCACTGCTTGATGAATCAGTTGGGTCGCTTCGTCGTTTTCTTTTGCTTTACACGAATATATCTGGTGCCCTGTTGGTGGCAATAGTAAAAAAGTCGTAATCGAGGAGTTCGTCTTTCTTTTTTCGTTCTTTTCGTCGATGTAGTGTTGACATGGCAACATGGTAGACGTTGGCTTGATTTTTGTCTTCCTTCCCAACCCCTCTCTGATACCACTATGTTGGGAATCAGATATCATTGCAGTGGAAGTTTGTGATTTACTTGACTCCATGTTCATGGTGAAACCGAAAGGAATGTGTAGAAAGATGATATTAACACAAAATATTCAAAGGAAATGAAAGGACAATTATCAAGAAATAGAATGTGTCTTGATACCGGAAGAAGTGGCCGAAAATTAAGCATTTATACATTATCATTTAGCGGTTAAGATTGGCGGGAATAACTGCCTTGCAGTTTAAAATCATACCCGCTTATCTTACTTGCCTATCACCCTTACATAAGTTGACATAATAAACCGAAATGTATATGTTCTAATACTTTTACATAATTAACATAATAAAGTTTAAATATCATTCTCTAACATAACCCCCTTAAACTTGATTATGTTTTCCAGCATGCAGCATGACACTCCTGTTTGCTTCTTCAACAGCCTTCCTTGCCTGATTGAAATCAAAGCGCCGACGTTTCTTGTGCATTTTCCAGGCTCCCTCCCAATCATTTCTAGCATAGAGCGCGTAATGATCCATGGCAGCTTCATCTTGAGCATCATCCGCACTTTCCTTCTCTCATGGCCGCCGGTTGATGAACTTTCTCCTTCTTTCACCACATCCATGTCAATCACCTTCTCTTGAATAGCCTCGAACCTATAATAATATACCAGGACATCGAGATACATAGCATAAATCATTCTCATGTATTCACCATTGATGTGTGTAAAATGCAACATATAAATTACATCAAATGAGGCATAAAACTAACCCTTTTTAAGTACTAATGTTGGAAAAAGAGTGTTTTTGTCTTCCTTTTGTATTTTCAGGATTAAATGAGCTCAAATTCACAAAAGAAGCAAAAAGACAGCTAAATCTAACATAAATACAAGAAAAGGAACATAAGTGGACTGCCCGACCCCTCAACGGCATCTTCCCAAGCAAAATAGAGAAGGCAGAAGACTGAACACGCCCCGTGCTCAGCCAGCACGGGGTCGTGCCCAAGAAGCAGCAGAAAAGACAAACCTATAGAAGCTTCTATTGCCCACCACGGGCCGTGTCCAGTGAACACGGGGGCGTGGCGAAAGTACAGCAGGCGCATTAATTGTAATTGTGAATTACAATTAATGAAGAGAGAGAGTATCAGACAGGAACGGGGGCGTGTCCAGCGGACACGGGGCCGTGCCCAGCCTTCTGTTCAGCCTATAAATAGGATTGCTTGGTTTCATTTCAACTCATCCCTTGGCACACCACCTCTCTCACACTTCACCCACCACCCACCACCACCATACCACCATCATCCACCACCATCATCCATTGTCCATCGTAGAGTGTGTGAGTCGTCTCGGGATCCAAGATTGATCGTAAGAGTTCTTGACAATCAAGGCCATGTTTGCCTAAGTCTCTTACATCACTTGGTGAAGACAGAGTGTCTAGCATAATACTTTTTATTTCTAATCTTTTGCACTTTTTATTTGGTTTTGTATTAATGACTTTAATAACTAGTTACTTATGTTGAAGGTGATCTTTCCTTATCGTTTGTCTGTGGTGTCTTGGCATTATTTTACTGTCTATATAAAATAAAAGATTTTCACCATTCATATCTCCACGGTCTATATGGAGGTATGTTGGCTACCTGGTCGGGGGTTAAGGGAACGGTTTGTCAAAGGTCTTGCCATTGTTCAGCGTTTAGAGGTCCTGCAATGGACCTGGGTCAAATTTAGTAGGACCTCCTTCAATGCTTCACGGTATTGGATGGCGGGGGTCCAAACTCTTTGATCCCCTCATAAGTTAACTACTATTAATACTATAACCCGGCTATTTAGGACTGTATCCCTGCTGACTCAGACTACTTAGTCGAGGGTAACGTCACCGCCAAAAGCGGGGCCTACCTTAATATTGCATTAATAACTTAATTAATTATCTTCCAATAATCCACCCTTTTAGGATTGTATCCTTGCTGACTCAAACTACTGGGGTGAGGGTAACGTCACCTTCAAAAGAGGGGCCTACTACAATAACTAAGATAATCTCTTAATTATGTGCAAAAGTGTTGTTGGTGCACTACATCTGTCGACTTCGTCTTGTATCGAGTCTTACTTTAGATTAGAATAGATCAGGGCACGTAGATCGAGAGAATAAGAGAGAGTTTATGAGATTTTGCTTGAACATCTGAATGTGTAAAGGATTTCGCTTGAAGCAGCTCAAGCGAAATCAACATGTTAAGATTTCGCTTGAGTTATGCTGAAGCGAAATCCTGATGTCTATATATAGGAGGTCTTGGTCAAGCGAAATCATAAGTAACATTTGAGAGATTTCCATACCGAGGTGCTGCCGGTGTGAGAACTGATTGTATTTGTGTTCATATCAATACAAATCAGTGTTAAAGTGAAGATTCAGCTGTTTATAGATCAAATACTTGTTTTCCGCACCTGTATTTGATAGAATTCCTTTGAACCGACTCGTTCGGATCCGCAAACCGATCCTACAATTGGTATCATAGCCAGTTGAGGAGTTCTGCAGGATTTCAGCTGAAATTGACATCATTCTCGTACTTCTACACCTTCTTTTCATCAGTTCAGAATTTTTACCCGGTCAAAATCTATTCAATTTCTCACGGATTGTTTAAAAGTACAAGATAACAAATCCTTGAAAGTTTCGCAGCCAAAGTCAACCTAAAAGTGATCAAAATTGACATTCGAATGGATTTCGCTTGAAGAACAAAGCTTCATTGAACGATTTCGCTTGAACTTTTAAGCGATACTTAACAGTTCGCTTCAAACAGGATCTGTTTTCGCTTCAATGTTTTCGCTTCAGTGTTTCGCTTCAAGGTGTTCGCTTCAGGATTCTCACTTCAGATAGTTTCGCTTGAATCATTTCGCTTCAAGGATTTCGCTTCAATCAGCTTGACTATTTCGCTTCAAAGATTGTTCACTTAACCAGTCCGCTTGAAAGTAATTGAAACATGGATAACGATTTTCACAACGCTTTTGCAACATCGCCTAGTTCATCTTCCATTGCTCAGAACATGAATTCAGAAAACGAAACGGGGACGACTCAGAAACCCCCGAAGCTTATGGGAATTGAGGAATACTACGGATGGAAAGATAGATTCGAAAACTGGGTGCAAGCAAATCATCTAAGATCATGGGAATGTATTCTGACAAAGTATACTCCACCACAAACCGAAATGCAGACTGAAAAACAGCTTTCAGATTTTAGTAAGGAAGAACGAGAAATATACCGAGCTGAAAAGATGATGATCAGTTTACTTCAACAGGCCATCAAAGAAGACATCTTCATACTACTTCAACATGACAAAACATCACAATCAATATGGGATGCTCTAAAAATTAAGGTTGAAGGCAGTACGAGTATGATTAAGAGCAAGAAGGCATTGCTTAAAAAGGAATTTGATTTGTTCACAAGTTTGCCCGGAGAAGATACAAAGAAACTCATTGAACGATATTGTCACTTAGTAAGAACAATGTCAATGATGAGCATTAAAAAGGAAAATGATGAATGGGTGGATAAACTTGCTGATGCATTACCTCAGAAAGAGTGGGGAACTTATTTGATGATACTGAAGAATACTGGAGTTTATGATAGATTGTCGATCTCTCAGTTTATTGAAAAGATTGAAAGTCAGGATTTGGAACAGCAGAAGATCGCAAGGATGAATAATCCAAGTGGTCAACAGGATGTAAAGATGTATTACAAGGGTAGTGTTCCAACTTCAGAAGCTGAGAGAAGTCCGAAAATTCAGACTGCTTATAGTGTTGGAGATTCTACAGAAAAGACTGATCAAAACTCAAACAAAAGCAACAGTGGTTTTTCATTGTATCCAAGTGTTAATCCGAAAAGCTTATCAGAAAGTTTTCAGTCTCAAAGCACAAAGATGGGAAATGGTTGTGTGATTCAATGCAACATAGCTCTAAATCTTCCAGAAGGTCAAAGTTTTTCTGAAGACATTGCAAAAGATCATATGGCATTACTTGGTTCCGTGCTTATCTCATATGAAGGTTTGGTGGCTGGTCGAATTGGAAATCCTATGCTTACTAAAGAGGATTACGACCAAATAGATGCAGAAGAGATGGAACTAATGGATATCAAATGGTGTCTTGCAAGTGTTCTTAGACGTGCTGAAAAGTTCAAGACAATTACTGGGAGAAATGATTTTCTTGATGCTTGTGTTTCTACTTTAGGTTTTGATAAATCTAAAGTTACTTGTTTCAGGTGCAGAGAAAAAGGTCATTTTAAACGGGAATGCAAGAACAGAGAAGTTAGTGGTGCTCAGAATCCATTTGGAAAAGATGACTACTACCGGAAAGCCATTTATCAGCAAGTTGGTCAGACACAAGAATTACAGACGGCTCATGGTAGAAAGATTGAAGATTCAAAGAAAGGATGTTTGGTAGATTTCAATTGGAGCAACTACATTTCTTCTAACAGCACAGCATGTATAGTGGACCAAAATGATGAACAACTACCTGAAGGTTTCAGCTGGGATATGTTTGTTGATGAAAAGGGAGATTTCAAAGCTTTCATTGCAAAGATTGTTAGAGAACCAGATCTGTTTGCTACTTGGATGAGATCAATTGGTGAAACAGTGAAAGATCATTCGAGTACATCTGAAGAAAGTTCAGAAATTGCTGATTCTGAATCATTAAGTACAGATGAGAGTGTGCAAAATGAGGATACTTCAGAAAAAGAAGTTGTTTTTGATCAAACACCATCTGATTCTGGTGTTTCAGATGCTGAGTCTGAAAAATTTGTTGAGTTTGATCAAACACCGATGGAGAGTAGTAGTGATGATGAGGAAGAAAAACATATTAATATTGCTAAAAAACATCTTTCTCCTGAAACTTTTCATTTTTATTTTGCAGATCGCATGGAGAAACTGAAGGAGAAACAAGCTGCAAAAGAACAACAACAAGATGAGAAGATTGAAACTGTTGTTCAAACTGAAGCTAAGCAGGTGATTGAAGAAGAAAAAGTGATTGAAGTAGAAAAAGTAATTGAAGTGGTAAAAACAATTGAGGTTGAGAAGATTGTTGAAGTTGAAAAGCCTTGCAAGAAATGTTTGGAAATTTGCAAGAGTTGTGAAGAAAAAGATGTTACACTGTTTGATAGAGAAAGACTGATAGAAAAGCTTCTATCTGACATCAGCTATGTGAAAGAATCGTATAGCGTGTTAAACAGAACTGTGACAGGTCTTCAAACAACAAACTCTGAAAGAGAAAAAGCTTTAACGATGACGAATTCTACGTTGATGGCAAAGCAAAAGGCGATTAATCATTACATCGAAGAAAATGCTAATCTAAAGCAAGAGTTGGAAAAAGAAAAGATCGAGAATGAAAGGATCAGAAGGTTATTACTGAGTTATTCTTGTTCTGATTATGTTATTGATCGAGTTTATCCTACTGTTGCAGGTTTTGAAGCATTTCAGGATGAGAAGCAAAAGAATGAGACTGGTAAGAAATCGACTGTTAAATACAACAAGTGTCCGCCTCCTATCTGGGAAGGGTATTCTCCTAGAAAACCAAATGAGGAGCAGGTCGAAAAAGCAGTCAATATAAAGTTAAAATCCGAGACAACTGACGTTTTACCAGATAACATTGATATCACGTTTACCTCGTCTGATACTGATCATGAGTCTGAGTTAATCAAAAAGGTGGTCGATCAGGTGTTGGATACTGAGGAGGTGTCTGAGTCAAAGTTTGAGTCTGGGGTTCAAGTTCGTCAGTCAACAGTTCAAAATCATCGGAAAAACGGTCTTACAGTAAAGAATTTTTGTTATCAAAGGCAAATTTGGATGATGAAACATTTGAAGTTGCATATACTTTAAATGATTCGGACAAATTATACTCTGACAAAGAGTTTCCGATTAGAAGTGTTCGTTTTGACATGATCAAAAAGGTTTTCAAAATGACGGAAATTAATTTTTCTGAAATTAAGGATCTAAAATCTACTGAAAAACCTAAAAAATACACTTCTAGAGTTCAACAAAGGTTAAACAAGAAAAAAGGGAAAAAGAATTACAATTCTGATTCTAGTTTTCAAAAGAAAACATATCAAAATTGTAGTTACAAAAAGAAAGGTCTTGGTTTTACTCCACCTGAAAATCGTAAAAATGAAAAATATGTTAGAGATTTTAAATCAAAAATGACATATGTTGCAGGAAAAAGCTATGAAGAGGAGTCAAATAGCTTATCAAATCAAGAGTTCCTTGCTGAAAGAAAAAGAACAGGAACTGGAGTTTTTCATCAAATTGGAGTTTTTCAATCAAAAGACACAAGAACTTGTTTTCAATGCCAAGTTGTTGGACACATCGCTCACAATTGTCCAAACAAAGTCAACAAAAAACAGGGAGTCTCTGAAAAACTTAAAGAAAAAGTGGTTGAAAAGAATGATTCATCAACTATAAACTTCAAAAATTTTGAAAATTCAAAGAATGAAGTTGGTGAAAATTCTAAAAGATTGTACAAAAAGAGTGCAAAAGTCAATCAAAAATGGATTGTTAAAAAATCAGATATACAATCTGGCGATGAATCTGATTCCACAAAATCAGAGGAGCCACAAGTTGAGGAAAAACATTCAGTGAATGATGTTGACATTCCATCACTGAATTTTGAAGAAATTAAACAAATGGTTGGTAAAGTGGAAATTTCAAATCAATTCTATTCTGATGAAAAGGAATTTGATATTGAGAAAGCTTTTAATGGAAATGTTAAGAAAATTTTTAAGAAAATGCTTGATGGAAAGGTAAAGGGAGTTAAAGATTTTTATGCAACTAAAAAGGCAACTTACAACCCTACTATTCAGGAATTGGAAGCCACCAAGTCAAATAAGACTTGGGTGGAAGTTTGTTTTCCTTAAAAGTCTTAGGACTTGCCGGAGATCCCAAGTTTATATCGTGGATCAGGAATCGGCATCTTTCAAATGTTTGAAGTTTTTGATTGAAAATTTTTGATAGTGTTTGGATGTTTACAGGTTGTATGATTACGCCGGAGCTTCCAGGTTGGTAAGTGCGAAGCAGGAATCGGCATTTTGATTGGTAAAATGGTGATGTAGATGTAATATTCCTACAAGTGGTAATTTTTATATTTGGGATAGTAGGGGCTTACATGAAAAGGTTAATCAAGGTCATTAAGTTGAACTTGATTGGACCATACTTACAATTGGTATTTCGACTAGACAATGTGATGAATCACACTCCGAATCTTCAAATGATTATATCATAAAAACTTATTTTCCGGAAAAAATCATTTTGATTAAAACAAACTTAAGTGTTTTGAAATCTAAATGAGAAAATAGTTTTGTGATAGGGGGAGTTCTGATTGTTTATGCCGAGTGAATGGCGATTTGATAACAGTTGTCAAGTTTTATTGTACAGTTTATTTTCAAATTTCCTAAAATGTGTTTGCATTTTAGGGGGAGTAAATTTTTTTTTTCAGAAAATCCAAAAACATTTGAAAATTTGAAAAAGACAAAAACATGATAAAATTCAAAAATGAGTTTTTGTTGCATATAGAGGAAATGATAGTACATCAGTGGACTATCACAACATGCTAAAGAAATGTATAGAAAAATGTGATAAACAATCTTACTGTGGATATGTTAGTAGATTTTTGCACATTTAGTAGATTGTGATGAGATATAAACCTAAATTTCGAACTTGCTTGTTCTGTGGGTTAACACAAACTTGGATATATAGGTAACTCCTGAAATCTCGTTTGAAAGGTTTCTTAATCTGATATACTAGGTCTTTATACTCTATGATATCTGGGGTATTATTCCGGGACTTCTGCTGAACGGTAGATCTGACCTAGTCCCTGGCTAATACTTGCTGCAATGCTTGAAACACAGCATTAAACCCTCAGCATGCTGAAACAATAAAATTGATATATGCTGCTGTTGTAAGCAAAAAGATCCTCTAAAGGGGACACACCGAAAAGTCGAAGCTGATATCTCTCTGCGTATACGGAAGTATCGATCTGAGATCCCTCGGCCCTCGCATACCTAAATTATATACAGATATCATTGTAGTATTCTCACCTGTAAGACTGATTATTGAGATTCTGGATACGGGAGTATATTCAAGTAGTGGGACACACAGATAAGTTTAAGTTTCTTAAAACATTAATATCGTATCTCGGATCAGTTGAACTTTGTGTGAAAATTTAAGTGGACAAACATACTGACAATCTAGGTAAATTGTTTAGAACTTAATATGAAATGAAGCTTAACGGTGTTAGTGATATGTTTCAAAAACTGATATGATCCTCTTGCACAAACTCACAAAAATATTGTTTGTAAATATTTCTTTATTACATTCCTTTACAATCAAAAATTTACAAAAAGATTTTTAGTGTGTTTTAGCATAAATTTTGAAAAAATCCAAAAAGATTTTTTGTCAACTGATATTGGAAAGCTGATTGTCAAAATTTCAAGTGCTAAACATGATGACTTGGTTGTGAGGGGGAGTGAATCTTAAAATGTCAAAAAGGTTTGTTAAAATCCTACAATTTGGTATTTTTAAAACCTACTTTTGGTTCATCATTGATTGGTGATATGAGGGAGAATTATCTGATTATATCAGATTATTGGTGAATTTAAAGTGTTAAATTTAGAAAATTTATTTCTGGGTTAAGATTGTTACAGGTGAGCCAGGTTAATTCATTCAAAGCTTACAAAAGTCAGAATCTGATCATGAATCTAAAAGTTTGATAGCTGCTGATGCTGATGAACTTAAGGAATCAAGAAATCTGATCAAGAGAATTAGATAAAAGCCAGGCAATGATCTTGTAAACAACATTTGAGTCAGATATTGATCCTAAAGCAGATGTTGCTGAAGAACAAACGAATACCAGCAAATCGTGAGGGGGTGTCTGATATAGCAAGGTGATTTTGGAAAAGAAGATAGAGAGAGAAAAGCCCAGAGACTGATCAAGAATGAAGATGTGAAGACACAGTATTGGTGTGACTCGATAGTCGACTCGTCAACATCTGAGGGGGAGTCTGTTGGTGCACTACATCTGTCGACTTCGTCTTGTATCGAGTCTTACTTTAGATTAGAATAGATCAGGGCACGTAGATCGAGAGAATAAGAGAGAGTTTATGAGATTTCGCTTGAACATCTAAATGTGTAAAGGATTTCGCTTGAAGCAGCTCAAGCGAAATCAACATGTTAAGATTTCGCTTGAGTTATGCTGAAGCGAAATCCTGATGTCTATATATAGGAGGTCTTGGTCAAGCGAAATCATAAGTAACATTTGAGAGATTTCCATACCGAGGTGCTGCCGGTGTGAGAACTGATTGTATTTGTGTTCATATCAATACAAATCAGTGTTAAAGTGAAGATTCAGCTGTTTATAGATCAAATACTTGTTTTCCGCACCTGTATTTGATAGAATTCCTTTGAACCGACTCGTTCGGATCCGCAAACCGATCCTACAAGTGTGGAAATAATCAAAGGTTTTACTAGATACGAGTCGGAACCAAGTGATTCATCTTGTCTATCTGTTTTTCTTTTATTTTTATTTTCAGCATTTTAGTTAGTTTTTATTTTTCTTAGTTTAAAAACATTTTTCGAAACTTTTTATTTTGATTAGACGTTGAGGATAAACCGGTACTAAAAGCTCTTGTGTCCTTGGACGACCTCGGTATCTTACCAACACTATACTACGCTCACGATGGGTGCACTTGCCCATATGTGTGTCTAGTGTTAGTAAACATCGTGTTTTATAAATTTAAAACTTGGCTAAAATAAGTGTTAAAGGGGCTTAAAATATACACCTAAAATATATAACACTCGACTACGCATCAACCATCATGTTAAA
Source organism: Helianthus tuberosus (assembly GCA_030545235.1). Taxonomy (NCBI): domain Eukaryota; kingdom Viridiplantae; phylum Streptophyta; class Magnoliopsida; order Asterales; family Asteraceae; genus Helianthus; species Helianthus tuberosus. Next base: position 156,534,664 of record CM060409.1, read on the forward strand.
GGGGCTAAAATAAGTTGTCATTCGTGACACTCTGGTAGCCACCATCTCGTTCCACTATCACATATAACCCCAGCAAATCAATCTTTCTATTATTCGGTGCAAATGGAGGAATCGACCTTGAAGAGATTCCCAGATTGACGTTTAAGAACCACGTCACCATCTCCTCAAACTTTCCCTCCAATTCATGTTTGTATTTGAATACAAACTCCCTGTCGTCTATCATGTCAAGCAAAGATTTTCAATCGACAAAATCATGGAACTCCATGGCCTTGATAATCATCAGGCTCCAGTCCGTTTCTTGTGATGACAGATTCAAGTCTTCGAAATAGGAATTAAGATATCTTTCTTTAAATTCATTATCCACTGTGCAAACATCAAGAATCCCCTGTTTTTCTTTCAATCCGAGTTCCTCTTCCTTTGTTAAGCCATTCATATCATTCACACAATTAATGACCGGTGTTGAGAACATTGGAAATATTTTGCAAGTGTCACCAGACTTGTTAACGGTGTAACCTTGCAACATTAATTGATCCAAACTCAACACGTTCCGGTCTAGTTCCAGAGAGTAGAATACACTTTCTATTCTCAAAGTTTCATTGCTTGATTTTATTTCTACCGCCCCAACCACTCGGGTAAATAAGAAATTACTTTCCCCAGATCTTGTTTCAACACCAACTATGTGTTTAATTCATTTAAACACATTTAAGTTACCACCAATATGATGAGAAAACACATAACTCACATACCAGATGTCGCCTCATTGGCCTCCCTCTGTACCAATGACTATCACCTCTTGATGATTATTAATCATACTTTCTTGTTTCTGTATTCCGCCATTCACTGCTTGATGAATCAGTTGGGTCGCTTCATCGTTTTCTTTTGCTTTACACGAATATATCTGGTGCCCTGTTGGTGGCAATAGAATCAAAGCCGTATTCGAGGAGTTCGTCTTTCTTTTTTCGTTCTTTTCGTCGATGCAGTGTTGACATGGCAACATGGTAGACGTTGGCTTGATTTATGTCTTCCTTCCCAACCCTGCTCTGATACCACTATGTTGGGAATTAGACATCATTGCAGTGGAAGTTTGTGATTTACTTGACTCCATGTTCATGGTGAAACGGAAAGGATTGTGCAGAAAGATGATATGAACACAAAATATTCAAAGGAAATAAAAGAACAATTCTCAAGAAATAGAATGTGTCTTGATACCCGAAGAAGTGGCCGGAAATCAAGCATTTATACATTGTCATTTGGCGGTTAAGATTGGCGGGAATAACTGCATTGCAGTTTGAAATCATACCCACTTATCTTACTTGCCTATCACCCTTACATAGGTTGACATAATAAACCGAAATGTATATGTTCTAATACTTATACATAATTAACATAATAAATTTTAAATATCATTCTCTAACATAACCCCCTTAAACTTGATTATGTTTTCCAGCATGCAGCATGACACTCCTGTTTGCTTTTTCAACAGCCTTCCTTGCCTGATTGAAATCAAAGCACCCATGTTTCTTGTGCATTTTCCAGGCTCCCTCCCAATCATAGCATAGAGCGCGTAATGATCCATGGAAGCTTCATCTTGAGAATCATCAACACTTTTCCTCCTCTCAAGGCCGCCTTTTATGAACTTTCACCTTCTTTCACCACCTCCGTGTCAATCACCTTCTCTTGAATAGCCTTGAACCTATAATAATATACCAGGACATCGAGATACATAGCATAAATCATTCTCATGTATTCACCGTCATGGTATTCGTATCCCATATCCTTAGCAATCACCGGCCATAAGTTGTCATTTGTGACATTCCGGTAGCCACCATCTCGTTCCACTATCACATATAACCCTAGCAAATCAATCTCTCTATTATTCGGTGCAAATGGAGGAATCGGCCTTAAGAGATTCCCAGTTTGACGTTTAAAAACCACGTCACTATCTCCTCAAACTTTCCCTCCAATTCATGTTTGTATTTGAATACAAACTCCCTGTCGTCTATCATGTCAAGCAAAGATTTGCAATCGACGAAATCATGGAACTCCATGGCCTTGATAATCATCAGGCTCCAGTCCGTTTCTTGTGATGACAGATTCAAGTCTTCGAAATAGGAATTAAGATATCTTTCTTTAAATTCATCATCCACTGTGCTAACATCAAGAATCCCCTATTTTTCTTTCAATCCGAGTTCCTCTTCCTTTGTTAAGCCATTCATATCATTCAAAGAATTAACGACCGTTGTTGAGAACATTGGAAATATTTTGCAAGTGTCACCAGACTTGTTAATGGTGTAACCTTGCAACGTTAATTGATCCAAACTCAACACGTTCTGGTCTAATTCTGGAGAGTAGAATACACTTTGTATTCTCAATGTTTCATTGCTTGATTTTATTTCTACCGCCCCAACCCCTTGGGTAAATAAGAAATTACTCTCCCCAGATCTTGTTTCAACACCAACAATGTGTTTAATTCGTTTAAACACATTTAAGTTACCAGCAATATGATGAGAAAACACAGAACTCACGTACCAGATGTCGCCTCATTGGCCTCCCTCTGTACCGATGACTATCATCTCTTGATGATTATTAATCATACTTTCTTGTTTCTGTATTCCGGCATTCACTGCTTGATGAATCAGTTGGGTCGCTTCGTCCTTTTCTTTTGCTTTACACGAATATATCTGGTGCCCTGTTGGTGGCAATAGTAACAAAGCCGTACTCGAGGAGTTCGTCTTTCTTTTTTCGTTCTTTTCGTCGATGCAGTGTTGTCATGGCAACATGGTAGACGTTGGCTTGATTTCTTTCTTCCTTCTCAACCCCACTCTGATACCACTATGTTGGGAATCAGACATCATTGCAGCGGAAGTTTGTGATTTACTTGACTCAATGTTCATGGTGAAACCGAAAGGAATGTGCAGAAAGATGATATGAACATAGAATATTCAAAGGAAATGAAAGGACAATTCTCAAGAAACAGAATGTGTCTTGATACCGGAAGAAGTGGCCGGAAATCAAGCATTTATACATTGTCATTTGGCGGTTAAGATTGGCGGGAATAACTGCCTTGCAGTTTGAAATCATACCCGCTTATCTTACTTGCCTATCACCCTTATATAAGTTGACATAAAAAACCGAAATGTATATGTTCTAATACTTATACATAATTAACATAATAAAGTTTAAATATCATTCCCTAACATAACCCCCTTAAACTTGATTATGTTTTCCAGCATGCAGCATGACACTCCTGTTTGCTTCTTCAACATCCTTCCTTGCCTGATTGAAATCAAAGCACCAACGTTTCTTGTGCATTTTCCAGGCTCCCTCCCAATCATTTCCAGCATAGAGGGCGTAATGATCCATGGCAGCTTCATCTTGAGCATCATCAGCACTTTTCCTCCTCTCATGGCCGCCGGTTGATGAACTTTCTCCTTCTTTCACCACCTCCTTGTCAATCACCTTCTCTTGAATAGCGTTGAACCTATAATAATATACCAGGACATCGAGATACATAGCATAAATCATTCTCATGTATTCACCGTCATGGTATTCGTATCCCATATCCTTAGCAATCACCGTCCATAAGTTGTCATTCGTGACACTCCGGTAGCACCATCTTGTTCCACTATCACATATAACCAGAGCAAATCGATCTTTCTATTATTCGGTGCAAATGGAGGAATCGGCCTTGAAGAGATTCCCAGTTTGACGTTTAAGAACCACGTCACCATCTCCTCAAAATTTCCCTCCAATTCATGTTTGTATTTGAATACAAACTCGTTGTCTTCTATCATGTCAAGCAAAGATTTGCAATCGGCAAAATCATGGAACTCCATGGCCTTGATTGTCACACCCCCAAAATCCACACGCGGAGTACCACCGCTTGGAGGCGTGACATGACCAGGATCAAGCCACCAATCATATTGAACATAATTATATCAAAAGTCATTCATCAATACGATAGGTGTTTACAAAACCAAATATATACAAGTGTGTAGCGGAAGCATTAATGTAAAACCCAACATAAGTTTAAGTACAAAATGTTATAATGTTTAACAAAACATCCACGTCCGTGCCCACAACGACTGCGCCTCCCGTGCAAGCTCCAAGAGTACCTATGGTCCTGCAAGGCATGTAACAGAGAGTCAACAACTAGTTGAGCGAGTTCACTGTTGGTTATTTAGTTATAATGTTCGTTTCGTAAATCGTATGTAATAGTATCGCGGCCCTCTAGGCATGTTTGCGAAGTTTAGAAATTGTATCGCGTTAGTCCTTGCTGCCAATCCAGGCATGCGTGCGATGAATAGTGTTTGTACGTGCCCTTCTTGATCCAAGGACCGTAGCGAGTGTGATTGTCCTACCCAAGGAGGACGAGCATGCGTTAAGGTTTGTTGTCCTACCCAAGGAGGACGAACGTATGTATTCTACCCAAGGAGAATACGCAGGATTAATATTGGCATCCTACCCATGGAGGATGGCGGTACATATCCTACCCAAGGAGGATATGTAGGTTCCATTTTTAATTTCTTAACCCATTCCCAAACCACCGGGAATCCCATGCCTTAGAAAGAGTGTGAACTCACCTTGTTTCGCTCGGTATGCTAAGTATGTGCTCACGGTTAATCAATCACGTCCTAAGGTATGCACGTATACATAATCAGTTTGTATTAAAGTTGTTTGTGCGTAAACATAATCATCATGAACATCGCATCAATCACAATACACGTATTTGCAATCATACAAGTAATACTTTATACATAACAGCAGTTAACTAACCCAGTTAACACTTAACAGAATTAACTCAAGTTAGTGCGCAGATTAACTGTTCGGCGAAATACACATATTGGCGAAACACAGATATTGGCGAAACACACATTTGACGAAACACGTTCTGTTTCGTCGGGGTCTTATTTGGCGAAACAGAATTCAATTTCGTCGATTACCCTTGGCGAAACACTTTCTGTTTCGCCGAGGGTTCTGTTTCGTCGGATGTCAATTTCGCAGACATCAGTAACAGCAGATACGGATAACACAGAAACCCTAATCGCCGATACAACAGTTTTACAGAAAACGTTCAATCCTCGCTCAATATAATGAGTCTTATGTTACTAACCATTAATCTATGCATCTCAACCGAAGCATCAATGAAACAGGGATCATATCATCATCATCATCAATAAAATCATGTAATCATCACAAAACAACACTCATAAAATCCATACTCTATGCATACCCGCTATCATGCACAATCATTGAGAGGTTCATGAAACCCTAAGTATTCATCATACACGTATACTCCTATAATCCAGAAATCAAGCATATACACAACATGTATAAAGAAAACAAAGAACAAAGAAACCGATTAGACGAGCACGCACTAACCGAGATATCCGGGATGAACAAGGGAGGATTCGAGAGAGAAAGATGATGGTTGAGGATGGTTATCGCCTTCACAGAGTGGAGAGTTCTAGGGTTTCTATTTTTGTTAAAAGTGTGAAACAGGGAGTCGGTTCACGTTAATATGAACGAATTACCGTTCTGGGCCCTTAATGGGCTTGGCGAAACTGGGCTTGGCGAATCAGACTTCTGTTTCGTCGGGATGCTTATAACGAAACAGTCTGTTTCGTCGGGTCCTGTCTGTTTCGTCGAGTCCTTTTATGTGCTAACAGTTTTATGTTTTCAACAGGTTTCATGTTATACAGCCAAACACAAAATCATGCAACCACAATGCGTTCATAAAATATAAAAAAAATAACGTGTACAGTTACAAGTTGAACAAGTTAAACAACTACACAATCAAAGTCAACGTGCACTAAATGCGAAAATGAAAGTCGGAAACTCGAGTTGTCACATTATCCCCAACTTGAAAGAAATTTCGTCCCGAAATTTAGCATGCGGTTACTGAGGAAGCTAGGTAAGTTATCGTTTACTAGTTTTCCTGGGGTGTCACATCATTCCCACGTTGAGTTGGAATTTCATTCCGAAATTCCGTAGTAGCTTCAGCCTCAGTAGTAGTTGCATTGTTTTCGAACAACTGGGGATATTTGAGTTCCATTTGATCTTCGCGCTCCCAGGTGAACTCTGGGCCGCGACGGGAGTTCCAACGAACTCGTACAAGAGGTATTCTAGTGTTCTTGAGGACCTTAACATCCCGGTCCGTGATTTCAACTGGTTCTTCGACGAAATGCAACTGTTCGTCGATAGTGAGCTCCTTCAAAGGAACTATAAAGGTCTCATCTGACTGCCACTTCTTCAGATTCGACACATGAAAGACGTTGTGAACTGCACTAAGTTCAGCTGGTAAGTTCAGTCTGTAGGCCACTTTGCCTATCTTTTCTATGACTTCAAATGGTCCAACGTATCGTGGATTGAGCTTGCCCCGTTTACCAAAACGAACAACACCCTTCCAGGGTGACACCTTGAGTAGTGCTCGATCCCCAACTTGAAATTCGAGTATTTTCCTGTCTTTATCAGCGTATACTTTCTGACGGTCACGTGCTGCCGCCATGCGTTGTCGTATTTGGGCAATCTTTTCAGTAGTATCAACTACCATTTCCGGACCTGTGATCTGACTGTCACCCACCTCTGCCCAACAAAGAGGTGATCGGCATTTACGCCCGTACAATGCCTCAAATGGAGCAGCTTTAATGCTGGTGTGGTAACTGTTGTTGTACGAAAATTCCACAAGTGGCAGATGTTTTTCCCAGCCTTTGCCAAAGTCAATTACGCACGCCCGAAGCATGTCTTCTAGAGTTTGAATAGTGCGCTCAGACTGCCCATCTGTCTGAGGATGATAAGCTGTGCTCATGTCCAATCGAGAGCCAAAAGATTTGTGCATTGCTTGCCACAGTTCTGAAGTAAAACGTGCATCACGATCAGAGATAATAGATGTGGGCACCCCGTGCCTCGAGACAACTTCCTTAAGGTATACGTCTGCTAGAGTGGAGAACTTATCCGTTTCCTTGATAGCCAAGAAGTGAGCAGACTTTGTGAGTCGATCCACGATCACCCAAATAGTATCATTCCCACGTTGGGACCTAGGTAGGCCAGTAACAAAATCCATGGAAATTTGCTCCCATTTCCATTGTGGTATCTCAGGTTGTTGGAGTGGGCCTGATGGTTTCTGATATTCTGCTTTGACTCTCGCACAAGTCAAACACTTGCTAACGTAAGTTGCTATGTGGGCCTTCATGCTAGGCCACCAATATGTAGTTCTGAGGTCGTGGTACATTTTATCCGAACCAGGATGTACTGAGTAGCGAGACTTATGAGCTTCATCCATTACGAGTTCGCGTAAACTACCATAGAGTGGGACCCAGATGCGTCCGGTTACATAGTAGGCGCCGTCTGTCCTTGGTTCTAACCGTTGCCTTGAACCGCGTAGAGCTTCAGCCCTGACGTTTTCTGGTTTCAATGCTTCTACCTGAGCATCTTGTATCTGTGAAGGAAGACTAGACTGAATAGTGAGTTGCAACGCTCGTACACGCCTAGGTATAGTATCCTTTCGACTGAGGGCGTCGGCCACCACATTGGCCTTGCCTGGATGGTACTTTATAGCACATTCGTAATCGTTCAGTAACTCGACCCACCGACGTTGTCGCATGTTCAATTCTTTCTGCTTGAAAATATGCTCAAGACTCCTGTGATCGGTGTAGATGGTGCACTTGGTGCCATACAGGTAATGTCGCCATATCTTGAGCGCAAAAACAACAGCTCCAAGTTCTAAATCGTGCGTAGTGTAATTCCGTTCGTGAATCTTAAGTTGGCGCGAAGCATAAGCAATGACTTTATCCCGCTGCATCAACACACATCCAAGACCTTGGATAGATGCATCACAGTAGACTACAAAATCGTCCGTGCCTTCAGGCAATGAGAGGATAGGTGCACTACAAAGTCTATCCTTTAAATGCTGAAACGCTGTATCCTGTGTATCACTCCAACGGTAAGCAACACCTTTCTGTGTCAGTAATGTAAGTGGCTGTGCAATCTTTGAGAAGTCTTTGATAAACCGTCTGTAATAACCCGCCAATCCCAAGAATTGGCGTATTTCTGTCGGTGTGCGAGGTGCAGGCCAGTTCTTGATCGAATCTACCTTGGATGGATCAACATGTATCCCATCCTTGTTTACCACGTGGCCTAGAAAGTGGACTTCACGAAGCCAGAAGTCGCATTTTGAAAACTTAGCGTACAGTTGTTCCGTTCGAAGGAGTTCCAAAATAAGTCGTAAATGCTGTTCGTGTTCCTCCCGATTCTTCGAATAAATTAGGATGTCATCAATAAAAACAATAACAAACTTGTCAAGATAAGGTTTGCACACCCTGTTCATAAGATCCATGAAAACCGCAGGCGCGTTCGTTAGCCCGAATGGCATGACCAAAAACTCATAATGACCGTAGCGAGTTCTGAATGCTGTTTTAGAGACGTCCTCATCCCGGACTCTCAGTTGATGGTAACCTGACCTTAGATCAATCTTTGAGTAATAGCTCGACCCTTGTAACTGGTCGAATAAGTCGTCGATGCGTGGGAGTGGATAGCGATTCTTCACGGTCACCTTGTTTAGTTCGCGGTAATCTATGCACATACGAAAGGTACCGTCTTTCTTCTTCACAAATAATACTGGAGCTCCCCATGGCGAAGAGCTAGGACGTATGAAACCCTTTTCCAAAAGTTCTTGCAATTGCTTAGACAGTTCTTCCAGTTCAGTTGGAGCTAAGCGATAAGGTGCTCGAGCTATAGGTGCTGCTCCTGGAGCTAGCTCGATCTGAAATTCGACCTGGCGATGGGGTGGTAACCCAGGTAACTCTTCAGGAAACACCTGAGGAAAGTCGCGTACTACAGGAATATCCCAAATCTTTTTCTCTGTCGTCGATGTATCAGTAACGAGTGCTAAAATAGCTACGTGGCCTTTTCGCAGACACTTCTGAGCCTTCAAGAAAGAGATGATGCCACTCACGACACCACTCTTGTCACCTTGAACTTCGAGAGGTTCTTTCCCAGAACGAGGAATACGAACGATCTTCTCCTTGCATAGGATCTCTGCTTGTTGTTGGGATAACCAATCCATACCAATGACGATATCAAAGCTACTCAGAGTTATAGGAATGAGATCGATAGAGAAAGTCTGACCGGTGAGGATAAGATTACAACCCTGAACTATGTGTGTGGCTTCTAAACTTTTACCGTTAGCTAACTCTACAACATGTTTGGTGTTCAACAGTGTTGGTGCACGTTTAAGCATTTGACTAACATTCAGAGACATATAACTGGTATCCGCACCCGAATCAAATAATACGGTAACATAAAAGTCGTCGAGAAGAAACTTACCCGTAACCACATTAGGATCGTTCCTTGCGTCACTCTGGCCAATCACAAACATACGACCTTTTGCACCATTGTTGTTGTTGTTTCCCCCATTGTTGTTCCCACTGCCCTGATTATTGTTATTGTTGCTTTGATTCTGGTTTAATTGGGGACAGTTCCGCTTGAAATGACCTTCAGCCCCACACTGAAAGCATGTCTTATTTCCTTGCTGTTGTTGCTGTGACTGGTTTCGTGGAACGGGTGACTGTTGTTGCTGATTCTGACTCGCAGGCCTTAAGCTCCTGCAATCTTTAGCATCATGACCTACTCTTAGACATCTCTGACAGCGGCCTCTATGACACTGACCACTGTGGTGTTTGTTGCACCTGTTACACAGTGGATGAATTCCCCGATATCCACTCTGCCCCTGACCACCAGACGATTGCTGACTCGAACTCTGATAATCACTAGTCTTGCGCTGTTGCTGTGCTTGAGACTGTACAATAGCTGAACCCCTGCTGGAATCCCCTTCCCATTTCCTCTTGTTGTCACTGGGAATAGCAGGAGTAATTGGAGTGGTAGCGGTAGTAGTAGCGTTGATACGTTTAGGCAGCCTGTTCTGTTCCACCGCCTGATCAGTGAGGCGATGAGCTAGCTTAACGATCTGTTGAATAGTGCCCAGATTCGCTGAAGTTACGTGGCTTTGAATCTCCGGCACCAGACCATTGAGATACAGTTCGATACGCTTAATGGGAGGGTCCACCATAGTAGGACACAGAATAGCCAACTCATTCGATCTTCTGGTGTACGCTTCAATTTCTGACCCCGTCATTTTCAAATGGTAAAATTCTACCTCCAGCTTATGAATATCATCACGACTACAGTATTCCTCTTTAATCAATTCCTTGAAACCGTTCCAGGGTGTGGCGTTAGCAACAGCCAACCCTAACATCTGAACTTGCGCATTCCACCAAGTCAGCGCAATGCCTTCTAAAGTACCAGTGGCGTACTTCACCCTGCGAGCCTCAGGGCATTCGCACATTTCAAATACTGACTCGAGCTTTTCAAACCAATGGAGAAGTCCAACCGCTCCTTCCGTGCCACCAAAAGTAGTAGGACGACAGTCCATGAACGTTTTGAAGGTGCAAACAGGTGGCTGAGCGTGCTGACCTCCTGCTTGTGCGGCTGCAAGTGCCGCAGCAATTTGCTCGTTAATGAGAGCCGTCAATTGGGCTTGCGTCATGTTAATACGTCCAGACATGATCTTCATAGCAAATATGACATAAGTGAGAGAGGTTCGAGAGTAGTGCGATAACAAAAGGGAATAATCACACAAGTGTTCTCATGCAATAGTGTTAAGTTAGCCTAAGCATACCCAGAGCAAAGTTCTATGCAATTCTAGCAAGTAGGCAGTAAAACATGTACCATATTACCTAGGATGTCGAGTCTTGCACGTGGAGCGAGGCGTCGTTGTGGATCGTTGAGAGCACTGTTCTGGTTATAGTCTGGTTTTAACAAAATCGTTTTTCCTTTATTAAAACCGAGTTCTCTATAACCAATGGCTCTGATACCAATCTGTCACACCCCCAAAATCCACACGCGGAGTACCACCGCTTGGAGGCGTGACATGACCAGGATCAAGCCACCAATCATATTGAACATAATTATATCAAAAGTCATTCATCAATACGATAGGTTTTTACAAAACCAAATATATACAAGTGTGTAGCGGAAGCATTAATGTAAAACCCAACATAAGTTTAAGTACAAAATGTTATAATGTTTAACAAAACATCCACGTCCGTGCCCACAACGACTGCGCCTCCCGTGCAAGCTCCAAGAGTACCTATGGTCCTGCAAGGCATGTAACAGAGAGTCAACAACTAGTTGAGCGAGTTCACTGTTGGTTATTTAGTTATAATGTTCGTTTCGTAAATCGTATGTAATAGCATCGCGGCCCTCTAGGCATGTTTGCGAAGTTTAGAAATTGTATCGCGTTAGTCCTTGCTGCCAATCCAGGCATGCGTGCGATGAATAGTGTTTGTACGTGCCCTTCTTGATCCAAGGACCGTAGCGAGTGTGATTGTCCTACCCAAGGAGGACGAGCATGCGTTAAGGTTTGTTGTCCTACCCAAGGAGGACGAACGTATGTATTCTACCCAAGGAGAATACGCAGGATTAATATTGGCATCCTACCCATGGAGGATGGCGGTACATATCCTACCCAAGGAGGATATGTAGGTTCCATTTTTAATTTCTTAACCCATTCCCAAACCACCGGGAATCCCATGCCTTAGAAAGAGTGTGAACTCACCTTGTTTCGCTCGGTATGCTAAGTATGTGCTCACGGTTAATCAATCACGTCCTAAGGTATGCACGTATACATAATCAGTTTGTATTAAAGTTGTTTGTGTGTAAACATAATCATCATGAACATCGCATCAATCACAATACACGTATTTGCAATCATACAAGTAATACTTTATACATAACAGCAGTTAACTAACCCAGTTAACACTTAACAAAATTAACTCAAGTTAGTGCGCAGATTAACTGTTCGGCGAAATACACATATTGGCGAAACACAGATATTGGCGAAACACACATTTGACGAAACACGTTCTGTTTCGTCGGGGTCTTATTTGGCGAAACAGAATTCAATTTCGTCGATTACCCTTGGCGAAACACTTTCTGTTTCGCCGAGGGTTCTGTTTCGTCGGATGTCAATTTCGCAGACATCAGTAACAGCAGATACGGATAACACAGAAACCCTAATCGCCGATACAACAGTTTTACAGAAAACGTTCAATCCTCGCTCAGTATAATGAGTCTTATGTTACTAACCATTAATCTATGCATCTCAACCGAAGCATCAATGAAACAGGGATCATATCATCATCATCATCAATAAAATCATGTAATCATCACAAAACAACACTCATAAAATCCATACTCTATGCATACCCGCTATCATGCACAATCATTGAGAGGTTCATGAAACCCTAAGTATTCATCATACACGTATACTCCTATAATCCAGAAATCAAGCATATACACAACATGTATAAAGAAAACAAAGAACAAAGAAACCGATTAGACGAGCACGCACTAACCGAGATATCCGGGATGAACAAGGGAGGATTCGAGAGAGAAAGATGATGGTTGAGGATGGTTATCGCCTTCACAGAGTGGAGAGTTCTAGGGTTTCTATTTTTGTTAAAAGTGTGAAACAGGGAGTCGGTTCACGTTAATATGAACGAATTACCGTTCTGGGCCCTTAATGGGCTTGGCGAAACTGGGCTTGGCGAATCAGACTTCTGTTTCGTCGGGATGCTTATGACGAAACAGTCTGTTTCGTCGGGTCCTGTCTGTTTCGTCGAATCCTTTTATGTGCTAACAGTTTTAAGTTTTCAACAGGTTTCATGTTATACAGCCAAACACAAAATCATGCAACCACAATGCGTTCATAAAATATAAAAAAAATAACGTGTACAGTTACAAGTTGAACAAGTTAGACAACTACACAATCAAAGTCAACGTGCACTAAATGCGAAAATGAAAGTCGGAAACTCGAGTTGTCACATTGATAATCATCAGGCTCCAGTCCGTTTCTTGTGATGATAGATTCAAGTCTTCGAATGTCACACCCCGATATTTCCATGTATTAACGGTGGGCCCGGTGGGGAGTATCGTGACGTAGTTGATATCATCATAGTCAAATAATCACAGTTCAATGCACAGCGAAAGTCTAAAGTAATAATAATACAAACCGATTCGAAAGTTTAATAAAGTATTACACAACGATTGTATATGGATCCACAGGCGGATCTTAAAACAGAAAAATAAACACTGTTCAACAGACTTTAGACGTTTAGAACTTGCAAGATTCCTTATCAACGCCCTGAGCTCCCAGCCAATTTACGTATAGTACCTGTCACTTAACCTTATTGGAAAGTACGTCAGTTTACACTGTTAAATACAATTAGCTGACTCTTTTGAAAATGTTTTAAGAAAATTGATTTAAATGCACAAGGCACAAATATTCTTTTATAACTTGGGACAATTATATTAATAACAATCTTGTATCAGATTTACATGTTTGTCCAACATTTAGGGCAGTTGATTAAACAAACCGATCAAGATTAATCGACACATCACAAATATAACTCACAAGAAGTTACCTCACGAGTGAGTATATCTTTTACATACGCAATAGGAGGTGTTATGCCTACACCTTATGCTTAAGTTGTGGCTATTTACACTTTTTAAATGAGCCAAGGATATCCAGGACACGGTCATTAACCCCCAATGTTATTTGTTATCAAGAAATACTGATTAAAATGGGATTATGCAATTTAATCATCTCCGAGTAAAAGGTTTCTACACCCGACGAAGCGGTATTTTCATAATACCGTAACCCAAGCCCGTATAATGGAAAATAAATTAAAAGTATTTACCTGAGCTTAAAATGCAATTTATACTCATCCGTATATTCTAATCAGCAAGCACAAGTACCTCTACAGGGGCTCTCAATCTGGAACGAAGGTTTTATTAACCTATTAGATTCCTAACGGGTCTTATTTAAGTTGTAACTTAGACCGGTTAGTTTTAAGTAAAAGTTTACGGTTCAAAACGCAAGATTAATCGAAGACCGGATTAGAGTGTGATTTAGACCCGACAAGTATGGAGACTTGTATAATATGGGTAAACTAAACACATTCTGAATTTAGAAATTAAAATGATAAGGTTTGACCCGTTTCGGTTAATTTATGCAAACTAGTTACATAAACCGTACCGAACGCGAAAGATGCATAACGGGTAACCAATGAGTCATGAACATGTTTCACATGTTGATATGCCTTAAATATATTGATCTAGAATACTCAGGTATGAAGCATAAAGCTTCAACTTAGAGCAATTTAGATCAAGTGTGAGAAATGAGAGCAAAACTAGTGGGTATTTATAGGATTTCAAGAACCGTTTGGATCGTTCCTCGATAATTGAGCTTCGATCTGGACCTTACACATAAGGCACATGGTTTTGGAATACTAGGGGTGTCCAAAACCATCACACGGTATTGAGAAAAGCTACACTTAGGCCCCTGAAATTCAACATGGGTTCAAAAATGAAGTTTCTGCCCTGATGAGGCCGCGGCATCACGCCACGGCGAAACCCTATAGTGGTGGCGCAGCGCCACCATGTACCAGCTCCCAGAAAGTTTCAATAAATGACAAGTTTGGTCCCCGCAACAGTTTTGAGCCATTTTCGATGCGTTTAAACCCCGGTAACGCCATTTCAAGGCACTAAAATGAAGTTAAAGTATTGGGAACATGAAAAATGCTCAAAAACATCTCAGATGTCGGTTCATTTGGTCGTACCGTTGCGTTGTTCGGCTAATTATGACGAAACACGAACGGACGCGAAAAACGATCCAATTTACATGACGAAAGGAAATTTTATCAAGCGAAACACTAAAATAAAATATTTTAATGATTACATATTTTTTGGATGTCCAGATATATTCAGAACGTAAGATAGGCGCGAAAATGCAAACTTATGCACTTTTTGACGTTTTTAGTCCCTGTTGATCAAATAAGTTTATTTTTGCGCACCAAACACCGAAAAGCCTATTTCTAATCTATATAAAGGATATTTAGGGCATGTTTAACTTATGATCATATTCCGGAAGGTTCGATACCATACGAATCGGTATACTTTTGCAGTTTGACGCAAAGAGTCCCTCTAATGCGCAAACTTGAGCGTATCATCGTTTAATAGCATCGAAGCCTTATATAATCCATATTAGGAATTCTTGAGAGTATTATTAAACATCACAATACTTTTGCAGTTTAACGCAAAGAGTCCCTCTAATGCGCAAACTTGCGCATATCATCGTTTAATAGCATCGAAGCCTTATATAATCCATATTAGGAATTCTTGAGAGAATTAACATGTTGACTCTTTTAACCCTTCATCGCACAAACTTTCAGTTAATTATGCAAACGACTACTCTTGATCAACGAGTGGCTCATTTGTGAATATAAATACCGTAAAAGGTTATTCTGAGACTTAAGTTAAGCATGATAACACTTCCAGTCCTTTCATAATCAAGGTTTTAGACTTTTCGAAAAATTAGTCCCTTAAATTCAACGTTTGACTTTATTAGGGTTTATTACAGGTGTCAATACATCATTGGACGTGATTTTACGAGGTGTTATATCCTCACCCCCTTAAAAGAAATATTGACCTTGAGATTTGCTAAAATAATGGATGTACTTTCTGTCGGATAATGGATTTAACTTCCACAACCTATTTGGGCCTCTTTGGGTATCCCAAATAACCTTTATAATAGGTTCATGTTTTCTTTCTTGGCTTCTAATCCTGCCGATCCTTATTTGATACTGGTTTCTCATCAAACCATAAATTTTCATTAATCTGCATATCATTATGTGATAATGCTTCTCGACTTATCGGCGAAACGTATCCTTAAATCACTTGTTTGGGACACTTTGATTTCCATCAAGCTCCTTAGGTAAGTTTTAGCTTATAGGCTACCAATCTTGATATATCTGATTTCCTCGAATGATTCTATATATCAGAACTTAACTAGCCCGATAAATTAAAAATTTTCAGCATACCCTTCTTAGGGTGATACCTTCAATTGAACCTTATTCCTGATTAAGGGCTTAAGAGGGTTGCGACTTTCATTAATCCTTGATTTTCCGCCGATTACTGGCAACTTTCAGACGATTACGGATTTGCATGATCTTCTTCGTTGTTTCCAAGGCAACTTTCAGATCCTGATAATTGGACTTACCAAACTTCTGTCCAATAACAGATGTCTAACATCCCATCTATAGAAGGTCTCCAAAGGAGCAGCCTTGGTACTAATATATCGACTATTAGTTATAGAATAACTTATTTAAGGTGAGATGGTTATTCCAACCATTGCTTAAAACCAATCTTAAGGAATAGCTAATCCTTACAGCTAGTCGAACAAATCGACGATCCTGGGCAGCTGATGGCGATTCTTAATTGTTGCCTAAATAGGGTTGCGGTAATCAATTCATAAGCATAATGAACCCTCTTTCTTAATTTATAACACCGAAATTCTCAAAATTTTGAATTAGGCTTTAAGAACCTTTATCTTAAAATACATTTAATTAGGGTTTCGATTCTTCCAATGATGGTACTAGTCGCCCTGGAGATTTAACAATAATACAGCCCTATGCGGGATATAAATCTTAACTCTACTTGCCTTTCAGATGTAAATAGGGTAGTCTTTGGAGAAGATAATCAAGACACAAGGAGGTTACAGAGATTTTCCAAATCTCAGGCTCCACTTCATCTATCATTGCCTGTGTCAAATAAGTGACACATTTACTTTACGAGTCCACAGATTCCCTAATCAGAGACACTTACTTGGACAATTCCATTATGGATATCTTCTTTGAATACCATTAGCTGACTTTAGTACTATATGATCATTGGAATATCTTTGTGGTTCCATGCATTAAACCTCCATACTGATCAGGCATGGAAGCAATCTATGGAACATATTAGGATACACCAATCCTCATATGGCGCTTTTGTCATACCGTCTGGAATTCGTAATCGATAGAGATCAAAGAGATATTAACTACATATGCTGACGTGCTTCACCTGGAGAGAGGGTACTCTAGAATTTTACGACTGAAGATTTCTGCCAGGAACAAAAGAAATGGTTCCTATGATTTTCGTCTGTAAGTTTTACCTTACGCTTAATATCTAGGGTTCTTATGGAATATTTGAAAAGTTTGCTATACTTACAATTTTTGAAGGATTTATTGGTACCCGAATCAAAACAGAACTCTTAGCATTTATATTGCTGATAAATGATAAGGAATGTACCTGATGTCATTATTGATGTGAACTGCCTCAGGCATTTATCGGGAGAGTTGAAGCGCTTCCATTCTTAGGCTTTCTATCCTTAGCCGTACTTCCCTTGACATAGTTAGGGCATGTAGTCTTGATGTGGCCCTTCTCGTTACAGCCGAAGCAGACTGCATCCTTTATGTCCTTGCAATCCAACGTTTTATGTTCCTTAGACTTGCAGATCCCACAAGGTAGAGGTTGAGATTCAAATCTGCATTTCCTGAGGTGGCGCTTCTTGCAGGTCTTGCATACAGGTTTCTTGTTGGACTTTTGTTTGTTCTCCTTATGCTCAAGCTTACCCTTTTTCTTAGAAATATGGGAGTTATCTTTCTCCCTTTTCCTTTTTAGTTCATTCTTTGCATCCGAGGCATGAACAAGATCCTTCTCGTGAGTAAGGAAGTGTGGTTTTAAATGAGATTTGGAGCAAGTAGTATTGGGATCTTTGAACTTTTTCACGGCCTTTCTCACAGCTTTTCCAACAGCGGCGTCTATCATTGCTTGGAGAACATCTTTGTCAATTTTGAGGTTCACAATTGTGGCATCATTAGCATGTGTCGCATCATCAATGGCGCGATTGACGGTTGTCTTATCCGAGTTTGTCATACTCGAGACTTGGTTCCTAATACCAAGTGAAACAATTACTTAGTTGCAATCCAACAACAGCTATTCATCATCCTGATAACCTGACATATACTAACCATGGTATCATTAAACCATACAGGCTAATGTAGTACGAACATTCTTAATGAATGTTATTTAGATATATATATCAATTATACTTGGCCTAGGCCATATAAAGACCATTAATGGCATTTAAGATTTGGAACTAGTCCATCACCTTTTCGACAGGGGATCAAAATGTCACATCTGTCTTTATTATATTGCTGATTTTGGATGGCTTGAAAGCTTGCCATATGGATATTTGAGAAGAGTGATTCCTAATGGATATAAAGTATCCATCTAAGATTGTTGAAGCGGTCTTTAAAGTATCATCGGCCAATTCTACCTCGCGTTATACGTCTAGAGTCTTAACAGGTTGATACAACAGTTTACAACATTTATTGTCCATAATGGACTTATCTGCGCCAGAATCAAACAAATTTCCGCATAACCTCTTGAAAAAGAAAGGTGCCTGTTATAATGTTATCATTCTGTACTATCTCCTGGGTGTTCAGCTGGAAGACTCACGCGTTTTCTTTCTTGGCCTCTTCAGGCTTCTTTATAAGTTTTGGGCAGTTGGTTTTGATGTGCCCTTCCTCGTTACAGTTGTAACAAGTCGCGTTCTTCAACTCCTTGCAATATAAAGTCTTATGATCCTTGGTCTTGCAAATTCCACACAATTTAGCACGTGGGTCGATTGTACATTTTCCTGAATGATGCTTTCTACAGTTGCTGCATTTAGGTCTGTTAGTAGTCTGACTCGAGTTTTTCCTAAACTCGGAATCTTTCCTGTGCTCAGAACTTCCCTTCTTCTTCTTATTAGATTGATGAGAGCCTTCCTCTTCACCTTTCCTTTTTCCCTCGCCAGAAGTCTTAACAGACTTATTCCTGATTGCATCTAAAGTGAGAGATAAGGATAAGTCCACCACGGACCTATATGTGGTAGGCCTAGATTCTTTAACATTTCCCTTAATTTCTAGTGCCAGGCCTCCAATAAAACGCGCTATTCGTTTAGGTTCAGGGGTGATTAAATAGGGAACTAGGCGGGACATAGTGTTAAAACTTGTCACATAGGCCTGACAATCTAAATTCTTCATGACTAGAGTCAAGAATTCTGTTTCTATCTTTTCTACCTCAAGGTGAGGACGGAAATTTTCCTTGATCAGTGCAACAAATTGATCCCATGATAAGTTATAAAGTAGGATCTTCCCCGTGGCTTGGATCAATGATCTCCATCATGCCAATGCTTCTCCTTTGAATGATTGTGTAACAAACTTCACAATATCCTGCTCTGCACAACCACTGATGTCTACTACTGTGTCCATCTCATCCAGCCATGTCATACAATCGATGGCTCCTTTTTCTCCTGTGAAGTCTCTTGGTTTGCAAGAGACAAAGTATTTATAAGAGCAGGTCTTAACACGTGGCTCCTGATTGAGCACAGTTTGTCTGGATGGAGCACTTCTCTGATTTGAAGAATGATGAGAATCATTCTTATAAGACGTATGTATCTTTGAAGGTGGTTTTGTGTG
This sequence comes from Helianthus tuberosus, assembly GCA_030545235.1. Classification (NCBI taxonomy): domain Eukaryota; kingdom Viridiplantae; phylum Streptophyta; class Magnoliopsida; order Asterales; family Asteraceae; genus Helianthus; species Helianthus tuberosus. Next base: position 156,554,070 of record CM060409.1, read on the forward strand.
AGGCACAGATTGGGTCCCACTATGATCACCACTTGAATCCTTGAACTGCCTGTCAATGGCTTGAGTGACAGCTTTATCTATCATTGTCTGTAATTCTGCAGCCGTTACATTCCTCCTTGTATTGTCATTCCTCATGCTGGGATGACTTTTGACTTCATCTGATTCAGACATGCTGAAGCTTGTTTTCTATAAAACAATCGCCAATAATTTTTGCTTAGGAATCTATTTTGGAATCATCATCTTGGATGATTCATTAACCATGGTATTAATAGACCATATTTGGTTAATTTGATAATCAGGGTTATTTTAATTTTTTTTATTATATTTAATCTAGCTATAAGCTATTAAGGATATTGAAATGGCACAAAAGGCCTTGTCATGAAGACAGTTTGGAATTTATAAGCCATGATCTTATAGGATCGAGGCATTAAGGTTTGAACATAGTTCATTACCTTTCTTGACAGAGAGTCAAAGACTACAACTGTCTTTTGTCTTTTAGGACAATAGATATAGCCCGTAGGCATTTCATCACCAAGGGATGTTTATGATATGATCATCTTATCTGATGATTTGAGCCATGATTTCTAAATCACTAGGCTAGATAAGAAAATGGAAGAATCCAATATAAGGATGACTATTGTGATTTTCTCGAACCACATTTGTCAAGGAGTGTTAACATGTTCTTAGGTGTTAACAAGGATCTATTATCTTAAAAAGGCTTTACCATCTTAGCTATGTCGAAATGACATATAGGCTAGGTTATACCTTTAAGATTTTCTTTGATATACAATGGCAGAGCAATCATAAATTGAAATGACGTTATGATTTAGGACATAATACATACGTATACTATTTAATACCAAAGTAAATTTTAAAAAGGAAACTTTTCATAGAAAGTCTGAAAAATACAATAATTGCCCTAAACAGGCCTTACACAAAGAAATTCGCCCACACGGGGACTTAAAATATATATATGTCCTTATAAGGACTACTATAGAAATGAAACATAACAAGGAAGTTCCCTCTTCATCCTATTTCTGAAAGTTTTCTCCTTGGTTCTCTTAGTGCGGTACTGGTACTAAAGGTTTTTGTGGGTAGTCGAAATCTTCTCTATTAGGAATCCTTGCAAACGTGGAATCCAAGGATTTTATGGTTAATGAATAATATGAATCATGAATAAGGTCAGGACAGGTATAATCCAAGTTTGGGATTCCAAGACTTGGAGGTAAGAAATATGAGTCCTTTGGGTCCATAGGTATTATCTTTGGAGCGGGAGCTTCAGGGACAGCTGGTATGAACTCCTCTGATGTTAGCTTCTCATTTGAAGTTTCAAAAGTCTTGGGTTCAGAATTTGAAATATGGATAATGGGTTCAAAAGGTCCTTTCTCCATACTGGTCGTATGCTAATTCGAGCTGTAATACGAAGCTTTACATTCTTAAACATCGGATTTGGAGAGCCTCCACTAATGGTATCTTTACTTGGCGACACGATCCTGAGATGCATAAATATCGAAACAATGTATACATATATCAGGGATAAGATCATTCCTAGTTCAAGTCTAGACTCGGAAGTCACGGAATGTGCTACTATGTCATTGAGATTAAACACAAAAGGCTAGTGTTTAATTCACTCAATATGGCTTTGATACCAACCTATCACACCCCGATATTTCCATGTATTACCGGTGGGCCCGGTGGGGAGTATCGTGACATAGTTGATATCATCATAGTCAAATAATCACAGTTCAATGCACAGCGGAAGTCTAAAGTAATAATAATACAAACCGATTCGAAAGTATAATAAAGTATTAAACAACGATTGTATATGGATCCACAGGCGGATCTTAAAACAGAAAAATAAACACTGTTCAACAGACTTTAGACGTTTAGAACTTGCAAGATTCCTTATTAACGCCCTGAGCTCCCAGCCAATTTACGTATAGTACCTGTCACTTAACCTTTTTGGAAAGTACGTCAGTTTACACTAGTAAATACAATTAACTGACTCTTTAGAAAATGTTTTAAGAAATTTGATTTAAATGCACAAGGCACAAATATTCTTTTATAACTTGGGACAATTATATTCATAACAATCTTGTATCAGATTTACAAGTTTGTCCAACATTTAGGGCCGGTGATTAAACAAATCGATCAAGATTAATCGACACACCACAAATATAACTCACAAGAAGTTACCTCACGAGTGAGTATATCTTTTACATAATCAACATGAGGTGTTATGCCTACACCATGCGCTTAAGTTGTGGCCATTTACACTTTTTAAATGAGCCAAGGATATCCAGGACACGGTCATTAACCCCCAATGTTATTTGTTATCAAGAAATACTGATTAAAACAGGATTATGCAGTTTAATCATCTCCGATTAAAATGTTTCTACACCCGACCAAGCGGTATTTTTATAATACCGTATCCCAAGCCTGTATAACGGAAAATAAGTTAAAAGTATTTACCTGAGCTTAAAATGCAATTTATACTCAGCCGTATATTCTAATCAGCAAGCACAAGTACCTCTACTGGGGCTCTCAATCTAGAACGAAGGTTTTATTAACCTATTAGATTCATAACGGGTGTTATTTAAGTTGTAACTTATACCGGTTAGTTTTAAGGAAAAGTTTACGGTTCAATACGCAAGATTAAGAGAAGACCAGATTAGAGTGTGATTTAGACCCGACAAGTATGGAGACTTGTATAATATGGGTAAACTAAACACATTCTGAATTTTGAAGTGAAAATGATAAGGTTTGACCCGTTTCGGTTAATTTATGCAAACTAGTTACATAAACCGTACCGAACGCGAAAGATGCATAACGGGTAACCAATGAGTCATGAACATGTTTCACAAGTTGATATTCCTTAAATATGTTGTGATATGAGTAGGATACCTTCCATTATGCCTAAAACGAAATTAAAACCAATTTATGCCCCGTAGGGGTATTTTAGTCATTTTAATGTTTATAATAGAGGTTAAATAATAATCTGAGTTTTTGGTCTAAATAATCAGTAATATTTATTTTATCAAGTTATATAAGTAAGATATCTCACATATGTGAAATTTATCATTTATGGCCAAACTATGCACCGTAGGGTCATTTTGGTCATTTCACATATGCTTTATGGGTTAATTTTGGAAATCTGAGTTCAAAACTCTTATTTACTGTTAAAGTATAAAATTTTATTCATAACATCAGTAGGTATCAAGCTTTAGGTGCCTAATATGGTTTTAAACCATACTATGCGCCTAAATCGCATAAAAGTCGGTATTTGACGATATTCAGGTTGATTAAGGAAATCTGAGATTTCATTCAGCCTTTACTATTTAAAATAACTTATTTAATATATAAAATCAGTAGAAAAAGGTTTGGTATGTAAAGGATGTATAAAACTCATTTTATTAGCAAAAATGGCGTTATCGTTAATTAACGAGTCTATGCAAGAACTCTATGTTATGATCAGTTTAAAATTTAATAAAAATTTCCAAAAATCCATAAATATTATATTACATCAGTGGGTAGAAATTTTGGTGTCAAAATTTGGGTTTAAATAGGCTTTATGCCGAAAATGCCGTTTAATTAATTAAAAGCTTTCAATTTACGATATCGAGCATAACTCTTAATTTAGACCTCAAACTGATGTCAAATTTTTAGGACATGATTATAAATCAGTAATAAAGGTTTTTATCCTCTCACATTTTCAAAAATCTCGTTTTAATATCAAAAGGGCATAATGGTCAACTTTTAAGCATTTAACGGAAACATGCAATGAACTAGGATTTCTATGGAACCATGTTGTATAACCTTGGAGGGTTATACTAACATATAATATGGTCCTAAAGTTGGAGGGTTATACTAACATATAATATGGTCCTAAAGGAATCCTAAGGCATAACTAAACTAAGCTAAATCCGGTCAGAACTGAAAGTCAAAGCAAAAGTCTACTTTTGCGACTTTCGGTTCCGAACCGAGCCTAAACTCAGAATTGTCGGGTTGAACATGCCTAGACATGTTCAATTTATATTTACCAAGTTATTAAAGTGACAAAACTGATTTTATTGCCTTTACATCTTTAGTTATGAATTTTATTTAAAAACCGACTCGCTTGACTTTTATTTTAATTACTTTGACCAGATAATTAACTAAGCAAACGTGGTAATTAGGAGGTGCCCTTTTGAGGGATTAATACCTACCTAATGACGATCACGTAGCCATGCTCGTTGCGAACAATGGCTTGACCGTTTAAAAGTCAAAGCGTTTATCGCAAACGCTTGACTTTTCGGCTTTTAAGCCAAATAAAAATAACTAGCCATAAGAGGGCACTTACAAGGGGTCCAACCAAGGATGATATTGATCTATAATACTCAGGTATGAAGCATAAAGCTTCAACTTAGAGCAATTTAGATCAAGTGTGAGAAATGAGAGCAAAACTAGTGGGTATTTATAGGATTTCAAGAACCGTTAGGATCGTTCCTCGATAATTGAGCTTGAATCTCGACTTTACACATAAGGCATATGGTTTTGGAATACTAGAGGTGTCCAAACCATTACACGGTATTGAGAAAAGTTACACTTAGGCCCCTGAAATTCAACCTGGGTGCAAAAATGAATTTTCTGCCCAGATGAGGCTGTGGCGTCTTACCACGGCAAAACCCTATAGTGGTGGCGCAGCGCCACCATGTACCAGCTCCCTGAAAGTTTCAATAAATGACAGGTTTGGTCCCTGCAACACTTTAGAGCCATTTTCGATGCGTTTAAACCCCGTTAACCCATTTCAAGGCTCTAAAATGAAGTTAAAGTATAGGGAACATGAAATATGCTCAAAAACATCTCAGATGTTGGTTCGTTTGGTCGTACCGTTGCGTTGTTCTGCTAATTACGACGAAACACGAACGGACGCAAAAAACGATCCAATTTACATGACGAAAGGAAATTTTATCAGGCCAAACACTAAAATAAAATATTTTAATGATTACCTAAATTTTTGGATGTCCGGATATATTCAGAACGTAAGATACGCGCGAAATTGCAAACTTATGCACTTTGTGACGCTTTTAGTCCCTGTTGATCAAATAAGTTTATTCTTGCGCACCAAACACCTCAAAGCCTATTTCTAAGCTATATAAAGGATATTTAGGGCATGTTTAACTTATGATCATATTCCAGAAGGTTCGATACCATACGAATCGGTATACTTTTGCAGTTTGACGCAAAGAGTCCCTCTAATGCGCAAACTTGCGCATATCATCGTTTAATAGCATCGAAGCCTTAGATAAACCATATTAGGCATTCTTGAGAGTATTATTAAATATCACGATGCTTTGGGTTTGTTAAAAGTTCACTCAGAGGTAAGAATTAACATGTTGACGCTTTTAAGCCTTCATCGCACAAACTTTTAATTAATTATGCAAACAGCTACTCTTGATCAATGAATGGCTCATTTGTGAATATAAATACCATAAAAGGTTATTCAGAGACTTATTTTAAGCATGATAACACTTCCAGTCCTTTCATAATCAAAGTTTTCGACTTTTCGAAAAATTAGTCCCGTAAATTCAACGTTTGACTTTATTAGGGTTTATTACACGTGTCAATACATCATTGGACGTGATTTTACGAGGTGTTACATCGAAATAGGAATTAAGATATCTTTCTTTAAATTCGTCATCCACTGTGCTAACATCAAGAATCCCCTGCTTTTCTTTCAATCCGAGTTCCTCTTCCTTTGTTAAGCCATTCATATCATTCACATAATTAACGACCGGTGTTGAGAACATTGGAAATATTTTGCAAGTGTCACCAGACTTGTTAACGGTGTAACCTTGCAACGTTAATTGATCCAAACTCAACACGTTCCAGTCTAATTTCGTAGAGTAGAATACACTTTGTATTCTCAAAGTTTCATTGCTTGATTTTATTTCTACCGCCCCAACCCCTCAGGTAAATAAGAAATTACTTTCCCCAGATCTTGTTTCAACACCAACTATGTGTTTAATTCGTTCAAAAACATTTAAGTTACCAGCAATATGATGAGAAAACACAGAACTCAAGTACCAGATGTCGCCTCATTGGCCTCCCTCTGTACCGATGACTATCACCTCTTGATGATTATTAATCAAACTTTCTTGTTTCTATATTCCGACATTCACTGCTTGATGAATCAGTTGGGTCACTTGATCGTTTTCTTTTGCTTTACACGAATATATCTGGTGCCCTGTTGCTGGCAATAGTAACAAAGTCGTACTCGAAGAGTTCGTCTTTCTTTTTTCGTTCTTTTCGTCGATGCAGTGTTGACATGGCAACATGGTAGACGTTGGCTTGATTTCTGTCTTCCTTCCCAACCCCGCTCTCATACCACTATGTTGGGAATCAGACATCATTGCAGCTGAAGTTTGTGACTTACTTGACTCCATGTTCATGGTGAAACCGAAAGGAATGTGCAGAAAGATGATATGAACACAGAATATTCAAAGGAAATGAAAGGACAATTCTCAAGAAATAGAATGTGTCTTGATACCGGAAGAAGTGGCCGGAAATCAAGCATTTATACATTGTCATTTGGCGGTTAAGATTGGCGGGAATAACTGCCTTGCAGTTTGAAATCATACCCGCTTATCTTACTTGCCTATCACCCGTACATAAGTTGACATAATAAACCGAAATGTATATGTTCTAATACTTATACATAATTAACATAATAAAGTTTAAATATCATTCTCTAACGCGCCTAAAAGTGCTTGGTGGTTCTAAACTACCCAGCAAATAGTAATACAAATATTCTTACATATATAGTAGTATTTTTTATTATTTATCCTTTACATCTAGTGATAGTTTTCCATGTCATTATTTTCTTTTACATAAAATACGAATCTGAATTGCAACGTACTTTGTGTTTATGAATTTTCAATACAAGACAGGTCCCCAAAGAATGTGGAAACCGAAAAGTTTGGAAATGAAGGAGTTCCAAAGGAAAGACCGCCGATACATTTAGATACCAAAGCCAGAGGGAGTAGGTCTTATAAATAAGAGGATATGGTGCTAGTAAAGAGGCTTTTAAGAATGTTTCCGATGTGGGGAATGTTTTTTGTCGTGCCCCTAGTATCAGCAGTCGGGAGTACTTTCTACCTCCATCAATACACCAACCTAGATGTTTGGATCAACAGATTAGTTATACCAATACAGACTTACATAGCCGTTCAAGATTTCTCAAGATTTGCCATCCCGTTTTTGTATCGATGGATTTGTGGCTTAAGTAAAAACGAGAAGGTCAAAATTGGTATGGGGATGCTTTGTGGAATCTTTAGCTGTATTTTCGCTTGGCAACTAGAGGTTTACAGGTTAAAAGATGCCAAGTCTTATCCCATAAGTTTTCTTTGGTTAATGCCTCAATTCTGTGTGCTTGGGTGCATGGAAGGACTTACTAGGGAAGGGCTATTAAAGTTCTACATGTCACAAATGAAAGAAGAACCTCTACTTATAAGTTATGGGGAAGAATATATTTAGATTGTGATGGGCATAGGAAAGCTAATTAACATTTTTCTCATCTTAGTATTTGATAGCCAACCAGGATGGTTTGGGGACACCACCAATGACAGTCGCCTAGACAAGTATTATTTGGTTTTGGTATATGTTTACTCAACAAACTTCATATTATATTGTTTCGTTGCAATATATTTTTACAAGGACCAAGACTTGACTAATGATAATCATGATGGGGAAAAAGATAATCAAGTCTTGGCTAGCGATGATCTGAAACAAGGTATTCTAGTCTTGGCTAATGAAGATCAGAAGCAAGATAATCAGGTTTTGGATAGTGATGATCATCAGAAACAAGATAATCAAGTCTTGTCGAATGACGATCAGAAACAAGATCAAGTCTTGTCGGATGATAATCAGAAACAGGATCATCAAGCCTTTTTGTCAGATGATGATCCAAAACAAGATAATCTTGTCTTGTCAGATGATGATGGGAAACAAGATAATCAAGTCTTGGTTAATGATGATAAGAAACAAGATAATCCATCAAGCATTGATTATTGATGATAAGAAACAAGATAATTAATCATGTCTTGGTTGTTAATGATCGGATGATTAATTAAGTCCTAGCAAATGATGATTTACAACAAGATTATCGAACAATGACATAAGGTTTTACATAACTTCCGTGACAATGAACAAAATCAAGACTCACTATAAGTATCTATGTGAATAGTACTACAATACATTGTACATCACTTGTAGCTTTATGTTTCTTGAATCTATTTCAAACATTGTGTTATTGGTTGTATGATTTCTGGAATGAATCACTTGTAGCCTTATGTTTCATGAATATGTTTCAAACAACCTGTTATTGGTGGTCTATGCGAATAGTACTGCAATATATTGTACATCACTTGTAACTTTTTTTGCCTTGCTAGAAATATCTTCAAGGTACAGATGCATATTTCTCCGTTCACCGCAAAGCAACTTAAATTTTTTTGTGAACGAATGTTAATTAACCAAATTTATTAATTTTAAAACAATGTAATCAATATATGGAATATTGGGTTAAGTTATTGTTCAAATGAGTCTTAACATACAAAATATTATTAATGTAAGAAGTGGAAGGTTTTTTTTTTTATAATTTTTCCCCTACTTATTAATCACTTATTTTAGTCATAGAATTAAAAAAAAATCATGATTTTACACTAGTAGAGTAATTATGTAATTTTGTAGAGTAAGTATAATTACCCTACAAGAGTAATATAATTACTCTACTATTGTAAAATCACGATTCTTTTACATTTTCCAATTAAATATCATTTTTAATTAGTAGGAAAAAAAAATTCTACTTCACTTTGTACGTTAAGGGTATTTTACATTTATGTCCAATTCTCTTTTTTAGACTTCTAAATTTTTTACAAATTATTTGATTTCATTTGATTTTGTAGTTGGTTTATTTGTGGAGAATTGGACATAAGTGTAAAATACCCTTTCAAGTTTTGTGAAAGAGAATTGGGAAAAAAATTTTACAAATTTTTTACCATATTGTTTAATATTTATGATATTCAAGTTTTGTGAATGAGAAGGGCGAGTTGAACACGTTTCTTTGATGTATAATTTAATAATGTTGGATACAGTCACATGTTATCACATTCAATGTTGAAAGTGACAACATAATGTTGAAATGGTCACAACTAGATGAAAGAGTCCAAGAACAGCCTAGAATAATCACCACAAATTAGGTCCAAGTAGATTAGAATAATCATGAAGGATCATGCTGGAACCTATGGAGGGTTCTTCTAAGAACTCTCGAGAAAATGTGATCCGTGCGAAGGAATAGTCTAGATATTGAATATTCCCGGACTGACGATGCCCATAAGCGAGTTGAAATCACGAATGCCATAGTGGACTAGATGATCTGGTGATCGTATGTAGCGAATTTGTTAGGCGACTCGAGAATGCTATCAACATACATAGTTGAATCTTAAAATGCGAGCTCGATGACGTGAAGAAAATAGCCATGACTCATGAGCAGGATTGTGAAGTTACAAAATAAAGTGCAGTACGATGTATACGTTTGTTTGTCGAGAAGACGCCTTAAAGACTTCGAAGCTTATGTGTGCCTGTGTAAAAATAAGGTAGTTACATTTCTATTTGATTACCTTGTCTGATTTTTATTTTTATTTTATTTTTTTTTCGGCTTCAAATTTCCATTTTCATTCCAATCATCAGGACAAATTAAATAAGGATAGCAGGTAGACGAGCAACAAACTGCGCCGCCATCCCTTTCTGAATAGAAAAAACCCTAATCTACTAAAAATAAAGCCTCGCCCCTGAGGGGTCGAGAAGTTGTTGTGGACCACATGCTGAACTCTAGACAAGAAACGAACTGCCTCTGGCGCCAAGGAGCAGAACGTGTCAAACACTAGGGGGACAAAGGCATGCTGATTATCATCACAAGCTTTCGCGTGCTTTTCCACCTTCTTCGACTCTGCTTTCAGTACCGCTTGCCCCGCCACAAACCCATTTTCCCGAAACCCGGCTAGAGGGGACACACCTGTGAGATCGACACAAGCATGTTTCCCGCCCTCCCAACCAAGAACTAGCACGTCAGCGGGCGTAGGGTGGATCTCCCCTCCGACGGGTCTGTAAGAAAATTAATCGGTGCCTCTTTCTTTGCCGAGATCCCTGCTCGTCTGAGAATATCCATTAACGCGTCTCGAACAAAGTCATGATGATTTTTATTATTTTTATATTTTGTAACTAGAAATCACAAAATTTAAAAATTTAATTTGTTCTCTAGGAAATTTAATTTTTTTTTCTTAAAGGAGTCTATTGGTAATATCAAATGTCATTTTGTAAGCAATGATGGTACTAGTCGTCGTGGAGATTTCACAATAATGCAGCCCTATGCGGGATATAAATCTTAACTCTACTTGCCTTTCAGGAGGTAAACAGGGTAGTATTTGGAGAAGATAATCATGACACAAGAAGATTACAGAGATTTTCCAAATCTCAGGCTCCACTTCATCTATCATTGCATGTGTCAGATAAGTGACACATTTACTTTACGAGTCCACGGATTCCCTAATCAGAGACACTTACATGGACAATTCCATTATGGATATCTTCTTTGAATACCATTAGCTGACTTTAGTACTATATGATCATTGGAATATCTTTGTGGTTCCATGCATTAAACCTCCATACTGATCAGGCATGGAAGCAATCTATGGAACATATTAAGATACACCAATCCTCATATGGCGCTTTTGTCATACCGTCTGGTATTCGCAATCGATAGAGATCAAAGAGATATCAACTACATATGCTGACGTGCTTCACCTGGAGAGAGGGTACTCTAGAATTTTACGACTGAAGATTTCTGCCAGGAACAAAAGAAATGGTTCCTATGATTTTCGTCTGTAAGTTTTACCTTACGCTTAATATCTAGGGTTCTTATGGAAGATTTGAAAAGTTTGCTATACTTACAATTTATGAAGGATTTATTGGTACCCGAATCAAAACAGAACTCTTAGCATTTATATTGCTGATAAATGATAAAGAATGTACCTGATGTCATTATTGATGTGAACTGCCTCAGGCATTTATCGGGAGAGTTGAAGCGCTTCCATTCTTAGGCTTTCTATCCTTAACCGCACTTCCCTTGACATAGTTAGGGCATGAAGTCTTGATGTGGCCCTTCTCGTTACAGCCGAAGCAGACTGCATCCTTTATGTCCTTGCAATCCAACGTTTTATGTTCCTTAGACTTGCAGATCCCACAAGGTAGAGGTTGATATTCAAATCTGCATTTCCCGAGATGGCGCTTCTTGCAGGTCTTGAATACAGGTTTCTTGTTGGACTTTTGTTTGTTCTCCTTATGCTCAATCTTACCCTTTTTCTTAGAAATATGGGAGTTATCTTTCTCCCTTTTCCTTTTTAGTTCATTCTTTGCATCCGAGGCATGAACATGATCCTTCTCGTGAGTAAGGAAGTGTGGTTTTAAATGAGATTTGGAGCAAGTAGTATTGGGATCTTTGAACTTTTTCACGGCCTTTCTCACAGCTTTTCCAACAGCGGCGTCTATCATAGCTTGGAGAACATCTTTGTCAATTTTGAGGTTCACAATTGTAGCATCATTAGCATGTGTCGCATCATCAATGGCGCAATTGACGGTTGTCTTATCCGAGTTTGTCATACTCGAGACTTGGTTCCTAATACCAAATGAAACAATTACTTTGTTGCAATCCAACAACAGCTATTCATCATCCTGATGACCTGACATATACTAACTATGGTATCATTAAACCATACAGGCTAATGTAGTACGAACATTCTTAATGAATGTTATTTAGATATATATATCAATTATACTTGGCCTAGGCCATAAAAAGACCATTAATGGCATTTAAGGTTTGGAACTAGTCCATCAACTTTTCGACATGGGATCAAAATGTCACATCTGTCTTTATTATATTGCTGATTTTGGATGGCTTGAAAGCTTGCCAAAAGGATATTTGAGAAGAGTGATTCCTAATGGATATAAAGCATCCATCTAAGATTGTTGAAGCGGTCTCTAAAGTATCATCGACCAATTCTACCTCGCGTTATACGTCTAGAGTCTTAACAGGCGGATACAACAGTTTACAACATTTATTGTCCACAATGGACTTATCTGCACCAGAATCAAACAAATTTCTGCATAACCTCTTGATAAGGAAAGGTACCTGTTATAATGTTATCATTATGTACTGTCTCCTGGGTGTTCATCTGGAAGACTCACGCATTTGCTTTCTTGGCCTCTTCAGGCTTCTTTATAAGTTTTGGGCAGTTGGTTTTGATGTGCCCTTCCTCGTTACAGTTGTAACAAGTCGCGTTCTTCAACTCCTTGCAATCTAAAGTCTTATGACCCTTGGTCTTGCAAATTCCACACAATTTAGCACGTGGGTCTATTGTACATTTTCCTGAATGATGCTTTTTACAGTTGTTGCATTTGGGTCTGTTAGTAGACTGACTCTAGTTTTTCCTAAACTCGGAATCTTTCCTGTGCTCAGAACTTCCCTTCTTCTTCTTCTTATTAGATTGATGAGAGCCTTCCTCTTCTCCTTTCCTTTTTCCCTCGCCAGAAGTCTTAACAGACTTATTCCTGATTGTATCTAAAGTGAGAGATAAGGATAAGTCCACCACGGACCTATATGTGGTAGGCCTAGATGCTTTAATATTTCCCTTAATTTCTAGTGCCAAGCCTCCAATAAAACGCGCTATGCGTTTAGGTTCAGGGGTGACTAAATAGGGAACTAGGCGGGACATAGTGTTAAAACTTGTCACATACGCCTGACAATCTAAATTCTTCATGACCAGAGTCAAGAATTATGTTTCTATCTTTTCTACCTCATGCTGAGGACAAAAATTTTCCTTGATCAGTGCAACAAATTGATCCCAAGATAAGTTATAAAGTAGGATCTTCCCCGTGGCTTGGATCAATGATCTCCACCATGCCAATGCTTCTCCTTTGAATGATTATGAAACAAACTTCACAATATCCTGCTCTGCACAACCACTGATGTCTACTACTGTGTCCATCTCATCCAGCCATGTCATACAATCAATGGCTCCTTTTTCTCCTGTGAAGTCTCTTGGTTTGCAAGAGACAAAGTATTTATAAGAGCAGGTCTTAACACGTGGCTCTTGATTGAGCACAGTTTGTCTGGATGGAGCACTTCTCTGATTTGAAGAATGATGAGAATCATTCTTATAAGACGTATGTATCTTTGAAGGTGGTTTTGTGTGAGGCACAGATTGGGTCCCACTATGATCACCACTTGAATCCTTGACTGCCTGTCAATGGCTTGAGTGACAACTTTATCTATCATTGTCTATAATTCTGCAGCCGTTACATTCATCCTTGTATTGTTATTCCTCATATTGGGATGACTGTTGACTTCATCTGATTCAGACATGCTGAAGCTTGTTTTCTATAAAACAATCGCCAATAATTTTTGTTTAGGAATCTATTTTGGAATCATCATCTTGGATGATTCATTAACCATGGTATTAATAGACCATATTTGGTTAATTTGATAATCAGGGTTATTTTAAATTTTTTTTATTATAATTAATCTAGCTATAAGCTATTAAGGATATTGAAATGGCACAAAAGGCCTTGTCACGAGGACAGATTGGAATTTATAAGCCATGATCTTATAGGATCGAGGCATTAAGGTTTGAACATAGTTCATTATCTTTCTTGACAGCGAGTCAAAGACTACAACTGTCTTTTGTCTTTTAGGACAATAGATATAGCCCGTAGGCATTTCATCACCAAGGGATGTTTATGATATGATCATCTTATCTGATGATTTGAGCCATGATTTCTAAATCACTAGGCTAGATAAGAAATTGGAAGAATCCACTATAAGGATGACTATTGTGATTTTCTCGACCACATTTGTCAAGGAGTGTTAACACGTTCTTAGGTGTTAACAAGGATCTATTATCTTAAAAAGACTTTACCATCTTAGCTATGTCGAAATAACATATAGGCTAGGTTATACCTTTAAGATTTTCTTTGATATACAACGGCAAAGCAATCATAAATTGAAATGACGTTCTGATTTAGGACATAATACATACGTATACTATTTAATACCAAAGTAAATTTTAAAAAGGAAACTTTTCATAGAAAGTCTCAAAAATACAATAATTGCCCTAAACAGGTCTTACACAAAGAAATTCGCCCACACGAGGATTTAAAAGATATATATGTCCTTATAGGGACTACTATAGAAATGAAACATAACAAGGAAGTTCCTTCTTCATCCTATTTCTGAAAGTTTTCTCCTTGGTTCTCTGAGTGCGGTACGGGTACTGAAGGTTTTTGTGGGTAGTCGAAATCTTCTCTATTAGGAATCCTTGCAAGCGTGGAATCCAAGGATTTTATGGTTAATGAATAATATGAATCATGGATAAGGTCAGGACAGGTATAATCCAAGTTTGGGATTCCAAGACTTGGAGGTAAGAAATATGAGTCCTTTGGGTCCATAGGTATTATTTTTGGAGCGGGAGCTTCAGGGACAGCTGGTATGAACTCCTCCGATGTTAGCTTCTCATTTGAAGTTTCAAAAGTCTTGGGTACATAATTTGAAATATGGATAATGGGTTCAAAAGGTCCTTTCTCCATATTGGTCGTATGCTAATTCGAGCTGTAGTACGAAGCTTTACATTCTTAAACTTCGGATTTGGAGAGCCTCCACTAATGGCAGCTTTACTTGGCGACACGATCCTGAGATGCATAAATATCGAAAACAATGTATACATATATCAGGGATAAGATCATTCCTAGTTCAAGTCTAGACTCGGAAGTCACGGAATGTGCTACTGTGTCATTGAGATTAAACACAATAGGCTAGTGTTTAATTCACTCAATGTTGGCTCTGATACCAACCTGTCACACCCCGATATTTGCACGTATTATCGCTGGGCCCGGTGGGGAGTACCGTGACGTAGTTGATATCATCATAGTTAAATAATCACAGTTTAATGCACAGCGGAAGTCTAAAGTAATAATAATACAAACCGATTCGAAAGTATAATAAAGTATTACACAACGATTGTATATGGATCGACATGCGGATCTTAAAACAGAAAAATAAACACTGTTCAACAGACTTTAGACGTTTAGAACTTGCAAGATTCCTTATTAACACCCTGAGCTCCCAGCCAATTTACGTATAGTACCTGTCACTTAATCTTTTTGGAAAGTACGTCAGTTTACACTGGTAAATACAATTAACTGACTCTTTTGAAAATGTTTTAAGAAAATTGATTTAAATGCACAAGGCACAAATATTCTTTTATAACTTGGGACAATTATATTAATAACAATCTTGTATCAGATTTACATTTTTGTCCAACATTTAGGTCCGGTGATTAAACAAACCGATCAAGATTAATCGACACACCACAAATATAACTCACAAGAAGTTACCTCACGAGTGAGTATATCTTTTACATACGCAACAGGAGGTGTTATGCCACACCTTGTGCTTAAGTTGTGGCCATTTACACTTTTTAAATGAGCCAAGGATATAGAGGACACGGTCATTAAACCCAAATGTTATTTGTTATCAAGCAATGCTGATTAAAACGGTATTATGCAATTTAATCATCTCCGATTAAAAGGTTTCTACACCCGACCAAGCGGTATTTTTATAATACCGTATCCCAAGCCCGTATAACTGAAAATAAGTTAAAAGTATTTACCTGAGCTTAAAATGCAATTTATACTCAGCCGTATATTCTAATCAGCAAGCACAAGTACCTCTACCGGGGCTCTGAATCTGGAACGAAGGTTTTATTAACCTATTAGATTCCTAACGGGTCTTATTTAAGTTGTAACTTATACCGGTTAGTTTTAAGGAAAAGTTTACGGTTCAAAACGCAAGATTAAGCGAAGACCGGATTAGAGTGTGATTTAGACCCGACAAGTATGGAGACTTGTATAATATGGGTAAACTAAACACATTCTGAATTTTGAAGTGAAAATGATAAGGTTTGACCCGTTTCGGTTAATTTATGCAAACTAGTTACAAAAACCGTACTGAACGCGAAAGATGCATAACGTGTAACCAATGAGTCATGAACATGTTTCAAAAGTTGATATGCCTTAAATATGTTGTGATATCAGTAGGATACCTTCCATTATGCCCAAAACGAATTTAAAACCAATATATGCCCCGTAGGGGTATTTTGGTCATTTTAATGTTTATAATAGAGGTTAAATAATAATCTGAGTTTTTGGTCTAAATAATCAGTAAAATAAATATTTATTTTATCAAGTTATATCAGTAAGATATCTCACATATGTGAAATTTATCATTTATGGCCAAACTATGCACCGTAGGGTCATTTTGGTCATTTCACATATGCTTTATGGGTTAATTTTGGAAATCTGAGTTCAAAACTCTTATTTACTATTAAAGTATAAAATTTTATTCATAACATCATTAGGTATCAAGCTTTAGGTGCCTAATATGGTTTTAAACCATACTATGCGCCTAAATCGCATAAAAGTCGGTATTTGACGATATTCGGGTTGATTAAGGAAATCTGAGATTTTGTTCAGCCTTTACTGTTTAAAATAACTTATTTAATATATAAAATCAGTAGAAAAAGGTTTGGTATGTAAAGGATGTATAAAACTCATTTTATTAGCAAAAATGGCGTTATCGTCAATTACCGAGTCTATGCAAGAACTCTATGTTATGATCAGTTTAAAATTTAATAAAAATTTCCAAAAATCCATAAATATTATATTACATCAGCGGGTAGAAAGTTTGGTGTCAAAATGTGGGTTTAAATAGGCTTTATGCTGAAAATGCCGTTTAATTAATAAAAAAGCTTTCAATTTACGATATCGAGCATAACTCTTAATTTAGACCTCAAACTGATGTAAAATTTTTAGGACATGTTTATAAATCAGTAATAAAGGTTTTTGTCCTCTCACATTTTCAAAAATCTCGTTTTAAAATCAAAAGGGTATAATGGTAAACTTTTAAGCATTTAACGGAAACATGCAATGAACTATGATTTCTAAGGAACCATGTTGTATAACCTTGGAGGGTTATACTAACATATAATATGGTCCTAAAGGAATCCTAAGGCATAACTAAACTAAGCTAAATCGGGTCAGAGCTGAAAGTCAAAGCAAAAGTCTACTTTTGCGACTTTCGGTTCCGAACCGAGCCTAAACTCAGAATTGTCGGGTTGAACATGCCTAGACATGTTCAATTTATATTTACCAAGTTATTAAAGTGACAAAACTGATTTTATTGCCTTTACATCTTTAGTTATGAATTTTATTTAAAAACCGACTCGCTTGACTTTTATTTTAATTACTTTGACCCGACAATTAGCTAAGCAAACGTGGTAATTAGGAGGTGCCCTTTTGAGGGTTTAATGCCAACCTAATTACGATCACTTAGCCATGTTCGTTGCGAACAATGGCTCGACCGTTTAAAAGTCAAAGCGTTTATCGCAAACGCTTGACTTTTCGGCTTTTAAGCCAAATAAAAATAACTAGCCATAAGAGGGCACTTACAAGGGGTCCAAGCAAGGATGATATTGATCTAGAATACTCAGGTATGAACCATAAAGCTTCAACTTAGAGCAATTTAGATCAAGTGTGAGAAATGAGAGCAAAACTAGTGGGTATTTATAGGATTTCAAGAACCGTTAGGATCGTTCCTCGATAATTGAGCTTCGATCTAGACCTTACACAAAATGCACATGGTTTTGGAATACTAGGGGTGTCCAAAACCATCACACGGTATTGAGAAAAGTTACACTTAGGTCCCTGAAATTCAACCTGGGTGCAAAAATGAAGTTTCTGCCCAGATGAGGATGTGGCGTCGCGCCATGGCAAAAGCCTATAGTGGTGGCACAGCGCCACCATGAACCAGCTCCCTGAAAGTTTCAATAAATGACAGGTTTGGTCCCTGCAACACTTTTGAGCCATTTTCGATGCGTATAAACCCCATTAATCGTATTTCAAGGCTCTAAAATGAAGTTAAAGTATAGGGAACATGAAATATGCTCAAAAACATCTCAGATGTCGGTTCGTTTTATCGTACCGTTGCGTTGTTCGGCTAATTACGACGAAACACGAACGGACGCGAAAAACGATCCAATTTACATGACGAAAGGAAATTTTATCAGGCCAAACACTAAAATAAAATATTTTAATGATTACATAAATTTTTGGATGTCCGGATATATTCAGAACGTAAGATACGCGCGAAAATGCAAACTTATGCACTTTTTGACGCTTTTAGTCCCTGTTGATCAAATAAGTTTATTTTTGCGCACCAAACACCTCAAAGCCTATTTCTAAGCTATATAAAGGATATTTAGGGCATGTTTAACTTATGATCATATTCCAGAAGGTTCGATACCATACGACTCGGTATACTTTTTCCATTTGACGCAAAGAGTCCCTCTAATGCGCGAACTTACGCATATCATTGTTTAATAGCATCGAAGCCTTATTTAATCCATATTAGGCATTCTTTAGAGTATTATTAAACTTCACGATGCTTCGGTTTTGTTAAAAGGTCACTCAGAGGTAAGAATTAACATGTTGACGCTTTTAACCCTTCATCGCACAAACTTTCAATTAATTATGCAAACGACTACTCTTGATCAACGAGTGGCTCATTTGTGAATATAAATACCGTAAAAGGTTATTCAGAGACTTATTTTAAGCATGATAACACTTCCAGTCCTTTCATAATCAAAGTTTTCGACTTTTCCAAAAATTAGTCCTTTAAATTCAACGTTTGACTTTATTAGGGTTTATTACACGTGTCAATACATCATTGGACGTGATTTTACGAGGTGTTACATAGAAATAGGAATTAATATATCTTTCTTTAAATTCATCATCCACTGTGCTAACATCAAGAATCCCCTGTTTTTCTTTCAATCTGAGTTCCTCTTCCTTTGTTAAGCCATTCATATCATTAACAGAATTAACGACCGGTGTTAAGAACATTGGAAATATTTTGCAAGTGTCACCAGACTTGTTAATGGTGTAACCTTGCAACGTTAATTGATCCAAACTTAACACGTTCCGGTCTAATTCCGGAGAGTAGAATACACTTTGTATTCTCAAAGTTTCATTGCTTGATTTTATTTCTACCGCCCCAACCCCTTGGTTAAATAAGAAATTACTTTCCCCAGATCTTGTTTCAACATCAACTATGTGTTTAATTCGTTTAAACACATTTAAGTTACCAGCAATATGATGAGAAAACACAGAACTCACGTACCAGATGTCGCCTCATTGGCCTCCCTCTGGACCGATGACTATCATCTCTTGATGATTATTAATCATACTTTCTTGTGTCTGTATTCCGACATTCACTGCTTGATGAATCAGTTGGGTCACTTCGTCGTTTTCTTTTGCTTTACATGAATATATCTGGTGCCCTGTTGGTGGCAATAGTAACAAAGCCGTACAAGAAGAGTTCGACTTTCTTTTTTCGTTCTTTTCGTCGATGCAGTGTTGACATGGAAACATGGTAGACGTTGGCTTGATTTCTGTCTTCCTTCCCAACCCCGCTCTAATACGACTATGTTGGGAATCAGACATCATTGCAGCTGAAGTTTGTGATTTACTTGACTCCATGTTCATGGTGAAACCGAAAGGAATGTGCAGAAAGATGATATGAACACAGAATATTCAAAGGAAATGAAATGACAATTCTCAAGAAATAGAATGTGTCTTGATACTGGAAGAAGTGGCCAGAAATCAAGCATTTATACATTGTCATTTGGCGGTTAAGATTGGCGGGAATAACTGCCTTACAGTTTGAAATCATACCCGCTTATCTTACTTGCCTATCACCCTTATATAAGTTGACACAATAAACCGAAATGTATATGTTCTCATACTTATACATAATTAACATAATAAAGTTTAAATATCATTCTCTAACGCGCCTAAAAGTGCTTGGCGGTTCTAAACTACCCAGCAAATAGTAATACAAAAATTCTTACATATATAGTAGTATTTTTTATTATTTATCCTTTACATCTAGTGATAGTTTTCCATGTCATTATTTTCTTTTACATAAAATACGAATCTGAATCGCAACGTACTTTGTGTTTATGAATTTTCAAGACAAGACAGGTCCCCAAAGAATGTGGAAACCGAAAAGTTTGGAAATGAAGGAGTTCCAAAGGAAAGACTGCCGATACATTTAGATACCAAAGCCTGAGGGAGTAGGTCTTATAAACAAGAGGATATGGTGCTAGTAAAGAGGCTTTTAAGAATGTTTCCGATGTGGGGAATGTTTTTTTGTGGTGCCCCTAGTATCAGCAGTCGGGAGCACTTTCTACCTCCAGCAATACACCAACCTAGATGTTTGGATCAACAGATTAGTTATATCAATATAGACTTACACAGCCGTTCAAGATTTCTCAAGATTTTCCATCCTGTTTTTGTATCCATGGATTTGTGGCTTAAGTAAAAACGAGAAGGTCAAAATTGGTATGGGGATGCTTTGTGGAATCATTAGCTGTATTTTCGCTTGGCAACTAGAGGTTTACAGGTTAAAAGATGCCAAGTCTTATCCCATAAGTTTTCTTTGGTTAATGCCTCAATTCTGTGTGCTTGGGTGCATGGAAGGACTTACTAGGGAAGGGCTATTAAAGTTCTACATGTCACAAATGAAAGAAGAACCTCTACTTATAAGTTATGGGGAAGAATATATTGAGATTGTGATGGGCATAGGAAAGCTAATTAACATTTTTCTCATCTTAGTATTTGATAGCCAACCAGGATGGTTTGTGGACACCACCAATGACAGTCGCCTAGACAAGTATTATTTGGTTTTGGTATATGTTTGCTCAGCAAACTTCATATTATATTGTTTCATTTCAAGATATTTTTACAAGGACCAAGACTTGACTAATGATGATCATGACGGGGAAAAAGATAATCAAGTCTTGGCTAGCGACTATCTGAAACAAGGTAATCTAGTCTTGGCTAATGAAGATCAGAAGCAAGATAATCAGGTTTTGGCTAGTGATGATCATCAGAAACAAGATAATCAAGTCTTGTCGAATGACGATCAGAAACGAGATCAAGTCTTGTCGGATGATAATCAGAAACAGGATCATCATGCCTTTTTGTCAGATTATGATCCAAAACAAGATAATCTTGTCTTGTCGGGTGATGATGGGAAACAAGATAATCAAGTCTTGGTTAATGATGATAAGAAACAAGATAATCCATCAAGCATTGGTTATTGATGATAAGAAACAAGATAATTAATCATGTCTTGGTTGTTAATGATCGGATGATTAATTAAGTCCTGGAAAATGATGATTTACAACAAGATTATCGAACAATGACATAAGGTTTTACATAACTTCCGTGACAATGAACAAAATCAAACTCACTATAAGTATCTATGTGAATAGTACTACAATACATTGTACATCACTTGTAGCTTTATGTTTCTTGAATCTATTTCAAACATTGTGTTATTGGTTGTATGATTTCTGGATGAATCACTTGTAGCCTTATGTTTCATGAATCTGTTTCAAACAACCTGTTATTGGTTGTCTATGCGAATAGTACTGCAATATATTGTACATCACTTGTAACTTTTTTTGCCTTGCTAGAAATATCTTCAAGGTACAGATGCATATTTCTCCATTCACCGCAAAGCAACTTAAATTTTTTTGTGAACGAATGTTTATTAACCAAATTTATTAATTTTATAACAATGTAATCAATATATGGAATATTGGGTTAAGTTATTGTTCAAATGAGTCTTAACATACAAAATATTATTAACGTAAGAAGTGTAGGGTTTTTTTTTTTTTTTATAATTTTTCCCCTACTTATTAATCACTTATTTTAGTCATAGAATTAAAAAAAAAAATCTTGATTTTACACTAGTAGAGTAATTATATAATTTTGTAGAGTAAGTATAATTACCCTACAAGAGTAATATAATTACTCTACTATTGTATGTTGATGCATTTTTAGTGTCTGTAACTAGTCTTGTTTAACGATGTATTTTGTATGGTCTTTTATTAATTATCGAGTCTGTATGTTATGTTGACCAAGTCAGATATCCTCCTATCTACTTGTGTACAACTTATTTGTCTCTTTTGATATGTAAAGTATTATGAACAATGCATGTTGCATTAAAGGGTAGAATGGTCATTATTAAGTTTATATGTTGCTGATTGTTGCTGTCTGTTTACAGAAACAAACACAACAGTTGCAGTCCACGACGAAACAGGTCTGTTTCGTCGTAACACATCATGACGAAACAGACCAATGTTCTTAATCCTGTTTCGTTGAAGGTCATGACGAATCAGACATTGATTCGTCATGTACTGGGCTGTTCCAGGCCCAATGTCTGGCCCATGTTCAGATTCGTCAAACACTTTGTGTGTTTCGTCGATATCTTTGGCCCAGGGACTATATAAACAGCATCTTGTGTTCATTTGAACTAGAGATGAGATATTGACCATAGTAACAAAACTCTGTCGAAATTCTGTCTGAACTGTGTTTGTATCAGTTGTAATTGGTTCTCATCCCGTTAATCAATCGAGTGTGTATCATTGATTAATCCGTTGTTATTATTGCTTTATATGTCTGATTTGGCATAGTTACGTGGATTCCGCACACGTAACCGTGTTTACTATAAACAAGTGATTCGGTTCGTAATCGATCCTCAGATTTCGGGACCTACAAGTGGTATCAGAGCATTGGCTCTTATCCTTGTTTAAAATCAAACTTGTTCGGTTTTTTATCAAGTATTTTGTGTGTGTTTTTCTGAAAATTTGTTCTTGAAAAATTATATTTTCTGGAAAAATATTCATAAATCTGCTGTTTTATTGTTGTTTGCTACATATTTTTATCAAAAACCTAAGTTAGATTGTTTGTTTATGCTTTAAACCGGGTTTTTAGTGAAAATCTAGTGTATTTTCGTGTTTCGGAAAATTATCGGTGATCGGAAAACTCATCGGAAAACTCATGTTCTTGGTAGTGTTCTTCATATCTTCATAAGTGTTCTTGTTATAAACTGAGAATTTGATCTGTTCAATTGATTAAAACCAAGTGTTATAACTTATAATAATATTACTTGACTTTTGTGTAAAAGGTTATAATTGGTTTCAGTAACAAGATCTGTTTCGTTGAAAATAAGGTGTTACAATCATACCCTGTGTCAGTTTAAATATCTTTGTGTCTGGTCTTATCCTTTGACTGATCAGTAGATATTTTAAATATCTAAACCAACTGACTTTTACCCAGTTTTGACGAAACAAGCAGCCGACGAATCACATCTGTTTCGTCGCAACATCTTTGACGAAACAAATTCTGTTTCGCCACAAATCACAATTATCACAAGTCTGTTTCGTCATTATTCATTTAGACGAAACAAACCTGTTTCGTGAAATCTGTTTCGTCGAAAACAGATCTGTTTTACACAGAGGACTTGTAACAGCTTGCTTACTGTTTGTTTTCAAGAATTTGTGCAGGTACTATCATACATACATCAAATATGAGTTGTACTAGTCCATGGGATTGGAGTATGGATTCGAGACCACGTGAAGATCCGACGTCCGCAGCAGCGTGGGTGAAGAGTGTTTTTGGTCAACCTACTATAAGTGCCGGACAATGGGCTTTGGCATCCAATCAGAACCAAAACATTCAAAATCTTTTGATTAGCGAGAGCGAAACGGGCAGCAACAATCGCCCGCCAAAGTTGAATCATATGAACGAGTTTCCATCATGGAAAGGTCGATTCATTACATATGTTCAAGGTCAAAGCACTGATCTTTAGAGGTGTTTCATTACTCCACGCAATGATGCTCTCGAAGTAGCAGCTTCAACGGCTGAAGGTTTTACTAACATGCAGGAAAATGACAAGAAAGCATATGAATTTGAGAAAAAGTCGTTTGCTGTTCTTACTCAAGCACTTCATAAAGATATCTATCATCAATTTTCTTATTGTAAGGACACGAAATCCTTATGGGATTGTTTGGTGACAAGAGGAGAAGGAAATGCAGCTTCCAGAAAGACACGGCATGATTTATTAAAGAAAGAGTTTGAATCGTTTCAGTTCTTGGAAAACGAAACTCTAAATGATATGACCACACGGTTTTATCATTTGATTAGTGAAATGTTTGCCTATGGTGTTGTTGCAAGTGAAAAGGAAGTTTGTGCACGGTTTGCTGATTCTCTACCACCAAAGTGGAGTCCATACATTGAGCTTCTAAAGCATACAGGTATTCTAGATGCTGACACTATAACTATCTATGAATTTGTACAGAAGCTGGAACATAAAAATGATGAAGAAATCCGGAAAGAAAAACGCATTGCTGCTCCTCAGAATATAGAAATGTATTGTGGTGGAGGTTTTGACCCGTCAGCTAGTCTGAGGCAACCGAAGTTACAAACGGCGTTTGTATCAAATACAAACTCTTCTCCGTTTCCTCAACAAACTCAGACTTATTCTGGAGAAGGTTTTATTCCTTTTATACCTCCAGTTTCTACTACTCAACCTCAGGCATATTCAGGAGGAGGTTTTATTCCATCCCTACCACAACCACAAGTCCAACCACAACAACAACATCAAGCTCATTATACCAACAATCCTCCAACTCCAAACCCTAACACAGTCAAAGTTGATACATCAAACCTCTCAAATGTTAGCATTGAAGTAGCAAAGGAACATATGGAACTTATTAATACCATGGTCAGTGCTTACTGCGGTTTGGTCGCAGGTCAAATTGGAAACATCAATTTAACCAACGAAGACTATCTACAAATCAACCATGATGAAATGGAGTTGATGGATATAAAGTGGGCATTCGCAAGTGCTGTTAGAAGGGCGAAGGACTTTATGGTTCGAACAGGAAGGAGTTCTTTGGAAAGCAAACAAGATACAAAGTACGGTTTTGATAAAGAAGCAGTTACATGCTTCAATTGTGGGGAAAAGGGTCACTTCAAACGTGAGTGCACTCGACCAAGCAGACAAGGCAATCAGAACCCATTCCGTAATCAGACGAGTACTTCAAATGCTAATCAAGACAATCGTGGAAAAGGGATAGTGGCTGTAAACAACACCACTAACCAGAATCAGTCTGGACCATCAAATGAAAGTCGTGCATTAACCGTACAAGCTGATGAAGGGTTTAATTGGTCTTTACAACTTGGGGAAAGTGATCAAGATAAAGGAGGAACAGCGTGTTATGCTGAGATTATCAATCACATCAAGCACGTTCATAAGGAAGAATTTTCTGATAGTGACGACAGTTCTGGTAATACCGGGAGTTCTGATGAAGAAAGTTCTACTTCGAGTTCTGAATCTGATGTGAACAAAGAAGCAAGTTCAAATCTTGATGACTTATTGAATGAAGCAGAAGAGTTGAAATGTCAGAAATCAGTTCTGATCAAGAAGGCTGAGGTAGCATCTAAAGAAATGGAGAAGTTCTTTTCTGAAGACGGATCTTTCTCTTATCAGACTGCCTTTATGGCAAATGTCTCAGATTCTACAAGTCAGGTAAAATCTGAAATTCTTATCAACTGTAGAGATTGTGAGTATATGAAAAATGAATTTGATAGAATAAAGCTTCACTGTGATTCGATTCATATTCACAATCAGAGTTTAGTTGTTGAAATGGCTAAATGCAAAGAATCTAATATGGCTTTAGTTCGAAACGAAAAAGAATTTAAATCTATGATTGAAACTCTAAAGAAAAATGTTTCCGAAGTGACAAAAACTGTTTATCATAAACAAGTTAGTATAAATGATTACATTAACATTGTTGAGGAAACCAAAAAGGAACTAGCCATTGCCAAATGTGAGCATGATGCAATCAAGCAAAAATTGGAGAGTTACTCTAACTCCCGATTTGTGCTCGATCACATTATTGATGTTCAACAACTAAAGGGAAACAAGAAAGGTGTTGGGTATAAGAAGTGTCCGCCCCCTTTGAGACATGATTATGCTTATATGCCTGATGAAGAAGAAATGCCACGGTTTGAATCAAGTGTGCCTCTTGATTATGAGGAAGTTACTACTGGCCTAGGGTTCAAATCGGACAATTCTCCAAGTACAAATTCTGAGCAAAAAGATTCAACATCTACGAAACAAGGTCCTCCCACCATTGAGGACTATGAGTCGTCGGATGATGAACCTGAATCAGATGTGAGTAATCAGGATAAATCACTTGACAAACTTAAAGGAGTAGAAGTTCCAATTGAGAATCATATTCTGTGTGATCCTCCTACTCTTGATGTTCAACCTCTGGTTCAACAAGTGATAGATCCTGTGTCTACCATTAAAAGTAAGATTGTGTTGTACACTTTGGTTGGTGATTCTAAAATCTATTCAGATAATGATTTTCCAATTAAAAATGTCAATCCATCATCGATTGATAATGTTTTTGAAAATAATACAAGTAAGTTTTTGGAAAAGTCGATTCCGGGAGTTATTGTGACTCAATGTAATCCAATTCCTAAGGCTGAAATCAAAAAGAAATTTGGAAATCAGAAATCACCTTCAAAGCAACAACCTATTGCTTCTAAGGGTAAACAATCAGATCAACGAGCTAAATTGTCAAATGTTTCCAACTCAAAATTTGAAACAAAAGAGACTCGTTATCAGAAGAAAAACAGCAATGTCAAATTTGTGGAATCGAGGGGTACAGATAAAATTGAGACTTTTGCTAACAAGTCAAACAATGATTTTGTACAAGTCAAAATTTTAAAACGTGATAGTCAAAACAATTACACTCAACATTCAAACGGGTGTGATGAAAAAGCTAGTACCTCGGGTTATACAAGTTCGACATCTGATCGTCGATCAAGTTCTCCTAAGTTTATTGAAAGGAGAACGTGTTTTAAATGTGGGGAGTTTGGGCACATCATCAAAGATTGTGCTAACACTCCGAAAGCGAAATTTGTTGAAAGAGCATCACCTGAATCGATTCACCCTAAATGTCGTACTGTTTCACCTAAACATGATAAAAGAACTATTAAAGAACAGGAATCGAAACAACGACATCAAGATGTGAAGAAAATAGAAAAGGCTTTAAAACCTAAGGTCAATTCTGTTCCAAGGGAACCAAGTTCACCTGTAAAACCAGAAATTTCAAAATTTGTTTACAAAACTCAATCTGGTAAACAAAAACAAACTTGGAAACCTAGGAAGAGTGAAGGTTCAGGGGGAGCTGTTCGTTTGGAAAACCATCAACAAATCGAGATCACTATTCGTGATGCTCAGGGACGACCCAAGACCACTTTGGCTTGGGTCCCCATCCTTAACTAATCATTGGATGATATGTGCAGGATGTTCCAGGAGGAATTATCAATAGTCATTGGATTGTTGATAGTGGGGCATCCAGGCACATGACGGGCGACTTACGGCTTCTATATGATGTGAGAAACATTAAAGGAGGCTATGTTGCTTTCGCTGGAGACAAAGGCGGTTACATCACTGGAGAAGGAATGATTTCCAATGGTGTGGTATGTTTCGATAAGATCAATTATGTTCGTCAAATTGATCATAATCTTCTCAGTGTGTCGCAAATCTGCGATAAAAAGTTCACCGTGCATTTCGATGATGCCGGTTGTTATGTGCTTAAACCTGGTTTCACAATTCCTGATGAATGGATTCTCTTATCGGCTCCAAGAATCAATGATCTTTATGTTCTTGATATGAGTCAAGCGATTACGACTTCTGCACAAGTCACATGTTTTGTCTCGAAAGCCACGGAGAAGGAGTCTATATCTTGGCACAGAAGAATGGGACACATTCACTTGAGAAAAATGAACCATTTGGTGAAAAACAATCTTGTGAATGGCGTGCTCGTGAGAAGTTTTCATCTACAAGATATCTGTGTTTCGTGCCAGAAAGGGAAACAAACAAAGAAGTCTCACCCTTTGAAGAAAATCAACACTGTTGGCATGCCTCTCGAACGTCTTCATATGGACCTCTTTGGACCTATGAGACACAAAACAACGTTCGGAGATGTGTATTGTTTAGTAGTTACTGATGACTACTCTAGATTTTCTTGGGTAGCTTTTATGGCACACAAGAGTGATACTCCTCGCATCCTCAAGGATCTTCTTACAATGTTGGAAAATCTCTACTCGTTGAAAGTTAAGAGGATCAGAAGCGACAATGGAACTGAATTCAAAAACCGTGTTATGGATGAGTTCTGTACTTCTAAAGGCATTCTTCATGAATACAGTTCTCCTTACACTCCACAACAAAATGGTGTCGCGGAGAGGAAGAATAGGACAATAATTGAAACTGCAAGAACAATGTTGGTAGAGTCGGCGTTTCCTGTTCAGTTCTGGGCAGAGGCTGTGTCGACTGCTTGCTACACATTAAACCGAGTTCTTACGGTTAAGAGACATGGCAAGACTTGTTTCGAACTTCTACAGAAAAGGAAACCAGATCTTTCAATTCTAGAACCTTTTGGTGGTCCATGCACTATGATTGATCCGGATGGAAAGTTTGGCGCGAAAGCTATTGAGGGTTTCTTCCTTGGATATGCTACACCAAATTTTCGTGTTTGGAATTTGACTACCAAAAAGATTGAATTATGGAGTGAAGTAAGGGTTCAGAGATATACAAATCCTGTTAAAGCTCCAGGTGATCCTTGGATGTTCGATTATGATGGGTTATTCAACTCCTTTGACCTGCCAATTTTTGATGAAGATTCCGCAGCTGCTAGAATGATATTTGATAGTGACAATGCTGCTGAGTCGTCATTAGTTAGACCTGTTGTAGTTAACTCACAAAGTTCTAATTCGTCTAACAACACGGTTCAAAATGAGGAAGTTGAGAATGCTACTGAATACAATGAGTCATCAGAAGAAGATGAAGAAAATCTGGATGCGACTGAAGGCACTAAATCTCCAGTTGTTCCAGTTCAGGGTATTTCTGTTGATACTCCTCATGTGCAAGTCGATGATACTGCTGAAGGTAATGCATCCACTTCTACGCATATTCCAGGTGTAGAGTTGGTTGTTGATCTTAATATTAACAATTTGGGTGTTAATGCCCGTGTTCCTGAAAATTCTGAAATGAGGATACACGATACCCATCCACAGCAGAATATCATAGGAGATGTCCAACAAGGTCTGCAGACACGTAATCAGCTGAGAAACAACCCGAGTGCTGGTTTGTATTCAGCTATTAGAGAATCTGGTCTACAAAATGATTGGTCTTTCGCGTGTTACGTTTCACAAGAAGAACCAAAATCTTGGAAGGAAGCTTTAAAAGATAATTCGTGGGTTGAAGCCATGCAGGACGAACTGCAGCAATTTCAAAAGCTTGGTGTTTGGAAGCTTGTTGAAAAACCGGAGAATTACAAGAAAATTGGAACACGATGGGTTTATAAATGCAAGAAAGACGACCGTGGAGTTGTTATTCGCAACAAAGCGAGACTGGTTGTTCAGGGTTTTCGTCAGATTGAAGGCATTGACTACAATGAAGTTTATGCACCTGTTGCACGTCTGGAAGCTATTAGGATCTTTTTAGCTTATGCTTCTTTCAAAGGATTCAAAGTTTACCAGATGGACGTTAAAAGTGCTTTTCTTCATGGTATTGTTCAAGAAGAGGTGCATGTCGAACAACCTCCAGGTTTTGAAGATCCTATTCACCCCGATCGGGTTTGGTTGCTCAACAAAGCTCTTTATGGTCTACATCAAGCACCTAGGGCTTGGTACGCAACCTTATCAAACTATCTTCTGGAGAATGGATTTAGACGAGGTCTTATTGATTGCACACTCTTTATCAAAGAACAAGATGAAGATCTTCTGCTGGTGCAGGTATATGTTGATGATATAATATTTGGATCTACTAATGATTCTTTGTGCAGGCAATTCGAAAGTGTTATGCAAGAAAAGTTCGAAATGAGCGCTATGGGAGAGATGAATTTCTTTTTGGGCCTTCAAGTTCAACAAACAGAGTCTGGGATATTCATCCATCAGACTAAATATGTTGGTGACATTTTGAGCCGTTTCCAAATGTCAGATGCAACGCCCATTGGTACCCCACTTCCGCAGAATCACGGGATTACTCCGGATTTGAAGGGAGAAAGCATCAACTCCTCGTACTATCGTGCCATAATCGGATCTCTCATGTATCTTACCGCTTCGAGGCCTGATATCATGTACCCAACATGCTTGCTAGCAAGATATCAAGCAAACCCGAAGGCCTCTCATCTGTCAGCTGTCAAAAGGATTCTACGCTATTTGAAGGGATGCCCAGACCTCGGTCTTTGGTACCCTAGGGATGATAGTTTTGAATTAATTGCATACAGTGATTCTGATTTCGGTGGTTGCAAAATCGATGGCAAATCAACAACAGCAGGATGTCAGTTCCTAGGAAATCGCCTGGTCACGTGGCAGTGCAAGAAGCAAACGTGTGTTGCTACATCAACATGTGAAGCAGAATATATTGCTGCCTCGAGTTGTTGCTCCCAACTTCTTTGGATACAACAACAAATGCGCGACTACGGTTTAGAATTCCTATCTACCCATATTTTTGTTGATAATAATGCTGCCTTGCAGATCACTAGAAATCCTGTGCAACATTCTAAGACTAAACACATCGACATTAAATATCACTTTATCCGTGATTGTTTTGATAAGAGGTTAATCGATGTCGTTCATGTCCCCACTGATCACCAACGTGCCGACCTGTTTACAAAAGCTTTTGATAAATCACGTTTTGATTATCTACTTTTGGTCAATGGCATTAAGGTGATACCCGAGTAAACTTCTTTGGCTGATCGTTTTTGTAAATATTTTCTTTATAAACTTTGAAAATTCAAAAAGATTTTAGTTTTCGTAAACTTTGCGAATTTTAGGGGGAGATATTTCAAGAAAATACAAAAACATTGCAAAAGTTCAAAATCCAAAAAGATGTCTTTACTTTCTGTCGTTTCGTTTGAAAAATTAAAAAAAAAAAAAAATTTCAAAAACAATAGAAAAACCAAAAATGAGTTTCTTGGATAAAGGAAAATGATGAAATTCACTGGTGTGGTCGGTCAATGTGCTCAAAATGCAAAATAAAAAGAAAAATGATAAGTATCTCTACTAACGATGTATCGGTAGGCTCACAATCAGACTAAAATGTGCAGGATGATACAAACCTAACAGACTTCAAAGTCAGGTGGGAACCGCTCATTGGCATATGGTCTTAGTACCGAAATCTCGTTTGAGAGATTGCCGAGATCTGAAATATTCGGTCTTTATGCTGCTTATCATCTGGGTATCATGGTTGTATCAAACCGTAAAAATAACGGAGACGAAGTCTAAGATCTTCCATGATACTATACATACGTGTATATACTGCATTCGACCTCAATAAGTGATCAACAATCACATGTCCAAACAAAATAAGTGATAAATTATCACAGATTCTTTGCGGGAGTCAAGTTCGTCTCTCTGCTGTATGAAAGTACTGACCTGTTCACGGACTTGCTCTTGTGCCCTCATGCATCTGAAAATCAAGTTCCTCATCAATAAGTGATTCTATCACATAGGGCTTGTTTTCAATCAAAATAAGTGAGTCTCTCACATTTTTATACGGTCAAACAGATGATAATCGGTATACTCACCGGTAAGATGAATTCTCGTGCATACCTTGATACGGGAATGTGTCGTGAGTGGATTTACATCGACTTGTAAGTATAATCCTTACCGTTAATCGTATCTCTTAAATTATGATTACGTCTGATCAGTTTGAGCTTATGTGGACCACAATACCGATAATTGAGGTAGTATACTTATCCAGAGCTTTAAACAGAATCAAAATCATGTTGAATAAGACCGTAAGCTGGTATGATTCCTTGTCCTTGAGATTCGCAAAAAGATTGCACTTGTACAGTTGTTTAGTGTTTTTAACAGTTTTCCGCATTTTCATTTAGTTTACTGTGCTTTAAATTTGTTTTTAGTATATTTGTGTAAAGTTCGTTTTTGATTAAGCCGAAGTTGTTGCTTGGTGTTTTCTACCGAAAGCCTGAAACCTTCTTCATAAAAACGTTCTTGCATTTGAAAAATTCAAACTGAATGGAATTGTGTTCATAATCTGTTTAGACTGCAAAATATTACCACTGTTTTGACTGCAAAATATTTCCAGCCTGTGTTACTGTTTTGAAAAATCTGTTGGTGAAACAGACTGGTCGACGAATCACAAGCGTCGACGAATCAGACCATAGTCGGCGAATCAAATCTGTTTCGTCATAACAGACGACGAATCACAGGAGCCCAAATCTGTTTCGTCATGGGCTAAAGTTTAGGCCCAAGTTCAATCCCAAGTTTCTGTTTCGCCGGGCCCATTTCAGTTTCGTCGAGTTCTCTAATTCGTCGAAACAAGGCAGTGTATATATAGGTCCCACTTGTTCATTTTTTTTCAAAACATCACAGTTATCATCTTCTTCAAACAACCAAAAACCCAAACCTACGGTTTCTTTTCCAAATCGCTCAAAACATCAGTTTTTATTCAAAATTTTACAAACTTCAAAGGTAGTAACATGTTCTGATTCACATTCCGAACACTTTGAACCGACGGATTTTCATCCGAAACCCTCAGAGACCCCTTTGAGACCTTGTTTTTCTTTGATTAAATATGTGTTGATGTTGCATGTTTTATGCTTTCCTTCTAATCTGATAGATTTAGGTTTATCAATGTTTGATTTGCTTTGATTTGTTAGTGGGTTTTTATAACAAAAACAGGGGTTTGTATTTGAAAATGGTATTATCTGTTTTTACAAGGGTTTTTGTTCGAAAAATCATTTATGGGTGTTTATAAATGGGTTGGGTATAAATAATGTTGATTGAATGTGTTTGTGTTTATATCTGATGTTTGTTTAAACCCAATACGGCGAAACTGATAAAACCCCCAAATTGACGAATCAAGTTTAACCCTAATTTCGACGAATCAAACATATGGCGAATCAAACATATGGCGAATCAAACATACGACGAATCAGACGACGAATCAAAGATGACGAATCAGAAATGGAACGAAATAGACTCGACGAATCAAAAAGTCGACGAATCAAACCAGTCAATGGTCAACCCTCTGTTTCGTCGTTCAATCTTCTGTTTCGTCGTTGATCCTCTGTTTCGTCGTAAATGCCTTAGCAGTTTTCTGATGTTGCTGTTTGTTCTCAGTAGACATGTTTAAATAGGTTATCTGTTATGTGAATACATGAAAGTGTATTCATACATGTCTAAATGCTATGTTATATTAATTGTGACTTATTCTGGACATTTTCATGTACAGATGGCTCCGAAAGCACAGCAAGAAAAAGGAAAACGAAAGAAAGCGATAAAGAAAGAAAACAAAACTGAAGAGGAGATTATGTCAGAAAAACGCCATAATCAAGTTGCATATTTGGATCCGGAAGACAAGCTCACGGAATTTAAAGATATGACGAAGTGGATCAGGGAGTCACGTATCAATCATGCTGTTACATACTCGACACCCGTCTACAAATCTCTAATTAAAGCTTTCTGGGATTCTGCAAGCGTCGTTCAAATCGATGGAAAGGATATTATCAGAGGTCGTGTGAATGATCTGTATGTCGTTGTTACTCCAGAGATATTGAATGAAGTTCTTCAATTACAAGATCAAACCGGATGCACCATATTCAATACCAATCATGTGTTCACGAGGCTGTTTACTAAGGATGAAATGTAAAGGAGATCTTTTCGTCAAACAAATCAACAAAGGTGATCTTCCATTAAGATACAAGTTTTTATTGCATGTTCTTATTCAGTGTCTCAGCAATAGACGATCTGGATATGATATGGCTGGAGATGATCTAGTTGGTTTCATGGTTGCTTTGGTGTTAAACAAACCGTTTAGCATCTCAAAGTATATTTTCAGCAACATGAAAGAGAATATGACAAGGACTGGTAGTAGAACCACCGGGAACAAGTTTTGGATGTATCCACGGTTTCTGCAAATGATAATGAATGTTCAGCATCCAGACCTTCCTAAAGCTGAAAATGATCTTTTGAAAATAGAGGCGATGAATTTCAACTCGTTAAGGCTAATCAAGACTATGGCTGCCAAAAGATACAAAGAAAGTGTTCCTCCAAGGAAGCTTTTTGGCGCACTAGTGAATCCTGATTATGTTGCTCCTGCAAATGACAAATGGCGTCATGATGACAGCCAATCTGACAATGAAGAACCTGAGTTGGAAAGGTTAAGGATAGAAAAATTTGGTCCTGACCCAGTTGATTCAGATGAATCTGGTAGTGATGATGATGAAAGTAGTGGAGATAGTGATGCAGGTGATGCAGGTGCTGTTGGTACATCAAGCAAAGGTGCTGTTTCTGGTACATCAGATAGTAGTTCATCAGCAAGTGGTGATGATGGAACTGATTCGAGTTCTAGTGATCATACAGTTGAACCTGGTTACGAAATGTATATCGATATACGTGGAGTAAGAAGGTATAGAAAGATTAGAACAGAGGATGATCCAGAGTATGTTCCAGAGGATCCTGAAGGTGAAAGGAGAACAAAAAGAAGAGCAGAAAAAGCTGTTGAAGTACAAAAGAAGAAAGCTAGGAGATATCTGAGTACTTATACTCGGAAATCTGTGCCTCAGGAGTCTTCATCTATTCCTCAGGAGCCAGCTCAATCTGTACAATCTGTACCTCAGGAGCCTGTACAAGAAGCTCCTGTAGTTACTTCAGCTACAGAACCTCCAGTTGTTACACCAGCTACTGCTACTCGATCTGTTGTTCCTCAGGCAGTTCCTGTAAGATCTATGGCTTCAGCAATCAGGGCAACTACTTCGGAAATCAGTGCTGAACGTCATAGGACATTTGCCGGATTTTCTCAAGATGAAAAGATCAAATATCTGTTTTCTACACTTGAAGCGGCTGCTGATCGTCTTCAAAGGCAATCTCATTTTGGTAATCTCACGAAGCATGATCAACTTAAACAGTCTGTGGAAATTAACAAATTGAAATCAACGGTTGGTCAACAGCAAACAGTAATAGAGCGACAACAAGGTGAAATTGATGTGCTTAAAGCTGAAAATGCTCGCTTGAAGGCTCTTGATGAAGAGAAAGAGAGAAGGCTTGCCATTCTGTGGGACTATCATTGTAAACAACAAGAGGTACTAAAGAAAAAGGATGATGATACGGAAGATCAAGGAAATCCTGATACCTCTGGTACATCACAGAAACAGCCAATCGCACTTTCTTCTGACGTTGTTACAGTTCAACCTACCGTTGTCGAATCATCTCAGGGAACTTCTACTGGAAAAGTTCAACAGATAGAAGGTACTTCTTCTATAGTTAGCAGTGCTGATATTGCTCTACAAGCTATTCATCCATTTACAGGAGAGTTGCTTGAAGAAGGGGAGTTAATAGAAGATCTTTCTCAGGAGCAATTGAGTATTTTACAGTCTATGAGAGAAATAGATGATGCTGAGATAGACAAAATGTCTACTGAGACTGATACAACGAATGTTGAAGAGATTGAAGAGATTGTGTTTGAAGGTGAAGCACCAAAATCAACATATGTCAGAGAAGATGGTACTGAATTTGCATCATTTGATGAAAATTGGATGAAAGAAAACATTGATGACATAGACGAGCACTTGAAGAATCGGAATTCGTCTGAAAAAGACACAAATGCTTTTTCTGAATGGAGAAAACAGTTTTTATCTAAAGTGTCCAAGCCGTTACCTGAAAAAGCTCAAGTAGACTATTTGCAATTTGAAAAGAAGCCAAGTGGAAGGATTTTATGCTGGATGTTTGTTCAAGATATTCACTGCATTGCTATTAAACGTGAATATGGAATTCTGTATTTCAATTCACTGCTGAGCATTCTTTCCTTGCCATTTTATGATGTCTCTGCGTTGACAAGGCTTGAACTTATCAATCGTGCAAAATACGATGGTGCTACGTTATTTGAGCGTCTGGTGAAAGTAAACAAGAAGTCAGGCTGGAAGGATGAATCCTACAAGCCACAATTTCCTGTTTATCAACCGATCAAGTTTACTCTTGATCCGGACACCAACACTTGCAGATACAAACTGGTGTATCAGCCTCCGAGGGTAGTAGATAAAATCCCATTGATGCCTATGAAGCAGGATTTTCTTGAAGACATGGCATTGTGGTGCTACGACTCGGATACTCATGAAGCTGTAATTGTGTTTAAAGATAATCGTGCTAATTACCGAATGTTGGATCCGATGTGGATCGTCAACATGTCTGAAGCTGATATTAGCAGATTATATCGTCATGATATTTTCTATGAAGATCAAGATGCATGACAAGCTTTAAAGTTTCAGCGAGTAGCGTGTTTTTGCTACTACAGGGGTATACATTCGGGCAGTTCGTGGTCCGAACAACACTGATGGAAGATTAGAAGACCAAAGACGAGTAACAGACAAGGGGGAGTTTGTTGATGCATTTTTAGTGTCTGTAACTAGTCTTGTTTAACGATGTATTTTGTATGGTCTTTTATTAATTATCGAGTCTGTATGTTATGTTGACCAAGTCAGATATCCTCCTATCTACTTGTGTACAACTTATTTGTCTCTTTTGATATGTAAAGTATTATTAACAATGCATGTTGCATTAAAGGGTAGAATGGTCATTATTAAGTTTATATGTTGCTGATTGTTGCTGTCTGTTTACAGAAACAAACACAACAGTTGCAGTCCACGACGAAACAGGTCTGTTTCGTCGTAACACATCATGACGAAACAGACCAATGTTCTTAATCCTGTTTCGTTGAAGGTCATGACGAATCAGACCTTGATTCGTCATGTACTGGGCTGTTCCAGGCCCAATGTCTGGCCCATGTTCAGATTCGTCAAACACTTTGTGTGTTTCGTCGATATCTTTGGCCCAGGGACTATATAAACAGCATCTTGTGTTCATTTGAACTAGAGATGAGATATTGACCATAGTAACAAAACTCTGCCGAAATTCTGTCTGAACTGTGTTTGTATCAGTTGTAATTGGTTCTCATCCCGTTAATCAATCGAGTGTGTATCATTGATTAATCCGTTGTTATTATTGCTTTATATGTTTGATTTGGCATAGTTACGTGGATTCCGCACACGTAACCGTTTTACTATAAACAAGTGATTCGGTTCGTAATCGATCCTCAGATTTCGGGACCTACATTGTAAAATCACGATTCTTTTACATTTTGTAATTAAATATCATTTTTAATTAGTAGGAAAAAAATTAAAAAAAAAATCCTACTTCACTTTGTACGTTAAGGGTATTTTACACTTATGTCCAATTCGCTTTTTTAGACTTCTAATTTTTTTACAAATTATTTGATTTCATTTGATTTTGTAGTTGGTTTATTTTTGGAGAATTGGACATAAGTGTAAAATACCCTTTCAAGTTTTGTGAAAGAGAATTGGGAAACAAATTTTACAATTTTTTTACCATATTGTTTAATATTTATGATATTCAAGTTTTGTGAATGAGAAGGGCGAGTTGAACACGTTTCTTTGATGTATAATTTAATAATGTTGGATACAGTCACATGTTATCACATTCAATGTTGAAAGTGACAACATAATGTTGAAATGGTCACAAGTGGATGAAAGAGTCCAAGAACAGCCTAGAATAATCACCACAAATTAAGTCCAAGTAGATTAGAATAATCATGAAGGATCATGCTGGAACCTATGGATGGTTCTTCTAAGAACTCTCGAGAAAATGTGATCCGTGCTAAGGAATAGTCTAGATATTGAATATTCCAGGACTGACGATGCCCATAAGCGAGTTGAAATCACGAATGCCATAGTGGACTAGATGATCTGGTGATCGTATGTGGCGAATTTGTTAGGCGACTCGAGAATGCTATCAACATACATAGTTGAATCTTAAAATGCGAGCTCGATGACGTGAAGAAAATAGCCATGACTCATGAGCAGGATTGTGAAGTTACAAAATAAAGTGCAGTATGAGGTATACGTTTGTTTTTCCAGAAGACGCCTTAAAGACTTCGAAGCTGATGTGTGCCTGTGTAAAAATAAGGTAGTTACATTTCTATTTGATTACCTTGTCTGATTTTTATTTTTATATTTATTTTATATTATTTTTTTTCGGCTTCAAATTTCCATTTTCATTCCAATCATCAGGACAAATTACATAAGGATAGCAGGTAGACGAGCAACAATCTGCGCCGCCATCCCTTTCTGAATAGAAAACCCTAATCTAGTAAAAACAAAGCCTCGCCCCAGAAACGAACTGCCTCTGGCGCCAAGGAGCCGAACGTGTCAAACACTAGGGGGACAAAGGCATGCTGATTATCCTCACAAGCTTTCGCGTGCATTTCCACCTTCTTCGACTCTGCTTTCGGTGCCGCTTGCCCCGCCACAAACTCATTTTCCCGGAACACGGCTAGGGGGACACACCTGTGAGATCGACACAAGCATGTTTCCCGCCCTCCCAACCAAAAACTAGCACGTCAGCGGGCGTAGGGTGGATCTCCCCTCCGACGGGTCTGTAAGAAAATTAATTGGTGCCTCTTTCTTTGCCGAGATCCCTGCTCGTCTGAGAATATCAATTAACGCGTCTCGAACAAAGTCATGATGATTTTTATTATTTTTATATTTTGTAACTAGAAATCAGAAAATTTAAAAATTAATTTGTTCTCTAGGAAATTTAAATTTTTTTCTTAAAGGAGTCTATTGGTAATATCAAATGTCATTTTGTAAGCAAAACATAAAGGAGTGCGTGGTAAAATCCTTCCGTATAGTTGCGGTCGGTATTCCATCGAAAAGACCACTGTGGATATATAACCTTTCACATGTTATCGTTTATCCGTCAGTCTACTGTCACAAATGAGATTACACAAAAAAGTAACGTACGTGGTTGAATCTACGACAATTGATTCAATTACTTGATAAAAGAACATGTGATTTAAATTTCTTGTGGAGAATCTGATGATGATTCCTGATGGAACCACACACACTTTCAAGGATTAAATTTTTTATAAGATTTTATATCAGTCTTCTCAGACCTCATTTACTTTGTACTTGCGACAAATATGCCATCGAAGAACCGTCAAAATTCTGAAGATAAAATTTTAGATAAGACTTCTCGTCACTAATCTGTCGGTGATCCATCAATTATGGTTGTCGATAATCCTTTGGTGAAGTAATTAACTATTGACGTCTATTTTCCCAATGTACCCGTTCTACTTTTACCGAGAGTCAACGGACGATTAAGTCCTTTAATAATCCGTCACGACAAAGTAATAAATAAAACTATTTTAGTGTATTTTAGGAAATATAAAATAACTTATTCTTTTTTTTTTTTACATGTGAACTTCACAACAGACGGCTAATTCACACCCGCTAGACGCAGGCTCGCCACCACTCATTACTAGGACTATGTTGTCTTAACCGGGCCCACGCCTGGTCGAGAGGGGCGTTATGCTGTCCCCCGAGAAAATTTCCAGCCTCCTGTCACATGACAGGAGTTGCACCCTCCACAAGAGACGACCCTATGGAGTAAATGCACTGTAGTAGAAAACCCGGGTGTGATCAAGAGTCGAACCTGAGTCCTTCCCCATTATTTCCAATGCATCAACCAGTTGGGCTGGAATCTTATTCTTCTTTAGTTGAAATTTATTTCACCAATTAATTACGTCCACAGATTAGTTAGTATATGATCTACTGATTGGCTGTAGTTAGTCAAATTCTACACGTGCAAGAAAAGAAAATAAGAAGCAAATTTAGTCTAAAGTAGCTATAGTCATCAATGTGGTAGTTGAGGAAATACTACGGTGTTTACCATTAAAAGTTGGAAAGAAATGTTAAGAACACTTGGCAAACTACGTAGTCAATATATAGCTAGCAAAATATATTCCCACCGCTCAAAAACAAACAATTTAAGGTTATTCATCCTTAGCATAAATGATGAATGTTGTGCTTCTTATTTCTTATTTCTTTTTGGGATTCTTGGCCATTTCTACTTTGGTTCTTATATTCTTCTGGAAAGATTATTATTTTATCTACAATCATCGTCTCCTCTTTGTCATTGGTAATTTCAGATCAAATTCTTAACACAAGTATATTTGTACCACAATATAGTTGTATGCATGTACATTTGTTTGATACATACCAAATGTTTATATGTATGTGCTCTCTAATATAGGTTTGGAGTTTAGTCGTTGTCTGACGGACTACGCAGTTATAAGTGTGCTGATATGGTATTTTACAAATTACGGAGATGATCTTGTCATGTCGGCAATTTGGACCAATATCCAAGATTCACTATCATCGCTGCTGGTGATATTTATGGCTCATGCAGCTAACTCGTATGTTGGAAGATTTTACACTCTCTTGTTTTCGAACACTGCCTATATCTGCGTAAGCATATCTATTACCTGTCTTAACTACAGATTTTTGAGCTTCGTTTGGTTTAAATTTTACACCCCTTCCAAATTATGTTTGTTTGCTTTTTTAAATAACCATACAACTCTTGAATATACTACATTTTTTACCATCTAAATGTTTGATGTAGTTTTTCTTTATAATAAATTAAGAGTAAATTACAAGTTTTATCATTTATATTTATATCAAAACTCAGGCGGTGTCTTTTACCTTTAAAATTGACGGATTTTTTACTTAATGTTTCAAAATCTTACACGGTTTGTCCTTTACCACTAACCCAGTAAAATTTTAACGTTAACCCAGTTAAATTTTAACGTTAAATAAGGTCACATGGATGTTAGCGGAAGCCGTTATCATTGTCGCAGCGGAAATTATACTCATATCTCTCACTTAATCACTCGAATCAGATTGCATATTCATAAGAAATAGTGGACAATTGATAAATAATAAGAATTGTCTTTGTACCGAAATTAGTTTGTCGGTTAATACATATATATACATATGAGGATGACGGTTGTAGGAATTGGCGGGAAAAACCGTTACATGAAACGGTGCCACCAATTTGTTAATAGTCATCTTGGTTCGATAATTAGTTACGTAATAAACTAAAACATCCTAATAAATATAATAATTAAGTTTACTATTCCAATACACTCCCCTAAACTTAATTAGGTCTTGAAGACTTCTTGAGCACACTTCGGTTGGCTTCTTCCGGTGCTTTTGCTGCCTGCTTGAAATCGAGTCGTCGTCTTTTATGCAACTTCTTCATTCCCAGCCAATCACTACCTGCAAACAGAGCATATTGTGTAGACATGGAATCTTCATTCACTGGTGCTTCACTATCACTTTTACTTCTGTCTTGATTATGTCTTGATTAACAGTGGATGGTCTTTTATTGTCATGGATTGCTTCCCTTGCTATAACTTTCTCTTGTACAGACTTGAACTTGTAATAATATTGGAGAACATCCAGATACATTGCAAACACAATTCTCATAAGTTCACCATCTCTTTTCACAATCATGTTCAAATCAAGTAAATCGATTTTCCTGTTATCCTCTGAGTAAGGAGGAACTGGTCTTGTATTGATTCCCAGTTTTTGTCTTAAAAACCATTCTATCATTTCTTCGAATTTGACTTCTAATTCATGTTTGAATTTAAAAACGTATTCAACAACTTCTAATTTGTCTAACAGGGACATACAGTCTAAAAAATCTTGAAATTGCATTGATCGAATTCCCATAACATCATGATTCAGTTCCATTGAAGACATCTTCAGATTATCGAAATAATTATTCAAGTAATCTTCCGTATGAACTTCATGTACAGAGCCTACATACTTTTCTTTAATGTATCTGTGATGAATCGTGCATCCCGGTCGTCGATAGCAATAACGTATTTGTCTTTATTGTTTTCTCCCGTGCGTTTTCCAGAAATTTGCATGATCCGGATTGCTAAATTCCCATTTCATTGCTAATAGTCCATCTGTCGTGTAAAATCCTTCTTCTGTCACTAAAGCCTTCCTTTCTTTGTCGCTAAAGTCTATCACTGAATCTCTATTTCTTCTCTGTCGATGCATGAATACATTCTCCAAAACAGGGACTTGCAATTCATGAATGTTTTCTTTAGTTTCTTGTTCTCTAATTCTTGATTTGATCTTGTTCTTCAAAAATAACACCAACCTTCCTTTCTTTGTCATACTTCTAGAATTTCTTAAAAAATGAATCTTTGTATAAAGTTTCATATCTTCTTTGAAAAACAGAGTATCAAGTCTCCTGTTGTTTAATTCGTTTACCGTTGCCGGTGAGCGATTTCGGTTGTATTGGTCTTCTGATTCCTGTAAGTGGTATGGAATCCTTTGCGTCCGATTGTTTTCTTGGTCTTCATAATCATCGTTGTAATTCCTAATTTTTCTTTTGTGATGTCTTCGGTTATCTACCGATTTCTCGATCGTTGCCTTATCCTTGTCGTCTTTTCTATTGTAACAGCAGTCCTCGTCTTGTTGTATCTTATCCTTTTTGTTCAAAACATCTTCACAGGCCATCTCATCTCTTTCGGGATCGTCTTCTTTTTTGTCCTATTTCTCGAATTCAATTTCTTGTATCATTGAATTCACTTCTTTCTGTACTATTATTACTCCGCCTTTAGCTCCGTTATCTTCGAGACGTCCCGATTCGTATTCCAGTAATGCAATTTTGTATTGCAATTCCATTAACGCAG
The DNA here is from genome assembly GCA_030545235.1 of Helianthus tuberosus. NCBI lineage: Eukaryota > Viridiplantae > Streptophyta > Magnoliopsida > Asterales > Asteraceae > Helianthus > Helianthus tuberosus. The sequence goes on from CM060409.1 coordinate 156,596,737, forward strand.
TCTCTTGTTTCATGATTGCAATCGCGCGTAATCGCGGACTTATATGATCTAAATCGCTATTTGTTTCTCGCCTCTTCCCGTGTTTGTTTTTCATCTTCTTCATCTGTATCTTCCCAGGATCGTGTAATTCTGATCCTAATTCTTCGTTTTCTAACCATGGGCTCTGATACCACATGTTAGCGGAAGCCGTTATCATCGTCGCATATACTCAAATCTCTCACATAATCACTCGAATCAGATTGAATATTCATAAGAAAAGTGGAGAATTGATAAATAATAAGAATTGTCTTTGTACCGAAATTAGTTTGTCGGTTAATACATATATATGAGGATGACGGTTGTAGGAATTGGCGGGAATAACCGTTACATGAAACGGTGCCACCAATTCGTTAATAGTCATCTCGGTTCGATAATTAGTTACGTAATATACTAAAACATCCTAGTAAATATAATAATTAAGTTTACTATTCCAATAATGGACCCGATATGAAGCTAAATTTGTCTTTTTTACCTTTTTAATACAAAAATTAAAAACAAAAAAAAATAATATAAAACTCTATTTATTACCTCTCTCTCTCTCTCTCTCTCAATATCTTTCTCTATAAGATGACTTCTACCACCACCACCACAAGCACCACCTGCCACCACCTTCTACCACCCTCCTGTCACCCACAAACACCACTTTCTACCACCCACCTGCAACCACAACCTACAACCACCACCACACGAGATTACCCACCTGCAACCCACTCCACTACCACCTAACTTAGCCACCGCTACAGTTCAGATCGGCGAAAAAACCTCAACCCTAACCACCATCATCGTTCCGATCTGCGAAGCTAGAGTTTTTTTATGGCAGCGATATTATGGAGGCCGACGGTGCTACACGAGTGGTGCAAGAGTGGTGGTGATGCAGTGTTCTGATGATGCAGGAGTGCCAGAGAAGAAGATGGTGGTGGTGTGCTCTGATGACGGTGGTGCAGTAGTGTTGGCGGTGGTTGTGGCCGGAATGGTTGTTTCCTAGAGAGAGAGAGAATAGAGTGTGTGTTTATAGAGAGAGATATATATTTTATAAAGATAATGTTTGTAGGTCCCTCGGAGGTTGAGGTTACACCTATTCCTTGTTATGTCTAACACACTAGCAAGTGCGGAAACCAAGCTAGCATGCAAACCGAGATAGCACAAGCACAAACACAACACACAATCTTCAACGATTAACACCACTTGTATTAATGCGTATGAAAGGTTCGGTTACAATGCAATGTTTACAAATCAGTTTTGCAAACTCTCTCAGTGTGTGTGTTCTTTCTCTCTCTCTCTGTGTCTGTCTTTCTATCTGTCTACCTGTCTAAGTGAACACAACACATGGGTATTTATACCCAACACAGATCGTCTGGTCGAAGGATCAGACAGACTGATCGTAAGATCATCTGTCGACTAGAAACCCATCGAAGGATCACATATACCTCGAAGGATGATATCCTTCGTGGTCTATCCTTCGAAGGTCATCTTTCGAGCTCATCGAAGGATATAAACAATCCTTCGATGACACATCCTTCGACACAGACATGTTACAAACAAAGTGTTGACTGTTTGTCCAAGTCAAACCAGGAGGATGGTTGACTTGGTCAAACTTACAAGACTAACAAAGACACCGTTTCGTATCATGACAAAATACAGACAAAGTACAGACACAAGTGCACCAACAAACTCCCCCTTGGCTGTAGCTTTGTCTCGATCTTTGTCTCGATCTTAATACTTGTAGGTCCCTCGTGTCTTCAAGTCTTTGACGTCCTTTCAAGTCTTCAATGTCGGAGGATCTTTAAAGTCTTCACGTCTTGAAAGCAGAAAGTGTATCAACAAACTCCCCGTTTCATGTAGGAAGTGTGTTGATAAACTCCCCCTTAACATAAGCTCCCCCTTGAGTTATGCTCGTGAAATACTCGTTCTTTATGAATTGAGATCCTTGTGGTGTTGATGATGGTCAGCGGCAACTCGATCATCTTCATCATTTGAGTGCCTTCACGTCGTGTCTTCATTCCGAAGCTTGTCATCGACCATGTTCTCCTTGCCTTTAGAATCTGCACATGCAAGAAATCTAAACGCGTAATGAGAACAACTGCCTGGAATAGAATAAGCAAACGACACACATGTGACCATTGTTCAAACAAACACCGTCCGACAGTTTGAAAGTTTAATGTATTTTATCAATTTCAGATTTTAACTTTCAACACTTGCAAATTTCAACCGTTTATGAAGATTCAGTCGTTTCGGTTTTCAATCAGGTTTCAGGTAACGAAGACTTGAGATCCAACATCGTACGATCGAAAATAAGATAGAAATAAAATCCTTTTGGCTTTTATAAAGTTTATACTAAAACACACCTAAAATCTTTTTGGTATTTTTGAATATTTCAAATGTAAAGACTGAAAGCAGTAAATAAATATATACAAAGATGCGAAAAATGAAAGCATTAAATAAATATTTACAGACATTCTTTTTGCGAGTTTCGAGGGTAAGAGAATCATATCAGTGTACGGTCATGCCAAAACGCTCTTGTTGTTCAATTAGTTAACATTAAGATAAGCATCCTATAACAATTATCGGTATTGTTGTCCACATAAGCTCAACTTATCAGATGTAATCATGGCTAAGGGATACGTTAAGGTATGATTTATACTTACCGACCGGTGTTCATCCACATCACGACACATTCCCGTATCAAGGTATGCACGAGGGTTCATCTTACCGGTGAGTATACCGATTATCATCTGTTTGACCGTATATGATGTGAGATTCTCACTTATTTTGATTTGAAAACAAGTCCTATGTGATATAATCACTTATTGATGAGGAACTTGATTTTCATATGCATGAGGGCACAGGAGCAAGTCCGTGAACAGGTCAGTACTTTCGTGCAGCAGAGAGACGAACTTGACTCCCAGATAAATGTGATATATTATCACTTATTTGATTGGACATGTGATTGTTGATCACTTATTGAGGAGGTATGCAGTATGTACACGTATGTATAGTATCATGGAAGATCTAGACTTGCGTCCCCGTTATTTTTCGGTAAAAGATACAACCATGATACCCAGATGATAAGCAGCATAAAGACCGAATATCTCAGAACCTCGGCAATCTCTCAAACGAAATTTCGGTACTAAGACCATATGCCAATGAATGGTTCCCACCTGGTCTTCAGTCGATTTAAGTTTATATCACCCTGCACACTTTAAAATGATTGTGAGCCTACCGATACATCTTATATAGAGCTGCTTATCATTTTTCAGTTTAGGTTTAAAGAGGTTTAGACGGACCACTGATGTACTATCATTTTCTCTTTTGCTCGCCAGGAAACTCATTTTTGTTTTTCTATGTTTTTGTGTTTTTGAAATTTTTCGATGTTTTTGGATTTTTCAAATTTTGGATTTACTCCCCCTAAAATCAATAAACTAACATAAATTTAAAACACAAAGGTATTTACAAAAATGATTTTCCGATGTTGGTTTTACTCTTGCTTGACCTTAACGCCGTTTACCAGTAATAAAAAGTCAAATCTTGATTTGTCAAAAGCTTTGGTAAAAAGGTCGGCACGTTGGTCATCGGTGTGGACGTAAGCAACATCGATTAGCCTTTTCTCAAAGCAATCACGTATGAAGTGATACTTAATTTTGATGTGCTTAGTCTTTGAATGCTGCACAGGATTTTTAGTGATCTGTAAGGCAGCAGAATTATCAACGTAAATAGGAGTAGTTAGGAATTCAAAACCGTAGTCACGCATTTGTTGTTGGATCCATAGGACTTGGGAGCAACAACTTGAGGCAGCAATGTATTCAGCTTCGCATGTTGATGTAGCGACGCACGTCTGCTTCTTGCACTGCCATGTGACTAGGCGATTTCCCAAAAACTGACATCCAGCCGTTGTGGATTTGCCGTCGATTTTGCATCCGCCAAAATCAGAATCACTGAATGCGATCAAGTCAATGTTATTATCCCTAGGGTACCATAGACCGGTGTCAGGGTAACCCTTCAAATAACGAAAAATCCTTTTTACAGCTGCAAGATGTGAGGCCTTCGGGTTGACTTGATATCTGGCAAGCAGGCACGTTGGGTACATTATATCTGGTCTTGATGCTGTGAGGTACATAAGAGATCCGATCATCGCGCGGTAGAATGAGGGGCTAGTAGCTTCACCCTTCAAGTCTGGAGTAATTCCGTGATTTTGTGGCAATGGGGTACCGATGGGCGTTGCATCAGACATCTGGAACCGGCTCAAGATGTCACCAACATATTTAGTCTGATGGATGAATATCCCAGACTCAGTTTGTTGCACTTGTAGGCCCAAAAAGAAAGTCATTTCCCCCATAGCACTCATCTCGAATTTATCCTGCATGATGCGCTCGAAATTCCTACACAAAACATCATTAGTAGAACCAAAAATAATATCATCAACATATACCTGTACCAGTAGAAGATCTCCATCTTGTTCTTTGATGAAAAGAGTACAATCGATAAGACCTCTGCGAAATCCATTCTCCAGCAAATAATTAGATAAGGTTGCGTACCAAGCTCGCGGTGCTTGATGAAGACCATAGAGAGCTTTGTTGAGCAACCAAACCCGATCGGGATGGATAGGATCTTCAAAACCTGGAGGCTGTTCGACGTACACCTCTTCTTCCATCACACCATGTAAGAATGCACTTTTCACGTCCATCTGGTATACCTTGAAACCTTTGAATGAGGCATAGGCCAGAAAAATCCGAATTGCTTCTAGACGTGCAACAGGTGCATATACTTCATTGTAGTCGATCCCTTCTATCTGACGAAAACCTTGAACGACTAGCCTTGCTTTGTTTCGAATAACGACTCCACGGTCATCCTTTTTGCATTTAAACACCCAACGGGTACCAATCTTCTTGTAACCAGCAGGTTTCTCTACGAGTTTCCAGACACCAAGCTTCTGGAATTGTTGTAGTTCTTCCTGCATTGCTTCAACCCAAGAGTTATCTTTCAAGGCATCTTTCCAAGTTCTTGGCTCTTCCTGTGAGACATAACACGCGAAAGACCAATCATTTTGTTGACCAGATTCTCGGATATCTGCATACAAGCCTTCATTGTTGTTGTTTCGCAACATGTTTCTTGTTTGAACGCCACTTTGTACATTTCCGATGATGTTTTGTTGAGGATGGGTATTGTGAATCCTTGTTTCTGGATTATCTTGAACTGGAATATTTGTACCCAGATTGTTGAGATTGAGATCAACAATCAATTCAAGGCCCGGAATTGACGAAGAGGATGATGCAGTAGCTTCAGCTGTTCTAGGGACATCCACTGGAGGTGTACCTTTTGAAGTACCATGTACTGCTGTTGTTGGAGCTTCTTGATCTGCATCGAGAAATTCATCATCCTCTGAAGATTCGTTCAATTCGGTAGCATCGTGAAAATCCTCATTGTCGAGAGCATTATTGTTCACCGAAGATGGTTCTTGATTGACAAGAATTGGACGAACCAACGGTGAATCTGTTGCATTGTCACTCTCGAAAAACATTCTTGCTGCAGCATTTTCTTCAACTGCTTCAACATTGATCGAATTGAAAAAGTCATCGTACTCGAACATCCAAGGCTGACCAGGACATTTGACCGGTAAAGTGTGCCTTTGTACTCTGACTTCAGACCATTCCTCGACCCTTTTAGTCTCTAGATTCCAGACTCTTAAGTTCGGGGTGGCATACCCAAGAAAGTATCCATCAATTGCTTTTGCCCCAAACTTTCCATTAGGATTGATTATTGTGCACGGAGCTCCAAACGGTTCAAGATATGACAAATCTGGTTTCCGTTTGTTAATAAGCTCAAAGCAGGTCTTGTTGTGCCTTTTGACTGTAAGGACTCGGTTCAACGTATAACATGCAGATGCCACAGCTTCAGTCCAGAATGGAATCGGCAATTGCGACTCTACCAACATAGTCCTAGCAGTCTCGATCAATGTGCGGTTCTTACGTTCAGCGACGCCATTCTGTTGAGGAGTATAAGCTGCACTAAATTCGTGAAGAATACCTTTTGAAGTGCAAAACTCCGCCATGGCATGATTTTTGAATTCAGTACCATTGTTGCTACGTATCCGCCTAACCTTCAACTTATATAGATTCTCAATCTGAATGATCAAGTTTTTGATTATACTGAAGGTTTCACTCTTATGTGCCATGAACGCCACCCAAGAAAATCTTGAATAATCATCAGTTATCACGAGGCAATATTGATCATTTCTAATGCTTTTGTGCTTGACAGGACCGAACAAATCCATGTGCAAACGTTCAAGAGGAACAGCCACCGTGTTGATTTTCTTTGTAGGGTGTCGCTTCTTCGTTTGTTTTCCTTTTTGGCACGAGACACAGACGTCTTGAAGATGGAAGTTTTTAAGAGGAACACCATTCACTAATTCATTTGATACCAAATGATTCATTTTGCGTAAGTGAATGTGACCCATTCGTCTGTGCCAAGAGATTGTGTCTTTTTCTGTGGCTTTGGAAACGAAACAAGTTGCTTGTGCAGACGTTGTGATAGCTTGGCTCATATCAAGGACATACAAATCATTTATCCTTGGAGCCGACAAGAGAATCCATTCTTTCGGAATTTTGAAGCCGGGTTTCAGCACATAACATCCATTTGCGTCAAAGTGTACTGAGAACTGCTTATCACAAATTTGAGAAACACTAAGAAGATTGTGATCAAGTTGTTGTACAAAGTTGATCTTATCAAAGCTAACAACCCCGTTGGAAATCATTCCTTCACCCGTAATATATCCGCCTTTATCTCCAGCAAAAGCAACATAACCTCCTCTAATAGATTTGACGTCGTAGAGAAGCTTCATGTCGCCTGTCATGTGCCTGGATGCCCCACTATCAACAATCCAATGACTACTGATAGTTCCTCCTGGAACACCCTGCACATGAACTCACATAATTAGTTGGAGATGGGGACCCAAGCCATTGTGGTCTTGGGTCTTCCATTTTCATCAACAACAATAACCTCTATTCTTTGATGATTCGAAAATTGTGATGGTCCCCCTGAATTTGTGGTTATTTTAGGTTTCCATGTCTGTTGAAATTTACCAGTTTGATTGTTTGCAAATTTAACTTCGTGATTGTTTGAAGTTTTTGAAAATTTTGAACTTTCTGGTTTAACTGGAACCGATTGTTTTTGAACCACTTCATTTTTAAGTGCCTTTTCAACCACATTGACTTGTTGGCGTTTCTGTTTCTTTTCCCTTTCTCTTACAAGTCGGGGATCTTGTTTTACAGAAACAGATCGCTTTTGGTGATTGCGTTCACGGGGATCATCTTCTTTGGCTTTTAATTTTTGAAGATACGGGCAATTTCTAACAATGTGCCCAATTGTACCACATTCAAAACATGATCTTCGTTCAACAAACCCCGAAGTATCATGTGATCGTCTTGCCGATGATGAACTTTGTGATCCCGAGGTACTAGGTTTTGAACTATTTGGTTCATTTCTCTTCATCACAGTTGCTTTCTTGACAAAATCTAAGTTAGATTGATTTTCAAACGTTGCGATTTTGTCCGTTCCTTTAGATCTCACAAAGTTCACATTCTTCTTCTTCTTCTGATTCGGCTTCCTTTGAATTTGAGTCGGTGTTTTACCTTTTGGTTTGGTATGATTTTGCTGTTTTTGCACTGTTGGTAATTTCTGATTTCCATATTGTTTTCGAACTTCGGCCTTTGGGATAGGAGGGCACTGGGTTACCACAATGTGTGATCCTTTCTTACACAAAAACTTACTTGTTGAATTTTCAAAGACTTTACTGATTAATAATTGATTAACATTCTTAATAGGAAAATCTTTGTCAGAATAAATTTTATCATCACCAACAAGAGTGTACAGCAAATCCACACTCTCCGACTCTTTTTCAGACGAGGACTCGATTGCAACAGTCTTAGCGGGTTTTGCAGGAGGATCACACAGAATATGATTCTCAAGAGGTATGTCCTCTTCGTTTATCACCGCATCAGACTTTGCTGAATCAGTATCATCGGATTCATCATCAGAAGAATCAGCATCCTCAATCACAACTGGAGGATCCTGATTCTGTTCAGCAGTTACAACAGTATCTGCTGACACATCTGAATCTGACGATACTTCTTTCTTGTATCCTAGTCCTGTAGCAAATTCATTAACATCTAGAGGAACAGATGGTTCAAAGTGAGTTCTATACTCCTCATCAGGCATGGCATCATAATTGTTTCTCACGGGTGGTGGACATTTCTTGTATCCAATGCATGTGACATCCCGTTTCTCTTTCTGAACGTCAATGATGTGATCCAACACATAGCTAGAGCTCAAATAACTGTCTAACTTGAGTCGGATCGCCTCACTTTCTGTTTTAACACAAGCCATTTCCTTTTGCATTACCTCAAGACGAGTTATATACAGGTTAATGTCAGTTTGTTTTCTGGAAACCATTTTTGTCAGCTCTGTTTTATCTTTCTTTAACGTTTCAATCATTGACTTAAATTCCTTTTCATGGTTTTCATAAAACATGTTGGCTTCTGTGCACTTGGAAAGATCAACGGTCAACTTTTGGTTGTGAATGAATGTCACATCATATTTCTCTTGCAAAGCCTCGTGTTTGCTTTGCAATTCACACCACTTATCATTCAATGAAGCATGTTTGTCTTGCAAGTCAAACAAACTAGCTTGTAAAGCATCATGTTTGCCTTGCGACTCAGACATGTTTGCATCCAAATCAGTGCATCTAACATGCAATTTATCACAATTATCACAAATAGCAGCAGTGGGTTCATCGACACATACCTGACTTGATGAACTGTCGACATTAGCCATAAAGGCTGAATGGAGAGAAGACGAAGAATAAGCAGCTTGATCCACCAAAATAGATCTTCTTTGAATTCCTGCTGCAGCTTCTTCCAATAGCTCATCAATATCTGCATTAACTGACGCACTTGATGTGTCATCTTCCTGATCATTCCCTGAACTCGAGGACTCTTCATCTGAACCTCCACTGTAACCGGAGCTGTCTTCATCTTCAGAAGATTCACCACCATTGGTGGAAGATTCTCCACCACTGGCGTGTTTAAGATCCTTGACAACTTCAGCAAAGCAAGCTGTTCCATTTGGAGCATCATTTCCCAACTGGATTGACCAATCACAACCTTCATCTACTTGAACCACAAGTGCCTGGTTGGCATTAGATGGTCCTGCTTGACTCTGGTTGTTGACAGGCACCAGTGTGCGCTCGTTGTTCCTTACTTGGTTCTGATTTGCCCTGTTGCCTTGACCTCTGAAAGGATTTTGGTTCCCATGTTGAGATGGCCTCGTACATTCACGCTTGAAATGACCACGTTCACCACAATTGAAACACTTAACAGCCTGCTTATCAAACCCATACTTGGTGTCTTTCTTGCTCTCCAAGCTGGTTCTGCCTGTTCTTTCCATGAAATCCTTTGCTCGCCTAACAGCACTGGAAAAGGCCCACTTGATGTCCATCATCTCCATCTCCTCTTTATCAATCTGCTGATAGTCTTCTTGTGTCAGATTAATATTACCAATCTGACCTTCCACTAATCCACAGTATGCGCTCACCAAAGTGTTTAGCAGCTCCATGTGTTCATTTGCTACTTCCACACTGACTTTAGAAAAGCTTGAGGTGTCGAGCCGTACTGTATTTGGCTTTGATTGTTGACCAGCAGATGATGTGCTTCCATAACACGCTTGCTGTTGAGGAGGAAGTGGATTCCTATACATGTCTGTTGGTACGGTAGATTGAGGAGGTAGTGGATTCCCATACATGTCTGTTGGACCGGTAGATCGAACAGGTAATGGATTTCCGAACATATCAGTTGCTCTGATAGGTCGTTGGCTTTGCTGTTGTGGTGCTGGTTGAGGAACTGGATCAAGCGGATTTCCATACATGTCTGTTGCAGGAGGCTTGACCGGAACTTGGATAGTGTTGCCATACATGTCAGTGCTAGACACAAACGCTGTTTGAATTTGAGCGTGTGATGAAGGCTTTGTAGAAGTGCTAGAAGTTCCATAATACATTTCAGGATTCTGTGGCACGGGAACTCTTTTCGCCTTGAGAGTTTCTTCCTGATTCTTGTTTTCCAGGAGTTGAACAAAGTCGTTGAAGCTTGTTGTAGCTAAAGTACCATTGTACTTCATGATTTCCAAGAAAGTATTCCATTGAGGTGGCAACGCATCTGCAAACCTTTTTACAATCTCTGCAGAAGTTGTAACAACCCCAAAATTTGCCAATTCAGTCAGCAAATGATTAAATCGACTTGTCAAATCACCTAACGACTCATTCTCCATACAGGTAAAACCATCAAACTCTTTCTTTAGCAGGTCTTTTCTCAATTGACGTGTCGCTTCATTTCCTACGCCCCTTGTCTTCAACGCGTCCCACAACCTCTTTGTCGTCTTGTAACTGACAAATTGATGATAAATATCTTTACTTAACGCCTGAGTAAGAATGGCATATGCCTTCTTTTCCAAATCATAGACCTTCTTCTGATCTTCCGTAAGATCTGCAAACGTAGCAGCAGATGATGCGGCAACCTCTATTGTTTGATCAAAATCTGTGATGAACCGCAACCACAATTATGTATTTTGACCAAGAACGTATGTATGAAATCTATCAATCCATCATGGATATTCGTATAAGTGCATCAACTTTGGAGGCCGATTCAAACTTCCGGTTTCGCTCTCGCTTAAGAGAATGCTTTGAATACTTGGAGTTTGATTTGATACGAATGCCCATTGACCGGTAGAAGTTGCATTAGAAGATACCGGTGCGGGAGACGGAGTACCAAAATACATGTCTGTATTTACCGGAGTATTTCATCTTGGATTCATTTTTGATCAAAAATAATAAAACCTGAAAATCACAAACTTGTTAAACAAAAACAGACTAAGTTCGAAAGATCAACACTTGTTCGAAGGATCAACAGTGTTCGAAAGATTACTGTTGAGTTTCGAACAATGATTTCGAAAGACTCCCCAATCGAAGGATCCTTGTCTTTCGAAAAAGAGCAGTAAAACGAAAGATGTATGCTTCGAAAAGATTCCTTGGAACGAAGGATAAGTCACCAACTTCGAAGGATGATTATCTATCGAACCTCCCTTGATCGAAAGATGATCTTTCGACTTCGAAGGATATCTTTCGAACTGCCCTGACACAGTTGACAAATGAGACTGGTTGGTGAAAAAGTTGATGGGTTGGTAGAAACTTTCGGCAGAAGGTATGTTCAGACCATACTTTCTACCAAAGCAGATTTTGAACCAATAAAATATTACCGAAAATCGAAGAAACAACCCAAAAACCGGTCACCGGAGTAGCCGGAATTTTGACCGGAAATTACCAAACACCTCAAAAACAAGTTTTTAAGTTACCCAACCCGTCATGCAACACACCCGGTTAGTTTAGAACACGTTTTAACGTAAAGATAAGCGAGAAAAACAGTAAAAACGGCTGCAAAAACCAAGTGAGTTTTGTCCAAACACTCCAAAGTCTAGTAAAAACTCGGTTTTTAACAAGGAAAAGAGCCACGGCTCTGATACCACTTGTAGGTCCCTCGGAGGTTGAGGTTAAACCTATTCCTTGTTATGTCTAACACACTAGCAAGTGCGGAAACCAAGCTAGCATGCAAACCGAGATAGCACAAGCACAAACACAACACACAATCTTCAACGATTAACACCACTTGTATTAATGCGTATGAAAGGTTCGGTTACAATGCAATGTTTACAAATCAGTTTTGCAAACTCTCTCAGTGTGTGTGTTCTCTCTCTCTCTCTGTGTCTGTCTTTCTATCTGTCTACCTGTCTAAGTGAACACAACACATGGGTATTTATACCCAACACAGATCGTCTGGTCGAAGGATCAGACAGACTGATCGTAAGATCATCTGTCGACCAGAAACCCATCGAAGGATCACATATACCTCGAAGGATGATATCCTTCGTGGTCTATCCTTCGAAGGTCATCTTTCGAGCTCATCGAAGGATATAAACAATCCTTCGATGACACATCCTTCGACACAGACATGTTACAAACAAAGTGTTGACTGTTTGTCCAAGTCAAACCAGGAGGATGGTTGACTTGGTCAAACTTACAAGACTAACAAAGACACCGTTTCGTATCATGACAAAATACAGACAAAGTACAGACACAAGTGCACCAACAATGTTAGTTTTCTAATTTTTTTATTTATTAAAAATATATTTAAATAAATGGGTAGAAAGACTAAACTACCCATGTTTGACGAGATTTAACTAACGAGGAAAATGAACTAGGTTAGGGGCAAACGAAAAACCGTGTAAGATTTTGAAAAATTAAGTACTAAACTCGTCAATTTTAAAGAAAAGAACATCGTCTGAAATTTGTTATAAACATAAAGGACAAAACTTATAATTTACATATAAATTAATGATGTTAGATGTTATTTATATTGGAGTATTTTTTATACTACTTAAAAAGCATTATTAAAATATGTAGGATTCAGATTTACTAATTAGTTGTGATATATAGACGTTTTAAGCTCATTTCGTATAAACATTGTATGGGAAATCAGGATATTGAAAAAAACTACAGCAAATATTAGGAAGCCATCAAGAAAACAAACAAGAAAACTAGCATCGCACCATTATATTGGTCTGTATCTTCCTCCTCACCACCACCATGATATTAAAAAGCTCTAACTATTGGCATACCCAAGGTGACTATTTGCACAATTTAGGGTTTATATACGTTGCGTATAGGTCAATACGCAGCGTATAGGGTTGTATAAAAATCAGTGTCTGACTGATGTCAATTCTGGTCTGGCTGCTCTTATACGAAACTATGCGGCGTATATAAGTGTTTTTTTAGAAACATTTATACAATATTAATCGTTTTAGCAAAGTTTTAGAAAAAAAAAATAAGTTTTCTATTTTAAATAAATAAAAAAGTAAGTATTTCTTAAAAACTTTTTTATACAACATTAAGTGTGATATTGTATCGTGTAGGTGTAGTATCGTATAGTATAGTATAGTATAGTATAGTATAGGTCCCGTATAAGTCTCATATAGAACTATAGATGTAGTATGATAGGCATATACAACACCTATAAGGGACTTATACGAGACTTATAGTACACTATCTGACACGATACCACACCATACGATACGATATAACACCCGTATAGACCTATAGGTGTAGTATAGTCCCGTATAGGACTATAGGTGTGGTTTAGATCATGTGTAGGCCTATAGGCATATACAAGATCTATAGGTGTAGTATAGTCCCGTATAGGACTATATGTGTGGTTTAGATCATGTGTAGGCCTATAGGCATATACAAGATCTATAGGGAACCTATACGAGACTTATATTATACACTATACGATACGATGCGATACGAGAAAATAGGATACCATACAACACCCATATAAGCTTACAAATGTAGTATAGGTCCCTTATAGGCCTATAGGTGTGGTTTAGGTACCGTATAGTCTTATAGGCACATACAAAATCTTTAGGGAACCTATACGATACTTATACTATACACTATATGATATGATATTATACGATACGATACGATACAATACAATACTATAGGATACAATACAAGACTCGTATAGGCCTATAGGTCTAGTATAGGTCCAGTATAGGCCTATAGGCATATACAAGACCCATACGAGACTTGTATTATACACTATACGATACGATACCATACTACATCTATAGGCCTATACGATACGATATGATACTTATACTATACGATACGATACGATACCATACTACATCTATAGGCCTATACGAGGTTTATACCAGACTTATACTATACGATATGATACATAAAAATGTGGTTTTTTAATTACTTAGTATGGACCTATACGCGGCGTATATAAAGGGACAAATTCCCACATTATATCAAAGATTCTCTTGGAAATTGAAAAAGGTGGCAATACGCCGCGTATAGACGTATACACGATGTATATAAAGCTAGGGTTTGGTGTACAAATAAGCATTTTGGTGTGCAAATATGTACACCCATAAAAATTCCTACTATTTTGCACACGTTGAAACCATACAATAAGAATTTATTTTATCTCTATTAATTTTAGATGAATTGGGTTTAATTAGACCATTATATACAAGTCTTTCCTTACAGGGCTTGATGCTTTTGTGGTTGTTCAATCCATATGATGTGAAATGGCTTGTGATGATCTCACTAGTTCTCTTATCTATTGGAACATCTGGAGCCAATATTCTACAAGATGTACTAAAAGATTTGGTGAATGACATTGATAAATCACAAGATCAGAATAAAGCACGATCTCTTGCACGTGCAGCAATCTGGTCACGCATTGCATGCGTGTCTGGTGTCATGTCAGCAATTCTATGGGTTGCCAATGATGCTGTTGGTGGGGTCCATCCATCTTGGCGAAGTACATTCTTGATTTGCTTGATCACAATGACAGCGACTTCCATTATTTTCTGTGCGGGTCATAATATCTATCATCAGGGTGAGTTGACGAAAAGACCAGCTGAGGTCTTCTTTAGAGTGTTCTTTGCGCGTGTTAAGAAGCTGCTCAAGTGCAATTTGCGGTAATTATATATTCACTTCACTCTTTCTGATCTGATTATAAGTCCATTCATTGGATTGTTAATGGCCGCTTGGTTCATAGTGGTTAATGGAAAAGAAATACCAGTTATTAGTAGGGTAATTACAAATTTTCGTTAGCCATAACTCATAGAAAAAAGAAAAAAAAAACAAGCACCTTTATCATTTTTGTGCCACCATCAGTTATTAGTAGGGCAATTACAAATTTTAGTTAGCCATAACTCATAGAAGTATGTGTAATAATCTGGCCACATATATACCCAAACTTGAGATGCAATGAAAACAAATTATCATTTGTTTAAACCAATAAAGTAAAGAAATCCGGGGAATGATTGATATCTTTCCACAAAAAAAGTACTCACACTTTTATGTGTTGTATATCTTTATCAACTATACAGATTTCACTATGATTTTCTGTTCATAAATACATCATCTAAACTAGTTGAAAATTTCTGACTTCGAGTGATAGTTTTCGTTGTGTCACAAGCGGGGATTTTCTCGTGGTAGTTACTATACAACTGGCTACAATCACTTTTTACATTAACAGGAATCTGAATGGCCACATACTTTGTCATTAGGTGTTTCCTGAAAGATTCAAGAGAAGATGGATCCCCAAAGAATTTG
This sequence comes from Helianthus tuberosus, assembly GCA_030545235.1. Lineage (NCBI taxonomy): Eukaryota > Viridiplantae > Streptophyta > Magnoliopsida > Asterales > Asteraceae > Helianthus > Helianthus tuberosus. The sequence goes on from CM060409.1 coordinate 156,612,008, forward strand.
GAAATGAAAAAGATAGAAGGTGAAGGGATTTCTCAAAAAAGACCGATACAAGACTTAGATACTGAAGGTGTGGAAGTTAGAGGGACAACTTTTTATCAAGAAGATATGGTGGTAGTGAAGAGTCTTTTAAGAATGTTTCCCATGTGGGGAATGTTTTTGGTGGTGTCCATAATATCAGCAACTGGGTTTACTTTCTTTCTTCAGCAATACAGCAACCTATATTTGAGCGACAAAATACCAGTACAGATCTACAACATTGTTCAAGATTTCTCAAGATTTTCTATCCCGTTTTTGTATCGCTGGATTTGTGGTTTACGTAAAGCCGAGAAGGTCAAAATTGGTATCGGAATGTTTTGTGGAATCATTAGTTGTATATTCGCTTGGCAACTAGAGGTTCACAGGTTAAAAAAAGTTAATCAGGAGGATGATATTACTTCCATAAGTTTTCTTTGGCTAGTGCCTCAATTCTGTGTGCTTGGGTGCATGGAAGGACTTACTAAGGATGGGCTGTTAAATTTCTACAGGTCACAAATGAAAGAAGAACCCCTACTTGCAAGTTATGGGGAAGAATATATTGAAATTGTGATGGGCTTGGGAAAGCTAATTAACATTCTTCTAATCTTAGTATTTGATAGCCAATCAGGATGGTTTGGGGACACTATCAATGAGAGTCACCTAGACAAGTATTATTTGGTTTTGGTATGTGTTTGCTCAGCAAACTTCATATTATATTGCTTTATTGCTACACATTTTTATAAGGACCTAGAGCTGGCTGATGACAATCAGAAACCAGATGATCAAGCCTTGGCTGGCAATGATCAGAAACATGGTAATCTGGCTAATGATGATCAGAAGCAAGATAAACATGTTTTGGCTAGTGAATGTGGTTTGATCTCAAGGCTAGTGAATATTGTTCGATCATTTAATGTCTAAGGACTAATAGTTAAAATTAGTTTTATTTATGGAGTTTTATTTAATTAGGAGTAATTGCCAATTGCCACGCTGATGTTTGGCCCAAAATGGCAGAGGGACTAAAATGGCAATTTACTTTTTATTTAAATTAGAAGTTGAGTAGAATTATGTTTTCTTGTTCTCCATGTAGTTTACCTATATAAAGGGTGCTAGGGTTATTTGTTTTCATCCTTGTAATTCTTCTTTGATTAATAGAAAAGAGTTGAAGAGGTTGTACAAATGATTTTGTGTTTTCTTTTGATATCTGGTTGTTTGATTCAACAAGTGGTATCAGAGCCTAAACGATCTTAGGCTTGCTCGTTAGCATCTTTCCCATTTGTTTCTTAGGAACGGATAATCCGATCAAAGCAAGAAGAAACGATGGCAGAATTTCAAGTAGTCAGAGGAGTCAAGAAGTTGAATAACACCAACTGCAAGACATGGATGACTTGCATTAAGTCTTACAAATTATCCTTTGGTGAAGTAATTGTTGACGTCCATTTTGCCCATGTACTAGTTACAAAGGGTCCATGAACGATTACGTCCTTGATCTGCGGTGCACCACAAAGGAAAAAAATATAACTATATTAGGTTATTTTAGGAAATATAAAATTAATCTTATTCAAGTCTCTAGTTAAAATTTATTTTCCAAAGCTTAATTACGTTCACAAATTAGTATGATCAACTAATTGCTTGTAATTAGACAAAGTCTACACGTTAAGAAAAGACAACAAGAAGCAAATTTAGACTAATGGAGCTATAGTCATCGATGTGGTAGTTGAGGAAGATACTGTAAGTACATGGTGACCATTTCTTTTTTCTTCTAACGTGTAATCTAACTGGAGGTATGTGTTATTAAAATTTTAATATTCATGTTGATGGGATGGGTTCTTTAATCTAAAAAATTCATAATTCATAATTTTATTATATATTAGTTAGAATTAGATTTGCTATTTAAAAGGGGGTTACGACACAACTTGTTTTCTGTTTAATGTCAATTTTCTAAAAATTTTATGAATGAATTCCATGTTAAGAGTTTTTAAAAAATAAGTATTAGGTCCAAATAAAACTCAAAGTCAAACCGGAAGAGTTAAAAAAGCAAATGTTTACCAAAGGTAAGGGTATGTTTATGAAATCAATACGAATACATATGAACTAGCTGGTTACCCGTCCGTAGGCCTGGTATTTTAACCGCATAATGACATAATTATAAACTCTGAGAAACAATCATAAAGAATACGTAGTACATGATAATGCAAACAAAGATAATGTATATTAATGGTGTTTTGGTTTGCTTCTCATTTTCTTCTTGTTCATCTCCTTTTTGAAAAAGTTACAATCATCTAACTTTTCATTTTCTTCTTTTCAAACCAAAAAACTCATTCTCAACACATTATCCAAACACTACAAAATTATAACTATCAATCACCAACACTAAAATCCAAACAAATAATTGGTTAAGCTTGAGATCTTTTGAATGGATACTTAAAAGTTAATCGCAAACAGTTAATCGCATCCCCCTAGAATACGTCTAGAACCTGATTGGTATAATCGCATCCCTTGATCCCTTGTATGCAGCCAATCGCGAACAAACATGTCCTCAGGGACATACCCTTTCGATTAGAGGAGAAGTTGCCAACTTCCAGATTGTCAACTTTAGTCCCCATATTTTATAACTACCTTGTAACCGCCATCTAAATAACTTTAAACTAATGCATAATCAACTCTTGAACTTCTATCAAACTTTGATCACACAATTAAGGCCAACATTCACCCCCCTAATTGTTGATCCAAGTTTAATTCTTGAACTTTGCATGCTTCTTCCTGGGCAAACTTTAATCCTGGTGTCATGCGTCACACACTACACCAAAAACTTTGCGGCCTCATCCATGTCTACATATGACTGTGCAAACCATTATGTTCCCGCTATGATTCCATCAACAATCTTCAACCCTGCAAGTCCTTAGGGAATTCCGACACGAACACTGTCTCTTGCGATTGATCTTTGTGATGGCATCCTCTCTTCCTTCTCTGTATCTTTTTCTTGGGCAATCTCTGAACCCAATATTTTTAACTGTATGCGACTTCGTGATCAACTTCTTGGGAAATTTCTTAATGGGTGATTTTCACGAACTCGTGGATGGCTTCCCCAGCGCAACATTCTTCCCTTTGTTGCAGCCCCGGCCGCACTTTCCACCGCTCGTCCTTTCATCACCGAAACCGGCACCAACCGATTTTTCTTTTCCCTCAGTTGATTCTTCCGAACCGCATAACCCTTGCCTTGATTGAAGAATTGAACCCATGATCTTGATTCTTTGAGCCTTGGCTCTGATACCAATATAGATCCCAGGAGACCATGAATTCAACCCATCAATCAAGAACAAAATAACAATCGAACAAAGAACAAGAAGAAAGGGATAAACCCTAATACACAATCGTATTAATAAATGAAGAATAGAACCTGATTGTTACAAGATGCAAGATTCCAGATTACAAAAATGAAAATCCTAAACTATTTATAGACTTTAATGGGTGCGAGTGTAGAGTCGTGTCCTTTCACGAATAGTCACGTCTCTAGAATATGTGGATGAGAATGAAACTTGAAGAGGTGTGTCTTTACATCCACAAGTCGCATCCCTTGATCCCTTGTATGCAGCCAATCGCGAACAAACATGTCCTCAGGGACATACCCTTTCGATTAGAGGAGAAGTTGCCAACTTCCAGATTGTCAACTTTAGTCCCCATATTTTATAACTACCTTGTAACCGCCATCTAAATAACTTTAAACTAATGCATAATCAACTCTTGAACTTCTATCAAACTTTGATCACACAATTAAGGCCAACAATAAGCAGTTGGGGTAGTAATCGGTGATAGCTGAGACCACTGTCGGCAGCAGAAACGACTCCAACAGCCGGACAGTGGTCAAGAGCGGAGAGAACCCTTTCGGTTTCAACTTCGACTTCCAAGTTTAGGATCTCTAATCTTTTCTCATCAAAAACTTCTGGTGAGTGAAGGTAAGCTCGATCTTCTACTATTTAATCGCCTATTTGGCATTTTCATTGACAGTTCATGTTAAGTTAGGGTTTAATGATTTACTGTAATAGGGTGTCTGTCATGAGTTTGTTTCCGTTTGTTTTGGACTACGTGTGTTAATTTATGTTTGACTTTAGGTCATCCTTTCATTGTTTTATGCTAATTTTGAATTCATTTCCTTGAGTTTTTCTTATTAGTTACGAAGAAGAATGTATTCCGTGAATTTGTATGCAGTTTTCGTTTAAATAAATGACTAATAAATTATAAGAAATATAATCAATTTTTGAAAATTTATATGAGACACACCATCCATCCCACCCACTTCATCTTCTTCACCTCTACCATCTCCACCTTTAAACACCACTACAAACCTTGCTAGATTCCTCTACCATTGCCATTCCTACACCATCTCACACAACAACTAAACATAACACCCTAAAAAACTTTCAGCATCACTTTCTAAGACCAACCTCATTTGCTTTCTACTTCGTTTTGAAACAATCACAAATCCTACATAAGCTTTTCTACCTCCAAGACACAAACAAACCTATAATCAGATTGGCGGCCACTAAAAATCCATTTGTTTGACTCTCTGGTCAAACATTACAACCTGCAATTTTAAATCATTCAAATCCGATAAGATCTAATACCTGCAAATCCGATGTCAGTTGGGCGTTTCGAATGCCACCATTGGCGAAGCTTGAGATTTCCGACCGATGGGTCGAAAACGCATATACCCAAAAATTTCTATACGAAAACTACATGTTCTCCACTACTTATCGAAAAGTTTGGGGGGTCGGTCGTCCCTTCCTGTCACGGCCCCCGACCCGGTTTGACCTAGTTCAGGAGCCGCGGGACAGAAAATCCCGTGGTATTTATTTTAATTGAGTTAACAGCGGAAGTTTTCTTCAGGATCTTTTTTAAAACTGCAAATTTCCCGATTATTTTATTTCACAACTCGGGATAAAACCCCGGTAATTTACAATCATATGATTTTACGGAGAAATCTTTATTTTTACAAAAACATGTTTCTTTATTTATATTGAGCCACTTCCTTAAGATTGTAGTGCTTCACGGCACTTTTCTGGATCACAACAGATCACCTGAAACATGTTTGAAAAAGGTTTTGTCAGCGGGAAATACTGGTGAAAAATTATTTTTACTTAAACGACGCGTTTGTTATAATTTACAGTATTAAGAGCGATTACAATGTTTCCATATATCAACCAACTACCCACAGTACTTATCACTCGACCATCCATCGGTAACCTCTGAGTCCAATGGTGTCTGTGACTATGGTCATATCACCCCTTGGCTACCCCGTTGTCCAATGGTGACGGTTATCAAGTAATGTATACAAAACCCCACATACCGGCTGTAATTTGGTGATTACAAAGACTTAATCCCTGTAATTATAACCTTGAAAATAAATATGATTTTGAAATCAAAGTTTGATAAAAAGAGAATGACTCACATTGCAGATTTATATGAGCATAGCTTAGCCTACTGATTAGCCTTTTAACCTAAATTTAATAACATGCACACGAACTCGGTTAGTAACTAATACAGCATTTACGATAACTCATGAGATTAAACCCTCACATCGAATGACAAAGTGCGATACTTAAACATCCATCGAATTAACGACGAATGACAAAGCATAAACCCTAATGTGGGCAGCACTTAAACATCCATTGTATAGTTTAATCGATTGGACATTGAATCGTAGCAACGATCGAGTTATTACCCTGTATTGCGGCAGAGGTTCGGGATTATAACTACTTTTGAACGAAACAGTGTATAACTTTGTGTACGTAAAGTATTTTAACGTCGAAATAGTGTAGAATATCAAGTCCCAAACCCCACTATTTATACTGAAATTTTGTCCCTCTCGCGTGTCGCGAGAGGTCCTCTTGTGCGCGTCGCGTGGCGCGAGGGATACCTTATTACCATAGGGTAGCCTCGTGTCCAGGTAGCTCAGCTGAGTTGGTTGTGCATGAAATTTCAATTTCGACAACAAACTGTGTGGATATTACTAACTAGGTTTTACCCCCCCCCCCCCTGAGTTTTAGGGGCCCTGATCTTGATTCCGATTGTTCTGAAAATTTTAGGGTTTATGCAGAATCACTTGGGTATCTTAATTAGGGTTTCCTATTGGACAATTAAAGTAATAAATAGGACTTTTTAATGAGAGTTGTTACATCCTCCCCACCTTAATAAAAATCTCATCCTCGAGATTTACTGGAACAAGTAGGGGTATTTTCGCTTCATTTCTGATTCCAGCTCCCAAGTGTATTCAGCTCCTCTCTTTGAATCCCACTTGAATTTGACTAGAACTAGTCATTTGTGTTTGAGAAACTTAATCTTTCGATCCTCGATTTGAAGAGGTTTTTCAACAAATTTCAGTTTATCATTTATCTTTATATCTTGGAGAGGTATTACCAAAGATTCATCTGATATGCATTTCTTGAGGTTGGATACATGAAATACGTCATGTACTCCAGCTAACTCCTCTGATAGTTGTAAACGATAAGCAACTGGTCCTATACGTTGGATCACTGAAAATGGTCCTACGTATCTTGGACTTAACTTTCCTTTCTTACCGAACCGAACTACTCCTTTCCAAGGTGAAACTTTTAATAGTACTTTGTCTCCAACTTGAAATTCTAACGGCTTCCGTCTATTGTCTGCATAACTCTTTTGACGATCTCGAGCAGTCTTTAATTTTTCCTTGATTTGTGTGATTTTGTCAGTAGTTTCTTGCACTATCTCGGGACCTGATAATTGACTTTCTCCTATTTCTGCCCAACAAACTGGAGTTCGGAATTTTCGTCCGTACAGTGCTTCAAAAGGGGCAGTTTCGATGCTTGAATGATAACTATTGTTATAGGAGAATTCAATTAATGGTAAGTGATCATCCCAGTTTCCACCAAAATCTATCACACATGCTCTAAGCATGTCTTCCAGAGTTTGGATTGTCCTTTCACTTTGCCCATCTATTTGTGGATGATATGCAGTACTCAGATTTAGTCGAGTTCCCATTGCTTGCTGGAAACTTGTCCAGAAATGAGAAGTGAAACGACTATCTCTGTCTGATACAATGAAGAGTGGAACTCCATGTAAGGATACTACTTCATCTACATATAACATGGCTAACCTTTCCATGCTAAAGGTTTCCTTCATGGGTAGAAAATGAGCTGACTTGGTTAATCGATCCATAATTACCCAAATCGCATCATTACCTTTTCTGGTTTTGGGTAACTTAGTAACGAAATCCATTGTTATAAGTTCCCATTTCCATACAGGCATCTCTAGTTGTTGTAGTAGACCTGAAGGTTTCTGGTGTTCTGCCTTAACTTGAGAACAAGTAAGACATTTAGAAACATATCGAGCTATGTCCTTTTTCATTCCTATCCACCAGAAATTATTTCTTAAATCTTGGTACATTTTATTGTTTCCTGGATGCAGAGTATACCTAGATTTATGAGCTTCTTCTAGTATCTTGTGCCTTAAATCTCCTTGCTTAGGTACCCAAATCCTTTTCTTGTGGAATCTCCAAATTCCATCACTTCCTTGCTCTAATTCTTTTATTATTCCCTTCATTCCTTCAGCATCATCCTTGATTGCTGTTTCTTGAAAATGCTTTAGTTGTTCCATTAAATCTAACTGTAGATTTAATCTAAGAGTACGAACCCATCGTTGTTTCTCATGGTACTTATGACTTAAGGCATCTGCAACTACATTTGCCTTTCCTTCGTGATACTGAATATCACAGTCGTAGTCACTTAGTATTTCCATCCATCTCCTTTGCCTCATGTTTAACTCTTTTTGCCCAAATATATATCTTAAACTTTTGTGATCCGTATAGACAGTAAATTTACTTCCATATAGATAATGTCTCCAGATCTTAACGGCAAAAATTACGGCTCCTAATTCTAAATCATGAGTCGTATAGTTCTCTTCTTGCTTTTTCAATTGCATTGATGCATACACAATTACCTTCTTGCGTTGCATCAACACACATCCAAATCCTAGTTTTGAAGCATCACAGTATACTTAAAAATCTTCAGTCCCTTCTGGTAATGCTAAGATTGGAGCGTTGGTTAATTCCTGTTTCAAGATCCTAAAGGCTTCTTCTTGTTTAGGTCCCCATTCAAACTTAACTGCTTTACAGGTTAGCTTAGCTAATGGTACAGCTATCTTGGAAAAATCCTTAATAAACCATCTATAATATCCGGCTAAACCTAGAAAACTTCTAATTTCCATTGCGGATTGCGGAACCTTCCATTTGGTAATTGCCTCTATCTTAGCAGGATCTACATGAATACCTTCGTGATTCACCATGTGTCCTAGGAATTGCACCTCTTGTAGCCAAAATTCACACTTCGAGAATTTGGCATAAAGCTTTTCTTTTCTTAATAAAGTTAAGAGTGCATGCAAGTGCTGACAATGCTCGTCCTGACTTTTGGAATAAATAAGTATATCGTCGATAAAGACAATTACAAATTTATCCAAGTACGGTTTATAGATTTTATTCATCATGTCCATGAACGCGACAGGTGCATTCGTTAGTCCAAAGGGCATGACTGTAAACTCGTAATGACCATACCTAGTTCTGAAAGCAGTTTTAGGTATGTCTTCTTCTTGTACCTTCAATTGATGATATCCGAAGCGTAAGTCGATCTTAGAAAAATATCTAGCTTCTTGAAGTTGATCGAAAAGATCATCAATCCTAGGTAATGGGTATCGATTCTTAATTGTAACCTTATTTAATTCTCTATAATCAATAGACATTCTCATTGAACCATCCTTTTTCTTTACAAACAACACTGGTGCTCCCCAAGGGGATGAACTAGGTTGTATGAAACCTTTACTTAATAATTCATCTAATTTCTTTTTCAGTTCTAACATTTCTGTGGGTGCTAACCGATAAGGTGCCTTGGCTATCGGTGTTGTTCCAGGAATTAGATGAATTCTAAATTCTACTTCCCTGTCGGGTGGTAATCCTGGTAACTCTTCAGGGAATACATCTGGGTATTCTGAGACTACAGGAATTTCCTTAAGTTCTTTACCCTTAGTACTAATGATTACTGAAATCATATATACTATTCCTGGCTTTCGTTCATAATTAGCAACTTTCATTACTGATATGAACTTCATGGGTTTACATGTCTTATCTCCTGTAATCATAAGTACTTCTCCGGTGGGTGCACGAATTTCTATTGAATTCTTATCACAAAGGATTCGAGCATGGTTGGATACTAACCAATCCATTCCTAATACGACATCGAATCCAGCTAGATTCATTGGTAATAGGTTTGCATGAAATTTATGACCTGAAAGTTCTATATTTTCTTTTTGCAAAACCTTATCTATTTTAATAAAATTCCCATCTGCTGTTTCGACTGTAAAAATCTACCTAAGGTTGGTCAAAGGTAAATTAAGAGCTTGGCAGAATGAAGTATTGATAAAACTTTGGTTTGCACCAGAGTCAAATAATACTTTTGCATACACTTGTGAACTAAGAACGTACCAACTATCACATCTGGAATGAATTCTGCTTCTTGAGTGGTCAGCTGGAATGCTCTGACATTCTTTTTAGTAGCTCCGTCGGCCGTCTTGGCTTTGTTGTCTGCTAGTTTGACCAATTTAGGACATTCTGTTTTGAAATGTCCTGCTTCGCCACAGTTAAAGCAGATTCTTGTTTTCTTTCTGCAGTCTTCTTCACGATGTCCTACGACTTTGCAAAAGTTGCAGGTTACATTACATCTTCCATAATGTTTCTTTCTACAATTCCTGCAGAACAGTGGAGTTGAAGATTGCCATGTTCCTCTTCTCTTAAAGCTGCTGTTATTACCCGTACGAAATCCTTGGGTAATTTTCTGAACCAGCTCCTTTTTCCTGTTTTCGTCTCTTGTGCGTACCAGCTCGTCAGTTAGGGTGTTAGCTAATTCTACCGCATCGTCAATAGTATGAGGTCTCGCAGCTTTAACGATATTACGGATTTCGCTAATTAATCCCCAAATATAGCGAGAAATGAGTACCGGTTCTGGCGAAGCCAGTGTCGAAGTATACCCTCGACAATCTACACCCATCATTCGATGATTTAAGAACTTATTCGCCATTTTATCTTTTTCATATTCGGGACATAATTTTCTGTCTACAAGACTCTTAAATTCTTCCCAGTTCATGGCATAGGCCATATTTCTTCCTTTGGCTTGAAGTATTGTATTCCACCATTCTAACGCCCCTTCTTTGAAAAGATTAGACGCGTACATGACCTTATCGTCCTTGGCACATTTACTTATTGTAATCACTGCCTTGGTTTTCTCTGACCAACGCAGTGCCGCAGTCGCTCCTTCATTGCCTGCAAATTCAGCGGGTTTACAAGCAAGAAATTCTTTGTAAGTGCAACCAGGAGTTGCAGCTTTCATTTTCTTAGGGAGCGGAGCCTGCCGTGAATCATTATTGTGATTGATATGATTACCGCCTCCGTTTACTCTATTACTGAAGTTATCTTCAGAAATACATTTGCTAGGAATGATTTGTTGAGGTTCCATAGGTTTCTGGGCAGCAGCAAGTATTGCTGGAATAGCATTGGCTATTCCTTGAGCAACAATATTTTCTATATCTTGTCTAGTCATAAATTGATCCTCTGGATGTTGCTCAGATTGATTAACCTCGTTTAATGGTTCATTATTAGCGTTTTCCATCTGATAATTAATATATATAATTTATTAGTATCGAATAAATAACAATTATACACAAAACAATCATACAAATTTCATAACACTTATATAGCCAAAATTATCGATTTCTCGATTCCCGTTTTTATATTTTATAATATGCATCAATACACACCATTATCTTACAAAGTTTTGTTTGTAGTTATTTTACAAGATTATATTTTACTATTTATTATACAACCACAGTCTCACAACCCCACTATCCCTTGTCAGTTGGTATTTTAGTAACGACGTTCCCTCTCGTCGTATTTCCAGGAGATCTGTTCTCCTACTTCCCTGATCCTATTTCATGCATCCACCAGCTCCTCGCCAAAGTGGCGGAGTTCAGCTAAATTTTCATTGCTCATTGGTGGGTTTGGTATAGGTTCCGGGCCGAACTGAGGGCGAAAGGTATAAGGACTGTTGAGAAGGTTTTGGAACTGCCAATCATTGGTCCACCACTCATCCATTCCTAGGGGTTGGGTGTGGATTATAGGTTCTGGAATTGCTGGTTCCAAGTTAATTGGAAGTTGATTTTCAGCAGGATAAGGGTAAAGATTATTATTGACAGGCCTGACGATATCACAGCTTGCCAATGCACGATCCAATTCTTCCTGAAATGGTAACTCCTCGATTTGTCTAGAGCTTTCCCCAATTTCCATCATTGTCTGCCTAGAACCTTCTCCAATCTCCATTTCTATTTGCTTAGAACCTTCCCTGACTTCAATCCCCTTTCCTTTATCTAAGGAATTTTCTATTTTGGGAATCTTCCTAGTCGCGGGTTTCCACATGCGCACACGCCTCCATCCCACAAATCTTCTCCTTTTCTTAGGCCTGGGTTTCTACGGAAGTGGAGCGTTCAATTCCATAGGTTCTTCTATATCGGGTATGTAACCAGTAAAATCTCGAGAAACCTCTATTTTTACCGGATAGAGATTGAGATTTTGAAGGGCTTCAGATAAGTCATTCATGCTGTTTAGCATATATGCAAAATACACAAAATGCTAAGTTAAAATTTTATAGAAAAATTTCATAGATAACCTTTAAATATTATTGCATATCGGGTGACTAATTTAATACAAAGACAATTGAAAATTAAAACACACTAGGGTTTACTGTATACTTATTTATTTACTGGATAAGGTTTCTGGATTGTAGATGATAAGGGTGCTTAAACTTGAATCAGGTGTATTTAAAGATTTGCATTTACTACTACAGTGGCTAGCATATAGAGATCTGCCCATTTTTCATCTAACTTGTCTTCCCATGGTGAGTTATTGCCTAGTTCTTAGGTTTTCTGATTAACTCTCTTTTCTTTTGGTTGGGATTTCTTTATTTTCTCCTGACTTTTCCTAATAATCAAACTTCTTTTATTAGGAGAAAGTGGTTCCTCATATTGTGCCTTTCGAACAAATATTCCTTCTTCAGGAATTGTAGAGGGATTTGAGGATGATGATCCTTTTTCTTTTGGTGTAGTATCTAATTTATAATAGATATCCGAAAGTCTTTGCTTACCCATACTGTAAACAAATTATTCAAATAATAAAACACGTAATTACAAAAATAGCAATCAGTAAAATTAAGTATTTTCTAAATACTTAATTGGCTTAAATTAGTGGCTCTGATACCACCTTTTTCTATCACGGCCCCCGACCCGGTTTAACCCGGTTCAGGAGCCGCATGACAGAAAATCCCGTGGTATTTATTTTAATTGAGTTAACAGCGGAAGTTTTCTTCAGGATCTTTTTTAAAACTGCAAATTTCCCGATTATTTTATTTCACAACTCGGGATAAAACCCTGGTAATTTACAATCATATGATTTCACGGAGAAATCTTTATTTTTACAAAAAACATGTTTCTTTATTTATATTGAGCCACTTCCTTAAGCTTGTAGTGCTTCACGGCACTTTTCTGGATCACAACAGATCACCTGAAACATATTTGAAAAAGGTTTTGTCAGCGGGAAATACTGGTGAATCATTATTTTTACTTAAACGACGCGTTTGTTATAATTTATAGTATTAAGAGCGATTACAATGTTTCCATATATCAACCAACTACCCATAGTACTTGTCACTCGACCATCCATCGGTAACCTCTGAGTCCAATGGTGTCTGTAACTATGGTCATATCACCCCTTGGCTACCCCGTTGTCCAATGGTGACGGTTATTAAGTAATGTATACAAAACCCACACATACCGGCAGTAATTTGGTGATTACAAAGACTTAATCCCTGTAATTATAACCTTGAAAATAAATATGATTTTGAAATCAAAGTTTGATAAAAAGAGAATGACTCACATTGCAGATTTATATGAGCAGAGCTTAGCCTACTGATTAGCCTTTTAACTTAAATTTAATAACATGCACACGAACTCGGTTAGTAACTAATACAACATTTAGGATACCTCACGAGATTAAACCTTCACATCGAATGACAAAGTGCAATACTTAAACATCCATCGAATTAACAACGAATGACAAAGCATAAAACCTAATGTGGGCAGCACTTAAACATCCATTAGATAGTTTAATTGATCGGACATTGAATCGTAGCAGCGATCGAGTTATTACCCTGTATTGCGACAGAGGTTCGGGATTATAACTACTTTTGAATGAAACAGTGTATAACTTTGTGTACGTAAAGTATTTTAACGTCGAAATAGTGCAGAATATCAAGTCCCAAACCCCACTATTTATACTGAAATTTTGTCCCTCTCGCGTGTCGCGAGAGGTCCTCTTGTGCGCGTCGCGTGGCGCGAGGGACACCCTATTACCATAGGGTAGCCTCGTGTCCAGGTAGCTCAGCTGAGTTGGTTGTGCAAGAAATTTCAATTTCGACAAGAAACTGTGTGGATATTACTAACTAGGTTTTACCCCCCCTTAAGTTTTAGGGGCCCTGATCCTGATTCCGATTGTTCTGAAAATTTTAGGGTTTATGCAGAATCACTTGGGTATGTTAATTAGGGTTTCCTATTGGACAATTAAAGTAATAAATAGGACTTTTAATGAGAGTTGTTACACTTCCCGCCCCCACTATGCTGCGCCACTAGATGCCACGTGGTACGCTTGTTTTGATATCGAAATTCTTCGTCAATTGGCGGTGAACGCTGGGTAGGGGTTAGGGTTTTTTCGAGTGTTGCGGCGGTGGGAAATGGATGGTGTCTCGGTGGTTGGAATTAACCTGTCCCTTTGTCTTTGTTGGTTGAGAAGTCATCAGGAATGGAAATGGTTAAATGGCACTGTCTGTTATGGTGGTTGTTTTGGTCAAAAATTACCTAAGCAATTTAGTGATCAAATTAGTTTTGTGAGGTAGTGTGCTAAGAATGTGTATTGAAAATATCCTGGTTCGATTGATTGCAAAAACAGTTTTCAGGATATGGCTCAGGATATCGAGCAATATCTATAATCAAACAATGAGTAAAAAGGTAAAGGGTGACACGAGATGTATGAGGAAAGCCCTTGATCAATCTAGATCGCCGGCACAAAACCTCGGGAGCTGACAATCACAGCTGCCTTGTTCTTCTTATTACTTCAAATGTTAGGATACAGTGCAGGATATGATGCGGATCAACTAATTGTTACAATGAGATTCGCGTACAAGTGTAAGTGTTTGTGAGTGATTGTAGCTGGTAGAGAGCAGAAGTGTGCGTAAAAAAGTTGTGTGTTCCTAATGATCCGATCGTTCCTTTATATAGCAAAAGAAATAACAACCTATCCTAAAAATGGGGGATGCTTCAAATATTCCCCTATGAACGTTGGAGACCCTTTCTTTACGGCTTCAACGTTCTCCTCTCAACCATATAGTCCAAGTCTTCAGGAGAAGCAGTCCTCTTGACCGTTATAAGTATGCCTTGCTAATCTGTACGTGAACTAATTAGTTATTACCAGGATACTGCATCAGGATGTTACCAATATCCTGATCCGATATCCTGATCACAATCAAAAGTAAAAGATCCAGAATATAATCCAGGATATATGAGTAGAAAACCACCCGTAACAATTGTCCCGAAAATATATCTGTTGGGATACTAAATTCCAACGGATATAATTTAAAGCTTATCACATATTTCAAGGTAATTAAAATGAAGTGACGCTTGAAGTGACAGCGTGCAACTTCCAACGCGCTTTATACTCGATGGCTATCTACTTCGCTCCTATATCTTCTCATTTCCTCGTTGATAATCAACTGTCCTCCTCAGAATTCTCAAGTACTACCTCTTTCCTTAACTCTTCAAAATTTTCTCTGCTTTAATTCTCTGATGGCTACCAGAACCCGATCACATTCCGGCGAGTCCACCTCGTCATTTGTTAACCAAAACCTGCTCAAACACCCTGAGAAGGAGGTGTGTTCTTTCGACAACGCCGACATTGCCGCACTGAGAACCTCCGGTGCTTTTTCCGACAGGGCGGTGATTCGTCCGTTTGACCGGAGCATCTGATCAGACGTATCTTCTGAAGAATGGATTTGCTTTTCGTCATACCCGTTTTCACTTGGCCTTCGATATCCCTTTCCAGAATTTATCATGCAGTTTTTTCGAATCACCAGCCTCTATTTCGCCCAAATAATGCCTATGGTCTGGATAGTACTCATCATGCTTAACCAGATCAAAACCCTTCATGTCCTCGATCTTTGCATCGAAGATCTTCCGATTGCCTACCGTCTCCGATCGCATGGCAACAGCCGTTTCTTGCTTTTCTCGACCAATAGCAACCCCCTCATCCTCAAAGCATCAAAGAATGAGGATGGGTGGCAATGAAAATTTTTCTTTGTTAGACGGGACTCCATTGCCGAAGGTGATAGCCTTCCAGTGAAATGGTTGACCTCCGGTAGCATTTAGGGTTTTAAGATATCGCCAAACATATCCTGATGATGTATCCTGTACTAACATCCTTACGTTTTTATGCAGCAAACTTCAAAGAGTTGGCTCCTCCCACTAAAGAATCACAAGAGAGAATCAATAGGATCTATCAGTTGCCTGATAGTGATTGAACCTTTTCACTGCATCTTCCAAGTTCAAGCCAATATTCTTCATCAGATATGTCTGGTAAGGAACATATAGTTTTCCATATATTTAATTAGCATAATAAGAAATAAGAGTAGAGACTTAGAATTTTTCCCTGTTATGCAGCACCAGCCAAAGTTCCAGAATTCTTTGATCTTGATGAGTTGGACAGGTATTATGCTCTTGTCCAGGTGAAGAAGGAACCCAACAAACCTACTACCACCTCCAAACGAGTACCCAGCTCAAAAGCAGCAGCCGTCCCCAAGCCTTCTCCTGTTACCAAGCCACGTGCCTCAAGCTCCCGTAAAAGAACGGAAACTGACTCTCCAGCTTCATCTGAAACCTTCCCCTATGAAAGCCATGGGTTCCTTGAATCCTATGGCTTTATGACTAGCTTTCTTAACCAGGTACATATCCTTAACCTACATCGTGCACCCATATGCTGATTATATATATAAACATATGTTAATACCCGTTTCCTTGGTTTGTAGGGTCTTGAACGCCTGAAAAGCCTTTATGAAGAAACTGTGGTCTGAACAAGATGCTGGAAGTGAAGCTGAAGAAGGCAGAGACCACCATCGCTGATAAGGGAGTGATAGCCACCACCAAGTCACAACATTATGAAGACAAATTCAAAGCTATGACTCAGGAAGCTAAAGCCGCCATCAACAAAGCCAACGAAGATACTCAAGCGAAGCTAGATGCCGCCCATCTTCAATACGAGCAGGATATGAATACCTACCGAGAGGACCTTAAAGGTTCTGTTGTAATTTCCCTCCTTCAAGCCAGGCTAAATATGGCTTATGAAGCCAAAGCCATGGGCTTTGAATGCCCTTCCTGGAATGTTAGTGCTTGGGAGGCGAAATTGAAGGATCTCGGGGGTAATCCTGTGGAGTATCCTGCTAAACCTGCGGGTGAGGAGCCTTCCAAGGTGGCAGAGGAAGCGGCTGATGCTGGTGGCGATGCTGAGAAGAATCCTGACAGTGATGCTGGTGCGGGTGCTGGAGGAGATGCTGCGGTTGAAGAAGGTGCTGCTCCTTGAAAGCAGCGAAGTGGGCGATGATGGATATTCATGCCTAGGCTGGAGCCCACTTTTTAATTTCTGATGGTTGTGGTAGTTGTCGAACAATTTACTTTCCTTGTCTGTTAAACAATTTACTTTCCTGCACTTAGACAATACGATGGCCAAAGGTGGAGGGAACCTGAGTTTCAGGACGAAGCCCTTGGTCATCGATCCTTAGTATGCTTTATTTTGAACAATTTAGCAATTGAAGTTGGTGGGATCTTGGGTTCCAAGACGAAGCCTTCAGTTGTTTAAGTAAATATGGTTAAGACTAATTGTGCTTTTGGTGGATAGGTCTCGGTTTGAGATGAAACCAAAAGCACAACCTTTTGGAATGTTAATAAACTAACCTTTTTTGGCCTTATTCATTGTTGTTCATTTTTACTTTGCAAATTTTTATATGTTGTTAGATTTGAATGTAGTTTCAATTTTCAATCTTAGCATAATATTTCAAACATTCTGGCCAAATATCCTGAGAATATATCCTGGTCAGGATACTCATGAATATTCTATCAAGACTTTTGTCAAACACAATTTCAAAAACTCAGACAATTTAGACAAGGCTTATAAAGAATAAAAAGGAGAGATCATACCAGAAATAGAATACACCTCAATCCTTAAACTTCAATCCTTTTGCAACCATTCCATCGAAAATGTCCCCAGTCTGGGAAACTTAGTGGACCAAGTCCACACTTGATCCTTTAAGCTTTTCACAATGCCTTGAGAGGAATGTCCCCTGTACACGTCGTTTTTAAATACTTAGGAATTTTTTGTGCATCAATCACAACTGATTTTACACTTGTACATAACTTTAGCATTATAGGGGATAAACCCTAAATATACTGGAGATAGATCCTTAATATTCTGGGGATAAACCCTAAGTATACTGGGGATAATCTCAAATTTTCATGCGCTACAGGCGGGAGTGTATAAACTCCAAGACTTAGAAAGGTGATAACCTTTAAACATTAGAGAGTATGAAAATACCCTTTCGTGAGAGAGGGTGATCAATCCTCATATACCTTTAGGATCCAGGATATAGCCAATAATAACGAAATTGTCAGCCACTTTTACATGGACTGGTCCCGCTATCTTGAACTACTCCTAGATAACTTGTGCTCCAGGCTCGGTGTTTAAACCCAATTCGAGAGAAAGGTGAATACCTTTAAACCTTTGAAGGGATTTGAATCGCTTAATCCTGAGAGAAGGGGCCAATCCTCTAATCTTTTGAATTATCCTGAGTGTATATCCTGGAGCTATATCCCGAAGCATATTCTGCAAAACAACCTTGAACTAAGGTGGGTGTTAGCTTGGCTGACACCCCTCCGATGCTTAAGTCAGTATTGGGTTCAAAAGGAATAAAATAAAATTACATTTAAAAGGGATAGAATTCATACCATCCTGAGTTAGAAATTAAATTCTAAACTCACTTGAAATAGGCTTTGAGGTGTATAGCATTCCAGGATCTTGGCAATATATCCCCCTCCATATTCTTAAGCCTGTATGCTCCTTTCCCAGATTCCGATTCAATCTCATATGGTCCTTCCCATTTTGTTGCTAACTTTCCATCAGCAGGATTAGTAGTATTCTGAAAAGCTTTCCTTAATACCCAATCTCCAACTTAAAACCTTATAGTCCTTAGGTTTTTGTTACATGCTCTGGATATCCTCTGTTGGTATGCTGCCATTCTTAATTTTGCCGCATCCCTTGTCTCATCAATAGTATCCAATTCTTGGCATAGAGCTTTAGGATTCTTCTCAGGATACTGGAAGTTGGATCTTGCTGTAGGTATCACCATCTCTGTTGAGATCACTGCTTCTGCTCCAAATACTAAGGAAAATGGGGTTTGCCTGGTTGCACTTTTTACTGTTGTCCTGTCGGCCCATAAAACAAAGGGTAACTCTTCTGCCCATCTTCCTTTCTTAGCTCCCAATCTTTTCATCAAATTGTTGACAATTATCTTGTTCGAGAATTCTGCTTGTCCATTTGATTGAGGATGTACTGGTGTGGATATGATCATTTTAATTCCCCAACTCTTGCAAAAATCAGTTGTCCTTTTACTAATAAACTGAGAGCCATTGTCACAAATTATCTCGGCTGGTATTCCAAACCTAGTCAGGATATTCCTCTTTATGAAAGATGTAGGACCTGTTTTCGATTCCCAAACGAATGCGAACTGACTCGTGTAACGTGCGGAATCCGTACACGAACGTGACCGAACACACAAGCCGTAATATAATCTGTGATTCGATTGATGGATCTGAAACGATACAAGAACCGTGAATCACCTTGCTACTTTCTCTCTCTACTTTCTCTCTCTAGCTCCTAGCTCTCCAATTCTCCAAATGCCAAAAGTCCTAAATGAGAACCCTAAGTCCTCTATTTATAGGCCAAGGTAATAAGGAGTGTTTCCTTATTTACAATTATGCCACCTTGCCTTTACTAACTAGATATTACAATAAAAGACTATGATTTAATATGTTTCTACTACGAACTTGATTGACGGAGGCGATAGACATAAATGCACTAACAGACCCCCCCTTGGATATTGCCGTAGTCAATCTCGTAGCGTCTTGTCTTGCTCTCTCTCTCTCTGAGTCTTCTTGAAGCTTTATATTCTTTATCATCATAGACTCCCTCTTTCTCAAACAGAATCCCTGTGGATCTGTCTTCAGCTTCAGCTCCCC
The DNA here is from genome assembly GCA_030545235.1 of Helianthus tuberosus. Taxonomy (NCBI): domain Eukaryota; kingdom Viridiplantae; phylum Streptophyta; class Magnoliopsida; order Asterales; family Asteraceae; genus Helianthus; species Helianthus tuberosus. The sequence continues at coordinate 156,631,478 of CM060409.1, forward strand.
CTTTCAATTAACTCTTCAGGCTCCCCCTTTCGTCAAGCTTCTAAGCTTTTGGGATCGACACCTGGCTTTCCGGTTACAAGCTGCTCTATGATAGTTACCTGGCTCCTTTAATGCACGCTCCCTCTTGCGTTGAGCTTGTCTTCAGACTCCCCCTTAGACTCGGCTATCGGGATCGTAGTCTGGCATATCATCTGCAAATCTTAAACATTTATAAGTGAAAATGTTTTGAACATCCAGGATTGAAAACCTGTCTCTCTTAGCATAAGCTGAAATATTTCAACAGTGAAAACATTTTCCGATTGTCCAGGAATCGTGACCTGGCTCTCAAAAACTTTTAATCAAGATCCTGGCTCTAAAATATAATAATATGAATATATCCAAGATTGCTTGACTCTCTCAACCTATCGAAATACTTTGTAGATTTGGCAGTATTAAGTATCCAAAATCAAAATCTTGCTCTTTACAACTGATTTTACAATTTAAGAATCCAAATCCCTCACAGTTAATCATTCAAGTCCAAATTAATGACCTTGGAGATATCACAAACTGTTTTTTATTTTTGATTTAAAAACTTCAAGTTTCAAATTAATGAACTTGATTTATTTTTAGAAAAACGATCAACAAAATTAGATTTTGAAACTCAGCTTTCAGACATCGGTTGTCGAAAATAAAGTGAAATCAAAATCTTTTTGTGATTCTTCTGAAAACATAAAACAGTAACGAAATATTTACAAACATATTTACAGAGAATATTTTTGTTAGAGCTCGCGTCAGAGGATCATATCAGTTTATGATAAATCACTAGCACAGTTGAGCTTTAATCACTTTAAGTTCTAAACGATTTACTTAGATTATCAGTATACTGATCCACTTAAATTTTCACACAAATTCAATTGATTCGAGATACGATATTAGTGTTTTAATGGACTTAACTTATTCGCGTGTCCCACCTCAGAATATACTCCCGTATCAAAATTCCCTAGATTCAGACTTACAGGTGAGTATACCAATTTGATATCTGTATTCTGGGTTAGTGCGAGACCTTTAGAGCTCAGGTATGAACTTCCGTTCAGTAAAAGAGATGAAGGCTCGACTTTAGGTGTGTTCCCCTTGGGAATCTTCTTTACAACTGCACTTGATTCGTATCTTTCGATATTATATCAATTTTTATGCAGAGGGTGATTAAAAGCGCGTAAAGTATTATACGAGGTCTAGGCCATTGCTTCTGCAATATCCGAAGACCTGGTATAATACCCCAGATATCAAACAGTATAAGGACCTAGTATCTTAGAATCAGGCAATCTCTCAAACAAGATTTCGGGGGTTACCCATATATCCGAGAGATGTTCCCCACGAGATAAGTATGTATTTGATATTTAGGTTTATATCTCGAAAACAATCTACTAAGCGTGTAAAAACCTACTGACATATCATCAGTGAGACCATTTATCACATTTTAACATTCCAATTCTTTAGCGTACTGTGATTGTCTAACTGATGTACTATCATTTCCTCTTTTTACACAAAACTCATTTTTGAATTTTATCATGCTTTTTGCTTTTTCAAATTTTCTAATGTTTTTGGATTTTCTGACAATTTCTTACTCCCCCTAAAATTCAAAACATTTAAAGAAAATTTGACAACCTGACACTGATAGCTTTGACTCGCCATCCATTTTCTGCTTCACATGCACTGATTTGCAGAAAATATAACGTACCCCCATGATTTACAACACATTGATATTTTACAGTTTGAAAACCGTTTTTCAATCTTGTGAAATTAATCATGTTTTTTCAGCCGTGAGGGTTTCGGCGTATTCAATCAACATATTTTTGAATTTTTGACAAATTTAAAAACAAGCATATTTTTTTGATTTTTCAAATTTTTGACCAAATAAAAACATATTTATTTATTTTTTTTAATTTTTTTTAAATTTTTCAATGTTTAGGGTTTTTGAAATATGGTTTATTTATGTACAGAAACAAACTCCCTGTTTCTCAGTTGCGGGGTTCAGCAGCCTCCTCTTCTCGTGCCAGGCTGCTCCGACACTCCTTTTGATGACATTCAGTTTTCTTCGGAAGCACCTGCACAATCAACTTAATTCAACCACTTGAATAGGTTAGCCTAGGTCTGTTTGACCTTAGACATTTCAACACAATATGATTCATTCAACTTCGGAAAAGTATCATCGTTTTGAACAAACAGCTTTTCATCTTTTACTTCATTCTTTTTGATTGAATCAGTTTTCTATTCAGAAATAGGTTGTGTCTTAACCACCCAACCTTGTCCTTTTGAAGCACTTCTCTTGTAAAAATGTGATTCATTTTGAATGTTTTGATTTTCAACAACTTTTGTCTTCCAAAACTGATTTGGTTTTGTTGCATCGACAGTTGTTTTCCAACTTTGCGTTGTTCTAAATCAGGGTATGTGAGAATTCCTGGTTTGTCTTGAATCAAACCTATTCGGGTTTGATTTCCAAGTTTGATTCGAAGCAAACTTGTTTGTGTTGTACCTCCAAGTTTGTTTTGAATAAAATCTGGTTGGCCTTTGTTTCACATCCTCAGATTTCTGTTTTTCAACATCATCGGACTTCTTTTTCGTCTCAACATCAACAGGTTTCAGATTTGGACACTTGCGTGCAAGATGTCCAGTTTGATCACACTTAAAACATGTTCTCTTTGAGACATCTTTGAACTGTTGTTGTTGCTTTTTCTGAGCATAGAACTCTTCATTAGACTGTCGTCTAAATTGGAGTTCTTTCTCTTCTTCGGAACTTGTTCCGTGAACCAAATTCGTTTTTGTTTGATAATTTGACGTTTCATTTCTTTTCCAACTTTGTTTCTTCTTATAACCCAACCCAGCCTTCATGTTTCTTCTTATAACCCAACCCAGCCTTCATGTTTGATAAAAAGTTTTGTGACCTTTTCCAACAAACTTTGGAATTTCAGATTTTTCAATTTCAACCATTTTGAAAACTTCATCAATCTTTTCTGAAATCACATTCTGAATCGGGAATACAATATCTAAGAATAATTTGTCCGATCCAATCATGGTATAAACCAATCCTTTTGAATCATCATTCAAATTTTTCTCAGATTTTCAGTTTTTCAGATATTCTTCATGTAAACTACCTTCATTTTCATCCTGTGATTCAGATTTACCTATTTCAACCGACTCTTCTTTCAACACACTTTCAATGACCTTACCTACCACCTCTAAATCACTTGAATCATCAGATTTGGAATAGGTTACGTCAATGTTATATGGCAATTGATCGACCATGTTTAAAGCTTTTTCGACTTTCTCATCATCATAAAATGCAAATTTTTCCTGTGGAGGAACTTGATGATACTCAGCACCAATACCCTTTTTGTTTTTCTTAGAATCATCATCACCCGGTTTTATGTTGAAAATTCTTTCAAGCACATATGATGACGCATGATGGCTTTTTAACTTGTTGTTTTCCTGTTCTAAATCAGCTATTTGACGCTTCAACTTAGCAACATCCTCAATATAAGAATTAACAACTTGTTGCTTTATTGAATACTGTCTCTTTAGCGTATCAGTTGTTTCAGAACAGTATCTCAATCTAGATTGAACAAGCTTCATTTGACTTTTCACATCTTCATATGATTGTTTTGTAATGTGATAAGCCAATTTTATTGAATCATACTCCTTTTTCATTTCCTGACATGCATTTTCTTTTTGTAAACATTCTTCTGTCATTTTTGAAAAATTTTCTTTTAACATCTCATTTTCTTTTTCTAAATTTTTGGACTTTGGTGTTTGTTTTTCATCATTTTCTTTTAAAACTTTTTCATTTTCTAACATTTCTTTGCATTTATTTTTGAAAACTTCTTCGATTTTAGTGAATTCTAGATCTCTTGTTCTGAACTTTTCATCTTTTTCAGTACAAGTACTGCATGTTACCATGCATTTCTTGCACTGTTCAACTTTTTTTTGTTTAAGACTTCAGAATCAGATTTTACCTCGGTGATTGGTATTTTGAGTTTCTCTATTGTCTCTGTCTGATCAGCATTTTTCTACTGTTTTTCTTCTCCAATACCAGCATCACCACCATCATCAGCATCCAATCTCTCTATCTTCCCTTCTTCTTCTTCTTTCTTCTTCTTTCTTCTTTATTTCTTCTTCACTCACCTGCTGTTCTTTAGTAATAGCTTCTTAACCAACTGCTTCGTCTTTCTTTTCTTTCTCTTCCTCAGCTATCTTCACAACTTCCTCTTTAACAGCTTCAACTTTGACTTCCTCAACAACCTTCTTCAAATCGTCAACCAAATTCTCAACATTCTTCTTCATTCTTTCTTCACCCCTCTTTTTCAAACTCCCGGTCATCACGTCATGAATTATCTTATCCAGCCTTTTCAGATAAGTTTTATCTTTTGCTACGTTTGAGTAGTATTCGCCAGACAAAGGGATTACTACAAGAACATCATCAAAAACAACTTCTTTTCGATGAACGACAGGATCACCATTTTGGTTGATATAGCAATCTCTTTTCTTGTCGTATCTCCCACAGTATTTTGCATCTTCATATTCTTCATGCATTTTCTCAATTATGCAATCAACAAAGAATCTTTCTCTTTCGGGTTCTCTTTCAGTATTTCTTCTCATGTTTTCTCCTTGATTTCAGCAACAAAAGCACGATGTTTGCTCTTTGATATAGTTCTGCCATGAGCTGTGAGATGGTCATCAACAAGATCATCTTCTAGAAGGAATTCGCTCCAGTTAAACCCTTCATCATCATTGATTACTGTACATGCTCTTGACTTCTCTTTGGGATTATTTTCAATCAGTTTCGGCTCTTCTTTGCTACGGTGGTAAATCGCCTTTCGGTAATAATCATCATTGAAAGGTTTCTAAGTTTCGTCACTTCAGGATTTTTGCATTCTCTTTTGAAATGACCTTTTTGCTTACATTTGAAGCAGGTCACTTTGGATTTATCAAATCCCAGCTTTGTTGACGGACCACCTATTGACTACTTCCCAGTAATCTCCATATACCTCTGAGCTCTTCGAATGCATCTTGCTAAACACCAGCGTATGTCAATGAGTTCCATTTCTGTTGGGTCAATCTGGTCGTAGTCTTCCTTTTTCAGCTCTGAGTTTCCAATTTTTCCAGATACTAGACCTTCGTATGACTTTAACACAGATGCCAGAAAACTCATTTGTTGTTTTGCTGCATTGATGCTCATAGCCAGAGAATTCTTCAGTTTCAAAGCAATGTTGCAAAGAATTTCTTCTGATTCTTCAGGATTTGCTTTTGCAAAAGATGAATGATATCCTGGATTGTAGCTTGATGAGCTTTTCTGTGGTTCTTTTGATTTTTCATCACTCAATGCTGTCTTTAGTGATTCACCAACTGTCACCGAAGGTGTGCTACCTTTGTAATAAAGACCAACATTCTGTTGATGTGAGGAACTGATCATCTTGCTCTATTTCTGCAATTCAAGCTCATGAGTTTCAATCTTTTCAATCAACACATCGAGAGTAATTGTTTCATACAATACATCATTTTTCAAAAAAAAAAAAACCAAACGTTTGACACTGATCAGCTTGTGGTAACACTTCAATTATTTTGTCAATTAATGTTAGGGGAGGATTTTCCAATCCTAAGGATCACGGATCCTTAAGTGCTGTTAGGATCATGGACCCTCAATTCTGTTTGAATTAAGGATCCCCAGCAGGTGTTGCAGGATCATGGTTCAGGATCCTTATTGTTATCCTTATACTAACAATTGTCTACCTTGTACGTAAGCCTGTTTTGCAGGAGCAAAGGCATGGACCAAGTCTCACCGAAATTCCTGGAGCATATTCCCTAAATATTCTGCATGTGCTTGGCTCTTGTGGACGTTGTGGAGATCGTGGGGAGCTTGCATAATTGTCGGACATTTTGTTATTTTAGTTATTTCTAATTTAAAATGGGGATAACAAGCTTGAGTAGAACACTTAGCTAATTTTGGCATACAGACACTCTCGTAACAGCTCTCAAACAGCTCTCAAACATTACTCGGCGATTTCATACATTTTATTGCACATTACACATTAGTGATCCTTGTAACAAGCTTGTTATCATCCCGAGTTGTAAACTTCTTTTGTTTAATCTTAGTTGGTGATCGGTAGTTTCCATCACCCGAGGTTTTTTATGCCGGAGATCAACTCTTGATCAAGGTCTTTTTCCTTGTATAAATCCTTGTGTCATTTGTTCATTACATTTCTGAGTTATCCTTAACATTGTTCTTTGATTCAAGCATCATTCCTCACAACAAAGATTTGGTTACATTATCTTAACCTGATTTTTGACCAAAACAGTTTGGCACCCACCGTGGGGCAATTGGTGCTTCACTCCTAAGAAATTCTTGTTTTTGTGGTCGTTTCGGTTCATTACAACCAAGCATATGGCTTCTACAGCGAAGAACACTTCAAGTTCAATGCCGGCAGTGAATTCATCACAGGGTGTTCCTCCTTTGCCTCCACCACCTTCTGGATCCCACAAGAATGCTGAAAATGCTGCAAAGAGACAAAGTCCCATTTTTCCAAAACCACCAACTTCTTCTGTTTCTTCTAATCCTACTACTAGTGATCTTTTTACTTTGATTTTGCAGATGAGGGATCACATACAGGAGCAGGACAAAACCAACGAAAGGATCCTCCGGGAGATCGGTGACATCAAGAAACAGAAGAGATCAGCAGAGGATTACTCTCCTCTGATACCAAGGTCAATGGATTTTGACACTCCAGCCGTAACCGTCCTGCAATCTGCAGCTCCAGACATCCAGTACCAGAGTGAACCATTGGGAAGGCGTTATGGAGCAACAACTATGAGTCAGGCTTTTGGGTCTCACCTCCAGCCTCAAGGATCCTGTTTTCAGTCTTCGGGATCCTCTTTCCAGCATCAGGGATCCTTCGTCAGCTCAGGAGGATATTTGGGAATGCACACAGTCCAAGGATCCTCTCAAGGTTAAGGATCCTCTGGGGTCCAAGGATCCTCCGGGGTCCAAGGATCCTCCATGGTTCAAGGATCCTCTCAGGTTCAAGGATCCTCATTTCAGGTTCAAGGATCCTCTCAGCCTCAGGGATCCTCTCAGGTTCAAGGATCCAACATCTTTCAGGATCAAGGATTCTTGAGAAGTATACAACCCCAAGCACAGATGTTCATAAAGGAGACTTCATTCCAATGCAGAGCATTGCCTCTTCTGGTCCTTCAATCATACCAGATTCCCGTCAATATGGATTCACATCTGCAATTCCTAACCTGAATCCTCCGGGAGGTAACACTTTCAATAATTCTTATAACACTAACCATGGTTGTATGCAGGATACAGGTATCAATCAAGCTATGGCTAGGGAATTACAGAAGCTGAAGGATATGATATCCAGCGTTCCAGGAGTGGTTAAGCCCATTCCTGAAATTGCAGATGTGAGCCATAGGATATCTCGTTTTGCACCTCCTATTTGTGATGCTGAGATACCCAAAAGGTTCCAAATACCAACCATGAAGTTGTATGATGGTTCAACAGATCCAGAAGAACATGTAGCTCAATATAGAGAGACGATGGAGATCAACCCCATCCCAGAAAGGTTAAAAGAAGCATGTCTATGCAAGGGTTTCGGATCCACACTCACAGGATCAGCTCTTAAATGGCTGCTAAGTCTTCCTCCTTACTTTATTACTTCATTTGCTAATCTAGTTAATCTGTTTAATAGTCAATTCTCATGTAGTAGAAAATTTGAATGATTAACTAGTGATCTATATAGGGTAACACAAGGTCAAAATGAATCACTTAGAGATTATATCACTAAGTTTAGTAAAGAATCCTTAGATATCCCTAATCTGGATATAGCCACGGTTGTGGAAGCCTTTAAAATGGGTTTTCTTAGGGATTCATTATTCTATGATGATCTTGTTATGACCCCATGCAGGAATCTTGATGAAGTGAGAACCAGGGGGCCCTTAGATTCATCCGATTAGAGGATGATAAAAGGATCCAGGAGCGATTGGCAGGATCCTCAAAACAGGAAAAGCAAGGATCCTACTTCAAGAATAACAAGTTCAAGTCCTACAACAAGTCTGATAACCAGAATGTGCATGCAGTAGAACAAGAAGAGGATGATGAGGATTATCCTCCAATTTCTGAATACTGTTTTTCTGTTGATAACAACGAACTAATTCTTGCAATGTAGAATCTAGGTGAGAAAGCAAGATGGCCAAGGAAAAGTGATAAACCAGCCGCAACAAAAGACAAGTCCAAATGGTGTGCATATCATGAGGATTTTGGGCATCTCACTGAAGAATGTATTGCACTTAGAAAAGAAATTGGTTACTTGTTAAGCAAGGGGCACTTGAAGGAGCTTTTGGGACGAAAGATGTCGAGGATCCAGGATCCTGAAAGGATCCTAGAAAAGGCTCCTGCTCCTCTAGCAGATGCACAAGTTATAAACTTCATATCCGGTGGATCAGACATCTGTGGTACTTCCTTTTCAGCAGCCAAAAGACATGCCAAGGAAACCAAAATGGATAATGGAGACAGACCCATCCGGACCTCCACGGTTACCTAGGATATAATTATAACTTTTGATGAGGATGATCGTGTTGATATTCAGGATCCTCATCATGATGGTCTTGTTATCACTCTGTTTATTTCTAACCAGTTTGTTCGCAGGATCCTGATAGATGGAGGAAGTTCAGTAAACATCATTCAGCTTGATGTCCTCAAGAAGATGAACATTCCTGAATCAGACATTGTCCCATGATCCTCAGTTCTTGTGGGATTCAGCGGAGAAACCAAGAATACATTGGGGGACATCAAACTCCCCATCTATATTGAAGGGCTCCATTCTTATAAAAAATTTTGTGTTATGGATTTCTTATCCTGTTGTAATGTTATCCTTGGCAGGCCATGGATACATGACATGAAGGCAGTCCCATCTACCTATCATCAATGTGTAAAGCTTCCTAGTCCATGGGGGGTGGTGAAAATTGAGAGTGACCAACAAGAAGCTAAGAATTACTACACATCATCAATGAAGCCAGCCTCGAGACCAAGGGAGCAATAGCAATTAAAGCATTCTCCAAGAGATGTCTTGGAGGTAAGAGAACAGGATGTGAAAGAAATCCTTATAGATCCTCATAATCCTGAATCCATAGTCTTCATAGGATCAGGGATCCTCAGCAACATTGAACAGGATCTAGTATCCTTCATTAAAAGGAGAAAAACTACCTTTGCCTGGAAGCATGAGGACATGACAGGTATATCTAAAGATATAATTACTCATAAACTTGGCATTGACAGGTCATTCAAGCCAATTCATCAAAAAAGGAGGAAGTTTGCACCTGAAAGGAATGCTATTATCCAGGAAGAGGTAGATAAACTACTTCGGGCAGGTATGATAAGAGAGGTTAAGTATCCAAGGTGGTTAGCCAATGTGGTTGTTGTTCAAAAGAAAAATGGAAAGTGGAGGGTATGTATCAATTTTACTGATTTAAACAAGGCATGTCCCAAGGATCCTTTCCCATTACCCCACATTGACTCCATGGTGGATGCTAACGCTGGTCATGAGTTGTTGACTTTTATGGATGCTTCAAGTGGATTTCAACAAATTCAGATGGAACCATCTGCTCAAGAGGATACAGCCTTTATGACCCCAACTGGTATATATTGTTATATTGCTATGCCATTTGGACTAAGGAATGCAGGTGCTACTTATCAAAGGCTAGTCAATATGATGTTCAAGGAACAAATTGGACACACTCTGGAAGTCTATATAGATGACATGGTGGTTAAGTCCAATAAAGCTAAGGATCACCTTAGAGACTTGGAGGAAGCATTCAATATCCTTGAGAAATTTAATATGAAACTAAATCCTTCCAAGTGTCATTTTGGTGTTAAAGCAGGTAAATTCCTAGGCTATATGGTGACAAAAAGAGGCATTGAAGCAAGTCCAGAGCAAATTAAGGCTATTGTGAATATCAAATCTCCTGCCAATTGTTTTCGTCAAAAATCAAGCAATGACAATGTAACCAAACTTTCTGTTGTGAGGTATGATGCTTGAATTGATGAACAATAATAAGGATCACTATGAAGTATGATGAACAAATGACACGAAGATTTATACGGGGAAAAATCCCTTGATCAAGAGTTGATCTCCGGCACAAAAAACCCCGGGTGATGGAAACTACCGATCACCAACTTAAATTAAACAAACAATCTGTTACAACTTCGGATGATAGCGAGCTAAGTACAAGAATCACTATAGTGTATCGTCTATAAATGTATGAAAAATGCTAAGTGTTTTGTCAAGAGCTGATGAGAGCGGTTGTATGAGTGTGTGTGTAGCCAAAAATAGCCAAGTGTTTCTAAATTAGCTCGCTACCCCTTTAAAAATAGAAAATATCTACTCTAACTAACATTCCGCAAATCATGCAAGTCTTCCACGACTCCACAACGTCCATTTATGACCAAGCACGTGCGGAATAGACTGAGAATATTCTCCAGGAATGTCGCTAAGACTAAGTCCAAGTTGATATTCCTGCAAAACATTTACGAATTCAAAGTAGACAATCGTTAGTACAGGGATCCTTATAGTGATCCATGATCCTGATCCTGCAACACTTCTGAGGATCACTACTTCAGACAGAATTGAGGATCACTAAATCCAACAGTAAATAAGGATCACTGGTCATTTAGAAATCCACCCCTAACAATTGCCCCCAAAATATAAGGAGTAAATATGTAAATAAATGAGTTATATTTTGTTCTTATCCGTAACAAACTAATGGATATATAGCCGTTAAGATCGAACTAGCCGTTACGATCATGACGTCAGTGAGATGACTACCCTGCAGAATCATCATTATAAATAAGAGTTAGAGATAGGGATCATTTCACATTTAAGTTCAAGAGAACTCCCTTTAAATTCTGCTCCGACGATCAAGCAGGTAACTCTTTTCCTTTCTCCTTTCTCATATTCTGCACTTCTTTCTTTATCATCATCTCGTTTAAAAATGATGCTCCGAAGCTCACCGGGCAAGGATCACAAAAAGAACAGCCCCTTAAAGAGTCAAGGGATCATCAAAAATTCCGCAAAAGAACGCTGTTGTTTCACCGATGCACAAATTGATAGAATTCGGAACTGTTTTCCAGCAAATACTGTTATCAAATCCTTTGACCCCACTGCTCTTTGTGACTACATCTCTGAAACTTGGATAGCTTTCCCAGTTACACCTTTCACCATAGGATACACCTATCCTTTTCCAGACTTTACCCAATCCTTTTTCTCCCTTACCGACATCTGCTACATCCAAGCTATGCCGATGATCTGGAGGGTCCTTTATACCCTTGAAAGGATCATCGAGCAGGAAGGGATTTACCTAGGAATGTCGGAGTTGGCTGAGATGTATGATCTCACAACGTTTGGATCCCACCGATATTTGTTCAAGCGTAAACCCGGAGAAGAACATCCCATCTTTAAGGCTACTAAAAACGATACCAACTGGAAAACGACGGTTCTTCTTCGTCAGAAGGGATTCTATCCCGGATGGAAAGGGTTTGCCAAAGAAATGGAGCACTCATGGTAGGATAGGAGGATCCTTAGAGGGATCACTAAGTAAGCTCATTCTGATAATGATTACTAATATGCTTTTGTTTCTTTTTGTACAGCTATCACATTCTCGCATATTATTCCTTCAGCTGCCACCAAGGAGAGACTTGCTGCTTTTAGAAAAATCGATCCTGAAACAAGATCATTCAAGACAATCACCCAGGATTCTCAAGAGGTATCCTCAGGCTCTTTCAACATGTCAAGTAAGTATCCTGTTCTTTTTATATTCAAATGTTTAAATAAACAGTTAGATATGAATAGAATAAGAACACTTATCTGTTTTGGGTGTGTAGGCACTGGAAAATCATCAAGATCTGCTTCTAAATTTAGTGTCACTGAGCTTGACACCGTACGATCCAAGAAAAAATCTGCTGCTAGCCCCTCCGCTGTAATCCCCAAAGCTACCACTTCAAAGGGAAGAGGTGGCAAGAAAAGAAAAGCCTCTAAAGCTGAGGATCTGCAAGGTCTGCCCCTGATCCGCCACCAGTTCCTTGAATACTTCAACGAGGTAAGGATCCTTGTCCCTGCTTTAGGTATCCAGCTTATTTGTGGATCACCAGTTCTTGAACTGTTCTTTATCTTCTTTGCAGAAATTTGCTGAGATTGAGGACTACGTTGGCGTGTCGAAGAGCAGGACAAGAAGATTGCCGACCTCCAACAAGTCGCATTGCTTAAGGATCTCAAGATTGCTGACCTCCAAAAAGACCTCCAAAATGCCAAAGCTGAAACAGCCAAGGTTCTGATCAACTTCGATTATGAAAAGCACGAGATCACAGAGGATGCCAAAGTCTCCGCTGCCATTGCCATGTACAAGACCAAGCTATAGATGGCTCAAGAAGCTCAGGATCCCGCCTTTGATAGGAGCAGCTGGGATGTGGAAGGCTGGAAGGCTAGGCTGGCTGAATTGGAAGATGAGGATGAGGCTGATGAGGTTCTGGCAATTGAGGCTAGTGGTAGTGGCAAGGATCATGGTGGTGAAGCTAGTGGAGCTGGAGATGGTAGTGCAGCGAAGGTGTAGGCTGCAACAATGGGCAATGATGGACACTTCTAGACATAGCCGGAGCCCATTTTTTTAGTTTGGTTATGTTTTTTTGTTTTGATGATGTTTTGATAAACAATGGTTGGTTTGTACTTGAACAATATTAATTAGGGTTAAGGATCATGGATGATCCTTTGAACAATAGGTAGGATTACAAATGGTGGAGGGATCCTCTGTTTGGGGGATGAAGCCATTGTGATCCTGCCGTCTTTAATTTCCTGCACTTGTTAGACCTACAAACAATGGACACCATTTGCCAACCCATGTGGACGGGCCACGTTTTGCTGGTAGAAATGTGGGTTGGCAATTTTGACAACCTTAAAAGGGTTTAAGCCTTTGTGAATAAAATGACTTTAACTTTTTGGCTATATCCTGTGTTGATATCCTTATTGTTATTTTATTTTTCAATCTATTGTGATGTTCATGTCGTTTAAACTCATCAAGTAAGGAAAAATTTTAAAAATATCCCTTAAGAGTTAAGGATATGATCAAGGATCACATAAAAAATAATTTAAGGATCATAATTTCAGTTGTCAAAGGATAAGTGTCATTTAAATACATAATGAATAAAATCAAAACAGTTTAGGATCATACCTAAGAATCCAAGTTAGGATCCTATCCTTCAACACTTAAAATTAGGATAACCCAAGATACAAACCTTAGTTGAAAGTAAGGGTCAAGAATCTTTGGTCATTTATCTTCACAAACCTGAAATAAGATATTACTTGGGACTGAGCCAATAAAAGATGAATGTTAGTAACTGGGGACAAGCCCAACAATTCTGGGGACAAGCCCAATATACTGGGGACAAGCCTAAAAGATAACTGGGGACAAGCCCAAAGGATAACTGGGGACAAGCCCAAAGGATAACTGGGGACAAGCCCAAAGGATCGTATGTAAACTGGAGTATGGCCCTTACTGGCGACTATCCAAACTTAGTGACATGAAAATGCCAAAACCTTAGCTAACGTGAAAATGTTAGAAACCTTAGGAACGGATGTATGGTACGTCTACCATTATACGTAGGATCCTGAATATAGCCAGTACAACGAAATTGTCAGCCCCTAAAGTGGGTACTGGTCCAATTGCCATGAACTATACCAGGATCATCGTGTGCTGCTGGCGAAACTGGGGACAGGCCCAAACTGGGGACTAGCCCAAACAATTGGATACTTCTATGGATACTCAACGCTTAGTTAAGGATGCATGAACCTTCAAAACTCAAAATCAAGTAAAAGGAGGATAAAGGACGCAGGATCCTTATCCTTGTAAGAGAATAAAAAGAATGAAATAGTTTAAGATTGGAATGTTACCAGAAAGAGGATCATCTGTCAGTGGGGATCCTTCAAGGATACTTGTCTGGTAAGGATCATGGATCATGATCACATGAAATATTTCTTCAAATGGACAGCGTTCCAAGCTCTAGGTAGCAAATCACCCTCCATTGTTAGCAATCGATATGCCCCCTTTCCTGCTTCAGCTTCAATCAAATAGGGGCCTTCCCATTTTGGTGCTAGCCTTCCATCGGCAGGATTGGTGGTGTTTTGAAATGCTTTCCTTAATACCATATCCCCAACTTGGAATTTCCTGAGCCTGACAGTTTTGTTGTAAGCTCCAGCCATTCTTTGTTGATAACTGGCCATCCTTATCCTTGCTAAATCCCTGATTTCTTCTATAGTATCCAAGTCTTGAATCAAGTTTTCAGCATTTTCTTCAAGATCACGAATGCTTGTTCTTGCAGTTGGAACCACCATCTCTGTAGGGATCACTGACTCTGCCCCAAATACCAAAGAAAATGGAGTTTGGCCTGTAGCATTCTTGGGAGTTGTCCTATCAGCCCAAAGCACATAAGGTAGTTCTTCTGCCCATTTTCCTTTCTTGGATCCAAGCTTCTTCTTCAGATTGTTGATGATGATCTTGTTGGATGACTCTGCCTGACCATTAGCTTGTGGATGGACTGGTGTTGATGTTATCATCTTAATCCCCCAACTATCACAAAAGTTAGTGGTTCTATTCCCAATAAATTGGGATACATTATCACAAATAATCTCAGAAGGGATACCAAATCTAGTAATAATGTTTCTTTTAATAAAGGATATAACTTCCTTTTCTCTGACTTGAGCAAAGGCTTCAGCCTCTATCCACTTAGAGAAGTAATCAGTCATAGCAAGCATGAATACTTTTCCACCAGGTGCCTTAGGAAGCTTTCCAACTATATCCATTCCCCATCTCATGAATGGCCAAGAAGAGGATATAGGATGCAAGAGCTCTGCTGGTTGGTGAAGGATATTACTATGCCTCTGACAAGGATCACACTTCTTGGCATACTCCACAGCATCCTTCTTCATAGTGGGCCAATAGTATCCTGTCCTCAAGATCCTTGAAAATAATGCCTTGTCCCCAGTGTGGTTTCCACAATCTCCTTCATGGAAATCCTTTAGGACTTCTTGAATTTCAGGATCCTCAATGCATCTCAAATATGGTCCTGCAAGAGATCGTTTATACAACATATTATTTAATATTGTAAATTGAGATACCTTAATTTTGAAAGCCCTTGGGTTTTCTCCTGTAGGAATTTCTCCATATTGTATGTATTTCATGATTGGGAGTATCCATGATCTTGAATGAGATTGGGTATCATCACTAGGGATGATTGCAGAATCTTCTCCTATCTCCATAGCTACATGATCCTTGATAGCAGGGGTCAGGATATGGATAATAGGGATCTCAATATCCTCAGGAATCTTCAAAGATGATCCTATATTGGCTAATGCATCAGCTTCTGCATTCTCTTCCCTTGGTACCTGTGTCAAACTAAAGGATACAAAAGAATGTGCCAATTCTTTGACTATCTCCAAATATTTGATTAGCTTTTCACCTTTAACAGCATAGGATCCATTAAAGTGATTAGTGATCAATAAAGAATCTACATATACCTCAAGATACCTGATGCTCATGTGCTTTGCAATTTGCAAACCAGCTATCAAGGCTTCATACTCAGCCTCATTGTTGGTAGTTTGAAATTCACAAGCTATGGAGTGGGGTATTATGTCCCCATGTGGCGATTTTAGTAGTATTCCAAGCCCTGTTCCATTCACATTGGAGGATCCATCAGTAAACAGTATCCAAGGATCCTTGGTTTCTTCAAGCTGTTGGACTTCTAGTTCAGCTTCCTTTTGCAAATCACTACTGAAATCTGCCACAAAGTCAGCTAATGCTTGGGATTTAATGGCTGTCCTAGGCTCATATCTTATATCATATGCACTCAACTTCACTGCCCACTTAGCCATCCTTCCTGACATTTCAGGTTTCCTGAGAACATTCTTAATTGGGAAATTAGTTTTAACAATAATGGCTTGAGTCTCAAAATAATGTCTCAATTTAGTAGATGCCATAATTAATGCAAGGATAAGTTTTTCTAAATGTGAATACCTGGATTCAGCATCAAGTAAGCTCTTACTTACATAATAAACAGGATGTTGTGTACCTTGGTGATCCTTAACAAGGACCGCACTTATTGCTTTTAAGGATACCGCCAAGTATAAGGATAACACATCTCCCTTTTCTGGTTTCATCAAGGCTGGGGCTGAGGATAGGTAATCCTTAAGAGCTTTAAGGGCACTTTCATGCTTCTCAATCCATTCAAATTTCTTGTTCTTCCTCAGGATGTCATAGAACTCCTTGCACTTTTCTGAGGATTTGGATATGAATCTGTTCAAGGCTGCGATCCTGCCAGTCAACCTTTGCACATCCTTAGCATTGGCAGGAGATTTGATATTCACAATAGCCTTAATTTGCTCTGGACTTGCTTCAATGCCCCTCTTTGTCACCGTATATCCTAAGAATTTACCTTCCTTTACACCAAAATGACACTTAGAAGGATTAAGTTTCATATTATACTTATCAAGGATATTGAATGCTTCCTCCAAGTCTTTAAGGTGATCCTCAGCTCTTTTGGACTTAACCACCATGTCATCAATATAGACTTCCATAGTGTGTCCAATTTGGTCCTTGAACATCATATTGACTAGCCTTTGATAAGTAGCACCTGCATTCCTTAATCCAAATGGCATAGCAATATAACAGTATATACCAGTTGGGGTCATAAAGGCTGTATCCTCTTGATCGGATGGTTCCATCTGAATTTGTTGAAATCCAGATGAAGCATCCATAAAAGTTAACAACTCATGACCCGCGGTAGCATCCACCATGGAGTCAATGTGGGGTAATGGGAAAGGATCCTTGGGACATGCCTTGTTTAAATCTGTAAAATCGACACATACCCTCCACTTTCCATTTTTCTTTTGAACAACAACCACATTGGCTAACCATCTTGGATACTTAACCTCTCTAATCATACCTGCTCGAAGTAGCTTATCTACCTCTTCCTGGATAATAGCATTTCTTTCAGGTGCAAACTTCCTCCTCTTTTGATGAATTGGCTTGAATGACCTGTCAATGCCGAGTTTGTGAGTAATTATATCTTTAGATATACCTGTCATGTCTTCATGTTTCCAGGAAAAGGTGGTCTTCCTTCTTTTGAGAAAGGATACTAGCTCCCGTTCAATATCGCTAAGGGTCCCTGACCCTATGAAGATCTTGGATTCAGGATCATCAGGATCCATGAGGATTTCTTTCAAATCTTGTTCTCTTGCCTCCAAGACATCTCTTGAAGGATACTTTAATTGCTATTGCTCCCTTGGTCTTGAGGCTGGTTTCATTGATGAGGTATAGCAATTCTTAGCCTCCTGTTGATCACTCTCAATTTTCACCACTCCCCATGGACTTGGAAGCTTTACACACTGATGATAGGTGGATGGGACTGCCTTCATATCATGTATCCATGGCCTGCCAAGGATAACGTTACAACACGATAAGCAATCAATAACACAAAACTTTTGATAAGAATGCAATCCTTCAATATAGATTGGGAGTTTGATGTCCCCCAATGTATTCTTTGTTTCCCCACTGAATCCCACAAGTACTGAGGATCTTGGGATAATATTGGACTCTGGGATATTCATTTTCTTGAGAACATCCAGCTGAATGATGTTCACAGAGCTTCCTCCATCTATTAGGATCCTGCGAACAAAGTGATTAGAAATAAACAATGTAATTACAAGACCGTCATGAAGAGGATCCTGGATGTCAATACGATCATCCTCATCAAAAGTAATGACTTTATCCTGGGTGACAACGGAGGTCCGGACGGGTCTGTCTCCATTATCCATCTTGGTTTCCTTAGCGTGTCTTTTTGCTGCTGAGAAGGATGTACCACATATGTCTGATCCACCGGATATGAAATTTATGACTTGTACATCTGCTGGAGGAGCAGGAGCCCTTTCCGGGATCCTTTCAGGATCCTGGGTCCTTGACATCTTTCGTCCCAAGAGTTCCTTTAAATGCCCCTTGCTCAACAGGTAACCAATTTTCTTTCTAAGTGCAATACACTCTTCAGTGAGATGCCCAAAATCCTCATGATATGCACACCACTTGGATTTATCCTTTGTAGCAGCTGGTTTATCACTTTTCCTTGGCCACCTAGCTTTCTCACCTAGATTCTGCATTGCAAGGATTAGGTCATTGTTATCAACAGAGAAACAATATTCAGAAATAGGAGGATATTTCTCATCATCCTCTTCTTGTTCCACTGCGTGCACATTCTGGTTATCAGATTTGTTGTAGGACTTGGATTTGTTGTTCCTGAAGTAGGATCCTTGTTTATCCTGTTTTGAGGATCCTGTCAATCTGTCTTGAATCCTTTTGTCATCCTCTAGGCGGATGAACCTAAGGGCCCTAGTCCTTACTTCATCAAGATTCCTGCAAGGTGTCATAACAAGATCATCAAAGAATAATGAATCCCTAAGCAATCCCATTTTAAAAGCTTCTACAGCCGTAGCAATATCCAAATTGGGAATATCTAAGGATTCTTTACTAAACTTAGTGATATAATCTCTAAGTGATTCATTTTGGCCTTGTGTTACCCTATATAGATCACGAGTTAATCGTTCAAACTTTCTGCTACAAGAGAATTGACTATTGAACAAGTTAACTAAATTAGCAAATGAAGTAATAGAGTAAGGGGGAAGACTTAGCAGCCATTTAAGGGCAGATCCTGTAAGTGTGGATCCAAATCCCTTGCATAGACATGCTTCTTTCAAGCTTTCAGGAATTGGATTGATCTCCATCCTCTCCCTGTACTGAGCTACATGCTCTTCTGGATCCGTTGAACCATCATACAACTTCATTGATGGTATCTGGAATCTTTTAGGTATCTCAGCATCACATAAAGGTGGTGCAAAACGAGATATCCTATGGCTACCATCCGCAATCTCAGGAATTGGTTTAACCACTCCTGGTACACTGGATATCATATCCTTAAGCTTCTGTAGCTCTCTAGCCATGGCATGATTGATACCTGTATCCTGCATAAAGCCATGGTTAGTGTTATATAAATTATTAGAAGTGTTACCTCCCACAGGATTTGAATTTGGAATTGCGGATGTAAATCTATCTTGTAGAGACTCTGGCATGATTGAAGGACCAGATGAGGCAATGGTTTGCATTGGTATGAAGTCTCCTTGATGGACGACTGAGTTCTGAGGTTGCATATTTCTCGAGGATCCTTGATTTTGAAGGGGGTTGGATCCTTGGAATTGCGATGATCCTTGAACCTGAAAGGATCCTGGGACCAGGGAGGATCCTTGAACAAGCGAGAATCCTGGGACCAGAGAGGATCCTAGGACCTGGGAGGATCCTTGGACCTGGGAGGATCCTTGGACCTGGGAGGATCCTTGGACCTGGGAGGATCCTTGGACTGCATGCATTCCCACATATCCTCCTATCGTGAAGTATCCCTGATGCTGAGAGGAGGATCCTAATGGTTGAGAAGAGGATCCCTGAGGCTGGAAGTAAGAGCCAAATGCCTGACTCATTGTTGTTGTCCCATAACGCGTTCCTGATAGTTCACCCAAGTATTGCACGTCCGGAACTGCTGAGTATTGTGAAGTTATGACCGGAGTGTTGAAGTTCAGCGACCTTGGCATCAGAGGGGAGTGATCCTCCACTGATTTCTTCTGTTTCTTGATTTCATCGATCTCCCGGAGGATCCTTTCGTTGGTCTTATCCTGCTCTTGTGCATGATTCCTCATCTGCAAAATCAGGGTATAAAGATCATTAGTAGTAGGTGTTAGGGGAGGATCTTCTAACAATTTGTGATCCTTATTCGTTATCCTAACTGGTGATCCTTACTTCTGTGACAGGTGGTGATCCTCAGAAGAGCTTCAGGATCAGGATCATGGATCACTTTAAGGATCCTCGTACTGACGATTGTTTATTTATGTATTGTACTATCTCGCAGGTATAACGAGCTTGACCAAGTCTTGGCGACATTCCTGGAGAATATTCCTAAACTATTCTGCACGTGCTTGACCAAAAATAGACGTTGTGGAGAACGTGGAGGCTTGGCACGAAAGTCGGATAATTAGTTTAGGTGGTTATTTCTATTTTAAAAAGGGAGTAACGAGCTGGTAGAAAACACTTAGTCATTTTTGCAGTTACACACACTCGTACAAACACTCATACAAGCTCTCGTTCAAACACTAAGCAATTACATACACTTTTTACACATTCCACCGTAGTGATCCTTGTACCTAGCTCGTTACTATCCGAAGTTGTAAACATTAATTCATTTATTTGAGCTTGGTGATCGGTAGTTTCCATCACCCGGGGTTTTTTGTGCCGGAGATCAACTCTTGATCAAGGGCTTTTTCCCCGTATAAATCCTTGTGTTGTTTGTGCAATTTACATTGAAGTGATCTTCATCGCTGTTACACATTTTGAGCATCATTCCCCGTAATAAAGAGTTTGGTTGCACTATCCTCAACAGAATTTTTTGACCAAAACAGTTTGGCGCCCACCGTGGGGCAATTGGTGCTTCGTCCTTAGAAAAATACGCAATTCTGTGCTTAATTCGGTTCACTACAACCAAGCAAATGGCTTCCTCAGCGAAGAATGCTTCAAACTTGATGCCCTCATTCACTTCTTCACAAGGCGTTCCTCCTTTGCCTCCACCACCTTCTGGATCCCAGAAGAATACTAAGAATGCTGCGAAGAAACCAACTCCCATTTTCTCAAAACCACCTACTTCTTCTGTTTCAACTAATCCTACTACTAATGATCTCTATGCCTTGATTTTGCAGATGAGGAATCATGCACAAGAGCAGGATAAGACCAACGAAAGGATCCTCCGGGAGATTGACGAAATTAAGAAACAGAAGAAAACGGCAGAGGATCGCTCCCCACTGATGCCCAGATCTTTGAATTTCGATACTCCCGTGATTACTTCTCAGCCATCAGTGGTTCCAGACATTCAATATGTGGGTGGACCAAAAGGAGTGCACTACGGAACAACAACAATGACCCAGGCATCAGGTTCACTTTTCCAGCCAGCGGGATCCTATCCTCAGCATATGGGATCCCTCACAAGTTCAGGAGCGCAACAGTTTCTAGGATCCTCCTTCGTTCCAGGATCATCCCAGGTTCAAGGATCCTCCTTCGTTCCAGGATCATCCCAGGTTCAAGGATCCTCCTTCGTTCCAGGATCATCCCAGGTTCAAGGATCCTCCTTCGCTCCAGGATCATTCCAGGTTCAAGGATCCTCCTTCATTCCAGGATCATCCCAGGTTCAAGGATCCTCTTTCGTTCCAGGATCATCCCAGTTCCAGGGATCCTTCCAGATGCCAGGATCCTTGAGGAGCTTGCAAATAGGAAGTTCAGATGTCCATCAGGGAGATTTTATTCCAATGCAGACCAACGCTTCTACTGGTCCCTCGATCATTCCAGAGCCTCAACAATATGGATTAACATCCATTCTTCCTAACTTGAATCCAATGGGAGGTAACACTTTTAATAATTCTCATACTACTAACCATGGCCTTATGCAGGATCCATGTATCAATCATGCCATGGCCAGAGAATTGCAAAAGCTAAAGGATATGATATCAAGTGTTCCGGGAGTGGTCAAACCTATCCCAGAGATCGCAGATGGGAGCCATAAGATATCTCGTTTTGCACCACCAATCTGCGATGCTGAGATACCCAAGAGGTTCCATGTGCCTACAAAGAAACTGTATGATGGCTCAACGGATCCTGAAGAACACATAGCACAATACAGGGAGAGGATGGAAATCAATCCAATTCCAGAAAGGTTAAAAGAAGCATGCCTGTGCAAGGGATTCGGATCCACTCTTACTGGATCAGCTCTCAAATGGCTGCTAAGTCTTCCTCCCTATTCTATTACCTCATTTGCTAACCTAGTTAACTTGTTTAATAATCAGTTCTCTTGCAGTAGAAAATTTGAACGATTAACTAGTGATTTATATAGGATAACCCAGGGTCATAATGAATCATTGAGGGATTACATTACCAAATTCAGTAAATTCCCAACTTAGATATAGCTACGGCTGTTGAGGCCTTCAAAATGGGATTGCTTAGGGATTCGTTATTTTATGATGATCTTGTTATGACACCATGCGGGAACTTAGATGAGGTAAGAACCCGAGCACTTAGGTTCATTCGGCTAGAGGATGACAAGAGGATCCAGGAGAGGTTAGCAGGATCCTCAGAGCAGGATAAGCAAGGATCCTCATTCAGGAACAACAAATTCAGATCCTACAGCAGATCTGATAATCAGAATGTGCATGCTATTGATCAGGAAGAGGATGATGAGGATTATCCTCCAATCTCTGAATATTGTTTTTCTGTTGACAGCAATGAACTAATCCTTGCGATGCAGGGTTTAGGTGATAAAGCTAGATGGCCCAGAAAAAATGATAGGCCAGCTGCAACTAAGGATAAATCAAAGTGGTGTGCATACCATGAAGATTTTGGGCATCTCACAGAAGAATGCATTGCTCTAAGAAAGGAGATTGGATACTTGCTGAGCAAAGGGCATCTAAAGGAATTGTTGGGAAGAAAGAAATCAAAGACTCAGGATCCTGAAAGGATCCCTGAGAAGGCTCCAGCCCCTCCAGCGGATGCACAAGTAATAAACTTCATTTCTGGAGGATCCGACATTTGCGGCACATCCTTCTCAGCAGCTAAAAGGCATGCAAAGGAAACTAAAATGGATAATGGAGAAAGACCTGTTCGAACATCAAGTGTCTCGGAAGGGAAAGTCATAACCTTTGATGAAGAGGATCGTGTTAATATCCAGGATCCTCATCACGATGGTTTAGTTATTACTCTTTTCATATCTAACCATTTTGTCCGCAGGATCCTTATAGACGGAGGAAGTTCAGTGAACATTATCCAGCTTGATGTCCTAAAGAAGATGGGTATCCCTGAATCAGATATCATACCAAGATCCTCTGTGCTTGTAGGATTTAGTGGCGAAACTAAGAATACCCTGGGGGACATTAAACTCCCAATATATATCGAAGGCTTACATTCTTACCAAAAGTTTTGTGTTATTGACTGTTTATCTTGTTGTAATGTGATCCTTGGCAGGCCTTGGATACACGATATGAAGGCTGTCCCGTCTACTTACCATCAATGTGTGAAGCTCCCTAGTCCTTGGGGAATAGTGAAGATTGATAGTGATCAGCAGGAGGCTAAGAATTGCTACACTTCATCGATGAAACCAGCCTCGAAGTCCAGGGAGCAATAGCAATCAAAGTATCCTCCAAGGGATGTCTTGGAGGCAAGTGAACAGGATGTGGTAGAAATCCTTATGGATCTGGATGATCCTGAATCCAAAATCTATATCGGATCAGGGATCCTTGGCGAAATGAAAGAAGACCTCGTATCCTTCCTCAAAAGGAGAAAGACTACCTTTGCATGGAAACATGAAGACATGACTGGTATATTCAAAGATGTTATTACCCATAAACTCGGCATTGACAGATCCTTCAAACCAATCCATCAAAGGAGAAGAAAGTTTGCACCAGAAAGGAATGCCATTATCCAGGAAGAGGTAGAGAAATTGCTCCGGGCAGGTGCAACGTACCAAAGGCTGGTGAATATGATGTTCAAGGATCAGATCGGACAAACTATGGAGGTTTACATAGATGACATGGTGGTAAAATCCATAAGAGCTGAGGATCACCTAAAGGATTTGGAGGAAGCATTTGATATCCTTGACAAATATAATATGAAGCTTAATCCTTCAAAATGTCATTTTGGTGTTAAAGCAGGTAAATTCTTAGGATACATGGTGACTAAGAGAGGCATTGAAGCTAGCCCGGAACAAATCAAAGCAATAGTGAACATCAAATCTCCGGCCAATGCTAAGGATGTTCAAAGGCTAACAGGCAGGATAGCAGCTTTGAACAGATTTATATCCAAATCCTCGGAGAAGTGTAAAGAATTCTATGATATCCTAAGGAAGAACAAGAAATTTGAGTGGACCGAGAAGCATGAAAATGCTTTGAGAGCCCTCAAAGATTACTTATCCTCAGCCCCATCCTTGATGAAACCAGAAAAAGGCGATGTGTTATCCTTGTATCTTGCAGTATCCTCAAAAGCAGTAAGTGCGGTCCTTGTTAAGGATCATGAAGGTACACAACATCCTGTCTATTATGTAAGTAAAAGTTTACTTGACGCCGAATCCAGGTATTCACACCTTGAAAACTTATTCTTGCATTAATAATGGCATCTACTAAGCTAAGACATTATTTTGAGACTCATGTTATTATTGTTAAAACTAATTTTCCAATTAAGAATGTCCTCAGGAAACCAGAGATGTCAGGAAGGATGGCTAAGTGGGCAGTGAAGCTGAGTGCATATGATATAAGATATGAGCCTAGGACAGCCATCAAATCCCAAGCATTAGCTGACTTTGTGGCTGATTTCAGTAGTGATTTAGAAGAAGAAGCTGAGTTAGAAGTCCAACAGCTAGAGGAGACCAAGGATCCTTGGATACTCCACACTGATGGATCCTCAAATGTCAAAGGCACAGGGCTTGGAATACTACTAAAATCGCCACAGGGGGACATAATACCCCAGTCTATAGCTTGTGAGTTCCAAACCACTAATAATGAGGCTGAATATGAAGCCTTAATTGCTGGTTTGCAAATTGCAAAGCATATGGGGATCAGGTATCTTGAGGTACATGTAGATTCATTGTTAATTACAAACCACTTTAATGGATCCTATGCTGTTAAAGGTGAAAAACTAACCAAATATTTGGAGATAGTCAAAAGTTTGGCACTCTCTTTTGTTTCCTTTAGTTTGTCACAGGTACCTAGGGAAGAAAATACAGAAGCTGATGCATTGGCTAACTTAGGATCATCCTTGAAGATCCCGGAGGATATCAAGATTCCTATTATCCATATCCTGACCCCGGCTATCGAGGATCACGAGGCTATGGAGATAGGAAATGATTCTGCAATTATCCCTTGTGAGGGTACTCAATCCCATTCAGGATCAGGATCATGGATCTCACCAATTATGAGATACTTACAACATGGAGAGATTCCTACAGGAGAAAACCCTAGAGCTTTCAATTCTAAGGTATCTCAATTCACAATTATGAATAATATGTTGTATAAACGATCTCTTGCAGGACCATACTTGAGATGCATTGAGGATCCTGAAGTTCAAGAAGTTTTAAAAGACTTCCATGAAGGAGATTGTGGAAACCACACTGGGGGCAGGGCATTATTCTCAAGGATCCTGAGGACAGGATACTACTGGCCAACCATGAAGAAAGATGCTGTGGAGTATGCCAGAAGATGTGATCCTTGCCAGAGACACAGCAATATCCTTCATCAACCAGCTGAATTATTGCATCCTATATCCTCCTCTTGGCCATTTATGAGATGGGGTATGGATATAGTTGGCAAGCTCCCTAAGGCTCCTGGTGGAAAAGTATTCATGCTAGCTATGACTGATTACTTCTCCAAGTGGATAGAGGCTGAAGCTTTTGCCCAAGTTAGAGAAAAGGAAGTTATATCCTTCATTAAAAGAAATATTATAACTAGATTTGGAATTCCTTCCGAGATTATATGTGATAATGGTTCCCAATTTATTGGGGGCAGAACCACTAACTTTTGTGACAGCTGGGGGATTAAGATGATAACATCAACACCAGTCCACCCACAAGCTAATGGCCAAGCAGAGTCATCTAACAAGA
Source organism: Helianthus tuberosus (assembly GCA_030545235.1). Classification (NCBI taxonomy): domain Eukaryota; kingdom Viridiplantae; phylum Streptophyta; class Magnoliopsida; order Asterales; family Asteraceae; genus Helianthus; species Helianthus tuberosus. Next base: position 156,657,270 of record CM060409.1, read on the forward strand.
TCATCATCAAAAATTTGAAGAAGAAGCTTGGATCCAAGAAAGGGAAATGGGCAGAAGAACTACCCTATGTGCTCTGGGCTGACAGGACAACCCCTAAGAATGCTACTGGTCAAACACCATTCTCTTTGGTGTTTGGGGCAGAATCGGTGATCCCAACAGAAATGGTGGTTCCAACTGCTAGAACAAGTACTCGTGATCCTGAGGAAAATAATGAAAACTTGGCTCAAGACCTGGATACTATTGAAGAAATCAGGGATATGGCTAGGATAAGGATGGCCAGTTATCAGCAAAGAATGGCTGGTGCTTACAACAAAAATGTCAGGATCAGGAGGTTTCAAGTTGGAGATATGGTATTAAGGAAAGCATTCCAAAATACTACCAATCCTGCTGATGGGAAGTTGGCTCCAAAGTGGGAAGGCCCTTATTTGATTGAAGCTGAAGCAGGAAAGGGGGCATATAGATTGCTAACCATGGAAGGTGATTTGCTACCAAGAGCTTGGAATGCTGTCCACTTGAAGAAATATTTCATGTGACCAGGATCCTCATGGCAGAGGTGATCCTAGCGAATGGCATATCCTTAAAGGATCCTCGAAGTATCGGTGGTCCTTACTTAGGTAATATCCTAAACTTAAGCTATTTCATTTCATTATTTTCTCTTATAAGGATAAGGATCATGTATCTTTTATCCATCTCTCACGTGAGTTCAAGTTTTGAAAGTTCAGGTATCCTTAGCATAACGTTGGTTATCCACAGAAGCAATCCGTCTTTTGGGTTTAACCCCAGCTATTCGGGCTTGTCCCCAGATTCCGCCTGTAGCGCACGATGATCCTGGTGTAGTTCAAGGCTTTGGGACCAGTACTCGTTCTAGGGGCTGATAATTCCATTGTTCTGGCTATGCTTAGGATCCTACGTATAATGGTAGACGTACCATACACCCGTTCATAAGGTTTCTAACGTTTTCACGTTAGCTAAGGTTTCTAACGTTTTCACGTTATCTAAGGCTTTGGCATCTTCATGTCACTAAGTTTGGATAGTCGCCAGTTAGGGCCATACTCCAGTTTACACACGATCCTTGGGCTTGTCCCCAGTTATCCTTGGGCTTGTCCCCAGTTGCTAACTCTTTTCTTATATTGGCTTAGTCCCAAGTTATGCTCTATTTCAGGTCCTTGAAGATAGGCAGCTAGGGATCCTTGATCCTTATTTCACTCTAAGGTTTATCTTATAGTTATCCTTATTATGGTTAGGATTCTAACTTGGATCCTCAGGTATGATCCTTAACTCTTTTGATTTTATTCATTATTCTTTTAAATAACCCTTATACTTGACAACTGAACTTGTGTTTCTTAAACCATATCACATTTTAGAACCTATCGGTTATGGGATATGTGATCCTTGATCATATCCTAAACTTTTTGGATATCTTTTCTAATTTTTCAAGGCTTGATAAGTATAAACAGATTGAACATTATAACAGTTGGAAAGTAAGATATTAAAAAGGATAACAACACATGATAAGCGACAAAAGGTTAAGTTTTTATTTATTAACATAAGGCTAACCCTTTAAAGGTTGTCAAAATTACCTACCCGAGCATCTACCAGCAAAACGTGGCCCGTCCGCTGGGGTAGGTAAAGGGTGTCCATGATAATGAGTTCAAAGGTAGTGCAGGAATATAGAGGCGGCAGGATCACAATAGCTTCATCCCCCAAACAGAGGATCCCTCCACCAATTGCAATCCTGCCTATTGTCCAAAGGATCATACATGACCTTTAATCCTAAAAACCTATTGTTTAGTACAACCCATCATTGTTCAACAAAAAACACCATCACCAAAACAAACTATCAAACTTAAAAAATTGGGCTCCGGCTACGTCTAGAAATGTCCATCATTGCCCAATCAAGCAGCCTAAACCTTCGCTGCATCACCACCTCCGGCTCCACTTGCTTCACCAGCTTCATCCTTGCTAGCAGCCTCGATTGTCAAGATCTCTCCAGCCTCCTCTTCATCACCCAATTCAGCCAGCCTTGCCTTCCATTCTTCAATTTCCCAGCTACTTTTGTCAAAGGCAGGATCCTGAGCTTTCAAGGCCATTTGAAGCTTGGTTTTGTACATTGCTATGGCGGCAGAAACTTTAGCATCATCTGTGATCTCCTGCCTTTCATAGTTAAAATTAACCAGTACCTTAGCCATCTTCTGTTTGGTATCCTAGAGTTCCTTCTGAAGATCAGCAAGTGCAAGATCCTTGAGCACAGCAACCTGCTGGAGGTCGGCAATCTTCTTATCTTGATCCTCAACATGGCCGACGTAATCCTCGATCTCAGCGAATTTCTGTAAAGAGGATAAAGGATAAGGTTAGAATTAAGTGATCCTCAGGTCAGTAGGATATATCAGCAGGATATGTCAACAGAATATATGGGCAAAGACAGTGATCCTCACATCATTAAAGTACTCAAGGAATTGGTGGCGAATTAGAGGCACACCCTGCAAATCCTCAGCCTCGGAGGCCTTTCTCCTCTTGATTCCCTTTCCTTTGAGGGGTGCCTTGGGGATTGAAGTTGTGGGGCTGGTAGGAACCTTCCTTTTGGAGGATTTGATAGTGGTGAGATCGGTGACACTGAACCTTGAAGCAGCTTTGGCAGATTTTCCAGCACCTACACAACCAAAACAAGATAAGTATCTTTTCTTAATATACATTTAACTATTTATTTAAATCTTAAACAAGGATACTTACTTGACATTGTGACAAAGCCTGAGGATACCTCCTGTGAGTCTTGGGTTATTGTCTTAAAAGTTCTAGTTTCAGGGTCGAGTCCCCAGAAAGCAGCAAGTCTTTCCCTGGTTGCGGGTGTTGTGATGAGATGTGAAACATAGATGGCTGCATGACACAAGACAAAGAAGGGGTTAGTGATCCTATTACAAAAACATGACCATCTGGTGATCCTTCCCAGGATCCTCCGGCCTACCATGGGTGGACCATGTTCTTGGTAAATGCTCTCCATCTGAAATGGTATCCCTTCTTACAAAGAAGAAGCGACGTTTCCAATCTTTGTCGTTTTTGGTGACTTTGAGAAGAGGATGATCTGCACTGGGTTTTCGTTTGAACAAATAACGGTGGGATCCAAAGGTAGTAAGATCATACAGTTCCGCCAGTTCTGACATTCCTAAATCAACGCCTTCCTGCTCGATGATCCTCTCTAGGGTGTATAAAACCCTCCAAATCATCGGCATGGCTTGAATGTAAGATATGCCGGTAAGGGAAAAGAAGGATTGTGTGAATTCCGGGAAAGGATAGGTGTACCCTATAGCAAATGGAGTAACTGGAAAGGCAACCCATGTTTCTGAAACATAGTCGCTCAGGGCAGTTGGATCGAAAGGTTTGAAAAAGACATTCGCCGGAAAACGGTGACGGATGTTATCTATTTGTGCATCGTTAAAGCAACACCTCTCGTTCACTGAGTCCTTGATGATCTTCTGACTCTTCAAGGGGCTGTCCTTTTTGTGATCCTTAGCCGGGGAACTTCGGAGCAACATTTTCGAAGTGATGAAGATAAAGAAAGAAAAACAGAGTAAGAAAGGAAGAAAGAGGAGAAAGAGATACCTGATTGATCTTCAACTGAGATTATAAAGGGAGTTTCTTTCGGATTTGAATGCATATTGATCCTATCTATATCTCTATTTATAATTATGATACTGTAGGATTGTCACTTCCGTGACATCATCATCGTAACGGCTAGTTCTATTTTAACGGCTATATATCCGTTAGTTTGTTACGGATAAGATCAAGAAAACATAACTCGCTAATTTTACAATTTCACTCCTTATATTTTGGGGGCAATTGTTAGGGGAGGATCTTCTAACAATTTGTGATCCATATTCGTTATCCTAACTGGTGATCCTTACTTCTGTGACAGGTGGTGATCCTCAGAAGAGCTTCAGGATCAGGATCATGGATCACTTTAAGGATCCTCGTACTGACGATTGTTTATTTATGTATTGTACTATCTCGCAGGTATAACGAGCTTGACCAAGTCTTGGCGACATTCCTGGAGAATATTCCTAAACTATTCTGCACGTGCTTGACCAAAAATAGACGTTGTGGAGAACGTGGAGGCTTAGCACGAAAGTCGGATAATTAGTTTAGGTGGTTATTTCTATTTTAAAAAGGGAGTAACGAGCTGGTAGAAAACACTTAGTCATTTTTGCAGTTACACACACTCGTACAAACACTCTTACAAGCTCTCGTTCAAACACTAAGCAATTACATACACTTTTTACACATTCCACCGTAGTGATCCTTGTACCTAGCTCGTTACTATCCGAAGTTGTAAACATTAATTCATTTATTTGAGCTTGGTGATTGGTAGTTTCCATCACCCGGGGTTTTTTGTGCCGGAGATCAACTCTTGATCAAGGGCTTTTTCCCCGTATAAATCCTTGTGTTGTTTGTGCAATTTACATTGAAGTGATCTTCATCGCTGTTACACATTTTGAGCATCATTCCCCGTAATAAAGAGTTTGGTTGCACTATCCTCAACAGATTTTTTGACCAAAACAGTAGGATTAGTTGAAACAGAAGAAATAGGTGGTTTTTGGAAAATAGGAGTTGGTTTCTTTGCAGCATTCTCAGCATTCTTCTGGGATCCAGAAGGTGGTGGAGGCAAAGGAGGAACACCTTGTGAAGAACTGAATGAGGGCATCAAACTTGAAGTACTCTTCACTGATGAAGCCATCTGTTTGGTTGTAACGAACCGAAATAACCACGAACACACGAATCTTTCTAAGAATGAAGCACAAATTGCCCCACGGTGGGCGCCAAACTGTTTTGGTTAAAAATCAAGCAATGACAATGTAACCAAACTTTCTGTTGTGAGGTATGATGCTTGAATTGATGAACAATAATAAGGATCACTATGAAGTATGATGAACAAATGACACGAAGATTTATACGGGGAAAAAGCCCTTGATCAAGAGTTGATCTCCGGCACAAAAAACCCCGGGTGATGGAAACTACCGATCACCAACTTAAATTAAACAAACAATCTGTTACAACTTCGGATGATAGCGAGCTAAGTACAAGAATCACTATAGTGTATCGTGTAGAAATGTATGAAAAATGCTAAGTGTTTTGTCAAGAGCTGATGAGAGCGGTTGTATGAGTGTGTGTAGCCAAAAATAGCCAAGTGTTTCTAAATTAGCTCGCTACCCCTTTAAAAATAGAAAATATCTACGCTAACTAACATTCCGCAAATCATGCAAGTCTTCCACGACTCCACAACGTCCATTTCTGACCAAGCACGTGCGGAATAGACTGAGAATATTCTCCAGGAATGTCGCCAAGACTAAGTCCAAGTTGATATTCCTGTAAAACATTTACGAATTCAAAGTAGACAATCGTTAGTACAGGGATCCTTATAGTGATCCATGATCCTGATCCTGCAACACTTATGAGGATAACTACTTCAGACAGAATTGAGGATCACTAAATCCAACAGTAAATAAGGATCACTGGTCATTTAGAAATCCACCCCTAACACCAATGCTAAGGATGTGCAAAGATTGACAGGCAGGATCGCAGCCTTGAACAGGTTCATATCTAAATCCTCAGAAAAATGCAAGGAATTCTATGACATTTTGAGGAAGAATAAGAAATTTGAATGGACCGAAAAGCATGAAAATGCTCTCAAAGCTCTTAAGGATTACCTATCCTCAGCACCTGCCTTGATGAAACCAGAAAAAGGGGATATATTATCCTTGTATTTGGCGGTATCCTCTAAAGCAGTAAGTGTGGTCCTTGTTAAGGATCACGAATGTACACAACATCCTGTCTATTATGTAAGTAAGAGTTTGCTTGATGCTGAATCCAGGTATTCACATTTAGAAAAACTTATCCTTGCACTAATTATGGCATCTACTAAATTAAGACATTATTTTGAAACTCATGCCATTATTGTTAAGACTAATTTTCCAATTAAGAATGTTCTCAGGAAACCTGAAATGTCAGGAAGGATGGCTAAGTGGGCAGTGAAGCTTAGTGCTTATGATATAAGATATGAACCAAGGACTGCCATTAAATCCCAAGCTTTAGCTGACTTTGTAGCAGATTTCAGTAGTGACTTGCAAAAGGAAGCTGAATTAGAAGTCCAACAGTTAGAAGAAACTAAGGATCCTTGGATACTCTTCACTGATGGAGCCTCCAATGTCAAAGGAACAGGACTTCGAATACTACTAAAATCCCTACAGGGGGACATAATACCCCACTCCATAGCTTGTGAGTTTCAAACTACTAATAATGAGGCTGAATATGAAGCCTTGATAGCTGGTTTGGTCCTTGTTAAGCAGTAAGTGTGGTCCTTGTTAAGGATCACGAATGTACACAACATCCTGTCTATTATGTAAGTAAGAGTTTGCTTGATGCTGAATCCAGGTATTCACATTTAGAAAAACTTATCCTTGCACTAATTATGGCATCTACTAAATTAAGACATTATTTTGAAACTCATGCCATTATTGTTAAGACTAATTTTCCAATTAAGAATGTTCTCAGGAAACCTGAAATGTCAGGAAGGATGGCTAAGTGGGCAGTGAAGCTTAGTGCTTATGATATAAGATATGAACCAAGGACTGCCATTAAATCCCAAGCTTTAGCTGACTTTGTAGCAGATTTCAGTAGTGACTTGCAAAAGGAAGCTGAATTAGAAGTCCAACAGTTAGAAGAAACTAAGGATCCTTGGATACTCTTCACTGATGGAGCCTCCAGTGTCAAAGGAACAGGACTTCGAATACTACTAAAATCCCTACAGGGGGACATAATACCCCACTCCATAGCTTGTGAGTTTCAAACTACTAATAATGAGGCTGAATATGAAGCCTTGATAGCTGGTTTGCAAATTGCCAAGCATATCAGGATCAGGTATCTTGAGGTACATGTAGATTCTTTGTTAATTACTAATCACTTTAATGGATCCTATGCTGTTAAAGGTGAAAAACTAATCAAATATTTAGAGATAGTGTCACACCCCCAAAATCCACCCGCGGAGTATCACCGCTTGGAGGCATGACATGACCAGGATCAAGCCACCAATCATATTGAACAACGTAATTAAATAAATAAAACCAACCACAATATAATTGGTGTTCAAACAACTAGTTAACCAAGTTTAAATTAAACAGCGGAAGCATAAGATGTGAAACCAAAGCATAAGTTTAATAAGTTCATAAGTTTGAATGTTTAACATGGGACTCGACAGTCCATATCCCACAACGACCTCCTCCTCGTGCAAGCTCCATAAGTACCTAACGACCTGCAAGGCATGTAGCAACGAATCAACAACAAAGTTGAGCGAGTTCACAGTAGGTGTTCGTTATAAAGTAGTTTTTCAAAAACTATGAGTTTGTTGCAATTGCAGGTTAAATCAACTTTCTTTATTTTCCAAACCATAAATGGTGGGGGCTACCCCATGTTGTAAACCACTAGACTAGATGTATATATATGTGTCCTTCCCAATCCTAGGATGAGATACATATTAAATATGTAGATTTAGCGCTGGTGTCCTTCCCAATCCGAGGACAGTGGTACGTATAAGAATACGTAGGTTTAGCGCTGGTGCCCTTCCCAATCCGAGGACAGTGGTACGTAGTGAGTACGTAGGTTTAGCGCTGGAGTCCTTCCCAATCCGAGGACGGAGGTAAGTAGTCTAGGAGTGGTGAAAGTACAAGTTCCGTCTTAGCTATTTAAATCCCATTCCAAACCACCGGGAATCCCATGCCTTAGTAAGAGTGTGAACTCACCTTTGGTTGCTTGGTTTGACTCTAAAAAATAGCTAACAGTCAAGGTCGGTAAATCACGTCCTAATATGATTACCAGTTAGTCATTTAGTGGTTTCAAATAGAGCACAAAGTTCCTACACGCATCTATCACATAACATGCATCACTTTAACGGTTTATGCCCATATAAGCTTCTCATCTATTCCCGTTCACAAGGAAACATACGACATTGCATATAACACTTTTATTGACATATAACATGTTAGATCGTTCTGAGATAACATACCCAAGATTTAGACACGCAAATTACTACTTATGTCATTTCAGCTTTTCATTCAAAACTAGGCTGTTTTCGGGGATTTAAATAAAATAGTTAACTTGTTCAAAAAATTCCCAACTTTTTACAGAAGGTCTTAAACGATCCAAATATTATTGTGTAAAAATCTCGGGATCCAATTCATCACCAATATTTTATAAAATTCATTTTCCGGACTGCAATCAGATTCAACTTTTTCTGATTGCAGACCACGAAATAATTTATTAAAAATTCATCGTAAGTTCGATTTATGAAATTCCAGTGGGAGGATTACAAATACATCAGTGGTCATCTACAGTTCAAATTTCATGACCTAGTTCTATTCAGGTTTCAAGTTATGATGAAGAATATAACAGGTATTTTCAGCAGAAAAAATGCAGCTTTTGCTGCTGTTACAAAACGCCCCTTTAAAAATAGCAAACGAAGTCCAAAAATTATGATTCCAGTGCCATTAGAACCGTATTTCATAATAACACGTTATAGACACAAAAATATCAGTTTTTCGTTAAGTTATGATTTGGTTACAGCCAACTGAAGTTGGCTGTAAACACCATCCAGCTTTCTATTTTCAGTCCCTTACTCTCTAACGCAAGTTCGATTGAATCCGTTAACATGTTTTCTGATCAACAACGACCTTTAACATCAATATTAACAAGTAAATCATCAAGAAATCAACAACATAAACAAAATAACTTCATACTAAAAATATTACATCATGTTTCATCTTTAATAAAGCTTTATGTTCATCTTCTTGGTTCTTGTTATTTAGTGCTTTAAACATAACCATCATACTACAACTTTTAACTATGAAACAAGATGAACAAGGGTGTAACAAGGACTTACTACTAGCCCTTCTTGAAGCTCCACAAGTTACAAGTCTCTTGTATCCAACTTCTGTACTTGAATGAAGCTTGTAAAATGGAAGATGGTGGTGGATTTATGGTGGTGATGGTGGCGGTTTGAGGTGAGCCGAGAAAGGGAGAGAGGAGGGTGAACTGAGGGAGTGAATGATGAGTAGAAATGGTTGTGATCTTCATACCATACTTATGGAGATTACTTCACATATTTTGGACACCATCACAAGTAATATCTAATAAACAATTGTAACAAAATCAAGCCAAGATATATGAAGCATGGTGTGGAAATTGTGTGGGTCCACAAGGGGACCGATTTCGGTTTGGGGGGGGGGGGTTGGTTGTAACTTTTCCAACTAAGGTGAAATGGTTAGTTAGTTTCCAAGTGTGGTGATGATATAGGTTAGTTAGTAACTTTTTAGTGGGTGTTATGGTAAACGGGGACCACGACTAGTCAAGAAATAATAAAACAATGTGTGTGGCAAAAATGTGGTGTCCCGGGTAATGTCCGGTTATCCGGTTAGACACTGTTCCGTTAAAGTGTTTAATTAGTCAGAAAAATGTCTTTTATATATATTTTGGTAACACTTTTAATTCCTAACACATAGGAGAATATTCAGGACCATTTAGTCAATTTTCTGCACAAGACTAGTGTGTTAACAAACACATGTAAGTGTGACGCAGTAATCAGAAGCAGTTAAGTAATTCAGCACAGTCATCAAGCACTTGTATTTATCATTAAATAATCGTACGGATACATGTAATTACGAGGGTTGTCACATTCTCCCACTGTTAAGAAAATTTCATCCCGAAATTTAGCGCATGATTACTGAGGAAGCTAGTTAAGTTGCGGTGTTTACTGGCTTTTCCTGGGGTGTCACATCATCCCCCCGTTGATTTGGAATTTCGTCCCGAAATTCTGCAGTAGCGTCGGCCTCAGTAGTGGTTGCACTTTTCTTAAACAACTGGGGATACTTAAGTTTCATTTGGTCTTCTCGTTCCCAGGTATACTCTGGGCCACGATGGGAATCCCAACGAACTCGAACAAGAGGTATCCTTGTACGTTTGAGAATCTTAACATCTCGATCAGTAATCTCTACTGGTTCCTCGACGAATCACAGCTGGTCGTCAATAGTGTGTTCCTTTAAGGGAACTATGAGGGTCTCATCTGATAGACAGTTTTTCAGATTCGACATGGAAAACATTGTGAACTCCGCTGAGTTCTGCCAGTAGATTCAGCTTGTAGGCGACCTTGCCAATTTTCTCAATGATTTCGAAGGTGGGTCTGACATAACGCGGATTGAGTTTGCCTCGTTTGCCAAAACGAACTACACCTTTCCAAGGTGAGACTTTAAGTAGCACTAGATCCCCAACCTGGAACTCGAGTGGTTTCCTGCGCTTATCAGCATAGCTTTTCTGACGGTCACGAGCTGCCGCCATTCGCTGTCGTATCTGAGCAATCCTCTCAGTTGTGTCTACCACAAGTTCTGGGCCTGTGATTTGGCTGTCACCAACCTCTGCCCAACAAAGAGGTGATCGGCACTTCCGTCCGTACAATGCCTCAAACGGAGTGGCTTGGATACTGGTGTGATAACTGTTGTTATATGAAAACTCCACTAACGGGAGGTATTTTTCCCAGCCATTTCCAAAGTCGATTACACACGTCCTAAGCATGTCTTCAAGGGTTTGGATGGTGCGTTCGGATTGCCCATCCGTCTGTGGATGATATGTCTAATCGAGAACCAAAGGACTTGTGTATAGCTTGCCACAATATTGATGTAAAACGTGGGTCACGATCAGAGATGATGGAGGCTGGCACTCCGTGCGTTGATACTATTTCCTTTAGGTAGATGTCTGCTAGAGTAGAAAACTTATCCATTTCCTTGATAGCAAGAAAATGTGCAGACTTGGTCAGTCGATCCACGATCACCCAGATGGTATCATTTCCGCGTTGAGATCTAGGCAGGCCAGTAATGAAATCCATGGAAATTTGCTCCCATTTCCATTTCGGGATCTCTGGTTGTTGTTGTAGTAGGCCTGATGGTTTCTGATATTCAGTCTTGACTCTCGCACAAGTCAAACATTTGCTAACATAGGTTGCTATGTGGGCTTTCATACCAGGCCACCAATACGTAGTCTTGAGATCGTGGTACATCTTATCCGAACCAGGATGTACTGAGTAACGAGACTTGTGCGCTTCATCCATCACAAGCTCGCGTAAGTCTCCATAAAGTGGAACCCAGATGCGCCTGTTAACATAGTAGGCGCCGTCTTCCTTTTGTTCTAACCGTTTCCTTGATCCTCGCAGGGACTCAGCCCTGATGTTTTCTGTTTTCAATGCTTCGACCTGAGCATCATGAATTTGAGCAGGAAGACTAGATTGGATGGTAAGTTGTAACGCTCGCACACGTTTAGGTATAGTATCCTTTCGACTGAGGGCGTCGGCCACAACATTGGCTTTGCCCGGATGGTACTTGATCGCACATTCCTAATCATTTAAGAGTTCGACCCATCGACGTTGTCGCATGTTTAATTCCTTTTTCTAAAAGATATGCTCGAGACTCCTGTGATCGGTGTAAATGGTGCACTTGGTACCGTATAGGTAATGTCTCCATATCTTAAGTGCGAAAACAACTGCTCCCAATTCCAAGTCGTGCGTAGTGTAGTTCCTTTCGTGAACTTTAAGTTGGCGCGATGCGTAGGCAATGACCTTGTCATGTTGCATCAACACGCAACCAAGTCCTTGGATGGAAGCGTCGCAATAAACCACAAAATCATCTGTGCCTTCAGGCAATGAGAGGATAGGCGCGCTACAAAGTCTATCTTTCAAGTGCTGAAATGCGGACTCTTGTGCATCACCCCAACGATAGGTGACACCCTTCTGAGTCAGTGAAGTGAGAGGTTGCGCAATTTTTGAGAAATCCTTGATGAATCTCTTGTAGTAGCCCGCCAAACCCGAGAATTGGAGGATTTCTGTTGGTGTACGGGGTGCAGGCCGGTTCTTGATCTAGTCTACCTTGGATGGATCCACATGAATCCCATCCTTGTTTACCACGTGACCTAGAAAGTGGACTTCGGGAAGCCAGAAGTCACATTTCAAAAATTTGGCATACAGTTGCTCTGCTCGAAGAAGTTCCAGCATAAGTCGTAGGTGTTGCTCGTGTTCCTCCTGACTCTTAGAATAGATCAGGATGTCGTCGATGAAAACTATGACAAACTTATCCAGGTAAGGTTTGCACACTCGGTTCATCAGATCCATGAAGACCGCTGGTGCGTTCGTCAATCCAAAAGGCATAACCAAAAACTCGTAATGGCCGTAACGAGTTCTGAATGTTGTTTTGGAGACGTCCTCATCTCGGACTCTCAGTTGATGGTAACCTGATCTTAAGTCAATCTTGGAGTAGAAACTCGACCCTTGCAACTGGTCGAATAAGTCATCAATGCGTGGAAGAGGATAACGATTCTTCACGGTCACCTTGTTAAGTTCGCGATAGTCAATACACATTCTGAAAGTACCGTCTTTCTTCCTCACAAACAAGACTGGAGCTCCCCATGGCAAAGAGCTAGGACGTATGAAACCCTTTTCCAAGAGTTCTTGTAATTGCGTGGACAGTTCTTCAAGTTCTGACGGAGTTAGTCGATAAGGTACACGAGCTATTGGTGCTGCTCCAGGAGCTAACTCGATTTGAAACTCGACTTGTCGATGAGGCGGAAGACCAGGTAATTCCTCAGGAAATACCTCAGGAAAATCACGTACAATAGGTATGTCTTTTATCTTCCTTTCTTCCGAGGATGTATCAGAAACGAGAGCTAGAATAGCAGTATGGCCCTTTCGCAAACACTTCTGGGCCTTAAGGAAAGATATGATGCCTACAACTGCACCACTCTTGTCGCCATGAATCACAAGGGGTTCTTCACCAGAACGACGAATGCGGACGATTTTCTCCTTGCAAATAATCTCTGCTTGATGATGGGATAGCCAATCCATCCCAATAACGATGTCGAAACTAGCAAGTACGATAGCGATAAGATTGATAGAGAAGGTCTGACTAGCTAAGACGAGGTTACAACCCTTAACTATGTGCGTAGCCTCGAGACTTTTACCGTTTGCTAGCTCTACCGTGTGTTTAGTGGTCAAAAGTGTTGGAGTGCGCTTAAGCATTTGACTAGCTTTTAAGGACACATAACTAGTATCGGCACCCAAATCAAATAAAACAGTAACAAAGAAATCATCCAGAAGAAACATACCCATCACAACGTTGGGATCGTTCCTCGCGTCGCCCTGGCCTAGCACGTAAACACGTCCCCTGGCACCATTGCCATTATTGTTACCCCCGTTGTTGCCTCCATTGTTGTTCCCATTTCCTTGGTTGTTGTTGTTCTGATTCTATTTTAGCTGAGGACAGTGCCACTTGAAGTGACCCTCAGCACCGCACTAGAAGCATCCCTTATTACCCTGCTGGTGTTGGTGTTGGTGTTGGTTCTGGGGAGCTTGTGGTTGCTGTTGTCGATTCTGATTCGCAGGACGTGAGCTCCTGCAATCTTTGGCTTCATGTCCAGGCTTGTTACATCTTTGACAACGACCCTTATTGCACGCCCCGCTATGGTGCAAATTACATCGATTGCACTTAGGGTGATTTCCCCTGTATCCACCCTGACCTTGATTCCCCAGAAGAATGCTGACTGGGGCTCCTGTACTCATCTGTCTTTCGCTGCTGGGACTGAGACTGAACTGAAGTAGAACCTTTGCCCAAATTTCCATCCCACTTGCGCTTGTTATCACGGGGGGCATCAGTAGTAGTAGCGCTAATACGCTTGGGCAGCTTGTTCTGCTCAACTGCCTGAACAGTGAGACGATGAGCCAACTTGATGATTTGCTGAATGGTGCCAAGATTAGCTGAGGTCACATGGCTTTGAATTTCTGGCACCAAACCCTTAAGGTACAGCTCGATACGATTGATAGGAGGATCCACCATAGTGGGACACATGATAGCTAATTCGTTCGACCTCTTTGTGTATGCCTCGATTTCAGACCCCGTCATCTTCAGATCGAAAAATTCTACCTCTAGCTTGTGGATGTCATCGCGACTACAGTACTCCTCTTTGATCAGTTCTTTGAAACCATTCCATGGGGTGGCATTAGCAACCGTCAGCCCTAGCAGTTGAACCTGTGTTTTCCACCATGTTAACGCAGCACCTTCAAGCGTTACAGTAGCAAATTTCACCCTGCGATTTTCAGGGCATTCACACATTTCGAAAACAGATTCGAGCTTCTCAAACCAGTGAAGAAGACCTACAGCTCCTTCTGTGCCGCTGAAAGTACATACGGGAGGTTGAGCATGCTGACCTATTGCACGAGAATAAAAGACAAGGTTAAGCACAAGAGTTGGTTCGCGAGTGTAGGATCTAAACATCCTAGGATAGGTCGAAATGGCAGGTTATACCTCCTGCAGGGACAGCTGCGAGTGCCTCAGCCACTCGTTCGTTGATTAGAGCCGTTAGTTGGGCTTGAGTTAGGTTCAGTCGTCCACTCATGATCTTCACATCGAAGGAAACACAAGTAAGAAATGGTGTCGCGAAAGTGCGTAAGTGTTGAGTGACAGAAGAGAGCAAACACACAGGGTTTCAAGCAATAGTCGTTATGCTAACTAAGCATATCATGATCAAATGTGCTACTAGCAGGTAGGCTATACAAACATAAACCATATTACCTATAGTGTTGAGTCTTGCACGTGGAGCGAAGCGTCATTGTGGATCGTTGAGCACTGTACAGGTTATAGTCTGGTTTTATCAAAAAAACTTTTCCCCTTTTTAAAACCAAGTTCACTATAACCAATGGCTCTGATACCAATCTGTCACACCCCCAAAATCCACCCGCGGAGTATCACCGCTTGGAGGCGTGACATGACCAGGATCAAGCCACCAATCATATTGAACAACGTAATTAAGTAAATTAAACCAACCACAATATAATTGGTGTTCAAACAACTAGTTAACCAACTTCAAATTAAATAGCGGAAGCATAAGATGTGAAACCAAAACATAAGTTTAATAAGTTCATAAGTTTGAATGTTTAACATGGGACTCGACAGTCCATATCCCACAACGACCTCCTCCTCGTGCAAGCTCCATAAGTACCTAACGACCTGCAAGGCATGTAACAACGAATCAAAAACAAAGTTGAGCGAGTTCACAGTAGGTGTTCGTTATAAAGTAGTTTTTCAAAAACTATGAGTTTGTTGCAATTGCTGGTTAAATCAACTTTCTTTATTTTCCAAACCATAAACGGTGGGGGCTACCCCATGTTGTAAACCACTCGACTAGATGTATATATATGTGTCTTCCCAATCCGAGGACAGAGATACATATTAAATATGTAGATTTAGCGCTGGTGTCCTTCGCAATCCGAGGAGAGTGGTACGTAGTGAGTACATAGGTTTTGCGCTGGTGCCCTTCCCAATCCGAGGACATAGGTACGTATAAGACTACGTAGGTTTTGCGCTGGTGCCCTCCCCAATACGAGGACAGTGGTACGTAGTGAGTACGTAGGTTTAGCGCTGGCGTCCTTCCCAATCCGAGGACGGAGGTAGGTAGTCTAGGAATGGTGAAAGTACAAGTTCCGTCTCAGCTATTTAAATCCCATTCCCAACCACTGGGAATCCCATGCCTTAGTAAGAGTGTGAAATCACCTTTGGTTGCTCGGTTTGACTCTCAAAAATAACTAACAGTCAAGGTCGGTCAATCACGTCCTAATATGATTACCAGTTAGTCATTTAGTGGTTTCAAATAGAGCACAAAGTTCCTACACGCATCTGTCACATAACATGCATCACTTTAACGGTTTATGCCCATATAAGCTTCCCATCTATTCCCTTTCACAAGCAAACATACGACATTGCACATAACACTTTTATTGACATATAACATGTTAGATCGTTCTCAGATAACATACCCGACATTTAGACACGCAAATTACTAATTATGTCATTTCAGCTTTTTCATTCAAAACTGGGCTGTTTTTGGGGATTTAAATAAAATAGTTAACTTGTTCCAAAAATTCCCAACTTTTTACAGAAGGTCTTAAACGATCCAAATATTATTGTGTAAAAATCTGGGGATCCAATTCATCACCAATATTTTATAAAGATTCATTTTCTGGACTGCAATCAGATTCATCTTTTTCTAATTGCAGTCCACGGAATAATTTATTAAAAATTCATCGTAAGTTCGATTTACGAAATTCCAGCCGGAGGATTACAAATACATCAGTGGTCATCTACAGTACAAATTTCATGACCTAGTTCTATTCAGGTTTCAAGTTATGATGAGGAATATAACACGTATTTTCAGCAGCAAAAATGCAGCTTTTGCTGCTGTTACAAAACGCCCCTTTAAAAATAGCAAACGAAGTCCAAAAATTATGATTCCAGTGCCATTAGAACTGTATTTCATAATAACACGTTATACACTCAAAAATATCAGTTTTTCGTTAAGTTATGATTTGGTTACAGCCAACTGAAGTTGGCTGTAAACACCATCCAGCTTTCTGTTTTCAGTTCCTTACTCTCTAACGCATGTTCGATTGATTCCGTTAACATGTTTAGTATTCAACAACGACCTTTAACATCAATATTAACAAGTAAATCATCATGAAATCAACAACATAAACAAAATAACTTCATACTAACATTATGACATCATGTTTCATCTTTAATAAAGCTTTATGTTCATCTTCTTGGTTCTTGTTATTTAATGCTTCAAACATAACCATCATACTACAACTTTTAACTATGAAACAAGATGAACAAGGGTGTAACAAGGACTTACTACTAGCACAAGGGCTAGGGTAGAATCTAGTGAGGAAGATGATGGAAAAGATGATGAAAAGCAAGAACAAAACCCTTCTTGAAGCTCCACAAGTTACAAGTCTCTTGTATCCAACTTCTATACTTGAATGAAGCTTGTAAGATGGAAGATGGTGGTGGATTTATGGTGGTGATGGTGGCGGTTTGAGGTGAGCCGAGAAAGGGAGAGAGGAGGGTGAAGTGAGGGAATGAATGATGAGTAGAAATGGTTGTGATCTTCATACCATACTTATGGAGATTACTTCACATATTTTGGACACCATCACAAGTAATATCTACTAAAAAATTGTAACAAAATCAAGCCAAGATATATGAAGCATGGTGTGGAAATTGTGTGGGTCCACAAGGGGACCGATTTCGGTTTGGGGGGGGGGGGGGGTTGGTTGTAACTTTTCCAACTAAGGTGAAATGGTTAGTTAGTTTCCAAGTGTGGTGATGATGTAGGTTAGTTAGTAACTTTTTAGTGGGTGTTATGGTAAATAGGGACCACGACTAGTCAAGAAATAATAAAACAATGTGTGTGGCAAAAATGTGGTGTCCCGGGTAATGTCTGGTTGTCCGGTTAGACACCGATCCGTTAAAGTGTTTGATTAGTCCGAAAAATGTCTTTTATATATATTTTTGTAACACTTTTAATTCCTAACACATAGGAGAATATTCAGGACCATTTAGTCAATTTTCTGCACAAGACTAGTGTGTTAACAAATACATGTAAGTGTGACACAGTAATCAGAAGCAGTTAAGTAATTCAGCACAGTCATCAAGCACTTTTATTTATCATTAAATAATCGTACGGATACATGTAATTACGAGGGTTGTCACATTCTCCGCCTGTTAAGAAAATTTTGTTCCGAAATTTAGCGCGTGATTACTGAGGAAGCTAGTTAAGTTGTGGTGTTTACTGGCTTTTCCTGGGGTGTCACATTGTAACAACCCGCACTTTTGTGCGTTGTTACTACTCGTTACACTCGTTACGCCTAGCACCGGAGATTCGGATCATAGTGTAACTATATCATATATATCGCTATTCGAAGGATAATCGCATATTTTCGAAATACAATATCACTATACTACACTATTATCACACTAACACTCACGGAGGCATTGAGAGAGGACCTATTCTACCCTCCTCAGTGGCCGTGATGTGTCGAACGTAAACAAATGACGCTAACAAGGACCCTCGGGTGAGTGCTGTAGCTCAAGTCGTCATGACGATGATGACAATACGAGTAAACGGTACCCCGTCAGTCTTTGTGGCACTACAAGAAATAACGTTCACGATGACATCAAGAAAGGACCTATACTACCCTCATTGATGGCCGTGGAACGTCGCTTATAATCGCATACTCGAATCGGAAGCCGACCGTTAATTATCGAAACCTTGGGTTATGGATACGTAAATAGGACCCCTAGTGATATAAATATATAATAATAACAATATATTGATAATATAAACTAATTATGGACGTACGCGCTTCGAAAGCTACCAAAACGATCAAAAACGGAGAAGTCCAAGCGTCAGGATAGCTATCCGGTCGGATGGACCATCCTGACGGATGGACATGCGCACGGATCGCCATCCGCACGCATGGGCCATCCGCACGTATTTCCTTCCGTTAAACACTCGAAACAGTGCTCAGAGTGCGAAACAGACGTGTCAGTCCGCACGGACAACATGTCAGTCCGCACGGACAACATATCAGCCCGCACGGATGACATGTCAGTCAGCACGGATGACATGTCAGTCCGCACGGATGACATGTCACCCGCACGCACATGTCACCCGCACGCACATGTCACCCGCATGGATGATATGTCACCCGCACGCACATGTCAACCGCACGTACAAGTCAACCGCGCGCACACCAATCCGCACACACAAGGTCAATCCGCACGCACACCCATCCGGACGGATGACTTGTCATCCGGACGGATGACCTGTCCATCCGCACGGATGGGAACAGTCCAATCAAATGTGTAACTTTTCAAGGCAATCTTGCTTAACCGTACTTCGTTTACCCTATTTCTTCAAGGATCATTACAGACATACTCGCAACCGACTCAATCAAGTTGTAATCTCGCTAAATACGCACGGTGAGTATACTTGACCCCCTTTTTAATCGAATTTTGGGTGTAACATACGTTTCTAACAAAACGAACTTATCAATCGAAATATTCAATCAATCGAGCTATCACTTGCGAATAATTGTTATGCATAGATATACGTGATGCTAGTTGCATATGTGCTAGGTCTTATACTCGCGACGTCCCACCAAGACTAGTATAGTACTATTGCGCCCGACGGGGTCTAGTTATGCCATCGTACATTCGAGCATCTAGGACTTAGTTGGTAGTATCAGTTTTGTGAGTATATATGTCGTGTATTACGTTTATGCATGTGGAAATTCGCAGCACTTTTGATCTATTATGCTATACTATTCCAACCTGTATACTCGCCAATACTTTTGTATTGACAAACTATTTTAACGTATGTTGCAGGTTAGATTGCAGACTTTATCAATCAAGCTAGGGAGTCTAGAAACTCAACTAAAATCTAGGTTGTCGGATTTGCATTGTTCGAGAGGACAATAAATCTGTGATAACTTATGTGATCGTATTATTTGTTAGTATGGGATAACGAATGTATTAAATATTATCGCAATATAGTTGTTATGGATTCTCTTGAGCAATCTGATTCGCCTAGTGCCGCGCCCCGATGATTCCGCCATTGGTTGGGGTGTGACAGATTGGTATCAGAGCCATAACTATAGGGAATTAGGTCTGACTCGACCTAGTCCGGGTCGACGTCTTAGAAATTGACCTAGTCTATAGTCTAAGTACCAACAGGCCGACTCATACAAACCCCATGGGGTTTGTATTGGGCTTACTTGATACTCTCGATCGAAATTGCTAAAAGATACAACTTTGTGTGAACCCCGCGTACTACAACTTCACACGAAGAAGCCTTTCCTAAGGCTGAAATACTACTTAGCCTTTCCTAAGGCCGACACAATATACACGTTTTCGAAATACTCGCATAACGAAACCGAGATCAGGTGTGAAAACCAAGAACTCTCGATAGGATTGCTCACTCAGCGCATTTTTCTAGCACGAGAACTTTTCATCGAGTTAGGAGTGACAGCCACATCTCGACAAAAGTCTCCATTTCTAAATCTAGTGGAACTCACGAATTTATTCGAGGAGCATAGCCACAACTAGGAACGAAACTGTTAAGCCAGGGGTGAAACCCATACCTTAATAAGTCGTCCCATTCTCTATAAACTGGACTCGACTATCACGATAACTCGAGCCACGCGATGACTAGGAAGACGAATGCCATGAGTTGCATCCCAGTGGAAGCATGAAGTCCTCCAGGTCAACGCGCATGCTCGAACTTGCTAGATATAGTTGGGTTACCTTGGGTAGTCCACGCCTAAAACACCCAAGGCACTCTAGCATACGTCCCGCCAACTTTGCAAATGATCGGAACTTATTTACATTTTGAAACTTTACGTAACGATTTTCACTCCCTACTTAATAAACACACAATTCGCACAGCCATCGCAATCTAAAACGAAATCCGAATGTTCGCAACAAAACTAATGCATAATCTATCGCATTCGCTCTCGTTTTCTCACCTCAACGCGACCTCGCTTATTCTAAATCGACCTGTATGTGCATGATTACAAATTACATCTATATAATTACATATATATACGTATAAACAAACAAGTCAGTGTGTGAGAACTTAGGAATTTCATGTTTCCTATGTGGCTCCTATGTGATTCGTATTACTATTATACTATCGCACCAAGTTTTGAACGCGCTCAATCGCAACGCAAAACTCAAAATCATTATGATCGAATCTCACTCCAAGTCTCTTCCTGTCTAGATGCCTTCCAACAACTCTACCTCGAGACGAGTAGCTAGGAGGAAAGCCAAACGAAGCGCCGAGAAGAGAATTGCTTCACTTGTGATTAAGGAAGTGAGTAAGCTTAGTTCTCAAATTGCCGCTCGAGGACACTCTCTCAGCCACTCTCGAGCTTCGGAAGACGTTAAGACAAGAGAGCCGCAATCTACCTTGCTCTACAAGCACTTCAAAGCATGTGACCCGATGGAGTTCACGGGTGAAGGAGGTGCGACTCAACTACTCCAGTGGTTCGATTCTATCGAAGTTACCCTTCGTCAAAGTGGGTGTCCCGATAGTCTCCGTACTACTTGCGGCACCGGAGTATTTCAATCGCGAGCACTCGACTGGTGGACCGCCGAACGTAACAAACGTGGGATCTCCGCGGCTTACGCTCTCTCTTGGAATGAGCTGAAAGAGCTCATGGAGAAAGAGTATTGCCCTCCTCATGAGATTCAGAAGCTGGAAAACGAATTTTGGGAAATCAAGCAAACCGAAGGTGACAATGCTGACTACACCGCAAGGTTCAAACAGCTTAGCATAATCTACCCAAGTCAAGTCAACACTCCGGGGAAGGCCATCGCGAAGTACATTCGTGGCTTGCCTGAGTGTGTGGGTGATTTTGTCGAAGCTGCAAGGCCTGCTACCATCAAAGAAACCTACTGCTTAGCCGCAAAAATCAACCACAAACGACTCATGGAAGGATTATTCTCAAAGAATCCTGCCAAGCAAGCTCATCAAGCCATCGCCAGTAATCCTTCAGGCGAACATTTTGACGAATCTTCTGATGAATCTACTGACGAATCTTCCGACAAATCTACTTGCGATTCTTCTAATGAATCAGCTAACGATTCTTCTGACGGATCTGCCAACGATTCCTCGGACGAATCTGCTGCCGATTCTTCTGACAAATCTATCGACGGATCTTCCGACAAATCAGCCAAAGACTCCGCAAGGGAGTCTTCAGACGAATCCTCCAACGACGACACTTCTCCACAAGACACCGACAAACCCAGCCGAAAGCGAAAGACTTCAAGTCCAAACTCTTCGACAACCGAACTGCTGCAACCGGAACCTTTCCGAACAGTTCCGATGTTTCCAAAACGAGCTTACACTGGAGCTCATCCTCAGTGTTACTCGTGTACCTATCATCATCCAGTTGGGGCTAACTGTCGCTATTGCAATAACTGCAACCGTTACGGTCACTTCACTCGCAACTGCCGCATCGAACCGTGAACTTGAGTACAACAACAACAGCTCCAACAAAGGTCTTCAAACATCAGACATCTAGCAAGCGTAGGATAAGGTTGCAATGATACGATTCTCAACGTTAATTTCTAAGTTTTGAACCTACTCTCTTATTCAAAGATACCACTATATGTAACATTAACTCTCGTTTTCATTTTCTCTTCCGCTCTCTAATCGTCGCACTTAGACTAGATTCACACACATACTATATACTATATACTATATCACGAAATAATGTGTTTTACCCTCACTACACTCTTAGAACGAGATACGATAAACGTGCAAGGAACGAATAATCACAGGTGCACACGGGATTATTTGGGTCAGTGCACGGTGATCGTAGTGAATTCTAAAGGTGCCATAGCGTTTGACAAAAGGTGACACCAAAACACGGGATGAAAGTAGTAGGGGTCGGGCAAGGTGTGCCTTATCATACTACCGAAGTTCCGTGAAGAAAGTGCCACGTGGAGTTGAACGTTATTAGACCTATATACTATTGTGATTATCTTCAACATACTACACTCAATCGCAAGGCGTAACAACTAAAATTGCATCATCGCAAGACTTGTCGTAAGTCTGCAAACGCAATGCAATCGCCTCATCGATGGAATCTGGGGAGTCTACCTCGCAGGACAATTGCATCAACGCAAGACTGGTCGTAAGTCTATAGCGAGCAATCTCATCAAGCACACTAACGCTCACGATATTATTGGGAGAGGACCTATTCTACCCTCCTCGATAACTGTGATGCGTCGCAACGTAACGTTAAGCTCATTCGAAACAAACCCGACTAGTTGAAATCGCTTACCTTGTGTATCTCGCAATCTCTATCGCTTATTATGTGAATCTATATCGCCTGCTGTGTATCAATCTATCGCTATATCGTTATCCGTAATATTCGTGTTAAGTTAGCACATGACCTCGCTTCACGAGATGAAGCTCATATGGTTAAGGCAGGGTGTTTTAGCCATATCAGCGACCTTTCGTGGAAAAAGGCCATGTGGGGTCTAACGCTAGTTCAACTCTGTGGTGTTAATCAATCGAACCGGACCGCGTAAATCAAATCGCATACCTCCATCGCTTGCAACGCAACAACTATCGATTATCGTAATTCATTCATCATCACCGTCATCGCAAGTGTTTCATGTTTATTCGTTTAATCACCAAATCGCTGATCGTCTATCGTATATCATCTACCGCCTATCGCTCGTATGGTATTAAGTACACACGAAACCGCCTCACGAGGCAAAGCTAACCTGGTTAAGCATGGTGTTTCGCCATGTTAGCAAACCCCCGTGGAAACGTGCCATGTGGGTGTAATGTGGAAATCTAATCGAAAACGCGCTATTCGCTTCTCCCTTATCAACTCGCTGGATTGATCTATTCGATCCTATCTTATGCTCGGTCCGACTTCCTATCGATTGGGTCGAGTAAACGCAATTCTATCCGAGTCATATCGGCACACCTGACACTGCCTCACGAAACGGAAGTAATATGGGCAAAACATGGTGGATACGCCGCTGGTAATTCCTATATATAAGTGTTTTAAACATATTAACGAACTTCCGTGGGAAGGTGCCAAGTGGGGCTTGATTCCAAATTACTCTTTTCAAAAGGTTAAAACTGATTTTTATAAAACTTTCATTAAAACCATGGGACAAGTGAAATTCCTCACAATGTGGAGGCAATATTGAATCAGCTTAACTCCATATTTAAAGGGAGCTTCATGAGTTCAATTTTTCCTTAAAACCTTTTTCAAAGATAAAAAAAAACAAGATTTTCTCGAGATGTTGGAGCCCATATCATAGGAGAGTTTTTCGTAACCCTTGTTTTCAACTTCGAGTTCCTTAAAATGTTAGAAACTTAAACTTCCTTGCGACAACGGTTAACATCGATTCTGTTGACCGCACGTTAAAAGGAAAATTTTCGAAAAGATTTTCGTTCTAAATCCCTTTTTGATATCCAAAATGAACGCCTCTTATAACGTTGGTTAACGATCGACTCATTTAACTCTACGTCATGAGAAACCTTTCAAATTACAATCGTATCGAACTAACGAATTCTACACAAGACACGATACTTTGGAATGCCAACTCGTGGGATTAATACTTTCGTCTTTACGTCGCCTTCTCGCTATCGCAGTCGATCCCTCTTATTCGAAACGTTCGCGCTGTCAACTTATGGTCAAACCACTCGCTGTATCACTACTTATACAAGATCAACTCTTAGAAGTCTACCTATTGGATTAATTTCGGGAAGAAATTTCCTAAAGTAGGGGAGACTGTAACAACCCGCACTTTTGTGCGTTGTTACTACTCGTTACACTCGTTACGCCTAGCACCGGAGATTCGGATCATAGTGTAACTATATCATATATATCGCTATTCGAAGGATAATCGCATATTTTCGAAATACAATATCACTATACTACACTATTATCACACTAACACTCACGGAGGCATTGAGAGAGGACCTATTCTACCCTCCTCAGTGGCCGTGATGTGTCGAACGTAAACAAATGACGCTAACAAGGACCCTCGGGTGAGTGCTGTAGCTCCAGTCGTCATGACGATGATGACAATACGAGTAAACGGTACCCCGTCAGTCTTTGTGGCACTACAAGAAATAACGTTCACGATGACATCAAGAAAGGACCTATACTACCCTCATTGATGGCCGTGGACCGTCGCTTATAATCGCATACTCGAATCGGAAGCCGACCGTTAATTATCGAAACCTTGGGTTATGGATACGTAAATACGACCCCTAGTGATATAAATATATAATAATAACAATATATTGATAATATAAACTAATTATGGACGTACGCGCTTCGAAAGCTACCAAAACGATCAAAAACGGAGAAGTCCAAGCGTCAGGATAGCTATCCGGACGGATGGACCATCCGGACGGATGGACATGCGCACGGCCCATCTGTGCGGATGGCCCATGCGTGCGGATCGGATGGACCATCCGGACGGATGGACATGCGCACGGATCGCCATCCGCACGCATGGGCCATCCGCACGGATGGGCCATCTGCACGGATGGGCTACCCGGGCCAAAACTCTTCCCTTCTCCTCTGTTGCCTATAAATACCATGTCACATCACTTGAACAGTGATGTGACAGCTCCTATTCAACCAAACGCGCACCAAGACCCTTTTCTCCCGATTTCCTCGCGATTCCGGTAAGATTTCAACCTAAAACTTGTACTTCTGCAACCTACACTCGATTCTACATCATTCTATCTTTCACAACTCAAATTCTAACCGTGAAATCTGCGGATTTGAGGCGTTTTGAGGTGATGTCACCAAGAGTTCTTATGAACTTCAAGTTGGGGTTTCATTTCACTATAAACGACTCAGATCCGGGTGATTTCCACATGTTTTTATGACAAATCTCACCTAAATCTGTGCGATTTCGAGTTAACCATGAAGAACCACAATGAACGGCCAGATCTGATGGAACGGGGTGATTCCCGGCCGTTAGAATGAGTCGGGATTGACGGAACTTCAAGTGTTAGTGCGAAATTACACTACCCTAGTGAAAACGAACGTATTTCCTTCCGTTAAACACTCGAAACAGTGCTCAGAGTGCGAAACAGACGTGTCAGTCCGCACGGACGACATGTCAGTCCGCACGGACGACATGTCAGTCCGCACGGATGACATGTCACCCGCACGCACATGTCACCCGCACGCACATGTCACCCGCACGGATGATATGTCACCCGCACGCACATGTCAACCGCACGTACAAGTCAACCGCGCGCACACCAATCCGCACGCACAAGGTCAATCCTCATGCACACCCATCTGGACGGATGACTTGTCATCCGGACGGATGACCTGTCCATCCGCACGGATGGGAACAATTCAATCAAATGTGTAACTTTTCAAGGAAATCTTGCTTAACCGTACTTCGTTTACCCTATTTCTTCAAGGATCATTACAGACATACTCGCAACCGACTCAATCAAGTTGTAATCTCGCTAAATACGCACGGTGAGTATACTTGACCCCCTTTTTAATCGAATTTTGGGTGTAACATACGTTTCTAACAAAACGAACTTATCAATCGAAATATTCAATAAATCGAGCCATCACTTGCGAATAACTGTTATGCATAGATATACGTGATGCTAGTTGCATATGTGCTAGGGCTTATACTCGCGACGTCCCACCAAGACTAATATAGTACTATTGCGCCCGACGGGGTCTAGTTATGCCATCGTACATTCGAGCATCGAGGACTTAGTTGGTGGTATCAGTTTTGTGAGCATATATGTCGTGTATTACGTTTATGCATGTTGAAATTCGCCGCACTTTTGATCTATTATGCTATACTATTCCAACCTGTATACTCGCCAATACTTTTGTATTGACAAACTATTTTAACGTATGTTGCAGGTTAGATCGCAGACTTTATCAATCAAGCTAGGGAGTCTAGAAACTCAACTAAAATCTAGGTTGTCGGATTTGCATTGTTCGAGAGGACAAGAAATCTATGATAACTTATGTGATCGTATTATTTGTTAGTATGGGATAACGAATGTATTAAATATTATCGTAATATAGTTGTTATGGATTCTCTTGAGCAATCTGATTCGCCTAGTGCCGCGCCCCGATGATTCCGCCATCGGTTGGGGTGTGACACACATATAGTCAAAGAATTGGCACTCTCTTTTGTTTCCATTAGTTTGACACAGGTACCCATAGAAGAGAATGCAAAAGCTGATGCATTGGCCAATCTAGGATCATCCTTGAAGATTCCAGAGGATATCAGGATCCCTATTATCCACATTCTATCCCCCACTATTGAGGATCATGTAGCCATGGAGATAGAAAAAGATTCTGCAATCATCCCTAGTGATGATACACAATCTCATTCAGGATCATGGATCCTTCCAATCATGAGATACATACAACATGGAGAGATTCCTACAGGAGAAAACCCCAGGGCTTTCAACACCAAGGTATCTCAATTCACAATATTGAATAATATGTTATATAAACGATCTCTTGTAGGTCCATATCTAAGATGCATTGAGGATCCTGAAATTCAAGAAGTCCTAAAGGATTTTCATGAAGGAGATTGTGGAAACCACACCGTGGGCAGGGAATTATTCTCAAGGATCTTGAGGACAGGATACTGTTGGCCTAGTATGAAGAAGGATGCTGTAGATTATGCCAGAAAGTGTGATCCTTGTCAGAGACATAGTAATATCCTACATCAACCAGCAGAGCTTTTGCATCCTATATCCTCTTCTTGGCCATTTATGAGATGGGGAAAGGATATAGTTGGTAAACTTCCCAAGGCACCTGGTGGAAAAGTATTCATGCTTGCTATGACTGACTACTTCTCCAAGCGGATAGAGGCTGAAGCCTTTGCTCAAGTCAGAGAAAAGGAAGTGATATCCTTTATTAAAAGAAACATTATTACTAGATTTGGTATTCCTTCTGAAATTGTTTGTGATAATGGATCCCAATTTATTGGGAGTAGAACTACTAACTTTTGTGACAGCTGGGGGATTAAAATGATAACATCAACACCAGTCCACCCACAAGCTAATGGTCAGGTAGAATCATCCAACAAGATCATCATCAATAATTTGAAGAAGAAGCTTGGATCTAAGAAAGGAAAATGGGCAGAAGAACTACCTTATATATTATGGGCTGACAGAACAACTCCCAAGAATGCTACTAGCCTAACTCCATTTTCTTTGGTATTTGGGGCAGAATTAGTGATCCCTACAGAAATGGTGGTTCCTACTACAAGAACAAGCATCCGTGATCCTGAAGGAAATGCTGAAAACTTGGTTCAAGATTTGGATACTATAGGAGAACTCAGGGATTTGGCAAGGATAAGGATGGCTAGTTATTAATAAAGGATGGATGGAGCCTACAATAAGAATATCAGGATCAGGAAATTCCAACTTGGTGATATGGTATTAAGGAAAGCATTTCAGAATACTACAAATCCTGCTAATGGAAAATTGGCACCAAAGTGGGAAGGCCCCTACCTGATTGAAGCTGAGGCTAGAAATGGGGCATATCGATTGCTAACAAGGGAAGGTGATTTGTTACTAAGAGCTTGGAATGCTGTCCACATGAAGAAATACTTCATGTGATAAGGATTTGTGATCCTTAGCAATATTCATGATCCACATCCTTGAAGGATCCTTAGAGGATGGATGATCCTCATTTTGGTAATGATCTAATCTCAAACTATTTCATTCTTTAATTATCCTATATTCAAGGAAAAGGATCCTGGATCCTTTATCCTACTTTCACTTGATTCTGAGTTTTGCAGAAGGTTCATGTATCCTTAACGAAGGATTGAGTATCCACAGAAGTCTCCAGTTATTTGGGGTTGACCCCAGTTATTTGGGGATGACCCCAGTTATTTGGGCTTGACCCCAGTTATTTGGGCTTGACCCCAGTTATTTGGGCTTGTCCCCAGTTCTTTGGGCATGTCCCCAATATCGCCAGTAGTGCACGATGATCTTGGTACAGTTCATGGCAATGGGACCAGTACTCGCTTTAGGGGCTGACAATTTCATTGTACTGGCTGTATCCGGGATCCTACGTATAATGGTAGACATACCATACATCCGTTCCTAAGGTTTCTAACGTTTTCACGTTAGCTAAGGTTTTGGCATTTTCATGTCACTAAGTTTGGAAAGTCGCCAGTGAGGGCCATACTCCAGTTTACACAAGATCCTATGGGCTTGTCCCCAGTTATCCTTTGGGCTTATCCCCAGTATATTGAGCTTGTCCCCAGAATTGTTGGGATTGTCCCCAGTTACTAACTCTCCTCTTATATTGGCTTAGTCCCAAGTTATGTTCCATTTCAGGTTTTTGAAGCTAAACAGCCAAGGATCCTTGATCCTCACCTTTTACTAAGGTTTGTCTTTTGGTTATCCTGATTATGAATGTTAAAGGGTTAGGATCCTAACTTGGATTCTCAGGTATGATCCTTAATGATTTTGATTTTATTCATTATTCATATAAGTGACCCTTATCCTTTGACAACAGAACTAATGATCCTTAAGTTACATAACTTTTCTGAACTTGTCGACTATAGGATATTTGATCCTTGATCATATCCTAAAACTTTTAAACATGATTTATTAAACCTTTATCCTTTACTTACAAATTCTAAGGAAGTGAATAACAACAATAGAAAAATAAAGAATTCACAAGGATAACAACACGGGAAATAGCCAAAAAGTTAAAGTTTTATTTATTCACAAAAGTTAAACCCTTAAAGGTTGTCAAAATTGCCAACCCAAGCTTCTACCAGCAATACGTGTCCACTTGGGTCGGCAAAGGGTGTCCATTTTTAACAGGTCATAAAAGTGCAGGAAATAAAAGATGGCAGGATAACAAGTGGCTTCATCCCCCAAACAGAGGATCCCTCCACCACCTATTATCCTACCTATTGTCTAAGGATCCATGATCCATAACCCTAGAAACTATTGTGCAAAGTACAACCCAGCTTTGTTTAAAACATCACAACCAAAAAACTACCAAATCCTAAAAAATGGGCCCTGGCCGCGTCTAGAAATATCCATCATCGCCCATTTCTGCAGCTCACACCTTGGCTGCATCACCACCAGCATCATCACCACCAGCTTGATCCTTCCCGCTGCCGCTTGCCTCGATCGCCAAGACCTCGGTAGCCTCCTCCTCATCCTCAAGCTCAGCTAGCTTTGCCTTCCAGCCCTCCTTGTCCCAAGTGGTCCTGTCGAAGTCAGGATCCTCAGCCTCCTGAGCCATTTGCAGCTTGATCTTATACATGGTGATGGCGGCAGAGATTTTAGCATCCTACAGCAGCTCTGCTTTCTCATGATCAGCATTTATCTGGGCTATGACCACCTGCTTCTTCGCCAGATTGAGGTCCTTTTCAAGGGAGGAGATGGTTTGATCCTTGGCCAGGAAGAACTTTTGGAACTCTTGATGCTTTTGCTCCGCCTCTTCAACGTATGCATCCATCAGCATCTCAATCTCGGAAAATTTCTGCAAGTAGACATGATAAAGTTTTGGTTCCTTGATCCTCAACTAGGCAGGGTAATGAAGAAAAGTTGGTGATCCTTACCTCAGCAAAGTATTCTTGGAACTGGTGGCGGATAAGAGGCAAGCCTTCGAGATTATCAGCTTTACTGGCCTTCCTCTTCTTTCCCCCTTTGGAGGTAACAGGCTTTGAAACCACGGCACTCGGGCTAGCAGCAGTCTTCTTCTTCCAAGACCTGGGAGCAACAGTAGTAAGATCGGTGACACTAAAGCGGGAGGCTGATCTTGAGGATTTTCCAGCACCTATTAATCCAAAACAACAGATAAGTATTCTTGTTTGATTTGTATTTCAACATTTAATCATATATAAACTCGGATACTTACTTGACATTGTGACTGAGCCTGAGGATACTTCTTGACATTGTGACTGAGCCTGAGGATACTTCTTGAGAATCCTTGGTGTCTGCTTGAAATGTTCTTACTGCAGGATCAAGATTCCGGAAGGCGTCGATCCTTTCTTTGGTTGCAGGTGATGGAATGATATGTGAAACATAAATAACTGCAAAATAGAAACAAAGGGGTTAGTGATCCTCATCAGAGACAGGGTTATCCTATGATCCTTCTATAAGGATCCTCTATTCTACCGTGAGTGGTCCATTTTCTAGGGAGATCGTTCCCATCCGGGATAGAATCCCTCCTAACGAAGAAGAATCGTTTCTTCCACTTAGTGTCATTTTTGGTGGTCTTCAGGATCGGGTGTGCCTCACCAGGTTTGTGTTTGAATAGAAAGCGATGTGAACCGTGGCTCACAAGGTTGTACAATTCAGCATGTTCAGACATTCCCAAATCTATATCCTCCTGCTCAATGATCCTCTCAAGGGTAAATAAAACCCTCCACATCATTGGCATAGCCTGGATATAGGATATGCAGGTAAGAGAGAAGAAAGACTGGGTAAAAGCAGGAAAAGGATAGGAGTATCCTATCAAAAATGAGGTGACTGGAAAGGCAACTCAGGTTTCAGAAATGAAATCGCTCAAGGTGGTAGGGTCAAAAGGCTTGAAGACAGCGTTTGCAGGAAAGCAATGACGAATCCTGTCTATTTCTGAATCAGTGAAGCAGCAACGTTCCTTCAGAGAATCTTTGATGATCCCTTGGCTCTTCAAGGGACTGTCTTTACGATGATCCTTAGCAGGGGATGATCGTAACTTCATCGTGACTTAGAGATTTTGAGAAAGAAGAACAGAGCAAAAAGATGAAGAGAAAGGGAGAAGAGAGAGATACATGCTTGATCTTCGAATGAGGATTTAAAGGGAGTATTACTCGAATTTAAATGCACATTGACCCTTATCTCTAACTTGAATTTATAATGATGATCCTGCAGGGACGTCACTTCAATGACGTATGATTGCAACGGATAGTCAGATTGTAATGGCTATATATCCGTTAGTTTGTTGCGGATAAGATCAAGAAAATATAAGTCGTTAATTTACACTTTACTCCTTATATTTTGGGGGCAATTGTTAGGGGAGGATTTTCCAATCCTAAGGATCACGGATCCTCAAGTGCTGTCAGGATCATGGATCCTCAATTCTGTTTGAATTAAGGATCCTCAGCAGGTGTTGCAGGATCATGGTTAAGGATCCTTATTGTTATCCTTATACTAACAATTGTCTACCTTGTACGTAAGCTTGTTTTGCAGGAGCAAAGGCATGGACCAAGTCTCACCGAAATTCCTGGAGCATATTCCCTAAATATTCCGCACGTGCTAAAGGCATGGACCAAGTCTCACCAAAATTCCTAGAGCATATTCCCTAAATATTCCGCACGTGCTTGGCTCTTGTGGACGTTGTGGAGATCGTGGGGAGCTTGCATAATTGTCGGACAGTTTGTTATTTTAGTTATTTCTAATTTAAAATGGGGATAACAACCTTGAGTAGAACACTTAGCTAATTTTGGCATACACACACTCTCGTAACAGCTCTCAAACATTACTCGACGATTTCATACATTTTATTGCACATTGCATATTAGTGATCCTTGTAACAAGCTTGTTATCATCCCGAGTTGTAAACTTCTTTTGTTTAATCTTAGTTGGTGATCGGTAGTATCCATCACCCGAGGTTTTTTATGCCGGAGATCAACTCTTGATCAAGGGCTTTTTCCTCGTATAAATCCTTGTGTCATTTGTTCATTACATTTCTGAGTTATCCTTAACATTGTTCATTGATTCAAGCATCATTCCTCACAACAAAGATTTGGTTACATTATCTTAACCTGATTTTTGACCAAAACAATTACTACCTCACGTGTTTTCACAATTCCAAATCTGTCTAACTCAATGTTTAAATGGCAAAAACGTTCAATCATTTGCCTCACTGTCTTTCCCTTTAAATTATCAAATAAATCAAACTCTTTTCTTCGTAAAGCAATTTTATTCTTTTTAATTTGTTTGCCACCCTCAGCTTTAACCCTTAACGCTTCCCAAACCGATTTTGATGACCCATCATGATTTAACAATGAAAATATATCATCTTGAATAGACTGTTGAATCAATGCGATCATCTTCTGCTCATATGAGAATTTCCATTTGTCTTCATCGGAAAGGTCATTGAGATGTATCTCTTCATGCTTGTCATTGATCGGTCGACTGTATCCAAAATCTAAGCAAAACCAGCTCTCGTGAGCATATTCCTTGGTCCAGTTCAGGAATCTCTCTTTCCACCAAGTAAAATCTTCTATATTCTCAAGTTTAGGTGGTTTCGAATAGGTTCCATAGAAGTTATCATGTTTTATGTTATCATTGATTGTTTTTGTTAATAATTTCAGTGTGACTGTTGAAGTTTCCGATGATTCTGATGTGAAAGCTTTATAGAACGTATTGTAAAACTCTTCAGCCATGATGTTATCACCTCGAATCACCTGCAAACGAACAAACACTATCAATTTAAAAATTATCAAACAAACTGTTGGATTGGACATGTATCCAATTGAGTGAGTCAACAGAAGTCAACAGAGTAACAAAAAATCAGATGACAACGGATCGGATGGTGATCCGATCGAGTAACGATCTGATGATTGACAATGTGCTTTGCATCGGGTGGTGCTCCGATCGAGTGACAGTGTTCCTTGGATCGGGTGGCTACTCGATCGAGTGACAATGTGCCTTGGATCGGGTGGTGATCCGATCGAGTAACAAGCTATCCGATCGGGTGAGATGTTGTCCGATCGGGTGAGATGCTGTCCGATCGGGTGGGGTTTGTCCGATCGGGTGGGGTGCTGTCCGATCTGGTGAGAATCCGATACTTTGACAATCACCTGTATCACAAACAAAATGAAATTATTAGGATCGGGTGGCAATTTGTTCGGATTGCCGCTCGATTCTTTGCACTTTAAACTTTTAAACAAACAAAGTCCCTTGAATCGGATTGTGATCCGATCGGGTGGGTCAACCAAGTCAAACCTATAGTGAAATGTAACGGATCGGGTGGTGATCCGATCGAGTCACCACTCGATAATTGATCTTTATCAAAACAAACAAATTGCAACGGATCGGACGGTGATCCGATCGGGTATCCGTTTAACTATTTGACCTCAACAATGAAATTTCACTTTCAATATAAACTCACATGCAAACAGTTATCATATGGTCGACAAATTTGAAATTAATCAATTTCTGATTGGGCTGCAAAGGAGAGTGGGTCTGACCCTGGCACTGACACGGCGGCAGCCGGGCTCTCTCAAGCTCCTGGATGCGCTGCGTGTGTGCCTCGTGCTGGGCGACCAAAGACATCAGAACGTCCTCAATAGTATATCCCATATGGAAAGAATGGTAGGGGTCGGTCGGTGGCACAACAGAAGGTGACGACCAGAGAAACGGCTCACTGGTGGGATCAAAAGGTGCCACATGAAATGGGGAAACAGGGGGAAAAGTAGCAGACGGTGGTATAGCAGGGATAGATAACGGTACATGTCCAAATGGGTGAGCCGAAGAACCTTCTCCAGGTCGCGCTGGAGGTGTAAACCGAGGAAATGAAAAGGAGGTATCAACGCGACGGGTATCAGTGATCTGAGGGGGAATAGGTGGGACCTCTTCATCAGTAGGAATCCACCCACACTGGGCGTGCTCATCTCGTGGGTCAATCTGTGCCTCAAAAAGCGCACGATCAAACTGAACTGGCATAGGATCATGGTGAGGTGCAACAAAAGGGTCAACTGGTGCATCAGCAATAAGTGGGGGATCAACATGATCAGCAGCGATGACATGATCGCCCTCACAATGGAGCATCCACTGGGTGATCATCAATGGGTAGGTCGGCTATGACAGGCTCAATAAACATGCCAGCATGAGCAGGGTCATGCTCAAGCACTAGGTCAGGAGCAGGCTCTAGTGGCTGCTCGGGCTCATCAAAGGCCATCTCAAAATCAAACTCGGGATCGATGGGATCAACTGGGTCTACTGGGTCGACTGGATCCTCCATAGGCTGATCCATGGGTATAAACTCTATATCCTCATCTGGGTCGAACCCTGGGGAAAAGACAGGATCGGAATCCTCCATATCATCGTGGTCGAAAGCAAAACTAGGAATAGGGGCAACAGAGGATGCCTGGTCGGGATCTGATCCATGTGAGAAGTGCTGCGCACTCTGGGTGTGTGAAGGTGCGGAGGCCACAGACTCGAAAGAGTCTGGGACCGGAGAGTAAGCAGGTGACTCCTCGGCGGGAGCATCTGCGATCATCAAGAGATCACCAGCAGCAAGAAGGGCCTCGCCTTGAACCTCATCCTCTAAGGGCTCGTCATCAAACAGATCGACGTCACCATCATCGTCGGCGTCGAGAAGCAAATCGTAAGCAGGATATGAAGCCAAAGGTATGGGAGCAGGGATCTCCACTAACGGTAGGTCCCCGGCCAAAGGGCCATCAGCGAGCTCATCAGCACCATCAGGTAAAGCAAAGGGCTGAAAGTCGTCCTCGTCCGTGCTAGTAACGTCGGATGTGTGGACCTCATGCTCTGAAGACTCTAGGTCATCTGATACTATAGGTCTAGGTCCTGTGGTGTCTGAGTCACCTGTGCCAGAGGTGTCCATGGTGTCTGTAACATAAACACAAATATGCACAAACAGTCAATCATACAATCAAATAATCACATAAGTCACCAAGTAAGCATGCAAATAGTTCTCCTAGTCCCACTAGCCTCCCAGCCTCCCAGACTGCTCTTCCTAGTCCCACTAGCCAATTCTCCTAGCCTCTCAGACTGCTCTTCCTAGTCCCACTAGCCAATTTTCCCAGCCTCTCAGACTGCTCTTCCTAGTCCCACTAGCCAATTCTCCCAGCCTCTCAGACTGCTCTTCCTAGTCCCACTAGACAACTACCTCGGCCTCTCAGACCGAGCCTCGGCCTCCCAGACCGAGCCTATAAATAATAAATAAAATGTGCTCAACATTTGTTTATAAAAATTTGTGGATCTGGACTTAAGTGGTATGTAGTAAAAATGCTTTCGTGAGAGCCCTAGTGATCATAGTCTAGACTCGAGAAAGAATCCTAGTTCGCTATGATCAGAGCTCTGATACCAAGCTGTCACACCCTGGCTTTGCGGAAGCGTGGTTAATTTGGTGTGACTTCTTAATACCATAGCTTAACCATAACAAAGCTATATGAAATAAAACCATGCAAGATCATCCATTTAATTAAGTTTTAAAAACCAAATACAACAACATTGTCTCAGCGGAAACACATCCTAACGACATTGTTCAACAAACACAAACATCAACATGACATAAACACAGTTTAGGGACTGTGACTTGTCCAGGAAAGAGTCACATTCCCCAAACCCGGATGACCTCGTAACTAGTGCAGCGGAAAAACGCGTCATACCGCACCAGATCCTTTAATTCCCTGAAATACATGTAAGTTGAAAAATCAACAATAATGTTGAGCGAGTTCATGCGTAAGTGAGTAAGTAAACCTTTGTAAGTATAAAAATCCTGGTATGTAGCAAATAAGGAAAAAGAGATCACCAATGGTTTGCAAGGCCATTGATATGTGTGAAGTGCAAGTAGGAAGACTCAAACCTAGCAGATTTTGCGTTGGGTACCGAGTCACCTCTATGGGCCGCCCCGGCCTCATGGGTGTGGGCTCGCTACACCCAGATAGATCCCATCTATCACTCTTGTCCCTCGGTCCTACGATGAGGATTAATGGCCTCCAGTTCCCGCCTACCCACTCACATGATCTAAATAATAACCCTCCTTACGCTAACCATACCATGTAAGAAATATTCGTAATCATAGTAACATGTATTTCACCCCCGCAGTTTAGAAAACTGAAAACAGTTAAGAGAAAAGGGGGACATGAACTCACAGTGGTGCGTCTCTACCAAGTATGTCTCCTGATCAAGCAGCTGTGTGACGACCTACACGTACTAATTCTATTAGACGGACGGCCGTGCCTTAGCTTTATCGTTTAAGTTTTTGGGAAATAGTTAGACAACTTTTTCGTGTTTACATTTAGTAAATACTTGGTAATCATTCTCCTTCCCAAGGATGGGGGATTTAATGCATGTGTGTTCGTAATATATTATTAAGTCTCACCTAAAAATATATTTTATTTCTATCTCCAAAATATAAATATTCTTCTCAAAAATATTTTATTTTCTATTACACATAATTTTCCCCGTAATAATACTTTAACAAAAATACGTGTTCATGAATATTTCCTTAAAATGTGTAAGTTACGTTTTAATGATCGAGTGGTAATAATAATTACCGGTGTAACTTATGTATTTATCGTAGAGGCATTCGTATTATTTTCGATCCATCAACAATTGATAGTATTATTTTTACCCTAAAAATAATACTAGTATTTTCACAAAATAACCATAAACACATGTCAAGTGAAAAATATATACTAAATATATATTTATCAAGTTTTATTTTTGTGAAATCCCACCTCCGATATTTTGTAAACAAAGTCGTGGCGAAATTCGTAGTTTGAAAACAAGTCGACAAGTATCTCTAACACTTATGGTGAAAATAATTCTAAGTGTTAGGTTTTTAGAAAAATTTCGCCAGAGTTTCCTCTGTAACTGGAGGTGGCCACGCTTTCAAGCGTATCATTTTCTTTTATAAATCAACCCAACAATTTCTTATTTAACCAAAACAATGTTCAAACAACAAACTAGTACATAAATATGTATATCGCATAATTTACATGAACTTGTGGTTTATCTAATATTATGAAGTAAATCCCATTACTTTTAGCGGATCGCTATATAAATCCATCCGATTTTGTAAAAACCTCGTTTTTAGAGAAATTCCATCTTTACAACTTCTCGTCATCTTTTTCAAAAATAGTTATTTTGTCGAAACTTAGTGTTACACAAGTATTTACACACTTATGTGTTCTAAAAATCATTCGTGTTAGTGTAAGATCCGTCTTTAGAAAACATGATTTCTTTGATACTTGGTTCTTTGCAAATACCGCTTGTAGATCCGTAGATCTACTAGTTTTAAACACTATTTCATAAGCAAAATCACTTTTACACAAGTTCATGATTCGTGTGTGGTAGAGTTTCATCCTTTAACCCTTGTCACTTCCAAAACAACCTTATGTCATGATTCATGATCATGATAAACCCGGGTTAAATGATGATCCGAGCTACCACAACATAGATCAGGTCCAAATAACTACACAAATCAATTACTATGAGATTTACACAACATATGAGCTTTTAACCATCACTTTTAGTGTTTTTAGTAGACTTTTAAGCTTCAACTTGTATGTTCATGACTTTTAACCGTTACATATCATATTAACCACTTCACAATAGTCAGAGAAGGTGATTTAAGCAACTTACTACTAGCTCGAGGCTAGGGAAGAATCTATGCGCAAAATGAGTGGATAAAAGCAATGTAACGAGGTCCTTCGCCTTCCGATTGCACCAAGGTTCCTTATACGCGATCCGTAACACTTGAATGATCTTGGAATGTGAAGATCAAAACCGAAAATGATGGATGGGGGGTGGGTGTGTTCGACCGAAGCCTTTGAGAGAGAGAGAGGAAGTGTTGAGTTGTGAGATGTGATGAATGGTTATGTTGTATTAAACCTTGATCTTATAGACAAACCTCAAGTTAATTGTCCAAGGGATTTTATGTCTTCTAGATATTAGGCAACAAAGATTAAACAAATCAACAAAGGACATGAGGTGTCCCCATTGGGGACCGAATTCGTAAAGGGGGGGGGGGGGTAATCCGGTTCAAATCCAACTAAACACCAATTACTAGTTAGTTAAGTTAAGTGTTAATTCGGTTACTAGTGTGTAGTGTGTTATGACGGGTGTTAGGGTATTCAGGGACCCTAACTGGCTCAAAAAAAAAGATAAACTATGAAAATGACAATATTTTCATGTTCCGGGTATAGTCCGGTTGTTCGGTTGGATAGTAATCCGTTAAAGTGCTTAACAAAGCTTTAAAGTGTCGTTAATACCCTTTTTAGTGACACAACTCATTTCTGACACTTTGGAAAGTGTCTAGTAATATTTTTCTCATGTTTTGGCACTTTATTAGTTAGCTAAAAGCTGAATTATTATGTAAAGTGCTGAATTTTGTGCTTAGAGCACGTTTTAGGCACATCCAGTCATTGTAACTTATTCCTAGAGACGCAGTTCTACAACCCTTGTATCCCTACACACACCACTAGTGTAGTAAAATATTTCTGGCTCATACAGGCCTTAGAGGCAGTGTCTGCCTGATGCTGGCTTATCAGCATGTTCAATAGGTTATCCGTTATAGTGCTACTGTGCTTTTTGTGCATCATGTTTGTCACTAAGGTTCAGCATGTAAATAATGTAGTGACGGTAAGTAAAGTATGATGTAGGTATATGCATGTATCAGTATTCAAATAGCAGTTTATTCACAAGTTCACGCAAGCACAGTAATTAAGCAGTAATTAATTATTAATTAAGTCGTACGGATACCTGGTTTAGTGAGGGTTGTCACATTCTCCCCCCGTTAGAAAAATTTCGTCTCGAAATTTTAAGTTCTGCTTGAAGACGTAGGGTTCTTAGGAAATAGGAGGGGGTATTTCTCTTTCATCCGGTCCTCACGCTCCCAGGTGTATTCAGGACCATGTCTGGCATTCCAACGAAGTTTGACGAGCTTGACACTGCTCCGGCGGGTCTTGTTCACTTTCCAATCCGTAACCTCAACCGGTTCTTCAACGAAATGGAGCATCTCGTCAACATGAATCTCGTCGATGGGAATGGCAATGGAATCTTGAGTTGGACTTTTCTTCAGGTTGGATACATGAAATGTATCGTGAACTGAATGGAGTTCAGCAGGTAAGTCCAGCTTGTATGCTACTAGTCCTATTCTTTCCAAAATTCTGAAAGGACCAATGTAGCGCGGATTTAACTTCCCACGCTTTCCGAAGCGTGCCACACCCTTCCAGGGTGAAACCTTCAATAAAACCATTTCTCCAACTTGGAATTCCAAGTGTTTCCGGTTTGGATCTGCATAGGCTTTCTGTCTGTGGCGAGCTGCTTCGATGCGTTTTAGAATCTGCGCAATCTTGTCTGTCGTCTCTTGGACGATTTCGGGACCAGCAAGCTGCCTATCACTTGCGTCGGCCCAACACAGGGGTGATCGGCACTTGCGTCCGTAAAGGGCTTCAAATGGCGCGACACCAATACTGGTGTGGTAGCTGTTGTTGTATGAAAATTCAACCAGAGGCAAATGCTTATCCCAGCTACCGCCCAAATCCATAACACACGCTCTCAGCATGTCTTCCAAAGTCTGTATCGTCCGCTCGCTTTGACCGTCAGTCTGTGGGTGAAATGCGGTGCTCAAATTCAATTGCGAGCCAAAGGCTTCTTGGAAGGATTGCCAAATCCTTGATATGAACCTTCCGTCTCTATCAGAGATGATCGAGAGAGGCACTCCATGACGTGCGACGATCTCTCTCATGTAAATTTCAGCCAATTTGCTCGTATTATCCTCCTCTCTGATAGGTAAAAAGTGCGCGGACTTTGTTAATCGGTCCACTATTACCCAAATAGTGTCATGGCCTCTTGGCGTTCTTGGCAACTTTGTAATAAAATCCTTTGAGATTTGTTCCCATTTCCACTTGGGAATCTCAGGTTGTTGCAGAAGTCCTGAAGGCTTCTGGTATTTCGCTTTTGTCACACCCCCAAAATCCACACGCGGAGTATCACCGCTTGGAGGCGTGACTGACCAGGATCAAGCCATCAATCATATCAAACATAGTATTTAAGTGTAAAAGTAGGAAAATGTAATTCATCTTGACATGACTGATGTTCATAACCAAACATTGTTTAAGTAGCGGAAGCATAATAATGAAAACCCAAAGTAAGTTATAAGTTCAAATATCGTCTACGATCCGTATCCCACAACGACCTGCTCCTCCCTGTGCAAGCTCCATATGTACCTAAGGTCCTGCAAGGCATGTAAGAGAGAGTCAACAACTAGTTGAGCGAGTTCACAGTTAATATTTCAGTAATAGTATAGCGTGAGTAGTAGTATGTTCGTTCGTTACAATGTATCATATTAGTTTCCATCGCGGCCAATGTCCTTGGCAGGTGTGCGAAGATGTTGG
Source organism: Helianthus tuberosus (assembly GCA_030545235.1). NCBI lineage: Eukaryota > Viridiplantae > Streptophyta > Magnoliopsida > Asterales > Asteraceae > Helianthus > Helianthus tuberosus. Next base: position 156,697,850 of record CM060409.1, read on the forward strand.
GGAAGGTCTTTCCCCAAGTTTTTCTAGACTAGGTTTGTTTGTATCGCGGCCAATGTCCTTGGCAGGTGTGCGAAGATGTTGTAAGTTTAGTTCGCGGCCAATGTCCTTGGCAGGTGTGCGAAGACAGTCATAATATCGCGGCCAATGTCCTTGGCAGGTGTGCGAAGATCGTTCAATAAGTGTTACTAGTCTAGCAGTAGGTTCTGTTATCTATGTACGTACAGTAATCATCAAATCCCCATTCCCCCCTGGGAACCCCATGCCTTGGCTTGTGTGAACTCACCTTGGTTTGCTCGGTATGCTAAGTATGTGCTCAAAGTAAATCAATCACGTCCTAGAGTATGCACGTATATATAATCAGTTTGTGTTCAAGTTGTGCATGTATGAACATGTAACACGTAATCAAAATCATACAAGTCATGTCCAACGTCTAACAGCAGTTAAATATTCCAGTTAACACTTAACAGAATCAACTCATGTTACAGCACAGCTCGGCGAAACACATATATGGCGAAACACAATAGTTGGCGAAACAAGTGAGTTGGCGAAACACACATAGTGGCGAAACACATATAGTGACGAAACACAAATTGACGAAACACAAATTGACGAAACACATTCTGTTTCGTCGTGGCTTTGCTTGGCGAAACAGGATTCTAATTCGTCGACGACTCTTGGCGAAACACTTCTGTTTCGTCAAGAGACCTGTTTCGTCGAACAGTCAGTTACGTCTAACAGATACAACCTTAACACAGAACCCTAATCCTCTTAACAGCCGTCATTAGCAATCATCTATCATGCAGAAATCATTTGTTCTCAGAATCATCGAATCATCATCATAATATAATCATCACATCACTTTACATCTAGCATGAACCCTAGTTTACATGTATCAACCCGATTTACATAATATATCACATCATTAATGGAGCAAGGTTTATCATCATCTGATTTAACCATACAACCCTAATAGTCTACCGTTTTCATATTCATCAATCCCATGTACATTCGGGCATGACAATTATCAAACATCATACACTCTAGATCATCATACAATACGATAACCTATCACATAATAGCTATTAAAACTCTATCGATTGCCTGATCAGATTTATCAAAACAATATCATCAAACATAAGTAAACAAAGACAATCACGGAATGAATCACACTAACCGAGATAATATTAAAGATGGTTTTGATTGTTCGGGAGTATTCAGAGCTGCCGACACACACAGAGAAGGTTCTAGGGTTTCAACTTTTGCCAAAGATGTGAAACTAAGGTCGTTGCACGCTAATAAACACGATTTAACGTTCTGGGCCCGTAATGGGCTTCGGCGAATCTGGGCCGGCGAAACAGCTTGTTTCGTCGAGTCGTATTGGGCGAAACATAATCTGTTTCGTCGAGATTAGTTATGGCGAAACACACTTGTGTTTCGTCGGACTCTTCCTATGTTAAGCAGTTTATGTTTCACGACATGTTATACAATCAAACACATAATCAAGCAAACACACTAGGTTTTATCATAACACAACCATATAGTCAAAGTCAACGTGCATTAAATGCGAATAAAGAATGTCGGAAATTCGAGTTGTCACATTATCCCCAACTTGAAAGAAATTTCGTCCCGAAATTTAGCATGCAGTTACTGAGGAAGCTAGTAGTGTGACGTTGTTTACCTGTATTGTATCGCGGCTCCCCTGAGCATGTTTGCGAAGGTTACTGGTTTTCTTGGGGTGTCACATTATCCCCCCGTTGATTTGGAATTTCGTCCCGAAATTCTGCATTGGTAGCTTCAGCCTCAGTAGTAGTTGCTTGGTTTCCGAATAACTGGGGATATTTGAGTTCCATTTGATCTTCGCGCTCCCAGGTGAACTCTGGGCCGCGGCGGGAGTTCCAACGAACTCGTACAAGAGGGATTCTCGTGTTTTTGAGGACCTTAACATCCCGGTCCGTGATTTCAACAGGTTCCTCGACGAAGTGCAACCGCTCGTCGATAGTGAGTTCCTTCAAAGGAACTATGTGGGTCTCATCTGACGTACACTTCTTCAGATTCGACACGTGAAATACGTTGTGAACTGCACTGAGTTCAGGTGGTAAGTTCAATCTGTAGGCCACTTTGCCTATTTTCTCAATAACCTCGAAAGGTCCGACGTATCGTGGATTTAGTTTGCCGCGTTTGCCAAAACGAACCACACCCTTCCAGGGTGAAACTTTAAGTAGCGCTCGATCCCCAACCTGGAATTCGAGTAGTTTCCTGTCTAAATCAGCGTATGCTTTCTGACGGTCGCGTGCTGCCGCCATGCGTTGTCGTATTTGTGCAATCTTTTCTGTAGTATCGACTACCATTTCTGGACCTATGATTTGACTTTCTCCCACCTCTGCCCAACAGAGAGGTGACCGGCACTTACGCCCGTATAGTGCATCGAATGGTGCAGCTTTAATGCTGGTGTGGTAACTGTTATTGTATGAAAATTCCACAAGTGGCAGATGTTTTTTCCCAACCATTGCCAAAATCTATTACGCACGCCCGAAGCATGTCTTCTAGAGTTTGAATAGTGCGCTCAGACTGCCCATCAGTCTGAGGATGATACGCCGTGCTCATGTCTAAACGAGAGCCAAAAGATTTATGCATTGCTTGCCACAGTTCTGAAGTAAAACGTGCGTCACGATCAGAGATGATGGAGGTGGGCACTCCGTGCCTCGAGACCACTTCTTTTAAGTAAATGTCTGCCAAGGTAGAGAACTTGTCTGTTTCTTTGATTGCCAAGAAATGAGCAGACTTTGTGAGTCGATCCACGATCACCCATATAGTATCATTTCCGCGCTGAGATCTAGGTAGGCCAGTAACAAAGTCCATGGAAATTTGCTCCCATTTCCATTGTGGTATTTCAGGTTGTTGGAGTGGTCCTGACGGTTTCTTATATTCTGCCTTGACTCTCGCACAAGTCAAGCATTTGCTAACGTATGTGGCTATGTGGGCCTTCATGCTAGGCCACCAGTATGTAGTCTTAATATCGTGGTACATTTTATCCGAACCTGGATGTACCGAGTAGCGAGACTTATGAGCTTCATCCATCACTAGCTCGCGTAAGTTGCCATAAAGTGGAACCCAAATGCGTCCTGTAACGTAGTAAGCACCATCTTCCTTCTGTTCTAAACGTTGTCTTGAGCCACGTAGGGCTTCAGCCCTGACATTTTCTGGTTTCAATGCTTCTGTCTGAGCATCCCGTATCTGGGGAAGGAAGGTTAGACTGTATGGTGAGTTGTAAAGCTCGTACGCGCTTAGGCGCGGTGTCCTTCCGACTGAGGGCGTCAGCCACAACATTGGCTTTGCCTGGATGGTACCTGATTGAGCATTCGTAGTCATTTAACAGTTCAACCCATCGTCGCTGTCGCATATTCAGTTCCTTCTGTTTGAATATATGTTCGAGGCTTCTGTGGTCAGTGTAGATAGCACATTTGGTACCGTACAAATAGTGTCGCCATATCTTAAGTGCAAAGACGACCGCTCCCAGCTCTAGGTCGTGTGTAGTGTAATTCCGTTCGTGAACCTTAAGTTGGCGCGAAGCATAAGTAATAACTTTATCCCTCTGCATCAATACACATCCAAGACCTTGGATAGATGCGTCGCAGTAGACTACGAAATCGTCCGTGCCTTCAGGCAGTGAGAGGATAGGTGCGCTACATAGTCTATCCTTTAAGTGCTGAAACGCTGTTTCCTGTGCGTTACCCCAACGATAAACAACACCCTTCTGCGTCAACAGTGTAAGAGGCTGAGCAATCTTTGAGAAGTCTTTGATGAAACGTCTGTAATAACCCGCCAAACCCAAGAATTGGCGTATTTCCGTTGGTGTACGAGGCGCAGGCCAGTTCTTAATCGAATCTACCTTGGATGGATCTACATGGATCCCATCCTTATTTACCACGTGGCCTAAGAAGTGGACTTCACGAAGCCAGAAGTCACATTTGGAAAACTTAGCGTATAACTGTTCCGTTCGCAGAAGTTCCAGTATAAGTCGTAAATGATGCTCGTGCTCCTCCCGACTCTTCGAATAAATCAGGATGTCGTCGATGAAAACAATGACGAACTTGTCGAGATAGGGTTTGCACACCCTGTTCATAAGATCCATAAATACTGCAGGCGCGTTCGTTAGCCCGAATGGCATGACCATAAACTCGTAGTGGCCGTAACGAGTTCTAAATGCTGTTTTAGAGACGTCCTCATCCCGGACTCTCAGCTGATGATATCCTGACCTTAAGTCTATTTTGGAGTAGTAGCTCGACCCTTGCAGCTGGTCGAATAAATCATCTATGCGCGGAAGAGGATAACGATTCTTGATCGTCACCTTGTTGAGTTCACGGTAGTCTATACACATCCTGAACGTACCGTCTTTCTTCTTCACGAATAACACTGGAGCTCCCCAAGGCGAAGAGCTAGGACGTATAAAACCCTTTTCCAAGAGTTCTTGTAGCTGCTTTGACAGTTCTTCCAATTCAGTTGGAGCTAAACGATAAGGTGCTCGAGCTATGGGCGCTGCTCCTGGAGCGAGCTCGATCTGGAATTCGACTTGACGATGAGGCGGTAACCCAGGTAATTCCTCAGGAAACACTTGAGGAAAATCGCGTACCACTGGAATATCCTCAATCTTCTTCTCTTTCTTCGATGTATCTGTAACGAGTGCTAATATAGCAGTGTGCCCCTTGCGTAAACACTTTTGAGCCTTCATAAAGGAGATGATGCCACTCACGACACCACTCTTGTCGCCTTGAACTTCGAGAGGTTCCTTGCCCGAACGAGGAATACGAATAACCTTTTCTTTGCATAAAATCTCCGCTTGTTGTTGAGATAACCAATCCATACCAATGACGACGTCAAAGCTACCCAATGTTATAGGAATGAGATCGATGGAGAAAGTCTGATCAGCGAGGATAAGATTACACCCTTTAACTATGTGCGTGGCCTCTAGGCTTTTACCGTTAGCTAACTCTACGACATGTTTGGTGTTTAAGAGAGTTGGTGCACGTTTTAACATTTCACTAGCTTTTAGAGACATGTAACTTGTATCCGCACCAGAATCAAATAGTACAGTAACATAAAAGTCGTCAAGAAGAAACTTACCCATAACTACGTTGGGATCATTCCTTGCATCACCCTGCCCGATCACAAACATACGGCCTCTAGCACCATTGTTGTTGTTGTTCCCACCGTTGTTGTTGTTCCCATTGCCTTGATTGTTGTTGTTGTTATTGTTCTGGTTCTGGTTTAACTGAGGGCAATCCCGCTTGTAATGACCTTCAGCCCCACACTGGTAGCATCCCCTGTTTCCCTGCTGCTGCTGCTGAGGCTGGTTTCGTGGAGCAGGTGGTTGTTGTTGCTGGTTCTGATTTGCTGGCCGTACGCTTCTACAATCCTTAGCCTCATGACCCATCTTGAGGCATCTTTGACACTGTTCCCTGCGGCATCTTCCACTGTGGTGTTTGTTGCACCTTCTACACCATGGGTGAATTCCCCGATAGCCACTCTGCCCTTGACTACCTGATGATTGCTGATTCGGACTCTGGTGGTCATTTGTTTTGCGTTGCTGAGCTTGAGACTGAACAGTAGCTGAACCCTTGCTAGAATCCCCCTCCCATTTCCTCTTATTGTCGCTGGGAGTAGCAGGGGTAACTGAAGTGGTAGCTGTAGGGGTAGCGTTGATGCGTTTGGGCAACCGGTTTTGCTCCACCGCCTGATCAGTGAGACGGTGAGCCAACTGAACAACCTGCTGATAAGTGGCATGATTTGCTGAAGTCACATGACTTTGGATCTCTGGCACCAGACCCTTAAGATAAAGTTCGATACGTTTGTCCACCAGAGTAGGACACAGTAACGCAAGCTCATTCGATCTTTTGGTATACGCTTCAATCTCAGACCCCGTCATCTTGAGGTTGAAAAACTCGACTTCCAGCTTATGAATATCATCTCGACTGCAGTATTCTTCCTTGATCATCTCTTTGAAATTGTTCCATGAGGTGGCGTTAGCAGCAACCAACCCCAGTATTTGGACCTGAGCTTTCCACCATGTGAGGGCTAAACCCTCGAGGGTACCGGTAGCATATTTCACCCTGCGTGCCTCAGGGCATTCACACATCTCAAACACAGACTCTATCTTTTCAAACCAGTGCAGGAGACCTACGGCTCCTTCAGTGCCGCTGAAAGTGGATGGACGACAGTCCATGAAAGTATTGAAAGTGCAAACAGGTGCTTGACCTGTTGTGTAAAAGAATTAGGACAAGTTTAAACACGAGAGTTAATTTAGGAATGTAGGATCTAAGGATCCTAGTGTGAGTTGTAACTGCAGGGTATACCTCCTGCTTGTGCGGCTGCAACTGCCGCAGTAACTCGTTCGTTAATGAGGGCCGTCAACTGGTCCTGAGTCATGTTGATACGTCCAGACATGATCTTCATAGTAAAGATAACGTAAGTGAGATAGGTTCGCGAATTGTGCGATGACAGAAGAGAGTGAGCACACGAGTATTCTCAAGCAATAACATATAGCAAGTTCTGTGATCTAAGCATACCACGAGCAAAGGTCTATGTAGTTCTAGCATGTAGGTAAAGTAACATAAATAGTAATACCTATGATGTTGAGCCTTGCACGTGGAGCGAAGCGTCGTTGTGGATCGTTGAGAGCACTGTTCTGGTTATAGTCTGGTTTTAACAAAAATCGTTTTCCCTTTATTAAAACCAAGTTCTCTATAACCAATGGCTCTGATACCAATCTGTCACACCCCCAAAATCCACACGCGGAGTATCACCGCTTGGAGGCGTGACTGACCAGGATCAAGCCATCAATCATATCAAACATAGTATTTAAGTGTAAAAGTAGGAAAATGTAATTCATCTTGACATGACTGATGTTCATAACCAAACATTGTTTAAGTAGCGGAAGCATAATAATGAAAACCCAAAGTAAGTTATAAGTTCAAATATCGTCTACGATCCGTATCCCACAACGACCTGCTCCTCCCTGTGCAAGCTCCATATGTACCTAAGGTCCTGTAAGGCATGTAAGAGAGAGTCAACAACTAGTTGAGCGAGTTCACAGTTAATAGTTCAGTAATAGTATAGCGTGAGTAGTAGTATGTTCGTTCGTTACAATGTATCATATTAGTTTCCATCGCGGCCAATGTCCTTGGGAGGTGTGCGAAGATGTTGGGGAAGGTCTTTCCCCAAGTTTTTCTAGACTAGGTTTGTTTGTATCGCGGCCAATGTCCTTGGCAGGTGTGCGAAGATGTTGTAAGTTTAGTTCGCGGCCAATGTCCTTGGCAGGTGTGCGAAGACAGTCATAATATCGCGGCCAATGTCCTTGGCAGGTGTGCGAAGATCGTTCAATAAGTGTTACTAGTCTAGCAGTAGGTTCTGTTATCTATGTACGTACAGTAATCATCAAATCCCCATTCCCCCCTGGGAACCCCATGCCTTGGCTTGTGTGAACTCACCTTGGTTTGCTCGGTATGCTAAGTATGTGCTCAAAGTAAATCAATCACGTCCTAGAGTATGCACGTATATATAATCAGTTTGTGTTCAAGTTGTGCATGTATGAACATGTAACACGTAATCAAAATCATACAAGTCATGTCCAACGTCTAACAGCAGTTAAATATTCCAGTTAACACTTAACAGAATCAACTCATGTTACAGCACAGCTCGGCGAAACACATATATGGCGAAACACAATAGTTGGCGAAACAAGTGAGTTGGCGAAACACACATAGTGGCGAAACACATATAGTGACGAAACACAAATTGACGAAACACAAATTGACGAAACACAAATTGACGAAACACATTCTGTTTCGTCGTGGCTTTGCTTGGCGAAACAGGATTCTAATTCGTCGACGACTCTTGGCGAAACACTTCTGTTTCGTCAAGAGACCTGTTTCGTCGAACAGTCAGTTACGTCTAACAGATACAACCTTAACACAGAACCCTAATCCTCTTAACAGCCGTCATTAGCAATCATCTATCATGCAGAAATCATTTGTTCTCAGAATCATCGAATCATCATCATAATATAATCATCACATCACTTTACATCTAGCATGAACCCTAGTTTACATGTATCAACCCGATTTACATAATATATCACATCATTAATGGAGCAAGGTTTATCATCATCTGATTTAACCATACAACCCTAATAGTCTACCGTTTTCATATTCATCAATCCCATGTACATTCGGGCATGACAATTATCAAACATCATACACTCTAGATCATCATACAATACGATAACCTATCACATAATAGCTATTAAAACTCTATCGATTGCCTGATCAGATTTATCAAAACAATATCATCAAACATAAGTAAACAAAGACAATCACGGAATGAATCACACTAACCGAGATAATGTTAAAGATGGTTTTGATCGTTCGGGAGTATTCAGAGCTGCCGACACACACAGAGAAGGTTCTAGGGTTTCAACTTTTGCCAAAGATGTGAAACTAAGGTCGTTGCACGCTAATAAACACGATTTAACGTTCTGGGCCCGTAATGGGCTTCGGCGAATCTGGGCCGGCGAAACAGCTTGTTTCGTCGAGTCGTATTGGGCGAAACATAATCTGTTTCGTCGAGATTAGTTATGGCGAAACACACTTGTGTTTCGTCGGACTCTTCCTATGTTAAGTAGTTTATGTTTCACGACATGTTATACAATCAAACACATAATAGTCAAAGTCAACGTGCATTAAATGCGAATAAAGAATGTCGGAAATTCGAGTTGTCACAGCTTTCACCTTAGCACACGTTAGGCACTTGCTCACATAAACAGCAACATCGCCTTTCATCCTAGGCCACCAATAATAATCTTTGAGATCCTGGTACATCTTATCCGCTCCTGGATGGATAGAGTACCGCGATTTATGAGCTTCATCAAAAACAACCTTCCCTAAACCACCAAACAGAGGAACCCAAATCCTTTTCTCAAAACATAATGTTCCTTCCTCATTTGGTACCAAAATCTTCTCCATCCCACGGAGGTATTCTTCTTCAAGGTTTCCTTCCTTGAGAGCTTCTTTCTACGCGGCACGAATGCGCAAGGGAAGATCGGTTCGAATAATCATTTCTAAAGCCCTAACCCTTATGGGCTTGATCCTCTCCTTTCGGCTTAGGGCATCGGCGACCACATTCGCCTTCCCTGGATGATACTTTATCTCGCAGTCGTAATCATTCAGCAACTCAACCCATCGTCTTTGCCTCATATTCAGCTCCTTCTGGTTGAATATGTGTTGTAGGCTCTTGTGATCTGTGAAAATTGTACACTTTGTACCATAAAGGTAGTGTCTCCAGATCTTTAATGCAAATACCACTGCGCCAAGTTCCAAATCATGTGCGGTATAGTTCTTTTCGTGCACTTTCAATTGACGCGATGCGTAAGCAATAACCTTTTGGCGTTGCATCAACACACAACCCAATCCTTGACGTGAGGCGTCACAGTATACCACAAAATCATCTGTACCTTCCGGTAGTGCTAAGATTGGCGCATTGCAGAGCTTATCCTTCAATATCTGGAACGCTTCTTCCTGTTTGATTTCCCAATCAAACTTCTTATCTTTCTGCGTGAGGAGCGTCAATGGTTGAGCGATCTTCGAAAAATCCTCAATGAACCTTCGATAGTAGCCAGCCAAACCCAAGAATTGTCGAATCTCGGTTGGCGTCTTTGGCGTTTCCCAATTCTTGATCGCTTCGATCTTGGTTGGATCCACATGGATTCCATCTCCATTCACCACGTGCCCAAGGAATTGAACTTCACGTAGCCAAAACTCGCACTTAGAGAACTTGGCATACAACTGTTCCTTCTTTAGCAGCTCCAAAATAGCTCTTAGATGCTGTTCGTGCTCAGCCTTCGTTCTTGAATAAATCAAGATGTCGTCGATAAACACAATCACGAACTTGTCCAAATACGGCTTGCAAACTCTATTCATCAAGTCCATAAACACTGCAGGTGCGTTTGTTAACCCAACGGCATAACTAGGAACTCGTAGTGCCCATAACGAGTACTGAAGGCTGTCTTTGGGATACTTTCCTCTTGTATCCTTAACTGATGGTATCCAGATCGCAAGTCGATCTTTGAATAAAAGCTTGAACCTTGCAGTTGGTCAAACAGATCATCAATTCTTGGCAGAGGATATCCATTCTTGATCGTCAGCTTGTTCAGCTCCCGGTAGTCGATGCACATACGAAAACTACCGTCCTTCTTCTTGACAAACAGGACCGGAGCTCCCCAAGGCGAGAAGCTTGGTCGGATAAATCCCTTGTCTAACAACTCTTGAAGTTGTGTCGACAGTTCCTGCATCTCAGACGGAGCAAGTCTATAAGGTGCCTTAGCCACAGGTGCGGCGCCTGGAACTAAGTTAATGCGGAACTCTACTTGTCTCTGAGGTGGCTGTCCAGGTAAGTCCTCTGGGAAGACTTCTGGATATTCCCTCACGACAGGGATGTCTTCGATCTTTGGTTCTGCAGCCTTCTTATCCACAATGTGTGCCAGAAAGGCAACACATCCCTTCTGCAAACACTTTCGCGTTTTCAGGCAGCTAATAATCCTTAAAGGCGTATCACGCTTCTCCTCGTGAACCATAATTGTTTCGCCATCTTCGGTTGGGATACGAACGACCTTTTCGTGACAAACTATCTCAGCCTTGTTGCCTGATAACCAATCCATTCCTACCACCACGTCGAAGCTTCCCAACTGGACTGGTAATAGATCCAAAGCAAACTCACGCCCTCCCAATTCGATCACACAACCTCTGATAACCTCATTGGCTTCTACTAACTTCCCATTGGCCAATTCAATTGAGTACGGAATATCTAACTTATTAGCGGCTAAACCAAGCATATTCTTAAATTCTAACGACACGAAGCTATAATCAGCGCCAGTATCAAATAAAACGGATGCACAGCGTTGGTTTACAGGGAACGTACCAGTAACGACATTGGGATCCTGGCGCGCTTCCCTCGCTTCGATATGGAATACTCTTCCACGGGCTTGGTTCATCTCTGGGCAGTTCTTCTTAAAGTGCCCGATATCACCACAGTTAAAGCATCCAAGTCTTTGCCCGTTTCCACCTCCATTTCCAGCTTGGTTGTTGTTTTGGTTCGCATTACCAGCTTGATTCGCATTGTTTCCTTGATTTCCGTTCCCTCCATTGTTCCCCTGTGGGCGATTCCCAATACCACCACGATTATTTCTATTCCCAAATCCTCCTTGGCCTCCCCGAGTAGCACTAGCCCAATAAGAATCCTTCAAGTGGCCAGTCTTTCCACAAGCTTCACATACTTTTGGCCCGCATCGGCCAGAATGATGGCGTTGGCAGGTGTTGCACTTGGGCTGGGTGACCATATATCCTTTTCCTTTCCTCCCACTACCAGCTGTAACCTGAGCTGGCGCGTTTGACTCTCCTTTCTTAACAACCACACTGGCGCCCTGCTTGAAGTTCGAGAACTTCCGTTTGTTACCTTCGGATGACTCGACGTGAGTCTCTTTCTTCTTAGTCTCAGCATCAGAAAACTTGTTTAGGCGGATAGCCTCCTCAGTGAGAGCCACGCTCAAATCGATTGCCTCAGTAATTGTCGCAGGCTTGGATGAGGTCACCATGCTTATGATTTGGGGAGCTAATCCCCAAATGAAACGTTCAATCCGCTTGAACTCCGGAGTGACCATGTAAGGTACCACATGCGATAAGTCATGGAACCTCTGAATGTATTCTGCGATCTTTGGACCTTCCATTTTCAAATGCCAGAACTCGGTTTCCAATCTTTGGATTTCCGCGCGAGAGCAGTACTTTTTGCGCATAAGTTCCTTTAGTTCGGCCCAAGTTAGTGCGTAGGCAGCAGCTTCACCAAGTGTCTGTACTTGCAAATTCCACCAAGAGAGGGCTCCATCCAAGAATAGCCCCGAGATACAGGTGACTTGCTGATCTAGTGCACATTTGCTCATGCGAAGAACAGATTCAGTTTTCTCAGCCCAATGAACAAAGGCGACAGCACCTCCTGTGCCATCAAAGTTGACCGGTTTGCAGTCTAGAAACTGCTTGTAGGTGCACCCATGAGGTGGATTGTTGTTGCCATTGTTGTTTGAGATGTTTCCGTTGGGTCCTCCTTGCGAAGCGGCGTATTGTGCGATGGCAGCAGCGATGACTTGCTGGAGTTCTGCCTCATTGGTAGGCATACGTGTCTCACGTCTCGGCGGCATCTTCTAAAAGATGTGTTTACGTCGGTCAGGCCATAGTTATAATACATACGCTTTATGATAGTAATAGTACATAACATCTCATGTTATAATCATATCAATCACACAACATCCCATGTCACAAACATTAATCACACAACATCCCATGTCATAGAATATAAATAACCAAATCAAGCATCAAATATTATGAGAATACTGCGATTTCCATATAATGAGACCACATAGTAAGCGTACGAGTACATCACAGTGTTATACAACATCAGTCGACTAAGGGCTACATCACCCTAGTCCAAAAACTATATCAAATTAGTGTTAATACATCAAATACATGTCAACAAAAGTCAGAATCAAAATGTAGTCTCCAAAAATGTTGTGCAGTCAAAAGCATTCGCCGTCTTCTCACCAACGTCTACCCATACGGTACTGAAGAGCTCTACACGGATGGCGGTGGAGGAGGGGGAAAGTGAGTGTAAAAACAAGCGGCGCAAATGGAGCCAGTCCTCCTCCATGGCTCTCTGGGTACGCAAGAATGAAGCAACCTGCTGCTCCAGAGCAAAAAGGCGTGCAGCATAGTCTGGTGGTACAGGTCGAGAGGGCTGCAAAGGAGAGTGGGTCTGACCCTGGCACTGACACGGCGGCGGCCGGGCTCTCTCAAGCTCCTGGATGCGCTGCGTGTGTGCCTCGTGCTGGGCGATAAAAGACATCAGAACGTCCTCAATAGTATATCCCATATGGAAAGAATGGTAGGGGTCGGTCGGTCGCACAACAGAAGGTGACAACCAGAGAAACGGCTCACTGGTGGGATCAAAAGGTGCCACATGAAATGGGGAAACAGGGGGAAAAGTAGCAGACGGTGGTATAGCAGGGATAGATACCGGTACATGTCCAAATGGGTGAGCCGAAGAACCTTCTCCAGGTCGCGCTGGAGGTGTAAACCGAGGAAATGAAAAGGAGGTATCAACGCGACGGGTATCAGTGATCTGAGGGGGAATAGGTGGGACCTCGTCATCAGCAGGAATCCACCCACACTAGGCGTGCTCATCTCGTGGGTCAATCTGTGCCTCAAAAAGCGCACGATCAAACTGAACTGGCATAGGATCATGGTGAGGTGCAACAAAAGGGTCAACTGGTGCATCAGCAATAAGTGGGGGATCAACATGATCAGCAGCGATGACATGATCGCCCTCCAACAATGGAGCGTCCACTGGGTGATCATCAATGGGTAGGTCGGCTATGACAGGCTCAATAAACATGCCAGCATGAGCAGGTTCATGCTCAAGCAATGGGTCAGGAGCAGGCTCTAGTGGCTGCTCGGGCTCATCAAAGGCCATCTCAAAATCAAACTCGGGATCGATGGGATCAACTGGGTCTACTGGGTCGACTGGATCCTCCATAGGCTGATCCATGGGTATAAACTCTATATCCTCATCTGGGTCAAATCCTGGGGAAAAGACAGGATCGGAATCCTCCATATCATCGTGGTCGAAAGCAAAACTAGGAATAGGGGCAACAGAGGATGCCTGGTCGGGATCTGATCCATGTGTGAAGTGCTGCGCACTCTGGGTGTGTGAAGGTGCGGAGGCCACAGACTCGAAAGAGTCTGGGACCAGAGAGTGAGCAGGTGACTCCTCGGCGGGAGCATCTGCGATCATCAAGAGATCACCAGCAGCAAGAAGGGCCTCACCCTGAACCTCATCCTCTAAGGGCTTGTCATCAAACAGATCGACGTCACCATCATCGTCGGCGTCGAGAAGCAAATCGTAAGCAGGATATGAAGCCAAAGGTATGGGAGCAGGGATCTCCACTAACGGTAGGTCCCCGGCCAAAGGGCCATCAGCGAGCTCATCAGCACCATCAGGTAAAGCAAAGGGCTGAAAGTCGTCCTCGTCCGTGCTAGTAACGTCGGATGTGTGGACCTCATGCTCTGAAGACTCTAGGTCATCTGATACTATAGGTCTAGGTCCTGTGGTGTCTGAGTCACCTGTGCCAGAGGTGTCCATGGTGTCTGTAACATAAACACAAATATGCACAAACAGTCAATCATACAATCAAATAATCACATAAGTCACCAAGTAAGCATTCAAATAGTTCTCCTAGTCCCACTAGCCTCCCAGCCTCCCAGACTGCTCTTCCTAGTCCCACTAGCCAATTCTCCCAGCCTCTCAGACTGCTCTTCCTAGTCCCACTAGCCAATTCTCCCAGCCTCTCAGACTGCTCTTCCTAGTCCCACTAGCCAATTTTCCCAGCCTCTCAGACTGCTCTTCCTAGTCCCACTAGCCAATTCTCCCAGCCTCTCAGACTGCTCTTCCTAGTCCCACTAGACAACTACCTCGGCCTCTCAGACCGAGCCTCGGCCTCCCAGACCAAGCCTATAAATAATAAATAAAATGTGCTCAACATTTGTTTATAAAAATTTTTGGATCTGGACTTAAGTGGTATGCAGTAAAAATGTTTTCGTGAGAGCCCTAGTGATCATAGTCTAGACTCGAGAAAGAATCCTAGTTCGCTATGATCACAGCTCTGATACCAAGCTGTCACACCCTGGCTTTGCGGAAGCGTGGTTATTTTGGTGTGACTTCTTAATACCATAGCTTAACCATAACAAAGCTATATGAAATAAAACCATGCAAGATCATCCATTTAATTAAGTTTTAAAAACCAAATACAACAACATTGTCTCAGCGGAAACACATCCTAATGACATTGTTCAACAAACACAAACATCAACATGACATAAACACAGTTTAGGGACTGTGACTTGTCCAGGAAAGAGTCACATTCCCCAAACCCGGATGACCTCGTAACTAGTGCAGCGGAAAAACGTGTCATACCGCACCAGATCCTTTAATTCCCTGAAATACATGTAAGTTGAAAAATCAACAATAATGTTGAGCGAGTTCATGCGTAAGTGAGTAAATAAACCTTTGTAAGTATAAAAATCCTGGTATGTAGCAAATAAGGAAAAAGAGATCACCAATGGTTTGCAAGGCCATTGATATGTGTGAAGTGCAAGTAGGAAGACTCAAACCTAGCAGATTTTGCGTTGGGTACCGAGTCACCTCTATGGGCCGCCCCGGCCTCATGGGTGTGGGCTCGCTACACCCAGATAGATCCCATCTATCACTCTTGTCCCTCGGTCCTACGATGAGGATTAATGGCCTCCAGTTCCCGCCTACCCACTCACATGATCTAAATAATAACCCTCCTTACGCTAACCATACCATGTAAGAAATATTCGTAATCATAGTAACATGTATTTCACCCCCGCAGTTTAGAAAACTGAAAACAGTTAAGAGAAAATGGGGACATGAACTCACAGTGGTGCGTCTCTACCAAGTATGTCTCCTGATCAAGCAGCTGTGTGACGACCTACACGTACTAATTCTATTAGACGGACGGCCATGCCTTAGCTTTATCGTTTAAGTTTTTGGGAAATAGTTAGACAACTATTTCGTGTTTACATTTAGTAAATACTTGGTAATCATTCTCCTTCCCAAGGATGGGGGATTTAATACATGTGTGTTCGTAATATATTATTAAGTCTCACCTAAAAATATATTTTATTTCTATCTCCAAAATATAAATATTCTTCTCAAAAATATTATATTTTCTATTACACATAATTTTCCCCGAAATAATACTTTAACAAAAATACGTGTTCATGAATATTTCCTTAAAATGTGTAAGTTACGTTTTAATGATCGAGTGGTAATAATAATTACCGGTGTAACTTATGTATTTATCGTAGAGGCGTTCGTATTATTTTGGATCCATCAACAATTGATAGTATTATTTTTACCCTAAAAATAATACTAGTATTTACACAAAATAACCATAAACACATGTCAAGTGAAAAATATATACTAAATATATATTTATCAAGTTTTATTTTTGTGAAATCCCACCTCCGATATTTTGTAAACAAAGTCGTGGCGAAATTCGTAGTTTGAAAACAAGTCGACAAGTATCTTTAACACTTATGGTGAAAATAATTCTAAGTGTTAGGTTTTTAGAAAAATTTCGCCAGAGTTTCCTCTGTAACTGGAGGTGGCCACGCTTTCAAGCATATCATTTTCTTTTATAAATCAACCCAACAATTTCCTTATTTAACCAAAACAATGTTCAAACAACAAACTAGTACATAAATATGTATATCGCATAATTTACATGAACTTGTGGTTTATCTAATATTATGAAGTAAATCCCATTACTTTTAGCGGATCTCTATATAAATCCATCCGATTTTGTAAAAACCTCGTTTTTAGAGAAATTCCATCTTTACAACTTCTCGTCATCTTTTTCAAAAATAGTTATTTTGTCGAAACTTAGTGTTACACAAGTATTTACACACTTGTGTGTTCTAAAAATCATCCGTGTTAGTGTAAGATCCGTCTTTAGAAAACATGATTTCTTTGATACTTGGTTCTTTGCAAATACCGCTTGTAGATCCGTAGATCTACTAGTTTTAAACACTATTTCACAAGCAAAATCACTTTTACACAAGTTCATGATTCGTGTGTGGTAGAGTTTCATCCTTTAACCCTTGTCACTTCCAAAACAACCTTATGTCATGATTCATGATCATGATCAACCCGGGTTAAATGATGATCCGAGCTACCACAACATAGATCGGGTCCAAATAACTACACAAATCAATTACTACGAGATTTACACAACATATGAGCTTTTAACCATCACTTTTAGTGTTTTTAGTAGACTTTTAAGCTTCAACTTGTATGTTCATGACTTTTAACTGTTACATATCATATTAACCACTTCACAATTGTCCGAGAAGGTGATTTAAGCAACTTACTACTAGCTCGAGGCTATGGAAGAATCTATGCGCAAAATGAGTGGATAAAAGCAATGTAACGAGGTCCTTCGCCTTCCGATTGCACCAAGGTTCCTTATACGCGATCTGTAACACTTGAATGATCTTGGAATCTAAAGATCAAAACCGAAAATGATGGATGGGGGGTGGGTGTGTTCGGCCGAAGCCTTTGAGAGAGAGAGAGGAAGTGTTGAGTTGTGAGATGTGATGAATGGTTATGTTGTATTAAACCTTGATCTTATAGACAAACCTCAAGTTAATTGTCCAAGGGATTTTATGTCTTCTAGATATTAGGCAACAAAGATTAAACAAATCAACAAAGGACATGAGGTGTCCCCATTGGGGACCGAATTTGTAAAGGGGGGGGGGGGGTAATCCGGTTCAAATCCAACTAAACACCAATTACTAGTTAGTTAAGTTAAGTGTTAACTCGGTTACTAGTGTGTAGTGTGTTATGACGGGTGTTAGGGTATTCAGGGACCCTAACTGGCTCAGAAAAAAGATAAACTATGAAAATGACAATATTTTCATGTTCCGGGTATAGTCCGGTTGTTCGGTTGGATAGTAATCCGTTAAAGTGCTTAACAAAGCTTTAAAGTGTCGTTATTACCCTTTTTAGTGACACAACTCATTTCTGACACTTTGGAAAGTGTCTAGTAATATTTTTCTCATGTTTTGGCACTTTATTAGTTAGCTAAAAGCTGAATTATTATGTAAAGTGCTGAATTTTGTGCTTAGAGCACGTTTTAGGCACATCCAATCATTGTAACTTATTCCTAGAGACGCAGTTCTACAACCCTTGTATCCCTACACTCACCACTAGTGTAGTAAAATATTTCTGGCTCATACAGGCCTTAGAGGCAGTGTCTGCCTGATGCTGGCTTATCAGCATGTTCAATAGGTTATCCGTTATAGTGCTACTGTGCTTTTTGTGCATCATGTTTGTCACTAAGGTTCAGCATGTAAATAATGTAGTGACGGTAAGTAAAGTATGATGCAGGTATATGCATGTATCAGTATTCAAGTAGCAGTTTATTCACAAGTTCAAGCAAGCACAGTAATTAAGCAGTAATTAATTATTAATTAAGTCGTACGGATACCTGGTTTAGTGAGGGTTGTCACAACACGTACGTGACCGAACACACAAAATGTAATATAATCTGTGATTCGATTGATAGATCTGAAAAGATACAAGAACCGTGAATCACCTTGCTACTTTCTCTCTCTAGCTCCTAGCTCTCCAATTCTCTAAATGCCAATAGTCCTAAATGAGAACCCTAAGTCCTCTATTTATAGGCCAAGGTAATAAGGAGTGTTTCCTTATTTACAATTATGCCACCTTGCCTTTACTAACTAGATATTACAATAAAAGACTATGATTTAATCTGTTTCTGCTACGAACTTGATTGATGGAGGCGATAGACATAAATGCACTAACAAAAGACACCTCTTCCTGATCTCTGACTTGCACAAATGCCTCAGCTTCAACCCATTTGGAGAAATAACCTGTCATTGCCAGCATAAAAACTTTTCCTCCTGCAGCTTTTGACAACTTTCCCACTATGTCCATTCTCCATTTCATGAATGGCCAAGGGGAAGCAATAGGATATAGTGGTTCAGCAGGTTGATGTAGTATATTGCTATGCCTTTGACACGCATCACATCTTTGAGCATATTCTGCAGCATTTTTCCTAATCGTCGACCAATAGTATCCTGTTCGTAACACCTTCGAGAACAACGATTTGCCCCCAGTATGGTTGCCACAATCCCCTTCGTGTATATCCTGAAGTGCTTCCTTAGTTTCGGGATCCTCCAAGCACCTCAGGTATGGTCCAGCAAGAGATTTCTTATATAGAACATTATTTATAATAGTGAATCGAGATACCTTCATCCTAAAAGCCTTAGGATTCTCATCCTTTGGGATGTGTCCTTCTCTGAGGTATGTCACGATTGGGGCCGTCCAGGACTTAGGATCCTCCTCAGGATACTCATCATCAAGATCCTAGATACTTGCTACTTCCTTATCTTGAGATTTGAAAAGATCCGCTGTAGGATATAGGATATGTAGTATTGGTATCTGAGTTCCTTTTGGTATTCTGAATGATGATCCTAAGTTTGCCAAGGCATCTGCTTCAACATTATCCTCTCTCAGTACCTGTTCAAGTTTAAAAACATCGAAATATCCTGCTAATTTTTTTGAGAATTTCCAGATACTCGATTAACCTTTCACCTTTGACTGCATAGGATCCATTAAAATGGTTGGTAATTAACAAGGAATCAATATACACTTCCAAACTTTTAATATTCATATTCCTGGCCAACTCTAATCCTGCAATCAAAGCTTCATATTCTGCTTCATTATTAGTGGCAGGAAATTCACATCTAATAGCCTGGGGTAATATGTCCCCCTGTGGCGATTTTAGTAGTATACCCAATCCTACACCTCTCACATTAGATGCACCATCAGTATATAACGTCCAGGATTCTAAGGTTTCTCCTAGTTGTTGTACTTCTAGGTCTACTTCATTTTGAATATCACTACTGAAATCAGCCACAAAGTCTGCTAGAGCCTGAAACTTTATAGCATTTCTAGGTTCATATACTAGATCATAGGCACTTAATTTTACTGACCACTTAGCCATTTTACCCGACATCTTAGGTTTCCTAAGCACATTTTTATCAGGATAATTAGTTTTAACTTGAATCCTATGTGTCTCAAAATAATGTCTAAGCTTAGTCGATGCCATAACTAGGGCCAATATCGATTTTTCTAAGTGTGAATATCTAGTTTCAGCATCTAATAAACTCTTACTAACATAATAGATAGGATACTGCTGACCTTCATGATCCTTTAACAAAACGACACTTACTGCATTCCCTGATACTGCCAGATATAGGGATAATTGTTCACCATCCTTGGGTTTCATTAATAGAGGTGTAGTTGAAAGATATTGCTTCAATTCCTGCAAGGCTGCTTCATGCTTCTCTCCCCATTCAAATTTCTTATTCTTTTTCAGGATATCATAGAATTCCTTGCATTTCTCTGAGGATCTCGATATAAATCTGTTTAATGCTGCTACTCGCCCTGTTAGTCTTTGTACATCTTTCATGTTGGAAGGTGACTTGATATCCAGGATAGCTTTAATCTATTCGGGTTTCCTTCTATTCCCCTTTTAGTCACCATATATCCTAAAAACTTTCCGGCCCCCACTCCAAAATGGCATTTGGCAGGATTTAGTTTCCTATTGTAATGGTCCAGGATATCAAATGCTCCTTTGATATCCTGGAGATGATCCTCAGCCTTCTTGGATTTTACCACCATATCATCAATGTACACCTCCATGGTGTCCCCTAGTTTGTCTTTAAACATCATGTTCACCAATCTTTGATATGTTGCACCTACATTTTTCAGACCAAAAGGCATAGCAGTATAACAATAAAATACCTGTTGGTGTCATAAAAGCGGTATCCTCATGGTCCGAAGGTTCCATTTGTATCTGCTGGAATCCTGAGGATGCATCCATGAAGGTTAACATTTCATGACCGGCGGTGGCATCCATCATTGAATCTATATGAGGCAGAGGGCACGGGTGTTTAGGACATGCTTTGTTTAAGTCTTTGTAATCTACACAAACTCTCCATTTCCCATTTTTCTTTTGAACCACAACTACATTTGCTAGCCATTTGGGAAATTTGACTTCCCTAATCATCTTGGACTTCAGTAATCTTTCAACCTCTTCCTGAATTATTGTGTTTCATTCAGGAGCAAACTTACTTCTCTTTGGCTGAACAGGCTTGAAAGACCTGTCGATTCCAAGCTTGTGAGTTATAATATCCTTAGAAATACCTCTCATATCCGCATTCTTCCATGCGAATGTTGACATCCTACATTTCAAAAAGTTAGTCAATTGATTTTCAATATCCTGAGGGATATTGGTTCCCACGAGCACCGAGATATCCAGATTATCTTGATCCAGGATAATTTTCTTAACATCCTACTCTGTAGCCTCTGAGATATCCTTGGCTCGTATCTTTAATTGCTATCCTGCTTTGGGCTTTGTTGAAGATTTCATCGAGGAAGAATAACATTCCTATGCTTCCTGTTGATCACTTTCCACCTTGACAACCCCCCAAGGGGTAGGGATCTTAATACACTGATGATAGGTTGATGGCACAACTTTCATATCATGGATCCATGGCCTACCCAATATAATATTGTAGCATGATAAGGAGTCCATGACACAGAATCGTTGCATTGAGTTGACTCCTTCAACATATACTGGCAGCTTTATCTCTCCCACAGTATTATTGGTCTCTCCACTGAACCCAACAAGTACAGTGGATTTTGAAGTGATGTCCATCAGGGAAACATTTATCCTTTTCAGCGTTTCTAGCTTAATAATTTTGACGGAGCTGCCATTATCCACCAGTATCATGCGCACAAAGTGATTAGCAACATATAAAGTTATTACCAAACCATCATGATGGGGATCCTGGGTAGTATCCCTGTCATCACTGTCAAACGTTATCACTTTATCGGTTGTGAGGGTCGTCATCCTGGTCGGCTTGTCTCCCCGTTCTGCCTTAGCCTCCTTTGCATGTCTTTTTGTTGTAGAATAAGAGGTTCCACAGATGTCGGATCCTCCTGAAAAAAAGTTAATTATCTTGTCATCCGCAGGAGGTGATGCTGCTCGTTCAGGATCCTTCTCAGTATCCTGACCCTTATTCTTTTTTCTTCCCAGAAGATCCTTCAGATATCCTTTGCTTAGCATATAGCTTATTTCCTTCCTCAAGGATATGCAATCTTTCGTAACATGTCCAAAATCCTCATGGAAGGCACACCACTTAGATTTATCCTTCTAATCAGCTTTTTGTTGGTTTTTCCTAGGCCGCCTAGCTTTGTCTCCTAAACCCTGCATAGCATACATTAGTTCGGGTATATTAACAGAAAAACAATATTCAGACAATTCAGGATACTCCACAGGATCCCTGTCTTCGACCGCATTCACTTTCTTGCTATCATTCATGCCATATGGTTTAGAGTGATATGGTTTGTATGAGGATGTTGACTTCCTGTTAGTTGATTCATAAGTTTAGGATGAATTCATCCTCTCTTGCATCTTTTTATCATCTTCCAATCGAATATATCTCAAGGCCCTTTTTCGAGCTTCATCCAGATTCATGCAAGGATTCATTACAAGATCCTGGTAAAATTGGGAATCTTTTTGCAACCCCATTTTGAATGCTTGCACAGCCGTTGCAACATCAAGATGTGGGATATCCAGAGATTCCCTGCTAAATTTGTTCACATAATCCCTTAAGGATTCCTGAGGCCCTTGAGTTGTCTTGTAGAGATCACTGGTTAGCTTCTCAAAACTTCGACTACAAGAAAATTGATTGTTAAATAAATTGACTAAGTGAGCAAATGATGTAATTGAATGAGGTGGAATGTTTAGGAGCCATTTTAAGGCTGATCTTATTAGAGTAGAGCCAAAACCCTTGCAGAGGCATGCTTCCTTGAGATCCGAAGGGATAGGGTTAATTTCCATCCTTTCCCTATACTGAGCAATATGCTCTTCGGGATCCGTGGTTCCGTCATAGAGCTTCATGTTGGGGGTTTGAAATCTTTTCGGGATTTCAGCATCACATACAGGATATGCAAACCGGGATATCCTATGACTATCCTAGGACACTTTTGGAATTGGCTGGACCATCCCAGGTACACTGGATATCATTTCCTTTAACTTCTGAAGCTCCCTAGCGAATGCTGACGTCATACCTGCATCCTACAAAGATCCAATACCATTAGTAGCAAGAGTATTAGTATTATTAGACACATTACCAGCCTGAGGATTCTGGCCATATCCTGCAGCATATCCTAAACTTCTCACAGTTGACACCCTAACCGAAGAGGGTATCTCAGGAGTATGACTCTGGGAATGACTAGGAACAATATTTCCCCTGTTGTCCTCAGTATATACTGCCGAACTGAAGTTCAAAGCTCTGGGCTTCAAAGGAGTGACAGTATCCTCGGCAGGCCAGCTTGAGCTGGATTTCAAGAGTTGTATCTCTCTTATCAGCATTTGGTTGGTCTCCTACTGTTGCTTCATCTGATCCTGTATACTACCAAACAAAATTAGAATTTCATCATTAGAAGCCATAGTAGGAGTTCTCCCTGAGGCAGCAGATCCTTGAACATTCTGAGTGGGGATAATATCCCGAGCCACACGAGTTTCGGTCCTTCTTGGAGGAGCTTGAGGCTGTGAAGAAGCTTGCGTCCTTGGAGGTGGTGGAAGCACCGAACCAATTGTTGCAGAGGTTGTAGCGGACATAGTAGGAGAGCTCATGTTTGATTTTGAGGCCATTGAAAATAATGTAGCAAAAAGTTTCGAAAACAGAAAACCAAGTAATGATTTTACGAAAGCTTTTAGTAGAAATAGCAACACTTGTCCCACGGTGGGGGCCAAATTGTTTTGGTCAAAAATTACCTAAGCAATTTGGTGATCAAATTAGTTTTGTGAGGTAGTGTGCTAAGAATGTGTATTGAAAATATCCTGGTTCGAATGATTGCAAAAACATTTTTCAGGATATATCTCATGATATCGAGCTATATCTATAATCAAACAATGAGCAAAAAAGTAAAGGGTGATACGAGATGTACGAGGAAAGCCCTTGATCAATCTAGATCACCGGCACAAAACCTCGGGAGCTGACAATCACAGCTGCCTTGTTCTTCTTATTACTTCAAATGTCAGGATACAGTGCAGGATATGATGCGGATCAACAAAGTGTTACAATCAGATTTGAATACAAGTGTAAGTGTTTGTGAGTGATTGTAGCTGGTAGAGAGCAGAAGTGTGCGTAAAAAAGTTGTGTTTTCCTACTGATCCGATCGTTCCTTTATATAGCAAAAGAAATACCAACTTATCCTAAAAATGGGGATGCTTCGAATATTCCCCTATGAATGTTGGAGACCCTTTCTTTGCGGCTTCAACGTTCTCCTATCAACCATATAGTCCGAGTCTTCAGGAGAAGCAGTCCTCATGACCGTTATAAGTATGCCTTGCTAATCTGCACGTGAACTAATTAGTTATTACCAGGATACTTCATCAGGATGTTACCAACATCCTGATTCGGTATCCTGATCCCAATCAAAAGTAACAGATCCAGAATATAATCCAGGATATATGAGTAGAAAACCACCCATAACAGTGGTGAAATGTGGATAGTGGTGGTGGTGGACAAAGGTGGAGATGGTGGTTGAGGTGGTGGGGACGTAAAATTATACCAAGTAGCATCAATGCCACCACCATCACCAAAAGAGCTCGAAAAACAAAAGAAATAAAAAATGAAAAACACAAAATGTCGTAACCCCCGACCATTGTCTCAAGAGGCGGGCAGCCGCGGCCTAATCAGAGATGGTGGTATCGGTGTTTATCATTTATTTGGCAGCGGAAATTTCATCAGGACCGTAGTTAGAAAATATTTTATCAGAGTAAACACCGCATTTTATAATAGTAAATATATTGGGATAAAACCCAAGTTGTTACAAACAGATTTATAGGGGTAAACCCTATTTTATTTAAATAAAACATCTTCTTTATTTAGGTAACTTTTATAGCCACTTTTCCAAGCCTTCAGTGCTGTCCAGCTGGCTTCTATTTGGCTTTTACATTTTATTACCTGAAACACGTTTAAAAACATTTTTTCAGTGGGAGATAATGGTGAGTGAATCCCAATTTAATCAAGACAGGTTTTATCATTTTACAGTTATTGAGGGCGATCTCGCAATTACATTTGTTTATTTTTTTACATTAATTACCACCCACGGTACTGTCAACCCGATTTGTGGTCATGTTACTACTCACAGTGTAGTAACAAATTTTGTATACAAAACCCCAACATACCGACTGTTTTGGTCAAAAATCAAGCAATGACAATTGTTTTGGTCAAAAATTACCGAAGCAATTTAGTGATCAAATTAGTAATGTGAGGTAGTGTGCTAAAAAGCTTGTGGAAAATATGCTTGTTGAGTTATTTAGAAAATCAGTATTCAGGATACGGCTCAGGATATTGAGCTGTATCTGCGATCAAACAATGAGCAAATAATAAGCAAAAAGTAAAGGAAACGACACGAGATGTACGAGGAAAGCCCTTGATCAATCTAGATCGCCGGCATAAAACCTCGGGAGCTGACAATCGCAGCTGCCTTGTTCTTCTTATTGCTTTAAACTTCAGGATACAGTGCAGGATATCAACCAGATCTCTAAGTGTTACAATGAATTCGTGAGAGAGTACAATTTGCGAGAGAGCAAGTGTTGGTGTGTAGTGAGTATGATTGCAGTGAAAATGTTGTGTCCTATTCGATCTGGTGTTCCTCCTATTTATAGTAACGAAATACAAACAAATATCCCTATAAACATGGGATGCTCCGAATATTCCATCATGAACGTTGTAGACCGAATAATAAGGCTTCAACTTCTTTCTTTGAACGGTTTGGACCGAGTCTTCCGCAGAACAAGTCTTTGTGAACGTTGCTAGCTTCCATCCCACATACCTGCACGTAATCCGTTAGTGATCCTGAGGATACCATTCAGGATATTACCAATACCCTGAATCCGCACCCCGGATATGAACAGATATTATTTAATCAAGATAAAAGCCAAGATATTTCTCAGGATATGAGCTCAGAAATTAGCCCACAACAATTGTCCCCAAAAATGTTACCGTTTAGTATCCTCATTACTAACGGTTACATTTTTTTACGCAAACCGAGGCAATTAGGAGATAAGACCTGTGATGTGACCGTCTGCAACTACCCAGCCTATATCTACTCATCATGCCCTATATCTTCTCACCCTCATCCCTTTTTTAATCATAATCGTCAAGGAAAAAGGTACATTTTCTCTCTATCTTTCATACTTATCTTCATCTTTCTCTCCGGCGAAAAATTCAATCGATCAAATGCCGCGCCAAACAAGATCCAGTTCAGGTGACTCGGCCCCTACGTTCTACCAACAAAACCTTCTCCAAGAACCGGAGAAGGAAGCCTGTAGCTTTGATAGTGCCCACCTGTCTGCCTTAAAATCCTCTGGTATCTTCCCGGAAGGAACCATATTTAGACCGTTTGACCGTGAAATCCGGTCAGATATGGTCTCCAACGAGTGGATTTGCTTTAGTGCTTTCCCTTTTACCCTAGGGCTTCGATTCCCCTTTCCGGATTTCATCACCGAGTTCTTTAATATCACAAAAACCTCTTTTAGCCAAACAATGCCAATGCTCTGGCGTGTCTTAACTGTTCTTGACCAGATCAAAAGAAACCACATTCCTGATCTTTCCATCCATGATCTCCCCCTGGCTTACAAGCTTAGATGCCACGGATCATGTAGATTTCTGTTTTATTCTACTTCCGGTGACCCATTGATACTTCGTGCCACCAGGAACGAGGATGGTTGGCAATCCAAGTTTTTCTTTGTAAAAAGGGACTCAATCCCTGGTGGGACGGAATATCCGGTACAATGGTTGAGAAAGGGTAGGATTTAGGGTTTAAGAATGATCCTGCCGCTTATCCTGTTCCATATCCTGAACTAACTTATCTTCTTTATTGTGCAGCTGATTTCAGGAAGATTGCTCCTCCTCTTGCCAACTCTCAAGAAAGAATAGACGCTATTAGACTTCTCCCAGAGGCAGAAAGAAGTTTCAATCCTTCTCCACCTACTCCAAGCCCTCTTTCAAGTGCCAACATGTCTGGTAAGGATCCCGCAAGATATCCTGCACACATATGCTTCTTATCTGTTATTTGTAGGAGGGATTTAGAATTTACTCCCTGTGTGCAGATTCCAGCAAAGTCCCAGTTTATCTAGACCTGGATGAACTTGACAGTTACCCAACTCCAGCCATAGTCAAGAAGGAAACTCCTGCTACCACCAGCTCCAAGCCACTCCCGGCTCCCAAGACCAATCCAAGAACCCGTGCTTCCGCAGCGAAAAAGAGAAAGGGCCTCGAGGTCAGTAATCCAGGCTCTGAAGGGTTCTCTTATGATGAGCTCAGCTTTTCCGACTCCTTAGAGCCAATGACATCCTTCCTCAACAAGGTAATATCCTGCCGCGTATCCTTCAAGTATATCCTGCACATATATCCTGCACGTATATCCTAACAGGGTATCCTGGTAGGACGTCTTAGTCAGCATATATTCTAACCCCATACCTGTGATCAATGTACAGGGCCTCCAGCATTTGCTCCACTTGTACAATGACGCTTGTGGTACTGTGGCACTTCATGAAGCCAGGATCAAGCAGCTTGAGAGCACCGTTGCCGACCAAGGTGCTATCGCCGAAGCAAAGAGCCGGCACTATGAAAGCTTGCTAAAGAAGGTCACCCAAGATGCTGAGGTCAAACTTGCCAGTGTTCAAATGGACCATGATCAGGCCTTAATCAGCTTTCGAGAGGGAGTCAAGGCTTCTGCTATCGTCTCCCTGCTACAAGCACGCATCAAGATGGCCTACGAGGCCAAGGAGATAGGTCTCGTTTGTCCATCTTGGCCAGTTGAATCCTGGGTGGCCAAGTTGAAGGAGCTCGGAGGCAAAGCTGTGCCACTTCCTGCTGAAGCCGGTGAGTCTTCCAAGTCAACGGTGGTAGTGGTCCAAGCTGGAGAGAAGAAGGATGCTGGAGGTGATGCTGAGATGGACATTGGTCAGGATGCTGCGCAGGATGCTGGTAAAAATGCTGGAGCAGAGAAGTCTGAGAAGGTTGGAGGCGATGCCGCTGTGTGAGGGCATTTAGGTGGGCGATGACGGATATACGTGCCAAGGCCAGAGCCCACCTTTTTGAATTTAAATGTTGGTCTGTAGTCCCACAAACAATTTACTTTTCCGCACTTTACTTTTCCGTACCTGAACAATTTATATTTCCTGCATGCTTTTTGAACAATACAACAGTTGAAGGTGGATGGGTCTCGGTTTGAGATGAAGCCCTCAACTGTTGGGTGAACATGGTTATGAACTACTAGTGCTCTTAGTGGATGGGCCTTGTTTTGAGGTGAAACTAAGAGCACACCTTTTGGCATGTTAATAATATGACTACCCTTTTGACTTTATTATTGTTGTCATACAAATTTTACTTGTGAAAATCGTTTGGTTTGAACATATATCATAAATGTATCCTGGGGGATATCCTGAAAGATATCTTGAAAATGATATTGAAATATAACCCAGAAATTGTCCAAATAAAAAGGAGAGATCATACCAGAGATTCTTAGAGAATCAGTTCCAATAAATTTGTCCCCAGTGCATACGTATAAACTTGGATCCATCCTTCGGATTAGAATAATGTGTGTCCCCTGCGTTTGACAAAGACACAAATGTGTTTACCTTTTGGCTCGAATGAATTCCGAATGCCCAAGGGCAGGACCCCCGATATCCTGAGAAGAATCCTTAGCATATTGGGGATAAACCCTGATATCTGGGGATAAACCCTGAATTTCATGCGCTACAGGCGAGAGTGTATAAACTCCTAAACTTAGAAAGGTGAAAACCTTTAAACCTTTGAGAGTATGAAAATACTCTTTCGTGAGAGAGGGTGATCAATCCTCATATACCTTTAGAATCCAGGATATAGCCAACAGTAACGAAATTGTCAGCCACTTTTACATGAACTGGTCCCGCTACCTTGAACTACACCTAGATAACTTGCGCTCCAGGCGAGGTGTTTAAACCCAATTCGAAAGAAAGGTGAATACCTTTAAACCTGTGAAGGGATCAGGATCCCTTAAACGTGAGAGAGGGGGCCAATCCTCTAATCTTTCGACTTATCCTGAGTATATATCCTGGAGCTATATCCTGAAACATATCCTGCAAAACAGTTCTAAACTAAGGTGGGTGTTAGCTTGGCTAACACCCCTCCGATGCTTAAGTCAGTATTGGGTTCAAGATAAAAAACAAATATATTTTAAAGAGATAGAACACATACCATTCCGAGATAGAAAACAAATTCTACTCTTACTTGAAATAGAGCTTCAAATGTATTGCATTCCAGGATCTTGGTAGCATATCCCCTTCCACATTCCTGAGTCGATATGCTCCTTTCCCTGCTTCTGACTCGATTTCATAAGGTCCTTCCCATTTCGGAGCTAGCTTGCCATCGGCAGGATTAGTGGTGTTTTGAAAAGCCTTTCTCAGCACCCAATCACCAACTCGAAATCTTCTAGTCCTTATGTTCTTATTGTATGCCCTGGATATTCTTTGTTGATATGCTGCTATCCTCAGCCTTGCTGCATCTCTTTTTTCATCTACAGTATCCAGATCCTGACATAAGACTTCAGGATTCTGTTCAGGATCCTGTAGCATAGATCTTGCAGTAGGTATCGTCATTTCTGTTGGAATCATTGCCTCTGCTCCAAATACCAAGGAAAACGGGGTTTGGCCAGTTGCATTCTTCACCGTTGTCCTATCAGCCCATAAAACAAAGGGTAACTCTTCCGCCCATCTTCCTTTCTTGGCTCCAAGTCTCTTCTTTAAGTTATTGACTATTATCTTGTTCGAGGATTCGGCTTGTCCATTCGCTTGAGGATGTACCGGAGTAGATGTGATCATTTTGATTCCCCAACTTTTGCAAAAGTCAGTAGTCCTTTTGCTTATAAACTGGGACCCATTATCACAAATGATCTTAGCTGGTACTCCAAACCTAGTCAGGATATTCCTCTTTATGAAGGATACTACTTCTTGGTCTCTTACTTGAACGAATGCTTCAGCCTCGACCCACTTAGAGAAATAATCGGTCATTGCTAACATAAATACTTTTCCTCCCGGAGCCCTTGGTAATTTCCCTACTATATCCATCCCCCACTTCATGAATGGCCAAGGGGAAACTACAGGATATAGTGGTTCAGCTGGTTGATGTAGTATGTTACTATGCCTTTGACATGCATCACATCTTCGAGCATATTCTGCAGCATCTTTTCTCATTGTTGGCCAAAAGTATCCTGTCCTCAATACTCTCGAGAATAATGATCTGCCCCCAGTGTGATTACCACAGTCCCCTTCATGTATATCCTGAAGTACTTCTTTGGCTTCATGATCCTCCAAGCACCTTAAATATGGTCCTGCAAGAGATTTCTTGTATAGAATATTATTTATAATAGTGAATCGTGATACCTTCATCCTAAATGCCTTAGGATTTTCATTTTCGGGGATGTGTCCATCTTTAAGATATTTCAGAATCGGAGTTGTCCAGGATTCAGGATACTGTTCAGGATATTCCACTCCAGGATCCCGAATATCCGCTACTTCTTCATCCTGAGGATTCGTTGCAGGATATAAAACATGTATTATTGGTATTTGGGTCCCTTCCGGTATCCTGATTGATGATCCCAGATTTGCTAAGGCATCCGCTTCAGCATTATCCTCTCTTGGTACCTGTTCAAGTGTAAAAACATCGAAATATCCTGCTAATTTTTTGAGAATATCGAGGTATTCGACTAACTTCTCACCCTTAACTGCATAGGATCCATTAAAATGATTAGTAATTAACAAGGAATCAACATATACTTGCAAATTCTTGATATTCATACTTTTAGCCAGCTCTAATCCTGCAATTAAAGCTTCATATTCTGCCTCATTATTGGTAGCAGGAAATTCACACCTAATAGCCTTGGGTAATATGTCCCCCTGTGGCGATTTTAGTAGTATTCCCAATCCTACTCCTCTTATATTAGATGCACCATCAGTATATAATGTCCAGGATCCTGAGGATTCTCCTAATTGTTGAACTTCTAGGTCTGCCTCATCCTGAATGTCACTACTAAAATCAGCCACAAAGTCAGCTAAAGCCTGAGACTTTATGGCATTCCTAGGTTCATATACTAAATCATAGGCACTTAGCTTTACCGACCACTTAGCCATCCTGCCTGACATCTCTGGTTTTCTAAGCACATTCTTGACAGGATAATTTGTCTTAACATGAATCCTATGAGTTTCAAAATAATGTCTAAGTTTTGTTGATGCCATGACTAATGCTAGTATTAATTTTTCTAAGTGAGAATACCTAGTTTCAGCATCTAACAAACTTTTGCTAACATAATAAACAGGATATTGCTGACCTTCATGGTCCTTTACAAGGACGGCACTTACAGCGTTCCCTGATACCGCGAGGTATAGGGATAATGGTTCACCATTCTCAGGCTTCATTAGTAGAGGTGCGGTTGAAAGATATTGCTTTAACTTCCGTAGGGCCGCTTCGTGCTTCTCACCCCACTCGAATTTTTTGTTCTTCTTCAGGATATCATAAAAATCTTTACATTTCTCTGAGGATCTTGAGATAAATCTGTTTAATGCTGCCACTCGCCCCGTTAATCGTTGAACATCTTTCATATTTGAGGGTGATTTAATATCCAAGATGGCTTTGATCTGCTCCGGGCTTGCTTCTATTCCTCTTTTGGTCACCATATATCCTAGAAATTTTCCTGCCCCCACTCCAAAATGGCACTTAGCAGGATTCAGCTTCATATTATACTGATCCAGGATATCAAACGCTCCTTTAATATCCTGGAGGTGATCCTGAGCTTTCTTTGACTTTACTACCATATCGTCAATGTACACTTCCATGGTGTCCCCCAGCTTGTCTTTGAACATCATGTTTACCAATCTTTGGTATGTTGCACCTGCATTTTTCAAACCAAAAGGCATAGCTGTGTAACAATAAATACCTGTTGGTGTCATGAAGGCAGTATCCTCCTGGTCAGAAGGCTCCATTTGGATCTGTTGAAATCCTGAGGATGCATCCATGAAAGTCAGCATTTCATGCCCAGCAGTGGCATCTACCATCGCATCAATATGGGGAAGAGGAAATGGATCTTTAGGGCAAGCTTTATTCAAGTCTGTGTAATCCACACAGACTCTCCATTTTCCGTTCTTCTTCTGTACCACTACCACGTTTGCTAGCCACCTTGGGAATTTGACTTCTCTAATCATCTTGGACTTCAACAATCTTTTAACTTCTTCTTGAATAATGGTATTGCGTTCGGGAGCAAACTTTCTTCTTTTTTGTTGCACGGGCTTGAATGTTTTATCAATTCCAAGCTTGTGAGTAATAATATCTTTGGATATGCCTGTCATATCCTCATGCTTCCATGCAAACGTCGACATCCTGCATTTTAAAAAGTTAATTAATTGTTCTTCAATATCCTGAGGGATATTGGTTCCCACGAGCACCGAAATATCGGGATTATCCTGGTCCAGGACAATTTTCTTCACATCCTGCTCCGGATCCTCCACGATATCCTGGACCCGCATCTTTAATTGCTATGCTGCACTAGGTTTGGTTGAGGATTTCATTGAGGATGAGTAGCATTCTTTCGCCTCCTGCTGGTCGCTATCAACTTTAACAACTCCCCAGGGGGTAGGTATCTTGATGCATTGGTGATATGTTGATGGCACGGCTTTCATATCGTGAATCCACGGTCTTCCCAATATAATGTTATAGCAGGATAGAGAGTCCATTACACAGAAACGTTGTATCGAGTTGACTCCTTCAACGTACACCGGCAACTTTATCTCCCCTACTGTGTTTCTGGCCTCTCCACTGAACCCAACAAGCACGGTGGACTTCGAAGTGATATCCATTGGAGATACATTCATTCTTTTAAGCGTCTCTAGTTGGATTATGTTGACGGAGCTGCCATTATCAACCAATATCCTGCGTACAAAATGATTAGCCACATATAACGTTATTACCAGAGCATCATGGTGAGGATCCTGGACGGTATCCCTGTCATCGGCATCAAATGTGATCACTTTGTCAGTTGTGAGTGTAGTCATCCTGACAGGTTTGTCTCCCCTTTCGGCCTTAGCTTCTTTTGCATGTCTCTTTGCTGCCGAATACGAAGTCCCACAAATGTCGGATCCTCCCGAAATGAAGTTGATTATCTTGGCATCCGCGGGAGGTGAGGCCGCTCGCTCAGGATCCTTCTCAGTATCCTGACCCTTATTCTTCTTTCTTCCCAAGAGATCTTTCAAATATCCCTTGCTTAGAAGATAGCTTATCTCTTTCCTCAAAGCAATGCAATCCTCGGTCATATGTCCGAAATCTTCGTGGAAAGCACACCATTTTGATTTGTCCTTCCAATCCGCTTTTTGTTGATTCTTCCGAGGCCATCTTGCCTTGTCCCCCAGACCCTGCATGGCATACATCAATTCAGGAATGTTAACAGAAAAGCAATATTCTGATAATTCAGGATACTCTTCAGGATCCTCATCTTCGACAGCATTCACTCTCTTATTCTCATTTCTGCCATATGGCTTAGGCCGATACGACTTGAATGAGGATTCTGACTTCCTGTTAGTTGACTCATAAGTGTTGGATGAGTTCATCCTTTCTTGCATCTTTCTGTCATCTTCCAACCGAATGTATCTTAGGGCCCTGTTCCGAGCTTCATCCAGGTTCCTGCATGGGTTCATTACAAGGTCTTGGTAAAATTGAGAATCTTTTTGCAACCCCATCTTGAAAGCTTGCACAGCTGTTGCAACATCAAGATGAGGAATGTCTAGTGATTCTCGGCTAAACTTGTTCACATAATCCCTAAGGGATTCCTGAGGCCCTTGTGTTATCCTGTAGAGATCACTTGTTAATTTTTCAAAGCTCCTACTACAAGAAAACTGACTATTAAATAAATTTACTAAATGAGCAAAAGATGTGATTGAATGTGGAGGAACATTCAAGAGCCACTTCAAAGCTGATCCTGTCAAGGTTGAACCAAAACCCTTGCACAAGCATGCTTCTTTGAGATCCGGAGGGATAGGGTTGATCTCCATCCTCTCCCTATACTGAGCAATATGCTCCTCAGGATCCGTCGTTCCGTCGTAAAGCTTCATGTTGGGGGTTTGGAACCTCTTTGGAATCTCAGCATCACAGATAGGATATGCAAAGCGAGATATCTTATGGCTATCTTGAGACACTTCCGGGATTGGCTGGACCACCCCGGGTACACTTGATATCATTTCCTTCAACTTTTGAAGTTCCCTGGTAAGTGCTGACGTCACACCTGTATCCTGCAAGGATCCACTATTGTTAGTAGCATGAGTATTATTATTATTATTTAATATGTTACTCGTTGGAGGATTCTGCCCATATCCTGAAGCATATCCTGAGCTCCTTATGGTCGATATCCTGACCGAGGAGGGTATTTCAGGAGTATGATTCTGAGGAAGGCTGGGCACAATATTCCCCCTGTTATCCTCTGTATACACGGCTGAACTGAAGTTCAAAGCTCTGGGTTGTAATGGAGTGACAATATCCTCAGCGGATCTGCTCGAGCCAGACTTCAGGAGTTGTATTTCCCTTAAAAGCATTTGGTTTGTTTCCTGCTGCTGCCTCATTTGTTCCTGCACACTTCCAAACAAGGTTAAAATTTCGTCGTTAGATGCTAAAACAGGGGCAGATTCTTGAACAGTGCGAGTAGGGATAATATCCTGAGGTCGTGTAGAGGCTGGCATTCTTGGAGGAGGTGGTGGAAGCACCGAACCTGTAGTAGCAGAAGTCGTAGCAGACATAGTAGAGGAACTCATGTTTGATCGTGAGGCCATTGTGGACAATGTGGCAAAAAGTTTTGAAAATAAAAAACCGATTAGCGATTTAACAAAAAAATTTTGTAAAGATAGCACCACTTGCCCCACGGTGGGCGCCAAATTGTTTTGGTCAAAAATTACCGAAGCAATTTAGTGATCAAATTAGTAATGTGAGGTAGTGTGCTAAAAAGCTTGTGGAAAATATGCTTGTTGAGTTATTTAGAAAATCAGTATTCAGGATACGGCTCAGGATATTGAGCTGTATCTGCAATCAAACAATGAGCAAATAATAAGCAAAAAGTAAAGGAAATGACACGAGATGTACGAGGAAAGCCCTTGATCAATCTAGATCGCCGGCATAAAACCTCGGGAGCTGACAATCGCAGCTGCCTTGTTCTTCTTATTGCTTTAAACTTCAGGATACAGTGCAGGATATCAACCAGATCTCTAAGTGTTACAATGAATTCGTGAGAGAGTACAATTTGCGAGAGAGCAAGTGTTGGTGTGTAGTGAGTATGATTGCAGTGAAAATGTTGTGTCCTATTCGATCTGGTGTTCCTCCTATTTATAGTAACGAAATACAAACAAATATCCCTATAAACATGGGATGCTCCGAATATTCCATCATGAACGTTGTAGACCGAATAATAAGGCTTCAACGTCTTTCTTTGAACGGTTTGGACCGAGTCTTCCGCAGAACAAGTCTTTGTGAACGTTGCTAGCTTCCATCCCACGTACCTGCACGTAATCCGTTAGTGATCCTGAGGATACCATTCAGGATATTACCAATACCCTGAATCCGCACCCCGGATATGAACAGATATTATTTAATCAAGATAAAAGCCAAGATATTTCTCAGGATATGAGCTCAGAAATTAGCCCACAACAACAATGCAACCAAACTTTCTGTTGTGAGGAATGATGCTTAAATTGATGAATATCACTGAGGATCACTCTGAAATGTAAATGACAAATGACACGAAGATATATATGGGGAAAAAGCCCTTGATCAAGAGTTGATCTCCGGCACAAAAAACCCCGGGTGATGGAAACTACCGATCACCAACTCAAATTAAACAAGAAAATGTGTTACAACTTCGGATGATAGCGAGCTAAGTACAAGGAGCACTATAGTGTATTGTGTAAAAAAGTGTGTATTCGCCAAGCGAGTTAACGAGAGCTGGTGAGAGCAGTTGTAAGAGTGTGTGTGTAGCCAAAAATAGCCAAGTGTTTTCTAGTTAGCTCGCTACCCCTTTAAATATATAAAATATCTACACTAACTAACATCCCGCAACTTATGCAAGTCTTCCATGACTCCATAACGTCCACTTTTAGCCAGGCACGTGCGGAATAGGTATAGAATATTCTCCAGGAATATCGCCAAGACCAAGTCCAAGTTGATACTCCTGCAAAACAGTTTCGAATTCAAAATAGACAATCGTTAGTACAAGGATCCTTATGATGATCCATGATCCTGATCCTGCAACACTTCTGAGCATCACTACTTCAGACAGAAGCGAGGATTACTAAGTCCAACAGCAATTGAGGATCACTGGTCATTTAGAAATCCACCCCTAACAATTGCCCCCAAAATATAAGGAGTAATTATGTAAATAAATGAGTTATATTTTGTTCTTATCCGCAACAAACTTAACGGATATATAGCCGTTAAAATTGAACTATCCATTGCAGATCTTACGTCACTTGAAGCGACATCCCTGCAAAATCATGATTATAAATAGGAGTTAGAGATAGGGATCATTTCACATTTAAATTCAAGAGAGAGACTCCCTTTAAATTTACATCCGCAGATCAAACAGGTAATCCTCTTCCTCTTCTTCCTTTACGTTTTCTTTCTCTGCTCCTTCTTTCTTCACCTTCTTCACATTCATGATGATGCTACGATCCTCACCGACTAAGGATCACAAGAAGGACAGTCCTCTTAAAAGCCAGGGGATCATCAAAGATTTACCGAAAGAAAGATGTTGCTTCAATGATGAACAAATAGACAGAATTCGCCACTGTTTTCCGGCGAATACCGTTATCAAGCCATTTAACCCCACCGTTCTAAGTGATTTCATTTCAGAAACTTGGGTAGCTTTCCCGGTCACCCCTTTCACAATAGGATATTCATATCCTTTCCCTGAATTCACCCAATCTTTCTTCTCCCTCACCGGCATTTCCTACATTCAAGCTATGCCAATGATCTGGAGGGTCTTATATACCCTTGAGAGGATCATTGAGCAAGAAGGAATCAACCTGGGAATGTCGGAATTGGCAGAGATGTATGATCTCACCACATTTGGATCCCACCAATACTTATTCAAGCATAAACCTGGTGAAGAACATCCCATCTTCAAAGCCACTAAGAATGATACAAACTGGAAACGGCGATTCTTCTTTGTCAGAAGGGATTCTATCCCGGATGGAAAGGATCTTACAAGGAAATGGAGCACCCATGGTAGGATAGAGGATCCTTAGAAGGATCACTGAGTAAGCTCATTTCTGATGATGATTACTAATATGCTTCTGTTTCTTTTGTGCAGCTATCACAATGTCACATATTATACCTTCACCTGCCACCAAGGAGAGACTTGCTGCTTTCAGAAAACTTGATCCTGCAACAAGATCATTCAAAACAAACACCTAGGATTCACAAGAAGTATCCTCAGGTTCTGTCACCATGTCAAGTAAGTATCCTGTTTTTTGTATAATTAAATATTTAAATAAATAGTTAAATAGAAATTGGATAAGGATACTTATCTGTTTTGAAAGTGTAGGCGCTGGGAAATCATCAAAGTCTGCCTCCAAATTCAGTGTCACTGATCTAGACACTGTCCGATCCTCCAAGAAAAAGTCTGCTGCTAGCCCATCTGCCGGAATCCCCAAGCCTACTACCTCCAGGGGCAAGGGTGGCAAGAAGAGAAAAACCTCTGAAGCTGACAACCTCCAAGGCTTTCCTCTGATCCGTCATCAATTCCTCGAGTACTTCAATGATGTAAGGATCACTGACTCTGTCTAGTTATCCTATCCACTTGAGGATCACCTGACTCTAATCTTTGCATTGTCTTCTTTATAGAAATTTGCTGAGATCGAGGACTATGTGGGGAATGTTGAAGAGCTTGAGGAGAAGTACTCTGACCTCCAAAAGGTTGCAGTGCTCAAGGATCACAAGATTGCTTCCCTTGAAAAGGATCTCACTGATGCCAAAGCTCAGACAGCTGCAATCCTGATCAATTTTGATTATGAGAAGCACGAGATCACAGAGGATGCCAAGGTCTCCGCTGCCATTGCCATGTACAAGACCAAGCTACATATGGCCCAGGAAGCTCAGGATCCTGCCTTTGATAGGAGCAACTGGGACGTGGAAGGGTGGAAGGCCAGGCTGGCTGAATTGGAGGATGAGGATGTGGCTGATGAGGTTCTGGCAATCGAAGCTAGTGGCAGTGGCAAGGATCAGGTGAAGGATACCGGAGCTGGAGGGGATGATGACGTAGCGAAGGTGTAGGCTGCATGAATGGGCGATGAAGGACATTTTTAGACGTAGCCGGAGCCCATTTTTTAAATTGGTTATGGTTTTTATTTTGATGATGTTTTGATGAACAATGGTTGGTCTGTACTTAAACAATAGTAATTAGGGTTGAGGATCATGGATGATCCTTTGAACAATAGGTAGGATTACAAATGATGGAGGGATCCTCTGTTTGGGGGATGAAGCCATTGTGATCCTGCCATCTTTATTTTCCTGCACTACCAAGGCCTTTAGACAATGGGCACCCTTTGCCAACCCATGTGGACGGGCCACGTTTTGCTGGTAGAAACGTGGGTTGGCAATTTTGACAACCTTAAAAGGGTTTAAACTTTAACTTTTTGGCTATTTCTCGTGTTGTTATCCTTGTAAATATTTTTACTTTTCAATTGTTGTGGAAAATATTATGTCTGAACTCATCAAGTAAAGAAAATTTAATAAATATCCTTAAAAAGTTTAGGATATGATGAAGGATCACATATCCTATAGTTGACAAATTCTGAAAAGTAACATATTTTAAGGATCAGTTGTCAAAGGATAAGGGTTATTCAAATGAATAATGAATAAAATCAAAATAGCCAAGGATCATACCTGAGAATCCAAGTTAGGATCCTATCCTTTAACACTTATAATCAGGAGAACCCAAAAGACAAACCTTAGTAGAAGGTAAGGATCAAGGATCCTTGGTCATTTAACTTCAAAAACCTGAAAGAAGGATATAACTTGGGACTAAGCCATTATGAGATAAAGTTAGTAACTGTGGACAAGCCCAACAATTCTAGGGACAAGCCCAATATACTGGGGATAAGCCCAAAGGATAACTAGGGACAAGCCCAAAGGATAACTGGGGACAAGCCCAAAGGATCGTGTGTAAACTGGAGTATGGCCCTTACTGGCTACTATCCAAACTTAGTGACATGGAAATGCCAAAACCTTAGCTAACGTGAAAACGTTAGAAACCTTAGGAACGGATGTATGTTACGTCTACCATTATACGTAGGATCCTGAATATAGCCAGTACAATGAAATTGTCAGCCCCTAAAGCGAGTACTGGTCCCATTGCCATGAACTATATCAGGATCATCGTGCGCTACTGGTGAAACTAGGGACAAGCCCAAACTGGGGTCAAGCCCAAATAACTGGGGTCAAGCCCAAATAACTGGATACTTATGTGGATACTCAATCCTTAGTTAAGGATACCTGAACCTTCAAAACTCAAAATCAAGTGAAAGGAGGATCAAGGATACAGGATCCTTATCCTTATATAGGATAATAATAAAAATGAAATACTAAGTGATCAGAATATTACCAGAGTGAGGATCATCTGTCCTTTGAGGATCCTTCAAGGATACTTGTTAGGTAAAGATCATGGATCCTTGTCACATAAAATACATCTTTAAATGGACAGCATTCCAAGCTCTTGGTAGCAAATCACCTTCCATTGTTAGCAATCTATATGCCCCCTTTCCTTCTTCAGCTTCAATCAAATAGGGGCCTTCCCATTTTGGTGCCAACTTTCCATCAGCAGGATTGGTGGTATTCTGAAATGCTTTCCTTAATACCATGTCACCAACTTGGAATTTCCTGATCCTGACATTTTTGTTGTAAGCTCCAGCCATCCTTTGTTGATAACTAGCCATCTTTATCCTTGCCAAATCCCTGATTTCTTCTATAGTATCCAAGTCTTGAACCAAGTTTTCAGCATTTTCTTCAGGATCACGAATTCTTGTTCTTGCAGTTGGAACCACCATCTCTGTATGGATCACTGATTCTGCCCCAAATACCAAAGAAAATGGAGTTTGACCTGTAGCATTTTTGGGAGTTGTTCTATCAGCCCAAAGCACATAAGGTACTTCTTTTGCCCATTTTCCTTTTTTGGATCCAAGCTTCTTCTTCAAATTGTTGATGATGATCTTATTGGATGATTCTGCCTGACCATTAACTTGTGGGTTGACTGGTGTTGATGTTATCATCTTGATCCCCCAGATGTCACAAAAGTTAGTAGTTCTGTTCCCAATAAATTGGGATCCATTATCACAAACAATTTCAGAAGGGATACCAAATCTAGTAATAATGTTTCTTTTAATAAAGGATATAACTTCCTTTTCTCTGACTTGAGCAAAGGCTTCAGCCTCTATCCACTTAGAGAAGTAATCAGTCATGGCAAGCATGAATACTTTTCCACCAGGTGCCTTAGGAAGCTTTCCAACTATATCCATTCCCCATCTCATGAATGGCCAGGAAGAGGATATAGGATGCAAGAGCTCTGCTGGTTGGTGAAGGATATTACTATGCCTCTGACAAATATCACACTTCTTGGCATATTCCACAGCATCCTTCTTCATAGTAGGCCAATAGTATCTTGTCCTCAGGATCCTTGAGAATAATGCTCTGCCCCCAGTGTGGTTTCCGCAATCTCCTTCATGGAAATCCTTTAGGACTTCTTGGATTTCAGGATCCTCAATGCATCTTAGATATGGACCTGCAAGAGATCGTTTATACAACATGTTATTCAATATTGTAAATTGAGATACCTTAATTTTGAAAGCCATGTAATTTTCTCCGGTAGGGATCTCTCCATGTTGTATGTATCTCATGATTGGGAGGATCCATGATCCTGAATGAGATTGAGTATCATCACTAGGGATGATTGCAGAATCTTCTCCTATCTCCATAGCTAGATGATCCTCGATAGCGGGGGTCAGGATGTGGATAATAGGGATCTTGATATCCTCCGGGATCTTCAAGGATGATCCTAGATTGGCAAGTGCATCAGCCTCTGCATTCTCTTCCCTTGGTACCTGTTTCAAACTAAAAGATACAAAAGAGAGTGCCAATTCTTTGACTCAAGATACCTGATCCTCGTATGCTTAGCAATTTGCAAACCAGCTATCAAGGCTTCAAACTCAGCCTCATTGTTGGTAGTTTGAAATTCACAAGCTATGGAGTGGGGTATTATGTCCCCTTGTGGCGATTTTAGTAGTATTCCAAGTCCTGTTCCTTTTACATTGGAGGCTCCATCAGTGAATAATATCCAAGGATCCTTGGTTTCTTCAAGCTGCTAGACTTCTAACTCTGCCTCCTTTTGCAAATCACTACTAAAATCTGCCACAAAGTCAGATAAGGCTTGGGATTTGATGGCAGTCCTTGGTTCATATCTTATATCATATGCACTCAGCTTCACTACCCACTTAGCCATCCTTCCTGACATTTCAGGTTTCCTGAGAACATTCTTAATTGGAAAATTAGTCTTAACAATAATGGCATGAGTCTCAAAATAATGTCTTAATTTAGTAGATGCCATGATTAATGCAAGGATAAGCTTTTCCAAATGTGAATACCTGGATTCAGCATCAAGCAAACTTTTACTTACATAGTAAACAGGATGTTGTGTACCTTCGTGATCCTTAACAAGGACCGCACTTACTGCTTTTGAGGATACCGCTAAGTATAAGGATAATATATCCGCTTTTTCTGGTTTCATCAAGGCCGGGGCTGAGGATAAGTAGTCCTTAAGAGCTTTGAGGGCACTTTCATGCTTTTCAGTCCATTCAAATTTCTTGTTCTTCCTAAGGATATCATAGAATTCCTTGCATTTTTCTGAGGATTTGGATATAAATCTGTTCAAGGCTGCGATCCTGCCTGTCAATCTTTGCACATCCTTAGCATTGGCAGGAGATTTGATATTCATAATAGCCTTGATTTGTTCTGGACTTGCTTCAATGCCCCTCTTTGTCACCATATAGCCTAAGAATTTACCTGCCTCTTCCTGGATAATAGCATTACTTTC
Organism: Helianthus tuberosus; assembly: GCA_030545235.1. NCBI lineage: Eukaryota > Viridiplantae > Streptophyta > Magnoliopsida > Asterales > Asteraceae > Helianthus > Helianthus tuberosus. The sequence continues at coordinate 156,739,793 of CM060409.1, forward strand.
AGGTGCAAACTTCCTTCTCTTCTGATGTATAGGCTTGAATGACCTGTCAATGCCAAGTTTATGAGTAATTATATCCTTAGATATACCTGTCATATCTTCATGCTTCCAGGCAAAGGTGGTTTTTCTTCTTTTAAGGAATGATACTAGCTCCTGTTCAATGCTGCTAAGGATCCCTGATCCTATGAAGATCTTGGATTCAGGATCATCAGGATCCATGAGGATTTCTTTCAAATCCTGCTCTCTTGCCTCCAAGACATCTCTTGAAGGATACTTTAATTGCTATTGCTCCCTTGGTCTTGAGGCTGGCTTCATTGATGATGTATAGCAATTCTTAGCTTCTTGCTGATAACTCTCAATTTTCACCACTCCCCAAGGACTTGGAAGCTTTACACATTGATGATAAGTGGATGGGACTGCCTTCATGTCATGTATCCATGGCCTGCCAAGGATAACATTACAACATGATAAGCAATCTATAACACAAAACTTTTGATAAGAATGTAATCCTTCAATATAGATTGGGAGTTTGATGTCCCCTAATGTATTCTTGGTTTCTCCACTGAATTCCACAAGTACTGAGGATCTTGGGATAATATCAGACTCCGGGATATTCATCTTCTTGAGGACATCAAGCTGAATGATGTTCACAGAGCTTCCTCCATCTATAAGGATCCTGCGAACAAAGTGGTTAGAAATAAACAATGTAATTACAAGACCATCATGATGAGGATCATGTACTTCAACACGATCATCCTCATCAAAGGTTATGACTCTGTCCTAGGTGACAACGGAGGTCCGGACGGGTCTGTCTCCATTATCCATTTTGGTTTCCTTAGCATGTCTTTTTGCTGCTGAAAAGGAGGTACCACAAATGTCTGATCCACCGGATATGAAGTTTATGACTTATGCGTCTGCTGGAGAAGCAGGAGCCCTTTCTGGGATCCTTTCAGGATCCTGGATCATTGACTTCTTTCGTCCCAAAAGCTCTTTCAAATGCCCCTTGCTCAGCAAGTAACCAATTTCCTTTCTTAGTGCAATACATTCTTCAGTGAGATGCCCAAATTCCTCATGATATGCATACCATTTGGACTTATCCTTTGTAGCAGCTGGTTTATCACTTTTCCTTGGCCACCTAGCTTTCTCACCTAGATTCTGCATTGCAAGGATTAGTTCATTGTTATCAACAGAAAAACAGTATTCAGAAATAGGAGGATAATCCTCATCATCCTCTTCTTGTTCTACTGCATGCACATTCTGGTTATCAGACTTGTTCTAGGACTTGGATTTGTTATTTCTGAAGTAGGATCCTTGTTTCTCCTGTTTCTAGGATCCTGTCAATCTATCCTGGATCCTTTTGTCATCTTCTAGGCGGATGAACCTAAGGGCCCTGGTTCTTACTTCATCAAGATTCCTGCAAGGTGTCATAACAAGATCATCATAGAAAGGTGAATCCCTAAGCAATCCCATTTTAAAGGCTTCTACAGCCGTAGCAATATCCAAGTTGGGAATATCCAAGGATTCTTTACTAAACTTAGTGATATAATTTCTAAGTGATTCATTTTGACCTTGTGTTACCCTATATAGATCACTAGTTAAACGTTTAAATATTCTACTACAAGAGAATTGACTAATAAACAGATTAACTAGATTAGCAAATGAAGTAATAGAGTAAGGGGGAAGACTTAGCAGCCATTTAAGAGCTGATCCGGTGAGTGTGGATCCAAATCCCTTGCATAGACATGCTTCTTTTAACCTTTCAGGAATTGGATTGATCTCCATCCTCTCCCTGTATTGAGCTACATGCTCTTCTGGATCCGTTGAACCATCATACAGTTTCATGGATGGTATCTGGAATCTTTTGGGTATCTCAGCATCACATAAGGGTGGTGCAAAACGAGATATCCTATGGCTACCATCTGCAATTTCAGGAATGGGTTTAACCACTCCTGGTACACTGGATATCATATCCTTGAGCTTCTGTAACTCCCTGGCCATAGCCTGATTGATACCTGTATCCTGCATTAAGCCATGGTTAGTGTTATATGAATTATTGAAAGTGTTACCTCCCACAGGATTCGCGTTTGGGATCCCAGGTGTGTATCCATATTGACGAGACTCTGGCATGATCGAAGGACCAGAGGAAGCAATGGTCTGCATTGGTATGAAATCTCCTTGATGAACATCCGAGCTCTGGGGCTACATTCTTCTTAAGAATCCTTAATCCTGAAAGACGTTGGATCCTTGAAGTGGAGATGATCCTTGAACCTGAAAGGATCCTGGATCCAGAGAGGATCCTGGGAGAAGGGAGGATCCTTGGACCGAGAAGGATCCTTGGACCTGGGAGGATCCTTGGACCTGGGAGGATCCTTGGACCTGGGAGGATCCTTAGACCTGGGAGGATCCTTGGACCGCATGCATTCCCGAATATCCTCCTGACGTGAAGTATCCCTGATGCTGAGAAGTGGATCCTGATGGTTGAGAAGAGAATCCTTAAGGCTGGAAGTGAGAGCTAAATGCCTGACTCATGGTTGCTGTTCCATAACACCTTCCTTGTAATTCACCCAAGTATTGCACATCCGGAACTGCTGAGTGTTGGGAAGTTATGGCTGGAGTGTTGAAGTTCAGCGATCTGCAAAATTAGAGCATAAAGATCATTAGTAGTAGGATTAGTTGAAACAGAATAAGTTGGTGGTTTTGTGAAAATGGGGGTTGGTTTCTTCGGAGCATTCTCAGCATTCTTGTGGGATCCAAAAGGTGGTGGAGGCAAAGGAGGAACGCCTTGTGAAGAACTGAATGACGGCATCAAGTTTGAAGTGTTCTTCGCTGAGAAGCCATCTGCCTGGTTGTAGTGAACCGAAATGACCACGAAAATACGAATCTTTCTAGGAATGAAGCACCAATTGCCCCACGGTGGCGCCAAACTGTTTTGGTTAAAAATCAAGCAATGACAATGCAACCAAACTTTCTGTTGTGAGGAATGATGCTTAAATTGATGAATATCACTGAGGATCACTCTGAAATGTAAATGACAAGTGACACAAAGATATATACGGGGAAAAAGCCCTTGATCAAGAGTTGATCTCTGGCACAAAAAACCCCGGGTGATGGAAACTACCGATCACCAACTCAAATTAAACAAGAAAATGTGTTACAACTTCGGATGATAGCGAGCTAAGTACAAGGATCATTATAGTGTATTGTGTAAAAAAGTGTGTATTCGCCAAGCGAGTTAACGAGAGCTGGTGAGAGCAGTTGTAAGAGTGTGTGTGTAGCCAAAAATAGCCAAGTGTTTTCTAGTTAGCTCGCTACCCTTTTAAATATAGAAAATATCTACACTAACTAACATCCCGCAAATTATGCAAGTCTTCCACGACTCCATAACGTCCACTTTTAGCCATGCACGTGCGGAATAGGTATAGAATATTCTCCAGGAATATCGCCAAGACCAAGTCCAAGTTGATACTCCTGCAAAACAGTTTCGAATTCAAAATAGACAGTCGTTAGTACAAGGATCCTTATGATGATCCATGATCCTGATCCTGCAACACTTCTGAGGATCACTACTTCAGACAGAAGCGAGGATCACTAAGTCCAACAGCAATTGAGGATCACTGGTCATTTAGAAATCCACCCCTAACACCGACGATAATTGTAGAATACAAATACTCAATCACTGTTTAATATAATGTAAAATATTTGAGGTTTTGTAAAAACAGTTTGCAAAAAGTTTCCCAAAAAGGAGATTACTCACATTGTTATCTTAGGGTTTTCCTTTGTGTTTTCCTGGTTAAAATCTATTTAAATAAACAATGCACACGCATTAGTATAATAACCCAATATTTACATTAGTTATACCCTCCCCGAGACAGAACTCCAATGACTACGTCGGGCATAGCCTCGACAGCCGTTACGGAGCGCTAGATCAATCGGGCAGCGTATCTAATACGTAACCGGAGGTTAAAATACTTACAACGAGGCAATGCTTCGCTATTTTAGTGGGTATAATGTCCAGGTATTACTTTAGCTATTCAGAAATTTGGAGAGAGAATTGTGTGCTGAACGAGTTTCAACTAAATGTCGAAATCAAATTTATAGGGCTGCTCTCTGACCCTGTCGCTCCCCGCGGCGCCCTAGGTTTAGCCCATCGTGGGTCGCCAGGGACTACGTGTCCCATTATAGGGTTGTCAAGTCAACCACTAGCCCCCACACGCGTCAGACACGTGGCACACTCTGGTGTGGCCTGGTGTCCTGGCTGTCGCGCCCCGCGACACCCTGTGGTGTGTCCGTCGCGGGCCGCCACATGCTATATAATTTTGTTTTTAACTAACTTTTATAAAAATAAATGTATTTAGGGCCATTTTACGTATACGGGGTGTATTTTAGGACGTATAGGGACGTTCTAAATATTTTAGGGGTGTCAGAAATATTTGAGGAGGGTTGTTATATCCTCCCTACCTTGTTTTAGAACTCGTCCTCGAGGTCTACTGGAATAGGTGTGGATATTTCCTCTGCATCTCTGATTCAAGCTCCCATGTATATTCTGGTCCACTTTTGGAATCCCATTTTACTTTGACTAGAACTAATCTCTTGCGTTTGAGATTCTTAACTTTCCTCTCTTCAATTTGTAGAGGTCTTTCTACAAACTTAAGCTTTTCATTTATCTCTATATCCTTAAGAGGCACTACCAGTGATTCATCGGCTAAGCACTTTTTGATATTACATACATGAAATACATCATGTATTCCTACCATTTCTTCTGGCAGTCGTAGCTGATAGGCTACTGGTCCTATCTTTTTGATAATTTCAAAGGGTCCAATATACCTGGGGCTTAGCTTTCCTCTCTTGATGAATCTTACCACTCCTTTCCAAGGAGAGACTTTTAATAATACCTTATCACCTACCGGAAACTCTAACGGCTTTCGTCTGTTATCAGCATAACTGTTTTGTTGATCGCGTGCTGCTTTTAGTATTTCCTTGACTTGAATAATTTTTTCTGTTGTTTCTTGTACTATTTCTGGTCCAGATAATTGTTTTTCTCCAATTTATGCAAACAGACTGGGCTTCGGCACTTTCGTCCATAAAGTGCTTCAAATGGTGCAGCATTGATGCTGGTATGATAGCTGTTGTTGTAGTAAAATTCTATTAATGGTAAGTGATCATCCCAATTTCCTCCGAAATCAATTACACAGGCTCTAAGCATATCTTCCATTGTCTGAATTGTCCTTTCGCTTTGTCCATCCGTTTGAGGATGATAAGCAGTGCTTAGATTTAGCTTGCTTCCCATTGCTTTTTGGAAACTTGTCCAAAAATGAAAAGTAAAATGACTATCTCTGTCAGAAACAATTGATAAAGGAATTCCATGTAATGAAACTATTTCATTTACATACAGCTTAGCTAACTGTTCCATACTGAAAGTTTCCTTCATTGGTAAGAAATGAGCTGACTTGGTTAACCTATCTACAATCACCCAGATTGTATCATTACCTTTTCTTGTCTTGGGTAATTTGGTAACAAAGTTCATTGTTATCAATTCCCATTTCCAAACTGACATTTCTAACTGCTGCAATAAACCTGAGGGTTTCTAATGTTCATTTTCAACATGTGAACAAGTTAAACACTTTGCAACATAAGCTGCTATATCCTTTTTTCATTCATATCCACCAGAAATTCTTTCTTAAATCTTGATACATCTTATCACTTCCGGGATGCTTCGTATACTTAGACTTATGGGCTTCTTCTAGTATTCGGTGGCGTACGTTTCCTATTTTAGGTATCCACATTCTTGTCTTATGGAATCTCCAAATTCCATCTGTTCCTTGTTCTAATTCCTTAATCATTCCTTTCAATTTCTCAGTATCGTCCTTGATTACTGATTCTTGAGCTTTTCTAATCTTGTCATTTGAATCTACTTGTAGATTTAATTTAAGAGAACATACTCTTTTTGGCTTTTCGTGATATTTCCGACTTAAAGCATCGACTACTACATTAGCTTTTCCTGCATGATACTGAATATTACAATCATAATCACTTAGTATTTCCATCCAACGTCTTTGTCTCATATTCAATTCCTTTTGCCCGAAAACATACCTTAAACTCTTATGACCGGTAAAAATGATAAACTTACTACCGTAAAGGTAATGTCTCCAAATTTTCAGGGCAAAAATTATTGCTCCTAATTCTAAATCATGGATTGAATAATTATCTTCATGATTGTTAAGTTGTCTAGACGCGTAAGATATAACCTTTTGACGTTGCATCAACACACATCCATAACCTAACTTAAAAGCATCACAATAGACTACAAAGTCTTCAGTTCCTTCTGGTAACGCTAGTATGGGTGCGTTGGTTAATCTTTGCTTAAGAATTCTAAAGGCTTCTTCTTGTCTTGGTCCCCATTCAAACTTAACAGATTTACAGGTTAATTTTGTTAAATGAATGGCTATTTTAGAAAAATCTTGAATAAATCTTCTATAATAACCGGCCAAACCTAGGAAACTTCTAACCTCGGTTGGTGAATCACGGGTTTTCCATTTAGTAATCGCCTCATTTTTTTTGGGATCCACATGAATTCCTTCATGGTTGACTAGGTGTCCAAGAAACTGTACTTCTTCTAACCAAAACTCACACTTCAAAAATTTAGCATAAAGCTTTTCCTTTCTCACCAAATTTAGAGGTGCATGCACATGCGCTGCGTGTTCTTCTTTACTCTTAGAGTAAATGAGAATATCATCTATAAAGCCAATTATGAATTTATCCAAATATGGCTTACATATTCGGTTCATCATGTCCATAACTGCGGCTGGGGCATTGGTTAAACCAAATGGCATGACAGTAAATTCATAATGGCCATACCTTGTTCTGAAAGCGGTCTTAGGATTGTCCTCTTCCTGTACCTTTAATTGATGATATCCTGAGCGTAAATCGATCTTTGAAAAGAATCGAGCTCCTTGCAATTGATCAAACAGATCATCGATTCTCGGTAATGGGTACCGTTTTTTAATCGTGACTTTGTTCAATTCACGGTAATCAATGCACATACGCATTGGCCCGTCTTTCTTTTTGATAAATAAAATCGGTGCTCCCCATGGCGATAAACTTGGCTATATGAATCCTTTTTCTAACAGTTCGTCTAACTGTTTCTTTAATTCTTGCATTTCTGCTGGTGCCAACCGGTAGGGTGCCTTGGCAATTGGTGCTGTCCCTGGTAGCAGATGAATTCTGAATTCAACTTCCCTCTCTGGTGGAAACCCTGGTAATTCTTCTGGAAACACATCTGGAAACTGAGATACTATGGGAATATCTTTCAGTTCTTTTCCTTTAGTGTTAATGATTATGGAAATCAAATACACTACGGATCCTTTTCTTGCATAACTGGCTGTTTTCATCACAGAGATGAATTTTGTGGATCTAGATGGCTTATCTTCATTAATTGTGATCTTTTCACCCTTTGGTGAATTTACTTGGATTGACTTTTGTTCACATAGGATACTGGCTTTATTGGCTACTAACCAATCCATTCCTAATACAACATCAAATTAATAAACTTTCAATTTAAAATTTCTATTCTTGCTCCCTGCAAGATTTCAGTGATCTTAATGGTTTCCCCATTTGCTGTCTCTACTAGACATTCTTGTTGTAGTTTAGTTAATGGTTGATTGAGAAGTTTGCAAAATGAAGTATTAATAAAACTTTGGTTTGCACCAGAGTCAAATAATACTTTGGAAAAAACATCATTAACTAAAAACGTACCGGCAATGACGTCCGCGATCATCTTTGCTTCTTCGGATGTCAGAACAAATGCTTTAGCATTTTTAGTTGTCATGTTGTTCATGGCTGGAGCTAGTTTCGGACAGTTCGGCTTGATGTGACTTTTTTCCCCACAGTTGAAGCATACTCCGTTACTGGGTTTCATCCTACAATCTTCCTCCTTGTGTCTTGGTATCTTGCAGAAATTACAATAGGTGGAGCATCTTCCTGAATACTTCTTCTTGCAGGCCTTACAGTAAGGTGCAGAGGTAGAACCTACGTTTTTCCCACGATTGGAATTTCCATAGCGAAATTCTTGGGTAAGCCTTTGAGCTAGGTTCCTCCTCTGGTTCTCTTCTTGCGTACGTACTAATTCGTCAGTCAAGGTGTTTGCTAGTTCTATAGATTCTTCTATAGTTTGTGGTCTAGCTGCTTTGACTACATGCATAATCTCACTGATTAATTCCCAGATGTAACGGGAGATTAATACTTGTTTTGGTGAGGCAAGGGTCGGCACTATTCTAGCATATTCGAAGAATAGCGTAGTGTAACCCTTACTATCTACCCTAGTCATTCTAAGGTTTAAGAATTTATTTGCTATCTGTTCCTTTTCAATGGGAGGACATAATTTCCTTTCAACCATATTCTTAAACTCATTCCATTCCATATTATAGACCCTGTCACTTCCCCTGGACTAGAGGATAGTGTTCCACCATTCTAAAGCTGAGTTCTTAAACAGATTGGAGGCAAACATTATCTTATCTTCTTCTGTGCACTTACTTATTTTTAAGACTGCCTCAGTCTTTTCTATCCAGCGTAGAGCTGCAATGGCCCATTCATTGCCCGAGAATTCCATTGGTTTACAAGACCAGAATTCTTTATAAGAACAACCATAAGACATGATTCTTCTTCTTTTTGGAATGGGCACTTGAAGTATGGTTCCATTGTTTACGCTGTGTTCAGCTTCAGTAGGTGGTCGTTTATTGCCATTATTACTTTTATTATCCGCTTCCTTAACCGTTTTACTCTATTTTATATATATGCATCTATATCTATTACAATCACAACTGAAATTCAAATTACAATACTAGTATGTATCGATAACTATAGGATTATCTATTTTATATTTTTTTTTCACACACACACACACATATATATATATATATATAGGATGAGAATCATTACAGAACACTAACTATTGCGAGAACAAAAAGAACAACTGTAAAACACTAAATTTTGGGATTTAAGTTTCACATTTTTTTTTAATTTTATGTTTCTTACATTCATATGTGTATTATATATACATAAAAAACATATATTTTTTACCTATACGTAGCTTACATACATGTTGGTAATTTAACCTACACATAAACTACATATATGTAGGTTATATAAAAAAGTGAAAATTTTCCATATTTTGTTTTGAATTCTAGTGTAAGAAACAATATATCATACATTTGCAACATTTTCATTTAGTTTTTAGATTTTTAGAATTGAAAAAAAATAGGTGATTCATTGTGTTCTGCGTGTTCTCGCAATATTTTGTGTTCTGGATAGAACCTTCCCCTATAAATATATATATATATATATATATATATATATATATATATATATATAGGGGAAGGTTAAAATGAGAACCACCTCGAGTTGTAAGAACCCGCGAGAACCACCCCCGCGGGGGGCCGTTGACCACGATTTTTTTTTTTACAACTAGATGTGTATATTTTAACACCCTACGCAAAGTTTGGGTTTAAACGGCGCGCCGGAGGGGGTAGTTTTTTACGCCCAAAGTTTGGGTTTTTTTAATTTCTTTTAATTTTTCTTTTTTTTTAACCAAACTTTGGGCGTAAAAAACTACCCCCTCGGGCGCGCCGTTTAAACCCAAACTTTGCGTAGGGTGTTAAAATATACACATCTAGTTGTAAAAAAAAATCGTGGTCAACGGCCCCCCGCGGGGGTGGTTCTCGCGGGTTCTTACAACTCGAGGTGGTTCTCATTTTAACTTATTCATATATATATATATATATATATATATATATATATATATATATATATATATATATATATATATATATTGATAGGGGTTCATCCATTATTGCATATTGCGCTCGTCATATTTCTAGACGAGTCTCTCCTCTATCTGTCTCATCCTCTCACTTCCTTCTAATATCTCCTCACCAAAGGTGCGAAGCTCTTGCACATTCTCAGTGCTCATGGGTGGGGCAGGTGCTGGTATCGGGCCTGGGTATTGTGGCATGAGTTCTTCGTAAGGGTACGGGTTTTCTAGAATCTCCCTGATGTATTGGTCATTATCCCAGTAGGGATCTAGAGGGTCAAGGTCTGGGTAAGGTGCTAGGTTCATGGGTTCGTCTTGTGGGTGAAGTTCTGGGTAGCTCCTATGGTCGTCAAACCATGGGTCATAGTCTGGGGGATGGGGTGCTGGTATCCTAGGGATTTCAGCTGGGTCGAAGGCAGGTGCTGGAATTTGGTTTTCTGGGCTGGCTTCGATGTCCATAGGTTGTGTGGGAAACAGTGGTAACGGCTGGGGTGCTATGAGTTGTTCTAGGTTTGGGTCGGCGGCTGTGGTTGCTAGTATGTGGAAGGTTGCTAGTCTCCTATTGATTATATCCTGTGTTTGAGTGTTCATTTCTGTATTCGCGGCTGCTAAAGCTCGCTGATGCTGTAGTTTTCTCATCCTTTTTCTAAGCTCATGAGCTCCTCTGCTGAACCATCCTCCTTTCTTGGGACGTAATGGCTCTTCAAATTGTGCTTTGAATACGAAAATCCCTTCTTCGGTGTCAGCCGAATACCTCGAGGGGGTAGGCTGTGAAGAGGTTCCTTCATCCCTAGGAGAGTTGGACAACTGACAATAAGCGTATGAGGGTCCTTGATCACTCATACTGTAAACTAACAAATTGTCAAATAACACAAAACAATAATATACAGATATGCACGTAATCACGTAGATTATTTCCTAACATAATGGATAAAATTTTGGTGTCAGTAGAACACTTCTGTGGTTGAATCAGTGGCTGTAGCTCTGATACCACCTTCTGCCGCAACCCCCGACCCCTGCCTCGGGAGGCGGGCGGTCGCGGCCTACTCAGAGATGGTGGTATCGGTGTTTATCATTTATTTGGCATCGGAAATTTCATCAGGACCGTAGTTAGGAAATATTTTATCAGAGTAAACACCACATTTTATAATAATAAATATATTGGGATAAAACCCAAGTTTGTTACAAACAGATTTATAGGGGTAAACCCTATTTTATTTAAATAAAACATCTTCTTTATTTAGGTAACTTTTATAGCCACCTTTCCAAGCCTTCAGTGCTGTCCAACTGGCTCCTATTTGGCTTTCACATTTTGTTACCTGAAACGCATTTAAAAACATTTTGTCAGTGGGAAATACTGGTGAGTGAATCCCAATTTAATCAAGACAGGTTTTATCAGTTTACAGTTATTGAGGGCGATCTCGCAATTACATTTGTTTATTTTCTATTTTAATTACCACCCACGGTACTGTCAACCCAACTTGTGGTCATGTTACTACTCATGGTGTAGTAACAAATTTTGTATACAAAACCTCAACATACCGACGATAATTGTAGAATACAAATACTCAATCATTGTTTAATATAATGTAAAGTATTTGAGGCTTTGTAAAAACAGTTTGCAAAAAGGTTCACAAAAAGGAGATTACTTACATTGCTATCTTAGGGTCTTCCTTTGTGTTTTCCTGGTTTTAATCTATTTAAATAAACAAGGCACACGCGTTAGTATAATAACCCAATATTCACATTAGTTATACCCTCCCCAAGACAGAACTCCAACGACTAAGTCCGGCAGAGCCTCGACAGCCATTACGAAGCGCTAGATCAATCGGGCAGCATATCTAATACGTAACCGGGGGTTAAAATACTTACAACGAGGCAAAGCTTCACTATTTTAGTGGGTATAATGCCCGGGTATTACTTTAGCTATTCAAAAATTTAGAGAGAGAATTGTGTGCTGAACGAGTTTCAACTGAACGTCGAAATCAAATTTTTAGGGCTGATCTCTGACCCTGTCGCGCCCCGCGGTGCCCTAGGCTTAGCCCATCGTGGGCCGCCAGGGACTACGTGTCCCGTTAAAGGGTTGCCGAGTCAACCAGTAGTCCCTACACGCCCCCACACGCGTCGGACACATGGCACACTCCGGTGTGGCCTGGTATCTTGGCTGTCGCGCCCCGCGACACCCTGTGGTGTGTCCGTCGCAGGCCGCCACAGGCTATATAATTTTGTTTTTATTATTGGTCTCTCCACTGAACCCAACAAGTACAGTGGATTTTGAAGTGATGTCCATCAGGGAAACATTTATCCTTTTCAGCGTTTCTAGCTTAATAATGTTGACGGAGCTGCCATTATCCACCAGTATCATGCTCACAAAGTGATTTGCAACATATAAAGTTATTACCAAACCATCATGATGGGGATCCTGGGTAGTATCCCTATCATCACTGTCAAACGTTATCACTTTATCGGTTGTGAGGGTCGTTATCCTGGTCGGCTTGTCTCCCCGTTCTGCCTTAGCCTCCTTTGCATGTCTTTTTGCTGTAGAATAAGAGGTTCCATAGATGTCGGATCCTCCTGAAAAAAATTTAATTATCTTGTCATCCCCAGGAGGTGATGCTGCTCGTTCAGGATCCTTCTCAGTATCCTGACCCTTATTCTTTTTTCTTCCCAGAAGATCCTTCAGATATCCTTTGCTTAGCATATAGCTTATTTCCTTCCTCAAGGCTATGCAATCTTTCGTAACATGTCCAAAATCCTCATGGAAGGCACACCACTTAGATTTATCCTTCTAATCAGCTTTTTGTTGGTTTTTCCTAGGCCACCTAGCTTTGTCTCCTAAACCCTGCATAGCATACATTAGTTCGGGTATATTAATAGAAAAACAATATTCTGACAATTCAGGATACTCCACAGGATCCTCGTCTTCGACCGCATTCACTTTCTTGCTATCATTCATGCCATATGGTTTAGAGTGATATGGTTTGTATGAGGATTCTGACTTCCTGTTAGTTGATTCATAAGTTTAGGATGAATTCATCCTCTCTTGCATCTTTTTATCATCTTCCAATCGAATATATCTCAAGGCCCTGTTTCGAGCTTCATCCAGATTCCTGCAAGGATTCATTACAAGATCCTGGTAAAATTGGGAATCTTTTTGCAACCCCATTTTGAATGCTTGCACAGCCGTTGCAACATCAAGATGTGGGATATCCAGAGATTCCCTGCTAAATTTGTTCTCATAATCCCTTAAGGATTCCTGAGGCCCTTGAGTTATCTTGTAGAGATCACTGGTTAGCTTCTCAAAACTTCGACTACAAGAAAATTGATTGTTAAATAAATTGACTAAGTGAGCAAATGATGTAATTGAATGAGGTGGAATGTTTAGGAGCCATTTTAAGGCTGATCCTATTAGAGTAGAGCCAAAACCCTTGCAAAGGCATGCTTCCTTGAGATATGAAGGGATAGGGTTAATTTTCATCCTTTCCCTATACTGAGCAATATGCTCTTCGGGATCCGTGGTTCTGTCATAGAGCTTCATGTTGGGGGTTTGAAATCTTTTCGGGATTTCAGCATCACATACAGGATATGCAAACCGGGATATCCTATGACACTTCTGGAATTGGCTGGACCACCCCAGGTACACTGGATATCATTTCCTTTAACTTCTGAAGCTCCCTAGAGAATGCTGACGTCATACCTGCATCCTGCAAAGATCCAATACCATTAGTAGCAAGAGTATTAGTATTATTAGACACATTACCAGGCTGAGGATTCTGGCCATATCCTAGAGCATATCCTAAACTTCTCACAGTTGACACCCAAACCAAAGAGGGTATCTCAGGAGTATGACTCTGGGAATGACTAGGCACAATATTTCCCCTGTTGTCCTCAGTATATACTGCCGAACTGAAGTTCAAAGCTCTGGGCTTCAAAGGAGTGACAGTATCCTTGGCAGGCCAGCTTGAGCTGGATTTCAAGAGTTGTATCTCTCTTATCAGCATTTGGTTGGTCTCCTACTGTTGCTTCATCTGATCCTGTATACTACCAAACAAAATTAGAATTTCATCATTAGAAGCCATAGTAGGAGTTCTCCCTGAGGCAGCAGATCCTTGAACATTCTGAGTGGGGATAATATCCCGAGCCACACGAGTTTCGGTCCTTCTTGGAGGAGCTTGAGGCTGTGAAGAAGCTTGCGTCCTTGGAGGTGGTGGAAGCACCGAACCAATTGTTGCAGAAGTTGTAGCGGACACAGTAGGAGAGCTCATGTTTGATTTTGAGGCCATTGAAAATAGTGTAGCAAAAAGTTTCGAAAACAGAAAACCAAGTAATGATTTTACGAAAGCTTTTAGTAGAAATAGCACCACTTGCCCCACGGTGGGGGCCAAATTGTTTTGGTCAAAAATTACCTAAGCAATTTAGTGATCAAATTAGTTTTGTGAGGTAGTGTGCTAAGAATGTGTATTGAAAATATCCTGGTTCGAATGATTGCAAAAACATTTTTCAGGATATATCTCATGATATCGAGCTATATCTATAATCAAACAATGAGCAAAAAAGTAAAGGGTGATACGAGATGTACGAGGAAAGCCCTTGATCAATCTAGATCGCCGGCACAAAACCTCGGGAGCTGACAATCGCAGCTACCTTGTTCTTCTTATTACTTCAAATGTCAGGATACAGTGCAGGATATGATGCGGATCAACAAAGTGTTACAATCAGATTCGAATACAAGTGTAAGTGTTTGTGAGTGATTGTAGCTGGTAGAGAGCAGAAGTGTGCGTAAAAAAGTTGTGTTTTCCTACTGATCCGATCGTTCCTTTATATAGCAAAAGAAATACCAACTTATCCAAAAAATGGAGATGCTTCGAATATTCCCCTATGAATGTTGGAGACCCTTTCTTTGCGGCTTCAACGTTCTCCTCTCAACCATATTGTCCGAGTCTTCAGGAGAAGCAGTCCTCTTGACCGTTATAAGTATGCCTTGCTAATCTGCACGTGAACTAATTAGTTATTACGAGGATACTGCATCAGGATGTTACCAATATCCTGATTCGGTATCCTGATCCCAATCAAAAGTAACAGATCCAGAATATAATCCAGGATATATGAGTAGAAAACCACCCATAACAGTGGTGAAATGTGGATAGTGGTGGTGGTGGACGTAAAATTATACCAAGTAGCATCAATGCCACCACCATCACCAAAAGAGCTCGTAAAACAAAAGAAATAAAAAATGAAAAACACAAAATGTCGCAACCCCCGACCATTGTCTCAAGAGGCGGGCAGCCGCGGCCTAATCAGAGACGGTTGTATCGGTGTTTATCATTTATTTGGCAGCGGAAATTTCATCAGGACCGTAGTTAGGAAATATTTTATCAGAGTAAACACCGCATTTTATAATAGTAAATATATTGGGATAAAACCCAAGTTGTTACAAACAGATTTATAGGGGTAAACCCTATTTTATTTAAATAAAACATCTTCTTTATTTAGGTAACTTTTATAGCCACTTTTCCAAGCCTTCAGTGTTGTCCAGCTGGCTTCTATTTGGCTTTCACATTTTATTACCTGAAACACGTTTAAAAACGTTTTTTCAGTGGGAGATATTGGTGAGTGAATCCCAATTTAATCAAGACAGGTTTTATCATTTTACAGTTATTGAGGGCGATCTCGCAATTACATTTGTTTATTTTTTTACATTAATTACCACCCACAGTACTGTCAACCCGATTTGTGATCATGTTACTACTCACAGTGTAGTAACAAATTTTGTATACAAAACCCCAACATACCGACTGTTTTGGTCAAAAATCAAGCAATGACAATGCAACCAAACTTTCTGTTGTGAGGAATGATGCTTAAATTGATGAATATCACTGAGGATCACTCTGAAATGTAAATGACAAGTGACACGAAGATATATAAGGGGAAAAAGCCCTTGATCAAGAGTTGATCTCCGGCACAAAAAACCCCGGGTGATGTAAATTACCGATCACCAACTCAAATTAAACAAGAAAATGTGTTACAACTTCGGATGATAGCGAGCTAAGTACAAGGATCACTATAGTGTATTGTGTAAAAAAGTGTGTATTCGCCAAGCGAGTTAACGAGAGCTGGTGAGAGCAGTTGTAAGAGTGTGTGTGTAGCCAAAAATAGCCAAGTGTTTTCTAGTTAGCTCGCTACCCCTTTAAATATAGAAAATATCTACACTAACTAACATCCCGCAAATTATGCAAGTCTTCCACGACTCCATAACGTCCACTTTTAGCCAGGCACGTGCGGAATAGGTATAGAATATTCTCCAGGAATATCGCCAAGACCAAGTCCAAGTTGATACTCCTGCAAAACAGTTTCGAATTCAAAATAGACAATCGTTAGTACAAGGATCCTTATGATGATCCATGATCCTGACCCTGCAACACTTCTGAGCATCACTACTTCAGACAGAAGCGAGGATCACTAAGTCCAACAGCAATTGAGGATCACTGGTCTGTAGGATCGAATACCGACCCGAACGAGTCGTTTCAGAGGAGTTTTATCAGTCACGAGTGCGGAAAACACGTAACCGATAACGAAACAGCAAGCAATTCACTTTTAACACCTTTCTGATTGATTTATAACAGATTACAATCAAATGGAGAACCGGCAATACCTCGGTCTCTCTGAACACACCTTTGAACTATGTGCTGATTCCACCTAGAACTATCTATCCTGGACCGCTTGAATGACTCACATATATATAGGCACTCTGGTTCGCTTATATGGACATGTCCATATAAGCGGACCACACATCATGTCACAAAAGCGAACCACCTAAGTGACATATGAGCGAATCTCACTATTGACACATGAGCGAACCAGAATATTATCACATGACCGAAAACAAATTTAACAATCTAAAACTTTGTCTTCTTGTGAAGAGATGCAATCTGATCTTCTAAATGCATGTTATCTTCACGTGAATGTTTGTAGATGATGTAAACATGATGTCATTTGGATGATGTCATCATTAAGAATGATGACATCATTCTGGTTCCGAACTGCAACGAACCCAAGACTCGATGTAAGACGAAGACGACAGATGTGTGCACCAACAGACTCCCCCTTAGATGTTGACGAGTCTTACATGTTGAGTCTTTGCATCTTCAGTCTTGACCAGTCTTTGAGCTTCATTCTTTCTCTCAAAATTAACAGACTCCCCCTTGCAATGTGCTGGCATTCCGTTAGTTCTTCAGCATCATCTGCTTCAGGATTGTAATCTGGCTGGTTCTTTCTGAAGTTGTTCCAAGATCACAACCCGACTATCATCCATCTCAAGATCTTCAATCCAGCTCATACTTAAACCTGCACAAACACACTCTACCTAAAAGTAAATTTTACGTATTTAACAATTCAATGTAAACACTCTGAAATAATCAGACTACTTCCTCTCATAAACATAAACAATCACTCTCCATCAGATCACATACATGATGAACCACTTGTTGATTTAAAAAACATATTTTGACATTTAAGATACACTCCCCCTCACAACAATGTCATCAAGTTTAGCACTCGGAATTTTGAAAATCAGCTTTCCAACATCAGTTGTCGAAAATCTTTTTGAATTTTTCAAAATTTATGCTAAAACACACTAAAATCTTTTTGGATTTTTTTTTAATAGAATAAAATGCAGTAAAGAAATATTTACAGACAATATTTTTGTGAGTAATGTGTAAGAGGATCAAATCAGATTTTGACAAGTCACGAGTACCGTTGAGCTTAGTTACACATTAAGAATTAAACAATTCACTTAGATTGCCGATATACTGATCCACTTAAATTCTTACACAAATTTCAACTAATTCAGGATATGAGTTAGGTGTTTTAAAGACTTAAACTCATTCATGTGTCCCACCTCTTGAATATACTCCCGTATCCAGATCCCAATATTCAGTCTTACAGGTGAGTATACCACAGATGATATCTGTCAGGGGAATAAATTATAGTACGAGGGCCGTGAGAGCTCAGGTCGTTCTTTCGATACGCAGAGAGATGACGGCTTCGACTTTTGGTGGGTCCCCTTTAGAGGATCTTTTGATTACAACAGCAATGACTATCAATTTTATTGTTTCATCAATTTGCTGAGGGCTGCGCTATATTTCAAGCATGCGGAAAGTATTCTCCGGGGACTAGGTCAGAAATTTCTTTCAGCAGAAGTCCCGGGATAATACCCCAGATATCACTGAGCATAAAGACCTAGTATCTCAGAATAAGGGACCTTTCAAACGAGATTTCAGGGGTTACCTATATATCCAAGTAGTGTTCCCCACGAAATAAGCAAGTTTGAAATTTAGTTTATATCCCGAAAAAGTTTACTAAATGTGTAAAAACCTATCGGCATATCATCAGTGAGACTGTTTAACGCTATTAAAACATTACATTTCTTTAGCATACTGTGACTGTCTACTGATGTACTATCATTTCCTCTTCTTTGACACCAAAACTCATTTTTGATTTTATCATGTTTTTGCCTTTTTTTTTCAAATTTTCAAATGTTTTTGGATTTTCTAAAATTTCTTACTCCCCCTAAAATGCAAACACATTTTAGGAAATTTGAAAACAAACTATACAGAAAGTGACAACTGATATCAAATCACCTCAATTCGCCGTCCACTTGGCATAAACAATCAGAACTCCCCCTTTCACAAAACTATTTTCTCATTATGATTTCAAAACACTTAAGTTTGTTTTAACCAAAATGATTTTTCCGGAAAATAAGTTTTGTTGATTTTACCACTTGTAAAGTTAGGGGTTCATCACATTGTTTTACATTCAACCACTTGTAGCAAATCAAGTACAACTTAATGTCCCTGATTTACCACTTACATGTATGCAACCTCTGTACCTCTTGTAAAAATATTCTCAACATTCAAGCCTATGTAGGAATAAACCTCTACACAAACCATTTTACCAATCAAGATGCCGATTCCTGCTTCGCACTTACCAACCTGGAAGCTCCGGCAATTCACAATCTGTAAAATTTAACAAACTTTAAGATTCATTTATACAATTAATTTTTAAGAAAGATGCCGATTCCTGATCCACGATTACAAACTTGGGATCTCCGGCAAGTCAGGTTTTTCAATGAAAGAAAATATCCACCCAAGCCTGACCAGCCTTGGGTGTTTTCAATTCAGAAGCAGTTGGGGTATAAGTTGCTTTCTTTTTAGCATAAAACTCTTTTACCCCTTTTACTTTCCCTTCAACCATTTTTCCGAAAATTTTCTTTACATTCCCATTAAAAGCTTTCTCAACATCAAATTCATTCTTATCAGAATAAAATTGATTAGAGATCTCAACTTTCCCAACTTTTGATTTAAAATTCTCAATCTTCAATGGTGGAAAGTTCTCATCATCCATTGAAGGAACTGAGTTTTCATCACTCTCATCAAACTGTGGCTCCTCTGATTTTGTGAAATCAGATTCATCGCCAGATTTTACTTCAGATTTCTTAACAACCCAAGCTTGGTTGTCAGATTTCACACTTCTTCTGTAAAATCTTTTCGAACATTCACCAACTTCATATGTAGAATTTTTGAAAATCTTAAATTTCTCAGTTGGTGGTTCGATTTTATCAACAACAACTTCTTTCAGTTTTCCAGAAACTCCCTGTTTTGTATTGGTCGCTTTTGGGCAGTTCCATGCAATGTGACCAACTTCATTGCATCTAAAACAGGTTCTGGTTTCTTTTCTCTGAAGTTCATTCTTTTTCTTCTCAGCAAGAAATTCTTTATTTGATTGTCTCCAGAATGAGCCCTTTGATTCTTCTTCATGACTAGTTCCTGCAACATATGTCATTTTTGATTTAAAATCTCGAACATATTTTTCATTTTTCTGTTTTTCTGTTGGAGTAAAACCTAATCCTTTCTTTTTGTAATTACAATTTTGGTTAGGTTTCTTTTGAAAACCAGAACCATAACCGTAATTCTTTTTCTTGTTTAAACGTTGTTGAACTCTTGAAGTGTATTTCTTAGGTTTTTCAGTAAGATTTAAATCTTTTATCTCAGAAATATTAATTTCTGTCATTTTGAAAACCTTTTTGATCATGTCAAAACGAACACTTCTTATTGGAAACTCTTTATCAAAATATAATTTGTCCGAATCATTCAAAGTATATACAACTTCAAATGTTTCATCATTCAAATTAGATTTTGACAACAAAAATTCTTTACTATAAACCCGTTTTTCCGACGATTTTGAATTCTTTTCGGACGAACTCGAACTCCTGACTGACTGACACGAACTTTCGGACTCGGACTTTGACTCTGACTCCTCATCCTTATCCAACACCTGATCGACCACTCGTTTTATCAGTTCGGACTCATGATCTGTGTCGGACACTGTGAACGTGACATCAATGTTGTCCGGTAAAACATCTGTTAACTCAGACTCTAATTTAATATTGACCGCCTGTTTTAGTTCTTCCTCATTCGGTTTTCTAGGTGAATACCCTTCCCATATTGGAGGCGGACACTTATTATAACAGACACCCTGTTTCTTACCAGTATCCTTTTTCTTCTTTGGCTTTGTTTCTTCACCTTTAAACGCTTCAAATCCTTCAACTGTTGGATAAATTCTATCAATTATGTAATCACAACCTTTGTAACTTTGCAACAATCTTCTTATTCTTTCATTTTCAGTTGCTTCACTATCCAACTCTTTCTTCCACTTTGCACATTCTTCTATGTACAGGTTGATCTCTTTCTGCTTTGTCATCATGGTAGCATTTAGCATCTTCAAAGCTTTTTCTCTTTCCGTGTTAGTCTTCTCCAGATTATTTACAGTTCTGTTCAATACATCATATGACTTTTTCAAATTCTTTACATCAAACAACAACTTTTCTTTCATCTTTTCTGATTCACTAAATCTCATGTCTTTTTCTGCACACTGTTTGCATGATTCTGCGCATTTAAGACAAGGTTTTGTGACTTCAATGATCTTCTCAACCTCTACAACTTTTTCAACTTCCACAATCTTCTCAATCACTTTGACATTTTTCAATTCTTTTTCAGCTTTCTTCTCTTTCAGTTTCTTTAATTTTTCTGCAAAATAAAATTCAAAAATGTCAGAAGATAAGTGAGTTTTTCCAAGATCTATCTGTTCTATCTCTTCATCATCACTTGTTTCTGATGAACTATTTTCTGATGAAACAGATCTTTCATCTTCACTTTTAGTCTTCATTTGATTCTGTTCTTTTGCTGCACAACTCTCCTTCAGCTTCTCCAGGCGATCTGATTTGTCAGAACTATCATCCGAAGAACCAGAATCAGATGGTGTTTGATCAAAAACTAATGCTCTTTCGGAACTTTCATCGGATGAAACGGATTTTTCTTCTTGATTCTTCTTATTCACATCATTGTTCTCCATTTGTTCTTCAAGCTTCTTAATGAATTGACAAATTGACAATCTAGAATATTCTCCAGTTCTTTTTAAATCCAACAGATATGTACACCATTCTTGTTGAGGTATGGAATTGGCTAATCTCTCAACCCATTCTTTTGGACTTTTCTTAATACCCTTCTCGGACATTGAGCGAACAAGATGGCTATACCTCTCAATGATACTCTTTGTACTTTCTCCTGGACAACCTGAAAACAAGTCAAACTCTTTCATTAATACATTTATTCTATTAAATGTTTCACTAGTCATATTAAACAAATTTATATCCATGATTCGATATATGTTGACTGCTCAAAGTTTTATCCTTTTGAAAATGGCCTTGGGATATACAAAATCTAAAACACAATTATGCAAATCACATGTGCCGTAAATTTCAGCTGATTGGGCCGCCTTTAATTCATATTCAACGACTTTCAATGACTGGGCCGTTTGTAGTGGGCTGACAGCAACTATCACCAGTAAATCTTTTATATCAATACATGAGCCGATACACTTGTTTGGGCTTTTAATGATGATGATTGGGCTGCAACTATGGATCACATGAGCCGTCTATACTCAAAATAATATCACCAACTTTGACTTTAGTGAACCTAAGATATATTGATATAAACAAACACTTTTGCCGACAACAATAATACCTTTTTCACATGCACACTCAAACAAAAATCTCCGACAATTTTAATACACCTCTCAATATAATTGGACCCCAATATTTGAGTAGGCTGACAACATGCAATGAACAGACCAAATCCACTTAGCTGACACTTTGTTTGAAAATTGATGTTATCAAGAATATGAGATATCCATTATCACATGTAAATCTGAATAAAGCAATCTCGTGACACTGAAACACTTAAGCTGGCAACACCACATGCAAACTGACTAACTCATCTTTATCAACTTTTATATACACTTCAAATAACAAGACCTGACACATCACATGTATTTCTTGAACTAGGCATTCACGTGACCGACTGACATCAAAATCTCGTGATTTCTAGTCCCAAAGTACTGACACACTTAAATGTCTATCATATGCAAACCGATCAACACACATACAAATCGACAACCCTCTTTTTGAGTGGAATTAAACTGAAATGGTCAACAGGAGCGGAAACAGTAACAACTTTTAGTTGTCACAAAAGCGGAACCCAAGGTGTTACAAAAAGCGAAAGTTCTGATGTTCAAAAAAGCAGACCAGAATGTTCTAATAAGCGGACCAGAAAGTTCAGATAAGCGGACCAGAAAGTTCAGATAAGCGGACCAGAATGTTCGAATAAGCGGACCAGAAAGTTCAGATAAGCGGACCAGAAAGTTCAGATAAGTGGACCAGAATGTTCAGATAAGCGGACCAGCTGATGACATCATCAATATCACGAGTTCGTATGAGCGAATCTTCAAAAATCCGATGTTTTAGGTCGATTAAAGCTTTGAAACTTTCAAGGATTGATTAAAACATGTTTACGCACAACATATGTGAAATTTGGCCGATTTTGACCGTAAAAAGTTTTGTTTTTCGGAAAAGAAAGATGTAGAAGCAGAAAAAATGATGAAAACGAGCTGTATATGCGAGATCTCCTCCTCCTTGGCTCTGATACCAATTGTAGGATCGAATACCGACCCGAACGAGTCGTTTCAGAGGAGTTTTATCAGTCACGAGTGCGGAAAACACGTAACCGATAACGAAACAGCAAGCAATTCACTTTTAACACCTTTCTGATTGATTTATAACAGATTACAATCAAATGGAGAACCGGCAATACCTCGGTCTCTCTGAACACACCTTTGAACTATGTGCTGATTCCACCTAGAACTATCTATCCTGGACCGCTTGAATGACTCACATATATATAGGCACTCTGGTTCGCTTATATGGACATGTCCATATAAGCGGACCACACATCATGTCACAAAAGCGAACCACCTAAGTGACATATGAGCGAATCTCACTATTGACACATGAGCGAACCAGAATATTATCACATGACCGAAAACAAATTTAACAATCTAAAACTTTGTCTTCTTGTGAAGAGATGCAATCTGATCTTCTAAATGCATGTTATCTTCACGTGAATGTTTGTAGATGATGTAAACATGATGTCATTTGGATGATGTCATCATTAAGAATGATGACATCATTCTGGTTCCGAACTGCAACGAACCCAAGACTCGATGTAAGACGAAGACGACAGATGTGTGCACCAACATGGTCATTTAAAAATCCACCCCTAACAATTGCCCCCAAAATATAAGGAGTAATTATGTAAATAAATGAGTTATATTTTGTTCTTATCCGCAACAAACTTAACGGATATATAGCCGTTAAAATTGAACTATCCGTTGCAGATCTTACGTCACTTGAAGCGACATCCCTGTAAAATCATGATTATAAATAGGAGTTAGAGATAGGGATCATTTCACATTTAAATTCAAGAGAGAGACTCCCTTTAAGTTTACATCCGCAGATCAAACAGGTAATCCTCTTCCTCTTCTTCCTTTACGTTTTCTTTCTCTGCTCCTTCTTTCTTCACCTTCTTCACATTCATGATGATGCTACGATCCTCACCGACTAAGGATCACAAGAAGGACAGTCCTCTTAAAATCCAGGGGATCATCAAAGATTCACCGAAAGAAAGATGCTGCTTCAATGATGCACAAATAGACAGAATTCGCCACTGTTTTCCGGCTAATACCGTTATCAAGCCATTTGACCCCACCGTTCTAAGTGATTTCATTTCAGAAACTTGGGTAACTTTCCCGGTCACCCCTTTCACAATAGGATATTCGTATCCTTTCCCTGAATTCACCCAGTCTTTCTTCTCCCTCACCGGCATTTCCTACATTCAAGATATGCCAATGATCTGGAGGGTCTTATATACCCTTGAGAGGATCATTGAGCAAGAAAGAATCAACCTGGGAATGTCGAAATTGGCATAGATGTATGATCTCACCACATTTGGATCCCACCGATACTTATTCAAGCGTAAACCTGGTGAAGAACATCCCATCTTCAAAGCCACTAAGAATGATACAAACTGGAAACGACGATTCTTCTTTGTCAGAAGGGATTCTATCCCGGATGGAAAGGATCTTCCATGGAAATGGAGCACCCATGGTAGGATAGAGGATCCTTAGAAGGATCACTGAGTAAGCTCATTTCTGATGATGATTACTAATATGCTTCTGTTTCTTTTGTGCAGCTATCACAATCTCACATATTATACCTTCACCTGCCACCAAGGAGAGACTTGTTGCTTTCAGAAAACTTGATCCTGCAACAAGATCATTCAAAACAAACACCCAGGATTCACAAGAAGTATCCTCAGGTTCTGTCACCATGTCAAGTAAGTATCCTGTTTTTTGTATAATTAAATATTTAAATAAATAGTTAAATAGAAATTGGATAAGGATACTTATCTGTTTTGAATGTGTAGGCGCTGGGAAATCATCAAAGTCTGCCTCCAAATTCAGTGTCACTGATCTAGACACTGTCCGATCCTCCAAGAAAAAGTCTACTGCTAGCCCATCTGCCGCAATCCCTAAGCCTACTACCTCAAGGGGCAAGGGTGGCAAGAAGAGAAAAACCTCTGAAGCTGACAACCTCCAAGGCTTGGCTCTGATCCGTCATCAATTCCTTGAGTACTTCAATGATGTAAGGATCACTGACTCTGTCTAGTTATCCTATCCACTTGAGGATCACCTGACTCTAATCTTTGCATTGTCTTCTTTGTAGAAATTTGCTGAGATCGAGGACTATGTGGGGAATGTTGAAGAGCTTGAGGAGAAGTACTCTGACCTCCAAAAGGTTGAAGTGCTCAAGGATCACAAGATTGCTTCCCTTGAAAAGGATCTCACTGATGCCAAAGCTCAGACAGCTGCAATCCTGATCAATTTTGATTATGAGAAGCACGAGATCACAGAGGATGCCAAGGTCTCCGCTGCCATTGCCATGTACAAGACCAAGCTACAGATGGCCCAGGAAGCTCAGGATCCTGCCTTTGATAGGAGCAACTGGGACGTGGAAGGCTAGAAGGCCAGGCTGGCTGAATTGGAGGATGAGGATGAGGCTGATGAGGTTCTGGCAATCGAAGCTAGTGGCAGTGGCAAGGATCAGGTGAAGGATACCGGAGCTGGAGGGGATGATGACGCAGCGAAGGTGTAGGCTGCATGAATGGGCGATGAAGGACATTTCTAGACGTAGCCGGAGCCCATTTTTTAATTTGGTTATGGTTTTTATTTTGATGATGTTTTGATGAACAATGGTTGGTCTGTACTTAAACAATAGTAATTAGGGTTGAGGATCATGGATGATCCTTTGAACAATAGGTAGGATTACAAATGGTGGAGGGATCCTCTGTTTGGGGGATGAAGCCATTGTGATCCTGCCATCTTTATTTTCCTGCACTACCAAGGTCTTTAGACAATGGACACCCTTTGCCAACCCATGTGGACGGGCCACGTTTTGCTGGTAGAAATGTGGGTTGGCAATTTTGACAACCTTAAAAGGGTTTAAACTTTCGTTAATAAAATAACTTTAACTTTTTGGCTATTTCTCGTGTTGTTATCCTTGTAAATATTTTTACTTTTCAATTGTTGTGGAAAATATTATGTTTGAACTCATCAAGTAAAGAAAATTTAATAAATATCCTTAAAAAGTTAGGATATGATTAAGGATCACATATCCTATAGTTGAAAAATTCTGAAAAGTAACATATTTTAAGGATCAGTTGTCAAAGGATAAGGGTTATTCAAATGAATAATGAATAAAATCAAAATAGCCAAGGATCATACCTGAGAATCCAAGTTAGGATCCTATCCTTTAACACTTATAATCAGGAGAACCCAAAAGACAAACCTTAGTAGAAGGTAAGGATCAAGGATCCTTGGTCATTTAACTTCAAAAACCTGAAAGAAGTAACTAGGGACAATCCCAACAATTCTGGGGACAAGCCCAATATACTGGGGACAACCCCAAAGGATAACTGGGGACAAGCCCAAAGGATAACTGGGGACAAGCCCAAAGGAAAACTGGGAACAAGCCCAAAGGATAACTGGGGACAAGCCCAAAGGATAACTGGGGACAAGCCCAAAGGATCGTGTGTAAACTGGAGTATGGCCCTTACTGGCTACTATCCAAACTTAGTGACATGGAAATGGCAAAACCTTAGCTAACGTGAAAACGTTAGAAACCTTAGGAACGGATGTATGGTACGTCTACCATTATACGTAGGATCCTGAATATAGCCAGTACAATGAAATTATCAGCCCCTAAAGCGAGTACTGGTCCCATTGCCATGAACTATATCAGGATCATCGTGCGCTACTGGCGAAACTAGGGACAAGCCCAAACTGGGGTCAAGCCCAAATAACTGGAGTCAAGCCCAAATAACTAGATACTTCTGTGGATACTCAATCCTTAGTTAAGGATACCTGAACCTTCAAAACTCAAAATCAAGTGAAAGGAGGATCAAGGATACAGGATCCTTATCCTTATGTAGGATAATAATAAAAATGAAATAGTAAGTGATCAGAATATTACCAGAGTGAGGATCATCTGTCCTGTGAGGATCCTTCAAGGATACTTGTTAGGTAAGGATCATGGATCCTTGTCACATAAAATATTTCTTTAAATGGACAGCATTCCAAGCTCTTGGTAGCAAATCACCTTCCATTGTTAGCAATCTATATGCCCCCTTTCCTGCTTCAGCTTCAATCAAATAGGGTCCTTCCCATTTTGGTGCCAACTTTCCATCAGCAGGATTGGTGGTATTCTGAAACGCTTTCCTTAATACCATGTCACCAACTTGGAATTTCCTGATCCTGACATTTTTGTTGTAAGCTCCAGCCATCCTTTGTTGATAACTAGCCATCCTTATCCTTGCCAAATCCCTGATTTCTTCTATAGTATCCAAGTCTTGAACCAAGTTTTCAGCATTTTCTTCAGGATCACGAATTCTTGTTCTTGCAGTTGGAACCACCATTGACGGGTGGTCCGTAGGACAACCCTTAAATGAGATAATTGCGTGCATATCCCATATTTTACACGGTTATTTATTGCGAATGTGATAACTACGAGTTCTTGTGGTTTTACAGGTTAACCGTCTAAATCGTTGAAGTTAGGACGCCTGGAGGTGAAGTGGAACTATCGGGAATGATAAACAGTGCGGAAGATATCATTCGATAGATGTTCGGGTCAAGGCATGGTTGAATATGTGTAAGCTACGGTTGTTTGAGAGACATTAATTGATTATCATCGGGCCATTCTAAAAGAATCCATCTCATCAATTGGGCCGACATTCATTGGGCCATCTATTCACGTGAATTTGGATGAGAGGATAAACATGTGACTTGAGGACATCTTTGATGGCAATTTGGAGAAGCACAAAAGTCAAGACTTCAACAATTGAAAAGATAGCACATGACTTCTTAGGAGACATCATTGAATTCATAACACATAATCATCTCACGTGACCTTTTGGGAGTTTGTTTTATAAATCTGACATCATCATCATGTTGACTGATGGGCCGCCAACATGAGGGCCATGTAGGGGACTTTTGGAAGTGTTGGATTGGGCCGCCACACAATGGAGAAAAACATCATTCTTGGGGGCGGCACACGTGAAGGACAGCAACAACACATCAAGAGGGCAGCCGACATATGCACATGTTAGGCGGCAATTTATGAAGGAAGTCAATCACCTCCAACATCTTTATTATGTGAAGATAGGTGGGCGGCTGAATGTTGGAATTTATTGATTGGGCCGTATATGTTACTTGGCAGAGATTTGGAGGGCCATCACGTGTAGACTTGTGGGCTCTCTTGAGGGTTTTGACTTTTTAAATAACAATAATCATCATCATCTCATCGACATTTGGACTTATATATGGGCCACGCATGGATCATCGGGCTGCACATGATTGTCTTTGGGGGCGGCACATGTGAAGAAAGAAACAAACATTACATTGCCGTAAATCAGAAGACTTGAACCGTAACATTCTGAAGTGTACCGTAAATTACGGTATGACCGTAATTTACGGTGGAGGCGACGCACAAATCATAACTGCCATCATTAAAGTCAGTATTATTATGTCTTTTCAATTGAACTGATCATTGGACGGTTTTTGAAGTAGGGAGGGGCGATTTTTGGCTCTCTCTTGTGTTCTTGATTAGTCTAAACATGAATACTTTGTTTTTGATTCCATGGGACAAAGTTTCGATTGTGATGATGGTTCATAACACTATGAGCGGCTAGGTTTGTTTGGTGATCGTCTCGGATGTAAGGTTTTATTTGTGACAATTATGCTTGTTCTTTAATTTCTGGAATATTAGACTGTGCATGTGTTGTTAGTTTATTATGGTGTTTGATTGATTGTTTGTAAATTGTTAATGTGTGTTTAATCATAGTTCTAAACCATACGTTCTTGGTGCCGTTGGCAATCGAGATATCATGGGAGGGATTAGGGTTGGATATGTGTTGATTGGTCATCGGGTAACAACCTCGCGTTCTAGGAATCCGAGTACTTAGTTCCCTTTCATCACAAATAATTGATCTTGCATGAGCTATGTCTATGTAGTTCTTTCCAGTTGGACATAAACCTTGATTGTCACTTAAAACCTGAAACTCGGGATGATTACTACCCTCTTATCCTGTTACAAAACTTACTTTTGATTTGTATTCTAATTTAGTAACTCTAGATAATTAAAACCATTCAACCAAATCCGTGAAATTACATTTCTTGCAATTTAGATTGATCTAGTTAGTTAGACATACATTGAGATAACACATATTCCACAAACTCCCTGTGTTCGATACCCACTTACCGCTATCTATATAGTTGTTATTGGGATTAAATTTGATTGTGACCACGACATCACGTCAAATTTTGGCGCCGTTGCCGGGGAGTAGTGCGCAACGTGTGTTATCTTGTGTATTAGTTTGAAAAAAAAAATAAAAAAAAAAAAACCAAAAAGATTTCTTTTATGTTCATGATTTACACTTGGTAGTTGAGTTGTGTTGTGCAGGATGACAGGGCATTACACAAATTTCAGCTTATTTACGTGTAGATTGTGCGGGGGTCCACGACATCCATGTATTGGTTGCCACGAGGCTCACTACAGGAGGGCACATGGAAAACCGGTGTCTTATGTTTCACAACTTCCACCTCCATCATACGTTGACGATTATGAATCAGAAATGGAGGATGACTATTATTCATATGGATACGATCGGGACGAGGAAGTTTATTATGAGGCAAGGATGGATAGTCTATGTTTTTGTTGCGGTCGCGATCACACTTATGATTATGATGTGTGCCCGGTGTATTCGGAAAACCCGAAGTATTGGAATAAAAAGATGATGGAAGCACGCATCTATAGACCGTATCAGGGATATCGACAATATCATCCCGAAGAATATTCTGAGCCCGAGGGTGTTTATGTTTATGAGACCGAGGAGGAAAAAGAGCTTGCTGTATTGGAAGTAACTTTGTCCAAACTCGAGCAATATTTAGCAACACCCAACCTGTCCAATGAAGACCGAATCAGCTGCTTAGTCTCTAAGTGTCATACTTTAAAATTGAAGATAGAGATAGAAGAACGCCTCTCACCATTACCTGGCGATATTAGAGATTATTCTCACATGAAGGAGGAGGTTGTGGAGGATAATACCACACCAATGAGTCCTTTATCTGATGAAAAGTCACTTGTAGATCAGATGATGTGTGCAGATTATGAGGTAGAGCAGGCTGATGGGATGGATATGTGTACCGAACATCTTCCCATAATTCAAATTAACAAGTGTGGGGAAGAGGGTTTGAGAAACAAGATGAGAAGGGTGAAACTACCAGACATTAAGGTATATGTCATGAAGTGGACTAGCAAAACCCGCAGGAGCAGCTTTAACATGCCAAATAGACTGACAAATCTATGGAGATGGCATGTAAATTTCCGGGCATTTGTTGGAAATGTTGCGGGTAAGTGTGCATTAAGACCACCATAACGCATATCAGGTATGGTCTGGCTGAAGACCTTTAAACTTAGCGCTCTCGGGAGGCAGCCCAAGGATGTAGAGTATTGTATTTGTGTTTTGTTTTGTTTTGTTTTGCTTTGCTTTGTTTGGTTTTGTTTTGGTGTTGTGTTTGTGTTTTGGCAGGTTATTACGTTTCAACCCTCGTGGATGCAATGATTCAAGTGTGGGGATGTTTAGCAACATCCCTGTTGAGATATCGGCGAATCCAAGAGATGTTTATGAACCGGTTCGATCACCGCAGCTGCATCACTACCAACACTATTGATTTACTAATCAGGTCGTGTCTTGTTCTCATCTTGTGCACCTTTGTATATATTCTAGTTTAAGTTTTTGGTTGGGCGGTTGGGTGGTGTTTTGATGTGTTTAGTTTATGGGTTGTGAAGGAATTGGTGGTGTTTTTAATAATTAAAAAAAAAAATTTGGGGTTTGAGATTTAAAGCTTTTGTTGATGTTGTGGGTTAAAAGCGATCTTTCCCTCAAAACCATACATTGGGACAATGTATCCCAAGTGTGATGGGGGGGAAATTTTTGAGAGTTCTAAAAAAATTTGTAAATCCAAGCGAAAATTGTTAAAATTTGAAAACTTGATATTGTGCCACTTGACACACCGACACCCATTCCTAGTCTTTTCTTGGTGAGAATTTGAGCCACACATGATTGTTATTGATATTTCATTGTTTGAGTGGCGGTGTGTGTTTATTGTGTTAATAGAACTTGTGTACGAATTCTTGTTAAATCCTAGAATTAGCATGCTTTTGAAAATGATAGGGGGACTTTTAGGAAGCCTCGTCTAGATGTGTGAGAGTGCGGGATTGGTGGGTTGGACCTCATACTTTACATATATGAGCTTGGTATTGTGAGGGGTGGGGGTTTGGTCTTTAGAAAGCCATGTTTGAGCCTTATACCATTCGGTTGTGACCCAAACCTACTTCCTACAAAATTTTACCTATTGAGATGACCCGGTTTAGGAGATTTAGTATGTAGTATTGATGTTCTTATATATATTGTTGAGTTGATGTGTTAAGAAAAAAAAAAAAGAGAAAGAGAAAAAATATGAAAAATACAAAAAGAAGTATTTAGTTGCAATAGAGTTGAGAACGTCAAGAAGCTTTGTATTTATTTTTGGTGTTTGCTTCGTAGTAGTAGAAATAAAAAAACCGGGTCAAATCAATTAGCTCTCGCATATATATTCCACCATTTTCCTACCTTTGCACCTAGCCCCGCTACAACCCGTAAGTCCTCTTTAATTCATAAGCATGTTAAATACTCAATAGGAGGAGACTTGATTTTTATACAAGCTTATTGTCGCACACACACACACACGCATTGAGTGGTTTAGCATTATGCTAATAATTCTTGTAACCGAGAGATTTTCGTGAGGGGTGTGTCTTATGGTATGGTTGAAGGTTAGTAAAAGGACGGCACATTTAGCTTGGTTTGCATGTTTGATCGCTATGGTTTTGAAATAGTTTTTGACCGAGTTGCTTGGGACAAGCAACGGGTAAGTGTGGGGATGTGACGGGTGGTCCGTAGGACAACCCTTAAATGAGATAATTGCGTGCATATCCCATATTTTACATGGTTATTTATTGCGAATGTGATAACTACGAGTTCTTGTGGTTTTACAGGTTAACCGTCTAAATCGTTGAAGTTAGGACGCCTGGAGGTGAAGTGGAACTATCGGGAATGATAAACAGTGCGGAAGATATCATTCGATAGATGTTCGGGTCAAGGCATGGTTGAATATGTGTAAGCTACGGTTGTTTGAGAGACATTAATTGATTATCATCGGGCCATTCTAAAAGAATCCATCTCATCAATTGGGCCGACATTCATTGGGCTATCTATTCACGTGAATTTGGGTGAGAGGATAAACATGTGACTTGAGGACATCTTTGACGGCAATTTGGAGAAGCACAAAAGTCAAGACTTCAACAATTGAAAAGATAGCACATGACTTCTTAGGAGACATCATTGAATTCATAACACATAATCATCTCACGTGACCTTTTGGGAGTTTGTTTTATAAATCTGACATCATCATCATGTTGACTGATGGGCCGCCAACATGAGGGCCATGTAGGGGACTTTTGGAAGTGTTGGATTGGGCCGCCACACAATGGAGAAAAACATCATTCTTGGGGGCGGCACACGTGAAGGACAGCAACAACACATCAAGAGGGCAGCCGACATATGCACATGTTAGGCGGCAATTTATGAAGGAAGTCAATCACCTCCAACATCTTTATTATGTGAAGATAGGTGGGCGGCTGAATGTTGGAATTTATTGATTGGGCCGTATATGTTACTTGGCAGAGATTTGGAGGGCCATCACGTGTAGACTTGTGGGCTCTCTTGAGGGTTTTGACTTTTTAAATAACAATAATCATCATCATCTCATCGACATTTGGACTTATATATGGGCCACGCATGGATCATCGGGCTGCACATGATTGTCTTTGGGGGCGGCACATGTGAAGAAAGAAACAAACATTACATTGCCGTAAATCAGAAGACTTGAACCGTAACATTCTGAAGTGTACCGTAAATTACGGTATGACCGTAATTTACGGTGGAGGCGACGCACAAATCATAACTGCCATCATTAAAGTCAGTATTATTATGTCTTTTCAATTGAACTGATCATTGGACGGTTTTTGAAGTAGGGAGGGGCGATTTTTGGCTCTCTCTTGTGTTCTTGATTAGTCTAAACATGAATACTTTGTTTTTGATTCCATGGGACAAAGTTTCGATTGTGATGATGGTTCATAACACTATGAGCGGCTAGGTTTGTTTGGTGATCGTCTCGGATGTAAGGTTTTATTTGTGACAATTATGCTTGTTCTTTAATTTCTGGAATATTAGACTGTGCATGTGTTGTTAGTTTATTATGGTGTTTGATTGATTGTTTGTAAATTGTTAATGTGTGTTTGATCATAGTTCTAAACCATACGTTCTTGGTGCCGTTGGCAATCGAGATATCATGGGAGGGATTAGGGTTGGATATGTGTTGATTGGTCATCGGGTAACAACCTCGCGTTCTAGGAATCCGAGTACTTAGTTCCCTTTCATCACAAACAATTGATCTTACATGAGCCATGTCTATGTGGTTCTTTCCAGTTGAACATGAATGTTAGTTGTCACTTAAAACATGATACTCGGGATGATCACTATCCTCTTATCTTGTTACAAAACTTAACTTTGATTTGTAATTTAATTTAGTTTAATCTAGTAATTAAATCCAATCGCCAAAACTCTTGAATTTATTTTATTTGCAATTAGATTAATTTAGTCAAGTTAGACATACATCGAGATAGCACATATTCCACAAACTCCCTGTGTTCGATACCCACTTGCCACTATCTATATAGTTGTTATTGGGATTAAATTTGCGTGACCACGACAAACTCAAAATCAATTGAAAGGAGGATCAAGGATACAGGATCCATATCCTTATATAGGATAATAATAAAAATGAAATAGTAAGTGATCAGAATATTACCAGAGTGAGGATCATCTGTCCTGTGAGGATCCTTCAAGGATACTTGTTAGGTAAGGATCATGGATCCTTGTCACATAAAATATTTCTTTAAATGGACAGCATTCCAAGCTCTTGGTAGCAAATCACCTTCCATTGTTAGCAATCTATATGCCCCCTTTCCTGCTTCAGCTTCAATCAAATAGGGTCCTTCCCATTTTGGTGCCAACTTTCCATCAGTAGGATTGGTGGTATTCTGAAACGCTTTCCTTAATACCATGTCACCAACTTGGAATTTCCTGATCCTGACATTTTTGTTGTAAGCTCCAGCCATCCTTTGTTGATAACTAGCCATCCTTATCCTTGCCAAATCCCTGATTTCTTCTATAGTATCCAAGTCTTGAACCAAGTTTTCAGCATTTTCTTCAGGATCACGAATTCTTGTTCTTGCAGTTGGAACCACCATCTCTGTAGGGATCACTGATTCTGCCCCAAATACCAAAGAAAATGGAGTTTGACCTGTAGCATTTTTAGGAGTTGTTCTATCAGCCCAAAGCACATAAGGTAGTTCTTCTGCCCATTTTCCTTTTTTGGATCCAAGCTTCTTCTTCAAATTGTTGATGATGATCTTATTGGATGATTCTGCCTGACCATTAGCTTGTGGGTTGACTGGTGTTGATGTTATCATCTTGATCCCCCAGCTGTCACAAAAGTTAGTAGTTCTGTTCCCAATAAATTGGGATCCATTATCACAAACAATTTCAGAAGGGATACCAAATCTAGTAATAATGTTTCTTTTAATAAAGGATATAACTTCCTTTTCTCTGACTTAAGCAAAGGCTTCAGCCTCTATCCACTTAGAGAAGTAATCAGTCATGGCAAGCATGAATACTTTTCCACCAGGTGCCTTAGGAAGCTTTCCAACTATATCCATTCCCCATCTCATGAATGGCCAGGAAGAGGATATAGGATGTAAGAGCTCTGCTGGTTGGTGAAGGATATTACTATGCCTCTGACAAATATCACACTTCTTGGCATATTCCACAACATCATTCTTCATAGTAGGCCAATAGTATCCTGTCCTCAGGATCCTTGAGAATAATGCTCTGCCCCCAGTGTGGTTTCCGCAATCTCCTTCATGGAAATCCTTTAGGACTTCTTGGATTTCAGGATCCTCAATGCATCTTAGATATGGACCTGCAAGAGATCGTTTATACAACATGTTATTCAATATTGTAAATTGAGATACCTTAATTTTGAAAGCCCTGGGATTTTCTCCTGTAGGGATCTCTCCATGTTGTATGTATCTCATGATTGGGAGGTTCCATGATCTTGAATGAGATTGAGTATCATCACTAGGGATGATTGCAGAATCTTCTCCTATCTCCATAGCTAGATGATCCTCGATAGCGGGGGTCAGGATGTGGATAATAGGGATCTTGATATCGTCCGGGATCTTCAAGGATGATCCTAGATTAGCAAGTGCATCAGCCTCTGCATTCTCTTCCCTTGGTACCTGTGTCAAGCTAAAAGATACAAAAGAGAGTGCCAATTCTTTGACTCAAGATACCTGATCCTCATATGCTTAGCAATTTGCAAACCAGCTATCAAGGCTTCATACTCAGCCTCATTGTTGGTAGTTTGAAATTCACAAGCTATGGAGTGGGGTATTATGTCCCCTTGTGGCGATTTTAGTAGTATTCCAAGTCCTGTTCCTTTTACATTGGAGGCTCCATCAGTGAATAATATCCAAGGATCCTTGGTTTCTTCAAGCTGTTGGACTTCTAACTCTGCCTCCTTTTGCAAATCACTACTAAAATCTGCCACAAAGTCAACTAAGGCTTGGGATTTGATGGCAGTCCTTGGTTCATAGCTTATATCATATGCACTCAGCTTCACTGCCCACTTAGCCATCCTTCCTGACATTTCAGGTTTCCTGAGAACATTCTTAATTGGAAAATTAGTCTTAACAATAATGGCATGAGTCTCAAAATAATGTCTTAATTTAGTAGATGCCATGATGAATGCAAGGATAAGCTTTTCCAAATGTGAATACCTGGATTCAGCATCAAGCAAACTTTTACTTACATAGTAAATAGGATGTTGTGTACCTTCGTGATCCTTAACAAGGACCGCACTTACTGCTTTTGAGGATACCGCTAAGTATAAGGATAATATATCCCCTTTTTCTGGTTTCATCAAGGCCGGGGCTGAGGATAAGTAGTCCTTAAGAGCTTTGAGGG
This sequence comes from Helianthus tuberosus, assembly GCA_030545235.1. NCBI lineage: Eukaryota > Viridiplantae > Streptophyta > Magnoliopsida > Asterales > Asteraceae > Helianthus > Helianthus tuberosus. The sequence goes on from CM060409.1 coordinate 156,775,787, forward strand.
CACTTTCATGCTTTTCAGTCCATTCAAATTTCTTGTTCTTCCTCAGGATATCATAGAATTCCTTGCATTTTTCTGAGGATTTGGATATAAATCTGTTCAAGGCTGCGATCCTGCCTGTCAATCTTTGCACATCCTTAGCATTGGCAGGAGATTTGATATTCATAATAGCCTTGATTTGTTCTGGACTTGCTTCAATGCCCCTCTTTGTCACCATATAGCCTAAGAATTTACCTGCCTCTTCCTGGATAATAGATTTACTTTCAGGTGCAAACTTCCTTATCTTCTGATGTATAGGCTTGAATGACCTGTCAATGCCAAGTTTATGAGTAATTATATCCTTAGATATACCTGTCATATCTTCATGCTTCCAGGCAAAGGTGGTTTTTCTTCTTTTAAGGAAGGATACTAGCTCCTGTTCAATGCTGCTAAGGATCCCAGATCCTATGAAGATCTTGGATTCGGGATCATCAGGATCCATGAGGATTTCTTTCAAATCCTGCTCTCTTGCCTCCAAGACATCTCTTGAAGGATACTTTAATTGCTATTGCTCCATTGGTCTTGAGGCTGGCTTCATTGATGATGTATAGTGATGCGTGTGAAGTGTTATATATATTAGGTGTATATTTTAAGCCCTTTTTAACACTTATTTTAGCCAAGTTTTAAATTTATAAAACACGATATTTCACTAACACTAAACACACATATGGGCAAGTGCACCCATCGTTGAGCGTAGTATAGTGTTGGTAAGATACCGAGGTCGTCCAAGGACACAAGAGCTTTTAGTACCGGTTTATCCTCAACGTCTAATCAAAATAAAAGTTTAGAAAAATGTTTTAAGCTAAGAAAAATAAAAACTAACTAAAATGCTGAAAATAAAATAAAAATAAAAACAGATAGACAAGATGAATCACTTGGTTCCGACTCGTATCTAGTATAACCTTTGATTATTTCCGCACTTTTGCACATAATTAAGAGATTATCTTAGTTATTGTAGTAGGCCCCTCTTTTGAAGGCGACGTTACCCTCACCCCAGTAGTTTGAGTCAGCAGGGATACAATCCTAAAAGGGTGGATTATTGGAAGATAATTAATTAAGTTATTAATGCAGTATTGTGGTAGGCCCCGCTTTTGGCGGTGACGTTACCCTCGGCTAAGTAGTCTGAGTCAGCAGGGATACAGTCCTAAATAGCCGGGTTATAGTATTAATAGTAGTTAACTTAGGAGGGGATCAAAGAGTTTGGACCCCCGCCATCCAATACCGTGAAGTATTGAAGGAGGTCCTACTAAATTTGACCCAGGTCCATTGCAGGACCTCTAAACGCTGAACAATGGCAAGACCTTTACCAAACCGTTCCCTTAACCCCCTACCAGGTAGCCAACATATCTCCATATAGACCGTGGAGATATGAATGGTGAAAATCCTTTATTTTATATAGACAGTAAAATAATGCCAAGACACCACGGACAAACGATAAGGAAAGATCACCTTCAACATAAGTAACTAGTTATTAAAGTCATTAATACAAAACCAAATAAAAAGTGCAAAAGATTAGAAATAAAAAGTATTATACTAGACACTTTGTCTTCACCAAGTGATGTAAGAGACTTAGGCAAACATGGCCTTGATTGTCAAGAACTCTTACGATCAATCTTGGATCCCGAGACGACTCACACACTCTACGATGGACAATGGATGATGGTGGTGGATGATGGTGTTATGATGGTGGTGGGTGGTGGATGAAGTGTGAGAGAGGTGGTGTGCCAAGGGATGAGATGAAATGAATCCAAGCACTCCTATTTATAGGCTGAACAGAGAGCTGGACACGGCCCCGTGTCCGCTGGGCACGGCCCCGTGTCCGTCTGACAATCTCTCTCCTCATTAATTGTAATTCACAATTACAATAAATGCGCCTGCTGTACTTTCGACACGCCCCCGTGTCCGCTGAGCACGGCCCCGTGATGGGCAATAGAAGCTTCTATAGATTTGTCTTTTCTGCTGCTTCTTGGGCACGGCCCCGTGCTGGCTGAGCACGGGGCGTGTTCAGTCTTCTGATTTCTTCTACTTTGCTTTGGAAGGTGCTGTTGAGGGTTCGGGCAGTCCACTAATATTCCTTTTCTTGTATTTATGTTGGATTTAGCTGTCTTTTTGCTTCTTTTGCGTTTTTGAGCTCATTTAATCCTGAAAATACAAAAGGAAGACAAAAACACTCTTTTTCCAATATTAGTACTTAAAAAAGGTTAGTTTTATGCCTCATTTGATGTAATTTATATGTTGCATTTTACACACATCAAATACCCCCACACTTGAACTTTTGCTTGTCCTCAAGCAAAACTCTTTAATATGTGGCTTACACTCCCAAATGGAATAGGTAGAAGAGAAGGTTTTGGGCTTGTCGTAGAGTGTCGGGATTTCCAAGATCTTTTTGGGTTTTATTTCTATTTATTTACACTCCTATTCGTAATGATTTATTTAGAACTTTTCATAAAAGAAATTACTTATTTGGGCATAACATGCCTTTTTAAAATTCTATTTATATACAAGTTCACATACCTCACGGGGAAATCACTCACACTCGGCCGAAGGTGTATTTTTAGTGAATCACTCGAGAGCGGCATGGAACTTATTCCTACCATAGGCTTGCCAAGAAATCAATCCTCCTCCTTTTTAAATTTTATACCTTTGTAGATATCAAGAGGACTTTGTGGGTTAAGGGTTAGGCTAGGGTTAAAGGTAGGTAGTAGGGTTAGTGGTTAGTAGAAAAAGGGCTAAAAGCGTAACAAGTATCGGTTTTCGTATTTTTGCAACATTTTATTTTGATGAAGCTTTTACTCAAACTAAGTTATTTTTGATTAACTTGTTTGTTTATTCTCTTTTTGCTTCATCATTATCACAATTTTTTTTTTTTTTTTTTACGAAGAACCGAACTTGTTACTAAAATAAAGGGTTAAAAATGAAAAAGGGTTTGGTGGGTAAAAGGGTTTTTGTTTGGGTGATGAAACGAAAAGGTTTAGGCTCAAAGGGGCTAACTAGGGGGATTTTTGGGTAGGTGGTAAAAGAAAAAGAAAAATAATGGTGTAGAAATAAAAAGGGTTAGTCCTAATGCCTCCATCATTTACTTACTTAGGTTTAAGTTGATAAGTACCGGGAATGTATTGTCATGGCAAGTTCTAGAGTCGTAAGAACCAAGCGGCTATTCACACAAGAAACGAAAAATGAGCATTTAGTCAAATGATATGTAATTGTGTGCTCAATAAAGGCTCAAAACTCACTTTTGTGGGAATGGGTTTTTATGTGATCAAGTATATATAATCAAATTTTAAATAAGTTTGCTATGCCTTTTCATAATTTTCTTATGTTGGTTCTTTTTATCACTACGCTATCGGTTGTAAATTTGTAAAAATATAACCTTTTTGAGAACTTGAATTTCCCGAGTTAAACCTAGACAAGCAAAAAAAATGAAATTTTTGAAAAAATTTGGGTTGATTAGCGGTTCCAATAGAGTTTTGTGTAAGGCTTGTATTTAGGACTTGCAAAATTCAAGGTTTTAGCATCCCCCCCACACTTAAATTACACATTGTCCTCAATGTGTCCCAAAAATAAATTTTTAGGTTGATTAGATGTGTAAAATAGTGTTTAAAAAGCAAAAATTTGTGTTACTGGGCACTGAACACGGCCCCGTGTTATCCGGGCACGGCCCCGTGTTCAGGTGCCAGTAACAAAATTAAAATAAGAGAAACAGAAGTCTGGACACGGGGGCGTGTTGGGTGAACACGGCCCGTGTCCAGGTACCTGAACTGGGCGTTTTTCTTCAGGTGGTTCGGCACGGGGCCGTGTTGGTTGAGCACGGCCCGTGTTGAACTTTCTGAAATGGAGAGAATTGTCGGGTCGCCTTGTTCTTGTGCATGGGATCATTTTTCTCGTTCCCCTTTTCATCCTTTATCACCATGAGTGTGTTTTATTCCTGAAAATTAAAACTAACTAGAAAACATAAAAGTTAAACTAAATTAAACTAAGGATAGTTCCGTGGAATGCCTCCATGGTGCGCCACGTTTATAAGGGTCCTTGGCTAGACCCACCTTATCGGGTGGTTCTGGCTCATCTTCAATTAGGGGGTCGTCATTGCCGAATGGATATTTCATTGATCGCTCAAGATCGACACTTCTTTTAAATGCCCCTAATTGAAGAGGTAGATTGTTGAACTTCCGGTTTTTCAAAGCTTCGTGAGTTTTTACAAATGGTCGCCCCAACACTAGAGGAGCGTCATCGAGGATGACAAAGTCGGTTGGGATTACCATTTGATTTGCTTGAACCAAGACATCTTCAACTATACCGATTGATTTTATTACTTTCCGATTGGATAGAAAAATGGGTATTTGAAGTGGAGAAAAATCACTAATACTTAATTTTTCGAAAATGTAGTTAGGCATTATGTTAACACAAAGATCTTTGTCGATTGTGACATTACTAATAAACGAATTTTGAAAGAAACATGGAACCGGTGTAATGTTAATTTCAAATGGGTCTTCTTTTATTAGTGAGGTTTGATCATTAGTTAACTTAACACTTACCGTTTCGTTAATTTTAGTGTTAGTATTTAACTCTTTTAAAAACTTAGCATGAGTGGGTACTAAACAATGATTTTCAAAAGAAGGTGACAAGAGATTAATTTCTTCAAAATTAGACTCTTCTTGAATTTTAACGCTGTCGGACTCACCTTTTTCGTTGTTTAACTCATGTGTCGGTTTTTCACTTATTTGTTCTTCCATTTTTACACTTTCAGTTATCTCTTCTTTTTTTAATTCTTCTCTTGCGCGGGACTCCTCTTCCCTTGCGCGAGCTTCTTTTATACATCGATCGATAACTCTAATGTGTTCTAATATCCTATCGGTCACTTCGGTTATAGAAAAAGAATCGGGATTTTCTAAGCTTGAATCCGGTTGTTCGACCCTTTGTTCCTCATAATACCCATATGAAGTAGATGGTTCACACCATTGTCCTTCATTGTAAGCATATGATGGATAAGGTTCGTAATTTTGTTCTTCATAATACTCATATGAGGTGGGTTATTCACGCCATGGTTCCTCATAATAAGCATATGAAGGTGGTGGCTCATATCTTGGTTCCTCAAAGTATGAGTATGAAGGCTCATACCTTGGTTCATCAAAATATGAGTATGAGGGAGGTGGTTCATACCTTTGGTCTTCATAGGATGTGTATGAAGTTGATGGCTCGTACCTGGGCTCCTCATAGTAGGTGTATGAATTGGATGGTTGATATGAGTGATTGTATTGAACCGAGCGTGCGTTACGACAATTAGTGCAATAATTACCCCTATAATCATCCTCCTCATAGGTGTAGTTGTAACCTCCTGAGTACTGATCCATAAGAATCACTTAGCAGACCACAACCGAGTCTCGAGATCAGAAAACAAAAAAAAACAGAAACAGAGGCTGGACACGGCCCCGTGTTCAGTGAACACGGCCCCGTGTTCAGAAACTGTATCTGGGCGTTTTAATTAAATTTACTGATTTCGTTGAGCACGGGGCGTGTTCAGTGAGCACGGCCCGTGTTCAAGCTACTGTAAATGCAAAACTAAACTAAAATGCAGAAAAATGTGGGCCCGTTTTGAAAAGGTTTTGAAAAACTGATTAGGCCGTCGATTTTAAGCTTTCCTAAAATCCTTGTGTCCCCGGCAACGGCGCCAAAAACTTGATGCGTGTGAAGTGTTATATATATTAGGTGTATATTTTAAGCCCTTTCTAACACTTATTTTAGCCAAGTTTTAAATTTATAAAACACGATATTTCACTAACACTAAACACACATATGGGCAAGTGCACCCATCGTTGAGCGTAGTATAGTGCTGGTAAGATACCGAGGTCGTCCAAGGACACAAGAGCTTTTAGTACCGGTTTATCCTCAACGTCTAATCAAAATAAAAGTTTAGAAAAATGTTTTAAGCTAAGAAAAATAAAAACTAACTAAAATGCTGAAAATAAAATAAAAATAAAAACAGATAGACAAGATGAATCACTTGGTTCCGACTCGTATCTAGTATAACCTTTGATTATTTCCGAACTTTTGCACATAATTAAGAGATTATCTTAGTTATTGTAGTAGGCCCCTCTTTTGAAGGCGACGTTACCCTCACCCCAGTAGTTTGAGTCAGCAGGGATACAATCCTAAAAGGGTGGATTATTGGAAGATAATTAATTAAGTTATTAATGCAGTATTGTGGTATGCCCCGCTTTTGGCGGTGACGTTACCCTCGGCTAAGTAGTCTGAGTTAGCAGGGATACAGTCCTAAATAGCCGGGTTATAGTATTAATAGTAGTTAACTTATGAGGGGATCAAAGAGTTTGGACCCCCGCCATCCAATACCGTTAAGTATTGAAGGAGGTCCTACTAAATTTGACCCAGGTCCATTGCAGGACCTCTAAACGCTGAACAATGGCAAGACCTTTACCAAACCGTTCCCTTAACCCCCTACCAGGTAGCCAACATATCTCCATATAGACCGTGGAGATATGAATGGTGAAAATCCTTTATTTTATATAGACAGTAAAATAATGCCAAGACACCACGGACAAACGATAAGGAAAGATCACCTTCAACATAAGTAACTAGTTATTAAAGTCATTAATACAAAACTAAATAAAAAGTGCAAAAGATTAGAAATAAAAAGTATTATACTAGACACTTTGTCTTCACCAAGTGATGTAAGAGACTTAGGCAAACATGGCCTTGATTGTCAAGAACTCTTACGATCAATCTTGGATCCCGAGACGACTCACACACTCTACGATGGACAATGGATGATGGTGGTGGATGATGGTGGTGGGTGGTGGATGAAGTGTGAGAGAGGTGGTGTGCCAAGGGATGAGATGAAATGAATCCAAGCACTCCTATTTATAGGCTGAACAGAGAGCTGGACACGGCCCCGTGTCCGTCTGACAATCTCTCTCCTCATTAATTGTAATTCGCAATTACAATAAATGCGCCTGCTGTACTTTCGACACGCCCCCGTGTCCGCTGAGCACGACCCCGTGATGGGCAATATAAGCTTCTATAGATTTGTCTTTTCTGCTGCTTCTTGGGCACGACCCCGTGCTGGCTGAGCACGGGGCGTGTTCAGTCTTCTGATTTCTTCTACTTTGCTTTGGAAGGTGCCGTTGAGGGTTCGGGCAGTCCACTAATATTCCTTTTCTTGTATTTATGTTGGATTTAGCTGTCTTTTTGCTTCTTTTGCGTTTTTTAGCTCATTTAATCCTGAAAATACAAAAGGAAGACAAAAACACTCTTTTTCCAATATTAGTACTTAAAAAGGGTTAGTTTTATGCCTCATTTGATGTAATTTATATGTTGCATTTTACACACATCATATAGCAATTCTTAGCTTCTTGCTGATCACTCTCAATTTTCACCACTCCCCAAGGACTTGGAAGCTTTACACATTGATGATAAGTGGATGGGACTGCCTTCATGTCATGTGTCCATGGCCTGCCAAGGATAACATTACAACATGATAAGCAATCTATAACACAAAACTTTTGGTAAGAATGTAATCCTTCAATATAGATTGGGAGTTTGATGTCCCCCAATGTATTCTTGGTTTCTCCACTGAATCCCACAAGTACTGAGGATCTTGGGATAATATCAGACTCCGGGATATTCATCTTCTTGAGGACATCAAGCTGAATGATGTTCACAGAGCTTCCTCCATCTATAAGGATCCTGCGAACAAAGTGGTTAGAAGTAAACAATGTAATTACAAGACCATCATGATGAGGATCATGTACGTCAACACGATCATCCTCATCAAAGGTTATGACTCTTTCCTGGGTGACAACGGAGGTCCGGACGGGTCTGTCTCCATTATCCATTTTGGTTTCCTTAGCATGTCTTTTTGCTGCTGAAAAGGAGGTACCACAAATGTCTGATCCACCGGATATGAAGTTTATGACTTGTGCGTCTGCTGGAGGAGCAGGAGCCCTTTCCGGGATCCTTTCAGGATCCTGGATCCTTGACTTCTTTCATCCCAAAAGCTCTTTCAAATGCCCCTTGCTCAGCAAGTAACCAATTTCCTTTCTTAGTGCAATACATTCTTCAGTGAGATGCCCAAAATCCTCATGATATGCACACCATTTGGACTTATCCTTTGTAGCAGTTGGTTTATCACTTTTCCTTGGCCACCTAGCTTTCTCACCTAGATTTTGCATTGTAAGGATTAGTTCATTGTTATCAACAGAAAAACAGTATTTAGAAATAGGAGGATAATCCTCATCATCCTCTTCTTGTTCTACTGCATGCACATTCTGGTTATCAGACTTGTTGTAGGACTTAGATTTGTTATTTCTGAAGTAGGATACTTGTTTCTCCTGTTTCCAGGATCCTGTCAATCTATCCTGGATCCTTTTGTCATCCTCTAGGCGGATGAACCTAAGGGCCCTGGTTCTTACTTCATCAAGATTCCTGCAAGGTGTCATAACAAGATCATCATAGAAAGGTGAATCCCTAAGCAATCCCATTTTAAAGGCTTCTACTGCCGTAGCAATATCCAAGTTGGGAATATCCAAGGATTCTTTACTAAACTTAGTGATATAATCTCGAAGTGATTCATTTTGACCTTGTGTTACCCTATATAGATCACTAGTTAAACGTTCAAATTTTCTACTACAAGAGAATTGACTGTTAAACAGATTAACTAGATTAGCAAATGAAGTAATAGAGTAAGGGGGAAGACTTAGCAGCCATTTAAGAGCTGATCCTGTGAGTGTGGATCCAAATCCCTTGCTTAGACATGCTTCTTTTAACCTTTCAGGAATTGGATTGATCTCCATCCTCTCCCTGTATTGAGCTACATGCTCTTCTGGATCCGTTGAACCATCATACAGTTTCATGGATGGTATCTGGAATCTTTTGGGTATCTCAGCATCACATAAGGGTGGTGCAAAATGAGATATCCTATGGCTACCATCTGCAATTTCAGGAATGGGTTTAACCACTCCTGGTACACTGGATATCATATCCTTGAGCTTCTGTAACTCCCTGGCCATAGCCTGATTGATACCTGTATCCTGCATTAAGCCATGGTTAGTGTTATATGAATTATTGAAAGTGTTACCTCCCACAGGATTCGTGTTTGGGATCCCAGGTGTGTATCCATATTGACGAGACTCTGGCATGATCGAAGGACCAGAGGAAGCAATGGTCTGCATTGGTATGAAATCTCCTTGATGAACATCCGAGCTCTGGGGCTGCATTTTTCTTAAGAATCCTTGATCCTGAAAGACGTTGGATCCTTGAAGTGGAGATGATCCTTGAACCTGAAAGGATCCTGGATCCAGAGAGGATCCTGGGACAAGGGAGGATACTTGGACCGGGAAGGATCCTTGGACCTGGGAGGATCCTTGGACCTGGGAGGATCCGTGGACCTGGGAGGATCCTTGGACCTGGGAGGATCCTTGGACCGCATGCATTCCCGAATATCCTCCTGACGTGAAGTATCCCTGATGCTGAGAAGTGGATCCTGATGGTTGAGAAGAGAATCCTTGAGGCTGGAAGTGAGAGCCAAATGCCTGACTCATGGTTGCTGTTCCATAACACCTTCCTTGTAATTCACCCAAGTATTGCACGTCCGGAACTGCTGAGTGTTGGGAAGTTATGGCTGGAGTGTCGAAGTTCAGCGATCTTGGCATCAGAGGAGAGTGATCCTCCACTGATTTCTTCTGTTTTTTTATCTCATCGATTTCCCGGAGGATCCTTTCGTTGGTTTTGTCCTGCTCTTGTGCATGATTCCTCATCTGCAAAATTAGAGCATAAAGATCATTAGTTGTAGGATTAGTTGAAACAGAATAAGTTGGTGGTTTTGTGAAAATGGGGGTTGGTTTCTTCGGAGCATTCTCAGCATTCTTCTGGGATCCAGAAGGTGGTGGAGGCAAAGGAGGAACGCCTTGTGAAGAACTGAATGACGTCATCAAGTTTGAAGTGTTCTTCGCTGAGGAAGCCATCTGCCTGGTTGTAGTGAACCGAAATGACCACGAAAATACGAATCTTTCTAGGAATGAAGCACCAAATGCCCCACGGTGGCGCCAAACTGTTTTGGTCAAAAATCAAGCAATGACAATGCAACCAAACTTTCTGTTGTGAGGAATGATGCTTAAATTGATGAATATCACTGAGGATCACTCTGAAATGTAAATGACAAGTGACACAAAGATATATACGGGGAAAAAGCCCTTGATCAAGAGTTGATCTCCGGCACAAAAAACCCCGGGTGATGGAAACTACCGATCACCAACTCAAATTAAACAAGAAAATGTGTTACAACTTCGGATGATAGCGAGCTAAGTACAAGGATCATTATAGTGTATTGTGTAAAAAAGTGTGTATTCGCCAAGCGAGTTAACGAGAGCTGGTGAGAGCAGTTGTAAGAGTGTGTGTGTAGCCAAAAATAGCCAAGTGTTTTCTAGTTAGCTCGCTACCCCTTTAAATATAGAAAATATCTACACTAACTAACATCCCGCAAATTATGCAAGTCATCCACGACTCCATAATGTCCACTTTTAGCCAGGCACGTGCGGAATAGGTATAGAATATTCTCCAGGAATATCGCCAAGACCAAGTCCAAGTTGATACTCTTGCAAAACAGTTTCGAATTCAAAATAGACAATCGTTAGTACAAGGATCCTTATGATGATCCATGATCCTGATCCTGCAACACTTCTGAGGATCACTACTTCAGACAGAAGCGAGGATCACTAAGTCCAACAGCAATTGAGGATCACTGGTCATTTAGAAATCCACCCCTAACCCCGACGATAATTGTAGAATAAAAATACTCAATCACTGTTTAATATAATGTAAAATATTTGAGGTTTTGTAAAAACAGTTTGCAAAAAGTTTCCCAAAAAGGAGATTACTCACATTGTTATCTTAGGGTTTTCCTTTGTGTTTTCCTGGTTAAAATCTGTTTAAATAAACAATGCACACGCATTAGTATAATAACCCAATATTTACATTAGTTATACCCTCCCCGAGACAGAACTCCAACGACTACGTCGGGCATAGCCTCGACAGCCGTTACGGATCGCTAGATCAATCGGGTAGCGTATCTTATACGTAACTGGAGGTTAAAATACTTACAACGAGGCAATGCTTCGCTATTTTAGTGGGTATAATGTCCATGTATTACTTTAGCTATTCAGAAATTTAGAGAGAGAATTGTGTGCTGAACGAGTTTCAACTGAATGTCGAAATCATTTTTATAGGGCTTCTCTCTGACCCTGTCGCTCCCCGCGGCGCCCTAGGTTTAGCCCATCGTGGGTCGCCAGGGACTACGTGTCCCGTTATAGGGTTGTCAAGTCAACCACTAGCCCCCACACGCGTCAGACACGTGGCACACTCTGGTGTGGCCTGGTGTCCTGGCTGTCGCGCCCCGCGACACCCTGTGGTGTGTCCGTCGCGGGCCGCCACATGCTATATAATTTTGTTTTTAACTAACTTTTATAAAAATAAATGTATTTAGGGCCATTTTACGTATACGGGGTGTATTTTAGGACGTATAGGGACGTTCTAAATATTTTAGGGGTGTCAGATATATTTGAGGAGGGTTGTTATATCCTCCCTACCTTGTTTTAGAACTCGTCCTCGAGGTCTACTGGAATAGGTGTGGATATTTCCTCTGCATCTCTGATTCAAGCTCCCAAGTATATTCTGGTCCTCTTTTGGAATCCCATTTTACTTTGACTAGAACCAATCTCTTGCGTTTGAGATTCTTGACTTTCCTCTCTTCAATTTGTAGAGGTCTTTCTACAAACTTAAGCTTTTCATTTATCTCTATATCCTTAAGAGGCACTACCAGTGATTCATCGGCTAAGCACTTTTTGATATTACATACATGAAATACATCATGTATTCCTACCATTTCTTCTGGCAGTCGTAGCTGATAGGCTACTGGTCCTATCTTTTTGATAATTTCAAAGGGTCCAATATACCTGGGGCTTAGCTTTCCTCTCTTGATGAATCTTACCACTCCTTTCCAAGGAGAGACTTTTAATAATACCTTATCACCTACCTGAAACTCTAACGGCTTTCGTCTGTTATCAGCATAACTGTTTTGTTGATCGCGTGCTGCTTTTAGTATTTCCTTGACTTGAATAATTTTTTCTGTTGTTTCTTGTACTATTTCTAGTCTAGATAATTGTTTTTCTCCAATTTATGCAAACAAACTGGGCTTCCGCACTTTCGTCCATAAAGTGCTTCAAATGGTGCAGCATTGATGCTGGTATGATAGCTGTTGTTGTAGTAAAATTCTATTAATGGTAAGTGATCATCCCAATTTTCTCCGAAATCAATTACACAAGCTCTAAGCATATCTTCCATTGTCTGAATTGTCCTTTCGCTTTGTCCATCCGTTTGAGGATGATAAGCAGTGCTTAGATTTAGCTTGCTTCCCATTGCTTTTTGGTAACTTGTCCAAAAATGAAAAGTAAAACGACTATCTCTGTCAGAAACAATTGATAAAGGAATTCCATGTAATGAAACTATTTCATTTACATACAGCTTAGCTAACTGTTCCATACTGAAAGTTTCCTTCATTGGTAAGAAATGAGCTGACTAGGTTAACCTATCTACAATCACCCAGATTGTATCGTTACCTTTTCTTGTCTTGGGTAATTTAGTAACAAAGTCCATTGTTATCAATTCCCATTTCCAAACTGACATTTCTAACTGCTGCAATAAACCTGAGGGTTTCTAATGTTCATTTTCAACATGTGAACATGTTAAACACTTTGCAACATAAGCTGCTATATCCTTTTTTCATTCATATCCACCAGAAATTCTTTCTTAAATCCTGATACAACTTATCGCTTCCGGGATGCATCGTATACTTAGACTTATGGGCTTCTTCTAGTATTCGGTGGCGTACATTTCCTATTTTAGGTATCTACATTCTTGTCTTATGGAATCTCCAAATTCCATCTGTTCCTTGTTCTAATTCCTTAATCATTCCTTTCAATTTCTCAGTATCGTCCTTGATTATTGATTCTTGTGCTTTTCTAATCTTGTCATTTGAATCTACTTGTAGATTTAATTTAAGAGAACATACTCTTTTTGGCTTTTCGTGATATTTCCGACTTAAAGCATCGACTACTACATTAGCTTTTCCTGCATGATACTGAATATTTCAATCATAATCACTTAGTATTTCCATCCAACGTCTTTGTCTCATATTCAATTCCTTTTGCCCGAAAACATACCTTAAACTCTTATGACCGGTAAAAATGATAAACTTACTACCGTAAAGGTAATGTCTCCAAATTTTCAGGGCAAAAATTATAGCTCCTAATTCTAAATCATGGATTGAATAATTATCTTCATGATTGTTAAGTTGTCTAGACGCGTAAGATATAACCTTTTGACGTTGCATCAACACACATCCATAACCTAACTTAAAAGCATCACAATAGACTACAAAGTCTTCAGTTCCTTCTGGTAACGCTAGTATGGGTGCGTTGGTTAATCTTTTCTTAAGAATTCTAAAGGCTTCTTCTTGTCTTGATCCCCATTCAAACTTAACAGATTTACAGGTTAATTTTGTTAAATGAATGGCTATTTTAGAAAAATCTTGAATAAATCTTCTATAATAACCGGCCAATCCTAGGAAACTTCTAACCTCGGTTGGTGACTCACGGGTTTTCCATTTAGTAATCGCCTCATTTTTTTTTGGGATCCACATGAATTCCTTCATGGTTGACTAGGTGTCCAAGAAACTGTACTTCTTCTAACCAAAACTCACACTTCGAAAATTTAGCATAAAGCTTTTCCTTTCTCACCAAATTTAGAGGTGCATGCACATGCGCTGCATGTTCTTCTTTACTCTTAGAGTACATGAGAATATCATCTATAAAGCCAATTATGAATTTATCCAAATATGGCTTACATATTCGGTTCATCATGTCTATAACTGCGGCTGGGGCATTGGTTAAACCAAATGGCATGACAGTAAATTCATAATGGCCATACCTTGTTCTGAAAGCGGTCTTAGGAATGTCCTCTTCCTGTACCTTTAATTGATGATATCCTGAGCGTAAATCGATCTTTGAAAAGAATCGAGCTCCTTGCAATTGATCAAACAGATCATCGATTCTCGGTAATGGGTACCGTTTTTTAATCGTGACTTTGTTCAATTCACGGTAATCAATGCATATACGCATTGACCCGTCTTTCTTTTTGATAAATAAAATCGGTGCTCCCCATGGCGATAAACTTGGCTATATGAATCCTTTTTTCTAACAGTTCATCTAACTGTTTCTTTAATTCTTGCATTTCTGCTGGTGCCAACCGGTAGGGTGCCTTAGCAATTGGTGCTGTCCCTGGTAGCAGATGAATTCTGAGTTCAACTTCCCTCTCTGGTGGTAACCCTGGTAAATCTTCTGGAAACACATCTGGAAACTGAGATACTATGGGAATATCTTTTAGTTCTTTTTCTTTAGTGTATTATGGAAATCAAATACACTACGGATCCTTTTCTTGCATAACTGGCTGTTTTCATCACAGAGATGAATTATGTGGATCTAGATGGCTTATCTCCATTAATTGTGATCTTTTCACCCTTTGGTGAATTTACTTGGATTGACTTTTGTTCACATAGGATACTGGCTTTATTGGCTACTAACCAATCCATTCCTAATACAACATCAAATTCTGCCAGATTCATTGGATAAAGATTTGCAATAAACTTTTGATTTAAAATTTCTATTCTTGCTCCCTGCAAGATTTCAGTGATCTTAATGGTTTCCCCATTTGCTGTCTCTACTAGACATTCTTGTTGTAGTTTAGTTAATGGTTGATTGAGAAGTTTGCAAAATGAAGTATTAATAAAACTTTGATTTGCACCAGAGTCAAATAATACTTTGGCAAAAACATCATTAACTAAAAACGTACCGGCAATCACGTCCGCGATCATCTTTGCTTCTTCGGCTGTCAGAACAAATGCTCTAGCATTTTTAGTTGTCTTGTTGTTCATGGCTGGAGCTAGTTTCGGACAGTTCGGCTTGATGTGACCTTTTTCCCCACAGTTGAAGCATACTCCGTTACTGGGTTTCATCCTACAATCTTCCTCCTTGTGTCTTGGTATCTTGCAGAAATTACAATAGGTGGAGCATCTTCCTGAATGCTTCTTCTTGCAGGCCTTACAGTAAGGTGCGGAGGTAGAACCTACGTTTTTCCCATGATTGGAATTTCCATAGCGAAATTCTTGGGTAAGCCTTTGAGCTAGGTTCCTCCTCTGGTTCTCTTCTTGCGTACGTACTAATTCGTCAGTCAAGGTGTTTGCTAGTTCTCTAGCTTCTTCTATAGTTTGTGGTCTAGCTGCTTTGACTACATGCATAATCTCACTGATTAATCCTGTCACACCCCCAAAAATCCACCCGCGGAGTACTACCGCTTGGAGGCGTGACTGACCAGGATCCAGCCACCAATCATATTGAACATGCGAGTTAAAAGATATAAAAGTTTAACCAATACAATTGGTGTCCAAACAAACACATAGTTAAGTTGCAAGCGGAAGCATAAGTCTTAAAACAAAACATAAGTTTAATCGTTTCAAAGTTTAACATGGCACACAGTCGTCCATGTCCCACAACGATCCTCCTCCATGCAAGCTCCAGCTTAAGAACCTAAGGACCTGCAAAGCATGTAGTAACGAGTCAACAACAAGTTGAGTGAGTTCACGGTTGGGTGTTCGTTTTAAGTTGTTTCGAAAACAGTTTCCTTTAGCTGGCATCCTGCCGTGGGGGTTACCCCATAGTTAAAAACGTGACTTGTTTATTCCCGGTTACTCTGGCAATCCTGCCGTGGGGGCTACCCCGTGTTAGTTATCTGGCATTTCGGCCGTGGGGGCTACCCCATGTATACACTAGACTCGTTACCATATCGACTGCTGACTGTAGTCATGTTTATGTGCCCTGAAACTGTCAATGTCTATCATCATTGACGTGCCCCAGATCCATTAGTTCACGCCCGTCCTCTGCGGCACGGTGTGAGGTTTGTCAGACCTAAATAGCGCTATCTAACTAATGACCCGCTCGCCATTGGCCCGGCGATTAAGTCGATATAAAAATGAGGGACTTCGTGATAGAGTTTTGGTCTAGTACGAGATATCTGTCCGTGAGGACGAGGAATTACATTCCTGAACCTTTGCTGTCCTACCCAAGGAGGACGAGGAACCCTGTTCCTTAACCCCAATTCCCGACCCCTGGGAATCCCATGCTTTGTAGAGGGTGTGAACTCACCTTGGTTTGCTCGGTAGAAACACAGAAATGTCAAACAAGCAATGTTGTGGCTACTCACGTCCTATCATAGTTGCATCATGCAATCAGGTTCGTATTCAAGTAGTGCACGTATGTTCTACACGTATGCTAGCACGTTGCATGCAGTTCATCGACATTCACATTCAACAGCAATATATCAGGTCTGTACACTAGGCCCAAGAGTCCGGCCCAATCAAATAAGCCCATAATTAAACAAGTCCAACAGTGTGTACCCGCATATGATCCCGAGTCGCAACTAGGCGTTTGCGACTCGCAACCTGAGTCGCAAATCGTGGTTTCGGTCCGTGTTGTTTTGGTTACGAGTCGCAACTGGACTCGCAACCGGGGTTTCGAGTCAAACGGTTTGTGTGCTGATAACTTGTGGTTTCGAGTCGCAACCAGGTGTTTGCGACTCGCAACCGATGTCGCAACCAGGAGATTTCGACTCATCATGCATGGTTTCGAGTCGCAACTAGAGGTCTCGAGTGGACAACTGCTGATTCGGAACAGTGTACTATCCAATGAGACTTTGATTTCATGAAACAGTCTGTACTACTCTCATAAACATGTTTATTTGTCTAGTAATTTCCTAAAATGGATCAAACAAATCAGATTTCAAATATTCAACCATGTTCATAACATATTCATCATGTTCTTCAAACATTCAAGTAGTTCATATTGCTTATTCAAACTTGTTCATCTTATTTCCGGGTTTTTATCCTTAATCACAACATATAATCATGAACAACAATCAAACATTTGAACATATTCATCTAACCCACATGTACTTTATCCGATTTCATGAGTAATAAACCTTCTAAACATAACCATGCCACTCGGATTTAAGCCTATATAGAACCGATAACATTTACTCATATTCAAGCATACATTATTCATCAAACATAACCAATAAGTCAACCGAATGTAAACACATAACATAGAACATTTGTGCATCGATTTCTTGAACACTAACTTAACATCAATGTGTACTATCAAAACATGCTCAACCGATTATCACCAACACACACACAACCGAGAATATGATAAAGCCGAAATCATGCATTTTCCACTTATTAATGTATGAAGACAAGCATTCAACATCAAGCACACATAATCCTTAACACATAGTAAAGCACTAACCGATTGATGGGTTTCAAAGGTGAATATAGAGCTTCCAAATGTGTGTGTGTGTGAGCCGATCCGAGAGCTCCTAGTGTCACCGATATGATCCGAGAATGAAGGAGAGACAATGTATGATGTTGTAGCTTAGGGTTTTAGTGAAGAGGATGGAGTGTGTGTATAGGTGAGTGTGTTGTCCAAGGAAATGGCACCTATGGTTATCCACTTAGTTTATATACTAGTCCACATTGGTGCACCCTAGTGGGCTTCGGGTGAGGTGCACGGCCCAACCGGCCCATAAGTTATACTAGTTCACTCGAGACCACATGGTCTCGAGTCGAGTTCATGGCTTTCGGTTCATATACATACCCGAGTACATACACACAAACATACATGTAACATAACACAAAATCATATAAAGGTTCACTTATCATTCATTAAATCACATAAGTTTAACTAGTCACACGTTTAAGCATACAACGAAAGGTTCTAAATTTCGAGTTGTCACATCATCCCCAAGTTGAAAGAAATTTCGTCCCGAAATTTGGTAGGCACTCACTGAGGAAGCTAGTTAAGTTGTTTGGTTTTCCTGGTTTTCCTGGGGTGTCACATCCACCCCCCGTTGATCTGGAATTTCGTCCCGAAATTCCGTAGCTTCGGCCTCAGTAGTGGGTGTACTGTTTGCGAACAGTTGGGGATACTTTTGTTTCATCTGATCTTCGCGCTCCCAGGTGAACTCTGGGCCGCGACGTGAGTTCCAACGAACTCGAACGAGAGGTATTCTAGTGCTCTTGAGGACCTTAACATCCCGGTCCGTGATCTCGACTGGTTCCTCGACGAATCGTAACAGCTCGTCGATCGTGAGTTCCTTCAAAGGAACTACGTGGGTCTCATCTGACGGACACTTCTTCAGATTCGACACGTGAAAGACGTTGTGAACTGCACCGAGTTCCGCTGGTAAGTTTAGTCTGTAGGCCACCCTGCCTATTTTCTCAATGACCTCGAAAGGTCCAACGTATCGTGGGTTAAGTTTACCGCGTTTGCCAAAACGAACCACACCCTTCCAGGGTGAAACTTTGAGTAGTACCCGCTCCCCAACCTGGAGCTCAAGTGGTTTCCTGCCCATGTCGGCGTAAACTTTCTGACGTTCACGAGCGGCTGTCATGCGTTTCCGTATCTGAGCGATTTGCTCGGTTGTATCTACCACATATTCTGGGCCAGTGATCTGACTTTCTCCCACCTCTGCCCAGCAAAGGGGAGACCGGCATTTACGTCCGTACAATGCCTCAAACGGAGCAGCTCCAATGCTGGTGTGGTAGCTGTTATTGTACGAGAATTCCACAAGTGGCAGGTGCTTTTCCCAGCGGTTGCCAAAGTCGATTACACATGCACGAAGCATGTCTTCTAAGGTTTGAATAGTGCGCTCGGACTGCCCGTCCGTCTGAGGATGGTACGCTGTGCTCATGTCTAATCGTGAGCCAAAGGATTTGTGCATTGCTTGCCACAGCTCAGAAGTAAAACGTGCATCTCGATCTGAGATAATGGAGGTGGGCACCCCGTGCCTCGAAACAATTTCTTTGATGTATATTTCTGCAAGAGTGGAGAACTTATCCGTCTTCTTGATGGCCAGGAAGTGTGCAGATTTTGTGAGTCGATCCACGATCACCCAAATAGTATCATTCCCGCGCTGGGATCTAGGTAGGCCAGTGACAAAATCCATGGAAATTTGCTCCCATTTCCATTGAGGTATCTCTGGTTGTTGGAGCAGGCCTGATGGTTTCTGGTATTCCGACTTGACTCTCGCACAAGTCAAACATTTACTGACGTAGGTCGCTATGTGGGCCTTCATGCTAGGCCACCAGTACGTAGTTTTGATATCATGATACATCTTATCTGCTCCAGGGTGTACTGAGTAGCGAGACTTGTGTGCTTCATCCATCACAAGCTCTCGTAGGTTGCCATAGAGTGGGACCCAAACGCGTCCCGTTACGTAGTAAGCACCGTCTTCCTTCTGTTCTAATCGTTGCCTTGATCCGCGTAGGGCTTCAGCCCTGACGTTTTCTGGTTTCAGTGCTTCTATCTAAGCGGCTCGTATCTGGGAGGGAAGACTAGAATGGATCGTGAGCTGTAAAGCTCGCACGCGCTTAGGTGCAGTGTCCTTCCGACTGAGGGCGTCAGCCACAACATTGGCCTTGCCCGGGTGATACCTGATTGAGCACTCGTAGTCATTCAGAAGTTCGACCCATCGTCGTTGTCGCATATTCAGTTCCTTCTGCTTGAAGATATGCTTGAGGCTTCTGTGGTCGGTGTAGATCGCGCACTTGGTACCATACAGGTAATGCCGCCATAACTTAAGTGCGAAAACAACAGCTCCCAGCTCTAAGTCGTGCGTAGTGTAGTTCTTTTCATGAACCTTGAGTTGACGTGAGGCGTAGGCTATGACTTTATCTCGTTGCATCAACACGCAACCAAGACCTTGAATTGATGCGTCGCAGTAGACCACAAAGTCGTCAGTGCCTTCCGGCAAGGAAAGGATAGGTGCGCTACAAAGTCTATCCTTTAGGTGCTGAAATGCCAACTCCTGTGCGTTTCCCCAGCGATAAACAACGCCCTTCTGCGTTAGTGACGTGAGAGGCTGTGCAATCTTAGAAAAATCCTTTATGAATCTCCGGTAGTATCCCGCCAAACCCAAGAATTGGCGAATTTCCTTTGGTGTACGAGGTGCAGGCCAGTTCTTAATCGAGTCTACCTTGGATGGATCAACATGAATCCCATCCTTGTTCACCACGTGGCCTAGGAAATGGACTTCTCGAAGCCAGAAGTCGCATTTCGAGAACTTTGCATAAAGTTGTTCTATTCGAAGGAGTTCCAGAATAAGTCGCAGATGCTGCTCGTGTTCCTCCCGACTCTTGGAATAGATCAGGATGTCGTCGATGAAGACTATAACGAACTTGTCCAGGTAAGGCTTGCACACTCGGTTCATCAAGTCCATGAAAACCGCAGGTGCGTTTGTCATCCCAAAAGGCATGACCAAAAACTCATAGTGCCCGTATCGGGTTCTGAAAGCTGTTTTGGAGACGTCCTCTTCCCGGACTCTCAGCTGGTGATAACCCGATCTCAAATCGATCTTCGAATAGTAGCTCGATCCTTGCAGCTGGTCGAACAAGTCGTCGATACGCGGTAGAGGATAACAATTCTTCACCGTCACCTTGTTGAGTTCTCGGTAGTCGATGCACATTCTGAAAGTACCGTCTTTCTTCTTCACAAATAATACTGGAGCTCCCCAGGGCGATGAGCTAGGACGAATAAAACCCTTATCCAAGAGTTCTTGTAGTTGCGTGGAGAGTTCTTTCAACTCTGATGGAGCTAAACGATAAGGTGCACGAGCTATAGGCGCAGCTCCAGGAGCTAGTTCAATCTGAAATTCGACTTGGCGATGAGGCGGAAGACCGGGTAATTCCTCAGGAAATACCTCTGGATAATCGCGTACAACTGGAAAGTCTTCTATCTTCTTCTCTTTTTCTGAGGTGTCAGTAACGAGAGCTAAAATAGCAGTGTGGCCCTTTCGCAAGCACTTTTGGGCCTTAAGGAGAGAAATGACGTTCTCAACAGCACTCCTCTTGTCGCCATGAATCATGAGAGGTTCACCACCGGGACCTGGAATACGGACAACCTTCTCGTTGCAAAGAATCTCTGCTCGGTGTTGGGATAACCAATCCATCCCAATGACAACGTCGAAACTACCCAAGACAATAGGAATGAGGTTGATAGAGAAGGTTTGGTCAGCGAGAATAAGTTTACAACCCTTGACTACGTGTGTGGCTTCTAAACTCTTACCATTTGCTAGCTCTACGGTGTGCTTGTTGTTCAAAGGGGTTGGAATACGCTTAAGCATTCGACTAACTTCTAGTGACACGTAGCTAGTATCGGCACCCGAATCAAATAAAACTGAAACATAAAAGTCGTCGAGAAGGAACTTACCCGCCACAACATTGGGGTCGTTCCTAGCTTCACCTTGGCCAATCACAAACATTCGCCCCCTGGCGCCATTGTTGTTGTTGTTCCCATTGTTACCATTCCCCTGATTGTTGTTATTGTTGTTGTTGTTGTTCTGGTTCCTGTTCAGTTGGGGACAATCTCTCTTGAAGTGGCCCTCAGCTCCACACTGAAAGCACCCTTTGTTATCACCCTGTTGCTGTTGCTGGCGCTGGTTCTGTTGAGCTTGCTGACGATTCTGATTAGCGGGGTATAAGCTCCTGTAATCCTTTGCAGCGTGACCAGGCTTGTTGCACCGATGACAGTTGCCCCTGGTGCATGGCCCGCTGTGGTGCAGGCTGCAGCGATTGCATTTGGGATGATTTCCTTTGTATCCACCACCAGACGATTGCTGACTAGGGCTCTTGTAGTCCTCAGTCTTCCTCTGCTGAGACTGGGACTGAACAGAAGTCGAACCCTTACTTGAAGTTCCATCCCATTTCCGTTTGTTGTCACTAGAGGTACCAGTAGTAGTTGCAGCGCCAATGCGTTTTGGTAACTTGTTCTGCTCCACCGCTTGATCCGTGAGACGGTGAGCCAACTGAACGGTTTGCTGATAGGTGGCGAGGTTCGCTGAAGTCACATGACTTTGGATTTCCGGCACTAAGCCCTGGAGGAACAGTTCGATGCGTTTGATGGGAGGATCCACCATAGTAGGGCACAGAATTGCCAGTTCGTTCGACCTTTTCACATAAGCTTCAATTTCCGACCCCGTCATCTTGAGGTTGAAGAACTCCACTTCCAGTTTGTGAATCTCATCACGACTACAGTATTCCTCTTTGATCATTTCCTTAAAAGTTTCCCATGGGGTGGCGTTGGCAGCAACCAACCCTAGCATTTGAACTTGAGCGTTCCACCATGTGAGGGCTAAACCCTCGAGAGTACCAGTAGCGTACTTCACCCTGCGCGCCTCAGGGCATTCACACATTTCGAACACAGATTCTAGCTTCTCAAACCAGTGTAGGAGACCTACTGCTCCTTCAGTGCCGCTAAAAGTAGTTGGTCGGCAGTCCATGAAAGTCTTAAAAGTGCACACGGGTGGTTGAACATGCTGACCTATCGTAGGTGAAAGAAAAGACAGAGTTTAACACAAAGGTTGGTTCACGAGAGTAGGATCCTAAAGATCCTAGAATGAGTTCGGACTGCAGGATATACCTCCTGCGTGTGCAGCTGCAAGTGCTGCGGTAACTCGTTCGTTAATCAGAGCCGTCAACTGGGCTTGTGTCATGTTAACGCGTCCAGACATGATCTTCACACCAAGAAGAACGTGAGTGAGAGGGGTTCGCGAAAGTACGATGTCAGAAGTGAGCAAGTGCACACGTGTTCAAGCAACAATAGTTATACTAACCAAGCATACCATGAGCAATGTACTATGTAACTAACAAGTAGGCAATATATACACAGATCATATCACCTAGAATGTCGAGCCTTGCATGTGGAGTGAAGCATCGTTGTGGACCGTTGAGCACTGTACAGGTTATAGTCTGGTTTTAACAAAAACGTTTTCCCCCTTTTTATTAAAACCAAGTTCTCTATAACCAATGGCTCTGATACCAATCTGTCACACCCCCAAAAATCCACCCGCGGAGTACTACCGCTTGGAGGCGTGACTGACCAGGATCCAGCCACCAATCATATTGAACATGCGAGTTAAAAGATATAAAAGTTTAACCAATACAATTGGTGTCCAAACAAACACATAGTTAAGTTGCAAGCGGAAGCATAAGTCTTAAAACAAAACATAAGTTTAATCGTTTCAAAGTTTAACATGGCACACAGTCGTCCATGTCCCACAACGATCCTCCTCCATGCAAGCTCCAGCTTAAGAACCTAAGGACCTGCAAAGCATGTAGTAACGAGTCAACAACAAGTTGAGTGAGTTCACGGTTGGGTGTTCGTTTTAAGTTGTTTCGAAAACAGTTTCCTTTAGCTGGCATCCTGCCGTGGGGGTTACCCCATAGTTAAAAACGTGACTTGTTTATTCCCGGTTACTCTGGCAATCCTGCCGTGGGGGCTACCCCGTGTTAGTTATCTGGCATTTCGGCCGTGGGGGCTACCCCATGTATACACTAGACTCGTTACCATATCGACTGCTGACTGTAGTCATGTTTATGTGCCCTGAAACTGTCAATGTCTATCATCATTGACGTGCCCCAGATCCATTAGTTCACGCCCGTCCTCTGCGGCACGGTGTGAGGTTTGTCAGACCTAAATAGCGCTATCTAACTAATGACCCGCTCGCCATTGGCCCGGCGATTAAGTCGATATAAAAATGAGGGACTTCGTGATAGAGTTTTGGTCTAGTACGAGATATCTGTCCGTGAGGACGAGGAATTACATTCCTGAACCTTTGCTGTCCTACCCAAGGAGGACGAGGAACCCTGTTCCTTAACCCCAATTCCCGACCCCTGGGAATCCCATGCTTTGTAGAGGGTGTGAACTCACCTTGGTTTGCTCGGTAGAAACACAGAAATGTCAAACAAGCAATGTTGTGGCTACTCACGTCCTATCATAGTTGCATCATGCAATCAGGTTCGTATTCAAGTAGTGCACGTATGTTCTACACGTATGCTAGCACGTTGCATGCAGTTCATCGACATTCACATTCAACAGCAATATATCAGGTCTGTACACTAGGCCCAAGAGTCCGGCCCAATCAAATAAGCCCATAATTAAACAAGTCCAACAGTGTGTACCCGCATATGATCCCGAGTCGCAACTAGGCGTTTGCGACTCGCAACCTGAGTCGCAAATCGTGGTTTCGGTCCGTGTTGTTTTGGTTACGAGTCGCAACTGGACTCGCAACCGGGGTTTCGAGTCAAACGGTTTGTGTGCTGATAACTTGTGGTTTCGAGTCGCAACCAGGTGTTTGCGACTCGCAACCGATGTCGCAACCAGGAGATTTCGACTCATCATGCATGGTTTCGAGTCGCAACTAGAGGTCTCGAGTGGACAACTGCTGATTCGGAACAGTGTACTATCCAATGAGACTTTGATTTCATGAAACAGTCTGTACTACTCTCATAAACATGTTTATTTGTCTAGTAATTTCCTAAAATGGATCAAACAAATCAGATTTCAAATATTCAACCATGTTCATAACATATTCATCATGTTCTTCAAACATTCAAGTAGTTCATATTGCTTATTCAAACTTGTTCATCTTATTTCCGGGTTTTTATCCTTAATCACAACATATAATCATGAACAACAATCAAACATTTGAACATATTCATCTAACCCACATGTACTTTATCCGATTTCATGAGTAATAAACCTTCTAAACATAACCATGCCACTCGGATTTAAGCCTATATAGAACCGATAACATTTACTCATATTCAAGCATACATTATTCATCAAACATAACCAATAAGTCAACCGAATGTAAACACATAACATAGAACATTTGTGCATCGATTTCTTGAACACTAACTTAACATCAATGTGTACTATCAAAACATGCTCAACCGATTATCACCAACACACACACAACCGAGAATATGATAAAGCCGAAATCATGCATTTTCCACTTATTAATGTATGAAGACAAGCATTCAACATCAAGCACACATAATCCTTAACACATAGTAAAGCACTAACCGATTGATGGGTTTCAAAGGTGAGTATAGAGCTTCCAAATGTGTGTGTGTGTGAGCCGATCCGAGAGCTCCTAGTGTCACCGATATGATCCGAGAATGAAGGAGAGACAATGTATGATGTTGTAGCTTAGGGTTTTAGTGAAGAGGATGGAGTGTGTGTATAGGTGAGTGTGTTGTCCAAGGAAATGGCACCTATGGTTATCCACTTAGTTTATATACTAGTCCACATTGGTGCACCCTAGTGGGCTTCGGGTGAGGTGCACGGCCCAACCGGCCCATAAGTTATACTAGTTCACTCGAGACCACATGGTCTCGAGTCGAGTTCATGGCTTTCGGTTCATATACATACCCGAGTACATACACAAAAACATACATGTAACATAACACAAAATCATATAAAGGTTCACTTATCATTCATTAAATCACATAAGTTTAACTAGTCACACGTTTAAGCATACAACGAAAGGTTCTAAATTTCGAGTTGTCACAAATCCCCAGATGTAACGGGAGATTAATACTTGTTTTGGTGAGGCAAGGGTCGGCACTATTCTAGCATATTCGAAGAATAGCGTAGTGTAACCCTTACTATCTACCCTAGTCATTCTAATGTTTAAGAATTTATTTGCTATCTGTTCCTTTTCAATGGGAGGACATAATTTCTTTTCAACCATATTCTTAAACTCATTCCATTCCATATTATAGACCCTGTCACTTCCCCTGGACTAGAGGATAGTGTTCCACCATTCTAAAGCTGAGTTCTTAAACAGATTGGAGGCAAACGTTATCTTATCTTCTTCTGCGCACTTACTTATTTTTAAGACTGCATCAGTCTTTTCTATCCAGCGTAGAGCTGCAATGGCCCCTTCATTGCCCGAGAATTTCATTGGTTTACAAGACCAGAATTCTTTATAAGAACAACCATAAGACATGATTCTTCTTCTTTTTGGAATGGGCACTTGAAGTATGGGTCCATTGTTTACGCTGTGTTCAGCTTCAGTAGGTGGTCGTTTATTGCCATTATTACTTTTATTATCCGCTTCCTTAACCGTTTTACTCTATTTTATATATATTCATCTATATCTATTACAATCACAACTGAAATTTAAATTACAATACTAGTATGTATCGATAACTATAGGATTATCTATTTTATATTTTTTTTTTCAAACATACACACACACACACACACACACACATATATATATATATATATATATATATATATATATATATATATAGGATGAGAATCATTATAGAACATTAACTATTGCGAGAACAAAAAGAACAACTGTAAAACACTAAATTTTGGGATTTAAGTTTCACATTTTTTTTTAAATTTTATGTTTCTTACATTCATATGTGTATTATATATACATAAAAAACATATATTTTTTACCTACACGTAGCTTACATACATGTTGGTAATTTAACCTACACATAAACTACATATATGTAGGTTATATAAAAAAGTGAAAATTTTCCATATTTTGTTTTGAATTCTAGTGTAAGAAACAATATATCATACATTTGCAACATTTTCATTTACTTTTTATATTTTTAGAATTGAAAAAATAGGTGATTCATTGTGTTCTGCGTGTTCTCGCAATATTTTGTGTTCTGCATAGAACCTTCCCCTATAAATATATATATATATATATATATATATATATATATATATTACTATTGATAGGGGTTCATCCATTATTGCATATTGCGCTCGTCATATTTCCAGACGAGTCTCTCCTCTATCTGTCTCATCTTCTCACTTCCTTCTAATATCTCCTCACCAAAGGTCCGAAGCTCTTGCACATTCTTAGTGCTCATGGGTGGGGCAGGTGCTGGTATCGGGTCTGGGTATTGTGGCATGGGTTCTTCGTAAGGGTACGGGTTTTCTAGAATCTCCCTGATGTATTGGTCATTATCCCAGTAGGGATCTAGAGGGTCAAGGTCTGGGTAAGGTGCTAGGTTTTGCATGGGTTTGTCTTGTGGGTGAAGTTCTAGGTAGCTCCTATGGTCGTCAAACCATGGGTCATAGTCTGGGGGATGGGGTGCTGGTATCCTAGGGATTTCAGGTGGGTCGAAGGCAGGTGCTGGAATTTGGTTTTCTGGGCTGGCTTCGATGTCCATAGGTTGTGTGGGAAACAGTGGTAACGGCTGGGGTGCTATGAGTTGTTCTAGGTTTGGGTCGGCGGCTGTGGTTGCTAGTATGTGGAAGTTTGCTAGTCTCCTATTGATTATATCCTGTGTTTGAGTGTTCATTTCTGTATTCGCGGCTGCTAAAGCTCGCTGATGCTGTAGTTTTATCATCCTTTTTCTAAGCTCATGAGCTCCTCTGCTGAACCATCCTCCTTTCTTGGGACGGAATGGCTCTTTAGATTGTGCTTTGAATACGAAAATCCCTTCTTCGGTGTCAGCCGAATACCCCGAGGGGGTAGGCTGTGAAGAGGTTCCTTCATCCCTAGGAGAGTTGGACAACTGACAATAAGCGTTTGAGGGTCCTTGATCACTCATACTGTAAACTAACAAATTGTCAAATAACACAAAATAATAATATACAGATATGCACGTAATCACGTAGATTATTTCCTAACATAATGGATAAAATTTTGGTGTCAGTAGAACACTTCTGTGGTTGAATCAGTGGCTGTAGCTCTGATACCACCTTCTGTCGCAACCCCCGACCCCTGCCTCGGGAGGCGGGCGGTCGCGGCCTACTAAGAGATGGTGGTATCGGTGTTTATCATTTATTTGGCAGCGGAAATTTCATCAGGACCATAGTTAGGAAATATTTTATCAGAGTAAACACCACATTTTATAATAATAAATATATTGGGATAAAACCCAAGTTTGTTACAAACAGATTTATAGGGGTAAACCCTATTTTATTTAAATAAAACGTCTTCTTTATTTAGGTAACTTTTATAGCCACATTTCCAAGCCTTCAGTGTTGTCCAGCTGGCTCCTATTTGGCTTTCACATTTTGTTACCTGAAACGCATTTAAAAACATTTTTTCAGTGGGAAATACTGGTGAGTGAATCCCAATTTAATGAAGACAGGTTTTATCAGTTTACAGTTATTGAGGGCGATCTCGCAATTACATTTGTTTATTTTCTACTTTAATTACCACCCACGGTACTGTCAACCCAACTTGTGGTCATGTTACTACTCATGGTGTAGTAACAAATTTTGTATACAAAACCTCAACATACCGACGATAATTGTAGAATACAAATACTCAATCACTGTTTAATATAATGTAAAGTATTTGAGGTTTTGTAAAAACAGTTTGCAAAAAGGTTCACAAAAAGGAGATTACTTACATTGCTATCTTAGGGTCTTCCTTTGTGTTTTCCTGGTTTTAATCTATTTAAATAAACAATGCACACGCGTTAGTATAATAACCCAATATTCACATTAGTTATACCCTCTCCAAGACAGAACTCCAACGACTAAGTCGGGCAGAGCCTCGACAGCCATTACGAAGCGCTAGATCAATCGGGCAGCATATCTAATACGTAACCGGGGGTTAAAATACTTACAACGAGGCAAAGCTTCGCAATTTTAGTGGGTATAATGCCCGGGTATTACTTTAGCTATTCAAAAATTTAGAGAGAGAATTGTGTGCTGAACGAGTTTCAACTGAACGTCGAAATCAAATTTTTAGGGCTGATCTCTGACCCTGTCGCGCCCCCGCAGTGCCCTAGGCTTAGCCCATCGCGGGCCGCCAGGGACTACGTGTCCCGTTATATGGTTGCCGAGTCAACCAGTAGCCCCTACACGCCCCCACACGCGTCGGACACATGGCACACTCCGGTGTGGCCTGGTATCTTGGCTGTCGCGCCCCGCGACACCCTGTGGTGTGTCCGTCGCAAGCCGCCACAGGCTATATAATTTTGTTTTTAATTAATTTTTGTAAAAATAAAGGTATTTAGGGCCATTTTACGTATACGGGGTGTATTTTAGGACGTATAGGGACATTCTAATTATTTTAGGGGTGTCAGAAATATTTTAGGAGGGTTGTTATAGAAAACGAATCGACTCATATCTATATATCATGAAAGTCATTGCAAAACAAAGAGAGGCTCATATACTCAATTCCTTATTGCCCTTACTAACAAAGCACGACTGGAAAACCGAATTATTCAAAATTCGACTAAAATAATAGGAACATAAGAATAAAACAAAAATAAGGTTGAAGAAAAATTAAAACTAAAGCACAAAAGGAAACAATAATTAAAAACACATTTTTAGTAAAACTAAAAGCTAAAAAATGATAGTAAAATATATCTCTAATGTTTTTTACCAGCAAACTCATACACTTTCTAAACATATTTCTAAATCTAAACATTTGTCTAAGATTAGCTAGAATATTTAATTACATGCGAGGGACACAATTTCTACACACCATGATATTATTAGGCTATAAATCGATTGATGTAAACTGTATAGCATCTTAATTGGACTCGGATTTTTAATCTTCTTTCTATTTAACATAATGTCATAAATAAATTTGGACCATTGATAACACAGTTAATTAAATGATTCATATTGGGCTTTCGAGTTCTCTTATTTTTTGGAACACTGACGGACTACTAGAGTATCATCGTGCTACCAGCGTAACCACCCGATTATATCCATCTCCATTAGGCTATATTGTCTATACACCAATTCAGGAGGAAACCCAATAAATCTGGGAAAAAACCCCCCTTATGGGAATCGAACCCATAACCTAATGGTCATAAGCCTTATTGTGACACTTCGGGTTTTCCCGAACAACTTCATTGTATGTTACAGTCATGTGAAACTATTTAATGAATACCTATGTTATAATTGTCGTGTGTTATGTGCAATGTGCGAATCATATGACAATGTGCAATATAATTAAATGAGCTAATGTATATATATGTGTACTAAGTGTATGTTTGAATACAAATCGAGACCCGTAGTTTCCGACTCGACACCCTTCCTTGTTCAGTTAATGGGTTGTGCTCATGATCTGGCCCAATACCTCAGGCCCACTCGAAACCACACAAGCCCTAGGAATGTGCGGCACATTAAGGAGGGTATAAAATCCTTCAAGTCAGCCGACATACTCTCATTTTTTGCAGCAAATCTTTCACAATATCCCTAAAAACATTCCCTCACCTCTCTCTCACCTCATCCATTTCCTCTCTCTAAGAAACCCTAAAAATTACACATCTCCTCCTTCCGCCTTGATCCCGACCGCAAATCTTCAAGACACCATTGACGCACCATTTGGAAGCATTACATCTTGACTTCTCAAAACCTACTCGCACTCAATCAAATCGGTTAGTGGACCGCCGTCATGTTTGTTAATGATGCATGTTGAAAGATGATATTTGTTAGAAATTTTTGTGCTATACGGTCACTGTCTTAGTGCAATATGCTAGTATGTTGATGAAAGCTACTTGATGTTAAGGTTAATATAGAACTTAGGAGGTTGAGGTAACAAAGCTTGGATCTTTATAAATGCTATGCTTATTTAATCAAAACCAATTTAAGTATGAGACAGATGGTGCTGAGGATCCTGACTGATTTGATGAAACCGTACAGATGAGGTTATGTTACAACTGAGGTGTTATAATGATTCATGTGATAAAAGGGTTATATGTCCCTGATTGATGATTATGGATGAAATAGTGATAGATGTTTAGGGTTGTTTTGGATAAATTCTGAAAACCCTAATGATGAACTGGTTGAATATTATGAAATATTTGAAATTTGTGTTGTTTGATCTGATTTGGTAATTGTACGGAATAGGAAAACATGTTAATGAAATATGATTGGCTCGTACTGAATGGATAGGATTCTAGAAGTTTCCGACAGGGACTGCGAGCCGTAACCTAGTGGTTGCGACTCGAGATCAATTGTTGATAACTCGAAACCAGACGTCTTCCACCAAAGGACTCTAGACTAGCAAGGATGCGAGTCGAGACCACTCGGTTCCGACACAAAAGCTTTGCCCGAAACCATGAGGTTACCAAGGAAACCGACCCAAATGAAGCAAGTGTAATCGTCATCACAATGGCCCATGTGAGAACAGCGCTGTCAAAGGTGCCAAAGACTGTAGGAGCCCGTACCCAGCAAGAAAAAACCAGCCACAACCACAACGACAGCAACAATAACAACCGGGAAACAATCTTGGCTGCTTCCAGTGTGGAGCAGTAGGGCACATGCGGAAGGATTGTCCCCAACTGAACCAGAACCGTAACAATAATAATCAGGGCACTGGAAACAACAACAACAACAACGGTGACAACGGTGCAAGGGGCCTAGTTTTCGTGATTGAAGCTGGTGAAGCAAGGGATGACCCCAACATTGTAGCGGGTAAGTTCCTACTTGATGATCGTTACGTTTCCGTATTATTTGATTCTGGATCCGATGCTAGCTATGTATCCCTACGTATTAGTAAGAAGCTTAAGCCTACACCTACACCATTAAACACTAAGCACGCCATTGAATTAGCTAACGGTGGAAATATCGAGGCCTCATACGTTATCAACAACTGCAAACTCATACTATGTGGTCAGACTTTCCTCGTCAATCTCTTTCCTATCGTTGTTGGAAGTTTTGACGTCGTTATTGGTATGGATTGGTTATCCAAACATCGCGCCGAAATACTCTGTCAGGAGAAAGTCATTTGTATTACTCGTTCTTTTGGTGAACCCCTTATTGTTCAAGGCGACAAAAATGGTGCTGTCACAGGCATCATTTCCTTCTTAAAGGCCCAGAAGTGTTTGCGGAAGGGCCATACCGCTATTCTAGCACTCGTTACTGACACTTAGGAGAAGTTAAAGAGGATTGAAGATTTTCCTGTCGTACGCGACTCTCTCGAGGTATTCCCTGAGGAACTACTTGGACTCCCTCCTCATCGTCGAGTCGAAATCCAAATTGAGCTAACTCCCGGGGAGGCATCCATAGCTTGTGCACCTTATCGACTAGCCCTAGCCAAACTGGAGGAACTTTCTACTCAATTGCAGGAGCTGTTGGATAAAGGTTTTATCCATCCTAGCTTGATGTGTGCTAAACAGACTATAAAAATTAACTATATTAGACTCTCTAAACTAGACACTACAAAGCTTTAATTCTAGACTCGACCTAAAACCACACATTCGGCAAGTGTACCGATCAATGTAGTATAAACCTAGGAAGTCCGGATATCGAACCACGAGACTCTATGTATCACGTAGACTAGACTCTGACAAGACACTGACAGACACGACTTAACTTGTTTAATTGTTTTGGGGGGGGGGGG
The DNA here is from genome assembly GCA_030545235.1 of Helianthus tuberosus. Taxonomy (NCBI): domain Eukaryota; kingdom Viridiplantae; phylum Streptophyta; class Magnoliopsida; order Asterales; family Asteraceae; genus Helianthus; species Helianthus tuberosus. Next base: position 156,808,136 of record CM060409.1, read on the forward strand.
GTTTACGGAAAACTAAGGAAATCTATACTAAACTACTGACTAGACTAAAGCTAGACTAAAAACGAATAAAGACTGAGGACTTTCCTTATATGAGAACAAGACCACCTAGACAAGAATCCTGGATCATTTTTAAGAGATTACCGATTAAGTTAAATGCATGAGTTATGGAACCGGGATCTTAAAGTACTAAACCTATTAAGAACCAACGAGGCCCCTCGACCCTTCTCAAGGAGAAACCTGTGGAACTACCTAGGCCGTTAATCCTACTGGTTATTAGACGCCTTTCCAATTGTCTAATTATTGTGCAAGTACCCTAATGTTGACCTACTCTTTTCCAATCATAGATCTAGGGTACTTTGAAGTAATTAATTTGACTTGATAGACTAATAAAACCGACAGGTAAACCAAGACATGACCTTTTCCAAGGACTATCTAAATCAATTCGCCGGGTAAGACCTATCAATAGCCCCTCACTTTCCAGGTATTAGGACTAGTAGAACACTAAGACTTAGCAAATTATTACCAATTACTTCTTGGGGTTATTGCTCAATTCTCCCTAAAGAGTTAAGGTTTTCTAACGTGATATAGACACTCACCGAAATCCTAAACCCTAATAATACTCAATGTTGTGATATAGACCGTCACTAAGAATCATATGAAGCAAATAATAACAATAAACCAACTCAAAGCATGCATATACATCAAACATTAAGACAAACTCTTTACAAATCACAATTAACCCATAATAATCATGCAAATAACATAAACGGTAAAAACTTTATATTAATCCATTCATCAAGTCTAGGTGGTTTATAAATTTAGCCAAGCATGTTTAAACGTGAAAACAATTCAAAGATGTCTAAACACAAATTCATCATAACAAGTTTCGTAAGAAAAGTCAAGAACAAAGAACTAGAAAACCCGATTAGATCTTCAAGTCTTGTTCCCCGAACTCGTATCGATGATTCCTATGCTTCAAGATCTCCAAAAGTGCTCCAAGAATGCTCAATAAGTCGCCCTAGAAGTCCCAAATTCGAATTAGGGTTCCTTTTCAAGTTTTAAGATGATTATATATATCTTTCCATAACAAACCCTTTAAATTTTCGCATAAATTGGCAGCTACGAGCTTCTGGCTGGGCGCCACCAACTGAAGGAATGGGTGGCGGGGTGCCACCTTGTTTTTTTTCTCATGTAACATCTCCAGTCTCTCGCCGGGTGCCACAGACTTGCTTAGTGGGTGATGGGGTGCCAGAGAGTGATTTTTCAGCTTTTTAACTCTATTTAAACTCCTCAATCTTTCCAACATGCTCCAAGGCTTGGCTTTTCAATATTTTAACTCGTTTTACTCGGTTTCTCGCATATTTAAACATCAAGACCTGCAAAACACGATTTTATCAATAGCATGCATATTATAACGAGAAACAAAACTAAATATAACGAAAACTATACAAACTGTACACGAATAAAAGATGTATTTTGCAATACATCATAGCTCGTTACCCTTGGGAGCCCCAGTACTCTTTTTCAAGAAGAAGGAAGACATATTCCGTATGTGTATCGACTACCGTCAGCTGAACAAAGTGACTATCAAGAACCGTTACCCACTCCCACACATTGACGACCTGTTCGACTAGTTACAAGGGTCAAGTTACTACTCCAAGATCGACCTCTGATCAGGCTACCACAGCTAAGAGTCCGTGACGAGGACATCTCTAAAACTGCATTCAGGACTCGTTATGGTCACTACGAGTTCCTTGTCATGCCTTTTGGAATGACGAACGCGCCCATAGTTTTCATGGACCTCATGAAACGAGTGTGTAAACCATATCTTGACAAGTTCGTGAGCACCATCTACGTCTTATTCTAGAGCTTTTACGCAACGAACAACTTTACGCCAAGTTTTTGAAATGTGACTTCTAGCTTCGAGAAGTTCACTTTCTTGGGCACGTAGTCAATAAAGATGGGATTCACGTCAATCCAGTTAAGATTGACTCCATCATGAACTGGCCTACACCGAAGACTCCAACAGAAATCCGTCAATTCTTGGGATTAACGGGATACTATCGTAGATTCATCAAGGGATTTTCGAAGATCGCTCAACCCCTCATGACTATTAACCAGAAGGGTAATGCTTACAAGTGGAACGATGTCAAGAGTCTGCATTTCAAAAGTTAATGGAGAAACTCTGTAGTGCTCCTATTCTTTCATTACCATAAGGTACCGCCGGCTTTGTTGTCTACTGCGATGTGTCTATTCAAGGGCTCGGTTGCGTGTTGATGCAACGCGAAAAAGTTATTTCATACGCTTCTCGACAACTCAATATCCATGAATGGAATTATACAACGTAGGATTTGGAACTCGGAGCAGTAGTCTTCGCACTCAAGATTTGTAGACATTACTTGTAAGGTACCATGTGCATGATTTACACCGATCACAACAGTCTCCAGCATATCTTAGACCAGAAAGAGCTGAACATGCGGTAACGCCGATGTGTCGAACACTTAAAGGACTACGAGTGCACGATCAAGTATCACCCAGGCAAGGCTAATATTGTAGCTGATGCCCTCAGCAGGAAAGAGACCAAACCTAAGCGTGTTCATGCCTTACAACTTACCATTCACTTGAACCTTCCTAAACAGATCCGAAGCGCTCAGGTTGAAGCACTGAAGGCGGGGAACCTTCTAGCTGAATCCATGCGGGGCATGGAAAAGCAGCCCGAGCTTAAAGACGATGACAATCACTACTTCATGAACCATATATGGGTTCCATAATGTGACAACTGTGTTCGGTAATCGATGTACGATATAAAACAATGATGATTTTTAATAAAACAATGTGCTTTGGTGTTATTATATGTGTTTTGGTGTTATTATATGTGTAATTGTGTTTAGTGATTTTACAATTTGATTCGATTCCAATTTCAAGCTCTAAATCGCTTTCTGGAAGGTTATACGCAAACTGGTGCTTAAACACAGTCAGTATAACGTGAAAAATACTCCGGAATAGTGAAATAGGCTTAACATACCTTAAATAACCTCCACATAACTTAGAAATAAGTTTTGAATGGTTTGGTGTGTCGAAATCAACTTTGTTCGATCGCAGGGACTATTTGTGTCAAACTGCGAAACTATGCCGATTTGTATAGTAACGAACATTCCAGAACTTGATCATAAGTTAAAAATACCCTAAATAACCTTTACATAGCTTAGAAATAGGCTTTGAGGGGTTCGGTATGCTAAAATAAACTTTATGCTCATTCAGGGACTAAAAGCGTCAAAAAGTGCATATGTTTGCATTTTCGCGCATAACTTACGTTCTGAATACATCCGGACATCCAAAAATCTATGTAAGCATTAAAATATTTTATTTTAGTGTTTGGCATGATAAAATTCCATTCGTCGCTTAATTTGGATCGTTTTTGCGTTCGTTACGACTTTCATCGTAATTAAGCGAATAACGCAACCGTACGACCAAACGAACCGAAATCCGAGATTTTTTTGAGCATATTTTAAGTTCCCTATACTTTAACTTTATTTTAGAGCCTCGAAATGGGGTTAACGGGGCTTAAAAGTGCCAAAAAATAAAGTTTTACAAGTGCAGGGAACATTTTTGAAATTTCTAGCAGATTCAATGAACCTAGTCCATTTTGAAGTGTGATGGTTTTCACCCATGGTTTTGCAAAACCATGGGCTGGTACTCAATGAACATAGTCCATATTAGGGGCTCCCATGGTTTTAGAAAACCATGGGCACACATGTAAGGTCCAGATCGAAGCTCAGTTTTCGAGGAACGATCTAAACGGTTCTAGAAATCCTATATATACCCCATCCATTTCACTTCAAAACTCATAATTTAAAATCTGATTTATGCTCTCTAAGTATAAGTATATGCTTCCTACCTGAGAGAAAAATCGGAATCAAATCTTGCGGGGACCTTCTGTAAGTGTTCTTTCATTCTTTTCATTCGTTTTAGCGTTAAAGTCAAACTGCGTTTGACTTTCTGCATTGACCAGTTTATGGTCAATGTGAAGTTCGTTTGAACTTCATAACGTGAGCGTAATCACGATGGTTATAGTCCCTAGTGACTATACCTACTGATTACCACGTTATCTAGGCTCAGTGACGAGTCGTAGTTTCGGCCAAAATTCGTATACTTGCGTATTTTGTAACCAAACTACTCTTAGGTATCAAAACCGTTTGTTTTGATACCAAACTTGTTTTCTAACGTAGGTAAGCATGTTTTAACATGCTTAGCTCGTCACTTTTAGTTTTGTGCTTGTCTATGGTCGTAAAGGTAAGCGATCTAAACAATCGCTTATACTTTCGAACCCGACCTGTTTGGTCGATCATTAGGATCCGACCCAAACACATTAGGTGACCATTGTGTATAGGGAATAACCTTCCAAGGTTATACCTTATGGTCGCTTCATTTAAGTAGTTTTATGATAGGTAGTTTATATGCCTTAGGTAAATTACCAAAAATGCCCTTTTAAGCCAAAATTCATTTTAAGCATATGTAACATAACCTTTGGTATCTAAACTGATTAGACAACAATATTAAACATGTTGAGGCATATTTTACTTATCATAGGACTAGTTAGGCGTTCCAAACGCGTTTCACGCGAACGACGCGTTAAAGTAGCATAACCTACCTTAATGGGTCGCGATGGGTCGAAAGCACTTAGGTTAGGTTTCATTTAAGATGTAGGCCTTGTTAAACCATATCACATGAGTTCCAATACTCATTTGTTTTACAAGACCTCATTCTGTCTGATCTTCCGATTTAGGCGTCTATTGTTTGACTAGTGATTCAATTACTAGGTGCTGCTTGATTTCTCTGGTTTACTCGAGTTTGTTGAAGTACTATTGATTGAGGATACCTTGCACTACATGTGAGTACATAGTTCCCCTATTTTACAACTTTCAATTGTTTTGGGGTGATTCATATGTACAAAATGTTTTCAAGGTTTAAACGTTGATTTCAAAAACGAATAGAACGTTTTATACTAAACTATTGACGATTTCGATAATGTGAACGAACTTGTTGGTTGTAGTTACATAATGAACGACATTCATTAGCATTGATCAAGCCGACCAGTATTAGGTTATGGTACCATAGGATCTGACAAATCCCGTTATTTCACTATACCCATGGTTATGTGTGGGTGTTGTGGGTAACGACTGAATCTGTAATTATTAACTTATCCTTTGGGGGTTTGTTAATATGAGAAGCGAGGAATGACGTAGTCGAGTCACGAAGGTTTGAATGTTATTAGCGAGACAACTATGTATAAGTTTTCACAATTAAAACAAGGTTGATTTAAACGATTTAAACGAGTAAACGATTTGGAAACAATGTTAAATGATTTGGGTAAACGATTGGTTTTTGGCTAGTGTTTAGATAACGGGACGGGTGTAATGTGGTGAAAACATGGTAGATACGCCGCTGGTACTTCTTATATATAAGTGTTTTCAACATATGACATACCGTGGTGTTATTTAGTTCACTTGGATAAACGATATTGAAACGATGTCACTCAACGATGTTTTCGAAATAATATACGAGTTTTATTAACGAGTTTTTTACGAGGTGTTTTACAAAATGGTTTTTCTAAAACAAAAGTGTTTTTGTGTTAAGAATCATGGTTACGAGATTTTATAAACGATAACCCATTTGGTTTGAGTTGGTTAATTATGTTGCAATACGCTTTTCAAAACGAGGTTTGTATTTTGACTCTTGAAGTCTAATAAAGTACTGTAACATGTAAACGAAGCCACGATTCCGATACTCTTATAAAACCTATGTACTCGCCAGCATTTCTTTGCTGACTTTGTTTTTACATATGTTTCAGGTGTTGTTGCTTGATTGACGTTCTAGGATGCATGCGTCACATTGGATCTGGAAGAGGCCTTAGTGACATAAAACGATGATAGTTGATATAAAACTTGTTTGTTATGTGTTAAAACAATGTTAATGCTTAATATTATCAATAAAATGAAACACTTTTTGTATCCATGGTTATGAAACGATAATTCTGTTACAACACTCCCCGACGTTTCCGCCACGCTTTGTTGTTTTACGTGGTCGGGGTGTGACAGAAGAGTTGGTATCAGAGCCAATGGTTATAGGGAATTAGGTTATTAGTAATGCTTTGACCTAGACTATAACTTTAGGACCCTAACACAAGTTTACTTGTGTTTAGATTTTAAAACAAAACCGTCACCTATCCTTAGGTGATAACCACAATAAGAACGCTAAGTTCGAATCCGCTTTTAAAACTAATCATCCATTCTAGGATGATTGATTACTAGGTTTTGAACCCTCTGTTGTAAGGTTTTGAACTCTCTGTTGTAAGGTTTTGAACCCTACCAGTTTAACTTATTTTTAGCTTAGTGCCTTCTGAGTTTTCAAAACCTCGTCTAAGTTTGGGTCTAAATAATGTGAACACGTGCAAACTGGAAGAGTGAGTGCCTGTACTCTGAGTTTTCTGTCTAAGGCTAGAGTGTTTGTACAAATCCACATAATCGGACCAGTCACTCTTACCTGGGAACTCTTGGGGTGAGTGTTCACTTATAGGCGACCATGTCTTCGTGATACATTATTTTTGACCTATTTACTTTGATTAGTCACCCTGTGTCGTTTGTTTGTTCGAAGTAACGAACAAATGATCGCCTTTCTGGTGTTTTGACGGTATTTTCAATACCTCTTTTGCTTTTCAACCTCACTCGTTTCTCTTGTGTCCTTGTTAGACAATGCCTCCTCGACGTGAAAGCACAATCTTTCACTATTGAAGAAATCGCAGCCTTGGTCTCTCAGCAAGTGGCTGCTGTGCTTCCAAGCGTTGTGACCCAAGTCCATGAGATATACAACAACAATAATGCACCGTGTAATTTCAAGAATTTCAATACTGCGAAGCCGCTTAAGTTTTCTGGGTCGCAAGGAGCAACTGCGCTACTGCAGTGGTTTGAGAGTATCAAGAACACATTCAGACATGTGCAGTGTCCGAATGCGCATAAGGTTGAATTTGCTTCGAGCGTGTTTGAGAAGCGAGCACTTACCTGGTGGAATGGTATTATGCACGACAGGGGTGCCAAAGTGGCATTGGCACAAACATGGGAAGAGCTTCGGGCTCTCATGATGAAGGAGTTTTGTCCCCGTCATGAAATTCGGTCTTTGGAGAGAGAGTTTGACGATTTAAAGCAAGATGGGGCTGAACACCGTGCGTACACGGATCGTTTTGAGGAACTCAGTCTATTGTGTCCCACCATGGTTACCCCTCTGGAGAAAGCAATCGAGAGATATATCGATGGTCTACCCGATTCTATTATGGAGATTGTGACCGGTGTTAATCCTACTACCTTTCGTCAAGCAATCGAGTTGTCTGCTACCCTGACTGAGACTCAAGTCAGGAAGGGTAAACTCACCCGCAAGGGTGATAAAAAGAAGGCGACTGATTCAGGGAAGGACAAGAAAAAGGGTAAGGGTAAGGAAGGTGAGACGTCGAAGAAATCGAGGAAGCGAAAGGGTGCTCAGAATTTTGCTGTTACAGCACAGACTGCTCAGAACCCGCAGAACCCACCGGCTCAGCCACCTGCAAAGAAAGCGTATGCTGGTACCGCACCTCATTATGCTCGTTGCAACGGTCATCACGTTGCACAACCGGCTTGCAAGCAATGCACGACGTGTGGTAAACTTGGGCATTTGGCAAATACTTGTCGTTTGGGACAGAATCAGGTTGCTCAGGTTCCAGCTCTGGGTCAGGGGAATGTTGTGAGATTCCCACCGGGTTCATGTTTTAATTGTGGAGAGTATGGTCACTTCCGCAACAACTGTCCGAGACTGGTGAATGCAAACGCGAATGCTAACGCGAACCCGAATGCGAACATCAACGTTAATGTGAATCCCGCTCATGGGCGAGCGTACAATTTGAATGCAATCGAAGCGAGGGCTGACAACGAGGTTGTCAACGTTACGTTTCTTGTTAACAATCAACTTGCATCTATTCTTTTTTATTCTGGTGCCGATAGAAGTTTTGTTTCATTATCTTTTGAGCCTTTGCTTGCGATACCTAGAACTAAACTGAGGAAACCCTTATTTGTCGAGGTTGCTACTGGTAAACCTCTGGTTCTCGATTCTGTTATTCGTGATTGTCAGTTGAACCTTGATAACCATCTTTTTCCTATTGACCTCACGCCGATTCAACTTGGGAGTTTCGATATTATCATTGGAATGGATTGGTTAACCAAACACCACGCTGAGATGGTTTGTTTTGATAAGATTGTTCGTATTCCTTTGTCTTCTGGTGATGTTCTGGAAATTCGTGGAGAGAAGCCATGTGGTTGTTTGAAGCTTATGTCGTGTATGGAAGCCCAAAGTTATTTGCGAAAAGGATATGTTGCTTTTCTGGCACATGTCACCGAGGAGAAAGACAAGAGCAAGAGTATACAGGATATCCCGATTGTGCGGGATTATCCAGAGGTGTTTCCTGATGAACTGCCTGGTTTGCCTCCAGTTCGTCAAGTCGAGTTTCATATTGACCTTATACCCAATGCCAACCCGATTGCAAAAGCACCTTATCGTCTTGCACTTTCGGAGATGCAAGAGTTATCGAAACAGCTTCAAGAGTTATCTGATAAAGGATTCATCCGCCGAGCTTTTCACCTTGGGGAGCTCCTGTCCTCTTCGTGAAAAAGAATGACGGATCTTTTCGAATGTGTATCGATTATCGTGAGCTTAATAAGCTCACCATCAAGAATCGATATCCCATACCTCGAATTGATGATCTCTTCGACCAGCTGCAGGGTGCTTCATGCTTTTCCAAGATCGACCTGCATTCTGGGTATCATCAACTTAGTGTTCTCGAAGAAGATATTTCCAAAACTGCTTTTCGCACAAGATATGGGCATTACGAGTTCACAGTCATGCCTTTTGGTCTGACGAATGCTCCAGCTATCTTTATGGACTTAATGAATAGGGTCTGCAAACCATATTTGGACAAGTTCATTATTGTGTTCATCGACGATATTCTCATTTATTCAAAATCTCGAGCCGAGCACGAGCAACACCTTCGCTTAACATTGGAACTCCTGAAGAAGGAACAACTTTTTGCTAAATTCTCCAAGTGTGAATTCTGGCTTAAAGAAGTTCAATTCTTGGGTCATATAGTCAATGAGCAGGGTATTCATGTGGATCCATCCAAGATTGCTGCTATTAAGGACTGGAATACACCGACGACGCCTACAGAGGTTCGATCTTTTCTTGGTCTTGCTGGTTATTATCGTCGATTCATTTCAAATTTCTCAAAGATTGCGGTTCCACTCACTGCTTTGACTCAGAAAAATAAGCCTTTTGAGTGGGGACCCAAGCAAGAAGAAGCGTTCCAAACGCTGAAGAAGAAGTTATGTAATGCTCCTGTTCTATCTCTGCCCGAGGGAAGCGATGATTTCGTTGTCTATTGCGATGCGTCCAACTTAGGCCTATGTTGCGTCCTTATGCAACGAGGTAAAGTTATTGCATATGCATCTAGGCAGCTGAAAGTTCACGAGAAGAACTACACGACTCATGATCTTGAGTTAGGAGCTGTGGTTTTCGCGCTTAAAATCTGGAGACACTACCTCTATGGAACGAAGTGTGTGGTTTTCACAGACCACAAAAGTCTCCAGCACATTCTTAATCAGAAAGAGCTGAACATGAGGCAACGACATTGGGTTGAACTCTTAAACGATTATGACTGCGAGATTCGCTACCACCCTGGTAAGGCGAATGTTGTAGCCGATGCGCTTAGTCGAAAGGAGCGACTCAAGCTTCATTCTGTTCGAGCACTATCTGATCTTCAAACTCGTGTCCTTCAAGCTCAGCAATTTTTTGTTTCACAAAATTTGATAGGTAATGAATTGCCACGTCAACTTGAGCTTAAGCTCGAAGCGAAAGACGATGGTTTGCTCTATTTTAAGGATCGATTGTGGATTCTGAAACAAGACGATCTTCGCATAGTAGTGATGGGTGAATCTTATAAGTCTCAATATTCTGTCCATCCTGGTGCTGATAAAATGTACAAGGACCTTCGTACTATGATCTGGTGGCCTGGTATGAAGAAAGATGTTGCCTTGTGTGTATCGAAATGCCTAACTTGTCTCAAAGTCAAGGCCGAACATCAACGACCTTCTGGTTTACTTGTACAACCAGAGATACCGGTTTGGAAGTGGGAGAACATTGCAATGGATCTCATCACTAAGCTACCGCGTACGTTTAAAGTTCATGATGCTATTTGGGTTGTTGTCGATCGTTTAACGAAATCTGCTCACTTCTTACCAATCCGTGAGGATTTCTCTGCTGAAAAGCTTGCCAGGATCTATGTAGACGAGATTGTATCATGACATGGTGTTCCTTTAGATATCATTTCCGAACGTGATGCTTGATTTTCATCTCATTTCTGGAAGGCCATACAATCTGCCTTGGGAACCCAACTTTGGAGGATATGCTTAGAGCATGCGTGATAGACTTTGGTGGTAATTGGGATTCTCATCTACCGCTGATCGAGTTCTCTTACAACAATAGTTATCATACTAGCATTAATATGGCACCATTCGAAGCTCTCTACGGTCGAAAATGTCGTTCACCTGTCTGTTGGAACGAGACCAGTGAAGCTCAGCTTACTGGACCTGAGCTCGTTCTGGAAACAACTGACAAAATCAAGAAAATCCGCGATAATCTTGTGATAGCTTGAAACCGTCAAAAGAGATATGCGGATTTGGGACGCAAGCCCTTAGAATTTCAAGTCGGAGATCGTGTCCTACTCAAGGTTTCACCTTGGAAGGGAGTCATGATATTTGGAAATAAAGGAAAACTTGCACCTCGATATGTGGGACCATTTAAGATTGTGGAAAGAATTGGAAAGGTTACCTATCATCTAGAGCTACCTCCAGAGCTTGGAAATATTCACCCGAATTTTCACGTGTCCAATCTGCGAAAATGTTTAGTTGACGCTGATCTACACATTCCTCTCGACGAGATTCGTATCGATGAAACGATGCACTTTGTCGAGAAACCTGTGGAGATAGTGGAACGTACATACAAACAGTTGAAGAACAAACGGATTCATTTGGTTAAAGTTCGCTGGGAATCCAAACGTGGCCTAGAGTTTACTTGGGAACGTGAGGACCAGATGAAGACGAAATATCCGCATTTGTTTTCACAAACTTCCTCTAGTTAAAATTTCGGGACGAAATTTCCTGAAGTAGGGGAGACTGTGACAACTGTGTTCGGTAATTGATGTACGATATAAAACAATGAAGATTTTTAATAAAACAATGTGCTTTGGTGTTATTATATGTGTTTTGGTGTTATTATATGTGTAATTGTGTTTAGTGATTTTACAATTTGATTCGATTCCAATTTCAAGCTCTAAATCGCTTTCTAGAAGGTTATGCGCAAACTGGTGCTTAAACGCAGTCAGTATAACGCGACAAACACTCCGGAATAGTGACATAGGCTTAACATACCTTAAATAACCTCCACATAACTTAGAAATAAGTTTTGAATGGTTTGGTGTGTCGAAATCAACTTTGTTCGATCGCAGGGACTATTTGTGTCAAACTGCAAAACTATGCCGATTTGAATAATAACGAACATTCCAGAACTTGATCATAAGTTAAACATACCCTAAATAACCTTTACATAGCTTAGAAATAGGCTTTGAGGGGTTCGGTATGCTAAAATAAACTTTATGCTCATTCAGGGACTAAAAGCGTCAAAAAGTGCATAAGTTTGCATTTTCGCGCATAACTTACGTTCTGAATACATCCGGACAACCAAAAATTTATGTAAGCATTAAAATATTTTATTTTAGTATTTGGCATGCTAAAATTCCATTCGTCGCTTAATTTGGATCGTTTTTGCGTTCGTTACGACTACCATCGTAATTAAGTGAATAACGCAACCGTACGACCAAATGAACCGACATCCGAGATGTTTTTGAGCATATTTTAAGTTCCCTATACTTTAACTTTATTTTAGAGCCTTGAAATGGGGTTAACTGGGCTTAAAGTTGCCAAAAAAATCAAGTTTTACAAGTGTAGGGACCATTTTTGAAATTTCCGGCAGATTCAATGAACCTAGTCCATTTTGAAGTGTGATGGTTTTCACCCATGGTTTTGCAAAACCATGGGCTGGTATTCAATGAACATAGTCCATATTAGGGGCTTCCATGGTTTTAGAAAACCATGGGCACACATGTAAGGTCCAGATCGAAGCTCAGTTTTCGAGGAACGATCTTAACGGTTCTAGAAATCCTATATATACCCCATCCATTTCACTTCAAAACCCACAATTTGAAATCTGATTTATGCTCTCTAAGTGGAAGTGTATGCTTCCTACCTGAGAGAAAAATCGGAATCAAATCTTGCGGGGACGTTCTGTAAGTGTTCTTTCGTTCTTTTCATTCGTTTTAGCGTTAAAGTCAAACTGCGTTTGACTTTCTGCATTGACCAGTTTATGGTCAATGTGAAGTTCGTTTGAACTTCATAACGTGAGCGTAATCACGATGGTTATAGTCCCTAGTGACTATACCTACTAATTACCACGTTATCTAGGCTCAGTGACGAGTCGTAGTTTCGGCCAAAATGCGTATTCTTGCGTATTTTGTAACCAAACTACTTAGGTATCAAAAAAATTTGTTTTGATACCAAACTTGTTTTCTAACTTAGTTAAGCATGTTTTAACATGCATAGCTCGTCACTTTTAGTTTTGTGCTTGTCTAGGGTCGTAAAGGTAAGCGATCTAAACAATCGCTTATACTTTCGAACCCGACCCGTTTGGTCGATCTTTAGGATCCGACCCAAACACATTAGGTGACCATAGTATATATGGAATAACCTTCCAAGGTTATACCTTATGGTCGCTTCGTTTAAGTAGTTTTATGATAGGTAGTTTATATGCCTTAGGTAAATTACCAAAAATGCCCTTTTAAGCCAAAATTCATTTTAAGCATATGTAACATAACCTTTGGTATCTAAACTGATTAGACAGCAATATTAAACATGTTGAGGCATATTTTACTTATCATAGGACTAGTTAGGCGTTCCGAACGCGTTTCACGCGAACGACGCGTTAAAGTAGCATAAGCTACCTTAATGGGTCGCGATGGGTCGAAAGCACTTAGGTTAGGTTTCATTTAGGTTGTAGGCCTTGTTAAACCATATCACATGAGTTCCAACACTCATTTGTTTTACAAGACCTCATTCTGTCCGATCTTCCGATTCAGGCGTCTATTGTTTGACTAGTGATTCAATTACTAGGTGCTGCTTGATTTCTCTGGTTTACTCGAGTTTGTTGAAGTACTATTGATTGAGGATACCTTGCACTACATGTGAGTACATAGTTCCCCTATTTTACAACTTTCAATTGTTTTGGGGTGATTCATATGTACAAAATGTTTTCAAGGTTTAAACGATGATTTCAAAAACGAATAGAACGATTTATACTAAACTATTAACGATTTCGATAATGTGAACGAACTTGTTGGTTGAAGTTACATAACGAACGACATTCATTAGCATTGATCAAGCCGACCGGTATTAGGTTATGGTACCATAGGATCTGACAAATCCCGTTATTTCACTATACCCATGGTTATGTGTGGGTGTTGTGGGTAACGACTGAATCTGTAATTATTAAATTATCCTTTGGGGGTTTGTTAATACGAGAAGCGAGGAATGAGGTAGTTGAGTCATGAAGGTTTGAATGTTATTAGCGAGACGACTATGTATAAGTTTTCACAATTAAAACGAGGATGATTTAAACGATTTAAACGAGTAAACGATTTGGAAACGATTTGGGAATGATGTTAAACGATTTGGGTAAACGATTGGTTTTTGGCTAGTGTTTAGATAACGGGACAGGTGTAATGTGGTGAAAACATGGTAGATACGCCGCTGGTACTTCTTATATATAAGTGTTTTCAACATATTACATACTGTGGCGTTATTTAGTTTACTTGGATAAACGATATTGAAATGATGTCACTCAACGATGTTTTCGAAATACGATACGATTTTTATTAACTAGTTTTTACGAGATGTTTTACAAAATGATTTTTCTAAAACAAAAGTGTTTTTGGGTTAAGAATCATGGCTACGAGATTTTATAAACGATAACCCATTTGGTTTGAGTTGGTTAATTATGTTGCAATACGCTTTTCAAAACGAGGTTTGTATTTTGACTCTTGAAGTCTAATAAAGTACTGCAACATGTAAACGAAGCCACAATTCCGATACTCTTATAAAACCTATGTACTCGCCAGCATTTCTTTACTGACTTTGTTTTTACATATGTTTCAGGTGTTGTTGCTTGATTGACGTTCTAGGATGCATGCGTCACATAGGATCTGGAAGAGGCCTTAGTGACATAAAACGATGATAGTTGATATAAAACTTGTTTGTTATGTGTTAAAACAATGTTAATGCTTAATATTATCAATAAAACGAAACACTTTTTGTATCCATGGTAATGAAACGATAATTCTGTTACAACACTCCCCGACGTTTCCGCAACGCTTTGTTGTTTTACGTGGTCGGGGTGTGACACATAATACAGAAATCTTTGAGATCCTGTGACGGACGAAGCACACAAGTCTCGCCATTCTATACATCCTGGTTCAGACAAAATGTATCACGATCTTAAGACCCAGTATTGGTGGCCTAACATGAAAGCTATTATTGCTAAGTACGTAAGCAAATGCTTGACTTGCGCTAGAGTCAAGATCGAATACCAGAAGCCATCGGGATTACTGCAACAACCAGAATTGCCAACCTGGAAATGGGAACAGATTTCCATGGACTTCGTTACTGGCTTACCAAGGTCGCAAAGTGAAGACCATTTAACCAAGTCTGCTCACTTCCTCGCAATTAAAGAAACTGACAAATTTTCAAAACTTGTAGCCATCTACTTGAAGGAAGTAGTTGCCAGGCACGGAGTGCCATCATCCATTATCTCTGATCGTGATCCTCGTTTCACCTCTGAATTGTGGCAGGCTATGCACAAATCCTTTGGCTCACAGTTAGATATGAGCACTTCTTATCACCCACAAATGGATGGTCAGACCGAACGCACCATCCAAACACATGAAGACACGGTGAGAGCATGTGTTATTGAATTTGGAAACGTGTGGGAACGACACCTACCTTTGGTAGAATTCTCGTATAACAACAACTACCACACTAGCATTCATGCAGCACCATTCGAGGCATTGTACGGTCGTAAATGCTAGTCACCTTTGCGCTGGGCGGAAGTTGGCGAAAGCCAAATTACCAGCCCACAGCTTGTACTTGATACTACGGATAAGATTACCCTGATAAGACAACGCATGGCGGCAGCTCGTGACCATCAGAAAAGCTATGCTGATAAGCGTAGGAAACCTTTAGAATTCCAGGTCAGGGACCGGGTTCTACTAAAAGTTTCACCTTGGAAGGGTGTGGTACGTTTTGGAAAAAGGGGCAAGCTTAATCCGCGATACGTTGGACCTTTCGAAATTACCAAGAGGATCGGTAAGGTAGCTTACTGTAGGATCGTGTTATGACCCAAATGAGTCGTTTAGAGGAGTTTTAATCTGTTTCAGAGGCGGAAACTAAGAAACAGACTTCGAAACAGCTTGCAAATCACTTTAAACGGCTTTCTGATTGATATAACACTGATTACATGCAGAAAACAAACCGGCAGCACCTCGGTATCAAATTCCACAATCGTTACAATTGATTCGCTTGAACTGCCTATTTATAAGCATGGGGTTTCGCTTGAAAGTGACAAGGTGCATTTCAAGTGGAATCATAACTTGCTGATTTCGCTTGAAAATGTCACAAGTCATTTCAAGCGGAATCTGCTCTTTCAAGCGGAATCACACTAAATAACATATAAAACTGCTATTTTCTCGAACACCGTGCCCTGATCTAACATATCTAGTGACAAGACTCGATACAAGACGAAGTCGACAGACGCATGCACCAACAGACTCCCCCTCGAAAGTTGACGAGTCTTCAGTGTCGAGTCTTCAACGTCTTCAGTCTTTATCAGACTGAACCTGAACGCATCCTCAAACTTTATCTCTTTCTTTTCTTCTGCATCAACAGACTATCTTCAAAACATACTTTCCTCGGATGTCTTCAGACTCCCCCTTTCGATATGTTGGGATTGCAGTCTGGCTTTTGAAACCATATTCTCCTCAGGTATCGGAACCTGGCACTCTATCTTCAGGTTCAGGATCAAAAACCTGGCTACACCTGCACATTCTCTACCCAAAAGTAAATTTCACAAATTTAACATTTGACAAAATGTATATGTATAAACTCCCTCTCAATATAAACTAGAAAGATTTATCAATAATAGAAACTTCAGATGACCACTTGTATTGAATAAAAATCAAAAACTTTTTTCATTTGAACACACACTCCCCGTCACCACATGCTCATCATGTTTAGCACTTGGAATTTTGAAAATCAGCTCTCCAACATCAGTTGTCGAAAATCATTTTGGAATTATCAAAAATTTATGCTAAAACATACTAAAATCTTTTTGGATTTTTGAATAAAAAAAATTCAGTAAAGAAATAATTACAAACAATATTTTTTGTGAGTTTGTGTAAGAGGATCATATCAGTTTATGACAAGTCACAAGTACCGTTGAGCTTAGTTACACATTAAGAATTAAACAATTCACTTAGATTGCCAATATACTGATCCACTTAAATTCTCACACAAATTTCAACTGATTCAGGATATGAATTAGGTGTATTAAGGACTTAAACTCATTCATGTGTCCCACCTCTTGAATATACTCCCGTAACCAGATCCCAATATTCAGTCTTACATGTGAGTATACCACAGATGATATCTGTCAGGTGTTAAATTGCGAAACCTTGGGAGCTCAGGTCAGAACTTCCGTTCAGCAGAGAGATGACGGCTCGACTTTTGGTGGGTCCCCTTTAGAGGATCTTTTTTACAACAGCAATGATTATCAATTTTATTGTCTCATCATTTTTGCTGAGGGCGGCGCTATATTTCAAGCAAGCAGAAAGTATTCTCCGGGGACTAGGCCATTGCTTCCGCAAAATCAGAAGTCCCGGGATAATACCCTAGATATCACTAAGCATAAAGACCTAGTATCTCAGAAAGAGGGACCTTTCAAACGAGATTTCAGGGGTTACCTATATATCCAAGTAGTGTTTCCCACGAAATAAGCAAGTTTGAATTTAAGTTTATATCCCGAAAAAGCTTACTAAATGTGTAAAAACCTATCGACATATCATCAGTGAGATTGTTTAACGTTATTTAATCAGTACATTTCCTTTGAGTTTCTTAGAAACTTCCTGTTTTGTCTTTGATGCTTGAGAGCAATTCCAAGCAATGTGACCAGCTTCATTGCATTTGTAACAGGTTCTTGTTTCCTTTCTTTGATTAGCTCCATTCTTCATATTCTCCTGCTTTCTGACAAGGAAATCTTTGTTTGATTGCTTCCAGAATGAGCTTTTTGATTCCTATTCACAGCTTGTTCCTGAAACAAATTTCATTTTTGATTTAAAATCTTGAACATATTTTTCATTTTTATAATTTTCTGGTGGAATAAACCCTAATCCTTTCTTTTTGAAATTACCGTTATGGTTTGGTTTCTTTTGAAAACCAGAACCAGAACCAGAACCAGAACCGTAACCTTTTTTCTTGTTTAAACGTTGTTGAACTCTTGAAGTGTATTTTTTAGGTTTTTCAGTAAGATTTACATCTTTTATTTCAAAAATATTGATTTCTGTCATTTTAAAAACCTTTTTGATCTTTTCAACTTGAACACTTCTTATTGAAAATTCCTCATCAGAATATAATTTGTCTGAATCCTTCAAAGTATATGCCACTTTGACTGATTCGTCATTCAAATTAGATTTTGATAACAAGAATTCTTTATTGTAAACCCGTTTAACCGACGTCTTTGAACTGTTGACCGACGAACTCGAACTTTTGACGGACGAACTTGAACACCCAGACTCGGACTTTGACCCAGACTTTAACTCCGACTCCTCATCTGTATCCAACACCTGATCGACTACCTTTTTTATTAACTCGGACTCATGATCAGTGTTAGACGATGTAAAAATGACTTCAATGTTTTCTGGTAATTCATTGGTTACATCGGACTTTAACTTTATATTGACTGCCTTTTCGACTTGTTCCTCATTCGGTTTTCTAGGCGAATATCTTTCCCAAATCGAAGGCGGACACTTGTTATAACTAACACTCTGTTTCTTACCAGTATCCTTCTTCTTTGGCTTCTCATCATCTTTAAAAGCTTCAAAACCTACAACAGTCGGATAAATTCGATCAATGAGATAATCAGAACTAGAATAAATCTGTAATAAACGTCTGATCCTCTCATTCTCAATCTTTTCAGTTTCCAACTCCCGCTGCAGCTTTGCACATTCTTCAATGTAATGATTTATTGCCTTCTGCTTTGTCATCATCACAGAATTCATCATGGTTAATGCGTCTTTTCTTTCTGAGTTAGTCTTTTGTAGACCAGTGACTGTCTTGTTTAGCACATCATACGACTCTTTCACATAATTGAGATTGAACAGTAATTGTTCTTTCATCTTTTCAAGCTCAATCAGCTTCACATCCTTTTCTGCACATTGCTTGCAAGATTCCAAACACTTCAAGCAAGGTTTGATGGTTTCCACAATCTTTTCAACTTCAATGAATTTCTCAACCTCAATCACCGGTTCAGTCTCAATCACCTTTTCAACTTTAACTTCTTCTTTTTGAACAGTCTCTTCTTTTTTAGCAACACTTTCATTCTTCATTTTCTTTTGTTCTTTTGCTGCTCGTCTCTCCTTCAGCTTCTTCAAGCGATCTGCAAAATAGAATTGAAAACTTTCAGGAGATTGATGAGTTTTAGCAATATTAATATGTCTTTCTTCGTCATCATCACCACTATCATTTGTTGGTGATTGATCAAAATCTATCGCTTTTTCAGAACTATCATCTGAAGAACCAGAATCAGATGGTGTTTGATCAAGGCCTAATTTCTTTTCAGAACTATCATCTGAAGAACCAGAATCAGATGATGTTTGATCAACAACAGTCACTTCTTCAAATCTTTCATCAGATGAAACAGACTCTTGTTCTTGATTCTTCACATGAACACCAATCGCTTTCATCCAATTGGTAAACAAATCAGGTTCTTGAACTATCTTTGCCATGAAAGCTTTAAAATTCCCATTCTCATCGGCAAACATATCCCAGCTGAATCCTTCAGGTAACTTTTCATCATCTTGGTTTATTAAACATGCTTTACTATCAGCTGATATGTATTTGTTCCAATTGAAACCTAGAGCCATTTTTTCATCATCTTGATCAATGATACCAGAATAAGCTTTCTTATTTGCATATTCGATCATTTTCCCATGAGCAGTTTGTGTTTCTTTTTGTTGATATGGTTGATGAGCAACTTGTTGATATATGGCTTTCCGATAGTAGTCATCTTTTCCAAATGGATTCTTTGCTCCACTAGCTTCTTGATTTTTGCACTCTCTTTTAAAATGACCTTTCTCTCTGCATTGAAAACAAGTAACTTTAGATTTATCAAAACCCAAAGTAGACACATATGCATCGAGAAAATCATTTCTCCCTATGATCATTTTAAACTTTTCTGCTCTCCTCAAAACACTAGCTAGACACCATTTGATATCCATGAGCTCCATTTCTTCAGCGTCTATTTGATCGTAATCCTCTTTTGTCAGCATAGGATTTCCGATCCTCCCAGCAACCAATCCTTCATAAGATTGTAGCACCGTTGCAAGTAACGCCATGCGATCTTTTGCAATTTCTTCAGAAAAACTTTGACCATCTGGAAGATTCAATGCAATGTTGCACTGTATCACACAACCATTTCCACTTTTTGAACTTTGAGAATGAAAGCTTGAATTTGAACTCTTCGGATTGACACTCGGATATGAAGAGAATCCACTGCTGCTATTAGGACCTTGTTCAACATTTTCTGATGTGTTTCCGGCACTAAAAGCAGTTTGAATTTTCAGAATCTTTTCAACTCTTGAACATTGCCTTTGTAGTACATTTTCACATCTTGTTTACCACTCGGATTACTCATCCTCGCAATCTTCTGTTGTTCAAGATCTTGACCCTCAATCTTCTCGATGAACTGAGAGATCGTCAAATCATCATAAACTCCAGTATTCTTTAAGATCATCAAAAATGTACCACATTCTTTTTGAGGTAAAGCATCAGCTAATTTGTCAACCCATTCCTCTCGATCTTTGGTTATGCTTAACAACGACATAGAACGCACTAAATGGCAATATCTTTCAATTAGTTTCTTTGTATCTTCACTTGGCAAACTTGTGAATAGATCAAATTCTTTCTTAAGTAATGGCTTTTTACTTTTGATCATATTTTCATTTCCCTCAAACTTGATTTTAAGAGCATCCCAAATTGATTTTGAAGTTTTGTCATGTTGGAGCAATACAAATATGTCTTCTTTAATAGCTTGCTGAAGCAGACTAATCATCAATTTTTCAGCTCTGTACATATCTCGTTCTTTGTCAGTGAATTCAGAAATTTCTTTTTCAACTTGCAGATCAGTACGTGGTAGCACATATCTCTTCAAAATACACTCCCAAGATCTCAAATGATTGGCTTGAACCCAGTTTTCAAACCGATCTTTCCAACCGTAATACTCCTCAATGCTCATTAGTTTCGGGGGTTTTTGCGTAGTTCCGGTCTCGTTTTCCAAGTTCATCTTTTGAGCAATAGTAGCCGGAGTAGTCGGAGATGTTGCAAACGCGTTGTAAAATTCTTCACTCATGATTCCGTAAACTTTTTCTCAAACACAGTCACTTTCAAGCGGAATAAGGTTTCAAGCGAGATCTCTTTCAAGCAAGATACCACCTTCAAGCGAGATTACCTGTACACACCTTCAAGCGAAATCAAAAGTTTCAAGCGGAATAACAGATTTTCAAGTGGAATAACAGATTTTCAAGCGGAATAAGGTATTTCGCTTGAAATTGCAACAACTTTTCAAGCGGATTCAATAGACTCGTTCAAGCGGAATTAAGACTTTGTCCATTTTTATCATGTTTTAAGCTGAATTTTGGTCTGATATTCTCAAGGGTTTGCTAAAACACTTGTAGGATCGTGTTGTGAAAAATTTAAGCCATTTTAACAGTGAAAAGTTGTTCAATTGATAAAAGAAGGTGTAGAAGTAAGAAAGTGAGATGAAATCAAGCTGAAAACTGCAGAAATCCTCCTCCTGAGCTCTGATACCAAATGTAGGATCGTGTTGTGACCCAAATGAGTCGTTCAGAGGAGTTTTAATCTGTTTCAGAGACGAAAACTAAGAAACAGACTTCAAAACAACTTGCAAATCACTTTAAACAACTTTCTGATTGATATAACACTGATTACATGCAGAAAACAAACCGGCAGCACCTCGGTATCAAATTCCACAATCGTTACAACTGATTCGTTTGAACTGCCTATTTATAAGCATGGGGTTTCGCTTGAAAGTGACAAGGTGCATGTTAAGCGGAATCATAACTTGCGGATTTCGCTTGGAAATGTCACAAGTCATTTCAAGCGGAATCTGCTCTTTCAAGCGGAATCACACTAAATAACATATAAAACTGCTATTTTCTCGAACACCCTGCCCTGATCTAACATATCTAGTGACAAGACTCGATACAAGACGAAGTCGACAGACGCATGCACCAACACTTACAAACTAAACTTGCCTGAAGAACTGAGTGAGGTACATAACGTCTTCCACGTGTCTAATCTGAAGAAGTGTATGTCAGATGAAACACTTTTTCCTTTTAAGGAACTCACTATTGACGGCCAACTACGCTTCTTTGAGGAACCGGTTGAGATCATGGATCGAGAGACCAAGACCCTCAAGCGTAGCAAGATACCTATTGTACAAGTTCATTGGAACTCGTGATGTGGCCCAGAGTTTACCTGGGAATGGGAAGACCAGATGTTGCACAGGTATCCCCAGTTGTTTGAAAACAATACTTCCAGCACTAAGACTACAATTGAATTTCGGGACGAAATTTCGAACTAACAAGGGGATGATGTGACACCCCGTGAAAACATTCTTTACATCATACTAGCTTGTCAGTGGCTGCGCTCTACCTTTCAGGATGAAAGGTCTTAAAACTTGGGGATAATGTGACACTTCGGGTTTTCCCGTATAACTTCATTGTATGTTATAGTCATGTGAAACTATTTAATGAAAACCTATGTTATAATTGTCGCGTGTTATGTGCAACGTGTGAATCATATGTGTAGGATCGTTTGCACGACCAAATGAGTCGTTCAGAAGAGATCTCGTCAAATACGAAAGGCGGAAACAGACGTATCGGAGTTATTTCAGCTGAATTACACTAAGATTCACTTTAATTGTCTCTTGTATTGATATCATATAGTTTTACAATGCTGGAGACACTTCGGCAGAGCTTCGCTACCGGAATCGAAACATTACAAATGAATTGGACAAGGCACATATATATAGGCATCTCATTCCACATGAAATGACTCACACGAAATAGCCAGTCCCATTTCATAAGAAATGGACATCTCCATTTCGTGCGAAATGATTTTTCCATTTCGTGCGAAATGGATCACACCTATACATGTCTCGTTTTTCTCGTAAATCGTGCCCTGATCTATCTAATCTAATATAAGACTCGATACAAGACGAAGTCGACAGACATATGCACCAACAGACTCCCCCTTGGATGTTGACGAAGTCTTTGGTGTCGAGTCTTTGGTATATCACATCTTCAGTCTTTATCAGTCTTCTTGCTTTCTTCAAAGTATTCTCCATTGTAAGCATCCTCAATCAATCTCTTTCTCTTTCTCTTCCAGAATCACAACCTGGATCTATACACCTCTTGATCAGGTCTCTTGATTCCTTAAATTCATCAACATTAGCAGCTGGCGTAGACGGCAGGATTCGAACCTGGCTCTAAAGCAATTCCAGAATCGGTATCTGGCTCTTACCTCTTTAGACTCCCTCTTTCGACAAGCTGGTATCGCAGTCTGGAATTCTCTCTCTACAGACTTTGGATCAGAAACCTGGCCCTACAACTTTCACAGGTTCTAAGATTATAACCTGGCTTTCTATAGTAACCAGAATCAGGAACCTGGATTTAGTCTGCATACGCTCATACGGAGAATCCTCAGGTATCGGAACCTGGCTAACCTGCACATCCTCTACCTCAAAATAAATTTCACAAATTTAAAACTTTGACAAATTTATAATTGATGCGTGTGTGGTGTGTATATAAGTTTAAGAATATTTTAAGCCCTTTTTACACATTAGTCAAGTGTTAAATTTATAAAACACGATATTTTACTAACACCAAACACACATATGGGCAAGTGCACCCATTGTGAGTGTAGTATAGTGTTGGCAAGATACCGAGGTCGTCCAAGGACACAAGAGCTTTTAATACCGGGTTATCCTCAACGTCTAATCAAATCAAAAAGTTAGAAAAAGGTTTTAAACTAGAAAAATAAAAACTAACTAAAATGATGAAAAATAAAAGTAAAAACAGATAGACAAGATGAATCACTTGGTTCCGACTCGTGTTTAGTGTAACCTTTGATTATTTCCGCACTTTTGCACTTTTTAAGAGATTATCTTAGTTATTGTAGTAGACCCCTCTTTTGAAGGTGACGTTACCCTCAACCCAGTAGTTTGAGTCAGCAAGGATACAATCCTAAAGGGTCGGATTATTGAAAGATAATTAATTATGTTATTAATGCATATTATTATAGGCCCCTCTTTCGGAGGTGACGTTACCCTCGGCTAAGTAGTCTGAGTCAGCATGGATATAGTCCTAAATAGCCGGATTAAAGTATTAATAGTAGCTTACATATGAGGGAATCAAAGAGTTTGGACCCCCGCCATCCAATACCGGTGGGTAATGAAGGAGGTCCTACTAAATTTGACCCAGGTCTTTGCAGGATCTATACACTGAACAAGGCAAGACTCTTACCAAACTCTAACAACTCTCATCAAAAGTTATATTTATTTAATTAATTTGGCCAATAGAAAACCCTAATTGAGAAACCCAAGTGATTCTGAACAAACCCTAAAATTCTCAGAATTTTCAGAATCAGGATTAGGGCCCCTAAAACTCAGGGGGGGGATAAACCCTATATTACGATTATCCTAAAAATCTCGTTGTCAAAAATAGAATTTACAAAACAGTCGAGTCAGCAGAGCTAGTCCCAACCGTGGCTACCCTATAACCTATTTTCAACCCTTACGCACCGTAACAATTTTAGTCTTACGGTCCGTAAGCACCCTTACGCACCGTAACAAATTTAGGCTTATGGTCCGTAAGCAAAGTGAAATTTTAACTATAAATAGCAGACATTGGCAATCGAATTTTGGTGTTCAAACGACGTAAAACTTCTCTGCATGTACTGAGATACGTTCTGTTTACACAAATTAACACACACGGTTCACTAATCGACGCCGCAATCAGGGTAATAACTCGATCGCTGATACGATTCAATGTCCGATCGATTAAACTATCCAATGGATGTTTAAGTGCTGCCCACATTAGGGTTTATGCTTTGTCATTCGTCGTTAAATCGATGGATGTTTAAGTATCGCACTTTGTCATTCGTTGTGAAGGTTTTAATCTCGTGAGTTATCGTAAATGCTGTATTAAGTTACTAACCAAATTGTGTGCCTGTTATTAAACTAGGTTATCAAGGCTAATCAGTAGAATAAGCTCTGTTAAATATGCAATGTGAGTCATTCTCTTTTTATCAAACTACTTTACAAAAGCATGTTTTATAATTACAGTGATTAAGTATATGTAGTCACCAAATTACAGCCGGTATGTGGGGTATTGTGCACATTACTGTTTTTATCAATTTAGGTGGGCGTACCTAATTAATGATACTCGTTACTATTGGGTGAACGGACTCAATAGTAATATGACCACAGTCACCGAAACGAGTCGATGACAAATACTGTGGGTAGTTGGTTGAAATAAACATTGTAATCTCTCTTAATACTGTGAATTATAATAAATGAGTCGTTTTAGTAAATAGAATGATTCACTCAGTATTTCCCGCTGACAAAACCTTTTTCAAACATGTTTCAGGTGATCTGTTGTGATCCAGGAAAAGTGCCGTGAAGCACTATCAGCTTAAGGAAGTGGCTCGGTATAAAATAATGAAACATGTTTTGTAAAATAAAAGATTTCCTGGTGAAATCAAAATATTGTAAATTACCGGGATTTTATCCCGAATTGTGAAATAAAATAATTGGGAAATATTTCAGTTTTAAAAAGATCCTGAAGAAACTTCCGCTGTTAATTAAATACCACGGGATTTCTGTCCCGCGGCTCCTGAAACGGGTCAAACCGGGTCGGGGGCCGTGACAGAAATAAGGTGGTATCAGAGCCACTGATCTAAGCCTATTAAGTATTTAGAAATACTTAATTTTACTGATTGCCAATTATGTGATTATGTGTTTTATTAACTGATTATTTGTTGATTACAGTATGGGTAAACAAAAGCTGTCAAACATCTATCTTAAACTAGATAGGTCAACCAACGATAAGGGAAGTACATCCCAAACAAAACCTTATGAAATTCCTGAAGAAGGAATATTTGTCCGTAAGGCACATTACGAGGAACCACTTTCTCCTAATAAAAGAAGTTTGATTATTAGGAAAAGTCAGGAGGAAATAAGGAAAAACCGAGAGAAGAAAGTTAAACAAGAAACCCGGGACTTAATCAATAAATCACCTTGGGAGGACAAATTAGATGAGAAATGGGCAAATCTTTATATGCTAGCCACAGTAGCAGAAAATGCAAATCTCTAAATACTCAAAAGTTTTAGCACTTTTATTTCCCAGAAATCTTATTTAGTAAATAAATAAGTTACAGTAAATCGTAGTATAATTTACTTGTCAGTTATTTTATGTATGCAATAATATTTACGGGTTATCTATAAAAATTTTGTTATAACATTTGGTATGTATTTTGCATATATGCTAAACAGCATGAATGAGATATCAGAAGGTTTAGAAAATCTTAACCTCTATCCTGTTAAGATAGAAGTTTCAAAGGAATTCACCGGTTACTTCGCTGATAAAGAAGAACCCATGGAATTTCAATCCAAACCACTGGCAAAACCTAAACCCAAGAAAAGAAGCAAATTTGTGGGCTGGAGGTGAGTACGAAGGAAAAAGCCAGCAACAAGAAAGATTACCAAAACTAAAGATCCAAAAGACAAAGGAAAAGGGGTAGAAATCGAGGAAAATGTTAATCCAATAGAGATAGAAGCTGAGACGAGTTTTAAGCAAACAGAAATAGAGGTCGGAGAGAGTTCTAGGCAGAAACAGAAAATGACTCCCTGGGAAATTTTAGATCATAAACTAGTAATGAGTGACCTCATCGGACCTGCCGATGGAAACCTTGAAGCAGCCAATCCAAACCTTATATTTACTGAAGAAGATCTTTTCAGCTACCCACTAGAAGCTCCAATCCCAATCAATCTGGAACCTGCTATTCCAGATCCTATTGTCCAACCTCAACTACTACCAGTAGAATTAGATGAATGGTGGACAACTGATTGGCAATACCAAAATCTTTTAAACAACCCTGATACCTTTTTTCCCACAAATTAACCCAGAACCTCCATTATACCCAACTATGAGCCCGGAGAATCTGACTGAACTTCGTCTTTGGGGCGAAGAGTTAATTGATACAGGAAATAAGATTAGGGAAATTGGAGAAAGGGTTACTTGGAAGTATGACGAAAGGGAGCGTCGTTTTTAAGAAAGTAGCTGATCAGATAATTGGAGTTTGCAGGAAGATGTGTTAATAAATAATCATAATAACCAGTATGTGTAATAACTTAACAATAAAACGTTGTATGATAATCGTGTGTACGAGGCATAATATAATATATATAGAAATGAAACATGTGAATTCGATAAATTTTTGGTTATACATGTTAATGTGATTATGTGCAAACTGTTTTATTATATTTATAATTATACTAATTATTTATATAAAATTTATTATCAGATGGCAAACAATGGTAACGAACCAGTAAATAAGGTTAATCAGTCTGAGCAACATCTAGGAGATCAATATATGACTAGACAAGATATCGAAAATATTGTTGCTCAAGGGATAGCTAATGCTATTCCAGCATTCGTTGCTGCTATAAAGAATCCAATTGAACCGCAACAAATTGTTCCTAGTAAACGTATTACTGAAGATAACTTCAGTAATAGTGTAAACGGAGGCAATAATAATATCAATCATAATGCAGAACCACACCAAGCTCCATTACCCAAGAAAATGAAAACTGCAACGCCTGGTTGCACTTTCAAAGAATTCCTTGCTTGTAAACCCACTGAATTTGCAGGCAATGAAGGAGCAACTGCATCACTGCGTTGGTTAGAGAAAACCGAAGCAATCATTGCAATAAGTAAATGTGCTAAAGATGATCAGGTCATGTACGAATCAAATCTCTTCAAGGAAGGAGCACTCGAATGGTGGAACACTGTGTTACAATCAAAAGGAAGAATCATAGCTTATGCCATGACTTGGGAAGAATTTAAGGGTGTTGTAGAAAGAAAATTATGTCCCGAGTATGAAAAGGAACAAATGACAAATAAGTTCCTAAATCATCGGATGATGGGTGTAGATTGTCGTGGGTATACTTCGACATTCTTTGAATATGCTAGAGTGGTACCAACGCTGGCTTCGCCAGAACCGGTACTCATTTCTCGCTACATTTGGGGACTGATTAGTGAAATTCACAATATCGTTAAAGCTGCGAGACCTCGCACTATTGACGATGCTGTGGAATTAGCTAATACCCTAACCGATGAACTGGTACGCACCCAAGATGAAAACAGAAAGAAGGAACTGGCTCAGAAAATTACCCAAGGATTTCGTACGGGTAATAATAATAACAACTTCAACAGAAAAGGAACGGGAAAATCCTCAACTATGCCATTCTGCAGGAATTGCAAAAAGAAACATTATGGAAGATGTAATATAACCTGCAATTTTTGCAAAGTTGTAGGACATCGGGAAGAGAACTGCAGGAAGAAATCCACAATTTGTTACAATTGTGGAGAAACAGGACATTTCAAAACAGAGTGTCCTAAATTAATCAAACCAGCAGACAACAAAACTAAAGTGACAGACGGAAATATTAAGAAGAATGCCAGGGCATTTCAGCTGACCACTCAAGAAGCAGAACTCATCCCAGATGTGATAGCGGGTACGTTCTTAGTTCACAACATTTACGCCAAAGTATTATTTGACTCTGGTGCAAACCAAAGTTTTATAAATACTTCATTCTTCCAAGCTCTTAATTTACCTTTAACCAATATTAGGAAGATTTTTACAGTTGAAACGCCAGAAGGAAATTCAGTTAAAATAGATAAAGTTTTGCAAGAAGAAAACATAGAACTTTTAGGACATAAATTCTCTACAAAACTATTGCCGATGAATTTAGCTGAATTTGATGTTGTATTAGGATTGGATTGGTTGGTAGCCAACCATGCTAAAATCCTTTGTGATCAGAATTCCATAGAAATTCAATCACCCACCGGAGAAGTAATTAGGATTACAGGAGATAAACCACGTAAGCCCATGAAGTTCATATCAGTAATGAAAATTGCTAATTATGAACGAAAACAAGGAATAGTATATATGATTTCGGTAATCATTAGTACCAAGGGTAAAGAACTTAAGGAAATTCCTGTAGTCTCAGAATATCCAGATATATTCCCAGAAGATTTACCAGGATTACCTCCGGATAGGGAAGTAGAATTTAGGATTCATCTAATTCTAGGAACTACACCGATAGCCAAGGCACCCTATCGGTTAGCACCCACAGAAATGTTAGAATTAAAAACGCAATTAGATGAATTATTAAGTAAAGGTTTCATACAACCTAGTTCATCCCCGTGGGGAGCACCTGTGTTGTTTGTTAAGAAAAGAAAAGCTTTATGCCAAATTCTCGAAGTGTGAATTTTGGTTGCAAGAAGTGCAATTCTTAGGACACATGGTGAATCACGAAGGTATTCACGTAGATCCTGCTAAGATAGAGGCAATTACCAAATGGAAGGTTCTACAAACAGCAATGGAAATAAGAAGTTTTATAGGTTTAGCTGGGTATTATAGACGGTTTATTAAGGATTTTTCCAAGATAGCCGTACCATTAACTAAGTTAACCTGTAAAGCGGTTAAGTTTGAATGGGGACCTAAGCAAGAAGAAGCCTTTAGAATATTGAAACAGAAATTAACAAATGCACCAATCTTAGCCTTACCAGAAGGAACTGAAGATTTTGAAGTATATTGTGATGCTTCAAAACTAGGATATGGATGTGTGCTCATGCAACGCAAAAAGGTGATTGCATATGCTTCAAGGCAATTGAAAAAGCACGAAGAAAACTATACGACTCATGATTTAGAATTAGGAGCCGTAATTTTTGCCCTTAAGATTTGGAGACATTATCTTTACGGAAGTAAATTTACTATCTATACAGACCACAAAAGTTTAAGATATATATTTGGGCAAAAAGAGTTAAACATGAGGCAAAGGAGATGGATGGAAATCCTAAGTGACTACGACTGTGATATTTAGTATCACGAAGGAAAGGCAAATGTAGTTGCAGATGCCTTAAGTCGTAAGTATTATGAGAAACAACGACGGGTTCGTGCTCTCAGATTAAATCTACAAATAGATTTAATGGAACAATTGAAGAATGTTCAAACTATAGCAATCAAGGATGATGCTGAAGGAATGAAAGGACGAATCAAGGAATTAGAACAAGGAGTGGATGGAATTTGGAGATTTCACAAAAGTAGAATTTGGGTACCTAAGCAGGGAGACTTAAGACCTAAGATTTTAGAAGAAGCTCATAAATCTAGGTATACTATGCATCCCGGAAACAATAAGATGTACCAAGATTTAAGAAAGAATTTTCGGTGGATAGGAATGAAAAAGGATATAGCACGATATGTTTCTAAATGTCTCACTTGTTCACAAGTTAAGGCAGAACACCAGAAACCTTCAGGTCTACTACAACAATTAGAAATTCCTGTATGGAAATGGGAACTTATAACAATGGATTTTGTTACCAAGTTACCTAAAACAAGAAAAGGTAATGATGCGATTTGGGTAATTGTGGATCGATTAACCAAATCAGCTCACTTTCTACCAATGAAAGAAACCTTTAGTATGGAAAGGTTGGCAAAATTGTATGTAGATGAAGTTGTATCCTTACATGGAGTTCCACTCTCCATTGTTTCGGATAGGGATAGTCGTTTTACTTCTCATTTCTGGAAAAAGTTTCCAACAAGCTATGGGAACTCGACTAAATCTAAGCACTACATATCATCCCCAAACAGATGGACAAAGTGAAAGGACAATCCAAACTCTAGAAGACATGCTCCGAGCATGTGTAATAGATTTTGGTGGAAATTGGGATGATCATTTACCATTAATTGAATTCTCCTATAACAATAGCTATCATTCAAGTATTAAAACTGCTCCATTCGAGGCACTATATGGAAGAAAGTGCAGAACTCTAGTCTGTTGGGCAGAAATAGGAGAAAGTCAATTATCAGGTCCTGAAATAGTGCAAGAGATGACTGATAAGATTACTCAAATCAAGGAAAGGCTAAAGACGGCTCGAGATCGTCAGAAGAGTTATGCAGACAATAGATGCAAGCCATTAGAATTCCAAGTGGGAGACAAAGTATTATTGAAAGTTTCTCCTTGGAAAGGAGTAGTTAGATTCGGTAAGAAAGGAAAGCTAAGTCCAAGGTACGTAGGACCATTTTCAGTGATCCAACGTATAGGACCAGTCGCTTATCGTTTACGACTACCAGAAGAATTATCTGGAGTACATGATGTATTTCATGTATCCAATCTCAAGAAATGCTTATCAGATGAATCACTGGTAGTACCTCTTAGAGATGTAGAGGTAAACGAAAAGCTGAAATTTGTTGAGAAACCTCTTCAAATTGAGGATCGAAAGATCAAGTTTCTCAAACACAAACGACTAGTTTTAGTCAAAGTCAGATGGGATTCAAAGAGAGGAGCTGAATACACTTGGGAGCTGGAATCCAAAATGAAGCGAAAGTATCCTCACTTATTCCAGTAAATCTCGAGGATGAGATTTTTATTAAGGTGGGGAGAATGTAACAACTCTCATCAAAAGTTATATTTATTTAATTAATTTGGCCAATAGGAAACCCTAATTGAGAAACCCAAGTGATTCTGAACAAACCCTAAAATTCTCAGAATTTTCAGAATCAGGATTAGGGCCCCTAAAACTCAGGGGGGGGGGGGGATAAACCCTATATTACGATTATCCTAAAAATCTCGTTGTCAAAAATAGAATTTACAAAACAGTCGAGTCAGCAGAGCTAGTCCCAACCGTGGCTACCCTATAACCTATTTTCAACCCTTACGCACCGTAACAATTTTAGTCTTACGGTCCGTAAGCACCCTTACGCACCGTAACAAATTTAGGCTTACGGTCCGTAAGCAAAGTGAAATTTTAACTATAAATAGCAGACATTGGCAATCGAATTTTGGTGTTCAAACGACATAAAACTTCTCTGCATGTACTGAGATACGTTCTGTTTACACAAATTAACACACACGGTTCACTAATCGACGCCGCAATCAGGGTAATAACTCGATCGCTGATACGATTCAATGTCCGATCGATTAAACTATCCAATGGATGTTTAAGTGCTGCCCACATTAGGGTTTATGCTTTGTCATTCGTCGTTAAATCGATGGATGTTTAAGTATCGCATTTTGTCATTCGTTGTGAAGGTTTTAATCTCGTGAGTTATCGTAAATGCTGTATTAAGTTACTAACCAAATTGTGTGCCTGTTATTAAACTAGGTTATCAAGGCTAATCAGTAGAATAAGCTCTGTTAAATCTGCAATGTGAGTCATTCTCTTTTTATCAAACTACTTTACAAAAGCATGTTTTATAATTACAGTGATTAAGTATATGTAGTCACCAAATTACAGCCGGTATGTGGGGTATTGTGCACATTACTGTTTTTATCAATTTAGGTGGGCGTACCTAATTAATGATACTCGTTACTATTGGGTGAACGGACTCAATAGTAATATGACCACAGTCACCGAAACGAGTCGATGACAAATACTGTGGGTAGTTGGTTGAAATAAACATTGTAATCTCTCTTAATACTGTGAATTATAATAAATGAGTCGTTTTAGTAAATAGAATGATTCACTCAGTATTTCCCGCTAACAAAACCTTTTTCAAACATGTTTCAGGTGATCTGTTGTGATCCAGGAAAAGTGCCGTGAAGCACTATCAGCTTAAGGAAGTGGCTCGGTATAAAATAATGAAACATGTTTTGTAAAATAAAAGATTTCCTGGTGAAATCAAAATATTGTAAATTACCGGGTTTTTATCCCGAATTGTGAAATAAAATAATCGGGAAATATTTCAGTTTTAAAAGGATCCTGAAGAAACTTCCGCTGTTAACTAAATACCATGGGATTTCTGTCCCGCGGCTCCTGAAACGGGTCAAACCGGGTCGGGGGCCGTGACACAAACCGTTCCCTTAACCCCCGACCAGGTAGCCAACATACGTCCATATAGACCGTGGAGATATGAATGGTGAAAATCTTTTATTTTATATAGACAGTAAAATAATGCCAAGACACCACGGACAAACGATAAGGAAGAATCACCTTCAACATAAGAAACTAGTTATTAAAGTCATTAATACATAACCAAGTAAAAAGTGCGAAAAGATTAAAAATAAAAAGTATTACACTAGACACTTGTCTTCACCAAGTGATGTAAGAGACTTAGGCAAACATGGCCTTTGATTGTCAAGAACTCTTACGATCAATCTTGGATCCCGAGATGACTCACACACTCTATGATGGATAATGGATGATGGTGATGGATGATGGTGTTGTGATGGTGGTGGGTGAAGTGTGAGAAAGGTGGTGTGCCAAGGGATGGTTTGCAAATGAGCCAAGCACCCCTATTTATAGGCTAAACAGTAGCTCGGGCACGACCCCATGTCCATCCTCTTCTCTTCCTTCATTAATTGCAGTTTGTCTGCATTAGTTGACCACGCCCCCATGTCCGCTGGGCACGCCCCCATGTGCAGAAGCATATCTGTACTTTCAAGATTTGCCTGGATTCTGCGAATCTTATAGTTGACCACGGCCCCGTGTCCGCTGAGCACGGCCCCATGGTGGGCGATAGAAGCTTCTATAGCTTTGTCTTTTATGCTGGCACTTGGGCATGCCCCCGTGTTCATTGAGCACGGGGCGTGTTCAGCCTTTTGTTCTCTTTTTTTTGCTTGGGAAGATGCTGTTGGGGAGTCGGGCATGCCACGTTTGTTCCTTTTCTTGTATTTATGTTAGATTTAGCTGCCTTTTGCTTCTTTTGTTCATTTGAGCTCACTTAATCCTGAAAATAGAAAAGGAAGACAAAAGCACACTTTTTCCAACATTAGTACTAAAAAAGGGTTAGTTTTATGCCACAATTGATGTAATTTATATGTTGCATTTTGTGCACATCAATAATCTATGCTTACCACTTGACAAAATCAATCTCAAACCATCACTTGTTAGACTATGACATTTCTCAACTTTTATCTCAAACACACTCTCCCAAACCTGTTGTTCATCATGTTTAGCACTCGGAATTTTGAAAATCAGCTTTTCAAAATCAGTTGTCGAAAATAAGATTAACTAAAATCTTTTTGAATTTTCAAAAAATTATGCTAAAACACAATCTTTTTGGATTTTGTTTTTAAAGAAAAGCAGTAAAGAAATATTTACAGGCAATATTTTTATGAGTTTGTGTAGGAGGATCATATCAGTTTTTGAGACCAATCACTAGCACCGTTAAGCTTTAAACATTTTAAGTTCTAAACAATTCACATAGATTGACGATATTGTTGTCCTCTTAAACTCAATCTAAAAACTTTCGAAATGCTTACCGATACGTTAAGGTATATTTATTTTGCACTAAATTCTTATGGACCCCACGATCTCAGCATATCCCCTCATCATGCAATACACTGACTCAAGTAATGCCTTTAAAGTTTCTTCAATTGTGATATGTGCGAAAACAAGGCAGAATGTTTAAACATTAACAATCAGGTCGATCTTTCGATACGCAGAGAAAGTCCAATGTTTAAACAAAATAAGAAATAAAAACAAGTTGAAAGTGTTTAATTCTTAACCACCAGGTCGATACTCCCGTATACGCAGAGGCGATCCAAGATTTAAATGAAACACCAAAGAAAATAAAGCAGAATGTTCAGGCACTAACATCCAGTTAGATACTCACGTATAGGCAGAAGATGTCCAATGCTTAAACAAAATAAAGAAATAAAACAAGTTTAAATCTTTGCAAAAAGAAAAGCACAATCACATTGACTTTTTGAGCAAGTTGTGAAAGTTCACAAACTGACCGGTTTTTATGCTCTTTTAGCATTCAGCGACTACTGAGTAGGTACACAGTCACGAAGGATAAAACTAAGTACTATGCTTTCAACCGCGTTTCCCACTAGAACTAGGCTTGTTCATTTAAGTTTATATCGTTATCGTAAATCTACTCGTCTAGCTGAGCCTATCGTCACATCTTTAGTGAGACCGTTTATCACATTTTAACTTTCCATTTCTTTAGCGTACTGTGACAGTCTAACTGATGTACTATCATTTCCTCTTTTTCACAACAAAACTCTTTTTCATTTTCTCATGTTTTTGGATTTTCTGAAAAATCTTACTTCCCCTAAAATTCAAAACCATTTAAAGAAAATTTTGACAAACAGATGTGAATTGCTTCAATTCGCCATCCATTTGGCATAAACAATCAGAACTCCCCCTGACAACAAACTATTTTCCAGTATGATTTCAAAACACTTAAGTTTGTTTTAATCAAATGGTTTTTTCGGAAAATTAGTTTTGTTGAAACCACTTGTAAGATCGGGGATTTGTTCATCACTTTGTCTTTTCAATCACTTGTAAAAACTATCACTTGAATGAAAGTTAAATCAAGTTCAACTTAATGACCTTGATTAACCACTTGTAAGTTCTTATTAACAATACCACTTGTAAATCAAAATATGACAATATCAAGAATAATACCACCACTTGTAGGTCGAAATATCACAGATGTGAATTTCTCAAGAAAAATGTCGATTCCTGCTCCACGATTACCAACTTGGGAGCTCTGGCAAGTCTGTATTTTTAGTCATGATAAGTTCTATCCCAGTAACTAACCTGGGATGACCCATCTTCATCTGGTTTCTTCATTTTCTTTTCATAAAATTCCTTTACCCCTTTGACCTTCCCGTCAACCATTTTACCAAAAATATGTTTTACTTTGGGGTTAAAGGCTTTTTCAACATCAAATTCATTCTTTTCAGAAAAAAAATTGATTTCAAATCTCAATTTTACCAACTTTTTGATTAAAATTTTCAGCCCACAGTGGTGGAAAGTTTGCATCATCCATTTGCTGTACTGACTTTTCTCGATTTAGCTCAACATGTGGCTCCTCTGACTTTGAAGAGTCAGATTCATCGCCAGAAAATAGCTCCTCTGATTTTAACGAATCAGAATCATTGCTAGAACTATCATTTGATTTCTTAACAACCCACTTGTGGTTGTCAAGATTCACCTTTCTTTTGTAAAAACTTTTTGAACTTTCACCAACCTCAAACTTTGAATTTTTTAAAACTTTAAATTGTTTGGTTAGCGATTAATTCTCAACCATCTTTTCTTTCAGTCTTTCAGAGACTCACTGTTGTGTTTGAATTGCCTTAGGACAATTTCTGGCAATGTGACCAACTATTTTTCATTGAAAAAAGGTTCTCGTCTCCTTCTTCTGATGAGCAACATCTTTCATCATTTCCTCTTGCTTCTTTGCTAGGAATTCGTTATTTGTCTGCTTTCTGAACAAATGCTCTTTTTCTTCTTCAGATGATGTTCCTGAAACAAAAACAGTTTTTGGTTTATAAGTTTTCTCATTTTTATGATTTTTTAGTGGAATAAAACCCAATCCCTTCTTTTTGAAATTACCGTTATGGTTTGGTTTCTTTTGAAACTCAGAACCAGAACTGTAACCTTTTTTCTTATTTAACCTTTGTTTAACTCTTGAGGTGTAAGTTTTAGGTTTTTCAGAAAGATTTACATCTTTTACTTCAGAAATATTTATTTCTATTAGTTTGAAAACCTTTTTAATCATTTCAGTTTTAACACTTCTTATTGGAAATTCTTCATCAGAATATAATTTGTCAGAATCATTCAAAGTATATGCTACTTTAAATGTTTCGTCATTCAAATTATTTTGTGATAACAGAAAATCTTTATTATAAACCCGTTTGCCCTTTTTGACTGATGGACTTGACGTGTCGGACTCAGACTTTGACTCCTCCGTTTCATCTTTATCCAACACTTGATCAACAACTTTCTTAATTATCTCGGACTCATGATCAGTGTCGGATGATGTGAAAGTGACATCAATGTTGTCTGGCAAGTTATCTGAAGGCTCAGATTCCCACTGTAAGTTGGTTGCCTTTTTGACTATTTCTGAATTTGGATTTCGTGGAGAATATCCATTTTCAAGCGGGGGTGGACACTTGTTATAGCCAAAGCTTTGTTTCTTACCAGAATTCTTCACTTCAGTATCTTCTTTTGTCTTGCAATTTTTCACTTCAGATGTATCTTCTTCAAATGCCTTCATGCTTTCAACTGTGGGATAAATCCTGTCAATCACATAAGAAGAACGTGAGTAACTTTTTAACAACTTGTTTACTCTTTCAGTTTCTATCCTCTGTGTTTCTAATTTCTGTTCAAGCTCAACACACATATCAATGTAATAATTGACCATTTCCTGCTTTATCATGTATGCTCCATTGAGTGTCTTCATGGCTGTAGCTTGTTCACTACTTGACTCGTTATATTGATTCATGGCTTTGTTCAGAACATCATACGATTCTTTCAATCTGTTCATTTTGTGAATCAACTCATTGTTGTACTTTTTCAGAGTCTCACAGTTTTCACAATTCTCAGACATCTTTTCTGCATCAGCTTACTTTTTAATCTCGAAAGCTGGAACTTCTTTGACCTTTATCACTCGGACCTCTTCTTCATCATTCTTACCTTTCATTATTTCTTGATCTCTCTCGGCTAGAAGTTTTAAATGCTCTTTCATTTTATCTGCCCAATAATCATCATCACTATCATCTTGTTGTTTAACCTCCTTTTTCTTTGCCATTCGAGCATTTTCAGCATCTCTCTCAGCTAGATATTTTAAGTGCTCTTTCATACTGTTTGCCTAATACGAATTATCATCATCTTCAATGACTTGAGCAACAAAAGCTTTAGCCTTTAAGATCTCTTCATCTGGACAATATTTGTCCCAGCTAAAACCTTCTTGCAATCTTTCATCCTCTTGATTAACTAAATAAGCTTTCTTTGGTTCTTCAATCTCCTTCCTTGCATGTGAAGTTTGTGGCGATTGTTGTTGATATGGCTGTTGAGCAACTTGATGATAAATAGCTTTCCGGTAATAGTCATTGTTTCCAAAAGGATTTTGAGATCCACTTGCTTCGCGGTTTGTGCATTCTCGCTTGAAATGCCCTTTTTCCCTACAACGAAAACAAGTAACTTTAGATTTATCAAATCCTAAAGTAGAGACATTTGCATCACGAAAATCATCTCTTCCTGTAATCTGTTTAAACTTTTCAACTCTTCTCAACACACTAGCCAAACACCACTTTATATCCATAAGTTCCATCTCTTCAGCATCAATCTGATCGTAATCCTCTTTTGTTAACATTGGATTTCCGATCCTTCCTGCAACTAAACTCCCATACGACTCTAACACAGTCACCAACAAAGACATATGACTTTTGGATACTTCTTCAGAGTAATTTTGATCATTTTCAAGACTTAGTGCAATGTTGCATTGTAGAACTTTGCCACTCTTGGTTGCTGAAAAATTTGGATCGAATGATGGATATGAAGAAAATCCAGTTTTGCTACTTGATCCCTGAGATAAACTTCCAGAAGAACTTTTTGCATTGAAAGCTGTTTCAATCTTTGGTGCAATGTTGGTCTTATCACTAGTACCTCCTTTGTAATACAGACCAATGTCTTGTTCACCATCATAGTTCTTCATTCTCGATATCTTTCGTTGTTCCATCTCTTGAGCTTCAAGTTGTTCAATAAATCCGCTCAACGTTAGATTGTCAAAATTAGGTTTATTTTTCAACATCATAAGATACGTGCCCCAAACATCTCGTGGCAACGCATCGGCCAACTTTTCAATCAATTCTTCTTTATCTTTATTGATGTTCAATCTTTTCATATTCTTCACCAAATTGCAATATCTTTCTATAATCTGCTTGGTGTTTTCAGTTTTTAATCCACGAAATAGATCAAATTCTTTCTTCATAAGCGACGTTTTGTTCTTGATCATCTCTTTACTTCCAACAAACTTTGATTTTAATTCTTTCCATATCGAATGTGCACTTCCGTTGTGTTGAAGTAAAATCAATATTTCTTCCTTAATAGCTTGCTGCAAGAGACTAACCATTATCTTTTCATTTTTGTATTTCTTTTTCTCATCAATATCTAGATCTTTAATATCAACCTTCTGTCCGTTGTCCTTAACCAGTCTAATATATCGGAATTCAGTATATTCCCATGCATCTAAGTAGTATGCCTGGACCCAATTTTCAAAACGTTCTGCCCATCCACTATACTCCTCTATATCCATAAGCTTAGGCGGTTTTTGCGTTGTGCCCGTTTCATTTTCTAGCATCGTATTCTGAGTAATAGTCATCGGAGTAGCAAAGACATTGTAGAACTCGTTCTCCATGATTCGGTTTTGAAAATTCACAAACACAGACTGTTCAAACGAAATGGACGATTCTCAAACGAAATGGATCCTTTCAAGCGAAATGACCACAATTCAAACGAAATGAAACCGTTTACCCACTTCGTGCGAAATGATATATGTTTAAAGCGAAATGGAAATTGGTGCGAAATGAAAGCCCGTTTCATGCGAAATGGAAGCAAAGTCAAACAATCTGATATCCAATTCGTGCGAAAATGGAGCTGACGTCACACGATCGGACAGTTTTTTTTTTCAAATTGATCAAGTTTTACTTCGAATTAAGGTCTGATTTTTTCAAGGATTGATTAAAACAGTATTTCGCATGTTATTTGTGAAAATCAAGCCATTTTATATGTAAAATCTTGTTTAATTTTGAAAAATGTGAAGAAAGTGAGTAGAAATCAGAAAATTTTCAACCGAAATGGTAAGAACTCTTCTTCCTAAGCTCTGATACCACTTGTAGGATCGTTTGCACAACCAAATGAGTCGTTCAGAAGAGATCTCGTCCAATACGAAAGGCGGAAAGAGACGTATCGGAGTTATTTCAGCTGAATTACACTAAGATTCACTTTAATTGTCTCTTGTATTGATATCAGATCGTTTTACAATGCTGGAGACACTTCGGCAGAGCTTCGCTACCGGAATCGAAACATTACAAATGAATTGGACAAGGCACATATATATAGGCATCTCATTCCGCACGAAATGACTCACATGAAATGGCCAGTCCCATTTCGTATGAAATGGACATCTCCATTTCGTGCGAAATGGATCACACCTATACATGTCTCGTTTTTCTCGTAAATCGTGCCCTGATCTATCTAATCTAATACAAGACTCGATACAAGACGAAGTCGACAGACATATGCACCAACAATATGACAATGTGCAATATAATTAAATATACGTGTACTAAGTGTATGTTTGAATACAAATCAAGACCCATAGGTTCCGACTCGGGACGCCATGGTTTCGAGTCCAGGATCCCATGGTTTCGACCCTCTTCCTTGTTCGGTTAATGGGTTGTGCTAAGGATCTGGCCCAATACCTCAGGCCCACTCGAAACCACACAAGCCCTAGGAATGTGCGGCACATTAAGGAAGGTTTAAAACCCTTCAAGTCAGCCGACATACTCTCATTTTTTGGAAGCAAATCTTACACAAATCCCTAAAAACGTTCCCTCACCTCTCTCTCTCTCTCACCTCATCCATTTCCTCTCTCTAACAAACCCTAAAAATTACACTACATCTCCTCATTCGTCCTTGATCCCGACGGTAAATTCTCGACACACCATTCACGCACCATTTGGAAGCATTACATCTTGACTTCTCCACACCTACTCACACTCAATCAAACCGGTTAGTGGACCTCCCTCATGTTTGTTAATGATGCATGTTGCAAGATGATGTTTGTTAGAAAATTTTGTGCTATAAGGTCACTATCTTAGTGTAATATGCTAGTATGTTGATGAAAGCTACTTGATGTTAAGGTTAATATAGAATTTAGGAGGTTGAGGTAACAAAGCTTTGATCTTTATAAATGCTATGCTTATTTAATCAAAACCATTTGAAGTATGAGATAGATGGATGAAACAGTGATATATGCTTACGGTTGCTTTGGACAAATGCTGAAAACTCTGATGATGAACTGGTTGAATATTATGAAAATATTTGAAATTTGTTGTATTTGATCTGATTTGGTAATTGTATGGAATTGGAAAACATGTTAATGAAATATTACTGGCTCGTACTGAATGGATAGGATTCTAGAAGTTTCCAACAAGGACTGTGAGTCGAAACCTCATGGTTGCAACTCGAGATTAATTGTTGACAACTCGAAACCAGACGTCTTCCACCAAGGGAATCGAGACTAGCAAGGATGCGAGTCGAGACCACTCGGTTCCGACTCAAAAGCTTGACCCAAAACCACGAGGTTTCGACTACATTACGACTCGACACCCTATGGTTGCGACTCGAAACCTCTATTTTCGAGTGGAGACCACCTGGTTTCGACTGACTTAGTTATTGGGCTATTAATTATTTGGGACGCACAATTCGTGTGATGTTATGTTATGGGCTACATGTTAACTGTTACCGTTTACTGCTCATAGGTTAGATCCAGATACTTTATATGCTGATCTGACAATGCATGCTATGTGATAGATACGTGTAGGATATACGTGAATTATTTGTACCTAAACCTGACCTATACTGGTAATCATAATAGGATTTGGTTGACCAACAAACCTAACCAAGTAAATTGTCTACCTAGCAAACCGAGCTGAGTTCACAACTTTTACTAAAAGCATGCATTCCCAGTGGTTGGGAAACAGAACAAACAATGCTATCTCCTTGTCTGGGATACAACAACGCTATATCTTTGTGTGGGATATAAACAACGCTATCTCCTTGTGTGGGATACAAATAAACTTTTCTCCCCTTGTGTGTGACGCACAGTTAATTACTATTTATACTAGATGCAAGAAGTGTACTAAACGAAACTCTTTCACGAAAGTCCCTACTTACGATACCGATTAGTCGTCGGGGCCGGGCGAACGGGTTATTTGTTGATAGCGCTATTTAGGTTTCACCAACCTCACATCGTGCCTTTTGAGAACGGGCGTGAACTAATAGACTCAGGCAAAACCCGTCAATGATAATAGACATTGACAACACGGGGCAAACGAACAGAGGTCGTAGAGTATTTGGTATAACACAGTTTAGTAGCTTACGTATGAGGTAGCTCCCCATGTCATGATATAAATGAGTAACTTAACTACTTAAACAAGTTTTTGGAATTAAAACTGGACAAACTCGTGAACTCGCCAACTTAATGTTGACACCCTACTGCATGCTTTGCAGGTACTCAGTGACTTTGGAGTTTGCGGCCTGGGGAAGTGTAGTGGTCGTCATTAACCCGTGTTAGGTCTTTAAAAAGCATGAACTATGAACTTGTGTTTGAATCACTTTATTTATGCTTCCGCTATTTACTTAAATTGTTGTTTTGAACTTAAGAACTTTTGGACTTAAACTTTGATGGTCATTAATCGTATTGTTTTGGAAAACTATATTACTATTATTTTTAATTGTTCGATATGATTGGTGACTGGATCCTGGCCAGTTACACGGCTCAAAGTAATACTCCACATATAGAATTTGAGGGTGTGACACTTATCCCAACCTTAAAATGCCACTTCTCTTATTATGTAGAGGTTTAGAAATGAACTACAAACACACACAAATATATTTAGGCGTTCATTTCATAGATAATATGCAAATAGAACTATGGGATTCCACTATTAACTCTTTTATTGTTAATTATATTAATTAAATACAATTTATGTGAATAACATGCATAAGTTTTATTATTATTATTACTAGCTTACAACCCCGTGTATTACACGGGTTGAATGACGAAAAATGTAAATTATAAACTTGTATATAATCCTTATTAATGAAATGACTTATTTAGATAAATTAGTAAAACAAAAGAACAGTTATATTTTCGTTACTTGTACATGTGATTTGATACTTTATTAGTAATTATTGTTTATATCCAAATAATATATTCTATCTTAACAAATATATATGGTCAGGGTAAAATGAAAACTTTTACGAGTTGTGAGAACTTAGAGAACTCAACCTTACAAAAGGTTTTTTTTGAATTTTTTACAGAGGATGTAAATGAGCGGTTAGAGACTCAAGGTGTTAAACCTGTTGATTTTAGATTCAAGTGGTTAAAACCAATAAAACATAGGGTCTCAAAAAGTAATTTACTATTAATTAAATTTGAAATTGTAGGTTTGATCTCTAACTATATTAAATAATATTATACTTATTATATTATTTGATACATTTATATTTGTTATAGATAATTATTAATTAAATTTGAATTTAGACGTTTATCTCTAACTATATTAAATAATATTATACTTATTATATTATTTGATACATTTATTTTTGTTATAGATAATTGTTAATTAAATTTGAATGTAGACGTTTATCTCTAACTATATTAATTAATATTATATTATATTTTGTGTATAAAATTAATATGTAATACTATTATTAAAAGGGAGGAGGTACCAGAGAGTGACACGTGTCCAAAAAAGATTTTTGTTTATTAGTATAGGAAGATTATTATTATTATTATTATTATTATTATTATTATTATTATTATTATTATTATTTTGTCTACATGTGCTTGCTTGTGCATATACACTACACCCGTATGCGCACATTATTGTACTCTTAAAAAAAAGAGACATGAGATAAAATCAAAGAAAGTTTGTTTGTTCGGTTTTTCACTTTTTGTGTGGTTGCTCAATCACCCCCCCCCCCCCCCCCCCCCCCCTCTCTCTATAATATATCGAGCTATCTTTCTTTTATTCTTCTCTTTTTTCAGCTAACTTATTTGATTAATTAATATCATCTTATGTGTGAGAGCATTTACATCTCTTTCCCCAAATTATACTAGGGATGATTTTATTTTATTAAAAATAGTTGTAGATTGTTGTAAGTAGATGGAAAAAAAAATGTTACTATTCATTTATATTAGAGGAGACACTATTCACCCTTTATAAATTTTTATTATATTTTTAAAGTGCTTGCGAGTGGAAGCGATATAATATGTAATGATACAGGTATCAGAAAGTAATATTTAATTAAAAAAGAGGAGAAAAGATAGTGATTTTTAGTATAATATTGGTTTAAAAATGAGGGGTTGGATGTGAATACCCTAAACATTTTTAAAGTGTTTTTTTATGAGGTTAATTATAAATATTTTATTTTTTAATTTCACAAGAACACTATCGTCATAACTATCTGAGTTAAATCAAAAGGTATTTACATCACATAAATGTTTGATCTTTATCTTCCTCGTAATTTCAAGAACCGTAGCGTGACCTTGATCTTTATCTTCCTCGTAATTTCACCGAACTGCCACCTAATGGTTGAAAACGTATGCAATAAAATTGACAAGTGTTTCCTTACTGCAGGGCATTATGCTTTTGTTTCCTTACGACATTGAAAGGCCACAAGATCGTGATGAAACCAAATCT
This sequence comes from Helianthus tuberosus, assembly GCA_030545235.1. Taxonomy (NCBI): domain Eukaryota; kingdom Viridiplantae; phylum Streptophyta; class Magnoliopsida; order Asterales; family Asteraceae; genus Helianthus; species Helianthus tuberosus. The sequence goes on from CM060409.1 coordinate 156,852,182, forward strand.
CATGCACGTGCAGAATGATGACAATACTTCGGAACTTCCTATGCAAGGTGGCTAAGAAGTCAAGTGTTGAAGAAGTCAAGTAGTGGAGTTGTGGGAGTCGTCGTTATGCAAGTTCCGTTAGCTTTTTCCTTATTTTCAGTAAAAAGAATAAGTCTGATATAGACGTTAGGTAGTTCCTTTTATTCTGCATGGTTGTTAGGTTTTTCTAGTATTTAAGGATTTCCCCGTCTCTGGATGATTCAACAAGAAAATAATAAAAAAAACTCTCGTATTTTCTTTGGCATTTATTATCTCTCCATTATTGTTTTTGATATTGTGATATTACTGAATCCTTCAGTGGGATCAGAGCACCAGTTTCTTCGATCCACTAACCCTGAAAACCTGATCTCCATGGCCGAACCCACAAGTGCACTGCAAACACAACCTACCCCAATCCCTATTTTCAAAGGGGATGGATATGAGTATTGGAGTATAAGGATGAAAACCATCCTCCGATCTCGAGACCTCTGGGATTTAGTCGAAACCGGTGTGAACCAGGCAGACACCGACCAAAGCCGTCTCAAAACGGCGATAAAAAAGGATGCTCATGCAATGGCAATCATCCAGCAATCGGTACACGACCAGCTTTTCTCGAGAATCGCAACAGCAAGCACAGCGAAAGAGACCTGGGACATCTTAAAAATGGAGTTTCAAGGTGATGAGAAGGTCAAGGCTATCAAGTTGCAGGGCTTACGAAGAGAATTTGAAAATCTTTCTATGCACGATGGTGAATTAGTCGGTGATTATTTTTCTCGTGTTATGGCTATTGTTTGCCAAAAACGGTCGTATGGTGAGGTGGTTACCGATCAATCCATTGTTGAGAAAGTACTGAGGAGTCTTACTCCCAATTTTGACTTCATTGTCCCCACAATTGAAGTTTCTTCTGATCTTGCTACTTTTACCCCTGGGAAATTAATGGGGTCCCTACTGTCACAGTCACAGGAGGCAAGGCTCTTAAGTCGATCCAAAGAAAAAGGAGAAAAGGTGGAGGAACAAGCACTTCAATTGATGCAAACTTCCAATCGTGGCTTTCAAACTAACTCATCACGAGGCAGGGGCCGCGGTGCGGCTCGAAGAAGGGGACGAGGTCGAACCTTTGACCTTAGTAAGATTCCACAGTGTCACGTATGTAACAAATATGGGCATTTGAAGAAAGATTGTTGGTATAATGAGGAGAACCAAGCTCAAGTTGTCACGGAGGACGCACCCACTATCGAACCCAAACAGGAAAAAGAAGAAGAACATCTCTTCATGATGTTCACTGATGACCAAGAAGAACACTCAAGTCGACTTTGGTTCTTGGACTCCGGGTGCTCGAATCACATTACCGGAGCCAAAGAAAGCTTTACTTACCTTGATGAAGCCTTTAATGTGGAAGTAAACTTGGTAGATAACAAGAAACTACTGGTTGAAGGAAAAGAAACAGTGCGCATTAGTGTTGCAAATTTGATGAAGGGTCGCATGCCTTCAACCAATTTTGATGTACAATCTTTTAAGTTGACCCACACTTAAGAAATGACCGTGGGGGTGAATTTTGCTCGCATGCCTTCAACCAATTTTGTGAAAATAATGGAATCAAAAGGGAACTTACGGTCTCGTACACTCCTTAACATAATGGAGTGGTTGAACGAAGAAATCGCACTGTCATGCGGATGACAAGAAGTATGTTAAAGGAAGGAGGCTTTCCAAAATGTTTTTGGGCTGAAGCGGTTGCTACAGCAGTATACCTGCTTAACCGAACAACAAAAGCTCTTAAATACCAAACTCCATTTGAAGTCTGGTATGGTCGCAAGCCATCTGTATACCATCTCAAGATTTTTGGGTGTATAGCTTATGGTCATGTCCCTGCTTATAAAAGAAGAAAACTAGATGATAGAGTAGAAAAATGTATTTTTATAGGGTATTCAAAGGAGAGTAAAGGGTACAGGCTTTATAACCCTCCTACAAAAAAATTCTCTGTTAAAAGAAATGTTGTATTTTTTGAAAATGTTAGGTGGAGGTGGGAGGATGGTGACGCAAGTGAAGGTAATCCATTTCCTATCACCTGTCATGATGATGCCCACATGGAGGACACTAACCTTTCACTAAATGAAGACAATGAACAAGTTCCCATGCATACTGTACCCTCTGATCATATATCTACCAACACTAATACCCCCACTAGTCAAAGCTCATCAACTACAAACTCTCCTAATACCCTACCGTCCACATCATCCACCTCTCAACTTTTGCCTACTTCTCCAATAAATTCCCACTCACAAAGCTCAACCAATCCAGCTTCACCTTCCATTCCTCACATGCCAAATACCTCAACCTTACCCACCAACATAAATATGACACCAGCTCAACCTACTCCAGAGCCCTCTCGACGACAAACCAAGCCTCCTGCATGGATGCAAGATTATGAAAGCGGTCAGGGTCTTTCAGAGGATGAGAGTCAATTCTTTGCTCTCTCTATCTCGGATCCTTCAAACTTTCAGGAAGCTTCTATTAAACAAGAATGGAAAAATGCCATGTTAAAGGAGCTTGAAGCTATTGAAAAACATAATACGTGGGAACTGGTTACCTTGCCATCAGGAAAGAATGTAGTTGGTCTAAAGTGGCTTTTCAAGACCAAGATTGGAGCCGATGTTAAAGTTCTGAAGCACAAAGCAAGGTTGGTGGTGAAAGGTTATTCACAACAACCGTGGATTGATTACCAGGAGACCTTTGCTCCTGTTGCTCGATTCGAAACTATCCGAGTGGTCATTTTCGTAGCAGCCCAACAAGGTTGGAAATTACACCAACTCAATGTAAAAACAGTGTTCTTGAATGGTGACCTGACCGAAGAAATTTATGTCAGCCAACCAGAAGGTTTTGAAAGGGTTGGTAGTGAGGATAAGGTGTATCGGCTAAAGAAAGCACTGTATTGGCTCAAACAAGCACCCCGTGCTTGGTATTCTAGAATTGACGGGTACTTTACTCAACATGGCTATGTCCGAAGTGAGAATGAACCAACTCTATATGTAAAAAAAGAAGGAGGTGATATTATATATGTCTGCCTGTATGTTGACGACATCATTTATACTAGTTCATCTCACAAGCTGGTAAAAGAATTCAAGGAAGGAATGGAGAAGGAGTTTGAAATGACAGATATGGGGCTTCTGAAACTTTTCTTGGGACTAGAAGTAAAATAGACTTCTAAAAGGGTCTTCATATCTCAAGAAAAGTATGCTAAGGCTCTTGTATCTAAATTTGGAATGGAAGGTTGTAGTGGTGAAGAGACTCCAATGAATGCAAATGAAAAATTGTGCAGGGATGATCAAGCAGAAAAAAGTTGACGAGGTTATGTTTCGAAGCCTTGTAGGTGGTTTGATCTATTTAGCACATACAAGGCCTGACTTGGCTTTCTCAGTCAGCCTCGTCTTACGATTTATGCAAAGACCATCTAAACTTCATTTTGGGACTGCAAAAAGAATTGTGAGATATGTGGCTGGTACTTCAGATTTTTGGATTTGGTATTCTCGAGGAAGCCCTGTTCAACTGGTGGGCTACACAGACAGTGACTGGGCAAGCTCAATAGATGACAGAAAGAGTGTATCTGCAAATGTATTCACTCTTGGTAGTGGTGTGGTTACTTGGAGTTGTAAAAAACAAAGCACTGTGGCCCTCTCAAGTACTGAAGCTGAATATGTAGCCTCTTCTGCTGCTACAACTCAAGCTATTTGGTTAAGGAGGGTTCTTAGTGATTTGGGTATAAGTCAAGAAAGTCCTACTAACATCTTTTGTGATAACCTTTCTGCTATAAACCTATTAAGAAACCCAGTCATGCATGGACGTTCGAAACATATCGAGATAAAGCATCATTATGTTCGTGATATGGTGTCTCAACAAAAAATATCAGTAGAGTATTGTGGTACAAACATGCAACTCTCAGATGTCTTAATGAAAGCATTGGCTAGAGAAAAGTTTACTCATTTCAGTAGACTCTTGGGAGTTCAGAAGTTCGAAGCAAGGGGGGATGATGACAATACTTCGGAACTTCCTATGCAAGGTGGCTAAGAAGTCAAGTAGTGGAGTTGTGGGAGCCGTCATTATGCAAGTTCCGTTAGCTTTTTCCTTATTTTCAGTAAAAAGAATAAGTCTGATATAGACGTTAGGTAGTTCCTTTTATTCTGCATGGTTGTTAGGTTTTTCTAGTATTTAAGGGCTTCCCCATCTCTGGATGATTCAACAAGAAAATAATAAAAACACTCTCGTATTTTCTTTAGCATTTATTATCTCTCCATTACTGTTTTTGATATTGTGATATTACCGAATCCTTCACAGAAATCTGGTCACGCATAGCATATGTGTTTGGTTCCATATCATCAATTCTTTGGGTTGCCACTGATGCTGTTGGGGGGTTTCAACCAACTTGGAGGAATTCAATCACTATTGTTGGACCGTGTGCATGACCCTAAACAGTTAGTAAAGGCAGTTCATCATTGATTACTAAGGCGGAATCAAAGTAAACAACGTCAAAATAGCTTGTTACTTTTAACTTTCTTTCTATTACTGCTTTTCCGAGTCTTTACAATGAATTCTGACAGCACATCGACTCTTACACAATGACCTTGTTCCTGTTCGCTTCAAATGACAACACACAACAACTATTTATAGGCTATAGGGTTTCACTTGAATGTGTACCATGCCTGTTCAAGCGAAATAGCATGTTGTTGGTTTCGCTTGAGATGTCCCAGATTGGTTTCAAGCGAAATCACATAAGTTGATTTCGCTTGAACTGCATTTTGTTACTTTCAAGCGAAATGCCATACTAACATGTAATCTAACTCTAATTTCGACCCTGTTGTGTGTTCATTCATCCTATCTAAACATAAGACTCGATTAAGACGAAGTTAACAGACACTAAGTGCACCAACAGACCCCCCTTGGATGTTGACGAAGTCTTCGGCGTCAAGTCTTTAGTCTTAGTCTTTTTCCAAATTAATTTGTCATTGTAAAAGCTCCCTTCAAGCTTTATCTACAAACTTTAAACTTCAATCTCTCCTTTGATTGTTGATCCAGAATTTTGACCCCCCTTTCACAGACTCCCCCTCTCGGTCAGCTAGGGCTTAAATTCTGGTTCAAATTCTGACTTTTTCATAGCCATGGGGATTCCTGTTACCTGCACAATCTCTACCTAAATATAAGATATATGACAGGAACAGTATCAATCCATACTTACGATTCAACCACAATTGATAGTCTAACCAGTATTTAGGAATCCACTTAAGTATTCAGGTCCAAGTTAATAACCCTGATTACTCAATTTATCTACCAAGTCCAACTTAATGACCTTGGTTTATCAGAGATAAATCACACTGACATTTAGTTCAATTTGTTTTTCTGAAAATTACAAGTTTCAAGTTAATGAACTTGCTTTTGACTTTTCAACTTCCACAAACTTATCATGTTTAGCTCCAAACTCATCTTCCAGCCCAAAAACTTCCTGCATCTGCTTCAATTCGAATCTGAAGATCAACTCTCCACTTTGGTTTGTCGAAAAATAAAGCAGAAGTGTAAAATCTTTTTGGATTTTGAATAAAGCTTCTAAACTAGAAATGAATTACACAACTAAAATGCAATGAAAGTAAACTATTTACAAATATATTTTTGTTGAGCGTGTTAGGGAATCATATCAGCTATACGACAAGTCACAAATACCGTTAAGCTTTGATTACATACTCAGAATTAAACAATTCGCTTAGATTGTCGATATACTGATCCACTTAAATTCTCACACACATTTCAATCTGTCCAGGATACGGATTTAGTGTTTTAGAGACATAAACTTATTCATGTGTCCCACCTCTTGAATATACTCCTGTATCCAGATCCCAATATTCAGTCTTACAGGTGAGTATACCACAGATGATATCTGTACGGGGAATAAATTAAATAACAGTACGAAAACGTGAGAGCTCAGATCAGAACTACCGTTAAGCAGAGAGATCACGAATCGACTTGGGTGTGTCCCCTTTAGAGGATCTTTTTTACAACAACATTGCTAAGCAATTTTATTGTCTTATCATTTATGCTGAGGGTAATGCTATGTTTCAATCATTGCGGAAAGTATTATTCGGGGACTAGGCCAGAACTTCCATTCAGCAGAAGTCCCGGAATAATACTCCAGATATCACTAAGTATAAAGACATAGTATATCAGAAAAAGGAATCTTTCAAAAAAGATTTCAGGGTTACCTATATATCCAAGTAGTGTTCTCCACGAAATAAGTAAGTAAAGATTTAAGTTTATATCCCGAACACACCTACTAAATGTGTAAAAACCTATCGGCACATCATCAGCGAGATTGTTTAACGCATTTAAACATTTCATTTCTTTAGCATACGTAACTGTCAAGCCGATGTACTATCATTTTCCCTTTTTACACAAGCTCTTTTCTGGTTTTCTATTGTTTTTTGGATTTTGAAAATATCTCATGTTTTCGTTTTTTTTAAATTTTTACTGTTTTTGTATTTTCTGAAAATATTACCCTATACCTCCCCCTAAATACCAAAACAAGTAAAAAATCGAAAAACCATTGCAGATTGCTTCTCAATATCATCTACAATGTCTCCTTCATCAACGCCAATAATCTCTTCCAACACCGATAAAAGCTTCATACCGTTCAGTTTTAGCAAATATTGAAAACGTGTTTTATCAAATGCTTTGGTATGTAAATCAGCTTTTTGATCGTCAGTGTGGATTTTCTCAATTCGTATCAACTTCTTCTCGAAACAATCTCGAATGAAGTGATGACGAATCTCAATGTGTTTCGTTTTAGCGTGATGAACATGATTTTGAGTAATATTAATCGCTGCCTCATTATCAACAAAGATAGGGGTGTTTAAAAATTGCAAACCGTAGTCGCGCATCTGTTGCTGGATCCACAAGATCTGAGAGGAGCAGCTGCTAGCAGATACATACTCCGCTTCACATGTGGATAGAGCCACAACGGTCTGCTTTTTGCATTGCCAGGTAACCAATCGTGGTCCGAAAAACTGGCACCCTGCTATTGTTGATTTAGCGTTAACTTTGCAGCATCCGAAATCGGAATCAGAATACCCGTCGAGCATAAAATCGCCTTCTCTTGGATACCACAACCCCAACGATGGAGTTCCTTTCAGGTAGCGTAATTTCCTTTTTACAATCACCATATGCGAAGCTCTCGGGTTAGATTGAAATCTTCCTGCGAGGCAGGTTGGGTACATAATATCGGTTCTTGAAGCTGTCAAATACATCAGCGATCCGATCATAGAACGATACATCGTTTCATCTACCTTCTCTCCGGTGAGATCAGGGTTTATCCCATGATTCGTTGCTAATGGGGTGGAAGCTGGAGTAGAACCTGACATCCCAAATTTCTCCAAGATATCATGAACATACTTCGTTTGATGTATGAAAATTCCTTTGGGTAGTTGATCAACCTGAAGTCCCAAGAAGAATTTCATCTCACCCATCAATGACATTTCAAATTTCTGCTTCATTACTCTTTCAAAATCTTTACACAAATTTTCATTTGTTGACCCAAATATGATGCCGTCCACGTATATTTGAACTATCAGAAGATGTCCGTCGACCTCTTTGGTGAAGAGAGTGGCATCCACTTTTCCACGGATAAAGCTGTTGGCTACAGGTGTTGAGACAATGTCTCATACCAAGCTCTCGGGGCCTGGTGTAAACCATACAGCGCTTTGTCTAGCAAGTAGACCTTGTCTTTGTGGATTGGATCGGTAAAGCCTGGTGGCTGTCCGACATATACCTCCTCTTTTACCTTCCCATAGAGAAACGCCGATTTCACATCTAGTTGATATACTTTGAAGTTTTTCCAAGATGCAAATGCTAGAAAGATTCTGATCGCTTCTAGTCGAGCTACAGGAGCATACACTTCTGTAAAATCTATACCCTCCTACTGACTGAAACCCTGGACTACAAGTCAAGCTTTGTTACGAACAACAACTCCTCTATCGTCTCTCTAGCACTTGAACACCCACTTGGTGTTTATCTTCCTTTGACCATCAGGCAAACCCACTAACTTCCACACACCTAACTTCTCGAATTGGCTCAGTTCCTCCTGCATTGCATTGACCCAAGAATCTTCAGTAAGCGCCTCTTTATAAGTCCTTGGTTCAATCTGCGAGATAAAACAACTCAATGAGAATTCAGTTTGTAAAGGAGCAACTTTTGAATAAAAACATGTAAGCCCTTTATCAAGCTATCTTCGAGTGCGAACGCCTGTTTGCAATTCTCCAATGATCAATTCCTCTGGATGGTATGAAAGAGTTCGTGGCGTCACTTCGCCTGGAACATCTACATCGCCTTCCAGATTAGTAACATTCTAGTTTGCACCTTGTTCACTGACTAGGTTTGTTTGACTTGAAATCTGAATTTGCTCCCCCTCAGAATCGGAATCACCACGATCAAATACTGGAATATTCTCAGATTCTTGATTATCATCCTATGCCGTCTGATTATCTTGAGCAACTTCATTTTGTTGGACATCATCATGTTCACCAGCATTGCTTGGACCTGCTTCATCATCGTTCAAAGCTTGTCGTGGTCATCTTGAATACTCAGCTGGGAACCTTTCCTGCGATGACTCGTACTCTCGCAAAATATCCAACTCATCAAAGAAATCTTCTTCTTCTTGTTCTTCCATCATGTCAAACGAATCCCACAACTTGTCGTGATGATAACGCCATGAATCTCCAGGATTCTGCGGCGGCATTGTATAACCTTGACATTCAACATTAGGAGCTTCAATAATCCGCTTCAGACTTGGAACAAAGACTCGTCGTAACGGACTTGCATAACCTATGAATATCCCTTCAATACCCTTCGGACCAAACTTTCCAAAAGGCTCTAGAACAGTACAGGGTGACCCAAATGGTTCAAGATACTTCAGATTTGGTTTGCGGTTATTGATCAACTCAAAGCATGTTTTGTTGAATTTCTTGACAGTAAGAACTCTGTTGAGCGTATAGCATGCGGCGGAAACTGCTTCTGCCCAAAAATTTATCGGTAGCTTTGAATCAGCAAGCATTGTTCTGGCCGTTTCGATTAATGTCCTGTTCTTTCTTTCAGCTACTCCATTCTGCTGCGGAGTGTATGGAGCACTAAATTCATGCAATATACCTCTTTCATCACAAAATTCTTCCATCTTGTTGTTCTTGAATTCAGTACCATTATCACTTCTAATTCTCTTGATACGCCTTTGGTACAGATTTTCAATCTTTCTGAACAACGCCATCAAACTCTCAAACGTTTCATCTTTCGACTTCAAGAATGATACCCAAGAAGATCTGGAATAATCATCAGTAACCACAAGATAATAGAGATCCCCTGTAATACTTTTGACATTCACTGGACCAAACTGATCCATATGTAGTCTCTCTAACTGTGACACCTGTGCCTCCACGGCCATCAAACAAATACTGTATCAATGAAATATTGTATTTCATACTTGGGACATGTATAAATATGTGTATCCTTTGCACATTATGAATTCTTGTTCGATTTCAAGCTTTAAATCGCTTTCTAGAAGGTTATACGCGCACTGATTCGTAAATATAACCCGTTTAATGCAACGAATGCTCCGAAATAGTGAAATAGGCTTAACATACCTTTAATAACTTTTACATAACTTAGAAATAAGTTTTGAAGGCTTTGGTATGGCAAAAATCGAGTTAAATCGCTTACAGGGACTAAAGTTGACAAACTGTGAAAGTATGCCAATTTGGACTGTAACAGACATTCCGGAACATGACCATAAGTTAAACATACCATAAATATCCTTTACATAGCTTAGAAATAGGCTTTGAGGTGTTCGGTGTGCTAAAATAAACTTTTGGGTCATTCAGGGACTAAAAGCGTCAAAAAGTGCACAAGTTTGCACTTTCACGCATATCTTACGTTCTGAATACAGCCGGGCATCCAAAAATTTATGTAAGCATTAAAATATTTTATTTTAGTGTTTGGCATAAGAAATATCTATTCGTCACGCACTTTAGATCGTTTTTCGCGCTTATGCGCATTCCGTCGTAATTAACCGAACAACGCAATCGTACGGCCAAACGAACCAACATCCGGCATATTTTTGAGCATGTTTCATGTCCACAATGTTTAGGAATCATTTTAGGGCCTTAACGTTGGCTTAATGGGCCTTAAAAGTGTCGGAAATGGCCTTAAACACCAACAGGGACTGAAACTGTCAATATGGCAAAGTTGGTTCTGATCAGATAAGGCCAGGCGGACCGCGTAAGTCTTGTGTGTATCCTTACGCGGCCCGCGTCAGACTCCTAGACCAGATTCAATGTTTTAAACAGCTGTTAACAGCCCTTCAATCCCCCAAAGGCCAATGCCACTTGTCAATCTCTTGTGGTGGGGGCAAAATGACTTACCATAACATTCCGACAAGTGTACGGGTGAGATCAAGGCACGATATTCAAGAAACGATCTTAACGGTTTGAAGAATCCTATAAATACCCATCCATCCCAACCTCAAAACCCACTTGAAATCTAAGAATTCTCTAAGTTGGGGTGTTTCATCACCTCATACCTGAGAATACTTGGATTATCAATCTTGCGGGGACCCTTTGTAAGTGTTCCTTCATTCTTTTATCGCTTTTCTAGTCCGAAAGTCGAACTTTGTTTGACTTTCTGCATTGACCAGTTTATGGTCAATGCGAAGTTCGTTTGAACTTCATAACATGAGCGTGATCACGATGGTTATAGTCCCTAGAGACTATACCTACTGATTACCACGTTATCTAGGCTCGATGACAAGTCGTAGTTTCGGCCAAAATGCGTGTTATTGCGTATTTTGTAACCAAAATACTCTTAGGTATCAAAGCCGTTTGTTTTGATACCAAACCTGTTTTCTAAACTTAGGTAAGCATTAGCTCGTCACTTTTAGTTTAGTGCTTATATAGGGTCGTAAGGTAAGCGATCTAAACAATCGCTTATACTTTCGAACCCGACCCGTTTGGTCGATCATTAGGATCCGACCAAGCACATTAGGTGACCATAGTATGTAGGGAATAACCTCCCGAGGTTATACCTTATGGTCGCTTCGTTTAAGTAGTTGTATGATAGGTAGTTTATATGCCTTAGGTAAATTACCAAAATGCCCTTTTTACGCCAAAATTCATTTTAAGCATATGTAACATAACTTTTGGTATCTAAACTGATTTGGTAACAATATTAGACATGTTAAGGCATATTTTACTTATCATAGGACTAGTTAGGCTTTCCGAACGCGTTTCACGCGAACGACGCGTTAAAGTAGCATAAGCTACCTAAACGGGTCGTAATGGGTCGTAAGCACTTAGGTTAGGTTTCGTTTAGTATGTAGGCTTTGTTAAACCATACTACATGAGTTCCCATACTCATTTGGTTTACGAGTCCTCATTCTATCCGATCTTCCGATTTAGGTCCGGTTTATTAATGTAGTTACCTATATTAGGTGCCGTTTGATATCCGTGATCTCTAGCATTGTTTGGTTGTTACCCAAGGACTACTAAGCAATCTCAAGTGAGTACATAGACCCCTCTTTTACTGTTTTCAAACTGTTTTGGGGTGGAACACATGTGCCTACTTGTTACTTTCGTGCTTTCCTGTTTTCACATCATATACCTGCTATGTTCGTTAGTACATTATAGTACATGATTTCTTTACATTTCATGCTATGTATGCCCATTGTGTGCGTACTTAGTACTTCGTTTTACATTATATTTCATGCTATGTGTTTCCATTGTGTGCATACTTAGTACATTGTTTTACTTTACATTTCTTCTGTGTATGTTGACTGATAGCATGCTAGCACATTGATTTACATGACTTTTCTGCTTTGTATGTTAACTTAGCATACTTAGTACATTGTTTTCATATGACATGTATACAACTGTTATAACATTTGGTTTGCACAAACGAGACTTATATACGTTCATTAACATTAGCTACGCCGCTCGGTAGTAAGTACTGGTACCATAGGACTTGACAAATCCCATTCCTGAAATCTCGGGTTTTGTTTGGATGTAAGGAATGACCGAATCCGAATACATTTTTTGATAACCTTTACCAAAAGGGTTATCCGACTGTCGCAAGGCTTGGATGTATGAATTTTCACAATACCGCATAAATGTTTATATCAGTATAGCATGCATGTATTACACAAAACATAACTTTGATTTAAACCATGTTTTACTTCAATACCTTGTTTTTGTGCATTTTACATATGGTTTAGTTGATATATTTCACTTTTCACATAAACATTTTGACATTTGATTATACATAAACATTTTACTTTGGTGGTTTGGTTTGAGTAAGTGATTTAAGTAACGAGGCGTGTGTAATATGATACAAGCATGGTGGATACGCCGCTGGTACTTCCTATATATAAGTGTTTGTATGGTATTACATATCCTAGCGTTATTTGAATCATTTCAATTTGAGACATATAACATTTTATACAAATAACATACTTTTCACAAGACATTGTTTTACAAACAACTTATCTTATACAAACTCATTTTACTTGGTTATTCATTTAACCATACATTATTCTCTTATTTATACATATCATCTGAACTTATTGTTTTTCAAACGATTTACAAAACAAATCAATTTATAAGGTTCATGACTGACTTTTGCTAAACAACTTTTTCTAAACTTACAAGTCATGAATCATATTTTCACAAAACCTATGTATCTCACAGGTATTTTTATGCTGACGTACCTATTTTCACATGTGTTTCAGGATATGATGCATAGGATTTATCAAGATACACTTAGGCGGACTGGGGCCTTAGTGACAATAAAAGATGCAAGACTAGTTATTTATGATTACATTCCTTTGATTGTCAAGACATTGTAACTCTTTTAATCAATAAAACAATATTTCAATTTCCATGTGTTATGAAACAATGATTCTGTTACAACACTCCCTGACGTTTCCGCCACGTTTTGTTGTTTTACGTGGTCGGGGTGTGACACTAACGGTCTGGAAACTGAATTGACTTGCTTTTTAGGGTGTGACTTTTTCTTCTGCTTGCCTTTGATTCAACTAATGCACTCCCTTTCCAGATGAAAACCTTTAACATGAACACCTATAACCAAATCATTGTGCACCAAGTGATTCATTTTTCTAAGATGTATATGACCCATCTTCCGGTGCCACAACTGCGATTCTTTCTCTATTGCTCTAGACACAAAACAATGAGCCTGACCCGTGGTTGTAGTAGCTACACTCATGTCCAATAAATACAGATCATTGACTCTTGGTGCCCTCATGATAATCCATTCTTAAGGGATAACAAATCCTGGCTTCAAGATCAAACATTCTTTGTCTGTGAAGTGAGTGGTATACATCCTGTCACAAATCTGCGAGATACTCAGCAGATTATTCTCCAGCTCAGCAATGTAGTTAACTCTTTCACACGTAACAATCCCATTGGATAACGTTCCTTCACCAAACAATTCTACCACCTTGATTTCCTACGAATCCCACATAACCACCATTGAAATTTCTAACATCGTACAACAATGCAGTCTTCCCTGTCATATGTCGAGACGCTCCACTATCCATAATCCATCGTGAAATAGCTCTCGGAAGTTCCTGCACATATTACAAATTGATTTTAAAAACATATTTCAATAAAGATGCCGATTCATGCTTCACAATTACCAACTAGGAAGCTCCGGCAAGTCCAAAATTTTTAGTGAGATTTTGATGCTACCCAAGCCTCTTTCGACTCAGGTAACTGGACTTTAATGTGAGTTTTAGCAATGTAAAGTGGCGGAAATTTTTTATCATTCATCTTTAAACTTTCCTCAGATCCAACCTCAACCTTTTTGTATAAGAAAAGCTTATCTATCTTAAGTTGACCGGTTGGTTGATCTTTCTTTTGAGCATTCTTCTTCTCTGTTTGATTAGAAGATTGTTTCTCCAATTTTTCATAATAATCCAAAGAAACATCCATCTTTACCAGAATGGTAGAAGACGGTTGTTTTTCCGACTCAGAAACCTTTAGTTTAGATGAACTTTTTGGCTTCCATGTTTGTTGAGGTGACGCAACCCGTTTATAAAATTTGTCATTTTTAGTTACCACATTCTTAACAGGTTCAATTTTGACTTTTGTTTTCTCATTTTTCAAAATTTTCTCAACAACCATAGGAACTTTGCCTTTAGCATCAACCTTCTTCTTTTGATTTTCAACAACTTCAGTCTTAGGCTTGAAGTTGGTGCAATTTCTTGCAATGTGACCAACTTTGTTGCATCTAAAGCATGTACGAGTATCAACTACTCGACTTGTGCCTTCAGACTGAGGTTGTGAAGCCCTCTTCTCAAAGAATTCTTTATTTGATTTTGAAAAAAAAAAATTCTCTTCATCAGAAAGTGATTGAACTGTTCACAAACACTTTCTCCTAAACAAATTTCTTGTTTTGAAAATTCTTTCTTTGATAATTCTTACCACTGTGATATCCACCCGACCATTTGTTTCGATTGTTGTTATAAAAACGTGGTGGAACAACAGGTTTCTTCTAGTAAGCTTTATCTTTTTCAAAATTCATTTGCCTTTTTGTTTGTTTTAAATTTTTTACTTCAGACAAATCGATTTCAACCATTTTGAACACATTTGTCAATTTTGAAACATTTACATTCCCCAGAGGAAAATCAGAATCCGAATACAACTTATCAGATCCAGCCATCTTGTACATCACAAGACCCGGTTCATCATCTAAGTTGTTTTTGGATTTTGGTTTCGGAATGTAACTGTCCAGAAAACACCTTGATCCTCAGCTGAATCACTATCCAAAACACTTTCAGCCATGCCTTTAACAATCTCAGTTTGAACACTATCATCAGATGATGATGAAGAAAATGTCACATCAATTGAATCAGGAAGTTTCACTTCATTTTCATCTTCAATATTAACCAACCCAGATTGCTTTTTCGAATAATTGTCTTGAACTGGTGGCGGAACTTGATGAAACCCGGCCCCAGTTCCATCACATTATACATCTTCACCTGCTTTGTTTTTTCCGATGGGTTTGGGAACAATGTGTTGCAAAACAAAGCTTGCAGAGCTGTAACTGTTCAATTTCAAATTGATACGCTCATTCTCAATCTTAGCTTCTTCAAACTGAAGCTTCAATTTAGCAATCTCATCCAATTGTTTGTTGATTAATTCTTCTTTAACCCTCAAAACACTTTGCAAATGACAATTTTCTTTGTATGTTTTACCGTTTCTATCATCATTATATTTAACCGTGCTTTTAAGCTTCTCAAATTTTTCAGTAATCTGACGATTTTCAAGAACTAATCTCTCATTTTCTTTCCTAACCTTTTCTTGATCAATTTTATCATTTTCAATTTTTTTAGTTAATTCTTTTAACCTGTCGTTCGAAGCTTTCAACATTTTATTACGGTTAAGGATCTGATCCGCAACACTTTGGACTCTAGTAGTCAGATCATCTACCTTCTTACCATTGAGATAAGTGATTGTACTACAAACTTTGCATTCTTTGATGCAATTATTGCAGTCAACATCACCATTGATCTTCTTACCTGACTCAGTCGTTGACGCATTTGTACTGACCTGGCTTTTAGACTCAGAAACGGATTTAGAGTCTACCTCAAGTGCCTTAGCAGCCAGCACCTTGTCAGCCATCTTTCCCATGTTTTCAACATTTAACTTTTGAGTCGTGTCAATGATTCCATTATCAACCTTCTTTGACTCTACTTCTTTCTCTTTCTCTTTCTCTTCCTCTTCTCCACTACCCCACCATTTTCTTTGCCAATACTCATCTTCAACAGCCAATTCTTTAATTATGGTTTCAAGATCAAGAGTGTTATGGTCAATAGCAATGTTTCCCTCAGGGTCAAGATAACATTCTCTGTCTGGATCCCATCTCCTCACTCTTTTTGCTTCAAGATAGATACCAAATATTCTGATCATTCTTTGCTGAGCTATCATCTTTCTGTAACCATACTTCTGTTCTTCAGTTCTGTTGTCTTTCTAAGGAATAGGTTCAGCAGATTTTGCCATGAAAGCATATCCAACCGCATCCTCCTCAGGTAACAACTCGCTCCAGTCGAAACCTTCATCGTCGTGAATTACAGCAAGAGCTCTAGATTTCTCTTTGTTATCTTCAAGCTGCTTCATTCTTGGTGGTTCTGATTTATTTTGATGATAAATTGCTTTCTTGTAGTAATATTCTCTGTACGGGTTTTCAGACTCATCAGTAGAAGAATTTCCGCATTCACGCTTAAAGTGACCTTTCTGTTTACACTTGAAGCATGTCCCTTTAGACTTGTCAAAGCCCAACTTGGTAGATGGTCCACCAATAGACTTTCTTCCAGTTATCTCCATGAAACGCTGTGCCCGACGAACTGCACTGGCCATACACCACCTTATGTCGATCAATTCCATTTCCTCAGGATCAATCTGATCGTAGTATTCTTTTTTCACGTTGGTGTTGCCTATCTTCCCTGCAATAAGGCTTTCATACGATTCTAGCACATATGCTAAGAAAACCATTTGTTGCTTTGCCGACTCCTCACTGAAGTTTTGAGTGTTCTTTAAGTCTACAGCGATATTGCATTGAAATAGGTTCTTTGCATCTGATTGACTTGAATGTGATGAATAACTACTGTGAAATCCACTGCTTTGACTTTCTTTGCTTGATGTGTAAGAATTTTCAGCAGAAAATGCATTCTTTGGGGATGTATTCTTTGGCATCATGCTTTTTGGATAATACAACTCCAGCTCGTGACTCTCTAGTCTTTCAATCAGCAAATCTACAGTCAACACTTTTGGCGGCTTGATAGTATTTTTCAACATTAAAGCATAATATTGCCAATCCATTTCATCTGGCAATGAATCAAACAATTTGTCGACTAGCTCTTCTTGAGAATAGAAAATTACATGTCTCGCCAGTTCCAGCTTTAGGTGCCCAAACCTCTCAATCATTTTACAAACTGATTCATTCTTTAAACACCCAAACAAATCAAACTCTTTTCTTAGTAGTTTCTTTTTGTTTTTCACTATTTCTGCACTTCCTAAACATTTAACTTTCAACTTTTGTCAGAGATCTTTAGCATTAGTGTATTGGATCAAAGATATTATATCTTCTCGGACGGACTGAAATAGTAGTGCGATGCATTTTTGCTCAGCAACAAACGTTTCTATTTCTTCAGATGATGTCAAACTTTCACCACTTTTGCCTCCATCATTAAATCCATTCTTTAGACTCTTCCAACTAGGATACACAAAGGCCTTCAACCATTCGTCAAACTTCTTGGCCCACCGACTATACTCTTCTATAGCCATCAACTTCGGGGGTTTGTTATATGTTCCAAAAGCACTTTCCACACTCAGAGCATCCGATAAACTTTTCTTCGTATTCGGCGTGTTCTCATTGGTGTTGCTAGGCGAAGTATCATCTCCAGAGTTTCCAGCAAAGGCATACATATCACTAAACGGATTCATGAATAGATCATCCATCTTGTACGTACCTGAAAAATCAGCAAACACTTAGAAAATTTTTGGTTTTGAATAAGACAGATTCAAGCAGAATCTGTTCAAGCAAAATCAGATTCTAAGCAAGATAGATTTTCAAGAGAAATCACAAATCAAGATCAAGCGAAAACAGATTGAAGCAAAATCAGGTTAATTGAAGCGAAATGTGATTTTCAAGCGAAACCTCAACTCAAGCGAAATGAGACAATATTTTCAAGCGAAATGTGATTTTCAAGCGAGATCACCAAGGTATTTCAAGCGAGATCACCAATGACGTCATCTATTTACGAACAGTTTCAAGCGAACATACGTTTTTGATCAATTTTAAGCCGTATTTTAGTTCAATTCTTTCAAGTATTAGTTAACACTCTATTTCGCTTGATATATATGAGTTTCAGGCCATTTCAACCGTAAAACTATGTCCAAATCAGAAAAGAATGAGTAGAAGTAAGAAAATCCGATGATTTCAAGCTGCAATGGTATGAACTCCTCATCCTGAGCTCTGATAGCACTTGTTGGACCGTGTGCGTGACCCTAAACAGTCAGTAAAGGCAGTTCATCTTTGATTACTAAGGCGGAATCAAAGTAAACAACGTCAAAACAGCTTGTTCCTTTTAACTTTCTTTCTATTACTGCTTTTCCAAGTCTTAACAATGAATTCTGACTAAATTTTGACAGCACCTCGACTCTTACACAATGACCTTGTTCCTGTTCGCTTCAAATGACAACACACAACAACTATTTATAGGCTGTAGGGTTTCGCTTGAATGTGTACAATGCCTGTTCAAGATATATATCATGTTGTTGGTTTCGCTTGAGATGTCCCAGATTGGTTTCAAGCGAAATCACATAAGTTGATTTCGCTTGAACTGCATTTTGTTACTTTCAAGCGAAATGCCATACTAATATGTAATCTAACTCTAATTTCGACCCTGTTGTGTGTTCATTCATCCTATCTAAACGTAAGAGTCGATTAAGACGAAGTTAACAGACACTAAGTGCACCAACAACTATTTACGTGGCCACAATGGGCATTTCGTCAATTGTTTTCAGCAGACGTAAAAAATACTATCGTCAGGGTGAGTTGACAAGAAGACCCGTTCAGATCTTCTTTAGAGTGATTGGTAAACGTATTAAGAAGCTTTTCAAGTGCAATTCACGGTATTTACTATAGGTCCACCCGGAGGATCGAGTCAACCTCTATTCCTATTTTCCGATAAACCCGAGAGTGCGGAATCCAAACGGGCAAGTTAAACCAAGTTACGAACACAAACACAAGATTCAACGATTAACACTCAATGTATTAATGCTATGAAACGGTTACAATGCGGTGTTTACAAATGGTCTCTGTAAACTCTCAGTGTGTGTGTGTGTTACAGTGTGTTCGCTCTCTCTGAAATCTATTCAGACTTCTCTTGCTTGCTCTCACTGTTCTGCTGTGTATTTATACTAACATGTCGACGAACTTTAGGAAGTCGACGAAGATTCAATCTTCGTCGACATCACTTCTGACAAACATTCAATGTGACGAAGTCTTCAATCTTCGTCACCTGTGTATCTTCGACGAAGGTTAACCTTCGTCCAAGAAGAACTTCGTCATGCAGATCTTCGTCTACAAGCAGTCTTCGTCTCATGCAGATGAAGCAGGCCCAATGAAAACAAAAAGGCCCAGGTAAAGTGGCCCAACATGCAATCTTTACGTAAATGAATTCTGAGAATTCATATTGCATATATTAGTCAACATGTGACATCATCATGATGATGTCATGGTGATGTGTCATCGGGAATTGATTCGCGGCTCTCCGTGCTTCGCGTGTCGAACTCTGGGGCGCACGACGGAGGAATGTCGCTACGTCTGGCTTGAGCCGAACCTAACCGATATGAACCAAACCGAATCGAACCGAGTCGAGTCGCGTCCACATAATGTGTACCAACAAACTCCCCCTTGGACGCTACTCGTGATGGTTCGTCTTCCATGTCTTTCATGTTGGAGGATCTTCAAAGTCTTCACGTGTTGTAAGTAGAAAGTGTATTAACAAAATCCCGCTTTAATTTAGGAATTGTATCAATAAAATCTCCCTTTGATTATGCTTGTGAATCTTTTGATCTTCAATACTTTAGTTCCTTGTGGTGTTGATCATCTTTATCATTTGAGTGCCTTAACGTCGTGTCTTCATTCTGAAGCTTATCATCGAACATGTTCTCCTCGCCTTTAGCATCTGCACATGCAAGAAAGCTAAAGATGAAATGAGAACAAACGCTTGGAATATAGTTAACATTTAAAAAAATGACACACATGTGACCATTTTTCAATCAACTACCGTCCGACAGTTTGAAAGTTTAACAAATTGTTCAATTTTGGTTCTTAACTTTCAAACCTTGCAAATTTCGACCGTTATGAAGATTTAGTCGATTTGGTTTTCGTTCAGGTTTCAGGTAACGAAGACTCGAGATCCAGCATCGTTCAATCGAAAATAAGATAGAAATAAAATCTTTTTGGCTTTTTAGAAAGTTTATATTAAAACACACCTAAAATCTTTTTGGTATTTTAAATATTTGAAATGTAAAGACAGAAAGCAGTAAATAAATATATACAAAGATGCAGAAACTGAAATCAGTAAGTATATATTTACAGACATTCTTTTTGCGAGTTTCGAGGGTAAGAGAATCATATCAGTGTACGGTCATGCCAAAACACTCTTTATGTTCTTTTTGTTAACATGTTAATAAACATCCGATACCGATTATCGGTATTGTTATCCACATAAGCTCAACTTATCAGATGTAATCATGGCGAGGGGATACGATTAGTGTATGATTTATACTTACCGACCGGTGTTCATCGACATCACGACACATTCCCGTATCAAAGTATGCACGAGGGTTCATCTTACTGGTGAGTATACCATTTATCATCTGTTTTGACGTATATGAAAATGTGAGAAACTCACTTATTTTGATTGAAAACAAGCCCTATGTGATAGAATCACTTATTGATGAGGAACTTGATTTTCAGATGCATGAGGGCACAAGAGCCAGTCCATGAACAGGTCAGTACTAACGTACAACAAAGCGACGAACTTGACTCCCGGATAAATGTGATATATTATCACTTATTTTGTGGACATGTGATTGTTGATCACTTATTGAGGTCGTATGCAGTATGTACACGTATGTATGGTATCATGGAAGATCTAGACTTCGTCTCCGTTTGTTTCAGTAAAAGAAACAACCATGATACCCAGATGATAAACACCATAAAGACCACATATCTCAGAACCTCGGCAATCTCTCAAACAAAATTTCGGTACTAAGACCATATGCCAATGAGCGGTTCCCACCTGGTCTTTAGTCCATTTAAGTTTATATCACCCTGCATACTTTAAGATGATTGTGAGCCTACCGATACATCTTATATAGAGCTGCTTATCGTTTTTCATTTTGCATTTCAGTTTAAAGAGGTTTGGACAGACCACTGATGTACTATCATTTTCTCTTTTGCTCGCCAGGAAACTCATTTATGTTTTTCTATTGTTTTTAGTTTTGAAATTTTTCGATGTTTTTGAATTTTTCAAATTTGGATTTACTCCCCCTAAAATCAACAAACTTACAATAATTTTAAAAACACAAAGATATTTACAAAAACGATTTTCCGATGTGGATTACTCTTGCTTGACCTTAATGCCGTTTACCAATAATAAAAAGTCAAATCTTGATTTATCAAATGCTTTGGTAAAAATGTCGGCGCGCTGGTCATCGGTATGGACCTTAACAACATCGATTAGCCTTTTATCAAAGCAATCACGTATGAAGTGATACTTAATTTCGATGTGTTTGGTCTTTGAATGCGGCACAGGATTTCTAGTGATAGATAAGGCAGCAGAATTATCAACTAAAATAGGAGTAGTTAGGAATTCAAAACCGTAATCACGCATTTGCTGTTGTATCCACAGGACTTGGGAGCAACAACTTGAGGCAGCAATGTATTCAGCTTCACAAGTTGATGTAGCGACACAAGTCTGCTTCTTGCACTACCATGTTATGAGGCGATTTCCTAAAAACTGACATCCATCCGTTGTGGATTTGCCGTCGATTTTGCATCCACCAAAATCAGAATCACTGAAAGCGACTAAATCAAAGTTATCATCCTTAGGGTACCATAGACCGGTGTCTTGGCAACCCTTCAAATAACAAAAAATCCTTTTTACAGCTGTAAGATGTGAGGCCTTCGGGTTCACTTGATATCTGGCTAGCAGGCATGTTGGATACATTATATCTGGTCTTGATGTTGTGAGGTACATAAGGGATCCAATCATCGCGCGGTAATATGAAGAGCTAACGAGTTCACCCTTCAAGTCTGGATTGATTCCGTGATTTTGCTGCAGTGGGGTACCAATGGGTAATGTGTCGGACATCTGGAATCGGTTCAGAATGTCTTAAACATACTTAGTCTGATGGATGAAAATCCCAGACTTCGTTTGTTGCAATTGCAATCACAAAAAGAATGTCATCTCCCCCAAAGCGCTCATCTCGAATTTATCCTGAATTACACGCTCGAAATCCCTACACATAACATTGTTAGTAGAACCAAATATAATATCATCCACATATACCTGTACCAGTAGAAGATCTCCATCTTGTTCTTTTATGAAGAGAGTGCAATCGATAAGACCTCTGTGAAATCCATTCTCCAGCAGATAATTAGATAAGGTTGCGTACCAAGCTCGTGGTGCTTGATGTAGACCATAGAGAGCTTTGTTCAGCAACCAAACCCGATCGGGATGGATAGGATCTTCAAAACCTGGAGGCTGTTCAACATACACCTCTTCTTCGACTAGACCATGTAAGAATGCACTTTTGACATCCATCTGGTAAACCTTGAATCCTTTGAATGAGGCATAAGCTAGAAAGATCCGAATTGCTTCCAGACGTGCAACAGGTGCATACACTTCGTTGTAGTCTATACCTTCAATCTGACGAAAACCTTGAACGACCAATCTTGCTTTGTTCCGAATAACGATTCCACGGTCCTCCTTTTTGCATTTATACACCCAACGGGTACCAATCTTCTTGTAATCAGCAGGTTTCTCTACGAGCTTCCAGACACCAAGTTTCTGGAATTGTTGCAGTTCTTCCTGCATTGCTTCAACCCAAAAGTTATCTTACAAAGCTTCTTTCCAAGTTCTTGGCTCTTCATGTGAGACATAACATGTGAAAGACCAATCGTTTTGTTGACCAGATTCTCGAATTGCCGCATACAAGCCTACATTGTTGTTGTTTTGCAACATGTTTCTTGTTTGTATGCCACTTTGTACATTACCGATAATGTTTTGTTGAGGATGGGTATTATGAATCCTTGTTTCTGGATTATCTTAAACTGGAATATTTGTACCCAGATTGTTGAGATTGAGATCAACAACTAATTCAATACCCGGAACTGACGAAGAGGATGATGCAGTAGCTTCAGCTGTTATAGGGGCGTCCACTGGAGGTGTAGCCTCTGACGTACCATGTACTGCTGATGTAGGAGCTTCTTGATCTGGATCTAGAAATTCTTCATCTTCTGAAGATTCGTTCAGTTCGGTTGCATCATGAAAATCCTCATTGTTGAGAGCATTATTGTTCATTGAAGTTGGTTCTGAATTGTTGACAATAATTGGACGAACCAACGGTGATTCTGTTGCGTTGTCACTCTCAAAAAACATCCTTGCCGCAACATTTTCTTCAACTGCTTCAAAATTGATCGAATTGAAACCGTCATCGTACTCAAACATCCATGGTTGACCTGGATTTTTGACTTGCAAAGTGTGTCTTTGTACTCTGACTTCAGACCATTCCTCAACCCTTTTAGTCTCTAGATTCCAGACTTTTAAGTTCGGGGTGGCATAACCAAGAAAGTGACCTTCAATAGCTTTTGCCCCAAACTTTCCATTAGGATCGATCATTGTGCAAGGACTTCCAAACGGTTCAAGATATGACAAATCCGGTTTCCGTTTGTGAAGAAGCTCAAAGCAGGTCTTGTTGTGTCTTTTGACTGTAAGGACTCGATTCATCGTCTAGCATGCGGAGACCACAGCTTCACTCTAGAAAGGAATGGGCAACTGCGACTCTACCAACATAGTCGTAGTAGTCTCGATCAACGTACGGTTTTTACGTTCAGCGACGCCGTTCTGTTGAGGAGTATAAGCCGCACTAAATTCGTGAAGAATACCTTTTGATGTGCAAAACTCCGCCATGGCATGATTCTTAAATTTTGTACCATTGTCGCTGCGTATCCATCTAACCTTCAACTTATATAAATTCTCAATCTGAATGATCAAGTTTTTGATAATACCGAAAGTTGCACTTTTGTGAGCCATAAACGCCACCCAAGAAAATCTTGAATAATCATCAGTTATCACGAGGCAGTATTGATCCTTCCTGATGCTTTTGTGCTTAACAGGACCGAACAAATCCATGTGCAAACGTTCAAGAGGAACTGCCACCGTGTTGATCTTCTTTGTCGGATGTCGCTTCTTGGTTTGCTTTCCTTTTTGGCATGAAACACATACGTCTTGAAGATGGAAATTTTTAAGAAGAACACCATTCACTAATTCATTCGACACCAAATGATTCATTTTTCGTAAGTGAATGTGACCCATACGTCTGTGCCAAGAGATAGAGTCTTTTTCCGTGGCTTTGGAAATGAAACAAGTTGCTTGTGCAGTCGTTTTAATATCTTGGCTCATATCAAGGACATATAAATCGTTTTGTCCTTGGAGATGATAAGAGAATCCATTCTTTTGGAATCTTGAAGCCGGGTTTCAGCACGTAACATCCATTTGCATCGAAGTATACTGAAAACTGCTTATCACAGATTTGTGAAACGCTAAGAAGATTGTGATCAAGTTGTTGTACAAAGTTGATCTTGTCAATACTTACAACCTCGTTAGATACCATTCCTTCTCCTGTAATATATCTGCCTTTATCTCCAGCAAAAGCAACATACCCTCCTCTAATAGATTTAACGTCGTAGAGAAGTTTCATGTCGCCTGTCATGTGCCTGGATGCCCCACTATCAACAATCCAATGACTGCTAAAAGTTCCTCCTGGAACACCCTGCACATGTACTTGCATGATTAGTTGGAGATGGGGACCCAAGCCTTTATGGTCTTGGGTCTTCCATTTTCATCAACGTAAGTTACTTGAACTTCTCGATGTTGTGGAAATTGTGATGTTCCCCCTGATTCAGTAACCGTTTTTGGTTTCCAGGTCTGTTTTGTTTTACCAATGTTATTCTTTAAAATCTTAACTTCATGATTATCTGAAGTTTTTGAATTGTCTGGTTTGACAGAAACAGATGTTTTGTTAACCACGTCGGTTTTACTCACTTTTTCAATTTTCTTGACCTGTTGGCGTTTCTGTTTCTTTTCCCTCTCTTTTACAAGACGGGGATCTGGTTTTGATGAAACAGATCGCTTTCGGTCATTTTGGTCATGAGGATCATCAACTTTGGCTTTTTGTTTATGAATATATGCACAATTGCGAATAATATGTCCAAATGTACCACATGAAAAACATGATCTTCGTTCTACAAACCCCGAAGTATCATGTGATTGTCTTGATGATGATGAACTTTGTGATCCCGAGGTACTTGGTTTTGAACTGTTTGGTTCATTTCTTTTCAACATTTTAACTTGATTAACATGATCTAAGTTAGATTTATTGGCAAATGTTTCAAGTTTATCCGTTCCCGTTGATTTCACAAAGTTCACTTTCTTGTTCTTCTTTTGATTCGGTTCCTTTCGACCTTGAGTCATTGATTTACCTTTTGGTTTGGTATGATTTTGCTGCTTTTTCACTGTTGGTAATTTCTGATTGCCATATTGTTTTCGAACTTCGGCCTTTGGAATCGGAGGGCACTGTGTTACCACAACATGTGAACCCGACTTTACCAAAAACCTACTTGTCGAATCTTCAAAAACTTTACTGATTAAAGATTGATTTACATTCTTAATCGGAAAATCTTTGTCAGAATAGATTTTATCATCACCAACAAGAGTGTACAGCAAATTCACACTCTCTGACTCTTTTGTAGACATGGACTCGACCAGAACAGTCTTAGCAGGTTTTGTGGGAGGATCACATAGAACATGATTCTCAAGAGGTATGTCCTCTTCTTTGATTACCGCATCAGACTGTGCTGAGTCAGTATCATCGGATTCATCATCTAAAGAATCAGCATCCTCAACAATGACTGGAGGATCCTGATTTTGTTCAGCAGTTGACACACTTGTAACTGTTGAAACATCCGGATCTGATGATACCTCATTTTTGTATCCAAGTCCGGTTGCAAATTCCTCAATGTCTAAAGTAACAGATTCCTCATAATAAGTTCTATTTTCCTCATCAGGCATGGCATCATAATTTTGTCTAACAGGTGGTGGACATTTCTTGTATCCAATGCAAGTGACATCCTTTTTCTCTTTTTGTGTGTCAATGATGTGATCCACCACATATCTAGAGTTTGAATAACTGTCTAGCTTAAGCCGGATCGCCTCACTTTCACACTTAACACAGGCTAACTCTTTTTGCATGATCTTAAGACGATCGATATAACAGTTTATGTCAGTTTGTTTTCTTGAAACCATTTTTGTCAGCTCGGTTTTATCTTTTCTTAAATTTGCAACCACCGTTTTAAACTCCTTTTAATGGTTTTCATAAAACATGTTAGCCTCTTTGCATTTCGAAAGATCCACTATCAACTTTTGATTGTGGATATTTGTCACTTCATATTTGTTTTGCAAAGCCTCATGTTTGCTTTTCAAATCACACCACTTAGCATCAAAAGAAACATGTTTGTTTTGCAAGTCAGACAATTCAGCATTTAAAGCATCATGTTTGCTTTGCAACTCAGACATATTAGCATCTAAATCAGCACATTTATCACTAAAGCTAGCACAATTATCACAATTAACGACAGTTGGTTCATCGACACATACCTGGCTTGATGAACTGCCGCCATTAGCCATAAAGGCTGAATGAAGAGAAGAAGAAGAATAAGCAGCTTAATCCACCAGAATAGATCTTCTATCATTCCTTGCTGCAGCTTCTCCTAACAATTCATCGATATCTGCATCGATTCTCCCACTAGATACATCATCAGAATAATCTTCACCCGAGGTTGAGGTTTCCTCATCTGAACTCCTTGAATCACCAAAACTCTCTTCATCTGAAGATTCACCACCGCTGGCGGAAGATTCTCCACCACTAGCGTGCTTCAAATCTTTAGCAGCTTCAGCAAAACAAGCTGCTCCTCCCTGATCACCAATGCCTAATTGCATTGACCAGTCGCAACCTTCATCTATTTGCACTACAAGAGCTTGATTGGTGTTCGATGGTCCTGCTTGATTGTTTGCAGGGACAAAGGTGCGATCGTCATTCCTGGTTTGATTCTGATTCTGTTGGTTGCCTTGACCTTTGAAAGGATTTTGGTTCCCATGCTGAGCTGGCTTTGTGCATTCACGCTTGAAATGACCACGTTCACCACAGTTAAAGCACTTGACGGATTGCTTGTCGAACCCATACTTGGTATCTTTCTTGCTTTCCAAGCTAGTTCTACCTGTCCGTTCCATGAAGTCTTTAGCTCGCCTAACAGCACTAGCGAAAGCCCATTTGATGTCCATCATATCTATCTCTTCTTTATCGACCTGCTTATAATCTTCTTGAGTTAGATTGATGTTTCCGATCTGCCCTGCAATCAACCACAATACGAGCTCACCAGTGTGTTTAGTATCTCCATATGATCTTTAGCTACTTCAACGCTAACTTTGGAGAAGTTTGACGTGTCAAGCCGTACTGTGTTTGACTTTGATGGCTGACCAGCAGATGAGGTGCTTCCATAACAAGCTTGTTGTTGAGCAGGAAGTGGATTCCCATACAAATCAGTTGCTACGGTAGATGGCCGGTAGCTTTGCTGTTGTGGAGCTGGTTGTAGTGGATTTCCATACAAGTCTGTGGTTGGAGCTGGCTTTACAGGAACTTGTATCGGATTGCCATATAAATCTGTGCTTGTGACAAACGCCGTTTGAATTGGAGCATGTGAGGCAGGTCTTGCAGAAGTGCTAGAAGCTCCATAATACATATCAGGATTTTGTCGAACTAGAACCCTTTTTGCCTTTAGGGTTTCTTCCTGATCTTTGTTCTCCAAGAGCTGACCGAAGTCGTTGATGTTTGTCGTAGCCAATGTGCCATTGTTTCTACCCCATAATTACTCAATTCAGTCAGCAAGTGATGAAATCGACTTGTCATATCCCCCAAAGATTCATTTTCCATACAAGTGAAGCCATCAAACTTTTTCTTGAGTAAATCATGTCGCAATTGACGTGACTTTTCATTTCCTAGACCCCTTGTCTTCAATGCATCCCATAATATCTTTGACGTCTTGAAACTGAAAAACTGATGATATATATCCTTGCTCAACGCCTGAGTCAGAATAGCTTATGCTTTCTTTTCCAAATCATATGCCTTTTTCTCGTCTTCCGCAAGATCTGCAAATGTAGCGGCAGTTGAAGCGGCAACCTCAATCGCTTGATCGAAATCTGTAGTAAAGCGTAACCACAATTCTGTGTTTTGCCCAAGGGCATACGTATGAAATCTATCTACCCATCCAGGATATTCATTTATGTGCATCAGTTTCGGTGGGCGATTTAGACTTCCGGTCTCGCTTTCGCTTAGGAGTATACTTTGAATACTTGGAGTTTGATTTGAAACAAACGCCCATTGACCTGTCGACATTGGATTCGCTTGCGAAGATGCGGGTGCGAGAGATTCGGCCCATCATGGTGACTAACCCGTGCTTCTATACTTGCTTTCTGTATTAGATGTGGGTGTAGGATATTCGGCCCATGATGGAGATAAACTCGTACTTCTATATTTGCTTTCTGCATTTGACGGAGTACCCCACCAATTCGGATTCATTTTGGATGTATAATGATGAAAACCTGCTCAAAACACTCAAATCAAACAGTTAACTATAAGATTTAAGGTTTCTGTTTAAAAATTTGCAATATGATCGACGAAGATCAAGGAGTTCGTCCAAGTCAATCCACGACGAAGATAAGGAGTCTTCGTCAACACCAGTTTTGACGAAGTTTAGGAGTTCGTCTGATATGTTTGACGAAGATTGGAGATTGACTGTTTGACGAAGGTTGGAGGGTTCGTCCAAGTTGCATGCGACGAAGGTTAGAAAGTTCGGCAATGATAGTTTATGACGAAGGTTTGAAGGTTCGGCACAAACATATATGACGAAGGTTCGAAGGTTCGGCCAATAAACTTCGTTGACAATATGAACCAGACAAGAAGATATTTTCAAAACCTTATCTTCTGACACATAACCTTCCTTTTCAAGCACACCTTACTTTTCTTCTTCCTTTTCAACAAACCATCATCACATGTACACAAAATTCAAACAAGTTAACTATATAATAATCAAAACAAGAATTCAATCACAAATCAGATCAAACATAGATAATATTCAAGAACAGTTTGAAGGCCACAAAGAACTTCATGAAGATCTGATGAACTTTGATGAGTTTTCCGGTGCCGGAAAGTTTCCGAACACAAGTTTTGCAATAAAGTTCAATGAAAACCCAATTCTAACATATATGCATGAGTTTTAAACAAGGTTTTGCATGAACTAACAACAACATAACGAAATTTTCACGGATTAAAGATTTGTTTTTTCCAGAAAATATATGATCTTTAAACTCTAAAATACCAGAAAAACACTTAAAAATCTTTAAAATCACAAGAAAATATTTGGTTTTAACACGGAATCGAGCCAATGCTCTGATACCAATTGTAGGTCCACCCGGAGGATCGAGTCAACCTCTATTCCTGTTTTCCGACAAACCCGAGAGTGTGGAATCCAAACGGGTAAGTTAAACCAAGTTACGAACACAAACACAAGATTCAACGATTAACACTCAATGTATTAATGGTATGAAACGGTTACAATGTGGTGTTTACAAATGGTCTTTGTAAACTCTCAGTGTGTGTGTTACAGTGTGTTCGCTCTCTCTGAAATCTATTCAGACTTCTCTTGCCTGCTCTCACTATTTTGCTGTGTATTTATACTAACATGTCGACGAACTTTAGGAAGTCGACGAAGATTGAATCTTCGTCGACATCACTTCTGACGAACATTCAATGTGACGAAGTCTTCAATCTTCGTCACCTGTGTATCTTCGACGAAGGTTAACCTTCGTCCAACAAGAACTTCGTCATGTAGATCTTTGTCTACAAGCAGTCTTCGTCTCATGCAGATGCAGGCCCAATGCAAACAAAAAGGCCCAAGAAAAGTGGCCCAACATGCAATCCTTACATAAATGAATTCTGAGAATTCATATTGCATAGATTAGTCAACATGTGACATCATCATGACATCATCATGACATCATCATGTCATGGTGATGTGTCATCGGGAATTGGTTCGCGGCTCTCCGTGCTTCGTGTGTCAAACTCTGGGGCGCACGACGGAGGAATGTCGCTATGTCTGGCTTGAGCCGAACCTAACCGAGCCGAACCGAACCGAGTCGAGTCGCGTCCACATAAAGTATTTTACTACGAGTTTCATCAACCCTTTACAAGTTTACTAAACTACATCTTCATTCTCTAGGTAATACAATTTTGAGACCAAAGTAACTATACATAAATCACATAATTGACCTGCTAAGTTTTGTATCAAACTTGATCATTAGTTAAGGCAAACAGATACCACAATGTTGCCACTAATCTTACGAAAAATATAACACAAAGAATGAGTAAAAGCTTCACTCGTTTTCTTTATTATTGAATCCAAAAGGGGATTGCGATAGGTATAGCTTCTTGTCCGTTTACATACCAACACTTTATTGTAATTGGTGGTTTTTGTTGGAACTTTAAAATGCTTAAACTCAACCTGAAAAACACATTTGGTCAAAAAGAAAAGTAAAAATAAAAATTGCATCCTGTAAAGATAACTGCAGGACGGGCTTTTATGTAGAAATAAGCAGTGGCGAAGCTTCGCCCCCCCCCCCATTTTTCCGAAACCGGGGGTGGAAACGTATATACCTAAAAATTTTCTATAGGAAAGTACTATTCATAACACTACGCGTCGAAAAGTTCGAGGGGTCGGGCGCCCCCTCGGAACTCCACTAAGCTGCGCCCCTGGAAATAAGACCATGGGGTGTGGTTTGGGGGGGGGGGTCCCTACACCCCTTGGTCTAACAAATACGGATAATAACTAAAACAGAAACTCATTCAACCCACGTGTTCCCTAGCCTGAAAAACCGACGTGCACAAACCTACGTCCAATTATTCCTGTGCAAATTTGTCAAACACGATTAGACAAGCTCTTTGATTTTCAACATAGCTTAAGATTATCGCAATCTGCTGTATATATTTTATGTATTTTTGACCAGTGAGAAATCAAAGAACTATATTACTTTCAATTGTACAAGTAGCTACTGTCACTTTTTGCATCAATTGGAATCTAATACAGTATTTTTGACTAGCTATTCCATGCGGTTTTCAAGCGAAGACGGATCTCCAATGAATTTAGAAACTGAAAACATAGTGATAGTAAACTGTCTTCTAAGAATGCTTCCCATGTTGGTAATGTTTTTTGTGGTATCCATAATATCAGCAACTGGGGCTACCTTCTTTCTGATAGCAATTGGTACAGTAGGTATTGAATCAAATCTCGTTCTTGTTATTAACAATTGGTTACAACTGGTTACATAAATTCCATTATATATAACCTAAACAAGAAACCTATTTTGACTCAAATTAGGATTAAAAACTAACTCAAAAAACCCCTAAGTTTATAACCCGGTCACTTTTTACCTGAGCTTTGTAAGTCGGTCACTTTTAACCCGAACTTACACATGATATGCAAGATTAGTCTAACAATCACCCCCTTAATCTTGCAATACCGAAATGATATCTCGTCTCGATAATTTTCAATCGTGGCACGGCTTTTGTGAGGATGTCAGTCCGTTGCAAATCCCCGCTAATACGTTTCACTTTAACTTGCTCTTGCAATAAGTTCTCGACTTTCAAAATTATCTCTTCATTTGATAAACCGAGCATCCATTTAAGTATTGAAGTGCTGAAAAACTGATCTGTCACAGAGTCGTCGCTAAAAGCTGTCACTGACTGTTCAGATTCTGTCGCTGACTGGTCAGATTCTGTCGCTAACTGGTCAGTCTGGTCGCTATATGTATGTTGTGTCGCTGACTGCCCAGATTGGTCGCTAATTCTTGTTGCTGACTGATCTGTTTGGTCGCTAACTTCTGTCACAATAGAGACTGGTTGGTCGCTATTTTCAGCCTTGTCATCTCTAGTCTGTATGCAAACTGGAGATACAACCTCAAGATTAATCTTGTAAATGCGATTAGGTGAACGAGGTACCTTGATTAGCAAAGTTCCGTCTTGCTCAAACATCCAAAGTATACCGTCTTGGATTGCGATCTTGTACCCAATCTCGTCCAACTGACCAATGCTTATTATATTACTTTCAAGTGCTGGAATATAGAAAACATCACGCAACACCCTTTGTTCCCCAGATTTTCCTTCCAAGACGACCATCCCTTGTCCTTTAATCTCTACGCATGACCCGTCTCCAAACTTCACTTTTCCCTTGATGTTGTGATCGAGGTCAGTGAACCACTCCTTTTTACCCGTCATGTGGTTACTCGCCCCGTTGTCAAGAAACCATGTATTGAGTTCACTTGGGCTCGAAGCATACATCCTTGGAATAATCCTTTCTTCGTCTAGAAACACATCATTAGCCTCTTCAACATGTGTTTGCAAGTAAAGAACCGGTTCAACCCTTTGAATAAGATTGTTTTCCTCGTCCTCGTCCTTTTTACGTGTAGGACAATCTGAAGAAAAAATGCCCTAATTCATCACATCGAAAACACCTTATCTTAGAACGGTCCTTCTTTGGTTTTTGATCCGGTTCCTTGTCTTTATCTTGACCCCCGGTTTTTCCTCGACCGCGACCCCGACCTCTTTGACTAGACTCGGCCGTTCCTTTGCCTCTATCGTACCCTTCCTTTTTTCTAGCTTTCCACTCCTCATACGTCAATAGTAACTGATCACTTCTAACCGGTTGCTCCTTATCTTCATGGTTGACACGTTCTTCATAGGCTATAAGACGACCTACGACATCATCAAATCCAACTGTCTTAAGGTCAATGGATTGCTCAAGAGACGCAACCATGTGAATAAACCTTTTCGGAAAACCATGTAGAAACCTTTTAACCAGTTTCTCTTCTTTAATCACTGTTCCAAGAGAAGCAGATCTAGAAGCAATCCCTGAAATCTTTCCTGCGAACTCAGCGATTGTACTTGGTTCCTTCATCTTCAAACCCTCAAATTCCGACATTAAGGTTTGAAGTCTTGCTTCTTTCACACGTTCAGCACCTTGATTGCGAGATTTCACCGCTTCCCACATCTCTTTTGCTGAATTATTGTTCCCAATCTGCAACACTAGCTCTTCGGGTAACCCTTGGAATAGCAAAGCGATTGCTATAGAATCTTTGTGAGTATCGATGGTCGTTCCTGGGTCAATCACATCCCATACCTTGTAAACCTTGAAGATTACCTTCATCTTCATAGCCCAAACGGTGTAGTTTGTATCCGTAAGCATTGGACATGGAAGACTAGGCATCGGTTCCTTCGTTGGAGGTACCCGGTTCGCGTTATCACCCATCCTTCGGTTTCTTCTATTGTACGTTAACGGAGTGCTAGGACTTGAATCAATTTTCTAACCTCAAATCGATTCCCTCGAACAAAAAATCCACAAGCTTTTTCATATCACAGACTTAGAAAAAAACAAATCCCTGTGTTTTTTTCTTTTAATCGTTACTTAAAAACCTTTCTGTTGTGGTTGTGGTTTGTTTATAATTTGCAACTCAAAAGAAACAATATCCTTTTTTTTCTATGTAATCGCAACTTCAACAAAACCAAAACCTCCTTTTTTGTTGTTTTTTTTTAATTGCAATTCCAAAGAAACAATTTCTAGTTGAGTTTTGCAAACAAAAACAAACCTGCTGTTAGACTTTGTGGTTTCTTCAAGGAAAATAAAGAACCTTCTGTTACTTTCGCTTCTTTTAATTCCTAGCACAAAGAAACAAAAACCCTTTTTTTGTTTTTGTTTAATCGTAGCTAGCTTTTAAAATAAAGAACAAACCCTTTTGTTAGTATTTTTTTTAATTGCTGCTACAAAGAAAAACACCCTCTGCTTCCTTTGATAATATTAAAAAAATAAAAACACACTAGGTTTAAACTTATTTTTTTATCGCAAGTTTTTTTTAAGAAAGCACCAGAACCTTAACTTGTAATCTTGATCAACTCAAACGGTAAACAACAGCAGCCTTCCCTTCGTTTGCTGCTATCAAACCAGCCGGTATTCCTTTGTCCCGATTACAAACCTGATTCAGAGCCTTGCGCGCCAAGTCTCGTTTTCCGCCTTCTCTGATCGGACCCGTTACAAACCTGATTCAGAGCCTTGCGCGCCAACTCAAAAAACCCCTAAGTTTATAACCCGGTCACTTTTTACCTGAGCTTTGTAAGTCGGTCACTTTTAACCCGAACTTACACATGATATGCAAGATTAGTCTAACACTTTCTTCTGCAATACTCCAACCTAAATGTGAACAAAATAATACCAATACAGATCTACAATATTGTTCAAGGTTTCTCAAGCTTTGCTATCCAGATTTTGTATAAACAATTTAGGTATTTAAGTAAAAAGGAGAATGTCAAAATTGGTGTTGGAATGTTTTGTGGAATCATTAGCTGTATTTTAGCTTGGCGACTAGAGGTTTACAGGTTAAAAGAAATCGGCCATTTGGTTGATAAGGATTCCAATACTTCCATAAGTTTTCTTCGGTTAGTGCCTCAATTCTGTGTGCTTGGGTGCATGGAAGGACTTACTTGGGATGGGGTGCTAAAGAT
This sequence comes from Helianthus tuberosus, assembly GCA_030545235.1. Lineage (NCBI taxonomy): Eukaryota > Viridiplantae > Streptophyta > Magnoliopsida > Asterales > Asteraceae > Helianthus > Helianthus tuberosus. The sequence goes on from CM060409.1 coordinate 156,886,750, forward strand.
TTACAAGTTTCAAATGAACGGTCAACCCCTACTTATAAGTTATGGGGAAGAATATATGGAAATTGTGATGGGCTTTGGAAAGTTAATGAACATTTTCCTGGTCTTAGTATTTAATAGACTAAAGGGATGGTTTGGAGACACAATCAACGACAGTCGGCTAGACAAGTAATATTTGGTATTGGTATTTGTTTGCTAGGTAAACTTCATATTATATTGTTGCGTCGCAAGTTATTTTTACCCGGGCCAAGTCTTGGCTAATAATGATCAGGAGCAAGATAATCAGGACTCGGCTAATGATTATCAGGAACACCATAACCATGACTTGGTTGATGACGCTCAGGAACAAGTTCATGCCTTCTTTGCTGATGAATATGATCGGGGACAAAATAATAATATGATGATGCCGATTCAATAATCAGATAATCAAGTCTTGGCTGATTAACAAGTTGGAAGCTTAACATTGATCGCTCGCTTAATGCTTTGGGGTTATATATGTGCTTTTATGTTTCAACTCTACTTAGTACGGCAATTGTTGTTTAATGTATTAGGAGTTTCAAGAGTCTAATACTATTTTTGTCCTTATTTTATTTCCAATTACTTAAACTCACGATAGACAACCACTACTAGAATTGTTGTATGAGACGACTGCTCTTTCATGACGACACTTTGTTATCGGCATAGGATCCTATTTGCGACACTACATGTTGCCGGCAATGGCCATGACAAAATTTCAGATTTATGCTTGTTTTTCCCGATGAAATGTCGTTGGTATACGTTAGGCGTGATGTGGAGATTGTACAAAAGAATGTATATGAACTGTGAAACCCCAAAATCTAAAGTTAAATCAACGATAAATGGTAATAACAAATGGTGGAGGGTATATTTCGACGTGTATAGAGGATGAAATTCTATAATGTATAGGGTATATGTAGGAAAATAGGAATTAAAAATAACAAATGTCACTAGTACAAAAGCATTCTTTTGGTGGTGTCAAATTCAATTTTTGGTGGTGTTTAGAATAAAAGCACCAAATAACAAGATTACCACACTAATTAATAAACACACAATAAAAAAAAAATAGATTACACACCATTAACTTGATTGTTTGAGGGTGAAGTTAATAGCACCATTAAATTGATTTTTTGATGGTCAAGTTGTTAATAGCACCATTAAATTTATTTTATGACAGTGAAGTTCTTTGTTAATAGCACGAACAAAGTGAACCAATCAAAACATTTTGTTAGGCATCACATGGATCATAATCCTACAGTTTTCAATTTCTCCCATCCTATTCAATCAATGGATCAAATTAAGCCTTAAAAAACACAACAAACCCACATATATACAGACACAATGTTAAAATCAAAATCTTTTTTAGAGAGAGAAAAATGTTAGGGAGGAGTAAAGCATCACCGAAAGTTTTCCGGAACGGCTTCCACAATATCAAGAAACAGCGATGTGGCGTAAAGCGTAACAATGGCCCTATCTACGAAGAGACACGAGATTTTTGAAGATCTTTCTTGATGATTTTATGCATGTCATCAAATAAACCGAAGATACTCGCCGGAAAACAATTACGGCGATGGACGTCATTTATTTTTTGAAGGGCCAAGGATGTATAATTATACACTATGTTGATTTAGTTTGATTGTATGTGTCTAAATTGTTATTTTAGGAAATGGCTTTACAGAAATCATGTTTGTATCTCATTTTTGTAGCTTCCCATTAACATTTAATTTTATTTCATTATGCTTGTAGATTATATACATTTTTTGTTTGTATAGTTTTTTGTTTTATTTGCCTTTGTATTAGATCTTGGATGTTTTATAAATAAAATAAAACTAAAAAACATTTGTTCAAATAATGTGTATTTTTACAGACCAGCGCCAATAACCTTTTTATATTTTATATTTTAAAAATATAAAGATAACCCAAGTGAACCAATCAAAGCAGTGTCAAATTTTTTTGATATTCTAGTAGTCAATTAAATGGTGGTAAATGCATATTGACATGTGTTAGAGACTTATTGTTTCTATTATTGATATTTTGGTGGTGTGTTTAGAGATTTAATGGTATACTAATTTGGTTTCTGATTTTTTGGTGGTGTTTAGAGATTTAATAGTAGACTGATTTGTTCAAATTTCTTTAACTAAAGGAATTCAAAATCTTTTCTATATGTGAAGGAAATAGAGTAAATTCACTAGAATCTTCGACCATTTTCGAACCGAATGGTTTCGACCCACACCGTTTCGATACGTACCGTTTTGGCCCGTATATTTTCCACCCGAACCATTTCGACTGTACTGTTCTAACTCGAACCGTAACAACCCATACCGTTTCTTCCTGAACCATTTCAACGCAGCTCATACTGGTTCTACCCGAACCGTTTCAACGCGACTCATACCGTTTCGACCCATACCTTTTCGACTCGAACCGTTTTGACGCGGACCGTTTCTATGCGAACCGTTTTGATGCGAATCATTTCGACCTGAAGTGTTTAGACGCGAACCGTTTTGACCGTTATCATTTCTATCCAAACCCTTTTGACCGATATTGTTTCCACCCATACTGTTTCGACCCAAAGCAGGGGTTGTGCGTGTCGTGGTAATGGATTCCAATACATTTGACAAACAAACACAACAAAAATGGAATTGTGTAGGTCCACTTGGAGGATCAAGATAAACCTACTTCCTTGTTCTATAACACACCCACGAGAGCGGAATCCAAGTGGGTATGTAAACCAAGCTAAAGAACACAAAATACATGTAAAGATTCAACGTTTAAAGCTCAAAGTGTATTAATCAGAAGAGTATTAGTACAATATTACAAGAAGTCTCTCTAAACTCTCTGATGTGTGCTCTCTTATCATCTGTATTCTACAAGTGTGCTTTTATAGCCAAGTAACAGCAACTAATTACGAAACATGTACTGGGCCCAAAACTTTGGCCCACGAAAGATATAAACCCATGAAACATTGGGGTCTTTCGTCAAAACCCAAACCAAAGAAGAATCACCTTGTGAAGAATGTTCTTCGTGGTATTTCATGTGCATGGTTCTTCGTTGATGATGTGTTTCGTGAGGACTATTATCAGAAAACAAGCATGTCCACGAAGAAGGTTCTTCGTGGACGTTTATCATGGGTTCACAGTCTTTCGAGGACATGCAGCAACACCTAGAACTTGCATAACAAACATACATCAAGATGCACTATGCTAACATCTAACAGACTGCACTCTTGCATCTGTTTTACAACACGTACAAAGTCAAAGTCGTTCCGAGTCAAGATGGAGGATATCTTGCTTCGGTTTTCACTTCGTAACGTAGTCGAACCAAAACGAGTTTTATAAAGTTTATATTAAAACACACCTAAAATATTTTTGGTATTCATGAATATTTCAAAGGTAAAGAAGGAAAGCAGAAAATACTTAGGGGTGAATGTGATATATTTATCACTTATTGATGGTGAATGTGATTTAGAATCACTTATTTAGGGGAGAATGTGATATGTTTATCACTTATTGATGGTCGTATGCTTCATGTATTATTCACATGTATGTATGATATGTACACGTATGTATGGTATCATGGAAGTTCTAGACTTGCATCCCCGTTGTTTTCGATAAAAGAAACAACCATGATAGCCTCATGATAAACAACATAAAGATCACGTATCTTAAAACCTCGGTTGTCACACCCCCAAAATACCATATGCAGAAACACTGCGGGACGTGTGACGTACCAGGATCCAAGCCACCAATCACATTGAACTATTATAAATATTTAAGCAAAACATTCCATTCATTTCATAACATAATTCCAAGTCATAAGTTAAAACCAAAGTAGGCGTTCAGTGGAAGCATAAAGTAAAATCGTTAATCAACTGTTTTAAAACAAGTGTTCACAACCAATGACATATGTATCCAAGAGTCTTGACCCATGACCACTCCAGCACTCTCGGATAGCAAGTACACAAAGAATCTAACGACCTGCAAGCATGCAGACAAGTATGTCAGACGACGCTGGTGAGTTCAAAGTTTGTTAACACGTTTTAGTTACCAGATATAAGTATAAACCATTTCAGAGATTTGATGTTGTTATTAACTCGATTACCGCAGATGGCTCCAGATTATTTGCCCAAACCCCAATGCTCTGTCATACATTGGTCAAGTGGTTAAGGTAATTAGTTGACGACCGTCCTCCCCGGTACGGTGTGAAGGTGCCAAACCTTATAGCGCTATCAACAAATAACCCCGTTGCCTCCCCGGCAACCAATCGGTATATGATGGAACTTAATGATAGAAATGAGTGTAATAACCAACATCCCAATAACCCGACGTTCCTCCCTGGAACGATTACCAGATGTCCCTCCCCGGGACGCATGCTTAGAAAAAGAGCAGTGAACTCACCTTGGTTTGCTCGGTATTTATCAAATTACCCGTTCCAGTTAATCAAGCAACCCTACCGTGGTTAACAATATTATCAGTTTCACAATTAAACAAGTCATTGCTTTCACACAGTTTACATTCCTCACGATATCACAGTATATCATTTCGCAACTACGCCTTTCTAACTTAAGTTCACATGTGAGTAACACATAACATAACAGGTGAGTTTGTTGAACCAAGTTTCTTATTCTCATTGACATGTAAAATGGATCGTGTACGCACACAAGTATCTATCATTAACATCACAGGAACCTATTGTTCAATTCAGTGACTTACACGACGAAATACCCTTTGTGACGAAAGATCATCTTTCGTCGAGGTGAGGTGTGACGAAAAACCCATAGGTTTCGTTGAGATGCTTGTCGACGAAGAACCCATGTTTCGTCGACCTATGTTTCGTCGACTACCCTTGACAGTTTCATCATTTCCCTAAACCCTAATGTTCACAGTTACCTTATCGCAAATTACAATTCAATCGGTTTCTGGGTTTATCATGCAAACACCACCATTGTTATTATCACATTTTACCAAGCTTTCATTTAATCCACATAACCCTAACTTAACATATCACAAGATAACTGTAATTGATGATCACATAGATCTATTGGTTTATTACTATCAAGAATCATCATTTAACTATGATCTAAACGTTCAGGTCAGATCCTATGAAAGCATCCGTTAATCATGAATAACCGATAGCAATATAAAGTTTATGAAACATTCAAAACCCTAACCAATACAATACGTCAGTCCGGTTTCTAACAAGATCCTATATCCACAAAAGATTACATGAACCATAACAATCATTAAACAATCTGTTAAGTGTTGACAGAATGCTAACCGAATGAGGAGATGTTCACGAGAGTGCCAGAAGACTTCGAGAGGAATGATAGGTGTCACGGCCCCAGCCTCGGTTTTACCCAGTCAGGAGCCGGGGGACAGGAACCCGTGGTATTTTATTAATTGAGTTGACAGGGGAAGATTTTAACAGGATCTTTTAAAACTTGAAATGCCCGATTATTTTATTTCATAATTCGGGATAAAACCCCGTAAGTTACAATATAGGAATTTCACAAGTAAATTCCCTGATTTATAAAACATGTTTATTCATTTTAACTGAGCCACCTCTTCAAGCTGGTTAGTGCTCCGTAGCACGTTTCCTTGATTTACAGCAGGTCGCCTGAAACATGTTTTAAATTATCTTATCATCGGGGAAATGCTGGCGAGTCATTCAAATTTGATAAAACGACACGTAGTTATTAATTACAGCATAAGAGCGATTACAATGGCTTCTATCTTATTTTTATCTGGCGCTGTGTCACCTGATGACGATGGTCATGCCACTATTGGGTCTTTCCCCAAGTAGTGACGTTTATCACTGTTAGGATTTAATAGCCTAAGCCATGAGAAATTAGTAATGTGCATAATACCCCACTAGCCAGTGATTCAAGATAACCATGACTTAATCCCTATAATTATAACTTTTGAAAATAATTGGAGTATTGTAAAACGTTGTTGATAAGAAGAGAATGACTCACATTGCAGATTTATATGGATAGTGCTTAGCCTACTGATTAGCCTTGTAACCTAATTTAAATAACAATGCACACGAACTAGGTCAGTAACTAATACAGCATTTACGATAACTCACGAGATTAAAACCCTCACAACGAATGACAAAGTGCTATACTTAAACATCCGTCGAATTAACGACTAAGGACAAAGTATGGCCCTAATGTGGGCAGCACTTAAACATCCATTTGATAGTTTCAATTGATCGGACATTGAATCGTAGTAGCGATCGAGTTATTACCCTGTTATTGTGGCAGCGTTTCGTGTTTTTGTGTGTTATGTAGTAAACAGAAGATAACTTGGTGTACGAATTGAGTTTTAACGTCGAACCAACGCAGAATTTCAAGTCCCACACCCCTCTATATATACCTGGAAAACAGCCACCTCGCGTGGCGCGAGGGGCTGTCGCGTGGCGCGAGGGGCACCACCCTACCATAGGGTAGCCCCGTGTCCTGGTAGCTTGGGTGAGTTGGTCGTTCGTTAAATTTCGTTTTACACGTAGAACTGTGTTGATAATATCAACTAGGAAACACCCCCCCCTGAGTTTTAGGGGCCCTGATCCTGATTCCGATTGTTTTGAAAATTTTAGGGGTTATGCAGGATCACTTGGGGATCTTAATTAGGGTTTCCTATTGGACAAAATATAATAAGAAATAATAGTTTTGGTGAGAGTTGTTACAATAGGTGTTGCCGACGGTTTGCAAGAAAAGCTAGGGTTTTGCTAACTAACACCCTATGCATAAATATAATCGAGACATGTTTGGGCATCACTAGGGCCGGAAGCCCATTACGACGAAAGACACTCCCTGCGAAATACATATTTCGTCAGACATAAATATGACGAAAATCATTCTTCATCATTAAGGACTAGCGACGAAAGTCCAATATTTCGTCGTGTCCGAGGATGAGAGTGTGTTAGATCCAAACTTTAAACAGTTAATAAGTTTTCAAAATCTTTCATTAGTCAGTAACATTGCACAATTACACAAACAAGTTCACTAACTATCAAGACTCTAGTCTTTCAACCAATCTCACGTTACACAAAATAAAACTAATTGTCAAACAGAATTACGAACAAGTAATACGAACTTGAAATCTTGGGTTGTCACATCATCCCCAACTTGAAAGAAATTTCGTCCCGAAATTTGTCAAGAAGTACAGTGTTAGGTCAGGATGACTGTGGATTTTCTGCGGGTGCCACATCATCCCCAACTTGAATGGGAATTTCGTCCCGAAATTCACTAGTTGCATCAGATTTAGATTTGTCAGCAGGGAATAAGTGAGGGTACTTGAGCTTCATTTGATCCTCGCGTTCCCATGTGAACTCCGGTCCACGTCTTGAGTTCCAACGAACCCTCACGATCAGAATTCGACTCTGCTTACGGACCTTGACTTCCCGATCCATAATCTCTATTGGTTCCTCGACAAACTGCAACTTGTCTTCAATCTTCAATTCTTGAATCGGTACCACAAGTGTTTCATCGGACAAACACTTCTTTAGCTGAGAGACATGGAAGACATCATGGACGTTACCCAACTTAGCAGGTAACTCTAACTTGTAGGCCACTTTACCAATTCGCTCCAAAATTTTAAATGGCCCGACATAACGAGGATTAAGCTTTCCTCATTTCCCAAACCGGACCACACCCTTCCAGGGTGATACTTTCAACATAACCCGATCGCCTACAACAAACTCCAAAGGTTTCCTACGCTTGTCAGCGTAGCTTTTCTGACGGTCGTGCATTGCCGCCATACGATTTCTAATTTGAACAATCTTCTCTGAAGCTTCAAGCACAAGCTCTGGGCCTGTGATCTGGCTGTCACCCACCTTAGCCCAACAAAGAGGTGAACGAATATTTTCGTCCGTACAATGCTTCGAATGGAGCTGCCTGAATACTGGTATGGTAGTTATTGTTATAGGAAAACTCTATCAAAGGCAGGTGTTTCTCCCAACCCTTGCCAAAATCAATCACGCACCCTCGTAACATGTCCTCAAGTTTTTGGATGGTTCGCTCACTTTGACCATCCGTATGTGGGTGATAAGCAGTGCTCATGTCAGGATGTGAGCCGAACGATTTGTGCATCGACTGCCACAAATCCGAAATGAAACGTGGGTCACGATCAGAGATAATAGAAGTCGGCACCCCGTGCCTAGAAACCACCTCCTTGAGGTAAACAACAGCTAATTGTGAGAACTTATCTGTTTCCTTGATTTCAAGAAAATGCGCTGACTTCGGGAGACGATCAATGATCACCCATATGGTATCGTTCCCGTTTTGTGTTCTAGGTAGCCTAGTGACAAAATCCATGGCAATTTGCTCCCATTTCCACATGGGTATCTCTGGTTGCTGAAGTAAGCCTGAGGGTTTCTGATATTCTACCTTGACTTTCGAGTAGGTCAAACAATTACTCACATAAGTCGCGATGTGAGCTTTCATCTTCGGCCACCAATACATGACTTTGAGATCCTGATACATCTTATCCGAACCTGGGTGAACAGAGTATCGAGACTTGTGTGCTTCGTCCATCACAAGCCCTCTAAGGTTACCAAACAAAGGAATCCATACACGCTTCATGAAGTAGAGGATACCATCCGATCTCTCTACAAGTCGTTTTTCCATGCCTCTTAAATACTCTGCTTCAATGTTTTCCTCTTTCAACGCTTCGGTTTGTGCAGAACGGATCCGGTCAGGCAAGTTAGAATGGATGGTGAGCTGCAAGGCGTGAACATGTTTAGGTTTCGATTCCTTTCGACTGAGGGCATCAGCTACCACGTTAGCCATACCCGGATGATACTTGATGGCACAATCATAGTCGTTTAAGAGTTCTACCCAGCGACGCTGTCGCATGTTCAATTCCTTCTGGTCGAAAATATGCTGAAGGCTCCTGTGATCGATGTAGATAGTGCATTGGGTACCGTACAAATAATGCCTCTAGATTTTTAACGCGAAAACAACGGCCCCCAACTCTAAGTCGTGAGTCGTGTAATTCTTCTCATGTACCTTCAACTGTCAGGAGGCGTAAGCTATCACCTTCTCGCGTTGCATCAACACGCAACCGAGGCCCTGAATAGAAGCATCACAATATACTACAAAATCTTCTATACCTTCAGGTAGACACAAAATCGGTGCACCACAGAGTTTTTGCATCAACAACTGGAAAGCATCTTCTTGCTTCGTTTCCCATAAGTATACAACACCTTTCTTTGTTAACGAGGTAAGAGGTTGGGCGATCTTCGAAAAGTCCTTAATAAATATGCGATAGTACCCAGCGAGACCAAGAAATTGTCGCACCGCTGAATGAGTCTTTGGTGCCGCCCAATTCCTGATAGCATCAACCTTAGCAGGATCCACGTGTATCCCTGATTCATTAACAATGTGGCCAAGGAAGTGTACTTCTCGAATCCAGAAGTCACACTTAGAGAACTTCGCGTAGAGCTGCTCCTTCTTCAGAAGCTCCAAAATAAGACGCAGGTGTCGCTCGTGATCTTCTTGCTCTTTGAATAGATCAGTATGTCGTCGATAAACATGATAACGAAGTCGTCGAGATACGGTTTGCATACACGGTTCATGAGGTCCATGAAGACCACTAGCGTGTTCGTCAACCCAAACGGCATAACTAAAAACTCATAATGCCAATACCGCGTTCGAAAAGCCGTTTTAGGAACATCCTCCTCTCGGACTCTCATCTGATGATAGCCCGATCTTAAGTCAATCTTCGAGTAAAAACTGGACCCTTGCAACTGGTCAAATAAGTCGTCGATACGTGGCAGAGGATAACGATTCTTAACTGTCACCTTGTTGAGTTCTGGATAGTCTATGCACATGCGAAAGGACCCGTCTTTCTTCTTCACAAACAGAACTGGGGCTCCCCAAGGCGAAGAACTGGGTCGGATAAAACCCCTATCCAACAGTTCTTGAAGTTGATTAGATAACTCTTGCAACTCCCCAGGTGTAAGACGATAAGGAGCACGAGCAATTGGAGCTGCTCCTAGTGCAAGATCAATCTGAAATTCCACTTGACGGTGAGGAGGTAAACCAGTTAGTTCCTCAGGAAATACATCAGGAAATTCACGAGCAACTGGCAGGTCTTCAATCTTTCGTTCTTCAGACGGGGTATCAGTAACAAGTGCTAGAATAGCAGCATACCCCTTTCGTAGACACTTCTACGCTTGCATAGCTGAGATGATACCAACCATCGCACCACTGCGATGCCCCTGAAATGATAGGAATTCTCCATTGGGGAGAGGAATACGCACGATTTTCTCTTCACAGAGACTTTCAAATTGATGCTTAGACAACCAATCCATACCAACCACTACATCAAAACTACCGAGGGTAACAGGAAGGAGGTCAATATCAAACACTTGACCCACAAGATCTAGTTTACATCCCACAAGAACGTGTGAGGCTTCAATTGTCTTACCATCAGCTAATTCTACTACATGCTTAGCTTCTAGAGGGGTGGGGGTTAACCCTAATCGTTGACTGAACTTTAAGGACACTTAACTCCAATCGCCACCTGAATCAAATAACACGGAAGCAAAAAGATTGTTCATAGAAAACGTACCAGTCACGACATTGTCGTCGTTCCTAGCATCACCAGAACCAATCGTAAATACCCTCCCATGAGCACCATTACCCACATTATTGCCGTTATTGTTGTTCCTTTCATTGTTATTCTGACAGTTGTTATCATTGGCGTTCTAATTCAGTTGAGGGCAATCCCGCTTGATGTGACCCTCATCCCCACACTGGAAACACCCCTTCCTATTGCCTTGATTCTGATGGGGCTGCTGCCTTTGCTGTTGCTGATGCTGCTGATTTTGCTGCTGCTGTTGCTTTAGGTACGGAGCTCTACAGTCTTTTGCCACATGGCCCACCTTATCGCACCTATGGCAAGCCCGGACACACGGTCTTTGATGACGATAACCACACTTGTTAAACTTTGGCTTCTTACCAACGTTGGTGCCTTGACTCTGATTGCTGCCCTAGCCTTGGTTAACTGAGGACGGCTGACTGAAACTACGGTTATTGTTGTTGTCAGGCCTTTTCTACAATTGGCTTGCACTGGTGGTGTCAAATTCAATTTTTGGTGGTGTTTAGAATAAAAGCACCAAATAACAAGATTACCACAATAATTAATAAACATACAATAAAAAAAAAATTAGATTACACACCATTAACTTGATTGTTTGAGGGTGAAGTTAATAGCACCATTAAATTGATTTTTTGATGGTCAAGTTGTTAATAGCACCATTAAATTTATTTTATGACAGTGAAGTTCTTTGTTAATAGCACGAACAAAGTGAACCAATCAAAACATTTTGTTAGGCATCACATGGATCATAATCCTACAGTTTTCAATTTCTCCCATCCTATTCAATCAATGGATCAAATTAAGCCTCAAAAAACACAACAAACCCACATATATACAGACACAATGTTAAAATCAAAATCTTTTTTAGAGAGACAAAAATGTTAGGGAGGAGCAAAGCATCACCGAAAGTTTTCAGGAACGGCTTCCACAATATCAAGAAACAGCGATGTGGCGTAAAGCGTAACAATGGCCTTATCTACGAAGAGACACGAGATTTTTGAAGATCTTTCTAGATGATTTTATGCATGATGTCATCAAATAAACCGAAGATACTCGCCGGAAAACTATTACGGCGATGGACGTCATTTATTTTTTGAAGGGCCAAGGATGTATAATTATACACTATGTTGATTTAGTTTGATTGTATGTGTCTAAATTGTTATTTTAGGAAATGGCTTTACAGAAATCATGTTTGTATCTCATTTTTGTAGCTTCCCATTAACATTTAATTTTATTTCATTATGCTTGTAGATTATATACATTTTTTGTTTGTATAGTTTTTTGTTTTATTTGCCTTTGTATTAGATCTTGGATGTTTTATAAATAAAATAAAACTAAAAAACATTTGTTCAAATAATGTGTATTTTTACAGACTAGCGCCAATAACCTTTTTATATTTTATATTTTAAAAATATTCTAGTAGTCAATTAAATGGTGGTAAATGCATATTGACACGTGTTAGAGACTTATTGTTTCTATTATTGATATTTTGGTGGTGTGTTTAGAGATTTAATGGTGTACTAATTTGGTTTCTAATTTTTTGGTGGTGTTTAGAGATTTAATAGTGGACTGATTTGTTCAAATTTCTTTAACTAAAGGAATTCAAAATCTTTTCTATATGTGAAGGAAATAGAGTAAATTCACTAGAATCTTCGACCATTTTCAAACCGAATGGTTTCGACCCACACCGTTTCGATACGTACCGTTTTGGCCCTTATATTTTCCACCCAAACCATTTCGACCGTACTGTTCTAACTCGAACTGTAACGACCCATACCGTTTCTTCCCGAACCATTTCAACGCAGCTCATACTGGTTCTACCCGAACCGTTTCAACGCAACTCATACCGTTTCGACCCATACCTTTTCGACTCGAACCGTTTTGACGCGGACCGTTTCTATGCGAACCGTTTTGATGCGAATCATTTCGACCTGAAGTGTTTAGACACGAACCGTTTTGACCGTTATCATTTCTATCCAAACCCTTTTGACCGATATTGTTTCCACCCATACTGTTTCGACCCAAAGCAGGGGTTGTGCGTGTCGTGGTAATGGATTCCAATTCATTTGACAAACAAACACAACAAAAATGGAATTGTGTAGGTCCACTTGGAGGATCAAGATAAACCTACTTCCTTGTTCTATAATGTCACACCCTGGCTTTGCGGAAGCGTGGTTAATTTGGTGTGACTTCTTAATACCATAGCTTAACCATAACAAAGCTATATGAAATAAAATCATGCAAGATCATCCATTTGATTAAGTTTTAAAACCAGTGTAACATACCATTGTCTTAGAGACTTATAACATCGTAACATAAAACATTGTCTTGAAAAACATAAACATCAACATGAAATAAGCGCAGTTTAAGATTTGTGACTCGTCCAGGAAAAAGTCACATTTCCTAAACCCGGATGACCTCGGAACCCATATGCAGCGGGAAAACATAACATACCGCGCCAGATCTTTAATTTCCTGAAATACATGTAAGTTGAAAAATCAACAATAATGTTGAGCGAGTTCATGTGTAAGTGAGTAAGTAAACCTTTGTGAGTATAAAAATAGTCTTGGTATGTAGCAAATAAGGGAATTGAGATCACCAATGGTTTGTAAGGCCCCTGATATATGTGAAGTGCAAATAGGGAGACTCAAACCTAGCAGATTTCGCCACGGCATTAGTATGTGGACAAAGTCACCCCAAGGTCCGTTTCTAGTTTGGCCTGGGGCTGGGCTCGCTACACCCAGATAGATCTACCGCTCCTATCCCTCGGTCCCGTTATGAGGACTAATGGACTCATATTGCTCCTACCCACTCACATGATCTAAGTAGTAAACCTCCTTACGCTAACCATACCATGTATAAAGTACTTGTAATCAAAGTAACATGTATTTCACCCCCGCAGTTAAGAAAACTGAAAACAGTTAGAGAAAAGGGGGACATGAACTCACTGTCGGTGCGTCTCTACCAAGTACTCCAAATCAGGCAGCTGTGCGACGACCTACAGGTGCTAATTTCTATTAGACGGACGGCCGTGCCTTAGCTTTATAGTTTAAGTCTTTAGGAAATAGTTAGACAAGTATTTCGTGTTTACATTCTGTATATACTTGGTAGTTATTCTCCTTCCCAAGGATGGGGGATTCAATACATGTGCGTTCAAATTATATCATTAAGTCTCACTTAATATATATATATATTTCCAATTCCAAAATATAAGTATTTTTCCCAAAAATATTATATTTTCATTTCACATAATTTTTCTCCAATAATACGTTGTTAAAATACGCGTTCATAAATATTTCCGTAAGTGCGTAAGTTAAGTTTTAACCATCGAGTGGTAATATAATTACCGGTGTAACTTATATATTCATGGTGACAGCGTTCGTATTATTTTGGATTCGTTAACGTTCGTAAATATAATTTTTACTCTAAAAATAATATTTATGTATTTTCACAAAATAATCATAAACAGTGTGTGAAAAATATATATTTATCACGTTAAATTTTGTGAAAATCCCACCTCCGAATATTTAGTAAATAAAGTCATGGCGGAATTCATATTTCGAAAACATGTCAAAAATAATTCTAACACTTGTAGTGTAAATAGTTCTAAGTGTTAGGTTTTTAGAAAAATTTCGCCAGAGTTTCCTCTGTAACTGGAGGTGGCCACGCTTTCAAGCGTATCATTTTCTTTAACAAATCAACTCAACAATTTTCTTTATTTGATCAGAACAACTTTCATCACAACAACTAATCAACATATGTGTAAATTGCCAAAAATTACATGAACTTGCAGTTTTCCCAAAACTGTGGTGTAAATCCCCTTAAATTTAGTAGATCTTCATATAAGGTAATTTGATCTTGTAAATACCTCGTTTTTAGAGAAAATCCATCTTTACAACTTCCAGTCATCTTTTACAAAAACTGTTATTTTGTCGGATCTTTTCATTTCACAAGTGTTTACACACTTGTGGTTTATAAAAATCATTCTTGTTAGTGTAAGATCCATTTTTAGAAAGCATGATTTCTTTAACGCTTGGTCCTTTGAAAATACCACTTGCAGATACGTAGATCTGCTAGTTTTAAACACTATTCCACAAGTAAAACATTTTTACACAAGTTCATGATTCGTGTGTGGTAGAGTTTCACCCTTTAACCCTTGTTTTATTCAAAACAATCTTATGTCATGATTCGTGATCATGACCAAACCGGGTTAAATGGTGATCCGAGCTACCACAACATAGATCGGGTCTAAATAATCACAAATTTCAATTACTACAACATTTACACAACATGTGAGTTTTTATCCAACACTTATAGCATTTTTAGTAGACTTTAAAGTACCATCTTGTAAGATTTCGAGTTTTAACCGTTACAAATCGTATTAACCACTTTAGATTAGTTCAAGAAGGTGTTTTAAGTGACATACCACTAGCTCGGGGCTAGGGAAGAATCTTGACGAAAATGGCGTGGATAAAAGCAAGATAAAGAGGTCCTTCGCGTTCGGTTTGCTCCAAGCTTCCTAATATGCGACCCTTAACACTTGTATGAGGTTGGAATGGCTTGAACAAGATCGAAGGATGGATGGATGTGTGGGTGTGGGTTCGGCCGAGAGCCAAAGGGAAAGAGAGAGAGAGTTGTGAAGTGTGTTGTGTGATGATAATGTTCATGTGTGTTTAACTTTGATCTTATAGACAATTAGGGTGATTATTATCCAATGGTCACCATGTCTTCTAGATACTAAACAAGGGAGATTAAACAAATCAATAAGTACAAAGGGGTGTCCCCTCTAGTTGGGGCCGGTTAGAGAGGGGGGGGGGGGTCCTAGTCCGAAACCAACCAATTAGATAGGCATTAGTTTGGTTAAGTTAAGTGTTAACTCGGTTACTAATGTGTAGTGTGTTATGACGGGTGTTAGGGTATTCAGGGACCCTAGCTGGCTCAGAAAAAGATAAATAATGAAAATAACAATATTTTCATGTTCCGGGTATAGTCCGGTTGTTTGGTTGGATACTAATCCGTTAAAGTGCTTAACAAAGCTTAAAGTGTCGTTAATACCCTTTTTAGTGACGCAACTTATTTCTGACACTTTGGAAAGTGTCTAGTAATATGTTTCTCATGTTTTGGCACTTTATTAGTTAGCTAAAAGCTGAAGTATTGTATAAAGTGCTGAGTTTTGTACTTAGAGTACGTTTTTGGCACATCTAGTCATTGTAACTTATTCCTAGAGACGCAGTTCTACAACCCTTGTATCCCTACACTCACCACTAGTGTAGCAAAATATTTCAGGCTCTTACAGGCCTTAGAGGCAGTGTTTGCCTGATGCTGGCTTTATCAGCATGTTCAATAGGTTATCCGTTATAGTGCTACTGTGCTTTTTGTGCATCATGTTTGTCACTGAGGTTCAGCATGTAAATAATGTAGTGACAGCAAGTAAAGTATGATGCAAATAAGTGCATGTATCAGTAATCAAGTAGCAGTTTATTCACAAGTTCAAGCAAGCACAGTAATTAAGCAGTAATTAATTATTAATTAAGTTGTACGGATACCTGGTTTAGTGAGGGTTGTCACATTCTCCCCCCGTTAAATAAATTTCATCCCGAAATTTTAAGTTATGCTTGTAGATGCAGGGTTCTTAGGAAATAGGTGGGGGTATTTCTCTTTCATCCGATCCTCACGCTCCCAGGTGTATTCAGGACCGTGTCTGGCATTCCAACGAACTTTGACGAGCTTGACACTGCTCCGGCGGGTCTTGTTTACTTTCCAATCCGTAACCTCAACCAGTTCCTCAACGAAATGGAGCGTGTCGTCAACATGAATCTCGTCGATGGGAATGGCAATGTCATGTTGAGTTGGACTTTTCTTCAGGTTGGATACATGAAATGTATCGTGAACAGAATGGAGTTCAGCAGGTAGGTCCAACTTGTATGCTACTAGTCCTATTCTTTCCAGAATTCTGAAGGGACCAATGTAGCGCGGATTTAACTTCCCACGCTTTCCGAAGCGTGCCACACCCTTCCAGGGTGAAACTTTCAATAACACCATTTCTCCAACTTGGAATTCCACATGTTTCCGGTTTGGATCCGCATAGGCCTTCTGTCTATGGCGAGCTGCTTCGATGCGTTTAAGAATCTGCGCAATCTTGTCTGTCGTCTCTTGGACGATTTCGGGACCAGCAAGCTGCCTATCACCTACGTCAGCCCAACATAAGGGTGATCGGCACTTGCGTCCATAAAGGGCTTCAAATGGAGCGACACCAATACTGGTGTGGTAGCTGTTGTTGTACGAAAATTCGACCAAAGGCAAATGCTTGTCCCAGCTACCGCCCAAATCCATAACACACGCTCTCAGCATGTCTTCCAAAGTCTGTATTGTTCGCTCGCTCTGACCGTCAGTTTGCGGATGAAACGCAGTGCTCAGATTCAATTGTGAGCCAAAGGCTTCTTGGAAGGATTGCCATATCCTTGAGACAAACCTTCCGTCTCTATCAGAAATGATTGAGAGAGGCACTCCATGACGTGCGACGATCTCTCTCATGTAAATTTTGGCCAATTTGCTCGTATTATCCTTCTCTCTGATAGGTAAGAAGTGTGCTGACTTCGTTAATCGATCCACTATCACCCAAATAGTGTCGTGGCCTCTTGGCGTTCTTGGCAATTTCGTAATAAAATCCATTGAGATTTGTTCCCATTTCCACTTGGGAATCTCAGGTTGTTGCAGAAGTCCTGAAGGCTTCTGGTATTCCGCTTTCACCTTAGCACACGTTAGACAATTGCTTACATAAACAGCAACATCGCCTTTCATCCTAGGCCACCAATAATAATCTTTGAGATCCTGGTACATCTTATCCGCTCCAGGATGGATAGAGTACCGTGATTTGTGAGCTTCATCAAAAATAACTTTCCTTAAACCACCAAACAGAGGAACCCAAATCCTTTTCTCGATGCATAACGTTCCTTCCTCGTTTGGTACCAGTAGCTTCTCCATCCCACGGAGATATTCTTCTTCAAGGTTTCCTTCCTTGAGAGCTTCTTTCTGCGTGGCACGAATGCGCAAGGAAAGATCGGTTCAGATAATCATTTCTAAAGCCCTAACCCTTATGGGCTTGATCCTCTCCTTCCGACTTAGGGCATCGGCGACCACATTCGCCTTCCCTGGATGATACTTTATCTCGTAGTCGTAATCGTTCAGCAACTCAACCCATCGTCTTTGCCTCATATTCAGCTCCTTCTGGTTGAATATGTGCTGTAGGCTCTTGTGATCTGTAAAGATTGTACACTTTGTACCATAAAGGTAGTGTCTCCAGATCTTTAATGCAAAAACCACTGCGCCAAGTTCCAAATCATGTGTGGTATAGTTCTTTTCGTGCACTTTCAGTTGACGCGATGCGTAAGCAATAACCTTTTGGCGTTGCATCAACACACAACCTAACCCTTGACGCGAAGCATCACAGTATACCACAAAATCATCTGTACCTTCCGGTAGTGCTAAGATTGGCGCATTGCAGAGCTTATCCTTCAGTATCTGGAACGCTTCTTCCTGTTTGATTCCCCAATCAAACTTCTTATCTTTCTGGGTGAGGAGCGTCAATGGTTGAGCGATTTTTGAGAAATCCTCAATGAACCTTCGATAGTAGCCAGCCAAACCCAAGAATTGTCGAATCTCGGTTGGCGTCTTTGGCGTTTCCCAATCCTTGATCGCCTCGATCTTGGCTGGATCCACGTGGATTCCATCTCCATTTACCACGTGCCCAAGGAATTGGACTTCACGTAGCCAAAATTCGCACTTGGAGAATTTGGCATACAGTTGTTCCTTCTTTAGCAGCTCCAAAATAGCTCTTAGATGCTGCTCGTGCTCAGCCTTTGTCCTTGAATAAATCAAGATATCGTCGACAAACACAATCACGAACTTGTCCAAGTATGGCTTGCAAACTCTATTCATCAAATCCATAAAGACTGCAGGTGCGTTTGTCAAACCAAACGGCATAACAAGGAACTCGTAGTGTCCATAACGAGTTCTGAAGGCTGTCTTTGGGATACTCTCCTCTTGTATCCTTAACTGATGGTATCCAGATCGAAGATCGATCTTTGAATAAAAGCTTGAGCCTTGCAGTTGATCGAATAGATCATCGATTCTTGGCAGAGGATATCTATTCTTGATCGTCAGCTTGTTCAGCTCCCGGTAGTCGATGCACATTCGAAAACTACCGTCCTTCTTTTTGACAAACAGGACCGGAGCTCCCTAAGGCGAGAAGCTTGGTCGGATAAAACCCTTGTCTAACAACTCTTGAAGCTGTGTCGACAGTTCCTGCATCTCAGACGGAGCAAGTCTATAAGGTGCCTTAGCCACAGGCGCGGCGCCTGGAACTAAGTCAATGCGGAACTCTACTTGTCTCTGAGGTGGCAGTCCAGGTAAGTCTTCTGGGAAGACTTCTGGGTATTCCCTCACGACAGGGATGTCTTCGATTCTTGGCTCAGCAGCCTTCTTATCCACAATGTGTGCCAGGAAGGCAACACATCCTTTCTGCAAACACTTTCGCGCTTTCAGGCAGCTGATAATTCTTAACGGCGTATCACGCTTCTCTCCGTGAACCACAATTGTTTCGCCATCTTCGGTTGGGATACGAACAACCTTTTCGTGACAAACTATCTCAGCCTTGTTGCCTGATAACCAATCCATTCCTACCACTACGTCAAAGCTCCCCAGCTGGACTGGTAGTAGATCCAACGCAAACTCACGCTCTCCCAATTCGATCACACAGCCTCGGATCACTTCATTGGCTTCTACTAACTTCCCATTGGCCAATTCGATTGAGTAGGGAATATCTAACTTATTAGCGGCTAAACCAAGCATATTCTTAAACTCTAACGACACGAAGCTATAATCGGCACCAGTATCAAATAAAACGGATGCATAGCGCTGGTTTACAGGGAACGTACCAGTAACGACATTGGGGTCCTGGCGCGCTTCCCTTGCTTCGATTTGGAACACTCTTCCACGGGCTTGGTTTAACTCTGGGCAGTTTTTCTTAAAATGCCCAATATCACCGCAGTTAAAGCATCCAAGTCTTTGCCCGTTTCCACCTCCATTTCCAGCTTGGTTGTTGTTTTGGTTCGCATTACCAGCTTGGTTCGCAAAGTTGCCTCGATTCCCGTTTCCTCCATTGTTTCCTTGTGGGCGATTTCCATTACCACCACGATTATTATTCCTGTTCCCATATCCTCCTTGGCCTCCCCGGCCAGCACTAGCCCAACAACAATCCTTCAAGTGGCCCGGCTTTCCACATGCTTCGCATACTTTCACACTACAATGGCTAGTATGATGGCGTTGACAGGTATTACACTTGGGCTGGGTGCCCTGATATCCTTTTCCTTTCTTTCCACTGCCAGCTGTAACCTGAGTTGGCGTGCCTGATCCTCCTTTCTTAACCGCCACACCGGCGCCCTGCTTGAAGTTTGAGAACTTCCGTTTGTTACCTCCTGATGACTCGACGTGAGTCTCTTTCTTCTTCGGCTCTGCTTCATCAAACTTGTTCAAACGAATTGCCTCCTCGGTGAGAGCCACGCTCAAATCGATCGCCTCAGTAATGGTCGCAGGCTTGGATGAGGTTACCATGCTTATGATTTGAAGAGCTAGTCCCCAAATGAAGCGTTCAATTCTCTTGAACTCAGGAGTGACCATGTAGGGTACCACATGCGATAAGTCATGGAACCTTTGAACGTACTCTGCAATCTTTGGACCGTCCATTTTCAAATGCCAAAACTCGGTCTCCAATCTCTGGATTTCTGCGCGGGAACAGTACTTTTTGCGCATAAGTTCCTTTAGTTCGGTCCAGGTCATCGCGTAGGCAGCAGCTTCACCAAGTGTCTGTACTTGCAGATTCCACCAAGAGAGGGCTCCATCCAAGAATAGCCCTGAGATATAGGTGACTTGCTGATCCAGTGCGCATTTGCTCATGCGTAGAACAGATTCAGTTTTCTCCGCCCAACGAACAAAGGCGACAGCACCTCCTGTGCCATCAAAGTTGACCGGTTTGCAGTCTAGAAACTGCTTGTAGGTGCATCCATGAGGTGGATTATTGTTGTTGCCAGTGTTGCCAGAGTTGCTTCCACTAGTCCCTCCTTGAGAGGCGGCGTATTGTGCAATGGCAACAGTGATAATTTGCTGGAGTTCTGCCTCATTGGTAGGCATGCGTGTCTCACGTCTCGGCGGCATCTTCTAAAAGATGGTTTACGTTGGTCAGGCCATAGTAAAACGTACGTATATAGTAATAGTAATAGCACATAACATCTCATGTTATCAACACATCACAAATACCAATCACACAACATCCCATGTCATAAAAATATAAATAAGCAATCAAGCGAGTCAAATATGGTGAGAATACTGCGATTGCCATATATCGAGACCACATAGTAAGTGTATCAGTACATCCCTGTGTCATACAATCATCAATCAACTAGGGGCTACATCACCCCTGTCCAAAAACTATATCATGTCAGTGTCAAATACGTCAAATACATGTCAACAAAAGTCAGGATTATAAAGTAGTCTCCAAAAATGTTGTGCAGTCAAAAGCATTCGCCGTCTTCTCACCAACGTCTACCCAAACAGCACTGATGAGCTCTATACAGATGGCGGTGGAGGAGGGGGAAAGTGGGTGTAAAACAAACGACGTAACTGGAGCCAGTCCTCCTCCATGGCTCGCTGGGTACGAATGATAGAAGCAACCTGCTGCTCTAGTGTAAAGAGACGGGCAGCATAATCTGGAGGTAAGGGTCGAAATGGCTGCAGAGGAGAGTGTGTCTGACCATGGCACTGGCATAGTGGCAGTTGAGCTCTGTCAAGCTCCTGGATGCGCTGCGTGTGTGACTCGTGCTGGGCGACAAAATACATCAAAACGTCCTCGATAGTATACCCCATGTGGAAAGAATGGTAGGGGTCAGTAGGTGGCATAGCAGAGTCTGGTGCCCAAAGGAACGGCTCACTGGTGGGATCAAAAGGTGCCACATGAAATGGAGCAACAGAGGGTGGGACAGATGACATCTGGGGCATGAAGGGGATAGACATCGGTACATGCCCAAAAGGATGGGCTGAAGAACCCTCTCCAGGCCTCGCTGGAGGTACAAACTGAGGAACCTGAAAAGAAAAATCAACATGTCGTGTATCAGGGATCTGAGGGGGAAAAGGTGGAACATCCTCATCGGCATGTATCCAACCATGCTGTGCATGCTCATCTGGTGGATCCATGTGTGCCGCGAACAGTGCATGCTCGGGCTCTAGTGGGATGGGATCAGGTGGGGGAGCAACAAAAGGGTGAACAGGTGCAATGTGCTCAACAGGATGGTCAACAGGTATATCAACAACAGGTAGAGGAACAACAGGATCAACAACAACATGATCGCCCTCTAACAAAGGAACATCCACGGGGAGATCATCAACAGGTGGGTCTACTATAACAGGCTCAATAGGGATGCCAGCATGTACGGGGTCATGCTCAAGTATGGGGTCTAGAGCGGCTTCCTGCTCAGGGGCGACGACAGGCTCGGGATCATCAAAAGCCATCTCGAAGTCAAACTCGGGGTCGATAGGGTCTACTGGGTCAGCTGGATCCTCCATGGGCTGATCCATAGGTATAAACTCGATATCATGATTCGGGTCGAATCTCGGGGGAAAGATAGAATCAGAATCCTCTATGTCATCATGGTCAAACACAAAGCTGGGAATAGGTGCAACAGAGGATGCCTGGTCAGGATCAGAATCATGCGCAAAGTGCTGTGCGCTCAATGTGTGAGAAGGTGCGGATGCCACAGACTCGAAGGAGTCTGGGACAGGAGAATGTGTAGGCGAATCCTCAGCGGGAACGTCAGCGATCATCAGAAGATCGCCCGCAGGAAGAAGGGCCTCGCCCTGGATCTCATCCTCAAAGGGCTCATCCTCAAACAGGTCAATATCGCCATCAGCCTCGGCGTCAAGAAGAAAATCATATGCTGGATAAACGGCTAAGGGTATAGGGGCCGGAATCTCTACTAGGGGTAGGTACTCAGCGGGAGGGTCATCTGCAGGCTCATCAGCACCATCGGGTAGTGCGAAAGGCTGGAAATCATCCTCGTCAGTACTGGTATAGTCAGATGTGTGCACCTCGTGCTCGGAGGATGTGAGGTCATCAGATACGATAGGTATGGGTCCAGTGGTGTCCGAATCGCCAGTACCGGCTGAGTCCATGAGTCTGTAACATAAACACAAATATGCTCAAACAATCAGTCATACAATCAGATAATCACATAAGTCACCAAGTAAGGTATCACATAATTCTCCTAGTCCCACTAGCCTCCCAGTCTCCTAGACTGACATTCCTAGTCCCACTAGCCAAATTCCTCCCAGTCTCTAAGACTGCTATATCCTCCACCTCGACCTCCTAGATCGAGCCTCGGTCCCCATGACCGAGCCTCAGCCTTCATGATTAAGCCTACTCTTCCTAGTCTCACTAGCCATCTACCTCGATCTCTAAGATCGAGCCTCGGCCTCTCAGACCGAGCCTCAGCCTTTCTAGACTGAGCCTATAAATAATAAAATGTGCTCAACATTTGTTTGTAAAAAGTTTTGGATCTGGACTTAAGTGGTATGCAGAAAAATGTTTTCGTGAGAGCCCTAGTGATCATAGTCTAGACTCGAGAAGGAATCCTAGTTCGCTATGATCAGAGCTCTGATACCAAGCTGTCACACCCTGGCTTTGCGGAAGCGTGGTTAATTTGGTGTGACTTCTTAATACCATAGCTTAACCATAACAAAGCTATATGAAATAAAATCATGCAAGATCATCCATTTGATTAAGTTTTAAAACCAGTGTAACATACCATTGTCTTAGAGACTTACAACATCGTAACATAAAACATTGTCTTGAAAAACATAAACATCAACATGAAATAAACGCAGTTTAAGATTTGTGACTCGTCCAGGAAAAAGTCACATTTCCTAAACCCGGATGACCTCGGAACCCATATGCAGCGGGAACACATAACATACCGCGCCAGATCTTTAATTTCCTGAAATACATGTAAGTTGAAAAATCAACAATAATGTTGAGCGAGTTCATGTGTAAGTGAGTAAGTAAACCTTTGTGAGTATAAAAATAGTCTTTGTATGTAGCAAATAAGGGAATTGAGATCACCAATGGTTTGCAAGGCCACTGATATATGTGAAGTGCAAATAGGGAGACTCAAACCTAGCAGATTTCGCCACGGCATTAGTATGTGGACAAAGTCACCCCAAGGTCCGTTTCTAGTTTGGCCTGGGGCTGGGCTCGCTACACCCAGATAGATCTACCGCTCCTGTCCCTCGGTCCCGTTATGAGGTCTAATGGACTCATATTGCTCCTACCCACTCACATGATCTAAGTAGTAAACCTCCTTACGCTAACCATACCATGTATGTATGATATGTACACGTATGTATGGTATCATGGAAGTTCTAGACTTGCATCCCCGTTGTTTTCGATAAAAGAAACAACCATGATAGCCTCATGATAAACAACATAAAGATCACGTATCTTAAAACCTCGGTTGTCACACCCCCAAAATACCATATGCAGAAACACTGCGGGACGTGTGACGTCCAGGATCCAAGCCACCAATCACATTGAACTATTAAAAATATTTAAGCAAAACATTCCATTCATTTCATAACATAATTCCAAGTCATAAGTTAAAACCAAAGTAGGCGTTCAGTGGAAGCATAAAGTAAAATCGTTAATCAATTGTTTTAAAACAAGTGTTCACAACCAATGACATATGTATCCAAGATTCTTGACCCATGACCACTCCAGCACTATCGGATAGCAAGTACACAAAGAATCTAACGACCTGCAAGCATGCAGACAAGTATGTCAGACGACGCTGGTGAGTTCAAAGTTTGTTAACACGTTTTAGTTACCAAATATAAGTATAAACCATTTCAGAGATTTGATGTTGTTATTAACTCGATTACCGCAGATGGCTTCAGATTATTTGCCCAAACCCCAATGCTCTGTCATATATTGGTCAAGTGGTTAAGGTAATTAGTTGACGACCGTCCTCCCCGGTACGGTGTGAAGGTGCCAAACCTTATAGCGCTATCAACAAATAACCCCGTTGCCTCCCCGGCAACCAATCGGTATATGATGGAACTTAATGATAGAAATGAGTGTAATAACCAACATCCCAATAACCCGACGTTCCTCCCCGGAACGATTACCAGATGTCCCTCCCCGGGACGCATGCTTAGAAAAAGAGCAGTGAACTCACCTTGGTTTGCTCGGTATTTATCAAATTACCCGTTCCAGTTAATCAAGCAACCCTACCGTGGTTAACAATATTATCAGTTTCACAATTAAACAAGTCATTGCTTTCACACAGTTTACATTCCTCACGATATCACAGTATATCATTTCGCAACTACGCCTTTCTAACTTAAGTTCACATGTGAGTAACACATAACATAACAGGTGAGTTTGTTGAACCAAGTTTCTTATTCTCATTGACATGTAAAATGGATCGTGTACGCACACAAGTATCTATCATTAACATCACAGGAACCTATTGTTCAATTCAGTGACTTACACGACGAAATACCCTTTGTGACGAAAGATCATCTTTCGTCGAGGTGAGGTGTGACGAAAAACCCATAGGTTTCGTTGAGATGCTTGTCGACGAAGAACCCATGTTTCGTCGACCTATGTTTCGTCGACTACCCTTGACAGTTTCATCATTTCCCTAAACCCTAATGTTCACAGTTACCTTATCGCAAATTACAATTCAATCGGTTTCTGGGTTTATCATGCAAACACCACCATTGTTATTATCACATTTTACCAAGCTTTCATTTAATCCACATAACCCTAACTTAACATATCACAAGATAACTGTAATTGATGATCACATAGATCTATTGGTTTATTACTATCAAGAATCATCATTTAACTATGATCTAAACGTTCAGGTCAGATCCTATGAAAGCATCCGTTAATCATGAATAACCGATAGCAATATAAAGTTTATGAAACATTCAAAACCCTAACCAATACAATACGTCAATCCGGTTTCTAACAAGATCCTATATCCACAAAAGATTACATGCACCATAACAATCATTAAACAATCTGTTAAGTGTTGACAGAATACTAACCGAATGAGGAGATGTTCACGAGAGTGCCAGAAGACTTCGAGAGGAATGATAGGTGTCACGGCCCCAGCCTCGGTTTTACCCGGTCAGGAGCCGCGGGATAGGAACCCGTGGTATTTTATTAATTGAGTTGACAGCGGAAGATTTTAACAGGATCTTTTAAAAGATGAAATGCCCGATTATTTTATTTCATAATTAGGGATAAAACCCCGTAAGTTACAATAGAGGAATTTCACAAGTAAATTCCCTGATTTATAAAACATGTTTATTCATTTTAACTGAGCCACCTCTTCAAGCTGGTTAGTGCTCCGTAGCACGTTTCCTTTATTTACAGCAGGTCGCCTGAAACATGTTTTAAAAATATTTTATCAGCGGGGAAATGCAGGCGAGTCATTCAAATTTGAAAAAACGACACGTAGTTATTAATTACAGCATAAGAGCGATTACAATGGCTTCTATCTTATTTTTATCTGGCGCTGTGTCACCTGGTGACGATGGTCATACCACTATTGGGTCTTTCCCCAAGTAGTGACGTTTATCACTGTTAGGATTTATTAGCCTAACATGTGAGAAATTAGTAACGTGCGCAATACCCCACTAGCCAGTGATTCAAGATAACCACGACATAATCCCTGTAATTATAACTTTTGAAAATAATTGGAATATTGTACAACATTGTTCATAAGAAGAGAATGACTCACATTGCAGATTTATATGGATAGTGCTTAGCCTACTGATTAGCATTGTAACCTAATTTAAATAACAATGCACACGAACTAGGTCAGTAACTAATACAGCATTTACGATAACTCACGAGATTAAAACCCTCACAACGAATGACAAAGTGCTATACTTAAACATCTGTCGAATTCACGACTAATGACAAAGTATGGCCCTAATGTGGGCAGCACTTAAACATCCATTGGATAGTTTCAATTGATCGGACATTGAATCGTAGTAGCGATCGAGTTATTACCCTGTTATTGCGGCAGTGTTTCGTGTTTGTGTGTGTTATGTAGTAAACAGAAGATAACTTGGTGTACGAATTGAGTTTTAACGTCCAACCAACGCAGAATTTCAAGTCCCACACCCCTCTATATATACCTGGAAAACAGTCCCCTCGCGTGGCGCGAGGGGCTGTCGCGTGGCGCGAGGGGCTGTCGCGTGGCGCGAGGGGCACCACCCTACCATAGGGTAGCCCCGTGTCCTGGAAGCTTGGGTGAGTTGGTCGTTCGTTAAATTTAGTTTTACACGTAAAACTGTGTTGATAATATCAACTAGGAAACACCCCCATGAGTTTTAGGGGCCCTGATCCTGATTCCGATTGTTCTAAAAATTTTAGGGGTTATGCAGGATCACTTGGGGATCTTAATTAGGGTTTCCTGTTGGACAAAATATAATAAGAAATAGTAGTTTTGGTGAGAGTTCTTACATCCTCCCCACCTTAATAAACATCTCGTCCTCGAGATTTACTGGAACAAGTAGGGGTACTTTCGCTTCATCTCCGATTCCAGCTCCCAAGTGTATTCAGGTCCTCTCCTTGAATCCCACTTGACTTTAACCAGCACTAGTCGTTTTTGTTTGAGAAACTTGACCTTTCTGTCTTCTATTTGCAGTGGCTTCTCAAAAATTTTAAGTTTTCATTTACCTCTACATCTTGAAGAGGTACTACCAGGGATTCGTCAGATAGACATTTCTTGAGGTTGGATACATGAAATAGATCTTGTACTCATGCTAGCTCCTCCGGTAGTTGTAAGCGATAGGCAACTGGTCCTATTCGTTGGATGACTGGGAAGGGTCCTACGTACCTTGGACTCAGTTTTCCCTTCCTTCCAAATCGAACTACTCCTTTCCAAGGGGAAACTTTTAAAAGTATTTTATCTCCGACTTGAAACTCTAGCGGCTTGCGTCGATTATTGGCGTAACTCTTCTGGCGATCTCGAGCTGTTTTTAACCTTTCCTTGATTTGAGTGATCTTGTCAGTAGTTTCTTGTACTATTTCAGGACCTGATAATTGACTTTCTCCTATTTCTGCCCAACAAACTGGAGTTCGGCACTTTCGTCCATAAAGTGCTTCGAATGGGGCAGCTTCAATGCTTGAATGATAACTATTATTATAGGAGAATTCAATTAAGGGTAGGTGGTCATCCCAGTTTCCACCAAAATCGATGACACATGCCCTGAGCATGTCTTCCAGGGTTTGGATCGTCCTTTCACTTTGCCCGTCTGTCTAAGGATGATATGCAGTGCTTAGATTTAGTCGGGTTCCCATTGCTTCCTGGAAACTTGTCCAGAAGTGGGAAGTGAAACGACTATCCCTATCCGATACAATGGAGAGTGGAACTCCATGTAAGGATACTACTTCATCTACATACAACTATGCCAACCTTTCCATGCTAAAGGTTTCTTTCATAGGTAGAAAGTGAGCTGATTTAGTTAATTGATCCACAATTACCCAAATCTCATCATTACCATTTCTGGTTTTGGGTAACTTAGTAACAAAGTCCATTGTTATGAGTTCCCATTTCCATACAAGTATTTCTAATTGTTGTAGTAGACCTGAAGGTTTCTGGTGTTCTGCCTTAACTTGTGCACAAGTAAGACATTTAGAAACATATCTAGCTATGTCCTTTTTCATCCCTATCCACCAGAAATTATTCATTAAATCTTGGTACATTTTATTGTTACCAGGATGCATGGTATACCTAGATTTATGAGCTTCCTCTAAAATCTTATTTCTTAATTCTCCTGGCTTAGGTACCCAAATCCTTTTCTTGTGGAATCTCCAAATTCCATCACTTCCCTGTTCTAATTCTTTTATTCTTCCTTTCATTCCTTCAGCATCATCCTTGATTGCTGTTTCCTGAATATGTTTCAATTGTTCCATTAAATCTAACTGTAGATTTAATCTAAGAGCACGAACTCGCTTTTGCTTTTCATGATATTTACGACTTAAAGCATCAGCAACTACGTTTGCTTTTCCTTCATGATATTGAATATCACAGTCGTAGTCACTTAGGATTTCCATCCATCTTCTTTGCCTCATGTTTAAATCTTTTTGCCCAAATATGTATCTTAAACTTTTATGATCTATATAAACAGTAAACTTACTTCCATACAGATAATGTCTCCAAATATTAAGGGCAAAAATTATGGCTCCAAATTCTAAGTCATGATTCGTATAGTTTTCCTCATGCTTTTACAATTGTCTAGAGGCATACGCAATTACCTTTTTGCGTTGCATTAGCACACATGCTAATCCTAGCTTAGAAGCATCGCAGTATACTTCAAAATCTTCTGTTCCTTCTGGCAAGGCTAGAATTGGGGCATTTGTTAACTTTTGCTTTAAAATCTTAAAGGCCTCTTCTTGCCTAGGTCCCCATTCAAACTTAACGGGTTTACAAGTTAGCTTAGTTAATGGTACAGCTATTTTGGAAAAATCTTTAATAAATCGTCTATAGTAACCAGCTAATCCTAGAAAGCTTCTAATTTCCATAGATGACTGTGGGATCTTCCATTTGGTAATTGCTTCTATCTTAGAAG
Source organism: Helianthus tuberosus (assembly GCA_030545235.1). Classification (NCBI taxonomy): domain Eukaryota; kingdom Viridiplantae; phylum Streptophyta; class Magnoliopsida; order Asterales; family Asteraceae; genus Helianthus; species Helianthus tuberosus. The sequence goes on from CM060409.1 coordinate 156,916,065, forward strand.
GATCTACATGAATTCCTTCGTGATTTGCCATGTGACCTAAAAATTGCACTTCTTGTAGCCAAAATTCACACTTCGAGAATTTGGCGTAAAGTTTCTCTTTTCTTAACAAAGTTAAGAGTGCATGTAGGTGTTGACAATGTTCCTCCTGGCTTTTGGAATAAATAAGTATATCGTCGACGAAGACAATTACAAATTTATCCAAATACGGTTTACAGATTCTATTCATCATGTCCATAAATGCTGCAGGAGCATTTGTTAACCCAAAGGGCATAACTGTAAACTCGTAATGACCATACCTAGTTCTGAAAGCAGTTTTAGGTATGTCTTCTTCCTGTACCTTCAATTGATGATATCCGGAGCGTAATTCTGTCTCAGAAAAATATCTAGCTCCTTGAAGTTGATCGAATAGATCATCAATCCTAGGTAATGGATATCGATTCTTAATTGTAACCTTATTTAATTCCCTATAATCGATACACATTCTCATTGACCCATCTTTCTTCTTTACAAACAACACTGGAGCTCCCCACGAGGATGAACTAGGTTGTATGAATCCTTTACTTAATAATTCATCTAATTCTTTTTCAATTCTAGCATTTCGGTGGGTGCTAACCGATAAGGTGCCTTAGCTATCGGTGTCATTCCCGGAATTAGATGAATTCTAAATTTGACTTCCCTATTGGGTGGTAATCCAGGTAGTTCTTCCGGAAAGACATCCGGGTATTCTGATACTACAGGAATTTCTTTAAGTTCCTTATCCTTAGTGCTAATGATTACTGAAATCATATACAATATTCCTTTCTTTCGTCCATAACTAGCAACTTTCATTACTGAAATGAACTTCATGTGTTTTCGCGGCTTATCTCCTGTAACCATGATTACTTCTTCAGTGGTTGCACGAATTTCTATGGAGTTCTTATCACATAAGATTCGAGCATGATTGGCTACTAACCAATCCATTCTTAATACAACATCGAATCCTGCTAAATCCATAGGTAATAGGTTTGCAGAAAATTTATGACCTAAGAGTTCTATTTTTACATCTTGCAAAACCTTATCTATGTTAACAGAATTCTCATCTGCCGTTTCAACTGTAAAAATCTGCCTAAGGTTGGTTAAGGGTAAGTTAAGAGCTTGGCAGAATGAAGTATTTATAAATCTTTGGTTTGCACCAGAGTCAAATAATACTTTTGCATAGACATTGTGAACTAAGAACGTACCAGCTATCACGTCAGGAATTAGTTCTGCTTCCTGAGTAGTCAACTGGAAGGCTCTTGCATTTTTCTTGGTAGTTCCTTCTGCAGGTTTGGCTTTGTTATCAGCTGGTTTGGCTAATTTTGGGCAGTCTGGCCTAAAATGTCCAGCTTCTCCGCAGTTGTAGCATACTGTTGCTTTCTTCTTCCTGCAATCTTCTTCTTGATGCCCCGGAATTTTGCAGAAATTGCAATACCCTTTGCATCTTCCAAAATGCTTTCTTTTACAAGCATTGCAAAATGGAACAGTGGAAGATTGCCCCGTTCCCTTTCTCTTGAAATTATTTCTGTTACCCATACGGAATCCCTGGGTAATCTTTTGGGCAACTTCCTTCTTTCGGGTTTCTTCTCTTGTGCGTACCAGCCCGTCGGTGAGGGTGTTAGCTAATTCCACAGCATCGTCTATTGTGCGAGGTCTCGCAGCTTTAACAATATCACGGATTTCACCAATCAATCCCCAAATATAGCGGGAAATAAGTACTGGTTCTGGCGAAGCCAGAGTAGGCACTTCTCTCGCATACTCGAAGAATGTCGAAGTATACCCTCGACAGTCTACATCCACCATTCGGTGGTTCAGGAATTTATTTGCCATTTGTTCTTTCTCATATTCAGGACAAAATTTTCTTTCCATCAGCTGCTTAAATTCTTCCCAACTCATGGCATAGGCCATATTTCTTCCTTTGGCTTGAAGCACTGTATTCCACCATTCTAGCGCCCCTTCTTTAAACAGATGCGACGCGTACATGATCTTGTCGTCCTCGGCACATTTACTTATTGTAATCACTGCCTTGGTTTTCTCTAACCAACGCAGTGTAGCAGTCACCCCTTCGTTACCTGCTAACTCAGCCGGTTTACAGGCAAGAAACTCCTTGTAAGTGCAACCAGGCGTTGCAGCTTTCATTTTCTTAAGGAGTGGAGCTTGTATCCCATTGTTGTCGTTATTAGTATGGTTGCCGCCTCTGTTTACACTATTACTGAAATTATCGCCATGTGTGCGTTTGCTAGGAATAATTTGTTGAGGTTCGATTGGATTTCGGGCAGCAGCAATAATTGCTGGAATAGCATTGGCTATTCCCTGAGCAACAATATTCTCGATATCTTGCCTATTCAGAAATTGATCTTCATTGTTTTACCCAGATTGATTACTTCATTATCGGGTTCATTACCAGCGTGTGTATCTAGTAATTAATTTATATAAGTAATTCAGCATAAAATAATTAATAATCAAATAAAATATTTGCACATAATTATAAAGCATGTATAGTCAACATGGTTGATTTCTCAATTTGCATTTTTATATATTATATTATGCATCCGTACACACTAGTTATCTTACAAATGTTTTATTCTTAGGTTATTTCACAGGATTATATTTTATTATTATTATTAAACACATATTCATACTACCACATAACCACAGTCCCACTACTTCCGTCAGTTGGCATCTTAGAAACGACGTTCCCTCTCGTCGTACTTCCAAGAGATCTGTTCTCCTACCTCCCGAATTCTATTTCCTGCATCCATTAACTCCTCACCAAAATGGCGGAGTTCAGCCATATTCTCATTACTCATTGGTGGATTTGGTGCAGGTTCTGGGTCAAACTGATGAAAAAAGGTATAAGGGTTATTGAGAAGGTTTTGGAACTGCTAGTCGTTGGTCCACCATTCTTTCGTTTCTCCTAGAGGTCAGGTATTGACAAGGGGATCTGGGATGGCTGGTTTCAAGTTAATTGGAAGCTGGTTTTCAGCGGGATAAGTGAAAAGGTTTTCATTGACATGTTTAAGGTTATCACAGCTTGCCATTACGAAATCTAGCTCTTCCTGCAACGTCACTTCCTTGGTTTGCTTGGAGCTTTCTCCAAATCTCTTGCTTGGAGCTTTTTTCAACCTCCATTCCTTTTCCTTTATTTATTGGCTCCTCTGTCTAGACAACTTTTCGATTTACTGGTTTCCTCCTGCGCACACGCCTCCAGCCCACAATTCATCTTCTTTTCTTTGGCTTGGGTCTTTCTGGTGGCTGAGCTTGGAACTCCATAGGTTCCTCAATGTCAGCACAATAACCCGTAAAGTCTTTGGAAACTTCAATATTAACAGGACAGAGATTGAGATTCTCAAGAGCTTCAGATAATTCATTCATGTTATTTAGCATTTATGAAGAAACACACAAATTTCTAGGTTAATTTTTTTTTTTTTTTGTAAATTAAATTTTCACAGAATCAGAAAAGGGAAAGCAGAAAATTTAATATTAATTACAAATATTTAATAACTCATTTTATTGAAACAAAATATTTGTAATTTATTTTGTAGTACAACTAAAATTTGAAACATACTAGTGGTTATTTATTGTTTTAAAGTTTCTGGCTTATGGATAATATGGGTACTAATACTGGGTCGGGGTGTTGACAGTTTAGAGGTTAACATTTACTGCTACAGTGGCTAACATGTAGAGATCTGCCCATTTTTCATCTAACTTGTCTTCCCATGGTGGGTTATTGCCTATTTCCTGAGTCTCTTTTATTACCACTTCTTTTGTTTGTGACCTTCTTATTTTCTCTTGACTTTTTTCTAATAATCAAACTTCTTTTGTTAGGGGAAAGTGGTTTCTCATATTGTGACTTACAAACAAATATTCCTTCCTCAGTATCTACTGAGTATCTTGGGGAATTTGATTGGGATGAAGTTCCCTTATCTTTTGGTACACTATCTAATTGACGATAGATGTCCGAAAGCTTTTGCTTACGCATACTGTAACTAACAATTAGTCAGTTAATAAAACACATAATCACAAAATGGCAATCAGGAAGATTAAGTATATTTAAATACTTAATAGGCTTAAATCAGTGGCTCTGATACCACCTTTTCCTGTCACGGCCCCAGCCTCGGTTTTACCCGGTCAGGAGCCGCGTGACAGGAACTCGTGGTATTTTATTAATTGAGTTGACAGGGGAAGATTTTAGCAGGATCTTTTAAAACTTGAAATGCCCGATTATTTTATTTCATAATTCGGGATAAAACCCCGTAAGTTACAATAGAGGAATTTCACAAGTAAATTCCCTGATTTATAAAACATGTTTATTCATTTTAACTGAGCCACCTCTTCAAGCTGGTTAGTGCTCCGTAGCACGTTTCCTTGATTTACAGCAGGTCGCCTGAAACATGTTTTAAATTATTTTATCAGCGGGGAAATGCTGGTGAGTCATTCAAATTTGATAAAACGACACGTAGTTATTAATTACAGCATAAAAGCGATTACAATGGCTTCTATCTTATTTTTATCTGGCGCTGTGTCACCTGGTGACGATGGTCATACCACTATTGGGTCTTTCCCCAAGTAGTGACGTTTATCACTGTTAGGATTTATTAGCCTAACCCATGAGAAATTAGTAATGTGCACAATACCCCACTAGCCAGTGATTCAAGATAACCATGACTTAATCCCTATAATTATAACTTTTAAAAATAATTGGAGTATTGTAAAACATTGTTGATAAGAAGAGAATGACTCACATTGCAGATTTATATGGATAGTGCTTAGCCTACTGATTAGCCTTGTAACCTAATTTAAATAACAATGCACACGAACTAGGTCAGTAACTAATACAACATTTACGATAACTCACGAGATTAAAACCCTCACAATGAATGACAAAGTGCTATACTTAAACATCCGTCGAATTAACGACTAAGGACAAAGTATGGCCCAAATGTGGGCAGCACTTAAACATCCATTGGATAGTTTCAATTGATCGGACATTGAATCGTAGTAGCGATCGAGTTATTACCCTGTTATTGCGGCAGCGTTTCGTGTTTTTGTGTGTTATGTAGTAAACAGAAGATAACTTGGTGTACGAATTGAGTTTTAACGTCGAACCAACGCAGAATTTCAAGTCCCACACCCCTCTATATATACCTGGAAAACAGCCCCCTCGCGTGGCGCGAGGGGCTGTCGAGTGGCGCGAGGGGCACCACCCTACCATAGGGTAGCCCCGTGTCCTGGTAGCTTGGGTGAGTTGGTCGTTCGTTAAATTTCGTTTTACACGTAGAACTGTGTTGATAATATCAACTAGGAAATACCCCCCCTGAGTTTTAGGGTCCTGATCCTGATTCCGATTGTTCTGAAAAATTTAGGGGTTATGCAGGATCACTTGGGGATCTTAATTAGGGTTTCTTATTGGTCAAAATATAATAAGAAATAATAGTTTTGGTGAGAGTTGTTACAATAGGTGTTGCCGACGGTTTGCAAAAAAAGCTAGGGTTTTGCTAACTAACACCCTATGCATAAATATAATCGAGCCATGTTTGGGCTTCACTAGGGCCGGAAGCCCATCACGGCGAAAGACACTCCCAGGCGAAATACATATTTCGTCGGACATAAATATAACGAAAATCATTCTTCGTCATTAAGGACTAGCGACGAAAGTCCAATATTTCGTCGGGTCCGAGGATGAGAGTGTGTTAGGTCCAAACTTTAAACAGTTAATAAGTTTTCAAAATCTTTCATTAGTCAGTAACATTGCACAATTACACAAACAAGTTCACTAACTATCAAGACTCTAGTCTTTCTACCAATCTCAAGTTACCTAAAATAAAACTAATTGTCAAACAGAATTACGAACTTGAAATCTTGGGTTGTCACATCATCCCCAACTTGAAAGAAATTTCGTCCCGAAATTTGTCAAGCAGTACAGTGTTAGGTCAGGATGACTGTGGATTTTCTGCGGGTGCCACATCATCCCCAACTTGAATGGGAATTTCGTCCCGAAATTCACTAGTTGCATCAGATTTATATTTGTCAGCTGGGAATAAGTGAGGGTACTTGAGCTTCATTTGATCCTCGCGTTCCCATGTGAACTCCGGTCCACGTCTTGAGTTCCAACGAACCCTCACGATCAGAATTCGACTATGCTTACGGACATTGACTTCCCGATCCATAATCTCTATTGGTTCCTCGACAAACTGCAACTTGTCGTCAATCTTCAATTCTTGAATCGGTACCACAAGTGTTTCATCGGACAAACACTTCTTTAGCTGAGAGACATGGAAGACATCATGGACGTTACCCAACTTAGCAGGTAACTCTAACTTGTAGGCCACTTTACCAATTCGCTCCAAAATTTTAAATGGCCCGACATAACGAGGATTAAGCTTTCCTCATTTCCCAAACCGGACCACACCCTTCCAGGGTGATACTTTCAACATAACCCGATCGCCTACAACAAACTCCAAAGGTTTCCTATGCTTGTCAGCGTAGCTTTTCTGACGGTCGTGCGTTGCCGCCATACGATTTCTAATTTGAACAATCTTCTCTGAAGTTTCAAGCACAAGCTCCGGGACTGTGATCTGGCTGTCACCCACCTTAGCCCAACAAAGAGGTGAACGAATATTTTCATCCGTACAATGCTTCGAATGGAGCTGCCTGAATACTGGTATGGTAGTTATTGTTATAGGAAAACTCTATCAAAGGCAGGTGTTTCTCCCAACCCTTGCCAAAATCAATCACGCACCCTCGTAACATGTCCTCAAGTGTTTGGATGGTTCGCTCACTTGGACCATCCGTATGTGGGTGATAAGTAGTGCTCATGTCGAGATGCGAGTCGAACTCTTTGTGCATCGACTGCCACAAATCCGAAATGACACGCGGGTCACGATCAGAGATAATAGAAGTCGGCACCCCGTGCCTAGAAACCACCTCCTAGAGGTAAACAACAGCTAATTGTGAGAACTTATATGTTTCCTTGATTTCAAGAAAATGCGCTGACTTCATGAGACGATCAATGATCACCCAAATGGCATCGTTCCCGTTTTGTGTTCTAGGTAGCCTAGTGACAAAATCCATGGAAATTTGCTCCCATTTCCACATGGGTATCTCTGGTTGCTGAAGTAAGCCTGAAGGTTTCTGATATTCTACCTTGACTTTCGAGTAGGTCAAACAATTACTCACATAAGTCGCGATGTGAGCTTTCATCTTCGGCCAACAATACATGACTTTGAGATCCTGATACATCTTATCCGAACCTGGGTGAACAGAGTATCGAGACTTGTGTGCTTCGTCCATCACAAGCCCTCTAAGGTTACCAAACAAAGGAATCCATACACGCTCCATGAAGTAGAGGATACCATCCGATCTCTCTACAATTCGTTTTTCCATGCCTCTTAAATACTCTGCTTCAATGTTTTCCTCTTTCAACGCTTCGGTTTGTGCAGAATGGATCCGGTCAGGCAAGTTAGAATGGATGGTGAGTTGCAAGGCGTGAACACGTTTAGGTTTCGATTCCTTTCGACTGAGGGCATCAGCTACCACGTTATCCATACCCGGATGATACTTGATGGCACAATCATAGTCGTTTAAGAGTTCTACCCAGCGACGCTGTCGCATGTTCAATTCCTTCTGGTCGAAAATATGCTGAAGGCTCCTGTGATCGGTGTAGATAGTGCATTTGGTACCGTACAGATAATGCCTCTAGATTTTCAACGCGAAAACAACGGCCCCCAACTCTAAGTCGTGAGTCGTGTAATTCTTCTCATGTACCTTCAACTGTCAGGAGGCGTAAGCTATCACCTTCTCGCGTTGCATCAACACGCAACCGAGGCCCTGAATAGAAGCATCACAATATACTACAAAATATTCTATACCTTTAGGTAGAGACAAAATCGGTGCACCGCAGAGTTTTTGCATCAACAACTGGAAAGCATCTTCTTGCTTCGTTTCCCATAAGTATACAACGCCTTTCTGTGTTAACGAGGTAAGAGGTTGGGCGATCTTCGAAAAGTCCTTAATAAATATGCGATAGTACCCAGCGAGACCAAGAAATTGTCGCACCTCTGAATGAATCTTTGGTGCCGCCCAATTCCTGATAGCATCAACCTTAGCAGGATCCACGTGTATCCCTGATTCATTAACAATGTGGCCAAGGAAGTGTACTTCTCGAATCCAGAAGTCACACTTAGAGAACTTCGCGTAGAGCTGCTCCTTCCTCAGAAGCTCCAAAATAAGACACAGGTGTCGCTCGTGATCTTCTTGCTCTTTGAATAGATCAGAATGTCGTCGATAAACATGATAACGAAGTCGTCGAGATACGGTTTGCATACACGGTTCATGAGGTCCATGAAGACCGCTAGCGTGTTCGTCAACCCAAACGGCATAACTAAAAACTCATAATGCCCATACCGCGTTCGAAAAGCCGTTTTAGGAACATCCTCCTCTCGGACTCTCATCTGATGATAGCCCGATCTTAAGTCAATCTTCGAGTAAAAACTGGACCCTTGCAACTGGTCAAATAAGTCGTCGATACGTGGCAGAGGATAACGATTCTTAACTGTCACCTTGTTGAGTTCTAGATAGTCTATGCACATGCAAAAGGACCCGTCTTTCTTCTTCACAAATAGAACTGGGGCTCCCCAAGGCGAAGAACTGGGTCGGATAAAACCGCTATCCAACAGTTCTTGAAGTTGATTAGATAACTCTTGCAACTCCCCAGGTGCAAGACGATAAGGAGCACGAGCAATTGGAGCTGCTCCTAGTGCAAGATCAATCTGAAATTGCACTTGATGGTGAGGAGGTAAACCAGTTAGTTCCTCAGGAAATACATCAGGAAATTCACGAGCAACTGGCAGGTCTTCAATCTTTCTTTCTTCAGACGGGGTATCAGTAACAAGTGCTAGAATAGCAGGATACCCCTTTCGTAGACACTTCTACGCTTGCATATCTGAGATGATACCAACCATCGCACCACTGAGATACCCCTGAAATTATAGGAATTCTCCATTGGGGAGAGGAATACGCACGATTTTCTCTTTACAGAGAATTTCAACTTGATGCTTAGACAACCAATCCATACCAACCACTACATCAAAACTACCGAGGGTAACAGGAAGGAGGTCAATATCAAACACTTGACCCACAAGATCTAGTTTACATCCCACAAGAACGTGTGAGGCTTCAATTGTCTTACCATCAGCTAATTCTACTACATGCTTAGCTTCTAGAGGGGTGGGGGTTAACCCTAATCGTTGACTGAACTTTAAGGACACATAACTCCAATCGGCACCTGAATCAAATAACACGGAAGCAAAACGATTGTTCATAGAAAACGTACCAGTCACGACATTGCCGTCGTTCCTAGCATCACCAGAACCAATCGTAAATACCCTCCCATGAGCGCCATTACCCACATTATTGTCGTTATTGTTGTTCCTATCATTGTTATTCTGACAGTTGTTATCATTGGCGTTCTAATTCAGTTGAGGGCAATCCCGCTTGATGTGACCCTCATCCCCACACTGGAAACACCCCTTCCTATTGCCTTGATTCTGATGGGGCTGCTGCCTTTGATGTTGCTGATGCTGCTGATTTTGCTGCTGCTGTTGCTTTAGGTACGGAGCTCTACAGTCTTTTGCCACATGGCCCACCTTTTCGCACCTATGGCAAGCCCGGACACACGGTCTTTGATGATGATAACCACACTTGTTGCACTTTGGCTTCTTACCAACGTAGGTGCCTTGACTCTGATTGCTGCCCTAGCCTTGGTTAACTGAGGACGACTGACTGAAACTACGGTTATTGCTGTTGTCAGGCCTTTTCTGCAATTGGCTTGCACTGGTTGCTTTGTCAGCATCGCTCCTTTGCTCGTGTTATCACTAGCAGGTGTGGTAGCTGTAGCAGCAGGCGTAGTAGCAGAAACACGAGGCTGTAGTGATCCACGCTCAACCTCTTGGTCGGTAATCTTGTGTGCCAAACGGATAATCTGAGGCAGATTGTTAAGGTTTGTAGCAGTGACCAAACTCTTTACTGCTGGTGCCAGGCCCTTGATATACAACTCAATTCTTTGAGGTGGAGGTCGAGACAGGTTAGGGCACATATTTGCTAGTTCATGAGATCGTTTCGTGTAAGCCTAGATCTCGGACCCTTCCATCTTCAAATCGTAGTACTCGTTCTCGAGCTTATGAATCTCGTCACGAGGACAGTACTCCTCCCGCATCAACTCCTTAAAATCATCCCATGTCGTTGCATTAGCCATTTCGATGCCCAACATTTGCACCTGGGCATTCCACCAAGTTAAGGCACCATCCTCCAAAGTTCCTGTAGCATACTTCACACGGTCCCCCTCAGGACAGTTACACATAGCGACCACTGACTCTGCCTTCTCAAACCAACGTAGTAACCCCGCAGCCCCTTCAGTCCCACTGAACGTTTGTGGCTTACAATCCATGAACGTCTTAAACGTGCAAGCAGGCGGATTGTTTTGATTCTGATGTGCTTGCTGACCAGCTTGGTAGGCTGCCAAAGCCTCAGCCACACGAGTGTTAATCAACTTTGTCAACTCGGCCTGAGTCATCGCAATGTGACCACGCCCATGGCCTCGTCCGCTCATGATTCTATATAAGAAAAGAGGACAGGTTAAGAATCGAGATAAGGTAGGAGTCAAACCTCCCGATGGCTTCTACAAACTACCAAGTTTACATTAAACAACAGAGCGGAACCCCTTTCACACTCATTAAGCCTCGCTGGGACTCACATGCACCCCACATTATTATTATGTGTGCACCCATAATAATAATGCAATTTGCATGTTCATCTCAGCTCCTCCCAACTCGTGCTACAAGGTTCCTCAAATTCGAGTAACAAATCAGAAGACACCACAAAACATAAGTCATGAAAGTCTAACGGAATGTCACACTGTGACTCTATCAGTCTCATAACCCAGGAAAATACACATGAATTCAGTCTGTAGTGCTAGGTGTGTAATCACATGCAACATCATACATGAATGTATACTAGATATCTTAAACAACAAATAAACGAGATACGAACCCTGAGATCTAGAGCGGAGTGTCATTGTCTATTTTCGAAGCTGTTCGGTTATAGTCTGGTTTTATAAAAACGTTTTAAAACCTAGTTCACTATAACTAGTGGCTCTGATACCAAACTGTCACACCCCCAAAATACCACATGCGGAAACACCTCGGGGCGTGTGACGTACCAGGATCCAACCCACCAATAACATTGAACTATAATAAATACTTTAGCAAAACATTCCATTCATTTCATAACATAATTCTAAGTGATAAGTTAAAACCAAAGTAGGCGTTCAGCGGAAGCATAAAGTAAAATCGTTAATCAACTGTTTTAAAACAAGTGTTCACAACCAATGACATATGTATCCAAGAGTCTCGACCCATGACCACTCCAGCACCCCCAGATAGCAAGTTTGTTAACGAGTTTTAGTTACCAGATAAAAGTATAACCATTTCAGAGATTTGATGTTGTTATTAACTCGATTACCGTAGATGGCTCTAGATTATTCGCCCAAACCCCAATGCTCTATCATACATTGGTTAAGTGGTTAAGGTAATTAGTTCAGGACCGTCCTCCCCGGTATGGTGTGAGGGTGCCAAACCTAATAGCAGTATCAACTAATAACCCCGTTTCCTCCCCGGCAACCAATCTGTATATCATGGGACTTAATGATAGAAATGAGTGTAATAACCAACATCCCAACAACCCGACGTTCCTCCCCATAACGATTACCAGATGTCCCTCCCCGGGACGCATGCTTAGAAAAAGAGTAGTGAACTCACCTTGGTTTGCTCAGTATTTTTCAAATTACCCGTTCCAGTTAATCAACCAACCCTACCGTGGCTAACAATATTATCAGTTTCACAATTAAAAAAGTCATTGCTTTCACACAGTTTACATTCCTCACAAGATCATAGTATATCATTTAGCAACTACGCCTTTCTAACGTAAGTTCACATGTGAGTAACACATAACATAACAGGTGAGTTTGTTGAACCAAGTTTCTTATTCCCATTGACATGTAACATGGATCGTGTACGCACACAAGTATCTATCATTAACATCACAGGCACCTACTGTTCAATTCAGTGACTTACACGACGAAACACCCTTTGTGACGAAAGATCATCTTTCGTTGAGGTGAGGTGTGATGAAAAACCCATAGGTTTCGTCGAGATGCTTGTCGACGAAAAACCCATGTTTCGTCGACCTATGTTTCGTCGACTACCCTTGACAGTTTCATCATTTCCCTAAACCCTAATTTTCATAGTTACCTTATCGCAAATTACAATTCAATCGGTTTCTGGGTTTATCATGCAAACACCACCATTGTTATTATAATAGTTTACCAAGCTTTCATTTAATCCACATAACCCTAATGTAACATATCACAACATAACTGTAATTGATGATCACATAGATCTGTTGGTTTATTACTATCAAGAATCATCATTTAACTATGATCTAAACGTTCAGGTCAGATCCTATGAAAGCATCCGTTAATCATGAATAACCGATAGCAATATAAAGTTTATGAAATGTTCAAAACCCTAACCAATACAATATGTCAGTCCGGTTTCTAACAAGATCCTATATCCACAAAAGATTACATGCACCATAACAATCATCAAACAATCTGTTAAGTGTTGACATAATGCTAACCGAATGAGGAGATGTTCACGAGAGTGCAAGAAGACTTCAAGAGGAATGATAGGTGTTGCCGACTGTTTGCAAAGAAAGCTAGTGTTTTGCTAACTAACACCCTACACATAAATATAATCGAGACATGTTTGGGCTTCACTTGGGCCGGAAGCCCATCACGGCAAAAGACACTCCCAGGCGAAATACATATTTCGTCGGACATAAAGATGAGGAAAATCATTCTTCATCATTAAGGACTAGCGACGAAAGTCCAATATTTCGTCGGGTCCGAGGATGAGAGTGTGTTAGGTCCAAACTTTAAACAGTTAATAAGTTTTCAAAATCTTTCGTTAGTCAGTAACATTGCATAATTACACAAACAAGTTCACTAACTATCAAGACTCTAATCTTTCAACCAATCTCACGTTACACAAAATAAAACTAATTCTCAAACAGAATTACAAACAAGTAATACGAACTTGAAATCTTGGGTTGTCACATCGGCAAGCTATCAAACGAAATTTCGGTACCAAGACCATATACCAATGAGCGGTTCCCACACGGTCTTCAGTCGATTATATTTATATCGCCCTGCACACTTTAAAATGATTGTGAGCCTACCGATACATCTTATATAGAGCTGCTTTTTTTCATTTTAATTTTCAAGAGGTTTCGACAGACCACTGATGTACTATCATTTTCTCTTTTGCTCAACAGGAAACTCATTTTTTTTTTCTATTGTTTTTGTGTTTTTTAAAATTTTCGATGTTTTTGTATTTTTGAAATTTTTCAATGTTTTTTTATTTTTCTTTTGGAAATTACTCCCCCAAAAAGGCAAAAAGTATAATAAATTAAAAAAAAACACAAATAGATATTTACAAAAATTATTTTCCGGTGTCAGTTTACTCTTGCTTGACCTTAATACCATTTACCATTAGTAAAAATTCAAAATGTGATTTGTCAAATGCTTTGTAAAAAGGTCAGCAAGTTGGTCATTGGTGGGGATCTTAACAACATCGATAAGTCTTTTATCAAAACAATCACGTATGAAGTGATATTTGATCTCAATGTGTTTGGTCTTTGAATGCTGCACAAGATTTCTAGTGATCTGTAAGACTGCAGAATTATCAACGAAAATAGGAGTAGATAGGAATTCAAAACCGTACTCGCGCATTTACTGTTGGATCCACCGAACTTAGGAACAACAACTTGAGGCAGCAATGTACTCGACTTCACAAGTTGATGTAGCAACACAAGTTTGTTTCTTGCACTGCCATATGACCAGGCGATTTCCTAAAATCTGACATCTAGCCGTTGTGGATTTGCCGTCGCTTTTGCAGCCACCAAAATCAGAATCACTGAACGCGATTAAGTCGAAGCTATCATCCCTAGGGTACCATAGACCGGTGTCTGGGCAACCCTTCAAATAGCGGAAAATCCTTTTTACAACTCCTAGATGTGAGGCCTTCGGGTACATAATGTCGTAGGATACATAATGTCGGGCCTCGAGGCTTTGAGATACATAAGAGATATGATCATTGCGCGGTAAAGTGAAGAGTTAACTCTTTCACCTTTCAAGTACGGAGCAATCCCGTGATTCTGCGGAAGAGGGGTAACAATGGGCGTCGCTTCGTACATTTGGTACCGGCTCAAGATGTCACCGACATATTTAGTCTGATGGATGAATATCCTAGAATCCGTTTGTTGAACTTGTAGGCCCAAAAAGAAGTTCATTTCCCCCATGGCGCTCATCTATAATTTCTCCTGCATAACACGCTCGAAGTCTCTACACAAAACATCGTTAGTTGAACCAAAAATAATATCATCTACGTATACCTGAACCAACAGAAGATCTCCATCCTTTTCTTTAATGAAAAGAGTGTAATCGATAAGACCTCGGCAAAAACCATTCTCTAGTAGATAGTTAGATAAGGTTGCATACCAAGCTCTCGGTGCTTAATGTAATCCGTAGAGAGCTTTGTTGATCAACCAAAACCGATCAGGATGAATAGGATCTTCAAAACCCGGAGGCTGTTCGACATACACCTCTTCTTCGACCAAACCATGAAGAAATGCACTTTTCACATCCATTTGGTAAACCTTGAATCCTTTGAAGGAAGCATAGGCTAGAAAGATCCGAATAGCTTCAAGACGTGCAACTGGTGCATAAACTTCGTTGTAGTCTATCGCTTCTACCTGACGAAACCCTTGAACAACTAATCCCGCCTTATTTCGGACAACTACTCCACGATCATCCTTTTTGCACTTGAATACCCAACATGTGCTAATCACATAGAATATGATTCTCAAGAGGCATGTCATCTTCTTTGGTCACTGCATCAGACTGTGCTGAGTTAGTATCCTCGGAATCATCATCTGAAGAATTAGCATCCTCAACAATTACGGGAGGATCCTGATTTTGTTCAGCTCTTGACACTTTCGTATATGCTGAATGATCCGAATCTGAGGACACTTCCTTTTTGAAACCGAGCCCAGCTGCGAATTCCTCAAGATCTAATGGAACTGATGGCTCAAAGTGAGGTTTATCTTCCACATCAGGCATCATGGTATAATTGTGTCTAACAGGTGGATGACACTTCTTATAACCAATGCACGTGACATCTTCTTTCTTTTTCTGTATCTCAATGATGTGATCCAGCACATACCTAGAGTTTGAGTAACTATCTAACTTAAGCTGGATCACCTCATATTCACACTTAGCACATGCCAATTCTTTTTGTGTTTCCTCGAGCCTATTGATGTAATTGTTCATTGCAGTTTGTTTTCTTGAAACTGTTTTCTTTAGCTCGGAAAGTTCTTCTCTTAATGTGTCAATTACCTTTTTTAAAATCCTTTTCTTGAGTTTTATGAAACATATTGGCCTCTGTGCATTTTGAAAGATCCGCGATCAAATTTTGATGGTGGATAAATGTCACGTCATATTTGCTTTCAAATCGTCATATTTGCTTTGCAAATCAGACAATTTAGCACCTAAATCAACCCAACTATCACATCTACCAGATTTTGGTTCATTGATACATACCTGACTTGACGAACCGCCAACATTAGCCATGAAGCCAGAATGATGAGAAGAAGAAGAATAAGCAGCTTGATCCACCAGAATTGATCTTATGTCATTCACTGCTTTAGCTTCACCTAAAAACTACTCAACACCTGCATCAATGGTCTCACGTGACACTTCACCTGTAACGTCTTCACTTGAACTTGAGCTTTCTTCATCCGAACTTCCACTATAACCAGAACTTTCTTCATCTTCTAAAGATTCTCCACCACATGCGTGTTTTAGATCCTTGACAACCTTAGCAAAATAAGTTGTTCCACCCTGATCACCTCTACCGAGTTGAATCTACCAGTCACAAGCTTTATCAACTTGTACAACAAGAGCTCGATTGTTGTTTGATGCTCCTGCTTGATGAGATTTATTCACATGAATCAAGGCACACTCATTATTCCTGGTTTGATTCTGATTTGATTGATTGCCTTGATTTCTGAAAGGATTCTGGTTCTCATGCTGAGCTGGCTTAGTACATTCTCGTTTGAAGTGACCTCGTTCACCACAGTTGAAACACTTGACCGCTTGCTTATCGAACCCATAATTTGTGTCTTTCTTGCTTTCCAAGTTTGTTCTACCGGTTCTTTCCATGTAGTCTTTTGCTCGCCTCACTGCACTAGCAAATGCCCACTTGATATCCATCAAATCCATTTCATCCTTATCTATTTGCTAATAATCTTCCTGCGTCAAATTGATGTTTCCAATTTGCCCCACTACTAACCCACAATACGCGCTCACCAAAGTGTTTAATAGCTCAATATGTTCCTTTGCCACCTCAACACTCACTTTTGAGAAACTTGAAGTGTCTAGCCGAACTGTGTTTGGATTAGTTGACTGTAACACCTGTGCCTCCACGGCCATCACACAAATACTGTAGCAATGAAATATTGTATTTCATACTTGGTATTTGTAAAAATATGTGTATCATTTGCACATATCAATTCTTGCTCAATTTCAAACTCTAAATCGCTTTCTGGAAGGTTATACGCGCACCGATGCGTAAATATAACCAGTTTAATGCAACAAACACTCCGTAATAGTGACATTGGCTTAACATACCTTAAATAACCTTTACATAACTTAGAAATAAGTTTTGAAGGCTTTGGTATGGCAAAATCAAGTTAAATCGTCTACAGGGACTAAAATTGACAAACTGCGAAAGTATGTCAATTTGAACTGTAACAGACCTTCCGGAACATGACCATAAGTTAAACATACCATAAATATCCTTTACATATCTTAGAAATAGGCATTTAGGTGTTCGGTATGCTAAAATAAACTTTTGTGTCATTCAGGGACTAAAAGCGTCAAAAAGTGCACAAGTTTGCATTTTCGCGCATAACTTACGTTCTGAATACATCCGGACATCCAAAAATTTATGTAAGCATGACTATATTATGCTTTAGTGTTCGCCTTAAGAAAAATCCATTCGTCGCGTCATTTGGATCGTTTTTCGCGCTTGTGCGCATTTCGTCGTAATTAAGCGAACATCGCGTTCGTACGACCAAACGAACCGACATCCTAGATATTTTTGAGCATGTTTTGAGTTCCCTATACTTTAACTTCATTTTAGAGCCTTGAAATGAGGTTAACGGGGTTCAAACGCATCGAAAATCGCGTAAACAAGGTGCAGGGACCATTTCTGTAAAATCTGCCAAAACAGGGGCCTAGCGTGACGCGACGGGCCTTAGCGTCACGCGAGCCCCCTTCTGGACCAGATTAAGTGTATTTGACAGCTGGTTGCAGCTGTTTTGCACTCCCTAACCCCTTGCCAAGTGTTGATTCCTTATGGTGGTGAGCATTTTGAGGCACCACAACTTCCCGACAAGTGTACGCCTTGGATCGTGGCACGTTTTCCATGAAACGATCTCAACGGTGGACCGAAAACTATAAATAACCCAACACCCCCATTGCATTTTCTCACAAGAATTCTGATTTTGAGAGCTCTAAGTTGAAACCATTGTTTCATACCTGAGTTCTTGAGTCGGGATTAGCATTCGGGGACCCTGGGTTAGTATTCTTTCGTTCTTTTCCTTATTTTTACTGCTTTTCGAGTCAGAAAGTCAAACTTTGTTTGACTTTCAGCGTTGACCAGTAATGGTCAATGCGAAGTTCGTTTGAACTTCGCAACGTGAGTGTAATCACGTTGGTCGTAGTCCCTTGGGACTATGCCCACTGATTACCACGTTGTCTAGAGTCGTAGGGTAGGCGATCTAATAAATCGCCTATACCTTCGAACTCGACCCATTTGGTCGATCATTAGGATCCGACCAAATACATTAGGTGACCATAGTAGGTAGGGAATAACCTTCCGAGGTTATACCCTATGGTCACATCGTTTAAGTAGTTGTATGATAGGTAGTTTATATGCCTTAGGTAAATTACCAGAATACCCTTTTCATGTATAATTGGTAATTAAGCATATGTAACCTAAACTTTTGCCACATAACTGATTATGTAACATGTTTAGGCATATAACACTTGTCATAGGACTAGTTAGGCGGTCCGAACGCGTTACACGCGAACGACGCGTTAAAGTAGCATAAGCTTCCTAAACGGATCGTAATGGGTCGTAGACACTTAGGTTAAGTTTCATTTAGTATGTAGGCTTTGTTAAACCATATCATATGAGTTCCTACACTCATTTGGTTTACAAACCCTAATGCTACCCAATCTTCCGATTTAGGTCCGGTTAATTAACATAGTTACCTATACTAGGTGCCGTTTGATTTCCGTGATCTCTAGCTTTGTTTGGTTGTTACTCAAGGACTACTGAGCAATCTCAAGTGAGTACATAGACCCCTCTTTTACTGTTTTCCAAACTGTTTTGGGGTGGAACACATGTGCCTACTTGTTACTTTCATGCTTTCCTGTTTTCACATCATATACCGACTATGTTCGTTAGTACATTATAGTACATGATTTACATTACTTTTCTGCTATGTATGTTGACTGATAACATGCTAAGCACATTGATTTACATTACTTTTTCTGCTAGGTATGTTGACTGATAGCATGCTAGCACATTGATTTACATGACTTTTCTACTTTGTATGTTAACTTAGCATATTTAGTACATCATTTTACATTGCATCTCTGTTGCATATGTTCCAGTAACATATGGACACATTGTTTTACAGCTCTACCTTGTATGTTTACTCTAGCATACTAGGTACATTATCTTCATCACATGCTTACATTTTGGTATGACATTTGGTTTGTTTAACGGGGCTATATAACATTCATTAACATTTGCTACGCCGCTCGGGAGTAAGTAGTGGTACCATAGGACTTGACAAATCCCATTCCTGACATCCCGGGTTTGTTTGGATGTAAGGAATGACTGAATCCGAATACAATTCTTTTGATAACCTTGACTGAAAGGGTTATCCGACTGTCTCAAGGCTTGAATGTTTGCGTCTAACATACCGCATAAATGTTCATATTCAGTATAGCATGCATATATCTTACAAAACATAACTTTGATTTAAACCAGTTTTACTTCAATACTTTGTTTTGTTCATTTTTACTTATGGTTTAAGTAGTCTAAATTTTACTTACCATACATATCATTTTGGTTATACATTACTTGACTACTTTTGGACTATCAACATTTGACATGGTTTATACAAGGACTTTTGACTATTGGTTTAAACATAGACATTTGACATGGATATTTGACATAGACATTTTGACATGATTTACATCTTGACATGAACATTTTACATTGTTTGGTTTGGTTTGATTAAGTGATTAAGTAACGATGCGTGTGTAATATGATACAAGCATGGTGGATACGCCGCTGGTACTTCCTATATATAAATGTTTGTATGGTATTACATATCGTAGCGTTATTTGAATCATTTCAGTTTGATACATATAACATTTTATACAAATAACATACTTTTCACAAGACATTGTTTTACAAAACAACTTATCTTTTACAAACTCATTTAACTTGGTTATTCATTTAACCATACATTATTCACTTATTTATACATATCATCTGAACTCGTTGTTTTTCAAATAATTTACAAAACAAAGCAAATAACAAGGTTCATGACTAAACATTTTCTCAAACATAAGTCATGACACCTATTTTCACAAAACCTATGTATCTCACCGGCATTTTTATGCTGACGTACCATATTTTCACATGTGTTTTTCAGGAGCTGTTGCATAAGATGATCAAGATATACATAGACAGACTTGGGCTTTAGTGACAATAAAAGATGCAAGACTAGTTAATTATGTTGTATTTCTTTGTTTGTTAAGACATTGTAACACTTTTAATCAATAAAACGAAACTTCAATTGCCATGGATTTGAAACATTAATTCTGTTACAACACGCCCCGATGTTTCCGCCGCGATTTGTTGTTCTACGCGGTCGGGGTGTGACATTGACTGACCAGCATTGACTGTTGATGAAGTGTTACCATAACAGGCTTGTTGTTGACCGTTGTAGTTTGGATCGAGAAATGATGGTACTTCAGTAGACCGATAGTTTTGTTCTGAGGCAACTGGTTGTGGTGTTCCAAACAGATTGGTGCTTGAGACAAAAGCCGTTTGTAGTTGAGCATGTTGAGTAGGTCTTGAAACAGTGCTAGTACTTCTACAATTTCCATAATACATCTCAGGATTTTGTGGCACCAGAACTCTTTACCTTCCTGATTTCTTCTGGATTTTTGTTCTCCAAAAGCCGAATGAAATCATGGATGTTGGTCGTAGCCAAAGGGCCATTATACTTTAGAATCTCCAAGAATCCATTCCATTGAACGGCTAATGCATCAACAAACTTTGTAACAACCTCTTCTGGAGTTAACGATACCCCATAACTACCTAACTCACTCAGCAAAAGATAGAATCGACTTGTCATATCTCCAAGCGACTCCTTTTCCATACACATGAAGCCGTCGAATTCCTTTTTGAGCAAATCATGTCTCAGTTTGCGTGACGCCGCTTTTCCTTGACCTCTCACCTTTAACGCATCCCATAAACCCTTTTGTAGTTTTCAAGCACACAAACTGATGATAAATATCTTTGTTTAAGGCTTGAGTTAGAATCGAAAACGCTTTCTTCTCTAAATCATATGCCTTCTTTTCATCTGCAGTAAGATTCGCAAATGACGCGGGACTTGAACTGGCTTCTTCAAGTGCTTGATCAAATTCTAAAGTAAAACACAACCACAACTCTGTGTTTTGCCCAAGAATTTACGTATGACACCTATCCTGCCATCCGGGATACTCGTTCATATGCATGAGCTTTGGTGGACGATTGTTGCTTCCGGTTTCATTCTCGCTCAAAAGAAGACTTTGAATACTTTGATTTTAGTTAGCAACAAACACCCATTGATTGGCCATAATTAAACTCGCTTGGGATGGAATTGATGAGGACGAGGGTGTGGGAGACTGAGCCCATGAAGGTGATAAACCCTTTTGCGTATACGTGTTATCTGTATTCGCATCAGGAGTCCAACCCCAAAAGTGTGTACTCAAAGTTGATTGAAAAGAACCAACTTATAAACTAACTATGAACCTTCTGTGAAAGTATTAATATCCACGAAAAATAACAAATGTTTATGAAAAACTGATGTTCACTAAATAACAACTACTTCCCACGAAAGACCTTTATATTACAAACAATAACAAGCCCACGAATAACTTGGTCACGAAGATCCTGGGTTTTTTCGTGAATGGTAAATATTCCAAATGTTTCGAGAATCCCATGCCTAATACTCATGAAAAATTGTTGTGATCCCAAGCCTAGTTCTTACGAAGAATAGATGAGGCCCACAAAACTGAAATCCGCAAAACACTCAATGAAAGATTAAGATTTTTCATGAAAGATGGTGAAGAATATTTTTCGTGAATGATGGTGAAGAATGTTTTTTGTGAGTGATGGTGAAGTATGTTTTTCGTGAGAATGAATATTTGCAGAACAGTTTTTCGTAAGAAAGTTGGTGGAAAGTTTTCCTTTTTAAGGAGAATTTGTTTTCTGAATATGAAAAGTAGGTTGGTGAATATCCGTATTTAGTTAAAAATGTACATTCGAAAACATTCAACTTTGCTGTAAGATCTGAAAGTTATCTCTTCAACCAAGAATATTCCGGTAACAATTCCAACCAAACTACTTCACCGGAAAATACGGCGAACAAGATTTTGCTAGAAATTTTAAGAAAAAACGTATTTTAACATGTCTCTATGTGTTTTAACAAGGTTTTTGTAAAAATTTTCAGCAAACAACAAATTTTTCTAAACTTTAAACCCATTTTTCTTTCAAAGCTTAAATATCTTGTTTTAAACTCAACTGTACTTGCAGAAACCTTCAAAGATTTGCTCAAACCACAACAAACTAAGTTTGGTGTTAACAAGAAGAGAGCCAAAGCTCTGATACCACTTGTAGGTCTACTCGGAGGATCAAGATAAACCTACTTCCTTGTTCTATAACACACCCACGAGTGCGGAATCCAAATGGGTATGTAAACCAAGCCAAAGACACAAAATACAAGTAAAGATTCAACGTCTAAAGCTCAAAGTGTATTAATTAGAAGAGTTTTAGAACAACATTACAAGAGTTTTAGTACAATATTACGAAACATGTTCTGGGCCCAAAACCTTGGCCCACGAAAGACATAAACCCATGAAACATTGGGGTCTTTCGTCCAAACCCAATCCAACGAAGAATCACCATGTGAAGAATGTTCTTCGTGGTATTTCATGTGCACGGTTCTTCGTTGATGATGTGTTTCGTGAGGATTATTATCAGCAAACAAGCTTGTCCACGAAGAAGGTTCTTTGTGGATGTTCATCATGGGTTCACAGTTGTAGGTCTATTTTTTCTCGTAGGATCGATACGAAACCTAGTCCCTATTTATGACAAACACGGTCACCAGTGCGGAATCCCCGTGACGATGTAAACCAAAAAAAGTATAGCTAAGACACAAAGTAACCAAAATATTCACTGTTTATTGATTAACAGGATGAGAACAACATCAAACATATACACGCAATGCTTGAACGATAAACTCTTAGTGGTTTCTCTCTATGCTCTCATACTTCAACTGATAACATAACAGGCTTTATATACTGTCCCCTTGATGAACCTTGTGTGACGAAGGTTATGTGTGACGAAGATAGAACTTTCGTCACATACTCATATCGACGAAGGTAAAGGTTCGCCAAGCATGATTGTTCGTCGAAGATTGATTCTTCGTCAATCATCAAACAAGGACATAATATACTAAGTGTTAAACAATTAAGCATGAATACACACACTCATAAACATAATGCACACTAGCATTAGTTTAAGATACAAATACAGAGACAAACGTCATACCATGTAAGATAGGAGGATATCTAACTAGGTAGACTAGACGGAACTTACAGATTCGATTACAAAAGACTGTATAACATACAACGTAAACAAGACAAAGTTACAGACACACAAATGTACCAACAAATTCCACCTTATATGTTGCTTGGTCTTCGCTCTTTGAGTCTTCAGTCTTCAGTCTTCAGTGCTTCTCCGACCATGAGCTTCCGGCGTGAATCACACGGTAATAAAAGAAACAAGCGATGCGTTAAAATCGTAAGATGCGTTAAAATTGTAACGCTTAATGCGCGTCCTTGTCCTCGTAGAATATATCGTGACAAAATAGCTTGTTGATATCGGATGCAGACATGTTGATTATCCACATTGGATCGAGCCTGCTGAAATTCTCTTGATCGTCATTGAACACAATAACGGCCCCGTGCGTATCAGAGTCATAACACCATAACGCCACGTTATCCAAGAAGTTCTGCTTCATCGGCATCAGTGGGATCTTGTCCATAACCTTCGCTGGCTGATAAATGAGCTTGTATCTTGCCGTGTTGGTGGACGGATCCAAAGTGTACTTTATCTGCTGATGCATCGGAAACTGTGGTTTGTATAACTCATCTTTCCAGTCTATCCTCTGATTTATCTTCAACTTTCGAGCAAACAACCTTGCTCCTTCAAACTTTAAACGATTAATCAGCTCCAGATTTGTTAATGCTGCAACATCATAGAATGGTAAGGACAGAATACTAAGCAATGATCTGAAATACTGAATGTCGTGTTCACGTTTGACGGCCATGCAATGGATTTCTTTGACAAACATCCAGCAAAATATCTTACCATGCAAATTTCTCTGTCATATTTCAAGTAATCAACTTGAGCTTCAGCTGGCGTAGGCTTTGTAACCTTGGACAAGAACTGTTTTCTCCATTCTATGAACGCATCAGGTGAATTATCTGTAGCATCACGATTTTTCAAATGTTCATCGATGTCGTCCACATTCTCTTTCAACCAATCTTCATTGAAAGGAATGAACTATATTCCTTCTTCTCGCACGTAAGTAGACTTGTTATTATCACCTTCAAAGACAATCTCTTCAAGATTTTCTAAGTCTGCTGTTTCGGGTTCACTGGGGATCTGATCAATAGCAGCATCTTCTACTGCTTTCATTTCATTAAGCGCTAAAATTTGTTCATCCGTGAGGTCAGCAACTAATTCCCCTTCTTCCAGACTTTCTCCAGTTACAGGATGAACAACATGTAATGCAATATCAGCAGAGCTAATAACGTTAGACGTACCAACAACGGAGATTTCAACATAAGGACTGCTCTCGAGCTTTTTCATTTCTACTTGTGCACCACTAGATGTTCCTTGTGAAGGTTCAACCTGTTGAGGCGCGTATACCATAATTTGAGTAGAAGCGGCTGCTTATGGTTGTTGAGATGTTGAGGAAGGATCTAGATTGCCCTTATCTTCAGAATCATGATCACGTTTCCTCAATTCTTCCTGTTGTTTGCATCTTTCATTCCACAAAACATTAACCCTTTTTCTCACGTTCTCAAAACCTTCCACTATATTCTTTAAGCCTTCAGTAATAGTATTATTCCTAGAGTTGTACCACTCTCGCATATCATCATTCCTTTTTCTCAGTGTTTCGGCATCTCGATGAACTTGGGCGCTACTCTCTTTCAATCTATTCATTTCAATCCCGCGTGCATTGTCAACAGCACGCATCTACATCAACTTGCATTCCCTTTCTTCATCAGCAGCCATTAAACGTGCATTCTCAGCCTTAAGTTGTTCAATCTCAGCTTGTTGGCGTGTAATCTCAGCTTGTTGAAGCTAAACAGTGGACTTCAACGTATTCATCTCCAACTGTTGCTTGATAACGTCGCTCTTTGTAATGTTCATGAACGTCGATTGCCTATCGATTTGTTTCACAGCAGCCTGTAATTGCGAGAATAAGAAATCTACCTTCTCATCTTGCTCCATTTCTGAGAACATTCTACTTCGGCGTTCAGATCCATGCTGAGATGTTGTTTCTCTGATGACAGATGCCATTGTTCGTTGAGGAGCGGCTTGAGGAGTGACAGTTTGTGTTTCAGCAGCAGAGGAAAGCACAGGTGGTGGTTCTATTATTGTTGCTTCAAGTACTGGTTCTGAGGAAGTTGGTTGAGCAGATGAAGAACCAACTGTCTTTCGGCTCTTCTTTTTGTGTCGAACAGCTGTTTCCTTTCTTTTTAACCGGTCAGCTTCAGTATCTGACGGTACATAATCAGCATCCTTTTCAGTTTCCTCAGTTTGAATCCTACGATCCTGTCGAACATTACGATCATCATAATAGAATTCAAATCCAGGCTCTGGATGATTATCGTCTGACTCAGATTCAGCTCGTTCATCACCACCAGCATCACTAGTGCCCGGTGCAGTAGCTACTGTAGCACCTGCATCTCCACCGTCACCTCCATCATCACCTTCATCATCACCGTCACTATCGCTTTCAGAAGAATCCAACTTCTTGCGTCCAAACTTATCTTCCATCATCTTTTTCAACTTTGGCTCTTCGTCGTCTGATTGGCTGTCGTCGTGATGCCATTTATCGTTTGCAAGAGCGACGTACTCTGTGTTCGATAAGGCTCCAAACATCTTTCGTAGAGGATCAGATTCTACGTATCTCTTTGCAGAAAAACCATTGAATATCCGTAAAGACTGTTCTAACATAGCATCAATCTTGAGAATGTCATTATCTGCCTTTGGAAGCCCTGGATGTTGAACATTCATAATCATCTGCATGAATCTTGGATACATCCAGAATTTGTTGCCGGAAGTACGAGATCCTATTCTTCTGAGATTTTCTTTCATGTTGGCGAAGATGAACTTTGAAATGCTGAAAGGCTTGTTTAACACTAACGCGGCCATCAACCCAACGAGATCGTTCCCAGCCATATCATATCCAGCACGGCTTTTGCTTATACATTGAATTAGTACGTGAAGTAAGAACTTGTATTGCAGCGGCAATCCTGCTTTGTTGATCTGTCCGGCAAAGATATCACTAGTGCACTTCATTCTGAGCAAACACCCACGTGTGCACATGATCGGAACCGAATCTGGAGTATTGGCATCATCTTGAAGTTCCAAAACAGAGTTCAGAATATCCGGAGACACATCCACATTCAACTGGTTAATCTGCCCCTGAATCAGCTCCTTTCCGTCAACTTCAATAATCTTAGCAGTTTCTCAGAAGGCTTTAATCAACGACTTGTAAACCGGTGTTGAGAATGTAACAGCTTTGTTTATCCGTGATTCCCTTAACAATTGCATATTCTTTTGTATTCGTCAAGCTTTCCTTCAGGATCCAAGAACGCTACCATATTGTGTTGAGGTTCGGACATGATTTCTTCTTTCTTTTAGTTAGTTTTCTTGGTGGCAGGTTTGCATTTTTATGCTTTTGGAGCCATTCTGTATATGACAAAAACCTGTAATAAGACAACAATACATAACACTAATCATGTATAAATATATATACTGTATAAGAGTTACACATTTGACAAACTTGAAATTTTTCTAAGTGTTGATCGACGAAGAATGGTCCTTGTGACGAAGTTCCTCTTTAATGACGAAGATTGAATTCTTCGTCGCCTTAGCTTGAATAAGATTCACAGGTCAATGAAAGTCTACTATAGTCAACTATAGTCAACTATAGTTAATGAAGACTGGATCTTCATTGACCAAAGGAGATTTTCGTCGCACAGGTTATGACGAAGATTGAATCTTCGTCATGTTAAAGTTCCTCAAAAAGGGTTGGTCATAAATTGAGATCCGTCATCAATTAGGGTTCGTCATTCCAAAATCAGAATTGGGGGTTTTCGTCATAAGGGGTATTTCGTCAATCAACATTGAAACCCAGTTGATACAAACTCCAAACAATAATTTTTCAACAACATGTCCAATATTAGGAACCCAAAACCCAAAATTTTAACCAAACAAACAACAATAATCCCAAACCCCTGTTGAATCGATTTATCAATGCAAACATAACAAAGGAATATCACAACTATTTCTGATCAAGATCAAACCAAAACATCAAAACAAACCTAAACAATAACCACACCCAAACTCAAACAGATATCAATACCCTGAGGTCCCTATTACAATCGATTAATCATGTTGAACAAAAAAACTAGGTGTATTATACAAACATTGTCAATCAACTATAACTTTAAAATCATTATCGACAATCAACCAAGCATCAAACAATCAATATCTCAAAAACAAATCTAAGTACCCATCAAAACCCAAAACCCTGATCGAATAATATTACACCCAAAACAAAACTCAAATGATAAGCAGTATACACACAGAAAAACTATTACATTCTTGCATTTCAAACCATATTCAGATAAGAAAGGAAAAACATGAATAGTTAAGCATAAGATATCATCAAGTATCAACGAGTCACAAAGGGGTTTCACGATCATTCAGACAAAATCAGTGGGTTCAAGAGGTTTAGATTATGTTTATTGTGCCTTTTAATACCTTGGATTGCAAAGGTGTCTGACATAATTTATGAAATTTGAATTCGGTTAATGGGGTTTTCGCAAAGAAGAAGATGAACAGTGAGGTGGGGATATTTCAGAGGGGATTTTGAAAAAGTGATAATCAATAATGCATTAGATCCCCTTTTATACCCTGGACACTCTTAACGAAGATCTATTTGCGACGAAGATTGAATTGGGCTCGACGAAGATTGTTGTTGGGCCAATATAAGTTAGCCCATGTCAGATCTCGACGAAGATTCAATCTTTGTCGAACAAGAAAGTTCGTCGAAGACCAATAAGGGGTCTTCGTTGACCAGTCAACACAGAAACACCAATTGTTTGATTTTGAAACATTTTGAACAGTTTTCAACAAGCTTGAACAAGATTTTGCCTTGTGTTAGATTTACCAAAAGCAAAAGGATATTTTTATGAAGTAGTGAAATCACAAACAAGTCGGTTTTGGGCTTTTCGGCAGAAAACTTCGAGTTTCTACTTCGGCTAATAAAAAAAATAAACTTTACAACTTACACTAAAACAGAATTTAAAATGAGGTAAACTAACGAACGACAATAACAAACAGTAAGAGACTGTACAATATCAAACTTTTTGCGAGTTTCAAGGTAAGAGAATCATTACCAGCTTACAGTCTTTGTCAAAACGGTTTATGATTTCTGTTTAAAGCTTTAGATAAGTATCCTACCACAATTATGGCTATCGTTATCCACATAAGCTCAACTTATCAGATGTAATCATAATTAGGAGATATGATTTAAGGTAGAATTATACTTACTTGTCGGTGTTCATCCACTCACGACACATTCCTGTATCAAGCTATGCACGAGAGTTCATCTTACCGGTGAGTATACCGCTTATCATCCGTTTAACCGTATAAAAGTTGTGAGAAACTCACTTACTTTTGATTGAAAACAAGCCCTATGTGATAGAATCACTTATTGATGAGGAACTTGATTTTCATATGCATGAGGGCACAGGAGCAAGTCCGTGAACAGGTTAGTACCAACGTACAGACAAATAGACGAACTTGACTCCTGCAAGAAAGCTATGATATATTATCACTTATTTTGTTTGACCATGTGATTGTTGATCACTTATTGAGGTCGTATGCAATATGTACACGTATGTATAGTATCATGGAAGATCTAGACTTCGTCTCCGTTATTTTTTTTTTTTGGTAAAAGATACAACCATGATACACAGATGATAAGACAGCATAAAGACCAAATATCTCTGAACCTAGGCAATCTCTCAAACGAAATTTCGGTACCAAGACCATATGCCAATGAATGGTTCCTACCTGACTTGAAGTCTGTTAGGTTTATATCATCCTGCACATTTTAGTCTGATTGTGAGCCTACCATACATCATTAGTAGAGCTACTTATCATTTTTCAATGTTTCTTTTTGTTTTTGACCATATTGACAGACCACACCAATTTAATTTTCTATTGTTTTCGAATATTTTAAATTTTTCAAACTTAAAGACAGAAAGTAAACGACATATTTTTGGATTTTTGAATTTTTCACATATTTTTGTATTTTCTTGAAATTTCTCCCCCTAAAATGCGAAAAGATAAATAAACTGAAAATATTTTTTGTATTTTTGAGATTAAAGAAAATATTTACGAAAACGATTTGCCGAAAGAGGTTTTACTCTTGTTTCACCTTAATGCCATTAATCAACAAAAGATAGTCAAAGTGAGATTTTTCAAAAGCTTTTGTAAAAAGGTCTGCACGCTGTTCATCAGTGTGGATCTTAACAACATCGATAAGTCTTTTGTCAAAACAATCACGTATGAAGTGATACTTAATTTCGATGTGTTTGGTTTTTGAGTGTTGCATAGGATTTCTAGTAATCTGTAGGGCAGAATTATTATCAACAAAAATAGAAGTAGATAGGAATTCAAAACCGTAGTCGCGCATTTGTTGCTGAATCCATAGAACTTGAGAGCAACAGCTTGAGGAAGCAATGTATTCAGCCTCACAAGTTGATGTGGAGACACAAGTCTGCTTCTTGCATTGCCATGTGACCAGGCGATTTCCTAAGAACTGACAACCAGTAGTTGTTGATTTGTCATCGATTTTGCATCAACCAAAATCAGAATCACTTAATGCGACCAAGTCAAAATATCATCCCTAGGGTACCAGAGACCAGTGTCTGGGTAACCCTTCAAATAGCGAAAAATCCTTTTTACAGCAGCCAGATGAGATGCCTTCGGGTTCGCTTGATATCTTGCGAGCAGGCACGTTAGATACTTTATGTCAGGCCTCGAGGTAGTGAGATACATTAAAGATCCGATCATAGCGCGGTAATAAGAAGAGTTGACACTTTCACCCTTCAAGTCCGGAGTAATCCCGTGATTAGTCGGAAGTGGGGTACCAATAGGCGTCGCTTCTGACATCTGGAACCGGCTCAAGATGTCACCGACATACTTTGTCTGATGGTTGAATATCCCAGACTTAGTTTGTTGAACTTGTAGACCTAAAAAGAAATTCATCTCCCCCATTGCGCTCATTTCGAATTTTTCTTGCATAACACGCTCGAATTGCCTGCACAAAGCATCGTTAGTTGAACCAAAAATGATATCATCAACGTATACCTGTACCAGCAGAAGATCTCCATCTGTTTCCTTGATGAAAAGAGTACAGTCGATAAGACCTCGTCGAAAACCATTTTCCAGCAGATAAGTAGATAAGGTTGCATACCAAGCCCTCGGTGCTTGCTGTAAACCATAGAGAACTTTGTTGAGCAACCAAACCCGATCTGGATGGATAGGATCTTCAAAACCTGGAGGTTGTTCGACATACACCTCTTCTTCAACGATACCATGAAGGAATGCGCTTTTGACCTCCATCTGATAGACTTTGAATCCTTTGAAAGAAGCATAAGCTAGAAAGATTCGAATAGCCTCCAGACGTGCAACATGTGCATAAACCTCGACGTAGTCAATTCCCTCGATTTGCCGAAAGCCTTGAACAACTAATATCGCCTTGTTGCGAATGACCACTCCACGATCATCCTTTTTTGAATTTGTATACCCAACGAGTACCAATTTTCTTGTAATAGTTGGGTTTTTCAACAAGTCTCCAAACACCCAGCTTCTGAAATTGTTGCAGTTCCTCCTGCATGGCTTCCACCCAAGAATTATTCTTTATCGCTTCTTTCCAAGACTTTGGTTCTTCTTGTGAAACATAACACGCGAAGGACCAATCATTTTGTAGACCCGATTCTCTAATGACTGAATACAACCCAGCAATTTGGTTGTTTCTCAGCTGATTACGCGTCTACACTCCACTATGAGCATCTCCAATAATATTCTGCTGCAGATGAGTATCATGAATTCTCGCTTCAGGAACATCAGGAACACGAGTATTAATACCCAAATTATTAAAATTAAGATCAACAACCAAATCCATGTCTGGCATTGACGTAGATGTGGATGCATTTCCTTCAACAGTGTCTACATTCTACACATGAGTAGTTGCTTCAGAAACACCTTGAACTGGAGCAACTGGAGCCGAAGAGCCTTCATTTGCATCATGGAATTCATCATCTTCCGAAGATACATTATAATCATCAGTAGCATCTTCAAAATTTTCATTTTGAGCAATATTGTTAACCGATGTAGAAGCTTGAGGGCTAACAATAATTGGTCTCACCAATGACGAGTCAACCGCATTGTCACTTTCAAGTAACATTTGAGCAACTGCAGATGCTTCATCAAAGGTTGGCAGATTAAAGGAGTTGAATAGCCCATCATAATCGAACATCCAAGGATCACCCGGAGCTCTTACAGAATTAGTATACCTTTGAACCTTTACTTCACCCCATAACTCAATCTTTTTGGTTGTCAAATTCCACACATGAAAATTCAGAGTAGCCTATCCAAGGAAGAAACCCTCGATAGCCTTGGCGCCAAACTTTCCGTGCGGTTCAATCATAGTGCATAGACCGCCAAAAGGTTCTAAGTAAGAAACGTCTGGTTTCCTTTTGTGTAATAGTTCGAAACAAGTTTTGTCATGCCTTTTAACTGTGAGAACTCTGTTTAGAGTATAGAAACCAGTAGCCACAGCCTCCCCCGAGAACTGAACAGGAAGCTCTGACTCTCCTAACATCGTTCTTGCAGTTTCTATTATCGTTCGATTTTTCCTCTCAGCGACACCGTTTTGTTGTGGAGTGTAGCGAGAAGTGTACACATGAAGAATGCCCTTTGTAGTACAGAACTCATCCATTGTGTGGTTTTTGAACTCAGTGCCATTGTCTCTTTGGATCCTCTTTACTTTCAACGTGTACAAATTTTCTAGTAAAGTAAGAAGATTCTTGAGGATTTCAGGAGTTTCACTCTTGTGCGCCATAAAAGATACCCAAGAAAATCTAGAGTAGTCATCAGTAACCACCAGACAATAAGCATCCCTAAAGGTTGTCTTGTGTTTCATGTAATATACCGCTTGACGAAATTCATGTTGGCAAAACACTGAAATTTGTTGAGAAGCCAGTGGAAATCATGGAACGTGAAGTCAAGTGGCTTAAACGCAAGCGCATTCCTTTGGTCAAATTTCGCTGGGAAGCTAAACGTGGACCCGAGTTTACTTGGGAACGCGAAGATCAAATGAAGGCGAAATATCCGCATCTTTTCCCACGAGTTTCCTCTAAATAAATTTCGGGACGAAATTTCCACAAGTAGGGGAGACTGTAACATCCGTGCTTGTAATCATTGTGAACATTTCTATTATCAATAAAACAATGTTATTTGATCCCAATGTTTGTTTGGTTGTGTTTTACATTTTTCATGTTTTGACTTTTATGTAATTTCAAACTCTACATCGCTTTCTGGAGAGTTTTACGTAAACTGATGCATAAACGTAATCAGTTTAATACCACAAATACTCCGGAACATCAACATATACTTAACATACCTTAAATAACCTTTACATAACTTAGAAATAAGTTTTGAAGGCATTGGTATGGCAAAAACAAATTTATTCGTCTACAGGGACTAAACTTGACAAACTGCGAAAGTATGCCAATTTAAACTGTAACGAACATTCCGGAACATGACCATGAGTTAAACATACCATAAATATCCTTTACATAGCTTAGAAATAGGCTTTGAGGGGTTCGGTATCCTAAAATAAACTTTTGGGTCATTCAGGGACTAAAAGTGTCAAAAAGTGAACAAGTTTGCACTTTCGCGCATAACTTACGTTCTGAATACATCCGCACATCCAAAAATTTATGTAAGCACTAAAATATTTTATTTTAGTGTTTGGCATAAGAAAAATCCATTCGTCACGCCATTTGGATCGTTTTTCGCGCTTATGCGCATTCCGTCGTAATTAACCGAACAACGCGATTGTACGGCTAAACGAACCGACACCCGAGATATTTTTTAACACATGTTAATTTCCCTATACTTTAACTTCATTTTAGAGCTTTGAAATGGGGTTAACGGGCCTTAAACGCGTCGGAAATGACCTTATAGCACAACAGGGACCAAAATGGTAAATCTGCCAAACTTGGCCCTTGCGCACCGTAAGGGTTATTTGTTACGGTGCGCAAGCAGTGTCCAGATGCAGAAAATCATTTTTGGCTGCTGTTATCTGCCCCTAAACATTCTCCAAAGGTCAAGTGCCACTTGTTAAACTCTTATGGTGGCCAAAAATCAGTCACCACAACATTGCAACAAGTGTACGGGCTAGATCATTCCCTCTTTTCCAAGAAACGATCCTAACGGTGGACCGAAAACTATAAATACCCAACCCATTTCACTTCATTTCTCACTAGAATCTGATCAATTGTGCTCTAAGTTGAAACCTTTGTTTCATACCTGAGCTATTTTGATCTAGATTAGCATTCGGGGACCCTTCGTAAGTGTTCCTTCGTTCTTTTATTGCTTTTCGAGTCTGAAAGTCAAACATTGTTTGACTTTCTGCATTGACCAGTTTATGGTCGATGCGAAGTTCGTTTGAACTTCATAACGTGAGCGTGATCACGATGGTTATAGTCCCTAGTGACTACACCTACTGATTACCACGTTATCTAGGCTCAGTGACGAGCCGTAGTTTCGGTCAGAATACGTATTCTTGCGTATTTTGTAACCAAACTACTCTTAGGTATCACAACCGTTGGTTGTGATACCAAACCTGTTTTCTAAACTTAGTTAAGCATGTTTTAACATGCTTAGCTCGTCACTTTTAGTTTAGTGCTTATATAGGGTCGTCAGGTAAGCGATCTAAACAATCGCTTATACTTTCGAACCCGACCCGTTTGGTCGATCATTAGGATCCGACCAAGCACATTAGGTGACCATAGTATATAGGGAATAACCTTCCGAGGTTATACCTTATGGTCGTTTAAGTAGCTGTATGACAGGTAGTATATATGCCTTAGGTAAATTACCAAAATGCCCTTTTGACGCCAAAATTCATTTTAAGCATATGTAACATAACTTTTGACATCTAAACTGATTTGACAACAATATTAGACATATTAAGGCATATGTTACTTGTCATAGGACTAGTTAGGCGGTCCGAATGCGTTTTACGCAAACGACGCGTTAACGTAGCATAAGCTACCTAAACGAGTCGTAATGGGTCGTAAGCACTTATGTTAGGTTTCATTTAGTATGTAGGATTTGTTAAACCATATGACACGAGTCTCCATACTCGTTTGGTTTACGAACCCTCATTCTATCCTATCTTCTGATTTAGGTCCGGTTATTAACATAATTACCTATATTAGGTGCCTTTTGATATCCGCGATCTCTAGCATTGTTTGGTTGTTACTCAAGGACTACTAAGCAATCTCAAGTGAGTACATAGAACCCCTCTTTTACTGTTTTCAAACTGTTTTGGGGTGGAACACATGTGCCTACTTGTTACTTTCGTGCTTTCCTGTTTTCACATCATATACATGCTATGTTTGTTAGTACATTATAGTACATGATTTCATTACGTTTCATGCTATGTATGTCCATTGTATGCATATTTAGTACATTGTTTTACTTTACATTTCTGCTATGTATGTTGACTGATAGCATGCTAGCACATTGATTTACATGACTTTCTGCTTTGTATGTTAACTTAGCATACTTAGTACATTGTTTTCATATAACATGTTCACTTTTGCTATGACATTTGGTTTGCACAAACGAGACTATTATACGTTCATTAACATTAGCTACGCCGCTCGGTAGTAAGTACTGGTACCATAGGACTTGACAAATCCCATTCCTGACATCCCGGGTTTGTTTGGATGTAAGGAATGACTGAATCCGAAAACATTTCTTTTGATAACCTTGACTGAAAGGGTTATCCGACTGTCTCAAGGATTGAATGTATGCGTTAACTTACCACATAAATGTTTGTATCAATGTAACATGCATTACTTTGTAAAACATAATTTTTTGATATATTCAAAATACTTTGTTTTGTACATTTATACATTTATACATTTTGGACTATGTGACAATACTTTACTTACAATACATAACATTTGTTACACATTACTTGACTACTTTTGTACTTATAGACATTTGACATGGCTTATACAAGGACTTTGACTATTGGTTTAAACATAGACTTTATACATTGGTGGTTTGTTTAAGTGATTTAAGTAACGAGGCATGTGTAATATGATACAAGCATGGTGGATACGCCGCTAGTACTTCCTATATATAAGTGTTTGTATGGTATTACATATTGTAGCGTTATTTAAATCATTTCAATTTAGACATATGACATTTTATACAAATAACATACTTTTCACAAGACATTGTTTTACAAAACAACTTATCTTATACAAACTCATTTTACTTGGTTATTTATTTAACCATACTTTATGATCTTATTTATACATATCATCTGATCTTATCGTTTTTCAAATGATTTACAAGACAAAAAAAACAATTTACAAGGTTCATGACTGACTGTTATTAAAAAATTTCTTAAACTTAAGTCATGAATCCTATTTTCACAAAACCTATGTATCTCACAGGCATTTTTATGCTGACGTACCTATTTTCACATGTGTTTTCAGGAGCTTTTCCGTAGGATGATGATCGTGACACTAGGGCGGACCTGTGCCTTAGAGACTAAAAATGAAGATAGCACTAGTTTAATTATGTTATAAACTCGTTATTTCCAGTTTAAGACAATGTAATACGCTTGTTGATAAATAAAATAAAACTTTGAATGCCATGGTTATGAAACAATTAATTCTGTTACAACACTCCCCGACATTTTCCGCCACGTTTTGTATGTTATACGTGGTCGGGGTGTGACAGAAGAGTTGGTATCAGAGCCAATGGTTATAGGGAATTAGGTAATTAGTAATGCTTTGACCTAGACTATAACCTTTCTAGGACCCTAACACAAGTTATCTTGTGTTTAGATCATAAAACATGCACATCACCTATCCTTAGGTGATTATCAAAACAAAAACCAAAAAAATTTCCGAAACGATTTTTTTTGAAAAACAATCTTCTGTTTTTGAAAAATTTATTACAAGGTTTTGAACCCTCTATTGTAAGGTTTTGAACCCTCTGTTACATGGTTTTGAACCCTTCCAGTTTGGTTTTTGGCCTTTTGCCTTCAAATTTTCAAAATCTCGTCAAAGTTTTGGGTTTTAAATAATGTGAACACGTGCAAACTGGAAGAGTGAATGCCTATATTCTGGGCTATCTGTCTAGGCAAGCACTTCGTATATATCTCATCAGACGCGAGACCAGTTATGCTTACCTGGGAATTCTTGGGATAAGTGTTCACTTATAGGCGAGCATGTCTTCGCGATACATTATTTTTTACCCATTTACTTTGATTAGTCACTGTGTGTCGTTTGTTTGCTTGGTAACGTGGACGAATGACCACCATCCTTGCTTTTGTTGATTTTGCTTCATCTCATTCTCTTCATCCAATCATCTCACTCGTTTCCTTTCATGTTTTCCTCTTTTAGAATGCCTCCTCGACGCGAAAACCAAATAGCGACTGCCGAACTGGCAGAAATCATTGCGCAGTAGATGGCTGCTCAATTCCCAAATATCTTTGCTCAATGGCACCAAGCCAACAACAACAACAATGCTCCATGCAAATACAAGGATTTTAACTCGGCTAAACCACTCAAGTTTAGTGGTTCTGAGGGAGCGACTGGGCTTCTTCAATGGTTCGAGAGCATTGAGAATACTTTCCGCCACGTGCAGTGTCCGTATAATCGCAAGGTCGAATTTTCTTCGAGCGTGTTTCAGAAGAGGGCTCTCACATGGTGGAACGGGGTTATGAGAGACCGAGGTGCAGAAGTTGCTCTAGCACAAACCTGGGCTGAACTTAGGGCCCTTATGATGAGGGAATTCTGTCCTCGTCATGAACAGCGAGCGTTGGAGAAAGAGTTTGAGGACTTGAAACAAGACAGTGGCGAGCACAGGGCTTATACTGATAGGTTTGAAGAGTTGAGTCTGCTTTGCCCAACTATGGTTACCCCACTCGATAAGGCTATCGAAAGATACATCGACGGCCTACCTGACTCAGTACAAGACATCATTACTGGTAGTAACCCTGCCACACTTCGTCAGGCGATCGAGTTATCAGCGACATTGACTGAGTCGCAGATTCGAAAGGGGAAGCTGCACAAAAAGGGTGGCAAGGGTAAGAAGCAGGTGTCTGATAAGGAAGATAGCAAGCAAGGTCAAAACAAGAAGGGAAAGAATTCTGGAGGGTCTAGGAAGCGGAAGGCTTCCCAAAACTATGTTGTTACTGCACAGGCTCAAGCTGCTCCAAATCAGCCTGCGCAACCACTAACCAAGAAGCCTTATCTTGGCAATGCACCTTTGTGCAACAGGTGTAACGGCCATCATCAACCACACCTCCAGTGTCGTTAGTGCACCAACTGCGGAAGGCCTGGTCATCTTGCTGCCACCTGCCGCATTCCTGTTAACCAGAACCAGGCAGTTCAGAACCAAGCCCAACAAGTTGCTCAGCCTCTTGCTCAGCAACAAGGTCAAGCTGCACGACCTCATTTTCCTCCTGGTTCGTGCTACAATTGTGGGGATCTGACCCACTACAGGAACCGGTGCCCAAGGCTAGCCAACCAAAATCTGAATCAGAACCAAAATCAGGCTCAGGCTCGAGGGCGAGCTTTTAACTTGAATGCCCAAGAGGCGCAGGCGGACGATAATGTGGTGAACGGTACGTTCTTTATTAATAATCAGCCTGCATCTGTTCTTTTTGATTCGGGTGCCGACAAGAGTTTTGTGTCATTGTCTTTTGAGCCATTACTTCGCGTGTCTAGAACAAAACTAGGTAAACCTTTGACAGTAGAAGTTGCTAGTGGTGAACCCATTGTTCTAGATTCTGTTCTTCACAACTGCCAGTTGAACTTTAACGATCATCTTTTTCCTATTGACCTCACGCCTATGCAACTTGGAAGCTTCGACGTTATTGTGGGAATGGATTGGTTATCCAAGCATCACGCAGAGGTAGTTTGTTTCGAGAAGATAGTTCGTGTGCCGCTTTCGTCAGGCGAAATCCTACAGGTTCAAGGTGAGAAACCGTCTGGTGGTCTCAAGCTTATGTCTTGTTTTAAAGCTCGAAAATATCTGCGGAAGAACTATGTGGCTTTCTTAGCACATGTTACAGCAGATAAGGGTAAGGGTAAGTCTATTTCAGATATTCCTGTCGTTCGGGATTATTCTGAAGTTTTCCCTGAAGATTTACCTGGTCTACCCCCAACACGCCAAGTAGAGTCCCGTATTGATCTCGTACATGGTGCAAATCCCATTGCCAGAGCTCCATATCGTCTTGCACCGTCTGAGATGCAAGAGTTGTCTAAGCAGCTTCAGGAGCTCTCTGACAAAGGTTTTATCCGTCCTAGCTTTTCACCCTGGGGTGCTCCCGTTCTTTTTGTCAAGAAGGATGGATCTTTTAGGATGTGTATCGATTATCGTGAGCTTAACAAGCTTACCATCAAAAATCGATATCCCCTACCTCGCATAGACGATCTCTTTGATCAGTTACAGGGCACTTCTTATTTTTCGAAGATTGATCTACGTTCCGGATATCATCAACTTCGGGTGCATGAAGAAGATATTCCCAAGACAGCGTTCCGTACTCGTTATGGGCATTATGAGTTCACGGTCATGCCATTTGGTTTGACCAATGCTCCTGCTGTTTTCATGGACTTAATGAATAGGGTCTGCAAACCTTATTTGGATCAGGTCGTCATTGTTTTTATTGACGACATCTTGATTTATTCTAAGACGCGAGCTGATCACGAGCAACATCTTCGTCTTACTTTGGAACTCCTAAAGAAAGTGCAACTTTTCGCCAAATTCTCCAAGTGTGAATTCTGGCTTAAAGAAGTTCAATTTTTAGGACATATCATCAACGAACAAGGTATTCATGTAGATCCCTCCAAGATCAGTGCGATTAAGGATTGGGATACGCCTACTACTCCCACTGAGGTTCGTTCTTTTCTTGGTCTAGCGGGTTATTACCGCCGCTTCATTGAGAACTTCTCAAAGATTGCAGTTCCTCTAACTGCTCTAACTCAGAAGAACAAACCCTTTGACTGGGGATTCAAGCAAGAGGAAGCTTTTCAACACTTGAAACAAAAGCTTTGCGACGCGCCTGTTCTAACTTTGCCTGAGGGCAATGATGATTTCGTCGTTTATTGCGATGCATCTAAATTGGGTCTTGGCTGTGTTCTTATGCAAAGGAACAAAGTCATAGCATATGCATCGAGGCAGTTGAAGATACATTAGAAGAACTACACCACTCATGATCTTGAGTTGGGTGCAGTTTTTTTCGCTCTAAAAATCTGGAGACACTATTTGTACGGTACAAAATGTGTGGTTTTCACGGACCACAAAAGTCTTCAGCATATCTTCAATCAGAAAGAAATCAACATGAGACAACGACGTTGGGTTGAGCTTTTAAACGACTATGACTGCGAAATTCGCTACCATCCTGGTAAGGCGAATGTCGTAGCTGATGCATTGAGTCGTAAGGAACGTACTAAGCTTCATTGTGTACGTGATCAATCTGTTATTCAAGCTCAATCCGATATCCAAGCACGCATTTCTCAGGCTCAACAATCTTGTGTTTCACAAGGTTTAATGGATAAGGAATTTCCCTATCACCTAACGCCTGCTTTGGAACTGAAGGACAATGGATCGTATTACTTCATGGACCGTTTGTGGGTCCCAAGCCAGGATGATCTTCGTACCTTGCTTATGGATGAAGCCCATAAGTCGCGTTATTCTATTCATCCGGGCTCAGATAAAATGTATAAGGATCTTCGTATTCAGTATTGGTGGCCTGGTATGAAGAAAGACATTGCCTTATATGTATCAAAATGCCTTACTTGTCTTAAGGTTAAGGCTGAACATCAGCGTCCTTCTGGTTTATTGGAGCAACCAGAGATCCCGGTTTGGAAATGGGAAAACATTACTATGGATCTCATCACCAAACTTCCACGCACAAAGAAAGGTCATGATGCCATCTGGGTAGTTGTTGATCGTCTTACTAAATCAGCGCATTTCTTGCCAATTCGTGAGGATTTTCCTGCTGACAGACTTGCAAAAATCTATGTGGATGAAATTGTGGCTCGACATGGTGTTCCTTTGAACATCATTTCTGACAGAGATGCTCGTTTCACGTCTCATTTTTGGAGAACCATGCAATCTGCTATGGGGACCCAACTTAATCTGAGCACAGCTTATCATCCGCAAATGGATGGTCAATCTGAAAGAACAATCCAGACTCTGGAGGATATGCTTAGAGCTTGTGTGATCGATTTTGGTGGTAGTTGGGATTCACATCTTAAGTTGATTGAATTCTCCTACAACAACAGTTATCACACCAGCATCAAAATGGCTCCTTTCGAGGCTCTCTATGGTCGAAAATGTCGTTCACCAGTCTGCTGGAATGAGATCGGCGAGGCTCAACTTACTGGACCTGCTCTCATTTTAGAGACAACTGACAAGATAAAGAAAGTTCGTGATAACCTTCAGACAGCTAGAAGCCGTCAAAAGAGTTACGCGGATCCAAAACGCAAACCCTTGGAATTTCAAGTCGGTGATCGAGTATTACTTAAGGTCTCACCTTGGAAAGGTGTGATCAGATTTGGAAAGAAAGGAAAACTTGCACCTAGATACGTTGGACCATTCAAGATCGTCGAAAGAATCGGAAAGGTAGCCTACAGACTTGAGTTACCTCCTGAACTTGGAAATGTTCATCCAACTTTTCACGTGTCCAATCTCAAGATGTGTTTAGCTGATGAGAACCTCCACATACCGCTTGACAAAATTCGTGTTGGCAAAACACTGAAATTTGTTGAGAAGCCAGTGGAAATCATGGAACGTGAAGTCAAGTGGCTTAAACGCAAGCGCATTCCTTTGGTCAAAGTTCGCTGGGAAGCTAAACGTGGACCCGAGTTTACTTGGGAACGCGAAGATCAAATGAAGGCGAAATATCCGCATCTTTTCCCACGAGTTTCCTCTAAATAAATTTCGGGACGAAATTTCCACAAGTAGGGGAGACTGTAACATCCGTGCTTGTAATCATTGTGAATTGTTCTATTATCAATAAAACAGTGTTATTTGATCCCAATGTTTGTTTGGTTGTGTTTTACATTTTTCATGTTTTGACTTTTATGTAATTTCAAACTCTACATCGCTTTCTGGAGAGTTTTACGTAAACTGATGCGTAAACGTAATCAGTTTAATACCACAAATACTCCAGAACATCAACATATACTTAACATACCTTAAATAACCTTTACATAACTTATAAATAAGTTTTGAAGGCATTGGTATGGCAAAAACAAATTTATTCGTCTACAGGGACTAAACTTGACAAACTGCGAAAGTATGCCAATTTGACCTGTAACGAACATTCCGGAACATAACCATGAGTTAAACATACCATAAATATCCTTTACATAGCTTAGAAATAGGCTTTGAGGGGTTCGGTATGCTAAAATAAACTTTTGGGTCATTCAGGGATTAAAAGTGTCAAAAAGTGCACAAGTTTGCACTTTCGCGCATAACTTACGTTCTGAATACATCCGGACATCCAAAAATTTATGTAAGCACTAAAATATTTTATTTTAGTGTTTGGCATAAGAAAAATCCATTCGTCACACCATTTGGATCGTTTTTCGCGCTTATGCGCATTCCGTCGTAATTAACCAAACAACGCGATTGTACAGCTAAACGAACCGACACCCGAGATATTTTTTAACACATTTTAAGTTCCCTATACTTTAAATTTATTTTAGATCTTTGAAATGGGGTTAACGGGCCTTAAACGCGTCGGAAATGACCTTATAGCACAACAGGGACCAAAATGGTAAATCTGCCAAACTTGGCCCTTGCGCACCGTAAGGGTTATTTGTTACGGTGCGCAAGCAGTGTCCAGATGCAGCAAATCGTTTTTGGCTGCTGTTATCTGCCCCTAAACATTCTCCAAAGGTCAAGTGCCACTTGTTAAACTCTTATGGTGGCCAAAAATCAGTCACCACAACATTGCAACAAGTGTACGGGCTAGATCATTCCCTCTTTTCCAAGAAACGATCCTAACGGTGGACCGAAAACTATAAATACCCAACCCATTTCACTTCATTTCTCACTAGAATCTGATCAATTGTGCTCTAAGTTGAAACCTTTGTTTCATACCTGAGCTATTTTGATCTAGATTAGCATTCGGGGAACCTTCGTAAGTGTTCCTTCGTTCTTTTATTGCTTTTCGAGTCTTTTCGAGTCTGAAAGTCAAACATTGTTTGACTTTCTGCATTGACCAGTTTATGGTTGATGCGAAGTTCGTTTGAACTTCATAACGTGAGCGTGATCACGATGGTTATAGTCCCTAGTGACTATACCTACTGATTACCACGTTATCTAGGCTCAGTGACGAGCCGTAGTTTCGGTCAGAATACGTATTCTTGCGTATTTTGTAACCAAACTACTCTTAGGTATCACAACCGTTGGTTGTGATACCAAACCTGTTTTCTAAACTTAGTTAAGCATGTTTTAACATGCTTAGCTCGTCACTTTTAGTTTAGTGCTTATATAGGGTCGTCAGGTAAGCGATCTAAACAATCGCTTATACTTTCGAACCCGACCCGTTTGGTCGATCATTAGTATCCGACCAATCACATTAGGTGACCATAGTATATAGGGAATAACCTTCCGAGGTTATACCTTATGGTCACTTCGTTTAAGTAGTTGTATGACAGGTAGTATATATGCCTTAGGTAAATTACCAAAATGCCCTTTTGACGCCAAAATTCATTTTAAGCATATGTAACATAACTTTTGACATCTAAACTGATTTGACAACAATATTAGACATATTAAGGCATATGTTACTTGTCATAGGACTAGTTAGGCGGTCCGAACGCGTTTTACGCAAACGACGCCTTAACGTAGCATAAGCTACCTAAACGAGTCGTAATGGGTCGTACGCACTTATGTTAGGTTTCATTTAGTATGTAGGATTTGTTAAACCATATGACATGAGTCTCCATACTCGTTTGGTTTACGAACCCTCATTCTATCTGATCTTCCGATTTAGGTCCGGTTATTAACATAGTTACCTATATTA
This sequence comes from Helianthus tuberosus, assembly GCA_030545235.1. NCBI lineage: Eukaryota > Viridiplantae > Streptophyta > Magnoliopsida > Asterales > Asteraceae > Helianthus > Helianthus tuberosus. The sequence goes on from CM060409.1 coordinate 156,959,298, forward strand.
GGTGCCTTTTGATATCCGCGATCTCTAGCATTGTTTGGTTGTTAGTCAAGGACTACTAAGCAATCTCAAGTGAGTACATAGAACCCCTCTTTTTCTGTTTTCAAACTGTTTTGGGGTGGAACACATGTGCCTACTTGTTACTTTCGTGCTTTCCTGTTTTCACATCATATACATGTTATGTTTGTTAGTACATTATAGTACATGATTTCATTACGTTTCATGCTATGTATGTCCATTGTATGCATACTTAGTACATTGTTTTACTTTACATTTCTGCTATGTATGTTGACTGATAGCATGCTAGCACATTGATTTACATGACTTTCTGCTTTGTATGTTAACTTAGCATACTTAGTACATTGTTTTCATATAACATGTTCACTTTTGCTATGACATTTGGTTTGCACAAACGAGACTATTATACATTCATTAACATTAGCTACGCCGCTCGGTAGTAAGTACTGGTACCATAGGACTTGACAAATCCCATTCCTGACATCCCGGGTTTGTTTGGATGTAAGGAATGACTGAATCCGAAAACATTTCTTTTGATAACCTTGACTGAAAGGGTTATCCGACTGTCTCAAGGCTTGAATGTGTGCGTTAACTTACCACATAAATGTTTGTATTAATGTAACATGCATTACTTTGCAAAACATAACTTTTTTATATATTCAAAATACTTTGTTTTGTAAATTTATACATTTATACATTTTGGACTATGTGACAATACTTTACTTACAATACATAACATTTGTTACACATTACTTGACTATTTTGGACTTATAAACATTTGACATGGCTTATACAAGGACTTTTGACTATTGGTTTAAACATAGACTTTATACATTGGTGGTTTGTTTAAGTGATTTAAGTAACGAGGCATGTGGAATATGATACAAGCATGGTGGATACGCCGCTAGTACTTCCTATATATAAGTGTTTGTATGGTATTACATATTGTAGCGTTATTTAAATCATTTCAATTTAGACATATGACATTTTATACAAATAACATACTTTTCACAAGACATTGTTTTACAAAACAACTTATCTTATACAATCTCATTTTACTTGGTTATTTATTTAACCATACTTTATGATCTTATTTATACATATCATCTGATCTTATCGTTTTTCAAATGATTTACAAGACAAAAAAACAATTTACAAGGTTCATGACTGACTGTTATTAAACAATTTCTTAAACTTAAGTCATGAATCATATTTTCACAAAACCTATGTATCTCACAGGCATTTTTATGCTGACGTACCTATTTTCACATGTGTTTTCAGGAGCTTTTCCGTAGGATGATGATCGTGACACTAGGGTGGACCTGTGCCTTAGAGACTAAAAATGAAGATAGCACTAGTTTAATTATTGTATAAACTCGTTATTTCCTGTTTAAGACAATGTAATACGCTTGTTGATAAATAAAATAAAACTTTGAATGCCATGGTTATGAAACAATTAATTCTGTTACAACACTCCCCGAAATTTTCCGCCACGTTTTGTATGTTATACGTGGTCGGGGTGTGACATTTCATAGGTCCAAAGAGGTCCATTTGAAGACGTTCAAGAGGTATGCTGACAGTGTTAACTTTCTTAATCGGGTGAGACTTCTTCGCTTGCTTTCCCTTCTGGCATGAAACACAGACATCTTGTAGATGAAAATTCTTCACAGGCACACCATTCACAAGATTGTTTTTCACCAAATGGTTCATATTTCTCAAGTGAATGTGCCCCATTCGTCTGTGCCAAGATATAAACTCTTTTTCTGTGGCTTTAGAAATAAAACAAGTGACTTGTGAAGAAGTTGTAATCGCTTGGCTCATGTCAAGAATATAAAGATCATTAATCCTTGGAGCCGATAAGAGAATCCATTCCTTTGGAATTTTAAACCCAGGCTTTAGCACATAACAACCGGCATCATCAAAATGCACGATGAACTTCTTATCGCAGATTTGCGAAACACTCAGAAGATTGTGATCAATTTGTCTCACATAATTGATCTTATCGAAACTCACAACACCATTGGAGATCATTCCTTCTCAAGTGATGTATCCGCCTTTGTCTCCAGCAAATGCGACATAACCTCCTCTAATGTTTTTCACATCATAAAGAAGCCGTAAGTTGCCAGTCATGTGCCTAGATGCTCCACTATCAACAATCCAATGACTATTAATAGTTCCTCCTGGAACACCCTGCACATTTCATTCAACAATCAGTTGGAGTTGGGGACCCAAGCCTTAGTGGTCTTGGGTCGTCCCTGATCATCAAGAAATGTGATTTCGATTTCTTGATGATTTGGAAATTTCATGTCTCCCCCTGAGACTTCACTGGTTTTAGGTTTCCAAGATTCCTTTTGTTTATCAGACCGGGTATTATTAACAGATTTTGTAATTTATGATTTTAACGGTTGTAATGAACTTGGTTCCTTTTTAACAGATTTTACTTCCGGTTTTAAAGCCCTTTCAATCGCCTTGACGTTTTGACGTCGTTGTTTTGTTTCTAGTTCTTTAACAGTGCGTTTATCTTGTTGTGGTGAAACAGAACAGCTTTGTTGGTCACCTTTTTTAGGATGGGCTCTCTCAACAAACTTTTCTTTGGGAGATTTTGTACAGTTTTTTGATGACGTGTCCAAACTCTCCACATTTAAAACAAGATCTCCTTTCAACAAACTTAGGAGATTCTGATTGACAACCTGATGTCGAACTTGTAGACCCAAAGGTACTTGTTCCTTCATCACACCCATTTGTGTGTTGAGTGTAATTTTTTTGACTATTACGTTTTAAAATTTTGACTTGTTGAATAAATTCGGTATTTAATTTATTTTCAAAAGTCTCCACTTTATCAGTACCCTTTGATGCTACAAATTTAACATCATTACTTTTCTTCTTGTAACGAGCTCCCTTTGTTTCAAACTTTTGTTGCGAAACCTTAGGCTTTTGAGCTCGTTGATCTTGTTGTGGACCCTTAGAAACGATAGATTGATGCTTTATCGGTAATCTTTGATTCCCATACTGTTTTCTAACTTCAGATTTTGGAATAGGATCACACTGAGTTACTATAACTCTCGGGATCTCCTTACCCAAAAACTTACTGGTAGTATCTTCAAACACTTTATCAATCAAAGATTGATTGACGTTTTTAATTGGAAAATTTTTGTTTGAATATATTTTACCATCACCGACTAAAGTATACAACACATTCTCACTTTTAACGGTAGACACAGATTCCTTGATAGGATCTATCTCTTGTTTAGCAACAGAGTGCACAGCAGGAATAGGAGGATCACACAGAATATGATTCTCAATGGGAATTTCTACTCCTTTCATATAATCAAGAGATTTATCCTGATCATTCACATCTGATTCATTATCTGACGAATCATAGTCCTCAACAGTTGGAGCACTTTGTTCCGTAGATGTTGAATTTTCTGTTCCTTCAGATAAGCTAGCTGAGGAACTGTCCGATTTGAACCCTAATCCTGTAGTGACCTCCTCATAATCAAGAGGTACACTTGGCTCAAAACGAGGCATTTCCTCCTCATCGGGCATTTTGGTATAGTTGTGTCTCAACGGCGGCTGACACGACTTATACCCTATGCCTTTCACATTCCCTTTCAGTTTTTGATGTGATCAAGCACATATCTGGAGTTAAAATAACTCTCCAATTTGAGCTTTTGTTCGCTTCATACTCACATTTAGCCTTGGCTAGCTCCTTCTTTGTTTCCTCAATAATATAAATGTAGTTATTAATACCAGTTTGTTTGTTAAATACAGTTTTAGACAATTCGGAAACACTTTTTTTTTAAGTTTCAATGACTGATTTGAAATCCTTTTCATTGCGAGCCAAGGCCATGTTTGCCTCTTTGCATTTTGACAGTTCAATAACTAAACTCTGGTTGTGACCATGAACCGTTTCAGATTCATGTTTCAATTCAGCACATTCATGTTTAAGATCAGCACAATTACTACATATGCTAGGAATAGGAGTATCAGAATTTACCTGACTTGAAGAGGCTACGACGTTTACCATAAAGGCAGTCTGGTAAGAGAAAGATCCGTCTTTAGAAAAGAACTTCTCCATCTCTTTCGATGCAATATCAGCCTTCTTGATAAAAACATATTTCTGACACTTTAACTCCTCAGCTTCCATCAACAAACTATCAACATCAGAATCACTTCCCTCCTTTACATCCGATTCTAAACAATAATCTCCAATGCTCGAGCTTTCCTCATCTAAACTGCCAGTATAACCCGAGCTATCATCGCTTTCAGAAATTCTTCCTTACGCACATGCCTGGTGTGATTAATGATCTTAGCATAGCATGCGGTTCCTCCTTGATCGCCACCTCCAAACTGTATGGACCAATCACAACCTTCATCAGTTTGAACAACTAATCCACGGTTGGTATTAGAAGGACCCGATTGGTTAGTGTTGGCGGTGTTGGTCTGGTTGTTGACAGCTACTATCCCTCTTTCCTGGTTAGCTTGATTCTGGTTGGAAGCACTTGTTTGATTCCTGAAGGGATTTTGATTAGTTTGTCTGCTCGGGCGAGTGCACTCACGCTTGAAGTGACCCTTTTCTCCGCAGTTAAAGCACGTGACAGCATCTTTGTCGAAACCGTACTTTTCATCCCGTTTGCTTTCCAAACTAGTCTTCCCGGTTCTGCTCATGTAGTCTTTAGCTCGTCTAACCGCGCTTGCAAAAGCCCACTTGATATCCATTAACTCTATTTCATTCTTATCAATCTGTTGATAATCTTCATTGGTCAGATTTATGTTTCCAATCTGACCTGCAACCAACCCACAATAAGCATTGACCATTGTGCTAAGAAGTTCCATGTGTTCCTTGGCAACTTCTACATTGACCTTGGGAAGGTTTGAAGTATCAAGTCTGGCAGTTATGGGGTTTTGCGGTTGAGTAAAATTGTTACCATAGAATGCTTGTTGAGGTTGAGGTGGAGGGGTAACAACTAGTGGTTTCGGGAACCAGGCACTAGGATCAAATTGAGGTTGAGGTGGAGGTGGGGGTACATCAACTTGTGGTTTTGGGAACCAAGTGCTAGGATCAAATTGAGTTTGAGCAACTTGAGGTTGTGGTTGCTCTGGTACAAATCCAAAAGGATTTACATTTGTCACTTGAGGAAATGGGCTTGAATTGGACATGAACGCCGTTTGATGTTTTGGTTGCTGACTGGAGCTTGCAACAGGGTTAATCCCTCCAAAATACATTTCTGGATTCTGAGGAGTTGAGATTCGTTTCGCCTTCCGGATTTCTTCTTCATTTTTATTTTCCAGCTTTTGAACGAACTCATAGATACTGATAGTATCTAAGACACCTGTATGCTTCAATAGTTCAATAAACGGACTCCACTTCGGTGGTAGAGCATCAGCAAACTTTGTCACCATTTCCTGTGGAGTTGCAGTAACCTGGTAAGAAAACATTTCACTTATCAAATGATAAAAACGAGTTGCCATTTCATTTAAAGTTTCGTTTTCCATAAAAAAAATGCGTCAAACTCCTTTTTCAACAAGTCGTGGCGAGTCTTCCTTGTCGCCGTATTCCCTTCTCCTCTTGTAACTAGGATGTCCTACAAGTCTTTTGTTGTATTACAATAAGAGAATTGATGATATATGTCTTTGTGGATAGCTTGCGTCAAGATAGCAAATGCCTTCTTTTCAAGATCGTACGCTTTCTTGTCTGCTTCAGTCATATTTGCCAATGTTGTTAGATTTGAACCTGCTTCTTCAAGAGTTGTGTTGTATGCTGTAGTGAAACATATCCATAGCTCGGTGTTTTCCCCTAGAACGTAAGTATGAAATCGTCCTTTCCAAGATGGATAGTCATTCATATGATTTAGCTTTGGCGGTCGATTGTTGATACCCATTTCACTTTCGTTCATTAGCAAATTTTGAATACTTTGATTTTGATTTGCTATTTTGATTTGCTATGCATGCCCATTGACTTGCAGAAATTGTTTGTTGTGGCATCATATTCTTGATCCACGCCGCTGCGGAGGTCGGATCTTGAGCCGTACTTGAGCTACTGCTCCAATCCCAAGTGCTACTACTCATGATTGATGTATGTATGAGTGTATCTGATCAAACACTTGAACAGAGATGGTTAAGATGGTTTTGCAAACATTCTGTGTAAAATCAACAAGTATAGACTACGAAGATTGTGTGACGAACTTTATTCTTCATCAAGGACAAAGTCGATGAAGAATGTAGTTCTTCGTCACAGACCCAACGACGAACGACTGATTGTTCATCTAACACATCTTGACGAAGAATGGTATCTTCGTCTAAAACAATTTTGATGAAGAATATGGATTTTGTCTAACACAACTTGACGAAAAATGGATAACAACTGTATTAGATATTTTGCATAACAAAACCAATATTATCTGACACAAGTTCGTGACACCTTTTCAAACTAACAACTTGCTGTGACAGACCCAATCCATCGTCATTTTACCAATTTGTCAAACAAACCAATTTGTCAAACAATTATATTTTAATGACAGATCAATAATGCAAACAAATAATTCAAACTCAGATTATGAATCAAACATAGAAAAGGTATGAATATCACCAAGAACACTTTCAATATCCTGATGAATACTTTGAAGTTTCCGCCAAACTAGATGATTTTTCCAGCATCGGAAAAATTTCCGAACAAGAAGTTTTGCTAAAACTTTCAATGAAAACCAAATCTTAACATGCACACATGTAATATAACAAGGTTTTCCATAAAACTATAGCAAAATAACACTATAAACACTGATTTTCCTAGATTTCATAAACTTTTTCCTAAAAACATAAACTTTTCAAAAAGATCAGTTTCATGAAAATCATAAACAAACTTGATAAAACTCAACAATGTTTGGTTTTAAACAAGGAAAAGAGCTGATGCTCTGATATCACTTGTAGGTCAGTTTTTTCTCGTAGGATCGATACGAAACCTAGTCCCTGTTTATAACAAACACAGTCATGAGTGCGGAATCCCCGTGACGATGCAAACCAAACAAAGTATAGCTAAGACACAAAGTAACCAAAAGATTCACTGTCTATTGATTAACTGGATGAGAACAAAATCAAACATATACACACAATGCTTGAACGATAAACTCTCAGTGGTTTCTCTCTATGCTCCCATACTTAAACTGATAACATAACAGGCTTTATATATTGTCCCCTTGACGAACCTTGTGTGACGAAGGTTATGTGTGACGAAGATAGAACCTTCGTCACACACTCATATCGATGAAGGTAAAGGTTCGCCAAGCATGATTGTTCGGCGAAGATTGATTCTTCGTCAATCATCAAACAAGGACAGAATATACTAAGTGTTAAACAGTTAAGCATGAATACACACACTCATAAACATAATGCACACTAGCATTAGTTTAAGATACAAATACAGAGACAAACGTCATACCAAGTAAGATAGGAGGATATCCAACTAGATAGACTAGACGGAACTTACAGATTCGATTACAAAAGACTGTATAACATACAACGTAAACAAGACAAAGTTACAGACACATAAATGTACCAACAACAGTCTTTCGAGGACATGCAGCAACAGCCAGAACTTGCAGAACAAACATACATCAAGATGCACTATGCTAACATCTAACAGACTGCACTCTTGCATCTGTTTTACAACACGTACAAAGTCAAAGTCGTTCCGAGTCAAGATGGAGGATATCTTGTTTCGGTCTTCATTTCGTAACGCAGTCAAACCGAAACGAGTCGCATCCACATAATATGCATCAACAAATTGAGATTCCAATTCCAACAATTTCCAATTCCAATTGGAATGCGTAAATTCTAATTCCTATACAAATTCTAGTTCCAATTCCAAAACGTTCCGCGAACCAAACGCCCCCTCATTCTTTATTAATATTTCTTTTGTAATCATAACTACACGTCACTATGGGGTAAGGACCGATAAGCTTCAACTAAAATCGCTAAGATCTAAAACGAGTTCGATGAATGAGAGTGTGCTCTCTTGCGTCTCGTTCGTTAACTAGCACAAGAGAAGATGGAATTGATAGAATCGAGAATCATACCTTGAAATTGAAAGAATCGAGTTAGTCCTTGTGGAAACCGTCGGAGTTCTACATCACTGTTTTCGGATCAGGATGTTTCGTTTGCAAAACTGTTTTCCGGTGCAGATTTTTGAGCTCAGAATCTTCACCGTCGGTGGAGATAGTGTCCGGGGCAGATGAGGGCGTCTGGTAGAGTTCTGCGTGTGGGTGAGGCTAGTTCAGCTATACCTTTTTAGTTTTCATAATTCATTTGCCATGAATTTGCCACCGAAAATAATTATATAAGATCATTAAATAGGTTTCCTTTGGATATTGTTGCTTAATTTTCCTACTGTTTTTTTTCTTTTCGATAGCAAATTTTGATGGCAATTGCTCATTAATAGTGGCTCGTATTGAATAAAATATAGCTTTTCCCTTCAATACAAAATCTCGATCATCTCTATATTATCTGTATACATTCACACACAAATCAGATTTGTTCAAGGTTGAATCGAATTGGAGGGGCCTAGTACCAACAAACAATAGTAACTTTAAGGAAACATTTTTCGGTAAACGGGATTACTATAAACAAAAGAAAATTAACTTTAAAGAATATTAAATAACGAGTTTACCTTTAACCCGCGCGTTGCGGGGAGATGTTGATTAAACCCAAATCAATCCGCGTGTTGTTGTTAGGACGTGACGAGAAATTCGATTGGTATTAGTCCGGCCTCTTAAGGTTCCAACACCAATTTTGGTTCTTTGGCTAATATTTTTATATTAGAAGTTGATATCTTAAGCTAATAATTAAATGTCAAGTTCTGCGAGGTGTGGCATGCAAGTTGCAGCACACACTTAAAACCATTAAAAAAAGTAATGGTGAAATGTTGTTGTGAACCTGCGCGTTGAGAGGGCGATGCAAAACCATGAAAAACAAAACCAATGTCTAAAAGCTTCTACAAACTCGTGCGTGAAAAGGTGTTGATATATATAAAAGTTCCAAATATTACGAACTATAAGACCGAACAAAAACTACGTAATAATAAAATCTTTTTAGTGGATCTATATTCTTTTAATTTTTAACGGATATCACGATAAATTGAAATCTTAGGTATAGACTAAAAAATTGAAAACATTTATAAAAAAAGAGTGAGTATAGTAATTTAAAGTTAACTAGTTGATTTTCTCCCATGCGCTGCGGCGGGGACCTATGCGCATCGGCAACGGCAAACAGATACCGAATATCAAAACATAAATAAAAATGACGTGGTAATGATAGTCACTCCGTCCTAAAAAAACGATTTTAAATAATCTAATATATAATAATAGGACCCACACGTCCTACACGTTGGAAATTCGGTTGTTTTCAGTTTAGTTATTACGGTGCTAACACGTTAAAATATGGAAGAGCTCGGTACCTGTAACGGCACCGAAAGTACCGATCCGGAAAATCATCGAAATTACGTACCGGCACCGAAAATGCTCGGTACGATACGGTATGTTATGGTATTTGAAGGTAAAAATCAGTAAATAGATGCATGGTGCTAGATCGGTGTCGAACCGAAAGTAACGATTCTGAAAACGCCAAAAAGTGGGTACCAAATTGGTACCGAAAATGATTGGTATTGTAAATTTGGTATCGAAACGGTAACGGTTTGATTACAATATTTGATACGATTTGCTTATCAATAATCTAAATATCCAAGTTAATTTAAATGCTACAATTCATTCATTATAGAAAAAGACAAAAAAGAAAACAAAATAAGTTGTTGTGTATATAAAACATCATTCAAACGAAATACAGTTTACTTACAGTGTGTATGAAAAGTAATCTAAATGGTGCAATTACATGCGTTGCTACGTTGCTAGAGGATTTGATGAGCTCGGTACCAACCGGTACCGAAAATACCGTTACCGAAAATCCCCAAAAGTGGGTATCGGTACCGAATATACCTGGTAGGGTACGGTTCGGTACCGGTCAGTATTGGTACGGTACTGGTATTTGAGGGTAAAAACCGGTGCCGAACCAATACCGAAAATGTCAAAAGTTGGTACCGATTCGGTACCGAAAATATATCCGGTTTGATAAAATTGATACAGGTACCAGTACCCGATACTATTTGCTTATATCGTTGATGAGGGTAAAAACCGGTGAATACCGGTGCCGAACCGATACCGAAAATGTTAAAAGTCGATACTGGTTCGGTACCGAAAATATACCCGGTTTGATAAATTTGATACCAGTACCTTATACCGTTGACGATGTTACTATTCATTGTGTTTGAATTTTAATATATAGAGAATTTCCAAATACTTTTCTCTCTTTTAATTTTTTTCTGGTGGTGGGTCTGTCACTTGACAATAATTTCTTATACATGTTCATATCTTCCAACATAAATTTTAGTATTTCCAGATATATAGTCTCGCTCATCCAAATAAGCATTTCAATCTAAGATATCACACAACATAGTATTCATGCCAGTACAATACCATATGAGATGCCGGTTCGGTTCGGTACCGAAAATATACCCGGTTTGATAAATTTGATACCAGTACCTTATACCGTTGACGATGTTACTATTCATTATGTTTGAATTTTAATATATAGAGAATTTCCAAATACTTTTCTCTCTTTTTTAATTTTTTTCTGGTGGTGGGTCTGTCACTTGACAATAATTTCTTATACATGTTCATATCTTCCAACATAAATTTTTGTATTTCCAGATATATAGTCTCGCTCATCCAAATAAGCATTTCAATCTATATCACACAACATAGTATTCATGCCAGTACAATATCATATATGACATATGAGATGCAACAAAACATCATCCAGCGAATACAAAACTAATCAAAATAAAACTAATAATAATCATTAATCGCAACATACAACCATCATATATTCACAATATCATATCTGCGATACGTTCGAGAAAAAAAAAAGACGAATATTAATTTATTAATTTGAGAAACATAAATCTCCATCCCGGGCTTCCAAAACATGTACATATTAACCGAATGCCATCAAAGAGCCTTTTATAGTTTTATGTATGTTTTATTCATGTCCTTTTTTTCCCACACACAAATACACTACACATTTTACAGAGATTTTAGAGAATTGAGATGCTAGAGAGAAAAGCAAGGTGTGGTGGCCGGCCAGAATTCCGAGCGGTGGCGGAGTGGACCCACGGTTCCCTTCGGTAGTGACGGTAAAGCGTTCCGCTGTTGGTTCTCCTCGGTGGTGACGTCCAGCGGTTCTTCTTGGCAGTTTCCGACGAAAATTTCAGACGACCCAGGCAGTCTGACGAAAGAGGTGGCATCGGCGTTATAAAAAAAGCAGAAATGTCATCTTGCTCTCTATGTCACCCACGCGCTCGCACGCATATCGCCTGAGTCAAAACCACAATAACCACCGTGTTTGTAGTTGAAAAGACCCGTCACAACCGGATTTCCACGCCATTGTCTTTGTCTTCAATTTTGGTGTCATCATCATCTGGGCAATATCCTGTTCCTGCGGTTTTCTGGTTTATATTTTGCTAATATACAAATGAGTCACGATTATAAATATATGTATGTATGTATGTATCCGGCAGATTACCGGTGGTTATTGTGGTGTCGGTGAGGATTATATAAGGCATGAAATGGTGGCAGAGAGAGGGGAATACAGTGGGTGGAGGAGAGGCGTCCGTTTGTTTATAAAATGTAAGGTTATGACGGTGGTTAAATGTGTTGGTCGGTTACGGTGTATCCGCCAAGTACACCCGTAGCGTCTGAGGGAAAAAGGATTATCTTTGTTGTTGGATCGAGACTGATTGTGGGTTTGTATTGGGGGTAACCGCCGGAAATTGTAATTTAATTAGTTTTGTCGGTTGTTTTGAAATTTGATGGGTGCGACGGTTTGGATGTGTCTTTGGAATGTGAAACGCATCCCATGGTTTTTTTTTCTTGAATCAAACGGTGTGTTCCAATGAAATGCTATGAAGGTTCCTAAAGGGTAAAAGGGTGTGACTTTTAAACAAATGAGACATAACCCAAGTTGATAATTGTATAAGGGTATAATATAATGCGACCCATTTTCTCTCCATATCAAATGTTATACATACGTCTTCACAAGATGAACCATATACCATGTATCGCCAAAGAAATAGTAAAATATCATAAAGCAAAGACAATTTAAAAGTTTTAACGTTGCTTAATGATCGGGATACAGAAATATTAAACGCGAGCTATGAAGATTTCTCATTCTGACTCAAATATCTCCTCAATCATATGAAAACGGTGCTTCTGCGTGCATAGAAAGCTACAACGAAATCTGATGGTAAATTCCAAATTCACCTGGAAAAACACTGCTGCTGTATTTTGATCCTCCCGCAGCTGCAGTAAAGCAGGCAACGCAGGTGCGCTCATGTGAATATTACCTTCCTTCGGGTTCGGATATATGTTACTTGCAACATAAGTATATGCTTCTAACCTTGGATCATAATAATCCAAAGTGATGGCCAAAGTGATGTTGAGATCATAATACGAAACTGATGCAAGTTCGTTGCGGTTGTTGAACGTCAGACTTAAGTTGATTGACTGCTTCAATTCCTTTGTTAGATTAACTGATTCTTTGTCAAATACGAGGACATATTTTCTTTCAGGTTTTAGGGGATATTTGCATGCGGTTACCAGAACAAGAACTACATATAAAATCAAAAAACTAACATAGAAAAGATAGAAATAAACTTTGATTTTTCTACGCAAAGTAACACTTAGCTCATTTACCGGCTCATTATCATTTGGGACCTCGATATTATTGTCGCCCAAGGGATCATGTTCTTGACTGTGTGTTAAAACATGATTATTACCAAGTGTTTGACTGGCTTCAGGGTCAGTCAAATGATCATCCATGGAGTTTATAATTGGTAACATATAATAGGTAGTTTCAGTGGAGTCCCTATGAGAAAGAAGCGATGGTGTTTGGGAGTTGGAGTCTTTTCCCAAAACAGGCTATACTGATTCGTAGAAGTAGTGGTGGCTTTTATGTTCAATATTTATGATATTCGAGTTTTGTGAGTGAGAATGGCGAGTTGAACACGTTTCGTTGATTTATAATTTAATAATGTTGGATACAGTCACATGTTATCACATTCAATGTTGAAAGTGACAACATAATGTTGAAATGGTCACAACTAGATGAAAGAGTCCAAGAACAGCCTAGAATAATCACCACAAATTAGGTCCAAGTAGATTAGAATAATCATGAAGGATCATGCTGGAACCTATGGAGGGTTCTTCTAAGAACTCTCGAGAAAATGTGATCCGTGCTAAGGAATAGTCTAGGTATTGAATATTCCAGGACTGATGATTCCCATAAGCGAGTTGAAATCACGAATGCCATAGTGGACTAGATGATCTGGTGATCCAATGTGGCGGATTTGTTAAGCGACTCGAGAATGTTATTAAAATACATAGTTGAATCTTAAAATGCGAGCTCGATGACTTGAAGAAAAATAGCCATGACTCATGAGCAGGATTGTGAAGTTACAAAAATAAAGTGCAGTACGATGTATACGTTTGTCGAAGACGCCTGGAAGACTTCGAAGCTGATGTGTGCCTGTGTAAAAATAAGGTAGTTACATTTCTATTTGATTACGTTGTCTGAATTTTATTATTTTTACATTTTGTAATTAGAAATCATAAAATTTAAAAATTAAATTTGTTCTCGAGGAATTTAATTTTTTTTTTCTTGAAGGAGTCTATTGGTAATATCAAATGTCATTTTGTAAGCAAAACTTAAAGGAGTGCGTGGTAAAATCCTTCCTTATAGTTGCGGTTGGTATTCCATCGAAAAGACCACTGTGGATATATAACCTCACATGTTATTGGTGATCCGTCAGTTTACTGTCACAAATGAGATTGCACACAACAATATTTCCAACCGGTTTTATTTGTAGTGAAATGGCTTACCAAAAAAGCAACGTACGTGGTTGAATTTACGACAATTGATTCAATTACTTGATGAAATAACCTGTGATTTAAATTTCTTGTGGAGAATCTGATGAGATTCCTGATGGAACCACACACAGTTTCAAGGATTAAATTTTAGATAAGATTTCATATCAGCCTTCTCAGACGTCATTTCCTTTGTACTTGCGACAAATATGCTATCGAAGAACCGTCAAAAATTCTGAAGATAAGATTTTAGATAAGACTTCTCGTCAATAATCTGTCGGTGATCCATCAATTATGGTTGTCGATAATCGTTTGGTGAAGTAATCAACTGTTGACGTCTATTTTCCCAACGTACCCGTTCTACTTTTACCAAAAGTCAACGGACGATTATGTCCTTTAATAATTCGTCACGACAAAGTAATAAATAAAACTATTTAGTTCTTTTTTTTTTTTCATTCCAATCATCAGGGCAAATTACATAAGAATAGCAGGTAGACGAGCAACAAACTGCGCCGCCATCCCTTTCTTCTTTAGTTGAAATTTATTTCACCAAATAAGCTTAATTTCGTCCACAAATTAGTTAGTATATGATCTACTGATTGGCTGTAGTTAGTCAAATGCTACACGTGCAAGAAAAGAAAATAAGAAGCAAGATTAGTCTAAAGGAGCTATAGTCATTAATGTGGTAGTTGAGGAAATACTACGGTGTTTACCATTAAAAGTTGAAAAGAAATCCTAAGAACACTTGGCAAACTACGTAGTTAATATATAGCTAGCAAAATATATTCCCACCGCTCAAAAACAAACATCACTGTATAAAATAAAACTATTTAAGGTTATTCATCCTTAATTAGCATAAATGATGAATGTTGCTGATGCGGGCCCAAGTGTGGAGGAGCGGGCCATCTTGTATTTGGAGGCCCAAGATCGCGTAACAAAAGGGGCTTCACTAAAATGGCTCTAACTTGGGCTACGGAGGTCCGTTTTGGGCGTGCGACCAGGCGAAACGAACGTGAAGAAAAGCTCCATCTTGTTGCAAACGCCTTTGGCGGTTTGGGTCATCGTCCGGGCCAAAAAAACGCTTATTTCCATTAGTTATTTGCATTTTTATGTTTTTTAAGTATTTTGGGCATTTTGTTTTTGGGCTTGTGTTTGGCCCGTTATCTTTTTTAGGCCCATTTCGAATTTCTGTTCTTATTTATATGTCCCTTTAGTCAATTGAAGAAGCAGACTTGAATTTTGAGAAAACTCATATTTCACTTCAAATTCCGTGCCCTTTGGGTTGAATTTTGGGGTTGGGGAAGAACTACACGGGTATTCGTAGAATCAACGTGTTTGATCTTCATTATCACATTATCCACTACATCAGTTGCGCTTCTTATTTCCTATTTCTTTTTGGGATTCTTGGCCGTTTCTACTTTGGTTCTTATATTCTTCTGGAAAGATTATTATTTTATCTACAATCATCGTCTCCTCTTTGTCGTTGGTAATTTCAGATCAAATTCTTAACACAAGTATATTTGTACCACAATATAGTTGTATGCATGCACATTTGTTTGATACATACCAAACGTTTATATGTATGTGCTCTCTAAATATAGGTTTGGAGTTTAGTCGTTATCTGACGGACTACGCAGTTATAAGTGTGCTGATATGGTATTTTACATATTACGGAGAGGATCTTGTCATGTCGGCAATTTGGACCAATATCCAAGGTTCATTATCATCGCTGCTGGTGATATTTGTGGCTCATGCAGCTAACTCTTATGTTGGAAGCTTTCACACTCTCTTGTTTTCAAACACTGCCTATATCTGCGTAAGCATATCTATTATCTGTCTTAACTACAGATTTTTGAGCTTCGTTTCGTTTAAATTTTACGCCCCTTCCAAATTATGTTTGTTTGCTTTTTTTTTTAGAGTTAAATGCCATTTTAGTCCCTATGGTTTGGGCCATTTTGCCAGTTTAGTCCAAAGGTTTCATTTTTAACCTGTGGGTCCAAAAAGGTTTCACAGTTGCCATTTTAGTCCAATTGGTTAACTTCATCCATTTTTTCTGTTAACGAGAAGGCCAATTCGGTCATTTTGTATTTAATTCTGTTAACTTAAAGGACAATTCAGCCATATAAAATGACCGAATTGGCCTTCTCGTTAACAGAAAAAATGGATGAAGTTAACCAAGTGGACTAAAATGGCAACTGTGAAACCTTTTTGAACCCACAGGTTAAAAATGAAACATTTGGACTAAACTGGCAAAATGGCCCAAACCACAGAGACTAAAATGGCATTTAACTCTTTTTTTTAAATAACCATACAACTCTTGAATATATTTTTACCATCTAAATGTTTGATGTAGTTTTTCTTTATAATAAATCCGGGTGGTCTCTGAGAATTTATGTACCATGTTAGCTCCAAAAAAATGTGCCCTTCCTAAATGTTTTATTATTAATATTATTATTATTATTTAATTTTAAAATCAAATGGGTATTGGGCTTACTAAAGCTAATGTTAATGTGCTAACTTCTAAACCATAAAAACTGTTTTGAAAATGGTCCTATCTTGGAGTTAGTTTAGGTATACTAATTTAAAAAAAATTAACATGTATATCGGATTTTTTTATATAAAAAACACGTGTCCCTCGAAATCACGAGCCATGTACGGTGGTCCTCCCCACACACCCTCATCACCGCCCATGTAATAAATTAAGAGTAAATTACAAGTTTTCTCATTTATATTTATACCAAATCTTAGGCGATGTCTTTTGCCTTTAAAACTGACGGATTTTATACTTAATGTTTCAAAATCTTACACAGTTTGTTCTTTACCACTAACCCAGTTAAATTTTAACGTTAACCCGGCCAATTAACTTTTAACGTTAAATAAGGTCACATGGACCCATATGAAGCTAAATTTGTCTTTTTTACTCTTTTAATACAAAAATAAAAACAAAAAAATTAATATAAAACTCCATTTATTACCCCTCTCTCTCTCAATATCTTTCTCTCTTAGATGACTTCTACGACCACCGACTATCCAACATCCACTATTGTCTTCCAAACACTCGTTTGTTTTAATTCCTAAAATTAACATATATACATCACTTTTAAATTCAATCATATCATCAATTAGTCATGTTATTACAATGCAGGCTATACATACCACTAACATGTTATCCGCACACCACTGCTCTCTACATGGGTTATCACGGTTGACTATGTAAAGCGAAAAGTTGTCAAGAGGAATGGGACAAAAGCCTTTGGAATAATTTTGTACAATGCAAAACCTATCGTATAAGATTGGAGATTCCATGATTTAGGCTCAATAAGACAACGTAACTGCACAAAATAAGGTTATTGTGGGGGAACACCCCCAACATACAAAGGAAGTTGCATATTCTTAGTTCCTTCTTATGACAGATTAGTGATATCAAAGAAGGTTAATCATGTGGCTCTAAATGATTTTCATAAAATAACCTATGTGTGGGAGAAGTTGGGTCAATTCAAATGGAATTGTGTGGTGCACAATTCCTAGAGCGCTCATAAACTAGGCTAGTGCTTCATAACCATAACGGACACGACATTAATGACGGGTTGTTGGTGCATATTTCGTACGTCTGCCACTGTGCGAATAGCTAGATAGAGCGTGTGTTGAATATTGTATAGAATAGGATGAGTTGGACAAGTTTTAGTATTGTCAAAGTCCATCCGGACGGATGGACAATAGAATAGTCCAAACCCCATCCGGTCAAATAGGTATTGATATTGTAAAGTCCATCCGGACGGATGGACACTAGCTCATTCGGACCGGATAGGTTGTTGCCTATAAATAGGGAGTTAGGGTTCCCATTTGGACAAGCTTTTGGTTCCCAGAGGGGACATGCTGTCGAACTGGTCTCACGATGCTGTAACTTTAAGATATGAATAAGAGACCAGATTATAAATGACTGCTCGGTGTCAAATCTATCTTCTACTCCTTTCTTAGTAATAATAACGAACCGAACACGTCGTATCCAGATCGAAGCTCCGTCAAACTCGTTGGTTCCTGGAATAGCAGTGGTATCAGAGCTACGATAGCGATTTAATCGTTCTAACAGTCGATTAAATCACCTAAGCTCATCAATTTTGGGTTAAAGGGGAGTTTTGACGTTAAAACAGAGAAAATCATCAAAATAAAGGTCAATTCAAGGATGGATTTTGGAATTGAAGATATTAATCTGTTCGGAATTGATTCGCGCACAATCCTGCGAATTTTCATCATGAAATTCATAGAAATAAAGATTCTGGATAGAAAAAAACGTGATTTGGAGTGTTCTTGAGCTGTTAGAACATAATCCTTCGGATGACCATCTGAGCGGATGATCATCCGAACCATATGAAGTTACTTTCACCTAGATGACCATTCGAGCGAATGGTCATTCGGACAAGTAAACCCACTCGATCGAATGGTCATTCGAACCATAAACTCTTTCGGATGAAGACACTCAGGTGGCTAACTGTCAAGGTGATCCAAAATCAGTCCATCCGGACGAATGGACCTGTCCCATTCGAACAGATGAACTAATTCCTAAAAGAGGCATTTTTTGATCGCAACGACAAGGAGAGTCTCCTGAAAAAATTTGGTGATTGAAAATTTTTTCGGGTATTTAGCGAACAAGCAGGGTTGTTCGGGGACACCGTCTGGGGCTTCAGTGAACAGATTTGATGATACGATTACAGATTGTGGAAATTAGTGGGGTAGTCATGATATTGGTGCAGAATGTTTATCATTCAGATTATCTGACTATTTATGGGCCAAAACGTAAAATCCGCAATGATGAAAAACTGACGTTTTGAGTAAAACTGTCACATTTTCAGCACAGTCGAGTTTTTCATAGATAAAAGATGGCTGAATTGCTCAGTTTAAGGGGGAATTTGGTGATAGAGACGTCAGAATTTGCAAAAATGAGGGGGAATAACAATTTTCAGATGTTCAAGCATTTTTGAAATTTGTGACACTACAACAGTATTCGGGTGGTTTCGACTTCAGATGGTCAGGGGGAATGTGAATCTGATCGTGGGTGAAAGCTTTCGAGATCAAGATGATCCGAAGTATTGATATCTGATCGTGGACGAAAGCATCGGAGATCTAAGAGTGATTGTGGATGATAGCTTCTGAGATCTAGATTATACGAGGAGATGAATCTGATCATGGACGAATGCTTAGGAGATCGGATTACATTACCAGATGATTTGTTTTCCGATGAAGATTTGCTGGTTGTGGAGAATACTGTTTACACGGATCTGTCATTCTTACGGGGCGTTAACGTTGATCACGGTAAACGGGATATCAGATCTTCTGGGAGAATTACTGATTTGAAGTTAATCAGTGGGGTGTTCGAAGTTTCTATCAATTGCCGGTTGAGTTTTTATACATTCTTAGATCAAGCAAGCGAAATGCGAGATCGTGGGGCTGAAATGATATATCAAAACTTGAGCTCGGATGTGGTTAAAGCTGAAACAGAGGATGCTGCATTGACTAGTTTCAAGTTGGTCATTGTTCGTGAAGGTTGCAGTTTAGCAAATCAGAGGAGAGTCGTGAACCGTGCAAAAGACCTGAAGATTAATTTTAGGGGGAACTGGTGCTTTACTTTGTCAAAGCAAACCCGAATCATCAATCGAGGGGGAATCTATTGTTAGATTTCAAGATACCTGATTGAAGTTGCAGAATATTTGAAGATTACAGAGGGGGAATCTATTGTTAGATTCAAACACAGCTTAAGGTTCTTAAAGTGTTAGTGATGATTCGACAGTGACAGCCGAGGGGGAATCTCTTAGTGCATATTTCGTACGTTTGCCACTATGCGAATAGCTAGATAGAGCGTGTGTTGAATATTGTATAGAATAGGATCAGTTGGACAGGTTTTAGTATTGTCAAAGACCATCCGGGCGGATGGACAATAGAATAGTCCAAACCCCATCCGGTCGAATAGGTATTGATATTGTAAAGTTCATCCGGACGGATGGACACTAGCTCATTCGGACCGGATAGGCTGTTGCCTATAAATAGGGAGTTAGGGTTCCCATTTGGACAACCTTTTGGTTCCCAGAGGGGACATGCTGTCCAACTGGTCTCACGGTGCTGTAACTTTCAGATATGAATAAAAGACCAGATTATAAGTGATTGCTCGGTGTCGTATCTATCTTCTACTCCTTTCTTAGTAATAATAACGAACCGAACACGTCGTGTCGGGATCGAAGCTCTGTCAAACTCGTCGGTTCCTGGAATAGCACGGGTTAACCAAACTAGGAAGAGTAATGTGTGAAGTGTAATAACACCTACGTAAAAAGGGGTTGGTTGAAGGACATCATATCTACTACCCGCTATGAGACCAAGCATATGTGTGTTCAAAGGGAACACCTATCTCTTCTACACTAGAGTGTATAGGTTGATCTTCATTCATGTGGGGGATTGTTGGAAACTTGGTTTTATAAAGCAAGGTGTGCACTCGACAAGATTTAAAACCAAAGCGCAACACACCGATTTTCTTATGTGAAGCGTAAAGAATTCTTATATATATATATTAATTTCATATAGGTATCTATCAACATGAACCTAAAAAATAAACAAAAACAAGTTTTATACATGGTTAAATATGTGAATAACCTATATATGCAACCTAATAAATGCAAAATCTCTATTATACACTTAATTTACAACTAATAAAGTTGTAGGTACAATAAATAAAAGTCAAGAAAACAAGAAGTAAAATTCATAAATTAGACTAACTGAATGTCACATAGCTTAGCGCAAAAGAACAATAAACAAAGAACCAGAAGAGGGAGATGGTCAGGATGGAATTGTAAATGAGATAAGAGATATTCTTGAATTAGATTTCTCACCTTCAAGATCTAGACTAAAAGGTTAACAACCTAGATTGACTCCAAGCTCTAAAGTATATTTCTAAGTTTTTAGAGCAATAGAATCAACAAATATATTATCAAGCCAATCAACACCAACACACAATTATTTAGAATCGGGTTCTAAATTTATAGCATGTAAATCATCACATTCATTCAAAACCAAAGATTAATCATTCAAACGATTCGTCTAGTTCATCAATCCTAAGCAACCATAATAAAAATAGCTACTCATGTCTATAAACGAAGCACAAGCATGTTTAAAATGAATAAATTCAACAAATATGTCTAAATATTTCAAGTTAATAAAACCCAAACAAATAAACAAAGTCTAACCAAAGAAAAGTAATAAACTGCCAAGTCTTTCTTTAATCCCAAAAACTTCTCTTCTTTGAATTCAGCTTCAAGACTCTTCAGATGCTCCCGAGCCGTCAACAACAGGTTTTGCCATCCACATCCTCCAAACAATAATATATTCCTTTTGCATCTTCTCCCCTTGGTATTATATTTCCATTCGAAACAAAAGGGCCACACAATTCCCATCTCATTCATGCGTGATAGAAGGCCCACATGGGCTCGTTGAAAACGATAGGCCCAACAAACAAGAAAAAAGAAGCGGTGAATCTTTATTAATTTCATCTGTTGATACAACAAATACAAGACCAACGGTGGTAGCTGGACTGGCTAGGCAGAATGGTTGAAGGGTTCAACCTTGCCTAACGCAGGTCGTGGGGTCCCCCCACGTTTGCGAGACGTGGAAGGAGGTTTACTAGTTTATTGTTATTCTTTGCTATGGATCCTCCTCTGAATTGTGCTCAGATTCGGAAGTGGAAGCAAAGGGAATGTGTGTGTTGGATGTGAAAGGGAATGACTTGTGCGAGACAAGCATTCGATATGAATGACCAGAGATTGGGGAATCAGAGCTGGTCCGGATGTCCTCTCTGAAGTAAATGAAGTGTCATTTTATAAGAGAAGGTATCTCCCGAAGTGGAATGGATTAGACTAGCAACCTCGCTTGCAGTGGAGGGTTTCCCCTTTTGGGGGTTGAAGGCTTTTGTCCCCCGGGTAATAGCGTGCATTGTGCAGACCTGCATTGCCTTTGCGGCTGTGGGTTGGTGAAGTGATCTCCAGATGTGACTGGCTACTGTTTCCGTGTTGCTTTTTCCTTTCTTACAGCTTTTTAAGCCTTGAACCATTTAACCATTTAAGCATTTACGTAATTAGCCATTTTATTCAATCTTGGGCTACCCCCGTCATCAGCCCCCCAAGTCAGAGGTTTTTGGGAGATGAGCTCAAAGACTTCTGACTTTATACGCGTGTTTTATTGCCTAAAAGTTTCAACGGTTCCATGCTTGAAGGCTTGAAAGGTTAACGGCAGTTAATGTTTTGGATTTGAATTTCAAATAAATGACAATTGATTTGATTGATGTATGGCAGTTGATAGGGTGGCGGTTTTCGCAGGGGTTACTGTTTTGACATTATTACCCCTATTGTAGACTTATATTTATTTTATATTTCCATACTTATCTATTTGTTTCGTAATTTATTCCAAGTTTCTTCCGTTTTCTCTCCTTCTCTAAGGTAAGTCCCTGTTTTCTTTTCATCTTTCATTCTGCATTTTCCGTTTTCAAAAAATGGGTGCTCGTAAGGACTTAGCAAAATCTTTTTCCCGGTTAACACAAGAGGAGGTAGATTTATTTTGTATGGAATATGGTATTGATAGGAAGTTTGATCCCACTGCCCCTGCTTGTGATGTTCCCGTTGATAAACCACCTTCTGGTTCGATTGCCCTTTATTGTAGTCATTTTGAGTTCTCAAATCTTCGGTATCCCTTTTCGTTTTTTGTTTTGAACTTGTTGGAGTATTATCGTGTTTCTTTTGGGCAAGTCCATCCAAAGGGGATGGCTAGGGTTTTGCATTTTGAGGTTTTATGTCGTGCTCTCGGCTATGATCCTTCCCTTTTACTCTTTCGCCGGTTTTTTCGTTTGGCTAAGAATGGCGATTGGTTTACTTTTGAAACAACCAAAGTTGATACCTGCCTTATTTCATCAATGGTTACTACACTTGGTGCTTGGAAAGACCGCTTTTTCTGGGTTTCCGATACTATCATCCCCTTCAAAATGGTGTGGAGGAATCCGGATGCTGTTCTCAATGCTCCGGAACCTTCCGAGTCTGAATTGAATGCTGTTTTTCTCAATGCCATCCGGGGGTGCCCTTCGAGGGTTCGTCCATTTCCTGAACACTTACTTGTTCTATTAGGGGTTAGTAAAATTTGGGGGAATGTTGATCGGGATCCGGTTCTTATGAGGAGTGGCATGGGTATGCATTTTCCTTTTTTGTTCTTTTTATGTTATTCTTAATTTATGACTTATGTGTTGTTGTTTTTTTTTTGCAGTCATGTCCGCTTTGGATTTTATTAAGAGCGACGATACTTCTGACGTTGTTTTGGAGGATGCTCCGTCTGTTCCTGGTGAGAATGTTGTGGTTTGGACTGCTGACCAAAGGTTTGAGGGCTCAGGCTATGTTAGTGCTGCTACTGCCAAGGGTTTTTCTAAGTCTAATGCTCCTAAGTCTTCGACTCGTCGATCTTCTCGTCGGTTGTTGAAAGCTGGTCCTCAATCCACTTCTACTGAACATGTGGACTTGAGTGATGATATTGAAGTTTCGGAAGATCAAGATGTTGAAGCAGGTGCTGAGAAGGCTAAGGAATTGGTTGTTCATGGCAAAAAGGTTTCAAGCAAGAAGGTTGTTGCCACTCCTGTTCAGGAGTCCTCAAGCAGGGACGTTGAAGGGTTGGATCCGGAAGGGATTTATGTGCCTGCTTGGTCAGTAAAGAATGATGACAGCTTCAAAGATGCTGCTATTTGTGAGGATGCTCTAAGTCACATTGCTCCTCCATCAGTTCACAAGACCATTGCTGGGATGGATGATGATCTGATGTTGTCCCGTATGATTTTAAGTACTTGCAATCTTGCTGCCATGCTTCCTCAAGGCATTGCCCGTTTTCGTCAAAGAATGCAGGAGTATGAAGAGTTCTCCAAGAAGAAAGATAAAATGAAATCTTCCATGGCTGTGATGAAGAAGGAGATTGCTAGTTTTGCTGAGAAAGAATCGGCGTGGGACAAGAAGGTTAGTGACTTGAAGAGGATGCATGAGATTGAGATGGGTGATTTGAAAAAGAGTTTCGAGGCTGATAGATTGAAGCTTAGGGCTGACCGGGAAACTTTGTTTATTCAGCAACAGGCTTTTGGTAAGGAGAAAGAAGGGTTGAAAGCTTCAGTTGCTCGTTCTACCGCTGACAACCAGTGGCTAATTGAGCAAGGTTTCCAGCAGGTTGTCACTTACCTTCTGCATTCCAAGGAGTTCAACTCTGCCCTTGGCGATGTTTATACTAAGCTTCTCAACCTGGGGAAACACCAAGGCCTCGTTGCTGGGTATAAGCTTCACGAATCCGGCCATCCTTTGGAGAAGTCGCCTCTGTTCCGTCCCGAAGCTTCTGATGTTTTTAAAGGCTCCGTTGAGCAGATGGAGAAGCTGACTTATCCTTACATCCATCAAGTTTCTGGTTGCTTTGGTAAGCCTCTTGCTGTGTTGCAAGGTTTGAAGCCAGAGGGCTTAAATGAGAAGGTCTGTGCTGAAATCCTGGGGTCTCTTTCAAGGAAGAGGTCTTATTTAGGTGATAGTGACGATACCCTTTCAGGGCAACCCGATGTTCCTAAGGATGCAAGCTTGGAGGCTTCAGCGGTTGGTGGTGATGGAGGTGTGAAGACTAAAAAGTTGAAGAAAACAAAGAAGGCCAAGGGCGAAGGTTCTGGAGTTTCCAAATCTGTTGATGCTTGATTCGTAGCTCTCTTAGCAAACAATTTATGTTTTGTAATGTTAACTTGAACAATATTAGGTTAAGTAGGAACCCTTAAGGTTCCTGTTGGTTGTGCGTTAAGGCCTGTATGGCTGTTGAACAATGAATAGATTTGCAAGTTACTAGGACTTGCCTTAACTTATGTTTGGAAGTCTTTTTAGGACTTTTTATGATGTGGTGTTTTAACTATTTTTCTTTTTGTTATGGTTTTATGCTTGTGCCTTTTTGGACAAGGCAGTTCATTTGGAGTTTAACCGTTGAAGCCTTTTGGCTGTCTTTTAAAAGGTTGAAGCCTTTAAGGCTTCGAGGTATAGCCCGGGTGGCTTGAAGCCTTGAAGGCTTTTGGGTTTTGCGTCCTGGCTTGGTTTGTACCTTTGTGATTTTGTCCAATTAACTTTGTCTTTGTCGGGTTTGTGCTGCCCTTATGCTTTTTTATACCTAAAAGGGTTCAGTGCTGCAGACACTTAGCCTTGGCATTTTTAACAAGAAGAGATGGCACCTATCCTTGTAATCATTTCTTTTGGTTTTTTAGCCTTTTTGTAGACTGTATTTCAAAAACTTAGGAAACATTTGGTGTAGGCTGCTTATACCCGTCTATGAGATGATTTTATTTTTTCTCGACAAGTCTCATGGAGTTGTATTGATTTAGGAACTCACCCCTTATATAGGTTCATTCAACCCTTGAACCTATTGAGCGATGTGGCCTGGGAGCTCATCCCCTTACATGGCACTTGCCATGGAGTTTTTTGCTAGGTTCTCAACCTGATTTTAGGATAGAAAGACAAGTTTGATAAAAACAACTTCATTCATTAAAGCAATACTTGCTTTTTACAAAAGGTATTCATAATCCTGCTTGAAATACATTTTGATACAAACCAAACTTTCCGTTTAAACATGGAACCTTTTCAATGTTTTGCCGTTCCAATGCCTTGGAAGCCTTTTGCCTTCTGAATCAGCCAGCTTGTAGGATCCACCTTTGTGTGCTTCAAGGATGGTGTATGGACCCTCCCACTTTGGGCCAAGCTTTCCCTGATTTTCTTTCTTGCTGGCTTCGTTGTTTCTGAGGACTAGGTCCCCTGGCCTGAAACGTTCGTTTTTGACTTTTTTGTTGTAGTAAGCTTCCATCTGTTGCTTGTATTTGACTTCTTGAATTGCGGCTTGATCTCTTGCTTCCTCTAGGAGTTGTAAATTCAACATGGTCTCTTTTTGGTTTGCTTAGGGATCCATGTTGACAATTCTTTGGGTTACAACTCCTATTTCGGCAGGGATCACAGCTTCGGATCCAAATACCAAGCTGTAAGGTGTTTTCTTATGGCTTGTCTTTTCCGTTGTTCTAATTGCCCATAGAACACTAGGCAATTCTTCAAGCCAGTTGCTTTCATATCTTCCCATTCTTGTCTTGATTCCTTCCACTATGCTTCTATTTGTTCTCTCAACCTGCCCGTTTG
Source organism: Helianthus tuberosus (assembly GCA_030545235.1). Classification (NCBI taxonomy): domain Eukaryota; kingdom Viridiplantae; phylum Streptophyta; class Magnoliopsida; order Asterales; family Asteraceae; genus Helianthus; species Helianthus tuberosus. The sequence goes on from CM060409.1 coordinate 156,985,480, forward strand.
ATTGTGGATAAGCCACTGAGCTGAAAACCTGATCGATTTTGTATTCTTTGCACCAAACGCTAAAAGGCTTCTCAGCAAATTGCCTTCCGTTGTCGGTGACGAGTACTCCTGGCAATCCATAACGGCAAATGATGTTTTCCCAGACAAAGTCAATGACTTGCTTTCCTGTGATCTTGGCAAGTGGTTTGACCTCGGGCCACTTGGTGAAATAGTCTACCGCCACCAAAAGGAATTTTACTCCCCCTTTGCTTGGGGGAAATGGACCAACAATGTCCATTCCCCACTTATGGAATGGCCAAGCGGGGGTTATTGGGACTAAATCGTGCTTGGGACTTTTTGGGATTGGTGCATGGATCTGGCAGGCATCACATTTCTTCAATTCTTCTGCTGTGTCACGATGCATTGAAGGCCAGAAATATCCGAGGTTCATGAGCTTTGCAACTACCGACCTAGCTCCAAAGTGAGCTCCACACACTCCTTCGTGAATTTCCTTGATCAAATATTTACTTTGCTCGGGGCCGACACACCTTAGCAAGGGAGCAAGGTAACCCTTTTTGTAAAGGGTTTCTCCTTGCAGTATGTATTGTCTTGCCTTGATTTCAACCCTTTTGGCTTCCACTTGATCATTGGGTAATTCACCATTTTTGAGGAACTTTCTTATGGGAGTCATCCAGTTTGGTTCTTCTTCGGTAACCACATCTTGAACCTCCAATTCGTTAATGGATGGGGCCTTCAACACTTCTACCAGTACCTTCTTGGTGAGGTGGGCAAAGGTGAGAGATGCAAGCTTACTTAGGGCATCGGCCTTTTTGTTTTGAGATCTGGGGATCTGTTTGATGTTGCATGCTTGGAAGGTATTCATTAGTTCCTTTGATTTTTCTCTGTATTTTTTCATGTTGGGCTCTTTAGCTATGTAGCTATCATTCACTTGGCTTGAGACCAGCAACGAATCCGTGAACACTTCAAGCTTTTCAACCTTCATTTCTTTGGCCAGCCTTAGGCCGGCTATTAGTGCTTCGTATTCGGCCTCGTTATTGGTGGTCTGAAAATCAAAACGAAGAGCATATGTGAACTCCAAGCCTTTTGGGTTGATCAAAATTAATCCAGCCCCTGACCCTTCAACGCTTGAAGCCCCATCGGTTAAAAGCTTCCAGGCTTCAGGGTTGGAAGGTTCAGTGGTGGCAGTGTTTACTTCAGTAAGTGTTTGGTTTGGGACTTCCACAATGAAATCGGCCAAGACTTGAGCCTTGATAGCTTTCCTTGGGACATAGGTGATGTTATGTTCACCCAGTTCTATGGCCCATTTGGCTAATCGCCCCGAGTTTTCAGGTTTTTCAAGCACACTTTTAATAGGTTGGTCGGTGACCACTTGTATGGGGTGTGCTTGGAAATACCTTCGAAGCCTTCTAGCTGTTTGAACTAAGGCTAAAGCAAGCTTTTCAAGGGGAGGATATTTCGTTTCAGCTAATTTTAAAGTTTTGCTGAAAAAATAAACGGGTACCTGGGCCTTGGCTCGCTCAATGGTGAGGACTGCACTGATGGCCTCGTCCGTGATTGAGAGGTACACCGATATTAACTCCCCGGTTTTTGGTGCCGCAATGTCTGGTAGGGAAGCTAGATGTTGCTTCATGTGGTTGAAAGCCTCTTCAGCTTCTTCAGTCCATTTGAAATCCTTTTTATCTGAGCAGTTCTTGAGCGTTTTGTAGAAGGGCAGAGATCTTTCGGCTAACTTGGAGGTAAAACGCTTTAAGGCTGCAAGCTTCCCATTCAAGCTTTCAACCTCCTTCTTGGTCTTTGGTGGCTTGGTTTCAAGGACGGCTTTTACTTTGTTAGGGTTGGCTTTGATGCTTTGTTTTCCAACAATGTGGCCCAAAAATTTTCCTTCCTCGAATCCAAATGAACACTATTCTGGATTAAGCTTCATGTTAATCTTTCTGAGGTTCTTGAAAGTTTCTTGAATATCATCGAGCATTTGGTATTCCGTCTTGCTTTTAATAACCAAGTCATCGACATATGCCTCCATGTTTTTGCCAATTTGGCTCTCGAAAGCTTTGTCAACGAGCCGTTGATAGGTTGCTCCTGCATTTTTCAGGCCGAAAGGCATCTTTTTATAGCAAAAGATTCCTTTGTCCGTGTGAAAAGCTGTTTTTTCCTCATCTTTTTCCTTCATGAGGATTTGGTGATAACCTTTGTATGCATCAAGAAAACATTTGAACGAGTACCCGATGAGGGAGTCAACTTTGAGATCAATCTCTGGTAGTGGATAGCAATCCTTAGGACAAGCTTTGTTAAGATCCTTGAAGTCTATGCACATCCTCCAAGAGTTATCTGGTTTTTTGACCATAACTGGGTTTGCAACCCATGATTGGTACTTGACTTCTCGGAGGATGCCGGCTGACACAAGCTTTTCAACCTCTTGGCAGGCTGCCTGACTTCTTTCAAGTGCCAAGCTTCTTTTCTTTTGGACCACAGGCTTGACCTCTGGTGGTATTCTCAACTCATGCTCGGCAATATCCCGGGGGATCCCGGTCATATCTTCAGGACACCAAGCGAATACATCACTTTAGTGCGTTAGCAATTTTTCAAGGTATGAAAGGGTCTCTTGAGAAAGGTCAGGGTTGACCCTTATCCTTTGTTCCGGGTATTTATGGTTTATGACCAACCTTTGCCTGTCTTCTTCACTATTTGAACTTTCACCTTCAACCATGTAGGCCTCCTGAGAGGGTTGAAGGGTTGCTATGCCCCTTTCGGTGGGGAATTTGACTGTGCCATGGCCAACAGACACGGCCATGTAAAATGCACACTGTCCTGGTCTTCCGATGATCACATCATAGCTTGAGGGTATGTTGATAACCACAAAGGTGAGTGGTTGGGTTCTTTCTTTTGAACCTTCACTAAAACGAACATTAAGTGTTAGTTGCCCTAAAGGCTTGAGGGGTATGTCAGCGATACCTTTTATAGAGGTTCCAGAAGGTTGGAGCCTTGAACGTTCTTCATTGCTCAATTGGTTGAAGAATTTTTCGAACATGATTTCGGTGGCTGCACCCGTGTCTATGTATGCCTTGCATGTTTGCAACGTTCCCACGGTAGCCTCTACCACGAGAGGGCTAGAGAGAGGGTCATTCTCCGTAGGGGGGAAACAGACACATTGAAGCTCCCAAGCTTCCAACCTTTGTCTTTTGTGAGGAACCTTTCCGTCGAAATCTACCATATTGACTTCCTTACCCTTTCCTTCAGCCATTTTGTCCCGGACTCCCTTTACCAAATGAGCGAGTTCTCCGAATTTAACAGCCTCTTCTATTCTTTTCTTGAGTTGGAAGCAATCATTGGTGTGGTGACCCTTTTCTTCATGAAACTCGCAGTATTGGGTGGAGTTCTCATTTTTCCTGCTTTTGGGGAGAGGTCTAGGAGGCCGAAAGTTTTGTTTAACTTCTTCTGTTGCAAGGATTTCTTGAGGGGTCTTTGTGAGGGGCGTGAAGCTTATGCCTTTCTCCCTGCTCGAAAGGTTCCGACCTTCAGACCTTCGAGGATCTGAACCCTTTGGCCGCCTGTCATAGGGGTTGAAGTTCCCTCTTTTTCTGGCTGGACTGTTGCTTCTCCAGCCGGACCCTCTTTTTCTTTGTTCCTTAATGTCTACTGCCTCCTCTCCCCGGATGTGGGCTTCGGCCCTTTCAAGAGCTTCTTCTAAGGTCTTGGGTAGAGATTTGTTGAAATCCCTTGTAAGGTACTTAGAGGTGATGGCATTCATGAAACCAGCCACCCTCATTTTCTCGTCGACCCCTACATAAGTCAGACCTTCCTTCTTGTATCGTTCAATGAAAGCACGGAGACTTTCATCATCACGTTGCTTTATCTGAAAGATCACTGTTGCGTCTTTGACATATCGTCTTTGTTGAGAGAAATTGGCCAGGAAACCCTTGCTGAGATCGTCAAAGCTTCAAACGCTTTGAGCAGGTAAATCGTTGAACCAGATCCTGGCGGATCCAACAAGAGTTTGCATGAACATTAGGCAACACTCAGCGTTGGACCATTTCTCTATCCGAGCTGCACCGGTGAAGATCTGAAGATGGTCCTCAGGATCTTCAGTCCCATCATATGTCCTGATGTGTGCCGGCATTTTGATCTTTGACTGGAAATCATAATCGGCTATCTGTCTTGAAAAGCATGAAAGGTTACTTGGCTTGTATGGTTTAGCCAAGTCTTCTTCAGTCCTTGCATCCACAGTACTGCTATTGCCGTTGTTTCCCTGAGTGGCAAGCACTTGATTGATGAAGTGTTGCCATGGGAAATTGGCCATCATCTGGGTCATCATGTTGGGCATAGGGTTGACGCCTTGAAGGGTTCCTGGGCCAGTGGAGCAGTTTATCCCGAGGGGAGCACTCATAACAGCACTTCGTGCTAAAGGGAGCACGGACAGAGCTTGCTCCCATGTAGTTGTAGTAGATGCTGGATAGCTTGTCACCGGGGATTGTAGGAGCTGGTCAAGAGTTAGCTCATGCCCCAGAGGAGCACCACTAGTAATTGGTTGGGAAGAGAAGATAGGATGCACCGTAGGATTTGTCATAGTGGACAGATAAGGGTGAGGGTTTGAAAGGTTACTGGGACCAGCCTCACTTCTTGTTGCAAAAAGAGGAGGAGGTGGTCCAGGAGACAATGTTGGCTCAGGTTCGTCATAGTCTAAACGAATCCTCACTCCCTTTTCTCTTTCTTTACTCACGTGCTGGTTGAGAAGAGTCCTTAGCACAAGGAAATTGTTTGCAACCCCTTCAGGGGTGAGTTCAACACATGATGGGGCATCAGAGATACCGATATTAGGAGATGGAACTCCGGATCGGGACGGAGTTGGTGTGTTGAAGTTGAGGAACTCGGGTGTGCTCCCCGGAGTTGAGAAAGAAGTTGGTATAGCCACGTGAGCTTGGCTACTACCCGGAGTAGAAGTGTTTGGAATCTGATTCACTTCTTCCGGTGATCCGCTTTCAGACATGGTGATTTTAAGTGAATAGAGCTACACTACTAGGTCTTTTTGAGAAGAAATAGCGGCGTGGCCCCACGGTGGGCGCCAACTTGTTGATACAACAAATACAAGACCAACGGTGGTAGCTGGACTGGCTAGGCAGAATGGTTGAAGGGTTCAACCTTGCCTAACGCAGGTCGTGGGGTCCCCCCATGTTTGCGAGACGTGGAAGGAGGTTTACTAGTTTATTGTTATTCTTTGCTATGGATCCTCCTCTGAATTGTGCTCAGATTCGGAAGTGGAAGCAAAGGGAATGTGTGTGTTGGATGTGAAAGGGAATGACTTGTGCGAGACAAGCATTCGATGTGAATGACCAGAGATTGGGGAATCAGAGCTGGTCCGGATGTCCTCTCTGAAGTAAATGAAGTGTCATTTTATAAGAGAAGGTATCTCCCGAAGTGGAATGGATTAGACTAGCAACCTCGCTTGCAGTGGAGGGTTTCCCCTTTTGGGGGTTGAAGGCTTTTGTCCCCCGGGTAATAGCATGCATTGTGCAGACCTGCATTGCCTTTGCGGCTGTGGGTTGGTGAAGTGATCTCCAGATGTGACTAGCTACTGTTTCCGTGTTGCTTTTTCCTTTCTTACAGCTTTTTAAGCCTTGAACCATTTAACCATTTAAGCATTTACGTAATTAGCCATTTTATTCAATCTTGGGCTACCCCCGTCATCATCATCTAATGTGCAGCTCCTTATTCGTATGATAACTTGTAGATGTCATATGACAGCTTCTCCAAGCATAAGAATTAGAAAGCTCTCTCCATGGCTAGAAGACCGACGGACAGGGATGGTCGGGGTTAGGCAGATAGACAGACGGGCGACGGGGAACAGATCGCGAATATACAATCCGACACAAGGGAGTACAGTGGAAGCAGAGGACTAACGAAGTTCTATGTGGCCAGACACCTGGAGAGAAGCAGTTCTAAGGATGTGTCAGAAGTTTTAAGTAAATTTGGGGAAATAGCAGGGGTTTACATAGCAAGGAAAAGAGATAAATAGGGGAATCGTTTCGGATTCGTTAGCTTCAATAGGGTGAAGGATCCGAGGGAGCTGGAGAATAAGATGCAGAAAGTTTCGATGGGGAATTATAGATTATTCATCAATATCGCTAGATTTACGTCGGAGAATAAAGATAAGAAGGGTAACCGGGAGAAGGTGGAGAACAGGGGAACGGGGAAGCCAACGTACCAGATTAACATCGAGAATCCGGGCAGGAGGTATAATGCTTTTGTTTCAAGTACTAATACTTACGCAGGAATCGTGTCCGGCATTCATCAAAAGACCTCTACTCAGAAAGAAGTGGTAGTGTTGAAGTATGCTAGAGCTTTCAAAGAACTTCACGAGAAAGCCGTTATCGGTAGGTTGAAGGACTTATGGTCGCTGAGGAAGCTGAACGTTTTTTTTAAGGAAGCAAAGTATGGAGACTCGATAATTAAGTATCTCGGAGGTATGAATGTGCTTGTAACATTTAAAACATCGTTCGAAGCAGATAGTTTTAGGGCCGAGGCACCGGAATTCGGGTGGTTCGATAGTGTGGAAACTTGGAAGGGTCAGACCGTAGCTTATGAGAGATTGGCATGGTTGTTTATACATGGGGTACCTTTACATCTTTCCAGGAATGAGGTTTTCGACTCGATCGGGAGAAGTTTCGCTAAAGTACTTCATGCTTCTGAACGTCAACTAGAGGATAATAATCTGATGGTGGATTGCATCTGTGTGTTGACGGATTTGGCCAGAAGAATCGAAGAGGAATTAACACTTAATGAAGAAGGTAAACGCTATAAGATTTGGGTGGAAGAAGAGAGGGGCGAGTAGGTTCCCGACTGCATGGAGGAGCAAAGTCCCCGGTCAGAAGACGGTGAGGAGTGGGATCAATCAACGGAGACGACGACTGCTTGGAGAAGCAAAGTACAGATCGATACGGCAGAAACTAAAATGAAAGGTAACAAGTGTAACAGTGATTTTTCAGGTTCGCCAGAGACTGCGCCGGTCCCGAGGAGCGTCAGGGGTTCAGGAAAGGAAGATAAAACAACTTTCGGTATGCCGGATTTGGAGGGATCGCTGGAGTCGGAGTTGGCACCGAACAAAAGCAGATCATCAGAAAATTCAATAGACGACATGAATGTGGTAGATGGAGAGACCATCGAAAATGAGCGATCAGAAATAAATGGTAAGGTAATAAGAATTCAATGTCGACCAGAATTAATTTTAGGGAGAAAACCAATAAAAGTTGTGATTCTAAGGAGGGGATGGGATTGGATGAGTGGGAGGCGGCGACATACATGTTCCCTAGGCTTAATACTGATATTTTCTATAAGGAGGATAATATTAAAAAGTGAGAGCTCGAAAATAGGGTCGAGAACTTATTCAATAGTCCAAACAATTTGGGCTTTAATGTGGACCTAAATACTAGTTAACATAAGAAAGGAATTTTTTTTTTTTGAGAAAGCCTAGAAACAACACAACTATTGTGGAGGAAACAAGTGGGTTTGTAAGGCCCAAAAAAAGGATGAGGCAAAATGATCCTTTCGATTAAAATAAAATTATTGGAATTCAGGAGGATAACGATACAGACGAGGAACAGGAAGACATAACTAGGAAGAGTTTAAGGAACGAAGGATTGGGTGAGAATATCTAGAAAGGGGCAAATGGTTTTCGAGAAGAGATATTGGAGGGGGAGAGTAACGAAAAAATGGTAGAAGCAGATAATTTGCAACCGAACGAGGAGAATGACATATGAAACCTAGAGACACATCTGACGGCCGCGCTAGGAAGAGTGGTGGGAGCCGATCTTCAACATCATGAGCATATGCTCAGAGAGGCGATAAGGGAAGAAGGAATCCAAAAAGTTTTCAGATGAATTTTCTTTCTTTGAATATTGAGGGTTAGGAGAGGGGGTATAAATAATGCGGGTTAGGTTAAAGACCTAAAAAAAGAGAATGGGATTGATTTTATTGCTTTTCAAGAAATACAGTTTAATGACATTTCAGGTATCGAGTTCGAGAAATTCTGGGGAGCAGGAAAATTTGAGATGGACCATGTGCCAGCGACTGGGAGATCTAGAGGTGTGCTTAGCTTATGGGATCCTAATATTTTCAAGGTACACGATTCCATCAAACACCCTAATTTTCTTTTAACCATGGGGGTTTTAAAAGGGAGCAATAAAGCGATTAATGTTAATAACATTTACGCCCCCAAAAAGTTTCTCAAAAGAAATCTTTGTAGAAGGTCATAGGTGGTTTGCTGGGTAATTATCCGGGATGGTGGGTGATTTTGGGGGACTTCAACGCGGTCTGATTCTTGGAAGAAAGGAAGAATTCTAAGTTTAACAAAACTTGTGCTTCCAATTTTAATAAGTTTGTTATTGACTATGGGTTGAGATAATTCAAGATGAAAGGAAGGAAATTCATGTACCATAATGATAATGTCAACAGATAAAGCAAGATAGATAGGGTTTTGGTATGCCAGATATTTTTTTCTGATTGGCCGGTGGCATTCTTGAGGGCACTCCTAGGTTATATTCGGATCATTGCCCTCTCATTCTGTCTTGTTCAAACAAAAATTTTGGGCCCAAACCGTTTAGATTTTGTAACTCTTGGTTGGATAGAAAAGATTTTGATGAGTTGGTTAAGAAAGTGATTGAAAATTTTACCGGAGTCGAAGAATCTGATGTGTGGTTAATGGCAAAATTTAAAAGGATTAGAGAAAATATTAAAAAATAGAAAAAAGAGGTTATATCCAAGGAAGGGGAAAAAGAGAGGGTCCTAAAAGAAGAGCTTGATAAAATAGATGAGTGGTCGGAAGTTAAGGAATTATCTGAAGAGGAGGAATGGATAAAAGTGGAATGTATTATAGATTTTAAGGAGCTGGAAGATTTCAAAATCAAAGACCTCAAATAAAGGGCCAGATTTAAATGGAATGTATATGGAGATGAAAATTCTGCCTTTTATCATGGGTACATCAACAGTAGACGGGCTTCTAACAATATCCCAGGCCTTTTGATAGATGGTGTTTGGATGACCAAACCACCCTTAGTCAAAAAAGAGATGATGGGCTTTTTCAAATCAACGTTCAAGGAAAAACACAAAAACAGGCCAAATCTTATTTATCATAATATCAAGAGACTCTCGGAAGATGACACAATGTTTTTAACTGCTCCTTTTTCAAACGAGGAGATTAAAAAAGTAGTGTTTTAGTGCGGTGCCGACAAAGCTCCGGGTCCTGACTACTTTAATTTCAATTTCATAAAAAGGTACTGTAATTTATTTGAGATTGATTTTTATAATTTGTTGGCTGACTTTTATAGAAAACAAATTATCGAGAAAGGTTGCAGTTCTTCATTCATAACTCTAATTCGAAAGAACAAGGATCAGGTGGGGATGAGAGACTACCGTCCGATCAATCTTCTTGGGGTGATTAGTAAAACTATTTCTATGGTTCTTGCTAACCGTCTCAAAAAGGTTATAGGTTGTATCATTCCGGAAAATCAAACGACGTTTCTTTAAGACAGGTACATTCTTGACAGTCCGTTAACGGTAAATGAGCTTATATCTTGGATTAAAAAAGTTAAAAAAGGCTTTCCTTCTTAAAATCGATTTTGAAAAGGCTTATAACAACGTGAGTTGCGGTTTTCTACTGGATATCATGGGTCAGATGGGTTTTCCTATCCTTTAGCGTCAATGGGTGGGCGGGGTTTTAGCTTCGGCTAGGTCCGCGGTTTTAGTGAATGGTTCCCCTACTTTTGAGTTCAGTGGCTCCAAAGGGATAAGACAGGGTGATCCGTTATCCCCTTTTCTGTTTCTTTTGGTTATGGGAACCCTGTCTAGCATTTTCTACAAAGCATGGCTTGAAGTAAAAGGTATTCAAACTCCCAATAACGGTCCGATTATCTCACATCTTTTTTATGCGGACGATGCTCTTATATTGGGGGAGTGGGATAGGGGTAACGTGACGAACGTGGCTAGATGTCTCAGGATTTTTTATTTGTGTTCGGGCCTTAAAATTAACCTTAATAAATCGAACCTATATGGGTTGAGGGTGGAAAATGGTGATATTAAGGATATGGCTAATGTGATTGGGTGCAATACGGATAACATACCGCTTCCCTACTTGGATATCACAGTGGGAGCCAACTTGAATAGAATCAGTAATTGGGGCCTAATTGTTGAAATTTTCGAGAAGAGGTTATCGGTTTGGAAAGCAAAAATGATGTCCATAGGGGGGAGACTTACTTTGATCAACTCTGTTCTAGAGAGTCTCCCTATCTATTACTTTTCATTATATAAAGCTCTGGTTGGTATAATTAAGATTCTTGAAACTAAGATGAGAAAGTTTCTTTAGGCGGGATCTAATGATAATATCAACATGAATTGGGTGGCTTGGGATTGGGTTACTTGGCCCAAGAAAAAAAGGGGTCAGGTATTAACAAACTCAAAGAAGTCAACGAGCCACTCCTTTATAAGTCGGGCTGGAGATACAGGGTCGAAATTCGAAATTTATGGAGGAGAGTTGTGGAAGCTTGTCATAGTAATAAAAATCAAAGAAGCTTCATTCCTTTAAATGCTAAGTACGTGGGATGTTGGAATAACATTGTGAAATTGATCTCCAAAGTGAAATTAAACGGGAATGGAATAAATCTGGTTATTATGGGTAATGTGGGGAAGTAATCGGATGTGATCCTTGCTACGAAGACCTCTGTTATCTCTTTCAAATCAACATCGTTTTTGGATAGTGATGAAACAATGGTTAACCGGGTAGGGTTAACTCACTGGTCTCGTCAAGTAGGGTTAATCCCTTCTTTCCGAGGATCGATGGCTGGATCGTCCGCTGGTTAGTTTCTTGCACAAGGAAACAAGCTGTGACTCGTAACAAGGAGGATGGGGTGGGGGGGTGCTCCTTGTTACCACTCTCCGGCGTGAGAATCAGTAATTTGCTTGGGAAGCAAAGTATGATAGTAGTAGTAGTGAGAAAGTTGAGAAGAGATACCTCAAACCTGGTTTGGGATGGGTATTTATAGCCGAGGAGTGAAGGAGGGTAGTTGAGTAGCTAGCCTGACATCGCACAACCTCTGTATGTGTGTCAGGCCTGTCGATTACGGTGGTGATGCAACGTCCTACTGTGGTGTCAGGCTGTTGCATACATGTGGGCTGACAACTGACTGTTCTCAGTGCCACTTGCACTGTGGTGTCAGACCCACTTGCCTTGTGGGCAGGATGCGGTGCCGGGCCGCCTCGCTAATTGCGGTAACTGATGTTGTTCCCGCGTTCTTGTTCTGGCCAAGATGGATGTGGGATGCGGTGCCGTGCCGCATCGCCGCTTGGTGACTGTTACTGTTGTCCAGATCCCTTGCCGTGACGAAAATGTTCATAGGATGCGGTGCTAGGCCGCATCGCTATGCGTAACATTTGTTCTCGTACTTAAGGTAAGTCTTCTCATCAATGGACAGATTGGTTTCAACCGCTGTGTTCTCGCGTGCCCGCACGGACACATATAAGTTCTTACTGGTGGGGGTTTTTTATAAGTGCTAACAGTTGGTTCGAAACGCCAACAGGTGGCTGATGACAACAGAGAAAGGTACACCATATGACCGAGTCAAATCCTTGGTTGAGAATTCCGCATCAGACGGAACTTGTCCACCGGTACGGAAGAGACGTCACCGGACCCGCAGCTCGAATTACTGAAAGTAGGAGCCATCTGCATGGCCTATATTCTACCTTCTAGACACCATAGTCCAGTATCCCTCCCACATGCAACTTGGATAAGGAAGGAACACTAGACTGGGGGAACTTGAAGGGGTATGGTCCCAGATCTCGTGTCAACATGACCGCGAGTGACCATTACCCTTATCAAAAACCCCCACCAGCAAGAACTTATCTGTGTCCGTGCGGGCACGCGAGAACACAGCGGTTGAAACCAATCTGTCCATTGATGAGAAGACTTACCTTAAGTACGAGAACAAATGTTACGCATAGCGATGCGGCCTAGCACCGCATCCTATGAACATTTTCGTCACGACAAGGGATCTGGACAACAGTAACAGTCACCAAGCGGCGATGCGGCACGACACCGCATCCCGCATCCATCTTGGCCAGAACAAGAACGCGGGAACAACATCAGTTACCGCAAGCAGCGAGGCGGCCCCGGCACCGCATCCTTCCCACAAGGCAAGTGGGTCTGACACCACAATGCAAGTGGCACTGAGAACAGTCAGTTGTCAGCCCACATGTATGCAATTGCCTGACACCACAGTAGGACGTAGCATCACCACCGTAATCGACAGGCCTGGCACACCTAGAGAAGCTGTGCGATGTCAGGCTAGCTACTCAACTACCCTCCTTCACTCCTCGGCTATAAATACCCATCCCAAACCAGGTTTGAGGTATCTCTTCTCAACTCTCTCACTACTACTATCATACTTTGCTTCCCAAGCAAATTACTGATTCTCACGCCGGAGAGTGGTAACAAGGAGCACCCCCCACCCCATCCTCCTTGTTACGAGTCACGGCTTGTTTCCTTGTGCAGGAAACCAACCAGCGGATGATCCAGCCATCGATCCTCGGAAAGAAGGGATTAACCCTACTTGACGAGACCAGTGAGTTAACCCTACCCGGTTAACCATTGTTTCATCAGATAGATACCTGGATGGGTGATCTTCCGTTCGTAGAAAGATGGCCACATTTGTTTGTTTTGTAATCATTTAAATCTTGCAGGGTTTCAAAGAGAATTGATTCGGGACAAGGTATTGGAGTCTATGCTTGGAATCAGATTAGAAAACCAGAGTCTGATACGGAACTTAAGGAATGGCAGGAATGTAAAGAAGCTATCAACATGGTTAGATTGTCAAACGATAGGCACTCATGGATTTGGAACATCGAAAGACAGGATGGCTTCTCGGTGAATTCAGTAAAAAAGAAATTAATTTCTGATAGGGGAAGCAGCCACCTCCCAAATTTCAAGTGGTGCAAATGGGCTCCAATTAAATGTAATATTAAGGCTTGGAGAGGTAATTTGGATAGGCTTGCAACCAGAGTCAACTTGTGAAGAAGGAACGTGGAGATTTCATCGGTTATGTGCCCTTTATGCGACGAGTATGAGGAATCTTTGGATCATTTGTTCACAGCTTGTTCGGTAGCTATAAGAGTGTGGACGACAATCTTTGGATTTTTTTAATTCAAAGATTTATTGGATGCTCAAAACTCTTTGGGGGGGGGGGGGGGGGAGGTGAAAAAGATTATCAGTGGGATGGTTATTATCTCGTGTTGGTGTATCTGGAAAAGCAGAAACAAGTTGGTGTTCAAGCAAATCAGGAGAAGCACGCAGGATTTGTTAATATAGATTAAATCGAGAGGTTTTGAGTGGTTAAAATATAGATATTCATTTAAATATATAAGATGGAAGGAGTGGTGTAAATATCCCTTGTATATGTTGTAATTTGGTCTTTTGCCCGTTTGGGTTGGGGGTGTTTGTTTGTTGGCCATTTGCCCGTTTGGGACGAAGGTTGTTTTAATGAAGTTGAATTTTAAAAAAAAAAATGACACCTTGATTTGGACTAAAACACAACTTCAACGATGGGACCATTTTCACTCTATTAATTACTGTCAACTTTAACCGCTTTATTCATGCAATCTTCAAAGGAGAATATTAAAACAACTAAATTGATTCAAGTTAAATTAATGAGTTAATTAATTAATTAATTTGTATGATTACATTTAACCGTTTAAATCAATTTAAGTTTCGAGGCTAGTTATGACATTCAATTCTCATTTATGACTATCTCTATAATACACGTCAATTCTCTATCACTTTTAGTCTTTCCAATACACAAATAAATGAGTTCATAAACAACCATAACCACTTAGCCTTCCTTTCGACTTTAGATTAATAAAAAAGGGTTCGCTGTTGACAAAGGTGGGCCTTCTTTCTCGGATAATTGGGTCAATCTGGTGGCCCATGTTTCACCAAGGCCCAAAAAACGTAAAAGAAGAGAGGATATGTTTAATCTGGAAGAACAATTGGAGGGTTCGCTTGAAGGAATCACTTCTAACACAGAGTTTAATGGGGGATCTAATAACTTACCTTTCAATCTAAACAGTTCGCCGGTAACTTCTTGTCATGAGGAGGTGGATAAATCGCTCTATTCTGGTATGGATAGATCGGCTGAGGGGGAAGACGCAGTTATTCAGGATTCAATTCAGGCTCCATTCGAGAAGGAGGCTCAAGAGACCATTAATTTTGGCAAGGTTGTGGGTGTTAACCTGGAAGGGATGGCTGAAAAGGTCGTCGAAGTCATCAGAACCGAAGGTATTAATGTCGTTCCAAGATGAATGTTCTTTCTGTTAATATTAGAGGATTTGGAGTCGATAGGAAGGCTAAGTGGATTAGGGATCTCAGGAAAGCCGAGAAGGTTCAATTACTTATGGTTCAGGAATCGGGGAGGTCGGATATCTCTGATTCGGATGTCTCTTCGTTCTGGGGAAACTCTAATTAGGATAAGGAGGTGGTGGATCCGGTGGGTAGGTCCGGGGGTTTAATCAGTATATGGGAAAGGGAGTTTTTTCTTTGTGTTCGTCGGTTAAAGATCCGAATTTCCTTTTGATCTCGGGTTATATAAATTCAAACCGTTGTGTGCTAGAGAGTTTAATGAGTTTATCTTCGAAGCCGAGTTGTGTGAACATGAAGTGAAGGGTTCTAGATTTACTTTCATGGTTGAAGGGAGGAACGGAAAAAAATTCAGTAAAATCGATCGGATTCTGGTTTCTAAACCTTTTCAAAACAGGTGGCCTGACGCGTGTGTTAGAGTTCTTCCTCGTGGTTTCTCGGATCATAATCCCCTTTTAATTTCAGTGAATAACTTGAATTTTGGACCTAAGCCATTCAGGTTCTTTAGTTCTTGGTTAGACAGGCCTGAGTTTGGTAATGTGGTGGAAGACGCTCTTGTTGACTTTCGGTTCTCGGGTCCTCCTGACCAGAAATTGCTTAATAAATTCAAGATTTTAAGGAACAAAATTAGAAGCTGGAGAGATGAAATGAAGTTTAAAGAACGTGAAGAAGAGGTTAAAGCTAAAGAAGAAATCGAACTAGATTCTATTATGGAAGATAGGGATTTATCGGTTGAAGAAGAGTGGGTTAGGCTGGAATGCAAAAGGAAAATTCAATTTTTGGAGGATTTGAAAGCTAAGGATGTCAAACAAAGAGCCAGGAGCCGTTGGGCTATGGAAGGGGATGACAACACAACCTTTTTTCACGGTCTCGTCAATAAAAGGAAAGTTTCCAATAATATTCCTGGTCTTATGTTAAATGGAGTTTGGGTGTCTAAACCTTCGAGAGTGAAAAAAGTTGTCCATGATTTTTTTAAGGCAAAGTATAAAGAGGATATGTCGGATCGCCCGCATCTTGAGTGTTCCTTTTCTAAAAAGCTCTCAGAATGCGAGGCCAATTCTCCCGTTGAAAATTTTTCTAAAGAAGAAATAAAATCGGCAGTTTTCGAATGTGGGAGCGAGAAGTCGCCGGGACCGTACGGTTTCAATATGAAGTTCATGAAAAGATTTTGGATTTTGTTCGAAGACGACTTTATGGAGATCTTCGATTCGTTTTTTGAGGTAGGATACTTTTCAAGGGGGTGTTCATCCTCTTTCATTACGCTGATTCCCAAAACGAAAGATCCCGAGGATTTAGGCGATTATCGACCTATCACCCTTATTGGTATTATAAACAAAGTGGTTTCCAAAGTCATAGCCAATAGGCTGAAAAAAGTTATCGGTTCTGTCATATCAGATACCCAAACGGCTTTTTTAAAAGAGAGGTTGATCCTCGATGGTCCGTTGATCCTTAATGAGGTCGCGGCGTGGGTGAAAAAGGTTAGAAAAAAGGCTTTCTTTTTTAAAATAGATTTTGCTAAGGCATATGATAATGTCAATTAGGAGTTCGTTATTTCGGTTATGTCTCAACTGGGTTTTCCTCCTCGTTGGTGTCGTTGGATTTTTGGCATTTTGGCATCCGCGCGTTCAGCGGTCCTCGTAAACGGATCTCCAACATTTGAATTCAATTGCTCTAAGGGTATGAAGCAAGGCGATCCTATTTGCCCTTTTTTATTTCTATTAGTTACGGAGGCTTTCTCAAGTATGATTCGCAAGTCGGTTTCGGCGGGAGCTTTGAAAGGGATCATTCTTCCAAATAACGGTCTGGTTCTCTCACATCTTATGTATGCTGACGACTGTGTTTTTGTTGGTGAATGGTCGGAATTGAATCTCAAGTCGGTCTTAAAGCTTCTAAGGTGTTTCTATCTTTGTGCTGGTCTTAAGATTAATATCAATAAATCTCAATTATTCGGAGTCGGGGTTGAATACTCAGAAGTTAAAAGGGTGGCTGATTATTTTAATTGTAAAGCCGGAGTGTTTCCCTTCATACATCTTGGGATCTTAGTCGGAGCTAAAATACACAAAATCGACAGTTGGAAATCGGTATTCGACGTATTTGAATCCAGACTCGCTATGTGTAAGGCCAAGGTTTTATCCATCGGAGGTAGACTGACTCTGATTAAATCAGTTCTGGAGTCTATCCCGAACTACTTTCGTTTGCTATTCAAAGCTCATTCGGGCGTGATTAAAGGATTGGAAAAGATTATTAAGAGGTTTCTTTGGGGCGGAAGTAATGTCTCTTTCAAAATCCCGTGGGTGGCTTGGGATCGGCTCACTATTCCGGTTGACATGGGAGGAATCGGCTTATCTAAGCTTGCTGACGTGAATATCGCTTTATTATCCAAATGGTTCTGGCGTTATAAAACGGACGACAACGGGCTTTGGAAGAAGGTTATCGAAGCTATTCATTGTGGCAGGAACAGTTGGCGTCCTATTCCGGTCAACAATAGTGTTAAAGGAATTTGGAAAAACATCATCTTCGCGGTAGAAAAATCGAAGGTCGGGTCTACGTTTTTAACGCAGAATTTCATCAGAAAGATCGGTAATGGGTTGTCGATTCGTTTCTGGTTGGATCTTTGGACCGGTAACAGCCCCCTTAAGGACCAGTTTCCAGCTTTATTCCGCTTAGAAACAGACAAGAAGTGTCGGGTGTCCGACAGATTTAACCCGCGTTCTTTCTCTTTTTCCGGGGGTTGGTCTTGGTCGAGATTTCCTTCTTCCGAGGCTGAAATCAATGATCTCAGTGCTTTGGAATCTTCTCTTTTTGGCATATCTTTAAGCGATGACACGGATGGTTGGGAATGGGCCGGAGGTAAGTCCAAAGATTTCTCGGTGAAAGAGGTTAAATCCTTTTTAAGAAGCGGAATAGATTGTAGCAGGAATTTTGTCTTCGAGTGGTCCAAATGGGTCCCTAAGAAATGCAACATCCTAGTTTGGAGGGCTGAAATGGGGAGGATAGCCACGACTGACGCTCTCATAAAACGTAATTGTTTCGTTGGCGATCCTTTTTGTTCCTTATGTGAAGATCTTGAGGAATCAGTGGCCCACCTGTTTTGTTCTTGTTATGTGGCTTCAAATGTTTGGCAATTCATAAGTCAGTGGTGTAAGATCGGTCCTATTTTTGCTTTCTCTATAGAAGATCTGACTTCGATTCACGTATATGCTGGGCTAGAAAAGACGGCTAGAGAAGCGCTAAAAGGTATCATTATAGTCGGGTGTTGGTGTATTTGGTCGGCGAGGAACGAAAAAAGGTTCAACAACAATAGAAAAAGTATTGTGGATATTTTTTAGGAGATAAAAGTGTTAGGTTATCATTGGTACCGTAATAGATCTAGTAATAGAGGTATTCTATGGAGTGATTGGTGCTCGTTTAATCTGATGTAATTGGTGTTTGTTTTTCGGTTGCCCTCGGTTTTGTGGGTTTGCCTGTGAATAATAGTTAACTTTCAAAAAAAAATAAACAACCATAACCATTTATCTATTCTAAAATCGTTTTTGTAAATTTTAGCTCAGTTTCTTTTTAAATCATCAATATTAAATATGAGCCAATTTTGAATAGAATTCAATCAAAAATAATTCAAAAGCCATTCAAAAGTGTAAGGAATATTTATATAAAGCATGTATACTTTAAAACATATTAAATATCCTCACACTTAACCTTTTTCGTCCCTAAAAAAGACTGCAATGGAATCATAATTAGGATAGATTGTTTAAAAAATTGCGGTTACTTAAATTAAAAAGATATAAGCACATATAACCACGATTACCGGTATTGTTATCCACTTAAACTCAACCGCCAACTTATCAAGCCCTTTTCATGCTAGCATTATGTTCATGTTAACAATCTATTTAAGGGTCTCACACTCAAGGTCCACAAATCCACCTAATCTCATATCAAGCTTATAAGGAAAAGATTTAAAATCCGCCACTTTATAAAAATAACCCTTATGTATTTAAAATTAAATTTTATTGGAATGATGGATGATGATGAGATTTAGCAATTTTTTCCATGATTAACTCAGAAGACATTATCACCAAGTCGTTATCCTAGTGGGAATACCATGAGCCTCACATTTTATTTATTTTCACTTCCACCTAGAGGGTATACCCCACCCGAGTAACCATCGCAGTGGTTCATGCCGTAGGCTTCAGTCATCTTTTTTTTTAAATAGCTCATACAAGTGGATGATGGATTTTTTAGGGGCCATTAGATCTGAATTTAGTCCCCTTAAAAGGAGAAAGTGTGCCAATTAATTTAAAAATACTTATAGGTTATTTATTTATAATGGTTCCTTTTATAATATCAATAGTTTCGGCTTTTCTATATCCCTTTAGATGAGAACCCACAAGATATCATGATTTTTAATTAGGTATATTAGAAGCAATCTAGAGAACTCTCTAAGTCGGCTGGACCTACCAGTACATCCTAGAAAATACGTCTTCTATCTATTTTTATCTCATATATATTGTTTTTGTCAAAAATCACACAAGGATAATGTAACCAAATCTGATTTTTGTGAGGTTAGATGCTTGGTTAATTGAACAATTGTGCAAAGAACAAATGAATGATCAACACAAGGATTTATATGAAGAAAAAGCCCTTGATCAATGAATGATCTCCGGCATAAAAAACCTTGGGTGATGGAAACTACTAATCACCAACTATTTTAAACAAAGAAAGTTTACAACTTGGGATGATATCAAGCTTGGTACAAAGATTGCTAAAGTGTAAAAGTGTGTAATCGCCAATAAGTTGCAGAGAGTTCAAGTGTTGTGTACGAGTGTTGCTAATAATGCTAAATCAAGCTTGTATCCCCTTTAAAATTAGAAACTACCTAGACTAACTAACTATCCGCAAATGGTGCAAGCTCCCCATGATCACCATAACGGTCATAGAGTCCTTGCACGTGCAGAATTATCAAGCATATTCCCCTAGAATCTCGGTTGGACCAAGTCTTATTCGAATACACCTGCAAAACAAGTTCAAAAATGATAGAAGCAATTGTTAGTTTTAGGATAATAATGAGGATCCTGGATCCTTATCCTTGCAGCTTCTTCTGAGGATCCTTAATTCAAACTAAATTGAGGATCCGTGATCCAGGTCACACTTGAGGATCCATGATCCATACGCTATGAAATTCTATCCCTAACAATTTCCCCCAAACATGATTAGTTAATATCCAATTAGATAGTCATGTTTGAACGATTTTCGAACTAGCCGTTGCTTATGGATATAGCCGTTACAATGCTAATGCCATCGTCAGTCATCACCTGCAACCACAATCATTATAAATAGGTTAGAGATAAGGATCAAATCCTGCATTTATATTCGAGACCCTCTTCTTTAAATCCACATCCGAAGATCCCAGCAGGTAACTCCTTCTCTCTTTTCACTAATCTTCTTTTCCCCGATCCTCTGTTCTTCAAAAATTCATGGCGAAGATGAGCACTCGTTCTTCCCCTGCCAAGAATCCTGATCACAATAGTTCACAGAAGAGTCAGGGTTTAACCAAAAACCCTTCAATGGAGCTTTGCCGATTCACTGATCCTGAAGTTGATCATATATGATCCTGCTTCCCTGATGGCACCATCTTTAGACCCTTTGATTCTTCAACCAAGAGTGATTGTGTGTCAGACACATGGATCACTTTCCCTGCTGCTCCCTTCCAAATAGGGTTCACTTATCCCTTCCCTGTTCTTACACAGGGATTCTTCACACTTACCGGCCTTTGCTACATCCAAGCGATGCCGATGGTGTGGAGGGTCCTGTACACACTAGAGCACATAATAGAACAGGAAGGAATAGACATAGGGATGTCTGAGTTGAGCCAACTCTATAACCTTGTGATTCATGGTTCCTACCAATATCTTTTCAAGTCCAAACCTCAGAAGTCTCACCCAATCTTGAAAACCACCAAGAACGACACTAACTGGAGGAATTAATTCTTCTTAGTGAGGAGGGATTCTATTCCAAATGGGAACCTTCTTCCCAAAAAGTGGAACACAGATGGTAGGATATAGGATCCTTAGAATAGGATAACCGGTAAGAATCTTTCTTTTCTGTTGAGGATAACTAATCCTTTATCTTTGTTTATGCAGCTATAACCTTGTCACACATTCAAGAATCACCTGCCACCCAAGAGAGAATCGAAGCTTTCTGGAAGATTGATCCTACCAACAGAACTTATCCACCCAAGTCAAAGGATCTAGAAGAGATTTCATCCACTTCCTACACCATGTCAAGTAAGCATCCATACATGTGTATATATAAATGTTTGATATAATGAAAATATGAATACTTATCTGTGTGTTATGCTTGTAGGTGCTGCCAAATCCTCAAAATCTGCTTCCAGGTTCAGCCTTAATGATCTTCAAGACATTGCATCTCCAAAGTCCCTCAAGAAGGACCTGGCTGCAAAGCCAGAGTAATCCCGAGCCTAAAGGCATGAGCACCAGGGGCAAGGGAACCAAGAGGAAGAAGCCAGCTGAAACCTCTGAAGGGCTGCCTCTAATGGAACGCCAGCTTCACGATTATGTCTCTGAGGTAAGAATCTTGTATCCTGAAATTTTGCTACTTTTAAGGATTTAGGATCCTGACTGCTATAATCTTCCTTGTTCAGAAATTTGCTGAGGTTCAAATCTTGATGGACCAGAGGCTGGCCGAGGCTGAGGAGAAGAACCTGGACTTCCAGAAGATCGCCCTAGCCAAAGACAAGAAGATCTCCTCCCTGGAAAAGGATATCAACATGCTGCAGAAGGAGCTGCTTCTGGCTGAAATCACAGCCTAGAAAGAGAGGAACGATATCATGGAAGGGGCCAAACTGTCTGCTACTATTTCCATGCTGAAGATCAAGATGTAGATGGCTAAAGAGGCTGCGGATCCTTCTTTTCACAAGGCTGAGTGGGACCTGGTGGCCTGGAAGCAAAGGCTAGTGGAGCTTGGTGATGAAGATGAACCTGAAGAGGTACTAGCTCTTGAAGGTGGAGACAACGAGGTCAAGGATCCTGCAGAGGAAGTAACTGGTGGCAATGGAAAGGGTGGTGAAGAGAAGGTTGATGATGCAGCGAAGGTGTAGGCTGCACAAATGGGCGATGATGGATATTTCTAGACGCGGCCGGAGCCCATTTTTTGTGATTTGGTAGTTTGTTTTGGTGTTTCAAACAATGGTCTGTAATAACATTGAACAATAGTTGTTAGGGTTAAGGATCACTGATCCTTGGACAATAGGGGGTAACAAAGGTGGATGGGTCCTTCTGTTTGTGGAGGATGAAGCCTTTGATGCCCCTCTGTTGGTGCATACGTCTGTCGACTTCGTCTTGTATCGAGTCTTGTATTAGAATCGATAAATCAGGGCACGTAGTACGAGAAAAATGTCAAATATGTGTTGAAGGGGTATTTTGCACGAAATGACAATGTGTCATTTCGCACGAAATCAACTGGGTATTTCGCACGAAATCAACTGGGTATTTCGCACGAAAGAGCCATTTCGTGTGAAGTTGATTTCTCATGAACCATTCGGTGCGAAATAGGCTTGCCTATAAATACTAGGTTGTGCCTTGTCATTTGTAACTTTTCGGTTTCAGTACCGAACTGCTGCCGAAGTATTTACTCGCTGTAAAATGTTGTTATATCAATCAAAAGACAGTTTAAAGTGAATTGCAACCTGAATCAACTTGATATGTTTGTTTCCGCCTCTCGTATTGAGGAAAAACTCTTCTGAACGACTCGTTTGGTCGTGCAAACGATCCTACAATTGGTATCAGAGCTGATAAATACTTTGTAAAAGAGACAGAAATTGAGGATGCTTTACATTGTTAGATACTTTGGAAAAGTTTGAGAAGACTGAAGATTGAAGACTCGACACTGAAGACTTCGTCAACATCCGAGGGGGAGTCTGTTGGTGCATACGTCTGTCGACTTCGTCTTGTATCGAGTCTTGTATTAGAATAGATAGATCAGAGCACGTAGTATTAGAAAAATGTCAAATATGTGTTGAAGGGGTATTTCGCACGAAATGACAATGTTTCATTTCGCACGAAATCAAATGGTGTTTTCGCACGAAATAGTGATTTCGTGTGAAGTTGATTTCGCGTGAATGGTTCCGTGCGAAATAGCCAGCCCTATAAATACTTGAGGTATCTTGTCATTTGTAACTTTCCGGTTTCAGTACCGAACTGCTGCCGAAGTGTCTACTCGCTGTAAAACGTTGTTATATCAATCAAAAGACAGTTTAAAGTGAATTACAAGCTGAATCAACTTGATACGTTTGTTTCCGCCTCTCGTATTGAGGAAAAACTCTTCTGAACGACTCGTTTGGTCGTGCAAACGATCCTACAAGTGGTATCAGAGCTCAGGAGGAAGAGTTCTTACTTATTCAGCTCAAAATTCTGATTTCTACACCTTCTTTTCAAAATTGACCGTGAAAACTTGGTCAAAATGGCTTGATTTTCTCACATTATATGCGAAACTGTGTTTTAACAAAACCTTGAAAGAATTGGACCTAAAATCGGACTAAAACCTGAACAATTTTGACAAAAACAGTTCGAGATGATGACATCAGCAGCATTTCTATACGAAATAGAAGTTTCATTTCGCACGAAATATCATTTTCAGGGTCTTTTCGCACCAAGTTGGTATTTCGTTTGACCATTTCGCACGAAATCACCTATTTTGTTTGAAAGTGTGTTATTTCGCACGAAAACAGTCATTTCGCATCAGATTGGGTATTTCGTTTGAACAGGGTCATTTCGTGTTAAAGTTGATTTCGTTAGAAAGTGTCATTTCGCACCAGAAGTTCTGTAGGTCCCCTTGATTCGTATGGATCTTCACAGAATTGTCAATCTAATCAAGAGTGCGGAATCCTCTTGATCAGAATATCACAGAAATGAGTAGTAACCAGCAATTCACAATCAAACTGGGTTTCTATTGATTATCAATCTCACGAATTACAATCAATCAAAACCCTAACACAAACAATTTCATCCAAGCTGTAATGCTATCACGAAATTACTCTCTCACACTGTTTTGGCTGATTAACCTAAACCCTAAAGCCTAACCTTGTTTATATAACACAAGGTTTGCTACTTGGGCTTAGTTAAACCTCATGGACTACGAATTGTGTAAGCCCAATTCTCCCCCCATCACCCAATCTGGTGGGTTTGGTTAGCCCAAACATTACAACTAACTATCACAAAGCTAAACCCGCTAATCGTTTAACGTTTAACTAATTACAAGATATCCAAAGACCAAATCTAAGTTGTTGTCACAGAATATGCACCAACAAACTCCCCCTTGACAATAGCTTCATAAAAGAACTTTGTCTTCAGTCATCTTGCAATCTTCATGTAATCTTGCACTGTCTTTGGTCTTTGGATAACTTCAGCTTTAACAGCTTCTGTCAGCAACAGACTCCCCCTAAGCTGATGCATCCAATCACCAAATCTTCAAAATCGTTAGCACTTGAGTCAACTCCAGTTTAGCATTTGTAAAGCAATCTTCAAACTCTTCATCTTTGTTTGCAATATAGAAAGGAGGTTCTACCATGCATCCAATCAAACTCTCATCTTCACAGCAACTTCTCAGCAACATACCACTTCAATCTGTATACTATAAGACAAACATCTCGAGAAACCATAAGAATTTTTCAACAAAGTTAAATAAATTATTATTATTCAAGAGATAATTAAACTGTATTACAGATTAAGCAGTTTCAACTTATCACCAACACGCAAAACTATTTGTTCAACACACAAGACCTTGTTTAAAATTTTGAACTCACTTTCCATCACCGTCTCCCCCTATCAGTAACAATTCCTCCAAGAATAACAGTTTTCCGTACGTTAAGAATTTTAAACAGAAAAAGACACTATTTTTGGATTTTTTATATTTTCTGAAAGCAAGTAAATAACAAAAGCAATAAACACTCTATTTTTGTGAGAATCACTGGTAAGAAGATCATATCAGCACAATCAAACTGTTTCACACAATTAAATAATTCTTATTATAATTTTTCGTGAAAAGCAGTCCAAAACGATTACCAGTATGTTTGTCCACTTAAACAAAATGCATGAACATTTCAAGTACCATTACCGTATGATACATTAAGGTAATTTTATTACTGATATACGAGTGTGTCCCACTTCAGGATATACCCCCGCGATCAAGGTATGCACAAAGATTCATCCTAGTAGGTGAGTATACTGAATTCATCCGTTTTGTTTTTCAACGTTTAGATAATTAGTGATCTGGTCAGTACTTTCGTACAGCAAAGAGACCAAAATATCTAACGAGGGATAAGACAAATACCATTTTTGGTACGATTTATGCTTTTTGCACATTTGAATGACTCTCTATGAGAGCTTCTTCATTTATAGGATTTGGCATTTTTAGCTCTTTTAAGATATCCTGGGTGTGCCTAGGTCAGCATGTATCTGAATGCAGCAGAAGGACACCCCTGATATCCCCAGATGAAATAACAGTATAAAGACCCAAAACCTCAGATTTTGGCAATCTATCAACGCAAGATTTAAGGTCATGAAACCATACACCACTGATGTGTTCCCCACTCATACACAGTTCATTTAGGTTTATATCACATTGGTAAGTTGATTATTTCATGCTTTTTGCCTACTGGTACATCGTATGATGAAGCTGCTATCACACTTAAGCAATTTAATTTCAGTTTCAGTGTGACAGTCTAACTTGCTGATGTACTATCATTTCTCCTTTTTCACACAGTGAACTCATTTTTGATTTTCTATTTTTTTATGTTTTTGATTCTTGAATATTTTTGTATTTTTGATTTTTCTTAAGAAAAACAGTAAACTATTTACAAAATTCTTATGAAAAACCAGTTATTCAGGATTCCTCATCCCGTTGAGTTCGACTAAATGTTCAAAGCGAGCCCTGTCAAAAGCTTTAGTATAAAGATCTGCCAGGTTATCTAGTGTGTCAACTCAGCACTTTGAACATCAACTTAAATCATTTAATATATATATATATATATATATCAACAATCTCACATCCCCCGTCATGTGCCTGAAGCAGCCACTATCAACATAAGTTGATAATCCTCCTTAGCAGCTCCTACACACACCAACTAAGAAATTAGTTAGATTGGGGGGCCCAAGCCTTAATGGTCTTGGGTCATCCAAATTCACCAACTACTGGAACATCCATCCAATATCCATTACTCCTAACTGGAGTCTTGGATCTCAGACCTGTTGATGGAATTTGATTTTGATTTCCACTAGGTCTTTGGTCCTGAGGGTTCCTATATGTATTTGGACTATTTGACCTTTGGAAATTTTGATTTTGGTACCTTGAATTTTGATTCCAAGAAGCTTGATTATTATAATTTCTAAAGCCATTGTTATAAAAAGTTCGACCACCATTATTATGGTATCGATTTTGATATTGACCTTGACTTCTGAAATTATTAGAATTATAATTGTTCATTCTTGGAGAACTTCTTCTAGGTCTCTCATATCTGCCTGGTGGAGATTTAGGCTGAAATCTTGGTTGATTTCTTTGAAAACGTGGAACTTGTGGAGTTCCTGTTCCAGCCTTATCTACACCAACAGCAACATTCTCTGGTTGCTTAGAAGCAGATTTCTTTGGAAAATTTGAGCCTTTCTCCTCACTATCACCTTTCTTCTCTAGTGATTTCCCTCTCTGTTTTTCTCTAATTTGTGCTTCACTCTTTTTGTTAGGACAGCAGCTAGCTACATGTCCCTTGGTGTGACATTTGAAGCACGATCTCCTTTTCAAAGACTTCTTAGCTGGAGTCTTTGAGGTAGATCCCTCATCAGATGGTGATGATGCCTTGGATGAATTTGGTGCAGTTTGCTTAATTTCAGACTTTTCTATGTTCTTATTTTTAGCAAACTCTATATTTGATTCATTTTCAATAACAGTGGTTTCATTTTTCATATCACTACCTTGAACAAAATTAATCTTTTTAACAAAAGTTTGATTTTTGCTCTTAGGAGGTGAATTTTTCTTTTTCAAAGGTTCCCTGTTATTGTTCTTCTTAGCATCATCACTCTCAGACCCATCACTTTGACTTTATGCGAAACTACTTGGTGCAGTTGACATAAAGTCTATTAGCTCATTTTCATCAGGCAGGAATGAATAGTTATGAGTAAGAGGAGGTGAAACTTCATTAAAGCCCTGGAAGCCCACACTGGTCTTGTCATTACTCTTCTTTAACCCACCCATCATGTGTTTCATTACAAAAGACGAATCTCTGAATTGACTCAATTTCTTTTCAAGTTCAACAATTTGGAGTTGTGCATCTGACAACTCTTTGCATTTTTCAGAAATCTCTTTTGTTTTCTCAGCCATCATATCATGAGCTAAGTCTATGACTTGAAGTTTTTCGTTTAGTTTGCAGGTTAAAGCTTCAATTTCAGCTTCATAACCTTTTATTTTCTTCAAGTATAAAGATTCATTTCTTTTAGCAAAAAAGTTTGACTCTTTTATGCTAGACATCTCGATTACCAGACTTTGGTTTTGTGTTGTCAACCTGTCAACCTCACCCTGTAATTCATGACATTTTAAGCACATAGAATTAGATTGTACCTCTTCCTCATGAACTTCTGTAGTTTGATCAGCAATAAGCTGTTCAGCTTCACTCTCTTTCTCTACTTCAGCATCCACTTTTGCTTCAGCATTCTCCACTTGAGCTTCAGCATCACTCATAGTAGTTTCAGCCTCATCAACATGCACTATCTCTGCCATGAATGCCTGAGTGGCATGCTCATTATCTTCCAGATGAACACTCCAATCATTTGACCATTCTCGTGGTGTAGAGCTCGCAGCTTTACTCCTTTTGACATCTTCATTTCCTGGATACCTCTTTTCTAATGCATCCCACATATCTTTTGAATTTGTGTACCTTTTGAAGGTATGCTTGATGCTATCAGGTAAGGACATCTTTATTGCAGCCAAGGCTCTCTTTTTAGCCTCCTACATCCTTTTATCATCCTCTTGCATGTTCACATAGTCTGTTCTACGTGGTCTGCCCTCAAAATCGTGTGTTGGGTTTGTGTACCCACCTACAATACAGATCCACATGCGTGCATCCTGAGATTCAATGAAGGATTGGAAGCTGTCCTTCCATGTAGGATAATTCTCCACCTTCATTATCTTAGGTGCATTCAAATTGGTCATGTTCGACATTTTAACGCAACAGACTGATAAAACCGTACAAAATATCTCCGAAAACAGTGGTTACCAAATTACACCGTTAGAATCGTCTCGAAAAGACGAATCTAATGATATATAATGTCAAAAACCGAATTCGGGATTTTCCAGGAATTCAACGGTGCAGACGGTTTCTTCAGATGAGTTACGGTTCACTTTCTATTTTCGAAAACGTGAATTTTTAGTTACACTTGCCAAAAAATCTTCCACCTTTTTAATTCCTCTAATAATTTCGCTGGGAAATCAGATTAATTTCGCTGGCACTAGTTCTCAGTTCAAGTAGGTTAACTTCGCTGGTCAACAAGGTTAATTTCGCTGCTTAAGTTCGCTGATCAATTTCGCTCCAAATTCGCTGGTCAATTTCGCTATTACGACGACCAGTAAAGTCGCCGATCACCGTAATAATTTCGCTGTGGAAAATTATACGGTTACCAAAGTCGCCTTTGGATTTAACTTCGCCGGTAATTTCGCTGATCAGTTAATTTCACAGGTCCAGACTGCGAAATTAATTAAAATCGCCTGTAAACTTGGAAATTCAATCTTTTTGAAACTTCTGAGATTTTCCAGATTCTCTCCAACATAAATCTGCAAAACCAGAAAACCTAATCAGCACAATAATTTTGAAAATTATCAAGAACTGATCGAAAAACACGAAGAACAGTCTTCGAATCTTCAAGTCTATCAGCCGAAAACTTTTCCAGAATCAACAAAATCTTTCCAGAAATCCTGCAAAACACCAAACAAACAAAATAGAAGATCAAAACAGCCAAAAATTTCGAAAATTTTTATCAAACCAACAGAAAAATTTGAAACCCTAATTTTCAGGTTTCAAAGATTTCGAAAATTTCTTCCTGATTCTGCAGCCAACAATTCTGAACCAAGCCTTCAAGAGCCAAATGCTCTGATACCAATTGTAGGTCCCCTTGATTCGTATGGATCTTCACAGAATTGTCAATCTAATCAAGAGTGCGGAATCCTCTTGATCAGAATATCACAGAAACGAGTAGTAATCAGCAATTCACATTCAAACTGGGTTTCTATTGATTATCAATCTCACGAATTACAATCAATCAAAACCCTAACACAAACAATTTCGTCCAAGCTGTAATGCTCTCACGAAATTACTCTCTCACACTGTTTTGGCTGATTAACCTAAACCCTAAAGCCTAACCTTGTTTATATAACACAAGGTTTGCTACTTGGGCTTAGTTAAACCTCATGGACTGCGAATTGTGTAAGCCCAATTCGCCCCCCATCACCCAATCTGGTGGGTTTGGTTAGCCTAAACATTACAACTAACTATCACAAAGCTAAACCCGCTAATCGTTTAACATTTAACTAATTACAAGATATCCAAAGACCAAATCTAAGCTGTTGTCACAGAATATGAACCAACAAGTTCATTTCGTTTGAAGTGTTCTATTTCGTTTGAAAGACAAAATTTGTGAAAATTTTAAAACCGAATCATGGAAGAGGAATTTTACAACGCCTTTGCAACTCCGATTAGCATTGCACAGAACACAATGTTAGAAAACGAAACGGGCACCATGCAAAAACCGCCAAAGCTCATGAATATCGAGGAGTATAAAGGATGGGAGGAGATATTCGAAAATTGGGTTCAAGAAAATTACTTGGATGCTTGGGAATGTGTTGAAACGAAATACGTTAGACCGATGAATGATGATGAGGAGGTTATTGCAATTAAAGATCTTAGTGCAGAAGAGAAAAAGAAATACAAAGATGAAAAGATGATGACTGGTTTATTGCATCAAGCTGTGAAAGAAGATATTTTGATTTTATTGCAACACAATGGAACTGCATACTCTATCTGGAAAGCATTAAAATCAAAGTTTGTTGGAAGTAAAGAGATGATTAAGAACAAAAAGTCACTTTTGAAAAAAGAGTTTGATCTATTTCCTGGTTTGAGAACTGAGAGCACCAAGCAGATCATTGAAAGATACTGCAATTTGTTAGTCAACATGAAGAGGGTGAGCATTAAAAAGGATAATGAAGAGTTGATTGAAAAATTGGCTGATGCGTTGCCACATGAAACTTGAGGCACGTATCTTATGATGTTGAGGAATAAAAAGGATTTTGGAAACTTAACACTAAGTAAGTTCATTGAAAAACTTGAAGCTTAAGAGATGGAACAAAGGAAGATCTCAAGAATGAAAGATTTTGATGGTGAACAAGATATCGGTCTTTATTACAAAGGAGGTATCAGTGATAAGACCAACATGTCACCAAAGGTTGAGACTGCATTCAATGCTAAGAGTTCGTCTGGAGGGTCATCTAAAGGATCAAACAGGAAAACGGGATTTTCTTCATATCCATCATTTGATCCAAACTTGTCAACAACAAAGAATGGCAAAGTTATACAATGCAACATTGAATTAAACCTTGAAAATAATCAAGACTACTCAGAGGAAGTTGCAAAAAGTCACATGTCTTTGTTGGTGACATTGTTAGAATCGTATGGTAGTTTAGTAGCAGGAAGGATCGGGAATCCAATGTTAACAAAAGAGGATTACGATTAGATTGATGCTGAAGAAATGGAATTGATGGATATAAAGTGGTGTCTTGCGAGTGTTTTAAGAAGAGCTGAAAAGTTTAAACAAATTACGGGAAGAGATGATTTCCGTGATGCAAATGTTTCTACTTTAGGATTTGATAAATCTAAAGTCACTTGTTTTCATTGCATGGAAAAAGGACACTTCAAGAGAGAGTGCACAAACCGCGAAGCAAGTGGAGCTCAAAATCCGTTCAACAATAATGATTACTATTGGAAATCAATTTATCATCAAGTTGCTCAACAGTCGCATCAACAAGAACCACAAACTACGCATGCTAAGAAGGCAATCGAAGAGTCATCAAAGAGAGCTCTTTATGGTATAATAGATCAAGATGATGAAAAATTACCAGAAGGTTTTAGCTGGGAAAATTTTAGCTGGGATAATTACTGTCCGGATAAAGAGATTTTAAAAACCAAAGCTTTTGTTGCTCGAGTTGCCGAAGACAGTGATAATGATGATTGTTATTATGTAAAAAGAATGGAAGAGCATTTAAAATTGATGGAGGAGAGTGATAGTGATGATGAAAAAATTCAAAAGAAAAAGAAGAAAGTTAAAAAACATGTTAGCAGTGATGATGAAGAAGTTCCTATAATAAAGAAAAAAGGTAAAAGAAGTTCCAGCTTTCACAGTTAAAGTAGAAGCTGATGCACAAAAGATTCCGGTGAAATGTGAAAACTGTGAAGCAATGAAGAAACAAAACAGTACTTTGATTCATAACATGAATAGATTGAAAGAATCCTATGATGTTCTTAACAAAACAATGAATCAGTATCAGTCAAGCAGTGAACAAGCAACAGCAATGAAGACTCTACAAGGAGCTTTCATGACAAAGCAGAAAGTCGTCAATAATTACATTGAGAAATGTGTTGTGATGGAACAGAAACTGGAAACTCAGAGGATAGAAACAGAAAGAGTAAATAGGTTGTTAAAAAGTTACTCATGTACTTCTTATGTTATTGACAGGATTTATCCAACAGTGGAAGGCATGAAGGCGTTTGAAGAAGAGGATACTGAAGAAAAGCATTCTGGTAAGAAACCTAGTGCCAGTTATACAAAGTGTCCGCCTCCGCTCGAAAATGGATATTCTCCACGAAATCCAAATTCGGAAAGAGTCAAAAAAGGCAACCGACTTACAGTGGGAGTTTGAGTCTTCAGAAAATCTGCCAGACAACATTGATGTTACTTTTACATCATCTGACACTGATCATGAGTCTGAGTTAATAAAGAAAGTGGTCGATCAGGTGTTGGATAAAGATGAACCGAGGAGTCAAAGTCAGAGTCAAAATCAACGTCAAAGTCTGAAAAGTCAAGTTCAACAGTCAAAAAGGAGAAACAGGTTTACAATAAAGAGTTTTTGTTATCAAAATCTAATTTGAATGATGAAACAGTCAAAGTAGCATATACTTTGAATGATTCTGACAAATTATATTCTGATGAAGAATTTCCAATAAGAGGTGTCAAAACTGAAATGATCAAAAAGGTTTTCAAACTAACAGAAATTAATATTTCTGAAATAAAAGATGTAAATTTTCCAAAAAAACCTAAACTTTACACCTCAAGAGTTCAACAACGTTTAAACAAGAAAAAAAGGTTACAGTTCTGGTTCTGGTTTTCAAAAGAAACAAAACCATAGCGGTAATTTTAAAAGGAAAGGTCTTGGCTTTATTCCACCAAAAAATCATAAAAATGAGAAAACTTATAAACCAGAAACTGTATTTGTTTCATGAACATCATCTGAAGAAGAAAAAGTGCAATTGTTCAGAAAGCAAACAAATAAAGAATTCCTTGCGAAGAAGTAAGAGGAAATGAAGAAGGAAGTTGCTCAACAAAAGTTAGAGACAAGAACCTGTTTTCAATGTAAAACAGTTGGTCATATTGCCAGGACCAAAAGCAATTCAAACAAAACAGGGAGTGATTCTTAAAATGAAAGAAAAGATGGTTGAAAATGAACCACCAACCAAACCTTTTACAATTTTCAAAAACTCGAAATTTGAGGTTGGTGAATGTTCAAAAGGTTTTTACAAAAGAAAAGCAAATCTTGACAACCAAAAGTGGGTTGTTAAGAAATCTGATGATAGTTCTAGCAATGATTCTGATTCGTCAAAATCAGAGGAGCTATTTTCTGGCAATGAGTCTGATTCCACAAAGTCAGAGGAGCCACAAGTTGAATCAAAAGTTGAAAAATCAGTTCCGCCAATGGATGATGCAAACTTTCCACCACTACGGGCTGAGAATTTTAAACAAAAAGTTGGTAAAGTTGAGATTTCAAATCAATTTTTCTCGGAAAAGAAAGAGTTTGATGTTGATAAAGCATTTAATCCCAAGGTGAAACATATCTTCGGGAAAATGATTAATGGGAAGGTCAAAGGGGTGAAGGAATTTTATGAGAAGAAAATGAAAGGAAAGAAACTGAGTGTTGATAACTCGGAATCTCCCAAGGTCTGTCAGGCTTGGGAGAACCTCTTTAACATAAAAAACCTGACTTGCCAGAGCTCCCAGGTTGGTAAGAGTGGAGCAGGAATCGGCATGTTTCTTGAGAAATTCACATTTGTGATATTCGTCTTACAAGTGTTTAATCAGGGATATTAAGTTGTACTTGATTTTCTACAAGTGATATTTGTTGATTGAACTTAAAACTGTTATATTTTTCAAAAGGTTGAAAATGAAAGACCAAGGTAATGAATTGATCCCCTAACCTACAAGTGGTTTTATGAGATCAGCAAAATTTATTTTCTGGAAAAACCATTTTGATTAAAACAAACTTAAGTGTTTTGAAATCATAATGGGGAAATAGTTTGTTGAAAGGGGGAGTTCTGATTGTTTATGCCAAAGTGAATGGCGAATTGAAGCAATTCAATACCAGTTGCCACTATATTTGTACAGTTTGTTTTCAATTTTTCTTTACATGATTTTGAATTTTAGGGGGAGTAAATATTTTTCAGAAAATCTAAAAACATTAGAAAATTTGAAAATGTCAAAAACATGATAAAATAAAAAAATGAGTTTTGTTGTAAAAGAGAAAATGATAGTACATCAGTGGACTATCACAACATGCTAAAGAATTGGAAAGTCAAATGTGATAAACGATCTCACTGATGATGTGCCAGTAGGTTTTTACACATTTAGTAAATTGTGTCGAGATATAAACCTAAATTTCAAACTTACTTATCTCGTGGGGAACATCTCTCGAATATATGGGTAACCCCTGAAATCTTGTTTGAAAGGTCCCTCTTTCTGAGATACTAGGTCTTTATACTCAGTGATATCTGGGGTATTATCCCGGGACTTCTGATTTTGCGGAAGCAATGGCCTAGTCCCCGTATAATACTTTTCGCTTGCTTGAAATATTAGCACCACCCTCAGCATAAAAAATGATTAAACATTGCAAAATGCTAATCATTTGCTGTTGAAGAAAAGATTCTCTAAAGGGAACACACCTAAAGTCGAAGCCATCATCTCTCTTATTTTGCGGAAGCAATAGCCTGAGCTCTCATGGCCCTCGCATTTAACCCTTTACAGATATCATCTAGGTATATTCACCTTTAAGACTGAATATTGGGATCTGGATACGGGAGTATATTCTGAGGTGGGACACGCGAATAAGTTTAAGTCTCTAAAACATTAATCTCGTATCTCGAAACAGTTGAACTTTGTGTGAAAATTTAAGTGGACCAGTATACTGACAATCTAAGTGAATTGTTTAGAGCTTAAAATGTTTAAAGCTTAACGATGTTGGTGATTTGTCTCATAAACTGATATGATCCTCTTACACAAAGTCACAAAAATATTGTCTGTAAGTATTTCTTTACTATTTTTTCGTTGAAAATCAAAAATCCAAAAAGATTTTTAGTGTGTTTTAGCATGAAATTTTGAAAAATACAAAAAGATTTTTGACAACTGATGATGAAAAGTTGATTTTTCAAAATTCCGAGTGCTAAACATGATGAACAAAAGGTTTGGGGGAGTTTGTTTGAAATAAGAAAAGGATTTGAAAAGAAAAATGTTTTTCCTACAAGTGGTTCATCAGAGATTAACATTGTAAAATCATTTATTGATTGATTATTATCTGAAAGTGATATATAAATTTGTCAAATTTTAAATTTGTGAAATTTATTGTGAGGTAGAGTTTGTGCAGGAATGAAGCTTGGAAAGAGCCAGGTTCCGATTTATAAGGATCATGTGGTTTCAAGAGAGCCAGGTTTCGATCCTGAGCAGAATGTAAGCCAGGTCACAATCCTGATTCTGTGAGAGCCAAGTTATGATCCTGGACCTGATGTTCATGCAAGCTGATGATGCTGATGAACTTAAGGAATCAAGAGATCTGATCAAGAGAATTAGAGAGAGATTAGAGCCAGGTCGAGATCTTGGAAATGTAAAGACACAGAAATTGAGGATGCTTTACATTGTTAGATACTTTGGAAAAGTTTGAGAAGACTGATAAAGACTGAAGATTGAAGACTCGACACTGAAGACTTCGTTAACATCCGAGGGGGAGTCTGTCGGTGCATACGTCTGTCGACTTCGTCTTGTATCGAGTGTTGTATTAGAATAGATAGATCAGGGCACGTAGTACGAGAAAAATTTCAAATATGTGTTGAAGGGATATTTCGCACGAAATGACAATGTGTCATTTCGCACGAAATCAATTGGGTATTTCGCATGAAATAGCTATTTCGTGTGAAGTTGATTTCTCATGAACCATTCCGTGCGAAATTGGCTTGACTATAAATACTAGGTTGTGCCTTGTCATTTGTAACTTTCTGGTTTCAGTACCGAGCTGCTGCCGAAGTGTCTACTCGCTGTAAAACGTTGTTATATCAATCAAAAGACAGTTTAAAGTGAATTGCAAGCTGAATCAACTTGATACGTTTGTTTCCGCCTCTCGTATTGAGGAAAAACTCTTCTGAACGACTCGTTTGGTCGTGCAAACGATCCTACACCCTCATCTTTTATTTCCTGCACTTAACGAACCTTTAGCATGGACACCCTTTGCCAACCTAAGTGGACGGGCCACGTATTGCTGGTAGAAGCTTGGGTTGGCAATTCTGACAACCTTTTAAAGGGCTAACTTTGATAAATAAATAAAACTTTAACTTTTGCCTATCTTTGTGTTGTTCATCTTGTGTACACTTACTTGTCAATTGTCATTGCATAGTTTTAGAATTTACAAGTTATTGATAAAAGTATTAAATGTATATCAAAATTAGTTTATGTCAAAGAGTTAAGGATATGATCAAGGATCACATATCCTCTAATCAAAATGTTTGAAAAGTGAAATGATTTGGATCATATATCCTGTTGTCAAAGAATAAGGGTATAAATGAAAAACCAAGAATAAAGTTAAAGTAAATAAGGATCATACCAGAGAATCCGAGTTAGGATCCTATATCCTGAACACTTACAACTATGACAATCAAGAGATAAAATCTTGTAGAAAGTTTGGATCCAGGATCCTTAATTGTTTGGCTTTGGAAACCTGCAATATAATATAACTTGGGACTAAGCCAATTGTAAAAGAAGATGTTAGTATCTGGGGACAAGCCCAACAATCTGCAGACAAGCCCAATAAGCTGGGGACAAGCCCAAAAACTGGGGAAAAGCCCAAATACTGGGGACAAGCCCAAAGGATCTTGTGTAAACTGGAGTATGGCCCATACTGGCGACTATCCAAACTTAGTGACATGAAAATGCCAAAACCTTAGCTAACGTGAAAACGTTAGAAACCTTAGGAACGGATGTATGGTACGTCTACCATTATACTTAGGATCCTAAATACAGCCAGTACAATGAAATTGTCAGCCCCTAAAGCGGGTACTGGTCCCATTGCCTTTAACTGCACTAGGATAATCGTGCGCAACTGGCGAAGGTGTAAGAACCTGATTCGTAGGAGGTAATAGATACCTTGAACTGGGGACAAGCCCAACAATCTGGGGACAAGCCCAATGAACTGGGGATAAACCCAAAGATTTTGGAGAATCCAATGGATACTTGATCCTTTGCCAAGATTACACCTACTTCTGCAAAACTCAGAACTTGATGAAAAAGGATAAAGGATCCAAGATGTTTCTCCTTGTAATAAAATAATTTAAAGAATAAGAGAAGTAAATAATGAAATCATTACCAGAATGAGGTTCATATATCCTCTGAGGATCCTTAATATGTACCAGATTTAAGGATAACCAAGGATCCTGGATCCTTCTGTTGGATCGTCGTGTGACCCTAAACAGTCAGTATGAGTAGTTCATCATCAAGTACAAAGGCGGAATCAATGTAAATGACGTCAACACAGCTTGTTCCTTTCTAATTATCCTTCTATTAATCAATCCTGAGCTTTTACACAATTCAGATGACAAACGGACAACACCTCGACTCAGAACTAATGACCAGATTCCGTTTGAAATGACGCAGCACACACCTATATATAGTTGAGCTGATTTTGCTTGAACTGCACCTTTACACTTTAAAGCGGAATCACTTACATTAACATGTAAAACCCTATTTTCGACCCTGTTGTGTGCTCGTTTATCCTATCTAGACATAAGACTCGATTAAGACGAAGTTAACAGACACTAGGTGCACCAACACCTTCTCACATGAAGTATCTCTTTAAATGGACAACATTCCAAGCTCATGGTAATATATCACCTTCCATGGTTAATAAACGATATGCCCCCTTTCCTGCCTCAGCTTCGATTAGGTAAGGACCTTCCCACTTTGGTGCTAACTTACCATCAGCAGGATTTGTGGTATTTTTGAATGCTTTACTTAACACCATATCACCAACTTGAAATTTCCTGATCCTTACATTCTTGTTATAAGCTCCAGCCATCCTTTGTTGATAACTAGCCAATCTTATCCTTGCTAAATCCCTGAGTTCTTGTATGGTATCCAAATCTTGAACCAAGTTTTCAGCATTTCTCTCAGGATCACGGATGCTTGTTCTTGCAGTAGGGACTATCATCTCTGTAGGGATCACAGATTCTGCTCCAAACACTAAAGAAAATGGAGTCTAGCCAGTAGCATTCTTAGGAGTTGTTCTATGAGCCCATAACACATAAGGTAGCTCTTCTGCCCATTTCCCTTTCTTGGATCCAAGCTTCTTCTTCAAGTTGTTGATGATGATCTTGTTTGATGATTCTGCTTGACCATTAGCTTGTGGGTGGACTGGTGTTGATGTTATCATCCTAATCCCCCAGCTGTCACAAAAGTTAGTAGTTCTACTCCCAATAAACTGGGATCCATTATCACAAACAATTTCAGAAGGTATGCCAAATCTATTAATGATGTTTCTTTTAATAAAGGATATCACTTCCTTTTCTCTGACTTATGCAAAGGCTTCAGCTTCTATCCATTTGGAAAAGTTACCAGTCATAGCAAGCATAAACACTTTTCCTCCTGGTGCTTTAGGAAGTTTGCCAACTATATCCATTCCCCATCTCATGAATGGCCAAGAAGAGGATATAGGATGCAGGAGCTCCGCTGGTTGATGAAGGATATTACTATGTCTTTGACAAGCATCACATTTCTTTGCATAATCCACAGCATCCTTCTTCATGGTAGGCCAATAGTATCCTGTTCTAAGGATCCTTGAGAATAGTGCTCTGCCCCCAGTGTGGTTTCCACAATCTCCTTCATGAAAATCCATTAGAACTTCTTGAATTTCTGGATCCTCAATGCACCTTAGATATGGACCTGCAAGAGATCGTTTATATAACATGTTATTTAGTATTGTAAATTGTGATACCTTGACTTTGAAAGCTCTAGGATTTTCTCCAGTAGGAATCTATCCATGTTGTATATATCTCAGGATTGGAAGGATCCAGGATTCTGAATTTAACTGTGCACCATCACTAGGTATGATTGCAGAATCCTCCACTATCAGCATGGCTATGTGATCCTCAATAGCAGGAGCTAAGATGTGGATGACGGAAATTTTAATATCCTCTGGAATCTTCAATGATGATCCAAGGTTGGCTAAAGCAGCAGCTTTTGCATTTTCTTCCCTGGGTACCTGTGTCAAACTAAAAGAAACAAAAGAGTCTGCCAATTTCTTGACTATCTCTAGATATTTGATTAGTCTTTCACCTTTAACAGCATAAGAACCATTAAAGTGGTTAGTAATTAACAAGGAATCTACATGTACCTCAAGATACCTGATCCTCATGTCCTTGGCAATTTGCAAACCAGCTATTAAGGCTTCATACTCAGCCTCATTATTGTTAGTTTGAAACTCACAAGCAATTGAGTGGGGTATTATGTCCCCCTGTGGCGATTTTAGTAGTATACCTAGTCCAGTCCCTTTGACATTTGAAGCCCCATCTGTGAAGAGTATCCAAGGATCCTTAGTCTCTTCAAGTTGTTAAACTTCTAATTCAGCTTCCCTTTGTAGAACTGAAATCAGCAACAAAGTCAGCTAAGGCTTGGGATTTGATGGCAGTTCTTGGTTCATATCTGATATCATAGGCACTAAGCTTGACTGCCCACTTTGCTATCCTTCCTGACATTTCAGGTTTTCTGAGGACATTCTTAATAGGAAAGTTAGTCTTAACAATAATAGGATGAGTCTCAAAATAATGGCGTAATTTAGTAGATGCCATGATTAAAGCAAGAATAAGTTTTTCTAAATGAGAATACCTGGACTCAGCATCAAGTAGACTTTTTCTTACATAGTATACAGGATGTTGAGTACCTTCGTGATCCTTAACAAGGACTGCACTTACTGCCTTAGAAGAAACTACCAAATATAAGGATAATATATCCCCCTTTTCTAGTTTCATTAAGGCTGGAGCTGAGGATAGGTAATCCTTAAGGGCCTTGAGAGCATTCTCATGCTTTTCAGTCCACTCAAATTTCTTATTCTTTCTCAGGATGTCATAGAATTCTTTGCATTTTTCTGATGACTTTGAGATGAATCTGTTCAAGGCTACGATCCTTCCTGTCAATCTTTGCACATCCTTGGCATTGGCAGGAGACTTAATATTCACGATCGCCTTGGTTTGTTCTGGACTTGCCTCTATCCCTCTTTTTGTCACCATATAACCTAGGAACTTGCCAGCTTTTACACCAAAGTGGCACTTGGAAGGATTCAATTTCATATTGAATTTATCAAGGATATCAAATGCTTCTTCCAAATCTCTAAGGTGATCCTCAGCTCTCTTGGACTTAACCACCATGTCATCAATATAGACTTCCATCGTGTGTCAAATTTGTTCTTTAAACATCATATTTACTAGTCTTTGGTATGCAGCACCTGCATTTCTTAGTCCAAAGGGCATAGCAATATAACAATAGATATCAGTAGGGCTCATAAAGGTTGTATCCTCTTGATCAGATGGTTCCATCTGAATTTGTTGGAATCCATATGAAGCATCCATAAAAGTCAACAACTCATGACCCGCAGTAGCATCCACCATGGAGTTAATGTGGGGTAATGGGAAAGGATCCTTGGGACATGCCTTATTTAAATCAGTGAAATCGACACATACCCTCCACTTTCCAATTTTCTTTTGAACAACAACCACATTGGCTAACCACCTTGGATACTTTACCTCTCTAATCATACCTGCTATGAGCAGTTTATCTACCTCCTCTTGGATGATGGCATTCCTCTCAGGTGCAAACTTTCTCCTCTTCTTATGTATGGGTTTGAATGACCTGTCAATGCCAAGTTTATGAGTAATAATATCTTTAGAAATACCTGTCATATCCTCGTGCTTCCAAGCAAAGGTAGCTTTTCTCCTTTTTAAGAAGGATACTAAATCCTGTTCCACATTGTCGAGGATCCTGGATCCTATAAAAACTTTGGATTCAGGATCCTAAGGATCCATCAGGATATCTTTAACATCTTGTTCTCTTGCCTCCAGGACATCTCTTGGAGGATACTTTAATTGCTATGCCTCCCTAGGTCTTGAGGCTGGCTTCATCAACGAAGTGTAACAATTCTTGGCTTCTTGTTGATCACTTTCTATCTTCACTACACCCCATGGAGTAGGGAGTTTAACTCACTGATGATAGGTAGATGGAACTGCTTTCATATCATGTATCCATGGCCTGCCGAGGATAACATTGCAATAAGATAAGCAATCTATGACACAAAATTTTTGAAAAGAATTAACTCCCTCTATGTAAATGGGATGTTTAATGTCCCCCAATGTGTTCTTGGGATAATTTCTGATTCAGGGATGTTCATTTTCTTGAGGACATCAAGTTGAATAATGTTCACTGAGCTTCCTCCATCTATAAGAATCCTGCAAACAAAATGGTTAGAAATAAACAATGTAATAACAAGACCATCATGATGAGGATCCTGAATATCTACACGGGCGTCTTCATCAAAGGATATGACTTTATCCTGTGTAAGGATAGAAGTTCGAATAGGCCTATCCCCATTCTCCATCTTTGTCTCTTTAGCATGCCTCTTAGCTGCTGAAAAGGAAGTGCCACATATATCTGATCCACCGGAGATAAAGTTGATAATCTGGGCATCAGCTGGAGGAGCAGGAGCCCTTTCTAGAAGTTTTTCAGGATCCTGGATCCTTGATTTCTTTCTTCCGAATAGCTCCTTCAAATATCCTTTGCTTAATAGGTAACCACTCTCTTTCCTGAGTTCTATACATTCATCAGTAAGGTGACCAAAATCTTCTTGATAGGTACACCATTTGGATTTACCTTTTGTGGCAGCCAGCTTGTCATTCTTTCTAGGCCATCTAGCTTTATCACCTAGATTCTGCATAGCCAATATTAGTTCATTGTTATCAACAGCAAAGCAATATTCAGAAATGTTTTGGTCAAAAATTACCTAAGCAATTTAGTGATCAAATTAGTTTTGTGAGGTAGTGTGCTAACAATGTGTATTGAAAATATCATGGTTTAGTTGTTTGCAAAAACAGGTTTCAGGATATAGCTCAGGATATCGAGCTTTATCAACAATCAAACAATGAGCAGAAAAGTAAAGGGTGACACGAGATGTACGAGGAAAGCCCTTGATCAATCTATATCGCCGGCACAAAACCTCGGAGCTGACAATCGCAGCTACCTTGTTCTTCTTATTACTTCAAATATCAGGATACAGTGCAGGATATTGACTAGATCGTTGCTAAGTTTTACAATGCTTTTCAGAAAGTGTGTGAATTGCGAGAGAAAGAATGAGTATTCGAGAGCAGTGAATGTGATGTCCTATGTGATCTGGTTTATCCGTCTATTTATAGTTACAAAAAGAAAACAAAATCTCCTAAAATGGGGGGATTCCAGCGAATATTCCCATGTGAATGTTGAAGACCAAGTAATGCGGCTTCAACGTTCTTCTTCGAACAACTTGGACCGAGTCTTCAGGGGAAGAGGTCTTCATGAATGTTACGGACTCGTACTTGTACTCCTGCAAACAATTCGTTAGTAATCCTCAGGATACAGCATCAGCATGTTACCAATATCCTGATTCAGCATCCTGGTTGTGAACACATATTATGTAATCAAGAGATAATTCAAGATACTATCCAGGATATGGGCTCAGAATTTCACCCATAACAATTGTCCCTAAAATGTTACCATTAACGATCCTTGACCTAACGGTTACATTTTTCACTATAACCAAGGTAATTAAGAGATATGACTTGATGTGACCACTTGTAACTACCCACTCTGAATTTACTCATTGCTCCCCTATATCTTCTCAGCCTTAACTCCATTTAATCTCCATCAAGAAGAAAAAAGGTAAAAATCCTCTCTCTCATCTTCATCTTTTCTCTCTCCCTTTTCAGCACACTATTCCGGCGAAGATATGGCGAGGCAAACAAGGTCCAGTTCCGGCGGTTCTGCTCCCACGTTCATTCATTAGAATATCCTTCAGGACCCGTAGTAGGAGATATGTTCGTTTGACAGTGCTCACTTGTCAGCTCTTAAAACCTCCGGCATCTTCCCGGAGGGGACGGTGTTCCGGCCGTTTGATCGGGAAATCCGATCGGACATGGTTTCTAATGAATGACTCTGTTTTAACGCTTTTCCCTTTACTTTAGGCCTCCGATTTCCTTTTCCTGATTTTATTACCGAGTTTTTTCACATCACAAAGATCAGCTTTAGTCAAACGATGCCAAAACTTTGGCGAGTGTTGCTTGTTCTTGATCTAATCAAGAATGCCCACATTCCTGATCTCTCCGTTCACGATCTTCCGTTAGCATACCTGCTTAGATGCCATGGTTCTTGTAGATGTCTATTCTATTCTACCTCCAATGACCCACTGATACTCCGAGCCACCAGGAACGAAGAGGAACGGAAATCCAAGTTTTTCTTTGTGAAAAGAAATTCAATCCCTGGTGGAGCGGAATATCCGGTGAAGTGGTTGAGAAAGGGTATGATTTAGGGTTTTAGGATGATCCTGTCTTATATCCTATCCTATATCCTGAACTGATCTTTGATTTTGTTGCATGCAGCTGATTTTAGGAAACTAGCGCCTACCCTTGCTGATCAAAAAGTAGAATCCAAGCCATCAGACTCCTTCCTGAGATCGAAAGAAGCTTTATTCCATACCCAACATCTTCAAGTCAACACTCCAGCTCAAACATGTCTGGTAAGGATCCTATTCAATATCCTGTATACATATTTTCTTTTGATGTTGTTATGAAAAAGGGTTTTAAAGTTACTCCCTGTGTGCAGATGCCAACAAAGTTCCCATCCTCTTGGATCTTGAAGAACTTGACAGCTATCCTACTCCTGTCAATGTCAAGAAAGAGACTCCTACCGTTCCCAGCTCCAAACCGGTCGCAGCTCCTAAGCCTAACCCAAGAACTCGTGCTTCCACGTCCAAGAAGAGAAAGGGTTCAGAGACCACCACTCCAGCTTCTGAAGGGTTCTCCTACGAAGAGCTCAGCTTCACCGAGTCATTAGAGCCTATGACCTCCTTCCTCAATGAGGTAATATCCTGGTGCTAGATCCTGCATATACATCCTGATGGAATATCCTGGTTAGTAAATTTTAACCCTTACCTGTGTCACACCCCCAAAATCCACCATGCGGAGTACCACCGCTTGGAGGCGTGACGTGACCAGGATCAAGCCACCAATCATATTGAACAAGCATGTAAGTAGTTTGTAAAATCCAACACAATACAATTGGTGTCTAAACAAAACATAGTTTAAGTTACAAGCGGAAGCATAAAGTTTAAAACCAAATCATAAGTTTAAATGTTCAAATGTTTAGCATGGTACACAGTTGTCCATGTCCCACAACGACTCTTCCCACTCCGATGCAGGCTCCATAGATACCTAACGACCTGTAAGGCATGTAACAACGAGTCAACAACAAAGTTGAGTGAATTCACAGTTGGTTGTTTAGTTATAGTGTTCGTGAATCATTTGTTTATTTTGTAAACCAAGTATTTTAGTTATCTGTATCGCGGTTTCCCAAACATGTTTGCGATGATTAGTGGCCGGATCGCGGTTTCCAAAACATGTGTGCGATGATTAGTGGCCGTATCGCGGTTTCCCAAACATGTGTGCGATGATTAGTGGGGGCTTCCCATGTGTCGACTAGTCGTGTTTGTACGTGCCCTTCTTGATCCAAGGACCGTAGCGAGTGTGAGTGTACGTAGGTTTTACGTACGTGCCCTTCAATC
The DNA here is from genome assembly GCA_030545235.1 of Helianthus tuberosus. NCBI lineage: Eukaryota > Viridiplantae > Streptophyta > Magnoliopsida > Asterales > Asteraceae > Helianthus > Helianthus tuberosus. Next base: position 157,029,293 of record CM060409.1, read on the forward strand.
CGAGGACGGTGAAAAGTAGTTTAATAGTAATGATAGTACGAGTAGTTATTCAATCCCATTCCCAACCCACCGGGAATCCCATGCCTTAAGAGTGTGAACTCACCTCGGTTGCTCGGTTTGACTCTCAAAAGTAGCTAACAGTCAAGGTCGGTCAATCACGTCCTAGTACGATTACCACTTAGTTTATTAGTGGTTTTCAAATAGAACACAACGTTCCTACACGTATCTATCACATAACATGCATCACATTAACGGTTTATGCCCATATAAGTTTTCCATCAATTCCCCACTCATAAACAAACATACGATATTGCACGTAACACATATAACATGTTAGATCATTCACAGATAGCATACTCGACATTTAGACACGCGAGTCACAACTTATGTCTTTTCAGCATTTATATTCAAAACCGGCTGTTTTCGGACATTTTAATAAAATAGTTAAATTATTCCCAAATTTTAACAGAATGTCTTAAACGTTCCATATTTTATTGTGTAAAAATATCGCGGTCTAGTTCATTATCAATAATTTATAGAAAATCGTTTACCGAACTGTGATCAGATTTGTCACATTCTGATCACAGTTTACGGAATAATTCGTCTAAAATTCCTCGTAAGTCCGTTTGTCAAAATTCTAGTTCGAGGGTCACAAATACATCAGTGACCAGCTATGGTATGAATTTTAGGGGCTGGTTCAATCCAGGTTTCATGTTACGACCGAAAACGTACAGCCCATTTTACTGCAGTAAAAATCAGCCTTAGCTGCTGTCACGAAAACAGACTTTTAAAATAGTAAACGACCTCAAAAAAATACGATTCCAGCGCCATTTTCTTCGTTTTTCGAAAAGACACTATTTAGGCATCAGAAATTCCGTTTTTCGATTTGTTAAGGTCTGTTTACAGCCCGTTGAAGGCGGCTGAAAAAGTACATCAGCATGTTATTTCGCTGTTTAAACATTACTAAATCGCATCAACGAGTGTCCGAACAATGGATTTAACAAGAAACCAAAAATCAATTATTAAGTATGATTTAACCAACCCTCAAACCAACAAGATTCCGCTTCATATTTCAGACACAAGCTAGAAACAAGTTCCTTTGAAATCCCCTCAAGTTACAACCTCCATTGATTCAACCTTGAAGCTTTGAATGGCACATAATGTGAAGAAGATGAAGATGTTTAAGTGAGGGTGGTGGTTTCGGTTGTGGTGAACCGAATAGAGAGGGAGAGAGTGATGAGAGAGAGTAGGATGAATCTTATGAAAGACATGTAGAGATGTTGGCCATGCTTACACTTCATCTTATAATATTTTGTTTAGATATGCAAGTAAGTAATCAATTATAATATTGAGTTAAAATCAAATCAAATATTTGGATGCATGGAGGATGATTGTGTGGGTCCATGAGGGACTAAAAATTAGGTTGGGGGGGGGGGGTATGTTTGCAATATTTCAACTAATTGGTAAGTGATAGTTAGATGGTAAGTAATGTGGTGATATATGCTAGTTATTGGGTTTTTAGTGGGTGTTATGGTAAACGGGGATCAAGACTAGCCAAAAATAATTACCTAATGTGTTTGACAAATATTTGGTGTTCCGGGTAATGTCCGGTTGCTCGGTCGGATACTGTTTTGTTAAATTGTTTAATTATTCCGTTAAGTGTCTATTATATATATTTTTGTAACACGATTAATTCCTAACACTCAGGAAAACATACCGGACTATTTAGTAACTTTTCTATATACTACTAGTATGTTAACACGCACATGTAAGTATAACACAGTAGTCAGAGAGCAGTTAAATGATTCAGCACAGTCGTCAAGCACTTTAATTATCAATAATAAATTGTACGGAATACATGGAATTTGAGGGTTGTCACATTCTCCCCCTGTTAAGAGAATTTCGTCCCGAAATTTAGCGCGTGGTTACTGAGGAAGCTAGTTAAGGTGTGTTGTTTTCCTGATTTTCCTGGGGTGTCACATCATCCCCCCGTTGATTTGGAATTTCGTCCGGAAATTCCGCAGTAGCTTCAGCCTCAGTAGTGGTTGCGTTTTTCTTAAACAACTGGGGGTACTTGAGTTTCATTTGGTCTTCTCGTTCCCAGGTATACTCTAGGCCACGACGGGAATCCCAACGAACTCGGACAAGAGGTATCCTGGCACGCTTGAGGTTCTTAATATCTCGATCCGTAATCTCTACTGGTTCCTCGACGAATCGCAGCTGGTCGTCGATTGTGAGTTCCTTGAGAGGAACTATGAGGGTCTCATCTGACAGACACTTCTTCAGATTTGACACGTGGAATACGTTGTGAACTGCACTGAGTTCGGTTGGTAGATCCAGTTTGTAGGCCACTTTGCCTATTTTCTCTATGATTTCGAACGGTCCGACATATCGCGGATTGAGTTTGCCCCTTTTGCCAAAACGGACTACACCTTTCCAAGGTGAGACTTTGAGTAGCACTCGGTCCCCAACCTGGAGCTCGAGTGGTTTTCTTCCCTTATCAGCATAACTTTTCTGACGGTCACGAGCTGCCGCCATTCGCTGTCGTATCTGAGCAATTCTCTCGGTGGTATCTACCACAAGTTCTGGGCCAGTGATTTGGCTGTCACCAACTTCTGCCCAACAGAGAGGTGATCGGCATTTGCGTCCGTATAATGCCTCAAACGGAGCGGCTTGGATGCTGGTGTGGTAGCTGTTGTTATACGAAAACTCCACTAGCGGAAGGTGCTTTTCCCAGCCATTACCAAAAATCGATTACACACGCCCTAAGCATGTCTTCAATGGTTTAGATGGTGCGTTTAGATTGCCCATCCGTCTGCGGGTGATAAGCGGTGCTCATATCTAAACGTGAGCCAAAGGACTTGTGCATTACTTGCCACAGTTCAGAAGTAAAACGTGCGTCGCGATCAGATATAATAGAGGTTGGCACTCCGTGCCTTGATACCACATCCTTTAGGTAAATGTCTGCAAGAGTAGAAAACTTATACGTTTCTTTGATAGCCAGAAAATGTGCAGACTTGGTCAGTCGATCTACGATCACCCAAATGGTATCGTTTCCGCGTTGAGATCTGGGCAGGCCGGTCACGAAATCCATGGAAATTTGCTCCTATTTCCATTTCGGGATCTCCGGTTGTTGCAGTAGGCCTGATGGTTTCTGATATTCAGACTTGACTCTCGCACAAGTCAAGCACTTACTGACGTAGGTTGCTATGTGGGCTTTCATGCCAGGCCACCAATACGTAGTCTTGAGGTCGTGGTACATTTTATCCAAACCAGGATGTACCGAATAACGAGACTGATGTGCTTCATCCATCACAAGCTCGTGTAAGTTTCCATAATGTGGAACCCAGATGCGCCCTGTTACATAGTAAGCGTCGTCTTCCTTTTGTTCTAGCTGTTGTCTCGATCCTCGTAGGGATTCAGCCCTGATGTTCTCTGCTTTCAATGCTTCGACCTGAGCATCACGAATCTGAGCCGGAAGGTTAGACTGGATGGTAAGCTGTAAAGCATGTACACGCTTAGGTAGGGTATCCTTTCGAGTGAGGGCGTCGGCCACAACATTGGCTTTGCCCGGATGATACTTGATTGCGCATTCATAATCGTTCAAGAGCTCAACCCATCGGCGTTGACGCATGTTCAACTCCTTTTGCCTGAAGATATGCTCGAGACTCCTGTGATCGGTGTAAATGGTGCACTTGGTACCGTACAGGTAATGTCTCCATATCTTAAGCGCGAATACAACTGCTCCCAGCTCCAGATCGTGAGTAGTGTAATTTATTTCGTGAACCTTGAGTTGGCGTGATGCGTAGGCAATGAACTTGTCACGTTGCATCAATACGCAACCAAGTCCTTGGATGGAAGCATCGCAGTAAACCACAAAATCATCTGTGCCCTCAGGCAATGAGAGGATAGGCGCGCTACAAAGTCTATCTTTCAAATGCTGAAATGTGGACTCCTGTGCATCACCCCAATGATAGGTGACACCCTTCTGAGTCAGTGAAGTGAGAGGTTGCGCAATCTTGGAGAAGTCTTTGATAAACCTTCTATAATATCCTGCCAAACCCAAGAATTGGCGGATTTCTGTTGGTGTACGGGGTGCAGGCCAGTTCTTGATCGATTCAACCTTAGATAGATCCACATGAATCCCATCCTTGTTTACCACATGGCCTAGAAAGTGGACTTCACGAAGCCAGATGCCACATTTCGAAAACTTGGCATACAACTGCTCTTTTCGAAGAAGTTCCAGCATAAGTCGTAGATGCTGCTCGTGTTCCTCCTGACTCTTAGAATAGATCGGGATATCGTCAATGAACACAATAACGAGCTTATCCAGGTAAGGTTTGCATACTCGGCTCATGAGATCCATGAAAACCGCTGGTGCATTCGTCAACCCGAAAGGCATGACCAGAAACTCGTAATGGCCGTAGCGAGTTCTGAATGTTGTTTTGGAGACGTCTTCTTCTCAGACTCTCAGTTGATGGTATCCCGATCTCAAATCAATCTTGGAGTAGTAGCTCGACCCTTGCAACAGGTCGAACAAGTCGTCAATGCGTGAGAGAGGATAACGACTCTTCACGGCCACCTTGTTAAGTTCGCGGTAGTCAATACACATTCTGAAGGTACCGTCTTTCTTCTTCACGAATAGTACTGGAGCTCCCCAGGGCGAAGAGCTAGGACGTATAAAACCCTTTTCCAAGAGTTCTTGTAATTGCTTGGACAGTTCTTCCAGTTCGGTTGAGGCTAAGCGATGAGGTGCTTGAGCTATGGGCGCTGCTCTAGGAGCTAGCTCGATTTGGAATTCGACTCGTCGATGAGGCGGAAGACCTGGTAATTCCTCAGGAAATACCTCAGGAAAATTGCGCACTATAGGAATGTCTTCAATTTTCTTCTCTTCCGTTGATGTGTCAGTAACGAGCGCCAGAATGGCAGTGTGGCCCTTATGCAAACACTTCTGGGCCTTATGAAAAGAGATAATGCCTACGACAGCACCACTCTTATCGCCCTGAATCACCAGAGGTTCTTCACCAGAACGAGGAATGCGGACGATTTTCTCCTTGCAAACAATCTCCGCTTGATGATGAGATAGCCAATCCATCCCAATAACGACGTCGAAACTACCAAGTGTGATAGGGATGAGATCGATAGAGAAAGTCTGACCAGCTAAGACGAGGTTACAACCTTTAACTATGTGTGTGGCCTCGAGACTTTTACCGTTTGCTAGCTCTACCGTGTGTTTGGCGGTCAAAAGTGTTGGGTGCGCTTAAGCATTTGACTAACTTTTAAGGACACCTAACTAGTATCGGCACCCGAATCGAATAAAACAGTAACAAAGAAATCATCTAGAAGAAACTTACCCATCACAACGTTGGGATCGTTCCTTGTGTCAGCCTGACCAATCACGAAGGTGCGACCTTTGCCGTTATTGTTACCCCCATTTTTGCCTCCATTGTTGTTCTCATTTCCTTGGTTGTTGTTCTGATTCTGATTCAGCTGAGGATAGTGCCTCTTGAAGTGACCCTCAGCACCGCACTGGAAGCATCCCTTATTACCTTGCTGGTGTTGCTGTTGGTTTTGGGGAGTTTGTGGCCGATGTTGTCGGTTCTGCTTCGCAGGACGTAAGCTTCGGCAATCTTTGGCTTCATGTCCCAACTTGCTACATCTCTGACAACGACCTTTGTTGCACGGCCTGCTGTGGTGCAAACTACATCGATTGAACTTTGGGTGATTTCCCCTGTATCTACCCTGACCTTGATTTCCAAAAGGTTGCTGACTGGGGTTCCTGTGTTCATCTGTCTTTCGCTGCTAGGACTGAGACTGAACTGGAGTAGAACCCTTGCCCGAATTTCCATCCCACTTGCGCTTGTTGTTACTAGGAGCATCAGTAGTAGAAGCGTTAATACGCTTGGGCAGCTTGCCCTCTTCCACCGCCTGATCGGTGAGCTGGTGTGCCAAACGAATGACTTGCTGGATTGTGGGAAGGTTGGCCTCACTTACAGACCCTTGGATTTCCGGGACTAAGCCTCTGAGGTATAGCTTGATTCGCCTAGATATGGGCTGTGACATGTTAGGACATAAGGCAGCCAAGTCGTTGGACCTCTTTGTGTTTGCCTCAATTTCTGATCCTTCCATCTTCAAACCATAATACTCTATCTCAAGTTTCAGTATGTCGTCCAGGTGGCATAACTCTTCCTTAATCTAATCCTTGAAGTCGCTCCAGAGGATGGCATTCGCGTCTGCCAACCCGAGCATCTGAACCTGTGCGTTCCACCAAGAATACGCTTTCCCTTGCAACATGCCAGTAGCGTACCCCACTCATTTGTTGGTAGGGCTTTCACTCTCTTCGAATGTAAATTCGATTCTTCGGATCCAGTGTAGAAGGCCGATTGTCCTTTCAGTGCCGTCGAAAGTGGGAGGTTTGCATTCCAGGAACGCCTTAAAGGTGCCCATGTGTGTTTGAAGGTGCATGGGTTGACTCCCCGTTTGGGTTGCTAAGGCTTCAGCAATCCGTTCGTTAATCAAGGTCGTCAGCTGACCCTGGGTCACGTCGAGACGTCCACTCATGATCTTCATATAGAAGGAACACACGTAAGAAGGTGTCGCAAGGTGCGTAAGTGTGGGATGACAGAAGAGAGTAAGCACACAAGCTCAAATAGCAGTTATTACACTAGTTAATGCATACTATGATCAAATGTGCTACTAGCAGGTAGGTAATACAAACATAAACCATATTACCTATAATTTCGAGTCTTGCACGTGGAGCGAAGCGTCGTTGTGGATCGTTGAGCACTGTACAGGTTATAGTCTGGTTTTAACAAAAATTTTTTCCCCGTATTAAAACCAAGTTCACTATAACCAATGGCTCTGATACCAATCTGTCACACCCCCAAAATCCACCATGCGGAGTACCACCGCTTGGAGGCGTGACGTGACCAGGATCAAGCCACCAATCATATTGAACAAGCATGTAAGTAGTTTGTAAAATCCAACACAATACAATTGGTGTCTAAACAAAACATAGTTTAAGTTACAAGCGGAAGCATAAAGTTTAAAACCAAATCATAAGTTTAAATGTTCAAATGTTTAGCATGGTACACAGTTGTCCATGTCCCACAACGACTCTTCCCACTCCGATGCAGGCTCCATAGATACCTAACGACCTGCAAGGCATGTAACAACGAGTCAACAACAAAGTTGAGTGAATTCATAGTTGGTTGTTTAGTTATAGTGTTCGTGAATCATTTGTTTATTTCGTAAACGAAGTATCTTAGTTATCTGTATCGCGGTTTCTCAAACATGTTTGCGATGATTAGTGGCCGGATCGCGGTTTCCAAAACATGTGTGCGATGATTAGTGGCCGTATCGCGGTTTCCCAAACATGTGTGCGATGATTAGTGGGGGCTTCCCATGTGTCGACTAGTCGTGTTTGTACGTGCCCTTCTTGATCCAAGGACCGTAGCGAGTGTGAGTGTACGTAGGTTTTACGTACGTGCCCTTCAATCCGAGGACGGTGAAAAGTAGTTTAATAGTAATGATAGTACGAGTAGTTATTCAATCCCATTCCCAACCCACCGGGAATCCCATGCCTTAAGAGTGTGAACTCACCTCGGTTGCTCGGTTTGACTCTCAAAAGTAGCTAACAGTCAAGGTCGGTCAATCACGTCCTAGTACGATTACCACTTAGTTTATTAGTGGTTTTCAAATAGAACACAACGTTCCTACACGTATCTATCACATAACATGCATCACATTAAAGGTTTATGCCCATATAAGTTTCCCATACATTCCCCACTCATAAACAAACATACGATATTGCACGTAACACATATAACATGTTAGATCATTCACAGATAGCATACTCGACATTTAGACACGCGAGTCACAACTTATGTCTTTTCAGCATTTATATTCAAAACCGGCTGTTTTCGGACATTTTAATAAAATAGTTAAATTATTCCCAAATTTTAACAGAATGTCTTAAACGTTCCATATTTTATTGTGTAAAAATATCGGGGTCTAGTTCATTATCAATAATTTATAGAAAATCGTTTACCGAACTGTGATCAGATTTGTCACATTCTGATCACAGTTTACGGAATAATTCGTCTAAAATTCCTCGTAAGTCCGTTTGTCAAAATTCCAGTTCGAGGGTCACAAATACATCAGTGACCAGCTATGGTATGAATTTTAGGGGCTGGTTCAATCCAGGTTTCATGTTACGACCGAAAACGTACAGTCCATTTTACTGCAGTAAAAATCAGCCTTAGCTGCTGTCACGAAAACAGACTTTTACAATAGTAAACGACCTCAAAAAAATACGATTCCAGCGCCATTTTCTTCGTTTTTCGAAAAGACACTATTTAGGCTTCAGAAATTCCGTTTTTCGATTTGTTAAGGTCTGTTTACAGCCTGTTGAAGGCGGCTGAAAAAGTACATCAGCATGTTATTTCGCTGTTTAAGCATTACTAAATCGCATAAACGAGTGTCCGAACAATGGATTTAACAAGAAACCAAAAATTAATTATCAAGTATGATTTAACCAACCCTCAAACCAACAAGATTCCGCTTCATATTTCAGACACAAGTAAACTTTTATGTAACTTTTATATTCTTTACTATTGTTTAACATCTTCTCGTCTTTTTGATCTTTAGTGATTTAAACAACAACACATCTTACTATAAATCATAACTTTGAACAAGATGAACCAAGGTAAAATGAGACTTACTACTAGCCTCTAGCTAGGGACGAATCTAGTGAAGAAATGTGGCGAAAAAGATGGTGAAAAGCTAGAAACAAGTTCCTTTGAAATCCCCTCAAGTTACAACCTCCATTGATTCAACCTTGAAGCTTTGAATGGCACATAATGTGAAGAAGATGAAGATGTTTAAGTGAGGGTGGTGGTTTCGGTTGTGGTGAACCGAATAGAGAGGGAGAGAGTGATGAGAGAGAGTAGGATGAATCTTATGAAAGACATGTAGAGATGTTGGCCATGCTTACACTTCATCTTATAATATTTTGTTTAGATATGCAAGTAAGTAATCAATTATAATATTGAGTTAAAATCAAATCAAATATTTGGATGCATGGAGGATGATTGTGTGGGTCCATGAGGGACTAAAAATCAGGTTGGGGGGGGGGGTATGTTTGCAATATTTCAACTAATTGGTAAGTGATAGTTAGATGGTAAGTAATGTGGTGATATATGCTAGTTATTGGGTTTTTAGTGGGTGTTATGGTAAACGGGGATGAAGACTAGCCAATAATAATTACCTAATGTGTTTGACAAATATTTGGTGTTCCGGGTAATGTCCGGTTGCTCGGTCGGATACTGTTTCGTAAAAATGTTTAATTATTCCGTTAAGTGTCTATTATATATATTTTTGTAACACGATTAATTCCTAACACTCAGGAAAACATACCGGACTATTTAGTAACTTTTCTATGTACTACTAGTATGTTAACACGCACATGTAAGTATAACACAGTAGTCAGGGAGCAGTTAAATGATTCAGCACAGTCGTCAAGCACTTTAATTATCAATAATAAATTGTACGGAATACATGGAATTTGAGGGTTGTCACAACCTGTATCCTGAATTGCAGGTTCTCCAGCATCTGCTCCATCTTTATACCGATGTCTGTGGTACAGCCAAGCTCTATGAGGCCAAGATCAAACAATTTGAGACCACCATAGCTGAACAGGGCACTATTGATGAAGCCAAGACCCGACATTATGAGGATAAACTTAAGAAGGTCACTCAGGATGCCGAAGTGAAGCTGGAAACTATCCACGTTGAGCATGAACATGCCATGATCTCTTTCCGGGAGGGGATCAAAAATTCCGCTGTTGTCTCCTTGCTGCAGGCTCAGATCAAGATGGCTTATGAATCCCAGGAGACAGGTCTTGAGTGCCCATCCTGGCCGGTTGACTCTTGGGTTGCAAAACTCAAGGAGCTTGGAGGCAATCCTGTGCCACATCCTACCAAAGCTGGGGCTGGAGAGACTTCTAAAGCAGCTGAGGTGGTGGACAAGGCTGGAGAGGATGCTGGTGAGGATGCTGGTCAAGATGCTGAAGCTGAGAAGGCGAAGAAGGATGGAGGTGATGCCGCTGTGTGAGGGCAGTCAAGTGGGCGATGATGGATATTGATGCCTAGGCCAGAGCCCACTTTTTTTTTGAATTTGAATGATGGTCTGTAACCCCAAAACAATTTACTTTTCCTGCACTTAGACACAATATGATGGCCAAAGGTGGAAGGATCCTGAGTTTCAAGACGAAGCCCTTGGTCATCAATGTTAATATGCTTTTGAACAATCAACAGTTGAAGGTGGAGGGATCTTCGGTTTCAAGACGAAGCCTTCAACTGTTTAAGTAAATATGCTTTAGAACTAATTTCACTGTTGGTGGATGGGTCTCATTTTGAGATGAAGCCAATAGTGCAACCTTTTGCTTGTGAATAATAAATAACCAACCTTTCAGCCTTATCTTTGTTGTTGTATTTTTATTGCATGTGTTTTTTTTCTTAAAATATTTTTCCTTTATTATTTTAGATATCATAGGGAAACATTTTGGGTAAATATCCTGAAAAGTATTCTTGAAAATATCCTGATCAGGATACTGTTATTGAACTCAGAAATACGTAACTCTAAAAACTTAAGTTATTTAGATAAGGTTTTAAAAGATGAAAAGGGGAGATCATACCAAAGATTCTTAGAGAGTTGATTCCAATTTTCCACCTTTGATCCTTTTGCAACATTCCCCTCATGGAAGTCCCCTGTGCACATTCATGAAACTAAGTTCATCCTTCGAATTGTATCGAGGTGTATGTCCCCTGTGTTCAGCACATTTGAATACTTAGGAATTTCTCGATGTAAATACAATCATATTTTGTTTGGAACCTGTCCTTAGACTTTAGTTTTTCTGGGGATAAACCCTTAATATCCTGGGATAAACCCTAAATATCCTAGGGATAAACCCTTAATATCCTAGGGATAAACCCTTAATATCATGCGCTACAGGCTGGAGTGTATAAATTCCAAGACTTAGAAAGGTGAAAACCTTTAAACCTTAGAGAGTATGAAAATACCCTTTCGTGAGAGAGGGTGATCAATCCTCATATACCTTAAAGATACAGTATATGGCCAATAATAACGAAATTGTCAGCCACTTTTACATGAACTGGTCCCGCTATCTTGAACTATCCTTGAATATCTTGCGCTCCAGGCGGGGTGTTTAAACCCAACTCAAGAGAAAGGTGAATACCTTTAAACCTTGGAAGGGATAAGGATCCCTTAAACGTGAGAGAGGGGGCCAATCCTCTAATCTTTCGGTTTATCTTGAGCATATATCCTGGAGTAATATCCTGGAGCATATCCTACAAAACACCTTTAAACTAAGGTGGGTGTTAGCTTGGCTAACACCCCTCCGATGCTTAAGTTAGTATTGGGTTCAAAACGAATAAATTCAAACATATTTAAAAGTGATAGAATTCATACCATCCTGAGTTAGAAATTTAATTCTAAAGTCACTTGAAATAGAGCTTAAGGTGGATGGCATTCCATGATCTTGGTAGCATATCCCCTTCCATATTCTTGAGTCGGTATGCTCATTTCCCAGACTCTGATTAAAACTCGTATGGTCCTTCCCACTTTGGAGCTAACTTTCCATCAGCAGGATTAATAGTATTCTGAAAAGCTTTTCTTAATACCCAATCTCCAACTTGAAACCTTATAGTCCTTAAATTCTTGTTGTATGCTCTGGATATTCTCTGTTGAAATGCTACCATCCTTAGCTTTGCCGCATCTCTTGTTTCTTCCACGGTATCTAATTCTTGGCACAAAGCTTCAGGATTCGCCTCAGGATCCCGGAGGCTCGATCTTGTCGTAGGTATTACCATTTCTGTCGGGATCACTGCTTCTGCCCCAAACACCAAGGAAAATGGGGCTTGTCCCGTTGCACTTTTTACTGTTGTCCTATCAGCCCATAAGACAAAGGGTAATTCTTCTGCCCATCTTCCTTTCTTAACCCCTAGTCTTTTCTTCAAATTGTTGACAATTATCTTGTTTGAGGATTCTGCTTGTCCATTCGCTTGAGGATGTACCGGAGTGGATGTAATCATCTTGATTCGCCAACTTTTGCAAAAATCAGTAGTCCTCTTACTGATAAACTGAGAGCCATTATCACAGATTATCTCAGCCGGTACCCCAAACCCAATCAGGATATTCCTCTTTATAAAAGATACTACTTCTAGATCTTTGACTTGGACAAATGCCTCAGCTTCAACCCATTTGGAAAAATAGTCTGTCATTGCTAGCATAAAAACTTTTCCTCCTAGAGCCTTAGGTAGTTTTCACACTATGTCCATACCCTATTTCATGAATGGCCAAGGGGAAACAATAGGATATAGGGGCCCAGCAGGCTGATGTAGTATATTGTTGTGCCTTTGACATGCGTCACATCTTCGAGCATATTATGCTGAATCTTTCCTCATAGTCGGCCAATAATATCCTGTTCTTAGTACCTTCGAAAATAATGATCTGCCCCTAGTATGGTTGCCATAATCTCCTTCATGGATATCCTGAAGTACCTCCTTGGTCTCAGGATCCTCCAAGCATCTTAAGCATCATATTCCTGGCCAACTCTAATCTTGCAATCAAAGCTTCATATTCTGCTTCATTATTAGTGGCAGGAAATTCACACCTAATAGCCTGGGGTAATATGTCCCCCTGTGGCGATTTTAGTTGTATACCCAATCCTACACCTCTCACATTAGATGCACCATCAGTATATAATGTCCAAGATCCTAAGGTTTCTCCTAGTTGTTGTACTTCTAGGTCTACTTCATTTTGAATATTACTACTAAAATCAGCCACAAAGTCTGCTAGAGCCTGAGACTTTATAGCATTTCTAGGTTCATATACTAGATCATAGGCACTTGACTTTACTGACCACTTAGCCATTCTACCTAACATCTCAGGTTTCCTAAGCACATTTTTAACAAGATAATTAGTTTTAACATGAATCCTAGGTGTCTCAAAATAATGTCTAAGCTTAGTTGATGCCATAACCAAGGCTAACATCAATTTCTCTAAGTGTGAATATCTAGTGTCTGCATCTAATAAACTTTTACTAACAAAATAGACAGGATACTGCTGACCTTCATGATCCTTGACCAAAACGGCACTTACTGCATTCCCTGATACTGCAAGATACATGGATAATGGTTCACCATCATCGGACTTCATCAATAAAGGTGCGGTTGAAAGATATTGCTTTAACTCCTGTAAGGCTGCTTCACGCTTTTCTCCCCACTCGAATTTCTTATTCTTCTTCAGGATATCATAGAATTCTTTACATTTCTCTGAGGATCTTGATATAAATCTGTTCAATGCTGCTACTCGTCCTGTTAATATTTGTACATCTTTCATGTTGGAAGGTGACTTGATATCCAGGATAGCTTTGATCGGTTCCGGGCTTGCTTCTATCCCCCTTTTAGTCACCATATATCCTAGAAACTTTCCTGCCCCCACTCCAAAATGGCACTTGGCAGGATTTAATTTCATATTATACTGGTCCAGGATATCAAATGCTCCTTCAATATCCTGGATATGATCCTTAGCTTTCTTGGATTATACTACCATATCATCAATGCACACCTCCATGGTGTCCCCCAGTTTGTCTTTAAACATCATGTTCACCAATCTTTGGTACGTTGCACCTGCATTTTTCAAACCAAAAGGCATAGCAGTATAACACTAAATACCTGTTGGTGTCATAAAAGCAGTATCCTCCTGGTCTGAAGCTTCCATTTGGAACTGCTGGAATCCTGAGGATGCATCCATGAAGGTTAACTTCTCATGACCGGCAGTGGCATCCACCATCGAGTCTATATGAGGCAGAGGGAATGGGTCTTTAGGACATGCTTTGTTCAAGTCTGTGTAATCTACACAAACTCTCTATTTCCCATTCTTCTTTTGAACCACGACCACATTTGCTAGCCACTTGAGAAATTTGACTTCCCTGATCATCTTGGACTTCAATAATCTTTTAACCTCTACTTGAATAACTGCGTTTCGTTCAGGAGAAAACTTCCTTCTCTTTTGCTGAACAGGCTTGAAAGACCTGTCAATTCCAAGCTTGTGAGTTATAATATCCTTAGAAATACCTGTCATATCCTCATGCTTCCATGCGAATGTTGACATCCTGCATTTCAAAAAGTTAGTTAACTGCATTTTAATATCCTGAGGGATATTGGCTCCTATGAGCACCGAGATATCTGGATTATCCTGGTCCATGATAATTTTCTTAACATCCTGCTCCGAAGCCTCCACGATATCATGGGCTCGCATTTTTAATTGCTATCCTGCCTTGGGCTTTGTTGAGGATTTCATCGAGGAAGAATAACATTCCTTTGCCTCTTGTTGATCACTTTCCACCTTGACAACCCCCCAAGGGGTAGGGATCTTGATACACTGATGGTAGGTTGATGGCACAACTTTCATATCATGGATCCATGGCCTGCCTAATATGATATTGTAGCAGGATAAGGAGTCCATGACACAGAAACGTTGCATTGAGTTGACTCCCTCAACATATACTGGCAACTTTATTTCTCCCACAGTATTCTTGGCCTCTCCACTGAATCCTACAAATACTGTGGATTTTGAAGCAATCTCCATCGGGGAAATATTCATCCTTTTCAGTGTTTCTAGCTGAATAATGTTGACGGAGCTGCCATTATCCACCAGTATCCTGCGCACAAAATGATTAGCAATATATAAAGTTATTACCAAACCATCATGATGGGGATCTTGGACACTATCCCTGTCATCGCTATCAAACGTGATCACTTTATCGGTTGTGAGGGTTGTCATCCTTCCCCGTTCTGCCTTAGCCTCCTTCGCATGTCTTTTTGCTGCAGAATAAGAGGTTTCACAGATGTCGGATCCTCCTGAAATAAAGTTAATTATCTTGGCGTCAGCGGGAGGTGATGCTACTCGTTCAGGATCCTTCTCAGTATCCTGACCCTTATTCTTCTTTCTTCCCAGAAGATCCTTCAGATATCCTTTGCTCAGCAGGTAGCTTATTTTCTTCCTCAGGGCTATGCAATCCTCCGTAACAAGTCCAAAATCCTCATGGAAGGCACACCACTTAGATTTATCCTTCCAATCAGCCTTTTGTTGGTTCTTAAGGCCATCTTGCTTTATCTCCCAGACCCTGCATAGCATACATTAGTTCAGGTATATTAACAGAAAAACAATATTATGATAATTCAGGATACTCCTCAGGATACTCCTCAGGATCCTCATCCTCAACAGCATTCACTTTCTTGTTATCATTCCTGCCATATGGCTTAGAACGATACGGTTTATATGAGGATTCTGACTTCCTGTTAGTTTATTCATATGTTGAGGATGAATTCATCCTCTCTTGCATCTTTTTGTCATCTTCTAGTTGAATATATCTTAAAGCCCTGTTTCGAGCATCATCCAGGTTCATTACAAGATCCTGATAAAATTGAGAATCCTTTTGCAACCCCATCTTAAAAGCCTGCACAGCTGTAACAACATCAAGATGTGGGATATCTAAGGACTCCCTACTAAACTTGTTCACATAATCCCTTAAGGATTTTTGTGGACCTTGAGTTATCCTTTAGAGATCACTGGTTAGTTTCTCAAAACTTCTACTTCAAGAAAATTGACTATTAAACAAATTAACTAAATGAGCAAATGATGTAATTGAATGAGGTGGAACATTTAAGAGCCATTTTAATGCTGATCCTGTCAAAGTAGAACCAAAACCCTTGCAGAGGCATGCTTCCTTGAGATCCGGAGGGATAGGGTTAATCTCCATCCTTTCCCTATACTGAGCAATATGCTCTTCAGGATCTGTGGTTCCGTCATAGAGCTTCATGTTGGGGTTTGAAATCTTTTTGGGATTTCAGCATCACATATAGGGCATGCAAACCGGGATATCATGTGGCTATCCTGGGACACTTCTGGAATTGGCTGGACCACCCTAGGTAAACTGGATATCATATCCTTCAACTTCTGAAGCTCCCTGTAGAGTGCCGACGTCATGCCTATATCCTGCAAAGATCCAATACCGTTAGTAGCAAGAGTATTAGTATTATTAGACACGTTACCAGCCTGAGGATTCTGGCCATATCCTGGAGCATATCCTGATCCTCTCACAGTTGATACCCTGACCGATGAAGGTATCTCAGGATTATGACTCTGGGAATGACTTGGAACAATGTTGCCCCGGTTATCCTTAGTATATACTGCCTAGCTAAAGTTCAATGCCCTGGGCTGCAAGGGAGTGACAGTATCCTCAGCGGGTCTACTTGAGCTAGATTTCAAGAGTTGTATTTCTCTTGTCAACATTTGGTCGGTCTCCTGCTGTTGCTTCATCTGATCTTGTATACTACCAAACAAAGTTAGAATTTCATCATTAGAAGCCATAATAGGGGTTCTCCCTGAAGTAGCAGATCCTTGAACATTCTGAGTGGGAACAATATCCCGAGTTGTGTGAGATTCAGTCCTCCTTGGAGGGGCTTGAGGCTGTGAAGAAGCTTGCGTCCTTGGAGGTGGTGGAAGCACCGAACCAACTGTTGTAGAGGTTGTAGCAGACATGGTAGAAGAGCTCATGTTTGATTTTGAGGCCATTAAAAATAGTCTAGCAAAGAGTTTTGAAAATAGAAAACCATGTAATGATTTTAAGAAAGCTTTTAGTACAAATAGCACCACTTGCCCCACGGTGGGTGCCAAATAGTTTTGGTCAAAAATTACCTAAGCAATTTAGTGATCAAAATAGTTTTGTGAGGTAGTGTGCTAACAATGTGTATTGAAAATATCTTGGTTTAGTCGTTTGTAAAAACAGTTTTCAGGATATAGCTCAGGATATTGAGCTATATCAACAATCAAACAACGAACAGAAAAGTAAAGGGTGACACGAGATGTACGAGGAAAGCCCTTGATCAATCTAGATCGCCGGCACAAAACCTCAGGACAATCGCAGCTGCCTTGTTCTTCTTATTACTTCAAATATCAGGATACAGTGCAGGATATTGACCAGATCGTTGCTAAGTGTTGCAATGCTTTTCAGAAAGTGTGTGAATTGCGAGAGAAAGAACAAGTATTCGAGAGTAGTGAATGTGATGTCCTATGTGATCTGGTTTATCCATCTATTTATAGTTACAAAAAGAAAACAAAATCTCCTAAAATGGGGAGATGCCAGCGAATATTCCCATGTGAACATTGAAGACCAATAATGCGGCTTCAACGTTCTTCTTCGAACAACTTGGACCGAGTCTTCAGGGGAAGAGGTCTTCGTGAACGTTACGGACTCGTACTTGTACTCCTGCAAACAATTCGTTAGTAATCCTCGGGATACAACATTAGGATGTTACCAATATCCTGATTCATCATCCTGGTTGTGAACACATATTATGTAATCAAGATATAATTCAAGATACTATCCAGGATATGGGCTCAGAATTTCACCCATAACATGAAATAGGAGGGTAATCCTCATCATCCTCTTCTTGCTCCACAACATGCACATTTTGATTATCAGACTTGTTGTATGATTTGGATTTATTGTTCCTGAAATAGGATCCTTGCTTTTCCTGTTTTGAGGATCCTGACAGTCTTTCTTGGATCCTTTTATCATCCTCTAAACGGATGAATCTAAGGGCCCTGTTTCTTACTTCATCAAGATTCCTACAAGGGGTCATGACAAGATCGTCATAGAACTGTGAATCCTTAAGTAAACCCATTTTAAAGACCTCTACAGCTGTAGCAATATCCAAATTAGGTATCTTTATGGATTCTTAACTGAATTTAGTTATGTAATCTCTAAGTTATTCATTATGACCTTGTGTTACCCTATATAGATCATTAGTTAATCGTTCAAATCTCCTACTACATGAAAATAGGCTGTTGAACAAGTTAACTAGATTAGCAAATGAAGTAAGAGAGTAAGGGGGAGACTTAGCAGCCATTTAAGAGCTGATCCTATCAATGTGGATCCGAAACCCTTGCATAGACATGCTTCTTTTAACCTTTCAGGAATGGGGTTGATATCCATTCTTTGCCTGTATTGAGCTACATGCTCCTCTGGATCAGTTGTGCCGTCATAAAGCTTCATGTTTGGTGTTTGAAACCTCTTTGGTATCTCTGCATCACATATAGGTGGTGCAAAGCGTGACACTCTGTAACTCCCATACGGAATCTTAGGAATGGGTTTAATCACTCCTAAAACACTGGATATCATATCCTTCAGTTTTTACAACTCTTTTGCCATAGCTTGGTTGATTCCTGGTTCCTGCACAAAGCCATGGTTAGCATTATAAGAATTGTTTTGGTAAAAAATCAAGCAATGACAATGCAACCAAACTTTCTGTTGTGAGGTATGATGCTTGAATCAATGAACAACACTAAGGATCACTCTAAAATGAATTGAATAAGTGACACAAAGATTTATACGAGGAAAAAGCCCTTGATCAATGAATGATCTCCGGCATAAAAAACCTCGGGTGATGGAAACTACCGATCACCAACTCAGATTAAACAAGAAATGTATTACAACTTCGGATGATAGCGAGCTAATTACAAGGATCACTAGAGTGTATTGTGTAAAAAAAAGTGTGTAATCGCCAAGAGAATTATCGAGAGCTGGTGAGAGCAGTTGCGAGAGTGTGTGTTAAGCTAAAAATATCCAAGTGTTTTCTATTTAGCTCGCTACCCCATTTAAAAATCGAAAATATCTAAGCTAACAAACATTCCGCATTTGGTGCAAGTCCCCCACGACCTCCATAACATCCATTTCTGCCATGCACGTGCGGAATAAATATGGAATATGCTCCAGGAATATCACCAAGACCAAGTCCAAGCTCGTGTTCCTGCAAAACATCACCATATTCAAAGTAGACAATCGTTAGTATAAGGATCCTTAAGATGATCCATGATCCTAATCCTGCAACACTTCTGAGGATCACTAATTCAGACAGAATTGAGGATCACTAAACCCAACAGTAAATGAGGATCACTGATCATTGGGAAATCCTCCCCTAACAATTGCCCCCAAAATATAAGGAGTAATTATGTAAATAAATGAGTTATATATTCTGTCCTTATCCGTAATGAATCAACGGATAACTAGCCGTTGTAATCGGAGTAGCCGTTACCATCCTGACGTCACTGAAGTGACTATCCTGCAAGACCATCATTATAAATTGAAGTTAGAGATAGGGATCAATTCGCATTTAAATTCAAGAGAAACTCCCTTTAAATCCACATCCGAAGATCAAGCAGGTATCTCTCTTCCTCTTCTCCCTCTACGTTTTCTTTCTCTGTTCATCTTCTTCTCTACCCTCATGACCAAGATGATGCTAAGATCCTCTCCGGCTAAGGATCACATAAAAGACAGTCCTCTTAAAAGCCAGGGTCATCAAAGATTCAACGAAAGAAAGATGCTGCTTCACTGATCCACAAATAGAAGGAATCCGCCATTGTTTTTCGGCAAACACCGACTTCAAACCATTTGATCCCATCGTTCTAAGTGATTATGTTTCTGAAACCTGTGTAGCTTTCCCGGTCACTCCTTTGACAATAGGATACTTGTATCCTTTCCCTAAATTCACCCAGTCTTTCTTCTCCCTCACTGGCATCTCCTATATTCAAGCTATGCCAATGATCTGGAGGGTCTTATATACCCTCGAAAGGAACATTGAGCAAGAAGGAATTGCTCTAGGAATGTCGGAGTTGGCAGAGATGTATGACCTCGTAACATTTGGATCCCACCGATATCTACTCAAGCATAAACCCGGTGAAGAACATCCCATCTTCAAAGCCACTAAGAATGACACCAACTGGAAACGGCGATTCTTCTTTGTCAGAAGGGATTCTATCCCTGACGGAAAGGATCTGCCAAGGAAGTGGGGCACCCATGGTAGGATAGAGGATCCTGAGAAGGATCACCAGATGACCTTGCTTTCATCTTAGGATCACTAACGTCCTTTTGTTTCTTTTTTGCAGCTATTACTGTCGCACACCTCATCACAACATCTGCAACAAAGGAAAGGCTTGCCGCTTTCCGGAGACTTGATCCTGCAAGAAAATCATTTAAAACAAATACCCAGGATTCTCAAGAAGTATCCTCAGGTTCTGTCACTATGTCATGTAAGTATCCTGCTTTTTTGCATAATTAAATGTTTAAATAAATAGTTAAATAGAAATAGGATAAGGATACTTATCTGTTTTGGGTGTGTAGGCGCTGGAAAACCTTCAAGATCTGCCTCCAAATTCAGTGTCACTGATCCTGACACTGTCTGATACTCAAAGAAAAAGTCTGCTGCTAGCCTCTCCATCATAGTCCCCAAGGCAACCACTTCAAAGGGAAGAGGTGGAAAGAAAAGGAAGACCTCTGAAGCTGACAACCTAGAAGGCTTGCCTCTGATCCGCCATTAGTTCCTCGAGTACTTTTCCGATGTAAGGACCACTGACTTAACTTGATTATCCTGCCCATTTGAGGATCACGTGATCCTGAACTATACATTGTCTTCTTTGCAGAAATTTGTTGAAATCGAGGACTATGTTGGGAACGTCGAAGAGCTTGAGGAGAAATACTCTGATCTCCAAAAAGTGGCGGTGCTCAAGGATCACAAGATTGCCTCCCTCGAAAAGGATCTCAATGATGCCAAAACTCAGGCGGTTGCAGCTCAGATCAATGCTGACTATGAGAAGCACGAGATCACGGAGGATGCTATAGTCTCCGCTGCCATTTCCATGTACAAGACCAAGTTGCAGATGGCCCAAGAAGCTCAGGATCCTGCCTTTGACAGGAGCAACTGGGACATGGAGGGCTGGAAGGCTAGGCTGGCTGAGTTGGAGGATGAAGAAGAAGCTGAAGAGGTTCTGGCAATCGAGGCTGGTGGCAGTGGCAAGGATCATGTGAAGGATACTGGAGCTGGAGGAGATGGTAATGCAGCGAAGGTGTAGGCTGGATGAATGGGCGATGAAGGACATTTCTAGACGTAGCCGGAGCCCATTTTTTTAGAATTTGGTAGTTTATTTTGGTTATGGTGTTTTTTTTAACAATGATGGGTGGTAATAACTTTAGACAATAGTTTCTAGGGTGAAGGATCATAGATCCTTGAACAATAGGCAGGATAATGGGTGGTGGATGGATCCTCTGTTTGGGGGATGAAGTCATTCGTTATCCTTCCGTCTTTTATTTCCTGCACTGCCAAGACCCATAAACAATGGACACCCTTTGCCAACCCATGTGGACGGGCTACGTTTTGCTGGTAGAAACGTGGGTTGGCAATTTTGACAACTTTAAATGGTTTAATCTTTTGTGAATAAAATAACTTTAACTTTTTGGCTATCTCCCGTGTTACTATCCTTGTTAGTACTTTACTTTTCGATTATTGTGATGTTCATTTTGTTTAAATTTATCAAATAAAGAAATATTTAATAAATATCCTCAAAAATTTTAGGATATGATCAAGGATCACATATCCTATAGTCGACAAGTTCTGAAAAGTAACATAATTTAAGGATCATAAGTTCAGTTGTCAAAGGATAAGGGTTACTCAAATAAATAATGAGTAAAATCAAAATAGTTAAGGATCATACCTGAGAATCCAAGTTAGGATCCTATCCTTTAACACTTATAATCAGGATAACCCAAAAGACAAACCTTAGTAGAAAGTAAGGATCAAGGATCCTTGGTCGTTTATCTCCAAAAACCTGAAATAGGATACAACTTGGGACTAAGCCAATATAAGATAAGAGTTAGTACCTGGGGACAAGCCCAACAATTCTGGGGACAAGCCCAATATACTGGGGACAAGCCCAAAGGATAACTGGGGACAAGCCCAAAGGATAACTGGAGTATGGCCCTCACTGGCGACTATCCAAACTTAGTGACATGAAAATGCCAAAACCTTAGCTAACGTGAAAACGTTAGAAACCTTAGGAACGGATGTATGGTACGTCTACCATTATACGTAGGATCCTGAATATATCCAGTACAATGAAATTGTTAGCCCCTAAAGCGAGTACTGGTCCCATTGCCATAAACTATACCAGGATCATCGTGCGCTACTGGCGAAACTGGGGACAGGCCCAAACTGGGGACAGGCCCAAACTGGGGACTAGCCCAAATAACTGGGGTCAAGCCCAAATAATTGGGGTCAAGCCCAAATAGCTGGGGTCAAGCCCAAATAACTGGATACTTCTGTGGATACTCAATCCTTAGTTAAGGATACCTGAACCTTCAAAACTCAGAATCAAGTGAAAGGGGGATAAAGGATGCAGGATCCTTATCCTTATATAAGAGAATAAAAGAATGAAATTGTTTGAGATTAGATCATTACCAAAATGAGGATCCTCTGCCCTGTAAGGATCCTTCAAGGATACTTGTCAGGTAAGGATCATGGATCCTGATCACATGAAATATTTCTTCAAATGGACAGCATTCCAAGCTCTTGGTAGCAAATCACCTTCCATTGTTAGCAATCTATATGCCCCCTTTCCTGCTTCAGCTTCAATCAAATAGGGGCCTTCCCACTTTGGTGCTAGCTTTCCATCAGCAGGATTGGTGGTATTTTGAAATGCTTTCCTTAATACCATATCACCAACTTGGAATTTCCTGATCCTGACATTTTTGTTGTAAGCTCCAGTCATCCTTTGTTGATAACTGGCCATCCTTATCCTTGCCAAATCCCTGATTTCTTCTATAGTATCCAAGTCTTGAACCAAGTTTTCAGCATTTTCTTCAGGATCACGAATGCTTGTTCTTGCATTTGGAACCACCATCTCTGTAGGGATCACTGATTCTGCTCCAAATACCAAAGAGAATGGAGTTTGGCCAGTAGCATTCTTGGGAGTTGTCCTATCAGCCCAAAGCACATAAGGTAGTTCTTCTGCCCATTTCCCTTTCTTGGATCCAAGCTTCTTTTTCAAGTTGTTGATGATGATCTTGTTGGATGACTCTGCCTGACCATTAGCTTGTGGGTGGACTGGTGTTGATGTTATCATCTTAATCCCCCAGCTGTCACAAAAGTTAGTAGTTCTATTCCCAATAAATTGGGATCCATTATCACAAACAATTTCAGAAGGAATACCAAATCTAGTAATAATTTTCCTTTTAATAAAGGATATAACTTTCTTTTCTCTGACTTGAGTAAATGCTTCAGCTTCTATCCACTTGGAAAGAGGATCCTTGAGGCTGAAGAGAGGATCCTTGATGCTGGAAAGAGGATCCTTGAGGCTGAAGAGAGGATCCAGAAGGCTAGAAGTAAGATCTTTGAGCCTGTGTCATTGCCGATGGTCCATAGTGCATAATTGATGATCCTCCATGATGCTGGACACCTGATGCTGTAGAGTGCTGGGCAGTTGTAGCTGGAGTGCCGAAATCCAGTGATCTAGGCACCAATGGAGAGTGATCCTCCGTTGATCTCTTCAATTTCTTGATTTCATCAATTTCTCGAAGGATCCTGTCATTAGTTTTGTCATGCTGTCGCATGTAATCCTTCATCTGCAAAATCAAAGAATAAAGATCATTGTTAGTAGGACCAGAAGAAACAGTAGTGGTTGATTTTGAGAAAACGGGGGTTGTCTTTTTCGCAGCATTCTCAGGATTCTTCTGGGATCCAGAAGGGACATGAGGCAAAGGTGGAATGCCCTATGAAGAAGTGATCGCCGGCATGGAGCTTTAAGTGTTCTTCGCATGAGAAGCCATATGGTTGAAGGTAATGAATAGAAATGAATGAAATGAACAATTTTTTTCAAGAATGAAGCACCGATTGCCCCATGGTAACCAAATCTGATTTTTTTTGAGGTTAGATGCTTGGTTAATTGAACAATTGTGCAAAGAACAAACGAATGAAATGAATGATCAACACAAGGATTTATACGAGGAAAAAGCCTTTGATCAATGAATGATCTCCTGCATAAAAAACCTCGGGTGATGGAAACTACCGATCACCAACTATATTAAACAAAGAAAGTTTACAACTTGGGATGATATCAAGCTTGGTACAAAGATTGCTAAAGTGTAAAAGTGTGTAATCGCCAATAAGTTGCAGAGAGTTTGAGTGTTGTGTACGAGTGTTGCTAATAATGCTAAATCAAGCTTGTATCCCCTTTAAAATTTGAAACTATCTAGACTAACTAACTATCCGCAAATGGTGCAAGCTCCCCACGATCACCATAACGGTCATTGAGTCCTTGCACGTGCAGAATTATCAAGCATATTACCCTAGAATCTCGGTTGGACCAAGTCTTATTCGAATACACCTACAAAACAAGTTCAAAAATGATGGAAACAATTGTTAGTTTTAGGATAATAATGAGGATCCTGGATCCTTATCCTTGCAGCTTCTTCTGAGGATCCTTAATTCAAACTAAACTAAGGATCCGTGATCCAGGTCACACTTGAGGATCCATGATCCATATGCTATGAAATTATATCCCTAACATATATAATATTTTGAAAACCAAAAATCCCAATTTTCTATCATTTTTCATTTATTTGCAAAAATTTTCCTGGAACAGTTTCTCATTTTCTATTTTTTTTATTATTCAAAAATTTTTATTTTATTTTTGTAGTTTTTTTTACTCAATTCTACCTAAAAAGACCTAGTTTCCCATCCCCACACTTAAACTCTACATTGCCCCTAATGTTGTCACACCCCTTTCTAAGGCGGAAGCACGAGGTGTGATCCTGAAAGGTTCTCATTGCATACGAATGGTAAACATACTACATGATCATAAAATAACTCCAAAATGCCATTGACAATACATAATCAAAACATAGTTTAAGATAAGTGTTTACATCACACGACTAATAATTGTTTAAAACGTTTACAACTTATTCCAAAGACAAATACCAAGGTTTTGATCCTTATATCACCACAAGGGATGGGATATAACAACCAAATCCCACAAAATAGGCATAGGAGTCTTAACACGACATAACTAAATACATAAACGACATACAGGAGCAAGGGTGAGACCGCACGTACATCCACTTTAGTTACCTGAAATACATGTAAGTTTTAGAAAATCGTCAACATAATGTTGGTGTGAATTCATGCAGTTTTTGTGTAAAACATTTAAGCATTCGTTGTAGAAAACATGGTATGTAACAGAATGAAACAATTATTTCTGTAAATGTAAGGAATACGAGATCGCTAATGGTTCGCAAGGCCACTAACATATGTAACTGTGACACCCGGCTTTTCAGGCCGTACCGTACAATTGTAACACGTGTTACGAATAGGTAACAGGGTTGTATTTGACTGGTTATGATATTTATATATGAAATTTAATGAGTTGGTAAATTTAAACTTTGATAAAAATTATGTTGGCAACGGTAAGATAAACGCTTATCGCGTAGCTGTTAAAATGCGAAACGAACGTCGGTGACCACCCGATCAGTGTTAAAATCCTAAAAATAGTCTGTTATGATTAGAATAATAATTTTAATCAAATCCATGTGGAAAAATATTTTAAAACGCTAGGAAACTCTATTTTTCGAGTTTAAGAGCGTACCGCGCGTTGTAGCGCGTATACCGGCAAAATAGTGTCAACACAGCCTGTCAAAGCAACTGATAATCATTTTAGTAAAAATTTAATGAGTTTATTACTTTAGAATGATCAAAAGAAATAAAAATGCATAAATCCCTATTTTTGCGATTTTAAGTGCATACCGCGCAGCACAGCGCGCATACTGCCAAATACCGGCAACGTAGCCAGTCCAGGGAAACAAAATATTGTTTAATAATATTTTGGTGAGTTTATTTTCATAGAGTGTTAAAAATAATTTAAAACGCACTAAAACGGGACTAAAACGCTAGATAAAATACCCGGTATCCGGTAAAATACCAGTTTTTGATCTAAATTGTGTATATATGGGGCTGTTTGGTAGCCTCTGAATGGTCATTAAGAGGCTACCTCTTAATGGAACCATTAAGAATTTTACCAATGAGAATGTAGGAGAATGTGACATGTGATGATTTACCATTCAGAGGTTACCTCTTAACCATTCAGACTTGAGATTATCTCTTATTCATTCAGAGGTTTTAAACCATTATGAGGTAGCATCTGAATGGTCATTAAGAGGCTACTAAACAGCCCCTATGTATATATATATATATATATATATATATACGATCTATATATGTGTAGAAGGGGGATATAAAACATGATTTGGCTGTGACAACTGGCACAAACCGGTAATTTCCGTACACTTTAATTATTATTTAATGATTGCAAATATGTGCTTAATTGTCAGCAATGTCTGAAAACACACTAAACAAGTGAATTCATGCACGTTGTATACTATAAAATATTGCTTTATGCATAAACGAGAGCGTTGCGTCAGAAATATTAGTAAACTCACCGGTAAGACACACTGTGTCAACGGAATGCAGAAAGCAGTCAGACATTAGAATTAAGGCCTAGGTGTAGGTCCTACGACAAAGGTACATTAAAACCCAAGAATACATATAAGGGTTTAATTTGTGGTCGTTACGAAAGCTAAAGCACGCACAAAAAGGCACCCGAAACACACTTTAAGTGCAGAACTTTATTAAATTCAGCACAATTCAGCTTTTAACAACATAAATATTGTGCAGAGATGTCGTTTTATCATCCAGAATATTTCCCTAAGTGACGGGAATTCTTTGTGTCACTAAAAATAACACTAACGACACTTTAATTGCTTATTAAGCACTCTAACGAATCGGTATCTAACCGAACAACCGAACAATTTGATTCGATACCGATTTCAAGCTTTAAATCACTTTCTGGAAGGTTATACGCAAACTGGTGCTTAAACGCAATCAGTTTAACGCGACGTACACTCCAGAACTGTGACGTAAGCCAAATATACCCTAAATATCTCTTACATAACTTAGAAATAAGTTTCGAAGGATTCGGTATGGCGAAAACATGTTTATTTGAACTAAAGAACTAATTACGACAAAACTGCGAAACGAACGTTGGCGGCCGCCCGGATAATATTTAATCCCACAAATATTCTGTTATGATTAAAATTTTATTTTAATCAGGTTCGTGTTGAAAAATAAACTAAAACGCTTAAAAACGTTATTTTTCAAGTTTAAGCGCGTACCGTGTGTTCCTACGCGACACAATGCTTACACTGCAAAACGCAGACAACGCAGCAAACCCAGGAATATGCCAGGAATATGCCAGGAATATACCAGGAATATACCAGGAATATGCCAAGAATATGCCAGGAATATGCCAGGAATATGCCAGGAATATACCAGGAATATGCTAGGAATATGCTATATGGAAGGTCTATAAATACCACCATTTCATCACTCCATCTTCACTTCCCTCTCTCCCTCCCTTGTTCTTGGCCCAACCAAGCACCACCGCCACCCTCATTTTCCAACTCATCCATCCATTCCAAGGTGATATTGAGGAGTAAGAAGGCCACTAACGAAGCTCGGTGCAAGCGGATCTTGAAGGACCTTCTTCATTTGCTTTTATCCACCTCTTTTGTCCTCTTGAACTCCCCTAGCCTTGTGCTAGCAGTAAGTGCTTCTAAACATCTTCTTGTTCTCGTTTATGATGGTTAATAGATGATTTAATGGCTAAAAATCATAAACACTAAAGATCACCAACTAAAAGTCTTGTAAAATGATGAACTTATTGGATAAAAGGAAAGTAATGGTGTAAAACTTGTTAAACTTGTTTTGTGATGATTATTTTGTGTTGTTTAATGCTAGTAGTAGTTCGGATCGTCATCTAACCTGGCTAGGTTATGTTCATAGAGCATAGACTAGTGTATGTTAAAGTATAAAAAGGGCAAGATGATGAACACTACTACATAATAACATGAACTTGCGTAAAAGGAATTTTTCTTGTAAAATGAAGTTCTAAACTAGTAGATCTAAAGATCTACAAGTGGTATTTTCGAAAAACCAACTGTAAGACGAAACCATGTTTTAAAACCAGATCTTTCATGAAATAGAGGTGTTTTTGTGAACAAACAAGTGTGTGGACACTAGTGTAACAAAAGTTTTAACAAAGAAATAATTTTCGCAAAAACCGACTAGAAGTTGTAAAACTTCATATTCTTTAAAAATAAGATTTCCAAGAAACCGACTTTATTTTTTAGAGATGGAAAAACCTACTAAATGTGTTGAAGAGTTACTACATAATTTTACACAACTTGCAAGTTCATGTGTATGCGATTTGTTTTTATTTTGACTAGTTTGATATTTGAAGATGGTATTTTGATGATGGAAAAATTGATTGGTTGAATTTTAAAAGAAAATGATCCGCTAGTAAGCGTGGCCACCTCCAGTTACAGAGAAAACTCTGGCGAAATTTTTCCAAAAAATAACACTTACAATATTTTTGGTGACAAGTGTTATGAATATATATTTTTGACTTGTTTTCCAAACAAACTTCGCCATGATTTTTATTACAAAATTTCCAAACATCGGAGGTGGATTTTCATAAATAGAACTTGTTAAATATATATTCAGAATATATATTTATCGCTTGTGTGATTATGTGATTATTTTGTGAACTAGGTATATATTATTTTTAGAGTAAAAGTAATATGACTTGGAGATACTCGTAACGAGTAAAAATACAAACATACACATACAACATACAAGATACATAATTCGGGTGCAAAGTGCAAAATACAAAAAGCTTATATTTATTTTTGAGAAAATAATATAAGTAAGACATTTAGTTAAAAATATAAAATATTTTTAACACAAGAAAATATACACAAAAGAGAGTGACTGTACTTGTGCGACGCAAGTCTAGTGACTAACGTTCAGAAAACGCGTATAGGTTACAACGTTAATTAAGCAAATCCGGTGAAGTTTACGACGCACAGGAACGCAAAGTTGTGAGTTCATGCTCCCCCTTTTCTTTTAACTGTTTTTTATAACTCGGGGGTGAAATACATGTTACAAATACTTTAATATTTACAAATTGGTATGTTGTGTACTGAAACGAGAAGTACTCTTGGCGAAAACTAGTGCCAAGAATTGATACGAGAAATCGTGTCACGAATAGGGTACCATAAGCACCATTAATCGTGTACATACTAAGACCGCAAAACAAAAGGTTAGATCTAATGGGTTTCAGGGCAGCCCCACTCTTGGTGACAACTAGAACCAAGTAGTGTTTTTGTGTCTCAGTCGTGAATCGACTATAGAAAAATGCCTATGGTTTGGTGACTTCCTATGTCGTGTCACATGTTAATGGCTTTGCAACCCATTAACACTTGATACATATAGAGATACTTGACTCATTCATGAATACGCGTTTTGAAACAAAATACATACCATGTTTTTCATACAAAGTATACAAACGTTCAATACAAAAACTGCATGAATTCACACCAACATTATGTTGATGTTTTTCCAAAACTCACATGTATTTCAGGTAATTAAAGGTGGATGTGTGCGCGGTCTTACTAATGCTCGTGGATGTCGCTATGTTTTAATTTCGCTAAATAAAGTTGTAACTCTTAAGACAGTATGCTATCACGTGTTGTAAACACTTGACTTATGTGTTGGTAATGTAATGTTTGAAGTTATTTTGAGCATATAGTATGTTTACCTTTCGTATGCAATGAGAACCTTTCATGATCACACCTCGTGCTTCCGCCGCAGAAAGGGGTGTGACAGATTGGTATCAGAGCTGCGATTGTAGTGAACCAGGATTCCTTCTCGAGTCTAGTCTACAATCTCTAGGATCCTTTCACCAAAACAATTTTCAAAGAGTTTTCATTGCATAAAACGCCCCGCGACATCCACTGCCTAAAACTGTCTACATGAGTCTAGAAAAGACACTACGAGACTTAGAGTGCACTTGAGTAGCACTTGTCATTGACTAGGAATTACTTGCAATTATGTGTGATAATTAGCATGTACTAGTAGTAGATTGTTACGAGTATACGTGACTTTACCTAAAAGCAATGGCCCATCTGAAGGAAGAAATACGAGGATGAAACGAACTGTGCGGACTGTGCAAGGAGTTACGTAATTATGGATGCATACATAATTATGGAATTCAGTGCACAAAAATCACAGCAAGTCTTGTCACGTATAGATTCCCTCAGTGCAAGCCTACTAAGTACTCTGCTAGAGTAATAATTGTTTGATGTCACTTATGTGGTATATACCTGTGAATATATATACTACTACTCTCTAGTAGGACGATATCAAACAAAAGTCTAACCCTGTTGTGTTATGTTCTGTCAGAACATGGCACCCAGGAAAGCTGTGAATGCTCGCAATGACACTCAACCTCCTCCTCCCCCACTGCCAAGAACTGCTGAAGAGCTGAACGCTCTACTGGAGGAAAGGATCTCCGCTGCTATTGCCCAATACGAGGCGAACCGTACTCAAGACAGTGGAGGACCAAGCAACGTAGGCGTAATGGGAATGGAGATTCGTCTGGAGGAAACGCAGCTCAAGGTAACCTTAAAACAATTTACTAAGCATGAAGGAATTTATGAACGGTCCTTGTTTCATTATTTCTTCGATTGCTCATAAGTGAATTGGTTGGGTTAATTCCAGGCTGCACTTTCAAGTAGTTCCTCAACTGCAAGCCGATGAACTATGACGGCACAGGAGGTGCAGTAGCATTTGTGCGCTGGACGGAGAAGACTGAAGCTACTTTCCGCATGAGCAAGAGTACCGCGGATCAACAAGTCACCTTTGCTACTGGGTTATTTATCGATGAAGCTCTGACTTGGTGGAACCTGCAAGTCCAAACCTTGGGCGATGATGCCGCTTATGGCCTAACTTGGGATGAACTGAAGGAAAGAATGAGAGAGAAGTACTTCTCTCGTGCCGAACTCCAAAGGCTGGAAACGGAATTCTGGCACTTGACTATGGAAGGTGCTGACATTAATGGTTACACTCGAAGGTTCCACGATCTGTCTAGAGTACTTCCCTACATGGTGACTCCCGAATTCAAGCGCGTTGAACTCTACATTTGGGGACTGGCCTCAGAGTTTCGTGGCATGGTGACGTCGGCCAAACCACAAACAATCACCGAGGCTGTAACTCTGGCTGTCATCCTTACTGAAGACTGTGTTCGGATGAAGAAGCTATCTCTGAACCCAACAGGAAAGTCTGAAACACATGCTGAGTCATCTGGGGACAAGAAAAGGAAGCATGCAAACCTGAATCAGGCAATTCGTAACAACAAGAGTTCCAACAAGAAGCGTGACCCCAACCCGCCTCAGGAGGCGAAATCTCTTGCAGCTATGAACGACGCTCCAGCAAAGGGATACCTGGGCACCTTGCCCAAATGCCATCGGTGTAAACGCCATCACGAGGGAGCTTGTCGCATCTCAAAGTGTGACAAGTGAGGAAAGTTGGGTCACCGCACTGAAGACTGTTGGAGTAAGAGGAACGGGAATGGAAATCGTAATGGGGCTGATGATAGGAACAATGGTGGAAATGGAAATGGTGCTGGTAACGGGAATGGGCGAAACCAAGGATGCTTCAGATGTGGAAGCAAAGATCATTTCATGAAGGATTGCCCAGAAGGAAACAAGGCTCAGGCTCGAGCATTTGTAATTGGAGCAAGGGACGCACGCGAGGACCCTAATGTGGTCACCGGTACGTTTCTCGTTAACAATCACTTTGCATCCATATTATTCGACACTGGAGCCGATTATAGTTTCATGTCCGTGGAATTTAAACGTACGCTTGGAATAGAATCTAGTAGATTAGAAATTCCTTATTCCATAGAACTAGCCAATGGTAAACTTGTTGAATCGGGCGAAGTTGTTAGAGGCTGCACACTAGAACTTGGTGAGCGAAAATTTAGCATCGACCTCTTACCTATCCAATTAGGTAGCTTCGATGTAGTGGTCAGAATGGACTGGTTATCCAAGAACAAAGCTGAAGTCATTTGTCATGAGAAAATCATTCGCATCCCTCTGGCGAATGATGAAACTCTCATCGTACATGGAGAAAGACGAAACGCGCCTCTACGAATCATCAGTTGTATGAAGGCACAGAAGTGCTTAAGGAAAGGATGTGTTGCTTTCCTAGCACATGTTGTAGATAAGAAGGCTGTGGAGCCAAAACTCGAAGACATTCCTGTGGTGAAGGAATTTCCTGATGTGTTCCCTGAAGATCTGCCAGGACTACCTCCGCAACGACAAGTCGAATTCCATATAGACTTGGTTCCAGGAGCCGCTCCTGTAGCCAAGGCCCCCTATCGACTTGCACCATCCGAAATGCAAGAATTATCTACACAACTCTAGGAGTTGTTGGATAAAGGATTCATAAGGCCAAGCTTCTCGCCTTGGGGAGCTCCAGTATTGTTCGTGAAGAAGAAGGATGGAACTCTGCGAATGTTCATCGATTACAGAGAACTGAACAAGCTCACTATCAAAAATCGCTTCCCACTACCGAGGATTGATGACTTATTTGATCAGTTGCAAGGATCAAGCTACTATTCCAAGATCGGCCTTCGATCTGGATATCATCAGTTAAGGATCCAAGAAGAGAGCGTACCAAAGACTGCATTCAGAACACGCTATGGGCATTACGAGTTTCTTGTTATGCCATTCGGACAGACGAACGCACCAGCGGTCTTTATGGATCTGATGAACCGCGTATGTAAACCATATCTCGATAAATTCGTGATTGTATTTTTCGATGATATCCTGATTTACTCGCGAACGAAAGAAGAACATGATCAACATCTCAGAACTATTCTGGAACTATTGAAGGAAGATAAACTTTATGCAAAGTTCTCGAAATGCGAATTCTGGATTCGCGAAGTACAATTTCTTGGTCACGTTGTGAATGAGAAAGGCATTCATGTAAACCCGTCCAAGATAGAAGCAATAAAGAATTGGGAAGCTCCCAAGACCCCAACTGAAGTTCGTCAATTTTTGGGCTTAGCAGGCTATTATCGGCGATTCATCGAGAATTTCTCAAAGATAGCTCAACCGCTAACGACCCTTACACAGAAAGACAAGAAATACGACTGGGGTCACAAACAAGAAGAAGCCTTCCAGCTACTTAAAAACAAGCTATGCGATGCACCGATACTATCATTACCCGAAGGCACGGAAGACTTCGTGGTATTCTGTGACGCTTCACGACAAGGCTTGGGTTGCGTGCTCATGCAACGCCAAAAAGTCATCGCTTACGCTTCAAGGCAATTGAAGGTGCACGAAAGAAACTATACCACTCACGACCTGGAGCTGGGAGCAGTGGTATTCGCCTTGAAGATCTGGCGACACTATTTATATGGTACTCGATGTACAATCTTCACAGATCACAAAAGTTTACAACACATATTTGATCAGAAGGAACTGAATATGCGCCAACGACGATGCGTCGAGCTGCTGAATGACTATGACTGTGAGATTAAGTACCATCCTGGAAAGGCAAACGTTGTAGCAGACGCGTTGAGCCGAAAGGAAAGAGTTAAGACCCTACGGGTTCGAGCATTGGAAATGACTATCCGATCGAACCTCACTTCACGTATTCGTGACGCACAACAAGAAGCCCCTAAGGTGGAAAATAGCAAAGCTGAATACCTCCGGGGTGCATTGAAGTACATGGCGCCAAATGAAGAGGGAGCCTTATACTTTAAAAAGCACATTTGGGTTCCGCTCTATGGTGGCCTACGAGAAGTCATCCTTGATGAAGCGCACAAGTCAAGATACTCGATCCACCCAGGGTCGGACAAGATGTATCAAGACTTGAAAGAATATTATTGGTGGCCGAGACTCAAGAGCGACGTTGCTGTCTATGTTGGAAAATGCCTAACCTGTGCTAAGGTTAAGGCCGAATATCAGAAACCGTCCGGTCTACTACAACAACCAGAGATTCCCGTGTGGAAGTGGGAACAAATCTCGATGGACTTCATAACAAAATTACCCAGGACCCCGAGAGGGAACGATATGATATGGGTAATAGTTGATCGATTGACGAAGTCTGCGCATTTCCTACCAATCCGAGAGAAGGATATCACTGGAAAGCTTGCAGAGATATACTTAAGGGAAATTGTGGCACGACATGGAGTGCCAATCTCAATCATTTCAGACAGAGATGGACGCTTTGTCTCAAGAATCTGGCAATCATTTCAGGAAGCCTTTGGATCTCAGTTAGATCTGAGCACGTCATTCCATCCGCAAACAGACGGCCAGAGCGAACGGACTATACAAACGTTAGAAGATATGCTTCGCGCATGTGTCATGGATCTAGGCGGCAGCTGGGATACTCATCTCCCTTTAGTTGAGTTTTCCTACAATAACAGTTATCATACGAGCATAAAAGCCGCGCCGTTCGAAGCTCTGTATGGCCGCAAATGCCGATCGCCCTTATGTTGGGCAGATGCCGGAGATAAACGTATGGTTGGTCCTGAACTTGTACAAGAAACAACCGACAAGATTGCGCAAATCCGAGAGCGCATTAAGGCAGCTCGAGATCGACAAAAGAGCTACGCTGATCCGAAAAGAAAATCGGTAGAATTCAAGGTGGGAGACAAAGTGTTGTTAAAAGTCTCACCATGGAAGGGCATAGTCAGATTTGGAAAGCGTGGAAAGCTGAATCCACGATATATCGGACCATTCAGAATTTTGAAAAGAATTGGTACCGTGGCATACAAATTGGAGTTACCGGAAGAACTTAATGGAGTACATGATACGTTTCATGTATCCAACCTGAAGAAGAGTCCAACACAAGAAAGCGTGATCATCCTGATGGATGAAGTGCATATCGATGAAGCCCTCCGATTTACAGAACAACCCGTTGAGGTTACCGACTGGAAAGTCAACAAGACCAGGAGGAGCAGTGTGAAACTTGTCAAAGTACGTTGGAGCTCTAAGCACGGGCCCGAGTATACATGGGAACGTGAAGACCAGTTCAAAGAAAAGTATCCCCACCTATTCAAGAAGACTCCTGCGAGAGTTAGCTCAGCCTGAATTTCGGGACGAAATTCTTTTAACGGGGGGAGACTGTGACAACTGGCACAAACCGGTAATTTCCGTACACTTTAATTATTATTTAATGATTGCAAATATGTGCTTAATTGTCAGCAATGTCTGAAAAACACTAAACAAGTGAATTCATGCACGTTGTATACTATAAAATATTGCTTTATGCATAAACGAGAGCGTTGCGTCAGAAATATTAGTAAACTCAC
Source organism: Helianthus tuberosus (assembly GCA_030545235.1). NCBI lineage: Eukaryota > Viridiplantae > Streptophyta > Magnoliopsida > Asterales > Asteraceae > Helianthus > Helianthus tuberosus. The sequence goes on from CM060409.1 coordinate 157,064,489, forward strand.
CGGTAAGACACACTGTGTCAACGGAACTGCAGAAAGCAGTCAGACATTAGAATTAAGGCCTAGGTGTAGGTCCTACGACAAAGGTACATTAAAACCCAAGAATACATATAAGGGTTTAATTTATGGTCGTTACGAAAGCTAAAGCACGCACAAAAAGGCACCCGAAACACCCTTTAAGTGTAGAACTTTATTAAATTCAGCACAATTCAGCTTTTAACAACATAAATATTGTGCAGAGATGTCGTTTTATCATCCAGAATATTTCCCTAAGTGACGGGAATTCTTTGTGTCACTAAAAATAACACTAACGACACTTTAAATGCTTATTAAGCACTTTAACGAATCGGTATCTAACCGAACAACCGAACAATTTGATTGGATACCGATTTCAAGCTTTAAATCACTTTCTGGAAGGTTATACGCAAACTGGTGCTTACACGCAATCAGTTTAACGCGACGTACATTCCAGAACTGTGACATAAGCCAAATATACCCTAAATATCTCTTACATAACTTAGAAATAAGTTTTGAAGGATTCGGTATGGCGAAAACATGTTTATTTTAACTAAAGAACTAATTACGACAAAACTGCGAAACGAACGTCAGCGGCCGCCCGGATAATATTTAATCCCAAAAATATTCTGTTATGATTAAAATTTTATTTTAATCAGGTTCGTGTTGAAAAATAAACTAAAATGCTTAAAAACGTTATTTTTCAAGTTTAAGCGCGTACCGTGTGTTCCTACGCGACACAATGCTTACACTGCAAAACGCAGACAACGCAGCAAACCCAAGAATATGCCAGGAATATGCCAGGAATATACCAGGAATATACCAGGAATATGCCAAGAATATGCCAGGAATATGCCAGGAATATGCCAGGAATATACCAGGAATATACCAGGAATATGCTAGGAATATGCTATATGGAAGGTCTATAAATACCACCATTTCATCACTCCATCTTCACTTCCCTCTCTCCCTCCCTTGTTCTTGGCCCAACCAAGCACCACCGCCACCCTCATTTTCCAACCCATCCATCCATTCCAAGGTGATATTGAGGAGTAAGAAGGCCACTAACGAAGCTCGGTGCAAGCGGATCTTGAAGGACCTTCTTCATTTACTTTTATCCACCTCTTTTGTCCTCTTGAACTCCCCTAGCCTTGTGCTAGCAGTAAGTGTTTATAAACATCTTCTTGTTCTCGTTTATGATGGTTAATAGATGATTTAATGGCTAAAAATCATAAACACTAAAGATCACCAACTAAAAGTCTTGTAAAATGATGAACTTATTGGATAAAAGGAAAGTAATGGTGTAAAACTTGTTAAACTTGTTTTGTGATGATTATTTTGTGTTGTTTAATGCTAGTAGTAGTTCGGATCGTCATCTAACCCGGCTAGGTTATGTTCATAGAGCATAGACTAGTGTATGTTAAAGTATAAAAAGGGCAAGATGATGAACACTACTACATAATAACATGAACTTGCGTAAAAGGAATTTTTCTTGTAAAATGAAGTTCTAAACTAGTAGATCTAAAGATCTACAAGTGGTATTTTCGAAAAACCAACTGTAAGACGAAACCATGTTTTAAAACCGGATCTTTCATGAAATAGAGGTGTTTTTGTGAACAAACAAGTGTGTGGACACTAGTGTAACAAAAGTTTTAACAAAGAAATAATTTTCTCAAAAACCGACTAGAAGTTGTAAAACTTCATATTCTTTAAAAATAAGATTTCCAAGAAACCGACTTTATTTTTTAGAGATGGAAAAACCTACTAAATGTGTTGAAGAGTTACTACATAATTTTACACAACTTGCAAGTTCATGTGTATGCGATTTGTGTTTATTTTGACTAGTTTGATATTTGAAGATGGTATTTTGATGATGGAAAAATTGATTGGTTGAATTTTAAAAGAAAATGATACGCTAGTAAGCGTGGCCACTGTAACACCTGTGCCTCCACGGCCATCAAACAAATACCGAACCAATGAAATATTATATTTCATACTTGGGATTTGTAAAAATATGTGTATCATTTGCACATATTAATTCTTGTTCAATTCCAAACTCTAAATCGCTTTCTGGAAGGTTATACGCGCACCGATGCGTAAATATAACCAGTTTAATGCAACAAACACTCCGGAATAGTGACATAGGTTTAAAATACCTTAAATAACCGTTACATAACTTAGAAATAAGTTTTGAAGGCTTTGGTATGGCAAAAACAAGTTAATTCGCTTACAGGGACTAAACTTGACAAACTGCGAAAGTATGCCAATTTCAACTGTAACAGACATTCCGGAACATGACCATAAGTTAAACATACCATAAATATCCTTTACATAGCTTAGAAATAGGCTTTGAGGGGTTCGGTGTGCTAAAATAAACTTTTGGGTCATTCAGGGACTAAAAGCGTCAAAAAGTGCATAAGTTTGCATTTTCGCGCATAACTTACGTTTTGAATGCATCCGGGCATCCAAAAATTTATGTAAGCACTAAAATATTTTATTTTAGTGGTTGGCATAAGAAAAATCCATTCGTCGCGTCATTTGGATCGTTTTTCGCGCTTATGCGCATTCCGTCGTAATTAAGCGAACATCGCGTTCGTACGGCTAAACGAACCAACATCCGACATATTTTTGAGCATGTTTCAAGTCCACAATGTTTAGGCATCATTTTAGGGCCTTAAAGTTGGCTTTACGGGCCTTAGAAGTGTAGAAAATGGCTTAAAACATCAACAGGGACTGAAACTGTAATTCTGCAAACATGTTTCTGATCTGCAACTCCCAGGTGGCCCGCCTGAGTTTTAGTAGATCCTGAAGCGGGCCGCGTCCGCCTTCTGGACCAGATTAACTGCAATTAACAGCAGATCCAGCTGTTTAATCCACACCTACACACTCACACATGCTTAGTCAGCTGATAAGAACCATTTTTAGCCACCATAACTTTCCGACAAGTGTACGCATGAGATTCGAGCACGGTTTCCATGAAACGATCTTAACGGTTACCCAAAAACTATAAATACCCCATGCCCCCCATTGCTTAAATCACAAGAATTCTGATTTGAGAAGCTCTAAGTTGAAACCATTGTTTCATACCTGAGCTACTTGGATCGGGATTAGCATTCGGGGACCCTTCGTAAGTATTCTTTCGCTCTTCTATTGCTTTTCGAGTCTTTTAGTGTCTGAAAGTCAAACACTTGTCATAGGACTAGTTAAGCGGTCCGAACTCGTTTTACGCGAACGACGCGTTAAAGTAGCATAAGCTACCTAAACGGGTCGTAATGGGTCGAAAGCACTTAGATTAAGGTTTCATTTAGTATGTAGGCTTTGTTAAACCATATGACACGAGTCTCTATACTCGTTTGGTTTACGAACCCTCATTCTATCAGATCTTCCGATTTAGGCCCGGTTTATTAACATAATTACCTATATTAGGTGTCGTTTGATTCCCGTGATCTCTAGCGTTGCTTGGTGGTTATCTTAGGACTTCTGAGCAATCTCAAGTGAGTACATAGACCCCTATTTTACTGTTTTCAAACTGTTTTGGGGTGGAACACATGTGCCTACTTGTTACTTTCATGCTTTCCTGTTTTCACATCATATACTTGTTATGTTCATTAGTACATTATAGTACATGATTTCATTTACATTTTATGATATGTATGTCCATTGCGTGCATACTTAGTACATTGTTTTCATCACATGCTTACATTTTATTATGACATTTGGGTTGTTTACAATGGAACAATACATTCATTAACATTAGCTACGCCGTTCGTTAGTAGGAAGTGGTACCATAGGAATTGACAACTCCCGTTCTGGACATCCTGGGAATGGGGATGAAAGGAATGACCGAATTCGATATACATAATTTAGATAAACCTTTAAGTTGTTTAAGGGTTTATCGCCGCAGTCTCAAGGCTTGGATGTATGCATTATAACTATACCGCATAGATGTTCGTATCAGTATAGCATGCATTTTCACAGAACATAACTTTGATTTAAGCCAAGTTTCACTTCAATACTTTGTTTTGTGCATTTCACCTATGGATTAGTTACTGCATATCATTTTGGTTACACATTACATGATTTACATTTGACACATAAACATTTTCAACATTGGTTATATGTTGCATGATTTACATCTTGACATAAACAGTTTGGTATATTGTTCAATATATTTGACAATTGGTTTAAACATAGACATCTTACATTGGTGGTTTGTTTGGGTAAGTGGTTTAAGTAACGAGGCGTGTGTAATATGATACAAGCATGGTGGATACGCCGCTGGTACTTCCTATCTATAAGTGTTTGTATGGTATTACATATCGTAGCGTTATTTGAATCATTTCAATTTTTACATATAACATTTTATACAAATAATATACTTTTCACAATACATTGTTTTACAAACAACTTATCTTATACAAACTCATCTTACATGGTTATTCATTTAACCTTACATTTATTTATACATATCATCTAATCTTATCGTTTTTCAAATGATTTACAAGACAAAGCAAATTACAGGGTTCATGACTAAACATTTTCTTAAACAATAAGTCATGAATCCTATTTTCATAAACCTATGTATCTCACAGGCATTTTTATGCTGACGTACCTATTTTCACTTGTGTTTTTTCAGGAGATGATGCATAGGATTTATCAAGACATACTTAGGCGGACCTGTGCCTTAGTGACTTAAAACGTGACAAGAACTAGTTAAATTTTGTTATGTACTCTTTATTTCTTGTTTAAAGACAATGTAACTCGCTTGTTCGATGAATAAAACGAAACTTAAATTTCCATGGTTGTGAAACATTAATTCTGTTACAACACTCCCCGATGTTTCCGCCACGTTTTGTATGTTCTACGTGGTCGGGGTGTGACAGAAAAGATGGTATCAGAGCTCATGGTTATAGGGAATTAGGTTATTAGTAATACTTTGACCTAGTCTATAACCTTCTTAGGACCCTAACGCGAGTTTACTTGCGTTTAGTCATAAAACAATACTGTCACCTATCCTTAGGCGACAATCACAACAAGAACATAAAATTCAAAACCGCTTTGAAAACTAATCATCTGTTCTAGGATGATTGATTACTAGGTTTTGAACCCTCTATTGTAAGGTTTTGAACTCTCTATTATATGGTTTTGAATCCCTTTGAGTTTTCAAAACCTCGTCAAGGTTTTGAGTTTTAAATAATGTGAACACGTGCAAACTGGAAGAGTGAATGCCTGTATTCTGGGTTTTCTGTCTAGGCAAGCACTTCGTATACATCTCATCAGACGCGAGACCAGTTGTGCTTACCTGGGAATTCTTGGGATGAGTGTTCACTTATAGGCGAGCATGTCTTCGCGATACATTATTTTTGACCCATTTACTTTGATTTGTCACCATCTCATTTGTTTGCCTTAGGTAACAAACAAATGATCACAATTTTCATTCGTTACCATTCTGTATTGATTATCCAATAACCTTTCACTTGCTTCTTCCTCTGTCTTTCATTTTCTTCTAGAATGTCTATTCCTCTCAGCACTAGTCAAATGTCCGAGCAAACAGCCAAATTTGCCCAGCAAATAGGCGAGGTGATACTGAAGTCTGTGGATCTAGGCATTGCCATGTCTCGTCTCAAAAATGAAGCCACTCAAGAGCCACCAAAGGAAGCAGAAGTCAAGCCAGCACCAAAATCAAGGAAGCGTAAGGCTTCAAGGAAACCCGCAACAGTTACACCTAATCAAGCAGGACCTAGCCAAGTGACAGCACTACCAGTCAGGAAGCCATACACCGGAATTGAACCATTGTGCAACCAATGTACCCTTCATCATCACCCTAGTGTGAAGTGCCGCAAATGCCAAATTTGTGGACTTAAAGGTCATACGGCAAAAGTTTGCGTAGCAGCAGTACCAAATCAAATAAGACCCAATCGGGCGGCAACACCACCTGTTAAGAAGCGATACAAGGGAACAGCCCCAATATGCGACAAATGTAATGCACACCACTTAGCTCACCTACAGTGTCGTTTGTGTGCATCATGTGGGCGACTCGGTCACCTGGCAAATGTTTGTCGATTTATCCCAAACCAAAGTGGTCCAAACCAACCACAAGTCAACCCAACTCAAGCTCGTTTTCCGCATGGTACTTGCTACAACTATGGCGAGACGAGCCATTACAGGAACAACTGCCCGAAGATTTTCAGTGCAAATCCAACCCTTGGATGAGCATTCGGCTGAACAAAGGATGTTGCTGTCTTATGCCTTTGTTTCGTTTGTTTTCGTGTATTGTGAAACAATATGTTTTGTTTATAAATAAAAGTTGTTGTTCGCAATTTTGATATACAAGTGTAGTTACATGTGTGTATGACTTTTCCTATGTTACCTACATCAAGGAACTATGTTCCTTACAAACTACTCTAGTGATTCTCTCTTTCAAATGATCGCTCATGATTCCTTCAAAAATTTTAAGTACTCGTTTCATTCTAAGATACGAAATACAGAAAATAAAGTGACATTATGAGTAATCATGCTTCTGCACATCTGTGCCTTTAAATCCTTGGTTAGATAACTAAGGGGTATTTTCAAATCTCATACCCATTACGTTATGATTTTTCAACATACACAGTACAAGTATTTCAAAACAATCTTCATGATCTCAAAACATTTCATATAGTTTGAAAACAATTTTTCTAGATGCATTGTCTATGTTATTTCAAAAACATTGGCCATGTTATCAAAACCAACCTTCCTAATTTCAAAATATTTCATATAGTCTGAAGACAATATTAACACAATACATTTTCTTATCAAGTGCATGATTTCGAAAAGCATCATTCATGTCTTTCAAAAACCTTATACATAATTTCAAAATTCATCTCGCATGATTTTAAAACATTTTTTTTGTAAATATATCTATCTAATACACCTACTTTATGATTTCAAAAGTATTATATATAAGGTTTCAAAAACGTTAAACACATTTTTCTTAAAAGAACCCCATGCACAGTTTTCAAAAATATTTTCCTCGTACATTGACTTAACCTTCAAATTCTGCTTCATATGTCGCCTTGACATATCTAGCATCACAACTTCATAAGCATTTTTTTTACTTCATGTTTTGACATATCTAACATCTTCAAACTTCAAAAATCCACATGGGATCGTTTTATCTTCACATTTAGATCCTTGTGGATGATTATCATCCAAAATCAGAGTCCTTAATTGGATTCCTTATGTACCTGAATTCGAACATTTCGGTTCCTTATAATCGAAATCGAATTTCTCTTTTAAAAATCTTTCTATCTTTATAGATAGATTCTTGTAAATGTTTAAAGTGCCAAATGAAATCCACGAGATGGATTCCTATTGTACTTTAAATGCATGTGCTCTGTCAACGAAACAAATTAACAAATAAACAATCTTTGTGGTTATATGACTATGTGTTTATGCATCTTGTGTTTTCTTTTATGCATTTTGTGTTTTTGTTATACTCTGGATATTCATTATCCAAATCCTCGCAGGATCTTTCATATCTCCATATGAGGGATTCGTAGCAGGGTAGTCAAAAGGTGCTACCTTAAATCCTTATTGGGCTTCTATGTAATAGTTAAGACCCTTGGTTTATATAGTACCACTCCATGATTCATAAGAGACCCTTTTAGTGGTCTAGTCAAAAGGATTGATTCACAATTTGGTGAAAGAACGACATCTAGTGATGTAGCTGAACAGACTCCTTGATAGTCTATTTAGATAACTTATTGATTTAATTAAAAGGACTCTATGGTGGTCTAGTCACACTCATCACAGGATTGTTCATTTGGTTTTCCCTACACATTATAAAATAGACTGTGTGAACTATGCAAGGAATTGTCTAATTATGGACGCGTACATAATTATGAGATTCAGTGCACGGTAACCACAGTAAGATTTATTATGTGTAAGAACCGATAGTGACAACAACAACGAAATGAGAACGATGTAATGGAGGTACGGTGGACGCACCAATGACGCTTCATATACTTGTATATAAGTATCCCTCTTACATTGCGATCATGATGTTATTAAAGATTACTAGAAGTTCAGAACCCTAACCAATATTGTTCGATCTTTTCAACTTCATCTTTTAAACTCTCACAAGTTTCCTCTAAATAAATTTCGGGACGAAATTTCCTAAAGTAGGGGAGACTGTAACACCTGTGCCTCCACGGCCATCAAACAAATACCGAACCAATGAAATATTATATTTCATACTTGGGATTTGTAAAAATATGTGTATCATTTGCACATATCAATTCTTGTTCAATTCCAATCTCTAAATCGCTTTCTGGAAGGTTATACGAGCACCGATGTGTAAATATAACCAGTTTAATGCAAAAAACACTCCGGAATAGTGACATAGGTTTAACATACCTTAAATAACCTTTACATAACTTAGAAATAAGTTTTGAAGGCTTTGGTATGGCAAAAACAAGTTAATTCGCTTACTGGGACTAAACTTGACAAACTGCGAAAGTATGCCAATTTGAACTGTAACAGACATTCCGGAACATGAACATAAGTTAAACATACCATAAATATCCTTTACATAGCCTAGAAATAGGCTTTGAGGGGTTCGGTGTGCTAAACTAAACTTTTCGGTCATTCAGGGACTAAAAGCGTCAAAAAGTGCACAAGTTTGCATTTTCGCCCATAACTTACGTTCTGAATGCATCCGGGCATCCAAAAATTTATGTAAGCACTAAAATATTTTATTTTAGTGGTTGGCATAAGAAAAATCCATTCGTCGCGTCATTTGGATCGTTTTACGCGCTTATGCGCATTCCGTCGTAATTAAGCGAACATCGCGTTCTTACGGCTAAACGAACCAACATCCGACATATTTTTGAGCATGTTTCAAGTCCACAATGTTTAGGCATCATTTTAGGGCCTTAAAGTTGCCTTTACGGGCCTTAGAAGTGTAGAAAATGGCTTAAAACATCAACAGGGACTGAAACTGTAATTCTGCAAACATGTTTCTGATCTGCAACTCCCAGGCGGCCAGCCTGAGTTTTAGTAGATCCTGAAGCGGGCCGCATCCGCCTTCTGGACCAGATTAACTGCATTTAACAGCAGATCCAGCTGTTTAATCCACACCCACACACTCACACATGCTTAGTCAGCTGATAAGAACCATTTTTAGCCACCATAACTTTCCGACAAGTGTACGCATGAGATTCGAGCACGGTTTCCATGAAACGATCTTAACGGTTACCCGAAAACTATAAATACCCCATGCCCCCCATTGCTTAAATCACAAGAATTCTGATTTGAGAAGCTCTAAGTTGAAACAATTGTTTCATACCTGAGCTACTTGGATCGGGATTAGCATTCGGGGACCCTTCGTAAGTATTCTTTCGTTCTTTTATTGCTTTTCAAGTCTTTTAGAGTCTGAAAGTTAAACTTTGTTTGACTTTCTGCGTTGACCAGTTTATGGTCAATGCGAAGTTCATTTGAACTTCGCAACGTGAGTGTAATCACGTTGGTTATAGTCCCTTGGGACTATGCCTACTGATTACCGCGTTGTCTAGGGTCGTAGGGTAAGTGATCTAATAAATCGCTTATACCTTCGAACCCGACCCATTTGGTCGATCATTAGGATCCGACCAAATACATTAGGTGACCATAGTATATAGGGAATAACCTTCCGAGGTTATACCTAATGGTCACATCGTTTAAGTAGTTGTATGATAGGTAGTTTATATGCCTTAGGTAAATTACCAGAATACCCTTTTCATGTATAATTGGTAATTAAGCATATGTAACCTAAACTTTTGTCACATAACTGATTATGTAACATGTTTAGGCATATAACACTTGTCATAGGACTAGTTAAGCGGTCCGAACGCGTTTTACGCGAACGACGCGTTAAAGTAGCATAAGCTACCTAAACGGGTCGTAATGGGTCGAAAGCACTTAGATTAAGGTTTCATTTAGTATGTAGGCTTTGTTAAACCGTATGACACGAGTCTCTATACTCGTTTGGTTTACGAACCCTCATTCTATCAGATCTTCCGATTTAGGTCCGGTTTATTAACATAGTTACCTATATTAGGTGCCGTTTGATTCCCGTGATCTCTAGCGTTGCTTGGTGGTTATCTTAGGACTTCTGAGCAATCTCAAGTGAGTACATAGACCCCTCTTTTACTGTTTTCAAACTGTTTTGGGGTGGAACACATGTGCCTACTTGTTACTTTCATGCTTTCCTGTTTTCACATCATATACTTGCTATGTTCATTAGTACATTATAGTACATGATTTCATTTACATTTTATGCTATGTATGTCCATTGCGTACATACTTAGTACATTGTTTTCATCACATGCTTACATTTTGTTATGACATTTGGGTTGTTTACAATGGAACAATACATTCATTAACATTAGCTACGCCGTTCGTTAGTAGGAAGTGGTACCATAGGAATTGACAACTCCCGTTCCGGACATCCTGGGAATGTGGATGAAAGGAATGACCGAATTCGATATACATAATTTAGATAAACCTTTAAGTTGTTTAAGGGTTTATCGCCGCAGTCTCAAGGCTTGGATGTATGCATTATAACAATACCGCATAGATGTTCGTATCAGTATAGCATGCATTTCCACAGAACATAACTTTGATTTAAACCAAGTTTTACTTCAATACTTTGTTTTGTGCATTTCACCTATGGATTAGTTGATGCATATCATTTTGGTTACACATTACATGATTTACATTTGACACATAAACATTTTCAACATTGGTTATATGTTGCATGATTTACATCTTGACATAAACATTTTGGTATATTGTTCAATATATTTGACAATTGGTTTAAACATAGACATCTTACATTGGTGGTTTGTTTGGGTAAGTGGTTTAAGTAACGAGGCGTGTGTAATATGATACAAGCATGGTGGATACGCCGCTGGTACTTCCTATATATAAGTGTTTGTATGGTATTACATATCGTAGCGTTATTTGAATCATTTCAATTTTTACATATAACATTTTATACAAATAATATACTTTTCACAATACATTGTTTTACAAACAACTTATCTTATACAAACTCATCTTACATGGTTATTCATTTAACCTTACATTTATTTATACATATCATCTAATCTTATCGTTTTTCAAATGATTTACAAGACAAAGCAAATTACAGGGTTCATGACTAAACATTTTCTTAAACAATAAGTCATGAATCCTATTTTCATAAACCTATGTATCTCACAGGCATTTTTATGCTGACGTACCTATTTTCACATGTGTTTTTCAGTAGATGATGCATAGGATTTATCAAGACATACTTAGGCGGACCTGTGCCTTAGTGACTTAAAACGAGACAAGAACTACTTAAATTTTGTTATGTACTCTTTATTTCTTGTTTAAAGACAATGTAACTCGCTTGTTCGATGAATAAAACGAAACTTAAATTTCCATGGTTGTGAAACATTAATTCTGTTACAACACTCCCCGATGTTTCCGCCACGTTTTCTATGTTCTACGTGGTCGGGGTGTGTTTTGTATGTTCTATGTGGTCGGGGTGTGACAGCCACCTCCAGTTACAGAGGAAACTCTGGCGAAATTTTTCCAGAAAATAACAATTACAATATTTTTGGTGACAAGTGTTATGAATATATATTTTTGACTTGTTTTCCAAACAAACTTCGCCATGATTTTTATTACAAAATTTCCAAACATCGGAGGTGGATTTTCATAAATAGAACTTGTTAAATATATATTCAGAATATATATTTATCCCTTGTGTGATTATGTGATTATTTTGTGAACTAGGTATATATTATTTTTAGAGTAAAAGTAATATGACTTGGAGATACTCGTAACGAGTAAAAATACAAACATACACATACAACATACAAGATACATAATTCGGGTGCAAAGTGCAAAATACAAAAAGCTTATATTTATTTTTGAGAAAATAATATAAGTAAGACATTTAGTTAAAAATATAAAATATTTTTAACACAAGAAAATATACACAAAAGAGAGTGACTGTACTTGTGCGACGCAAGTCTAGTGACTAACGTTAAGAAAATGCGTATAGGTTACGACGTTAATTAAGCAAATCCGGTGAAGTTTACGACGCACAGGAACGCAAAGTTGTGAGTTCATGCTCCCCCTTTTCTTTTAACTGTTTTTTATAACTCGGGGGTGAAATACATGTTACAAATACTTTAATATTTACAAATTGGTATGTTGTGTACTAAAACGAGAAGTACTCTTGGCGAAAACTAGTGCCAAGAATTGATACGAGAAATTGTGTCACGAATAGGGTACCATAAGCACCATTAATCGTGTACATACTAAGACCGCAGAACAAAAGGTTAGATCTAATGGGTTTCAGGGCAGCCCCACTCTTGGTGACAACTAGAACCAAGTAGTGTTTTTGTGTCTCAGTCGTGAATCGACTATAGAAAAATGCCTATGGTTTGGTGACTTCCTATGTCGTGTCACATGTTAATGGCTTTGCAACCCATTAACACTTGATACATATAGAGATACTTGACTCATTCATGAATACGCGTTTTGAAACAGAATACATACCATGTTTTTCATACAAAGTATATAAACGTTCAATACAAAAACTGCATGAATTCACACCAACATTATGTTGATGTTTTTCCAAAACTCACATGTATTTCAGGTAATTAAAGGTGGATGTGCGCGCGGTCTTACAAATGCTGGTGGATGTCGCTATGTTTTAATTTCGCTAAATAAAGTTGTAACTCTTAAGACAATATGCTATCACGTGTTGTAAACACTTGACTTATGTGTTGGTAATGTAATGTTTGAAGTTATTTTGAGCATATAGTATGTTTACCTTTCGTATGCAATGAGAACCTTTCATGATCACACCTCGTGCTTCCGCCGCAGAAAGGGGTGTGACATTGGCAGCTATGCATCATTCCCTCTCTCCTCTCTCTTTCCTCTATTGGATGAATGAAAGGTGGGTGATGATTATGTATGGGAGACTTCACCATATCCTCACAAACCCAAGATAATTTTCAAAATCATTCTAACACTCTTTCTCTCTCAACATTTTAGCCGAAAATCACCTTCAGACATCCATAATTTTCGAGATTTTGATGTTCTTGCAAGAACTAAATTAAATCCAAGGTGTTTCCAAGCTATTTTGATGATCCAAAGGTGCTTTCTTGGTGAAATAAGCTTTAAAATATCAAAAATCATTTCAAAACCCACTTGAATCTTGAAGGTATAAAAACCAATCTTTTAAAGGTGTTCTTGATTATTTTTATGGAGAAGAAGATAGTAAAAGTTTCTCTTGTTCTTGAATTTAAACATAAATTTGAAAACAATAACAAATGGGTTTTTGTATAAAATTGAAATGGGTGTGTATGTGTATGTATGTGAGGCCGTGAGTGTGGGTGTGTGTGTAGGTGATTATGTTTTGATTTTTGATTGAGTGATTCTTGATTAACATGTTACTTGAATGTTAGATTACATGCATGTTTTAAAGGTTGTGATATGGAAGCTTTTTGGGTTGAAATGAGTTTAAGTGAAAAGTGATTTTTTTTGGAATCAAATGTATATGTGCCGAATATGTATGTATATGTATTGCATGCAATTGAAATTTTGTTGTTAGTTCATAAATATGTAAGAACATGATTCTTGCATTTAAGGGAAATGATAAGAAATAATCATAAGTAGATTATGATGATATTGAATACTTGAACATGATTTAAATATATGTTGAATATATCTTTAGGTACAAATAAAATGATGATGATGTATTATGAATGCGTTAGATGTATTTACTTGAACATGCATGATGATATGTGATCATAAAAAGGTGATTTGAGTATGATTTAAAAAAAATCAGTTTTGAACAGATTATAAAGACTAAAATAAAGCTATTTTAAAGTGTTTAGTGACATAAAACTTTGTCATAAAGTTTGCTAGCTTTGCATGTTGTACTTGGTGCTTTATGTGTTGTAAAATATGTGAAATCACATGATTTATGTGACTTACCCAAAAACTGCACTAATCTGATTATAACCACTATTTTAATCAGTAAATAACATGTATTGTGTTAAAATATCAAGTCGTTTCGAGTTGGGATGATTATAGTAACGTTTAATGTAAAACTATGCGTTAAAACGGTCAAAAATCGGCTTTTCGATTGATTTTTATAAAACTGAATTAGATCAGTAAGTAAACTGATATGTTTAGTTTACAAAAGATTATTTTAACTAATTTTAAGTTTACTTGGTGTTTGGTTGGTCATACGTGACTTTCGACGCCCGAAAACGTTACTGAATCGCTAAAATACGCATTTTTAAATGTACACTAGTATGGGTAAAATTTTGGGAAAACCTTATGCGTTAAAATGTGTTATGTGATTTAAACATGAGAATGTGAAAATAAGCTAAGTTTTTAACATGAAATTAGCAATCTAGCTTACGCGTGTATACTTGTACGTTTTGTGCGGTAGAAACGGTAAAATTGGCGTTAAATGTGTAACTTGTTTGCCGAGCATGAAATTTGGTACATATGAGATGTTTTATGTATATTTCCTTTAAAAATGACAAAATAGATAAGTTAACGAGATTTTGCGTGTTTCGGTGTTAAATTATGTGAACGTTTATGTATATATATTACGACGCGCAAATCATAGAGATAATGCGTATAAACGGGAGAATTAACGGATTTACACAATAATGGTCACCAATAAAATCGTTAAAGTCGCAAAATCATAAATATATATATATATATGGACTCATATATATATTAACGTGCCACCATAATAAAAAACGATAACTTTTCGAGAAAATCTCAAAGTTATGTGATAATTCTAAGAAACAGAGAAACTTAGGATTTTTGTGTTAAGTGTACTAATTTAAAATCGTTCCTATATATATAATAGGACGTGTAGAAATCAATCTAAGGGATTGCGCTATTTAAAATACGTACCCAAAGGTGAGTGTCACTAAACCACTCTTTTTACTGTTTTGTATATATTTTGGGGGTGGAACACGTTGTTAAAAGGGTTTAATAATGTTTTCGAAATAAAACATACCTTTTAATATAAAATATATATTTTCGCTGAAAATATAAGAAATTTGTTAAGTTATACGTTCCGAAGTAAAGCGTTTTTGATGAATGAATATTGAATGTGCGGTATTTCTTAAGTGAAACAAGACCGTACGGATTGGGGATGAATTCCGGACTAGGTCTCAACATTTGAGTGACAGGGGAATTCATACAACATTGTGTATTAAATTGTCATATTAGTAGGATATATATATTATACGTGAGGCAGACATCATATTGTTCTTCGAGAAAGAACCTTGCGCCCATGATGTCATTTAATCATTTAAGTAATGTATGCGAGGAATTGTTGGTATATCTATCGGGTTGACAACCCCGTCGTGACCAGTCACCCCGTGTCAAGTCAAGAGACAAACTTTGATTCTACTTATTGTCTAGCATTGATTATCCCTGCATGGTTAATATATAGTTCGTATCGTCTAGCTAACATATGAGTCTGAAAGTTGACGCAATAATTTAATATACAAAACTTGGGCACTAACAATATTGTCGGGTTCGTGAAACTGCGACGGAAGGCCCATGGATTTTATTAAGGAAGTAAAATGGACTTTCTAAAATTTATATGGATGTTTTCAAATAAACACCTAATCAGAAAGTTTTCCTTGGAATAATTTTTTTTTGTAAACGAATATGTGAACTCACCTTCCTTTATGTTGACACTTGATTTTAACGTGTTCTACAGGTACTTGAGTTCGGCTTCGGGAATTATGGTGTATCTTGTGGTTGTTGATGCATGTTTTGTCACTTAAATATGTTGGACTGATTTTAAAACTTTCTGGGACAAATGTAATAAGATCCATAAGGATCAAAGACAATTTAATTATGTCGTGGTTGTGTCATGTTGTGGGACGTCATGCTTAAAAACTTTTGTTTTAATTAAGTTAATATGTCCAACATCAAGATAGAAATGGGCACCAGCTTCCGTCACCACTACATTTTATATTCTGCTGTGACGTTTTTGGGGTGTGACAGAAGTTGGTATCAGAGCCAATGGTTGTTAGCGAACTAGATGTTTTCGGAGGAAAACACTAGACTTCAACCGAAGAATTTTGAGATTTAAAGTCGAAAATTCTCGAAGCGAAGATTTTTAAATAATAAACATGGAAAATTTTATCATATATGAAAACCCTTATATGTTTATGTGCATACGCGATTTTCTGTTTATTTAGGCCTTATGTGTTACTATCAATATTGATCACACATTTACTTTGTACGGTTACGATATGTCACGTCTCGGCCTATAGAGCTATCAGTAGTCCTGCTTACTGATACTGTCGAGCCTACACTTGAGATTCTTTCGCCCGTCGTTATAGAATCGTCTATTCCGCTATTCGAGTCGCGTGTTTTGCTACACCTGTTTTGGTCTACACTCGCCGTAGGAAGAGGACTCGACTCATTGGAGAGATCGCATTCGACTTCGAGAGCTGAGACGGCGTCCGCCTTGAACAAGCAGAAGAAGGTTTGGGTCAATCGCTCTCACTGTGATCGACAGTTCACCACGTTACGCGGAGCCATGGAGACGATGAAGGACTTAGAGGGACAGATGGACTGTTATGATGAGCTAGGAGAGCTTGATAGAAAGATGTTGGACTTCCAGGGATTGAAGCGTTAGTTGTTGGTTGTTTCTATTGTTTGTTATGTATGTCTCACTTGATGAACCCTAATTATGGCTTGCATGCCAAATTTTCAGATATTTAGGAGGAAATTTCATATAGGCTTGTGGAGGGTGTTGACGTAGACATGCCAAATTTTGATTAGTCTTCGTACTAAAAACAAGCTTTGTAATTTCTGGTATAAATATCGAATGGGTTTCTTTTGGTTTAAAAACGTTTCTCATTACTATGTGGATATTATACATGCGTAATGTTTGGACCACTAACATATAATGATTGAATTATTTTTGGATATCGTCTTATGTTGATATTATGTTGTAATAATAGAAACGACGAAATGCCGCCAAAAGCGAGACAGGGTTCTGGACTACCTATTACCCCGGAAGAGTTGGCACAACTCATAGCCCAACACGTTAATACTGCCATGGAACAGCGCGATGCTAACCAGAATAATGGCCAGAAACGTGGATGTGGTGCTCACGGGCATGGTCTTGGTGGGACCCAGATCAGAAACCCTTCAGGTGATATAATGATCGGAAAGTTTTAGTAGTTCCTGTGTGATGATATAATCGGAGCGTAATTCTGATTTTTCATTAACTTTGTGAACAGTACATAGATGTACACATAAAACAATCCAGGGTTGTAACTCAATATTATTTACTAGTACCCTATGCAATGACGTGGCAACGGTATGCATGATGTCGGGCCGTCTTAGCGGATCGACCATTCAAATAATTCCGCATTTCGAGCCTAGATCTGGGGGTGGCGGGATTCGCGAAAGAGAAAGTTTGAGAGTTTGAGAAAAGATACCGACGAGAAGTGTGATGAGAAACGCAGTTCAGAGAAAGCGTATGTTGTTAACTCTAGTGGTTTGAGAAAGGATAATGCCAGGGATAGCAGGAGTGGTCTTGAGAGGAAGACTCACGAGGATGAGTGGAGAAAGTGCGCCAGATGTGGTCGGACTGGACATATGACTCACGAGTGCTATGCTAAGAGTACGTTGGACGGAGTTACGCCTGAGGGACGCTACGAATGTGGTGAGCAAGGACATTTCAGGAGAGATTGTCTGAAAATGAAGGGTCAGAATACCGAGGGCAAAGTTTTCGAGATGAGTGCTAGGAAGGCACGTGACGATCCTGCTACTATTACTAGTATGTTTCAAATAAAAAACTAATCTATGTTCATACTTTTAATACCAAGCTGACTTGTGTTTTGTTCAAAAAACTCTGAACCATTTTTGTGTTCACCAACAAGTAAGCTGGGTATAAAGTGCCCAATAGAACTAGTAATTGGTAAGTTGATAGAAACTAGTAAGGTCATTGGTGGTTGTAGTATTTAGTTAGGTGATCGTAGTTCTAGTGTTGGTTTATTTCCAGTGGAGCTGGGGAGCCTTGACGAAGATATGAGAATGGGTTGATATTCTAAGAGCGAAGTGGGGACTATCGCTGGAAGAAGCTAGCTAGGATATCTCGTCCTGATGACGGTAAAAGAGGTGGTAGTTGTTCGCGAAGACCGACCGAGTCGAGTGTCGAGTGTTGATGGTTGAGAGTCGTCAGTGTTTTGAGGATGCCCAAGTTGTTGCAAAAAGGTTATCCTGCGTTCTTAGTTAACGTGGTGGATACAAAGGCCAAATGTAGGAATATCAGGGAGATTCCTATTGTTCGCAATTATCCAGAAGTTTTCCTAAAAAGACTTACCTGGATTGCCCCCTGCGAGACAGATCGAATTCCGAAATCGATCTGGTACCCGGTGTTGCGCCCAATTGCACAATCTCCTGATAGATTAAGCACCGTCTGAGATGAAAGGAAATGTCAAGTCAGTTTCAAGAGCTATTGGACAAGGGTTTTTATATTCGATTCAGCTTTTCGCTTTGAGGCGCATCTGTTTTGTTGAGAGAAAGAAGGATGGATCCTTCAGGATATGTGATGATTTCAGAGAGTCGTACAAGTTGACTATCAAGAATCGGTACCCTTTTACCGAGGATTGACGATTTGTTCGATCAAGCTATCGGGATCCAGCTGCTACACGAAGATCGGCCTACGATTAGGATATTCCCAGTTGAAGGTTGCTGACGAAGATATGCTGAGGACTGCTTTTCGAACACGATATGGCCATTACGAATTATTAGTCATGCCTTTTGACTAAATTAATGCGCCATTTATATCCATGGATCTCATGAACAGTGTATGGAACCCAAATCGGATGAATTCATAATAATATTCATCGACAACATACTTGCATATGTGCGAACCAAAGAGAATCCTGAGTAACGTTTGAAGTAAACAATGGAGCTGATGAATGATGAGGAGCGCCAAAGACCCGTCGGGAGTATGATGATTTTAACTAGCTAGGTGCTACCGGAGATTTATTAAGAATTTCTCTAAATTAGTGCAGCCTTCGTGTAACGCCCGTCTTATAAATCAGGATTTTAATAATAAAATACACATTTTAATACTAAAATGTGACTTTACAAAAACTTGTTATACCAACATTCCCAAATATTTACAACACTAAAAAAAAAACAAATTTATAAATGATTATATAATTCACTTATAACTACACAAATCAAGATTTGACGCGGAAGCTTCATTTAACGTGTGTTCGGTTCTTGCTCATCGCTTGATCTTCATCCGGGACTCTAGACATTCACCTAAGATCAAAACCAACTTTGAAGTCAGTTTTGATAGTTAAATAACAAGTACAACAAGGTAATTGGGTCAAATAATCGAAATAAACAAAAAAAATCAAAATTTTCAACATTTCACCCCATCGCCGTGCGCGACGGCCAAGGGCTTTGGCCGTAGTGCGACGCCACGGTCCAATTTTGACAGAATGTGCGATGCTGGTGCTGCATATTCCCAGCCAAGCTTGATTTTACGAAAACGAGCATAACTCTTTCGTTATTGATCCGATTTACACGATTCTTTCTCCTTCGTGATCGTAATTTAATTCTACATCACATGGAGTTAAAATCCGACAACCGGATTAACAAAATTTTAGACTTTTAAGCTTTCGGCTTAAAATAAAATCACTAAATTTTTTACCCATTCATGTATTTATTAAAAAAACCAGTTTGTATGACCCCTAATTCTCGTGAAACTCTTAAGTTCAATATAGTCTATCATATTAGGTTCCAATCATGGGTTTATATACGTCTTTAAACCAAATTTCGCTCGTATGAGTATTTTGACCCGTTAAGGGTATTTAAGCTTATTTCACGCAAGAACCACATTCATTCGTTTCTAGCGTCATATTTCCACATTTCTTATCAAGTGTTTTTCCACCACAATTATGTTTGTGGTGGATTTAATATAGTGATCTATGTAATCCGAGTTTTACTCCTCAGATTGTTATATTACGGTAAGACCCATATAGAGTTGTTTGACCAAAGACCTACATCTTTCTCCTTCTTATACTTATTGTAAGCATTCATTTAATCATAAAACTCATTTCCAAACAACCATTAAAGGCCGTTTGTTCAATTTAGCTTACAAGGGCGTTTTAGTCCATTTTACCTTTCATTTGCGATGAAGCACCTTCGCTACTTATTTGCCCAAATTTGTACGTTAGCTATAATTATATTTATACGTACCTAACTCGGGTCAACATTTTGACCTGTTTTAATACCTTGCATCCGTAATATGCTAATTCATTGCATTGCTAATTCATAAACCATTTTTTCCTGTAAGTATAAGACTTGACAAGCATTCATTAGTCATCGTTTGTCAAATGGTATCAACTTTACCATTTGACCCGTTTGATCTAAACAACCAAACATTTTGCGCTTAACATTGACTGGTATTCATCCACCATTTCATTAATTAACTCTCTTTATTTGTTAGGCTTACTTATAAATTAGCCATTCAAAAACTCGTTTTACCAATGTCATTTCATGACTAAATTACCATTTCGTCCTTTTTCACCATTATACCTGGTTTTAATTGTTTTATTCGTTCCGACTCATTTCGTTTCATGTCAGACCCATATTTCGGATATATTCCGTTGTCGTATTTATCACCTATAAATTAAATACGTATACTACAAATAGGTGTAAGCTTTACTTACCTCGCATCCGCACTACGCTTTTTTTCTTTCCTTCTTGATTCGTTTGACCCGCTCCCTCGTCAAGCTTCCAGCTAGCTTGTTAGGCGTCAAACTATCATCATAATTCGTAAGACTGTTAGATTAGTCATTATCAATTATGACTACCCCACCTTACGGGTCTTATGTCGAATTTATAACTCTATCAAATCATTGGTAAGTTTGACTTCCTAAAAGTCAATTGACTTATCAACATATTCAAATGCATATTTGGTTCATTGAACTCACTTCGACATTTCATCCGAACTCTTAACAAATCAAGTTTTTACACACCTACTAGTAGGTAATATGATTTCTAGCATCTATATCACAATTTTAACATCGATTCTTTTATATCATACAAGACCCATTTCGTGAGAAGTATAATCATCTAATTACACAAACTCATACTTTCATTACACAAAATCTACGGGTTCCATCTATGAGTGAAACCCGTTTCATCATGTCATTAGGCATTCATTCGGTTACCTATTCAAATCAAGCTCTACATTCGAACTAGTTGATATCATGGTTTTAAACATCACATTCATGATATAAATCACTAATTTCACTACAACATTAAAAAACCAATTTCGGATCATGTATGATCAATACTCAAACTTGCAAATTGTTTAAGTATCTAGCTTCAACTATCAATTGTGATGATTCCTAGCACAAACATATCATCATCTTCATTATTAGTCAAAACCCACTTAGCACATTCAAGGGTGATCATCAAATCCCTAGTTTCTAACATTAATTCACCAAGTTTTCAAATAGGGTTTGTTTCTAAACATGAATTCAACACATATATCACTCATACATTCAACATTCATCCCCGAATTTTGATTATGAGTGTTCATCATAATTTCAAAACATCACCATATTACAAAATTTGACATACCTTATGATCCCCTTGACTTGGTGATCGTTTGTATATGTTCATGCATTTGATTTGAGCTAGTCTTGGCCTTCAATTTGGTGAATTTGGGTGAGCTAGGGTTTGGAGCTCTTGCTCCTTCTTCTGATCGTATACACGCACACACACTTAGTGTGTGTGTAGTGTTTTGTTTTTTTAATAAAAATCAAGTTTCTAATCTTCCCTTTTTAGCCCCTCAAGTTTGTAACTTTATTTATAAAAGGCTATAACTTGTTGTTCAAATATTATTTTCTCTAATTAACTAGGTTAAACATCCCTAGTTAACTCAGTGGGTTCAGGGAAGTTTATGACTAGGTTTATTTTAAGTCCCGTTAACTCAGGCCTTTCATAAATTTATTTTCTCAAAAGTCTTTGTATAACCTTTATTTAATATTAGGTTTAATTATTTAAATCCTAATATTTACCGGGTAAATTCTACCGCTAACGGTACTTTACCCGTCTTTTAGTGTTAACATGGTTTGAATGCCAAACCCATTTTCGGGGTGTTACAAGTCTACCCCCCCTTAAAGAGGTTTCGTCCCCGAAACCTTTCTCACGTACTTTATTAGTTTAAATCATCGGAACCTTTGTTTTGGTGATCACTTGAGCATTGCTCGCACATAATACTCTTACCAGGGAAGTATGGTAATGAGTTTCGGTTTCAAAGCGTATACGCCTTTTATGTGTATGGCCTCATAGGCCGATACTTTCATTTTGTATTTCTTATTTCTTATTCTTGTCACTTATTTGACCGAGTTTTCATCTGATCACTCGGTTGTATTTATTTTCATCATGCTTACTTCAAGCTAATCTTATTTCAACAGGCGCTTTATATAAGTCGTAACACTACTCCGACTTTGAAAGGCTTTACCGGCCAGACTGATTAGTCGTCGTCACTTTATTCCCCGCCATTCGGGTATATCTTATTGCCAACCCGGCCTTTTTGCATGTTTTTCTGATTTCATATCTCATAACTCACGTTAAGACGTGAGTATATTCTATATCACTTTTTGTGACCGTGATTTCATCACGTCTTGTTTAAGTTTACGTCGACTTTTCATCGTTGAAAATCCTTCTTTCAAACGTATCGTTTTACACCTATCGATGTTAAAACCTATATCCTTTAATATTAACCATTTCCGGTTTCGTCTCATAATATTCGTATTTGTTAAAACGTTATTTCTCACTAAAACTGTATTTTAGTTTCACGTTTTCTTTTTAACTCATGTCAATTCCAAGGAGTTTACGTCCAAGGATTTATCCCCTTTCGTTGTCATTTCGAACAAATTTTCTGACTTTATGACTTCTCACGTCATTCATGCGTCGGTTCATCTTATGCTCACCGTTATCCAGTTTACATATATTCGTATTTGATTATGTCCCATTACCGGGCTCATTATTCTTTTGCATTTAACGCTATAGTTATCCAGCTTGCGCTTACTCATGCCATCCGACATTATATTTTATTCAACCCGTTTGACTTATTCATGTGAAATTTTATCATTTATGGATGTCAAACTTCATTCTTTGTTTGACCCGTTCAACCTTAAAATACTTGAACATAATTTATCAAAATTTCTATTTACGTCATCTTGTCGTCTTTTAGTCATGACTCAAAACCCGAGTCTTTTGACTTTCCGTCCGAGTTCCCGTTTCTTGGTCTATGCATGTGTTTAACTCCTTACTCATCAATCGGGTGTTGTACCGAAGTCATTATTATTGCAACCTTCCGGTATGCATTAAGACTTTGTTTTACTTTTATATTCCAACTTTGTCCTCAAGTTTGAAGTTTTACAAAAATGGCCCGTTAAGAGACATATTTGCATTCTCCGGGTTCGAGTGTAAGTACACCCCCTCCCAATGCATATCTTAATCATTTTACATGTTTGCATTCTCTGGGTTCGAGTGTAAGTACACTACCTCCCAATGCATATCTTAATCATTTTACATGTTTGCATTCACCGGGTTCGAGTGTAAGTACACTCCCTCCCAATGCATATCTTAATCATTCTACATGTTTGCATTCTCCGGTTCGAGTGTAAGTACACCCCCTCCTGACGCATATCTAGATCATTTTACATGTTTGCATTCTCTGGGTTCGAGTGTAAGTACACTCCTTCCCAATGCATATCTTAATCATTTTACATGTTTGAAATCTCCGGGTTCGAGTGTAAGTACACCCCCTCCCAATGCATATCTAATTCATTTTACATGTTTGCAATCTCCGGGTTCGAGTGTAAGTACACCCCCTCCCAATGCATATCTAATTCATTTTACATGTTTGCAATCTCCGGGTTCCAGTGTAAGTACACCCCCTTCCAATCCATATCTAAATCATTGTACATTAATCTTTGTCCCTTCACTCGGGCTCATTATCCTAATGTAATACGCTTCCGTCACCCGGCGTTTACATTATTATCCAATATTTTGCTCATTTGATTCATTTGGGTACTTTTAATGTGTCTCATTTACCCCGTCCTTACTACTTCGGATGTAAGTATGTCTATCATAAAAAGTTCATGGTCCCACGTGCTCACCACTTACTTGGCCAGAGTAAGCAATCAACGCCTGGTATACATGACCTTTTTATAATTTCCACATTACACCCCATATAAGTAATGCCTTTATTTGTTTCTCTTGGAAATAAAATCCCGGATAGGTTTTCTATTCGGGTTTTTCCAAGTTTTCAACCTACATATGCAACTTTCAATCTCTGCGTATTTGTTGAATATTACTATCCGTGCAATTAAATTTAAACTGTGCACCAGGTAATGCTTACCCTAACGGACTTCTCTTGCCATTAGCCTTGTTCGCGATCGCCACGGGACTTAGGTCCTTGGTGAGCATGTTCTACTTGTCGTACTTTGGGTCGTTCCTCCATCAAGTCCGCAATTTGTTAGACTCACGCTATCTTTAGATGCGAGTGTCCTTCAACTAAAACATTTACAAGAGTTAATAATATCAACTTCAATAATTGCCCGTATTATAATACAAGGCTTTTTCTACTATACGCGTCAACGCGCGTCATTTCGTCAACTATATCAATTGTTTTTACATATGCCTGTCGACCTCGTCTTGTATCGAGTCTTGTATTTAGAAATGATATATCAAGGCACAATGTACGAGAAAATAGGTTTATAGGTGGTATAGGTCATTTCGCACGAAATGGAAGAGTTATTTCGTACGAAATGGACTTTGTCCATTTCGTACGAAATGGATCTTGACCATTCCGCACGAAATGGATTCCCTATAAATACTTGTCCTGTCATTTCATTTGTAGAATTTTTCTGATTCCGGTACCGAGGTGCTGCCGAAGTGTCTCCAGGCTGCAAAACGTTGTTTTATCAATAAACAAGACAATTAGAGTGTATATCAAGCTGATTCAAAGTCGATACGTTAGTTTCCGCCTCTCATATTGATTAGAACTCTTCTGAACGACTCATTTTGGTCGTGCAAACTATCCTACATGTGGTATCAGAGCTCAGGAGGAAGAGTTTTTACCGAATTCAGCTTTTTTTCTTTAAAATTCTGACTTCTACACCTTCTTTTACAAGTTTTTTTTTCAAAACTAAACAAGATTTTACGATTAAAATGGATTGAATTTCACATATAACAAGAGAAACACTGTTTTAAACAATCCTTGAAAGAATTAGACCTAAAATCAACCTAAAACCTGATCAATTTGTCAAAAATATGGCCGATTGGATGACATCAGCACCATTTCGCACGAGATAGAACTTCATTTCGCACGGATTGGACATTGAAAACTTCATTTCATACGAAATCACTCATTTCTCTTGAGATTAGGTCCATTTCGTTTGAAAATTTATCATTTCGTACTAAATCATCCATTTCGCACGAAATCACCCATTTCGCATCAATTTGCCATTTCGTTTGAAAGTGATTTCATTTCGTACGAAGTCATCCATTTCGCACCAGAGCTTCCATTTCGCTTGAAGTTGTTCCATTTCGCTTAAATTAGTCATTTCGCTTGAAAGGATCATTCGTTTCGTTTGAACAGTCTAAGTTTGTGAAAGTTTATACCGAAACATGGAAGAAGAGTTTTACAACGCATTTGCTACTGCCCCGGGTACTCCTGTTACCATTGCTCAGAGTGTGAACATGGAAAATGAAATAGGAACATTACAGAAACCTCCAAAGTTGATGGGCATTGAAGAATATTATGGTTGGAAAGACCGGTTCCAAAATTGGGTCCAAGCAAATCATTTTAGGTCTTGGGAGTGTATTGAGAAAAAGTATGTTAAACCTCGTACAGATGTGGGAGTTATCAAAACTATTTCTGAATTGACGGATAAAGAGAGAGATATGTATAAGGCAGAAAAAAATGATGATTAGTCTACTTCAGCAAGCTGTGAAAGAAGACATCTTTATATTACTTCAACATGACAATACTTCACGTTCGATTTGGGAAGCACTTCAAATTAAGTTTGAAGGAAGTACGGAGATGATCAGGAGTAAGAAATCATTATTAAAGAAAGAATTTGATTTGTTTACCAGCTTGCAGGGTGAATCTACAAAGAAACTAATTGAGAGATATTGTCATTTAGTGCGTTCAATGTCACTGTTAGATATAAACAAAGATCGAGAAGAATGGGTTGACAAATTAGCTGATGCTTTACCTCAGAAAGAATGGAGTACATATCTGATGATCTTAAAGAACACTGGAGAATATGATAAATTGACAATTTCTCAGTTCATTGAAAAACTTGAAGGACAAGATCTTGAACAACAAAAAATTGCTAGAATGAACAATCCAAGTGGTCAACAAGACATCAAGATGTATTACAAAGGGAATGTTCAAAATATTGAAGCAAGTCCAAAGGTCCAAACTGCTTTCAGTGCAGAAAACTCATCTGGATCAGTTAATCAAAGTGCAATCAGCAACAATGGTTTTTCTTCATACTCAAATGTTAATCCGAATGTTTCAAACTCAAGTTATCTGTCTCAAAGCTCAAACAATGGTAATGGTCATGTGTTACACTGCAACATTGCGTTGCATCTTCAGAATGGTCAAAATTTCTATGAAGAAGTCGCTGAAGGTCATATGGCATTACTAGCTATAGTGTTAGAATCATATGAGGGTTTGGTTGCAGGAAGGATCGGAAATCCTATGTTGATGAAAGAGGATTATGATCAGATTGATGCTGAGGAGATGGAGCTGATGGATATTAAGTGGTGTTTAGCGAGTGTGTTGAGAAGAGCTGAGAAATTTAAGCAGATTACAGGAAGAGATGACTTCCGTGATGCTAATGTTTCTACTTTAGGTTTTGATAAATCTAAAGTTACTTATTTTCGATGTAGGGAAAAAAGACATTTCAAGAGGGAATGTACCAATCGAGAAACAGGTGGAGCTCAGAATCCGTTCGGCAACAATGATTATTATCAGAAAGCGATTTATCATCAACTTTCTCAACAGCCGCATCAACAACAACCATCATCATCCAATGCGAATCAGATTGAAGATGTAAAGAAGAAAGCATTTCTAGTTAATCAAGATGATGAAAGAATGGCAAAAGGTTTTAGCTGGGACAAATACTTTCCGGCTGATTCCAAGTTTGGAGCTTTCATTGCACAGATCATTCAAGAGCCAGATTTGATGAAGGAATGGATGGATGTGTTTGCTAACAGTGAGAAAAGTCAAGATGAAGAGTCTGTGTCTTCTGAAGAAAACTCAGAAAAGACACAAGTCTTTGATCAATCATCAACTGATAGCAGTGATGATGAAGAAGAAATACAAATAAACATTGGAAAAACTCAATTATCTCCTGAAAGTTTCAAATTTTATTTTGCAGATAGATTGGAGAAACTAAAGGAGAAGCGAGCAGCAAAAGATCAGAAAAAAGCGAGAATATTGCTCAGGAAGAAAAGTCTAAACATAGTGAAGAAGTTAAAGTTGCTGAGAAGGTGGTTGAAGTTGAAAAGATAGTCGAAGTTGAAAAGATTATCGAAGATGAAAAAATTGTCGAGATCACGAAACCTTGTCCAAAATGTTTGGAACCATGCAAACAGTGTGAAGAGAAAGATGAGAAGTTTAGTGAGCTTGATAAGATGAAAGAAAAATTATTGTTCGATGTTAAGTATGTGAAAGAATCGTATGATGTGTTGAACAGAACGGTGAATAGTCTGCAAAAGACAAATTCTGAAAGAGAAGTTGCCTTAACCATGATGAATGCAGTGATGATGTCTAAGCAGAAGGCTATCAATCACTATATTGAAGAATATGCAAAGTTGAAGCAGGAGTTGGAGACAGAAAAGATAGAAAATGAAAGAATCAGACGATTGCTGCAAAGTTATTCAAGTTCTGATTATTTGATTGATAGAATTTATCCAACTGTTGCAGGTTTTGAAGTCTTTCAGGACAAGAAGTCGGAAGAGAAGGATACTGGTAAGAAACAAAGTGCAAATTATAACAAGTGTCCGACTCCGACCTGGGAAGGTTATTCTCCCAGAAAACCAAATGAGGAACAAGTCAAAAAGGCAGTCAATATAAAGTTAAAGTCCGAAACAACTGATGATTTACCAGTGATGCGTGTTGTGACAACTCGAATTTCCGACATTCTTTATTCGCATTTAATGCACGTTGACTTTGACTATATGGTTGTGTTATGATAAAACCTAGTGTGTTTGCTTGATTATGTGTTTGATTGTATAACATGTCGTGAAACATAAACTGCTTAACATAGGAAGAGTCCGACGAAACACAAGTGTGTTTCGCCATAACTAATCTCGACGAAACAGATTATGTTTCGCCCAATACGACTCGACGAAACAAGCTGTTTCGCCGGCCCAGATTCGCCGAAGCCCATTACGGGCCCAGAACGTTAAATCGTGTTTATTAGCGTGCAACGACCTTAGTTTCACATCTTTGGCAAAAGTTGAAACCCTAGAACCTTCTCTGTGTGTGTCGGCAGCTCTGAATACTCCCGAACGATCAAAACCATCTTTAACATTATCTCGGTTAGTGTGATTCATTCCGTGATTGTCTTTGTTTACTTATGTTTGATGATATTGTTTTGATAAATCTGATCAGGCAATCGATAGAGTTTTAATAGCTATTATGTGATAGGTTATCGTATTGTATGATGATCTAGAGTGTATGATGTTTGATAATTGTCATGCCCGAATGTACATGGGATTGATGAATATGAAAACGGTAGACTATTAGGGTTGTATGGTTAAATCAGATGATGATAAACCTTGCTCCATTAATGATGTGATATATTATGTAAATCGGGTTGATACATGTAAACTAGGGTTCATGCTAGATGTAAAGTGATGTGATGATTATATTATGATGATGATTCGATGATTCTGAGAACAAATGATTTCTGCATGATAGATGATTGCTAATGACGGCTGTTAAGAGGATTAGGGTTCTGTGTTAAGGTTGTATCTGTTAGACGTAACTGACTGTTCGACGAAACAGGTCTCTTGACGAAACAGAAGTGTTTCGCCAAGAGTCGTCGACGAATTAGAATCCTGTTTCGCCAAGCAAAGCCACGACGAAACAGAATGTGTTTCGTCAATTTGTGTTTCGTCAATTTGTGTTTCGCCACTATGTGTGTTTCGCCAACTCACTTGTTTCGCCAACTTATGTGTTTCGCCATCTATGTGTTTCGCCGAGCTGTGCTGTAACTTGAGTTAATTCTGATAAGTGTTAACTGGAATAATTAACTGCTGTTATATGTTAAACATGACTTGTATGATTGTGATTACGTGTTACATGCTTATACATGAACAACTGAAACACAAACTGATTTCACATACGTGCATACTTTAGGACGTGATTGATTACTTGCGAGCATACACTTAGCATACCGAGCAAACCAAGGTGAGTTCACACAAGCCAAGGCATGGGGTTCCCAGGGGGGAATGGGGATTTGATGATTACTGTACGTACATAGATAACAGAACCTACTGCTAGACTAGTAACACTTATTGAACGATCTTCGCACACCTGCCAAGGACATTGGCCGCGATATTATGACTGTCTTCGCACACCTGCCAAGGACATTGGCCGCGAACTAAACTTACAACATCTTCGCACACCTGCCAAGGACATTGGCCGCGATACAAACAAACCTAGTCTAGAAAAACTTGGGGAAAGACCTTCCCCAACATCTTTGCACACCTGCCAAGGACATTGGCCGCGATGGAAACTAATATGATACATTGTAACGAACGAACATACTACTACTCACGCTATACTATTACTGAACTATTAACTGTGAACTCGCTCAACTAGTTGTTGACTCTCTCTTACATGCCTTGCAGGACCTTAGGTACATATGGAGCTTGCACAGGGAGGAGCAGGTCGTTGTGGGATACGGATCGTAGACGATATTTGAACTTATAACTTACTTTGGGTTTTCATTATTATGCTTCCGCTACTTAAACAATGTTTGGTTATGAACATCAGTCATGTCAAGATGAATTACATTTTCCTACTTTTACACTTAAATACTATGTTTGATATGATTGATGGCTTGATCCTGGTCAGTCACGCCTCCAAGCGGTGATACTCCGCGTGTGGATTTTGGGGGTGTGACACGTGTGAAGTGTCGTTAGTTTTTAATATATATATTAAGCCCTTTTTAACACTTTTTTAGTCAAGTTTTAAATTTATAAAACACGATATTTACTAACACTAAACACACATATGAGCAAGTGCACCCATCGTGGGCGTAGTATAGTGTTGGTAAGATACCAAGGTCGTCCAAGGACACAAGAGCTTTTAGTACCGGTTTATCCTCAACGTCTAATCAAATCAAAAAGTTTAGAAAAATGTTTTAAGATAAGAAAAATAAAAACTAACTAAAAATGCTGAAAATAAAAAAAAGATTGACAAGATGAATCACTTGGTTCCGACTCGTGTATAGTGTAACCTTTGATTATTTCCGCACTTTTGCACTTGTTTAAGAGATTATCTTAGTTATTGTAGTAGGCCCCTCTTTTGAATGTGACGTTACCCTCAACCCAGTAGTTTGAGTCAGCAAGAATACAATCCTAAAGGGTCGGATTATTGAAAGATAATTAATTAAGTTATTAATGCAAATTATGGTAGGCCCCTCTTTTGGAGGTGACGTTACCCTCGACTAAGTAGTCTGAGTCAGCAGGGATACAGTCCTAAATAGCCGGGTTATAGTATTAATAGTAGTTAACTTATGAGGGGATCAAAGAGTTTGGACTCTCGCCGTCCAATATCGTTAAGTATTGAAGGAGGTCCTAGTAAATTTGACCCAGGTCTATTGCAGGACCTCTAAACGCTGAACAATGACAAGACTCTTACCAAACCATTCCCTTAAGCCCCGACCAGGTAGCCAACATACCTCCATATAGACCCTGGAGATATGAATGGTGAAAATCTTTTATTTTATATAGACAGTAAAATAATGTCAAGACACCACGGAAAAACGATAAGGAAGAATCACCTTCAACATAAGAAACTAGTTATTAATGTCATTAATACAAAACCAAGTAAAAAGTGCGAAAAGATTAGAAATAAAAAGTATTACACTCGACACTTGTCTTCACCAAGTGATGTAAGAGACTTAGGCAAACATGGCCTTGATTGTCAAGAACTCTTACGATCAACCTTGGATCCCGAGACGACTCACACACTCTATGATGGAAAATGGATGATGGTGGTGGATGATGGTGCTATGGTGGTGGTGGGTGGTGGGTGAAGTGTGAGAGAGGTGGTGTGCCAAGGGATGGTTTGAGCTTGAGCCAAGCACTCCTATTTATAAGCTGAACAGAAGCTCGGGCACGGCCCCGTGTCCACATCCTCTCTTTCTTCATTTAATGCAGCTTGACTTTATTAGTTGACCACGCCCCCGTGTCCGCTGAGCACGACCCCTTGTGCAGAAGAATCTTTGTACTATGAAGATTTTCCTGGATTGTGCGAATCTTATAGTTAACCACGGCCCCGTGTCCGCTGAGCACGGCCCCGTGGTGGGCAATAGAAGCTTCTACCACTTTGTCTTTTCTGCTGACACTTGGGCACGCCCCCGTGCTGGCTAAGCACGGGGCGTGTTCAGTCTTCTGTCTTCTTGTTTTGCTTGGGAAGATGTTGTCGTGGGGTCGGGCATGTCACGTTTGTTCCTTTTCTTGTATTTATGTTAGATTTTGCAGTCTTTTTGCTTCTTTTGTTAATTTGAGCTCATTTAATCCTGAAAATACAAAAGGAAGACAAAAGCACACTTTTTCCAACATTAGTACTAAAAAAGGGTTAGTTTTATGCCACAATTGATGTAATTTATATGTTGCATTTTGCACACATCAAATACCCCCACACTTGAATCTTTGTTTGTCCTCAAGCAAAACTCTTTATAATGTGGCTTTACACTCCCAAATGGAATGGGTAGAGAAGAAGGTTTTTGGGCTTGTCATAGAGTGTCGGGATTTCCAAGATTCTTTATTTAGTTTTGTTTTTATTTATTTACAATCCTATTCGTCATGATTTATTTAAAACTTTTCATAAGATAAATTACTTATTAGGGCATAACTTGCCGCTTTAAAATTCTATTTATATACAAGTTCACATACCTCACGGGGATCACTCAACACTCGGCCGAAAATGTATTTTTGTGGATCACTCGAGAGCGGCATGGAGCTTACTCCTACCATAGGCTTGCCAAGCAATCAATCCTCCTCCTTTTTAACTTATATACCTTTGTAAATATCAAGAGGACCTTTTTGGGTGAAGGGTTAGGCTTGGGTTAAAGGTAGGTGGTTGGGTTAGTGGTTAGTAGAAAAAGGGCGAAAAAGTGTAACAAGCGTCGGTTTTTGTAAAAAAAAAATTATTTTTGTAACTTTTATTTTGATGAAGCTATTATTCAAACAAAGTTATTTTTGATGAACTTGTTTGTTTATTTTCTTTTGCTTCATCATCAACACATTTTTTTTTTGAAAAGTCATACGAAAAACCGAGCTAGTTACTAAAACAAAGGGTTAAAAACGAAAAAGGTTTTGGTGGGTAAAAGGGTGTTTGGTTTGGGTTATGAAATGAAAAGGTTTAGGCTCAAAGGGGCTAACTAGGGAGATTTTGGGTAGGTGGTAAAAAAAAGAAAAATAATGGTGTAGAAATAAAAATGGTTAGTCCTAATGCCTCTATCATTTACTTACTCGGGTTTAAGTTGGTAAGGACCGGGAATGTATCGTCATGGCAAGTTCTAGAGTCGTAAGAACCAAGCGGCTATTCACACAAGAAACGAAAAATGAGCATTTAGTTTAATGATATATAATTGTATGCTCAATAAAGGCTCAAAACTCACTTTTGTGGGAATGGGTTTTTATATGATCATGTATATATAATCAAATTTTAACTAAGTTTGCCATGCCTTTTCATAATTTTCTTATGTTGGCTCTTTTTATCATGACGCTATCGGTTGTAAATTCGTAAAAATGTAACCTTTTTTAGAACTTGAATTTCCCAAGTTAAACCTAGACAAGTAAAAAAATGAAAAATTTTGAAAAAAATTTTGGGTGATTAGCGGTTCCAATAGAGTTTTGTGTAAGGCTTGTATTTAGGACTTTGCAAGATTCAAGGTTTTAGCATCCCCCCCACACTTAAATTACACATTGTCCTCAATGTGTCCCAAAAATAAGTTTTTAGGTTGTTTGAATGTGTAAAAAGGTGTGAAAAGCAAAAATTTTGTGTTACTGGGCGCTGAACACGGCCCCGTGTTGTCCGGGCACGGCCCCGTGTTCAAGTGCCAGTAACAAAAAAATTAAACCAAAGAAACAGAAGCCTGGACACGGGGCCGTGTTGGGTGAGCACGGCCCGTGTCCAGTTTACCTGAACTGGGTATTTCTGTAGACTGTGCAGCACGGGGCCGTGTTGGGCGGACACGGCCCGTGCCGAACTTACTGTAAACGAAGAAATTTTGTCGGATGGTCCTGTCTTCCTGCATGGGGTACTGGTTCAAGCTTCCCTTGTATCCTTTGCCATCTCAAGTGTGTTTTATTCATTTCATTACCATCCAAACACCAAACTAACCATCATTCATTACGTCATAGAGAAAATTACATAATGGTCCTAAAAATTAAAAATAAAGCAGAAATTAAAAGTTAAAAGTCCTAATATTAGATAGGTCAAGTGATCCGTAAAATCTTCCTAAGGAGCTCTACCTCTACAATAAGAACCAAAATTCCGGAAATAGATTTCTGGTCTAAAAGCCTTGTAGAACTCCAAGCCGAGCGGTGTCCCTTAGATGTTGCTAGAGCCATTCTTCTATCTCCCTCGGGAGAAGGGAGGCGGCTTCATGTTCCTCAACATCTTGTGGCGGAGGAGCGACACCAATCAGAACCCCTTGTAGTATGTCTCGAGGGGGCTCCGGATGTAAGGCGTACCATTCGGCCGGAATGATCACTTCCGGTACCACATTCCATGCCCTTTGGGTGATAATCGGCACCAAAGGAGGAGAGGCGAGAATGTTCAACCTTTGGTACAAAAGGTTGACTTCCCGGAGACATCCTTCTAGTCCCACCATCAAATGATTAATACGGTCAACCAATGCCTCTTCCACACTTGTCACTTCATCAAGGGCTTCTCTTAAGGCGTAAACATAGTTCACAAGAGAATCTTCAACCGTTGATGATCTTCTCCCCTGCCGGTTGTTTCTGGAATGTGACGAAGAGTTTCCGCTTGTTCTACTTGCCATTCTGAGAAAACATACCGAAAAGAGTTCAATTTTATTGGACCAGTACTTCGGACACGGCCCCGTGTTCATCGAACACGGCCCCGTGTCCAGATATCTGCAGGATTTAGGAACAAGGAATCTTGGGGTTTCAAATTGACTTCATGATTTTTAAAGCATTTTTGAACATAAACAACTTAAAACATTGTTGTAGAACTTATTTTTAACAAGATTCCATGAACAAAAATCTAACAAACATCTCAATAAGGCTTGAAATTATGGAAGGTTCAAGCTTTAATGGAAGTATGAGAAAAATTGAGGAAGATGATAGTGGATAAAAGAGGAAAGGACAAGAAGATAGTTGAGAAACTTCTTTTAGAAAATACCTTGGATGGTATGTGAGAATATTCCCCAAATCTCTGTCCCTGGAATGGTTCAAATATGCAGGATTCTTGGCTGCATTTATAGAAAACGACAGTACGTTGCGCACGGCCCCATGTCGGCTAGACACGGCCCCGTGTGCAGATGGGATCCTGACACATTTTTGTCCGTATTCTGATAAAATCAAAAGGGAATCTTTCAGTGGACACGGGGGCGTGTTGACCTGGGCACGGCCCCGTGTCGGAAGGCTGTTTTATGAAGTGTGTCTATTTTCAAGGAACGTTTCCGAATCGGGTGGTTCCTTACTAGATGGAACAACCCCAAAGTGCCTAAGATACCTTAATTACTCTAGATTAAGACGAGAACGTAAGAGGTTGTCGGTGAGGGTGATTCCTATGCTATATGTAGGTGGACAAGTCCAACCCTTTTCCGGGCTCTCGTTAAAGAAGGTGTATGTCGAATCGCTCAGGTCTATGTATGCATCGAACGAAGTCGATGGGGAGTCCTTCACGGCACAATTGACACAGGGACAACTATCGCTCAAGTCCTCACTAGAGTTAGAAGTATCGTCGGAAACAACGAAGTTGTTTGAATGCGGTTCCAACACTTCTTCTTGGCTATTGTCCTGGAAAAGATCATTGAAATCTTTCCTAAGTTATTTTAACCAATTAAGAATTAGATCTTCTAATTGAAATAATTCATCGAGAAGCATTTCTCCTAGAAAATCCGGTTGGGAGCATTCAAGGGAGAAATAGGGATTATTTTTACTTTCGCCCCTCTTAAGGATACTAGGAAACAATGGGTCTATATAGTGGGGCTTATAATTTAGAAAATAACATTCTAATTCCTTATGGTTACCACCACATAATTGACACCACGTAGTACCATAAGAGTGCCGAAAGTAAAAAGTATCAGTATCACTCATGTTTGTGTCAGAAATTACCAACCGTCGGGATCTTACGGTTCTGTTTTCAGTAACTGAAACTTGGGCACGGGGGCATGTTGAGTGGGCACGGCCCCGTGTTCAGCTTACTGTCTGACTTAAATCAGGATTGCCAGTTCCAATGATTGGGCACGGGGCGTGTTCAGCGGGCACGGCCCGTGCTGAGTTCTGCAGAAGCTGAAAAACTAAAAAAAATCCTAAAAAAAATTGAAAAATAAGAAAAAAATGATTAGGCCGCTGATTCCTAACTTTCTTAAAATCCTTGTGTCCCCGGCAACGGCGCCAAAAACTTGATGCGTGTGAAGTGTCGTTAGTTTTTAATATATATATTAAGCCCTTTTTAACACTTTTTTAGTCAAGTTTTAAATTTATAAAACACGATATTTACTAACACTAAACACACATATGAGCAAGTGCACCCATCGTGGGCGTAGTATAGTGTTGGTAAGATACCGAGGTCGTCCAAGGACACAAGAGCTTTTAGTACCGGTTTATCCTCAACGTCTAATCAAATCAAAAAGTTTAGAAAAGCTTTTAAGCTAAGAAAAATAAAAACTAACTAAAAATGCTGAAAATAAAAATAAAAACAGATAGACAAGATGAATCACTTGGTTCCGACTCGTGTATAGTGTAACATTTGATTATTTCCGCACTTTTGCACATGTTTAAGAGATTATCTTAGTTATTGTAGTAGGCCCCTCTTTTGAAGGTGACGTTACCCTCAACCCAGTAGTTTGAGTCAGCAAGGATACAATCCTAAAGGGTCGGATTATTGAAAGATAATTAATTAAGTTATTAATGCAAATTATGATAGGCCCCTCTTTTGGAGGTGACGAAACCCTCGACTAAGTAGTCTGAGTCAGCAGGGATACAGTCCTAAATAGCCGGGTTATAGCATTAATAGTAGTTAACTTATGAGGGGATCAAAGAGTTTGGACCCCCGCCATCCAATACCGTTAAGTATTGAAGGAGGTCCTACTAAATTTGACCCAGGTCCATTGCAGGACCTCTAAACGCTGAACAATGGCAAGACTCTTACCAAACCGTTCCCGTAACCCCCGACCAGGTAGCCAACATACCTCCATATAGACCGTGGAGATATGAATGGTGAAAATATTTTATTTTATATAGACAGTAAAATAATGTCAAGACACCACGGACAAACGATAAGGAAGAATCACCTTCAACATAAGAAACTAGTTATTAAAGTCATTAATACAAAACCAAGTAAAAAGTGCGAAAAGATTAGAAATAAAAAGTATTACACTAGACACTTGTCTTCACCAAGTGATGTAAGAGACTTAGGAAAACATGGCCTTGATTGTCAAGAACTCGTACGATCAATCTTGGATCCCGAGACGACTCACACACTCTATGATGGACAATGGATGATGGTGGTGGATGATGGTGTTATGGTGGTGGTGGGTGGTGGGTGAAGTATGAGAGAGGTGGTGTGCCAAGGGATGGTTTGAGCTTGAGCCAATCACTCCTATTTATAGGCTGAACATAAGCTCGGGCACGACCCCGTGTCCACATCCTCTCTTTCTTCATTTAATGCAGCTTGTCTTTATTAGTTGACCACGCCCCCGTGTCCGCTGAGCACGACCCCGTGTGCAGAAGAATCTTTGTACTATGAAGATTTGCCTGGATTGTGCGAATCTTATAGTTGACCACGGCCCCGTGTCCGCTGAGCACGGCCCTGTGGTGGGCAATAGAAGCTTCTACCACTTTGTCTTTTTTGCTGGCACTTGGGCACGCCCCCGTGCTGGCTGAGCACGGGGCGTGTTCAGTCTTCTGTCTTCTTGTTTTGCTTGGGAAGATGCTGTCGTGGGGTCGGGCATGTCACGTTTGTTCCTTTTCATGTATTTATGTTAGATTTTGCTGTCTTTTTGCTTCTTTTGTTAATTTGAGCTCATTTAATCCTGAAAATACAAAAGGAAGACAAAGGCACACTTTTTCCAACATTAGTACTAAAAAAGGGTTAGTTTTATGCCACAATTGATGTAATTTATACGTTGATTTTGCACACATCAACCAGACAACATTGACGTCATATTCACATCGTCTGACACTGATCATGAGTCTGAGTTAAAAAAGAAAGTGGTCGATCAGGTATTGGATAAGGATGAGGAGTCAGAGTTAAAGTCTGAGTCTGAGAGTTCGAGTTCGTCAGTCAACAGTCCAAAATCGTCGGTTAAACGGGTTTACAATAAAGAATTTCTATTATCAAAATCTAATTTGAATGACGAACCAATCAAAGTGGCATATACTTTGAATGATTCAGACAAATTATATTCTGATGAAGAATTTCCAATAAGAAGTGTTCAAATTGAAAAAATTAAAAAGGTTTTCAAATTAATAGAAATTAATATTTCTGAAATAAAAGTTGTAAATCTTACTAAAAAACCTAAAATATACACTTCAAGAGTTCAACAAAGATTGAACAAGAAAAAAGGTTACAGTTCTGGTTCGGGTTATCGAAAGAAACCAAATCATAACAGTAATTTCAAAAAGAAAGGCTTAGGTTTTATTCCTCCAGAAAATCATAAAAATTATAAAAATGATAAACCAAAAACTGTATTTGTTTCAGGGTTAAGTTCTGAAGAAGAAGAAGAAGAAAAGAGCTCATTTTGGAAACAGTCAAGCAAAGAGTTTCTTGCTAAAAAACAAAAGGTTAAGAAAACTGGTTTTGGAACCAAAAAGGAAACAAGAACCTGTTATAGATGCAATGATGTTGGTCACATTGCATGGAACTGTCCAAAAGCAACACAAACAAAACAGGGAGTCTCTTCTAAGCTGAAAGAAAAAGTTGTTGATAAAACTGAACCACCAACTGAAAAATTCAAAGTGTTTAAAAATTCAACATATGAAGTTGGTGAATGTTCAAAAAGATTTTACAAAAGAAGTGTGAATCTTAACAACCAAACGTGGGTTGTTAAGAAATCGGATGTGAAATCTGGCGATGAATCTGACTCGTCAAAGTCAGAGGAGCAACAAGTTGAGGTTAAAAATGATAATTCAGTTCCGCCAATGGATGATGTCAACTTTCCACCATTGCGGGCTGAAAATTTAAAATCAAAAGTTGGTAAAGTGGAAATTTCGAATCAATTCTATTCTGAAAAGAAAGAATTTGATGTCGAAAAAGTGTTCAATGGTAAAGTGAAAAATATTTTTGGAAAGATGGTCGAGGGAAAGGTTAAAGGGGTAAAAGAATTTTATGAAGCAAAAAGAAATGTTCAAACCCCGAGTGAAACTGAGAAGGTCACACCCAAAGCTGGTCAGTCTTGGGTGTCAGTATTCCATATGTAAAAATCCGGACTTGCCGGAGCTCCCAAGTTGGTAATCGTGGAGCATGAATCGGCATCTTTCTTGAGATATTGAAAATTGTCATATTTCGGTTTATAAGTGGTATGGTTGATGAGAACCTACAAGTGGTTAATCAAGGTCATTAAGTTGAACTTGATTTAACTTTCATATAAGT
This sequence comes from Helianthus tuberosus, assembly GCA_030545235.1. Taxonomy (NCBI): domain Eukaryota; kingdom Viridiplantae; phylum Streptophyta; class Magnoliopsida; order Asterales; family Asteraceae; genus Helianthus; species Helianthus tuberosus. The sequence continues at coordinate 157,103,682 of CM060409.1, forward strand.
GGTTGGAAAACAAAATGATGAACAAATCCTCGATTTTACAAGTGTTTTCAACAAAACTAATTTTCGGAAAAACCATTTGATTAAAACAAACTTAAGTGTTTTGAAATAATAATGGGAAAATAGTTTGTTGTCAGGGGGAGTTCTGATTGTTTACGCCAAGTGGATGGCGATTTGAAGCAATTCTCATCGGTTTCTCAAATTTTTTCTTTAAATGGTTTTGAATTTTAGGGGGAGTAAGAATTTTTTTGAAAATCCAAAAACATTTGAAAATTTGAAAAAGTCAAAAACATGATAAAATCAAAAATCAGTTTTGTTGTGAAAAAGAAGAAATGATAGTACATCAGTAGACAATCACAGTACGCTAAAGAATTGGAAAGTTAAAATGTGATAAACGGTCTCATTGATGATATGCCAGTAGGTTTTTACACGCTTAGTAGATTGTATTCGAGATATAAACCTAAATATCAAACTTACTTATCTCGTGGGGAACATCTCTCGGATATATGGGTAACCCCCGAAATCTTGTTTGAAGGGCTTTCTATTTCTGAGATACTAGGTCGTTGTACGTGGTGATATCTGGGGTATTATACCAGGACTTCTGATTTTGCGGCAGCAATAGCCTAGTCCTCGTATAATACTTTGCACTGCTTTATCATAAAGTTGGCCCTCAGCATAAAAAATGATGAAACATTGAAAAATGCTAATCATGTGCTGTTGAAAAGAAGATCCCCAAGGGGGACACACCTAAAGTCGAACCATCATCTCTCTGATTTTGCGGAAGCAATAGCCTGAGCTCTCATGGTCTCGCATTTAACCCATTTACAGATATCATTAGCGTACATTCACCTGTAAGACTGAATATAGGAGTCTGGATACGAGAGTATATTCTGAGGTGGGACACGCGAATAAGTTTAAGTCCTTAAAACACTAAATCCGTATCTTGAAACAATTGAACTTTGTGTGAAAAATTGAGTGGATGAGTATACTGACAATCTAAGTGAATCTTTTAGAACCTAAAGTGTTTAAAGCTCAACGGTGCTAGTGATTGGTCTTAAAAACTAATATGATCCTCTTATACAAACTCGCAAAAATATTGTCTGTAAATATTTCTTTACTGCATTTCTTTAAAAACAAAATCCAAAAAGATTGTGTTTTAGTATAAAATTTTGAAAAGTCAAAAAGATTTTATTTCATCTTATTTTCGACAACTGATGTTGGAAAGCTGATTTTCAAAATTCCGAGTGCTAAACATGATGAACAACAGGTTTGGGAGAGTTTATTTGAAATGAGAAAAGATTTCAAAATGAAAATGTCAAATCTGAATGTTATTCTTACAAGTGGTCATCAGAAATTATAAATGTTAAATCATTTTGAACGATATCTACCAGAGGTATATAAATTTGTCAAATTGTTAAATTTGTGAAATATATTTTGAGATAGAGAATGTGCAGGTTAGCCAAGTTCGATTCCTGAAGGCTTTCCACATAAAACCTGAGCAGAGTTTGATCCAGGTTTCGATCTTAGAACGAAAGCTATGTCAGATTGCGATCCCGGAACAACTTAAGGGGGAGTCTTCTAGCAAAAGGGGAGTCTGAAGATGCAAGAGCCAGTTTCTGATCCTGAAAGTTTGTTAAAGATAGAGCCAGGATTAAGATTCTGGGAATGAGCGAGAAAAAGAGGAGATGGAAGATTAAATCAACATTCAAAGGGGAGGTTAGCTGCTGAGAGAGAGAAAAAGTTAGAAGGATGCTTACACTGTCAGACATTTTGGAGAGCACGTGAAGACTGATAAAGATTGAAGACTCGACATACTAAAGACTTGTACTGAAGACTTCGTCGACATCCAAGGGGGAGTCTGTTGGTGCATATGTCTGTCGACTTCGTCTTGTATCGAGTCTTGTATTTAGAAATGATAGATCAGGGCACAATGTACGAGAAAATAGGTTTATAGGTGATATAGGTCATTTCGCACGAAATGGATCTTGACCATTCCACACGAAATGGATTCCCTATAAATACTTGTCCTGTCATTTCAGTTGTAGAATTTTTCTGATTCCGGTACCGAGGTACTGCCGAAGTGTCTCCAGGCTATAAAACATTGTTTTATCAATAAACAAGACAATTAGAGTGTATATCAAGCTGATTCAAAGTCGATACGTTAGTTTCCGCCTCTCGTTTTGATTAGAACTCTTCTGAACGACTCATTTTGGTCGTGCAAACGATCCTACATTAATCATTTTAATTGGGGTAACATGTATTACACGATAACCCTATGTGTTGTTTACAACACTTTAGCATGCTAAATCATTAACATACATGTACTTACCGGATTTGCGATCAAGCCTCGAACCGAACACTTTATTCTTTTAACCTTGGGCTCTTATTACCAACTTGTAATGCCCGTCTTATAAATCAGGATTTTAATAATAAAATACACATTTTAACGCTAAAATGTGACTTTACAAAAACTTGTTATACCAACATTCCCAAATATTTACAACATTAAAAAAAACAAATTTATAAGTGATTATATAATTCACTTATAACTACACAAATCAAGATTTGACGCGGAAGCTTCATTTAACGTGTGTTCGGTTCTTGTTCGTGCTTGATCTTCATCCGGGACTCTCGACATTCACCTAAGATCAAAACCAACTTAGAAGTCAGTTTTGATAGTTAAATAACAAGTACAACAAGGTAATTGGGTCAAATAATCGAAATAAACAAAAAAATCAAAATTTTCAACATTTCACCCCGTCGCCGCGCGCGACGGCCAAGGGCTTTGGCCGTGGCGCGACGCCACGGTCCAATTTTGACAGAATGTGCGATGCTGGTGCTGCATATTCCCAGCCAAGCTTGATTTTACGAAAACGATCATAACTCTTTCGTTATTGATCCGATTTACACGATTCTTTTTCCTACGTGATCGTAACACGATTCTTTTTCCTACGTGATCGTAATTTAATTCTCCATCACATGGAGTTAAAATCCGACAACTGGATTAACAAAATTTTAGACTTTTAAGCTTTCGGCTTAAAATAAAATCACTAAATTTTTTACCTGTTCATGTATTTATTAAACAAACCAGTTTGTATGACCCCTAATTCTCGTGAAACTCTTAAGTTCAATATAGTCTATCATATTAGGTTCCAATCATGGGTTTTATACGTCTTTAAACCAAATTTCGCTCGTATGAGTATTTTGACCCGTTAAGGGTATTTAAGCTTATTTCACGCACGAACCACATTCATTCGTTTCTAGTGTCATATTTCCACATTTCTTATCAAGTGTTCTTCCACCACAACTATGTTTGTGGTGGATTTAATATAGTGATCTATGTAATCCGAGTTTTACTCCTCGGATTGTTATTTTACGGTAAGACCCATATAAAGTCGTTTGACCAAAGACCTACATCTTTCTCCTTCTTATACTTTTTGTAAGCATTCATTTAATCATAAAACTCATTTCCAAACAACCATTAAAGGTCGTTTGTTCAATTTAGCTTACAAGGGCGTTTTAGTCCATTTTACCTTTCATTTACGATGAAGGACCTTCGCTACTTATTTGGCCAAATTTGTACGTTAGCTATAATCATATTTATACGTACCAGGCTCGGGTCAACATTTTAACCCGTTTTAATACCTTGCGTCTGTAATATGCTAATTCATAGCATCGCAAATTCATAAACCATTTTATCCTGTGAGTATAAGACTTGACAAGCATTCATTTGTTAAATGGTATCAACTTTACCATTTGACCCGTTTGATCTAAACAACCAAACATTTTGCGCTTAACATTGACTGGTATTCGTCCATCATTTCATTAATTAACTCTCTTTATTTATTAGGCTTACTTATAAAGTAGCCATTCAAAAACTCGTTTTACCAATGTCATTTCATGACTAAATTACCATTTCGCCCTTTTTCACCATTATACATGGTTTTAAGTGTTTTATTCGTTCCGACTCATTTCGTTTCATGTCGGACCCATATTTCGGATATATTCCGTTGTCGTATTTATCACCTATAAAATAAATACGTATACTACAAATAGGTGTAAGCTTTACTTACCTCGCATCCGCACTACGCTTTTTTTCTTTCCTTCTTGATTCGTTTGACCCACTCCCTCGTCAAGCTTCCAGCTAGCTTGTTAGGCGTCAAACTATCATCATTATTCGTAAGACTGTTAGATTAGTCATTATCAATTATGACTACCCCACCTTACGGGTCTTATGTCGAATTTATCACTCGATCAAATCATTGGTCAGTTTGACTTCCTAAAAGTCAATTGACTTATCAACATATTCAAATGCATATTTGGTTCATTGAACTCACTTCGACATTTCATCCGAACTCTTAACAAATCAAGTTTTTACACACCTACTAGTAGGTAATATGATTTCTAGCATCTATATCACAATTTTAACATCGATTCTTTTATATCATACAAGACCCATTTCGTGAGAAGTATAATCATCTAATTACACAAACTCATACTTTCATTACACAAAATCTACGGGTTCTATCTATGAGTGAAACCCGTTTCATCATGTCATTAGGCATTCATTCGGTTACCTATTCAAATCAAGCTCTACATTCGAACTAGTTGATATCATAGTTTCAAACAGCACATTCATGATATAAATCGCTAATTTCACTACAACATTCAAAAACCCATTTCGGATCATGTATGATCAATACTCAAACTTGCAAATTGTTTAAGTATCTAGCTTCAACAATCAATTGTGATGATTCCTAGCACAAACATATCATCATCTTCATTATTAGTCAAAACCCACTTAGCACATTCAAGGGTGATCATCAAATCCCTAGTTTCTAACATCAATTCACCAAGTTTTCAACTAGGGTTTGTTTCTAAACATGAATTCAACACATATATCACTCATACATTCAATATTCATCCCCGAATTTTGATTATGAGTGTTCATCATAATTTCAAAACATCACCAAATTACAAAATTTGACATACCTTACGATCCCCTCGACTTGGTGATCGTTTGTACGTGTTCATGCATTTGATTTGAGCTAGTCTTGGCCTTCAATTTGGTGAATTTGGGTGAGCTAGGGTTTGGAGCTCTTGCTCCTTCTTCTGACCGTATACACGCACAGACACTTAATGTGTGTGTAGTGTTTTGTTTTTTAATAAAAATCAAGTTTCTAATCTTCCCTTTTTAGCCCCTCAAGTTTGTAACTTTATTTATAAAAGGCTATAACTTGTTGTTCAAATATTATTTTCTCTAATTAACTAGGTTAAACATCCCTAGTTAACTCAGTGGGTTCAGGGAAGTTTATGACTAGGTTTATTTTAAGTCCCGTTAACTCAGGCCTTTCATAAATTTATTTTCTCAAAAGTCTTCGTATAACCTTTATTTAATATTTGGTTTAATTATTTAAACCCTAATATTTACCGGGTAAATTTTACCTCTAACGGTACTTTACCCTTCTTTTAGTGTTAACGTGGTTTGATTGCCCAACCCATTTTCGGGGTGTTACACTTCGACACTATCAACCCCGGAAGGAAAGGGGGAATTTATTAGACAGAAAAGCAGGAGGAAGCTTTTCAAACCGTTGGAGGGAAATATCGAAAGTGGTACGATGGATTTCGAAGAAAGTTAGGATACTCACATGCTCGTGGCAGAGTTATCCTACAATAGTTATCACGCTAGTATTTAGGTTGTTCCGTTTGAAGCCTTGCATGGATGAAAGTGTTGATCGCCACTTTGTTGAGGTAACATGACAAAGGATAATTAACCAGACCTTAGTTCATCTAGGAAACCAGCGACAGGATTTGCCTGGATTAAGGGAAGGTTAAAAGTCGCCATTTGATCAACAAAAGGATTTCATGGACAATTGAAGGTACTATTGCGATTCTAGATTGAAGATTTGGTTCTGTTAAAGGAGTTATCTTGTGAGAGATGCTATTAGCTTTAGCAGAGAAAAGAAGAGCTGAGCCACAACGATTAGGTCCTTTCAAGAGCCCATCTTGAGTTGGATCAGTCGCTTATAGGCTCAAGCTACCATAAGGATGGAGTAGTATGCATGATGTATTGTTTGGGTTCAGTTGAGAAAGTGTATAATGGATAATACACTGATTTTGTTCTTTATTGAGATTTGTTTGGAAGATAAACGGAAGTTTATCGAAGCACCGTAGAGGCAGTACATATAGCTAGAAGAGTTATGCTAATAACCGGACATGCAATTACCACATTCTAGTCATGTATGCAATTTATTGATATGGTAATTTGTGGATATCTGAAATGAATGCAAGAAGGAAAGAAAACGAGTTTATGAGATTTGATTCTTTCGAGAGCCCATCTCGAGTTGGATCAATCGTGTGTAAACTCATACTATCATAGGTACGGGGTAATGTATATGTAGATATACGTATGTAGAACCCGAATTGGTGGAATTTTGACTTAATCTTCTTGATTAAGTACTCGTAAATGTTGAACCTTGGAAAGGGTGGAGAGCGTTGAGATGTGAGATTAGGAGTTGAAAGTGTATGTAATATAGGTCTACAAAGATTCTTTGTAAGAATCAAAGTTTCCCGCAGAAAATATAAGACTATATTCGTTAAACCTGTTTTTGCTGTTTCCACCCAGTGTGAAGACAAAAGCTGTAGAGTAAAAATGTCGGGGACGAAATTTCCTAAACAGGGGGAGACTGTGACACCCGGCTTTTCAGGCCGTACCGTACAATTGTAACACGTGTTGTGAATAGGTAACAGGGATGTATTTTACTGGTTATGATGTTTATATGTGAAATTTAATGAGTTGGTAAATTTAAACTTTGATAAAAATTATGATGACAACGGTAAGATAAATGCTTATCGCGTAACGGTTAAAATGCGAAACGAACGTCGGTGACCACCCGATCAGTGTTAAAATCCTAAAAATAGTCTGTTATGATTAGAATAATAATTTTAATCAAATCCGTGTGGAAATATAATTTAAAACGCTAGGAAACTCTATTTTTCGAGTTTAAACGTGTACCGCGCGATGTAGCGCGTATACCGGAAAAATACTGTCAACACAGCCTGTCAAGGAAACTGATAATCATTTTAGTAATAATTTAATGAGTTTACTACTTTAGAATGATGAAAATAAATAAAAACACATAAATCCCTATTTTTGCGATTTTAAGTGCATACTACGCAGCACAGCGCGCATACTGCCAAATACCGGCAACGTAGCCAGTCTAGGCAAACAAAGTATTGTTCAATAATATTTTGGTGAGTTTATTTTTATAGTGTTAAAAATAATTTAAAACGCACTAAAACGGGACTAAAACGCTAGATAAAATACCCGGTATCCGGTAAAATACCACTTTTTGATCTAAATTGTGTATATATGTATATATGTATATATATACGATCTATATATGTGTAGACGGAGGACATAAAACATGATTTGGTAACCATGCATCATTCCCTCTCTCCTCTCTCTTTCCCCTATTGGATGAATGAAAGGTGGGTGATGATTATGTATGGGAGACTTCACCATATCTTCACAAACCCAAGATAATTTTCAAAATCATACTAACACTCTTTCTCTCTCAACATTTCAGCCGAAAATCACCTTCACACATCCATAATTTTCGAGATTTTGATGTTCTTGCAAGAACTAAATTAAATCCAATGTGTTTCCAAGCTATTTTGATGATCCAAAGGTGCTTTCTTGGTGAAATAAGCTTTAAAATATCAAAAATCATGTCAAAACCCACTTGAATCTTGAAGGTATAAAAACCAATCTTTTAAATGTGTTCTTGATTATTTTTATGGAGAAGAAGATAGTAAAAGTTTCTCTTGTTCTTGAATTTAAACATAAATTTGAAAACAATAACAAATGGGTTTTTGTACAAAATGGAAATGGATGTGTATGTGTATGTATGTGAGGCCGTGAGTGTGGGTGTGGGTGTGTGTGTAGGTGATTATGTTTTGATTTTTGATTGAGTGATTCTTGATTAACATGTTACTTGAATGTTAGATTACATGTATGTTTTATAGGTTGTGATATGGAAGCTTTTTGGGTTGAAATGAGTTTAAGCGAAAAGTGATTTTTTTTGGAATCAAATGTATATGTATATGTGCCGAATATGTATGTATATGTATTGCATGCAATTGAAATTTTGTTGTTAGTTCATAAATATGTAAGAACATGATTCTTGCATTTAAGAGAAATGATAAGAAATAATGATAAGTAGATTATGATGATCTTGAATACTTGAACATGATTTAAATATATGTTGAATATATATTTAGGTACAAATAAAATGATGATGATGTATTATGAATGCATTAGATGTATTTACTTGAACATGCATGATGATATGTGATCATAAAAAGGTGATTTGAGTATAATTTAATAAAAATCGGTTTTGAACAGATTATAAACACTAAAATAAAGCTATTTTAAAGTGTTTAGTGACATAAAACTTTGTCATAAAGTTTGCTAGCTTTGCATGTTGTACTTGGTGCTTTATGTGTTGTAAAATATGTGAAATCGCATGATTTATGTGACTTACACAAAAACTGCACAAATGTGATTATAACCACTATTTTAATCAGTAAATAAAATGTATTGTGTTAAAATATCAAGTTGTTTCGAGTTGGGATGATTATAGTAACGTTTAACGCAAAACTATGCGTTAAAACGGTCAAAAATCGGCTTTTCGAGTGATTTTTATAAAACTGATTTAGATCGGTAAGTAAACTGATATTATTAGTTTAAAAATGAGTATTTTAACTAATTTTAAGTTTACTTGGTGTTTGGTTGGTCATACATGATTTCCGATGACCGAAAACGTTACTGAATCGCTAAAATACGCATTTTTCAATGTACACTAGTATGGCTAAAATTTTGGGTAAACCTTATGTGTTAAAATGTGTTATGTGATTTAAACATGAGAATGTGAAAATATACTAAGTTTTTAACATGAAATTAGCAATCTAGCTTACGCATGTATGCTTGTACGTTTTGTGCGGTAGAAACGGTAAAATTGGCGTTAAATGTGTAACTTGTTTGCCGAGCATGAAATTTGGTACATATGAGATGTTTTATGTATATTTTCTTTAAAAATGACAAAATAGATAAGTTAACGAGATTTTGCGTGTTTCGGTGTTAAATTATGTGAACGTTTATGTATATATATTACGACGCGCAAATCGTAGATATAATGCGTATAAACGGGAGAATTAACGGATTTACACAATAATGGTCACCAATAAAATCGTTCAAGTCGCAAAATCATAAAAATATATATATATGGACTCATATATATATTAACGTGCCAACATAATAAAAAACGATAACTTTTCGAGAAAATCTCAAAGTTCTGTGATAATTCTAAGAAACGGAGAAACTTAGGATGTTTGTGTTATGTGTACTGATTTAAAATCGTTCCTATATATATATATATAATAGAACGTGTAGAAATCAATCTCTGGGATTGCGCTATTTAAAATACGCACCCTAAGGTGAGTGTCACTAAACTCCTCTTTTTACTGTTTTGTATATATTTTGGGGGTAGAACACGTCGTTAAAAGGGTTTAATAATGTTTTCGAAATAAAACATACCTTTTAATATAAACTATATATTTTCGCTGAAAATATATGAAATTTGTTAAGTTATTCGTTTCGAAGTAAAACGTTTTTAACGAATGAATATTGAATGTGCGGTATTTCTTAAGTGAAACAAGACCGTACGGATTGGGGATGAATTCCGGACTGGGTCTCAACATTTGAGTGACAGGGGAATTCATACAACATCGTGTATTAAATTGTCATATTAGTAGGATATATATATTGTACGTGAGGCAGACATCATATTGTTCTTCGAGAAAGAACCATGCGCCCATGATGTCATTTAATCATTTAAGTAATGTACGCGAGGAATTGTTGGTAGATCTATCGGGTTGACAACCCCGTCGTGACCGGTCGCCCCGTGTCAAGTCAAGCGACGAATTTTGATTCTTTTTATTGCCTAGCATTGATTATCCCTGCATGGTTAATATATAGTTCGTATCGTCTAGCTAACATACTAGTCTGAAAGTTGACATAATAATTTAATATACAAAACTTGGGCAGTAACAATATTGTCGGGTTCGTGAAACGTCGACGGAAGGCCCATGGATTTTATTAAGGAGGTAAAATGGACTTTCTAAAATTTATATGGATGTTTCCAAATAAACACCTAATCAGAAAGTTTTCCTTGGAATAATTTTTTTTGTAAACGAATATGTGAACTCACCTTCCTTTGTGTTGACACTTGATTTTAACGTGTTCTACAGGTACATGAGTTCGGCTTCGGGAATTATGACGTATCTTGTGGTTGTTGATGCATGTTTTGTCACTTAAATATGTTGGACTAATTTTAAAACTTTTTGGGACAAATGTAATAAGATCCATAAGGATCAAAGACAATTTATTTATGTCGTGGTTGTGTCACGTTGTGGGACGTCATGCTTAAAAACTTTTGTTTTAATTAAGTTAATATGTCCAACACTATAATGCATCAAACATCAAGATAGAAATTGGCACCAGCTTCCATCACCACTACGTTTTATATTCCGCTGCGATGTTTTTGGGGTGTGACAGTAACGACATAGGAAGCATCCAAACCATAGGCATTTTAACTTGTTGATTCACGACTAGAGACACTAAAGCACTCTTGGTAAAAGTGTGGCCAAGAGTGTGGCTGCCTGAAACCCATTAGATCTAACCTTTTGTTCCGCGGTCTAGGTATGTAATTGATTAATGGTGTTTATGGCACCCTATACGTCACATGATCTATGTATCATTTTTTTGTATTCTACATACCACAGTACATGTATTTTCCCCAAGTTTAGAAAACAAGTAAAAGTTTAAAGTGGGGACATGAACTCACAATTTTGCGTATCCTACGTCGTAAACTTCACCGGGTTTGCTTAGAGCGTCGTATCACTACCTACACACGTACTATGTTTTATTAGACGTTTAGGTCGTGAAACGACTATTAGTCTTAGTTGTTCATTAAGACTTATTTTGGAATCATTGGTATATTTTGAGTTACATCTTTGATGTACTTTATATAGTTCCAAAGTGTATAATTATTGGTTAAAATAATAAGATTTTAACTTAAATTATATTTATCCGATTATTTGGAATATTGCTAAAGTAATATATTTTCAAATTGGTTTATTATATACTTTCTACGTGTGTATATTTTTCCAAGCATAGGTATACTTGTATTTGTGTATATTCATACTTGTGTATTTTGCCTAGTATTGGTGGTGTATTCCAGTATGTATTTATACGTATGAGAATACGTATTAAGTATTTTATACTTAAATTTGTGATTATTTTTCCGAAACATTATTTTTAGACAACTAAAAATCAACACTTTATATTCTCAAAATATACATATTTTGAGAGGGTTCTTATAGAAAATATCTATAAATTAATTCGGCAAAAATAAGTATATTTCCATATAAATCTAAAAAATAATATATTTTTAAGATTAGCTTTAGAAAATATATTTTTCTAGTTTTCACCAAAAATAATATATTTTTATCTTGTTTAAGAAAATATATATTTTTCTCCATCCAAAATAATATATTTTCTTTTTGACAAAAATATGATATATTTTTATAATACTTATAAAAATTCATATCTTGCCATTTCCTTGGTTTCAAAAATACCGTTCGTTACATTTGTTAAGTTACGGATTTATTTCCGGAATATATATACTTATAGTCCATAAGTCCGATTGTCCGATATTCGGGTATAAATTGTATATGTGTTTTCTTGGAATTTGGTTAGTATTTGTATTCCGAATTTTGGTATATCTGTGTGTTATATTATTTTCAAGTTACTTAAATAATATAACTAATACACATAATATACAAGTAACACACAAATTGTGACATCTAAATATATTTTCCTAAATATATACTTAGTCATTTTTATTTATCAAAATCAACCTCCAATGTTTGTAATTTTTGTAATAAAAATTATGGCAAACTTTTATATGAAAACCATGTTCAAAATTTACTTATAAACACTTTTTAAAAATATATTTCTAAGTGTTTAATTTCTACAAAAAATTTGCCATAGTTTCCCCTTAAAATGGAGGTTTCCATGCTTTCAAAGCATATCATTTTCTTTTAAAATCATCATCAATTATCAACAACTTAATCAAGACTTACTATGAGCCAAGATCATGCAATTTACACTACATCATGAACTTGAAATTTAGTAAAAACTTGTAGTAACTTACTATGTTATTTAGTAGGTTTAGTTACCCTTTAAAACATGGTTATTTGTTTGTAATTCACATTCTTGAAAGATTTAGTCATTTACAACTTGTAAGATTATTTTTCTAAAAATAATTCTCTTGTATTATTAATATATTGAACTGCCAAATTTGACAAAAAAAAAAAAAAAAAAAAAAAAACTGTTTTTGAGATGATATTGGTCGTCCAATCTTGATAGTTATTTGTGAGATTAAATCTCAGCCGTATTTGTTCTCTCACCACATTCGTTCAGTTTACAGACATTTCTCTCTCATACGCTCCTCTGTTTTCCGCTATATAAACCTATCATCCTTATTGAACAACTTCCTCTCCATTACAAACCCTATCTTGGGCATGTTTGGCTAAGCTTTTCAAAACAACTTATTGGCTTATTGACTTATCAAAAAGCCAATAAGTTGTTTTTGTGTTTGGCTAAGCCAAAAGTCCTTTTAGAAATGGCTTTTTGCAAAGAAGAAAAAGGTGGTTTCAAGAAGTCACAATATTGTGACTTCTTGGCCAGCTTTTAACTTTTCAAACTGCAAATTACCAATATACCCCTTCTTTACCCCCTTATATCTAAAGAATGTCCATTTTAGTCATTTTAAATCAATAAGCTAATCCAAACACTTTTTTTAAAAACTCTTTTTCAAAAAGTCCTTTTCCTAAAAGTCATTTTCCCAAAGTCCTTTTTAACTATAATAAGCTTAGCCAAACATGCCCCTCCTCGAATTCTCTATCCGGGAAAACCCAAATCAATAATTGGCTGTTGATCGATGCATCGCTAACTCATCCTCCCAATCTTTCTTCTCCCCACTACTTGTGATTCCACTGTCAATTAGTGAGAAGATCATGTGATTCCGCTGTCAATTAGTGAGAAGATCATCAATCGCAACATGAAGGTAGCGTTCTCTTTCGACTTCGTTTTTAATTCTCTGTTTTTCATCTAAAGGTTTATGATAAAGACATGTTTGTTCTGTTGTGTTATTTTTCATCCTTCTCCACCTTCTGGTTCAATCAAATATGATGATTATGAAGACGAAAACGAAGACAGAGAAGATTATGAAGGGGAAGGCGTCTAGAAGTTGATTTCGACAGAGATAATGTAACAAGGTAGTTTTTTTTAACTCACCTATGAGCCTTGCTTCTTCAAAATGATGAAACCCTAGAAGTGATTATGATGTTGCTGATGAATCTCAACTTCAGGTATTGTTACTTTCTTATTTTTGCTAACTTCGCAATTGAATTTAGGGTTCACAATCTCACATACAGTAGCATCCTCCAAATTCATAATCACTTTCGATTTTCGCAAATTCACATATTCATAATTAGTACAGTATCGATTAGTTTTAAATTTGTAATGTTAATGTATTATTTTTTCTTTCACTTATTGAAGTTTTAAATTTGTAATGTTAACAAGTCCGAGGTTTCAATCAGGGGTCCTTATAAGGTATTTTGGGGAGTTGTTACATTAGTATACCAAGTATATCTTGGGGCTTTGAATGGACCAGAATGATAGCTCAAGGATGGAGAAAAGTTGGCAAGAAAGTCACTCGAAAGTCATCTTATGACAAAACTAAGAATGCAACATGTAGAGCTTCTTACTTGTTATCATTTACATCTAAACCCTCCAAAACACAATGTCCTATCTTAAGGCATGTATATAATGAAGTTTAGATGATAAGATGGTCATGATATGGGTGATAGGTGTTTTCACGAAGTCTCCAAAGTGTTTGATCAACTTAAGGAAAACCTTAGTCTTAGACCTTGAAAGATGGATGATTGCTTCAAAATACATGGAAATGAATTTACAAACTTGTATAAAACATTTATAAGACTATAAATCATCAGATATGATAACATGTATGATCAAAACATAGAATCTAAGGCATTTTATTGCTTAAACATTAAATAAAAATAAATGGCCATATGAAACGGATCAGGTTACAAAAACGGGTCGGGTTCTAGGATTCGTTTTTTATGGATGGTACGGTACGATTACTACTTCTACAAAATTACAATTTGATTGCTGGCCAAACCTTCTTCACACCTGATCATTAACCAGAGTCAAAAACCTCGACATCGTCGGAGTCAGATTTGTCGAGTGTCACCGCAACACCGTCCTACACATCTTTCTGTTCACCTGCTTAGCATTGCCTTGGCACATCTTTTAAACCCGTTGTTGACTTTCAGAAAATCAAATTCACCAAAATTTTTGCGCTTAAAATTCAAATCAGTCCTTCTGATCCGTTGAAAACGAATTTTAATACCTTTGTTTTAAAATCAAAGCATTTCTGGTTGTTGTTTGAATCAGAAGACTTTGTAGAAATTTGGTTTGATTTGATTTCTAAAAACGGATTTCTGGGTTCAAAACCAGATTCGGTGTTTAACGACGTTTGAGGGATTGGATTGAACCGTAAATTTGTGAATTCATTCACGGTTTCGTTTTGTAAATCGACGGAATTTCTCACCGGAAAGACATGTTTTCTTCGATTATGTAACGGTTCTGGGACTTTTAATCAACTATCCTTTACGATCGGTTTGAGGATGGCAATCAAGTCTATAATCACTTGTTATTGCTTTTTTTTCCAATTCTTGTCTGCAACTTATTTGCGAAAACAGGAGATCGAGTATTCACTTTGTTATTTGATGCATGTATTAGTTGGGAGTGACTGGCGGTATGTGGTGAATTAATTGTGCACGTGTAACACTAATCCATGCAAAAAGTCACACTGCTTTGCAAAATGGTTAATAAGTTAGTGCACACCGCCTCATCACACCGGAGATTTTTGGTACACCACTTCGACACACCGTAATTATTAAGTACATCGCTTCATAACACCACGTCACCCGCTTATGTTTTCATCTTTTTAACAGGCGCACCTTTTAAATTCAAAGGTACGTGCCTTAAGTTGCTAATTAATTAAGGGGTATTATATTTAAGGGTATTATATTTAAGAGGTGTGTATATTGGGACATGTTGGGGGTGACGATTAGCATAACATCTGTTTATTAATTCAAGGGGTGTGACATGAAAAAACACAACTATTGAGTTAGCCAAAGATACCCTAAGTTACTTTTTGTAAGGTTATATAATGTATTACTTTTTTATTCACTTATTGATTCACAGATGTGTACATAGCCGGAAGTTACAAAAGGTACAAGTACTGATGATGGTGCAGGATTGGAAGCCATGTTGTTGCGAGGTGCGACTGTTTTCTAGGTTGATTTTTTAACTAATTTTGTTGTACACTTCACTAGACTCTCATGAATCTGTTTTTTAAAATTGAAATATTAACAATTTTAAGTTACATTAGGCAAAAAAGACATTGGGGTGAAACAATCTCAGTTATTTATGAAGTTAAAAATGGCTCTTGGGTTTCCAAAAATATCATCATTATTTTAAGTTACGGTGATGATGGTTTTGATGAAATTGTCACTGATGCTTATTCTCATTTATATGTAAAAGGATATACGTTTGAACATGAAAGGATTACAAACGGGCGATGGGTTAACGAGTCACATTCAGATGTGAATCAAAACTTTCTTCGGTTATTGGCGATATTTAATACTGCTATATCCTATGTGGATGAGAAGAGAGGGAGGGTGACATATGAAGCGTAAGTAAACACTATACTCACCCCGGAATCCTGGTAGTTTTAAAAGGTTGTTTGATCTTTGTTCCAACGTGTTTATTATAAGTGATATTTTTATCACAGGTCACAAATATGATAAGGTTCTTGGTAGATAGCTACAACAAATCAGTTCCAGCTATTTTGGAATTCCTTCGAAGGACCACCCGTATCCTGTACACGATTCTCTTCTATTGTGTGTGAAGTACCTCTTCTCTACTGAATCTGTTGCCTTGGATAGGCGTTAATTAAGAAATCTTTATCGATTATCACTTTCTTTCAGCATCAAGTTGTGTGGTTATCTAAACGCTATGGTATTATTCTTGCAGCAATAAAATGTCATCATATATGTATCAGTGGTTAAAAAATATCAGACTGGATTGATCTAGATGGTTTTTATTGTGTTTATTGTATTCTTGACAATCTCTGGTATTTGTTTGTGTGCAGTATGTTGATCCCATTGTTGATAGATTGGATGAAAAGCCCTACATAAGGTATGGGCTATCAAGATGATGATTAAAATGGGGAAGGAGTGGAGGAGTTGATTAATTGATTTCCTCTCTCAAATCTCAATATCACTGTAAGTTTAATCTAATCATCTCATCAATCAATTGATTCTTTTCTTCTATATATCTACGTGGTATTAAATCCCACCACCCCTGCTCCAATTGTGTATGGTTGAAGGTTGTGTTGAAAGGTTAGTGGAAATCAACGAATATTACTTCTCTTCACAGAACCAAGTCGCCAATTCAAGTAGGCTGCTCTAATCTATCAAATATTGTTGTGATTTGATCTAATTTGACCTAATTTTCACATTTGATGTAGCAGAGTTCCGATATATCTTCTTTGTTCGATCACCTCGAACAAAAATCCTCTTCTCAAAGCTCGGCGGTCGTTGTTCACTATCGTTATGGTTTAGCTAGAGAAGTTTTGAAATAATGTACTTTTGCTGAAGGTAAATTCTGTTGGTTGCTACAGGTAAGGTCCCTAGGCCCTCTCCAGCCATGCATGAAATGTTCCAGAACATGTTCCCGTTGGCAACTAGCCAGGTAGAATATTAATCTTTTATCTATACAATATCACATGTAACTTGTTTTTTCTTTTTCATTACATTTATATTGTAATGGCCGTTTGCAGTTTGGAGCTCTACCTGGTATGCCAGTTCAAGCAATGATTCAGCAGGTTGTATTCATATTTATTTGGGGGAAAGGGACGGAGCCCCGACAACATTTATTAGACTTCATATCTTTTTTACTTCTGTTCTGAAGGAGGCTAGTAATGCAATGGCTTTGGATGGGCATTATGTTTGGGGTATTACTATTAACGAACCATCATTCTATCTAGTGTGAATGATTAGACGCGTGGTTTTGTTAATATCTGGCGTCATGTTTGTTCGCAATTTTCAGGATGCACCTGTGAAGGTTAGGAGACCAAGTGGTTACGATCCCTTACTAGCTGCTACTCTTGGTCCAAGTCAACCTAATCCTAACCTGAATCTGGCTGCTGTAGGGCTAAACCCTGGTTCAGCTGGCGGGCTGGAGGGTCCTGACCGCATATTTGTTGGTGGGTTCCTTACTATTTCACTGAGGCTTAGGTTAGCGAGCTACTGGAGTCTTTTGGTCCTCTTTGAGGGTTTGATCTTGTGAAAGATAGTGAATCCGGCAAATCAACGGCATTCTGTGTTTATCAAGATTCATCTGTCACGGATATTGTTTGTGCAGCTCTTAATGGTATCAAAATGGGTGTCGAAACCCTTATGGTTAGAGGGGATAGCCAAACTCAAATCGGATCGCAGGTTCTAGCTTGTATTCTTGTTTTTGCACCTGTTTGCAGGTCAAAGCGGCCTGGGTCGGGCTCTGACTTGTATTAATATGATTATAAAAGCTATCTACTGAGACGACTAAATGTTTCTTTTGTTCTTTTTTGTTATTTAAACATCATTTTAGTTCCAGCGATTGACGTTTCAACGTTGCAACCTGAGGCAATTGAATGCTTTGAGTACTCTCAACTGTTGCGAGACTTCTTGATATCTGACATCTCTAATTTCTCTCTCACATTACAGCATTGAGTACTCTCAACTATTAATATATAAATGGTTTGAGTTTAGTATTAAAATCAACTTTCGCTTATAACTAAATTCCATATCTTTCTTATGATGGGTCGACATATTTTGTATCTAACAAGTTTAACATGGTTATGATAAAGAAAAAAAGTATCTAACAATTTTATCATGGTTATGATAAAGAAAAACAAAGGAGAGAAGAATTATAATAAGTTAACAAATCAAAATAAAAACTATTATGAGTTGACTGTATAAAAAAATAAACAAAAATAATAATAGGTTGATTAAAAAAAAGTAAAAACAAAAGAAAAGTACAAAAAATAGTTTAAATATAGAAATATAGGAAAAACACCCATTTTAGTAAATATTTTTAAAATCATTCGTTACTTATTATTTATATAATAGCTACATTCCATACAAATATATATATTATTATAATATTAAAGTTAATATTTTAACTTCTATTATTATGTAAATATATAATATAAAATGTATAGTATATAATATAATATAATATATAATTATTTTAATATATTATGATATTGTGGATGGCCACTACGTGGGTGATATTGTGATATTATGGAAGCAGAACTCAAAAAATATAAATGGACAGTTCCTACTAAAGGGCTAAAGTTTTTAATTTCTTTTATACATATTTTATCGATTGAACAAATGGTTAAAACTATATTTTTGTTATGATTTATTTTATGTAAATAAATAAAAAAGGAATATATCATTTTCAGTAGCATTAGTAGTAGGTTGATAGTGAGCCTGTCTGATTTTATACAAAAACACAATGGTAATAACACAATGTTATACAAAAAACAAATGCCTTGTAAAAAAACACAATACCGTGTAATTACAGTATATATTTACTTAAATACCCGATGTACTTAATAACCACTCGAACTACCTTTTGAAAAAAAAATTGAGTTAGTGGGGGAGGTTATTTATATATCACGAGAGAAGTTGAATAAAAATTAGAGTTAGTGGGGGTGTGGGAGGTTATTTATTTATCATAAGAGAAGATTTATATTTACATTAACACAACAGTTGACTTTATCAGTTTTGTTTGAGAACATGGTCGAAAGCTACAAAAAACAGTTTAACCTAAATAATAAAACCGCTAATACATTGCATGTTGCAAAAAAATTCCTGGGATAGCCACCAAAATTGACATATTTCAATTTTGGCCATGATTTATCCTCACAAATAACTGCCAACATAATATTCAAACTATGTTTACATTGAAGATCCCCGTAACATCTAATCCAACTGGGATTAGTAGGCGCAGAAGTTGGTTAATTCTCGTACATGTTAAATACAAATGTAGTGTAAGGGGAAATGTCACATAATAGTAACCAAGTTTTAAAAATGATTTAATTAGGTCACTCATATCTTTTTGTCTCAATTAGATAACTTAACATTCAAATCGAGGCATGTCCTTTTTTCCATGTGTCAAGAAAAAAATGGAGCATTAGATACCGTGGTCGGATTATTTTAATATAAGAAATTATATTTATTAAAAATAAAAACACTTTAATTACATTAAAAATTAAAAAAATAAGTTACAATCCACGTCATCACTCGACGTTAGCATCAAATAAAAGAGACAAAAGAAACAAAAATCCACATCACTACGATTACCTATGAAATGAATGAAAACCCTCTTAATTTTAATGAAAAATGAATGTTGAGTGACCTGATTGGAACACATTTAAAATTTGAGTGACCTAATAGGAACACTTTAAAAACTTGGTTAATATTCTACAAAGTTACCCCTGTAAGGGGAATAATACACAACAATTACATGACTTGAAAGCAACCATTTAGAAGTCGACTTACTAAAGTACTAAACCCACTTTAGTGTCACCAATTTTATCTTAACTAAATTTAACTGCTTCAATTAAATAATTAATACATTAGAAATGAAGTGTATAAAAAAATAAATATATTAATCTTACGGTCCGGTTCAGTCCTATTTTATATGGTTGGATTTAGAGGGCTGAGATTAATTTAGGTAAAAAATTAGTAGAAGGCATAAAAAAGAATATCCTACATTTATCGACTTTCACTCTCCAAATGCAAAACACATGTCAATGCCCCCCCCCCCCCCCCCCCTCCCCAATCATTTTAACATTTCCATAACTTTTTTCTTTTTTGCTACGATATTTAAAAAAGGATAAATTACAACTTTTGTCCTTTATCTTTAGGGTACTTTACAGGCGGTGTCCTTTTTTTCAAATGTTGACAGGCGGTGTCCTTTATTAGGTATTTTGTTACAAGTTTTGTCCTTTCCACCCAACCTGGTTAAAAAACCCAGTTAATTGTTGGGTGTAAAGGACTAAACTTGCAACAAAATACCTAGGTAAAGGACTAAAATTGCAACAAAATACCTAGTAAAGGACACCGCCTGTCAACAATTAACTGGGTTTTTTAACCAGGTTGGGTGGAAAGGACAAAACTTGTAACAAAATACCTAATAAAGGACACCGCCTGTCAACATTTGAAAAAAAGGACACCGCCTGTAAAGTACCCTAAAGATAAAGGACAAAACTTGTAATTTATCCTTTAAAAAAATCACCATAATAACGAACGTTTTTTATCTTTCATACGAGTATTATATTGCTATATAAAAAAATCATTATTTAGTGGGTTTTTTTGCATTGTATTAAAGGTTCTGGTCATTGTGTTTTTCACCGGGATTTTGGTCATGGCATTTTTAAAATCGTATCTATACATTGTGTTATTATCAAAACCTATAACAGAATGTTAATTTGATTTCTGCCCGTTGTGTTTTTATATATTTATAATTAGAGTACAAATAACATTGTGTTTTTGATGATATTGTGTTTTTTGAATACGTAACAGTTATTTCATAATTGAAGCAATTTTCTCCTAAAGAGAGTTCAGGCTGACACTTTGACCTGGTCAGCCTTATAAATAGGAGATAACATTCCACAATTTAACAAAATATTTATAAAATTAATTAAAAGACTGCTAATTAGTTAGTTCTCCCTCATGATATTCTGCCCACATTCTCCACCTAAGACAGTTCCGAAAGAAAAGGAAGCAATTTGAGAAAAAAAAAAAAAAACAAATGCAGTTCCGTGGGTAGTGGGAGTTTCTTTATATTTATATATAAAGGTATGCGATTGATATTGGTCGTACAAATTAGACGGTTAATTGTGAGGTTTAATCCTAACCAGAATAACCTGGTGATTATGGCCGTAATTTGAAGGTTTTTTAGGTGTAGCAGTTTCGTGAGGTGAAGTTTTATCGCCACATTGTGTTAATGTTATTGTGTTTTTATTAGACAATGAGGTTTTGTAGATGTTTCTGTTTTATATATGTAACATTGTACTATACTATAGCATTGTGTTTTTTTTTTAAACATTGTGTTTTTTTATATGACATGATATACTTTTTATTTGTATTTTTTATAACATACAATGTCGTCGACTCCTCCATTATAATTTTAAGAGTAAACTGCCATTTTGGTCCCTGTGGTTTGGGCACTTTTGCCATTTTAGTCCAAATCTCAAACTTTTTACATCTGGGTCCCTGTGGTTTGCATTTTGTTGCCATTTTAGTCCAAAATTCAAAAACCCTCTATTTTAACTATTGAAAACTGATTATTTTGTCCTTTAGTGCAGGGGCATTTTGGTCATTTTTTAAATTTCATTTGTTGTAAATTCATTTAAATGTTTAGTTTTTTTAAGCAATAAAACCCAAATAAATCATCATCATCCCCAACATAATCAGCTCTCTCTCTCTCTCTCTCTTCTCTCTCTCTCTATAGCACCACCACCACCTCCTCCCTCTCTCTCTCTTCTCTCTCTCTATAGCACCACCACCACCGCCACCTCCTCCCCATTCTCACCACCGCCACTCCGGCGTCGTCCCATCCAACAGTCACACCCACACCTCCTTCCTCGTTTACCGGCGACCAACGCCCTTTTTCGGTGACAGCGGCTCCGCAAATAAAACCCTGAAGTTGTCGATGATGAAGATGAACAGTTGATTGATTGATGCTGATGACGAAGTTTCCCCAAATAAATCATCATCATCCCCAAATAAAACCCTAACTAGAAAGAAACTCAGCAGCAGACTTATCACGGTGCCTTCGTCTTCGAGTCTCCGAAATCTGCAACTGAAACGACGGTGGATATGTTCACGGTGCCTTCGGAAATGAAGGGGTGGGTGTACGATGATTCTGCTCTTCCGGTAATGTTTGTGGTTAATATGATGTGTTTTGATTGAATTTTTGTTGGATAAAATAGGAATTAGACTCCATACTTGTTGAATTCGGTGTATACAAGTCAATTTAGGGATGTAAACGAGCTGAGTCGGGCTGGGGTGGGCTCTGGCAGTTTGTGGTGGAGGTGGTAGCGGTGGTGGAGTTCACGGTGGTGGTGGTGGTGTTCGACAGAGAGGAGAGAGAGAGAGAAGAGAGAGATGGGTGTTTGGAGAGAGAAAGAGAGAGTGTGTGCGTGTGCAGGTTTTAGAGAGAGAGTTCACGGGGATGGTGGTGTTGGCGGCAGTGGGATGGTGGTGGTGGGGATGATGCGGTGGTGGGGGTGGTGGTGGTGGTAGTTCAGAGAAGAGAGAGAGAGAGAGAGAGAGCAGCGATTTTAGTTCAGAGATGCGGTGGTGGATGATGATGAATCGCTGAAGTTTCGATGATGAAGATGAACATCTGGGTTTTGATCTGCTGGTTGCACAAAAGGAATTGTATTTAAAAATGACCAAAATGCCCCTACACTAAAGGACAAAATAATCAGTTTTCAACAGTCAAAATAGAGGGTTTTTGGATTTTGGACCAAAATGGAAACAAAATGCAAACCACAGGGACCCAGATGTAAAAAGTTTGAGATTTGGACTAAAATGACAAAAGTGCCCAAACCACAGGGACCAAAATGGCAGTTTACTCTAATTTTAATTAAGATATGTATTAGCAGTTTATTATTCAGGTTAAACCATTTTTGTAGTTTTCGACCATGTTCTCCTACAAAACTGATAACATCAACTGTTGTATTAATTGTTAATAAAACTTTTCTTTCTTGATAAATAAATAACCTCCCTAAACCCCCACTAACTCCCATTTTTCCAGAAGGTAGTTAACTTGAGCGGTTATTATTTACATGGGGTATTTAGATAAATATAGGCTAGGAGTTGGCTACAAAGTCCAAATTTCCTGACACAATATTGTACAAAAAACCAAAGCATTTGTAAAAAAAAAAAATGTTGTAAAAAGCACAATACGAGATGAACTCCATATGTTAGTATCAGAATGTTTAGCGTGGATGTTGAATCCTGGAAACTACAAAATGAAACCTGGTCAAAAGTGATTTCTTTTCTGCCCAGTGTGTCTATGTAATTGACATGTAATATGTATATATCTTTTTTGTTTGTTAAATTTTATGGTGATAGCAACACCTACGTTAATCTGGGCCGCCCGATCATGGCGGTTTTTTGTGAGATTAAATCTCATCCGTAATAACCCCTGAAAATTCGAAGTTTTTTTTAGAGTACAGCGGTTAGAAAGTTACCTAAAATTACTCCCCACATTGCCCACTCCCCCGTTTAATTAATTACACATCCGCAATAAAATATAGGCAACATAAAATTCGTTAATAAATACAATTATTCATTTTTTAATGTATCATCTAGCAACAATAAAGAAAGTTAAACTAATTTACCTCTAAAAATCATTTATTTTAAATAAACATGTAACAAAGTAATATATAATATTTATTTTAAAGTTGTATTAATATTTGTGTCAGGATGAATTTGTGTTGCAGCACGCAGAGGATCAATTTTAGTTGCAGCACGCAACACCTGAAAGATAAACTTAAATTATATATTAAGAAGCAACTATTAATTCGATCTCTTAATAGATATTACCTTTTAAACAAATAAAACTCGGGATGTATTGTTTAACCATTATTAATGCATTAAAATGTGTTAGAATGTTATCCCGTGAGCTATAAGCTACAGTATTATAAATCATTTTGTTAGAAAAGTCATAAGTCAATATTTATGTAATTTAGTTACACATAACATTGTGTTTTTTAAGACATTGTGTTTTTAATATGTCCAATCTTGATGGTTATTTATGTATTTTAGTAACACATAATTAAATACATACAATTTAACATTGTATTTTTGAAGACATTGTGTTTTTGAATACATAACAATTATTTCTTAATTGAAGCAATTTTCTCCTAAAGATAGTTTAGGTTGACACTTTGATCTGGTCAGCATAATAAATAGGAGATAACATTCCACGATCTAACAAAATAACTATAAAATTTAATTAAAAAACTACTAATTAGTTATTTCCCTCCATGATTTTTTGCCCACATTCTCCACCTAAGACACTTCCGACAAAAAAAGGAAGCAATTTGAGAAAAAAACAAATGCAGTTCCGTGGGTAGTGGGAGTTTCTTTATATTCCTATATTAAGGTGTGCGATTGATCTTGGCCGTACAAATTAGACGGTTAATTTTGAGGTTTAATCCTGACCAGAATAACCACCAGGTGGTTATGGCCAGAATTTGAATGTTTTTTAGGTGTAGCAGTTTCACACGGTGAAGTTTTATCGCCACATTGTGTTATGTCATTGTGTTTTTATTCGACCACGAGGTTTTGTAGTTGTTTCTATTTTACATATGTAACATTGTACTATACTATATCATTGTGTTTTTGTATAAACATTGTGTTTTTATATGACATGCTATACTTTTTATTTGTATTTTTTTACAACATACAATGTCGTCGACTTTCAGTTTTTTATGTATATTTCCCTCCATTATAATTTTAACTAGGATATGTATTAGCAGTTTATTATTCAGGTTAAACCGTTTTTATAGTTGTCGACCATGTTCTCCTACAAAACCGATAACATCAATTGTTGTATTAATGGTTAATAAAACTTTACTTTCTTGATAAATAAATAACCTCCCTCAACCCCCACTAACTCCCATTTTTGTAAACATGTAACATTGATAGATATCATTTATCTTCATTTAATGGTGTTAGCAATTCGTACGTTAATCAATTTACAAATAACTAATTAAATATTTTAAATTATATGAATTAGATGTAAGATTTTAAATTAGTATGTATGACAATTCAAGAACAGTTGTAGTTACTAATCGAAATCAAATTAAAAGTCAACATTATCTTAAATATAGACATAGTTATTGATGTTCTTAATAATTAGATAAGTAGTCATCGTGATATTAATATATACAGTGAGTTTGGATGGTGTTAATCATATGTACCCGGACAGCGGACTGGTAAACTACTAGCTACTCATAGTTTTAGGAGTTTTTACTCACCTGTGTTAACTATTAATTGGGGTACTTTTTACGTAGGTTTTCATTTTTCAAAGGAATCACTTTTCGTATATGTTTTCTTCTTCTCTGTATCGACGTCAGTATTTCTAATTAAAGTATAATCGTAAGTGAATATGAAGGATCTTCCATCTCTGTTAATATTGATGAAGATTATTCCAAGACTTCCGGCAAAGGCTGTTATATGATGCAAGGCTGTGTCTAAAGATTGGTTAGCCTATCTTTCAACCCCTGAGTTTGCTAAGAATAACTGTCATTTCTTGCGAATATTAGGTGACCAGAAAATAATTGCTCTTGACAAATCATCGTGTGCGATTCGTTATGTTGATGCTGAATCTCCTAGATGTGTTTTAGGCTCTAATCTTCGCATTCCCTTCAATTGTCATCCATGTAATGTGATCTTTCTAGCAAGTTTGGATGGCATGGTATGTGCTTGCCTATGTAAAACTGGTGAATTGGTTGTTTGGAATCCACTAACTCGTGTGTTGAAGATGCTGAAAAATTCTAATTCTCAGGGATTTTACAATATGGATGATGATTGTCTTGGGTTTTGTGTTGACTTTGCTGGTGATTACAAAATTGTGCACATTAAACGCACTCATCTCAGGTTTACTGTTAACATTTATTCATTTAGTGAAGGTTCATGGTCAACTCCAAGGTTCTTAATTTATAGTCCATATGATATTGCTATCTATAGTTGGTCTGTTGGGACGTTTTGTGGAAATAGTTTGTATTTTGTATTGACCAAATTCTGGTGTATGGGTAACACAACGGTTCTTCGTCTGGATGTTGAGTCGAAGGTAATATAAAATCTAGGATACCCAGATACATTGAGTGTGGAATCTATAGGTTAGTTGGTGACTATACGAGATGAACTTCATATGTTGGTTAGTATTGGAATGTGTAGTGTAGATGTTCAATTGTGGCGTCTGCAAAATGATACTTGGTCGAAAGTGGTGTTTTTTTACCCCATGTGTTTATGCCATTGGTGATAGGGTCATCTGTGCACTACATTGATGGAAATAACAAATTAATTATAGTACACGAATGGGGTGATGTTGCTCAGATAAACGTAAGGGGAAAGAAGATGCATGGTTTTTTTCCTATCAATTTTACACAAGGCATTGTATATGCAAGCTATATTGAAACTATAGTTTCACCACATGTTTAGTTATGGTTTTGTATTAAGTTGTTTATTGTTATCGTTGTGTTATATACATACTATTATGTTTGTGGTTGTTTTTGTGGTTGGTATATTTTTGTATATGGAGAATCAATTTTTGAAATTAATATATTATTTTAATTGGTCTATTATGTTTAGAATATGTTTAGTGTGTAATATTTTATGCCAATAAATATAATCTACGTTTGATTGTCATTGGTAGTTTTTAACACTTTCGTAAACATCTAACTTTCAAAGATATCATCTAACTTCAATTAATGGTGTTATTAACTGCTACGTTAATCAATTTACAAATAATTACTTCAATATTTTAAATTGTGCGAATTAGATCTAAGATTTTAATTTAGTATGTATGACAATTCGATGTATGACAATACAAGAATAGTTGTAGTTACTAATCGCAATCGAATAAAAAGTCATCATTGTCTTAAATATGGAGACAGTTATTGATGTTCTTAATAGTTTGGTAAGAAGTCATTGTGATATTAAAATATGCAGTGCGTTTGGATGGTGTTAATCAAATATACCCGGACCGCGAACGGGTAAACTACTAGTTTTTCTTGTTACAATCATGTTTCTAGTCTTGATTTAACACCAAAAATATGATTAGTTTCCTTAGAAATCATGACTTTGTAAATCTTGTAAATAAACTTGGTTTCTTGAGAAAATTATTTTTGAGATCATCCATTCACAAGACTTTTAACATGTATCAATCATCATCATACTCTAAAACAACTTCATTTTCAAGTTCATGATTCACATAAAGTATGATCATTATGATTTCTTCAAGATCCATCCTTATACTTGCTAGATCATGTGTTTAATCATCATCTATCAAGGTTATTATGATGATCAACATCATAAACATAAGAAATCAACACACAAGCTTCATACATACACTTAATCAACATAGATTTCATGTTATTTAGCTTTATGTTTGTGATCATCTTCATGTTTCTTTGTGATTCTTGTTAGGATCTGAGTTTCTTCTGATTGTGTTTTCGTTTGATATTAATGAAAATGAACAAGAACAATTGCAGCGGAATATAAATGGAAACAAACTTTCACACATAATCAAATAGGAGAAATGCTTTCAACACACAAGTTTATCGTTGAACCGAATGATTGAATTTATTTCAAACTTCAATTACAATTGCATGCATGTATCACAAACTCCCCCTCAGCCTGAGCTCACAACAGTTTGTTCGTACAGAATGACAAGTGATGAAAGAGCTAATAGAACACTACAGGGCACTGTTCTATTTATAGGCACGAGCAAACCACTGTGGCATCTTTGCTGACGTCACCAATGATAGTAACATCTAACCTCCTAACAAACTCTAACTACTGACCTATTACAACCACTGATACCAAACAACTGTTTACAATACATTACAAAGAAATAAACTAAACTACTGATTCTTCATTCCACTGCTTAGGCTCCAGCAGTGCTTTAGTCTTCAGCAGTACTTGAGACAAGGCAGTTGTTTGAGCATCAGCACTTAGTCTTCATCAGTCTTTTGTGTCAGCAGCAGTTATCAAGGACAGTACTTTGAATCCATTAGATGTTAGAGCCACTGTCAAGGGGAAAGATTGAATACAAACATCTGCTTATTCTGGATCCACTGATCTGATCCGGTTTTGGCTTTAATCAACCGTTCCTTTATTAGGGTTCAATCCCAACAATCTCCCCCTGGAACAGATGATGCCAAAACCCTACATTATTGTGGAACTTTATTGCCTCATCAACAATTCCCTGACTTGTCCTTTGAACTGTAATTCAAAGTCCAAGGAATCTGTGTCATCCTCATCCCTGCACAGTGTAAGATCAAGGAGATCTTGCAGATCTTCAACACCCAGGCCCAGTGCTTGTTCCCTTGATATTTTCTTCACCTCACCACTGGATTTGATCAAAGTCAATATGTGGGCCTGTTTGTCAGATTTCCACTTTAGTATTTTTGAATCCAGTGGGTTTCTTGGGAGAGATTTTATTTCTGATGAGTTTGGAGATGGTGGCCTGGTAATGACTGGTTGAGCAGTACTTGTAGTTTGTGTCAATTCAAGCTTTTCTGCTATCATCTGCTTAAGACCTATTTTTACAAGGTAATCCCCTGCTGCTTTATCTGCTGTTGTTTCTGCATCCATCTGCTTTTGTTTCCTTCTTTGATAAAGGATGGCAGCAGGTGGAGCAGTGGATCTCCTGATTTGTAGCTTTTGTGGCTTAGTTGGAACCACTGCTTCAGGGTAAACATACTTTTGAGGAACATTAGGATTTTTCTTTCTTAGTTCTTCCAGCTTTTTGTAAGAGGCCAACACTTTATCTTCTTTCCACCTTGTCACCTGATTCCTTGACCCAAAATCAGAAGTAATGAGTTCTTCTTTCATTATCTTCAGCTTTAACACCTTATTTGGTACATCTTTCATGTACTTTGACCAAACAGGAGGAGTGTGTTTCACTTTGTCTTTGTTCATCTTTTCAACTCTTTCTAACTCCTCTTTGAGCTCACTAACAGTCCATTCTTTATATTGAGCCTTTTATGCCTTGTATTTCTTGAAAGCCATGATATGTTCAATGTAATCTTTTCTCATGCTTTCATCATCTCTTTCTGATAGTTACTGACAGAGATTTTTTTAAAACCTTTCCAAAGTACTGACCTGTATGAGCAGGTATTAATAGTATCTTTGAATCTCCTTGTCAGATTTTCCTTCTGTATTTCTTTTGGAGATATCCTCTGCTTGTTGAGCCTTTATCTTCAAATATTCTTCTATGTTCTTAGGCCTAGGATATCCTTGAACAGATGGCAGGTTCCTTTTAGTAGGGTCATCTTCAGAGTAGAAAGATTTGATCTCCTCTCTAACTGTTGGAAGATCTAATGGATACTAGACTCCTGCAGGAACAATGGCAGTGTTTGGATTTGAGACTTGTGCTGAAGAGAGTGGGACAGGGTTTGGAATGGTAACAAGGGACAGTGGTTGTGTGGATGTTTGAGGTGGGGAAGTGTCATCTTCCAAAATTACCCTTCTCCTTTTAGGTTTAGGAGAGGTTGGTGGTGTTTTGGTGGGTTGAGTGGTAGGTGGTTGACTAACAGTTGTTGAAACAACTGGTCTTTCAACCGCTTTTGTCATTACAATAGATGATGTGTCATCTGAAGTCTTCTGCTTTTTGGCAGGAGGTGTTGGTTGTAATGAGGTTGTTTTTGGTGGTGATGTGATTTTAGGTAGGGCAGTGGATGTAGTGTGTGTTGAAGTAGTGGTGGCAGTTGTTGGGTTAACATCTGCTGAAACCACTGAAGTATCAACAGCTGTTGATACAACAGGTGTTCCAACATCTGTTGGTTTGGAAGATTGATGAGTGGAGCATTTAGGAGGTTTGGGAGTATGTTTTGTGATTCTGGAAGGTGTGGATTTGGGTTGCCTCACTTGTCTAGTGGGCTGTTTTCTATTTGGCTTAGGACGTTCTTCATCCTTGGGCTCAGAAACACCCTGCACTTCCATCTCCATAAAAACTTTCTTCTCCTGCTCAAACTTTGATTTTCCTTTTGCCTCCATATCCTTTTTCAGCCTTGCTTTTTCATTAGCCAAGGCATTTAAGGTTACATCAACCTTTTTGGAACCATCTGGTTTAGGGATGTCTGCAAGCATACTAGATTTGTCTGGTGCTATGTACAAACCATCTTCATGTCCCTTTTTCTTTAGCTGCATCAATTTCTCCTCCTTTTTGGCATCAGCTGGTGGAGGATTATCAACAAAAATTATAGGAGGAGGAGCAAAACCAGTGGTGTTCAGCAAGTGGGCCTTGATTGCCTTTATGGCTGCTTGTCTATCCTTGAACCTAACTTCCATCATATTTCTTATCTTTGAACATGTATTTCATGTTGCTGATCAGCATATGCCTTTTTTTGGTGAAGTAGAGGTTGAAATAGACTCCAAAGCTCAGTGGGAGTAGGAGCAGATGATGGAGCAGATGTTACAGCTGGTGCAGCAGTGGGTGTTGCCATTTGTGCTTGTAACAACTGTTGCAGCATTGACTTGATGTCTGCAACAGATGTGTCCAATTTGTTAACTCTCTACGTCAATTCTTGGTACATTAAACCATCACCCAAGTTAATGGGATCATCTGATTTCCCACTGGCAGTGGTTGTCTCAGCAGTTGACTTAGGGAAAGTTTCCCAAAACTCATCCACTGATGCCCCTTGTTCTCGGTACTGGGGACTTCTTTCCTCAGCAATTGACATCCTTTTAATAGAACCAGTGGTTGGAAACAAACACACCAGCGGATATCAGAGTTGCTTGAGAGGAAATTGCCTTCAAGGGAGTCTAATTGATGAAACAACTGGCCAAGTGTAAATCAGTGGATTTAACACCTGTAGTTGCTGCTCCACTTGAACTACTGACAGTAAATACTTGTACTTTCTACAGTGTAACCTCCTTAGTTGTTGGTGGGTTAGCAATGATTGAGACACCAGACCCAGTCACTTGTTGGGGTATATTCTCATTAACAGCTGTTTGAGAAGAACTGGTTTGTGTCTGGGTTAAATCAAGTGCATCCAACAAAAGTTTTGTTTGTGGGGGAATTTGAGAAGTGATGATAGGTGTAGAAAGCGAATTTGCCCTGGGAAGTGGGCTGTGAATGATGGAATCAAGTGATTACAGAGCATCATAATTTGGTCTCCCTGTTCTTACAACCTGTTCTTTTTGAGAAGAAGCAGGAGGAGTTTGAGGCTCAGGTTGAGATCTTTCTACAATCTGCTGTGAGGAAGTAGCAGCAGTGGTTCCTGGTGACTTTTGTGTTGTCACTGGTAGTTGCTCTGGGATCTCATCTTCCAGAGTTACCTTTTTATGAGGTTTGGGGGGCTTTTGTGATTTTTTCTGTTTTGGTCTTTTGGTGGTTTTAGGTGGGGGTTTCACAGCAGTTGTTTTGCTACTGTGATCACCTTAAGCAGTGGGCTCAATAGCAGGTGCCTGAGGAGCAGTGGTAGCTGCTGAAGTCTGATCAGGAACCTCTGTTTGTGTTTTGGAAAGCTTTGATAACCTTGTAAAGGTTTCAGAGGTTAAGCTGTTTATTGAAAAAGGATTTCCCTGAATAATCACATGGGCATTATCTTTTGAAAATTTCTTTTTAAAGTAGTAACTTAAAAATCTTGGAAAGAGCAAAAATGCCTTTTTATTAACATTTGTAACAAGATAATTGAAGATTCCCTGGAAATAGTTAAAATTTTCACCATATAAGATAGCATAACCCAGATATTGAATCTTCAATGGGATTTCATTGAAAGCAGTGGTCTTGTTTGAGACACACATCAGCAGGGTATGAAACAAAAACCTTGTGGCTGGAGGAAAATTGCCTTTTTGTAAAGTGTCTTTTTTTCATTTCCTCTTCATAACCCCTTTCAATGAAATCCGTTTGATACTCTGTTTTTGGGAAAGATGTTTTACCTTGAAGATCATTGAGTTCGAATACCTCAGAAATTGTTTGAGGGGTTATTGTAACTGGAACACCCTTTATAGAAGAATTGATGGCCAAGGGCTTTGTAAAATTTGTGCTTGTAATCATTGTGAACAGTTCAATTATCAATAAAACAATGTTATTTTATCCCAATGTTTGTTTGGTTATGTTTTACATTTTTCATGTTTTGACTTTTGTGCAATTTTAAACTCTACATCGCTTTCTGGAGAATTATACGCAAACTGGTGCGTAAACGTAATCAGTTTAATGCGAAAAATACTCCGGAACATCAACATATGCTTAACATACCTTAAATAACCCTTACATAACTTAGAAATAAGTTTTGAAGGCTTTGGTATGGCAAAAACAAGTTAATTCGCTTACAGGGACTAAACTTGACAAACTGCGAAAGTATGCCAATTTGAACTGTAACAAACATTCCGGAACATGACCATAAGTTAAACACACCTTAAATATCCTTTATATAGCTTAGAAATAGGCTTTGAGGGGTTTGGTGTGCTAAAATAAACTTTTGGCTCATTCAGGGACTAAAAGTGTCAAAAAGTGCATAAGTTTGAACTTTCGCGCATAACTTACGTTCTGAATACATCCGGAGATCCAAAAATTTATGTAAGCACTATAATATTTTATTTTAGTGTTTGGCATAAGAAAAATCCATTCGTCACGCCATTTGGATCGTTTTTCGCGCTTGTGCGCATTCCGTCGTAATTAAGCGAACATCGCGATCGTACGACCAAACAAACTGACATCCGGCATATTTTTGAGCTTGTTTCATGTCCACAATGTTTAGGCATCATTTTAGGGCCTTAAAGTTGACTTAACGAGCCTTAAACATGTCGGAAATGGCCTTAATACACAACGGGGACTGAAATGGAAACTTTGGAAACTGGTTGCTGATCAGAAGGACCTAGGCGTGATACCTAGCCCCCTAGGCGTCACGCGAGGCCCCTTCAGAACAGCAAAAGCTGTTTTAACAGCTGTTAACAACCCTTATACACTCCAAAGGCCATTGCCACATGTCAATCCCTAATGTTGGGGGCCATTTTGAGTTACCACAAGTTTGCAACAAGTGTAGGGATATGATTAAATCACGAACGATCCTAGCGGTGGTCCAAATCCTATAAATACCCACCAACATCACTTGCAAAACCCACACAAATCTGATCTAAAAGCTCTAAGTTGAAGCCCTTGCTTCATACCTGAGCTATTCGATCAAGATTTACTAGCGGGGACCCTTTGTAAGTGTTCTTTCGTTCCTTTCATTCGTTTTAACGTTAAAGTCAAACTTTGTTTGAATTTATGCATTGACCAGTTTATGGTCAACACGAAGTTCGTTTGAACTTCATAACGTGAGCGTAATCACGATGGTTATAGTCCCTAGTGACTATACCTACTGATTACCAAGTTATCTAGGATTAGTGACGAGTCGTAGTTTCGGCCAAAATGCGCATTCTTGCGTATCTTGTAACCAAACTAGTTATAGGTATCAAAACCGTTTGTTTTGATACCAAACCTGTTTTCTAAACTTAGGTAAGCATGTTTTAACATGCTTAGCTCGTCACTTTTAGTTTAGTGCTTATATAGGGTCGTAAGGTAAGCGATCTAAACAATCGCTTATACTTTCGAACCGACCCGTTTGGTCGATCATTAGGATCCGACCAAACACATTAGGTGACCATAGTGTAGGTAATAACCTTCCGAGATTATACATTATGCTCACGACGTTTAGTTAGTTGTATGATAGGTAGTTTATATGCCTTAGGTAAATTACCAAAATGCCCTTTTTACGCCAAAATTCATTTAAAGCATATGTAACATAACGTTTGGTATCTAAACTGATTTGGTAACAATATTAGACATGTTAAGGCATATTTTACTTATCATAGGACTAGTTAGGCATTCCGAACGCGTTTCACGCGAACGACGCGTTAAAGTAGCATAAGCTACCTAAACGGGTCGTAATGGGTCGTAAGCACTTAGGTTAGGTTTCATTTTAGTATGTAGGCTTTGTTAAACCATATTACATGAGTTCCTACACTCATTTGGTTTACAAACCCACATGCTACCCGATCCTCCGATTTAGGTCCGGTATATTAACATAGTTACATATATTAGGTGCCGTTTGATATCCGTGATCTCTAGCATTGTTTGGTTGTTACTCAAGGACTACTAAGCAATCTCAAGTGAGTACATAGAACCCCCTATTTTAAATGTTTTCAAGGTGTTTATGTGAGTACATAGACCCCTCTTTTACTGTTTTCCAAACTGTTTTGGGGTGAAACACATGTGCCTACTTGTTACTTTCATGCTTTCCTGTTTTCACATCATATACTTGCTATGTTCATTACTACAATTATAGTACATGATTTACATTACATTGTTTTGCTATGTATATTGACTGATAGCATACTTAGTACATTGTTTTACTTTACATTTCTGCTATGTATGTTGACTGATAGCATGCTAGCACATTGATTTACATGACTTTTCTGCTTTGTATGTTAACTTAGCATACTTAGTACATTGTTTTCATATAACATGTATACAATTGCTATAACATTTGGTTTGCACAAACGGGACTTATATACGTTCATTAACATTTGCTACGCCGCTCGGTTGTAAGTAGTGGTACCATAGGACTTGAAAAATCCCATTCCTAACATCCCGGGTTTGTTTGGATGTAAGGAATGACTGAATCCGAAAACATTTCTTTTGATAACCTTGACTAAAAGGGTTATCCGACTGTCTCAAGGCTTGAATGTATGCGTTAACTTACCACATAAATGTTTGTATCAATAAAACATGCATTTACTTTGCAAAACATAACTTTTTGATATATTCAAAATACTTTGTTTTGTACATTTCTACATTTGGTTTATGTGACAATACTTTACTTACAATACATAACATTTGTTACACATTACTTGACTACATTTGGACTTTTTAACATTTGACATGGCTTATACAAGGACTTTTTGACAATTGGTTTAAACATGGACTTTATACATTGGTGGTTTGGTTTGAGTAAGTGATTTAAGTAAAGAGGCGTGTGTAATATGATACAAGCATGGTGGATACGCCGCTGGTACTTCCTATATATAAGTGTTTGTATGGTATTACATATCGTAGCGTTATTTAAATTATTTCAATTTAGACATATAACATTTTATACAAATAACATATCTTTCACAAGACATTGCTTTACAAACAACTTATTTTATAAAACTCATTTTACTTGGTTATTCATTTAACCATACATTATCCATTTATTTATACATATCATCTGATCTTGTTGTTTTTCAAATGATTTACAAAACAAAACAATTTACAAGGTTCATGACTAAACTTATTTAAACTTTTTCTTAAAACTTAAGTCATGAATCCCATTTTCACAAAACCTATGTATCTCACAGGCATTTTTATGCTGACGTACCTATTTTCACATGTGTTTTCAGGAGCTTTTGCATAGGATGATGATCGTGACACTAGGGCGGACCTGTGCCTTAGAGACTTAAAATGAAGATAGACTTAGTTTAATTATGTTATGTACTCTTTGTTTCCTGTTTAAAACAATGTAACTCTCATGTTTAATAAATAAAATATAACTTTATTTTCCATGGATTTGAAACAATTAATTCTGTTACAACACTCCCCGACGTTTCCGCCACGTTTGATTGTTCCACGTGGTCGGGGTGTGATAGGCTTTTTATCCTTAGTTTCCAATTTAGCATTTTTCCAGAATTCTTGCTGGGTAACTGATGTGCTAAAAGTGGTCTAAATAAATTAACTAAATTAAACCCTAAACTAGACTCTCTAAGTTTTAAATTTATAACTAAGACTCTCTAAACCTAGACCACACAACCGGTAAGTGTACCGGTCAATGCAGTATAGCCTAAGTAAGTCCGAGTATCGAACCCACGAGACTCTCTAATTACGTTTATGACTCTATCTAGATTTAGACTGACACGAACTCTAACTGTACTTATGTGAGGGGGGTTTACTAAAAATCCTAAAAATTCAATAAATTAAACTAATTAACTATATTAACTAGATGCGACTTGGACGAGGGTTTTAACTCAGTGGTGATGAAGACTACCTAGGCTAGACTCATGTTCTACTAGGATTGGATTTCTATTCGAAATTAACGTGGTATGGAACCGGGATCTTTTAATGCTAAACCCTAAGAAATCCCTACTAAGACCTCCCGACCCTTCTCAGGAAGAAACTTGTGAGACTCTAGAAGGATGTTACGACTACCGATTGTTAGATTTCCTTACAGTCCTCTAACTTCTTGAAAAGTACCTTAATATGACAATCTACCTTACAGCGCGAAAGTCTAAGGCAACTATGGAATTTAACTTGGTTTAATAGACACGAGTATGATTAGGGAACTAAGACCGATTTCTTACAAAACCTAATCCTAGCTATCTCGAGATCTATTAATAACCTCGAGCCTTACAGCGACAATATTAGTAGAACACTTGATTTTATAAGATTATCGAATATTACTTCTAAGGTTAGTTACGTAATTTCACCTTAAAGAGTTAAAGATTTATTATGTGATATAGACACTCACCTAAATCTAGAACCCTAGCATGACTCTATTATGTGATAAAGACCATCACCAAGAATCATATGAAGTAATAATTAATATTCATACAATATCAAGCACGCATACACACCAAATTAAAGGTTGCAAAGTTCTTTACTTTTCAAGAAAACCCATAACCAACATTAATACGAATAAAAATCCAATTTTTATTAAACAATCATCATAAACTAGGTAGTTAAAAGTGTTTGGCCAATAAACATAATCTTAAAAACAATCAAACAAGGTTTAGAACAAGAATTCATTAGAATAAAACAAGAAGACTAGAAAATAAAAGAACCCGAATAGCAAAAGCCGATAGTTTCTTGTTCTCCAAACTTCCGGCTTGATCCCCGTTATTCCGTAGCCTTGATCCTTTCCAAAAAATCTCTAAAATTCGTCCTAGCTCTCCTTCTTGTGACTGATGTTCACGTCTCATCCCAATCTCTGTGCTTCCCAATTGAATTCGTATATATATTTCTATGTCCGGCTGATCTCCCCCATATATATTATTATTGCTGCCTCTTATATTAATTAATAATAATATATGAATTAGAAAACCTAGTGGGCCTGCCCCTCATAGTCTTACGTGCGTCTGATCTTGACTTGATATACAAGTGAAGCCTCTTTTTTTCAAACAAGAATAGTGTATTCCCTTTTTTCTTCTTTGGTATCATAATTAGACTAGAATTCCATGTTTCCATGATCTGGGCTCATCATATGGGTCATTAAAAACAATAATAGGCTCTAAGGTAATATTGGGACTGCTTTCATGATTCACTAATGAAACAAATCAGAACATGGTGATTGGCAATTTATGTGCTCTTCTTGGATTGCACTAGTAACATAATGGTCAAATTGCATGTTTGAACAATCTCTGAAATTTCGTCAAAACCCCTTTTTCTTTATTTAGATGTGTAGTGCGGCCTATTTGATGATTGTTTTCATGTATGGCAGCCACTTTTTAGATAACATAGAGATAATGTTGGTGCATGCGTCTGTCGACTTCGTCTTGTATCGAGTCTTGTACTAAGAATGTTAGATCAGGGCACGTAGTTCGAGATAGAAGTAATTTCGCTTGAAGTAGGTTAATTCCGCTTGAAAAGTCATGCATGTAATTCCGTGCGGAATTAGATTCCGCTTGGAATCTAATTTCGTTTGGAGCATGTTCAAACGGAATTAGAACACTATAAATACCCGTTCAAGCGAAATCATTTGTACCAATTCCGGTTTGAGCCACGAAGTGCTGCCGAAGTGTCATCTCGCTGTAAATCGTTGTTATATCAATCAAATCGACATTTAAAGTGTATATCTTGCTGAATTGACCTCAATACGACTGTTTCCCCCTTTCGTATTGAGAAAAACTCTTCTGAACGACTCGTTCGGGTCTGAAAACAATCCTACAAGTGGTATCAGAGCTCAGGAGGAAGAGTTCTTACCAATTCAGCTGCGAATTCTGATTTCTACACCTTCTTTTTCAAAATTAACAATTTTTTATGGTCAAAATGTCTTGATTTTCACACATCATACTCAGAATTATGTTTTAACAAATCCTTGAGAAAATTAGACCTTAATTTGATCTAAAACTGATAAAATTTGGTAATTCCGTTTCAAAATCAGCGCGAGAATGATGACGTCAACAGCATTACAAACGGAATTAGTCCTTAATTC
The DNA here is from genome assembly GCA_030545235.1 of Helianthus tuberosus. Classification (NCBI taxonomy): domain Eukaryota; kingdom Viridiplantae; phylum Streptophyta; class Magnoliopsida; order Asterales; family Asteraceae; genus Helianthus; species Helianthus tuberosus. The sequence continues at coordinate 157,141,934 of CM060409.1, forward strand.
CGCTTAAGACAGGTATTCCGCTTGAATAGTTGGTTAATTCCGTTTGAAATCGGTAATTCCGCTTGAGTAATCCCGTTTGAATCTGCTATTCCGCTTCAATCAGTTATTCCGTTTGAGCAGTTCAAACGAGATTAGTTATTTCGTTTGAAAGTGTGTTATTTCAAACGAAATTAGGTATTCCGCTCGAAAAGGTATTCCGCTCCAAAGGGATTCCGTTTGAAAGTGCTGATTCCGCTTGAAAGAAGTTATTTCGTTTGAACTGGGTAATTCCGTTTGAAGTGGGATTTCATTTGAGAGAATAATTTCGTTTGAACAGAACTGTTTTGTAAACTTTGAAAAACCGAATCATGGAAGAGGAATTTTTCAACGCATTTGCTACTCCAGTTACCCTGATTACTCTAGCATAGAACACAATGTTAGAAAATGAAACCGGGACGATGCAAAAACCGCCTAAACTTATGAACATTGAGGAGTATAAAGCTTGGGAAGGACGTTTTGAAAACTGGGTTCAAGCAAATTATTTGGATGCTTGGGAATGTGTTGAAACGAAATATGTTAGACCTATGACTGATGATGAAGAGATTATTGCGATTAAAGATCTAAGTGCCGAAGATAGAAAGAAATACAAAGATGAAAAAATGATGTTAAGTCTACTACAACAAGCTGTGAAGGAAGATATCTTGGTTTTATTGCAACACAATGGAACCTCGTATTCAATATGGAAAGCATTAAGATCGAAGTTTGTTGGAAGCCAAGAGATGGTCAAGAACAAAAAATCACTTTTGAAAAAAGAATTCGATTTATTTCGTGGCTTGAAAAATGAAATCACAAAGAAAATCATTGAAAGATATTGCAATATGTTAGCAAACATGAAGAGATTGAACATCAACAAAGATAATGAGGAGTTGATTGAAAAACTAGCTGATGCATTGCCACACGAGACTTGGGGCACATATCTCATGATGTTATGGAACAAGAAAGGGTTTAGTAGTTTGACTTTGAGCAAGTTCATTGAAAAACTTGAAGCTCAGGAAATGGAACAAAGGAAGATCTCGAGAATCAAAGATTTTGACGGTGAACAAGACATTGGTCTTTATTACAAAGGTGGTATCAGTGATAAAACCACCAACATGTCACCGAAGGTTGAAACGGCTTTCAATGCTAAGAGTTCATCGGGAGGTTCTTCTAAAGGGTCAAATAGTAAAACAAGTTTTTCATCATATTCGTCATTTGATCTAAACTTGACAGCAACAAAGAATGGCAAGAAGCTACAATGCAATATTGTATTGAATCTTGAGAATGATCACGATTATTCTGAAGAAGTTGCGAAAAGTCACATGTCCTTGTTGGGAACTGTGTTAGAATCATATGGTAGCTTAGTTGCAGGTGTCACACCCCGATAACGTCCACAATAAGTCTCGCAAGCTTGGATGCCTTAAGTCTGTTGAACAAATGATTCATTTTATTTTTGATCCGCCTGTGGATCCTTTACATTCCGTTTGTAATACTTGATATTACTTTATATCGGTTTGTAATATGTTTATCTTTTGCTTCCGCTGTGCATTTAAATATTGTGTTGTTTGACTATGATGATGTCAACTACGTCACGATACTCCCCACCGGGCCCACCGGTGACACGTGGAAATTCGGGGTGTGACGGTGGGCCCGGTGGGGAGTATCGTGACGTAGTTGACATCATCATAGTCAAACAACACAATATTTAAATGCACAGCGGAAGCAAAAGATAAACATATTACAAACCGATATAAAGTAATATCAAGTATTACAAACGGAATGTAAAGGATCCACAGGCGGATCAAAAATAAAATGAATCATTTGTTCAACAGACTTAAGGCATCCAAGCTTGCGAGACTTATTGTGGACGCTAGAAGACAGCCAGCCTATTACGCGTAGTACCTGCACTTAACCTTTTGGAAAATACGTCAGTTTACACTGGTAAATACAATTTAACTGACTCATTTTGAAAAGGGTTGAAAATTGATTTGAATGCACGTGGCACAAAACATTTTATAACTTGGGATAATCATATAATATAATAATCTTGTGAACGAATTACATGTTACTTGTGCGTTCAGTGGCCCAGTTCGTGCCGGGTTAAAGATCAATAGACCCACCACAATATAGAGTTATACACTAACGGGTGTACGCCTACACCCCGTGCTCAGGTCGTGGCCATCTCGTAAGATGATGCCGAGGATATCCGGGACATGGTCATTAACCCCCCAAAGGCTTTAAGTGAACAAGACTGTTTAAACGAGCCGATCAAATTATTCAATTAACCACCCAAGGATGTAAGATTTGATGCTCGATCAAGCGGTATTCTATATACCGTAACCCAAGCCCGTATAGGGAAAATAAGTTAAAAGTATTTACCTGAGCTAAATATAAATTCAATCCCAGCCGTATACCACCAAGCAAGTACAGATAGCTTTTACTGGGCTCCTAAATCTGGAACGAAGGTTTATAATAACCTATTAGATTTCTAACGGGTCTTTATCTAAGCCTAAGCTTAGACCGGTTAGTTTTAAGGATGATACGGTTCAACCGCACGATTAAGCGAAGACCGGATAGAATGTGATTTAGACCCGACAAGTTTGAAGACTTGCATAATATGGGTATACTAAATACATTCTGGATTTTGAGACAAAAATGATAATGTTTGACCCGTTTCGATCAATTTATGTAAAGTAGTTACATAAACTGAACTGAACGCGAAAAGGGCGTTACGGGTAACCATAAGAGTCATATGTAAGTTCCCTGAGTTAATATGCCTTAAACATGTTGTGATATCAGTAAGGTATCTTCTATTATGCCCAAAACGGATTTAAACACAAATTATGCCTTATAAGGGCATTTTGGTCATTTAGAAGATTATAAAAGAGTTTAATTAGTAATCTGAGTTAAAGGTCTGATTTATACAATAAATACACTTAATTTAATAAGTTATAACAGTAGAGTATGACCTATATGTGAAATTTATCCTTTAAAACCAAACTATGCACCTTAGGGGTGTTTTGGTAATTTCACTTAGGCTTGAAAGGTCAAAACTGGAAATCTGAGTTTATAAACTTTTACTTACTGTTATTATATAAAAATATACTAAAAATCTCAGTAGGTATTAACCTTATATGTTTAATATGGTTATAGCACATACTATGCGTTAAAAACGCTTAAAAAGGCGATTCGTAGCCATTTCCGGGTTTTTAAGAGAAAGCTGATATTTTTATAATTCCAGAAGGCTCAAAATATTTTATTTAATAAATAAAATCAGTAGAAAAAGGTTTGGGGTCAAAAGGATTAGTAAAACTCATTTTATGGCTAAAAAGGGCAAAATCGGTATTACCCGAATTAAACTTAAAGACCTATGTTATGCTCAGGCAAAAATTAAATAAAAATCATCAAAAATCCTAAAATATTATATTACATCAGTGGGTAAAAAGTTTGATATTAAAAAGTGGGTTTAAATAGGCTATATGCTAATTACGCCATTTAATTAACACAAAGCTTTCAAATTATGCTAATGAGCATAACTCTTAATCTAGACCTCAAACTGATGTCAAATTTTTGGTGCAAGTTTATAAATCAGTAATTAAGATTTCTACTCTTTCACTTTTTCAAAAATCATGTTTTATAGTCAAAAGGGCATAATAGTCAACATTTAAACATTAATCGGAAACATGCATGTGAATCGGATAAGTAATGAACCAAATTGTATAATCTCAGAGAGTTATACTTATATGAAACCTGGTCCAAAATAAACTCTAAATCATTTCTAAAACAAGGTTAATCAGGTCAGATTTGAGAGTCAAAGCATTAGTCAAACTGTTAGACTTTTGATTCAAAGCAAGCAATTACACCAAAGTGATCAGTTTGACATGTTCTTGTAACATTTACCAAGTTATTTAAGTGACAAAACATGATCCATAACCTCTATATTATCAGTTTTGATTAATTTAAGAATCTGCCAAGTTTGACTTTTAGATTACTAACTTTGACTTATCAAATAGACTAGAATTCGTGGATATCAGAAAGCATGATCCTAATGGATTATAACCAACTTGATTACCATCATAAAACAAGATTCAATTGGACTTTTTGCTGATCAAATCAGAAAGTCAAACAGAAGTCAAAATATAGTGTTCCTGGCTAAATTAAACTATGAACAAGAATCAAAACATGATTGGAATACTTACAATCACTGAATGAAAGATCAAGAACACCAGAAAATTCCAAGATGATACTCTAATTTCGGATTTGAGCAGATGAGGAAAGTTTGAAGTTGCAAAATTTATAAAAATGAAGAACATGTTGTGTTCTATAGGATTCTTGGAACGAATTAGATGTTGCCAGGTGTTAAACCATTTATAAAATTCTATGGGCTGCCCCTAGAGTCGATTTTGAGAGTTAGAAACCAGTATTGAACAACATCCAGCAATTAGCAGGCTGTTTTCAGCTGTTTTCCACGTTTGAGCAGGTCTCGCGGCCCGCGTAGGGGACCCCTGGGGTCTTCGCGGCCCGCCTGACAGTTCATAACAGCCACCAGCTTTCATATATTGGCAGAAATGGTCCCTGTGGGTCTTTAAGGTCATTTAAGGCACGTTTATGGCCCGTTAACCTCAATTTAAGGCTCCATCATGAATTTTAAACATAGGGGACATGAAACATGTTCAAAAACATGTCGGATGTCGGTTCGTTTGGCCGTACGGTCACGTTGTTTGTCTATTTACGACGAACCACGAACGGACGCTAAAAACGAACCAAACGACGCGACGAAAGGAAATTTATCAAGGCGATCACTAAAATAAAATATTTTAGTGCTTACATAAATTTTTGGGTGTCCGAAGATATTCAGAATGTGAGATATGCGCGAAGATGCAAACTTGTGCAGTTTTTGACACTTTTAGTCCCTGCATGACATAAAAGTTTATTTTTGCGTACCGAACACCTCTAAGCCCATATCTAAGCTATAAAAAGGATATTTAGGGCATGTTTTACTTATGGACACATTCCGGAAGGTCCGTTACCATACGATTTGACCTCCTTTTACAGTTTGACGTAATTAGTCCCTTAATTGCGCAAAGTGGCGAGAAATGCCGTTTAATGATATCTAAGCCTTCCATGGCCCATATTTATCCTTCCCAAGCATATACTTAAATATTACAATGCTTTTGTTTGCTTATATGGTCACCGAAAGGCGTAGATTCAAAAGTTGACGCTTTAGGCCCCTCTATTGCGCAAACTTGCACATCTCATCATTTAGTAGCATTGAAGCCTCATCTAATCCATATTAGGCATTCTTGAAAGTATTATTAATCATCACGATGCTTCGGATTCGCTAAAAGGTCATTCAGAGGTATAATTAAACATATTGACACTTTTAGCCCCTCTAACTTGCAAAGTTGCGCGTAACTTTACTTATAGGCATAAAAACCTTAGATGGCCATTATTTGGCATTCCCGAGAGTATAATTAAATATTATTAAGCTCCCGGTTTGTTAGAAGGTCACTCAGAGGTAAGAATTAACATGTCGACGCTTTTAACCCTTTATTGCGCAAACTTTCAATAAATTACGCAAACGACTACACTTATTCATCAAGTGGCACATTTGTGAATATAAACATCGTGAGAGGTTATTTGGAAACTTATTTTAGGTATGCTAACACTTCCAGTCCTTTTATTATCAAAGTTTTTCGATTTTTTGAAAAATTAGTCCCTTAATTTCAACATTGGACTTTATTAGGGTTTATTACACGTGTCAATACATCATTGGACGTGATTTTACGAGGTGTTACATCCTCACCCCCTTAAAAGAAATCTCGACCTCGAGATTTGCTAAAATGCTGGAAGTACTTTTTGTCACATAACGGACTTAACTTCTATAGCATATCCGGAGTCTCTCCAAGCTCCCAATTTGACCTCTATATAATAGGTTCATGTATCCTTTTTGAGGTTTCTTATCCTGTCGATCCGCATTCGATACAGGTTTATCATTATATCACAAGTCTGCCAACCGTTATGTGATAGTGCTTCTTGACTTATTGGCGAAACATATCCTTTAATCCTTCGGGTGTAATACATTGCGAGCTCCGCCAAGCTCCTTAAATAGGTTTTAGCTCATAAGTTATTTGATCTTTGATACATTCGATTCCTTCGAATGATTTTATATATTCAGAGCTTAACTAGTCTGGTAATTAACAAATTGGCACACCCTTCCAGAGTGATATCTTTGTTGAACCTTATTCCTTAACAAGGACTTAGGAGGGTTGTTATTTTCATTAATCTTTGATTTTCTGCCAAAATTGGCAATCTTATAGATGATCATGGATTTGTATGATCCTATTCGTTGTTTCCAAAGAAATTTTCAGATCCTGATGATTGGACATACCAATCTTCTATTTAACAATAGGTATTCAACATTCCATCTAAGCAAGGTCTCCAAAGGAGCAGCCTTGATACTTATATGACAACTATTATAGAAAAGCTTAATTTAAGGTGAGATGGTTATTCCAACCACTGCTTAGAACTAATCTCAAGGAATAGTTAATCTTTGCATTAGTCGAACAAATCGACGATCCTGGGAAGCTGATGAAAATTCTTAATTGTTGCCTGATTAGGGTTGCGGTAATTAAATGCATACGCAAAATGAACCGTCTTTCTTAATTAACAATACCGAATTCTTAGAATATAGGGTTAGGCTATATGAATTTTTTTATTTCAAACCTTATTTAATTAGGGTTTTGATTCTTCCAATAATGGCTCTAGCCGTCTTGGAGATTTCATAATGATACAGCCCTAATGGGATATAATCTTAATTCTACCTGCCTTTCAGAGGTAAACAGGGTAATCTTAGGAGAAGATAATCAAGTTATGAGGAGGTTACAGAGGTTTTCAAATCTCAGGCTCCAATTCATCTATCATAGTTTGTGTCAGATAAGTGACACATTTATGTCACAAGTCCATGAATTTCTCAATCGGGAACATTTACTTTGACAATTCCATTCTGGATATCTTCTTTGAATACCATTAGTTGACTTTAGTACCATATGACTATTAGAATATCCTTGCGGCTCCATGCATTAAACCTCCATACTGATCAGGCATGGAAGCAATCTATGGAACTTATTAAGATACATCAATCCTCATATGGCGCTTTTAGCGTACTGTCTGGTTTTCGCAATCAATAGAGATCAAGGAGATATCAACTATATATGCTGACGCACTTCTTCTAGAGGGAGGATACTTCTAGAATTCCATAATTAGAGATTTCTAACAGGAACAGAAAAATGGTTCTTATGATTTCGCCTGTAAGTTTTACCTTACACTTAATATCTGGGGTTCTTATGGGAAAATTTCTAAAAGTTTGCTAAGCTTATGGTCTTATGAGAGACTTAGCGGTATCTGAACCCAAACATGACTCTTAGCAATAAAATCACAATAAAGGATTTATCTACTGTCATTATTAATGTGAACTGCCTCTAGTCATTCATCAGGAGGGCTAAACGCCTCCATTTTCTTAAACCTTTTAAACTTAGCTATAATATCTTTGACAATTTGTAAGGCAGTTTCGAACTTGACTGGTTATTTCTTAATCTATAAAACGTGAGTAGCTGAGGTGGATCCATAATGGATTCATAGTAAGCAGGCTTCGAAACCTTAATGTGCCCTCTTATTGCCGATGCTAAAACATAATATATATATATAGTGCATTATGCTTAAATTCTAGGTTAACCGAATAAGAGCACCATTTCAACCAATGAACCAGGGTTTGCAACCTACTGCCGATAGTTTATGGCTTTTATGGGGGAGTCGGAAAAATTCTTATTCCATCTTTCCATTTCGCAAAGCGGATACCAGGTTTTTCTAATAAGGTCCTTAAAATTTGGACCATCCCATACTGTATAAGGGGATCTTTCTTGTGGACTCCATTAGTGTCCTCACTAATCAAGGGTATTACCACTGAATGATTTGTGACGCACCCCTTACCGTGTGCTTTCCAGCATAACCACTGATATACCTAATGGTTTCTACTTCTCTCAACAATTCCTTGCAATCAATGGCCCCTTTTAACCATTGAAGTCTCTTGACTTCCAAGAGACGAAGTACTTTTTAAGTACATCTTAAAAAGAATGGGCTCCTTGCCACATATGATTTTATTTGGGTTATTCTTCGCATACGGAATATGAATAAAGCTCTTCTCATGAGCAGTGTCATGTGTTTTAGAGCGAGCAGCGTTTGGCTCTTCATGGCTTTTCTCATAGCCCTTCTCAGCAGTGATATTTATAGCTTTGGAGATTAACTCTGTTAACATTGAGGTTCACACTTGATGCACTATTAACATTGGTCGCATCTCTTAGCATCGCGACTGTTGTTTGTCTCTTCTGAGTTTGCCTTACTCAAATCTTTTGGTATTAAATACCAATTTAACAATTAATTGAGTGCATTTCCCAGCTAGTCATCATCCTGACGACTTATCATACATCGATCATGGTATTATTAAACCTTATGAACATTCCTAAGGAGTGTTATTTGATTGTACATGTGCTTATATTTAATCAAAATGGAAATTTCACAAACTAGGCACCTAGCTCGGTTGGCTAGGCACGCGAAAGGGTGTGGCCTAGACCCAGGTTCGATTCCGGGGACGGCCGGTTCCACCTTTTTTTTTAATTTTTTTTCACTATATTGAGTCCTTATACTTTAACGGAAACTAGGACATCGGACGAATGATTCCTAATGGATATAAAACATCCATCTAATATTGCTGAAGTAGTCTCTGAGGTACTATCGACCAATTTTACTTTATGCTTAACGCTTAGAGTTTTAACAGGCAGATTTAATGATTTACAAAATCTATTGTCTACGAAAGACTTATCTGAACCAGAATCAAGTAATACTCTAGCATGAGCGTTATTGATAAAGAAAGTACCTGTTGTGACATTGTCATCCTGAATAGCCTCTTGATCATATAGTCTGTTAGGGTTGGGTATTCACCACTTTGAACAGGGGGTCTTAAAGACCATCACTAACTTTGTCTCTTTTCTGATAGAATAGAGTATAACCCGTAGGAATTTCATCGCTAGATGATGCTAGTTAGCATGATCATCATTTTAGGCGATATTAGTCACGATCACATTGATTATATAGACTATTATGTTTGGACATAGTCCATCATTTTTAGACAGGGAGTCAAAGACCACCACTGTCGTTGTCTTATCGGACAATCAGTTTAACCTGTTAAGCTCAGTCTTGCATTATTATTCTGTCCAATTGGATGAGTGTGAGCTTCAGATGGGTCAGCCATGGTGAAGCTTTGAAGGCTACAGCCCATGTAGTAATAATTTGCTGATTTTTCGAACTTGATGATTAAATAGCCATGGTGTAAATCAACCATATAGGTGAATAGATAGTATTAAATTTATTTGATTATGTTTTGCCTAGGTTTTTAAATAAACCATCTTTGGCGTTTAAATGGAATAAAATCCTTTATATTTACTAGACAGGGGACATAAGTCACGACTGTCAATGTCATACTGACATCTTATATAGCACAATGGCTTGTTCCAAAGGACTTTTCGATGGCACAGGTGCCTTGTCACTAGGGAAATTTTAAAACATAATCAATGATTCCTTTGGATCGGAAAATTTCATAATTCATTGTCTTGACAAGAAGTTATGAAATAAAACTATCGTTCTCATGTTTGCATCTCTGCCCGTAGGTATACATCCCAGGTGGATGTTTAGATGTGTACATCATGTTCGACGTTTATTAGCCATGATTCCTATTGATTATATAGGCTAAATAAAGGGTTTGGAAGCTCCTAATATAAAGATGACAATCGTGATTTTATCGTATCACTGTTGTCGGGAGTGTAAACACGTTTTCAAGTGTTTAATAAGGATCTGAATCTCTTTTAAACAGGTTTTACCATTTTAGCTAGGTCTTCAATGACATTCAAGCTAGGTCAAACCTTTTAAGATTCTCTTTTAATATTTATACTGGCAGGAAAAGAATGATATCTATTTTATTCAGGATTTTCATTATAATTATCCTAAATTTAATAAAAATATAATTATGGCACAAAAGACCAAGTCACAGGGACAACTTTATATTATCTGTTGGATCGTGTACGTGACCCTGAAAGTCAGTTAAGGTAGTTCAACATCATGTGTAAAGGCGGAATCAATGCACATAACGTCAAAACAACTCTAATCCTTTTAATTCTTCTTTTCTGATTAATATTCGTGCTTTTACAATAAGTTCTGATGAAAATCCGGCAGCACTTCGTGATTCATACAATGACTATTCACCGTTCCATTTGAAATGTGACACACACACTCCTATTTATAGACCTAGACCCTTCCGTTTGAAACTTAACATAAAGGTTCAAACGATGGATTCAAACGGAACCCTATCTCAAACTATGAGTTCAAACGGAACCCTCATGTTCAAACGGAACCCTTGTTTCACACGACGGTTTCAAACGGAACCCTTGTTAACACTTCCTAAATCACTAATTAAACCCTAATTTGACATATAAGATCCAATCTTGACTTTCTTGAAATAAGACTTGATGAAGATGCAGTCAACAGACATTCTTGTGTATCAACAGACTCCCCCTTGGATGTTGACGTAGTCTTCAGCTCCTGAGTCTTCAGTCTTAGTCTTTTCTTCAACTCTGTCTTTTCATCATAAGCACTCTATCTTCACACTCCCATATACTGTTGATCCAGACTCCCCCTTTCACAGACTCCCCCTCTCAATATGCTGAATCTGAGATATCTGGTTCAAACTTTGACAATTTGCTTCCATTGGGAATAATGAAGACCAAATCTGTTACTCAACCAATAAACATTACAATTCTATCTTTCAAACATAAAAACACAAACTTAATCAGTCTTAGAAATCCATTCAAGTATTCAGGTCCAAGTTAATGACCCTGATCACTTGATTAATCTACCAAGTCCAAATTAATGACCTTGGTTGAACATTTGACGAAACAATACTGATTTTAAAACAACAATTTCAAACATTTTCTGAAAATAACAAGTATCAACTTAATGAACTTGTTTTTAACTTTTCAAACAAATTAAACTTCAACAAAGTAAGCTCTCCTCATTCTTCAGTCCAGAATCTCCTGCACCTGCTTCAAACATCTGAGAATCTAACAATCAACTCTCCACTTTGGTTTGTCAGAAAATAAAGCAGAAATAAAATCTTTTTGGATTTTATCAAAGTGTTCTAAACTAAGAAATGAAATACAGAAAACTTAAATTGCAGAAATTAAACAAAGTAAACTATTTACAAACATATTTTTGGTGAGCGTGTCAGGGAATCATATCAGCTTTTTAGACAAATCACAAGTACCGTTAAGCTACATTACATACTCAGATTTAAACAATTCACCTCGATTGTCGATATACTGATCCATCTTAAATTCCCACCTCTTGAATATACTACCGTATCCAGAATCTCAATAATCAGTCTTACAGGTGAAAATACTACAATGATATATGTATATAATTTAGGTATGCGAGGGCCGAGGGATCTCAGATCGATACTTCCGTATACGCAGAGAGATATCAGCTTCGACTTTTCGGTGTGTCCCCTTTAGAGGATCTTTTTGCTTACAACAGCAGCATTTATCAATTTTATTGTTTCAGCATGCTGAGGGTTTAATGCTGTATTTCAAGCATTGCAGCAAGTATTAGCCAAGGACTAGGTCAGAACTACCGTTCAGCAGAAGTCCCGGAATAATACCCCAGACATCATAGAGTATAAAGACCTAGTATATCAGATTAAGAGACCTTTCAAACGAGATTTCAGGGGTTACCTATATATCCAAGTAGTGTTCCCCACGAATTCACAAGTTTGAATTTTAGGTTTATATCCCGAATAAATCTACTAAATGTGTGAAAACCTATCGACACATCATCAGTGAGATTGTTTAACTCTTTTATAATTTTCAAATCTTTAGCATACTGTAATCGTCTAGCTGATGTACTATCATTTTCCCTATATACACAAGCTCTTTTTCAGATTTTATCATGTTTTTGTATTTTTGCAATTTTTACTGTTTTTGTATTTTCTAAAAAATAAACTATGTACAAAACATCTACTCCCCCTAAATACCAAAACAAGTAAAAATTCGACAAACCATTGCAGATTGTTTCTCGTCTTCATCCGCAACAGTACTCTCATCAACGCCAATTATGCCATCCGACACCGACAGAAGCTTCATACCATTCAGTTGTAACAAATATTTAAACCGATTTTTATCAAAAGCTTTGGTATGTAAATCAGCTTTCTGTTCGTCAGTGTGGATTTTCTCAATTCGTATCAACTTTTTCTCAAAACAATCACGAATAAAGTGATGAAGAATTTCTATGTGTTTAGTTTTAGCGTGATGTACTGGATTTTTAGTTATATTTATTGCAGCCTCATTATCAACAAAAAGAGGTGTGTTAAGAAACTGCAAACCGTAGTCGCGCATCTGTTGCTGTATCCACAAAATCTGAGAGCAGCAACTGCTAGCAGAAACATACTCCGCTTCACAAGTAGATAACGCCACAGACGTTTTTTTCTTACACTGCCAGGTAACCAATCTAGGACCAAAGAACTGGCATCCTGCAGTTGTTGATTTTGAATTGACTTTGCAGCATCCGAAATCCGAATCGGAATACCCTTTGAGCGTAAAATCGCCTTTTCTAGGATACCACAACCCCAATGAAGGAGTTCCTTTCAGGTAGCGCAATATCCTCTTCACAATGATCATATGCGATGCTCTCGGGTTAGACTGAAATCTTGCTGCGAGGCACGTTGGGTACATAATATCAGGACGTGAAGCAGTTAGGTACATTAATGAACCTATCATGGATCTGTAAAACGTTTCATCAGCCCTGTCTCCGGTGAGATCTGGGTGAATCCCATGATTTGTTGCAAGTGGGGTAGCAGCTGGAGTAGAACTTGACATTCCAAATTTCTCTAGAATATTATGAACGTACTTTGACTGATGAATGAAAATTCCCTCAGGAAGTTGTTCAACTTGTAATCTCAGAAAGAATTTCATCTCCCCCATTGATGACATTTCAAACTTCTGCTTCATCACTGATTCAAAATCTTTGCATAGATTTTCATTTGTCGCCCCAAAGATTATATCGTCCACATAAATCTGAACTATCAGAAGATGACCATCGACCTCTTTAGTGAAGAGAGTGGCATCCACTTTTCCACGAATGAACTTGTTGGCTAGTAGGTGTTGAGACAAAGTCTCGTACCAAGCTCTCGGGGCCTGGTGTAAACCATACAGCGCTTTGTCCAATAAGTAGACCTTGTTTTTGTGGATTGGATCGGTGAAGCCCGGCGGCTGACCGACATAAACCTCCTCTTTGACCTTCCCATAAAGAAACGCCGATTTAACATCTAACTGATAAACTTTGAAGTTCTTCCAAGACGCAAATGCTAGGAAAATTCCGATTGCCTCTAGTCGTGCTACAGGAGCATAGACTTCAGTAAAATCAATCCCCTTACGACAAATCCTCTATCGTCCCTCTTACACTTAAACACCCACTTGGTGTTAATCTTTCTCTGACCATCCGGCAAATCAACTAACTTCCACACTCCCAATTTCTCAAATTGACTAAGTTCCTCCTGCATAGCATTGACCCAAGAGTCATCAGTAAGCGCCTCTTTGTAAGTTCTTGGCTCAACCTGCGAGATAAAACAACTTAATGAGAATTCAGTTTGCAAAGGAGCAACTTTTGTATAAAAACATGTAAGCCCTTTATCAATCTGATTTCGAGTGCGAACGCCTGCTTGCAATTCTCCTATGATCAACTCCTCTGGATGATATGAAAAAGTTCGCGGCATCACTTCACTCGGAACATCTACATTTCCCTCCAGATTAGTAACATTATGCTCTGCATCTTGGTCACCAACTTGGTTTGTTTGACCTGAAATCTGAATTTGCTCCCCCTCAGAATTTGAATCACCATGATCAAAGACTGGCATATTTTCAGCTTCTAGATTATCATTCTGAGCCGACTGATTATCCTGAGCAACTTCATTCTGTTGGACATCATCATGTTCACCAGCATTACTTGGACCTGCTTCATCGTCATTTGAAGTTTCCCGTGGTCTTCTTGAATACTCAGCTGGGAACCTTAACTGCGACTCATATTCACGCAAAATATCCAACTCATCAAAGAAATCTTTATCTTCCTCTGATTCTTCTCTCATGTCAAACGAATCCCAAAGTTTGTCATAATGATAACGCCATGAATCACCAGGATTCTGCGGCGGCATAGTATAACCTTGACATTCAACATTTGCAGCTTCAATAATCCGCTTCTCACTTGGAACGAAGACACGTCGCAATGGATTTGCATAACCAACAAATATACCCTCAATGCACTTCGGACCAAACTTTCCAAAAGGCTCTATAACCGTACAGGGTGACCCAAACGGTTCTAGATACTTCAAATTCGGTTTGCGGTTATTGATTAGCTCAAAACATGTTTTGTTGAACTTCTTGACAGTGAGAACCCTGTTGAGCGTATAGCATGCGGCGGAAACAGCTTCAGCCCAAAAATTAATCGGTAACTTTGAATCTGCGAGCATAGTTCTAGCTGTCTCGATTAGCGTCTGGTTTTTACGTTCTGCGACTCCATTCTGCTGCGGAGTGTACGGAGCACTAAACTCATGCAAAATACCTCTTTCATCACAAAATTCTTCCATCTTGCTGTTCTTGAATTCAGTACCAATATCACTTCGAATTCTCTTGATACACCTTTGGTACAAATTCTCAATCTTTCTGAACAGACCCATCAAACTGTCAAATGTTTCATCTTTCGTCTTCAAGAAAGAAACCCATGAAAATCTGGAATAATCATCAGTAACGACCAAACAATAGTAATCTCCTGTAATACTTTTGACATTCACAGGACCAAACAAATCCATGTGATGTCTTTCCAGCGGTCTCGAAACTGAATTGACTTGCTTTGTAGGATGTGACTTTTTCTTCTGCTTGCCTTTAATGCAGCTAATGCACTCCCCTTCCAGATGAAAACCTTTGATATTAACTCCCAATACCAAATCATTGTGCACCAAGTGATTCATTTTCCTTAGGTGAATATGCCCCATCTTTCGGTGCCACAATCTTGATTCTTTCTCAGTTGCTCTAGACACAAAACAATGTGCTTGACCAGTAGTTGTAGTTGCTACAGACATATCTAACACATATAAATCATTCACTCTAGGTGCCCTCATGATAATCCAATCTTCAGGAATAACAAAACCAGGTTTCAAAATCAAACATTCTTTATCAGTGAAGTGAGTAGTATACTGATTGTCACAAATCTGCGAGATACTAAGCAGATTGTTCTCCAGCTCAGTGATGTAGTTAACTCTCTCAAACATTACAATCCCATTGGATAACGTTCCTTCACCAACAATTCTACCACCTTCATGACCTGCAAATCCCACATAACCACCATTGATATTCTTCACATCATATAGCAATGCAGTTTTTCCTGTCATATATCGAGATGCGCCACTATCCATGATCCATCTTGAAATGGCTCTTGGAAGATCCTGCACATACCACAAGTTGATTTTAAAACCTTTCAATAAAGGTGTCGATTCATGCTTCGCGATCCAGGAAGCTCCGGCAATTCAAACTGCTTATTCGAACATGGTGTCCACCCAGGCCTCATCAGCCTTAGGTGTAACCTTGACTCTAGCAACTTGAATTTTGAAATTTTCAGCCTTCAAAGGTGGAAAATTTGCATCATAATCAACCGAAATTGATTCTTCAGCCTTTTTCACTTCAGAAGTTGAAATTTTCATTTCAGTTTTTGGTTTCCAAACTTGTTGAGATAATGCAACCCTCTTGTAAAATTTGTCATTTTTAGTTACAACTTTCTTTACGGGTTCATTTTTCAATTTAATGTTGTCATTTTTCACATTCTTTTTCTCAACAATGATTGGTGCTTCACCCTTCACATCAACTTTCTTCTGTTGAAACTTCACATTTTCAGTCTTAGGCTTCACATTAGTACACTTTCGTGCAATGTGACCCACTTGATTACATCTAAAACATGTACGAGTATCAACAACTCGACTTGTGCCTTCAGACTGATAATGTGAAGCTCTTTTCTCAAAGAACTCTTTATTTGATTTTGAAAAAATTTCATCCTCTTCATCAGAACGTGAACTTGAACTGTTCACAAACACCTTCTTTTCAGCAAACCTTTTGTTTTGAAAACTCTTTTTCTGATAACTATTACCACCCCGATAACCACCTGACCAATTGTTTCGATTGTTATTATAAAACCGTGGTGGAACAACAGGCTTTTTGTAATAAGCTTTATCTTTCTCAAAATTCATTTGCCTTTTTATTTGACACAAACTGTTCACTTCTGACAACTCAACTTCAACCAATTTGAAAACATTCGTCAACTTTTTCACATTAACATTCTCAATTGGAAACTCAGAATCCGAATACAACTTATCAGATCCAGCCATCTTGTACATCACAAGACCCGGTTCATCACTTAAGTTGTTTTTGGACTTTGATTTCTGAATGTATTTGTCCAAGAAACACCCATCATCTTCAGCTGAATCACTATTCAAAACACTTTCAGCTGTGCTCTTAACAATCTCTGTCTGAACACTATCATCAGATGATGTAGAAAAACTAACATCAATGTTCTCCGGAAGTTTAACTTCTTTTTCTTCCTCAATTTCAACCAATCCAGACTGCTTTTTAGTGTAATTATGAAGAACAGGTGGTGGTACTTGATGAAAACCCACCCCAGTTCCATCAGAATACACATCTTCGCCCGCTTTGTCTTTCCCGATGGGTTTGGGAATGATATGTTGCAAAACAAAGCTTGCGGAGCTGTAACTGTTAAGCTTCAACTGGATTCGCTCGTTTTCGATTACAGCTTCTTGAACTTTAAGTTTCAATTTAGCGATTTCATCCAGTTGTTTGTTGATTGATTCTTCTTTAACTCTAAGCACTGCTTTTAAATGTTCATTTTCTTTAAAAGTTTTACCATTTCGATCATCACAATCTTTCATTGTGCTTTTGAGTTTTTCAAATTTTTCAGAAATCTGACGGTTTTCAAGAATCAACTTTTCATTTTCTTGTTTAATTTTGTCATGATCAATTTTATCAGTTTCAATTTGAGCAGTTAATTCTCTTATCCGTTCAGTTGAAGCTTTAACTATTTTGTCATGACCAAGAATCTGATTCTCAACGTTTCTGACCTTTGCTCTCAGATCTTTAATTTTCTCACCGTTGAGATACGTGACAGTATTACAAAATTTGCACTCTTTGTTGCAATTTTTGCAATCAGCATTTCCTTCGATCTTTTTACCTGACGCATTTGTTGACACATCTGAACTGACCTGGCATTTTGACTCAGACACGGAGTTAGAGTCTACCTCAAGTGCTTTGGCAGCTAGCACTTTGTCAGCCATTTTTCCCAGGTTCTCTGCAGTCAACTCCTGCGTAGTATCGATAACTCCAGTATCAATCTTCTTGGATTCTTTTCTTTCTATCTCTTCTTTCTCCTTTCTTTCTTTCTCCTCTTCAATCATTTTCGAAGTTGGAGTTCCCCACCATTTGTGTTGCCAATACTCATCATTTTCTTTCATTTCCTTGATTAAGACTTCCAGATCAAGAGTTTTGTGATCAACTGCAATATTTCCATACTCATCAAGATAACACTCTCTGTCTGGATCCCATCTTTTGGCTCTTTTTGCGTCCAAATAAATTCTAGAAAGTCTAGTAATTTTGTTTTCCGAAATCATCTTTCTGTATTTATGCTTCTGCTCTTCAGTTCTCTCATCTTTCCATGGAATAGGTTCATTTTTCGCCATAAATGCGTAACCAACCGGATCTTCTTCTGGTAGAACCTCTTGACTCCAATCATATCCCTCATCATCATAAATCACTGCAAGAGCTCTAGATTTCTCTCTGTTGTCTTCAACCTGCTTCAATCTAGGCGGCTCGGATTTATTCTGGTGATAAATCGCCTTCTTGTAGTAATCATCTCTGAAAGGATTCTCCGACTCATCAACATAAGCATTTCAGCATTCTCTCTTGAAGTGACCCTTCTGCTTAAATTTGAAGCATGTCACTTTGGATTTATCGAACCCCAGCTTAGTAGAAGCACCACCAATTGTTTTTCTGCCAGTAATTTCCATGAATCTTTGCGCACGACGAACAGCACTTGCCATAGCCCAACGAATATCGATCAGTTCCATTTCCTCCGGATCAATCTGATCGTAATCTTCTTTCGTCAGATTTGTATTGCCAATCTTCCCAGCTACCAATCCTTCATACGATTCCAACACCGATGCTAGGAAAATCATCTGCTGCTTGGCCGATTCTTCATCAAAATTCTGAGCATTCTTCAAATCTATCGCGATGTTGCATTGAAAACGATTCTTTGCATCAGAATGACTTGCAGATGATGAAGATCCACTGTGATAACCACTATGACTTCCACTACTTTGACCACTTTGACTTTCTTTACCAGCTGTAGACACATTTTCAGCAGAAAATGCAGTCTTTGGAGAAGTAGCTTTCAGCATCATGCTCTTTGGATAGTATAGATCCAGATTCTGTTGATAAGATGAATGATTAACTTTGTACGTCTTCTTCAACTCCAGCTCATGACTCTCAAGTTTCTCAATCACCAAATCTGGTTTCAACAATTCAGAAGGAATAGTGTTCTTAAGCATGGGAGCATAATATCTCCACTCCATCTCGTCTGGCAATGAATCGAACAACTTGTCTACTTGCTCATCATCAGAATACTTGATATCATGTCTTGCTAATTCCAGCTTCAGATGACCAAACATTTCTATCATTTTGCACACTGACTCATTCTTAAGACAACCAAACATATCAAACTCTTTCCTAAGAAGTTTCTTTTTGTTTTTCACAATTTCAGTACTTCCTAAACATTTCTTTTCTAATTTTGCCCAAAGATCTTTAGCGTTTGTATAGTCTATCAATGAGATGATATCCTCCCGAACAGACTGAAATAACAACGCCACACACTTTTGTTCGGCTACGAATGAATCAATCTCATCAGATGCTGTTAAAACTTCCCCATTCTTATTTCCATGGTCATAACCATTCTTCAGACTTTTCCAACTTGGAAACGCGAATGCCATCATCCAATCTTCAAACTTTCTGGACCAACGACTGTACTCCTCGATAGCCATTAGCTTTGGAGGTTTATTGAACGTTCCGAAGGCACTTTCCGACTCCCAAGCTTCCTTTTTCTTCTCTTTTGGCGGGTTATCATTCACATTGCTTGACGAAGTATTATCGTTTCCGGAATCTCCAGCGAACGCGTACATGTCGCTAAATGGGTTTAAGAAAATATCATCCATTGTGAATGTACCTGTAAAATCAGACAACACTTAGAAAAATTTTGGTTTTGGAAAAAATCAGATTCAAACTAAACTTGTTCAAACGGAATGGTTCAAACAATAGTTTCAAACGAACTACTGTTTCAAACAACAGCTGTTTCAAACGATGGACTGTTCCGTTTGAATCAATACTTTCAAACGATAAGGATTTCAAACGACCAACTCAAACAACAACTAGTTTCAAACGATACACATTTCAAACGACAAACTCAAACAATCAGTTCAAACGATAAACTGTTTTCAAACGATAACCTCAAACGACAAACTGTTCAAACGATATAGTTCATTTTCAAACGATAGTTTCAAACAATTGATCAGTTTTCAAACGATAGATCAATTTTCAAACGATATGTGTATTTTCAAACGATGACGTCAGCAAATCGCGAACAATTTCAAACGGTTGCATGATTTCGATTAGTTTTAGGTCGAATTTTGATTTCAAACTTTCAAGGATTAGTTAATAGTCAATTTCGTTTGATATGTGATCGTTTCAAGTCATTTTAACCGCGAGAACTAGTTAAAATCAGAAAAGAAAGGTAGAAGTGAGATAATCCGATGATTTCAAGCTGTATTTGGTATGAACTCCTCGTCCTGAGCTCTGATACCACTTGTTGGATCGTGTACGTGACCCTGAAAGTCAGTTAAGGTAGTTCAACATCATGTGTAAAGGCGGAATCAATGCACATAACGTCAAAACAGCTCTAATCCTTTTAATTCTTCTTTTCTGATTAATATTCGTGCTTTTACAATAAGTTCTGATGAAAATCCGGCAGCACTTCGTGATTCATACAATGACTATTCACCGTTCCGTTTGAAATGTGACACACACACTCCTATTTATAGACCTAGACCCTTCCGTTTGAAACTTAACATAAAGGTTCAAACGATGGATTCAAACGGAACCCTATCTCAAACTATGAGTTCAAACGGAACCCTCATGTTCAAACGGAACCCTTGTTTCACACGACGGTTTCAAACGGAACCCTTGTTAACACTTCCTAAATCACTAATTAAACCCTAATTTGACATATAAGATCCAATCTTGACTTTCTTGAAATAAGACTTGTTGAAGATGCAGTCAACAGACATTCTTGTGTATCAACATTATCAACCTTGATTTTGTAGAATTAAGGTATTTAGGCTTGAACGTGTTCTTGCCTTTTCTTGACAGGAAGTTGTAGGCTACGACTGTCTTTTGTCTTATATGACAATGAGTATAGCCCGTAGGCAGTATATCCCTAGTTATAATTTAATAATAGCTCAACAGCCTAGTCACATGGACATATTTAATTTATAAACCAGGATGTTACAGAATCGAGGTATTAAGGCTTGAATCAAAGTTCATTACCTTTTCTTGACAGGGAGTTGTAGGCTACCACTGTCTTTATTAAAATTTCTGGCCCGTGGGCCTATCAATTAACATCTCGTAAGATGTTAAGACATATAGTCATTGCACTGATGATACGTTCAGCGGTCACAGTAATGACACGACGACATGATCAGTGCCATTAATTTAATCAACTGTCGTTCAGTGGTCATAATAATGACATGACGGCAGGATTAGCACTTTAATTTAAATCAACTGTCATTCAGCGGTCATAATAATGACATAACGACAGGATTAGTACTTTAATTTAAATCAATTGTCGTTCAGCGGTCATAATAATGACATGACGACCAGATTATCGTCTAGAGGGCTTTGAGCATAGCTCACCCCCTTAGGACGGGGAATCTCAAAAGATCACAACTGTCGATGTCGCAATCGGACAGTGTATTATATCCCGTGGCACTTCATCCTTAAGGGATGATTATTTTAATAAGGAAGGATTGGAATAATCCATTCTAGGGATGACTTACGTGATTTTATCGAACCACGTTTGCCAAGAGTGTTAACATATTACGGATGTTAACAAGGATTTGAATCTCTTGAATAGGTCCTACCATCTTGGCTTCGTCATATAGGCTAGGTTTACCCTTAAGATTCCTTTTTAATAATTAATGAAGAACAATCCTAACTCGGGATGTTAATAAGGATCTGAACCTAAATTGAGGATCTGCCGTCTTGGCCAGGTCTCAATAATGACACGAGGCTAGGTCTTGTCCTTTTTAGATTTTGCCATTTTATTATAATGGTAGATCTTATAACAAAAATATTATTTTAATTTATTTTATATATTATATTCATATATAATGATATAATTGAAATCTAGATAAAACATCCCAATGGTTTTAAAAGAGGTATAGAATTGCCCTAAAAGGGACTTAAAAGAAATGATGTTGTCCTCAAAGGTACCAAAAGATAAATATCGTTATAAAGACTTTTAAGGAAACGATCTTCAGTAAAAGGAGTCTCTTCTTCATTTTAGTTCTGAATGTCCTCTCCTTGGTCGTACGTTAATCCTAGTCGCAACACGAAGCTCGGCTTTCCTAGGCTTCAAATGGGGAGAATTTCATTACATCTTCTCGCTTGGCGACATATTAAAATATATAATTGAAAGTAATAATCCTCCAAAGAGACGAGAGTATTCCTATGTTATGTCTAGACTCAGAAAGTTAAGGAATGTGCTACTGTGTCATTGAGATTAAACACAAAAAGGACAGTGTTTAATTCACTCAATGTTGGCTCTGATACCAACCTGTCACACCCCGAATTTCCACGTGTCACCGGTGGGCCCGGTGGGGAGTATCGTGACGTAGTTGACATCATCATAGTCAAACAACACAATATTTAAATGCACAGCGGAAGCAAAAGATAAACATATTACAAACCGATATAAAGTAATATCAAGTATTACAAACGGAATGTAAAGGATCCACAGGCGGATCAAAAATAAAATGAATCATTTGTTCAACAGACTTAAGGCATCCAAGCTTGCGAGACTTATTGTGGACGCTAGAAGACAGCCAGCCTATTACGCGTAGTACCTGCACTTAACCTTTTGGAAAATACGTCAGTTTACACTGGTAAATACAATTTAACTGACTCATTTTGAAAAGGGTTGAAAATTGATTTGAATGCACGTGGCACAAAACATTTTATAACTTGGGATAATCATATAATATAATAATCTTGTGAACGAATTACATGTTACTTGTGCGTTCAGTGGCCCGGTTCGTGCCGGGTTAAAGATCAATAGACCCACCACAATATAGAGTTATACACTGACGGGTGTACGCCTACACCCCGTGCTCAGGTCATGGCCATCTCGTAAGATGATACCGAGGATATCCGGGACATGTTCATTAACCCCCCAAAGGCTTTAAGTGAACAAGACTGTTTAAACGAGCCGATCAAATTATTCAATTAACCACCCAAGGATGTAAGATTTGATGCTCGATCAAGCGGTATTCTATATACCGTAACCCAAGCCCGTATAGGGAAAATAAGTTAAAAGTATTTACCTGAGCTAAATATAAATTCAATCCCAGCCGTATACCACCAAGCAAGTACAGATAGCTTTTACTGGGCTCCTAAATCTGGAACGAAGGTTTATAATAACCTATTAGATTTCTAACGGGTCTTTATCTAAGCCTAAGCTTAGACCGGTTAGTTTTAAGGATGATACGGTTCAACCGCACGATTAAGCGAAGACCGGATAGAATGTGATTTAGACCCGACAAGTTTGAAGACTTGCATAATATGGGTAGACTAAATACATTCTGGATTTTGAGACAAAAATGATAATGTTTGACCCGTTTCGATCAATTTATGTAAACTAGTTACATAAACCGAACAGAACGCGAAAAGGGCGTTACGGTAACCATAAGAGTCATATGTAAGTTCCCTGAGTTAATATGCCTTAAACATGTTGTGATATCAGTAAGGTATCTTCTATTATGCCCAAAACGGATTTAAACACAAATTATGCCTTATAAGGGCATTTTGGTCATTTAAAAGATTATAAAAGAGTTTAATTAGTAATCTGAGTTACAGGTCTGATTTATACAGTAAATACACTTAATTTAATAAGTTATAACAGTAGAGTATGACCTATATGTGAAATTTATTATTTAAAACCAAACTATGCACCTTAGGGGTATTTTGGTAATTTCACTTAGGCTTGAAAGGTCAAAACTGGAAATCTGAGTTTATAAACTTTTACTTACTGTTATTATATAAAAATATACTAAAAATATCAGTAGGTATTAACCTTATATGTTTAATATGGTTATAGCACATACTATGCGTTAAAAACGCTTAAAAAGGCGATTCGGAGCCATTTCCGGGTTTTTAAGAGAAAGCTGATATTTTTATAATTCCAGAAGGCTCAAAATATTTTATTTAATAAATAAAATCAGTAGAAAAAGGTTTGGGGTCAAAAGGATTAGTAAAACTCATTTTATGGCTAAAAAGGGCAAAATCGGTATTACCCGAATTAAACTTAAAGACCTATGTTATGCTCAGCCAAAAATTAAATAAAAATCATCAAAAATCCTAAAATATTATATTACATCAGTGGGTAAAAAGTTTGATATTAAAAAGTGGGTTTAAATAGGCTATATGCTAATTACGCCATTTAATTAACATAAAGCTTGCAAATTACGCTAATGAGCATAACTCTTAATCTAGACCTCAAACTGATGTCAAATTTTTGGTGCAAGTTTATAAATCAGTAATTAAGATTTCTACTCTTTCACTTTTTCAAAAATCATGTTTTATAGTCAAAAGGGCATAATAGTCAACATTTAAGCATTAATCGGAAACATGCATGTGAATCGGATAAGTAATGAACCAAATTGTATAATCTCAGAGAGTTATACTTATATGAAACCTGGTCCAAAATAAGCTCTAAATCATTTCTAAAACAAGGTTAATCAGGTCAGATTTGAGAGTCAAAGCATTGGTCAAACTGTTAGACTTTTGATTCAAAGCAAGCAATTACACCAAAGTGATCAGTTTGACATGTTCTTGTAACATTTACCAAGTTATTTAAGTGACAAAACATGATCCATAACCTCTATATTATCAGTTTTGATTAATTTAAGAATCTGCCCAGTTTGACTTTTAGATTACTAACTTTGACTTATCAAATAGACTAGAATTCGTGGAAATCAGAAAGCATGATCCTAATGGATTATAACCAACTTGATTACCATCATAAAACAAGATTCAATTGGACTTTTTGCTGATCAATTCATGATCAAATCAGAAAGTCAAACAGAAGTCAAAATATAGTGTTCTTGGCTAAATTAAACTATGAACAAGAATCAAAACATGATTGGAATACTTACAATCACTGAATGAAAGATCAAGAACACTAGAAAATTCCAAGATGATACTCCAATTTCGGATTTGAGCAGATGAGGAAAGTTTGAAGTTGCAAAATTTATAAAAATGAAGAACATGTTGTGTTCTATAGGATTCTTGGAACGAATTAGATGTTGCTAGGTGTTAAACCATTTATAAAATTTTATGGGCTGCCCCTAGAGTCGATTTTGAGAGTTAGAAACCAGTATTGAACAACATCCAGCAATTAGCAGGCTGTTTTCAGCGGTTTTCCACATTTGAGCGGGTCTCGCGGCCCGCGTAGGGGACCCCTGGGGTCTTCGCGGCCCGCCTGACAGTTCATAACAGCAACCAGCTTTCATATATTGGTAGAAATGGTCCCTGTGGGTCTTTAAGGTCATTTAAGGCACGTTTAAGGCCCGTTAACCTCAATTTAAGGCTCCATCATGAAGTTTAAACATAGGGTACATGAAACATGTTCAAAAACATGTCGGATGTCGGTTCGTTTGGCCGTACGGTCACGTTGTTTGTCTATTTACGACGAACCACGAACGGACGCTAAAAACGAACCAAACGACGCGACGAAAGGAATTTTATCAAGGAGATCACTAAAATAAAATATTTTAGTGCTTACATAAATTTTTGGGTGTCCGAAGATATTCAAAATGTGAGATATGCGCGAAGATGCAAACTTGTGCACTTTTTGACACTTTTAGTCCCTGCATGACATAAAAGTTTATTTTTGCGTACCGAACACCTCTAAGCCCATATCTAAGCAATAAAAAGGATATTTAGGGCATGTTTTACTTATGGACACATTCCGGAAGGTCCGTTACCATACGATTTGACCTCCTTTTACAGTTTGACGTAATTAGTCCCTTAATTGCGCAAAGTGGCGCGAAATGCCGTTTAATGATACCTAAGCCTTACATGGCCCATATTTATCCTTCCCAAGTATATACTTAAATATTACAACGCTTTCGTTTGCTTAGATGGTCACCGAAAGGCGTAGATTCAAAAGTTGATGCTTTAGGCCCCTCAATTGCGCAAACTTGCACATCTCATCATTTAGTAGCATTGAAGCCTCATCTAATCCATATTAGGCATTCTTGAAAGTATTATTAATCATCACGATGCTTCGGATTTGCTAAAAGGTCATTTAGAGGTATAATTAAACATATTGACACTTTTAGCCCCTCTAACTTGCAAAGTTGCGCGTAACTTTACTTATAGGCATAAAAACCTTAGATGGCCATTATTTGGCATTCCCGAGAGTATAATTAAATATTATTAAGCTCCCGGTTTGTTAGAAGGTCACTCAGAGGTAAGAATTAACATGTCGACGCTTTTAACCCTTTATTGCGCAAACTTTCAATAAATTACGCAAACGACTACACTTATTCATCAAGTGGCACATTTGTGAATATAAACATCGTGAGAGGTTATTTGGAAACTTATTTTAGGTATGCTAACACTTCCAGTCCTTTTATTATCAAAGTTTTTCGATTTTTCAAAAAATTAGTCCCTTAATTTCAACATTGGACTTTATTAGGGTTTATTACACGTGTCAATACATCATTGGACGTGATTTTACGAGGTGTTACAGCAGGTCGGATCGGGAATCCAATGTTGACAAAAGAGGATTACGATTAGATTGATGCTGAAGAGATGGAATTAATGGATATAAAATGGTGTTTGGCTAGTGTGTTGAGGAGAGCAGAAAAGTTTAAACAAATCACAGGAAGAGATGATTTCCGAGATGCATGTGTTTCTAATTTGGATTTTGATAAATCTAAAGTTACTTGTTTTCGTTGCAGGGAAAAAGGACACTTCAAGAGGGAGTGCACTAATCGCGAAGTAAGTGGAGCTCAAAATCCGTTCAGCAACAATGATTACTATCGGAAATCGATTTATCATCAAGTTGCTCAACAACAACAAGAACCATAAGTGGCACATGGTAGGAAAGTAATCGAGGAGTCTTCAAAGAGAGCATGTATGGTGAATCAAGAAGATCAGAAATCATCAAAAGGTTTCAGTTGGGACAAATATATTCCAGCTGATGGTAAAGCATGTCTGATAGATCAAGATGATGAAAAGTTACCTGAAGGGTTTAACTGGGAAGGTTTCAGTTGGAATGATTATGATCCTAACAAAACTTCAAATCACAAAGCCTTTGTTGCTCGTATTGAAGAAGATAGTGATGATGATACTGAGTATTATGCAAAAAGAATGGCAGCTCATTTGAAAATGATGGAAAAGAGTGATAGTGAAGATGAAAAAGCTAAAAAGAAAAAGAAAAAGGTCAAAACACCAGTCAGTAGTGATGATGAGGAAGTTCCAGTGATAAAGAGAAAGGTAAAGGAAGTTCCAAATTTCAAAGTTGATGAAGGAGTTGATGCAAGAAAGATTCATGTGAATTGTGAAACATGTGAGATCATGAAAAAGAAAACAGTGAATTGATTAACAACATAAACAGGTTGAAGGAATCTTACGAT
The DNA here is from genome assembly GCA_030545235.1 of Helianthus tuberosus. NCBI lineage: Eukaryota > Viridiplantae > Streptophyta > Magnoliopsida > Asterales > Asteraceae > Helianthus > Helianthus tuberosus. The sequence continues at coordinate 157,169,127 of CM060409.1, forward strand.
GTTCTGAACAAGGACATGAATCAGTACAATGAGTCAAGTAGCGAACAAGCAACAGCAATGAAGACACTTCAGGGAGCTTTCATGACAAAGCAGAAAGTTGTGAACAATTACATTGAGAAGTGTGTTGTTTTGGAACAAAAACTGGAAACTCAAAGAATTGAAACAGAAAGAGTAAATCAATTGTTAAAAAGTTACTCATGTACTTCTTATGTCATTGACAGGATTTATCCAACTGTTGAAGGGATGAAGGCATTTGAGGATGATGAAGTAACTAAAGAACAGAAGGTTTCTGAAGAAAAGACTTCTAAAAAGAAAAATGAAAAGAAGAAGGATACTAAAGAAAAGACATCTGGTAAGAAACAAGGTGTTAGTTACAACAAGTGTCCACCCCCGCTTGAAAATGGATATTCTCCGAGAAATCCAAATTCAAAAAGAGTCGAAAAGGCAACAAACTTACAGTGGGAGTCGGAGTCTTCAGTTAACCTGCCAGAAAATATTGATGTCATTTTTACATCGTCTGACACTGATCAACAATCTCAATTAATGAAGAAAGTGGTGGATCATGTGTTACATAACGATGAAACTGATGAGTCGAAGTCGGAGTCTATGTCAGAGTCAAAGTCTGAGTCCAGCACTCCGAATCAAACCGTCAAACAGGGAAAAAGAATTTACAATAAAGAATTCCTGTTATCAAAATCTAATTTGAATGACGAAACATTCAAAGTTGCATATACATTGAATGATTCCGACAAATTATATTCTGATGAGGAATTTCCAATAAGAGGTGTTAAACCTGACATGATCAAAAAGTTTATCAAATTAACAGAAATTAATATTTCTGAAATAAAAGATGTAAATCTTTCTGAAAAACCTAAACCTTACACGTCAAGAGTTCAACAACGTTTAAACAAGAAAAAGGGTTACAGTTCTGGTTATGGTTTTCAAAAGAAACCAAACCATAACGGTAATTTCAAAAGAAAAGGTCTTGGTTTTATTCCACCGAAAAATCATAAAAATGAGAAAACTTATAAACCAAAAACTGTATTTGTTTCAGGGACAAGTGCATAGGAAGAACAAAAGAGCCCATTCTGGAAACAATCAAACAAGGAGTTCCTTGCAAAGAAGCAAGAGGAAATGAAGATGGAAGTTACTCAGAGAAAGGAGACAAGAACCTGTTTTCAATGTAAAATAGTGGGTCATATTGCCAGAAATTGTCCTAAGGCAATCCAAACAAAACAGGGAGTCTCTGATAAACTCAAAGAAAAGATGGTTGACAATGAACCACCAACTAAACCTTTTATAGTTTTCAAAAATTTGAAATTTGAGGTTGGTGAATGTTCAAAGAGGTTTTACAAGAGAAAAGCAAATATTGACAACAAAAAGTGGGTTGTTAAGAAATCTGATGATGGTTCTAGCAATGATTCTGATTCGTCAAAATCAGAGTTGCTATTTTCAGGTGATGAATCTGATTTCGCAAAGTCAGAGGAGCCATGTGTTGAGATAAAATTGGAAACGTCAGTACCTCCAATGGATGATGTCAACTTTCCACCATTGAGGACTGAAAATTTTAAACAAAAAATTGGTAAGGTTGAGATTTCAAATCAATTCTATTCTGAAAAGAAAGAATTTGATGTTGAAAAAGTTTTTAACTCCAAAGTGCAACATATTTTTGGTAAAATGGTTGACAGGAAAGTTAAAGGAGTGAAGGAGTTTTATGAGAAGAAATTGAATAAACCAGGAAAAGTGTCATCCCAGGTTTGTGACTGGGATGGAACCTATTATGAACAGTAAAAATCTGGACTTGCCGGAACTCCCAGGTTTGTAAGTGAGGAGTAGGAATCGGCATCTTGAGAATTCAACCTACAAGTGGTATTGGTTGGTAAGCCATGTGGTTGAAAAAGAGGTTGCGATTTTATTAGTAGGTTAATCAAGGTCATTAGGTTTAACTTGATTGGACCATTCTTACAAATGGTATTTTGAAAAACAATGTGATGAACCCCTAACCTACAAGCGGTTTGTAAAATCAACAAAACTTATTTTCCGGAAAAATCATTTGATTAAAACAAACTTAAGTGTTTTGAAATCTCATGGGAAAATAGTTTGTTGTAAGGGGGAGTTCTGATTGTTTATGCCAAGTGGATGGCGAATTGAAGCGATTCGATATCAATTGTCACATTACTTGTATAGTTTGTTTTCAAATTTCCTTTAAATGATTTTGTATTTTAGGGGGAGTAAGAAATTTTCAGAAAATCCAAAAACATTTAAAAACGATCCTATAGGTAGCGAGCTCGGCCTACTCACAGGAAATAGCGACAATTTTACTTCAGTCACTGGCGCCTCACTCTGCCCTACTGGCTGGTTATTTGCATATTACCCATTTTCGCTCCATTTGCACCAGGACCTGGCCCAACACAAAATAATATAATATAACACTAAAACTAAATAAACATAAATAAAACCTATACAAAAATTATACGATTTACACGGGATAAATATGTGTATTTTACCCTACATCAATATCCATGTAGATCGGTGTGACTTGGTTTTTCAAGAAGACCCAAGTAGTTATGTGGGGATTTGAGTGGAAGAGCCATGGTAATTTGATAATGATGAAGAACGGATGAAGAAGATGAGTGATTTTGAGAGAAATGGACGGTAACTGCTTTGAGAAAGGAATTTTGAATTCGATTCGACAGTGAAAACCCTGTTTGGGGATTTTGATCAGGGTTTTATAGGGGAAAAGTGAATACTGACGTGGCAACGGTTACAAAAGATCTGACCGCTATGTACTGTCCACGTGCCAACCTCTGATGATAATGGAGGACAGTTGGTAGGAAACCACTGATGGAACAATAACAATGGTTTACAATGGTTATAATGAAAACAGTGGCTAACTCTAAGCTATCAGTGGATAGCCATCAGTGGGTTAAAACACTGATTTTAAACAATAGTGATTAACAAGGAAATGAAGAACCGAGGTTGACTTTTAGCAGTGGACATCATTAATCAGAACAGATGTTTGAACCAAAAACAGTGGTTGTGGCAGACTTTTAAGGATTAATGAAAATTTTTCATTTTTAGCTATTTTTAAGGATGGATTTTTGATTTTCTGAAAACATTTAATGCTTTTATTCATAGAAAAACAGGATTTTGCCTGTTATTCCATGTTTAGCATGCCAATCCTAAAGATCAAGCTTTCAAAGGTGGATGTGTCTAATGCTTTTGTTAGCACATCTGCCAGCTGATCCTTAGTTGGAACATGATGCAGAGAAATCAAACCTTTTTCATAGCAATCCCTCACAAAGTGATGTCTGATATCAATGTGCTTAGTGGTTGAATGTGAAACTGGATTTTTGATGATATTTTCTGCTACCTGACTGTCCAACATGAGTGGTGTCTTTAGGACAGTGATACCAAAATCCAGCAGTTGATTTTGAAGCCAAGGAAGTTGGGCTGTACAGCTTGCAGCAGCTATATACTCTGCCTCAGCAGTGGATGTTGAAACAGCTGCTTGCTTTTTGCTTTGCCAAGATACTAAGCAATCACCTAGAAATTGGCACCCTTCTGAAGTGGACTTCCTTGTTGTGTTACATCCAGCAAAGTCACTATCTGAGAAACCTGAAAGCTTGATATTTCCATTAGCTGGATACTAGATACCAAGTGTGGGAGCACTTTGAGGTATCTGAATATCCTTTTTACAGCAATGAGGTTAGACTTTCTAGGGGCTGATTGGGATCTTGCACAGACACTTGTTGCAAACATGATATCTGGCCTAGATGCAGTTAGGTACAATAAAGACCCAATCATGCTTCTATATAGTGTTTGATCCACCAAATCATCCTTTTCTTCAGACATGACAATTTTTGTGGTTGCTATGGGTGTACTACATGGTTTACAATCATTCATATCAAATTTCTTTAAAAGTTCTTTGGCATATTTGCCTTGATGGATGAATGTATCATTTTGTAGTTGTTTCACTTGGAGACGAAGGAAACACTGTAGTTCACCATTGCACTCATCTCAAACTCAGCTGTCATGAGTTGTCTGAACTCTTCACACATTTTAGTACATGTGCTTCCAAAAATGATGTCATCCACATAAATTTGGACAATCATCAGATCTTTCCCTCTCCATTTTAAAAACAGTGTTTTGTCTATTTTACCTCTTGTGAAACCAATAGAGAGAAGAAAGGTGGAAAGAGTTTCATACCAGCCTCTAGGTGCTTGTTTCAAGCCATACAAAGCTTTATTTTGCTTGTAGACATGATTTGGATAAAATGGATCCTCAAAGCCTGGAGGTTGACAAATATATACCTCTTCTTGAATCTTACCATAGAGGAATGCATATTTGATATCCATTTGAAACACCTTTATGTTGTGGTTGATAGCAAAGGCCAGGAACGGTCTAATAGCTTCCAATCTTGCTACAGGGGCAAAATTTTCATCATAATCAATGCCCTCTTCCTGTCTGTAACATTGAACAACTAGCCTTGCTTTATTCTTGACAACAATGCCCCTTTCATCAGTTTTATTTTTGAAGACCCACTTTGTGCCAATAGGACTCACATCCTCTGGCAGTGGTACAAGCTCCCATACTTGTTGTCTTTTAAACTGTTGGAGCTCATCTTGCATGGCCTCTACCCAGCTGTTGTCTTTCAGTGCCTCTTGGTACATGACTGGCTGATGGAGAGATAGAAAACCAGCAAAAAGACAGATGTTTTGGGATTGGCTTCTTGTGAGCACCCCTTCACTGATGTTGCCAATGATTTGGTCAGGTGGATGAGACTTCAAGAAGATCAGATCTCCTTTGTATGGAACAATGGCATTTAATGGTGAGGGCTGCAAATGTGAATCATCTGAGCTAACCACTGCTGGTGACTTTGATTATCCAGCAGTGGCTTCAAATGGAGGTGGAATATGAGGTAGTGGTGTGGACACATGCTGACTTTTATCCACTATTTGAGGACCTTTATCAGCAATGTTTGATGATGTGGAAGCAAAGGTTGATGGGCTACTTTGGTTAACAACTGTTGAGGTAGCAGTGGTTGAGCTTTGACAGCTGTTTTGAACATCTGCTGCTCTCTCATTTGATGCAGACTTTTGTTGTGGAATGATGACTTCATATCCATAGTCTGATGGGGTACTTTGTGATGGACCTGCACTGTTAGTCTTGACAGAAACATTTTCAAAAGTAAATTTATCAAGATCAAACAATTCTGCAGGGTTTGCAAGGATTTTCATTGAAGAAAGTTCATTGAACTTTACATTCAAAGTCTCTTCCACTGTTTTGGTCCTTGTGTTAAACACTTTGTAGGCCTTAGCAGTGGTTGAGTATCCCAGATGATATCCATTGTCTACTTTGGCTGCAAATTTTGACATTGAGTCTTTTAAATTCAAAATAAAGCATGGGCAGCCAAATACTTTAAAGTATGAGATCAGTGGTTTAATTTTATACAGCAGTTCATAGGCAGTCTTTTGATGCCTGGGGTTGATTAAAACTCTGTTCTTGACATAGCAAGCAGTGTTTACTGCCTCTGCCCAGAAAGTTAATGGCAAACCTGAATCAACAAGCATGGTTCTGGCAGCCTCAATCAATGTCCTCTTCTTTCTTTCAACAACCCCATTTTGTTCAGGTGTCCTTGAAATGCTGTACTGACAGAACTCATCCAACTCCCTATTTCTGAACTCTGTGCCATTGTCACTCCTGAAGACTTTTACTGGCAAGTCAAATTGCTTTTCAACCTGTGGCACAAAGTCTTGCAAAATGCCTGCAGTCTCATCTTTGGAATGTAAGAAATAAGTCCATGTAAACCTAGAAAAGTCATCTACAATCACCAAACAATATCTTTTCTTTTTTAGACTCATGACTTTAACTGGTCCAAACGGATCCATATGCAGCATTTGCAGACGCTTATTTGTTTTGGACTCTTCAATGGACTTAAATAAGCTTTTTTGTTGTTTTCCTTTTAAGCAGGAAACACAATGCTCATGACAGGTGAACAGATTTTGAGGTAAACCTCTTACTAACCCCTGTTTAGACAAAGCAAGGATTGTCTTGAGATTTGTATGCCCCAATCTCCTGTGCCATAATTATGTCTCTTTGTTAGAGGCAGCTGAGAACAGACAGGCATCAGTCCTGGGGCTCCATTTTGACAGATCAACTACATAAACATTGCCACTCCTTTGAGAAACAAGTTGGGTTTTTCCATTTTTTATTGGTCCAACAATCCTACAACAATCTTTAGTGAAGAATGAGCCATAGCCCTTATCACTCATTTGTGAGACACTAAGAAGGTTGAATTTTAGATTGTCTATTAGATTGGCATTTTAAAACTTAACATTACCAAACTAAACTGTACCAGACCCCACACCTTTCCTTTACTATTATTCCCAAAGGATATATCACTCCCTCCATGAGTTTTGAAATCTTTGTGTAGGGCTCTACATCCTGTCATGTACCTGGAGCCTCCACTATCTACATACCAAAGACTATCTAAGCATGCAGAAGCTCCCTGCACATGAAGTAAAAGGTTAGTTCATTAGGGTCTCCAAAGCCAATAAGGCTTTAGATGGGGTCTCATTAGTGTTTGTGTTATGTTCAGGTGGATGGACAGTGGTTAGCTCAGGGGTTTGAACATTTTTGGGAATGTTTTTCTCTAACCACTGTTGGGGGTCTTGCCCTATCATCTGCTGATAACCAAAAGGATGCCTGTTTACTCTTGGTTTAGAAGGTTTTTTGTAAACCTCATAAACATGTGGGATCCTTTGGTATGGTGGTTGACCTTTACCTCTTCGGTATTGGTTAGCAGGGGGTGCATCAGTCACCTGAACATCTCTTTTGACAGAGGTTTGGTTCAGCTGTTTTGTAACAGCTGTTTGAACTGGCACAAACAGTGGTTGATTCTTGGTGAACTTGACAGATGAATTTGATAAACTCATTGGTGTTTTAGACATGTACTCTTCCTTTTTAACCTTAAAAGATTTCAAGTACACACACTGCTGAGTAGAATGGTTGTTTTTACCACAGATGGTGCAGCCCTGTGAAGGCTCAACGGTACTTGTTTTGTTAAGATCATAAGGTTTTAAGTGAAAACAATCTTTGGTCAGGTGATTTTTCTTCTCACAAAAGTCACAAAACAAGTTTTTAATCTTTTCTCTTTTCTTCCTCTTTTCAGACTCCTTTGCAACAGAGTTTTGAACCACTGTTGGGATATCCTTAAGAGGAATGACCTTTGCCTTAGGAGCTTTTACACCATCAGTGGTTGTAAAGTCCATTGGTTTGAAATTTTCAAGAATGTCACACTCATCAGACCATGTGGGTTTGAATTGGTATTTCTCAATTTCCTCAAAAGTTGAGGATCCCACAGATCTTTCCAAAGTGATTTTGTTACCGAGTTTGTCAGTTATCTTAACTTCTTGGCCATTCTTGTTGGTTGGTATTATTTCAATAGAACCAACTTGATTTGCAGTAGTGTTTTCAACTTGGTCATTTTTTCTAAACCTTATGCCAAATTTTACATTACATTCAAACTGTTTTTCAAGCATAATTTCATAACCTTTGCTGGATTCCACCCATTTTTCACAGGTGATTTGGGTGGCTTCCAACTCCTTTTTGCAGGCTTGATATTTTTCTGTCATAGTCTAGAGTTGGTCCTTAGTTATGCTATGCTCATGTTTAAGACTGCAGTTTTCATTATCTTTTTCAGCCAATTTGATTTTTAGTTCTTTTAAAGACTTTTCAAATTGAACTTCATCATTTAAAACTCTATCCCTAAGGTTTTCATTCACCTCTTTAATGTTAGCAAATGCTATGATGCATTTGTGTCACGACCCCCGACCCACCCTGGACGGAATCGGGAGCCGCGAACAGCCCAGTGGTACCGGTGATTATTTTTGAAAAATATTGCAGCGGAAATTTCATCAGGACCGTGAGTTAGGAAAAATATCAGAGTTTAGAAAACACCGGATTTTATTTATTAAATAGATGGGATAAACCCATGTTTTACAATGGTAGCTTTAATAAAGATAAATTTTATTACATAAAATAATATTTCTTAATTTGAGTTAATTAATAAAATAAGCCACTTCTTGAAGCCTTTCAGTGCCGTATCCAACTCTTACTCCAATCTACTGTAATTACCTGAAACGCGTTTTAAAAAGGTTTTGTCAGCAGGAAATACTGGTGAATCATTCTTTTTACTAAAAAGACATGTTTGTTATAATTTACAGTATTAAGGGAGATTACAATGTTTCAGATATCAACCAACTACCCACGGTATTTGTCACTCGACTCGTTTCTGTGACTATGGTCAGATCACCCATTGGCTAACTCGTTGTCCAATGGTGACGGGAAATAAGTAATGTATACAAAACCCCACATACCGGCTGTAATTTGGTGATTACATAAACTTAATCCCTGTAATTATAACTTTGAAAATAAACATGCTTTTGAAATCAAATTTGATAAAAAGAGAATGACTCACATTATAAGCATGCAGATTCATACGACAAAGTTTAGCCTATAGATAAGCCTTGTAACCTAGTGCACACAAACTCGGTATTTAACTAATACAGCATTTACGATAACTCATGAGATTAAACCCTCACAACGAATGACAAAGTACAATCACTTAAACATCCATCGGATTCACAACAAATGACAGAGTATTCCCCGAGTTCGGGTGGTACTCAAACATCCTGTCGGAATCACGACTAATGACAAAGGATAGCGCTTAAACATCATGTCGGATAGTTTCAATTGATCGGACATTAAATCGTAGCAGTGATCGAGCTAATACCCGGTATCGTAGCAGAATTCGAGCTAGTGTGTGTTTGGTAGTAATCGGATCATAACTCGGTATGTATAACGAATTTTCTCGTCATTCAAATGCCAGAATTCAAGTCCCAATGCCTGCTATTTATACTGAGATTTTGACCCCCTCGCGTGACGCGAGGGGTCACCCTGGGGGCGTCGCGTGGCGCGAGGGGCCACCTTATCTCATATGGTTGCCACGTGTGTTTGGAGTTCAGCTGAGTCGACGGATTTTAAAATTTCAATTTCGACAGCAAGATATGTGGATAAGCGTAAAATAGGAAATACCCCCCCCCCCCCCTGAGTTTTAGGGGCCCTGATCCTGATTCTGTTTGTTCTGAAATTTGTAGGGTTTATGTAGAATTACTTAGGGGTCTTAACTAAGGTTTCCTTGTGAACAAAATATAATAATAAATAATAGTTTTGGTGAGAGTTGTTATGGTTTGGGACAAAAAGGGAATGAAACGGTAAGAAAAGAGAATGAACCCACTTAGTAACTTTAGGGTTCAACTAGAAAGTTTCCTGGTATAAATTTTGGGTATAATTTCTGAACTATTTAAAAATATATAATGCACTCGTGGTAAGTATAATACCCCTATTTCAACCTTATCCCGATGTCCGAGACCGAATCCCAACAACTTAGTCGGGCAGAGCCCTGACATGTGTTATGAGGCTCAGATCAATCGGAAAGGGTAGCGGTGATCTGGAGTTAAAACACTTAAAACATGGCATATCCTTATTATTATTATAAATAACAAAATAATCACTATAGAATTTTTTTTTTCTAGATAGGCATAGCAGAAGGAAAGGAAAAGAAAAGAATTTTGAGTAACTTGAAATATATACATGTAGCTCTTATTTATAGTTGAGAAAAGTCGGTTCAATTCTTGTACACGTACTAAGCTAATTAATTTACTTTCAATTGAAAGAGGACACATTTTCGTTTGAAAGAGGACACGTGCCTACAATTAGATTCCACCATTTCTATCTTTTGGATATGCATACTAAATTTTCAATTTGTAAGTTTTCTTTTTATGATTATTTTATTATTTACGTAATATAAATAAATAGATAGAATTTTAATTATTTATATATATATATATTATAATTAATTTAACTGTTTTACTTATTTGGCGCTTATAATTTATAAAATATAACGTTTTATAAAATAATAAATATGTCTTTAGAACGAGAATATTTTTGTCTACATTTGGGTCTAAGTTTCATTAAAAATGGAGTAGGTTCAAAATACAATGTATTTTTATAATTTAATATTTAAACGGTCACTAGGCTCGTCTAGGTACTTCATATTTCTAATAGTCAACTTACCTGTAATCTACCCGTCTAATAATATAAGTTTCTATAGACTTTTATTTTATTAGAAAGGGCACTCATATACAAGCCAATTAATTAGTATAATATTTCAACCAACTATATAAAATAGTGTTTAAAACTATTTGGGTTAAATATTAAAAATAAACTAGTTACTAGTTACTAGTGGTTAATAAATTTAACCAAACTTATAATTCTTATATAAAAATAGGAATGTTACAATTTGTCTGAACACAGATTTTGGAGAACCTGAGATGATACCTTAGTTGCAGCCATCATGGCACAGTCACAAACATGCTCTTTCTCATCAGCCACCTTCTCTTCCTTTTCACCATGTTTTTCTTCTTCTTCTTCAGACCAGGGGTCAGACAGTGGTTCCAACAGGGGTTCTGAACTTTCTCCCAACAGTATTTCATCAGCAACAGCAGTAACCACTGCTTCAGCAATTTCATCCACTGTTTCAGCACTTGTCTGTCCTTCTTCAGTTTCCAGTCCTTCTAGTATTGACTCTAATGCCATGAAACAAAATTCATCATTAGAAGCATCATTAGTAGCATAGAGTGCAAAATTTTCATCACCTAGCTCATCAGGTAAGCTGCTCCAGTCAACAAAGCCTTGGGTGAAAAAGTTTTGCTGATCTGGTTGAACCACTGCTGGTAGTTCAGCTTGTTGTGGTGCAACTGGTTGCTCTTGAACCTGAGGGACAGGAGCTTGGACATACTGAATTTGTGGGACAGTGGTTTGAACATAATGCACAGGAACAGGGTTTGTATAATGAGCAGTGTTTACATGGGCAGCAGGGGTATAATGGGTATACTGCATAGTGTTTTGGTTATTTTATGGTCTTGAACTAGGGTGAGTGATAATTGGTCCATTGGTTTGACTCATACATTCCCTAGCAAAGTGACCTAACCTGCTGCACTTGTAGCATTTGATTTAGACTTATCCAACCCTACTTTTAAATTCCCATGCAACCCTGGGAATTTTCTCCCTGTCCTTTTGTAAAACTTGCTGGTTCTGACACTCAGCAGTGCAAGTTGGTGCAAAATGTCCATTTCCTCTAAATCAACTGGATCAAAATGCTGTAAATCATTGAGTTCAAAGCACAGATTATCAGAGATCTGGCTTTCTCCATTTGTTGTGAAAGCAAAATTGGATGAGTGAGGATCAGAGTTGAACTTACCACCAGCAGTTATGTCAATAAAATGATCATAACTCTGATCCTTACTACTGCCAGACTCTTCCTGACCCAAAAGAGTTGTGTTGCCAAATGAGTAGTCATCTGCAACTTTGCCAGACTCTTGCAACTTCTTTTTCTGGTTTAACTCCCTTTAATAGGTCAGGAGTCTACCATGAAGCTGGGTCAGTGTCAGATCTTTGAACTCAACAGAGCTTCTGGTTACAAAAGCAATTGTATCCCATTTTTCAGGGAGTGACCTAAGGAACCTGCTATTTTGTGTTGATTTAGTAAATTCAACCTTAACAAGTTTTAGTTCACTCATGAGACAACTAAATCTCTCAAACTGTTGTGTTAATGATTCACCCTTAATGTGACAAAATGTTTCATACTGTTGGTTCAAAAATTCCCTGTTGTTTTCAAGCACTTCTTCAGTCCCCCCAAATTGTTCCTTAAGTGCATCCCATAAATCCTTGGCACTGTTACAGTGTAATAGTCCAGCATAAATTTCATTGGGCAAAGCAGATGCAACGATGCTAAATGCCTTGGCATCGAGTTTAAATTTCTGAAAATCCAGATCAGTATAGTTCTCAACTTTCTTAGGTTCGAACTTCTTTGGATCCTCAGCACTCGACACCATTGGAACATGTGGTACAAAGACAACTGACCTCCAATATTCGGTGTTCTGTTGAGCAAGGATGTGACCCATCCTTCTCTCCCAGATGTTGTACTCATTTCATTTCAACATGGGTGGTTTGAAAAGTGAACCGATGTTATTGTTAACATCTTGTGATTGTGACGTCGTCCTGGTTGTTTTACAGGTACTGATTAATCAACTTTGTTCGTGATTAAACCTTACTCTGTTTTTCAACGAAACGAACAATTATAAGTATCAACGATTGTGAGCTGAACTTCTACATCAAAATGATTGTTAGATCAAATTTGACTGTCCTCGCTCTGATACCAATTGTTAGGATCTGAGTTTCTTATGATTGTGTTTTCGTTTGATATTAATGAAAATGAACAAGAACAATTGCAGCGGAATATAAATGGAAACAAACTTTCACACACAATCAAATAGGAGAAATGCTTTCAACACACAAGTTTATCATTGAACCGAATGATTGAATTTATTTCAAACTTCAATTACAATTGCATGCATGTATCACAAACTCCCCCCCAGCCTGAGCTCACAACAGTTTGTTCGTACAGAATGACAAGTGATGAAAGAGCTAATAGAACAGTACAGGGTACTGTTCTATTTATAGGCACGAGCAAACCACTGTGGCATCTTTGTTGACGTCACCAATGATAGTGACATCTAACCTCCTAACAAACTCTAACTACCGACCTATTACAACCGCTGATACCAAACAACTATTCACAATACATTACTAAGAAATAAACTAAACTACTGATTCTTCATTCCACTGCTTAGGCTCCAGCAGTGCTTTAGTCTTCAGCAGTACTTGAGACAAGGCAGTTGTTTGAGCATCAGCACTTAGTCTTCATCAGTCTTTTGGGTCAGCAGCAGTTAGGAAGGACAGTACTTTGAATCCATCAGATGCTAGAGCCACTGTTAAGGGGAAAGATTGAATACAAACATCTGCTTATTCTGGATCCACTGAACTGATCCGGTTTTGGCTTTAATCAACTGTTCCTTTGGTAGGGTTCAATCTCAACAATTCTTGAGTTTAACCACTTACATAACACTTTAACCATTATGATTAGAAGTAAAAACAAGATCAAGAAGCTTACTACTAGTTCTAATGGCTAGGGAAGTGGCACAAGAAGGTTCATGAAGAATATGAAAGAAAATGGGAGGTTAAAGGCTCCACAAAGAGGTCCTTCAACCATTTACACTTCAAGCCTTCTTAGATGATCTCCTCACCTTGTAGTGGCCTTGGAATGGTTGTATGATGATCAAAATTGAGGATGTGTGGTGGTGTGAGTGAGACCGAGAGCAAAGAAGGGAGTAGGGAGGTTGATGGTGTGTTAGAAAATGAATGGTGATCTTGTATAATCTTGTGGTTTTTATAAAGTTGTTTCCAACAAAGTGCTTAACTCATGGTCATAATGTTTCATAATCAAAAGACATATCATATAAAAATATTGCAAAGAAATCCCATGTGGGACCCTTGTCCCTAACCGTCCAAGGGGGGGGGGGTGTATGGTTTCATTTTAAACATTAGTTGGTTCATTCTAGTTAGATTCCAATTATTATAGTTAGGTATTTAGTGTTTATAAGATGTAATATGATGTTCGGTGACCATAACTAGCTTCGTAACATTAAAACAATGTTTCTAGTGAAAATTTGGTATTTCGGTAGTGTCCGGTTGTTCGTTCCGTTACGGTTCTTTAAAGTGCTAAATTGCGCAGTTTCACTAAGTATGAAGCACCTTTCGTGGCAGTTTCAATTCCCGACACTTTGTAAGTTATTCTAGACACTAAATCATAAATTTTGCATGATATTTTGGTGTTAAAAGCTGAATTATAGCTGAATTATTGCTGAAATATGCAGAATTCAGCATTTTTGGAAAGTTTTTGGTGTCTTTTGGTGCATAGTTTAGCTTCCGGGAAGTTTATATGCTAACCCTCATATCCATACTTGGGTTTTAATGTATTTTAGACGTTGGACCTACTCCTAGGCCCTAATTCTATTGTCTGACTGCTTTCTGCGGAAATGCTGACACAGAGTGTCTTACCGGTGAGTTTAGTAGTCTTTCTGACGCAACGCTTAAAGTAATGCGCAAAGCAATATTTGAAGTACAAAAAATGCATGAATTCATATGTATAGCATGTAATCAGACAATGTTGATGCTTAAGCACATAATTGCAGATATTAAATAATAATTAAAACTTTACGGAAATTACCGGTTTTGTGCCAGTTGTCACAGTCTCCCCCCGTTAATAGAATTTCGTCCCGAAATTCAGGCTGTGTTATCTCCCGCAGGAGCTTTCTCGAACAGGTGGGAGTACTTGGCTTTAAATTGGTCTTCACATTCCCACATGTACTCGGGTCCGTGCTTAGAGTTCCAACGTACTTTGACAAGTTTAATGCAACTCCTCCTTGCCTTCTGGATTTTCCAATCCATCACCTCAACGTGCTGTTCTATAAATCGGAGTTTGTCGTCGATATACACCTCATCCACAGGGATGATAACTGTTTCTTTGGTTGGACTCTTTTTAAGGTTTGACACATGGAACGTATCATGTACTCCGTTAAGTTCTTCCAGTAACTCCAATTTGTACGCCACGGTACCAATTCTTTCCAAGATCTTGAATGGTCCGATGTATCATGGATTCAACTTTCCACGTTTTCCGAACCTTGCTACACCCTTCCAAGGTGAGACCTTCAGCAAAACTTTGTCTCCCACCTCGAATTCTAAGGGTTTCCATCTACGATCAGCGTAGCTCTTTTGTCGATCATGAGCTGCCTTAATGTGTTCTCGGATCTGCATAATCTTGTCGGTTGTCTCTTTCAGGACCAATCAACTGTTTGTCTCCAGCGTCTGCCCAACAACGGTGAGCGGCACTTGCGGCCATAAAGAGCTTCGAATGCTGCAGCTTTTATGGTCGTATGGTAGTTGTTATTATAGGAAAACTCAACTAAACGTAGGTGAGTATCCCAACTGCCGCCTCGGTCCATAACACATGCGCGAAGTATATCTTCCAGTGTTTGTATGGTCCGTTCGCTCTGACCATCTGTTGCGGATGGAAAGTCGTGCTTAGATCTAGTTGAGAACCAAAGGCCCCCTGGAAGGATTACCAGATCCTTGATACGAAACGCCCATCTCTGTCTGAAATAATCGAAATAGGCACTCCATGACGTGCCACTATTTCTTTAAGATACAGCTCAGCAAGCTTTCCAGTGCTATCCTTCTCTCATATTAGTAGGAAATGTGCAGATTTCGTTAATCGATCCACTATCACCCATATCATGTCATGCCCTCTACGGGTCCTAGGTAATTTTGTTATGAAGTCCATCGAAATTTGCTCCCACTTCCACATGGGTATCTAGGGTTGTTGCAAAAGACCGGACGGTTTCTGATATTTGGCCTTAACCTTAGCACAGGTTAGGCATTTTCCAACGTAGACAACAACGTCACTTTTAAGCTTTGGCCACCAATAGTATTCTTTCAAGTCTTGATACATTTTTGTCCGATTCTAGGGGGATCGAGTGTGACACTTGTACCTCCATGGCCATCAAACAAGTACCAAACCAATGAAATATTGTATTTCATACTTGGGATTTATATAAATATGTGTATCATTTTCACATATCAATTCTTGTTTGATTTCGGGCTCTAAATCGCTTTCTGGAAGGTTATACGCGCACTGATACGTAAACATAACCAGTTTAATGCAGCAAACACTCCGGATTGGTGATATAGACTTAACATACCTTAAATAACCTTTACATAACTTAGAAATAAGTTTTGGAAGGTTTGGTGTGCCGGAATCAAGTTTATTCGCTTACAGGGACTAAATTCGACAAACTACGAAAGTATGCCGATTTGTACTGTAACGGACAATCTGTAACATGACCATAAGTTAAACATACCCTAAATATCATTCACATAGCTTAGAAATAGGCTTTGAGGGGTTCGGTGTGCTAAAATAAACTCTTTGGTCATTCAGGGACTAAAAGCATCAAAAAGTGCATAAGTTTGCATTTTCGTGCATAACTTACGTTCTGAATACATCCGGACATCCAAAAAATTATGTAATCATTAAAATATTATGTTTTAGTGATTGGCTTGATAAAAATCCATTCGTCACGTAATTTGGATTGTTTTTGCGTCCGTTACGACTTCTGTCGTAATTAACCGAATAACGCAACCGTACTGCCAAACGAACCGACATCCGACATATTTTTGAGCATGTTTCATGTCCCTTATACTTAGGCATCATTGTAGTGCCTTGAAAATGGTTTAACGGGCCTTAAACGTGTCGAAAAAGGCCTTAAACACATGCAGGGACTGAAACTGCAATTATTAAAACTTGTTGCTGAACTTTGGACCTCAGGCGGCCCGCGTAAGCCCCTCTTGATCCTTACATGGCCCACCTAAAACTGCTAGACCTGCAAAACTGATTTTTCCAGCTGTTTACAGCTGTTCCACCTGATGTTCCCACTTGCAAATGGTTTTCTAACAATCTATGGGCCATTTTTAGGTGCCCATGGTTTTGCAAAACCATGGGTGCATGTGTACGGTCCAGATTTAAGCTCGGGAATCGAGGAACGATCCTAACGGTCCTAGATAATCTATAAATAGCCCACCCCACTTCACTTGAACTCACACCTTTGATTCATTCAGCTCTAAGTTGGGGATTTTATGCTCCATACCTGAGTTGTTTGGATAAAAACTTCCATTCTTGGACCTTTTGTAAGTCCTCTATCGTTCTTTTATGCGTTTTTAGCACGAAAGTCAAACAGTGTTTGACTTTCAGCTTTAACCAGTTTATGGTCAACACGAAGTTCATTTGAACTTCGCAACGTGAGCGTAATCACGATGGTTATAGTCCCTAGTGACTATACCTACTGATTACCACGTTGTTTAGGTGTAGTGACGAGTCGTAGTTTCGGCCAAAATGCGTATTCTTGCGTATTTTGTAACCAAACTACTTATAGGTATCAAAACCGTTTGTTTTGATACCAAACCTATTTTCTAACGTTGATAAACTTGTTTTAACATGTTTAGCTCGTCACTTTAGGTTTAGTGCTTATGTAGGGTCGTAAGGTAAGCGGTCCAAACAACCGCTTACACTTTCGAACCCGACCCGTTTGGTCGATCATTAGGATCCGACCAAACACATTAGGTGACCATAGTTGCATAGGGAATAACCTTCCGAGGTTATACCTTATGGTCACTTCGTTTAAGTAGTTGTATGATAGGTAGTTTATATGCCTTAGGTAAATGACCAAAATGCCTTTTTTGCGCATAAATTTATTTTAAGCATATGTAACATAATTTTTGATATCTAAACTAATAATACAACAATATTAGACATGTTAAGGCATATATTACTTGTCATAGGACTAGTTAGGCGGTCCGAACGCGTTTTACGCGAACGACGCGTTAAAGTAGTGTAAGCTACCTAAACGAGTAATAATGGGTCGTAAGCACTTAGGTTAGGTTTCATTTTAGTATGTAGGGTTTATTAAACCATATCATATGAGTTCCAATACTCATTTGGTTTTTGAAACCTCATACTATCCAATCTTCCGAGTTAGGTCCGGTTATTAATGTAGTTACCTATATTAGGTGTCGTTTGATTTCCGTGATCCCTCTAGCTTTGCTTGGCTGTTGTTCAAGACTACTAAGCACCCTCAAGTGAGTACATAGTCCCCTCTTTTACTGTTTTTCAAACATTTTGGGGTGAAACACATGTGCCTACTCGTTACTTTCGTGGTTTTCATGTTTTCATATCATATATTTGCTATGTTCATTAGTACACTATTAGTACATGATTTCATTATGTTTTGCTATGTATGTTTACTTAACATGGTAGCACGTTGTTTTACATTCATTTCTTTTGCTATGTATGTTTACTTAACATGCTAGCACATTGTTTTACATTCATTTCTTTTGCTGTGTATGTTTACTTAACATGCTAGCACATTGTTTTACATTAGATTTCTGCTATGTATGTTTACTTAACATGCTAGCACATTGTTTTACATTCATTTTTTTTGCTATGTATGTTTACTGAGCATGCTAGCATATTGATTTATATGACTTTTCTACTTTGTATGTTAACTTAGCATACTAGGTACATTGTTTTCATAAAACTTGCTTACATTTGGTATGACATTTGGTTTGTTCAACGGGACTAAAATACATTCATTAACATTAGCTACGCCACTCGCTAGTAAGTAATGGTACCATAGGACTTGACAAATCTCGTTCCTGATATCCTAGGTTTGTTTGGATATAAGGAATGACTGAATCCGAAAACATTTTTGATAACCTTTACTCTAAGGCTATCCTACTGTCTCAAGGCTTGAATGTATGCGTTTAACAATACCGCATAGATGTTTGTATCAGTAAAGCATGCATTATTTCACAAAGCATAACTTTTGATTTACTCAAATACTTTGTTTTGTGCACTTTTTACTTGTGGTTTAAGTAGTTACTTTTTACTTACCATACATGACTTTTGTTTACACATTACATGACTTACATTTTGACATTAAACATTTAACATGATTTATACAATAACATTTGACAATTGGTTATACGTGAACATTTTACATTGGTGGTTTGTTTAAGTGATTTAAGTAACGAGGCGTGTGTAATATGATACAAGCATGGTGGATACGCCGCTGGTACTTCCTATATATAAGTGCTTTTATGGTATTACATATCGTAGCGTTATTTAAACCATTTTAGTTTAGACATATTACATTTACAACATATTTTCACATAAACATTATTTTACAAATAACATATTTTATACAAGCTCATTTTTATTTGATTATTCATTTCATTTTGCATTACTCTTTTATATCATCTATTTTCTTATCGATTTTTATATGATTTATAAAACAAAAACATTTTACAAGGTTCATGACTACTTTTGTCAAACAACTTTTTTTCTAAACTTATAAGTCATGAATCCTAAATCAATAAAACCTATGTATCTCACAGGCATTTTTATGATGACGTACCTATTTTCACATGTGTTTCAGGAAATGATGCATAGGATTGATCAAGATACACTTAGGCGGACTTGGGCCTTAGTGACATTAAAAGACGCCAGACTAGTTAATTATGTTATGTTTCTTGGTTTGTTAAGACATTGTAACTACTTTTAATCAATAAAACAAAATTTCAATTTCCATGTGTTATGAAACAATGATTTTGTTACAACACTCCCCGACGTTTCCGCCACGGTTTGTTGTTTTACGTGGTCGGGGTTTGACATCGAGTATCTCGACTTGTTAGCTTCGTCAAAGATGACTTCTCGAATACCGCCATAGAGCGGAACCCAAATGCGTCCCATAAAGTATAAGGTTCCCTCTTCGTTTGGCACCAACTTCTTCTCCATACCTCGGAGATATTCAGCTCTAAGATTCTCCTTCTTAAGGGCTTCTTGTTGTGCGTCATGTATGCATGCAGTATGATTCGTTCGAATAGTCATTTCCAATGCTCGAACCCTTAGGGTCTTAACCCGTTCCTTTCTACTTAAAGCGTCTGCTACTACGTTTGCCTTTCCAGGATGGTACTTAATTTCACAGTCATAATCGTTTAGCAACTCAACCCACCATCGCTGACGCATATTTAATTCCTTCTGATCAAATATGTGATGTAGGCTTTTGTGATCTGTGAAGATTATACATCGAGTACCATATAAATAGTGTCGCCAGATCTTCACGGCAAACACCACCGCGCCTAGCTCCAGGTCGTGGGTGGTATAGTTCCTTTCATGAACTTTCAACTGTCTTGAAGCATACGCGATGACTTTTTGGCGTTGCATGAGCACGCAACCCAATCCTTGATGTGAAGCATCGCAGTATACCATGAAGTCCTCAGTTACTTCGGGTAAGGATAGTATCAGTGCATCACATAGCTTGATTTTAAGTTGGAAAGCTTCTTCCTGCTTATCTCCCCATTCATACTTCTTGTCCTTCTGCGTAAGGGAAGTGAGCGGTTGAGCTATCTTGGAAAAATTCTTGATAAATATGCGGTAGTAGCCTGCTAATCCCAAAAATTGTCGAACTTCAGTTGGTGTCTTGGGGGCTTCCCAATTATTTATTGCTTCAATCTTCGCTGGATCTATATGAATTCCACGCTCGTTTACCACATGACCAAGGAACTGTACATCGCGAATCCAGAATTCGCATTTTGCAAACTTTGCATAAAGTATCTCTTTCTTCAGTAGTTCCAGAATGGTCCTAAGGTGTTGCTCGTGCTCTTCATTCGTCCGTGAATAAATCAGAATATCATTGATAAATACAATCACGAATTTATCGAGATATGGTTTGCAAACATGAATTATTAGATCTATAAACACTACTGGCGCGTTCGTCAGTCCGAATGGCATCACAAGGAACTCGTAATGCCCATAACGAGTCCTGAACGCAGTCTTCGGTATGCTCTCTTCTTGGATCCTTAACTGATGATATCCAGACCAAAGGTCGATCTTGGAGTAGTAACTCGATCCTTGCAAAACGTGGAGGAAACATCGGGGAGTGTTGTAACAGAATCATTGTTTCATAACACATGGAACTTGAAATATTGTTTTATTGATTAAAAGAGTTACAATGTCTTGAAAATCAAAGAAACATAACAAAATAACTAGTCTTGCATCTTTTATTGTCACTAAGGCCCATGTCCGCCTAAGTGAATCTTGATCAATCCTATGCTTCATTTCCTGAAACACATGTGAAAATAGGTACGTCAGCATAAAAATGCCGGCGAGTACATAGGTTTTGTGAAAATAAGATTCATGACATCTGTTTAAGAAAATGTTTAGTCATGAACCTTGTAATTTGCTTTGTCTTTGTAAATCATTTGAAAAACAATAAGTTCAGATGATACGTATAAATAAGAGAATAATGCATGGTTAAATGAATAACCATGTAAAAATGAGTTTCTATAAGTTAAGTTGTTTGTAAAACAATGTATTGTGAAAAGTATGTTATTTGTATAAAATGTTATATGTCTAAATTGAAATGATTTCAAATAACGCAACGATATGTAATACCATACAATCACTTATATATAGGAAGTACCAGCGGCGTATCCACCATGCTTGTATCATATTACACACGCCTCGTTACTTAAATCACTTACTCAAACCAAACCACCAATATAAGATGTCTATGTTTAAACCAATTGTCAAAAGTCCTTGTATAAACCATGTCAAATGTTGATAGTCCAAAAGTAGTCAAGTAATGTGTAACAAATGTTTATGTATGGCTAGTGAAATGCATCAACTAAACCATAGATGAAATGCACAAAACAAAGTATTGAAGTAAAACTTGGTTTAAATCAAAGTTATGTTTTGTAAAATATATGCATGCTATACTGAATATGAACATTTATGCGGTATTGTAAAAATTCATACATCCAAGCCTTGCGACAGTCGGATAACTATGCAAAAATGAGTTATCAAAAGAATATGTATTCGGATTCGGTCATTCCTTACGTCCAAACAAACCCGAGATTTCAGGAATGGGATTTGTCAAGTCCTATGGTACCACTACCTACCACCGAGCTGCGTGATCGGTGTTAATGAATGTATAGTATAGTTTAAACAAACCAAATGTCATACCAAAATGTAAGCATGTTTTATGAAGATAATGTACCTAGTATGCTAGAGTAAACATACAAGGTAGAGCTGTAAAACAATGTGTCCATATGTTACTGGAACATATGCAACAGAGATGCAATGTAAAATAATGTACTAAGCATGTACTAAATGGACATACATAGCATGTGATGTGATGTGATGTAAAACAATGTACTAAGTATGCACACAATGGACATACATAGCATAAAATGTAATGAAATCATGTACTAATAGTGTACTAATGAACATAGCATGTATATAATGTGAAAACATGGAAAGCATGAAAGTAACAAGTAGGCACACGTGTTCCACCCCAAAACGTTTGGAAAACAGTAAAAGAGGGGTCTATGTACTCACTTGAGATTGCTCAGAAGTCCTAAGATAACCACCAAGCAATGCTAGAGATCTCGGAATATCAAACGGCACCTAATATAGGTAACTACATTAATAAACCGGACCTAAATCGGAAGATCGGATAGAATGAGGGCTCGTAAACCAAATGAGTATGGGAACTCATGTAGTATGGTTTAACAAAGCCTACATACTAAATGAAACCTAACCTAAGTGCTTACGACCCATTACGACCCGTTTAGGTAGCTTATGCTACTTTAATGCGTCGTTCGCGTAAAACGCGTTCGGACCGCCTAACTAGCCCTATGACAAGTGTTATATGCCTAAACATGTTACATAATCAGTTATGTGACAAAATTTTAGGTTACATATGCTTAATTACCAATTATACATGAAAAGGGTATTCTGGTAATTTACCTAAGGCATATAAACTACCTATCATACAACTACTTAAACGATGTGACCATAGGGTATAACCTCGGAAGGTTATTCCCTATACACTATGGTCACCTAATGTATTTGGTCGGATCCTAATGATCGACCACACTGGGTCGGGTTTGAAGGTATAAGCGATTTATTAGATCGCTTAC
The DNA here is from genome assembly GCA_030545235.1 of Helianthus tuberosus. NCBI lineage: Eukaryota > Viridiplantae > Streptophyta > Magnoliopsida > Asterales > Asteraceae > Helianthus > Helianthus tuberosus. The sequence continues at coordinate 157,191,687 of CM060409.1, forward strand.
CCTACGACCCTAGACAACGTGGTAATCAGTGGGCATAGTCCCAAGGGACTATAACCAACGTGATTACACTCACGTTGCGAAGTTCAAACGAACTTCACATTGACCATAAACTGGTCAATGCAGAAAGTCAAACAAAGTTTGACTTTCAGACTCGAAAAGCAATAAAAGAACGAAAGAATACTTACGAAGGGTCCCCGAATGCTAATCTAGATCACAATAACTCAGGTATGAAACAATGGTTCCAACTTAGAGTCATTTAGATCAGATTCTAGTGGTTTTGGAGTAATGGGGGGGTGGGGTATTTATAGTTTTCGGGTAACCGTTAAGATCGTTTGTCGAATATCGTGCCTTAATCGTATCCGTACAAGTGTCGAAAAGTTATGATGCCTAAAATTGATCCTTATCAGCTGAATAGGCAAGTGGTGAGCTTGTGGTTGTGGTTAAAACAGCTGGAATACGCTGACTGTTCGATCTTATCTGATCAGAGAGTCTGGCGCGGGCCGCCTAGCTCTTCAGATCAGAAAACAAGTTTCAACAATGACAGTTTTGGTCCCTGCACGTGTTTAAGGCCATTCCCGACACTTCCAAGGCCCGTAAAGCCAACTTTAAGGCCCTAAAATGATGCCTAAACATTGTGGACATGAAACATGCTCAAAAATATGTCGGATGTTGGTTCGTTTAGCCGTACGAACGCGATGTTCGCTTAATTACAACGGAATGCGCACAAGCGCGAAAAACGATCCAAATGACGCGACAAATGGATTTTTCTTATGCCAAACACTAAAATAAAATGTTTTAGTGCTTACATAAATTTTTGGATGTCCGGATGTATTCAGAACGTAAGTTATGCGCGGAAATGCAAACTTGTGCACTTTTTGACACTTTTAGTCCCTGAATGACCCAAAAGTTTATTTTAGCACACCGAACCCCTCAAAGCCTATTTCTAAGCTATGTAAAGGATATTTAAGGTGTGTTTAACTTATGGTCATGTTCTGGAATGTCTGTTACAGTTCAAATTGGCATACTTTCGGAGTTTGTCAAGTTTAGTCCCTGTAAGCGAATTAGCTTGTTTTTGCCATACCAACGCCTTCAAAACTTATTTCTAAGTTATGTAAAGGTTATTTAAGGTATGTTAAGCCTATGTCACTATTCCGGAGTGTTTGTTGCATTAAAATGGTTATATTTACGCATCGGTGCGCGTATAACCGTCCAGAAAGCGATTTAGAGTTTGAAATTGAACAATAAATGATATGTGCAAATGATACACATATTTTTACAAATCCCAAGTATGAAAGATAATATTTCATTGGTTCGGTATTTGTTTGATAGCCGTGAAGGCACAGGTGTTACAGTCTCCCCTACTTTAGGAAATTTCGTCCCGAAATTTATTTAGAGGAAACTCGTGAGAGCTTGAAAACATGAAGTTGAAAAGATCAAACAACATTGGTTAGGGTTCTGAACTTCTAGTAACTTTAATAACATCATGCTTGCAATGTAAGAGGGATACTTATATACAAGTATATGAAGCGTCATTGGTGCGTCCACCGTACCTCCATTACATCGTTCTTATTTTGTTATTGTTGTCGCTATCGGTTCTTACACATAATAAATCTTACTGGGTTTCTGTGCACTAAATTTCATAATTATGTATGCGTCCATAATTAGACAATTCCTTGCACAGTTCACACAGTCTATTTTATAATGTGTAGTGTAAAACCAAATGAACAAACCTGTGATGAGTGTGACTAGACCGCCATAGAGTCCTTTTAATTAAGTCAATAAATGATCTAAATAGACTATCAAGGAGTCTGTTCAGCTACATCACTAGATGTCGTCCTTTAACCAGATTGTGAATCAATCTTTTTTACTAGACCTCTAAAAGGGTCTCTTATGAAACATGGAGTGGTACTATATAATCCAAGGGTCTTAGCTATTATATAGAAGCCCATTAAGGATTTAAGGCAGTACCTTTTGACTATCCTGCTACGAATCCCTCATATGGAGATATGAAAGATCCTGCGAGGATTTGGATAACAAATATCTAGAGTATAAAAACACAAAATGCATAAAAGAAAACATAAGATGAATAAACACATAGTCACATAATATTAAAGATCCTGCGAGGATTTGGATAACAAATATCTAGAGTATAAAAACACAAAATGCATAAAAGAAAACATAAGATGAATAAACACATAGTCACATAACCACAAAATTGTTTGTTAATTTGTCTTGTTAATTGCGTACATGCATTTAAAGCACACTAGGAATCCATTCCATGGATTTCATTTGGTACTTTAAACGTTATCAATAATCTAACTATAAAGATAGAAAGATTCAAAAAGAAAATTCGATTTCGATTATTAGGAACCGAAATGTTCAAATTTAGGTACATAAGGAATCCAATTAAGGACTCTGATTTGTATGACAATTATCCACAAGGATCTAATTGTGAAGATAAAAAGATCCCATATGGATTTTAGAGGTTGAAGATGTTTTGAAACCTTGCACTAGACGTGCTTAAGTCAAAACATGAAGTTGAAATGCTTATGAAGTTGAGATGCTCGATATGCCAAGGCGACATATGAAGCGAAATTTGAAGGTTAAGTCAATGCTTGAGAAAAATATTTTTTTTTTGCAATACTATGCATGGGGTTCTAAAAATGTTTTCAATGTTTTTGAAACCTTATATATAATACCTTTGAAATCATAAAGTAGTTGTATTAGGTAGGTATATTCATAAAAATGTTTTAAAATCATGCGAAATGAATTTTGAAATTATGTATAAGGTTTTTGGAAAACATGAATGATGCTTTTGAAATCATGCACTTGATAAGAAAATATATTGTACTAATATTATTTTCAGGCTATATGAGACATTTTGAAATCACGAAGGTTGTTTTTGAAAATACAGACAAAGCTTTGTGCATTTGTTATGTTTAAGTAAATACACTATATTAAAAATGTTTTCGAACTATGTATAGGATGTTTTGAAATCATATAGGTTGTTTTGAAAACTTATGTTATGCATGTTGAAGAAATCAGAACGTAATGGGTATGAGATTTGAAAATACTCTTAGTTATCTATCCAAGAATTCAAAGGCACAGATGTGTGAAAAGCACGATTACTCATAATTTCGATTTATTTCTTGTACTTCGTTTCCTAGAATGAAACGAGTACTTAGAATTTTCCAAAGGAATCATGAACAAACGCAAGAATGGGAAATTCGCAAAAGTAGTTTGTAAGGAATATAGTTCCTTAATGTAGGTATCATAGGAAAAGTCATACACATATGTAACTACAATTGTACATCAGAATTTGTGAACAATAATTTATTTATAAACAAAACAGATTGTTTCACATTACAAGAAAATAAAAGAACAAAAGCATAAGACAGCAACATCCTTTGTTCAGTCAAATGCTCATCCGAGGGTCAGATTTGCATTAGCAAGCTTTGGGCAATCCCTCCGGAAATGGCCCATCTCACCATAGTTGTAGCAAGACCCTAGTAAGAAACGAGCTTGAGCAGAGTTGGCTTGTGGTTGTTCTAGATCACCTTGGTTCGGGTTACATCGACAAGCACTTACAAGGTGACCAACTCGCCCACATGATACACACAGACGACACGGTAAGTGAGCTTGGTGATGCCCATTACATTTGTCGCATATTGGTGCCGTTCCCTTGTATTGCTTCTTAGCAGGTGGTGTTGCCACCCGGATGGGTCCTGTTTGATTTGGTACTGCTGTAGTTGGGCAAACCCTTGCTGTGACAACTCGAAATTTAGAACCTTGCGTGTATGCTTAAACGTGTGGCTAGTTAACTTATGTGATTAATGACAATGAACCTTTATGTGACTATGTGTTATTTGTGTGTGCTTGTATGAATGCGATATGTGTATATGTACCGAAACAACAAGGACCCGACCCGAGACCATGTGGTCTCGAGTAAACATCACGCCACACATGGGCCGGTTGGGCCACACACCCACGCTTGACCTACCCGAGAGCCCACTAGGGTGCATTGCTAGGGGCGAATATATAAACTTGTTTATGATACATGTTGCCATTTTGATAACACTCATACTCTCCAACACACACACTCTCCTCTCTCTCACACTAAAACCCTAAACACTAAACATCACACTCTTCTCCTTTCTTTTCGGATCAAACCAACCGACCACAAGAAGGATTCTCGGGTTTTGCTTGTTCACACCAAACAAAGCTTCATCTTTCACCACCTCACAACCGGTTAGTGTTTATGATGTTTGTTAGTGATTTTATGATGTATGTGGTGTTTCGGTTTGAAGATAATGTGTGATATTCGGTTGATAATGATGTGTGATGAAAAATTATGTGATAATATGTCTACTTGTTAAGTGTTATACATGAGAAATACACCCCTTTTGAGTAATCGGTTCATAAATGTTTCATGTAGTATGTTTATATTCGGTTAAAGATGATAGGTTAATGTATTGGTTATGTTGGAGTGAGTAATGTGTGCTTGACTATGATTGAATGTTGAATGGTAAAATCTAGTCTAGGTGTTATGGTGCTTGACCGAAAATACAAGAGCTATGAACACATGTCGAATATGAATATTTGAATATGTGTTGAATATGGTTGGAATGTGATATGAACATGACTTTAATATGTGAAGAACATGATGAATGTGTTTTGAATATTTGATGAACATGAAGAACTTGTTGAACATCATAAGAGCATGGTTGAATATTTGAATTCTGATTTGTTTGATCCATTTTTAGTAAATTGCTAGACAAGAAACATGTTTAAGGAATTTGGTTGGATAGTACAAACTGTTACATGAATTCAGAATAGTACACTGTTCCGAATCAGTAGTTGTCCAACCGAAACCATTGGTTGCGACTCGAAACCATGCATGATGAGTCGAAACCGCCCAGTTGCGACACCGGTTGCGAGTCGCAAACACCTGGTTGCGACTCGAGACCACACCTGATCAGCACATAAACCTTGTGACTCGAAACCACTGTTGCGAGTCTGGTTGCGACTCGTAACCAAAACAGCATGGGCCGAAACCATGGTTGCGACTCCGATTGCGAGTCGCAAACGCCTAGTTGCGACTCGGGATCATATTCGGGTACACACTGTTGGACTTGTTTAATTATGGGCTTATTTGATTGGGCCGGACTCTTGGGCCTAGTGTACAGACCTGATATATTACTGTTGAATGTGAATGTCGATGAACTGCATGCAACGTGCTAGCATACGTGTAGAATATACGTGCACTACTTAAATACGAACCTGATTGTATGATACAACTATGATAGGACGTGAGTAGCCTCAACGTTGCTTGTTTGACTTTTCTGTGTTTTCTACCGAGCAAACCAAGGTGAGTTCACACCCTCTACAAAGCATGGGATTCCCAGGGGTTGGGAATGGGGTTAAGGAACATGGGTTCCTCGTCCTCCTTGGGTAGGACAGTATTGGTTCAGGAATGTAATTCCTCGTCCTCATGGACAGATAACTCGTACTAGACCAAAACTCTATCACGAAGTCCCTCATCTTTGTATCGACTTAATCGCCGAGGCCAATGGCGAGCGGGTCATTAGTTAGATAGCGCTATTTAGGTTTGACAAACCTCACACCGTGCCGCAGAGGACGGGCGTGAACTAATGGACTACTGGCACGTCAATGATGATAGACATTGACAGTTCAGGGCACATAAACATGACTACAGTCAGCAGCCGATATGGTAACGAGTCTAGTATATACATGGGGTAGCCCCCACGGCCGAAATGCCAGATAACTAACTCGGGGTAGCCCCCACGGCAGGATTGCCAGAGTAACCGGGAATAAACAAGTCACGTTTTTTAACTATGGGGTAACCCCCACGGCAGGATGCCAGCTAAAGGAAACTGTTTTCGAAACAACTTAAAACGAACACCCAACCGTGAACTCACTCAACTAGTTGTTGACTCGTTACTACATGCTTTGCAGGTCCTTAGGTTCTTAAGCTGGAGCATGCTTGGAGGAGGATCGTTGTGGGACATGGACGACTGTGTGCCATGTTAAACTATGAAACAATTAAACTTATGTTTTGATTTAAGACTTATGCTTCCGCTTGCAACTTAACTATGTTTTGTGTGAACACCAATTGTATTGGTTGGATCTTTATAACTACTTATATGCTTGTTCAATATGATTGGTGGCTGGATCCTGGTCAGTCACGCCTCCAAGCGGTAGTACTCCGCAGGTGGATTTTGGGGGTGTGACAGATTGGTATCAGAGCCATTGGTTATAGAGAACTTGGTTTTAATAAAGGGAAAAACGTTTTTGTTAAAACCAGACTATAACCTGTACAGTGCTCAACGGTCCACAACGATGCTTCACTCCACATGCAAGGCTCGACATTCTAGGTGATATGATCTGTGTATATATTACCTACTTGTTAGATACATAGTACATTGTTCATGGTATGCTTGGTTAGTATAACTACTGTTGCTTGAACACGTGCGTGCTTACTCTATTTTATCGTCGTACTTTCGCAAACCCCTCTCACTCACGTTCTTCTTGATATGAAGATCATGTCTGGACGCGTTAACCTGACACAAGCCCAGTTGACGGCTCTGATTAACGAACGAGTTGCCGCAGCACTTGCAGCTGCACACGCAGGAGGTATATCCTGCAGTCCGAACTCACTCTAGGATCTTTAGGATCCCACTCTCGTGAACCAACCTTTGTGTTAAACTCTGTCTTTTCTTTCGCCCACGATAGGTCAACACGTTCAGCCACCCGTGTGCACTTTCAAAACCTTTATGGACTGTCGACCTAGTACCTTTAATGGCACCGAGGGAGCGATAGGTCTCCTACACTGGATTCGCAGGATCGAATCGGCATTCGAAGAAAGTGAAAGCCCTACCAGTAAGCGAGTAGAGTACGCTGCTGGTACCTTGCAAGGGAAAGCGTATTCTTGGTGGAACACACAAGTTCAGATGCTCGGGTTAGCAGATGCGAATGCCACCCCCTGGAGCGACTTCAAGGATTTGATCAAGGAAGAATTTTGTCATCCGGACGACATCCTCAAACTTGAAATAGAGTACTTTGGCTTGAAAATGGAAGGATCAGAGATCGAAGCGTACACGAAAAGGTCCAACGATTTGGCTGCCTTATGTCCTAACTTGTCACAACCCATTTCTAGACGAATCGAGCTATACCTCAGAGGCTTAGCCCCAGAAATCCGAGGGCCCGTTATTGCGGCCAACTTTTCCACAATCCAACAAATCGTTCGTTTGGCGCACCAGCTCACTGATCAGGCAGTGGAAGAGGGCAAGTTACCCAAGCGCAACCCCTCCAATGCAAATGCTCTTATTAACACCAAGCATATTAGGGGTAATCACCAGAGTGAAGGTCGTGGCCCTATACAATAGGACCCGCACGGGAAACTCGTACAGCAGGGGCTGAACTACCAAAATCAAGGGGGATACCTTGGGAATAAGCCGAAATGCCGCAAATGCCATCAACACCACACCGGGTCATGTATGGAATCGTGCTGCCATCGGTGCAAGAAGACGGGACATGTGGCTAGAGATTGCAAGAGCCCATACCCTGCACACCGAAACCAGCAGCAGCAGGGTAGCAAAAAGGGGTGTTTCCGCTGTGGGGCTGAAGGCCATCTTAAGAGGAACTGTCCGCAGATGAGGCAGAAACGCGACAACAGCAACAATGGAGCCCGGGGGCGGGCGTTCGTGATCGGCCAAGGTGAAGCAAGGAATGGCCCCAATGTTGTGGCGGGTAAGTTCCTTCTCGACGACTTTTATGTTTCAGTTTTATTTGATTCGGGTGCCGATACTAGCTACGTGTCACTAGAAGTTAGTCGAATGCTTAAGCGTATTCCAACACCTTTGAACAACAAGCACACCGTAGAGCTAGCAAATGGTAAGAGTTTAGAAGCCACACACGTAGTCAAGGGTTGTAAACTTATTCTCGCTGACCAGACCTTCTCTATCGACCTCATTCCTATTGTCTTGGGTAGTTTCGACGTTGTCATTGGGATGGATTGGTTGTCCCAACACCGAGCAGAGATTCTTTGCAACGAGAAGGTTGTCCGTATTCCAGGTCCCGATGGTGAACCTCTCATGATTCATGGCGACAAGAGGAGTGCTGTTGAGAACGTCATTTCTCTCCTTAAGGCCCAAAAGTGCTTGCGAAAGGGCCACACTGCCATTTTGGCCCAGTTGTACGCGATTATCCAGAGGTATTTCCTGAGGAATTACCTGGTCTTCCGCCTCATCGCCAAGTCGAGTCTCAGATCGAACTAGCTCCTGGAGCTGCGCCTATAGCTCGTGCACCTTATCGCTTAGCTCCATCAGAGTGTGCATCGACCATCGGGGACTCAACAAGGTAATGGTGAAGAATCGTTATCCTCTACCGCGTATTGACGACATGTTCGACCAGCTACAAAGGTCGAGTTACTATTCAAAGATTGATTTGAGATCAGGATATCACCAGCTGAGAGTCCGGGAGGAGGACGTCTCCAGAACAGCTTTTAGAACTCGCTATGGGCATTACGAGTTTTTGGTCATGCCTTTTGGGCTGACAAACGCACCTGCGATCTTCATGGACTTGATGAATCGAGTGTGCAAGCCTTACCTGAACAAGTTCGTTATAGTCTTCATCGACGACATCCTGATCTATCCCAAAAGTCAGAAGGAACACGAGCAGCATTTACGACTTATTTTGGAACTCCTTCGAACAGAACAGCTTTATGCAAAGTTCTCGAAATGCGACTTCTGGCTTCGAGAAGTCCATTTCCTAGGCCACGTGGTAAACGAGGATGGGATTCATGTTGATCCATCCAAGATAGACTCGATTAAGAACTGGCCTGCACCTCGTACACCAAAGGAAATTCGCCAATTCTTGGGTTTGGCAGGATACTACCGGAGATTCATAAAGGATTTTTCTAAGATTGCACAGCCTCTCACCTCACTAACGCAGAAGGGCGTTGTTTATCGCTGGGGAAACGCACAGGAGTTGGCATTTCAGCACCTGAAGGATAGACTTTGTAGCGCACCTATTCTTTCCTTGCCGGAAGGCACAGACGACTTTGTGGTATACTGCGACGCATCAATTCAGGGTCTTGGTTGCGTGTTGATGCAACGAGACAAGGTTATAGCCTACGCCTCACGCCAACTTAAGGTTCATGAAAAGAACTACACGACGCACGACTTGGAGCTGGGAGCTGTTGTTTTTGCACTTAAGTTATGGCGGCATTACCTGTACGGTACCAAGTGCGCCATCTACACTGACCACAGGAGCCTCGAGCATATCTTCAAACAGAAAGAACTAAATATGCGACAACGACGATGGGTCGAGCTACTGAATGACTACGAGTGCTCAATCAGATATCACCCGGGCAAAGCCAATGTTGTGGCTGACGCCCTCAGTCGGAAGGACACTGCGCCTAAGCGCGTACGAGCTTTACAACTCACGATCCATTCTAGTCTTCCCTCCCAGATACGAGCTGCTCAGATAGAAGCACTGAAACCAGAAAACGTCAGGGCCGAAGCCCTACGCGGATCAAGGCAACGATTAGAACAAAAGGAAGACAGCGCTTACTACGTAACGGGACGCATTTGGGTCCCACTCTATGGCAACCTACGAGAGCTTGTGATGGACGAAGCACACAAGTCTCGCTACTCGGTACATCCTGGATCGGACAAAATGTACCACGACATTAAAACTACGTACTGGTGGCCTAGCATGAAGGCCCACATAGCGACCTACGTCAGTAAATGTTTGACTTGTGCGAGAGTCAAGTCGGAATACCAGAAACCATCAGGCCTACTCCAACAACCCGAGATACCTCAATGGAAATGGGAGCAAATTTCCATGGATTTTGTTACTGGCCTACCTAGATCCCAGCGCGGGAACGATACTATTTGGGTGATCGTGGATCGACTCACGAAATCTGCACACTTCCTGGCTATCAAGGAGACGGATAAGTTCTCCACTCTTGCAGAAATATACCTCAAGGAAGTTGTTTCGAGGCACGAGGTGCCCACCTCTATCATCTCGGATCGAGATGCACGTTTTACTTCTGAGCTGTGGCAAGCAATGCACAAATCCTTTGGATCACGATTAGACATGAGCACAGCGTACCATCCTCAGACGGACGGGCAGTCCGAGCGCACTATTCAAACCTTAGAAGAAATGCTTCGTGCATGTGTAATCGACCTTGGCAACCGCTGGGAAAAGCACCTGCCACTTGTGGAATTCTCGTACAATAACAGCTACCACACCAGCATTGGAGCTGCTCCGTTTGAGGCATTGTACGGACGTAAATGCCGGTCTCCTCTCTGCTGGGCAGAGGTGGGAGATAGTCAGATCACTGGTCCAGAATATGTGGTAGATACAACCGAGCAGATCGCTCAGATACGAAAACGCATGACGGCCGCTCGCGAACGTCAGAAAGTTTACGCCGACATGGGCAGGAAACCACTTGAGCTCCAGGTTGGGGAGCGGGTACTACTCAAAGTTTCACCCTGGAAGGGTGTGGTTCGTTTTGGCAAACGCGGCAAACTCAACCCACGATACGTTGGACCTTTCGAGGTCATTGAGAAAATAGGCAGGGTGGCCTACAGGTTGAACTTACCAGCGGAACTCGGTGCAGTTCACAACGTTTTTCACGTGTCGAATCTGAAGAAGTGTCCGTCAGATGAGACCCACGTAGTTCCTTTGAAGGAACTCACTATCGACGAGCAGTTACGATTCGTCGAGGAACCAGTCGAGATCACGGACCGGGATGTTAAGGTCCTCAAGAGCACTAGAATACCTCTCGTTCGAGTTCGTTGGAACTCACGTCGCGGCCCAGAGTTCACCTGGGAGCGTGAAGATCAGATGAAACAAAAGTATCCCCGGCTGTTCGCAAACAGTACACCCACTACTGAGGCCGAAGCTACGGAATTTCGGGACGAAATTCCAGATCAACGGGGGGTGGATGTGACACCCCGGGAAAACCAGGAAAACCATACAACTTAACTAGCTTCCTCAGTGAGTGCTTACCAAATTTCGGGACGAAATTTCTTTCAACTTGGGGATGATGTGACAACTCGAAATTTAGAACCTTGCGTGTATGCTTAAACGTGTGGCTAGTTAACTTATGTGATTAATGACAATGAACCTTTATGTGACTATGTGTTATTTGTGTGTGCTTGTATGAATGCGATATGTGTATATGTACCGAAACAACAAGGACCCGACCCGAGACCATGTGGTCTCGAGTAAACATCACGCCACACATGGGCCGGTTGGGCCACACACCCACGCTTGACCTACCCGAGAGCCCACTAGGGTGCATTGCTAGGGGCGAATATATAAACTTGTTTATGATACATGTTGCCATTTTGATAACACCCATACTCTCCAACACACACACTCTCCTCTCTCTCACACTAAAACCCTAAACACTAAACATCACACTCTTCTCCTTTCTTTTCGGATCAAACCAACCGACCACAAGAAGGATTCTCGGGTTTTGCTTGTTCACACCAAACAAAGCTTCATCTTTCACCACCTCACAACCGGTTAGTGTTTATGATGTTTGTTAGTGATTTTATGATGTATGTGGTGTTTCGGTTTGAAGATAATGTGTGATATTCGGTTGATAATGATGTGTGATGAAAAATTATGTGATAATATGTCTACTTGTTAAGTGTTATACATGAGAAATACACCCCTTTTGAGTAATCGGTTCATAAATGTTTCATGTAGTATGTTTATATTCGGTTAAAGATGATAGGTTAATGTATTGGTTATGTTGGAGTGAGTAATGTGTGCTTGACTATGATTGAATGTTGAATGGTAAAATCTAGTCTAGGTGTTATGGTGCTTGACCGAAAATACAAGAGCTATGAACACATGTCGAATATGAATATTTGAATATGTGTTGAATATGGTTGGAATGTGATATGAACATGACTTTAATATGTGAAGAACATGATGAATGTGTTTTGAATATTTGATGAACATGAAGAACTTGTTGAACATCATAAGAGCATGGTTGAATATTTGAATTCTGATTTGTTTGATCCATTTTTAGTAAATTGCTAGACAAGAAACATGTTTAAGGAATTTGGTTGGATAGTACAAACTGTTACATGAATTCAGAATAGTACACTGTTCCGAATCAGTAGTTGTCCAACCGAAACCATTGGTTGCGACTCGAAACCATGCATGATGAGTCGAAACCGCCCAGTTGCGACACCGGTTGCGAGTCGCAAACACCTGGTTGCGACTCGAGACCACACCTGATCAGCACATAAACCTTGTGACTCGAAACCACTGTTGCGAGTCTGGTTGCGACTCGTAACCAAAACAGCATGGGCCGAAACCATGGTTGCGACTCCGATTGCGAGTCGCAAACGCCTAGTTGCGACTCGGGATCATATTCGGGTACACACTGTTGGACTTGTTTAATTATGGGCTTATTTGATTGGGCCGGACTCTTGGGCCTAGTGTACAGACCTGATATATTACTGTTGAATGTGAATGTCGATGAACTGCATGCAACGTGCTAGCATACGTGTAGAATATACGTGCACTACTTAAATATGAACCTGATTGTATGATACAACTATGATAGGACGTGAGTAGCCTCAACGTTGCTTGTTTGACTTTTCTGTGTTTTCTACCGAGCAAACCAAGGTGAGTTCACACCCTCTACAAAGCATGGGATTCCCAGGGGTTGGGAATGGGGTTAAGGAACATGGGTTCCTCGTCCTCCTTGGGTAGGACAGTATTGGTTCAGGAATGTAATTCCTCGTCCTCATGGACAGATAACTCGTACTAGACCAAAACTCTATCACGAAGTCCCTCATCTTTGTATCGACTTAATCGCCGAGGCCAATGGCGAGCGGGTCATTAGTTAGATAGCGCTATTTAGGTTTGACAAACCTCACACCGTGCCGCAGAGGACGGGCGTGAACTAATGGACTACTGGCACGTCAATGATGATAGACATTGACAGTTCAGGGCACATAAACATGACTACAGTCAGCAGTCGATATGGTAACGAGTCTAGTATATACATGGGGTAGCCCCCACGGCCGAAATGCCAGATAACTAACTCGGGGTAGCCCCCACGGCAGGATTGCCAGAGTAACCGGGAATAAACAAGTCACGTTTTTTAACTATGGGGTAACCCCCACGGCAGGATGCCAGCTAAAGGAAACTGTTTTCGAAACAACTTAAAACGAACACCCAACCGTGAACTCACTCAACTAGTTGTTGACTCGTTACTACATGCTTTGCAGGTCCTTAGGTTCTTAAGCTGGAGCATGCTTGGAGGAGGATCGTTGTGGGACATGGACGACTGTGTGCCATGTTAAACTATGAAACAATTAAACTTATGTTTTGATTTAAGACTTATGCTTCCGCTTGCAACTTAACTATGTTTTGTGTGAACACCAATTGTATTGGTTGGATCTTTATAACTACTTATATGCTTGTTCAATATGATTGGTGGCTGGATCCTGGTCAGTCACGCCTCCAAGCGGTAGTACTCCGCAGGTGGATTTTGGGGGTGTGACACTTGCCGTATGACCTATAAGTCCACAAATTTGGCATTTGTGGCACTTCACACTAGTCTGATGATGAAGGCTACATTGGTTGCACAAGGGTGTAGTTCCGTTGTATTGCTTCCTAGCAGGGGGTTGAGCTGGTTGGTTGGGGATGGCTTGACCATTGTGAGCGACCATGGGGAAGTTCTGAGAAGCCTTTCGCTTCTTTGACTTCTTAGGGGATCGTTCATCCATGGTCTTTGATTCCTTGATTGCTTTCTTGGCTGGTGGTGCTGTCATTTGGCTAAGTCTTGCCTGTTTTGGTGCCACCGCTGCGGGTTTCCCTGAAGCTTTACGTTTCTTTGGTTTTGGTGAAGGCTTGGCTTTTGCTTCCTTTTGTGGCTCTTGAGTGGCGTCATTGTTGAGACGAGACATAGCAATTCCCAATTCCACAGTCTTCAGAATCACTTCGCCTATTTGTTGGGCAAGTTTGACTGTTTGCTCGGACATTTGGCCGTTGCTGAGAGGAATAGACATTCTAGAAGAAAATGAAAGACATAGGAAGAAACGAGTGAAAGGTTATTGGATAATCAATACAGAATGGTAACGAATGAAAATTGTGATCATTTGTTTGTTACCTAAGGCAAACAAAGGAGATGGTGATAAATCAAAGTAAATGGGTCAAAAATAATATATCGCGAAGATATGCTCGCCTATAAGTGAACACTCATCCCAAGAATTCCCAGGTAAGCACAACTGGTCTCGCGTCTGATGAGATGTATACGAAGTGCTTGCCTAGACAGAAAACCCAGAATACAGGCATTCACCCTTCCAGTTTGCACGTGTTCACATTATTTAAAACCCAAGACCTTGACGAGGTTTTGAAAAACTCAAAGGGGTTCAAAACCATATAACAGAGGGTTCAAAACCTTACAATAAAGGGTTCAAAACCTAGTAATCAATCATCCTAGAACAGATGATTAGTTTTCAAAGTGGTTTTGAAATTTATGTTCTTGTTGTGGTTGTCGCCTAAGGATAGGTGACAGAATTGTTTCATGACTAAACGCAAGTAAACTCGCGTTAGGGTCCTAAGAAGGTTATAGACTAGGTCAAAGTATTACTAATAACCTAATTCCCTATAACCATGAGCTCTGATACCATCTTTTCTGTCACACCCCGACCACGTAGAACCTACAAAACGTGGCGGAAACATCGGGGAGTGTTGTAACAGAATCATTGTTTCATAACACATGGAACTTGAAATATTGTTTTATTGATTAAAAGAGTTACAATGTCTTGACAATCAAAGAAACATAACAAAATAACTAGTCTTGCATCTTTTATTGTCACTAAGGCCCATGTCCGCCTAAGTGTATCTTGATCAATCCTATGCTTCATTTCCTGAAACACATGTGAAAATAGGTACGTCAGCATAAAAATGCCGGCGAGTACATAGGTTTTGTGAAAATAAGATTCATGACATCTGTTTAAGAAAATGTTTAGTCATGAACCTTGTAATTTGCTTTGTCTTTGTAAATCATTTGAAAAACAATAAGTTCAGATGATACGTATAAATAAGAGAATAATGCATGGTTAAATGAATAACCATGTAAAAATGAGTTTGTATAAGTTAAGTTGTTTGTAAAACAATGTATTGTGAAAAGTATGTTATTTGTATAAAATGTTATATGTCTAAATTGAAATGATTTCAAATAACGCAACGATATGTAATACCATACAATCACTTATATATAGGAAGTACCAGCGGCGTATCCACCATGCTTGTATCATATTACACACGCCTCATTACTTAAATCACTTACTCAAACCAAACCACCAATATAAGATGTCTATGTTTAAACCAATTGTCAAAAGTCCTTGTATAAACCATGTCAAATGTTGATAGTCCAAAAGTAGTCAAGTAATGTGTAACAAATGTTTATGTATGGCTAGTGAAATGCATCAACTAAACCATAGATGAAATGCACAAAACAAAGTACTGAAGTAAAACTTGGTTTAAATCAAAGTTATGTTTTGTAAAATATATGCATGCTATACTGAATATGAACATTTATGCGGTATTGTAAAAATTCATACATCCAAGCCTTGCGACAGTCGGATAACTATGTAAAAATGAGTTATCAAAAGAATATGTATTCGGATTCGGTCATTCCTTACGTCCAAACAAACCCGAGATTTCAGGAATGGGATTTGTCAAGTCCTATGGTACCACTACCTACTACCGAGCGGGGTGATTGGTGTTAATGAATGTATAGTATAGTTTAAACAAACCAAATGTCATACCAAAATGTAAGCATGTTTTATGAAGATAATGTACCTAGTATTCTAGAGTAAACATACAAGGTAGAGCTGTAAAACAATGTGTCCATATGTTACTGGAACATATGCAACAAAGATGCAATGTAAAATAATGTACTAAGCATGTACTAAATGGACATACATAGCATGTGATGTGATGTGATGTGATGTAAAACAATGTACTAAGTATGCACACAATGGACATACATAGCATAAAATGTAATGAAATCATGTACTAATAGTGTACTAATGAACATAGCATGTATATAATGTGAAAACATGGAAAGCATGAAAGTAACAAGTAGGCACATGTGTTCCACCCCAAAACGTTTGGAAAACAGTAAAAGAGGGGTCTATGTACTCACTTGAGATTGCTCAGAAGTCCTAAGATAACCACCAAGCAATGCTAGAGATCTCGGAATATCAAACGGCACCTAATATAGGTAACTACATTAATAAACCGGACCTAAATCGGAAGATCGGATAGAATGAGGGCTCGTAAACCAAATGAGTATGGGAACTCAGGTAGTATGGTTTAACAAAGCCTACATACTAAATGAAACCTAACCTAAGTGCTTACGACCCATTACGACCCGTTTAGGTAGCTTATGCTACTTTAACGCGTCGTTCGCGTAAAACGCGTTCGGACCGCCTAACTAGCCCTATGACAAGTGTTATATGCCTAAACATGTTACATAATCAGTTATGTGACAAAAGTTTAGGTTACATATGCTTAATTACCAATTATACATGAAAAGGGTATTCTGGTAATTTACCTAAGGCATATAAATTACCTATCATACAACTACTTAAACGATGTGACCATAGGGTATAACCTCGGAAGGTTATTCCCTATACACTATGGTCACCTAATGTATTTGGTCGGATCCTAATGATCGACCAAACTGGGTCGGGTTCGAAGGTATAAGCGATTTATTAGATCGCTTACCCTACGACCCTAGACAACGTGGTAATCAGTGGGCATAGTCCCAAGGGACTATAACCAACGTGATTACACTCACGTTGCGAAGTTCAAACGAACTTCACATTGACCATAAACTGGTCAATGCAGAAAGTCAAACAAAGTTTGACTTTCAGACTCGAAAGACTCGAAAAGCAATAAAAGAACGAAAGAATACTTACGAAGGGTCCCCGAATGCTAATCTAGATCACAATAACTCAGGTATGAAACAATGGTTCCAACTTAGAGTCATTTAGATCAGATTCTAGTGGTTTTGGAGTAATGGGGGGTGGGGTATTTATAGTTTTCGGGTAACCGTTAAGATCGTTTGTCGAATATCGTGCCTTAATCGTATCCGTACAAGTGTCGGAAAGTTATGGTGCCTAAAATTGATCCTTATCAGCTGAATAGGCAAGTGGTGACCTTGTGGTTGTGGTTAAAACAGCTGGAATACGCTGACTGTTCGATCTTATCTGATCAGAGATTCTGACGCGGGCCGCCTAAGATTTAAGCTTGGCTCACGTGGGCCGCCTAGCTCTTCAGATCAGAAAACAAGTTTCAACAATGACAGTTTTGGTCCCTGCACGTGTTTAAGGCCATTCCCGACACTTCCAAGGCCCGTAAAGCCAACTTTAAGGCCCTAAAATGATGCCTAAACATTGTGTACATGAAACATGCTCAAAAATATGTCGGATGTTGGTTCGTTTAGTCGTACGAACGCGATGTTCGCTTAATTACGACGGAATGCGCACAAGCGCGAAAAACGATCCAAATGACGCGACGAATGGATTTTTCTTATGCCAAACACTAAAATAAAATGTTTTAGTGCTTACATAAATTTTTGGATGTCCGGATGTATTCAGAACGTAAGTTATGCGCGGAAATGCAAACTTGTGCACTTTTTGACACTTTTAGTCCCTGAATGACCCAAAAGTTTATTTTAGCACACCGAACCCCTCAAAGCCTATTTCTAAGCTATGTAAAGGATATTTAAGGTGTGTTTAACTTATGGTCATGTTCCGGAATGTCTGTTACAGTTCAAATTGGCATACTTTCGCTGTTTGTCAAGTTTAGTCCCTGTAAGCGAATTAGCTTGTTTTTGCCATACCAACGCCTTCAAAACTTATTTCTAAGTTATGTAAAGGTTATTTAAGGTATGTTAAGCCTATGTCACTATTCCGGAGTGTTTGTTGTATTAAACTGTTTATATTTACGCATCGGTGCGCGTATAACCTTCCAGAAAGCGATTTAGAGTTTGAAATTGAACAATAAATGATATGTGCAAATGATACACATATTTTTACAAATCCCAAGTATGAAATATAATATTTCATTGGTTCGGTATTTGTTTGATAGCCGTGAAGGCACAGGTGTTACACAACTTCAGCCTTATTCTTGGACAGCCAGTCCATTCCGACCACCACATCGAAGCTACCCAGTTGAACGGGTAAGAGGTCGATATTAAATCTTCGCTCACCAAGTTCTAATATACAACCCCTAACAACTTCACCCAATTCAACAAGTTTACCATCGGCTAGTTCTATCGAATAAGGAATGTCTAATCTACTAGATTCTATTCCAAGCATACGTTTAAACTCCACAGACATGAAACTATAATCGACACCAGTGTCAAATAGTATAGATGCAAAGTGACTGTTAACGAGAAACGTACAGGTGACCACATTAGGGTCCTCGCATGCGTTCCTTGCTCCAATCACAAATGCTCGAGCTTGAGCGTTGTTTTCCCTTGGGCAATCTTTCTTAAAATGCTCTTTGCTACCACATCCAAAGCATCCTTGGTTCTGCCCAGTTCCATTACCATTCCCGTTACCATTACCATTGCCATTTCTGTTACCGTTCAAATTATCAGCACCGTTTCGATTTCCATTCCCGTTCCTATTACCACTTCCATTTCCTTTTCCCCAACAGTTCTCGGTGTGGTGACCCAGTTTTCCACACTTATCACATTTTGGAATGCGACAAACTCCATCATGGTGACGCTTGCACTGATTGCATTTGGGCAGAGTGCCCTGGTATCCTCTTGTAGTAGCGTCATTCACAGCTGCAAGTGTTTTCGCCTCCTTAGGCGGGTTGGGGTCACGTTTCTTATTGCTGGAGCCCTTGTTGTTGTTACGTGTTGCTTGACTCAGATTCGAATGCTTCCTCTTCTTGACACCAGACGACTCAGCATGCGTCTCGGTTTTCTCAGTAGGTTTCAGTGATAACTTCTTCATACAGACAGCATCCTCAGTGAGGCTAACAGCCAGAGTTACAGCATGAGTGATCGTTGTAGGTTTGGCCGCAGTCACCATGCTACGAAATTCCAGAGCCAATCCCCAGATGTAGCGCTCAATGCGCTTAAATTCGGGAGTCACCAGATAGGGGATCACTCTTGACAGATCATGGAACCTTAGAGTATAACCAACAATGTCCGCACCTTCCTTGGACAGGTTCCAAAATTTAGTCTCCAACCTTTGGAGTTCAGCACGAGAGCAATACTTTTCTCTCATTCTTTCCTTCAACTCATCCCAAGACATACCATACGCAACATTATCACCCAGTGTCTAGACTTGCAAATTCCTCCAAGTCAAAGCTTCATCAACGAACAACCTAGTAACAAAAGTGACTTGCTAGTCTGCGGTAGACTTGCTCATGCAGATCGTGGAATCAGTCTTCTCCGTCTAGCGCACGAAAGCAACTGCGCCTCCAGTGACTTCATAATTCAGTGGTTTGCAGTCGAGAAACTGCTTGAAGGTGTAGCCTTGAATTTATACAACCAATTCACATGTGAGAAATCAATGAAACAATGAAAGAAAGACCGTTTATAAATTTCATCATGTTTTAGCAAATCAGCTTAAGGTTACCTTGAGTTGTGTTTCCTCCAGATGAATCTCCATGTCCATTCCATCTAGTACCGCCTAATCCTCCACTGTGTTCAGTGCGGTTCGCCTCGTACTGGGCGATAGCTTCGGAGATCCTTTCTTCCAGCAGGGAATTCCGTTCTTCAGCAGTCCTTGGCATCGGAGGAGGAGGGGGTTGATCAGAATCACGAGCGTTCACAGCTCTCCTGGGTACCATGTTCTTTCAAAACACAACACAACAGAGTTAGACCTTTGTTTGATATCATCATACGAGATAGCAGTAGTATATGTACACATGCATATACCCACATAAGTAACATCAAACAATCCGCCAAACATATAAATTAATTCATACAGCAACAAGCATGCATAAACAGATAAATACTGATGTGTCATAAGATATTCTCCGAGTCTTTATACATATTAGGACAACTTGTTACATCATTGTTTGCGAAGAAAACAAAATGCATAATGGTTACATCACCCCATAGTACTGGTTTAATACATATAAAAGACAAAATATCTTTCTTCACATTAGCGGTCCTTGTCTTCAAGTTTTTCCCAAGGCTCGGTTGGTCTTCATACCCAAAAAACACTACTCCAACAGAGTACCTGCAAAGAAAACCTAATAGGCTAGGGGAGAGGGTGGGGGTGTAGGGAAGATCAAACTATGAAGATGAGTCACTTCATCCTCGATCTCACGAATTCGACGGATGAGGGAGCTGATCTGAGCAGGTGTGTGGGGAGATGTAGAGACACGGGTAGGAGTGGATGGCACAACAGGAATAGTGTCATCATCATCACCAGTCGGGTAAACTCTCAGCCCAGCAGAAAAAGGGCCGAAGATATCACTGAATCGAAGGAATCGGCATCAGATCCAAGGTCAGAATCGGAAGGAATATCGATAACGAACATAGCAGGATAGGCCACACTATTATCCCGATCTTCAACCGATGGCCAGTCCTCAGCAGGGATGGCGGTAAAAGGAATAACATGGATGTGAATAGGTTCAACAAGACGCTCGCCATCGGGATGTCCGATGATAAGCTGGCCATGGAGGGGTAAAGGCAAAGCTAAGACATCATCAAGATCATCACCATCGGTTATCATCTCAGGGTCGATCTCGAAGTCAGACGTGAAAATCTCCGGAGGTGAAGCAATCTCGTCGTCCGAGACATCTGTCATCGGGTCACATTCTTCGGATAGGCCGCTGCTTTCAGACGAAGACATGTGTACCTGTAATATTTTATTCATAGTATATGTATATATTAATTATTACTTAATTAATATACGAATAATTATACACATTGTTGCAAGTAGTTCCTAGTTAAAGACAAGTGCTATTCTAGTGCACCCTAAGTCTTGTAGTGTCCTTAGTTGACTCTTTGAAAACAATTTCAGGTAGTGGATGTCACGGAAAGTTTTATGAAATGAACACTTTTGAAAAATTGTTTTCGTGAGAGGATACTAAAGATTGTAGTCTAGACTCGAGAAGGAATCCTGGTTCACTACAATCGCAGCTCTGATACCAATCTGTCACACCCCTTTCTAAAGCGGAAGCACGAGGTGTGATCCTGAAAGGTTCTCATTGCATACGAATGGTAAACATACTACATGATAATAAAGTAACTCCAAAATACCATTGAAATTACATAATCAAAACATAGTTTAAGATAAGTGTTTACATCACACGACTAATAATTGTTTAAAAAGTTTACAACTTATTCCAAAGACAAACACCAAGGTTTTGATCCTTATATCACCACATGGGATGGGATATAACAACCAAATCCCACAAAATAGGCATAGGAGTCTTGACACGACATGACTAAATACATAAACGACATCTAGGAGCAAGGGTGAGACCGCACGTACATCCACTTTCGTTACCTGAAATACATGTAAGTTTTGGAAAATCGTCAAGATAATGTTGGTGTGAATTCATGCAGTTTTTGTGTAAAACATCTAAGCATTCGTTGTAGAAAACATGGTATGTAACAGTATGAAACAACTATTTCTGTAAATGTAAGGAATACGAGATCGCTAATGGATCGCGAGGCCACTAAAATATGTAACGACATAGGAAGCATCCAAACCATAGGCATTTTAACTTGTCGATTCACGAGTAGAGACACAAAAGCACTCTTGGTAAAAGTGTGGCTGCCTGAAACCCATTAGATCTAACCTTTTGTTCCGCGGTCTAGGTATGTAATTGATTAATGGTGCTTATGGCACCCTATATGTAACATGATCTATGTATCATTTCTTAGTTTTTGTATTCTACATACCACAATACATGTATTTTCCCCAAGTTTAGAAAACAAGTAAAAGTTTAAAGTGGGGACATGAACTCACAATTTTGCATATCCTGCATCGTAAACTTCACCGGGTTTGCTTAGAGCGTCGTCTCACTACCTACACACATACTATATTTTATTAGACGTTTAGGTCGTGTAATGACTATTAGTCTTAGTTGTTCATTAAGACTTATTTTGGAATCATTGGTATATTTTGAGTTACATCTTTGATGTACTTTATATAGTTCCAAAGTGTATAATTATTAGTTAAAATAATAATATTTTAACTTAAATTATATTTATCCGATTATTTGGAATATTGCTAAAGTAATATATTTTTAACTTGGTTTATTATATACTTTCTACGCGTGTATATTTTTCCAAGCATAGGTATACTTGTATTTGTGTATATTCATACTTGTGTATTTTGCCAAGTATTGGTGGTGTATTCCGGTATGTATTTAAACGTATGAGAATACGTATTAAGTATTTTATACTTAAATTTGTGATTATTTTTCCGAAACATTATTTTTAGACAACTAAAAAATCACCACTTTATATTCTCAAAATATACATATTTTGAGAGGGTTCTTATAGAAAATATCTATAAATTAATTCGGCAAAAATAAGTATATTTCCATATAAATCTCAAAAATAATATATTTTTAAGATTAGTTTTAGAAAATATATTTTTCTAGTTTTCACCCAAAATAATATATTTTTATCTTGTTTAAGAAAATATATATTTTTCTCCATACAAAATAATATATTTTCTTTTTGACAAAAATATGATATATTTTTGTAATACATGTAAAAAATCATATATTGCCATTTCCTTTGTTTCAAAAATACCGTTCGTTACATTTGTTAAGTTACGGATTTATTTCCGGAATTTATATACTTATAGTCCATAAGTCCGTTTGTCCAATTGTCCGATATTCGGGTATAAATTGTATATGTGTTTTCTTGGAATTTTGGTAGTATTTGTATTCCGAATTTTGGTATATTTGTGTGTTATATTATTTTCAAGTTCCTAAAATAATATAACTAATACACATAATATACAAGTAACACACAAATTGTGACATCTAAATAAATTTTCCTAAATATATACTTAGCCACTTTTATTTATCAAAATCAACCTCCAATGTTTGTAATTTTTGTAATAAAAATTATGGCAAACTTTTATATGAAAACCATGTTCAAAATTTACTTATAAACACTTGTTTAAAAATATTTTTCTAAGTGTTTAATTTCTACAAAAATTTTGCCATAGTTTCCCCTTAAAAATGGAGGTTTCCATGCTTTCAAAGCATATCATTTTCTTTTAAAATCATCATCAATCATCAACAACTTAATCAAGACTTACCATGAGCCAAGATCATGCAATTTACACTACATCATGAACTTGAAATTTTGTAAAAACTTGTAGTAACTTACTATGTTATTTAGTAGGTTTAGTTACCCTTTAAAACATGGTTATTTGTTTGTAATTCACATTCTTGAAAGATTTATTCATTTACAACTTGTAAGATGATTTTTCTAAAAATAATTCTCTTGTATTTTTCTTGTTACAATCATGTTTCTAGTCTTGGTTTAACACCAAAAATATGATTAGTTTCCTTAGAAATCATGACTTTGTAAATCTTGTAAATAAACTTGGTTTCTTGAGAAAATTATTTTTGAGATCATCCATTCACAAGACTTTTAACATGTATCAATCATCATCATACTCTAAAACAACTTCATTTTCAAATTCATGATTCACATAAAGGATGATCATTATGATTTCTTCAAGATCCATCCTTATACTTGCTAGATCATGTGTTTAATCATCATCTAGCAAGGTTATTATGATGATCAACATCATAAACATAAGAAATCAACACACAAGCTTCATACATACACTTAATCAACTTAGATTTCAAGTTATTTAGCTTTATGTTAGTGATCATCTTCATGTTTCTTTGTGATTCTTGAGTTTAACCATTTACATAACACTTTAACCATTATGATTAGAAGTAAAAACAAGATCAAGAAGCTTACTACTAGCTATAATGGCTAGGGAAGTGGCACAAGAAGGTTGATGAAGAATATGAAAGAAAATGGGAGGTTAAAGGCTCCACAAAGTGGTCCTTCAAGTTCCTACACTTCAAGCCTTCTTAGATGATCTCCTTACACCTTGTAGTGGCCTTGGAATGGTTGTATGATGATCAAAATTGAGGGTGTGTGGTGGTGTGAGTGAGGCCGAGAGTAAAGAAGGGAGTAGGGAGGTTGATGGTGTGTTAGAAGATTAATGGTGATCTTGTATAGTCTTGTGGTTTTTATAAAGTTGTTTCCAACAAAGTGCTTAACTCATGGTCATAATGTTTCATAATCAAAAGACTTATCTTATAAAAATATTGCAAAGAAATCCCATGTGGGATCCTTGTCCCTAACCATCCAAAGGGGGGGGGGGTGTATGGTTTCATTTTAAACATTAGTTGGTTCATTCTACTTTGATTCCAAGTATTATAGTTAGGTATTTAGGTGTTTAGTGTTTATAAGATGTAATATGATGTTCGGTGACCATAACTAGCTTCATAACACTAAAACTATGTTTCTAGTTAAAATTTGGTATTTCGGGTAGTGTCAGACTGTTCGTTTCGTTACGGTTCTTTAAAGTGCTAAATTGCGCAGTTTCACTAAGTATGAAGCACCTTTCGTGACAGTTTCAATTCCCGGCACTTTTTAAGTTATTCTAGACACTAAATCATAAATTTTGCATGATATTTTGGTGTTAAAAGCTGAATTATAGCTGAATTATTGCTGAAATATGCAGAATTCAGCATTTTAGGTAAGTTTCGGGTGTCTTTTTGTGCATAGTTTAGCTTCCGGGAAGTTTATATGCTAACCCTCATATCCATACTTAGGTTTTAATGTATTTTAGATGTTGGAGCTACTCCTAGGCCCTAATTCTATTGTCTGACTGCTTTCTGCGGAAATGCTGACACAGAGTGTCTTACCGGTGAGTTTACTAGTCTTTCTGATGCAACGCTTAAAGTAATACGCAAAGCAATATTTGAAGTACAAAACATGCATGAATTCATATGTATAGCAAGTAATCAGACAATGTTGACGCTTAAGCACATAATTGCAGATATTAAATAATAATTAAAACTGTACGGAAATTACCGGTTTTGTGCTAGTTGTCAAAAATGTAGGATGGAAGATCACTAAAAAAATAATAAATCAAATCCTAATATAATATACAAAAAAGAATCGGAATGTACTTAGCTGGTTAGGATAAAAATCAGTGCCACCTGGGCGCGTTTTCAATCCGAACCCGTACACGACCGTATAGCATTTCCTTCGCGATCGTATCCAAAACTGAAATACCGGGGCTGCCCTTTATAATGTGGTATAAGCTCGAACTCGTCGCCCGAATCGAGATTGAGTATGGGCGGTATCCTCCAAACCTGCACAAACAAAACAAAGCAAACCCAAGCATAATATCAAGTCTAAATGAAAACTGACTCAAGACTGACTTAAACAGACTAACTAAGACTCAAAATAAAATAAAACAAATACGAAACACTACAAAAAATACAATTCTATAACAAGTTATCAAAACTCACAGGGGATCTTAAAGATCAAACTCACCCCTGAACCTCTCATTAGGGCCTTTAAAACAATCACTCATACCGAAACCCTTCTTTCTCCCAAAGTCGCCATAACCAACTTGACTTATGCTCGCTCGTGGAGAATTTATACCTCGAGTTACACTAAAATACCATCCCCACACTTATTTTCCTTTGCTTCTCCCAAGATAAACTCTCCCCTTTCATCTTCCTCTTCCAAACTCCAAGAACTATCCTTAAACTCATTCTCACCTCCTACTACTTCTACCTCTTCCTTGAACCTAACATGCTTCTCCTACTTCATATCACTCTCAATTCTAACATCTCCAATTCCCTTTAACTCTTGCTGAATTACGGAGGGCTTCCCTACCTTCTTGCTATTCTGTCACACCCCCAAAATACCACCTGCGGAAAACCCCACTATGCGTGCGGGGTACTAGGATCCAGCCACCAATCACATTGAACTCATAATAATATTTCAAATAAAAAATTTCATTCATTGAAATAAAGTGTTACAAAATATTTACTAAACTTAACATGTTCAGCAGAAGCATAATCATTAGTTTTGTTTTTCATAATCCAAGTATGTGTAAGTGTCACACCCCAATCGATGGCGGAAACATCGGGGCGTGGCACTGAGCAAAACAGATTGTCCTGAAATTTCCATAACAACTATAATTACCAATTATTTAAAGCATCATGTCCCATACCATGACATAAAAAGTAATACAATTATTACAGACAAGATCCAGTTAAATTGTTTTGTTCCGACAACTCAGATTTCAAATACAGACAATTCGTTTATTCGTTTCTAGACCTTTCCTGGCCTCGATTTCACAGCAAGCCAAGCATATAAACATCTTAAGCACCTGCCACATACGTTAAAGTAAAATTTAATACACATAGTGTAAAGGTGAGCATACAAGTTTAATAGATATATTAGAGTTCTAAATCGATTACGCATAACCAGCACGTACAAAGTGTGAAATGAAGCACGTTAGTTATCGACATGAACCTATCGATACTAATGACTGCGGGTTGACTGCCCAAGGCAGTTCGTAATACACACTCACCACTGTGAGCCATGTAACAAATTGTCCTTAACAACCCCTGAGTGAACAGGTGCTGAGTCCAAACTATAGTACTATCGTTGCTAAGGCAGGTAGACAACATTCCATGTGTAAACATAACAAACAAGTATTCATTAAGTCACGTATAACATGCGGTAATGGTTAGCGTTAAAGTGTTGCGTAGTGTGTTCGATGTGATTTAGAATAAGTAACGTATATAACACCCAAAAGTGCGTAAAGCAAAAAGGGATCGAGTATACTCACAGCGATGATGGATTGAAGGGAGCGCTTAGAGCGAGATTAGCCTGATCAAAACGATAGCATAAAAGATAAGCGACGCATAAAAGGGAACAAGTGTCAAAGGATCGGACATCAATCCGATCGGATGGCAATCCGATCGGGTGGCCGGTCGAACGGGTGACAATCCGTTCGGATGGTCATCCGATCGGGTGACCATTCGATTGGATTGTTACCTCGTTTGGGATGGATGTGTTTGTGTATGATGGCTTGTCTTTTGAAGTTTTCGTTGTAGCATTTTGAAAACAGAGAAGTATCTCTACCTTTCAGGTCAGTCGATCGAACATGAATCACCCTAGACGATTTGATAACGTGCTATACAGCAGAAACCCCATCAAGACTTAGTGTCCCGATTGGACAGGAATCACCCTAGTCTGACCAGTTAACTGTTCAAGACGGTGCTTCATGTTTAACCCCAAATCAGTTATCACGTGGATAGAATTCAGATCTTGAACCAACACAACACCAAGGAAGAGTAGAAGATTAGAACGAGCTCTGATTCTATCGGGTTTTGAGTGCATTGAGTGTAAAAGAGTTGAAAGAAAGTTAGAAACCATCTTTCAATCCTTTCTCACCATGAATATGTTAAGATCTATGCAAGATCTTTGTTTATTTATGTGGAAATCATTCAGGTCTAAGTTGTTCTTGGTGGATTGAAGCCAAAACATGAAGTTCTCAAGAATACCATGATGACATCATCCTAGAACACCTCAAATCTAGTGATTTCATGGTTAAAAGTTAAGATTTAAAAGATAGAAAGGTGTAGGAGTGCGTGTAGATCAAGGAAGTACAAGATTTAGGTTGAAAACTTAAAAAATCGCGAGAAATCTGAAGAAATGGCGGCTGGAGCGAGTTGAGAGAGAGAGAGAGCTGTCATCATCAAATGATGTTGACATAAGGGGGTATTTATAGGGTTTCCATAAATGGAAAGGGAGGAGAGGGGTTGGTCGATCGGGTGGTGACCCGATCGGGTGGCAGCTCGATCGGCTGGCCACTGATTGGCGTGATTCGTGCGACGAGTCTTGCAGTTTCGATCCGCGTGTCGAGCGTTGCGATGCGATAGAGTTTCCTATTTAAATTACTTTTAATCCCAACTACTATATCTAACATATAATCATCCTAATTCACTTTGCGTTCAGTGTTTGCGATTCGATTGCGTTTACGTTTCGATTAATCACCACAACATAAACATAAACAAACATACACAAGTAACACATAAAGGCACACACACACGTAAAACAATATCTATAACGTATAATTCGAGTTGCGAATGCGATTGCGATAAGCGATAAATAGCGATTAAACCTCGATTATTAATAAGTACTCCACATAATACAACTAACGTACAAGCACAAAAAGACTATCTACAAGTCAAAAAAGTCAAAACAGGAATTGAGCAAGAAGTGACAGATCGCAATTAGCAATCTTGTCTCCGTTTGACTTCAATCTTGACTTTGACTTTGACTTTCGAAACACGGGGTGTTACAGTAAGCCCTTAGATTTGTCTCGTGATTCCATGTATCTCGACCCATGACCACTCCAGCATCCCAGACAGCAAGTTCAAACGAAATGTACCTATAGGCTTGCAAGCATGCAGAAAAGTGTATCAGACAACGCTGGTGAGTTCACAGTTTTGTTTACCAAGAATCGTGTTACATGTTTTACTTTCAAAAGTTTAGTTCAGTTCAAAAGCAATTCCAAATAACATGTTGATAATAACTCGATACCGCAAGATGGATCCAGATTGTTTGCCCTTCCCCAATGCCCCTATCAAAGCATTGGTCGAGTGGTTAAGGTAATTAGTTCACGCCCGTCCTCCCTGGTATGGTGTGAGGGTACCAAACCTAAGAGCTCTATCAACTAATAACCCCGTTGCCTCCCCGGCAACCTTTTCAGTAGAAGATGGGACTTAAGGTGATAGGAGTGAGTGTATTATCCAACATTCCGGTTTAACATTCCAGTCAAACCCATTACCCAATATTCCTCCCCAAAATATTTACCAGATGTCCCTCCCCGGGACGCATGCTTGAAAAGGAGCAATGAACTCACATTAGATTTGCTCGGTATGTTACGTTACATTACCCGTTCCAAGTTGATCAAGCAAACCCTACCGTGGTTGCCAAAGATGATCAGTTTCATAATAATCAAATCATGTATTATCACAGATTGCATTCACCGCAAAGATCACCAAATAACACATAGCAAATACTCAAATCTCATACAAGTCCACATCTCATGTGCATGTCACATAATAACACTAAACAGGTGAGTTTACTACTTACAAGAGCCAAATCAGGTTTCTTATTCTTAATTAGTATTATTAACATGCATCAAAAAGGATTTCATCAACATAAGCATTCATCAACATACACATCATAAACCACTGTTCTGTTTGTTTGCACACTTGCAGCATCTCCACGAAGAATCTCTTGTGAATATATCTTTTACCTGAAAGTGTTCGAAAAAAGAATTTTAAAATTGATGAACAGTAAAACATATGTATACACTATGGACACCGGTTTTTTACTCAAAATGCTTTCAGTTGTAACACCCAATTTATAGATTCATATAAGCCATAAAGTCTTTCATATTAAGAAAAAAAATCAAATTTTTAACATTAATCAGTAAAAAAAGTGTTACCTTGAGATCACTTGATTGAGAACCCACACCTGGTATCAAAACAAGTCACAAACCAGAATAATAATAAAAAATACAACAACATACAAAAAATGCTTTATGACATAATAAATATAATTTCTTTACCTTCTGTGAATGTACAAACAAACAAATGTGGATCTTCAATGAATCGTTTTACTTCTCTTTCCTACATGTGTGAGGGGCAAAAGCTTTAAAATGAACCTGTGTGACTCACCAAAACCCTCTCAATCGACCATCTTATTCATCCGTTAAACGAACAGCTGGGAGCTGATAAATGAACATGTGCGACACATCAATTGGAATCTCCACAACACTATCACCACCTTTAAAAACTGATTTGTAGCCTCCACCTACATGTGTGAGGGGCAAAAGCTTTAAAATATCTCCATTGTTTTCAATGACTACAATGTCACCATCACCAGCATCCACATCCACATCGACATCCTGCTCCTTACATAAAAACCAGATCTATTTTTTTCTACCTGAACATATATTATTATAGTGTTCAGAATCAAAAGAACGGTGTCACTTACCCTTGACAAATGTTGCAAAATGCCAATAAAAGCCGGAAAATGGAACCCGGAGGTCAGAATCTTCATCGATCTGTTGAAACTTCTGTTGGTGCATACGTCTGTCGACTTCGTCTTGTATCGAGTCATGTAATAGAATAGATGAAACAAGTCACACATTTCAAGATTAACAGGATACAGAGGTGAACAAGCCAGTTCAAACGAAGTGGTCAGTTCAAACGAAGTGGTCAGTTCAAACGAAGTGGCCAGTTCAAACGAAGTGGAGTTAGTATAAATAGTGGACTTGTTGTTTTCATTTGTAACTTGTTCGATTCCGGTAGCGAAGCTCTGCCGAAGTATCTCCAGGTCTGTAATCGTCATCAAATCAATACAAGAGATAGTTAAAGTGATTCTGGTGTGTTTGTAGCTGAAATAAATCTGATACGTTTGATTCCGCCTCTCGTATTGGACGAGATCTCTTCTGAACGACTCGTTTAGTCATGCAAACGATCCTACAAGTGGTATTAGAGCTCAGGAGGAAGAGCTCTTGATATTTCAGCCGTTATTCGCCGATAATTTCTGCTTCTACATCTTTCTGTCACGTTTTTTGATTTTGAAGTATATTGTGCGAAATAGTGTTTTGGATAATCTGTAAAAGTTTCAGACCTTAAAACTAACTAAAACGTGATCAATTTCATAAAAAACTCATCAGATCGTTTGAAAGAACATTCAGTTCGTTTCAGATCCATATCACACGAACCGGAACTTCGAACTCAGATCTACGACGTTTCAGTGGACGATTTTGAACGATAAACACATCATTGTGATCGGAATTTGATGAAGAACAATTCTAGGGTTTCAATTTCATCAGGATATCGGAGTTTGGATGATTTCTGATTCAGTTCGCTTGGAAAATTCTCAGATCGTTTAAACAAATGGTGCAGATCGTTTGAGAGTTAATCTCAGTTCGTATCAGTTCAGACGAACTGAATTTTGAATCTCTGTTCGCATCAGTTTCCTGGTCGTTTGAGGAAGATTCAGTTCGTTTGTTCTCCTCGTCGTCTGAAACAGTTGAATCCAGTTCGTCTGAATTTGCACACCAGTTCGTCTGAAGGTTTGTTTCGTGTGAGAGATCAGTTCGTCTGAAGATTTGTTTAGTGTGAGAAGTCAATTCGTTTTAGGATAAGTTCGTTTGAAATTAACATCAGGTCGTACGGAGTAGGTAACATATCATCAGTTCACGTGAAGTTCAGTTGTCGGCCAAATCATGTCCGTTTATCACTTGAAAGATGTCAGTCTAGTGGTTTAATTGGTCCAATCAGATGTTATTTCATTAAATAACCATATCACTTTTGTCAGATTTCTGAATTAAAAAGACAACAGCATGTGGTAGTTTGCATGTGAGTATTATAAAGTTGTCGGCAAAGGTTGAGGTAATCAGTTTGCATGTGTTTGATTGACAAAATAAAAATCATCGACTCTATCTCATATGATGTCAGTCATTGATCCGAGAGCATATGATAATACGATTTGGTTGAAGTCTAGTTCGCAAGAGGTTGTTTGAAAATCAGCAGTTCATACGATCTCAATTCATACGAAGTAGTCAGTCCATTTGAAAGTGTTCAAGAGTTCAGTTCGTTTAGAGGATCAGTTCGCTTGAAAGGTTATTTCATGTGAACTTTAGATCGTTTGAATCTTCTCAGTTCATCTGAATCGCAGTTCGTGTGTACATCAGTTCGTTTGAACTTTAGTTCGCATCAGTCATCCACTTCGCGTGTAATTGATTCATTTCACACGGAAATCATTCACTTCGGAACAATTCTAGTTCGCACAAAGTGTTACTTGTTTGCACAAAATTTGATTTGGTTGTTTGCTGATTAACAAGTTTATTTGATTTTATCTCCAGGTATTTTTACAAGAGGTGTTTTCCCGAAGTATATCAAATTTTCGAAGACATGGAAGAAGAATTCTACAATGCGTTTGATACATCGATTGCTCCAGTTTCAGCTGCATTATTGAAGAAATCATTTGATATGTTTGCAGCTTTTAACCATGAAACAACAACGATGACCATTGATAGATTTTGTCATTTGGTAGTAGAAATGGAAAGATTAAACATTAAGAAAGATGATGAGGAATGGGTTGATAAACTAGCCGAAGCATTACCACAGCATAAGTGGGGAACTTATTTGATGTTTTTAAAACACGTGAGGAAGTCTCAGAATATGAATTTGGCACAATTTATTCAGAGAATTGAGGAGCATGAGTTGGATATCCAGGAAAAGGCTAAGACGGAAGCTGGAAAAGCAAAAGTTGTAGAAAGTTCGACAAAGGAAGCTGAAGGACAGAAAGCTGAAAAAGAATCTGAAAAATCAGAGGTTGAAAAAATAGTCGAAGTTGAGAAAATCATTGAAGTGGAGAAAATCGTCGAGGTTGAAAAGATAGTTGAAAAAATGGTTGAAGTTAAAAAACCATGCTTGAAGTGTTCAGAATTTTGCAAAGTTTGTGAGGAGAAAGATAAAAAGATTGCTGAATTAGAGAAGATTAAAGAAGATTTACTGTCTGATGTGAAGTATGTGAAGGAGTCATATGATGTGCTCAATAACACAGTTGATGGTTTAAAAAAACAAATACAGAAATTGAAAAAGCAATGGAAAAAATGAGCGCAACATTAATGACTAAGCAGAGCGTCATAAATGATTACATCGAAGACTGTGCTAATCTGAAGAAGGAGTTGGAGCTTGAAAAGATAGAAAGTGAAAGGATTAAACGATTACTGTTGAGTTATACTACTTGTGATTATTTGATTGATCGTTTTTATCCTACTGTTGCAGGTCTGGAAGCATTCATGGATAAAAAGACTGAAGATACTGATACTGATAAGAAACCAAGTGTCAAGTATAACAGATGTCCGCCCCCGATCCATGAAACTTATTCTCCCAGGAATCCTAATGAGGAGCGTCTAAAAAAGACAGTCAACATCAAGTTAAAGTTTGAAATCATTGATGAATTACCAGACAATATTGATGTTACATTCACAGCGTCTGACACTGATCATGAGTCTGAGTTAGTAAAGAAAGTTGTCGATCAGGTGTTAGATATGGATGAAGAGTCAAAGTCGGAGTCTAAGTCTGAAAGTCCGAGTTCATCAGAAAAGAGTCCGAGTTCACCGGTTAACAGGGTTTACAATAGAGAATTCCTGTTATCAAAATCTAATTTGAATGATGGGTCAATCAAAGTGGCTTATACTTTGTATGATTCAGACAAATTATATTCTGATGAGGAATTTCCAATAAGAAGTGTCAAAACTGAAATGATCAAACAGGTTTTCAAATTAACAGAAATTAATATTTCTGAAATAAATGATTTAAATCTTCATGAAAAACCTAAAAAATACACTTCAAGAGTTCAACAGAGATTGAACAAGAAAAAGGGTTACGGTTATGGTTCACGTTATCAAAAGAAACCAAACCACAATCGTAATTTCAAAAAACAAGGTCTGGGTTTCAATTCTTCAGAAAATTATAAAAATCAGAAAACTTATAAACCAAAAACAAAATTTGTTTCAGGAGGAAGTTCAGAGGATGAACAGAAGAAACCGTTCTGGAAGCAGTCGAATCAAGAGTTTCTTGCTGAAGTAAAGTAGAATGTGAAAAGATTTGCTGAAAGAGTTGACAGAAGAACCTGTTTCAAATGCCAAGAAGTTGGACATATAGCTTGGAATTGCCCCAAGACCAACTACCAAAAACAGGAAGTTTCTTCTAATTCTGTTTTGAGAAAAACTTGTGTTGATGAGAAAGAACAATCTGTGAAAAGTGTTAAAAAATTTGAAAATTTTACTTCTGAGGAAGGAGAAAGTTCAAAAAGATTTTACAAAAGAAGAGGTGATTTGAGTAAACAAAAGTGGGTGGTTAAATCTGAGAGTAATTCTGACAATGAATCTGATTCCATAAAATCAGAGGAGTCTTTGGTTGATAAAAAGGTTGATAATTCCATTCCTGAGATGAACGAGGAAAACTTTCCGTCATTGTCAAAAGAAAATTTGATGAAGAAAGTGGGAAAGGTAGAGATCTCAAATCAATTCTTCGCTGATAAGGGAGAATTTGATGTTGAGAAGGCTTTCAATGGGAAAGTCAAACATATTTTCGGGAAGATGGTTGATGGGAAGGTTAAAAGTGCAAAAGAGTTTTACAAATCAAAATGTTGGTGGGACAGATGTTTGCCGCCAAAATCACCCAAGGCTAGTCAGGCTTGGGTGACAGCTTTTTCACCATAAATTCCTGACTTGCCGGAGATCCCAAGTTTGTAATCGTGGATCAGGAACCGGCATCATTCTTGTTAAGATAGATTTTGTGAAAGATTTTTAAATGTGTTTAAATTGTACAGGATGAGTGTGATTTGCCGGAGCTTCCAGGTTGGTAAGTGTGAAGCAGGAATCGGCATTTTGATTGGTAAAATGGTTTGTGTAGAGGTTTATTCCTACATAGGTTTGTATGTTGTGAATATTTTTACAAGAGGTACAGAGGTTGCATACTACAAACAAGTGATTGAATGACAATATGATGAACCATGCCCCTACAAGTGGTAAAACCAAACTTATTTTCCGGAAAAATCATTTTGATTAAAACAAACTTAAGTGTTTTGAAATCTAAATGAGAAAATAGTTTGTTGTAAGGGGAAGTTCTGATTGTTTATGCCAAGTGGATGGCGAATTGAAGCAATTCGATATTGGTTGTCACGTTGTTTGTACAGTTTATTTTCAAATTTCCTAAAATGTGTTTGCATTTTAGGGGGAGTAAAATTTTTCAGAAAATCCAAAAACATTTGAAAATTTGAAAAAGACAAAAACATGATAAAATGAAAATGAGTTTTGTTGTATAAAAGAGGAAATGATAGTACATCAGTGGACGATCACGGCATGCTAAAGAATTGGTAAGATAAAAAGTGATAAACGGTCTCACTGATGATGTGTCAGTAGGTTTTTGCACATTTAGTAAATTGTGACGAGATATAAACCTAAATTTCAAACTTGCTTATATCGTGGGGAAACATCTCTCGGATATATGGGTAACCCCCGAAATCTTGTTTGAAAGGTCTCATAGTCTGATATACTAGGTTTTTATACTCAATGATGTCTAGGGTATTATTCCGGGACTTCTGCTGAACGGTGGTTCTGACCTAGTCCTTGGATAATATTTTCCGCAATGCTTGAAACATAGCATTAACCCTCAGCATGCAGATGAAACAATAAAATTGATAGTCGCTGCTGTTGTAGCTAAAAGATCCTCTAAAGGGGACATACTGTTAAGTCGAAGCTGATATCTCTCTGCGTATACGAAAGTATCGACCTGAGATCCCTCGGCCCTCGCAT
The DNA here is from genome assembly GCA_030545235.1 of Helianthus tuberosus. Classification (NCBI taxonomy): domain Eukaryota; kingdom Viridiplantae; phylum Streptophyta; class Magnoliopsida; order Asterales; family Asteraceae; genus Helianthus; species Helianthus tuberosus. The sequence goes on from CM060409.1 coordinate 157,227,185, forward strand.
TACCTAATTTATATACAGATATCATTTGTGTCATAATTACCTGTAAGACTGAATATTGGGATCTGGATACGGGAGTATATTCTGAGGTGGGACACGCGATTGAGTTTAAGTTCTTAAGACATTAATATCATATCTCGAAGCAGTTGAACTTTGTGTGAAAATTTAAGTGGATCAGTATACTGATAATCTAAGTGAATCGTTTAGAACTTAAAATGTTTAAAGCTTAACGGTGTTGGTGATTTGTATCAAAAACTGATATGATCCTCTTACACAAACTCACAAAAATATTGTGTGTAAATATTTTTATACTGCATTTCATTTCTTTTATTTCAAAATTCAAAAAGATTTTCGGTGTGTTTTAGCATAAATTTTTGAAAATTCAAAAAGATTTTAGACAACTAATGTTGAAAAGCTGATTTTCAAAATTCCGAGTGCTGAACATGACGAACAGGTTTGGGAGTGTGTGTGGTGTTGAAAAATGATATTTCTTCAAGTGGTTTATCAAAGATTAACATTGTAAAAATCATTTATTGATTGTTTAATACTTGCAAGTGAGATTAAATTCGTTAAATTTTAAATTTGTGAAATTTACTTTGAGGTAGAGAATGTGCAGGTTAGCCAGACTACGATCCCTAGTTGATTGAAAGGGGGAGTCTGAAGATGAAAAAGCAAGGTTTATGATTGGTTAAAGCCAGATGCTATTATTGCTGATAAGAAAGAGAAGAAAAGAAGATAGAGATTTAGGATGCTTACATTGTCAGATACTTTGGAGAAAGCTTGAAGACTGATCAAGAATGAAGATGTTCTGAAGGCATACCGAAGACTCGTCAACATCCGAGGGGGAGTCTGTTGGTGCATACGTCTGTCGACTTCGTCTTGTATCGAGTCATGTAATAGAATAGATGAAACAAGTCACACATTTCAAGATTAACAGGATACAGAGGTGAACAAGCCAGTTCAAACGAAGTGGCCAGTTCAAACGAAGTGGCCAGTTCAAACGAAGTGGCCAGTTCAAACGAAGTGGCCAGTTCGTATGAACTGGAGATGCTTGTTCAAACGAAGTGGAGTTAGTATAAATAGTGGACTTGTTGTTTTCATTTGTAACTTGTTCGATTCCGGTAGCGAAGCTCTGCCGAAGTATCTCCAGGTCTGTAATCGTCATCAAATCAATACAAGAGATAGTTAAAGTGATTCTCGTGTGTTTGTAGCTGAAATAAATCCGATACGTTTGATTCCGCCTCTCGTATTGGACGTGATCTCTTCTGAACGACTCGTTTGGTCGTGCAAACGATCCTACAACTTCATAGATCTGGTGAAATTGTTCCTGAATCACCAAAGAGAGAGGAGCAGATCTGGTGAAATCGTTCCTGAATCGCCAGAGAGAGAGAGAGAGAGGAGCAGGGAAGCAGGCGTTTTGAAATGTTTTGAAATCGTTTCTGAAACCCTAATCGATGTAATGTGTATCCCGTGTTTATTTGAGTAGAAGGGTATAAGTGGAAAGTGATGTTTTATGGTTCTTAAAAGACTTGTACATCATGATTTAGGGGTGTTTTAAGGAAATTTAAATGACCTTAAGAAGTCCTTCTAATACGCTTTTATATATAGTACTAGCGGCAAGACTCGTGTGCAAACACGGGTCGTTTCTTAGAAAACCATGCATAACATATTTTGATAGAAAATATAGATAAGTGTATAGATATTGTAATTTTTAGTTTAAGGCTAGTAGTGATACCCATCTGTAATTTCTAGTTTAAAGCTAGGTACTGTTATCCACCAAGAAATCAAAATTAGAATTAAAACTTATATAAGCTGCATGTGATGTAATTAAATTAACGAATGATGGTAAGTAACTAAGAGAACATGATGAAAGGAAATAGCATTAGTATGCAACCACTGTTTGACCAAAGTCAAACCACTGTTTTTAAAAAAAGTATGTTTGACCAAAGTCAAACCACTGTTTGCAAAACTATGATTCTTAGTGGTTTAAAAGTCTGCTTGATCAAAGTCAAACCACTGTTTGCAAAACTATGATTCTTAGTGGTTCAAAAGTCTGCTTAACCAAAGTCAAACCACTGTTTGACTAAAGTCAAACCACTGTTTGACCAATGACAAACCACTGTTTTCTCCACAAAACACTGTTTAACCCAACAGTGGTTTCAAAAATCTGTTTTCATCCATCTGTTAACGAAAGTCAACAGATGTATCAACCACTGTATCAACAGATGTATCAACAACAATGGTTTTAAGTTGATGAGCATTATTTATGAAAAAATAATACAACCAGATATTACAACCAGCAGAACGGCATCATTATGCTGAGCATACTGTAGGTCCCTAGAGGAGGATCTAGAACACCTATCCTTGTTACCGAATACACCCGGTTGTGCGGAATCCAAGCGGGTATGCAACCGAGCAAAGAACATGAGAATATAAGACAAGATTCAACGTTTAAACACACTTATATTACTTCAGAAGAGTCACAAATACATAGATTACAAGAATAACACTCTAACAACGCAAGAAAGTTGCCAATACGCTTAATAAATGATAAGTAATTTAAACACAAGAAACATTTACCAATAATCCAACACAAGTGATCAAGTTGTACCAGTTACATGAATCCGTAAACAAAGTTTAATGCAAAACAGAGCAAAAGTTCATCCTGGTAGAAGTCACGAGAGGCTTAGCCGCGCATGGTGATCTTTGCCGCTTCGATTGTCATCCTGGATTGGTTAGACTTCATGGATTGGCTTGAGATATGAAGAATGATGATGAAATTTGTCCCTGATGTTGAGTTCGACGGCTGCTGATGAATGGCCTCCTAAACTACGACCGCTGATGTATATAGTTTTTCTTTTTTTCCTCCCAAGTTTTCAGCCATCAAACCCAAAAGTTCCACCGACTTCTCTTTCTTTTACAACCCACCAATTTTCCCTTTTCATCAATTGAACTAATGCCCAGCATACCGAAACTTTATTTTAGCCCAATTGGAATTTACTTGCAATCCATCAAAAATTCTCTTTCTATTTAATTAATTTATGATTCTCGATAATTTGCACAATCCCATGTTGCAGCCTATCAAAAATCTAACATATCCCTTCGCTTTCAATGATTCATCTTTAGTCCTCTTTTTATTTGATCTTTCAAATGCTATAATTGTATCATTTCAACTCCACTGCTTCTACACCAACAAAGCATTAAAACATACTTACACAACCAACATGAATGATATAATACAAAGCATTAAAACATACTTACACAACCAACATGAATGATATAATAAATGCGTACTTAAAAATTCATTCATATTCATCAAAATTCAACCGATCCATTACAAATCATTTTTTTTTCTCATTTAAGTTTCAATTAGATGCTCTTCTCTAATAACTCATAACATTTAAAATCGATTAAAGTAATATATTTTATAATAATAATAATGCATTTATATTGCAATTAATATTCAATAATGTGCACCTGAAATGCACTGATCAGCAGACCATGAAACATCAACAAACAATGACATGATCGATCCGAAACTCGAAGGAGGATATCGAGTTTCGGTCTTCATCTCGTAACGTAGACGAACCGAATGAGCCGTATCCACTAAATGTATCAACACATACTCACTCTGCAAGTATAATATCGGGTTACATATGTTGTAAGTTATTATTAGACAAATGATGTAACCAGAACAACCAATTTCAGTCACTCACTAAAGAGCCATCAAGATTTACCATGTCAACTCCAGGCAGATCAATTAGTTTCAAAGGGGGAGCTGTAAAACATATGCTTAAGTTAGGGAACCAATTCTTCAAATGCATTTACTATAGGATCTGGATATATACAAATTACAAACTCACCTGTACTTGTTTTAACCTTGAAATTTCAACACCTGTACAAACAACTATCATTAAAAAAATCCGAATTCAAACCTTCATGTGACTTCATAAACAATCCATACGAAGACAAAACAATCTCCGTTGACAATCCATACGAATTATCACGCTGATGATCGCCATTGTTGTACGAAACCCTAGTGGACTACATCAACAACTGCTGCTGCTGAATCTGCCGTTAATTGGTCTGCAACACAACTAGAGTTACAGGTTAGATGTTAATAAAACTCTATTTCGTAGCTGTAACAAACCAATAATCAACTATATTCAATAGTTCCCAAAGCCCAAAAACACACTCAAAACTAATCTAACCCTAAACATCATCATATACAAACAATTTTGATCAAATACAAACAACTATCATTAAAAAGATCCGAATTAAAACCTTAATGTGACTCCGTAGACAATCCATACGAAGACGAAACAATCTGTAAGATCGTTTTGACGACCAAATGAGTCAATCAGAGACAATACACAACTGTTTGAGAGGTGGAAACAAACATACATGCTAGAATCAGTGTAGAAATGAGTAAAAAACAGAGTATGATACTTAAAACAATCTTCTCATTGATTTTATACTTGATTACACGGTTGAAATCCAACAGCCCTTCATTACACTTCCACTAATTCCGTGTCAAATGAGAAGCACAACACACCTATATATAGGCATGTGATTTCGCTTGAAATGACCACATGTCATTTCAAGCGGAATTACCACTGTTAATTTTGTTTGGAATGACCATGTGTCATTTCAAGCGGAATTACAACAAAACATCATAAAATTACATTTTAGACCACTATACAAGCTACAGACATGACCTAGACTTAAGACGTAGGCTATAGACATTATGCACCAACAAACTCCCCCTTGGATATTGCCGGAGTCTTCAGTCTGGTCTTCAGCTCTTCACAGCGCCTTGAACTTTTCTTCTCTTTGCTTAGGCTTTTTCGTTAACAGCTTCCTAAGCTTCTCGGTATCTTTAAAAGCTTTTTGTTTTTCTTCAGCTTGTTCTCTCATGAATTTTCCTTGAAGCATTCGATCTCTTTCTTCACGTTTCTTCTTTTCTTTCTCAGCTTTTAGAGCCTCTTCTTTCTCAATCTCTCTCCATTGAGTTGACCATTTACTCTCAGCATTGATACCTTTCTGAAAGCATATAGAAACAACTTTCTGAAATTGCATAGCCTGCTCTCTATCTTCAGCTCTAAATCCAATCTTGTTAACGAACAAGCATTCAATGTCTTTTGCCGAGCAGTTAACCAGCCACAGAGGATCAAACACAGAGATATATCTGACTTCATTTTCAACTATGTAAGTAATCACAGCTTCAGTTGTCAAACAGCTGTACACCCAATACACAAAACCCTTATGGAAATCCTGCTCCATCTTAGGTAATGGTATGTTTTTTATCACTCTTGGCTTCTTGATTTGCAATATAGTCTCTTCAACACCAGTAACTGGATCCACTCTCCTTACTTTCTTTGGCTGGTGTGGCTTCCAGTGCTGAAAATCTCTAAATGCTTCAAACTTTATCAACCCCCACATAGGTATGTCATTCTTTCTAACAGGATAATCCGAAGTTCTGACTTTGGCAAGCTCTTCCACATCCCACCAAGGTAATGACATAATATCATGAAGGAATGCAAAATACTGAACACCATATTTTCGACAAATGGCGTAAGCATTGACCTGTGGTAGAAAGCCCTAACTAATTATATCACCAAGAGAAACATCTCTATCTCTTTTATAGAACTTGAGTGGACGTTTGAATTTTCTTTCATTACTCTTTCTTCCTTCTTTCTATGCATCTTTCACTGTACCATCAAAGTTTGTATCTTTCAAAACCTCTTCTACTTTCCTTCTCAATTCATCGATGTTCTCTTGACTAAAAAAATTGACTAATGTTGGAAAATCAGAAGTATCCACATTCTCACTTTCTTCATCGCTGCAGTCTTCAACCTCAACCCTGTCATAATTGTCTGCTTCATCAACATACTTGTACTGATACTCGGGCTGCTGGTTGATGTCAAACTGATTTAATTCATCTTCAAAATCAAACTTGAAGTTAGGATCATCAATCCGCGTCATTTCAATAATATCATTCATAGTGTAAGTATGCCTGATCTCTCCTTCTTCTACACCAGGCTCCAGACGCAGAATTAACTTCTCTACTTTATCAACACTTTGATCAACATTCTCCCCCTCACCATCAGCACTTTCTGGCTCTTCATTTGCATCGTCATGCAGATAATCATCGACATTTCTTTCATTCGAAGCTTCAGTAACTTTAAAATCAGATGTACCCTGATCGTCGTCATTACCATCATCATCATCACTACTACTTGCAGAGAATACATCATCTGCATCATCACTTTCATCTTCATCATTTTCCTCTTCATCATCATCATCATCTTCCTCAACATCTTCCTCAACATCTTCAATAATGTCATCAATTAACACATCTTCTTCAAAGATAGCAGAAACTGCAGAAATAGGACGAGGATTCTGAATAGGTGATTCAGAAACAATAGCTGGAACAATTGCCCTCTCAGAACCTTCAGAAATATCTTTACTCTTATCTTTCATTTCAGCATCAACTGCAGCTTGACGTTCAGCTCTCAACTCTTCTATCTTAATTTCATCGAACTTTTGCTCAACAGACTTTCCAAGCAAATTTTCTAACACTTTGTTCATCATGTACATCTCGTGTTCTTTCTGTGCCTTGATAGCCTCTAACTCTTTGTTCTTCAATTCAAAGTATTTATTTTGCTCGTCTCTGCGTGTTTTCTCTTCTTCCAACTCTGCAACTTTAACTTTCAGAATATCAATCTCTGCTTGATCAACTTCAACTTTCTTTAACAATGAAGAATTTTCAGCTTCCACAGATTTAACACGCTTTTCCAATTTCTTCTCACGATCAACCAACCTTTTATTATCAACCAACACTTCTTCTACTTTCTGTTGCAACTTCTTTACCAGCTCATCATTTACGAAACTGAAGTCACCAATGTCTTCAAGAGAATAATTTTCAGGAATACGTGGGAAATTTCTAAGACTAGAAGAACCGGGAGTGGTTTGTATTGGTGGTTGTGTGGATGGAGGTGTTTGAAGTATATGTGGTGAAGTGATAATGGGTTGTTCATGTTGTGGTGATAGATGTGGTGGTGATGAGTGAATTTGTGGTGTGGGTTGTCTTGGTGGTGATTGATGTGGTGATTGATGTGGTGTAGGTTCAGGTGGTGGTGATGATGGTTGACTGGGTTCTTGGATAGGTTTCTTGTTCAGCAAGATCTTCAACGTCTTTTTCACCTTTGGAGTAACCACATGTTTCCTTGTAATTGCTTTCTTTTTACCTCCAGAAGTAGGTGGCGTTTGAACATCTTCTTGAGAAGGAGTATACTCATCATCATCTTTCTCTTTTCTTCTTTTTCTTTTTAACTGTTTCTCCTTCTCTATTTCAGCTCTAATTCTTTCTGCACGTTCATTTTCATCAATCTCTGAATCAGATGAACTTGTTGTACTTTTGTTTACATCATCACCTTCTTCATTACCAGCTGCTTTCTCTGGTTCAGTATCTTTAAAACTTTCTTTAAGAGTGTTTAAAAACTTTGCAGATTCAGGAGACAAACGAACATCTCCTTCAACATTAACTTCAGCTTCAGCTTCCTCCTCTGATTCATCAACAAGCAATGTCTTAACAGCTTTCTTTTGACGTTTCTTAGGTTGAGAAGATGAACCCTCCTCTACTTGAACTTTCGGAGTTGCTTTCCTACTCCTCTTCTTTTCCTCTTCTTTTTCTCTTCTTTCAAGAACCACTCGTTTCGAGTTCCTTTGAAATCTTCAAGAATTTTTAATTCATCTGCATAACTCTTCTCTTTCATTTCTTTCTCATTTCTCCAGTTCTGATGATTGATTGGATCTGGATCTTGATAATTCTTATCTTTAATGAAACCAAAGAATTCAGCTTTTGTTGATGGCTCTGGATGATTAGGATGATATCTGGCCAATTGTTTCACAGACTCATTATCCATGTGAGATAAAACCAACAAATCATTAATATCACCTCTCTCAAGATCTGGATAAGCATGATCTATCATCATTTGAACAAATCGTGGATACACCCAAGTCTTGTTCTTTGAAGTAATGTTCTCAACCATGTAATGAAACACAATCTTCAAAAAATTATACTTCTTGTTTAACACGAGAGCTGTTACCATGTTCATTTGATAATCCCTCATTGCATCATAACCTCCCTTCCTATGACTTAGAGCTTGCAACACTAAGTGAATAAGAAACTTGTATGGCTTTGAAAACTTTGATTTCAAGTAGTTAACACTGTTCAGTGCACCATTATAACCCATTCGCAACATACAGCCTTTGACCATCCTCTCTGGGAATTTTGTCGGAGAGTTTACATCATCAGGAAAATCCAACACTTCACGGATAAGTGCCTCCGAGATAATAATTGGTTTGTTTTCACCATTGAGCTCAACAACCAAATTGATCACTTTGCTCTCTTCGTCATAAGTTTCCTTTTCCCAAAAACGTTTAATGTGTGATTTGAAAACCAGATGTTGATTTGTCAAAGCTTTCTGAATCGGCAACCTTCTCATAAATTCCAGAATACTCTTGAATTCGGACAGCTTTGGTATCTTCTCCTCATCAAAATCACAACATGTGTTGTGTAGTGCATCAAATAACACATTCGACGGCTGAAAAACAACAACACATTCAAATCAATCACTTTGAAAAACTCAAACAATACTCAAACGAAATCACTTCAAATGAGATAGCACATTCAAACGAAATCACATTACATGCGGAATAACAGTTTGGAACGGAATCACAGTTCAAACGAAATAACATTTTCATGCGGAATACCAAATCAAATGAAATGACATGTTCATACGGAATACCAATTCAAGCGGAATAACATTTTGATGTGAAATGACATCTTAAACCGAAATAACAATTTGAAATGGAATATCCACTTCTTATTTAGTTTGAAATTGTCAATATCAAAGCAATGAATTTTCAAGAACTGATGATGAAATTGATTAACTGGGTTTGTTCCTTATCAAATTCCGAGCATGTGGGTATGTTTTAATTTCATTTTTACCAACAAAATCAACATAGATCTAAGTCCAAAAACCTGTTCAACATCATTCAAGCAAGAACATCAGATCTGGTTCAATGAAAACCCTAAAACATATCTACAATGTATTCCGAGTTCATTGGTATGTAAATCGTTCATTATTACACACAGATAAGCCCTAGATCTATGTTTCAGTTCATGTTAAACGCCGACCAAACAAAATCAGGTCAGATCTGGGACAAATCAACAAAATATCTCACCTTTCCCATGATAATAGTTGAGTATACCAACTAAAATCAGAATACAAGCAAGAAATCGGACAGAATAACGACTAGAAATCGATGATAAGAGAATTTCGCTTGAAATCTCCTGATGAGAACTTTTGAAGCGAAATAACAAAACTGATGTGCTCAAGCGGAATTAAACCCCTATTTATAGACCGCCTAATTTCGCTTGAAATTGGCAATGAGTCATTTTCAAACGGAATCACCAGTTCAAACGGTATAACGTTTTCAAGCGGAATTACCTTTTCAAATTTTTAACTTTTTACCTTTTTGAGATTTTACCGACACACCCAGTTAACCAAGTCCAAGTTAATGACCTTGGTCAACTGTTCAGCCTACCAAGTCCAAGTTAATGACCTTGGTTAACCAATTTATGAAGTTTGCTGACTTTCTGAAACAAATTTAAGTTCAAGTTAATGAACTTTTAAACTTTCAAGCAATTACCTATCCGTTTTTCTCAATCTTCTGCTTACCCAAACCTCATGATCCAGACATGTTCAACACATAAGACTTTAATCATCTGATCCCCAACGTTCGTTGTCGAAAATAAGATGAAAAACAAATCTTTTTGGATTTTAACAAAGCTAAACAAACAGACAATCTTTTTGGATTTTTGATAAGCAATAAACTGTACACACTATATTTTTGGTGAGCGTGTTAGGGAATCATATCAGCTGCTGACAAGCTTGGAGCACCGTTAAGCTTTGATTTCATACTCAGCATTAAACAATTCGCTTCGATTGTCAATATACAGATCCACTTAAATTTTCACACAAATTTCAATCTGTTCAGGATACGATTTAGGTGTTTTAAGGCTTAACTTTTACACGTGTACCACCTCAGAATATACTCCTGTATCCAGATCCCAATAGTCAGTCTTACAGGTGAATATACCTAGATGATATCTGTAAGGGGTTTAAATGCGAGGGCCGTGAGAGCTCAGGCTATTGCTTCCGCAAAATCAGAGAGATGACGGCTTCGACTTAAGGTGTGTCCCCTTTGGGGATCTTCTTTTACAACAGCACATGATTAGCATTTTGCAATGTTTCATCATTTTTTATGCTGAGGGGAGGCTATTATTTCAAGCAGCATAAAGTATTCTCCGGGGACTAGGCCATTGCTTCCACAAAATCAGAAGTCCCGGGATAATACCCCAGATATCACTAAGTATAAAGACCTAGTATCTCAGAAAGAGGGACCATTCAAACAAGATTTTGGGGGTTACCCATATATCCGAGAGATGTTCCCCACGTAAAAGCAAGATAAGATTAAGGTTTATATCCTGAACAAACCTACTAAATGTGTAAAAACCTATCGGCACATTATCAGCGAGACTGCTTAACACATTTAAACTTTACATTTCTTTAGCGTATTGCATCTGTCTAACTGATGTACTATCATTTCCCCTTTTTATACAAACTCATTTTCAGTTTTTCAATGTTTTTGTATTTTGAAATTTTATCATGTTTTTTGAATTTTCTGCAAACTTTCTCCCCCTAAAAACAAAAACATATTTTTGTGTTTTTGGTTTTATCAAAAGCAGAAAATAAACTGTACAAAAACTTGACAACATGACGTGGATCACATCAGATCGCTGTCCTCTTCGGCTTCACATTCAACAACCCTCCCAGAAAACAGATTTTTCATCCCGTTTAATTTCAAAAGATAGTTAAATCTCTTTCTATCAAAAGGTTTTGTATAAAAATCAGCCTTTTGTTCATCGGTGTGTATATGCTCAATACGAATCAATTTCTTCTCGTGACAATCACGGATGAAATGATGTCGGATTTCAATATGTTTGGTTTTAGAATGGTGAACCGGATTTTTCATAATGTTAATAGCTGCCTCATTGTCCACATAAATCGATGTATCCAAGAATTGCAAACCAAAGTCCCTCATCTGCTGCTAGATCCAGAGGATCTGTGAGCAACAGTTGGAGGCCGAAACGTATTCAGCCTCGCACGTAGAGAGAGCGACTGAGGCTTGTTTCTTGCACTGCTAGGTGACCTATCGAGTTCCAAAGAACTGACACCCAGCAGTGGTGGACTTTGCATTTTGCTTGCAACTACCAAAATCAGATTCAGCAAAACTGTGAGAGAAAAGTCACCAGACTTGGGATACCATAAGCCGGTGCTTGGGCAGCCTTTCAAATACCGTAAAATTCGTTTCACGATCGTCAGGTGTAACTCTCTGGGGCTGGACTGATATCGTGCACACAAGCAAGTCGGATACATGATGTCTGGGCGGGAAGCAGTAAGATACATAAAGGATCCAATTATTGACCGATAAAACGTCTCATCCACTTTCTCTCCACCTTCATCTAGACAGATTCCGTAATTCTGAGCTAAGGGGGTTGATGTTGGAGTAGATTCAGACATGTTGAACTTTTCCAGAACACCGTTCACGTATTTGGTTTGATGAATGAAGATTCCTTCGATCATTTGCTCTACTTGTAGCCCTAGGAAGAACTTCATCTCCCCCATCGAGCTCATTTCAAACTTTCTTTTCATCACTATCTCAAAGTCTTTACACAAATCATCATTTGTCGATCCAAAGATGATATCATCGACATAAATCTGCACAATCAAAAGATACCCTGCAACTTCTTTGGTAAACAACGTACTATCAACTGTCCCTCTGGTGAACCCATTGGCTAGCAGATATTGGGAATGCGTCTCGTACCAAGCTCTCGGGGCCTGGTGTAGTCCGTAAAGCGTTTATCCAGAAGATAGACTTTGTTTTTGTGTACTGGATCTGTGAACCCCGACGGTTGACCCACGTACACTTCTTCCTTGATTTTCCCATAAAGAAATGCAGACTTCACATCTAATTGGTATACTTTGAATCCTTTCCAAGACGCGAATGCCAAGAAGATTCTTATCGCCTCGAGTCTAGAAACTGGCGCATACACTTCGGTGAAATCGATGCCTTCTTGCTGACTGAAACCTTGTACAACCAATCGTGCTTTATTTCTTACAATCACTCCTCTATCATCTCTTTTACACTTAAAGACCCACTTTGTCTTTATAAGCTTCTGATTCTCAGGAAGATCCACCAATCTCCATACTCCCAGCTTCTCAAACTGCTGCAACTCTTCCTGCATAGCGTTCACCCAACTTTCTTCAGTTAAATCTTCTTTATATGTTTTTGGTTCAACCTACGAGATAAAACACTTTAGTGAGAATTCTTCCTATGAAGGAGCAACAGATGTATAAAAACATGTAAGAGCTCTGTTAATCTGATCCCGCGTTTTTACTCCGCTCTGAAGATCACCAATTATCTGATCTGAAGGATGATACGACAAAGTTCTTGGCATAGCAGTGTCGGGCACACTCACTTCCGATTGCAAGTTCGTAATATCTTGATCACCGGTGTGATCCTCAGCTTTTGTCGTTGCAACATTTGGTTCCTCGTCAAAAATCGGACCGTCTTCCGATTCTGAGTCATCAGAATTATCAAACGTTGGAGCTGGTTCCTCTGGGGGTTCGTGTGTCATTCCACTTGGACCTGCCTCGTGATCGTTTGCACCACTTGTAGGATTGCTTGTACCCACGTTGGGCTGAGAAACTACCAACGGTCTAGGCACCTAAGCTTGTGACATAGATTGTTGATGTTGGTATAGTAAGACGAGTTCCTCTACGCTTGGCTCGGTCGGCAGTTGGAAAGACTCCCAGAGTTTATCATAATCGAACAGGAATCTTTGTCCGGGAAGTTGTGGTGGAGCAGTATGCTTCTGACAATCAACATGCTGAACTTGAATTACCTTCCCCAGGCATGGTACGAACAAACTTTTCAGCGGACTCGCATAACCTACAAAGAAACCCTCATTACTTTTAGCACCAAACTTACCATCAGGATCAATGAATGTACAAGGCGATCCAAACGGTTCTAAAAACTTCAAATTTGGCTTGTAACGATGAAGAAGTTCAAAACAAGTTTTCTTGTATTTCTTCACTGTGAGCACACGATTCAGTGTATAACACGCCGCTGCAACTGCTTCACTCCAGAAAAATATTGGCAACTTGGAATCGGCGAGCATTGTTCGAGCTGTTTCGATTAAGGTGCGATTCTTTCTTTCAGCTACACCATTTTGCTGTGGAGTGTATGGCGCACTAAATTCATGAAGAATCCCTTTTTCATTACAAAACTCGAGCATGCGATTATTCTTGAACTCCATTCCATTGTCGCTTCGTATTCTCCTGATCGGCAATTTGTACAGCTTTTCCATCTTCCTGAACAACACCATCAACGAATCAAACGTTTGGTCTTTTCTTTCCAGACACATCACCAAGAAAATCTAGTGAAGTCGTCAGTGACCACCAGACAGTACAAGTCTCCACTAATGCTCTGCACATTAACTGGTGCAAAGAGATCCATATGGAGTTTCTCAAGCGGTACCCTGATTGAATTCAGAAACTTCTGTGGGTGTGTCTTATTGGTTTGCTTTCCCTTCTTGCACTCTACACAATCATCATTCAAATGAAAATTTTTCAAATTTACACCTAATACCAAATCATTGTGTACAAGAAAGTTCATTTTTCTGACATGAATGTGACCCATCTTTCGATGCCACATTCTGGACTCTTTTTCAGTCGCCTTGGTTTTTGACACAAAACATTGTTTCTGATAATCTGTTGTTGTTGCGACACTCATATCCAGGACATACAAATCATTTTCCCGGGGAGCTCGCTTCAACACCATGTCTTCAGGAATTTTAAAACCAGGTTTTATGATTAAACATTCATTTTTAGTAAAGTTTACTGTAAAATACTTGTCATAGATCTGTCAGATGCTCAACAGATTGTTTTCAAGTTTGATGATATAGTTCACTTTTTCAAACGACACAACTCCATTTGTTAGAGTTCCTTCACCAACTATCCTGCCACCCTGATTTCCTGCAAATCCAACATATCCACCATTGATAGATTTGATATCGTAGAGTAAAGCCAGCATTCCTGTCATATGCCTTGAAGCTCCACTGTCCATGATCCACTTTGAGATTATCGACCTCGGAAGCCCCTGCATACATGAAAGAAATTCATTCAAACAATGAAGCCCATGATTTCTTTACCTTTGGAACACTACCAAACATGATATCACAAGTCACATCAACTTTCGGAATGCTAAAAATAACATTTGGAACAGCAGATTTGGTTTTTGGTTTTGAATCTCCCTCCTTAATTAGTGGGAATTCGTCTAACAACTTGTCTAGTTCAAATTCCAGTTTTTCAACATCATTTTCAAAAACATTTGATTCAGATTTTAACTCATTTTCCATCTTCTTCTCTTCAACTGATTGTTTTGATTTTGCCACCCATGATTGATTTTCAAAAACTTTTGTCTTTGGATAAACCTTTGAAGTCTTTTGGGGTTTCGAAGATTCACCAATCTCAAAAATTGATTTCGGCTTTTCTTCGGACTTCAACGATTGACCTCTTTTCAAAATTCGAACGGGGGAAACCATTTGTGTTTTACCCTTAACATCAGTTTGAGTTTTACCCTTAACATCAGTTGAAATTCTAGATTTTGGTTTTTGTAAAACTGGTTTCACAAGTTTTTTCACACACTGCTTGGCCATATGACTAATTTCATTGCAGCGGTAACAAATTCTTTTGTCATACTCGACAAAAGTTGATTTGTAGGTCTCCTGTTTCAACTTCTTAGCTGCATTGAAATCATCAATGGCTTTTTGACTAAAAATATAATCCTTTTCAGCATCAACACTAGGACCCGCAACAAAAACATCACTAATCTTTTCTTTTGGCTTGACATTGTTCTTAGCCATTTTCTTTTCAAATCCAAAACCTTTGTTTTTGAAGTTGTTACCATTTCTTTTGTTAGACCCATTTTTACCCACCCAATCCTTTTTCCCAGGGTTGTTCGGTTGTTGTTTCACAAAAGACCTCTTTGGTTTTGAAAAGAACTCATTGTTGTTAACTTTAGAAATGTCAATCTCAACAAGTTTAAACACCTTTTCAACATTTTGCATGTTCGCGTTCTGGATTGGATACTCAAAATCAGAATAGAGTTTGTCAGTTCCAGTCATTGTGTAAACCACAGTGATCGAATCATCATTCGCAACTTTGTCTGATTTTGGTATGAACTTATCCAAGAAGTTACCATCTTCTTCAGAATCAGAAATGGAGTTTTCAAAATGAGTTTTCACAGTATCAAACTCCGAGTTATCACTTTCTTCATCTAACACTTGGTCAACGACGGTTTTGATCACCTGTGACTCATTATCAGTGTCGGACGGAGAAAATGTAACATCAATATTCTTAGGCAACTCATTCTTAATGGTTCTCAACTTGAGATTTAATGCAGATTCCACCCCATCTGGATACTTTTGAGTGTAATGATTCCACATTGGGGGTGGAACACTTTTGAAGACAGGTTTCGCATCATGTTGTTGTGGAAGAATTTGATCAATCACATATGACGAAGCATCATAACTCATCAGTTTTTTATCAATTCTCTCAGTTTCAATTCTCATTAACTCAAGTTCTTTTTTCAAAGAAGCAATTGTGTCCAAATGGATGTTAATTTCCATCTGTTTATCCATGACAGTAGATTTTAGCAATTTCGTGGCTTTATCATTTTCAAAACTTTCTTTTTTAATCATTTTGATTGATCTTGCCAAAGTGTCAAATGTTTTATCTCACTGAGATCAAATTTTACTTCATCAGTAAATTTCTTCAATTCTTGAAATTTCTCGTCTTTTTCAAGACAGTCCATGCATGGTTTTGACCAGTTTTTGCATGGAATTTCAAGAATCGAAACAACCTTTTCGGTAACCTTTTCTTCTTGATAAATTTTAATATCTGTTTTACCAAAACCATCAGACTCTGACTCAGACTTTTCTGCTGATTTGATCTCCTCATTTTCCGATTTCTCGTCAGACTCCTTTTTGACCGACTCCGTATCGACAGACACACTTTCAACTGACTCTGTTTCGACAGACTCTATTACAACAGATTCTGTTTCAACCTCTTTTATCTTGCCCATCAATGCTTTTTCAGCAATTTCTTTTTGAGTCTCTTCATTCATTTCTTTTGAAACGTCTATTATCTCCTCAACTGGATCTGGTTCAACATCATATCTTGGACAAAGACCAGTAGTTGGCTCATTGAAGAAACCTGCAAAAGATTCAAACATATTAGGAGGCATTATTGATTTGAAAGAACTAACAATAATCTCCTATTCAGATTGATAGTAGTAAACTTCTACAGCTACTTCTTCCAACTCTGCCAAACTTTCTTCAGACATGAGTTCATTGACTTCTTCTGTTTCAATCACGCATTACGGTTCTTCCAAAATCTGTGCCATCATTGCCATACCCTCACTACCAGGGATGTACTTATCCCAGCTAAAACCTTCAGAAACCTTCTCATCATCTTGATTGACTATGAGAGCTTTCTCAGGCTTGTTTTCGATCTGAGGTCTTTGGGTGAATGGTTGTTGACTTGTCTTATGATAGATCGCTTGTTTGTAATAATCGTTTGTAACCGGGTTTTGATGGTTGTTAACCTCCCTGTTTGGACATTCCCGCTTGAAATGTCCCTTCTCTTTACATTTGAAACATATGACTTTTGATTTATCAAACCCAAGCTTTTGATCCGGTCCTGCAAGACTATTCCGACCAGTTATTTCCATAAATCATTGAGCTCTTCTCACCAAGCTTGCCATTCCCCATTTGATGTCAATCTACTCTAGCTCCTCTGGATCAATCTGATCATAGTCTTCTTTTGTCATATCGAGGTTCCCAATTCTGCCTGCAACCAAGCTTTCATACGATTCAAGCACCGAAGCAAGAAGTGATATGTGCTGCTTTGCTGATGATTCAGTAAAGTCTTGAGCATTCTTTATGTTCACTGCTATGTTGCACAGTATTCCTGGACCTTGACTTTGACTATTTGATCCTGACGAACTTTGAGTGTAAGATTGATCAGGTGAATTTTGAACCTTTGGATTTGGTTCAAAACTTGAAAATGGTGAGTTATTGTTGCTTGATGTGACAGATGATACTCCGGATGTTGAATCTGCACGAAAGGCTATTTGCACTTTTGGACTTAGACTCGATGTTGCTGGAGTACTTCCTTTGTAATACAATGAGACATCTTGTTGAACATTTGAAGACTTCATCTTTCTAATCTTTGTCAACTCAAGCTCGTGTGATTCGATTTTCTCGATAAATGAGCTAAGATTGAATCCAACATATTCATTATTGTTTTTTAATACCAACAAATAAGTTCCCCACTCATCGTATGGCAAAGCATCCGCTAGCTTATCGACCCATTCTTCATCCGTTTTGGTTATGCTCAACCTCTTCATCTCAACAACCAGATGGCAGTATCTCTCAATTAACTGTTTTGTTGTTTCTCCCTTCATACCCGTAAAGATATCAAACTCCTTCTTCAACAAAGCAGTTTTGCTTTTTACCATAGACACACTTCCTTGAAACTTGACTTTTAGACAATTCCAAACTAACTGTGAGCAACTTTGATCTTGTAACAGAACTAAGATATCCTCTTTGATGGCTTGCTGTAGGATACTCATCATTTTCTTTTCTGCCTTGAAATCTTCTTGTTCTTGTGGAGTTAAACTTCCGATAGATTTCTCTAAACCCGACCCATTCTTTGGTGGAACATACTTAGACTCGATTTTCATCCAACATTCGAAATGGTTGGCTTGCACCCAAGTCTTAAATCTATCAACCCATCCGGAATACTCGTCGATGTTCATCAACTTCGGCGGTTTCTACATTGTGCCGAGTTCATTTTCCATGTTTACATTTTGAACGATACTGGTTGGTTTTTGTGCTGCCGTCATTCCCCCACCGGCAAAGAAATTGTAAAACTCTTGGTTATCCATTTTACGAAAACAGTTTACGGAAAAAAATTTCAAGTTTTGAAAATGTCACTTTTATGCGAAAACACTTTCTACACACGAAATAGGCTTTCGTACGAAATCACGAACTAAATGGACTTTCACGCGAAATCAGACCTTTCACACGAAATCAGTTGTTTCAAGCGAAATTAGGTTTTCAAACAGAATCACTTTTTAAACGGAATCAACTTCTCAAACGGAATAGTACTTTCAAGCGAAATCAAGTGCCATTTCAAACGAAATTAACCCAAGACTTGTTTTCAAGCAAAATAGCCAAACGGAATTAAGTTTTCAAACGAAATCAGTAATTTATTGTGAAATTACCTCAACTTTTCAAACGGAATTTGTTATTTCAAGCAAAATAACCTCAACTTTTCAAACGAAATTAGTTGGCTCGTTCAAACGAAATCAAGTCTTTGGCCCATTTTTGTCACTTTTAGCCTGAATTTAGGTCTGATTCTTTCAAGGGTTTGTTAAAACTGTATTTTACACACAATATAAAAAAATCAGTCCATTTTGTCCGTGAATTTGTCCAGAAATCCAAAATTGAGTAGAAAACAGCACTGATTCAAGTGTATTAACTCATCCTGAGCTCTGATACCACTTGTAGGATCGTTTTGACGACCAAATGAGCAGAGACAATACACAACTTTTTGAGAGGCGGAAACAAACAAACAACCTAGAATCAGTGTAGAAATGAGTAGAAAACAGAGTATGATACTTAAAACAAGCTTCTCATTGATTTTATACTTGATTACACGGTGGAAATCCGACAGCACTTCGTTACACTTCCACTAATTCCGTGCCAAATGAGAAGCACAACACACCTATATATAGGCATGTGATTTCGCTTGAAATGACCACATGTCATTTCAAGCGGAATTACCACTGTTAATTTCGTTTGAAATGACCATGTGTCATTTCAAGCGGAATTACAACAAAACATCATAAAATTACATTTTAGACCACTATACAAGCTACTGACATGACCTAGACTTTAGACGTAGGCTATAGACATTATGCACCAACACAATCTCTGTTGACAATCCATACGGATTATCACACTGATGATCGCCATTGTTGTACGAAACCCTAGCGGACTGCATCAACAACTGCTGCTGCTGAATCTGTCGTTGATCGGTCTGCAACACAACTGGAGTTACAGGTTAGATGTTAATAAAACTCTCTTCCGGATCTATAGAAGGGAGAACCTCTTATCTTGAAATCATCAGAACAGCAGTGGATGGTTGTTGTTGTTCCCTTGAAACTCCACTTTGGTAAAAGTTTTGGTTCTGCATACATCACAAAGTAAAAAATCACTGAAACTGTTAAATTCATAGAATAAAGCTTCAAAATTAGAAGCAAAATCACATTAATTAATTTTTTTTTGCAAAGAATAAGCCTCTACAGGCTCAATCTAACTTTAAATATCCACAAAATTAATCAAAAAACAGCTCAAATAAAACTTACAGCTCCCAATCGAGATTTCCCTTTTACAATGCGGTAAGGGATTTCCATCTTTCTGCAAAGTGCAGGAAGCCAGACAACTAATTCGATTGGATCAACATCATGGGCGATGATTACTAATTGTGCCTTGTTCTGAAATTAAACACAAAAAAACCATTATAAATGATTTGTCCAATACGATTCAAAACTATATTATTTCAGTAATAAGAAAAAATAATATAATCTTTAATAGTTTAATTAAACATGATTTTAGAAAGTTTTATGCATTCGAAACACACTGGAGAGCAGTTAAATTATACTTTGATTCGTCAATATATAATACACAATAACGTAAAGCCAAATTGATCATGCCATTAGTAAACCATTCAAAATAGCAACATCTAAAAGTAATCACACTCTGGCAAAGGGTATTTATAAAAACCTGTTCAATAAGGTAAGTGATATGGTTAAGACCATACTTCACAACAATCGGCTTCTTTGCTTCAACGGTCTTCCCATCTGATTTAGCCTGAGCCCTTTTCAAAAGACGTTCCTATTTTGCTGCTTTATCCTCGGGTCTGTATTTGAGTAGCATCTTGAATAGGGTTGTTGCTGCATATTTCATAATTAAAAGGATAAGAGAAGATGAGAGATTAGGGTTTAATAAATGAAATCAAGTAAACAATAAGGAAGGAGTCGATTTAAAAAAAAACAAAATTAGGAATGATATTTCCTTTAAACAAAGAATTGTACTTGTTATCAGATTAATTATTTGTTTAGAGATATAGAGATGAACTCATACCAGCTAGAAGGTTGGGTTGGTGTAGCTGATTAGAGAAGATGAGAGATTAGGGTTTAATAACTGAAATCCAACATTTTTAGAGATATAGAGATGAAATCCTTACCTGCTAGAAGGTTGGAAATGGAACCGATTGTATCAATCGTTGTAGTCACCTCTCTCATTTGCCAAATACTGGATTTGAGAGAGAGAAAGTGAGTCTTAGAGAGAGAGAGAGAGTTGAGAGAAAAATGGATTAGAGAGAGCAATTGATTGAAGAAGATGATATCTTATATATCTGGAGCCATGTTTAAATTTTGAAACTGGAGCCAAAATTTTGAATGGGCAGTGGTTTGATGCAGAGGTTTGAATTTATAACAGATGTTTGGAGGTTTGGAGGGGCAGTGGTTTGAAAAGGTGAATGTGGGAGGGGTAGTGGTTTGAAAAGGTGAATGTGGGAGGGGCAGTGGTTTGATGGCAGTGGTTTGAAAAGGTGAATATGGGCCATCTTTGAATTTTAAAGTCTTTTAATATTAAGCTTTATAATATAAGAATGACATAAGAAAAGCCTTGTTGGACATGCTCTCTAGCTGGCACCTCAGCTTTTCTTATGTCATTGGGATTTCTCCTTTTATAGAAAGTATAGATAGATAGGGTCAGGATTTAGAGAAAACGGTGAAAAGTGTGAGAACGCTTATGGGTCGTCCGATCAAAACAATCGATGGACAAGATTACGAGGTGGCGTTTTCGTAAATAACATCAATTTTATTATGTGGGACGCGCTTCATTAAGGGTAAAAGGGTCTTTTAACGCTCATATTCAAAACGCCATCAAATGATAAAACGCCATTAAAAAAAATAAAACGCCATTAAAAATAAAACGTCAAAAATTAGGGATAAAACGCGTGAATATTACAGGAAGATGAAACAACACATTAACTGAATTTCAGTTATTAACATTTACGAGAAGAAATTGCCTCCTAAATTACGCGCCAAAAACACCATTATATAAACGAGGGAAAACATAGCTTCCATAATCACTTCAATCTATCCAATTATGCAAAAAACATCTTTAACCAAAACCGCCAACTTAACCAAAACGCCAAAAATGGCAACAATCGTTTCTTGGAGATACACTCTGGGAATCAGGCGATACGTCCTCCGTTTTGACAACAGAAGGAGGGTGTATGTTAAGACGGACAGGGCAACTGTGAAGATGAAAGAAGAGACACAGAGGGCAATCTTATCCCTTGGCATCACTCTAGACAACGAATGCCATGAAACACATATGCTTATGAAAGCATTAACCAGGAAATTTGGACCAATCAAAGCAAATGTGAAGTCGGACCCTATCATGACATCATGGCGTTTTGATGATAAAACAGACATGGTGACCGTTACATACGACAGCGGAGAGCATGAAGTCTACTGGCTAGAAAATATCATGACAAAGCAGCGTCTTGGTTTCATGGAAGAATTGCATAACGCCACTTGTACCAACACAGAAATAGACTCAAAATTGGAGTTAATGCAAGACATGTTCAAGTGGAGGCATCAGAATCTTTAGGAACAAGAAGCTCAGGAAGGTGAAGGTGATGACATGGATGAAGATCCAGATGAAGACTCCGAGGAGGAAGAAGATGACGCAAGTGATGGTTACTTTTCGGATAAAGTACCTTCTGATGAAGGCTTTTAATTTTTTTTTTCTCTTTTTTTCTTCTTCTGTGTAGTCTTTTTTTTTAAGATAATTAAATGATACGTTTCACTCTTAATAAGCAAAACACCAAAAAAAATACTAAAAATGGTTATTCCTTACAAAACGCTAAAAATAACAAAAAAATATTTTTCCTGTTTATTATTTTATTTACTCCGTTATTGTATTTTGTCATCTTGGTCTACATAACGCCATTTAAAAAAAACGCCAAACTTAAAAGATGGGACGTCTATCACCTGTAAAACTGATAAAAGCTGATCAACACAGTAAATACAAAATCAGTAACATAAAAGACAGTTACTTTATTACTATCATTTATTACAATAAAAAAGTCCCGCCTAAACTACCTGCCAAAAAACTCCTATAAGAGAGGGGTCTATACACAATGAAATTGATCACACCAAGAAAACACAAACGCCATATCCTCTAGAAACCACTCACTTTAAAACGCCACAGATGGCAAAGCTTTCACTGAAATGGATTCTTCTTCTGAGGGGGTTATCTCAATAATATTTTGCTAAATGAGATGGACAAATATTCATGAAAAAGAGACTGATGACAGTGATATGCCATCATGAGAGCTTTGTTGTTGATGAATATAGGCATGGAATAAAGGGACCAACACAAGTGTAAAATGCTATTTTGGACTCCATTATTACAAATAGAATCAAGCAAGAGTTTATCTTTAATGACATGCCACCAAACAAGAATATCACACCAAAAAACAGGTTGCCACTAAGCAGCTTCTTCTGAAAAAGACAGGGTTTATGTAGGAAAGTTGGCATCTAGCTAAAGTACTCAAAAAGGTTCAAAACGCCAAAAACAAATTCAAGAAGAAAGAGGCTGATGACAGTGAAGATTCGGAAGAAAAATTAGATTACCATTTTTTATTATTTTTGTTTTCATTTTATATTGTTTTGATATCAAGTTATATGTTATTTTGTTATCTAATTATCTATAAATAAAATACATTACTATATAAAACGCCAAAAACGACAAACACCAAAACGCTAGTAGTATGAAAAGTGGGAGAACGGGTGCTGGCAAAGCACCTTGTAAAGGGTATTAAACGCCAAAAAATTCACTAAACGCCAAAAAAAATTGGTCTTATTGTAATCTTATGCAAATATTAATGACTCGTAGTGAATTATTATACAAAACGCCACAAACGCCAAAAAAATTAACTAGAAAACGCTATAACACCAAAAAATTATATATGTGACACAAAAACAATTAATTCAACGCCAAAAAGTTTAATAAATACAATTAACGCCAAAAAAAACTTAGACGCCAGAAAATATTATACCGCGTTGGGAAAATAAAAGAAGATTGAAAAGTCAAAAAAGCTCCTCCGCCCTTCTCTATGTCGCGTGACATGTGTTGGGCCAGGATGCGTTCTCACCGTTCTCACACTTTTGAGCATTTTCTCCTGATCCTGTTTCTATATATATATATATATATATTGATACGAGATAAATGGAACCGGGACGAAGTATTACAACTCAGCCCGCCGACCTTTAAGATTTTTGAATTCATCAATTATGTCTTCCGAATCAAACTTATCAGCAATTTCTTTTTCTATGTAAATCATCAAGCTATTTGTGAGATATTAAGTTTACTGTGTGGTGGGTAATATAGGGTTAAATAGATAAAATAAGAGTTCAGATATATTCACCAAACTACCCATCATTTAGGAAAAGTAATCGGGGGGCGATCCTATATATTTTTATTGAACATAGAAAAACTAAATATTGTATAACAAACAAAAGACCTTTGTATATGTATATATATATATATGGGTCAAGTTATTCTACAAAGGCTTCTAATTGTAAGAAGTGTAAAAAAGATTTATAGAGTGACAAGTGTCCAATAACCTAAAACTAAACTCACTACATCACCACCAAAAACCTAAACACCCACCCCCACCACCACCCAAAAACCTAAACACCCCCCCCCCACCCCACCCAAAAACCTAAACCCCCCCACCCCCCCCCCCCCCCCCCGCGCAAAAAAAACAAAAAAAAAACTATACCTCACCAAAAAACCTAACCCCACCCCCCACCTCCACCCCCAAAAACCTAAAAAAAACCTAACCCCCCACCCCCCAAAAACCTAAAAAAATATATAAAAAAAACTAAACACCCACCCCCACCCCCACCACCACCCAAAAACCTAAACCCCCCACCCCCTCGGCAAAAAAAAAAAAAAAAAAAAAAAATATATATATATATATTTTTTTTGGGTGGGTGATGTGGGGGGTGGGGGTGGGTGTTTTTGGTGGTGGTGGATGTTTAAGTTTTTTTTTAGTGGGTTTTTTTGGGTTATTGGACACTTGTCACTCTATAAATCCTTCTTACACTTCTTACAATTAGGATCCTTTGTATTTGATCCTAATCCATATATATATATATATATATATATATATAAATGGGATCAGGAGAAAACGCTCAAAAGTGTGAGAACGGTGAGAACGCATCCTGGCCCAACACATGTCACGCGGCATAGAGAAGGGCAGAGGGGCTTTTTTTGTCTTTTCAATCTTCTTTTATTTTCCCAACGCGGTATAATATTTAATGGCGTCTAAGTTTTTTTTGGCGTTAATTGTATTTTTTAAACTTTTTGGCGTTGAATTAATTGTTTTTGTGTCACATATATAATTTTTTGGCGTTATAGCGTTTTCTGGTTAATTTTTTTGGCGTTTTGTATAATAATTCACTACGAGTCATTAATATTTGCATAAGATTACAATAAGACCAGTTTTTTTTGGCGTTTAGTGATTTTTTTGGCGTTTAATACCCTTTACAAGGTGCTTTACCAGCACCCGTTCTCCCAATTTTCAAACTACTAGCGTTTTGGTGTTTGTATTTTTGGCGTTTTATATAATAATGTATTTTATTTATAGAGAATTAGATAACAAAACAACATATAACTTGATATCAAAACAATATAAAATGAAAACAAAAATAATAAAAAATGGTTATCTAATTTTCTTCCGAATCTTCACTGTCATCAGCCTCTTTTTCTTGAATTTTTTTGGCGTTTTGAACCTTTTTTGAATACTTTAGCTAGATGCCAACTTTCCTACATAAACCCCGTCTTTTTCAGAAGATGCTGCTTAGTGGCAACCTGTTTTTTTTGTGTGATATTCTTGTATGGTGGCATGTCATTAAAGATCAACTCTTGCTTGATGCTATTTGTAATAATGGAGTCCAAAATAGCATTTTACACTTGTGTTGATCCCTTTCTTCCATGCCTATATTCATCAAGAACAAAGCTCACATGATGGCATATCACTGTCATCAATCTCTTTTTCTTGAATATTTGTCCATTTCATTCAGCAAAATATTATTGAGATAACCCCCTCAGAAGAAGAATCCATTTCAGTGAAAGCTTTGCCATCTGTGGCGTTTTAAAGTGAGTGGTTTCTAGAGGATATGTCATTTGTGTTTTCTGGGTGTGATCAATTTCATTGTGTATAGACCCCTCTCTTATAGGAGTTTTTTGGCGCGTAGTTTAGGCGGGACTTTTTTATTGTAATAAATGATAGTAATAAAGTAACTATCTTTTCAGTTACTGTTTTTGTATTTACTGTGTTGATCAGCTTTACAGGTGATAGACGTCCCATCTCTAAGTTTGGTGTTTTTTTTTAAATGGCGTTATGCAGACCAAGATGACAAAATACAATAACGGCTTAAATAAAATATTAACCAGGAAAAATATTTTTTGTTATTTTTGGCGTTTTGTAAGGAATAACCATTTTTTGTATTTTTTGGCGTTTTGCTAATTAAGAGAGAAACATATCATTTAATTATCTTAAAAAAAAAGATTACACAGAAGAAAAAAAAAAGTGGAAAAAAATTAAAAGCGTTCGTCAGAAGGTACTTTATCCGAAAAGTAACCATCACTTGCATCATCTTCTTCCTCCTCGGAGTCTTCATCTGGATCTTCATCCTTGTCATCAACTTCACCTTCCTCAGCTTCTTGTTCCTGATGATTCTGAAGCCTCCACTTGAACATGTTTTGCATTAACTCCAATTTTGAGTCTACTTCTGTGTTGGTACAAGTGGCGTTATGCAATTCTTCCATGAAACCAAGACGCTGCTTTGTCATGATGTTTTCTAGCCAGTAGAGTTCCTGCTCTCCGCTGTCGTATGTAACGGTCACCATGTATGTTTCATCATCAAAACGCCATGATGTCATGACAGGGTCCGGCTTCACATCTGTTTTGATTGGTCCAAATTTCCTGGTTAATGCTTTCATAAGCATATGTGTTTCATGGCATTCGTTGTCTAGAGCGATGCCAAGGGATAAGATTGCCCTCTGTATCTCTTATTCCATCTTCAGAATTTCCCTGACCGTCTTAACATACACCCTCCTTCTATTGACAAAACGGAGGACGTATCGCCTGATTCCCAGAGTGTATCTCCAAGAAACGATTTTTGCCATTTTTGTCATTTTGGTTAAGTTGGCGTTTTTGGTTAAAGATGTTGTTTTGCAGAATTGGATAGATTGAAGTGATTATGGAAGCTATGTTTTACCTCGTTTATTAATGGTGTTTTTGGCGCGTAATTTAGGAGGGAATTTCTTCTAATAAATGTTAATAACTGAAATTCAGTTACTGTGTTGTTTCATCTTCCTGTAATATTCAACGCGTTTTATCACTAATTTTTGGCGTTTTGTTTTTAATGGCGTTTTTTTTAATGGTGTTTTATCATTTGATGGCATTTTGAATACGAGCGTTAAAAGACCCTTTTACCCTTAATGAAGAGCGTCCCACATAATAAAATTGATGTTATTTAAGTAAACGCCACCGCGTAATCTAGTCCATGGATTGTTTTGATCGGACGACCCATAAACGTTCTCACCGTTCTCACACTTTTCACCGTTTTCTCTAAATCCTGACCATATATATATATATATAGGTCTTTTATTTGTTAAACAATATTTGTTGGAAATTTGGTCAATGGATATTTTGTGAATTATAATTTAATGAAATTATAATTATTAATACACTCCTCATATGGTGAATTAAAGACTAAACTCTTGAATAGAGTTTTTATGTCTTTTAATTTGAGTCTTTATGTCTCAAATTAAGTCTATAATTAAGTGGCTAATTAAATGAGACTTTTCACTCATCCTCAACTCTTGTAAAAATAGTAGGCTATGTGCCTCATTTTGAGATAGAGAAATTGCTAGAAAAATATAAGAGAAGGGATACAAGAAAAATACATGAATATATGGAGAGTTCTTGGAAATATGAAATACTTGAAGACCCATATGGAGAGATATGTTTGTTGGTGCATATGTCTGTCGACTTCGTCTTGTATCGAGTCTTGTAATAGGTTTGATAGATCATGGCACGAAATACGAGAAAATTGAGAAACATGTGAGTTGTGGCCATTTCGCACGAAATGGGAATTGTTCATTTCGCACGAAATAAGAACTGTCCATTTCGTACGAAATGGGACTGGCCATTTCGTGTGAGCCGTTTCGTGCAGAATGGCAGTGCCTATAAATACGTGCCTTGGTGATTTCATTTGTAACATTTCGATTTCGGTAGCGAAGCTCTGCTGAAGTGTCTCCAGCATTGTAAAACGACCTGATATCAATACAAGAGACAATTAAAGTGATTCTTTGTGCAAATTCAGCTGAAATAATTCTGATACGTCTGATTCCGCCTTTCGTATTGGACGAAATCTCTTCTGAACGACTCGTTTGGTCATGCAAATGATCCTACATGTGGTATCAGAGCTCAGGAGGAAGAGTTCGTACCATTTCAGCTGAAAATTTCTGATTTCTACTCACTTTCTTCACATTTTTCAAAATTAAACAAAATTTTACGGCTAAAATGGGCTAATTTTCACATATAACGTGCGAAACACTGTTTTAACAAAACCTTGAAAGAATCAGACCTTAATTTGACCTAAAACTTGATCAATTTGTTGAAAAACTGTCCGACCGTGTGATGTCATCTCCATTTCGCACTAATTGGATATCAGATTGTTTGACTTTGCTTCTATTTCGCACGAATTGAGTCTTCATTTCGCACCAATTGCCATTTCGCTTGGAACAGACATCATTTCGCATGAATTGCATTCCATTTCGCACGAATTGATCATTAGAGGTCCATATTGTTTGAAGAGGTCCATTTCATTTGAAAAGTCCATTTCGTTTGAAGAGGTTCATTTCGCTTGAAAGATTCCATTTCCTTTGAAAGGCTGTATTTGTGAAATTTTCAAAACCGAATCATGGAGAATGAATTCTACAATTCCTTTGCTATTCTGATGACTGTGACTCAGAGTACGATGCTAGAAAATGAAACAGGAACCACGCAAAAACCGCCTAAGCGTATGAGTATTGAGGAGTAAAGTGGATGGGCCGAACGTTTTGAAAATTGGGTTCAAGCATATTACCTAGATGCATGGGAATATACTGAATTTCGATATATTAGACCGGTTAAAGACAACAGACAGAAAGTTGACATAAGAGATCTAGATGTTGATGAGAAAAAGAAATACAAAAAAATGAAAAGTTGATGGTTAGTCTCTTGCAGTAAGCTATTAAGGAAGAAATCTTGATTTTACTTCAACACAACGGAAGTGCTCATTCGATATGGAAAGAATTAAAATCAAAGTTTGTTGGAAGTTAAGAAATGATCAAGAACAAAATGTCGCTTTTGAAGAAAGAATTTGATTTATTCCGTGGACTAAAAACTGAAAACACCAAACAGATTATAAAAAGATATTGCAATTTGGTGAAGAATATGAAAAGATTGAACATCAATAAAGATAAAGAAGACTTGATTGAAAAGTTGGCCGATGCTTTGCCACATGATGTTTGGGGCACGTATCTTATGATGTTGAAAAATAAAACTGAATTTGACAATCTAACGTTGAGCGATTTTATTGAACAACTCAAAGCTCAAGAGATGGAACAACGAAAGATAGCAAGAATGAAGAACTATGATGGTGAACAAGACATTGGTTTGTATTACAAAGGTGGTGTTTGTCACAGCCCCTACCCCACCCTGGGAGCGAGAGCCGTGAACCAGCCAGATGGTAACGGTGTTTATTAATTACGCACCGGAAAAATTTTCATCAGGATCGTAGTTAGGAAATAATTTCAGCGTTTATAAAACACTAACTTTTAATATTAAATAAATGAGCTCAAACCCATATTCAATTCAATTGTTTTTATAGGGATAAACCCAAATAAATAAAACATAACTTTCTTCTTTTATTCATGTATTTATAGCCACTTTATTTAAGCCTTCAGTGCTCCATAGCTGGCTTCTATTATCTTTACAGCAAATTACCTGAAACGTGTTTTGAAAACATTTTATCAGTAATAAATACTGGCGAGTTCATTCCATTTTTATAAAATATATTGTTATACTTTACAGCATCAAGGTTTTTATATTTATTTATATTTACCCAATTCAATCAGTATTTGTCACATGGTGGCAGTTCCGATGTGACAGTGGTCATATCACTCATTGGCTCACTTTCGTCCAATAGTGAATTTATCAAGTAATACATATATATATAGTATATCTTACTATTATATTGGTCACTAGGCGATTCCTGTGACGGTGGTCAAATCACTGTTGATCATTCTTTCAACTAGTGACTCGGGTCATATTACTGTTGATCATTCTCTCAACTAGTAATTGTGGTCATATCACTGTTGATTATTCTCTCAACTAGTGACTATGGACTTAGTAGTGTCCCGTGACATTACTTTGTCAAATATATTTTCTATGGCACAAAACCACTTAGCCCAGAACATGACATATATCATTTTCTGTCAAATTAATAGCAATAACTTTATCAAATATAATATATTAATTAAATAATTGTAATATTATTATTTAATATATTAATGTGACTAAGATTAAAAATATAATCTTAGTATAGTAGAATATATTATAGCTGACATATTTTATTATGGTATACATTTATTGATTATACATTATTTTATAATGTGAAATAGTAATTTTGGTTTATTAAATATATTATAACTAATATATCTTTAATGTTAATAGTTATAGGCTATGGCTTAATTAGAACCTTCTTTTCACGTTTAACTATACTAATATATTTTTAATGTTAAAAGTAAACTTAGAGATTTAAACACAATTCATTTTCTCACTGACAATCTTTTCTAAGTATGTGTCTTATAAAGAAAAACTTTATATTTAAGATTCTTTTCTCAAGTATATTGGTAGATATATATACCAATTAAATTTATTAATAATTTATTATAGTAAAAAAAATTAGTTATAGGCTATGGCTAAT
Source organism: Helianthus tuberosus (assembly GCA_030545235.1). Taxonomy (NCBI): domain Eukaryota; kingdom Viridiplantae; phylum Streptophyta; class Magnoliopsida; order Asterales; family Asteraceae; genus Helianthus; species Helianthus tuberosus. Next base: position 157,257,578 of record CM060409.1, read on the forward strand.
GGGGCACAATTTCCCATGTGCTTGTGGTCATGCTACTATTGGCTAACTATTTGGTCAATAGTAACGAGGGTCAAGTAATGTATAAAACCTACCATACCGGCAGTTATTACTGTCACACCCCGACCACGTAAAACATCAAATCGTGGTGGAAACGTCAGGGAGTGTTGTAACAGAATTATTGTTTCACAACCATGGCATACAAAGTTATATTTTATTTATCAAACAAGAGTGTTACATTGTCTCAAAACAGGAAATAAAGAGTTCAGAACATAATTAAACTAGTTCTATCTTTATTTTAAGTCTCTAAGGCACAGGTCCGCCCTAGTGTCACGATCATCATCCTAAGTGACAGCTCCTGAAAAAACATGTGAAAATAGGTACGTCAGCAAAAAAATGCATGTGAGATACATAGGTTTTGTGAAAATAGGATTCATGACTTGGGTATCCAAAAATATCATGTATGGCATGTGAAATACATCAACTAAACCATAGGTAAAATGCACAAAAACAGGGTATTGAATTAAACATAGTTTAAGTCAAAGTTATGTTTTGTTGAACAAATGCATGCTATACTGATACAAACATCTATGTGGTATTGTGAAAATGCATACATCCAAGCCTTGTGACTGTGGTGATAAACCTTTAAACAAATTAAAGGTTTATCTGTGTTATGTTTATCGAATTCGGTCATTCCTTCCATCCAAACATACCTAGGATGTCAGGAACGGGAGTTGTCAATTCCTATGGTACCACTACCTACTAACGAATGGCGTGATCAATGTTAATGAATGTATATTGTCTCATTTGAACAAACCAAATGTCATACCAAAATGTAAGCATGTGATGAATAACAAATGTACTAAGTATGCAACCAATGAACATACATAGCGGGTGATGTGATGTAAAATAATGCACTAAGTATGCACTAAATGGACATACATAGCGTGAAATGTAATATAAAACAATGTACTAAGTATGAACTAGATGAACATACATAGCATAAAATGTAATGTAATGTAAAACGATGTACTAAGTATGCAACAAATGGATATACATAGCAAAAACATAATGAAATCATGTACTATAAATGTACTAATGAACATAACAAGCATATGATATGAAAGCATGAAAGGCACGAATGTAACAAGTAGGCACATGTGTTTCACCCCAAAATGTTTGGAAAACGGTAAAAGAGGGGTCTATGTACTCACTTGAGATTGCTTAGTAGTCCTTGAGTAACAACCAAACAATGCTAGAGATCATGGATATCAAACGGCACCTAATATAGGTAACTATGTTAATATACCGGACCTAAAATCGGAGGATTGGATAGAATGAGGGTTCGTAAACCAAATGAGTATGGGAACTCATGTAATATGGTTTAACAAAGCCCATATACTAAAATGAAACCTAACCTAAGTGCTTACGACCCATTACGACCCGTTTAGGTAGCTTATGCTACTTTAACGCGTCATTCGCGTCAAACGCGTTCGGAACGCCTAACTAGTCCTATGATAAGTAAAATATGCCTTAATATGTCTAATATTGTTACCAAATCAGTTTAGATACCAAAAGTTATGTTACATATGCTTAAAATGAATTTTGGCATTAAAAGGGCATTTTGGTAATTTACCTAAGGCATATATACTACCTATCATACAACTACTCAAACGAAGTGACCATAAGGTATAACCTCGGAAGGTTATTCCCTATACAACTATGGTCACCTAATGTGTTTGGTCGGATCCTAATGATCGACCAAACGGGTCGGGTTCGAAAGTATAAGCGATTGTTTAGATCGCTTACCTTACGACCCTATATAAGTACTAAACTAAAAGTGACGAGCTAAGCATGTTAAAACATGCTTAACTAAGTTTAGAAAACAGGTTTGGTATCAAAACAAACGGTTTTGATATCTAAGAGTAGTTTGGTTACAAAATACGCAAGAATGCGCATTTTGGCCGAAACTACGACTCGTCACTGAGCCTAGATAACGTGGTAATCAGTAGGTATAGTCACTAAAGGGCAAGTGTGGGTGAGTTTTGGGAGCTTAACAGCTGTAATCAGCTGTTAAAACTGATTATTCTGATCTGGGGAGCTGACACGGGCCACGTAAGGAACAGCAGGAGATTACGCGGGCCGCCTGGCCCTTCTGGTCAGAAACAAACTTTAAAAAATGATAGTTTTGGTCCCTGTTGTGTTTTAAGGCCATTTTCAAAAATATTGTGGACATGAAACATGCTCAAAAATATGCCGGATGTTGGTTCGTTTGGTCGTACGATCGCGATGTTCGCTTAATTACGACGGAATGCACATAAGCGCGAAAAACGATCCAAATTGCGTGACGAATAGAGTTTTCTTATGCCAAACAGTAAAATAAAATATTTTAGTGCTTACATAAATTTTTGGATGTTCAGATGTATTCAGAACATAAGTTATGCGCGAAAATGCAAACTTGTGCACTTTTTGACGCTTTTAGTCCCTGAATGACCCAAACGTTTATTTTAGCACACCGAACCCCTCAAAGCCTATTTCTAAGCTATGTAAAGGATATTTATGGTATGTTTAACTTATGGTCATGTTCTGGAATGTCTGTTACAGTTCAAATTGGCATACTTTCGCAGTTTGTCAAATTTAGTCCCTGTAAGCGAATTAACTTGTTTTTGCCATACCAAAGCCTTCAAAACTTATTTCTAAGTTATTTAAAGGCTATTTAAGGTATGTTTAGCATATGTTGATGTTACGGAGTATTTGTCGCATTAAACTGATTACGTTTACGCACCAGTTTGCGTATAACTCTCCAGAAAGCGATATAGAGTTTGAAATTGAACAAAAGTCAAAACATGAAAAATGTAAAACATAACCAAACAAACATTGGGATCAAATAACATTGTTTTATTGATAACTGAACTGTTCACAATGATTACAAGCACAGATGTTACAGTCTCCCCTACTTGTGGAAATTTCGTCCCGAAATTTATTTAGAGGAAACTCGTGGAAAAAGATGCGGATATTTCGCCTTCATTTGGCCTTCGCGTTCCCAAGTAAACTCGGGTCCACGTTTAGATTCCCAGCGAACCTTGACCAAAGGAATGCGCTTGCGTTTGAGCCACTTGACTTCACGTTCCATGATTTCCACTGGCTTCTCAACAAATTTCAGTGTTTTATCAACACGAATTTCGTCAAGCGTTATGTGGAGGTTCTCATCAGCTAAACACCTCTTGAGATTGGACACGTGAAAGGTTGGATGAACATTTCCAAGTTCAGGAGTTAACTCAAGTCTGTAGGCTACCTTACCGATTCTTTCGACAATCTGGAATGGTCCAACGTATCTAGGTGCAAGTTTTCCTTTCTTTCCAAATCTGATCACACCTTTCCAAGGTGAGACCTTAAGTAATACACGATCACCGACTTGAAAATCCATGGGCTTGCGTTTTAGGTCCGCGTAACTCTTCTGACGGCATCTAGCTGCCTGAAGGTTATCACAAACTTTCTTAACCTTGTTAGTTGTCTCTAAAATGAGGGCAGGTCCAGTAAGCTGAGCCTCACCGATCTCATTCCAGCAAACTGGTGAACGACATTTTCGACCATAGAGAGCCTCGAAAGGAGCCATGTTGATGCTGGAGTGATAACTGTTGTTGTAGGAGAATTCAATCAGCGGAAGATGTGAATCCCAACTACCACCAAAATCGATCACACAAGCTCTAAGCATATCCTCCAGAGTCTGGATTGTTCTTTCAGATTGACCATCCGTTTGCGGATGATAAGCTGTGCTCAGATTATGTTGGGTCCCCATAGCAGATTGCATGGTTCTCCAAAAATGAGAAGTGAAGCGAGCATCTCTGTCAGAAATGATGTTCAAAGGAACACCATCTCTAGTCACGATTTCATCCACATAGATTTTAGCCAGCCTTTCAGCAGAAAAATCCTCACGGATTGGCAAGAAATGCGCTGACTTCGTAAGACGATCAACGACTACCCAGATGGCATCATGACCTTTCTTTGTGCGCAGAAGTTTGGCAATTTAATCCATAGTAATGTTTACCCATTTCCAAACTGGGATCTCTGGTTGCACCAATAAACCAGAAGGACGTTGATGTTCAGCCTTAACCTTAAGACAAGTAAGGCATTTTGATACATATAAGGCAATGTGTTTCTTCATACCAGGCCACCAATAATGAGTACAAAGATCCTTATACATCTTATCTGAGCCGGGATTAACAGAATAACGAGACTTATGGGCTTCATCCATAAGCAAGGTGCGAAGGTTATCTTGGCTTGGGACCCATAAACGGTCCATGAAGTAATACGATCCATTGTCCTTCAATTCCAGATCAGGGGTTATGTGATAGGGAAATTCCTTATCCATCAAACCTTGTGAAACACAAGTGTGTTGAGCTTGAGAAATGCGGGCTTGGATATCGGATCGAGCTTGAATATCAGATTGAACACGAACACAATGAAGCTTAGTACGTTCCTTACGACTCAATGCATCGGCTACGACATTCGCCTTACCAGGATGGTAGCGAATTTCGTAGTCATAGTCGTTTAGAAGCTCAACCCAACGTCGTTGCCTCATGTTGAGTTCTTTCTGATTGAAGATATGCTGAAGACTTTTGTGGTCTGTGAAAACCACACATTTTGTACCGTACAAATAGTGTCTCCTGATCTTAAGAGCGAAGACAACTGCACCTAACTCAAGATCATGAGTGGTGTAGTTTTTCTCATGTATCTTCAATTGCCTCGATGCATATGCTATGACTTTGTTTCTTTGCATCAGAACGCAGCCAAGACCTAATTTAGATGCATCGCAATAAACGACGAAATCATCATTGCCCTCAGGCAAAGTTAGAACAGGCGCATCACAAAGCTTCCGCTTCAAGTTTTGAAAAGCTTCCTCTTGTTTGAATCCCCAATCAAAGGGCTTGTTCTTCTGAGTTAGAGCAGTTAGAGGAACTGCAATCTTCGAGAAGTTTTCTATGAAGCGACGATAATAACCCGCTAGACCAAGAAAAGAACGAACTTCAGTAGGAGTAGTAGGCGTATCCCAATCCTTAATCGCACTGATCTTGGAGGGATCTACATGAATACCTTGTTCGTTAACAATATGTCCTAAAATTGAACTTCTTTAAGCCAGAATTCACACTTGGAGAATTTGGCGAAAAGTTGCTCTTTCTTTAGGAGTTCCAAAGTAAGACGAAGATGTTGCTCGTGATCAGCTCGCGTCTTAGAGTATATCAAGATGTCATCAATAAAAACAATGATGAACTGATCCAAATAAGGCTTGCAGACCCTATTCATTAAGTCCATGAAAACAGCAGGAGCATTAGTCAAACTGAATGGCATGACTGTGAACTCATAATGCCCATAACGAGTGCGGAACGCTGTCTTGGGAATATCTTCTTCATGCACACGAAGTTGGTGATATCCAGATCGCAGATCAATCTTTGAAAAATAAGAAGCGCCCTGTAACTGATCAAAGAGATCATTGATGCGAGGTAGGGGATATCGATTCTTGATGGTAAGCTTGTTAAGCTCACGATAATCGATACACATCCTAAAAGATCCATCCTTCTTCTTGACAAAAAGAACGGGAGCACCCCAAGGTGAAAAGCTAGGACGAATAAAACCTTTGTCAGAGAGCTCTTGGAGCTGCTTAGACAACTCTTGCATCTCAGACGGTGCAAGACGATATGGAGCTCTGGCAATGGGGTTTGCACCAGGTACGAGATCAATACGGAACTCGACTTGGCGTGCTGGAGGTAGACCAGGTAAATCTTCAGGGAATACTTCAGGATAATCCCGAACAACAGGGATATCTTGAATAGACTTACCTTTGCCCTTATCTGCTACAACATGTGCCAAAAAGGCCACATAGTTCTTTCCCAGATACTTCCGAGCTTTAAAACAAGACATGAGTTTGAGACCACCGGCAGGTTTCTCACCATACACCTGTAGGATCTCGCCTGTCGAAAGCGGCACACGAACGATCTTCTCGAAACAAACTACCTCTGCGTGATGTTTGGCTAACCAATCCATACCCACAATAATGTCAAAACTTCCAAGTTGCATAGGCGTGAGGTCAATAGGAAAAAGATGGTCGTTAAGGTTCAACTGGCAGTTGCGAAGAATAGAATCAAGAACAATGGGTTCACCACTAGCAACCTCTACTGTCAAGGGTTTTCCTAGTTTCGTTCTAGACACACGAAGCAATGGCTCAAAAGATAATGACACAAAACTCTTATCGGCACCCGAATAAAAAAGAACAGATGCAGGCCGATTATTAATAAAGAACGTACCATTCACCACTTCATTGTCTGCTTGTGCCTCTTGCGCATTCATGTTGAAGACTCGACCTCGAGCCTGAGCCTGATTCTGATTTGTGTTTGCATTCACCAATCTTGGACACTGATTACGGTAGTGGGTCAGATCCCCACAGTTATAACAAGAACCTGGTGGGTAGTGTGGTCGTGCAGCTTGACCCTGTTGCTGAGTAGGAGGCTGAGCAACTTGTCGAGCCGGGTTCTGAACTGCTTGATTCTGAGCAAAACGACAAACGTCAGCAAGATGACCTGACTTCCCACAGTTAGTATAGAAACGGCACGGAAATTGCAGCTGATGGTGACTGTTGCATCTATTGTACAAAGGTGCATTTCCTGCATAAGGTTTCTTCGCTGGAGGCTGTGCGGGTTGGTTGGGAGCTGCCTGGTTAGCTTGGGCAGTGACAACAAAATTTTGGGAAGCCTTACGCTTCCTTGACCCCCTTGAGGAACCAGAATCCTTTCCCTTCTTGTTTTGACCTTTCTTGCTATCTTCTTTGTCAGACGCCTGCTTCTTACCTTTGTCACCCTTTTTATGCAGCTTTCCCTTTCGAACCTGCGACTCAGTCAATGTCGCTGCTAACTCGATCGCCTGACGGAGTGTGATAGGGTTACTACCAGTAATGATGTCTTGTACTGAGTCAGGTAGACCATCGATGTAACTTTCGATAGCCTTGTCGAGTGGGGTAACCATTGTTGGGCAAAGCAGACTCAACTCCTCAAACCTATCAGTATACGCCCGATGTTCGCCACTATCCTGTTTCAAATCATCAAACACTCTCTCCAAAGCTCGCTGTTCATGACGAGGACAAAACTCCCTCATCATAAGAGCTCTAAGTTCAGCCCAAGTCTGTGCTAGAGCAACTTCTGCACCACGATCTCTCATAACCCCGTTCCACCACGTAAGAGTCCTCTTCTGAAACACACTCGAAGAAAACTCGACCTTGCGATTGTCAGGACACTGCACGTGACAGAAAGTATTCTCAATGCTCTCGAACCATTGAAGAAGCCCAGTCGCTCCCTCAGAACCACTAAACTTGAGTGGTTTAGCCGAGTTAAAATTCTTGAAATTGCATGGAGCATTGTTGTTGTTGTTGGCTTGGTTCCATTGAGCAAAGAGGTTTGGGAATGCAGCAGCCATTTGCTGCACAATGATTTCTGCCAGTTCGGCAGTCGCTATCTGGTTTTCGCGTCGAGGAGGAATTCTAAAAGAGGAAAACATGAAAGGAAATGAGTGAGATGATTGGATGAAGAGAATGAGATGAAACAAAATCAACAAAAGTGTAACACCTGTGCCACTCCAACCATCAAACAAATTCCAAACCAATGAAATATAGTATTTCATACTTGGGATTTGTAAAAATATGTGTATCGTTTACACATATCAATTCTTGTTCGATTTCAAGCTTTAAATCGCTTTCTGGAGGGTTATACGCGCTCTGATGAGTAGATATAACCAGTTTAGTCCAACGAACACTACGGAATAGTGAAATAGGCTTAACATACCTTAAATAACCTTTACATAACTTAGATATAAGTTTTGAAAGGTTTGGTGTGGTGAAATCAAAGTTTAATCGCTTACAGGGACTAAAGTTGACAAACTGCGAAAGTATGCCAATTTGAACTGTAACAGACCTTCCGGAACATGACCATAAGTTAAACATACCATAAATATCCTTTACATAGCTTAGAAATAGGCTTTGAGGTGTTCGGTATGCTAAAATAAACTTTTGTGTCATTCAGGGACTAAAAGCGTCGAAAAGTGCACAAGTTTGCATTTTCGCGCATAACTTACGTTCTGAATACATCCGGACATCCAAAAATTTATGTAAGCATGACTACATTATATTTTATGGTTCGCCTTAAGAAAAATCCATTCGTCGCGTCATTTGGATCGTTTTTCGCGCTTGTGCGCATTCCGTCGTAATTAAGCGAACATCGCGTTCGTACGGCCAAACGAACCGACATCCGAGATATTTTTGAACACATTTTAAGTTCCCTATACTTTAACTTCATTTTAGAGCTTTGAAATGGGGTTAACGGGCCTTAAACGTGTCGAAAATGGGCTGAATGCATGACAGGGACCAAAAGTGTAAATCTGCCAAACTTAAGCCTAGCGGTGCGCTACACTTTTAGCGTAGCGGTGCGCTAGGGGTCTGCAGACCAGATGCAATGTACTTAACAGCCTGTTTTCAGCTGGATTAACCACAACCACACATTCCTAATTATCTAGTCATCTGATAAGGATGGATTTCCAGCCACCATAAGGTTCCGACAAGTGTACGGGTTGGATTCATGGCACGTTTTCCATGGAACGATCCTAACGGTTCGGGTATTCCTATAAATACCCAACCCACACAACCTCATTTTGCACAAGAATTCTGATTTGAGAGCTCTAAGTTGAAACCATTGTTTCATACCTGAGTTCTTGGATCGGGATTAGCATTCGGGGACCCTTCGTAAGTATTCCTTCGTTCTTTTCCTTATTTTTACTGCTTTTCGAGTCAGAAAGTCAAACTTTGTTTGACTTTCAGCATTGACCAGTAATGGTCAATGCGAAGTTCGTTTGAACTTCGCAACGTGAGTGTAATCACGTTGGTTATAGTCCCTTGGGACTATGCCTACTGATTACCACGTTGTCTAGGGTCGTAGGGTAAGCGATCTAATAAATCGCTTATACCTTCGAACCCGACCCAGTTTGGTCGATCATTAGGATCCGACCAAATACATTAGGGGACCATAGTGTAGGGAATAACCTTCCGAGGTTATACCCTATGGTCACATCGTTTAAGTAGTTGTATGATAGGTAGTTTATATGCCTTAGGTAAATTACCAGAATACCCTTTTCATGTATAATTGGTAATTAAGCATATGTAACCTAAACTTTTGTCACATAACTGATTTTGTAACATGTTTAGGAATATAACACTTGTCATAGGACTAGTTAGGCGATCCGAACGCGTTCCACGCGAACGACGCGTTAAAGTAGCATAAGCTACCTAAACGGGTCGTAATGGGTCGTAGACACTTAGGTTAAGTTTCATTTAGTATGTAGGCTTTGATTAACCATATCACATGAGTTCCTACACTCATTTGGTTTACAAACCCTCATGCTACCCAGTCTTCCGATTTAGGTCCGGTTTATTAATGTAGTTACCTATATTAGGTGCCGTTTGATATTCCGCGATCTCTAGCATTGCTTGGTGGTTATCCTAGGACTTCTGAGCAATCTCAAGTGAGTACATAGACCCCTCTTTTACTGTTTTCCAAACTGTTTTGGGGTGGAACACATGTGCCTACTTGTTACTTTCCTGCTTTCCTGTTTTCACATCATATACTGCTATGTTCATTAGTACATTATAGTACATGATTTCATTACATTTCATGCTATGTATTGCCATTGTGTGCATTACTTAGTACATCGTTTTACATGACATTTTGACATAGACATTTGACATAGACATCTCGACATAGACATTTTAACATGATTGACATTTGATCATGTATTTCCCACAAAACATAACTTTGATTTAAACCAAGTTTTACTTCAATACTTTGTTTTTGTGCATATGGTTTAGTTGAGACCTTTCACTTGCCATACACGACATTTGACATGGATATTTGACATAGACATTTGACATGGATATTTGACATAGACATTTGACATGGATATTTGACATAGACATTTGACATGGATATTTGACATAGACATTTGACATGGATATTTGACATAGACATTTTGACATGATTTACATCTTGACATGAACATTTTACATTGTTTGGTTTGGTTTGATTAAGTGATTAAGTAACGAGGCGTGTGTAATATGATACAAGCATGGTGGATACGCCGCTGGTACTTCCTATATATAAATGTTTGTATGGTATTACATATCGTAGCGTTATTTGAATCATTTCAGTTTGATACATATAACATTTTATACAAATAACATACTTTTCACAAGACATTGATTTACAAACAACTTATCTTATACAAACTCATTTTACATGGTTATTCATTTAACCATACATTATTCCCTTATTTATACATATCATCTGATCTTATTGTTTTTCAAATGATTTACAAGACAAAGCAAATTACAAGGTTCATGACTAAACATTTTCTCAAACATAAGTCATGAAACCTATTTTCACAAAACCTATGTATCTCACCGGCATTTTTATGCTGACGTACCTATTTTCACATGTGTTTTTCAGGAGCTGTTGCATAAGATGATCAAGATACACTTAGACAGACTTGGGCTTTAGTGACAATAAAAGATACAAGACTAGTTAATTATGTTGTATTTCCTTGTTTGTTAAGACATTGTAACACTTTTAATCAATAAAACGAAACTTCAATTGCCATGGATTTGAAACAATTAATTCTGTTACGTTTTGTATGTTCTACGTGGTCGGGGTGTGACAGAAAAGATGGTATCAGAGCCAATGGTTATAGGGAATTAGGTTATTAGTAATGCTTTGACCTAGTCTATAACTTTCTTAGGACCCTAACGCGAGTTTACTTGCGTTTAGTCATAAAACAATACCGTCACCTATCCTTAGGCGACGACCACAACAAGAACATAAATTTCAAAACCGCTTTGAAAACTAATCATCTGTTCTAGGATGATTGATTACTAGGTTTTGAACCCTTTATTGTAAGGTTTTGAACTCTCTATTATATGGTTTTGAACCCCTTTGAGTTTTCAAAATCTCGTCAAGGTTTTGGGTTTTTAATAATGTGAACACGTGCAAACTGGAAGGGTGAATGCCTGTATTCTGGGTTTTCTGTCTAGGCAAGCACTTCGTATACATCTCATCAGACGCGAGACCAGTTGTGCTTACCTGGGAATTGTTGGGATGAGTGTTCACTTATAGGCGAGCATGTCTTCGCGATACATTATTTTTGACCTGCTTACTTTGATTAGTCATTGTCTCATTTGTTTGCCTTTGGTAACAAACAAATGGTCACAATCTACATGCCTTGTCATTTCCTTTTGACTATCTTTCGCTTGTTTCCTCCTATGCCTTTCGTTATCTTCAAGATGCTTCTTCATCGCAACAACAATGTCCGAACCAGGTGCTGCAATTACCCAGCGAATAGGCGTCGTACTCCAGAGGACCGTTGACTTAGCTATCACCATGACTCGCTTCATGGATGAAGCTGTATAAGGGAACTGCTCCTTGGTGCAATCAAGGCCATCGTCATTATTCAAATCAAATACCTTGTTTCAAATGTACCCACGGTGGACGATGGAGACATTTGGTTAACATGTGCCGCTGTGCAATCCAAAGCAAAGCTGTTACAAATCCTGTTGCTGCTCAACCTTCAAACTCTGCTTCATATGTCGCTTGGCATATCTGGCGCCTCAACCTCATGAACTTTCTACCTTGTGTATCGACGTAAGCACGCCTAGTGCAAGGTGTCGGAACACTCCCGTTACACAAACTCCAAAAAAATCCATGTAGGATCTTTCTATCCTCATAATTAGATCCCTGTTGATGGGTATCATTCATCGGAGTCCTTAATTGAATTCTTTGTATGATTCAATACGTACATCACAATTCAATAAGGACAAAGCCGAATTTCTTTTAAGATTATCCTATCTTCATAGATAGATTCTTGAAATGATTAAAGTGCCAAATGAAATCCACGAATTTGATTCCTGGTGTGCTTTAAGTATCCGCGTCCAAAGATAACAAATTAATAAACAAGTTAAACAACTATGTGATTATGTGCTTATGTGTTTCCTTTTATGTTTCTGTGTAATCCAAGTTTTTGTTATCCAAATCCTCGAAGAATCTTCCATATCTTTGTATAAGGAATTCGTAGTAGGATATCCAAAGGTACTATATTAAATCCTCAATGGGCTTTTACGTGATAGTAAAGATCCTTGGATTATATTGTACTATTCCATAATTAGACCCCTGAGTGGTCTAGGTAATCAGATTGATCCAAAAAAATCTGGTTAGGGATATCATGTGATGATATAGCTGAAAGGACTCCTTGGTGGCCTAATTAAAAGGATCGTTTGTAGATCTAATTAAAAGGACCCTATGGTAGTCTAGTCACGCTCATCACAGGTTTGATTTTCCTCCCCTCCACATTACAAGCAAATTGTGCGGACTATGCAAGGAATTGCGTAATTATGGATGCATACATAATTATGGAATTCAGTGCACGGAAACCACAGCTAGTTTGGTCATGTGTCTGAAGAATGACTCTTTTCGTTCATTTTTGGTTTCTGAAGAAACGGTGAAAAATGACTTTTGTCGTTCATTTTTGGTTTCTGAAGAAATGGTGAAAAATGACTCTTGTCGTTCATTTTTGGTTTCTGAAGAAATGGTGAAAAATGACTCTTGTCGTTCATTTTTGGTTTCTGAAGAAATGGTGAAAAATGACTCTTGTCGTTCATTTTTGGTTTCTGAAGAAATGGTGAAAAATGACTCTTGTCGTTCATTTTTGGTTTCTGAAGGAATGGTGAAAAATGACTCTTGTCGTTCATTTTTGGTTTCTGAAGAAATGGTGAAAAATGACTCTTGTCGTTCATTTTTGGTTTCTGAAGGAATGGTGAAAAATGACTCTTGTCGTTCATTTTTGGTTTCTGAAGGAATGGTGAAAAATGACTCTTGTCGTTCATTTTTGGTTTCTGAAGGAATGGTGAAAAATGACTCTTGTCGTTCATTTTTGGTTTCTGAAGGAATGGTGAAAAATGACTCTTGTCGTTCATTTTTGGTTTCTGAAGAAATGGTGAAAAATGACTCTTGTCGTTCATTTTTGGTTTCTGAAGGAATGGTGAAAAATGACTCTTGTCGTTCATTTTTGGTTTCTGAAGGAATGGTGAAAAATGACTCTTGTCGTTCATTTTTGGTTTCTGAAGGAATGGTGAAAAATGACTCTTGTCGTTCATTTTTGGTTTCTGAAGAAATGGTGAAAAATGACTCCTTTCGTTCATTTTTGTTTCTGAAGAAATGGTGAAAAATGACTCCTTTCGTTCAATTTCGTTTCTGAAGAATGCCTGTTGAAAATAACTCCGTTCATTTTTCAATTCTGAAAAATGTCCGTTAAAGAGAAATAACAGGATTATGCCTTGCTTATCTTTGATGGTTACTTCACATAAAGTCACAGATAGACTCCTACGAATTAATTTCGGGACGAAATTTCCTAAAGTAGGGGAGACTGTAACACCTGTGCCACTCCAACCATCAAACAAATGCCAAACCAATGAAATATAGTATTTCATACTTGGGATTTGTAAAAATATGTGTATCGTTTACACATATCAATTCTTGTTCGATTTCAAGCTTTAAATCGCTTTCTGGAGGGTTATACGCGCTCTGATGAGTAGATATAACCAGTTTAATCCAACGAACACTCCGGAATAGTGAAATAGGCTTAACATACCTTAAATAACCTTTACATAACTTAGATATAAGTTTTGAAAGGTTTGGTGTGGTGAAATCAAAGTTTAATCGCTTACAGGGACTAAAGTTGACAAACTGCGAAAGTATGCCAATTTGAACTGTAACAGACCTTCCGGAACATGACCATAAGTTAAACATACCATAAATATCCTTTACATAGCTTAGAAATAGGCTTTGAGGTGTTCGGTATGCTAAAATAAACTTTTGTGTCCTTCAGGGACTAAAAGCGTCGAAAAGTGCACAAGTTTGCATTTTCGCGCATAACTTACGTTCTGAATACATCCGGACATCCAAAAATTTATGTAAGCATGACTACATTATATTTTATGGTTCGCCTTAAGAAAAATCCATTCGTCGCGTCATTTGGATCGTTTTTCGCGCTTGTGCGTATTCCGTCGTAATTAAGCGAACATCGCGTTCGTACGGCCAAACGAACCGACATCCGAGATATTTTTGAACACATTTTAAGTTCCCTATACTTTAACTTCATTTTAGAGCTTTGAAATGGGGTTAACGGGCCTTAAACGTGTCGAAAATGGGCTGAATGCATGACAGGGACCAAAAGTGTAAATCTGCCAAACTTAAGCCTAGCGGTGCGCTACACTTTTAGCGTAGCGGTGCGCTAGGGGTCTGCAGACCAGATGCAATGTACTTAACAGCCTGTTTTCAGCTGGATTAACCACAACCACACATTCCTAATTATCTAGTCATCTGATAAGGATGGATTTCCAGCCACCATAAGGTTCCGACAAGTGTACGGGTTGGATTCATGGCACGTTTTCCATGGAACGATCCTAACGGTTCGGGTATTCCTATAAATACCCAACCCACACAACCTCATTTTGCACAAGAATTCTGATTTGAGAGCTCTAAGTTGAAACCATTGTTTCATACCTGAGTTCTTGGATCGGGATTAGCATTCGGGGACCCTTCGTAAGTATTCCTTCGTTCTTTTCCTTATTTTTACTGCTTTTCGAGTCAGAAAGTCAAACTTTGTTTGACTTTCAGCATTGACCAGTAATGGTCAATGCGAAGTTCGTTTGAACTTCGCAACGTGAGTGTAATCACGTTGGTTATAGTCCCTTGGGACTATGCCTACTGATTACCACGTTGTCTAGGGTCGTAGGGTAAGCGATCTAATAAATCGCTTATACCTTCGAACCCGACCCAGTTTGGTCGATCATTAGGATCCGACCAAATACATTAGGGGACCATAGTGTAGGGAATAACCTTCCGAGGTTATACCCTATGGTCACATCGTTTAAGTAGTTGTATGATAGGTAGTTTATATGCCTTAGGTAAATTACCAGAATACCCTTTTCATGTATAATTGGTAATTAAGCATATGTAACCTAAACTTTTGTCACATAACTGATTTTGTAACATGTTTAGGCATATAACACTTGTCATAGGACTAGTTAGGCGATCCGAACGCGTTCCACGCGAACGACGCGTTAAAGTAGCATAAGCTACCTAAACGGGTCGTAATGGGTCGTAGACACTTAGGTTAAGTTTCATTTAGTATGTAGGCTTTGATTAACCATATCACATGAGTTCCTACACTCATTTGGTTTACAAACCCTCATGCTACCCAGTCTTCCGATTTAGGTCCGGTTTATTAATGTAGTTACCTATATTAGGTGCCGTTTGATATTCCGCGATCTCTAGCATTGCTTGGTGGTTATCCTAGGACTTCTGAGCAATCTCAAGTGAGTACATAGACCCCTCTTTTACTGTTTTCCAAACTGTTTTGGGGTGGAACACATGTGCCTACTTGTTACTTTCCTGCTTTCCTGTTTTCACATCATATACTGCTATGTTCATTAGTACATTATAGTACATGATTTCATTACATTTCATGCTATGTATTGCCATTGTGTGCATTACTTAGTACATCGTTTTACATGACATTTTGACATAGACATTTGACATAGACATCTCGACATAGACATTTTAACATGATTGACATTTGATCATGTATTTCCCACAAAACATAACTTTGATTTAAACCAAGTTTTACTTCAATACTTTGTTTTTGTGCATATGGTTTAGTTGAGACCTTTCACTTGCCATACACGACATTTGACATGGATATTTGACATAGACATTTGACATGGATATTTGACATAGACATTTGACATGGATATTTGACATAGACATTTGACATGGATATTTGACATAGACATTTGACATGGATATTTGACATAGACATTTGACATGGATATTTGACATAGACATTTTGACATGATTTACATCTTGACATGAACATTTTACATTGTTTGGTTTGGTTTGATTAAGTGATTAAGTAACGAGGCGTGTGTAATATGATACAAGCATGGTGGATACGCCGCTGGTACTTCCTATATATAAATGTTTGTATGGTATTACATATCGTAGCGTTATTTGAATCATTTCAGTTTGATACATATAACATTTTATACAAATAACATACTTTTCACAAGACATTGATTTACAAACAACTTATCTTATACAAACTCATTTTACATGGTTATTCATTTAACCATACATTATTCCCTTATTTATACATATCATCTGATCTTATTGTTTTTCAAATGATTTACAAGACAAAGCAAATTACAAGGTTCATGACTAAACATTTTCTCAAACATAAGTCATGAAACCTATTTTCACAAAACCTATGTATCTCACCGGCATTTTTATGCTGACGTACCTATTTTCACATGTGTTTTTCAGGAGCTGTTGCATAAGATGATCAAGATACACTTAGACAGACTTGGGCTTTAGTGACAATAAAAGATACAAGACTAGTTAATTATGTTGTATTTCCTTGTTTGTTAAGACATTGTAACACTTTTAATCAATAAAACGAAACTTCAATTGCCATGGATTTGAAACAATTAATTCTGTTACAACACTCCCCGACATTTCCGCCACGTTTTGTATGTTCTACGTGGTCGGGGTGTGACAAAAAGCAAAGATGGTGGTCATTCGTCCGCATCACAAAGCAAACAAACGACACACAGTGACTAATCAAGGTAAATGGGTCAAAATATTGTATCACGAAGACATGCTCGCCTATAAGTGAACACTCACCCCAAGAGTTCCCAGGTAAGAGTGACTGGTCCGATTATGTGGATTTGTACGAACACTCTAGCCTTAGACAGAAAACCCAGGGTGCAGGCATTCACTCTTCCAGTTTGCACGTGTTCACACTATTTAAAACCCAAAACTTTGATGAGATTTTGAAAACTTAGAAGATACAAGGTCAAAAATCAAACTGGAAGGGTTCAAAACCATATAACAGAGGGTTCAAAACCTTGTAATCAATCATCCTAGAACAGATGATTAGTTTTCAAAGCGGATTCGAACTTGATGTTCCCGTTGTGGTTATCACCTAAGGATAGGTGAAGTGTATGTTTTAAAAATCTAAACACAAGATAACTTGTGTTGGGGTCCTAGAAAGTTATAGTCTAGGTCAAAGCATTACTAATAACGTAATTCCCTATAACCATTGGCTCTGATACCAACTCTTCTGTCTCACCCCGACCATGTAAAACATCAAATCGTGGCGGAAACATCGGGGAGTGTTGTAACAGAATTATTGTTTCACAACCATGGCATACAAAGTTATATTTTATTTATCAAACAAGAGTGTTACATTGTCTCAAAACAGGAAATAAAGAGTTCATAACATAATTAAACTAGTTCTATCTTTATTTTAAGTCTCTAAGGCACAGGTCCGCCCTAGTGTCACGTTCATCATCCTAAGCGACAGCTCCTGAAAACACATGTGAAAATAGGTACGTCAGCATAAAAATGCCTGTGAGATACATAGGTTTTGTGAAAATAGGATTCATGACTTGGGTTTTAAAAGAAAGGTTTAATAAAAATTAGTCATGAATCTTGTTAAGCGTTTTCTTTTATAAATCATATGAAAACTCGATAAGAAATCAGATTATATAAAAGAAAGGCGTATGGTTAATGAAATAACCAAGTAAAATGTGTTGTATGAAATAAACTGTTTTGTAAAACAATGTCTTGTGAAAAATATGTTATTTGTGTAATATGTCTATACTGAAATGATTTAAATAACGCTACGATATGTAATATTATAGAAACACTTATATATGGGAAGTACCAGCGGCGTATCCACCATGTTTGTATCATATTACACACGCCTCGTTACTCAAATCATTTACCCAAACCAACCACCAATGTAAATTGTTCATGTATAAATCAATTGTCAAGTGTTATTGTGTAAACCATATAAAATGTCCATGTCTTATGTAAATCACCAAATGTGTATATCAATGTCAAAATGTTTATGTTTAATGTAAATCATATAATATGTATCCAAAAATATCATGTATGGCATGTGAAATATATCAACTAAACCATAGATAAAATGCACAAAAACAGGGTATTGAATTAAACATAGTTTAAGTCAAAGTTATGTTTTGTGGAACAAATGCATGCTATACTGATACAAACATCTATGCGGTATTGTGAAAATGCATACATCCAAGCCTTGTGACTATGGTAATAAACCTTTAAACAAATTAAAGGTTTATCTGTGTTATGTTTTTCAAATTCGGTCATTCCTTCCATCCAAACATACCTAGGATGTCAGGAACGGGAGTTGTCAATTCCTATGGTATCACTACCTACTAACGAATGGCGTGATCAATGTTAATGAATGTATATTGTCCCATTTGAACAAACCAAATGTCATACCAAAATGTAAGCATGTGATGAATAACAAATGTACTAAGTATGCAACCAATGAACATACATAGCGTGTGATGTGATGTAAAATAATGCACTAAGTATGCACTAAATGGACATACATAGCGTGAAATGTAATATAAAACAATGTACTAAGTATGAACTAGATGAACATACATAGCATCAAATGTAATGTAAAACGATGTACTAAGTATGCAACAAATGGACATACATAGCAAAAACATAATGAAATCATGTACTATAAATGTACTAATGAACATAACAAGCATATGATATGAAAGCATGAAAGGCACGAATGTAACAAGTAGGCACATGTGTTTCACCCCAAAATGTTTGGAAAACAGTAAAAGAGGGGTCTATGTACTCACTTGAGATTGCTTAGTAGTCCTTGAGTAACAACCAAACAATGCTAGAGATCACGGATATCAAACGGCACCTAATATAGGTAACTATGTTAATATACCACACCTAAAATCGGAGGATTGGATAAAATGAGTGTTCGTAAACCAAATGAGTATGGGAACTCATGTAATATGGTTTAACAAAGCCCACATACTAAAATGAAACCTAACCTAAGTGCTTACGACCCATTACGACCTGTTTAG
The DNA here is from genome assembly GCA_030545235.1 of Helianthus tuberosus. Classification (NCBI taxonomy): domain Eukaryota; kingdom Viridiplantae; phylum Streptophyta; class Magnoliopsida; order Asterales; family Asteraceae; genus Helianthus; species Helianthus tuberosus. The sequence goes on from CM060409.1 coordinate 157,276,656, forward strand.
GTAGCTTATGCTACTTTAACGCGTCGTTCGCGTAAAACGCGTTCGGAACGCCTAACTAGTCCTATGATAAGTAAAATATGCCTTAATATGTCTAATATTGTTACCAAATCAGTTTAGATACCAAAAGTTATGTTACATATGCTTAAAATGAATTTTGGCATTAAAAGGGCATTTTGGTAATTTTCCTAAGGCATATATACTACCTATCATACAACTACTCAAACGATGTGACCATAAGGTATAACCTCGGAAGGTTATTCCCTATACAACTATGGTCACCTAATGTGTTTGGTCGGATCCTAATGATCGACCAAACGGGTCAGGTTCGAAAGTATAAGCGATTGTTTAGATCGCTTACCTTACGACCCTATATAAGCATTAAACTAAAAGTGACGAGCTAAGCATGTTAAAACATGCTTAACTAAGTTTAGAAAACAGGTTTGGTATCAAAACAAACGGTTTTGATACCTAAGAGTAGTTTGGTTACAAAATACGCAAGAATGCGGATTTTGGCCGAAACTACGACTCGTCACTGAGCCTAGATAACGTGGTAATCAGTAGGTATAGTCACTAAAGACTATAACCATCGTGATTACGCTCACGTTATGAAGTTCAAACGAACTTCGTGTTGACCATAAACTGGTCAACGTAGAAAGTCAAACTATTCGGACTCGAAAAGCGATAAAAGAACGAAGGAACACTTACAAAGGGTCCCCGCTAGTAAATCTTGCTCGAATAGCTCAGGCATGAAGCAATGGCTTCAACTTAGAGCTTTTAGATCAGATTTGTGGGTTTTTGGAAAGAATGGAGGTGGGTATTTATAGGATTCTTGGAACCATTAGGATCGTTTATCGAATAACGTCCCTACACTTGTTGCAACCTTATGGTAACTCAAAATGGCCCCTCATGAGCAGGAAAGGGCAAGTGTGGGTGAGTTTTGGGTGCTTAACAGCTGTAATCAGCTGTTAAAACTGATTATTCTGATATGGGGAGCTGACACGGGCCGCGTAAGGAACAACAGGAGTTTACGCGGGCCGCCTGGCCCTTCTGGTCAGAAACAAACTTTTAAAAATGACAGTTTTGGTCCCTGTTGTGTTTTAAGGCCATTTCCGACATGTTTAAGCACCGTTAAGCCAATGTTAAGGCCCTAAAATGATTCCTAAACATTGTGGACATGAAACATGCTCAAAAATATGCCGGATGTTGGTTCGTTTGGTCGTACGATCGCGATGTTCGCTTAATTACGACGGAATGAACATAAACGCGAAAAAACGATCTAAATTGCGTGACGAATGGATTTTTCTTATGCCAAACACTAAAATAAAATATTTTAGTGCTTACATAAATTTTTTGATGTCCGGATGTATTCAGAACGTAAGTTATGCGCGAAAATTGCGTGACGAATGGATTTTTCTTATGCACTTTTTGACGCTTTTAGTCCCTGAATGACCCAAAAGTTTATTTTAGCACACCGAACCCCTCAAAGCCTATTTTTAAGCTATGTAAATGATATTTATGTTATGTTTAACTTATGGTCATGTTCTGGAATGTCTGTTACAGTTCAAATTGGCATACTTTCGCAGTTTGTCAAATTTAGTCCCTGTAAGCTAATTAACTTGTTTTTGCCATACCAAAGCCTTCAAAACTTATTTCTAAGTTATTTAAAGGTTATTTAAGGTATGTTTAGCATATGTTGATGTTCCGGAGTATTTGTCGCATTAAACTGACTACGTTTACGCACCAGTTTGCGTATAACTCTCTAGAAAGCGATATAGAGTTTAAAATTGAACAAAAGTTGAAACATGAAAAATGTAAAACATAACCAAACAAACATTGGGATCAAATAACATTGTTTTATTGATAACTGAACTGTTCACAATGATTACAAGCACAGATGTTACAATTATAGAATACAAGAATTTAATCACTGTAAGTATAACTGGTAAACATTTAAGATTTTGGAAAGCATTTTTTTAAATATAATTGTATCACAAAAAGGTGATAAAACTGTGAGAAAAGAGAATGGACTTACTTTGTAACTTTAGGGTTCAACTAGAAAGCCTCCTGGTAGAATCTTGGGTATAACTTCTGAGCTATTTTAAAAATATATAATGCACTCGTGTTAAGTATAGTACCCCTAATTCAACCTTATCCCTACGTCATGAGACCGAACCCCAACGAACTTAGTCGGGCAGAGCCTTGACATGCGTTATGGGGCTCCAGATCAATCGGAAATGGTAGCGGTGATCGGGAGTTAAAACACTTAAAACGGGGCAAGACTTTATTATTATTATTAGAGGGTAAATAATAATAAGAAAAAGAATATACATATATATATATATATATATATGTAGCGAATAAGAAAGAAGTGGGCAAAGGAAAAAGGTGAACATCAGTATTCTATTTATACATGCCTTTCAAGCTTAGAGCTCAAGATATTTTATTCTGATCTTGTATACGTGCCATACATTGATTAATTTATATGATTAGTCATTAATTTTTAATATTATTTTATTAGATGTTACGTTCACTTTACTTCAAATGAATTTTTTTTATTATTATTATTAATTTATATATTATAATTAATTCAGCTGCTTCACTTATTTGACGTTTATAACTTCTGAAATATTACGTTTTATAAAACAAGAAATATGGCATTAGAACGAGAATAATCTTATCTACATTTTGAACCAAGTTTCATTAAAAACAGAGTATGTTCAAATATAATGTATTTTTATAATTTAATTAATAAACGGTTCATGGGTCCGTCTAGATACTTCATATTTCTAATAGTCAACTTACCCGTAATCTACCCGTCTAATAATATAAGCTTTATATACTTTATTTTAATATAGAAAATAGAAATGTCACACATATACAAGCCAATTAATTTGTATAATATTCCAACCAATTATATATAAAATAGTTTTTAAAACTATACGGGTCGAATAACTATATTAAGAATAAAACTAGTTACTAGTAGTTAATAAATTTAAACAACCTATAATTCTTATATATAAAATTTTTTTTGATATGTTACATCCTCCCCACCTTGTTTTGAATCTCGTCCTCGAGATTTGGGCTACGATGTCTTCTTAGAGTTATGTCTCGTCTTAGTCAATAAAGACAGTATTAAGGTAAATGACACAGGATTAGAACATCAAATTTTTGTGAATATGAGTTGTATAATAAATAGGACTCAATGGTTCAACTGAATTAGTTCAAGAAATTGATGTCAAACGAATGAGATGAAATGATATAATTTCCAAGGTGACTAGGTTCAAGCCAAAAGAGATTTATGATCAATAGATGTTGAAATTGACTGTAAATAACTTTTAGAAACAGTAGAATTCACTTGTAAAAAGAAAACTTACTTTGATTGTCAACTGAGGAAGATTTAGAATCAACAGGCTCAAAATGAAATAGAAACACGAAAATAATTTGTCAACTATCAAACCATGATATGAGAAAAATCAATCTGTTGACATTATTGAATTGCAAGGATACACCAAAATACAACAGAGTTTAGTGTATCAATGTCTTAATACATAATTTTATTAAGACTATATTCAATGATGAGTCAAATGAAAGACATACGTGGTTTTGAATGATTCGTATGATTATGATTAGCGCAAGCTACAAGTTTATATCGAGGCCGCAGGGTGTCGTAATGATTGAAATAGTTCAATAATTACGGTGACCAAACAAATTCAACGTTTCTGTAATCAACTGAAAGTTTTAATGAAGTAAATTTCAAATAAATATTATGGGATTTTCAACTGATGATGAAAGATCAATGAATATCATAGATTTTTCGATTAATGATGAAAGAAACATTAGAGGTACACCGGAATATAATATGAATTTGTGTACTCTTATCTTAACACATAATTGTATTAAGACAGTTTAAGATAATGAATCAACAGAAATTAAATAAATAAATCCGTATATCAGGTGTGAAAATGAGATTAGCTCAAGCTTAAAAATAAAGAAAACGCCACCACAAGGTGTCGTAACCAAAAATAAGATTCAATGAATGGGAAGACCAAACAAGCCTGTTATGATTTTGAATAGATGAAGTGCTTCACAGGATGAATTTATTTATAAACTTTTATTTATACTACGGTCAAATAATAACTTAACTGAGAGATTACATATCAGCGATTATGTCTGGAATCATTTCTGCTTCTTGCGTAGTAAGTACGAATGCTCGCGCGTTCTTCTTAGCTCCGTCTGTTGTTCGGGCCTTGTTGTTGGGTGCTTTGGTTAGTTTCAGGCAATATTGTTTAATGTGTCCCGTTTCTCCACAATTGTAACAAATATTAGTTTTCCTTCTACATTCTTCCTCTATATGCCCGGTCATCTTACAGAAGTTACAGTAGGGTGTTCTCCTAAAACGACATCTTACTGAATGCTTTTTGTTATAGCTTCTGCAGGTAGGTTGTTCCAGTGACGGTTCAGTTCCTCTCTTCTTGAATTCTTGGGAAATTTTCTGGGCTAACTCTTTCTTCTTATTTTCTTCTCTTGTGCGGATTAGTCCATCTGTCAGGATGTTGGCTAGTTCAACTGCTTCTTCAATAGTCTGTGGTCTAACGGCCTTGACCATGTCTCGGATTTCATTAACTAATCCCCAAATATAACGAGAAATTAGTACGGGTTCTGGCAAAGCCAGAGTTGGTACCATTCTTGCATATTCGAAGAACGTTGTCGTATATTCACGACAATTCACATCTATCATTTTATGATTTAAGAACTTGTTAGCCATTCGTTCTTTTTCATAAGGGGGACAAAATTTCCTTTCTACCATTTCCTTGAATTTTTCCCAATTTATGGCATAAGCCATGTCACTTCCTTTTGACTGAAGAATTGTATTCCACCATTCTAAGGCTTCTTCTTTAAAGAGGTTGGACGCATACATCACCTTATCTTCTTCGGCACATTTGCTGATTTTAAGAACAACTTCCGTCTTTTCCAACCATCGCAGAGCAGCTATGGCTCCTTCACTGCCTGCGAACTCCGTTGGTTTACAAGCTAGAAATTCTTTATAGGTACACCCGAGAGTCATCGCCTTCATTTTCTTGGGAAATGGGGTTTTGATAATATCATCATTACCTCCATTGACACTATGGCTAAAACTATCGTCGCAAGTATGCTTGCTACTCACAACTTTGGTGGGTTCTACGGGGGTTTTTAGCAGCTTTAATTATTAAAGGTAAAGCATTAACTATTCCTTGGGCTATTAGATTTTCTATAGCATTTTTATCCAAAGGATTTTCATTATTAGCTTGAACTTCTGGATTATGTTATACTTTATTCGACATCTGAATGGCAAACATTTACAATTATTAATATCACAGAATAATTAAAATAAAACAATACTTCCAGGAATCATATATGCATATCTACACATATATATTCATATATTTAAATCTACAAAAATAATACATATGTTACTTTGTATTAATTTCCTAACTTTATTGTTTCAGATTAGGTATTAAAAGAACACCTAAATAGCTTAAACAAGTGGCTTTGATACCACCTTCTGTCACAGCCCCCGACCCCACCCTGGGAGCGAGAGCCGTGAGCCAGCCAGGTGGTATCGGTGTTTATTAATTACGCAGCGGAAAACTTTTCATCAGGATCGTAGATAGGAAATAATTTTAGAGTGTATAAAACACCAACTTTTAATATTAAATAAATGGGCTCAAACCCATATTCAATTCAATTGTTTTTATAGGGATAAACCTAAATAAATAAAACATAACTTTCTTCTTTTATTCAGGTATTTATAGCCACTTTATTTAAGCCTTCAGTGCTCCATAGCCACTTTATTTAAGCCTTCAATTCTCTTCATATCCATCATTCGATCCAAATTTTTCAGCAACAAAGAGTGGCAAAGTTCTACAATGCAACATTGCACTAAATCTTGAGAATGATCAAAATTACTCTGAAGAAGTAGCCAAAAGTCATATGTCTTTGTTGGTGACTGTGTTAGAGTCTTATGGGAGTTTGGTTGCAGGAAGGATCGGAAATCCAATGTTGACAAAAGAGGATTATGATCAGATCGATGCTGGGGAGATGGAGTTAATGGATATAAAGTGGTGTTTGGCTAGTGTGTTGAGAAGAGCTGAAAAGTTTAAGCAGATTACTGGAAGAGATGATTTCCGTGATGCAAATGTTTCTACTTTAGGATTTGATAAATCTAAAGTTATTTGTTTTCGTTGTAGGGAAAAAGGGCATTTCAAGAGAGAATGCACAAACCACGAAGCAAGTGGAGCTCAAAACCCATTCAGCAACAATGATTATTATCGAAAAGCAATTTATCATCAAGTTGCTCAACAGCCGTATCAACAACAGCCACAAACTGCTCATGCTAAGAAGGCGATCGAAGAGTCATCAAGAAAAGCTTGTTATGGTATAATAGATCAAGAGGATGAAAGATTGCCAGAAGGTTTTAACTGGGACAAACATTGTCCGGATGAAGAAATCTTAAAAGCTAAAGCTTTTGTTTCTCAAGTCGTTAAAGACAGTGATGATGATAATTCGTATTGGGCAGATAGTATGAAAGAGCATTTAAAATATCTAGCTGAGAGAGATGCTGAAAGGGCTCAAATGGCAAAGAAGAAGGTTGAAAAACAAGATGATAGTGATGATGATTATTGGGCAGACAAAATGAAAGAGCACTTAAAATTTCTAGCCGAGAGAGATGCAGAAAGAATGAAAGGTAAGAATGATGAAGAAGAAGTTCGAGTGATTAAGCAGAAAGAAATTCCAGCCTTCAAGATTGAAGTGAAAGCTGATGTAGAAAAGGTGTCTGAGAATTGTGAAAACTGTGTGACTCTGAAGAAGCACAACAATGAGCTGATTCACAACATGAACAGGTTGAAAGAATCATATGATGTCTTAAACAAATCCATGAATCAATATAACAAGTCAAGCAGTGAACAAGCTACAGCCATGAAGACACTCATTGGAGCATACATGATAAAGCAGGAAACGGTCAATTATTACATTGATATGTGTGCTGAGCTTGAAGTTGGAAACTCAGAGAATCGAAACTGAGAGAGTAAACAAGTTGTTGAAAAGTTACTCATGTTCTTCTTATGTGATTGACAGGATTTACCCTACAGTGGAAGGCATGAAGGCATTTGAAAAAGAAGATACTGAAGTGAAGAATTCTGGTAAGAAACAAAGTTTTGGCTATAACAAGTGTCCACCCCCGCTTGAAAATGGATATTCTCCACGAAATCCTAATTCAGAAAGAGTCAAAAAGGCAACCAACTTACAGTGGGAATCTGAGTCTTTAGATAACCTACCAGATAACATTGATGTTACTTTCACATCATCCGACATTGATCATGAGTCTGAGATAGTTAAGAAAGTGGTCGATCAGGTGTTGGAAAAAGATGAAACGGAAGAGTCAAAGTCAGAGTTAAAGTCTGAGTCCGACACTTCAAGTCCATCAGTTAAAGAGGACAAACGGATTTATAATAAAGATTTTCTGTTATCACAAAATAATTTGAATGACGAAACATTCAAAGTAGTATACACTTTGAATGATTCTGAAAAATTATATTCTTATGAAGAATTTCCAATAAGAGGTGTTAAAACTGAAATGATTAAAAAGGTTTTCAAACTAACAGAAATCAATATTTCTAAAATAAAAGATGTAAATCTTGCTGAAAAACCTAAACCTTACACCTCAAAAGTTCAACAAAGGTTAAACAAGAAAAAAGGTTACAGTTCTAGTTCTGGTTTTCAAAAGAAACCAAACCATAACGGTAATTTCAAAAAGAAGGGATTAGGTTTTATTCCACCAAAAAATCATAAAAATGAGAAAACTTATAAATCAAAAACTGTTTTTGTTTCAGGAACATCGTCTGAAGAAGAAAAAAAGCATGTGTTCAGGAAGCAGACAAACAAAGAATCTCTTGCTAAGAAGCAAGAGGGAATGTAGAAGGAAGTTGCTCAGAAGAAGAAAGAGACGAGAAACTGTTTTCAATGCAAAATAGTTGGTCATATTGCCAGGAATTGTCCAAAGGCAATCCAAACAAAACAGGGAGTCTCTGAAAAATTGAAAGAAAAGATGGTTGAGAATGAACCATCAACAAAACAATTTAAAGTTTTCAAAAATTCAAAGTTTGAGGTTGGTGAAAGTTCAAAAAGCTTTTACAAAAGAAAGGTGAATCTTAACAACCAAAAATGGGTTGTTAAGAAATCAGATGATAGTTCTAGCAATGATTCTGATTCGTCAAAATCAGAGGAGCTATTTTCTGGCGATGAATCTAACTCTTCAAAATCAGAGGAGCCACAAATTGAGCTAAAAAGGGAAAATTCAGTACCGCCATTGGATGACGCAAATCTTCCACCATTGCGGGCTGAAAATTTAAAATCAAAAATTGGAAAAGTTGAGATTTCAAATCAATTTTTTTCTGAAAAGAAAGAATTTGATGTTGAAAAAGCTTTTAACCCCAATGTGAAACATATCTTTGGTAAGAGGGTTGACGGGAAGGTCAAAGGGGTAAAGGAATTTTATAAGAAGAAAAAGAAGAAACCAGATGAAGATGGGCCATCCCAGGTTAGTAACTGGGATAGAACCTATCATGACTAAACTCTGAACTTGCCGGAGCTCCCAAGTTGGTAATCGTGGAGCAGGAATCGGCATCTTTCTTGAGAATGTCATGAAAGTGATATTTCGACTTACAAGTGGTGGTATTATTCTTGAAAATTGTCATATTTCATCTTACAAGTGGTATTGGTTGATGAGTACCTACAAGTGGTTAATCAAGGTCATTAAGTTGAACATGATTTAACTTTCATTAACAAATGTTAATTTGAAAACAATGTGATGGATTAATCCCCTAACCTACAAGTGGTTTGTGAAAATCAACAAAACTTATTTTCCGGAAAAACCATTTGATTAAAACAAACTTAAGTGTTTTGAAATCATAATGGGAAAATAGTTTGTTGTCAGGGGGAGTTCGAATTATTTATGCCAAGTGGATGGCAATTTGAAGCAATTCACATCGGTTTATCAAATTTTCTTTATATGGTTTTGAATTTTAGGGGGGGTAAGAATTTTCAGAAAATCCAAAAACATGAGAAAATGTAAAAGAGTTTTGTTGTGTAAAAGAGGAAATGATAGTACCTCAGTGGATTATCACAGCATGCTAAAGAATTGGAAAGTCAAATGTGATAAACGGTCTCACTGGTGATATGCCAGTAGGTTTTTACACGCTTAGTAGATTATGTTCGAGATATAAACCTAAATATCAAACTTACTTATCTCGTGGGGAATATCTCTCGGATATATGGGTAACCCCCGAAATCTTGTTTGAAAGGCTTTCTATTTCTGACACACTAGGTCTTTGTGCGTGGTGATTTCTGGGGTATTATACTTGGACTTCTGATTTTGCGGGAGCAATAGCCTAGTCCTCGTATAATACTTTGCAATGCTTTATTTTTTAAAGCCCGCCCTCAGCATAAAAAATGATGAAACATTGAAAAATGCTAATCATGTGCTGTTGAAGAAAAGATTCTTTAAAGGGAACACACCTAAAGTCGAACCATCATCTCTCTGATTTTGCGGAAGCAATAGCCTGAGCTCTCATGGTCTCGCATTTAACCCTTTACAAATATCATTAGTGTACATTCACCTGTAAGACTGAATATAGGAGTCTGGATACGGGAGTATATTTTGAGGTGGGACACGCGAATAAGTTTAAGTCCTTAAAAAACTAATCTCGTATCTCGAAACAATTGAACTTTGTGTGAAAATTTAAGTGGATCAGTATACTGACAATCTAAGTGAATCGTTTAAAACTTAAAGTTTTTAAAGCTCAACGGTGCTGGTGATTTGTTTAAAAAACTGATATGATCCTCTTACGCAAACTCACAAAAATATTGTTTGTAAATATTTCTTTACGGCATTTCATTAAAACAAAAATCCAAAAAGATTTTTGGAGTGTTTTAACATAAAATTTTGAAAAATTCAAAAATATTTTCTTTCATCTAATTTTCGACAACTGTTGTTGAAAAGCTGATTTTCAAAATTCTGGGTGCTAAGCATGACGAACAGCAGGGTTGGGAGAGTTTGTTCAGAAAGAAGAAAAAGTTATTCCTACAAGTGGTTCATCAGAGATTAATATTATGCAATATCTACATGTGTTCTATAAATTTGTCAAATTTTAAATTTGTGAAATTTATTTTGAGGTAGAGAATTGTGCAGGTAAAGCCAGGTTACGATCTTCGAAACCTGTGAAAGTTATAAGAGCCAGGTTGTAGTCAGAGAATTCCAGGCTGCGATCCCAGCTTGTCGAAAGGGGGAGTATGAAGATGTAAGAGCCAGATACCAATTCTGGGATAGCATTAAAGCCAGGTTTGGATCTTGCTATCTACGCAAGCTGCTGATGCTGAAGAATTTAAAGAATCAAGAGATCTGATCAAGAGAAGATAGAGACAGGTTGCGATTCTGGAAAAGAGAGAGAAGATAGAGATTGATTGAGGATGCTTACAATGGAGAATATTTTGGAGAGAGCAAGAAGACTGATAAAGACTGAAGAGTTGACATACCGAAGACTCGACACCGAAGACTTCGTCAACATCCAAGGGGGAGTCTGTTGGTGCATATGTCTGTCGACTTCGTCTTGTATCGAGTCTTGTAATAGGTTTGATAGACCAGGGCTCGAAATACGAGAAAATTGAGAAACATGTGAGTTGTGGCCATTTCGCAAGAAATGGGAATTGTTCATTTCGCAGGAAATGTGAACTGTCCATTTCGTATGAAATGGGACTGGCCATTTCGTTTGAGCCGTTTCGTGCAGAATGGCAGTGACTATAAATACATGCCTTGGTGATTTCATTTGTAACGTTTCAATTCCGGTAGTGAAGCTCTGCCGAAGTGTCTCCGGTATTGTAAAACGATCTGATATCAATACAAGAGACAATTAAAGTGATTCTTTGTGCAAATTCAGCTGAAATAATTCCGATACGTCTGATTCCGCCTTTCATATTGGACGAGATCTCTTCTGAACTACTCGTTTGGTCGTGCAAACGATCCTACAATGTTTTCTCTATTCGATTTCATCACCTTCATATCATTACTTTCCATAAGTTCAACCACTACAATTATCCGGTGTAACCTTGGGCACGTGAGCTATCTTCGGCAGTACATATTGCTTCGGCTGTTGTAACCTGGGAAACAGTCGTGTCGTCTTTAGTAGAGGCGCGAAATCTGTTTTAAGGGAAGATTATTGAACACGTGCCTCAGCCACAACTGTCAACATTTGTTTGTTCTTTTTGTAGGAAATTATTCTAAAAGAAGACGTGTTTCAAGACCTCGTTGAAACCTATGCAACGGACTGAAAACATAACGAACCATACAAGTAGACACAGTTAAAGATCAAGTTGAAGACTTTATCTTTTGAAGATATTGGTTTGAATCGATTGTTTTATTAAATATATTGCAGTTCATATTTATTTTCGTTTGAATTTGTACACGGTTCATGTACTACAATTTCCTAAATGTTTAAAGGGAGTATCTTTATTTTTTTATTAGTTTTATTAATAATCCTACAAACTTAAAACAGATTTCGTGAGATTGTTGCTACAATCTTAAAACCTTATTTATAAGGATTTTGGGTTCACAAAAGGATTTATAATAAAAAGAAAATATTTTTATAGATTATAATCTTATAAAGAGTTTCTTTTGGGAAATATGTATGTAGTACAACTTGTTGTGTTTGGATTTCTTGAGATTGAGATACAATCTTAAATCCTATACCGTGGTACAAAACAAATAGTTTTGGTTCAACTGTTTGGTTTTTGAAATGATTTTGGGAATGGTTAATTTTTCTAACTTTTGGGTTAGATCGGGTTTATTAGTGTAAACGATACGTTTTTTGTAAACGTTAAATTCTCAAACATGTGTGTTAGACCGGAATTAGTGGTGTAAACCATACGTTTTTTTTGTAAATGTTAAATTCTCTTAAGTAGAGTTTTTTATGTCTTTTGTTGGGATTGAACCCTACCAGAGTGGATTCACAATAAGCAGTTGTTTACACTAAGTCTTCTCCCTTGAAAGTGATTATAACATCTGATGGTCTTATATCCACTGCCCGTATACAACTGCTGCTGTTTTTCTAACTACTGATGAAGTCCAGAAGACTGCTGAGAAGTAAACACTGCTGGTACAATCTACTGATGACAAAGCACTGCCCAATCAAGGACTGATCAACCTTGAGGAAAGCACTGATGGAAGAAAATAGCAGTAGTTTGATGTATTACTTGTCTTATGTAGAATCAGTGGTTAAGATTAGCAGTGTTTGTATAGGAACAATTGTTATAGGTTGTTAGACGTCGTTTTCATGGTGACGTCAGCTGAGATACCTCAGCGGTTTGGTTTGTCTATAAATGGAACAGTACTCTGTACTGTTACATTTGATCGTCTTGAGTGAGTTTTTCTCCTCAATTCAATCCTTTCATCTTGTGCAAACCAACCTTGAGGTATCAGGCCGAGGGGGAGTTTAGTTTGTAAGCAAGCTAGTAATCTTTTGATTTGTATTGTAAATCTTTCGACTTAATGTCAAGCATGTGTTTATCAAAACTGTTTCTCTCCTTGATTGTGTTTACAAAGTTTGTAGTTCATTTCCGCTGCACTTAACTCTGTTCATTTCTACTTGATTTGTTCAAATTACACAAACAAACACAGTCATGAGAGCCTCCGATCCTAACAATTGGTATCAGAGCTTGGACAGTCAAATTCGATCTAACAATCAATTTGACATAACAGTTCAACTCAAAATTCATTGATACTAAGGTTGGCTGTATTCAGTTGAAAAACAGAGTAATGATTGATCACGCTTAAAGTTGTTATTCAAATACTCTGTAAATCAACCAAGATGTCATAAGACACACAAATTTCACACAACAAGTGATGTCATACACAAGTCACTCATAGTTTTCAGATCTGAAAACATGTCTGTCAAACTATGGTATTAGTTCTTCTTCTTAAAATTGATTTCAACTGTTGTTATGAAATTTTGTGATGTCATTATATTAGATACTAAAGTATGAACCTCAGATTAACAAAAGCCTATGTTCATAAAAACATTAGTGTTTTTGCTAACGTAAACAGAGGGAAATTAAAACTTTAGTCATTTGATCTTATATGTTGAAAAACAGGTTGAGATCCTCAATAGGAACAAACCAACCTTGTTAAAATCACATTAAGAGAATCAGGGGTCAAAAATGTCCAGATCATGGGTGATGTGAAATTTGGCATAAGCATGTGCATAAATGTCCAAATCTCTCAAAACATTACTGCAAAATGATTTTGGAATAAGTATTTCTTCAATAAAGATCTCCCAGTAAGTATTTCATTACTTATGAATGGGGAGGGTAAAAAGGGAAGAAGAAAATTCACAAAAGCTAAGAAGTGTGTTTATCTCAAAACTTTTGAAGTCAAAAGAAAAGAGTATAAATATAAAACACTTAAGAGTCCAAAATTGGGTTAAGAATGGTTATCGAGCAACTGTGTGTGTTCATTGGTTCAGGAAAGTTCAGGTGACAATAGTATTACCAGTGATTGAACTTACAAGAGGACTAGACCAGTGATCAGAATCATCACATGGTAACAAAATCTATAACAGGGTTTTCAAAAACTTATGTGTACATGTGTCCTCATGTTTGCAATCAACTTTGCAAACAACAAGAAAATGGTACCAAACAGTGGTTAAAACGTATTTAAAATTTCATACCACCGCTGTCAAACCACTGACCATTTTCATAAACTTGAGAATGATATGATTATGTGTTTTATTGGAAAATATATCAGATCCTTTTGGTGCTGTTTTCGGAAAATCCTTTAATTATTTTTCTGGAAAAGGATTTTCTTAAATAAAGCAGGATATATTATTCGTTATATTTTTCTTTGAGAATAATATATTTTGAACTTTTTACTGGTTTTTGATAGTAAAGTTTCAATCTCCTGTCAGGATATATTACCTTTATTTTTGTTGGTGATATTATCCTCAAAAATAGATCTAAAGGAAATGGTGTATGTGTCAAGGTCATGTCTAACTCAAGTTTGGTTTTAACTCGGATCAAAGATTGATTGCTAAACAGATCTTAAGATACTTGGGTATTCATGTCCTAATTCAAGAATTATGACAAAAATGAGTAGCCACAGTAAAAAGTTTTCATCATCTGGGGTACTAAACCACTGTCAGGAAGTTGTAAAAGCTTCAAAATGTGTAATTGACATGTGGCAAAACCTTGAATGAAAATTCCTTTAAAAGTTGCTGACATATTGAGCTTTCAAACCATTGCCATTACTTTAACCCTAACCACTGTTTTGCTCAAACATCTATTTCCTAAATACTGTCCACTGCTGAAAGTCAGCCACTGATCCTTCGTTTTGCTTGGCAAACACTGATGCTCAAAATCAGTGTCTTATCCACTGATATACTATCCACTGATAGTAAAAATCATCCACTGTTATCACATTATTACCGTTGTAACCACTGATGCTTGCTTCATCAGTGGCTCTCAAAACAATTGTCCTCCATTCTTCATCCATATCATCAGAGGTTGGCACGTGGTCAGTTTTTAGCCCACAGATCTTTGTAACTGCTGCCACAGCAGCACCCACTTTTTCCTGTAATAAAAGCCTGATCAAAACCCCCAAACAGGGTTTTACACTGTCGAATTGAAGTCTAAAATTCTCTTCTCAAAGCAGTTTTCAACCCTTCATCCCAAATCATTCTCTGTTCTTCTTCATCAAAATGACAAAATCAAAATCAAAGTCAAAATCATCATCATCATCATCTTCCAAAGAGGTCGCTCAAACGGCCGTGGAACCCATTAAAATACCTTACAAATCCCCTCACAACTATTTGGGTCTACTCACAAAACCCACAAACAATCATACCTTCGATTCCATCATCGACACATTATCTGAATCAAAGTACAAAATTTTGTTGATAGCAGATGCTCCCATTTACCAACAGACCCAGAGAGAGTTCTGAAAAAATGCTACTCTTGAAAAACAAGAAGACATTATTGTAGCCATCAACTCCTCGATACAGGGTAAAGCGATTCAAATTACTCCGCAATCAATCTCAGAAGTCTTTAAACTCGATGATCAGAAAGGTAAAACTTCCTTTGATAAAACCGAGTTGAAAACTGATTTTCTGAAAAGAGGGTATGCAGAACAATCAAAGGTAGATACCTTACAAAAAGGTTACTTCCCTTCTGCACCTAGGTTTTTATTTTACACACTTTTGATGTGTGTTTCAAATAAAACAACAGCGTTTAACAAAATACCATTGAAGATTCAATGTCTGGGTTATGCTATTTTAAATAATGAAAATTACAACTATTCCCAGGAGATCTTTAATGACTTGGTAAAAAATGTTGATAGAAAATCATTTTTACTTTTTCCAAGGTTTCTAAGCTATTATTTTAAACCAAAATTTGAAAAAGAAAATGAAAATTTGCTCAAACAAGGTGTTTATTTTCAAATAAAAGGTTTAACACCTGAAACATTCACTAGAATGTTGGCACCTATAAAAACAAAAGCAGAGGTGCCTGAGCAGAATTTAGCAGCTACCACTGCTCCTCAGACATCTGCTGCTGAGCCCACTGCTCCAGGTGATCATAGCAGCACAACCACTGCTTTGAAACCCACACCTGCCACCACCAAAAAGACCAAAAAGAAATCATACAAAAAGCCCACCAAACCCAAGAAAAAGGCAACTCTGGAAGCTGAGATCCCAGAGCAACTGCCAGTAACGACTCAAAAGTCACCACAAACCACTACTGCAACTTCCTCACAACAGTTGGTAGAAAGATCTCCACCCTTACCTCAAACTCCTCCTGCATCCTCACAAAATGATTAGGTTGTAAGCACAGGGACCCCACATTATGAAGCTCTGGAGACAATTGGATCCATCTTCCTCAGTCCTGATCCCAAGGACATGTCTCTTTCAACTCCCTTATCTTCACCCCTCACACTACCACCATCCATATTACCCTTGTTGCATGCAGTTGATATAACTCAGACACAAACCAGTTCCTCTCTATCACCTATCACTGAGAGTATACTCCAACAAGTGACTGGGTCTGATGCAAATACCTCTGCTATCCCAGCAACAATTGAGGAGGTTACACTACAGGAGTTACAAGTAATTCCTGACAGTTGTTCAAGTGCAGCAGCAACTACAAATGTTGGATCAACAGATCTACATTTGGACAGTTGTTTCATCAGTCATCCTCCCTTGAAGGCAATTTCTTCTATAGCACCTCTGGTAACCACTAGTGAGTTCGTTTTGACCACTGGTAAAATAACAAGGTTATCAAGTGCTGAAGAAAGAAGTCCCCAGTACCGAGAACAAGGGGCATCAATGGATGATTTTTGGGACTCAGTTCCTAAGTCACACATTGATACAACCACTGCTAGTGGGGATTCAGGTGATCCCATTAATTTGGGTGATGATTCAAAATATCCGGAATTGACGGGCAGAGTTGAAAAACTTGAAACATCAGTTACTGAAATAAAGGATATGGTGCAACAGCTGTTAAAAGCTCAAAAAGCACAATCCACTGCTGTTCCACCTCAAGCACCTGCTCCACCACAAGCACTTGCTGCAAATGAGCTCTGGAATCTTTTTCAACCCCTGCTTGAAAAACAAAAACAAATGGCTTATCAGCAGCATGAAATTCATGTAAAAATGCTGAGAAACATGGTGGAGTCAAGATTTAAATATACTTAACCAGACATCAAGGCTATAAAGGCCAACATACAAAGCACTGCCCATGGTGGAAAAGTTCCCCCCACTATCCTCTTCAGGGATAACCCCCTTCCAGATAATGCCAAAAAGGGGGAGAAAATCTAGAAGTAGAAGATGAAGGGAATTGAGGATGGTGTTTACGTTGAACTGGAAAAAGAAAAACAGACATCTAAACCTCAAACCACAAAATCTCAAACTTCTATCCAAACAGCTGATATGTCAGTGGTTTCAAAAACTGCTTGTCAAACAGTTGCCATCTCTTCAACACACACCACTACAACACACACTACCACTGCCCTACCACCATTACCTCCTGTCATAAAACAGAAGACAACAGATGTTACAACAGCTGTTAGCCAGACACTTTCCACCACTCAAACCACTGATCCACCCAAAACATCATCAGCCTCTCCTACAATAAAAAGGAGAAGGATTTTTATTCCTGATGATGATTCTCCATCACCACCACCAAAAACAACTTCACCGCTTTCAACCCCTGCTCAAAAGCAGAAGACATCTACTGAAACATCAGTAGTTGTGATGACAACAGCTGTCAGTCAACCATCCACCATTTCTCTCAAACTTCCTACATCGCAACCAAAACCCCCTTCTCCAAAAAGGCTTAATCAAGAAAAAGAAAAACAACTTAGGCAACTGATGAAAAATATGATCATATTGCTGCAAAATATCCACTGGAACTAGAAGCTGTAAAAAAATGAGATGAGACAATTTTACACCGAGGATGATCCTTCAAAAAGAAGATTTCCTTCTCTCACAGGCTTCATAGTCCCAGAAGACATGGATGAATATCACGAGATAAAAGCAAGGCAAGCAAAGATTAGAGCTAAACTCGAATGCAAAGATCAAGGTGATGAAGCCATTTCTGAAAAGTTGGAATTTTTGCTCACAAAAGTCAAGCTGATGGAAAACTATGCACAAGATCTGAGCAAAGAAAAAGCAGATCAATGAAAAGAAATGAGAAAATGTTATCTTGCATACATCATGAAAGAAAAATTCTATCAAGCTGAAGAAGACCAATTTGAAGAATGGCCAATGGTTTCCTTAAAGCATGAAGCAAACAGAATTGAAAGGATTAAAAATGATCCAAGAAAGAAGAAGACAGCTCCAAATTGGAACAAATATAAAAAGCTCATTGTTGATCTTACATCCGAGTACAAAAAGAAAAAACAGGAACTGATAGATGCTAAGGTGGATACTGCTGAAGCCATAGCAAAATGGACAAAGCAGTATACCGATGAAGCTTATGAAAGGCTTAAGAAAAGAAGAATAACAGTCTCAGACACTTCTAAGAAGCCTGACTACAAAAAGCTAGAACAGCAGATTGATGCTCTTAAAACATTGCTCACATCAGCAGATAACCCTATCCTTGTGGAAAATCAAGAAAAAGGAAAACTGCTGACCAGTGAAGAAGAAAAAGAAAAAGAAGCTGAGTACTTCACAGAAGCCATCAAGAAAATGGATCTAAAAGAAGACAAATCAGCAAAGCTTCAAGACCTTGCCAAAAAGGTTCTGAGCACATCAGTAGATATCTCAGACATTGAGCAAATGAGACAAGAACAAATTGACAAAGAAGTTGCAGAAGACATAGTTGCAGCAAATGAAGTCATAGAAAAGGCTTTCAAACAAATGTCTGAAGCTCAGGATACTGCTCTACGAATCTTTACAAGGCCAAAACCTCCAAGCTCATCAGAAAATAAATCTCTCCCAAGAAACCCATTGGGTTCAAAAATACTAAAGTGGCTCTCTGATCAAAACACCCATGTATTGACCCTGGTCAGATCCAATGGTGAAATGAAGTACATATCAAGGAAAGAAGCACTGGGCCTTGGTGTTGAAGATCTACAAGATCTCCTTGAACTTTCATTGTGCAGGGATGAGGATGACATAAGTTCCAAAGATTTTGAAGAAGAATTTAAAAGACAAGCTAGTGAACTTCTGATGAATAAAGATCCAAAATAATGAAGTGTTTTGGCATTATCTGTTCCAAGGGGAGATTGTTGGGATTGAACCCTACCAGAGGAACAGTTAATGAAAGCCAAAACCGGTTCACAACAGTGGATTCACAATAAGCAGCTGTTTACACTAAGTCTTCTCCCTTGAAAGTGCTTATAACATCTGATGGTCTTATATCCACTATCCGTATACAACTGCTGCTGTTTTTCTGACTACTGATGAAGTCCAGAAGACTGCTGAGAAGTAAACACTGCTGGTACAATCTACTGATGACAAAGCATTGCCCAATCAAGGACTGATCAACCTTAAGGAAAGCACTGATGGAAGAAAATAGCAGTAGTTAGATGTATTACTTGTCTTATGTAGAATGAGTGGTTAAGATTAGCCGTGTTTGTATAGGAACAGTTGTTATAGGTTGTTATGATGTTAGACGTCACTTTCATGGTGACGTCAGCAGAGATACCTCAGCGGTTTGGTTTGTCTATAAATGGAACAATACTCTGTACTGTTACATTTGATCGTCTTGAGTGAGTTTTTCTCCTCAATTCAATCCTTTCATCTTGTGCAAACCAACCTTGAGGTATCAGGCTTAGGGGGAGTTTAGTTTGTAAGCATGCTGGTAATCTTTTGATTTGTATTGTAAATCTTTCGACTTAATGTCAAGCATGTGTTTATCAAAACTGTTTCTCTCCTTAATTGTGTTTACAAAGTTTGTTGTTCATTTCCGCTGCACTTAACTCTGTTCATTTCTACTTGATTTGTTCAAATTACACAAACAAACACAGTCATGAGAGCCTCCGATCCTAACATCTTTAAATAAGAGTTTTATATTACTTGATTAGAGTTTTATGTCTCTAATTAAGTCTATATTTAAAGTAGACTTTTCATCCACCCATGGATTGATATGAACAAATAAGTCTTATAATAATTTTTATAATCATTTGTCTTCTAACATGTGTGTTAGAAACGTTCATGAAACGCGTTAGTTTGGAAGCAATATTTTAATTGTTTAGTTTCTAACGTGTGTATTAGAAATGACTTATTTATTTGAACCATATATGTGTTTTTAGCAAGTCGAAATAACATTTTGTGGAAATGTTAATATTTCTAATGTGCGCGTTAGAATTTCTTTCATTTTAACATGATTGTTAAAAAATGGTTAAAATACAAATGCTTTGAAATGTTTTATGTAAACATTTTATATAAGTAATTTGTTGTAACGTTGATTTTAATGCTTTGTATGGTTTAGAAATAAAATGTCACACCCCAACCACGTAAATCATGGCGGAAATGTCGGGGAGTGTCGTAACAGAATCATTGTTTCATAACACATGGATTGAAGTTCTGTTTTATTAAATTAAATGTATTATATTACATTAAAACTAGAAACAAAACATAAACAATTTGTCTTTCATTGTTATTAAGTCACTAAGGCCTCGTCCATTCCTATGTGAGCATGCACCAATATCATCATCAAACATCATCAAGTATGGTACCTGAAACACATGTAAAAATACGCCAGCATAAAAATGTCGGGGAGTACATAGGTTTTATGCGAGTGTCGGATTCATGGCTCGTTTACATTTTGAAATAACTAAAATAACTTTGTTAATTGATATTTAGAAAACCAAGTTTTGTAAAATTTTTATATTGAAAATTGAAATAAACAAGTCAAAGCAGATTAATTATAGATTATAAAACCTTGATGCCATGAATCTTAACTCAAAACAGTTGTTTATGGAAACCTAGATTGTAAATCGTTTTTGAAATAAAACTCGAATGGTTTATATTGTTAGAAAAACCTTGTAATATAACTTCGTTTTGATAACCTTGCCCAAGTGGTCTAGATAATGCAACGATATATAATGTGTTAAAAGCACTTATATATAGGAAGTACCAGCGGCGTATCCACCATGCTTTTAACATATTACACCCGCCCCGTTACCTAACCACTTCCCTAACCCAATGGTTCAAACAGTTACAAACGATTCACATAATCAAACAGTTACAAATGTTTCACATAATCAAACAGTTACAAACGGTTACAGTTACAAACAGTTCACATAATCAAACAGTTACAAATGATTCACATAACTCAAACAGTTACAAACGAGTCACATAACTCAAACAGTTACCAACGGTTCACATGGATCAAATAGTAATATAAACCATAGCATTTGTTTAAAAGACTCGAAAACATTTGGCACATATGAATCACCCCAAAACAGTTTAAAACGGTAAAAGAGGGGACTATGTACTCACTTGAGGATGCTTAAAAGTCTTGAATAACAACCAAGCAAAGCTAGAGGGATCACGGAAATCAAACGGTACCTAATATAGGTAACTACATTAATAACCGGACCTAAATTGAGAGATCGGATAGGATGAGGTTTCGCAAACCAAATGAGTATTGGAACTCATATGACATGGTTTAACAAAGCCTACATACTAAAACGAAACCTAGCCTAAGTGCTTATGACCCATTACGACTCGTTTTGGTAGCTTACGCTACTTTAACGCGTCGTTCGCGTAAAAGAGCGTTCGAGACACCTAACTAGTCCTATGACAAGTATTATATGCTTAAACATGTTTAAATATGTTGCATAATCAGTTAAGTGACAAAATTTTAAGTTACATATGCTTAAATACCAATTATAAATGAAAAGGGCATTTTGGTCATTTTACCTAAGGCATATAAACAACCTATCATACAACTAATTAAACTAAGTGACCATAAGGTATAACCTCGGAAGGTTATTCCCTATACAACAATGGTCACTAAACATGTTTGGTTGGATCCTAAAGATCGACCAAATGGGTCGGGTTCGAAAGTCTAAGCGGTGGTTTAGACTGCTTATCTTACGAACCTATACAAGCACTATACTAAAAGTGACAAGTTAAACATGTTAGAACATGTTTAACTAAGTTTTAAAACAAGTTTGATATCAAAACAAAGGGTCTTGATACCCAAAGATAGTTTGGTTGCAAAATAAGCATAAACGCACATTTTGACCGAAACTATGACTCGTCACTATGCCTAAATAACGTGATAATCAGTAGGTATAGTCACAAAGGACTATGACTGATGCGTGTGTAGTGTGTATGGTTTTTAATGTATATTTTAAGCCCTTTTACAATTTTTAGCCAAGTTTTAAATTTATAAAACATGATATTTACTAACACTAAACACACATATGGGCAAGTGCACCCATCGTGAGCGTAGTATAGTGTTGGCAAGATACCGAGTTCGTCCATGGACACAAGAGCTTTTAATACCGGTTTATCCTTAACGTCTAATCAAATCAAAAGTTAGAAAAAGGTTTTTAAACTAGAAAAATAAAAACTAACTAAAATGCTGAAAAATAAAACAAAAGAAAAACAGATAGACAAGATGAATCACTTGGATCCGACTCGTGTTTAGTGTAACCTTTGATTATTTCCGCACTTTTACACTTTTAAGAGATTATCTTAGTTATTGTAGTAGGCCCTTCTTTTGAAGGTGATGTTACCCTCAACCTAGTAGTTTGAGTCAGCAAGGATACAATCCTAAAGGGTCGGATTATTGAAAGATAATTAATTAAGTTATTAATGCATATTATGGTAGGCCGCTCTTTTAAAGGTGACGTTACCCTCGGCTAAGTAGTCTGAGTCAGCAGGGATATAGTCCTAAGTAGCTGGGTTAAAGTATTAATAGTAGCTTACATATGAGGGGATCAAAGAGTTTGGACCCCCGCCATCCAATACCGGTGGGTATTGAAGGAGGTCCTACTAAATTTGACCCAGGTCCTTGCAGGATCTATACACTGAACAAGGCAAGACTCTTAAAAACCGTCCCCTTAACCCCCGACCAGGTAGCCAACATATCTCCATATAGACTGTGGAGATATGAATGGTGAAAATCTTTTATTTTATATAGACAGTAAAATAATGCCAAGACACCACGGACAAACGATAAGGAAGAATCACCTTCAACATAAGAAACTAGTTATTAAAGTCATTAATACATAACCAAGTAAAAAGTGCGAAAAGATTAAAAAGAAAAAGTATTACACTAGACACTTGTCTTCACCAAGTGATGTAAGAGACTTAGGCAAACATGGCCTTTGATTGTCAAGAACTCTTACGATCAATCTTGGATCCCGAGATGACTCACACACTCTATGATGGACAATGGATGATGGTGGTGGATGATGGTTTTGTGATGGTGGTGGGTGAAGTGTGAGAGAGGTGGTGTGCCAAGGGATGGTTTGCAAAAGAGCCAAGCACCCCTATTTATAGCCTGAACAGCAGCTCGGGCACTGCCCCGTGTCCATTGGGCACGGCCCCGTTTCCACCCTTCTTCTCTGTCTTCATTAATTGCAGTTTGTCTGCATTAGTTAACCACACCCCCGTGTCCGCTGGGCACGACCCTGTGTGCAGAAGCGTATCTGTACTATCAAGATTTCCCCAGATTCTGCGAATCTTAGAGTTGACCATGGCCCCGTGTCCGCTGGGCACGCCCCCGTGGTTGGTGATAGAAACTTCTACAGCTTTGTCTTTTCTGCTGACACTTGGGCACGCCCCCCGTGTTCACTGAGCACGAGGCGTGTTCAGCCTTCTGTTCTCTTGTTTTTGCTTGGGAAGATGCTGTCGGGGGGTCGGGCATGCCATGTTTGTTCCTTTTCTTGTATTTATGTTAGATTTAGCTTCCTTTTTGCTTCTTTTGTTCATTTGAGCTCATTTAATCCTAAAAATACAAAAGGAAGACAAAAACAGACTTTTTCCAACATTAGTACTAAAAAAGGGTTAGTTTTATGCCACAATTGATGTAATTTATATGTTGCATTTTACACACATCAAATACCCCCACACTTGAATCTTTGCTTGTCCTCAAGCAAAACTCTTTATAATGTGGCTTAACACTCCCAAATGGAATGGGTAGAATAGAAGGTTTTGGGCTTGTCATAGAGTGTTGGGATTTCCAAGATTCTTTATTAAGTTTTATTTTTATTTATTTACAATCATATTCGTCATGATTTATTTAAAACATTACATATAAATTACTTATTAGGGCATAACATGCCTTTTTAAAATTCCACTTATATACAAGTTCACATACCTCACGGGGATTACTCAATCACTCATCCGAAAATGTATTTTAGTGAATCACTCGAAAGCGGCATGGAACTTACTCCTACCATAAGTTTGCCAAGCAATCAATCCTCCTCCTTTTTAACTATACACCTTTGTAAATATCAAGAGGACTTTTGGGGTGAAAGGTTAGGCTTGGGATAAAGGTAAGTGGTTGGGTTAGTGGTTAGTAGAAAAGGGCGAAAAGGCGTAAAAAGCTTCGATTTTTGCAAAACATATTGTTTTGTGACTTTTTATTCCAATGAAGTATTTCTCAAACAAGCTTTTCTTTTTGTGAGCTTTGTTTGTTTATTGCAAACTTCATTTTTCTTTTCTTCTTTATTCATCATTTTTTTATATTTTATTTTATATTTTTTTTTCAACATAAGACACAAAAACCGAGCTTTATTACTAAAACAAAAGGGTTAAAAATAAAAAGGTTTTGGTGGGTAAAAGGGTGTTTGTTTTTGGGTTAAGAAATGAAAAGGTTTAGGCTCAAAGGGGTTAACTAGGGGGATTTTGGGTAGGTGGTAAAAAAAAAAAATAATGGTGTAGAAATAAAAAGGGTTAGTCATATTGCCTCGATCATTTACTTACTCGGGTTTAAGTTGGTAAGGACTGGGAATGTATTGTTGTGGCAAGTTCTAGAGTCGTAAGAACCAAGCGGCTATTCACACAAGAAACGAAAAATGAGCAATTAGTTTAAAGATATGTATTTCTATGCTCAATAAACGCTCAAAACTCACTTTTTGTGGGAATGGGTTTTTTATGTGATCAAGTATATATAATCAAATTTTAACTAAACTTGTCATGCCGTTTCATAATTTTCTTATGTTGGTTCTTTTTATCACGACGCTATCGGTTGTAAATTTGTAAAAATATAACCTTTTTAGAACTTGAAATTCCCAAGTGAAACCTAGACAAGTAAAAAAAATGAAAAAATTTTGAAAAAAATTGGGGTGTTTAGCGGTTCCAATAGAGTTTTGTGTAAGGCTTGTAATTAGGAATTGCAAGATTCAAGGTTTTTGCATCCCCCCCACACTTAAATTACACATTGTCCTCAATGTGTCCCAAAAATAAGTTTTTAGATTGATTGGACGTGTAAAAAGGTGTGAAAAAGTAAAATTGTATGTTACTGGGCGTCTGGACACGACCCCGTGTTGGATGAACATGACCCCGTGGTCAAAGTGCCAGTAACATGAACTTACAGAAGGTGGACACGGGGGCGTGTTGGCTGGACACGGCCCCGTGTCTGGCAAAAAAAATCTGCATAATTAAACAAACAGCAGGTCTGGGGTAGTGGGCACGGGGGCGTGTCGGCTGGACACGACCCCGTGTAGACAATCTGCAAGGGTGAAAAACAGGTTTCTGGCTTCGGTTTTCCTGCTCCAGCCTTAGTAACACTAATATTTAGTGCCCTAAGCCTCGTATGTACCTGTTTTATCAATAAACACTACCCCAAACCATAGCAAACATCCTAAATTACCATCGTTCAAACATCCATGTCACAAGGTTAAAAAGAAAAACAAATGCAGAAAATAAAAAGAGTTAAAGGAAAGTAAATTGTTCAACACATAGCAGGCAGGCCGGAAATTGTTCATAAGAAAATGGGTTAACCTGTGGGATCACAACCAGCTGCTAGTCCATGTCCTCGTCATCATCGTCATCACCACCTCCTCCATGTCCCGCCATTTACCCCCGGATGCTCCCAATGTCATCCTGTATGTCAGAGATGTTTCTCTCAATTGCTCCGACCCGGGTGTACGTGTTGCTCGCCATGTTATAGGTGTTCCTGGTGCACAAGAGGTTTTCCTTCAATAAGTCATGTAATCTTTGGAAGTTAGGAAAACCGCCTCCTTGTGATGAGGATTGGCCCGGATCACTATAGGGCTGGTACTGGTAATGAGGAGGTTGTTGAAACTGTGGAACGTGAAGGACGAGTGCCTCTTACGGGTTCCATGCATGCCCATAGACTCTTTGGAAGCTAACCGACCCGTCTTCGGCTTCATAAATCAGGTTCATGGAGCGGCAGATGTGTATGTCCACTCTTCCCGACCATGGGCTCTTTTGGAAAGATCTAGGCATGTTCACGAAATGCTTGAAGAGACGGTATATCCACCCCCCGAAGAAGATAGGGGTTGGTGGAGTAGCAAGCCGGTTCCAATGCATGTTGCGGAGTAGGAGGTACGGAACATCGAGGTGTCTATGGTTGTGAATGCAATGAAGGACCACCAGATCTCTTAACCCTACAACGCCAACTCTATCTTGCCTTTGGCCAAGAGAGTAAGCGAGGACCCTATGGATGTAATGGTAAAGAGGGTCCGTCAACTTAGTGCTCTTAGTGCTGCTTGGGTTGTAGTGCCCTTCTCCTATTTGAGCCCAAGCGGCTTGGTGCTCGTTTTCATCCAACTCTCGCACCCCTCCGGTGTTCTCTTCATTACCCGCTTCTTCCTCTGCATAAAACCCAACTATCGACCCAAACTGTGCCATCGAAATCGAGTACTTAGTTCCACCACATCGGAACTCCACCCCATCATTATCAAATGGGTCGCATCTTGAATTGAACACAAAGGTGCTCTAGAATTCCAGATTGTACTCATGCACTGAGCGAAGTCGAGTGGTTAGGGCGACTCTTAGTGGGCCGGTAACGAGGTTGTTAAACCGGTCAAGTTGGTTCACCATTGCCAAAAGATCCATGCACACTTGTCTTGGGTATTCTTCCGGTCTGGTTCGAAGCACATCGTACCTTGCTTTAGCGTCCTGCTCAGTTGCATTGAACCTTGTGAATTTCTTGGACATCTGAAAGAATACACCAAACGTTAGCACGAAACAGTGAAATTTTCAGAGAAAACTGAAAACAGCTAGCTGGACACGGCCCCGTGTTCAGCGGACACGACCCCGTCTCCAGGCGTCAGTTACTCAAAAACTTCATTTTTCGACCCGGTCCCGAAAACTTGAAAATTTTTGGTCCAGTAGGTTCGGTTTCCCCCGAAAATGAAACCCCAAGTGCCGTTTTTCCCAAAACAAACCGTTTACCCCTTCAATTTTATCCTTTTCTGTTCAAAAACAAGGGATTGGGGTTTTTGTGAGAAATTGGGCAAATCTATGAACAATGCAAGTGGATTTACTCCCTATAACATGAATCTAAACTAATGCTAACAGATCTAAGCAAAAATTTGAGGTTCGATCCGGATGAAGTTCAAGAACCCTAGATTTTCCCCAAATTTTTGATGTTTTAACTACATGCAAGTGATTAATCTAACTACTAATGAAGATAGAATCATACCTTGATGTTGTTAGAAGTAGAGGAGACGTCGAAATTCTGCATAAAAATCGCCTGAACCAGAGCGTTTTTCGGGGAAACGGGGCGTGTGGAATGAAGAAACTGTTTGGAAAAGGGGTTTTATCCCGACAGTTGCGCGGACAGGGCCCCGTGTCCAGCGGACACGGCCCCATGCCGAGCAAAGTTTAAATTTGTTTTAGTGCTCGTGTGAGTGTCCTTGTTTCCCAAAAACTAGGTTAGAAGACTTACCGATTTAGATGTCAACCCGTTTGTTCGTAACTTACCAGGTATGATGTTGATGCCTTCGTTTGTCGACCGTTTGAAGCGAGATTTCTTCCTCTTCATCCTCAATGAATCCTTGATAGAGTTTCAGCCATTGGCCATTGACCTTGAATGGAAGGCCATTCCGAGATTTAATTTCTACTGCACCGTGTGGGAAAATATGGGTGATGGAAAAAGGTCCTGACCACCTAGACTTTAATTTACCAGGGAATAGTCGAAGTCGTGAATTAAACAATAGAACTTGATCTCCTACTCGAACTTCATTAGGTTTAATATGTTTGTCGTGCAAATTTTTCATTCTTTCCTTATAAATTTCGGAGTTAGAGTATGCATAATTCCTTAATTCGTATAATTCATTTAATTGACAGAATCGATTTCTACCAGCAAATTCTAAATCTAAGTTTACATTTTTAATTGCCCAGTAGGCTTTGTGTGCAATTTCTACTGGCAAATGACAGCTTTTTCCATAGACGAGCTTATATGGGGTTGTACCTATTGTTGTTTTATAAGCGGTTCGAAAAGCCCATAAAGCATCATCTAATTTATCGGCCCATTCCTTTTTGTTTAACCCTATGGTTTTTTCAAGTATTCATTTTAAACCTCTATTAGTCACTTTGGCTTGTCCGTTTGTTTGAGGGTGATATGCTGTTGAGACCCGGTGATAGACCCCATATCTTGTTAAAAAAAATTCAAGTTGATGGTTGCAAAAATGGGTACCTCTATCACTTATTAATGCTTTAGGTGTTCCGAAACGAGAAAATAATTTTTTCAGAAATCTTACCACGACTCTTCCATCATTTGTTGGAAGTGCCTCGGCCTCAGCCGATTTAGACAAGTAATCTACTGCCACAAGTATATATTTGTTTCCTTTTGACGGTGGGAAAGGTCCCATAAAGTCGAGTCCCCACACATCAAAAATTTCACAAACAAGAATGCCATTTTGGGGCATTTCGTTTTTGGAAGAAATATTACCTGTTCTTTGGCAAGCAACACATGTCTTGACAAGACTTTGGGCGTCTTTGTAAATGGATGGCCAATAAAATCCTGAATCGAATACCTTTCGTGCGGTACTAGCGGTACCATGATGTCCTCCGTATGGACCTTCATGACAATGGCGGAGAATTCTTCGTGCTTCGCGACCATTTACGCACCGTCGGATGAGTTGGTCGGCACACATTTTGAAAAGATAAGGATCTTCCTAGAAATAGTGTTTTACATCAGCAAAGAATTTCTTTCTTTGATGATGTGGCCAACCTTTTGCGACTATACCGCTAGCTAGGTAGTTAGCATAGTCGGCGTACCAAGGTTCTTCTCTGTATTACACCATTTCTACGGACTCTGTTGGGAATTTTTCGTTGATTTGCTCGTCCATGGTTGCCTCCAAAGCTGGGTCTTCTAAGCGTGAAAGATGATCTACTGTTGTGTTTTCTACTCCCCTTTTGTCTTTGATTTCAATATCAAATTCTTGGAGGAGTAGAATCCACCGAATCAAACGTGGTTTAGCATCCTGCTTCTTGAAGAGATATCGAATTGCTGCATGATCTGTATAAACTATTGTTTTAGAAAGAATAAGATAAGAACGAAATTTATAAAAAGCAAATACCACAGCTAGTAATTCTTTTTCAGTTGTTGTATAATTTTCTTATGCATCGTTAAGTGTTTTACAAGCATTATAGATTGGGTGAAAATGCTTTTATTTTCTTTGTCCCAAGACGGCTCCAACTGCAAAGTCGCTTGCATCACACATGATTTCAAAAGGTAATTTCCAATCAGGCGCTATCATGATAGGTG
This sequence comes from Helianthus tuberosus, assembly GCA_030545235.1. Classification (NCBI taxonomy): domain Eukaryota; kingdom Viridiplantae; phylum Streptophyta; class Magnoliopsida; order Asterales; family Asteraceae; genus Helianthus; species Helianthus tuberosus. The sequence goes on from CM060409.1 coordinate 157,305,885, forward strand.
CATTGACTAGCATTTCCTTTAAGGTTAGAAATGCTTGATTGCAATCCTTGTCAAAGATGAAAGGGGCATCTTTTTTAAGTAATTTTGTTAGAGGCCTTGAAATTTTATAAAAGTCTTTGATAAACTGCCTATAAAATCCGGCATGCCCTAGGAAACTTCTGATTGCTCTAACGGAGGATGGGGGTGGTAATCGAGAAATAGTGTCTATTTTGGCTCGATCAACCTCCATTCCTTCACTTGAGATTTTGTAACCGAGTACTATTCCCTCCGTTACCATGAAATGGCATTTTTCCTAGTTAAGAGTGAGGTTAGTTTCCTCACATCGGGATAGTATTCCTTCAAGGTTATCGAGGCATTGGTCGTATGAATCCCCAAAGATAGAAAAGTCGTCCATGAAGACTTCCATTGTCTTTTCTATCATGTCGTGGAAGATGGCCACCATGCAACGTTGGAAGGTTGTGGGGGCATTACATAGACCAAATAGCATGCGTCGATAAGCAAAAGTTCCATAGGGACATGTGAAAGTTATCTTTTCTTGGTCTTCGGGTGCTATCGGGATTTGAAAGTAACCTGAAAAACCATCCAAGAAACAGTAAAATTTATGACCAGATAATCTTTCTAACATTTGATCAATGAAGGGTAAAGGAAAGTGATCTTTCCTTGTTGCTTCATTTAATCGTCTATAATCTATACATACTCTCCATCCTGTGACGGTTCTCGTTGATATTAATTCATTCTTTTCGTTAGTTATTACCGTCATACCTCCATTTTTTGGAACTACTTGGACGGGACTTACCCAAGGACTATCGGAGATAGGATAGATAATTCCGGTGTCAAGTAATTTGATGACTTCGTTTTTAACCACTTCTTGAACATTTAGATTTACTCGACGTTGTGGTTGTATTACCGATTTGTAGTCATCGTTCATTAAAATTTTGTGTGTGCACATGGAAGGACTTATTCCTTTAATTTCTACAAGCTTCCAAGCAATTGCATTTTTGTGTTTTTCAAAAGTTTAATTAATTTTTCTTTTTCTAAACTACTTAATTTAGATGAAATAATTACAGGTGATTTACCATCTTTGTCTAGAAAAGCATATTACAAACCTTTCGGAAGTTCTTTGAGCTCAAGAGGTGGGCCTTTAGAAGCCTCCTTATTGGGTTGCTCATTTTGATCAAGAACTTTAAAAGTTTGTTCTATGGCGACCTCTTCTTCAACAAAGTGGTCAATCTTTTCACTTGTATCGGGCGGTTCATCTTCATCTTCAATTAGGGGGTCATTATTGCCGAATGGATATTTCATTGAACGCTCAAGATCGACACTATTTAAATGCCCCTAATTGAATAAATAGATTGTTGTTCTTCCGGTTTTTCAAAGCTTCGTGGGTTTTTACAAAGGCTCGTCCCAACACTAGAGGAGCGTCATCGAGGATGACAAAGTCGGTTGGGATTACCAATTGATTTGTTTGAACCAAGACATCCTCAACTACACCGATTGATTTTATTACTTTCCGATTGGATAGAAAAATGGGTATTTGAAGTGGAGAAAAATCACTAATACTTAATTTTTTGAAAATGTAGTTGGGCATTATGTTAACACAAAGATCTTTATCGATTGTGACATTACTAATGAACGAATTTTGAAAAAAAAAACATGGAACCGGTGTAATGTTGATTTCAAATGGGTCTTCTTTTATTAGCGAGGTTTGATCATTAGTTAACTTAACGCTTACCGTTTCATCAATTTTAGTGTTAGTGTTCAACTCTTTTAAAAACTTAGCATGAGTGGGTACTAAACAATGATTTTCAAAAGAAGGTGACAAGAGATTAATTTCTTCAAAATTAGACTCTTCTTAAACAGAAAATATAACGTACTCCCATGATTTACAACACATTGATCTTAACAGTTTGAAAACCGTTTTTCAATCTGATGAAAGTAATCATGTTTGTTCAGCCGTGAGGGTTTCGGCGTATTCAATCAACACAAATTTTTGTTTTTTTTTTTTAATATTTGACAAAAATTAAAAACAAACATATTTTTGGTTTTTCAATTTTTTCAATTTTTAGGGTTTTTGAAATATTGTTTATTTATTTACAGAAAAACATATAAACTTCCTGTTTCAACCAACACAGGATCCAGCAGCCTCCTCTCCTTGTTGTGCCAGGCTGCTCCAACCTCTATTCTCACAATCTTTGGTATTCTTGAGCACCTGCACATTCAGCTAACTGAATTACTTGAACAATTTAGCCCAGGTCTGTTGAACCTTAGGCATTTCAACACAATAATTTTCATTCAATGCTGGAAATTCTTTGTCATTTTTCACAAAAACTTTCTCAATTTTAACTTCAACTTTCTCATCTTTCACCAAATCAACATGTTTCTTAACACTCCATGTTTGACCTTTTGGTGTTCCTCGTTTGTAAAAATGTGAAACTTTTTGAACATTTTGATTTTGAACAACAACTTTTGGTTTCCAAAACTCTTGAGGTTTTGTCATATCAACTGTGGTTTTCCAACTCTGTGTTGTTCTGAATCTGGGTGTGTGAGAATTCCAAGTCTGTCTTGAATCGAACCTATTCGGGTCTGATTTCCAGTTTTGATTCGAAGCAAACTTGTTTGTGTTGTACCTCCAAGTTTGTTTTAAGTCAAATCTGGTTGATCTTTGTCTCACATTCTCAGATTTTTGTTTCTCAGCATCAATCTTCTTTTTGTCAACATCCACAGGTTTTAGATTAGTACACTTGCGTGCAAGATGTCCTTTTTGATCACATTTGAAACATGTTCTCATGGACACATCTTTAACCTGTGGTTGTTGCTTTTGCTTTTTAGCAAAGAATTCATCATTAGACTGTTTCATTTTGAATTCTTTTTCTTTTTCTAAACTACCTCCTTGAACAAAACTCATTTTTGCTTGAAAATTCGGCTTCTCATTTTTGTTCCAATGTTGTTTCTTCTTATAACCCAACCCAGCCTTCATGTTCTTCTTTTTGAAACCAGGTTTGATATACGAACCTCTATGACTCTTACCGACAAACTTTGAAATTTCAGACTTCTCAATCTCAACCATTTTGAAAACTTTGTCGACTTTTTCTGAAATCACATTCTGAATCGGGAAAACAACATCTAAGAACAATTTATCCGATCCAATCATGGTATAAACCAATCCTTTTGAATCATCATTCAAATTTTTCTTGGATTTTGTGTTTTTCAGATCACCATCATGAAGATTTCCTTCATTTTCATCCTGTGATTCAGATTTACCTGTATCAACCGACTCTTCTTTCAACACACTTTCAACGACTTTACCTACCACCTCTGAATCATGAGAATCATCAGATTTGGAATAGGTTATGTCAATGTTGTCTGGCAATTGATCAACCATGTTGAAAACTTTTTCGACCTTTTCCTCATCATAAAATGCAAATTTTCCCGGTGGTGGAACTTGATGAAACTCTGAACCAATACCTTTCTTATTCTGCTCAGACTCACCATCACCCGGTTTTATATTGAAAATTCGTTCAAGCACATATGACGACACGTGATAACTCTTTAACTTGTTGTTATCCTGTTCTAAATCAGCAATTTGTCGCTTTAACTTAGCAACATCCTCAATATAGGAATTAACAACATCTTGTTTTATAGAATACATTCGTTTAAGCTCTTTGGTTGTTTCAGACATATAATTCATTCTAGATTGAGCATATTTCATTTCGTCTTTTATTTTATCATATGACTCTTTCGTAATGTGATATGATAATTTCATTGAGTCATATTCCTTTTTCATTTCTTGACAAGCAATTTCTTTTTGTTCACATTCATTTGTCATTTTCAAAACATTTTCTTTCAAAACTTCATTTTCTTTCTCTAATTTGTTACATTTTTCTGAAAGTTTTTCATCATTTTCTTTAAAAACTTTTTCTTTTTCTAGCATTTCTTTGCATTTTTCTTTGAAAATCTTTTCAATTTTTGTGAACTCAAGATCTCTTTTTCTAAATTGCTCATCTTTTTCAGTACAAGCTCTGCACGGTTCCATGCATTTCTTGCACTGATCAATCTGTTTCAAGTTTTCAGAATCAGAATTTACCTCAGTGATTGGCACTTTGGTGTTTTCAGCAGTTTCTGTCTGCTCAGCAACATTCTGCTTTTCTTCAACATCAACTTCATCACCAACATTATCAGCTTCCTCATTCTCATTCTTTTCTTTTATCTGCTGTTCTTCAGCCTCTTCATTCACAACTACTTCTTCACTTTTGATTTCCTTCACAGCTTCAACTTCAACAGTTTCTGTTTTAACCTCTTCAGCATCTTTCTTCAGATTGTTCACCATTTCTTCAACCTTCTTCTTCATTCTCTCTTCGTCCCTTTTTCTTAGACATGATAACATGGCATATCTGATATCCTTTTCATATCTCTTAGCGTATGTGTCATCTTTCAATACTCTTCTATAGTATTCAGCTCTTAACGGGACTGCAAGAAGAACATCATCGAAGATTATGTCTTTCTTTGGAACAACTGGTTCTCCTTCTCTGTTATAGTAACATTCTCTCTTTTTATCCCATCTTTTGCTACCGACAGCCATCTCATACTCCTCCTGCATATCATCCATTCTGTTGTAGACCACATTTCTTTCTCTGTAAGTCTTCTCACTTAAGATCTCTTCCCGAGTTTTCTCTTTGATCTCAACTTTTTCTTCATGGATTTCAGTAGTGTCTTTGTCTTTGTTTTCATCTTGAATCTCAGCAACAAGAGCATAATGTTTATTTAATTCTTCCTGTTTGGCTTCAGCTTTGAACCGTTCATCAACAATGTCATCTATTGGAAGAACCTCACTCCAATCATATCCTTCATCCTCGTAAATTACAGCATAAGCTCTTGATTTCTCTTTCGGTTTATCTTCAATCAACTTTGGCTCTTCTCTGCTTCGATGGTAGATCGCCTTTCGATAATAATCATCGTTGAAAGGACGTTCATTTCTTTCACCAACTTCAGAATTTCTGCACTCTCTCTTGAAATGACCTTTCTGCTTGCATTTGAAGCAGGTCACTTTGGATTTGTCAAATCCAAGCTTTGTTGAAGCACCTCCAAGTGATTGTTTTCCAGTAATCTCCATATACCTCTGAGCTCTTCGAATACAACTAGGTAAACACCATCGAATGTCAATGAGCTCCATCTCTTCTGGATCAATCTGGTCGTAGTCTTCTTTGGTCAATTCGGAGTTTCCAATTTTGCCAGCTACTAGACCTTCATATGACTCCAAAACAGATGCAAGAAAACTCATTTGCTGCTTCGCTGCATTGATGCTCATTGCAGGAGAATTTTTCAGTTTAAGAGCAATGTTGCACAGAATTTCTTCAGAATCATCAGAATTTATCTTTGAAGATGAATGATATCCAGAATGATGACTTGTTGACGTTGTTGTTGGTTCTTTCATCTTTTCACCACTAAATGCTGTTTTTGGTGAACCAACGCCTTTATCAGAAAACACACTGCTTTTGTAGTACAAGCCAACGTTCTGTTGATGTGAAGAATCAGTCATCTTGTTTTGCTTCTGCAACTTCAAATCATGACTTTCAATCTTTTCAAACAAAGCATCAAGATTAATATTATCATACACAACATCATTTTTCAAGATAAAAACAAACGTTTGCCACTGATCAGCTCGTGGTAACGCTTCAATCACTTTGTCTATCAATTCCTCTCTTGTTTTATTTATCTGTAATCTTTCTAATTCAATTTTAAGATGACAAAATCTCTCAATCATTTGTCTCACTGACTCTCCTTTTATGTTATCAAACAGATCAAATTCTTTCTTTAATAAAGCAATTTTGTTCTTTTTAATCTGTTTACCCCCCTCAGCTTTAACACGTAAAGCTTCCCAGACAGACTTAGATGTCCCATCATGAATTAATAAAGCAAAAATATCGTTTCTGATTGCGGACTGGATCAATGCTATCATTCTCTGTTCAGCTCCAAATTCAGCTTTATCTTCTCTAGTAAATTTCTTGAATACAAGATCTTCGCCTTTATCGTCTTTTGGTTTTTCATACCCATACTCCAAGCAAAACCAACTTTCATGAGCATACGCCTTTGCCCAGTTGATAAAGCGTTCTTTCCACCAGGTATAATCCTCAATGCTATCAAGAGCTGGTGGCTTTGAATTTGTTCCGTAGAAGTTATCATGCTTGATGTTTTCATGTAGCGCCTTCGTGATGTTTTTTGGTGTAACATTTGTAGCCTCAGACGATTCGGTTGCGAATGCGTTGTAAAACGTATTGAAGAATTCCTCAGCCATAATGCAAACCTGACAGATTGATCAAACAAAACCAATCAGTACAATCAAATATCAAATAAACTGAAATTGACTGACACTTGATCGTCGTAAAATGATCCGACACAAAATTCCACTTTTCAATCGAACTAGGAAACTCAAGCGAAATCTCAAGTTGAGATAGAATGAGACTTCAAGCGAAATCTTTTGACTAACTACTTCAAGCGAATTCAGCACAATATAATACTGTTCAAGCGAAATTTCCTTTTAAACTGTTCAAGCGAAATCTGTCTTAAGTGTTTCAAGCGAAATTCCAGCACTTCAATTTCGCTTCAAGATGATTAGATCCTTCAAGCGAAATCCCAAATGATCTATTTCGCTTCAACAATACAAGTTCCAATCGAATCAGCTTCAAGCGAAAACAACTATTTCGCTTCAGTTGTATTCAAGCGAAATCCATCAAAGTCAATTTCGCTTCAGAAGTTTCAAGCGAAATAGTCCAATAAGTCTGATTTGAAGCGAAATCAACCCATTATCTACGAACTCTTTCAAGCGAAATCTAGTTTCTGTCCAGTTTTTGTCATTTTTACTTTGAATTTCGGTCTCAAACTTTCAAGGCTTTGTTAGAATACTGTTTTACACATTCGGTGAAAAACTCAGACCATTTTGACCGTGAAATCACGTCCAGATTGAAAAAGAAGGTGTAGAAGTCAGAAAATAGATGATATCAAGCTAAACTCTTCTTCCTGAGCTCTGATACCACTTGTTGGATCGTTGTTTGACCCGACTGAGTCGTTCAGAAGAGTTTTACATCCAGTTTAAAGGCGGAATCAGTAAACCGGACACGAACACAGCTTGTAATCATTAATCTGTTGCTTGTATTGATAATAACAATGTTTACAACCTGACAGAAAACCGGCAGCACTTCGTTACACTTTCGGAAGTCACATCCCGAATGAAATGACTAGTGCCCTATATATAGAGATGAGATTTCGCTTGAGAGTGACCAGAACATGTTGAAGCGAAATCTGTTGTGTGTGATTTCGCTTGAACTTGTCACAAGTTCACTTCAAGCGAAATCTTCACTTAAACCTCATTTCTCAGTTTCTCGAACCTCGTGCACTGATAATCCTATCCTAATACGTAATACAAGACGAAGTCAATAGACATAGTGCACTAACAGGATGTCAGTTCTTTTGGTCGTACGGTTGTGTTGTTCGGTTAATTACGACGAAACATGAACGGACGCGAAAGACGATCCAAATTATGCGACGAATGGAATTTTATCATGCCAATCACTAAAATAAAATATTATAATGATTTCATAAATTTTTGGGTGTCCGGATATATTCAGAACGTAAGATATGCGCGAAAATGCAAACTTATGCACTTTTTGACGCTTTTAGTCCCTATTGATCAAAAAGTTTATTTTTGCGCACCAAACACCTCAAATCCTATTTCTAAGCTATGTAAAGGATATTTAGGGCATATTTAACTTATGATCAAGTTCCGGAATGTTCGTAACAATACGAATCGGCAAACTTTAGCAGTTTGTCGAAATTAGTCCCTGTGATCGAACAAACTTGATTTCGCCACACCAAACCCTTCAAAACTTATTTCTAAGATATGTAAAGGTTATTTAAGGTATGTTAAGCCTATGTCACTGTTCCGAAGTGTTTGTTGCATTAAACTAGTTATATTTACGCATCAGTTCGCGTATACCCTTCCAGAAAGCGATTTAAAGCTCGAAATCGAACAAGAATTGATATGTGCCAACGACACACATATCTTTACAAATCCCAAGTATGAAACAAAATATTTCATTGATTTGGTATTTGTTTGATGGTCGCAGAGGCACAGGTGTCACAGTCTCCCCTACTTTATGAAATTTCATCCCGAAATTTATTCGTAGGAGTCTGTCTGGGACGTTGTGTTAAATAACCATCAAAGATATGCAAGACATAATCCTATCATTTCCCTCAACGGACATTCTTCAGAAATGAAAATGAATGGATGGAGTCATTTTCAATGGGTTCTTCAGAAATGGGAATGAAAGAATAAACAAAAGAACATTCATTTCCTCAACGGACATTCTTCAGAAACGAAAATGAACGGACGGAGTCATTTTCAACGGGTGCTTCATCAGAAATGGAAATGAAGGAATAAACAAAAGGACATTCATTTCCTCAACGGACATTCTTCAGAAACAAAAATGAATGGACGGAGTCATTTTCAACAGTTGCTTCATCAGAAATGGAAATGAAGGAATAAACAAAAGGACATTCATTTCCTCAACGGTCATTCTTCAGAAACGAAAATGAACGGACAGAGTCATTTTCAACGGGTGCTTCATCAGAAATGGAAATGAAGGAATAAACAAAAGGACATTCATTTCCTCAACGGACATTCTTCAGAAATGAAAATGAACTGACAGAGTCATTTTCAACAGCTGCTTCATCAGAAATGGAAATGAAGGAATAAACAAAAGGACACTCATTTCCTCAACGGACATTCTTCAGAAACGAAAATGAATGGACGGAGTCATTTTCCTCAATGGGCATTCTTCAGAAATGGAAATGAATAGAATAATCACAAGGATATTCATTTCCCTCAACGGACATTCTTCAGAAACGAAAATGAACGGACGAAGTCATTTTCAATAGTTGCTTCATCAGAAATGGAAATGAATAGAATAATCACAAGGATATTCATTTCCCTCAACGGACATTCTTCAGAAACAAAAATGAACGGACGGAGTCATTTTCAACAGTTGCTTCATCAGAAATGAAAATGAATAGAATTAACTCAAAAGGATATTCATTTCCCTCAACGGACATTCTTCATAAACGAAAATGCACGGACGAAGTCATTTTCAACGAGTGCTTCCTCAGAAATGGAAATGAATGGAATTAACTCTAGATACATGACAAAACTTGCTGTGGTTTCTGTGCACTAAATTCCATAATTATGTAATTTCTTGCACAGTCCTCACAGTTTGTTTTATAATGTGAAGGGGATAGGATTTGAACAAGCTTGAGACAACTTTGATTTTGTCAACACATAAACACATAAGCACACAATTGTTTTCTTGGTTATTAATTTTGTTATTAGTTTGTTATTAATTGTTATTAACTTGTTTTCGATTGAACATGGGTATTTAAGGTATACCAGGAACCCAGTCGATGGACTTCAACGTCCTCAAGAATCTATATTCAAAAGATAGGATGATCTTCCAAAAATTCGATTTCGTTTACAAGGAAACATAATATTCGAATTAAGGTAGACAACAATTAAGGACTTATGGAAATACCCTTAGGTACCCTATTAAGGATTTATAGTGGTACTTTGGGCATTCGTCCAGAGTTGTAACTTGCGCCTTGTACTTCGTTTCTTTGGAAGAAATGGGTATTTAGGATTTTCGTGGAAAATGCAAGAGATCATAAAATGGAAGAATTTTGGGAGTAGTCTGTTCCTTCAAGGAATTCCTTGATTGTCGGTATCGTAGGGGATTTGTTGTTTATTTATGCAACCATAATTGTACATTGCAATGTAAATAAAAGATTTATATATAAACAACAACAACAACTGTTTCATAGACCTTGACAACAAAAGAAAATAATACATAAGGCTTGATTATTTCTAAACTACGTTGTCTTCTAATCGGTCAGATGCTCATCCCTGTGCTGGATTTGCATTAGCAAGCTTTGGGCAATTCCTTTGGAAATGGCCCATCTCGCCACAGTTGTAGCAAGACCCTGGTGGAAAACGAGCTTGAGCAGGATTGTTGCCAGCTTGATTTAGTGCAGCTGCAGCTGGGCAAACTCTTGCTGTATGACCTATAAGTCCACAAATTTGGCATTTGCGGCACTTTACACTGGCATGATGATGAAGGCTACATTGGTTGCATAAGGGTGCAGTTCCGTTGTATGGCTTCCTAGCAGGGAGTTGAGCTGGTTGGTTAGGGACAACCTGATCATTGTGAGCGACTACGATGAAGTTTTGAGAAGCCTTTCGCTTCTTGGACTTCTTGGAGGATTCAGTCTGTTCATCCTTTGGTTTTGATTCCTCGATCCGTTTCTTATCACCCTTTCGAAATTTTTACCTTTCCTGATCTGAGATTCAGTCAAGGTAGCGGATAGCTCAATGGCCTGTCTAACTGTTCTGGGGTTGCTACCAGTAACAATGTCTTGTACTGAGTCAGGGAGGCCATCAATGTACTTTTCGATTGCCTTATCAAAAGGTGTAACCATGTTCAGGCATAACAGACTTAACTCCTCATAACGGTTTGTGTAGGCTCGATGCTCACCGCTATCTTGCTTAAGATCGTCGAATTACCTTTCCAGCTCCCTAATCTCATGACGAGGACAGAATTCCCTCATCATTAGAGCTCGAAGCTCTTCCCAGGTTTAAGCCAGTGCCACGTCGGCGCCCCTATCCCTCATCACACCATTCCACCATGTTAAAGCTCGTTTCTCAAAGACACTCGATGCGAACTCTACCTTTCACTCATTTGGACATTGAACATGTCTGAAGGTGCTCTCTAAACTCTCGAACCATTGCAGAAGTGCAGTCGCTCCTTGACACCCAGAAAATTTTGATGGCTTGGCAGAGTTGAACGTCTTGAAGTTACAGGGATCATTATTGTTGTTATTGAGGGCTTGGTTACATTGAGCAATGATGTTTGGGATTGCAGCAACCATTTGCTGCGTAATGATAGCTGCCAGTTCTTCATTAGGTACCTGATTGTCGCGTCGTGGAGGCATTCTAAAAGAGGAAGCATAAGAGAAAACAAGTGAAATGGCATTGGGTAAGAATAGGATGTTACAATTACCGACCAAAAAGGCATGGGTGATGGTCATTTGTTCGAACAACGAAGTAAACAAACGACGTACAAAAGCTGAATCAATGTAAATAGGTCCTCATAATGTATCGCGAAGACATGATTTAGCCTATAAGTGGACACTCACCCCAAGAGTTCCCAGGTAAGAGTGACTGGTCCGATTATATGGATTTGTACGAACACTCTAGCCTTAGACAGAAAACTCAGGATACAGGCATCCACCTTTCTGGATTGCACGTGTTCACATTAATAAGACCCAAAATTTAACGAGATTTTGAAAACTTTGAAGGTTCAAAACCATATAATAAATCATCCTAGAAAAGATGATTAGTTTTCAAAGCGGATTTGAAATTTGTGTTCTTGTTGTGGTTGCCACCTAAGGATAAGTGACGGTATTGTTTTAAGATCTAAACACAAGATCCTTGTGTTAGGGTCCTAGGAAGGTTATAGACTAGGTCAAAGCATTACTAATAATCTAATTCCCTATAATCATGGGCTCTGATACCAACTTTTCTGTCACACCCCGACCATGTAAATCGTGGCGGAAACGTCAGGGAGTGTCGTAACAGAATCATTTTTTTCATAACACATGGATTGAAGTTCTGTTTTATTGAATTAAATGTATTATATTACATTAAAACTAGAAACAAAACATAAACAATTTGTCTTTCATTGTTATTAAGTCACTAAGGCCTCGTCCATTCCTATGTGAGCATGCACCAATATCATCATCAAACATCATCAACTATGGTACCTGAAACATATGTGAAAATACGTCAGCATAAATATGCGGGCGAGTACATAGGTTTTATGCGAGTGTCGGATTCATGGCTCGTTTACATTTTCAAATAACTAAAATAACTTTGTTAATTGATATTTAGAAAACCAAGTTTTGTAAAATGTTTATATTGAAAATTGAAATAAAAAAGTCAAAGCAGATTAATTATAGATTATAAAACCTCGATGCCATGAATCTTAACTCAAAACATTTGTTTATGAAAACCCAGATTGTAAATCATTTTTGAAATAAAACTCGAATGGTTTATATTGTTAGAAAAACCTTGTAATATAACTTCGTTTTGATAACCTTGCCCAAGTGGTCTAGATAACGCAAAGATATATAATGTGTTAAAAACACTTATATATAGGAAGTACCAGCGGCATATCCACCATGCTTTTAACATATTACACCAGCCCCGTTACCTAACCACTTCCCTAACCCAATGGTTCAAACAGTTACAAACGATTCACATAATCAAACAGTTACAAACGGTTCACATAATCAAACAGTTACAAACGGTTCACATAACTCAAACAGTTACAAATGGTTCACATAACTCAAACAGTTACCAACGGTTCATATGGATCAAATAGTAATATACACCATAGCATTTGTTTAAAAGACTCGAAAAAATTTGGCACATATGAATCACCCCAAAACAGTTTAAAACGGTAAAAGAGGGGACTATGTACTCACTTGAGGATGCCTAGATGTCTTGAATAACAACCAAGCAAAGCTAGAGGGATAACGGAAATCAAACGGCACCTAATATAGGTAACTACATTAGTAACCAGACCTAAATCGGGAGATCGGATAGGATAAGGTTTCACAAACCAAAGGAGTGTTGGAACTCATATGACATGGTTTAACAAAGCCTACATAGTAAAACGAAACCTAGCCTAAGTGCTTATGGCCCATTACGACTCGTTTAGGTAGCTTACGCTACTTTAACACGTCGTTCGTGTAAAAGCGCGTTTGAGATGCCTAACTAGTCCTATGACAAGTATCATATGCCTTAACATTTTTAAATATGTTGCATAATCAGTTAATTGACAAAAGTTTAAGTTACATATGCTTAAATACCAATTATGCATGAAAAGGGCATTTTGGTCATTTTACCTAAGGCATATAAACAACCTATCATACAACTAATTAAACTAAGTGACCATAAGGTATAACCTCGGAAGGTTATTCCCAATACAACTATGGTCACTAAACATGTTTGGTTGGATCCAAAAGATCGACCAAACGGGTCGGGTTCGAAAGTCTAAGCGGTGGTTTAGACCGCTTATCTTACGACCCAATACAAGCACTATACTAAAAGTGACGAGTTAAACATGTTAAAACATGTTTAACTAAGTTTAAAAACAAGTTTGATATCAAAACAAAGGGTCTTGATACCCAAAGATAGTTTGGTTGCAAAATACGCATAAACGCGCATTTTGACCAAAACTATGACTCGTCACTATGCCTAAATAACGTGGTAATCAGTAGGTATAGTCACAAAGGACTATGACCATCGTGATTACGCTCACGTTGCGAAGTTAAATGAACTTCGTGTTGACCATAAACAAGTCAAAGCAGAAAGTCAAACACTGTTTGACTTTCGTGCTTTTAAACGCATAAAAGAACGAAAGAAACTTACAAAGGGTCCAAGCAAGGAAGGTTTGAACTCAAAAATTCTCAGCTATGAAGCTTCACATGGAATGCTTCAACTTAGAGAATGATTTTGAGATCAATGTGAGGAAGAAGAATGAATTGAGGTGGGTTTATATAGAGTTTGAAGAACCGTTAGGATCTTTCCTTGATAATTGAGCTTTGATCTGGACTGTACATATAAGTCACATGGTTTTGGAATACTAGGGGTGCCCCAAAACCATCAAACGGTATTGCAAATGTTACAAAATAGACCCTAGACTTCAATTCGGTTGCTGAAAATAGACCTAACATTGCTGAAACTTGAAATTCTATCCAGATAGGATGGTGGCGTGCTGCCACAGCCATCCCAGATAGAGGTGACGTGAAGCCACCACATGCCCAGTTCCAGAAAGTTTGCCAAAATGGCAGAAATGGTCCCTGCAACACTTTTAAGCCATTTTCGATGCGTTTAAACCCCGTTAACCCTATTTCAAGGCTCTAAAATGAAGTTAAAGTATAGGGAACATGGAACATGCTTAAAAACATCTTGGATGTCGGTTCGTTTGGTCGTACGGTTGCGTTGTTCAGTTAATTACGACGAAATACGAACGGACGCGAAAGGCGATCCAAATTACGCGACGAATGGAATTTTATCATGCCAATCACTAAAATAAAATATTTCATAAATTTTTGGGTGTCCGGATATATTCAGAACGTAAGATATGCGCGAAAATGCAAACTTATACACTTTTTGGCGCTTTTAGTCCCTATTGATCAAAAAGTTTATTTTTGCGCACCAAACACCTCAAAGCCTATTTCTAAGATATGTAAAGGATATTTAGGGCATATTTAAATTATGATCAAGTTCTTGAATGTTCGTCACAGTACGAATCGGCAAACTTTCGTAGTTTGTCGAAATTAGTCCCTATGATCGAATATACTTGATTTCGCCACACTAAACCCTTCAAAACTTATTTATAAGTTATGTAAAGGTTATTTAAGATATGTTAAGCCTATGTCACTATTCCGGAGCGTTTGTTTCATTAAACTGGTTATATTTACGCATCAGTTTGCGTATAACCTTCTAGAAAGCGATTTAAAGCTCGAAATCGAACAAGAATTGATATGTGCCAACGACACACATATCTTTACAAATCCCAAGTATGAAACACAATATTTCATTGATTTGGTATTTGTTTGATGGTCACAGAGGCACAGGTGTCACATAAAAGATCATACATTGAAGTTGATGTTTGATTGGCTTCAAGAATTAAATCACCATAAAGTGGTAGTATGGTATTTATATGAATTTAATGAAATTAAAATCATTTGCTAGACTCTTCATGTGGAAGATAAACTCTTAATTAGATTTTTATGTCAATGTATTAGTTTTTATTAGAGTTTATGTCTCTAATAAAATATCCAATTAAGTGAGACTTTTCTCCACCCGATGTCTCTTGTTTTAAAAGTAGGCTATGTGCCTAACTTGAAGAGATTGAAAAACTACAAGAGTAAGAATACAAGAATTAAAACACCATAAAATGATGGTGTAGTTGTGTGGAATTATCAATAACTTTAATTTGTGATTTCTAAATCTAAATGGTCATGTTTTATACAAAATGACCATTTAGATTTAGAAATCTAAATGTATGATCTTTTAAGAATTGATATGTTGCCAACGACACACATATCTTTACAAATCCCAAGTATGAAACACAATATTTCATTGATTTGGTATTTGTTTGATGGTCACAGAGGCACAAGTGTCACATAAAAGATCATACATTGAAGTTAATGTTTGATTGGCTTCAAGAATTAAATCACCATAAAGTGGTAGTATGGTATTTATATGAATTTAATGAAATTAAAATCATTTGCTAGACTCTTCATGTGGAAGATAAACTCTTAAGTAGAGTTTTATGTCAATGTATTAGTTTTTATTAGAGTTTATGTCTCTAATAAAATATCCAATTAAGTGAGACTTTTCTCCACCCGATGTCTCTTGTATTAAAAGTAGGCTATGTGCCTAACTTAAAGAGATTGAAAAACTACAAGAGTAAGAATACAAGAATTAAAACACCATAAAATGATGGTGTAGTTGTGTGGAATTATCATTAACTTTAATTTGTGATTTCTAAATCTAAATGGTCATATTTTATACAAAATGACTTAAGTTTTCTAACACGTGTGTTAGAAAATGTGTATTACAAATACAAAGTTAGGTATTGTACATTGTATAAGCCATAAGGAATGGAAATGTTTTATGTAAACATTTAATTGCCTATTTTGCATAGTTTTTAGAATTCAAATGGTTTGCTACTCTTGCTAGAAGTAGCATTTGTTCAACAAAGTAACAATCTCATGAATATGATTTGGTGGAAAACAACTTGCTGTTGTTTTGAACAAATTTAATTGTTCAAGTTTGCTACTTAAATGTAGCCTTTGTAACAATTTGGTGTTGTTTTAAGCAAACTTGTCCAAGTTCAAAGTTTCATGATGAAATGGGGAACTTGTACTTACAAGTGCATGGAGTCTTATTGAGGGAGTACCTCAAGACATGCCATGGGACGATATCGTTGAGAAGATTTTGGTCAGATTATAAAGTGTTGAAGTTATAAGCACTTTGATATTTGATGTCTACATATCGCCTATGCTTCTGTTTAAATTTGAAAAGTGTTTGACACTTATGATGTAGTTTCTAATGTATTTTATTGTTTTGTGTTCAATATCTTCAGATAACACATGGAATTTTTTATAAAGGAATAAATCACTAATGTTTTTTACATATAAATTATTTTTGAGGAAAGTAATTATATCGTCAACTATACATTGTTTAAAAGAATGTGGTTTTAAACGGATAGTACATGAAAATATTTGGACATAAATAACTTGAGAGTTGTTGCATTGACTAAAAGTCAAAGACAAAACAATAAATGTATAACCAAATCTTGAGAGAATAATGAAAGAAGGTACTGACTGTATTGAGATGAAATACACAAATGAGATTCATGTCAAAATACTTTGTTAGAAGTCACTGGAAAATTCACTAGTGTGAATTCTAACGTACTGATAGTAAAAGTACTATATGTTATTGTATACCTTTAATAAATCTTGCGAGATTTGTTCCAAGTGATCTATACGTAGATGCGTCTACCACTTTATTACTGTTAGAACTATATGGAGAATTTACCTTCGTTTGGGAAAGCATCCTAAATATACATATCTCCTAATGAATAACAATAGATGTGTGCAAATCACTTATGGAAAAATTATGAATGCCATGTTGTTGAGTTTCGATCTAGTTGACTCTATCTCACACATAATAGTGATCGTAGACGAGGAACATTCATCTTGTTGGTGATGAATGTGTTCACTAAGTGACTTGTATTATGACTTATGTTTAAGTCTTTATGAGTCAATGGTAAAGCGTTGGAGATGAAAGGTAAACAAGTTATGTTCCTTAATTGAATGATAAAAATTAGCTATGTGCTATATATAATAATTTGTGAGACCTTCCTAAATATTGATGTTTTAGGATTATGAATAAGTCTCATTATTTTGTCTTAACAATGGATGAATGTTGCAAAGTGATATTATGATATCCTTAGGGCTGTGAAGAATAAGAATGATGCATCATCTGTTCACATGCTAAAGTATTGTAGTCTAAAGCATGCTAGACTAGTACTTGGTTAATTATGGGTCTTGAGAAAGACTAATTAACTCTAAACATTCAAAAGTGTATGAACACAAAAAGAATTTGTGTTCGGAAAAAGTTGAGGGAGAATTTTCATTCATTGTATGGAAAAGACATATAACTTTTGAAGAGTTTGTTCGAAAAGCTAATGAGGATAACTCATTGTCTAGGCTTATTCTAGGTGTTAAATTAGAATTATTCTAAGTTGGTGACAAACTTATGACAATGGCATGTGTTGCTTTGGTTAGCTCGGAAGCTTATGTAAGCTAATGCAATATGAGTTAAATTCACTGATACAATGAGGTTGATCTTGTTCAATCATATGTTTATAAGTCGTCATAAGTGAAGTTACGGAAATGTTGATCAAATGGCAAGAAATGTGGGGGAGGATCCATTTAGAAATAACCCTATAAGGGTATGTAGAAATGGTTTTCATTACCCCATCTGGCTGATATCCTATAACACTTAAATGTAGGGGTGTCTTGCATTTGTATCATAAAATTTTGGCAATAAGAATTTTGTAATCCAATCTAACATTGCAAACAGACGACTATGTGGAGGACACAAAGGTCGTAGTGAATAATGGAGATGTGTTTGCCTTAAATGATAAGCGTATCTTACAAAAACATATATTATAACCAGATTCAGATGGCCACTGAGGTTATAGTCTTAGAAGTTGACAATAGGCAAAATTAATGTATGAGTTAAGAACACATCATGACAACTGATCTCAAATACGCAAAGTTATTTGTTAATGTTATGGATCCAACAACCTAAGGGTTTATTAGAGATCAAGTTGTGGAATGAGACTGAAGCCCATGGAAAAAAGGGTATGTGAAGGACACCTAACTTAGTTGACTGGAGATCCCAAGATCTAAGTTCAATAGGACAACTAACTCATATGCCTAAAGGTGGTCACTGTGGGGGCATAAATGATATGCATAAGCTAGTATATATGGTTATATATACCCCAAAGTATAAAAGGTTGTTTAAATACGTCGTAATCTATTCCTATGATATTCAGTGACAAAGAGTGAGGCTAAGCATAATATGTGGTAAATGATTTGGATAAATCACGATAACCACAATGCTTTTAATAATCTAAGGAGAATCACCTATGTTAGAGAGAAGTGGGGTCGCTTCGAATGGAATTGAGGGCACAATTCCTAGAGCTCTCGCAGAACTAGGAAAGTGTTCCATGACCATTATTGGACACGACTATGAGGAGATGACCCGGCTAACGAGAGTCTTGTGTGAAGTGTATTGTCGTCTACACAAACGGAAGACGAGTTCAATGACATCAAGATCCACTCAGAGCTAGTGGGCTAAGCGCATTTCATGAGTGAAGGTTCAAAGGGTAGCACCTACCTATCGTATGCAAAACTCAACTGTCGAGGTTCCATTGGAAATTTTATGTGTTTTGAACGATCTCCATTCATGTGGGGGATTGTTGGAAATTTGGTGAATGGATATTTAGTGAATTATAATTTAATGAAATTATAATTATTAATAAACTCTTCATATGGTGAATTAAAGACTAAACTCTTGAATATAGTTTTTATGTCTTTTAATTTGAGTCTTTATGTCTCATATTAAGTCTATAATTAAGTGGCTAATTAAATGAGACTTTTCACTCATCCTCAACACTTGTTAAAATAGTAGGCTATGTGCCTCATTTTGAGATAGAGAAAATGCTAGAAAAATATAAGTGAAGGGATACAGGAAAAATACATGAATATATGGAGAGTTATTGGAAATAAGAAATACTTGAAGACCCATGTGTTGGGTACTTAGAGAGATATGTTTTCTCTATTCGATTTCATCACCTTCATATCATTATTTTCCATAAGTTCAACCACTACAATTATCCGGTGTAACCTTGGGTGCGTGAGCCATCTTCGGCAGTACATACTACTTCGGCTGTTGTACCCTGGGAAACAGTCGCGTCATCTTTAGTAGAGGCGTGAAATCTATTTTAAGGGAAGCGTGTTGAACACGTGCCTCAGCCACAACCATCAACATTTGTTTGTTCTTTTTGTAGGAAATTATTGTACAAGAAGACGTGATTCAAGACCACGTTGAAGCCTACACAACGGACTAAAAACAAAACGAACCATACAAGTAGACGCGGTTAAAGGTCAAGTTGAAGACTTTATCTTTTGAAGATATTGGTTTGAATAGATTGTTTTATTAAATATGTTGTAGTTCATATTTATTTTCGTTTGAATTTGTACACGCTTCATGTACTACAATTTCCCAAATGTTTAAAGAGAGTATCTTTATTTTTTTTATTAGTTTTATTAATAAAATTGTGACCCATTTCCTACAATATTTAGTTTTTCTATGTGCAAGAATAGGTCCTTTGAATGAATGATATTTTTTAGTTTTATTTGAAACTATTATTATTTGAGCCGACCTGAATCGAATAGCTGACCCGACCCGACCCGAAACATAACGATAGGAAAAAAAAAATTTGTGTCCCATCACTTTACGCCGCCTCGAAAATTTTGGTCAAGCTCCGCCACTGCTTACAGTTCAACCAGTTCTTCTACTTTCTCCTCTTCTTGTTCAACCACCTTCTCAACAACCTTCTCCGGTTCTACCTCTCTCCTAACAACCCTTTCAGGTTCTATCACCTTTTCTATCTCAAACCTCGTCAACAAGTCTTGTGCTCCTAACACTACGTGTGAACACGGCATGCAACTGGGCATTAGGGTTAAACTGGGTGGTGCTAGGGACTGAACCTGCGGGCCTTCCGTCATCTTACTCACCATCTCTCCTAGGATCCTCTGTAGGCTCTGTATGGTGGACCCCTGATTCCTAAACATCAACTCAAACTCTTGGTTTTGTTCAGCTGCTCATGATGTCTAGCCTCACCCTGCAACACTATCGACTCTAGGAGTTTGTTAGTCCAACTCTGACTCTCCTCATTCCTCTTAAAAAACACGCTCAAATCAGATTTAGACTCTCCACTGTTCTGTCCATCAGCAGGGGTCTGTAACAGACTCTCGTAGGGCTGGAATCCAGGGGGATTCCTACTCTACCAGTTTGAGGTCTGGTATGACTGCCATCCAAAGTTGTAACCTTGGCCTCGTCCCTGGTTCTGGACAAAACTCAACTCCTCCTCAGATCCTATAGGGCAATTTGCTGTCTCATGCCCATCTCTACACACCTCACATTTGAAATTCATCTTAATCTGAATGTCCTTGACCATCTTCGTCAAGGAGTCGACCTGGGCAGCTAAAGCTACGTTGGAGTCTTCTGTGTGAATGCCTTTACGGGCAGTAGTAATGGCCCCAAAGCCAGGCTCAGTGTAAGTACTGGTGGCTAGGTACTCCATCATCTCAAGGTACTCAACAACGGGTTTTTTTTTCATCATGCTTAAGAAACTCTGTTATAGAATTTCTCCATGACTATCCACTCCTCAAGGCCATGGTGCGGGCACTTGTTCAGCAGCGCCTTAAACCTGTCCAAAGTCTCATAGAAAGACTCCTCTGGCTGCTCAGTTAGTGCGTAGATGAGATTTCTAAGACGAGCAGTTTTCGCCGGTGGAAAGTATTTCTATAGGAATTTAAACTGAATATCATTCCAAGTGGTGATGGCTCCCTATGGGAGGGAGTCCAACCAGATAGCAGCCTGATCAGAGAGTGCGAATGGGAACAAACGAAAATGAATGGCCTCCTCAGTGGCACCCATAAGGCGGAAAGTACTACAGACCCTCCCGAATCTTGTTAGATGAGTATGTGGGTCCTCGTCTCGCAGACCATGGAACTGGACCGAATGGGTAGTGGTGTTGATCAAGGTGGGTGGGTTGGTCCAGTTGTTCGCCTCTATAGCGGGAAAGGTGACGCTCGAGTGAACGGTGTAGGAGCCACACTAATGTGATCAGCAACGGTCCTACGTTCAGCTATAACTACGGAAAAGACAAGATCAGAAAGAAGTACCTATGGTTGGCGTAGACGATGGTGGAACTCGCGTTCGAGCTCAGAGAATGGTGAAGTATCAGGTGGGCTCGAGCAACGTGTGTGCATACACTGAAAAGCATGTAGAACGGCACGAATCATACACAAGCTTAGCTAAACAAGTAGGCATACAAAACTAGCAAGTATCCTCACAAAGCAAAGAACTATTAACTTTTTTTTGTTTTATATATATATATATATATAATTTTTTTTTTAACTAAGGAAAAACAAAACTAATCTAAGAAAGCAGTAAAATGGCTAAATCCTCGACTCAGGTCGTCCTCAAAAGTGCATTGTGTCCCCGAAAATGGCACCAAAAATTTGATGCGTGAAATATGTCTTAGTTAAATTCAACAAGTTTTAAAAATTGGAAAAAACCCGTAAACCACACACTACCGGAAAGTGTACCAGTCGTGAGTAGTAAAACAAGTAGGTCCGAGTATCGAACCGTGGACACAATCTAGCGACTCTTGATACTAAACCTCTATCGACCCCTAGCCTAATAATTTGGTTTTGTTTTGAAAAAAATATTTTTAAACTAAAAAGCAATTTAAATTAACAGACGACCAAACTAACAGCAAGCGCAGACAACTAGAGACTGGACTGAAACTCAAGTACGAGAAAATAGGTTACCTAGGCAAGAATCCCTAGACTCGTGAATAAAATACTAACCTTGGTTTCAAATGAAGACTTTGTCTAACCTGATGAACCCCATGAAGGTAAATCGAACCCAACAGTACGACAAGTGATGAAATGCTAAAATGGACTAACTCGAGTTATCGACCACCAAGTCCCACAACTTCAGCTAAAATGAAGCTGAAATAACTAAGAATACCGAATCCCTAGGAAACTCTAAACATGAATATACAAATGAACCCCGGTGATCGGCCACCCAAACTGCCAAACAACGCCCAGCTAATAACCTAGCAATTCTAGATTAGATTTCTCACCTCTAGAAGAGATTGCATGTTTTAATTAATTTGTTTTAATAAATATTAAACTTAAATTAAACTCATTCGGCCAGGAGAGATCCAAGAAGCGCTTAAGGGTGGATGACCCATTCGATTTGGACAAGTTCCTGGGACTTGATAGCAGTAAAGATTTTATTCAAGGGGTTGGAAATGTAGATCTTGATAAAACAGATGGACCGTTTGATTTAAATGTTAATTTGGTTTCGTCTTCTTCTGGAGGCGGTAGTAGTAAAGACAAAAGGTACTCAGACTCAGGTATGACAGACTTACTGGAGGTAATGGATAAACCTAGAAATCTCAGCGGTGAGGAGCCATAAGGGGTTGAGGAGGAGACCAAAGATACGGTCGACTTGGCAGCTAAACTTGGTGCCCATTTTCAGAATTATAGAAACTTGGTGAAGGAATCAATCTTGGAAGATGGCATTTAGTTTGGTAAGTTATGAATTTTATGTTGTTAAATATTAGAGGTATGGGGGTGACGCCAAGGCTGGATGGGTCAAAGGGATTAGAATAGAACATGGTATTTCTTTCATTGCATTACATGAAACTCAGTTAAAAATTTAGGGAACTTCAATGTTGCGAAATATAGGGAGGGTTCTGATTTCGAGATGGATTGGGTGGCTTCTAGTGGCAGATCGGGTGGATGTCTAAGTATGTGGGATCCCAAAGTGTTAAAAATGGAAGATTCAGTGAAACACAATAACTTCCTTCTTATTAGGGGTAGAACAATGGGATATTATAAGGAAACTAATATCCTGAATGTTTACGCCCCTCGTAAAAACACTGAAAAGAGGTCTCTCTGGAATGATATTTTGGGAATCAGGGGCAATTACTCGGGACAATGGGTGGTGATAGGGGATTTTAACGCGGTTAGAAGATCGAAAGAAAGAAAAAACTCCAAATTTAATGTGGTTTGTGCCAGAGAGTTCAATGATTTTATTGCGGAAGCGGGATTTCAGGAGTACAGTATGAAAGGGAGCAAATACACTTTTTTGGTGGAAAACGGTTCTAAACTTAGCAAGAATGACCGCTTTCTTGTTTGCCATAACTTCTTTAGTGAATGGCCTGAAGCTTGTCTTAGAGCTCTTCCGAGGAATCTTTTGGATCACAATCCGATTATCTTGATAACAGTGAACACAAATTTTGGAAAGAAACCGTTCTGAGTGTTTAACTCTTGGTTCGATAAAGAGGGTTTTGAAGAAGTTGTTGTTAAGGCTGGTTGTGATTTCGTTGGATCAGAGGTTTTTCCTAATGTTTTGTTGACAAATAAATTCAAGCATATCAGAGATAGGATCAAGAAGTAGAGAGACGAGACGTTGGCTAAGGAAACTTTGGAGGAGTCTTATCTCCGGGAAGAGTTAGAAAAGATGGAGAGTATCCTTGATAGTAGAGATCTATCGGAAGAAGAAGAGTGGATAAAGATAGAATGTAAGAAAAGTTTGGGGACTATCGAGTTCAATAAGGCCAAAGACCTCAAACAAAGATCAAGGATCCGGTGGGCGATTGACGGGGACGATAACTCATCCTTTTTTTCACGGGGTAATCAACTAAAGGAAGGTGTCTAACACCATTCACGGCTTAATGGTTGAAGGGTGTGGGTCCACAAACCAACGGAGAACAAGAAAGAAATCCTTCATTTTTTCAGGAACCACTTTTCTGAACAATTTCCAGACCGGGGATTGGTGCACAGGTTTGAAACGCCTTTTGGATGAGGAGGGGCTAGGTATTATCATTCCATTCTCTAATAAGGAGATCAAAGATGCGGTTTTCGAGTGTGGTTCGGACCGGGCCCCGGGCCCACATGGCATTAATTTTAGATTTATTAAAAGGTTTTGGGACCTCTTCGAAAATGATTTCCAAAAGATTATGTCTTAATTCTTCGATGATGGTAGGATTAATCGGGGTTACGGATCTTCTTTCATAACTCTTATCCCTAAACTCAAAGATCCGACCAGTCTTAAGAACTACCGCCCCATCAACCTGATTGGAGTTATTAGTAAAGTGATATCTAAAACCATTGCTTCTCGACTAAAAAAGGTGACTGGGGTGGTGATATCGTGTTCTCAATCGACTTTCGTTAAAGACAGGTACATACTGGATAATCCTTTTGTGCTTAACGAAGTCTTAGCATGGTTGAAACGTAAAAAGAAAAAGGCATTTCCGTTTAAGATCGACTTCGAGAAAGCGTACGATAATGTCAATTGGAAGTTTATCATCGATATTTCATCTTAAATGGGGTTCCCTGCCAAATGGTGTGGGTGGATCAGCGGTATTTTAGCTTTGGCCAGATCTTCCATTGTTGTTAACGGGGCTCCAACATTTTAATTCCAGTGCCATAAAGGTATGCGGCAGGGAGACCCGCTGTCTCCTTTTTTATTTTTAATAGTTATGGAGGTTCTTTCTCATCTTATATCGAAGGCGTGTAACTTGGGGGAATTCAAAGGTATTAAAATGCCTAATGAGGGCCCTACGTTATCGTATTTCCGTTATGTTAACGACGCTCTCATAGTGGGCTAATGGAGTGAAAAAAAATTTAAGACGGTGGCGAGAATTCTGAGGATTTTCAACATCTGCACTGGCTTAAAGATTAATTTCAACAAATCTAACCTTTTTATGATAGGGGTCAATGATGAAAAATCGAGTATATGGCGGGGTTGTTGGGGTGTACGAAGGGGTCGTTGCCTTTCATGTACCTCGGCATTTCGGTAAGTGCTAATATGAATCGGGTTAACAATTGGTACCCAGTGGTGGAGACGTTTCAGAGACGCCTTAGTTCTTAGAAGGCTAAATCTCTCTCAATTGGGGGTCGGGTTACTCTCATCACAGCGGTTTTCGAAAGCCTTCCTATGTATTAATTCTCGATGTTCAAGGCTCCGATTAAAGTCTTGGAGTCGTTGGAATCTATGATGAAGAGGTTTCTTTGGGCAGGTAATGAAGAAGTAAAAAAGATTCACCGGGTTGCTTATGACTGGGTGGCATTACTGAAAAAATTAGGACGCCTGGGAATTTGTAAACTCAAAACTATTAATGAATCTCTTTTGTCGAAATGGGTATGGAGATTCAAGGTGGAAACGAAGAGCTTATGGAAGTGGGTTATCGAGGCGCTCCACGGGTCCTGTAGGGGATGGTCGGCTTTGCCGTCTAATCCGTCTATCACCGGAGTTTGGACCAACATTGTTAGAATGGAGAAAAAGATTAATATTAAAGGAAAGAATTGAAGTTGTCTCATGAAGGTGAACCAGGTAATGGTAATAAGGTTTTGGGCTAACGTTTGGATTGGGGAAAGACCCTTAATGCTGCTTGGCCTCGTCTATTTGATTTAGAAAGTGATAAAGACTATAGGATCTCAGAAAGGTTGATCAAACATGTGGATACATTTTTATGTTCATGGCAGTGAACGCACGATCCAGCTTCTGTTAATGTTGTTTCGGACCTGTAGGATCTGTGCAAACTTTTGGAAGATGCTAGGTTATCTAACCGGGATGATCGATGGAGCTGGAAAGGAGACCAA
Source organism: Helianthus tuberosus (assembly GCA_030545235.1). Classification (NCBI taxonomy): domain Eukaryota; kingdom Viridiplantae; phylum Streptophyta; class Magnoliopsida; order Asterales; family Asteraceae; genus Helianthus; species Helianthus tuberosus. Next base: position 157,331,550 of record CM060409.1, read on the forward strand.
AATGGGCGTTTTTCTGCTGGCTTCTGTGAGAAAAATTTTGGTTGAGGAGAGTGCAGGGAGCCATGACAATATTATGGGGTGGAGCAAATGGATGTCAGCTAAATGCAATATCTTCTTTTGGAGGGCTATGCAAAATAGAATACCTACGAGGATCGAGCTTTTCAACTGGAACATTCATATTCCTGATCTTAAATGTGTTTTTTTGTGGGGAGTATGATGAGTCTACAAATCATATTTTTTCAGGATGCATAGTGGCGATGAAGGATTGGCAGTGCTTTAGTAAGTGGCTTCGGCTGCCTCCTATATTCGCTTTTGATTTTAAAGATTTATCGGCATTCCTCAAAACTTGAAACCTGAGGAAGGAGGAAAGATCGGTGGTGAAAGGATTGATCATTTTGGTTTGTTGGTGCATCTGTGTCACACCCCAATATTTCCAAATATTGCCGGTGGGGAGTATTGTGACTAGTTGATATCATCATAGTCAATATACACAATAAATAGCACAGCAGAAGGCTTGGTGAATAATTACTATTACAAACCATAGTGTCTGAGTGTCCAAATGAAAGAATATACAGACTTGGTTGTAATAAAGATCCACATGCGGATCATAAAATAAAATACAAGAAAACGGAAATAACAGACTCCAGTTATCTAGGGATTTGCAAAATCCTCTTATTTGACACCTAGTAGCTCCAGCCTATTTACGTGAAGTACCTGTCAATCAGTCTTTGGAAAATACGTCAGTTTTCACTGGTAAATACAATTAACCGACTCATTTGAAAATATTTATGAAAATTGATTTAAGTGCACAAGGCACAAATCATTTATAACTTGGGACAATTATTATGTGGGACGCGCTTCATTAAGGGTAAAAGGGTCTTTTAACGCTCATATTCAAAACGCCATCAAATGATAAAACGCCATTAAAAAAAATAAAACGCCATTAAAAATAAAACGTCAAAAATTAGGGATAAAACGCGTGAATATTACAGGAAGATGAAACAACACATTAACTGAATTTCAGTTATTAACATTTACGAGAAGAAATTGCCTCCTAAATTACGCGCCAAAAACACCATTATATAAACGAGGGAAAACATAGCTTCCATAATCACTTCAATCTATCCAATTATGCAAAAAACATCTTTAACCAAAAACGCCAACTTAACCAAAACGCCAAAAATGGCAACAATCGTTTCTTGGAGATACACTCTGGGAATCAGGCGATACGTCCTCCGTTTTGACAACAGAAGGAGGGTGTATGTTAAGACGGTCAGGGCAACTGTGAAGATGAAAGAAGAGACACAGAGGGCAATCTTATCCCTTGGCATCACTCTAGACAACGAATGCCATGAAACACATATGCTTATGAAAGCATTAACCAGGAAATTTGGACCAATCAAAGCAAATGTGAAGTCGGACCCTATCATGACATCATGGCGTTTTGATGATAAAATAGACATGGTGACCATTACATACGACAGCGGAGAGCATGAAGTCTACTGGCTAGAAAATATCATGACAAAGCAGCGTCTTGGTTTCATGGAAGAATTGCATAACGCCACTTGTACCAACACAGAAATAGACTCAAAATTGGAGTTAATGCAAGACATGTTCAAGTGGAGGCTTCAGAATCTTTAGGAACAAGAAGCTCAGGAAGGTGAAGGTGATGATATGGATGAAGATCCAGATGAAGACTCCGAGGAGGAAGAAGATGACGCAAGTGATGGTTACTTTTCGGATAAAGTACCTTCTGATGAAGGCTTTTAATTTTTTTTTTCTCTTTTTTTCTTCTTCTGTGTAATCTTTTTTTTTTAGATAATTAAATGATATGTTTCACTCTTAATAAGCAAAACACCAAAAAAAATACTAAAAATGGTTATTCCTTACAAAACGCTAAAAATAACAAAAAAATATTTTTCCTGTTTATTATTTTATTTACTCCGTTATTGTATTTTGTCATCTTGGTCTACATAACGCCATTTAAAAAAAACGCTAAACTTAAAAGATGGGACGTCTATCACCTGTAAAACTGATAAAAGCTGATCAACACAGTAAATACAAAATCAGTAACATAAAAGACAGTTACTTTATTACTATCATTTATTACAATAAAAAAGTCCCGCCTAAACTACCTGCCAAAAAACTCCTATAAGAGAGGGGTCTATACACAATGAAATTGATCACACCCAGAAAACACAAACGCCATTTCCTCTAGAAACCACTCACTTTAAAACGCCACAGATGGCAAAGCTTTCACTGAAATGGATTCTTCTTCTGAGGGGGTTATCTCAATAATATTTTGCTAAATGAGATGGACAAATATTCATGAAAAAGAGACTGATGACAGTGATATGCCATCATGAGAGCTTTGTTGTTGATGAATATAGGCATGGAATAAAGGGACCAACACAAGTGTAAAATGCTATTTTGGACTCCATTATTACAAATAGAATCAAGCAAGAGTTTATCTTTAATGACATGCCACCAAACAAGAATATCACACCAAAAAACAGGTTGCCACTAAGCAGCTTCTTCTGAAAAAGACAGGGTTTATGTAGGAAAGTTGGCATCTAGCTAAAGTACTCAAAAAGGTTCAAAACGCCAAAAACAAATTCAAGAAGAAAGAGGCTGATGACAGTGAAGATTCGGAAGAAAAATTAGATTACCATTTTTTATTATTTTTGTTTTCATTTTATATTGTTTTGATATCAAGTTATATGTTATTTTGTTATCTAATTATCTATAAATAAAATACATTACTATACAAAACGCCAAAAACGACAAACACCAAAACGCTAGTAGTATGAAAAGTGGGAGAACGGGTGCTGGCAAAGCACCTTGTAAAGGGTATTAAACGCCAAAAAATTCACTAAACGCCAAAAAAAATTGGTCTTATTGTAATCTTATGCAAATATTAATGACTCGTAGTGAATTATTATACAAAACGCCACAAACGCCAAAAAAATTAACTAGAAAACGCTATAACACCAAAAAATTATATATGTGACACAAAAACAATTAATTCAACGCCAAAAAGTTTAATAAATACAATTAACGCCAAAAAAAACTTAGACGCCAGAAAATATTATACCGCGTTGGGAAAAAAAAAAGATTGAAAAGACAAAAAGGCTCCTCCGCCCTTCTCTATGTCGCGTGACATGTGTTGGGCCAGGATGCGTTCTCACCGTTCTCACACTTTTGAGCATTTTCTCCTGATCCTGTTTCTATATATATATATATATATATATATATATATATATATATTGATACGAGATAAATGGAACCGGGACGAAGTATTACAACTCAGCCCGCCGACCTTTAAGATTTTTGAATTCATCAATTATGTCTTCCGAATCAAACTTATCAGCAATTTCTTTTTCTATGTAAATCATCAAGCTATTTGTGAGATATTAAGTTTACTGTGTGGTGAGTAATATAGGGTTAAATAGATAAAATAAGAGTTCAGATATATTCACCAAACTACCCATCATTTAGGAAAAGTAATCGGGGGGCGATCCTATATATTTTTATTGAACATAGAAAAACTAAATATTGTATAACAAACAAAAGACCTTTGTATATGTATATATATATATATGGGTCAAGTTATTCTACAAAGGCTTCTAATTGTAAGAAGTGTAAAAAAGATTTATAGAGTGACAAGTGTCCAATAACCTAAAACTAAACTCACTACATCACCACCAAAAACCTAAACACCCACCCCCACCACCACCCAAAAACCTAAACACCCCCCCCCACCCCACCCAAAAACCTAAACCCCCCCACCCCCCCCCCCCCCCGCGCAAAAAAAAAACTATACCTCACCAAAAAACCTAACCCCCCCCCCCCCACCCCCCACCTCCACCCCCAAAAACCTAACCCCCCACCCCCCAAAAACCTAAAAAAATATATAAAAAAAACTAAACACCCACCCCCACCCCCACCACCACCCAAAAACCTAAACCCCCCACCCCCCACCCCCTCGGCAAAAAAAAAAAAAAAAAAAAAAAAATTTTTTTTTTTTTTTTTGGTGGGTGATGTGGGGGGTGGGGGTGGGTGTTTTTGGTGGTGGTGGATGTTTAAGTTTTTTTTAGTGGGTTTTTTTGTGTAGTGGGTTTTTTTAGGTTATTGGACACTTGTCACTCTATAAATCCTTCTTACACTTCTTACAATTAGGATCCTTTGTATTTGATCCTAATCCATATATATATATATATATATATATATATATATATATATATAAATGGGATCAGGAGAAAACGCTCAAAAGTGTGTGAACGGTGAGAACGCATCCTGGCCCAACACATGTCACGCGGCATAGAGAAGGGCAGAGGGGCTTTTTTTGTCTTTTCAATCTTCTTTTATTTTCCCAACGCGGTATAATATTTAATGGCGTCTAAGTTTTTTTTGGCGTTAATTGTATTTTTTAAACTTTTTGGCGTTGAATTAATTGTTTTTGTGTCACATATATAATTTTTTGGCGTTATAGCGTTTTCTGGTTAATTTTTTTGGCGTTTTGTATAATAATTCACTACGAGTCATTAATATTTGCATAAGATTACAATAAGACCAATTTTTTTTGGCGTTTAGTGATTTTTTTGGCGTTTAATACCCTTTACAAGGTGCTTTACCAGCACCCGTTCTCCCAATTTTCAAACTACTAGCGTTTTGGTGTTTGTATTTTTGGCGTTTTATATAATAATGTATTTTATTTATAGAGAATTAGATAACAAAACAACATATAACTTGATATCAAAACAATATAAAATGAAAACAAAAATAATAAAAAATGGTAATCTAATTTTCTTCCGAATCTTCACTGTCATCAGCCTCTTTTTCTTGAATTTTTTTGGCGTTTTGAACCTTTTTTGAATACTTTAGCTAGATGCCAACTTTCCTACATAAACCCCATCTTTTTCAGAAGATGCTGCTTAGTGGCAACCTGTTTTTTTGTGTGATATTCTTGTATGGTGGCATGTCATTAAAGATCAACTCTTGCTTGATGCTATTTGTAATAATGGAGTCCAAAATAGCATTTTACACTTGTGTTGATCCCTTTCTTCCATGCCTATATTCATCAAGAACAAAGCTCACATGATGGCATATCACTGCCATCAATCTCTTTTTCTTGAATATTTGTCCATTTCATTCAGCAAAATATTATTGAGATAACCCCCTCAGAAGAAGAATCCATTTCAGTGAAAGCTTTGCCATCTGTGGCGTTTTAAAGTGAGTGGTTTCTAGAGGATATGTCATTTGTGTTTTCTGGGTGTGATCAATTTCATTGTGTATAGACCCCTCTCTTATAGGAGTTTTTTGGCGCGTAGTTTAGGCGGGACTTTTTTATTGTAATAAATGATAGTAATAAAGTAACTATCTTTTCAGTTACTGTTTTTGTATTTACTGTGTTGATCAGCTTTACAGGTGATAGACGTCCCATCTCTAAGTTTGGTGTTTTTTTTTAAATGGCGTTATGCAGACCAAGATGACAAAATACAATAACGGAGTAAATAAAATATTAAGCAGGAAAAATATTTTTTGTTATTTTTGGCGTTTTGTAAGGAATAACCATTTTTTGTATTTTTTTGGCGTTTTGCTAATTAAGAGAGAAACATATCATTTAATTATCTTAAAAAAAAAAGATTACACAGAAGAAAAAAAAAAGAGGAAAAAAATTAAAAGCGTTCGTCAGAAGGTACTTTATCCGAAAAGTAACCATCACTTGCATCATCTTCTTCCTCCTCGGAGTCTTCATCTGGATCTTCATCCTTGTCATCAACTTCACCTTCCTCAGCTTCTTGTTCCTGATGATTCTGAAGCCTCCACTTGAACATGTTTTGCATTAACTCCAATTTTGAGTCTACTTCTGTGTTGGTACAAGTGGCGTTATGCAATTCTTCCATGAAACCAAGACGCTGCTTTGTCATGATGTTTTCTAGCCAGTAGAGTTCCTGCTCTCCGCTGTCGTATGTAACGGTCACCATGTATGTTTCATCATCAAAACGCCATGATGTCATGACAGGGTCCGGCTTCACATCTGTTTTGATTGGTCCAAATTTCCTGGTTAATGCTTTCATAAGCATATGTGTTTCATGGCATTCGTTGTCTAGAGCGATGCCAAGGGATAAGATTGCCCTCTGTATCTCTTATTCCATCTTCAGAATTTCCCTGACCGTCTTAACATACACCCTCCTTCTATTGACAAAACGGAGGACGTATCGCCTGATTCCCAGAGTGTATCTCCAAGAAACGATTTTTGCCATTTTTGTCATTTTGGTTAAGTTGGCGTTTTTGGTTAAAGATGTTGTTTTGCAGAATTGGATAGATTGAAGTGATTATGGAAGCTATGTTTTACCTCGTTTATTAATGGTGTTTTTGGCGCGTAATTTAGGAGGGAATTTCTTCTAATAAATGTTAATAACTGAAATTCAGTTACTGTGTTGTTTCATCTTCCTATAATATTCAACGCGTTTTATCACTAATTTTTGGCGTTTTGTTTTTAATGGCGTTTTTTTTAATGGTGTTTTATCATTTGATGGCATTTTGAATACGAGCGTTAAAAGACCCTTTTACCCTTAATGAAGAGCGTCCCACATAATAAAATTGATGTTATTTAAGTAAACGCCACCGCGTAATCTAGTCCATGGATTGTTTTGATCGGACGACCCATAAGCGTTCTCACCGTTCTCACACTTTTCACCGTTTTCTCTAAATCCTGACCATATATATATATATAGGTCTTTTATTTGTTAAACAATATTTGTTGGAAATTTGGTCAATGGATATTTTGTGAATTATAATTTAATGAAATTATAATTATTAATAAACTCCTCATATGGTGAATTAAAGACTAAACTCTTGAATAGAGTTTTTATGTCTTTTAATTTGAGTCTTTATGTCTCAAATTAAGTCTATAATTAAGTGGCTAATTAAATGAGACTTTTCACTCATCCTCAACTCTTGTAAAAATAGTAGGCTATGTGCCTCATTTTGAGATAGAGAAATTGCTAGAAAAATATAAGAGAAGGGATACAAGAAAAATACATGAATATATGGAGAGTTCTTGGAAATATGAAATACTTGAAGACCCATATGGAGAGATATGTTTGTTGGTGCATATGTCTGTCGACTTCGTCTTGTATCGAGTCTTGTAATAGGTTTGATAGATCATGGCACGAAATACGAGAAAATTGAGAAACATGTGAGTTGTGGCCATTTCGCACGAAATGGGAATTGTTCATTTCGCACGAAATAAGAACTGTCCATTTCGTACGAAATGGGACTGGCCATTTCGTGTGAGCCGTTTCGTGCAGAATGGCAGTGCCTATAAATACGTGCCTTGGTGATTTCATTTGTAACGTTTCGATTTCGGTAGCGAAGCTCTGCTGAAGTGTCTCCAGCATTGTAAAACGACCTGATATCAATACAAGAGACAATTAAAGTGATTCTTTGTGCAAATTCAGCTGAAATAATTCTGATACGTCTGATTCCGCCTTTCGTATTGGACGAAATCTCTTCTGAACGACTCGTTTGGTCATGCAAATGATCCTACATGTGGTATCAGAGCTCAGGAGGAAGAGTTCGTACCATTTCAGCTGAAAATTTCTGATTTCTACTCACTTTCTTCACATTTTTCAAAATTAAACAAAATTTTACGGCTAAAATGGGCTAATTTTCACATATAACGTGCGAAACACTGTTTTAACAAAACCTTGAAAGAATCAGACCTTAATTTGACCTAAAACTTGATCAATTTGTTGAAAAACTGTCCGACCGTGTGATGTCATCTCCATTTCGCACTAATTGGATATCAGATTGTTTGACTTTGCTTCTATTTCGCACGAATTGAGTCTTCATTTCGCACCAATTGCCATTTCGCTTGGAACAGACATCATTTCGCATGAATTGCATTCCATTTCGCACGAATTGATCATTAGAGGTCCATATTGTTTGAAGAGGTCCATTTCATTTGAAAAGTCCATTTCGTTTGAAGAGGTTCATTTCGCTTGAAAGATTCCATTTCCTTTGAAAGGCTGTATTTGTGAAATTTTCAAAACCGAATCATGGAGAATGAATTCTACAATTCCTTTGCTATTCTGATGACTGTGACTCAGAGTACGATGCTAGAAAATGAAACAGGAACCACGCAAAAACCGCCTAAGCGTATGAGTATTGAGGAGTAAAGTGGATGGGCCGAACGTTTTGAAAATTGGGTTCAAGCATATTACCTAGATGCATGGGAATATACTGAATTTCGATATATTAGACCGGTTAAAGACAACAGACAGAAAGTTGACATAAGAGATCTAGATGTTGATGAGAAAAAGAAATACAAAAAAATGAAAAGTTGATGGTTAGTCTCTTGCAGTAAGCTATTAAGGAAGAAATCTTGATTTTACTTCAACACAACGGAAGTGCTCATTCGATATGGAAAGAATTAAAATCAAAGTTTGTTGGAAGTTAAGAAATGATCAAGAACAAAATGTCGCTTTTGAAGAAAGAATTTGATTTATTCCGTGGACTAAAAACTGAAAACACCAAACAGATTATAAAAAGATATTGCAATTTGGTGAAGAATATGAAAAGATTGAACATCAATAAAGATAAAGAAGACTTGATTGAAAAGTTGGCCGATGCTTTGCCACATGATGTTTGGGGCACGTATCTTATGATGTTGAAAAATAAAACTGAATTTGACAATCTAACGTTGAGCGATTTTATTGAACAACTCAAAGCTCAAGAGATGGAACAACGAAAGATAGCAAGAATGAAGAACTATGATGGTGAACAAGACATTGGTTTGTATTACAAAGGTGGTGTTTGTCACAGCCCCCTACCCCACCCTGGGAGCGAGAGCCGTGAACCAGCCAGATGGTATCGGTGTTTATTAATAACGCACCGGAAAAATTTTCATCAGGATCGTAGTTAGGAAATAATTTCAGCGTTTATAAAACACTAACTTTTAATATTAAATAAATGAGCTCAAACCCATATTCAATTCAATTGTTTTTATAGGGATAAACCCAAATAAATAAAACATAACTTTCTTCTTTTATTCATGTATTTATAGCCACTTTATTTAAGCCTTCAGTGCTCCATAGCTGGCTTCTATTATCTTTACAGCAAATTACCTGAAACGTGTTTTGAAAACATTTTATCAGTAATAAATATTGGCGAGTTCATTCCATTTTTATAAAATATATTGTTATACTTTACAGCATCAAGGTTTTTATATTTATTTATATTTACCCAATTCAATCAGTATTTGTCACATGGTGGCAGTTCCGATGTGACAGTGGTCATATCACTCATTGGCTCACTTTCGTCCAATAGTGAATTTATCAAGTAATACATATATATATAGTATATCTTACTATTATATTGGTCACTAGGCGATTCCTGTGACGGTGGTCAAATCACTGTTGATCATTCTTTCAACTAGTGACTCGGGTCATATTACTGTTGATCATTCTCTCAACTAGTAATTGTGGTCATATCACTGTTGATTATTCTCTCAACTAGTGACTATGGACTTAGTAGTGTCCCGTGACATTACTTTGTCAAATATATTTTCTATGGCACAAAACCACTTAGCCCAGAACATGACATATATCATTTTCTGTCAAATTAATAGCTATAACTTTATCAAATATAATATATTAATTAAATAATTGTAATATTATTATTTAATATATTAATGTGACTAAGATTAAAAATATAATCTTAGTATAGTAGAATATATTATAGCTGACATATTTTATTATGGTATACATTTATTGATTATACATTATTTTATAATGTGAAATAGTAATTTTGGTTTATTAAATATATTATAACTAATATATCTTTAATGTTAATAGTTATAGGCTATGGCTTAATTAGAACCTTCTTTTCACGTTTAACTATACTAATATATTTTTAATGTTAAAAGTAAACTTAGAGATTTAAACACAATTCATTTTCTCACTGACAATCTTTTCTAAGTATGTGTCTTATAAAGAAAAGCTTTATATTTAAGATTCTTTTCTCAAGTATATTGGTAGATATATATACCAATTAAATTTATTAATAATTTACTGTAGTAAAAAAAATTAGTTATAGGCTATGGCTAATGGGGCACAATTTCCCATGTGCTTGTGGTCATGCTACTATTGGCTAACTATTTGGTCAATAGTAACGAGGGTCAAGTAATGTATAAAACCTACCATACCGGCAGTTATTACTGTCACACCCCGACCACGTAAAACATCAAATCGTGGTGGAAACGTCAGGGAGTGTTGTAACAGAATTATTGTTTCACAACCATGGCATACAAAGTTATATTTTATTTATCAAACAAGAGTGTTACATTGTCTCAAAACAGGAAATAAAGAGTTCAGAACATAATTAAACTAGTTCTTCTTTATTTTAAGTCTCTAAGGCACAGGTCCGCCCTAGTGTCACGATCATCATCCTAAGTGACAGCTCCTGAAAAAACATGTGAAAATAGGTACGTCAGCAAAAAAAATGCATGTGAGATACATAGGTTTTGTGAAAATAGGATTCATGACTTGGGTATCCAAAAATATCATGTATGGCATGTGAAATACATCAACTAAACCATAGGTAAAATGCACAAAAACAGGGTATTGAATTAAACATAGTTTAAGTCAAAGTTATGTTTTGTTGAACAAATGCATGCTATACTGATACAAACATCTATGTGGTATTGTGAAAATGCATACATCCAAGCCTTGTGACTGTGGTGATAAACCTTTAAACAAATTAAAGGTTTATCTGTGTTATGTTTATCGAATTCGGTCATTCCTTCCATCCAAACATACCTAGGATGTCAGGAACGGGAGTTGTCAATTCCTATGGTACCACTACCTACTAACGAATGGCGTGATCAATGTTAATGAATGTATATTGTCTCATTTGAACAAACCAAATGTCATACCAAAATGTAAGCATGTGATGAATAACAAATGTACTAAGTATGCAACCAATGAACATACATAGCGGGTGATGTGATGTAAAATAATGCACTAAGTATGTACTAAATGGACATACATAGCGTGAAATGTAATATAAAACAATGTACTAAGTATGAACTAGATGAACATACATAGCATAAAATGTAATGTAATGTAAAACGATGTACTAAGTATGCAACAAATGGATATACATAGCAAAAACATAATGAAATCATGTACTATAAATGTACTAATGAACATAACAAGCATATGATATGAAAGCATGAAAGGCACGAATGTAACAAGTAGGCACATGTGTTTCACCCCAAAATGTTTGGAAAACGGTAAAAGAGGGGTCTATGTACTCACTTGAGATTGCTTAGTAGTCCTTGAGTAACAACCAAACAATGCTAGAGATCATGGATATCAAACGGCACCTAATATAGGTAACTATGTTAATATACCGGACCTAAAATCGGAGGATTGGATAGAATGAGGGTTCGTAAACCAAATGAGTATGGGAACTCATGTAATATGGTTTAACAAAGCCCATATACTAAAATGAAACCTAACCTAAGTGCTTACGACCCATTACGACCCGTTTAGGTAGCTTATGCTACTTTAACGCGTCATTCGCGTAAAACGCGTTCGGAACGCCTAACTAGTCCTATGATAAGTAAAATATGCCTTAATATGTCTAATATTGTTTCCAAATCAGTTTAGATACCAAAAGTTATGTTACATATGCTTAAAATGAATTTTGGCGTTAAAAGGGCATTTTGGTAATTTACCTAAGGCATATATACTACCTATCATACAACTACTCAAACGAAGTGACCATAAGGTATAACCTCGGAAGGTTATTCCCTATACAACTATGGTCACCTAATGTGTTTGGTCGGATCCTAATGATCGACCAAACGGGTCGGGTTCGAAAGTATAAGCGATTGTTTAGATCGCTTACCTTACGACCCTATATAAGTACTAAACTAAAAGTGACGAGCTAAGCATGTTAAAACATGCTTAACTAAGTTTAGAAAACAGGTTTGGTATCAAAACAAACGGTTTTGATATCTAAGAGTAGTTTGGTTACAAAATACGCAAGAATGCGCATTTTGGCCGAAACTACGACTCGTCACTGAGCCTAGATAACGTGGTAATCAGTAGGTATAGTCACTAAAGGGCAAGTGTGGGTGAGTTTTGGGAGCTTAACAGCTGTAATCAGCTGTTAAAACTGATTATTCTGATCTGGGGAGCTGACACGGGCCACGTAAGGAACAGCAGGAGATTACGCGGGCCGCCTGGCCCTTCTGGTCAGAAACAAACTTTAAAAAATGATAGTTTTGGTCCCTGTTGTGTTTTAAGGCCATTTTCAAAAATATTGTGGACATGAAACATGCTCAAAAATATGCCGGATGTTGGTTCGTTTGGTCGTACGATCGCGATGTTCGCTTAATTACGACGGAATGCACATAAGCGCGAAAAACGATCCAAATTGAGTGACGAATAGAGTTTTCTTATGCCAAACAGTAAAATAAAATATTTTAGTGCTTACATAAATTTTTGGATGTTCAGATGTATTCAGAACATAAGTTATGCGCGAAAATGCAAACTTGTGCACTTTTTGACGCTTTTAGTCCCTCAATGACCCAAAAGTTTATTTTAGCACACCGAACCCCTCAAAGCCTATTTCTAAGCTATGTAAAGGATATTTATGGTATTTTTAACTTATGGTCATGTTCCGGAATGTCTGTTACAGTTCAAATTAGCATACTTTCGCAGTTTGTCAAATTTAGTCCCTGTAAGCGAATTAACTTGTTTTTGCCATACCAAAGCCTTCAAAACTTATTTCTAAGTTATTTAAAGGCTATTTAAGGTATGTTTAGCATATGTTGATGTTCCGGAGTATTTGTCGCATTAAACTGATTACGTTTACGCACCAGTTTGCGTATAACTCTCCAGAAAGCGATATAGAGTTTGAAATTGAACAAAAGTCAAAACATGAAAAATGTAAAACATAACCAAACAAACATTGGGATCAAATAACATTGTTTTATTGATAACTGAACTGTTCACAATGATTACAAGCACATATGTTACAGTCTCCCCTACTTGTGGAAATTTCGTCCCGAAATTTATTTAGAGGAAACTCGTGGAAAAAGATGCGGATATTTCGCCTTCATTTGACCTTCGCGTTCCCAAGTAAACTCGGGTCCACGTTTAGATTCCCATCAAACCTTGACCAAAGGAATGCGCTTGCGTTTGAGCCACTTGACTTCACGTTCCATGATTTCCACTGGCTTCTCAACAAATTTCAGTGTTTTATCAACACGAATTTCGTCAAGCGTTATGTGGAGGTTCTCATCAGCTAAACACCTCTTGAGATTGGACACGTGAAAGGTTGGATGAACATTTCCAAGTTCAGGAGTTAACTCAAGTCTGTAGGCTACCTTACGGATTCTTTCGACAATCTGGAATGGTCCAACGTATCTAGGTGCAAGTTTTCCTTTCTTTCCAAATCTGATCACACCTTTCCAAGGTGAGACCTTAAGTAATACACGATCACCGACTTGAAAATCCATGGGCTTGCGTTTTAGGTCCGCGTAACTCTTCTGACGGCATCTAGCTGCCTGAAGGTTATCACAAACTTTCTTAACCTTGTTAGTTGTCTCTAAAATGAGGGCAGGTCCAGTAAGCTGAGCCTCACCGATCTCATTCTAGCAAACTGGTGAACGACATTTTCGACCATAGAGAGCCTCGAAAGGAGCCATGTTGATGCTGGAGTGATAACTGTTGTTGTAGGAGAATTCAATCAGCGGAAGATGTGAATCCCAACTACCACCAAAATCGATCACACAAGCTCTAAGCATATCCTCCAGAGTCTGGATTGTTCTTTCAGATTGACCATCCATTTGCGGATGATAAGCTGTGCTCAGATTATGTTGGGTCCCCATAGCAGATTGCATGGTTCTCCAAAAATGAGAAGTGAAGCGAGCATCTCTGTCAGAAATGATGTTCAAAGGAACACCATCTCTAGTCACGATTTCATCCACATAGATTTTAGCCAGCCTTTCAGCAGAAAAATCCTCACGGATTGGCAAGAAATGCGCTGACTTCGTAAGACGATCAACGACTACCCAGATGGCATCATGACCTTTCTTTGTGCGCGGAAGTTTGGCAATTTGATCCATAGTAATGTTTACCCATTTCCAAACTGGGATCTCTGGTTGCACCAATAAACCAGAAGGACGTTGATGTTCAGCCTTAACCTTAAGACAAGTAAGGCATTTTGATACATATAAGGCAATGTCTTTCTTCATACCAGGCCACCAATAATGAGTACAAAGATCCTTATACATCTTATCTGAGCCGGGATTAACAGAATAACGAGACTTATGGGCTTCATCCATAAGCAAGGTGCGAAGGTTATCTTGGCTTGGGACCCATAAACGGTCCATGAAGTAATACGATCCATTGTCCTTCAATTCCAGATCAGGGGTTATGTGATAGGGAAATTCCTTATCCATCAAACCTTGTGAAACACAAGTGTGTTGAGCTTGAGAAATGCGGGCTTGGATATCGGATCGAGCTTGAATATCAGATTGAACACGAACACAATGAAGCTTAGTACGTTCCTTACGACTCAATGCATCGGCTACGACATTCGCCTTACCAGGATGGTAGCGAATTTCGCAGTCATAGTCGTTTAGAAGCTCAACCCAACGTCGTTGCCTCATGTTGAGTTCTTTCTGATTGAAGATATGCTGAAGACTTTTGTGGTCTGTGAAAACCACACATTTTGTACCGTACAAATAGTGTCTCCTGATCTTAAGAGCGAAGACAACTGCACCTAACTCAAGATCATGAGTGGTGTAGTTTTTCTCATGGATCTTCAATTGCCTCGATGCATATGCTATGACTTTGTTTCTTTGCATCAGAACGCAGCCAAGACCTAATTTAGATGCATCGCAATAAACGACGAAATCATCATTGCCCTCAGGCAAAGTTAGAACAGGCGCATCACAAAGCTTCCGCTTCAAGTTTTGAAAAGCTTCCTCTTGTTTGAATCCCTAATCAAAGGGCTTGTTCTTCTGAGTTAGAGCAGTTAGAGGAACTGCAATCTTCGAGAAGTTTTCTATGAAGCGACGATAATAACCCGCTAGACCAAGAAAAGAACGAACTTCAGTAGGAGTAGTAGGCGTATCCCAATCCTTAATCGCACTGATCTTGGAGGGATCTACATGAATACCTTGTTCGTTAACAATATGTCCTAAAATTGAACTTCTTTAAGCCAGAATTCACACTTGGAGAATTTGGCGAAAAGTTGCTCTTTCTTTAGGAGTTCCAAAGTAAGACGAAGATGTTGCTCGTGATCAGCTCGCGTCTTAGAGTATATCAAGATGTCATCAATAAAAACAATGACGAACTGATCCAAATAAGGCTTGCAGAACCTATTCATTAAGTCCATGAAAACAACAGGAGCATTAGTCAAACTGAATGGCATGACTGTGAACTCATAATGCCCATAACGAGTGCGGAACGCTGTCTTGGGAATATCTTCTTCATGTACACGAAGTTGGTGATATCCAGATCGCAGATCAATCTTTGAAAAATAAGAAGCGCCCTGTAACTGATCAAAGAGATCATTGATGCGAGGTAGGGGATATCGATTCTTGATGGTAAGCTTGTTAAGCTCACGATAATCGATACACATCCTAAAAGATCCATCCTTCTTCTTGACAAAAAGAACGGGAGCACCCCAAGGTGAAAAGCTAGGACGAATAAAACCTTTGTCAAAGAGCTCTTGGAGCTGCTTAGACAACTCTTGCATCTCAGACGGTGCAAGACGATATGGAGCTCTGGCAATGGGGTTTGCACCAGGTACGAGATCAATACGGAACTCGACTTGGCGTGCTGGAGGTAGACCAGGTAAATCTTCAGGGAATACTTCAGGATAATCCCGAACAACAGGGATATCTTGAATAGACTTACCTTTGCCCTTATCTGCTACAACATGTGCCAAAAAGGCCACATAGTTCTTTCCCAGATACTTCCGAGCTTTAAAACAAGACATGAGTTTGAGACCACCGGCAGGTTTCTCACCATGCACCTGTAGGATCTCGCCTGTCGAAAGCGGCACACGAACGATCTTCTCGAAACAAACTACCTCTGCGTGATGCTTGGCTAACCAATCCATACCCACAATAATGTCAAAACTTCCAAGTTGCATAGGCGTGAGGTCAATAGGAAAAAGATGGTCGTTAAGGTTCAACTGGCAGTTGCGAAGAATAGAATCAAGAACAATGGGTTCACCACTAGCAACCTCTACTGTCAAGGGTTTTCCTAGTTTCGTTCTAGACACACGAAGCAATGGCTCAAAAGATAATGACACAAAACTCTTATCGGCACCCGAATAAAAAAGAACAGATGCAGGCCGATTATTAATAAAGAACGTACCATTCACCACTTCATTGTCTGCTTGTGCCTCTTGCGCATTCATGTTGAAGACTCGACCTCGAGCCTGAGCCTGATTCTGATTTGGGTTTGCATTCACCAATCTTGGACACTGATTACGGTAGTGGGTCAGATCCCCACAGTTATAACAAGAACCTGGTGGGTAGTGTGGTCGTGCAGCTTGACCCTGTTGCTGAGCAGGAGGCTGAGCAACTTGTCGAGCCGGGTTCTGAACTGCTTGATTCTGAGCAAAACGACAAACGTCAGCAAGATGACCTGACTTCCCACAGTTAGTATAGAAACGGCACGGAAATTGCGGCTGATGGTGACTGTTGCATCTATTGTACAAAGGTGCATTTCCTGCATAAGGTTTCTTCGCTGGAGGCTGTGCGGGTTGGTTGGGAGCTGCCTGGTTAGCTTGGGCAGTGACAACAAAATTTTGGGAAGCCTTACGCTTCCTTGACCCCCTTGAGGAACCAGAATCCTTTCCCTTCTTGTTTTGACCTTTCTTGCTATCTTCTTTGTCAGACGCCTGCTTCTTACCTTTGTCACCCTTTTTATGCAGCTTTCCCTTTCGAACCTGCGACTCAGTCAATGTCGCTGCTAACTCGATCGCCTGACGGAGTGTGATAGGGTTACTACCAGTAATGATGTCTTGTACTGAGTCAGGTAGACCATCGATGTAACTTTCGATAGCCTTGTCGAGTGGGGTAACCATTGTTGGGCAAAGCAGACTCAACTCCTCAAACCTATCAGTATACGCCCGATGTTCGCCACTATCCTGTTTCAAATCATCAAACACTCTCTCCAAAGCTCGCTGTTCATGACGAGGACAAAACTCCCTCATCATAAGAGCTCTAAGTTCAGCCCAAGTCTGTGCTAGAGCAACTTCTGCACCACGATCTCTCATAACCCCGTTCCACCACGTAAGAGTCCTCTTCTGAAACACACTCGAAGAAAACTCGACCTTGCGATTGTCAGGACACTGCACGTGACAGAAAGTATTCTCAATGCTCTCGAACCATTGAAGAAGCCCAGTCGCTCCCTCAGAACCACTAAACTTGAGTGGTTTAGCCGAGTTAAAATTCTTGAAATTGCATGGAGCATTGTTGTTGTTGTTGGCTTGGTTCCATTGAGCAAAGAGGTTTGGGAATGCAGCAGCCATTTGCTGCACAATGATTTCTGCCAGTTCGGCAGTCGCTATCTGGTTTTCGCGTCGAGGAGGAATTCTAAAAGACGAAAACATGAAAGGAAATGAGTGAGATGATTGGATGAAGAGAATGAGATGAAACAAAATCAACAAAAGCAAAGATGGTGGTCATTCATCCGCATCACAAAGCAAACAAACGACACACAGTGACTAATCAAGGTAAATGGGTCAAAATATTGTATCACGAAGACATGCTCGCCTATAAGTGAACACTCACCCCAAGAGTTCCCAGGTAAGAGTGACTGGTCCGATTATGTGGATTTGTTCGAACACTCTAGCCTTAGACAGAAAACCTAGGGTGCAGGCATTCACTCTTCCAGTTTGCACGTGTTCACACTATTTAAAACCCAAAACTTTGATGAGATTTTGAAAACTTAGAAGATACAAGGTCAAAAATCAAACTGGAAGGGTTCAAAACCATATAACAGAGGGTTCAAAACCTTGTAATCAATCATCCTAGAACAGATGATTAGTTTTCAAAGCGGATTCGAACTTGATGTTCCCGTTGTGGTTATCACCTAAGGATAGGTGAAGTGTATGTTTTAAAAATCTAAACACAAGATAACTTGTGTTGGGGTCCTAGAAAGTTATAGTCTAGGTCAAAGCATTACTAATAACGTAATTCCCTATAACCATTGGCTCTGATACCAACTCTTCTGTCTCACCCCGACCATGTAAAACATCAAATCGTGGCGGAAACATCGGGGAGTGTTGTAACAGAATTATTGTTTCACAACCATGGCATACAAAGTTATATTTTATTTATCAAACAAGAGTGTTACATTGTCTCAAAACAGGAAATAAAGAGTTCATAACATAATTAAACTAGTTCTATCTTTATTTTAAGTCTCTAAGGCACAGGTCCGCCCTAGTGTCACGATCATCATCCTAAGCGACAGCTCCTGAAAACACATGTGAAAATAGGTACGTCAGCATAAAAATGCCTGTGAGATACATAGGTTTTGTGAAAATAGGATTCATGACTTGGGTTTTAAAAGAAAGGTTTAATAAAAATTAGTCATGAATCTTGTTAAGCGTTTTCTTTTATAAATCATATGAAAACTCGATAAGAAATCAGATTATATAAAAGAAAGGCGTATGGTTAATGAAATAACCAAGTAAAATGTGTTGTATGAAATAAACTGTTTTGTTAAACAATGTCTTGTGAAAAATATGTTATTTGTGTAATATGTCTATACTGAAATGATTTAAATAACGCTACGATATGTAATATTATAGAAACACTTATATATAGGAAGTACCAGCGGCGTATCCACCATGTTTGTATCATATTACACACGCCTCGTTACTCAAATCATTTACCCAAACCAACCACCAATGTAAATTGTTCATGTATAAATCAATTGTCAAGTGTTATTGTGTAAACCATATAAAATGTCCATGTCTTATGTAAATCACCAAATGTGTATATCAATGTCAAAATGTTTATGTTTAATGTAAATCATATAATATGTATCCAAAAATATCATGTATGGCATGTGAAATATATCAACTAAACCATAGATAAAATGCACAAAAACAGGGTATTGAATTAAACATAGTTTAAGTCAAAGTTATGTTTTGTGGAACAAATGCATGCTATACTGATACAAACATCTATGCGGTATTGTGAAAATGCATACATCCAAGCCTTGTGACTGTGGTGATAAACCTTTAAACAAATTAAAGGTTTATCTGTGTTATGTTTATCAAATTCGGTCATTCCTTCCATCCAAACATACCTAGGATGTCAGGAACGGGAGTTGTCAATTCCTATGGTACCACTACCTACTAACGAATGGCGTGATCAATGTTAATGAATGTATATTGTCCCATTTGAACAAACCAAATGTCATACCAAAATGTAAGCATGTGATGAATAACAAATGTACTAAGTATGCAACCAATGAACATACATAGCGTGTGATGTGATGTAAAATAATGCACTAAGTATGCACTAAATGGACATACATAGCGTGAAATGTAATATAAAACAATGTACTAAGTATGAACTAGATGAACATACATAGCATCAAATGTAATGTAAAACGATGTACTAAGTATGCAACAAATGGACATACATAGCAAAAACATAATGAAATCATGTACTATAAATGTACTAATGAACATAACAAGCATATGATATGAAAGCATGAAAGGCACGAATGTAACAAGTAGGCACATGTGTTTCACCCCAAAATGTTTGGAAAACAGTAAAAGAGGGGTCTATGTACTCACTTGAGATTGCTTAGTAGTCCTTGAGTAACAACCAAACAATGCTAGAGATCACGGATATCAAACGGCACCTAATATAGGTAACTATGTTAATATACCACACCTAAAATCGGAGGATTGGATAAAATGAGTGTTCGTAAACCAAATGAGTATGGGAACTCATGTAATATGGTTTAACAAAGCCCACATACTAAAATGAAACCTAACCTAAGTGCTTACGACCCATTACGACCTGTTTAGGTAGCTTATGCTACTTTAACGCGTCGTTCGCGTAAAACGCGTTCGGAATGCCTAACTAGTCCTATGATAAGTAAAATATGCCTTAATATGTCTAATATTGTTACCAAATCAGTTTAGATACCAAAAGTTATGTTACATATGCTTAAAATGAATTTTGGCATTAAAAGGGCATTTTGGTAATTTTCCTAAGGCATATATACTACCTATCATACAACTACTCAAACGATGTGACCATAAGGTATAACCTCGGAAGGTTATTCCCTATACAACTATGGTCACCTAATGTGTTTGGTCGGATCCTAATGATCGACCAAACGGGTCAGGTTCGAAAGTATAAGCGATTGTTTAGATCGCTTACCTTACGACCCTATATAAGCATTAAACTAAAAGTGACGAGCTAAGCATGTTAAAACATGCTTAACTAAGTTTAGAAAACAGGTTTGGTATCAAAACAAACGGTTTTGATACCTAAGAGTAGTTTGAGCCTAGATAACGTGGTAATCAGTAGGTATAGTCACTAAAGACTATAACCATCGTGATTACGCTCACGTTATGAAGTTCAAACGAACTTCGTGTTGACCATAAACTGGTCAACGTAGAAAGTCAAACTATTCGGACTCGAAAAGCGATAAAAGAACGAAGGAACACTTACAAAGGGTCCCCGCTAGTAAATCTTGCTCGAATAGCTCAGGCATGAAGCAATGGCTTCAACTTAGAGCTTTTAGATCAGATTTGTGGGTTTTTGGAAAGAATGGAGGTGGGTATTTATAGGATTCTTGGAACCATTAGGATCGTTTATCGAATAACGTTCTTTGATCTTGTCCCTACACTTGTTGCAACCTTATGGTAACTCAAAATGGCCCCTCATGAGCAGGAAAGGGCAAGTGTGGGTGAGTTTTGAGTGCTTAACAGCTGTAATCAGCTGTTAAAACTGATTATTCTGATATGGGGAGCTGACACGGGCCGCGTAAGGAACAACAGGAGTTTACGCGGGTCGCCTGGCCCTTCTGGTCAGAAACAAACTTTTAAAAATGACAGTTTTGGTCCCTGTTGTGTTTTAAGGCCATTTCCGACATGTTTAAGCACCGTTAAGCCAATGTTAAGGCCCTAAAATGATGCCTAAACATTGTGGACATGAAACATGCTCAAAAATATGCCGGATGTTGGTTCGTTTGGTCGTACGATCGCGATGTTCGCTTAATTACGACGGAATGAACATAAACGCGAAAAAACGATCTAAATTGCGTGACGAATGGATTTTTCTTATGCCAAACACTAAAATAAAATATTTTAGTGCTTACATAAATTTTTTGATGTCCGGATGTATTCAGAACGTAAGTTATGCGCGAAAATGCAAACTTGTGCACTTTTTGACGCTTTTAGTCCCTGAATGACCCAAAAGTTTATTTTAGCACACCGAACCCCTCAAAGCCTATTTTTAAGCTATGTAAATGATATTTATGTTATGTTTAACTTATGGTCATGTTCCGGAATGTCTGTTACAGTTCAAATTGGCATACTTTCGCAGTTTGTCAAATTTAGTCCTTGTAAGCTAATTAACTTGTTTTTGCCATACCAAAGCCTTCAAAACTTATTTCTAAGTTATTTAAAGGTTATTTAAGGTATGTTTAGCATATGTTGATGTTCCGGAGTATTTGTCGCATTAAACTGACTACGTTTACGCACCAGTTTACGTATAACTCTCTAGAAAGCGATATAGAGTTTAAAATTGAACAAAAGTTGAAACATGAAAAATGTAAAACATAACCAAACAAACATTGGGATCAAATAACATTGTTTTATTGATAACTGAACTGTTCACAATGATTACAAGCACAGATGTTACAATTACAGAATACAAGAATTTAATCACTATAAGTATAACTGGTAAACATTTAAGATTTTGGAAAGCATTTTTTTAAATATAATTGTATCACAAAAAGGTGATAAAACTGTGAGAAAAGAGAATGGACTTACTTTGTAACTTTAGGGTTCAACTAGAAAGCCTCCTGGTAGAATCTTGGGTATAACTTCTGAGCTATTTTAAAAATATATAATGCACTCGTGTTAAGTATAGTACCCCTAATTCAACCTTATCCCTACGTCATGAGACCGAACCCCAACGAACTTAGTCGGGCAGAGCCTTGACATGCGTTATGGGGCTCCAGATCAATCGGAAATGGTAGCGGTGATCGGGAGTTAAAACACTTAAAACGGGGCAAGACTTTATTATTATTATTAGAGGGTAAATAATAATAAGAAAAAGAATATACATATATATATATATATGTAGCGAATAAGAAAGAAGTGGGCAAAGGAAAAAGGTGAACATCAGTATTCTATTTATACATGCCTTTCAAGCTTAGAGCTCAAGATATTTTATTCTGATCTTGTATACGTGCCATACATTGATTAATTTATATGATTAGTCATTCATTTTTAATATTATTTTATTAGATGTTACGTTCACTTTACTTCAAATGAATTTTTTTTATTATTATTATTAATTTATATATTATAATTAATTCAGCTGCTTCACTTATTTGACGTTTATAACTTCTGAAATATTACGTTTTATAAAACAAGAAATATGGCATTAGAACGAGAATAATCTTATCTACATTTTGAACCAAGTTTCATTAAAAACAGAGTATGTTCAAATATAATGTATTTTTATAATTTAATTAATAAACGGTTCATGGGTCCGTCTAGATACTTCATATTTCTAATAGTCAACTTACCCGTAATCTACCCGTCTAATAATATAAGCTTTATATACTTTATTTTAATATAGAAAATAGAAATGTCACACATATACAAGCCAATTAATTTGTATAATATTCCAACCAATTATATATAAAATAGTTTTTAAAACTATACGGGTCGAATAACTATATTAAGAATAAAACTAGTTACTAGTAGTTAATAAATTTAAACAACCTATAATTCTTATATATAAATTTTTTTTGATATGTTACATCCTCCCCACCTTGTTTTGAATCTTGTCCTCGAGATTTGGGCTACGATGTCTTCTTAGAGTTATGTCTCGTCTTAGTCAATAAAGACAGTATTAAGGTAAATGACACAGGATTAGAACATCAAATTTTTGTGAATATGAGTTGTATAATAAATAGGACTCAATGGTTCAACTGAATTAGTTCAAGAAATCGATGTCAAACGAATGAGATGAAATGATATAATTTCCAAGGTGACTAGGTTCAAGCCAAAAGAGATTTATGATCAATAGATGTTGAAATTGACTGTAAATAACTTTTAGAAACAGTAGAATTCACTTGTAAAAAGAAAACTTACTTTGATTGTCAACTGAGGAAGATTTAGAATCAACAGGCTCAAAATGAAATAGAAACACGAAAATAATTTGTCAACTATCAAACCATGATATGAGAAAAATCAATCTGTTGACATTATTGAATTGCAAGGATACACCAAAATACAACAGAGTTTAGTGTATCAATGTCTTAATACATAATTTTATTAAGACTATATTCAATGATGAGTCAAATGAAAGACATACGTGGTTTTGAATGATTCGTATGATTATGATTAGCGCAAGCTACAAGTTTATATCGAGGCCGCAGGGTGTCGTAATGATTGAAATAGTTCAATAATTACGGTGACCAAACAAATTCAACGTTTCTGTAATCAACTGAAAGTTTTAATGAAGTAAATTTCAAATAAATATTATGGGATTTTCAACTGATGATGAAAGATCAATGAATATCATAGATTTTTCGATTAATGATGAAAGAAACATTAGAGGTACACCGGAATATAATATGAATTTGTGTACTCTTATCTTAACACATAATTGTATTAAGACAGTTTAAGATAATGAATCAACAGAAATTAAATAAATAAATCCGTATATCAGGTGTGAAAATGAGATTAGCTCAAGCTTAAAAATAAAGAAAACGCCACCACAAGGTGTCGTAACCAAAAATAAGATTCAATGAATGGGAAGACCAAACAAGTCTGTTATGATTTTGAATAGATGAAGTGCTTCACAGGATGAATTTATTTATAAACTTTTATTTATACTACGGTCAAATAATAACTTAACTGAGAGATTACATATCAGCGATTATGTCTGGAATCATTTCTGCTTCTTGCGTAGTAAGTACGAATGCTCGCGCGTTCTTCTTAGCTCCGTCTGTTGTTCGGGCCTTGTTGTTGGGTGCTTTGGTTAGTTTCGGGCAATATTGTTTAATGTGTCCCGTTTCTCCACAATTGTAACAAAAATTAGTTTTCCTTCTACATTCTTCCTCTATATGCCCGGTCATCTTACAGAAGTTACAGTAGGGTGTTCTCCTAAAACGACATCTTACTGAATGCTTTTTGTTATAGCTTCTGCAGGTAGGTTGTTCCAGTGACGGTTCAGTTCCTCTCTTCTTGAATTCTTGGGAAATTTTCTGGGCTAACTCTTTCTTCTTATTTTCTTCTCTTGTGCGGATTAGTCCATCTGTCAGGATGTTGGCTAGTTCAACTGCTTCTTCAATAGTCTGTGGTCTAACGGCCTTGACCATGTCTCGGATTTCATTAACTAATCCCCAAATATAACGAGAAATTAGTACGGGTTCTGGCAAAGCCAGAGTTGGTACCATTCTTGCATATTCGAAGAACGTTGTCGTATATTCACGACAATTCACATCTATCATTTTATGATTTAAGAACTTGTTAGCCATTCGTTCTTTTTCATAAGGGGGACAAAATTTCCTTTCTGCCATTTCCTTGAATTTTTCCCAATTTATGGCATAAGCCATGTCACTTCCTTTTGACTGAAGAATTGTATTCCACCATTCTAAGGCTTCTTCTTTAAAGAGGTTGGACGCATACATCACCTTATCTTCTTCGGCACATTTGCTGATTTTAAGAACAACTTCCGTCTTTTCCAACCATCGCAGAGCAGCTATGGCTCCTTCACTGCCTGCGAACTCCGTTGGTTTACAAGCTAGAAATTCTTTATAGGTACACCCGAGAGTCATCGCCTTCATTTTCTTGGGAAATGGGGTTTTGATAATATCATCATTACCTCCATTGACACTATGGCTAAAACTATCGTCGCAAGTATGCTTGCTACTCACAACTTTGGTGGGTTCTACGGGGGTTTTTAGCAACTTTAATTATTAAAGGTAAAGCATTAACTATTCCTTGGGCTATTAGATTTTCTATAGCATTTTTATCCAAAGGATTTTCATTATTAGCTTGAACTTCTGGATTATGTTATACTTTATTCGACATCTGAATGGCAAACATTTACAATTATTAATATCACAGAATAATTAAAATAAAACAATACTTCCAGGAATCATATATGCATATCTACACATATATATTCATATATTTAAATCTACAAAAATAATACATATGTTACTTTGTATTAATTTCCTAACTTTATTGTTTCAGATTAGGTATTAAAAGAACACCTAAATAGCTTAAACAAGTGGCTTTGATACCACCTTCTGTCACAGCCCCCGACCCCACCCTGGGAGCGAGAGCCGTGAGCCAGCCAGATGGTATCGGTGTTTATTAATTACGCAGCGGAAAACTTTTCATCAGGATCGTAGATAGGAAATAATTTTAGAGTTTATAAAACACCAACTTTTAATATTAAATAAATGGGCTCAAACCCATATTCAATTCAATTGTTTTTATAGGGATAAACCTAAATAAATAAAACATAACTTTCTTCTTTTATTCAGGTATTTATAGCCACTTTATTTAAGCCTTCAGTGCTCCATAGCTGGCTTCTATTATCTTTACAGCAAATTACCTGAAACGTGTTTTGAAAACATTTTATCAGTAATAAATACTGGCGAGTTCATTCCATTTTTATAAAATATATTGTTATACTTTACAGCATCAAGGTTTTTATATTTATTTATGTTTACCCAATTCAATCAGTATTTGTCACATGGTGGCAGTTCCGATGTGACAGTTGTCATATCACTCATTGGCTCACTTTCGTCCAATAGTGAATTTATCAAGTAATAGATATATAGTATATCTTACTGTTATATTGGTCACTAGGCGATTCCTGTGACGGTGGTCAAATCACTGTTGATCATTCTTTCAACTAGTGACTCGGGTCATATTACTGTTGATCATTCTCTCAACTAGTAATTGTGGTCATATCACTGTTGATCATTCTCTCAGCTAGTGACTATGGACTTAGTAGTGTCCCGTGACATTACTTTGTCAGATATATTTTCTATGGCACAAAACCACTTAGCCCAGAAAATGACATATATTATTTTCTGTCAAATTAATAGCTATAACTTTATCAAATATAATATATTAATTAAATAATTATAATATTATTGTTTAATATATTAATGTGACTAAGATTAAAAATATAATCTTAGTATAGTAGAATATATTATATTTGACATATTTTATTATGGTATACGTTTATTGATTAAACATTATTTTATAATGTGAAATAGTAATTTAGGTTTATTAAATATATTATAACTAATATATCTTTAATGTTAATATTTATAGGCTATGGCTTAATTAGAACCTTCTGTTCACGTTTAACTATACTAATATATTTTTAATGTTAAAAGTAAACTTAGAGATTTAAACACAATTCATTTTCTCACTGACACTATTTTCTAAGTATGTGTCTTATAAAGAAAAGCTTTATATTTAAGATTCTTTTCTCAAGTATATTGGTAGATATATATACCAATTAAATTTATTAATAATTTAATGTAGTAAAAAAATTAGTTATAGGCTATGGCTACTGAGGCACAATTTCCCCTGTGCTTGTGGTCATGCTACTATTGGCTAACTTTTTGGCCAATAGTAACGAGGGTCAAGTAATGAATAAAACCTACCATACCGGCGGTTATTACAGAATACAAGAATTTAATCACCGTAAGTATAACCGGTAAACATTTAAGATTTTGGAAAGCATTTTTTAAATATAATTGTATCACAAAAGGAGATAAAACTGTGAGAAAAGAGAATATACTCACTTTGTAACTTTAGGGTTCAACTAGAAAGCCTCCTGGTAGAATCTTGGGTATAACTTCTGAGCCATTTTAAAAATATATAATGTACTCGTGTTAAGTATAGTACCCCTAATTCAACCTTATCCCTATGTCACGAGACCGAACCCCAACGAACTTAGTCGGGCAGAGCCTTGACATGTGTTATGGGGCTCCAGATCAATCGGAAAGGGTAGCGGTGATCGGGAGTTAAAACACTTAAAACGGGGCAAGACTTTATTATTATTATTAGAGGGTAAATAATAATAAGAAAAAGAATATACATATATATATGTAGCGAATAAGAAAGAAGTAGGCAAAGGAAAAAGGTAAACATCAGTATTCTATTTATACATGCCTTTCAAGCTTAGAGCTCAAGATATTTTATTCTGATCTTGTATATGTGCCACACATAGATTAATTTATATGATTAGTCATTCATTTTTAATATTATTTTATTAGATGTTATGTTCACTTTACTTCAAATGATTTTTTTATTATTATTAATTTATATATTATAATTAATTCAACTGCTTCACTTATTTGGCGCTTATAACTTCTAAAATATTACGTTTTATAAAACAAGAAATATGTCATTAGAACGAGAATAATCTTATCTACATTTTGAACCAAGTTTCATTAAAAACATAGTAGGTTCAAATATAATGTATTTTATAATTTAATTAATAAACGGTTCATGGGTCCATCTAGATACTTCATATTTCTAATAGTCAACTTACCCGTAATCTACTCGTCTAATAATATAAGCTTTATATACTTTATTTTAATATAGAAAATAGACATGGCACACATATAGAAGACAATTAATTAGTATAATATTCCAACCAATTATATATAAAATAGTTTTTAAAACTATATGGGTCGATTAATTATATTAAAAATAAAACTAGTTACTAGTGGTTAATAAATTTAAACAACCTAGAAGTCTTATATATAAAAAAATTGATATGTTACAGTGTTAGTGATAAGACCAACATTGCACCAAAGATTGAAACTGTTTTTAATGTAAAAAGCTCTTCTGGAAGTTCATCTTAGGGATCAAGTAGCAAAACTGGATTCTCTTCATATCCATCATTCGATCCAAATTTTTCAGCAACAAAGAGTGGCAAAGTTCTACAATGCAACATTGCACTAAATCTTGAGAATGATCAAAATTACTCTGAAGAAGTAGCCA
The DNA here is from genome assembly GCA_030545235.1 of Helianthus tuberosus. Taxonomy (NCBI): domain Eukaryota; kingdom Viridiplantae; phylum Streptophyta; class Magnoliopsida; order Asterales; family Asteraceae; genus Helianthus; species Helianthus tuberosus. The sequence goes on from CM060409.1 coordinate 157,359,855, forward strand.
AAAGTCATATGTCTTTGTTGGTGACTGTGTTAGAGTCTTATGGGAGTTTGGTTGCAGGAAGGATCGGAAATCCAATGTTGACAAAAGAGGATTATGATCAGATCGATGCTGGGGAGATGGAGTTAATGGATATAAAGTGGTGTTTGGCTAGTGTGTTGAGAAGAGCTGAAAAGTTTAAGCAGATTACTGGAAGAGATGATTTCCGTGATGCAAATGTTTCTACTTTAGTATTTGATAAATCTAAAGTTATTTGTTTTCGTTGTAGGGAAAAAGGGCATTTCAAGAGAGAATGCACAAACCGCGAAGCAAGTGGAGCTCAAAACCCATTCAGCAACAATGATTATTATCGAAAAGCAATTTATCATCAAGTTGCTCAACAGCCGTATCAACAACAGCCACAAACTGCTCATGCTAAGAAGGCGATCGAAGAGTCATCAAGAAAAGCTTGTTATGGTATAATAGATCAAGAGGATGAAAGATTGCCAGAAGGTTTTAACTGGGACAAACATTGTCCGGATGAAGAAATCTTAAAAGCTAAAGCTTTTGTTTCTCAAGTCGTTAAAGACAGTGATGATGATAATTCGTATTGGGCAGATAGTATGAAAGAGCATTTAAAATATCTAGCTGAGAGAGATGCTGAAAGGGCTCAAATGGCAAAGAAGAAGGTTGAAAAACAAGATGATAGTGATGATGATTATTGGGCAGACAAAATGAAAGAGCACTTAAAATTTCTAGCCGAGAGAGATGCAGAAAGAATGAAAGGTAAGAATGATGAAGAAGAAGTTCGAGTGATTAAGCAGAAAGAAATTCCAGCCTTCAAGATTGAAGTGAAAGCTGATGTAGAAAAGGTGTCTGAGAATTGTGAAAACTGTGTGACTCTGAAGAAGCACAACAATGAGCTGATTCACAACATGAACAGGTTGAAAGAATCATATGATGTCTTAAACAAATCCATGAATCAATATAACAAGTCAAGCAGTGAACAAGCTACAGCCATGAAGACACTCATTGGAGCATACATGATAAAGCAGGAAACGGTCAATTATTACATTGATATGTGTGTTGAGCTTGAAGTTGGAAACTCAGAGAATCGAAACTGAGAGAGTAAACAAGTTGTTGAAAAGTTACTCATGTTCTTCTTATGTGATTGACAGGATTTACCCTACAGTGGAAGGCACGAAGGCATTTGAAAAAGAAGATACTGAAGTGAAGAATTCTGGTAAGAAACAAAGTTTTGGCTATAACAAGTGTCCACCCCCGCTTGAAAATGGATATTCTCCACGAAATCCTAATTCAGAAAGAGTCAAAAAGGCAACCAACTTACAGTGGGAATCTGAGTCTTTAGATAACTTACCAGATAACATTGATGTTACTTTCACATCATCCGACATTGATCATGAGTCTGAGATAGTTAAGAAAGTGGTCGATCAGGTGTTGGAAAAAGATGAAACAGAAGAGTCAAAGTCAGAGTTAAAGTCTGAGTCCGACACTTCAAGTCCATCAGTTAAAGAGGACAAACGGATTTATAATAAAGATTTTCTGTTATCACAAAATAATTTGAATGACGAAACATTCAAAGTAGTATACACTTTGAATGATTCTGAAAAATTATATTCTTATGAAGAATTTCCAATAAGAGGTGTTAAAACTGAAATGATTAAAAAGGTTTTCAAACTAACAGAAATCAATATTTCTAAAATAAAAGATGTAAATCTTGCTGAAAAACCTAAACCTTACACCTCAAAAGTTCAACAAAGGTTAAACAAGAAAAAAGGTTACAGTTCTAGTTCTGGTTTTCAAAAGAAACCAAACCATAACGGTAATTTCAAAAAGAAGGGATTAGGTTTTATTCCACCAAAAAATCATAAAAATGAGAAAACTTATAAATCAAAAACTGTTTTTGTTTCAGGAACATCGTCTGAAGAAGAAAAAGAGCATGTGTTCAGGAAGCAGACAAACAAAGAATCTCTTGCTAAGAAGCAAGAGGGAATGTAGAAGGAAGTTGCTCAGAAGAAGAAAGAGACGAGAAACTGTTTTCAATGCAAAATAGTTGGTCATATTGCCAGGAATTGTCCAAAGGCAATCCAAACAAAACAGGGAGTCTCTGAAAAATTGAAAGAAAAGATGGTTGAGAATGAACCATCAACAAAACAATTTAAAGTTTTCAAAAATTCGAAGTTTGAGGTTGGTGAAAGTTCAAAAAGCTTTTACAAAAGAAAGGTGAATCTTAACAACCAAAAATGGGTTGTTAAGAAATCAGATGATAGTTCTAGCAATGATTCTGATTCGTCAAAATCAGAGGAGCTATTTTCTGGCGATGAATCTAACTCTTCAAAATCAGAGGAGCCACAAATTGAGCTAAAAAGGGAAAATTCAGTACCGCCATTGGATGACGCAAATCTTCCACCATTGCGGGCTGAAAATTTAAAATCAAAAATTGGAAAAGTTGAGATTTCAAATCAATTTTTTTCTGAAAAGAAAGAATTTGATGTTGAAAAAGCTTTTAACCCCAATGTGAAACATATCTTTGGTAAGAGGGTTGACGGGAAGGTCAAAGGGGTAAAGGAATTTTATAAGAAGAAAAAGAAGAAACCAGATGAAGATGGGCCATCCCAGGTTAGTAACTGGGATAGAACCTATCATGACTAAACTCTGAACTTGCCGGAGCTCCCAAGTTGGTAATCGTGGAGCAGGAATCGGCATCTTTCTTGAGAATGTCATGAAAGTGATATTTCGACTTACAAGTGGTGGTATTATTCTTGAAAATTGTCATATTTCATCTTACAAGTGGTATTGGTTGATGAGTACCTACAAGTGGTTAATCAAGGTCATTAAGTTGAACATGATTTAACTTTCATTAACAAATGTTAATTTGAAAACAATGTGATGGATTAATCCCCTAACCTACAAGTGGTTTGTGAAAATCAACAAAACTTATTTTCCGGAAAAACCATTTGATTAAAACAAACTTAAGTGTTTTGAAATCATAATGGGAAAATAGTTTGTTGTCAGGGGGAGTTCTAATTATTTATGCCAAGTGGATGGCAATTTGAAGCAATTCACATCGGTTTATCAAATTTTCTTTATATGGTTTTGAATTTTAGGGGGGGTAAGAATTTTCAGAAAATCCAAAAACATGAGAAAATGTAAAAGAGTTTTGTTGTGTAAAAGAGGAAATGATAGTACCTCAGTGGATTATCACAGCATGCTAAAGAATTGGAAAGTCAAATGTGATAAACGGTCTCACTGGTGATATGCCAGTAGGTTTTTACACGCTTAGTAGATTATGTTCGAGATATAAACCTAAATATCAAACTTACTTATCTCGTGGGGAATATCTCTCGGATATATGGGTAACCCCCGAAATCTTGTTTGAAAGGCTTTCTATTTCTGACATACTAGGTCTTTGTGCGTGGTGATTTCTGGGGTATTATACTTGGACTTCTGATTTTGCGGGAGCAATAGCCTAGTCCTCGTATAATACTTTGCAATGCTTTATTTTTAAAAGCCCACCCTCAGCATAAAAAATGATGAAACATTGAAAAATGCTAATCATGTGCTGTTGAAGAAAATATTCTTTAAAGGGAACACACCTAAAGTCGAACCATCATCTCTCTGATTTTGCGGAAGCAATAGCCTGAGCTCTCATGGTCTCGCATTTAACCCTTTACAAATATCATTAGTGTACATTCACCTGTAAGACTGAATATAGGAGTCTGGATACGGGAGTATATTTTGAGGTGGGACACGCGAATAAGTTTAAGTCCTTAAAAAACTAATCTCGTATCTCGAAACAATTGAACTTTGTGTGAAAATTTAAGTGGATCAGTATACTGACAATCTAAGTGAATCGTTTAAAACTTAAAGTTTTTAAAGCTCAACGGTGCTGGTGATTTGTTTAAAAAACTGATATGATCCTCTTACGCAAACTCACAAAAATATTGTTTGTAAATATTTCTTTACGGCATTTCATTAAAACAAAAATCCAAAAAGATTTTTGGAGTGTTTTAACATAAAATTTTGAAAAATTCAAAAATATTTTCTTTCATCTTATTTTCGACAACTGTTGTTGAAAAGCTGATTTTCAAAATTCTGAGTGCTAAGCATGACGAACAGCAGGGTTGGGAGAGTTTGTTCAGAAAGAAGAAAAAGTTATTCCTACAAGTGGTTCATCAGAGATTAATATTATGCAATATCTACATGTGTTCTATAAATTTGTCAAATTTTAAATTTGTGAAATTTATTTTGAGGTAGAGAATTGTGCAGGTAAAGCCAGGTTACGATCTTCGAAACCTGTGAAAGTTATAAGAGCCAGGTTGTAGTCAGAGAATTCCAGGCTGCGATCCCAGCTTGTCGAAAGGGGGAGTCTGAAGATGTAAGAGCCAGATACCAATTCTGGGATAGCATTAAAGCCAGGTTTGGATCTTGCTATCTACGCAAGCTGCTGATGCTGAAGAATTTAAAGAATCAAGAGATCTGATCAAGAGAAGATAGAGACAGGTTGCGATTCTGGAAAAGAGAGAGAAGATAGAGATTGATTGAGGATGCTTACAATGGAGAATATTTTGGAGAGAGCAAGAAGACTGATAAAGACTGAAGAGTTGACATACCGAAGACTCGACACCGAAGACTTCGTCAACATCCAAGGGGGAGTCTGTTGGTGCATATGTCTGTCGACTTCGTCTTGTATCGAGTCTTGTAATAGGTTTGATAGACCAGGGCTCGAAATACGAGAAAATTGAGAAACATGTGAGTTGTGGCCATTTCGCAAGAAATGGGAATTGTTCATTTCGCAGGAAATGTGAACTGTCCATTTCGTATGAAATGGGACTGGCCATTTCGTTTGAGCCGTTTCGTGCAGAATGGCAGTGCCTATAAATACATGCCTTGGTGATTTCATTTGTAACGTTTCAATTCCGGTAGTGAAGCTCTGCCGAAGTGTCTCCAGTATTGTAAAACGATCTGATATCAATACAAGAGACAATTAAAGTGATTCTTTGTGCAAATTCAGCTGAAATAATTCCGATACGTCTGATTCCGCCTTTCATATTGGACAAGATCTCTTCTGAACTACTCGTTTGGTCGTGCAAACGATCCTACAATGTTTTCTCTATTCGATTTCATCACCTTCATATCATTACTTTCCATAAGTTCAACCACTACAATTATCCGGTGTAACCTTGGGCACGTGAGCTATCTTCGGCAGTACATATTGCTTCGGCTGTTGTAACCTGGGAAACAGTCGTGTCGTCTTTAGTAGAGGCGCGAAATCTGTTTTAAGGGAAGATTATTGAACACGTGCCTCAGCCACAACTGTCAACATTTGTTTGTTCTTTTTGTAGGAAATTATTCTAAAAGAAGACGTGTTTCAAGACCTCGTTGAAACCTATGCAACGGACTGAAAACATAACGAACCATACAAGTAGACACAGTTAAAGATCAAGTTGAAGACTTTATCTTTTGAAGATATTGGTTTGAATCGATTGTTTTATTAAATATATTGCACTTCATATTTATTTTCGTTTGAATTTGTACACGGTTCATGTACTACAATTTCCTAAATGTTTAAAGGGAGTATCTTTATTTTTTTATTAGTTTTATTAATAATCCTACAAACTTAAAACAGATTTCGTGAGATTGTTGCTACAATCTTAAAACCTTATTTATAAGGATTTTGGGTTCACAAAAGGATTTATAATAAAAAGAAAATATTTTTATAGATTATAATCTTATAAAGAGTTTCTTTTGGGAAATATGTATGTAGTACAACTTGTTGTGTTTGGATTTCTTGAGATTGAGATACAATCTTAAATCCTATACCGTGGTACAAAACAAATAGTTTTGGTTCAACTGTTTGGTTTTTGAAATGATTTTGGGAATGGTTAATTTTTCTAACTTTTGTGTTAGATCGGGTTTATTAGTGTAAACGATACGTTTTTTGTAAACGTTAAATTCTCAAACATGTGTGTTAGACCGGAATTAGTGGTGTAAACCATACGTTTTTTTTGTAAATGTTAAATTCTCTTAAGTAGAGTTTTTTGTGTCTTTTGTTGGGATTGAACCCTACCAGAGGAACAGATAATAAAAGCCAAAACTGGTTCACAACAGTGGATTAACAATAAGCAGTTGTTTACACTAAGTCTTCTCCCTTGAAAGTGATTATAACATCTGATGGTCTTATATCCACTGCCCGTATACAACTGCTGCTGTTTTTCTAACTACTGATGAAGTCCAGAAGACTGCTGAGAAGTAAACACTGCTGGTACAATCTACTGATGACAAAGCACTGCCCAATCAAGGACTGATCAACCTTGAGGAAAGCACTGATGGAAGAAAATAGCAGTAGTTTGATGTATTACTTGTCTTATGTAGAATCAGTGGTTAAGATTAGCAGTGTTTGTATAGGAACAATTGTTATAGGTTGTTAGACGTCGTTTTCATGGTGACGTCAGCTGAGATACCTCAGCGGTTTGGTTTGTCTATAAATGGAACAGTACTCTGTACTGTTACATTTGATCGTCTTGAGTGAGTTTTTCTCCTCAATTCAATCCTTTCATCTTGTGCAAACCAACCTTGAGGTATCAGGCCGAGGGGGAGTTTAGTTTGTAAGCAAGCTAGTAATCTTTTGATTTGTATTGTAAATCTTTCGACTTAATGTCAAGCATGTGTTTATCAAAACTGTTTCTCTCCTTGATTGTGTTTACAAAGTTTGTAGTTCATTTCCGCTGCACTTAACTCTGTTCATTTCTACTTGATTTGTTCAAATTACACAAACAAACACAGTCATGAGAGCCTCCGATCCTAACAATTGGTATCAGAGCTTGGACAGTCAAATTCGATCTAACAATCAATTTGACATAACAGTTCAACTCAAAATTCATTGATACTAAGGTTGGCTGTATTCAGTTGAAAAACAGAGTAATGATTGATCACGCTTAAAGTTGTTATTCAAATACTCTGTAAATCAACCAAGATGTCATAAGACACACAAATTTCACACAACAAGTGATGTCATACACAAGTCACTCATAGTTTTCAGATCTGAAAACATGTCTGTCAAACTATGGTATTAGTTCTTCTTCTTAAAATTGATTTCAACTGTTGTTATGAAATTTTGTGATGTCATTATATTAGATACTAAAGTATGAACCTCAGATTAACAAAAGCCTATGTTCATAAAAACATTAGTGTTTTTGCTAACGTAAACAGAGGGAAATTAAAACTTTAGTCATTTGATCTTATATGTTGAAAAACAGGTTGAGATCCTCAATAGGAACAAACCAACCTTGTTAAAATCACATTAAGAGAATCAGGGGTCAAAAATGTCCAGATCATGGGTGATGTGAAATTTGGCATAAGCATGTGCATAAATGTCCAAATCTCTCAAAACATTACTGCAAAATGATTTTGGAATAAGTATTTCTTCAATAAAGATCTCCCAGTAAGTATTTCATTACTTATGAATGGGGAGGGTAAAAAGGGAAGAAGAAAATTCACAAAAGCTAAGAAGTGTGTTTATCTCAAAACTTTTGAAGTCAAAAGAAAAGAGTATAAATATAAAACACTTAAGAGTCCAAAATTGGGTTAAGAATGGTTATCGAGCAACTGTGTGTGTTCATTGGTTCAGCAAAGTTCAGGTGACAATAGTATTACCAGTGATTGAACTTACAAGAGGACTAGACCAGTGATCAGAATCATCACATGGTAACAAAATCTATAACAGGGTTTTCAAAAACTTATGTGTACATGTGTCCTCATGTTTGCAATCAACTTTGCAAACAACAAGAAAATGGTACCAAACAGTGGTTAAAACGTATTTAAAATTTCATACCACCGCTGTCAAACCACTGACCATTTTCATAAACTTGAGAATGATATGATTATGTGTTTTATTGGAAAATATATCAGATCCTTTTGGTGCTATTTTCGGAAAATCCTTTAATTATTTTTCTGGAAAAGGATTTTCTTAAATAAAGCAGGATATATTATTCGTTATATTTTTCTTTGAGAATAATATATTTTGAACTTTTTACTGGTTTTTGATAGTAAAGTTTCAATCTCCTGTCAGGATATATTACCTTTATTTTTGTTGGTGATATTATCCTCAAAAATAGATCTAAAGGAAATGGTGTATGTGTCAAGGTCATGTCTAACTCAAGTTTGGTTTTAACTCGGATCAAAGATTGATTGCTAAATAGATCTTAAGATACTTGGGTATTCATGTCCTAATTCAAGAATTATGACAAAAATGAGTAGCCACAGTAAAAAGTTTTCATCATCTGGGGTACTAAACCACTGTCAGGAAGTTGTAAAAGCTTCAAAATGTGTAATTGACATGTGGCAAAACCTTGAATGAAAATTCCTTTAAAAGTTGCTGACATATTGAGCTTTCAAACCATTGCCATTACTTTAACCCTAACCACTGTTTTGCTCAAACATCTATTTCCTAAATACTGTCCACTGCTGAAAGTCAGCCACTGATCCTTCATTTTGCTTGGCAAACACTGATGCTCAAAATCAGTGTCTTATCCACTGATATGCTATCCACTGATAGTAAAAATCATCCACTGTTATCACATTATTACCGTTGTAACCACTGATGCTTGCTTCATCAGTGGCTCTCAAAACAATTGTCCTCCATTCTTCATCCATATCATCAGAGGTTGGCACGTGGTCAGTTTTTAGCCCACAGATCTTTGTAACTGCTGCCACAGCAGCACCCACTTTTTCCTGTAATAAAAGCCTGATCAAAACCCCCAAACAGGGTTTTACACTGTCGAATTGAAGTCTAAAATTCTCTTCTCAAAGCAGTTTTCAACCCTTCATCCCAAATCATTCTCTGTTCTTCTTCATCAAAATGACAAAATCAAAATCAAAGTCAAAATCATTATCATCATCATCTTCCAAAGAGGTCGCTCAAACGGCCGTGGAACCCATTAAAATACCTTACAAATCCCCTCACAACTATTTGGGTCTACTCACAAAACCCACAAACAATCATACCTTCGATTCCATCATCGACACATTATCTGAATCAAAGTACAAAATTTTGTTGATAGCAGATGCTCCCATTTACCAACAGACCCAGAGAGAGTTCTGGAAAAATGCTACTCTTGAAAAACAAGAAGACATTATTGTAGCCATCAACTCCTCGATACAGGGTAAAGCGATTCAAATTACTCCGCAATCAATCTCAGAAGTCTTTAAACTCGATGATCAGAAAGGTAAAACTTCCTTTGATAAAACCGAGTTGAAAACTGATTTTCTGAAAAGAGGGTATGCAGAACAATCAAAGGTAGATACCTTACAAAAAGGTTACTTCCCTTCTGCACCTAGGTTTTTATTTTACACACTTTTGATGTGTGTTTCAAATAAAACAACAGCGTTTAACGAAATACCATTGAAGATTCAATGTCAGGGCTATGCTATTTTAAATAATGAAAATTACAACTATTCCCAGGAGATCTTTAATGACTTGGTAAAAAATGTTGATAGAAAATCATTTTTACTTTTTCCAAGGTTTCTAAGCTATTATTTTAAACCAAAATTTGAAAAAGAAAATGAAAATTTGCTCAAACAAGGTGTTTATTTTCAAATAAAAGGTTTAACACCTGAAACATTCACTAGAATGTTGGCACCTATAAAAACAAAAGCAGAGGTGCCTGAGCAGAATTTAGCAGCTACCACTGCTCCTCAGACATCTGCTGCTGAGCCCACTGCTCCAGGTGATCATAGCAGCACAACCACTGCTTTGAAACCCACACCTGCCACCACCAAAAAGACCAAAAAGAAATCATACAAAAAGCCCACCAAACCCAAGAAAAAGGCAACTCTGGAAGCTGAGATCCCAGAGCAACTGCCAGTAACGACTCAAAAGTCACCACAAACCACTACTGCAACTTCCTCACAACAGTTGGTAGAAAGATCTCCACCCTTACCTCAAACTCCTCCTGCATCCTCACAAAATGATTAGGTTGTAAGCACAGGGACCCCACATTATGAAGCTCTGGAGACAATTGGATCCATCTTCCTCAGTCCTGATCCCAAGGACATGTCTCTTTCAACTCCCTTATCTTCACCCCTCACACTACCACCATCCATATTACCCTTGTTGCATGCAGTTGATATAACTCAGACACAAACCAGTTCCTCTCTATCACCTATCACTGAGAGTATACTCCAACAAGTGACTGGGTCTGATGCAAATACCTCTGCTATCCCAGCAACAATTGAGGAGGTTACACTACAGGAGTTACAAGTAATTCCTGACAGTTGTTCAAGTGGAGCAGCAACTACAAATGTTGGATCAACAGATCTACATTTGGACAGTTGTTTCATCAGTCATCCTCCCTTGAAGGCAATTTCTTCTATAGCACCTCTGGTAACCACTAGTGAGTTCGTTTTGACCACTGGTAAAATAACAAGGTTATCAAGTGCTGAAGAAAGAAGTCCCCAGTACCGAGAACAAGGGGCATCAATGGATGATTTTTGGGACTCAGTTCCTAAGTCACACATTGATACAACCACTGCTGGTGGGGATTCAGGTGATCCCATTAATTTGGGTGATGATTCAAAATATCCGGAATTGACGGGCAGAGTTGAAAAACTTGAAACATCAGTTACTGAAATAAAAGATATGGTGCAACAGCTGTTAAAAGCTCAAAAAGCACAATCCACTGCTGTTCCACCTCAAGCACCTGCTCCACCACAAGCACTTGCTGCAAATGAGCTCTGGAATCTTTTTCAACCCCTGCTTGAAAAACAAAAACAAATGGCTTATCAGCAGCATGAAATGCATGTAAAAATGCTGAGAAACATGGTGGAGTCAAGATTTAAATATACTTAACCAGACATCAAGGCTATAAAGGCCAACATACAAAGCACTGCCAATGGTGGAAAAGTTCCCCCCACTATCCTCTTCAGGGATAACCCCCTTCCAGATAATGCCAAAAAGGGGGAGAAAATCTAGAAGTAGAAGATGAAGGGAATTGAGGATGGTGTTTACGTTGAACTGGAAAAAGAAAAACAGACATCTAAACCTCAAACCACAAAATCTCAAACTTCTATCCAAACAGCTGATATGTCAGTGGTTTCAAAAACTGCTTGTCAAACAGTTGCCATCTCTTCAACACACACCACTACAACACACACTACCACTGCCCTACCACCATTACATCCTGTCATAAAACAGAAGACAACAGATGTTACAACAGCTGTTAGCCAGACACTTTCCACCACTCAAACCACTGATCCACCCAAAACATCATCAGCCTCTCCTACAATAAAAAGGAGAAGGATTTTTATTCCTGATGATGATTCTCCATCACCACCACCAAAAACAACTTCACCGCTTTCAACCCCTGCTCAAAAGCAGAAGACATCTACTGAAACATCAGTAGTTGTGATGACAACAGCTGTCAGTCAACCATCCACCATTTCTCTCAAACTTCCTACATCGCAACCAAAACCCCCTTCTCCAAAAAGGCTTAATCAAGAAAAAGAAAAACAACTTAGGCAACTGATGAAAAATATGATCATATTGCTGCAAAATATCCACTGGAACTAGAAGCTGTAAAAAAATGAGATGAGACAATTTTACACCGAGGATGATCCTTCAAAAAGAAGATTTCCTTCTCTCACAGGCTTCATAGTCCCAGAAGACATGGATGAATATCACGAGATAAAAGCAAGGCAAGCAAAGATTAGAGCTAAACTCGAATGCAAAGATCAAGGTGATGAAGCCATTTCTGAAAAGTTGGAATTTTTGCTCAAAAAAGTCAAGCTGATGGAAAACTATGCACAAGATCTGAGAAAAGAAAAAGCAGATCAATGAAAAGAAATGAGAAAATGTTATCTTGCATACATCATGAAAGAAAAATTCTATCAAGCTGAAGAAGACCAATTTGAAGAATGGCCAATGGTTTCCTTAAAGCATGAAGCAAACAGAATTGAAAGGATTAAAAATGATCCAAGAAAGAAGAAGACAGCTGCAAATTGGAACAAATATAAAAAGCTCATTGTTGATCTTACATCCGAGTACAAAAAGAAAAAACAGGAACTGATAGATGCTAAGGTGGATACTGCTGAAGCCATAGCAAAATGGACAAAGCAGTATACCGATGAAGCTTATGAAAGGCTTAAGAAAAGAAGAATAACAGTCTCAGACACTTCTAAGAAGCCTGACTACAAAAAGCTAGAACAGCAGATTGATGCTCTTAAAACATTGCTCACATCAGCAGATAACCCTATCCTTGTGGAAAATCAAGAAAAAGGAAAACTGCTGACCAGTGAAGAAGAAAAAGAAAAAGAAGCTGAGTACTTCACAGAAGCCATCAAGAAAATGGATCTAAAAGAAGACAAATCAGCAAAGCTTCAAGACCTTGCCAAAAAGGTTCTGAGCACATCAGTAGATATCTCAGACATTGAGCAAATGAGACAAGAACAAATTGACAAAGAAGTTGCAGAAGACATAGTTGCAGCAAATGAAGTCATAGAAAAGGCTTTCAAACAAATGTCTGAAGCTCAGGATACTGCTCTACGAATCTTTACAAGGCCAAAACCTCCAAGCTCATCAGAAAATAAATCTCTCCCAAGAAACCCATTGGGTTCAAAAATACTAAAGTGGCTCTCTGATCAAAACACCCATGTATTGACCCTGGTCAGATCCAATGGTGAAATGAAGTACATATCAAGGAAAGAAGCACTGGGCCTTGGTGTTGAAGATCTACAAGATCTCCTTGAACTTTCATTGTGCAGGGATGAGGATGACATAAGTTCCAAAGATTTTGAAGAAGAATTTAAAAGACAAGCTAGTGAACTTCTGATGAATAAAGATCCAAAATAATGAAGTGTTTTGGCATTATCTGTTCCAAGGGGAGATTGTTGGGATTGAACCCTACCAGAGGAACAGTTAATGAAAGCCAAAACCGGTTCACAACAGTGGATTCACAATAAGCAGCTGTTTACACTAAGTCTTCTCCCTTGAAAGTGCTTATAACATCTGATGGTCTTATATCCACTGTCCGTATACAACTGCTGCTGTTTTTCTGACTACTGATGAAGTCCAGAAGACTGCTGAGAAGTAAACACTGCTGGTACAATCTACTGATGACAAAGCATTGCCCAATCAAGGACTGATCAACCTTAAGGAAAGCACTGATGGAAGAAAATAGCAGTAGTTTGATGTATTACTTGTCTTATGTAGAATGAGTGGTTAAGATTAGCCGTGTTTGTATAGGAACAGTTGTTATAGGTTTTTATGATGTTAGACGTCACTTTCATGGTGACGTCAGCAGAGATACCTCAGCGGTTTGGTTTGTCTATAAATGGAACAATACTCTGTACTGTTACATTTGATCGTCTTGAGTGAGTTTTTCTCCTCAATTCAATCCTTTCATCTTGTGCAAACCAACCTTGAGGTATCAGGCTGAGGGGGAGTTTAGTTTGTAAGCATGCTAGTAATCTTTTGATTTGTATTGTAAATCTTTCGACTTAATGTCAAGCATGTGTTTATCAAAACTGTTTCTCTCCTTAATTGTGTTTACAAAGTTTGTTGTTCATTTCCGCTGCACTTAACTCTGTTCATTTCTACTTGATTTGTTCAAATTACACAAACAAACACAGTCATGAGAGCCTCCGATCCTAACATCTTTAAATAAGAGTTTTATATTACTTGATTAGAGTTTTATGTCTCTAATTAAGTCTATATTTAAAGTAGACTTTTCATCCACCCATGGATTGATATGAACAAATAAGTCTTATAATAATTTTTATAATCATTTGTCTTCTAACATGTGTGTTAGAAACGTTCATGAAACGCGTTAGTTTGGAAGCAATATTTTAATTGTTTAGTTTCTAACGTGTGTATTAGAAATGACTTATTTATTTGAACCATATATGTGTTTTTAGCAAGTCGAAATAACATTTTGTGGAAATGTTAATATTTCTAATGTGCGCGTTAGAATTTCTTTCATTTTAACATGATTGTTAAAAAATGGTTAAAATACAAATGCTTTGAAATGTTTTATGTAAACATTTTATATAAGTAATTTGTTGTAACGTTGATTTTAATGCTTTGTATGGTTTAGAAATAAAATGTCACACCCCAACCACGTAAATCATGGCGGAAATGTCGGGGAGTGTCGTAACAGAATCATTGTTTCATAACACATGGATTGAAGTTCTGTTTTATTAAATTAAATGTATTATATTACATTAAAACTAGAAACAAAACATAAACAATTTGTCTTTCATTGTTATTAAGTCACTAAGGCCTCATCCATTCCTATGTGAGCATGCACCAATATCATCATCAAACATCATCAAGTATGGTACCTGAAACACATGTAAAAATACGCCAGCATAAAAATGTCGGGGAGTACATAGGTTTTATGCGAGTGTCGGATTCATGGCTCGTTTACATTTTGAAATAACTAAAATAACTTTGTTAATTGATATTTAGAAAACCAAGTTTTGTAAAATTTTTATATTGAAAATTGAAATAAACAAGTCAAAGCAGATTAATTATAGATTATAAAACCTTGATGCCATGAATCTTAACTCAAAACAGTTGTTTATGGAAACCTAGATTGTAAATCGTTTTTGAAATAAAACTCGAATGGTTTATATTGTTAGAAAAACCTTGTAATATAACTTCGTTTTGATAACCTTGCCCAAGTGGTCTAGATAATGCAACGATATATAATGTGTTAAAAGCACTTATATATAGGAAGTACCAGCGGCGTATCCACCATGCTTTTAACATATTACACCCGCCCCGTTACCTAACCACTTCCCTAACCCAATGGTTCAAACAGTTACAAACGATTCACATAATCAAATAGTTACAAACGTTTCACATAATCAAACAGTTACAAACGGTTACAGTTACAAACAGTTCACATAATCAAACAGTTACAAATGATTCACATAACTCAAATAGTTACAAACGAGTCACATAACTCAAACAGTTACCAACGGTTCACATGGATCAAATAGTAATATAAACCATAGCATTTGTTTAAAAGACTCGAAAACATTTGGCACATATGAATCACCCCAAAACAGTTTAAAACGGTAAAAGAGGGGACTATGTACTCACTTGAGGATGCTTAAAAGTCTTGAATAACAACCAAGCAAAGCTAGAGGGATCACGGAAATCAAACGGTACCTAATATAGGTAACTACATTAATAACCGGACCTAAATTGAGAGATCGGATAGGATGAGGTTTCGCAAACCAAATGAGTATTGGAACTCATATGACATGGTTTAACAAAGCCTACATACTAAAACGAAACCTAGCCTAAGTGCTTATGACCCATTACGACTCGTTTTGGTAGCTTACGCTACTTTAACGCGTCGTTCGCGTAAAAGAGCGTTCGAGACACCTAACTAGTCCTATGACAAGTATTATATGCTTAAACATGTTTAAATATGTTGCATAATCAGTTAAGTGACAAAATTTTAAGTTACATATGCTTAAATACCAATTATAAATGAAAAGGGCATTTTGGTCATTTTACCTAAGGCATATAAACAACCTATCATACAACTAATTAAACTAAGTGACCATAAGGTATAACCTCGGAAGGTTATTCCCTATACAACAATGGTCACTAAACATGTTTGGTTGGATCCTAAAGATCGACCAAATGGGTCGGGTTCGAAAGTCTAAGCGGTGGTTTAGACTGCTTATCTTACGAACCTATACAAGCACTATACTAAAAGTGACAAGTTAAACATGTTAGAACATGTTTAACTAAGTTTAAAAACAAGTTTGATATCAAAACAAAGGGTCTTGATACCCAAAGATAGTTTGGTTGCAAAATAAGCATAAACGCACATTTTGACCGAAACTATGACTCGTCACTATGCCTAAATAACGTGATAATCAGTAGGTATAGTCACAAAGGACTATGACTGATGCGTGTGTAGTGTGTATGGTTTTTAATGTATATTTTAAGCCCTTTTACAATTTTTAGCCAAGTTTTAAATTTATAAAACATGATATTTACTAACACTAAACACACATATGGGCAAGTGCACCCATCGTGAGCGTAGTATAGTGTTGGCAAGATACCGAGTTCGTCCATGGACACAAGAGCTTTTAATACCGGTTTATCCTCAACGTCTAATCAAATCAAAAGTTAGAAAAAGGTTTTTAAACTAGAAAAATAAAAACTAACTAAAATGCTGAAAAATAAAACAAAAGAAAAACAGATAGACAAGATGAATCACTTGGATCCGACTCGTGTTTAGTGTAACCTTTGATTATTTCCGCACTTTTACACTTTTAAGAGATTATCTTAGTTATTGTAGTAGGCCCTTCTTTTGAAGGTGATGTTACCCTCAACCTAGTAGTTTGAGTCAGCAAGGATACAATCCTAAAGGGTCGGATTATTGAAAGATAATTAATTAAGTTATTAATGCATATTATGGTAGGCCGCTCTTTTAAAGGTGACGTTACCCTCGGCTAAGTAGTCTGAGTCAGCAGGGATATAGTCCTAAGTAGCTGGGTTAAAGTATTAATAGTAGCTTACATATGAGGGGATCAAAGAGTTTGGACCCCCGCCATCCAATATCGGTGGGTATTGAAGGAGGTCCTACTAAATTTGACCCAGGTCCTTGCAGGATCTATACACTGAACAAGGCAAGACTCTTAAAAACCGTCCCCTTAACCCCCGACCAGGTAGCCAACATATCTCCATATAGACTGTGGAGATATGAATGGTGAAAATCTTTTATTTTATATAGACAGTAAAATAATGCCAAGACACCACGGACAAACGATAAGGAAGAATCACCTTCAACATAAGAAACTAGTTATTAAAGTCATTAATACATAACCAAGTAAAAAGTGCGAAAAGATTAAAAAGAAAAAGTATTACACTAGACACTTGTCTTCACCAAGTGATGTAAGAGACTTAGGCAAACATGGCCTTTGATTGTCAAGAACTCTTACGATCAATCTTGGATCCCGAGATGACTCACACACTCTATGATGGACAATGGATGATGGTGGTGGATGATGGTTTTGTGATGGTGGTGGGTGAAGTGTGAGAGAGGTGGTGTGCCAAGGGATGGTTTGCAAAAGAGCCAAGCACCCCTATTTATAGCCTGAACAGCAGCTCGGGCACTGCCCCGTGTCCATTGGGCACGGCCCCGTTTCCACCCTTCTTCTCTGTCTTCATTAATTGCAGTTTGTCTGCATTAGTTAACCACACCCCCGTGTCCGCTGGGCACGACCCTGTGTGCAGAAGCGTATCTGTACTATCAAGATTTCCCCAGATTCTGCGAATCTTAGAGTTGACCATGGCCCCGTGTCCGCTGGGCACGCCCCCGTGGTTGGTGATAGAAACTTCTACAGCTTTGTCTTTTCTGCTGACACTTGGGCACGCCCCCCGTGTTCACTGAGCACGAGGCGTGTTCAGCCTTCTGTTCTCTTGTTTTTGCTTGGGAAGATGCTGTCGGGGGGTCGGGCATGCCATGTTTGTTCCTTTTCTTGTATTTATGTTAGATTTAGCTTCCTTTTTGTTTCTTTTGTTCATTTGAGCTCATTTAATCCTGAAAATACAAAAGGAAGACAAAAACAGACTTTTTCCAACATTAGTACTAAAAAAGGGTTAGTTTTATGCCACAATTGATGTAATTTATATGTTGCATTTTACACACATCAAATACCCCCACACTTGAATCTTTGCTTGTCCTCAAGCAAAACTCTTTATAATGTGGCTTAACACTCCCAAATGGAATGGGTAGAATAGAAGGTTTTGGGCTTGTCATAGAGTGTTGGGATTTCCAAGATTCTTTATTAAGTTTTATTTTTATTTATTTACAATCATATTCGTCATGATTTATTTAAAACATTACATATAAATTACTTATTAGGGCATAACATGCCTTTTTAAAATTCCACTTATATACAAGTTCACATACCTCACGGGGATTACTCAATCACTCAGCCGAAAATGTATTTTAGTGAATCACTCGAAAGCGGCATGGAACTTACTCCTACCATAAGTTTGCCAAGCAATCAATCCTCCTCCTTTTTAACTATACACCTTTGTAAATATCAAGAGGACTTTTGGGGTGAAGGGTTAGGCTTGGGGTAAAGGTAAGTGGTTGGGTTAGTGGTTAGTAGAAAAGGGCGAAAAGGCGTAAAAAGCTTCGATTTTTGCAAAACATATTGTTTTGTGACTTTTTATTCCAATGAAGTATTTCTCAAACAAGCTTTTCTTTTTGTGAGCTTTGTTTGTTTATTGCAAACTTCATTTTTCTTTTCTTCTTTATTCATCATTTTTTTATATTTTATTTTTTATTTTATTTTTCAACATAAGAAGGTCACACAAAAACCGAGCTTTATTACTAAAACAAAAGGGTTAAAAATAAAAAGGTTTTGGTGGGTAAAAGGGTGTTTGTTTTTGGGTTAAGAAATGAAAAGGTTTAGGCTCAAAGGGGTTAACTAGGGGGATTTTGGGTAGGTGGTAAAAAAAAAAATAATGGTGTAGAAATAAAAAGGGTTAGTCATATTGCCTCGATCATTTACTTACTCGGGTTTAAGTTGGTAAGGACTGGGAATGTATTGTTGTGGCAAGTTCTAGAGTCGTAAGAACCAAGCGGCTATTCACACAAGAAACGAAAAATGAGCAATTAGTTTAAAGATATGTATTTCTATGCTCAATAAACGCTCAAAACTCACTTTTTGTGGGAATGGGTTTTTTATGTGATCAAGTATATATAATCAAATTTTAACTAAACTTGTCATGCCGTTTCATAATTTTCTTATGTTGGTTCTTTTTATCACGACGCTATCGGTTGTAAATTTGTAAAAATATAACCTTTTTAGAACTTGAAATTCCCAAGTGAAACCTAGACAAGTAAAAAAAATGAAAAAATTTTGAAAAAAATTGGGGTGTTTAGCGGTTCCAATAGAGTTTTGTGTAAGGCTTGTAATTAGGAATTGCAAGATTCAAGGTTTTTGCATCCCCCCCACACTTAAATTACACATTGTCCTCAATGTGTCCCAAAAATAAGTTTTTAGATTGATTGGACGTGTAAAAAGGTGTGAAAAAGTAAAATTGTATGTTACTGGGCGTCTGGACACGGCCCCGTGTTGGATGAACATGACCCCGTGGTCAAAGTGCCAGTAACATGAACTTACAGAAGGTGGACACGGGGGCGTGTTGGCTGGACACGGCCCCGTGTCTGGCAAAAAAAATCTGCATAATTAAACAAACAGCAGGTCTGGGGTAGTGGGCACGGGGGCGTGTCGGCTGGACACGACCCCGTGTAGACAATCTGCAAGGGTGAAAAACAGGTTTCTGGCTTCGGTTTTCCTGCTCCAGCCTTAGTAACACTAATATTTAGTGCCCTAAGCCTCGTATGTACCTGTTTTATCAATAAACACTACCCCAAACCATAGCAAACATCCTAAATTACCATCGTTCAAACATCCATGTCACAAGGTTAAAAAGAAAAACAAATGCAGAAAATAAAAAGAGTTAAAGGAAAGTAAATTGTTCAACACATGGCAGGCAGGCCGGAAATTGTTCATAAGAAAATGGGTTAACCTGTGGGATCACAACCAGCTGCTAGTCCATGTCCTCGTCATCATCGTCATCACCACCTCCTCCATGTCCCGCCATTTACCCCCGGATGCTCCCAATGTCATCCTGTATGTCAGAGATGTTTCTGTCAATTGCTCTGACCCGGGTGTACGTGTTGCTCGCCATGTTATAGGTGTTCCTGGTGCACAAGAGGTTTTCCTTCAATAAGTCATGTAATCTTTGGAAGTTAGGAAAACCGCCTCCTTGTGATGAGGATTGGCCCGGATCACTATAGGGCTGGTATTGGTAATGAGGAGGTTGTTGAAACTGTGGAACGTGAAGGACGAGTGCCTCTTGCGGGTTCCATGCATGCCCATAGACTCTTTGGAAGCTAACCGACCCGTCTTCGGCTTCATAAATCAGGTTCATGGAGCGGCAGATGTGTATGTCCACTCTTCCCGACCATGGGCTCTTTTGGAAAGATCTAGGCATGTTCACGAAATGCTTGAAGAGACGGTATATCCACCCCCCGAAGAAGATAGGGGTTGGTGGAGTAGCAAGCCGGTTCCAATGCATGTTGCGGAGTAGGAGGTACGGAACATCGAGGTGTCTGTGGTTGTGAATGCAATGAAGGACCACCAGATCTCTTAACCCTACAACGCCAACTCTATCTTGCCTTTGGCCAAGAGAGTAAGCGAGGACCCTATGGATGTAATGGTAAAGAGGGTCCGTCAACTTAGTGCTCTTAGTGCTGCTTGGGTTGTAGTGCCCTTCTCCTATTTGAGCCCAAGCGGCTTGGTGCTCGTTTTCATCCAACTCTCGCACCCCTCCGGTGTTCTCTTCATTACCCGCTTCTTCCTCTGCATAAAACCCAACTATCGACCCAAACTGTGCCATCGAAATCGAGTACTTAGTTCCACCACATCGGAACTCCACCCCATCATTATCAAATGGGTCGCATCTTGAATTGAACACAAAGGTGCTCTAGAATTCCAGATTGTACTCATGCACTGAGCGAAGTCGAGTGGTTAGGGCGACTCTTAGTGGGCCGGTAACGAGGTTGTTAAACCGGTCAAGTTGGTTCACCATTGCCAAAAGATCCATGCACACTTGTCTTGGGTATTCTTCCGGTCTGGTTCGAAGCACATCGTACCTTGCTTTAGCGTCCTGCTCAGTTGCATTGAACCTTGTGAATTTCTTGGACATCTGAAAGAATACACCAAACGTTAGCACGAAACAGTGAAATTTTCAGAGAAAACTGAAAACAGCTAGCTGGACACGGCCCCGTGTTCAGCGGACACGACCCCATCTCCAGGCGTCAGTTACTCAAAAACTTCATTTTTCGACCCGGTCCCGAAAACTTGAAAATTTTTGGTCCAGTAGGTTCGGTTTCCCCCGAAAATGAAACCCCAAGTGCCGTTTTTCCCAAAACAAACCGTTTACCCCTTCAATTTTATCTTTTTCTGTTCAAAAACAAGGGATTGGGGTTTTTGTGAGAAATTGGGCAAATCTATGAACAATGCAAGTGGATTTACTCCCTATAACATGAATCTAAACTAATGCTAACAGATCTAAGCAAAAATTTGAGGTTCGATCCGGATGAAGTTCAAGAACCCTAGATTTTTCCCCAAATTTTTGATGTTTTAACTACATGCAAGTGCTTAATCTAACTACTAATGAAGATAGAATCATACCTTGATGTTGTTAGAAGTAGAGGAGACGTCGAAATTCTGCATAAAAATCGCCTGAACCAGAGCGTTTTTCGGGGAAACGGGGCGTGTGGAATGAAGAAACTGTTTGGAAAAGGGGTTTTATCCCGACAGTTGCGCGGACAGGGCCCCGTGTCCAGCGGACACGGCCCCTTGCCGAGCAAAGTTTAAATTTGTTTTAGTGCTCGTGTGAGTGTCCTTGTTTCCCAAAAACTAGGTTAGAAGACTTACCGATTTAGATGTCAACCCGTTTGTTCGTAACTTACCAGGTATGATGTTGATGCCTTCGTTTGTCGACCGTTTGAAGCGAGATTTCTTCCTCTTCATCCTCAATGAATCCTTGATAGAGTTTCAGCCATTGGCCATTGACTTTGAATGGAAGGCCATTCCGAGATTTAATTTCTACTGCACCGTGTGGGAAAATATGGGTGATGGAAAAAGGTCCTGACCACCTAGACTTTAATTTACCAGGGAATAGTCGAAGTCGTGAATTAAACAATAGAACTTGATCTCCTACTCGAAATTCATTAGGTTTAATATGTTTGTCGTGCAAATTTTTCATTCTTTCCTTATAAATTTCGGAGTTAGAGTATGCATAATTCCTTAATTCGTATAATTCATTTAATTGACAGAATCGATTTCTACCAGCAAATTCTAAATCTAAGTTTACATTTTTAATTGCCCAGTAGGCTTTGTGTGCAATTTCTACTAGCAAATGACAGCTTTTTCCATAGACGAGCTTATATGGGGTTGTACCTATTGTTGTTTTATAAGCGGTTCGAAAAGCCCATAAAGCATCATCTAATTTATCGGCTCATTCCTTTTTGTTTAACCCTATGGTTTTTTCAAGTATTCATTTTAAACCTCTATTAGTCACTTTGGCTTGTCCGTTTGTTTGAGGGTGATATGCTGTTGAGACCCGGTGATAGACCCCATATCTTGTTAAAAAAAATTCAAGTTGATGGTTGCAAAAATGGCTACCTCTATCACTTATTAATGCTTTAGGTGTTCCGAAACGAGAAAATAATTTTTTCAGAAATCTTACCACGACTCTTCCATCATTTGTTGGAAGTGCCTCGGCCTCAGCCGATTTAGACAAGTAATCTACTGCCACAAGTATATATTTGTTTCCTTTTGACGGTGGGAAAGGTCCCATAAAGTCGAGTCCCCACACATCAAAAATTTCACAAACAAGAATGCCATTTTGGGGCATTTCGTTTTTGGAAGAAATATTACCTGTTCTTTGGCAAGCAACACATGTCTTGACAAGACTTTGGGCGTCTTTGTAAATGGATGGCCAATAAAATCCTGAATCGAATACCTTTCGTGCGGTACTAGCGGTACCATGATGTCCTCCGTATGGACCTTCATGACAATGGCGGAGAATTCTTCGTGCTTCGCGACCATTTACGCACCGTCGGATGAGTTGGTCGGCACACATTTTGAAAAGATAAGGATCTTCCTAGAAATAGTGTTTTACATCAGCAAAGAATTTCTTTCTTTGATGATGTGGCCAACCTTTTGCGACTATACCGCTAGCTAGGTAGTTAGCATAGTCGGCGTACCAAGGTTCTTCTCTGTATTACACCATTTCTACGGACTCTGTTGGGAATTTTTCGTTGATTTGCTCGTCCATGGTTGCCTCCAAAGCTGGGTCTTCTAAGCGTGAAAGATGATCTACTGTTGTGTTTTCTACTCCCCTTTTGTCTTTGATTTCAATATCAAATTCTTGGAGGAGTAGAATCCACCGAATCAAACGTGGTTTAGCATCCTGCTTCTTGAAGAGATATCGAATTGCTGCATGATCTGTATAAACTATTGTTTTAGAAAGAATAAGATAAGAACGAAATTTATAAAAAGCAAATACCACAGCTAGTAATTCTTTTTCAGTTGTTGTATAATTTTCTTATGCATCGTTAAGTGTTTTACAAGCATTATAGATTGGGTGAAAATGCTTTTATTTTCTTTGTCCCAAGACGGCTCCAACTGCAAAGTCGCTTGCATCACACATGATTTCAATAGGTGCATTGACTAGCATTTCCTTTAAGGTTAGAAATGCTTGATTGCAATCCTTGTCAAAGATGAAAGGGGCATCTTTTTTAAGTAATTTTGTTAGAGGCCTTGAAATTTTATAAAAGTCTTTGATAAACTGCCTATAAAATCCGGCATGCCCTAGGAAACTTCTGATTGCTCTAACGGAGGATGGGGGTGGTAATCGAGAAATAGTGTCTATTTTGGCTCGATCAACCTCCATTCCTTCACTTGAGATTTTGTAACCGAGTACTATTCCCTCCGTTACCATGAAATGGCATTTTTCCTAGTTAAGAGTGAGGTTAGTTTCCTCACATCGGGATAGTATTCCTTCAAGGTTATCGAGGCATTGGTCGTATGAATCCCCAAAGATAGAAAAGTCGTCCATGAAGACTTCCATTGTCTTTTCTATCATGTCGTGGAAGATGGCCACCATGCAACGTTGGAAGGTTGTGGGGGCATTACATAGACCAAATAGCATGCGTCGATAAGCAAAAGTTCCATAGGGACATGTGAAAGTTATCTTTTCTTGGTCTTCGGGTGCTATCGGGATTTGAAAGTAACCTGAAAAACCATCCAAGAAACAGTAAAATTTATGACCAGATAATCTTTCTAACATTTGATCAATGAAGGGTAAAGGAAAGTGATCTTTCCTTGTTGCTTCATTTAATCGTCTATAATCTATACATACTCTCCATCCTGTGACGGTTCTCGTTGATATTAATTCATTCTTTTCGTTAGTTATTACCGTCATACCTCCATTTTTTGGAACTACTTGGACGGGACTTACCCAAGGACTATCGGAGATAGGATAGATAATTCCGGTGTCAAGTAATTTGATGACTTCGTTTTTAACCACTTCTTGAACATTTAGATTTACTCGACGTTGTGGTTGTATTACCGATTTGTAGCCATCGTTCATTAAAATTTTGTGTGTGCACATGGAAGGACTTATTCCTTTAATGTCTACAAGCTTCCAAGCAATTGCATTTTTGTGTTTTTTCAAAAGTTTAATTAATTTTTCTTTTTCTAAACTACTTAATTTAGATGAAATAATTACAGGTGATTTACCATCTTTGTCTAGAAAAGCATATTACAAACCTTTCGGAAGTTCTTTGAGCTCAAGAGGTGGGCCTTTAGAAGCCTCCTTATTGGGTTGCTCATTTTGATCAAGAACTTTAAAAGTTTGTTCTATGGCGACCTCTTCTTCAACAAAGTGGTCAATCTTTTCACTTGTATCGGGTGGTTCATCTTCATCTTCAATTAGGGGGTCATTATTGCCGAATGGATATTTCATTGAACGCTCAAGATCGACACTATTTAAATGCCCCTAATTGAATAAATAGATTGTTGTTCTTCCGGTTTTTCAAAGCTTCGTGGGTTTTTACAAAGGCTCGTCCCAACACTAGAGGAGCGTCATCGAGGATGACAAAGTCGGTTGGGATTACCAATTGATTTGTTTGAACCAAGACATCCTCAACTACACCGATTGATTTTATTACTTTCCGATTGGATAGAAAAATGGGTATTTGAAGTGGAGAAAAATCACTAATACTTAATTTTTTGAAAATGTAGTTGGGCATTATGTTAACACAAAGATCTTTATCGATTGTGACATTACTAATAAACGAATTTTGAAAAAAAAACATGGAACCGGTGTAATGTTGATTTCAAATGGGTCTTCTTTTATTAGCGAGGTTTGATCATTAGTTAACTTAACGCTTACCGTTTCATCAATTTTAGTGTTAGTGTTCAACTCTTTTAAAAACTTAGCATGAGTGGGTACTAAACAATGATTTTCAAAAGAAGGTGACAAGAGATTAATTTCTTCAAAATTAGACTCTTCTTGTATTTTAACATTAACGGACTCACCTTTTTCGTTGTTTAACTCATGTGTCAGTTTTTCAGTTATTTGTTCTTCCATTTTTACACTTTCAACTATCTCTTCTTTATTAAATTATTCTCTTGCGCGGGACTCCTCTTCCCTTGCGCGAGATTCTTTTATGTTGCGCTCGATAGTTTTAAGGTGCTCTAATATCCTATCGGTCACTTCGGCGATATAGTAAGGATCGGGATTTTCAAAGCTTGAATCCGGTTGTTCGATCCTTTATTCCTCATAATACCCATATGAAGTAGATGGTTCACACCATTGTTCTTCATTGAAAGTATATGATGGATAAGGGTCGTAGTTTTGTTCTTCATAACACTCATATGAGGTGGGTTGTTCACGCCATGGTTCCTCATAGTAAGCATATGAAGGTGGTGGGTCATATCTTGGTTCCTCAAAGTATGAGTATGAAGGCTCATACCTTGGTTCATTAAAATATGAGTATGAGGGAGAAGGGTCATGCCTTTGGTCTTCATAGGATGTGTATGAAGTTTATGGCTCATACCTGGGCTCCTCATAGTAGGTGTATGAAGTGGATGGTTGATATAAGTTACAATATTGAACTGAGTGCGGGTCACCACAATTAGTGCAATAATTTTCCCTATAATCATCCTCCTCATAGGTGTAGTTGTAACCTCCTGAGTATTGATCCATGAGATTCACTTAGCAGACCACAACCAAGTCTTGAGACCAGAAAACAAAAATAAAAACGGAAACAGAGGCTGGAAACGGCCCCGTGTTCAGTGGACACGGCCCCGTGTATAGAATCTGTATCTGGGCGTTTTAATTAAAGTTACTGATTTCGTTGAGCACGGGGCGTGTTCAATGAGCACGGCCCCGTGTTCAGGCTCTGTATCTGGGTGTTTTATGAAAAATATGCAGCACGGCCCCGTGTTCAATGAGCACGGCCCGTGTTCAGGTTACTGTAAATGCAAAACTAAACTAAAATGCAGAAAAATGTGCGCGAGTTTTTAAAAAAGGTTTTGCAAAAATGATTAGGCCGTCAATTTTAAGCTTTCTTAAAATCCTTGTGTCCCCGGCAACGGCACCAAAAACTTGATGCGTGTGTAGTGTGTATGGTTTTTAATGTATATTTTAAGCCCTTTTACACTTTTTAGCCAAGTTTTAAATTTATAAAACACGATATTTACTAACACTAAACACACATATGGGCAAGTGCACCCATCGTGAGCGTAGTATAGTGTTGGAAAGATACCGAGGTCGTCCAAGGACACAAGAGCTTTTAATACCGGTTTATCCTCAGCGTCTAATCAAATCAAAAGTTAGAAAGAAGGTTTTTAAACTAGAAAAATAAAATAAAAGAAAAACAGCTAGACAAGATGAATCACTTGGATCCGACTCGTGTTTAGTGTAACCTTTGATTATTTCCGCACTTTTGCACTTTTTAAGAGATTATCTTAGTTATTGTAGTAGGCCCCTCTTTTGAAGGTGACGTTACCCTCAACCCAGTAGTTTGAGTCAGCAAGGATACAATCCTAAAGGGTCGGATTATTGAAAGATAATTAATTAACTTATTAATGCATATTATGGTAGGCCCCTCTTTTGAAGGTGACGTTACCCTCGGCTAAGTAGTCTGAGTCAGCAGGGATACAGTCCTAAGTAGCCGGGTTAAAGTATTAATAGTAGCTTACATATGAGGGGATCAAAGAGTTTGGACCCCCGCCATCCAATACCGGTGGGTATTGAAGGAGGTGCTACTAAATTTGACCCAGGTCCTTGCAGGATCTATACACTGAACAAGGCAAGACTCTTACCAAACCGTCCCCTTAACGCCCGACCAGGTAGCCAACATATCTCCATATAGACCGTGGAGATATGAATGGTGAAAATATTTTATTTTATATAGACAGTAAAATAATGCCAAGACACCACGGACAAACGATAAGGAAGAATCACCTTCAACATAACAAAACTAGTTATTAAAGTCATTAATACATAACCAAGTAAAAAGTGCGAAAAGATTAAAAATAAAAAGTATTAACTAGACACTTGTCTTCACCAAGTGATGTAAGAGACTTAGGCAAACATGGCCTTTGATTGTCAAGAACTCTTACGATCAATCTTGGATCCCGAGATGACTCACACACTCTATGATGGACAATGGATGATGGTGGTTGATGATGGTGTTGTGATGGTGGTGGGTGGTGGGTGAAGTGTGATAGAGGTGGTGTGCCAAGGGATGGTTTGCAAATGAGCCAAGCACCCCTATTTATAGCGTGAACAGCAGCTAGGGCACGGCCCCGTGTCCATTGGGCACAGCCCCGTGTCCACCCTTCTTCTCTGTCTTCATTAATTGCAGTTTGTCTGCATGTGCAGAAGCGTATCTGTACTATCAAGATTTCCCCAGATTCTACGAATCTTAGAGTTGACCACGGCCCCGTGTCCGCTGGGCACGCCCCCGTGGTGGGTGATAGAAGCTTCTACAGCTTTGTCTTTTCTGCTGACACTTGGGCACGCCCCCGTGTTTACTGAGCACGGGGCATGTGCAGCCTTCTGTTCTCTTGTTTTTGCTTGTGAAGATGCTGTCAGGGGATCGGGCATGCCATGTTTGTTCCTTTTCTTGTATTTATGTTAGATTTAGCAGTCTTTTTGCTTCTTTTGTTCATTTGAGCTCATTTAATCCTGAAAATACAAAAGGAAGACAAAAACACACTTTTTCCAACATTAGTACTAAAAAAGGGTTAGTTTATGCCACAATTGATGTAATTTATATGTTGCATTTTGCACACATTAATGACCATCGTGATTACGCTCACGTTACGAAGTTAAACGAACTTCATGTTGACCATAAACTGGTCAAAGCAGAAAGTCAAACACTGTTTGACTTTCGTGCTTGGAAACGCATAAAAGAACGAAAGAAACTTACAAAGGGTCCAAGAAAGGAAGGTTTGAACTCGAAAATTCTCAGGTATGAAGCTTCACATGGAATGCTTCAACTTAGAGAATGATTTTGAGATCAATGTGAGGAAGAAGAATGAATGGAGGTGGGTTTATACAGAGTTTGAAGAACCGTTAGGATCGTTACTCGATAATTGAGCTTTGATCTGGGCCGTACACATAAGGCACATGGTTTTGGAATACTAGGGGTGCCCCAAAACCATCAAACGGTATTGCAAATGTTACAAAATAGACCCTAGACTTCAATTCGGTTGCTGAAAATAGACCTGCCATTGCTGAAACTTGAAATTCTGCCCAGATAGGGTGGTGACGCCACCACATGCCCAGTTCCAGAAAGTTTGCCAAAATGGCAGAAATGGTCCCTGCAACACTTTTAAGCCATTTTCGATGCGTTTAAACCCCGTTAACCCTATTTCAAGGCTCTAAAATAAAGTTAAAGTATAGGGAACATGAAACATGCTCAAAAACATCTCGGATGTGTTGGATCATTGTTTGACCCGACTGAGTCGTTCAGAAGAGTTTTACATCCAGTTTAAAGGCGGAATCAGTAAACCGGACACGAACACAGCTTGTAATCTTTAATCTGTTGCTTGTATTGATAATAACAATGTTTACAACCTGACAGAAAACCGGCAGCACTTCGTTACACTTTCGGAAGTCACGTCCCGAATGAAATGACTAGTGCCCTATATATAGAGATGAGATTTCGCTTGAGAGTGACCAGAACATGTTGAAGCGAAATCTGTTGTGTGTGATTTCGCTTGAACTTGTCACAAGTTCACTTCAAGCGAAATCTTCACTTAAACCTCATTTCTCAGTTTCTCGAACCTCGTGCACTGATAATCCTATCCTAATACGTAATACAAGATGAAGTCAATAGACATAGTGCACTAACAGACTCCCCCTTGGATATTGACGAAGTCTTCAGTGACTAATCTTCAATATGACACATCTTCAGTCTTGAACATTCTGCATCCTCACTTAGATTGTAACATTGTACGCATCCATCACTCTCTTCTTCTATCAGCTTCAGGCTCCCCCTTTCATCAAGCTTCCGTGCTTTGAGATCGACACCTAGCTTTCCATCTACAAGCTTTTCTTTGTTTCAAACTTGTCTTCAGACTCCCCCTTAGACTCAGCTTCCGGGATCGTAGTCTGAACTATCATCTGCAATTTCTCAAACATTTATGAGTAACAACATTTTGAATTCTCAATCAAATACTCTAATCCACTCCCCCTATCAACAAACTGTATAGATTTAGCAGTATTAAAGAATCCAACTTCCTCACAGTTAATCATCCAAGTTCAAGCTAATGACCTTGGAGATATCACAAACTGTTTTTTTTTTTTATTTTTGATTTTAATTCAAGTTTGAATTTAATGAACTTGTTTTATTTTCAGAAACACAATCAGCTTACTTAGATTTTGAAACTCAGCACACAGACATCGGTTGTCGAAAATAAAGCAGAATCAAAATCTTTTTGTATTTTCTGAAAATATAAAACAATAACGAAATATGTACAAACATATTTACAGACAATATTTTTGTTTGAGTATGCGTCAGAAGATCATATCAGTTTATGACAAGTCACAAGTACCGTTGAGCTTAGTAACACAGTAAGTATTAAACAATTCACTTAGATTGTCGATATACTGATCCACTTAAATTTTCACACAAATTTCAACTGATTCAGGATACGAATTAGATATTTTAGGAACTTAAACTCATTCATGTGTCCCACCTCTTGAATATACTCCCGTATCCAGAATCCCAATAATCAGTCTTACAGGTGAGTATACTACAATGATATCTGTACATAAATTAGGTATGCGAGGGCCGAGGGATCTCAGGTCGATACTTCCGTATACGCAGAGAGATATCAGCTTCGACTTTACGGTATGTCCCCTTTAGAGGATCTTTTTGCTTACAACAGCAGCGACTATCAATTTTATTGTTTCATCAGCATGCTGAGGGTTTAATGCTATGTTTCAAGCATTTGCAGAAAGTATTATCCAAGGACTAGGTCAGAACTACCGTTCAGCAGAAGTCCCGGAATAATACCCCAGACATCATTGAGTATAAAGACCTAGTATATCAGATTATGAGACCTTTCAAACGAGATTTCAGGAGTTACCTATATATCCAAGTAGTGTTCCCCACGAAATAAGCAAGTGTTTGAATTTAGGTTTATATCCCGAAAAAGTTTACTAAATGTATAAAAACCTACCGACACATCCACGGAGAGATCGTTTAACACATTTAAACTTTCCATTTCTTTAGCATACTGTAACTGTCTACTGATGTACTATCATTTCCTCTTTCTACGCAAAAACTCAATTTTGGAATTTTATCATGTTTTTGACTTTTTCAAATTTTCAAATGTTTTTGTATTTTCTAACAACATTACTCCCCCTAAAATGCAAAATCATTTAAAGAAAATTTGACAACCAACACTGATAGCTTTGTCTCGCCATCCATTTTCTGCTTATCGTGTTCTGATTTGCAGAAAAAAATACACTTTAAACAGAAAATATAACGTACCCCCATGATTTACAACACATTGATCTTAACAGTTTGAAAACCGTTTTTCAATCTGATGAAAGTAATCATGTTTGTTCAGCCGTGAGGGTTTCGGCGCATTCAATCAACACAAATTTTTGTTTTTTTTTTAATATTTGACAAAAATTAAAAACAAACATATTTTTGGTTTTTCAATTTTTTCAATTTTTAGGGTTTTTGAAATATTGTTTATTTATTTACAGAAAAACATATAAACTTCCTGTTTCAACCAACACAGGATCCAGCAGCCTCCTCTCCTTGTTGTGCCAGGCTGCTCCAACCTCTATTCTCACAATCTTTGGTATTCTTGAGCACCTGCACATTCAGCTAACTGAATTACTTGAACAATTTAGCCCAGGTCTGTTGAACCTTAGGCATTTCAACACAATAATTTTCATTCAATGCTGGAAATTCTTTGTCATTTTTCACAAAAACTTTCTCAATTTTAACTTCAACTTTCTCATCTTTCACCAAATCAACATGTTTCTTAACACTCCATGTTTGACCTTTTGGTGTTCCTCGTTTGTAAAAATGTGAAACTTTTTGAACATTTTGATTTTGAACAACAACTTTTGGTTTCCAAAACTCTTGAGGTTTTGTCATATCAACTGTGGTTTTCCAACTCTGTGTTGTTCTGAATCTGGGTGTGTGAGAATTCCAAGTCTGTCTTGAATCGAACCTGTTCGGGTCTGATTTCCAGTTTTGATTCGAAGCAAACTTGTTTGTGTTGTACCTCCAAGTTTGTTTTAAGTCAAATCTGGTTGATCTTTGTCTCACATTCTCAGATTTTTGTTTCTCAGCATCAATCTTCTTTTTGTCAACATCCACAGGTTTTAGATTAGTACACTTGCGTGCAAGATGTCCTTTTTTATCACATTTGAAACATGTTCTCATGGACACATCTTTAACCTGTGGTTGTTGCTTTTGCTTTTTAGCAAAGAATTCATCATTAGACTGTTTCATTTTGAATTCTTTTTCTTTTTCTAAACTACCTCCTTGAACAAAACTCATTTTTGCTTGAAAATTCGGCTTCTCATTTTTGTTCCAATGTTGTTTCTTCTTATAACCCAACCCACCCTTCATGTTCTTCTTTTTGAAACCAGGTTTGATATACGAACCTCTATGACTCTTACCGACAAACTTTGAAATTTCAGACTTCTCAATCTCAACCATTTTGAAAACTTTGTCGACTTTTTCTGAAATCACATTCAGAATCGGGAAAACAACATCTAAGAACAATTTATCCGATCCAATCATGGTATAAACCAATCCTTTTGAATCATCATTCAAATTTTTCTTGGATTTTGTGTTTTTCAGATCACCATCATGAAGATTTCCTTCATTTTCATCCTGTGATTCAGATTTACCTGTATCAACCGACTCTTCTTTCAACACACTTTCAACGACTTTACCTACCACCTCTGAATCATGAGAATCATCAGATTTGGAATAGGTTATGTCAATGTTGTCTGGCAATTGATCAACCATGTTGAAAACTTTTTCGACCTTTTCCTCATCATAAAATGCAAATTTTCCCGGTGGTGGAACTTGATGAAACTCTGAACCAATACCTTTCTTATTCTGCTCAGACTCACCATCACCCGGTTTTATATTGAAAATTCGTTCAAGCACATATGACGACACGTGATAACTCTTTAACTTGTTGTTATCCTGTTCTAAATCAGCAATTTGTCGCTTTAACTTAGCAACATCCTCAATATAGGAATTAACAACATCTTGTTTTATAGAATACATTCGTTTAAGCTCTTTGGTTGTTTCAGACATATAATTCATTCTAGATTGAGCATATTTCATTTCGTCTTTTATTTTATCATATGACTCTTTCGTAATGTGATATGATAATTTCATTGAGTCATATTCCTTTTTCATTTCTTGACAAGCAATTTCTTTTTGTTCACATTCATTTGTCATTTTCAAAACATTTTCTTTCAAAACTTCATTTTCTTTCTCTAATTTGTTACATTTTTTTGAAAGTTTTTCATCATTTTCTTTAAAAACTTTTTCTTTTTCTAGCATTTCTTTGCATTTTTCTTTGAAAATCTTTTCAATTTTTGTGAACTCAAGATCTCTTTTTCTAAATTGCTCATCTTTTTCAGTACAAGCTCTGCACGGTTCCATGCATTTCTTGCACTGATCAATCTGTTTCAAGTTTTCAGAATCAGAATTTACCTCAGTGATTGGCACTTTGGTGTTTTCAGCAGTTTCTGTCTGCTCAGCAACATTCTGCTTTTCTTCAACATCAACTTCATCACCAACATTATCAGCTTCCTCATTCTCATTCTTTTCTTTTATCTGCTGTTCTTCAGCCTCTTCATTCACAACTACTTCTTCACTTTTGATTTCCTTCACAGCTTCAACTTCAACAGTTTCTGTTTTAACCTCTTCAGCATCTTTCTTCAGATTGTTCACCATTTCTTCAACCTTCTTCTTCATTCTCTCTTCGTCCCTTTTTCTTAGACATGATAACATGGCATATCTGATATCCTTTTCATATCTCTTAGCGTATGTGTCATCTTTCAATACTCTTCTATAGTATTCAGCTCTTAACGGGACTGCAAGAAGAACATCATCGAAGATTATGTCTTTCTTTGGAACAACTGGTTCTCCTTCTCTGTTATAGTAACATTCTCTCTTTTTATCCCATCTTTTGCTACCGACAGCCATCTCATACTCCTCCTGCATATCATCCATTCTGTTGTAGACCACATTTCTTTCTCTGTAAGTCTTCTCACTTAAGATCTCTTCCCGAGTTTTCTCTTTGATCTCAACTTTTTCTTCATGGATTTCAGTAGTGTCTTTGTCTTTGTTTTCATCTTGAATCTCAGCAACAAGAGCATAATGTTTATTTAATTCTTCCTGTTTGGCTTCAGCTTTGAACCGTTCATCAACAATGTCATCTATTGGAAGAACCTCACTCCAATCATATCCTTCATCCTCGTAAATTACAGCATAAGCTCTTGATTTCTCTTTCGGTTTATCTTCAATCAACTTTGGCTCTTCTCTGCTTCGATGGTAGATCGCCTTTCGATAATAATCATCGTTGAAAGGACGTTCATTTCTTTCACCAACTTCAGAATTTCTGCACTCTCTCTTGAAATGACCTTTCTGCTTGCATTTGAAGCAGGTCACTTTGGATTTGTCAAATCCAAGCTTTGTTGAAGCACCTCCAAGTGATTGTTTTCCAGTAATCTCCATATACCTCTGAGCTCTTCGAATACAACTAGCTAAACACCATCGAATGTCAATGAGCTCCATCTCTTCTGGATCAATCTGGTCGTAGTCTTCTTTGGTCAATTCGGAGTTTCCAATTTTGCCAGCTACTAGACCTTCATATGACTCCAAAACAGATGCAAGAAAACTCATTTGCTGCTTCGCTGCATTGATGCTCATTGCAGGAGAATTTTTCAGTTTAAGAGCAATGTTGCACAGAATTTCTTCAGAATCATCAGAATTTATCTTTGAAGATGAATGATATCCAGAATGATGACTTGTTAACGTTGTTGTTGGTTCTTTCATCTTTTCACCACTAAATGCTGTTTTTGGTGAACCAACGCCTTTATCAGAAAACACACTGCTTTTGTAGTACAAGCCAACGTTCTGTTGATGTGAAGAATCAGTCATCTTGTTTTGCTTCTGCAACTTCAAATCATGACTTTCAATCTTTTCAAACAAAGCATCAAGATTAATATTATCATACACAACATCATTTTTCAAAATAAAAACAAACGTTTGCCACTGATCAGCTCGTGGTAACGCTTCAATCACTTTGTCTATCAATTCCTCTCTTGTTTTATTTATCTGTAATCTTTCTAATTCAATTTTAAGATGACAAAATCTCTCAATCATTTGTCTCACTGACTCTCCTTTTATGTTATCAAACAGATCAAATTCTTTCTTTAATAAAGCAATTTTGTTCTTTTTAATCTGTTTACCCCCCTCAGCTTTAACACGTAAAGCTTCCCAGACAGACTTAGATGTCCCATCATGAATTAATAAAGCAAAAATATCGTTTCTGATTGCGGACTGGATCAATGCTATCATTCTCTGTTCAGCTCCAAATTCAGCTTTATCTTCTCTAGTAAATTTCTTGAATACAAGATCTTCGCCTTTATCGTCTTTTGGTTTTTCATACCCATACTCCAAGCAAAACCAACTTTCATGAGCATACGCCTTTGCCCAGTTGATAAAGCGTTCTTTCCACCAGGTATAATCCTCAATGCTATCAAGAGCTGGTGGCTTTGAATTTGTTCCGTAGAAGTTATCATGCTTGATGTTTTCATTTAGCGCCTTCGTGATGTTTTTTGGTGTAACATTTGTAGCCTCAGACGATTCGGTTGCGAATGCGTTGTAAAACGTATTGAAGAATTCCTCAGCCATAATGCAAACCTGACAGATTGATCAAACAAAACCAATCAGTACAATCAAATATCAAATAAACTGAAATTGACTGACACTTGATCGTCGTAAAATGATCCGACACAAAATTCCACTTTTCAATCGAACTAGGAAACTCAAGTGAAATCTCAAGTTGAGATAGAATGAGACTTCAAGCGAAATCTTTTGACTAACTACTTCAAGCGAATTCAGCACAATATAATACTGTTCAAGAGAAATTTCCTTTTAAACTGTTCAAGCGAAATCTGTCTTAAGTGTTTCAAGCGAAATTCCAGCACTTCAATTTCGCTTCAAGATGATTAGATCCTTCAAGCGAAATCCCAAATGATCTATTTCGCTTCAACAATACAAGTTCCAATCGAATCAGCTTCAAGCGAAAACAACTATTTCGCTTCAGTTGTATTCAAGCGAAATCCATCAAAGTCAATTTCGCTTCAGAAGTTTCAAGCGAAATAGTCCAATAAGTCTGATTTGAAGCGAAATCAACCCATTATCTACGAACTCTTTCAAGCGAAATCTAGTTTCTGTCCAGTTTTTGTCATTTTTACTTTGAATTTCGGTCTCAAACTTTCAAGGCTTTGTTAGAATACTGTTTTACACATTCGGTGAAAAACTCAGACCATTTTGACCGTGAAATCACGTCCAGATTGAAAAAGAAGGTGTAGAAGTCAGAAAATAGATGATATCAAGCTAAACTCTTCTTCCTGAGCTCTGATACCACTTGTTGGATCGTTGTTTGACCCGACTGAGTCGTTCAGAAGAGTTTTACATCCAGTTTAAAGGCGGAATCAGTAAACCGGACACGAACACAGCTTGTAATCTTTAATCTGTTGCTTGTATTGATAATAACAATGTTTACAACCTGACAGAAAACCGGCAGCACTTCGTTACACTTTCGGAAGTCACATCCCGAATGAAATGACTAGTGCCCGATATATAGAGATGAGATTTCGCTTGAGAGTGACCAGAACATGTTGAAGCGAAATCTATTGTGTGTGATTTCGCTTGAACTTGTCACAAGTTCACTTCAAGCGAAATCTTCACTTAAACCTCATTTCTCAGTTTCTCGAACCTCGTGCACTGATAATCCTATCCTAATACGTAATACAAGACGAAGTCAATAGACATAGTGCACTAACAGGATGTCAGTTCTTTTGGTCGTACGGTTGTGTTGTTCGGTTAATTACGACGAAACATGAACGGACGCGAAAGACGATCCAAATTATGCGACGAATGGAATTTTATCATGCCAATCACTAAAATAAAATATTGTAATGATTTCATAAATTTTTGGGTGTCCGGATATATTCAGAACGTAAGATATGCGCGAAAATGCAAACTTATGCACTTTTTGACGCTTTTAGTCCCTATTGATCAAAAAGTTTATTTTTGCGCACCAAACACCTCAAATCCTATTTCTAAGCTATGTAAAGGATATTTAGGGCATATTTAACTTATGATCAAGTTCCGGAATGTTCGTAACAATACGAATCGGCAAACTTTAGCAGTTTGTCGAAATTAGTCCCTGTGATCGAACAAACTTGATTTCGCCACACCAAACCCTTCAAAACTTATTTCTAAGATATGTAAAGGTTATTTAAGGTATGTTAAGCCTATGTCACTGTTCCGAAGTGTTTGTTGCATTAAACTAGTTATATTTACGCATCAGTTCGCGTATACCCTTCCAGAAAGCGATTTAAAGCTCGAAATCGAACAAGAATTGATATGTGCCAACGACACACATATCTTTACAAATCCCAAGTATGAAACAAAATATTTCATTGATTTGGTATTTGTTTGATGGTCGCAGAGGCACAGGTGTCACAGTCTCCCCTACTTTATGAAATTTCATCCCGAAATTTATTCGTAGGAGTCTGTCTGTGACGTTGTGTTAAATAACCATCAAAGATATGCAAGACATAATCCTATCATTTCCCTCAACGGACATTCTTCAGAAATGAAAATGAATGGACGGAGTCATTTTCAATGGGTTCTTCAGAAATGGGAATGAAAGAATAAACAAAAGAACATTCATTTCCTCAACGGACATTCTTCAGAAACGAAAATGAACGGACGGAGTCATTTTCAACGGGTGCTTCATCAGAAATGGAAATGAAGGAATAAACAAAAGGACATTCATTTCCTCAACGAACATTCTTCAGAAACAAAAATGAATGGACGGAGTCATTTTCAACAGTTGCTTCATCAGAAATGGAAATGAAGGAATAAACAAAAGGACATTCATTTCCTCAACGGTCATTCTTCAGAAACGAAAATGAACGGACAGAGTCATTTTCAACGGGTGCTTCATCAGAAATGGAAATGAAGGAATAAACAAAAGGACATTCATTTCCTCAACGGACATTCTTCAGAAACGAAAATGAACTGACAGAGTCATTTTCAACAGCTGCTTCATCAGAAATGGAAATGAAGGAATAAACAAAAGGACACTCATTTCCTCAACGGACATTCTTCAGAAACGAAAATGAATGGACGGAGTCATTTTCCTCAATGGGCATTCTTCAGAAATGGAAATGAATAGAATAATCACAAGGATATTCATTTCCCTCAACGGACATTCTTCAGAAATGAAAATGAACGGACGGAGTCATTTTCAATAGTTGCTTCATCAGAAACGGAAATGAATAGAATAATCACAAGGATATTCATTTCCCTCAACGGACATTCTTCAGAAACAAAAATGAACGGACGGAGTCATTTTCAACAGTTGCTTCATCAGAAATGAAAATGAATAGAATTAACTCAAAAGGATATTCATTTCCCTCAACAGACATTCTTCATAAACGAAAATGCACGGACGAAGTCATTTTCAACGAGTGCTTCCTCAGAAATGGAAATGAATGGAATTAACTCTAGATACATGACAAAACTTGCTGTGGTTTCTGTGCACTAAATTCCATAATTATGTAATTTCTTGCACAGTCCTCACAGTTTGTTTTATAATGTGAAGGGGATAGGATTTGAACAAGCTTGAGACAACTTTGATTTTGTCAACACATAAACACATAAGCACACAATTGTTTTCTTGGTTATTAATTTTGTTATTAGTTTGTTATTAATTGTTATTAACTTGTTTTCGATTGAACATGGGTATTTAAGGTATACCAGGAACCCAGTCGATGGACTTCAACGTCCTCAAGAATCTATATTGAAAAGATAGGATGATCTTCCAAAAATTCGATTTCGTTTACAAGGAAACATAATATTCGAATTAAGGTAGACAACAATTAAGGACTTATGGAAATACCCTTAGGTACCCTATTAAGGATTTATAGTGGTACTTTGGGCATTCGTCCAGAGTTGTAACTTGCGCCTTGTACTTCGTTTCTTTGGAAGAAATGGGTATTTAGGATTTTCGTGGAAAATGCAAGAGATCATAAAATGGAAGAATTTTGGGAGTAGTCTGTTCCTTCAAGGAATTCCTTGATTGTCGGTATCGTAGGGGATTTGTTGTTTATTTATGCAACCACAATTGTACATTGCAATGTAAATAAAAGATTTATATATAAACAACAACAACAACTGTTTCAT
Source organism: Helianthus tuberosus (assembly GCA_030545235.1). Taxonomy (NCBI): domain Eukaryota; kingdom Viridiplantae; phylum Streptophyta; class Magnoliopsida; order Asterales; family Asteraceae; genus Helianthus; species Helianthus tuberosus. The sequence continues at coordinate 157,398,476 of CM060409.1, forward strand.
AGACCTTGACAACAAAAGAAAATAATACATAAGGCTTGATTATTTCTAAACTACGTTGTCTTCTAATCGGTCAGATGCTCATCCCTGTGCTGGATTTGCATTAGCAAGCTTTGGGCAATTCCTTTGGAAATGGCCCATCTCGCCACAGTTGTAGCAAGACCCTGGTGGAAAACTAGCTTGAGCAGGATTGTTGCCAGCTTGATTTAGTGCAGCTGCAGCTGGGCAAACTCTTGCTGTATGACCTATAAGTCCACAAATTTGGCATTTGCGGCACTTTACACTGGCATGATGATGAAGGCTACATTGGTTGCATAAGGGTGCAGTTCCGTTGTATGGCTTCCTAGCAGGGAGTTGAGCTGGTTGGTTAGGGACAACCTGATCATTGTGAGCGACTACGATGAAGTTTTGAGAAGCCTTTCGCTTCTTGGACTTCTTGGAGGATTCAGTCTGTTCATCCTTTGGTTTTGATTCCTCGATCGGTTTCTTATCACCCTTTCGGAATTTTTACCTTTCCTGATCTGAGATTCAGTCAAGGTAGCGGATAGCTCAATGGCCTGTCTAACTGTTCTGGGGTTGCTACCAGTAACAATGTCTTGTACTGAGTCAGGGAGGCCATCAATGTACTTTTCGATTGCCTTATCAAAAGGTGTAACCATGTTCAGGCATAACAGACTTAACTCCTCATAACGGTTTGTGTAGGCTCGATGCTCACCGCTATCTTGCTTAAGATCGTCGAATTACCTTTCCAGCTCCCTAATCTCATGACGAGGACAGAATTCCCTCATCATTAGAGCTTGAAGCTCTTCCCAGGTTTAAGCCAGTGCCACATCGGCGCCCCTATCCCTCATCACACCATTCAACCATGTTAAAGCTCGTTTCTCAAAGACACTCGATGCGAACTCTACCTTTCACTCATTTGGACATTGAACATGTCTGAAGGTGCTCTCTAAACCCTCGAACTATTGCAGAAGTGCAGTCGCTCCTTGACACCCAGAAAATTTTGATGGCTTGGCAGAGTTGAACGTCTTGAAGTTACAGGGATCATTATTGTTGTTATTGAGGGCTTGGTTACATTGAGCAATGATGTTTGGGATTGCAGCAACCATTTGCTGCGTAATGATAGCTGCCAGTTCTTCATTAGGTACCTGATTATCGCGTCGTGGAGGCATTCTAAAAGAGGAAGCATAAGAGAAAACAAGTGAAATGGCATTGGGTAAGAATAGGATGTTACAATTACCGACCAAAAAGGCATGGGTGATGGTCATTTGTTCGAACAACGAAGTAAACAAACGACGTACAAAAGCTGAATCAATGTAAATAGGTCCTCATAATGTATCGCGAAGACATGATTTAGCCTATAAGTGGACACTCACCCCAAGAGTTCCCAGGTAAGAGTGACTGGTCCGATTATATGGATTTGTACGAACACTCTAGCCTTAGACAGAAAACTCAGGATACAGGCATCCACCTTTCTGGATTGCACGTGTTCACATTAATAAGACCCAAACTTTAACGAGATTTTGAAAACTTTGAAGGTTCAAAACCATATAATAAATCATCCTAGAAAAGATGATTAGTTTTCAAAGCGGATTTGAAATTTGTGTTCTTGTTGTGGTTGCCACCTAAGGATAAGTGACGGTATTGTTTTAAGATCTAAACACAAGATCCTTGTGTTAGGGTCCTAGGAAGGTTATAGACTATGTCAAAGCATTACTAATAATCTAATTCCCTATAATCATGGGCTCTGGTACCAACTTTTCTGTCACACCCCGACCATGTAAATCGTGGCGGAAACGTCAGGGAGTGTCGTAACAGAATCATTTTTTTCATAACACATGGATTGAAGTTCTGTTTTATTGAATTAAATGTATTATATTACATTAAAACTAGAAACAAAACATAAACAATTTGTCTTTCATTGTTATTAAGTCACTAAGGCCTCGTCCATTCCTATGTGAGCATGCACCAATATCATCATCAAACATCATCAACTATGGTACCTGAAACATATGTGAAAATACGTCAGCATAAATATGCGGGCGAGTACATAGGTTTTATGCGAGTGTCGGATTCATGGCTCGTTTACATTTTCAAATAACTAAAATAACTTTGTTAATTGATATTTAGAAAACCAAGTTTTGTAAAATGTTTATATTGAAAATTGAAATAAAAAAGTCAAAGCAGATTAATTATAGATTATAAAACCTCGATGCCATGAATCTTAACTCAAAACATTTGTTTATGAAAACCCAGATTGTAAATCATTTTTGAAATAAAACTCGAATGGTTTATATTGTTAGAAAAACCTTGTAATATAACTTCGTTTTGATAACCTTGCCCAAGTGGTCTAGATAACGCAAAGATATATAATGTGTTAAAAGCACTTATATGTAGGAAGTACCAGCGGCATATCCACCATGCTTTTAACATATTACACCAGCCCCGTTACCTAACCACTTCCCTAACCCAATGGTTCAAACAGTTACAAACGATTCACATAATCAAACAGTTACAAACGGTTCACATAATCAAACAGTTACAAACGGTTCACATAACTCAAACAATTACAAATGGTTCACATAACTCAAACAGTTACCAACGGTTCATATGGATCAAATAGTAATATACACCATAGCATTTGTTTAAAAGACTCGAAAAAATTTGGCACATATGAATCACCCCAAAACAGTTTAAAACGGTAAAAGAGGGGACTATGTACTCACTTGAGGATGCCTAGATGTCTTGAATAACAACCAAGCAAAGCTAGAGGGATAACGGAAATCAAACGGCACCTAATATAGGTAACTACATTAGTAACCAGACCTAAATCGGGAGATCGGATAGGATAAGGTTTCACAAACCAAAGGAGTGTTGGAACTCATATGACATGGTTTAACAAAGCCTACATAGTAAAACGAAACCTAGCCTAAGTGCTTATGGCCCATTACGACTCGTTTAGGTAGCTTACGCTACTTTAACACGTCGTTCGTGTAAAAGCGCGTTTGAGATGCCTAACTAGTCCTATGACAAGTATCATATGCCTTAACATTTTTAAATATGTTGCATAATCAGTTAATTGACAAAAGTTTAAGTTACATATGCTTAAATACCAATTATGCATGAAAAGGGCATTTTGGTCATTTTACCTAAGGCATATAAACAACCTATCATACAACTAATTAAACTAAGTGACCATAAGGTATAACCTCGGAAGGTTATTCCCAATACAACTATGGTCACTAAACATGTTTGGTTGGATCCAAAAGATCGACCAAACGGGTCGGGTTCGAAAGTCTAAGCGGTGGTTTAGACCGCTTATCTTACGACCCAATACAAGCACTATACTAAAAGTGACGAGTTAAACATGTTAAAACATGTTTAACTAAGTTTAAAAACAAGTTTGATATCAAAACAAAGGGTCTTGATACCCAAAGATAGTTTGGTTGCAAAATACGCATAAACGCGCATTTTGACCAAAACTATGACTCGTCACTATGCCTAAATAACGTGGTAATCAGTAGGTATAGTCACAAAGGACTATGACCATCGTGATTACGCTCACGTTGCGAAGTTAAATGAACTTCGTGTTGACCATAAACAAGTCAAAGCAGAAAGTCAAACACTGTTTGACTTTCGTGCTTTTAAACGCATAAAAGAACGAAAGAAACTTACAAAGGGTCCAAGCAAGGAAGGTTTGAACTCAAAAATTCTCAGCTATGAAGCTTCACATGGAATGCTTTAACTTAGAGAATGATTTTGAGATCAATGTGAGGAAGAAGAATGAATTGAGGTGGGTTTATATAGAGTTTGAAGAACCGTTAGGATCTTTCCTTGATAATTGAGCTTTGATCTGGACTGTACATATAAGTCACATGGTTTTGGAATACTAGGGGTGCCCTAAAACCATCAAACGGTATTGCAAATGTTACAAAATAGACCCTAGACTTCAATTCGGTTGCTGAAAATAGACCTAACATTGCTGAAACTTGAAATTCTATCCAGATAGGATGGTGGCGTGCTGCCACAGCCATCCCAGATAGAGGTGACGTGAAGCCACCACATGCCCAGTTCCAGAAAGTTTGCCAAAATTGCAGAAATGGTCCCTGCAACACTTTTAAGCCATTTTCGATGCGTTTAAACCCCGTTAACCCTATTTCAAGGCTCTAAAATGAAGTTAAAGTATAGGGAACATGGAACATGCTTAAAAACATCTTGGATGTCGGTTCGTTTGGTCGTACGGTTGCGTTGTTCAGTTAATTACGACGAAATACGAACGGACGCGAAAGGCGATCCAAATTACGCGACGAATGGAATTTTATCATGCCAATCACTAAAATAAAATATTTCATAAATTTTTGGGTGTCCGGATATATTCAGAACGTAAGATATGCGCGAAAATGCAAACTTATACACTTTTTGGCGCTTTTAGTCCCTATTGATCAAAAAGTTTATTTTTGCGCACCAAACACCTCAAAGCCTATTTCTAAGATATGTAAAGGATATTTAGGGCATATTTAAATTATGATCAAGTTCTTGAATGTTCGTCACAGTACGAATCGGCAAACTTTCGTAGTTTGTCGAAATTAGTCCCTATGATCGAATATACTTGATTTCGCCACACTAAACCCTTCAAAACTTATTTATAGGTTATGTAAAGGTTATTTAAGATATGTTAAGCCTATGTCACTATTCCGGAGTGTTTGTTTCATTAAACTGGTTATATTTACGCATCAGTTTGCGTATAACCTTCTAGAAAGCGATTTAAAGCTCGAAATCGAACAAGAATTGATATGTGCCAACGACACACATATCTTTACAAATCCCAAGTATGAAACACAATATTTCATTGATTTGGTATTTGTTTGATGGTCACAGAGGCACAGGTGTCACATAAAAGATCATACATTGAAGTTGATGTTTGATTGGCTTCAAGAATTAAATCACCATAAAGTGGTAGTATGGTATTTATATGAATTTAATGAAATTAAAATCATTTGCTAGACTCTTCATGTGGAAGATAAACTCTTAATTAGATTTTTATGTCAATGTATTAGTTTTTATTAGAGTTTATGTCTCTAATAAAATATCCAATTAAGTGAGACTTTTCTCCACCCGATGTCTCTTGTTTTAAAAGTAGGCTATGTGCCTAACTTGAAGAGATTGAAAAACTACAAGAGTAAGAATACAAGAATTAAAACACCATAAAATGATGGTGTAGTTGTGTGGAATTATCAATAACTTTAATTTGTGATTTCTAAATCTAAATGGTCATGTTTTATACAAAATGACCATTTAGATTTAGAAATCTAAATGTATGATCTTTTAAGAATTGATATGTTGCCAACGACACACATATCTTTACAAATCCCAAGTATGAAACACAATATTTCATTGATTTGGTATTTGTTTGATGGTCACAGAGGCACAAGTGTCACATAAAAGATCATACATTGAAGTTGATGTTTGATTGGCTTCAAGAATTAAATCACCATAAAGTGGTAGTATGGTATTTATATGAATTTAATGAAATTAAAATCATTTGCTAGACTCTTCATGTGGAAGATAAACTCTTAAGTAGAGTTTTATGTCAATGTATTAGTTTTTATTAGAGTTTATGTCTCTAATAAAATATCCAATTAAGTGAGACTTTTCTCCACCCGATGTCTCTTGTATTAAAAGTAGGCTATGTGCCTAACTTAAAGAGATTGAAAAACTACAAGAGTAAGAATACAAGAATTAAAACACCATAAAATGATGGTGTAGTTGTGTGGAATTATCATTAACTTTAATTTGTAATTTCTAAATCTAAATGGTCATATTTTATACAAAATGACTTAAGTTTTCTAACACGTGTGTTAGAAAATGTGTATTACAAATACAAAGTTAGGTATTGTACATTGTATAAGCCATAAGGAATGGAAATGTTTTATGTAAACATTTAATTGCCTATTTTGCATAGTTTTTAGAATTCAAATGGTTTGCTACTCTTGCTAGAAGTAGCATTTGTTCAACAAAGTAACAATCTCATGAATATGATTTGGTGGAAAACAACTTGCTGTTGTTTTGAACAAATTTAATTGTTCAAGTTTGCTACTTAAATGTAGCCTTTGTAACAATTTGGTGTTGTTTTAAGCAAACTTGTCCAAGTTCAAAGTTTCATGATGAAATGGGGAACTTGTACTTACAAGTGCATGGAGTCTTATTGAGGGAGTACCTCAAGACATGCCATGGGACGATATCGTTGAGAAGATTTTGGTCAGATTATAAAGTGTTTAAGTTATAAGCACTTTGATATTTGATGTCTACATATCGCCTATGCTTCTGTTTAAATTTGAAAAGTGTTTGACACTTATGATGTAGTTTCTAATGTATTTTATTGTTTTGTGTTCAATATCTTCAGATAACACATGGAATTTTTTATAAAGGAATAAATCACTAATGTTTTTTACATATAAATTATTTTTGAGGAAAGTAATTATATCGTCAACTATACATTGTTTAAAAGAATGTGGTTTTAAACGGATAGTACATGAAAATATTTGGACATAAATAACTTGAGAGTTGTTGCATTGACTAAAAGTCAAAGACAAAACAATAAATGTATAACCAAATCTTGAGAGAATAATGAAAGAAGGTACTGACTGTATTGAGATGAAATACACAAATGAGATTCATGTCAAAATACTTTGTTAGAAGTCACTGGAAAATTCACTAGTGTGAATTCTAACGTACTGATAGTAAAAGTACTATATGTTATTGTATACCTTTAATAAATCTTGCGAGATTTGTTCCAAGTGATCTATACGTAGATGCGTCTACCACTTTATTACTGTTAGAACTATATGGAGAATTTACCTTCGTTTGGGAAAGCATCCTAAATATACATATCTCCTAATGAATAACAATAGATGTGTGCAAATCACTTATGGAAAAATTATGAATGCCATGTTGTTGAGTTTCGATCTAGTTGACTCTATCTCACACATAATAGTGATCGTAGACGAGGAACATTCATCTTGTTGGTGATGAATGTGTTCACTAAGTGACTTGTATTATGACTTATGTTTAAGTCTTTATGAGTCAATGGTAAAGCGTTGGAGATGAAAGGTAAACAAGTTATGTTCCTTAATTGAATGATAAAAATTAGCTATGTGCTATATATAATAATTTGTGAGACCTTCCTAAATATTGATGTTTTAGGATTATGAATAAGTCTCATTATTTTGTCTTAACAATGGATGAATGTTGCAAAGTGATATTATGATATCCTTAGGGCTGTGAAGAATAAGAATGATGCATCATCTGTTCACATGCTAAAGTATTGTAGTCTAAAGCATGCTAGACTAGTACTTGGTTAATTATGGGTCTTGAGAAAGACTAATTAACTCTAAACATTCAAAAGTGTATGAACACAAAAAGAATTTGTGTTCGGAAAAAGTTGAGGGAGAATTTTCATTCATTGTATGGAAAAGACATATAACTTTTGAAGAGTTTGTTCGAAAAGCTAATGAGGATAACTCATTGTCTAGGCTTATTCTAGGTGTTAAATTAGAATTATTCTAAGTTGGTGACAAACTTATGACAATGGCATGTGTTGCTTTGGTTAGCTCGGAAGCTTATGTAAGCTAATGCAATATGAGTTAAATTCACTGATACAATGAGGTTGATCTTGTTCAATCATATGTTTATAAGTCGTCATAAGTGAAGTTACGGAAATGTTGATCAAATGGCAAGAAATGTGGGGGAGGATCCATTTAGAAATAACCCTATAAGGGTATGTAGAAATGGTTTTCATTACCCCATCTGGCTGATATCCTATAACACTTAAATGTAGGGGTGTCTTGCATTTGTATCATAAAATTTTGGCAATAAGAATTTTGTAATCCAATCTAACATTGCAAACAGACGACTATGTGGAGGACACAAAGGTCGTAGTGAATAATGGAGATGTGTTTGCCTTAAATGATAAGCGTATCTTACAAAAACATATATTATAACCATATTCAGATGGCCACTGAGGTTATAGTCTTAGAAGTTGACAATAGGCAAAATTAATGTATGAGTTAAGAACACATCATGACAACTGATCTCAAATACGCAAAGTTATTTGTTAATGTTATGGATCCAACAACCTAAGGGTTTATTAGAGATCAAGTTGTGGAATGAGACTGAAGCCCATGGAAAAAAGGGTATGTGAAGGACACCTAACTTAGTTGACTGGAGATCCCAAGATCTAAGTTCAATAGGACAACTAACTCATATGCCTAAAGGTGGTCACTGTGGGGGCATAAATGATATGCATAAGCTAGTATATATGGTTATATATACCCCAAAGTATAAAAGGTTGTTTAAATACGTCGTAATCTATTCCTATGATATTCAGTGACAAAGAGTGAGGCTAAGCATAATATGTGGTAAATGATTTGGATAAATCACGATAACCACAATGCTTTTAATAATCTAAGGAGAATCACCTATGTTAGAGAGAAGTGGGGTCGCTTCGAATGGAATTGAGGGCACAATTCCTAGAGCTCTCGCAGAACTAGGAAAGTGTTCCATGACCATTATTGGACACGACTATGAGGAGATGACCCGGCTAACGAGAGTCTTGTGTGAAGTGTATTGTCGTCTACACAAACGGAAGACGAGTTCAATGACATCAAGATCCACTCAGAGCTAGTGGGCTAAGCGCATTTCATGAGTGAAGGTTCAAAGGGTAGCACCTACCTATCGTATGCAAAACTCAACTGTCGAGGTTCCATTGGAAATTTTATGTGTTTTGAACGATCTCCATTCATGTGGGGGATTGTTGGAAATTTGGTGAATGGATATTTAGTGAATTATAATTTAATGAAATTATAATTATTAATAAACTCTTCATATGGTGAATTAAAGACTAAACTCTTGAATATAGTTTTTATGTCTTTTAATTTGAGTCTTTATGTCTCATATTAAGTCTATAATTAAGTGGCTAATTAAATGAGACTTTTCACTCATCCTCAACACTTGTAAAAATAGTAGGCTATGTGCCTCATTTTGAGATAGAGAAAATGCTAGAAAAATATAAGTGAAGGGATACAGGAAAAATACATGAATATATGGAGAGTTATTGGAAATAAGAAATACTTGAAGACCCATGTGTTGGGTACTTAGAGAGATATGTTTTCTCTATTCGATTTCATCACCTTCATATCATTATTTTCCATAAGTTCAACCACTACAATTATCCGGTGTAACCTTGGGTGCGTGAGCCATCTTCGGCAGTACATACTACTTCGGCTGTTGTACCCTGGGAAACAGTCGCGTCATCTTTAGTAGAGGCGTGAAATCTATTTTAAGGGAAGCGTGTTGAACACGTGCCTCAGCCACAACCATCAACATTTGTTTGTTCTTTTTGTAGGAAATTATTGTACAAGAAGACGTGATTCAAGACCACGTTGAAGCCTACACAACGGACTAAAAACAAAACGAACCATACAAGTAGACGCGGTTAAAGGTCAAGTTGAAGACTTTATCTTTTGAAGATATTGGTTTGAATAGATTGTTTTATTAAATATGTTGTAGTTCATATTTATTTTCGTTTGAATTTGTACACGTTTCATGTACTACAATTTCCCAAATGTTTAAAGAGAGTATCTTTATTTTTTTTATTAGTTTTATTAATAAAATTGTGACCCATTTCCTACAATATTTAGTTTTTCTATGTGCAAGAATAGGTCCTTTGAATGAATGATATTTTTTAGTTTTATTTGAAACTATTATTATTTGAGCCGACCTGAATCGAATAGCTGACCCGACCCGACCCGAAACATAACGATAGGAAAAAAAAAAATTGTGTCCCATCACTTTACGCCGCCTCGAAAATTTTGGTCAAGCTCCGCCACTGCTTACAGTTCAACCAGTTCTTCTACTTTCTCCTCTTCTTGTTCAACCACCTTCTCAACAACCTTCTCCGGTTCTACCTCTCTCCTAACAACCCTTTCAGGTTCTATCACCTTTTCTATCTCAAACCTCGTCAACAAGTCCTGTGCTCCTAACACTACGTGTGAACACGACATGCAACTGGGCATTAGGGTTAAACTGGGTGGTGCTAGGGACTGAACCTGCGGGCCTTCCGTCATCTTACTCACCATCTCTCCTAGGATCCTCTGTAGGCTCTGTATGGTGGACCCCTGATTCCTAAACATCAACTCAAACTCTTGGTTTTGTTCAGCTGCTCATGATGTCTAGCCTCACCCTGCAACACTATCGACTCTAGGAGTTTGTTAGTCCAACTCTGACTCTCCTCATTCCTCTTAAAAAACACGCTCAAATCAGATTTAGACTCTCCACTGTTCTGTCCATCAGCAGGGGTCTGTAACAGACCCTCGTAGGGCTGGAATCCAGGGGGATTCCTACTCTACCAGTTTGAGGTCTGGTATGACTGCCATCCAAAGTTGTAACCTTGGCCTCGTCCCTGGTTCTGGACAAAACTCAACTCCTCCTCAGATCCTATAGGGCAATTTGCTGTCTCATGCCCATCTCTACACACCTCACATTTGAAATTCATCTTAATCTGAATGTCCTTGGCCATCTTCGTCAAGGAGTCGACCTGGGCAGCTAAAGCTACGTTGGAGTCTTCTGTGTGAATGCCTTTACGGGCAGTAGTAATGGCCCCAAAGCCAGGCTCAGTGTAAGTACTGGTGGCTAGGTACTCCATCATCTCAAGGTACTTAACAACGGGTTTTTTTTCATCATGCTTAAGAAACTCTGTTATAGAATTTCTCCATGACTATCCACTCCTCAAGGCCATGGTGCGGGCACTTGTTCAGCAGCGCCTTAAACCTGTCCAAAGTCTCATAGAAAGACTCCTCTGGCTGCTCAGTTAGTGCGTAGATGAGATTTCTAAGACGAGCAGTTTTCGCCGGTGGAAAGTATTTCTATAGGAATTTAAACTGAATATCATTCCAAGTGGTGATGGCTCCCTATGGGAGGGAGTCCAACCAGATAGCAGCCTGATCAGAGAGTGCGAATGGGAACAAACGAAAATGAATGGCCTCCTCAGTGGCACCCATAAGGCGGAAAGTACTACAGACCCTCCCGAATCTTGTTAGATGAGTATGTGGGTCCTCGTCTCGCAGACCATGGAACTGGACCGAATGGGTAGTGGTGTTGATCAAGGTGGGTGGGTTGGTCCAGTTGTTCACCTCTATAGCGGGAAAGGTGACGTTCGAGTGAACGGTGTAGGAGCCACACTAATGTGATCAGCAACGGTCCTACGTTCAGCCATAACTACGGAAAAGACAAGATCAGAAAGAAGTACCTATGGTTGGCGTAGACGATGGTGGAACTCGCGTTCGAGCTCAGAGAATGGTGAAGTATCAGGTGGGCTCGAGCAACGTGTGTGCATACACTGAAAAGCATGTAGAACGGCACGAATCATACACAAGCTTAGCTAAACAAGTAGGCATACAAAACTAGCAAGTATCCTCACAAAGCAAAGAACTATTAACTTTTTTTTGTTTTATATATATATATATATATATAATTTTTATTTTTTTAACTAAGGAAAAACAAAACTAATCTAAGAAAGCAGTAAAATGGCTAAATCCTCGACTCAGGTCGTCCTCAAAAGTGCATTGTGTCCCCGAAAATGGCACCAAAAATTTGATGCGTGAAATATGTCTTAGTTAAATTCAACAAGTTTTAAAAATTGGAAAAAACCCGTAAACCACACACTACCGGAAAGTGTACCAGTCGTGAGTAGTAAAACAAGTAGGTCCGAGTATCGAACCGTGGACACAATCTAGCGACTCTTGATACTAAACCTCTATCGACCCCTAGCCTAATAATTTGGTTTTGTTTTGAAAAAAATATTTTTAAACTAAAAAGCAATTTAAATTAACAGACGACCAAACTAACAGCAAGCGCAGACAACTAGAGACTGGACTGAAACTCAAGTACGAGAAAATAGGTTACCTAGGCAAGAATCCCTAGACTCGTGAATAAAATACTAACCTTGGTTTCGAATGAAGACTTTGTCTAACCTGATGAACCCCATGAAGGTAAATCGAACCCAACAGTACCACAAGTGATGAAATGCTAAAATGGACTAACTCGAGTTATCGACCACCAAGTCCCACAACTTCAGCTAAAATGAAGCTGAAATAACTAAGAATACCGAATCCCTAGGAAACTCTAAACATGAATATACAAATGAACCCCAGTGATCGGCCACCCAAACTGCCAAACAACGCCCAGCTAATAACCTAGCAATTCTAGATTAGATTTCTCACCTCTAGAAGAGATTGCATGTTTTAATTAATTTGTTTTAATAAATATTAAACTTAAATTAAACTCATTCGGCCAGGAGAGATCCAAGAAGCGCTTAAGGGTGGATGACCCATTCGATTTGGACAGGTTCCTGGGACTTGATAGCAGTAAAGATTTTATTCAAGGGGTTGGAAATGTAGATCTTGATAAAACAGATGGACCGTTTGATTTAAATGTTAATTTGGTTTCGTCTTCTTCTGGAGGCGGTAGTAGTAAAGACAAAAGGTACTCAGACTCAGGTACGGCAGACTTAGTGGAGGTAATGGATAAACCTAGAAATCTCAGCGGTGAGGAGCCATAAGGGGTTGAGGAGGAGACCAAAGATACGGTCGACTTGGCAGCTAAACTTGGTGCCCATTTTCAGAATTATAGAAACTTGGTGAAGGAATCAATCTTGGAAGATGGCATTTAGTTTGGTAAGTTATGAATTTTATGTTGTTAAATATTAGAGGTATGGGGGTGACGCCAAGGCTGGATGGGTCAAAGGGATTAGAATAGAACATGGTATTTCTTTCATTGCATTACATGAAACTCAGTTAAAAATTTAGGGGACTTCAATGTTGCGAAATATAGGGAGGGTTCTGATTTCGAGATGGATTGGGTGGCTTCTAGTGGCAGATCGGGTGGATGTCTAAGTATGTGGGATCCCAAAGTGTTAAAAATGGAAGATTCAGTGAAACACAATAACTTCCTTCTTATTAGGGGTAGAACAATGGGATATTATAAGGAAACTAATATCCTGAATGTTTACGCCCCTCGTAAAAACACTGAAAAGAGGTCTCTCTGGAATGATATTTTGGGAATCCGGGGCAATTACTCGGGACAATGGGTGGTGATAGGGGATTTTAACGCGGTTAGAAGATCGAAAGAAAGAAAAAACTCCATATTTAATGTGGTTTGTGCCAGAGACTTCAATGATTTTATTGCGGAAGCGGGATTTCAGGAGTACAGTATGAAAGGGAGCAAATACACTTTTTTGGTGGAAAACGGTTCTAAACTTAGCAAGAATGACCGCTTTCTTGTTTGCCATAACTTCTTTAGTGAATGGCCTGAAGCTTGTCTTAGAGCTCTTCCGAGGAATCTTTTGGATCACAATCCGATTATCTTGATAACAGTGAACACAAATTTTGGAAAGAAACCGTTCTGAGTGTTTAACTCTTGGTTCGATAAAGAGGGTTTTGAAGAAGTTGTTGTTAAGGCTGGTTGTGATTTCGTTGGATCAGAGGTTTTTCCTAATGTTTTGTTGACAAATAAATTCAAGCATATCAGAGATAGGATCAAGAAGTAGAGAGACGAGACGTTGGCTAAGGAAACTTTGGAGGAGTCTTATCTCCGGGAAGAGTTAGAAAAGATGGAGAGTATCCTTGATAGTAGAGATCTATCGGAAGAAGAAGAGTGGATAAAGATAGAATGTAAGAAAAGTTTGGGGACTATCGAGTTCAATAAGGCCAAAGACCTCAAACAAAGATCAAGGATCCGGTGGGCGATTGACGGGGACGATAACTCATCCTTTTTTTCACGGGGTAATCAACTAAAGGAAGGTGTCTAACACCATTCACGGCTTAATGGTTGAAGGGGTGTGGGTCCACAAACCAACGGAGAACAAGAAAGAAATCCTTCATTTTTTCAGGAACCACTTTTCTGAACAATTTCCAGACCGGGGATTGGTGCACAGGTTTGAAACGCCTTTTGGATGAGGAGGGGCTAGGTATTATCATTCCATTCTCTAATAAGGAGATCAAAGATGCGGTTTTCGAGTGTGGTTCGGACCGGGCCCCGGGCCCACATGGCATTAATTTTAGATTTATTAAAAGGTTTTGGGACCTCTTCGAAAATGATTTCCAAAAGATTATGTCTTAATTCTTCGATGATGGTAGGATTAATCGGGGTTACGGATCTTCTTTCATAACTCTTATCCCTAAACTCAAAGATCCGACCAGTCTTAAGAACTACCGCCCCATCAACCTGATTGGAGTTATTAGTAAAGTGATATCTAAAACCATTGCTTCTCGACTAAAAAGGTGATTGGGGTGGTGATATCGTGTTCTCAATCGACTTTCGTTAAAGACAGGTACATACTGGATAATCCTTTTGTGCTTAACGAAGTCTTAGCATGGTTGAAACGTAAAAAGAAAAAGGCATTTCCGTTTAAGATCGACTTCGAGAAAGCGTACGATAATGTCAATTGGAAGTTTATCATCGATATTTCATCTCAAATGGGGTTCCCTGCCAAATGGTGTGGGTGGATCAGCGGTATTTTAGCTTTGGCCATATCTTCCATTGTTGTTAACGGGGCTCCAACATTTTAATTCCAGTGCCATAAAGGTATGCGGCAGGGAGACCCGCTGTCTCCTTTTTTATTTTTAATAGTTATGGAGGTTCTTTCTCATCTTATATCGAAGGCGTGTAACTTGGGGGAATTCAAAGGTATTAAAATGCCTAATGAGGGCCCTACGTTATCGTATTTCCGTTATGTTAACGACGCTCTCATAGTGGGCTAATGGAGTGAAAAAAAATTTAAGACGGTGGCGAGAATTCTGAGGATTTTCAACATCTGCACTGGCTTAAAGATTAATTTCAACAAATCTAACCTTTTTATGATAGGGGTCAATGATGAAGAAATCGAGTATATGGCGGGGTTGTTGGGGTGTACGAAGGGGTCGTTGCCTTTCATGTACCTCGGCATTTCGGTAAGTGCTAATATGAATCGGGTTAACAATTGGTACCCAGTGGTGGAGACGTTTCAGAGACGCCTTAGTTCTTAGAAGGCTAAATCTCTCTCAATTGGGGGTCGGGTTACTCTCATCACAGCGGTTTTCGAAAGCCTTCCTATGTATTAATTCTCGATGTTCAAGGCTCCGATTAAAGTCTTGGAGTCGTTGGAATCTATGATGAAGAGGTTTCTTTGGGCAGGTAAAGAAGAAGTAAAAAAGATTCACCGGGTTGCTTATGACTGGGTGGCATTACTGAAAAAATTAGGAGGCCTGGGAATTTGTAAACTCAAAACTATTAATGAATCTCTTTTGTCGAAATGGGTATGGAGATTCAAGGTGGAAACGAAGAGCTTTTGGAAGTGGGTTATCGAGGCGCTCCACGGGTCCTGTAGGGGATGGTCGGCTTTGCCGTCTAATCCGTCTATCACCGGAGTTTGGACCAACATTGTTAGAATGGAGAAAAAGATTAATATTAAAGGAAAGAATTGAAGTTGTCTCATGAAGGTGAACCAGGTAATGGTAATAAGGTTTTGGGCTAACGTTTGGATTGGGGAAAAACCCTTAATGCTGCTTGGCCTCGTCTATTTGATTTAGAAAGTGATAAAGACTATAGGATCTCAGAAAGGTTGATCAAACATGTGGATACATTTTTATGTTCATGGCAGTGAACGCACGATCCAGCTTCTGTTAATGTTGTTTCGGACCTGTAGGATCTGTGCAAACTTTTGGAAGATGCTAGGTTATCTAACCGGGATGATCGATGGAGCTGGAAAGGAGACCAAAATGGGCGTTTTTCTGCTGGCTTCTGTGAGAAAAATTTTGGTTGAGGAGAGTGCAGGGAGCCATGACAATATTATGGGGTGGAGCAAATGGATGTCAGCTAAATGCAATATCTTCTTTTGGAGGGCTATGCAAAATAGAATACCTACGAGGATCGAGCTTTTCAACTGGAACATTCATATTCCTGATCTTAAATGTGTTTTTTTGTGGGGAGTATGATGAGTCTACAAATCATATTTTTTCAGGATGCATAGTGGCGATGAAGGATTGGCAGTGCTTTAGTAAGTGGCTTCGGCTGCCTCCTATATTCGCTTTTGATTTTAAAGATTTATCGGCATTCCTCAAAACTTGAAACCTGAGGAAGGAGGAAAGATCGGTGGTGAAAGGATTGATCATTTTGGTTTGTTGGTGCATCTGTGTCACACCCCAATATTTCCAAATATTGCCGGTGGGGAGTATTGTGACTAGTTGATATCATCATAGTCAATATACACAATAAATAGCACAGCAGAAGGCTTGGTGAATAATTACTATTACAAACCATAGTGTCTGAGTGTCCAAATGAAAGAATATACAGACTTGGTTGTAATAAAGATCCACATGCGGATCATAAAATAAAATACAAGAAAACGGAAATAACAGACTCCAGTTATCTAGGGATTTGCAAAATCCTCTTATTTGACACCTAGTAGCTCCAGCCTATTACGTGAAGTACCTGTCAATCAGTCTTTGGAAAATACGTCAGTTTTCACTGGTAAATACAATTAACCGACTCATTTGAAAATATTTATGAAAATTGATTTAAGTGCACAAGGCACAAATCATTTATAACTTGGGACAATTATTTAAGATAATCTTGTATACAGTTTTACATGTTTGTCTTACAATTGGGGCCGGTTTGGAAGCCGATCATGATTAACCGACTCACCACTTATAGAACCCACAAAGGAGTTATCCCCAACATGTGGGTTTATTAGCATTTGCATCTGTCAGGTGTATGCCTACACCCGTGCGTAAGTCGTGGCCATTTTCAAATGAAATGAGCCGTGGATATCCAGGTCACGGTCGTATTAACCCCCAATGTTTATGTTATCAAACAAGACAGATTAAAACGGGTTATGTAAATTTATTAATCACAATCCGATTAAATGATTTCATACCCGACCAAGCGGTATTATTATAACACCGTATCCCAAGCCCGTATAAGGGAAAATAAGTTAAAAGTATTTACCTGAGCTAGATGTGTAGAAGTAACTCAGCCGTATATTCCTAAAGCCTTATGAAAATACCTTCTACTGAAGCTACTCAATCTGTATGGAAGGTTTAATACCATATTAGGATACTAACAGTCTTTATTTAAGTCAAACACTTAGACCGGTTAGTTGGAAGGATACTTTACGGTTCTAAACGCTAGATTAAGCGGAGACCAGAATAATATATGGTTTAGACCCGACAATTTTGGATACTTGTATAATATGGGTAAACTAAACACATTCTGGAATTTGAAGATTTAATGATAAGGTTGAACCCGTTTCGGTTATTTTATGTAAACTAGTCACATAAACCGATCCGAATGCATAAATGCATAACAGTAACCAAATGAATTATGTACAGGTCTCAAATGTTATTATGCTTAGAATATGTTAATACATCAGTAGGATGTTAACATTTATGCCCAAAAAGTATTTAAAACCATTTTAAGTCCCGTAAGGGCATTTTGGTCATTTTAATGATTATAAAAGAGATTTTATAATAAACTGAGGTTCTGCTCTTTGGTAATCAGTAAAAATGTTTATTTTATCGCATTACATCAGTAAGATATTATACATATGTGAGGTTTACCATTTATGGCCAAACTATGCCCCGAAAGGGCATTTTGGTCATTTCACATATCCTTTTAAGGGTATTTTTCGAAGTCTGAGTTCATGAAAAATACTTACTGTAATAATTTTGAAATTTGTTTAAAAATTCAGTAGGTAATAAGTCTTAGGTGTTAAATATGGTTTTAAACAATACTATGCACCTAATTCGTGTAAAACTCGCTAATTGACGATAATTAAGATGCTTATGTAAATCTGAGATTTTGATCAGTTTTAAATGCTCAAAATAATTGACTTAATGTATGAAATCAGTAGGAAAAGGTTTGGCATTCAAATCATTTGCTAATCTCATTTTATGCATAAAAAGGGTATTATCGTCATTTACCGAATTATACAAGAACTCCATGATATGATCAGTTTATAATCTGATCAAAAATCCTAAAAATCCTTAAAAATAATATCTTAACAGTAGGTAATGATTTTTGGGTCAAAATCCAAGTTTAAATATGTCTTATGCAAGATATCGCAATTTAATTAATAAAAAGCTTCAATTTACGATATCGAGCATAACTTCTGTTTGAAACCAAGAACTGATGTCAAATTTTTGGGACATACTTATATATCAGTAGCAAAGGTTTTTGTCCACTCACATTTCTAAAAATCTCATTTATATGTCAAAAGGGCAAAAACGGCATTTATAAGCATAATAACAAACATGAGCATATAATTCAAAGTACTAAGGACCAAATAATATAACTCCAAGGGGTTATACTACAATATAAAGTGGTCCCAGTGGAAGCTTAAAACATGGAAGAATTAAGCTTAACCGGGTCTGAACTGAAAGTCAAAGTAAAAATCAAGCTTTTGCGACCTTCGGTTGTGAACCGACCCTAAACTGATAATCGCCGGGTTGAACATGCTTAGACATGTTCTAATACTAATTACAAAGTTATTAGAATGATAAAATATGATTTATAACCTCTGCATTGTTAGTTATAATTATTATGTAAAAATCTAGTCAGTTTGACTTTTTGACTTATTAGTTTGACCTGACAATTAACTAGTCAAACGAAATAATTCGGAGGTTCCCTTTTAAGGGTTAATCACCTACCTTAATATGGTCACATAACCACTTTTAATTCGGAAAGTGGCTGGACCATTTGTGATTAAACCGAAAGTCAAAGCTAATTTACGATATCTTTGACTTTTCGATTTTTGAACTAATAAACTAAACTAAGAGAGGGCTAAGACACTTACATAGGGTCCTAGCTATCCTTTCTACAAACTTGATCTTCCTCTAAGGCCAGGTATCTTCAGAAGAGAGTGTTGTGGATGTTGCAAGTGAATGAGCAAGTAAACACAACAACTTAGGTGCCTTTATATACTTGAATGACATGTTATGAGATCAAAGCAGGTGTTTTTGGAGGGTTTAGGATCACCCCAGGTGTCCTAGTAGTATTACAAGTCCGACAAACAGCCCATGGTATCAATTGGAATGCGTTAAAGTAGGTTTAGAGCTGAAACTTGCAACTGGCAGAAGTTTTCTGCGCTGGGCACTTTTACGCGGGCCGCGTAAGACTCAAAGGGAGTCTACGCGGTCTGCGACAACCTACTGTTCAGGTGAAACATGTTTTAACTTTGACAGTTTCAGTCCCTGGTCCTTGGTAACTTTCTATAACTTCATTATTGGCATATAAGGCCCTTGTAGTTAGTTTGTAGAGGTTCAAGGGAGTATAACCAAACTCCGTTAGGCCCGGTTTCGTTAAAAGATCACCATAAACACAAGGTTCTTACTATTGACACTTTTAACCCAAAGTCTTGAAAACTTGCATAACTATCTCGAAACCACGTGAAACTGATGTCACTTATTCTTGAGAGTATATTTGAATATTACGAAGCCTCAGGTTTGTTAAATGGTCACTCAGAGGTAAGAATTAACATGTTGACAAGTTTAACCCCCGTAGTTTATAATCTTCAGATTATTTTCATAAACGGCTTCTTAAATCAAATCAATCACTCATTTAAGAATACATTCTTCTTGTGTGGTCATTCAAAGGCACAAGTTTGGCATGTTGACACTTTTAGTCCCTTCGCATACATACTTTCATCATTTGGCAAGTTTAGTCCTTCAAACTCAATCTTTCACATATTTAGAGTTTAGGACACGTGTCTTTACATAACTGGACACGTTTTTACGTGGTGTTACATCCTCACCCCCTTAAAAGTAATCTCGACCACGAGATTTACTGGAATAAGTGAGGGTACTTCTGTCGCATAGTGGACTCAACTTCCCACGTATATTCAGGGCCTCTACGGGCATCCCATTTAACCTTCACTATAGGTACGTGCTTCCTTCAGAGCTTTTAACCTATCGATCCTCGATCGATATAGGTCTTTCAACAAACCTCAGGCTTTCATCAATTTGTATGTCTTTATGAGACATTGCTAGCGATTCATCAGCTAGACATTTCTTTAGATTACAGATGTGGAATACATTATGAATTCCACTCAGCTCCTCTAGCAAATTTAGCTTATAAGCTACACTGCCGACACATTCGATGATCTCGAATGGTCCAATATACCTTGGGCTTAGCTTGCCCTTCTTACCAAAATGCATCACACCTTTCCAGGGTGACACTTTTAGTAAGACTCTGTCGCCCACTTCAAACTTTAGACGTTTTCGCCTTTTATCAGCATAACTTTTCTGTCTATCCATGGCAGCTTTCAGGCGATCATGAATTTGGACAATCTTGTCCGTCGTTTCAAGGACTATATCAGGTCCTGATAACTGAGCTTCTCCTACTTCCGCCCAACAAACAGGCGTTCTGCATTTCCTACCATACAACGCCTCGAAAGGCGCAGCCTGAATGCTAGTATGGTAGCTATTATTATAGGGGAACTTGATCAAAGGTAGGTGGTCATCCCAGCTACCTCCCAAATCAATAACACATGCTCGAAGCATGTCTTCCAAAGTTTGAATTGTACGCTCTCTCTGTCCATCTGTCTGAGGATGGTAAGCAGTACTAAAATTCAAACGAGTGCCTAATGATTGTTGGAAACTTTTCCAAAAGTGAGAGGTGTATCTAGTATCTCTAACGGATATAATAGATACCGGCACTCCGTGGAGAGATACAATCTTATCCACGTACAATTGAGCTAGCTTGTCGGAGCTATGAGACTCCTTGATGGGTAAGAAATGTGCTGACTTAGTCAGTCTGTCAACTATGACCCATATAGTATCATTTCCATGCCTTGTTTTAGGTAACTTGGTTATAAAGTCCATAGTTACCATCTCCCACTTCCATGTGGGAAGTTCTGGCTGTTGTAGTAGAC
Source organism: Helianthus tuberosus (assembly GCA_030545235.1). Taxonomy (NCBI): domain Eukaryota; kingdom Viridiplantae; phylum Streptophyta; class Magnoliopsida; order Asterales; family Asteraceae; genus Helianthus; species Helianthus tuberosus. Next base: position 157,419,435 of record CM060409.1, read on the forward strand.
CTGACGGCTTCTGATGTTCAGCTTTGATCTGAGCACAAGTCAGGCATGCACTTAGCTACATGTGTGGCAATAGATTTCTTCAAACCTATCCACCAATAATTAGCTCTCAAATATTGATACATTTTGTCACCTCCATGGTGAACTGAGTATTTGGAATTGTGAGCTTCCTGGAGGATAATATCTCGCAGCCCTCCATGAATAGGAATCCAGATCCTTCCATTCAGTCTGAGGATTCCATCCTTGCCAGGTGCTAACTGTTCAGCAGTTACACCTAACTTTTCATTTGGAAGGTTAGCTTCCAAAACAGCTTCCTTCTGAGCAGCTAACAGCCTTTCATTCAAGCTGTTCTTGAGTTCAATACTCTTGGCATTAATCCTTATAGGTTTGACTCTTTCCTTCCGTTTTAGAGCATCAGCGACTACATTCGCTTTGCCAGGACGATAGCGAATTTCACAATCGTAGTCATTTAGAGTTTCCATCCAGCGGCGTTGTCTCATATTGAGTTCTTTTTTATTGAATAAATGTTGGAGACTTTTGTGATCCGAATAGATCACACATTTAGTTCCATATAAATAGTCTCCATAACTTAAGTGCAAAGACAATGGCACCCAGCTCCAAATCGTGGGTGGTGTAATTCTTTTCATGCACTTTTAATTGTCGCGATGCATAGGCAATCACCTTGCCTCGCTGCTTAAGTACACAGCCCATACCGGTGTGTGAAGCATCACAGTACACGACAAACTCTTCAATTCCTTCGGGCAATGTCAACACCGGAGCATTGCTCAATTTCTGTTTAAGAATCTCAAAAGATTCTTGTTGTTTTGGACCCCAATCAAATTTTACATTTTTGCGGGTCAGAGAAGTCAATGGTGCAGCTATCCTTGAGAAGTTATCAATGAATCTTCTGTAATAACCAGCTAATCCCAGAAAGCTGCGAATTTCTGTTGGTGTCTTTGGTACCTCCCAGTTCATAATGGCTTCTATTTTAGCGGGATCTACTTGGATACCACGCTCGCTAACAACATGCCCAAGAAATTGGACTTCGCGAAGCCAGAACTCACACTTAGAGAACTTAGCATACAGTTTCTCCTGTCGAATCAACCCCAAAATACACCGAAGGTGTTTCTCTTGATCATCCTGATTACGAGAATAAATAAGTTTGTCGTCTATAAAGACAATGACAAACTTATCTAAGTATGGCTTGCGGACTCTATTCATGAGGTCCATGAATGCTGCTGGTGCATTAGTGAGCCCGAAAGGCATCACTAAAAACTCATAATGTCCATACCTTGTTCTGAATGCTGTCTTAGGTACATCTTTAGCTCTAACCTTTAGTTGATGATACCCTGATCTCAAATCGATCTTCGAGAAGAAGCTTGCCCCTTGAATTCACTACAAGAAAAGTGACCATTAGATACTAATTTATTAGGAACTGATATATCAGTCTCCAATACGTAATATTTGAGACTGATTTATCAGTCACTGATAATATTAGGGACTGAATTCTATGCACCTTATATTGGTTACTAGAAATCAGTCTCTAATATCTAAACACCTTATTTGAGACTGAATTTCAGTTGCAAATATGTTTGCATGGTATAGCGTTTTGGAACCATCGTTACTACTGCTATAGAACACGACGTGGAGAGCGAAGCCATCAAAAGTGTATGTGGAAGGGCTAAAACAATACAATCAGCATGGGAGGTAGGTGTTGGTCCTGTGTTAAGGAAAAAAGATAACTGAATGAAATCGGCAGTCGAATCATCTCAACTAGATTCAACTGAGAACGAAAATTTGAGAAATAAGGTTACTGAACTCAAGGAGGAATTGAAACAGAGTAACAAAAAATACAAAAGAGTGACAGAGTTTTTGAGCCGAAAATATCCAGATTTCGAGAGCACAATATCTGCAAATGATGTTGGTGAAGATGATGGTTTGAATGGACTACACAACGAAAGTGACAACACTATCTAGGCAATTATTTAAGACGTTTATTATTTTTTTTCTCTAATACTCTTATAAATTTCAGAATTGATGAACTGGTGTTATTTTGAGTTTTATTGGCTATTATTATGACATTAATGCTTGAGTTTATTGTGAATTTAAGAAAGCAAGAATCACTTGGTCGAATAATATTAATGCTGTGTTAATAAGAATGGTTTAATATATAAAACTATAAATCTATCGGGACTAATTTTTAGTCCTAGAATATATTTGTTAGGAAGTGTAAATGCATGTTAGGGACACAACTGAAATTGTATTTGAAACTATTTTTCAGTATGTAATAAACCATATTGAAAGTGACACATAGTATTAGAGACTAAAAGATAGTCATTAAAAAAATATTAGGGACTAACTTAAGCGACTAATTTTTAGACCCTAAATAAACATATTGAAGACTAAAAATATTTGTAATCTTAAACTGATTATCAGTCCCTAAAAGTACATATTAAGTACTAAAATAACATAGTATGTGAGACAAATTTTTAGTACTTAAAAGAAGCATATTAAAGACCGAAATCATGTGGTACTTGAGACTAATTTTTAGACTTTAAAACATCTTATTGGATACTGATTTGACATGGAATCACGAACTTAACAAAACTTATTAGGGACAATATAGACACGTGCATAGGACCGATTTTCAGTCCTTAAAGTAATACACCTGGGACTAAACTATCGTAGTATCCGAGACTAATTTTTTAGTCATGGAAGAAATGCATCAGGGACTGAAATGACGTGGTACCGGGAGGTAAGTTTAGGACTGAATTTTTATGTATCTGAGACTGACTATTAGTCATGTTTGGTGTGGTACAATAGGGACTGATTCTTAGTTGTTAAAACCAGTATCTAGTACTAGGTATCCGGGACTGGCTGGGGACTGGCAAATCAGTCCTTGATAACCATTAGGGACTGATTCTTATGCATCAGATACTGATTTTTCAGTCCCCAAAAGTCATCTTTTTGTAGTGGAAGTTGGTCAAATAAGTCGTAGATCCTGGGTAATGGATAACGATTCTTGATCGTTACCTTGTTTAGCTCGCGGTAATCAATGCATAAGCGCATTGATCCATCCTTCTTCTTCATAAACAAAATAGGAGATCCCCAAGGCGATGAGCTGGGTTGTATGAAACCCTTTTCTAGTAAGTCATCCAATTGAGTCCTGAGCTCTTTCATTTCAGTAGGCGCTAGACGATAAGGAGCTAGTGCAATTGGTGCAGATCCTGGCAGAATGTCTATCATGAATTCAACTTGCCTCTCAGGAGGTAATCCAGGTAATTCATTAGGAAAGACATCAGGATACTCGGAAATAATTGGAATATCTTCAATCTTGGGCTTCGGGTCATTCACTGTCACTTGTGCCATGTAAATGACACATCCGTTCTTCAGACACTGTGAGACTTTAGGAATAGACACATTGTCGGGCAAACCATAATGTGTATCTTCTTGAATAGTGACAGATTCACCAGAAGGGGTTTGATGATAACTAGCTTTTTATCGCAGGTAATTTGGGCTTGGTTATGCGACAACCAATCCATGCCTAAAACTACATCAAACCCAGCCAATTTCATTAGCAAGAGGGATAGCGGGATAGAATGATTCTTAATATCCATCAAGAAGAGTTGAAGCTGTTTCTAAGGTACCATCTGCTTACTCTACCTCATATTTTATGTCTAGAGTTTTAATAGGCAGATTCAGTAACTTACTAAACTCATGGTCTACAAAGGACTTATCAGCACCTGAATCAAATAAAACTCTAGCATAAATATCATTAATGAGGAAGGTACTTGTTATAACGTTTCCGTCGTTCACCGCCTCCCTTGCATTCATCTGAAAAACCCTAGCATTGGTTTTCTTTGCCTCTTCGGGCTTCTTAGAATTCTTAGGGCAATTAGTCTTGATGTGCCCCTTTTCGTGGCAACCGTAGCATGTTGCATCCTTGATGTTTCGGCACTCTATAGTCTTGTGCCCTTTCTTATTGTAGATCCCACAAGGTTTAGCTTGCGGGTCCTGGTTGCACTTTCCAAAGTGCCTCTTGTTGCAAGTCTTGCATCTGGGCTTGTCACCTGACTGCCCTTTCTTGGAACCAGAGTTCCCTTTGTTCTTTTTGTTCGACTGATGGGACTGGTCTTCCTCCCTCTTTCTTTTTCCCTCATCAGTGGTTTTCTTTGCCCTACTCCTTACAACATCGAGAGTAAGGGACAAAGATAGATCTACAGTAGATCTATAAGTAGCAGGCTTAGATGCCTTGACATTTCCTTTAACCTCTGGGGCTAAACCACCGATAAAACGCGCAATGCATTTGGGTTCTGAGGTGACCAAATACGGTACAAGTCTTGACATGGAGTTAAAACTGGTCACATATGACCTGCAATCCAAATCCTTCATCACTAAAGTGAGGAAGTCAGTCTCTATTCTCTCAACTTCATGCTGAGGATAGTAAGTGTCCTTCACAAGATCAACAAACTTATTCCACGAAAGGTTATACAAAGGAACCTTTCCAGTGGATTGCACCAGTGCTTTCCACCAAGTTAGGGCGTCGCCCTTGAAGGATTGAGACACGAAATTAACGATGTCTTCCTTAGCACATCCACTGATGTCAATCACAGTTTCCATTTCATCCAACCACTTCATGCAGTCAATTGCTCCCTTTTCTCCCGTGAAGTCTCTGGGCTTACAGGAGACGAAATATTATAGGTACAACCCTTGTTGTACCTGGGAGCCTGATTAACAACAACTTGTCTCTGTGGTTAACTTTTCTGATTAGATGAGTGTTGAGACTCATCCTTCTTCAGTGTATGCGAATGAGAAAGGGACTTTGTATGAGTTTTGGACCGAACATTACTCAGCTCCTTGAACTTATTATCCACAGCTTGGGCAACCGCTGCGGTTATCATCGCTTGTAATTCAGCACCAGTAATATTTATCCTGGTATTATTGTTTCCTTCATCAGGATGACTGTTTGCTTCGTCCGAGCCAGCCATGATTTGAGTACTAAATCAAACAATAATGATATATTTAGATTATATAATGAATCATCGCATTGATGATTAGATGGTCATGGTATTATTAAACCATATAGACCATTTTAGATAGCAATTAAGAATCTATTTAATAATGGTTTACCTAGGCTACAAATGAACCATTATAGGCAATCAATAGGATATAATCCTTTATATTTACTAGACAGGGGACATAAGTCACAACTGTCAATGTCATAAAAGACATTTTTAGATAGCACAAAAGGCTCGTCCTGAAGGACATTTAGATGGTACAGAAGGCCTTGTCACAAGGACGATTAAACATAACCAATAATCTCTTGGATCAGTGATCTTTTAAGGATCGAACATAGTTCATCGCCTTTTTGACAAGAAGTTTATAAAATAAAACTATCATTGTCATTAATACACCTTTGCTCTTAGGCATACATACCAAATGGATGTTTTGGTGTATACACCATATTGATGTTCAATAGCCATGATTCATATTGATCATATAGGCTATGATAATGACTTGGAATGATCCAAGTACATTTGGAAGCTAGTGTGGTCTCTCAAGTCACACAGCCAGGAATGTTAACATGTTTTCAGATGTTAATAAGGAATTTATAGTCTTAAAAAGGTTGTACCATCATAGCAATTAATATTTTGGCTAGGTTATACCTCTAAGAACTTATTTTTGAAATTTTTCATTGGCAGGTCAATTTAAAAATTGAAATGATATAGCTTGTTGATGTAATAAAATGCATATTTAAAATCTCAAAAAGAAATTCCATTAAAATACTAAACTATTACAAGAATGCCCTAAACGGGTCTTGAAATAACAAATTGTCCATGCAGGGACTACAGAAAAAGAAAATAAGTCCACGCAAGGACTAAGTACAGAAAATAAAATGTCCTCAGAAGGACTTGATTGAAATTACAATACAAAATAAAATATAACAAACTTCTACTTCTTTTTGCCTCTGATGAAGTTCGCAAGGCCCTTGAGAAATTTGTTAAGCTTTTTTCGCGTTCCTCCGCTTGTTGCTCAACATGGTCCAACCTCTGTAGAATTTGTTGATTCTGAAGTTGTTGAGGGGGAGGAGGTTGTTGATAAGATGGGTATTGATACCCTTGAACTGGATATCCAGTTGGGTAAACTGGAGGAAATGGAGAAGGATACAGTGCATTAAATTGAGCTGCCTCAAGATATGGATCTTGGGCAGGAGCTTGATATCCATAATCCGCAGGAGTTGGATATCCAGATGGGTTATACCCAGACGAACCTGGGCAAGTTGGTATCGGGTTTTCAAAACCCACTGGCGGTGGCGGTGGTGCATAAGAAACTGGCGGAGGATCATCTTCCGGCACCGCATGCGAGGGTCCACCCATTTGTGGATCCTCGGGAATAGGAGGGTATGTGCTTGAAGCTTGAGGGGAACTGAATCTTGGTCCCCCTCGCACGGACATCCGTGCATTCCTCCTTCGCCTAGGTGGCTCGGGAGGTGGTTGTGGTGGTTGTTGAGGTGGTTCTTCAACGGGTAAAGGTGGTGGAGTAACCGCTTGAAGATACGGCTCCTCCAAAGGAGGTTGAGAAGGAGAGTTATGAAATGAAGGGGTAAATTCCCCTTCATACTTGTTCCACCTTTCGGCCCAAGAGTCGGGCCCTTCATATGGCGATCCTTGGTATGGAAAATCACTGGAGATGCTGATAGGGTGACCTGGTGTCCCGGTTGGCGGCTCTGGATCAGGATCGTCATCTATCTCCATATCGTGGGAGAAGTGATCCTCGGGTCCTAATAGATTGTAACCAAGTAGAACGTTGACATAGTCGTTTGGGTTGAACTGGGCAGGGGAATAAGTGGAATCAGAATGATGGAAAGAATGGGAGTGCAAAGAATGGTAGGAATGGTGCGAATCTTGTGAATGATGGGAATGCTGGGGCTCGTCTGGAATAGGCGGCCCAAAAGATGGATGAAACGAGGGTGATGAACTTAACGAGACGGAGTGTCTCGCGGGTTCAAGTGAATGACCCCAATGGTCACGCGAATCCGAGCTAGAAAAAGACGCGGATGGATTGCGCCTGTGAGAGGGTCTCGCGTGGCTTGATGGTCCTCCCCTCATCGGATGTTTTCCCTTGCCTCGTACACGCGGCGACATATTCAACTAATAAACCTATCCAAACAAATAAACAAAATATAAACGACAAAAGGAAAAGTTAAGAATAAATCCTAGGTCATTTGCCTAGACTCAGAAGTCTAAGGAATGTGCTTATTGTGTCATTGAGATTAAACACAAAAGGGTAGTGTTTAATTTACTCAATGTTGGCTCTGATACCAACCTGTCACACCCCAATATTCCCACATATTACCGGTGGGCCCGGTGGGGAGTATTGTGACGTAGTTGATATCATTATAGTCAATATACACAGTAAATAGCACAGCGGAAGGCTTGGTGAATAATTACTATTACAAACCATAGTGTCCGAGTGTCCAAATGAAAGAATATACAGACTTGGTTGTAATAAAGATCCACAGGCGGATCATAAAACAAAATACAAGAAAACGGAAATAACAGACTCCAGGTATCTAGGGATTTGCAAAATCCTCTTATTTGACACCTAGTAGCTCCAGCCTATTTATGTGAAGTACCTGTCAATCAGTCTTTGGAAAATACGTCAGTTTTCACTAGTAAATACAATACTCATTTGAAAACATTTATGAAAATTGATTTAAGTGCACAAGGCACAAATCATTTATAACTTGGGACAATTATTTAAGATAATCTTGTATACATTTTTACATGTTTGTCTTACTATTGGGGCCGGTTTGGAAGCCGGTCATGATTAACTGACTCACCACTTATAGAACCAACAAAGGAGTTATCCCCAACAAGTCGTTTTATTAGCATTTGCATCTGTCAGGTGTATGCCTACACCCTATGCGTAGGTCGTGGCCATTTTCAAATGAAATGAGCCGAGGATATCCAGGACACGGTCGTATTAACCCCCAATGTTTATGTTATCAAACAAGACAGATTAAAACGGATTATGTAAATTTATTAATTACAATCCTATTAAATGATTTCATACCCGACCAACTGGTATTATTATAACACCCTATCCCAAGCCCGTATAAGGGAAAATAAGTTAAAAGTATTTACCTGAGCTAGATGTGTAGAAGTAACTCAGCTGTATATTCCTAAAGCCTTATGAAAATACCTTCTACTGAAGCTACTCAATCTGTATGGAAGGTTTAATAACCTATTAGGATACTAATGGGTCTTTATTTAAGTCAAAGACTTAAACCGGTTAGTTGGAAGGATATTTTACGGTTCTAAACGCTAGATTAAGCGGAGACCGGAATAGAATGTGGTTTAGACCCGAAAAGTTTGGATACTTGTATAATATGGGTAAACTAAACACATTCTGGAATTTGAAGATTTAATGATAAGGTTAAACCCGTTTCGGTTATTTTATATAAACTAGTCACATAAACCGATCCTAATGCATAAATGTATAACAGTAACCAAATGAATTATGTACAGGTCTCAAATGTTATTATGCTTAGAATATGTTAATACATCAGTAGGATGTTAACATTTATGCCCAAAAAATATTTAAAACCATTTTAAGTCCCGTAAGGGCATTTTGGCCATTTTAATGATTATAAAAGAGATTTTATAATAAAATGAGGTTCTGGTCTTTGGTAATCAGTAAAAATATTTATTTTATCACATTACATCAGTAAGATATTATACATATGTGAGGTTTACCATTTATGGCCAAACTATGCCCCGAAAGGGCATTTTGGTTATTTCACATATGCTTTTAAGAGTATTTCTGGAAGTCTGAGTTCATGACTTATACTTACTATAATAATATTGAAATTTGTTTAAAAATTCAGTAGATAATAAGTCTTAGGTGTTTAATATGGTTTTAAACCATACTATGCACCTAATTAGTGTAAAACTCGCTAATTGACGATAATTAAGATGTTTATGTAAATCTGAGATTTTGACAGTTTTAAATGCTCAAAATAATTTATTTAATGTATGAAATCAGTAGGAAAATTTTTGGCATTCAAATCATTTGTTAATCTCATTTTATGCATAAAAAGGGTATTATCGTCATTTACCGAATTATACAAGAACTCCATGATATGATCTGTTTATAATCTAAGAAAAAATCCTAAAAATCCTCAAAAATAATATCTTAACAGTAGGTAATGTGTTTTGGGTCAAAATCCAAGTTTAAAAAGCTTCAATTTACGATATCGAGCATAACTTCTGTTTGAGACCAGGAACTGATGCCAAATTTTCGGGACATACTTATATATCAGTAGCAAAGGTTTTTGTCCACTCACATTTCTAAAAATCTCATTTATATGTCAAAAGGGCAAAAACGGCATTTATAAGCATAATAACAAACATGAGCATATAATTCAAAGTGCTAAGGACCAAGTAATATAACTCTAGGGGGTTATACTACAATATAAAGTGGTCCCAATGGAAGCTTAAAACATGGAAGGATTAAGCTTAACCGGGTCAGAACTGAAAGTCAAAGCAAAAATCAAGCTTTTGCGACTTTCGGTTGTGAACCTACCCTAAACTGATAATCGTCGGGTTGAACATGCTTAGACATGTTCTAATACTAATTACCAAGTTATTAGAATGATAAAATATTATTTATAACCTCTGCATTGTTAGTTATAATTATTATGTAAAAATCTAGTCAGTTTGACTTTTTGACTTATTAGTTTGACCTGACAATTAACTAGTCAAACGAAATAATTCGGAGGTTCCCTTTTAAGGGTTAATCACCTACCTTAATATGGTCACATAACCACTTTTAATTCGGAAAGTGGCTGGACCATTTGTGATTAAACCGAAAGTCAAAGCTAATTTACGATATCTTTGACTTTTCGATTTTTAAACTAATAAACTAAACTAAGAGAGGGCTAAGACACTTACATAGGGTCCTAGCTATCTTTTCTACAAACTTGATCTTCCTCTAAGGCCAGGTATCTTCAGAAGAGAGTGTTGTGGATGTTGCAAGTGAATGAGCAAGTAAACACAACAACTTAGGTGCCTTTATATACTTGAATGACATGTTATGAGATCAAAGTAGGTGTTTTTGGAGGGTTTAGGATCATCCCAGGTGTCCTAGTAGTATTACAAGTCCGACAAATAGCCCATGGTATCAATTGGAATGAGTTAAAGTCGGTTGGAGCTAAAACTTGCAGCTGGCAGAAGTTTTCTGCGCTGTGCACTTTTACGCGGGCCGCGAAAGACTCAAAGGGAGTCTACGCGGGCCGCGACAACCTGTTGTTCAGGTGAAACATGTTTTAACTTTGACAGTTTCAGTCCCTGGTCCTTGGTAACATTCTATAACTTCATTATTGGCATATAAGGCCCTTGTAGTTAGTTTGTAGAGGTTCAAGGGAGTATAACCAAACTCCGTTAGGCCCGGTTTCGTTAAAAGATCACCATAAACACAAGTTTCTTACTATTGACACTTTTAACCCAAAGTCTTGAAAACTTGCATAACGATCTCGAAACCGTGTGAAACTGATGTCACTTATTCTTGAGAGTATATTTGAATATTACAAAGCCTCGAGTTCGCTAAATGGTCACTCAGAGGTAAGAATTAACATGTTGACACGTTTAACCCCCGTAGTTTATAATCTTTCGATTATTTTCATAAACGGTTTCTTAAATCAAATCAATCACTCATTTAAGAATACATTCTTCTTGTGTGGTCATTTAGAGGCACAAGTTTGGTATGTTGACACTTTTAGTCCCTTCGCATACATACTTTCATCATTTGGTAACTTTAGTCCTTCAAACTCAATCTTTCATTTATTTAGAGTTTAGGACACGTGTCTTTACATAACTGGACACGTTTTTACGTGGTGTTACAATCTGGAAAGCAAGGAACAATAAGATTTTCTCTAATGGCAGAGGTAGGAGCGCAGATATTATGGGGGATATTAAGTCGTTGGGTTTTTGAGGCTTAGTAATAAATCGTAACATAAAGGGATTGATTTGAGCAATTGGTGTAATTATCCTATGTATATGTTGTAGTTTATAGTTTTGAGCCACCTTGTTGGGTTGGTCTCGTTTTAATGAAGTTAACTTTTCAAAAAAATAAAATAAAAAAAATCAATTTAAGTTTCAAGGCTAGTTATGACATTCAATTCTCATTTACGACTATCTCTATAATACACGTCAATTCTCTATCACTTTTAGTCTTTCCGATTCACAAATAAATGAGTTCATAAACTACCATCACCATTTATCTATTCTTAAATTGTTTTTGTTCATTTTAGCTCAGTTTCTTTTTCAATCATCAAACTTTAAATATGAATCAATTTTGAATAGAATTCAACCAAAAATAATTCAAAGCTAGTGTAAGGAATATTTATATAAAACATGTATACTTTAGAACATATCATGGGTAATGGCGAAGGGATACACTTCTGGCTGGAGCCTTGGATCCTTAAAGTTCCTTTAAAGAACTGATGAGTGTCGTTATAGTCAATCAAAAACCTAAATAAACTATGTAGATAGCGTAAGTATGGTATCGTATCTACGGGGAATTTGTGGTTAATGTTCGATTTTAACTATGATCTAATCTATTCTAAATTCGGGGGTTTTAATAACTGTTTGAAAGAAAACAGAAATTAATGAGAAAAGTGTTATCAATAAGAGAAAAAGTAACCTCCACCCGAAATCCCAATTACCCGTTTTTAACACAAACACCTGTTTACTGATTCAAAACACCACATAGACATGGCCTTAGATTAATGATTTTGATTAATTGTTAGGGATAGTTTTTAAGATTCACCATAAAACCTAACAATCCGTTTGATTATACCAATTACCCACCAATTTATTAACCCGCTAACGATGCAAGTATATCGCCAATACGCTTAAGAAACGACAAATAATTCAAATATAATAACCGTTGCACAAAATCAACATCAGTAGTCAAGCTTTACTAGTTTAAAAGAATCAGAAACAAGTATTTGTATCAAAACAAGAAATTATTCCTCCAAGCAGAAGCCACTCATGGTTGTCATCACTATTTCAATCTTGATCGGGGATGGATTAGACATGAGAAACAGCTTAAACGGATGAAAGTTATGGTCAAAATCGTTGGAAATTTCCTCTGAATTCATATGGAACGGCTGGAAAGTGATTGGATAACCTAAAAATCAATTTTGGCCTCTTTTATAACATTCTCGTAAATGGATTCTCCCGCGCGTCACGGGAGAGTATGGTGGTGTTTCCGCGTGTCACCTGGGATACCCATGTTGACTTTTTCTGCACAGGTACCGTGTTGACCCGTCAAACCCATTTTTCTGCTCGGTTACTCTTTTTATTTATTTTTTTACCTTTTTTAGCACCTCTTAAGCCAAAAACACCAAACACGCAATAAGTATACAAACCAATATGAATTAACGTCTTGACACACTAAAAATCAACACTGACTATACAATGTGCTTTGACCCAACATCACATCCCCACACTTTTTTTTTTTCGTCCCGAAAAAATTCTCTGTAGTGGAATCACAATCAGAAACAATGGCACTCAATATATTCAATTAATTTATTAACAAGTCAAACCACACGTTAACCAAGATTACGGGTATAAAATCCTTCTAAACCCAACCGCCAGCTTTTGAGCCCTTATTCACTATTCATTATGTTCAATTGATTATAGTTATCCATGGGTCTCTTACTCAAAAGACTACAAAGCCACCTAATCCGACTTCAAGTTTATTAGGTTAAAAGATTTAATCTACCGTCTTATATAAAAAACTTTTATGCAATTCCGATTAAACTTATGATGGATGGATAATGTTGTGAGCTTTACATGTTTTTCTTATGATCAGTTCAGCAGACATACCCCACCCGAGTCACCATCTCATTGGTTAATGCCATAAACTTCACATATTTATATTTATTTCTAAGTCCACCTAGAGGATATACCCCACCCGAGTCACCATCACAATGGTTAATACCATATGCTTCGTTTTTTCTCTTTATTTTTTACATGTAGCTCAAATGAATGAATGGAATGTTTTTTCGGGTGCCACCTAGTTTTGGATTTATTTTAATAAAAAGAAACAGGTGCGCCAATTTAATCGGAAAACTTATAAGGTTTTTACTTATGACGTATGAACCTCTTATACTCTCCACGGTTTCAATTTTACCATAGCTCCTAAGGTGAGAACCCACAAGACTCCTAATTTTTAATGTATATTATATCAATCCTAAGGAACTCATCAACAGCTTGGGCCTACATATCCTAAATTAAACGTGTGACTGACCATTCGTTATATTATATATATAGTAATCAAATGCCACGAACTTATTATACCTACCATCTTCCATTTTATTGCAAAAACTTTCTCGAAACATTTTCTATTTTTTTTTTTCATTTTTTAACGACAAACTAAGACACAACTAAATACTAATAGATGCTAGTTCCCCTCCCCGCACTTAATTCCTTCATTGCCCTCAATGGAGAGCAAAACTCACGACTCAACTACAAACATGAACCGAAACACAAAGAAAATGGAACAGACTCCCTTGATTTTAAACGGTTGAATTCCTATAAGCCTTATTCCACAGCAACCGTATAGCATTTCTTTAGCGGCTGCATTCAACATGGGATGCTCTTCTTCGAAGAGTCAAGTCTCTTTGCCCAAATGGTGATTGAGTATGGAAAAAGTGATCGAAACCTGCACAATAACACTCACATGCTCCCAAACATGTGTAAAACGAATCAATGGATAAAAACAGCATAAATCCATCCACCTAACAATTCCCGCACGTCGCGACAGTTTCCAAGGACCCCCGCGTGGCGCGACGGAATGTAGTTTGACTTTTGTTGACCTGGCACTCCAGGTGTGTCGCGGAAGAATCAACATAACCTCCCGCGTGGCGCGAGAGAACCCCTTTTTCAGTGGATTTTTCAAAAATCTTGGTTTCATGCCTTAGAATTTTTTTTCATTTTTCATGTTTTCACCTCCCAACACTCCAAACGACTGTGCATTACCCTCAACTGCACCAGAGCTTGACCAAACGTCCTCGGACTTCCCCACACTTGAATAATTGCACGGTTCGACACCAAACTCACACAAAACAAAATAAACTAACTAGAAAAACAAAGACAAAACGAACAAACCTTAGGCTGCCTCCTAAGAGAGCTAAGTTTTAGATCTTCAGCCGGATCATACCTGCAATCTTCAAGGTGGTTCAAACGCCTGCTTACCTCCAGACTTTTCTAGCCGACCTGGCTTCCCAGAGTCCGGAAAGTTTGCAGCTCCATACCAGTTAGGCTCAACCTTGGCCTCATCTTCCCAAATGTTTCCACTATCCGGTGGTTTACCTGCTTTTTCTCTTTTTCGCCCATTCGCCTTCTTCACCGGCTCTCTCTTTTTTCAGCCACATACCTGCAACACTTAACACCTTTCTCATCAAGTGTGTCCTCACTAAAACATATAATAGATGGAGGAACACCTTTGTTAGTAGCAACTGCTTCACATAGCTCATCAACAACATTGTAAGTAATGGATTTTGAATAAACATTAGAGAATAACTTATGATTCTCATTGCTCATCTAAATTAATCCATCTCTACAGTTGATTTAAGCATTGACGGTGTACAAGAATGGACGTCCCAGAATCACTTTTTGTTGCTCAATTGTCCTTGTAGGCGCATAGTCTAGTACCATAAAGTATACCGGGTAAAAGAACTCACACAGCTGGATCATCACATCCTTCACAACCCCACAAGGTTGCTTCCATGTATCATCCGCCAAAACCACCCTCTTATCGAGAGCACGTAGAGGACCAAAATCTACTGGTCATATAAGCTTCCAGGGAGGACGCTCATATTTGCTCCATGGTCCACTAGAGCTTTACGGATCTTCAACTTTCCAACTCTAATTGGAATGAGCGGTGCCCCTGGCTCACTCTCCTCACCTCCATCAATCTCCTCGCTTAGACCTGCAACTACTTGAGACAAAGATGTAAGACCTGTATCAACAATCTCAGATTTAGGAAGGGCACTTACCGAGTTAACTCCTGCACGAAGTTGAGGATCACTCGATAATTTCCCTGGATCTCTTCTTCCTTGAGCCACCTCGGCCGATAATGATGTGCTAAAAGTAGTTTAATAAAAACAAACCAAAACTAATCTAAATCTAGACTCAAAGTAATACTCTAGACTCTCTAAACTCGACTAAACTACTAACCCGCAAGCGAACCGATCGACTCTAGTAAAGCTAGGTAAGTCCGGATATCGAACCCACGAGACTCAATTAAATTACGCTAAGACTCTATTTAGACTAAGACAGACACAACTTAACTAATAGTTTATTTGATTGGGGGGGGGGGGTTACTAAAAATCCTAAATTTGCAATTAAAACTAAACTAAATTAACTAGACGCGAATTTGGACGAAGACTTAACTCAGTGATGATGAAGGCTACCTAGGCTAGACTCATGTTTAACTAGGATTGGATTTCTATTCGAAATTAATGTGGTATGGAACCAGGATTTTTTAATGCTAAACCCTAAGAAATCCCTACTAAGACCTCCTGACCCTTCTCAGGAAGAAACTTGTGAGACTCTACAAGGCTGTTACGACTACCATTTGTTAGATTTCCTTACAGTCCTCTAACTTCTTGAAAAGTGCCCTAATATGACAATCTACCTTACAACGCGAAAGTCTAAGGCAACTATGGATTTTAACTTGGTTTAATAGACACGAGTATGATTAGGGAACTAAGATCGATTTCTTACAATAATCCTAACTATATACCAAACCGAGACCTATTAATAACCTCGAGCCATACAGCGACAAGATTAGTAGGATATCAAGTTTCAATAATCTTTTAATTACCGTTTCTAATGCTATTGATCAATTCACCCAAAAATTACCCAAACCCGTGAGATTAGATAATTAACACCAACCTATTCTATGAAAGACATTTATCAAGATTCATGTAAAACGAGCAACTAATTGAAAATCAATACAAGATACGCATATACACCAAGTTAAAGATTCCAAAGTCGTTTACTTTTCAAGAAAATCCATAAACCAACGTTAATAACAAATAAAAATCCAAACTTTAACCAGCAGTTGTCATAGCCTAGGTAGTTTAAAAAGTTTAGCCAAGAACCATTACCAAGAACAAGAAACAAGTTTCATACGATAAGCAAATAATAACTTGCTAACCAAACCCAAATCTTGAATCCTGATCGCGGCTTGAACCCTCTGTAAAATATATTCTCAAAATCGTCCAAGTTGTCTTCTTCGTGCGTCTCCACTTTAATTCGTCTGATGTTGTATGGATGATGTTTCTTTTTCATTTATAGTGGATGTATATTTTCCACCTTTGTATTGACGGCCACATAATGTATATTAATATTTGTATGGCCCAATAGATTTCTTTAGGGTTTTTTCAATCTAATATGAAACAATGTTTAAGTAATTATTTCAAATGCCTATATCCCATATTGAGAAGCACATGGAATTCGCTGCTTTTTGGCGGCCCATTATAGCAGATTTGGACTTTGTTTCTCTTGTAAAATATGCCTTCAATAATAATTTAGAGACAGCGAGCTTGACCCACTCAAGAAAAATAGTGGCAATTTTATTTCGGTCTCTGGTATCCCACTCTGCCCAATTGGTTGGTTGTTTCCATATTACTCGTTTTTGCTCCATTTGCACCAGGACCTAGCAAAACACAAAATAATATAATATACTACTAAAACTAAATAAAAACAAATAAAACTTACACAAAATTATACAATTTACACAGGACAAATATATGTATTTTACCCTACATCAAATATCCCCACACTTAACCTTTTTTCGTCCCCGAAAAAGAATTATGCAAATGGAATCAGAATTAGAATCACTGGCTTCAAAAATTTTAAGTTACTTATTTAAAAGACTCAAACGTTTAACCACGATTACCGGTATAACTTTCCGCTTAAACTCAACCACCGACTCATCAGGCCCCTTTCATGTAATTATTTGGTTTAAGTGATTTCATCTAAAGGGTCTCACACTCAAGGTCCAAAGATCCACCTACTCCCATCTCAGGCTTATAAGGAAAAGATTAAAAATCTACCATCTTATATAAATAACCCTTATATAATTTTAAATTAAATTTTTGATGGAATGATGGATGATGAGCTTAAACATTTTTTTTCATAATCAACTCAGAGGGCATTATCACCAAGTCGCTATCCCAGTGGGAAACACCATAAGTCTCACAATTTTTTTAACTTCCACCTAGCGGGTATACCTCACCCGAGTCACCATCCCAGTGGTTTATACCATAAGCTTCAGTTTTATATATTTAAAATAGCTCATATAGATGGATGATGGAATTATTTTTTTTAGGCGCCATCAAAATCCGGATTTATTCTCATAAAAAAGATAAGGTGTGCCAATTTAATTTAAAATACTTATATGTTATTTACTTAAAATAGTTCCTATTATACCCTCAACAGTTTCAGTTTTTCTATATCCCCTAAGATGAGAACATACAAGACTTAATTATTTAATATTTAAAATATTCTTAAGCAATCTAGAGAACCTTCTAAACCGGCTGCGCCTACCAGTATATACCGAAAAATAAGTATTTCGTCTTTTTTTTTCTTATGTATATAATATTTTGAAAACTAGAAATCCCAATTTTTCTATCATTTTCCATTATTATTTTGCAAACATTATTTTTAGGAACATTTTCTATTTTTTTTTAATTTTTTTGTATTTTAAGTTTTTTTTTTAATTTTTTTGTATTTTTCATTGTATGATTCAAGACTCTACTAACTAGACACAAAACGATAGTTTCTCATCCCCACACTTAAACTCTACATTGCCCTCAATATAGGATGGAAACCAACTAAAAAAACTAAAAATAAATAAGAAATAAAATACAAATGGCAAATTGGAAAGGACTTAGCTGGTAATATAACACGTATGCTCCAAAACTCTCGTCCAATCCAGCTCGATCGTATAGCATTTCGGTCGCGATCGGCTTTAACATTGACTGGTATACTTGGAAAAATGCATGATATTCGAAAAGCAGCTCTAAAATCACCAGAATGGAGATTGATTACGGGTGGTACATATTCAAACCTGCATAAACAAAAACAAGCAAAAACCAGAGCAGTACTGACAAGAAACTACTAAATTAGACTCATAGTACAAAATAAATGACTCAATATACAAACTCTACAAACTATCAAAAATACACCGAATAAATAAATTTACAAAACTCTACAAAACCTCCACACACTTGAATTTAATCAGGAGGCTTCTCTTTGATCTGGACCCTATCTAACCCGTTTAATTACACCCGATCCTCAAAAATAATTAAAAATTTATTGGTGGAATTATAAAATATTTTAAAATTTTTAAACCGGTCAGACCACCAGAATTTAAACTTACCTGGAAGAAACCGAATACGCGGCATTTAACGAGAGGACTGATCGTGCTTGAAATTCAGAGGCTCCTCCTTTTTCTTCTTGTATAACCCTTCGGTCCTCTTCCGTTTCCGGTATTTTCTTTTTCATTTCTTTGCCCTCTCCTGCGGTTTTGTCGATTCTGATGTTTCATCAATCACTAATACCACCAGCCAGCTGTGGTGTTCTTCTTCCACCACTTTCACAGGCTGATCCCCTGATGTGCAATAATTAGTTCAAATAGATAAACTAAAATAAACCTAAATTTAGACTCAAGTAATAATAATCTAGACTCTCTAACTTGACTAAACTACTCACCGGCAAGTGAACCGGTCGACTCTAGCAAAGTATAGCAAGTCCGGATGTAGAATCCACAAGGACTCTAATTAATCACATTAAAGACTTTATTTAGACTTGACACTGACACGACTTAACTATTGTTGTGTTTTAAAGGGGGGTTTTGCTAAAAACCCTAAGGTATTTCAAGCTAAGACTTCCCAACCCTTCTCAGGGAGAAACCTAGGAAACCCTACAAGGCTGTTGTGAACACCGATTGTTAGACTTTCTCTCAGTCCTCTAACGTCTCTAAAAGTGCCCTAATATGACTATCTACCTCTCAGCGCGACAGTCTAAGGCAATCCTAGATTCTAACTTGGTTTAATAGACACAACTGCAATTAGGGAACTAAGATTGACTTCTCTCAAAACCTATCTTAGCTATATATCACACCGAGATCTACTAACTAACTCGAGCCTCTCAGCGACAAGTTAAGCAGAATACTTAATTCTAATTGTATTTTAGTTACTGTTTCTAAGGCTATCGGCCGATTTACCCAAAGATCACCCGAACCCGCAAAGATACGAATAATCAACACAAATTTATTATGTGAAAGACATCCACCAAAATTTATGTGAAACAACAAGTAATCAACAATCAAAGTTAAATACGCACACGCACCAAATTAGAGGTTCTACAATTGTTTACTTTCAAAGATCAATCCATAACAAAACAATAGAAACCGTTAAACATCCAGACTTTATTAAACTATCATCTAACCTAGGTATTAACGAAGGTTTTAGCCTGAAAACATGATGTCTAAAATCAACAAAATAAGTTCAAAACAAGAATTCATTATCAAAGTATCGAAACAAGAAAATAATGAAAACCGGGAGATAAGACCCGAACAACCTTCTTTCCTATGCTCCGAGCTTCAACCGGATGATTCCCGCAAGCCAAAGCACTCCGAAAACCGTAAAATCAGCTCTGAAAATCGCCTAGGGTTTCTTGAGTTCGTAAGTTCTTGATTAATGATGATTAACTTGGTTTAAATACGAAACCTTAGCACAAAACGAATCTGGGCCGTCATGTAACCCCGTCGCGTCGCGCGACGGGTAAGGACTCTTGTGGTGGCGCGACGCCACCATACTAAAAACCAACTTTTTATTGTTTAATGCTTGGCTCTACGCGACGAACCTCCAGAATAGCCGTGGCGCGACCCCACGGGCGTTTTTTCACAGAATGTTACGTCCAAAATTCAGCTCTAACATCCCAAAACTCTTCAAAATTATTCTAACTCTTTTAAGCTTGTTTCAAGACTTAGTGTTTCAGCAATTTAGCTCGGTTCCACTTAATTTTCAGCAACTTTATGTACCAAGACCTGGAAAAACACAATCTAATCAATAGCACGCAATTCTAACTAAAACTAAACTATAAATAACGGAAAATTGTACAAACTATACACCAATAAAGGATGTATTTTGCAATACATCATCCCCACACTTAATTTCTTCGTCTGGGGTAGGTTCGATCACCTCTGTCGGTTCACCTTCAAGTACAGCATCAAAGTATGCTATATCCCCATCAGGATCCTACACTCCTACCTCTTCATAGACTGGCAAACCATCTAATTCTAACTCTCAAAACTCATCCTCCCTAGACGACTTAATTTCAACCTCTTCAATTTCTTACTCTGCACCAAACATTAACTGAAGGGAGTCTCCTAAGTCCACTTCCTCCTTCATCACTTCTTCTTTCACTAACGACCTCTGATAAGCATCCCACTATTCTTCGTCTATTTCATCATCAGAGTCACTCCAGTAATTAATAATTGGAACCTATTGAACCGGAGGTGGGACTTCAGCGTCCATTTTCGTCTCCGTGACTGAAGTGATCTCTTCATCTGACCAATCCTCATATGACTGCTTTTTCCCTTCCGCATCGTATGTATAACCAGTGTTTGGCTGTTCTGATTGGGCTTTTTGCTCTTGTTCCACTTCTCTCAATATTCTAGCAATATCTTCTAATGTACGTTGAAGATCTGATATAACAAACTCTTCATCTAATATAGCAGACTGTTGATTTCTCAGAATAGACTGTTGACTTCTCAGAATATTATCGTACTCTGCTAGGGTTTTCTGGGTATCCTGATCTCTCGCCATTAACTGAGCAAACATCTCCTCAATCCTACTTAGGCTACCCCCTGAACCTCTATCGCTAGTCTGACCCTGGTTATGTTGTGGCTACTGATATGGATCATTGTAATATGGCCGATCATCATAAAAATGCAAAGAATACCCCTGTGAAAAATATGGTTGTGGCTGCATAAAAGGGTTAGCATAACATTGTGCAGAAGACCCCTCATATTGTGGGCAATTAACAGTAAAATGAGGTCCTCCACAGATTTCACATATATTTACAAGACTCAAGAAAAATAAAAGACACAGACAATTAGACTCCTACGACTCAATATACAAAAGCAAGTAGCACGTATGATGTCAATTAAGTCCAAAAAAAGTAATCAATGCAATTGCCAAAGAGTCCCCGGCAACAGCTCCAAAAACTTGATGTGCTAAAAGTAGTTTAATAAAAACAACTAAAATTAATCTAAATCTAGACTCAAAGTAATACTCTAGTCTCTCTAAACTCTACTAAACTACTAACCGGCAAGCGAAACGATCGACTCTAGTAAAGCTAGGTAAGTCCGGATATTGAACCCACGAGACTCAATTAAATTACGCCAAGACTCTATCTAGACTAAGACTGGCACAACTTAACTAATTGTTTATTTGATTGGGGGGCGGGGGGTTACTAAAAATCCTAAATTTGAAATTAAAATTAAACTAAATTAACTAGACGCGAATTTTGACGAAGACTTAACTCAGTGATGATGAAGGCTACGTAGGCTAGACTCATGTTTAACTAGGATTGGATTTCTATTCGAAATTAACGTGGTATGGAACCGGGATCTTTTAATGCTAAACCCTAAGAAATCCCTACTAAGACCTCCCGACCCTTCTCAGGAAGAAACTTGTGAGACTCTACAAGGCTGTTACGACTACCGGTTGTTAGATTTCCTTACAGTCCTCTAACTTCTTGAAAAGTTCCCTAATATGACAATCTACCTTACAGCGCGAAAGTCAAAGGCAACTATGGATTTTAACTTGGTTTAATAGACACGAGTATGATTAAGGAACTAAGACCGATTTCTTACAAAACCTAATCCTAGCTATATACCAAACCAAGACCTATTAATAACCTCGAGCCTTACAGCGACAAGATTAGTAGAATATCAATTTTCAATAATCTTTTAATTACCATTTCTAAGGCTATTGATCAATTCACCCAAAAATTACCTAAACCGTGAGATTAGATAATTAACACAAACCTATTCTATGAAAGACATTCATCAAGATTCATGTGAAACGATCAACTAATTGAAAATCAATACAAGATACGCATATACACCAAATTAAAGATTTCAAAGTCGTTTACTTTTCAAGAAAATCAATAAACCAACGTTAATAACAAATGAAAATCCAAACTTTATCGAACAATCGTCATAGCCTAGGTAGTTTAAAAAGTTTAGCCAAGAACCCTAACCAAGAACAAGAAACAAGTTTCATACGATAAGCCAATCATGTTTAATAGTTTGTAAAACACAAAGGCTAAGAAAACCAAAAAATAATAAATTGCTAACCAAACCCGAATCTTGAATGCTGCTCGCGGCTTGAACCCTCTGTAAAATATATTCTCAAAATCGTCCAAGTTGTCTTCTTTGTGCGTCTGATCTTGTGTCTCCGCTTTAATTCGTCTGATGTTGTATGGATGATGTTTCTTTTTCATTTATAGTGGATGTATATTTTCCTCCTTTGTATTGACTGCCACATAATGTATATTAATATATGTATGGCCCAATAGATTTGTTTAGGGTTTTTTCAATCTAATCTATACTATATTATAATGCATGACGGAAGGGTATTTGAAGATACCCAAAAACTAAGAACTTTTCTCCCCTTTATTTATAGAAATACCCCTAAAATGAGGGTAGTTTGATCTTTTAAACACTGTTTATTTTTTAGCCCCTAAACTTATTACACTTAAATCCTTAAGGTTTTAACAAAATTATAGATAATTAGTTAAAATTCACCCATCCAAAACAAACTTATAATTTTTTTACGTGTTCTTGACATATCTTATAAACGATACTGTTTAAAAAAAATCCAATGATAGCTTGACGACCTCCACATTTTTGTCGACGTTTCGGTAGTTGTCTTGTTCAATATCGACACACGGATTAAAAGGTACAAGTCGATAATGATTTAATGTATAAGTAATTAATACTTGTGATCTAATACACCTAATCTTCAAAGATGGGCTTCATCCATGCAAACAAAAACAAAAAAGAATTAAAAGTACCGTAATATAAAATGAATATATTACGTGTCATATTTTATTTTATTAAAACTGCCTAATATCTAGAGTTAGATATACCTTATAAAACTTAAAACTAACCACAACAAATTTCCTAAATAAAGGGGTGGCAAATCTGAAATTAAACCTAACGCACTTCTATGGTTACTACTATAAATACATAGCAGGATAGCCCTATATATCTATTGCTAAACAAAGTTAAAAAATAGATCCAGTTCTGAATTCAATTGTTACCAAAAACCAAGCATGCGAGATTCAAAATTCTAAGGTCAGTTTTGTTATATAGCAGCAGTGAATAATTGTTTTCTTTTATTTACTTTTATGACAATGTTAACTTATTTGATTTTTCAGATTATGTTGCATGATGAACATGCCAATCTAAACAACCCATTTGTCAAACAAGCTTCTAATGTATTGATTTTGCTGGTTTTTAAGTATTATTTTTGCGTATATCTTTCATATGAACATCTTCGTTATGTTATTATATGTATGTTTTATTGCAGGATGATGGTGATAAAAGTGTTGATATTATTTCTTATGGTGCAATGTTTAGCCCATACAAGTCTAATCTTCAACGTGAATTTAATGAAGAGGTAATTTTAAGGTTTATTTAATCTTTTTTTAACTTTTGTATTCAATTTTTGTCCTTTTTAAGGATCGGAAGTTTGAGACTCAAGGGAAGATACCCAAGAGACTCTCTGAATGGAAATGGAGTGAGATTATTAATTTAGACGATTCTAAGGACAATGACAAAGAAGAGGAATTAGAAGATACTGTCGTTCAAGCACACACCAGAAAACCCAATCAAAAATACCTCGAGTGTCAATTCAGAAGCGAAACAGATTTCATGCAGTCTAATATGAAATCTATCAAGTGTTTTTATGGTTTTTTTTTCATTTTCAGTTGTTATGTTTGATATAAACGTATGAATAAAGTTTATTTTATATTTGAACTTTATTTTTTGGTGTTAATATAATGCAGTTATTGACCATTTAATAAAGTTTAAAATAAAGTTAGTATCCTAAATTTACAAGTCAACTGAACTTATATAAGTTAATATCCTAAAGTTGCAATAAATAGATATTGTAGTTAGATATAGTCAAGCTGAAATTATAAAATATTGCAGTTATTCTTGGATATTAATCTAATAATTTGTATTTCTTAATTAAAAAATAATAAGGTAATAAACTTTAAAGCTAAACTAAAAAACTGAACTTACTATGATATAAATTAATAAAGATGTAAACTCTTAACATCCTATTTTTTTATAAAAATGTTTTTAAAATTTTATAAAAATATAAATTATATATATATATATATATATATAAATTTAACAATTAAAATTAAAGGAGTAAAACGTACTTACGAGTCAACTACTATTTTTTTATTTTTTTATAAAAACAAAAATTTTAAACTTAAAGTTTATTAGATGAATATAATGTGGATATTTAAAAAAAAGTTATGAACTTTAAAGAATAAAATTATAAACTTTATCATTTAACCAACAAAATAAACTTACTTTAAAACTATAACAACTTATATTTTCGTTTTTATCATTTGATTATTATTTTTTATTAAAAAAGAAACTTTACATGTGTGAAACAATTTTTTTACTTTATTTATAAACAAAACATTTAGTTTTTATAAAAAAATAATTCTTTTATAAACATTTTTTGTAACAAGTAATATAAATAAAATATTCCAGAAATTTACAACCCTTACTAGATAAATACTAAATTGTGTTGCAAATTTTTAGGAATTATAAGGTAAACTATATTGTTATAGATAATATTAGTCAGTTTCAAAAGAATTCTTTATCAACTTAACTAGATACATAGTAGATTGTGTTGCATATTTTTTAGGTATTATAAATTAAAAGTAGACTCATATAGATAAGATTAGTTAGGAACTAAAAATATGAATTTAGTATGATATAATGTTAATAAAGATATAAACTCTTAACATTCTATTTTTTTATAAAAACAGTTCTTGCAATCTTATAAAAATATAAATTTTTTAAATCTGTAAAAAATCAAAATTTAACAATTTACTTAAAGCTCTAAACGTACTTACGAGTCAAATACTATTTTTTTATTTTTATAAAAACGGAAATTTTAAACTTAAAGTTTATTGGATGAGTACTATGTGGATATTTAAAAAAGTTATAAACTTTAAAGAATAAAATTATACTTTATAATTTATCCAATAAATTAAACATACTTTACAATAATAACAACTTATCTTTTATTTTTTGTCTTTTCATTATTAATTTTTATAAAAAAACAATATTTTTTGTCTTCTGATTATTAATTTTTATAAAAAAAAACAAAACTTTACATATGTGTAACACTTATGACATATATACAGCACAATAATATTATCATAAATATTATACGAGTAAGAAAATTACCAGAAACAAGTGCCGCAATTCAAAGTGTCACCCCCGCCGAATCACGCGGGCACCTTACTAGTATGAAACAATGTTTAAGTAATTATTTCAAATACCTATATCCCATATTCAGAAGCACATGGAATTCGCTGCTTTTTGGCGGCCCATTGTGGCAGACTTGGACTTTGTTTCTCTTGTAAAATATGCCTCCAATAATAATTTAGAGATAGCGAGCTCGACCCACTCAAGAAAAATAGTGGCAATTTTATTTCGGTCTCTGGCACCCCACTCTGCCCAACTGGCTGGTTGTTTCCAAATTACTCGTCTTTGCTCCATTTGCACCAGGACCTGCCAAAACACAAAATAATATAATCTACTACTAAAACTAAATAAAAACAAATAAAACTTATACACAAATTATACAATTTACACAGGACAAATATGTCTATTTTACCGTACATCAGCTAACTGTGCAAACTGCTTTTCTAAAGCTTTTTAAGCCTTGTCTTGTACCTCTTGATCCTTTTTTATTTGCTTCAGAATTTCCATCATCTCATTGTTCGACCCTTCAGCTGGAATGCTTGATCTTCCTTGGTTTGAACTCTGTCGATAGCTCCTTTGATTCTTATTTTGGTTGTTGTAACCGGACTGTCTGTTTTGATATGGCTGACCTCCTTGAGTAGGTACCTGAAAATTAGGATTAGATTGATTAGCACTATTACCATATCTAAAATTTGGGTGATTCCTTAAACCTAGATGATATATGTTTGAATTCATATCAAATCTCTGCTGATCACCATAGACCTGGTTAACCTCTTCTTCAGCTCCTTTGAACTGGTCCGGGCAATCTCTCATAGCATGGCCTATTTCCCCACATGAATCACACACTGGATAACACTGAGCAGCATGTATCGAGTCTTTTCCTCCAAGACTTTTAAATCTCAACAATTGGCGTTCTAAAGCCCCATTCTCTCTTTCTAACTGAGCCACCTGAGCTGTAGAGGATCTCGTAATAGTTGATGTAGAGAATGGATATTTCTTTCCTCCATCAGATTGGGCTTGCCATTTCGATTTCGAGTCAGCTGCTACAATATCCAAATAATCCAAATCCACACCCACATGATTCCTTAGAGAAGTGCCACCCATTGTGGCCTTGATGTCTCTCCTATCTTCATTGGATATCCCGTCATGGAAAGCGGTAATTAACTCCCATCTTGGAATGCCATGATAGGGAAAGTTACAGATCAATTAGTTGAACCGCTTCCATAACTCAAAGAACAACTCACCTGGAGGTTGTTGGAACTCTATAATGGCGGCTCTTCCCAACTTGGTTCTTTGTGGAGTATAATACTCTTCTTGGAACTATTGTCGTAACTCTTGCCATGTGTGAACGCTTGCATCAGGCAAGGAGATGAACCATTCACATGCTGAGTCTTTTAGGGAGAACATAAATAGGATCAACTTAAATTGATCTGGTGTGGACCCATCTCCACCTATCATACCATAAACCTCTTCAAATTCCGGAATATGAGCATACAATTCTTCAATCCCATTTTAATGAAAATTAGGCAACATGTTCAAGATATGCGGTTTTGCCTCAAAAGATCGATCACCATTAAGCACAGGCATGACAATAGGTGACGAGTGTTCCACAATTTATGGATGCAAGTGACTCTCTACACCCTGGATATTTGGATCTGGAAATCTCGGATCTCTTTTCCTTTGACGTGGTATGGCCGGTACTCGATTCACCCGTGGTGGAGTTTGATATATGTTACCCCCACGTAGTTGTCTTTGCTGAAACCCTTGGTAATCCCTGTTTGCTACCAAATTTAATTGTCCTCCTTGCATTCCTGCATATGCTTCACGCTCATCCCATTCTTCGTCATACACCGAACCTTAATCCAATCTACCCTCTTCCCAATCATGCACTCTACCCGAATTCATTCTATGTTCAAACTGGTCACCTGCATGGTGTGGGTAAGGTTCACGGTTAGGTCTATTCACAACCCGAATTAACTTGGGTTGTTGTTGGTTTCCTAATGGGTTACCCATGCGTGGGAACTCCAAATCTCCACCTCTCACTTGAAAGTCACCTTGTGGAGGTGCTTACCTAGCATTTAGGTTTTGTGGTGGTGGTTGATTTGGTTGGTTTTGGAAGGGTAATGGTGGTTGATTTTGGTGATTTGGGGATTGAGGTTGATTTTGGAATGGTGGTGGTGGCATATCAGGAAGTGGGTCTTGTTGTGGTGTTTGTTGATTCAGGGTCGGTTAACTTTCTAGAGGATTCATTGCTAAAACCGGTGCTTTTCCTTTTAAAGCGGAACGAAGAACTAAATTCTGTCTGGTCTTTTCAATTTCGGGATCCAAAAAAAGTGGTGATGATCTTCCTGAAAACCTGGTATGCGTGCAATAAGAAATCACATGCACACAAGTAAACAAAAAAAATGCGCATAATACTGAACAAAACAAAAGTAAACAAAATGAAATATTTTTGGGTTTTTTAGATTTTTAGAAAACAATCAAAAAACAACTAATTAAACTAACACTAAGCGCACGAATTCCCTAGCAACGGCGCCATTTTGATGACTGTCGTTAGGGTCAATCAAAACCCTAAATAAACTATGTAGATAGCGTAAGTAGGGTATCGTATCCACGGTGAATTTGTGGTTAATGTTCGATTTTAACTATGATCAAATCTATTCTAAATTCAGGGGTTTTAATAACTATTTCGAAGAAAATGGAAATTAATGAGAAAAGTTTTATCAATAAGAGAAAAAGTAACCTCCACCTGGAATCCCAATTACCTGTTTTTAACACAAACACCTATTTACTTATTCAAAACACCACATAGACATGGCCTTGGATTAATGATTTTGATTAATTGTTATGGATAGTTTTTTAGATTCACCGTACAACCTAACAACCTGCTTAATTATACAAATTACCCACCAATTTATTAACCCACTAACGATGCAAATATATCGCCAATACGCTTAATAAACGACAAAAAAATCAAGTATAATAACTGTTGCACAGAATCAACACAAGTAGTCAAACTTTATCAGTTTAAAAGAATCAGAAACAAGTATTCGTATCAAAACAAGCAATTGTTCATCTGAGCGGAAGTCATAACGCGTTTAGCCGCTCATGGTTGTCATCACAGCTTCAATCTCGATCGGGGCTGGATTAGACCTGAGAAACAGCTTAAACGGATGAAAGTTATGGTCAAAATCGCTAGAAATCGCCTCTGAATTCGTATGGAACGGCTGGAAAGTGACTGGATAACCTAAAAATCAATTTGGGCCGCTTTTATAACATTTCCGTAAGTGGACTCCCCCGCGCGTCGCGAGAGAGTATGGTGGTGTTGTTGCGTGTCGCCTGTGATACCCATGTTGATTTTTTCATCTACAGGTCCTGTGTTGACCCGTCAAACACGAAATAAGTATACAAGCCAATATGAATTAACGTGTTAACACACTAAAAATCAATTCAAACTACTAAAAAATACCAGTTTCCAAATTTATACGATATTGAAAAGGATAAAGTATGTTGGGTAAAAGATAGAGTTGGTAATTAGGAGCTGGATCTTTGGGATTGGTTGTGAGATCCGACATCAGAAGTAGAAAAAAAAAAAGGATCTTGAGGAGTGTTGTGGGCTGTTGTCTCATATTACTCTTACGAGCAAAAGAGATACATGGTCATGGATGGGAGCAAATTTGGGGGATTTTTTGGTATGCTCGGTTAAACGGGTGTTGGTATGTGATCAGGTTGTCAATGGTAACTATTGATGGAATGGTGTAGGTGGGCGCCTAGCAAATGCAACATATTTACGTGGTGCGTGGCGATGGAAAGACTTCCTACACAGGAAGCTTTAGAAAAAAGAAACATTCCGGTTGAATCTTTGAATTGTGTTATGTGCGATCAAGATACAGAGTCGGCAACTCATGTCTTTACGGCCCGTGAGGTGGCATCACGTGTCTTGTTTTTAATTTATATATGGTGCAGGGTCCCAAGGATCTTTGCATTCTCAGTCCGGGATCTCCTGAAGTTCATAACCGCGGGTCTTGGAAAGGTTCAACGAGAGGCGTTTCAAGGGATTATGATAGTTACGTGCCGGAGGTTATGGAAAGCTAGGAACAAAATGCTCTTTTCGAACAAGGTGGCCAAAGTGGAAGAGATTGTGGGAGATGTGAAGACGTTATGTTATATGTGGTAAAAAAACATATAAAAAAATAGGAATATTAGATGGGAGAACCGGTGCAAATTCAATGTGATGTAATTTGTTGCTTTGGTTTGGCTCTCCTGCTATTTTAGCAGGTTGAGTTTTAGTTTTATGAAATACACTACTTAAAAAAAAAAGAAGTTAATAAAATCTAGAACATTATGGTGAAAATGTATTTAACTAAAAGAAAAAAAATAAAAGAAGTAACGAGGAATAATTGACGTCTAAACCCTAAACTCGCGTCATTTTACTTTCCCGATGAGATTTACTTTTTCTAAAACCTAAATAGCCGCCACTCATTTTTTATCTCTGATTTTCATCACTCTATCTCTCTGTCTCTCCTTTTCTCTGCAATTATCTCTTTATTGCAGGTCCAACTCCATAGATGTGTCCGGAAGGGGCAAGCCTAGTGATGTGGGCCCAACTGTAGAGGATCAGGCCAAGACATTTTTGGAGTCCCATAATCGAGCTTCCAAGGGTGTTTTACGAAAACGAGCATAACTTTGGCTACGGGTCTCCGTTTTAGGCGTTCGACCAATCAAATCGAAACTTGAAACGAGGAGCTTCCAAGCTTCATCCCAAAAAACGCATTCTAAAGGGAGTTTTGGACACTCTTTTTTATTTTTCGGTGTTTTATGCATTTTGTTTTTTGGCTTGTGTTTGGCCCATGGCCTTTTTGTGGCCCATTTCAAATTTCAGTCTCTATTTATGTCTTTCACTTGTAATTTGGATAGCCATGATTGAATTTTGAGTTCAATCACATTTCACTTCACATTCTCTGCCCTTTGGGTTGAATTTGGGGGGTTTGGGAAGATCATCACGGGTATTCACAGAATCAACGTGATGCGTTCTTCGTTATCTTGACACACGCTACATCACCTAGCTCCCGAGAAAAATCGACGGCAGTGAGGAAAAGCGAGCGACTTGTATACGATGTGCGTCTTAGGTAAGTAAAAGTGATGAGACCTACGTCTGAGGTCGCCTCACGCCAAGGCACGCCCAAGGCACGCTTTTTTAAAACCAAGGTTGGAAATTAGTGTGGAAAATGTGTTTTTCCACTTATTTGGGCACGAATAATTATTTACATTTGTGATTAATGTAATTATTATTTAGGGTGTTTGTATTCTACGATGTGAGAGGATCACAACGAACGTAATTATGTCAAAAATAAAGCTATGATTAATGGGATATGGAAGCTATAAGTTGTGTGGTTGGATCTTTTAAACTGTGAAATTGAGCTTCTCCCATAGAGGTTGAAAGATAAACCTTGGGTTGATTTATAAGTAAAAATTTCTATAGTAATGTATTCCTATATATCAAGGGACATCCAGTGACAGTCAGGAGGGTGCAAAGCACATGATGCGCCCGGGCTCGGATTGGGCATGGGCTTGGGCCCGGAACAAGGGATAAGGGTGATGGGCGTAACATGGCATTTTGAGGGCGCACAGTGCACTTGAATGAGTAATTGATTGAATGATTACATGAGGGAGTTACAACAACTATATATACACACACATAAGGACTAAATAATAAATATAAATTACAAAGAAGTATAACACTTATTTAATATCCCCCGGCAAGCTGAACGGTGGTGGACGAATGTTGAGTTGATCACGAAGTTGCTAAAACGATGACTTATGTAAACTTTTGGTGAATATATCGGCCACCTGAAGCTTGGTTGGAATGTATTTAGTGACTAACTGACCAGAGAGAACAAGTTCCCGAAGAAAGTGATAGTCAAGATCAATATGCTTTGAACGTTTGTGAGATATCGGATTTTGAGTCATGAACAGGGCACTTTGGTTGTCACGTAACAAAGTAGGTCTTGAAGGAGGTAACGCCCGAAGTTCTTGTAATAGATGAGTAAGCCAAATAATTTCTGCTGCCGCATGAGCCATAGCCCGGTACTCTGACTCGCAGCTTGAACGAGCAACTGTTGCTTGTTTCTTAGCACACCATGAGATGAGATTTCCACCCAGAAAAAATGGAGTAGCCGAAGGTGGATCGTCTTGTTTCAAGGCACCGCGCCCAGTCAGCGTCAGAGTATCCAATGATCGATGGAGACTGAAACTGATTATAATGAATACCATAAGAAACCGTTCCTTTAAGATAGCGTAGAATACGCTTGACTTCTTGAAAGTGGTCAATGGTAGGAGCTTGCAAGAACTGACTGACTTGATTCACCGCATAGGAAAGATCTGGTCTTGTAATGGTCAAATATTGAAGAGCACCAACAATAGAACGATAGTGAGTTGGATCTGAAAAAGATGTACCTGCAGAGACAAAAGAAACATTTGTGCTTAAAGGTGTTGGAGTCGGTTTGGCATCCAACATCTTTGCACGAGTTAAAATACCAATAGCATACTTAGACTGATTTATAACAATCCCAGAATCCGTATGAGTTACTTCTAAACCTAGAAAGTAATTGAGATTCCCCAAGTCCTTGATCCCAAATTCTGAGTTAAGGCTTTGAACGAAAGAGGTAAGTAAGGTAGATTGATTTCCGGTGAGAATAAGATCATCAACATACACGAGTAAGTACATTACACATGTTCCTAGATGAAAAAGAATAGAGATGGGTCATCACGGCTACACGTGAACCCATGATGATGAAGAAACGAGCTTAGGCGAGAGAACCAAGCCTTCGAAGCTTGCTTGAGGCCATATATGGCTTTGTTTAGATGGCACACATGATTTGGAAAATTGGGATTGACAAAGCCAGGTGGTTGTTCCATATAAACATTTTCGGTTAAGTCCCCATGTAAAAACGCATTATTAACATCGATTTGGTAAAGTTTCCAATTATTAATGGTGGCAAGAGCTAAAACTGTACGAATAGTTGTTGCTTTAACAACAGGACTAAATGTATTAGAGAAATCTAACCCGGGAACTTGAGAAAAGCCTTGAGCAACTAGGCGTGCTTTATACCTTTCAATAGATCCATCGGCACGAAACTTGGTTCGAAACAACCATTTCGACCCCACAATATTTGCGGCACACGGTCGTGGTAAAAGTGTCCACGTATTATTTTTGTGTAAAGCATTAAGCTCGGTTTGCATGGCATGAACCCACTTTTCTTCTTTCATAGCGACCTGATACGAGATGGGGTCCGTAGTCGAGAATAAGGCTTGATGTATTGGAGAGGTTTCCATGTATGCAAGATCAACAATATATTTCGGTTTGAATATGCCGGCCTTCGATCTAGTGAGCATGGGATGAGACGACATGGGTGGTGGCGGAGGGGGCTGGGCTGATGAAGTTGCGGGCTGCGGCTGAGAATGTGGCCGTTGCTGTTGGGAGGTGAACGGCTATTGGGGAGTGGGTAAGGGCTGATGTAGAATAGTTGGAGATTGTGGAGGGGATGGGGTCGATGATGATGACTAGGAATCAGAAGAGGATTTGGGTGATGAGGGTGGGGTAGTATGAGGGGTTGAGGTAATAGAGGTTGTAGGGGTGGGAATATGGGAATTAATTTCATTTGAAAAAATAGGGGCAGTGTAAGTTGGTGGGGGGACTGTTGGTTTGCTAACTAGAATGGGCACAATATTTTCTTGAGAAGATACATCCAAAAAGGATGAGATGGGAAGAGATTCAATATTTGATGTTGTTGTGGTTGAAGCATATGGAAATAAAGATTCATCAAACCGGGTATGTCGGGTAATGTAGGTACGAGATGAAGTGGGTTCAAGGCACATGTAACCTTTGTATTTTGTATTGTAACCAATGAATACACACGGGAGGCTCCTCGGGTCGAGTTTGTGAGTGGTATAATCCCGCAAACATGGGTAAACCCGACATCCAAAAGACCGAAAAGACTAATAGTTTGGAGCATCATTATAAAGCATCTCAAAAGGTGATTCGCCATTTAAGATAGTTGTGGGTAACCGATTTAAAATAAAGACGGCCGATGAAAAGGCTTCGACCCAATAAGTGACGGGAACATGGGAATTGAATAGCGTTGCTAACCCGGTTTCAACAATGCTACGATGTTTTCGTTCAACCCGACCATTTTGTTGGGGGGTATATGGGCAAGAAAGACGATGAAAAGTCCCATTTTGAGTAAATAAATTATGGACTCTTCGATTTGTAAATTCGGTGCCACCATCACTTTGGAATATTTTTAATTTTGTGCCAAATTGAGTTTGGACAAATGGTAAGAATATTTGTATGGTGTCATAAAATTCAGCTTTGGTTTTTAACGGAAATAGCCACGTAAAACCAGAAAAATCATCAACGAATGCAACATAGTATCGATAGTTTCCATGAGAAGTAATTGGAGAAGGTCCCCATAAATCACAATGAACCAATTCAAGTGGTGCAGTGGCACGTTTTGTATTATTGTCAAATGGTAGACGTTTAGATTTTGCCATTTCACATGATGGACAAATTATTGGTTTAGGGAGAAGAGAAGTAAAAGTCAAATGTCCATTATTTTTTAATTTTATTAAGGTGTCAAAATTGACGTGCCCAAGACGAGCATGCCATACCTCAAAGGAGGTGGAAGGACATTTAGTAGCAGCAACAAAACTAGAACCAACAATATTATTTTTTAGAATATATAATCCATCTTCATGACATCCTTGGGCTAGAACCCTCTTGGTGAACCGATCCTGAATGAAAAAAATAAGGATGTGAGAACAAAACATCCACACAATTATCTTGGGTTAATTGACTAACCGATAGTAAATTTTTAGAGATGTTGGGAACCACAAGAATATTGTTAAGTTTGAGATTACCACAAATTTGAGAGGAACCTGTATGAGAGATAGGTAGAGATTGACCATTACCAAAATATACTTTAGGATTACCTGTAGTGGGAGTAGGATAGGTAACACCATGAGTAATACGCAACATATGAGTAGAAGCACCGGTATCACACGTCCAGTCGGGCACGCTCGAATTCACCGATCATTGAGCATGAAAAACGCTGGCAAGATCAACACTTGGAGCTCCGGCCGATGTAGCATATGAAGAGAGATTGGGACACTGAGACGCGTAGTGACCGGTGTTACGACAAAGTTGGCATGAGGGACCACGTCTCCCGCGACCACCATAAGGGCGGCTTCGGCCCCGACCCCCATAGCGGTCTCGAGATTAATTGAAAGATGAAGGGAGATTGTTGACAGAGGAACGGTTGTTATTGGATGGTGGGAATTGTTGTTGAGCCGAAAAAGCAAGAGTAGGTGAGGACATTCCATGAAGAGATCTGGAGAAGATCTCGTTGTTTTCGGTACGAATGAGAAGATCCGAGAAAGTAGGAATGGAGGCCATAACACGAACAGTTGTGGAAAAACCTTCAAAGGTAGGACCCAAACCACATAAGATCCAATGAACTTGATCATGCAGATCGACTAGGTGACCAATAGCGGAAATTTGATCACAAGTTGCCTTGAAGGCACGACCAAATTCCGCAACAGTTTTGGAACCTTTTTGCATTGTTCGAAGAGAGTCACGAAGATTTTGTACCAGTTCAACGGAAGGGTTACAAAAGGCTGATTCAAGAGTAGTCCAAATATCTCTTGCGGACTGAAGACCAACAATGGTTGCAAGGGCTTCTTTGGTCAAGGAGGAGGTAAGAATGATAATGGCTTTTTGATCAAGTTTGTACCACTCATTGTAGGCTGGATTTGGTGCAACCTTGGCATCAACGAGAGTGGTCTTGGCGGGTGGTACTGATCATCAACATGGTCCATAAGTTGATGATAATTCAGTAATGGTTCCATTTGGGTTTTCCAAAACAAGTAGTTTGTCGGTGCAAGCTTGATAGCAATGGTGGGAGCAAGAGAGGGAAGGGGAGAATCGGTTGAGAGAGGGGTGGTGGAGGAAGATGGAGAAGCCATCGAAGGAGGGGGAAGAAGAAATGAAAGGATGAGGGAAGATCAAGTGGGAGAATCTCAATCACTAAGCAATGATACCATGAATGAGTAATTGATTGAATGATTACATGAGGGAGTTACAACAACTATATATACACACACATAAGGACTAAATAATAAATATAAATTACAAAGAAGTATAACACTTATTTAATAGCACTTCCCCTAGCCGTGAGCCGCTTGAGAATCTCCTTTATTATTGTTGACCTATTATGGACAGGGTGCTGCTGGAGTTTGTGTTGTGGCTCAAAGAACTAGTGTGATATACAGAGACTGCTTAAATTCCAGCAGTAATTGTGGATTCATTTTCTTTAAATTCTGAGTTGGTTTCAATTGAATTCTGAATTCTGAATTCCTTTCCATTGAATCCAGCTTTTTACATAATCATTTCTCGTGAATATATACAAGGCATGTGTGCCTTGTTCAGGGACACAAAAAACTTACATGTATGGACAACCAGAACAACACGGATGCTCTGACCATATTTCTAAATTTTTTGCCATGTGTACTCTGGTTTCTGGTAGTGTTTCGGCTGCAAGGCCAATCCCGACAATACAATCTGCCTAGGTTGTTGTAGCTTGACAGACAGCAGGGTTCACCTAGGTGGCTCAAAATATGTTACAAGGGACCTCTTTTGAACAGGAATCCTTAACCATATCCATTTTACTTATGTATGTTTTTCCTTTAATATAATATGTTTGTGTATATTGCCTTTGAACTTCGTTTAATTTGTAATCAGATTTTGTTTTCTATTTCATTCTTTTGTAATTCATATTATTAATTCATGTTTTATATTTTTATTCTTTATTCTATGAACGGTTCTCTTACACAAAATAACAGTTATTAAACACCTCTCGTTCTATATTGTTTTCTTCTATAATTGTTATGAGATTTGTTAAAACTTCAATAAAGATGCAAACCTTCAATCCCTCTTTGAATTGTTGTACACGTAAAAGCTTTACTACTTTCAATACATTGTTACAAAATAGATATTAATAATGTACAAAAATCTACTTATAAATACATTTATATATAAGAATATAATTTGGATGAAATGGAAATATCCACTACTAGAAAACTAGATATTTTCCTACAAAAGTTTCCCACAAATTTCCCACAACTCAAATTTTGTTACAAATTTTGTACGGTTTTCTAACAAAAAAGAAAACCTTAAAAAACCCAAAACTTTTCTACAATTTTCCAACAAAATTTCCACACAAAAACCATTTGTAGCAATTTCGTCACAACATTTATTAGCTTTTCGACAAAATTCAGACAAACTAAACTAAAAGTTTATATAACTTGAAACCACAACAAAAATAAATAATTAAAAAAATAAAATTTCTAAATTTGTCGGAAAGTTGTAAAAAATCGATACCGTTTGCTACATATTTTCGACAAAAAAAGTTAATCTATTTTTCATTTGTTAATTTTTGAAAAGTAAATAATTTTAAAGAAATTTTTTTTAAATTAGTCGGAAATCTGTAGCAAATTGACATTAGTTGCTACGGATTTCCTACAAAACAAAACTAAATTCATTTGTAATTATTCATTTTTAGAAAAATAAATAATTTTAAAATAAAATGTCAAATTTGTCAAAAATTTGTAGCAAACTAACACCATTTACTACAGATTTTCTACAAAAAAAAGTTATTTTATTTGTTATTTATCAATTTTAGAAAAATAAATAATTTTAAAAAATAAAGTGTTAGATTTGTCAAAAATTTGTAGCAAACTAATCCCACTTGCTACAGATTTCCTACAAAAACCATTATTTATTTGTTATTTATAAATGTTAAAAAAATAAATAATTTTAAAAATAAAAATGTTAAATTTGTCGTAAATTTGTAGCAAACTAACACCATTTACCACAGATTTCCTACAAAAAAAGTTACTTTGTTTGTTATTTATCAATTTTAGAAAAACTAATAATTTTAAAAAATAAAGTTTTAGATTTGTCAAAAATTTGTAGCAAACTAATCCCACTTGCTACAGATTTCCTACAAAAACCATTATTTATTTGTTATTTATAAAAATTAACAAAATAAATAATTTTAAAAATAAAAATGTTTGATTTGTCATAAATTTGTAGCAAACTAACACCATTTACCACAGATTTCCTACAAAAAAATGTTACTTTATTTGTTATTTATCAGTTTTAGAAAAATAAAGAATTTTAAAAAATAAAATGTTAAATTTGTCAAAAATTTGTAGCAAACTAATCCCACTTGCTACAGATTTCCTACAAAAACGTTATTTATTTGTTATTTATAAATATTAACAAAATAAAAATTATAAATTTGTCTTAAATTTGTAGCAAACTAACACTAGTGACTTCCTAAAAAAATATAATTTTAAAAAATAAAACGTTGATATACCATGTCATACTATATGATATACTATACTATAGTATACGATACTATACTATATTGTACCATACCATACAATCCTATACTATACTATACTATACTATACGATACTATACTATACTATACTATACTATACTATACTATACTGTAGTATACAATACTATACTGTAGTATACAATACTATACTGTACTATATTGTACTATTGTACAATGCGATACCATACAATACTATACTACACAACATGACATTATACTGTACTATACAATCCTATACTACACAACACAACACGACACGACACTACACTATACCATACCATATCATACCATACCATACCATACTATATGATATAGTATACTATACTATACTGTACTGTATACGATACTATATTGTACGATGCGATACCATCTATATTATACAACACAACATTACACTATACTATACTATATGCTATGTTATGCTATACTGTACTGTACTGTACTATACTATACAACATGCCACAACACTATACGATACGATACCATACCATACCGTAACGTACCGTACCACTATACTATACTCTATACGATACCACACCGTAACGTACCGTACCACTATACTATATTGTATACCATACTATATTGTACGATGCGATCCTATACTATACTATACGATACCCTATCGTACCATTCCATACCTTACCATACAATACCATACCGTACAGTACCGTACCGTACCATACCATGCTATACAATATAGTATACGATACTGTACTGTATTTTACAATTCGATACGATCTTATATTGTACAACACTACACTATGGTATACTGTACTATAATACACTATGGTAAACTTTACTATACTGTTTTCTACCGTACCGTACCGTACAATACGATACTATATTATAGAAAATAATAATAATATCAAAATGAATATGGTTACATAATAGAAAATGGTTGTGTATATATCTATTATTATATGTCTATATATACTAATACCTATACTATACGATACGTTATGATATTATACTACTACATTATACTATATTAGTATAGATCGTATACCATACCATAGTATATACCATATTAGACTTTATTATACTAGACTATACCATACCAGAATATACTATACAACACGATGCGATATTATATGATACCAGACCATAAGATATTAACGTACAAAACTATAACTCTTCGAAGAGGTTCACGTATAACCCGATTTTCTTAAATCGGGGTGGCGGTAGTTTGCGATGGCGGGTGGCAACGCTGGTAGTCGATGGCGGTGGCGGCAGGCGACGGTGGCGGCGGAGGACGGTGGTGGTGGTCAGCGAAGGTTGGTGGCGGGTGGTGACGACGACAGGTGGTGGTGGTAGATGGTGGAGGTGATGGGTGGTGTTTGTGACGTAGGCCGAGAGAGGGAATGGAATGGAAAAAAAAACAGGAGGAGTGGATGGAATGCATTTGAGAGAATGGAATGACTTATGTAATGGGTGATTCCATTACGTTAACCAACCAAACACACTTTTTTTCATTCCCTCACGATAGTTCATTCCATTCCACCTCTCATTCATGCATACCAAACACTACATACCCTAAGGTACTAGTAGTTTAAAATTATTTCCTTGGGTACTAACTTTCCATTTTTTTAACATGTTGGGGTATTAATTACGTAGCTAGTCCCTGTGGTTTACATAAACTAACAATTCAAGGTACTAATAGTTAACAAGGGAATTAACGTTAATACTCCCACATGTTAAAAAATAGAAAGTCAGTACCCTAAGAAGTGATTTTAAACTATTAGTACCTTAGATTGTTACTTTGTGAAAACCACAAGAACTAACTATGTAACGTATAAATATATATATCATTTTACTATAAAAAAATTAGTAAAAAAGTAGATAATCTTATTAGTTAACGTTATAGAACCCCTCTCGAATCTCACTATAGTGAATGAACTCCATTCTAGTTATAAAACACTTTCTCCATCTCTCTACCCAAAAAGACCTAACACCTAACCTTGATATATCACTATGTCAAAACATGTACCTAAGTTTAACCTAATGATTAAATGTCAAATAAAAAGATTTAAATATCTATTATTATATTACCTAATACGTTTTGAAGAGTAATACCAAACTCAGATAATAAAAAAAATATGATAATGAAATAATAAATTTAATGTGAGCTACCAAATTTCGTTTTTTATTCAACATGGTTACGTTAAAAAAAAACAATAGAACATGATTGTGCATATATAATAATAATAAATAATAACATATATTTTCATTGTTGATCCCAACCATTGGATCACCCATCCTTTATCTTGGATAAGGACCCACTTTTTAAGCCCATAGATAATGTTCCCGCTTATACGTCCCTTCCCTTTCCCGCTACTCACCAAATTCCAGCCCTAAAATCCAACCAAAAGAAATCGAACAACCAGTAGAGGAGTAGGCGACGACGATTCCGGACGGGCGGCTGCGTTCTAGTCGGCTGGTGCGTTCCAGACGGCGGATTCCGGCTGCGCTTCAAACTCTGAAACTGGTAAGTTTACTGTCGATCCTTATTTCATAAACCCTAAGTCTTTAACTTGTATAATTTTTATGAATTTGGGATTGTGAATTTTGGTAGACATAGCTGATGTTTGTAGTTGAATATACCCTCTTAGACACCTTAACTGAGGTTCGATTCCAAATTCCTTGCTGCATTCTCAATAACCTAGCGATTTTTGGTAGACATAGCTGAGAGCAGGGGCGGATCTACATTGGTCGGAACGGGTTCACGCGAACCCACTGCGTTTCGAAATTTATATAGATATTATATAGAGTAAACTGGAGTGAACCCATAAGTTTTATTAAAGGCGAACCCATACCCAAATAACAAGCTTGGTTCAGTCGAATAAACCTCTTGTTTCCCC
Source organism: Helianthus tuberosus (assembly GCA_030545235.1). Lineage (NCBI taxonomy): Eukaryota > Viridiplantae > Streptophyta > Magnoliopsida > Asterales > Asteraceae > Helianthus > Helianthus tuberosus. Next base: position 157,460,374 of record CM060409.1, read on the forward strand.
CAAAGAATCCCGGGTTCGAGTCCTGTTTCCATCTTTTTTTTTTTTTGTAATTTTTGTTTGTTTATTTTTTATTTCAAATCTGTTTAAAGTTAAAACACACATTTAGGGTAATTCAAATACAATTCAAATCCGTTTAAAGTTAAAACACACATTTTGGGTAATTCAAATACAACTTGCTTAGCCATATCAGTAGGAAATAAAGCTGCAATAAGTTCTAATTGTGAGAAAATTTTACTTTGTTACCCTACTGTTGTGTAAATAAGTTATGTTTGTTATGTCTTTCAAAACCATTTGGGCATTATTTTTTTAGTTGAACAGATGGTTATATATATATTTTTTTATTTTGGCATTATTTATTTGCTTATGTCAGTTTTGAGTTAAACATATAGTTAAGTTACGGAAATTTCAGTAGGATATATATGTGCGTTATCCTAGTAGCAAACAAGATGATGTTATCTTTTGTGGTGGCTAGTTACTTCAGGATATATGTGGGTCAAAAGGGAATAGTGCAGCGCCAGCAAGAACCCCTCATTCAGCAAACTGATTTAAGTCTTCTTTTGTAGCCTAATTCTACTACCCGATGGAGTAGTGGGCACATATTACCTCTTCTCCTCTAGGAAACTTACCCTGATCAAATATTCATAGTACTTTAGTTACTACATTTTGTAGAAAAAGATAACCTACTTAAAGAAACTTCTTTGTTACCTTGTAGACTGGCCTAAAACCACCTTGTCCAAGCCGATTTTCGCTTTGTTTGTAGGTATGAAATGTGAAATTTAGTGAGAAATTTAAATGGCAAACTCAAAGGAATATAAATATTTATAACTGCAGTGCTCATCAAGACTTACTTCTTCTGTTCACTAATCGTCTATAAGTAATATAGCTAATGCCGCAAAATAGTGCAAGCACCAGAGCTGAACCAGCAATGAATTTATGTAGAATATACATGCGAACTCGGTTACCTCTACCAGTTTCAGCCATTTATTGTAGTTTTCTTTTAGTTGTTTACTAAGTTTGTTTATCTTAGGTTAGTGGGTGGTTGTTTACGAAATTGGCACATAACTCTATTTTCTACTTATTTACATTTTTTTTTGTTTTACAGTTATAAGTTTGCTTTGGCTTACAAAGACCAAGATTTTGATCTTTAGTTTCAGGTTAGATTTTAATGTTAATAACTATTCTGCTTTTTTAAATTTGAAATTTTATTTATTTCTTTTACATCCCTAGAAATTGAACTGAACCCTTTAATTGTAGGTTTGATTATTTTTCGTTTATATATATTTATGTGTGTGTGTATAGGAAGATACTAATGAAAGAGACAATTATGGGCCACTTTTGATTCTTATAGGGAATTGTATCACGTGTGATAATAAGCTTTGAAGATAATTCATTAACTAGGAAACTAGGAGTTAATAGATATATTATATAAAAAATAGATATAATAGATGCTACTCATAAGTATATGTGCATATATGTGTGATGTTACTCTGTTAAGCTCTAACACTTGTGGAATTTAGTTATAGATCAATAACAATGTCGTCAAATAGAGAATGGATGTATGGGATGAGAACCAATAAAGACGGTACTATAAATTCGCAATTTCAACAATGTGTTGATTATTTCTTGGATTTTGCATACAAAAATGCAAAGAACATTGAAGGGGAAACTGTAAAGGGGGTTTGAAAGTTACTAATTAGATGTCCGTGTAAAACATGCAAAAACCGTTTCTACAAGACGAGAGGCGTTGTTGATTTTCATCTAACTGCACAAGGATTTATGAAAGATTATCTCGTATGGTACGCGCATGGCGAATCTGATGAGTCGATGGATGTAGGGCAATGCTCAAACCCTAAACCGTCTCAACATGTGGGTCAAGATGTCGATGAAGATCTTGGTGAATATACCGAATTTGATCAAATGATTATGGAATGCATGCACCAAGATCCAAATAAAAAAGCACAAGCATTCTACCACATGTTAGAGCAAGCCAATGAGCCTTTATGGGAAGGGTCTAAAGACGCTAGCACACTTTCTGTCACCACCATATTAATGAATTGGAAATCAGATTGTAATGTTTCTGACTCAACATTTGATAAACTACTTCCCATAATCAAAGGCATTCTACCTGATGATAACAAGCTTCCGGTGAACTTTTATGAGACTAAGAAGATGTTGAAGCTGCTGGAGTTGCCATCACAACAAATTCATGTGTGCCAAAACCATTGCATGTTGTTTAATGGAAAACATTCTGATCTTGATCGTTGTATAGTATGTAATGAAAGCAGATACAAGGAGAGAGGGAAGAAGGTGCCTAAGTTGGTGATGTACTACATGCCTATTGGACCAAGACTTCAAAGGTTGTTTTATTCAAAAAAGACCGCTCAACATTTGACTTGGCATGCAGATCGTAGTCTATCCGAAAAGATGAGTCATCCTAGTGAAGGTCGAGCCTGGCACCATTTTAACTCCGTCTTTCCTGATTTTGCAAAAGAGACACGCAATGTTCGTCTTGGGTTGTGCACCGATGGAGCGCTCTGCAGGTTTTTCGGCACTGCAGCGAATCGGAGCGTTCCCAGGGACCAAAACCACAATTTACTCCTATTTATATTTGTTCTGATTATTTGTTTTAATTATGACATTTTTACCTTAATTTTTTTGCAGACCAAGTATAGATGGCGTGCACGAGCTGAGCAGGCCATATATGATACATTTATCAACGTGCTCAAAAGTCGATTTAGAGTTGTCATGAGAAATTTGAGAGAAAAATCTAAACAACAAGCTGAGGATGCAAGGCGTAAAGTACCAGCTAAAGGATACGATATTGCTACCCTATTAGAATTTCCACTTGATGGGTTTCCCCTTGAAAAATGGCAAAGGATGTGTGCGGTACGGAATTCAATAACTTTTATTCTAAATTTTATTTTCTATATATATATATACACACATATATATACACATACATACATACGTGAATTAGGAAATAAAATGTAACAAAGTGACACGTCTCGTTGGTACATTTTACATTATGAATGCGTGAAACTTCACATGGCCTTAACGATTTCCCTTTATTTTTGGATGACAAAATTAGCGGGTTGGATTGCGGGTCAAAATGGGTGATATTGGTGTGGGTCGAAACTGTTGGTGTTTATGAGATTAGCACTTGGTTTTGTGATTCAATTTATTGAGTTTTTTTTTTAATTTTAAATAAATATATCTAAAAAAAGCCAGTAGATAAGAGAAAAGTAGATAGGAGAAAAGCGACTTAATCACTAGAGCAAGCTACTGATTTTTTTTAAAGATCGAAAATTTAGTTGTGTATTATATGTATAATATATAATACTATAAAGTGTGTGTATATATATGCTACCTATTAGGGTTGGTCCTTGGTTACGGTTTATTACCAAATTGCATGTATCGAGTCGGTTCGGTTTATCATCAGGTCAAATCGAGTTATTGGACCGTGCTCACCCCTAATTTTTATTATTACAGCACTGGAACACTGAAAAATGGCAAAAAAAGTCGGAAGCTGGAAGATCAAACCGCAAAAATGATTTATGCATTCATACAGGCGGGTCAATACGATTTGATCAACACCGTGTCAACATGGTCAGCTAATCATAGTTCTAAGTTTTATTAACTACCTTTACATTTAACACATACAATTTACATTACTCGTTTTTATGTAGGATAAAGAAAATGGTAAATCAGTTGGATACCTGAAAGTGTTCTTACAGACCCACGCCACTAAGGAATGCAAAAAGATGTTAAAAGATGGGGAGATCACTGAAAAAGATTATGATCGGTTAAAGTTTGTTACCGAGCGAGCAAGACGTTCATATGTAAGCTCTCTTTTATCATTTATTTATAAGATTACGACTTTTGTCCTTTATCTTTATACCAAATTTCATTTGGTGTCCTATATCTTTAAAATTGACGAGTTAAAATTGACTGGTCCCAACCTGAAATTTGATACACAAATAAAGGACAAAACTTGCAATTCACCCTATTTATAATTATTCTGACACTTTTACGAGCTGAAGACATTCATTTGATAAAATTTTAGGTCGCGTACGCGAAACAACTTGAAGACTTGTATGGGGACATAGAATGTGATGATTTAGCTTTGTGGAAGAGTCTGCATCCTGAACGCAAGGGTCGCAAGACGTTTGGGATAGGATCTTCTGATCCTGATTATTTGTTGACCGGGAAAAAATCATCCATAATTTGCGGGTCGTTAGATGATGCCCGACACTCGCAGGAGGTATCATTATTTACTCATGTTATTTTGATATTTTAAAAAAATTTAAGATATTAGGAAGAATGAGCTTGCTGAGAACTTTGATATAGAGATCATTACTTTTTAAATTGATTTTAAGGGTATATATAAAATTATCAGCTAAAAAATATAGTGTAATCTGGTGTTCGAATGCCAAATGACTTGCATGCTTTTGTAACTATAATAAAATTTTCAGAAGCACTATTGAGATTCCTGGTGTTTTGCATTCTGAATGTGTTGATATATCTGAATCTGTTGTGCTAACTGAAAGAACCGGAAATTATTCTGTTGGTCTAATGCTATGCATGTGTTTTTGAAAAAATAGATGGGTTTTTTAAGTAGTGTGTATGAAAGACCAACAGCTAATTAAACTTTGGCTATGCAATTGAACAAGTGTAACTAGATAATTTTATCTTGAATTCTCAACTCTTTCATGGTGAATTATTTTTGGGTCGTGTTTTAGGTTTGCTTCTAGTGTTTGGCAAGTTGCTTGAAATAAACCTATGATAAAACTGGTGGGTCAATATTTTTTAATTTTCATTCTCTAACTCTCAAATGTCAGTTCCTTGGCAAAAGGTGTTTTGGCCGATTTCAACATATATGTACTTCATATTCGTGTGTACTTAATGGTCTAGATGACTAGATGGTTTACCTCGACTCGAATATCGTATTATTGCTAAATGATATGTGAATTTTGACTATATGTTTTTGTTAATACGTATTAATTATATCTTTTTGTACAACTTTTAGCTTCAAAAGGTTCAAGAGGAATTAGAAAAAGAACGGGAGGCCCGACAAAACATAGAATCCCGGTTCGAAAAATTTCAACAAGAGCGCGAGAAAGAGCGGGCCGACCAAGCGGCATGGCAAAAACTTATGGAAGAAAAGCTGAAAAGCATCGGAAATAAGTAAAAACTCTCGTCTAGTTAAGTATTGTAATGTTAAACAACGGATTAGTTTTGATTGCTTTTAATTAGGATTTTTTGTGCGTTTTGGAATGTTTGGAATATCTCGGAATGTTGCGTTAATATTTTTGGTATGTTTTAGAATATTGCTGCAATTATTTTTGGAATTATAATAGTAATTTTGCTGCATTTTTTTCATAAAAAATGGTTTTATTTAATTTCTTTAATTTGTTACAGTTTGTCACAAATTTGTAGCAAACAGATGCATGATTTTTTTTTAGTTGTAGGAAATTTGTAGCAACGTTCAAAAAATATTTTTTTTTGGTTTGTAGGAATTTTGTCGTAACCTTTAAATTTTGTTTTTCTTAGTTTGTAGAAATTTTGTCGTAACCTTTAAATTTTGTTTTTCTTGGTTTGTAGTAATTTTGTCGTAAACTTTAAATTTTGTTTTTTTAGTTTGTAGGAATTTTGTCACAAAACTTAAAAAAACTATTTTTTTAAGTTGTAGGAAATTTGTCGCAACATTAAAAAATATATTTTTTATTTGTAGGAAATTTGTAGCAAACCTTTAAATTTTGTATTTCTTGTTTGTAGGAATTTTGTAGTAAACTTTAAATTTTGTTTTTTTAGTTTGTAGGAATTTTGTCACAAAACTTAAAAAAGCTATTTTTTAAGTTGTAGGAAATTTGTCGCAACATTAAAAAATATATTTTTTTATTTGTAGGAAATTTGTAGCAAAATGTTAAGAGAAAGTTTTATAATTTTGTAGAAATTTTGTCGCAAAATAAAATAATTATTCATAATTATGGATAATTTTTGTCATTAGTGTTATTAATTTTAAAAGTAAAATATCATAAAATAAAATACAAAAATAGGCATATTTGTAGAAGAATTGTAGGAAAAACATAAAAAAACGTTTTGTAGGTATTTTGTAGCAACATTTGTGACGATATATATTTGTCAAAAATTTGTGGGAAATTTTGTCATAATTTTGTAGCTAACGTGATTTTCGACAATTTTATTTTGCACGAATTTTTTTGTAGCAAATCTGTGAGTAAGACCAATTACCTACAAATTTGCTACAAATTTGGCTGTCACAAAGGAGACAGTTTTCTAGTAGTGATCTTAAGCTCAAATCAAAACGGATCTAATCACGTCAAATCATGGTGAGATGAGTTGTGGTCTTGTTTCGTGTCCTTGTAGAACCATATCGCAACACAGCAGTATATTATCAAGTTTACTAAGCAAACACACACCAAAACTAGATAGTACGTATCTAGTTTAGTTTCATCGTTTGTTCCTTCAATAAACCATTTAAATTTAAATCTGAGTATTAACACGAGACCGGTGTTTATTAACTGTCCAAGAAACATCACTATTTCCATATACTCCTCACCATAATTTTGTATGGGTTTGTCCACTTGTGACCTGAAAAACTTTAACAACCCCTCCTCTGTAAGCCCTTGCATGCATCCAAGCATCGCAAACTGAGGCACAAACCAAAGAAAACTTATAGGTGTTCCTATATATTCGTCATCACCATTATCCTGATTTTTAATTTCTTTTAGCATGTTAACCTCTAGCTGCCAAGCACAAACACATGATAGGATAGAACAAAGCATCCCAGCACCAATTTGTAGCTTGTAGTTATGACGGAAACAAGTCCAGTGGTACAGAATTGGAATTGTAAAGCATGAAATTTCTTGAATCACAAAGTATATCTGGCCGGGTACTGGGTATGAATATTCAAGACTATCGAATTGTTCGTAGTAGAAAGTATTCCCGGTCGATGATATTATAGAGATCACTAAAAAAGTTCCCCACAAAGGAAATATCCTTAACAGGCTTTGGATTACCTTCACATCTTCTTTATAAACTTTATCTCCATGATCTTGTGGTGACCTTTCGCATTTTATCCCTTCATTTTCCAGTTTTCTTTCTGGAGATCTTTCTTGTGTTGAATATCTACTTTAAAATAATATGTTACCATTTAGATTCTAGATAAAAAGATAACTTGTCAAATGAATTAGATTAAAAAGAATGGTGAGATTACCGTGGCTTGGAGTTAAGTAGCTTTTGTATATGAGCACGAATCACTCTGAAGAATATCTCAATGGGTCTGTGAATTAATTTACCTTGATAATACACATTATGTCCCGTACAAAAGATCATCAAAGTAACTATCATTGAGATCAAGCAAGTCAAAAAAGAAATATTCCATGTTGTATTAGTGCCCCCAAGAGCATATGGGGCAACCCACATTGTTGCAGAAATGGCCCCAGAGGCATGCGCTACACGCCTCCAGAATGCTGCTCGTGCATGAGCTCGTTTTTTGTTTCGATCTTCTGATCTATCAACTTCATAAACCAAATCATTAAGTACATTTTCTAAAAGTGCATCTCCTGATTTTCCAAGAGCCAAGAGTACCAGCACGATCACAATAAGCCATGTCACATCATACGGGTTGAACATCCACAATAAAATCACACCCTGCAGTAGCGAGAGACATTTTTGTTATAAAAAAAGTACCACACTATATATATCTGTCAACGTGTCTGACCCAAACGGTAAATACATGTCTATCTCCCAAAAGAAACGTACTTTGGCTAAAACATAAAAGCTACATAACCACGCATAACAATCTTCGTTTACAAGCAAACATAAAAACTAATAAGGTAACGCGTAATTTCACTAGCAAACTCCTCCACTACATTGTTTCTTAATAATGAGATGATTTAAGAGTTGGCGTATTTTTGTTTGAACCAAGTGGACCAAGGGAGAAAGGGTGAGAAGAGCCTAAACTTCAAACAACCATAACTTGCTCTACAAGAAAACGGGGCAATTGCCGCGACAAATGTCACCGCTAGAAGGCATGATCTGCGCCACTATTTTAATAGCGGCGACATGTTGCTGCTAAAGGGTCGCCGCTAAAGGTTGGCCAGTAAAAGCCCTCTTGTCGCTGCTATTGCTTCATGTCGCCGCTATTGATATAAACCAATAGCGACGACATGTGTCGCTGGAATTAAGTCTTCGCAAAAGGTAAGTGTCAATAGCGGCGTGTCGCCGCTAAAAGTCTTTTTTTTTTCAATTTTTTTCTACATTTTCAGTATTTCCGGCTATATAAAAATCTGCGAATTTTTCCAATTTTACGCATCACAAACACACTAAATAAACATAATACTTAACATCCTAAAATAGCGTAAAAGGTTTAATCCGTACAATAACTTTCTAAAATTGCATAATACTTAATATGCCGATAATAACATCCTATAAAAGGTTTAATCCGTACAATAACATTCTAAAATAACATAATACTTAATATGCCGATAATAACATCCTAAACTAACATTCGAAAACTACAAGATAGTTGTCATATGTCGATAATACTTAATAGTCATCGTCATCCTCATCGTCCTTGCCCTAATGTGTCGCCGATATTGAGTTTGTTTAACCCTAGCCGTTAGATCAAGATAACAAATGGATGGCTAGGGTTTAATATGGGACTCCGCGTTCCGGATCAACCAATAGCGGCGATGATGTATTGCAAAATACATCCTTTATTCGTGTAAAGTTTGTATAGTTTTCGTTTCGCTTATTTTGGTTTTTAGTTAGAATTATTTATTTCCGTTAGTTTGTTTGTTTTCAGGTCTCGGCTGCTGAAAGTTGGAAAAAACGCCTAAATTCTGCTGGAAAAGAGTTAGTAATGAGATCCGGGTCGTGATGTAGCTGAACGGGAACGGAAAACGAGAAAAGCTGAAAAATGCCTGTGGTGTCACGTGACAGAATCCTGGAAGAGCCTAGGACAAACACTAAGATAAAAAAAATAATAAACTCAGTTTCATAGCATCGCGTCAAACGAGCCAGATGATAAATCCCCTTCGCGCTACGCGAAGGGGTTGTACTCGCACCAGGATCATTATTGCAGCAGGATTGTGTTAGAAATTGATATATAAACAACATTAACACATTAATCAACCCTTATAATGAATCAACAACAACTTGGACGAAAGTTTGGAGCAATTTGGAGTGTTTTTGAAGGCTTGAAGCAGCTGGTCGAAGGTCAGCAGCTTAGGAAGTCATCCGGGTCGTTTTTTCACTATTCAGGTGTCTTTATTCTTCGTTTCTTTGTCTATGATCGTGTTTCTAGTTATTAAAACTACTTCTTTCCTGATTGCTTCAATGACGATTGTTGGCTAAATTATTTTTCTGCCTAGCCTTGGATGATGGGATTATACTGTTTTGATATTTATTATGTTTATTTAATTATTTATGGATTTTTACAAAAGTAGTTGATTTGATTTATTGGTTTGATGTGTTTGCATGCTTAAAAGTGTTTGGTTATCTTTTGTGACTTCGTGTGAATTTTGGTGAATGTCTTTCACGGAATAGGTTCATGCTATGTTAGAAATTAATTTTATTATCTTTAGGGTTAATTGGCCAATATACCTTAGAAGTAATAATTGGTAATTTAATAATTTTATGTGTTCTACTAATTTCAATAGCTGTGAGGTGCGAATATTGTTAGGTCTTCGTCATTAAATTGCTAGGTAGGGTCTTCATGAGGAGTCTAAACTAGTTGCCTTAGTGATTGTTGTCTAATAAGTTAAACTGAAATTCCAAGTCTATCCTATGTTTATAGCCTGTGAGGGAGTAAATCGTATTAAGATTCTTTTGTAAACCTTAGATAACCCGTTAGGGAGTCTAGTTAACCGGTAACCATAACGGCCTTTAGAGTTCCATAAGTGTCTCCTCGAGAAGGGTCGAGGATTTGTTCGGTGTCTTGACAGATTTAGAATATAAAGATACCGGTTCCATAATAATTAATAAACATAATAAGTCATTACTGTCATAAGCCAGGATTCCAGTCTAGGCAGTCGTTACCATCAATTGATTAAAATCCAAGTTAATTCGTGCTTCGTTAATTTTAGTTAATTAATTTAATTTAAATCACATTTTTAGGATATTTAGAACCCTCCCCCCCCCCCCCTCTCAAATATAAAAATGGTTAGTGTTGTGTCTGTGTCAGTCTAGGTCTAGATAGAGTCTAGTTAATGTAATTAATTAGAGTGATGTGAGTTTGATATCCAGACTTAGTTAACTTTACTAGAATCGATCCGTTCACTTGCCAGTTAGTAGTCTAGTTGAGTTTAGAGAGCCTAGAGTATTACTTTGTGTCTAGATTAGATTAAACTACTTTTAGTATATCAAGTTTTTAGAGCCTTTGCTGGGGATTCTTTGGCCATTGCGTTGATTACTTTATTTGGACTTATTTGACATCATACGTGCTAATTGTTTGTTTGAGTCATAGGAGTCTAAATATTTATCTCTATAGTGTCTTTTGTTTTATTTTTATCGAGCCTTTCGTGTGAGTCGTCTTACTTGGCTAATTGTCAGTTTTACAGTGGATGCCCCATACATGTTCTAAAGGACCACCACCGAAGCCGTCAACGGACAAGCCACCATTCTCCTCTTCAACCCCTAAGGTAAGTACTTCTTTTTCTTCATCTTCCACCTGTTCTGACTCTAACCTCTAATATAAACCACCTACGTTTGACTTAACACCAAAGTCATCACCGCATAATTCCCCACCACCTTCGCGTCCTACTAGTCCACAACCCTTTGCACCAGACATGAACCATCAAACCGTACACCATCAATCCACAACCGGTTTCACCAGTGTGAACTCATTCATCACCCTCCCCTAGTTAACAATGACAAATCCTGGCATATCCCATCCTATATCATGATCGCTATCACCAATTCCTGCCAATTTCATGGTCGTGATGACGAGGATGCCCCTGCCCACATTAACCGCCTTACTCGAATTTTAGCAACTTCTCTATCGAAGGTGCTAATCTTGACGCCCGTTACCTTTAGCTTTTCCCATTCTCAATTGTTGGCCGCGCAGCCACATGGCTTGATTCGCAACCAGCAGGTTCTTTCACCACCCGGGCTGCTCTTCGAGATGCTTTTCTTTCTACGTATTTCCCACCCGCCTAAGCATCTCGCCTTCGCAATCATATCCATTTGTTCCGGATGGAGCCTGACGAGCCCTATTACCTAGCCTGGGAGAGATTCCAAAGCTTACTTTCTCGCTTCTCTCAGCATGGTCTGTCCGACTGGGCACTTGTAGAGAAATTCTACAACGGTCTAACTCCTGAGACCCAAGCTCGGTTTGACACCTCTGTAAGAGGCCACTTAATGGGTAAGAAAACAGTGGCCGAATGCAATTACCTGTTTGAATGTTTTGCTCATTCTGATCATAAGCAGTGATCTACCGCCAAGAATTCATTCTTGTGTCTAGTACTTCCTCAACTACTCGAGGAATACATCAAGTTAGCTTGGAAACAACGATAACTGCTGCTCTTGATAACTATAAGAGAGAGGTTAGCAAGGAAATTCAATAACTGAAAAAATGTGAGGTTTGTAGGGGAGGTCATGATACAATAGAGTGTCCAATGCTCACCAAGGAGCAAGTTGACTACATTATTGGTCAAAATCGAGCACCCACTAACCCTTTTAATAATAATATCTTAATTTATAATTCGAATTGGCGTAGTAATAATAATAATAATAACTTATGTTCTTCCGGTAACCCCCTGGTTTCCAAACAGGTCAAACTCAAAACAGGGGGCAGGGTCATTATATATTGGGGGTTCAAACAATCAGGGTCACTTTTCTGGTGGGGCTTCGCAGGGTCAGTATGACTCAGGGGGTTCAAATAGGTAGCTCAATAGTCGGGGGTCAAACAGTCAATGTTCAAACAACCAAGACTTGGGTAGTGGTTTAGATGAAATTAAGTCTATGTTATCCCAATTGCTTGTTAAGGACCAAAACACACAGAAAACCCTAGAAGAACATCTCTCGTCAGTGACATCTCTAGCTTCCTAATGCCCGAAAGGGTAAGCAAAGAAAGAAGTCGCACCCAGTGAAGAAAATCAAAACTGTAGTTGTTCCTCTTGAGTGTCTATATATGGATCTTTTTGACCCAGTGAAGCGTAACAGTATCAACAACAATGTTTATTGTTTAGTTGCATTCATGCCCCACAAGAGTAAGACTTATGATATTGTTAAAAACTTGATCACACCGATTGAGAATTTGTACAATTTAAAGGTTAGAATTATACATAGTAATAATGGAACATAATTCAAGAATCATGTTATGGATGAGTTTTGTCTTTCAAAGGGAATTCTTCATGAATATAGTGCTCGATACACTCCACAGCAAAATGGTGTCGTTGTGAGTAAAAACAGAACGTTGATCGAAATTGTGAGGACAATGTTAGTTGAGTAACAATTGCATGCTCCTTTCTAGAGTAAAGCCGTGGCGTCTGCTTGGTACACAATGAACAGAGTCCTAACAATTAAAAGGCACAACAAGACCTGCTATGAGGTGCTACACAAATGGAAACCCAACCTGGAATTCTTAGAACCGTTTGGAGCACCTTTTAAAATGATCGATCCAGATGGTAAGTTCAGAGCAAAAGCAATCTAGGGATACTTCCTTGGTTATGCGCTCCGAATAAGACAGTTTGGAATCTTTCAACCAAAAAGTTTGAAAAATGGTGTGCAGCGAGTGTTCAAAGACGTACAGTTTCCACTAAATGTCCTGGTGAGCCCTGGATATTTGATTATGCTGGCTTTTTTTGATTTGTTCAACTTGGAAGAAACAGAAGTGGAAGCTGCTGCTCAAATGTTTTTGAAGAGTGTCAACACAACTGACTCGTCATTAGTTCACCCTATTATTTTTAATTCAAAAGCTTCATTTTCAGTTAACAATAACACTCTCGACGAGGAATTTCAAGATGATGCCGATTAAAATGAATCATCTGAAGATGATGAATATGATGATGCAAACCAAGACGTACCTACTACTATAGTGCATGGAACTTATGAGGCTACTCCTCTAGTGAATACACCGCTACTACATGATCCTCTTTGACTAACCAGGGTCTTTAATTGTTTGTTGATCTCTACATCAACAATCTGGGTATAAACATTCCAGTTCCTACTAATCCAGAGACTTGGAGACACAATACCCATCCTCGGCTGAAAATTATTGTAAATGTACACATTGGCATGAAGATGAGGAATCGGCTGAGGAACAATAGTAATGCTTGCCTGTATATGGAGATAAGAGAATCGAGTGTTTAGAATGATTGGTCGTTCGGTTTTTACGTTTGTCAAGAAGAACCAAAATCTTGGAAAGAAGCATTAAAAGAAGATTCGTGGGTAGAAACAATGTAGGCAGAACTTCAACAGTTCAAAAATTAGGCGTATGGAAATTGGTTGATAAGCCCGAGAACTACAAGAAAATTGGAACGCGTTGGATTTTTAAGTTCAAAAGAGACGACCGTGGTCTTGTACTACACAATAAAGCTAGACTAGTTGTTCAAGGCTTTAATGAGGTCCAGGGACTATATTATAATGAAGTGTACGCACCTGTCGCACGTCTTGAAGCAATTCGAATATTCCTGACTTATGCTTCTTACAAGAAGTTTAATGTATACCAGATGGACGTGAAGTGTGCATTCCTACACAATAAAAGCCCTCGGGGTTTGAAGATCCGAATCGTCCTGGTCGCGTTTGGTTACTTAACAAAGCATTGCACAAACGTCATCAAGCTCCGAGGGCTTGGTATGACACGCTATCGACCTATCTTCTTGAGAATGGGCTTTAGCATGGATTGATCGACTGCACATTATTCATCCAGGAGAAAGATGGAGATCTTTTGCTGGTGCAAGTTTATGTGGATGATATCATATTTTGGTCGACTAAAGATGCTTTATGTAAGGAATTTGAGCGTGTCTTGCAGGAGAAGTTTGAAATGAGTGTGATGGGAGAATTAACCTTCTTCTTAGGTTTACAAGTAAAGCAAACAAAGTCATGGTTCATCCATCAGACCAGATATGTTAGTGACATCTTGAGTCGATTCCAGATGACCGACACGAATCCCATAGGTACTCCGCTATCACGGGATTACTCCTGACGTAAAGGGTGAAAACGTTGACTCTACGCTATATTGTGCAATGATTGGATCGCTCATGTATCTGACCGCTTCAAGACCCGACATCATGTATCCTACGTGTTTACTTGCCTAATACCAGACAAACCCAAAGGCTATGCATTTTGTTGCTATGAAGAGGAATCTCCGGTATCTGAAGATCAACGCAAAATCCACAAGCTGGATATCTGTTTTTAGGAAACCGCTTAGTCACCTGGTAATGCAAGAAGCAGACATCTGTGGCTAGTTCAACCTGTGAAGTAGAGCACATTGTTGTCTCCAGTTGCTGTTCTCAGGTTCTATGGATCCAATAGCAGATGCGGGACTACGGTTTTGAATTCCTAACTACCTAATTATGTCGATAATGAAGATGCTTTATGGATTACTAAAAATCTTTTATAACACTCCTAGAACAAACACATCGATATTAAATATCACTTCATACGTGCCAACTTATTTACCAAAGCATTTGGTAAATCACTTTTTGATTACTTACTTTTGGTAAATGAAATCAAGGTGAAACAAGAGTAATCCACATCGAAAAATCGTTTTTGTAAATATTTTTCTTAAAAACAAAAATCCAAAAAGATATTTTCATTTATCTAACTTTATGAATTTTAGAGTGGAGAAAAATTCAGAAAAATACAAAAACATTGAAAATTTTCAAAAAGACAAAAACACTGATAAATGCCAAAAATACAAAAACAATAGAAAATAAAAAAATGAGTTTTCTGGTGAAAGAGAAAATGATATTACTTCAGTGGTCTGTCGAAATACTGTTGAACTTAAAACAACTATATGATAAGTAATGCCATTAACGATGTATCACTAGGCTCATAATCACTTTAAAGTGTGCTAGGAGATATAAACATAACGGACTGAAAAAACTGTGTAGGAACCACTCATTGGCATATGGTCTTGGTACCGAATTTTGTTTGATTGATTTTCAAGATTCAGAGATAAGTGGTCTTTTTGTTGTTTATCACCTGGGCTTCATGGTTGCTCTTTCATCAACAAAATGGGGACGCATGTCTAGAACTTCCTTTAAGCCATATATATGTGCACATACCCCATTCCATACAAAAGGCCTCTACTTCCTCTTGAGTAAGGCGAGAGAAACTAACAGAAAGATCTTTACGTGCACCAATGATCAAAGCAAAGAACAGAAAAAACTAAGAAGAAAAAACGATGACTAACCTGAATGAAGGAGGAAAAACTGGAACTCTTGGAGAAAATAAGTGAAAAGATTATCAAGTGATATTAATAAATTGGAAATAAATATTAAAAAGGAAGTTATGATTACCTATTGTGTAATTAAAAACCGCCGACTGAAAAATTGCCACCCATCACATCAGTTGTCAGTTCAAAATTCAAATTCTCAACTGCTCCCAACCCTTGAAGCCTTCAAGCAATAAAAAACAATGTGAAAAAGTCAGAAGCATTTGAGCATAAACCTCAAACACCTCTGACTTTGGGAGCTGATGACGGGGGTAGCTCAAGCTTCAATAACATGACTAAAACACATGATAGCTAAAGAGGTTGAACGGTTAAAAGGTTCAAAACCTGCGAAGCATTGTGAGCAGAAGAGAACAAGCACAGTAATCAGTCACATCAACTGATATCTCACCAACTCAGTAGTAAAAGTAACATGTATAAAAGGAAACAGCCTTTTGTCTGCAGGTCCAAAGCCTTCAACCCCTAAAAGGGTAAGCCTTCTACTGCAACAAGGTTCACTAAGTCAAAGGTTTCCCCTTTGGGAGGAAACCTTCTCTATAAATGACATCTCACTTCATTCATTTCGGAAATTCTGGATCAGTCAAGATCTTCTTGGATCTCTGACCTTTCCTCTTGTCTTTCAAGAACTTGCTTCATGCATGTTTCTCTTCTTCACTTCAAATTATACAACTTACTTGCCTTTGCATCTGAGGCTGGACCACCTTCAGCCGAAGATCTCAAGTAAACAACAAACACAACTAGTGAACCTCCTTCTGCATCTAGCAAACGTAGGGGGACCCCACAACCTGCGTTAGGCAAACTTCAACCCTTGAAGCCTTTTGCCTAACCAGCATGTCCGCTACTCAAGGTCTCATATTTGTTGTAGCAACAGATGTTGTTTAAAATTGGTTGCCGTTTGTTTGTTATGGTGTTGTTTGAATCTATACTTAGTGGAATTTTCTTATGAAAATTTCCCAAGTTTGTTAGAATCCGGATTTTATGCTTCTCATTACGAGGAAGAGAGGATGTCTGATCTTTGACACAACATGGTGCCTTTCCTTGATCCCGAAAATAAATTCACAGTAGTTTACGGAGGGATTATGTAGTTCTTAGTGGTCTAAGATTGCACACGCCATTTGTCAAGAATATACGGTATACATAAGTCAGATAAAGGCATTCTGGGATTCAACATCAATCGAGAGCGAGAACAATGAAGAAGTTATAAAGGCAAAGGTTCAAGAGCAAAACGAGTTGATATATGAACATACGATCAGAATAGTATTGCAGTTTATTGATATGGCTGGCGATCCATACACTGTTCCCGCTAGATGCTATCAGGGTTGTTTGCTAAGGATAAAAAGTACCGGAGATGTACTAGCAGGGCAACTAAACATAGAAAACTTTCCGTTACAATACAAGTATTTTCTACATGTGTTGAACCACTGCTTGCGAATAAGAAAATCCAGTTATGACATGGCAAATAGTAGTTTACTGGGTGTGATGACTACACTGATGTGAACAAAGACTTTAACTATTCACAACTGATCTTGGAGAATATGAAAGTTAACCTGGGAAAGAAGTCACATAAAGTAAATAAGTTCTGGATGTATCCTAGATTTGTTCAAATGATTATTGATAACCAGTTTCCAGACCTCCCAAAGGACGAGAAGGATATCCTCAACATTGGTGTGATGAAGGTTGAAACTGTGAAGGTACTAAAGACGAAAAGCAAATACAACGAAGGTGCCGTGCCACAAAAGATCATCGGTAAACTGGGAAGTATCGACAATGTTATTCCGTATAATGATAAATAGAGACGAGCCGAGAGTGATTTAGACGACGAGGACACCATTCTTGATGCTTTGATCGAAAAAGAAATGAAAAGAGGAAGCAAAAGGTGGTGGAAAGAAAAGAAAGGGAAACGCAGTGATGATTGATGAAGGTGGCGATGATGGAGGTGATGACAGTTCCCACAACATCTACAAATTCCTTATACTCAGGATCCTGAAACCAATGCAGATCGGTACAAGTTAAACTACAAGCCTCCAAGAGTAATGAAGAAGATACCTTTAATGAAGATGAAACAAGACTTCCTGAGGAACATGAAGCTGTGGTACTATGATTCTGACAAAAGTGAAGTGGTGATTGTTTTTAAAGATGATACACCAAACTTCAGGAATATGCTGGATAGTATGTAGGTTGTCAACATGTCTCAGAATGATATCCAAATGCTATTTAACAACAAGGTCTTCAATGAAGATGAACAGATGGTTCAAGCTATAATTTTTCAAAAAGTTGTTCGAGTATGTTACTACTATGGAATCAACTTAAGAAGCGTGTGGACATCAGCTTATCACCAATATCTCAAAGCCATGAAGAACTGAAGACCGAAGACCACAAGCTGCATCCAGGGGGTTTGTTGATGCATTTATGTGTGTAGCTTGTATTCTATTTTGATGTTTTCGTTTCGGTCTTTGTATAAACGTCAAACTTTGTGTTATTTGTTTGATTTTGTGTGAGTTGACCAAAGTCAAACGACATCCACGTGTCGTTTGACTTGGCCAACATATCCAAATACCATGTATTCTTAGAATGACACTAGACTGTCGTTTGAGAAACAGATGGTATAGTTGTTGGGTTTACTCGGGTTTGTTCGTGGGTTCGTTTATGGGTCAAAGGTACGGGTCAGATTTGGCTCCAAATTGCAGCAGAAGATATCCATATTATACAGTTCTATTATAGGTTAATTAGTTATATTTAATTGTTATGTTTGACCGATTATTATGGAGGCAAATTGAGTAGAAGAGTGGGTCACGGTGTGACCGGTTGTTTAGGATAGAATATAGTTTTTATTGTTTTTTAATTCCCACATTGTGCATATAAGGCTATATATAAAGCCCTTGTTTATTGAATAATGTTAGCCCCATTTTTCTCATTGCAAGTCGTCTGCACATTAAGTTACATTTCATATACATACATACGTAAATTGTGTGTGTATTTTGAGTGATTTACTTGGGGCCTGAACAACAATAGTTTGGAGTTTTGGTATCAAACGATACTGGGGTCTAGTTTGTCAAGAAATCAAACGACCTACCGATGTCGTTTGGTTCTAGTTGATGTCCTTTATTCCTGTTGGTGTGTCTATATATACCAGCAGGTTTGTCATATGTCACCGAGAGTTTGAGAGCATTTCATGTAACATTGTGTTGGAAAAATAGGTGAAAATAGCATTTTTCACAAATATAGGAAAATGATTTTTTCCTATTTTGGACTAGAAATAAATATAATAAAATGAGCGGGTTTTATATATTTATTTGTGGGTTTGAGTTCTGTGTTGGAAGAGCTTCGCAACGAACTAAACCACGTCCAAAACGGAGCTAAGATGAATGAGATATCGATGCTCAAAGTTGGGTGTTTGAAACATTGAATGCTGAAACAAAAGGGAAAGTAGCACCTTGTCCCACATCGGAGGAGAGATGGAACTTAAATGGGTATTTAAGTGGGAACTCTCCATCCTTATTGTTTCATGGAAGCACACACTAAGTGTCCTCGCCCTAACTCGCACTCGCACACGCGCAGACGCGCGCGCGCGTGGCGTGGGCGATGAGGCGCTTTGATGGCGCACTTTGCACGCTCGCATCACCGAGAGCCGCCTTTGTATTTTTGACCACGTGCGCGTGGTGGATCACAGGGGCTGCAAGGACCAAGTGGCTGTAGTGGCGTGCGGGTTTAAGGCGCGTGACGTGGCAGTCCGCGCGCGAGTACAAGAAGGCGCACTGTTGCGCATGGTGCATGGGCCCTGATGTGTCGTGCGCGGCGCACCAGAGTGAGCCAATACGACGCGACTGTGTGGCTTGCTCGTATAGGCTCACAGGTGACGTGGCGCACGCGCTCATGGCAGTGAGCCAAAAGGACGCACCGCGCATGAGCGTGTAGACCTGCGCGCGCGCACCAGTGTATATCTTGCGCGCGCGCGCGCGAAGAAGCTTATAGCATTGAATGACAGTGCAATTACAGTTCAGCTTCGAACCTGACGAGTTAACGGTCTTTGACTGAGAATTAAATGACGTATTAAATTGCATTGAAGACGTTTAATGCAATTTAAACCTCTCCTTTAATTCCTTTTTGACGGTTTCAAATCTGGAGCTGTATAAATACAACTCTTGATCACTGCAGAAGATACACTACGAACACCAGCAACACAACAACATTTTAACCTTTCTCTCTACAGAATTCAGATCTTCTCCTGCTCTCTTCAAGGTTGCCTTCGGGTTGTAGGCCATCTCCGGTAGTACGCTGCTTCGGCTGTTGTGCCCTTGGAAACAAAACGAGTACTCCTGGGAGACTCGGAATTTGTTTTCAGGGAAGCGTGTTGAACACTTGCCTCAGTCAATTCTGTTCTACCCCTTCTTGTATTTGTTTATTTCAGTTGTAATAGTATTTGTTTTTCCAGCTTTCTTTGTATTGTAATCAGTAATAAAATTTGGTTATTTTATTTAATTACGCTAATGGTTCTTACACATTGTGTCGAAACTTTGCTAAAATCAATATATGAGAACATTTGAGTATATCTATTGTGTTTATTGATCTTATATTGCTTCGGTTTGGTGTGTATACTTGGACTTCGCACTTGTTTACACATTTACAATAAGAAAATCATTGTTCAAGATCATAATCTATACCTAGAGAAGATCGGGCCAACAATAACAATGATGCGAAAGCTGAATTTTGTGGATGAAAAGATCAAGTTAACAATTGGCAATACCTTCACTAATCCTTTGCAAATTGGAGACTTCAACCGACTAAAAAGGAAACTTTGTGTGATAACCGTTATATCTGAGGATATGATGGTTCATTATGTTTGGTCAGTAGGTATCTGACTAACCCTTTAAATATATAGCATCTGGTATGTACATATATATTTGATGTCAATCCGTAAGAGCAACTCCATCGCTAGGTTTGGAATGCCTGTCCAAAATTTGGACTACCCATTTCCGTAAGGCGTTTGACTTTGGTGGTCCAGTTTGGTGTAGGGGATGAGTTTGGTTTGTTTAGGTAGGGACCGTATACACACATGCATTTCTTTTCTTTTTTTTTTTTTGTTTTTTTTTGTTTTTTGTTTGTGTAAAATTGGGGTATGATATGGAGGTTTAGAATTGTTTAGTGTTGGTGGAAAAAGTGAGGTTTGGAATAATGTGGTGAGTTTAGATTTTGAGCTTTGACCAACGTTAGATGCTCTAAACAAGTACATGAACTTAATATAAAGAATTTAGAAGTATTAAGTCTGATCATATTCGTTCAATTTATGCAACACAGTAGCCATCTTGAATGACTTCTTAATGCCGTATGCACAAGCTGAAAATGATTAATCCTTACACTTTTAGTCTAATGGAAGCTAACAATTTAAGATATTCTCAAATAATACAGATGATTTTTTTTTTAATGGAAAGGAACGACGTGTCAACCACCGTGACACCGGGAGCTGTGGCCAAAGTCGACTACTTGACCGCCGCCGGCCCCTTGGCTCTCCCAGATGCGCGGAAACCCGACCTCCACCCGCCCGAAGGCACGACAGTGGAATAATTGGTAAAACCTCGTCTCCCATCAAAGACGAACCGGCACTACCCGTATTCGCCCTCAACCTGGATGCCGCAGAAAATAATGGAGAGAGTGGGAGTCGAAACTGGGTCACAAGAAACACTAAATTTTTCCCCAACCACTCGACCACTACCTCATTTGGCAAATAAGACAGATGAATTAGTCACACTTACACTGATAAATGCAGTGGTTGAAAACAGAATTGTTCGGAATGGTCCCACAAATGAATCAGCAGAGTGAGCCATGAATATCACGAATAGTGATGATAACGCTTCTTGAATGTTTGATAAAACTGCAGACCTCACAAAAGAAACTTCATGGTCCGTAAGATACCACATAAGCATGTCCACAATCGCATAGTATGTTAAGGAACGACTAAACACCAAACCTGTATGCCCAACACACGAAAGCAGGTAAACATCCAAACACATGAACAAACGCGAAACCAAAATTTTTATATCACTACTTTGATATGATACTAAACTTACCAACAACAAAGAGGAGACAATGATCATAGATAAAATAGTAATGTCTCTGGCAGACTATGTAGACCAAAGTAGAAACGATGAAGAAGCCCAAAGATGGATAGGAAATGATGAGCGAAAGCATGTTCATAGTTGATTATTTTAGATCAACTATCTTGCTTCTTGAGTACGTAGTTCGCCGAGTGCTTTAGGTTCACTCTTTTGTGTCTACAGTTTTATTTGCAAACACCAGGTTTTGTTGGCGTTCTTTTCTATAACACCGTTTAATAGCTCATGTTTCACATGCTGTCCTTGTTTACCCACTAAACAATCACACTCCACTGTCAAGTTCAAATTTATGGTAAGCAAATAATTTATAATAAACATTGGTAATAGTAATAGTGGACAATACTCTTAATTAACGTAAGGATAGTTGTAGTCAGGGGCGGACCCATATAGAGCGGGTCGGGGGGTCTGTGGATCTCAATATTTTAAAAAAAATTAGTTGTTACGATATATAAATTTTATAAGTACCTCGTAAATACAATTGGGTGTACACTATAAAAAAAGAGAAAATTTGGTGTAGTGCTAAACTTCTTTCTTTACCAACAAGAGGTCAACAGTTCAATCCTTGTATACACAGTTTTTGTTGGTAATTTTAGTGTTATCGACATGTTTTGGTGGTATTGGATTAGCTTGTCGACTAAGTCGATCTTGTTAAAATTAAACGAGTTAGGAGATGCGGGAGTGCAGACTCGATTTAATTTAATAAGATCGGGTATCGGTTTTGTTTTAATCAAATTTAATATGTAATTTGATGGGCCTTATCATAATTTAATTGGGCTTAATAGTTAAATTAGTTGGGCTTAGATGGGTCTAATTGTTTTGAAAACAAGTAACTGATAGAAATTGTGTGAAGAACACAACGAACAGAAATACGGTGGTCTTGGTCGACATCAAAACTGATCAAACACGATCAGAGGGTATGGTTTTCTCAAACAAAAATCAAGTTCGTTCTTGTCAAACCTCTTGGTCTTATCCGATTAAATATTTGTGTGTACCCACAAATAGTTTGATCTGAAAGTGTATCACGATTCCAAGAGGAATCCAAGTTTAATTTTCAGTGTTCGTCATCTCTCCAATCGGATCCGCAATTTCGGTTCACCGCAAGTATCGGGTACGTTCCATATATTTTCCAACAAAGATCAAACTATTAGTTGGTTATTTTTGAATTGAAATCAAAGATGGAAAAGGGTCGGTGTATAATCGAATTCGATATCTGCAATTTGGGTTCCAACAAAGAACGAATTTTGAGTTTGCAATTTACTTGGAATTCGGTTTATATTCAAGATATACAACAAAACACGCATGCCAAGATTGCATAGTGGTTTGCAATTTCTCTATTATTTTGATCGATAGTGAAATGTTTTGTTATTTGGATTTATTAATACAACATCAATTAATTGCTTTTAAATCAGATTAGACCAATTAATTGATACAACATAAATTATGCCCATCACCTGGTTCTTTATTTTTCATGCATTGGTCAATTAATTGCTTTTAATTAAGGTTAGAGGGGTTTGAGTGGTTTCGATTATTTACATGGCTGATAAGAACAAACTTTTGGGGTTCATGGCTAACAAGAACAAACTATTTCTGTATTTTTGGTTGCATGCTTTAATTGTATCCATGATGACGGGCCTCCTCGATTTTGTTTGAGATCGTCGGCCTTGATCGGGACTATTGTCCGTAAATTTTGGTGTCGTTACGGGCCTGGTTGACTGTGGCGGATGTAGAAACCGCCGTAATTGTTTACGTTCAACCCAAGTATAGTAAACTGGTTAAGATTTTGCTCACGTGACATTCAAATTCCAAAGAGTTCGTCGATCTTGGCAATGACACTAGACTCACATCTTTACGGTAATGGTTTGCCCGTTGCATTCATGGTAAGTTGGCCAGATATATATTTGGTTTGTCTAATGGGATGATCAACGGAAATTTAGAGTTTGTGGTTGTCGACGGTTTAGTCGATTGAAGTCGGGTAAACTCGTGAAGATCTCCGAGTTATTCTTGATCAAGAACAAAAACTCGTGACAATAAATGTTTGTTGGTACAACAAATTGTATACTCCATGTGGAAATTCATTTTATCGATCCATGGTGGATAACAACAAACTGTCACTAAAAGTTTTGTCGGTACAACTAGTTTTAGTGACAAAGTTGAATTAGTCACTGTACGGGTTGTCGCTAACAATTTGTTAGCATATTTTTAGTGACAAAGCTGAAGTAGTCAATGTACGGGTTGTCGCTAACAGTTTGTTAGCATAGTTTTAGTGACAAAGTTGAATTAGTCACTGTACAGGCTGTCGCTAACAGTTTGTTTACATAGTCACCGAGAGTCACTAAGTGATTTGTTGGCTAAGTGAGAATAGCGACACTTCAGATTGGTCACTAATTGTATGATAAATTATTATATGAACAAAACCAAGGGAAACAACCAGTTTTGTTTGGCGGAATTATTATATGAACAAAACCAAGGGAAACAACCAGTTTTGTTTGGCGGAATTATTATATGAACAAAACCAAGGGAAACAATCTGTTTTGTTTGGCGGAATTATGGGTAAAATCAAGAAGAGCCAGCTCAACGGTTTAAATAAAGAAAAAAAAAAGAGAGAAACCTTTGTTTCTTTGGATGGTTGCTACAGTGAGACAACGCACATTTAAAGAAATCAAAAACAAATTTTACTTTTTATGTTGTTGGGAAACACGAAGCCTAGAAGGATTACCTGAAGTCAGGCACGAAGTCGGGGTCTCACATTTCGTAAGAATTCAGATTCAAAGAGGATCACACAAATTCCAGGTTTCATCTTTCTATAATATTTGTATTACGATTACTAGAATAGGTTTCATTCTAGATTTGTGGTTAACGATTCATAGTAGAATTATAAATATTGTTGGAATCGTTGTTTTGGTTTGAAATAAAAACCATGTATCATACATTACCACAAAACAGGAACGATGAAACTGTATGCATAAGGATGGTTGTTTTGAAGTTTAAAATCTCTTAATCGGTTTTGGTCGAAACAATTTTCATAAATGGCAGATGGTGACAACACTTCACAATAATAATTAAAGGTTACTTTTCTCAAGAAAATTTTATACATATCGATTTTGACTTCTATAATTTTATGTATACAGTTAGTACTAATTTTGAATTGTAAGATGTATCAATGAGTTAGTGAGTTGAACATGGATGATGTAGATGTCAAAACCTTTGTGTAGAATCACATGGTGGAAATTCTTTAGCATGCACACTTAAAGAATTTGGTCTTGTACATGAACCTTCGTGAATGTAAAACTTGCATGCTGATTTAAATGACTTACATATTTAAGGACTTTAACAGAGAGTTGAAGCTACTGAAACTATGTGGTTTTCTTGCAAATTTATTTATAGAAATTAAAAGTATGTTCTTACTTTTATATTGATCATACCTCTAGATTTTGCCATACATGTTGGTTACATACAAAGGATTGAGTTTTAAATTAAATTTAAACTATTTAAGACTGTGATGATATTATAAAGGAACAAGATTAACCCAAATGAAGTTAGGTGTAAAAACCTGGAATGTAGGTATCTAAGAGTTTGGGGTTATATATTGTCTTACTGAACCTAAAAGGAAGAGTTTAAGTGAGAAAGTAATAAATGGTCTATTTATAAGCTATGCTAAAAATTCAAAGGTCTTTAGGTTCTATATCTTAGAACTGATGACCGTGTGGGTGTAAAAACTGTCATAGAATCAAGGGATAGCATCTAGAATTCTCACAATAGGTTTTTGATCCTATTGAGAATATAGTTGTTGATTTTGATAAAGCGCCTACGGGTACTGACAGTGTATCTGTACAGTGTATCTGTTCCTTCTGAACCTAAGAAAAGCATGAGAACAAGAAAAGCTAAGTCTTTGGCTCTGACTTTCATCTTTATTTAGTTGAAAGGACCAGGAGTTAGGTTGGACATCAGGATCAATATTGTTTTAATATTGAAGATGATCAATTCTTGGGTAGAAACTTAAACAAGCACTGCTGAGGTGATTTATCTAATGGGTTTCTTCTGAACCAAGAAGTTAAATATGTATGTAGCAGTCTTGAATCCACTGGTAAAGAAGTAATCCTTCAATATGATGGACCTGGGGGAGGATTTTGTTATCCTATGAATAAGGATAAAAGGGAGAAACAAGAGTGTATTAATGATGCATTCTCATTGCATTGATAAAGTATTGTAGAAATCCAATTACTTTGTTCGTTCTCCGGTTAGTACTCTTTTAGGTCCTAATATCTGACTTGCGCGTAATCAAGATGAATATGTTTCTCAGATGGAGTGTTTAAAGCAATTGGATGCCTAATGTATGTTATAATTTGTACAAGGCATTAGCAAGCTGTGAATAGATTGTTTGAATGCCTAAAACGAACCATGATATATGGCTTGTGTTATTAAGGTTTTCCTTCAGTTTAGAAGGGTATTTCTGATGCAAGTTGTATAACTAAGTGGATGCGTATTCCTACTTGGTGGAGGTGCTATCTCATAGGCTTTAAAGAAGCAAACTTGCATCTCAAATTCAACAATGGAATCTGAATTTGTATTTTAGCAATAGCTGGTAAAGAAGCTGAATGGCTAAGAAATTTGATCAATGAGATTCCTTTGTGGTCAAGACCGATATCCCTTTGTGGTCAAGACCGATATCACTAATATCTATCAAGTGTGATAGTGTTGGCTGAGGATTATAGCCAGGTGTATAATGGAAAGTCTAGACGGTTGTGTGTTATACATAGCATGACTCGTGAGCTCATCATGCGTAGAGTGATATCTGTTGAATTTATAAGATCTGAGTTTAATTTGACTGATTATCTAACTAAAGAGTTAGGAGAGATCTCGTGAATAAATCAGTCAGAGGGATGGGTTTAAAGTCCACACTTTAATATCCTATGTCAAGATACCCAATTCCCATCTAATACAACGTTAGATGCAGAATTCAATGTGGAAAGCTTGTCATAAAGATATTGGAACACATGATCAGATTCATCCCAATGTTGTGTTCAGACTGCAAGATAAAGGAGGTTGAAGTATAACTTCTTAATAGTTCTTTGAAAAATTGCATTTGCAGGTGCGAGAATAAAAGAACTACCTATAAGAGTATGAAGTTTAGCCGCTTCAAGAAGCTTGGACTTGGCTTTGATATACTCTTTGAAGGATAGGAAACAGGCTAGTAAAATATTGTGTCAAGTAAGAACATATGAATTTGTGAACTTATGTGTATATTATCTTCATGTATTCATTATGAATAGAAAGGGTTCAATCCATAGCGACACCCTAATATTCGAATATTTGGAATGTGTAATATACTAATGTGAAATTCAATCGTCGCGATATTTCATTTATGCATAAGTTTGTGTTTGTTTGAGAAGTGTTTTAAGTTAATCATGGATATCACTAAAATGGGGGAGGAATGTTGGTAATTTTAGTGTTATCGACATGTTTTGGTGGTATTGGATTAGCTTGTCGACTAAGTCGATCTTGTTAAAATTAAACGAGTTAGGAGATGCGGGAGTGCAGACTCGATTTAATTTAATAAGATCGGGTATCGGTTTTGTTTTAATCAAATTTAATATGTAATTTGATGGGCCTTATCATAATTTAATTGGGCTTAATAGTTAAATTAGTTGGGCTTAGATGGGTCTAATTGTTTTGAAAACAAGTAACTGATAGAAATTGTGTGAAGAACACAACGAACAGAAATACGGTGGTCTTGGTCGACATCAAAACTGATCAAACACGATCAGAGGGTATGGTTTTCTCAAACAAAAATCAAGTTCGTTCTTGTCAAACCTCTTGGTCTTATCCGATTAAATATTTGTGTGTACCCACAAATAGTTTGATCTGAAAGTGTATCACGATTCCAAGAGGAATCCAAGTTTAATTTTCAGTGTTCGTCATCTCTCCAATCAGATCCGCAATTTCGGTTCACCGCAAGTATCGGGTACGTTCCATATATTTTCCAACAGTTTTTTCTGTTTATTTTTT
The DNA here is from genome assembly GCA_030545235.1 of Helianthus tuberosus. Classification (NCBI taxonomy): domain Eukaryota; kingdom Viridiplantae; phylum Streptophyta; class Magnoliopsida; order Asterales; family Asteraceae; genus Helianthus; species Helianthus tuberosus. Next base: position 157,487,911 of record CM060409.1, read on the forward strand.
TAACTAATTGATTCCTTTTAGTTGTATAACATGACTTTTGTTAATTATCTATTTGTTACTATGAATACTAAGTTTAGAATGACATCGTATTTTCATTGTGTGTTTTCTAATAAATATTAATTATATATTTTTGTTATATGTTCCTCGCTTTGACCTGACCCGAATAAGAACCGACCAGAAAATTTTAATGTTTTGTCATGAAAATTTTGAACACCGAAAAAAATAGACACCATTGGAAAAAAATCATGTGTCCGTCACTGCTTGTCTTGTGGTTACTTTATTATAACTTGTTATAAATCATTAATAATATAGGGAAAAGATCAAATAGAAAGTTAATTTTGGCTAGGAAGGATAGGAAGCCATAGGATTATGACATGTGACAAATTTTAAAATAAAGAGAAAGGGTATTTTAGTCAATCTCATCATTTCTTCTTCCTTCTTCTCCTCAGTTACTTCAAAACCCACCATTTTCAAAACCCACCATCTCCAACTTTTTCTTCACTTACTATCTCAATAATCACTACATTATAGTGTGATTTTCGTCATCAATCAATGATTCAACCAGCCGATCAACGTGTTCTTCAGCTTTTTTCGAAGAAAACCCAGTTTAATTTCATTCAAAATCTCGTTTTTTCTGGTGATTTTGAAGATAATCACTCGATTTGTTCGATTCAATCGCTGATAAGTGTTTCAATCATTCAAAAATCGTCAATTGTTGAAAAAATCACTTCGATCCATGTAAGAAATTCTTTAATTTCATTTTTACGATATGGGTTTTTGATTTAGTCATTGCGTTTTATGATCTTGGCGGGGGTCCGGGGGCAGCGCCCCTGGTAGCGGGGTCCCAGGGGCGGCAGCCCCTGGCGGGGTCCAAGGGGCAGAGCCCCTGGCTGGGATCGATTAAATTGTTGTACTGAAAACGCATTAGAAAAATGAATTTTTCAGAAATTGGCTCATTTCGAAGACAGTAATTCTCAGACAGTTCACAGACAATTCACAAACAGTTCACAAAACAGTTTTATGTGTCCATTGCGTTTTAGAAATAAGAGAGTTTTATGTGTTTTCTGGCTATTGCGTTTTAGAAAAAACACATTTTTAAGTATCTTTAGTCATTGCGTTTTAGGTAAAACACATTTTTGAAGTGTTTTTAGTCATTGCGTTTTAGGTAAAACACATTTTTAGGTGTTTTCAGTCCATTGCGTTTTACAGAGAACACTTTCTTTTGTTTTTTTTGTCATTGCGTTTTAGAAATAAGACATTTTTAAGTGTTTTCTGGCCATTGCGTTTTACAAATAAAACATTTCTTTGTGTTTTTTGGCCATTGCGTTTTACAAATAAGACATTTCTTTGTGTTTTTTGTGCATTGCGTTTTAGGTAAAACACTTTTTATGTGTTTTCAGTCCATTGCGTTTTAGAAATAAGACATTTCTTTGTGTTTTCTGGCCATTGCGTTTTACAAATAAGTCATTTCTTTGTGTTTTTTGTGTATTGCGTTTTAGAAAAATGTCTTTTTTTAGGTTTTTTTTTTCATTGCGTTTTACGTAACTGGTGGTTTTTCTATTGCGTTTTACACAACTGGGTTAAATTTTTTTTTTAAATATAACAATACTATACTCGTTTTAAAGATTAAAAAACGCTAGTTTTTTTTGTGCAATTTTTATAAAAAAATAATGTCGTATGAAAGAGTTATTAACGTTTAAAAAATGGGGGGGGGGGGTGGGAATTGGAGGAGAGAGAAACTATTGGCTTGGATTGACTAGAATGCCCTTGAACAAACTCACGCGCCTCTTTTCTTTCTTTCAATTTCCTTGATTTAATCTTAGCCCTTGATTAACTTAATGGATGGTCAAGATCACTTACTAGCATTCCTAGCGAAATAAACTTCCTATTGTATCTCCACCCATATAATATAATCTAACTAAAAATTCCTAACAGATAAAACAAATAACAAATAAATACTTTTGTCATAAAAAAATATATTAAGGTATACAACTCTTTTACTATATATTACTATTTAGTTTATTTACGTACAGCATTAATAAGTTGGAAATATAATTGAAATGAAAAGGCTAAGACAACATTAAGTTGCAAATATAATTGAAATGAAAAGGTTTAGAGTTTCTTGTTGAATTATTTAGGCGAGTAAAGTAGATGTGTTACCTCAATATACTATAATGGATTCTACTTTTTCTGTACGGATATGTCCCAAAGTAACATCGCTTGTCCTAGTGGCGGACGCTGGACATCCACATCACTAAATAATTTTGTGTATTATTGAGATTTTTTCATTCACCGGAAAAGCTAAAATAGTTATTTGTGAGTCGGTTCGTTATATTACAATAAGTGGTTATGAGTAAAGGAGAGAAATTAATATCTATACATGGGAACAATGTTAACCTCTTTTAATTTTTTTATATATCTATAAAATTGGTTGTCGTTTGAGGAGAGAGAAAAAAACTAATGATAATGTACAAAAAGTATTATTTAATTGAAAATGTGAGATAAAATTTAGTGATATTTAGTGTAATTATAGGAATAAGGGGAAAAGATATGAATGTTTTAATTGTTTTGCCTTTACTGTTCGGTGGGGAGCGGCTTGAAGAGAAGGCATGAAGCGTCACGTGACAGTCACGTCAGCAAAGAAGGATTTCTCCTTCAAGACCCAAAAAACGCGAAGTGGGAGGGGGGTGAAAGGGTGGCGTGTAGCGACAGATGGAATTCACCTTTTTATTTAATTTATGTTAAATAGAACAAATCTATTAATATTAAATAAAGATATAACCCAGACAAAAGTATGTTTATTAGACTCGCAATTAAAAACCGAACCATTTAGGATCAAGACCCGAGCATACGCGATAACCACCGGCATGAAAATCGAGAAAAACGCACGATTGGGCGAAAAAGGCAGTCGAGGAGACGTCTCACGTCGAGGCGTCACGTGTCAGACCTATGCTGGACACGTGGCAGGTCTAGACCAGGCCGACCCTCCCGGCGACACGCGGAAGAAACCAGTTCTTCTCCTGAGATGCACGGGAGAAGCCAGTCTGGGCTATATAAGGCCAGGTCTGGGAGAAGTTCAGTTGCACCAGTTCGATTTTAAATCGACACTTCTTTCTTTCTCGAATTGTTGTTCTAGTACCAGAGCCCCTAAACCCCAAAACTCTGCCCCGTTATCAACGTACTAACTCAAATCACTAGTACGATACCATGTCCGATCGATTGAAACCAAGCCAACAGATGTTTAAGTTGTCACACCCTAATCGATGGCGAAAACATCGGAGTGAGACGAAAACGAGATTGAAAGAGGCTTCATAACACTAATGTGACAAGTATTTAATAATAAATTTCATTTCATGGCTAAAAGAATCAATTAAATTGTTTGAAATCGAATACAACAAGTTGAAACAAAATGAATTACATTACAATAAGTATTTAAAGTTTAAAATGCTTTTCTAGGCATCCTACTAAGTTTCGTGCATCATCATCATAATCCTGCAACATGTTTTAAAGTATAGTTCAATACAAAGTAATGGCGTGTATACAAGTTTTGAGTACTAGCATATAAGTAAAAAGATTGTCTCAAATCCAACATGGCAATTTTATATACAAAGTTGAAGCTAGCATGCATAACTATAGGCCAAACCCGAGTGTCCACGAGAATAATGTGCATCCCTCGTCACCGAAGTGAACGAGACCGTAAAGTATAATGACTTAACAATACCCTGACATGCGGCGTGCTACTCCTATAGAGCTATAATTGTTATGGTGGGCTAGTTAAGCTAATGACAAATAGAGTGCATGAAAGTATTCTAGCATAAACAACCTAAGTATAACAAATAGCATGTTTGGTGGATCGAGTGGTTGAATATGTTTGATTATGCGTATTGTGAATTTTGATAATTGAGACATGTTACACCCAAAAGTGCATTAAAGCGTAAAAAGGGTCAAGTATACTCACAATATTGAAAAGCTTTCCGATTATCCGTGAGTGACGAGTTGTTTGTTAATAAGGAGTAAATGGTAAGGTTACATGATGTTTATGGAGTGATTAGATTCGGGATTTAGAATTTAAAGTACAAAAAGTATGTATTCATAAAAGTATTATCTAGTTCTAAGTACTCGTTTATGACAATAAGTTATGTGTGATTTCATGGGTCCTAATTTTCCCATTAGAATCAATAACGAGAGTCTTAGATTCGTAGATATGATAGCCTAAGTTTATGATGAATAATCAAGTCCCGATTATCATCACAAATTTAGCCATGTTTATATATATATATATATTTACAAAGTTATAATATTAACCTAAGACTAAGTCCATCATAGATTGTCATGTATTATCATGTAGTCAAACATGGAGGTTTAACCTCTTTATATGATTCATCACTACACAAAATCATCACAAGGATGATTCGGAGGGTCATGAATAACAATAAATAAAGAACTAACTAGTGTATTATCAAGTAAATCATCAAGTGAGGTGTGGAATTAAGTTAGGATCGCCAAAGCATCCAAAGTTCACACTTGCATCCAACATAAGTCCCACCATATGAACTATGGTATACTTATGTGATTTCAACACTTGTGGGTTGTATTAAACCCTAACAAAACAAAAAGTTTAGAGGTTGTTTGTACCTCTAAACTTGTAAGAATCAACTCTAACAAGTTCCACGACCATTGATGGGTTTAGGAGGTCGCTAGGTGCAAGATTCAAGCATAAAAAGTTAAGTTTTGTAAAAGTTAACCAAGTCTCTTCCAAAACAGAAAGTTTGGACCTCAAAATGGTGTTGTTCCACGTTGGTTTACCATGGTAGACCTGTGGAAACATTCTTAGTGGTGTTCCAAGCTTTATAAGAGAAGAAATGATGAAGAAAAGTTGAACAAAAGTGAGTTTGCATAAGTTTATATAAATCAGAAAGCAAATCTGACTTTGGAGCCTTATGTAAGTGATGGATCACCTGATTTCACCTTGGTGAATCTTGGATAACATCCTTGAAGGTCATCCAAGTAGATTGGTGCAAGAAAACATGAGAAAAAGTAGAAGAAAAGTGCTCAAAACTCACTGTTTTGAGCAAAGGTAAAATCCGCCATAACTTGGAGATTTGGGTGAATTGTGAGATTTTTAGAGTAAAATGAGGATGTGTAAAAGGTTAAGGTAATGTGGAAGACATGTATTTATAGTGTGGAGGTTAGGGTTAGGCATTAAAGTGGGTTAGTTGGGTGTTTAAGGCAATTATGTGGGTGTAGAATGGTGAAAATTGGACCAATCACGCGCTGTTAAGAGATTGAGTGCGGGTCACCCTTTGCCGCGTTCCGCGCAAGTTGGAAGTGTTCGGTGCGCATGTCACGGGGGCTATCAGCCGGCATCTTTCTTGTTTTGACAACTTTGGTCCCCCATGGTTTGATATAATGGATGCATTAGTGTACAAATTGGCATATAACTTAAACAAAACACATAGATCATGTATTTACGTTAGTTGCTTGAAAGATGAACACGTGTTTATGAGAATAACGAATATGTATCGACTATGTATACGATTCGAATGTAAAACAAGTACGATTAATCGAAGTATAAATTAAATTAAGTGATCAAGTTTTATTACGATCAAAGTTGAGAATTGCAAAGCCGAAATTGAAATACGAATACGATACGGATATAAGTTTCCAAAAATAGGAATGTAAATAATCTTTCTAATTAAGGTAAGTTTCAAAAAGTGAGGCGTTACATAAGTGCTGCCTGAATAAGGCTATACATTGTCATCACGTTGTGGGTTTTGATCTCGTGATAATAGTTAAAGTTGAATTTGGTTAATACACTAATACGTGTTGCATTGTGTGCTTAATTAGGAAACAGAGACATAAACCAGAAGGCTAGTACTGAAACCCTAAATCTGTAACATGAGTCATTCTTTTTACTCAAATAATTTGCAAAACCCTAAATGTTTTCCAAGTTGTACTTATAGTGATTAAGTTTTTGTATTCTGAAATTACTACCGGTATGTGGGGTTTTGTATACACAACTTGATAAGTTTCGCTACTGGACAATTAAGGGCCAATAGTCATATGACCATAGTCACAAAAACTGCCATCGAGTGACAAATACTGATTGAGTAATTGATAGATATAAACAAATGTAAAAACCCTTAATGCTGTAATTATAACAATGTGTTTTTTTTTCAACTGAATGAACTCACCTGTATTTTTCGCTGACCAAAAGGTTTTAAACACGTTTCAGGTGATTTACTGTGAAGAGAAGAAAAAGTGCTTGAAACACTTAAAGCTTAAATAAGTGGCTATGTAAACCTAAATAAACGTGTTTCGTAATCAAGGATTTATTCCTGTGAAAATCCTTTATGTAAATACAAGTTTTATCCCACAACTTATGAAATGAAAAATTTGGTGTTTTGAAAACTCTGATAATTTTTCCTGACACCTAGTCCTTTTAAGTTTTCCGCTGCGATAATTTTAATAAATACCAGTACCACTAGTATCTGCTCACGGCTCCCGCCCAGGGTAGGTTCGGGGGGTTGTGACAATAACAACCTGTATATATTTATTTGCTTTGCTATAATAATCCATCTTATAGGTTTGCCGTGAAAAGATAATGCCAAAAAGTCATCATGTCAGGTAAGACAATCCAAGGAATCAAGTAACAGAGAAACGACCAAAATTTATTGACTTAGAAATAAAGAGAAAGACACTGGGCCATATCAAAACTGCAGACGGGTTTAAACCCTTTTCTCAGCAGTTTCATTCTCATAACCAACACTGATCGTTTCTCTGGACCTCCGGTTCCTTGCGCTTCCCTGCGATTTTTTGATGATTTTTCATACCAAACTCTTGCAAGGTAAGTTCCTAACATCTAGATTAGTTTGATTTATGCTTTGCATGTTTACTAACATCAAGATTTGGGGAAAAATCTAGAGTTCTTGAACTTGACCCGTGTCGATCCGAATTTTTTTCTTAAATCTTCTTAGTAGTAGTTAGTAGAAGTGTTTTGAAGAGTAAATCATCAACCCATTGTAAACAAAAATTAGAAATTTTCAACCAGTTTTTGTAAACCCTTATTCATAACCGAAGTGTTTTAAAGGGATAAACGAGTTGGTAACTGGAAATTGATACTTAGGGTTTATTTTTCAGGGTATACCGCGCACAGGGGACCAAAAGTTTTGGATTTTTCGAAGTCGGCTTGAAAAGTTGGAATTTTGGCAAAACAGTATGTTAACACGGGGCCATGCCTATGAGGCATGGGGTCGTGCCCCTTGAAAAACATGAAGCACGAGGGCGTGCCACTGAGGCACGAGGCCGTGTACAGACCCCTGTTTCTCAATTTTTCGCAGTTTTTACCATACTTGACAGTTTAAAATGTTCGTTCTTTGCAGGAAAATGCCCCCCCACAAATGGCTGAGGTTCAAATCGGAACATTCGCATTGTGAGGCACGAACGAAGATACTAAAGACATGCAACAAAGAGCCACAGAGGCAAGTTTGTTATGTCACACCCGCTCATAGGCGGAAGCGCACGGTGTGGACTTGATCGGTTTTCATTGCCTACGATGTAAGTAAACAAACTATATGAAATAAAACATGCACGATGTTCATCCATTACCATAATCAAAATTACAAGTCATAAGTTGTTTGATAACAAAAGACAACATAAGTTAATATTTTTTACAAATAGACTTGTCCAAAATAAAGTGTTTAAACATCAAGGCTTTGCATCCTATATCCCGTTCGAAGACCGGATATATGGACCAACCCCTTCCAAAATGTGGATGACATCCTCTTCTTGACAACATTGAAACCTTGTAAACTTCCGTACCAAGATCCACTTAATTTCCTTAAATACATGTAAGTTTGAAAACATCAAAAAAAGTTGGCGAGTTTATGTGTTTTAAATGCGCATGAAATGAATCTTAAAAACATTTGAAAGATCAAGTATCAAAAACTGGTATGTAAAGCGCCAATGAACTTGATGATCATTAATTTGTAGCTAGGACATTAATATGTGTGACGACATAGGAAGCACTCAACCCGTAGACAATTTAGTGTTGATTACCCTTGACTGGGACACAAAAGCACTCCATGTGGCCACACAAGAACCCATGAGTGGGGCTCGCCCGTACCCGATAGATCTACCCCTTTTGTTCCTTGGTCTTAAACAAGATTAACGGTGCTTAAGAGAGCGCCTATTCGCACATGATCCGACTATTTCATTCCATAGCTTAACCATACCATAGTGACATTTGTTTCCCCCCGAGAGTTATAAAACAAAAAAAGTTTAAAAGAAAAAGGGGACATGAACACACAATATTGTGTCCGTATAATGTGCTAGCAAAGCAGGGTATCTGAATGCGCATAATAACATAAAAGTGTTCTAAAACATTAGACACTTGGTGTCGCAACCCCCGGCCCATATCTCTTGGGAACGGGGGGCCGCGAACCAGTATTGGTGGTATCGATTTTTATCAATTTGGCAGCGGAATTTACATCAGGACCGTAGTTAGGAAATATTTTATCAGAGTAAATTACCACATCTTTATAATAATAAACACATGGGAAATTCCCAAGTTTCCATTACAAACATGTTTATAGGGATAAACCCTAATTTATTTAAATAAAAATCTTATTTATTTAGATAACGTTTATAGCCACTTTTCCAAGCCTTCAGTGCTGTCCAGCTGGCTTCTATTCGGCTTTCACATTTTGTTACCTGAAACGCGTTTAAAATATTTTTGTCAGCGAAAAATACTGGTGAGTGAATCCCAGTTTAATCAAAACAAGTTTTATCATTTTACAGCATTGAGGGCAATCCAGCAATTACATTTGTTTACATCTACTTTAATTACCACCCACGACACTATCAATCCTGACTTGTGGAATTGTTACTACTCACAGTGTAGTAACAAATTTTGTATACAAAACCTCAACATACCGACGATAATTTTAGAATTACAAATACTCAATCACTGTTAATTATAGTTCAAAACAATTGAGGTTTTGTAAAAATAATTTATAAAAAGAAAGGATTACTCACATTGCTAATTTAGTTATTTTCCTTGTGACTTCCTGATTATAATCTATTAATTAAACAATGCACACGCATTAGTATAATAACCAAATTTACATTAGTTATACCCTCCTCGAGACAGAACTCCAACGACGTCGGGCAGAGCCTCGAAAGGCGTTACGGAGCACTAAATCAATCCGGTAGCGTATCTAATACATAACCGGGGGTTATGATACTTACATCAAGGCAGAGCTTCGTTAATTAGGGGGTATAATACCCGAGTAATAATTCTAAAATTCAGAATTTGAGAGAGAGTTACTAGATTTGAACGAATTGTGACTGAAGGCCGATCCCATCTATTTATAGGGTCTAATCGACCTTTTGTCGCACCCCGCGAGAGCTGAAAGTCTTCGCGGCCCGCGAGCTAGGCAGGGTAGACCTTAGCCTTGGCCAATCACCAGCTAGGCTTGACATGCAACTGCCACGTGGCGGCTCAGGGGGCGGCCTGGTGGCCCAGCTGTCGTGGCCCATGACTAAGTTACCCATGGGGGTCGCGCCACGTGAGCACCCCCCTTAAATTTGTTTTTAATTAATTTTTTTAAAATTAAGGCATTTTGAGCCTGTTTTTCGTATACGGGGTGTATTTTAGGACGTATGGGGCATGTTTAAGGGTTTCGAGAGAGTTGTTATATCCTCCCCCACCTTGTTTTAGAACTCGTCCTCGAGGTCTATTGGAACAGGTGTGGATATTTCCTCTGCATCTCGGATTCAAGCTCCCAGGTGTACTCTGGTCCTCTCTTGGAATCCCATTTCACTTTGACTAGAACTAATCTCTAGTGTTTGAGATTCCTGACTTTTCTGTCTTTAATTTGTAGAGGCTTTTCTACAAACTTAAGTTTCTCATTTACCTCTATATCTTTAAGAGGTATCACTAATGATTCATAGGCTAAGCATTTTTTGAGATTACATACATGAAATACATCATGTATTCCTGCCATTTCCTCTGGCAGTTGTAGCTGGTAAGCTACAGGTCCTATTCTTCGAATAATCTCAAAAGGTCCAACATAGCTGAGGCTTAGCTTTCCCCTCTTGATGAATCTTACCACTCCTTTCCAAGAAGAAACCTTTAATAATACCTTGTCTCCTTCTTGAAATTCCAACGGTTTTCGTCTGTTATTAGCATAACTCTTTTGGCGATCGCGTGCTGCTTTTAGTCTTTCCTTGACTTGAATAATTTTGTCTGTTGTTTCTTGTACTATCTCAGGTCCAGATAGTTTTTTTTCTCCTATTTCTGCCCAACAGACTGGAGTTCGGCACTTTCGTCCATAAAGTGCTTCGAATGGCGCAGCATTGATGTTGGTATGATAGCTGTTATTATAGGAAAATTCTATTAATGGTAAATGATCATCCCAATTTCCTCCAAAATCAATTACACAAGCTCTAAGCATATCTTCCATTGTTTGAATTGTCATTTTGCTTTATCCATCCGTTTGAGGATGATAAGCGGTGCTTAGATTTAACTTAGTTCCCATTGCTTTTTGGAAACTTGTCCAAAAACGAGAAGTAAAACGGTTATCTCTATCAGAAACAATAGATAAAGTTCCATGCAATGAAACTATTTCATTTACATATAACTTGGCTAATTGTTCCATACTGAAAGTTTCCTTCATTGGTAAGAAATGAGCAGACTAGGTTAATCTATCTACAATCACCCAGATTGTATCATTACCTTTTCATGTCTTGGGTAATCTGGTAATAAAGTCCATTGTTATCAAATCCCATTTCCAAACAGGCATTTCCAATTGCTGTAATAAACCTGAGGGTTTCTGATGTTTAGCTTTTGACCTGTGAACTGGTTAAACACCTAACAACATAAGCTGCTATATCCTTTTTCATTCCTATCCACCAAAAATTCTTTCTTAAGTGTTGATACATTTTATCACTTCCAGGATGTATCTTATACTTAGACTTATGGGATTCTTCTAATATTCGGTGGAGTATGTTTCCTTGTTTGGGTATCCAAATTCTTTTCTAATGTAATATCCAAATTCCATCTGTTCCTTGTTCTAATTCCTTAATCATTCCTTTAAATTTTTCAGTATCGTCCTTGATTACTGATTCTTTTACTTCTCTAATTTGCTCTTTTAAATCTATCTGCATATTTAATTTAGGAGAACGTACTTTTCTTGGTTTTTCATGATATTTTCAACTTAAAGCATCAGCTACTATATTAGTTTTTCCTGCATGATACTGGATACTACAATCATAATCACTAAGAATCTCCATCCAGCGTCTCTGTCTCATATTTAACTCTTTTTGCCCAAAAATGTACCTTAAACTCTTATGATCTGTGATGACTACAAATTTATTTCCATATAAATAGTGTCTCCAAATCTTAACGGCAAAAATTATAGCTCCTAACTCTAGATCATGCGTCGTATAATTCTCTTCATGATTCTTAAGTTGTCTAGAGGCATAGGCTATAACATTTTGACGTTGCATCAACACACATCCATATCCTAACTTGGAAGCGTCATAATAGACTATAAAGTCTTCAGTTCCTTCTGGTAACGCTAGTATGGGTGCGTTGGTTAATCTTTTCTTAAGAATTCTAAAGGCTTCTTACTGTTTTGGTCCCCATTCAAACTTAACAGATTTACAGGTCAGTTTTGTTAAGGGAATGGCTATTCTAGAAAAATCTCGGATAAACCGTCTATAGTAACCGTCTAGTCCTAGAAAACTTCTCACCTCTGTTGGTGATTCAGGGACTTTCCATTAGTAATCGCCTCAATGTTTGTGGGATCCACATGAATTCCTTCATGATTAACTAAATGTCCAAGAAATTGCACTTTTTCTAACCAGAATTCGCATTTTGAAAATTTAGCATAGAGCTTTTCTTTTCTCAGCAAATTCAGAAATGTATGCAGATGTGGTGCATGTTTTTCTTTACTCTTAGAGTAAATGAGAATATCATCTATAAAGACAATTATGAATTTATCCAGATATGGATTACATATTCTGTTCATCATGTCCATAATTGAAGGTGGGGCATTGGTTAAACCAAATGGCATGACTGTAAATTCATAATGACCATACCTTGTTCTAAAGGCAGTTTTAGAAATGTCCTCTTCCTGTACCTTTAATTGATGATATCCTGAGCTTAAATCCACCTTTGAAAAGAATCGAGCTCTTTGCAACTGATCAAACAGATCATCGATTCTCGGTAATGGGTACCGATTTTTAATCGTGACCTTGTTCAGTTCTCGGTAGTCAATGCACATACGCATTGATGCATCCTTCTTTTTGACAAACAAAATTGGTACTCCCCATGGTGATGAACTTGTTTTTGACAATGCACATACGCATTGATCCATCCTTCTTTTTGACAAACAAAATTGGTGCTCCCCATGGTGATGAACTGGCCTGTATGAATCCTTTCTCCAGAAGTTTGTCCAATTGTTTCTTTAATTCTTGCATCTCTGCTGGTGCCAAATGGTAAGTTGCCTTGGCAATTGGTGCTGTTCTTGGTAGTAGGTGAATTCGGAATTCGACTTCCCTGTCTGGCGGTAGTCCTGGTAATTCTTCTGGGAATATATATGAGAATTGAGATACTGTGGGAATATCTTTCAATTCTTTTCCTTTAGTGTTAATGATTATGGAAATCATATACACTAGGGACCTTTTTCTTGCACAACTGGCTGTTTTCATCACAGAGATGAATTTCGTGGATCTAGATGACTTATTTCCTTTAATTGTGATCTTTTCACCCTTGGTGAATTTACTTGTATTGACTTTTGATCACACAAAATACTGGCTTTATTGGCTACTAACCAATCCATTCCTAATACAATATCAAATCCAGCCAGATTCATTGGGTAAAGATTAACAATAAAATTATGGTTTAGAATTTCTATTCTTGCTCCCTGCAAGATTTCAGTAATCTTAATGGATTCTCCATTTGCTGTCTCTACTAGACATTCTTATTGAAGTTTAGTTAATGGTTGAATTTGCAAAATGAAGTATTAATAAAACTTTGGTTCGCACCAGAGTCAAATAATACTTTAGCAAAAACATCATTAACTAAAAACGTACCGGCAATCACGTCCGGAATCATCTTTGCTTCTTCGGCTGTTAGAAAAAATGCTCTAGCATTCTTAGTAATCTTGTTATTCATGGCTAGAGCTAGTTTCGGACAGTTTGGCTTGATATGTCCCTTTTCTCCACAATTGAAGCATACTCCATTACTGGGTATCTTCCTACAGTCTTCTTCCTTGTGCCCTGGTATCTTAAATAAATTACAGTAAGTGGAGCATCTTCCTGAATGCTTCTTCTTACAGGTCTTACAATAAGGTGTAGAAGTAGAACCTACGTTCTTTCCACGGTTGGAATTTCCGTAGTGAACTTCCTGGGTAAGCTTTTGGACTAGGTTCTTCCTCTGGTTTTCTTCTTGCGTACGTACTAGTTCATCAGTCAAGGTATTTGCTAGCTCTATAGCTTCTTCTATAGTTTGTGGTCTAGCTGCCTAAACTACGTGTCTAATCTCACTGATTAATCCCCAGACGTAACGGGAGATTAATACTGGTTCTGGTAAAGCTAGGGTTGGCACAATTCTAGCATATTCGAAGAATACAGTAGTGTAACCCTTACAATCAATTCCATTCATCCTAAGGTTTAAGAACTTGTTGGCAATCTGTTCTTTTTCATTAGAAGGACAGAATTTCCTTTCGACCATGTTCTTAAACTCAGTCCATTCCATATTATAGACTCTGTCACTTCCCCTAGACTGGAGAATAGTGTTCCACCTTTCTAAGGCTGCATTCTTAAAAAGATTGGAAGCAAACATGATTTTGTCTTCCTCTGCACACTTGTTTATTTTTAACACAGCCTCAGTCTTTTCTAACCAGCGTAGAGCTGCAATGGCTCCTTCATTGCTAGAGAATTCTATTGTTTTACAAGACCAGAATTCTTTGTAAGAACAACCATAAGACATGGTTCTTCTTCTTTTTGGAATAGGCAATTAAAGTAACGGTCCATTGTTTACGCTGTGACTGGGTGCAGGTGGTGGTCGTTTACTTCCACTTTTACTGTTATTTTCGGCTTCCTTAACAGTTTGGAAGATATATGGCATAGCATCTATAATTCCTTGTGCCACTATATGTTGGATGGCACTGTTATCTAATTGGTTCCCATTATTATCGTTATTCTGGTTTTACTGATTCACTTCGTTGTCCATCTGGATTTACAAGCAATTATCAGGTATTAATATCACAGAATAAGATTTAATACAAATACCAACAGATTGATCAAAATCGTCGAGCATTGCGACATTTACTCTATTTTTATATATGCATCTATTACTAACCGCTACTGGAATATAACATACAATACTAGTATGCATCAATAGATATTAGACTATCTATATATTTTTTTTTTCAAATTAGACGCATATATATTATTGTTATTACTAGTGGGGGTTCATCCAATACTACATATTACGCTAGTCATATTTCCAAACGAGCCTCTCCCCTATTTGTCTTATCATTTCACCTTCACCTAATAACTCCTCACCAAAAGTGCGGAGTTCCTGCACATTCTCGGTATTCATTGGTGGTGCTGGTGCTGGTATCGGGTTAGGGTACTGGGGCATCGGTTCTTCGTATGGGTACGGGTTCTCTAGAATTTCCCGAATATACTAGTCATTATCCCAATATGGATCTAGAGGGTCAAGGTTAGGATAGGGTGCTACAGGGTTTCGTATGAGCTCCTCCTGTGGGTAGAGTTCTCGATAATCTCTCTGGTCGTCTTCCCATGGGTCATAATCTGGAGGATGGGGTGTTGGGACTCTAGGGATTTCATTTGGGTCAAAGGCAGGTATGGGAATTTGGTCTCCTGGGTTAGGTTCTATTTCCATGAGTTGAGTTGGGAACAAGGGTAGTGGTTGTGGTGCAATGATTCGTTCTAATTTTGGGTTCTGCGGCAGTAGTAGCTAGTATGTGGAAGTTAGCTAATCGCCTATTGAGTATGTCCTAAGTTTGGGCATTCATCTCCCTATTTGCTGCTGCTAAGGCCCTCTGTTGGTGCAACATCCTCATTCTTTTCCTACGCTCATGAGCTCCCCAACTGAACCATCCTCTCTTTTTGGTAGGGAATGGCTCTTCGGATTGTGCTTTGAATATAAAGATCCCCTCTTCTGTGTCAGCTGAATACCCCGAGGGGGTAGGCCGGAAAGAAGTTCCTTCATCTCTAAGAAAACTATACAATTAACGATAAGCGTCTGACGGACCTTGATCACTCATACTATAAACTAACAGATTGTCAAATAACACAAAACAATAATATACAGATATGCATGTATTCACATAGATTATTTGCTAACAGAATTGACAATTTTGATGTCAGAAGAACACTTCTGTGGCTAAGATCAGCGGCTGTAGCTCTGATACCACCTTCTGTCGCAACCCCCGGCCCCTATCTCTTGGGAACGGGCAGCCGCGAACCAGTATTGGTGGTATCGGTTTTTATCAATTTGGCAGCGGAATTTAAATCAGGACCGTAGTTAGGAAATATTTTATCAGAGTAAAATACCACATCTTTATAATAATAAACACATGGGAAATTCCCAAGTTTCCCTTACAAACATGTTTATAGGGATAAACCCTAATTTATTTAAATAAAACATCTTCTTTATTTAGGTAACGTTTATAGCCACTTTTCCAAGCCTTCAGTGCTGTCCAGCTGGCTTCTATTTGGCTTTCATATTTTGTTACCTGAAACGCGTTTAAAATATTTTTGTCAGCGAAAAATACTTGTGAGTGAATCCCAGTTTAATCAAATCAAGTTTTATCGTTTTACAGCATTGAGGGCAATCCAACAATTACACTTGTTTACATCTACCTTAATTACCACCCACGACACTGTCAATCCTGACTTGTGGAGTTGTTACTACTCACAGTGTAGTAACTAATTTTGTATACAAAACCCCAACATACCGATGATAATTGTAGAATTACAAATACTCAATCATTAATTATAGTTCAAAACAACTGAGGTTTTGTAAAAATAATTTATAAAAAGAAAGGATTACTCACATTGCTAATTTAGGTATTTTACTTGTGACTTCCTGATTATAATCTATTAATTAAACAATGCACACGCGTTGGTATAATAACCCAATTTACATTAGTTATACCCTCCTCAAGACAGAACTCTAATGATTACGTCGGGCAGAGCCTCGACAAGCATTACGGAGCACTAAATCAATCGGGCAGCATATCTAATATGTAGCCGGGGTTATGATACTTACATCGAGGCAAAGCTTCATTAATTAAGGGGGTATAATACCCGAGTATTAATTCTACAATTCAGAATTTGAAAGAGAGTTACGAGATTTGAACGAATTGGGACTGAAGGCTAATCCCATCTATTTATAGGGTCTGATCGACCTTTTGTCGTGCCCCTCGAAAGCCGAAGATAAAGTCTTCGCGGCCCGCGAGCTAGGCACGGTAGACCTTAGCCATGGCCAATCACCGGCTAGGCTTAACACGCACCTGCCACGTGGCGGCTCAGGGGGCGGCCTGGTGGCCCAGCTATCGCGGCCCGCGACTAAGTTACCCATGGGGGTCGCGCCCTCTTAAATTTGTTTTTAATTAATTTTTGTAAAATTAAGGTATTTCGAGCCTGTTTTTCATATACATGGTGTATTTTAGGACGTATGGGGGCATATTTAAGGGTTTTGAGAGAGTTGTTATACTTGGGTTTCTATTAAATGGTGTACACGTTGCTCATCTTGAACGTTATTGTATTTATATTTGTTATATATTTAGAACCCTTATGTATTTTAAATATGTTGGCATTTGTTTTGTATTTTTTTTTAATATATATATATAAATATATATATATATAAATATATATATATATATATATACACTTCTTATATATATAGAAGGCCGTTAAAATAGAAACCATCCCTAGTTGCGAGAACCGCAAGAACCACTCTCAACCAATCAGATTTTGCCATTTGTGCACTATTATTTTATACCTCAAAGGGTATTTTGGTCATTTACTTAAAAGCTGTCAGTCCATCTTATATCCTTTTCTTTTTAGTCTGATTCACAGACATTAAGGTGGTGTTTGTTTTTTCTGCAGGAAAACCTCTTCTGCTGCAGGCCACATCTGCAGACATCTGCAGGAGAAGAGGTGGACCAAATGTCTGCAGTCTGCAAGGAGAAGAGGGTTTGTTTTTTTTTTATATAAAACCTCTTCTACACACACAAAACTCTCTCTACTCTCTCTCTAAAATCTGAACCACCGCCATAATCACCACCGCCACCACTTCACCTCCGCCATCATCACCACCACCGTCACCACCTCCGCCATCATCACCACCACCGTCACCACCGCCACCACTTCACCACCACCAACTCTCTCTACTCTCTCTCTGCTCCCGTCACCACCACCGCCATCTTCTACACACACAAATCGACATCACCGTTCTCGGTCTCCTGCTGCTCCCTCTCTCTCTCTCTCTCTCTCTCGATTTGGGGGTTTGTTCGATTTAGGGTTTTGGTTCGATTTGGGGTCGGAGCAGGGGTTCGATTTGGGGGTTTTGATGATGATGATTTGGGGGTTTTGATGATGATGACGGTGGCGGAGCAGGGGGTTTCGGGGGGGTTTGTTTCCATCGATGATGATGGTGTCGGCGGAGGTGGGGTTTTGGGTGATGTCGATTTGGGGCAGTGGTGGTGGTGGCGGAGCTGTGGTGGTGGTGGCGGAGCAGTGGTAGTGGTGATGATGATGATGATGATGATGGTGTCGCCGGAGCAGTGGTGGTGGTGGCGGAGCAGGGCGGAGCAGGGGTGGGGTGGAGGTGGTGCCAAGAAGAGGTAAGAAGCTTTGTTTTATGTCTTCCTCATGAAGAGGCTGGGGAGAGGTAAAAAGCACTTCTAAAAAAAACAAAACAAACACTCTTCTGAGGCTAAACCTCTTCCCGCGTCTGCACGGTGCAGACAGAAGAGGCCAGGAAGCTGAATTCCCCAATTTCTCTCTCTCTCAAGCTCTGTTCACCACCATCATCTCTCATCTTGACCACCCCCCTCTTCTGTGTTTGCATCGGCTGTCGGCGACGGAGATGCACACCGGCAACCCGAGCACTGTGAATAGTGGTGGTGCTTAGTTTATACTACACACCCCTCCCCCTATACCCCTTCCTTTTCCGGCCACGAGTCCGGCGGAGCCAACAAAAACACCGGTAAACTCTCTCTATTGCTTCACCACCATCTGACCACTACCACCACCCGGCTACCCCCTCTTTCTCACCCCTCTCTACTTTCTCTCTCATTGTTTCACCGTCGAACCTTAGGAGGTTTGCTGAGATCTGAAAGGGTGTGGCGACAATGGTTAGAAATGGGTTAAGGTTTAGGGTCGGAGAAAGAAAATGGGGGGGGGGGGGTGGGTTGTAGTGGTGGAGATGGTGGGTTTGGGAGGGTTTTATGTGGTAGTAGGGGGTGGTGGAAGTGTGCTGTACGGTGGTCGTTTGTGCGATTTGGGGTTTCGAGTGAAGGGAGATGGGGGTTTGTAGGTTTTCAGTGGTGGACAATGTTGTTCGGTGGTGGTGTTTGTAACAGTGATGGTGCGGATTTGGGGAAAGGTGTTGTGAATGGATATGGCGGTTCGACATAGAGAAGACAGTGGCTACGTTATTTTGAATGTTTGAATCTTTGTTTTGCTGCATTAATTCATTTGATTGCCGGTGGTGCCCGTCGATGCCGGTGGTGCAAGTGATTGAAGGCGGTGTGCAGTCGATGCCGGTGGTGCCGTCGATTTCGGTGGTGCCGGTGATTGATTTTGTGTTTTTGATATTTGGGGGGTTGAGATTGGCAGTGATAGTTTTGGATTTGTGTTTTTGAAACAATTTTTTATTTGTGTTTTTGATTCTGTCGGTTTTGTGTTTGCATAAAGTGATTCTGGAGGGATTTTCCGGTGATTGATTTGTGTTTTTGATATTGGGGTGTTGAGATTTGGAAGTGATAGTCCGAAACAAATTTTTCCGACAAATTGATGACGATGGCGCGGCGAGGATGGTGGAGGGTAGGATTTTGAACCTGCAACCCTACTTTGCAGCCTTGATTATTGGAAACTTTGAGCCAAACCCCGTTTTTTCCCAGTCAATGATGATAAGTTCAATCTATCTGAGACACCTACCCAGCTGTGATTTCTGGGTGCGTTCGTTTTGTGTAAAAAAGTTTTTGTAAAAAAAAAAGTTTAAAACCGTAAAAAAAAAATTGTAAAAAAATTGAAAAAAAAAATTTGTAAAAAAAAAGTCAAAACCGTAAAAAAGTTTTCGTAAAAAAATTTTTTGAAAAAAAATTGTATAAAAAGGAGTAAAACTGTAAAAAAGTTTTAGTATAAATTTTTGTTCTTTGTAAAAGATTTTTTGTAAAAAAAGGTTTAAAACCGTAAAAAGGTTTTCGTATAAATTTTTGTACTTTGCAAAAAAGTTCTTGTAAAAAAAATTTGTAAATTTTTTTTTTTTTTTTGTAAAAAAAAAAGTTAAAAACTGAAAAAAAAAATTCGTAAAAAACTTTAAAAACGTGTGTGCAAAAAAAGTTTTTTTAAAAAAAAGGTTAAAACCGTAAAAAAGTTTTCATATAAATTTTTCAACTTTATAAAAAAGTTTTTGAAAAAAAAAAGTTTAAAACTGTAAAAAAAGTTTAAAACCGAAAAAAAAAGTTTAAAAACTTGTGTGTAAAAAACGGCGCGTAAAAAACGGGGATTAAAAAACGGCGCGTAAAAAAAATGGCGTGTAAACGGGGCGAGGTGGACCAAATTAATTTAATAAGACAAAAAAGTAATAAAAAACAATAAATACAATAAAGACAAAACAAACAAATTTACTAAACTACATTAAAATATTAAAAACATAATAAGACAAAAAGAATTTAATATTGTTTTTATCACTCTTAATCTCATCCATCCATCTCCAAAGATCAATGGTTGGAAAATGGTTCTCACGGTTTTCACAACTGGAGGTGTTTTTCATTTTAAAGCTCCCCTATATATACATACACACATACACACATATATATATAATCACGCTAAAATGAGAACCACATCGAGTTGTAAGAACCGTGAGAACTACACCGTATGGGGCGATGTGGACCAATTTTTTTTTTCACAAACGTAGATGCGTGTATTATAAACACATTTGTAAAAAAAATTCAAAAAAAAAAAAGTTTTTGAGCACCACAAGTGTGTGTTTACGGGTACCGTAAATTTTCCGGTAGACGGTACCCGTAAACGCAAACTTGTGGTGCTCAAAACTACACACACGACATTGTTACTGAAATAATTACCAGTTGCCTTGACTGGCTGCGTTGACAGTATTTTGTCTAATACGCGCAGTATCGTGCGGTACTTGCTCAAACTCGAAAAATAGTGTTTCTTAGCGTTTTAATTTATTTTTCCCCACGAATATAATTAAAATTACTATTCTAATCATAACAGATTATTTTTAGGATTTTAACACTGATCTGGTGGTCACCGGAGTTCGTTTCGCATTTTAATCGCTACGCGATAAGCGTTTATTTTATCATTGCCAACATAATTTTTACCAATGTTTGAATTTACCAACTCATTAAATATCATATATAAATATCATTATCTGTTAAATACAGCCTTTTTATCTATTCACAACACGTGTTACAATTTTACGATACAGCCTGAAAAGCCGGGTGTCACAGTCTCCCCCTGTTTAGGAAATTTCGCCCCTGAAATTTTACTTTACAGGTTTTATTTTCGCACTTGGTGGAAACAGTAAGAAAAGTATTATTAATTATGGTCTTGTAGTTTCTGCGAGACACTTTGATTCTTACGAAGAATCCTCGTAGACCTATATTATATAACCTCATTTCCTAATTTCACGTCTCGACGCTGTCTACCTTTTCCTAGGTTCATCGTTTACGAGTACTAAATCAGAAAGAGTTAAGTCAATGTTCCACCATTTCAGGTTTAACACACGTATATTTACATATACATTGTCCTATACCTGAGGTAGTCTGAGTTTACACACGATTGATCCAACTCGAGATGGGCTCTCGAAAGTATCTAATCTCATGAACTCGTTTTCTTCCCTTCTTGCATTTATTTCAAATATCCACGGATTGCACAGTCAATAGATCGCATATACTGTTAGCAATCTGTAATCGTTTATCTAGTTATCAACATAACTCTTCTAACCATCCATACTGCTTCTACGGTACTTTGATAAACTTCCGTTTATCGCCAAAATAAACCTCAACAAAGAATATAATCAGTGTAGTATCCATTATACACTTTTTTAGACTGGACACATGAAACACATCAAGTAATCCACTCAATCCCTATGGTAGCTTGGGCCTATAAGCGACTAATCAAACTCAAGATGGGCTCTCGAAAGGACCTAATCAATATGGCTCAACTTTTCTTTCTCTGCTAATCCTAATAGCATCTTTCCAAGATAACACCTTCAACAAAACACAATCTTCATCCTGAAACTGCAATAGCTTCCTTCGATTGTCAATGAAATTCTTCTGTTGATCAATGGCGACTTTTAACCTTTCCTCGATCTAGGCAAACCCTGACACTGGTTTCCTGGATAAACTCGGGTCTGGTTAGTTGCCTTTTTCCATATCAGTTTTACAATGTGGCGATCGAAACTTCCATCCATACAGGGTTTCAAACGAAGCGGCCTAAATACCAACGTGATAACTTATTATCGTAAGATAACTCTGTCAATAGCATGTGAGTATCCTAACTTTCATCGAAATCAATCGCACATGCTTTCAACATTTTCTCCATTGTCTGAAAAGTTTCCTCCTACTTTTCTGTCCAATCAATCCCCTTTTTCCTTTTGGGTCATTAGTATCGAAGACTGCTCTAATCTAGATAAATTCTCAATGAATCTCCAGTAGTGTCCAGCAAGTCCTATGAATTGTCGTACTTCCGACAGAGGTCTTTGGCGCTTCTCCACTCTTGATCGCTTCGATCTTAGACGAATCCACATGTATACCGTCCTTATTTATGAAGTGTTTGAGTAAATGAACTTCTCGAACCCAGAGCTCACATTTAGAGAACTTGGCATGCAACTTTTCTTCCCTTAACAGCTCCATAATCAACTTCAGATGTTACTCATGATTCTCTTTGGTTCGCGAATAGGCAAGTATATCGTCGATGAATACTATCACGAATTTATCCAATTAGGGTTTGCATACTCTGTTAATGAGATCCATGAGTACAATTGGCGCATTAATTGAGTCAAAAAGGCATGACTTAAAACTCGTAATGGCCACGTCATGTTCGTAAAGCAGTCTTCGGAATATATTCGTCAGCAACCTTCAACTGATGATATCCTGATCGAAGGTCAATCTTCGAGTAGTAATTGGATCCATGTACCTGATCGAACAAATTGTCAATCCTCGATAAAGGGTACCGATTCTTGATAGTCAACTTGTTCAGCTCTCTGAAATCAATACACACCCTGAAGGACCCATCCTTCTTCCTCACCACAAAACAGGTGCACCTCTAAGCGAAAAGCTTGGTCGAATGAAACCTTTGTCTAGTAGCTCTGGAAGCTGATTCGACATTTCCTTCATTTCAGATGGTGCTTAATCTATAAGAAGATTTTGTAATTGGTGCAGCACCGGGTACCAGATCGATTCCGAATTCGATCTGTTTCGCAGAAGGAAATCCAGGTAAGTCTTTTTAGGAAAACTTCTGGATAATTGCGAATAATAGAAATCGCTTCGATCTTCCTACATTCGGCCTTCGTATCCGTTATGTTAACTAAGAATTGCAGGATAGTCTTTTCGCAACAGCTTGAACATCTTTATAACACTGGCGACTCTCAACACTTGACTTGTTCGGGCTCTGTGAATAACTACCGTCTCTCCACCATCAGAAATAGGTATCCTAACTTGCCTCTTCGAGAAATTAGTCCTAGCTTGCCTCTGGATAGCCAAATCTATTCCTACATCTACATCGAAGCTCCCCAGCTCCACTGGAAATAAATTGACACTAAACTATGATCACCTAACTAAATACTAAAACCGCGAACGACCTCGCTAGTTTCTATCAACTTACCAATTACTAGTTCTATCGAGCACTTTATACTCAGCTTACTTTATGGTGAACACATAAATGGTTCAAAGTTTTTCGAAATAAAACTCAAGTCAGCTTTGGTATTAAAAGTATGGACATAGATTGGTTATCGATCCGAAGCATACCAGTAACAGTAGCAGGATTATCACGTTCCTTCCTAGCGCTCATCTCAAAAGTATTGCCCACAACATTCTGACCTTTCAGTTTCGGGCAGTCTCTTTTGTAGTGTCCTTACTCACCACACTCGAGGCATCCCTTAAGTGTAACTCCATCCGATGTACTCTTAGCATAACACTCGCGAGTCACATGTCCGGTTCGGCCACATCTGGCGCACTTCTCTTGTCCATCACCGTGAGTCTTCTTCTCAGGACTACTTCTGCCATCTCCGACATTATCCTTCCCCGACTCTCTAGGGTTAGCTGCACACGCTTTCTCCAAGCTACGTTTCTTCACACATTCCTCTTCGAGATTCTTCTTTGAGCTCTCAGGCTTGCGCTTCTTTGAATCTCTAGTTCTAGGTTCGGATCGCTGAACTATTCGAATAATCGACTCATTCTGACAGCCCGATATCACACATATCATCGCCACGTCATTGCATAGGGCACCAGCAAATGATCTTGGGTTACAACCCTGGAATGTTTTGTGTATACTTCTATGTACTGTTCATACGGTTAATGAAAATCAGGAATACGTTCCAATGATGTCATAACACATGAACTACTAAAACTTTCCGATCATTATTTTACCTGGAGGGTTCCCAATCCGTGTCCCACCAAGAACAGGCTCGTGAGCACCACATCCACATTCCTGGCCATTGCTTTGGTTCGCATTACGCTGTTCCAAGGCAGTATTAACGTGATGGGCTATGAGTTGTCCCAACTCTTCTGGTGTGGTAGGTAGTCCAGTACCCTGTCTTGCTTTTGGCGGCATTTTCGTCGTTTCTATTATTTACAACAATAATAATCACATAAGACGATAACCAAAATAATTCAATCATTAAATGTTAGTGGACCAAACATTGCGCATGTATAATATCCACATATTAATGAGAACAACTTTTAAAACAAAAGTAAATCATCTGATATTATCATAGAAATTAACAAACTTGTTTTTAGTACAACCCAACTACCCTTGGTATGTCTACATCGACACCCATAACAAGTTTTCACAAAAATTTATACTTAATATCCCAAAATAATACTGGCACGCAGGCCCCAAACAAAAGTATCAAAAGTGTCTAACACAACAACCACAAGCAAACAACAACAACTACAAACATCTAACGCCTCAAACCCAGAAAATCAAGCATCTTCCTGACCAGCTCCTCCAGATCCACTATCCTCCAGTGCATCTGGTCTATCACACTGTTATCGAAATCCTTCAACTTGTTGTACCAATCCATTTGCCCCTCGAGGTCCTTCATCTTACCCTTGGTTGAATCCAGGTCTCCACGCAGAATGGCAAACTGTCGGTCACAGTGGCAACATCGGTCTACCCAAACCCCTTTCTGCTTCTTGGAAGCAGATGCCGTCTCAGCGTGTGATGAAGATGCAATCTCCCCAGCAGGCCTAACCCTCTTCCTACATCGATAATAGAGGTATAGTAGGTGCGCGTGACTCTAAGACAGGTAAAGATGACTCTGACAAAACAGGTGGAGGGACCTCAGCAATAGGCTCGATCACAGTAGCTGGTGGAACGAATGATGGCTCTAATGGTCGAGCCGTGACAATAGTGGTGTCCACCACTGGTGCGATACTAAGAGATCCTTCGATAACAGGGATACCTCTAATCACATCATCGATAACTGGTACTGTGTCAGATGATTGTCCCGTCTCATGAATCGAGAAAGGAGCATCATCGTTGTCATCAATCAACCCATTGCTAGTGAAAGCGTATCGGGGGTCTACCTGGCTGGCAAAGGCAGCAGGGTCGACGCGGAAAGATGAAGCAAACTCAGCAATACCAACCATCTGTGGGGTCGTGAAATCTGGCTCGCTACCAGAGTCATGGATCTCGATGACCTCATGCTCGTGCGACATCTGTGACACATATGTAACCGTACAAGTAAGTGTGTGGTCAAAATGAATAGTAACACATAAGGCCTAAATAATCAGAAAATCAGGTATGCACATAAACACATAATGGTTTTCATACATGAAAAATTTTTCTATATTTAACTAAAAATTTTGGCTTCGAGAATTTTGGACTTAAATCTCAAAATTCTTTGGTTGAAATCTAGTGTTTCCTCCGAAAACATCTAGTTCGCTAACAACCATTGGCTCTGATACCAACTTTTGTCACACCCCAAAAACGTCGCAGCGGAATATATAACGTAGTGGTGACGGAAGTTGGTGCCCATTTCTATCTTGATGTTTGATGCATTATATTGTTTGACATAATTACTTAGTTAAAACATAGATTTTAAACTTAGCGTCCCAAAACACGACATAACCATGACATGATAAAGTTGTCTTTGATCCTCATGGATCTTATTACATTTGTCCCAGAAAGTTTTAAAGTTAGTCCAACATATTTAAGTGACAAAACATGCATCATCAACCACAAGATACGCCATGATTCCCGTAGCCGAACTTAAGTACCTGTAGAACACGTTTAAAATCAAGCGTCAACACAAAGGAAGGTGAGTTCACATATTCAAATTTAAACAATTTGATCCTAAGGAAAAGCTTTTTAATTATGTGTTTAAAATGAAACATCCATATAATTTTTAGAAAGACCATTTATTTCCTTAATAAAATCCTTGGGTCATCCGTCGTAAATTGAAAACCCGACATCAGGTCATTTTCCCAAGTTTTGCATATTAAATTTATAGCGTCAACGTTCAGACTCGCATGTTAGCTAGATAATACGAACTATATATTTACCATGTAGGGACAATCAAGGCTAGACTATAAACAGAATATAAATTCGTCGTTTGACTTAACACGGGGCGACCGGTCACGACGGGGTTGTCAACCCGATAGATCTACCAACAATTCCTCGCGTGCAATACTTAAATGATTAAACGACACCATTGGCGCATGGACCATATTGAGACCATCTATGATATCTGCCTTACGTACAATATATATATCCTACTAATATGACAAATTTAATATATGATGTTGTACGAATTCCCTGAAACCCCCCCCCCCCCCGAAATGTAAGCCTAAGCCGTTACTTACTCTCTTGAGACCAAGCCAAATTCATTCCAACTACACGGGTGTTTCCCCCAAACACCGTTCAACCCAAGTTTCTCCTCGAAACATATAATCATCAAAAAACGTTTTATCTCGAAACATGTAACTTATCAAAATTAATATATTTTCAATGAAAATATATTTTATATGAAAATGGATGTTTTAATCCAAAACATTATTAAAACTTTTTAGATGTGTTCTTCCCCCAAAACATATACAAAGTAGTAAAAAGAGGGGGTTTAGTGACACTCACCTTTGGGTGCGTATTTTAAATAGCGCAATCCCACAGATTGATTTCTACACGTCCTATTATATGTAGAACGATTTTAAATCAATATATGTCATAAAATTCCTAAGTTTCTCCATTTCTTAGAATTGTCACATAACTTTGAGATTTTCTTGAAAAGTTATCGTTTTTTATTATGTTGGCATGTTAATATATATATATGAGTCCGTATATATATATTTTTAAGGTTTTGCGACTTGAACGATTTTATTGGTGACCGTTATCATGTAAATCCGTTAACACACCCGTTTATACGTAATATATCTACGATTTGCTCGTCGTAATATATACACATAAACGTTCATATAAATTATTATTATTGAATCACGTGTAATCACGTTAACTTACTTATTTTGTCATTTTTCAGCCAAATATACATAAAATATCTTATATGTATCAAATTTCTTGCTTGAGAAACAAGTTACACATTTAACGCGCTTTTACCGTTTCTACCACATAAAACGCACAAGTATACATGCACAATCCAAATTTCCAAATATCATGTTAAAACTTAACATATTTTCACATTCACATGTTTAAATTACATAATACACATTAACACATAAGGTTCACTCAAAAACAACCCATACTAGTGTATATCGAAATATGCGTATTTTAGCGATTCGGTAACGTTTTCGGGAGTCGGAAGTCACGTATGACCAACCAAACACCAAGTAAACTTAAAACTAGTTAAAATACTTATTTTTAAACTAAAAATATCAGTTTACTTACTGATCTAAATCAGTTTCATAAAAATCATTCGAAAAGTCGATTTTTGACCGTTTTAACGCATAGTTTTGCGTTAAACGTTACTATAATCATCCCAACTCGGAATGACGTGATATTTTAACACAATACACGTTATTTACTGATTAAAATAGTGGTTATAATCAGATTAGTGTAGTTTTTGTGTAAGTCACATAAATCATGCGATTTCACGTATTTTACAACTTCAAATGCACCAAGTACAACATGCAAAGCTAGTAATCACTATGACAAAGTTATATACCATTAAACACTTCAAATATTTACATTTTTAGTGTTATGAATCTGATTAAAATTTATTTTTATTCAAATCATCATTTCATGATCATATTCCAACATGCATGACCTAGTAAATGCATCTAATGCATCCATAACATGTTCTAATCATTTTGTATAATCTTGAATGCATATAGACCTTCATTTAACTCATGTTTGTCATACTCAAACGTTCTAACATTCATATGATCATCATACAATCATTTCTTATAAATGCAAGACATGCACCTTCTTACATATTTACGTCTTTTAATCATCAAAAATTACATGCA
This sequence comes from Helianthus tuberosus, assembly GCA_030545235.1. Taxonomy (NCBI): domain Eukaryota; kingdom Viridiplantae; phylum Streptophyta; class Magnoliopsida; order Asterales; family Asteraceae; genus Helianthus; species Helianthus tuberosus. The sequence goes on from CM060409.1 coordinate 157,515,852, forward strand.
TGTGTACATATACATACATTTATACACGACACATATACATACATACATAATCTTCCAAAGTTTTACTTTTTAACATATCCATTTCAAATCATTAAAACCTTTTTAGAACATTCTTTTGTTCACACATGCATTCACTTTACAAAATCATATCAACAAGAATCTATAAATAGTCAAAACTCAACATACATATACATATATACATACATATGGTCACATATATACATACATGTTCATCCATTTTATTTTTATTCCAAAAACCCATTTGTTTTAGTTTTCAAGTTAGTGTTTAAATCTAAGAACAAGAGAAACCTTCCATAGCATCTTCATCACCAAGAATCATGAACATGGTTTGAAAGTAAATAATGTTATACCATCAAGATTTCATAGTGAGTTTTGAAATGATGATGATATGAGGCCTTGTTCTTGCTTGGATCTTCTTGGAATCACCTCTAAACCTCCATACTTGCTTGAAAACACCTTGGAATGCCTTTAAATCTTCAAGAAATGGTTTGAAATTTTTGAATGTATGTGTTTATAGGGGTGTTCCGTCGAGATTCATCAAGAGAGAGAGAGAGTGGAGACGATTTTTGATCTTTGAGTTTATTTAATAGAGTGTTATAAAGGTTAAAATGATTAGTTGTAGACATAATGTTACACTTGGCAATAAATCACAATTTCAAGAAAGGTGGCACCTCCCCTAGCCGCCAACTCTTTCTCTTCTCACACACACTACACGCATACACACACATATATATACACATATATGTATTATAGTGTAAAAACAGGTATTTTGCTGGATACCGGGTATTTTATCTAACTCCTGATCTTTGTTGATATCCAACAGAGACATTGAACGTACTAAATGGCAATATCTCTCAATCAGCTTCTTTGTAGTCTCGCCCTGCAAACCTGTAAACAAATCGAATTCTTTCTTTAATAACAATTTCTTATTTTTAATCATCTCCTTACTTCCTTCAAACTTTATGCGAAGTGCTTCCCAAATCGAACGTGCACTACCATCATGTTGAAGTAGTATGAAGATATCTTCTTTCACGGCTTGCTGAAGCAGACTGGTCATCATTTTTTCTGCTTTGTACATATCTCTCTCTTTATCCGACAATTCAGAAATGTTCTTTATAACTCCCACATCAGTACGAGGTCTAACATATTTAGTTTCAATACACTCCCAAGACCTTAAATGGTTTACTTGAACCCAATTTTCGAATCGGTCTTTCCAACCATAGTATTCTTCAACACTCATTAGCTTTGGAGGTTTCTGTAACGTTCCCGTTTCATTTTCCATATTCATGCTCTGAGCAACTGAAACTGGAGTACCCCGAGCCGTAGAAAACGCGTTGTAGAATTCAGAATCCATGTTTTAGTATCGAAATTCACAAAATAAGATTGTTCAAACAAGCTGGTAAACAATTCACCTCGAATCACCTAGAGACACTTCAGCAGAGCTTCGCTGCTGGAATTGGAAAAGTTACAAATGAAACACATGAGCTCCCGATTTATAGAGTTGGCCACTTCCCATGAAAATGCCACTCCTCATGAAACTGTTTCATAGGGACTGGCCAGTCCTCACGAAACTACCACTTCTCATGAAAATGCTATTTTATGCTTTCTGGCCAGTTCTCAGGAAACTGTTTCCTGAACTAACTATACTTATTACAAGACTCGATACAAGACGAAGTCAACAGACATATGCACCAACAGTTTAAAATTATTTTTATCGTTCTATAAAAATAATCACACTAAATTATTACTGAAATAATTACCAGTTGCCTTGACTGGCAGCGTTGATAGTATTTTGTCTAATACGCGCAGTATCGCGCGGTACACGCTCAAACTCGAAAAATAGAGTTTCTTAGCGTTTTAATTTATTTTTCTCCACGAATATAATTAAAATTACTATTCTAATCATAACATATGGATTTTAACACTGATCGGGTGGTCACCGACATTCATTTCGAATTTTAATCGTTACGCGATAAGCGTTTATTTTATCGTTGCCAACATAATTTTTACCAATGTTTGAATTTACCAACTCATTAAATATCATATATAAATATCATTATCAGTCAAATACAACCTTTTTATCTATTCACAACACGTGTTACAATTGTACGGTACAGCCTGAAAAGCCGGGTGTCACATGAACTACGTCCCAGAACTGAAACACAATCTGCTGAGCATTTCATAAATCTGTGATAGAGGAAATTCAGTTCATTTTACAAAGAAGGGATGTTATGTGCTAAAACCAGGAATCATGATACCTGGGGATTGGTTTTTGCTTACTGCCGAGAGAAGAGGAAATGCATATGTTATTGACATGAACAAGAAACCGTGTGAAGAAGTTACTTGCCTTTTCTCGAAGATTTCAGAACATGATGGTCTGTTGTGGCATCGTCCCCTTGGGCATGTGAACATGAAGAATCTGAATCGACTTGCTGAAGGTCAAATGGTCCGTGATCTACCAATCAAAGACTTCATGCTGGTAGAGAAATGTGTTGCTTGTGCAAAAGGAAAAGCACATCAAAAGCCGCATAAATCCAAGTCTACACCTTCGACAAAAGCTATGCTTGAGTTACTACACATAGATCTTTTCGGTCCTGTAAATGTGCTGAGCATTGGCAAGAATCGTACTGTCTTGTGATAGTAGATGATTACTCTCGTTGCACATGGGTTTACTTTCTGAGTCACAAGAATGAGGCTGCGGGTTTAATTAAATAGTTCATCACTCTAGTTGAGAATTAAGCTAGTATAAGAGTGAAGGCTATTCAATCAGACAATGGGAAAGAGTTCAAGAATATCACCTTGGATACATTCTGCGCAGAAAAGGGAATCGAACGACAGTATAGTGCACCACAAACTCCACAACAAAATGGAGTGGCTGGGAGACTAAATCGTACTCTTATAGAGGCGGCACGAACCATGTTGGCCGATTCAAAGCTTCCTAGTTTCTTTTGGGCCAAAGCAGTTAGCACGGCTTGTTACATCAAGAATCACACTTTCATAAACAAATGTCATATGAAAACACCCTATGAGATTCTAGAAGGACGTAAACCCTCGGTCTCACACTTCCGTGTCTTTGGTTGTTTGTGTGTACTGTTACTTATGGACATTAATGGGAAGTTTGAGGTCAAGGGGGACAAGTGTTTCTTTCTTGGATACTCTAAAGGATCTTTCTATAGAGTATACAATAAAGTAACCAAGAAGGTCATCGAGTCGTGTAACATTGAATGGCTTGAAGAAAATACTAGGGACGTTAGAGTTGGTCCAGATAGTTGGTTATATGATTATCCTAATTTGTTTAAATCTTTTAACATTTTGCCAATTGTTTCTACAGATGCAGGTGTGTCGACTCCGAAACAACCGCTTTCGTTTGGTGATACAGAAGAATAGGAACAAGACGAAGGGAGCTCGCGAAATCATACTATAGACCCACCAGGAATGAGATTTACTGAGCATCCTACGTCCCAACAAATGTCCCATCAATCCCCTGAACGTGTATCATCAGGAGGTGTTAACTCAAATGATTCAGGATCTGCATTGTTTCCTGACCCCATTCCTGAAGATTGTATTGTTACTAATCCTGTGGTTCACAGTACTGTAGCACCTAATGAGGGGGAGTCAAGCAACATCAACACAACACAACTCAACACGAGACCATACCTGAATTTTCCATCCTAACAAGTGTTCAAAGAAATCATCCTATTGAGAACGTGATTAGTCCTGTAGATGCAGGAGTTCAAACCAGGAGCCAATCAGGAACCATTAATACTTGCTTATACTCATGCTACATTTCTCAAATAGAAACTAAAACTATTGATATAGCTTTGCAGGAACCAAGCTGGGTGGATGCTATGCATGAAGAGGTGAATCAGTTTGAGAAGCTCGGAGTATGGAAGCTTGTGGAGTTGCCGAAAGGGAAGCGCAAACTCGGAACTCGATGGGTGTTCAGAAACAAGAAAGATTCTACAGGGGTTATTGTTCGAAACAAAGCAAGATTGGTGGTCCAGGGATTCAGACAGATAGAGGGACTGGATTACGATGAAGTTTACGCCCCAGTTCCATGCCTTGAGGCCATCCGGATCTTCTTAGCATACGCGTCTTATATGGGGTTCACTGTTTATAAGATGGACGTCAATACCACATTTTCATATGGAGACGTGAAGGAGGAATCTTTGTTGAGCAACCACCAGGTTTTGTCCATCCAGATCATCCAGAATATGCCTACAAGCTTGACAAGGCATTGTATGGATTGCACCAAGCACCAAGCGCTTGGTACGCAACTCTGACAGAACATCTTCTGGCTCATGGTTACACGCGTGGCACAATAGATCAGACGCTGTTTATCAAGAGAGTGGGCAAGGATCTGGTCTTGGTTCAAATTTATGTCGATGATATTATCTTCGGATCAACAAGTGAGGAGCGTTGCAAGGAATTTGAGAGAGTTATGAAAAAGAAGTTCGAGATGAGTGCACTCGGGGAGATGACCATGTTCTTGGGTTTACAAGTTAAACATGATTCTAGAGGCATTCTTATTCATCAAGGAAAGTATGTAGACGATGTGCTGGAAAAATTCAAGTTCACTGATACAAAACCGGTTGAAACTCCAATGGCAGAAAGACCATTACTGACTGAAGATGCAGAAGGATCCCCTGTTGATCAACGCCTTTATGGGTCTATGATCGGGTCGTTGATGTATCTGACAGCGAGCCGTCCAGACATCATGTTTGTTGTCTGCAACTGTGCGCGATATCAGGCTAATCCTAAAAACTCTCATCTTACTGATGCTAAACGAATCTTCCGATACCTAAAAGGCCGATCTCGGTTTGGTCTATGGTATCCGAGGGATTCTAATTTTGAACTGTTTGTGTTTTCTGATAGTAATTTTGGAGGCACTGGCAAGGACAGGAAATCCACATCAGCCGGATGCCAATTTTTGTGTGACAGGCTCATTTCTTGGCAATGCAAGAAACAACAAACAATGGCGATCTCCACAGCTGAAGCAGAATATGTTGCGGCTTCTGCGACTTGTTCCCTGGTGGTGTGGATGCAACATCAATTGCAGGATTACGGTTTGACTTATCTTAATACTACCATTTACTACGATAATGTTGTTGCTATTCAAATTGTGAAAAGTCTTGTCTTCCACTAAAAAACCAAGCACATTGATATTAAAGTTCACTTTATACGAGACTGTTTTGATAGAGGTCTTATCAAACTGGAATAAATCGACACATGCAAATGCTGCCGATTTGTTCACAAAACCTGTCAGTCGCTCAAAGTTTCAAGTGCTTATGGATTTTCTGAAAATGATCCGTTACACCGACTGAGCATGTTTTTTGTTTTTTTTTTTCGTAGGTAAATTTGTTAATAAAGTTTTTATTCTTAGGTAGTTTTTTATTTATGCACAAATTTAGGGGGAGAAATTTTGAAAAAAAAAACAAAAACATTGAAAAATTTTGAAAAATACAAAAACATTGAAAATTTTGAAAAATACAAAAACATTGAAAAATTTAGAAAAATACAAAAAGAAGCATTGCATGACATGGGAAATGAAATGAATTTTCACATTGTGGTAAAAGGGATGACTCATGTAAAACTAGTATCGAAATAGTTTGACTCTAGAATGATATGTTGGTAGGCTCTATCCTTAAGGCTGGAAACATTGGCTGTTTCTGTTCAGAACCTAAATTAGTCTATGACCTTAGGAAAGAAAATCACTTGGAATTAGCTCATTTCTATTTGACTGCATGTGTGATGTCCCGATACACATAATTTTGGTCTAGTTCTAAAATCTTTTCTAAAAAAGTTGTGTATCTCCTTTGTTTTGTGTAAGCAAAGACCTGGAGATGCTAGGCAGCGTTTAGCTTCTGTTTTGCGTGAGCAAAGACCTAGCTGTACGTCTATCACTTTATAGATCAATTTACACCCGAAAGAGGCCCTCAAGTGCCCAAAAGAAACCCAAAAACCTATATCAAACTGAGAAAAAACTCATTTGATCTGTACATTATATCATCTCTGCTTATGATCTATTCTGTTCTTTTCCCAATCTAGTCCCAGTCAAGGTTTCAGAAATCTAGAACGGACTTGTGGAAATATGTGGTAGGAAAACTACTTGCATGATAGAGTGTGCTGACTATAATTCAAGGATTTTATTAGTATTTGTCTGGGTGTTCATTGTTAAGCAATAAAAACATGATAAAATTAGTTACAGGCAGTCACATGGAAAAGGTCTAGGGAGATCAGTTAGGTGGACAAATATATTGACAATCGTTTAGATCATTCAGTAGTAGATCAGTGTTGATAAGTGATGTCAAGCCCAAAACCTCGTGATTTGATTCCTGAGCAATTACGATATTTCCTTTTTTATTTTTGTAAATAATTGTTCATATTATTTATTTTTGTTTCTAGGTTTTTTATCTTGTAAAATGTGCTCGGGAGGTTAAAAAGGGTTATTTAAAAATTACTGTTTGAATGGATTTTTGAAATAATTAAAAATGTTAAATAAAATCCTGAAACTGAGTTTCTTGATGGTCTTGACTCAATATGTATGGTCTCGGCCCAATGTAATGGCCCGGCCCATGTGAGGGTTGAAGTATACAAGACAGGTCCCCGAGTCGAAACCTCACTTGCACTCGAGACCTTTCATCTGTTACTCTCATACTCTCTCTCTTTTTCCGGCAAGACTTCTTATTTACGATGAACTTTTCCGATCTCGACTCGTGATCTTCAAGGTATTATGAACTTAATGAATGTTTAGTTGAAGATTTGCAGATTTACTTGAAGATCATATGAAGATTTTTAAATAACCCTTTTTAACCTCCCTAATCATGATATATGGTGGTCTTCAAAGAAATCAAAGAGTGTTTTTGGATTTTGATCCAAAATTATGCTGATTAAAACATGTTAGAATGGTCTCGACTCAGATTGCGACTGAATACATGAGGACTCGCGACCTCTGGTTGCGAGTTGCAACCTCGATGGTCTTGGCTGAAATTTCGACTCGGAACATCTTCGGTCTCGACTCAAATCTCTTGGTCTCGACTCGAAACATCATGGTCTCGACTCGAAACCTCATGGTTTTGACTCAAAAACTTGTGGTTGACTTAAAAAAATTATTATTTTCACTTGCAATCTGAGTTGTTTCCTAGTCTTGACTGTTAACCTGTGTTGACCTGTTGACTAGTGTTAATTTATGCAATTTTTGTTTAAAATTGACTAAGTTAACAAGTTTTTCTCAAACAAGATACTATACTTAACTTATATATCTTGAGCATGTCATGGGTTTGAAATTCATCTCAACACATAACCAAGCGGGGTACTTAGCACCACCTCCGGAGAAACACAAGAGGATGTACGCTTATTTGATCAAGGGATTGAACAGTTGCCGAATCGTTCACGCTTTACGAGATAATCCTGTCGTTTATGAAAGCCTTGTTCAGGAATTCTGGAAGGCGGCAAAATTTGACGCGCTACAAGCGGATGGTAAAGGATCGATTGAAGCAGAGATTCAAAAGAAGAAAGTTATTGTAACCAAACATTATAAGGGAGGTTTTAAAGTTTAACGGTAAAGAGTCTGATCCCATTGATCTTCCGGGTGGAACCGTTGAAGCTATTTTGCCTCGACTAAGCTATGAAGGAACGTATCCCTCTCTGATGAAGAAGTTTATGCGTCCATACTGGCGTCTGTTGATGCACATGTTCATGTTGTGTATGACAAAAAACAGAGGGGGAACAAATCAGCTGAATATCACACAATCTGCAGCGTTCGTTTGTCTGATAACGAACCAACCATTTAACTACTCCAAGTACATATTTGAAGGCAATAAAAGGAATGTAATTGGTGTGTGAAAGGATAAGTTTATCATGTATCCAAGGTTCTTGCAAATGATCTTCAACACTCGCTATTCAGAATTGGAGAGAACTGGAAACACTTTGGATCTGAAGCCAATGGGTCCTGCGTGTTTTGGTGCTCTCACTTCTAAGAAGAGTATTGAGAAGAAGTTTGAAGGAAGGATTCCATTAGAGAAGTTTGGTCAGTTTGCTGAGACAGAGGATGTGGCGGCTGAACCAGTAATAGTACAACCTGAACCAGTTAATGTTGCACCAGTAATTGTACCAGTTAGTGCTATGATTGCAGAAGAACATGTTATTCAAGGTGCTGCTGATGAAGAGCCTGAGACAGAGATTCTGATGATAAACTCTGACGATGAAGGTGTTGAAATTAGTTGTGATGATAATGATGAAGTTGAGCTTCCACCTGAAGCCGAAGTTAGTTCTGCTGTTTCCACTGTTCAACCAGTGATTTCGTCTGAGAGTTTGGCTCTGCTGTTAAAGTCTATAACTGAAAAGATGAGAAATCCTCCTTCCGATCCTTCAGTTCAAAATGAAGAGCAAACGACTGAAGACCCAAAGGATCCTAATACTCAACAAGTGAAGCGAAAAAAGAGGGGATCCTCGACCTGGTGTGTATATTGAACGAAACAAAGATCAACCTACAACTGATGCTGACGATGAAGATGGTTTATATGATTTTGACTTTGAGAAAGACACGACTGCTACTGCCATTGCTACAGAAACTGGTTTTGATTTTGATGTTGATACAACAAGAATGGATGTGGATTTTACATCTACAGAAATTCCTGTTGCTGCTACTGTTTCTACTCCAATCACCGAGTCAACACTACCTGTTACTGTTGCTATTGCAAGTTCCTCTGGTACTGTTTATGATGAACCATGCAGTTCAAGTGGAAAACAAACTGAAGAACCAGTGAGAATGCCGTTTGTTGATGATTCAAGTGATGATGATGAGTTTATTAGTATGAGAGAGATGAAGAAAAGAATTATTGTGCTTGAACAAGCTCGATTCACAAAGATGCAAAGATTATTTAGCTTGAAGACACGATTGTGCAAAAGAATTGACAGATTGATCAGCTGCAAGGTGATGTCAGTCTCCTATTCAACATGGTGTATGATCTTCGTGGAAAACTAGAGAAGAAGTTTAGTTATGAATTTTCTGATCCAACTGACACGGAGAATAGAAGAAAAGCTGAGGAAGACCGAGCAAGAGCTTTTGCAAAGGATGACGCTAACAGAGCTGCTGTTATGGATCAGTACTTTACAAGAGTAACTGATAAAAATACTGACAAAGCAAAGGCTGAGAGGTTAAAGAAGAAAATAAAATATGTGATACTGAAAAACAAAAAACTTAATCGTGCTGATGAAGATGTTCAAGTTACTCATCATCTGATGGATGTTGTTGAAAGTTATTATGATACAGTTGGGAACCGTTCAGGTATTATTGGTTGGGGTTTTGATCACGATCGTTGTAGATGGTGGATTAAAAGGAAGGTTGGACCAGTCGAATGGTATAAGAACCCTGCTCAATTTCAGACATTCACTAAAGTGGATTTGACCATACTTGTGAATTCGCCATATGTGGATGATAAGCCTAACGGATGTGGATATTTATTCTTAGAAAGATTGCAAAGAGAGGTTGCACGTGGATTTTCTTCTATGCATACTGCTGAATCTATCGTCACTCCTGCTAAAGGTGTTAGAGATCCGTGTACAAACAAAAGGATGAAAATCGTGTCATGGCCACCGACTGACAAAGAGAAGACAATTCCTTTAGTTAAGAAGATTCCCAACGGAGCTCTAAAGACTATGCATTTCTGGGCATATGATGACACGTTAGGTCAAGCTGTGATTGTGTGTGATGATGATGAATCCTATCGTTTGACTGATCCGATAGATTTGCTGAACTTGGATCGAGAGAATCTGGAGGTACTTGCTCAGAATCAGATAAGAGCTACTGAGAAGTTTGAAGCCATTGCTAAAGATTGGACGTCAGTTGTTGCTGGTGTTTTACGAATTAGTAAGAAGGGATTTCGAGGTTACAAAGACAAGTTGGAGTGTAGTGGAGGTGATGAAGGTAATTTAAGGAAGAAGAACCTCTATGGATAAACCTAGGGGGAGATTGTTGGAACCTGAAGGTTTACGCATAGAAAGTCACAATAGTTAAGGGGTTGATTAAATTAATGTTTCGCTTTGTACATGTATGGGTCGAATTAGCTTGTAATGGGTCTTATGGGTTTCGAGTTGGGTCTTATGGGTCGAATTAGCTTGTAATGGGTCTTAAGGGGTTGATTATATTAGTAAACCTCAAACATGTCATTCACAAGTTAGAGGCGTGCCGAAACCTTTGTAGAGTCTTGTATCAGTCTCGTTCAACGTTGAATGCAAGATCTTTCAGTTTGTTTTGATTATATATTATTTTGGTTTTAGTTATTTGTTCTTGAATCAACTTGTTTTTTATTTCCGCACACTCACAAGTTCTTGTTTATATCATTGAAAGATCCTAACGGAACTTACACGTTGAAGAAGATCTCAAGTCTAAATCCGATGGTATTCTATACTATCTCAATCGCATCTGGATTCCTAATCGTGATAACCTTCGAGACTTCCTAATGAAGGAGGCACACAAATCGAGATATTCCATTCATCCTGGTGCTGATAAGATGTACTAAGACATGCGTACATCCTATTGGTGGCCTGGAATGAAGAAAGGTATTGCCACCTTCTTTGCGAAATGTCTCACTTGTTCGAAGGTTAAAGCAGAACACCAACGTCCCTCTAGCTTGCTTGAACAACCAGAAATTCCTGTTTGGAAATGGGAGAGCATCGCTATGGATTTTATCACTAAGCTCCCTCGTACATCTTCTAGTCACGACAGTATTTGGGTGATCGTTGATCGATTGACCAAATCAGCTCATTTTCTTCCCATTCGTGAAGATTTCAAAGTCGTGAAATTGGCTAAAATCTACACTGATGAGATCATTTGTCGTCATGGTATCCCCATTGACATCATATCCGATCGTGATGGTCGCTTTACGTCCCGTCTTTGGCAAATGTGACACCTGTGTCACTTCAACCATCAAAAAAATACCAAGCCAATGAAATATTGTATTTCATACTTGGGATTTGCATAAATATGTGTATCATTTGCACATATCAATTCTTGTTCGATTTCGGGCTCTAAATCGCTTTCTGGAAGGTTATACGCGCACTGATGCGTAAATATAACCAGTTTAATGCAACAAACACTCCGGAATAGTGACATAGGCTTAACGTACCTTAAATAACCTTTACATAACTTAGAAATACGTTTTGGAAGGTTTGGTATGCCGAAATCAAGTTTATTCACTTATAGGGACTAAATTCGACAAACTGCGAAAGTATGTCGATTCGTACTGTAACGGACATTCCGGAACATGGACATAAGTTAAACACACCCTAAATATCCTCTACATAGCTTAGAAATAGGCTTTGAGGGGTTCGGTGTCCTAAAATAAAACTTTATGCTCATTCAGGGACTAAAAGCGTCAAAAAGTGCATAAGTTTGCATCTTCGCGCATAATTTACGTTCTGAATACATCCGGATATCCAAAAATTTATGTAAGCATTAAAATATTTTATTTTAGTGTTTGGCATTAGAAAAATCCATTCGTCGCGCAATTTGGATCGTTTTTCGCGCTTATGCGCATTCCGTCGTAATTAAGCAAACATCGCGATCGTACGACCAAACGAACTGACATCCGGCATATTTTTGAGCATGTTTCATGTTCCCTATGCTTTAACATCCTTAGGGATCTTAAAAATGGGTTTGACGGGTGTTAGAAGTGCCAAAACACGACGATACGCGCACAGGGGCCAGTTCTGCCATTTTTGAAAGTTTCAGACCTGCAAGGTCCTTACGGACCTCAACAATATGAGTGTTGAGGTCTGTAAGCAGGTTCAGACAGCAGAATGTTGCAAACAGCCTATTTTCAGCTGTTATACACTCTTTTCTCACTTGCAACTGGTTTCTAGCAATCCTATGGGCTCCCATGGGTTTGTAAATCAGTGGGTATGTGTTGTATGGCGGAGATTAATGCTTGGGAAACAAGAAACGATCCTAACGGCTCAACATTTCCTATTTATACCCCTCCTTAGTTCACATTCAAACCCACACATTTGAATCTGATTTAAAGCTCTCTAAGTGGAAGTTTATATGCTTCCCACCTGAGAGTGAATCGGGTTAAATACTTGCGGGGACCTTCTGTAAGTATTCTTTCGTTCTTTTCATTCGTTTTAGCGTTAAAGTCAAACTGCGTTTGACTTTCTGCATTGACCAGTTTATGGTCAATGCGAAGTTCGTTTGAACTTCATAACGTGAGCGTAATCACGATGGTCATAGTCCCTAGTGACTATACCTACTGATTACCACGTTATCTAGGCTCAGTGACGAGTCGTAGTTTCGGCCAAAATGCGTGTTCTCGCGTATTTTGTAACCAAACTACTCTAGGGTATCAAAACCGTTTGTTTTGATACCAAACCTATTTTTAAACCTTGCTAAACATGTTCTAGCGTGTTTAGCTCGTCACTTTTATATTTGTGCTTGTTTAGGGTCGTAAGGGTAAGCGATCTAATCAATCGCTTATGCTTTCGAACCCGACCCATTTGGTCGATCATTAGGATCCGACCAAACACTTTAGGTGACCATAGTAGTTTAGGGAATAACCTTCCGAGGTTATACCTTATGGTCACGTCGTTTAAGTAGTTGTATGATAAGTAGTTCTTATGCCTTAAGTAAATTACCAAAATTCATTTTAAGCCTATGTCACATAACTTTTGGTATCTAAACTGATTTTGTAACAATATTAGACATGTCAAGGCATATCTTACTTGTCATAGGGCTAGTTAGGCGTTCCGAACGCGTTCTACGCAAATGAGGCGTTAAAGTAGCATAAGCTACCTAAACGGGTCGTAACGGGTCAAAAGCACATAGGCTAGGTTTCATTTTAGTATGTAGGCTTTGTTAAACCATATCATATGAGTTCCAATACTCGTTTGGTTTACGAAATACTATCCAATCTCCCGATTTAGGTCCGGTTATTTATGTAGTTATTTATATAGGGTGCCGTTTGATTCTGTGATCCCTCTAGCTTTGCTTGGTTGTTGTTCAAGACTTCTAAGCACCCTCAAGTGAGTACATAGACCCCTCTTTTACTGTTTTCCAAACATTTTGGGGTGAAACACATGTGCCTACTTGTTACTTTCGTGCTTTTCATGTTTTCTCATCATATACATGCTATGTTCATTAGTACATTATTAGTACATCGTTTTACATGACATTTTATGCTATGTATGTCCATTGTGTGCATACTTAGTGCATTGTTTTACATTACCTTTTCATGCTATGTATGTTCATCATACTTAGTACATTTTCATTTCATCACATGCTTATATTTTGATATGACATTTGGCTTGTTTAAATGGGACCATATACATTCATTAACTTTGATCACGCCGCTCGTTAGTAGGTAATGGTACCATAGGAATTGACAACTCCCGTTCCTAACATCCTAGGTATGTTTGGATGAAAGGAATGACCGAATTTGATAAAACATAATACAGATAGACCTTTAATTTGTTTAAAGGCTCATCACCACAGTCACAAGGCTTGGATGTATGCATTTTTACAATACCGCATAAATGTTTATATTCAGTATAGCATGCATTTCCACAAAACATAACGTTGATTTAAACCACGTTTTACTTCAAAACATTGTTTTGTGCATTTTTTTACCCATGGCTCAGTGGATATATATATATATATATAATATATATATATTTCACTTGCCATACATGACATTTTGTTTACACATTATATGATAGACATTTGACATAGACATTTTGATATTGATATACACATTTCATGGACTATATTTGACATAAACATTTTGACATGGTTTACACAAAGACATTTGACAAATGGTTTAGACATGGGCAATTTACATTGGTGGTTTGTTTGGGTAAGTGGTTTGAGTAACGAGGCGTGTGTAATATGATACAAGCATGGTGGATACGCCACCGATACTTCCTATATATAAGTGCTTGTATGATATTACATATCGTAGCGTTATTTGAATCATTTCAGTTTAGACATTTAACATTTTTATACAAATAACATATTTCTCACAAGACATTGTTTTATAAACAACTTATTTTATACAAACTCATTTTACTTGGTTATTCATTTAATCTTACATTATTCTTTTACATATCATCTACTTTATCATTGTTTTTCAAATGATTTATAAAACAAAACATTTTACAAGGTTCATGACTGACTTTTGTTAAACAACCTTTTTCTAAACTTATAAGTCATGAATCCTATTTTCACAAAACCTATGTACTTGCTGGCATTTTTATGCTGACGTACCTATTTTCACATGTGTTTCAGGAAATGATGCATAGGATTGATCAAGATACACTTAGGCAGACTTGGGCCTTAGTGACAATAAAAGATGGAAGACTAGTTAATTTTGTTATACTTCTTTGTTTGTTAAGACATTGTGACTCTTTTAATCAATAAACCAATATTTCAATTTTCCATGTGTTATGAAACAATGATTCTGTTACAACACTCCCTGACGATTCCGCCACGTTTTGTTGTTTTACGTGGTCGGGGTGTGACAGAAAAGTTGGTATCAGAGCTCATGGTTATAGGGAATTAGGTTATTAGTAATGCTTTGACCTAGTCTATAACCTTCCTAGGACCCTAACGCGAGTTTACTTGCGTTTAGTCATAAAACAATACCGTCACCTATCCTTAGGCGACAACCACAACAGGAACACAAATTTCAAAACCATTTTGAAAAGCAATCATCTGTTCTAGGATGATTAATTACATGGTTTTGAACCCTCTAAGTTTTCAAATCTCGTCAAAGTTTGGGTCTTTTGATGTGAACACGTGCAAACTGGAAGGGTGAATGCCTGTACTCTGAGTTTTCTATCTAAGGCTAGAGTGTTCTTACAAATCCGCAGAATCGGACCAGTCACTCTTACCTGGGAACTCTTGGGGTGAGTGTTCACTTATAGGCGAGCATGTCTTCAGTAATACATTAATATGACCCGTTTACTTTGATTAGTCACCGTCTCATTTGTTTACCTTAGGTAACAAACAAATGATCGCAAATTCTATGCGTTGTCATTTTGTTTTGATTTTCCGATAACATTTCACTTGTTTCTTCCTATGTCTTTCATTTTCTTCTAGAATGTCTCTTCATCGCGATGACGCCCAGATGTCCGAGCAAACAGCCAAATTTGCCCAGCAAATAGGCTAAGTGATTCTGAAGACTGTGGATTTAGGCATTGCCATGTCTCATCTCAACAATGAAGCCACTCAAGAGTCACTGAAGGAAGCAGAAACCAAGCCTGCACCAAAATCAAGGAAGCATAAGGCTTCAAGGAAACCCGCAGCAGTTACACCTAATCAAGCGGGACCTAGCCAAGTGGCAAGGCCACCAGCTAGGAAGCCATACATAGGAGCTGCCCCATGGTGCAGACGATGCAACCGTCATCATTTAAACATCATACCCTGCTTCAAATGTACCTACTGTGGATGATGGGGACATTTGGTTGATGTGTGCCGCTTTGCTATCCAAAACAAAGCTGCTATAAGCCTTGCTGCTGCTCAACCTCCTGCCAGGAAACCTTATGACCGTACTGCACTGATGTGCCACAAGTGTTATGCACCTCACCGAGCTTACCTACAGTGTCGTCTGTGTGCATCATGTGGACGACTCGGTCACCTGGAAAATGATTGTCAATTCAACCCAATCCATGGTGGTCCAAACCAACCCCAAGTCAACCCTGCTCAAGATCGTTTACCGTCTGGTACTTGGTACAACTACGGTGTGACGAGCTATTTCATGAACAAGTGATCAAAGATTGTCAATGCAAATCTGACCCACAGATGAGCATTTGGCTGAGTATAAGATGTTGTTGTTTTAATCTTATGCTTTTGTTTCTTTGTTTTTCTTGTAATGTGAAACAATCTGTTTTGTTTATAAATAAATTGTTGTTCACAATTCTGATATACAAGTGTAGTTACATGTGTGTATGGCATTTCCCTATGATACCTACATCAAAGAACTATGTTCTTTACAAACTACTCTTGTGATTCTCCCTTTCAAGTGATCACTCATGATTTCCTCGAAACATTTTAAGTACTCGTTTCATTCTAGGAGACGAAGTACAAGAAATGAAGTGACATTATGAGTAATCGTGCTTTTGCACATTTGTACCTTAGAATCCTTGGTTAGAAAACTAAGGTATTTTTCAATCTCATGCCCATTTACGTTTTGTTTTCTTTCAACATGCATAGCATAAGTTTTCAAAAACAACCTCCATGATTTCAAAAGCATTTTCTAAGTTTTCAAAACAACCTGCATGATTTCAAAAACATTGTCTATGTTTTCAAAAACATCCTTCGTGATTTCAAAATGTTATTAATACAGTATAATTACTTATATCAAGTGCATGACTTCAAAAGCATCATTCATGTTTTCAAAAACCTTATACATAATTTCAAAATTCATCTCGCATGATTTTAAAACATTTTTATAAATATACCTACCTAATGCACCTACTTTATGATTTCAAAAGTATTATATATAAGGTTTCAAAAACATTAAACACATTTTTTTTAAAAGAAACCCCATGCATAGTTTTCAAAAACATTTTTCCTCATACATTGACTTAACCTTCAAAATCCGCTTCATATGTCGCCTTGACATATCCAGCATCTCAACTTCATATGCATTTTTACTTCATGTTTTGACTTAAGCACATCCAGTGCAAGGTTTCAAAACATCTTCGACTTCTAAAATCCATATAGGATCTTTTTATCTTCACATTAGACCCTTGTGGATGATTATCATTCAAATCAGAGTCCTTAATTGGATTCCTTGTGTACCTTAATTCGAACATTTCGATTCCTTATAATCGAAATCGAATTTTCTCTTTAAAAGAATCTTTCTATCTTCATAGTTAGATTCTTGCTAATGTTTAAAGTACCAAATGAAATCCACGGAATGGATTCCTATTGTGCTTTAAATGCATGTACGCAGTTAACAAAACAAATTAATTAAAGGTCTAGATAAACAATTTTGTGGTTATGTGATTATGTGCTTATACATTTTGTGTTTTCATTTATGCATTTTTTGTGTTTTTTATACTCTGGATATTCGTTATCCAAATCCTTGTAGAATCTTTCATATCTTCATATGAGGGATTCGTAGAATGATATTCAAAAGGTGCTACCTTAAAATCCTTATTGGACTTCTACGTGATAGTCAAGACCCTTGGATTATATAGTACCACTCCTTGATTCATAAGAGACCCTTTTAGCGGTCTAGTCAAAAAGATTGATTCAGAATCTGGTTAAAAATGACATGTGGTGATATAGCTGAACAGACTCCTTGGTGGTCTATTTAAATCATTTATTGATTTAATAAAATGACCCTATGGTGGTCTAGTCACGCCCATCGCAGGTTTGTTCATTAGGTTTTTCCCTACACATTATAAAATGCACTGTGCGGACTATGCAAGGAATTACATAATTATGGACGCATACATAATTATGAAATTCAGTGCACAAGAACCCCAGTAAGATTTATCATGTGTAAGAACCTATGGTGGCAACAATAACGAAACGCGAACAATGTAACGAAGGTACGGTGGACGCACCAATAACACTTTATATACTTGTATATAAGTGTCCCTCTTACATTGCAAGAAAGATGTTATTAAAGTTACCAGAAGTTCAGGACCTTAACCAGTGTTGTTTTATCTTTTCAACTTCATGTTTCAAGATCTCACAAGTTTCCTCTAAATAAATTTCGGGACGAAATTTCCTGAAGTAGGGGAGACTGTGACACCTGTGTCACTTCAACCATCAAACAAATACCAAACCAATGAAATATTGTATTTCATACTTGGGATTTGCATAAATATGTGTATCATTTGCGCATATCAATTCTTGTTCGATTTCGGGCTCTAAATCGCTTTCTAGGAGGTTATACGCGCACTGATGCGTAAATATAACCAGTTTAATGCAACAAACACTACTGAATAGTGAAATAGGCTTAACGTACCTTAAATAACGTTTACATAACTTAGAAATAAGTTTTGGAAGGTTTGGTATGCCGAA
Organism: Helianthus tuberosus; assembly: GCA_030545235.1. Lineage (NCBI taxonomy): Eukaryota > Viridiplantae > Streptophyta > Magnoliopsida > Asterales > Asteraceae > Helianthus > Helianthus tuberosus. The sequence continues at coordinate 157,533,907 of CM060409.1, forward strand.
ATCGAGTTTATTCACTTACAGGGACTAAATTCGACAAACTGCGAAAGTATGTCGATTCGTACTGTAACGGACATTCTGGAACATGGACATAAGTTAAACACACCCTAAATATCCTCTACATAGCTTAGAAATAGGCTTTGAGGGGTTCGGTGTGCTAAAATAAAACTTTATGCTCATTCAGGGACTAAAAGCGTCAAAAAGTGCATAAGTTTGCATCTTCGCGCATAATTTACGTTCTGAATACATCCGGATATCAAAAAATTTATGTAAGCATTAAAATATTTTATTTTAGTGTTTGGCATAAGAAAAATCCATTCGTCGCGCAATTTGGATCGTTTTTCGCGCTTATGCGCATTCCGTCGTAATTAAGCAAACATCGCGATCGTACGACCAAACGAACCAACATCCGGCATATTTTTGAGCATGTTTCATGTTCCCTATGCTTTAACATCCTTAGGGAGCTTAAAAATGGGTTTGACGGGTGTTAGAAGTGCCAAAACACGATGATACGCGCACAGGGGCCTGTTCTGCCATTTTTGAAAGTTTCAGACCTGCAAGGTCCTTACGGACCTCAACATTATGAGTGTTGAGGTCCGTAAGCAGGGGTCGGACAGCAGAATGTTGCAAACAGCCTGTTTTCAGCTGTTATACACTCTTTTCTCACTTGCAACTGGTTTCTAGCAATCCTATGGGCTCCCATGGGTTTGTAAATCAGTGGGTATGTGTTGTATCGCTGAGATTAATGCTTGGGAAACAAGAAATGATCCTAACGGCTCAACATTTCCTATTTATACCCCTCCTTAGTTCACATTCAAACCCACACATTTGAATCTGATTCAAAGCTCTCTAAGTGGAAGTTTATATGCTTCCTACCTGAGAGTGAATCGGGTCAAATACTTGCGGGGACCTTCTGTAAGTATTCTTTCGTTCTTTTCATTCGTTTTAGCGTTAAAGTCAAACTGCGTTTGACTTTCTGCATAGACCAGTTTATGGCCAATTCGAAGTTCGTTTGAACTTCATAACGTGAGCGTAATCACGATGGTCATAGTCCCTAGTGACTATACCTACTGATTACCACGTTATTTAGGCTCAGTGACGAGTCGTAGTTTCGGCCAAAATGCGTGTTCTCGCGTATTTTGTAACCAAACTACTCTAGGGTATCAAAACCGTTTGTTTTGATACCAAACCTATTTTTAAAACTTGCTAAACATGTTCTAGCTTGTTTAGCTCGTCACTTTTAGATTTGTGCTTGTTTAGGGTTGTAAGGGTAAGCGATCTAATCAATCGCTTATGCTTTCGAACCCGACCCATTTGGTCGATCATTAGGATCCGACCAAACACTTTAGGTGACCATAGTTGTTTAGGGAATAACCTTCCGAGGTTATACCTTATGGTCACGTCGTTTAAGTAGTTGTATGATAAGTAGTTCTTATGCCTTAAGTAAATTACCAAAATGCCCTTTTTAAGTCAAAATTCATTTTAAGCCTATGTCACATAACTTTTGGTATCTAAACTGATTTAGTAACAATATTAGACATGTCAAGGCATATCTTACTTGTCATAGGGCTAGTTAGGCGTTCCGAACGCGTTCTACACAAATGACGCGTTAAAGTAGCATAAGCTACCTAAACGGGTCGTAACGGGTCAAAAGCACTTAGGCTAGGTTTCATTTTAGTATGTAGGCTTTGTTAAACCATATCATATGAGTTCCAATACTCGTTTGGTTTACGAAACCTCATACTATCCAATCTCCCGATTTAGGTCCGGTTATTTATGTAGTTATTTATATAGGGTGCCGTTTGATTCTGTGATCCCTCTAGCTTTGCTTGGTTGTTGTTCAAGACTTCTAAGCACCCTCAAGTGAGTACATAGACCCCTCTTTTACTGTTTTCCAAACATTTTGGGGTGAAACACATGTGCCTACTTGTTACTTTCGTGCTTTTCATGTTTTCTCATCATATACATGCTATGTTCATTAGTACATTATTAGTACATCGTTTTACATGACATTTTATGCTATGTATGTCCATTGTGTGCATACTTAGTGCATTGTTTTACATTACCTTTTCATGCTATGTATGTTCATCATACTTAGTACATTTTCATTTCATCACATGCTTATATTTTGATATGACATTTGGCTTGTTTAAATGGGACCATATACATTCATTAACTTTGATCACGCCGCTCGTTAGTAGGTAATGGTACCATAGGAATTGACAATTCCCGTTCCTAACATCCTAGGTATGTTTGGATGAAAGGAATGACCGAATTTGATAAAACATAATACAGATAGACCTTTAATTTGTTTAAAGGCTCATCACCACAGTCACAAGGCTTGGATGTATGCATTTTTACAATACCGCATAAATGTTTATATTCAGTATAGCATGCATTTCCACAAAACATAACGTTGATTTAAACCACGTTTTACTTCAATACATTGTTTTGTGCATTTTTTTTACCCATGGCTCAGTGGATATATATATATTTCACTTGCCATACATGACATTTTGTTTACACATTATATGATAGACATTTGACATAGACATTTTGATATTGATATACACATTTCATGGACTATATTTGACATAAACATTTTTTTACATGGTTTTACACAAAGACATTTGACATAGACATTTTGATATTGAGATACACATTTCATGGACTATATTTGACATAAACATTTTGGCATGGTTTACACAAAGACATTTGGCAAATGGTTTAGACATGGGCAATTTACATTGGTGGTTTGTTTGGGTAAGTGGTTTGAGTAACGAGGCGTGTGTAAATTGATACAAGCATGGTGGATACGCCGCCGGTACTTCCTATATATAAGTGCTTGTATGATATTACATATCGTAGCGTTATTTGAATCATTTCAGTTTAGATATTTAACATTTTTATACAAATAACATATTTCTCACAAGACATTGTTTTATAAACAACTTATTTTATACAAACTCATTTTACTTGATTATTCATTTAATCTTACATTATTCTTTTACATATCATCTACTTTATCATCGTTTTTCAAATGATTTATAAAACAAAACATTTTACAAGGTTCATGACTGACTTTTGTTAAACAACCTTTTTCTAAACTTATAAGTCATGAATCCTATTTTCACAAAACCTATGTACTCACCGGTATTTTTATGCTGACGTACCTATTTTCACATGTGTTTCAGGAAATGATGCATAGGATTGATCAAGATACACTTAGGCAGACTTAGGCCTTATTGACAATAAAAGATGGAAGACTACTTAATTTTGTTATACTTCTTTGTTTGTTAAGACATTGTGACTCTTTTAATCAATAAAACAATATTTCAATTTTCCATGTGTTATGAAACAATGATTCTGTTACAACACTCCCTGATGATTCCGCCACGTTTTGTTGTTTTACGTGGTCGGGGTGTGATAGCAAACCTTTCAATCTACTATGGGTACTATTCTAAACCTTAGCACCGCTTTCCATCCTCAGTCAGACGGTCAAACTGAGTGTACTATCTAAACCTTAGAGGATATGCTTCGTTCATGCGAAATCAATTTTGGTGGCAACTAGGATTCATACTTGCCTTTGATCGAATTCTCGTACAACAATAGTTATCACGCGAGTATTCAAATGGCACCTCTCGAAGCATTGTATGGTCGCAAGTGTCGTTCTCCTATTTGTTGGCACGAGATTGGTGAAGTTCAAATCACTGGTCCCGAGCTTATACAAGAGACAACGGACAAGATTTTACAGGTTCAATACAACTTACTGAAAGCCAGGAGCTGACAAAAGAGTTACGCCGACAAGCGTCACAAGCCTTTGGAATTCGAGATAGGTGACTTCGTACTTCTCAAGGTATCCCCTTGGAAGGGTGTGGTTCGATTTGTTAAGAAAGGGAAACTCGCACCTTGCTACGTTGGTCCTTTCAAAATTCTCGAAAGGATTGGCAAGATTGCGTATTGATTGGACCTACCTGATGAACTTAACAACGTACATTCTGTCTTCCACGTTTCAAACTTGAAGAAGTGTCTAGCTGAAGAAGGACTTCAAGTTCCACTCGAAGATCTTCAAATCAACGAGACTTTGCACTTAGTGGAGAAACCCGTCGAAATCATGGCTCGAGAAGTCAAGCAATTGAGGTGTAGTAGAATTCCTATCGTCAAGTTTCGATTGGAAGGGAAACGTGGCGCTGAATTTACTTGGGAACTCGAAAGTGATATGAAGGCAAAGTATCTGCAACTGTTCGTTACATCTTCCTAAATTTCGGGACGAAATTTCCTAAAGGAGTGGAGACTGTAACGCCCCGCTTTTTGTAACTTTCCTTAATTAGAATGGTTTTTGTATATTTATATTTTTGGAAAACTTGTATTCCTTGTAATCATATTTCGTTTCGTATTGTTGTAAATCCGAGACTTTGATCGTAAAAAAAATGGTCTTTTTATGTGAAATATACATCTTCTATTCGTAGTTACTTACATACACTTATACATTCAAATGGTACACATACTTGTTGAACATTCATAATTATTGTGTTAACTTGACGTAAATACATGACTTTAGATGCTTATTACATGCAAACTATTGATTCTACGTTCACATTACACAACCTATACTCTATTTTATACAAACTTATTTAATTCCATAATTTATATAAATTAAGAATTAATATATATATATATATATATATATATATATATATAAGATTCAATTACTTAATATTAATGATACTTAGTATACCTTAATAATAATCAAACATCTTGTGCCAAAAAAAAAAGAAACTTTAAGGTGGCCTTGAGGCCGTGATACCTAGCCAAAAACATGGCTGGTCCTTAGTCTTTTATGGCTTCCTTCATATTGAAATATTAATAGGCATATGCTTAATAAATTATTTGATCAACTATTAATATAACATAGCATAGATTAACATATCAGCTAGGTTGACAAAAAAAAAAAAAAAAGAAACCGTGAAGAACATGTGCGGCCGATTACACACCTCCCAGCCATTTTTTTGGCCATTGTCATAGTAAATACATGTCATTTGAACATTGAATGATTATAATAACTTATAATATACATTAGGGACTTTATTGTTCAATAAAAAAACAAAGAATATACAGCTAAAGTCAGAGGTTAAAACCTCATGAACTTTCTATTTTGGTTAGGGTTTAACCCATAAGTAATGAACAAGCATAAAACTTGATGTTTGTGTGATTATAGGACTAGCATGGGCTATCCTACTTGAAAAGTCCACACATTACTTGATGATTTCTTAGATTAGTTGTAGTTAACTTATTCATTATTGTATGTTCATGACCCTCCTTGATTGTTTATAATAACAAGTGTAATGGTGAACACCAAAGAGGTACCTAAATGGAAGACTTGTTCTTCCTACCTCCTACATGTCACACCCGCTCGTAGCGGAAGAGCGAGGTGTGATCTGATCGGTTCTCATTGCATAACAATATAGGTGAACATACTAAATGAATAAAACATGCTCCAATGCCATTGTCATAATTGTTCAAAAGATCGCAACATAATTTAAGTACATTGTTTACAAACCATCAAATGAAAATAAGTTGTCATTGTTTTATACATCAAATGTAAGTCTAAAAATGTAAAGGCTTTGACCACTATATCACCGCAAAGAGGCGGTATATAACAGGCAAACCCTTCAATTGTTGGCATGGAGTATTGATACTTGTTTTCCTTGAACTGAAATCTTTGCATTGGTCCACTAATTCCCTGAAATACATGTAAGTTTGAAAACATCAACAAAAGTTGAGCGAGTTCATGCAGTTTAGCTGTATAAGATGTATTTGTATCAAACCAGTATGTAATATGTATTGTCTCAATTGTAATTGTATCCAAACTGGATATAAGATGTATCCGTAAAATGTGAGTTGTATAAAATGTATCTGTATGTAAAGATGTAGTATGTAAAGCGTCAATGAAATCGTTGATCATTAATGTTTTGCAAGGACATTAATATGTGTGACGAAAAAGGAAGCAATCCAACCCTAGACGATTTTATGTCGATTCTTATCGACTGGGACACAAAAGCACTCTTCTGTATGGGTCCACGACCAAGAGTGGGGCTCGCCAAAACCCATTAGATCTAGTCCTTTGTTCCTTGGTCCAAACTGGATTAATGGTGCTTATTGTATGGCCCTAATTCACACATGATCTAAGGTGTTTCATTCCCTAACTTTAACATACGATTGAACATGTATTTTCCCCGATAGTTGTAAAGTTGTAAAACATTTAAATGAATAGGGGACATGAACTCACAGAATTGCGTCCGTGAATAGAAGTAATTATGATCTCGCGTGTGGTCGTCTTGAACAATGTTGCGACCTACAAATGTTCTTTATTTGTTAGACACTTCGGTCTTTGTAAAGAACTTGAGTACAAGTCTTTTGTCTTGAGTATGTGTAAGACTTGTATGTCTTTACTGTTCGTTAACTGTGTATTCGATGTATGAGTTGTTCAAATGTTCGTTAACTGTGTATTCGATGAATGAGTTGTTCAAATGTTCGTTAATTGTGTATTCGATGAATGAGTTGTTCAAATGTTCGTTAACTGTGTATTCGATGAATGAGTTGTTCAAATGTTCGTTAACTGTGTATTCGATGAATGAGTTGTATAATCGGATCTCGTCCGCTGAATCTCGTGTCTTGTATGTATCACTTGTATAGTTGTGTTTCCAATAATAGTATCATTAGGCCAAGCCCATGTTTTCAAGTTCTTGGGCTTAAATAGTGCTGGGCCTCAAATAGTGTTGGGCCTCAAATAGTGTTGGGCCTCAAATAGTGTTGGGCCTCAATAGTGTTGGGCCTCAATAGTGTTGGGCCTCAAATAGTGTTGGGCTTGAATAGTGTTGGGCTTGAATAGTGTTGGGCTTGAATAGTGTTGGGCTTAAATAGTGTTGGGCTTAAATAGTGTTGGGCTTGAATAGTGTTGGGCTTAAATAGTGTTGGGCTTTGGCCCATATGTTTGGTGTTTGGGCTTAGCCCATGAATTTATGTTAAGCCCATAATAAAGTTAAGCCCATTAAGAAAACTAAGCCCATTAAGTGTAAGTAGCCCATTTGTAATAAAAATAGTCTATTAAGTATATTAAGCCCATTTGTAATAAAAATAGCCCACTAGTATAATAAGCCCATTTATTTTTATAAAAACCTTTTTATAAAAATTTACTAAGTACACTTGTTAGTAAATAAAACATACTAGTTTTTATAAGTTTATACACATCCGAAATTTGTTATCGATAGCACATTTATATTTCGTGTCGAAATATCGTCTAAACGTCGTAGTAATTCCTCGGATTGGCGATTTGTTTATGTATTCGTCCGTCGTCCGATTTGACCATAAGTTGTGTCCGATCCTTCGGGAATGTCCGTTCCTTCGGAATGTCCGTAAGTTGTTTTCAAGTGTGTCTATATGTATTCTTGTAAGTCTTTAGTTGTAAGTATGTCTTGTATTTATTTGTGTCATTGTTATCAAGTCTCCAACTTGTATATATAACTAATACAAATAATAAGCACATAGCACATACTTGATATGTTCACTAAATATATATTTTACCAAAATATATATTTATGTCAATTTTTATGTTTAGAAAGACCAACTTTCTAATCTTGTAAAGACTTTGTTAAAAAAAATGATAGTTTTGTTAACATAATGTTCTTAAAAAAAATGGCCATATAACCTTTGTATTAATCATTTGGCCATGTTTCATAAACATATCATTTTCTTTTCCAAATCACCATCAATTTACCCAATCATCTTAACTAAAAACATATGAGATTTTTTATAACATAAACTTATCAAAATGATCTCCAAATCATGTAGGGTTTTGGACATGATCATAACATGTGCTAACTAGTTCAAAAACCAAGTTTACTTCTAGTTTTAACAACTTTTATAAAAATCTCATGTTGTATGTTACTTTTTATAAGCTTGTAAAAGTCTTGTTTTTAAACAAAAACCTTAAATACTTTCACAAGATCAAAGGTTATGATAATCCCTTTAGACCTTTATGTTAAAAACCCTTTAACATAAACATGTATAATTGTTAGATCATATTTTTAAAACATCCTCTAACAATTTATTTATATCATAATCATCATAACAAGATCAAATATGCATATAACAAGTCTTAGATCACAATAATAACCAACATAAATATATCATGATTATTATGTTTGCTTCTTTGTATTTTTCATGTTTATTATGTATGATTATTTAGTTATTTATTAGTTATAATAACAATCATAAACATAATATAAGTATGAAAAAAAAAAATAGATCTTGAAGCTTACTTCTAGCACTTGGCTAGGGATGATCTTAGAGGATGATTAAGAGATAAAAAGATGAAGATCTTGATGGTAGAATGATCTTGAATGGATGAAAACCCTTGCTTTAACTTGTAAGTGATTTAGATCTTCTTATGTTCCATAGAAAATTATATTGATCATAAAAGAGGTGATAAAATAAAATGGGTTTATGGTGTTCTTGGTGGATGATGAAGATGATGAGAGAGTTTGTGTTTTTAAAAAAAAAAAATATAAAGTGATGATAAAATGGTTAGTAACTTAATGTGTAAGTATTCTAATAATTTACCCATTTCATCCACTTGTAACTTAACTAAAAATATCAAGATATTTAGCAAGTAATTAAGGGGTGTTGGACCCACTAAAACAAATGTGAACATGAGGGGGGAAAAGGGTCTTGAATTTGTTTCATGTGTTAAGTGTTCATTTCATGGTAAAATGTAGTAAATGTTTAAGTATTTTAAGAACTTTGACATTTTATATAAAAATATCTACAAGGTTTTAACCCTTCATATTTTAAAGTAGTGTGACACTAAGTAAAACTAGTTCACCGAAATTTTTAGTGTGTAATTCGGGTGAAAAAGTCGGTTCAGGTCCTGTACCGGGTTAAATACTGACACCGTGTTTTATTTAGATAAAAACATAACAAAAATTATTTTTGTACTTGTTTTATTATCCAAATATTTAATCCAACTTTTTGGACTAAAACTTTTATTATTTTTGACACGGTTCCGGTACCGGCTTTGCTGAATTTTGCGGAAAAATAATGAAATGGTCACTTTTAGCGCTTTTCGGACAATTTTTAGTGCTACCGGACATTGGTAAAATATTAACCAAACTCTTGTATTCCCGTATAGGGTTTAATATATAATTGATGTTGGACTATCGTCCGAGTCCTAAAGATGTAATTTAGATGATTTATGCGGATCCTGAGTTCTCGTCAGCACACTAGTTTACTAGGTACTACTCTAGTTGTTTCGATGCATTGTTTACACTATTTCAAATGTAACCAATAAAAATGAATAATGTGCATCATAAATGAATATTCCTTGAGTGCTCTAAGATGTATATCATGTAATCATGCAGTTCGAATATTCAAAACACATACTTGTATAATGTAAATCATTGCTTTAAATGTACGTAAATTACCCGAAAGTGGCAGTTGTCACATTCTCCCCCTGTTATTGAGAATTTCGTCCCGAAATTCAAGCTGAGTCATCCTTTGCAGGATTGTTCTCAAACAGGTGAGGATATTTGACTTTGATTTGATCTTCACGTTCCCAAGTATATTGGGGTCCGTGTCGAGAGTTCCAACGAATTTTTTTTTTACTAATATGTGACGACTCCTTTGTATTTTCTGGACCTTCCGGTCCATGACCTTAATAGGTGCTTTGTGAATTGGAGTTTGTCATCAATGTGAATCTCATCCGCAGGGATGATAACCGTTTCTTGTGTTGGACTCTTTTAAAGATTCGACACATGAAACGTGTCGTGTACACTGCTTAGTTCGTCTGGTAACTTCAAGTTGTAGGCAATAGTGCCAATCTTTTCTAAGATTTCAAATGGTCCAATGTAACGTGGGTTAAGCTTTCCACGTTTACCGAACCTCGCTACGCCTTTCCAAGGCGAGACTTTCCGACCTCGAAAGATAATGGTTTATGTCTCTTGTCTGCGTAGCTCTTTTGTTGATCGCGAGCCGTCTTGATACGGTCTCGGATCTGAAAATTTTTATCCGTAGTCTATTGGACTAGTTCCGGACCAATTAATTAACTATCGCCTGTTTCCGCCCAACATAGCGGAGAGCGACACTTTCGACCATAAAGAGCTTCAAACGGTGCAGCTTGTATAGTAGTATTGTAGCTGTTATTGTAGGAAAACTCAACTAAAGGTGGATGAGTATCCCAATTGCCGCCTAAATCCATAACACATGCGCGAAACATATATTCGAGTGTTTGGATTGTCCGTTCGCTCTGGCCGTCAGTTTATGGATGAAAGGCCGTACTTGGATTCAAATGAGATCCAAAGGCCTATTGAAATGATTTCCAAATTCTAGAAATAAAACGACCGTCTCGGTCTGAAATGATTGAAATAGGCACTCCATGACGAGCCACTATTTCATTGAGATAGAGTTCCGCTAGTTTCTCAGCATTATCCTTTTACCAAATCGGTAAGAAGTGCGTGGACTTTGTTAGTCTATCGATGATTACACATATCATGTAGTGACCTCTTGAGGTCCTGAGTAACTTCGTAATGAAGTACATCGATATTTGTTCTCATTACCAAACGGGAATCTCGGGTTGTTGTAACAAGTCCGAGGGATTTTGCTACTCGACTTTGACTTTCGCGCAAGTCAAGCATTCTCCGATATAAGTCGCGATATCACTTTTGAGGTTAGGCCACCAGTAGTATTCTTTCGCTACTTAGGCCTATGTGCTTCCTCAAAATATCATCTCGAAGGCCGCCAAAGAATAGAACCCAATTTCGACTCATAATGTATAAAGTTCCATCTTCTTTACACTAATTGTTCCTTCATGCCTCGAAGTGTTTCTGCTTGAATATGCTCTTCCTTGAGCGCTTGTGAATCATCTTCTATAATGTTTGAACTCTTAGTGTTCTAACTCGCTCCTTGCGGCTCAAGGCATCTGCTACAACGTTTGCCTTGCCCGGATGGTACTTTATTTCACAATCATAGTCGTTCAACAATTCAACAAACATCGTTGACGTATATTTAATTCTTTTTGGTTGAATAAGTGTTGAAGACTTTTATGATCCGTGAAAATAATGCATTGAGTACCATATAAATAATGTTGCCATAATTTTTTTTTAAAGCGAATACCACCACGCCTAACTCAAGGTCGAGAGTGGTATAGTTCTTCTCGTGAACTTTTTAAATGTGCGCGACGTGTACACAATAACTTTTTCTCGTTGCACGAGTACGCAACCCAATCCTTGATGCGAAGCATCATAGTCTACAACAGAGTCATCGGTATCGTCGGATAATGATAAGATTGTAAAATGCTATGCACCAATCTTAAGAATAAGTTGTAAGGCTATATCTTGTTTTTCGATTTGGGGCGAATTTATTGTCTTTAACAACTCTAAAATGGTTCTCAAATGTTGCTCATGTTCATCAGTCGATCGAGAGTATATCAAAATGTCGTCAATAAACACTATGACGAATTTGTCGAGATAAGGCTTGCACACACGATTCATTAAATCCATGAAGACCGCTGGTGCATTTGTTAAACCAAAAGGCATAACGAGAAACTCGTAATGACCGTAACGAGTCTTAAAAGCCGTTTTCGGTATGCTTTCCTCTTGAATTTGTAATTGATGATACTCCGATCGTAAGTCTATCTTAGAGTAGAAGCTAGAACCTTTCATAAACCATTTGAGTTAGTTGGAAATTCATTTGTAACATGGTTTAGAAATATGAATTTTCGTTCATCGAAATGTTGTGCATTTTTGCAAAACTTGCATGTCTTTCCACCCCCAAAACCTTTATAAAGATGTATAGTGGTAAAGAGTAGGGGTTATGAAATCACAACATCCTCATTCGGTCAACTACAAGGTTCAGAAGGTGCTAATCGACATGGAGATTTGGCTATGGGTGCGGCTCCCGGTACCAATTCGATGTGAAACTCGACTTGTTGATATGGTGGTAGTCCTGGCAAGACTTCAGGAATTTCTTCAGGAAATTATTTTATCAAAAGAATATCTGTCAGCTGTGGCCCAACGGCCTTCTTGTCTACAACAAGTGCTAGATAGGCAATACAACCTTTCCGTAAGCACTTATGTGCTTTCATGCCATTGATGATCCGCAATGGGGTGTCGCGCTTCTCTCCATGTATCACAAGTGTCTCTTCGTTCAGTAGTGGTAGGCGAATGATTTTCTTGTGACATAAGACTTTGGCTAGGTTATCGGATAACCAATCCATGTCAACCACTACTTAGAAAATACTCCACTGAATGGGGAAGAGATCGATATTGAATTTCAGCTCTAGACTCGACTAGTTTACGTTTTGCCAATTCTATAGAATGAGGAGACGTCTAGCTTACTTGACTCTAGGCCAAGTACATTTTAAATTCTGTGTGGCGAGGACTTCACTGTATAGTCTTAGGAACCCTATGTTTAATTGTAGGATAACCCAATCCATATGTTTAGATGTAGGATAACCCGATCCATATGTTTAGATGTTGGATATCCTAACCATATGTTTAGATGTAGGATAACCCAATCCCTAATTGTAGCTAGGACAACCCCGTCCCTAGCCATGAAACTCATGTATGTGAAATGTTGAGATGAAGCTAAAATTGCCAATTGTATAAAATAACATGGATGTGAAATGTTGACGAATAGGATACATACCGGTGGCCCTTAATGATTTGATATATCTCAGCTAATTACCCATTAGCTAACTTGATATAGTAATGTGTGTCCAACATGACTCTAATTCTAGTATATGCTTAACATTTAAAAGCAATAGCTAAGCTCGGTGTTGGTATTAAAAGAATTGATGCATGATGATCGTAGAGTGTACATACTCATGACTTCATTGGGATTTTGTGGAGTATTCATAGTTCTAACCACACACACACTTATTCACATTTAGGATTTCGACAAGTTACCAGCATACATCCTGGTACCAAAATCGTTTATGGCAGCAGTTGCCTTCATTTCTCTCATGGCGAGAGTTATTGTTTGAGTGATTGAGGTAGGGAGGGATGATGCTGTCATGCTTCGGATCTCCGAGGCTAAACCTAAAATGTAACACTCCGTGTGTTTGAATTCGGGTGTTACCATGTATGGAACAACCCTTGAGAGACCGTGAAAGCATCAAATGTAACCATCAACATTGGCTCTAGTTATGATCGAGTTCTTTTATAAAATCTTATGAAAATAGATATGAGAATCAGATGATATAAAAGAATGATGTATGGTTAAATAAATAACCAATAGAAATGTAGTGTATAAATATATCATGTCTTGAAATAGAATATTATGTCTTGTGTAGAGGATGCCATGTCTTGTGCAAAAATGTCATGTCTTGTCTTTGTCGAAGAGGTTTGAGTAACACCACGATATGCAATATAATATAAGCACTTATATATAGGAAGTACCAGCGGCGTATCCACCATGCTTTTATCATATTACACACGTCTCATCACTTATCAATAACTACCAAAAATGTGTTGTGTAAACCAACGTCAAATGTCATGTATACCAATGTCTTGCGTAACAATGTCATGTATAAACCATGTCTTGTGTAAAAGCAATGGTTTTTAACTCATAACTTTTGACTTAAACATTTGTTTCTTTTGGTGCCATGATATTTTTAATACACACTATTAAAAAAATCTAGACATATATTTGGATAGATATAGTCTATCATGCGCCCAAGAATGAAGAATGCAATCGGTCATGGAAACCTCAAGATCGCATTATTCATATATGTTTGAATATATGATAATATGGATAACCGAAAAAAAAAATGATAATGTGAATAACCGCAATCAAAATGCGTAGTGCCTCTTGCGTGTATTGGTTATATGTTTAAGTGGCAAAGAAATAATTCGTTGAGGAGGGAAAGCCAACCCATGGCCTCCGTCCCTATAATATGTATTCCATACTATATGGACCTCGGTCGTCCAAAGTAAGGAAAATCCTTTGTCTTATTTGTCCATGTGATAAATATGGTAATAGTGCTTGAGTTTCACGAGCTCTAGCAAAATTATTAGAATCTCTAAAGAGGTCGAATAGAATGTAATGAGGGAGTTGCAGCATGGTTCATACCATACCATCCCTAGGAAAAAAAAACAAATGTCAAACGACGGAATTTATTGTATCACTTCCAATAAATATGATAAGATGGAATATGATAAGGTAAGGTAAGGTAAGGTAAAGTAGGGTAAAGTGTCATAGACACCATGGAACCAACCCATGTTCAAGAACTTCAAGAATGTTGAGGAAAATCCTCCATGAGTAGCTAACACGTTTTGTTTGTTTAAATGACTAGTCTCAACTGAATCGTGATATAGATCGAATGTTAGGTGTGAACAAATATGTGTCGTCTTCCCGTATTGTATTGTATTGTATTGTATTGTATTGTATTGTATTGTATTGTATTGTATTGTATTGTATTGTATTGTATTGTATTGTATTGTATTGTATTGTATTGTATTGTATTGTATTGTATTGTATTGTATTGTATTGTATTGTATTGTATTGTATTGTATTGTATTGTATTGTATTGTATTGTATTGTATTGTATTGTATTGTATTGTATTGTATTGTATTGTATTGTATTGTATTGTATTGTATTGTATTGTATTGTATTGTATTGTAGGGTGTTATACTAACCACCCCCAGTTCGTGTTCTACTAGATAGGAAGAATTGAATCTCAAGTAATAACTTAAGAATTTTGAATGAATAGTGATCATTAGCTTGACCCGCAGAGTCCACCAGAATTTCCATGCACTACAAGTTGTTATTACGTGGGCCCCCGTAATAATAAATTGTCTTGCATGGTCACCCTAGCATTCTCTCGTTCAGAGCAGGCGATCAGTCAGAGAGAGGACACTATTGTTTATATACCTTCAACATAGAAGGAAACTTCGTGATAGTTCACGTGTCAACGTCCGTTGTTGTTACTCGCAGGACGGTACGACGTTAGATGAAATAGAAATGGAAAGAATCTGTAACAATAACAATTGAAGGGGCACCTTCAAGATGAGTACTTCATCTTCCTTGTAGGTACAAGAGTATATCCACCTTGGTTAGTATGAGTCACATGGATCTCGTCCCACTAATGGAGTTGTTGTCCAAGGTTACTCCTTCGCCTCGCCGTCATTATCATGGTCAGGTATCTCAGCATTCGCGAGAAAGCAACCATATTTTACGGAATTAAGTTTAAGATTTCACTTAGGAATCATGTTCGTCATAAGCTCCGCAATAGACATGAGGTCGACATTTTCATCGTGTGAGTAAAGAATAATAATAGAGTTTGAAGTCGAAGGTATTTTGTTCTTGGCAAAATATTTCATGCAACATATATATGAACCACCTATATATATATATAATCATGTAAAATCCTATCAATCAAGGATTTCTATCTTGTATAAGCTGAACTTGTAAACTGTTTATAATGCATAAACTGATAATGTAATGTATTGTAGGCACATAGTCTATTAATGTATTGTGTCTGTTTCTCATAGACTTCACCCATGGAAATGTCCTCGCTTGATTTATGTGAAATGAATTTTTGCTGTAGTGGACCTTGAAAAATGTTTATGCAATGAAAACCTTTTGACTTGTCCAATTTTATTTATAATCTGTTCAACATGAACAAGAGGTTTTCGTGAGAGATCCCTAGTGATTGTAGACTTAGACTCGAGAAAGAATCCTGGTTCACTACAATCGATGCTCTGATACCAATCTGTCACACTCGCTCGTAGCGGAAGCGCGAGGTGTGATCTGATCGGTTCTCATTGCATAACAATATAGGTGAACATACTAAATGAATAAAACATGCTCCAATGCCATTGTCATAATTGTTCAAAAGATCGCAACATAATTTAAGTACATTGTTTACAAACCATCAAATGAAAATAAGTTGTCATTGTTTTATACATCAAATGTAAGTCTAAAAATGTAAAGGCTTTGACCACTATATCACCGCAAAGAGGCGGTATATAACAGGCAAACCCTTCAATTGTTGGCATGGAGTATTGATACTTGTTTTCCTTGAACTGAAATCTTTGCATTGGTCCACTAATTCCCTGAAATACATGTAAGTTTGAAAACATCAACAAAAGTTGAGCGAGTTCATGCAGTTTAGCTGTATAAGATGTATTTGTATCAAACCAGTATGTAATATGTAATTGTCTCAATTGTAATTGTATCCAAACTGGATATAAGATGTATCCGTAAAATGTGAGTTGTATAAAATGTATCTGTATGTAAAGATGTAGTATGTAAAGCGTCAATGAAATCGTTGATCATTAATGTTTTGCAAGGACATTAATATGTGTGACGAAAAAGGAAGCAATCCAACCCTAGACGATTTTATGTCGATTCTTATCGACTGGGACACAAAAGCACTCTTCTGTATGGGTCCACGACCAAGAGTGGGGCTCGCCAAAACCCATTAGATCTAGTCCTTTGTTCCTTGGTCCAAACTGGATTAATGGTGCTTATTGTATGGCCCTAATTCGCACATGATCTAAGGTGTTTCATTCCCTAACTTTAACATACGATTGAACATGTATTTTCCCCGATAGTTGTAAAGTTGTGAAACATTTAAATGAATAGGGGACATGAACTCACAGAATTGCGTCCGTGAATAGAAGTAATTATGATCTCGCGTGTGGTCGTCTTGAACAATGTTGCGACCTACAAATGTTCTTTATTTGTTAGACACTTCGGTCTTTGTAAAGAACTTGAGTACAAGTCTTTTGTCTTGAGTATGTGTAAGACTTGTATGTCTTTACTGTTCGTTAACTGTGTATTCGATGTATGAGTTGTTCAAATGTTCGTTAACTGTGTATTCGATGAATGAGTTGTTCAAATGTTCGTTAATTGTGTATTCGATGAATGAGTTGTTCAAATGTTCGTTAACTGTGTATTCGATGAATGAGTTGTTCAAATGTTCGTTAACTGTGTATTCGATGAATGAGTTGTATAATCGGATCTCGTCCGCTGAATCTCGTGTCTTGTATGTATCACTTGTATAGTTGTGTTTCCAATAATAGTATCATTGGGCCAAGCCCATGTTTTCAAGTTATTGGGCTTAAATAGTGCTGGGCCTCAAATAGTGTTGGACCTCAAATAGTGTTGGGCCTCAAATAGTGTTGGGCCTCAATAGTGTTGGGCCTCAATAGTGTTGGGCCTCAAATAGTGTTGGGCCTCAAATAGTGTTGGGCTTGAATAGTGTTGGGCTTGAATAGTGTTGGGCTTGAATAGTGTTGGGCTTAAATAGTGTTGGGCTTAAATAGTGTTGGGCTTGAATAGTGTTGGGCTTAAATAGTGTTGGGCTTTGGCCCATATGTTTGGTGTTTGGGCTTAGCCCATGAATTTATGTTAAGCCCATAATAAAGTTAAGCCTATTAAGAAAACTAAGCCCATTAAGTGTAAGTAGCCCATTTGTAATAAAAATAGTCTATTAAGTATATTAAGCCCATTTGTAATAAAAATAGCCCACTAGTATAATAAGCCCATTTATTTTTATAAAAACCTTTTTATAAAAATTTACTAAGTACACTTGTTAGTAAATAAAACATACTAGTTTTTATAAGTTTATACACATCCGAAATTTGTTATCGATAGCACATTTATATTTCGTGTCGAAATATCGTCTAAACGTCGTAGTAATTCCTCGGATTGGCGATTTGTTTATGTATTCGTCCGTCGTCCGATTTGACCATAAGTTGTGTCCGATCCTTCGGAATGTCCGTTCCTTCGGAATGTCCGTAAGTTGTTTTCAAGTGTGTCTATATGTATTCTTGTAAGTCTTTAGTTGTAAGTATGTCTTGTATTTATTTGTGTCATTGTTATCAAGTCTCCAACTTGTATATATAACTAATACAAATAATAAGCACATAGCACATACTTGATATGTTCACTAAATATATATTTTACCAAAATATATATTTATGTCAATTTTTATGTTTAGAAAGACCAACTTTCTAATCTTGTAAAGACTTTGTTAAAAAAAATGATAGTTTTGTTAACATAATGTTCTTAAAAAAAATGGCCATATAACCTTTGTATTAATCATTTGGCCATGTTTCATAAACATATCATTTTCTTTTCCAAATCACCATCAATTTACCCAATCATCTTAACTAAAAACATATGAGATTTTTTATAACATAAACTTATCAAAATGATCTCCAAATCATGTAGGGTTTTGGACATGATCATAACATGTGCTAACTAGTTCAAAAACCAAGTTTACTTCTAGTTTTAACAACTTTTATAGAAATCTCATGTTGTATGTTACTTTTTATAAGCTTGTAAAAGTCTTGTTTTTAAACAAAAACCTTAAATACTTTCACAAGATCAAAGGTTATGATCATCCCTTTAGACCTTTATGTTAAAAACCTTTTAACATAAACATGTATAATTGTTAGATCATATTTTTAAAACATCCTCTAACAATTTATTTATATCATAATCATCATAACAAGATCAAATATGCATATAACAAGTCTTAGATCACAATAATAACCAACATAAATATATCATGATTATTATGTTTGCTTCTTTGTATTTTTCATGTTTATTATGTATGATTATTTAGTTATTTATTAGTTATAATAACAATCATAAACATAATATAAGTATGAAAAAAAAAATAGATCTTGAAGCTTACTTCTAGCACTTGGCTAGGGATGATCTTAGAGGATGATTAAGAGATAAAAAGATGAAGATCTTGATGGTAGAATGATCTTGAATGGATGAAAACCCTTGCTTTAACTTGTAAGTGATTTAGATCTTCTTATGTTCCATAGAAAATTATATTGATCATAAAAGAGGTGATAAAATAAAATGGGTTTATGGTGTTCTTGGTGGATGATGAAGATGATGAGAGAGTTTGTGTTTTTTTAAAAAAAAATATAAAGTGATGATAAAATGGTTAGTAACTTAATGTGTAAGTATTCTAATAATTTACCCATTTCATCCACTTGTAACTTAACTAAAAATATCAAGATATTTAGCAAGTAATTAAGGGGTGTTGGACCCACTAAAACAAATGTGAACATGAGGGGGGAAAAGGGTCTTGAATTTGTTTCATGTGTTAAGTGTTCATTTCATGGTAAAATGTAGTAAATGTTTAAGTATTTTAAGAACTTTGACATTTTATATAAAAATATCTACAAGGTTTTAACCCTTCATATTTTAAAGTAGTGTGACACTAAGTAAAACTAGTTCACCGAAATTTTTAGTGTGTAATTCGGGTGAAAAAGTCGGTTCAGGTCCTGTACCGGGTTAAATACTGACACCGTGTTTTATTTAGATAAAAACATAACAAAAATTATTTTTGTACTTGTTTTATTATCCAAATATTTAATCCAACTTTTTGGACTAAAACTTTTATTATTTTTGACACGGTTCCGGTACCGGCTTTGCTGAATTTTGCGGAAAAATAATGAAATGGTCACTTTTAGCGCTTTTCGGACAATTTTTAGTGCTACCGGACATTGGTAAAATATTAACCAAACTCTTGTATTCCCGTATAGGGTTTAATATATAATTGATGTTGGACTATCGTCCGAGTCCTAAAGATGTAATTTAGATGATTTATGCGGATCCTGAGTTCTCGTCAGCACACTAGTTTACTAGGTACTACTCTAGTTGTTTCGATGCATTGTTTACACTATTTCAAATGTAACCAATAAAAATGAATAATGTGCATCATAAATGAATATTCCTTGAGTGCTCTAAGATGTATATCATGTAATCATGCAGTTCGAATATTCAAAACACATACTTGTATAATGTAAATCATTGCTTTAAATGTACGTAAATTACCCGAAAGTGGCAGTTGTCACATTCTCCCCCTGTTATTGAGAATTTCGTCCCGAAATTCAAGCTGAGTCATCCTTTGCAGGATTGTTCTCAAACAGGTGAGGATATTTGACTTTGATTTGATCTTCACGTTCCCAAGTATATTGGGGTCCGTGTCGAGAGTTCCAATGAATTTTTTTTTTACTAATATGTGACGACTCCTTTGTATTTTCTGGACCTTCCGGTCCATGACCTTAATAGGTGCTTTGTGAATTGGAGTTTGTCATCAATGTGAATCTCATCCGCAGGGATGATAACCGTTTCTTGTGTTGGACTCTTTTAAAGATTCGACACATGAAACGTGTCGTGTACACTGCTTAGTTCGTCTGGTAACTTCAAGTTGTAGGCAATAGTGCCAATCTTTTCTAAGATTTCAAATGGTCCAATGTAACGTGGGTTAAGCTTTCCACGTTTACCGAACCTCGCTACGCCTTTCCAAGGCGAGACTTTCCGACCTCGAAAGATAATGGTTTATGTCTCTTGTCTGCGTAGCTCTTTTGTTGATCGCGAGCCGTCTTGATACGGTCTCGGATCTGAAAATTTTTATCCGTAGTCTATTGGACTAGTTCCGGACCAATTAATTAACTATCGCCTGTTTCCGCCCAACATAGCGGAGAGCGACACTTTCGACCATAAAGAGCTTCAAACGGTGCAGCTTGTATAGTAGTATTGTAGCTGTTATTGTAGGAAAACTCAACTAAAGGTGGATGAGTATCCCAATTGCCGCCTAAATCCATAACACATGCGCGAAACATATATTCGAGTGTTTGGATTGTCCGTTCGCTCTGGCCGTCAGTTTATGGATGAAAGGCCGTACTTGGATTCAAATGAGATCCAAAGGCCTATTGAAATGATTTCCAAATTCTAGAAATAAAACGACCGTCTCGGTCTGAAATGATTGAAATAGGCACTCCATGACGAGCCACTATTTCATTGAGATAGAGTTCCGCTAGTTTCTCAGCATTATCCTTTTACCAAATCGGTAAGAAGTGCGTGGACTTTGTTAGTCTATCGATGATTACACATATCATGTAGTGACCTCTTGAGGTCCTGAGTAACTTCGTAATGAAGTACATCGATATTTGTTCTCATTACCAAACGGGAATCTCGGGTTGTTGTAACAAGTCCGAGGGATTTTGCTACTCGACTTTGACTTTCGCGCAAGTCAAGCATTCTCCGATATAAGTCGCGATATCACTTTTGAGGTTAGGCCACCAGTAGTATTCTTTCGCTACTTAGGCCTATGTGCTTCCTCAAAATATCATCTCGAAGGCCGCCAAAGAATAGAACCCAATTTCGACTCATAATGTATAAAGTTCCATCTTCTTTACACTAATTGTTCCTTCATGCCTCGAAGTGTTTCTGCTTGAATATGCTCTTCCTTGAGCGCTTGTGAATCATCTTCTATAATGTTTGAACTCTTAGTGTTCTAACTCGCTCCTTGCGGCTCAAGGCATCTGCTACAACGTTTGCCTTGCCCGGATGGTACTTTATTTCACAATCATAGTCGTTCAACAATTCAACAAACATCGTTGACGTATATTTAATTCTTTTTGGTTGAATAAGTGTTGAAGACTTTTATGATCCGTGAAAATAATGCATTGAGTACCATATAAATAATGTTGCCATAATTTTTTTTTAAAGCGAATACCACCACGCCTAACTCAAGGTCGAGAGTGGTATAGTTCTTCTCGTGAACTTTTTAAATGTGCGCGACGTGTACACAATAACTTTTTCTCGTTGCACGAGTACGCAACCCAATCCTTGATGCGAAGCATCATAGTCTACAACAGAGTCATCGGTATCGTCGGATAATGATAAGATTGTAAAATGCTATGCACCAATCTTAAGAATAAGTTGTAAGGCTATATCTTGTTTTTCGATTTGGGGCGAATTTATTGTCTTTAACAACTCTAAAATGGTTCTCAAATGTTGCTCATGTTCATCAGTCGATCGAGAGTATATCAAAATGTCGTCAATAAACACTATGACGAATTTGTCGAGATAAGGCTTGCACACACGATTCATTAAATCCATGAAGACCGCTGGTGCATTTGTTAAACCAAAAGGCATAACGAGAAACTCGTAATGACCGTAACGAGTCTTAAAAGCCGTTTTCGGTATGCTTTCCTCTTGAATTTGTAATTGATGATACTCCGATCGTAAGTCTATCTTAGAGTAGAAGCTAGAACCTTTCATAAACCATTTGAGTTAGTTGGAAATTCATTTGTAACATGGTTTAGAAATATGAATTTTCGTTCATCGAAATGTTGTGCATTTTTGCAAAACTTGCATGTCTTTCCACCCCCAAAACCTTTATAAAGATGTATAGTGGTAAAGAGTAGGGGTTATGAAATCACAACATCCTCATTCGGTCAACTACAAGGTTCAGAAGGTGCTAATCGACATGGAGATTTGGCTATGGGTGCGGCTCCCGGTACCAATTCGATGTGAAACTCGACTTGTTGATATGGTGGTAGTCCTGGCAAGACTTCAGGAATTTCTTCAGGAAATTATTTTATCAAAAGAATATCTGTCAGCTGTGGCCCAACGGCCTTCTTGTCTACAACAAGTGCTAGATAGGCAATACAACCTTTCCGTAAGCACTTATGTGCTTTCATGCCATTGATGATCCGCAATGGGGTGTCGCGCTTCTCTCCATGTATCACAAGTGTCTCTTCGTTCAGTAGTGGTAGGCGAATGATTTTCTTGTGACATAAGACTTTGGCTAGGTTATCGGATAACCAATCCATGTCAACCACTACTTAGAAAATACTCCACTGAATGGGGAAGAGATCGATATTGAATTTCAGCTCTAGACTCGACTAGTTTACGTTTTGCCAATTCTATAGAATGAGGAGACGTCTAGCTTACTTGACTCTAGGCCAAGTACATTTTAAATTCTGTGTGGCGAGGACTTCACTGTATAGTCTTAGGAACCCTATGTTTAATTGTAGGATAACCCAATCCATATGTTTAGATGTAGGATAACCCGATCCATATGTTTAGATGTTGGATATCCTAACCATATGTTTAGATGTAGGATAACCCAATCCCTAATTGTAGCTAGGACAACCCCGTCCCTAGCCATGAAACTCATGTATGTGAAATGTTGAGACAAAGCTAAAATTGCCAATTGTATAAAATAACATGGATGTGAAATGTTGACGAATAGGATACATACCGGTGGCCCTTAATGATTTGATATGTCTCAGCTAATTACCCATTAGCTAACTTGATATAGTAATGTGTGTCCAACATGACTCTAATTCTAGTATATGCTTAACATTTAAAAGCAATAGCTAAGCTCGGTGTTGGTATTAAAAGAATTGATGCATGATGATCGTAGAGTGTACATACTCATGACTTCATTGGGATTTTGTGGAGTATTCATAGTTCTAACCACACACACACTTATTCACATTTAGGATTTCGACAAGTTACCAGCATACATCCTGGTACCAAAATCGTTTATGGCAGCAGTTGCCTTCATTTCTCTCATGGCGAGAGTTATTGTTTGAGTGATTGAGGTAGGGAGGGATGATGCTGTCATGCTTCGGATCTCCGAGGCTAAACCTAAAATGTAACACTCCGTGTGTTTGAATTCGGGTGTTACCATGTATGGAACAACCCTTGAGAGACCGTGAAAGCATCAAATGTAACCATCAACATTGGCTCTAGTTATGATCGAGTTCTTTTATAAAATCTTATGAAAATAGATATGAGAATCAGATGATATAAAAGAATGATGTATGGTTAAATAAATAACCAATAGAAATGTAGTGTATAAATATATCATGTCTTGAAATAGAATATTATGTCTTGTGTAGAGGATGCCATGTCTTGTGCAAAAATGTCATGTCTTGTCTTTGTCGAAGAGGTTTGAGTAACACCACGATATGCAATATAATATAAGCACTTATATATAGGAAGTACCAGCGGCGTATCCACCATGCTTTTATCATATTACACACGTCTCATCACTTATCAATAACTACCAAAAATGTGTTGTGTAAACCAACATCAAATGTCATGTATACCAATGTCTTGCGTAACAATGTCATGTATAAACCATGTCTTGTGTAAAAGCAATGGTTTTTAACACATAACTTTTGACTTAAACATTTGTTTCTTTTGGTGCCATGGTATTTTTAATACACACTATTAAAAAAATCTAGACATATATTTGGATAGATATAGTCTATCATGCGCCCAAGAATGAAGAATGCAATCGGTCATGGAAACCTCAAGATCGCATTATTCATATATGTTTGAATATATGATAATATGGATAACCGAAAAAAAAAATGATAATGTGAATAACCGCAATCAAAATGCGTAGTGCCTCTTGCGTGTATTGGTTATATGTTTAAGTGGCAAAGAAATAATTCGTTGAGGAGGGAAAGCCAACCCATGGCCTCCGTCCCTATAATATGTATTCCATACTATATGGACCTCGGTCGTCCAAAGTAAGGAAAATCCTTTGTCTTATTTGTCCATGTGATAAATATGGTAATAGTGCTTGAGTTTCACGAGCTCTAGCAAAATTATTAGAATCTCTAAAGAGGTCGAATAGAATGTAATGAGGGAGTTGCAGCATGGTTCATACCATACCATCCCTAGGAAAAAAAAACAAATGTCAAACGACGGAATTTATTGTATCACTTCCAATAAATATGATAAGATGGAATATGATAAGGTAAGGTAAAGTAGGGTAAAGTGTCATAGACACCATGGAACCAACCCATGTTCAAGAACTTCAAGAATGTTGAGGAAAATCCTCCATGAGTAGCTAACACGTTTTGTTTGTTTAAATGACTAGTCTCAACTGAATCGTGATATAGATCGAATGTTAGGTGTGAACAAATATGTGTCGTCTTCCCGTATTGTATTGTATTGTATTGTATTGTATTGTATTGTATTGTATTGTATTGTATTGTATTGTATTGTATTGTATTGTATTGTATTGTATTGTATTGTATTGTATTGTATTGTATTGTATTGTATTGTATTGTATTGTATTGTATTGTATTGTATTGTATTGTATTGTATTGTATTGTATTGTATTGTATTGTATTGTATTGTATTGTATTGTATTGTATTGTATTGTAGGGTGTTATACTAACCACCCCCAGTTCGTGTTCTACTAGATAGGAAGAATTGAATCTCAAGTAATAACTTAAGAATTTTGAATGAATAGTGATCATTAGCTTGACCCGCAGAGTCCACCAGAATTTCCATGCACTACAAGTTGTTATTACGTGGGCCCCCGTAATAATAAATTGTCTTGCATGGTCACCCTAGCATTCTCTCGTTCAGAGCAGGCGATCAGTCAGAGAGAGGACACTATTGTTTATATACCTTCAACATAGAAGGAAACTTCGTGATAGTTCACGTGTCAACGTCCGTTGTTGTTACTCGCAGGACGGTACGACGTTAGATGAAATAGAAATGGAAAGAATCTGTAACAATAACAATTGAAGGGGCACCTTCAAGATGAGTACTTCATCTTCCTTGTAGGTACAAGAGTATATCCACCTTGGTTAGTAAGAGTCACATGGATCTCGTCCCACTAATGGAGTTGTTGTCCAAGGTTACTCCTTCGCCTCGCCGTCATTATCATGGTCAAGTATCTCAGCATTCGCGAGAAAGCAACCATATTTTACGGAATTAAGTTTAAGATTTCACTTAGGAATCATGTTCGTCATAAGCTCCGCAATAGACATGAGGTCGACATTTTCATCGTGTGAGTAAAGAATAATAATAGAGTTTGAAGTCGAAGGTATTTTGTTCTTGGCAAAATATTTCATGCAACATATATATGAACCACCTATATATATATATAATCATGTAAAATCCTATCAATCAAGGATTTCTATCTTGTATAAGCTGAACTTGTAAACTGTTTATAATGCATAAACTGATAATGTAATGTATTGTAGGCACATAGTCTATTAATGTATTGTGTCTGTTTCTCATAGACTTCACCCATGGAAATGTCCTCGCTTGATTTATGTGAAATGAATTTTTGCTGTAGTGGACCTTGAAAAATGTTTATGCAATGAAAACCTTTTGACTTGTCCAATTTTATTTATAATCTGTTCAACATGAACAAGAGGTTTTCGTGAGAGATCCCTAGTGATTGTAGACTTAGACTCGAGAAAGAATCCTGGTTCACTACAATCGATGCTCTGATACCAATCTGTCACGCCCGCTCGTAGCGGAAGCGCGAGGTGTGATCTGATCGGTTCTCATTGCATAACAATATAGGTGAACATACTAAATGAA
The DNA here is from genome assembly GCA_030545235.1 of Helianthus tuberosus. Taxonomy (NCBI): domain Eukaryota; kingdom Viridiplantae; phylum Streptophyta; class Magnoliopsida; order Asterales; family Asteraceae; genus Helianthus; species Helianthus tuberosus. The sequence continues at coordinate 157,560,095 of CM060409.1, forward strand.
TAAAACATGCTCCAATGCCATTGTCATAATTGTTCAAAAGATCGCAACATAATTTAAGTACATTGTTTACAAACCATCAAATGAAAATAAGTTGTCATTGTTTTATACATCAAATGTAAGTCTAAAAATGTAAAGGCTTTGACCACTATATCACCGCAAAGAGGCGGTATATAACAGGCAAACCCTTCAATTGTTGGCATGGAGTATTGATACTTGTTTTCCTTGAACTGAAATCTTTGCATTGGTCCACTAATTCCCTGAAATACATGTAAGTTTGAAAACATCAACAAAAGTTGAGCGAGTTCATGCAGTTTAGCTGTATAAGATGTATTTGTATCAAACCAGTATGTAATATGTATTTGTCTCAATTGTAATTGTATCCAAACTGGATATAAGATGTATCCGTAAAATGTGAGTTGTATAAAATGTATCTGTATGTAAAGATGTAGTATGTAAAGCGTCAATGAAATCGTTGATCATTAATGTTTTGCAAGGACATTAATATGTGTGACGAAAAAGGAAGCAATCCAACCCTAGACAATTTTATGTCGGTTCTTATCGACTGGGACACAAAAGCACTCTTCTGTATGGGTCCACGACCAAGAGTGGGGCTCGCCAAAACCCATTAGATCTAGTCCTTTGTTCCTTGGTCCAAACTGGATTAATGGTGCTTATTGTATGGCCCTAATTCGCACATGATCTAAGGTGTTTCATTCCCTAACTTTAACATACGATTGAACATGTATTTTCCCCGATAGTTGTAAAGTTGTAAAACATTTAAATGAATAGGGGACATGAACTCACAGAATTGCGTCCGTGAATAGAAGTAATTATGATCTCGCGTGTGGTCGTCTTGAACAATGTTGCGACCTACAAATGTTCTTTATTTGTTAGACACTTCGGTCTTTGTAAAGAACTTGAGTACAAGTCTTTTGTCTTGAGTATGTGTAAGACTTGTATGTCTTTACTGTTCGTTAACTGTGTATTCGATGTATGAGTTGTTCAAATGTTCGTTAACTGTGTATTCGATGAATGAGTTGTTCAAATGTTCGTTAATTGTGTATTCGATGAATGAGTTGTTCAAATGTTCGTTAACTGTGTATTCGATGAATGAGTTGTTCAAATGTTCGTTAACTGTGTATTCGATGAATGAGTTGTATAATCGGATCTCGTCCGCTGAATCTCGTGTATTGTATGTATCACTTGTATAGTTGTGTTTCCAATAATAGTATCATTGGGCCAAGCCCATGTTTTCAAGTTATTGGGCTTAAATAGTGCTTGGCCTCAAATAGTGTTGGACCTCAAATAGTGTTGGGCCTCAAATAGTGTTGGGCCTCAATAGTGTTGGGCCTCAATAGTGTTGGGCCTCAAATAGTGTTGGGCTTGAATAGTGTTGGGCTTGAATAGTGTTGGGCTTGAATAGTGTTGGGCTTAAATAGTGTTGGGCTTAAATAGTGTTGGGCTTGAATAGTGTTGGGCTTAAATAGTGTTGGGCTTTGGCCCATATGTTTGGTGTTTGGGCTTAGCCCATGAATTTATGTTAAGCCCATAATAAAGTTAAGCCCATTAAGAAAACTAAGCCCATTAAGTGTAAGTAGCCCATTTGTAATAAAAATAGTCTATTAAGTATATTAAGCCCATTTGTAATAAAAATAGCCCACTAGTATAATAAGCCCATTTATTTTTATAAAAACCTTTTTATAAAAATTTACTAAGTACACTTGTTAGTAAATAAAACATACTAGTTTTTATAAGTTTATACACATCCGAAATTTGTTATCGATAGCACATTTATATTTCGTGTCGAAATATCGTCTAAACGTCGTAGTAATTCCTCGGATTGGCGATTTGTTTATGTATTCGTCCGTCGTCCGATTTGACCATAAGTTGTGTCCGATCCTTCGGAATGTCCGTTCCTTCGGAATGTCCGTAAGTTGTTTTCAAGTGTGTCTATATGTATTCTTGTAAGTCTTTAGTTGTAAGTATGTCTTGTATTTATTTGTGTCATTGTTATCAAGTCTCCAACTTGTATATATAACTAATACAAATAATAAGCACATAGCACATACTTGATATGTTCACTAAATATATATTTTACCAAAATATATATTTATGTCAATTTTTATGTTTAGAAAGACCAACTTTCTAATCTTGTAAAGACTTTGTTAAAAAAATGATAGTTTTGTTAACATAATGTTCTTAAAAAAAATGGCCATATAACCTTTGTATTAATCATTTGGCCATGTTTCATAAACATATCATTTTCTTTTCCAAATCACCATCAATTTACCCAATCATCTTAACTAAAAACATATGAGATTTTTTATAACATAAACTTATCAAAATGATCTCCAAATCATGTAGGGTTTTGGACATGATCATAACATGTGCTAACTAGTTCAAAAACCAAGTTTACTTCTAGTTTTAACAACTTTTATAGAAATCTCATGTTGTATGTTACTTTTTATAAGCTTGTAAAAGTCTTGTTTTTAAACAAAAACCTTAAATACTTTCACAAGATCAAAGGTTATGATCATCCCTTTAGACCTTTATGTTAAAAACCTTTTAACATAAACATGTATAATTGTTAGATCATATTTTTAAAACATCCTCTAACAATTTATTTATATCATAATCATCATAACAAGATCAAATATGCATATAACAAGTCTTAGATCACAATAATAACCAACATAAATATATCATGATTATTATGTTTGCTTCTTTGTATTTTTCATGTTTATTATGTATGATTATTTAGTTATTTATTAGTTATAATAACAATCATAAACATAATATAAGTATGAAAAAAAAATAGATCTTGAAGCTTACTTCTAGCACTTGGCTAGGGATGATCTTAGAGGATGATTAAGAGATAAAAAGATGAAGATCTTGATGGTAGAATGATCTTGAATGGATGAAAACCCTTGCTTTAACTTGTAAGTGATTTAGATCTTCTTATGTTCCATAGAAAATTATATTGATCATAAAAGAGGTGATAAAATAAAATGGGTTTATGGTGTTCTTGGTGGATGATGAAGATGATGAGAGAGTTTGTGTTTTTTTAAAAAAAAATATAAAGTGATGATAAAATGGTTAGTAACTTAATGTGTAAGTATTCTAATAATTTACCCATTTCATCCACTTGTAACTTAACTAAAAATATCAAGATATTTAGCAAGTAATTAAGGGGTGTTGGACCCACTAAAACAAATGTGAACATGAGGGGGGAAAAGGGTCTTGAATTTGTTTCATGTGTTAAGTGTTCATTTCATGGTAAAATGTAGTAAATGTTTAAGTATTTTAAGAACTTTGACATTTTATATAAAAATATCTACAAGGTTTTAACCCTTCATATTTTAAAGTAGTGTGACACTAAGTAAAACTAGTTCACCGAAATTTTTAGTGTGTAATTCGGGTGAAAAAGTCGGTTCAGGTCCTGTACCGGGTTAAATACTGACACCGTGTTTTATTTAGATAAAAACATAACAAAAATTATTTTTGTACTTGTTTTATTATCCAAATATTTAATCCAACTTTTTGGACTAAAACTTTTATTATTTTTGACACGGTTCCGGTACCGGCTTTGCTGAATTTTGCGGAAAAATAATGAAATGGTCACTTTTAGCGCTTTTCGGACAATTTTTAGTGCTACCGGACATTGGTAAAATATTAACCAAACTCTTGTATTCCCGTATAGGGTTTAATATATAATTGATGTTGGACTATCGTCCGAGTCCTAAAGATGTAATTTAGATGATTTATGCGGATCCTGAGTTCTCGTCAGCACACTAGTTTACTAGGTACTACTCTAGTTGTTTCGATGCATTGTTTACACTTTTTCAAATGTAACCAATAAAAATGAATAATGTGCATCATAAATGAATATTCCTTGAGTGCTCTAAGATGTATATCATGTAATCATGCAGTTCGAATATTCAAAACACATACTTGTATAATGTAAATCATTGCTTTAAATGTACGTAAATTACCCGAAAGTGGCAGTTGTCACACTACATGACTTATATGATATACAAAGAGGTTCCTAAATGGGGGATTCATCCTCCTACCTCATGCTTGACCTATATGAGATAATGTACAACTATGTAATACTTATATATTATCCAAATAATCGAACTTTTGATGATGAACTAGTGGTCATTTGTTAAGATAGTAGGTTATATCATCTAAGGACCGAAATGCTTGTCATGATTCTAATGGGCATTTGACCCATGAAAACATCTAAACTCTTTTGAGTTTCATAATGTCAAGAACAAGTATTATGTGTGCTAGGTGGTTATTTTCTTCATATGTTTACTTTCATGTATTTTAGACTCCGAATCTTAATCTTCCATTAAACTCTCCATACTCACCCACCTATGTTTCTTCGTGTAGAAGGACAAGGTGCTCCAAACTAATCAACCAAACACCGTGGAATATCAAGTGGAAAGCTTGCAAAACCGTGAGTACACTCGAACCCCCTCTTTACGTTTACCACTTTTTGGGGTGTAACATGTTTACTTATGAAACTTATAGTTGAACTTTATTTGTAAATGCACAAACATTCCTATTATATGCTTGCCTACTTGATTACTTGATACATTGAACTTAAGGTTATTCGTTTTGTGTTAGACTTATCATTAGCTTCGATCGAGCCTATCATTGACATATATAGCGCTATAAGAATAACGCAGCACCCGTAGACTTGAGGTTATGTCATGAGCTTATTGCGTTTCATCATTGGTTTGATTTGTTAGAGACATGCCGATTTTAATGTTTATCTTGTATCATTAGCTTCCCATGAGGAATCGTTTAAACATAATTTTTATGCTATGTATGTATCAAACTTGTATCCTCGCCTTTGCTCTTGCATTGAACTTTATTTTAAACATGTTACTGGTTGAGGATGATGATGCTATGAAATGAAGTAGCGATGATGCTTAGATACACATATAGACGTATTAGGTTTAATATGTTGTATCAATTTTGTTCTTGTTGTTATGTATTTCCATTGAACATGTTGTTATTTGAATTTCTATGTAATGTTTGACAATTTGAGTTATGTGTGATGAGCAATCTTTCTTCGTCCCACTCCGATGTTTCCGCCATTGGTTGGGGTGTGACAGCTAACTACTTAGCTAGTGGTACTATTGTCAAAGGGTTGACATTTCATTAACGAAACAAACTCCTCGCGGATTTTAAACATTATTTTTGGGAAGATCCATATCTTTTTTAGAATATGAGACGATCAACTCATTCGACGATGCGTCCATGGTCATGAAGCAAGAAAATTCTTCGCCATTGTCACAAAGGACCATGGGGTGGACACCACGGAATAGCCAGCACCGCTCGAAAGGTGTATGGCATAGGATTTTACTAGCCAACAATACATAAAGATGCTTATGTATTAATCAAAACATGTGATGCATGTCAACGGGCAGGCAACATATTACGAAGAAACGAAATGCCACAAAACAGCATCATTATTTGTGAAATCCTTGATGTGTGGGGATTAGACTTTATGGGACCATTCCCACCTTCAAGAGGAAACAAATATATTTTAGTGGTAGTCGACTACGTTTTTAAATGGGCCGAAGCTGAAGCTCTCCCCATCAATGACAGGATAGTGGTTGTAAAATTCCTTAAAAGGCTATTTTCACGTTTTGGAACTCCAAAAGCCCTCATTAGTGATAGAGGCACCCATTTTTGCAATCTAAAAATGGAGAAAACTCTAACACGATATGGGGTTTATCATCGTCTCTCGACCGCTTATCATCATCAAACCAATGGTCAAGCTGAAGTAATCAATCGAGGTCTAAAAAGAATCCTAGTAACAAATGTGGGTTAAAATCGAAAACAATGGTCAGATAAAGTAGACGATGCTTTATGGGCATTTCGAACAGCATATAAAACAGCAATAGGTACAACCCCATATAAGCTAGTCCATGGAAAAAATTGTCCTCTCCCAGTAGAAATTGAACACAAAGCATACTGGGCATTAAAAAACGTAAACTTGGACCAAGAAACCTCAGGAAAAGATCGATTATACCAGTTAAATGAGTTAGACGAATTAAGAACACAAGCATATTCCAACTCTGAAATTTATAAGGAATGCTCAAAACAAATACATGATAAATATATAAGTTAACCTAAAGAATTTAGAGAAGGAGATCAAGTATTACTCTTTAACTCAACTACGTCTTTTTTCCTGGAAAACTCAAGTCCAGATGGTCCGGACCTTTTACCATCACAAACGTTTACCCCCATGGTGCTATAGATATTAAGCCTCCAAACGGAGAACCTTTCAAAGTTAATGGACAAAGGCTTAAATTCTATGAAGGATTTCTTGAGGACGAAGAAACAGAAATGACCTTGGAAGAAATAGATAAGTGACGAGGACATTGTAACAGCGTATGTATATATTTGTTTTATTTCAATAATCCATCTTGTAGGTACTCTCAGGGAAACGAAAACCAAAAGGTCTACAAATCCGGTAGGTAGAGCACAAGGAACCAAGTTTCCAGAGAAACAACTCACACATAAATAAAGAAAATTCAAAAAAAAAAAAAGACACGGGGCCGTGTCTCTTGAACACGAGGTCGTGCCTATCTGCAGACAGGTTAAAACCCTTCTTTTGTTAGTTTCTTTTTCATAACATGCACGGCCCATTCCTCTGCACCCTCTGGTTCCTCACGGCTCTGGCAACTTTTTAACGATCTACTTCCACGATTTACTTACAAGGTATATTACTTACACTTAGATTAGTTAGATTCGCGTTTTGCATGTTTAATAACATCCAGATTTGGGGAAAAATCTAGGGTTCTTGAACTAGACACGTGTCGGTTCAAAAATCTTTCCTAGATCTTGTTGTTTGTAGTTAGCATTAGTGTTTTAATAAGTAAATCATCAACCATTAATGGAAAAATCTGAACTTTCAACCAGTTTTAATAAAACCCTTGTTCTTGACGGAAATGCTCAAATTCGAAAGGGGAAACGGGTTGGCAAGTGAAAATTGATACTTGGGGTTTGATTTTTGGGGTATACTTGACATGGGGGACCAAAACTTTTGCACTTTTCGAAACCGGCTCGAAAAAGTCAGTTTTTGGCAAAAATAGTGACCGAGCACGGGGCCGTGCCTCTAAGGGCACGGGGTCGTGTCTCCCATGAATCTGTAGCACGGGGTAGTGTCCTCTGGACACGAGGCCATGCCAACTCACTATTTTTCAATTTTTCGCACAATTTATTGCACCTAACTGTTTAATACTTGTTCTCTTCAGACTATGGTACCACATAAACGGCTGAGATTCACCACCAAGTACCCCCATTGTGCAGAACGCATGGAAATCCTGAAATCAAGGACCGAGGAACCTTTACATGTCTTTTTGGAGGCACTGTTGTAGTCTAGTTACGAATTCAACCTTGAGTTCTTAAGTAGCTTCAACCTCAAAAAGGACATTGACGATATGTTTGACAACGAAGCGGTGACTTTTCGTTGTGGGGGAACCTGGTATGGAATCTCCATGGCACAATTTGGTGTAGATACAAGAGTCTACACCGAAGAGGAAATTGGGGAGTCAGTCTTCACCGACAGCATCATAGACATAGCCAACAACACACGAAATACTTTTCGGGCACAGATCAGGGAAGCAATTTACAACCCAACTTCCACCAAGAGCACCAAGATCAGAAACCCACTCATCCGCTACATATATCGGGTCCTGAGTCGTACATTGTGCCAGAGAAAAGATACTGGGGGTGTCATGAACCTTCGGGAGCTAACTTGCCTATACTGCATCCTGAACCGACAATCCCTGAACGTCGCCATCATGCTCCTCAAGAATATGGCCACCAACGCGCAGGCTACATATCCCACACCCATATTCTTCGGAGGTTGGATTGCCCAGATCTAGAAGGCTTAAGACACATGCACCCCAAGTCGCTTTAACAAGGGTGTTGGCCTAACTCGGGTCGATGTCAGCCTCTGCCGAAGCCTTAAGAACAACAAGGGTAGAATTTGGAGCCCAAATGACCCAGACCAAATCCTCCCTGTTGAGGTTGACCCCGAACCGTCCTCCACATTCCTCTTTTGGGTTTCCCCCCGGATCCTCCTCACATGCACAATTTGTATAACATCATGCAGGAAATGCTTCAGGTGAGCTGGAACGCCTTCATCCTCGGTCAAAGCTCCAGCACCCTCCTCGGAGGCATGGAAAGAAGCATCAACACCATGCGGGGCGACATCTCCTACATACGGGGCATATGATGTACAGGGATGATGAGAAGGAGGAGGAGGGAGAGGATATAGAGTCGGATTAGAAGGCTTTAGCAATGGAGGTGGTGGCGACGTAAAAGGTTAATATTTTCTCTATTTTTTTTATGATGGTGATGGTTGTGTGCGGGCTGCGACCTGTTGAACATTTGCTTGTTTGAACAATTTACTTTCTCGTACGTTTTATTTTCCTTTTACGTGGTTGATGGTGGATGATAACGGTTAAACTTTGGTAATGTAGGATTTTATGTTTTATTGTTATGTTTTGTTGTTGTCGTATGAATGAGTATACAGGTACCTTGGGATTCTTGAATCCACCAAGCATACGACTCAATAGACCTGAAACAGGAGGCCCAACACCTTAACAGTTGTTTTCAAAAAGAAACAGAAGCTTCACATGGGGTCGTGTCCTTTTAACACGCCCCCCCCCCCCCCCCGTGACTCCTTGTTGCTATAATATTTTATTTCTGGACTTGCCACACGGGGCCGTGTCCCTTTGATAAGCCCCCGTGCCTAGCTTCTGTAATTTTTCTGATACTGGCACTTTTACACGGGGCCGTTCCTCAGAGACACGCCCCCGTGCCCAGTGTCTGTTTTATGGAAAAAATGTTGTTTTTATTACATATTTTTACACATTTAATCAATCTAACGTATTTTGGACACATTGAGGACAAAGTGTAAATTAACTATGGGGAGGGGACTCAATACTTGAAATTTTGTTTGTCCTAAAAACGAGCCTTACACAAAACTCTACTTGGAACCGCTAAAACACCCCAAATCTTTTTCAAAACTTTCTTTTTAATTTTTTTTTGTTTTGTCTTTTTTATAGTTTAAGTTAAGAAACCAAGTTCTAAAAAAAGTTCAGGTTTTTATAAATATTTACAACTGATAGCGTCGTGATAAAAAAAGGAACCATACAAGAAAAATTGATAAAAAGGGCATGACAAATTTTTAAAATTTGATTGTATATATATTTTCACATTTTACCCCTTTTCCCACAAACTTGTGAGTTTAAAGCCTTTAACTGGCATCCACTATCACATCTATACTAAATGCTAATTTTTTATTTCTTATGTGAATATCCCGCATGGTTCCTACAAATCTAGAACTTGACAAGACAATACATTCATGGTCCTTACCGACTAAATCCAAGTAAGTATATGATTGAGGCATTAGGATTTTAAACCCTTTTCCATTTTTATTTTTATCCCCAAAAAATACCAAAATCCCCCTAGTTAACCCCTTTGAGCCTAAACCCTTTCATTTCAAAACACACAACACACCATCACCCAAAAACCATATTTTCATCTTTACAGCCTTTATTTTAGTAAAAATCGATTCTTTTGAAAAAACACAAAAGTTATGTGACTAAGGCTTATAAAAAAAAGAAAAAAAAACTACTCTTTAAGTGCATGAAATAAATAAGCAAATCTATTGCTTAATAAGCACTTAGTTCATAAAGTCACAAAATAAATTTTCAAAAGAAACCGACTTTTTACACTTTTAGCCACTTTCAATAAAACTACCCTACATGTAACAAAAAACCTACCCTTTCAAAGTCCTCTTGATATTTACAATGATTAAGTCAAAAAGGAGAAGGTTTGATTGATTGTCAAGCTTATGGTAGGAGAGTTTCACTTATACATTACGGTCGAGTGTTGAGTGACTACTTGTGAGGTATGTGAATGTATATATTGCTTAATAAAATTTTAAATATATGTTATGCTTAAAAATATTTAATTGTCTTTGTTGGTCACAGTTTGAACTTAAAAACTTCTTTTCACGTAATATGGCAAGTGATTTCAATAGATGTGAAAATAGTGTGCGGAAATAGAAATCAGACTTTCAAGAAACAAGACCTACAAAATTTTCAAGTTTATATCACTTTGAAACAAAATGGTTTACAAGGTGTTTGTAAGATTATTATCTATTACAAATGAATACTTGAATTCTAAGGGTGAAAGGACAATGGAGTTTGTAGTATATATTGAATGCTAGGCTTAACTCATTGTTCTCTGCTTGATGAGCCTTCTATTTATAGATGGCTGAATACATGAATAAACATTTGTTTATTCATATATATTCCTGCAAAAAGTAGCACCTTGACATATTCATTGAATCCAATAATCAATTTGCCTTTGTCATCATGAGATACAATAATGTCAATTTGCTTCGGTTAGTGTGGCAGGATAGAGCTGATTTTTAGACAAGTGGGGACTTTATCAGAATTTCTGATAAACCACTTCATCAGAAATTCTGGTGAACAAATCATTAGAAATTCTGATGATCAGAATTGTCAGAAACTGATGATATTTCATCAGAAATATCATCAGATCCATCAGAATGACTTTCTCTGATAATCTTCTTCAACTCTTGATAAACTTATGATACTTTGAAGTAGATGTTCCTTCTTTTAGTTGTCTTATCCGATCTTCTTCATCTTGTTGTGATCTTCAAGACTGTCATCTTCTTCATAGATCAAGTTGAATCTGATTTTCTTCAATACTTACAAATAAAGTTTCCTAACAGTTTCCCCCTAAGTATTGTAAGAAAATGAACTATCTATTTAAAACATAAACAACTTTCAACTAATCCTTGAAAAGAAAGTTCTAACAACTAAGTTCAGAAACATAAAACATAATCAAACCATCAAACAGAAATAAAGTATTGTTTTAAAAAAAACTTAAACTCATGAATTCTTCAATTTATCTTCGCACCACTTCTGTACTTGTCTCCTGGTTTCAGCTTTTTCTTATGGCCAATTGCCTTTTGAGTTGTTTTGTAAAGTTCTTTGTACCATCCTCTGGCTTCCATCCATTTGTCTATGTCATCTTCTATTGCCTTCCTCAGCTGCTCATTGTTCTTCCCCTTCTTCTTGAGCTGCTCTTGTTTCTCATTCATGCAGTTCTTTACGTATTTTAGAGTTTGATTGGAATACCTGTTTATTTCACTGACTCTGAACAGAGCTTTCTCATCAGAGGCATTTTTGAAAACCACACATCTTTCTGGTTTGTCAAAAATTGCTCCAGTTCTTGCTTTGCTGAGAGAAATTTCAGCTGGAATGGTGTTGTTAGGAGGAGGTGTTAGTACCTTTTTGCTATATTCAAAGTTTATACATAGATCAAAATCTGTCAGTGCTGCTCTTTGATATAACTTTTCTCCTGCTTTCTTAACACTGTCAAGAGCTCTTCTGATCACAACTGCAGAACTTCTGTCATTATCAATAAGCTGCTTTAACTTTGCTAAACTCATTGGGTGAAGTTCATCAGCCAGGTCTCCATCAGTAACAATTGTATCACTATTATCTTTTCTGATTAGGGTGTACTTGTTCTGTCCACCAGCACCTAATAAATCTCCTGCAGCATTGATAGTGATAATCTTTTCAATGGAGACTATTGGATTTGTTACTGGTTTGTGATGGAGTTCCAAGTCTCCAGCATCTCTGAGTTCAACAATATTTCTGCTAAATGGAGAGAGTGCTCTTTCTAGTTTGTCTACTTGTTGTTCAAGTAGTAGTACTTCAAGTGTTCTTCAGGTTACATAATCGTATGTAGATCACCTTTCAGCACTTCAAATTCTCTGAGTTTTCCATTTGAATCTTCTCCAATCACTTTTCTTGGCCTCTTTAAGGATGTTACTTCATGTTCCATTCTTCTCTTCTCTTTTGTATCCAGCTTTATGTTGAATTCTGTTTCACCTGTGAAAGCTGTAGAAGATGATTGAACTGGAACAGCTCCTTGTTCTGACATCTTTGATGTGTCTGGATTTGGAATATTTGGAGGAGGACCCATGAGTAACTTTGGCTTACTTGGAGGAGGACCCATTGGTAATTTCTGTTTTTGTGTTGTTGTAGTTTCTGATTGTTTGGTTGGATCTTGTTGAATGATGTCTGGTTGTTTGAGCTTTTGTTGAGGAGTTTCTGGCTCTCCTGCTGGTTTTTCTTATGGAATTGGAGCTTTCAGTTCTTAAAAATCAACTTTTGCCAGTCTGACAACATTGTACTGCAATCTCTTTACTAACAGATGAATATTAGCAAGAGTTTGAGTATTTGTTTCCTCTTGTTTCTTCATTCTCTGATGCTCCAGTTTATCTTGATTTTTCTGTGTAGTCATTTCCACTATCAGCTTCTCAAAAGCCTCAGCCATGCTGTTGTTGTTGGCTCTGAGGAACTGAATTTCTTCGACGATTTTTCCTGAACTTGAGCTTTCACCTGCACTTACAACCTCAGCCATCTGTTTCTTGATTTCTTGCAGTTCTTTAAGAGCTTTCTTGAATTCTGATGAGCTCTCTCTTTTTTTTAATGACTTTTGTAGTTTATTGATGGCTGAAGTGTTTTCTTATGTTTGTTTCGGCACGGCTTTGACTGTTTTTGATAAAACTTTGATATCTGACTTTTGATTTCTGATCTCCTCCAGTATCAGATCAAGTTTTCCTTCTGTGGTTGTTTTCCCAGTACAAACAGCAGTAATGTCTTCAAGTTCCTTGTGAAGCTGCTCAGTTGACATAGATTGGTGTTCTTGGGTAATAGGAGAAACAACAGATGTTCTACCTTTAACACCAGCAGAAAACACATTCTCTGCTGTTTTGAGGTTAAGAGGATTGAAATTATCCATATTCTCTATACCCTCACCAGAAAATTGAAATTCATTCAGATTGTGGTTTTCCTCATATCCTTGAACCTTTTTGTAACACCCCAAAAACGGGTTTGGTAATTTAAACCCGGTTAATATAAGGAACGGGTAAAATACCGTTAGGGGTAAAAGTGAACCCGTAAATGAATATTAACTAGGAATAATTAACCTAGTTGAATATTAGTATCGTTGGTATTAAACGAGGGGTGGTAGCCTTATTTAATTAAAACGAAACATGGGGACCAAAGTGAACAACTTGAAAATTGTTTTCTTAAAATGTCTAAGTGTTTTATATAATTAGATAAGCTTAAAAGTATCAAGAAAGTTTATAAAACTTGGAAAAGGGTTATTAGGTGACAACAATAGATAGCATGGGGGTTGAATGTGTAAGATTGATAAATAACATAATAAAATTAAAAACCCAGTTGTTGGGTGCGTGGTGGGTATCGCGACCAGGAGGGGGAAAGAAAGGGTGAAACCCTACTTGTTCAATCAAGGTCAAAATTCAGCAAATTAATGGTGGTTCTTGACACAAATCGAATGCATGAGACTGGATACAACTTAATCTAAGTATATTGATCATAAGGTAAGTTGCAATTTATGATTTGATGATCTTGTATGAAGTGGTTTAGGTTTAATCCGTGAAATTGTGTGAAATTAATCATGTATATGTGTTAGAATCACCGTGTAGAACATGAACTATGTAAGATTCTAAGCAATTTGATGTTTTGGGATAAAACCCACTTGTGCTAGTAAGAATGGTGAGATGAATGAATTACCATGTTCAATTCTTGTATAATTTTGATGTATGGTGTGCTATATGATCGATTCTTACTAGTTAGATTGAGTAGGATTTGAAAGAAATATGATGTAGTGTTATTGTTGAGGATTGGAAACAAGTGGTAGAATATGAGCATGAAATACTTGTACATTGTGCCTTTTGTTGTACGCCCACAAAGTGTTTGATAAAATGCCTACATGAAACTTGAATTGATTCAAGTTTGTGTTTAAAAGTTAGTAAATTCGTCACTTTTGACAGTCCTAGATAGTCATCTTGTAAAGGCCGTATCTCATTCGTTATTAGGAGTTAGACAACGAGCCTTATATCGTTGGAAAGCTTGTTTCGCATGTTACAATTCTTATTTGGTCACAAGATGCTGGTTATGAGATTTGGTGGGTCAAAACAGCATGTAAAGTTAGTAAATTCGTCATTTTGACAGCCCTAGATAGCCATCTTGTAAAGGCCGTATCTCATTCGTTATTAGGAGTTAGACAACGAGCCTTATATCGTTGGAAAGCTTGTTTCGCATGTTACAATTCTTATTTGGTCACAAGATGCTAGTTATGAGATTTGGTGGGTCAAAACAGCATGTAAAGTTAGTAAATTCGTCATTTTGACAGCCCTAGATAGCCATCTTGTAAAGGCCGTATCTCATTCGTTATTAGGAATTAGACAACGAGCCTTATATCGTTGGAAAGCTTGCTTCGCATGTTACAATTCTTATTTGGTCACAAGATGCTGGTTATGAGATTTGGTGGGTCAAAACAGCATGTAAAGTTAGTAAATTCGTCATTTTGACAGCCCTAGATAGCCATCTTGTAAAGGCCGTATCTCATTCGTTATTAGGAATTAGACAACGAGCCTTATATCGTTGGAAAGCTTGTTTCGCATGTTACAATTCTTATTTGGTCACAAGATGCTGGTTATGAGATTTGGTGGGTCAAAACAGCATGTAAAGTTAGTAAATTCGTCATTTTGACAGCCCTAGATAGCCATCTTGTAAAGGCCGTATCTCATTCGTTATTAGGAGTTAGACAACGAGCCTTATATCGTTGGAAAGCTTGTTTCGCATGTTACAATTCTTATTTGGTCACAAGATGCTGGTTATGAGATTTGGTGGGTCAAAACAGCATGTAAAGTTAGTAAATTCGTCATTTTGACAGCCCTAGATAGCCATCTTGTAAAGGCCGTATCTCATTCGTTATTAGGAATTAGACAACGAGCCTTATATCGTTGGAAAGCTTGTTTCGCATGTTACAATTCTTAATTGAAAGTCGAAGTCGGATTAGGTGATTAAAAAGGGGGAAAATGACCCCGAACAGCTGCTGCGAGAAAAATGCGGCAATGAAAATAATGTGTTTTGTGAACTTAAAACATATGATTTTCTAGTCACCAATTTACTAAACACTAAATATTGCTTCGGGTGAATGTTACAGTTGTTAAGGTGTGTTTAAAGCGTTACTATGTGTAAAATTGGCGTTAACGTACAGCATGGTTAGCCTCTCGGATATGATTGTAATAGTAGAGAAGTCAGGCGTATTGTAGTAGATAATCTATGTGTCGCGTATGATGATAATTGAGTTGCTTGAATAAGGAACAAGGTGACTTTTAGTCTATATGCCTTATGTATGTGGTATTTGGTTAATAAAAAGTCAAGTAATGTATGAATGGAAAGAAACGAATGTAGTATGAATGAGCATATGTGCTAACCATAATGTAATTGTGATGACATGAAAGAATAGGAATCACATTAGCAAGGACTCGAAAACGGAAGGTAAACGGGTCAAGCAGAGGCGAGGAAACAAGCGTGAACACTAACGCTCGAGGTAAGTGACTTTCGATTCACTTCTTAGTATACATATAGAGTTTTCTTGTTTGTGGATGAATGGAGATGATTGATGTATATATGTAGGTATCGGTATATGTATGTACACAAGTAGTTATGTATAAACATGAGCATTATGTATTTGAGTGTGAAGGTACATACGGGTGTAGGTATGAACGTATATATATATATATGTGGATGCAAATATGTATGTATGTATGTATGAATGTATGTATGTATGTAAGTAGGTATGTGTGTACGTAGTTATGTATGTAGGTATGTAAGCACGTATGCGAAGATGTAATCTTGTATGTATGTAAGTAGATGCGTGGGTATGCAAGTAAAGATATGTATGTATGCACGTGGATATATATATATATATATGATTTGTATACATGGTTTTTAATGCATTTAAGTATTGACGTCTTTAACAGTGTGCTTCGAGAATGAAATGTAATGCAGGAAGACATAATAATGGATGTATGTACATAGATGTGTATTTATGTGTATGCGAAGATACGTATGTGTATATGAACGTATGTAGAGATGTAGTAATGTATGAGCGTATGTAGATATGTATTTGGTATATATGAAGGTAAGTATGAGAATATGCAGGTATGTAGAGATATAGGAAGGTATGTAAGTGTGTAGACGCATATGTATACATGTAAACATGTACATGTGCATGATTTAGATACGTAGAATTTTAACGTTACTAATTATGCGTTTGAGGTTGGTATGTGATGCAGGAACAAGTACACCGGATTCTTACGAAACTTAAACCGAACCCGGAATAAGAGGATGAGAAAGAATAATTGGATGAATTGATGTTAAAATGACGAACGTTATTCAATCTTTAATTACATGAGATTAATGTTAAATGATGTTGCCTTTGACTAATGGCTAAGTTGTATGTGATGCCCACAGGTGTTACACGGACTTCTTCTGCTGCTAAGGAAGTGAAGCAGACGTAGATCGAGTCAAGAGCAAGGATTGTACGGATAGATTGGTCACATAGTTGAAGTATATAACGTTTGGAAATCTAAATTTTAGTATGAATGTTGTAAAATTCTTTTATAGTACGTTTAACATTTTTAGGATTTGGAACCTTCGTGAAAGAAATGTTGTTAATACGGAAGAAAATTTTAAAGCTCTTTTTCCGCTGCGTCATTTTTAAGGTTAAACGTGTTAGGGTGTAACACTTTTTAGGTTCTCCATGATTTGTTGAGAAACTTTTAATTTTCTCACCCAGGTTTCCTTGATCAGTAGACTGATCTCCACCTGTTGCCACCACATTCTCCTCCTCAGAATCTAATTCAAAAAATGGGTCTTTGGTTTTACTCACATCTTGTCTTTCAGAAACAGTGCCTCTTTGTGAAATTTCATAATTTCCTTGAATTGAATCATCAGAATCACTCTCAGAATTATGAACAACATTAAGTTTAGAGTTTTATGCACCTGTTTCTCCCATATGTGAGATTTCAGCATGATGTTCTTCTGTCACAGGACTCATGTTCACATCTTCATCAGCTTGATGAGGTTCTGATTCATCCCGCTGTTCCGTTCTTGGTGTGCTTGACTCTTGTGCATCATGCTCCATAGGGGACACACTATAAAAAACTTCCCTGTTCTCTGTCTTCTTGCTTAATATCCTTAGATATTCTGCTCTGTAAGGTGAATCCTCTGGTATTAGATTTATCATTCTTTCTGACAGAATAGGCACATCATGATCTGACTTCCAAGACCCTCCAGCAGTCCAAGGTTTCATGATTTCTGTACTCCACATATTTTCTAATGCTAGAATTTCTAGGTTCCTTTCAGAAAATGCATCAGAAATTATGATTGACAGAAATCTAGGAAAAGGTAGATGTGAATCTATCATTCCAGTGTTAGTCAGAATTGATCTTCTGACCAGATTAAATATTTATGTTCCAAAATCAATATTCAACCAACTAATGAGACTGAACATGATTGTTAGAACATTCATATTTATCTGATATGTACGTCCAATTTTTGATGATAAACACTTGTTAAGAATTTCCATTAATACTTGCCAGAAGGCAGGTAGCTGATTCCTCTTGAATTCACTGATTTTTGAGATCTTTGTTTTGAAACCCATTACTGCATCAGGTAGTGAAAACATATCTTCCTTCTCTGGTGCTTCTTCATAGCTTTGGCTTAAGGGTAATTCCAAACATTCCCTTAATTTCTCCGGTGTAATTGTAATGAAGATACCTCCCCACACAAGTGCTATAAGCTCGGCTTGATTTGAGAGTTTGAGAGTCTTTACAACTTGTTGTATGAGTTTTTCTGGTACCTTTCTTGTCTTTGTGAGAGCTTGAGCTATTGGGCATCTGGTCAGAAATTCAATCAGGATTTGACATTTTGTATCATACTCTTCAATATTATCTATAACAACCCTAAAGTAAACCGACACCCTCCTGAATATTTTCTAATACCCTAATATAGTTTAAAAAAATATCCCAATATGTCTTAAAATACACCCCATATGTGAAAACGAATACCTTAAATATTATTAAAAATAATTAAAAACTAAATTTTTGGGGTTTAGGCGGGCAGTGTAAGGCACCCCTTAACCCTTACGCGGGCCGCGAGAGATTAAAAACGCGGCAACACCCGGTGATGACATGTGTCATCATCGTGGCGAGGCTAGGCGATGACCCGGATCAGCTACGCTGTTGACCAGCGTTGACGCGGGCCACGTAACCCTTGGGTTACACTTTACGCGGGCCGCGAGAGGACCAGAATCTGGCCCTATATAAGGAGGCCTCGGGGTTTCAGTTGAATTCGTTCAGATTTCTTTTCTCAAATCTCAAAACTAAAGTGTAGGCATTATACACGGGTATAATACCCCCCTAATTAACGAGATTCTGCTCTGTTGTAACTATTATAACCCCTAGATACGTATTAGATACGCTGCCCGATTGAGCTAGGGTTCCGTAACGGCTGTCGTGGTTCTGCCCGACGTAGTCGTTGGAATGCCGTCTCGGGGAGGGTATTACTAATGTTAAAATAGGTTATTATACTAACACATGTGCATTTGTGTAAGTTATAGATTGTCACCAGGAAACCTTAAAGGATAATCTAAGACAGCAAAGTGAGTAATCTCCTTTTTGTTAATTGTTTTTACAAAACCTCACACAATTAATTATATATTAAACAGTGATTGAGTATTTGTAAGGATACAATTATCGTTGGTATGTTGGGGTTTTGTATACAAAATTAGTTATTACCTTGCGTGGAATAACTTTTCCACAGGTCGGGTTTGACAGTACCGCGGATGTTAATTTGTATGACTTGGAAACAAATATAATTGCGAGATCGCCCTCAATACTGTACAATGGTTTTTATTAAAACTTGATTGAATTGGGATTCACTCACCAGTATTTCTGTAACAACTCTCATCAAAAGTGTTAATTATTATTTTAATTTGTCCAAAAGGAAACCCTAATTAAGACACCCAAGTGATTCTGCATAAACTCTAAAACTTTCAGAATAATCGGAATCAGGATCAGGGCCCCTAAAACTCAGGGGGGGTAAACCCTAGTTGGTATTATCTTGACAGTTTAACGTGTAGATCGAATTTGAACGCAAGACCAACTCAGCTAAGCTACCTGTACACGGGGCTACCCTATGCTAGGGTGGCACCCCTCGCGCCACGCGACAGCACCTCGCGCCACGCGAGGGGGCCGTTTTTCATGTATAAATAGGGGAGTTTGGTACATGCAATTGTGCGTTAGTGCGACGTTCAAACTCAATACGTACGTTGAGATATTGTCCAATTACTACAAAAACACACACAGACACGAAAGTGCTGCCACAACAGGGTAATAACTCGATCGTTGATACGATTCAATGTCCGATCGATTAAAACTATCTAATGGATGTTTAAGTGCTGCCCAAATTAGGGTTCATACTTTGTCATTTGTTGTTAATTCGATAGATGTTTAAGTATCGCGCTTAGTTATTCGTTGTGAAGGTTTTAATCTCGTGAGTTATCGTAAATGCTGTATTAGTTACTAACCCAGTTTGTGTGCATGTTATTTAAACTAGGTTAACAAGGCAAATCAGTAGGCTAAGCTCTGTTCATATTAAATCTACAATGTGAGTCATTCTCTTTTTATCAAATTACTTTCAAAATCATGTTTATTTTCAAGGTTATAATTACAGGGATTAAGTCTTTGTAGTCACCAAATTACAGCCGGTATGTGGGGTTTTGTATAAATTACTTGATAACCGTCACCATTGGACAACGGGTTAACCAAGGGGTGATATGACCATAGTCACAGACACCATTGGACTCTGAGGTTACCAATGGATGTTCGAGTGACAAATACTGTGGGTAGTTGGTTGATATATGGAAACATTGTAATCACTCTTAATACTGTAGATTATAACAACCGCGTCGTTTTAGTAAAAATAAGGATTCACCAGTATTTCCCGCTAACAAAACCTTTTTCAAACATGTTTCAGGTGATCTATTGTGATCCAGGAAAAGTGCCGCGAAGCACTACAAGCTTAAGGAAGTGGCTCAATATAAAATAAAGAAACATGTTTTGTAAAATAAAGATTTCTCAGTGAAATCATATGATTGTAAACTACCGGGGTTTATCCCGAATTGTGAAATAAAATAATCGGGAAATTTCAGTTTTAAAAAGATCATGTTAAAATCTTCCGCTGTTAACTCAATTAAATAAATACCACGGGATTTTCTGTCCCGCGGCTCCTGAAACGGGTCAAACCGGGTCGGGGGCCGTGCCAGAAAAAGGTGGTATCAGAGCCACTGATTTAAGCCTATTAAGTATTTAAATTACTTAATTTTCTTGATTTTCATTTTGTGTTTATGTGTTTTATTAATTAACTATTTGTTAGTTACAGTATGGGTAAGCAAAAGCTTTCAAACATCTATCTTAAATTAGATAGGTAATCAAAAGAGAAGGGAAGTTCATCCCAAACAAATTCCTCAAAATACTCACCATATATTGATGAAGGAATATTTGTTCGAAAGGCACAATATGAGGAACCACTTTCTCCTAATAAAAGAAGTTTGATTATTAGGAAAAGTCAGGAGAAAATAAAGAAAACATCACCAAAAGAAAAGAGAGTTAATCAGAAAACCCAAGAACTAGGCGGTAACCCACCATCGGAAGACAAGTTAGATGAAAAATTGGCAGATCTCTATATGCTAGCCACTGTAGCAGTAAACGCAAATCTTTACATACTCTGACCCAAGTTTTAGCACCCTTATCACCTACAAGCCAGAAACTTTACCCAGTAAATAAATAAGTTACAGTAAACCCTAATATGTTTTAGTTATCAGTTGTCCTTTGTATTAAATTAGTCACACGGTGTGTAATAATATTTAAATGACTTCTTTAAAATTTTATTATCAAAATTTTAACTTAAGCAATTTTTGTGTATTTTGCATATATGCTAAACAGCATGAATAACTTATCTGAAGCCCTTCAGAATCTAAATCTCTATCCGGTGAAAATAGAGGTTTCCCGAGATTTTTCTGGTTACATACCTGATTTAGAAGAACCTATGGAATTCAACGCTCCACTTTCAGAGAAACCCAAGCCTAAGAAAAGGAGAAGATTTGTAGGATGGAGGCGTGTGCGCAGAAGGAACCCCACAACTAGGAAGATTCCTAAAATAGAAAATCCCTTAGATAAAGGAAAGGGGATTGAAATCGGGGAAGGTTCTAGGCAGATAGAAATGGAAATTGGGGAAAGCTCTAGACAAGTTGAGGAGTTACCATATCAGGATGAATTGGATCGCGCATTGGCGAGCTGTGATATAGTCAGGCCTGTCAATAATAATTTCTACTCTTATCCTGTTGAAAATCAACTTCCAATAAACTTAGAACCAGCAATCCCAGAACCTATAATCCACACCCAACCTCTAGGAATGGACGAGTGGTGGACCAATGATTGGCAGTTCCAAAACCTTCTCAACAATCCTTATACTTTTCTCCCTCAGTTCAACCCAGAACCTATACCAAACCCGCCAATGAGCAATGAAAATCTGACCGAACTTCGTCACTGGGGCGAGGAGCTGATAGATGCTGGAAACCGAATTAGGGATGTGGGAGAACGAATTACCTGGAAATACGACGAAAGGGAGCGTCGTTTCTGATAAACCAAGTAACAAGAAAATATTTGGTTATAGGAACTTGTGTGTAATAATAATAAATTTGTGTAATAGTTAAAAATAAAACTTTGTAAGATAATGGTGTGTATCGATGCATATTATAAATATATAAAATGGGAATCGAGAAATCAATAATTTTTGGCTATCCATGTGTTATGAAATTTTGTGATTATTTGTATATTGCTATTAATTATACTATACTAATAATTTATATATATATTAATTATCAGATGGAAAACGCTAATAATGAACCAGTTAACGAGATTAACCAATCTGAGCAACATCCGGAGGATCAATTTATGACTAGAGAAGATATAGAAAATATCGTTGCTCAAGGAATAGCCAATGCTATTCCAGCAATAATTGCTGCTACCCAGAAACTTGTTGAACCTCAACAAATCATTCCTAGCAAACGTATTTCTGAAGATAACTTGAGTAATAGCGTAAATGGAGGCGGTAATCATACTAATCACGATAATGATTTACAGCAGGCTCCGCTCCCTAAGAAAATGAAAGCTGCAATACCTGGTTGCACTTACAAAGAATTTCTTGCTTGTAAACCAGCTGAATTTGCAGGCAATGAAGGAGCGACTGCGGCACTGCGTTGGTTCGAGAAAACCGAGGCAGTGATCATAATAAGTAAATGTGCTGAAAACGACAAGGTCATGTACGCGTCAAATCTTTTTAAAGAAGGGGTGCTAGAATGGTGGAATACAGTACTTCAAGCCAAAGGAAGAAATGTGGCCTATGCCATGAATTGGGAAGAATTTAAAAGTCTTGTAGAAAGAAAATTTTGTCCCGAATATGAAAAAGATCAAATGGCTAATAAGTTCCTAAATCATCGAATGATGGGTGTAGATTGTCGCGGGTATACTTCGACATTCTTTGAATATGCTAGAGTGGTACCAACACTGGCTTCGCCAGAACCGGTACTCATTTCTCGTTATATTTGGGGATTGATTGGCGAAATCCGCAATATCGTTAAAGCTGCGAGACCTCGCACTATTGACGATGCGGTAGAATTAGCTAACACCCTAACTAACGAATTGGTACGCACAAGAGATGGAAACAGGAAAAAGGAACTGGCTCAGAAAATTACCCAAGGATTTCGTACGGGTAATAATAGCAGCTTCAAGAGAAGAGGAATAGGGCAATCTTCAACTCCGCCGTTCTGCAGAAATTGCAGAAAGAAACATTTTGGAAGATGCAATGTAACCTGCAACTTTTGCAAAGTTGTAGGTTATCGTGAAGAAGACTGCAGAAAGAAAACAAGGATCTACTTTAACTGTGGAGAAATGGGACATTTTAAACCAGAATGCCCTAAATTGGTTAAACCAGCAGACAATAAAGTCAAGCCAGCTGACGGAGCTACCAAGAAGAATGTTTGAGCCTTCCAGTTAACTACTCAGGAAGCCGGGTTAATTCCTGACGTGATAGCTGGTACGTTCTTAGTTCACAACATTTACGCAAAAGTATTATTTGACTCTGGTGCAAACCAAAGTTTTATAAATACTTCATTCTGCCAAGCTCTTATCCTATCTTTAACCAACATTAGGCAAATCTTTACAGTCGAAACAACAGATGGGAATTTTATTAAAATAGATAAGGTTTTGCAAAAAGAAAATATAGAACTTTCAGGTTATAAATTTCATGCAAACCTATTACCAATGAATCTAGTTGGGTTCGATGTTGTGTTAGGAATGGATTGGTTAGTAGCCAACCATGCTCGAATCCTTTGTGATAAAAATTCTATAGAGATTCAAGCACCTACTGGAGAAGTAATCATGATTACAGGAGATAAGCCACGTAAACCCATGAAGTTCATATCAGTAATGAAAGTTGCTAATTATGAACGAAAGCAAGGAATAGTATATATGATTTCAGTAATCATTAGTACTAAGGGTAAAGAACTTAAGGAGATTCCTGTAGTTTCAGAATACCCAGATGTATTCCCAGAATACTAGGATTACCACCAGATAGGGAAGTAGAATTTAGAATTAATCTAATTCCAGGAACTACACCGATAGCCAAGGCACCTTATCGGTTAGCACCCATAGAAATGTTAGAACTGAAAAAGCAATTAGATGAATTACTAAGTAAAGGTTTCATACAACCTAGTTCATCCCCATGGGGAGCACCAGTGTTGTTCGTAAAGAAGAAGGACGGTTCGATGAGAATGTGTATTGATTATAGAGAATTGAATAAGGTTACAATTAAGAATCGATACCCATTACCTAGGATTGATGATCTATTCGATCAACTTCAAGGAGCTAGATATTTTTCTAAGATCGACTTACGCTCCGGATACCATCAATTGAAGGTACAAGAAGAAGACATACCTAAAACTGCTTTCAGAACTAGGTATGGTCATTACGAGTTTACAGTCATGCCCTTCGGACTAACGAATGCACCTGCCGCATTCATGGACATGATGAATAGAATCTGTAAATTGTACTTGGATAAATTTGTAATTGTCTTTATTGACGATATACTTATTTATTCCAAAAATCAGGAGGAACACGGTCAGCACTTGCATGCACTCTTAACTTTGTTAAGAAAAGAAAAGCTTTATGCCAAATTCTCGAAGTGTGAATTTTTGCTAAAAGAAGTGCAATTCTTAGGACACATGGTGAATCACGAAGGCATTCATGTAGATCCTGCTAAAATAGAAGGAATCACCAAATGGAAGGTTCCCAATCAGCTATGGAAATTAGAAGTTTTATAGGTTTAGCCGGATATTATAGACGGTTTATTAAGGATTTTTTTCAAAATAGTTGTACCATTAACTAAGCTAACCTTTAAAGCTGTTAAGTTTGAATGGGGACCTAGGCAAGAAGAGGCCTTTAGGATTTTGAAGCAGAAATTAACAAATGCTCCAATCTTAGCTTTACTAGAAGGAACAGAAGATTTTGAAGTATATTGTGATGCTTCAAAGCTAGGATTAGGATGTGTGCTTATGCAACACATGAAGGTAATTGCGTATGCATCAAGGCAATTGAAAAAGCACGAAGAAAACTATACTACTCATGACTTAGAGTTAGGCGCCATAATTTTTACCCTTAAAATTTGGAGACATTATCTGTATGGAAGTAAATTTACTGTCTATACGGATCATAAAAGTTTAAGGTACATATTTGGGCAAAAAGAGTTAAACATGAGGCAAAGGAGATGGATGGAAATCCTAAGTGACTACGACTGTGATATTCAGTATCACGAAGGAAAGGCCAATGTAGTTGCAGATGCCTTAAGTCGTAAGTATCATGAGAAACAGCGACGGGTTCGTGCTCTTGGATTAAATCTACAGTTAGATTTAATGGAACAACTAAAGAAATTCCAAGAAACAGCAATCAAGGATGATGCTGAAGGAATGAAAGGACGAACGAAAGAATTAGAACAAGGAGCTGATGGAATTTGGAGATTCCACAAAAGAAGAATTTGGGTACCTAAGCAGGGAGAATTAAGAAATAAGATTTTAGAAGAAGCCCATAAATCTAGGTATACCATGCACCCTGGAAACAATAAAATGTACCAAGATTTAAGAAATAACTTCTGGTGGATAGCTCAGAAGTTATACCCAAAATTTATACAAGGAGACTTTCTAGTTGAACCCTAAAGTTACAAATTGGGTCCATTCTCTTTTCTCACTATTTTATTCCTTTTTCTTTATGATATAATTATATTCAAAAATGTCCCAAATTGATCCGTAAGTAAAAACCCGGACCCCTGAAACCCCAATCCATATCAAAAAATCAAGAAATCAAGATTTGTGGTCTTCAGGCGGGCCGCGTAAAGATAAGTCGAGGCTTATGCGGGCCGCGCCAGTAAGGCAGATCTCCGGATAAGCTTAAGGGACACGTGTCCTCCACGTGGCACACCTACTTGTGACTCAGCAACCCTAATGCCGCCTTATTGCCCTCGCGGGCCGCGTAAGTGTCAAGAGGGGGTTCACGCGGGTCTCGTGAAACCCATATTTCAGCTATAATAGCTTGGTTCACGAGCTGTTCGTCTGTGTCGAAACCAATTCACAAAAATGAATTCTCACCACTCAAAATTCAAATTTAAGATATCGGGGTGCTGCTACGATACCGGGTATTAACTCGATCGCTGCTACGATTCAATGTTCGATCGGTTAAAACTATCCAATGGATGTTTAAGTGTTGTTCACACTTGGGTTATGCTTTGTCATTCGTCGTTAATTCGATGGATATTTAAGTATTGCACTTTGTCATTCGTTGTGAGGGTTTTAATCTCGTGAGTTATCATAAATGTTGTATTAGTTACTTACCTAATTCGTGTGCACTAGGTTACAAGACTAATTAATAGGCTAAGCTCTGCCTGTATAAATCTGCAATATCAAGGCTAACCAGTAGGCTAAACTCTGCCCGTATAAATCTGCATGTTTATAATGTGAGTCATTCTCTTTTTATCAAATTAGATTTCAAAATCATGTTTACTTTCAAAGTTATAGTTACAGGGATTAAGTCTTTGTAATCTCCAAATTACAGCCGGTTTGTGGGGTTTTGTATACATTACTTGATAATCTTCACCATTGGACAACGGGGTAGCCAATGGGTGATATGACCATAGTCACAGAAATGAGTCGAGTGACAAATACCGTGGGTAGTTGGTTGATATATGGAAACATTGTAATCACTCTTAATACTGTAGATTATAAAAATGCGTCGTTTTAAGCAAAATGAATGAACTCACCAGTATTTCCTGCTGATCAAATCTTTTTAAAACGCGTTTCAGGTAATTACAGTAGATTGGAGTAAGAGATGGATACGACACTGAAAGGCTTCAAGAAGTGGCTTATTTTATTAAATTAAATCAAATTAAGAAATATTGTTTTATGTAATTAGGTTTATCCCTTATTAAAGCTACCTTTGTAAAACATGGGTTTATCCCATCTATTTAATAAATAAAATCCGGTGTTTTTTTAAACTCTGATATTTTTCCTAACTCACGGTCCTGATGAAATTTCCGCTGCAATATTTTTCAAAATAACGACCGGTACCACTTGGCTGTTCGCGGCTCCCGATTCCGTCCAGGGTTGGGTCGGGGGTCGTGACACTTATATTGAAGGTGAATTTTTATTCTATCATTCTTTATGTTTTATTGATTCACTCATTCATGTCTTTACGGTCTATATAAACCGTGTTAACTGCCTGGAAGGGGGTTAGAAAGGTGGTTTGGGTAAAGTTCTTGTCTCGTTCAGTGTATAGATCCTGCGAGCACCTAATTCAAGCTTATTAGGACTTCCCTTGAGGATGATAGCTGTTGGGATTGAACCCTATCAGAGTAACAGATAATTAAAGCCAAAATTGGATCAGGGCAGTGGATCTAGAATAAGCAAATGTTGTGTAACAAGTCTCTCCCCTTGAAAGTGGTTTCAACAACTGCTGACCTCCTATCTACTGATCGTTACAACTACTGGCCTACAACTGCTGATCAAGTCAAAGACTAAATACCTGTTGTTCAATCTACTGCTTTGGGTCAAGCACTGCTGGTAGTTATCAAGTACTGCTGAAGTCACAACAGTGGAAGGACCAGCAGTAGTTTAGTTTAATTATGTAATGTTAGTGTATAGCAGTTGTTAGCTTAAGCAGTGTTTGTATAGATCAGTTGTTAGAAGTTGTTAGGAGGTTAGATGTCACTTTCATGGTGACGTCAGCATTGATGCCTCAGTGGTTTGTCCGTGCCTATAAATAGAACAATACCATGCACTGTTCTATTAGCTCTTTACAAAATCTTCTTCTTGCACGAACAAACACTGTGAGCTCAGGCTGAGGGGGAGTTTGTATTCATACATGCATTGTAATCGTTATTGAAATAAATTCAATCTTTCGGTTCTTTGTTGAAAATGTTTGATTAAAGCAATTCTCCTGTTTGATTGTGTGCAAAGTTTATTTCCATCTTAAATTCCGCTGCACTACTCATTCATCTTCATCTTATTTCAAATGTAAAACACAATCAAAACCAAACTCAGATCCTAACAATTGGTATCAGAGCTTGGACAGTCAAATTTGATTTAACAATCATTTTGACATAAATAGTTCAGCTCATAATCGTTGATACTAATAGTTTGTTCGTTTTGTTGAAAAATAGAGCAAGGCTTAATCACCATCAAAGTTGATTAATCAGTGCCTGTAAAACAACCAGGATGACGTCACAATCACAAGATGATAAGAATAACATTGGCTCTCTATTCAAACCACCCATGCTTAAACGTAATGAATACAACATCTGGCAGAGAAGGATGGGTCACATCCTTGCTCAACAGAACACTAGATGTTGGAGGTCTGTTGTTTTTGGTCCCCATGTTCCTATGGTGCCAAGTGCTGAGGATGCAAAGAAGTTCGTACCTAAACCATCTGAAAACTATACTAAAACTGATTTTCAAAAGTTCGAACTCGATACCAAAGCATTTAGCATCATAGCATCTGTATTACCCAATGGAATCTATGCTGGACTGTTACATTGTAACAGTGCCAAAGAGCTATGGGATGCACTGAAGGAACAGTTTGGGGGAACAGAAGAAGTTATTGAAAACAATAGGGAAATTCTAAATCAGCAGTATGAAACATTTTGTCACATCAACGGTGAATCATTGACTCAGCAGTTTAAACGATTCAGTTGTCTCATTAGTGAACTAAGGCTTGTTAAAGTAACATTTCCAAATTCAACTCAAAATAGCAGGTTCGTTAGATCACTACCAGAAAAATGGGATACCATTGCATTTGTTACTAGAAACTCTGCTGATTTCAAAGATCTGACCATGACCCAACTTCATGGTAGTCTCTTGACCTATGAAAGGGAGTTAAACCAGAAAAAGAAGTTGCAAGAGTCTGGCAAAGTTGCTGATGATTATTCATTTGGCAGCACAGCTCTTTTTGGTCAGGAAGATTCTGGTAGCAGTAGTAAGGATCAGGGTTATGATCACTTTATTGATATAACTGCTGGAGGAAATTTCAACAACCCTGATTCTCACTCTGCAAATTATACTTTTACTGCAAATTGTGAAAACCAGATGTCAGATAACTTGTGTTTTGAACTCAATGATTTGCAACGCTTTGATCCCACAGACTTAGAAGAGATGGACATTTTGCATCAATTGGCTTTGCTTAGTGTAAGAACGAGCAAATTCTACAAAAGAACAGGGAGAAAATTCCAATAATCACTCATCCCAGCTCAAACCCTAGACCACAACAACAAAGCACTGTGCACTATACCCAATATACCCCTGCTGGCCATGTTAACACTGCTCACTATGCTGCAACCCCTGTGCCTGTGCATTATGTTCAAACCACTATTCCACAAATTCAGTATGTTCAAACCCCTGTCCCTCAGGCACAAGTGCAACCTGTTGCACCTCAACTAGCTGCTCCAACAGTAACACAACCAGATCAGCAAAGCTTTTTCACTTAAGGCTTTGTTGACTGGAGCAGTATGCCTGATGAGCTTAGTGATGAAAATTTTTCACTCAATGCTTTTAATGATCCTACTAATGATGAATTTTTCTTGATGGCATTAGAGTCTATACCAGAAGGGGTAGAAACTGAAGGTGAACAGCTAAGTGCTGAAATAGTGGATAAAGTGGCTGAAGCAATGGTTACTGCAATTGCTGGTGAACTACTACTGGGAGAAAATTCAGAAACCCTGATTGAACCACTGGTTGATCCTTGGTCCAAAGAAGACAAGGAAGAAAAGGAAGAGGAGAAAGTGGGTGAGAAAGAAGAAAGAGCTGATGAAGAAAATAATCATCAATGTGATTGTGCTATGATGGCAGCTGCCAAGGTATCACCCCAGGTTCTTAAAAATCTGTGCTCAGACAAATGCATTATTGCATTTGCTAGCATCAAAGAGGTGAATGAAAACCTTCGGAATAAGGTCTTAACTTATGAAGTCAAATTTGAAAAGTCATTAAAAGAACTTAAAATCAAGTTGGCTGAAAAAGACAAAGAAATTAGCTGTCTAAAAGAAGAGTAAAGCATTACCAAAACCCAACTCCAAACAATGATAGAAAAATATCATGTTTGTAAAAAGGAGTTGGAATCCACCCAAATCACATGTGAAAAATGGGTGGAATCCTGCAAAGGATATGAAGTAATGCTTGAAAAACAGATTAAAAGCAATGTGAAATTTGGTGTTGGTTATAGAAAACATGATGATGAAAACACTGCTTTTGAAAATTCTGTTAAACCACTGATGTAACCACTGAATTCATTCCCACAAACAAGAATGGCCAAGAAGTGAAAATCACTGATAAACTTGGTAACAAAATCACACTTGAAAGACCAATGGCATCCTCTACTTTTGAGGAAATTGAGAAATACCAATTTAAACCCTCATGGTCTGACGAGTGTGACATTCTTGAGAATTTTAAACCCATGGATTTCACAACCACTGATGGTGTTAAAGCTCCAAAAGCAAAAGTTATCCCTCTCAAGGACATCCCAACAGAGGTTAAAAACTCTGTTGCAAAGGAGTCTGAAAAGAGAAAGAAGAGAGAAAAGATCAAAAACCTGTTTTGTGAATTTTGTGAAAAAATGAATCATCTAACAAAAGACTGTTTCCATTTAAAAGCATATGATTTAAACAAAACAAGTATCATTGTACCTGCTGAAAGCTGCATCATCTGTGGTAAAACAAACCACAAAACTCAAGCATGTGTGTATCTCAAAAACATTGATGTCAAAAAGAATGAGTACACTGCTAAAACATCCTTGAGTCCATCAACATCATCTGTCAAATTCACCAAGAATCAACCACTGTTTGTGCCAGTCCAAACAGCTGTTACAAAACAGCTGAATCAAACATATGTCCAAAGAGATGTTCAAGTGACTGATGCACCCCCTGCCAACCAATTCAGAAGAGGCAAGGGACAATCATCTTACCAAAGGATTACACACGCTTATGAGACCTACAAAAGGCCGTCTAAACCAAGAGTGAACATGCATCCTTTTGGTTATCAGCAGGTGATTGGTCAAAACCCACAACAGTGGTTAGAAATAAACAGTCCTAAAACTGTCCAAACCCCTGACCTAACCACTGCCCATGCATCTGAACTCATCCCAGACACTGTTGAGACCCCATCCAAAGCCTTATTGGCTTTGGAGACCCTAATGAACTAATCCTTTTACTTCATGTGCAGGGAACTTCTGCATGCTTAGATAGCCTTTGTTATGTAGATAGTGGAGGCTCCAGGCACATGACAGGATGTAAAGCCCTTCTCAAAGATTTCAAAATCCATGGAGGGGGTGATATATCCTTTGGTAATAATAGTAAAGGAAAAGTTCTGGGGTCTGGTACAGTACAGTCTGGTAATGTAAAATTTGAAAATGTCAATCTAATAGACAATCTAAAATTCAACCTCCTGAGTGTTTCACAGATGAGTGACAAGGGGTATGGGTCACTCTTCACAAAGGAGTGTTGTAGGATTGTTGGACCAGAAATGGTTGAAAAGATTGAAGCAATAATCAATTCTGGAAAAACCAAACTTGTTGCTCAAAGAAGTGGCAATGTTTATGTGGAGGATATGTCAAAAGGGAGCCCAAGAACTGACGCCTGTCTGTTCTCAGCCGCATCAAACAAAGAGACAGAACTATGGCACAGAAGATTGGGGCACACAAATCTCAATACAATCACTGCTATTTCAAAACAGGGGTTAGTAAGAGGTTTACCTCAAAAACTGTTCACCTGTCCTGAGCATTGTGTTTCCTGCTTAAAAGGAAAACAACATAAAAGCTCCTACAAATCCATTGATGAGTCCAAAACAACCAAATGTTTGCAAATGCTTCATATGGATTTGTTTGGCCCAGTTAAAGTCATGAGTCTTAAGAAAAAGAGGTATTGCTTGGTTATTGTTGATGACTTTTCTAGGTTTACATGGACTTAGTTTTTACACTCAAAAGATGAGACTGTAGGCATTCTGCAGGACTTTATGTGTAACGCCCTGCTACTTTGTACTTTCCAGTTATAGCAAGTCTTGTTCGTATTTCTATTTTTTTAGAAATCTTGTATTCTTATAATCGTCTTTTCGTTTCAAGCCATTGCAAATCCGAGACTTTGATGTGCACCTCGCTACGTTGGTCCTTTCAGAATTCTCGAAAGGATTGGCAAGGTTGCGTATAGACTGGACCTGCCAGAAGAACTCAACAATGTACACCCTGTCTTCCACGTATCCAACTTGAAGAAGTGTCTAGCTGATGAAGGACTTCACGTTCCTCTCGAAGACTTACAAGTCAACGAAACTCTTCACTTTGTGGAAAAACCGGTCGAAATCATGGACCGAGGAGCCAAGTAATTGAGACGCAGTCGAATTCCTATTGTAAAGGTTCGATGGGAAGGAAAGTGTGGTGCTGAATTTACTTGGGAACTCGAGAGTGAAATGAAGACGAAATATCCACACCTTTTCCCTAAGTCTTCCTCAATTTCGGGACGAAATTCCCTATAGGAGGGGAGACTGTAACGCCCTGCTACTTTGTACGTTCCAGTTATAGCAAGTCTTGTTCGTATTTCTATTTTTTTAGAAATCCTGTATTCTTATAATCGTCTTTTCGTTTCAAGCCATTGCAAATCCGAGACTTTGATCGTAATGAAATGAATCTTTTATATGAAATACTATTTTCTTTTATAAATGCTTATACGTGTTGCAATACTTGGGTTATACGTTATCAATCTCGAATGCATACGCGCAACCGATACTCGACATACTGGTACTCATAACTTATACATGCTTGTTAACTATTAAATACATGGTTAAATTCTAATAATAATAATAATTATTATTATAATAATAATAGTATAATAATACCTAATATTATATTAATATTGAATTAAAAAAAATTTAAAACAAAAGAAATAATAAGACAACAGCCTTGCGGCTGGACTTCATCATCATTCATCTATTTTTTTTTATTATTGATTTCTTACATTTTTTTTTCATGTTAAATAACGATGCACATCATCATGAATATTTAAATGTATGCATGAATATTTAATGTATACTACAAACATGTATCTTAGATAGTGAAAAAAAATAATAATAAAAAGGATTAGAAGATGTCTGATCGCAGCTTTGTATGACAATTAATTATTATTATTATATTTTTGAACCATCTAACCATAAGGACACCTTGGATTAATTGGTATTCACATGATTTATTAGTATTAGCATTTCTAAACCTAACACATGTTGCCAAACAAAAAAAAAGACGGTAATTGGCTGATGACACAGCCTTACGGCCGCACCCTTTAATGGGTTGTGTTGATTATTTTTTTTATTTATTAAATCACCAACTAATCCTATTAATTACAACCCACTTAAACCCTAAACTCATCCCCTATAAATACCCATCTTTTCCAAACTATCCTACACTTTCAACACTCTCAAATCTCTCCAAAATCACTCTCAATATCTTGCAAAATTCAGAAATTCGGACAGATTCATACCTTCATACAAAAGTGAGCATAACTTGCTCAAAACTCAACCAAATCACTTAATTCTTCTTTCTAATTTCTTGGATAATCTTTGGGCTTGATTCCTTGATCTCTCCTGGGAGAAATCAGACCTGGAATTGCCCTAAAAATGTCCATAAACTTTCTATTTTCTTTTAAAACTTTCTAAACTCTTGTTTACTTCAAACAAACTTGTGTTCTCATGCTTCTAGTCTATTGTATGATTAATAAAGCTAAACCAAGGTTGTTTTAACACTTAATAAGAGTGTCTAAACACTCCAAACTTTCTGTTTTAATCGAGTTCTTAACTCACAAGTGGTGCCAGGTCTTGAACTTGAAGATAGTGTGACCACTTGGCTAGCCTAGGCTAACCTACATAACAAGTCCACACATCACTTGATGTTTTGCTTAGTTAGTTGTATTATTTCTTGTACGCATCTATGAGGTTCCTAAATGGAAGGTTCGCCTTCCTACCTCCTACATGACCTATATGTTAAGCATATCATTCGCGGTACCAAAGTGGAGGGTTCACCTCCCACCTCCTACTTGACTTAAATGACACCAAGAGGTACCAAAGTGGAAGGTTCAACCTCCCGCCTCCTAACTAAATTATTATGTATATATTATGACTATAATAAACCTTAAAACCGAACCCTTGGTAGTGATTATATAAATCCTCTACCAAGTTAATAAGTTTATCACTATGTGTGTAGTTCCTTGTCACGATTCTAATAGGTCTTGAACCTATGAAATCACATACAATCCTTAGGGATTTCCATAGTGTCAAGACAAGTGCTAATGCCATAGTGAATATTTTCATAATATTTACTTTGTCATTTCTTTGAATCTTAAGTCTGAATATTCCATCTTCCTCCAAATTACTCATACACCTTGACTTTCCTCTTGTACGATAACTTGGTGTTCCCTCCATCAACCAACTCTTCACGGATTCAAGTTGGAAAGCTTGCAAAACCGTGAGTACACTTGACCCATTTACTTTTAAAACCACTTTTGGGTTGTAACATGTTACCTTACAAAAATTACATTTACACACACACACTTAACATGCTTTATGAACTCAATCCGTTATACATGCTACTTGTTATGCTTGATAATACATGCTTTATACTATGTTATACCCTCGCTTAACAAATATAGCGCTATAGGAGTAGCACACCACCCGACGGGGGTTTGTTAAGTCATTATACTATACGATCTCGTCACTTTTGTGGTGAGGGATGCTAAATACTAGTGGACACTTTGGGTTTAGACGTAATGTTATGCATGCTAGTTACCTTGTGTACAAATTGCCATGCGGATTCGAGTAAAATGCTTTATACTTATGCTATACTATTTAAACCTTGTGTACTCGCGTTTACTTTTGCATTGAACTTTATTTTAACATGTTACAGGTTGATGATGATGATATGAAACGAAGTAGCGTTGATGCCTAGATACACGTATAGACGTTTAGGTTTAGATGTTGTATCAATTTTTCTTATGTTGTTATGTATTTCTTTTGAACTTGTTGTTATTTGGGTTTTTGTAATGTTGACAATTTGGAGTTATGAAATGAAATGGGAATTATTTAATTATCGTCACATAAGGGTTATGAAGTCTCTTGCAATCTTCACACTTCGTCTCATCCCGATGTTTCCGCCATTGGTTGGGGTGTGACAAATTGGTATCAGAGCCATAACTATAGGGAATTAGGTAGAATTGCCATGTTCAACCTAGTCTATAGTAGGAACCATATTTTTGCCCATTCTTGTTACTTGCTTAAAATGTTATTCTCCCTACCTTGCTTCTTCCTCTTCTTTTGGTCTTAATATTTACATGATGTCTTTCCTAAGACATTTTACACAATACACATGAAGACTTGAAGACACTCTTATACAAAAGGGACGAGTTTACCAAAATAGGCGTGAAACCCACAATTTGGTGGCGACTCTCATTCCGCTTATTCTTATTTTGCACGAAATTTCGCCATTTAGCTAGGAGTGAAATCCACAACTAAATGGTAAATTTCCAATTCGAACTCTAGTGGACCCTCGTCATAGTGTCGAAATTATATTTTGACCCGACGAGTACCAACCAAATTAGGGTACGAAATCGTCAAGTTAGGGATGAAACCCGCACCTTGTCGATTGAGTCCCATTCCTCGATTTTCGTTCTCGCCAAAGTTTCGATTGTTTCGATCGATTAGAGACGTGTAGTAACTGGAAGGGTAAGATACCGTTAATCGCTTCTCGACGAGAGTATCTTACCTATAGGCCAAATCATGTTTCTCTAATTTGAAAGGACTTTCGATTCACTTTGGATTAGTCGACGTTTCTCTACCCGAAACAATCCTATGTTTTATGAGCCTCTCTTTTATGTGATTTTATACTTGATACCTCGTTCATTTCAAAACCGTTACACAATTCGCACGTCTCGCGCAATCATAAACAATAATAATTCTCGTGAACAAACTAAATTTATACTCTTTTCATGCATCCATACGTGTTTATACTTGTTGAATACTTGTTAAAATCATGCTAATTATGTGAACCTTACATGATACGTCATACTTACATGTTTAAAACTTGCCAACTTATTTTGAATTTATGATCAAGTCTCATCCTTTCCTCCTCTTTCGATCTTTTAGATGTCGTCCAGCGGTGCATCAAAGAAAA
The DNA here is from genome assembly GCA_030545235.1 of Helianthus tuberosus. NCBI lineage: Eukaryota > Viridiplantae > Streptophyta > Magnoliopsida > Asterales > Asteraceae > Helianthus > Helianthus tuberosus. The sequence goes on from CM060409.1 coordinate 157,595,910, forward strand.
CCAAGTCAAGGAAGGGTTCGACTTCCAACACCATGTCACAAAAGGATTGCATGAAATTCATGGCCAAGCAAATGGCTAAGGTCCTACCTGACATTTTTAGCAAGATTCGTCCAAACACCGACTCTCCGCATGGCTCTGTCGACTCAAAGGCAGAAAAACCCAAGTCAACCTTCCAATTCAAGCAATTCATGGCCTGCAAACCTTTAGAGTTTACCGGCAAAGATGGCTCCACCGCCATGATAAACTGGTTCGACGCAATTTAGCTTACCTTCTTGCAGAGTGGTTGTCCTGATGAGCTACGAACCTTGAATGCAACTGGAGTCTTCCGCTCGAGGGCACTCGAGTGGTGGACCACCGAACGCAACAAGAGGGGAAACGATGTTGCACATGCGTTACCTTGGGACGAGCTTAAGCAACTTATGAAAGATCACTTTTGTCCTCCCCACGAACTCCAAAAGTTGGAGAACGAATTTTGGAACCTTACTCAGAAGGGGAGTGACATGGATGGCCTGATTACGTGCTTTAAACAACTCAGTGTCCTCTGTCCTGGACAAGTTGAGACCGTCCCCAAGAACTTAGCCAAATTCATTCGTTGTGTTGCACCTTTCCTGACAAACCACCTTGCCTCTGCTAATCCCCAAACCATCGAAGATGCTTTGCTTATAGCCACCGAACTTAACAACAACTGCGTTCTTCATGGAACCTTTGACAAGACGTCAACGAAGAGTGCACATCAAGCTACCACCGACGCGGCCACTGTTGAGCCCTCACCCTCCCAATCGTCCAAGAAAAACCAAGGCAAGAAGCGGAAGGCTTCAAGCCAAAATTGCGCGGTCGTGACTCCGCCAAAACCACAACCTTTACAAACCGTACCCGCCGCTAATCCCACAACCCTTAGACCCCAAGAAAACTACGTTGGGTCGTGGCCCAAGTGCAACCAATGCTTTTACCTTCATCCTTCGGGCACCCCTTGTCGCAAATGCTACACCAGTAACAGACTAGGGCATTTTGCCAACCGTTGTCACAGCAACCTGAGGCCCGATCAAAATCAGGCTATGGTAGCTCAACACCCCGCCCCCAATCAAGCTCGGAACCAAGCCACTCGTGTGCGAGCATGTTATAAGTGTGGTGATGTTAACCACATGGCAGATGTCTGTCCTCAATGAAACCAGCCACGATAGCAACAACCACAGCAACAACCAAAGCAACAACAGCAGCAGCAGCAACAACAACAGGCTCAACAACCCGCTCGAGGCCCAGCCTTTCTCCTCACTACTGCTCAAGCTCAAAACGCGAATGATGTCATTACTGGTACGTTCCTTATGAACCATATTTATGCTTCTTGTCTATTTGATACTGGCGCCGATAAAATTTTTGTGTCGTTAGAATTCGAATCTTTGCTTAAGTGTGAACGCTCCAAGTTGCCAAATTTCGCTGTCGAGGTCGCTAATGGTAAAACCGTCGCTGTCGATCCCGTTCTCTCCAATTGTTCATTGATCCTTAACGATCATACGTTTTCAATCAATCTCATACCTATGCAAATGGGTAGTTTCGACGTCATAGTAGGTATGGACTGGCTTAGGCGAGTTCGTGCTGAAGTTGTCTGTTCTGAGAAGTTTATTCGTCTACCTCTTCCAAACGGTGATTCCCTACACGTCTATGGTGAAAAGCCTTCTCAAGGCCTTAAGCTTATGTCGTGTATTCAAGCAAACAAATGCTTGCGCAATGGTAACTTCGCCTTTCTCGCCCACATTGTGGAAAAGAGGGACAAAGGCCCAAGCATAAGCGACGTTCCCGTTGTACGTGACTTCCCAGATGTGTTTCCCGACGATCTTCCTGGTCCACCTCCTGCTCGTTCTGTCGATTTTCGCATCGATTTAGTGCCTGGCGCTATGCCTGTCGCTAAGTCTCCTTACCGTTTAGCATCCTCTGAGATGCAAGAGCTCTCGAGTCAACTCCAAGAGCTTCTTGATAAAGGCTTTATACGCCCTAGTACTTCTCCTTGGTGCGCTCCCGTTTTGTTTGTCAAAAAGAAAGATGGGACTTTCCGTATGTGTATTGACTATCGTGAGCTCAATAAGCTTACTATCAAGAACCGATACCCTCTTCCTCGCATCGATGACCTCTTCGATCAGTTGCAAGGTGCGACCTGCTTTTCAAAGATCGACCTTCGTTCTGGGTATCATCAACTTCGAGTTCTCGAAGAAGATGTGCCAAAAACCGCTTTCCGTACACGTTATGGTCATTACGAGTTCGTGGTCATGCCCTTTGGGTTGACCAACGCACCTGCTGTTTTCATGGATTTGATGAACCGCGTGTGCAAAGCATACTTGGACCGTTTCATGATCGTTTTCATCGACGACATCCTCATCTACTCTAAGACGCGAGGAGAACATGAGCGACACTTGCGTCTTATCCTGGAACTTCTTCGTACTGAACATCTATACGCCAAATTCTCCATGTGCGAATTTTGGTTAAAAGAGGTTCAATTCCTTGGTCATACTGTCAACAAACTTGGTATTCACGTTGACCCAGCAAAAATCAAAGCTGTGAAGAACTGGATCGCACCGAAATCCCGGTCCGAAATTCGTTCGTTTCTTGGCCTTGCTGGTTACTATCGTCGCTTTATCTCCAACTTTTCAAAAATCGCCGTCCCTTTGACCTACTTGACTCAAAAAGAGAAACCTTTTGTTTGGGGTCCCGAACAAGAGGAGTCTTTTCAAACGCTCAAGGACATGCTTTGTAATGCTCCTATCCTCACACTTCCTGATGGAAACGACGATTTCGTCGTATATTGCGATGCTTCCCGCCTTGGCCTTGGTTGTGTGCTTATGCAACGAGACAAGGTCATCGCTTATGCGTCAAGGCAACTCAAAATACATGAGAAAAACTATAGTACTCACAACCTTGAACTTGGTGCAGTTGTTTTTGCGTTTAAGATTTGGCGACACTACCTTTATGGTACTAAGTGTGTGGTCTTCACCGACCAGAGGAGCCTTCAACACATCTTTGACCAAAAAGAACTGAACATGCGTCAACGTCGTTAGGTGGAACTATTAAACGACTACGACTGCGAAATCAAATACCACCCAGGTAAAGCGAATGTAGTAGCGGACTCCCTTAGTCGTAAAACTCATGTCAAAAGTATTCGTTGTTTCCAACTCGTCCAAGATCTTCAGAATCGCATACGTGAAGCTCAATATACATCTGTTAATGAGGGTAACCTCTACAACGAGATGAAATGTGGTGCTGAAGAAAGCCTCATGTCCAAACCTGATGGTATTTTATACTATCTCAATCGTATCTGGATTCCTAATCATGATAACCTTCCAAAGTTTCTGATGAAGGAGGCACATAATACGAAGTATTCTATTCACCATGGTGCCGACAAGATGTACCATGATATGCGTACATCCTATTGGTGGCCTGGAATGAAGAAAGATATAGCCACGTTCGTCTCGAAATGTCTCACGTGTTCAAAGGTGAAAGCTGAACATCAACGTCCCTCTGGCTTACTCGAACAGCCCAGAATTCCTATCTGGAAATGGGAGAGCATTGCCATGGATTTCATCACTAAGCTTCCTCGTACTTCTTCTGGTCATGATAGTATTTGGGTGATCGTTGATCGATTAACCAAGTCAGCTCACTTTCTTCCCATTCGTGAAGATTTCAAAGTTGAGAAATTGGCTAAAATCTACACTGATGAGATCATCTGTCGTCATGGTATTCCTACTGACATCATTTCCGATCGTGATGCTCATTTTACGTCTCGCCTTTGGCAAACTTTTCAATCTGCTATGGGTACTGAACTTAACCTTAGCACCTCTTTCCATCCTCAGACAGACAGTCAAACCGAGCGTACTGTAACACCTCTGCCTCCACGGCCATCAAACAAATACCAAACCAATGAAATATTGTATTTCATACTTGGGATTTGTAAAAATATGTGTATCATTTGCACATATCAATTTTTGTTCAAATTCAAACTCTAAATTGCTTTCTGGAAGGTTATACGCGCACCGACGCGTAAATATAACCAGTTTAATGCAAAAAACACTCCGGAATAGTGACATAGGCTTAACATACCTTAAATAACCTTTACATAACTTAGAAATAAGTTTCGAAGGCTTTGGTATGGCAAAATCAAGTTAAATCGCTTACAGGGACTAAAGTTGACAAACTGCGAAAGTATGCCAATTTGAACTGTAAAAAACATTCCGGAACATGGCCATAAGTTAAACATACCATAAATATCCTTTACATAGCTTAGAAATAGGCTTTGAGGGGTTCGGTGTGCTAAAATAAACTTTTGGGTCATCCAGGGACTAAAAACGTCAAAAAGTGCACAAGTTTGCCTTTTCGCGCATCACTTACGTTCTGAATACATCCGGACATCCAAAATTTTATGTAAGCACTAAAGCATTTTATTTTAGTGTTTGGCATAAGAAAAATCCATTCGTCGTGCAATTTGGATCGTTTTTCACGCTTATGCGCATTCCGTCGTAATTAAGTGAACATCGCGATCGTACGGCCAAACGAACCGACATCTGAGATATTTTTGAGCATGTTCCATGTACACAATGTTTAGGCATCATTTTAGGGCCTTAAAGTTGGCTTGACGGGCCTTAGAAGTGCCGGAAATGGGCTTAAACACCAACAGGGACCAAAACTGTCACTTTTGGAAAGTTGCTGCTGATCAGAAGGGCAAGGCGGCCCGCCTACACTTCTGGTAATCCTTAAGCGGGCCGCATCAGTCTCCCAGACAGCAGAAACATGCAGAAACATTGGATCTGGTCCATTTCACTTGTGCACATGGTATTGGGCAATACTAGGGGCTCAAATGGTTTTGTAATACCATGTTCTTGATGTGTATGGTTGAGATCAAAGCACGGTTTCCTAGAAACGATCCTAACGGCTAACCGAACACTATAAATACCCCATGCCATCCATTGCTAAACCCACTAGAATTTTGGTTTGAGAAACTCTAAGTTGAAACCATTGTTTCATACCTGAGATTCTTGGATCGAGATTAGCATTCGGGGACCCTTCGTAAGTATTCTTTCGTTCTTTTATTGCTTTTCGAGTCCGAAAGTCAAACTTTGTTTGACTTTCTGCGTTGGCCAGTTTATGGTCAATGCGAAGTTCATTTGAACTTCGCAACGTGATTGTAATCATGATGGTTATAGTCCCTTGGGACTATGCCTACTGATTACCACGTTGTCTAGGGTCGAAAGGGTAAGCGATCTAATAAATCGCTTATACCTTCGAACCCGACCCAGTTTGGTCGATCATTAGGATCCGACCAAACATATTAGGTGACCATAGTATATAGGGAATAACCTTCCGAGGTTATACCCTATGGTCACATCGGTTGAGTAGTTGTATGATAGGTAGTTTATATGCCTTAGGTAAATTACCAGAATACCCTTTTCATGTATAATTGGTAATTAAGCATATGTAACCTAAACTTTTGTCACATAACTGATGATGTAACATGTTTAGGCATATAACACTTGTCATAGGACTAGTTAGGCGGTCCGAACGCGTTTCACGCGAACGACGCGTTAAAGTGGCATAAGCTACCTAAACGGGTCGTAATGGGTCGTAAGCACTTATGTTAGGTTTCATTTAGTATGTAGGCTTTGTTAAACCATATGACACGAGTCTCCATTCTCGTTTGGTTTACGAACCCTCATTCTATCTAAATCTTCCGATTTAGGTCCGGTTTATTAATGTAGTTACCTATATTAGGTGCCGTTTGATATCCGCGATCTCTAGCATTGTTTGGTTGTTACTCAAGGACTACTAAGCAATATCAAGTGAGTACATAGACCCCTCTTTTACTGTTTTCCAAACGTTTTTGGGTGGAACACATGTGCCTCCTTGTTACTTTCATGCTTTCCTGTTTTCACATCATATACTTGTTATGTTCAATAGTACACTTATAGTACATGATTTCATTGTTTTCATGCTATGTATGTCCATTTAGTACATGCTTAGTACATTATTTTACATTGCATCTCTGTTGCATATGTTCCAGTAACATATGGACACATTGTTTTACAGCTCTACCTTGTATGTTTACTCTAGCATAGTAGGTACATTATCTTCATAAAACATGCTTACATTTTGGTATGACATTTGGTTTGTTTAAACTATACTATACATTCATTAACACCGTTCATGCCGCTCGGTAGTAGGTAGTGGTACAATAGGACTTGACAAATCCCATTCCTGAAATCTCGGGTTTGTTTGGACGTAAGGAATGACCGAATCCGAATACATATTCTTTTGATAACCCATTTTTACATGGTTATCCGACTGTCGCAAGGCTTGGATGTATGAATTTTCACAATACCGCATAAATGTTCATATTCAGTATAGCATGCATATATTTTACAAAACATAACTTTTGATTTACTCAAAATACTTTGTTTTGTACATTTTTACTTATGGTTTAAGTAGTCTTATTTTACATACCATACATAACATTTGTTACACATTACTTGACTACATTTGGACTCTTTAACATTTTATATGGTTTATACAAGGACTTTTGACAATTGGTTTAAACATGAACTTTATACATTGGTGGTTTGTTTAAGTGATTTAAGTAACGAAACATATGTAATGTGATATAAGCATGGTGGATACGCCGCTGGTACTTCCTATATATAAGTGTTTGTATGGTATTACATATAGTAGCGTTATTTGAATCATTTCAATTTGAGACATATAACATTTTATACAAATAACATACTTTTCACAAGACATTGTTTTACAAAACAACTTATCTTATACAAACTCATTTTACTTGGTTATTCATTTAACCATACATTATTCTCTTACTTATACATATTATCTGATCTTATTGCTTTTCAAATGATTTACAAAGCAAAGCAAATTACAAGGTTCATGACTAAACATTTTCTTAAACAATAAGTCATGAATCCTATTTTTCATAAACCTATGTATCTCACAGGCATTTTTATGCTGACGTACCTATTTTCACATGTGTTTCAGGATATGATGCATAGGATTTATCAAGATACACTTAGGCGGACTTGGGCCTTAGTGACAATAAAAGATGCAAGACTAGTTAATTATGTTGTATTTCTTTGATTGTCAAGACATTGTAACAATTTTAATCAATAAAACAATATTTCAATTTCCATGTGTTATGAAACAATGAATCTGTTACAACACTCCCCGACGTTTTCCGCCACGTTTTGTTGTTCTACGTGGTCGGGGTGTGACAGAAAAGTTGGTATCAGAGCTCATGGTTATAGGGAATTAGGTTATTAGTAATACTTTGACCTAGTCTATAACCTTTCTAGGAACCTAATGCGAGTTTACTTGCGTTTAGTCATAAAACAATACTGTCACCTATCCTTAGGCGACAACCACAACAAGAACATAAAATTCAAAACCGCTTTGAAAACTAATCATCTGTTCTAGGATGATTGATTACTAGGTTTTGAACCCTCTATTGTAAGGTTTTGAACTCTCTATTATATGGTTTTGAACCCCTTTGAGTTTTCCAAAACCTCGTCAAGGTTTTGGGTTTTAAATAATGTGAACACGTCCAAACTGGAAGGGTGAATGCCTGTATTCTGGGTTTTCTGTCTAGGCAAGCACTTCGTTTACATCTCATCAGACGCGAGACCAGTTGTGCTTACCTGGGAATTCTTGGGATGAGTGTTCACTTATAGGCGAGCATGTCTTCGCGATACATTATTTTTGACCCATTTACTTTGATTTGTCACCATCTCATTTGTTTGCCTTAGGTAACAAACAAATGATCACAATTTTCATTCGTTACCATTCTGTATTGATTATCCAATAACCTTTCACTTGTTTCTTCCTATGTCTTTCATTTTCTTCTAGAATGTCTATTCCTCTCAGCACTGGTCAAATGTCCGAGCGAACAGCCAAATTTGCCCAGCAAATAGGCGAAGTGATTCAGAAGACTGTGGATCTAGGCATTGCCATGGCTCGTCTCAACAATGAAGCCTCTCGTCTCGACAATGAAGCCACTCAAGAGCCACTAAAGGAAGCAAAAGTCAAGCCAGCACCAAAATCAAGGAAGCGTAAGGCTTCAAGGAAACCCACAGCGGTTACACCTAATCAAGCGGGACCTAGCCATGTGGCAAGGCCACCAGCTAGGAAGCCATACATAGGAACTGCCCCTTTTTGCAAACGATGCAACTGTCATCATTCAAACCTCATACCCTGCTCCAAATGTACCTACTGTGGACGGAGGGGACATTTGGTCAACACATGCCGCTTTGCTATCCAAAACAAAGCTGCTATAAACCTTGCTGCTACCCAACTCCAAGTCAACCCTACTCAAGCTCGTTTTCCGACTGGTACTTGCTACAACTGTGGCGAGACGAGCCATTTCAGGAACAACTGCCCGAAGATTTTAAGTGCAAATCCAACCCTTGGATGAGCATTCGGCTGAACAAAGGATGTTGTTGTCTTATGCCTTTGTTTCTTTTGTTTTCTTGTAATGTGAAACAATCCCTTTTGTTTATAAATAAATTGTTGTTCACAAATTCTGATATACAAGTATAGTTACATGTGTGTATGATTTTCCTATGATACTTACATCAAGAAACTATGTACCTTGCAAACTACTCTTGTGATTTCTCTCTTTCAAATGATCGCTCATGATTCCCTCAAAAATTTTAAGTACTCGTTTCATTCTAAGAAACGAAGTACATGAAATAAAGTGAAATTATGAGTAATCGGGCTTTTTACACATCTGTATCTTTGAATCCTTGGTTGGTTAACTAAGGGTATTTTCAAATCTCATACCCATTACGTTTTGATTTTTCAACATATACAGTACAAGTATTTCAAAAACAATCTTCATGATCTCAAAACATTTCATATAGTTTGAAAACAATTTTTCTAAATGCATTGTCTATGTTATTTCAAAAACATTGGCCATGTTATCAAAACCAACCTTTCATAATTTCAGAATATTTCATATAGTCTGAAAACAATATTAACACAGTATATTTTCTTATCAAGTGCATGATTTCAAAAGCATCATCATGTTTTCCAAAAACCTTATACATAATTTCAAAAAAATTCATTTCGCATGATTTTAAAACATTTCTATAAATATACGTACCTAGTACACCTACTGTATCATTTCAAAAGTATTATATATAAGGTTTCAAAAACATTGAACACATTTTTAACCCCATGCATGGTTTTCAAAAATATTTTCTTTATTCATTGACTTAACCTTCAAATTCTGCTTCATATGTCGCCTTGACATATCTAGCATCTCAACTTCATAAGCATTTTTACTTCATGTTTTGACTTAAGCACATCCAGTGCAAGGTTTCAAAACATCTTCAACTTCTAAAATCCATATGGGATCTTTTTATCTTCACAATTAGATCCTTGTGGATAATTGTCATACCAATCAGAGTCCTTAATTGGATTCCTTGTGTACCAAAATTCGAACATTTCGGTTCCTTATAATCGAAATCGAATTTTTCTTTTAAAAATCTTTCTATCTTTATAGTTAGATTCTTGATAATGTTTAAAGTACCAAATGAAATCCAAGGAATGGATTCCTAGTGTGCTTTAAATACATGTGCTCTGTTAGCAAAACAAATCAACAAATTAAATATCTAGATAAACAATCTTTGTGGTTATATGACTATGTGTTTATGCATCTAGTGTTTTCTTTTATGCATTTTGTGTTTTTGTATACTCTGGATATTCGTTATCCAAATCCTCGTAGAATCTTTCATATCTTCATATGAGGGATTCGTAGTAGGATATTAAAAAAGGTACTACCTTAAATCCTTAATGGGCTTCTATGTAATAGTTAAGACCCTTGGATTATATAGTACCACTCCATGATTCATAATTAGTGGTCTAGTCAAAAAGATTGATTCACAATTTGGTTAAAGAACGACATCTAGTGATGTAGCTGAATAGACTCCTTGAGAGTCTATTTAGATCATTTATTGATTTAATTAAAAGGACTCTATGGTGGTCTAGTCACACTCATCACAGGATTGTTCATTTGGTTTTACCCTACACATTATAAAATAGACTGTGTGAACTGTGCAATGAATTGTCTAATTATGGACGCGTACATAATTATGAAATTTAGTGCACATAAACCCAGTAAGATTTGTTATGTGTAAGAACCGATAGCGACAACAATAACAAAATGAGAACGATGTAATGGAGGTACGGTGGACGCACCAATGACGCTCCATATACTTGTATATAAGTGTCCCTCTTACATTGCAAGCATAATGTTATTAACGTTACTAGAAGTTCAGAACCCTAACCAATGTTGTTCGATCTTTTCAACTTCATGTTTTCAAGCTCTCACAAGTTTCCTCTAAATAAATTTCGAGACGAAATTTCCTAAAGTAGGGGAGACTGTAACACCAGTGCCTCCACGGCCATCAAACAAATACCAAACCAATGAAATATTGTATTTCATACTTGGGATTTGTAAAAATATGTGTATCATTTGCACATATCATTTTTTGTTCAAATTCAAACTCTAAATCGCTTTCTAGAAGGTTATACGCGCACCGACGCGTAAATATAACCGGTTTAATGCAACAAACACTCCAGAATAGTGACATAGGCTTAACAAACCTTAAATAACCTTTACATAACTTATAAATAAGTTTCGAAGGCTTTGGTATGGCAAAATCAAGTTAAATCGCTTACAGGGACTAAAGTTGACAAACTGCGAAAGTATGCCAATTTGAACTGTAACAAACATTCCAGAACATGGCCAAAAGTTAAACATACCATAAATATCCTTTACATAGCTTAGAAATAGGCTTTGAGGGGTTCGGTGTGCTAAAATAAACTTTTGGGTCATTCAGGGACTAAAAGCGTCAAAAAGTGCACAAGTTTGCATTTTCGCGCATAACTTACGTTCTGAATACATCCGGACATCCAAAAATTTATGTAAGAACTAAAACATTTTATTTTAGTGTTTGGCATAAGAAAAATCCATTCGTCCCGCAATTTGTATCGTTTTTCGCGCTTATGCGCATTCCGTCGTAATTAAGCGAACATCGCGAACGTACGGCCAAACGAACCGACATTTGAGATATTTTTGAGCATGTTCCATGTCCACAATGTTTAGGCATCATTTTAGGGCCTTAAAGTTGGCTTGACGGGCCTTAGAAGTGCTGGAAATGGGCTTAAACACCAACAGGGACCAAAACTGTCACTTTTGGAAAGTTGCTGCTGATCAGAAGGGCCAGGCGGCCCGCCTACACTTCTGGTAATCCTTAAGCGGGCCGCATCAGCCTCCCAGACAGCAGAAACATTGGATCTGGTCCATTTCACTTGTGCACATGGTATTGGGCAATACTAGGGGCTCAAATGGTTTTGTAATACCATGTTCTTGATGTGTATGGTTGAGATCAAAGCACGGTTTCCTAGAAACGATCCTAACGGCTAACCGAACACTATAAATACCCCATGCCATCCATTGCTAAACCCACTAGAATTTTGATTTGAGAAACTCTAAGTTGAAACCATTGTTTCATACCTGAGATTCTTGGATCGAGATTAGCATTCGGGGACCCTTCGTAAGTATTCTTTCGTTCTTTTATTGCTTTTCGAGTCCGAAAGTCAAACTTTGTTTGACTTTCTGCATTGACCAGTTTATGGTCAATGCGAAGTTCATTTGAACTTCGCAATGTGAATGTAATCACGATGGTTATAGTCCCTTGGGACTATGCCTACTGATTACCACGTTGTCTAGGGTCGAAAGGGTAAGCGATCTAATAAATCGCTTATACCTTCGAACCCGACCCAGTTTGGTCGATCATTAGGATCCGACCAAACACATTAGGTGACCATAGTGTATAGGGAATAACCTTCCGAGGTTATATGTAACGCCTCGTATTTCCGTATTTCCATATTTTTAGAAAATTTTTATTCATTTTTCTATTTTTGGAATCACAATCGAAATCGGATCGAAAAACTGACTGAAATGACAAGCGACGCGTTTCACGCAATTTTTAGCACAACTGACAAAATACGCGACAAACACTGACCTCCAACATAATTTAATGGATTTTTGACCCTAAAACGTCATGCGATATTTTACAAAGTTCAGGAACGAAAATTGGTTTTCGAGATACGTTTGAGTCATACAAAAGACTGGGTACGCGCTAATGGGCCTTGGACTCAACCTACTTTAAAACCCTAGCTATTTTATACACCCCCATCTTCATTCTAAACCCTATCCTCTTCACCTAGAACCATGCCTCTCTCTCTCTCTCTCTCTCGTAGTTACCTGCAGACACAAAAAAAAGAGAGAAACTACACTTGACCTTGCACAACCACATCAAACTTCATCTTCTCAAAACCCCCCACCCCCTCGATCTCCTTCTCCCTCACTCGAAGATAACCAGCCGGCCACCATCTGTGGTGGCGGCGCTTGATGGTGACGACGCAGCAGAGCACCGACTGTCGGCGCTGTTTTCTCCGATGACAGCCACACCCACAACCGAGCCTCATCTCCATCGTCGCTGGTCCGACGGTGAGGCACTTCATCGGCGTCAACTGAGTCGCGACGGTGATGACATTCCGCAGTCCAAGTCGCGGGTACGAGCTCCGGCTGGAGTGGTTCGGCTCTGGCTTCGATTCGGGACTCACAAACACAGCCAATTCAGATCTGGCTCGGGTCAACACCGGGTCAAACCCGGTCAAACAGGTCAAACGACACACACACAGTCAGATTTGGTTCGATTCGAGTCTGGTTCAGGTTCGAGTTTCTTGTTTCGAGTTTGTTTCTATTCCGGCAGTCAAAGTCAGATTCGAGTTCGCGGTCAGTTCGGGTTCATTCCGGTTCAGACTCGGTTCAGTTTTGATGTTTAGTTCAGTTACGGTTCATCGCAGATTCAGCCGTTCGGGTTCAGTCAACACAAGCCAACATCAGTCAACTCGGTCAACGAAAGTCAACCGGTCAACTGCTGGTCAATCGTCGAACCAAGACTTGGTAAAAATCTTAACAAACGCATTTTTATTATTATTTTTATTATTATTATTATTATTATTATTAATTTTATATATGTAATTACGGTTTTAATCATGAAACATTAGCTACTTGACTTGTACGTTAAACATGTCTTGTAACTTGTGTAAATGTATACGTTTTCGTTATATACTTCGTATGAATATATTGTTTTGTTGTTTGTTGAATCTTGAAATTTTAAACGACACTTTGGTTGTCGGGATCGTCCAAAAACAGAGGAAACTCTGCATGTTTTTTCGTAAAAATCGATAACACAAAACGTGTTAAAGTCATAAAACGAAACGTATCAGATTCGATTAATTTTTATAAAATATATATAATTGTATAATTATTTCTATTTTCGACAACATTTCAACAAAACTTTTGATAGTAATAATTTAGAATTATTACCTAGGCCTTATAAATATATATATTTATATATGCATATACATTTATTTCGACGAGTTATACTTTTTCCAATTCCAAACTTCCGTTAAAATTCCACTTACACACGCACCGTCGTTTGTCCATATAGGGTGACATCGGTGTTCCATCATCCTAACCTCACAATCGTCGACACTTGGATAATCGGAAGACTTAGCAATTATGTGAGTATACTCGTATTCCCCACTTTACTTTTACCACTTTTTGGGGTGTAACATGTTTACTTATCAAAAACTTACACATGAACATTTTGCTTAAACACATGAACATTCCTATAACATGCTTGTATACGTGATTGCTTGATACTTTGAACTTGGGTGAAACTTATGTGTTGAACTTATCATTAACTTCGTACGAGCCTAACCGTGACATATGTAGCGCTATAGGATTGACGACCCGCCCGTAGACTTGTGGTTATGTCATGAGCATATTGCGTCTCTTTTGGTTTGATATGTTAGACACATGCCAAATTTATTGTTTATCTTGAATCACATGCTTGCTATGAGGAATTGTTTAAAACATATCTTTTGTTATGTACGTACCAAACTTGTATACTCGCCTTTGCTTTTGCATTGAATTGTATCTTAAACATGTTACAGGTTGATGATGACGGTGCTATGAAAAGAAGTAGCGTTGATGCCTAGATACACATATAGATGTCTAGGTTTAATATGTTGTATCAATTTTGCTTATGTTGTTATGTACTTCGTTGAACTTGATTGTATTTGAATTTCTTGTAATGTTGCCAATTATTTTATGAAATGAAATCGGTTTATTAAATATTGTCACAAATAACGTTATGATGTCTCTAGCAACCTTCACACTTCGTCTCATCCCGATGTTTCCGCCATTGGTTGGGGTGTGACAGATTGGTATCAGAGCCATAACTATAGGGAATTAGGAAAAGTAGGAATGCTTTTACCTAGTCTATAGTTTTAGAGCCTTATTCGTATGTTTTGCTTGAACAACTACATGCTACTTTATTTGTTTCTTATTTATGCTCTTTTAAACATGTATGTCACTCATGTGTAATATTTGACATGTTATCCTTATGCATTAATGCTTGTTTTAGTATGTGTTAATACTTGTTTTATCATTGTTCGATTCTTTATGTGTTATTCCTGACGTATTTCTCTATGTGTTAATACTTGTTTTATCATTTCATTATTTATGTACCATTCTTTCTTATGTGTTCATACTTGTTTGTGTATTCATTTGACATACACTTCCCTCATGCATTTTACCCGATATTTCTAAATCCGAAAACACTCATAATACACAAACGAGACGACTTCACCAAAATAGGCGTGAAACCCACAATTTGGCGAATGACTCTCAATCCTTCTACTTTCTTTTCTTACACGAAATTTACCACCAAGTTAGGAGTGAAATCCTCACCTTGATGGAGAATTTCAAAATTTCAAATTCTCGTGGACCCTCGTCAACAAGTCGAAATTAAATTTTGACCCGACGAGTACCAACCACATTTAGGGTACGAAATCGTCAAGTTAGGGGTGAAACCCACACCTTGTCGACTAGTTCCGCTCCTTGATTTTCAAAAGTCCCACCAAGTCTCGAATTTTCGATGGATTTGGGAACATGTAGTAACTGGAAGGGTGAGTACCATTAGCCGAGGTGTTGGCGAGAGTATTCCACCTATTAGGCCAAAGCATGTTTCTCAATTTCAAAAGATCTTTCGACTACTTTGGTTAGTCAATGTTCCGTTTGGAACCATCTAAGTTTTACACGAGTTAAGCTTTATTATTTTCGATCTTTTGTCAATTTAGGACAATTTTTTTTTTGAGATTTCATTTTTGCGCACACATCATATTCTTACTTTTCATACGATTATACATTATTAGCATGCATGACTTCACGTAATTTTATTTACACTTTTTTTAACAATGAGTGGAGACATATCATCAAGATAGGAGTGATTTCCTTACCTTGGCGAGTAACTCAGCTTCTTTTCTCATCTTACAACGACCTCACCAACGGATTTGAGGTGATTCCCTTACCTAGGTGATTGTTACCAACACTTTCTTTTAATAGACTATATTATGTAAACACGATCATGTTTATACCTAAATCATTTATCATGTATTTCAAATGCTTCATTTATTTAAACGTACCTCTTATTCTATAATCTAATTTCACATCACTCGCATACACAAAATTTTAATGTTACCAATAAACGCGTGTTCCTCGATTTTCAAAATTTCACGAAATACTACTTGTCAGCCTGGTCGGTTTAATAAATCCGTTGCCCACAAATTCACCAACCAACGTAAACATTGAAACACGCTCCTCTCACACCATTAAACTAGAGATTATTATTCTCAATTGAGAATCAAATCAACTTCTTCGCACACACCTATAGAATATTACCAATATTATTCAATCATTTACAAAAAAATAATAATTCCTTTTCAAAACCAATGAAACATTTTTCAACAATCACTAAGTTCATGTACCAAATTCCTTTTTCTAAGGATCAACTTTTTCACAAGAAGCTGTAAGTTTCAAAATTTTCTAACACAAAGTTGCTTAAAATGATGCAAACTTATTAATCGCTATAACTTTTTCAAAACCTCACTCAATACGTCAATTAAATTCAAAACACGTGGACAAGGGAACTTCATAAGAACCGACAAATTTTCAACTTATGTAAACTCTTTTAAAACCGCAGTAGCATTTCCATTCATTAAAAAGTACTTTCCACATAACCAATGGACGTTTAATACTCCCTTTACATTCACAAACTAGAGTTTGTATTTCGTGACAACTCGATCTATTTACATTCACAAACTATACACGCATATCATTTTACACGTTTTAGTCAATGTTTCACAACAATCTCATGCGTGTCACTCATCCCCTTTTCATTCATACTCAAAACTTTTAAACGTTTACGCGCATAAACTCGTGTAGTTTGATTTATACTATAAACAAAATCATTATTTTCTACATCCATGCTTATACATTTTATGCCTTCACTTATGTTCACACTTACACATTTATGTTATACTCATGATTCAAAATTCGTACGTTTTACGTTAATACATACACTCACAATTATACACTTACGTTGTCCTTACAAACATGTCTACACTACATTCGTATTCATATTCATACGCTTCATGTTTTCATTTGCACTTACACAACTTTGTTACACTTATATTCATACACATATTTTATTCATACTTAACCTTCATGTTTTACACCTATATTCACATTCATATTCATATCTATGCTCATACACCTTATGTTCACACCGATACTTATATTTATACTTATACGCCTTGTGATTACGCTTATACTCATGTTTGTACTCGCATTTATACTCATTTTTCATACGTTTTATGCTTATGCTTATCCACATACTACTTACACATTTTATGTTTATGCTCATACATACATGCATATTCATACTTAAACTCATGATTCATACATTCGTACCCATACGCGAGCGTAATCCGCGTGCTTTTCTTACGTGGGTCTCATACATACTTAAGCATGGACTTACTTACATACTACATTCTTACACGTACATATTCTTAATTTTTAAATTATGTATACCCTGACTCATACACGACTAGTACAAGCTATGCGGATCATGCGACGATCAATATAATCGCGGGTGCACACGGGATTATTGTGATAGGCGTATGAGAAACATAGAGTGTACTACTGTGTATGGTAAGACACGGAACGTAACATGACACCGAATACGAAACGAACGTAATGTGGTTAAAACATGGTGGATACGCCGCTGGTACTTCCTATATATAAGTGTTTTCACCATGTTACCAAACTTTCGTAAAACGTGCCATGGGAAATTCAGTGTTTTACAGACCTTTTTGGACCTAATACGTAAACTTTAAAAACTCACAAACGCATTATATCCGATTATCCACGACGAGACCTCATTCTTAGCGCGCTACTTCTGTCTATTCAATACTTGTGCTACTCTTATACTTATAATCGTTTATTGATAAATCATTCACCCTTATACCTCCAATATTCTCCGTTGCCTCAAACCTTTCAAGACTTCCTTCTGAATAAATTTCGGGACGAAATTTCCTAAAGGAGGGGAGACTGTAACGCCTCGTATTTCCGTATTTCCATATTTTTAGAAAATACGTGTTCATTTTTCTATTTTTGGAATCACAATCGAAATCGGATCGAAAAACTGACTGAAATGACAAGCGACGCGTTTCACGCAATTTTTAGCACAACTGACAAAATACGCGACAAACACTGACCTCCAACATAATTTAATGGATTTTTGACCCTAAAACGTCATGCGATATTTTACAAAGTTTAGGAACGAAAATGGGTTTTCGAGATACGTTTGAGTCATACAAAAGACTGGGTACGCGCTAATGGGCCTTGGACTCAACCCACTTTAAAACCCTAGCTATTTTATACAACCCCATCTTCATTCTAAACCCTATCCTCTTCACCTAGAACCATGCCTCTCTCTCTCTCTCTCTCTCTCTCTCGTAGTTACCTGCAGACACAAAAAAAAGAGAGAGAAACTACACTTGACCTTGCACAACCACATCAAACTTCATCTTCTCAAAACCCCCACCCCCTCGATCTCCTTCTCCCTCACTCGAAGATAACCAGCCGGCCACCATCTGTGGTGGCAGTGCTTGATGGTGACGACGCAGCAGAGCACCGACTGTCGGCGCTGTTTTCTCCGATGACAGCCACACCCACAACCGAGCCTCATCTCCGTCGTCTCTGGTCCGACGGCGAGGCACTTCATCGGCGTCAACTGAGTCGCGACGGTGATGACATTCCTACAGTCCAAGTCGCGGGTACGAGCTCCGGCTGGAGTGGTTCGGCTCTGGCTTCGATTCGGGACTCCCAAACACAGTTGATTCAGGTCCCGATTAAGTGGCAGTGGCGACGATTGAACTTCACTTTCCGATTAAGATCTGGCTCGGGTCAACACCGGGTAAACCCGGTCAAACAGGTCAAACGACACACACACAGTCAGATTTAGTTCGATTCGAGTCCGGTTCAGGTTCGAGTTTCTTGTTTCGAGTTTGTTTCTATTCCGGCAGTCAAAGTCAGATTCGAGTTCGCGGTCAGTTCGGGTTCATTCCGGTTCAGACTCGGTTCAGTTTTGATGTTTAGTTCAGTTACGGTTCATCGCAGATTCAGCCGTTCGGGTTCAGTCAACACAAGCCACCAGCAGTCAACGCAGTCAACGAAAGTCAACCGGTCAACTGCTGGTCAATCGTCGAACCAAGACTTGGTAAAAATCTTAACAAACACATTTTTATTATTTTTATTATTATTATTATTATTATTATTATTATTATTAATTTTATATATGTAATTACGGTTTTAATCATGAAACATTAGCTACTTGACTTGTACGTTAAACGTGTCTTGTAACTTGTGTAAATGTATATGTTTTCGTTATATACTTCGTATGAATATATTGTTTTGTTGTTTGTTGAATCTTGAAATTTTAAACGACACTTTGGTTGTCGGGATCGTCCAAAAACAGAGGAAACTCTGCATGTTTTTCATAAAAATCGATAACACAAAACGTGTTAAAGTCATAAAACGAAACGTATCAGATTCGATTAATTTTTATAAAATATATATAAATGTATAATTATTTCTATTTTCGACAACATTTCAACAAAACTTTTGATAGTAATAATTTAAAATTATTACCTAGACCTTATAAATATATATATTTATATATGAATATACATTTATTTCGACGAGTTATACTTTTTCCAATTCCAAACTTTCGTTAAAATTCCACTTACACACGCACCGTCGTTTGTCCATATAGGGTGACATCGGTGTTCCATCATCCTAACCTCACACTCGTCGACACTTGGATAATCGGAAGACTTAGCAATTATGTGAGTATACTCGTATTCCCCACTTTACTTTTACCACTTTTTGGGGTGTAACATGTTTACTTATCAAAAACTTACACATGAACATTTTGCTTAAACACATGAACATTCCTATAACATGCTTGTATACGTGATTGCTTGATACTTTGAACTTGGGTGAAACTTATGTGTTGAACTTATCATTAACTTCGTACGAGCCTAACCGTGACATATGTAGCGCTATAGGATTGACGACCCGCCTGTAGACTTGTGGTTATGTCATGAGCATATTGCGTCTCTTTTGGTTTGATATGTTAGACACATGCCAAATTTATTGTTTATCTTGAATCACATGCTTGCTATGAGGAAATGTTTAAAACTTATCTTTTGTTATGTACGTACCAAACTTGTATACTCGCCTTTGCTTTTGCATTGAATTGAATTGTATTTTAAACATGTTACAGGTTGATGATGACGGTGCTATGAAAAGAAGTAGCGTTGATGCCTAGATACACATATAGACGTCTAGGTTTAATATGTTGTATCAATTTTGCTTATGTTGTTATGTACTTCGTTAAACTTGATTGTATTTGAATTTCTTGTAATGTTGCCAATTATTTTATGAAATGAAATCGGTTTATTAAATATTGTCACAAATAACGTTATGATGTCTCTAGCAATCTTCACACTTCGTCTCATCCCGATGTTTCCGCCATTGGTTGGGGTGTGACATTATACCCTATGGTCACATCGGTTGAGTAGTTGTATGATAGGTAGTTTATATGCCTTAGGTAAATTACCAGAATACCCTTTTCATGTATAATTGGTAATTAAGCATATGTAACCTAAACTTTTGTCACAGAACTGATTATGTAACATGTTTAGGCATATAACACTTGTCATAGGACTAGTTAGGTGGTCCGAACGCGTTTCACGCGAACGACGCGTTAAAGTAGCATAAGCTACCTAAACGGGTCGTAATGGGTCGTAAGCACTTATGTTAGGTTTCATTTAGTATGTAGGCTTTGTTAAACCATATGACACGAGTCTCCATACTCGTTTGGTTTACGAACCCTCATTCTATCTAAATCTTCCGATTTAGGTCCGGTTTATTAATGTAGTTACCTATATTAGGTGTCGTTTGATATCCGCGATCTCTAGCATTGTTTGGTTGTTACTCAAGGACTACTAAGCAATATCAAGTGAGTACATAGACCCCTCTTTTACTATTTTCCAAACGTTTTGGGGTGGAACACATGTGCCTCCTTGTTACTTTCATGCTTTCCTGTTTTCACGTCATATACTTGTTATGTTCAATAGTACACTTATAGTACATGATTTCATTTTTTCATGCTATGTATGTCCATTTAGTACATGCTTAGTACATTATTTTACATTGCATCTCTGTTGCATATGTTCCAGTAACATATGGAGACATTGTTTTACAGCTCTACCTTGTATGTTTACTCTAGCATACTAGGTACATTATCTTCATAAAACATGCTTACATTTTGGTATGACATTTGGTTTGTTTAAACTATACTATACATTCATTAACACCGATCATGCCGCTCGGTAGTAGGTAGTGGTACCATAGGACTTGACAAATCCCATTCCTGAAATCTCGGGTTTGTTTGGACGTAAGGAATGACCGAATCCGAATACATATTCTTTTGATAACCCATTTTTACATGGTTATCCGACTGTCGCAAGGCTTGGATGTATGAATTTTCACAATACCGCATAAATGTTCATATTCAGTATAGCATGCATATATTTTACAAAACATAACTTTTGATTTACTCAAAATACTTTGTTTTGTACATTTTTACTTATGGTTTAAGTAGTCTTATTTTACTTACCATACATAACATTTGTTACACATTGTTACACATTGCTTTAACATTTGATATGGTTTATACAAGGACTTTTTGACAATTGGTTTAAACATGAACTTTATACATTGGTGGTTTGTTTAAGTGATTTAAGTAACGAAACATATGTAATGTGATACAAGCATGGTGGATACGCCGCTGGTACTTCCTATATATAAGTGTTTGTATGGTATTATGTAACAACTGTGCTTGTAATCACTATGAACAGTTCTATTATCAATAAAACAATGTTATTTGATCCCAATGTTTGTTTTGTTATGTTATACATTTTTCATGTTTTGACTTTTATGTAATTTCAAACTCTATATCACTTTCTGGAGAGTTATACGCAAACTAGTGCGTAAACGTACTCAGTTTAATGCGAGAAATACTCCGGAACATCAACATATACTCAACATACCTTAAATAACCTTTACATAACTTAGAAATAAGTTTTGAAGGCTTTGGTATGGCAAAAACAAGTTATTTCGCTTACAGGGACTAAATATGACAAACTGCGAAAGTATGTCAATTTGAACTGTAACGAACATTCCGGAACATGACCATAAGTTAAACACACCTTAAATATCCTTTACATAGCTTAGAAATAGGCTTTGAGGGGTTTGGTGTGCTAAAATAAACTTTTGGGACATTCAGGGACTAAAAGTGTCACAAAGTGCACAAGTTTGCATTTTCGCGCATAACTTACGTTCTGAATACATCCGGACATCCAAAAATTTATGTAAGCATGACTATATTATATTTTAGTGTTCGCCTTAAGAAAAATCCATTCGTCGCGTCATTTGGATCGTTTTTCGCGCTTGTGCGCATTCCGTCGTAATTAAGCGAACATCGCGTTCGTACGACCAAACGAACCATCATCCGGCATATTTTTGAGTATGTTTTGAGTTCCCTATACTTTAACTTCATTTTAGATTCTTGAAATGAGGTTAACGGGGTTCAAACGCATCGAAAAAGGCCTTAAACACGTGCAGGGACCATTGCTGCCAAGTTTGAAACTTTCTGATTCAGATGGAGTGCTAGCGTAGCGCGAACCCATAGGGCTTAGCCGTCGCGCTACGCGACTGACTTACTGATCAGATTCAATGTTTTTAAACACAAGTTGCAACCAATTGATCCTTAACCACATGTTTTAAGTTGCTTAATCACTAAGATAAGGAGCATATGTGGTTCCATAACATTGTGACAAGTGTACGGACTAGATCTTTTCCCCTTTTCCAAGAAACGATCCTAACGGTTACCCGAAAACTATAAATACCCCACCCCCCATTGTTCATAATCACTAGAAATTTGATTTGAGTAACTCTAAGTTGAAACATTAGTTTCATACCTGAGATTTTCGAATCGAGTTTAGCATTCGGGGACCCTTCGTAAGTATTCTTTCGTTCTTTTCCTTATTTTTACTGCTTTTCGAGTCAGAAAGTCAAACTTTGTTTGACTTTCAGCGTTGACCAGTAATGGTCAATGCGAAGTTCGGTTGAACTTCGCAACGTGATTGTAATCACGATGGTCATAGTCCCTTGGGACTATGCCTACTGATTACCACGTTGTCTAGGGTCGTAGGGTAGGCGATCTAATAAATCGCCTATACCTTCGAACCCGACCCAGTTTGGTCGATCATTAGGATCCGACCAAATACTTTAGGTGACCATAGTGTAGGGAATAACCTTCCGAGGTTATACCTTATGGTCACGACGTTTAAGTAGTTGTATGATAGGTAGTTTATATGCCTTAGGTAAATTACCAGAATACCCTTTTCATGCATAATTGGTAATTTAGCATATGTAACCTAAACTTTTGTCACGTAACTGATTATGTAACATGTTTAGGCATATAATACCTGTCATATGACTAGTTAGGCGGTCCGAACGCGTTTCACGCGCACGACGCGTTAAAGTAGCATAAGCTTCCTAAACGGGTCGTAATGGGTCGTAAACAATTATGTTACATTTCATTTAGTATGTAGGCTTTGTTAAACCAAATGACACGAGTCTCTACACTCGTTTGGTTTACAAACCCTCATGCTACCCAATCTTCCGATTTAGGTCCGGTTTATTAACATAGTTACCTATATTAGGTGCCGTTTGATTCCGAGATCTCTAGCATTACTTGGTGATTATCTTTAGACATCTGAGCAATCACAAGTGAGTACATAGACCCCTCTTTTACTGTTTTCCAAACTGTTTTGGGGTGGAACACATGTGCCTACTTGTTATTTTCATGCTTTCCATGTTTTCACATCATATACATGCTATGTTCGTTAGTACATTATAGTACATGATTTCATATCATCTTATGCTAGGTGTGCCCATTGTGTGCATTACTTAGTACATTGTTTTACATTACATTTCATGCTAGGTGTGCCCATTGTGTGCATTACTTAGTACATTGTTTTACATGACATTTCATGCTAGGTGTGCCCATTGTGTGCATTACTTAGTACATCGTTTTACATGACATTTCACGCTATGTATGTTCATTTGATTACATACTTAGTGCATCGTTTTCACATGTTTACATTTTGGTATGACATTTGGTTTGTTTACATGGGACAATACATTCATTAACATTAGCTACGCCGTTCGTTAGTAGGTAGTGGTACCATAGGAATTGACAACTCCCGTTCCGGACATCCCAGGGAAAGGGGACAGAAAGGAATGACCGAATTCGATGTTATAAAGACAGATAGACCTTTAATTTGTTTAAAGGGTTTATCACCACAGTCACAAGGCTTGGATGTATGCATTTTCACAATACCGCATAAATGTTCATATTAAATAGTTGCATGCATTTACACAAAACATAGCTTTGATTTAAACCAAGTTTTACTTCAATACTTTGTTTTTGTGCATATGGTTTAGTTTGAGACATTTCACTTGCCATACACGACATTCTGACATAGACATTTGACATGGATATTTGACATAGACATTTGACATGGATATTTGACATAGACATTTGACATGGATATTTGACATAGACATTTGACATAGATATTCGACATAGACATTTTGACATGATTTACATTTGACACAAACACTTTTGACATTGGTTTTACATACTACATGATTTACATCTTGACATGAACACTTTGACATATTATTCAATACATTCTGACAATTGGTTTAAACATAGACTTCTTACATTGGTTGGTTTGGTTTGATTAAGTGATTGAGTAACGATGCGTGTGTAATATGATACAAGCATGGTGGATACGCCGCTGGTACTTCCTATATATAAGTGTTTGTATGGTATTATATGTCGTAACGTTATTTGAATCATTTCAGTTTGAGACATAGAACATTTTATACAAATAACATACTTTTCACAAGACATTGATTTACAAACAACTTATCTTATACAAACACATTTTTACATGGTTATTTATTTAAACCTGACATTTACTTATACATATCATCTGATCTTATTATTTTCAAATGATTTACAAGACAAAGCAAATTACAAGGTTCATGACTAAACATTCTCTCAAACATAAGTCATGAATCCTATTTTCACAAACCTATGTATCTCACAGGCATTTTTATGCTGACGTACCTATTTTCACATGTGTTTTCAGGTGCTTTTCCATAGGATGTTGATCATGATACTAGGGCGGACCTGTGCCTTAGAGACTTTAAAATAAGATAGACTATGTTTAATTATGTTCTGAACTCTTTAATTTCCTGTTTAAAACAATGTAACACCTTTGTTTATAAATAAAAGACAACTTTGTATGCCATGGTTATGAAACAATTAATTCTGTTGCAACACGCCCCGATGTTTCCGCCGCGATTTGTTGTTTTACGCGGTCGGGGTGTGACAGAAGAGTTTGTATCAGAGCCAATGGTTATAGGGAATTAGGTTATTAGTAATACTTTGACCTAGACTATAACTTTTCTAGGAACCTAACACAAGTTATCTTGTGTTTAGATCTTAAAACATGTACATCACCTATCCTTAGGTGATTAACAAAACAAGGAACCAAAATTTTTCCGAAACGATTTTTGAAAAACAATCATCTGTTTTTGAATAAATTTTTACAAGGTTTTGAACCCTCAATTGTAAGGTTTTGAACCCTCTGTTATATGGTTTTGAACCCTTTTCAGTATTGGTTTTTGGCCTTGTGCCTTCAAATTTTCAAAATCCCGTCAAACGTTTTGGGTTTTAAATAATGTGAACATATGCAAACTGGAAGGGTGAATGCCTGTATTCTGGGTTTTCTGTCTAGGCAAGCACTTCGTATACATCTCAACCAGACGCGAGACCAGTTGTGCTTACCTGGGAATTCTTGGAGTGAGTGTTCACTTATAGGCGAGCATGTCTTCGATAATACATTATTTTTGACCCATTTACTTTGATTAGTCACTGTGTGTTGTTTGTTTGCTCTGTGATACGGACGAATGACCACCATCCTTGCTTTTGTTGATTTTGTTTCATCTCATTCTCTTCATCCAATCATCTCACTCGTTTCTTT
This sequence comes from Helianthus tuberosus, assembly GCA_030545235.1. Lineage (NCBI taxonomy): Eukaryota > Viridiplantae > Streptophyta > Magnoliopsida > Asterales > Asteraceae > Helianthus > Helianthus tuberosus. The sequence continues at coordinate 157,621,629 of CM060409.1, forward strand.
TCATGTTTTTCCTCTTTTAGAATGCCTCCTCGACGCGAGAACCAGATAGCTACTGCTGAACTGGCAGAAATTATTGCGCAGCAGATGGCTGCTCAATTCCCAAATCTCTTTGCTCAATGGCAACAAGCCAACAACAACAACAATGGTCCGTGCAAATACAAGGATTTTAATCAGGCTAAACCACTCAAGTTTAGTGGTTCTGAAGGAGCGACTGGGCTTCTTCAGTGGTTTGAGAGCATAGAGAATACTTTTCGCCACGTTCAGTGTCTCGAAAATCGCAAAGTCGAGTTTGCTTCGAGCGTATTTCAGAAGAGGGCTTTGACATGGTGGAACGGGGTTATGAGGGACCAAGGTGCAGAAGTTGCTCTCGCACAGACATGGGCTGAACTTAGAGCCCTTATGATGAGGGAATTATGTCCTCGTCATGAGCAGCGAGCGTTGGAGAAGGAGTTTGATGTTTTGAAGCAAGATAGTGGTGAGCACAGGGCTTATACTGATCGGTTTGAAGAATTGAGTCTACTTTGCCCAACAATGGTCACCCCACTCGACAAGGCTATCGAGAGATACATCGATGGTCTACCTGACTCGGTACAAGACATTCTTACTAGTAGTGAACCTGCCACACTCCGTCAGGCGATCGAGTTATCAGCGACGCTGACTGAGTCGCAGATTAGAAAGGGAAAACTACACAGGAATGGTGACAAGGGCAAGAAGCAGTCGGCTGACAAGGAAGATAGCAAGAAAGGTCAAAACGGGAATGGAAAGAACTCTGGTTCTTCGAAGAGGGCAAAGAAGCGTAAGGCTTCCCAAAACTATGCTGTTACTGCCCAAGCTAACCAGGCAGCTCTCAACCAACCCGCACAGCCACCAGCAAAGAAACCCTATACAGGGAATGCACCTTTGTGCAATAGATGCAACAGTCACCACCAGCCGCAACTTCCATGCCGTTTCTGTACTAACTGTGGGAAGTCAGGCCATCTTGCCAATTTTTGTCGGTCTGCTCAGAATCCCGCGGTTCAGAACCCGGCTCAACAAGTTGCTCAGCAACAGGGTCAAGCTGCAAGACCACAATACCCACCGGGTGCTTGTTATAATTGTGGGGACCTGACCCACTATAGAAACCGGTGCCCAAGGCTAGCCAACCAGAACCACAACCAGAATCAGAACCAGAACCAGAATCCGGCTCCGGCTCGAGGCCGAGTCTTTAACATGAATGCCCAAGAGGCACAGGCTGACGCTAATGTGGTGAACGGTACGTTCTTTATTAATAATCAGCCTGCATCTGTTCTTTTCGATTCCGGTGCCGATAAGAGTTTCGTGTCTTTGTCTTTTGAGCCAATGCTTCGCGTGTCTAGAACGAAACTAGGAAAACCTTTGACAGTAGAAGTTGCTAGTGGTGAACCTATTATTCTTGATTCTGTTCTTCACAACTGCCAGTTGAATCTTAACGACCATCTTTTTCCTATTGACCTCGCGCCTATGCAACTTGGAAGCTTTGACGTTATTGTGGGAATGGATTGGTTATCCAAGCATCACGCAGAGATGGTTTGTTCTGAGAAGATAGTTCGTATGCCGCTTTCAACAGGCGAGATCCTGCAGGTTCAAGGTGAGAAGCCTACCGGTGGTCTCAAACTCATGTCTTGTTTTAAAGCTCGGAAGTATCTGCAGAAGAACTATGTGGCTTTCTTAGCACATGTTACAGAAGATAAAGGCAAGGGTAAGTCTATTTCAGATATTCCTGTCGTTCGGGATTATTCTGAAGTGTTCCCTGAAGATTTACCTGGTCTACCTCCAGCACGCCAAGTCGAGTTCCGCATTGATCTCGTACCTGGTGCAAATCCCGTTGCCAGAGCTCCATATCGTCTTGCATCATCAGAGATGCAAGAGTTGTCTAAATAGCTTCAGGAGCTCTCTGACAAAGGTTTTATACGTCCTAGTTTTTCACCTTGGGGTGCTCCCGTTCTTTTTGTCAAGAAGAAGGATGGATCCTTTAGGATGTGTATCGATTATCGTGAGCTTAACAAGCTTACCATCAAGAATCGATATCCTCTACCTCACATCGATGATCTCTTTGATCAGTTACAAGGCGCTTCTTATTTTTCGAAGATTGATCTGCGTTCCGGGTATCATCAACTTCGGGTGCAAGAAGAAGACATTCCGAAGACAGCGTTCCGTACTCGTTATGGACATTACGAGTTCACAGTCATGCCATTCGGTTTGACTAATGCTCCTGCTGTTTTCATGGACTTAATGAATAGGGTCTGCAAACCTTATTTGGATCAGTTCGTCATTGTTTTTATTGATGACATCTTGATATACTCTAAGACGCAAGCTGACCACGAGCAACATCTTCGTCTTACCCTAGAACTCCTAAAGAAAGAGCAACTTTTCGCCAAATTCTCCAAGTGCGAATTTTGTCTTAAAGAAGTTCAATTTTTGGGGCATGTTATCAACGAACGAGGTATTCATGTAGACCCCTCCAAGATCAGTGCGATTAAGGATTGGGATACGCCTACTACTCCTACTGAAGTTCGTTCTTTTCTTGGTCTAGCGGGTTATTACCGCCGCTTCATAGAAAACTTCTCGAAGATTGCAGTTCCTCTAACTGCTCTAACTCAGAAGAAAATGCCATTTTATTGGGGAGACAAACAAGAGGAAGCTTTTCAACACTTGAAGCAGAAGCTTTGCGATGCGCCTGTTCTATCATTGCCTGAGGGTGATGATGATTTTGTTGTGTATTGTGATGCATCGAAATTGGGTCTTGGCTGTGTTCTTATGCAAAGGAACAAAGTCATAGCCTATGCATCAAGACAATTGAAGATACATGAGAAGAACTACACCACTCATGATCTTGAGTTAGGTGCAGTTGTCTTTGCTCTCAAGATCTGGAGACACTATTTGTACGGCACAAAATGTGTGGTTTTCACTGACCACAAAAGTCTTCAGCATATCTTCAACCAGAAAGAACTCAACATGAGACAGCGACGTTGGGTTGAGCTTTTAAACGACTACGACTGTGAAATTCGCTACCATCCTGGTAAGGCGAATGTCGTGGCCGATGCATTGAGTCGCAAGGAACGTACTAAACTTCATTGTGTACGTGTTCAGTCTGTTATTCAAGCTCGATCCGATATACAAGCACGCATTTCTCAAGCTCAACAATCTTGTGTTTCACAAGGTCTAATGGATAAGGAATTTCCCTATCACATAACGCCTGCTCTGGAACTAAAGGACAATGGATCATATTACTTCATGGACCGTTTGTGGGTCCCAAGCCAGGATGATCTTCGTACCTTGCTTATGGATGAAGCCCATAAGTCTCGTTATTCTATTCATCCGGGCTCAGATAAAATGTATAAGGATCTTCGTATTCACTATTGGTGGCCTGGTATGAAGAAAGACATTGCCTTATACGTATCAAAATGCCTTACTTGTCTTAAGGTTAAGGCTGAACATCAGCGTCCTTCGGGTTTATTGGAGCAACCAGAGATCCCAGTTTGGAAATGGGAAAACATTACTATGGATCTTGTTACCAAACTCCCGCGCACAAAGAAAGGTCATGATGCCATCTGGGTAGTCGTTGATCGTCTTACAAAGTCAGCACATTTCTTGCCAATCCGTGAGGATTTTCCTGCTGACAGACTTGCTCAAATCTATGTGGATGAAATTGTGGCTCGACATGGTGTTCCTTTGAACATCATTTCTGACAGAGATGCTCGTTTCACTTCTCATTTTTGGAGAACCATGCAATCTGCTATGGGGACCCAACTTAATCTGAGCACAGCTTATCATCCGCAAACGGATGGTCAATCTGAGAGAACAATCCTGACTCTGGAGGATATGCTAAGAGCTTGTGTGATCGATTTTGGTGGTAGCTGGGACTCACATCTTAAATTGATTGAATTCTCCTACAACAACAGTTATCACACTAGCATCAAAATGGCTCCTTTCGAGGCTCTTTATGGTCGAAAATGTCGTTCACCAGTCTGCTGGAATGAGATTGGCGAGGCTCAAATTACTGGACCTGCCCTTATTTTAGAGACAACTGACAAGGTCAAGAAAGTTCATGATAACCTTCAGGCAGCTAGAAGCCGTCAGAAGATTTACGCGGACCCAAAACGCAAAGCCTTGGAATTTCAAGTCGGTGATCGAGTATTACTTAAGGTCTCACCTTGGAAAGGTGTGATCAGATTTGGAAAGAAAGGAAAACTTGCACCTAGATATGTTGGACCATTCAAGATTGTCGAGAAAATCGGAAAGGTAGCCTACAGACTTGAGTTACCTCCTGAACTTGGAAATGTTCATCCAACTTTTCACATATCAAATCTCAAGAAGTGTACAGCTGATGAGAACTACTCCATACCGCTTGACGAAATTCGTGTTGGCAAAACACTGAAATTTGTTGAGAAACCAGTGGAAATCATGGAACGTGAAGTCAAGTGGCTTAAACGCAAGCGCATTCCTTTGGTCAAAGTTCGCTGGGAAGCTAAGCGTGGACCTGAGTTTACTTGGGAACACGAAGATCAAATGAAGGCGAAATATCCACATCTTTTCTCACGAGTTTCCTCTAAATAAATTTCGGGACGAAATTTCCACAAGTAGGGGAGACTGTAACAACTGTGCTTGTAATCACTATGAACAGTTCTATTATCAATAAAACAATGTTATTTGATCCCAATGTTTGTTTTGTTATGTTATACATTTTTCATGTTTTGACTTTTATGTAATTTCAAACTCTATATCACTTTCTGGAGAGTTATACGCAAACTAGTGCGTAAACGTACTCAGTTTAATGCGAGAAATACTCCGGAACATCAACATATACTCAACATACCTTAAATAACCTTTACATAACTTAGAAATAAGTTTTGAAGGCTTTGGTATGGCAAAAACAAGTTATTTCGCTTACAGGGACTAAATATGACAAACTGCGAAAGTATGTCAATTTGAACTGTAACGAACATTCCGGAACATGACCATAAGTTAAACACACCTTAAATATCCTTTACATAGCTTAGAAATAGGCTTTGAGGGGTTTGGTGTGCTAAAATAAACTTTTGGGACATTCAGGGACTAAAAGTGTCACAAAGTGCACAAGTTTGCATTTTTGCGCATAACTTACGTTCTGAATACATCCGGACATCCAAAAATTTATGTAAGCATGACTATATTATATTTTAGTGTTCGCCTTAAGAAAAATCCATTCGTCGCGTCATTTGGATCGTTTTTCGCGCTTGTGCGCATTCCGTCGTAATTAAGCGAACATCGCGTTCGTACGACCAAACGAACCATCATCCGGCATATTTTTGAGTATGTTTTGAGTTCCCTATACTTTAACTTCATTTTAGATCCTTGAAATGAGGTTAACGGGGTTCAAACGCATCGAAAAAGGCCTTAAACACGTGCAGGGACCATTGCTGCCAAGTTTGAAACTTTCTGATTCAGATGGAGTGCTAGCGTAGCGCGAGCCCATAGGGCTTAGCCGTCGCGCTACGCGACTGACTTACTGATCAGATTCAATGTTTTTAAACACAAGTTGCAACCAATTGATCCTTAACCACATGTTTTAAGTTGCTTAATCACTAAGATAAGGAGCATATGTGGTTCCATAACATTGTGACAAGTGTACGGACTAGATCTTTTCCCCTTTTCCAAGAAACGATCCTAACGGTTACCCGAAAACTATAAATACCCCACCCCCCATTGTTCATAATCACTAGAAATTTGATTTGAGAAACTCTAAGTTGAAACATTAGTTTCATACCTGAGATTTTCGAATCGAGTTTAGCATTCGGGGACCCTTCGTAAGTATTCTTTCGTTCTTTTCCTTATTTTTACTGCTTTTCGAGTCAGAAAGTCAAACTTTGTTTGACTTTCAGCGTTGACCAGTAATGGTCAATGCGAAGTTCGGTTGAACTTCGCAACGTGATTGTAATCACGATGGTCATAGTCCCTTGGGACTATGCCTACTGATTACCACGTTGTCTAGGGTCGTAGGGTAGGCGATCTAATAAATCGCCTATACCTTCGAACCCGACCCAGTTTGGTCGATCATTAGGATCCGACCAAATACTTTAGGTGACCATAGTGTAGGGAATAACCTTCCGAGGTTATACCTTATGGTCACGACGTTTAAGTAGTTGTATGATAGGTAGTTTATATGCCTTAGGTAAATTACCAGAATACCCTTTTCATGCATAATTGGTAATTTAGCATATGTAACCTAAACTTTTGTCACGTAACTGATTATGTAACATGTTTAGGCATATAATACCTGTCATAGGACTAGTTAGGCGGTCCAAACGCGTTTCACGCGCACGACGCGTTAAAGTAGCATAAGCTTCCTAAACGGGTCGTAATGGGTCGTAAACAATTATGTTACGTTTCATTTAGTATGTAGGCTTTGTTAAACCAAATGACACGAGTCTCTACACTCGTTTGGTTTACAAACCCTCATGCTACCCAATCTTCCGATTTAGGTCCGGTTTATTAACATAGTTACCTATATTAGGTGTCGTTTGATTCCGAGATCTCTAGCATTACTTGGTGATTATCTTTAGACATCTGAGCAATCACAAGTGAATACATAGACCCCTCTTTTACTGTTTTCCAAACTGTTTTGGGGTGGAACACATGTGCCTACTTGTTATTTTCATGCTTTCCATGTTTTCACATCATATACATGCTATGTTCGTTAGTACATTATAGTACATGATTTCATATCATCTTATGCTAGGTGTGCCCATTGTGTGCATTACTTAGTACATTGTTTTACATTACATTTCATGCTAGGTGTGCCCATTGTGTGCATTACTTAGTACATTGTTTTACATGACATTTCATGCTAGGTGTGCCCATTGTGTGCATTACTTAGTACATTGTTTTACATGACATTTCCTGCTAGGTGTGCCCATTGTGTGCATTACTTAGTACATTGTTTTACATGACATTTCATGCTAGGTATGCCCATTGTGTGCATTACTTAGTACATCGTTTTACATGACATTTCACGCTATGTATGTTCATTTGATTACATACTTAGTGCATTGTTTTCACATGTTTACATTTTGGTATGACATTTGGTTTGTTTACATGGGACAATACATTCATTAACATTAGCTACGCCGTTCGTTAGTAGGTAGTGGTACCATAGGAATTGACAACTCCCGTTCCGGACATCCCAGGGAAAGGGGACAGAAAGGAATGACCGAATTCGATGTTATAAAGACAGATAGACCTTTAATTTGTTTAAAGGGTTTATCACCACAGTCACAAGGCTTGGATGTATGCATTTTCACAATACCGCATAAATGTTCATATTAAATAGTTGCATGCATTTACACAAAACATAGCTTTGATTTAAACCAAGTTTTACTTCAATACTTTGTTTTTGTGCATATGGTTTAGTTTGAGACATTTCACTTGCCATACACGACATTCTGACATAGACATTTGACATGGATATTTGACATAGACATTTGACATGGATATTTGACATAGACATTTGACATAGATATTCGACATAGACATTTTGACATGATTTACATTTGACACAAACACTTTTGACATTGGTTTTACATACTACATGATTTACATCTTGACATGAACACTTTGACATATTATTCAATACATTCTGACAATTGGTTTAAACATAGACTTCTTACATTGGTTGGTTTGGTTTGATTAAGTGATTGAGTAACGATGCGTGTGTAATATGATACAAGCATGGTGGATACGCCGCTGGTACTTCCTATATATAAGTGTTTGTATGGTATTATATGTCGTAACGTTATTTGAATCATTTCAGTTTGAGACATAGAACATTTTATACAAATAACATACTTTTCACAAGACATTGATTTACAAACAACTTATCTTATACAAACACATTTTTACATGGTTATTTATTTAAACCTGACATTTACTTATACATATCATCTGATCTTATTATTTTCAAATGATTTACAAGACAAAGCAAATTACAAGGTTCATGACTAAACATTCTCTCAAACATAAGTCATGAATCCTATTTTCACAAACCTATGTATCTCACAGGCATTTTTATGCTGACGTACCTATTTTCACATGTGTTTTCAGGTGCTTTTCCATAGGATGTTGATCATGATACTAGGGCGGACCTGTGCCTTAGAGACTTTAAAATAAGATAGACTATGTTTAATTATGTTCTGAACTCTTTAATTTCCTGTTTAAAACAATGTAACACCTTTGTTTATAAATAAAAGACAACTTTGTATGCCATGGTTATGAAACAATTAATTCTGTTGCAACACGCCCCGATGTTTCCGCCGCGATTTGTTGTTTTACGCGGTCGGGGTGTGACATATTACATATAGTAGCGTTATTTGAATCATTTCAATTTGAGACATATAGCATTTTATACAAATAACATACTTTTCACAAGACATTGTTTTACAAAACAACTTATCTTATACAAACTCATTTTACTTGGTTATTCATTTAACCTTACATTATTCTCTTACTTATACATATTATCTGATCTTATTGCTTTTCAAATGATTTACAAAACAAAGCAAATTACAAGGTTCATGACTAAACATTTTCTTAAACAATAAGTCATGAATCCTATTTTTCATAAACCTATGTATCTCACAGGCATTTTTATGCTGACGTACCTATTTTCACATGTGTTTCAGGATATGATGCATAGGATTTATCAAGATACACTTAGGCGGACTTGGGCCTTAGCGACAATAAAAGCTGCAAGACTAGTTAATTATGTTGTATTTCTTTGATTGTCAAGACATTGTAACAATTTTAATCAATAAAACAATATTTCAATTTCCATGTGTTATGAAACAATGATTCTGTTACAACACTCCCCGACGTTTTTCGCCACGTTTTGTTGTTCTACGTGGTCGGGGTGTGACACGTACTATCCAAACTTTAGAGGATATGCTTCGTTCGTGCGTAATAGATTTTGGTGGCAACTGGGATTCACACTTGCCTTTGGTCAAATTCTCGTACAATAACAGTTATCATGGGAGTATTCAGAGGGCACCCTTCGAAGCATTGTATGGTCGCAAGTGTCGTTCGCCTATTTGTTGGCACGAGATTGATGAAGCTCAAATCACTGGTCCCGAGCTCATACAAGAGACGACGGACAAGATTTTACAGGTTCGAGACAACTTACTGAAAGCCAGGAGCCGACAAAAGAGCTACGCCGGTAAGGGTCGCAAACCCATGGAATTCGAGACAGGTCACTACGTACTTCTCAAGGTATCCCCTTGGAAAGGCGTGGTTCGATTTGGCAAGAAAGGGAAACTCGCACCTCGCTACGTTGGTCCTTTCAGAATTCTCGAAAGGATTGGCAAGGTTGCGTATAGACTGGACCTGCCAGAAGAACTCAACAATGTACACCCTGTCTTCCACGTATCCAACTTGAAGAAGTGTCTAGCTGATGAAGGACTTCACGTTCCTCTCGAAGACTTACAAGTCAACGAAACTCTTCACTTTGTGGAAAAACCGGTCGAAATCATGGACCGAGGAGCCAAGTAATTGAGACGCAGTCGAATTCCTATTGTAAAGGTTCGATGGGAAGGAAAGTGTGGTGCTGAATTTACTTGGGAACTCGAGAGTGAAATGAAGACGAAATATCCACACCTTTTCCCTAAGTCTTCCTCAATTTCGGGACGAAATTCCCTATAGGAGGGGAGACTGTAACGCCCTGCTACTTTGTACGTTCCAGTTATAGCAAGTCTTGTTCGTATTTCTATTTTTTTAGAAATCCTGTATTCTTATAATCGTCTTTTCGTTTCAAGCCATTGCAAATCCGAGACTTTGATCGTAATGAAATGAATCTTTTATATGAAATACTATTTTCTTTTATAAATGCTTATACGTGTTGCAATACTTGGGTTATACGTTATCAATCTCCAATGCATACGCGCAACCGATACTCGACATACTGGTACTCATAACTTATACATGCTTGTTAACTATTAAATACATGGTTAAATTCTAATAATAATAATAATAATAATAATAATAATAATAATAATAATAATAATAATTATAATAATAGTATAATAATACCTAATATTATGTTAATATTGAATTAAAAAAAATAAAACAAAAGAAATAATAAGACAACAGCCTTGCGGCTGGACTTCATCATCATTCATCTATTTTTTTTTTATTATTGATTTCTTACATTTTTTTCATGTTAAATAACCATGCACATCATCATGAATATTTAAATGTATGCATGAATATTTAATGTATACTACAAACATGTATCTTAGATAGTGAAAAAAAATAATAATAATAAAAAGGATTAGAAGATGTCTGATCGCAGCTTTATATGACAATTAATTATTATTATTATTATTATTATTATTATTATTATTGTTGTTGTTGTTGTTATTATTATTATTATTATTATTATTATATTTTTGAACCATCTAACCATAAGGACACCTTGGATTAATTAGTATTTGCATTTCTAAACCTAACACATGTTGCCAAACAAAAAAAAAGAAGGTAATTGGCTGATGACACAGCCTTACGGCCGCACCCTTTAATGGGTTGTGTTGATTATTTTTTTATTTATTAAATCACCAACTAATCCTATTAATTACAACCCACTTAAACCCTAAACTCATCCCCTATAAATACCCATCTTCTCCAAATTATCCTACACTTTCAACACTCTCAAATCTCTCCAAAATCACTCTCAAGATCTTGCAAAATTCAAAAATTCGGACAGATTCATACCTTCATACAAAAGTGAGCATAACTTGCTCAAAACTCAACCAAATCACTTGATTCTTCTTTCTAATTGCTTGGATAATCTTTGGGCATGATTCCTTGATTTCTCCTGGGAGAAATCAGACCTGGAATTGCCCTAAAATTGTCCATAAACTTTTTGTTTTGTTTTAAAACTTTCTAAACTCTTGTTTACTTCAAACAAACTTGTGTTCTCATGCTTCTAGTCTATTGTATGATTAATAAAGCTACACCAAGGTTGTTTTACACTTAATAAGAGTGTCTAAACACTCCAAACTTTCTGTTTTAATCGAGTTCTTAACTCACAAGTGGTGCCAAGTCTTGAACTTGAAGATAGTGTGACCACTTGGCTAGCCTAGGCTAACCTACATAACAAGTCCACACATCACTTGATGTTTTGCTTACTTAGTTGTATTATTTCTTGTACGCATCTATGAGTTCCTAAATGGAAGGTTCGCCTTCCTACCTCCTACATGACCTATATGTTAAGCATATCATTCGAGGCACCAAAGTGGAGGGTTCACCTCCCACCTCCTACTTGACTTAAATGACACCAAGAGGTACCAAAGTGGAAGGTTCAACCTCCAGCCTCTTACATAACTAACTAAATTATTATGTATATATTATGACTATAATAAACCTTAAAACCGAACCCTTGGTAGTGATTATATAAATCCTCTACCAAGTTAATAAGTTTATCACTATGTGTGTAGTTCCTTGTCTCGATTCTCATAGGTCTTGAACCTATGAAATCACATATAATCCTTAGCGATTTCCATAGTGTCAAGACAAGTGCTAATGCCATAGTGAATATTTTCATAATATTTACTTTGTTATTTCTTTGAATCTGAAGTCTGAATATTCCATCTTCCTCCAAATTACTCATACACCTTGACTTTCCTCTTGTAGGATAACTTGGTGTTCCCTCCATCAACCAACTCTTCACGGATTCAAGTTGGAAAGCTTGCAAAACCGTGAGTACACTTGACCCATTTACTTTTAAAACCACTTTTGGGTTGTAACATGTTACCTTACAAAAATTACACTTACACACACACTTAACATGCTTTATGAACTCAATCTGTTATACATGCTACTTGTTATGCTTGATAATACATGCTTTATACTATGTTATACCCTCGCTTAACAAATATAGCACTATAGGAGTAGCACACCACCCGACGGGGGTTTGTTAAGTCATTATACTATACGGTCTCGTCACTTTTATGGCGAGGGATGCTAAATACTAGTGGACACTTTGGGTTTAGACGTAATGTTATGCATGCTAGTTACCTTGTGTACAAATTGCCATGTGGATTCGAGTAAAATGCTTTATACTTATGCTATACTATTTAAACCTTGTGTACTCGCCTTTGCTTTTGCATTGAACTTTATTTTAACATGTTACAGGTTGATGATGATGATATGAAACGAAGTAGCGTTGATGCCTAGATACACGTATAGACGTTTAGGTTTAGATGTTGTATCAATTTTGCTTATGTTGTTATGTATTCCTTTTGAACTTGTTGTTATTTGGGTTTATGTAATGTTGACAATTTGAAGTTATGAAATGAAATAGGAATTATTTAATTATCGTCACATAAGGGTTATGAAGTCTCTTGCAATCTTCACACTTCGTCTCATCCCGATGTTTCTGCCATTGGTTGGGGTATGACATTATGAAACAGGTTGAAAAGCAGTTTGACCTTCCAGTGAAAATCTTCAGAAGTGACAATGGCTCAGAGTTCAGAAACAAGGAGTTGGATGATTTATGTGTGTCAAAAGGAATTGTGAGGCAATACAGCATTCCAAGAACACCAGAACAAAAAGGGGTTGTTGAAAGAAAGAACAGAACTTTGATTGAGGCTGCCCGAACCATGCTTGCTGATTCAGGTTTGCCATTAACTTTTTGGGCAAAGGAAGTAAACAGTGCTTTCTATGTCCAAAACAGAGTTTTAATCAATCCCAGGCATCAAAAGACTGCCTATGAACTGCTGTATAAAATAAAGCCATTGATTTCATATTTCAAAGTTTTTGGTTGCCCATGTTTCATTTTAAACTTAAAAGATTCCATTTCTAAGTTTGCAGCCAAAATTGATTGCGGTTATCATCTGGGATACTCTACCACTGCTAAGGCCTACAAAGTGTTTAACACAAGGACCAAAACAGTGGAAGACACTTTGAATGTAAAGTTTAATGAACTTTCCTCAATGAAAATCCCAGCAAACCCTGCTGAACTGTTTGATCTTTATAAATTCACTTTTGAAAATACTGCTGTCAAGACTAACAGTGCAGGTCCATCAGAGGATTCATCACCAGACTATGGGTATGAGATCATCATTCCTCCACAATAGTCTGTTTCAATGGAAAAAGCGACAGTTGTTCAAAACAGCTGTCAAAGCTCAACCACTGCTACCTCAACAGTTGTTGACCAAAGTAACCCATCAACCTCTGTTTCCATATCATCACACACTGCTGACAAAAGTCCCCAAACAGTGGATAAAAGTCAGCATGTGTCTACACCATTACCTCCTATACCACCACCTTTTGAAGCCACTGCTGGATCATCAAAGTCACCAGCAGTGGTTAGCTCAGATGATACACATCTGCAGCCTTCACCAACAAATGCCATCATACCATACCAAGGAGATGTAATCTTCTTGAGATCTCATCCACCTGACCAAATCATTGGCAACATCAATGAAGGGGTGCTCACAAGAAGCCAAACCCAAAACATTTGTCTTTTTGTTGGTTTTCTATCACTTTATCAGCCAGTCAAGTACCAAGAGCCACTGAAAGACAACAGCTGGGTAGAAGCCATGCAAGAGGAGCTCCAACAGTTTAAAAGACAACAAGTATGGGTGCTTGTGCCACTGCCAAAGGATGTAAGTCCCATAGGCACAAAGTGGGTCTTCAAAAATAAAACTGATGAAAGGGGCATTGTTGTCAAGAATAAAGCCAGGCTTGTGGTTCAAGGTTACAGACAGGAAGAGGGGATAGACTATGATGAAACCTTTGCCCCTGTAGCAAGATTGGAAGCTATAAGACTGTTCCTGGCCTTTGCCGTCAACCACAACATGAAGGTGTTCCAAATGGATATCAAAAGTGCTTTCCTCTAAGGTACAATTCAAGAAGAGGTGTATGTTTGTCAACCTCCAGGTTTTGAGGATCCATTTTATCCAGATCATGTCTACAGGCTAAACAAAGCCTTGTATGGCCTGAAACAAACACCTAGGGCCTGGTATGAAACTCTTTCCACCTTTCTACTCTCAAATGGTTTCAAAAGAGGTACCATTGATAAAACATTGTTTCTAAATTGGAGAGGAAAGGATTTAATGATTGTCCAAATTTATGTGGATGACATTATTTTTGGAAGCACATGTAATAAAATGTGTGAAGAGTTTAGGCAACTCATGACAGCTGAGTTTGAAATGAGTGCCATGGGTGAGCTGCAATGCTTTCTTGGTCTCCAAGTTCAGCAAATGCAAAATGGAACTTTCATTCATCAAAGCAAATATGCTAAAGAACTTTTAAATAAATTTGATATGAATGATTGTAAACAATGCAGCACACCCATGGCAACCAATAAGCTAGTCATGTCTGATGAAAAGGATGAGCTGATTGACTAAACACTTTATAGAAGCATGATTGGGTCTTTACTGTACCTAACTGCATCTAGACCAGACATCATGTTTGCAACATGTGTCTGTGCAAGAAGTCAATCAGCTCCTAGAAAATCTAACCTCATTGCTATAAAAAGGATCTTCAGATACATAAAAGGTGCTCCCACACTTGGTATCTAGTATCCAGCTAATGGGAATATCCAGCTTTCAGCCTTTTCAGACAGTAATTTTGCCGGATGTAACACCACAAGGAAGTCCACTTCAGGAGGGTGCCAGTTTCTAGGCAATTACTTGGTTTCATGGAAAAGCAAAAAGCAAGCAGCTGTTTCAACATCCACTGCTAAAGCTGAATACATTGCTGCTGCAAGCTGTACAGCCCAACTCCTGTGGCTTCAAAATCAGTTGCTGGATTTTGGTATCATTGCCTTAAGTACACCACTCATGTTGGATAGCCAGGCAGCAGAAAATATCATTAAAAATCCAGTTTCCCATTCAACCACCAAGCACATCGACATTAGACATCACTTTGTGAGGGATTGCTATGAAAAAGGTTTGATTTCTCTACATCATGTTCCAACTAAAGACCAGCTGGCAGATGTGCTCACAAAAGCACTAGATACGGCACCTTTGAAAGCTTGGTCTCTAGGATTGGCATGCTAAATATGGAATAACAAGCAAAATCTTGTTTTTCTATGAATAAAAGCATTAAAATGTTTTCAGAAAATCAAAAATCCATCCTTTAAAATAGCTAAAAATGAAATTTTCATTAAATCCTTAAAAGTCTGCCATAACCACTGATTGGTGCAAACATCCGTTTGTTATTTACTACCCACTGCTGAAAGTCAACCTCTGTTTCTTCATTTTCTTTGGTAAACACTGATGTCACACTTCAGTGTTTTAAAACCACTGACACAAGCTATCCACTGATAGTAAAAGTCACCCACTGTTTTCACTTTCCTTTGTGAACCACTGGTATTGCTTCATCAGTGGTTTCTCAAACAACTGTCCTCCATTATTTCATCCTTTCATTAGGGGTTGACACGTGGTCAGTATTTATCCGTCAGATCTTTGTAAACGCTGCCACATCAGCATACACTTTTTCCTCTTATAAAACCCTGCCCTAAACCCCAAAACAGGGTTTTCACTGTCGAATCAAATTCAAAATTCTATTCTCAAGACAGTTTTCCCCAAAATTCTCTCCCTACCTTCATCGTCTTCACTTCATTTCTCCAATTCTCTGTTTCAATCATGGTGAAAAAGGCAAGCAACTCCATAATAAAGGAGCCTACCGAGGTTGAAATTCCATACAAATGGTCTCACAATTACTTGGGTATTCTTGAAAAACCCAGTGACACAAAGACCTTCGATTCCATCATAGACACATTATCCTCCTCAAAGTACAAAACTTTGCTTACTTACAATGCAACCGTCTACCTTGCTACTCAACGAGAATTTTGGAAAATTGCTACTCTTAAGAAGATGGACAAAAAGGTTGTTGCCATCAATTCCACAATAAAAGGTGTAAAAATCTCAATCACACCTCAAGCCATATCTTAAGTATTTGAGCTCAATGATCTAGAAGGAAAAATTATTTTCCAAAAACAGAGTACCAAGGAGATTTCATTAAAAGAGGGTATGGAGAAGAAATAAAAATAGATACTTTACAAAAGGGCAGTTTTCCATCTGCTATAAGGTTTTTATTTCATACCCTCCTTATGTGTGTTTCTAACAAAACCACTGCTTTCAATGAAATCCCATTAAAGATACAATACCTGTGTTATGCTATACTTAAAGGTGAAAATTTTAATTATTCCCAGGTAATCTTCGATAATTTGGTCAAAAATGTTGCGAAAAAGGCTTTTCTATTATTTCCAAGATTTTTGAGTAACTATTTTGATAAAAAAAAAAATTAGAAAATAATGCCCATGTACTTGTACAGGGTCCTCCTTTTAAAATAAACAGTTTAACACCTGAAACATTCACAAGAATGTTAAAATCTACAAAAACACAAGCAGAGGTGCCTGAGCAGAATTTAGCAGCTACCACTGCTCCTCAGGTATCTGCTGCTGAGCCCACTGCTCCAGGTGATCAAGGCAGCATAACCACTGTTTTGAAACCCACACCTGCCCTTACCAAAAAGACCAAAAAGAAACCATCAAGAAAACCCCCCAAACACATCAAAAAGGCAACTCTGGAAGATGAGATCCCAGAGCAACTGCCAGTGACAACACAAAAGTCACAAATAACCATTGTTGCTACTTCCTCACAGCAGTTGGTAGAAAGATCTCCACCTTTGCCTAAAACTCCTCCTGCATCCTCACAAAAGGATCAGGTTGTAAGCACAGGGACCCCACCTTATGAAGCTCTGGGTCCAATTGGATCCATCTTCCTCAGTCCTGATCCGAAGGACATGTCTCTTTCTACACCAATACCTTCACCCCTCATCTTACCACAATCCATGCTACCTTTGTTGCATGCAGTTGATATAGCTCAGGCACAAACCAGTTCCTCTCAACCACCTATCAATGAGACTACACTCCCACAAGTGACTGGGTCTGATGCCTATACCTCTGCAATCCCAGCAACAATTGAGGAGGTTACATTGCAGGAGTTACAAGTAACTCCTGTCAGTAGTTCAAGTGGAGCAGCAACTACTAGTGTTGGACCCACTGGTCTACATTGGGTCAGTTGTTCTATCAATAAGACTCCCTTGAAGGCAATTTCATCAGAGACAACTAGGACAACCACTGGTGAGTTTTCTTTAACCACTGGTGAGCTGTTCAAAGTGTCCACAAATGAGGAAAGAAGTCCCCAGTACCAAGAACAAGGGGCATCAGTGGATGACTTTTGGGATACATTCCCTAAGTCTACTATTGATACAACCACTGCTGGTGGGAAATCAGATGATCCCATTCATTTGGGTGATGGTTTAAAATATAAGAAATTGACGGAGAGAGTGGACAAAATTGAATCATCTGTTGCAGACATCAAAACAATGTTGCAGCAGGTGTTAAATTTACAAAAGTCTACATCCACTACTGCACCACCTCCGCCAACTGCTCCATTATCTAATGAGTTGTGGAGTTTATTTCAACCACTGCTCCGACATCAAAGAGAACTAGCTGATCAGCAACATGAGATCTAAATTCAAAAGATCAGAACTCTCACGGAAGCAAGGTTTAAACATACTCAAGCTGACATCAAGGCTTTAAAAACCCACCTTCTGAAAACCACTATCACTGCTCCTCCCACTGTTCTCTTCATTGATAACCATCCTCAAGATAATGCCAAAAACGGGGAGAAAATCAAACAGTGGATAAAGAAGGGAATTGAAGATGGTATTTATATTGAACCAGAAAAGGAAAACATGACTAAAAACATTCCCTTGCCAGATGGTAGTAAAAAGATTGATGTTACTGAAAATGCACTAGCTGAAGCAAAAAGCAAGTGTAAAAAGGGATAGAGAGGCTAAGGATAAAGCCAGGTGGGAATAGGAGAAGAGAGCTTTCATGAAGCTAAATGCACAAGGTCCTTCTGAACCTATGGATGATAAAAATCCCAAGGAAGAAAAGAAGAAGCCCACTAGACAAGTGAGGCAACCTAAAAAGCATGCTTCCAAACCACCTACTAAAGGCTCCAAACCTCAAACTATCACTTCAACACACACCACTTCAACACACACCACAACCACTGCCTTACGACCACTATCAAAAATCACTCCACCAATAAAACCACCAAAAACAATCTCACCATCATCACCTCCTGCCAAAAAGCAGAAGACACCAGATGTTACAATATCTATTGTAATGGCAATAGTGGTTGAAACACCAGTTGTTTCAACAACTGTTAGTCAGCCACCATCCACCACTCAAAATACCACCACTGATCCACCGAAGACATCATTAGCCTCTCCTACAATAAAAAGGAGAAGGATTTTCATACCTGATGATGATTCTCCATCACCACCACCAACATCTTCACAATCACTTGCACTTATTCCAAACCCTGTTCCTCTCTCATTAGCTCTAGTACAACAACCAATCCCTATCATCATTCCTGCAGGTGTCCAAGTTCCTCTAGAACATGAAGCAGTTAGAGAAGAGATCAAATCCTTCTACTATGAGGATGACCCTGCTAAAAGGAAGTTGCCATCAGTTGAAGGATATCCGAGGCCTAACAACATTGAAGAATACTTGAAAGTTAAGGCTAAACAGGCAGAGGATATTTCCAAAAGAAACTCTCAAGGAAAAAATGACAAAGAAATTCAAAGGCATTACCAGTTTCTATTTAATCAAGTCAGATCCTTAGAGCAATTTGCAAAAAAATGTTTGTCAGCAAATCTCAGAGAGAGCAGACGAAACTTTGAGAAAAGACTACATTGAAAGCATCATGGCAACTAAGAAGTACAAGGAAGAAAAGCATATGTACAAGGAGTGGACCATTCCAGAGCTTGAACAAGAAGCAGCTAGGATTCAAGAAATGATAAAGAATAAGGTCAAACACACTCCTCCAAATTGGTCAAAGTACAAAAAGAATGTTCCTGAAAAGACATTGGAACTGAAGAGAATGAAAGAGGAATTAGTTGCTGCTGACTATGGGTCCAAAAATCAAGTGGCAAGATGGAAAGAAGACATAGTCAGGTCCACCTACAAAAGGTTGGAGGAATTAAGGAAGAAATATCCTAAAGTTCCACAAAAACCTGACTACCCCGAAGCAGAGGTTTCAAAAAGACCACCAAAACTGCAAATCAGGAGATCCACTGCTCCAACTAGTGCTACCATCTATAAAAGAAAGCAACAAGAACAGTTGGATGCTGTAACAGTGGAAGAAATGATGGCAGGAGATGACCTTGTAAAAATAGGAATTAAAAGAATGATAGAGGAAACTCTTGGCCTAAATCAACCTACAAGCACTGCTCAGACAGTCATCAATAGGCCAGCATCACCAAACTCCTCATCCAATAAAAATCTCCCAAGAAACCCACCAGGCTCTAAAGTACTAAAGTGGGAAACTGACAAACAAACCCATGTATTGACTGTGTTCAAGTCTAGTGGAGAAGTGAAGAAATTAACAAGGGAATAAGCACTTGGCCTAAGTCTTGAAGATATGCATGATCTCCTTGATCTTGCACTTTGTAGGGATGAAGATGACACAGATGCCCTAGACTTTAAGTTGCAAATTAAAGGTCAGATAAGGGAACTATTGAAGAGGCAATAAAGTTCCACAATAATGAAGGGTTTTGGCATTATCTGTTCCAGGGGGAGATTGTTGGGATTGAACCCTATCAGAGGAACAGATAATTAAAGCCAAAACTGGATCAGGGTAGTGGATCCAGAATAAGCAGATGTTGTGTTACAAGTCTCTCCCCTTGAAAGTGGTTTCAACAACTGCTGACCTCCTATCTACTGATCGTTACAACTACTGGCCTACAACCGCTGATTAAGTCAAAGACTAAATACCTGCTGTTCAATCTACTGCTTTGGGTCAAGCACTAGTGGTAGTTATCAAGTACCGCTGAAGTCACAACAGTGAAATGACCAGCAGTAGTTTAGTTTAATTATGTAATGTTATTGTATAGCAGTTGTTAGCTTAAGCAGTGTTTGTATAGATCAGTTGTTAGAAGTTGTTAGGAGGTTAGATGTCACTTTCATGGTGACGTCAGCATTGATGCTTCAGTGGTTTATCCGTGCCTATAAATAGAACAGTACCATCCACTGTTCTATTAGCTCTTTACAAAATCTTCTTCTTGCAGGAACAAACACTGTGAGCTCAGGCTGAGGGGGAGTTTGTATTCATACATGCATTGTAATCGTTATTGAAATAAATTCAATCTTTTGGTTCTTTGTTGAAAATGTTTGATTAAAGCAATTCTCCTGTTTGATTGTGTGCAAAGTTTGTTTCCATCTTAAATTCCGCTGCACTACTCATTCATCTTCATCTTATTCCAAACGTAAAACACAATCAAAACCAAACTCAGATCCTAACAATAGCATCAAATCGGGGGTAGTAAGAACGGCTTGTAATCCCTTATAAACAAACTACTATTAAAACTTTAAACCGGCCTTGCAGGACTACATCCCTGTTGACTCAGACCAATATGGCTGAGGGTAGCGTTGCCTCCAAAAGTGGGTGTTGGGATTGAACCCTACCAAAGGAACAGATAATTAAAGCCAAAACTGGATCAGAGCAGTGGATCCAGAATAAGCAGATGTTATGTATACAAATCTCTCCCCTTGAAAGTGGTTTCAACATCTGCTGACCTCCTATCTACTGATCGTACAAACTGCTGACCTACAAACTGCTGATCAAGTAAAAGACTGATAAGAGATTAAAGCTCTGCTGTTCAATCTACTGCCTTGAGTCAAACTCTGCTGATCATGATAAGTACTGCTTGGTTCACATCAGTGGAAGGATGCAGCGGTAGTTTAGATGTCTTTATGTAATGAAATGTAATAACAGTAGTTAGCATAGCAGAGGTTGTATAGATCAGAGGTTAGAGTTTGTTAGGAGGTTAGAAGTCACTTTCACGGTGACATCAACTTAGATGCTTTAGTGGTTTGCTCGTGCCTATAAATAGAACAGTGCTCTATACTGTTCTATTAGCTCTTTCACCATCTTCTTCCTGCACGAACAAATACTGTGTGCTCAGGCTGAGGGGTAGTTTGTTGCATACTTGCAAATTGTAATCGTTGTTGAAATTAAATTCAATCATTTGGTTCAATGTTAAACTTGTATGTTAAAAGCAATTCTCCTGTGTGATTGTGAAAAGTTTGCTTCCATCTTAATTCCACTGCACAACTCATTCATCTTCATTTTAATTCAAACGTAAAACACAATCAAAACCAAACTCAGATCCTAACAATTAGTATCAGAGCTTGGACAGTCAAATTTGATTTAACAATCATTTTGACATAAATAGTTCAGCTCATAATCGTTGATACTGATAGTTTGTTCGTTTGTTGAAAAACAGAGTAAGGTTTAATCACCATCAAAGTTGATTAATCAGTACCTGTAAAACAACCAGGATGACGTCACAATCACAAGATGATAAGAATAACATTGGCTCTCTTTTCAAACCACCTATGCTTAAATGTAATGAATACAACATCTGGGAGAGAAGGATGGGTCACCTCCTTGCTCAACAGAACACTGGATGTTGGAGGTCTGTTGTTTTTGGTCCCCATGTTCCTATGGTGCCAAGTGCTGAGGATGTAAAGAAGTTCGTTCCTAAACCAACTGAAAACTATACTAAAACTGATTTTCAAAAGTTCGAACTCGATGCCAAAGCACTTAGCATCATAGCATCTGCATTACCAAATGAAATCTATGCTGGACTGTTACATTGTAACAGTGCCAAAGAGCTATGGGATGCACTGAAGGAACAGTTTGGGGGAACAGAAGAAGTTATTGAAAACAATAGGGAAATTCTGAATCAGCAGTATGAAACATTTTGTCACATCAAGGGTGAATCATTGACTCAGCAATTTGAGCGATTCAGTTGTCTCATTAGTGAACTAAGGCTTGTTAAAATAACTTTTCCAAATTCAACTCAAAATAGCAGGTTCCTTAGATCACTACCAGAAAAATGGGACACCATTGCATTTGTTACTAGAAACTCTGCTGAGTTCAAAGATCTAACCCTGACCCAACTTCATGGTAGACTCCTAACCTATGAAAGGGAGCTAAACCAGAAAAAGAAGTTGCAAGAGTCTGGCAAAGTTGCCGATGATTATTCATTTGGTAGCACGGCTCTTTTTGGTCAGGAAGAATCTGGTAGCAGTGGTGTAACACCTGTGCCTCCACGGCCATCAAACAAATACCAAACCAATGAAATGTTGTATTTCATACTTGGGATTTGTAAAAATATGTGTATCATTTACACATATCATATTTTGTTCGAATTCAGACTCTAAATCGCTTTCTGGAAGGTTATATGCGCACCGATGCGTAAATATAACTAGTTTAATGCAACGAACACTCCGGAATAGTGAAATAGGATTAACATACTTTAAATAACCTTTACATAACTTAGATATAAGTTTTGGAAGGTTTGGTGTGGTGAAATCAAAGTTAAATCGCTTACAGGGACTAAAGTTGACAAACTGCGAAAGTATGCCAATTTGAACTGTAACAGATATTCCGGAACATGACCGTAAGTTAAACATACCATAAATATCCTTTACATAGCTTAGAAATAGGCTTTGAGGTGTTCGGTATGCTAAAATAAACTTTTGTGTCATTCAGGGACTAAAAGTGTCAAAAAGTGCACAAGTTTGCATTTTCGCGCATAACTTACGTTCTGAATACATCCGGACATCCAAAACTTTATGTAAGCACTAAAATAAATATTTTATTTTAGTGTTTGGCTTGCCAAAAATCCATTCGTCGCGTCATTTGGATCGTTTTACGCGCTTATGCGCATTCCGTCGTAATTAACCGAACATCGCGACCGTACGGTTAAACGAACCGACATCCAAGATATTTTTGAGCACATTTTAAGTTCCCTATACTTTAACTTCATTTTAGAGCTTTGAAATGGGGTTAACGGGCCTTAAACGTGTCGAAAATGGGCTGAATGCATGACAGGGACCAAAAGTGTAAATCTGCCAAACTTAGGCCTAGCGGTGCGCTACACTTTTAGTGTAGCGGTGCGCTAGCCTATGCCAGAACAGATAATAACAAACAGTCAGCAGATTATCAGCTGATTAAACCACAACCACATGTTTGCAACTTGCATTTTCAGCTGATAAACATCATTTCTAGCCACCACAACTTTGTGACAAGTGTACGGCTCGGATCGTGGCACGATATTCAAGAAACGATCCTAACGGCTCTACTTTTCCTATAAATACCCACCCCCCCATTGCTTCAAAACCCACAAATCTGATCATTTGGGCTCTAAGTTGGAACCTTCGTTTCATACCTGAGTTACTTGGATCGGGATTAGCATTCGGGGACCCTTCGTAAGTCCTCTTTCGTTCTTTTATTGCTTTTCGAGTCCGAAAGTCAAACTTTGTTTGACTTTCTGCATTGACCAGTTTATGGTCGATGCAAAGTTCGTTTGAACTTCATAACGTGAGTGTAATCACGATGGTTATAGTCCCTAGCGACTATACCTACTGATTACCACGTTATCTAGGCTCAGTGACGAGCCGTAGTTTCGGGCAGAATACGTATTCTTACGTATTTTGTAACCAAACTACTCTTAGGTATCACAACCGTTTGTTGTGATACCAAACCTGTTTTCTAAACTTAGTTAAACATGTTTTAACATGCTTAGCTCGTCACTTTTAGTTTAGTGCTTAGATAGGGTCGTAAGGTAAGCGATCTAAACAATCGCTTATACTTTCGAACCCGACCCGTTTGGTCGATCATTAAGATCTGACCAAGCACATTAGGTGACCATAGTATATAATAACCTTACGAGGTTATACCTTATGGTCGCTTCGTTTAAGTAGTTGTATGATAGGTAGTTTATATGCCTTAGGTAAATTACCAAAATACCCCTTTGATGCCAAAATTCATTTTAAACATATGTAACATAACTTTTGACATCTAAACTGATTTGACAACCATATTAGACATGTTAAGGCATATATTACTTGTCATAGGACTAGTTAGGCGGTCCGAACGCGTTTCACGCAAACAACGCGTTAAAGTAGCATAAGCTACCTTAATGGGTCGTGATGGGTCGATAATACTTAGGTTAAGTTTCATTTAGTATGTAGGCTTTGTTAAACCATATCATATGAGTTCCTACACTCATTTGGTTTACAGACCCTCCTGCTACCCAGTCTTCCGATTTAGGTCCGGGTTATTTATGTAGTAACCTATATTAGGTACCGTTTGATTTCCGGGACTCCTCTAGCTTACTTGGTAGTTGTTCAAGACTCCTAAGCACTCTCAGGCGAGTACATTATTCCCCTCTTTTACTGTTTTCAACTGTTTTGGGGTGACTCATATGTGCTAAATGTTTTAACAATGATTTCAAGAACGATTACAATAACAATTACAATGTGATTTCAAGAACGATTATAATAACAATTACAATGTGATTTCAAGAACGATTACAATAACAATTACAATGTGATTTCAAGAACGATTACAATAACAATTACAATGTGATTTCAAGAACGATTACAATAACAATTACAAAGTGATTTCAAGAACGATTACAATAACAATTAGAATGTGGTTTCAAGAACGATAACAATGGTTTCAAAAACAATTACAATGGTTTCAAGAACGATTTCAATAAAGTGAACGAACTTGTTGGTTGTAGTTACATAACCAATGACATTCATTAGCAATGATCAAGCCGACCAGTATTAGGTTATGGTACCATAGGATCTGACAAATCCCGTTGTTCTCTATACCCATGGTTATGTGTGGGTATTTTGGGTAACGACTGAATCTGTAATTATTAACTTACCCTTTGGTAAGGGTTTGTTAAGAACGAGAACGAGAGCGAGTTGGAACGATGAACGAGTCAAGAAGGTTTGAATGTTATTAGAGAATCGACCATAAAGTAGTTTCACAATTAAAACAAGAACGACTAGAACGATTTTACAAAATGGGTTAACGATTGGGTAAACATCGGAACATGATTGACATTTGATCATGCATTTCCACGAAACATAGTATTGATTTAAACCAAGTTTTACTTCAATACTTTGTTGTTGTGCATATGGTTTAGTTGAGACATTTCACTTGCCATACATGGATATTTGACATAGACATTTGACATGGATATTTGACATAGACATTTGACATGGATATTTGACATAGACATTTGACATGGATATTTGACATAGACATTTTAACATGATTTACATCTTGACATGAATACTTTGACATATTAATCAATACATTTGACAATTGATTTAAACATAGACATTTTACATTGTTTGGTTTGGTTTGATTAAGTGATTAAGTAACGATGCGTGTATAATATGATACAAACATGGTGGATACGCCGCTGGTACTTCCTATATATAAGTGTTTGTATGGTATTACATATTGTAGCGTTATTTGAATCATTTCAGTTTGATACATATAACATTTTATACAAATAACATACTTTTCACAAGACATTGTTTTACAAAACAATTTATCTTTTACAAACTCATTCAACTTGGTTATTCATTTAACCATGCATTATTTTCTTATTTATACATATCATCTGAACTTATTGTTTTTCAAATGATTTACAAAGACAAAGCAAATTACAAGGTTCATGACTAAACATTTTCTTAAACTGAAGTCATGAATCTTATTTTCACAAAACCTATGTACTCGCCAGCATTTCTTTGCTGACCTCGTTTTCACATATGTTTCAGGTATAGTTGGATGATATCGATTGATAAGATGCATGCTCACATAGGACTGGACAAGGCCTTAGTGACTCAATAACAATGATAGATTATGTTTAATTTGTGTATTTAGATTTCCAGACGAAGTAATTATTCAATGTTTAATAAAACGAAACACTTTTTGGTATCCATGGTTATGAAACATTAATTCTGTTGCAACACGCCCCGATGTTTCCGCCGCGATTTGTTGTTTTACGCGGTCGGGGTGTGACAAGTGGTAAGGATCAGGGTTATGATCACTTTATTGACATAACTGCTAGTGGAAATTTTAACAACCCTGATCCTCACTCTGCAAATTATGCTTTTACTGCAAATTGTGAAAACCAGATGTTAGATAACCTGTGCTTTGAACTAAATGATTTGCAACACTTTGATCCCACTGACTTAGAAGAGATGGACATTTTGCATCAATTGGCTTTGCTTAGTGTAAGAACGAGCAAATTCTACAAAAGAACAGGGAGAAAATTCCCAGGGTTACATGGGAATTTAAGAGTGGGGTTGGATAAATCAAAAATTAAGTGTTACAAGTGCAATAGGCTAGGTCATTTTGCTAGGGAATGCAGGAGTCAAACCACTGGTCCTATAATCACTCATCCCAGCTCAAACCCTAGACCACAAAATCAAAGCACTGTTCACTATACCCAATATACTCCTGCAGCCCATGTTAACACTGCTCACTATGCTGCAACCCCTATACCTGTGCATTATGTTCAAACCATTGTTCCACAAATTCAGTATGTTCAAACCCCTGTCCCTCAGGCACAAGTGCAACCTGTTGCACCTCAACAAGCTGCTCCAATAGTGGTACAACCAGATCAACAAAGCTTTTTCACCCAAGGTTTTGTTGACTGGAGCAACATACCTAATGAGCTTGGTGATGAAAATTTTACACTCTATGCTTTTAATGAACTTTCTAATGATGAATTTTGTTTGATGGCATTAGAGTCAATACCAGAGGGGGTAGAAACTGAAGGTGAACAGCTAAGTGCTGAAACAGTGGATGAGGTGACTGAAGCAGTGGTTACTGCAGCTGTTGGTGAACTACTGCTGGGAGAAAATTCAGAAACCCTGATTGAACCACTGTCTGACCCTTGGTCCAAAGAAGACAAATAAGACAAGGAAGGAAAGAAAGCAGGTGAGAAAGAAGTAAGAGCTGATGATGAAGAGGATCATCAATGTGATTGTGCCATGATGGCTGCTGCCAAGGTATCACCTTAAGTTCTTGAAAAACTGTGTTCAGACAAATGCATTATTGCATTTAATAAAATCAAAGAGGTAAATGAAAACCTTAGGGATAAAATCTTAACTGATGAAGTCAAATTTGAAAAGTCATTAAAAGAGCTTAGAAAAAAATTGGCTGAAAAAGATAAAGAAATCAGCTGTCTCAAAGAAGAGCAAAGCATAACCAAAACTCAACTCCAAACTATGGTAGAAAAATACCAGGTTTGCAAAAAGGAGTTGGAGTCCACCCAGATCACCTGTGAAAGATGGGTGGAATCTTGCAAAGGGTATGAGGTTATGCTTGAGAAACAGCTTGAAAGCAATGTTAAGTTTGGTATAGGATATAGAAAATATGATGATTTTGAAAACACTGCTGGAAAACAAGCTGGTTCATCTGAAATTATACCACCCAACAAGAATGGCCAAGAGGTTAAAATAACCGACAAACATGGTAACAAAATCACTTTGGAAAGATCTGTGGGATCCTCAACTTTTGAGGAAATTGAGAAATACCAATTTAAACCCACATGGTGTCACACCCCAAAATTATCAGAGCTGGCGTGACTGGACTGGTTTCTTCATTGCATAGCAGAAGCAAATAAGCTAAGTCTTTTTAGAAAATGAACGCCACTAAGTACTCGTATCTCCAATGGTCCTCCAATTCCAACCGTGCCATAAATTCTGAAAAGTAACCTGAGAAAGAAACATGCGAAAAATCAACATAAAGTTGAGCGAGTTCATAGTTTGTTTGTAAAAGATTTGAAATAATCTTTTGAATAACCGGTTTTTGAAGTATTGTTGAGAAAACGAATTTAAATCATTTTGTTGTCATGTTATACGGAAACTTTGTATGGAAAGCGTGTATGAACATACTAAATGAATGTTTGTACAAGGACATTAAGGCATGTGAGGACATGGGGAGTACTTGTTGTGACTCCCTGTCGGAGTACTCGTTCTGACTCCTTGTCGGAATACTCGTTCTGATTCCTTTTCGGAGTACTCGTTCTGACTCCTGGGTGGAATACTCGTTCTGATTCCTTATCGGAGTACTCGTTCTGACTCCTTGGCGGAATACTCGTTCTGATTCCTTATCGGAGTACTTGTTCTGGCTCCATGGGACACCGAAGCACTACTAGGTACTAGTTTTGACCAGGAGTGGGGTTCGGCTGTACCCGTTAGATCTAACCTTCGTCCCTAATTATGAATGTATTTATGGCATTTCAGTATTAAGTCTATGCTCACATGATCTAGCATTTCATAGGCAATTCATACCGTATAAGTATTCGTATCATGTATTTGTAAATATTGTAACATTTGAAAACTCTTGTATTTGTATTTTCCCGTAGTTTAGAAAACTAGAATTGGTATGTATGCACATTTCGAAAAAAAATACGCTTGTCTGAAAAACCGGTATAAAACATAAGCTTTTCGTAAACCATTTGTGCCAGTTAAATCTTGCTTGTAAAATGGTTTAGAAATATGTAATTCTTGTATGCTTTGCAAAAAGTGCATGTCTTTCCACCACGAAAACATTTAGAAAAATGTAAAACCGTAAGAAGGTGGGGTTATGAACTCACCTGAATATTCCTGTGCAAAGCTAGCTAAATACGACTTCGTGATGTCGTTTCCAAGACGAGACTCGCTAGCGTGCATTCTACAATATTCCTAACATGGAATAGCTAATAATTTTCTAAATAATGCGGTAACTAATCTACGTGTTACCGAGCTCTACCGAATCGTTAATCGAACGATTTAAGTTGTTAAGTTAACGAAAAGGACTAAGTTAAACTTTGTCGTCCCGAGAAGTCATTTGTGTATATAGGAATATTCGTACCAAAGTAATATATAATAAACTTGTATTATATATATTGCGTCTTGTATATATTTGCCATAATATACGTATATGCCGCTTCGGCGTTTGTAATAAATATAAAAAGTTATATTTATTTTGCGAAACTATCACCGAGTTGTTTGAAGTTTGAAATAAATAATAATTATATTTATTTTTATAAAAACACCCGTATTGTTTAATACTTGAAATAAATATACAACCTATATTTATTTTGTAAAAACGAATTCATGTTGTACGATGTTTGAAATAAATAGATAAATTATATCTATTTTATAAAAGAATCGTCGTTTTTGTTTGACGTTCGAAATAAATATATAAACTATATTTATTTTATAAAAGGATACGAGTCGTTTAATGTTCAAAATAAACTATATTTATCTATAAGAAGATTGGAGTTTATCATTCGAAATAAATATAATACCAATATTTATTTGTTGTCGAAATAATTTCCGTATCGTTGTTTTCGTAAGTTGTAAGTTGTTGTCGATAGAAACTTTATATTTGTATCTCGTAAAAGTCACTTTATAACAATAATTGTCGTTTTACAAAAAAAAGCACGTTTTGTTTTATAATAAAACTCGTTTTATTTTACGGGTTTTCTCAAAAAACGGGCAGAGTTTCCTCTGTTTTTGGACGCCCCGGACAACCAAGTTGTCGTTATATTTTCAAGATTCGATCAAATTATATAATTTTGTCAAATATATCAATGTAAACTATAATCACACTGGTTCGAGCTCGTTGTCACGTGAGAATTATAACTAAAAATATAACTTAAATATTAAACACGCCGATAATCTTTACCAAATCTTCGTGTCGAAATGCCGAACGTGTTGACTGAGTTGACCCGACCCGTTGACCAGGTTGACCGGGTCAACTCGGCTTGACCGAGTCAACTGAACCCGAAACTCCCAAAAATTTACCGATCTTCTGCTGAATGAAACCTGAACCCGCTAACGTGAACCCCAAACTGAATCTGGCCATGTTTACTCGAGTTTGACCGTGTCGCGAAAGCTGACCGGAGTCCCGAAACTCGAACCAAACTGAACACCACAGGCATCATCTTCATCATCAACGCGAAACTCGACGGTCCGAAGCAAGAACCTCCGGTCCGAGACAAGGACCGCCGGATAATTGTACCGACAGCCGGTCCGATACACAGACCATCGTCGTTCTTCATCATCGTCGCCGGAAAAGACGATCGGAGCTGGTCCGATCGGAAGAGAAGACGGGGAGAGAGAGCGAGCAGAAAGGGGGGGTTGGTGGTTCGCCGTGAAGAGGACTCCTCCACCGCCGCCGTAGCGGCGACGCCGCCTTGAGCCGCCACTACCTTCGCCGTCGCCGGTTATTGCCGGCCGGACCTGTTTGCCGGAGAGAGGGAGAAAGATACGTGGGTGTGTGTGTTGTCTGTTTGTTTTTTTTTGTGAGATGAGAAGGAAAAGAACTATAGGTTCTTATTTATAAGCAGATTTGGGTCTTGTGGGTTTTTATTGTATGTTATGCATTCCAATTACATTCTGGTTAATGTTTTATCCCTTGAGATAATATCTTTTTGTAGAGATTTCTAAAGATCATGAAGATCTTTTAGAGATTTGGAGATATTTTGTGGAGATCTTAATAAGATCTAATATATTATACGCAGGTTTAGGTTTGTGGGTTTTGGGCTTGGGCCCAGGGCCCACAAGCCCGTCTCATGTGTAATTGGCCCGTAATTCCTACGAGACCCGTTGACGCAACCCAAACACTTCGTAATGTCGTAAAACATAATGTTAGTATCAAAACACATAAATTAGGGTCGGTTGCCGTTGTTCGTCGCGTATAGTCGTCGGTTGCGTAAAAAGCGCGTAAAATGCTTCGTGTAGCGTTTTTAATCCGTTTTTCGATCCGGTTTCAACTTCGATTGTTAAAATTTAATTACGGAGCTAGAATATATAGTAAAAATTTAATATTTTTCGGTGTTTTCAGTATCTTGTACGGTATCAGTTCGTTGTCGCGTAATATTCAGCAGGTTTCTCTGTAAATCACCACACGCGCACTGTAAAGTCGGATAAACGTTCCTAGGCACTCCAAAGGCCTAATTAAGTCAATCTTAGTCTTAATCATTATTTATTATTGCGTTAATTGCCTGTTAATCATGTAATTAAAGGTGTAAACTACCGGTTGTCACACATGGTCTGATGAGTGTGACATTCTTGAAAATTTCAAGCCCATGGACTTTACAACCACTGATGGTGTCACAGCTCCAAAAGCAAAGGTCATTCCTATCAAAGACATCCCAACATTGGTTCAAAACTCTGTTGCAAAGGAGTCTGAGAAAAGGAAGAAAAGAGAAAAGGTCAAAAACTTGTTTTGTGAATTTTGTGAAAAAAAGAATCATCTAACAAAAGATTGTTTCCATTTAAAAGCATATGACTTAAACAAAACAAGTGTCATTGTACCTGCTGAAAGCTGCATCATCTGTGGTAAACCAAACCACAAAACTCAAGAATGTGTGTATCTTAAAAACTTTGATGTAAAAAAGAATAAGTACACTGCTAAAACATCCTTGAGGCCATCAACATCATCTGTCAAATTCACCAAAAATCAACCACTGTTTATGCCAGTCCAAACAGCTGTTACAAAACAACTGAATCAAACATCTGTCCAAAGAGATGTTCAACGGACTGATGCACCCCCTGCCAACCAATTCAGAAAAGGCACGGGACAATCATCTTACAAAAGGATTCCACACGTTTATGAGACCTACAAAAGGCATGTCACACCCCCAAAATCCACCTGCGGAATACCACCGCCAACCAATTCAGAAAAGGCAAGGGACAATCATCTTACAAAAGGATTCCACACGTTTATGAGACCTACAAAAGGCATGTCACACCCCCAAAATCCACCTGCGGAATGCCACCGCTTGGAGGCGTGACTGACCAGGATCCAGCCACCAATCATATTGAACAAGCATGCAAGTAATTAAAAAAATCCAACCAATACATTTGGTGTCCAAACAAAACATGGTTTAAGTTGCAAGCGGAAGCTTAACGTTTAGAACCAAAACATAAGTTTAATTGTTTCAAAGTTTAACATGACACACGGCTGTCCATGTTCCACAACGACTCTCTTCCATGCAAGCTCCAGCTAAGTACCTATAGACCTGCAAAGCATGTAGTAACGAGTCAACAACAAGTTGAGTGAGCTCACGGTTGGGTGTTCATTTTAAGTTGTTCCAAAAACAGTTTCCTTTAACTGGCGTCCTGCCGTGGGGGTTACCCCATAGTTGAAAACGTGATTTCTTTACCTATTTACTCTGGCAATACAGCCGTGGGGGCTACCCCATGTTAGTTATCTAGCATCTCGGCCGTGGGGGCTACCCCATGTATACACTAGACTCGTTACCATATCGACTGCTGACTGTAGTCATGTTTATGTGCCCTGAACTGTCAATGTCTATCATCATTGACGTGCCCAGATCCATTAGTTCACGCCCGTCCTCTGCGGCACGGTGTGAGGTTTGTCAGACCTAAATAGCGCTATCTAACTAATGACCCGCTCGCCATTGGCCCGGCGATTAAGTCGATATAAAAAGGAGGGACTTCGTGATAGAGTTTTGGTCTAGTACGAGTTATCTGTCCATGAGGACGAGGAACTATATTCCTGAACCAATGCTGTCCTACCCAAGAAAGGACGAGGAATCCACGTTCCTTAACCCCATTCCCAACCTCTGGGAATCCCATGCTTTGTTGAGGGTGTGAACTCACCTTGGTTTGCTCGGCAGATACACAGAAAGGTCAATCAAGCTATATTGTGGTCAACCACGTCCTAACATAGTTGTACCATACAAGTCAGGTTCGTATTTAGGTAGTGCACGTATGTTTTCTACACACATTTGCATACACGTATTGATCATGGCACACACGTATAAATACTTCAGTTAGTCAACAGGGCATAAACACATCCAATAGTCTCATCTAGATAAATAAGCAGAGTCCGAGTATGCGGCCCAATTAATTGGGCTCGTAACAAAATGCAAGTCCAAAACAGTGTGCACGTGTATATGGTCTCGAGTCGAGACTAGAGATCTCGAGTCGAGACTGTGCGGTCTCGAGTTGTACCTATGAGTTCTCGAGTCGCAACCGTGGAGGTTTCGGGTCATGTGTTCATCACTCGAGACTAGGTGGTCTCGAGTCATGTCTCGAGTCGCAACAAGACTCGCAACCCTGATCTCGAGTTATGCTGTTTTTTGTCGATGTGGTGTGGTCTCGAGTCGAGATGGTGGGTCTCGACTCCCATCATCTGCTGATTCTACACAGTGTACTATCCAATAGAATTTCCATTTCATGATATGGTGTACTAGCCAATGACAATGCACAAACATGTTTATTTGTCTAACAATTAATCAAATGGATCAAACAACCAGTTTTTCAAATATTCAAGGCACCTTCATGTCATATTTATGTTGTTCATCATTAGGGTTTTTATCATATAACTTTGTGTACCAATAATCATGCGTTAAATCATTCTAAATTCGGAATTAATCTTTGTACATCATCATAACTCACATGTTCCTCTAAAACCGACTTATGTTAGCATAATATACCTAGTTTAATGTACTATCAATCATCATCATCATCTAAACACATCCGAGTACATGATAGAGCTATATTGATACATTCTTCCATTTATTCATACATTGAGCTAGCATGATAATCAATCACTCACTCTATTTTGTACACTATGAATAATTGTTTAGCAATCAAGCATCTACATCATTTACTCACTAACTCATACAAGGAGACAAGCATTCATTCATCAAGCACACATAACACTTAGTACATATTAAAACACTAACCGGTTAGGTTCTCTAAATGTGAAGGTATGAGGAGTCGATGAGTGAACATCCGTATGATGATCCCAAGCTCGTCCGAGAGTCCTAGTGTTGCCGGTTTGAATCCGAGGATGAGAGGAGAAGAATGTTGAGACTTAGGGTTTTAGTGAGAGAGAGAGTGTGTGTGTGTGAGAGTAAGTGTGAATTGCCCAAAGAAATGGCAAGGTTGGTTATCATCAAGGATTATATACTTGTTCTAAATTGGTGCACCCTAATGGGCTTTCGGGTAGACTAAAGGGGGTGCATGGCCCAACCGGCCCAACTGTTGCACTGTTCACTCGAGACCGCATGGTCTCGAGTCGGGTCCTTGTGTTTTGGTTCCGGTTCACTACCTACGCACTTGTATAAACTATACTATATACGTACACATTAATAGCACATTAAGATAATCACAAACTTTCATTCACTAGCATATATAAACACATAACGTTCAAGCATGTTACACCAATATACGAATGAAGGGTTCTAAATATCGAGTTGTCACAAGGCCCTCTAAACCTAGAGTGAACAGGCATCCTTTTGGTTATCAGCAGGTGATTGGTCAAAACCCACAACAGTGGTTAGAAAGAAACAGTCCTAAAACTGTCTAAACCCCTTACCTAACCAATGTCCATCAATCTGCATCCATCCCAGACACTGTTGAGACCCCATCCAAAGCCTTATTGGCTTTGGAAACCCTAATGAACTAATCCTTTTACTTCATGTGCAGGAAGCTTCTGCATGCTTAGATAGTCTTTTGTATGTAGATAGTGGAGGCTCCAGGCACATGACAGGATGTAAAGACCTTCTCAAAGATTTCAAAATTCATGGAGGGGGTGATATATCCTTTGGTAATAATAGTAAAGGGAAAGTTCTGGGGTCTAGTACAGTACAGTCAGGAAATTTAAAATTTGAAAATGTCAATCTGATAGACAATCTAAAATTCAACCTCCTAAGTGTTTCACAAATGAGTGATAAGGGGTATGGGTCATTCTTCACAAAGGAGTGTTGTAGGATTGTTGGACCAGAAATGGTTGAAAAGATTGAAGCAATAATAAAATCTGGAAAAACAAAACTTGTTGCTCAAAGAAGTGGCAATGTTTATGTTGTTGATATATCAAAAGAGTGTCCCAGAACTTATGCATGTATGTTCTCAGCTGCCTCTAACAAAGAGATAGAACTTTGGCACAGAAGATTGGGGCACACAAATCTCAAGACAATCACTGAAATTTCAAAAAATGGCTTGGTAAGAGGCTTACCACAAAAATTGTTTTCATGTCCTGAGCATTGTGTTTCCTGTTTAAAAGGAAAACAACATAAAAGCTCCTTTAAGTCCATTGAAGAGTCCAAAACAACCCAGTGTTTGCAAATGCTGCACATGGATTTGTTTGGCCCAGTACAAGTCATGAGTCTCAAGAAAAAGAGATATTGTTTGGTTATTATTGATGACTTCTCTAGGTTTACATGGACATTCTTTTTACACTCAAAAGATGAGAATGCAGGAATTTTGCAAGACTTTGTGACACATGTTGAAAAGCAATTTGACCTTCCAGTAAAAGTCTTCAGGAGTGACAATGGCACAGAATTCAAAAATAAGGAGTTGGATGTCTTCTGTGTGAAGAAAGGGATTGTAAGGCAGTACAGCATCCCTAGAACACCAGAGAAAAATGGGGTAGTTGAAAGAAAGAACAGAACTTTGATTGAGGCTGCCAGAACCATGCTTGCTGATTCAGGTTTGCCATTAACTTTTTGGGCAGATGTAGTAAACACTGCTTGCTATGTCCAAAACAGAGTTTTAATAAACCCCAGGCACAAAAAGACTGCTTATGAAATTCTGTATAAAATCAAACCACTGATCTCATATTTTAAAGTATTTGGCTGCCCATGCTTTATTTTGAATTTAAAAGATTCCATCTCAAAATTTGCAGCCAAAGTAGATTGTGGTTATCATCTGGGATACTCAACCACTACCAAGGCCTACAAAGTGTTTAATACACGGACCAAAGCAGTGGAGGAGACCTTGAATGTAAAGTTCAATGAACTTTCATCAATGAAAATCCCAGCAAATCCTGCAGATTTGTTTGATCTTGATAAATTCACTTTTGAAAACACTGCTGTCAAGACTAACAGTGCAGGTCCATCAGATGATTCATCACCAGACTATGGGTATGAGACCATCATTCCTCAACAAAGGTCTATCACAAAGGGAAAAGCATCAGTTGTTCAAAACAGCTGTCAAAGCTCAACCATTGCTACATCAACAGTTGTTGACCAAAGGAGCCCCTTAACCATTGCTTCTACATCATCAAACACTGCTGACAAAAGTCCCCAAACAATGGATAAAAGTCAGCATGTGTCCACACCATTACCTCCTATTCCATCACCTTTTGAAGCCACTGCTGGATCATCAAAGTCACCAGCAGTGGTTAGCTCAGATGATACACATCTGCAGCCTTCACCAACAAATGCCATCATACCATACCAAGGAGATTTAATCTTCTTGAGATCTCATCCACCTGATCAAATCATTGGCAACATCAATGAAGGGGTGCTCACAAGAAGCCAAACCCAAAACATTTGTCTTTTTTCTGGTTTTCTATCACTCCATTAGCCAGTCAAGTACCAAGAGGCACTGAAAGACAACAGCTGGGTAGAAGCCATGCAAGAGGAGCTCCAACAGTTTAAAAGACAACAAGTATGGGAGCTTGTACCACTGCCAAAAGATGTAAGTCCCATCGGCACAAAGTGTGTCTTCAAAAACAAAACTGATGAAAGGGGCATTGTTGTCAAGAATAAAGCCAGGCTTGTGGTTCAAGGTTACATACATGAAGGGGGGATTGATTATGATGAAACATTCGCCCCTGCAGCAAGATTGGAAGCTATAAGACTGTTCCTGGCCTTTGCTGTCAACCACAACATTAAGGTGTTCCAAATGGATATCAAAAGTGCTTTCCTCTATGGTACAATTCAAGAAGAGGTGTATGTTTGTCAACCTCCAGGTTTTGAGGATCCATTTTATCCAGATCATGTCTACAGGCTAAACAAAGCCTTGTATGGCTTGAAACAAGCACCTAGGGCCTGGTATGAAACTCTTTCCACCTTTCTACTCTCAACTGGTTTCAAAAGAGGTACCATTGATAAAACACTGTTTCTAAAATGGAGAGGGAAGGATTTAATGATTGTCCAAATTTATGTGGATGACATTATATTTGGAAGCACATGTAATAAAATGTGTGAAGAGTTTAGGGAACTAATGACAGCTGAGTTTGAAATGAGTGTAATGGGTGAACTGCAATGCTTTCTTGGTCTCCAAGTTCAGCAAATGCAAAATGGAACTTTCATTCATCAAAGCAAATATGCTAAAGAACTTTTAACCAAATTTGATATGAATGATTGTAAACCATGCAGCACACCCATAGCAACCAATAAGCTAGTCATGTCTGATGAAAAGGATGAGCTGATTGACCAAACACTATATAGAAGCATGATTGGGTCTTTATTATACCTAACTGCATCTAGACCAGACATCATGTTTGCCACATGTGTCTGTGCAAGAAGTCAATCAGCTCCCTGAAAATCAAACCTCATTACTGTAAAAAGGATCTTCAGATACATAAAAGGTGCTCCCACACTTGGTATCTGGTATCCAGCTAATGGGAATATCCAGCCTTCAGGCTTTTCAGACAGTGACTTTGCCGAATGTAACACCACAAGGAAGTCCACTTCAGGAGGGTGCCAGTTCCTAGGCAACTGCTTGGTTTCATGGCAAAGCAAAAAGCAAGTAGCTGTTTCAACATCCACTGCTGAAGCTGAGTACATTGCTGCTGCAAGCTGTACAGCCCAACTCCTGTGGCTTCAAAATCAGTTGCTGGATTTTGGTATCACTGCCTTAAAGACACCACTCATGTTGGATAGCCAGGCAGCAGAAAATATCAACAAAAATCCAGTTTCCCATTGAACCACCAAGCACATCGACATCAGACATCACTTTGTGAGGGATTGCTATGAAAAAGGTTTGAGTTCTCTGCATCATATTCCAACTAAAGACCAGCTGGTAGATGTGCTCACAAAAGCATTAGATACATCTACCTTTGAAGGCTTGGTCTCTAGGATTGGCATGCTAAACATGGAATAACAAGCAAAATCTTGTTTTTCTATGAA
This sequence comes from Helianthus tuberosus, assembly GCA_030545235.1. Taxonomy (NCBI): domain Eukaryota; kingdom Viridiplantae; phylum Streptophyta; class Magnoliopsida; order Asterales; family Asteraceae; genus Helianthus; species Helianthus tuberosus. The sequence goes on from CM060409.1 coordinate 157,659,477, forward strand.
TAAAAGCATTAAAATGTTTTCAGAAAATCAAAAATCCATCCTTAAAAATAGCCAAAAATGAATTTTTCATTAAATCCTTAAAAGTCTGTTATAACCACTGTTTGTTCAAAAGTCTGCTCAACTTCAAAGTCTGTCCACTGCTGAAAGTCAACCCCTGTTCTCTCATTTTCCTGATAAGCACCGATGCTCAAAATCAGTGTTTTATCCACTGATGTGCTATCTACTGATAGTGAAAATCATCCACTGCTTCCATTTGTTACCATTGTAACCACTGCCCTTCATCAGTAGTTTTCATAAAAATACTGTCCTTCATTTCATCAGGGGTTGGCACGTGGACAGTACATAGCGGTCAGACCTTTTGTAACCGCTGCCACGTCAGCATTCACTTTTTCTCTATAAAACCCCCATTTCAACACCCCAAACAGGGTTTTACTGTCGAATTAAATTCTTAAAATTTCCTTTCTCAAAGCAGTTTTCATCCTATTCCCACAAATTTCTTCACAACTTTCTTCGATCATCATCTCCAAAATTACAAAATCAAATCATCTGCAAAACCCACTTCCAAATCATCTTCAAAAGAGGCCTCTCAAAAGGCTACATCCATCGAAATCCCATACAAACCTTCTCACAACCTTCTGGGTCTTCTCACAAAACCCGGCACCACTGACACCTTCGACTCCATCATTGATATCATGTCTGCATCAAAGTATAAAACTTTGTTAACAGCAGATGCACCAATTTACTTGGCGACCCAAAGAGAGTTTTGGAAAAATGTAACCATTGACAAACAAGGTGAGACTGTCATAGCTATTAACTCTACTCTAAAGGGTAAAGCTGTCAAGAGTACACCACAATCAATTTCAGAAGTCTTTGCACTCGATGATCAAGAAGGTAAAACTTCTTTTCCCAAAAACGAGTTAAAAAATGATTTTCTGGAAAGAGGGTATAATGCAGAAGTAAAAAGGGACACCCTACAAAAGGGTTTCTTCCCTTCTGCGACAAGGTTTTTATTTCATACCCTCCTAATGTGTGTTTCAAACAAAACCACTGCTTTCAATGAAATACCATTAAGAATTCAAAACCTGGGATATGCTATTCTCCAAGAAGAAAATTTTAATTATTCTCAGGTAATTTTTAATGATCTGGTTAAAAATGTAGAAACAAAGGCATTCTTACTATTCCCAAGATTTCTAAGTTATTATTTTGAAAAGAAACTTGGTAAGAATGATGCTTCTGCAATAAAACAAGGTGAGTCTTTTCAAATGCACAGCTTAACTGCTGAAACTTTCAGAAGAATGTCAACACCTTGCAAAACACAAGCAGAGGTGCCTGAGCAGAATTTAGCAGCTACTACTGCTCCTCAGGTATCTGCTGCTGAGCTCACTGCTCAAGGTGACCAATTTAGCAAAACATCTGCTTTCAAACCCACACCTACAATCCACAAAAAGCCAAATCAAAAGAAAATACAAAAAACCCCCAAACCCATCAAAAAGGCAACTCTGGAGGATGAGATACCAGAGCAACTGCCAGTGACAACACAAAAGTCACAAGAAACCACTGCTGCTACTTCCTCACAGCAGTTGGTACAAATATCTCAACCCATAACCGAAACTCCTCCTACTTCTTCTCAAAAAGATCCGGTTGTACATATAGGGACACCACAATATGATGCTCTGGAATCATTTGCTTCCATCATCCACAGCCCAATGCCCGGGGCAAATTCTCTTTCCACACCTAACCTCACATCCACAATTCCTCCACCCACTAAATTATTGTTGGATGCTATTGATCTGAACTAGGCACAAACCAGTCCTTCTCAATCACCTATCAATGAGAATATACCTCAACAAATGACTGGGTCTGATGTATCAATCATAGCTAACCAACCAACAAGACCTGAGGAGGTTACACCCCTTGAGTTACAAGTAACTCTTGGTGGTAGTCCAAGTGAAGCCGCCACTACAAATGTTGAACCCATTGGTTTACATTTGGACAGTGGTTACATCAATAAGACTTCCTTGGAGGCAACATCAAAAGGTTATCAAGTGTTGAAGAAGGAAGACCCCAGTACCAAGAAAAAGGGGCATCAGTGGTTAATGTTTGGAGTACACTCCCTACCTCAACCACTGATAAAACCACTGCTAGTGGGAAATCAAATGATCCCATTAAATTGGGTGATGGTTTAAAGTACCTAGAATTGACGGAACGAGTTGAAAAACTGGATACTTCGGTTGCAGAAATCAAAGAAATGCTGCAACAATTGTTGAGAGTACAAAAGGTGCAATCCACTGTTGTTCCACCTCAAGCACCTACTCCACCACAAGCACCTGCTGCAAATGAGCCCTGGAATCTATTTCAACCTTTTCTCCAACAACAAAAACAAATGGCTGATCAGCAACATGCAATACATGTACAAGAGCTGAGAAACACAATGGAGTCTAGGTTCAAGAACACACAAGCAGACATCAAGGCTCTCAAGGCCCATCTATTGAAAACCACTGGCACTGCTCCTCCAACTGTCCTCTTTATTGATCAACTACCCCCAGATAATGCCAAAAAGGGGGAGAAAATTCTGGAGTGGAAGAAGAAGGGAATAGATGATGGTCTTTACATTGAACCAGAAAAGGATGCTATGACTAGTAAGATTCCCTTGCCAGATGGTAGCAAAAAGGTTGATGTTACCCAAAATGCACTTGATGAAGCTATAGCAAGTGTAAAAAGGGACAGAGAGGCAAAGGATATGTCAAGGTGGAATGAGGAGAAAAGAGCTTACATGGAGTTGAATGCGTAGGGTTGTTCTGAGCCAACGGATGTTAAAAATCCTGAGCTAAAAAGAAATCCCACTAGAAAAGTGAGGGAACCCAAGTCCACACCATCCAGACTCATAAAGCATACTCCAAACCACCATCCAAAAGCCCCCAACATCAAACCTCAACCCAAACAGTTGTTGTAACTCCTGCTGTATCAACATCTGCTGGTACTTCAGTTGTTTCAACATCTGCCATCACTTCAACACACACCACTTCAACACACACCACAACCACTGCCTTACCACCACCATCATCACCACCAAAAACAACATCAGCACCATCGCCTCCAGTCAAAAAGCAGAAGACAGCAGATGTTACAACACCTGTTGTAATGACAACAGTGGTTGAAACACTAGTTGTTTCAACAGCCGTTAGTCAATCACCAATCACTGCCACTCAAACCACCACCACTGATCCACCCAAAACATCATCTGCCTCTCCTACAATAAAAAGGAAAAGGATTTTCATACCAGATGATGATTCTCCATCACCACCACCAACATCTTCAAAATCTCTATCACTTGTTACAATACCCAAACCTGTTCCTCTCTCATCAACTCAAATTCAAAAGCCCTTACCTCCTGCAGGTTTTAAATTCCCTCTTAAACTTATAGCAGTCAGAGAAGAAATCAAGTCTTTTTATTATGAGGATGAGCCTACTAAAAGGAGTTTGCCATTAGTTGAAGGATATCCAAGGCCAAACAATATTCAAGAATATTTGAAAGTCAAAGCTAAACAAGCAGAGGATATCTCAAAAAGAAATGCACAAGGAAAATCTGACAGAGAAATTCAGCAGAATTACCAATTCTTGCTCACACAAGTCAGATCCTTAGAGCAATTTGCAAAAAATGTTTGTCAACAAATCTCAGAAAGAGCAGATGAAACTCTGAGAAAAGACTACATTGAAAGCATCATGGCAACCAAGAAATACAAAGGAGAAAAACACATGTACAAAGAGTGGACCATCCCTGAGCTTGAAAGTGAAGCAGCCAGGATTCAATATATGATCAAGAATAAGGTCAAGCACACTCCTCCAGATTGGGCAAAATTCAAAAAGAATGTACCTGATAAAAAGGTAGAGCTGAGGAGAATGAAAGAGGAATTAGCTGCTGCTGATTATGGGTCTTTGAATCAAGTATTGAGATGGAAAGAAGATAGAGTCAGGGCTACCTACAAAAGCTCGGAGAAATTAAGAAAGACAGATTCTACTGCTCCACAAAAGCCTGACTATCCTGAAGCAGAGGTTTCAAAAAGACCATCAAAGCTCCAAATCAGGAGATCCACTGCTCCAGCTGGTGCAGCCATCTTTAAAAGAAGGGCACAAAAACAGTTGGGTGCTGAAACAATCCAAGAGCTAATAGAAGGTGATGACCTTGTAAAAGAAGGCATAAAGAAAATGATTGTAGAAACTCTTGGTTTGGATCAACCAGCAAGTACTGCTCAGACAGTCATCAATAGGCCAGCATCTCCAAACACCTCATCAAATAAAAATCTCCCAAGAAACCCACTAGACTCAAAGGTACTAAAGTGGAAAACTGACAAACAGACCCATGTACTGACATTGTTCAAGTCTAGTGGTGAAGTGAAGAAAATAACAAGGGAACAAGCACTTGGCCTAAGTCTTAAAGATTTGCAGGATCTCCTTGATCTTCCACTTAGCAGGGATGATGATGACATAGATGCCTTAGCCTTTGAGTTACAACTCAAAGGACAAATAATGGAACTGCTGATGAGGCAATAAAGATCTACAAATAATGATGAGTTTTGGCATTATATGTTCCAGGGGGAGATTGTTAGGATTGAACCCTACCAAAGGAACAGATAATTAAAGCCAAAACTGGATCAGAGCAGTGGATCCAGATTAAGCAGATGTTATTTATACAAATCTCTCCCATTGAAAGTGGTTTCAACATCTGCTGACCTCCTATCTACTGATCGTACAAACTGTTGACCAACAAACTGCTGATCAAGTAAAAGACTGATAAGAGATTAAAGCTCTGCTGTTCAATCTACTGCCTTGAGTCAAGCTCTGCTGATCATGACAAGTACTGCTGGGTTCACATCAGTGGAAGGATGCAGCAGTAGTTTAGATGTCTTTATGTAAAGAAATGTAATAACAGTAGTTAGCATAGCAGATGTCACTTTCATGGTGACATCAGCTTAGATGCTTCAGTGGTTTGCTCGTGCCTATAAATAGAACAGTGCTCTGTACTGTTCTATTAGCTCTTTCACCATCTTCTTCCTGCACGAACAAATACTGTGAGCTCAGGCTGAGGGGGAGTTTGTTGCATACTTGCAAATTGTAATCGTTGTTGAAATTAAATTCAATCATTCAGTTCAATGTTAAACTTGTATGTTAAAAGCAATTCTCCTGTTTGATTGTGAAAAGTTTTGTTCCATCTTAATTCCACTGCACAACTCATTCATCTTCATTTTAATTCAAACGTAAAACATAATCAAAACCAAACTCAGATCCTAACAGAGGGACATGCCACATTTTGCATTAATAACTTACTTAATTATCTTTCAATAATCTGGCCTTACGTGACTGTATCTCTGCTGACTCAGACCAATATGGCTGAGGGTAGCGTTGCCTCCAAAAGAGGGACATGCCACTATAACTAAGATAAGCTCTTAAAAACCCAAAGTACGGAAATCATCAAAGCATACATAAAAGATGAGTCAGAGCCAAGTGATTCTTTCTTGTTATTTGTTTCTTTTAATTATTTTGTTTTCTTTCTCTATTCTACATGCTTAAAACTCTTTTTCTCAAAATTTGGGTCGATCAGACGTTGATGATAAACTGGTATTAAAAGCTGTTGTGTCCTTGGACGACCTCGGTATATTACCATCACTGTACTACGCCAACGATGGGTGCACTTGCCCTAGCGTGTTGTAGAGAGTGATAGTTCTATATCGTTTTTTTATAAATTTAAAGCTTGATTAAAAGGTAGAAAGGTACTAAAAATACATTAAAAAATCAGTACACGCTCCGACACGTCAATTTTGTATTTATATTGTGTACTCCGTGTCTCACACTGTATAAGCGGGCCTAGCCCAATAGTGTCTTTGTGCCTCGCACAAGTAAGAACGGGCCTAGCCCATTAGAGTCTCCGTGATTCACACGGTGCGTCTTCGTGCCACGCACAGTATAAGTTGGTTATGTGTAATATATAATCTTCAGTTTTATATTTTCAAGTTTAGTGAACCTCGTTCACCTATATAAATACGTTCGATTCGAGTGTGTATATTTATTTCAGAAATATATTTATATCTTTTCTAGATATAATTGTTAAAAATATTTATTTTTAACATCGTATTTACATTAATGTACATGTACGGTATTCCTTGTGAGTATACACTTCAACAAGTGTATTTGAGTACATCACTATGTACTTGCGTATTTTATACGTATACGTATACCGTATTTATACTTGTACTTGTACATTTCATCATTGGTATTTATGTCATATTTATACGTACACGTATATCGTGTACATACTTGTACTTGTACATTCCATCATTGGTATTTATGTCGTACTTATACGTATTTGTATACATGTGCAATTCTTGTATTTTTGCAATTCCACCATGTGCAATTTTGTATGTATTTGTATACTTGTATACCCATATATTTACACTTAGTGAATATTTACTTTATGCTTTGTGAATATTTACTTTATATTTTCCGGAATTTAGAAGTCTTGAAAAGATATATTGTCCAAAGTCTAAAAATATATTATTCTTAGAGTTCGTCGTAGTAACCAAATATATATATTTTCATGTCGAGAGTGTCCAAATGCCATAGATATGATATGCACGCTCCTTGTCGTGACACTAGGGCGATCGTTGCGGATGACGACATATTAAGTTCGTTATAGCGCTTATAATATATTTCGTGTCGGTTTGGATATATATATATATCATACGGTTTGTCCGATGTCCGATTGTCCGCATTGAGTTTTTTTTTTGGAATAACATAAGCATGTTCCATGTGCGTATATTTTGTGTAATAATTTCCAAGTATAAGTATACATGAAATTTCATGTCTATTTTATACATTTAAGTATTTATACATTCTTCATGTGTGTGATATTTTTGTATTTGGTTAGTATGTCCCTAACTTCTAATACATATAACACACATGCATTTATACACATAGTCATATGATGGTGATATATATATATATATATATATATATATATATATAGAAAAGGGATAAGGAGAAAACGCCCTGAAGTGTGAGAACGGTGAGAACGCATCCAGGCCCAGCACGTGGCGCGGGATATGATCAGGGCTTGAGGGGTTTTTTTGTCTTTTCAATCTTATTTTATTTCCCAATTTTGTGTAATATGCTGCTTCATTTTTGGCGTCTAAGATTATTTTGGCGTTAATTATATTCATTAACTACTTTGGCGTTTTATTGCTTCTTGGATCTGTCACGTTGAATTAATTGTTTTTGTGTTACATAGATATTTTTTTGGCGTTATAGCGTTTCCCATGTCAATTTTTTGGCGTTATTGGCATTGTTAATAATTCATTACGATTCATTATTATTTTCATAAGATTACAATAAGACCAAATGTTTTTATTGGTGTTTAGTCAATTTTTTTGGCGTTTAATACATTAACAAGGTGCTTTGCCAGCATCCGTTCTCACAGTTTTCATACTATTAGCATTTTGGTGTTTGTAGTTTTTGATGTTTATATAATAATGTATTTTATTAGTAGTGAATTAGATAACAAACAACAGATAATTAGATAACAAAACAATAGAAAATGAAAAAAAAATTAAAAACCGTAATCTAATTTCTCATCCAAATCTTCACTGTCATCAGCCTCTTCTTGAATTTGTTCTGGTGTTTTGAACCTTTAAATACCTTAGCTAGATGCCAACTTTCCTACATAACGCCCGTCTTTTTAGAAGAATTTTGTTAGTAACATCCTGTTTTTTGGTGTGATATTCTTGTTTGGTTACATATCATTGAAGATCAACTCCTGCTTGAATGCTATTTATAATAATGGAGTCCAAAATAGCATTTTACACTGATATTGATTCCTTCATGCCATGCATATAGTCATCAAGAACAAACTTCACATGATGACATATCACTGTCATTAGTCTCTTTTTCTTGAATATTTGTTCATCTCATTCAGCAAAAGCTTATAGAGTTACCCACCTCATAGAAAAATTCATTTAGTGAAAGCTTTGCCATCTTTGGTTTTTTTAACTATTTTTTTGGCGTTTAAAGTGAGTGGTTTCTAGGAAACATGGCGTTTGTTTTCTGGTGTGATCAATTCATTGTGTAGAGACCTCTTTCTTATAGGAGTTTTTTGGCGCGTAGTAAAGGCGGGATTTTTATTATAATAAATGATAGAGTTAATTACACAAATGGGTCCTGTGGTTTATACCTAGTTTGCCTTTAGCTACTAACTTTTTTTTAAAAGGTTTAGGTTTTATGGTTTCAATTTTGTAACACCTTTGGGTACTAACACCAAAATTATCAATATAATGACTAAAATACCATTCCATTCTTTTTAATTTTATCAATGTAACACATTTGGGTACTAACACCTAATTTTATTTAAGTTTAAATCAATTTTATAAAATATATTTTTTTTTTATTTTCATCTTTTTATTATATCTCTTAATTAACAAAAAATCTATTTATTTTTTTATAATTAAATATTTATATATATTTTTTTAAGAAATAATAAATAATCTAGCACGGTACAAGTTACTCAAAATCTTAAATAATTAGAAATTCAATAGGTATAATAATAGTTGGTAATGGGCAAATAAATTATTATTAAGATATTAGGTTAAAACTCCGTGTATTACACTTGTTTAATGTATAAAACTTAGTTTTAATTTTTGTAATTTTAATTATATGGGATTAAATAATATAAAACCAATAACAATAATAATAAAAGACAGTATCTCATCGGAACTAAAGTGTTTCCTAAACACATAGATACACAAATAAAATAGAGACATCATGATTTAATCACACCATCTCAAAATGTGCCAAGTAATTGATCATGACAAACAAATCAGATTAGATTATACATTTTTATGATTTTACTACAAAATATATTAAATTAGTTGTAGTTATTTTTAAACATTTTTTCTTGATTATGCTACATATCTTGACATATTAATTTAACTAATTTTCAGATATTATATTCATGTGTTTTCAAGATTGCTATGGATTTTAATAGATACTTATTACATCATTTTTTTTATTATTTAATTTATATTTTAAAGAGTTTTTATATATTCATAATATTAGTCAGATATTTATCTAGTATTATTTAGTAATATTATTACTAAATAAAAAATGGAGCGGACGTTTTCTGAATTTTTAATTTATATTTATAAATAAAAAAAATAAGAAACAAATAGATTTTACGTTAATTATGAGATATAATAAAAAAGATGAAAATAAAAAAAATAGATATTGTAAAATTGATTTAAACTTAAATAAAATTAGATGTTAGTACCCAAAGGTGTTACATTGATCAAATTAAAAAGAATGGAAGGGTATTTTAGTCATTATATTGATAATTTTGGTGTTAGTACCCAAAGGTGGTACAAAATTGAAACCATAAAACCTAAACCTGTTAAAAAAAGTTAGTACCTAAAGGCGAAACTAGGTATAAACCACAGGACCCATTTGTGTAATTAACTCTAAATGATAGTAATAAAGTAACTGTCTTTTCGGTTACTGTGTGTATTTTACTGTTTTGTTCAGCTTTATCAGTTTTAGGGTGATAGACGTCCCATCTACCAAGTTTGGCATTTTTTAACGGTGTTATGTAGACCTAGAAGACAAAATACAATAACAGAGAAAATATTAAACAGGAAAAATATTTTTATTATTTTTGGCGTTTTGTAAGCAATAACTTTTTGTAGTATTTTTTTGGCGTTTTGAAACTAAATGGAGAAATATAGCATTTAATTATCTTAAAAAAAAGATTACATAGAAGAAAACCGAAAAAAAAATTAAACTCCTCGTCAGAAGGTACTTTATCCGAGAAGTATCCATCACTTCTGTCATCTTCTTCCTCGCAGTATTCATCTAGACTTTCATCCATGTTATCACTTTCACTTTCATCGGCTTCTTGTTGTTGAAGATTCTGAAGCCTCCATTTGAACAGGTCCTGCATCAACGCCATTTTTAAGTCAATGTATGCGTTCAAACAAGTGGCGTTGTGCAATTCTTCCATGAACCCAATCCCCTACTTTGTCATGATATCTTCAAGCAGGTAGTCTTCCTGCTCTCCGCTGTCATATATAACGGTCACCATGTCTGTTTCCTCATCAAAACGCCATGATGTTATGACTGGGTCCGATTTTCCATCTGCTTTGCTTGGTTTAAATTTCCTTGTTAATGTTTTCATAAGCTTATGTGTTTCATGACATTCGTTATCCAGAGCGATGCCAAGCGATAGGATACCCCTCTGTACCTCTTCATCCATCTTCAAAATTGCTTTGATTGTCCTAACATACACCCTCCTTCTGTTGTCAAAACATATGACGAATCGTCTGATTCCCAGAGTGTATCTCCACCAAACGATGGTTTCCATTTTTGGCATTTTGGTTAAGCTTAGCGTTTTTGGTTAAAGATGTTTTTGTAGAATGATAGATTGAAGTGATTATGGAAGCGATGTTTAACTCGTTTATATAATTATATTTTTGGTGCGTAATTTAGGAGGGAATTTCTTCTAATAAATGTTAATAATTGAATTTCAGTTACTACGTTGTTTCCCCTTCCTGTAATCACTAACGCATTTTATCACTAATTTTTGGGATTTTGTATTTAATGGTGTTTTATTTGTTTTGAATGGCGTGTTATCATTTTTGGTGGCGTTTTGAATTTGAGCGGTAAAAGACCCTTTTACCCTTAATGAAGCGCATCCACTTAATAGAATTGGTGTTACTTACGATAATGCCACCGCGCCAATCTAGTCCATAGATTGTTTTGATCTGACGATCTATAATTGTTCTCCCTATTCTCACCGTTTTCTCTCTCTATATATATATATATATATATATACATACTAGTCCTTTACCCGCGCGATGCGGCGGGAAACATATCACTTAGGTTGGTGAGTTTAGGGTTGTGTATGGGGCGGGTCGGTTTTCAATAACCTAAAAAAACCGAACCGATAAGTTACAATTAATATATTTTTATGTTTAAGTTTAAATTGTTCAAGTGTTTAACCCAATGCTATTAGAAAATGTTAATTTTATTCTTGAATGTTAAGTGTTTATAATAAAAACATTATAACTGAAATGATTTATTATTACCTATAAGATATAACAAAACTTAATATAAAAATTAAATTTAATAAAACTTTGAATCTTACATAATTTCGTTCCAAAAACCGAAGTAACCGAAAAACCGAACCGAACCGACGCAAAAACCGAAAAATCGAAACCGAAAAAAACTGAAACCGAACGGTTTTTAAAACCCGGAAACCTACATTTCGGTTTCGGTTTTGATTTTACCCAACTCCTAACTCCCACCCTTAATATCTACGCCATACCCCCCCACCCTTACACTTAAACCACCTGTTTCATTATCATCATCAACATCAACAGCTCTCCCTTCATCATCTTCATCGAAAGATCAACAGCTCATCTTCATCATCTTCATCGAACAGATCAGGTTCATCTTCATCCTCATATTTATTTTTGGATTGATTCGATGATTTGAATGTGTTTATATTGTGAAAAAATAGAGGGTTGATTCTGGGTTTGATTTTGGGTTCCATTCGATGATTTTGGTTTAGGGTATCAAAACAGAGGTTTTTAATGTGTTTTGGTTTTGATTCTTGTGGGTTTAGGGTTTAGGGTATCAAAACAGAGGGTTGATTTTGGGTTCCATTCGATGATTTTGGTTTTGATTTTGAGTTCCATTCGATGATTTTGGGTTGATTTTGAAAAAAACAGAGGGTTGATTTTGGGTTTGATTTTGGGTTGATTTTGAAATAACAGAGGGTTGATTTTGTTCAAAATGCATGAAAACAGAGGTTTTGAATGTGTTTTGGTTTTGATTTTTGTGGGTTTAGGGTATCAAAACAGAGGTTTTGAATGTGTTTTTGTTTTGATTCTTGTGGGTTTACGGTTTAGGGTATCAAAAACAGAGGTTTTGAATGTGTTCCTGTTTTGAATGTGTTCCTGTTTTGAAAAATAAGAGGGTTGATGTATCAACTGAGTATATTAATGTGTTTTGGTTTTGATTCTTGTGTGTTCATCATATTGATTTTTGGTTTGATTGCATGATTTGGGTTCCTCATATTAAGAACTAATCGGATCAGTGGTTTTCAATGTGTTTTGGTGTTGATTCTTGTGTGTTCTATTGATTTTTGGTTTGATTGCATGATTTGGGTTCCTCATATTAAGAACTAATCGGATCAGTGGTTTTCAATGTGTTTTGGTTTTGATTCTTGTGTGTTCATCATATTGATTTTTGGTTTGATTGCATGATTTGGGTTCCTCATATTAAGAACTAATCGGATCAGTGGTTTTCAATGTGTTTTGGTGTTGATTCTTGTGTGTTCTATTGATTTTTGGTTTGATTGCATGATTTGGGTTCCTCATATTAAGAACTAATCGGATCAGTGGTTTTCAATGTGTTTTGGTTTTGATTCTTGTGTGTTCATCATATTGATTTTTGGTTTGATTGCATGATTTGGGTTCCTCATATTAAGAACTAATCGGATCAGTGGTTTTCAATGTGTTTTGGTGTTGATTCTTGTGTGTTCTATTGATTTTTGGTTTGATTGCATGATTTGGGTTCCTCATATTAAGAACTAATCGGATCAGTGGTTTTCAATGTGTTTTGGTTTTGATTCTTGTGTGTTCATCATATTGATTTTTGGTTTGATTGCATGATTTGGGTTCCTCATATTAAGAACTAATCGGATCAGTTTCGGATTGCATGTGTTTTGTTATACAGAATGGCTGCGGATGTAAACATACGCAAAACACCAACTACGAAGACGAGAACACTTGACAACCTCCTAGAAGATGGCGCGGTGCACATAAGGAAGTGATTGATATGAATGATTATAACCCCAGTGTAGCTCTTCGATTTTCCTTGAAATTCCATAGCTCGCTAATTACATATCTACCACTGGGGTTATATTCATTCATATGAATGAATATAACCCCAATGGCAGATATGTAATTACCTACACTAAGGTTATATTCATTCATATATGCGTCATTCCGAAGTGCACCCGTCAGTAAAGATCCACAATTGCTTGTGGATCTTTGACGTTTTGTCTCTGTATTGTATGTTACGGTCTTTTGTTATCGAGTCTGTAAGTTCCGTCAAGTCTACGGTCTTTTGTTATCGAGTCTGTAAGTTCCGTCAAGTCTACGAAGTTGGTATGACATTTTGATTATATGTATTAAAAGTTTACATTTAATATACAGTTTAGATTTCATAAGAAAAAAGATGGTTTGGATGTGTTCCTCATTTTGATTTAGAATTCATAAGAAAAAAGCAAAAAATGAATTTAGGGGCTCGGGTTGATATTTCACTCATGCCAAAAGACGGTCTTACCCCTGGTTGTTTGAGAACTGTTTAAAAAGAACTGATCGGATCAGTTTCGGATTGATGTGTTCCTCATTGATTTTTGGTTTGATTCGATGAAAAAATAGATGGTTTGGATGTGTTCCTCATTTGGATTTATGGTTTGATTCGATGAAAAAACAGAGGGTTTCATCATGTTATTTGGGTATTTGGGTTCTTAATGTTTTTTTTCTTTGTGCAAAAACAGAGGGTTCTTGATAGGATCCCGATCCAGGTTTATACCAGAAGGAAAGGGCGGGTCAAGGATCCAGATGTGAATCAGTTCAATACCATTTTCGGTTACTGGGTTGACCCACTGGGTCAGCACAGGATGGGAGTTATGGAGCAGTTCAAGGCAGTTTAAAAGCTGAGTTTTCTGGTTCTTGTTTTTGTTATAAGTTTCATTTGTTTAATTCAGTTCAATACCCTCTCGAAACGGGCCAGTTTGTTTAATACCCTCTCGAAACGGCCCAGTTTGTTTAATTCAATAAAGTTGCCCGCTTAATTTTGTTGTTTCTATCAGTTCTTCATGTTTGTTTTGCTTTGAAAATATACATTTTGGCGACACCTCTCAGTTTTCAGTTTTCGTGTATGAATGCTACAAGTATAAGTGAAAGTAAGATTCTTTCCATTGCGCATCAAAGAATGAAATCAAACCACGCCAAAACTCTAAGAAGATGATGATTACTCAATACAAAAATAACTTTCTTTTTTTCTTAATATAATTTATGTTCATAAATAAAACAAATTGAAATACACATATCAACATGGTCAAAGCTTCTGAAATCATACATAATGACTATCAAAACAAAACTGGTACACTTTAGCGATCGGAATGTTGTTGCCATTAAATTCTTTCTCGTTTCTACTCGTCCAAAGTCTCCATATCGTAGCGATCGGACACTTCTAAAGTACTCCAGCATTCACATTGTCTTAATAGAAGACGAAGAATATCTATCACAATGTCTCGAATAAGCCTCTACGTTTCAGTTTCCCAATGCACTTAGTAGGTTATTTGCGAGATAGCCTCTACATCTTCTATTACAACCTAACTCAGGCATATAATTGAGAGATGAACACAGCTACAAACCGGGTTAAGCCATGGCTGCAAACACACGGTGTTTTAAGCACAAGAAACACATATGTAACCTCACAGGCTCAGCTTATGCATCATAGCCTCAACACTTTCAGTTCAGACATATTATGCATCATAACCTCACAGGCTCAGCTTATTGCATCATAGCCTCAACACTTTCAGTTCAGACATATTATGCATCATAACCTCACAGGCTCAGCTTATGCATCATAGCCTCAACACTTTCAGTTCAGACATATTATGCATCATAACCTGCTCATTTGCTTATCAAAACATCTGGAAGACTCAGACATGTAATTGAGAGATGAACACAACTACGGTTAAAGCCATGGCTGCAACACACGGTTGCAGAGTGAGAACTATGCAACCTGGATATTGCCCCGCCAAGATGCTACTCGGATCTTCTATGTACCCTCAAAATACAATCATCATCACAGTCTATTGTGTTATGTAACCTCGCTTTAAAGCATGACGTACAAGAGTAATTTGCCACTAAACTTAAACAACCTTTAAAGCATGATGTACAAGTGTTTTAAACACATATGTAACCTCACAGGCTCAGCTTATGCATCACAGCCTCAAACACTTTCAGTTCGGACAGATTAAGAACACAAGCTCAGGTTTTGCATCACAGCCTCAAACACTTTCAGTTCAGACAGATTAAGAAAACAAGCTCAGCTTTTGCATCATAGCCTCAAACACTTTCAGTTCAGACAGATTAAGAACGGAGAAAAAAACCCAACAATATTTTGATTGCAATTGATGTTTTTACGAAAGGAATAAAAACGGAGAAAGCTGTCTGAAGTATTTGTAGAGTGTTGATACATCTGAAGTATTTATAGAGACTGCAGCAAGCAAGCTGTCTTTCAGAGAACAGTAAAATGTTGCTTTTACAGCTGTAGACTGTAGATGTAAAAGCAATACAGTAAGTAGTAAAAAAACAAAAAGAACAAAATTCAAACAATACATTCTGACATGATACGACCTGTTTTTGAAAAGGTTATGTTAAAAGATATTATTATAACTAAAGACTTTGGATTATAACTTGAAGTTGGATTCTAACTAAACCATATGAATTAAAAAAAGAATGAATTTGCAGTGGCCAACGACAGATTTGTCCAGTTTGAGGTCAACTAATTGTCACAATGAAAATTATTGAGCCAAGTTATTCTTAAAACGTAATATTTAAAAAATAGATTATTTTGAATTCATTTTTACCCCTCTTGTGTAAGTTTCGAGAAGCCCTTATTTCATGGGTTTTATAATTATGTTCCACAATCAAATGCCCTTATTTCATGGGTTTTATAATTGTGAATCGATTGTGAGATTATTGAACATCTTCGCTCATGATTATGTTCCACAATCAAATGCCTCCCCATTCGGTTTCACAACCCCTAAAAGTGGAACGACTAATTGGTTTAAAAAACATAAAAAAATTATGTAATACCATTACTAATAAATTTCCCCTGTATCAGATGCGTCTCTAGATCCAGAAGCTGCACCCAATATGAATTTACAGAGGCAATATCTGCAAAAAAAAAATAATAATAATAATCATTCAAAAGAACGTCAAAGGCCATAATGAAATTTAGATCCCTAAATTTACTCAAAGTAGCTATGCAGTTAATATCAGTGATATATCGGTCAGTCCCCTAGTAAAATATCACTACGGATAATATCGACGATATTTGACCGATTTATGTAATAGTATTTGGCACATTAGTAGTTATTAAAAAACTTTGAATTTTTTTTAAAAAAAAAAGAGCATATAAGTTGTTTTCTTCTGTGTATTCCTTTATGCCAGCAGACTTGTATTCATATCCAGATGTCAACATACCAGATCTAAAATGAGATGAGTATGTTAATTGATGAGTAGAACTTACTTTAGATGTCTTGAAAAGGCATCATAGAAATCATGTTCGGATTTTGATTGTTCACTTTCAGTAATTTGGATATATGTTGGTCATAGAACATGCAGACGTCGCCTTCTTTTTTCCTAAATTCACATCCATTAGAAAAGCATACATGAACCATGATCAATAAGTTAAATATAGACAAAAAGCACCTCTTAATATGTTCAACCTATTTGACCCATTTTCCTTTTTAGTTAAAAAAATTACTTGAGTCATTCGAGTTGATAAACCACCCAGTTCAACCCATTTATAAGTGTATGGGTCAAAAAGCCACCTCTATATAAATCATTCATCAAAATTTGTGTGCTTTCTGTTCAATATAAAAAGATTGATATGCTCCTATCACAAAGACTTTCTAAAATTGTATATACCAGACATCATTTATTGCGATTGACATTGAGAAAAACATGTTGCTATCAAGTCTTGCAATTGGACCTCACTCTTGAGTTTCGTCTGCATGAAAAGAAAATTTGTCAACTAAAAGATAAGCTAGAAATTAACCAGTAATTTTTAAAGACAAATGGATAATGAAAAATGATCATATCAAAAACACCTCAGCGCTAAGTCTTCTCCAATTGAACCTCAGCATTAAATTCAACGATTTTCCCCGGTGACCTTCAACTGGAACTTTTTGTTATGCTATTCTATCTTGCTTGTCCTTTGTCACATATCCTCATTCGGTGCAAGCTTTTGCGAGCTATGCCATCTGCAACAGTTGGGATCATACATAAAAGTTGAATATTGAACACATATATAGAGACATCACCTTCAACCACATAAACCTTGGCATTCAATAAAAATAGTCAAGGTTGTACATCAAGGACGAATATATCCTTCCAACTCTACAAGCATAATTTTTCTCTTCAGTCAGATTAGAAATAAGGGTCACCACCTGAATACAAAATGATTTAGTTATAACGAAGCACTGATATTTTTATATGAAAGCAAAACGACAGTGTCTAATTCAGAAAATAACCTCATTCAGCAAATGATCTTGGAGAGACCCAATATTGTATGGGATTCATCGGTGATCTGATTGTAAGATATACCTCTGCAGATCAAACAAATTTAGTCATCAGTGTTATCCATATATTACACATTTTTAGCTTAAAATCAGTAAAAATGAGACTTACAATATCTTAAAGCTTACAAAGCTACTGCAAGAAACATATATTATCAATAAGTGGACACCAATACCCCAGATCCCATTCCATGTCTTTCAAGAAATCCAGATTATCGCAAGGCTCCATACAAAAAAGAAGAGCCACACTCTCTGTCTTCACCAATTGAAATAATCAACAACAATATCAATAAAAAGCCTGCAATAATTTATGTTCCGTACATAAACAAATACTAAAACACATAATAGAAGATTCAGCAAAGCCCTAAAAAGACTCAGATCCAGATCCAGATAAACCTGCTACCACAAAGCAGACTATAGAAGCAGTCAAATGAAACGTGAAACTGTAGAAGCAGTCAGATCTGAACGCAAACCCATAAGATTTGAATGTAAAAGACTCAGATCTGCAAAGTAATGTCATCTTCATCTTCCTCACTCCATCTTCATCTACACCAAACAAACCGAAAATGTCAAAAAATGACCTTGAGCTGACGAAAGCAAGAACTGGAAGATAAACAGGGAAGAAAAGGAGAACCAACAAAAGAAAAGTACCTGGTTTTCTGAGATTTGTGTATACGGTTTGAGTCCTCTTTCCTGTTTGCGAGAGAGAGTGAGAAGGTGAACGAAGGAAGATGAGTGTTTGAATTTTGGTCTTGCGGGGTTTGGTTTTCACCAGGTTTGTGCTTTTGGGGGGTTGAAGATTAGGGTTTGAAGAATGCAAGAGCGGCCGAATGAAATGAATAGGGTTTGGAGAGAGATGAGAACTTTATATTGGATCCGGATTATAAAATACGGGTCAAGAATATCCGGTTCAAGCTCCGCGTGTGTTGAATGGGTTTTTCAACACTTTGTGCTTAATAGGTTTGTACAATGGGCTTCAAAGACTTGTAAAGTGGCAAATGACCATTCTATCCTTCCTATATGCTTTATAAAGTAGTATAGATATGTATATGTATATGTATATGTATATGTATATGTATATGTATATGTATATGTATATGTATATGTATATGTATATGTATATGTATATGTATATGTATATGTATATGTATATGTATATGTATATGTGTATATATATGTGTAGGATAAGGATTCGTTAGGAACCACCCTTTATTGCGAGAACCAGTGTGAATTATAATATGTTTATGATAAAACACGTGCATTCCTTTTTTTGTTACTATTCTCTGTTTTAGGGTTTCAAGAGTTTCATCAGTTCACAGTTTTCACAAGTGGCAGAGACGCGTTCATGGTGGTTTCACGGCGGCGAAGAGGCGTTCACGGTGGTTTTCACGGCAGAGAGGCAGTTGCCGTTCACATATTTCACAACGGTGGCAGTCGGCACATTTTTACAGTGGTATATGGCATATTCTGATTCATCACGTGTCGATCCTCATACATCTGATGATCCTCCTCATACATTGTTCCTCTGGTAAGCGTAATCGTTTCATTCTTCCTACCATTGTTCCTCTTGTAACCTTAATCGTGTCACACTCCTCGATGATTCTGATGATTCTGATCGTGTTGCCCTAATTACGAATGGAATACTCGATTACGAATCGATGAAGAATATATGATCTATGATTATGTTCTTACTGCAACAATATCGATTATAATACGACTTTTGTAGCACCAACCTCAATGATGCTAAAATCCATATGACGAATGGTTTATGGTGTATTGTTATCGCTATGGCGAAGACGAACTACTGATGTAATCGAGACAAAGACGAACTACCGAGAATTGCTGATGCTTGGGAACTGAGAACTGCTGATGCAATACTGTCAAACTTGATTTGTGTATAAATACACCATCCTGCACATGAGCAAAACTCTACCATTACCCTATAACCATCACTAGTAATATACATCTTGCACATGTGCAGCACTTTTCCATTACCCAATAGTCATCACCAATAATTTGTTTATCATTTATACAACATTCTTACACATAACATTTACCTTATAAATATCACTTTTTTCCCATTTCTTTATTCACTTTTTAATATTCTTTCTATATTCAGGAACATTCATACACAATGAAGATGCTACCATTGCTGCTGGAATTCCGGACCCCCTAACGATGAAACCGATTCTTATTCCGATGATGATAATGAGATAATGATACTGATGAAGATACGTATGGTGATTCTGAAGACCCTACATACATAAATGTACATGAACAGCCCCTTAGACGTTTATCCATACCTCATAATGCACCCAACCATCAAAAATTTCATTAAGTTCGTCGTCAAAATATTAATCATTTCGTTTTATTTATTCGTTTTACATTTAATCTGAATTGTTTACATTCAAGTTGCTCATCTACGTTGAACTAATGTTTACTATTGATTTGAAACTTCCGCGTTGAATTTGATTATGTTGAATTACTGTTTACATTTAATTTAGTCTACTTACATTCAATTTGACCTACACATTTACATTGAACTACTCGATTAAACATCATTTAAACTACGTATTCTGATATTATGATTACAAATTCTGATGTTTATGATTGCACTTGCACTGTTTATGATTGGCACTATTTGTGATTGCACTTGCACGGATGATACTTCTTTTATCACTCACATTGTTATTGTTTCTACCAATACACATGTGCATACATTTATATTTTAACTAGATTTGATCTGTTTTCCTTTACATATACATCAACATATGTAATGTGGTACTCCATACGTAATAGGGTACCACATACACTCCACATGGTTATTATTTCGAACAATGCACTTGTGCATACATGTTTACAGTTTCAATACACATTGTTATTGTTTCCACCAATGCACATGTGCATACACGAATATTCTAACTACATATAATCGGTTTTCCTTTACATATACATCAACATATGTAATGTGGTACCCCATACATAATAGGGTACGACATACGTTAATATGATATGAACAAATATACAATATTTTAAAACATACACGTATTCATTACTACCATGTTTATTGTTTTTTATTACTACACATGTGCATTACCAACATTAGCACACTATCACAAAACTTTTGTATAACAACAAGTAAATATAACACCCTTATCATAAGGAATCACATAATCCAAACAACAATCGTTATTACACATATGCATCACCGACATATACTATACTAAACAAAATATGACATCCTGAATTAACAAATATAACCATTCGTAAAACATTATACAATACCAATATGTATGGTATATCAAACTTTGCACATGTGCAATACCAACATTACCTCTACCAAACAACATAATACATCATATATTAACAAACATGATCATCCGTATGGCATGTCCGCAAACTACCTACACATAACAATCGCTATAGTTCACAACCTCACACCTTCTACTCTTCTTTCCATTTTCTAAGCACCTTCCAACACTCCTCCTATTTCAACGCCTCTTCGTCTATCAGTTTCCGATAATTTTTCATCTGATAATTTTTCATCTGTAAACCTATTAATCAAATATGCCCTTGTTGTCAATCCATGAGCAGTGTGCAATGTATTTTTCCTGCATACATTACATATATTACATCAATTATTTTCATGTACGCACATGAGCAGCAAACATATTACATACAATATATACAATGTTTATGTTTTAAAGTAAAGATTCACGTGTGCATGTACCGTAATACATTCATATTAACTTAATCTGACAAAATGTACATATCAACAGGTTTGCTTCAATAACTATGTACATGTGCATTAACATGACTGACCTTATCAACAGGTTTGCTTCAATAAAATAATTAACCCTTACCGAATAAAATTTTGTATTACCACCAATCAAATATAACATTAATTAGTAACAAATCTATTCCGTCAAACTATGCACATGTACATCATCCTAAATGACATTGTTAACATATTCTAGCAAACTATGCACATGTTCATAAAGATGCACATGTACATCAACTGAATGAATGCATTCGTATTAACTTAATCTGAAAAAATGTAGATTGACCTTATCAATTGGTTTGCTTCAATAAAAAAATTAACCCTTACCAAATCAAATTTCGTATTACACCAATCATATATAATATTAATTAGTAACATATCTATTCTGTCAAACTATGCACATGTACATCATCCAAGATGACATTGTTAACATATTCTAGCAAACTGTGCACATGTGCATAACTATGCACATGTACATAACATGAATGACCTTACTAATCTATTCTATCAAATTATGCACATGTGCATAATTATATGCATTTGCATCAATATGGCTGACCTTATTAAACAAATCTGGCAAGATATGCATATGTGCATAACTATGCTTGTATGCATTAACATGACTGACCTTATCAACAGGTTTGCTTCAATAAAAACCCCTAGCCCTTAACAAATCGAATTTCATATTACCACCAATCATATTTAACATTAATTGCTAACAAAACTACATGCAAAAAAATAAACATAAATACCACATTACATATCCTGATATCACAACAGTCGCCCCTAGTCCTTCAAAAATCATATACATCACACCATTTTCACTAATGCGGATATGAAACGACAATTTAAGCCCCATATTCACATATAAAAGATCTTAATCGATGATTAAACATCATGTTATCATCTAAACGTGCAAAACAAAGTGTATAAACTTACAAATTCATGCAACGGTGTAGCGACACTGTATATTCCGACAATAACTAGGTTATAGCGAGTTCGTTGGACGTTTGTTCTTCAGTTTCTCCCTAATTGTGCCACAATCTTCAATGATTTTGTTCTTATTGCCCAAATTTTGCATATATAATGCATATATGATCGATGATTCTTGTCGTTTTGCCCTAATTTCGAGAATACATTATGAATGGTTAGATAGAGATGACGAATTTTGGAGAAATTTGAGTGTCAGATGTGAACTAAGATGGCAAATTTTGAAGTCCAGGAGAGTGTCGGACGTGAATTGAAAAAAAATTTGATTTGAACTAATGTTTGAAGTCCAGGAGGAAGATGAGGAGCTTAATTAAAACTTTGTTATTTATTTATAGTAATGCCCCCTGTTCACATTGGTTCTTATGGTTCTCGCAATAAAGGTGGTTCTTGCATGAACCCTATATGTATATATGTATATATGGATATATTTATCCCAAAAAATATATATAAATAAATAATATCCATTTTACTTATGAAATATATATATATATATAGGATAAAGATCCGTTAGGAACCACCTCTTATTGCGAGAACCGCGAGAACCAATGTGAACACATGGCAAAATTGTAATTAATTATATTTTATAAAAAAAAACACGCGCTCCTTTATTTTGTTCGATGTCGTCTTCTTTTCTTCATACATTCGCTGTTCGCTGTTTCAACCTAGGGTTTCGTTGGAGATTCTGCTCAATCGGCGACTCAATCAACGGCGGCGACTGGTTATACGACGGCGACGGACAGCGACGGACTTCTGCATAAGGTATATCTTCTCTGTTGTATTTTTCAAACTAGGGTTTCGTTGGTGATTTTGCTTAATCGACTACGCGGTCTACGACGTCGACGGACTTCTGCAGGTTCCCGGCGGCGTATACATTCACATTTTTCGGGTGGGGGGTTCAATTTTGATACTGATTTCGTCGTTGGTATACTGATTTCGGACACTCATGGCTTCGTCTGACTCGTCTCGTGTTGGAGGTGAACCTGCGGCATCTGATGAGCATCATACAACATCTTCTTCATATCATCCACATCACGATGCTGGTTTTTGTGGCCCATCTGATATTAATGTAAATCCTATTTCTGCTGTGGGTCCGTCTGATGTTGATGTTGATGTCCATACCTTACCTGCTGTCTTACCTGCTGTTAATCCAAATGAAAGTTGCAATCCTGTATTTACAACAGTTACAAAACCAGCTGCATCTTGACACACCCTTCATGGGTTTGAAATACAAATGCTTGATTCAATGTTTACATCAGGCAATGTAGGTTCTGAGACTGCTATTTTATCTGATCAATCGTTATCAGTTGACACCACATCTACTGGTAAGACAACATCTACTGGTACAGCACATACAAGCACAGAACATCAACAATTACAATTCATTCGGTTTGAAACAAAAGGTATTTTGTGTCCATTTTATGTAAAACATGACTTATTCAATTATATACTCCTTTGTATCATGTTCACAACTGTTTTATGTTGTACATTATGATTACTCAATATTATATGCACATGTGCATTTTGTTAACTGCATGTTTATAATTTATTTATGTTGTACATTATGATATGCACGCGTTCATTGTGTTAAGATCCTCATATTACAAATTATGCATCATATCAAATTATGTTACAATGCAAATTTATGCACATGTGCATTATGATTAAAAAAACAAAATAACTTTCTCGTACATTAACTGCCAATGCACATGTGCATATTAATTATAATTATACTATTCGTCCCTATATCATGTTGACAAGTTTTTTTTTTTAATTCATTAATTATTTATCACTATCATTTAATTTATTAATTATCTCTTACAGGAACGATTACAGCTGCCATACATGCTACACCTAATGGCACCCCGTATTGGATACCCCAAGTTGATGTTAGATACCTTCCTGTGGTAAATAGTACATTTACGCATTGGGAAGATGTTGTCATGATGTACAATACGTATGCTACACAATCTGAGTTTTCTACTCGTATCGGTACATCGAAGAACAAAAAGTATCATGACAATCCTAATATGAAAATCTCCACTCATAGGTATATATTATGTTCAAGAGAAGGATAACCACAGGTCACAGAATCTGACCCCAATGCTCCATTAAAAAATGCTCCAACCATATATGATAAATCCAAGAAACAACACAGACGAAGCCGATTCACAGTTTCCGGATGTCGTGCGCGTATCAAAGTGAGTTTTGATCGTGTTACCGAACAATATAAAATATATGATTTCATCGCCGCGCACAACCATTGCATGATTGGTAGCGATCACGCCAACATGTTAAAACAAAGCAGGAAACTTGGATTTGAGGAGCAACAATTCATCCACAAAGCTAGTCTTAACAAAATCGGCCCAACTGTTGCACATAACATTCAAGCATCACTTAAAGGCGGGCCTCAAAATGTTCGTGGCACAACAGTAGATTTCAAAAATTGCTCTAGAGACATACGTGCATTCATCGGTGAACGAGATGCAGACATCCTCTTACATACCATGAGATCTCGAGTTACCAATCTTAATGATTTCTATTTTGATTGTGTCATAGTTGACAATGAGTTGCTGTCACACTCGCTCATAGCGGAAACGCAAGGTGTGATCTGTCTGGTTTTCATTGCATAAATATCGATGTACATGAACAAACTATATGAATAAAACATACTCCACTGCCATTACATAGTGTTTCAAAAGATTACATCATAAGTTTAGTGTGTCGGTTACAAACCATTAACATGAAAATAAAGCGTTATTGTTTCATACATAAACTTGAAATAAACTACAAAGGTTTAAACCATCATATTTCCGCAAAGAGGCGGAATATAATAATTAAACCCTTCAAAAGATGGCATGGAGTTCCTGTACTTGTTATCTTGACTGGGAAATCCGACATGGTCCTTTAATTCCCTGAAATACATGTTAAGTTTGGAAAACATCAACAAAAGTTGGTGAATTCATGCAATTTAGTTGTAAACGATGTATGAAAAATGTGAGTTGTAGTATGTAAAGCGTCAATGAAATCGTTGATCATTAATGTTTTGCAAGGACATTAATATGTGTGACGAAATAGGAAGCAAACCAACCCTAGACGATTTTATGCCGATTCCTATCGACTGGGACACAAACGCACTCTTCCGTAGGGGTCCATGACCAAGAGTGGGGCTCGCCAAAACCCATTAGATCTAAGCCTTTGTTCCTTGGTCCAAACTGGATTAATGGTGCTTATAGTATGGCCCTAATTCGCACATGATCTATGGTGTTTCATTACCTAACTTTATCATACTCTGAACATGTATCCTCCCCGATAGTTGTAAAGTTTGTAAAACATTTAAATGAATAGGGGAACATGAACTCACAGTATTGCGTCCTGAAAATAGATGAAAATAAGATCTCACGTGCGGTCGTCCTGAATAGCGTGGCGACCTACAAACGTTCTTATTTTTGTTAGACACTTCGGTCTTTGAAAAGAACTTGAGTACAAGTCTTGTGTCTTGAGTATATGTAAGACTTGTATGTCTTTACTGTTCGTTAACTATGTATTCGATGTATGAGTTGTTCAAATGTTCGTTAACTATGTATTCGATGAATGAGTTGTTCAACTGTTCGTTAACTGTGTATTCGATGAATGAGTTGTTCAAATGCTCGTTAACTGTGTATTCGATGAATGAGTTGTATAGTCGGATCTCGTCCGCTGAATCTCGTGTCTTGTATATACCACTTGTATAGTTGTGTTTCCATTGATAGTATCATTGGACCAAGTCCATGTTTTCATGCTATTGGGCTTAAATAGTGCTGGGCCTTAAATAGTGTTGGGCCTCAATAGTGTTGGGCCTCAATAGTGTTGGGCCTCAAATAGTGTTGGGCCTCAATAGTGTTGGGCCTCAATAGTGTTGGGCCTCAAATAGTGTTGGGCCTTAATAGTGTTGGGCCTCAATAGTGTTGGGCCTCAATAGTGTTGGGCCTCAATAGTGTTGGGCCTGAATAGTGTTGGGCTTGAATAGTGTTGGGCTTTAATAGTGTTGGGCTTGAATAGTGTTGGGCTTTAATAGTGTTGGGCTTTGGCCCATATGTTTAGTATTTGGGCTTAGCCCATTAATTTATGTTAAGCCCATTATGAAAAATAAGCCCATTTATAAAACAATAGCCCATTACTTAAACTAGCCCATTTGTTTATAAAAATAGCCCATTAAGTATAATAAGCCCATTTGTAGAAAAATAGCCCACTAATACATGTAAGCCTTTCATTTTTATAAAAACCCTTTTTATAAAAATTAACTAAGTATAGATGTTAGTAATAAAAACATACTAGTTTTTATAAGTTTCTAAACATCCGAAAATTTGTTATCGATAGTATATTTATATTTCGTGTCGAAAGATCGTCTAACGTCGTAGTAACTCCCCGGATTGGCAATTAGCTTAAGTAGTCGTCCGTCGTTCATTTTGACCATATTTGGTGTCCGATTATTAGAATCGTCCGTAACTCGTTTTAAGGCGTTATTATGTGAAGTCTCGTAGGACTTTTGTTATAACGTGTTTTGAGTTTAAAGTTGACATGAGATTCAAGTTCCTACAATGATATATATAACTAATACACCAAGTAATATATCACACAAAAATTGTTTAAAGTAACCAAATATATATTTTCTAAAAAAAATATATATTTTCCTTGTCTTTTATTTTATAAACCCTTCTTTAATAACCTTTATAAATCTTGTATAGATTTACCCAAAAATGTTGTTATTTTATAAAATAAAGTTTTTATAAAAATTGGCCATATAACCTTTGCATTTTTATCTTAACCATGTTTCATTAAACATATCTTTTTCTTTATTAAATCATCAACAATTTATTCATCATCTTAACTAAACATTATAAGACTTTTATAACATCAAATCATCAAGATGATAAGCAAATCATGTAGGGTTTTAAACATGATCCTTTCATATGTTAACTAGTTCAAAAACCAAGTTAAATTCTAGTTTTAACAACTTTCATAAAAATCTTTAGTTGTATGTTAATTTTTATAATCTTGTGAAAGTCTTGTTTTTGAATATAAACCCTAAATACTTTCACAAGATTACTAGATATGATCATTCCTTTAATCCTTTATGTTAAAACCCTTTAACATAAATATGTATAAATTTTTAGATCATAACTTTCAACATCTTCTAACACTTTATTTGTATCATAAACATCATTACAAGATCTAATAAGCATATAACAAGTCTAACATCACAATATAAACAAACATAAATATATCATGAATTTATCTTTGCTTCTTTGTATTTTTCTACTTTTATTTATGATTATTTTGTTTTTACTAGTTATAATAATAATCATAACATAAATAAGTAAGAAAAATAAACATAAGGTTAGAAGCTCACTTCTAGCTCTAGGCTAGGGATGATCTAAAATAACTTATGATCCAAAGAAGATGAAAATCTTGTTGTTAGAAGACTCTTGGATGGATGAAAAGGCTTGATTTAGCTTGCAAATGCTTTAGATCTTCTTAAGTTCCATGAAAATCCATGTTGTTCATAATAAAAAGTGAAGAAGTGAAGTGATTTATCTATGGTGTTCTTGGTAATATGATGAAGATGATGAGAGCTTTTCTTATGTGTGTGTAAGAAATGGTGTAAAAGTGTAGTAAGACTTAAGGGTTAAGTGATAAGATTAATCATCCATTTCATCCACTAGTAACTAAATAATATCTAGATATTATGCAAGATAAACAAGGGGTGTGGGACCCCTTGTTCACGGGCTCAAGGTGGGGGGGGGGGGGGGTCTTGCATGGTGAAAAAATGTTAGTAAATTTTTAAGACTTAAAATGAATTAGAAAGATGTAAGTGTTAAGGTGTTTAGGGATTACAATTTTCCGAGATGTTTCGCGACTTGAAATGGTCATAAACTAGTTTTACAAGACTAAAAATAATGATCACTAGTTCGCTACAAGTGCCAAAATGTAGTTCGGATAATTATTTAGTGCTCGTTTCACTAGTAAATAGTCGAAACGTTCGCTTATGGAAGTTGTAGGGCAAATTTCCGTTATGCGTGAAATTGATATTCCATAAGTATGTTTATATGAAATTGGTGCCTAAACATCAATTTTTGTATCTTGTATTAAAAATACAATTGCCGAATTTTGCGGACAATTCATGAAATGGTCATTTTTAGCGCGTTTCGGACAGTTTTTAGTGCTACCGGGCATTGGTAAGATATTAACCAAACCCTTGTATTCCCACATAGGGTTTAATATATAATTGATGATGGACTCTCATCCGAGTCTTTAAGATGTCATTTTAGATGTTTTCTGCGGATCTGGAGTTTTCGTCAGCACTCTAGTTCACTAGGCACTACTCTAGTTGTTTCGATGAATTGTTTGCACTATTTCAAATGTACCCAATAAAAATGAATCATGTGTAATAACCAATGAATATTCCATGAGTTTTCTAATATGTATACCATGTAATCATGCAGTCAGAATATTCAAAACACATGCTTGTATAATGTAAATCACTGTTTTAAATGTAAGTAAATTACCCGAAAGTGGCAGTTGTCACATTCTCCCCTTGTTATTTAGAATTTCGTCCCGAAATTCTAGCTTTGTTATTCTTTGCAGGAGTCTTTGGAAATAGGTGGGGATATTTTGCCTTCATTCGGTCTTCACGTTCCCAAGTATACTCGGGCCCGTGACGAGAGTTCCAACGAACCTTTACCAGTTTGATACGACTTCTCCGTGTTTTATTGACCTTCCAGTCCGTGACCTCAACAGGTTCTTCAGTAAAATGAAGTTTGTCGTCAATGTGAATTTCATCCACAGGAATGGCAACGGTTACTTGTATTGGACTCTTTTTAAGATTTGACACATGAAACGTGTGGTGTACACTGCTAAGTTCATCTGGTAACTTCAACTTGTAAGCAACAGTGCCAATCTTTTCCAAGATTTCAAATGGTCCAATGTAACGCGGGTTAAGCTTTCCACGTTTACCGAACCTCACTACGCCTTTCCAAGGTGAGACTTTTAACAAAACTTTTTCTCCAACCTCAAAAGATGCTTGTTTTCGTTTTCCATCTGCGTAGAGCTTTTGTCGATCGCGAGCCGCCTTGATACGGTCTCGGATCCGAAAAATTTTATCCGTAGTATCTTGGACTAGTTCCGGACCAATTAATTGACTATCGCCTGTTTCCGCCCAACATAGCGGAGAGCGACACTTTCGACCATAAAGAGCTTCGAACGGTGCAACTTGTATACTTGTATGATAACTATTATTGTAGGAAAACTCAACTAGAGGTAGATGATTATCCCAATTGCCGCCTAAATCCATAACACATGCACGAAGCATATCTTCGAGTGTTTGGATTGTCCGTTCGCTCTGGCCGTCAGTTTGTGGATGAAAGACCGTACTTAGATTCAATTGAGATCCAAAGGCCTGTTGAAATGATTTCCATATTCTTGAAACAAAACGACCGTCTCGGTCCGAAATGATTGAAATAGGCACTCCATGACGAGCCACTATTTCTTTGAGATATATTTCCGCTAGTTTCTCAGTACTATCCTTCTCCCGAATCGGTAAGAAGTGTGCGGACTTTGTCAATCTATCGACGATTACCCATATCATGTCATGACCTTTCGAGGTCCTGGGTAACTTCGTAATGAAGTCCATCGATATTTGTTCCCATTTCCAAGCGGGAATCTCAGGTTGTTGTAGTAAGCCTGATGGTTTTTGATACTCTGCCTTGACCTTCGCGCAGGTCAAGCAATTTCTAACATAGTTAGCAATATCCTTTTTGAGGTTAGGCCACCAATAGTACTCTTTTAAGTCTTGGTACATCTTATCTGATCCAGGATGGATCGAGTACTTTGACCTATGTGCTTCCTCAAAAATGAGATCTCGGAGACCTCCAAAGAATGGAACCCAAATTCTACCCGCAAAGTACAAAGTTCCATCCTCCTTTGGTACTAACTGTTTTTCCATGCCTCGAAGTGATTCTTCAAGAATATGTTCTTCCTTGAGCGCTTCTTGTTGTGCATTTTGAATTCGTGCGGTAAGATCTGTGTGAATCGTCATTTCTAGTGCTCGCACTCTTAGTGTTTTAACTCGTTCCTTGCGGCTCAAGGCGTCTGCTACAACGTTCGCCTTGCCCGGATGGTACTTGATTTCACAATCATAGTCGTTTAATAATTCAACCCAACGTCGCTGACGCATATTTAATTCTTTTTGGTTGAATATGTGTTGTAGACTCCTATGATCTGTGAAAATAGTGCACTGTGTACCATATAAGTAATGCCGCCAAATTTTCAAAGCAAATACCACCGCGCCTAACTCTAGGTCGTGAGTGGTATAGTTCTTCTCGTGAACTTTCAGTTGGCGGGACGCGTACGCGATAACCTTTTTACGTTGCATGAGTACACAACCCAAACCTTGATGCGAAGCATCACAGTATACCACAAAGTCATCGGTACCGTCGGGTAATGATAGGACTGGTGCAATGCACAACTTGTCTTTAAGATGTTGAAATGCTGCTTCTTGTTTCTCTCCCCAATCGAATTTCCTGTCTTTCTGTGTAAGAGAAGTTAGCGGTTGAGCAATCTTTGAGAAATTCTCAATGAATCTCCGGTAATATCCTGCTAAGCCCAAAAATTGTCGCACTTCAGTAGGAGTCTTGGGCGCTTCCCAATTCTTAATCGATTCAATCTTCGACGGGTCTACTTGAATACCCTTCTCGTTCACTATATGCCCGAGAAATTGTACTTCACGAATCCAAAACTCACATTTGGAAAACTTCGCGTATAAATTCTCCTTTTTGAGTAGTTCTAAGATGGTTCTCAAATGTTGTTCATGCTCGGCTGCCGATCGTGAGTATATCAAGATGTCGTCAATGAACACTATGACGAATTTGTCGAGATACGGCTTGCACACGCGGTTCATTAAATCCATGAAGACCGCCGGTGCGTTCGTTAAACCAAAAGGCATAACGAGAAACTCGTAATGACCGTAACGAGTCCGAAAAGCCGTTTTCGGTATGCTTTCTTCTTGAACCCGTAACTGATGATACCCCGATCGTAAGTCTATCTTTGAATAAAAACTCGACCCTTGTAGTTGATCGAATAAGTCGTCAATCCTCGGTAGTGGATACCGATTCTTGATGGTGAGTTTATTCAACTCTCTGTAGTCGATACACATTCTGAATGTCCCGTCCTTCTTTTTCACAAAAAGAACTGGAGCTCCCCAAGGCGAGAAACTCGGTCTGATGAATCCCTTATCCATCAACTCTTGAAGTTGTGTGGACAATTCCTGCATTTCAGAAGGTGCTAATCGATATGGGGATCTGGCTACAGGTGCAGCTCCTGGTACAAAGTCGATGTGAAATTCGACTTGTCGATAAGGCGGTAGTCCTGGTAAGTCTTCAGGAAAGACTTCAGGAAATTCTTTTACTACCGGAATATCTGTCAACTTCGGCCCATCGGCCTTCTTGTCTACAACATGCGCTAGAAAGGCAATATAACCTTTCCGTAAGTATTTATGTGCTTTCATGCAATTGATGATCCGCAATGGGGTGTCACGTTTCTCTCCATGTATAACAAGTGTCTCTTTGTTCGGTAGTGGTAGGCGAATAATCTTCTCGTGGCAAACGACTTCAGCTCGATTGTTGGATAGCCCATCCATGCCAACCACTACGTCGAAACTACCCAATTCAACGGGTAAGAGATCGATATTGAATTTTTGTTCACCAAGTTCTAAGGTACACTCCTTAACAACTTCTCCCGTCTCTATTAGTCTACCGTTAGCCAATTCTATAGAATATGGAACATCTAGTTTACTAGGTTCCAAGCGCAGAATATTTTTAAATTCTATAGAGATAAAACTAAAATCGGCTCCGGTATCAAATAATATGGATGCGAAATGATCATTAAGGAGAAACGTACCAGTGACCACATTAGGGTCTTGGCGCGCATCCTTGGCTCCAATCACAAAAGATCGACCACGAGCTTGAATTTCTTTAGGACAGTCTCTCTTGTAGTGATCTTTGCTTCCGCATCCAAAACATCCTTGATTACGACCATTCCCGTTTCCATTCCTGTTACCAAATCCACTTCCCGATCCTGTATTATTTCCCGTTCCCCAACATGACTCGGTTCGGTGGCCAAGCTTGCAACACTTGTCACACTTGACAAGCCGACAATCACCCACGTGATGAAACTTGCATCGTTCACACTTGGGTAAAGTACCAGCGTACTTCTTAGGACCAGTGTCGTTTGTGGCTACAAACTCCCTTGAATCCTTTTGCGGTTTATTTTGTCGCCTGTTGTTGTTGTTGTTGTTGTTGGGGTTATTGTTATTGTTGTTGTAGTTGTTGTTACTGTTGTTGGTGTTATTACGGGTTCCCCTCTTGAAATTCGAGTAATTCCTCTTCCCACGGTTGGAAGACTCAACATGTGTTTCCTTCTTGTCATCACCTTTCTCAGTGAATATCTTCATCCTGACCCCGTCTTCAGTAAGACTCACGGCTATAGTCACAGCCTGAGTAATGGTCGTGGGTTTAGCTGCAGTAACCAGACTTCGAATCTTGTCAGAAAGTCCCCAGATGTAGCGTTCGATACGCTTATACTCTGGTGTTACAAGATAAGGAATTACACGGGACAGATCGTGAAATCTTTGAGTATATCCCGTGATATCAGCTCCGACCATGGTCAGGTTCCAAAACTCGTTCTCCAACTTCTGGAGTTCAGCACGAGAACAGTATTTATCCCTCATACGTTCCTTTAATTCATCCCAAGTTAACGCATAAGCAGCGTTTTCACCCAAAGTTTGCACTTGTAGGTTCCACCATGTAAGAGCCTCGTTGAGAAACAAGCCAGTAACGAAAGTGACTTGCTGATTAGCGAAACATCTGCTCATTCTTATAGTGGAATCCGTTTTCTCCGTCCATCTCACATAAGCCACAGCACCGCCTGTGCCATCATAGTTAAGCGGCTTGCAGTCTAGAAACTGCTTGAATGTGCACCCTGAAATTGGACAACGGATTTTGAATGAACAAATAGTGAATCGCACGAATAGATTTAGAAAGAAATTTGATAAGTTGTAACAAAATAGCTAAATGTTACCCGTATTATTTGTTCCACCTGAAGGACCACTTGGACCCTGGCCTCCCGATCCGCCGGTGCCTCCACTTTGTTCGACACGGGATGCCTCATACAGTGCGATAGCTTGAGCGATTCTCTGTTCTATAAGTGCATTCAGTTCCGCCTCGGTCGTAGGCATTGGTGGAGGTGGGGGTGGATTAGTCCGTGAACGTAAGATTCTCCTCGGTGGCATGATTCTTTCAAAGGAGAAATAGGATAAGATTAGACGTTGATTTGGTTTGTAAAAAAAATATTCATAACATTAATAGCAATATCACCACCAAACATATAATGCGAGTAAATAAGTTAATATAAACGATAAGATATGTCCAACCAGACCACTCAGATGCATTTAATATATAACACCAAGTTTTATATATATATAGTCAACCGGTTACATAATCGTTTGAAAGGAACAAAAATAGACTCGGGCTACATAACCCGGTCATACTATTCTAGTACAACAAAAGAGATAACAACATCTTCCTTCCAACTGTGTGACCCGCTGTATGTTGGTTGTCTTCAAACTTGGTGAAACATCAATATGTACACAAAACGGATATAGATACCCATCCCAAAAGCACGATACCTGCAAACATAAACTATGGTGGGGGAAATACCGGTGGTGGAATAGGGAATAATAACCTGCGAACATCAGAAACCCTACCCTCCAAATCAAGCACCAAATGGTGAAGGAACACACTCTGCTGCTCGAGCGCCAGAACACGGGCAGGTAGATCCACTGGTGGTATATCCACTGGTGGCATCTGCGGTGGTAGTGGGGGTAAAGGTGGTAACCCTGGTGGTAGTGGTGGAGCATGAAGTATCATACCAATGAGGTGAGTAAGCTCATCCTCGAGTTCACTAACTCGACGTATAACAAAGTCTATCTGATGCTCAAGTGTCTGAACACGAGCACGTAACTCGATAGTAGCAGTTGGGTCATGCACTGGGTGATATGGATCGGTAAGGGGCATAACATGTGGGTATAGATCCATGTCCCCGGGTGGTACATGGGCGTGTCCTGAGGGTCCTGCCTCGTCAGTATGGTCTACATGTGGTAGAATAGGAACAACCTGATCATGTGCAGGGACAACTGGCTCATCAGGTATGACATCATCCAGCTCAATGTCTGCATTGCGCTGTAGGCCGATGGCCTGCAGTGCAGATGAAGTAACAGATGCATAAGAAGAAGCATCTTCATCAGTATCGGAATCAGAAGAAATGACAATAACCGGGACTACCGGTGCAGCGACCTCCAAGATAACCAAGTCATGAACATCCCCGTCTCCCAACTCATCATCCAAATGCTCCACGGGAATCACAGGAACTACAGCGTCGTCCTCCTCGTCGAGGTCATCTATGAAATGCATAATGGCAAGAGGAAGGGCATCCAAAGGTATAACCTCTATCACATGTTCACCCTCCGGGTGACCCATGATAACAACCTCGTTGAGTAGAGGGGGCACATCTAGCACATCATCATCAATGATGTCTCCTAACATGTAAGCGTCCATAATGTCACCACCAATTGCGAACGGCTGAAAGTCATCCAAATCATCGTCAGATGCCGACTCGCTGTCGGACGTAATGACCTGGACTGCCGGTACATACTCGTCGTCAGAGGATAGCTCCATCGGGTCTACGTCGTCGTATATGTTGCTTCCTTCAGAGGAAGACATGATATCCTGAGAAATAAGTTGTTCGACATGTATGAGCATTTGTTATTTTACATATATACACGAATGTATTTTTCACATAAGGTTCATTTTAAGTTATCCTACTTGAGTTGTGTGGATTAACTTAAAGTTGCATGTCTACCATTTAGATGACTAAGACACTAATGTCCTTGCTTGATTTGTATTAATTGAATTCTTGTTGAAAATGGACCATGAAAAATGTTTATGCAAATGAAAACATGTGTTTGTGTTTAGATGGTTTTCATGAGAGATCCCTAGTGATTGTAGACTTAGACTCAATAAAGAATCCTGGTTCACTACAATCGATGCTCTGATACCAAGCTGTCACACCCGCTCATAGCGGAAACGCAAGGTGTGATCTGTCTGGTTTTCATTGCATAAATATCGATGTACATGAACAAACTATATGAATAAAACATACTCCACTGCCATTACATAGTGTTTCAAAAGATTACATCATAAGTTTAGTGTGTCGGTTACAAACCATTAACATGAAAATAAAGCGTTATTGTTTCATACATAAACTTGAAATAAACTACAAAGGTTTAAACCATCATATTTCCGCAAAGAGGCGGAATATAATAATTAAACCCTTCAAAAGATGGCATGGAGTTCCTGTACTTGTTATCTTGACTGGGAAATCCGACATGGTCCTTTAATTCCCTGAAATACATGTTAAGTTTGGAAAACATCAACAAAAGTTGGTGAATTCATGCAATTTAGTTGTAAACGATGTATGAAAAATGTGAGTTGTAGTATGTAAAGCGTCAATGAAATCGTTGATCATTAATGTTTTGCAAGGACATTAATATGTGTGACAAAATAGGAAGCAAACCAACCCTAGACGATTTTATGCCGATTCCTATCGACTGGGACACAAACGCACTCTTCCGTAGGGGTCCATGACCAAGAGTGGGGCTCGCCAAAACCCATTAGATCTAAGCCTTTGTTCCTTGGTCCAAACTGGATTAATGGTGCTTATAGTATGGCCCTAATTCGCACATGATCTATGGTGTTTCATTACCTAACTTTATCATACTCTGAACATGTATCCTCCCCGATAGTTGTAAAGTTTGTAAAACATTTAAATGAATAGGGGAACATGAACTCACAGTATTGCGTCCTGAAAATAGATGAAAATAAGATCTCACGTGCGGTCGTCCTGAATAGCGTGGCGACCTACAAACGTTCTTATTTTTGTTAGACACTTCGGTCTTTGAAAAGAACTTGAGTACAAGTCTTGTGTCTTGAGTATATGTAAGACTTGTATGTCTTTACTGTTCGTTAACTGTGTATTCGATGTATGAGTTGTTCAAATGTTCGTTAACTATGTATTCGATGAATGAGTTGTTCAACTGTTCGTTAACTGTGTATTCGATGAATGAGTTGTTCAAATGCTCGTTAACTGTGTATTCGATGAATGAGTTGTATAGTCGGATCTCGTCCGCTGAATCTCGTGTCTTGTATATACCACTTGTATAGTTGTGTTTCCATTGATAGTACCATTGGACCAAGTCCATGTTTTCATGCTATTGGGCTTAAATAGTGCTGGGCCTTAAATAATGTTGGGCCTCAATAGTGTTGGGCCTCAAATAGTGTTGGGCCTCAATAGTGTTGGGCCTCAATAATGTTGGGCCTCAAATAGTGTTGGGCCTCAATAGTGTTTGGCCTCAATAGTGTTGGGCCTCAATAGTGTTGGGCCTCAATAGTGTTGGGCCTGAATAGTGTTGGGCCTGAATAGTGTTGGGCTTTAATAGTGTTGGGCTTGAATAGTGTTGGGCTTTAATAGTGTTGGGCTTTGGCCCATATGTTTAGTATTGGGGCTTAGCCCATTAATTTATGTTAAGCCCATTATGAAAAATAAGCCCATTTATAAAACAATAGCCCATTACTTAAACTAGCCCGTTTGTTTATAAAAATAGCCCATTAAGTATAATAAGCCCATTTGTAGAAAAATAGCCCACTAATACATGTAAGCCTTTCATTTTTATAAAAACCCTTTTTATAAAAATTAACTAAGTATAGATGTTAGTAATAAAAACATACTAGTTTTTATAAGTTTCTAAACATCCGAAAATTTGTTATCGATAGTATATTTATATTTCGTGTCGAAAGATCGTCTAACGTCGTAGTAACTCCCCGGATTGGCAATTAGCTTAAGTAGTCGTCCGTCGTTCATTTTGACCATATTTGGTGTCCGATTATTAGAATCGTCCGTAACTCGTTTTAAGGCGTTATTATGTGAAGTCTCGTAGGACTTTTGTTATAACGTGTTTTGAGTTTAAAGTTGACATGAGATTCAAGTTCCTACAATGATATATATAACTAATACACCAAGTAATATATCACACAAAAATTGTTTAAAGTAACCAAATATATATTTTCTAAAAAAAATATATATTTTCCTTGTCTTTTATTTTATAAACCCTTCTTTAATAACCTTTATAAATCTTGTATAGATTTACCCAAAAATGTTGTTATTTTATAAAATAAAGTTTTTATAAAAATTGGCCATATAACCTTTGCATTTTTATCTTAACCATGTTTCATTAAACATATCTTTTTCTTTATTAAATCATCAACAATTTATTCATCATCTTAACTAAACATTATAAGACTTTTATAACATCAAATCATCAAGATGATAAGCAAATCATGTAGGGTTTTAAACATGATCCTTTCATATGTTAACTAGTTCAAAAACCAAGTTAAATTCTAGTTTTAACAACTTTCATAAAAATCTTTAGTTGTATGTTAATTTTTATAATCTTGTGAAAGTCTTGTTTTTGAATATAAACCCTAAATACTTTCACAAGATTACTAGATATGATCATTCCTTTAATCCTTTATGTTAAAACCCTTTAACATAAATATGTATAAATTTTTAGATCATAACTTTCAACATCTTCTAACACTTTATTTGTATCATAAACATCATTACAAGATCTAATAAGCATATAACAAGTCTAACATCACAATATAAACAAACATAAATATATCATGAATTTATCTTTGCTTCTTTGTATTTTTCTACTTTTATTTATGATTATTTTGTTTTTACTAGTTATAATAATAATCATAACATAAATAAGTAAGAAAAATAAACATAAGGTTAGAAGCTCACTTCTAGCTCTAGGCTAGGGATGATCTAAAATAACTTATGATCCAAAGAAGATGAAAATCTTGTTGTTAGAAGACTCTTGGATGGATGAAAAGGCTTGATTTAGCTTGCAAATGCTTTAGATCTTCTTAAGTTCCATGAAAATCCATGTTGTTCATAATAAAAAGTGAAGAAGTGAAGTGATTTATCTATGGTGTTCTTGGTAATATGATGAAGATGATGAGAGCTTTTCTTATGTGTGTGTAAGAAATGGTGTAAAAGTGTAGTAAGACTTAAGGGTTAAGTGATAAGATTAATCATCCATTTCATCCACTAGTAACTAAATAATATCTAGATATTATGCAAGATAAACAAGGGGTGTGGGACCCCTTGTTCACGGGCTCAAGGTGGGGGGGGGGGGGTCTTGCATGGTGAAAAAATGTTAGTAAATTTTTAAGACTTAAAATGAATTAGAAAGATGTAAGTGTTAAGGTGTTTAGGGATTACAATTTTCCGAGATGTTTCGCGACTTGAAATGGTCATAAACTAGTTTTACAAGACTAAAAATAATGATCACTAGTTCGCTACAAGTGCCAAAATGTAGTTCGGATAATTATTTAGTGCTCGTTTCACTAGTAAATAGTCGAAACGTTCGCTTATGGAAGTTGTAGGGCAAATTTCCGTTATGCGTGAAATTGATATTCCATAAGTATGTTTATATGAAATTGGTGCCTAAACATCAATTTTTGTATCTTGTATTAAAAATACAATTGCCGAATTTTGCGGACAATTCATGAAATGGTCATTTTTAGCGCGTTTCGGACAGTTTTTAGTGCTACCGGGCATTGGTAAGATATTAACCAAACCCTTGTATTCCCACATAGGGTTTAATATATAATTGATGATGGACTCTCATCCGAGTCTTTAAGATGTCATTTTAGATGTTTTCTGCGGATCTGGAGTTTTCGTCAGCACTCTAGTTCACTAGGCACTACTCTAGTTGTTTCGATGAATTGTTTGCACTATTTCAAATGTACCCAATAAAAATGAATCATGTGTAATAACCAATGAATATTCCATGAGTTTTCTAAGATGTATACCATGTAATCATGCAGTCAGAATATTCAAAACACATGCTTGTATAATGTAAATCACTGTTTTAAATGTAAGTAAATTACCCGAAAGTGGCAGTTGTCACAGTTGCGATCTTTCTTTTGGGCTGATTTCGTATCATTGCGAAATTACGAGGCTTTTGGTGATATGTGTGTGCATTCGACGCTACATATGACACCAACAAGTAAGATACTGTACTTTTTCACCATGTGAAATTATTAATATTTTTTTTAATATCATATGTTTTATTTACAGATACAAGATGATTTTTGTGCCATTCACCGGAGTTGATCACCATAAAAAATGTGTTATCTTTGGCGCTGGCATGTTATACGACGAGACTATAGAGTCGTATACATGGTTACTAAATACCTTTCTGGCTGCACACAAGAAACAACCAATCTTTGTTCTCACTGACCAAGACGCATCAATGAAACAAGTTGTGTCAACCGTTTTCACAAACTCTATCCATCGTTTGTGCATGTGGCACATAATGAGAAAACTTCCATCCAAGGTAAACACTCTATTTTTAATATTAACATGGTTCCAGTTACATCATATATTATGATTAAATAACTCCTTTTTATTGTCCATGTTTTTTAATTTGTAGATTTCAAATGATATCCTTGATAATACCACTCTTCGTTCGTCAATACATAAGCTGGTTTGGAATTTATTCATCACACCACAAACATTTGAAGAAAGATGGCATTTGTTAATGGATGAATATCACCTAGACAATCATCCGTGGCTTTGTGAGATGTTTGCTATACGTCATGAATGGGTCCCGTGTTATTTTAGAGAGATAACTATGTGTTGTTTGATGAAGACTACGTCCAGATGCGAGAGCTCAAACGCGCGTTTTAAAGTCAACTCGTCAGAAACTAACACATTAGTTCAATTTTTAATGTGTTTTGAAACCAGTATTGATGCTCAACGGCATACACAACGAGATCTCGAGTTTAAAAGCGATATGTCGACCCCTCGTTTATCTACCGGTCTTCGCATAGAGGCACCCGCGTCTCAAACATACACATGGTCCATGTTTCTTGAAGTTCGAAAAGAAATATACATGGGCATGTTCCATTGCATGCCAATTGAACGTCCCGGAACGATTGACATAAAAAATTACACTGTTCGTCACTGCAAATCAAACATGGCTTATGTCAATGAATTCGAGGTATGTCCTTACTATCCAATATGTTTTAATGTTGTAGGATCGATTTCGACCTAAACGAGTCTTTCGGAAGAGCTCAAAACCGTTTCAGAGGCGGAAACAAAGAAACGGACGTATACACAGCTAGAATCACACTTTAAATCTCTTGTATATTGATTTTACAACGTTTACATTGACAAGAAACACCGGCAATACCTCGGTATCAGATCTGAACTATGTTACAAATGAAAATGACAATGAACCTATTTATAGTGTGTGTGGTTCGCTTATATGGACTGCCATAAAAGCGAACCAGCCACATTGACATAAAAGCGAACCAGCCTTAATGACCTATGAGCGAACCAGACCTACATGGTCATATAAGCGAACCAGACCTACAATTTTCATGATTTTGACATTCTAAACCCTATGTCTTTTGTGAGATGATGTAATTATCTTCATTGGACCTTCAAACCAATGCTTCTCATTGGACCTCCTAGTGGTCCAATCAAAACTAACACATATATTTGTCTTTTGTGTACTATAATATAAATGCCCATTTCTTGTATCATGACATCACTTGTGATGTCACCTTGGTGATGTCACTCGTGATGTCATACCCGATCGGACCCGCAACGAGATCGAGACTCGATATTAAGACGTAGTCGACAGATGACTGCACCAACAGACTCCCCCTCAGATGTTGACGGAGTTTTAAGTGTCGAGTCTTTGACAATGTCGTATCTTTAAGTCTTCAATCTTGATCAATCTTCGAGTTGCCTTTCACTCTAACCGGCTCTATCCTATCTCCAATTCTCTTTCAGGATCTCTGGCTCCTAGCTCTAGCATCTTCAGACTCTCTTTCTCTAACAGACTCCCCCTCAACTTGTGCTAGGATCGTAGTCTGGCTTTCACAGGTTCAGGTATCGTAATCTGACTCACCTGCATATTCTCTACCCAAAACATAAGTTTCATAAAAGATAAGATATAACAAATTTAGAAACTTTGCTAATCCCTTGAAGACACAACCCTGAATAGAAAGATTTATCATGTCAAATTCTGATGAACCACTAGAATGATTATCATTATCATTTCACACATTTTCAAACAAACTTTCCCAAACCTGTTCGTCATGTTCAGCACTCGGAATTTTGAAAATCAGCTTTTCAACATCAGTTGTCTAAATTTTTTTTTAATTTTCAAAATTTATGCTAAAACACACCGAAAACCTTTTTGGATTTTTGAAAAGAATGAAATGCAGTAAAGAAATATTTACAGACAATATTTTTGTGAGTTTGCGTAAGAGGATTATATCAGTTAATGAGACAAATCACCAGCACCGTTAAGCTTCATTTCATTTTAAGTTCTAAACAATTCACCTAGATTGTCAGTATACTTGTCCACTTAAATTTTCACACAAAGTTCAACTGCTTCGAGATACGAGATTAGTGTTTTAGGACTTAAACATCTACATGTGTCCCACCTCAGTATATACTCCCGTATCCAGACCCCAGTATTCAGTCTTACAGGTGAGTATACCTAGATGATATCTGTAAGGGGTTAATTGCGAGGGCCGTGAGAGCTCAGGTCGATCTTTCGATACGCAGAGAGATGACGGCTTCGACTTTTGGTGGGTCCCCTTTGGGGATCTTCTTTTCAACAGCACATGATTAACCATTTTCCAATGTGTTATCATTTTTTATGCTGAGGGGAGGCTTATATTTCAAAGCAGCATAAAGTATTCTCCGGGGACTAGGCCATTGCTTCCGCAAAATCAGAAGTCCCGGGATAATACCCCAGATATCACTAAGCATAAAGACCTAGTATCTCAGAATACGGGACCCTTCAAACAAGATTTCAGGGGTTACCTATATATCCTGGAGGTGTTCCCCACTTAGACGTAAGTAAATTTTATGTTTATATCTCGTCACAATTTACTAAATGTGCAAAAACCTATTGACACATCATCAGTGAGACCGTTTATCACATTTAACTTTCCATTTCTTTAGCATGTCGTGATCGTTCACTGATGTACTATCATTTCCTCTTTTTTACAACAAAACTCATTTTTGATTTTTTTAATGTTTTTGGCTTTTTCAAATTTTCAAATGTTTTTGGATTTTCTGAAAAATTTTTACTCCCCCTAAAATGCAAACTCATTTTAGGAAATTTGAAAATAAACTGTACAATAAAATGACAACCGATATCAAATCACTTCAAATCGCCATCCACTTGGCATAAACAATCAGAACTCCACCTTACAACAAACTATTTTCCCATTGTGATTTCAAAACACTTAAGTTTGTTTTAATCAAATGGTTTTTCCGGAAAATAATTTCGTTGATTTTAACACTTGTAAAGTTAGGGGTTCATCATGTTGTTTTTCCAAACAATCATTTGTAAATATGGTCCAATCAAGTTCAACTAAATGACCTTGATTAACCACTTGTCAGTGAAAACCTTCAACAACTACTAGCAGGTTCACTTTACCAACCATAACCACTTGCACATCAAAATATAACAATTCAAAAATACCACCTGTACTTTACCAATTGTACCAATTGTAGGATCATTTGCTAAGAAAGATGCCGATTCCTGCTCTACTCTTACCAACCTGGGAGCTCCGGCAAGTCCGGTTTTTACTCAAACATTATGTCCACCCAGGCCTCACCAGCCTTGAGTGATTTTGGAACACATCTATCCCACCAACACTTTGATTTGTAAAACTCTTTAGCATCCTTTACCTTCCTGTCTACCATCTTACCAAAAATATGTTTGACTTTCCCGTTGAAAGCCTTCTCAACATCAAATTCTCCCTCATCAGCGAAGAATTGATTTGAGATCTCTACCTTTCCCACTTTCTTCATTAAATTTTCTTTTGACAATTTAGGAAAATTCTCATCGTTCACTTCTGGAACGGAATTCACAATCTTTTTCTCAACAGATGACTCCTCTGATTTTATGGAATCAGATTCATTGTCAGAATTACCCTCAGATTTAACCACCCACTTTTGTTTACTCAAATCACCTTTTCTTTTGTAAAATCGTTTTGAACTTTCTCCTTCCTCAGAAGTAGAATTTTCAAACTTTTTAACAATTTTTACAAGTTGTTCTTTCTTATCAACACAAGTTTTTCTCAAAACAGAATTAGAAGAAACTTCCTGTTTTTGATAGTTGGTCTTGGGGCAATTCCAAGCTATGTGTCCAACTTCCTGACATTTAAAACATGTTCTTCTATCAACTTTTTCAGCAAACCTTCTCACATTCTTCTTCACTTCAGCAAGAAACTCCTGGTTTGACTGCTTCCAGAACGGTTTCTTCTGTTCATCCTCTGAACTTCCTCCTGAAACAAATTTTGTTTTTGGTTTATAAGTTTTCTGATTTTTATAATTTTCTGAAGAATTAAAACCAAGACCTTGTTTTTTGAAATTACGGTTGTGGTTTGGTTTCTTTCGATAACCTGAACCATAACTGTAACCCTTTTTCTTGTTCAATCTCTGTTGAACTCTTGAAGTGTACTTTTTAGGTTTTTCAGCAAGATTTAAATCTTTTATTTCAGAAATATTAATTTCTGTTAATTTGAAAACCAGTTTGATCATTTCAGTTTTGACACTTCTTATTGGAAATTCCTCATCAGAATATAATTTGTCTGAATCATTCAATGTATACGCTACTTTGATTGATTCGTCATTCAAATTAGATTTTGATAACAAGAATTCTTTATTGTAAACCCTATTAACCGGTGAACTCGGACTCTTTTCTGACGAACTCGGACTATCAGACTCAGACTCCGGTTTTGACTCCTCATCCGTATCCAACACCTGATCGACAACTTTCTTTACTAACTCAGACTCATGATCAGTGTCAGACGCTGTGAATGTAACATCAATATTGTCTGGTAATTCATCAATGATTTCAGACTTTAACTTGATGTTTAGAGCCTTGTCTACACGTTCCTCATTTGGCTTTCTGGGAGAATAAGTTTCATGGATCGGGGGCGGACATCTGTTATACTTGACACATGGTTTCTTACCAGTATCAGTATCTTCAGTCTTCTTCTCCTTGAATGCTTTCAAACCTGCAACAGTAGGATAAACACGATCAATCAGATAATCACATGTAGTATAACTCAACAGTAATCGTTTAATCCTTTCACTTTCGATCTTTTCAAGTTCCAC
Organism: Helianthus tuberosus; assembly: GCA_030545235.1. Taxonomy (NCBI): domain Eukaryota; kingdom Viridiplantae; phylum Streptophyta; class Magnoliopsida; order Asterales; family Asteraceae; genus Helianthus; species Helianthus tuberosus. Next base: position 157,704,053 of record CM060409.1, read on the forward strand.
TTCTTTTTTCAGATTAGCACAGTCTTCGATGTAATCATTTATGACACTCTGCTTTGTCATCAATGTTGCACTCATTTTATCCATTGCTTTTTCAATCTCTGAATTTGTTTTCTTCAAACTGTCAACTGTTCTGTTTAGCACATCATATGATTCTTTAATGTACTTCACATCAGACAGTAAGTCTTCTTTAATCTTTTCTAATTCAGCAATCTTCTTATCTTTTTCCTCACAAACTTGACAAGATTCTGAACACTTTGAACACGGTTTTTCAACTTCAACCACCTTTTCAACTATCTTTTCGACTTCAACAAGTTTTTCCATCACTGGTTCAGATTCTATTTCAGCTTTCTGTCCCTCAGTTTCCTTTGTTGAACTTTCTTTAACTTCTGCTTTGTCAGTTTCTACTTTTGCCTTTTTCTGGATATCCAACTCATGCTCCTCAATCTTCTGAATAAATTTTGCTAGACTCATATTCTCAGATTTTCTCATGTGTTTGATAATCAACAAATAATTTCCCCATTTTTGCTGTGGTAATGCATTAGCAAGTTTATCAATCCATTCATCATTATCTTTCTTAATTTTCAATCTTTCCATTTCCACGACTAAATGACAATATCTATCAATGGTCATCGTTGTTGTTTCATCGTCAAAAGCTACAAACATGTCAAATGACTTTATCAACAACTCCTTTTCCATGTCTTCGGAAAAATTTGATATACTTTGGCAAAACACTTCGGGAAACAACTGACAATAACGGACTGATATGACCCGGAACGAATTCAATTGACTTGACCCTTTGAACTCCAAATCGTACAAAACTTTCAAACGAGTCGATGACTTTAATAGGCGACTTGACTGAAAAAACGACTGATCGTACCGTGCGAATCAACAAAAACTCCAAATCTTGTGACCTGACTTTGATACGAATTAACCTTTGTTACAAATGATCAGGTACAAACAGCTTTTGCAATCAATGTAGACCGGTATTACACGTCAATATAATACTTCTCGATTTTATATGTGGACTATTACTACACTAATTTTGACAAACAATGATTGGGCCGAATATACTATAGTGGGCTGAACAACCTTACAATTTATATCGAATAAATGTCAGAATTCAATGTATAAAACCAACAACTTTCAACAATTGTGATGATGTTTAACTGACACGCTTTATCTTGAACTCCACACTCACATGTGACCTTACAATTTTAATGTCAGACACATTTATCATTCAACACATATAACCGACAACATGCAGCTGGCAACAAATAATACTTCAAAATGATTGGACCTTCAATACAAACACATATATCCGACAACAATCACATTAATCTGATAGAACCGTAAAAAAAATAACCCGACAACTTCTGATCAGATGCAATAACCCGACAAAATTTAATACCAAGTTTAACTTCACATGACCTGAATCTGTTTCATATTACACGATGTATTTTCAATCGGTTCACATAACCCAATATATTCACATGCAAACTGACACATAAAACATGATTTCTTTTCTAATTACTAGCAACAAATCACGTGATTAACCTGTTCTATGTCAGACCAAAACTTTGATGATCACAAGAGCGAACCAGACTAAGTCTTATAAGTGGACTACAAATTGCACTAAACGCGGATCTCAAGTGTCACTAAAAGCGGACCTCAACTGTCACTAAAAGCGGATCTCAAATGTTCGAATAAGCAGACCAGATATTGTCCAAATGAGCGGACCAGATATTGTCCGGATGAGCGGACCAGATGTTAATTTTTGGAGCGGACCTGAGATTGACGTCAGCAAAACACGAACCGAATGCAAGCAAAAACTCAATTTAAACCAATTTTAGGCCGAATTAAGTTCTGAAAACTTCCAGGTTTTGTTAATTCATAATTACGCACACACTGTGTGAATTTTAAGCGATTTTGACCGTAAAAAGTTCAGTTTTTTCAAAATAGAAAGGTGTAGAAGCAGAAAAAATGATGAAAACGAGCTGTATATGCGAGATCTCCTCCTCCTTGGCTCTGATACCAATTGTAGGATCGATTTCGACCTAAACGAGTCTTTCGGAAGAGCTCAAAACCGTTTCAGAGGCGGAAACAAAGAAACGGACGTATACACAGCTAGAATCACACTTTAAATCTCTTGTATATTGATTTTACAACGTTTACATTGACAAGAAACACTGACAATACCTCGGTATCAGATCTGAACTATGTTACAAATGAAAATGACAATGAACCTATTTATAGTGTGTGTGGTTCGCTTATATGGACTGCCATAAAAGCGAACCAGCCACATTGACATAAAAGCGAACCAGCCTTAATGACCTATGAGCGAACCAGACCTACATGGTCATATAAGCGAACCAGACCTACAATTTTCATGATTTTGACATTCTAAACCCTATGTCTTTTGTGAGATGATGTAATTATCTTCATTGGACCTTCAAACCAATGCTTCTCATTGGACCTCCTAGTGATCCAATCAAAACTAACACATATTTGTGTTTTGTGTACTATAATGTAAACGCCCATTTCTTGTATCATGACATCACTTGTGATGTCACCTTGGTGATGTCACTCGTGATGTCATACCCGATCGGACCCGCAACGAGATCGAGACTCGATATTAAGACGTAGTCGACAGATGACTGCACCAACAAATGTTCAATATACACATGTTCAATATGCACATGTGCATGTATCAAATTTTGTCATGTTATGTATACTGTCTGCCTGATTAATTTTTTGTTATGCACATGTGCATGTATCACAATTTTGATTAATTTTTGTTATGCACATGTGCATATATCACAATTTTGTATTCTGTATATATTTATTTTAACCTGCCTGATTAATTTTTTGTTATGCACATGTGCATGTATCACAATTTTGATTAATTTTTGTTATGCACATGTGCATATATCACAATTTTGTATTCTGTATATATTTATTTTAACCTTCTGTTCGATTAATTTTTTGTTATGCACATGTGCATGTATCACAATTTTGTCTTATGTGTATACCTATTATAACATATTATAACCTTCTGTTTGATTATTATTTTTTTTTATACACATGTGCATGTATCAAAATTTGTCTTATGCTATTCAATTGTTCATATATCAAACAGTGTATTTATTTTATTAACTTATTTACTTGTTCATATTACCTTTATGTATTCATTTTTTTATAATATATGTTATGCACATGTGCAGGTGTCGCTCAATGTACCTGCACAAAAAGTAAGCTGTACATGTCTTGGATTCACTCGTGTTGGATATCTATGCCGACATATATTTTGTATATTCCGTTACAATGAAATTGAACGGATAACGTCCCATTACATCACTCCACGTTGGAAAAGAGATGCGCTTCCGTCAGCTGTTCATAGCATATCTAACATATACTCATCTAATGATGTAGTGGATAGTGTGATAATGAAGATCAAACACGTTGATTCTACGAATACCCGTGTAGTTCTTCCCCAACCCCCAAATTGCAACCCAAAGGCCACGGAATTTGAAGTGAAAATTCAGTTTTCTCAAAATTCAAGTCTGATTGTTTCAATTACTAAAGGGACATATAAATAAGGACAGAAATTCGAAATGGGCCTAAAAAAGATAACGGGCCAAACACACGGCCTAAAACAAAATGCCCAAAATAGTCCAAAAAACATAAAAATGCAAATAACTAATAGAAATAAGTGTTTTTCGGCCCGGACGATGACCCAAACCGCCATAGGCGTTTGCAGCAAGATGGAGCTTTTTCTCACGTTCGTTTCGCCTGGTCGCACGCCCAAAACAGACCTCCGTCGCCCAAGTTAGAGCCATTTTAGTGAAGCCCCTTTTGTTACGCGATCTTGGGCCTCCGAATACAAGATGGCCCGCTCCTCCACACTTGGGCCCGCATCATTCCCTCCTGGGTAGACAAAATTCGACCTCGAATCCGCAGCAACCTCATCATCAGACGAATCCCCATAAAAAGGCAGCAAATGTTTGACATTGAAAACATCAGAACAACGAATGTGGCTTGGTAACTTCAGACGATAGGCATTAGAATTTATCTTCTGCACAATCTCCACTGGTCCAATCTTTTTGGCTGACAATTTATTATACTCCCCCACTGAAAAACGATCCTTAGTCAAAATGGCCCAAACAAAGTCACCCTCTTCAAAATCAACTTGCCTACGCTTTTGGTCTGCAGCTTGCTTGTACTTTGAATTAGTGTTGGCCAAGTTATCCTGCACAGCTTTATGAACTTCATGTAACCCAACCACAAAATCTTGCACCTTCTTGGGAACAGAACCTGGGGTAGAAAGTGACATTAAATCAAGAGGACCCCGAGGCTTAGCAGAATAGACCACCTCAAACGGACTAAACCCAGTGCTCCTATTAACAGCATGATTATGAGCAAACTCAGCCTGACAAAGCTTTTGATCCCAAGACTTCACATGATCACCCACAAGACACCGCAAAAGATTACCAAGTGACCGATTAACAACCTCCGTCTGCCCATCAGTTTGTGGGTGGTAAGCACTACTAAAATTGAGCTGAGTGTTCACCATTTTCCATAGACTTCGCCAAAAATGACTCAAGAAACGAGTATCCCAATCAGAAACTATAGAGGATGGCAAACCATGCAAACGATAGATATCTCGAAAGAACAACCGAGCCACATTAACTGCATCCGTTGTCTTCTTGCAAGGAATAAAGTGCACCATCTTAGAAAACCGGTCCACCACTACAAAGATCGAATCATTACCACGCTGAGTACGGGGTAACCCCAACACAAAATCCATGCTAATATCTACCCAAGGTTGCTGAGGAATGGGTAGAGGCATATAAAGCCCTGCATTGGTAGCTGTGCCTTTTGAAACTTGACAGATCCTGCAACGTCTAACAAACTGATCAACATCCCTCCGCATAGTAGGCCAAAAATAAGAAGACTGCACCAATCGTAAAGTACGGTCTCTGCCCACATGCCCTTCTCCATGCAGTTCTTTAATTATTTGAAGGCGGAGGCTGGAATTAGGAATACATAATTGATTTTCCTTAAAAAGAAAACCGTCATGCACAAGAAAATCTGTCCTCTTCCCAAATTGCACATCCTGCAAAATGACAGAAAAATACGGATCTGTTGTGAGTTGTTCCATGAGATTGTCTAGCCCGGGTACAACAACTCTCATAGAAACAAGCAGGCTACTCCTTCTGCTCAAGGCATCTGCCACACGATTCGAAATTCCAGATTTATGCTTCACAACAAAAGTAAACTTTTCCAAGAAAGCCATCCAACGGGCATGCTTATGTGACACTTTATCTTGACTGCGGATATGCCTCAACGAATCATGGTCTGTAAATAAGACAAACTCCTTGTGAAACAAATAATGTCGCCAATGATTCACAGCCTGGACCACTGCATAAAATTCAAGATCATAAGTGCTATAACGTAACTTTGGCCCAGTCAACTTCTCACTGAAATAAGAAACTGGACGCCCCCCCTTGACTGAGGACTGCCCCAATACCACCCTGCGAGGCATCCGTGTGCAACTCAAAAACCCGAGAAAAATCTGGCAATATTAGAATTGGTGCTGTTGTAAGCTTTTCCTTGATTAACTGAAAAGCTGATTATGCCTCCTCAGTCCATATAAAAGTCTTCCCTTTCATGCAATCAGTCACTGGCGCCATAAGGGAACTGAAATTTCGAATGAACCGTCTATAAAATGAAGCAAGACCATGGAAACTACGTACTTCAGTTATCGTAGTAGGAGTTGGCCATTGCTTAACGGCCGCTACCTTTGAATCATCCACCTGTATACCGTCACCAGAAACAACATACCCCAAAAATAGCACCTTAGGCACCATAAAGACACACTTCTTTTTGGCTGCATACAAGTTATCCCTACGGAGCAAGGTCAAAACCTGCCGTACATGCTTCACATGCTCGTCAAAATTAGGGCTATAAATGAGAACATCATCAAAATAAACCACCACAAATTTACCAATAAAGGGTCTAAACAACTGATTCATGACCCGCATAAACGTACTAGGGGCATTGGATAAACCGAAAGGCATCACTAACCATTCATACAACCCTTCCCGAGTTTTGAAGGCGGTCTTCCACTCATCACCAGGCCTGAGTCGAATATGGTAGTACCCACTCTTCAAATCTAGTTTTGTGAAAATAGTGGCACCGCTAATTTGATCAAGTAAATCATCAAGTCGGGGAATCGGGAATCTGTACCTCACAGTGATCTTGTTGACTGCACGACTGTCAACACACATACGCCACGTCCCATCCTTCTTAGGAGTTAAAAGAGCAGGAACATCACAAGGACTCATGCTTTCTCGAACGTACCCCTTAGAGATTAAGTCTTCAACCTGCCGACGCAATTCTTCATGTTCTTTTGGGCTCATTCTGTAATGGGGCTTGTTGGGTAGTTGGGCCCCTGGTTCCAAATCAATGTGATGCTGGATGTCTCGTAGGGGTGGTAACCCGGCAGGTAAATCATCTGGGAAAACATCAACAAACTCCTCAAACAACGGAACCATACATTCAGGAATTTCGACTTCCTCGGGCACCGGCTTCCCAATCAAAATAAAAACACTATCTGCTTCCTCCAACTCATCCTGAAACTGACTAATGGTCAACAGAGTACCCGCCTGTTTCGTGGCTAACTGCTTAGGCTTGCTAGGAACAAGAGTGATCTTCACACCACCAAACAGAAAGCTATAAGTATTGGACCGCCCATTATGTTCTATATTACGCTCGTACTCCCAAGGTCTACCCAACAATAAGTGACATACGTCCATAGGGACCACATCACACACGACATCATCCTTGTACGTGGATCCAATGGAAATTGAAACAAGTGCCCTTTTAGATACCGTCACTTCACCTCCCTTTTTAAGCCATTGAAGCTTATAAGGTTTCGGGTGACTCTCTGTCTTCAAGGCCAACTTTTGAACTGCCTCTTCAGAAATCAAATTGTCACAACTCCCCGAATCAATGACAAACGTGCAAACATTCCCCAAAATTGTACATGTTGAGTGGAAGATGTTGTGCTTCAGCCAGTCATCCCCATCAGCCTTTGGTGTATAGCAAGAACGTCTAACCACCAAGTTCACCCCAACATCACCGGTCACAACCTCCTCATCGTATTCAGTTTCTTCATCGTACACTGGATTGTTTTCATACTCTTCATATTGTTCGTCCTCAGACTCAGCAAACAAGTGCCTTTTTCCAGCCCTTTTACACTCCGCTTGACGATGGCCCGTTTCACCACAATTGAAACACCTCGCACCACTACTACTAGCCCCCTTAGAAGTAGGCCCGGTATTGCTACCCCCAGGCTTCTGCTGACTAGGCCCGCTACGAGGTGCCCCACTGCCCGACCCAACGTTTCCTCCGGCAGGGGTAAACGAACCGCCACCCGACGGTTTTGTTTCTCAAAGGCCAACGCCCGTTGGTGTGCCTTTGGAATGGTTAACGGATCAAAGAGGTTCACAGACTACATGATTTGAACCCTCAGACCCCCAATATACCGAGAAACAAGTTGTTCCTCCAGTTCTTGAATATCATTCCTCGCAATCAACTGGTAAAACTCTGTGGTATAATCATCAACCGACTTAGCCCCCTGTTTTAAATTCTGCAGACGGTGGTACATCAACCTTTGAAAGTTGTGAGGCAAAAAGTTGGACCGCAAGCACTTCTTCATCTTGGTCCATGTCACGATCCTTGACTTTCCAAGCCTGTTCCTTGTTAACTTCAATTGTTGCCACCACGCAGAGGCCTTACCACGTAACCTGGTAGCGATCAAGGCCACCCGCTTATTTTCAGGCACCTCCTTGTATTCAAACACCTCCTCCACGGTAGCCAACCAATCGATAAACCCCTCCGGATTCAAACTAGACCCATCAAATTCTGGAATATCAATCCTTATCCCAGAATCCCAACGCCTGTTACCCCCTCCACGTTCACCCCTTGGTCGCCCTTCCTGTTCGTCTTCGGAAGTCGAACCATCACCAAATGGGTTACTAAAATCAGAACCATACCCGTCATTGGGTCTCTGCCTTCTACGATTGACCAAGTCGGCCATCCGGTCAGTCAACTGATCGACCACCTGATCCAACCGTTGATCCATTCTCGCCATAAGTAGCTGCTCCAACTCCCGTTCATAAACTTCATCGAGAGGCCTGTTGTTGTTTCTCCTCGGAGGCATTTTGAGCCAGGAATTCGGCTCTGATACCAACTGATGTAGTGGATAGTGTGATAATGAAGATCAAACACGTTGATTCTACGAATACCCGTGTAGTTCTTCCCCAACCCCCAAATTGCAACCCAAAGGCCACGGAATTTGAAGTGAAAATTCAGTTTTCTCAAAATTCAAGTCTGATTGTTTCAATTACTAAAGGGACATATAAATAAGGACAGAAATTCAAAATGGGCCTAAAAAAGATAACGGGCCAAACACACGGCCTAAAACAAAATGCCCAAAATAGTCCAAAAAACATAAAAATGCAAATAACTAATAGAAATAAGTGTTTTTCGGCCCGGACGATGACCCAAACCACCATAGGCGTTTGCAGCAAGATGGAGCTTTTTCTCCCGTTCGTTTCGCCTGGTCACACGCCCAAAACAGACCTCCGTAGCCCAAGTTAGAGCCATTTTAGTGAAGCCCCTTTTGTTACGCGATCTAGGGCCTCCAAATACAAGATGGCCCGCTCCTCCACACTTGGGCCCGCATCATCTAACAACAGCGAGTTTGCTATCATCCACAATGAAATAATGGATTTAGTCAGTCAATGCACAAACTGACTGAGACGCAATCCTGAACAACTACGTTCCTTATCTTCTGAAATCAAACACATCAGAAACCGCGTATTCGAATCGTTTCCGTGTGATCCTCAGCCTCGTTCCGTTCAAAAAACTGCAAACATCAGTGACATCTTAAACATACCTTCAAATCTAAGCAGAAGTGTCCATCCTCCGCAAGGTATTAGAAACAAAGGTTGTGCGACCAAAAAACAACGGATCGGCCCCGGTGGTCAAAACATTAAAGATAAACGAAAGAAAGCCGGTAAATGACAAAAAGCTGCCCGCTTATGCAACAAATGCAACAAGTATGTATTTGACCCTGATTCTCGCAATTGTGAAAAAATCAAAGCTGCCAAACTTGCTGCACGAGCAGATAAACGTGTTGTTGCTATAGCCGCTGGACTACCCGACCCGTCTGATTCCGATTCTGATGAAACTGATGTTGATCTCGATGACACCGATGATGATACCAATGATGAAATCGATGAATATAATTCTTCTGATTACGATGCATCTGAATACCCTGCCTCCATGCAAAAACCTCTCGTACCTGAGCGAACAAATATTAAGCGTGAACCTGAACAGTCTTTTGATCCTGATCAAAGCCTTAGGCGTTCAACCAGACGTCGCAAACCATCCAAGATATCTCGTGATTCTTGATTGATTTATTATGTATTACAACTTATGACTACCGAACTTATCTAATTATGAACTTGTATATTTATGAATACTAATGTTTTTTTTTAGTAACCATTTAACTTACAGTGTTGATATTGATGCTTGACTTGTCATATGCACATGTGCATATGTATTTACAAGTTGTATATACCCTTTTTTAAACCACCTGTTTAACATTATGCATTTTACTAATATGAAGTTAAAACAATTTTGTTAAATATACACAATCGTAATAAATTATACAAACCTAACATTTAATCTGTGTGTTTTATCACTTCATACACATACTGTATGCACGTGTGCATACGAGTCATTTAATTTACTAATCAACTGTGTTTTATCACTTCATGCACATATTGTATGCACATGTGCATACAGGTCATTTAACTTACTAATCTTACTAATCAACGTAACATTGCATATTTTAACAAACATATACATTTATAATTAATAACACTGTATGTACATGTGCATACGAATCATTTAACTTATTAATCAACGTAACATACCATACTGTAACAAACATGTAAATTTTGTAACTAATAACGTGCATTTATATCACTTCATGCACATGTGCATATGGTCATTTAACCATATTAAATTCACGTGCATAAACAACAAATAACACTAACTTGTTACTGTAACCTTGATAATTCACCATATTAGTTCACCTGTGCATAAACAACAAACTATATGAACTATAAATCCAAACATTTATCACCATATCACCTATCCAACATAACAATTTCTACAATACACATTACCAATTTGCTAAAATTCCAACTTCTCAATATATCAACCAACAAAAATATTAGTAACATGATTATCTAGTTCCAACCACAACTAACCAAAAATGTAACATTCATCATAACTGTACCAACTTGTTACCTTCCTAACACAACCATCTAACATGTCTTACCAAATAAAACAATCCAAACATAACAGTTTAATGTTCAAATATCACTAATTAACTAGAAATACTACCTAATTGTCATGAACTACTACCCTCAAACTTTATCCCCATTCTTCCATTTCCTAAGAGTGTTCCAGATTTTTTTCTTGTTTTTCTCCATCTTTTTCCAACAACTTCCGCATTCTTTCATCTTCCAAATTTTGTGTTGCTTTTCTTGCGAGTTACATAACCGTTGCCTTGTACACGTTCGCCTCTGATATTAACAGTTTTGTTGCTATCTTCATCCTCAGATTTTGCAATTGCATGTCTTGAATATTTTTTTGCGTACTAAAACCGCATTCAAACTCGACATCACTCCCTTTATACATCTCCATGTGCCTCATAGCAAACACACCACAATCGTTGAAATTATCGCTCGTCGCCCATTCCAGTTTTTTCTTCGTCAACGGTGCGGCTGCCATGCGTGCCGCGCTTGGATGTTTAACATTCTTCAAATAGCCAACAATGTAATTTTTCTACAAAAAAAATAATAATAGTTAGTGTTACTACATGTCCTATTCATATATCATTATTTTCAAATATAACATTTAATATAAAAAATCTATACTTACAGTAGGATCGTTTGCTGACCCAAACGAGTCGTTCAGAGGTTGTCTCTTGCGTTTCAGATGCGGAATAATAAGAAATGCAAGTAGATATAGCTTGTTCTTTCTCCTAACTGCTTGTTTTATTGAAATGAAACGTTTTACAGCTCGATCTTCACACCGGCAGAGCTTCGGTGTGGAATTTCACATATATCTTATGAGGTCCGTTCATGAGGTTACTATATATAGAGTTTCTGGTTCGCTTATGTGTCACATGACCATAAGAGCGGACCACAATGGTACACATAAGCGGACCAGCATATCATACGAGCGAACCTGGAACCTCATGACCCTATGAGCGGACCTAACTCATAAAACCTATACAGACTCACTTTTTTCTCGTATTACGTGCCCTATGCTATACAATACGACGTAAGACCTGATCCTAGACACCTAGACGGAATCAACAGATGTAATGCACCAACAGACTCCCCCTCAGATGTTGATGGAGTCGCCTATACACTCTGACTGCAAACTGTGTCTTCACATCTTCAATCTAGATCAGTCTCTGGGCTTTCTCTTCTCTCAATCTTCAGACTCCCCTTCTCGATTTACTGGCATTCTTTTGTTCTTCAGTAACATCTTCAGGATCGTTGTCTGATCTTCACAGGCTTTCAGAATTGATTTCCAGGATCAAAACTTGGCTCTCTTCCAACAGAGATTTTCAGAATATCGAAACCTGGCTACCTGCACAATCTTAACCCAGACATAAATTTTCTAATTTTATCACATATCAAATACCTATGCACCAACACATGACTCTCATAATCACTAAAACAAACATATAATTGCAACATCTCAGGCTCTCTCTCAAATATCTATGGTGAACCACTTGAAGAAGGTTAGATTTAATGAAAACAGTTAGATTTACACAAACACTCCTCCTCAAATTCTGCTCATCATGTTTAGCACTCGGAATTTTGAAAATCAGTTTTCCAACATCAGTTGTCGAAAATCTTTTTGACTTTTTCAAAAATTATGCTAAAACACACACAAAATCTTTTTGGATTTTCTGAGAGACTAAAATGTAGAAATAAAATATTTACAGACAATATTTTTGTGAGTTTGTGCAACAGGATCATATCAGTTTCTGAGACAAATCACCAACACCGTTAAGCTTCATTTCATTTTAAGTTCTAAACGATTCACTTAGATTGTTAGTATAATAGTCCACTTAAATTTTCACACAAAGTTCAACTGTTTCGAGATACGGATTAATGTCTTAGATACTTAAACTCAATCGCGTGTTCCACCTCAGAATATACTCCCGTATCCAGATCCCAATAATCAGTCTTACAGGTAATTATGACACCAATGATATCTGTATATAAATTAGGTAATGCGAGGGCCGAGGGATCTCAGGTCGATACTTCCGTATACGCAGAGAGATATCAGCTTCGACTTTTCGGTATGTCCCCTTTAGAGGATCTTTTAGCTACAACAGCAGCGACTATCAATTTTATTGTTTCATCAGCATGCTGAGGGTTTAAGCTATGTTTCAAGCAAATGCAGAAAGTGTTATTCGAGAACTAGGTCAGAACTACCGTTCAGCAGAAGTCCTGGAATAATACCCCAGATATCACTGAGTATAAAGACCTAGTATATCAGATTATGAAACTTTTCAAACGAGATTTCGGGGGTTACCCATATATCCGAGAGATGTTTCCCCACGATATAAGCAAGTTTGAAATTTAAATTTATATCTCGTCACAATCTACTAAATGTGCAAAAACCTACTGGCACATCATCAGTGAGACCGTTTATTACTTTTTAACTTTCCAATTCTTTAGCATGTTGTGATAGTCCACTGATGTACTATCATTTCCTCTTTTATGGAACAAAAACTCATTTTTCAGTTTATCATGTTTTTTACTTTTTCAAATTTTCAAATGTTTTTGGATTTTCTAAAAATTTTCTACTCCCCCTAAAATGCAAACACATTTTAGGAAATTTGAAAACTACTAGACTCTTGACCCAAATAAAACATAACATGAACTGTACAAAAACTTGACAACTGACATCGAATCACTTCAATTCACCATCTACTAGGCATAAACAATCCGAACTCCCCCTTACACAAAACTATTTTCTCATTATGATTTCAAAAACACTTAAGTTTGTTTTAACCAAAATGATTTTTTCGGAAAATAAGTTTTGTTAAGTTTACCACTTGTAGATTAGGGGTGTGGTTCATCAAATTGTTCGTTTTCATCAACTGTAGTAAATCAAGTACAACTTAATGTCCTTGAATCACTGTTTGCAAACAAACAGCCTCTATACCACTTATAACAATTACCACTTGTAGAATCACAAACAATACCACTTGTAAGTATAACAAACCAATATCAAATGTAGGAATGTTACGTCTACATGTATCATTTTACCAATCAGGATGCCGATTCCTGCTTTGCACTTACCAACCTGGAAGCTCCAGCGTAGTCCTTCAACCTGTAAACATTCAAACACTATCAAAATCTTTCAACCAAAATCTTCAAACATTAGAAAGATGCCGATTCCTGATCCACGATATAAACTTGGGATCTCCGGCATAGTCCTGAGACTATCATGGAAAACAAACTTCCATCCAAGTCTTTTCAGACTTTATGGCTTTCAACTCTTGAGCAGTAGGGTTGTATGTTGCCTTTTTCATGGCATAAAACTCTTTTACTCCTTTAGCTCTCCCACTCAACATTTTCCCAAAAATCTTTTTAACATTCCCGTTGAATGTTTTCTCTACATCAAAATCATCCTTTTCTTTATAAAACTGATTCGAAATCTTAGTTTTTCCCACTTTCTTCTTCACTTCCTCAAACTTTAATGATGGAAACTCCTCATCATTCACTGAAATCTTCTTCTCAACCTGTGGCTCTTCTGGCTTTGTGGAACCAGATTCATCGCCGACATTCACCTCATCTTTCTTTGCAACCCACACCTGGTTGTCTTTTCCTTTCTTCTCATACCTATTCTTTGAACACTCACCAACCTCGAATTTTGAATTCTCAAAACCTCTAAGTTTTTCAGTCGGTGGTTCAACATCAACAACTTTCTCTTTCATTTTCTGAGAAACTCCCTGTTTTGTTTTGGCATTTTTCTGACAGTTCCATGCAATGTGACCAGTTTCATGGCACTTGTAACAGGTACGAGTCTCTCTTTGATAAACCACTTCAGATCCATTCTTCTTCTTTTTAGCAAGAAACTCTTGATTTGACTGTCTCCAGAATGGTTTCTTCTGTTCCTCTTCTGCATATCCACCTGACACAAATTCTGTTTTTGTTTTAGTATTATTCAAATTTATATGATTTTCTGGTGGAATAAATCCAAGACCTTTCTTTTTGTAGCTACTATTTTGGTTTGATTTCTTTTGAAAAACAGAACCAGAATTGTAACCTTTTTTTCTTGTTTAAACGTTGTTGAACTCTTGAAGTGTATTTTTTAGGTTTTTCAGTAAGATTTAAATCTTTTATTTTAGAAATATTAATTTCTGTCATTTTGAAAACCTTTTTGATCATGTCAAAACGAACACTTCTTATTGGAAACTCTTTGTCAGAGTATAATTTGTCCGAATCATTTAAAGTGTATGCAACTTCAAATGTTTCATCATCCAAATTTGCTTTTGATAACAAAAACTCTTTACTGTAAGCCTTTTTGACCGACGACTTTGGACTGTTGACTGACGAATTTGACCCTCCAGAAACAGACTTTGACTCGGATTCCTCCTCAGTATCCAACACCTGATCGACCACCTTTTTTATTAACTCAGACTCATGATCAGTATCTGACGAGGTGAACGTGACATCAATCTTATCTGGTAATTCATCAGTTATATCGGTTTTTAGCTTTATATTGACTGCTTTTTCAAGTTGCTCCTCATTTGGTTTTCTAGGAGAGTACCCTTCCCAAATTGGAGGCGGACACTTGTTATATCTAACAGTCGGTTTCTTACCACTATCTTTCTTTTCCTTTGGCTTCTCGTCTTGAAAAGCTTCCATACCTGCAACAGTTGGGTAAATACGATCAATGAGATAATCAGAACTAGAATAACTTTGTAATAAACGTCTAATTCTCTCATTCTCAATATTCTCTGTCTCCAACTCTTGCTTCCATTTAGCACTTTCTTCGATGTAAAAATTGATTGCTTTCTGCTTTGTCATCATAACAGCATTCATCATTGTCAGTGCTTGTTCTCGTTCTGAGTTTGTCTTTTGAAGACCAGTTACTGTTTTGTTCAAGACATCGTATGATTCTTTCACATAATTGAGATTGAACAATAACTGCTCCTTCTTCTTCTCATACTCAGCTATAATGTCGTCTTTTGCAACACATTCCTTGCATGCTTCTAAACACTTCTCGCAAGGCTTGACGAGTTCAACAATTTTCTCAACTTCGATTGTTTTAACAACCTCAATCACTTTTTCTACTTCAATCACCTTTTCTTCTTCTTTTTCAACCTCAGTAATCTTCTCAACAACACTTTCAGCATTCTGAACATCACCATCAGATTCAGTTTGTTGTTCTTTAGCAGCTCTTTTCTCCTTTAGTTTCTTTACTCGATCTGCAAAATAGAAATGAAAACTTTCAGGAGAAAAATGAGATTTGGCAACATTTATATGTTTTTCTTCCTCATCGTCACTACTGCTATGATCTGGTGATTGATCAAATTTTACAGATTTATCAGAATCATCATCTGATTTACTAAAATCAGACGGTGTTTTATCAAAAACAACTGCCTTTTCTGAAACAAACTCATTCTGTACATCTTCATCTGAACTCTGTAAACTTTCATCTAAACCTTCTGAAATTTCTCCAGATATCTCTGAAAGTTTATCAGTACTATCTGACCCTTCATCGGATGACACAGACTTTTCATCTTCACTTTTCACATTCTCCCCAATAAATCTCATCCAAGTAGCAAACAAATCTGGCTCTCGGACGATCTTGGCAATGAACGCTTTGAACTCTCCCTTTTCATCCACAAACATATCCCAACTGAAACCTTCTGGTAGTTTCTCATTATCTTGATCGATAATGCGTGCTGCTTTGCCTTCAGATGATATGTAATCACTCCAGCTGAAATCTACCAAACATGCTCTTTTGGGATCTTTAATCTCTCTCCCGTGAGCTGTCGGTGGTTCTTGGAATTGACCGACTTGTTGATAGATAGCTTTGCGGTAGTAATCATCTTTCCCGAATGGATTCTGTGCTCCGCTAGCTTCTCTTCCTTTGCACTCCCGTTTGAAATAACCTTTCTCCCTGCATCGAAAACAAGTAACTTTAGATTTATCAAAACCTAAAGTTGATACATGAGCATCTAGAAAGTCATTTCTCCCAATAATGGTTTTGAATTTCTCAGCTCGTCGAAGAACACTTGCGAGACACCATTTGATATCCATAAGTTCCAACTCTTCGGCGTCTATCTGATCGTAATCCTCTTTGGTAAGCATAGGATTGCCGATCCGACCAGCAACAAGACCTTCATAGGATAACAGTACTGAACCCAGAAGTGCCATATGATCTTTAGCAGTGTCTTCAGAGAAGCTTTGACCTTCTGAAAGGTTGAGAGCTATGTTGCATTGAATCACGTATCCATTTCCTGTTTTTGTACTCTGAGACTGAAAACTCGAGTTAGTCTCTTTCGGATTCACACTCGGAAACGATGAAAACCTGCTGCTATTCTTGTTCAAACCCTGATCAGCTTTCTCAGATGAATCACCAGCACTGAAAGCAGTTTGAATCTTCGGACTTCTTTCAGACTCAGTGGCTGGAATACTACCCCTGTAGTACATCTTCACATCCTGTTGACCACTCGGACTATTCATCCTCGCAATCTTCTGCTGTTCAAGATCCTGACTCTCAATTTTCTCTATAAACTGTGAGATTGTCAACCCATCATACACACCAGTATT
The DNA here is from genome assembly GCA_030545235.1 of Helianthus tuberosus. Lineage (NCBI taxonomy): Eukaryota > Viridiplantae > Streptophyta > Magnoliopsida > Asterales > Asteraceae > Helianthus > Helianthus tuberosus. Next base: position 157,721,011 of record CM060409.1, read on the forward strand.
CTTCAAGATCATCAAATACGTTCCCCACTCCTTTTGAGGTAACGCGTCCGCCAATTTATCCACCCACTCCTCACGACCTTTTTCAACACCCAACATAGATAAAGATCGCACCAAATGACAGTATCTCTCGATTAGCTTTTTAGTATCCTCTCCCGGCAAACTACTAAACAAATCAAATTCTTTCTTTAGTAACGCTTTCTTGCTTTTGATCATGTTTTCGCTTCCCTCGAACTTGACCTTTAGCGCATCCCAAATTGACTTAGAAGTTTTGTCGTGCTGTAACAAGATGAATATATCTTCTTTTATTGCCTGCTGCAACAAACTAATCATCATTTTCTCAGCTCTATACATTGCTCGTTCTTGATCAGTGAACTCGGATATTTCTTTGATGACTTGCAAATCTGTTCGAGGCAATGTGTACTTCTTCAATATGCATTCCCACGATCTGAGATGATTTGCCTGAACCCAGTTTTCAAACCGATCCTTCCATCCATAATACTCCTCAATGTTCATCAATTTAGGGGGCTTTTGAGTCGTTCCCGTCTCGTTTTCTAAATTCATTGCTTGAGCAATTGCGGCTGGAGTAGTCGATGAGGCAAATGCGTTGTAGAATTCGGAATCTATACTGACTTAACACGTATTTCAAGGCAAATGACAGAAGAGCGAACCAACTCTGAACAAATAAGCGAACTAGAAAGTTCCAAATAAGCAAACTAGAATTGTTTTTTGGAGCGAACCAGAAAGATGCTTTGGAGCGAACCAGAAATATCCTTTGGAGCGGTCTAGCAACAATGTTCGTTCGAGCGGACCAGAGACTGTTTAAATGAGCGATCCAGAAAAATAAATGTCTTAAGAGCGGTCCAATATGATCCAAATGAGCGATCCAAGATGTCTTTGGAGCGGTCCAGAAATATACACTGGAGCGGACCTGTTCTTGAAACGAACCAGAAACAAATTTTTGAGCGAACCAGCTGAAAATCTGTACGGATGAGCGGACCTATAGACTGTACGTTCGAGCGGACCACATATCGAACATGTTTTGACTCGTTAAAACTTCGAATTTTGGCTTCAAACTTTCCAGGGTTTATCTCGATACTATTTCGCATAAGCTGTGAAAATTTGAGCGAATTCCGACCGTGAAATCTTCCCGAATCAGTAAAAGAAGGTGTAGAAGTGAGAAGAAATGATGAAAAACAGCTACAATCTGCAGAAAACCTCCTCCCAAGCTCTGATACCACTTGTAGGATCGTTTGCTGACCCAAACGAGTCGTTAAGAGGTTGTCTCTTGCGTTTCAGATGCGGAATAATAAGAAATGCAAGTAGATATAGCTTGTTCTTTCTCCTAACTGCTTGTTTTATTGAAATGAAACGTTTTACAGCTCGATCTTCACACCGGCAGAGCTTCGGTGTGGAATTTCACATATATCTTATGAGGTCCGTTCATGAGGTTACTATATATAGAGTTTCTGGTTCGCTTATGTGTCACATGACCATAAGAGCGGACCACAATGGTACACATAAGCGGACCAGCATATCATACGAGCGAACCTGGAACCTCAAGACCCTATGAGCGGACCTAACTCATAAAACCTATACAGACTCATGTTTTCTCGTATTACGTGCCCTATGCTATACAATACGACGTAAGACCTGATCCTAGACACCTAGACGGAATCAACAGATGTAATGCACCAACACTTACCACTTTAGATGGCGTTCCATTTTCTTTAAAACTTCTTCCTGCTGACAGTCTATAAAACCCGCGGTTACTCACCATATTATCAATTACTTCGACCTTTGCGTTCTCTAAATCAAAGCATATTATATAGAAATGCTTTCTTTCTATCATTTGTATTATTATGATGTTAAATTCCTTTAACTCCAACATTTTATTGTTACACTCAACAACCTCCTTCAAGTGTGAATTTAATATTTTAAACGCCTGTTGTTCCGTCTGTTTCGTTTTCAACACATAGTCCGGCTGCACATTACATAAATACATGTCACACACAAGTATAAATATCCTAAATATGATTGTTAAACATGAATTATAACACACTTACGATAGTTGTCGTATAACACCATAATCTCCTTTTCCCTGATGTTTTGTTTTTTTTCTCTTCGTAATTCAAAATAGCCGCCCAACAATCTATCACGTTTTGTGAGATCCATTGCCCAACCTCCAATGTGTTTACCAAAAATGCGCGTGTTGTCATTCCATGTGATGTTTCAAAAATAGTTGAGCTGTAATCGTCACAATAAATTACATCAGTTATGTTCCGTATGCACATGTGCATAGATTACATTACATATACTATACACCATATTTTTTATGCCACAATTCATCAGCCCATATACCTACACTACATTTTTTAACTACCATCCAAATCACAATCAGTTATGTTCTGTATGCACATGTGCATAAAATACATTACATATACTATACACCATATTTTTATGCCAACATTCATCAGCCCATATACCTACACTATATTTTTTAACTACCCTTCAAATCACAACAGCCGCTAACCTAATCAATCGCAACCAACCATAACCTTATAACATGCGAACAATATAAACAACCCACCTAATTATTCTGAATTTATCGATTAAATGCTTTATATGTCAAAAGTTTATGTCATTACTAAACAACTTGCTTCCTATATTACAATCTGTAACATATTTTTAAATAAAAATTAATGCATATTTAATCTTACTTGAATGTCATGCTGATCTCTTTCTTCTCCTTTTCAACATCTATTTCTTTATCGTCCACATTACATTTTTTGCTCTCCGCACTACAATATTAATTTGTACATCAGATTGAAATTCTAAATTATTATGTCACAACAAATAATAACATAACATTATAATACACATCCATACCTTCGTTTGTTGTCGATTGTTGTCATCAAATATTGCCATAACGTTTTTTCATCATCATTTAATGGCTCATTCATGTCAACCACATTTGTATCTCTACCACTCACATGTACGTTAACCTTTGTATCTTTAACACTCGCATGCACTTTTGTTCCAATGTCTGCTTCTGGTGAACTTTGTGAGCTTTGCGAGCTTTGTGATAACAACTCAAAACTCGGTACGGTGTTATCTACTTCTTTCCTCCTACGTGTTTGCCTCTTCATAACACTCTTTTCCGTTTCAGCCCACTTGATAGTCTCACCGACAACTTTGTCTAACTTTATATCCCCATCGTTTTGTGTCACTCCATCTACCTTCGTTGCACCACATTCGTCATTTTTTGATACACCGTCCAACACATCACCTTCATCTTTTAAACTTCTTTTTCTTGACCTTGTAAACACCTTCATTCCACCTTTGATTTTAACATTAACCTTTTTGTCTTTTTCACGCTCCATCACTTTGTTTTCTTTGCTGTCAACCATCTCCTTTGTGCTTATCAAAACCGACATTTTGTTTTCACCTCTAAACGTTCTATCATACTCCCTCACTAACTCTTCAACCTTCTCATTCTTTGGATATTTGTAGCAAATATCATCCAACTCTTTATTTAACAACTCTTTTTTGCTTAATGTCTCAGCCATTAAACTTTCAACCATACGAACATGCTCCTAATTAATAACACATCAATAAAACAAAGTTAGTACTATCAACCCAACATTATGCATATTCAGCAGATTTATCACATTATAAAACACGGTTATGCACATGTGCATGAGTTATATGTTCATATCATCCTAACATTATGCACATGTGCATGAGTTATATGTATCATATTCATCGTATCCTAACCACTAACCCCACCACATGTCTATTAACCTAACACATATCTATGTCAACCACGTACAATCTACAAAATACAAGTTATTATTTTAAACAATATAATCAACGAAAGCTGGATCACAGTTCTAATTTCATAAAAAAAAAATAAATAAATAAATAAATACCACTAACCCCACCACATGTCTATTAACCTAACACATATCTATGTCAGCCACATACAATCTACAAAATACAAGTTATTATTTTAAACAATATAATCAACCAAAGCTATATCACGGTTCTAATTTCATAAAAAAAAACAAAAAACAAAATAAATGAATAAATGAATGAATCACGTTAAAACATTATACGTACCTCAAACGTCACATTTTTCTTTTCGCCTTCATTCTTATCTACCATTTGCTCCACTTTCTTCATTCTATCCTCTTTCGTTTCATGCCCCACGTCAACTTGAGTGTCGACATATCCTTCACGTAACGCCCCTTTTCCAAAACCGCCATTCTTTATTTCCCATGTCTGCCTTCTGCTCAACATTTCTTTAGTCCAGAATGATAATGGACTCGATGTTCGGACTGTATTGATGTCCCCACACAATGTTCTATCCACATATAACATCTGCACATGTGTGTTGATGCACAAAAATGTCTGTTGACTGCATCTTCATCAAGTCTTATATCAAGAAAGTCAAAATTTGGAGCTTAAATGTCAAATTAGGGTTTAATTAGTGTTTTAGGAAGTGATTATTAGGGTTCCGTTTGAAACCAAAGTTTGAACAAGGGTTCTGTTTGAAATGATGGTTCCGTTTGAAACCATTGTTTGAAATAGGGGTTCCGTTTGAATCCATCGTTTGAACCATGTTATGTTAGTTCAAACGGAAGGGTCTTTGTCTATATATAGGAGAGTGTTAGGCATATTTCAGACGGAACAGTAGGAGGTCATTGTACGAATCACGAAGTGCTGCCGGATTTTCATCAGATCTTATTGTAAAAGCACGTTTATTAATCAGAAAAGAAGAGTTAAAAGGATTAGAGCTGTTTTGACATTATGTGCATTGATTCCGCCTTTACACATGATGTTGAACTACCTTAACTGACTTTCAGGGTCACGTACACGATCCAACAAGTGGTATCAGAGCTCAGGACGAGGAGTTCATACCAAATACAGCTTGAAATCATCGGATTATCTCACTTCTACCTTTCTTTTCTGATTTTAACTAGTTCTCGCGGTTAAAATGGCTTGAAACGATCACATATCAAACGAAATTGACTATTAACTAATCCTTGAAAGTTTGAAATCAAAAGTCGACCTAAAACTAATCGAAATCATGCAAACCGTTTGAAATTGTTCGCGATTTGCTGACGTCATCGTTTGAAAATACACATATCGTTTGAAAATTGATCTATCGTTTGAAAACTGATCAATCGTTTGAAACTATCGTTTGAAAATGAACTATATCGTTTGAACAGTTTGTCGTTTGAGGTTATCGTTTGAAAACAGTTTATCGTTTGAACTGATTGTTTGAGTTTGTCGTTTGAAATGTGTATCGTTTGAAACTAGTTGTTGTTTAAGTTGGTCGTTTGAAATCCTTATCGTTTGAAAGTATTGATTCAAACGGAACAGTCCATCGTTTGAAACAACTGTTGTTTGAAACAGTAGTTCGTTTGAAACTATTGTTTGAACCATTCCGTTTGAACAAGTTTAGTTTGAATCTGATTTTTTCCAAAACCAAAATTTTTCTAAGTGTTGTCTGATTTTACAGGTACATTCACAATGGATGATATTTTCTTAAACCCGTTTAGCGACATGTACGCGTTTGCTGGAGATTCCGGAAACGATAATACTTCGTCAAGCAATGTGAATGATAACCCGCCAAAAGAGAAGAAAAAGGAAGCTTGGGAGTCGGAAAGTGCCTTCGGAACGTTCAATAAACCTCCAAAGCTAATGGCTATCGAGGAGTACAGTCGTTGGTCCAGAAAGTTTGAAGATTGGATGATGGCATTCGCGTTTCCAAGTTGGAAAAGTCTGAAGAATGGTTATGACCATGGAAACAAGAATGGGGAAGTTTTAACAGCATCTGATGAGATTGATTCATTCGTAGCCGAACAAAAGTGTGTGGCGTTGTTATTTCAGTCTGTTCGGGAGGATATCATCTCATTGATAGACTATACAAACGCTAAAGACCTCTGGGCAAAGTTAAAACAAAAATGTTTAGGAAGTACAGAGATTGTAAAAAACAAAAAGAAACTTCTTAGGAAAGAGTTTGATATGTTTGGTTGTCTTAAGAATGAGTCAGTGTGTAAAATGATAGAGAGGTTCGGTCATCTGATGCTGGAATTAGCAAGACATGATATCAAGTATTCTGATGATGAGCAAGTAGATAAGTTGTTCGATTCGTTGCCAGACGAGATGGAGTGGAGATATTATGCTCTCATGCTTAAGAACACTATTCCTTCTGAATTGTTGAAACCAGATTTGGTGATTGAGAAACTTGAGAGTCATGAGTTGGAGTTGAAGAAGACGTACAAAGTTAATCATTCATCTTATCAGCAGAATCTGGATCTATATTATCCAAAAAGCATGATGCCTAAAGCTACTTCTCCAAAGACTGCATTTTCTGCTGAAAATGTGTCTACAGCTGGTAAAGAAAGTCAAAGTGGTCAAAGTAGTGTAAGTCATAGTGGTTATCACAGTGGATCTTCATCATCTGCAAGTCATTCTGATGCAAAGAATCGTTTTCAATGCAACATCGCGATAGATTTGAAGAATGCTCAGAATTTTGATGAAGAATCGGCCAAGCAGCAGATGATTTTCCTAGCATCGGTGTTGGAATCGTATGAAGGATTGGTAGCTGGGAAGATTGGAAATACAAATCTGACGAAAGAAGATTACGATCAGATTGATCCGGAGGAAATGGAACTGATCGATATTCGTTGGGCTATGGCAAGTGCTGTTCGTCGTGCGCAAAGATTCATGGAAATTACTGGCAGAAAAACAATTGGTGGTGCTTCTACTAAGCTGGGGTTCGATAAATCCAAAGTGACATGCTTCAAATGTAAGCAGAAGGGTCACTTCAAGAGAGAATGCCGAAATGCTTATGTTGATGAGTCGGAGAATCCTTTCAGAGATGATTACTACAAGAAGGCGATTTATCACCAGAATAAATCCGAGCCGCCTAGATTGAAGCAGGTTGAAGACAACGGAGAGAAATCTAGAGCTCTTGCAGTGATTTATGATGATGAGGGATATGATTGGAGTCAAGAGGTTCTACCAGAAGAAGATGCAATTGGTTACGCATTCATGGCGAAAAATGAACCTATTCCATGGAAAGATGAGAGAACTGAAGAGCAGAAGTATAAATACAGAAACATGATTTCGGAAAACAAAATTACTAGACTTTCTAGAATTTATTTGGACGCAAAAAGAGCCAAAAGATGGGATCCAGACAGAGAATGTTATCTTAATGAGTATGGAAATATTGCAATCGATCACAAAACTCTCGATATAGAAGTCTTAATCAAAGAAATGAAAGAAAATGATGAGTATTGGCAACACAAATGGTGGGGAACTCCAACTTCGAAAATGATTGAAGAGGAGAAAGAGGAGAAAGAAAGAAAGGAGAAAAAAGAGAAAGAGAAAGAAGAGATAGAAGGAAAAGAATCCAAGAAGATTGATACTGGAGTTATCGATACTACGCAGGAGTTGAATGCAGAGAACCTGGGAAAAATGGCTGACAAAGTGCTGGCTGCCAAAGCACTTGAGGTAGACTCTAACTCCGTGTCTGAGTCAAAAAGCCAGGTCAGTTCAGATGTGTCAACAAATGCGTCAGGTAAAAAGATCGAAGGAAATGCTGATTGCAAAAATTGCAACAAAGAGTGCAAATTTTGTAATACTGTCACGTATCTCAACGGTGAGAAAATTAAAGATCTGACAGCAAAGGTCAGAAACGTTGAGAATCAGATTCTTGGTCGTGACAAAACAGTTAAAGCTTCAACTGAACGGATAAAAGAATTAACTACTCAAATTGAAACTGATAAAATTGATCATGACAAAATTAAACAAGAAAATGAAAAGTTGATTCTTGAAAACCGTCAGATTTCTGAAAATTTTGAAAAACTTAAAAGCACAATGAAAGATTGTGATGATCGAAATGGTAAAACTTTAAAAGAAAACGAACATTTAAAGGCAGTGCTTAGAGTTAAAGAAGAATCAATCAACAAACAACTGGATGAAATCGCTAAATTGAAACTTAAAGTTCAAGAGGCTGTAATCGAAAATGAGCGAATCCAGTTGAAGCTTAACAGTTACAGCTCCGCAAGCTTTGTTTTGCAACATATCATTCCCAAACCCATCGGGAAAGACAAAACGGGCGAAGATGTGTATTCTGATGGAACTGGGGTGGGTTTTCATCAAGTACCACCACCTGTTCTTCATAATTACACTAAAAAGCAGTCTGGATTGGTTGAAATTGAGGAAGAAAAAGAAGTTAAACTTCCGGAGAACATTGATGTTACTTTTTCTACATCATCTGATGATAGTGTTCAGACAGAGATTGTTAAGAGCACAGCTGAAAGTGTTTTGAATAGTGATTCAGCTGAAGATGATGGGTGTTTCTTGGACAAATACATTCAGAAATCAAAGTCCAAAAACAACTTAAGTGATGAACCGGGTCTTGTGATGTACAAGATGGCTGGATCTGATAAGTTGTATTCGGATTCTGAGTTTCCAATTGAGAATGTTAATGTGAAAAAGTTGACGAATGTTTTCAAATCGGTTGAAGTTGAGTTGTCAGAAGTGAACAGTTTGTGTCAAATAAAAAGGCAAATGAATTTTGAGAAAGATAAAGCTTATTACAAAAAGCCTGTTGTTCCACCACGGTTTTATAATAACAATCGAAACAATTGGTCAGGTGGTTATCGGGGTGGTAATAGTTATCAGAAAAAGAGTTTTCAAAACAAAAGGTTTGCTGAAAAGAAGGAGTTTGTGAACAGTTCAAGTTCACGTTCTGATGAAGAGAATGAAATTTTTTCAAAATCAAATAAAGAGTTCTTTGAGAAAAGAGCTTCACATTATCAGTCTGAAGGCACAAGTCGAGTTGTTGATACTCGTACATGTTTTAGATGTAATCAAGTGGGTCACATTGCACGAAAGTGTACTAATGTGAAGCCTAAGACTGAGACTGTGAAGTTTCAACATAAGAAAGTTGATGTGAAGGGTAAAGCACCAATCATTGTTGAGAAAAAGCATGTGAAAAATGACAACATCAAAGTGAAAAATGAACCTGTAAAGAAAGTGGTAACTAAAAATGACAAGTTTTATAAACAGGTTGCATTATCTCAACAAGTTTGGAAACCAAAAACTGAAATGAAAATTTCAACTTCTGAAGTGAAAAAGGCTGAAGAATCAATTTCGGTTGATTATGATGCAAATTTTCCACCTTTGAAGGCTGAAAATTTCAAAATTCAAGTTGCTAGAGTCAAGATTATACCTAAGGCTGATGAGGCCTGGGTGGACACCATGTTCGAATAAGCAGTTTGAATTGCCGGAGCTTCCTGGATCGCGAAGCATGAATCGGCATCTTTATTAAAATGTTTTAAAATCAACTTGTGGTATGTGCAGGATCTTCCAAGAGCCATTTCAAGATGGATCATGGATAGTGGCGCATCTCGACATATGACAGGAAAAACTGCATTACTGTATGATGTGAAGAATATCAATGGTGGTTATGTGAAGAATATCAATGGTGGTTATGATGTGAAGGTCGTAACGTAGCGAGAATAAGATAGAAGAGGGAGGTGTATCTATCTAATCAGGCACACTAGTATGTATAATAGAGCAGTCAATATAACGTAAACAAGCAAGTAAACACAAGTCCGAGCTACGAGGTCTAGTATGTCGAGTCTTGCCCTTGGAGTGTAGTGTCGTCACGAGTCACGGGTTATAGTCTGGTTTTTCTCAAAAAGACTTCCCTTTTTAAAACCAAGTTCACTATAACCAATGGCTCTGATACCAATCTGTCACACCCCCAAATTCCGCCTGCGGAGTACCGTCCGCTTGAGGGCGTGACCGACCAGGATCCAGCCACCAATTATACTGAGCATTGGATAATAGCGAGGATGATCACCAACCATAATGGTTAGTAAACACCATAGTTTAAAGTTCAAATGTTTAAGTTCAAATATCAATTAAGTAAGTAGCGGAAGCATAGATAAAATAGTTTAAATAAGGTTCATGGTTCAAATTATTTAGAACCCAACACGCGGGTTTACACGACCACTACACTTCCCAAGCAGCAGCTCCACAGTCACTGGTTACCTGCAAAGCATGCAGTAAGGGGTCAACAATAATGCTGAGTGAGTTCACTAGTTTTCCAGTTTTAATTACCAAAAAACTTGTTTCACCAGTTAATTTATCCGTTTATACATGCCATGGGGAGCTACCCCAAAAGTTAGCAACTAAACTGTTTTTCCAATACCGAACACTAGGTGACCGTTGCGTATCCGCAAGAAAGTGCCCCGATGTCAATGTTCTATCATCATTGACGGATGCCTGAGTACATTAGTTCACGACCGATCCCATACCTTGGCACGGTGTGAGGTTGGTAAGACCTAAATAGCGCTATCAACTAATAACCCGTTCGCCTGGCCCCGGCGACTAATCGGTATTAAGTAGTAGGGACTTTAAGTGATAGAGTTTCGTTTAGTGCCGTTTGTTGCAATCCGTATAAACAGTAATTAACTAAAAGGTTTCCCAATGACAAGGGAAGGAAAAGTAAGTTTGTTCCCAGTAACTAGGGAAGGAATGTAGATGGTATCCCCTTTACAAGGGGATAGGGTTGTTTTAGTCTCGTGTCCCAAACCACCGGGACGCATGCTTTTAAGTTGTGAACTCACCTTGGGTTGCTCGGTAGATTATTTTACCCGGTCAAGTATGTTGGTCACCACGTCCGGTTGGAAGTAGGGGTACAAGGAATCAATGAACCAAGCTCCAAATGATGATCTCGAGCTAGAATCCGAGAGTGATCTTGTTACCGGTTGACCCGAGAGAGGGAGAGGAGAGGAGGTGAGTTTGATGTTAGAACCTTAGGGTTTTAGGGTTTTTAGAGAGAGAGAGGGAGAGTGTGAGTGAGAGGATGCAAGAGAGTGATGTTGCAAAAATGGTGAAGTTGTGAGGGTTGGTCATATTTATATCGAGTGGGTTAGGGGGTTTCCGGGTGGGCTAAGGTTACGGCCCAACTAGCCCAAGTGTTTACGGTTCACTCGAGACCGAAGGTGGTCTCGAGTCGGGTCCATGGTGTTCTCGGTTCACTTATACGCACACACACATATATATATATTACATACACAATCATAGTGCAAAGATCACATAGAATCACAAAATAACACGCAACTTTCATTTAATAACACATATACACATAATGCTAATACAAGATATTTGCTCGGGAAAACCTAGAGTTGTCACATTATCCCCAAGTTTTAAGAACTTTCGTCCCGAAAGTTAAAGCAGCCACTGACGAGCTAGTAAAAGTGAGAGCGTTTCAACGGGGTGTCACATCATCCCCCCGTTAGTTCGGAATTTCGTCCCGAAATTCAGTTGTAGCTTCAGTGCTGGGGGTTTCATTTGGGAACAGCTGGGGATACTTGCGCTTCATCTGGTCTTCCCGCTCCCAGGTAAACTCTGGGCCACGGCGTGAGTTCCAACGAACTCGCACGAGGGGTATCTGGCTACGTTTGAGGGTTTTGATCTCACGATCCGTGATCTCAACCGGTTCCTCAGTAAAGTGTAGCTGTTCGTCAATAGTAAGTTCCTTGTAAGGAATGACGAGTGTTTCATCTGACAGGCACTTCTTCAGATTAGACACGTGGAAGACGTTGTGCACAGCACTCAGTTCTTCAGGCAGATTCAATCTGTAAGCGGCCGTACCGATCTTTTCGGTAACTTCAAAGGGTCCGACATATCTTGGATTAAGCTTGCCCCGTTTTCCAAAGCGGACCACACCCTTCCAGGGTGAGACCTTAAGTAGAGCCCGTTCACCAACCTGGAACTCTTGCGGTTTCCTGTCTTTATCAGCGTAGTACTTTTGACGATCACGAGCTGCCGCCATGCGTTGCCTAATCTGGGCAATCTTTTCTGTGGTGTCAACTACATGTTCCGGGCCTGTGATTTGGCTGTCACCAACCTCAGCCCAGCAGAGAGGCGATCGACATTTACGGCCGTACAATGCCTCAAAGGGTGCTGCCTGAATGCTGGTGTGGTAGCTGTTGTTGTAGGAGAATTCCACCAACGGTAGGTGCTTCTCCCAATTCTTGCCAAAATCGATCACACAAGCCCTAAGCATGTCTTCGAGGGTTTGGATGGTGCGTTCAGACTGCCCATCCGTTTGCGGGTGATAAGCGGTGCTCATGTCTAAACGTGAGCCAAAAGATTTGTGCATGGCTTGCCACAACTCAGAAGTAAAACGCGCGTCTCGATCAGAAATAATAGAGGTAGGCACTCCGTGCTTCGAGACCACTTCTTGTAAGTATACCTCTGCTAGGGTAGAGAACTTGTCTGTTTCTTTAATGGCCAAGAAGTGTGCAGACTTAGTTAGGCGATCCACTATTACCCAAATGGTGTCATTTCCGCGCTGAGACCTAGGCAGGCTAGTAACAAAATCCATGGAAATCTGCTCCCATTTCCATTGCGGGATCTCTGGCTGTTGGAGTAGGCCTGATGGTTTCTGATACTCGGCCTTGACTCTTGCGCAGGTTAAACATTTTCTGACATAGGTTGCTATGTGGGCTTTCATGCCAGGCCACCAATAGGTAGCCCTCAGGTCGTGGTACATCTTATCTGACCCTGGATGTACTGAGTAACGGGACTTGTGAGCTTCATCCATCACAAGGTCACGTAAATTCCCATAAAGCGGAACCCATATGCGTCCGGCTACGTAGTAGGCACCGTCTTCTTTTTGTTCCATTCGTTGTCTCGATCCTCGTAGGGACTCGGCCCTGATGTTCTCAGCTTTCAATGCTTCAACCTGAGCATTCCGAATCTGATTAGGGAGGTTTGAGTGGATAGTGAGCTGTAAGGCACGAACACGCTTGGGTTTGGTCTCCTTCCTGCTGAGGGCATCGGCTACCACGTTAGCCTTGCCTGGGTGATATTTGATTGCACACTCGTAGTCATTTAGGAGTTCGACCCATCGGCGTTGCCGCATATTCAACTCCTTTTGTCCCATTATGTGCTGGAGACTCTTGTGATCAGTGTAAATCGTGCACTTGGTGCCGTACAAGTAGTGTCTCCAAAGCTTGAGCGCGAAGACCACAGCTCCAAATTCTAAGTCATGCGTCGTATAATTCCGTTCGTGGACCTTGAGTTGTCGCGAGGCGTAAGCGATAACTTTCTCGCGTTGCATCAATACGCAGCCAAGTCCTTGAATAGAAGCGTCGCAGTAGACGACGAAGTCGTCGGTACCTTCGGGTAAGGAGAGAATAGGAGCACTACAAAGGTTCTCCTTTAGTTCCTGGAAGGCAGATTCCTGAGCATTACTCCATTTGTAAGCAACACCCTTCTGAGTGAGTGTCGTGAGTGGTTGAGCGATCTTAGAGAATCCCTTGATAAATCTTCAATAGTATCCCGCCAATCCCAAGAATTGGCGAACTTCGGTCGGAGTCTTAGGTACGGGCCAATTCTTAATGGACTCAATCTTAGCGGGGTCAACATGAATCCCTTCCTGATTGACGATGTGTCCAAGGAAATGGACTTCTCTAAGCCAGAAATCACATTTCGAGAATTTGGCGTACAGTTGCTCATTGCGAAGGAGTTCGAGAATAAGACGTAGGTGTTGTTCATGCTCCTCTTGGCTCTTCGAGTAGATTAGGATGTCGTCGATGAACACGATTACGAACTTATCGAGGTAGGGTTTGCATACTCGGTTCATGAGGTCCATGAAGATTGCAGGTGCGTTGGTCATACCGAAAGGCATAACAAGGAATTCGTAGTGACCATAGCGGGTTCTGAAAGCAGTCTTAGAGATGTCCTCATCGCGGACTCTCAGCTGGTGATAACCCGATCTCAGATCGATCTTGGAATAATAGCTCGACCCTTGCAGCTGGTCGAACAGGTCGTCGATACGGGGAAGTGGATAGCGGTTCTTGATGGTAACCTTGTTAAGTTCGCGGTAGTCAATGCACATTCGGAATGAGCCGTCTTTCTTTTTTACGAAGAGCACTGGGGCTCCCCAGGGTGATGAACTAGGACGGATAAAACCTTTGTCCAAGAGTTCTTGTAGTTGAGTAGAAAGCTCCTTGAGCTCCGCGGGGGCTAATCGATAAGGTGCACGAGCTATAGGCGCTGCTCCGGGAGCTAGCTCGATTTGAAATTCGACCTGACGGTGAGGAGGGAGTCCAGGTAGTTCCTCCGGGAATACCTCAGGATAGTCGCGTACAACTGGAAAATCTTCAATCCTGTTTTCCCTTTTCTGTGTGTCGGTAATGAGTGCTAAGATAGCGGTGTGCCCTTTTCGTAGGTACTTCTGGGCCTTTAAGAATGAAATGATTCCTGTGACTTCTCCGCTCTTGTCGCCTTGAACTATAAGAGGTTTGCCAGGGGGACGGGGAATACGAATAGCTTTCTCCTGGCAGAGGATTTCAGCTCGATGTTTGGATAACCAATCCATACCAATAATGACGTCGAAGCTTCCAAGAATGATGGGGAAAAGATCGATACAGAAGGTCTGACCAGACAACTCTAGTTTGCAGTTACGAATTATGTGTGAGGCCTCGAGGTTTCTACCATTAGCTATTTCAACGGTGTGCTTAGAGCTCAGCGGCGTAAGAGTGAGCTTAAGTTTCTTACTAATACGTAGGGATACATAACTAGCATCTGCCCCGGAATCAAATAGCATGGAAACATAACGATCATTAAGTAGGAACTTACCCGCTACAACGTTGGGGTCATTCCTTGCTTCTCCGGCTCCAATCACAAAAGCTTTTCCTCTAGCACCATTTCCAGCATTGTTGTTATTGTTCCCAGCACCCTGATTGTTGTTGTTCTGATTCAGTTCAGGGCAATCCTTTCGCATGTGCCCCATTGCTCCACACTTGAAGCATCCACGGTTGTTTCCTTGTTGCTGCTGTTGCTGTGGTTGTTGCTGATTCTGCCTAGCGGGGAACTGGCTTCGGCAGTCTTTGGCTTCATGCCCCATCTTGTTGCATCGCTGACACTGACCCTTTCCACATGGCCCACTGTGATGTCGGTTACATTTGTTACACTTAGGGTGGTTTCCTCGATAGCCACCCTGTTGCTGAGGGCCCTTGTTGCTCTCAGTCTTCCTTTGTTGAACTGGGGCCTGAGTGGGGTTAGCATCCTTTCCCTGACTTCCATCCCACTTTCGCTTGTTATCGCCAGAAGTTCCAGTAGTAGCACCGATCCTCTGGGGCAGCTTGCCCTCTTCCACAGCCTGATTGGTGAGTTTGTGAGCTAGACGAACCACAGGCTGTATGGTGTTGAGGTTGGCCGAGGTCACATGGCTCCGGATTTCTGGGACCAAGCCTTTGATGTACAATTCGACCCTTCGATACATAGGTTGGGACATGTTTGGGCAAAGTGCAGCATAGTCATTGGACTGCTTGGTGTAGGTCTCAATCTCTGACCCAACCATCTTGAGTGTATAGTACTCGTTCTCGAGTTTGTGGATGTCATCCCTGTGACAGTACTCCTCTTTGATCATGTCCTTGAAATCTTCCCATGCAGTAGCATTAGCAGTTTCCAGACCAAGCATCTGAATCTGTGCCTTCCACCATGAAAGCGCGTTTCCTTCAAGCGTACCAGTTGCGTACTTAACCCAGTTAGCAGGGGGACACTCGCAGACAGCAAAGACAGCTTCGGCCTTTTCAATCCAATGCAGAAGGCCTATGGCACCCTCAGTGCCGTTGAAAGGGAGAGGCTTGCCATCCATGAAGGTTTTGAAAGTGCAAACACGTGGTTGCGCAGGCGCAGGCTGACCTGTTGTGAGAAATGTAGCGAATAGGTTTTAGAGGTGAAAAGACGATGTGGGGGTAGGATCTAAACATCCTTTAGCAACGAGTTTACCTCCAGGGTGAGCTGCGAAAGCTGCAGCCATCGTGTTGAGCAAGTTAGCGAATTGAGCCTGAGTCATGTTAACGCTTCCTCTTCCGCGTCCACTCATTGTCTTCATAACCAGAAAACACAGTATGAGTGTGATGTCGTAACGTAGCGAGAATAAGATAGAAGAGGGAGGTGTATCTATCTAATCAGGCACACTAGTATGTATAATAGAGCAGTCAATATAAGGTAAACAAGCAAGTAAACACAAGTCCGAGCTACGAGGTCTAGTATGTCGAGTCTTGCCCTTGGAGTGTAGTGTCGTCACGAGTCACGGGTTATAGTCTGGTTTTTCTCAAAAAGACTTCCCTTTTTAAAACCAAGTTCACTATAACCAATGGCTCTGATACCAATCTGTCACACCCCCAAATTCCGCCTGCGGAGTACCGTCCGCTTGAGGGCGTGACCGACCAGGATCCAGCCACCAATTATACTGAGCATTGGATAATAGCGAGGATGATTACCAACCATAATGGTTAGTAAACACCATAGTTTAAAGTTCAAATGTTTAAGTTCAAATATCAATTAAGTAAGTAGCGGAAGCATAGATAAAATAGTTTAAATAAGGTTCATGGTTCAAATTATTTAGAACCCAACACGCGGGTTTACACGACCACTACACTTCCCAAGCAGCAGCTCCACAGTCACTGGTTACCTGCAAAGCATGCAGTAAGGGGTCAACAATAATGCTGAGTGAGTTCACTAGTTGTCCAGTTTTAATTACCAAAAAACTTGTTTCACCAGTTAATTTATCCGTTTATACATGCCATGGGGAGCTACCCCAAAAGTTAGCAACTAAACTGTTTTTCCAATACCGAACACTAGGTGACCGTTGCGTATCCGCAAGAAAGTGCCCCGATGTCAATGTTCTATCATCATTGACGGATGCCTGAGTACATTAGTTCACGACCGATCCCATACCTTGGCACGGTGTGAGGTTGGTAAGACCTAAATAGCGCTATCAACTAATAACCCGTTCGCCTGGCCCCGGCGACTAATCGGTATTAAGTAGTAGGGACTTTAAGTGATAGAGTTTCGTTTAGTGCCGTTTGTTGCAATCCGTATAAACAGTAATTAACTAAAAGGTTTCCCAATGACAAGGGAAGGAAAAGTAAGTTTGTTCCCAGTAACTAGGGAAGGAATGTAGATGGTATCCCCTTTACAAGGGGATAGGGTTGTTTTAGTCTCGTGTCCCAAACCACCGGGACGCATGCTTTTAAGTTGTGAACTCACCTTGGGTTGCTCGGTAGATTATTTTACCCGGTCAAGTATGTTGGTCACCACGTCCGGTTGGAAGTAGGGGTACAAGGAATCAATGAACCAAGCTCCAAATGATGATCTCGAGCTAGAATCCGAGAGTGATCTTGTTACCGGTTGACCCGAGAGAGGGAGAGGAGAGGAGGTGAGTTTGATGTTAGAACCTTAGGGTTTTAGGGTTTTTAGAGAGAGAGAGGGAGAGTGTGAGTGAGAGGATGCAAGAGAGTGATGTTGCAAAAATGGTGAAGTTGTGAGGGTTGGTCATATTTATATCGAGTGGGTTAGGGGGTTTCCGGGTGGGCTAAGGTTACGGCCCAACTAGCCCAAGTGTTTACGGTTCACTCGAGACCGAAGGTGGTCTCGAGTCGGGTCCATGGTGTTCTCGGTTCACTTATACGCACACACATATATATATATATTACATACACAATCATAGTGCAAAGATCACATAGAATCACAAAATAACACGCAACTTTCATTTAATAACACATATACACATAATGCTAATACAAGATATTTGCTCGGGAAAACCTAGAGTTGTCACATTGTTGGTGAAGGAACGTTATCCAATGGGATTGTGACGTTTGAGAGAGTTAACTACATCACTGAGCTGGAGAACAATCTGCTTAGTATCTCGCAGATTTGTGACAATCAGTATACTACTCACTTCACTGATAAAGAGTGTTTGATTTTGAAACCTGGTTTTGTTATTCCTGAAGACTGGATTATCATGAGGGCACCTAGAGTGAATGATTTATATGTGTTAGATATGTCTGTAGCAACTACAACTACTGGTCAAGCACATTGTTTTGTGTCGAGCAACTGAGAAAGAATCAGGATTGTGGCACCGAAAGATGGGGCATATTCACCTAAGGAAGATGAATCACTTGGTGCACAATGATTTGGTATTGGGAGTTAATATCAAAGGTTTTCATCTGGAAGGGGAGTGCATTAGCTGCATCAAAGGCAAGCAGAAGAAAAAATCACACCCTACAAAGCAAGCCAATTCAGTTTCGAGACCGCTGGAAAGACTTCACATGGATTTGTTTGGTCCTGTGAATGTCAAAAGTCTTACAGGAGATTACTATTGTTTGGTCATTACTGATGATTATTCCAGATTTTCGTGGGTTTCTTTCTTGAAGACGAAAGATGAAACATTTGACAGTTTGATGGGTCTGTTCCGGATGATTGAGAATTTGTACCAAAGGCGTATCAAGAGAATTCGAAGTGATAATGGTACTGAATTCAAGAACAGCAAGATGGAAGAATTTTGTGATGAAAGAGGTATTTTGCATGAGTTTAGTGCTCCGTACACTCCGCAGCAGAATGGAGTTGCAGAACGTAAAAACCGGACGCTAATCGAGACGGCTAGAACTATGCTTGCAGATTCAAAGTTACCAATTAATTTTTGGGCTGAAGCTGTTTCCGCCGCATGCTATACGCTCAACAGGGTTCTCACTGTCAAAAAGTTCAACAAAACATGTTTTGAGCTAATCAATAACCGCAAACCGAATTTGAAGTATCTAGAACCGTTCGGGTCACCCTGTACGGTTATAGAGCCTTTTGGAAAGTTTGGTCCGAAGTGCATTGAGGGTATATTTGTTGGTTATGCAAATCCATTGCGACGTGTCTTCGTTCCAAGTGAGAAGCGGATTATTGAAGTTGCAAATGTTGAATGTCAAGGTTATACTATGCCGCCACAGAATCCTGGTGATTCATGGCGTTATCATTATGACAAACTTTGGGATTCGTTTGACATGAGAGAAGAATCAGAGGAAGATGAAGATTTCTTTGATGAGTTGGATATTTTGCGTGAATATGAGTCACAGTTAAGGTTCCCAGCTGAGTATTCGAGGAGACCACGGGAAACTTCAAATGATGATGAAGCAGGTCCAAGTAATGCTGGTGAACATGATGATGTCCAACAGAATGAAGTTGCTCAAGATAATCAGTCGGTTCAGAATGATAATCTAGAAGCTGAAAATATGCCAGTCTTTGATCATGGTGATTCAGATTCTGAGGGGGAGCAAATTCAGTTTTCAAGTCAAACAAACCAAGTTGGTGAACAAGATGCAGAACAGAATGTTACTAATCTGGAGGGAAATGTAGATGTTCCAAGCGAAGTGATGCCGCGAACTTTTTCATATCATCCAGAGGAGTTGATCATAGGAGAATTGCAAGCAGGAGTTCGCACTCGAAATCAGATTGATAAAGGGCTTACATGTTTTTATACAAAAGTTGCTCCTTTGCAAACTGAATTCTCATTAAGTTGTTTTATCTCGCAGGTTGAGCCAAGAACTTACAAAGAGGCGCTTACTGATGATTCTTGGGTCAATGCAATGCAGGAGGAACTTAGTCAATTCGAGAAATTGGGAGTGTGGAAGTTAGTTGATTTGCCGGATGGTCATAGGAAAATTAACACTAAGTGGGTGTTCAAGTGTAAGAGGGACGATAGAGGAGTTGTCGTAAGGAACAAAGCTCGACTCGTTGTTCAGGGATTTAGTCAACAGGAAGGAATTGATTTTACTGAAGTCTATGCTCCTGTAGCACGACTAGAGGCGATCAGAATTTTCCTAGCATTTGCGTCTTGGAAGAACTTCAAAGTTTATCAGTTAGATGTTAAATCGGCGTTTCTTTATGGGAAGGTCAAAGAGGAGGTTTATGTCGGTCAGCCACCGGGCTTTACC
Organism: Helianthus tuberosus; assembly: GCA_030545235.1. Lineage (NCBI taxonomy): Eukaryota > Viridiplantae > Streptophyta > Magnoliopsida > Asterales > Asteraceae > Helianthus > Helianthus tuberosus. Next base: position 157,740,825 of record CM060409.1, read on the forward strand.
GATCCAATCCACAAAAACAAGGTCTACTTATTGGACAAAGCGCTGTATGGTTTACACCAGGCCCCGAGAGCTTGGTACGAGACTTTGTCTCAACACCTACTAGCCAACAAGTTCATTCGTGGAAAAGTGGATGCTACTCTCTTCACTAAAGAGGTCGATGGTCATCTTCTGATAGTTCAGATTTATGTGGACGATATAATATTTGGGTCGACAAATGAAAATCTATGCAAAGATTTTGAATCAGTGATGAAGCAAAAGTTTGAAATGTCATCAATGGGGGAGATGAAATTCTTTCTGGGATTACAAGTTGAACAACTTCCTGAGGGAATTTTCATTCATCAGTCAAAGTACGTTCATGATATCTTGGAGAAATTCGGGATGTCAGGTTCTACTCCAGCTGCTACCCCACTTGCAACAAATCATGGGATTCACCCAGATCTCACCGGAGACAGGGCTGATGAAACGTTTTACCGATCCATGATAGGTTCTTTAATGTACCTAACTGCTTCACGTACTGATATTATGTACCCAACGTCCCTCGCAGCAAGATTTCAGTCTAACCCGAGAGCATCGCATATGATCATTGTGAAGAGGATATTGCGCTACCTGAAAGGAACTCCTTCATTGGGGTTGTGGTATCCTAGGAAAGGCGATTTTACGCTCGAAGGGTATTCCGATTCGGATTTCGGATGCTGCAAAGTCAATTCAAAATCAACAACTGCAGGATGCCAGTTCTTTGGTCCTAGATTGGTTACCTGGCAGTGTAAGAAACAAACGTCTGTGGCGTTATCTACTTGTGAAGCGGAGTATGTTTCTGCTAGCAGTTGCTGCTCTCAGATCTTGTGGATACAGCAACAGATGCGCGACTACGGTTTGCAGTTTCTTAACACACCTCTTTTTGTTGATAATGAGGCTGCAATAAATATAACTAAAAATCCAGTACATCACGCTAAAACTAAACACATAGAAATTCGTCATCACTTTATTCGTGATTGCTTTGAGAAAAAGTTGATACGAATTGAGAAAATCCACACTGACGAACAGAAAGCTGATTTACATACCAAAGCTTTTGATAAAAATCGGTTTAAATATTTGTTAAAACCGAATGGTATGAAGCTTCTGTCGGTGTCGGATGGCATAATTGGCGTTGATGAGAGTACTGTTGTGGATGAAGACGAGAAACAATCTGCAATGGTTTGTCGAATTTTTACTTGTTTTGGTATTTAGGGGGAGTAGATGTTTGTACATAGTTTATTTTTTCAGAAAATACAAAAACAGTAAAAAATGCAAAAATACAAAAACATGATAAAAAATGAAAAAGAGCTTATGTATATAGGGAAAATGATAGTACATCAGCTAGACGATTACAGTATGCTAAAGATTTGAAAAGTATAAAAAGAGTTAAACAATCTCACTGATGATGTGTCGATAGGTTTTCACACATTTAGTAGATTTATTCGGGATATAAACCTAAAATTCAAACTTGTGAATTCGTGGGGAACACTACTTGGATATATAGGTAACCCCTGAAATCTCGTTTGAAAGGTCTCTTAATCTGATATACTAGGTCTTTATACTCTATGATGTCTGGGGTATTATTCCGGGACTTCTGCTGAACGGTAGTTCTGACCTAGTCCCTGGCTAATACTTGCTGCAATGCTTGAAACACAGCATTAAACCCTCAGCATGCTGAAACAATAAAATTGATAAATGCTATTGTAAGCAAAAAGCTCCTCTAAAGGGGACACACCGAAAAGTCGAAGCTGATATCTCTCTGCGTATACGGAAGTATCGATCTGAGATCCCTCGGCCCTCGCATACCTAAATTATATACAGATATCATTGTAGTATTCTCACCTGTAAGACTGATTATTGAGATTCTGGATACGGGAGTATATTCAAGAGGTGGGACACATGAATGAGCTAAGTTCTTAATTCATCTAAATCGTATCCTGAGTAAATTGAAATTTGTGTGAGAATTTAAGATGGATCAGTATATCGACAATCGAGGTGAATTGTTTAAGTCTGAGTATGTAATGTAGCTTAACGGTACTTGTGATTTGTCTGAAAAGCTAATATGATTCCCTGACACGCTCACCAAAAATATGTTTGTAAATAGTTTACTTTGTTTACTTTCTGCAATTTAAGTTTTCTGTATTTCATTTCTTAGTTTAGAACACTTTGATAAAATCCAAAAAGATTTTATTTCTGCTTTATTTTTCTGACAAACCAAAGTGGAGAGTTGATTGTTGGATTCTCAGATGTTTGAAGCAGATGCAGGAGATTCTGGACTGAAGAATGAGGAGAGCTTACTTTGTTGAAGTTTAATTTGTTTGAAAAGTTAAAAACAAGTTCATTAATTTGATACTTGTTATTTTCAGAAAATGTTTGAAATTGTTGTTTTAAAATCAGTATTGTTTCGTCAAATAATCAACCAAGGTCATTAATTTGGATTTGGTAGATTAATCAAGTGATCAGGGTCATTAACTTGGACCTGAATACTTGAGTGGATTTCTAAGACTGATTAAGTTTGTGGATTATGTTTGAAAGATAGAATTGTAATGTTTGTTGTTTGAGTAACAGATTTGGTCTTCATTATTCCCAATGGAAGCAAATTGTCAAAGCTTGAACCAGATATCTCAGATTCAGCATATTGAGAGGGGGAGTCTGTGAAAGGGGGAGTCTGGATCAACAGTATATGGGAGTGTGAAGATAGAGTGCTTATGATGAAAAGACAGAGTTGAAGAAAAGACTAAGACTGAAGACTCAGGAGCTGAAGACTACGTCAACATCCAAGGGGGAGTCTGTTGATGCACAAAAATGTCTGTTGACTGCATCTTCATCAAGTCTTATATCAAGAAAGTCAAAATTTGGAGCTTAAATGTCAAATTAGGGTTTAATTAGTGTTTCAGGAAGTGATTATTAGGGTTCCGTTTGAAACCAAAGTTTGAACAAGGGTTCCGTTTGAAATGATGGTTCCGTTTGAAACCATTGTTTGAAATAGGGGTTCCGTTTGAATCCATCGTTTGAACCATGTTATGTTAGTTCAAACGGAAGGGTCTTTGTCTATATATAGGAGAGTGTTAGGCATATTTCAGACGGAACAGTAGGAGGTCATTGTACGAATCACGAAGTGCTGCCGGATTTTCATCAGATCTTATTGTAAAAGCACGTTTATTAATCAGAAAAGAAGAGTTAAAAGGATTAGAGTTGTTTTGACGTTATGTGCATTGATTCCGCCTTTACACATGATGTTGAACTACCTTAACTGACTTTCAGGGTCACGTACATGTGCATTATTACCATGTGTTAAAACTATATATATATATATATATATATATATATATATATATACAAACTAAAAACAAAATAATTTATACAAAAAAATACAAATTAATTATATATCTTATTTCAAAGATAACACTTAACTTACCACCAATATTGTAAGAGCCCCATTAAAATATTTTGACGTGCTATCCCGTTGCCATCCATCTTTGCTCATCTTCATGCTATCACAAATATATTTGCACCAGTTCACATCTTCAACCGCCACATCTTCGCCTAAGCATTCCAGAAAATCAGTTTTGCATCTACCATCTTTGTTTATTTCCACCATTGTATTCATGAACAATGTCAAAAAATCATATTTAAACATTATGCCATCCTCTGTTGGGTTATCTCTTAATCTATCGACAATTCTACTCGGTGTTATTGTACGCCCTTTGTATAAACTCTTCCACTCAGCCAATATCCCAACTTCCTCATCTTCTTCTTCTTCGTCTTCGTATTCTTTCACATCAGATTCTATATCAGACCCATTGTTTTTATCATTATTTTTCCCCTGTTGTTCATCCTTCTGTTCTTTCTGCTCTTCATTCTCTTTATCCTTCTTTTTCTCCTTCTTTTTATACTCTATATCATCCCCGCTGTTTCTCAATCCCAACAACTCGCTAATAACAGTTTCGTTAATTTCAATGTTTCCAACAGTCAACTTGATTGCCATATCTTTCCCGCTAAAATTGTCTACCACAAAATGTGACATCTTCGCTGGCAAGCTATCAGTTTTAAGCTTCATAATACTTCCAAACCCCATATTTTTTATTGCTACCAACTGTTGTTTAGAGAATGTGTTTAACCCCACCAAAAGTTGATGTGGAGATATCCGTGTTCGTATCGATTGCCAATTATATACCCTCGTAACCTTTTTACTCACCGTCTTCTTAACTTTCGGTGACACAACTTCTTCATATGAATCTGTTTATCAACATAATAACATGCACATGTTATATAATGTACATGTGAATTTCAAATTTTTATTAATTATTTTCAATAACACGTACCATCACTATCACTGTTATCAACTTTGGTGTCTTTCACATGTATTCGCGATGTTACAATCCTTTTGTTCTTTGTCTTACATGTTACATCCAAACCTTCGGTTGTTTCTTCGTGTTCCCGTTTGATAGTCCTTCTTTTTACATCAACACATTTAGTTGCATCATTTTGTTTCTTTATGCTTTTTTCCTTTTGTGTGTTCTTTTCCCCCTTTAAAATACCTGAATTCAAAAAATTAATGCGTTTGCGCGAGTTATAACATTTGGAAAAAAAAAACTGTTAATGCACATGTGCATAAATACATATTGCGTCATTAACAATAATAATATTAACAGTAAGTTATCAACACTTTCTAACCTTTTTGCTTAACAACCGCATGCTCATCTTCTGTCGCATCTCGCATTCTTTTCGACCCTTCATCTCTCGGCTGCAGTATAAACGTAACTTTCTTTGTTTTTTTTTTCATTTTACTTCATACAATGAGAATGTATATTAACACACACGAATAACTATAACTGTACAACTATAACTATTAGCCATTACCTCGGACAGACAATACAGTAAATCTCGGATGTAATATAACTATGCACATGTGCATACAGATACGGACATACATTAAATATCGGATGTAATATAACTATGCACATGTGCATACAATACATTAAATATCGGATGTAATATAACTATGCACATGTGCATACAATACATTAAATATCGGATGTAATATAACTATGCACATGTGCATACATACAGTAAAGAGCGGATGTAATATAGGATGTAATATAACTATGTACCTCGAACAGACAGTAAATATCGGATGTATTATAACTATGCACATGTGCATACATACATTAAATAGCGGATGCAATATAAATATGCACATGTGCATACAGTCAGTAAAGAGCGGATGTAATATAAATATGCACATGTGCATACAGACAGTAAATAGCGGATGTAATATAAATATGCACATGTGCATTCCAAATCAAACATAAACACATAACCGTATGCACATGTGCATTCCAAATCAATCTCTATCACAAACACATAATCATGACCTACATCGGTTGTAATCTATATGAACAAGCACATAATCGGATGTAATCTACATGAACAAGCACATACATGAACAAGCACAAAGAACTTTGTATGAACTTACATCGGCGGCTGTATGAACTTTCAAATTCATAATCAATGCAACGACGTATGCTCTTCGTAATATATAAACCTCGTCCTCGCCGAATATGTCGAGTATGACCGTTTTTTGCCCTAAATCGATTTGGTATTTGCCCTAAATCGATTCGGTATGGCCGTTTTTTGCCCTAATTTCCAGCCGGCGATTAATGTGCGGACGGATATTGATTGGAGACGACGATCGTATGGCGAAATTGCTGATAAACTTCTGGAATTGGGAGCATCAGTTAGTTTGAGGAATTGAGTATCGGCGATTTGGGAGATTTGTGTTGGTTGTGATAGTTGTTGGACTTGAAAGTGTACTATAGATCATATTTGAATTAAACGCTGACGTCCGTGAGCGCGATTTTATACTTTTTTTTATTATTTACAAAATTGCCATCCGTTCACATTGGTTCTCGCGGTTCTCGCAATAAAGGTGGTTCTCGCATGAACCTCACCCTATATATATATATATATATATATATATATATAAGTGTTCATTAAAAACCCTTAGACTTTAGGGCTTAAACCTTTTCATTAAAACTTTCTTAATCATGATTAAGGTCGCTAATCGTGTTTAGCCTTGTTACTCACCCCTTTAATTACACCTTAATCGCTATATGTATATATATAAGTGTTTATTAAAAACCCTTAGACTTTAGGGCTTAAACCTTTTCATTAAAACTTTCTTAATCATGATTAAGGTCGCTAATCTTGTTTAGCCTTGTTACTCACCCTTTTCATTACACCTTAATCGCTATTAAGATTTTAGAAAATTTTGTCATAATTTTACTTATGGAATATATATATATATATATATATATATAAGTGTTTATTAAAAACCCTTAGACTTTAGGGCTTAAACTGTTTCATTAAAACTTTCTTAATCATGATTAAGGTCCCTAATCGTGTTTAGCCTTGTTACTCACCCCTTTAATTACACCTTAATCGCTATATATATGTATATATATCTATATATATGTATATATATCTATATATATGTATATATATGTATATATATAAGTGTTTATTAAAAACCCTTAGACTTTAGGGCTTAAACCTTTTCATTAAAACTTTCTTAATCATGATTAAGGTCGCTAATCGTGTTTAGCCTTGTTACTCACCCCTTTAATTACACCTTAATCGCTATTAAGATTTTAGAAAATTTTGTCATAGTTTCCCCTAAACTATGACGTTTTCATGTTTTAAAAACGTATTTTAAACATGTTTAAGCCCCATAATCATAATCAACCTCAAACCATGTTTCAAAGCACCACTTTGCATGTATCATCTACACTTAAACAACCTCATATTCCATGAACTTTATATATATATACATATATATATACATATATATATATACATATATATATATAATTTCAACAATTCTTTTTTAAAAAACTGATGACATTTTTATATATTTTAACAAGATCATTTTAAAATCACCATTTGTCTCATGCTTATAACTAGCTTACTTCCATTTAAACAACTTTTTTAACTCACTTTTTAAGATCATTGTTGTGTAAACCATGGTTTTTAACTTTTATAAAAGTTATATATGTTACAAATCACTTTCAAATGGTAGTAAAGTTTATAAATCATGAGGACATCAAGATGTTTAGATCATCATTTCTAATCAAGTTCTTACAAGATCATCAAACTAAATAACCTACTTTAACAATATCATTAAGATGATGTAAACTAGTTAACATAAAACAACATAATCATCACATAATATATCATTTTATTAGACTTTTAAGTTGTAATTAGGGTTTTAACTTTGATTTATGTTAAGTTCAAGATGAACAACTTGTACTTTATCATTGTACATATCATAAGGAACTTGAAAATGGTAAGAAATGTTCTTACAACTTTGCACAATGTTAGTGAACACTAGGATGAAGAAGATGAAGGTATGATGCTCCAATGTGTTCTCCAGTGCTACTCCAAGCTTGCAACTTCCTTATATCACCTTAATATTGCTTGAAAGTGGTTGAATTGGGGTGTATATTTGAAGAAAGTGGTGGGTTTGTGGGTGTGTTGTTTGTGGCCAAAAATGAGAGGAAGAAGAAGAGGTTGTTTGGTTGTCGATATATGTTGTAGAAATGAAGGTATGATGGAGATGGAAATGTTATAATTCTTCAAGTCAAAGGAAATCTTCTATCACCATACTCTATCATCATCAACACTAGTGTAGGTTGAGGGGGTATGGCCGAAATGGGTGGGGTGGGGGTAAGGTATGGTGAATTTTTTATTTTTTTATAAACTTTATAAACATGTTGTAAGTTGTTAAGTATAGGTATTTTGGCAATTTTGGAAATCTTGCATGATTAAGACACTAATCATGTTTAGGGTGTTAAACTAGTCTTAACTAGTTCATTAGATTGGTTGGTATTAATTTTGGATGGTAAAAATTCCACTAGTTCGCTCATTGGGTCAAGATCGGATAAATTGTGAAAGTTATGTCGTAATACCGGGAACGATGTCTCAGATATTTATTTAATACCATTGAGGTTATTCATGACATTTGACATTATTTACATGCATTGCGTACATCATAAATGCTGAATTTTTGATGTTGCGGACAATTTATTACTAGTTTTGGCGCGGTTCGGACAATTTATAAGTATATGCATTTTCCGGAAAGTTAAGGTACTATTGCATTTTATGTGTCCCTAATTAGGGATTTTGATCATGTTTCAATAATAATATGCTTTCATGCCATCTGTTGATCGTTCAAACAGTTTTCAGACTTGCTGGCATGAATAGTGTGTTCAGTAAATAATGCTTTTCAGCTTTTAGCCAACATATTTGGACGTAGTTTGTTGTTTTCTCGCGACGTGACGAATGTAACAATATTATTTGTAAAGTTTAACAATGTCCTATGATTGCTAGACTTTGTATGACCTAATCATGCATCAATTAAGTCATAAACGAACGTAATTAAACGTATAATTAATTGTAAAGCTGTACAGATTTACCATTATTTTTGCTGGTTGTCACATGTTACGACACCTTGGAGACCATGGGGCAAAGAGAGCCCTATGACAGTCTAGTATTGACTCTTTCGTGAGGCACCGCTTAAATCGGTTCATGAATTCAACCTAAAATTCTTGAGCACATTTGTCCTCAAGAAAGTCATCGAAGATATGTTTGACAATGAAGCAGTTACACTCAGGTGTGGTGGTACTTGGTGCAGTATTTCAGTGGCTAAGTTTGGTGTAGATGTGGGGAAGAGGTTGGCGAGCCCGTCTTCAATGATAGAATTATTGAGTTTCCCGACAATACGAGAAACACGTTTTGGGCACAAATAGTTGATGGGATCTACAACCCAAGTCACACTAAGAGTACCAAAATACGGGACCCGCTTATTGCTACATACATCGGGTCCTCAGGGGAACTCTATGTCAAAGTTAAGATAGTGGGTGCGTTGTTAATCTTTGAGAACTCACTTGCCTTTAATGCATCCTTAACCGACAACCCTTCAACATCGCCTACATGCTACTGAAGAATATAACCTCAAATGCCAGAGCTACACATCCGACTCCTATATTCTTTGGTGGTTGGATCGCTCGGGTCTACAGGACCTATGCCGCACGCACCCCACGAAGCTTCTCGAAAGGGGCTGACATCACCCAGGCCGACATCATGCTATGCCGCAGCTGCAACAACGGGGCTTCTCTGCTTCAAATATAACAAAGGAAAAGTTTGGAGCCCGAACGACCCGGATCAAGTCCTCGCTATCGAAGATGACCCCAACCGTCCTCCACAATACTCCTATGGTTTCGCTCCGGGATCCTCCTCATAAGAGGGGAGCGACTTTCCTAACATGCACAATTTATATAATATTATGCAGGAAACGCTCCAAATCTCCTGAAACACCTTCACTACGGGGCAAAGCATCAACACTCATGTGGGTGGAATATAGAGGAACATGGCCTCTATTGGTTTCGACGTCACCTACATTCGGGAGCATATGGCATACCTGGACGAAGAGGAGGATAGCGAGGAAATGGACTCGGATTAGATGATGGCGGCAAAGGTGGTGGCATGGTGACGACGTGGCAGGTTAAATCTTTCCTCCCTTTTTTTCTCAATGATGATGATTGCGGGCTGCGACCCATTTTGAACAATTTACTCTATGAACAAATTACTTTTCTACATTTTTATTCTTATGTTTATGTGGTGGATGATTAAACTTACATTGTAGTTGTTAGATCATAGTTGTTTTTTCTTTAGCCTTTACCGAGCATTCAATATCATATCTTTACTAAGTGCTCACTTTTCATTTCTTGTGTGAATAGCTCGTACGATTCTTATGAATCCAGAACATGACAAGACGATACATTCCCAGTCCTTACCGACTAATCCAAGTAAGTACATGATTGAGGCATTAGGACCATAAACCCTTTTTCTTTTTCAAACTTATTGTAACACCTCGTAAATTCGTGTCCAGTAATATACTGACACGTGTCTATACTCTCATTTGTGCCAATTGTTGGACGAGAGGGACTAATTTTGTTAATTTATGAAAGTATGAATGTGTGAATGCACTATGTCTATCGCTTCCAAAAATCATATGCTTTAATGTCAAATGTATCAAATGTAATTGTTTAGGCTAGACAAGACTTGGTTTGAATTGAAGTTTACATTAGCACGCATGGGCAGTTCGGACATATCAAGCTGATCTGCACTGAAAGTGCATCCGCGCATATGCGCATGTTGATCCGCGCTAAGTTGATCCGCTCTACGGCCATCCGCACTTAAGGTACGCATTGGTGTTTATTGGTTCATGCGGATGGACTTCAACTATAGATAGGTGTGTTGTGTTGTCATTTGTAACTTCTTGGTGGACCAGAGAGGGGAAACTCTGTCCAGCTGATTTCACGGTTTTGTACTATCAAATTATCAATAGAAATAATATTAATTAGCTTGTTCTTGTTCAAGTCACCTCCGTACTTGGATTCCGCATGAGATACAAAGTAATCGTAAACAGTTGTACATTCAAGCAGATCATGATGGGTCTTAACAAGTTACTACAAGTGGTATCAGAGCAGGAGATTGGTTGCAAAGACTGAAAATACAAGATATAAGAAGATTCAAGCAAATCAGAGTCAAATCAGAGCAAAAAAGATCTGATTTCATCATTTTCTACTCATTCTTCTTCTAAACATCTTCTTCAAACTTTAAACGCAAAATTAACGACGAATTCATGGACAAAATTGACTGATTTTTAGACATGTTGTGCAAAATCATGTTTTAATCAAACCTTGAAACAATCAGATCAAAATTCGAACTATTTCATTAAAAACTCTTTGAAAAACCATGAAAAATGTAACTATAAGTTACGCATTTGTTAGAAATTTGTCAAATTGTATACGCGCATATCTGATTCAGTCGGTTCGCACGGATCAGATATATTCAGTTTGTGCGGATCAGACAACAATTCCAGTTCACACAGATTAGATTCTCATTCGCAGGGATCGGGTTTCATATTACTTGGTTTTTAAAGTTGTTTGATCATTTGTTGATTTTTGCAGGTACTTCTCGATTATTTCAAAGTTTGTGATCATGGAATCAGGATTCTACAACGAGTTCTATGATGCTTTCACCACTTCAGTAACATCCACACCGAAGACTGTAACAAATGTCATATTTGAAAGTCTAAACATTGATAACGCATACGGAACTTATCAAAAACCACCCAAACTTATGAACGTGGAAGATTATAATAGGTGGAAAGATAGATTTGAGAGTTGGATTAAAGCTTATGATTTTGAAAGTTGGGGAATGTTAACATTTGGATATCACATTCCAACAAATGATAATGGAGAGGTATTAAAAATTGAAGAATATGAAGATGAAGATAAACGGGATTTCTCTAACGAGCAAAACCTAACTACACTGTTACAACAATCAGTTAGAGATGATATACTTTTTCTGCTTCAACATGATAAAACTTCAAAATCTATGTGGAAGGCGTTGTAAAACAAATATGAAGGTGGAGAAGAGATGATAAAGAACAAAAAGTCACTGTTAAAGAAAGAGTTTGATTTGTTTGATTGTTTGAAAGGTGAAAATGTCCAACAGCTTATAGAGCATTTCTGTCATTTGAAACTAGAGCTGGATTGATTTAATATTAAAAAGGAAAAAGAAGAGATCATCGACAAAGTCATTGAGGCATTACCCCATGAAAATGATTGGCAAACATATGTCATGATTCTTAAAAAACAGGTCAAAGTTTTGCGAGATGAATCTAGAGCAGCTGATTGAAGAATTGGAAGGTCATGAGCTAGAACTTCAAAAGCAAAACAAAATGAATATCTCAAATCATCAGCAAAATGTGAATCTGTGTTATCGCGGTAGCTTATTGTCAAACAACCAATCGCCAAAAATTAGAACTGCTTTCAGTGCACAAAACTCGAGTGGATCATCAAAAGGCAGTTCATCATATAGTAGTTCATCGAGTAGTGGCGTTGGTTATTTAAACAATCATCAGAATCAAAACAATTTCAATCCAAATGTGGTACAATGTAACATTGCTGTTAATCTAAACAATGCATTGGGCATGAGTGTTGAGGCAGCGAAACAGCAAATGATTTTCTTGGCATCAATTTTAGAATCTTATGAAAGTCCTGTTGCAAGGAAGATCGGGAATCCCAACATGACCAAAGAAGATTATGATCAAATTGATCCGGAGGAGTTGGAATTGATTGATCTCAGATGGTGTATGGCGAGCGTAATCAGAAGAGCTCAGAGATTCATGGAGATTACCGGAAGGCAGTGTCTTGGAGGTCTTACAACTAAACTTTGATTTGATAAATCCAAAGTGACCTGTTTCAAGTGCAAACGAAAAGGACACTTCAAGAGAGAATGTTCGAATCAAGATGTGAATGAAAGTATAAATCCTTTTCACGATGAATATTATTGAAAGGCAATTTATCATCGCAACAGAGAACAACCGCTAAAGAATAATCGACCACTGATCGATGAAGGGTATTCGAAAGAGAAAAGACAAGCGCTGGTTATCACTCAGGAGGATGAGGGTTTCAATTGGAACAAATACATTTCAAAAGTGAATGTTGCGTTAGTTGCTGAGGTGAGATGGAGTCGAGAAGATCGGATTACACGGAGATTGGATGAATTATACGAAGTACATAAAGAGGCAAAGCAGGCCAAGAGATGGGATTATGAGAAGAAGTGCTACTTAGATCCTCAAGGAAATCCTGCAATAGATCCCAAGACAGTAGACTATGATGCATTTGTCGCAACTATTCCTACTACAGCAGAGTACTATTCAAATAAGAAAGAAGACAAAGATTATCCTGAACAAATGAAGAAGCGCATTGAAAAAGTGATTAATGCGAGTTTAGAAAAGACAACAGAGACTTTGAAGAAGAAGAGTGTGGAAGAAACCGTTGATGAGAACCAAGAGAGGATGATTGAGAATCAGAAGAAACTGGATGATGAAAAGATGATGGAGAAACAAACAGAGGTAGAAACTCAATCTGAATCTACAGAGTTGTTAAATCCAGTTAAATCAATGGATAAAAATGATGAAAATGGTGAAAAATCTAAAAATAAAATTGATGTGCAGAACAGGAAATACATGGAAATATGCAATGCCTGTACTGAGAAAGTTGAAAATTTAAAATCTAGAAAAATTGAATTTACTAAAATTGAGAATTTATTCAAAGAAAAATGTAAAGAAATGTTTGAACATAAAAAGATTTTGAAACAGAAAGAAGAGGAGCTGACACAAAAATGCAATAGTTTTGAAAAAGAAAATGAAATTTTAAAGCAAAAGTGTTCAGCAAACTGTAACGAATGTTTTCAAAAAGATAATATCATTCGACAGTTGCAAAAAGAATATGATGGGATAAAATACTCACATCATAGAATAAAAGAAGCATATGAAAACTTGAAAAGTCAAACTAAACGTCTTGAAGAAAAAGTTTTAAAATATTCTGAAACTACAAAATTTCTTGAAGCCAGACATAAGGGTAAGCAATTGGTATTAAATGCTTATATTGATGATGTTGCTGAGCTTAAACGTCAATTGGCTAAAGTAGAAAAGAAAAATAATAAACATCAAAGTTATCATGCTTCTTCATATATTCTCGAACGTATTTTCAACATCACACCAGATGATAATGATTCTGAAAAGAATAAAAACGGAATTGAATCAGAATATCATCAGGTTCCACCACCATTGGAGAAAAATTACACTTTCTATGATGATAAAAAGGTGACAAAGGCAATAAACATGGTTGATCAATTGCTTGAAAACATTGATGTGACTTACACCAAATCTGATATTGGTGAATCAGAGGTGGTAAGTAAGGTTGTTAAAAGCGTTTTGAAAGATGATAATCAAAATGATTATACCAAAAATAAAAATTCCGAATCACAAATTGAAGATGAAAAAAGTTTTCATAAAAATTATCTATAGAATTCAAAATCCGAGACAAATGCGAATGATGATCCAATTATGTTAGCATATTATATGGTTAGATCTGACAAATTGTTCTCAGATACTGGAGTTCTGATTCAAAATGTGATTGCGGAAAAGATTGATAAAGTTTTTAAATTGGTGGAAATTGAGAAAACTGAAATTGAAAAATTTTCTTTTAACAGCAAGAAGTGTTTTTATAAGAAACCATGTTACAAAAAGAAAAACACAAAGGCTGGTTTAGGTTATAAAAAGAAACAAAATCAAAAGAAAAGGTTTGAATAGACAAAGTTTCAGAAAAAGATGAATTTTGTTCATGGAACAAGTTCTGAAAAAGAGAAAGAACTCCGATTTAGTCGATAGACTAATGAAGAATTTTATGCTCAAAAGAGGAAACAACAACAGGCTAAAGATGATTAAAAAAACATATTTTAAATGTCAACAAGTTGGACACATTGGTCGTAAATATCCACAAAATCAGATGCATGTTGATGTTAAGAAAGAGAAAAAGAAATATGAGTTTGTGAAACAAAAGTCACCCAAGTTTGAGCCAAAATAAATTTGGAAACAAAAAGATGATTTGTCAAAAAGAAATGTTCAAAGTAATTAAGATTTTATGAAAAGAATGTTTCAAATGAACAAATCTGGATGGTGAAGAGAAAAGATACTTCTTTAGATGAGAAGGAGAAAATTGATTCAACCAAAAAGGTTGAAGTCAAGAATGAAAAAAGGTTTTGTGAAAAATGAAAAAGATTTTCCTACTGAATGAATCGTATTGCGTCAGAATACCCAAGGTCAAACAGGCCTGGGTTCATTTATTCAAGTAATTGAGTTAACTGTATGTGTAGGTGTTCCTGAAGTCAATCAAAGTTCAACCTGGACAACGGAGCAGCCTGGCACACGAGGATGACTCCTGTGATTGAAAACAGGGAGTGTTTGAATATAAAAAAATAAAATAAATAAATGTTGAAGGAATACGCCGAAAACCTCACCACTGAACAAACAAAACATGATAAAACAAGAATTGAAAAATGTTTCAAAATGTGAAATATGAATGTTTTGTGATCATGGGGGTTGGAAAAATGCTAAACAAAGAATGTAAAGCAGAAATGGATGGCGAGATAAAGCTATCTACATCGGTTTATCAAATTTTCTTTAAAATGTTTTGGATTTTAGGGGGAGTAAAAATATTAAAAATTCAAAAACAATTTGAAAATTTGAAAAAGTACAAAAACATAAAAAAATTAAAAGAGTTGTGTGTAAAAAGAGGAAATGATAGTACATTAGTAGACAATCGCAGCATGATAAAGAAATGGAAAGTTAAAAAGTGATAAACGGTCTCACTGATGATATGCCAGTAGGTTTTTACACATTCAGTAGATTGATTTCGAGATATAAACCTAAAATCAATAACTTTCTTAATTTGTGGGGAACATCTCGGATATATGGACTTAGTACTGCGAAATTTCGTTTGAGAGATTGCCTGATTCTGAGATATTAGGTCTTTATACTTAATGATATCTGGGTTATTATACTTGATCTTCTAACTTTGTATCAGCAAAGGCCTAGACCTCGTATAATGCTTTTGCGCTTAATCCCCCACTGCATAAAAAAATTGAGAAAATATCGAAAGATATATATCAAGTGCAGTTTGTGAAGATTCCTAAGTGGAACACACCTTAAGTCGAGTCTTCATCTCTTTGTCAGAATGGAAGTTCTAACTGGAGCTCTCAAGGTCTCGCACTAACCCAGAGACAAATATCATTTAGGTATATTCACCTGTAATACTGAATCCAGGGAATCTTGATACGGGAGTATATTCTGCGGTGGGATACGCGATTAAGTTAAGTTCTTAAAACATTAATCTCGTATCTTGAATCAATTGAAGTTTGTGTGAGAATTTAAGTGGATCAGTATACTGACAATCTAAGTGAATCGTTTAAAACTTAAAGTTTATATAGATCAATGGTGCTTGTGATGTGTCAAAAACTGATATGATCCTCTGTCGCTAACTCAACAAAAATACGTTTGTAAATATTTTGTTATTGTAGTTCATTACAGATAAAATCTCAAAAAGATTTTAGGAGTGTTTTAGCATAAAGTTTGTAAAATACAAAAAGATTTTAGTTCATTTTATGTTTCGACAACCAATGATGGAAAGCTGAATTTCAAAATCTGAAGATGATGAACATGTCTCAGAAGATAACAAGTTCATTTAGTTGAAACTTGGCTGTTAAAATTAAAAATAAAAAATTGTTTGAAATTATCATCCAAGGTCATTAAGTTGAACTTGATAGATAATTGGATAAATCAAGGTCATTAAGTTGAACTTGATTATCTGTGAGGGCTTATAAAGATAATGGTACTTTAATTGTCAAATGTAATATTGATTGTTTTGTGATAGAAAGCTAATTCATAGGGGGAGCTTGGTTTTTAATGTCAAATAAAATTTGTGGAAGAGCCAAGTTATGAACCTAAAATTTGCAAGGATACGTAAATAGGCTGGAAGTTGCCTGGTAACGCTAGAAGAGGAATTTGCAACTCCTTTGCATAAAGCCTAGTAGTCTGATATTTCCTTTTGTACAATTTCGATCCGCCTGTGGATCTTTATTACTTGTTGTCTATATCATTTATTTTGAACACTTAGACATTATGCTTGTAATAATATTTTACATCCAAGACTTTCGTTGTGCTATCTCTATTTGTGAATCTGTATAACAATCTCGTCACGTTACTCCCTAACCTGGCCCACCGGGCGATGTGTTGAAATATCGTGGTGTGACAGGTTGGTATCAGAGCCAACGTTTGAGTGAATTAAACACTAGCCTTTTGTGTTTAATCTCAATCAGCACAATAATATATTCCTTAGACTTTCTGAGTCTAAGCACTGACCTAGGATTAACTCCTATCATTATTAACTTATATATACATTTTTTTATTTTGATAGGAAATAATTATGCCGCCAAGATTTCAAGGATTAGGACATGAAAAAGGACCAATGAAGGGAGGACCATCAGGAAATATACCCTCTCACTCTCACGACTCGGATTCTTACCATGATTGGGAAAATTCTTACTCTGCAGAACCAGCGAGACATTCTGTCTCACTTATCTCATCACCATCTTACCATCATTCATACCATTCCCATAATTCCCATCATTCACATCATTCACACCAATCCCATCATTCATACTCCCATTCATTTAATGGGTCTTTTGACCCAAACCAGTATATAAATACACCTCCAGCTGCTCAAAACCAGTTGGACCAACAGATGGAGACAGATGAAGATTCAGATCCGGAGATGCCACCATCGGGGTCACATACGCACCCCATTAAAATTTCTAGTGGTTCCGCTTCTTATGCAGGATCACCTTATCAAGGTCCTAACGAATGGGACAAGTATTGGAACCAATTCACGTTCGAGAATACACCCTCATACCATTCTCCTACACCGCCTCTGTCGCCTCCACTAGAGGACGTGCAAATAGAACCGGTGGAACAACCTCAACCACCACCAGAACCACCAAGGAGAAAGCGTGGAGCACGCATGTCAGTGCATACGGGACAATGGTCTGGATCACTTCCACCTTTGCCCCAAACTTACCCTTCTATACCTGAGGACCCACAAATGGGTGGACACTCAAACACCGTGCCAGTGGTTGATCCGACTCCTGCAACGTTTGTTCAACTACCACTGCCACCGGCTTATGATAACCCAATTCCTACGTATCTAGATGTGTCTAGGTACAATCCTTTTAACCCATCTACGCCGATAAACTATAATTATCAGGCGGCATCGTACGACCCTTATTTGGAAGCGGTCGTACACAATGCTTTATACCCGTCTCCTTTCCCTCCTGCCTACCCAGCTACTGGATATCCAAGTTATGGATACCAATACCCAGCTGTGCCTCAACCACAGCCACAGCCACTACCACTATCACAATTAGAGGCCATTAATCAGGCCTTGGAGAGGGCGGAACAGGTTCAACGTCAGGCTGTGAAGAATAAGAGGAAGACAAGTAAGTTCTTCAAGAAATTCACCAAGCTAGTCAAGGGAAAGAAAGACGAGTGAATGATTTCTTTTATTTGTAATGTATTGTTATTTATTTTCCAAAAGTCCCTGCATGGACATGTCTTTTCTTTTAGTCCCTACGTGGACTTGTATTTCATTTAGTCCCTGCGTGGACTTGTATTTCATTTAGTCCCAGCGTGGACAAGTAGTCTAAATTATTTCAAAAGTCTTGTTTAAGGCAAGTATTGTAATCGTTTATCTTCTAATAAAAATTTTGGAATTATTTATATTATATATGTATTCATTACATCCGTTTCAAGCGATCGTCTCGATTTTAAATCGAACTTTATCGATCTACTCAATAATTCCAAAAGATCTTCTTAATGGTTTTTACCAGCCAGTTGGCAAAGTCTATATTATCTAGCAATTATAAATGATAATTAAGGATGTATAGCCCTTCTATCTAGATAGTTAAGGATGAATAGTCCTTTTATCCAGAGATGGTGAACTATGTTCAAGCCTCAAAGCCTTTATGGTTAAATGTGACCATGGCTACACATTTATCAACCATTAAAACAATTATTCGTTGTTAACATTCAAGTAATGTTAATACTCCTGGCAGTGTGACATGAGGAACCACACTTGCCGTCTAGGTGGTGGACTACGTCCAAGCCTTATAGCCTATATGATTAATTTGTATCAGGGCTAATATCATCAATGCGATGATCTTTTTCTAAAACATCCTTAGCGATGTCAATTGATTTGCCTAATATATTTTCTTTAATGACAATGACTGTTGTGGTCGTATGACTCCCTGTCCAAAGGTGGTGAACAATGTTCAAGCCTTATAGCCACTTGATCAAATGAGATCATGGCTTACATATATATATATATATATATGGGAAGGTTCAAATGAAAACCACTAGTTATTGCGAAAACTCGAAAACTAATTAAAAAAGCCAAAAAAACATACCAAATATATATTTTTTTTTTGCATACCAATTTTCGCAATTTTATATATATAAAAAAATTAAAAAAAAAATTGTAGTGCACATGTGTATGTGTACTACAGATGTGTATTATTACACATGTGTACTACAAAAAAAAATTTGAAAAAAAGTTTTTTTTTTATATATAAAAATAACGATTTTTAATAAAAAATTGTAAAAAAAATATTTTGGTGTGTTTTTTAGGCTATTTTTAGTTAGTTTTCGAGTTTTCATTTGAACCTTCCCCTGTATATATGTATATATATTTATATATATATATATATGTTTGTAGGGGATCGCTAAAATGAGAACCACCTCCAGTTATTGAGAACCATGAGAACCACTTTATAGCCTTTAGATCAACTAGATGGATGGATGAGATTAAAAGTAACAAAAACTAATATTAAATAAAATTTGTCTTATTATGTCTTTTATATTTTAATCAAAAAGGGTAGATTGGTAAAATAACTCTTTTTTGTCTTTTTCACTTTATTATTTTTTAATTACTTTTTGTTTTATTATATTACTTTTTAGTTTTATTATATTACTTTTTATTTTTTAAAAAGATTTCTTTATTAAACAAAAATTTTGAAAATCAGATTTTTTATATAAAAAAAATTTATGCGCGTTTTTTTACCACCCGTTTTTTACGCGCGTTTTTTTACCACCCGTTTTTTACGCGCGTTTTTTTACGACCCGTTTTACGTCACGTTTTTTACAAGCCGTCCCGTTTTTTGCGCCCCATTTTTTACAAGCCGTCCCGTTTTTTCGCCCCATTATTTACGTCACGTTTTTTGCCGCGCCGTTTTTAGCGTCACGTTTTTTTACAAGCCATCCCGTTTTTTTACAAGCCATCCCGTTTTTTGCCGTCCTGGTTTAGCCGTCCCGTTTTTTTGCCGTCCCGTTTTTTGCCGTCCCGTTTTCTGCCATCCCGTTTTAGCCGTCCCGTTTTTTTACAAGCCGTCCCGTTTTACGCCCCCTTTTTTTACGTTTTACGCGTCGGTTTTTTACGTTTTACGTGTCGGTTTTTTACGTTTTACGCGTCGGTTTTTTACGTCTTACGCGTCGGTTTTTTACGTTTTACGCCCCGTTTTTTTACGTTTTACGCGTCGGTTTTTTACGTTTTACGCGTCGGTTTTTTATGTTTACGCGTCGGTTTTTTACGTTTTACGCCCCGGATTTTTACGTTTACGTTTTACGCCCCCCCCCCCCCCCCCCGGTTTTTTACGTTTTACGCCCCCGGTTTTTACGTTTTAGTAAAAAAAATTACGTTTTAGTTAAAAAAATTTACGTTTCACCTAAAACTTTTTACTTTTTACGTTAAAAAGTTTACGGTTTACGTCAAAAAGTTTACGGTTTATTTTTTTTTTTTTACAAAAACTTTTTTAGGCAAAAACGAACGCACCCTGGTTTTACGCGCCGTTTTTACACTTTTTACGTTTTACGTTAACCTTTTTAGAGTTTTTACATTTTAAGTTTTACGTTAAAATTTTTACGTTTTACGTTAAAATTTTTACTTTTTACGTTAAAATTTTTACGTTTTACGTTAAAACTTTTTACTTTTTACGTTAAAACTTTTTACTTTTTACGTTTTACGTTTTACATAAAACTTTTTACTTTTTACGTAAACCTTTTTCCTTTTTACGTTTTACGTTAAAACTTTTTACGTTTTACATTAAAGCTTTTTACGTGTTACGTAAAACCTTTTACGATTTACGTTTTTTAACGCGCCGTTTTTTACACGTTTTTTACGCGCCGTTTTTCCAAGCGTCGTTTTTTCCACGTTTTTTAACGCGCCGATTTTTTCACGTTTTACGTAACACTTTTTACGTTTTACGTTTTAGGTAAACCTTTTAACGTTTTACGTAAAAATTTTTACTTTTTACGTTTTACGACTAACGTAAAAATTTTTACGTGTTGCGTAAACCTTTTAACGTTTTACGTAAAACCTTTTACGTTTTACGTAAACGTTATTTTACGTTTTACACGTCGGTTTTACACGTCGCAAAGTCGGTAGGTGTCTCGGATAGATTTTTATCGTCATCGACGGGGGAAAAGAATATAAAAAACCAACAACAACAACAAAACAAAAGTGTATCTCGAAAAAAAGGGGTTTGGCTCAGATTTTTTCCGATAATTAAAAGGCTGCAAAGTGGGGTTGCGGGTTCATAAACCTACCTTCCACCATCGTTGTCGCGCCATCGTCATCAAAAATCTAGTTTTTTTTTTTTTTTTGCATCATCGCCACCTAAAAACCTACGGTTAAAAAACTCAATATCAACAGACAATTGATTCCCCACCTGCAACAAAACCATAATTCAAAATCGACCACCACTAAACCCAGATTCAAACCCACAAGGAACAGGAACATCATTCAACCCAGATTCAGAGCACAAGATTCAAAACCCAAAAAAAACCCAGATTCAAACCCACAAGGAACAGGAACATCATTCAACCCAGATTCAAAACAGATTCAAAACCCATGATGATACCTGCAACCCCACTACTCACCACTCCCTTTCGCCATCAACACCCCCCCCCCCCCCATCAACACCGCCTTCGGCCATCAAAAACACTACTGTCACCATCAACACCCTTCCCCCCCCCCTCAAACTGTCAACCACCACCTCCTGCAACCACAAGTCTAATCGGATAGTTAACTCATTCAAATGGATCTGAAAAGGAGAAGGTGAAGGAAAGAAACAAAATAAAATGGACACATCGTTCATCGATGCTGCTGAAAACCACCGGAGCCGCACCTCCGGAGCTCGTCTCTGGAAAATAAGTTACCGGAAACACAGAGAACATCGTCGCTGAATAATCAGTTACCGGAAAAGAGGGAGGAGGTGGTTGTAGGGTGAGGTTGTCGGTAAAACGGGGAGAAGGAGGATGGTGGTGTGTGACGGATAAGTCGCCGGTGAACGGAAAGGATGGAGCTCGGTGGGTTTTTAGGGGGTTTGTCGGAGATGCTTGGCGCCGGAGTACCGACTGACATATCGCCGGGTGAGATCAATTTATGAGAGCGATGGTGGTGACTGGTGAAGCTTCTTTTATGTGATTGTTGCAGAGAGAAAGAGAGGGGAAATTGGATGTGAGAGGTTTATATAGGAGAGATAATGTCAGGTATCATTAATTGAGGAGAGAGGGGGGATTTGATGTTTTGGATAAATGACCAATATACCCTTTCTGTTGGCATATTTTGATTGGTTGAAACTGGTTCTCATGGTTCTCATAACTAGGAGTGGTTCTCATTCTAGCGGCTCCCTATGTATATATATGTGTATATATATATATATATATATATATATGTATGTATGTATGTATGTATATATATATATATATGTATGTATAGGGGGGCGCTAGAATGAGAACCACCACGAGTTATGAGAACCGCGAGAACCAAGTGCCACGGAGGGCCGTTGACCACGAATTTTTTTTACACCTAGATCCGTATATTTTAGGACCGGGTGTAAATTTTGGGTTCAAACGGCGCGCCCGAGGGGGTAGTTTTTTACGCCCAAAGTTTGGGTTTTTTTAATTTTTCTTTTTTTTAACCAAACTTTGGGCGTAAAAAACTACCCCCTCGGGCGCGCCGTTTGAACCCAAAATTTACACCCGGTCTTAAAATATACGGATCTAGGTGTAAAAATAATTTCGTGGTCAACGGCCCTCCGTGGCACTTGGTTCTCGCGGTTCTCATAACTCGTGGTGGTTCTCATTCTAGCGGCTCCCTGTATATATATATGTATATATATATATATATATATAGGGGAAGGATCCACTAAAAAGTGAATTTTGCCTAAGTAGTCTAAGAAGGATTGTGATGATGACATGTGGCATTCCTAATAAGTAGGAATGACGGGCATTTTGTTCCTTATAAATAGAAGTGAAAATGACATGTGGCACCCCTTTTGTTTTTTTTAAAATACAACAAAATAAATCTAGTACAAAAAAATCTAGCACAAAAAATCTAATACAAAAAAATATAGCACAAAAAATGTAGTACAAAAAAATATAGCACAAAAAAATCTAGTACAAAAAAATATAGCACGAAAAAATTCAGCAAAAAAATGTAGTACAAAAAAATCATCACAAAAATTTCAGAAAAAAAAATTTAAGATAAAAAAATCCAGAACAAAAAATTTAGCACAAAAATATAGTACAAAAATCCAGCACAAAAAGATGTTATACAACATAGAAATACAACACATTTTAGTGGTTTTTTTAGTCTTCATATTTTCTATAGCAATATGGTACTCAAATTAAAGATAAAAAGACGCTCGATTTTATGGTGAAATTTTTATGAAAAAATAATGTCGTATAAAAAAGTTTTACGTTTAAAAAATGGGGGTGGAATATGCATGTGCATTGCATGTGGAGAGAGAAAGTCAATAAATAGGATTTTCCGAAGATACCCTTGCACTCCTCCTTTCTCCTACACTTTCATCTTAACCATTGATTTGAAAAATGAATGGTTAAGATTACTTCTCATCCTACTTAGGCAAAATCAACTTTTTATTTGATCTTACCCCTATATATATATATACGGGATCAGGAGAAAACGCCCTAAAGTGTGAGAACGGTGAGAACGCATCCTGGCCCAATACGTGGCGCGGGATATGATCAGGACTACGGGGTTTTTTTGTCTTTTCAATATTCTTTTTTTCCCGATTTCGTGTCTTACATGCTGCTTCATTTTTGGCGTCAAAGATAATTTTGGCGTTAACTAGATTCATTAATTACTTGCCGTTTTACTGTTTTTTGGATCTGTCTCATTGAATTAATTCTTTTTTGTGTCACATAGTTAATTTTTTTGGCGTTTGTGGCATTTGTTAATAATTGATTACCATTGATTAAATTTTATAAGATTACAATAAAACGAAATCAAAATAAACTAATAGTCTTCTGTGGATGAGATTACATCAGAGATGTACCCATCGCTTTGTTCATCACTTTCTTCAGATTCATCATCATCAAATTTTAGATTGCTGTATAACGTCATCACCTCGTATCTTCTTTGTTGCAGCCTATTCTTGAATATCATTGCAACCCTGGATCTTACATCGTTCGAAGGTACTAAATCACAGAGTTGTTCAAGGAGAAATGGCCTCTCTGTCTTCAACATTTCCTCTATCAGCAATGAATATTGCACCCTGTGTCGATAAGTCACTTCAACCATTCCTGCTTCTTCATGCACCACCCAACTGTTAAATGTCGGTAGAGGAGTATCGTCAATATCATCATCATCATCATCTTCTGTTAGAAATTTTCTCTTCAATCTTCTTATTACAGTTCGAGTTCTTTCACAATCGTTGGCAATTGGAACCCCAAGGGCCAGAATTTCCCTCTAAACCCCTTCATCCATACCAAGTATGACTTTGATTGTCCTGACCTTCACCCTTCTCCTATCAGAGAACTTTAGGATGAAAGTCTCTCCGACCTTTCAAACCTCCATTCAATTACCTTAGCCATTTTTTTATGTTTTTGGCATTTTGGACAATATGTAGCGTTTTATACAATGTTTTGGCGTGTTAAGTTGTGTTCTCATGTTCTACTTTTATAATGACTTTTTTCCCGCGTAGTGACAGATAATTATGGTGTTTTGAAAAGATAAATAAATTCGATTCCCCATGTATTTTTCTTTTAATATAATAAATTTTAGTAATTATGTTTCCGTCGCTTCATTTTACTGTTTGCAGTTACTATGTTTTATTTCAGATTCATTTGTTTATGCCTGTAAGACGTCCCATCTTTACGGCTGTAATTATGACGTTTTGTTTTCCAGTAGCATTTAGATAAAGATGGCACTTTGTTTTATTCTCTTGCACATTGTTTTATACTTTTTTTAGTTTTATTATAATAGAACTTGTCCGAAGTAATTTTATTATAGTTTGGTAGTTTGGGCGTTTTATGGCATGATGGGTTTCACAAGCATTTGCCCGTTTGGCATTTTATTATATTTTTTTATTAGAGAATTAATGTATTGTTTGTTCTTAGCTAAAAATTACATAACAAACAACATAACAAGAAAATTAAAAAAAACAAATAGAAGCAATTTATGATCCAAATCTTCACTGTTATCAGTCTTTTTCTTCTTTTGAAACTACAAGAACTGTCACAAATAAATGGCGTTTTGGGTTTGGCATGGTTTTTTTTTTCTTGTTCGTGTGTTAAAGTGTCTTTGTGGATGTTGGACACATAGATCGACTCCGTGTGGGTGGATGCTATTTGCTCATAATCTTCATTCTCATCATGGAGTCCAAAATGGCATTTACCCTGGTATCGGTCTCTTCTCCTCATCCAAACCTTCAAAGAAGACAAAATGACATATGGGTGTCATCAGTCCCTTTTTCTTGAAATTTGTCCATCTCATGCAGTAAAATCTTACTCCCGTCACCTAACAAACCATTCAGCGAAACTTCATGCAGAACATTACTGAGTATCAAAGAAAAGATGTTTGCCATTGTTGATTTCTCTCAACTTTTGGTGTTTTACAATGAGTGGTATTCTAGGAACCATTTGTGTTTTGTGTGTTTTTTTTTGTGTGATCAACGGAAGGTGGTGAGACGTTTCTATTTATAGGATTTTTTGGCGCGTAGTTTAGGGGGGGTATTATTATAACAATAAATGCAAACAACAATTATTCGGATGTAAGGCTTGGCATTTATATATTATGGCGTTTTACGTTTTATGGCGTTTTTGTAGGCTAAGACCTTAACTAAAACACAGAAAAAACTACGTAGTAATAAAATTGAAGTTTTGTATTTACTGGGCGTTTTATATTTTCAATGGCATTTTTATGTAAGAAAGGATGTTTTGCCTTTTTTACCCTTAATAAAGCGCGTCCACGTAATAAAATTTATGTTATTTACGAAAATGTCACCGCGCCAATCTAGTCCATAGATTGTTTTGATCGGACGATCCATAAGCGTTCTCACTGTTCTCACACTTTTAACCGTTTTCCCTAAATCCTGACCCTATATATATATATATATATATTTAAAATTTGCCAATGCGAAAATGATAGTTGTGACTTTATGATCCACTGTCCAATAAGTGATGGACTATGTTCAAATCTTATAGCCTACATGGTTTAATAATACCATGGCTAATGCATTTTTTTAGTCATTAGATTCGATGACTGTTGATCCCAGATAGAGATACACAAACTTAATATAGCAAGTGATTTCAATAAATGAGAAAATAAAGTGTGGAATTAGAAATCAGACTTTCAAGAAACAAGATATAGAATTTTTCAAGTGTTTTAAATAAATTTGTAAAGACAAATTTATTAGATATTACAAAACGAATACTCAAAGAATTCTAAGTGAAGGGCAATGGAGTTTGTAGTGTGTGTATTGAATGCTAAGCACAACTCATTTAACCTTCGAGGTTTGACATCTCTATTTATAGAGAGTTCAGATCTGAATAAACAATTGTTTATTCACCACTTGCTCTGCACAAAAGGACCTTCTTGGCATATTCATTGAATCAGTTATAGCCAACTTGCTCCTTTTTGGGTTTGTGTCAGGCCTTATCTTGAAGACAAGTGGGCCTCCCATAATTTCTGGTGACTACTTACCAGAATTCTGTTGAACAAGTTCATCAGATTTTGGTGATCAGACTGTACCAGATTCTGATGATAAATACCAGATTTATCATCAGACTTCATCATAAAGGTTTTGTCTAAATGTCTTCATTCTTTTGATCTTCTCCTGATTCTTAGTTGAAGATGTATCGTTCTTTTCTTCTTGTCAAGATATTATTTAGGAACCTTCTTAGTAATACTGCTTGACTGTATCTTCATCTAATGATCAGGAAGATCATCTTTTTCTTCAATACTTATACTTAAGGTTTCCTAACAATTTCCCCCTAAGTATTGTAAGAAAAATAAACTACGTCATGAAACAAAAATTTCCCAAACAGTGGAAACTAAAAATTTGCAAATCAAGTAAGTTACTACTATTCTGAAAACAAATTACATGATGAAATAAAAATTAAAACAAACATGTTCTTCAAAACAACTTTGCCCTTTTGAGTACTTATTGCAGATGCCATACATGTCTTTGTACCAGCTTCTTGCTTGTATCCATTCTTCAATCATTTGTTCAATCTCCTGCCTTTGATTTTTTTTGTTCATTCCTGTCTTCTGTAGCTGTTCCTGCCTCTTGTTCATGCACTTCATAATAAACCTCAGTGTCTGATTTGAGTACTTGCACATATCAACACTTCTGAATAGAGCCTTGTTCTTCTCAAATTCTCTGTAGACTACACTGTAGTTGTGTCTGTCTCTTATCATTGGTAGTTTAATGATGTCTCCAGATCTTACATCTTCTACCAGCTCTGATGGAATGGTTGTGTCTGGTGCAGTGAGATAGACCTTTTTGTCATGCACATTGTCATAGTTAATGCACATATCAAAGTCAGAAAAAGCTACTCTTTCAAATAGCTTTATTCCAGCCCTTGATATACTATTCAAAGCTCTTCTGATAAATTGTATTTTTCCTTTTTCCTTTTCATAGTAATCTTTCATGAACAGAATGTCCAGTGGATGCAATTTGTCAGCAAGGTCTCCATCAGTCACTTTCTCCTCTGCACCATTTTCTCTGAGAAGTGTGTATCTGTTCTGCACATATGTTCCACCAACACCATTAGTTCCAATTTTCTCTACATCCACTTTTATGATTCTTTTTATTGGATTTTCATTGGTGTAGTGAATGCTCCTTGGAACTCTTTCTAACCTCTTTTCCCATATAGCCAAACTGTAAGGAGTTGGTGGTTTTTCTGGTACATCTTCCCGAGTCCAATAATATTCCACCAGATTGTGTTTAGTGAATATCATAATATCACTGTCAATCTCTCTAACTATGACAGATTGAGTTTCAGAGATTTTTCTTTTAACAATCTGTGGTTTTCTTGAGTCAGCTTCTTCTTCCCAGTCTTTTATTGCTTGTTGTGTCATCAGTGTACTTATGACAGTGTCACCAGAAGAAGTTAGCTTTGGACCAGTTTGAGAAGTTTTGAGTTTTAAATTTAAGATAACTTGAGGCATGGAAATTGCTAACCTTTTTAGCATTTCTTCTTTGGGAAACTGCAGGAGGTGGACCCATTATAGTGGTTCCAGCTTCAGTGATTGGTGTAGCAGATGATTGTTGTGGGGTTGACTTTGGAAGTTCCTGGTGCGATTGTTCAACAGGATTTGCCTTCATGATTTCCTTGGGATTAAGTTTAGCCAATCTGGCAATGTTGAAATGCATTCTCTTCAAGAGAGGCTGCACTACTCCTACCAGATTTGTGTTGTTGGCTACATTCTTCTATACTTCTGCAAATTCAGTTTTATTTTTCTCCTACATGGCAGCCCATTCTTTTATCAATTTTTCAAGGGCATTAGTAATACTATTGTTGCTTGCCCTTAGAATGGTGACTTCTTCGAAGACATTGTTTGCACTGCTTGATTGTCTTGACTCCACAGCATTTGTAACTTGTGTTTTGATTTTCTCCATTTCTATGAAAATCTTTTGAATTTCTGATGCAGAAATGCTGGTTTCTGGTGCTTTTTCTTTTTGCTTTTGCAGAGCCTTTAGTGCTTCAGTGTTTCTTTCAGTTTGTGCCTTTATGACTTCCACTGATTCTGATAAGGTCTTAATATATGCTCTTTGACCTTGTATCTCTGACAACAATAAATCAAGCTTTTCTTCTACAAGACTCTTCTTGCAGGCCAGGAATACATTTTCTAAGACTATTTCAAGATTTTCTTATGTCATGGGTGATTCAGGGATATTTGGAACAACAGATGTTCCTTCTAACATTCCAGCTGTAAACACATTTGCAGCTGTTTTGAAAATGATTGGAGTACTTTTGGTTTTACCAGAATCTGGTACAACCTTAGGTATGCCAGAATCATCTCCACTAGAGGTGAAAAACAAATTTTCATCCTAGATTTCCTTATGTCCTTATATCATATCAATGAATGATTCTCCATAAGTTGTTGAGGTAAACATATTACCTTTCACCAGATTTCTTTGATCAGTTTCCTGATCTCCATCTGTTGGGATCCCAACCTCTTCCTTATTTTCTGATTCAGATTTGAGATGTATGGAACTAGTAACATCTTCATCAACAACAGTTTTTCTATATTCTAATTTGTAAGATGCAGTAATTGAATATTCTGAGTTTGTTTTTTTAAGAAGTATCAATTAAAATTGTGTTTAAGAGAGAGCCTGTACCAGTAATTTGAGATTCACCAAAGTGTAGAACTTTAGTGGCTTCATTTGTTGTATCATCAATGTGAGATTCATCATAATGATGAACCTCAGTCTCTTCATGAGTTCCTCCAGCAACATGGGATTCTTCATAATGTTGGTCTTCTATTTCTTGATGAACTTCAAACTCAAAATGAGTTCCGGCATCAGGATTCTGATGACTTCCAGCAGGTTCCGAATCTTTCTTATTTTCTGGTGAGTTTCTTATCATCAGAATTTTGTCTCCTCTTGTAGGTTATGTTTCTGATGTCCAAGACTTTTCAACTTCTTCTTCTTCTGGTAAAGAAGAGCAATTATAGACTTCTTTGTTGGGTTCTTCTGTTGGTGTATCTGATTTGGTAAGAAGTTCTTCATGTAGCAGTCTGTATGGAGAGTCTGATGCAATTAAACAGGGCATACTTTCTGGTAACTCAGGAACATCCTTATCTGATGTCCATCCATGACTGGCACTCCAAGGTTTCATTGTTTTTGAACTCCAGACATCTTCCAAAGTAGAAATTTCTATACTTCTTTCAACAAAGGTTTCAAAAATGAAGACTGAAATGAACCTTGGATATGGTAGATGTGAAGTGATTCTCCCATTTTATGTAAGGATTGATCTCTTGATTAAATTGAAAATTTTTGTCCCATAATCAAGTTTGAACCCAGTTATGAGTCCATACATGATTGACAGAATAGCTGGACTCACTTGATCAGCTCCCCCTATCTTTGATGTGAGACATTTGTTCAATACTTCCATCATCACTTGCCAGAATGCTAGCACTTCATTTCTTCTGACTCCTCTAATTTTGCGAAGTTTCTTGTTTTTGTATCCAAGCTCAATGAGAAAGCTTATCAAATCTTCTCTTCTTGGTGCTTCAATGTAGTTGTCAAAAATTGGAAGTTCGAGCCATTCTCTTACCCTTACAAGTGTTAATGTTACTGAAACATTACCCCAAACATGAGCAGAGACTTGATTTTCTCCATCTTCACTGAAGGTATGAATAAATTGCTGCAATAATCTTTCTGGTACTTCTCTTCCTTTGGTTGATGCTCTTGCAATTGGACATCTTAAGAGAAATTCTATCAAAAGTTGACATCTTTCATCGTATTCTGAATGCTCTGTATTCATCAGCAGATTGTTCTCTTTCATTGGAAAAAATTCTCCATCTTCAACGAATGGTACATCATGTTGAACAATTGGAATGTTGAGATTTACTTCTGCTATTGCTTAATTTTGTGTGTTAGGGTTTGAGATTTGGGAATTTTGGCTTTTGAAAAAAACAGAGGGTTTCGAGGTATAAGGTTTTTGTGAGGAAGAAGGTGAGTGATTTGTGAATTTCTGCTAAGGTTGGGTATTATAGTGAGGGTTTTAGCAGAGATGAGTGGGTTATAGGAGTTAAGGGGACATGGAACGTGGCTTTTAATAGTGGTTAAAAGATCATTAATTACCTTTATTACCGTTAGATCGTGTGATGTGAAATGTGGTTCAGAAAGTAACCGCTGGATCGTGGGTATCAAGATATTTAATGAGAGTTAATCGTGTAATCGTGGTTATGCCTTCTCAACTTGTAACTTCTTCAGTCATTCCATTTCTTTGGAACTGAATTTTGATTGGAGAATACTACTGGTCACATGACACCTTTCCATTCTTGTGGACCCCATTTTTGTTAATGGTCCAATCAGCTATCTTCATAATATTCCCCCTTTTCAAAGTCAAAAATTCCATTATGATGATGTCATCAGAAAATGAACACAAATTCTGTTAAAAATTTGCATTCCCTTTTGTTTTGGATTCTGTTGACTTTTCAACTGTAGTCAACAGAAGTCAACAACTCTTGAAAGATTTCAACAGAATTTCTCAATTGAAATTCCCCTTTTACTTGTGAGCTCCTTCAACAGATTTTGGAGTCTCTCTTCTGATTGAATAAAAGATATTCTAGTGCCCTTTTTTTTTAGATGAGAGGGAATGAGTGAAGGTTGGTAGACTAACTTACATATGATTTTCTGGTGGCATCCAAGTCTCTTGTTCTTTCTTTGAGAAATTTTTTTTAAACCGTTTAAAAATGAGGATTGACTTTTTTTGATGTTTTTCTAAAACTTTTCACAATTCTTTCATTTTTTTTTTGAAGTTCAACAGTTCAGAAAAAAAATTCATCCGAATTTTTGAAGTTATATTACTAGATTTTACCAGATTTCAACCTTATGTTATTAGAAACTCAATGTTTTGTGAAAAGTGTTTTGTTTCTGATAATCATATGTTATTTTTGTGGTTTTTAACTTCTTCCTTTATCATATGTCATTACCCATTTTTGCTTTTGCTTCCCCCCAATCAATGAACCAGAAAACAAAACAACTTTAAAAACATAATATATTAACATACAAAAAAAAATATATAACAACAACAAACAAAATAAAACTTAAACTAAAATGACCTAATCAAGATCCACCCCTTCTCCTTAGAGGATCTCCAAGAACAACCATAGGGCAGTCACCAGGCCAGAGTTCTGGTTAGTTGGTATGAGCACGTTGAGGTTCATGTTCTGTTGAAGCCTCATCTCTGCCCTAGGGAACCTTGCAGGAATGCCTCCAAAGTCCAGCTAACTTGTGATTACCCTCATCAGAAAACGAGGACAAACCAAGAATGGTCTGCCAGACCATAGGTTGCTTGCAAGATCTTTCATTATATAATGAGAGAAATTGTAAGGGGCGTCCTGTACAAGTGCATGTACAGGCTCCATCAACCTATAGGAGACTTCATGATGGTTGATAATCTTCTTTGAGAGGCATGCACCCATTTGTGTGACCAGATACTACCATGGCTTGGTAAAGCCATTTTTGGTGATTGGCCCTAGTGGGTTTACATGATTGTACCCCATTTGCTCCAGAGTTTCATCTATTTGTGCTTTTGTGAAAAGCACAACATCATTATCATCATCAAGTTGTAAAACTCTTCTAATGATGTCTTCAGTCACCACTACCCTCCTGTTCAGCACCACACTTCCAATGGATGTCAAACCTCTACCCTCATGCAACAACAATATTGCATTTTTCTGGAACATTTGAAGAATGTCTGGGTAGACCATGATGTGGGCTGTGAGGGCATATCTCAAATGACTCCCCACGATCAATTTCAGGATGACTTGACATCCCTCCCACTGAGGACCCTCGAAGTTGGTCCTTAGCCTGAGATTATGGTAAGGGTGGTGAGGTAGTGGGAATCGATCAGCATTGATGGTTGTCATTTTTGTGGAGGAGAAGAAGAAGATCAAGGAGTTTCTTCTAAGGTTTCCTTAGCTGATAGTGACTAACTTAAGCTGAAGGTGGTGATCATTTATAGTAAAATTGAAGTTTGCCATAAATGACATCTACCTACTTTTAGATTTTGTATCCCCACTATCTTTATTATTCAATTTTCTGTCAGATAGCAAAATGAATAAATGAGATAAAATCTCCTGCATTAATGGTTTAGGCGGCCATTTTCTGATAATTTATCATGATTATCTGCCTATATGTCACTTCTATCTCCTTAATATTGATGAAATGTAATGAATGAAGGAGA
Source organism: Helianthus tuberosus (assembly GCA_030545235.1). NCBI lineage: Eukaryota > Viridiplantae > Streptophyta > Magnoliopsida > Asterales > Asteraceae > Helianthus > Helianthus tuberosus. The sequence goes on from CM060409.1 coordinate 157,773,598, forward strand.
GAGAGAGTTTAACTACCATTAACAAGTTCCCAGAAAATTTTTTGTCCATGACGTTATCAGCCCTATGCTAAAGAGATAAAATTTGATTACCCTAGTCTAAAGAGATAAAACTTTGCAATATAAACTAATAAAAAATTAAAAAAAGAAAAATTGAAAAATAAACGAATATACAAAATCAATGAGAAATGATGATTACAAATGGACTTTTGTGCATGCATGTGAAAATATAAAGAAAATATGATAACTCATGTATTCTCAGAATTTATGTTGATTTAGTCAACCTCTGGTAATTTACCAGATTTTCTGAGATTTGAATTTTCTGATGACTTATCAGAATTTTCATCAGAAATCTGATCATACACATGTGTATCAGATTTTTCTTTAATTTGTGACCCAGTTTCCTTTAGTTCAATCTCCATGTTGACCATCCCTAAATCACTGATTAGAAAGTTGTGTCTATTTTCAACTAATGATTTAGTGAAAATATCAGCAAATTGTTTTTCTGTTGGTACAAAATACATTTCTATGTTACCTTTTTCAACATGATCTTTTATGAAGTGATATCTGACATCTATGTGTTTGGTTCTAGAGTGATGCACATGATTTGAGGTAATTGCGATGGCACTCATAGAATCACACAAAATAGGAATTTTTATCAGATTCACTCCATAGTCTTTTAGTTGAGTTTGCATCTACAGAACTTGTGAACAATAGCTTGCTGCTGCTACATATTCAGACTCTGCTGTGGATATGGCTAGACAATTTTGCTTTTTGCTTGCCCAACAGACTAATTTATCTCCCAACATTTGATAGGCACCAGATTTGCTTTTTATGTCAAGTTTGCATACTGCATGGTCTGCATCTGTGTATGCAATTAGTTCTAAACTAGTGTTCTTAGGATACAATAAGCCAAGATTTGAAGTTCCTTTTAGATATTTAAAAACTCTTTTGACAGCTTTCATGTGTGAATCTTTAGGATTACATTGATACCTTGCCAGAAAACATGTAGAAAACATTTGGTCTGGTCTACTGGCAGTTAGGTATAGTAGTGATCCTATCATTCCTCTATAAGTTTTTATATCTACAGGTTTTCCTTCTGGATCTGAATCAAGTTTATTTCTGGTGGCCGTGGGAGTTTTTAAAGATTAGCAGTTTTCTAGTGAATACTTTTTTCAGAATTGTTCTGACATACTTTGATTGACTCAAGAATATGCCATTACTTAGTTGTTTTACTTGTAAGCCAAGGAAAAAGGTTAATTCACCCATCATACTCATTTCAAAATGGCTGGTCATCAATTTCTCAAACTTTTTGCAGAATTTATCATTAGTGGATCCAAATATTATGTCACCAACATAAATTTGAACCAAAAGTGTGTGCCCCTTATGAGTTTTTTGAAAGAGAGTTGTGTTAATCGTACCTTTGGTGAAGCCAGAATTGATCAAGAACTTGGATAGTGTTTCATACCAGGCTCTTGGAGCTTGCTTCAATCCATATAAGGCTTTGTTTAGTTTGTAAACATGATTTGGACATTGAGGATCAACAAAGCCTTCTGGTTGATGCACATATACTTCTTCTTCAATTTCACCATTTAAGAAAGCAGACTTTACATCCATCTGATAAACTTTGATGTTGTTTGAGGTAGCATAAGCAAGGAATATTCTAACAGCTTCAAGCCTAGCAACTGGTGCAAAGGTTTCATTATAATCAATTCCTTCTTGTTGACAATAACCTTTGACCATAAGCCTTGCTTTGTTCCTTGTTATGATGCCTTGTTCATCAGACTTGTTTCTGAATACCCATTTTGAACCAATGATTGACTTGTTGTTTGGTTTGGGTAACCGATCCCACACATTACTCTTTTCAAATTGGTCAAGCTCTTCTTGCATTGCTTGGACCCAATCTGAGTCATTTAGTGCTTCTTTGACAGATTTTGGCTCAATTATGCTTAAAAAACCAGCATAGAGACATTCATGAGCTGTTGCAGATCTAGTCTTAACACCTTCTTCAGGGTCACCAATGATGTCTGCAAGTGAGTGTCCCCTGATCCATCTCAAGTTGTTGTGAGAGCTTGTACTTGGTGATGGATTTTAAGCTTCCCCTGATATGTGACCTCAATGTTGTCAATAGGATCAGAATTCTATTGTTCAATTACAATTTCTGATGAAATAACAGAATTCTGATTATTTTGCACATTTTATGTTGGAGGTTCCAGATCATCTGCAGGGTTAGTACATGGTATGTTTTTGTTTGATACATTTATCATATGAACATGGTCTAATAATTCTTCAGTTAGCTTATTGAGGAGACTTTCAGAATTTTCAGGTTGTTTTGAGAGATTTATATCTTTCATAATTTCATCAGAAATTTTGGTTTCTGATGAGTCATCAAAGGACACATATAAACTTTCTCTTATTCTCCTTGTGTTCAGAAGAAAAATCCTGTAAGCTTTTGAGGACAATGAGTAACCTAGAAATATTCCTTTTTCTGCTTTTCTGCCAATTTTTTCCAAACTATGAAAATCATTAAAGACAAAGCAATTGCAACCAAAGGTGTGTAAAAATTTAACACTTGGCACTCTGTGGTTGATAATTTGATATGGGGTTTTCTGATGTCTTTTGTTAATGATAGATCTGTTTTGTGTAAAGCATGCATTTGATATTGCTTCAGCCCAAAAGTAAGTGGGCAATCTGGCATAAGCAAGCGTTGTTCTAGCTGCTTCTACCAGAGTTCTATTTCTCCTTTCTACAACTCCATTCTGTTGAGGAGTTCTTGGAGCAGAAAAGTAATGAGATATTCCTTTACTCACAAGGAAAGTCTCAAGTTTTGCATTTTTAAATTCTGTTCCATTGTCAGATCTGATCCTTCTTACAGGTAATTTCAATAAATTTTCAATTTTTCTGATGAAATTAATGATCAGATCAGGGGTTTCACTTTTCTTTCTTAGAAATTCAACCCATGTGTACCTTGAATAGTCATCTACAATGACCAATATGTATTTCTTACCAGAAAAGCTGGCAGTTTGTACAGGTCCACAAAGGTCCATGTGCAAAAGTTCTAAGTTTTCAGAAATTGAAGATTCTGAAACTGTTTTATGTGAGCCTCTCTTTGATTTGCCAAGCTCACATGTTTCACATATCTTATCCTTTTTGGATGATATGTAAGGTAGACCTTTTACCAGATTTTTATTTGCCAGTTTGTTGATTGTTTTAAAATTTAAATGGGCAAGCCTTTTATGCCATAACCAACTATTACCTTTGTTTTCAGTTGAAAATAAACATAATTGAGGATGTTCAATTTCTTCTCTGAAATCAAAATAGTAGATGGAATTTCTGATTCTTTTCCCATTTAAATATATTTTGTTATCATCCAAACCAACTAACAGATATTTTTCAGGTAAAAAGGTTACCTAAAAGCCTTTGTCACAAAATTGCCCACAACTTAGTAGATTGTATTTTAAACCTTCTACATAGGCAACCTTTTCAATGGTTAAAGGTCCATAGTGTATGGTGCCATATCCCATTGTTCTTCTCTTTACCCTATTTCCAAAATTTACAAATTTACCCAGTTTTTCTTGATAATTACTGAGTAAGCTCCTATCCCTAGTCATGTGCTTGGAGCTTCCAGAATAACAGTACCAGATATGCTGCACATGATGGTCCTAAAATTATGAGGTTAGAGATTTTTTGGTACCCAAACTTGTTTGGGTACTGTTTTTGATGAAAATGTGCTAGAGATTTTCTGTAAGGCCTCATCTTGAAGACAAGTGGGCCTACCAAATTTCTGGTGACTACTTACTGCAATTCTGTTGAACAAGTTCATCAGATTTATGGTGATCAGACTGTACTAGATTCTGATGATAAATACCAGATTTATCATCAGACTTCATCAGAAAGGTTTTGTCTGATTGTTTTCATTCTTTTGATCTTCTCCTAATTCTTAGTTGAAGATGTATCTTTCTTTTCTTCTTGTCAAGATATTATTTAGGAACCTTCAAATACTCCTTGACTGTATCTTCATCTGATGATCAGGAAGATCATCTTTTTCTTCAATACTTATACTTAAGGTTTCCTAACAATGCTATTCAAAAAGGGGTAGCGGCGCAGCTTGTTGCCCGTTTACCAACTATCTCAATGTAAACTATTATATTATAAAGTGGACCATCAATTCATTGTTAATAACTGGTTCCTATATTGCAACTGAGCAATTATCTATTTTGGTTTTTAGTACCAAGCTTATAGTCATGGTGAATCCAAATGCGGATGGGCCTAACGACGGACAAAATGATGATATAAATAATATCCAAATAGGCGATGGAGCAAATCTCCAAGCCATGATAGCCCCTGAAGTTGGGAAGGCCATGAATGTGTTCATAGCCAATTATAAGGAATCGAGTTCTGCTCGTTCCAAGTCCTAATCAATTCCACATTCATCAGCTCGTAAGGAGAGCTCACATCACTCTTCAACTCGAAGAGTGAACCCAAGAAACAAGTGTTTCAGGATAAGCCTCGTTCTTCAAGGGGCGGTTGTACTTACAAGTATTTTGTCTCCTGCAAGCCCTGGGACTTCAATGGTGAGAAGGGGGCTATTGATGCCATGAGATGGCTGGATGAAATCGAGACTGTTGTAGATATCAACGGGTGCACTGATAAAGATATTGTGAAGTTCATCTCACAATCGTTTAAGGGTGATGCCCTGACATGGTGGAAGGCCATGATACAATCTACAGGGAAGATACCCCTGTACAACCTTGAATGGTCCAGGTTTGTGGACATTATTAAAGAAATATATTGTCCACCGCATGAGGTGGAGAAGGTGGACTAAGACTTTCTGACTCTCATAATGAAAAACTTGGATTGTCGAAAGTATGTGACCTACTTTAACTCTTTGTCGAGGTTAGTACCCACCTGATTACTCTGGAATCTAAGCGCATTGCATGATTTATTGGTGGCCTAGCACCGGAGATCAAGGGTATGGTTAAGGCATCTAAGCCTACTTCCTATAGGTTAGCTATGGACCTATCATTATCTCTCACCCTGGATTGGATGAGACAAAAATCGGTCAAAACTGAGACCGATGGAAAGAGAAAGAAGGAGGAGGATAACTCCCAAAAGTCCAAGAAAAAGGGGAAGTTTGGATTCAAGAAGAACCAAGAAAGGTCTGATGACAGGCCTGTGTGCAAGACCTGCAATAGAAGACATTGGGGACAATGTCGTTAGGATCAGCAGGCAAAGGACGCTATCTGTTATGGTTGTGGCGATAAGGGCCACATTAAAACAAACTACCCTAAAGCTGCCAAGAGATGTACAACTAAGCCTGGAGAGGCGAAAAAGGGAAATGCCCGAGCATTCCAGATGAATGCGAGGGAGGCCGTCAAAGATACTAATGTCATAACATGTACATTCCTTATTAACGATATCTTTGCTAGAGTTCTTTTCGATTCAGTTGCTGATAAATCTTTTGTAGACCATAAGTTTAGATATTGTTTATGAAGTAGAACTCGCCGATGGTACCTTAGAAACCGCATCTTCCATTCTTGTTGGATGTTCTATATCCATTAAGAATCATTCTATCCCTATCTCTCTTCTGCCAATGAATTTGGCGGGGTTCGATGTAGTCTTAGGCATGGATTAGTTATATCATAACCAAGCCCGCATTGCCTTTGATAAGAAACTCATCGAGGTTAAAACCCCATCTGGTGAAATGCTCACCATCCAAGGAGATTTACACTATGGATTGCCAGAAAAGCTGTCACTACTCAAAGCATCCAAGTGTCTGAAGAGCGGATGTATCATCTACATGGCACAGGTAATGGTAGACGAGCCGGAGCCCAAGATTGAACATCTCAATTATATATGAGTATCCTGATGTTTTCCTAGAAGAGCTACCCAGTCTACAACCGAAGAGACAAGTGGAGTTTAGGATTGACATCCTACCAGGAGCTGCACCTGTTCCAAGGGCTCCAAATCGGCTAGCACCGACATAGAAGAAGGAATTAAAGACCTAGCTTGATGAGCTTTTGGAGAAAGGCTTTATTCAGCCTAGCTCATCACCTTGGGGAACTCCTATCTTGTTTGTTAAGAAAAAGGATGGTTCAATGCGAATGTGCATTGACTACCGCGAGCTGAACAAGATAACGATCAAGAATCGTTATTTGCTGCCCAGGATCGATGACTTGTTTGATCAGCTTTAAGGGGCTAGCTACTTTTCTAAGATCGACTTGAGGTTGGGTCATCATCAACTAAAGGTTAGGAGAGAAGACATTCCAAAGACTGCCTTCAGGACGAGATACAGTCACTACGAGTTTCTAGTGATTCCTTTTGGGCTCACTAATTGTCAGACCCCGAAATTATCAGAGCTGGCGTGACTGGACTGGTATCTTCAATGCACAGTGGAAGCAAATAATCTAAGTCTTTTAGAAATTGAACGCCCACTAAGTACTCGACTCTTCATGGTTCTCCTATTCCAACCGTGCCTTGTCTTAGAACTGTAACCTGAGAAAGAACATGCGAAAAATCAACATAAAGTTGAGCGAGTTCATAGTTCGTTTGTAAAAGATTTGAAATAAATCTTTTTGAATAACCGGTTTTTGAAGTATTGTTAAGAAAACGAATTTAAAATCATTTTCTTGTCAAGTTATATGGAAACTTTGTATGAAAACATGGTATGTAACTTGTAAAACGTATCTGTAACTGAGTTCTATGAATGTTTGTATGTATTTTGTAAAACGTATCTGTAATTGAGTACTATGAATGTTTGTATGTATCTTGTAAAACGTATCTGTAACTGAGTACTATGAATGTTTGTATGTATCTTGTAAAACGTATCTGTAACTGAGTACTATGAATGTTTGTATGTATCTTGTAAAACGTATCTGTAACTGAATACTATGAATGTTTGTAATATGAGATCGCTAGTGGTTTGCAAGGTCACTAACATGTGTCACGACATAGGAAGCCACCAAACCTAGGCATTTTTGACGGCTTTGACTGAGACACAGAAGCACTCATTGGTAGAAGTAGGCCAAGAGTGGGGTTGCCTGAAACCCATTAGATCTAACCTTTTGTTCCGCGGTCTGAATGTATACGTTGATTAATGGTGCTTATGGTACCCTATTCGGGTCAATGATCTAGAATGTTTCACTTGAATGTTTTTGTACTCCATCATACCATTTGTAAACATTGTAACATTTGTAAACTCTTGTATTTATATTTTCTCGTAGTTTAGAAAACTAGAATTCGTATGTATGCACATTTCGAAAAATACGCTTGTCTGAAAAACCGGTATAACACATAAGCTTTTCATAAACCATTTTTGTCAGTTAAATCTTGCTTGTAAAATGGTTTAGAAATATGTAATTCTTGTATGCTTTGCAAAAAGTGCATGTCTTTCCACCCCGAAAACATTTAGAAAAATGTAAAACCGTAAAAGGTGGGGTTATGAACTCACCTGAATATTCCTGTGCAAAGCTAGCTATATACGACTTTGTGTTGTCGCTTCCAAGACTTGACTTGCTAGCGTGCATTCTACAATATTCCTAACACGGAATATCTTATAAGTTTCTAATTAATGCGGTAACAAATCTACGTGTCACCGAGCTCTACCGAGTCGTTAATCGAACGATTCAACGGTTAAGTTGTTACTTTAACGAAAATGACTAAACTAAGCTTTGTCGCCCCGAGAAGTCGTTTGTGTATATAGGAATATTCGTATGAAAGTAATATATAATAAACTTGTATTATATATTGTGTTTCGTATTATCTTTGTCAAAATATTCGTTTATGCCGTTTAGGCGTATAAAATAAATATGAAAAGTTATATTTATTTTATAAAAGTATCGTCGAGTTGTCGTGTTTGAAAATAAATATGACTATATTTATTTTAGAAAGAATTCGACCTGTTTGTGTCGGAAATAAATATATAGCTATATTTATTTATGAAAGGATTCGTTTTGTACGATATTTGAAAATAAATATATAAACTATATTTATTTTTATAAAACGAATGCGTGTTATCGGCTTTTGAAACAATCTAAGTAATTATATTGATTTTGTAAAAAGAATTGTCGAGTTTTCGAAGTTTAAAATAACTAGGTTGATTGTTGTAAACGATTCCAAGGTGGCGGCGCCGCCGACCTCCGCCACACTCTGGTGGCCTGACTTGAGTGAAAGAGAGAGGGTGTTGAGATAATTTGTGGGTGTGTATGATTATAAGCTGCACAAAATGAAAGAAATAAGAAATATGGTTCCTTTTATATGCAGGATTTGATTAGTGGGCTTGGGCTTTTGTTAGCATAGTTTAGTTTATCATCATCATCATACTCAGTATATCCCACCAATAGCAAAGCTAAGGTAGGGTCTGAGGAGGGTGAGATGTAGACAGCCTTACCTCTACCTTGTAGGAATAGAGAGGCTGCTTCCAATGAGACCCCCGGCTCAATTGTGGTTTTGCATCAAGCCTTGGACATAAGGCACATAACACTCAGCAATTGAGACAAACGCCGATTAGTGCATGCACCCCCTTGTCTTTTGGCTATCAACGCCACCACATGATGCATGATTAACCGTCCCCCTCTTTTAACGTTATTTTCACGAAATTAGTAAAATAACGTTAAAATTAGTGCACTTTCACTTTTGCCCCCCGAGCGCCCACGCATATATACATTATATGAGCATACCGCAAGCGGGGCGTAGCATAGTTTAGTTTATAGAAAGAGTTAAATCTTTGAAACCAATTTCCCTGTTACTAATTTTTATATTTTAGTCATTGTATAATTAAAATTTAGTAATACATGGAATCTATTTAAAATTTTATCTCATGACATGGACGTTATTATTAGTATACATATATACACACAAAAATGAAACATAATGGGCATATGTGTATTTATATATGTCCAGTGTAAGTGTGCATATACAATTCATATTATGCCTCTTATAATCTCTATATATATGCGTTCACATCAAAAGGATATTTTATATTATATTCAGATGTATATACAAGTATATCATGCATAAAAAGATAACTTTTTAAACACTTTCTCAATATTTTCGTAAAAGCCATCTTCATACGTATAAGTTATACATGTAAAGCTCATATTTATCGGCGTTGTCAATATTTTGTCCGGTGTCAGTTCGTTAACGTTTATCGTTTAGCAGGTTCTCTGTGGACCGTCATGCGCGTACTGTAAAGTCGATCAGGCATTCCTAAGCACTCCAAAGGCCTAATTAAGTTTATTCGTGTTGTAAACACTATTTATTGTCATGTTAATCACCTGTTAATCACGTACTTAAGAGCCGTAAATTACCGGTTGTCACACTAATTCACCTGCAGCATTCATGGATCTCATGAATAGAGTCTGCAAGCCGTATCTGGATAAGTTTGTCATTGTCTTCATAGACGACATACTTATTTATTCTCGTAATGAAGATAATCACGAGAAACACCTAAGGTGCATCCTAGAGCTATTAAAGCATGAGAAGCTTTATGCGAAGTTCTTCAAGTGTGAATTCTGGCTTAGAGAAGTCCAGTTCCTTAGACACGTGATTAGTGAGCGTGGTATCCAAGTGGATCCAGCTAAGATTGAAGCCATCATGAACTGGGAAGCACTAAAGACACCTTCTGAGATTCGTAGCTGCTTAGGATTGGCCGGTTATTATAGGAGGTTCATTAAGAACTTTTTAAGGATAGCCACTCCTTTGACTACTTTGACCCATAAGAATGTCAAGTTTGTCTGGGATCCCAAGTAGCAAGAATCCTTCGATATTCTAAAGCACAAGTTGAGCAATGCTCCAGTGCTAACTCTACCTAAGGGTATTGAGGATTTTGTTGTATGCTGTGATGCCTCACACACCGGCATGGACTGTGTGCTGATGCAGAGAGGCAAAGTGATTTCTTATGCATCACGACAATTAAAGGTGCACGAAAGGAATTACACCACCCATGACTTGGAGTTAGGTGCCGTTGTATTTGCACTAAAGTTGTGGAGACACTACTTGTATGGCACGAGGTGTATTATATACACTGACCATAAAAGTCTCCAACATCTGTTTAACTAGAAGGATCTAAACATGAGACAATGCCGCTGGATGGAAACACTGAATGACTATGATTGCGAGATTCGCTATCATCCTGGCAAAGAAAATGTAGTTGTCGATGCGTTGAGTCACAAGGAAAGGGTTAAGCCGATTCAGATTAACGCCAAGAGCATTGAGCTCAGGTCTAGCTTAAATGAGAAGCTATTGGATGCGCAAAAGCAAGCCTTATTAGAGGTTAACATTCCTAGTGAAGGATTGGGTGGAACTGTTGATCAGTTGTCACCTGGGAAAGATGGAATTCTTAGATTCAATGGTCGAATCTGAGCTCCATTATTTGGAGGACTTAGAGATCTAATCCTCCAGGAAGTGCATGGTTCCAAATATTCGGTTCACCCTGGAGGTGAAAAATGTATTAGGATTTGAGAAAGAACTATTGGTGGATGGGTATGAAGAAATCCATAGCCACCTATGTAGCTAAGTGTATGACGTGTTCACAAGTTAAAGCTGAACACCAAAAGCCGTCAGGACTTCTACAACAGCTTGAAATTCCCACGTGGAAGTGGGAAATGGTAACAATGGATTTGATTACCAAGTTACCCAAGACCAAACGTGGCAATGACACGATTTGGGTCATCGTGGATAGGTTGACGAAGTAAGCCAACTTTTTGCCCATAAAGGAGACGTATAGCTCCGACAAGTTGGCTAAGTTATATGTGGACGAGATAGTGTCCCTGCATAGTGTGCCAGTATCTATTGTATTCGATAGAGATACTAGATATACTTCTTATTTCTGGAAAAGTTTCTAGCAATCATTAGGCACAAGATTAAATTTCAGTACGGCTTACCATCCTCAGACAAATGGACAGAGTGAGCGTACTATCTAAACTTTGGAAGACATGCTTAGGGTATGTGTGGTCGACTTGGGTGGTAGTTGGGATGACCATCTCCCCCTAAAGAATTCTACTACAATAATAGTTATCATACGAGAATCAAGGCTGCTCCTTTCGAGGCCTTGTATGGGAGAAAATGTCGAACAGCCGTTTGTTGTGATGAAGTTGGGGAAGCCCAACTAACTGGACCAGAGATTGTCCTGGAGACCACGGATAAGATTGTACAAATCCGTGATCATCTCAAAGCTGCTAGGGATAGGCAGAAAAGCTATGCTGACAAGAGGCGTAAACACTTAATTTCCAAGTAGGGGACAAGGTTTTGCTGAAGGTATCACCCTGGAAAGGTGTGATGTGCTTTGGAAAGAAGGAAAAATTGAGCCCAAGATATATTGGACCATTCGAGATAATCGAATGTGTCGAATCAGTAGCCTATAAGCTAAATCTGTCAGAGGAGCTTAGTGGAATTCACAATGTGTTCCACATCTGTAATTTAAAGAAATGTCTAGCTGATGAGTCACTAGCAACGTCACATCAAGATGTGCAGATTGATGAAAACCTGAGGTTTGTTGAGAAACTGATTTCGATCGAGGATCGACATGTTAAGAAGCTCCGACGGAAGTTTATACCTATTGTAAAGATTAAATGGGATGCCCGTCAAGGCCTCGAATATACATGGGAGGTTGAGTCCACTATGCGACAAAAGTACCCCCCATCTTTTTGAATAAAATCGCGAGGTTGAGATTTCTTTTATGGGGGGTGAGGATGTAACACCTCGTAAATTCGTGTCCAGTAATGTACTGAAACATGTCCAAACTCTCATTTGTGCCAATTGTTGGATGAGAGGGACTAATTTTGTTAATTTATGAAAGTATGAATGTGGAGGGACTAAAGGTATCAACATGCGTAATTTATGCCTCTGATTGACCCTTTACGGACTGCAAGCTTAAGTGCTTACGGTCCGCAAGAGATTGTATTTTTTTAGAACTGTCGTCGTATACGGTGGTCCTACCTCCATGGTCATATAATTTGATAACCTACTGATGTTACAATTTATTTAAAGTATATTGGCATATAGAACTTGTTTATGACTCATCTGGTTACCCGACATCGCTTACATGCATACGGTTAAGCTTATGTAACTAGTTTACGTAAGTTTACCGAAACGGGTCAATCCTTATCATTTTTACTTCAAATTCCAGAATGTATATTGTTTACCCATATTATACAATTCTTAGTACTTGTTGGGTTTAAACTACATTCTATTCCAGTCATCGCTTAATCAAGCGTATCGTACCGTTTTCGATAATTTAAGTTAACCGGTCCAAGTCTATGACTTGAATAGGACTCGTTAACATTCTAATTTGTTATTTAGACCATCATTCCAGACTAGGGCCTTCCGATGTATTGCAACCAACCTTAGTTAATTGATTACGCATGTGCTATTTATAATTCTTGCATATTAAGACGAGTTTTAGCCAGGTAAATACTCTTAACCTATTTTCCCTATACGAGCTTGGTATACGGTAAATTATTACCGCTTGGTCGGGTATGGGATTATATGTCGGATTGTGACTACAAAATCTTCATAACACGTTTTAATTTGTTTTGTCTGATAACTTATACATTGGGGGTTAACGCGACCGTGCCCTAGATTTCCTCGGCTCATTTAAGTTACTAATGGCCACGACCAAGCACGAGGTGTAGGCATTCACCTGACAGATTTTATGCTAATATAAAATATTTTTCTTACCCATTAATTGGGGATACCCCTTTGTGGGTTAAAGTGGCTTGTCGGTTAATCTTGTTATTCGGTTTCTTCACCGGACCCCAAATGTATTGACAGGCATGCAAAACTATATACAATATCATTTTGAATTATCCCAAGTTATTATTAAAATCGCGTGCCTAGTGCACTTAAAATGATTTGTGAAATATTTTTAAAATGTGTCGGTTATTAGTATTTACCAGTGTAAACTGACGTATTTTCAAAAGACTATGTTACAGGTTGAAAGGATACGTAAATAGGCTGGAAGTTGCCTGGTAATGCTAGAAGAGGAATTTGCAACTTCTTTGCATAAAGCCTAGTAGTCTGATATTTCATTTTGTATATTTTCGATCCGCCTGTGGATCTTTATTACAAGCTATCTTTATTATTTATTTTGAACACTCGGACATTATGTTTGTAATAATATTTTAAATCCAAGACTTCCACTATGCTATCTGTGTTTTTAAATCTATATACCAATCTCGTCACATTACTCTCCAACCGGGCCTACCGGGCGATGTGCTGAAATATCGAGGTGTGACACTTATTTTCTATTTATCTCAAGACAACATTTTCCCTTAGTCAACCCTTTTAAGCCTAAACCTTTCATTTAAAAACCCGAAAATCATCATTTCACATAAATTACCCATCATCCAAAACCATCTTGGTCGGGTATGGGATAATATGTTGGATTATGACTACAAAATCTTCATAACCCATTTTAATCTGAGTATTGGATCATATGTCGGATTGTGACTACAAAATCTTCATAACCCGTTTTAATTTGTTTTGTCTGATAACATTAAACATTGGGGGTTAACACGACCATGTCCTGGATATCCTCGGCTCATTTAAGTTACTAATGGCCACGGCCAAGCACGGGGTGTAGGCATACACCTAATAGATGCTAATGTTATTATAAAATGTTTTTCTTACCCATTAATTAGGGATACCCCTTTGTGGCTTAAAGTAGTGTGTCGGTTAATCATGTTACTCGGTTTCTACACCAGACCCTATATGTATTGACAGGCATGTAAACTGTATACAAGATCATTTTGAATTGTCCCAAGTTATTATTAAAATCACGTGCCTAGTGCACTTAAAATGATTTGTTAAATATTTTCAAAATGTGTCGTTTATTTGTATTTAACAGTGTAAACTGACGTATTTTCAAAAGACTAAGTTACAGGTTGCAAGGATATGTAAATAGGCTGGAAGTTGCCTGGTAATGCTAGAAGAGGAATTTGCAACTCCTTTGCATAAAGACTAGTAGTCTGATATTTCCTTTTGTACATTTTCAATTTGCCTGTGGATCTTTATTACAAGCTGCCTGTATTATTTATTTTGAACACTCGGACATTATGTTTGTAATAATATTTTAAATCCAAGACTTCCGCTGTGCTATCTGTGTTTGTGAATATGTATACCAATCTCGTCACGTTACTCCCCAACTGGGCCCACCGAGCGATGTGTTGAAATATCAGGGTGTGACACTTATTTTCTATTTATCTCCCCATAAAATTTTCCCTTAGTCAACCCTTTTAAGCCTAAACCTTTCATTTAAAAACCGAAAAACACAATTTCACATAAATCACCCATCCTCCAAAACCATCTTGGTCGGGTATTGGATCATATGTCGGATTGTAACTACAAAATCTTCATAACCCGTTTTAATATGCGTATGGGATCATATGTCGGATTGTGACTACAAATATTCATAACCCTTCTTAATCTGTTTTGTCTGATAACATTAAACATTAGGGGTTAACTTGACCATCTCCTAAATATCCTCGGCTCATTTAAGTTACTAATGGCCATGACCAAGCACGGGTTGTAGGCATACACCTGACCGATACTAATGCTGTTATAAAATGTTTTTCTTACCCATTAATTGGGGATACGCCTTTGTGGGTTAAAGTGGCATGTCGGTTGATCATGTTACTTGGTTTCTGCACCGGACCCCATATGTATTGATAGGCATGTAAAACTGTATACAAGATCATTTTGAATTGTCCCAAGTTATTATTAAAATCATGTGCCTAGTGCACTTAAAATAATTTGTGAAATATTTTCAAAATGTGTCAGTTATTTGTATTTACTAGTGTAAACTGACGTATTTTCAAAAGACTAAGTTACAGGTTGCAAGGATACGTAAATAGGCTGGAAGTTGCCTGGTAATGATAGAAGAGAAATTTGCAACTCCTTTGCATAAAGCCTAGTAGTCTGATATTTTGTTTTGTACATTTTCTATCCGCCTGTTGATCTTTATTACAAGCTGTCTATATTATTTATTTTGAACACTATGACATTATGTTTGTAGTAATATTTTAAAACCAAGACTTCTGCTGTGCTATCTGTGTTTGTGAATCTGTATACGAATCTCGTCACGTTACTTCCCAACTGGGCCAACCGGGGGATCTGTTGAAATATCAGGGTGTGACACTTATTTTCTATTTATCTCCCTATAAAATTTTCCCTTAGTCAACCCTTTTGAGCCTAAACCTTTCATTTAAAAACCCGAAAAACACCATTTCGCATAAATCACCCATCATCCAAAACCATCTTCGTCGGGTATAGGATCATATGTCGGATTGTGACTACAAAATCTTCATTGCCCATTTTAATATGGTATGGGATCATATGTCGGATTGTGACTACAAATCATCATAATCCCTTTAAATCTGTTTTGTCTGATAACATTAAACATTGGGGGTTAACGCGACCGTGTCCCATATATCCTCGGCTCATTTAAGGGATGTTACGCACACCATATTTATTTTTCTTAAAGAGTTCTAAATATATCATGTCGATTATGATTGTAAATTAAATAAAAGTAAGAATAAAAAGAACTTAGATTCACGGCACTCTACAAACAAGACCCGAAAACTTCTTCTCTACAAATTTCATTTGATTGTGTAAGCAATATTAAAAAGTTTTGCTTGAGGACAAACAAAGATTCAAGTGTGGGGGTATTTGATATGCCCCAATTGCAACATATAAATTATATCAAATAAGGGGGTATTTGATATGCCTCAAATGAAACATATAAATTATATAAATCATCGGGAAAAGATCAGATAAATTGTGAAAGTTATGTCGTAATACCGGGAATGATGTTTCGGATACTTATTTAATACCATTGAGGTTATTCATGACATTTGGCATTATTTACAAGCATTGCGGACATCATAAATGCTGAATTTTTGATGTTGCAGACAATATTATTACTAGTTTTAGCGCGGTTCGGACAATTTATAAGCATATGCATTTTCCGGAAAGTTAAGGTGCTATTGCATTTTGTGTGTCCCTAATTAGGGGTTTTGTTCATATTTCAATAATAATATGCTTCCATGCCATCCGTTGATTATTCAGACTGTTTTCAGACTTGCTAGCATGAATAGTGTGTTCAGTGAATAGTATTTTTCAGCATTTAGTCAACATATTCGGACATAGTTTGTTGTTTTCTCGCGACGCGACGAACGTAACAATATTATGTGTAAAGTTTAACCATGTCCTATGATTGCTAGACATTGTATGACCTAATCATGCATCAATTAAGTCATAAACGAACGTAATTAAACGTATAATTAATTGTTAAGTTGTACGGATTTACCATTATTTTTGCCGGTTGTCACATGTTACAAAACCTTAGAGACCAGGGGGCAAAGAGAGCGCTATGACAATCTAGTAACGGGACCCCTTCGACTCTTTCTTGAGGCACCGCTTAAAGCGGTTCCTGAATTCAACCTTGAATTCTTGAGCACATTTGTCCTCAAGAAAGGCATCTAAGATATGTTTGATAATGAAGCGGTTACATTCAGGTGTGACAGTACTTGGTACAGTATTTTAGTGGCTAAGTTTGGTGTAGATGTGGGGATCTACACTGAGGAAGAGGTTGGCGAGTCCGTCTTCAATGATAGCATTATTGAGTTGCAAGACAATACGAGAAACACGTTTTGGGCACAAATAGGAGATGGGATCTACAACCCAACTCACACTAAGAGTACCAAAATACGGGACCCGCTCCTTCGCTACATACATCGGGTCTTCAGCGGTACTCTGTGTCAGAGGAAACATAGTGGGGGCGTTGTTAATCTTCGAGAGCTCACTTACCTTTAATGCATCCTTAACCGACAACCCCTCAACATTGCCTACATACTACTGAAGAATATGGCCTTAAATACCAGAGCTACACACCCGACTCCTATATTCTCTGGTGGTTGGATCGTCCGGGTCTACAGGCCTATGCCGCACGCACCCCACGAAGCTTCTCAAAAGGGGTTCGCATCACCCGGGTCGACATCATGCTATGACGTAGCTTGAACCTGGTCGCCGACTACAACAACGGGCTTCTTCGCTTCAAAGATAACTAAGGAAAAGTTTGGAGCCCGAACGATCTGGATCAAGTCCTCGCAATCGAATACGACTCCAACCGTCCTCCATAATACTCCTATGGTTTCGCCCCGGGATCCTCCTCACAAGGGGGGAGCGACTTTCCTAATATGCACAATTTATATAATCTTATGCAGGAAACGGCTCCAAAACACCTTCACTACAGGGCAAAGCATCAACACTCATGTGGGTGGAATAGAGAGGAACTTGGCCTCTATGCATTCCGACGTCACCTACATTCGGGAGCATATGGCATACCTGGACAAAGAGGAGGAGTGCGAGGAAATGGACTCAGATTAGGTGATGGCGGCAAAGGTGGTGGCATGGTGACGACGTGGCAGGTTAAATCTTTCCTCCTTTTTTTCTCAATGATGATGATTGCGGGTTGCGACCCATTTTGAACAATTTACTCTATGAACAAATTATTTTCTACATTTTTATTTTTATGTTTGTGTGGTGGATGATTAAACTTAAATGTTCATAATGTAGGATTTCTATTTTCTTGTTAGATTGTAGTTGTTGTGTTGTGTTGTGAATGAGCTTACATGTACCTTGGGATGCTTGATCCACCATGCATACGACACCCCAGACCTGAAACAGGAAGCCTGATACCTTACAACCTTTTTCTAAAAACAAACAATAGCCTCACACGGTGCAGTGTCTCTCAGACACACCCTCGTGTCTCCCTGTCACTGAAACTTTTTTTCTGTACTCGCCACACAGGGTCGTGCCTCTCAAACACACCCCCGTGTCTACCTTTTATAAGTTTCTACTGAAACATTGATACTGGCACTTAACACACAGGGTCGTGCCTCTTAAACACTCCCCAGTGTCTAGTATCTAATTTTTTGAAAATTTTGTTGTTTTTAACCCACATTTACACATTTAATCAATTCTAACTGATTTTGGACACATTGAGGACAATGTGTAATTTAAGTGTGGGTGGGGGAACTTGAAATTTTTTGTTCTAAAACAAGTCTAACACAAAATTCTACTTGGAACTGCTAAAACACCCCAAATATTTTCAATAATATTTTTTTTTTAGTTTGTTTTGTCTTGTTTTTAGTTTAAGTTAGAAAACCAAGTTCTAAAAATTCAAGTTTTTATAAATTTACAACCAGTAGCGCCGTGATAAAAAGAACCATATAAGAAAAATTCATACAAAGGCATGGCAATCTTTTTAAAATTTGATTATATATATGTTTTCACACATTTACCATTTTCCCACAAATTGCGAGTTTTGAGCCTTTACCGAGCATTCAATATCATATCTTCACTAAATGCTCACTTTTCATTTCTTGTGTGAATAGCTCGTATGGTTCTTACGAATCTAGAACTTGACAAGACGATACATTCCCAGTCCTTACCAAGTAATTGAAGTAACTACATGATTGAGGCATTAGGACCATAAACCCTTGTTCTTTTTCAAACATATTTTCTATTTATCTCCCCACAAAATTTTTCCTTTGTCAACCCTTCTGAGCCTAAACCATTTCATTTAAAAACCCGTAAAACACCATTTCGCATAAATCACCCATCATCCAAAACCATCTTTTACTTTACACCCCTTTATTTTAATAAAATTCGGTTCTTTTGAAATACGCAAAAGTTTGTGACTTAATTTTATTGTGAATATTCTGTCAAAAAAAATCTCTAGTTGCTTGATTTCATTATGTAATACGCAAAAGTATGTGACCTAATTTCATTTTGTACAATTTCGATCTGCTTGTGGATCTTTATTACAAGCTACCTGTATTATTTATTTTGAACACTCGGACATTATGTTTGTAATAATATTTTAAATCCAAGACTTCCGCTGTGCTATCTGTGTTTGTGAATCTATATGGGATCATATGTCGGATTGTGACTACAAAATCTTCATAACCCTTCATAATCTGTTTTGTCTGATAACACTAAACATTTGGGGTTAACGTGACCGTGTCCTAGACATCCTCGGCTCATTTAAGTTACTAATGGCCATGACCAAGCACGGGTTGTCAGCATACACCTGACAGATGCTAATGTTGTTATAAAATGTTTTTCTTACCCATTAATTAGGGATACCCCTTTGTGGATTAAAGTGGCGTGTCGGTT
This sequence comes from Helianthus tuberosus, assembly GCA_030545235.1. NCBI lineage: Eukaryota > Viridiplantae > Streptophyta > Magnoliopsida > Asterales > Asteraceae > Helianthus > Helianthus tuberosus. The sequence continues at coordinate 157,792,774 of CM060409.1, forward strand.
AATCATGTTACTCGGTAGTTGGATCGCAAAAGTATGTAACTTAATTTTATTGTGAATATTCTGTCAAAAAAAATCTCTAGTTGCTTGAAATAAAATAAGCAAACTTATTGCTTATAAGCATTTAGTTGGTACCTAAGTCACAAATAAATTTTCAAAAGAAAACCGACATTTTACGCCTTTAGCCGCTTTTCAAATAAAACTAACATACCCTTAACCAAAAACCTACCATTTTAAAGTCCTCTTGATATTTACAAAGATTATATTAAAAAGGGGGAGGTTTGATTATTTGTCAAGCATATGGTAGGAGTTAGTTCCATACCGGGATGGAGCGTTTCACTTATATATCTTCGGCCGAGTGTTGAGTGATCACTTGTGAGGTGTGTGAATTTGTATATAGCAAAATGAAATTTTAGAAGGCATGTTATGCCCAAAAATATTTATTTTTCTTAAAGAGTTCAAAATAAATCATGTCGATTATGATTGTAAATAAAATAAAAACAAGAATAAAAAGAACTTAGATTCACAGCACTCTACAAACAAGACCCGAAAACTACTTCTCTACCAATTCCATTTGATTGTGTAAGCAATATAAAAGAGTTTTGCTTGAGCACAAGCAAATACTCAAATGTGGGGGTATTTAACATGTCCCAAATGCAACACATAAATTACATCAAATAAGGTATAAAAACAACCATTTTTAGTACTAATGTTGGAAATAGTGTGTTTCTTTGTGTACTTTTGATTTTGAGGATTAAAAGAACTTAAATGTAGAAAAGGAACAAATTAACGGCAAAAACCAGCATAAATGCAAAAGAAGGGAAGTTGATACAATATACTAACCCTCTGAGCTTCATCCCAAGACCAAAAACAACAAATCAGAAAACAAGCACGGGTCGTGCTTACCTGGCATGGGGTCGTGCCCCACCCAAAATTCAAAGAAGAAGAAGACAAACAGAAGCAGACAAGAGACACAGGGTCATGTCTCATAGACACGTGCCATGGTCTACTCCCAGATATGAAAATCTTAGATAGTACAGCAAGTACAATGGCCACAGGGTCGTGCCGTTGACACATGGAGTCGTATGAGCATTCGTACAGACAAGCTCATTAAATTTAGACAGAGAAGAAGGAAGGCATGAGGCCGGTTCTGTTTTCAACTATAAATAGGGGTGTTTGGTTCAATAGTAATCCATCCCTTGGAAAACCATTTTCTCACATCAACCAGCACAACACCACCATCATCCACCACAATCATTAGAGTTAACGTGGGTAGTAGTCTCGGGATCCAAGACTGATAGTAAGAGATTTTGTCAAACTATGGTCATAATTGGCTAATCTCTTAAATCACTTAGTGAAGACAAAATCTTATATGTATTACTTTTAATTTCCAATCTTTGGTTACTTTTTAATTGGGTTTGTACTAATGTATTTAATAACTAGTTTTTTATATTGAAAGTGAATTTTATCCTATCATCTCTTCATGTTTCGTTGATTCACTCATTCGTGTCTTTGCGGTATATATAAATCACGTTAACTGCCTTGAAGGGGGTTAGAAAGGTGGTTTGGGTAAAGTTCTTGCCTCGTTCAGTGTATAGATCCTGTGAGGACTTGATTCAAGCTTATTAGGACTTCCTTTGAGGTAGATAGCATCAAATCGAGCGAAGTAAGAACGGCTTGAATCCCTTATAAATAAACTACTATTAAAACTTTAAACCGGCCTTGCGGGACAGTATCCCTGCTGACTCAGGCCAATATGGCCGAGGGTAGCGTTGCCTCCAAAAGCATGCCACATTTTGCATTAATAACTTACTTAATTATCTTTCAATATTCTGGCCTTGCGAGACTGTATCCCTGTTGACTCAGACCAATATGGCTGAGGGTAGCATTGCCTCCAAAAGACGGACATGCCACTATAACCAAGATAATCTCTTAAAAAATCCAAAGTGTAGAAATCATCAAAGGATGCATAAAAGATGAGTGGAACCAAGTGATTCTCTCTTGTTTATTTGTTTCTTTTGTTACTTTAGTTTCTTTCTTTATTTTTACTTGTTAAAAAACCTTTTTTTTCAAAATTTGGGTCGACTAGACACTGACGATAATCCGGTATTAACAGCTCTTGTGTCCTTGGACGACCTCGGTATCTTACCATCACTATACTATGCCAATGATGGGTGCACTTGCCCTAGCGTGTTGTAGAGAGTGATAGTTTTATATCATGTTTTATAAATTTAAAGCTTGATAAAAGAGCAAACAGTACTTTTTGTATTGTCGGCCAGTGAAATGTTGCATCGTTAGTCAATAGCCACATCATTAGTCAATAGCCACTAAGATGTATTTGTTTCCTCTCTATGGTGGGAATGGTGCCATAAAATCCAATCCCTAGACGTCGAAGATTCCACAAATAAGAATGTTATTTTGTGACATTTCATTTCTTCTCAAGATGTTGCCTGCCCGCTGGCATGCAACACATGTTTTGACCAATACATAAGCATCTTTTTGTATTGTCGGCCAGTGAAATGTTGCATCGTACACCTTTCGTGCGGTGCTGGCTATTCCATCATGTCCTCCACATGGTCCTTCGTGACAATGGTGAAGAATTTGTCTTGCTTCACGACCATGGATGCATCATCGAATTAGTTAGTCTTCACATATTTTGAAAAGATATGGGTCTTCCCAAAAATAGTGGTTTACATCAGCGAAGAATTTATTTTGCCGATGAAATGATAACCATTTGACAATAGTGCCACTAGCTAAGTAGTTAGCATAATCTGCGTACCAAGGTTCTTATCTATATTCTACCATTTCTAAGGATTCTATGGGGAATTTTTCATTGATGAGTTTTCTCGAGTTTCATCCAGAGCAGGGTCTTCAAGATGAGAGAGGTGGTCAGCAGCAGTGTTTTCTGCTCCTCTTTTATCTTTTATTTTTATGTCAAATTCTTGAAGGAGGATAATCCAACTGATGTGACGTGGTTTCGCATCTTGTTTTTTGAAAAGGTATCAGATGGCAGCGTGGTATATGTTGACTATAGTTTTGGAAAGCACAAGATAGGAACGGAATTTATCAAATGCAAACACTATAGCTGGTAACTCTTTTCCAGTGGTCGTATAATTTTCTTGAGCGTCGTTAAGAGTTTTACTAGCGTAGTATATGGGAAGGAAGTATTTTTCCTTTCTTTGTCCCAAGACCGCTCCAATTGCAAAATCGTTTGCATCGCACATGATTTCAAATGGTATTTTCCAGTCTGGTGTAATCATGAATGATACTTTGACTAGCATATCTTTAAGGGCAAGAAATGTTGTCTACATCCAGCTGCATATTCAATGCCCTAGGTTCCTCTTCCAACTTTTCACGGTTGCCCTCAAACTTATGCTATACCAACCATGGAGTACTGATGTGATGCGAGCGTGGTATAATTTTTTGGTTTATTCTTAAGCCCTTTTACTCGTTTATCAATCTTTAAATTTATAAAACATGATATAACACTATCACTCTCTACAACACGCTAGGACAAGTGCACCCATCGTTAGCGTAGTATAGTGATGATAAGATACCGAGGTCTTCCAAGGACAAAAGAGCTTTTAATACTGGAATATCGTCAACGTCTAATCCAAACAAATTTTGAGAAAAGATTTTTTAAATAAAGAAAAAGAAACAAATAGACAAGATAGAATCACTTGGTTCCGACTCATCTTTTAGGTATCCTTTGATGATTTCTGCACTTTGGGTTATTTAAGAGATTATCTTAGTTATAGTGGCATGTCCCTCTTTTGGAGGCAATTCTACCCTCATCCATATTGGTCTGAGTCAGCAGGGATACAGTCTCGCAAGGACGGAATATTGAAAGATAATTAAGTAAGTTATTAATGCAAAATGTGGCATGTCCCTCTTTTGGATGCAACGGTACCCTCGGCCATATTGGTCTGAGTCAGCAGGAATATAGTCCCGCAAGGCCGGTTTAAAGTTTTAATAGTAGCTTATTTATAAGAGATTCAAGCCGTTCTTACTTCCCCCGATTTGATGCTATCTGCCTCAAAGGAAGCCATAATAAGCTTGAATCAAGTCTTCGCATGATCTGTACACTAAACGGGCCAAGAACTTTACCCAAACCACCCTTCTAACCCCCTTCCAGGCAGCTAACATGCTTTATATAAACCGTAAAGACACGAATGATTGAATCAACGAAACATGAAGAGATGGTATAATAAAGTTCACTTTCATATAAAAAACTAGTTATTAAAGTCATTAATACATACCCAATTAAAAAGTTAACCAAAGCTTGGAAATCAAAAGTAATACATAAAAGGCTTGTTTTCACCAAGTGATGTAAGAGATTAGCCAAACCTAGCCTTTGTTTGACAAAAACTCTTACGATCAAACTTGGATCTCGAGACTACTACACACTTTAAGGATGGATGATGGAGTGGCAAGGGCAAGGAACAACCATGAAGTGGAAAATATTGTAGGTCCCGATACGGATCATCGGACTACGATGATTTCTTGTTTCGGATGTCGTAACGAGTGCGGAATCCCCATTACAAAGCAAACCGAGCGAGAGAGTAAACACAATACAAAGATTCAACGTTTAACAAGTTGTGTATTCGAATCGACAGAGTTTCGGTACAAGATTCATACAAAAACAAGCACTCCGACAACTCTCTCTCTCTCTCTCAAGCTCATACAAGCTACATTGAACTGTGTTCTGCAAGTTAGCTTTTATATCCAAAACCCCAGCAATCTTCACGAAATATGTATCTGGGCCACCAAACAAGATAAGGCCCACAAAGTACTTGAGTTTTTCGTCCATGCATTCACGAAACATATAGTTTTTCGTGAGATCCATTTTTGCATGCACATTTGGTATTTCGTGAAATACACCATGCAATTCTTTGTGGACATGAATTAGTTTTGTGTCAATGAATTGCATAACATTCTGTTTCCACATTCATGTCTTGTATAGTGATGATGACATCATCATAACCATGTCATCATGACCTCATGATAATGATGTCATTCTCGCACACATCGATCGTTGTCACTTCCATTTCGTACGCCGAGTCGAACCAACGGAGGAACGTCGTTGACTCTAGTCGTGTCTTGAATGGGCTCGAACGTCACTAGTGGCATCCACACTAAATGCATCAACAAACTCCCCTTTGGATGACGCTCGTGATGTTCGACTTCATACTGTCGGATCTTCAGAACATCTTCACTTATCACAGACAGGAGGTGCATCAACAAGCTCCCCCTTGAACGTTGCTCGTGAGATGTTGATCTTCAAATCTTCAGATCCTTGTGGTGTTGTTGAGTGGTCAGCTGCAAGTCGATCATCTTGATGCGCGGCTTGCATCCAAGTCATCTCTTCACTATACGGCTTGTCATCTGACACATTCTCTTTGCCTTTAGCTAGTTCGGATGCTACATCTGCACACACAACAGAGCTAAACACGTAATGTGGACAACCGCTAAGAGTATAATCAATTTTATAGAGTTTTCACACAAAAACCTCACTAAGAGTTTATTTCAAACAATATAAGCACACGACACACATGTGACCAACTCTTAATCAACTACCAACCGACAACAGTTTGAAAGTTTAAAAATTTGATCAATTTTAACTTTTAAAAATTGTTAACTTCGAGGGTTTATGAAGATGCAATTGTTTTCCGGCTTACAATCAGGATTTTAGGTAGGATAGACTCGAGTTCCAACATCGGGCAATCAAAAATAAAACAAAATAGAAATAAATTTTTTTTGACTTTTATAAAGTTTATAATAAAACACACCTAAAATCGTTTTGGTATTTTTTTCATTTTTCAAATGTAAAGACGGAAAGTAGTAAATAAATATTTACAGACATTCTTTTTGCGAGTTTCAAGGGTAAGAGAATCATATCAGTGTACGGTCACGCCAAAACACTCTTGTTGTTCAATTAGTTAACATTTAGATAAGCATCTTATAACGATTATCGGTATTGTTGTCCACTTAAACTCAACTTATCAGATCTACTCGCGGTTAGGGGATATGATTACTGTATGATTTATACTTAACGACCGGTGTTCATCCACTCACGACACATTCCCGTATCAAGGTATGCACGAGAGTTCATCTTACTGGTGAGTATACCATTTACCATCTGTTTTCAACGTATATGATGTTAGATACTCACTTATTCGAGGATGAATACAAGCCCTATGTGATATAATCACTTATTAATGAGGAAGTTGATATTCGATGCATGTAGGGCACGAGAGCAAGTCCGTGAACAGGTTAGTTCTATCGTACCGACAAAGAGATGAACTTGACTCTCGGATGAAAGATGAGATTTAGAATCACTTATTCGGGGGTGAATGTGAAATTTTTATCACTTATTGATGGTCGTATGTAACATGTATTATATACATGTATGTATGATATGTACACGTATCTATGGTATCATGGAAGTTCTAGACTTGCGTCCCTGTTGTTTTCGGTAAAAGAAACAACCATGATACCTAGATGATAAAAAACATAAAGACCACGTATCTCTGAACCTCGGAAATTTATCAAATGAAATTTCGGTACCAAGACCATATGCCAATGAGCGGTTCCCACACGGTCTTCAGTCGATTAAGTTTATTTCACCCTGCACACTTTAAAATGATTGTGAGCCTACCGATACATCTTATATAGTGCTACTTATCGTTTTTCATTTTAAGTTCAAAGAGATTTTGACAGACTACTGATGTACTATCATTTTCTCTTTTTCTCGCCAGGAAACTCATTTTTGTTTTTCTATTGTTTTTGTATTTTTCTGATGTGGAACTAACGCCCCCTAAAATTCAAAAAATAAATTTAAACTTTTAAAAACATCTTTTGGATTTTCTCAAGAAAAATATTCACAAAAACGATTTCCCGATGAAGACTAACTCATGTTTTACCTCGATGTCGTTCACCAAAATTAATTTTTATCAGAAATGATTTATCAAATTTTGGAATAATGAGTTGGCACGTTGGTAATCAGTGTGGACCAAAACAACATTGACGAGTTTCATATTGAAACAATCATGTGTGAGGTGATATTCGAGATCAACGTGTCTGGTCAAAGAGTGCTGTATGAGATGTTGGTAATTCGCAAAGCCGCTTAAATATCGACAAAGATAGGAGAGATTAGAAATTCAAAACTGTAACCCTGCAACTACTTTGTGCATTGCCAGGAATCTGAGTGCTCTCCCAAACTGGATATCCACCCGGTGTGGATTTAAAGGTCGATTTTGCAGCTACTTCAATTAACCGAGAAATCTCTTCACAGCAACAAGATCAGAAACCTATGGGTCCGGCTGGTAAGTGGCAAATGGAGCATGTGGGAAAGCTTATACACATCATCATTGGACGGTCCGTACATGATGTCTTCCACATGCTTTTGCACCAGTAAAGGTCTTTGTATTTCTCCTTGAGAAGTAGTGTGCGATTGTTCAATCCATGCCAAGGCATCCGCACACACGGTTGGTTTGTTCAACAAACACATTTTCTTCAATCACACCGTGAAGAAATGTACACTGCATGTTCATCTTGTAGACTTTGCACTTCTTGTGGAAGATATAAGACATGAATTTTCGAAAAGTTTCAGACGTGATGCAGGCACGTACATTTCGATTGAATCTATCCTGAGGACCCGATCAAACCCTTCAGCAATCAAACTTTGGCACGTTTTTCAATTTGTCGAAATTTTTTAACTTCTTTCATCGGACATTTTTGTCTTCTTTTCCTTTTCTCTCTCCATCAAAGGTAACAATATTCTCCTAGATGTAACAATGTTTTGGAGCCTTATGTCGCCGATCTTGTGCATGGACGCCCCACTATCAACAATCCTAAGATTATCAATAGTTCCTCCTAGAACATCCTTCACACTCATTCAGAGATTAGTTGGAGAGGGGGACCCAAGCCTTCATAGACTTGGGTCGTCCGACATCATCGAGGATTGTGACTTCTATTTCCTGATGATTCGGAAGTGATGGAGCACCCCCTGAAACAGTTACCGATTTTGGTTTCCAAATCTGTTTCTGTTTTTCATTTTTAACATCTGATTTAACAGACTGTGTATGGATAACCTCTGGTTTCAAAGCCTTTTCAACTTCTTTTCTTTGTTTCTTTTTCTGTTACATTTCTCATTGTTTAACAAGACGAGGGTCCTGTTTTAGTGAAACTGGTCTTGTATGGTAGCTGTTACCACGGGGGGGGGGCATCAACTTTTGCCTTTCCTTTCGTGAGATATGGACAGTTTCTGACAATGTGCCCATACTCACCACATTTAAAGCATGATGCCCGCTCAATAAATCTCAGAGTATTATGAAGGTGATAGTTTGATGATGAACTTTGTGATCTCGAGGTACTTGGTCCTACATCACAACCGTTTGTGTGTTGTGTGTAGTTGTTTTGACTGGTTCTTTTCAAATTCTGAACTTGTTTAACAAAATCCGTGTTGGATTTATTTTCAAAAGTTTCATTTTTATCAGTTCCCCTAGACTTCATGAAGTTTATCTTTTGAAACTTCTTTTTGTTCTGAGTTCTTTTGCCCTTTCTCTTTCCTTGATTAGCATGATTTTTCTTTTGTCAATCTAGAAGTTTTTGATTTCCATATTGTTTCCGAACTTCAGCTTTTGGGATAGGAGCACACTGAGTTACTACAACTCCTAGGCTTGACTTTCCCAAAAACTTACTCATTGAATCCTCAAACACTTTATCAATCAAGGATTGATTAACATTTTTAATGGGAAAATCTTTGTTTGAGTAAACTTTGTCGGAACCAATCAACGTATAAAGCAAGTTCGCGCTTTCATAGGTTTCAACATAAGTTTCAGCAATCTTGACAGGAGAAGTCACACACGGTTTTGTTGGAGGATCACAAAGAATGTGATTCTCGAGAGGTATGTTTGCTTCATCTGTCACGGTGTTTGACCACCTAGCTTCGTCCTCATTTGGCTCATCATCCGAACTATCACAACCTCGATAATGACTGGAGGATCTTGATTCTGTACGGTTGTTGAGTCTTTGACATCAGCTGGTTGAGCTTGATTAGAGGATATGTCCTTTTTGTATCCGAGCCCAAATTCGAATTACTCAAGGTTCAATGGAACTGAAGGCTCAAAATGAGGCTTATCCTCCTCATTAGGCATCTTGCTATAATTATGTCAAATTGGTGGCAGACATTTCTTATACCCAACCATGTGACATCCGTTTTCTTCTTTTGCATGTCAATGATGTGATCTAGCACATACCTAGAGTTGGAATAACTGTCTATCTTAAGCTGGATCGCCTCATTTTCACACTTCACATAGGCCAACTCTTTCTTTGTTTCTTCAAGCATGTTAATGTAGTCTTTAATCGTTGTTTGCTTTCTCAAAACATTCTTTGTTAATTCAGATACATCTTTCCTTAAGGTTTCTATTGTCGTTTTAAATTCCTTTTAATTTTTCTTAAGAAAAATATTGCCCTCGGTGCTTTTTGAAAGGTCCACAACCAACTCTTGATTGTGGATGAATGTCATGTCATATTTACCTTCCAACTCTGATAACTTAGCACCTAACTCAGACAGTTTACCTTCTAACTCAGAAATTTTTTTGCATTTAACAGACTTAGAACAAACAGACTTGTCACCATTTACCTGACTGGATTCACCCTCAGACATTAATCCATCTGCCTTTGAATCAACAACCTCCCTTGATGGATATTCAGTTCCATCCTCGCTTGAACTTGTAACATCTTCATCTGAACTACCGCCGTATCCCGAACTGTTATCATTTCCCGAAGATTCACCATCATTGACATTCTTGACAATTTCAGCATAAAACGCAGTTCTTGTTTGATCACCATTTCCCAACTGTGTGGTCGGACCACAATCGACAGTAGATTTAGCCCAATAATCGAATTTTGGTGGTTCAAGGTTATTTAACGGCATAAAAGACTGAACCCAAGACATGTCAAGTTTACTTTGATGAGAAGGAGCATTTGAAGACTGAGATCCTAAAAGCGCTTGACCCCATGTTGAAGAATTGCATGATTGTGAAGGGTTTGCGTTCTTTGACCAATCATACATGTTGGTTGCCATTTCAATTGAAACTTTAACTTGTGAAAAAGTTTTACCAAGTCAAAACAATATATGTGACAGATGTGCTTTCAGTTATCATTATCCAATCCTGAATAATTTCATAAGAAATAAAACCTTGTGTTTTATTTATTGGTTGTGAAATTATCCATAACAATTACACAATATCAATCCTTGTTCAATTTCAAACTTTCAAACTCTTTCTGTAAAGTTATACGCAAACTGTTACGTAAACATAATCAGTTTAATGTAATGTACACTTCGGAACATTTAAATAATCCAAACATACCCTAAATATCCTTTACATAGTTTAGAAATAAGTTTTGGAGGGTTCGGTATGACAAAAACAAGTTTATTCGATCACAGGGACTATTTGAGACAAACTGCGAAAGTCTGCCAATTCTCGTAACGACGTATGCTCCGGAATAGTGACATAAGCTAAACATACCCTAAATACCCTTTACATAACTTAGAAATAGGTTTTGAGGGGTTCGGTATGTGAAAATATGCTTATTTGATCAAAGGGACTAAAAGCGTCAAAACTACGAAAGTATGCAAATTCGTGTATATTCTGCTTTCAGACCAGATCCACACATCCAAAAATTTTGTATTCATTAAAATATTGTATTTTAGTGATAGGAACGCAAAAAAATCAGCGCAATTTCAGTCGTTTTCGCATTTCTTACAATTTTTGTCATAATTAACCGAAAAACGCAACCGTACAGCCAAACGAACCGACATCCATGACATTTTTGAGCATAATTCAAGTTAAATATACTTTAACTTCCTTATCGAGCTTAAAAATGGGGTTAACAGGTGTTAGAAGTGCCAAAACGCGATGAATCAAGTTCAGGGGCCAAAGCTGTTAAAAACAAAACTTCAGCCCCTGTTGAGGGCATGCGGACCGTATACAACATACCCATGCCATCTGTAAACCAGCTCCCAGCAACCTGTTTTGATCAGCCATGGTTTTTTATGTGTGTTGGCCAAGTTTGGGTGTTTCCCAAGCATTAAACCTGATTCCTACACTTGTAATCATCCTATAAATCCTTGGTGAACACTCCAAACACTTGGCATGATCTTGTGGTTCATGAATTACTATAAATAGCATGTTCCATTCAATCACCAACTTGCTCATTTCCTTCTTTTTCCCATCTATGCTCTAAGTTGGAGTTGCTACCACTTGTGGATGCCTCCCATCTGAGCTTTCTCCATCCTAGAACACAAATGCCACTTGATTCCTTGATTCCCCGAGCTTTGTTAGTTCACTTGATTCAAGGATACTTTGCAATCCCAAGTGAGTACATAGTCCCATCCTTTATGCTTTTCAAATATTTTTGGGTGAAACACTTGTGCTTATTGTTACTTTCATGCTTTTCATGACAAGTACATGCTATGTTCATCTGGTACACATATAGTACATGATTTCAATTATGTTTTGCTTCGTATGTTGACTTAGCATGCTTAGCAGATTGATTTCAAGGATACTTTTGCGGCATATGTTGACTTAGCATATGAGCACATTGATTTACATTACTTTTACGGCATATGTTGACTTAGCATATGAGCACATTGATTTAAATTGCATTTTGCTTCGTATGTTGACTTAGCATGCCTAGCACATTGATTTCAAGGTTACTTTTGCTACATATGTGGACTTAGCTTATCTAGCACATTGATTTCATGGACATTATACTTCGTATGTTGACTAAGCATACTTAGTACATGGTTTTAAAGACTTTTACATGACATGCTTACATTAATTATGACATTTGGTATGTTTAATGAGACAAGATACACGATCGGTAATATGTAATGGTACCATAGGACTTGACAAATCCCGTTCCTGCTTCCTAGGTTTGTTTGGAAGTGACATTTTAGGGAACGACAGAATCTGATGATATTTTGATAAACCTTTGACTTGATAAGGTTTTATCTGACCGTCACAAGGCTTGAGTGTATTCGGATAACAAACCTGATAAATGTTATTAACAATTAAAGCAATGGTTTTCAAAACATAACTTTTGACTTAAACTTTTGTTTATTCCAAGACATTGTTTTGTACATGACATTTAGTTACACAAGACATGCCATTATTACATGTGGTTTGAGTAAAGACTTTTTACTTGCCATACAAGACATTGGTTATTACTCAACATTTGTTATACAAGACATGGTTTATACTTGACATTAGATATGGTTTATACATGACATTTTTAGACAAGACATGACATTTTTATACAAGACATGACATCTTTTACACAAGACATGATATTTTATTTCAAGACATGACACATTTTACACAATTTACTATCGTTTGGTTATTTATTTAACCATGCATTATTTCTTTTAAATCATTTGATTTTCACATTGATTTTCATATTATTTTACAAAAGAGAAACATTTTTACAAGTTTCATGGCTACTTTTTAGATAAACAATTCTTTTAACAAATCAAAGCCATGAATTCTCAACAACAAAACCTATGTTACTCATAGACATTTTTATGTTGACATACCTATTTTCACATGTGTTTCAGGTGCTTATGTTTGACTTTGAGCATCCTTCATATAGGGCAGACTTGGGCCTTAGTGACTTTAAAACCTACAAGACAATTGTTGTGTATTAACTATATTCTCCAAAACAATGAAAAATATTAACTTAATAAAACAAAACTTTATGAGCCATGTGTTATGAAACAATTTGTAACATGACTCCCCAATGTTTTCCGCCGCGTGTTGTTGTATTACACGATTGGGGTGTTACAATATCGATGATGAAATGGGCTTTTAAACGAGAATGGCTTCAAAATGGAATTATAGAGACAACAATAGTTGGGCCCCTTTTTGTGATTTTTTTTTAAACAACGAAGGTGGGCTATTACAAAATCTGATCATTAGTGGGCTGTGATAACAATGCTGATGTGGGCTGATGTTATAATGGCCTTGTATCTTTTATGTTTAACTGAAAATGGGTCTGCTTAACTTTGAAAGATCCAACAAAGATGGGCTTAATGACACTCTACACCTTCAGTTAACAATGTTTCAATTGTAAATACCCACTTTTGTTTGTATTTAGAAACTACAACACCTTTGTACACATTGGGTCACAATATCATGTTCCTTTAAGACAAAAAGCATGAGACAAATGCCTGATACAAATGTCTGAAATGTCAGACCACAAAAAAAAAACAAACCTGTTCCACCAATAATATTCAAACTTATGTGTACTTTTCCGTCAATCTTTTCCAGCGAGCTTGCTTGCCGGAAAAAAATGGTGAACTAAGTTTTTGACGTTAAAACTTAATAAAAATTGTAGTTTCGATTATCTTTACTCGCTTTAACAGTTTTTAACCAAAAATAACATCAACTAACATCTACCTTTCAGATTTTGTAGATGCATAATGTCTGTAGCTTTCGTCTGTACGTAGTCTATTTTGTCCTAGTTGTTGTCTTTGTATAGTTTTGTATATGTTATATATCGTATCCGGGACGAAACGGAAGTTAACGTGTTTTGTAAAGTCCATCCGGACGGATGGAGTCCATCCGATCGGAAGGACATGCTCATCCGGGCGGATGATCATCCGAACGGTGTGATGGTTTCTCCCGGATGGAGCGGGCCGATATATAGGAGGTCTTGGTTCTCATTTGAGACATTCAGTTGTGACTCTTGTGGCGAAGCTCTTGCAAAAATTGTATGGAACCTTGTACTTTTCTACTATTTAAGTGAGAATGAATACTTTGAACGGTGTCTGCGTTGTTGATCTTACTCCTACACCACATTTGGATTCCGCACAATCATGGTGATCACAGATCTGACCTGAGCGAGTTCATATGAACCGAATTCCAGGTCCTCACAAGTGGTATCAGAGCTTGGAGGTTGGATTCGGAGAAGATCTACAACAAACTGACAGAGATTCAACCGATTTTAGAGATTTACAGCCGATTATACTCGAGATTTCATCATTTCTTTCATCTATTCCTCTGATTTCATCTTATTTCTACCTTTTCTCATCTCAAACACCTTAAAATCCAAAATTGACTGAGATTTAACGGATAAAATGGCCTAAAATTCACACATACTTGGCGCAATCTACTAAATAACAATCCTACAAAGTTTCAAAGCTAAATTCGAACAAAATCGTATCAAAATCAGTGAAAAACCATGATTTTTCAAACACACCGTGCTGACATCACTGACCATCCGATCGGATAAGCCATCCGACTGGATTGAGTTGTTCTTGTTTGAAGTTTGAGTTTGTTTGCTTGTCGATTGACCATCCAATCGGATAACCATCCGACCGGATAGCCATCCGACAGCATGAGCCATCTGATAGCTTGACCCATCTGACAGTTTGACCCATCTGACACTTGTCCATTCGATCAATTTCATTCGGATAGCCATCCGAACGAAATCTCATCCGGACATTCCCCATCCGAACACTCTCATCCGATTGATTCTGTGTGTGACCATCCGGACGATTGGTCATTGTGTTTGTATTTCATTCAATCAAGTTTTAATCGTGTTTGATTTTTTTAGGAAATTGCAATCATGAGTGATGAATTTCTAAATCCATTCGGTGACATATTCGCTTACAACAGCACCGGAGCCACATCATCAGAAGCTAATCCTAAGACAGCGACAAAGGCAATCTCAGACTCGCTTAGTGTGGACAATGCCTATGGGACATATAATAAACCAACTAAGCTTATGGCTATTGAGGATTACAACCGCTGGGCTTAAAGATTTGATAATTAGTTAAGAGCCTTTGCTTTTGATAGTTGGAAGTGTGTTAAAAACGGATACAAGGCTACAAGATCTGATTTTGAAAATTTACAAGATCATGAGCAAGAAGAATTTGTTGCTGAGCAAAAAGCCATAACACTCTTACACCAATCTGTACAAGATGATGAAGCAAATCGAAGATAATCCAAAAGAGAAATCGAGGGCTCTTGCGGTTATTCAGGATGACGAAGGTTTCAACTGGAACGATTTTCTTCCAGAAGAAGATGTTGTTGGATACACCTTCATAATCCAAGTTGAACCAGAACTACTGTATAACAAAGAAAGAAATCTGGCACATTTTCGAATGAAAAGAATTCATGAAGCCTACACAGAAGCAAAGAAGGCGAAGAGGTGGGATCCAGACAGAGAATGCTACCTAGATCTTAAAGGAAATGTCTGCAATGATCCTAAGTCAATCGACTTTGAGGCTCTTGTAAAGTCAATACCATCAGAGGAGGAGCAGATCAAAATAGATGCAGCAAAAAGGGCAGAAAAAGAGAGACTATGACAGGAGAGATATGAGGAATTTCAGAAGTCTAAGAAGTCTGAAAAGTTGGATGAGGGAATTATTGATGTTAATGTGGAAGTGACAGGTGAGAATTTAATGAAGATGGTTGATCAAGTCATGATGGCGAAAGCACTAGAGGTAGATTCCAAATCTGCCCCTGAGTCTGAGTCATCGGGCAAGGTCAGTTCTAGTGGTTCAAATGTTGAACCAGGTAAGGCTGAGAAAGCAAAATCTGAAAGTGATTGTAGGAATTGCATGAAATAGTGCAAAGTCTGTAATACACACAAGTATTTGTCGATATCTCAAATCCAGGAGCTAGCAAATTAAATCAACACTCTACAAAAGAACATGATTAATCGAGACAAACTTGTGAAAAGTTCAACTGAAAGAATAAATGAGTTAAATGAGAAAATCAAAATTGATGAAAATGATGTGGAGCGTTTTAGAAAACAAAATGAAAAGTTTATGCTTGAGAATAGAAAAATAACTGAGGATTTTGAAAAGTTAAAATGAACAATTAAAGACTCAGATGAACGAAATGCTAAAACTCGTAAACAAAACTCGAATTTGACAAGCGTTCTTCAAGCAAAAGAAAAACTGATAAATGCTCAGCTGGATGAGATTGCAAATCTCAAGCTTCAATATCAAGAAGCTAAGATTGAGAATGAGAGGATTAATTTGAAACTGAACAGTTACACTTCCGCCAGCTTTGTTCTCCAACACATAGTTCCCAAACCGATTGGAAAGAACAAAGACGGTGAAGATGTATACTCTGATGGAACCGGGGTAGGGTATCACAAGGTTCCACCACCCATGAGCAATAACTTAACTAAAAAACAATCTGGGTTGGTTAAAGAATCAGATTTAAGTGAGAAAAGTGAACCTGATAAATTACCTGATAACATTGATGTCACTTTTAGCTCACAATCCGATGATGATAGCATCGAATCTGAGGTTGTGAAGGATGTTGTTGAAAAGTTTTAAAATCTGACAATGATTCAACAAACGAAGATGATGATTGTTTCTTGAACAATTACATCCCGAAACCTAAGTCCAAGAACAACTTAGAGGACGAACCGACTCTTATCATGTACAAGATGAATGGTTCAGATAAGTTGTACTCGGATGAAGAGTTTCCAATTGAGAATGTCAATCTGGATAAATTGAAGAAAGTTTTTAAGTTGGTTGAAATTGATATTTTAGAGGTTAATGGTTTGTCTAGTTCGAAAAGGTTTTTGAATTTCCAAAGAGATAAATCTCACTATAACAAACCCAATTTGCCACCACGTTTTCACAATAACACAACCAAAACAGAGGGTTTGCTGGGCAACAGGGAGGTAAGAATTATCTGAGAAAGAACTTTCAAAAATCAAAATTTGTGAAAAAGACAACTTTTGTGAAGAGTTCAAGTTCAATGACCGAACAAGAGTCTGAAATTTTTTCAAAAACCAATGAAGAGTTTTTCACAAAGAAAGTCTCACAACCGCAAACTGAAGGTCAAAGTCGGGTTTTCGACACCCGAACGTGCTTTAAATGCAATCAGATTGGACACATTGCATGAAAGTGCACCAATCAACGACCTAAGTCTATGATTATCGAGAATCCAAAGAAGTCGAACGATGCAAAAGGCAAGGCGCCTATGTTTGTTGAGAAGAAGATTCCACAGACTGAAAATGTTAAGAACAATTCTAAACCAATCAAACAACCAGTCAAGAAAACTAGGGAATCTTCCAAACGTTTTACCCCTCAACAATAAACATGGATGCCAAAGTCACAAGTCAAATCATCAAGTGAGGCAAAACCAAAGGTTCCTGAAAAACAAACTTTACCGACCAAATCGGTAGCTAAGTCTGTACCTTTGGATTTGTATCAAAAATTAAAGAAACAAACTTCTGCAACCCCACCGGTCAAGAAGTATGTTCCTAAAAAGGTCCAACCATGTAGTCAACCTGAAAAAGATGAATTTTTCTTGTACAAAAAGGTTGAGGTTGGAACCGAGAAGAACTTCGAATGGAACGACAAGAACTTCCCACCACTTTACACCATGAAAACTCACCTTAACGTTAAGCTACCCGAGTCAAAAGAGGCTTGGGTTGCTTCATCTAACTAAATCGCATTTGAAATGTGTAGGCGCTCCCGAGATTGATTTCAAAGTGGATAATGGATAGCGGAGCATCCAGGCACATGATCGGGCGAAAAACCCTGTTATATGATGTTAGAGGGTTTAATGGTGGATACGTTGGTTTTGCTGGAAACCAAGGTGGAAGAATTATCGGGGAGGGCACTTTATCCAATGGTGTCGTATCTTTTGAATGAGTCAACTACATTCAGGAGCTGGAGAACAACTTACTAAGCATCTCTGAAATCTGTGACAGAATGTATACAACTCACTTTACCGACAAAGAATGTCTGATTCTGAAGCCGGGGTTTGTTGTCCCCGAAGAATGGATCATCATGTGAGCATCGAGGGAGAATGATTTGTACGTTCTAGACATGAGCATTGCGATGACAACTTCGGGTCATCCTTAGTGTTTTGTATCAAAAGCTACCGAGAAAGAGTCAATCCTATGACATCGAAAGATGGGCCACAAACACCTGCGAATGATGAATCACTTGGTACACAACGATCTAGCCAAAGGTGTGAATCTGAAAAGTTTTCACTTGGAGGGAGAATGCATTAGTTGCCAAAAAGGTAAACAAACAAAGAAGTCTCACCCTAGGAAGATGGAAACCTCAATCTCGAGACCACTAGAAAGACTTCACATGGATCTCTTTGGTCCTGTGAACATGAAGAGCATAACCGGTGATCTATATTGCTTAGTCGTTACATATGACTACTCGAGATATTCGTGGGTGATGTTCTTTAAGTCAAAAGATCAAACATATGAGAGTTTGTGAATCTGTTCAGGAAGATAGAGAATTTGTACCAAAGGTGCATATGTCGATTACAAAGCGATAATGGTACTGAGTTTAAAAATAGTCAGATGGAAGAATTGTGTAACAGAAAGGGTATACTGCAAGAATTCAGTGCTCTGTACACTCCGCAACAGAATGGAGTAGCAAAGTGGAAAAATCAAACACTAATAGAGACAGCAAGAACAATGTTGGCCGACTCAATGCTTCATGTGAACTTTTTGGGAGAAGCCGTATCTGCTGCTTGCTATACTCTTAATCGGGTTTTAACTATGAAGAAGCTTAACAAGACGTGTTTTGAGTTGCTCAACAACAGAAAGCCAAATCTTGAATATCTAGAGACGTTTGGGTCTCCCTGCACGGTTTTGGATCCTGATGGAAAGTTTGGTTCTAAGAGTTTGGAAGGAATCTTTGAGGGGTATTCTAGTCCACTTAGACGAGTATTTGTTCCGAATCTTGGAAAGATCATTGAAGCTCATCACGTGGAATGTCAAGGTTACACTATGCCTCCACAGAAACCTGGTGACACATGGCGATTCAACTACGAGAAGTTATGGGAGTCATTTGATCTACCTGAAGAGCCAGAGTTTATTGATCAGATAAATATATTTCAGGAATATGAAGCTTCCCAGATGAACAAATGGCCAACCAAGTCTTCCAAGCATCAACAGATCTCAAATGATCATGAAGCTGGTCCCAGCCAAAGTGGTCACAGTGATGCAGATTTGCAACAAACTCAGACAACTTCAGAACAGGAGCCTACTCAAGAAAATCAGACAGCAGTTTTTGATGAATCAGAGTCTGACTCGGATAGCCCGACCTTTGATCGAGGTGATTCAGAACACGAGGGGGAGTAGATCCAGTCATCAGATCAGACAGTTCAAGTCAATGAGCAGGTTACAGATCAAAATGTCACGAATTTGGAAAGCGAGGTTAATGTTCCTGGTGAAGTTATGCCAAGGACTTTATCATATCACCCCGAGGAGTTGATTATTGGAGAGTTGCAATCAGGAGATAGAACCAGAAGTCAAATCGACCAAGGCTTTGCTTGTTTTATACTAAAATTGCATCGTTACAAAATGATTTTCACTCTGATACTTTATTTCACAGGTTGAACCGAGAACGTATAAAGAGGCGCTGAAAGAGGAGTCATGGGTTAACGCGATGCAAGAGGAGCTAGGTCAGTTTGAAAAACTTGGTGTGTGGAAGTTGGTGGATCTCCCTGATGGTCATAGAAAGATTAACACCAAACGGATGTTCAAATGCAAGCGGGATGATAGGGGAGTGATAGTGCGCAACAAAGCTCGCCTAGTTGTTAAGGGCTTTAGTCAACAGGAGGGAATAGACTTCACGGAAGTTTATGCTCCAGTTGCAAGACTCGAAGCTATCAGAATCTTTCTCGCTTTCACTTCATGGAAAGCGTTTAAAGTCTATCAGTTGGATGTCAAGTCGGCGTTCCTGTACAGTAAAGTGAAAGATGAGGTCTACGTCGGTCAGCCACCGGGCTTCACCGATCTGATTCACAAAGACAAAGTCTACCTCTTGGACAAAGCACTGTACGGATTGCGCCAGGCGCTGAGAGCCTGGTATGAGACGCTCTCTCAACACTTGCTTTCCAACGGCTTTATTCGAGGAAAGGTAGATGCCACTCTTTTCATAAAGGAGGTCGCTGGACATCTTCTGATTGTGCAAATATATGTTGATGATATTATCTTCGGGTCCACGAACGAGGAATTCTGCAAAGAATTCGAGAATGTAATGAAACAGAAGTTCTAGATGTCGTCGATGGGTGAGATGAAGTTTTTCCTTGGGCAGCAAGTTGATCAATGCCGGAGGGGATCTTCATACATCAAACAAAGTATGTCCACGACGTTCTAGAGAAATTCAGTATGTCAGAGACTTCACCTATGTCCACCCCATTAGCAACTAATCACGGTATCAACCCTGATCTCACCGAAGTGAAGTTCAATGAAACTCTTTACCGCTCAATGATTGGTGCGTTAATGTACCTCACTGCATCTCAGCCTGATATAATGTACCCGACCTGCCTCGCGGCCCGTTATCAGTCTAGTCCAAGATCTGCGCATATGGTCATTGTCAATAGGATTCTACGCTACCTGAGAGGAACTCCAAGTTTGGGTTGTGGTATCCAAAAGACGGTGATTTCAGACTGGAAGGTTACTCTGACTCTGATTTCGGATGCTGCAAACTGAATTCAAAGTCTACAACAGCAGGATGCCAGTTTTTCGGGCCACGTCTGGTGACTTGGCAATGTAAGAAGCAGACTACCCTCGCACTCTCAACATGTGAAGCAGAGTATGTTTCAGCAAGCAGTTGCTGCTCTCAGATTCTGTGGATCCAACAGCAAATGAGGGATTACGGTTAGCAATTACTTACCACTCCCATTTTTGTTGACAATGAGGCAACAATCAACATAACTAAAAACCCGGTACATCATGCAAAACAAAACATATTGAAATTTGACATCACTTCATCCGTGATTGCTACGAGAAGAAGTTGATTAGAATTGAAAAAATCCACCCCGACGAACAAAAAGCTGATTTACACATAAAACCGTTTGATAAGTCACGTTTTCAATACTTATTAAAACTAAACGGTATGAAGCTTTTGTCATCAGGGGGAGCAATTGTTGGCGTTGATGAGCAATCCAAAGCAGAGGACGTTGGGAAGCAATCTTCTCTGGTTTGTCAACTTTTTGGATGTTTTGGTATTTAGGGGGAGATAGTTTATATAGAAAATACCAAAACATTAAAAAATGTAAAAAATACAAAAATAGAAATTTCAAAATGTAAAAAAAAAAATAGAAAACCCAAAAATAATTTGTGTAAAAAGAGGAAATGATAGTACATTAGCTAAGCTGTTACGGTACGCTAAAGAATTGTAAAGATTAAAAGTATTAAACGGACTCACTGATGATGTGTCGATAGGTTTTTGCACATTTAGTAGAATTTTTTGGGATATAAACCTAAATCTATATCTTGCTTAATTCGTGGGGAACATCTCTCGGATATATAGGTAACCCCTGAAATCTTGTTTGAAAGATTGCCTGTTTTTTAGACACGAGGTCTATATACTTAGTGATATCTGGGTATTATACCAAGACTTCTGATTTTGCGGAAGTAATAGCCTAGTTCTCGTATAATACTTTATGCACTTTAAAAATAAAGCTTTCCCTCAGCATAAAAATTGATAAGTATTGAAACATACATATCAAGTGTTGTTGTAAAGAAGATCCCTAAGTGGGACACACCCAAAGTCGAGCAATCGTCTCTCTGTCTTAACGGAAGTTCTAACCCGAGCTCTCATGGTCTCGCACTACCTAGTAAACAAATAGCATTATAGTATATTCACCTGTAACACTGAATATAGGGAATCTGGATACGAGAGTATATTCTGAGGTGGGACACGCGAATAAGTTAAGTTCTTAAAACACTAAATCTGTATCCTGAATCAGTTGAACTTTGTGTGAGAATTTATATGGATCAGTATATCGATAATCTAGTTGAATCGTTTTAAACTTAATGTGAAATTTAAGCTCAACTGTGCTAGTCACACGTCGGTAGTTGATATGATCCTCGAACACAGCTCACAAAAATATGTTTGTATATAGTTTCCTGTTATTTCATTTCAGATTTAAACCCAAAAGGATTTTCAGTGTGTTTTGACATAAACATTCTAAAACTCAAAAAGATTTTATTTTTGCTTTAGTTTTGACAAACCATTGTGGAGAGCTAAACTTCAGAATCTCAGATGCGATGCAGAGAAAGTTTTGCTGAACGACTGGGTTGGGAGCTAATCTGAATGTTGGAAATATTAAAATGTCAAACAAGTTCGTTAATTTGAAACTTGTATCTTTCAGAAAAAGTTGAAAAAAATTTAATCAAAAATGTCAGTTGGTTCGAATCGGGTCAACCAAGGTAATTAACTGGGACTTGGTCGACAAATCGAGTAATCAGGGTCATTAACTTGGACCTGGATACTTGAGTGGATGTTTAAAACTGATAAAGTTGAAAAGGTTAGAAAAATTTAAAATTGTGTGATTGAATGACCATCCGATCGGATGATCATCCGGTCGGATGGCCATCCGAATGGATGACAGCCTATATAAGGCCATTCGATCAACTGAGAGCTCATTCGATCGATTGACTATCCGACACACTCACACTTTTTCTCTCAACTAACACTTTGATTCTGAGCCATTTTCTTGTCGGATCTTTTACGTAGGCTTGTTGGTTTGCACATCATTCACTATGGTGAAGGAAAGTTCCCCTGATTTCATTGTTTAATATGTGTTTTTGATACTTAAAGTCACCGACAGTGCCGACGTCATCTCTTCTTAGATCTAGGCTTGATTTGATGATTTTTGTAGAAATTGTTCATAGATATTAGTTCATCGGCCTTAGATTTAGGATTTTACCGTTCCAATTTCATCAAAACATGTATAGATTTGAACTTATACTCATTTGAAGGTGCCGACTACCGATATGCATTTCCTTAGATCTAGGGCAAATCAGGTCGTTTTGTAGAAATTGAACATAGGGTTTTCTTAATCGGCGATTGTAACAACCCTCAGTAAATCCGACACCCTTATAATATTTCTGACACCTTAGTATATTGTAAAAAGTCCCAATATGTCTTATAATACACCCCGTATGTGAAAACCGAGCCCGAAATACGTTATAGCATTAAAAATAAAATATAAAATCTGATGTTTAAGTTGAGGCGGGCCGCGTAGGACTTCACCTCAAGCTCACGCGGGCGGTATCAAGGCTGAACCTTGACTCCGGTGAAATTATAAGTTAAGGCGGTCCGTGTAAGCTCACCTTAACTCTTACGCGGGCCGTGTGAGATCAACAAACGCGGAGACACCAGAGGCCGACACGTGTCGACATCGTGGCGGACCTACAAGCTGATCCAGCTAAGCTACATGTTGACCAGATGTTGACGCGGGCCGCGTAAATCTTTGCCTTACCTTACGCGGGCCGCCTGAGAGTCGATTTCAGCAAGTATAAATAGATGGCATCGGATCTCTTTTCAGTTCGCTCACAATTTCAATCTCGAATCATAATTTCTGTAGAAGAGTTATAATAGTCGGGTATTATACCCCTAATTAGCGAGGTTCTGCTCCGTTGTAAGTATTATAACCCCAGTTTCGTAATAGATACGCTGCCCGATTGATTTAGGGTTCCGTAACAACTATCGTAGTTCTGCCCGACGTAGTTGTTGGAATGCCGTCTCGGGGAGGGTATCATTAATATTTTCAATGGGTTATGATACTAACCTATGTACATTTGTATAAATTATAGATTATATCCAGGAAACCTTACGCGAAGTCTAAGATAGCAATGTGAGTTTATCCTCTTTTTGTTAACCTTTTAGGAATGTTTTACAAAACCTTAATTATTTTACAATGTGATTAAGCGGTGATTGAGTCTTTGTAGTTCTTCAATTACTGCTAGTATGTTGGGGTTTTGTATACAAAATTTACTACACTGTGAGTAGTAAGTCTGGGATGACAGTACGTTACCATTGGACAATGAGTTAGCCAATGTGTAATATGGGCCACAAGTCAGTGGATTGACAGTACTAAATGGAGTAATTGTGTAGAAATAAACAATGTGATCGCTCTCAATACTGATTTAATTAATAAATGTTTCTTGATTAAACTGGGATTCACTAACCAGTATTTCCGACTGACAAATGTTTTTAAAACGCGTTTCAGGTAACACAATGTGACAGTCAATTAGTAAAAAGCCAGCTGGAGAGCACTGAAGGTTTGAGAAAAATGTGGCTATAAAAGTTACCTAATGAACGATGTTTTAAATTCAATAAAATAGGGTTTATCCCTATAAATGTATTGTAATAAGAAACTTGGGTTTTACCCATGTTAATATAATATTAAATATGGTGGTTTTACTCTGATAAACATTTCCTAACTGTTGGGATTGAACCCTACCAGAGGAACAGATAATAATAGCCAAAACCGGATCACAACAGTGGATTCACAATACGCAGCAGTTTACATTAGACTTTCCCCTTGAAAGTGATTATAACATCTGATGGTCTCTATCCACTGTTCGTATACAACTGTTGCTTCCCTTTAAACTGCTGACAAAGCCCTGAAGAAGTAAACACTGCTGGTTCTATC
This sequence comes from Helianthus tuberosus, assembly GCA_030545235.1. Lineage (NCBI taxonomy): Eukaryota > Viridiplantae > Streptophyta > Magnoliopsida > Asterales > Asteraceae > Helianthus > Helianthus tuberosus. The sequence continues at coordinate 157,817,232 of CM060409.1, forward strand.
TACTGATGACAAAGCACTGCCCACTCAAGGACTGATCAACTTTGAGGAAAGCACTGATGGAAGAAGATAGCAGTAGTTTAGTGTATTACTTGTCTTATGTAGAATCAGTGGTTAACATTAGTCGTGTTTGTATAGGAACAGTTGTTACAGGTTGTTAGGCTGTTAGACGTCGCTTTCATGGTGACGTCAGCTGAGATGCCTTAGTGGTTTTGGTTTGCCTATAAATGGAGCAGTACCCTGTACTGTTACATTTGATAGTTTTGAGTGAGTTCTTCTCCTCAATTCAATCCTTTCATCTTGTGCAACCAACCATGAAGTATCAGGCTGAGGGGGAGTTTAGTTTGTAAGCTAGCATTGTAATCTTTTGCTTTGATTTGTAATCTTTCAACTTAATGGAAAAGCAAATGTTTATCAAAACTTTCTCTCCATGATTGTGTTTACAAAGTTTGTTATTCATTTCAGCTGCACTTAAACTCTGTTCATTTCTATTTGATTTGTTCAAATCACACAAACAAAACACAATCAAGAGTGCCTCTGATCCTAACAATTGGTATCAGAGCTAGGACAGTCAAATTCGATCTAACAATCAATTTAACATAACAGTTCAGCTCAAAATTCATTGATACTAAGGTTGGTTGTATTTAGTTGAAAAACAGAGTAACGAATAATCACATTTAAAACTGTTATTCAAACACTCTGTAAAACAACCAAGATGTCATAAGACACACAAATTTCACACAACAAGTGATGTCATGCACAAGTCACTCATAGTATTCAGATCTGAAAACATGTCTGTTAAACTATGGTATTATTTCTTCTTTTCAAATTGATTTCAACTGTTGTTATGAAATTTGTAATGTTTTCATTATATTAGATGCTAAAGTATGAACCTCAGATTAACAAAAACTTATGCTCATAAAAACATTGGTGTTTTTGCTAATGTAAAAAGAGGGAAATTAAAACTTTAGTCATTTGATCTTATGTTTTGAAAAACAGGTTGAGATCCTCAAAAGGAACCAATCAACCTTGTTAAAAATACATTAAGAAAATCAGCAGTAAAAAATGTCCAGATCATGGGTGATGTGAAATTTGGCATAAGCATGTGCAGAAAGGACCAAATCTCTCAAGACATTACTGCAAATTGATTTTGGATTAAGTGTTTCTTCAATAAAGGCCTCCCAGTAAGTATTTCATTACTTATGAATGGGAAGGGTAAAAAGGGAAGAAGGAAAATCACAAAAACTCAAAAAGTGTGTTTATCTCAAAACTCCTGAAGTCAAAAGTAAAGAGTATAAACTCAAAACACTTAAGAGTTCAAATTTGGGGTAAAGATGGTTATTAAGCAATTGTATACATTCATTGGGTCAGGAAAGTTCAGGTAACAATAGTATCTCTAGTGAATGAACTTACAAGAGGACTGGACAAATTTTCAGTATCATCACATGGTAATAAAGTCTATAACAGGGTTTTCAAAAACTCATGTGAACATGTGTCCTCATTTTTGTTGTCAATCAATCAACAAGAAAATGGTACCAAACAGTGGTCAAAATGTATTTAAAATGTCATACCACTGTTGTCAAACCACTGACCATTTTCATAAACTTGAGAAAGATATGATCAGGAGATTTAGTGAAAAACTATACCAGATCCTTTTGATGATGTTTTTAGAAAATCCTTTAATTATTTTTCTGAAAAAGGATTTTCTCAAATAAAGCAGGATATATTATTCTTCATTTTTTTTCTTTAAGAATAATATATTTCAAACTTTTCACTGGTTTTTTGATAGTAAAAGTTTCAATCTCCTGTCAGGATATATAACCTTTATCTTTGTGGGTAATATTATCCTCAAAATGGATCAAAAGGAAATGGTACAAGTGTCAAGGTCATGTCAAACTCAAGTTTGTTTTTACACTGAGCAAAAGATTGATTGTTAACAGACCCTAAAATACCTGGGTACTCATGTTCTAATTAAAATATTATGACACAAAATGAGTTGCCTTAGTAAAAAGGTTTTTTTCATCATCTGGGATACCAAACCACTGTCAGGATTCTATAAAAGTTCGAAACCTGAAATTGACATGTGGCAAAACCTTGAATCAAATATTTGTCAAAAGTTCATCCGCTGATGTACTAATAGTTGCTGATATACTAGCATTTCAAATCCTTACCTTTACCTTACCTTACCCATAACCACTTCTGTGTTCAAACATATGTTTCCTAAATACTGTCCACTGTTGAAAGTCAACCACTGACCTTTCATTTTCTTGGCAAGCACTGATGCTCAAAATCAGTGTCTTATCCACTGATATGCTATCCACTGATAGTAAAAATCACCCACTGCTCTCATATTGTTACCGTTGTAGCCAATGATATTTGCTTCATCAGTGGCTCTAAAAACAACTGTCCTCCATAAACATCTCTTCATCAGCGGATTGACACGTGGTCAGTTTTTTGCCTTCAGATCTTTGTAACCGCTGCCACATCAGCACTTACTTTTTCCCTAAATAAAACCCTGATCAAAACCCCAAACAGGGTTTTACACTGTCGAATTGAATTCCAAAAATTCTCTTCTCAAAGTAGTTTCCTGTCACACCCCGACCACGTAAAACAACAAAACATGGCGGAATCGTCGGGGAGTGTTGTAACAGAATCATTGTTTCATAACACATGGAAAATTGAAATATTTTTTTATTGATTAAAAGAGTCACAATGTCTTAACAAACAAAGAAGTATAACAAAATTAACTAGTCTTCCATCTTTTATTGTCACTAAGGCCCAAGTCTGCCTAAGTGTATCTTGATCAATCCTATGCATCATTTCCTGAAACACATGTGAAAATAGGTACGTCAGCAAAAAAATGCCGACGAGTACATAGGTTTTGTGAAAATAGGATTCATGACTTATAAGTTTAGAAAAAGGTTGTTTAACAAAAGTCAGTCATGAACCTTGTAAAATGTTTTGTTTTATAAATCATTTGAAAAACGATGATAAAGTAGATGATATGTAAAAGAATAATGTAAGATTAAATGAATAACCAAGTAAAATGAGTTTGTATAAAATAAGTTGTTTATAAAACAATGTCTTGTGAGAAATATGTTATTTGTATAAAAATGTTAAATGTCTAAACTGAAATGATTCAAATAACGCTACGATATGTAATATCATACAAGCACATATATATAGGAAGTACCGGCGACGTATCCACCATGCTTGTATCATATTACACACGCCTCGTTACTCAAACCACTTACCCAAACAAACCACCAATGTAAATTGCCCATGTCTAAACCATTTGTCAAATGCCTTTGTGTAAACCATGTCAAAATGTTTATGTCAAATATAGTCCATGAAATGTGTATATCAATATCAAAATGTCTATGTCAAATGTCTTTGTGTAAAACCATGTAAAAAAATGTTTATGTCAAATATAGTCCATGAAATGTGTATATCAATATCAAAATGTCTATGTCAAATGTCTATCATATAATGTTTAAACAAAACGTCATGTATGGCAAGTGAAATATATATATATATATATATATATATCTACTGAACCATAGATAAAATGCACAAAACAATGTATTGAAGTAAAACGCGGTTTAAATCAACGTTATGTCTTGTGGAAATGCATGCTATACTGAATATAAACATTTATGCAGTAATGTAAAAATGCATACATTCAAGCCTTGTGACTGTGGTGATAAGCCCTTAAACAAATTAAAGGTCTATCTGTATTATGTTTTATCGAATTCGGTCATTCCTTCCATCCAAACATACCTAGGATGTCAGGAACGGGAGTTATCAATTCCTATGGTACCATTACCTACTAACGAGCAGCGTGATCAAAGTTAATGAATGTATATGGACCCATTTAAACAAGCTAAATGTCATATCAAAATGTAAGCATGTGATGAAATGAAAATGTACTAAGTATGATGAACATACATAGCATGAAAAGGTAATGTAAAACAATGCACTAAGTATGCACACAATGGACATACATAGCATAAAATGTCATGTAAAACGATGTACTAATAATGTACTAATGAACATAGCATGTATATGATGAGAAAACATGAAAAGCATGAAAGTAACAAGTAGGCACATGTGTTTCACCCCAAAATGTTTGGAAAACAATCAAAGAGGGGTCTATGTACTCACTTGAGGGTGCTTAGAAGTCTTGAACAACAACCAAGCAAAGCTAGAGGGATCAGGAATCAAACGACACCCTATATAAATAACTACATAAATAACCGGACCTAAATCGGGAGATTGGATAGTATGAGGTTTCGTAAACCAAACGAGTATTGGAACTCATATGATATGGTTTAACAAAGCCTACATACTAAAATGAAACCTAGCCTAAGTGCTTTTGACCCGTTACGACCCGTTTAGGTAGCTTATGCTACTTTAACGCGTCATTTGCGTAGAACGCGTTCGGAACGCCTAACTAGCCCTATGACAAGTAAGATATGCCTTGACATGTCTAATATTGTTACTAAATCAGTTTAGATACCAAAAGTTATGTTACATAGGCATAAATGAATTTTGACTTAAAAAGGGCATTTTGGTAATTTACTTAAGGCATAAGAACTACTTATCATACAACTACTTAAACGACGTGACCATAAGGTATAACCTTGGAAGGTTATTCCCTAAACTACTATGGTCACCTAAAGTGTTTGGTCGGATCCTAATGATCGACCAAATGGGTTGGGTTCGAAAGCATAAGCGATTGATTAGATCGCTTACCCTTACGACCCTAAACAAGCACAAATCTAAAAGTGACGAACTAAACATGCTAGAACATGTTTAGCAAGGTTTAAAAATAGGTTTGGTATCAAAACAAACGGTTTTGATACCCTAGAGTAGTTTGGTTACAAAATACGCGAGAACACGCATTTTGGCCCAAACTACGACTCGTCACTGAGCCTAGATAACGTGGTAATCAGTAGGTATAGTCACTAGGGACTATGACCATCGTGATTACGCTCACGTTATGAAGTTCAAACGAACTTCGCATTGACCATAAATTGGTCAATGCAGAAAGTCAAACGCAGTTTGACTTTAACACTAAAACGAATGAAAAGAACGAAAGATTACTTACAGAAGGAACCCCGCAAGTATTTGACCCGATTCACTCTTAGGTAGGAAGCATATAAACTTCCACTTAGAGAGCTTTGAATCAGATTCAAATGTGTGGGTTTGAATGTGAACTAAGGAGGGGTATAAATAGGAAATGTTGAGCCGTTAGGATCGTTTCTTGTTTCCCAAGCATTAATCTCAGCAATACAACACATACCTACTGATTTACAAACCCATGGGAGCCCATAGGATTGCTAGAAACCAGTTGCAAGTGAGAAAAGAGTGTATAACAGCTGAAAACAGGCTGTTTGCAACATTCTGCTGTCTGACCCCTGCTTACGGAGCTCAACACTCATAATGTTGAGGTCCGTAAGGACATTGCAGGTCTGAAACTTTCAAAAATGGCAGAACAGGCCCCTGTGCGCGTATCGTCGTGTTTGGCACTTCTAACACCCGTCAAACCCATTTTTAAGCTCCCTAAGGATGTTAAAGCATAGGGAACATGAAACATGCTAAAAAATATGCAGGATGTCGGTTCGTTTGGTCGTACGATCGCGATGTTTACTTAATTACGACGGGATGCGCATAAGCGCGAAAAACGATCCAAATTGCGCGACGAATGGATTTTTCTTATGCCAAACACTAAAATAAAATATTTTAATGTTTACATAAATTTTTGGATATCCGGATGTATTCAGAACGTAAATTATGCGCGAAGATGCAAACTTATGCACTTTTTGACGCTTTTAGTCCCTGAATGAGCATAAAGTTTTATTTTAGCACACCGAACCCCTCAAAGCCTATTTCTAAGCTATGTAGAGGATATTTAGGGTGTGTTTAACTTATGGCCATGTTCCGGAATGTCCGTTACAGTACGAATCGACATACTTTCGCAGTTTTTCGAATTTAGTCCCTGTAAGTGAATAAACTTGATTTCGGCATACCAAACCTTCCAAAACTTATTTCTAAGTTATGTAAAGGTTATTTAAGGTACGTTAAGCATATGTCACTATTCCAGAGTGTTTGTTGCATTAAACTGGTTATATTTACGCATCAGTGCGCGTATAACCTTCCAGAAAGCGGTTTAGAGCCCGAAATCGAACAAGAATTGATATGTGCAAATGATACACATATTTATGCAAATCCCAAGTATGAAACACAATATTTCATTGGTTTGGTATTTTTTTGATGGTTGAAGAACATAGGTGTCACAGTCTCCCCTACTTCAGGAAATTTCGTCCCGAAATTTATTTAGAGGAAACTTGTGAGATCTTGAAACATGAAGTTGAAAAGATAAAACAACACTGGTTAAGGTCCTGAACTTATGGTAAATTTAATAACATCTTGCTTGCAATGTAAGAGGGACACTTATATACAAGTATATAAAGTGTTATTGGTGCGTCCACCGTACCTTCGTTACATTGTTCGCGTTTCGTTATTGTTGCCACCATAGGTTCTTACACATGATAAATCTTACTGGGGTTCTTGTGCACTGAATTTCATAATTATGTACGCGTCCATAATTATGTAATTCCTTGCATAGTCCGCACAGTGCATTTTATAATGTGTAGGGAAAAAACCAAATGAACAAACCTGCGATGGGCGTGACTAGACCACCATAGGGTCCTTTTATTAAATCAATAAATGATTTAAATAGACCACCAAGGAGTCTGTTCAGCTATATCACCACATGTCATTTTTAACCAGATTCTGAATCAATCTTTTTGACTAGACCGATAAAAGGGTCTCTTATGAATCAAGGAGTGGTACTATATAATCCAAGGGTCTTGACTATCACGTAGAAGTCCAATAAGGATTTTAAGGTAGTACCTTTTGAATATCCTTCTACGAATCCCTCATATGAAGATATGAAAGATTCTACGAGGATTTGGATAACGAATATCCAGAGTATACAAAAACACAAAAAATGCATAAATGAAAACACAAAATGTATAAGCACATAATCACATAACCACAAATTTGTTTATCTAGACCTTTAATTAATTTGTTTTGTTAACTGCGTACATGCATTTAAAGCACACTAGGAATCCATTCCGTGGATTTCATTTGGTACTTTAAATATTAGCAAGAATCTAACTATGAAGATAGAAAGATTCTTTTAAAGAGAAAATTCGATTTCGATTATAAGGAATCGAAATGTTCGAATTAAGGTACACAAGGAATCCAATTAAGGACTCTGATTTGAATGATAATCATCCACAAGGGTCTAATGTGAAGATAAAAAGATCCTATATGGATTTTAGAAGTCAAAGATGTTTTGAAACCTTGCACTGGATGTGCTTAAGTCAAAACATGAAGTAAAAATGCTTATGAAGTTGAGATGCTGGATATGTCAAGGCGACATATGAAGCGGATTTTGAAGGTTAAGTCAATGTATGAAGAAAAATGTTTTTGAAAACTATGCATGGGGTTTCTTTTTTTTTAAAAATGTGTTTAATGTTTTTGAAACCTTATATATAATACTTTTGAAATCATAAAGTAGGTGTATTAGGTAGGTATATTTATAAAAATGTTTTAAAATCATGCGAGATGAATTTTGAAATTATGTATAAGGTTTTTGAAAACATGAATGATGCTTTTAAAATCATGCACTTGATATAAGTAATTATACTGTATTAATAACATTTTGAAATCACGAAGGTTGTTTTTGAAAACATAGACAATGTTTTTGAAATCATGCAAGTTGTTTTGAAAACTTAGAAAATGCTTTTGAAATCATGGAGGTTGTTTTAGAAAACTTATGCTATGCATGTTGAAAGAAAACAAAACGTAAATGGGTATGAGATTGAAAAATACCTTAGTTTTCTAACCAAGGATTCTAAGGTACAGATGTGCAAAAGCACGATTACTCATAATGTCACTTCATTTCTTGTACTTCGTCTCCTAGAATGAAACGAGTACTTAAAATGTTTCGAGGAAATCATGAGCGATCACTTGAAAGGGAGAATCACAAGAGTAGTTTGTAAAGAACATAGTTCTTTGATGTAGGTATCATAGGGAAATGCCATACACACATGTAACTACACTTGTATATCAGAATTGTGAACAACAATTTATTTATAAACAAAACAGATTGTTTCACATTACAAGAAAAACAAAGAAACAAAAGCATAAGATTAAAACAGCAACATCTTATACTCAGCCAAATGCTCATCTGTGGGTCAGATTTGCATTGACAATCTTTGATCACTTGTTCCTGAAATAGCTCGTCACACCGTAGTTGTACCAAGTACCAGACGGTAAACGAGCTTGAGCAGGGTTGACTTGGGGTTGGTTTGGACCACCATGGATTGGGTTGAATTGACAAGCATTTTCCAGGTGACCGAGTCGTCCACATGATGCACACAGACGACACTGCAGGTAAGCTCGGTGAGGTGCATAACACTTGTTGCACATCAGTGCAGTACGGTCATAAGGTTTCCTGGCAGGAGGTTGAGCAGCAGCAAGGCTTATAGCAGCTTTGTTTTGGATAGCAAAGCGGCATACATCAACCAAATATCCCCATCGTCCACAGTAGGTACATTTGAAGCAGGGTATGAGGTTTAAATGATGACGGTTGCATCGTCTGCACCATGGGGCAGCTCCTATGTATGGCTTCCTAGCTGGTGGCCTTGCCACTTGGCTAGGTCCCGCTTGATTAGGTGTAACTGCTGCAGGTTTTCTTGAAGCCTTATGCTTCCTAGATTTTAGTGCAGGCTTGGCTTCTGCTTCCTTCAGTGACTCTTGAGTGGCTTCATTGTTGAGACGAGACATGGCAATGCCTAAATTCACAGTCTTCAGAATCACTTCGCCTATTTGCTGGGAAAATTTGGCTGTTTGCTCGGACATTTGACCGTTGTTGAGAGGAAGAGACATTCTAGAAGGAAATGAAAGACATAGGGAGAAACAAGTGAACGGTTATCGGAAAATCAAAACTAAATGGCAATGCATAGAATTTGCGATCATTTGTTTGTTACCTAAAGCAAACAAATGAGACAGTGACTAATCAAAGTAAATGGGTCGTATTAATGTATCACTGAAGACATGCTCGCCTATAAGTGAACACTCACCCCAAGAGTTCCCAGGTAAGAGTGACTGGTCCGATTCTGCGGATTTGTACGAACACTCTAGCCTTAGACAGAAAACTCAGAGTACAGGCATTCACTCTTCCAGTTTGCACGTGTTCACATCAAAAGACCCAAACTTTGACGAGATTTTGAAAACTTAGAGGGTTCAAAACCTAGTAATTAATCATCCTAGAACAGATGATTGCTTTTCAAAGCGGTTTTGAAGTTTGTGTTCTTGTTGTGGTTGTCGCCTAAGGATACGTGACGGTATTGTTTTATGACTAAACGCAAGTAAACTCGCGTTAGGGTCCTAGGAAGGTTATAGACTAGGTCAAAGCATTACTAATAACCTAATTCCCTATAACCATGAGCTCTGATACCAACTTTTCTGTCACACCCCGACCACGTAAAACAACAAAACGTGGCGGAATCGTCGGGGAGTGTTGTAACAGAATCATTGTTTCATAACACATGGAAAATTGAAATATCGTTTTATTGATTAAAATAGTCACAATGTCTTAACAAACAAAGAAGTATAACAAAATTAACTAGTCTTCCATCTTTTATTGTCACTAAGGCCCAAGTCTGCCTAAGTGTATCTTGATCAATCCTATGCATCATTTCCTGAAACACATGTGAAAATAGGTACGTCAGCATAAAAATGTCGGCGAGTACATAGGTTTTGTGAAAATAGGACTCATGACTTATAAGTTTAGAAAAAGGTTGTTTAACAAAAGTCAGTCATGAACCTTGTAAAATGTTTTGTTTTATAAATCATTTGAAAAACGATGATAAAGTAGATGATATGTAAAAGAATAATGTAAGATTAAATGAATAACCAAGTAAAATGAGTTTGTATAAAATAAGTTGTTTATAAAACAATGTCTTGTGAGAAATATGTTATTTGTATAAAAATGTTAAATGTCTAAACTGAAATGATTCAAATAACGCTACGATATGTAATATCATACAAGCACTTATATATAAGAAGTACCGGCGGCGTATCCACCATGCTTGTATCATATTACACACGCCTCGTTACTCAAACCACTTACCCAAACAAACCACCAATGTAAATTGCCCATGTCTAAACCATTTGTCAAATGTCTTTGTGTAAACCATGTCAAAATGTTTATGTCAAATATAGTCCATGAAATGTGTATATCAATATCAAAATGTCTATGTCAAATGTCTATCATATAACGTGTAAACAAAATGTCATGTATGGCGAGTGAAATATATATATATATATATATATATATATATATATATATATATATATATATATATATATATATATATATATATATCTACTGAGCCATAGATAAAAATGCACAAAACAATGTATTGAAGTAAAACGCGGTTTAAATCAACGTTATGTCTTGTGGAAATGCATGCTATACTGAATATAAACATTTATGCGGTAATGTAAAAATCCATACATTCAAGCCTTGTGACTGTGGTGATAAGCCCTTAAACAAATTAAAGGTCTATCTTTATTATGTTTTATCGAATTCGGCCATTCATTCCATCCAAACATACCTAGGATGTCAGGAACGGGAGTTGTCAATTCCTATGGTACCATTACCTACTAACGAGTGGCGTGATGAAAGTTAATGAATGTATATGGTCCCATTTAAACAAGCCAAATGTCATATCAAAATGTAAGCATGTGATGAAATGAAAATGTACTAAGTATAATGAACATACATAGCATGAAAAGGTAATGTAAAACAATGCACTAAGTATGCACATAATGGACATACATAGCATAAAATGTCATGTAAAATAATGTACTAATAATGTACTAATGAACATAGCATGTATATGATGAGAAAACATGAAAAGCACGAAAGTAACAAGTAGGCACATGTGTTTCACCCCAAAATGTTTGGAAAACAGTAAAAGAGGGGTCTATGTACTCACTTGAGGGTGCTTAGAAGTCTTGAACAACAACCAAGCAAAGCTAGAGGGATCAGGAATCAAACGGCACCCTATATAAATAACTACATAAATAACCGGACCTAAATCGGGAGATTGGATAGTATGAGGTTTCGTAAACCAAACGAGTATTGGAACTCATATGATATGGTTTAACAAAGCCTAAATACTAAAATGAAACCTAGCCTAAGTGCTTTTGACCCGTTACGACCCGTTTAGGTAGCTTATGCTACTTTAACGCGTCATTTGCGTAGAACGCGTTCGGAACGCCTAACTAGCCCTATGACAAGTAAGATATGCCTTGACATGTCTAATATTGTTACTGAATCAGTTTAGATACCAAAAGTTATGTTACATAGGCTTAAAATGTATTTTGACTTAAAAAGGGCATTTTGGTAATTTACTTAAGGCATAAGAACTACTTATCATACAACTACTTAAACGACGTGACCATAAGGTATAACCTCGGAAGGTTATTCCCTAAACTACTATGGTCACCTAAAGTGTTTGGTCGGATCCTAATGATTTGATCGCTTACCCTTACGACCCTAAACAAGCACAAATCTAAAAGTGACGAGCTAAACATGCTGGAACATGTTTAGCAAGGTTTAAAAATAGGTTTGGTATCAAAACAAACGGTTTTGATACCCTAGAGTAGTTTGGTTACAAAATACGCGAGAACACGCATTTTGGCCGAAACTACGACTCGTCACTCAGCCTAGATAACGTGGTAATCAGTAGGTATAGTCACTAGGGACTATGACCATCGTGATTACGCTCACGTTATGAAGTTCAAACGAACTTCGCATTGACCATAAACTGGTCAATGCAGAAAGTCAAACGCAGTTTGACTTTAACGCTAAAACGAATGAAAAGAACGAAAGAATACTTACAGAAGGTCCCCGCAAGTATTTGACCCGATTCACTCTCAGATAGGAAGCATATAAACTTCCACTTAGAGAGCTTTGAATTAGATTCAAATGTGTGGGTTTGAATGTGAACTAAGGAGGGGTATAAATAGGAAATGTTGAGCCGTTAGGATCGTTTCTTGTTTCCCAAGCATTAATCTCAGCCATACAACACATACCCACTGATTTACAAACCCATGGGAGCCCATAGGATTGCTAGAAACCAGTTGCAAGTGAGAAAAGAGTGTATAACAGCTGAAAACAGGCTGTTTGCAACATTTTTCTGTCTGACCTCTGCTTACGGACCTCAACACTCATAATGTTGAGGTCCGTAAGGACCTTGCAGGTCTGAAACTTTAAAAAATGGCAGAACAGGCCCCTGTGCGCGTATCGTCGTGTTTTGGCACTTCTAACACCCGTCAAACCCATTTTTAAGCTCCTTAAGGATGTTAAAGCATAGGGAACATGAAACATGCTCAAAAATATGCCGGATGTCGGTTCGTTTGGTCGTACGATCGCGATATTTGCTTAATTACGACAGAATGCGCATAAGCGCGAAAAACGATCCAAATTGCGCGACGAATGGATTTTTCTTATGCCAAACACTAAAATAAAATATTTTAATGCTTACATAAATTTTTGGATATACGGATGTATTCAGAACGTAAATTATGCTCGAAGATGCAAACTTATGCACTTTTTGACGCTTTTAGTCCCTGAATGAGCATAAAGTTTTATTTTAGCACACCGAACCCCTCAAAGCCTATTTCTAAGCTATGTAGAGGATATTTAGGGTGTGTTTAACTTATGGCCATGTTCCGGAATGTCCGTTACAGTACGAATCGACATACTTTCGCAGTTTGTCGAATTTAGTCCCTTTAAGTGAATAAACTTGATTTCGGCATACCAAACCTTCCAAAACTTATTTCTAAGTTATGTAAAGGTTATTTAAGGTACGTTAAGCCTATGTCACTATTCCGGAGTGTTTGTTGCATTAAACTGGTTATATTTACGCATCAGTGCGCGTATAACCTTCCAGAAAGCGATTTAGAGCCCGAAATCGAACAAGAATTGATATGTGCAAATGATACACATATTTATGCAAATCCCAAGTATGAAATACAATATTTCATTGGTTTGGTATTTGTTTGATGGTTGAAGTGACACAGGTGTCACATTTCCAATCTCCATTTCAAATTATTCTTCGTCTTTCTTCTTCTTTCCAACCTCCATTTCATCAAAATGACGAAATAAATCAAAATCAAAATCAAAATCAAAATCATCATCATCTTCCAAAGAGGTCGCTCAAACGGCCGCGGAATCCATTGAAATCCCGTACAAATCCCCTCACAATTACTTGGGTCTACTCACTAAACCCACCAACAACCACACCTTCGATTCAATCATTGATACTCTCTCAGCATCAAAGTATAAAACTTTGTTAACTGCTGATTCTCCAATTTATCAACAGACCTAGAGAGAGTTTTCGAAAAATGCTATCCTTGAAAAACAAGGCGAGACCGTCATTGCCATCAACTCCTCTATACAGGGTAAAGCGATTCAAATTACTCCACTATCAATTTCAGAAGTATTTAAGCTCGATGATCAGAAAGGTAAAACTTAATTTCCCAAAAACGAGATGAAAACTGATTTTCTGAAAAGAGGGTATGCAGTACAATCAAAGATAGATACCTTACAAAAAGGTTACTTCCCTTCTGCACCTAGGTTTTTATTCCACACACTTTTGATGTGTGTTTCAAATAAAACAACAGCTTTTAACGAAATACCGTTGAAGATTCAATGTCTGGGTTATGCTATTTTAAATAATGAAAATTACAACTATTCCCAGGAGATCTTTAATGACTTGGTAAAAAATGTTGATAGCAAATCTTTTTTACTCTTTCCAAGGTTTCTAAGCTATTATTTTAAACAAAAATTTGGACAGGAAAATGAAAATTTGCTCAAACAAGGTGTTTATTTTCAAATAAAAGGTTTAACACCTGAAACATTCACTAGAATGTTAGCACCTCTAAAAACAAAAACAGAGGTGCCTGAGCAGAATTTAGCAGTTACCACTGCTCCTCAGATACTAGCTGCTGAGCCCACTGCTCCAGGTGATCATAGCAGCACAACTACTGCTTTGAAACCCACACCTGCCATCACCAAAAAGACCAAAAAGAAATCATACAAAAAACCCACCAAACCCACTAAAAAGGCAACTCTGGAAGATGAGATCCCAGAGCCACTGCTAGTGACAACACAAATGTCACCACGAACCACTGCTGCTACTTCCTCACAGCAGTTGGTAGAAAGATCTCCACCCTTACCTCAAACTCCTCCTGCATCCTCACAAAAGGATCAGGTTGTAAGCACAGGGACCCCACATTATGAAGCTCTGGAGCCAATTGGATCCATCTTCCTCAGTCCTGATCCCAAGGACATGTCTCTTTCAACTCCCTTATCTTCACCCCTCACATTACCACAATCCATAATACCCTTGTTGCATGCAGCTGCTATAGCTCAGACACAAACCAGTTCCTCTCTATCAGCTGCCACTGAGAGTACACTCCCACAAGTGACTGGGTCTGATGCTTATACCTATGCTATCCCAGCAACATTTGAGGAGGTTACACTGCAGGAGTTACAAGTAATTCCTGTCAGTAGTTCAAGCGGAGCAGCAACTACAAGTGTTGGATCAACAGATCTACATTTGGACAGTTGTTTCATCAGTCAGACTCCCTTGAAGGCAATTTCTTCAATAGCACCTCTGGTAACCACTGGTGAAACTGTTTTAACCACTGGTACCATCAAAGGGTTTTCAAGTGCTGAAGAAAGAAGTCCCCAGTACCGAGAACAAGGGGCATCAATGGATGATTTTTTGGGACTTAGTTCCTAAGTCACACATTGATACAACCACTGCTGGTGGGGATTCAGGTGATCCCATTAATTTGGGTGATGATTCAAAATATCAGGAATTGACGGGCAGAGTTGAAAAACTTGAAACATCAGTTACCGAAATAAAGGATATGGTGCAACAGCTGTTAAAATCTCAAAAAGCACAATCCACTGCTGTTCCACCTCAAGCACCTGCTCCACCACAAGCACTTGCTGCAAATGAGCTCTAGAATCTTTTTCAACCCCTGCTTGAAAAACAAAAACAAATGGTTGATCAGCAGCATGCAATACATGTACAAATGCTGACAAACATGGTGGAATCAAGATTCAAAGATACTCAACCAGACATCAAGGCTATAAAAGCCAGCATCCAAAGCACCACTGGAAAAGTTCCCCCCAATATCCTCTTCATGGATAAACCCCTTCCAGATAATGCCAAAAAGGGGGAGAAAATCAAACAATTGAAGAAGAAGGGAATTGAAGATGGTGTTTATATTGAACCGGAAATAGATAGCCAGACTAAAGCTGCCATATCAACACACACCACTTCACCACACACCACCAAAACCACTGCCCTACCACCATCATCATCTGCAATCACATCACCACCATTACCTCCTGCCATAAAGCAGAAGACAGCAGATGTTACAACATCTGTTGTAATGACAACAGTGGTTGAAACACCAGTTGTTTCAACACCTGGTAGTCAGACACTTTCCATCACTCAAACCACCACCACTGATCCACCCAAGACATCATCAGCCTCTCCTACAATAAAAAGGAGAAGGATTTTCATTCTTGATGATGATTCTCCATCACCATCACCAAAAACAACTTCATCACCTTCAACCCCTGCTCAAAAGCAGAAGATATCTACTGACACATCAGTAGTTGTAATGTCAACAGAGGTTGAAACACCAGTTGTTTCAACAACTGTTTGTCAGACATCTTCCACCATTGCTCTCAACATTCCTACATCACAACCAAAACCCCCTTCTCCAAAAAGGCTTTACTCAAGAAAAAGAAAAATAACTCAGGCAGATGAAGACAAACATGATCCTAATGCTGCAAGATATCCACTGGAACTGGAAGCTGTAAAAAATGAGATGAGACAATTCGACA
Source organism: Helianthus tuberosus (assembly GCA_030545235.1). Lineage (NCBI taxonomy): Eukaryota > Viridiplantae > Streptophyta > Magnoliopsida > Asterales > Asteraceae > Helianthus > Helianthus tuberosus. The sequence continues at coordinate 157,833,250 of CM060409.1, forward strand.
CCGAGGATGATCCTTCAACAAGAAGATTCCCTTCTCTCATAGGCTTCATAGTCCCAGAAGATATGGATGAATATCTCAAGCTCAAAGCAAGGCAGGCTAAAATAAGAGCAAAAGTTGAATGTGAAGGTCAAAGTGACGAAGCCATCTCTGAAAATTTGGAATTCTTGCTCACTAAGATCAAGAAGATGGAAGACTATGCACAAGATCTAAACAAAGAAAAGACAGATCAACGAAATAAAATGAGAAAAGAATATCTTGCATATATCATGAAAGAAAAATTCTATCCTGCTGAAGAAAAACAATTTGAAGAATGGCCAATAGTCGCTTTAAAGCATGAGGCAAACAGGATTGAAAGAATTAAAAACGATCCAAGAAAGAAGAAGACAGCTCCAAATTGGAACAAATACAAAAAGCTCATTGCTGACCTTACATCTGAGTATAAAAGAAAGAAGCAAGAGCTGGTGGATGCTAAGGTGGATACTGCTGAAGCCATAGCAGAATGGACAAAGCAGTATACCGATGAGGCTTATGAAAGGCTTAAGAAAACAAGGATAACAGTCTCAGACACTTCTAAGAAGCCTGACTACAAAAAGCTAGAACAGCAGATTGATGCTCTTAAAACACTGATCACATCAGCAGATAACCTGATGTGTGCAAAATGCAACATATAAATTACATCAATTGTGGCATAAAACTAACCCTTTTTTAGTACTAATGTTGGAAAAAGTGTGTTTTTGTCTTCCTTTTTGTATTTTCAAGATTAAATGAGCTCAAATTAACAAAAGAAACAAAAAGGCAGCTAAATCTAACATAAATACAAGAAAAGGAATAAACGTGGCATGCCCGACCACCCCTAAAGCATCTTCCCAAGCAAAACAAGAAAACAGGAGGTTGAACATGCCCCGTGCTCAGGGAGCATGGGGGCATGCCCAAGTGTCAGCACAAAAGACAAAGTTGTAGAAGCTTCCATCGCCCACCACGGGGCCGTGCTCAGCGGACACGGGGTCGTGGTCAACTATAAGATTCGCAGAATCCAAGCAAATCTTGATAGTACAGATATCCTTCTACACACGGGGTCGTGCCCAGCAGACACGGGGTCGTGGTCAACTAATAAAGACAAGAGCAAATAATGAAGAAAGAGAAGGATGTGGACACGGGGCCGTGCCCACTGGACACGGGGCCGTGCCCGAGCTTCTGTTCAGCCTATAAATAGGAGTGCTTGGCTCAAGCTCAAACCATCCCTTGGCACACCACCTCTCTCACACTTCACCGACCACCCACCACCACCATAACACCATCATCCACCACCATCATCCATTGTCCATCATAGAGTGTGTGAGTCATCTTGGGATCCAAGATTGAGCGTAAGAGTTCTTGACAATCAAGGCCATGTTTGCCTAAGTCTCTTACATCACTTGGTGAAGACAAAGTATCTAGTGAAATACTTTTTATTTTTAATCTTTGCGCACTTTTTAATTGGTTATGTATTAATGACTTTAATAACTAGTTTCTTATGTTGAAGGTGATTCTTCCTTATCGTTTGTCCGTGGCGTCTTGGCATTATTTTACTGTCTATATAAAATAAAAGATTTTCACCATTCATATCTCCACGGTCTATATGGAGGTATGTTGGCTACCTGGTCGGGGGTTAAGGGAACGGTTTGGTAAGAGTCTTGCCGTTGTTCAGTGTATAGATCAAGCAAAGGACCTGGGTCAAATTTAGTAGGACCTCCTTCAATACTTAACGGTATTGGATGGCAGGGGTCCAAACTCTTTGATCCCCTCATAAGTTAAACTACTATTAATACTTTAACCCGGCTACTTAGGACTGTATCCCTGCTGACTCAGACTACTTAGCCGAGGGTAATGTCACCTTCAAAAGAGGGGCCTACTACATTACGCATTAATAACTTAATTAATTATCTTTCAATAATCCGACCCTTTAGGATTGTATCCTTGCTGACTCAAACTACTGGGTTGAGGGTAACGTCACCTCCAAAAGAGGGGCCTACTACAATAACTAAGATAATCTCTTAAATAGTGCAAAAGTGCGGAAATAATCAAAGGTTACACTAAACACAAGTCAGAACCAAGTGATTCATCTTGTCTATCTGTTTTATTTTTATTTTCAGCATTTTAGTTAATTTTTGTTTTTCTTAGTTTAAAACATTCTTCTAAACTTTTGATTTGATTAGACGTTGAGGATAAACCAGTATTAAAAGCTCTTGTGTCCTTGGACGACCTCGGTATCTTACCAACACTATACTATGCTCACGATGGGTGCACTTGCCCATATGTGTGTTTAGTGTTAGTAAATATCGTGTTTTATAAATTTAAAACTTGGCTAAAGAAAGTGTAAAAGGGCTTAAAATATACTTAAACTTATATACACACTTCACCCGCATCAAGTTTTTGGCGCCGTTGCCGGGGACACAAGGATTTTAAGAAAGCTTAAAATCGACGGCCTAATCAGTTTTTCAAAACCTTTTTAAAATGCGCCCACATTTTTCTGCATTTTAGTTTAGTTTTGCATTTATAGTAACCTGAACACGGGATGTTGTTAGGATCGGAGGCCCTCATGATAGTGTTTGTTTGTGTAAATTGTATAATCAATAGAGATGAACAGAGTTTAAGTGCAGCGGAAATGAATAACAAACTTTGTAAACACAATCAAGGAGAAAATAGTTTTGAGAAAGCATATGCAATTCATTTAGTCAAAAGATTTACAATAGGAATCAAATGATTACAGATATGCTTACATACTAAGCTCCCCCTCAACTAGATGCCCCAAGGTTGGATTGTACAAGATGAAAGGATTGAATTGAGGAGAAGAACTCTCTCAAAACGAATCAAATGTAACAGTACAGAATACTGCTCCATTTATAGGCAAACCAAACCGCTGAGGCATCTTAGCTGACGTCACCATGAAAGCGACGTCTAACAGCTTAACAACCTGTATCTACTGACCTTATACAAACACTGCTAAACCTAACAACTGACAATACATAAGACAGATGATATACTAAACTACTGCTCTCTCTAATCATCAGTGCTTTCCTCAAGGTTGATCAGTCCTTGATTGGGCAGTGCTTTGTCATCAGCAGTTTGTTCCAGCAGTGCTTAGTTTACAGCAGTCTTCTAGGCTTCATCAGTAGTTATGCAGAGCAGTAGTTGTATCTAGGCAGTGGATATGAAACCATCAGCTGTTGTAATCACTTTTATGGAAGAAGACTTAGTGTAAACAGCTGCTTATTGTGGATCCACTGTTGTGACCTGGTTTTGGCTTTACATTATCTATTCCTCTGGTAGGGTTCAATCCCAACAATATCCCCCTGGAACAGATAATGCCAAAACCTGTCATTATTCTGGATCTTTATTCCTCATCAGTAGTTCCTTTGCTTTTCTTTTAAATTCTTCTTCAAATTCTTTGGAACTGATGTTATCTTCATCCCTGCACAGTGAAAGTTCAAGGAGATCCTGCAAATCTTCAACACTAAGGCCTAGTGCTTCTTTCCTTGATATGTACTTCACTTCGCCATTGGATCTGACCAGGGTCAATACGTGGGTCTTTTGATCAGACATCCACTTTAGTACTTTCGAACCCAATGGGTTTCTTGGGAGAGATTTATTTGCTGATGAGCTTTGGGATATTGGCCTTGAGAAGAAATGTAGAGCAATATCCTGAACTTCAGACATTTTCTTGAAAGCCTCTTTTATGACTTGATTTGCTGCAGCTATGTCTTCTGTAACTTCTTTGTCAATTAGCTCTTGTCTCTGTTGTTGATCAAGCTCAACGTCTGGGATATCTGTTGAAATGTGTGGTGATGCAGGCTTTGTTAATACCTTCTTAAAAAGGTTTTGAAGTTTTTCCGAGTTCTCTTCTTTTAGAACCATTTTCATGATGGTTTCTTTGAAGTACTCAACTTCTTTTTCTTTTACCTCTTCACTGGTCAGCTGTTCTCCTTCTTCTTGGTTTGTCACAAGAGTAGTCCGGAACAGTGTTTTGAGGTTTTCTATCTGCTGTTCAAGCTTCATCATATGTTCATGCTTCTTTGAAGTGCCTGATACAGTTATTTTCCGTTTCTTCAGCCTTTCATAGGCTTCATCAGTTTGCGGCTTTGACCATTTTGATATGGCATTTGCAGTGTCAACATTTGCATTCACCAGCTCATGTTTCTTTCTTTTGTACTCAGCTGTTTGGTCATTGATGAACTTTTTGTATTTACTCCAATTGGGAGCATTTTTCTTCTTCTTAGGATCATTCTTAAGTCTATCAATCCTGTCAGCTTCATGCTTTAAAAGCACAATTGGCCATTCTTCAAATTGGTTTACTTCAGCAGGATAAAATTTTTCTTGCATTATGTATGCAAGAAGTTTTCTTCTCATCTCTTTCGTTGTTCTGCCTTTTCTTTGCTCAGCTCTTGTGCAAAATCTTTTATTTGATTAACTTTTGTGAGCAGAAGTTCCAATCTTTCAGTAATGGCTTCATCACCTTGACCTTTACACTCAACTTTTGCTATTATCTTAGCCTGTCTTGTTTTGAGCTGAAGATACTCATCCATATCCTCTGGAATCATGAAGCCCACGAGTGAAGGAAATCTTCTGTTTGAAGGATCATCATCAGTGTAGAACTGCCTCATCTCATTTTTTTATGGCTTCGAGTTCCAACGGGTATTTTGCAGCAGTGGGATCATATTGGTCCTCATCTGGCTGGGTGAGTTTTCTTTTTCTGGTGTAGAGCTTTGCTGGTTGTGATGTAGGAGTGATAATAGCAGTGGTGGATGGTTGACAAACAGCTATTGAAACAACTGGTGTTTCAACCTCTGTTGTCATTACAACTACTGATGTGTTAGTAGATGTCTTCTGCTTTTGAGCAGGGGATGAAGATGATGAGGTAGTTTTTGATGGTGGTGATTGTGGTGGTGAATCATCAGATATGATAATCCTTCTCCTCTTTATTGTAGGAGAGGCTGATGATGTCTTGGGTGGCTCAGTGGTTGTGGTATGTGTGGCAGTGGTTTGTGTTTGTGATTGACTGACAGTGGTTGAAACAACTGGTGTTCCAACTACTGTTTTCATTACAGCAGATGTTATAACATCTGTTGTCTTCTATTTTATAATAGGAGGTAATGGTGGTAGGGCAGTGGTTTTGTTGGTGTGTGTTGAAGAGATGGCAGCTGTTTGGCTACTGACAGCAGTTTTTGTAACTACTGCTGTATCAGCTGTTTGAATGGAAGTTTGGGATTTTGTGGTTTGAGGTGGTTTGGATGGCTGTTTTGCTTGTTCTGGTTCAACATACAGACCATCTTCAATTCCCTTTTTCTTCATCTTCTTGACATTCTCCCCCTTTCTGGCATTATCTGCCAGGGGGTTATCCATAAAAAGGATAGTAGAGGGAACTTTTACACCATGAGTCGTGCATTGTATATGAGCCTTGATAGCTTTAATATCTGCTTGAGTATCTTTAAATCTCGACTCCACCATGTTTGTCAGCATTTTTACATGTGTTTCATGCTGCTGATCAGCCATCTGTTTTTGGTGTTCAAGTAAGGGTTGAAAGATATTCCAGAGCTCATTTGCAGCAAATGCTTGTGGTGGAGCAGGTGCTTGAGGTGGAACAGCAGTGGCTTGTGCTTTTTGAGCTTTCAAAATCTCTTGCACCATATCTTTTATTTCAGCAACTAAATCTTCAAGTTTTTCAACTCTACCCGTCAATTCTTGATATTTTGAATCATCACCTACTTTAGTAGGAACATCTGAATCCCCACCAGCAGTGGTTGTATCAATGTGTGACTTAGGAACTGAGTCCCAAACATCACCCATTGATGCCCCTTGTTCTTGGTACTGGGGACTTCTTTCTTCAGCACTTGATAACCTTGTTATTTTACCAGTGGTCAAAACTAACTCACTAGTGGTTACCAGGGGTGCCATGGAAGAAATTGCCTTCAAGGGAGTCTTATTAATGAAACAACTGTCCAACTGAAGATCTGTTGATCCATCATTTGTAGTTACTGCTCCACTTGAACTACCACCAAGAGTTACTTGTAACTCAGGGGGTGTAACCTCCTCAATTGTTGCTGGGATAGCAGGAGTAGTAGCATCAGACCCTGTCACTTGTGGGGTTATACTCTCAGTGATAGGTGATAAAGAGGAACTGGTTTGTGTCTGAGCTATAGCAGCTGCATGCAACAAAGGTATTATTGATTGTGGCATTATGATTGGTGAGGGTATAGGTGTTGAAAGAGACATGTCCTTGGGATCAGGACTGAGGAAGATGGATCCAATTGAATCCAGAGCTTCATATTGTGGAGTCCCTGTGCTTACAACCTGATCCTTTTGTGAGGATGCAGGAGGAGTTTTAGGCAATGGTTGAGATCTTTCTTCCAACTGCTGTGAGGAAGTAGCAGCAGTGGTTTGTGGTGACATTTGTTTTGTCACTGGCAGTTGCTCTAGGATCTCATCTTCCAGAGTTGCCTTTGTTTTGGGTTTGGTGGGTTTTCTGGATGTTTTTCTTTTGGTGTTTTTGGTAATGTCAGGTGTGGGTTTCAAGACAGTGGTAGTGCTACCATGATCACCTGGAGCAGTGGGCTCAGCAGCAGATGTCTGAGGAGCAGTTGTAACTGCTAAATTCTGCTTAGACACCTGTTGGATCTGAGTTTCTTTTTTATTGTATTTTCGTTTGGAATTAAGATGAAAATGAAAGAGTTGTGCAGCGGAATTAAGATGAAAACAAACTTTGCATACAATCAAACGAGAGTAATACTTTAATCAAACATCTTTACACAATGAATCGAAAGATTGAATTTGTTTCAACAACGATTACAATGATTGATGTATGAATGCAAACTCCCCCTCAGCCAGAGCTCAGTAGTTTGTTCGTGCAAAGAAGACAATGTGATGAAAGAGCTAATAGAACAGTACAAAGTACTGAACTATTTATAGGCACTTGCAAACCACTGAGCATCTTAGCTGACGTCACCATGAAAGTGACATCTAACCTCCTAACAAACTCTAACCACTGATCAATACAAACACTGATGTACTAACTACTGCTATTACAATTCATTACACAAAAGACATTTAAACAGCTGCTGCATCCTTCCACTGCTGTGAACCCAGCAGTGCTTGTCCGGATCAGCAGTACTTGACTCAAGGCAGTAGATTGAGTCAGCAGAGCTTTGGTCTTCCATCAGTCTTTGACATTGGGCAGTAGATGCAAAGCAGCAGTTATAGGTCAGCACTTAGTAAGATCAGCAGATAGGAGGTCAGCAGATATAAAACCACTTCCAAGGGGAGAGATTTGCATGAACCAACTGTAATCATCTGCTTATTCTGGATCCACTGCTCTGATCCAGTTTTGGCTTTAATTATCTGTTCCTTTGATAGGGTTCAATCCCAACAATCTCCCCTTGGAACATATAATGCCAAAACTCTTCATTATTTGTGGAAGACTTTATTGCCTCATCAACAGCTCCCTTATCTGACCTTTAAATTGTAATTCAAAGTCTAGGGCATCTGTATCTTCATCATCCCTGCTAAGTGGAAGATCAAGGAGATCCTGCAAATCTTCAAGACTCAGGCCAAGAGCTTGTTCCCTTGATATTTTCTCCACTACTCCACCAGACCTGAGCAAAGTCAATACGCAGGTCTGTTTGTCAGTTTCCCACTTTTGTATTTTTGAGCCTGGTGGGTTTCTTGGGAGATGTTTATTTGCAGAAGTGTTTGGAGAGGCTGGCCTGTTCATAGCTGGCTGAGCAGCACTTGCAGATTGTTCCAATTCAAGATCTTCTTTTATCATTACTTTCGTGCCTGCTTTTACAATGGCATCTCCAGCTAATAGATCTTGAATTGTTTCCATGCTAAACTGGTTTTTGCTCCTTCTTTTGTAGATGGCAGCACCAGCTGGAGCAGTGGTTCTTTTGATATGCAGCTTTGGTGGTCTTTTTGAGACCTCTGCTTTGGAATAGTCAGGATTTTGTGGAACTCTTGGATCTTTCTTTCTATGTTCCACTAAGCGTTTATAGGTTGTCCTGACTCTATCTTCTCCCCATTTTGTCACAGAGTTCTTTGACCCATAATCAGCTGCAATCAGCTCCTCTTTCATTCTCCTTAACTCTAACATCTTCTCAGCTTCAAATTGTTTAAACTTTTCAGGAGGAGTCTGCTTGACCTTATTTTTGATCATATCTTGAATCCTGGCTGCTTCTTTTTCAAGCTCAGGAATGGTCTAGGTCTAGCTCTTGTACATGTGTTTCTCCCCCTTGTATTTCTTGTAGGTCATGATGTTCTCAATGTAGTCTTTCCTCAAGGACTCATCTGCCCTTTTTGAAATTTGCTGACATACATTTTTAGCAAAACGCTCCATAGCATTGACCTGTGAAAGTAAAAACTGATAGTTTTGTTGAAACTCTCTATCAGATTTCCCTTTTCTATTTTTGATTGCAGTATCCTCTGCTTGTTTTGCCTTGAGTTTCAAATATTCTTCAATATTGTTAGGCCTGGGATATTCTGCAATTGATGGTAAACTCCTTTTGGCTGGGTCATCTTCATAATAAAAGGATTTTATTTCTTCTCTAACTGCAATGATTTCTAGAGGAAATGAGACACCAGCAGGAGGTAATGGCTTTAAAATTTGAGCTGAGGAGAGAGGTATGGGTTTTGGAATAGTGACAAGTGACAGTGGTGATGGTATTGTAGTAATTTTGGTGTGTGTTGAAGTGGGAACAGATGTTGAAACCACTGAAGTACCAGCTGTAGTTGATACAGCAGGAGTTACAACAGCTGTTTGAGTGGAGGTTTTATGCTGATGGCTTTTGGATGGTGGCTTTGGAGGCTTTGGAAATCTGGATGGGATGGAGTTAGGTTTTCTTTTTATCTTCAGATTTTTAGAATCTTTAGAACCAGAACAACCCTGCTCATACAGCTCCATGAAAGCTCTTTTCTCCTCATTCCACCTTGAAACATCCTTTGCCATTCTATCTCTTTTTACACTTGCTACTCCTTCATCAAGTGCTTCTTGAGTAGCATCAACCTTCTTACTACCATCTGGCACGGGAATTTTTCTGGTCATAGCATCCTTTTCAGGTTCAATGTATAGACCATCATCTATTCCTTTCTTCTTCCATTCCTGAATTTTCTCCCCCTTTTTGGCATTATCGTCTGGGAGTTGATCAATGAAAAGTACTGATGGAGGAGCAGTGCCAGTGGTTTGCAGGATCTGAGTTTTGAGAGCCTTCAGATCAGCCTGAGTGTTCTTGAACCTTGACTCCATTGCAGTTCTCAGCTGTTGAACATGTTTTTCATGTTGCTGATATGCTAGTTTTGCTTGTTGATGGAGAAAAGGTTGAAATAAATCCCAGAGCTCATTTGCAGCAGGTGCCCTTTGTGGAGCAGGTGCTTGAGGTGGAATAGCAGTTGATTGTACCTTTTGTACTTGTAACACCTGTTGTAGCATATCTTTGAGTTCTGCAACAGAGTTATCAAGTTTTTCAATGCGATCCGTCAATTTCTGGTACTTTAAATCATCACCCAATTTAATGGGATCATCTGATTTCCCACTAGCAGTGGTTTTATCAGTGGTAGATGTAGGGAGTATACTCCAAACATTAACCACTGATGCCCCTTTGTCTTGGTACTGGGGTCTTCTTCCTTCAACACTTGACAACCTTTTGATGTTGCCAGTAGGATAAATAAATCCACTGGTGGTTGGCAGAGGTGCTATAAAAGGAATTGCCTCCAAGGAAGTCTTATTAATGTAACCACTGTCCAAATGTAACCCAGTGGGTGTAACAAGTGTAGTGGCTGCTTCACTTGGATTACCACCAAGAGTTACTTGTAACTCAAGGGGTCTAACCTCCTCAGGTTGTGTTGGTGGGTTAGCAAAGATTGATACAGCAGACCCAGTCAGTTGTTGAGGTATATTCTCATTAGTAGGTGATTGAGAAGGACTGGATAATGCCTGGTTCAAATCAATTGCATCCAACAGTGGTTTTATTGGTGAGGGAATTTTGGATGTGATGAGTGGTGTAGAAATAGGATGTGTCCCGGGCATTGGACTGTGGATGATAGAAACGAGTGTTTCCAGAGCATCATGATGTGGAGACCCTATTTGTACAACCTGTTCTTGTTGTGAAGAAACAGGAGGAGTTTCGGTTATGGGTTGAGATATTTGTACCAACTGCTGTGAGGAAGTAGCAGCAGTGGTTTCTTGTGACATTTGTGTTGTCACAGGCAGGAGCTCTGGTATCTTATCCTCCAGAGTTGCCTTTTTGATGGGTTTTGTGGGTTTTTGAGTTTTTCTTTTTGGAGGCTTTTTGGTGATTTTAGGTGTGGGTTTCAAAGCAGTTGTGCTGCTGCTTTGATCACCTTGAGCAGTGGGCTCAGCAGCAGATACCTGAGGAGCAGTTGTAACTGCTAAAATCTGCTCAGGCATCACTGTTTGTGTTTTGCAAGGTGCTAACATCCTTGAAAAAGTTTCAGTAGTTAGACTGTTTATTTGAGTAGGATCACCTTTGTTTATTACAGCTAAATCATCCTTACTGAATTTCTTTGAAAAATAGTAACTTAAGAACCTTGGAAACAGTAAGAATGATTTTGTTTCAACATTATTAACCAAATCTTTAAAAATTTCTCTAGAATAGTTAAAATTTTCACCTTGAAGAATTGCATATCCCAGATTTTGAATCTTTAAAGGGATTTCATTGAAAGAAGTGGTTTTATTTGAAACACAGAGTAGGAGGGTATGAAATAAAAATCTGGTTGCAGAAGGAAAATAACCCTTTTCTAAGGTAATTTTCTTCATCATTGTGGCTTCATACCCTCTCTCAATGAAGTCAGTTTGTAACTCGTTTTTAGTGAAAGAAATTTTACCTTCCTGATCACCGAGTTGAAAGACCTCTGAAATGGATTGTGGCGTGATTTGGACAGCTTTACCCTTTATAGTAGAGTTTATGGTGGTTGCAGTGTCTCCTTGTTTTTCAAGGGTTGCATTCTTCCAAAACTCCCTTTGGGTCGCCAAATAGATTGGTGCATCGGCAGTGAACAAAGTTTTGTACTTTGATTTTACCATGAGATCAATGGTGGAATCGAAAACTTTGGTGGTTCCTGGTTTTGTGAGAAGACCCAGGAGATTGTGAGATGGTTTATGTGGAATTTCAGTGGAGATTGCCTTTTGGGAGGCTGTTTTCGATGATGATTTGGATGAGGGTTTTGAAGATTTCTTTGATTTTGTCATTTTGAGGATGATTGATCGAAGAAATTTGTGAAGAAATGAGATGAAAAACTGCTTTGAGAAGAGAATTTTTAAGAATTCAATTCGACAGTAAAACCCTGTTTTGATGGTGAGTGGGGGATTTTATAGGGAAGAAAGTGAATGCTGAGGTGGCAGCCGTTACAAAAGGTCTGACCAATATGTACTGCCCACGTGACAACCCCTGTTGAAAGTGTAAGACAGTACTTTTGTGAAAGTGACTGATGAAGGCAGTAGTATGAAAGCAGTGGATGATTTTCACTATCAGTGGATAGCAAATCAGTGGATAAGACACTGCTTTTGAACAACAGAGTTTATCAAAATAATGAGAGAGCAGGGGTTGACTTTCAGCAGTGGACAGACTTTTGAAGTAGATCAGACTTTTGAACAATCAGTGGTTAATGGCAGACTTTTAAGGATTTAATGAAAAACTTCATTTTTAGCTATTTTTAAGGATGGAATTTTGATTTTCTGAAAACATTTTGTTGCTTTTATTCATAGAAAAACAAGATGTTGCTTGTTATTCCATGTTTAGCATCCCAATTCTAGAGACCAAGCTTTCAAAAGTGGTTGTATCAAGTGCTTTTGTTAGCACATCAGCCAGCTGGTCTTTAGTTGGGACATGATGCAGAGAAATCAAACCTTTTTCATAGCAATCCCTCACAAAGTGATGTCTGATATCGATGTGTTTGGTGGTTGAATGGGAAACTGGATTTTTGATGATATTTTCTGCTGCCTGACTGTCCAACATGAGTGGTGTCTTTAAGGCAGTGATACCAAAATCCAGTAACTGATTTTGAAGCCACAGGAGTTGGGCTGTACAGCTTGCAGCAGCAATGTATTCAGCTTCAGCAGTGGATGTTGAAACAGCTGCTTGCTTTTTGCTTTGCCATGAGACTAAGCAATCACCTAGAAACTGGCACCCTCCTGATGTGGACTTCCTTGTTGTGTGACATCCAGCAAAATCACTGTCTGAGAAACCTGAAAGCTTGATGTTCCCATTAGCTGGATACCAGATACCAAGTGTGGGAGCACCTTTTATGTATCTGAAGATCCTTTTTACAGCATTGAGATTTGATTTTCTGGGAGCTGATTGACTTCTTGCACAGACACATGTTGCAAACATGATGTATGGTCTAGATGCAGTTAGGTACAATAAAGACCCAATCATGCTTCTATAAAGTGTTTGGTGAATCAGCTCATCCTTTTCATCAGACATGACCAGCTTATTTGTTGCCATGGGTGTGCTGCATGGTTTACAATCATTCATATCAAATTTGGTTAAAAGTTCTTTAGCATATTTGCTTTGATGAATGAAAGTTCCATTTTGCAATTGCTGTACTTGGAGACCAAGAAAGCAATGCAGCTCACCCATAGCACTCATTTCAAACTCAGCTGTCATGAGTTCTCTAAACTCTTCACACATTGAGTTACATGTGCTTCCAAAAATAATGTCATCCACATAAATCTGGACAATCATTAAATCCTTCCCTCTCCATTTTAAAAACAGTGTTTTATCAATGGTACCTCTTTTGAAACCATTTGAGAGTAGGAAGTTGGAAAGAGTTTCATACCAGGCCCTTGGTGCTTGTTTCAAACCATACAAGGCTTTGTTTAGCCTGTAGACATGATCTGGATAAAATGGATCCTCAAAACCTGGAGGTTGACAAACATACACCTCTTCTTGAATTGTACCATAGAGGAAAGCACTTTTGATATCCATTTGAAACACCTTCATATTGTGGTTGACAGCAAAGGCCAGGAACAGTCTAATGGCTTCCAATCTTGCAATAGGGGCAAATGTTTCATCATAATCAATCCCCTCTTCCTGTCTGTAACCTTGAACCACAAGCCTGGCTTTATTCTTGACAACAATACCCCTTTCATCAGTTTTGTTCTTGAAGACCCACTTTGTGCCAATGGGACTAACCTCTTATGGCAGTGGTACAAGCTCCCATACTTGTTGTCTTTTAAACTGTTGGAGCTCCTCTTGCATGGCTTCTACCCAGCTGTTGTCTTTCAGTGCCTCTTGGTACTTGACTGGCTGATGGAGTGATAGAAAACCAGCAAAAAGACAAATGTTTTGGGTTTGACTTCTTGTGAGCACCCCTTCATTTATGTTGCCAATGATTTGATCAGGTGGATGAGATCTCAAGAAGATTAAATCTCCTTGGTATGGTATGATGGCATTGGTTGGTGAAGGCTGCAGATGTGCATCATCTGAGCAAACCACTGCTGGGGACTTTGATGATCCAGCAGTGGCTTCAAAAGGTGGTGGTATAGGAGGTAATGACGTGGACAACTGCTGACTTTTATCCACTGTTTGAGGACTATTGTCAGCAGTGTTTGAGGATGTGGAAACAGTGGTTGATGGGCTACTTTGGTCAACAACTGTTGAGGTAGCAGTGGTTGAGCTTTGACAACTGTTTTGAACAGCTGGTGCTTTTCCCTTTGTGGCAGACCTTTGAGGGATGATGCTTTCATACCCATAGTCTGGTGTTGTATCCTCTGATGGACCTGCACTGTTAGTCTTGACAGCAGTATTTTCAAAAGTGAATTTTTCAAGATCAAACAGATCTGCAGGGTTTGCTGGGATTTTCATTGATGAAAGTTCATTGAACTTTACATTCAAAGTCTCCTCCACTGCCTTGGTCCGTGTATTGAACACTTTGTAGGCCTTGGCAGTGGTTGAGTATCCCAGATGATAACCACAATCAACTTTGGCTGCAAATTTTGAAATGGAATCTTTTAAGTTCAAAATAAAGCATGGGCAGCCAAACACTTTGAAATATGAGATCAGTGGTTTAATTTTATACAGAATTTCATAGGCAGTCTTTTTGTGCCTGGGGTTTATTAAAACTCTGTTCTGAACATAGCAAGCAGTGTTTACTGCCTCTGCCCAGAAAGTTAATGGCAAACCTGAATCTGCAAGCATGGTTCTGGCAGCCTCAATCAGAGTTCTGTTCTTTCTTTCCACTACCCCATTCTGCTCTGGTGTGCTTGGGATGTTGTACTGCCTTACAATCCCTTTCTTCACACAAAAGGCATCCAACTCCCTATTTTTGAATTCTGTGCCATTGTCACTCCTGAAGCTTTTCACTGGAAGGTCAAATTGCTTTTCAACCTGTATTACAAAGTCTTGCAAGATGCCTGCAGTTTCATCTTTTGAGTGCAAAAAGAAAGTCCATGTGAACCTAGAAAAGTCATCAACAATAACCAAGAAATATCTTTTCTTTTTGAGGCTCATGACTTGAACTGGGCCAAACAAATCCATGTGTAGCATTTGCAAACACTGGGTTGTTTTGGACTCTTCAATGGACTTGTAAGAACTTTTATGCTGTTTTCTACAGGAAATGCAATGTTCAGGACATGAAAACAATTTTTGTGGTAGGCCTCTCACCAAACCATTTTTTGAAATTTCTGTGATTGTCTTAAGATTTGTGTGTCCCAGCCTTCGGTGCCAAAGTTTTGTCTCTTTGTTAGAGGCAGCTGAGAACAGACAGGCATCAGCTCTGGGACACTCTTTTGACATGTCAACAACATAAACATTGCCACTTCTTTGAGCAACAAGTTTAGTTTGACCAGTTTTGATTATTGCTTCAATCTTTTTGACCATTTCTGGTCCAACAATCCTACAACAATCTTTTGTGAAGAATGACCCAAAACCCTTGTCACTCATTTGGGACACACTCAGAAGGTTGAATTTTAGATTGTCTATTAGATTGACATTTTCAAATTTTACTTTTCCAGACTCCACTGTACCCGACCCCAGAACTTTTCCTTTACTATTATTCCCAAAGGATATATTACCCCCTCCATGGATTTTAAAGTCTTTGAGGAGGGCTTTACATCCTGTCATGTGCCTGGAGCCACCACTATCTACATACCAAAGACTATCAAAGCATGCAGAAGCTCCCTGCACATGAAGTAAAAGGATTAGTTCATTAAGGTCTCCAAAGCCAACAAGGCTTTGGATGGGGTCTCAACAGTGTCTGGGATGGATGCAGAATGATGGACAGTGGTTAGGTCAGGGGTTTGAACTGTTTTAGGACAGTGTTTCTCTAACCACTGTTGTGGGTCCTGACCAATCATCTGCTGATAACCAAAAGGATGCTTGTTCACTTTGGGTTTAGAGGGCCTTTTGTAGGCCTCATAAACGTGAGGAATCCTTTGGTAAGACTGTTTTTCTCTGCCTTTTCTGAACTGATTAGCAGGGGGTGCATCAGTAACCTGAACATCTCTTTTGACAGATGTTTGGTTCAGCTGTTTTGTAACAGCTGTTTGAACTGGCACAAACAGTGGTTGTTTCTTGGTGAATTTGACAGATGTTGATGATGATGATGGACTCAAGGATGTTTTAGCAATGTACTCATTCTTTTTCACATCAAAGTTTTTGAGATACACACATGCTTGAGTTTTGTGGTTTGTTTTACCACAGACAATGCAACCTTCAGCTGAAACAATGACACTTGTTCTGTTTAAATCATAAGCTTTTAAGTGGAAACAATCTTTTGTTAGATGATTCCTTTTCTCACAGAATTCACAAAACAAGTTATCAATTTTTTCTTTCTTCTTTCTCTTTTCAGACTCCTTTTCAGCAGAGGTTTTAACCACTGCTGGGATGTCCTTGAGAGGTATGACTTTAGCTTTTGGAGCCTTGACACCATCAGTTGATGTAAAGTCCATTGGCTTGAAATTTTCAAGAATGTCACACTCATCAGACCATTTTGGTTTAAACTGGTATTCTTCAAGCTCCTCAAAAGTAGAGGATTCCATTGGTCTGTCAAGTGTGATTTTGTTACCAAGTTTGTCAGTGATTTTCACTTCTTGGCCACTCTTGTTTGTGGGGATGAACTCAGTGGTTACATCAGTGGTTTTGGTTTGAACAGATTTTTCAAAAGCAGTGTTTTCATCATCATGTTTTCTATAGCCAACCCCAAATTTCACATTGCTTTTTCTCTGTTTTTCAAGCATAACCTCATATCCTTTGCAGGATTCCACCCATCTTTCACAAGTAATCTGGGCGGACTCCAACTCCTTTTTGCAAACTTGGTATTTTTCTACCATAGTTTGAAGTTGGGTTTTGGTTATTCTCTGCTCTTCTTTTAAACAGCTGTTTTCTTTTTCTTTTTCAGTCAATTTGTTTTTAAGTTCTTTTAAAGACCTTTCAAATTTGACCTCATCAGACAAGATTTTATCCCGAAGGTTTTCATTCACCTCTTTAATGTTAGCAAAAGCAATTATGCAATTGTCAGAACACAGTTTTTCAAGAACTTGAGGAGATACCTTGGCAGCTGCCATCATTGCACAATCACATTGATGATCTTTTTCATCATCAGCTTTCACCTTCTTTTCACCAGCCTTTTCTTCTTTCTCTTCTTCTTTGTCCTCTACGGACCATGGATCTGTCATTGGTTCAATCAGGGTACCTGAACTTTCTCCCAACAGTAGTTCACCAGCCACAGCAGTAACCACTGCTTCAGTCACCTCTTCCACTGTTTCAAAGCACTGCTGTTCCTCCTCAGTTTCAACCCCCTCCTGTATTGACTCTAATGCCATCAAACAAAACTCATCATGAGAAGAATCATTAGAAGCATAGAGTGCAAAATTTTCATCATTAAGGTCTTCAGGCATACTGCTCCAGTCAACAAACCCTTGAGTGAAAAAACTTTGTTGATCTGGTTGTGCTGCTGCTGGAGCAGTGGTTTGAGGTGCAACAGGTTGCACTTGTACCTGTGGAGCAGGGGTTTGAACATATTGGATTTGTGGAACAGTAGTTTGGACATAATGTACTGGCACAGGGGCAGCAGCATAGTGAGCAGTGTTCACTTGAGCTGCTGGGGTATATTGGGCATAGTGCACAGTGTTTTGGTTTTGAGGTCTAGGATTTGAGCTAGGATTAGTAATTATGGGACCAGTAGTTTGACTCCTACATTCCCTAGCGAAATGTCCCAACCTATTACACTTATAGCACTTGATTTTCGATTTATCCAACCCAACCCTTAGATTCCCATGCAAACCTGGGAATTTTCGCCCTGTTCTTTTGTAGAACTTGCTAGTTCTAACACTTAGCAAAGCCAGTTGGTGCAGGATGTCCATTTCCTCTAAATCAGTGGGATCAAAATGTTGTAAATCATTTAGTTCAAAACTTAAATTGTCTGACATCTGGTTTTCATTTGCAGTGAATGCATAACTTGCAGAGTGAGGATCAGGGTTGTTAAAATTTGCACCAGCAGTTATGTCAATGAAGTGATCATAACCCTGATCCTTACCACTGCTCCCAGATTCTTCTTGACCCAGAAGAGCAGTATTACCGAAAGTGTAATCATCGGTAACTTTTCCTGACTCTTGTAACCTCCTTTTCTGGTTCAACTCCCTTTCGTAGGTCAGGAGTCGACCATGGAGTTGGGTCAAGGTCAGATCCTTGAATTCAGGTGAGTTTCGGGTGACAAAAGCTATGGTGTCCCATTTTTCTGGCAGTGACCTGAGGAACCTGCTATTTTGAGTTGAGTTTGTAAAAGTGGTGTTAACAAGCCTCAGTTCACTGATGAGACAACTGAAACGCTCAAATTGTTGCGTTAGTGATTCACCTTTAACGTAGCAAAATGTTTCATACTGTTGGTTCAGGATTTCCCTATTGTTTTCTATGACTTCCTCAGTTCTCCCAAACTGTTCCTTAAGTGCGTCCCATAACTCTTTGGCACTGTTACAGTGTAACAGTCCAGCATATATCTCATTGGGCAGCGCTGATGCTACGATGCTAAACGTTTTAGCATCTAGTTCGATCTTTTGAAAGTCGGTTTCGGTGTAATTTTCAACTGGTTTTGGAACGAACTTTTTAGCATCTTCAGCACTTGGCACTGAAGGAACATGGGGACCATAAATGACAGATTTCCAACAACATGTGCTTTGTTGAGCGAGGATGTGACCCATCCTCCTCTGCCATATGTTGTACTCATTTCTTTTTAGCATAGGTGGTTTAAAAAGCGAGCCGATGTTGTTTTTATCATCCTGAGATTGTGACGTCATTCTTGTTGTTTTACAGACACTGAGAAATCAACTTTAATGGTGATTAATCCTTGCACTGTTTTTCAACGGACGAACAAACGATCAGTATCAACTGTTATGAGCTGAACTATTTACGTCAAAATGATTGTTAAATCAAATTTGACTGTCCAAGCTCTGATACCAATTGTTGGATCTGAGTTTCTTTTTTATTGTATTTTCGTTTGGAATTAAGATGAAAATGAAAGAGTTGTGCAGCGGAATTAAGATGAAAACAAACTTTGCATACAATAAAACGAGAGTAATACTTTAATCAAACATCTTTACACAATGAATCGAAAGATTGAATTTGTTTCAACAACGATTACAATGATTGATGTATGAATGCAAACTCCCACTCAGCCAGAGCTCAGTAGTTTGTTCGTGCAAAGAAGACAATGTGATGAAAGAGCTAATAGAACAGTACAAAGTACTGAACTATTTATAGGCACTTGCAAACCACTGAGCATCTTAGCTGACGTCACCATGAAAGTGACATCTAACCTCCTAACAAACTCTAACCACTGATCAATACAAACACTGATGTACTAACTACTGCTATTACAATTCATTACACAAAAGACACTTAAACAGCTGCTGCATCCTTCCACTGCTGTGAACCCAGCAGTGCTTGTCCGGATCAGCAGTACTTGACTCAAGGCAGTAGATTGAGTCAGCAGAGCTTTGGTCTTCCATCAGTCTTTGACATTGGGCAGTAGATGCAAAGCAGCAGTTGTAGGTCAGCACTTAGTAAGATCAGCAGATAGGAGGTCAGCAGATATAAAACCACTTCCAAGGGGAGAGATTTGCATGAACCAACTGTAATCATCTGCTTATTCTGGATCCACTGCTCTGATCCAGTTTTGGCTTTAATTATCTGTTCCTTTGATAGGGTTAAATCCCAACAACACCTCTACTTTTGTTTTTATTGGTGCCATCATTCTGGAAAATGTTTCTTTTGTTAAGCCTTTTATTTGAAAATAGGCACCTTGTTTAAGCAAATTTTCAGTTTCTTTTTCAAATTTTTGTTTAAAATAGTAGCTTAAAAATCTTGGAAAAAGTAAAAATGCATTGCTATCAACGTTTTTCACCAAGTCATTGAAGATCTCATGGGAGTAGTTGTAATCTTTATTGTTTAAAATAGCATATCCCAGGCATTGAATCTTCAATGGTATTTCATTAAACGTTGTTGTTTTAT
Source organism: Helianthus tuberosus (assembly GCA_030545235.1). Lineage (NCBI taxonomy): Eukaryota > Viridiplantae > Streptophyta > Magnoliopsida > Asterales > Asteraceae > Helianthus > Helianthus tuberosus. The sequence goes on from CM060409.1 coordinate 157,852,740, forward strand.
TTGAAACACAACTCAAAAGCGTATGAAATAAAAACGTTGGTGCAGAAGGAAAATAACCTTTTTGTAAGGTATCTACCTTTGATTGTTCTGCATATCCCCTTTTTATGAAATCAGTTTTCATCTCGGCTTTATCAAAAGAAATTTTACCTTTCTGATCATCGAGTTTAAAGACTTCGGAGATTGATTGTGGAGTGATTTGAATCACTTTACCCTGTATTGACGAGTTAATGGCTATGACTTTATCGTCTTTTTTTTCAAGCGTCGCCTTTTTCCAAAACTCGTTCTGGGTTTGTAGATAAATGGGAGCATCTGCCGTTAACAAAGTTTTGTACTTTGATGCAGATAATGTATCAATGATGGAGTCGAAGGTGTGGTTATCAGTAGGTTTTGTGAGTAAACCCAGATAATTATGAGGAGATTTGTATGGTATCTCGTTGGATTCTTCGGCCGTTTGAGCGACCTCTTTTGGAGGTGATGTTGATTTTGGTTTAGATTTTGATTTTGATTTTGACTTTGTCATTTTTGTGGAGAAGAGCAAAGAATGATTTTGATGATTTTGAGAAGAAGGGTTGGAAACTGCTTTGAGAAGAGAATTTTGGAATTCAATTCGACAGTGTAAAACCCTGTTTGGGGTTTAGGGCAGGGTTTTATTTAGGGAAAAAATGATCGCTGATGTGGCAGCGGTTATTATGATCTGAAGGCTAAAAACTGACCACGTGTCAAACACTGATGAAATGGATGAAGAGTGGAGAACAGTTGTTTTAAGAGCCGCTGATGAATCAAGCATCAGTGGTTACAATGGTAATAATGTGGACAGTGGATGATATTTACTATCAGTGGATAGCATATCAGTGGATAGGACACTGATTGTGAACATCAGTGCTTGTCAAGATAATGAAGGATCAGTGGCTAACTTTCAGCAGTGGACAGTATTTAGAGATCAGACGTTGGAACAAAACAGTGGTTAGGGTAAATGGTACAGATTTGAAAGACAAGTATTCCAGCAACGGTTTTGAAAATTTTCATTCAAGGTTTTTGCCACATGTCAATTTTGAAGGACAGTGGTTTAGTATCCCAGATGATGAGAAATTTTTGCTAAGGCAACTCGTTTTCGTTTAATATCCAATTAAATCATGAGTGCCCTAGTAATTTAAGCACAGTTTAGCAATCAACCTTTGATAAATGTTTAGGAACAAACCTGAGTATGACATGATCTTGACAAGTGTACCATTTCCTTTTGACCCATTTATAAGGACAATAATACCAACAAAAATAAGGTACTACATCCTGACAGGAACTGAAACTATTGCCAACAAAAACAAGCAAAAGTTCAAAATATATTATTCTTAAAAAATGAACAATATATCCTGGTTATTCGAGAAAATCCTTTGAAAAAAAAATGGTTTACGGATTTTCTAAGAACAACATCAAAAGGGATCTGGAATATTTTCATCAAAAATACACAATCATATCATACATAAGTTTATAAAAATGGTCAGTGGTATGACAACAGTGGTAGGAAATTTAAATACATTTTGACCACTGTTTGGTACCATTTTGTTACCTGAACTCTCCTAAACCAATGAGTAAAAGCAGTTGCTTAATGACCATTATTACCCCAGGCTTTGACTCTTAAGTGTTTTATGTTTATACTCTTTTCTTCTGACATCAGAAGTTTTGAGATGAACACACTTCTGAGTATTTGTGAATTTCTTCTTCCCTTTTTACCCTTCCCAAACACAAGTATTGAAATACTTACTGAGGGGTATTTATTGAAGAAATACCTGTTCCAAAATCATTTTGCAGTAATGTTTTGAGAGATTTGGTTATTTCTGCACATGCTTATGCCAACCTCCTCATTACCTATGATTTGGACATTTTTGACTCCTGATTTTCTTAATGTATTTTAACATAGTTGATTTTGTCCTTTTGAGGAGTTCAACCTGTTTTCAACACATAAGATCTGAAATACTAAAGTTTTAATTTCCATCTTTTTATGTTAGCAAAACATCAATGTTTTTATGAACATAGGTTTTGTTAATCTGAGGTTCATACTTCAATATTTAATGAAAACATCACAGATTATACATCAACAATTGAAATCAATTTAGAAACTAAGAAATAATCTCATAGTTTAACAGATATTGTTTTCAGATCTAGAAACCATGAGTGTCTTGTGCATGAAATCACTTGTTGTGGGAAATTTGTGTGCCATATGACATCTTGGTTGATTTACAGAGTTTTTGAATAACCACTTTGAACATGATTTACTCAATACTCTGTTTTTCAATTGAATACAACCAACCTTAGTATCAATGAATTTTGAGCCGAACTGTTATGTCAAATTGATTGTTAGATCGAATTTGACTGTCCAGGCTCTGATACCAATTGTTAGGATCGGAGGCCCTCATGATAGTATTTGTTTGTGTAAATTGTATAATCAATAGAGATGAACAGAGTTTAAGTGCAGCGGAAATGAATAACAAACTTTGTAAACACAATCAAGGAGAAAATAGTTTTGAGAAAGCATATGCAATTCATTTAGTCAAAAGATTTACAATAGGAATCAAATGATTACAGATATGCTTACATACTAAGCTCCCCCTCTGCTAGATGCCCCAAGGTTGGATTGTACAAGATGAATGGATTGAATTGAGGAGAAGAACTCTCTCAAAACGAATCAAATGTAACAGTACAGAATACAGCTCCATTTATAGGCAAACCAAACCACTGAGGCATCTCAGCTGACGTCACCATGAAAGCGACGTCTAACAGCTTAACAACCTGTATCTACTGACCTTATGCAAACACTGCTAAATCTAACAACTGACAATACATAAGACAGATGATATACTAAACTACTGCTCTCTCTAATCATCAGTGCTTTCCTCAAGGTTGATCAGTCCTTGATTGGGCAGTGCTTTGTCATCAGCAGTTTGTTCCAGCAGTGCTTAGTTTCCAGCAGTCTTCTAGGCTTCATCAGTAGTTATGCAGAGCAGCAGTTGTATCTAGGCAGTGGATATGAAACCATCAGCTGTTGTAATCACTTTTATGGAAGAAGACTTAGTGTAAACAGCTGCTTATTGTGGATCCACTGTTGTGACCTGGTTTTGGCTTTACATTATCTGTTCCTCTGGTAGGGTTCAATCCCAACAGCCGTGCTCACTGAACACAGGGCCGTGCTGCACATTTTTCATAAAACACCCAGTAACAGTAGCTTGAACACGGGCCGTGCTCACTGAACACGCCCCGTGCTCAACGAAATCAGTAAATTTAATTAAAACGCCAGATACAGACTCTGTACACGGGGTCGTGTCCACTGAACACGGGGCTTTGTCCAGCCTCTGTCTCCGTTTTTATTTTTGTTTTCTGATCTCGAGACTTGGTTGTGGTCTGCTGAGTGATTCTTATGGATCAGTACTCAGGAGGTTACAACTACACCTATGAGGAGGATAATTATAGGAGTAACTATTGCACTAATTGTAGTAACCCACACTCAGTTCTATATTGTCACTCATATCAACCATCCAATTCATACACCTACTATGAGGAGCCCATGTACAAGCCATCAACTTCATACACATCTTATGAAGATCAAAGGTATGAACCTCCCCCCTCATACACATATTTTGATGAACCAAGGTATGAGCCTTCTTACTCATACTTTGAGGAACCAAGATATGAGCCACCACCTTCGTATGCTTATTATGAGGAATCATGGCGTGAACAACCCACCTCATATGAGTATTATGAAGAACAAAATTATGAACCTTATCCATCATATACTTACAATGAAGAACAATGGTGTGAACCATCTACTTCATATGGGTATTGTGAGGAACAAAGGATCGAACAACCGGATTCAAGCTTTGAAAATCCCGATCCTTTTTCTATAACTGAAGTGACCGATAGGATATTAGAACACCTTAGAGTTATCGATCGCTATATAAAAGAATCTCGCGCAAGGGAAGAGGAGTCCCGCGCAAGAGAAGAATTAATTAAAGAAGATAACTGATGGTGTAAAAATGGAAGAACAAATAAGTGAAAAACCGACACATGAGTTAAACAACGAAAAAGGTGAGTCCGTTAATGATAAAATTCAAGAAGAGTCTAATTTTGAAGAAATTAATCTATTGTCACCTTCTTTTGAAAATCATTGTTTAGTTCCAACTCATGCTAAGTTTTTAAAAGAATTAAACACTAACACTAAAATTGACGAAACGGTAAGTGTTAAGTTAACTACCGATCAAACCTCACTAATAAAAGAAGACCCATTTGAAATTAACATTACACCGGTTCCATGTTTCTTTCAAAATTCGTTTATTAGTAATGTCACAATCGATAAAGATCTTTGTGTTAACATAATGCCTAACTACATTTTCGAAAAATTAAGTATTAGTGATTTTTCTCCACTTTAAATACCCACTTTTCTATCTAATCGAAAGGTATAAAATCAATCGGTGTAGTTGAAGATGTCTTGGTTCAAACAAATCAAATGGTAATCCCAACCGACTTTGTCATCCTCGATGACGCTCCTCTAGTGTTGGGACGACCCTTTGTAAAAACCCACGAAGCTTTGAAAAACCGGAAGTACAACAATCTACCTCTTCAATTAGGGGCATTTAAAAAGAGTGTCGATCTTGAGCGGTCAATGAAATATCCATTCGGCAATAATGACCCCCTAATTGAAGATGAAGATGAACCACCCGATACAAGTGAAAAGTTTGACCACTTTGTTGAAGAAGAGGTCGCCATAGAACAAACTTTTAAGGTTCTTTATCAAAATGAGCAACCAAATAAGGAGTCTCCTAAAGACCCACCTCTTGAACTCAAAGAACTTCCAAAAGGTTTGGAATATGCTTTTCTAGACAAAGATGGTAAATTTCTTGTAATTATTTCATCTAAATTAGATAGTTTAGAAAAAGAAAAATTAATTAGTCTTTTGAAAAAACATAAAAATGCGATCGCTTGGAAACTTGTAGACATAAAAGGAATAAGTCCTTCCATGTGTACGCACAAGATTTTAATGAATGATGACTACAAATCGGTAATACAACCACAACGTCGAGTAAATCCAAATGTTCAAGAAGTGGTTAAAAACGAAGTCATCAAATTACTTGACGCCGGACTTATTTATCCTATCTCCGATAGTCCTTGGGTGAGTCCCGTCCAAGTAGTCCCAAAGAAAGGAGGTATGACGGTAATAACTAATGAAAAGAATGAACTAATACCAACGAGAACCGTCACAGGATGGAGAGTATGTATAGATTATAGACGATTAAATGAAGCAACAAGGAAAGATCACTTTCCTTTACCCTTCATTGATCAAATGTTAGAAAGATTATCCGGTCATAAATTTTATTGTTTCTTGGATGGTTTTTCAGGTTACTTTCAAATCCCGATAGCACCCGAAGACCAAGAAAAGACAACCTTCACATGTCCATATGGAACTTTTGCTTATCGACGCATGCCGTTTGGTCTATGTAATGCCCCCGCAAGATTCCAACGTTGCATGGTAGCCATCTTCCACGACATGATAGAAAAAACAATGGAAGTCTTCATGGACGACTTTTCTATCTTTGGGGATTCATACGACCAATGCCTCGATAACATTGAACGAATGCTATCCTGATGTGAGGAAACTAACCTCGCCCTTAACTGGGAAAAATGTCATTTCATAGTAACGGAGGGAATAGTACTCGGTCACAAAATCTCAAGCGAAGGAATGGAGGTGGATCGAGCCAAAATAGATACCATTTCTTGACTACCGCCTCCATCCTCCGTTAGAGCTATCAGAAGTTTCCTAGGGCATGCCGGATTTTATAGGCGGTTTATCAAAGACTTTTCTAAAATCTCAAGGCCTCTGACAAAATTACTTGAAAAAGATGCCTCTGACAAAATTACTTGAAAAAGATGCCCCTTTCATCTTTGACAAAGATTGCAATCAAGCATTTCTAACCTTAAAAGAAATGCCAGTCAATGCACCTATCATGATAGCGCCTGATTGGAAATTTCCTTTCGAAATCATGTGTGATGCCAGTGACTTTGCAGTTGGAGCTGTCTTGGGACAAAGAAAAGAAAAAACATTTTCACCCAATTTATTATGCTAGTAAAACACTTAACGATGCACAAGAAAATTACACAACAACTGAAAAAGAATTACTAGCTGTGGTATTTGCTTTTGATAAATTTCGTTCTTACCTTGTTCTTTCTAAAACTATAGTCTACACAGATCATGCAGCCATTCGATATCTCTTCAAAAAGCAGGACGCGAAACCAAGTTTGATTCGGTGGATTCTACTCCTCCAAGAATTTGATATTGAAATCAAAGATAAAAGAGGAGCAGAAAACACCACTGCAGATCATCTTTCACGCTTAGAAGACCCAGCTTTGGAGGCAACTAGGGACGAACAAATCAACGAAAAATTTCCAACGGAGTCCCTAGAAATGGTGGAATACAAGGAAGAACCATGGTATGCCGACTATGATAACTACCTAGCTAGCGGTATAGTCGCTAAGGGTTGGCCACATCATCAAAGAAAAAAATTCTTTGCCAATGTGAAACACTATTTTTGGGAAGATCCATATCTTTTCAAAATGTGTGCCGACAAACTCATCCGACGATGCGTACATGGTAGTGAAGCACGAAGAATTTTCTGCCATTGTCACGAAGGTCCATATGGAGCACATCATGGTGCCGCAAGTACCGCACAAAAGGTATTTGATTCGGGATTTTATTGGCCAACCATTTACAAAGACGCCCAAAGTCTTGTCAAGACTTGTGATGCGTGCCAGAGAACAGGTAATATTTCTTCCAAAAACGAAATGCCACAAAATGGCATTCTTGTTTGAGAGATTTTTGATGTGTGGGGACTCGACTTTATGGGACCTTTCCCACCGTCAAGAGGAAACAAATATATACTTGTGGCAGTAGACTACTTGTCTAAATGGGCCGAGGCCGAGGCACTTCCAACAAACGATGGAAGAGTCGTGGTAAGATTTCTGAAGAAATTATTCTCTCGTTTTGGCACACCTAAAGCATTAATAAGTGATAGAGGTACCCATTTTTGCAACCATCAACTTGAAAATTTTTTAACAAGATATGGGGTATATCACCGGGTCTCAACGGCATTTCACCCTCAAACAAACGGACAAGATGAAGTGACTAATAGAGGTTTAAAACGAATACTCGAAAAAACCGTAGGGTTTAATAAAAAGGAATGGGCAGATAAACTAGATGATGCTTTATGGGCTTTTCGAACTGCTTATAAAACAACAATAGGTACAACCCCATATATGCTTGTCTATGGAAAAAGTTGTCACTTACCAGTAGAAATTGCACACAAAGCCTACTGGGCAATTAAAAATGTAAACTTAGATTTGGAATTTTCTTGTAAAAATCGATTTTGTCAATTAAATGAATTAGACGAGCTTAGGAATTATGCATACTCAAACTCAGAAATTTACAAGGAAAGAATGAAAAACTTGCATGATAAACATATTAAACCTAATGAATTTCGAGTGGGAGATCAAGTTCTTTTGTTTAATTCACGACTTCGATTGTTTCCTGGTAAATTAAAGTCTAGGTGGTCAGGACCTTTTTCCATCACCCATATTTTCCCACACGGTGCAGTAGAAATTAAAACTCGGAATGGACCCCCATTCAAAGTCAATGGCCAACGGCTGAAACTCTATCAAGGATTCATTGAGGATGAAGAGGAGGAGATCTCGCTTCAAACGGTCGAAGAATGAAAGCATCAACATCATACCTGGTAAGTTACGAACGATTGGGACAACATCTAAAGCGGTAAGTTTTCTAACCAAAGTTCTTGGGAAACAAAGGGCACTCACACGAGCACTGAAAAAAAATTTCTTTTAAACTTGGCTCGGCACGAGGCCGTGTCCGCTGGACCCGGGGCCGTGTCCGCGCTACTGTCGGGATATATTCCCCTTTTCATAACATTACTTCATTCCACACGCCCCGTTTCCCCGAAAACTCTCTGGTTCCAGGCGATTTTCCACAGATTTTCGACGTCTCCTATCATTCTAACAACATCAAGGTATGATTCTATCACTATCATTAGTTTGATTTAGCATTTGCATGTAGTTAAAACTTCAAAAATTTGTGAAAAATCTAGGGTTCTTGAACTGCACCCGGATCGAACCTCAAATTTTTGCTTTAATCTGTTAGCATTTAGTTAGATTAGTGTTAAAGGAAGTAAATCCACTTGTATTGTTCATAGATTCGCCCGATTCCTCATAAAAACCCCAAACCCTTGTTATTGAATCAAAAAAGATAAAATTGAATGGGTAAACGGGTTGTTTTGGGAAAAACGGCACTTGGGGTTTCATTTTCGGGGGAAACCGCACCTATTGGACCAAAAAATTTCAAGTTTTCGAAACCGGGTCGAAAAATGATGTTTTTGAGTAACAGACGCCTGGACACGGGGTCGTGTCCAGCTCACTGTTTGCAGTTTTGTCCGAAAATTCTAATGTCTCGTGCTAATTTTTGGTGTATTCTTTCAGATGGCAAGGAAGTTCACAAGGTTTAACGCAAATGAGCTCGATGCTAGGGCTAGATACGAAGTACTTCAAACAAGGCCGGAGGAATACCCAAGGCAAGCATGCACGAATTTGTTAGCATTATTGAACCAACTCGACCGTTTCAACAACCTTGTCACAGGACCACTAAGAGTCGCTTTAACAACTCGACTCTGTTCCGTCCACGAATGCACTTTGGTATTCTATAGCACCTTCACGTTCAACTCAAGGTGCGACCCATTCGACAATGATGGGGTAGCATTCCGATGTGGTGGAACTAGGTATTCGATCTCTATGGCACAATTTGGGTCGATTGTCGGGTTGTATGCGGAAGAAGATGCAGGTAACAAGTAAAATACTGGAGGGATGCGAGAGATAGATGAGAACGATCGCCAAGCCGCGTGGGCTCAGATTGGTGAAGGGCATTACAATCCAAGCAGCACCAAGAGCACGAAGTTGAGGGATCCGCTCTACCGATACATCCATAGGCTCCTCGGCTACTCTCTTAGCCAAAGGCATGATAGCGGTGGCATTGTTGGGTTAAGAGATTTAGTTGTCCTCCACTGCATCCATAACCGCAGGCACCTCGATGTGCCATTCCTCATGCTCCGAAACATGCATCATAACTGCCTTGCTACTACACCAACCCCTATCTTCTTTGGGGGATGGGTGTACCGTCTCTTCAAGCACTTCACCAACATACCTAGGTCATTCGGAAGGAGCCCATGGTCGGGTAGGGTGGATATACACATTTTCCGCTCAATGAACCTAATCTATGAGGCTGAAGACGGGGCGGTTAGCTTCCAAAGGATGCAAGGGCATGCATGGAACCCGCAAGAGGCACTTGTCCTTCACGCTCCACAACATCATCAGTACCAGTACCAGCTCCATGGTGATCCAGGCCAGTCATCCTCAGGGGGCGGTTTTCCTAACTTCCAAAGTTTACATGATTTACTGCAGGAAAACCTCATGTGCACCAGGAACACCTACAATATGGCAAGCAACACGTACAACCGGGTTGGGGCGATCAAGAGAAACATATCCGATATCCAAGATGATATTGGAAATATCCGGGAGTACATTGTTGGGCATGGCGGAGATGATGATGATGAGGACGAGGACATGGATTAGGCGGGGGGAGAGAAGGAAGAAGCGGTTGGTTGGTGATTCCCCAGGTTAACCTTTTATCTTGAACAATTTCCGGCCTGCGTGCCGTGTGTCGAACAATTTACTTTCCTTTAACCCTTTTTATTTCTGCATTTTTATTTTCTAACTTGGTGATGGATGGGATGTTGAACATTCGTAATCTAGGATGTTTGTTATGTTTTGGTGGAGTGTTTATTGATAAAACAGGTACATATAAGGCTTAGAGCACTAAACCGTAGTGCTACTAAAACCGGGACAGGAAAACCAGAACCAGAAACCTGTTTATCAACCTTGCAGACTGTCTACATGGGGTCGTGTCCAGTCAACACGCCCCCGTGCCCACTACCCCAGACCTGCTGTTTGTCTAAATATGCAGACTTTTTGCCAGACACGGGGTCGGGTCCAGCCGACACGCCCCCGTGTTCACCGTTTGTAAGTTTTCGTTACTGGCACTTGAACACGGGGTCGTGCCCACCAGGCACAGGGTCGTGTCCAGCGCCCAGTAACACAAATTTTTGCTTTTTCACACCTTTTTACACATTCAATCAACCTAAAAAACTTATTTTTGGGACACATTGAGGACAATGTGTAATTTAAGTGTGGGGGGATGCTAAAACCTTGAATCTTGCAAGTCCTAATAACAAGCCTTACACAAAACTCTATTGGAACCGCTAATCACCCCAAATTTTTTCAAAAAAAAATTTCATTTTTTTTTTACTTGTCTAGGTTTAATTTGGAAATTTCAAAATTCTAAAAAGGTTATACTTTTACAAATTTACAACCGATAGCGTCGTGATAAAAAGAACCAACATAAGAAAATTATGAAAAGGCATGGCAAGCTTAGTTAAAATTTAAATATATATACTTGATCACATAAAAATCCATTCCCACAAAAGTGAGTTTTGAGCCTTTATTGAACATACAAATATATATCTTTAAATTAAGTGCTCATTTTTCGTTTCTTGTGTGAATAGCCGCTTGGTTCTTACAACTCTAGAACTTGCCACGACGATACATTCCCGGTCCTTACCAACTTAAACCCGAGTAAGTAAATGATGGAGGCATTAGGACTAACCCTTTTTATTTCTACACCATTATTTTTCTTTTATTTTACCACCTACCCAAAATCCCCCTAGTTAACCCCTTTGAGCCTAAACCTTTTCATTTCTTAACCCAAACCAAACACCCTTTCACCCACCAAAACCTTTTTGTTTTTTTTACCCCTTGTTTTAGTAACAAGCTCGGTTTTTCGTTTGACTTTGTTCAAAAAAAAAATTTATGTTTTGTTGATGAAGCAAAAGAAATAAACAAACAAGTTCATCAAAAATAACTTTGTTTGAATAATAGCTTCATCAAAATAAAAATTAAAAAAAAAAATAATAATAATAATAACAAAAAGTCTTTCGAAAACCGACGCTTGTTACGCTTTTTCGCCCTTTTCTACTAACCACTAACCCAACCACCTACCTTTAACCCAAGCCTAACCCTTCACCCAAAAGTCCTCTTAATATTTACAAAGGTATATAGTTAAAAAGGAGGAGGATTGATTGCTTGGCAAGCATATGGTAGGAGTAAGTTCCATGCCGCTCTCGAGTGATTCACTAAAATACATCTTCGGCCGAATGTTGAGTGATCCCCCCGTGAGGTATGTGAACTTGTATATAAATACAATTTTAAAGAGGCATGTTATGCCCTAATAAGTAATTTATCTTATGAAAAGTTTTAAATAACTCATGACGAATAGGATTGTAAATGAATAAAAATAAAACTAAATAAAGAATCTTGGAAATCCGACACTCTATGACAAGCCCAAAAACCTTCTTCTCTACTCATTCCATTTGGGAGTGTAAAGCCATATTATAAAGAGTTTTCCTTGAGGACAAGCAAAGATTCAAGTGTGGGGGTATTTGATGTGTGCAAAATGCAACATATAAATTACATCAATTATGGCATAAAACTAACCCTTTTTTAGTACTAATGTTGGAAAAAGTGTGTTTTTGTCTTCCTTTTTGTATTTTCAGGATTAAATGAGCTCAAATTAACAAAAGAAGCAAAAAGGCAGCTAAATCTAACATAAATACAAGAAAAGGAATAAACGTGGCATACTCGACCTCCCCGAAAACATCTTCCCAAGCAAAACAAGAAAACAGGAGGTTGAACACGCCCCGTGCTCAGGGAGCACGGGGGCGTGCCCAAGTGTCAGCACAAAAGACAAAGTTGTAGAAGCTTCCATCGCCCACCACGGGGCCGTGCTCATCGGACACGGGGTCGTGGTCAACTATAAGATTCGCAGAATCCAGGCAAATCTTGATAGTACATATATGCTTCTACACACGGGGTCATGCCCAGCAGACACGGGGCCGTGGTCAACTAATAAAGACAAGAGCAATTAATGAAGAAAGAGAAGGATGTGGACACGGGGCCGTGCCGACTGGACACGGGGCCGTGCCCGAGCTTATGTTCAGCCTATAAATAGGAGTGCTTGGCTCAAGCTCAAACCATCCCTTGGCACACCACCTCTCTCACACTTCACCCACCACCCACCACCCACCACCACCATAACACCATCATCCACCACCATCATCCATTGTCCATCATAGAGTGTGTGAGTCATCTCGAAATCCAAGATTGATCGTAAGAGTTCTTGACAATCAAGGCCATGTTTGCCTAAGTCTCTTACATCACTTGGTGAAGACAAAGTGTCTAGTGTAATACTTTTTATTTTTAATCTTTTCATACTTTTTAATTGGTTATGTATTAATGACTTTAATAACTAGTTTCTTATGTTGAAGGTGATTCTTCCTTATCGTTTGTCCGTCGTGACTTGGCATTATTTACTGTCTATATAAAATAAAAGATTTTCACCATTCATATCTCCACGGTCTATATGGAGGTATGTTGGCTACCTGGTCGGGGGTTAAGGGAACGGTTTGATAAGATTCTTGCCATTGTTCAGTGTATAGATCCTGCAAAGGACCTGGGTCAAATTTACCAGGACCTCCTTCAATACTTAACGGTATTGGATTGTGACACCTGTGTCACTTCAACCATCAAACAAATACCAAACCAATGAAATATTGTATTTCATACTTGGGATTTGTATAAATATGTGTATCGCCTGCACATATCAATTCTTGTTTGATTTCAAGCTTTAAATCGCTTTCAGGAAGGTTATACGCGCGCTGATGCGTAGATATAACCAGTTTAATGCAACAAACACTCCTGAATAGTGAAATAGGCTTAACATACCTTAAATAACCTTCACATAACTTAGAAATAAGTTTTGGATGGTTTGGTGTGTTGAAATCAAGTTTGTTCGATCGCAGGGACTAATTGTGTCAAACTGCGAAAGTATGCCAACTTGAACTGTAATAGACATTCTGGAACATGACCATAAGTTAAACACACCTTAAATATCCTTTATATAGCTTAGAAATAGGCTTTGAGGGGTTCGGTGTGCTAAAATAAACTTTTGGGTCATTCAGGGACTAAAAGTGTCAAAAAGTGCATAAGTTTGCATTTTCGCGCATAACTTACGTTCTGAATACATCCGGACATCCAAAAATTTATGTAAGCACTAAAATATTTTATTTTAGTGTTTGTCATAAGAAAAATCCATTCGTCACGCAATTTGGATCGTTTTTCGCGCTTATGCGCATTCCGTCGTAATTAACCGAACAACGCAATCGTACGGCCAAACGAACCGACATCCGAGATATTTTTTAGTACATTTTAAGTTCCCTATACTTTAACTTCATTTTAGAGCTTTGAAATGGGGTTAACGGGGCTTAAATGTGTCAAAAATGCATCAAATAACAAGTTTGGAGCTTCAGGGGCCTGTTCTGCCATTTTTCAAACTTTCTGGTCTGCAGGTCCTTGCGCACCTCAACACTCTGAGTGTTACGGTGCGCAAGCAGGGGTCAGATGTAGAAACTTGTTTTTAACAGCCTGTTTCCAGCCTTTTAACCCCCCCAAAGGCCAATGCCATGTGTCAAACTCTTGTGGTGGGGGCAAAATGAGTTACCACAACATTCCGACAAGTGTACGGGCGAGATCAAGGCACGTTATCCAAGAAACGATCCTAACGGTGAACCGAAATCTATAAATACCCATCCATCCCCATTGCAAAACCCACAAGAATCTGATTTGAGAAGCTCTAAGTTGAAACCATTGTTTCATACCTGAGCTACTTGAATCAAGATTAGCTTTCGGGGACCCTTTGTAAGTATTCCTTTGTTCTTTTATTTCTTTTCGAGTCCGAAAGTCAAACTTTGTTTGACTTTCTGCATTGACCAGTTTATGGTCAATGCGAAGTTCGTTTGAACTTCGCAACGTGAGCGTAATCACGATGGTTATAGTCCCTTGTGACTATGCCTGCTGATTTCCACGTTGTCTAGGGTAGTAAGGGTAAGCGATCTAATAAATCGCTTATACCTTCGAACCCGACCCGTTTGGTCGATCATTAGGATCCGACCAAATACATTAGGTGACCATGATTTCAAAGTATAATTGATTATACATGTTATTACTTATCATTTGACAAACTGAATGACTATCTATGGTTTAAACACTGATTTCTTAAAGAACATAAAATAAAATGTTGAATTGTACTTATTTTATGTTCACCAGACCGATTGGTAGTATGATATAGCGCTATAGGATTAGACACCCCATTCCTGTTGTCATGGAATGTCTGAAACCAATTTGTTTCTCCATCCAAATAGGGATTGCCTTTGTGGTATCCTTATAGTCTCAAAGGTGTAGTTTGATGCACTAGGTCTGAATGAATTCTTAAATCACACATTTAAAGTATATTTTGATATGCTCCCAAAAGTATAGTTTGATATACTCTCATGTGTGGTATTGTACAGAACCAACATATATATTTTATCAACAAACCAAAACATATTTTTAATATGTTATTTACAAATCCAAAGTATACTTTTAATATGCTACTATATGGTTATTCGTTTAACCTTACATTATTTTACAAAGCATAACTTTTGATTTATTCAAACACTTTGTTTTGTACATTTTTACTTGTGGTTTAAGATATCTCATTTTACTTACCATACATAACTTTTGTTTACACATTACATGGTTTACATTTAACTTGAGTTATACAATAACATTGGACTATTGGTTTAAACATGAACATTTTATATTGGTGGTTTGGTTTGAGTAAGTGACTTAAGTAACGAGGCGTGTGTAATATAATACAAGCATGGTGGATACGCCGCTGGTACTTCCTATATATAAGTGTTTGTATGGTATTACATATCGTAGCGTTATTTGAATCATTTCAATTTAAGTCATATAACATTTTATACAAATAACATACTTTTCATAAGACGTTGTTTTACAACAACTTATCTTATACAAATTCATTTTTACTTGGTTATTCAATTAACCTTACATTACTCTTTTACGTATCATATACTTTATCATCACTTTTCGATTATAAAACAAAACATTTTACAAGGATCATGACTGACTTTTGTTAAACAACTCTTTCTAAACTTATAAGTCATGAATCCTATATTCACAAAACCTATGTATCTCACAGGCATTTTTATGCTGACGTACCTATTTTTACACATGTTTCTGGTGATGTCTTGAGATGATTGTTGATACAGGCTACATTTAGGATGGACTCGTGCCTTAGCGACTTTAAAACTTGGAAGATCATAGTTGTACTTATTTGATTGTATTAAAACAATGAGTTCATTTATTCAATAAAACAAAATTATTTATTCCATGGTTACGAAACAATGATTCTGTTACAACACTCCCTGACATTTCCGCCACGTCTAGTTGTTCTACGTGGTCGGGGTGTGACAGAAAAGTTGGTATCAGAGCCAATGGTTATAGAGAATTAGGTTATTAGTAATGCTTTGACCTAGACTATAACCTTCCTAGGACCCTAACACAAGTTTTCTTGTGTTTAGTTTTAAAACAATACCGTCACTTATTCTTAGGTGACAACCACAATAAGAACACAAATTTCTATCCCGCTTTGAAAACTAATCATCTGTTCTAGGATGATTTATTATATGGTTTTGAACCCTCTAAGTTTTCAAATCCCGTCAAAGTTGGTCTAAATAATGTGAACACGTGCAAACTGGAAGGGTGGGTGCCTGTACCCTGAGTTTTCTGTCTAAGGCTAGAGTGTTCGTACAAATCCACATAATCGGACCAGTCACTCTTACCTGGGAACTCTTGGGGTGAGTGTCCACTTATAGGCGAGCATGTCTTCGCGATACATTATTTTTTTGACCTATTTACTTTGATTAATCACCGTGGTCGTTTGTTGCTTTGTAGTAACAAACAAATGACCACTATCCTTGCTTTCATCAGATTTGTTTCATCTCATTCTTTTCGTCTAATTCTCTCACTCGTTTCCTCTCATGTTTCCTCTTTTAGAATGCCTCCTCGACGCGACAATCAGATGGCGAATGCCGAACTGGCGGAAATCATTGTGCAGCAAATGGCTGTTGCCTTCCCAAATCTTTATGCTCAAATGATTCAAGCCATCAACAACAACAATGCTCCATGCAATTTCAAGAATTTTAACTCGGCTAAACCGCTCAAGTTTAGTGGTTCTAAGGGAGCAACTGGGCTTCTTCAATGGTTCGAGAGCATTGAGAATACTTTCCGTCATGTTCAGTGTCCTGAAAATCGCAAGCTCGAGTTTTCTTCGAGTGTGTTTCAGAAGAGGGCTCTTACGTGGCGGAACGGGGTTAAGAGAGACCGCGGTGCTGAGGTTGCATTAGCACAGACTTGGGCTGAGCTTAGGGCTCTTATGATGAAGGAATTTTGTCCTCGTCATGAGCTAAGGGCTCTAGAAAGGGAATTTGATGATTTGAAGCAAGACAGTGGGGAACATCGAGCCTATACTGACCGCTATGAGGAATTAAGCTTGTTATGCCCTACTGTGGTTACGCCTTTGGATAAGGCGATTGAGAAATACTTTGATGGTCTTCCTGACGTAGTTCAGGATATTGTTACTGGCAGCAACCCTACTACTGTCAGACAAGCCATTGAATTGTCTGCCACTCTGACTGAATCCCATATCAGGAAGCGCAAGCTGTTTCGGAAGGGCAACTCAAGACCATCTGACAAGACTGCTCAAGTGGAACCAAAGGAAGAAAATGATGAGGTGTCCAAGAAGAAGAAGCGCAAAGCCTCTCAAAACTACGCTGTAACTGCTCAAGACAAACAGGTTGCACCAAACCAGCCAGCACAACCTCGCAAAAGGCAAAACTATGTTGGTACCGCACCTTTGTGCAACAAGTGCAACTGTCATCATCTAGAGCAAGAGCAGTGTCACAAATGTACCCACTGTGGGCGGTTGGGACATTTGATCAATGTTTGTCGTTATGCAAATCAAGCTGCTGCAAACCCTGCTGCTGTTCAAGCATGGTTCCCTCCGGGGTCATGTTATAACTGTGGTGACCTTACTCACTACAAGAACAATTGCCCAAGACTTGTTAACATACCCCCAGTGCGTGGACGAGTGTTTAACATCAATGAGGCAAACGTGAACAATGATGCAGCAATGAACAATTAGTGTTTTGTATTTCCTTGGTTGTTATCTTTTGACACTTCAAGACAATTCGGTTGTTACATAAATAAAGATTTGTTGTTTTTATTTCTGCAAAATTTATGTGTTTGTGTGAATGCTTGATGCAACCTTATGATGTCAACCCAAAGACAAACTACTCGTGTGGTTCTGTCATTTTATTATCACTTCTGATCTCCCCAAGAACCTTAAACACTCGTTTCTTTTAAGAAACAAAGCCAAACTCTTATTGAGAATCCCTCTATCTTTATAGATAGATCCTTAAAAATCATTAAAGTGCCAAATGAAATCCATGGATTGGATTCCTAGTGTGCTGTAAATATCCATACCTAAAGATAACAAATTAAAGAATCAAGTTAACTAAATTTGTGCTTATGTGTTTTTTCTTACATGTTTTGTGGTTGTATGTGATCCATCCAAATCCTCATAGAATCTTCCATATCTCATACGAGAGACTCATAATAGGATATCCAAAGATACTATCTTAAATCCTTAATGGACTTCAACATTGTAGTTAAGTCCCTCGGGTTATAAAGTATTATTCTATAATTGGACCTCTTGAATGGTCTGGTTAAACAGATTGATTTTGAAAATCTGATTAGAAATATCATGTGATGATGTAACTAAAAAGATCCCTTAAGTGGTCCATTTAAAGAGATCATACGACGATCTAGTTAAGAAGATCATGCGTTGATCTAGTTAAAAGGCTCGTTCGTTGATCTAATTAAAAGGACCCTTTGGTGGTCTAGTCGAGTCGCTTCATGTTTATTCAAGTGATTTTTTTCCTACGCATTATGAAATGAACTATGCGGACTGTGCAAGGAATTACGTAATTATGGAGGCCTACATAATTATGGAATTCAGTGCACAGAAACCACAGGAAGCTTTGTCATGTGTTAAGACCTATAGTGACAAGAATAATGATACGGGAGAAGTCTTGGACCTCGACCAATGTCATTTATTCTCACACTCCCCAATTCTGATTTCAAGCACACACAAGTTTCCTATGATAAGTCATCATAAGAAACGTTCTTCTATCCGTAGTTCAAAATTCCATGTTTTACTACTACAAGGAATTCACTTTGAGGGTTAACAAATTCGCTAAGAGTCCTAACATGGCCCAGAGTTTTACTTAAGGGTTCAATGGATCTATTAGAAGGCGAAACCGTCACAGCTGTCTTCACAAGTTTCCTCTAAAATTAAATTTCGGGATGAAATTTCCTAAAGTAGAGGAGACTGTGACACCTGAGTCACTTCAACCATCAAACAAATACCAAACCAATGAAATATTATATTTCATACTTGGGATTTGTATAAATATGTGTATCGCCTGCACATATCAATTCTTGTTTGATTTCAAGCTTTAAATCGCTTTCTGAAGGTTATATGCGCGCTGATGTGTAGATATAACCAGTTTAATGCAACAAACACTACGGAATAGTGAAATAGGATTAACATACCTTAAATAACCTTCACATAACTTAGAAATAAGTTTTGGATGGTTTGGTGTGTTGAAATCAAGTTTGTTCGATCGCAGGGACTAATTGTGTCAAACTGCGAAAGTATGCCAATTTGAACTGTAACAGACATTCTGGAACATGAACATAAGGTAAACACACCTTAAATATCCTTTATATAGCTTAGAAATAGGCTTTGAGGGGTTCGGTGTGCTAAAATAAATTTTGGGTCATTCAGGGACTAAAAGTGTCAAAAAGTGCATAAGTTTGCATTTTCGCGCATAACTTACGTTCTGAATACATATGGACATCCAAAAATTTATGTAAGCACTAAAATATTTTATTTTAGTGTTTGGCATAAGAAAAATCCATTCGTCACGCCATTTGGATCGTTTTTTGTGCTTATGCGCATTCCATCGTAATTAACCGAACAACGCAATCGTACGGCCAAACGAACCGACATCCGAGATATTTTTGAGCATATTTTAAGTTCCCTATACTTTAAATTCATTTTAGAGCTTTGAAATGGGGTTAACGGGGCTTAAACGTGTCAAAAATGCATCAAATAGCAAGTTTGGAGCTTCAGGGGCCTGTTCTGCCATTTTTCAAACTTTCTGGTCTGCAGGTCCTTGCGCACCTCAACACTCTGAGTGTTACGTTGCGCAAGCAGGGGTCAGATGCAGAAACTTGTTTTTAACAGCCTGTTTCCAGCCTTTTAACACCCCCAAAGGCCAATGCCATGTGTCAAACTCTTGTGGTGGGGGCAAAATGAGTTACCACAACATTCCGACAAGTGTACGGGCGAGATCAAGGCACGTTATCCAAGAAACGATCCTAACGGTGAACCGAAATCTATAAATACCTATCCATTCCCATTGCAAAACCCACAAGAATCTGATTTGAGAAGCTCTAAGTTGAAACCATTGTTTCATACCTGAGCTACTTGAATCAAGATTAGCTTTCGGGGACCCTTTGTAAGTATTCCTTCGTTCTTTTATTGCTTTTCGAGTCCGAAAGTCAAACTTTGTTTGACTTTCTGCATTGACCAGTTTATGGTCAATGCGAAGTTCGTTTGAACTTCGCAACGTGAGCGTAATCACGATGGTTATATTCCCTTGTGACTATGCCTACTGATTTCCACGTTGTCTAGGGTCGTAAGGGTAAGCGATCTAATAAATCGCTTATACCTTCGAACCCGACCCGTTTGGTCGATCATTAGGATCCGACCAAACACATTAGGTGACCATAGTATATAGGGAATAACCTTCCGAGGTTATACCTTATGGTCACGACGTTTAGTTAGTTGTATGATAGGTAGTATATATGCCTTAGGTAAATTACCAAATTGCCCTTTTTACGCCAAAATTCATTTTAAGCATATGTAACATAACTTTTGGTATCTAAACTGATTTGGTAACAATATTAGACATGTTAAGGCATATTTTACTTATAATAGGGCTAGGAAGGCGTTCCGAACGCGTTTTACGCGAACGACGTGTTAAAGTAGCATAAGCTACCTAAACAGGTCGTAATGGGTCGTAAGCACTTAGGTTAGGTTTCATTTAGTATGCAGGCTTTGTTAAACCATATGACACGAGTCTCCAAACTCGTTTGGTTTACGAACCCTCATTCTATCTAAATCCTCCGATTTAGGTCCGGTATATTAACATAGTTACCTATATTAGGTGTCGTTTGATTTCCGTGATCTCTAGCATTGCGTGGTGGTTATCCTAGGACTTCTAAGCAATCTCAAGTGAGTACATAGACCCCTATTCTACTGTTTTCAACTGTTTTGGGGTGAAGCATGTGTACCTATATGTTATTGTTATGATTTCAAAGTATAATTGATTATACATGTTATTACTTATCATTTGACAAACTGAATGACTATCTATGGTTTAAACACTGATTTCTTAAAGAACATAAAATAAAATGTTGAATTGTACTTATTTTATGTTCACCAGACCGATTGGTACTATGATATAGCGCTATTGGATTAGACACCCCATTCATGTTG
Organism: Helianthus tuberosus; assembly: GCA_030545235.1. NCBI lineage: Eukaryota > Viridiplantae > Streptophyta > Magnoliopsida > Asterales > Asteraceae > Helianthus > Helianthus tuberosus. Next base: position 157,873,483 of record CM060409.1, read on the forward strand.
TCATGGAATGTCTGAAACCAATTTGTTTCTCCATCCAAATAGGGATTGCCTTTGTGGTATCCTTATAGTCTCAAAGGTGTAGTTTGATGCACTAGGTCTGAATGAATTCTTAAATCACACATTTAAAGTATATTTTGATATGCTCCCAAAAGTATAGTTTGATATACTCTCATGTGTGGTATTATACAGAACCAACATATATATTTTATCAACAAACCAAAACATATTTTTAATATGTTATTTACAAATCCAAAGTATACTTTTAATATGCTACTATAAGGTTATTCGTTTAACCTTACATTATTTTACAAAGCATAACTTTTGATTTATTCAAACACTTTGTTTTGTACATTTTTACTTGTGGTTAAAGATATCTCGTTTTACTTACCATACATAACTTTTGTTTACACATTACGTGGTTTACATTTAACTTGAGTTATACAATAACATTGGACTATTGGTTTAAACATGAACATTTTATATTGCAGGTTTGGTTTGAGTAAGTGACTTAAGTAACGAGGCGTGTGTAATATGATACAAGCATGGTGGATACGCCGCTGGTACTTCCTATATATAAGTGTTTGTATGGTATTACATATCGTAGCGTTATTTGAATCATTTCAATTTAAGTCATATAACATTTTATACAAATAACATACTTTTCATAAGACGTTGTTTTACAACAACTTATCTTATGCAAATTCATTTTTACTTGGTTATTCAATTAACCTTACATTACTCTTTTACGTATCATATACTTTATCATCACTTTTCGAATGATTTATAAAACAAAACATTTTACAAGGATCATGACTGACTTTTGTTAAACAACTCTTTCTAAACTTATAAGTCATGAATCCTATATTCACAAAACCTATGTATCTCACAGGCATTTTTATGCTGACGTACCTATTTTTACACATGTTTCAGGTGCTGTCTTGAGATGATTATTGATACATGCTACATTTAGGATGGACTCTTGCCTTAGCGACTTTAAAACTTGGAAGATCATAGTTGTACTTATTTGATTGTATTAAAACAATGAGTTCATTTATTCAATAAAACAAAATTATTTATTCCATGGTTACGAAACAATGATTTTGTTACAACACTCCCCGACGTTTCCGCCACGTCTGGTTGTTCTACGTGGTCGGGGTGTGACATGGATGGAGGGGGTCCACACTCTTTGATCCCCTCATAAGTTAAACTACTATTAATACTTTAACCTGCCTACTTAGGACTGTATCCCTGCTGACTCAGACTACTTAGCCGAGGGTAACGTCACCTTCAAAAGAGGGGCCTACCACATTACGCATTAATAACTTAATTAATTATCTTTCAATAATCCGACCCTTTAGGATTGTATCCTTGCTGACTCAAACTACTGGGTTGAGGGTAACGTCACCTCCAAAAGAGGGGCCTACTACAATAACTAAGATAATCTCTTAAATAGTGCAAAAGTGCGGAAATAATCAAAGGTTACACTAAACACGAGTCGGAACCAAGTGATTCATCTTGTCTATCTGTTTTATTTTTATTTTCAGCATTTTAGTTAATTTTTATTTTTCTTAGTTTAACCATTTTTCTAAACTTTTGATTTGATTAGACGTTGAGGATAAACCTGTAGGATCGAGAAACGACCTATATGAGTCGATCAGAAATGTTCTAGACCAAAACGAGAGGCGGAAACAGACGTTTCGGTTTCGAATCAGCTTGATTTACACTTGAAAGTAGTTTAACTATCTCTTGTATTGATATTAAAGCTTTACACGGTCTGGAGATACCTCGGCAGAGCTTCGCTACCGGAAATGCAAAAGTTACAAATGAAATAACAACATGACCTATTTATAGGGAGACCATGTTATCTGAGCTTCATACGAACTGGACAAACCCCAGTTCGTATGAAGTGACCACTTCGTTTGAAGTTCCACTTCGTTTGAACATTCACTTCGTTTGAACATTCACTTCGTTTGAACATTCATTTCGAAGTTGACATCATTCTTGTTAAGATCCGCAACGAATTCAAGACTCGATATAAGACGAAGTCGACAGACGCATGCACCAACAGACTCCCCCTCGAATGTTGACGAGTCTTAAGTGTCGAGTCTTCAACGTCTTCAGTCTTTATCAGTCTGAACGTGTAAGCATCTTCAAACTTTATCTGTTTCTCCTCTTCAGCATAAACAGACTCCCCTCGAACAATCTTTCCTCGGATGTTGATTGCAGTTTGACTTTCACAGAATCAGGATCATGACCTGGCTCTATACTCAGACTTCAGATTCCAGGCTATCCTGCACATCCTCTACCCAACAGTAAATTTTTCACAAATTTAACATTTTACAAAATTTATACAACCAAACTCTCCCTCAAATTTATCCAAGATGATATAACAATGTTAATCACTGATGAACCACATGTAGATAAAAATTAAAAATATTTTCTCATTTATACACACACTCCCCCTCACCACATGCTCATCATGTTTAGCACTTGGAATTTTGAAAATCAGTTCTCCAACATCAGTTGTCGAAAATCTTTTTGAATTTTTCAAAATTTATGCTAAAACACACTAAAAATATTTTTAGATTTTTTGAATAGAAAGAAATGCAGTAAAGAAATATTTACAAACAATATTTTTGTGAGTTTGTGTAAGAGGATCATATCAGTTTATGAGACATATCACCAACACCGTTAAGCTTCATTTCATTGTTCTAAACAATTCACCTAGATTGTCAGTATACTGGTCCACTTAAATTCTCACACAAAGTTCAACTGCTTCGAGATACAAGATTAATGTTTTAAGTACTTAAACTTAATCGCGTGTCCCACCTCAGAATATACTCCCGTGTCCAGATCCCAATATTCAGTCTTACAGGTAATTATGACACAAATGATATCTGTAGGGGTTAATAAATTATGAAGAATCATGAGAGCTCAGGTCAGAACTACCGTTCAGCAGAGAGATCATGACTCAACTTTTGGGTGTGTCCCCTTTAGAGGATCTTTTTTTCAACAGCATTGCTAAGCAATTTTATTGTCTTATCATATATGCTGATGGTGATGCTATGTTTCAAGCATTGCAGAAAGTATTATTCGAGGACTAGGTCAGAACTTCCATTCAGCAGAAGTCCAAGAATAATACCCCAGATATCACTGAGTATAAAGACCTAGTATATCAGAAAAAGGAATCTTTCAAACAAGATTTCGGGGGTTACCTATATATCCGAGAGATGTTTCTCCACGATATAAGCAAGTTTGAATTTAGATTTATATCTCGTCACAATCTACTAAATGTGCAAAAACCTACTGGCACATCATCAGTGAGACCGTTTATCACTTTTAACTTTCCAATTCTTTAGCATGTTGTAACTGTCTACTGATGTACTATCATTTCCTCTTTTTCACAACAAACTCATTTTTGACTTTTATCATGTTTTTGACATTTTCAATTTTTCTAATGTTTTTGGATTTTCTGAAAATACTTACTCCCCCTAAAATACAAACACATTTAAAGAAAAATTTGAAAACAAACTGTACATGTAAATTGACAACTGATATCAAATCACTTCAAATCGCCATCCTCTTGGCATAAACAATCAGAACTCCCCCTTTCACAAAACTATTTTCTCATTATGATTTCAAAACACTTAAGTTTGTTTTAACCAAAATGATTTTTCCGGAAAATAAGTTTTGTTGATTTTAAACCATTTGTAGATTAGGGGTTCATCACATTGTTCTCCAAACTATCACTTGTAGGAAAAAGCAAGTACAACTTAATGTCCTTGATTTACCACTTGTAGGTTAAAACCTATTTCAACCACATGTAAAAATGTATAACAGTATAAAGATATCACCTGTAATTTTACCAAACAAACCATTTTAAGAAAGATGCCGATTCATGCTCCACGATTACCAACTAGGGAGCTCCGGCAAGTCAGGTTTTTCAAGTAAAAAACACAGACACCCAAGCCTGACCAGCTTTGGGTGTAACCTTCTCAACTTCACTAGGGGTTGGGCTGTAAGTTGCCTTCTTTGATTCGTAAAATTCTTTTACTCCTTTTACTTTTCCCTCAACCATTTTCCCAAAAATGTTTTTAACATTTCCATTAAAAGCTTTCTCAACATCAAATTCATTCTTATCAGAATAGAATTGATTTGAGATTTCAACTTTTCCGACTTTTGATTTAAAATTCTCAGTCCTCAATGGTGGAAAATGAACATCATCCATTGGAGGTACCGAATTTTCACCATTATTAACAACTTGTAGCTCTTCTGACTTTGTGGAGTCAGATTCATCGCCAGATTTTACATCTGATTTCTTAACAATCCAAGCTTGATTGTCAAGATTTCCCCTTTTCTTGTAAAACCTTTTCGAACACTCACCAACTTCATATGTTGAATTTTTAAACACTTTAAACTTTTCATTTGGTGGTTCGGTTTTATCAACAACTACTTCTTTAAGTTTTTCTGAGACTCCCTGTTTTGTGTTGGTTGCCTTAGGACAATTCCAAGCTATATGACCAACTTCTTGACACTTGTAACAGGTTCTTGTCTCTTTTCTCTGATAAGCTTCAGTTTTCTTCTTTTCAGTAAGAAATTCCTGATTTGACTGTCTCCAGAATGAGCTCTTCTTTTCTTCCTCAGCAGAAGGACCTGACACAAATTTTGTATTTTTAGAAATTTTCTCATTTTTATAATTTTCTGGAGGAATAAAACCTAAACCTTTCTTTTTGAAATTACCATTATGGTTTGATTTCTTTCGAAAGTCTAAACCATAATTGTAACCCATTTTCTTGTTTATCTTTTGTTTTATTCTTGAGGTGTAAGGACTTGGTTTTTCAGAAAGATTTACATCTTTTATTTCAGAAATATTAATTTCTGTTAGTTTAAAAACCTTTTTGATCATTTTTGGTTTAACACCTCTTATTGGAAATTCTTTATCAAAATATAATTTGTCAGAATCATTCAAAGTGTATGCCACTTCAAATGTTTCTTCATTCAAATTAGATTTTGACAGCAAAAATTCTTTACTATACACCCGTTTTCCCGACGACTTTGAATTCCTGACAGACGAACTTGAACTCCTGAACTCAGACATTTACTCAGACTCCTCATCCTTATCTAACACCTGATCGGCCATCCTTTTTATTAACTCGGACTCATGATCTATGTCGGACGCTGTGAACGTGATATCAATATTGTCTGGTAATACGTCGGTTATCTCGGACTCCAACTTTATATTGACTGCCTTTTTTACTTGTTCCTCATTCGGTTTTCTAGACGAATACCCTTCCCAAATTGGAGGCGGGCACTTATTATAACATACACTCTGTATCTTACCAGTATCCTTTTTCTTCTTTGGCTGTTCGTCTTTAAACACTTCAAAACTTGCAACAGTAGGATAAATTCTGTCAATTAAGTAATCAGAACTTGTATAACTTCTCAGTAAACGTCTGATTCTTTCATTTTCAACTTTTTCACCATCCAACTCCTTCTTCCATTTTGCACATTCTTCAATGTAAAAGTTTATCTCTTTCTGCTTTGACATCATTGTTGCATTCAACATCTTCAAAGCATCTTCTTTTTCAGAATTTGTTTTCTGCAAACTAGTCACCGTTCTGTTTAATACATCGTATGATTCTTTCAAATTCTTGACATCAAACAACAACTTCTCTTTCAACTTCTCAAGCTCACAAAACTTTTTATCTTTATCTTCACATTGTTTGCAAGATTCCAAACATGTAAGACACGGTTTTGTGACTTCAACAACTTTTTCGATCTCCACAATCTTCTCAACTTCAACTACCTTCTCCACTTCAACTATCTTCTCAACAATCTTGTCTTCTTTCATTTCTTTTACACCTTTTCTCTCTTTAAGTTTCTTCAATTTATCTGCAAAATAAAATTCAAAACTGTCAGAAGATAAATGAGTTTTTCCAACATTTATCTGTTCAAGCTCTTCATCATCATCACTGCTTTCTGAAAAAATAGATTCTTCATCTTGACTCTTCTCATCATCAGATAACACTGCTATCCATTTCTTCATTAATTCTGGTTTTTGAACAATTTGAGCAATGAAGGCTTTAAAATTTCCATTTTCATCTACAAACTTATCCCAGCTAAATCCTGGTGCCATTTTCTCATCTTCTTGATCAATGATACCAAAATAAGCTTTCCTGTTTGCATCTTCAATCATCTTCCCATGAGCAGTTTGTGAATCCTTTTGTTGATGTGGTTGATGAGAAACTTGTTGATATATGGCCTTCTGATAATAATCATGACCACCAAACGGATTCTTTGCTCCACTAGCTTCCTGATTCTTGCATTCTCTCTTGAAGTGACCTTTCTCCCTGCATCGAAAACAAGTAACTTTAGATTTATCAAAACCTAAAGCAGAAAGATGAGCATCCAAAAAGTCATTTCTTCCTGTAATCATTTTAAACTTTTCAGCTCTTCTCAGGACACTAGCCAGACACCATTTAATGTCCATCAGCTCCAACTCTTCTGCATCAATCTGATCGTAATCCTCCTTGGTTAGCATAGGATTTCCGATTTTTCCGGCAATCAATCCTTCATAAGATTCCAAAGCAGTAACCAGTAAACCCATATGATTTTTCACAACTTCTTCAGAAAAGTTTTGACCCTTTTGAAGATGTAAAGCTACATTGCACTGAATCAGATGTTCATTTCCAACATTCGTACTTTGAATACTTGGAGGATTAACATTTGAAAATCCACTAGTGTTGACTGAACTTTGACTGCCTGTTCCAGAAGAATTTCCTGCACTAAAGGCGGTTTGGATCTTTGGACTTGATTCAACAGTTTGAACATTTCCTTTATAGTATAATTTGATGTCTTGTTGATTGCTTGAACTGTTCATTCTGGCAATCTTCTGCTGTTCAAGATCCTGTGCCTCAAGCTTTTCAATAAACTGTCCGATCGACAATCTGCTAAACTGTCCAGAATTCTTCAGAATCATGAGATAAGTACCCCCATTCTTTCTGTGGTAATGCATCAGCAAGCTTTTCAACCCATTCTGCTGGAGTTTTAGTGATTTTTAGCTGAGACATGGTACGCACAAGATGACAGTATCTCTCAATGAGAGTCTTTGTAGTTTCACCAGGCATGCTAGTAAACAACTCAAACTCCTTTTTCAGTAACGCTGTTTTACTCTGTAACATCTCTGTACTTCCTTCAAATTTCTTCTCAAGAGCTTTCCAGATCGAATATACATTTCCATCATGCTGGAGCAAAACAAATATATCCTCTTTGATAGCTTGCTGCAACAGACTTATCATCATTTTCTCTCCTTTATAACTCTCTCTCTCTTGGTCTGAAAACTCTGAGATAATTTTATCAACATTCATAGCAGTCTGTGGTCTGATGTATGCTGTTTCAATACTTTCCCAAGCTCTTAGATGGTTTGCCTGAACCCAGTTCTCAAAACGATTCTTCCATCCATGATACTCTTCAATTCCCATAAGTTTCGGGGGTTTTTGCAACGTTCCAGTTTCGTTTTCTGCGTTCATGTTTTGAGCAATGGTAGCCGGAGTAGTCGGGGTTGTAGAAAATGCGTTGTAGAACTCGGAATCCATGTTTTGGTATTTGAAATATCACAAATTCAAATTCTTCAAACGAGCTGGTAAACAAAACACCTCGATCACCTGACAACAAACAAACAACAATCAGTTTAAAGAGTTATCAATTAACATAATAAGACTTGTACTCGAACTGGTGAATATTCTGTGCGAACTGAAAGTTGACAAACTGTGCAGACTGCTATGACCCGAATCAAAATCAAACGACCTGACCCACTACTTGCAAACTGAGTACAATTCCAAACGACCTGGTTCACAAAGACACGACCTGGACCACTTCTAACTCACTGAACTGTTTCAAGAGACTTTACTGAAGTGCTTTAAACCGTATGACTTTGATGCGATGAATCTTGACTTTCAATCCAGGCAAACTGACATATCTCATGCACACACTAATCAATACCGACAAGACTGTTTGCTTATTGAACCGATGATTATCACCTTTTAATGTCACAATTGATTAGACCTAAAACATACTTTATCAATTAAAGTTCACATGTGACTTCAAGTATGGCCGACAATATTAATATCTCGCATGCAACATCTACTTTAAATGTGATAGAATCAATTGGCCGTCCACTTTAATTTTCACATGCACACTTTAACATGGCTGACATATTCTCAATTGATATTTGTGATTGGACCGTTCAATTTGAAACAATTAATCCTCACAAGAACCACGTGATAGTTCAGATAACTAATTAACTTGATTGGACAGATTATATGAAACTGGTTGAATTCAGAAATCCACTTCACACAGAAAACTCCCTCAAACAAACTGAGATCTTTTTAAACGAACTAAACAACCTCAGACGAACTGTGATTTAGACGACCTGAGATTTAAACGATCTAAGGTTCAAACGAGGTAAATTCAGACGGACTTGACTCTTATGCGGACTGGATTTTGAAGCGAAGTGAACTAATAATACCACGCAAACTGATCCTTTTTCATACGAACTGGCCACTCCGTGTGACCTTTCAGACGAACTGGATTCAAAGTCTCAAACGAACTGAATCATTGTTCAAACGATCTGATGTTATTTTGCCAAAAATGATCACGTTTTCGGTTGAATTAGAATCTGATAAGTTCAAGGATTGTCCTACTATGAATTCTGAACACAATGATGTATAATTTGTTCAATATCGTCCACTGAATCACTGTAGATCTGAGTTTAAAGTTCTGTTCGTACGAGATGTATAATCTTTCAAACGAACTGACCAAAAATTTGTAAAATTGATCAAGTTTTACTTTGTTTTAAGATCTGAAACTTTCACAAATTGATTAAAACACTGTTTCGCACAATATACTCCAAACTCAAGCCATTTTATCCAGTAAAACTCGTTTAATTTTTGAAAAATGTGAAGAATATGAGTAGAAGACAGAATTTTTTATGAAAAACAAGCTGAATCGGTAGAACTCTTCCTCCTGTGCTCTGATACCACTTGTAGGATCGAGAAACGACCTATATGAGTCGATCAGAAATGTTCTAGACCAAAACGAGAGGCGGAAACAGACGTTTCGGTTTCGAATCAACTTGATTTACACTTGAAAGTAGTTTAACTATCTCTTGTATTGATATGAAAGCTTTACACGGTCTGGAGATACCTCGGCAGAGCTTCGCTACCGGAAATGCAAAAGTTACAAATGAAATAACAACATGACCTATTTATAGGGAGACCATGTTATCTGAGCTTCATACGAACTGGACAAACCCCAGTTCGTATGAAGTGACCACTTCGTTTGAAGTTCCACTTCGTTTGAACATTCACTTCGTTTGAACATTCATTTCGAACTTGACATCATTCTTGTTAAGATCCGCAACGAATTCAAGACTCGATATAAGACGAAGTCGACAGACGCATGCACCAACAAAACCGGTATTAAAAGCTCTTGTATCCTTGGACGACCTCGGTATCTTACCAACACTATACTACGCTCACGATAGGTGCACTTGCCCATATGTGTGTTTAGTGTTAGTAAATATCGTGTTTTATAAATTTAAAACTTGGCTAAAGAAAGTGTAAAAGGGCTTAAAATATACTTAAACTTATATACACACTTCACCCAAATCATAACCCTATCCTTGTGGAAAACCAAGAAAAAGGAAAACTGCTGACCAGTGAAGAAGAAAAAGAAAAGGAAGCTGAGTACTTCACAGAAGCCATCAAGAAAATGGATCTAAAAGAAGACAAATCAGCAAAGCGTCAAGACCTTGCCAAAAAGGTATTAACCAAGCCTGCATCACCAAACACTTCAGACATGACAGCCATTGAGCTAGATCAAAAGAAGAGGCAATAGCAGATTGAAAGAGAGACTGCAGAATATATAGCTGCAGCAAATAATGTCATCGAAATGGCCTTCAAACAAATGTCTGAAAGTTTACAACTTTTCACAAGACCAATTTCTCCAAACTCCTCTGAAAATAAATCTCTCCCAAGAAACCCATTGGGTTCAAAAGTACTAAAGTGGATGTCTGATCAAAAGACCCACGTATTGACCTTGGTCAGATCCAATGGCGAAGTGAAGTACATATCAAGGAAAGAAGCACTAGGTCTTGGTGTTGAAGATATGCAGGATCTCCTTGAACTTTCACTGTGTAGGGATGAGGATGACTCAAGTTCCAAGGACTTTGAAGTAGAATTTAAAAGACAAGTTAAGGAGCTTCTGATGAGAAATAAAAATCCAGAATAATGAAGGGTTTTGGCATTATCTGTTCCAGGGGGAGATTGTTGGGATTGAACCCTACCAGAGGAATAGATAATAAAATCCAAAACCGGATCACAACAGTGGATTCACAATAAGCAGCAGTTTACATTAGACTTTCCCCTTGAAAGTGATTATAACATCTGATGGTCTCTATCCACTGTTCGTATACAACTGCTGCTTCCCTTTAAACTGCTGACAAAGCCCTGAAGAAGTAAACACTGCTGGTTCTATCTACTGATGACAAAGCACTGCCCACTCAAGGACTGATCAACTTTGAGGAAACCACTGATGGAAGAAGATAGCAGTAGTTTAGTGTATTACTTGTCTTATGTAGAATCAGTGGTTAACATTAGCAGTGTTTGTATAGGAACAGTTGTTACAGGTTGTTAGGCTGTTAGACGTCGCTTTCATGGTGACGTCAGCTGAGATGCCTCAGTGGTTTTGGTTTGCCTATAAATGGAGCAGTACCCTGTACTGTTACATTTGATAGTTTTGAGTGAGTTCTTCTCCTCAATTCAATCCTTTCATCTTGTGCAACCAACCATGAAGTATCAGGCTGTGGGGGAGTTTAGTTTGTAAGCTAGCATTGTAATCTTTTGCTTTGATTTGTAATCTTTCAACTTAATGGAAAAGCAAATGTTTATCAAAACTTTCTCTCCATGATTGTGTTTACAAAGTTTGTTATTCATTTCCGCTGCACTTAAACTCTGTTCATTTCAATTTGATTTGTTCAAATCACACAAACAAACACAATCATGAGTGCCTCCGATCCTAACACTAACTACGGTCCTGATGAAAAATTCCGCTGCCAAATTAGACATTACGCGATACCACCGATAATGGCTCGCGGCCGCTCGTTCCCGGGAGTCAGGGATCGGGGGTTGCGACAGAAGGTGGTATCAGAGCCTAGCCACTGGTCTGAGCCAAAGAAGTGTTCTGCTGACACTTAAATTCTAAAATTTTGTGTTAGGAAATAAATTACGGAAATACGTACTTAACTGTATTTAATTGTTATGTGTTATTTGACTATCTGTTAGTTTACAGTATGAGTGATCAAGGACCCTCAGACATGAGTCGTCAGTTGTCTGATTCACCTAAGAGTGAAGGTACTTCTTCACAGCCAGCCCTTTCTGGGTATTCTGCTGATCAGGAAGAAGGAGTGTTTGCTTTTAAAGCTCAGTCAGAAGAGCCATTCCCTCATAAGAAACGAGGATGGTTCAGTAAGGAAGCCTTTGCTCGTAGGAAGAGAATGCGAAAGTTGCAACAGCAAAGAGTTCTAGCAGCTGCTAAGCGAAAGACAGATGCCCATACACAGGATATGCTTAATAGAAGCCTAGCCAATTTTCATATCCTAGCTACAACTGCTCCTGGCCCAAGTCTGGAACAATTAGTAGCACCCCAACCGCAACTACCAATCCCAGACCAACCCATGGAGATAGAAAACCCTGAAAACCAAGTGGAGATGCATGACTTCAACCCAGAAGAAATCCCTAGGATACCTGCACCAAACCCCCTAGACCTAAATTACGACCCCTGGTGGGACGATAATAGGGACTTTGTGCAACATTACTATTAGGACCGGTTTTGACTCCGAAACGATTGCGAACCGAACGTGTGACGTGCGGAATCCGTACACGAACGTGACCGAAACACACGAGACGTAATATAATCTGTGATTCTTTGATAAATCTGAAATCGTACAAGAACCGTGAATCACCTTTCCACTTTATCTCTCTAGTTTCTCTCTCTAGCTCCAAAGCTCTTCAACTAGCAAATGTGGCAAAAGTCCTAAACCTAACACCTTAAGTTCCTATTTATAGGCCAAGGATATAAGGAGGTTCTCCTTATTTACAATAATGCCACCTTGCCTTTCTAAACTAGATATTACAATAAAACGCTAGAAATAAACTGTTTCTGCTACGGTCTTGAGATGACGGAGGCGATAGACATACTACACTAACAGACTCCCCCTTGGATATTGCCGCAGTCAATCTCAAACATTTAGTTAGACTCGTAGCGTCTTGTCTTTCTCTCTCTCTGAGTCTTCTTGAAGCTTTAACATGTCTTTATCAACGTAAACTCCCTCTTGCTCGAACAGAATCCCATTGGATCTGTCTTCAGCTTTAGCTTCTCTCTCTGTGTAGACTCTTTTCTTCATTAGGCTCCCCCTTTCGTCAAGCTTCCGAGTTTTTGGGATAGACACCTTGCTTTCCGTATACAAGCGCCTTCAGGATAGTTGCCTGGCTCCTTGAATCCACGCTTCCTCTTGCGTTGAGCTCGTCTTCAGACTCCCCCTTAGACTCGGCTATCGGGATCGTAGTCTGGAATCTGCAATCCTCAAACATTTATAAGTAAAACATTTTACAGTGAAAACATTTTCAGTTGTCCAGGTATCGTAACCTGGCTCTATTAAACTTTCTAAATCAAGATCCTGGCTATAAAATATAATAATATGAATATATCCAGAAATACTTGATTCACTCCCCTTATCAACAATTCTTCAAAGATTTGGCAGTATTAAGCGAACAGGATTGGAAACTGGCTCTATTCAATAGATTTTAACAATATGAGCATCCAAATCCTTCACGGTTAATCATCCAAGTTCAACTTAATGACCTTGGAGATATCACAAACTGTTTTTGATTTTTGATTTTAAAACTTCAAGTTTCAAATTAATGAACTTGTTTATTTTCAAAAACACAATCAGCATACTTAGATTTTGAAACTCAGCTTCCCAGACATCGGTTGTCGAAAATAAAGCCGAAATCAAAATTTTTTGAATTTTTCTGAAACATAAAGCAATAAAGAAATATTTACAAACATATTTACACACAATATTTTTATTTGAGTTTGCGTTAGAGGATCATATCAGTCTTTGACAAGTCACAAGTACCGTTGAGCTTAGTTACACATTAAGAATTAAACAATTCACTTAGATTGTCGATATACTGATCCACTTAAATTTTCACACAAATTTCAACTGATTCAGGATACGAATTAGGTGTTTTAAGAACTTAAACTCATTCATGTGTCCCACCTCTTGAATATACTCCCGTATCCAGATCCCAATATTCAGTCTTACAGGTGAGTATACCTAGATGATATCTGTAAGGGGTTAAATTGCGAAAAACCGTGAGAGCTCAGGTCAGAACTTCCGTTCAGCAGAGAGATGACGGCTTCGACTTTTGGTGTGTCCCCTTTAGAGGATCTTTTCTTCAACAGCACATGATTTACACATTTTTTCAATGTTTCATCATTTTTTATGCTGAGGGTAGGCTATATTTCAAGCAAGCGTAAAGTATTCTCCGGGGACTAGGCCATTGCTTCCGCAAAATCAGAAGTCCCGGGATAATACCCCAGATATCACTAAGCATAAAGACCTAGTATCTCAGAAAGAGGGGTCCTTCAAACTAGATTTCAGGGGTTACCTATATATCCAAGTAGTGTTCCCCACGAAATAAGCAAGTTTGAATTTAGGTTTATATCCCGAAAAAGTTTACTAAATGTATAAAAATCTACCGACACATCCACGGTGAGATCGTTTAACACATTTTGACTTTCCAATTCTTTAGCGTACTGTGATTGTCTACTGATGTACTATCATTTCCTCTTTTTACACAAAACTCATTTTTATTTTTAATGTTTTTGTCTTTTTGCCAATAGGTTTTTATCATGTTTTTGTCATTTTCAAATTTTCAAATGTTTTTGGATTTTCTAACAATATTACTCCCACTGAAATGCAAAATCATTTAAAGAAAATTTGACAACTAATACTGATAGCTTTATCTCGCCATCCATTTTCTGCTAAAAGTGTACTGATTTGCTGAAAATCTAACATACCCCCATGATTTACAACACATTGATATTTTACAGTTTGAAAACCGTTTTTCAATCTCGTGAAATTAATCATGTTTGTTCAGCCATGAGGGTTTCGGCGTATTCAATCAATATATATATATATATATATATATATATATATATATATATATATATATATATATATATATATTAGGGTTTTTGAAATATAGTTTATTTATGTACAGAAAACGATAAACTCCCTATTCAACCAAACCAGGGTTCAGCAGCCTTCTCCTCCTGTTGTGCCAGGTTGCTCCAACTTCCAATCTCACAATCTTTAGATTTGTTGAGCACCTGCACATTCAAACTACTTTATTACTTGAACAATTTAGCCCAGGTCTGTTGGACCTTAGGCATTTCAACACAATATGTATCATGCAGTTTCGGAAAATCTTTATCATCAAAGACTTTTTCAACTTTAACTTCAACTTTCTCATCTTTTACCGAAGTCACTTGTTTCTTAACACTCCATGTTTGACCTTTCGGAGTACCTCTTTTGTAAAAATGTGATTCTTTTTGAACATTTTGTTTTTGAACAACAACTTTTGGTTTCCAAAACTCTTGGGGTTTTGTCATATCAACAGATGTTTTCCAACTTTGAGTTGTTCTAACTCTGGGTGTGTGAGAATTCCAGGTCTATCTTGAACCAAACTTACTCGAGTCTGATTTCCAATTTTTATTCGAAGCAAACTTGTTTGTGTTATACCTCCAAGTTTGTTTTGAGTCAAATCTGGTCGACCTTTATTTCATATTCTCAGATTTCTTTTTCTCAACATTTTCAGGCTTCTTTTTGTCAACATCCACAGGTTTCAGATTCGGACACTTTCGTGCAAGATGTCCTAATTGATCACACTTAAAACATGTTCGTTTTGAAACATCTTTAACCTGTGGTTGTTGCCTTTTCTTTTGAGCACAAAACTCTTCATTAGATTGTTGTCTAAATTTGAGTTTTTCCTCTTCTTCAAAACTTTTTCCTTGAACAAAACTCATTTTTGCCTGAAAATTCGGAGTTTCATTTCTTTTCCAACCATGTTTCTTCTTATAACCCAACCCAGCCTTCATGTTTTTCTTTTTAAAACCAGGTTTGTTATAAAAAGTTTTATGACCTTTACCAGCAAACTTTGAAACTTCAGATTTCTCAACTTCAACCATTTTGAAAACTTTATCAACCTTTTCTGAGATCACATTCTGAATTGGGAATACAACATCTAAGAATAATTTGTCTGATCCAATCATGGTGTAAACCAATCCTTTTGAATCATCATTCAAATTTTTCTCGGATTTTGTCTGTTTAAGATAGCCATCATGAAAATTTCCCTCATTTTCATCATGTGATTCAAACTTACCTTTGTTTGACTCCTCTTTCAGAACGCTTTCAACAACCTTACTTACCACCTCTGAATCATTAGCTTCATCAGATTTGGAGCAAGTCACATCGATACTTTCAGGTAATTGGTCAACTATGTTCAACCCTTTTGCCACCTTTTCCTCATCATAAAAAGTATAATTGTTTCTCAATGGTGGTGGAACCTGATGAAACTCTGAACCAATACCCTTTTTATTCTTGTTAGTATCTTTATCATCTGGTGTGATGTTGAAAATGCGGTCGAGAATATACGAAAAGTTATGATAACTTTGAAGTTTGGTAACAATCTTTTCTTTTTCAGCCAGAACTTGTTTGAGATTAGCAACTTCATCAACACACTTGTTTAATTCAAGTTGCTTTTCTTTAAACTTTCTCTCATACAGTTCTTTGGTTGTTAAAGTTGCAGACAATCTTTCATCAAAACATTTAACTTGTTTCTTCAAAGTATCATAAGCCTCTTGTACTCTCTGACTTGACCACTTCAAATTATCATACTCCTTTTGAAAATCTTGAAACTTATTATCTTTCTCCACACAACCAACACATTTAGCTGTACACATTTCTTTCAAAATCTTATTTTCTTCTTCAAGACCATGACATTTCTGTGTTAACTTTTCAACCTTTAGTTTCAAAATTCCTTCTTTTTCAATCATTTCTTTACATTTTATTTTGAAAATATTTTCAATTTTATTTGTTTCAATATCTTGTGTTTTGGTTATTTCATCTTTTTCAATACAGGCTTTGCACATTTCTATGCAATTCCTGCACTTGTTCTTATTTTTATCAACAATTTCAGCATTTGACAAGTCAGAAGATTTATTTACCTCAGTCTCTTTCAGCACCGATGATTCTTTTGTCTCAACTTTCTGATCTTCTTTTTTCTTCTCTTCTTCTTCCATCTTCTGTTCCTCTTCTATCTTCTGTTCTTCGTCTATCTTCTGTTCCTCTTCTACATCATTCTTTGCCATAATCTTCATTTCTTCAACCAACTTTTTCAACTCTTCTTCTTTCCTTTTCTTCATTTCTACCACCCTTGGTAGACTTGCTTCACAGATTTCTTTTATTTTGTTCAACAGATCTGGCAAATATCCTTTATCAGACAACCTTCTTGTATTGAAAGCACCCTGATTTGGAATCAAATTTGTTACTGCATCAAAATACACCTTTGATGGGTTAACAACTGGATTACCCTGTGGATCCATGTAACATTCCAATTCGTCATTCCATCTTTTGGCTCTCTGAGCTTCTTTGAATGGTTCTCTGAATTTTTCAACTTCCCATCTCGCGTAATCTCTTATCCACCATCTATCATGATCAAAATCAGCTACAAATAGATATCCAACACAATCTTCTTCAGGGAGAACTTGACTCCAGTCATAACCTTCATCGTCATGAATAACTGCAAGAGCTCTTGGTTTTTCTTCAAGCTGCTTCATTCTAGGAGGTTCAGGTTTGTTCTGATGATAAATCGCTTTCTTGTAATAATCTTCTTTGAATGGATTTTCAGAATCATCAGTATAAGCATTTCGGCACTCTCTTTTAAAATGACCTTTCTGTTTACACTTGAAGCATGTCACTTTCGATTTGTCAAAGCCTAACTTGGTAGATGGTCCACCAATAGACTTTCTTCCTGTAATCTCCATGAAACGCTGAGCTCTCCTCACTGCACTGGCCATACACCAC
The DNA here is from genome assembly GCA_030545235.1 of Helianthus tuberosus. NCBI lineage: Eukaryota > Viridiplantae > Streptophyta > Magnoliopsida > Asterales > Asteraceae > Helianthus > Helianthus tuberosus. Next base: position 157,890,695 of record CM060409.1, read on the forward strand.
CTTATGTCAATCAATTCCATCTCCTCAGGATCTATTTGATCGTAGTCTTCCTTCGTCAGGTTGGTGTTGCCTATCTTGCCTGCCACAAGGCTCTCATACGACTCTAATACAGAGGCCAAAAACACCATCTGTTGTTTTGCTGACTCTTCACTGAAATTCTGACCATTCTTCAGATCCACTGCGATATTACACTGAAATAAATTCTTTGATGCAGATTGGATTGAAGCTGTTGATGAAGATCCACTGTGAAAACCACTGTGAGGACTTTCATTGTTCACAAAGTTTGAGCTTTCTGCAGAAAACGTTGTTCTTGGAGACCCAGCCTGTGGTACATTTCCTCTGTAGTACAGCTCCACATTCTGCTGATGAGCTGGCTTGTTGACTTTAGATTTCTTTATCTCCAACTCGTGGCTTTCTAGTCTTTGGATCAGCAAATCCACTGTTAAATCTTCAGACTTGATTGTGTTCTTCAACATTAAACCAAAGTATTGCCAATCTTTATCATTCGGAAACGAATCAAACAATTTATCAACCAGCTCCTCTTGAGGGTATGTGAATTTGTGTCTGGCCAGCTCCATCTTCAGATGCCCAAATCTCTCGATCATTTTACAAACAGATTCATTTTTCATCCAACCAAATAAATCAAACTCTTTACGTAACAATTTCTTTTTTTTTTTCACAATCTCATTACTTCCTACACATTTTCTCTCTAAAGCTTCCCATAAACTCTTTGATGTTTTCTCTTGTTCAAGTAATGAAATAATATCTTCTCTCACTGACTGTTTTATCAATGTAATCATTTTGTATTCAGCTACTACATTTTTTACATCTATTTCCGTGAACTCTTTTTCGTTTACTAACTCTCCTCCTTCTTTAACTGGTTCTGTATATCCATATTTCAATTTTAACCAACTTTCAGAAGCAAAAGCTTTTACCCAACCCTCAAACCGATTTTTCCACCAGTTATAATCTTCAATCTTCATTAATTTCGGTGGTTTCTGTTGGCTTCCATACATATTCTCATACTTCAAATTCTCTGAAATCTCTTTCGAATATTCTCTTGTTTCAAATCTTCTTTCGGATGATTCTGAAGTAAAAGCATTGTAAAACGTGTTGTAAAATTCTTCACCGCTGCTTGACATCTTCAAACAGTTTCTTAAAATTCACAATTTGTATATCTTCAATCACCTTAATGACAACACAAGAAACAATCAAATAACAATGATTAGTTACAACAAAAATATCAAACACTTGGATCGGATGGACCAAAAATAGACTTCGTTCGGATGAGTTTTTGTGATCCGATCGGATGGAGTGAGGTGCTGTCCGATCGGGTGGGATGCTGTCCGAACGAGTGACAAGTCATCAAAGTCAATAATGACAATAATCACTTGACAACGCTTGTCCGTTCGGGTGAGATTGCTATCCGTTCGGGTGAAGTGCTGTCCGAACGGATGAGGTTGTTGTCCGAACGGATGAAACTTCTTGTCCGTTCGGGTGGGATTGGAGCTGTCCGACCGGATAACTTCTCAATGTATGACACTAAATGACAAATGTGTTGTCCGATCGGGTGAGTGATGTGTTGAAAAACACCGTCATTTACCCGTGTATTTTGTATTTTATTTTTATAGTTTTTAAGTCGTTTCTAGTCTTTATACAGTCGTATTTGATTAGTTTGTGTTTTGGCAGGTCTTGGTGCAAATTGAGCGAAAAAGAGTAATAATTAAATAATCAGCCAGTTGAGTAGAGTAGACCGCCAGAGACCGAAGTAAAATTGCAGCTATTTTCTCGAGTGGAACGAGCCCCCTATCTTTACATTATTAAAGAATGGCGGTAGAGGCCGCGACCCAATTAAAAAAAAAAAGATGATACACTCTTATTAGTGGTGGACGACTAAAACATCAGAAGTGGGCCGTCATAAAGGACAATCCAGCTATACATAATTTTGAAAATGAGTGGGTTATTGATCTTTTGGGCTATGGAAACATGTGTTTTGTGGATTTAAAAAAAACCTAAAGCATTATACATACATATAAGTTGACGTGAAGTTGAAGGAAAGGAGGATTCCTATTATTTTCGAAAATCACAGGGGAATATCATATATTGTTTTCGAAAAAACAATAGGAGGAAGAATATATATCCATCACAGCAACATCAGACGACAGGTTGAGTTCGATCAAGAGAAGAGAGGAGAAAAAAAAAGCCAATTGGTTCGAGGGTTCAAGCCACGATCAAGATTCCAGTCCGGGTTTGCAAATAGTTTATATTGAATTTTAATAACTTTGTGTTTTTTTGAACTTGATTGCTATGGATTATTTGTTATTTGAGACTTGTTTCTTTTTAGTGGTTATGATTATTGGCTAAACTTTTTATGCTACCTGGGTTTAGATGAACTTGATGATTGTAATGCGATTTTGACATGATTAAGGTCATTTTATGTGATTTACATAACTTTTCCATGAAATTGATCTTGATATTGCATGTTGGTATGTTTTGATTGTTTTACTAGTCAATAAATTCAGCGGTTTAGGCACGAAGAAATTCCCCCTAGACTTAGGATTTAATTTAACTCGTTTATCTTAGGATTTTCGGGTTTGGTATTGTGTTGAGAAATTGACCAAGTTGACTAATAATTAAAATCACTATATTAAAACTTGCATCCTCATCTTGTGACTCGAAAGACGATTAAGGTGAGCTAGGTTATTAGCTAATCATTGGTGGGTAGATTGGGTGACCGATAGCTCGGGCTCGTTTATTACATCGTGATTAAGGTTTCCTAGGATTTCAATCTTCATGGTTTGGTTTGCTTTGCGTTTTTGGGATCTTCTCTTAACATAATTGTCTTTGAGGTCAAAAGGATTCTATCTTCGTAGGATTTGGTATCGATAGCTCGAGCCGGTTCGTTCTAGCACTTCACATTTAGTCTTGCTCTTTCGTTTGGGACATCTCTAGCGGGGGGTCAATCGAGGGAAATAGATATTTAACCATCATCATTGTCACATTAGCGTTGCATGATTCTAGGGATTCGAAGCCTGGGCAGTTCTTTCACATCATTGTCTCCTTCCTGTCACTTCTTGCTTGCTTGCCCTGTTATCTTGTTTTCTTGCTTTATTAGTTTATTAAAAAAATCCTAAAAACACAAATTAAAACCAGTTAAGTAATTAGTTGAGTCAGAGTCTAGTTTAGCGTCGCTAGTGTCTCGTGGGTTCGATACTCGGACTTCATTAGGCTTTACTACGTACGATAGGTACACTTGCCTGTCAGTGGTCTAGCATTTAGAGAGTCTTAGTTTATAAATTTAAAACTAGGGTGTCTATAAATTTAAAATGTCAAACAAGTTCGTTAATTTGAAGCAGATGTCACACCCCGACCACGTAGAACAACCAGACGTGGCGGAAACGTCGGGGAGTGTTGTAACAGAATCATTGTTTCGTAACCATGGAATAAATAATTTCTGTTTTATTGAATAAATGAACTCATTGTTTTAATACAATCAAATAAGTACAACTATGATCTTCCAAGTTTTAAAGTCGTTAAGGCACGAGTCCATCCTAAATGTAGCATGTATCAACAGTCATCTCAAGACAGCACCTGAAACATGTGTAAAAATAGGTACGTCAGCATAAAAATGCATGTGAGATACATAGGTTTTGTGAATATAGGATTCATGACTTATAAGTTTAGAAAGAGTTGTTTAACAAAAGTCAGTCATGATCCTTGTAAAATGTTTTGTTTTATAAATCATTCGAAAAGTGATGATAAAGTAGATGATACGTAAAAGAGTAATGTAAGGTTAATTGAATAACCAAGTAAAAATGAATTTGTATAAGATAAGTTGTTGTAAAACAATGTCTTATGAAAAGTATGTTATTTGTATAAAATGTTATATGACTTAAATTGAAATGATTCAAATAACGCTACGATATGTAATACCATACAAACACTTATATATAGGAAGTACCAGCGGCGTATCCACCATGCTTGTATCATATTACACACGCCTCGTTACTTAAGTCACTTACTCAAACCAAACCACCAATATAGAATGTTCATGTTTAAACCAATAGTCCAATGTTATTGTATAACTCAAGTTAAATGTAAACCATGTAATGTGTAAACAAAAGTTATGTATGGTAAGTAAAATGAGATTTCTTAAACCACAAGTAAAAATGTACAAAACAAAGTGCTTGAATAAATCAAAAGTTATGCTTTGTAAAATAATGTAAGGTTAAACGAATAACCTTATAGTAGCATATTAAAAGTATACCTTGGATTTGTAAATAACATATTAAAAATATGTTTTGGTTTAGTGATAAAATATATATATGTTGGTTCTGTACAATACCACACATGAGGGTATATCAAACTATACTTTTGGGAGTATATCAAAATATACTTTAAATGTGTGATTTAAGAATTCATTCAGACCTAGTGCATCAAACTACACCTTTGAGACTATAAGGATACCACAAAGGCAATCCCTATTTGGATGGAGAAACAAATTGGTTTTAGACATTCCATGACAACAGGAATGGGGTGTCAAATCCTATAGCGCTATATCATACTACCAATCGGTCTGGTGAACATAAAATAAGTAAAATTCAACATTTTATTTTATGTTCTTTGAGAAATCAGTGTTTAAACCATAGATAGTCATTTAGTTTGTCAAATGATAAGTAATAACATGTATAATCAATTATACTTTGAAATCATGAAAATAACACATATGTACACATGCTTCACCCCAAAACAGTTTGGAAAACAGTAAAATAGGGGAACTATGTACTCACTTGAGATTGCTCAGAAGTCCTAAGATAACCACCAAGCAATGCTAAAGATCACGGAATCAAACGGCACCTAATATAGGTAACTATGTTAATAAACCGGACCTAAGTCGGAGGATTTAGATAGAATGAGGGTTCGTAAACCAAACGAGTATGGAGACTCGTGTCATATGGTTTAACAAAGCCTACATACTAAATGAAACCTAACCTAAGTGCTTACGACCCATTACGACCCGTTTAGGTAGCTTATGCTACTTTAACGCGTCGTTCGCGTGAAACGCGTTCGGACCGCCTAACTAATCCTATGACAAGTAGAATATGCCTTAACATGTTTAATATTGTTGATAAATCAGTTTAGAGGTCATAGGTTATGTTACATATGTGTAAAATGAATTTTGGCATCAAAGGGGTATTTTGGTAATTTACCTAAGGCATATAAACTACCTATCATACAACTACTTAAACGAAGCGACCATAAGGTATAACCTCAGAAGGTTATTCCCTATATACTATGGTCACCTAATGTGTTTGGTCGGATCCTAATGATCGACCAAATGGGTCGGGTTCGAAGGTATAAGCGATTTATTAGATCGCTTACCCTTACGACCCTAGACAACGTGGTAATCAATAGGCATAGTCACAAGGGACTATAACCATCGTGATTACGCTCACGTTGCGAAGTTCAAATGAACTTCGCATTGACCATACACTGGTCAATGCAGAAAGTCAAACAAGGTTTGACTTTCGGACTCGAAAAGCAATAAAAGAACGAAGGAATACTTACGAAGGGTCCCCGAATGCTAATCTTGATTCAAGTAGCTCAGGTATGAAACAATGGTTTCAACTTAGAGCTTCTCAAATCAGATTCTTGTGGGTTTTGCAATGGGGATGGATGGGTATTTATAGATTTCGGTTCACCGTTAGGATCGTTTCTTGGATAACGTGCCTTGATCTCACCCGTACACTTGTCGGAATATTGTGGTAACTCATTTTGCTCCCACCACAAGAGTTTGACACTTGGCATTGGCCTTTGGGGTGTTTGAAAGCCATTAATTAGCAGCCAAAACAATTTTCTGCATCTAACCCCTGCTTACGGACCTCAACACTAATAATGTTGAGGTCCGTAAGGACCTTGCAGGTCTGAAACTTTCAAAAATGGCAGAACAGGCCCCTAAAGCTCCAAACTTGCTATTTGATTCATTTTTGACACGTTTAAGCCCCGTTAACCCCATTTCAAAGCTCTAAAATGAAGTTAAAGTATAGGGAACTTAAAATGTGCTCAAAAATATCTTGGATGTCGGTTCGTTTGGCTGTACGATTGCGTTGTTCGGTTAATTACGACGGAATGCGCATAAGCACGAAAAACGATCCAAATGGCGTGACGAATGGATTTTTCTCATGCCAAACACTAAAATAAAATATTTTAGTGCTTACATTAATTTTTGGATGTCCGGATGTATTCAGAACGTAAGTTATGCGCGAAAGTGCAAACTTGTGCACTTTTTGACACTTTTTGTCCCTGAATGACCCAAAAGTTTATTTTAGCACACCAAACCCCTCAAAGCCTATTTATAAGCTATGTAAAGGATATTTATGGTATGTTTAACTTATGTTCATGTTCCGGAATGTCTGTTATAGTTCAAATTGGCATACTTTCGCAGTTTGTCAAGTTTAGTCCCTGTAAGCGAATTAACTTGTTTTTGCCATACCAAAGCCTTTAAAACTTATTTCTAAGTTATGTAAAGGTTATTTAAGGTATGTTAAGCCTATTTCACTATTCCGGAGTGTTCATTGGATTAAACTGGTTATATTTACGCATTAGAGCGCGTATAACCCTCTAGAAAGCGATTTAAAGCTTAAAATCGAACAAGAGTTGATATGTGCAAACGATACACATATTTTTACAAATCCCAAGTATGAAATACAATATTTCATTGGTTTGGAATTTGTTTGATGGTTGAAGTGACACAGGTGTCACAGCAGAAGTAGAGGTTGAGGAAAATGTTGAAGTGAATCTTGATATTGTTCCTGTTGGAGAAGTTAAAGATGTGATACATAGTGAATGGGCTAGCCTTAGACAAACTGAGGTTGAGCGTCGTAGATTGAAGGCTAGGATGAATAAGTTCAAAGTTGTTGATGATTATAAAGAGTTGGATGAAATGTTTGGTGATGAAGACGAAGATGAAGATGATGATGACAAAGACGATAAGGAAGAAAAAGATAAAAAGGATGATAAAGATGATAAGAATGATGATGATGATCAAGGTGTAAGTGGGTTGTTGATTGCAAAGCCATCGGGTCCTAGCTCTATTGAAGATTTCTTGAACGATGAGCTAAATGAGCAACATGAAGAAGTTCAACATCATGAAGAGTCATCATCGGGAACCAAGCATGCTATTGATGAGGTAATCCTTGCACTCCCTAAAGTTATTTATTTGCATCATACAGAGGAAGAGGGGGAGTTAATTGAGAACTGGACTAGGGAGTCGATGTTAGAAGAGTTGGATATAGACGATGATAGGTTTAAGTTTGATATTGAGGAGGAGATTCCACCGACTCCTAAGAGGGAGTATACTTTTAAGTTTGAGAATGAGGCTGACAACTTCAATGATGTAATCATTGAGGAAGGATCAGAGTCTGATGAAGATACACCATTTCATTATTCTAGGTTAGGTGATGACTTTCCTACATTTAATGAATTGTTTCAATCTCACAACGAAGATGAAGTAAGGAGGAAAGTGGTTGAGAAGATCGCTACTGAGGGTGTTCCTGAAACTATATCAAAAGAAAATCTTTTGAAAGCGAAGAAAAGATGGTTTAAAGTTATGCCTGAAGAGAGGAAATTCAAGAGGCCGCTACAGTTCTTCACGAGACATCCTGATAAGTCTCTGGGTGATATCTGTCATGGGGGTATTTGGAGGATCTGAAGGTTTACGCGATCAGGAGAGAGTTTTGGGTACAATACTTTGAATTCTTATCATATATCAAAACATTACCTTGGTGGGATGTAGAAGAACTAGTTCAGACAAAGAATATCAAACAGTATTACTACGGGCCTGAAGTGAAATGTCATGAGCAGAAGCTGTGGGATTACATTAAACTGCAAGCAAAGTCGAACTTTCCCGATTAGAAGCGACATCAACCAAAGCAGATTGTAAAGATTGATTCTGTCACTGGTGAGAAAGATATCACGCTAAAGAAAAGACGTCCAAGGTTTTGAAGAATATGTTGCTACGCGCAATGGATCTACAACCCTAGTACGGCTGAAGCGGTGATCACATTGTTGGATGCGAAGACGGGTGATTGGAGGCACATTCATGTGCTGGATCCTATGTGGTTGGTGAATTGCTCTAAGAAAGACATCGAATGCTTGTTCTTCAACAAGATTGTCTACAACGAACCTAACAAAGTTCAAGCTCAGTAGTATCAAAATTTGGTGAATGTATGCTTTGCGAAAGATATCAATTCTAGAAGATACTGGGAGTCAAAGTTCATAGATCTTGTGCTTGAAGAATTCTTAAAGACAGAGTGTCGAAGTGAAAGAATCAAAGAAGTTAGAGCTAAAGCTGCTACACGCGCTAGTTGGAAGCTGAAATGGCCTGTAACTAATCAGACACCTATTGAATCTCAAGAAAAGAAGATACCAAGGTGGTCTAAAGCCAAAGATGGTGATCCAGAGTATAGAAAATGGTGGATTAACACTAGAAGACCTCTAAGGCAGAAAATGCTTGAAGAAAGAAAAGAAGAAAGGAGGAGGAAAGCAAGAGATAGGAGACGCAACAGGAAGGCTCGTTAGGAAGAAAGACTGCAGCTACATCCAAGGGGGAGTCTGTAGATGCATAATGTCTGTAGCTTTCGTCTGTATTTAGTCTATTTTGTCCTAGTTGTTGTCTTTGTATAGTTTTGTATATGTTATATATCATATCCGGGACAAAACGGAAGTTAACGTGTTTTGTAAAGTCCATCTGGATGGATGATCATCCAAACGGATGATCATCCAAACGGATGATCATCCAAACGATGTGATGGTTTCTCCCGAATGGAGCGGGCCTATATATAGGAGGTCTTGGTTCTCATTTGAGTCATTCAGTTCTGAATCCTGTGGCAAAGCTCTTGCAAAAATTCTCTGGAACCTTGTACTTTTCTACTATTTCAGTGAGAATGAATACTTTGAACGGTGTCTACGTTGTTGATCTTACTCCTACACCACAATTGGATTCCGCACAATCGTGGTGATCGCAGATCTGACCTGAGCAAGTTCATACGAACTGAATTCCCGGTCCTCACATATTTTAATTATGTTTTTCAGTTAATAAGGTGGGTTTTGAGTTTATATCCGAGAAACTTTCAAAAATCACTCAAAAACCTTACCGACAACTCGGTTTTCAACAAGAAATCGAGCCTTACACTCTGATACCACTTGCAGGTCCCGATACGGATCGTCGGACTACGATGATTTCTTGTTTCGGATGTCGTAACGAGTGCGGAATCCCCGTTACGACACAAACCGAGCGAGAGAGTAAACACAATACAAAGATTCAACATTTAAGAAGTTGTATATTCGAATCGACAGAGTTTCGGTACAAGATTCATACAAAAACAAGCACTCCGACAACTCTCTCTCACTACTATCTCTCTCTCTCTCTCAAGCTCATACAAGTTGCATGGAACTGTGTTCTGGAAGTTAGCTCTTATATCCAAAACCCTAGCAATCTTCACGAAATATGTATCTGGGCCACCAAACAAGATAAGGCCCATGAAGTACTTGAGTTTTTCGTCTATGCATCCATAAAACATATAGTTTTTCGTGAGATCCATTTTTGCATGCACATTTGGTTTTTCGTGAAATGCAGCATGCAATTCTTCATGGACATGCATGAGTTTTGTGTGAATGAATTGCATAACATTTTGTTTCCACATTCATATCTTGTATAGTGATGATGACATCATCATTATGATGTCATCATGACATCATGATGATGATGTCATTCTCGCACACATCATCATTTCGTACGCCGAGTCGAACCAACGGAGGAACGTCGTCGACTCTGGTGGTGTCTTGAATGGGCTCGAACGTCAGTAGTGGCATCCACACTAAATGCATCAACAAATGTGATTGCCAAGAATGAGTTAACATGAAGATCATTTTACTAGCATGAAGATTATGAAAGAGGTTCATGAGCGAAATAAAGTTTTGAGTGTTTATTCAAATATTTATTAGTTATTTGTTTTGTATTTTTCATATTTAGACTTAGGTTGGCACTTATTAGACATTTGTATGAAACATTTGCGATGTTTGGGAGATAGAACTTTTAATATATGTATGTGTTACAGTTTTATTTTTTATTTTTATCGAAAATAAATAATAATTTTAATTAGTTAAAAATTAATATAATAAACGTCAGTGGCATTTAATTTTGTGTGGCAAAAATTGTTGAAAATAGCATAAAATGTTCATATACTTTTGTTCATTCATATACTTGCTTCTTATTTATTGGGCTTTATGTCTTGGGGCAGTCTATTATAACTAACATATGCTGGGCTCGTGTTAGTTCATTTGGTTATAACAATATTCTGGGTGGATCAGTATTTTTGTTTAAGTGCAAGGATGGTATGTGAAACTTCTCAAGGGGTCCGATCATATGTGAAGATTCTTATGGGTGCAAAGTGTAATTACATATTTGCAGGTTATAAAAGGCTCTTTGTGTGCTAGGGTTCCAGTAGTTTCTACTCATCTTATTGCGCACACTTTCAGTCTCTGATTGAAGATTATTCATTCCGGTTTATGTTCGTTCAGCCTGCTGGTGTTATGTTGAAGATCTGTTGAAGATCAGATTTTTCATTTGTTTTGTTTTGTATAGCAGATCATGTGGATCCTCATACATCAGGTTGTATCATTTCATTTCTGTTGTATTGTTTCGATTAATCAACTGATTATTATCAGTTGGTTATGTACTTTGTATTGATTGATTTCCGATCTTACAGTTTAGTAAGATCTTGGGTGGTTTGGGTGTTTTCTAGGTTGGTTAAGTAATAAAAGTTTTATGCCATGTTTTGTCACTATTTCAGGTGTTGTTATTGATTAGTGTTAGTTCTGTATTGTTCATACCATTTTTACATAGTATCAGAGCAAAAATCGCTCCTGATTTGTTGTTACCGTTGTATATTCTGATTTGTTTGTGATTTGTGTTCTAGGTTCGCTTCTGGTGGTTCTAGGGTTGTGGATCAAGTGGTGTTTGGATAGATCATCTTGGTCTTGGGTGTTTATTATTCTCTGATTGTGCGGCAGAAACCCTAACTAGGGTTTTTTTGTATCTTGTGGGAGATTTCTCATCTTCTGGTGCTGTCTTCAAGCTGTGTTGGTGTCACACCCCGATATTTTAACCACAAACCGGTGGGCCCGGTTGTCACACCCCGACCGCGTTAAAACAAAAAACCACGTCGGAAACGTCGGGGAGTGTCGTAACAGAATCATTGTTTCACAACACATGGATTGAAGTTTCGTTTTATTGAATTAAGTTTGTTACATTGTCTCGAATATCAAAAGCAAAACATGAACATATTGTCTTTCATTGTTATTAAGTCACTAAGGCCTCGTCCATTCCTATGTGATCATGCATCATAATCATCATCGAACATCATCAAACTATGGTACCTAAAACATATGTGAAAATACGTAAGGATAAAAATGCCGGCGCGTACATAGGTTTTGTGATTATGTCAGATTCATGGCCTTGAGTTCATATTGCAATACCTCGTCCAACTACGAGAGTTGTCAAGTGTGTACCTTGAAAAAAAAAAGAGTTTGATATTGCAGTATGTTTCTGTCAACTTTTACAAGTTGATATATGTATAAACCAAAACCGTTGTAGCCATGAATCTTAACTGAAAACATTTGTCTTTGTAAACCAAGTAGTAAATCGTCGTTGAAAGTAAACATTGTATGGTTTATATCTTTAAGTAAACCTTGTAGTGTAACTTTGTTTTGAAAACATTGGTCCAAGTGATCTAGATAACGCAACGACATGTAATGTGTTAAAAGCACTTATATATACGAAGTACCAGTGGCGTATCCACCATGCTTTGATCACATTACACCCTCCCAGTTACCTAATCACCTACCATAACCCAATCGTTCAATAGTTCAAATAGTTCCAATTGTTCAAATAGTTCAAATAGTTCACATAGATCAAATAGTTCCAATGGTTCAATAGTTCAAATAGTTCACATAGATCAAATAGTTCCAATGGTTCAATAGTTCAAATCGTTCACATAATTCAAATAGATCCAGTGGTTCAAACCGTTCACATAGTTCAAATAGTTCCAATGGTTCGTGTGACTCGTCCTAATCGTTCAACTCGTATTAACAAACCACCAAAGGGTAAGTTAACAATTATCAGGTTCTGTCGTTACCCACCTTACCCCCATAACCATGGTGAAAGTACGATAACGGGATTTGTCAGATCCTATGGTATCATAATAGCCTATGGTACCATAACGTACTACTGGTCGGCTTAAAAATAGTTAATGAATGTCATTCAATGGTCTTTCGACCAACGCCCCAACAAGTTTATTCATATAATTTAAATCGTTGTGTTTAATATAAACCATAACATTCGTTTTAGAAAACTCGAAATCGTTTAGCACATATGAATCACCCCAAAACATTTGAAAGCGGTAAAAGAGGGGAACTATGTACTCACATTGAATTGCAAAGTATCCTCGATTTACGTGAACTAACAAGCTCGGACAATCAAGGAATCAAATGGTACCTAGTATCGGATCACTATGTTAATAATCGACACCTAAATCGGAAGATCGGGTAGAATGAGGTCTCGTAAACCAAATGAGTATTGGAACTCATGTGATATGGTTTAACAAAGCCTATATTCTAAATCGGAACCTTTCCTAAGTGCTTACGACCCGTTACGATCCGTTAAGGTAGTCTACGCTACTTTAACGCGTCGTTCGCGCGAATGCGCGTTCGAGACGCCTAACTAGTCCTATGACAAGTATTATATGCCGTAACATGTTTAAATATGTTGCATAATCAGTTTAAGTGACAAAAGTTAGGTTACATACGCTTAAATTCAAATTATGCATGAAAAGGGCATTTTGGTCATTTACCTAAGGCATATAAACTACCTATCATACAACTAATTAAACTAAGTGACCATAAGGTATAACCTCAGAAGGTTATTCCATATACAACTATGGCCACAAAATATGCTTGGTCGGATCCTATCGATCGACCAAACGGGTAGGGTTCGAAAGTCTAAGCGGTTGTCAAGACCGCTTGACTTACGACCCTATACAAGCACTAGACTAAAAGTGACGAGTTAAAATGTTAAAACATCTTTAACTAAGTTAGAAAACAGGTTTGATATCAAAACAAAGTGTTTTGATACCCGAAAATAGTTTCTTCACAAAATACGCATAGATACGTATTTTGACCGAAACTTTGACTCGTCACTACGTCTAATCAACGTGGTAATCAGTAGATATAGTCACAAGGGACTATAACCATCGTGATTACGCTCACATTGCAAAGTTCATACGAACTTTGTGTTGACCAAACCATGGTCAAACCAGAAAGTCAAACACTATTTGACTTTCATGCTTGAAAAGCATAACCAAGCATGAAGGAGACTTACAAAGGGTCCAAGCTTGGAGATAGAATAAAGAAAACTCAAGAATGCTCAGGTATGAAGCCTTCAAACAAGTGAGAGCTTCAACTTAGAGCTGATTTGAGGTGAATGAGCAAATGAAAATGGAAAACTTGATGGGTATTTATAGGAAACCTTGAATCATTAGGATGATTACATGTGTTTTTGCAAGGATCAAAGCATGATCTTGGCCATACACCCATAGTTTTATATACTAGGGGAGCTCAAAAACCAGTCCATTGTATGCTAAATCTGGGGTTAAAAACTATGAGAACAGGTTGTTTAACCAGGTTCAATGTTTCTGCCAGTACAGTCTGTCACACCCCGCGTAACCTGAGGCACAGGCCTTCACGCCCCGCGAGCAATCTTTTCAGAATTGTCAGTTTTGGTACCTGCATGCAATAAACTTGTTTTCTGATGTATTTAAGCCTCGTTAACCCCATTTCAAGGCTCTACAAGGATGTTAAAGCATTGGGAACATGAAATATGCTTGAAAACATCTCGAATGCCGGTTCGTTTGGTCGTACGGTCACGTTATTCGGTTAATTACGACGAAAACTCGAACGGACGCGAAAATGATCCAAATTACGCGACGAATGGTATTTTTGCATTCCAATCACTAAAATAAAAGATTTTAATGATTACAAAAATTTTTGGATGTCCAGATATGTTCAGAACGTAAGATATGCACGTAAATGCAAACTTATGCACTTTTTGACGATTTTAGTCCCTATTGATCAAATCAGCGTATTTTCGCATACCTAACCCCTCAAAGCCTATTTCTAAGCTATGTAAAGGATATTTAAGGTATGTTTAGCTTATGATCAAGTTTTGGAATGTTCGTTACTGTATGAATCGGCATACTTTCACAGTTTGTCGCAAATAGTCCTTGTGATCGAATAAACTTGTTTTCGACACACCAAACCTTCCAAAACTTATTCCTAAGTTATGTAAAGGTTATTTAAGGTATGTTAAGCCTATGTCACTATTACAGAGTGATTGTTGTGTTAAACTGATTACATTTACGCATCAGTTTGCGTATCACTTTCCAGAAAGTGATTAAGAGCTCGAAATTGAACAAGAATTGATATGTACAATTGTCACAAGTATTTGTACAAATTCCAAGAATGAAACACAAGATTTCCTTGGATTCGTATTTGTATGGTGGTCGTAGAGGCACAAATGTCACACCGGTGGGGAGTATCGTGACGTAGTTGATAACATCATGGTCAATATACACAGTTTATAGCACAGCGGAAGGCTTGGTAGAAATTACTATTACAAACCGAAAGTTCAAAGTACGAATAAAATAATATATAGACGGTTGTGAAGAAAAGGATCCACAGGCGGATCTAAATATAATACAAAACATGTTCAACAGACCTAAGGCATTACGAACTTGCAAGATTCTCTAATTAACGCCCAGAAGCTCCCAACCTAGTATGTGTAGTACCTGTCACTTAGTTTTTAAAAATACGTCAGTTTAAACTGGTAAATACAATTAACCGAATCTTTGGAAAAATTATTTATGAAAATTGATTTAGATGCACAGGGCACAAATATTCTTTTATAAGTTGGGACAACTAAAAATAATCTTTTATACAGATTTACATGTTTATCATACATTTAGGGCCCGGTATAGAAGCCGAGACATG
This sequence comes from Helianthus tuberosus, assembly GCA_030545235.1. Classification (NCBI taxonomy): domain Eukaryota; kingdom Viridiplantae; phylum Streptophyta; class Magnoliopsida; order Asterales; family Asteraceae; genus Helianthus; species Helianthus tuberosus. The sequence continues at coordinate 157,905,800 of CM060409.1, forward strand.
ATTAACCAACACTCCACTAATATAAACCCACAAGGGGTTATCCCCGACAATGTGGGTATATCTTTTTACATACGCAACGGTCAGGTGTATGCCTACACCCCATGCTTAAGTCGTGGCCATTTGCAATTAAATGAGCCGAGGATATCCAAGACACGGTTGCATTAACTCCCAATGTTTATGTTATCAAACAAAACAGATTAAAACGGGTTATGTAATTTATTAATCACAATCTGATTAAATGATTCTATACCCGACCAAGCAGTAATATTTTACCGTATCCCAAGCCCGTATAAGGGAAAATAAGTTAAAAGCATTTACCTGAGCTTTTAAATGCGAGACTTATCTACTCAGCCATATAATCTAATTAAACTTGTGAAGATAGCTTTTACCGGGGCTTCCTAATCTGGAACGAAGGTTTTATTAACCTATTAGATTACTAATGGGTCTTATTTAAGTTGTGGACTTAGACTGGTTAGTTTATAGTAGGATTTACGGTACGAAACGCTAGATTAAGCGATGACCGGATTGGAATGTAATTTAGACCCAACAAGTATGGAGACTTGTATATTATGGGTAAACTAAATACATTCTGGAATTTGAAGTTAAATTGATAAGGTTAAACCCGGTTCGGCTAATTTATGCAAACTAGTTACAAAAACCGTACCGAACGTGTATAAGCATAAACGGGTAACCGGATGAGTGATATACATGTTCCTTAAGTTATTATGCTTAAAATATATTATGATATCAGTAGGATATCAACAAATATGCCCAAAAAGATTTTAAAACCGAATTAAGAATCATAAGGGCATTTTGGTCATTTTATGATTTATAAAAGGGGTTTACATGCAAGCTGAGGTTCTGGTCATAAAACTTCTGTAAAAATAATTAATTTATGTAATAATAACAGTAGGATATCATATATATGTCTGCTTTACCATTTATGGCCAAACTATGCCCCGAAAAGGCATTTTGGTCATTTCACACATAGTTTTAAGGACTTATTTGGGATTCTGAGTTCGTGACTTATACCTACTGTAAAAATATTCAAAATGGTTTTTAAAATTAGTAGGTAATAAGTTTTGGGTGCTAAGTATGGTTTAAAACCATACTATGCACCTTAATGTCGTAAAAATCGATAAATGACGATTTTTTTTTATTTTTAAGAAATTCTGAGGTTATGACCAGCTTTGAATGGTCAAAATAATTTATTTATTATTTCATATCAGTAACAAAAGGTTCTTGCCTGTTAGTCTTATTTAAAATCCCATTTATGTGTGAAAAGGGCATAATCGTCATTTATTAATATAATACGAAAACTCAAGCATAACTCAGTAAGTAATCTGACTTGAAATCCCAATTAGTCCTAAATATGATACCATAACAGTGGGTAATGAGTTTTTATGTCAAAATTATGTTTAAACTATATTTGTATGCAAAAGGGTATTTTAGTCCTTTTAAAAGCATGTTTTACGATTTATTATGTAATTACAGTTTCTGACCGGATTCTAATTGTCAAAATATGTTAAATAATATTATAATCAAAATGTAATTCATTTGCATGGTTGTTTATGTTAAAAATCTCATTTTTGACAAAAAAAGGCATTTTAGTCAACATTAAGCATAATAACGGAATCAAGTAAATAAACTCAGATTACTAAGGGACCATGTAATATAACCTCAGAGGATTATACTACAATATAATATGGTCACAAAGGAACCTTAATGCAAAAAGAAACTAACCTAATTCGGGTCAGAACTGAAAGTCAAAGAAAAAGTCAAGCTTTTGCGACTTTCGGTTGCGAACCGAGCCTAAACTTAGAATTGTCGGGTTGAACATGTTTAGACATGTTCTATTAATGTTTACCAAGTTATTAGAGTGATAAAACATATTTTATAACTTCTACATTATCAGATTTGAATTTATTTAAAAACTGACCCGTTTGACTTTTTATGGTAATTACTTTGACCCGATAATTAACTAAGTAAACGTGGTAATTAGGAGGTGCAATTTTGAGGGATTAACACCTACCTAATTACGATCACGTAGCCATATTCGCCTCAAACAATGGCTGGACCATTTAGGTCTAAACCAAAAGTCAAAGCTGAATTGCGGCAGCTATGACTTTTGGCTTTCAAATGCATAAAAACCGAACTAAGTAGGCTAAGAACACTTACAAAGGGTCCTAGCTCGAATCTTGAACTAAGGAGAGCTTCCCTTTTTTATCAGGAAACCTCAGAGAAGCCAAGCAAGGAGAGAAGATATAAAAATTTTGAAGGTGCAAGTTTGAATGGTGAAAGAATGCACCTATTTATAGTGAAACAAGGTGCCTTAGGATCAATCCAAGTGTTATTGAGCATCCTTAGATGATTACAGGTGTTCTAGTGACAGTAAATACCATCAAACAAGCCCTGGTTTCGAGAATCAGGCATGCAATGGCGGTTTGCAAGGCTACAACATGCAGCTGTCCACTTTGGTGTTACTGGGCACTTTCTCGCGGCCCGTGAAAGAAATAAGGGTGGGCTTTCGCAGCCCGCGACTCTCCTTGGTTCCGGTAAAACAAGTTTCAAATATGCCAGTTTTAGTCCCTGGTCCTTATAACCTTCAATAACTTTCATTTTTAGCACTATTGGCCCTTATAGTTAGTTTTTAAGTATCTAGGGACTTATAACAAACATCGTTAGGCTTCCGTTCAGTTACGAGATCACCCGAAAGGCACTAGTTTTCTCTCGTTGACGCTTTTAACCCTTTTTCTTGAGATCTTGCACAACTTATTATATAACAATATCGAAACCTTATATAAATAACGTCTAGCATTCTCGGAAGTAAAATTGGACTTTACGAAGCTCCGGGTTTGTTAAAAGGTCATTCAGAGGTAAGAATTAACATGTTGACACGTTAAACCCCTTCGTCTTATAACTTTCATTTGTTTTTCACAATTGGCTTCTCACGCCCAATAATTTACTCGTTTAAGGATACGAACATCATATAAGGTCATTCAGAGGTATAGTTTTAGCATGTTGACACTTTTAGTCCCTCCGCATACATCTTTTCACTGTTTGTCAACTTTAGTCCTTCAAAGTCAACTTATTACACGTTTAGGGTTTATGACACGTGTCTTCACTTTTTTGGACATGATTTTGCGAGGTGTTACATCCTCCCCCCTTTAAAAGAAATCTTAACCTCAAGATTTATTGAAACAGATGAGGGTACTCTTGTCGCATGGTGGATTCGACCTCCCACGTATATTCAGGGCCTTTACGGGCATCCCATTTCACTTTTACAATTGGTACATGTTTCCTTCAAAGATTTCTAACCTGTCGATCCTCGATCGATAAAGGCTTTTCAACAAATCTCAGACTTTCATCTATCTGCACATCTTTATGAGACACTGTTAGCGACTCATCAGCTAGACATTTCTTTAAATTACAGATTTGGAACACGTTGTGAATTCCACTAAGCTCTTCAGGTAAGTTTAGCTTATAGGCCACGCTTCCAACACACTCGATGATCTCGAATGGTCCGATGTATCTTGGGCTTAGCTTGCCCTTTTTACCAAATCTCATTACTCCCTTCCAGGGTGACACTTTGAGGAACACTTTATCTCCTACCTCGAATTTTAGAGGTTTGCGCCTCTTATCTGCGTAGCTCTTCTGCCTATCTCTGGCATCTTTTAGACGATCACGGATCTGAACAATCTTATTTGTCGTCTCAAGGACTATCTCAGGTCCTGATAGCTGGGTTTCACCAACTTCCGCCCAACACACGAGCATTCTGCATTTTCTCCCATACAATGCCTCAAAAGGCGCAGCTTGAATGCTCGTATGGTAACTGTTGTAGGAGAACTCAATCAAAGGAAGATGATCATCCCAACTTCCACCTAAATCAATGACACAAGCCTGAAGCATGTCTTCAAGTGTTTGAATCGTACGCTCACTTTGCCTATCCGTCTGAGGATGATAAGCAGTACTGAAATTCAAACGAGTGCCTAGAGATTGTTGGAAACTTTTCCAAAAATGAGAAGTGTATCTAGTATCCCTATCAGATATAATAGATACTAGCACTCCGTGGAGAGATACAATCTCGTCCACATACAGTTGGGCTAGTTTATCGGAGCTATGCGTCTCCTTAATGGGTAAGAAATGAGCCGACTTAGTCAGTCTGTCAAGTATGACCCATATTGTATCATTTCAATGTTTTGTCTTCGGTAACTTGGTGATGAAATCCATAGTTACGATCTCCCACTTCCATGTGGGAAGCTCTGGTTGTTGCAGTAATCCTGACGGCTTTTGATGTTAGGCTTTAACCTGTGAACACGTCAAACATTTAGCTACGTGTGTGGCTATGGATTTCTTCAAACCCATCCACCAATAGTTTGCATTCAAATCCTGATACATTTTGTCACTTCCCAGGTGAACTGAGTATTTAGAATTATGAGCTTCTTGGAGGATTACATCTCTAAGTCCTCCATGAATTGGAACCCAGATCCGACCATTCAATCTGAGGATTCCATCATTCCCAAGTGATAACTGATCAATAGTTGCACCTAATCTTTCTTCTTGAAGGTTATCTTCCATTACAGCTTCTTTCTATGTTGTCAACAACTTCTCGTTTAGACTGTTCTTTAGTTCAATACTCTTAGCATTGATTCATATAGGTTTGACTCTTTCTTTCCTGCTTAAAGCATCAGCGACCACATTCGCTTTGCCAGGATGGTAGCGAATTTCATAATCGTATTCGTTCAATGTTTCCATCCAATGGCGTTGTCTCATGTTGAGATCCTTCTGGCTAAACAAGTGTTGGAGACTTTTGTGGCCTGAATATATCACACATTTGGTTCCATACAGGTAATGTCTCCATAGTTTAAGTGAAAATACAACGGCACCCAATTCCAAGTCATGGGTGGTGTAATTCTTTTCGTGCACCTTCAGTTATCGTGATGCGTAGGCAATCACCTTGCCTCTTTGCATAAGCACATATCCCATGCCTGTGTGTGAAGCATCCCAATAGACAACGAACTCTTCTATTCCTTCAGGCAAGGTCAATACAGGAGCATTGCTCAGCTTTTGTTTGAGAATCTCGAAAGACTCTTGCTGTTTGGGACCCCAGTCAAATTTCATATTCTTGCGGGTTAAAGTAGTTAGAGGTGCAGCTATCCTTGAAAAGCTTTCGTTGAATCGCCTGTAATATCCTGCCAACCCTACGAAGTTGCGAATTTCAATTGGTGTCTTAGGTGCTTCCCAATTCATGATTGCTTCTATTTTAGCGGGATCCACCTGGATACACGCTCGCTTACCACATGTCCAAGGAATTGGACTTTGCGAAGCCAGAATTCGCATTTGGAGAACTTTGCGTAAAGCTTCTCTTGTTGTAGAAGTTTGAGGATGCAACGGAGATGTTTCTCGTGATCGGCTTGACTCTTTGAATAAATAAGTATGTCATCAATGAAAAAAATGACAAACTTATCCAGATACGGCTTGGAGAGTCGATTCATGAGATCCATGAATGCTGCAGGTGCGTTAGTGAGCCCGAAAGGCATCACTAAGAACTCATAGTGGCCATACCTTGTTGTAAACGCGGTCTTGTGTACGTCTTCAGTTTTGACCTTTAATTGATGATACCCCGACCTTAGATCAATTTTTAAGAAGAAACTTGCTCCTTGTAGCTGATCAAACAGATCGTCAATCCTGGGCAATGGATAGCGATTCTAAATAGTTACTTTGTTTAGCTCGCGATAATCAATGCACAACCGCATTGAACCATATTTATTCTTTACAAACAGGATGGTTGCTCCCCAAGGTGATGAGCTTGTTTGAATAAAGCCTTTCTCCAATAGTTCATTTAACTGGGTTCTTAGTTCTTTCATCTTGGTCGGTGCTAAACTGTAAGGAGCTCGTGCGACTAGTGTTGCTCCTGGTATAATGTCAATCCTAAACTCTACTTGCCTCTTGGGAGGTAAACCAGGTAGTTCTTCAAGAAAGACATCTGGGTATTCTGAAATAATAGGAATATCTTCTATCTTGGGCTTCAGCACGTCTACTGTCACCTATGCCATCTAAATGACACAGCCGTTCTTCAAACACTTGGATGCTTTCAGCATGGACACTTGATCAGGCAATCCATAGTGTGTATCTCCTTGAATAGTAATCGGTTCACCAGAAGGGGTTTTGACGATAACTTGTTTCTTATCACAGGCAATTTGAGCTTGGTTAAATGATAACCAATCCATGCCTATAACTATATCAAACCATGCCAATTTCATAGGCAACAAGGACAATGGAAAAGAATGATTCCTAATGGATATGAAACATCCATCTAGAATTGTCGAAGCGGTTTCTAAGGTTCCATGAGCTAATTCTACCTCATATTTAATGTCTAGAGTTTTAATAGGCAGATTCAATAGTTTACTAAATTTATTGTCTACAAAGGACATATCTGCAGTAGAATAAAATAAAACTCTAGCATAAATATCATTTATGAGGAAAGTACCTGTTATAACGTTATCTTCCTGCACTGCCTCTTTGGCATTCATTTGGAACACTCTGGCATTTGTCTTTTAGCCTCTTCGGGCTTCTTTGCATTTTTCGGGCAGTTGGACTTGATGTGCTCCTTCTCACTGCAACCATAACAGACTGCATTCTTTAGGTCCTTGCACTCCAACGTTTTGTGACCCTTCTTCTGCAAATTCCATAGGGTTTAGCCTGCGGATCTTTAGTGCATTTCCCGAAGTTGTTTCTCTTGCAATTCTTGCACAGGGGATTTTCTCCCGACTGGTTTGTGCTTTTCTTAAACCCTGAGTTTTCTTTCTTTTTCTTGTCAAAATGATGCGAGCTGTCATCTTCTCTCTTACTTTTTACTTCATCCGTAGGCTTTACAGACTTATTCCTGACAATATCCAGTGTCAGGGATAGAGACAGATCCACTGCTGATCGGTAGGTTGCAGGCTTTGAAACCTTCACATGTCCCTTCACCTTGGGAGCCAATCCACCAATAAAGCGTGCAATACGCTTTGGTTCTGGGGTAACCAAATAAGGTACCAATCGAGACATGGAATTGAAGCTAATAACATAAGCTCGACAATCTAAGTTTTTCATAACCAGGGTTAGGAAGTCAGCTTCAACTTTTTCTACTTCGTGTTGTGGGCAGAAAGTTTCTTTCATAAGTTCTACAAATTTATCCCACAACAGATTATAAAGTGGAATTTTCCTCGAGGCCTGTATCAGTGCCCTCCACCAAACTAGGGCATCTCCTTTAAAAGACTGAGATACAAACTTTAAAACATCCTCGTCAGCACACCCACTAATGTCAACAACTGTCTCCATCTCGTCTAGCCATCTCATACAATCTATGGCACCTTTTTCACCAGTGAAGTCTCTTGGTTTACAAGAGACAAAGTACTTATAAGAACAATCCTTGGAACGTGGTTCCTGGTCAAACACTATCTTCTTGGATGGTTGACTTTTCTGATTTGACGAATGTTGAGAGTCGTCCTTCTTAGATGTATGCGTTTTGGAAGGGGGCTTAGAATGAGCTACTGAATGAGTCTTGGTGCGAGTAGCACTCGACTCTCTGAATACTCTGCCAACAGCTTTAGTTACAGCATTGTCTATCATAGCTTGCAAATCAGCACCCGTTACGTTTAATCTTGTGTAATCATTCCTTTCAGTAGGATGACTATTAGCTTCATCCGAGTCAACCATGGTGAAGCTTGAATGCTATATATCAAATGACAACAACTTGTTTAGTGGTCTTATATTGAATCATCATATTCGGTGATTCACTAACCATGGTATAAATAGACCACATTGGTTAATTGGTTAATCAGTTTTTGTGACAACTCGAAATTTAGAACCTTTCGTTGTACGCTTGAATGCTAAGTGACTAACTAATTTGATGATTTAATGAATGATATATGTGAACTTATATGATTATGTTTGTGATTGTATGTATGCGAGTATGTATATGAACCGAAACAACAAGGACCCGACTCGAGACCATGCGGTCTCGAGTGAACAGTGTGTCATATGGGCCGGTTGGGCCGTGCACCTCTTCCGAAGCCCATTAGGGTGCACTACTTAGAACGAGTATATAATCCTCATGATAGCCACACTTGTCATTTTTGGGCAAATAACACACATACTCTTCTAACACACACACTCTCCATTCTCCCTCACTAAAACTCTAAGCCACAACATTTCTCTCCTTCATTCTCGGATTCAAACCGGTGACCACTAAGGAACTCTCGGATCAACTCGTACACACTCACCTTTGAAACCCATCAACCGGTTAGTGATCCCCATTGTATGTTTATATTTCGGTTGTTGTTGGTGACGATGTTTTGATGGCATACATTGATGATGAGTTAGTGTTCAAGGAAATCGATGCATAAATGTTCTATGTTATGTGTTTACATTCGGTTGATGATGATTGTATGTTAATGTGCCGATTTCATTAAGGTGAATAATGTATGCTTGACTATGTAGGAGTGTTATCGGTTCTATATGGTTTGGATATTGTTATACGTTGAAATGATTGATGAATGGAAACCGTATACTTGTAATCGGCTGTGGTATGTGCACGATTAGGACGATTCATTGTGTAGATATCATAGGGTGCATATTAGTGTTGATAGGTTGTTGATCATGATTCTTGTTGGGTTAAAGTTTATATGAATATTTGATGAACATATGAAGAACATGATGAATATGATATGAACATGCTTTGAAGATTTGAAATTTGATTGTTTGATCTGTTTTGTTTAGTAATTAGACAAGGAAACATGTTTAGTGGATAGTACAAAATGGTTGCATGAAATTAAAACCTCATTGGATAGTACATGTCGGAAATCAGCAGTTGTCCAACCGAAACTCCTGTCTCGACTCGAAACCGCCACATGACAACTCGAGATCCCCGATTGCGACACAGGTTGCGAGTCGCAAACGCCTGGTTGCGACTCGAGACCAAAACAGCACAACTCGAAATCTCAGTTACGAGTCCGGTTGCGACTCGAGACCAAAACAGCACAACTCGAAATCTCAGTTACGAGTCCGGTTGCGACTCGAGACCAAAACAGCATGAACCGAGACCATGATTTCGAGTCCGGTTGCGACTCGAGACCGCCTGTCTCGACTAATGCATGAATGACTCGAAACCGCACAGTCTCGACTCGAGATCTCTAGTCTCGACTCGGGACCACGTACACATACACCGAATCAGACTTACTGTATTACGGGCTTAGTTGATGGGCCGGACCTTGGGCTTTGTTTATTTATATACTACTGTTCAACCCGTAGGCATTATTTGCAAACTGCCATGTTTATACATGTATGCCATGATTATTACTTGAGTACAATACGTGGAGAACATACGTGCACAACTTGGATACGAACCTGACTTGTATGATACAACTATGTTAGGACGCGGGTGACCACAATATTGCTTGTTTGACTTTTCTGTGTATCTACCGAGCAAACCAAGGTGAGTTCACACCCTCTACAAAGCATGGGATTCCCAGGAGTCGGGAATTGGGGTTAAGGAACATGGGTTCCTCGTCCTCCTTGGGTAGGACAGTAATGGTTCAGGAATGTAATTCCTCGTCCTCACGGACAGATAACTCGTACTAGACCAAAACTCTATCACGAAGTCCCTCATCTTTGTATCGACTTAATCGCCGAGGCCAATGGCGAGCAGGTCATTAGTTAGATAGCGCTATTTAGGTTTGACAAACCTCACACCGTGCCGCAGAGGACGGGCGTGAACTAATGGACTACTGGCACGTCAATGATGATAGACATTGACAGTTCAGGGCACATAAACATGACTACAGTCAGCAGTCGATATGGTAACGTGTCTAGTGTATACATGGGGTAGCCCCCACGGCCGAAATGCCAGATAACTAACACGGGGTAGCCCCCACGGCTGGATTGCCAGAGTAACCGGGAATAAACAAATCACGTTTTTAACTATGGGGTAACCCCCACGGCAGGATGCCAGCTAAAGGAAACTGTTTTCGAAACAACTTAAAACGAACACCCAACCGTGAACTCACTCAACTTGTTGTTGACTCGTTACTACATGCTTTGCAGGCCCTTAGGTTCTTAGCTGGAGCTTGCATGGAGGAGGATCGTTGTGGGACATGGACGACTGTGTGCCATGTTAAACTTTGAAACAATTAAATTTATGTTTTGATTTAAGACTTATGCTTCCGCTTGCAACTTAACTATGTTTTGTTTGAACACCAATTGTATTGGTTGGATTTTTATAACTACTTATATGCCTGTTCAATATGATTGGTGGCTGGATCCTGGTCAGTCACGCCTCCAAGCGGTAGTACTCCGCAGGTGGATTTTGGGGGTGTGACAGTTTTGAAGAATATGTATTTAAACTTTTTATTATAGTTAGCTTAGGTTATAAAAAAAAACCATCAAGAGCATTAGAGTGGCACAAAAGGCCTTGTCACAAGAACAAATTTTAAATTATAGGCCATGATCTTATTGGATCAAGGTATTAAGGTTTGAACATAGTTCTTCACCTCTTTGATAGAGAGTCATAGACTACTACTGTCGTTGTTATGTAATTGAAATAGTTTGGCCCGAAAGCGAAACAATAACATCATAGTGGATGCTTTGTTATGATCATCTTATTTGATGATGTCAGTTATGATTTAATTGATCATTTAAGCTATGAAGAATTTGGAATAATCCAAGTATCAAGATGACTAATGTGATTTTCTCGAACCATATTTGTCAGGAGTGCTAACATGTTCTTAGATGTTAACAAGAATTTAGCATCTTAAGAGGGTTTTACCATTAAAACCATGTCTATATTGACATATAGGCTAGGTTATACCATTAAGACGGTCCTTTGAAATCTATTGGCAGATCAATTATAAATTGAAATGATAGTGTGATGAATGATATAATGCATACACATGTATAATAATAATTGTAATTCTAATGAAAATTTCTCATAAAAAGGTGCTAAGAATTATATAAACTGCCCTAAACGGGTATTTAAATAAATAAACTTGTCCACACAGGGAACAAATGAGAAACAAGTCCTCGCAGGGACTGATACATAGAAGAAATGTCCACGCAGGGACTTAATTTAAATGAAAAGTACATAATAAAAGTAGGGGTTTTCAACGATCTTTCTTCTTTCCCTTGATGAAGTTTGCAAGACCCTTAAAGAACTTATGGCTCTTTCTTTCAAGTTCCTCTGCCCTTTGTTCCACTTCCTCCAACCTTTGTAAGATTTCTTGTGTTTGTGGTTGTTGAGGTGGAGGTTGAGGTTATTGTTGGGTTTGAGGTTGTGGGTATTGAGGGATAGAGAGAGTTAAAATTAGCTGCCTCGACGTATGGGTCAAAGGCAGGTGCTGGATAGTTATAACCCGTGTGAGCTTGTGGCTCAAACGGGTTGTACCCTATTGTATCCTGGTATGCAGTTATTGGGTTTTCATAACCCACTAGAGGTGGTGGTGGTGCAAAAGTGGCCGGAGTAACATCAATTTCCGGCATAGTGTTTGAAGGCCCACCCATTTGTGGATCTTCATAGATGGGAGGGTAGTTGCTTGAAGTTTGTGGGGTGCTAATGTGTATACCCCTTGCACGAACATTCGTGCGTTTCTCCTTCGCCTTGATGGTTCTGGTGGTGACGGAGGTTGTTCTGGTGCTGGTGGTGGCGGTGGCGTGACCGCTTGAAAGTACGAATCCTCAAAGGGAGTCCGTTGTGGTGGTGGTGAGTTGTGGTAAGAGGGAGTGTATTCCCACTTGTAGCTGTTCCACCTTTCAGCCCATGAATCGGGGCCTCGGTATGGCGATCCTGCATAAGAAGAACCGCTGGAGATATCAATGGGATGTGTGGGCGTCCCAGACGGTGGCATTTCTGGATCTGGATCCTCGTCCACATCCGTGTCTTGCGGAAAATGGTCTTCTGGACCCAGCAGGTTATAGCCCGCTGGTGTATTGACGTAGTTGTTAGGGTTGAAGTGACCCTGAGAGTAAGAGTGGTGCGAAGAATGGTGGGAGGAGTGATGTAAATGGTGCGAGTGCACCGACTATTATGAATGGTGCCTTGGGGCTCGTCAGGTTGCTTTGACCAAAAGAATGGTGATAAGAGGGAGAGGTGCTAAGTGAGACAGAACGTCTCACGGGTTCTAGGGAGTGTCTCCAGTCATCATATAGGTCTGAGCTAAATGACGCAGAGGGGGTTCGCCTATGTGAAGGCCCTGCTTCGCTATGCCTTCCTCCCCTCATTGGTGCTTTTCCTCTTCCTCCTCTTCCTCGTACTCTTGGTGGCATTTTCGATATATGGTCCAGTCAAAAACGAGTAAACAAACAAAATATATAAACAAAATAAGATTTAAGATTAATCCTAGGTCATTTGCCTAGACTCGGAAGTTTGAGGAATGTGCTACTGTGTCATTAAGATTAAACACAAAAGGCTAGTGCTTAATTCACTCAATGTTGGCTCTAATACCAACCTGTCACACCCCAATATTTTAACCATAAACTGGTGGGCCCGGTGGGGAGTATCGTGACGCAGTTGATATCATTATGGTCAATATACACAGTTTATAGCACAGCGGAAGGCTTGGTAGAAATTACTATTACAAACGAAAGTTCAAAGTACGAATAAAATAATACACAGACGGTTTTGAAGAAAAGGATCAACAGGTGGATATAAATATAATACAAAACATGTTCAACAGACTTAAGGCATTACGAACTTGCAAGATTCTCTAATTAACGCCCAGAACCTCCCTGCCTAGTACGTGTAGTACTTATCAGTTAGTCTTTTGATAATACGTCAGTTTACACTGGTAAATACAATTAACCGACTCTTTGGAAAAATTATTTATGAAAATTGATTTAGATGCACAAGGCACGAATATTCTTTTATAACTTGGAACAATTAAAAATAATCTTGTATACAGATTTACATATTTGTCATACATTTAGGGCCCAATATAGAAGCCGAGACATGATTAACCAACACACCACTAATATAAACCCACAATGGGTTATCCCCAACAATGTAGGTATATCTTTTACATACGTAATTGTCAGGTGTATGCCTACACCCCATGCTTAAGTCGTGGCCATTTGCAATTAAATGAGCCGAGGATATCCAAGACACAGTTGTATTAACCCCCAATGTTTATGTTATCAAAGAAAACAGATTAAAATGGGTTATGTAATTTATTAATCACAATCCGATTAAATGATTCTATACCCGACCAAGCGGTAATATTTTACCGTATCCCAAGCCCGTATAAGGGAAAATAAGTTAAAAGTATTTACATGAGCTTTTAAATGCGAGATTTATCTACTCAGCCTTATAATCTAATTAAACTGGTGAAGATAGCTTTTACCGGGGCTTCCTAATCTGGAACGAAGGTTTTATTAACCTATTAAATTAGTAACGGGTCTTATTTAAGTTGTGGACTTAGACCGGTTAGTTTATAGTAGGATTTACGGTACGAAACACTAGATTAAGCGATGACCGGATTGGAATGTAATTTAGACCCCACAAGTACGGAGACTCGTATATTATGGGTAAACTAAATACATTCTGCAATTTGAAGTTAAATTGATAAGGTTAAATCCGTTTCGGCTAATTTATGCAAACTAGTTACAAAAACAGTACCGAACGTGTATAAACATAAACGGGTAACCAGATGAGTCATATACAAGTTCCTTAAGTTATTATGCTTAAAATATGTTATGATATCAGTAGGATATCAACAAATATACCCAAAAAGTTTTTAAAACAGAATTAAGTCTTATAAGGGCATTTTGGTCATTTTATGATTTATAAAAGGGGTTTACATGCAAGCTGAGATTCTGGTCATAAACCTTCTGTAAAAATATTTAATTTATGTTATATTAACATTAGGATATCATATATATGTGTGGTTTACCATTTATGGCCAAACTATGCCTCGAAAGGTGAATTAAATAGAGAAATCTCACTCTAGTTAAAGAAACTTAAGAAATTCATTTGTGTGGATACAAAAATGTCATGTGTTACACTTTTTGACAGTTAACCTTTTCTAAATCTGTGTATAATTTTTCTGCCAGAAGAGCGAGGAGAGGGAATGTGTGAATATATTACATTTTTTAGTGTTACATTTTTTTGAACTTCACTTGTTACACATTTTATGGGTTTTGATAGCAGTTTTTTCATAATTTAAACTTCTAAGTGTTACAATTTTCAATATTTACAAAGGTTATTAGTTTTGCAGTACACTTAACAATATGTTACATTTTTAGTAAGTTTTTTTTTGTGTAACAGTTACAGACAGACACACTTTTGTGTGAGACTGTAACAAATTCTGAAAATCAATTTTTTGCAATCATTACACTTTTCTAAAAAAAATAACTTTTTGTTCTTAATTTAATCTACATCATATATTAAATGGATAGATGATGAAGATGAGGTTTCCTTTATTTTCTTAACTCACCAAGCTAGTATATATATATATATATATATATATATATATAGGGAGGAGTTCATGCGAGAACCACCCTTATTGCGAGAACCGCGAGAACCAATGTGAACACAACCTAAAATAGCTAAAAAAACCTAACCCCCCCCCCCCCCCCAAGCTAAATGCTAAAACCTAAAACCCCCCAAAAAACCTAAAAAAAACCTAACCCCCCCCCCCCCCCAAAACCTAAACCCCCCTTCCCCACCCCCCAAAAACCTAAACCCCCCCCCCCCCCCTAAGCTAAAATGCTAAAAACTAAACCCCCAAAAAATCTAAAAAAAAACTAAAAAAATCTAATTTTTTTTTTTAATATTTTTTATGCTCAAATCGCTACTTTTAGTGGCAAAAAAAATTTATTTTTTTTTTGCTTCGAAAAGTAGCGATTTTTATATAAAGAATATTTAAAAAAAATTGTGTGATTTTTAGCTATTTTTAGGCATTTTTGGTTGTGTTCACATTGGTTCTCGCGGTTCTCGCAATAAGAGGTGGTTCTCGCATGATCTTCTCCCTATATATATATATATATATATATATATGTAGAGAGAATCATGAGAAAACTAGAAAACTAACTAAAAAAGCCTAAAAAAAGCTAAAAAATATACCAAAAATTTTTTTTTTACAATTTTTTATAAAAAATTGCTATTTTTTATATATAATTTTTTTTTAATTTTGTTACACTGCACATGTGCATTATATCCGTATTAGTGCACATGTGCAGTACAACAAAAAAATATTTTTCTTTTTAAATTTTTTTCCATACATAAAAAATAGCGATTTTTTTATAGAAAATTGTAAAAAAAATGGTATGTTTTTTAGGCTTTTTTAGTTAGTTTTTTTGGTTTTCTCATGATCCATCCCCTATATATATATAGACACACACACACATACACACACACGCTAGCTAGATGTCCGTGTGATGGGGAGGGAGCAACACATCGCATTGTAATACTCGTTTTTAGTAGTTTTCTTACTCATATAATTTTTATTGTAGTATTATTGTGATATACATACATCAAAAGCGAAGTAATCGAGTAATCTATTTCATTGTGTTGTGCATGGTTAGTTATTATCCTCAACCAAAGCCGATACCAAAGTCATTGTTTAGTCTATTTTATTAACCAATAGGTTTTCGGTTAACCACTTCGGTTTATTGGGTTAGATTTACGGTTTTTGGTTTGGCTCATTTGATTTCAGTTAATAGCAAAAACCAAATTGGGCGAAAACTTTTATTTAGAAATATATGAAATTGAGGTATAAATGTTAATCCTAGATAACAATGGTCTTTTAACTGGATTTGGCAAGTGATGTCAACTAATATGAAAATAATGTGTGGAAATAAAAATCAAACTTTCAAGAAACACAACTACAAAATTTTGAAGTTTATATCACTTTGAAACAAAGTTTACAAGGTGATTGTGAGGTTATTTGCTAATACAAACGAATGCTTTAAGAATACTATAATGAAGGGCAATGGAGTTTTTGTTGTATGTAATGAATGTAGACTTTTAGCTCATTTCCCTTCGGTTGTGACTTCTCTATTGATAGAAAATCTTTGACATAAATAAACTCATTTGTCTGCATAAAGTAGATTTTTGGCATATTCATTGAATCGATCCAAGGTCAACTTGCTACTTTACTTTGGTGGCAGAGCATTATCTCTTAGACAAGTTGGTCCATTAGAATTTCTGATGACCAACTTATCAGAAATCTGTTGAGTTGATCATTAGATTTCTGATGATCAGAAGTTACCAGATTCTGGTGATAAACATCAGATTTATCATCAGACTTAACAGATTGGTCTTCTTTGGTCGTCATTCTTCACCTGTGGTCTAATTCTAATATATGTTGAAGATTTATCTGCTTTTCTGCTTCTGTCTTGTTTATCTTGTATCTTCTTTTTATTTGATCCTTTTGACTTTATCTTCAACACATGAACAGATTGAGCATATTTTCGTTCAATACTTACAAAAAGTTTTCTAATAATTTCCCCCTAAGTATTGTAAAAAAAATAACTACGCATAACAAAAAAAAACATGAAAGAAATTCAAAGTGTAACACAAACATTGTCCAAGCTTTGCAAAGTGATTCTTGTTCCTAAAAGTAACTATGGTGTCGTACTTGTTTAACATACCATGCTAATGAAACATATAATGAGAAACTAGTAAGAAGCCTTATTGTGGAAGTCAAAAGAGGGATTTCACTTTAGTGAAGTCAAAATAATTCCTAATAAATATACTATTATGCTTTGAATAATTATTCTTTTTTTTTTCTTTTTCACATACGCTATGTTATTTTATATACATAGTATAAAATATACACTAAAGTATAAAATATGCATGGTAAATGCGCAATTTTTTTATATTTCTTCTTATCTTACTGCGTACTCGACTTTGTGATCCCCCTTCCAAATTCTTTTACTCTCTTCAAAAGTGTAAGGGGCTGTTTGTTTACCTGTTAATGAGGTTCTTAATGGTTTAGACATCTGAGGGGCTGTTTGGCAACATCTGAATGGTTAAGTGTTGAATCAGTAAGATGTCTAAACCATTAAGTGCTAAATGAGTAAGAGGTCTGAACCATTAAAAGCCTGTATAATGTTTAACCATTCAGAGGAAAATGTCTAACCAATTCAGATTAGAGGTCTTAACCATTCAGACTCTGTGTAAATCTTAACCATTCAGAGGCAAATGTCTGAACCATTCAGACATCTGCTCGTGAAACAAACAATCTGAACCATTAAGTGCTGACCATTAAGAGCCTCATTAAGAGGTAAACAAACAGCCCCTTACTGGTTCAGCACTTAATGGTTTAGACTGTTTGTTTCACGAGTAGATGTTTAAATGGTTTAGACATTTGCCTCTGAATGGTTAAGATTTATACAGAGTCTGAATGGTTAACACCTCTAATCTGAATTGGTCAGACATTTGCCTCTGAACGGTTAAGCATTATACAGGCTCTTAATGGTTCAGACCTCTTACGGGTTCAACACTTAATGGTTCAGACCTCTTACTGATTCAGCACTTAACCATTCAGATATTGCCAAACAGCCCCTAAGTTTTTTTTTTCTGAACGGTAGGTATTTTATCAAACCAAAAAACACGGGGCTTGCAAGGAGCTAAGCCTCAATCACCAAAATTGAAAACAAGACCAAAAAAAAAAGCTGCATAATGAACCTCCCCGACCTCAAAAGAACACTATTTAGCTCAATCTAACGTTAATTTTCTGCTTGAACCTATTCTTTATCTAAAAAACCCAAGCGAATTTATATCTGCAATGATTCTTGACGGGATATCATCATCGAAAAAAAATCTTTTCATTGCGCGCCTTAAAAAAGCATCAACAAGATATAGACACCGGTATGGTATTGTGATACTCAAGAGTAGTTAGTTTATGAATTTAAATGAACTAGTTTTATACACTATGCGCGTTGCGGCGCGCTTAACCGAGTAGTTTTTGGTGTGATAACATGTACGATTTACATTACAACTCACAACATCATTGTGCTAAACCTAGTCATTTCATTACAACTCATAACCCAACTCAATTTTGACCCAACATTTGATTCGGGTTTGCATCATAATCATTGCATCTTTGCCATCATATTAATGATAGCAACATAATATATCCAGTGAAAGAAGTACATGTTTCATAGCAACACCACCACCTTCAGTATCCCCTTGAAAACACATGAAAACTACCTTTTCCTACTTGTGATTCTTTTGTAAACCCTCCTGTGTAGCTCTCTCCAGTTCACAGCAGCTGAAAACTTGAACTTTCGGATCTTTAGTTCATCTGTAATGACAAAAAACTTTTGGTTTTCTTGTCAATGTACACGAACAATTTAAAGAGCACTTTGTAGTGCAGTTTGAGCGACTTTGCCCTGGCGAGCCAATGCCATATCAAGTTCCTCTTGGGACTCTCAACTCGTCCCCAATACAAAACGTTAATAGTCAATGCCTTCAATTATCCCGCAAACATGATAACCACCTGCGGACATTTTCTGAAGCTTAACATGTATTAGTACACCAGCAATAACTTAACCCTAAAGTAACATTCAATAGACAAGCACAAATTCCATATTTAAATAAAAATTTCGTTTATTTATTTTCTTCTTTTATTGTGAAAAATATAGTAGCAAACTAAAAGACTAAAACATACATGACTCCACAAATGCTTTTACAGGTCGATTATCTCCAACTTTACAAACATAAAGCATGCTATCAATTGAACACGTTGCAAATGAGACATTGTTGCGCCAATCAACATCGAGAGTAGGTGCTGCAATGACTACACTGTTAAAATCACAAGGAAAAACGGATTAATTTCATCATAATCATGAGTAACTTCATCCTGAAGTGACTTTGTTTATGTGTTATCCATTTGAGATTTATCATTGTTCAGGTTTAGTAATATATTTGGCTGTAATGTACATATAGGAGAAAACAATTATAAAACAATGACTACACGCCCTCGTGTAAAAGCAAAACCGACTCAAATGCCTTGCCAAGTCACAGAGTATGAGTACATACCTGCCACGGTTGCATACCAAATGCCTGCCTAGTCCCTTTTACCATTCAGCATAACAGTCCACTCACCTATTAACATGTAGAAACATAACCAAGGATCATACCGTCATCAAATACTAATATTTAAAGGTGCTTTGGACTGTGTAACAAATGTACAACAATCAATAGTACAACAGCTTTAAAATCAGGCCTAACTGAGAAATTTTGGGTAGAGTGCATACCTTCTTGTCACTGAAAGTACCTGTTGCTGACAACTACACATAAATTGGGAAGAAGGCCACGGTTAGAGTTATCGATGAGAAGTATAGAGCATTCTAATATCGAGCTTTTAGAACCAAAACTATATTTGGGAATAATAAAACACATTGTTTTTTAAATTTAAAGAGGAAATGATTGTACATGTATGTATGTGCTTGTTGTGGTTGTGTAACAAAGTCAATCAAAAACAGTGTAACCGGACAAGTATTATAACATACGCTAAGAACTCACCCCATTCCCCATCAATCTGTCATACGTTCGACACCTATATAAAGGCTGGAAGAGGGACTGAAATAACCAAATTTTGTAAAGGAAACATTGACGAAGCTTCATATTCTTTGCTAACATATATTTAATTTCCAAAAACAAAAGGCCAACAATTAACTTGCAAACGAAGAATTGAACTCAGGACAATGTAATTTATACACAAATTCATCACCAAACATAAAAGTGTATATGCATAATATAAATTTATTGGTCAAAATCTGATAAATTCAATTTCCTACAGTGAAAGTAATCCCATTTTTTGTTGTATGTTTTCAGTTCAAAGAAATGGGAGAACATTATATAAAAGTAATCATGTAATTACATATTTGTAATTACTTGAGATGGCGACAAAGTTCAGTAGCCTAAATATAATATATTTAGGTAACAAAAGGATAGCTAATTCTACTATGGCATGCCAGAAATTTGGTCTCGAATAAAATTAACATAACTGCTCTTAAAACATCAGTGTTTTGAAGTCTATAAACACTTGTAGGTTATAATCCCTAAAATTCTTTTATGAACTCTGGAAAACCCATTTTTCTTTTCACAAAGAAATTCAACATAGCAGTTCTATCAAAATGAAAATATAAATAAAATGGTTTTAATGTTTAATATTATCTAAATAAACTTCAAGTTTCTGAATAGTCAAGCCTACCATTACTTTCAAATCTTTTTAACATGGAGAAAGGGGATGTATAACAAAACTTACAATTTTCATCTCCTATAACCTATTAGGCCACTGGATGTCGCCGAAGCAGAAAGAAACAGAGGCAGATATGTTGTCGTGAGAAATAATGAGATCGGTGGGATGGGTTAGTGTGGTGATATCCTGACCGCCGTCACCATCGGTTTCTGCTGGTATCACCTGAAACGGCAACTAAACTCTATCCACCGTGCGACTTTTGACTGCCGATGGGGTGACCGGAAAAACCCCGGCACCACGCTTGGGAATCCACCAGAATGTCGAGCGAATCCTAGAAGACACAGCTGTGACGGTCACCGTCAACCAGCACCATGGGTGGCCGGTCGGACACGTGGCTGGTTTTTCCATCACCGCCGCTCCTCTCTCTATCCATCGCTGCTCTCTCTATCGTTTGCCGCGTGAAAACCACCCAACCATCATCACCGCCAAGAGGGTGGCCAGCTGGAGACGACGGATCTGCTCTCTCTCCACCTCTGATTTGTCTCTATCACTATTCTGTGTTCATACATCAAAAAAAGGGATGGGAAGCGGTAAAGATTCTGTTTGGCATGAAATGCCTAAGATGCCCTTCTTTACAGTTCAATGACTTCAATTATTAATATATAGGAGAATACCCAAAATGATAAACTTGATAAAATAATATGTATTATCTAAAAAGAAAAAAATTATGATACTATGGATGCCTAATATAAAGTTTGATGATGCTACGAATACTCCAAGGGGGAATTCGGTTTTACTAATATTTACAACATTTTGGTCTTTTGTGTAAAGGAATAATTGTTAATACCCAAAATACGAGTTTCATGATAATAGAATTCCTTTAGATTTGTAATTTCCCTTTCGTTTGCCAACACCACCTAAAAATAAAATCATGAAATATAATTGTTAACATATGTTTTGATGGCAAATAGAATATACATTGTTGAAGAAACAATGATCTAGTTGGACTGGAGTCAACCAGATCAGGGGTTTAGTCTCTGCATAAAAGGGGTTAATCCTCTGGTCAATTCGTGGGTTTTGGCTAGTTTCCTTCTCCGGTGATCACTACAAAACAGAAATCCGTTAGACTCGCCACGGGGAGAATGGGGGTTCTCTCCGTGACCACCCTTCGACGTGAGAATAAGTACAATGATCTCGAGGAAGAAGATGAAGTACTAAAAGTGAGTGAAGTGAAAAGTAACTTGTGAGATCATACATGCAGTATCTTATTTATAACCGGTTTTTAGCGGGAAACTGGTGCGACAGAGATAGTAACGGAAAGTGCTTTTCCGTTTGTTAGTTATTTTTTCTTCCGTTAATCTTCGCACACGGATCGTGAGTCTTGATCAACAGTGGGGGAATTTCCACGTGGAAAGCGGTTTTGGGTAGATCCTTGTCCAAGTTAACGTCATTGTTGTGATCGTGAGTTTTGGTTATAATCGAATGGCTATGCATGATGAGCATTTAGGTCTTTCTAGAAGATCTACAGCTGTAAACCGTTATGCCCTTGCCACGTGTCCATCTTGTTGTAACAGAAAAGATACCTTTGTTCAAGTCTTGATTTCAGGCGCGCAGAGATGTTCAGGAGTTTATGTCTTCAAACCTAACTATACCCTTGCGCGGGTCCGTGCAAGGGTGTTAGTTGAATGTTTTATCTCTCTTCTCCTCCTGCGCTGGGTTATCAAAGACTGTTCTTTCCTCACTCTTGTTTAGAACCATTGCGCAGCCGCTCAAGGTTTTACTTAAGATGCTCTTTGGAATGAAGTTAGGGTGTGGTCCTCTGCACTTGCGAGGGATTTTTGGGACCATACCCCTTCAAGTCCCCCCAGTCCAGTGTTGCTCTTATGCGCCCTTAGCAAGTAGGTGTTGCACTGGACTATAAAGACGAAGTGTGCGCTTTTGCTGTTTGAGAAGTAGCAAGGTTTGTTCGATCGCAAAGTAAACATTTAGTTTGTGAAGTTGATTGGCTGTGCGCGCGTGGATGCAACTGTTTCTTTAATTGTTGTTAAGGACGTAATTGCGTCCGCCTCCTGATGTGGTGGATACCGTAGCGTATGAATATGCGACTGCGCAAAGGTTGTCGCGGTTAATTTGTTTGGGATGTTGAACCCGTTTTTAATTAGTCAGTGCATTGTGGCGATTAACCCGTTTTTAGTTACAATGTTTGCATGAGTACAATTACTTTGTTTAGATAGGACAAATGAAGATGGTATGAAGCTCATGTGTGAACGTAGGGCTGGACCTTGCGCGGTACTTGTGACCGCGGACTGTACATGAGACTTGTGTTATACTACCATTGTGTTTTTGTGCTTACCAGAAGGAATTGCATGCATTTGTAATAAAACATAGAAGCATAGTGTAAGTAAAACTTTTCATTGATTTGGATAGGGCGCGGAGGCCAGTAGATACAAAGATGTTGATACATAAGATAATTATGATGAATATGTAAGTAATGACCATTGTACTGTACGTTGGTTAGCGTAGTGTGTTGTCCAAGTACAAATTGTCCTTGGGTTACATATAGCACCTGCGTAGCTGTTGCGCATTCCACGTACGCCGAACGTATGTTCCGTTAAGTCGTCGTAGAGTGTACGCACCCTTTCCTAGAACCTCATTAATGACGCAGGGTCCTTCCCATTTGGGCGTGAGCTTTCCCGGTTTTCATCGTTTGACGCTTCGTTGTCTCTTAGGACAAAATCTCCCGGTACGAAAGTGCATATGCGTACTCGAGCGTTGTAATATTTTTCTTGCTTCGACTTGTACCTGGCCTCATTGATGGCTGCGTTTTCTCGTCTTTCTTCGTGGAGGTCTAAGTCAAGTATGCGCTCACGCTCGTTGTTTTGTTTTTCCATGACTAGCATTCGGGGCGACGGGAGGCCGATTTCCGCCGGAATTACTGCTTCTGAGCCGTAAACGAGGCTAAATGGTGTTTCCCCCGTGCTAGTCTTCGAAATAGTGCAGTGAGCCCATAGGATGCTTGGGAGTTCATCAACCCACCCCCTCCTTGCGGTTCCCAACCTTACTTTAATGCTACCTATAATCTGTTTGTTGACACTTTCGACTTGACCGTTCGCCTGTGGGTACGCCATGGAGGCGAAACTACGTTCTATGCGCATTTCTTTCATCCACTTTTGTGGATCGTCAGACGCAAAATTGGTACCATTGTCTGTGATAATGCGCAGTGGCAATCCGAACCGGCATATGATGTGTTTCCAGATAAATTTCCTGATTACCATTGTAGTGGTTGATGTTAGAGCTTTGGCTTCTACACATTTGGTGAAGTAATCCACAACAACTATTATAAATTTTACTTCACTAGGTGCGTCGGGAAAAGGACCTACTAGATCAATTCCCCATTGCTGGAAAAGGCCATGATGCGGTTACTGGAACCAAATGGTTCTTTGGGTGAAGGCCAGTAATAACCCACACTCATGAGTTGTGCCACTACCATGCACGGACCAGCGTGGATTCCACATAGTCCTTCATAGATTTCCCGGACCAGATACTGCGCGTCATGTTTGTCAACTCATCTTAGGAGAAGACCCATATAAGACTTGCGATACAAAATTCCATCCGCCATCTCATAATTTAGCGCTTTGTGTTGAATTTTTCTTGCTTCTGCTTTTCCCTCCGAAAGGGTTCCATGTTGCAAATACATAATAATTGGGGACATCCAAGATGGATTCCCATCTTCTATCATGTTCACGTGTCTTAGAGGAACGGATGGGTTTGAGAGAACTTCAATGCGGACCTCTTTTGCCAGGTGCTTGAAACTTGTAACGGCTAGCTTACTTAGCGCATCCGCGTGCTTGTTCTCGCTTCTGTTAATGTGGATTATTTTGAAGGTCTGAAACTGATTGATCAGTGTTCTTGCCTGCTCAAGATATAAGGCCATTGTTTCACCTTTTGCGTCGTAGCGACCATTAATTTGTTCGGCTACCAGTAGGGAATCGACATGTGCCTCAACATTTTTTGCCCCCATTTTGATTGCTAGGCAGAGACCTGCGAGGAATGCCTCATAATCTGCTTCTTTCTTGGTGCTTTTAAAATCTATTCGAATGGCGTAGGTAAGTTCGTGGTTGTCAGGGCTAACTAGGCGAAGACCGGCTCCTGGGCCATCATCGTTGGAAGCACCATCTGTATGTAGGATCCAGACCCTGTCGTCGAAGACTGGGGTAGGATTTTGTATGGCTTCGCACTCCTGGATCTTATCGATGGGGACTTCTGTAACAAAATCGACTAGGACTTGGCCCTTGATAGCTGGGCGCGGCTTATACAAAATGTTATATACGCTCAGTTCAATGGCCCATTTTGCTAATCTGCCTGCGATGTCTGGCTTGGACTAGATTAATCCCAGATGGTAGTTGGTAAGAACAGTTATAACGTGGCCAGAAAAGTAACTTCGTAATCTGCGCGAAGCGTGAACTAGCGCGAGAACAAGTTTTTCCATGATTGAATAGCGCATTTCTGGACCAGTCAACATTTTGCTGATGTAGTAAATTAGAGTTTGGACTCCGTCCCTTTCGACCATCAATATTGCGCCAACTGCTACCTCTGATGCGGAGAGTTACAAGATTAATGGTTCTTCTTTTTGCGGAACTGTTAAAGTAGGTAGTTGAATTAGGTATTCTTTCATTTCCTGAAAGGCTTTTTCTGCCTCTGGAGTCCATTGAAATTGGCTTTTCTTTACTCAGTTTCGTAATGTGCTGATGAATGGATATGATTTGGCAGTATGATTTGCTAAAAATCGGTTGAGCACAGCTAGTCGATCGGCTAGGAGTTGCATCTCTTTGATAGATGCTGGTGACGGCATGAGCTGGATAGCCTCTACCTTTTCTGGATTGACTTTAAAACCATCTTTGGTTACGATAAATCCTAAGAATTTGCCTTCTTTTATTCCGAACGAACACTTTACAGGATTCAGTTTTAGGTTAACTCTGCGCAGAGAATCAAAAGTGCGCTGGATATTTTTGAGCATTGATTCTTCTTTGCGACTCATGATGATGAGGTCGTCCATATAGACTTCTACTGTTACACCGATATCTTCCCCGAAGACTCTATCCATTAGGCGTTGGTAGGTAGCTCCCGCGTTGCGGAGACCGAAAGGCATTTTTGTATAACAAAATATACCTTTGTCCGTGCGGAAAGCTGTCTTGTCTTCGTCTTCTTCCTTCCTTTGTACTTGGTGTTATCCTTTGTAACAATCTAGGAAGCGTTTCCAGCGGAAGGATGCTAAGGAATCCACCTTCTTGTCTATCTCTAGGATAGCGTAACAGTCTTTTGGGCAGGCTTTGTTAAGGTCTTTTAAATCAACGCACATATACCACCCACCGTTGTGCTTTTGCACCATTATTGGGTTAGCTACCCAGGTTTGATATCGAACTTCGCGGAGAATCCCGACCTGAAGTAGTTCAGCTACTTTCTCATTCATTGCGCGAGCCTTTTCCGGACCAAGACTGCGCTTTCCTTGTGCTACTGGTTCTGCGGAAGGTCGAACATTCAAGCAATGTTCCGTTATTTCTCTTGGCACGCCGGTCATGTCTGTTGGGGATCATGCGAAAATATCCATATTTTCAGATATAAGTTCTTTCAATCTTGCGCGGATTGCTGGTGAGATGGCGTGCCCTAGTAGAAGGGTTTGCTCAAGGTATTCATTGTTGAGTACCCATTTCTCTGGTTCATTAGATGGAGATAGCTTCGCGGCCATTACTGGTGGCTCGTCGTCTACATACATCACTTCTTTTCTTGAATATAAAATTGCTACTCCGGTTTCTATCGGGAAACCGCAAGCAGCGTGTGGTATGGAGGTATTAATGCTAAACTCCCTTTGTGAACGTCTTCCCAACAGTACATCATGGCGTGATGTAGCTGGCATAACCATGAAATTGACTGTAACGGTATGCGAGTGTTCTCCATCCGAGAGTGTTACAGTAAAGGAGATTTGACCCAGTGGAAAGACGGCTTCACTGCAGAAATCCATTAACGGAAAATCAACTGGTTTCAAGCACGCCTTGTCCTCTGGGTCTAATTGCTTAAAACACTGTTCGTAAATAATATCCATAGAACTACCCGGATCAATGAACATGTAATCAGTACGATAATAACCGAAGATACCAGTTATGATGACCGGCCGTTCTTCTTGAGGACCCCCTGGTACGACAGGGAAGATTACTTGTTGTTCACGCCAGTGTTGACTGTGGCTTCTTTTGTTGTTCTGTTTGCGCGATGGTCCGCCTTGCACCATATATGTTTGTTCCATACTGTTTTTTAGGTTGCTGTGGTCGTCCTCCCCGTTTTGTACTGTGCAACCGAGTGTATTTAGATATTTTTCGTCATTGAGCTGGGTGTGCCACTGTTGTAATGGATGTGGCCCAACTCTGTACTATCGGGTTTCTTCTGGGATTTGTTCTCTGCCTGGGACTCCTGGTATCCAGATCTGAAATGGAGGAATTCGCATCTGGTGCTGGGCTGAGGGTATACCTCTGTGACTTTGGTCGGCAGAGTCGAGAAATCGTAATATGACCCTCTGGATGTGTCTATGACTTGCAACTGGGTAGCAAGTTTTTGTGCAAAGTTTTCGTTTATGGCACTTAGGAATTTGGAAAACCAGTAAACCGGAGTTTCTTTTAGAAGTAGATCTGGACTATTCTGAGTTCCAGATTGGGCTTCGGGGGTAACAGGACTGTGTTCCTTATGACGAATATCGCTGTTGCTAATAGATTTTCCTACGATTCCGTCGGCCTGAGAAGCATGAGCCGGAGCAACCCTGTTCTCAGATCGAGGACTTGGTAGGTAATTTGTTGGAACTTCTGCCATGGAAAACAGAAGAGGAGAGATGAATCAAACGAGAAGATGAGACTGAAAATTGAAGAATCGGTGGGTGCCAATGAAGAAACAATGATCTAGTTGGACCGGACTCAATCAGATCAGTGGTTTAGTCTCTGCGTAGAAAGGGTTAATCTTCTTGTCAATTCGTAGGTTTTGGAAAGTTTCCTTCTCCGGTGATCACTGCAAAATAGAAAGTCGTTAGACTCGCCACGGGGAGAATGGGGGTTCTCTCCGTGACCACCCTCCGGCGTGAGAATAAGTACAGTGATCTCGAGGAAGAAGATGAAGTAGTAAAAGTGAGTGAAGTGAAAAGTAACTTGTGAGATCATACCTGCAGTATCTTATTTATAGTCGGTTTTTGGCGGGAAACTGGTGCGACGGAGATAGTAACGGAAAGTGCTTTTCCTTTTGTTAGTTATTTTTCCTTCCGTTAATCTTCGCACACGGATCGTGAGTCTTGATCAACGGTGGGGAATTGCCACGTGGAAAGTGGTTTTGGGTAGATCCTTGTCCTAGTTAACGTCATTGTTGTGATTTAGATGAGTGTCTAGGATTATGCCATGTCATCTTCGGTTATAACCGAATGGCCATGCATGATGAGCATTTAGGGCTTTCTAGAATATCTACAGCTGTAAACCGTTATGCCCTTGCCACGTGTACATCTTGTTGTAACAGAAAAGATACCTTTGTTTAAGTCTTGATTTCAGGCGCGCTGAGATGTTCAGGAGTTTGTGTCTTCAAACCTAACTGTACCCTTGCGCGGGTCCGCGCAACGGTGTTAGTTGAATGTTTTATCTCTCTTATCCTCCGGCGTAGGGTTATCGAAGACAGTTCTTTCCTCACTCTTGTTTAGAACCGTTGCGTAGCCGCACAAGGTTTTACTTAAGATGCTCTTTGGAATGAAGTTAGGGTGTGGTCCTCTGCGCTTGCGCGGGGTTTTTGGGACCATATCCCTTCAATTGTAAACATCTCCTATTTTCTTACTTTTTTTTAACAATTAAGGTTTTCTCCCTCGATTCCTATATTAAATTACACCTCTTAATGATTGAATGGTGGTCTCCCATGTCACACCCAAACCGATAACGGAAACATCGAAGTGAGACGAAATAGATTGCTCATCACACATAACACTATTTGTGACCATGTTTAATTAAAAAACAATTTCATTTCATAACATAAATTTTCAAGTACAACATGGAAAATAAAGTACAACAATAAAAGATAAAGTACAACAAAGTTTAATAACCAATAGAATAAGAAAATCTAGCATTTATAAGTGTGTTTCTAAGTCGTCTCTACTAGATTTCGTCATAATCATTATCATCAAACTGCAACATGTTAAATGTATAGTTCAACACAAAAGAATTGGCGAGTACACAAGTTTTAAGTTCATAACATAAGTGTAAAAATGTTTAAACGAATCCACAAGGCAAACTATGTTATCTAGATTAACGTAAATCTAGCATGTGAATAATAAAGTAAACCCAAGATTTAACGCAAGTAAAAGAATCTTAACATAACCCAACGTTCACAGGCAGTGCGTTACTCCTATAGCGCTATACATGTTAACGGTATGCTCGATCGAAGGTAATGACAAGTTTAATCACAAAACCAACAAACCTAGACAAAATGAATCAAGTTTAACGTATGCATGCGTGTGTTGGATTGTTTTTCCATAGAGATAAAGTATAAGTGTTTATGATTTTAATAAGCTAACATGTTGCACCAAAATGTGTAAAACGTAAAATATATCAAGTGTACTCACGGTTTTACAAAGCTTTAACTTTAGATTATGATTATTCATGATATTGAACAGTATAAGATTAATGATTATTGTTCGAATTTCAAACAATGAGCAATGCACTTCTTTTTTTTTATGAAGCACCCATTGTACTTTGTGATTACTTTGTGAAAGAACTTTTTGTTTAAATCAGTGCCGAAACCGAATTTTCAAATCCGGATTATTAGACCATTTTGAGTTTTTTGACCATTCAAATTAACATTATAGCCCTTTACTTTTTAGTTTTAATATAAATTTATTAGAACTTCATTTTTAATACGTAAAATCATAGATGTATCAACACGTAATTTTTTAAAAGTATATTTAAGAAGTTACTTTTTTGAAATGGTTAAAACTTAAGTATATTAAAACTTAATTTTTATAAATATTTAAAACTTAAAATTATTAAATCTTAAATTTATCAAAAGCCAATTGCATTAAAAGCATCAAGAGCAGCAACAACAACAATTGTGGATTTCTTTCAATTTCTTAAACAAATGAAAAATAAATACCCATTCAAGGAATGTAAATACTTGAAATGCAAGGAATCTAATCCTTACAGATGATCCATTTCATTAATGCATGTTAACCAAACATGTTTTCTTTCGTTCCCTCGGAATGATCCACTTCATTCCGCCTTTAAACCCTTTATACCAAACACTACATTGATGTTAAACATATTAACCTGTTAAATTCTATTGATCACACATACACAAACTGGTTTAATCTGGTTTTATATACTTTGATTCGTTTTATTTATAGAGTCCTTGCACTTAGCCGCCGGTCACGATGGCGCCATCCGTTGTCTCAACCATCAATTTTTTTAAAATTACATAAATTCAAGATATCGAAAATTAAGTCTTTGATCTCAATGAATTGTCCTTCCAAACATTAATATTCATATAATTTGCTTTTAGCATATGAATATAATTCCATGCACTTTAACAAAGTGAATAGATTTATCTGCCTTCCTACTCCACGATCATACAATTAACATGGGCAAGAAATACATTTTATGATTGACTACAACCGGCCCCAATAAGGTTATGTGGGCATTTGTACGTGACTCAAAACATAAATAAAGCCAATGACGTGGCCTTTATGGAAAAAAAAAAAAAAAGCAAAATAGGTGATATTGGCATTGTCATATCAATGTCCAACACCATTTTCTTTAAAAGTTCGCATACCAGGTGGAAGACAATTACTCGTGCTCTATTAAAGTAAATTTTTTATTGACCAAAAGGTGGGAGGCTGATACACATGCTCTATTAAAGTAATTTTTTTATGGACCAAAAATTAATGAACATAAAGTTTAGTTGAAAATATCTAAGAGTTAATGTGATATACTGTTACACCCGCTCATAAGTGGAAGCGCAAGACGTAATCGTGATTGATTCCCGTTCCATACGATAAAATAAAACATATTAAATAAATAAAACAAACTCCAATGCCATTGTCATGATAGTTTCAAAAGACAACACAAGGTTAAGTATATTGTTTACAACCAATCGAAAGAAAATAAGTTTCCAGAATGTCATACAACTGAATTTAAATTTTTATAGTTTAAGGTTTTGATCACTATATCACCGCAAGGAGAAGAAATATAATGAGCAAATCCTCCAAAATTTGTCATGGAGTTCCGACACTTGCTATCTTGACACGAAATCCCAGCATAGTCCACTAATTTTCTGAAATACATGTAAGTTTAAAAACGTCAAAAAAGATGGTGAATTCATATAGTTGTTTTTGTATCAAATGAATCTTTAAAATGTGAGATGTATTTGTATAAAATCCGGTATGTTAAAGTGTCAATGAAATCGTTGATCATTAACGTAAACCTAGGACAATAATATTTGTGACGATATAGGAAGCAATCCAACCCTTGACGAATTTTTGTGTCGATTACCCTCGACTGGGACCAAAAGCACTCTTCCGTGTGGGGTCCCATGGACCAAGAATGAGGCTCGCCAAAACCCAGTAGATCTACCCCTTTCGTTACTCGGTCTAAATTTAATTAATGGTGTTTAAGTACCACTCTATTCGCACCTGATCTAAGATAAATAAAGTTATGTGGGCATTTGTACGTGACTCAAAAGATAAATAAGGCCAATGATGTGGCCTTTATAGCAAAAAAAGGAAAATAGATGATATTGGCATTGTCATATCAATGTCGAACACCATTTTCTTTAAATGGTTACATATGAGCCAGTGGCAAACAGTTACTCGTGCTCTATTAAAGTAATTTTTTTATGGACCAAAAATAAATGAAAATAAAGTTGTGTTGAAAATATCTAAGAATTAACGTGATATATATTATATAATATGAATAAAAGCAAGGTCTTCGAAACAAATATCACTGCAAATGAATTGGGCCCGGCTTAATATAGAAAAGACTATACTCAAAGGGTCATGCTAGCTGCACACGCCCAAAATTATTTTCACACCCCAAAGCGCCGCGCTATGGCCAAAGCGCGGTGCTTCGATCGACAATACGTGCTTCGATTGACGTTTGAAACATTCGATACTGTTTGACAGACATAAAGCTAATCATGATGTTTTGTCGTTAACCCTAAGCGCCGCGCTTTGGCCATAGCGCGGCGCTTCGACCCCAAATTTCACCCTTTTCCCCTTTTAAAAGCAACCTGTGAGACACACATTTCGATCACACACATTGTCTTCGATATACATTTTGCCTTCATTTCAGATCCGTTGTGTTTCTTCTCAAAATAACGCGCGGTTTTGCTGTATTAGTTACATTTCTTGAAAAAACGATGTCGTGGTTAAACAACTATATTTTCGGTCAATATTCTGACGAGACAGTTGTTCCTGATTCTTACGAGGGGACCGCTATTTCTGACTCGTATGAGAAACCGGTCTCGTCCAACTTGAGGGAGGCAGAGGTTGTATCTGGCATTCATTATCGTGATAACACGGTGACGCTGGATTTGAATACCCCTGTGGAGGACCCTTACGCACAACAAGGTTATTCGAATTTCGGTTACGGTGGCGAGTACAGCTTTGTACAGCAGGAGTGTGGTCCAAACGACAGTTACGGTTGTCAACAGAGCTTACAAGGTTATTCGAATTTCGGTTACGGTGGCGAGCACAACTTTGAACATCAAGTATATTCGGACCTCGGTGACGATGGTGAGCCGGGGGATGTGTCTGTTGACGAGGAAGGCTGTTACCCGGTTACGTTTTCCTTTGATACGACGC
Organism: Helianthus tuberosus; assembly: GCA_030545235.1. Lineage (NCBI taxonomy): Eukaryota > Viridiplantae > Streptophyta > Magnoliopsida > Asterales > Asteraceae > Helianthus > Helianthus tuberosus. The sequence continues at coordinate 157,937,846 of CM060409.1, forward strand.
AGACCTTTTCGTCACGTAAAGAGTTGGTGCGTTGGGTACAAGACACGGCAAAAGACAACGGTTACCTCATTGTGACTAAGAGGTCGAATAAAAGAGGAGAGAATTACAAGATTTGGTTTCAATGTACTTTTGGTGGGGAGCATAAGAGTATAGCTACACAGAGGAAAACGGGTAGCAAGAAAATAGGCTGCCCGTTCGAGATGATCGGGTTTTCGGAATCATCCGGAAGTGTTTGGAGGATCGAGGTGACGAAGGCGAAGCATAACCACACTCCTATTGAAAACTTAGAGGGTCACGCGTATGCGAGAAGGCTTTCTTCGGAGGATACAAAACTGGTTAAGGAGCTGGCAGAGCAAGACATTCCCAACCAAAGTATTTGGCGAACGCTGACAAAAAACAATCCGGCTAGAAAGCTTATTCCTAAAGATATACACAACGCTGTTCAGAAGATCAACGCCGAAAAAAATGTCGGTAAGTCTCCGATGCAAAAACTTGAAAGCATTCTTCTCGAAAAAAATTACACTTATTACATGCGCACGAATGAGATATCAAACGAAGTTGAAGATGTCTTCTTTGTTCACGAAAGATCATTCAATATGTGGTGTGCCTTCCCGCATGTGCTAATGATTGACGCCACCTACAAAACGAACATGTACAACCTGCCATTTGTTCAGGTCGTAGGCATGACGTCGACAAACAAATCGTTTACGGCTGCTTGTGCGGTAATTTCCGCTGAGAAGTCAGAGAACTACCTATGGGTGTTGCAGAGGATCAAGTCTATGCTGGTAGGATGTATGGAACCGCGCGTGATTTTAACAGACAGGGATTTTGCGCTAATGAACGCGTGTGAACAAGTTTTTCCAAAAGCGCATAAGTATCTTTGCCGGTTCCATATTCAACAAAATATTAATAAGAACAGCAAGAAGAAATTCTCTGACAAGGAATGGAAAGAATTCGTACGTACATTTTCGTTATTGTGCGAGTCTACGACCGAGGAAATATACAGGTATAACTTGGAAAACCTTGAAGCACAGCTGAAAGAAGATGACCGTGAACGTGGGTATTTCTTACATAATTATGTTCAAATTTTATATAATAACAAAAACTGACTATTTACGTTTTTTTTAATTTTAGAGGTTTTTGATTATTTGAAGAAATCCTGGTTGGATCCGTACCGTGAAAAGTTTGTATCATGCTGGATTAACAAAACTATCAACTTTCACCAAACTACGACCAACAGGGTTGAGGGCATGCATGCAACACTAAAAAGTCACTTTCCAAGTCATCGCAACACACTGGATAAACTTGTACTGTATGTTGATCATGTTGTTGATAGACAATACACCGAGATTAGTACAAGCTTTGAAACAAGCCTCCGAAAAGTGATGACGCACCACAAGAAGCAGCCCATGCTTGCATATATTCTCAGAAAGGTTTCAATATATGCGATTGAGCTTTTGAGTAGGGAACTAAAACGTAAGGAAGACGGGTTGAGAGCCTACGGTGCAAGCTGTGGTTGCCAACTTTTTACCAGCTGTGGTTTGCCATGTGCCTGTCGTTTGGAAAAGTTGGAAAATAAAGGTAATTAATATCTTTGACCTTTCTCGTTATGATTCTGCCACCTAATTTGTTTTCATCCACAGGTCAGCAACTCAGGATCACACACATAGACGTGTTCTGGAAGAAGCTTAACTTTAAGCCTGCAAAGAAAAACATAGAGGATATCGATGTAGACGCGGAATTTGAAAAATTGAAACAAAAGATCGATCCAACACCCCCTCAAGTGAAAAGGAGCTTCTTTGAAAAGTTTCAGCAAATCCTCAATCCAGGGAACAATAACAAAAAACCTCCTGCTGTTCTGAAGAAAACTCGTGGTCGCCCAACATTGAAAACGCAGGAAGAAAGAAAGGTTGAAGCCGCTAGAAAAAGCTCGTACATTCCGTCGGAAGAAACTTGGGTCGAGGCCTCAGATGATCTTCCCCGTCACAGCTCGTACATATCACTCGAAGATTCTAGAAGACAAAAGAATACCAAACCGATATGGCCAAAGTCAGTCCTTGTCTGTTGACTTTGGCCAAAGCGCCCCGCTATGGCCAAAGCGGGGCGCTTCGAGTGTGCAAACAGACAAAGGCCGTGTGCGAATAGACCAGGCCTACTCAAATTGAAAAAAAAAATTGTTAATCTCGAGCTCAACTCATGTAAGCTTATGTTTCTGAGCTCTAGGATGGATGCAAAAGTCATGATTAGACTTCTCTATTCCCTTGGTAGAGCATCCAGAAATTTTACATTTCTCTCATCATTAGACTCAACACCAAACTTTTTGAGATCATTTAATAGTTTAGCAAATCTATTATATGTTTCAGAAAGACTCTCATTTGGAATACTTTTGAATCTATCATAGGAAGAGACACAATTTGTACGTTTGTTTCTTTTCATTTTCTCTCCTCCTTCATAAAGATTTTCCAACTGATCCCATATCTTTTTAACGGATGCACATGAATGTCACACCCCCAAAATACCACCCATGGAAAACCCTGCTAGGCGTGTGACAAACCAATAACGAGCCACTAATCATGTTGAACCAATCACAAGTTTCTAAATAAAATCATCAATTATTAATGAAAAGTACCATCAATTAGTTTAAATGAAAACCTACATGTTCAACGGAAGCAAATAAAAGAAATCATAGTTTAACTGTTTCAAAACCAACGTGTTATATCAATAATTCCAACACGTGTATCCATCCAGTTCGACCCATGACCACTCCAGCTACATCAGACAGCAAGTTCCAATCCAAGACATCTAACGACCTGCGAGCATGATTGTAAAAATCCCGACTAGTCCCCGATTAGTCGCCGATTAATCACTAATCGGTGGTTCACCGATTAGTGGCCGATTAATAGCTAGGCAGTCAATGGCGGTCTTATTCTTGCCAAATTTAGGCTAGATGCCAGCCAAATTTTGACCAAACCGTATAAATTTCTTCCAATTACTTAAAAAATGGGTTAGTGAGGGGTTAAAACATGTTTACTTTAAAAAACTACACATAAAAATGTTTGTGTGTATATGTAACTAAAAATTACATATAAAAATCTCAATCCGATTAATTCCGATTAATCCCTATTAATCCCGATTAATCGCTAGTCGGTACCTCACCGCCCGACTAGCGCCTAGCGATTCTTACAACATTGCCTGCGAGCATGCAACAAGTGTATCAGACAACGCTGGTGAGTTCATAGTTTTACGAAAACGTTAGTTACCAAGTGTTTAGTTCAGTTCATTGATGATAATGTAGATAATAACCCAAGTACCGTACAAGATGGCTACCAGATTGTTTTGCCCGTCCCCTCTGCCCCCTATCTAAGCAATGGTCATGATTTAAGGACATTAGTTCGCGCCCGTCCTCTCAGGTACGGTGTGAGGTTGCCAAGCCTAATAGCGCTATCAACTAACACCCCATTACCTCTCAGGTAACTATTCGGTATAACATGGGACTTAAAATGATAGGAAAGAGTGTATTATCTAACATTCCCATTTTAACCAAGAGATGTATTCCTCTCAGGAATACCCAGTGAATTACCCAAGACCCGTTCCTCCCAGGAATACCCAATTGATTGTCCCAACCACCGGGACGCATGCTCAAGAGATGAACTCACCTTTGGTTTGCTCGGTAAGATTAGGTACTCGTCTATCAATTGTTCAAACACGTCCTAGAATTGTTACCAACAACAATCAGTCTTAGGTGCACGTAATCCACATCTTTCACGTACAAACAACTCATGTATTCCTTATTCACTTATCACACAGACAAGATACATGTGTCACACACATATGATCCAAATCATACCAGTTATTCTATCAATCCAATATTGCCAGGTAATCACTTAGTATGTATTCTACTAATGAGTAAATTCATTTCATGATTTAATGCTTGCATGACATACAATAATTAGTCCTTTAACACACAAGTATGAAACCAAATCAGGTTAATGATTCACTTAGCATGGGTGACCTACTGAAACTTCTCGGCCCAATACTTTACAATTCCGTGCCGCATAACCCAAGGATAGTGAGTGGCCCATCGGGCCTATATTTAATTTAATAACATGACCCAGTTCTAACACTAGTTTGGCTATTTGAGTTGTAACAGCCCATTGAGCTTAGGCCCAACCCGATTACCTCCAAGCACATACACGAATTAAACCCACATAGAAAACATTTGGATCATTAACATATTAGTATTGCAAACATACAAAACAACTCGAGCCCAGTTGCGTTTGGGCCCAACAGCCAAAGGTGAGTTATGCGTAGCCCGACCTACCTAAGGAGGGTACGGCCCAATGAGACTGGGTTGTTATCCTTGTAGCCAACCCAACCCAATTTTAAGGAAGCTGGCTGACCCATCCGAGCCCAGCCTAGTTCGGAGAAACTGCTCGGCTGTTATGCGGCCCAATCCAGTTCCAGTTATGCGGCCCAATTGCTGGGGTGGTCCGATTAACACATAATGTCCAAAATCAATACCCCAAAGGTTACTAGTTAATGTAGTCTACATTCATACCACATTATTATCTAACTTATAACATTAATATCACCACAGTAACTATCTAATTGAATTAAAGCAAGCATTGTTTAACATATCATTCTTTTTATCCCTACAACCACTTGAGTAAAAACCAAATCAGATAATTAATGTTATAACCATAACCAATATAACCTACCCTAATCATGCATAGCCATCCATGAACAGAAATCCCAACTATAACCGGCCCCCTTAGCACATATCATAAACAATAGTTTACCATGACCAATCAATGAATCATTTACCCATTTAGGCTTAATGTGATTATGTGAACGACAAACAACCAATTAAAATCTGATGAATGCGTGAACAATCAATGTTGCTCATAACCGAAAGTATTCAATCAATCAAATAAATAGACATAATATCACACCAAGATTTAAACCATAACCTATGCCATCAACAAGTACAACAAGCAGATTTATCAAGAATGATTTAATATATTAACCGCAATATAAATTGCCTAATCCGAGAGATAGAAGTGCTTCGGGTGAGGGGGATGACTGCCGTGGATCGCACAAGGGGAAGGGAAGTTATTAGGGTTTTTCTTTTTGTGTGGTGTTTGCAAAATAATGCAAATTTTACACATCCCGTGCGTAAATACATGCAGGAAACCTATCGGGCCTTGATGGGCTTCCTTTGGGCCGAGAACATAACACAATTTAATTGATGTTTGGGCCAAGGGTGTATAATAATAATAGTGTGGGTACATTTGGCGACTAGAATGCACGTTCAACTAATCTAAGCATTTAACATTTAACACGTAACAACTCACACCCATTTAACCATAGTGATTCGATGTAATTTAAACAAGTTATTTGGGTTTACGCAACGTAGACATAGTGACACCGTATAGTGGAGCATGAACAGTAATGATATAAGTCAAGTGCCACGAGATTGGACAATGCTAACCTTGGGAATACAGGTTGTCACATCATCCCCAACTTGAAAGAAATTTCGTCCCGAAATTTGATGAGTAAACCCAGCGGAGTGAAGTGATAATCAAGATTGCTGTAGATTTTCCTCAGGTGCCACATCATCCCCAACTTGAAGCGGAATTTCATCCAGAAATTCACCAGTTGCACCAGAACTAGATTGGTCATTGGGGAAAAGTTGAGGATATTTGAGCTTCATCTGATCTTCGCGTTCCCATGTGAACTCCGGTCCACGTCTTGAGTTCCAACGAACTCTCACAATCGGGATACGACTATGTTTACGCACCTTGACCTCCCGGTCCATGATCTCTATAGGTTCTTCGACAAACTGCAACTTGTCGTCAATCTTAAGCTCTTGAAAAGGCACAATCAGTGTTTCATCAGATAAACACTTCTTCAATTGCGAAACATGAAAGACATCATGAACATTACCCAACTCAGCAGGTAACTCGAGCTTGTAAGCCACTTTGCCGATTCGCTCCACGATTTTAAATGGCCCAACATAACGTGGATTAAGCTTACCGCGCTTTCCAAAGCGTACAACACCCTTCCACGGCGAAACTTTCAACATAACACGATCACCTACAGCGAACTCCAACGGTTTCCTACGCTTGTCAGCGTAGCTTTTCTGACGATCACGTGCTGCCGCCATATAGTTTCTGATCTGAACAATCTTTTCTGAAGTTTCAAGTACAAGCTCAGGACCCGTGATCTGGCTGTCACCCACCTCAGCCCAACAGAGAGGAGAACGGCACTTTCGTCCGTACAATGCTTCAAACGGAGCTGCCTGAATACTAGTGTGGTAGCTGTTGTTGTACAAGAACTCTATCAACAGTAAATGTCTCTCCCAGCCCTTGCCAAAATCGATCACACATGCACGTAGCAAGTCTTTAAGTGCCTGGATGGTTCGCTCACTCTGACCATCCGTCTGTGGGTGATAAGCAGTACTCATATCGAGACGTGAACCGAACGACTTATGCATCGACTGCCATAAATCGGAAATGAAACGCGGATCTCAATCGGAGATAATGGAGGTTGGCACCTCGTGCCTAGAAACCACTTACTTAAGATAAACCGCTGCAAGTTGAGAGAACTTATATGTTTCCTTGATGGCTAGAAAATGCGCTGATTTCGTGAGATGATCCACGATCACCCAAATAGTATCGTTTCCGGCCTGAGTTCTCGGTATGCCTGTGACGAAATCCATAGCAATCTGCTCCCATTTCCACGTGGGTATCTCAGGTTGCTGAAGTAGGCCTGAGGGTTTCTGATACTCCACTTTGACTTTAGCACAAGTCAAACACTTACTCACGTATGTCGCTATGTGAGCCTTCATCTTTGGCTACCAATACATAACCCTGAGATCCTGATACATTTTATCTGAGCTCGGGTGAACTGAATACCGAGACTTGTGCGCTTCGTCCATCACAAGCTCTCTAAGATTACCATACAAAGGAACCCATACTCGCTCCATAAAATAATGAATGCCGTCAGATCTCTCCACAAGTCGTTTTTCCATGCCCCGCAAGTACTCAGCCTTGATGTTTTCTTCTTTCAATGCCTCGATCTGAGCGAAACGAATCTGATCAGGTAAACCAGAGTGAATAGTAAGCTGTAGAGCGCGAACACGCTTAGGCTTCGTCTCCTTTCGGCTAAGTGCATCAGCTACAACGTTAGCCTTACCTGGGTGATACTTGATGGCACAATCGTAGTCATTCAAAAGTTCTATCCATCGACGCTGTTGCATATTCAATTCCTTCTGGTCGAAAATACGCTGGAGACTCCTGTGATCGGTGTAGATAGTGCATTTGGTACCGTATAGATAATGCCTCCAGATCTTCAACGCGAATACCACGGCCCCCAAATCCAAGTCGTGAGTCGTGTAATTCTTCTCATGAACCTTCAGTTGTCGAGAAGCATAAGCTATGACATTGTTGTGTTGCATCAGCACACAACCGAGACCCTGTAAGGAAGCATCACAATAAACCACAAAGTCCTCAGTGCCTTCAGGTAGAGATAAAATCGATGCGCTACAGAGTTTTTCCTTCAAAAGTTGGAAAGCATCCTCCTGCTTCGTTCCCCAAGAGTATACAACACCCTTCTGCGTCAATGTGGTAAGAGGTTGAGCGATCCTCGAGAAATCCTTAATAAACCGACGATAATATCCAGCGAGACCAATAAATTGTCGCACCCCTGAAGGATTCTTCGGTGCCGCCCAATTCCTGATAGCATCAATCTTAGCAGGATCCACGTGTATCCCCATTTCGTTAATAATATGACCAAGAAAGTGCACTTCCCGAATCCAGAAATCACACTTAGAGAACTTCGCGTAGAGTTGCTCCTTTTGCAGGAGCTCCAAGATAAGATGTAAGTGTCTCTCGTGGTCTTCCTCGCTCTTGTAGTAGATCAAGATGTCGTCGATGAATACAATAACAAAATCGTCGAGATACGGTTTGCACACGCGGTTCATGAGATCCATGAAGACCGCTAGTGCGTTAGTCAACCCAAACGGCATAACCAAAAACTCATAGTGGCCATACCGTGTTCGAAAAGCCGTTCTGGGAACATCTTCCTCTCGGACTCGTACCTGATGATAGCCCGACCTTAAGTCGATCTTGGAATAAAAACTTGACCCTTGCAACTGGTCAAACAGATCATCGATACGTGGTAAAGGATAACGGTTCTTGACGGTTACCTTATTGAGTTCACGATAATCTATACACATCCGGAAGGACCCATCCTTCTTCTTCACAAACAGTACTGGGGCTCCCCTAGGCGAAGAGCTAGGTCGGATAAAACCTTTATCCAACAGCTCTTGGAGTTGGTTTGACAACTCCTGTAACTCTCCTGGCGCAAGACGATAAGGAGCACGAGCAATCGAGGCTGCTCTTGGCGTGAGGTCAATATGAAATTCCACCTGACGATGTGGAGGTAAACCAGGGAGTTCTTCAGGAAACACATCAGGAAACTCACGAACAACTCGAAGGTCCTCGATCCTTCTCTCATCAGATTGCGAATCAGTAACAAGAGCTAAAATAGCAGGGTAGCCCTTACGGAAACACTTCTGAGCCTTCATCGCTGAGATAATACTAGCCATAGCACCACTTCGATGACCCTGAACCGATAAAGATTCTCCGCTAGGGAGAGGGATACGAACGATTTTCTCTTTGTAGAGAATTTCCGCCTGATGCTTAGACAACCAGTCCATGCCAATAACCACATCAAAACTTCCAAGAGCAATTGGGAGTAGGTCAATGTCGAACACTTGACCCATAAGATCAAGTTTACACCCAACGAGGACATGTTAAGCTTCAATCGATTTACCATCAGCTAGTTCCACTATATGTTTAATTATAAGAGGCGTAGGACTCAACCCTAACTGACTACTGAACCCCAAAGATACATAAATCCAATCGGCACAAGAGTCGAATAAATCAGAAGCAAATAGATCATTTACTGAAAACGTACCAGTCACTACGTTTCCATCATTCCTAGCCTCCCCAGCTCTAATAGTAAACATTCTCCCACGTGCACCGTTTCCCCCGTTGTTCCCATTGTTGTTATTCCCAGTGTTGTTATTATTGTTTCCCGCATTCTGATTCAACTGAGGGAACTCCCGCCTAAAATGGCCCTCGTCACCACACTGAAAACAACCCTTACGATTACCCTGATTCTACTGAGGTTGCTGCCTATCCTGTTGCTGCGGCTGCTATTGCTGTGGGGGTTGGTGTTGCTGCTATCTCAGGTGCGGAGCCCTGCAATCTCTAGCCATGTGACCCACTTTGTTGCACATGTGACAGACTCGGGTACACGGCCCAAGATGATGAAAGTTGCAACTGTTACACTTTGGATGCTTCCCCGCATAAAAACCCTGATTCGAACTGTGGCTCTGGTTCTGATTAACAGAATATGACTGGCAGAAATTGCGATTGTTGCATATGTCTGGTTTCTTCTGTGACTGCACTGAGTTGGACGTCTTGTCCACATCATTCCACTTACGCTTGCTGTCAGTGGCGGGAGTAGTCGTTGTAGCAGAAGTAGCAGAAACACGCGGTGGCAGCGAACCACGCTCCACCTCCTGATCCGTGATCTTGTGGGCTAAGCGGATGATCTGAGCTAAGTTGTCGAGATTTGCAGCAGTGACCAAACTCTTCACCGCTGGTGCCAAGCCCTTGATGTACAATTCAATTCTACGAGGTGGGGGTCGAGACAGGTTAGGGCACATATTAGCTAGCTCGTGAGATCGTTTCGTGTAAGCCTTGATAAGACCCCTCCATCTTTAATTTGTAATACTCATTCTCTAATTTCTATATCTCATCACGAGGGCAGTACTCCTCTCTCATCAACTCCTTGAAATCCTCCCAAGTAGTGGCATTTGCCATCTCAATACCCAACATCTGAACTTGGGCATTCCACCAAGTCAAGGCACCATCCTCGAGCGTTCCTGAAGCATACTTCACCCGCTCCCCCACGGGACAGTTACACATAGCAAACACAGATTCGGCCTTCTCAAACCAACGCAAGAGTGCCACAACTCCTTCAGTCCCACTGAATGTCTGTGCCTTACAATCCATAAACGTCTTAAATGTGCAGGCAGGCGGATTATTTTGATTCGCAGGTTGACCTAAAACGAAAGAACGTACAACATACCAGTAAGATTCGAGTATACGACACAAGGATAAAGAGTATTTGGCAAATATCGTACCAGCCTGGTAAGCCGCTAGGGCTTCAGCCACACGAGTGTTGATCAGGTTAGTTAATTCTGCCTGAGTCATAGCAATGTTGCTGCATCCATGGCCTCGTCCGCTCATGATTCTATAGAAGAAAAGGGGAAAAGGTTACGAGTCGAAATAAGGTAGGAGTCAAACCTCCTAATTACTTCTACATACTACTGAGTTCACATCAGACAAGAGAGCGGAACCCCTCTCACACTCGTTAAGCCTCACTGGGACTCACATGCACCCCACTTTATTATTATTTGTGCATCCATAATAATAAGGAAATTTGCATGCTTATCTCAGTGCCTCTTAACTTGCGCTAAAAGGTTCCCCACATCCAAATAGCAAACGAAAGGTATTACAGGATTAAGATTCACAATAGTCGAAGGGTGGTGTCACACTAACAGATCACATAACAGAGGTTGGTAACATAAGGACTCATACTGCAGTGCCAAGTGTGCACTCACATGTAATGTCATACATAAGTGTACACTAGATATACTATGCAACAGTAAACGAGAAACGAACCTTGCAGTCTGGAGCCGAGTGTCATGGTCGATTTCGGAACTGTTCGGTTATAGTCTGGTTTTAGGAAAACGTTTTAAAAGCAAGTTCACTATAACCAGTGGCTCTGATACCAAACTGTCACACCCCCAAAATACCACCCATGGAAAACCCTGCTAGGCGTGTGACAAACCAATAACGAGCCACTAATCATGTTGAACCAATCACAAGTTTCTATATAAAATCTTCAATCATTAATGAAAAGTACCATCAATAAGTTTAAATGAAAACCAACATGTTCAGCGGAAGCAAATAAAAGAAATCATAATTTAACTGTTTCAAAACCAACGTGTTATATCAATAATTCCAACACATGTATCCATCCAGTTCGACCCATGACCACTCCAGCTACACCAGACAGCAAGTTCCAATCCAAGACATCTAACGACCCGCGAGAATGCAACAAGTGTATCAGACAACGCTGGTGAGTTCATAGTTTTACGAAAACGTTAGTTACCAAGTGTTTAGTTCAGTTCATTGATGATAATGTGGATAATAACCCAAGCACAGTACAAGATGGCTACCAGATTGTTTTGCCCATCCCCACTGCCCCCTATCTAAGCAATGATCATGATTTAAGGTCATTAGTTCACGCCCGTCCTCTCAGGTATGGTGTGAGGTTTCCAAGCCTAATAGCGCTATCAACTAACACCCCGTTACATCTCAGGCAACTGTTCGGTATAAGATGGGACTTAAAATGATAGGAAAGAGTGTATTATCTAACATTCCCGTTTTAACCAAGAGATGTATTCCTCTCAGGAATACCCAGTGAATTACCCAAGACCCATTCCTCCCAGGAATACCCAATTGATTGTCCCAACCACCAGGACGCATGCTCAAGAGATGAACTCTCCTTTAGTTTACTTGGTAAGATTAGGTACTCGTTTATCAATTGTTCAAGCACGTCCTAGAATTATTACCAACAACAATCAGTCTTAGGTACACGTAATCCACATCTTTCACGTATAAACAACTCATGTATTCCTTATTCACTTATCACACAGACAAGATACATGTATCACACACATATGATCCAAATCATACCAGTTATCTATCAATCCAATATTGCCAGGTAATCTCTTAGTATGTATTCTACTAATGAGTAAATTTGTTTCATGATTTAATGCTTGCAAGACATACAATAATTAGTCCTTTAACACACAAGTATGAAACCAAATCAGGTTAATGATTCACTTAGCATGGGTGACCTACTGAAACTTCTCAGCCCAATACTTTACAATTCCATGCCGCATAACCCAAGGATAGTGAGTGGCCCATCACGCCCAGATTTAATTTAATAACATGACCCAGTTCTAACACTAGTTTGGCTATTTGAGTTGTAACAGCCCATTGAGCTTAGGCCCAATCCGATTACCCCCAGGCACATACACGAATTAAACCCACATAGAAAACATTTGGATCATTAACATATTAGTATTGCAAACATACAAAACAACTCGAGCCCAGTTGCGTTTGGGCCAAACAGCCAAAGGTGAGTTATGCGCAGCCCGGCCTACCTCAGGAGGGTACGGCCCCATATGACTGGCATGTTATCCTTGCAGCTAACCCAACCAAATTTTAAGGAAGCTGGCCAACCCATCCGAGCCCAGCCTACTTCGGAGAAACTGCTCGGCTGTTATGCGGCCCAATCCAGTTCCAGTTATGCGGCCCAATTGCTAGGGTGGTCCGATTAACACATAATGTTACAAATCAATACCCCAAAGGTTACTAGTTCATGTAGTCTACATTCATACCACATTATTATCTAACTTATAACATTAATATCACCACAATAACTATCTAATTGAATTAAAGCAAGCATTGCTTAACATATCATTCTTTTTATCCCTACAACAACTTGAGTAAAAACCAAATTGGATAATTAATGTTATAACCATAACCAATATAACCTACCCTAATCATGCATTACAATCCATGAACAGAAATCCCAACTATAACCGGCCCCCTTAGCACATATCATAAATAATAGTTTACCATGAACAATCAATGAATCATTTACCCATTTAGGCTTAATGTGATTATGTGAACGATAAACAACCAATTAAAATCTGATGAATGCGTGTACAATCAATCTTGCTCATCACGGAAAGTATTCAATCAATCAAATAAATACACATAATATCACACCAAGATTTAAACCATAACCTATGCCATCAACAAGTACAACAAGCATATTAATCAAGAATGAATTAATATACTAACCGCAATATAAGGTGCCTAATCCGAGAGATAGAAGTGCTTCAGGTGAGGGGGATGACTGCCGTGGATCGCACAAGGGGAAGGGAAGGTTATTAGGGTTTTTCTTTTTGTGTGGTGTTTGCAAAATAATGCAAATTTTACACATCTCGTGAGTAAATACATGCAGGAAACCTATCGGGCCTTGATGGGCTTCCTTTGGGCCGAGAACATAACACAATTTAATAGATGTTTGGGCCAAGGGTGTATAATAATAATAGTGTGGGTACATTGGGCGACTAGAATGCACGTTCAACTAATCTAAGCATTTAGCATTTAACACGTAACAACTCACACCCATTTAACCATAGTGATTCGATGTAATTTAAACAAGTTATTAGGGTTTACGCAACGTAGACATAGTGACACCGTATAGTGGAGCATTAACAGTAATGATATAAGTAAAGTGCCACGAGATTGGACAATGCTAACCTTGGGAATACAGGTTGTCACATGAATCTACTTGAGAGAATATGTCATTTGGAAGTGCCATAATTAAAAGTGATTTGGCCCTTTCATCGACTTCCTCCTTAGCCTTGTCTTCCTTGTTCCAGTATATTTCTTGTTTTGTAGCCAAGGAGACAGGCATTTCTGATGTATGCTCAGTTGCTGGAAAAACTGGAATTTCAACAATGGGTGTATGTGGGCCTCTCTCAATGGATTGAAACAAAGCTCAATCATGTCCATTGATCATCCTGATTCTCCATTGGGAGTACTCCTCTCTGACCAAAGTCAGAGGCTTTGACATAGACCCACTATTGAAAACATTATTCCATGTTTGAAAGTTTGCCATATTTAAATAAAAGAAGGTTAAAAAAATGAGCAATTGATCATTTGAACATAATTTATTCAATTTGCTCTAATACTAATTGTTGATCCAAGATAACAATGCCCTTTTAACTGAATTTGGCAAGTGATTTCAACTAATATGAAAATAATGTGTGGAAATAAAAATCAAACTTTCAAAAAGCACGACTACTGAATTTTGAAGTTTATATCACTTTGAAACAAAGTTTACAAGGTGATTGGGAGGTTATTGGCTAATAAAAACTAATACTTTAAGAATTCTGTAATGAATGGCAATGAAGTTTATGTTGTATGCAATGAATGCTAGGCTTTTAACTCATTTCCCTTTGGTGGTGACTTCTGTATTTATAGAAAGTCTTTGACATTAATAACCATTTGTTTATTCATGCACTTGTATGCATAAAGTAGTTTTTTGGCATATTCATTGAATCCATCCAATGTCAACCTGCTACTTTACTTTGGTGGCAGATCCTTATCTCTTATACAAGTTGGTCCATCAGAATTTCTGCTGAGCAACTTATCAAAAATCTGTTGAGTTGATCATCCGATTTCTGATGATCAGAAGTTACCAGATTCTGGTGATAAACATCAGATTTATCATCAGACTTATTAGATTGGTCTTCTCTGATCGTAATTCTTCAGTTGTAATCTAATTCTGATATCTATTGAAGATATATCTGCTTTTCTGTTTTTGTCCTGTTTATCTTGTATTTTCTTTATGTTTGATCCTTTCGACGTTGTCTTCAGAGCACGATCAGAATGATCATATTTTTCTTCAATACTTAGAAAAAGTTTCCTAAGAATTTCCCCCTAAGTATTGTAACAAAAATTACTACTCATAACAAAGAACATGCAAGAATTTCAAACTGTAACACAAACATTGTCCAACAAGATTGGTTCTATAAAGATCACCATCCTTTAATCTCTTCTTGTAGTCAATTTGTTTGTTACACTCCTTGAACATTGCCTTGTACCGAGTTCTTGCTTCAATCCATTGATTGATGATCTTCTTAATTTTTTTCCTCAGCACCTCTTTGTCACTACCCTTTGCTATATGCTCCTGCTTCTTGTTCGTGCATTCCTTTGTGTATTTGAGAGTCTGGTTTGAGTACTTGAATATTTCATCTACTCTTAAAAGAGCCTTCTTTTCTTCATGATCCCTGAAAACAACAGAAAGTTCTGTATTTTCAAAGACCACTCCTGTTCTAGCTTCTTCTTTTAATTCTATTGGGATTGTTGTGTCAGGAGGGGGCATGAGCAACTTTTTGTTAATTACATAGTCGTAATTAATGCAAAAATCAAAATCAATTCTAGCTATTCGAGTAAATAGCTTCCTTCCAGCTTTTGAGAGGCTATCAAGGGCTTTCCTTATGACCCTTGTGTTTCCTTTTACTTCATCATATGTCTTTTTCAGCATGATTAGGTCTGTTGGATTTAGCCTATTCGCCAAATCACCATCAATGATTACCTCTTCTTCACCATTCCTTCTGATCAAGGTATATTTGTTTTGCTCATGGATTCCCAAGATTTCATCTGTTGTAACAAGGGGATCCACTTTTCTGACTCTCACTACAGGATTGGTTTGAACTCTGTGAATGCTGCATTATCCTCTTTCAAGTGTTTCTAGTCTTAAGTCCCTGCTCATAGGTCTCAGTGGTCTTTCTTCTTTATCCTGTTAAGACCAGTAGTATTATTTGAGTTAGCTTTTAGGAAACATCATGTCTTCTTTCTCAATTTCTTATATAAAAGTGACATTTCCTTCTGAATCCTTTGCTTGCCCTATCTTAGGTCTTTTTGAAGATGTTGCAGATTCTTCCCATTTTCTCTTTTCTGCTAGGTTCAAGGATTCACTAAAAGCAATTTCACCTGATGAGGTCTTGATGAGGTCTTTCTTGGTGGTGCCTGCTACTTTTCTTTGTTTCTTGAAGGGCCACTGCTTTTATCAGATGCGATTAGCGGAGAAAGTTCAATTCTCCTGAGAATTTATGACCTTGATACTAGTGGTGGGGGGGCCCTATTGGTGTAGGCCCGAATTGACTGCATGGAGTAATTAGTTTTGGCAGAGTTGTGCGAATGATTCATGGGACTTCCAATGTAACACCCGTCTTTATTAATCAAAATTTTAATAAAATAGTACGCATTTTAATGCTAAAATGCGACTTAACAAAACACCTTTCCAAATTAACATACTTAATTGTCTATAATATTCAAAATATAGTACCAAGTGTTTTACATAATTCACTTAAAATAAGAACATCTTGGGTTAACGCGGAAGCTTTGTTCTGGCGTGTGTTCGGTTCTTGTCCATTGCTTGATAGACATCCGAGAGCTTGCTAGTACCACCTAAATCCCAAACCCAACATAAAAGTTAGTTTTGGCAGCTCAAACTTGGGTATAACCAAGTTCTAACATCAAACAATTGTAAAGAAAATAAAATTTCCGGATTTACGTCTGTCGCGCCACGTGATAGACTTCTCTTAATCTTTCGCGGGCCGTGAGCACTCTCGCGTGTCGTACCCGGACGATGGTACCCCTGCGCGTGTTGCGGGGAAGAATGTTTTCCAGCAGGTCTGCATCTGGACCTGCATTTCCTGCCCAGCTATAGTTTTAATCGAAATTATAAATTTAAAATGTCATAACTTTTGTTCTACTTATCCGAGTTGCGTGATTCTTTTTCCTACGCGTTTGTAATCTAATTCTCCATCTCATGGAGTAAAAATCCAACAACTGAATTCGCAAAATTTTAGATTTCAAGGTCTTGGCTTGAAATTCAGTTTTAACACTTTTGACCCGTTCGTGATTTTATCAAACAAAACTTGTTTATTACCTTCAAAATACCATGGACATCATGTTATATTAGTTTACCAATATTTAAGGTTCAAATTACGGATTTCTTATGCAATCTTAACCCATTTTACATATCTACTCATTTTGACCCGTTTAGAGCGATTTTATGCATTTAAGCATCAAACTCGCACTTCTCTTTCTACACTTTGTATTCCCATTCTTAAATAGCCTCTTATATTCCACCACAACTATTTTGTGGTGGATTTAACATGATGGACCGCTATCCTAAATTCTACGTAATTGACCCATTCTTAGCCATTCGACCCACAAGGTTTATACTTACAATTCCTACATATATCTAAGAGTTACGTAATCATAATACTAGCATCAAAACGACCTCTAAGGGTCGTTTGCCCGATTTACCTATCAAGGGCGTCATGGTCATTTTTAGTCCCTCATTTACGATGAAGGACTTTCACTAATTATTTGACCAAAATTTGCATGTTTAACTGACAACTTATTTATGCGTACATGGCCCGTGTCATAATATCGTCCCATTACAACCCTTTCACAGTTAATCACTAGCTAATAATAACGCGAGTCTTATGTTAATTCCTGTGAATCACAAAACTTAACAAGCGATTGTCAGATGGTGTTAACAACACCATTTGACCCCTTTAGTCTAATTGACCATTTGTCCGTATGAGATGGTATTTAATTACCATTTCATCCCTTTAAACCTATCCCGGTTTTTCCCTTTGAACTCGTTTTACTTAAAAACCGTTTCTTATTTGTTTGTTGCATGACTTGATTTACCATTTTACCCTTTTACCATAATTCATGATTTCTTACCATTTTCCCTTGTTCCGACTCTCATTAAATCATGTCGGAACATCATGTATCAACCACTTAATAGCATTCTTATACACTACTTACAATTAAGTAATTTGTAAATAATGTAAAGGGGCATAAGCTTTACTTACCTCTAGTTCGATTATGCCTTTCCCACGTACTTGATCCGTTTGACCCGCTTCCTTTCCAAGGTTCCACCTAGGTTGTCAAGCATCAAACTATCATATAATTTCCACAAAATGGTTAGATTAGTCATTCAAGATCATGACCTTCACACGTTATGAATCTTTTTACTACGTTTCTTATTGGACCATATCATAGGTTGGTTTGACTTTTTAAAAGTCAAATCACCAATTGACACATATGAATGCACTATCAAGTTCACAAGACTCAATTAGACACATTATCAATATTTAGTGAGCGTCCTCTTTTGAGACGCCGAATTAGCTAACATGTCATCCATTTCATACCTCAAGTAATAATAAATCAACATATAATTCCAGTTATTATAAGCGTATACACACTTTGACCATCATAATCATGACTTTAACTCTTATGTCAAGACCCACTTCTAATCACTTATGAACTCTTAACAAAATCCCTAATTTGTTCAAGTAGTTCATTCATACGAGTTAGTATGATGTTTATAAACACCAATACAACATCAATTTCGTCAAATCATCAAAACCCACTTAGCTCATACTTGATTAGTTGACTAATCACTAGTTTATGGCACAATTCTACAAGTTTGCATCTAGGGTTTGTTCCTAGACTTATTCTCACATCAATATCACTATAACATTCAACATTCATACAAGAATTTCATTCATGCATGTTTATCACAAATTCAAAATATAATTAAACATCAAAATTCAACATACCTTGTGATCCTCTAAGCTTGGTGATCACCATTTTATTAAAAGCCCCAATTTCCCGGCTCGATTTCTCTTTGATTTTGTTGAACTTTTGAGTGTTTAGTGTTTTTAAAGAGAACCCCTTATCTTCTCCTGATGATATACGACCAAACACACATTCATGTGTGTGTTTTGGTGTTTATTTCTTTTAATTAGACACAATCTTTCATATTTGCCCCCCTTTAGTCCCTTTAGTTTCAAAGGTTATTAAAAAGGGTTACCAATTTCAAGTTTCTTTATTATTTTAACAACACTCATTTAACTAGGTTAATATTCCTAGTTACTTAGTGGGTTCAGGGAAGTTATAACCCGTTTTTGTTATAAGTCCCGTTAGCTCGGGCCTTCTATATACTTTGTTTTTTCTCAAAGTATTTATTCTCCTTTTAATTAACAACAAGTTTATTTATTTAAATCCTAACATTTACCGGGTTAATTTTTACCACTAACGGTATTTTTACGCGCCGTCACTATTAACGTGGTTTGATTACCAAACCCGTTCTTGGGGTGTTACAAGTTTCCCCCCCTTAAAGAGGTTTCATCCCCGAAACCTTATTTACGTATTTCATTAGTTTAATCAAACGAACCAAGTTTCGTTTTCAACGCACACATTTCTTTCGGTCAAAAGTTTTTATTTATATTAACACATATGTCCTTTATGTGTAAGGCCTCGTGGTCCGTTACTTTCAGCTTGACTCCGTCATCTTCAGTGATTATTTATTTTGGCTGTTAAACTTGTTAGTCACCGGTTACATTACTATATTGCCATCATCGGCCTTTTGCATGTTTATGATTTCATATTTTGTAACCCGCGTTATAACGTGGTTATATTCTATATCACTTTTGTGACCGTGATCCCATCACGTCATGTTTAAGTCTATTTCGACTTTTCATTATCGAAAATCTTTCTTTCGAATGTATCGTTTTACACCTATTCTCTTAGTGTTTTCCGTTTTCCAAATCCTCTCATAATATTTATATTGTTAAAACGTTATTTCTTACTAAAACTAAATTTTAGTTTAACATTTTCTTTTAACTTATGTCAATTCTCACATCAAGGAATTTACGTCCAAGGGTTTATCCCTTTCTGTTGTCATTTTGGTAATGCCTTCGCCTTTTTGTGAAAATAACAATTTAACAATCGTGGATTCTTTTGTCATTTCAGCTCGTTTAGATGTTCTAGTGAAATCTTTCACTTTTGTCCATCAAACTTTTCAAGATCTCTTCGTTTTAACCCGTTCGGTTAACTTACCGAAACTCATCGCTTTTATACAAATTTTACCTTCCGTTATATTTTACGTGGGGAGTTACAACCAGTTTCCTTGCTTTACACTATTGACCCGTAGGTTCTCTCACTTAGCCTCGCAGGCTTTTTCCTTAGATTTCCACATTTTTAAGGTGAGATCCAGACAATTTGTTTCTTTCTATTCGTGACCCAAAGGTCTTTTTGGCCCCGTAGACCTTAACATTGTTGGACCGTTTTGCGACCCCAAAAAGTCAGTTGAGAACGTTCATCTTCATGTATAAAGGCGGAATCAGTATACACGAAGTTACACAGCTTATCCTCTTCAATTTCTTCTCTTTATTAGCTTTCTAGAATGATTTTGACAGAGTTTCATTACCAAGCTAATGACCAGATTCCGCTCCAAGTTCTATAATGACAATATCCGGACCCCTATATATAGTAGGTCTGATTCCACTCCAAACGACATGTTGATTAGGAGCGGAATCTGATTCCACCCCAACTGACATGTTAATTAGGAGCGGAATTAACATCTAGACCTCTAGGAGCGGAATCACTACTTTAGTCCTCTAGGAGCGGAATCACATGATAACATAAGAACCTGATTCCACTCCAAATGACACAAGTGTCATTTGGGGCGGAATTACAATCTAAAATCACTATTTCATTTCCGAGCTCCAAACTAACCTATCTAGACCTAAGACTCAACTCAGACGTTGTTAACAGACATTCCGTGTACCAACAGACTCCCCCTTGGATGTTGACGAAGTCTTTGGCCTTGAGTCTTCAGTCTTGGTCTTCTCTCCAACTCTCTGTCTTCACATCATAAGCATTCTATCTTCACAGGTTCAGAATCTTGTCCTGGCTTCATCTTCATCATTCCCTTTGATTGTTGATCCAGACTCCCCCTTTCATAGACTCCCCCTCTCAATATGCTATAATCTGAGGTCTTGATCTGGTTCAAGCTTTAACAATTAGCTTCCATGGAAATGATGAAATCCAAAACCTGTGTAACCTGCACATCCTCTACCTCACCATAAGTTTTCACAAATTTATAACATTTGAATTTAATAAACTTACTGGTAGACAACATATATACAATCAATCATCCTAGTTACATCAAGTTCAAATGAATGACCTTGATAAACTAACCACACAGTCTTTCAAAAACATTTGTATATGACATTCAAAGTTTTTTTTCAACATATACTCCCAATCCAATGTAGTTCATCTTGTTTAGCACTTGGAATTTTGAAAATCAGCTCTTAAACATCAGTTGTCGAAAATCTTTTTGGGATTTTTGATTTTAAAGAAATGCAGTAAAGAAATATATACATACAACATTTTTGAGTTTGTGTAAGAGGATCATATCAGTTCATGAGACCAATCACTAGCACCATTAAGCTTTAATCATTTTAAGATCTAAACGATTCACATAGATTGACGATATGTTTATCCTCTTAAGCTCAATCTAAAAACTTTCGACATGCTTACCGATACTTTAAGGTATATTAATTTTGCACTAAATTCTTATGGACCCCACGATCTCAGCATATCCCCTCATGGACTAACTCAAGTAATGCCTTTAAACTTTCATCAACTGTGATATGTGCGAAAACAAAGCAGAATGTTTAAACATTAACAATCAGGTCGATACTTCCGTATACGCAGAGAAAGTCCAATGTTTAAACAAAATAAGAAAATAAAACAAGTTGAAGTTGTTTAGGCTTTAACCACCAGGTCGATACTCCCGTATACGCAGAGGTGATCCAAAGCTTAAACGAAACACCAAAGAAAATAAAGCAGAACGTTTAGGCAACAACATCCAGGTCGATACTCACGTATACGCAGAGGATGTCCAATGCTTAAACAAAAATAAAGAAATAAAACAAGTTTAAGTCTTTGCAAAATGAAATGCACAAAATCACAGTGACTTTTCAGCAAGTTGTGAAAGTTCACAAACTGGCCGGTTTTTATGTCTTTCGACATTCAGCGATTACTGAGTAGGTACACAGTCAAGAAGGACAAAACTAAGTACTATGCTTTCAA
This sequence comes from Helianthus tuberosus, assembly GCA_030545235.1. Classification (NCBI taxonomy): domain Eukaryota; kingdom Viridiplantae; phylum Streptophyta; class Magnoliopsida; order Asterales; family Asteraceae; genus Helianthus; species Helianthus tuberosus. Next base: position 157,959,547 of record CM060409.1, read on the forward strand.
CCGTGTTTCCCACTAGAACTAGGCTTTTTCATTTAAGTTTGTATCGTTATCGCAAATCTACTAGTCTAGCTGAGCCTATCGTCATATCCTTAGTGAGACCGTTTATCACATTTGACATTCCATATTTTTAGCATGCTGTGATAGTCCACTGATTAACTATCATTTCCTCTTTTTCACAACAAAACTCATTTTTTTTCTTTTTCAATGTTTTTGACATTTTCAAATTTTCTAATTTTTTTAAAAATTTTCTCCCCCTAAAATCAAAATATGTCTCAATTTTGATTTTCTGGGAAAATTTGAAAACAAACTATACAAGAAACGTGACAAACTGACATCAAGTCGCTTCAATTCGCCATCCACTTGGCATAAACAATCAGAACTTCCCCTGACAACAAACTATTTTCCCATTGCGATTTCAAAACACTTAAGTTTGTTTTAATCAAATGGTTTTTCCGGAAAATTAGTTTTGTTGAACTAACAAACCACTTGTTGGTTAGGGGATTACTTCATCACTTTGTTCTCCTTTAACCATTTTGAAAGATTTAACAGTTCAAGATTCTATCAACACAAACACTTGTAGGAAATCAAGTACAACTTAATGTCCCTGATTTACCATATGTAAGTCGAAATATCACAGTTACCATCCTGTGAATTTCTCAAGAATGATGTCGATACCTGCTTCACGCTTACCAACCTGGAAGCTCCGGCAAGTCAGGTTTTTCTATTTGAAAAGATTCACCCAAGCCTGACCAGCCTTGGGTGATTTTGAATTCTTGTTTAACAATGATGGAAAATTTGCATAATCCATTGTTAAACCTGAATTCGCAGATTTTACCTCAACACTAGGCTCCTCTGGCTTTGATGAACCAGAATCATTGCCTGCACATGGCTTGTCTGACTTTTACCTGTCAAATTCATTGCCTGATGGTGGCTTGTCTGACTTTGACACATCAGATTCATCGCCGACCATTTTCTTCTTCTTCTTTTCTTCTTTCGTCCTCAGATTTGCATCTGAAGAATTCAATTTACTTGGCTTTGCAGTCAAGTGAATTGATTTATCAGAACTTTTATTCAATCTGTCCGGTGAACCTGAAGACAAAATTTTCTCCAGATATTCTCTTGCCTTCTTTCTCTTCTTCCTCAGTCTGTCTTTCTGCCCCTGAGAAAGCTTCACTTTCTTTTCTTAAACTTTAGGTTCTTGAACCTTCTGTTCTTTGGGCTTGACATTGATTGGTTTCTTTGCCATTCTTTGAGATTCAACCCTCGATCTTCCCATTGATCTCCTTGGGCAATCTCTGACAATATGTCCTTCGATATGACAATTATAGCATCTTCTTGTTTCATAATTCCAATTCTGGCAGTTAACAGCAATGTGTCCTCTCACACCACAGGTGTAGCACACTCTGTTATCGTACCATCCACCACTTTCACACCATATGCTTAGATCATAACATTGTCTGGCTTGGTTATAATCATTTCTCCTCTTCAATGCTGGATTTGGCTTTTGAGCACTGTGGTCAAACCTGCACCACTTATTACCAACATTTTGTGAGTTTTCATTTTTAGATTTTTGATAATGATTGGATGACTTATCTGATGAACTTTTATTTTCATTTTTTAAATTTTTCAAATTTTTAACTTTTTGTTACTGTTCTACACTCTTCTTAACAGGTTTTTGTTTAGAACATTCACCTGTTTCAGTAGATTGCAAAACAGTATTTTTAAATTTTTCTTGTAAATCTAAAAATATTTTTCTTTTCTTTTCTTTTTCATCATCAGATATCTCATCACAATCTTCAATTTTGACTTTGTCAAAATTTGTGACATTGTCACTTATTGGAACAGAATTGATCGGTTTTGGACACACATATGGTGCCAAAGTCACAAAACCTTTCAATTTATTCTCTAACTCAGCAATTTTGTTCCGAGCAATTTCAGCTTCATTTTCAAGCCGAATGATTTTCTGAAGATAAGAATTTATTTCAATCTGTTTTTCAAGATTATTGTTAAAAATAACAGACTTTTCATCTTCTAAAACCTTCATTTGACTTTGAAAATCTTTTTCTTTTTCTTTTAACGCTTCATTTTCCAATTTTATCCAAGAAACGTTTTCATTTTCAATTTTAATTTTTCCAAAATCTTTTTCTTTTTCTTTCAAATTGTTAATTTCCAATGTCAAACTGTCCAAACTACTCAACAGTTTGACATTTTCTGACGTCAATTTCTCACAATTTTCTCTCATTTCAAGAATCTGTTTATTATCAGATTCTTTCTCATCCTTCAAGCTTTTGATTTCCAATGTTAAACTCTCTACATTCTTCAGAAGTTTGACGTTGTCTGTTTCTGATTTTTCGCATTTCAAGCATTTTACATTCATCTCTCCATCATCAGCTTCTTTCTTTGTTTCCATCTTTTATGTTCCTGCACAGAAAATTTTAACAAAATCAAGAGGATTCATATTTTCATCAATATAACAACCCCTCTTAATATCGTATCTCATAACATTTTTTGCTGCAAGACACACAGTGATTCGTTTTCTAATTTCAATGATTACATCCAAATTTATCTTTTCTGATTCTTCTTTTATTTCATCCAATAACTTCCTTTTTCTTGAATCTTCATGATGCCTATGATTTGTTATTGTATTGATAAAACTTCTTAAATCAAGGCGTGAAAAACTAGAATCCCGTTTCAGTTCATTCATGAATTTATCCCATTCCAAAGGTAAAGCATTAACAAATCTTGAAATTTGTTCATCCTTTGAAAAATGTATCCCATGTATTTCTAACTTGTAAACTAACTCATCAAATCGTTTTACCAACTTCTCCACTGATTCATTCTTCATACACAACAAATTTTCGAACCTTTTAACATAAACATCCTTATCACCTAATCTCCCACACCAAGATTCACAAAGCCAATCATTTAAATTTTCAAGATTCTTGTTTTCCTTTTCGTCAAACATTTTGATTTCTTGGTATTTTCCCCTTGTAAATCACCTAGAATCACCTGCAAAAATCAGCAAACACTTAGACAAATTTTCGAAGTTTTGAAACACAACAAGTTCGAGCGAAATCAGCTTTTGGAATGGAATCACAAATTTGCACTTTGGAGTGGAATCACAAATTTGCACTTAGGAGTGGAATCACAAATTTTCACTTAGGAGTGGAATCACAAATTTGCAATTAGGAGTGGAATCAAATTTTAAACTTCTGGGGCGGAATTAGAAGTTTGTGTCAATAAGAGCGGAATCAGAAAGTATATTACGAGCGAAATCAGATTTCAACTGATTACGAGCGGAATCAGACTTTAACTGATTACGGGCGGAATTAGACTTTAACTGATTACGAGCGGAATCAGACTTTAACTGATTTTAGGAGCGAAATTAGCTTTATCAGCGAAGATAGTTACGAGCGAAATAAGGTTATTAGATCATTTTTACCATTTTTAATCCGAGTTTTAACCTGAATCTTTCTAAGGTTTGTTAAAACTAAGTTTTACACAATATACTCGAAATTCAGTCCATTCCGACCGTTGAAACTAGTCCAGTTCAGAAAAATATAAAAAGAAGTGAGTAGAAGTAAGAAATTCTGATAGAATCAAGCTGCTATGGTATGAACTCCTCGTCCTGAGCTCTGATACCACTTGTTGGACCGTTTTGCGACCCCGAAAAGTCAGTTGAGAACATTCATATTCATGTATAAAGGCGGAATCAGTATACACGAAGTTACACAGCTTATCCTCTTCAATTTCTTCTCTTTATTAGCTTTCTAGAATGATTTTGACAGAGTTTCGTTACCAAGCTAATGACCAGATTCCGCTCCAAGTTCTATAATGACAATATCCGGACCCCTATATATAGTAGGTCTGATTCCACTCCAAACGACATGTTGATTAGGAGCGGAATCTGATTCCACCCCAACTGACATGTTAATTAGGAACGGAATTAACATATAGACCTCTAGGAGCGGAATCACTACTTTAGTCCTCTAGGAGCGGAATCACATGATAACATAAGAACCTGATTCCACTCCAAATGACACAAGTGTCATTTGGGGCGGAATTACAATCTAAAATCACTATTTCATTTCCGAGCTCCAAACTAACCTATCTAGACCTAAGACTCAACTCAGACGTAGTTAACAGACATTTCGTGTACCAACAAACATTACTTATAACCCCGTAGGTTATGATGATCTCGTAGATCATACTTTATTCGAGTTTTTATTCGTATGTATATATATGTTTATATATGTATATGGTGTCAAAACACCCCTTTTTATGTTTGGAATTATTTACTTTTTGCTTTTTTGGATTTTATTTGACCTTGACCGAAGTCTAAGGCTACATTTGTCTTCTTTCGAATTATCTTTCCGACTTTTTGAGTTCTAACATCATTTACACGTCGGTTTGTCCTACATTTGTCTTCTTTCGAATTAAATTCGTTTGACTTGTTCGTGTGAGAATTCATCACTTATAAATGTCAAACTTCATTCTTTGTTCGACCCGTTCAACTTTAAAATAGTTGAACGTAGTTATCAAAATTTCTGTTTACAGACTCTCATCGTCTATTAATCATGACTCCTAATCCGAGTTTTTTGACTTTCTACTTCGTGTTCCCGTCTCTTGGTTTACGCATACTTTCAAAATCCTACCCATCTATCGGGTTTCTTACCGAAGTCACTACCAAAGTAACCGTCCCGGTATGTATTAAGACTTTTTTTATTTTTAATTGGTCGTCTTAGCAGTACCCATCGCTTTTATTCAATCAAGTCTTTTATTCTTTATATGATTCGTTTGGCTTATCCGTGTAAATTTCATCACTTACGACAGTCAAACTTTTATCCCTATGCCTTAGCATTCCTATTAGTCAGTCTGTATTTTATTTACGTTGATCCTCGTCCCTTCTCTCGGGCTCGTTATTCTAACGTAATACGCTTTCGTCGTCCGACTTGCGTTTACGTTTACTATCAAACATCTTATTTATTTGATTCATTTGGGTACCATTTAAGTCAGTCCCATTCACCCCGCCCTTACTACATCGGACGTAAATGCGTCCATCATAAAAGTTCATGGTACCACGTGTTCACTACTTACTTGGCCAGAGTAAGCGATCAACACCTGACATACATGACCTTTTATAATTTTCACATTACAACCCATGTAAGTAACGCCTCGATTTAGTTTTCTTGGAAATAATATCCTGGATAGGTATTCTATTCAGGTTTTCCAAGTTTTTGATTTACATATGCAACGGTCAGTCTCTACGTATTTGTTGCATATTACTATTTGTGTGATTAAATTTAAAACGTGCACCTGGTAATGCTTGCCCTAACGGGCTTTCCATGCTGCTATCCTTGTTCATGATCATTACGCGATTTAGGTCCTTTATGAGTATGTTCTGCTTGTCATACCTCGGACCGTTCCACCGTCATATCCGCAATTCATTCAACTCTCGTCATCTTCAGATGCGAGTGTCCTTCAATTAAAACATTCACAAAAGTTAGTAATGTCGACATCAATAATCGCCCGTATTATAATACGAGGCTTTCTGGTATACGTGTCAATACACGTAATTCCGTTAACTATATCGATCCTTGATCGATTTAATTGAGGTAACGCGTATTATATGATAACCCTATGTGTTGTTCACAACACTTTAATCATACTAAACCATTAACATACATGTACTTACCGGATTTGCGATCAAGTCTTGAACCGAACACACTTTACTCTTTAACCATGAGCTCTGATTACCAACTTGTAACACCCGTCTTTATTAATCAAGATTTTAATAATGTAGTACGCATTTTAATGCTAAAATGCGACTTAACAAAAAACCTTTCCAAATTAACATACTTACTTGTCTATAATATTCAAAATATAGTACCAAGTGTTTTACATAATTCACTTAAAATAAGAACATCTTGGGTTAACGCGGAAGCTTTGTTCGGGCGTGTGTTCGGTTCTTGTCCATTGCTTGATCGACATCCGAGAGCTTGCTAGTACCACCTAAATCCCAAAACCAACATAAAAGTTAGTTTTGGCAGCTCAAAAGTGTGTATAACCAAGTTCTAACATCAAACAATTGTAAAGAAAATAAAATTTCCGGATTTACATATGTCGCGCCATGCGACAGACTTCTCTTAATCTTTCGCGGGCCGCGAGCCCTCTCGCGTGTCGTACCCGGACCATGGTACCCCTGCGCGTGTCGAGGGGAAGAACGTTTTCCAGCAGGTCTGCATCTGGACCTGCATTTCCTGCCCAGCTATAGTTTTAATCGAAATTATAACTTTAAAATGTCATAACTTTTGTTCTAATTATGTTATTCGTGTGATTCTTTTTCCTACGCGTTCATAATTTAATTCTCCATCTCATGGAGTAAAAATCCAACATCTGAATTCGCAAAATTTTAGATTTCATGCTCTTGGCTTGAAATTCAGTTTTAACACTTTTGACCCGTTCGTGATTTTATCAAACAAAACTTGTTTATTACCTTCAAAATACCATGGACATCCTGTTACATTAGTTTACCAATATTTAAGGTTCAAATTATGGATTTCTTATGCAATCTTAACCCATTTTACATATCTACTCATTTTGACCCGTTTAGAGCGATTTTATGCATTTAAGCATCAAACTCGCACTTCTCTTTCTACACTTTGTATTCCCATTCTTAAATAGCCTCTTATATTCCACCACAACTATTTTGTGGTGGATTTAACATGATGGACCGCTATCCTAAATTTTACCCCTTTGGGTAGTCATTCTACGTAATTGACCCGTTCTTAGGCATTCGACCCACAAGGTTTATACTTACAACTCGTACATATATATAAGAGTTACGTAATCATAATACTAGTATCTAAACAACCTCTAAAGGTCGTTTGCCCGATTTACCTATCAAGGGCGTTTTGGTCATTTTAGTCCCTCATTTACGATGAAGGACTCTCACTAATTATTTGACCAAAATTTGCATGTTTAACTAACAACTTATTTATGCGTACCTGGCCCGTGTCATAATATCATCCCATTACACCCCTTTCACTATTAATCACTAGCTAATAGTAACGCGAGTCTTATGTTAATTCCTGTGAATCACAAAACTCAACATGCGATTGTCAAATGGTGTTAACAACACCATTTGACCCGTTTAGTCTAATTGACTATTTGTCCGTTTGAGATGGTATTTAATTACCATTTCATCCCTTTAAACCTATCCTGGTTTTTCCCTTTGAACTCGTTTTACTTAAAAACCGTTTCTTATTTGTTTGTCATTGCATGACTTGATTTACCATTTTACTCTTTTACCATGATTCATGACTTCTTACCATTTTCCCTTGTTCCGACTCTCATTAAATCATGTCGGAACATCATGTATCAACCACTTAATAGCATTCTTATACACTACTTACAATTAAGTAATTTGTAAATAATGTAAAGGGGCGTAAGCTTTACTTACCTCTCGTCCGATTATGCCTTTCCCGCGTACTTGATCCATTTGACCCGCTTCCTTTCCAAGCTTCCACCTAGCTTGTCAAGCGTCAAACTATCATATAATTTCCACAAGGTGGTTAGATTAGTCATTCAAGATCATGACCTTCACACCTTATGAATCTTTTTACTACGTTTCTTATTGAACCCTATCATAGGTCGGTTTGACTTTTTAAAAGTCAAATCACCAATTGACACATATGAATGAACTATCAAGTTCACAAGACTCAATTAGACACATTATCAATATTTAGTGAGCGTCCTCTTTTGAGACGCCGAATTAGCTAACATGTCATCCATTTCATACCTCAAGTAATAATAAATCAACATATAATTCCAGTTATTATAAGCGTATACACACTTTGACCATCATAATCATGACTTTAACTCTTATGTCAAGACCCACTTCTAATCACTTATGAACTCTTAACAAAATCCCTAATTTGTTCAAGTAGTTCATTCATACGAGTTAGTATGATGTTTATAAACACCAATACAACATCAATTTCGTCAAATCATCAAAACCCACTTAGCTCATACTTGATTAGTTGACTAATCATTAGTTTATGGCAGAATTCTACAAGTTTGCATCTAGGGTTTGTTTCTAGACTTATTCTCACATCAATATCACTATAACATTCAACATTCATACAAGAATTTCATTCATGCATGTTTATCACAAATTCAAAATATAATTAAACATCAAAATTCAACATACCTTGTGATCCTCTAAGCTTGGTGATCACCATTTTATTAAAAGCCCCAATTTCCCGGCTCGATTTCTCTTTGATTTTGTTGAACTTTTGAGTGTTTAGGGTTCTTAAAGAGAACCCCTTCTCTTCTCCTGATGATATACGACCAAACACACATTCATGTGTGTGTTTTGGTGTTTATTTCTTTTAATTAGACACAATCTTTCATATTTGCCCCCTTTAGTCCCTTTAGTTTCAAAGGTTATTAAAAAGGGTTACCAATTTCAAGTTCCTTTATTATTTTAACAACACTCATTTAACTAGGTTAATATTCCTAGTTACTTAGTGGGTTCGGGAAAGTTATAACTCGTTTTTGTTTTAAGTCCCGTTAGCTCGGGCCTTCTATATACTTTGTTTTTTCTCAAAGTATTTATTCTCCTTTTAATTAACAACAAGTTTATTTATTTAAATCCTAACATTTACCGGGTTAATTTTTACCACTAACGTTATTTTTACGCGCCGTCACTATTAACGTGGTTTGATTACCAAACCCGTTTTTGGGGTGTTACAAGTCTACCCCCCCTTAAAGAGGTTTCGTCCCCGAAACCTTATTTACGTATTTCATTAGTTTAATCAAACGAACCAAGTTTCGTTTTCAACGCACACATTTCTTTCGGTCAAAAGTTTTTATTTATATTAACACATGTGTCCTTTATGTGTAAGGCCTCGTGGTCCGTTACTTTCAGCTTGACTCCGTCATCTTCAGTGATTATTTATTTTGGCTGTTAAACTTGTTAGTCACCGGTTACATCACTATATTGCCATCATCGGCCTTTTGCGTGTTTATGATTTCATATCTTGTAACCCACGTTATAACGTGGTTATATTCTATATCACTTTTGTGACCATGATCCCATCACGTCATGTTTAAGTCTATTTCGACTTTTCATTATCGAAAATCTTTCTTTCGAATGTATCGTTTTACACCTATTCTCTTAGTGTTTTCAGTTTTCCAAATCCTCTCATAATATTTATATTGTTAAAACGTTATTTCTTACTAAAACTAAATTTTAGTTTAACATTTTCTTTTAACTTATGTCAATTCTCACATCAAGGAATTTACGTCCAAGGGTTTATCCCTTTCTGTTGTCATTTTGGTAATGCCTTCGCCTTTTTGTGAAAATAACACAATTTAACAATCGTGGATTCTTTTGTCATTTCAGCTCGTTTAGATGTTCTAGTGAAATCTTTCACTTTTGTCCATCAAACTTTTCACGATCTCTTCGTTTTAACCCGTTCGGTTAACTTAGCGAAACTCATCGCTTTTATACAAATTTTACCTTCCGTTATATTTTACGTGGGGAGTTACAACCAGTTTCCTTGCTTTACATTATTGACCCGTAGGTTCTCTCACTTAGCCTCGCAGGCTTTTTCCTTAGATTTCCACATTTTTAAGGTGAGATCCAGACAATTTGTTTCTTTCTATTCGTGACCCAAAGGTCTTTTTGGCCCCGTAGACCTTAACATTACTTATAACCCCGTAGGTTATGATGATCTCGTAGATCATACTTTATTCGAGTTTTTATTCGTATGTATATATATGTTTATATATGTATATGGTGTCAAAACACCCCTTTTTATGTTTGGAATTATTTACTTTTTGCTTTTTTGGATTTTATTTGACCTTGACCGTAGTCTAAGGCTACATTTGTCTTCTTTCAAATTATCTTTATGACTTTTTGACTTCTAACGTCATTTACACGTCGGTTTGTCCTACGCTTACCATTACTCGGTTCTTACCTATACTTCCTTACGACCCATTACCCGGGTTCTTTTATCTTAAGGGTTTTTTTAACGCCTATAACCCTTTACATAGGTTTATTAATATTTCACACTTTTATTTATTCGGTTCGCGCCTACTTACTTTAACAAGTGTCATCCTTTATTAAATTCGTTTGACTTGTTCGTGTGAGAATTCATCACTTATAAATGTCAAACTTCATTCTTTGTTCGACCCGTTCAACTTTAAAATAGTTGAACGTAGTTATCAAAATTTCTGTTTACAGACTCTCATCGTCTATTAATCATGACTCCTAATCCGAGTTTTTTGACTTTCTACTTCGCGTTCCCGTCTCTTGGTTTACGCATACTTTCAAAATCCTACCCATCTATCGGGTTTCTTACCGAAGTCACTACCAAAGTAACCGTCCCGGTATGTATTAAGACTTTTTTTATTTTTAATTGGTCGTCTTAGCGGTACCCATCGCTTTTATTCAATCAAGTCTTTTATTCTTTATATGATTCGTTTGGCTTATCCGTGTAAATTTCATCACTTACGACAGTCAAACTTTTATCCCTATGCCTTAGCATTCCTATTAGTCAGTCTGTATTTTATTTACTTTGATCCTCGTCCCTTCTCTCGGGCTCGTTATTCTAACGTAATACGCTTTCGTCGTCCGACTTGCGTTTACGTTTACTATCAAACATCTTATTTATTTGATTCATTTGGGTACCATTTAAGTTAGTCCCATTCACCCCGCCCTTACTACATCGGACGTAAATGCGTCCATCATAAAAGTTCATGGTACCACGTGTTCACTACTTACTTGGCCAGAGTAAGCGATCAACACCTGACATACATGACCTTTTATAATTTTCACATTACACCCCATGTAAGTAACGCCTCGATTTAGTTTTCTTGGAAATAATATCCTGGATAGGTATTCTATTCAGGTTTTCCAAGTTTTTGATTTACATATGCAACGGTCAGTCTCTACGTATTTGTTGCATATTACTATTTGTGTGATTAAATTTAAAACGTGCACCTGGTAATGCTTGCCCTAACGGGCTTTCCATGCTTTTACTCTTGTTCATGATCATTACGCGATTTAGGTCCTTTATGAGTATGTTCTGCTTGTCATACCTCGGACCGTTCCACCGTCATATCCGCAATTCATTCAACTCTCGTCATCTTCAGATGCGAGTGTCCTTCAATTAAAACATTCACAAAAGTTAGTAATGTCGACATCAATAATCGCCCGTATTATAATACAAGGCTTTCTGGTATACGTGTCAATACACGTAATTCCGTTAACTATATCGATCCTTGATCAATTTAATTGAGGTAACGTGTATTATACGATAACCCTATGTGTTGTTCACAACACTTTAATCATACTAAACCATTAACATACATGTACTTACCGGATTTGCGATCAAGTCTTGAACCGAACACACTTTACTCTTTAACCATGAGCTCTGATTACCAACTTGTAACACCCGTCTTTATTAATCAAGATTTTAATAATATAGTACGCATTTTAATGCTAAAATGCGACTTAACAAAAAACCTTTCCAAATTAACATACTTACTTGTCTATAATATTCAAAATATAGTACCAAGTGTTTTACATAATTCACTTAAAATAAGAACATCTTGGGTTAACGCGGAAGCTTTGTTCGGGCGTGTGTTCGGTTCTTGTCCATTGCTTGATCGACATCCGAGAGCTTGCTAGTACCACCTAAATCCCAAAACCAACATAAAAGTTAGTTTTGGCAGCTCAAACGTGTGTATAACCAAGTTCTAACATCAAACAATTGTAAAGAAAATAAAATTTCCGGATTTACATATGTCGCGCCATGCGACAGACTTCTCTTAATCTTTCGCGGGCCGCGAGCCCTCTCGCGTGTCGTGCCCGGACCATGGTACCCCTGCGCGTCTCGCGGGGAAGAACGTTTTCCAGCAGGTATGCATCTGGACCTGCATTTCCTGCCCAGCTATAGTTTTAATCAAAATTATAACTTTAAAATGTCATAACTTTTGTTCTAATTATGTGATTCGTGTGATTCTTTTTCCTACGCGTTCATAATTTAATTCTCCATCTCATGGAGTAAAAATCCAACATCTGAATTCGCAAAATTTTAGATTTCATGCTCTTGGCTTGAAATTCAGTTTTAACACTTTTGACCCGTTCGTGATTTTATCAAACAAAGCTTGTTTATTACCTTCAAAATACCATGGACATCCTGTTATATTAGTTTACCAATATTTAAGGTTCAAATTATGGATTTCTTATGCAATCTTAACCCATTTTACATATCTACTCATTTTGACCCGTTTACAGCGATTTTATGCATTTAAGCATCAAACTCGCACTTCTCTTTCTACACTTTGTATTCCCATTCTTAAATAGCCTCTTATATTCCACTACAACTATTTTGTGGTGGATTTAACATGATGGACCGCTATCCTAAATTTTACCCCTTTGGGTAGTCATTCTACGTAATTGACCCGTTCTTAGGCATTCGACCCACAAGGTTTATACTTACAACTCCTACATATATCTAAGAGTTACGTAATCATAATACTAGTATCTAAACAACCTCTAAGGGTCGTTTGCCTGATTTACCTATCAAGGGCGTTTTGGTCATTTTTAGTCCCTCATTTACGATGAAGGACTCTCACTAATTATTTGACCAAAATTTGCATGTTTAACTAACAACTTATTTATGCGTACCTGGCCCGTGTCATAATATCATCCCATTACAACCCTTTCACTATTAATCACTAGCTAATAGTAACGCGAGTCTTATGTTAATTCCTGTGAATCACAAAACTCAACAAGCGATTGTCAAATGGTGTTAACAACACCATTTGACCCGTTTAGTCTAATTGACTATTTGTCCGTTTGAGATGGTATTTAATTACCATTTCATCCCTTTAAACCTATCTCGGTTTTTCCCTTTGAACTCGTTTTACTTAAAAACCGTTTCTTATTTGTTTGTCATTGCATGACTTGATTTACCATTTTACCCTTTTACCATAATTCATGATTTCTTACCATTTTCCCTTGTTCCGACTCTCATTAAATCATGTCGGAACATCATGTATCAACCACTTAATAGCATTCCTATACACTACTTACAATTAAGTAATTTGTAAATAATGTAAAGGGACGTAAGCTTTACTTACCTCTCGTCCGATTATGCCTTTCCCGCGTACTTGATCCGTTTGACCCGCTTCCTTTCCAAGCTTCCACCTAGCTTGTCAAGCGTCAAACTATCATATAATTTCCACAAGGTGGTTAGATTAGTCATTCAAGATCATGACCTTCACACCTTATGAATCTTTTTACTACGTTTCTTATTAAACCCTATCATAGGTCAGTTTGACTTTTTAAAAGTCAAATCACCAATTGACACATATGAATGCACTATCAAGTTCACAAGACTCAATTAGACACATTATCAATATTTAGTGAGCGTCCTCTTTTGAGACGCCGAATTAGCTAACATGTCATCCATTTCATACCTCAAGTAATAATAAATCAACATATAATTCCAGTTATTATAAGCGTATACACACTTTGACCATCATAATCATGACTTTAACTCTTATGTCAAGACCCACTTCTAATCACTTATGAACTCTTAACAAAATCCCTAATTTGTTCAAGTAGTTCATTCATACGAGTTAGTATGATGTTTATAAACACCAATACAACATCAATTTCGTCAAATCATCAAAACCCACTTAGCTCATACTTGATTAGTTGACTAATCACTAGTTTATGGAAAAATTCTACAAGTTTGCATCTAGGGTTTGTTCCTAGACTTATTCTCACATCAATATCACTATAACATTCCACATTCATACAAGAATTTCATTCATGCATGTTTATCACAAATTCAAAATATCACCAAACATCAAAATTTAACATACCTTGTGATCCTCTAAGCTTGGTGATCACCATTTTATTAAAGCCCTAATTTCCCGGCTCGATTTCTCTTTAATTTTGTTGAACTTTTGAGTGTTTAGGGTTCTTAAAGAGACCAAACACACATTCATGTGTGTGTTTTGGTGTTTATTTCTTTTAATTAGACACAATCTTTCATATTTGCCCCCTTTAGTCCCTTTAGTTTCAAAGGTTATTAAAAAGGGTTACCAATTTCAAGTTTCTTTATTATTTTAACAACACTCATTTAACTAGGTTAATATTCCTAGTTAATTAGTGGGTTCGGGGAAGTTATAACCCGTTTTTGTTTTAAGTCCCGTTAGCTCGGGCCTTCTATATACTTTGTTTTTTCTCAAAGTATTTATCCTCCTTTTAATTAACAACAAGTTTATTTATTTAAATCCTAACATTTACCGGGTTAATTTTCACCACTAACGGTATTTTTACGCGCCATCACTATTAACGTGGTTTGATTACCAAACCCGTTTTTGGGGTGTTACATCCAAGTGTGAAGCTTCTTTTGGAATGGGGGTTCTTGTAAGACCCATACTAAATAAACTAATTTTTTTATAAAAGATTTGCAAATTTTATGTTCAAATAGCAAATACAAAACCATACGTCATTGTATGCTAATTAAAAATTTCGACCATTTCAAAAGGATCACTACATATTAACAATTGTTCAGTTTGTTAAACAACAAAACCAAATTGGCGGAAGCTTGATCTTTGATTGTGTTCAGTTCTTCGTTAAGCTTGATCTTCATTTGGTGCTTCAAAACCATTATCTAAATTTAATAAATCATCAAATACGTTAGTTACAAAGAGTTTATAACGTAACAAATTAAACCTAGAGGACAAAAAACAACAAAATAATATTTTGCCTAATATCCCGCCGTAGGCTAAGGCTCTCTACCGTAGCTTACGGCTGACCATGTCTGCTCAAAATAGCATACGCCTGTCGTAGCTTACGACAGGCTGCCGTAGCTTACGGCAGGCCAGCTGCAGAATTTCCAAAATTGTCATTTTGTGTAAAATTTTCGTTACTTCTTGTATACTCGTCCGTTTCGGCTCAAACTTGTTTCTAAACGACCGTAAAATGTTTATCCACATAATTAACCTAGAATCCTTAACCCGAATTCACAACTTTTATGAATTACGCAACCGTTACCCGGGTTATGAGCATATTTATTTTGACCCATTATGAATTTAAGCACTTAAGCTTAAATTATCCACATCCCTTCATATCTCTTATTCCCACCTTATGACATTCATTCATCTACCATAACAACTTCAATTATGATGGGTTGTGATAGGAAAATTATTATATTCCTATTCTACCCTTAGGTTTGACACTTTTATGAAAATGACCCATTATGTAGCATTAAGCCAAAATTGTTTAAGCCTTCCACTTTATACCATCGGAAGGGTTGACCAAATTATAAAGCTCATATTCAAACTACCCTTAAGGGTCATTTTCCCGGTTCATCACTCGGGGCGTTTTGGTCAATTTTTAGTCCTTTTAACTACGAAGGACATATTAGGCTTGTTTTGACCAAGTGGACTCTTTTAACCCGTATTCCATTTAAAATTTATTGTGTTTATAAGAACATAATATCTCAAATTAAAATTACTAGATATACCTCATTTTAGGTAATCCCATGTCCATCGATAACTCGTTTAACTCTCATCGGACCCTAAGTCCTCGTTGAGAGTTTAACCCATTACACATACCTGGCGCGGGTTGAAGTATTGGCCCGTCAGTGATACTTTGCAATTCTATATACTAACTCGTGGCAATGCATGCCCACAAATCATGCTTACATGAAACTTAACAAACGAAATATTAAATATTATTTTCAAATGGTGATAACATCACCATTTGACCCGTTTGTACATATGACCCGTTTCTTGGCTTACCCTTTTTTACCTATCGGTATAACCAAACATTGTTTACTGTAAAAAGGATATTTAATTATCGTTTATTTTGTTTGACCCGCTATGGTTCGCACCATAGAGTCCCGTTTTAAAAATTCATTATGTATATAACGATATATGGTTATTCGCTATTTCGTTCCATTTACCCATTATGGTTTAAACCATGGTGTCCTATTTCTATGATTCTTTGTTTATTACCAAATTATAATATAACTAATTCTACCCATTTTGACCCATTTCATGGCTTTCGCCATGGGGGTCTCATCTTAACATTTCTCCTTTATCGTGAACATTAGTTCGTCATAACTTATCCATTTTGACCCACTTCATGGTTTACACCATGGGGTACCTTTTCAAAAAATCATTATTTAATTGTCGACTCGCGACCAAATTACTATATTATCCTTATTTACTCATTAGGACTTACTCCATAGAGTATCTTTCAAAAATCAATATTTACCACTAAACTTGGCTACTTGCTATCTTATTCGTTCAACCTGTATCGGTTCACGTCGAAACGTTATATTTCAAAGATTCATACAATTCTTTAATCATTTTGATTTTTGACCAAATACATAAGTCGTCATCATCATCATCATCATACTCAGTAAATCCCACCAATTGCAAAGCAAAGGTAGGGTCTGATGAGGGTAAGATGTAGACAGCCTTACCTCTACCCCGTAGGAATAGAGAGGCTGCTTCCAATGAAACCCCCGGCTCGATAGTAGTTTTGCATCAAGCCTTGGACATAAGGCACATAACACTTAGCAATCGGGACAAAGACCGATTAGTGCATGTACCCTTTTGTCTTTCAGCTATCAACGCCACCACATGATGCATGATTAACCGTCCACAGCTTTTAACGTTATTTTCACAAAATTAGTAAAATAACGTTAAAATTAGTGCACTTTCACTTTTACCCCCCGATGTCCCACACATATATACATTATATGCGCATACCGCAAGCAGGGCGTAAGCTTTACTTACCTTGCGTCCGATCATGCTTTATCCATGTCTTTGATCCGCTTGACCCATTTCTTCCAAGCTTCCACCCAGCTCATCAAGAGTCAAACTATAATGTAACATCCACAAGATGGTTATATTAGTCATCAATACCATGAGTATCATTCTTATGGACTTTTTACTATTTTTCATATTTCAATTCTATTATAGGGTCATATATTTGAGTATGATGACTTCTAAAAGTCAAACTACCAAATGACATGTATAAATGCACTAACACCTTGATGAAACTCATTAGACATTTTATCAACACAACAAGTTCATGCCATCCTTTAACATCCAATTAACCCAATCTCATCATTTATCAAAGCAATATATCAATTTACTCATATAAGAGTTTAGGTTTCACACCTAGTTCAAAACCCACCTCATGACATGTATGAACATTTGCTCATATCTCTAAATTGTTCATGTAATAAACACATACTAGCAAGTATGATGATCATGAACATAAATATATCATCAATTTCATCATAAGATCAAAACCTATTTAGTATAGAACTCATCATACTCAAATTCATGACATACCTTAGAATAGAAATGGATAGATGGTTCAAAATCCTCAATCATGCAAGAAAAAACATCTTTCTCTCTTATACGTTCCACGCACACACACTCTATGTGTGTGTTTTAATTTTATTTTTGTTTTATAGATACAACTTCAATCACTAATCTATTTCACCCCTAAGGTTTGGGTTTTGATATTTTGTTTGCTTATAGTTTAACCTTTATAAATAAACTACCATGCTAACTAGGTTAATATTCCTAGTTGTATACTTCTTCTCAATTCATCAAAGGAACATTATAATTCTCTTAACTAAGTTCGGGGTTGCTACAACCTAACTTAACTTAAGCCCCAATAGCTCGTGTCACACCCCCAAAATCCACCATGCGGAGTATCACCGCTTGGAGGCGTGACATGAACAGGATCGAGCCACCAATCGTATTGAACAACATAATTAAGTAAATAAAACCAACCACAATACAATTGGTGACCAAAAGAAAGTAACCAACTTTAAGTTAACAGCGGAAGCATAAAACGTAAAACCAAAACATAAGTTCCATAAGTTCATAAAGTTTAATTATTAAGCACGGGACATAGCAGTCCATATCCCACAACGACCTCCTTCTCGTGCAAGCTCCATAAGCATCTAACGACCTGTAAGGCATGTAACAATGAGTCAACAACAAAGTTGAGTGAGTTCACGATTGGTTTTTTAGTTTTAAGTTGTTTCCGAAAACATGGTTTGTCTTTTGCTAGCTTACTTGCCGTAGGGGTTACCCCATAGTTGAAAATATGATTAACCAGTTCCTTCTTTATTAACCAAACCATATCCATGATCAGTGGGGGTTTCCCCATGTGAACCACTAGACCGTTACCATATCGACAACTGACGAACAATAGTTGTGCCCTACGGCAATGTCTATCATCATTGACAGATTGCCATAGTCCATTAGTACACGCCCGGCACGGTGTGAGGTTTGTTAAACCTAATAGCGCTATTAACTAATGACCCGCTCGCCATTAGCCTCGGCGATTAAGTCGATATAAAATGAGGGACTTAATGATAGAGTTTTGTCTAGTAAGTTTTAAGGTTGTTGTCCTACCCAAGGAGGATGAACGTACGTATTCTACCCAAGGAGAATACGTAGGATTAATATTGGCATCCTACCCATGGAGGATGGCGGTACATATCCTACCCAATGAGGATATGTAGGTTCCGTTTTTAATTCTTTAACCCATTCCCAACCACCGGGAATCCCATGCCTTAGAAAGTGTGTGAACTCACCTTGGTTTGCTCGGTGAGATTAGTTACTCTAATAATCAGAAATCAAGCACGTCCTAATAAAGTACAGATAACAATCAATTTCTCGTGCAACACTTATCCTACGTACGGTTTATCTACTCATTACTTCTATCACATACCACACAATTCAAATGTCAAGTTATATCGTTAACTTACATTATTTTACCCTAAAGTAATATAACTATCTCACAAAATAAACAAGTATCCACACAAGTGTCCTAATATAAAATATATATTCTAAATATATATTTACCTGTTTTTATTTACAAAAACCAACCTCCGACACTTCGTATTTTGTTACAAAAATTATGGCGAAGTTTATATTCGAAACACAAGTTATAAAATATACTTGAAACGTTTGTTTAGAAAAATATTTTCTAAGTGTTGGGATTTTTAGAAAAAATTCGCCAGAGTTTCCTTTGTAAACGGAGGTGTCCATGCTTATTAGCATATCATTTTCTTTTCAAGAATTCATCCAAACAAATCCTCAACCAACAATATAAATTCTTTACTTATCAATCTTGTTAAAAACAAGCATTAATTTCTTCATCATGAACTTGAAAGTTTATAAAAATGTGTAGTAACTTACAAGTGTATTTAGTAAGTCTTGTACCCCTTTAAAGTGTGATTTCTTCTTTAAAAAATCCATTTTTAAAGAGTATGGATCTTTACAACTTATGTTCATATTTTCTAGAAATGCTTCTTTATGTATTTTTCTTGTTACACATGTGTTTACCAAAATGATGTATATTTATGTAAGAACCAAGATTTAGTAAAACTTGCATTTTAACTTGGTTTCTTTAAAAATCAATCATAAATATTTAGATCTATGTGTTTAACAACTTACTTTGTTTATTACTTTTCAAGAAAACAAAGTTGTTATTTCAAGTTCAAGACTTTAGTGAGGATGATCCATAACCTTTAACATGTTCATCCTCTCATCTTGCTAGATTATGTTTCTAATCATGATCTAGCAAGACTACATGATGATCAACACCATTTCCACAAACAAACAATAATCAACAAGCATATCAACACTAAAATAACATGGTTTCTTCATGATTTAAGCTTATGTAAAGGTTTTATTCTTTTGATTCTTAGTGTTCTTCAAGCTTAACATCATGTATTCTACTTTAACCACTTTCATAAGATGTAAAATGAAGGGATTCAAGTTCTTACCACTAGCTCAAGGCTAGGGAAGTTCAAGAGAAGAAAAGTGGTGGTTAATAGCAAATAGAGAAGGTCTTTGAACTTCCGAAAGCTCCAAGCTTCTTTGTGCAACCTCTAACACCTTTGTATAAGCTTGGAATGTATGGAGGATGAATGATAATGGTGGTGGTGCTTGTGCTTGATCTCGGCCGAAACCAAGAAGGAGAGAAGGGAAAGAAGTGGTGTGTGTTGAAATGAAAGATGAAATGAAGCTTATGTCTTGAAGGTTAACTTATAATCCATTTTCAAGTGATTTCCATTGTGTAATATGTTCATTAAAGGGAGACAAGATCAAATATTTAAATCAAATAAAATCCTCATGGTGGGGGCCATGTTGGGCCGTCCCATAGGTGGGGGGGGGGGTCTTAGGTGTAGGTTGTAACTAAGTTAAATTACATAGTTAGAAATCAAGTAATCTAGTTAGGGATTTAGTTAGTTGATATTTATATAGTGTGTTATGATGTTTGGGGGCCATAACTAGCTTAGTAAAAGTGAAACAATGTGTTTTAACAATATTTTTGTGTTCCGGGTAATGTCCGGTTGTTCGGTTGGGTATCGTTTCGTTAAAGTGCTTAATTATTCCGTAAAGTGTCTTTTATATAACTTTTTGTGTCACAATTAATTCCCGGCACTTAGGAAAGCATACAGGACTATTTAGTAACTTTTCTGCACAAGACTAGTATGTTAACAAGCACATGTAAGTTGTTCTTGTTTCCTTGGTTGATGTTTCTTCTACAACTTGTATTGCATTGTTCAGCACATTGTCAAGTTGTTCTCTTGAGATGAGTGGTGTTTCAATGGGAAAAGGAGGAACAACAGATGTTCCAGCTACCAAACAAGCAGAAGACACACTTACTGCTGTTTTTAAAGCGTTAGATTGATCATGAGACCAATCAGGAACACCTTCACCAGATTTATGAAACACATTCACATCTGGAATTTCCTCATTTCTGTCACACCCGCTCGTAGGCGGAAGCGCGAGGTGTGATCGTGATTGATTCTCATTGCATACGATAAAGTAAACAAACTATTTGATAAAAGCAAACCAAGCATGTCAAATGTTATAGATGAACTCAAAAGTTACAACAGCGAAATTTAGTATATTGTTTACAACCTTTAAATGTAATATTTCATAAAATACAAGCACGTTTCGTTAAAGTGCTTAGCTTCCACTGGTGATTTTGTTTCCTTGGTTGATGTTTCTTCTACAACTTGTATTGCATTGTTCAGCACATTGTCAAGTTGTTCTCTTGAGATGAGTGGTGTTTCAATGGGAAAAGGAGGAACAACAGATGTTCCAGCTACCAAACAAGCAGAAGACACACTTACTGCTGTTTTTAAAGCGTTAGATTGATCATGAGACCAATCAGGAACACCTTCACCAGATTTATGAAACACATTCACATCTGGAATTTCCTCATTTCTGTCACACCCGCTCGTAGGCGGAAGCGCGAGGTGTGATCGTGATTGATTCTCATTGCATACGATAAAGTAAACAAACTATTTGATAAAAGCAAACCAAGCATGTCAAATGTTATAGATGAACTCAAAAGTTACAACAGCGAAATTTAGTATATTGTTTACAACCTTTAAATGTAATATTTCATAAAAGACATTTTCAACAAAATGTGTTTAAAGATCAAGAATTTGGCAACTATATGTTCGTAAGGAGGTCGTATATAGCAGGCAAACCCTCCAAAAGTTGGCATCATTCTTGGTTTCCACATCTTGTGACCACTTTCTTTTCATGTGCAAAGTTCCACTAATTTCCTAAAATACATGTAAGTTTAAAAACGTCAACAAAGTTGGTGAATTCATGTAGTTGCTTTTGTATCAAATGAATCTTTAAACATTTGAAATATTTAGTATAAAATTCAGTATTTAAAGCGTCAATGAAATCGCTGATCATTAATGTTTTGCAAGGACATTAATATGTGTGACGACATAGGAAGCAATCCAACCCTTGACGAATTTATGTGTCGATTACCCTCGACTGGGACACAAAAGTACTCTTCCGGTCTCGTGTACCAAGAGTGGGGCTCGCCAAAACCCAATAGATCTACCGCTTTCGTTCATCGGTCTAAATGTGAATAATGGTGCTTAAGTTCAACCCTATTCGCACATGATCTAAGTTGTTTCATTCTCTAGCTTATCATACCACTTGTACATGTATCTCCCCCGGCCCGAAAGTTTATAAATTGAAAAATGTTTAAAAGACGGGACATGAACTCACTAAATGTGTTCGTAAGCGTACTAGATATCACGTATGGTCTTCTTGTCTCGCAACACAACCTACAGGTGTCCTAAATTCGTTAGACACTTAAGTCTATGTATAATCTATGTACAAGTCTTCCATCTTGAATGTGTATTAGGACTTGTATTGAGTTGTATGAAAATCTTGTTTATTGAACTATGTTGTAGATGGGTAAGTTTCTAAGTTGTTAATATATATTTCACAATATATATATATATATATATATATATATATATATATATATATATATTTGTATGTTCGCGTGTTGCATGAACAGGCCTAGCCCTCTTGTGACTTCGTGCCTCGCACGAGTGTTATGTACGTTTCCGCGACATGTATAGGGTCAAGCCCCTTGTAGTCAGGTCTCACACGTTCGTCTCGTTGAACTGGATGCAAATATTCGACGTATATGTTGTTTTTAACTCTTAGCATGGTATTTTAATGTATTTGAACATCATGTTTTAGTTATTTTAATATGACGTTTTATTTTCGCCGATGTGTTTTAATTTACCGCTCCTAGCAACAACTGAAGATCGCTGACTATGAAACCTCTGGTTTCGGTCTTTTCATGAGTTAATCCTGAAATAGAACTTTGAACTTAACACCATAGTGTGAACTTTTCATTTTACAAAAACATATCAATGTAGAAAATA
The DNA here is from genome assembly GCA_030545235.1 of Helianthus tuberosus. Taxonomy (NCBI): domain Eukaryota; kingdom Viridiplantae; phylum Streptophyta; class Magnoliopsida; order Asterales; family Asteraceae; genus Helianthus; species Helianthus tuberosus. Next base: position 157,982,349 of record CM060409.1, read on the forward strand.
GTACAAAAGATATTAGTATGATGATATATCAATTATAAAGAAGAATGTTTTCGAATAAAAACTCAAAACTCTGTGCGTGTCAACAATATTTAGTTTATCAATCATTCAAAGAGGTTTTTTTGTATAAATAAAACGTGTTTGCGAATTAACCAGATGGAAGCCGGTTCAGGATAGCTAATCTTCCAAAGCAATAAAAATAAAAATTACAAGATAATACAGGTAACAAATCCGCCACCAAAACCTAAGCCGTCTCTGTTACACCACCACAAAATCCGATACCAAAGTAGCTACACCAGCCCGACTTGTTTCATTAGAAACTAAAAAAAAAATCTTCACTTAACTTGTTAGAAATACGTTCTAACTTCTAATGTAACTTTCATATTCATATCTATATATTTTACTATATGTTATGTTGAAGGTTCAATTTGTAATAACCGCCCAAGTAAAGAAACAAGAATCACACTTGGGCCATATGTATCTCTCATATGGATTCCACAACAATGGATCGAGACTAGATATATATAAGCAAAAGCTCTCTTTATGATATACTACTTTATATATAAAAGTTAATTTATAAAGTTAGGACTTGTTGTGTTCCATGCTTTACATAAAGATATAAGATAAGAACTATGTTAATAATTGATTTGGCCTTGAAATCATGGGTGGATGGATATATGTATAAGCCACAAGTGACACGCAGATCAGATTTAGAGGTGGCACCTCTAGTATAGTTGAAAGATTTACTTTAGTAAAAAAAAAGGTATTTTGGCCCCTCTGATATGATGGTTAAGTCCTGTTAGTATGCACACTAATAACCTTTTGCTTATTAGACAATCTATAGTGGGGCGGTATGGCTGGGCATAGCGCCCAATGGCGCAGCCAAACACCACCACAAGGGGCGGTATGAAGGAGAAAGAGAGGTGGGGCGCGAGCTCCATAGCGGCGCCATTGTTGGGTTTTTTTTTTATTTTTTAACCGTTGCAACGGTCATAATTTAAAAAAAAAATCAACTTTTTTGATTTCACTCTATAAATAACTCCCAACTCTTCCATTTTTTTTACAATTCATCATATATTATTCTCTCCTTCTCTATATATTTTTTAAAAAGTGTTGAAGCTACTCCCACCCTATTAAAAAAAATGGGTTTCCCGTCGGAAGACTCCTTCACCGATATTTACCGAAGATTTTTTTCACCCGAAAAAGACGCGGAGGAGGAAGAAGCGGTTACGAGTGCATGTACTCTTGTGATACAAGCATTTGAGCACGTTCGGCCTACTCCCCCTCCACGACCCATCTTGCGGCGCACCTATATCTTGCGAGATCGTGAAGCCGCGAACGAGCGTTTGATGAAAGACTATTTTGATGCGACGCCGGTTGATGTGTGTAAAATGCAACATATAAATTACATCAAATAAGGCATAAAGCTAACCCTTTTTTAGTACTAATGTTGGAAAAAGTGTGTTTTTGTCTTCCTTTTGAATTTACAGGGTCAAATGAGCTTAAACGAACAAAAGGAACAAAAATACAGCCAAAACCAACATAAATACAAAGAAAAGGAAGAAACGTGGCATGCCCGACCCCTCGACAACAACTCCCAAAGCAAAAACAAGAAGAAAGCTGAGCATGGGGCTGTGCCCAGCTGAGCATGGGGCTGTGCCCAGCCCGACACGGGGCGTGCCCAGCCCGACACGGGGCGTGCCCAGCTCAGCACGGGGCCGTGTCCAGAATGGTCAGCCCTGGCACAAAAGACAAACCTATAGAAGCTTCTATCGCCCACCACGGGCCTTGTCCAGCGAACACGGGGGCGTGTCGAAAGTACAACAGACGCATTAATTGTAATTGCGAATTACAATTAATGAAGAGAGAGAGTGTCAGACGGACACGGGGGCATGCCCAGCGGACACGGGGGCGTGTGGAGCTAATAAAGACAAACTGTATTAATGAAGAAAGAGAAAAGGGTGGACACGGGGCCGTGTCCAGCGGACACGGGGCCGTGTCCAGGCTTCTGTACAGGCTATAAATAGGAGTGCTTGGCTCAAGCTCAAACCATCCCTTGGCACACCACCTCTCTCACACTTCATCCACCACCCACCACCATCACAACACCATCATCCACCACCATCATCCATTGTCCATCGTAGAGTGTGTGAGTCGTCTCGGGATCCAAGATTGATCGTAAGAGTTCTTGACAATCAAGGCCATGTTTGCCTAAGTCTCTTACATCACTTGGTGAAGACAAAGTGTCTAGTATAATACTTTTTATTTCTAATCTTTTGCACTTTTTATTTGGTTTTGTATTAATGACTTTAATAACTAGTTACTTATGTTGAAGGTGATCTTTCCTTATCGTTTGTCCGTGGTGTCTTGGCATTATTTTACTGTCTATATAAAATAAAGGATTTTCACCATTCATATCTCCACGGTCTATATGGAGATATGTTGGCTACCTGGTCGGGGGTTAAGGGAACGGTTTGGTAAAGGTCTTGCCATTGTTCAGCGTTTAGAGGTCCTGCAATGGACCTGGGTCAAATTTAGTAGGACCTCCTTCAATACTTCACGGTATTGGATGGCGGGGGTCCAAACTCTTTGATCCCCTCATAAGTTAACTACTATTAATACTATAACCCGGCTATTTAGGACTGTATCCCTGCTGACTCAGACTACTTAGCCGAGGGTAACGTCACCGCCAAAAGCGGGGCCTACCACAATACTGCATTAATAACTTAATTCATTATCTTCCAATAATCCACCCTTTTAGGATTGTATCCCTGCTGACTCAAACTACTGGGGTGAGGGTAACGTCACCTTCAAAAGAGGGGCCTACTACAATAACTAAGATAATCTCTTAATTATGTGCAAAAGTGCGGAAATAATCAAAGGTTATACTAGATACGAGTCGGAACCAAGTGATTCGTCTTGTCTATCTGTTTTTCTTTTATTTTCAGCATTTTAGTTAGTTTTTAATTTTCTTAGTTTAAAACATTTTTCTAAACTTTTATTTTGGTTAGACGTTGAGGATAAACCGGTACTAAAAGCTCTTGTGTCCTTGGACGACCTCGGTATCTTACCAACGCTATACTACACTCAACGATGGGTGCACTTGCCCATATGTGTGTTTAGTGTTAGTGAAATATCGTGTTTTATAAATTTAAAACTTGGCTAAAATAAGTGTTAAAAAGGGCTTAAAATATACACCTAAAATAAGTAACACTTTCACGCACATCAAGTTTTTGGCGCCGTTGCCGGGGACACAAGGATTTTAGGAAAGCTTAAAATCGACGGCCTAATCAGTTTTTTCAAAACCTTTTCAAAACGGGCCCATATTTTTCTGCATTTTAGTTTAGTTTTGCATTTACAGTAGGTTGAACACGGGCCGTGCTCACTGAACACGGGGCCGTGCTGCATATTTTTCATAAAACACCCAGTAACAGAAGCTTGAACACGGGTCGTGCTCACTGAACACGCCCCGTGCTCAACGAAATCAGTAAATTTAATTAAAACGCCCAGATACAGATCCTGAACACGGGGCCGTGCTCACTGAACACGGGGCCGTGTCCAGCCTCTGTTTCCGTTTTTATTTTTGTTTTCTGATCTCGAGACTCAGTTGTGGTCTGCTGAGTGATTCTTATGGATCAATACTCAGGAGGTTACAACTACACCTATGATGAGGATGATTATAGGGGTAATTATTGCACTAATTGTCGTAATGCACGCTCGATTCAAAATAATCACTCATATCAACCATCCAATTCATACACCTACTATGAGGAGCCCAGGTACGAGCCGTCAACTTCATACACATCCTATGAAGACCAAAGGTATGAACCTCCTCCCTCATACTCATATTTTGATGAACCAAGGTATGAGCTTTCTTACTCATACTTTGAGGAACCAAGATATGAGCAACCACCTTCATATGCTTATTATGAGGAACCTTGGCGTGAACAACCCACCTCATATGAGTATTATGAAGAACAAAATTAAGAACCTTATCCATCATATACTTACAATGAAGAACAATGGTGCGAACCATCTACTTCATATGGGTATTATGAGGAACAAAGGGTCGAACAACCGGATTCAAGCTTAGAAAATACCGATTCTTTTTCTATAACCGAAGTAACCGATAGGATATTAGAACACATAAGAGTTATCGATCGCTGTATAAGAGAATCTCGCGCAAGGGAAGAGGAGTCCCGCGCAAGAGAAGAATTAAAAAATGAAGGGATAACTGAAATTGTAAAAATGGAAGAACAAATAAGTGAAAAACCGACACATGAGTTAAACAACGAAATAGGTGAGTCCGACAACGTTAAAATACAAGAAGAGTCTAATTTTGAAGAAATTAACCTCTTGTCACCTTCTTTCGAAAATCATTGTTTAGTACCCACTCATGCTAAGTTTTTAAAAGAGTTAAACACTAACACGTACGACATCAACGACGAGTACTTGAAGATGGCGGAGAAAACAACTCGAGATTGCTTGGAACATTTTTGCTATGGTATTTTTTATATATTCACTTTTTTTAGTAGCTTACTAGTAAAACTTTTATATATTAAATTATATTTTAGGTATATGCCAGTTATATGGAAAACGTTATTTGAGACATCCCACTTGAAACGACCTTCAACAAATATATGAGGTGCAACTAGAAAAGCATGGAATACCCGACATGATTGGTAGCTTGGATTGTCGTCAATGGCGTTGGTATAATTGTCCAACCGCATGGCGAGGTCAACATACACGGGGTGATCAAAAAGGGCCAACTTTGGTGTTACAAGCTGTTGCGTCATACGACCTTTGGATTTGGTCGGCCTTCTTTGGTGTAGCCGGGTGTTTTAACGATATTAATACGTTAGAGGCTTCACCATTATTAGAGAGCTACATTTCTGGAACTATACCAAAGGCCGGTTTTCATGCGAACGGGAACGACTACGAGCATGGCTACTATTTGGGCGATGGTATATACCCGGAGTATTCGATTATTGTTAAAACGTTTTCTGAAACGTTCGATGAGAAAAGAAAGTATTTTAAAAAAATACAAGAGTCTTCGAGAAAGGATATCGAGAGGTGTTTTGGGGTTCTACAGCAACGATGGCATTTTATCAGAAATCCTTGTCGCATGTGGCATAAGGATAGAATACGAATGACCATGTATGCTTGCATCATTTTGCATAATATGATCATAGAGGATGATGGAAGAGCGATATGCCAAAACTATATTCCGGAAGATTTAGTCGAAGGAACCCAAGCAACAATGGAAGAGAGACTCACAAATGCTCAACTATTGCGATCTAAAGAAATACATAACACGTTGAAGGCGGATTTGGTTGACCATGCTTCGGCGATTCGCCCAATGCGATACAGCGGTGACGACGAAGAAGATTCCGAGGAAGAACAAGGTGAGGAATTCGAAGACGGGAACTTTGAAGACGTAGGTTTGGATGCTGGAGAAAACGAAGAGGAAGAAGGAGAGAACGACAATGAAGACGAAGAATAAATTTATCTTTTTAGGTGTAACGTTTTTTTTTCTTTACCGTTTTTTTTAATTTTAATGTATTGTTTTTTATTTAATGCAATGATTTTTAATTTTAAAAAACTTAGAAATTAATTAAAAAAATGAAAATTAAAATAACTGAGTAATGATGACAAAAGGGCTTTATGACTACGGCCTCAACTTGCATAACGCCCCATAAAGCCCCGTGGTGACATGGCATGCCACATGTCGCATAACGTCCCCAAAAAGGCCTTATGAGTACGAATGACCTTGTATTCACTACAAAACAGAGAATTACCATCCTTCCATTCTTAAACTCTCTAGCTTCCACATTAAGCATGAGCTTTTTCCATCCCTAAACCATCCTTAACCTTGGAGATGGATATTTTTCATCCCTTCCATTCCAAAACATTTTTTTTTCAAGAGTAAATTATAAAACTCATCCATTATGTTGACACCATATTGCAAAATGTGTCCTTTGTTTTTAAAAAGTATAAAAAAACGTACTCGATGTTTGTAAACCCTTGCACATTATGTCCTTTAGCCCTAACTCTGTTATTTTTTATGGTTAACTATGACCAGGTGGACCCGCCATGAGAGCATTTTGGTCATTTTACCCTAAAACATAAATAAATAATCAAATCCCATCTCTCCCTCCATCTCAAAGCTCACTCTCATTCCCTCAACTTTTTCTCTCTATACAACTAAGGACAACCACCGCCTATAGCACCACCACCGCCATCACATCACCGCCGCCCAAAGCTCCTCCGTCATCACTCCACCATCACCATTGTACCGTAAAAGCTGTCGTTGTCGAAACCCTAAATCCAGATCCGCCGCTGTCGTTCGTTCTACAGCTCCGGCGTCGTTCGTTCTACAGCTCCTGCGTCATTCGTTCTACAGCTCCGATGTTCGTTCTTTCTACAGCTCCACCGTCGTTCATTCTCCACTCCGCCGTCGTTGTTCGTTCCACAAATCCAGATCCATAAGTCGTCGTACTTGGTACGATGGTGGTTATAGGTGTTTGTGGAATATGGGGTTTGGGGGTAGATGGGTGATAGTCGAGTGGTGGGGGGCAGATGTTGATGCTTGGTTTGATTGGTGGTGACAGGTGGTGTGTGGAGTGTGGAGGTGGTGGCACCTGGGTGGTGGCTTAGGATTCGTGGTCGCCGTAGGTAGGTGGTGGTGGTGACCGAAGATCTTGTGGCCAATGAGAGGATAGAGAGGGTGTATGTGTGTTTGTGTTTAGAGTGAGAGAGAGAAGTATTAAAGGAAAGAGATCTGAAATGTTGTTTTTAAGTTTTTTAGTAATTTTTTTATATAAATAAATGGTAAATGACCAAAATACCCTCACGTGTGATCCACTTGGTCGGATTTAACTATTAAAAATAACTGAGTTAGAGTTAAAAGACATAACATGCAAGGGTTTACAAACATTGAGTACGTCTTTTGTACTTTTTGAAGACAAAGGACACACTTTGTAATCTGGTGTCAACATAAAGGACAAGTTTTATAATTTACTCTTTCTTTCAATAATTAAAACAAATAACAACTAATATAAAAAAAAGTTTAAAATTAATTCAAAAAATATAAAACCTATAAATAAAATCATATTTCATCTGTTTAAAAATATAAAACCTATAAATAAAATCATATTTCATCTGTTTAAAAGAATTAGGAGATAATATCATGATTAAAACAATTAAAAATAACATTTTATTCTCATTCTCAACGTTGTACTTGTAAACCTCAATCGACGGTGAAATACGTCGTGACGTATAGATTGTGGATAACTCATGGTACTAACACTGATATACATAATCATATCAAATTAAAGAATCAATACATGGAATAAATTGTCTCATACATAATAAAACATATCATGAAATAATATTGTTTCATTTCATTTATTCTAAGTCCAAATGCAATCTACGTGATTCATCATGCTTGATAACATGTTAAACTACATCACCAATATCATGTATAAAATAAAGAGTCAACTAATAAGTTAGTAAATAGGCATAGGTTTTAATATATACAGTAAGATTAAAATAGCGAATCATAATTCCATGATATAATTACGCATACATGAATAAACGAATTTTGCATTGATCAAACCTACTTGAAACAAATAATTCGGTTTTGATACCCAAATACCTTTGGAAGGGTGGTCAATCCAATAGCACTATTATATACTACCTTAGGCTTGGTATTGTTAATGATCAAAACATGAAACAAATGGTAGAATGAGTTTAACACCTAGCACAACTAATACATAAACATCAAATGAATTCGCACGGTTGAATAAAAAGGATTTGTATTTGAATACATAATACACCTCAAAACATAAAATGAAAAAAGATGTTATGAATACTCTCATGTTGAGAAGATAGCCAAATTAACACAAATTGTAGCGTCGTGAAAATAAATTCAAAAATTTTTCCTAACAACATATTATACATATTAACATTTACAAGTTCAATGACGTCATGGGAGAATAGCGTTCTGAAGTAGTTGGCCAAAAGTGGCGGTGGCGGCTACTTTTAACTCTTGTTTTTTTTTTTCATATAATTTACTACATATACATTACTAAGTTGGACCAATACATTTTTAATTTAATTTTATTGATAGCTTAAAATTACGGTTTCGTCCTTCATTTAAAATTACATTTTTGACCCTAATTCCCAATAAAATTATATTTTTGTCCTGCCTCAAAATTTACGCTTTTGCCCTCAGTTCAAAAACTCATTTCTAATTCTATTCCCAGTTTAAATTTACGGTTTCGCCCTCCGTCTAAAATTATGCTTTTGCCCCCCTTCAAAATAATTATACATATTAACATATACAAGTTCAATGATGTCATGGGGGAATAGTGTTCTGAAGTAGTTGGCCAAAAGTGGCGGTGGCGGCTACTTTTAACTTTTGTTTTATTTTTTATTTTTTTTTCATATAATTTACTACATATACATTACTAAGTTGACGGAATAGTGTCAGGCAGCTTGCCTGGCACTTCCCTATTGAACCAATCCATTTTTAATTTAATTTTATTCATAGCTTAAAATTACGGTTTCGTCATTCGTTTAAAATTACGTTTTTGACCCTAATTCACAATAAAATTATATTTTTGTCCTGGCTTAAAATTTACGCTTTTGCCCTCAGTTCAAAAACCCATTTCTAATTCTATTCCCAGTTTAAATTTACGGTTTCGCCCTCCGTCTAAAATTATGCTTTTGCCCCCCGTTCAAAATAAAAATAGGTTTTTGTAATTAGCTAAAATTTACGATTTTCTAAAAAATTAAATTTACGTTTTTGCCCACAGTTAAAAATAAAATTAAGTTTTTCCCTATAGCTCAAAATTATGATTTTGCCCCCCGTTTAAAATTATGATTTCACCCTCAGTTCAAAATATTTTTACCATTTTGCCCTCTATTCAAAATTATGATTTTGCTCCCATTTCAAAAATTACGATTTCCCCCCAGTTAAAAATTATGATCTTGCCATCGTTTTACTTTTTTTTTTTTTTTTGCAAAACTATAGTACTGTTTTATTTTGCTTGGTTGACTCAATGTAACTTTTATTGTGTCAAACAGTTGTCTAACACTCACTCATTGGTCCTGACATATTAGTATTTTTACCCCCAGCTCAAAATTACAGACCTATTATTGTTTTAATTTTTTTTAGCAAAGCTATGGTAGTGTTTTCGTTTAATTGGTTGTCTCGATGTATTTTTCTAGATCGTGTTTTAAGTAGTATGTACACGTAAACTAAATACAAGCATACATGTTATGAAACTAAGAAATATTTGATTTAACGCCCCGCAACGCTGGCGGGCATAGGTGTAATTTTTATTCGTCCAGGCATGCCTGGTACATGCTCATTTGTCCTGAAAAATTACAATTTTGCTCACAGTTTAAAATTATAGTCTTTCTATCGTTTTAGTTTTTTTTAGTAAAAGTATGGTAGTGTTTTTGTTTTAATTGGTTGACTCGATTTAAATTTTTTTTGAGATCGTGTTATGAGTAGTATGTACAAGTAACCGAAACACAGATATATTTGTTATCAGAGAGAAATATTCGGCTTATTGCCCCGCAACGCAGGCGAGACAAAAACTAGTTATATGAACAAGTATAAATGAAATGAGTATAATGAACACGATGGAATGGAGATTTCTAGATTCGTATGATTTAGGGATTTTTAGTTTAAGTGTTTAAAATGATTTATATGTCTAAACTGTATAAATACAAATGACGACAATATAGTAACAAAATAGATATAGTTGTACGACTTCGTCTAAATAGATATATCATATATATTTTTCTTTTAAAAATAAATATATAACATATCAAAGTTTGACTAAAAATAATATACTATCTTTATCTATCTATATATATATATAGGATTAGGTTCAATATTAAACACTAGTGTAGCTTGCGAACTGAATGAACTAATCTTGGCCATACACGTGTGTAGATCAATGGTCAGGATTTGATGTTGAAATACACTAGTGTATTTACGATTTGATGATGAGATCCTTGCCATACATGTGTGTAGATCAATGATCAGGATTTGTTCACTCAGTTCGCAAATGCACTAGTGTTCACTCCGGTTTAAGGGAAAACTACATAAGATCCGTAATAACCCATATTGACCAATTAAAAGTTAACACATGTGAATAGGGATGAGCATATGCCACCAAATACCGATCCCGATCCCGAAATACCGATACCGAATTTTTTCGGTATCCCATACGGTATCCACTTTTAGGCGTTTTCGGTATCGGTACGGTACGGTATCGGTATAATACCGATACCGACCCTCAAAATACCGATACCATACCGTACTGATACCGAACCGACATGTTTCGGTATCGGTATCGGTACCTGGTTTGGGTGAAATTCGGGATCGGTATTAGGCGGTATCGGTATCGGTTCGGTATCGGATACCGCTTTGCTCATCCCTAAATGTGAAGATATGTAAAGGGGTATATTAATAACGGGCCCCCTTAGTCACACATACCCTATATCTTATTTTCACACCCTCTATTGTATACGAGCCGTATAGAGTTATACGGCGCGTATAGAATGTTTTTGAATTGGAAAATGAGCAGGGAATGTTTTTTTTTTATTTTACTATATACGGTCCCGTATATAGTTATACGAGCCGTATACATGTGTATACGATTTGTAAAAAGTATACGGCTCAATGGATTTATTTTGTGAGGTTTTTGATGTTACCAAATGTATACGGGCCGTATAACTATATACGAGCCGTATATAAGGATGTTTTTTTCAAGTATCACGTTTTTTCCAGTAAAAACACAATCATTCTAGGGTTTCTAAACTCTTCATCACCTTTAACAATGTCGATAAACGTTGATCGGAACACGCCACTTAAATCGGAGCACAAGTAGAGTAACGTTACCGATCAGTCCGTTGATGGAAACCTTAGCGGTCGCAGAGATCTTCGTGTTGGTTATTTATCGATTCTTCTAGTTATCGGCGGGGATGGGTACAGAAACCACCAAGGGTGATTATGGATTGGTTACAGAAACCACTAGCAGAAGAACCGGACACGTCTTCTATGATCATCCGAAACATTCCGAATAACTAGCAGAAGAACCCGACACAAACAAGTTCTTCACAGTTTGTTATTCAGATCTCTATTCGGTCATCTTTCCAAACTACAGCACACGATAACTTTAAACTTTATATTGTGTGATTTGAACATGAAATGATTGGAGGTGATTGCTACTTTTAATAAGCTGTCATAGTTGTCAACGTTGCGTGCATTCATATTGTTTAGACAATAACAGATAATAAACAGATTGTTGGACTTCTTGTTCCAAATGCACGCCTCAATTCATCTTTTTTACTCTTTTCTTCGTTTTCAACAAATCTTTTCCTTTTCCTTCAATTTCGAGAACATTGTGACAACTCGAGTTTTCAAGGTCCTTTCTGACACGTCACCTGGTCTCATGCTATATTTTGTGGTTCATTGCATTGTAGCTTGTGTACTGTAATTTGTTCATGATTGCAAAATGTTGGTGTATTGTATTATAGTTAAAGTAATAAACTTCGGAATTGTTTGACTTATATATGTGTGGTGTGTTATTCTTGTACAACGAAACTTGTGAAGTTTCACCACAACTACTACTCAACGAAACCTAGGGGTTTCGTCATACTCATCCCGACGAAACCTTGGAATTTCGCCACAACCCTCACAAGACGAAACTTGATGTTTCGTCATTGGCATCACGACGAAACACCTGAAGATTCGCCATACACCAGAAGTTTCGTCATATGGGCCTGAGGCCCAGGTGAGGCCCAGTGTGAATCAGTTATATAGATAACTTATACGCACAACTTTAAGTATTAGTACAATCGGCGAAAACCCTAGGCTCTCCTCCCCAACCTTGCATGCGACGGCAATCACCAACCCTCTTGAAACCCTTGCTAGTCTCGTCTCATAACCGGTTAGTATACGATCATCCGATTAAATCTGTTTGTCGCATTACTTGATTATTTTTGTGTGATGTTAGAATCTGTGCTCTCATATGTCATCAACTAGGGTTTGATGTTTTGTTGCTAATCTATTAGACTAGGTCTGATGATTGTGACCGTTTCCGTTATGTCCAATGCTCAATGTTAATAGTTGTGTTTGATGTTGACATTGAATATTGTCTGTTGTATTTATATTGAATGGGTCGGATCATCGGATGCATACATGTCGTAATCTAGATCGTATATGATTGCTTTGTGAATTAGGGTTCATGCTAGATGTTAAAGGCTGTGATGTATTAGGAATGATGATAGATAGCAGTTAATGTCTATTGTATTTGGAAGGTAACTGTATGATTGATGAGTATGGGGAAACGGCTGATGATGATGATTAGGGTTTTCAGTGTATGAATATGCTTAACTGTTACATTGTTGATGAAAATCCCACCCGACGAAACCTTGTTGACGACGAAACCTGTGAGGTTTTGTCACATGCAATGCCGACGAAACATGATGAGTTTCGTCACATGTTAACTCGACGAAACATGATGAGTTTCGTCGCATAGGGTTTCGTCGAGTATATGTTTCGCCGAAGGACTTCTTTTGAACAGTAGATTATGATGATTTCACTGATTGCATGTATTGTAAAGATTGAATGACATTAATTTAGAACAGGAAAACCTGATGTGTCTAATATGTATGGTAAACCATATGTTATGTGCATTACGAGCTAAAGTAATTGTCACCTGTTAAACCATGATTCTATTATGATATACATTACGAACGTATGTGATCAACGTGATTGTAGACTTGAGTAATTAAATTTGAACGAGTAGCTTAACAAACCGAGCAAACCAAGGTGAGTTCACACTTTCCACAAGGCATGGGATTCCCAGGGGTTGGGAATGGGTAAAGGATTTAAACTGAAACTGCGTGATCTCCTGGTTTGGAACACGTACCACATCCTCTTCATTGAAGGGTGATAACATGTAATAAGGATCTAAACGGAACCTGCGTGATCTCCTGGTTTGGGGACACGTACCACATCCTCTTTATTGAAGGGTGATAACACTGATACTAGACCAACAACTCTATCATGAAGTCCCTCATTTTATATCGACTTAATCGCCGGGCCAATGGCGAGCGGGTCATTAGTTAGATAGCGCTATTTAGGTTTGACAAGCCTCACACCGTGCCGCAGAGGACAGGCGTGAACTAATGGATCTGGGCATAAGTCAATGATAATAGACATTGACGTTAGGGCACCAACTTACTTCAGTTAGTGGTCGATATGGTAACGGGTCTAGTGGTTCACATGGGGAAGCCCCAACTGATTATGGATATGGTTTGGGAAACAAGGAAACTGGTTAACTTATGGTTTATAAATGAACTCATGGTTTTTGGAACAACTTTACAATGAACACCAACTGTGAACTCGCTCAACTTTGTTGTTGACTCGTTGTTACATGCCTTGCAGGTCATTAGGTATTTAGCTGGAGCTTGCATGGGAGCAGGAGGAGTCGTTGTGGGGCATGGACTGTTGAGTCCATGTTAAATATGCAAACATTTAAACTTGTGTTTTGGATTTACATTTTATGCTTCCGCTGGTACGTGATTTTGGTTAACTTGTTTTTTGAACACCAATTATATTGTGTGGTTGGACTTTTGTTTACTTTACTATATTGTTCAATATGATTGGTGGCTTGATCCTGGTCATGTCACGCCTCCTGCGGTGATACTCTGCTAGTGGATTTGGGGGGTGTGACAGATTGGTATCAGAGCCATTGGTTATAGTGAACTTGGTTTTAAAAAGGGAAAAGCTTTTTGACAAAACCTGACTATAACCTGTACAGTGCTCAACGATCCACAACGACGCTTCGCTCCACGTGCAAGACTCAACACTATAGGTGATATGGTTTATGTTTATATTGCATATCTATTAGTTTGCATAGTGCAATGTTCATGGCATGCTTAGATAATGAAGCAACTGTTGTTTGAAACCCGTGTGTGCTTGCTCTCTTCTGTCATTCCACACTTACGTACTATCGCGACACTTTTCTCACTTATGTTTGATTCATTGTGAAGATCATGAGTGGACGTGTCAACCTAACTCAAGCCCAGTTGACGGCTCTAATCAAGGAACGAGTTGCTGAGGCACTCGCAGCAGCACAAGCAGGAGGTATAACCTGCCATTTTGACCTATCCTAGGATGTTTAGATCCTACCCTCGTGAACCAACTCTTGTGCTTAACCTTGTCTTTTCTTTCTCGTACGACAGGTCAGCATGCTCAACCTCCCATGTGTACGTTCAAGACCTTTATGGACAGTCGACCTAGTACCTTCAGCGGTACAGAAGAAGTTGTAGGTCTTCTCTACTAGTTTGAGAAGATCGAATCTGTTTTTGAGATGTGCAAATGCCCTGAGGCTCGTAGGGTGAAATTTGCTACTGGAACACTCGAAGGTGCTGCATTAACTTGGTGGAAAGCACATGTTCAAATGCTAGGGCTGGAAGCTGCTAATGCCACCCCATGGAACGACTTCAAAGAGCTTATCAAAGAGGAGTACTGTTATCGCGACGACATTCACAAGTTAGAGGTGGAGTTTTTCAATTTGAAGATGACAGGGTCTGAAATCGAGGTGTATACAAAGAGATCGAATGAACTGGCTATCTTGTGTCCTACCATGGTGGATCCCCCTATTAAATGTATCGAACTGTACCTCAAGGGTTTAGTGCCAGAGATTCAGAGCCATGTGACTGCGGCTAACCTTGGTACCATTCAGCAGGTTGTACGGCTAGCCCATCGCCTCACCGATCAGGCAGTTGAGCAGAACAAGTTGCCAAAGCGTATTAGTGCTACTACTACTTCAGATGCTTCCAATGACAACAAGCGTAAATGGGATGGAAACTCAAGCAAGGGTTCGACTTTTGTTCAGCCACCGTCTCAGCAGCGAAAGACTGACGACTACAAGAGCCCTGGTCAACAATCTTTTGGTAGTCAAAGTCAGGGTGGATACAAGGGAAATCACCCTAAGTGCAATCGTTGCGGCTTTCACCACAGCGGACCGTGCACTAAGGGTAACTGTCAGAGATGTAACAAGCATGGTCATGCGGCCAAGGATTGTAGGAGCCCCTATCCTGCGAATCAGCGACGACAGCAACAGCAACAGGCTCCACAGAATCAGCAGCAGCAGCAACGGAGGGGTAACAACAGAGGATGTTTTTAGTGTGGTGCTGAAGGCCACTTCAAGAGAGATTGTCCCCAGCTGAACCAGAATCAAAACAACAACAACAATCAGGGGAATGGAAACAATGGGGGTAACAATGATAACAATGGTGCCAGGGGCCGTGTCTTCGTTGTTGGTCAAGGTGAAGCGAGGAACGATCCCAACGTTGTGACGGGTAAGTTTCTACTGGATGACTTCTTTGTTACTGTTTTATTCGATTCGGGTGCCGATACTAGTTACGTGTCCTTAAAAGTTAGTCAGATGCTTAAGCGTACCCCAACACTTTTGAACACCAAACACATGGTAGAACTAGCAAACGGTAAAAGTCTCGAGGCCACACACATAGTTAAGGATTGTAATCTCGTCTTAGCTGGTCAGACCTTCTCTATCGATCTTATCCCCATCGTTCTTGGTAGTTTCGACGTCGTCATTGAGATGGATTGGTTATCTCAACATCACGCTGAGATTATTTGCAAGGAGAAAATCGTCCGTATCCCTCGTTTTGGTGAAGAACCTCTCGTGATTCATGGTGATAAGAGTGGTGCTGTCGTGGGCATCATCTCTTTCCTTAAGGCCCAGAAGTGTTTACGAAAGGGCCACACAGCTATTCTAGCTCTTGTTACTGACACCTCAACGAAAGAGAAGAAGTTAGAAGACATTCCGATTGTACGCGACTTTCCTGAGGAACTACCTGGTCTTCCGCCTCATCGTCAGGTCGAGTTTCAAATCAAGCTAGCTCTTGGAGCAGCACCAATAGCTCGTGCACCTTATCGTTTAGCTCCATCAGAACTAGAAGAACTGTCCACACAACTGAAAGAACTCTTGGAAAAGGGTTTTATTCGTCCTAGCTCTTCGCCTTGGGGAGCTCCAGTCTTGTTTGTAAAGAAGAAAGACGACACCTTTCGCATGTGTATTGATTATCGTGAACTCAACAAGGTGACCGTGAAGAATCGTTATCCTCTCCCGCGCATTGATGACTTATTCGACCAGTTGCAAGGGTCGAGTTTCTACTCAAAGATTGATCTGAGATCGGCTATCATCAGTTGAGAGTTCGAGATGAGGATATCTCTAAGACAGCATTCAGAACTCGTTATGGGCACTACGAGTTTCTAGTCATGCCTTTCCGATTGACGAACACACCTGCGGTCTTCATGGATCTCATGAATCGAGTGTGTAAACCTTACCTGGATAAGTTTGTTATTGTTTTCATCGACGACATCCTGATCTATTCTAAAAGTCAAGAGGAACACGAGCATCACCTGCGGCTTATTTTGGAACTTCTTCGAACAGAGCAGCTTTATGATAAGTTTTCAAATGCGACTTTTGGTTTCGTGAAGTCCATTTCCTAGGTCATGTGGTAAACGAGGATGGGATTCATGTTGATCCATCCAAGGTTGACTCGATCAAGAACTGGCCTGCACCCCGTACACCAACAGAAATCCGCCAATTCTTGGGTTTGGCGGGCTACTACAGAAGGTTTATTAAGGATTTCTCCAAGATTGCGCAACCTATCACTTCACTAACTCAGAAGGGTGTCACCTATCGTTGGGGTGATGCACAAGAATCCACGTTTCAGCACTTAAAGAATAGACTTTGTAGCGCACCTATTCTCTCGTTTCCTGAAGGTACAGACGATTTTGTGGTTTATTGCTACGCGTCCATCCAAGGACTTGGTTGTGTGCTAATGCAACGTGAGAAAGTCATTGCTTACACATCACGCCAACTTAAGGTCCATGAAAGGAACTACACTACGCATGATCTGGAACTGGGAGCAGTTGTTTTCGCACTCAAGATATGGAGGCATTACCTGTACGGTACCAAGTGCACCATTTACACCGATCACAGGAGTCTCCAGCATATCTTCGAACAGAAGGAGTTGAACATGTGACAGCGTCGATGGGTTGAACTCTTGAATGATTACGAATGCGCGATCAAGTACCATCCGGGCAAAGCCAATGTTGTGGCTGACGCCCTCAGCCGAAAGGAGTCAAAACCTAAGCGCGTGCGAGCATTACAACTTACCATCCAATCTAGTCTTCCTACTCAGATAAGAGATGCTCAGGTTGAAGCATTGAAAGCAGAGAACATTAGGGCTAAGTCCCTGCGAGGATCGAAGAAACGGTTAGAACAAAAGGAAGACGGCGCTTACTACGTGACAGGGCGCATCTAGGTTCCAGTATATGGTAATTTACGTGAGCTTGTGATGGATGAAGCGCATAAGTCTCGTTACTCTGTACATCCTGGTTCGGATAAGATATACCACGACCTAAAGACTACGTACTGGTGGCATAGCATGAAAGCCAACTAGCAACCTACGTTAGTAAATGTTTGACTTGTGCGAGAGTCAAAATTGAATACCAGAAACCATCAGGCCTCCTTCAACAACCAGAGATCCCGACATGGAAATGGGAGCAAATTTCCATGGACTTCGTTACTGGCCTACCTAGATCTCAACGAGGAAACGATACCATTTGGGTGATAGTAGATCGACTGACAAAGTCTGCACACTTTCTGGCTATCAAGGAAACGGATAAGTTTTCTACTCTGGCAGACGTCTATCTTAAGGAAGTAGTCTCGAGGCACGGGGTGCCCACCTCCATCATATCTGATCATGATGTGCGTTTTACCTCTGATTTGTGGCAAGCGATGCACAAGTCCTTTGGCTCACGTCTAGACATGAGCACAGCATATCATCCACAGACGGATGGGCAGTCTGAGCGCACCATCCAAACCCTTGAAGACATGCTTCGAGCATGTGTAATCGATTTTGGCAAAGGTTGGGAAAGACACCTCCCTTTGGTGGAGTTTTCATATAACAACAGTTCCCACACTAGCATCCAGGCTGCTCCGTTTGAGGCATTGTACGGGCGTAAGTGCTGATCACCTCTAATCACAGGTCCAGAACTCGTCGTCGACACGACAGAAAAGATTGCCCAGATACGACAACGAATGGCGGCAGCTCGTGACCGTCAGAAAAGCTATGCTGATAAGCGTAGGAAACCTCTAGAATTCTAGGTCGGGGACCGGGTTCTACTTAAAGTCTCACCCTGGAAGGGTGTGGTTCGTTTTGGTAAACGAGGCAAGCTTAATCCGCGCTATGTCGGACCTTTCGAAATCACTGAACGAATTGGCAAGGTCGCTTACAGACTGAATCTACCTGAAGAACTCAGTGGAGTTCACAACGTATTCCACGTGTCAAATCTGAAGAAGTGAATGTCAGATGAGACCCTCATAGTTCCTCTTAAGGAACTCACCATCGACGATCAGCTGAGATTCATCAAAGAACCAGTAGAGATTACAGACCGAGACGTAAAGGTTCTCAAGCGTACCAGAATACCCCTTGTTCGAGTTCGTTGGAACTCGTGTCGTGGCCCAGAGTTTACCTGGGAACGAGAAGACCAAATGAAAGACAAGTATCCCCAGTTGTTCGAGAAAAGTACAACCACTACTGAGGCTGAAGCTACTGCGGAATTTCGGGACGAAATTCCAAACCAACGCGGGGATGATGTGACACCCCAGGAAAACACGCAACCTAACTAGCTTCCTCAATGACTACGTGCTAAATTTCGAAACGAAATTTCTTTCAAGTTAGGGATAATGTGACAACTCGAGTTTTCAAGGTCCTTTCTGACACGTCACCTGTCTCATGCTATATTTTGTGGTTCGGTGCATTGTAGCTTGTGTGCTGTAATTTGTTCATGATTGCTAAATGTTGGTGTATTGTATTATAGTTAAAGTAATAAACTTCGGAATTGTTTGAGTTATATATGTGTGGTGTATTATTCTTGTACGATGAAACTTGTGAAGTTTCACCACAACTACTACTCGACGAAACCTAGGGGTTTCGTCATACTCATCCCGACAAAACCATGGAATTTCACCACAACCCTCACAAGACGAAACTTGATGTTTCAACATTGGCATCATGATGTGTGTAAAATGCAACATATAAATTACATCAAATAAGGCATAAAACTAACCCCTTTTTAGTACTAATGTTGGAAAAAGTGTGTTTTTGTCTTCCTTTTGAATTTACAGGGTCAAATGAGCTTAAACGAACAAAAGGAACAAATATACAGCCAAAACCAACATAAATACAAAGAAAAGGAAGAAACGTGGCATGCCCGACCCCACGATAACAACTCCCAACGCAAAAACAAGAAGAAAGCTGAGCATGGGGCGGTGCCCAGCCCGACACGGGGCGTGCCCAGCTCGACACGGGGCGTGCCCAGCTCAGCACAGGGCCGTGTCCAGAATGGTCAGCCCTGGCACAAAAGACAAACCTGTAGAAGCTTCTATTGCCCACCACGGGGCCGTGTCCAGTGAACACGGGGGCGTGGCGAAAGTACACCGGGCGCATTAATTGTAATTGAGAATTACAATTAATGAAGAGAGAGAATGTCAGACAAGCACGGGGGCGTGCCCAGCGGACACGGGGGCGTGTGGAGCTAATAAAGACAAACTGTATTAATGAAGAAAGAGAAAGGGTGGACACGGCCCCGTGTCCCGTGTCCAGCGGACACGGGGCCGTGTCTAGGCTTCTGTACAGGCTATAAATAGGAGTGCTTGGCTCAAGCTCAAACCATCCCTTGGCACACCACCTCTCTCACACTTCATCCACCACCCACCACCATCACAACACCATCATCCACCACCATCATCCATTGTCCATCGTAGAGTGTGTGAGTCGTCTCGGGATCCAAGATTGATCGTAAGAGTTCTTGACAATCAAGGCCATGTTTGCCTAAGTCTCTTACATCACTTGGTGAAGACAAAGTGTCTAGTATAATACTTTTTATTTCTAATCTTTTGCACTTTTTATTTGGTTTTGTATTAATGACTTTAATAACTAGTTACTTATGTTGAAGGTGATCTTTCCTTATCGTTTGTCCGTGGTGTCTTGGCATTATTTTACTGTCTATATAAAATAAAGGATTTTCACCATTCATATCTCCACGGTCTATATTGAGGTATGTTGGCTACCTGGTCGGGGGTTAAGGGAACGGTTTGGTAAAGGTCTTGCCATTGTTCAGCGTTTAGAGGTCCTGCAATGGACCTGGGTCAAATTTAGTAGGACGCCCTTCAATACTTCACGGTATTGGATGGCGGGGGTCCAAACTCTTTGATCCCCTCATAAGTTAACTACTATTAATACTATAACCCGGCTATTTAGGACTGTATCCCTGCTGACTCAGACTACTTAGCCGAGGGTAACGTCACCGCCAAAAGCGGGGCCTACCACAATACTGCATTAATAACTTAATTCATTATCTTCCAATAATCCACCCTTTTAGGATTGTATCCTTGCTGACTCAAACTACTGGGGTGAGGGTAACGTCACCTTCAAAAGAGGGGCCTACTACAATAACTAAGATAATCTCTTAATTATGTGCAAAAGTGTGGAAATAATCAAAGGTTATACTAGATACGAGTCGGAACCAAGTGATTCATCTTGTCTATCTGTTTTTATTTTATTTTTATTTTCAGCATTTTAGTTAGTTTTTATCTTTTCTTAGTTTAAAACATTTTTCTAAACTTTTATTTTGATTAGACGTTGAGGATAAACCGGTACTAAAAGCTCTTGTGTCCTTGGACGACCTCGGTATCTTACCAACGCTATACTACACTCAACGATGGGTGCACTTGCCCATATGTGTGTTTAGTGTTAGTTAAATATCGTGTTTTATAAATTTAAAACTTGGCTAAAATAAGTGTTAAAAAGGGCTTAAAATATACACCTAATATATATAACACTTTACCGCACATCACATCACGAGGAAACACCTAAAGTTTCGCCATATACCTGAAGTTTCGTCATATAGGCCTGAGGCCCAGGTGAGGCCCAGTGTGAATCAGTTATATATATCACTTATACGCACAACTTCACGTATTAGTACAATCGGTGAAAACCCTAGGCTCTCCTCCCCAACCTTGCACGCGACGGCAATCACCAACCCTCTTGAAACCCTTGCTAGTCTCGTCTCATAACCGGTTAGTATACGATCATCCGATTAAATCTGTTTATCGCATTACTTGATTATTTTTGTGTGATGTTAGAATCTGTGCTCTCATATGTCATCAACTAGGGTTTAATGTTTTGTTGCTAATCTATTAGACTAGGTCTGATGATTGTGACCGTTTCCGTTATGTCCAATGCTCAATGTTAATAGTTGTGTTTGATGTTGACATTGTATATTGTCTGTTGTATTTATATTGAATGGGTCGGATCATCGGATGCATATATGTTGTAATCTAGATCGTATATGGTTGCTTTGTGAATTAGGGTTCATGCTAGATGTTAAAGGCTGTCATGTATTAGGAATGATGATAGATAGCAGTTAATGTCTATTGTATTTGGAAGGTAACTGTATGATTGATGAGTATGGGGAAACGGCTGATGATGATGATTAGGGTTTTCAGTGTATGAATATGCTTAACTGTTACATTGTTGACGAAAATCCCACCCAACGAAACCTTGTTGACGACGAAACCTGTGAGGTTTCGTCACATGCAATGCTGACGAAACATGATGAGTTCCGTCACATGTTAACTCGACGAAACATGATGAGTTTCGTCGCATAGGGTTTCGTCGAGTATATGTTTCGCCGAAGGACTTCTTTTGAACAGTAGATTATGATGATTTCACTGATTGCATGTAATGTAAAGATTGAATGACATTAATTTAGAACAGGAAAACCTGATGTATCTAATATGTATGGTAAACCATCTGTTATGTGCATTACGAGCTAAAGTAATTGTTACCTGTTAAACCATGATTCTATTATGATATACATTGCGAACGTATGTGATCAACGTGATTATAGACTGATTTTTATATATGTGAATATTATAGGCTTTGAGTAATTAAATTTGAACGAGTAGCTTAACAAACCGAGCAAACCAAGGTGAGTTCACACTTTCCACAAGGCATGGGATTCCCAGGGGTTGGGAATGGGTAAAGGATTTAAACTGAAACTGCGTGATCTCCTGGTTTGGAACACGTACCACATCCTCTTCATTAAAGGGTGATAACATGTAATAAGGATCTAAGCGGAACCTACGTGATCTCCTGGTTTGGGGACACGTACCACATCCTCTTTATTGAAGGGTGATAACACTGATACTAGACCAACAACTCTATCATGAAGTCCCTTATTTTATATCTACTTAATCACCGGGCCAATGGCAAGCGGGTCATTAGTTAGATAGCGCTATTTAGGTTTGACAAGCCTCACACCGTGCCGCAGAGGACGGGCGTGAACTAATGGATCTGGGCACTAGTCAATGATGATAGACATTGACGTTAGGGCACCAACTTACTTTAGTTAGTGGTCGATATGGTAACGGGTCTAGTGGTTAACATGGGGAAGCCCCCACTGATTATGGATATGGTTTGGGAAACAAGGAAACTGGTTAACTTATGGTTTATAAATGAACTCGTGGTTTTTGGAACAACTTTACAATGAACACCAACTGTGAACTCGCTCAACTTTGTTGTTGACTCGTTGTTACATGCCTTGCAGGTCGTTAGGTACTTAGCTGGAGCTTGCATGGGAGCATGAGGAGTCGTTGTGGGGCATGGACTGTTGAGTCCATGTTAAACATGCAAACATTTAAACTTGTGTTTTGGATTTACACTTTATGCTTCCGCTGATACGTGATTTTGGTTAACTTGTTTTTTGAACACCAATTATATTGTGTGGTTGGACTTTTGTTTACTTTACTATATTGTTCAATATGATTGGTGGCTTGATCCTGGTCATGTCATGCCTCCTGCGGTGATACTCTGCTAGTGGATTTTGGGGGTGTGACAAACATTCTCCGTAACATGAAGACGTGTCGGGTTCTTCTACTAGTGGTATTTTAATGAAGTATTGAAGATTGAATGTGCAAACCGCAACCGTTTTTTACTAGGGAAACGGTGGCTATGCGAAATACAAACCGCAATCGTTTGTGACTATGGGAAACACAAGTTTTCTTTTTGAGCTTGATGGATGTCCGTTATCTCAGTTGAGGCGTGCATTGTTTAACTCTGAATCAGTTGGTATATGTTCGTGTCAGTGTTGTTTATCACCCTGGGTGGGCATTGGAACAAGAAGTCCAACAATCCATGCAGTCATATTTGTTGAAACAACAACAGATAATGAACGGATTGTTGGAGTTCTTATTCAAAATGCAGCGTAGTACCGGGACCACTGGACCAGACACATGTCACATAGTTTGTCATGACAAAAGATATAGATGTAGGAATATAACTAGATGTTACGTGTGTATGTAACAAAACAAGGATTGTTCTAATAGATTAAAGATATTAAACAGTTGTCAAATTCATTGCGGGTTGGTTTTGGGAAGAAAAGAAGGGGTTTACGGTGTTTTGGTAGGTTGAAAGAGGTGAATGGTCTTGAAAGATTTGTTGTAATCGAAGAAAAGAGTAACTAGCAGAAGACGTGTCGGGTTCTTCTGCTAGTTATTCGGAATGTTTCAAATCATCACAGAAGACGTGTCGGGTTTGTATTTCCCATAGCCACCGTTTCCGTATACAAAACGGATGCGGTTTGCATATTCAATCTTCATTGCTTCATTAAAATTAACAACCTGATTCGGATCATCTTTAGTAGTGTTTGTTTGAGAACCTGATTCAGATTTAAACAATGCACGCCTGATTCAGATCTCTATTCGGTCATTTTTCCAAACTACAACACATGATAAATTCACACTTTATAGTGTGTGATTTGACCAGTTGTCAATTTCTTGTTCCAAATGCAGCAGTAGGATTCGTACCTAAAGGTCCCTCTAAAATATGCAATGCTTGGAAAATTGCATCAACTCTCCTGTATCAACATACTCTTCTCTAGACGCTTAGTTGTTATGAATGACAACTTGAGGGGTCTAGTTAACTTTCAGATTCAGGAAGCAGATGATTTGTCAAAAGACATGGCAGACTGACAGGTGCATGCATTTAATTCTTTAATCTATTAGAACGATCCTTGTTTTGTCACGTACATGCATTTAATTCCTAAACATCATTACAGATTCCACGTTTAATTCCCGAATGCATCTACTTCTCGCAGTTATAACACATAGTCAATGTAGTAAAATGTGAGCTTTTACACCAACAATATCGAACCAACATAGTTGAAGGTGCATGTCTGCAAAAGGTGCAAGAGAATGGCGAGTAATCAGTTCTATTTTTACATATTTTTTTCTTATTGGCCATTATTCGACCGAGTAATCAGTTGTATTTTTACAGATTTGTTTGTTAAACATAGTTAACTTTCAGATTCAGGAAGACATGTCGTGCATTGTATAAATCTGAATCAGGTTCTCAAACAAACACAACTAGACAAAACAAGGATCGTTCTAATAGATTAAAGAAAATAAACCACATCCTAAATATAATATTTTTTTACCATTTTTTACCCTAAAGATACGGGCCGTATACTATTATACGGCCCATATACAATCATCGTATACATTGTATACGAGCTGGTAAATTTTTTTCACATGGTGTATACGGGCCGTATAAGTTTATACGGCCCGTATATATTTAAATAAGCTGACAAAAGTCTGCTGGAACAGCTTTTTTCATTCACATCATCCTTCTAAATCTCAACCGAAGGGAAATCCAAGAAACGAAAGGGATTTCGAGCAGTTGGAAAATTGCATCTCCTCTCCTATATCAACATACTCTCCTATAAAGATGAGTTGGTATTGAACCAAGAATACGAAGATGGGGGTGATATAGTGATTTTCAATAATGTAGGAAGGATTGTAGTTATAGAACCCGACAAACCAACAAAATCCGAATACTTCAACCATTCTAAACCCTACTAAAGAAGCGTTGGTATTGAACCAACATTCCTTCAAACATTCTAAACCCTACCTGGAAACCGGTGTATGTGCTTGTGCTGTAGAAACCGGTGGTGAGTTTGCGTACACAACTGAAGGTTCAGTGCACAAAAAATTTCTTACGAAATGTACGTGATAAAACAAGGATGTTTGGGAATTAAACGCATGTACAAATCCCAATGCTGTTATTTCGGTTGTTATGTACTTCCGAGATGATTCAAGTGAGTCCTATGAAGCAAGTTTTCTTTTTGAGCTTGATGAATGTCCGTTATCTCAACGCTTCTCCTTACATTACTGATCTGGAATTGGAGAACCATTGTGTATTTACTTACTGATTTGGAATTGGAGAACCGTTGTGTATCTGAATCAGGTTCTCAAACAAACACTACTAAAGATGAGTTGGTATTGAACCAACAAAAGTCTGCTGGCAAGAATATTTTTTCACATGGTATTAAACCAAGAATATGAAGATCAATAAAGATGAATTGGTATTAAACAAAGAATATGAATATCAATAAATATGAGTTGGTATCTAACTAAACCCATCGTATTTAAATACCAACGGGTTGGTTTTGAGAAGAAAAGAAGGGGTTTAAGGTGTTTTGGTAGGTTGAAAGAGGTGAATGATGTTCAAAGATTTGTTGATATATATAACAGAGTAACCCTCACTCTCAGTCATATCTATAGAGAGAGTTGGGAAACAAATATACCTTCAACCATTCTAAACCCTAGCTGGAAACAAACCAACAAAATCCGAATACTGAAAAACATCACCAACCATTTTTCCTTTTCCTTCAATTTCGAGAACATTCTCCCTATGTATGTGCTTGTGCTGTAGAAACCAGTGCTGAATTTGCGTACACAACTGAAGGTTCAGTGCACGAAAAGTTTCTTACGAAATGTACGTGACAAAACAAGGATCGTTCTAATAGATTAAAGATATTAAACCACGTACAAATCATCTGCTTCCTGAATCTGAATCTGAATCTGAAAGTTAACTTTGACTCATAAACCCTTGAATCCCAACGCTTCTTTAAAAAAAATTGTTTCTTTCCTTTTCATGAGGTAAAACCGGTTTCAACATCAAGGGTTGTTTTTCACCCTGTGTGAGCATTGGAGGCCTGACAAACAGTCTTGCAATTACGTCTTTAATCGAGACCGCATTGTTAATTTTAATGATGATTTGAAAAATTCCGAATAACTAGCAGAAGAACCCGACACATCTTCTATGATGATTCGAAACATTCACGAACCACAATGGACTCAGACTCATACTACCCATCCTCCCCTGAGGAAAAGTTTTCCCGACGACTCAAAATAAACTAGATGGTTTGTGTTCATATCAGCGTTGTTTATCACCCTGTGTGAGCATTGGAAGCCCGACCACTAGCAGAAGAACCCGACACGCCTTCTTAATCAGATATAGGAGAGTTGATGCAATTTTCCAAGTCATCTTTAGTGGTTTCTGTAAGGATGCATTTCACGATAAACGATGCAGCTCATGAAACCGAAGTTGTTATTTTAGTTGTTCAGTACTTCAGAGACGATTCAAGTGAGTCCTATGAAGCAAGTGTCTGTCTATCCGAGCTCAACTCACTGCTACTAACATTCACATCATCCTTCTCGACAAACAGTCTTGGACGTGGTTTAATCTCTTTAATCTATTAGAACGACCCTTGTTTTGTCACGTACATTGGAACGAAGGATTGTATGGTGGGGGTGATATAGTAATTTTCAATAATGTAGGAAGGATTGTAGTAGTAGGACATTGGAATTTGGAATCACGTACATTGGAACGAAGGATTGTATCTGGTCTGTTTTATTACAGTCATACGACACAGCTTTTTGTTCTTCAATCTTTGTTACTTGTTAATGTTTTATGTTTTTCTACTTTTAGAAATGTTTGACCACCTCACGACTGTATGATAAAACCACTTATTTTGCTAGTGGGTTTTATAAGTCAAAGTTAACGTTGCTATTCAGATTCAGATTCAGGAAGACATGTCAGCTTCCGTACCCATCCCCGCGTTGATAGCTTCCGTTTTATTACAGTCATACAACACGGCTTTTTGTTCTTCAATCTTTGTTACTTGTTAATGTTTTATTTTTTTCTACTTTTAGAAAGGTTTGACCACCTCACAACTGTATGATAAAACCGCTTATTTTGCTAGTGGGTTTTATAAGTCAAAGTTAATGTTGCTATTCAGATTCAGAAAGACATGTCGGCTTCCGTACCCATCCCCGCGTTGATAGCTTCCGTTTTATTACAGTCATACGACATGACTTTTTTTCTTCAATCTTTGTTACTTGTTAATGTTTTATTTTTTTCTACTTTTAGAAAGAAATGACCACCTCACGACTATAAAATGTCTCGTGTGATTGGCACCTTAAACCCCTTATATACTTTGAGAAAAATCCAAATTTTGAGGAATACAGGCCGTATAACATTATACAGCCCGTATACTACGTTCGTATACATTGTATACGACCAGGTAACTTATTTTCACATGGTGTATACGGGCCGTATACCATTATACGGCCCATATACACCATGTGAAAATAAGTGTTTTCCATGTGTTAATATTAGGACCCATAAAATGACCCACCCCGAACACTGTTAATCATAAATTCCCATATCCTCCATTCTCTCCTATTTTCAAAGTACAAGTTGTGTTTCACTCTCCTAGATCCCTCATTCTCTCTCCTCTACATCCGTAGACGTCTTCCACCTCCACCCAAACCCTAAAACTTTTCCACCTCCACCCATCTCAAACACCTCAACCAGGGTCGGCTCTTGGGCCGGCTAAACCATGCCGTAGCACGAGGCCCAAGTTTTTATAGGGACTGAAAGGTTTTATAAGCTTTTATATATATTTATTAAATTATATATTTAGTATATGTATCCATTTGTTATACAAAAAAAAAATGTTATTGGTGGAGCGGAGAAAACCATCATAAGATAATGTAGAGGTCTTAAGTTCAAATCTTGGCTACACTACTAAGGTTTTATTTTTTTAATTCATTTCTCTTTAACCACAATTTTGGATCCAATTCTTTTTATCAGCCAAGGCCCAAATTTTTTTTGTAAGTTATCGGGAACGGCTCTCACCTCAACAACCCCAACAGCAACAAATCCACTGGTGAAACACAAAATAAATGATTGTTACCCTAAATCACCGGAGTTATCCTAAATCATCGGAGTTTAGATCTGAAAAAATAACCATCACCATTGTTACGTGAAACCACCGGAGTTCACATCTAAAAAAAATAAAAGCAGGCGAGTTCAGATCTACTCGCCGGAGTTCATTGGGACAAGTGGAAGCTTGTGGTTCACCGGAGTTGTTGAATGTCGTTGTTATCTTCAAGGTTCATTGGAATGAATAGTGGTTCGGTGGTGCTAATGGTGGTGGTCGTTAGATGGCCTTGGTGGTCACCTACAGGTAGTTCTCCGGTGATGTGCTGGCAAATTAGTGTCATTTTTCTGATGAGTGGCAGCAACATGGATCATGATGATGATGCTTGAGTTTCATGACAGTTATAATAAAGAAAGCTCCTCAATGGTTGACCTATGACAATTAATAAAGATACGCTAATTTCCAAGGGATTTTTTTGTTTGGGTTTCTTTTATTTGTGGAATTTTCTTATTATTGGTTTTGTTGACTTTTGGGTTTTATATTTTTTTTTAAACTTCAACTTTCACAAAAAAAACACTCAATAGGGAAGCTATCTCCAAGCCGGAAACAACAACCCAAACAAACAGAACCTTACATGAATTCAAATTTACACCACTCATCTCAACCCACCGAACCTTTTTTAAAACGATATCTATATCGTAAAAAACCCAACACTTTGGCATCGGACACTACCTCTATACCATTACATCTCTTACTTTTAAAAATAACCTCGTTCCTCATCTTCCAAATTCTCCAACACGTAATAATGATGATCCCCTGAAGCATAGTCTTTTTAAATTTTGATCCTCCAGTTCTTTTATGAAGCTCTAGTAAATCTTTCACTGAGAAAGCAAAAATATTCGGAACACGACACCACATCGAGATGTAATGCCACACTCCTGTGGAAAAACCGCAAGTCGTGAATAAGTGTTCCGTCATCTCTTCCCCATTTTCACATAAAATACAGTTACATCCATCCCCCAAGATATTCCTCCTTCGTAAAGCCACTTTTGTCGGGAGTCTATCTAATTCCGCGCGCCACATAAAAATGTTACACTTATTCGGGATCCATTTACACCACTCGAAGATGGACCTGCTGCTATCATCAATTTTCTCAGCCAGCCAAAGCTTCGCAGAAGAAACCAAGAATGAAGAGTCTACACTCGAGTTCCATTTCTACGAATCAGCCGAATTACTAACCTGAAAATCCGCCAGAAGTCGTTCACATTCAGTCCTTTCTTGAATTTCCACTCCAGACGCTGGAGCTGAGATCCAATGCCACGATACTGTCACCAAACCTCCCACTGAACCACACCTATCAGCAATATTGCAACCTTTTTCTTTCTCAAGTTTGAAAATATTAGGAAACTTTTGTTTTAGAGGTTCATTACATACCCAAGTGTCAATCCAAAACTGGATGTCCAACCCATTTCCTACTTTACCAATAATCATTTTTTCCACTCCAATCCCATCCACTTTAATCTTAGACCTAAAGAGACTAAGGTTCTTCCATACCCCTGCAATAACTTTATTGACTCAAACCATCTCCCACCTCCTAATCGACCCATGAATAGCATCAATAGTTTTCCTCCACAACGCCTTCGATTCGGTCTTATACCTCCACATCCATTTGAGAAGAAGCGCTTTGTTAGATACCTCTAGTCTCGATAAACCCAATCCGCCATCTTTTTTAGTGCATGTCACCCTATCCCATGAGACCCAGTTTGTCTTCCTCACCTCAACCGAACCACCCCACAGAAATTTTGTGATTAAAGATTCCAATTTTTTAACCACCCCAACCGGCGCTTTAAATAAAGAAAAATAATAGGTTGGCAAGCTTTCGAGCACCGACTTTATAATAATCATTCTCGCCCCCATAGACAAGGTGTTAGCTTTCCACTTCGATAACCATTTCCGGAATATCTCCATAACCGGATCCCAATTACTTATCCGATTCATATTCGCCCTGACCTTAATACCCAAGTATAAAAAAGGAATCTCACCCGATCTACACCGCATCATATCCGCCTTTAACTTTACCTCTTCGTTATTCACCCCAACCCCTTATAAAACGGACTTATGGAGGTTGATCTTCAACCCGGAACATAGGTAAAAAATACGGATTCTTCTCATATTAATAAAGTTGAAATCAGACCACCTACCCATGAGCATAGCATTATCTGCATATAATAAATGAGATAGTAACGGCCCCTCCTTAGGAAGAAGCACCCCATCAAATGACCCAATCCCACAAGCTTTATTGACCAAACTCGAAAACGCCTCCATAATAAAGAGAAAGAGAAAAGGAGAAATTGGATCACCTTGCCAAATACCTTTCTTACAATCAAATTTATACGTCGGAGAATTGTTGACCAAAACCGATGATCTAGCCGAAAATAAAATACCCCGAATCTATTTACACGAAACCTCTGGAAAACCCATCTGGTTCATAATAGATAAAAGAAACTCCCAAATTACATTATCATAAGCCTTTTCGAAATCGATTTTGAAAAGAAAAACCTCTTTACCAACTTTCCTTGCCCACGATAGCACCTCATTGATCATGAGAGGTCCGTCTAAGATGAATCTACCACTCATTAACGTCGTCTGGGTATCCGATACAATACCCCCATTACCGCTTTCAATCTATTAGCGAACACCTTAGACACCGCTTTGCTGACCACTCCAATCAAGTTTATTGGTCTATAATCACCCAGATCGGTTAGGTCACCCGATTTCGGAACCAAAGTGATGAAAGACGCACCAACTCCCTTCCCAAAACTTCCAACATCATAGAACTGCTGAAATAAATTAATGAAATCCGTCTCAAAAAGCTCCCAAAAAAACTTAATGAAGCGGAAATAGAAAACATCAGGCCCCGGGGCCTTGTCATCCCCGCACACAAAAATAGCATCTTTTATCTCCTTCGCCGTAAACCTTCTAGTCAACTGTTGAGCATCAAGATCCGATATTTTCTTCAACCACGCGCCAATCGCCACCCTTAACTTCCTTACCTTCTATCCTTACCTCCTTATCTTTTACATTAGACAACCACGCGCCAATCGCCACCCTTAAATGCTTGAATTTCTTCATTAAAAAGATATCTGGATCAGCACCACCATCATACTCCATACTAGCTTTTTTAACCTCCTCCATAAAATTAGGTCTCTCAAGCTAAGAATTATAAAACCAAAACGGTTTAGGCTCGAAATTTTTTGACACTATCTTCAGCAACAACGGGCAATGATCCGATTTTTGACCGGATAAAGCTCTATACTCAGCAAGGGGCCATTCATTCAAGAAATTCCAAGAGACAAAGATACGATCAATACGACTAAGTTTACCACCCGAAGCACAAGTAAATTTTCTTCCTTTCAATCCGTACTCATGTAAATTAACATCATCAGTGAACTGATTAAAATCACTTGCGACCGAAGCATTGAATTTAGAATTTCTCCTCTCCGACCGATCTCTAACTGTATTAAAATCCCCGGCCACTACCCACATACTGTTACCCGAATTAATAATAGCCCCCATCGCCTCCCACAAATTCCTCTTTAGCACATTATTTTGTGGAGCGTATATATTAATAACATTTGTAACCACCCCACTACCTCTTACCGAACCGGAAACATGAAGGAAATACCTGACTTTTGGTTTTATGTGCATGGCTTATTTTATGAAGATTACTGATGTGCGTTAGGTGTGATATGAGTTTAAGTATATTTTAACCCATTTTACACTTTTTAGCCAAGTTTTAAATTTATAAAACACGATATTTACTAACACTAAACACACATATGGGCAAGTGCACCCATCGTGAGCGTAGTATAGTGTTGGTAAGATACCGAGGTCGTCCAAGGACACAAGAGCTTTTAGTACCGGTTTATCCTCAACGTCTAATCAAATCAAAAGTTTAGAAAAAGGTTTTTAATCTAGAAAAATAAAAACTAACTAAAATGCTGAAAAATAAAATAAAAATAAAAACAGATAGACAAGATGAATCACTTGGCTCCACTCGTGTTTAGTGTAACCTTTGATTATTTTCGCACTTTTGCACTTTTTAAGAGATTATCTTAGTTATTGTAGTAGGCCCCTCTTTTGAAAGTGACGTTACCCTCAACCCAGTAGTTTGAGTCAGCAAGGATACAATCCTAAAGGGTCGGATTATTGAAAGATAATTAATTAAGTTATTAATGCATATTATGGTAGGCCCCTCTTTTGAAGGTGACGTTACCCTCGGCTAAGTAGTCTGAGTCTGCAGGGATACAGTCCTAAGTAGCCGGGTTAAAGTATTAATAGTAGCTTACATATGAGGGGATCAAAGAGTTTGGACCCCCGCCATCCAATACCGGTGGGTATTGAAGGAGGACCTAATAAATTTGACCCAGGTCCTTGCAGGATCTATACACTGAACAAGGCAAGACTCTTACCAAACCGTTCCCTTAACCCCCGACCAGGTAGCCAACATATCTCCATATAGACCGTGGAGATATGAATGGTGAAAATCTTTTATTTTATATAGACAGTAAAATAATGCCAAGACACCACAGACAAAAAATAAGGAAGAATCACCTTCAACATAAGAAACTAGTTATTAAAGTCATTAATACATAACCAAGTAAAAAGTGCGAAAAGATTAAAAATAAAAAAGTATTACACTAGACACTTGTCTTCACCAAGTGATGTAAGAGACTTAGGCAAACATGACCTTTGATTGTCAAGAACTCTTACGATCAATCTTGGATCCCGAGACGACTCACACACTCTATGATGGACAATGGATGATGGTGGTGGATGATGGTGTTGTGATGGTGGTGGGTGAAGTGTGAGAGAGGTGGTGTGCCAAGGGATGGTTTGCAAATGAGCCAAGCACCCCTATTTATAGCCTGAACATCAGCTCGGGCATGGCCCCGTGTCCAGTGGGCACGGCCCCATGTCCATCCTCTTCTCTGTCTTCATTAATTGCAGTTTGTCTGCATTAGTTGACCACGCCCCCGTGTCCGCTGGGCACGCCCCCGTGTGCAGAAGCATATCTGTACAATCAAGATTTGCCTGGATTCTGCGAATCTTATAGTTGACCACGGCCCCGTGTCCGCTGAGCACGGCCCCGTGGTGGGCGATAGAAGCTTCTATAGCTTTGTCTTTTATGTTGGCACTTGGGCACGCCCCCGTGTTCACTGAGCACGGGGCGTGTTCAGCCTTCTGTTATCTTGTTTTGCTTGGGAAGATGCTGTCGGGGAGGCCGGGCATGCCACGTTTGTTCCTTTTCTTGTATTTATGTTAGATTTAGCTGCCTTTTGCTTCTTTTGTTAATTTGAGCTCATTTAATCCTGAAAATACAAAATGAAGACAAAAGCACACTTTTTCCAACATTAGTACTAAAAAAGTGTTAGTTTTATGCCACAATTGATGTAATTTATATATTACATTTTGCACACATCAAATACCCCCACACTTGAATCTTTGCTTGTCCACAAGCAAAACTCTTTATAATGTGGCTTTACACTCCCAAATGGAATGGGTAGAAGAGAAGGTTTTTGGGCTTGTTATAGAGTGTCGGGATTTCCAAGATTCTTTATTAAGTTTTTATTTTTATTTATTTACAATCCTATTCGTCATGACTTATTTAAAACTTTTCGTAAGATAAATTACTTATTATGGCATAACATGCCTCTTTAAAATTATATTTATATACAAGTTCACATACCTCACGGGTAATCACTCAACACTCGGCCGAAGATGTATTTTAGTGAATCACTCGAGAGCGGCATGGAATTTACTCCTACCATAGGCTTGCCAAGCAATCAATCCTCCTCCTTTTTAACTATAAACCTTTGTAAATATCAAGAGGACTTTTGGGTGAAGGGTTAGGCTTGGGTTAAAGGTAGGTGGTTGGGTTAGTGGTTAGTAAAAGGGGGAAAGGAGTAAAAAACATCGGTTTTCGTAAGACTTTTTATTTTTGCAATTTTTTTATTTTTTTTTATTTTGATGAAGCTATTATTCAAACAAATTTATTTTTGATGAACTTGCTTGTTTATTTCTTTTGCTTCATCATCAACATTTTTTTTTTTTGAAAAGTCATACGAAAAACCGAGCTTGTTACTAAAAAAAAGGGTAAAAAATAAAAAGGGTTTTGGTGGGTAAAAAGGTGTTTGGTTTGGGTTAAGAAATGAAAAGGGTTTAGGCTCAAAGGGGTTAACTAGGGGGATTTTGGGTAGGTGGTAAAAAAAAGAAAAAAAATAATGGTGTGGAAATAAAAAGGGTTAGTCCTAATGCCTCCATCATTTACTTACTCGGGTTTAAGTTGGTAAGGACCGGGAATGTATTGTCGTGGCAAGTTCTAGAGTTGTAAGAACCAAGCGGCTATTCACACAAGAAACGAACAATGAGCATTTAGTTTAAAGATATGTATTTGTATGCTCAATAAAGGCTCAAAACTCACTTTTATGGGAATGGGTTTTTATGTGATCAAGTATATATAATCAAATTTTAACTAAGCTTGTCATGCCGTTTCATAATTTTCTTATGTTGGTTCTTTTTATCACGACGCTATCGGTTGTAAATTTGTAAAAATATAACCTTTTTAGAATTTGAAATTCTCGAGTTAAACCTAGACAAGTAAAAAAATGAAAAAATTTTGAAAAAATTTGGGGTGATTAGCGGTTCCAATAGAGTTTCGTGTAAGGCTTGTAGTTAGGACTTGTAAGATTCAAGGTTTTAGCATCCCCCCCACACTTAAATTACACATTGTCCTCAATGTGTCCCAAAAATAAGTTTTTAGGTTGATTGAATGTGTAAAAAGGTGTTAAAAAGCAAAATTTTATGTTACTGGGCGTCTGGACACGGCCCCGTGGTGTCCGGGCATGGCCCCGTGTTCAGGTGCCAGTGACAAAAAGTTGTAAAACGAAACAGAAGCCTGGACACGGGGGCGTGTTGGGTGAACACGGCCCGTGTCCAGTTTACCTGAACTAGGCATTTTCTGCAGACTGTTCAACACGGGGCTGTGTTGGGAGGGCACGACCCGTGCTGAACTTGCTGTAATGAAGAAAATTCGTCGGATGGCCCTGTTTTCGTGCATGGGGTGCTGGTCCAAGTTTCCCTTGATATCCTTTGCCATCTCGAGTGTGTTTTATTCCTGAAAATTAAAACTAAACTAGAAAACATAAAAGTTAATCTAAACTAAACTAAGGATAGTTCCGCGGAATGCCTCCGTGGTGCGCCACGTTTATAAGGGTCCTTGGCTAGACTCAAAGCCTGGTCATATGTTACCCAAGTGGGATGTTTTGCATCCCATGCTACACCGTCGGAGAGCATCATCCAAACTTGAGTCAATGACCTTCATGTAGTTGACCGGGTCTTCGTCTTCTACTCTTTTTCCGACTCCAAACTTTACTTCCTCGTCCCCAACCCTCAATGTTAATGTTCCATCATTCATATCTACCACTGCTTGGGCCGTAGCTAGGAATGGCCTTCCTAGAATGAGTGGTACTTTGGTATCCTCCTCCATATCTAGTATGACAAAGTCGGTCGGAAAGACAAATTCGCCGACTTTGACTAATAGATTTTCAGCGACACCCTGTGGATATTTGACGGATCTATCGGCGAGTTGTATGCTTATTTTTGTAGGGCTTGTTTTTCCTAAGTCGAGTCGATTGAACAATGATGAGGGCATGAGGATTATGCTTGCCCCGAGATCGCCTAGTGCATTACGAATGGGAGATTTCCCAATCGAGCAAGGAATTGTGAAGCTTCCGGGGTCAAGCTCCTTTTGCGGGAGTTTGTTGAGTAGTAAGGCGGAGCATTCTTCGCCTAAGTTAAGTAATTGCAATGATTCAATTTTCCTTTTGTGAGTGAGGAAGTTCCTCATAAATTTTGAATATTTAGGCATTTGAGTTAGGACTTCGATAAATGGAATATTAACATGCAATTGTTTTAGTAAATTTTCAAACTTTACGAATTTCTCATCGGTCTTTTGACGAAATAACCGACCAGGGTATGGAATCGGTGGAGTCTTAGTAGGCTCTTGAACTGGTACAGAAGCCTTCTCTTGTTGGGGTGCGGGTGGAGTTGTGGTTTGGCTAGATTGGCTTCTTTCAGTTGGTGGAAGTGGAGCCTCTTCGGGACCCACGATACAGTTTCTCAATGTTATGAGATGTACTTGCGCCTTTGGGTTGGTTTCGATATTACTTGGTAACGCGCCTTGTGGTCTCTCGGAGAAATTTTGAGCTATTTGATTTAATTGTTTTTCAATGTTTTGAATGCTAGCTTTTTTATTTCTAAAATTCGATTCCAATTGTTGAAATCGATCCGAGTTTTTCTTTTCGGTGTCGGAGATGAGGCGAGATACGGTATCTTCAAGCCTTTCTCGTCCACCTTGTTGTTGAGAGAAATTTTGTGGTTGTTGAAAGTTAGTTCGTTGGTTTTGTTGGTTACTACTATTTCCAGGATCTCTCCAACCAAGGTTAGGGTGGTTACGCCATCCTTGGTTGTAGGTACCCGTTGGAGGACCCGACGGCCTAGGTCTATTATCAATGTAATTTACCGTTTCCGTTTGTTCATCTAATTCTTTCATACAACTCCAATTTTCATGTGGCCCACCACACCCTTCACAAGCCATTACCGAGACCGTTTTTGCCATTTCTAACTTTTTGATTTTTGATGAAAGGGCCTCAATTTGAGCTTGCAAAGAAGTGCTTTCATCAACCTTATGGGCGCCCGGGGCAATAGATTTATTTCCTCGGGGAGTGTGCCACTGAAAATTGGTTTGAGCAATTTCCTCAATTTGATTATATATTTCATTTGGACGACGATTACCTAAAAGTCCCCCAGAGCTAGAATCAAGTGTTTGTCTTGTGTGTGGCAACAACCCATTGTAGAACGTGGATACTTATTGCCATACCGCAAGACCGTGATGAGGACACTTTCTTAGTAGCTCCTTGAACCTTTCCCAAGTTTCATATAAGGATTCCGCATCCTCTTGTGAATATGTATTAATTTCAGTCATTAATTTAGCCGTTTTAGAAGGAGGGAAATACTTATATAGAAACTATTGGGCTAGTTCATCCCAGGTGTTTACCGAACCAATTGGGAGGGTGTTAAGCCAAGCCTTAGCTCGGTCTTTTAGTGAGAATGGGAACATACGAAGGCGGATGGCGTCGTTTGATGCTCCATTGATCCGGAAGGTATCACATATTTCTAAGAAATTAGTAATATGTAGATGAGGATCCTCGTCCGCAAGCCCATGGAAGGTTGCGGAGTTTTGAAGCATTTGTATCAAATGTGGCCGAAGTTCGAAGTTGTTGGCTTCGACATTCGGTGCATTGATAGCGGTGCCGAGATTACCTACGGTGGGTCGTAGGTAATCCATGAGGGTACGTTGGTCCGCCATTGGAAGTGGGTCCCCCGAAACTTTCTCTTGGTTTTTAGCTTTAAGTCTTTTTCTGAGAAAGCGTTCGGGTTCTTCAAGAGATTCTTTTATGTCCCTAATAGAATCGGAGCTCATACACTACGTAGAAAGTTCAGATGTGGCGCCTGGGTTCCAAGTCCTGCAATAAAAACAGAAAAGAATGTTGGTTAGAAGGTTCACCACGGCCCCGTGTTCAGGTGAACACGGCCCGTGGTCAGAGATACAGTGATTGCTTTCCGGATCCCTGTTACTGGGGAGTTGGACACGGCCCCGTGTTGCACCGACACGGCCCCGTGCTCAGCTCTCTGTAACTCGGAAAATAAAAACTACCAGTAACAATGCTGGGCACGGCCCGTGTCCGACCAGGCACGGCCCGTGCTGAGCGTCTGCAGAAACTGAAAAATTAAGAAAAAATCCTAAAAAAATAGAAAAATAAGAAAAACGATTAGGCCGTTGATTCCTAACTTTCTTAAAATCCTTGTGTCCCCGGCAACGGCGCCAAAAACTTAATGTGCGTTAGGTGAGATATGAGTTTAAGTATATTTTAAGCCCTTTTACACTTTTTAGCCAAGTTTTAAATTTATAAAACACGATATTTACTAACACTAAACACACATATGGGCAAGTGCACCCATCGTGAGCGTAGTATAGTGTTGGTAAGATACCGAGGTCGTCCAAGTACACAAGAGCTTTTAGTACCTGTTTATCCTCAACGTCTAATCAAATCAAAAGTTTAGAAAAAAGTTTTTAAACTAGAAAAATAAAAACTAACTAAAATGCTGAAAAATAAAATAAAAATAAAAACAGATAGACAAGATGAATCACTTGGCTCCGACTCATGTTTAGTGTAACCTTTGATTATTTTCGCATTTTTGCACTTTTTAAGAGATTATCTTAGTTATTGTAGTAGGCCCCTCTTTTGAAGGTGACGTTACCCTCAACCTAGTAGTTTGAGTCAGCAAGGATACAATCCTAAAGGGTCGGATTATTGAAAGATAATTAATTAATTAATTAATGCATATTATGGTAGGCCCCTCTTTTAAAGGTGACGTTACCCTCGGCTAAGTAGTCTGAGTCAGCAGGGATACAGTCCTAAGTAGCCGGGTTAAAGTATTAATAGTAGCTTACATATGAGGGGATCAAAGAGTGTAGACCCCCGCCATCCAATACCGGTGGGTATTGAAGGAGGACCTACTAAATTTGACCCAGGTCCTTGCAGGATCTATACACTGAACAAGGCAAGACTCTTACCAAACCGTTCCCTTAACCCCCGACCAGGTAGCCAACATATCTCCATATAGACCGTGGAGATATGAATGGTGAAAATCTTTTATTTTATATAGACAGTAAAATAATGCTAAGACACCACGGACAAACGATAAGGAAGAATAATCTTCAACATAAGAAACTAGTTATTAAAGTCATTAATACATAACAAGTAAAAAGTGCGAAAAGATTAAAAATAAAAAAGTATTACACTAGACACTTGTCTTCACCAAGTGTTGTAAGAGACTTAGGCAAACATGGCCTTTGATTGTCAAGAACTCTTACGATCAATCTTGGATCCCGAGACGACTCACAAACTCTATGATGGACAATGGATGATGGTGGTGGATGATGGTGTTGTGATGGTGGTGGGTGGTGGGTGAAGTGTGAGAGAGGTGGTGTGCCAAGGGATGGTTTGCAAATGAGCCAAACACCCCTATTTATAGCCTGAACAGCAGCTCGGGCACGGCCCCGTGTCCAGTGGGCACGACCCCGTGTCCATCCTCTTCTCTGTCTTCATTAATTGCAGTTTGTCTGCATTAGTTGACCACGCCCCCGTGTCCGCTGGGCACGCCCCCCGTGTGCAGAAGCATATCTGTACTATCAAGATTTTCCTGGATTATGCGAATCTTATAGTTGACCACGGCCCCGTGTCCGCTGAGCACGGCCCCGTGGTGGGCGATAGAAGCTTCTATAGCTTTGTCTTTTATGCTGGCACTTGGGCATGCCCTCGTGTTCACTGAGCACGGGGCGTGTTCAGCGTTCTGTTCTCTTGTTTTGCTTGGGAAGATGCTGTCGAGGAGGCCGGGCATGCCACGTTTGTTCCTTTTCTTGTATTTATGTTAGATTTAGCTGCCGTTTTGCTTCTTTTGTTAATTTGAGCTCATTTAATCCTGAAAATACAAAAGGAAGACAAAATGACACTTTTTCCAACATTAGTACTAAAAAAGGGTTAGTTTTATGCTACAGTTGATGTAATTTATATGTTACATTTTGCACACATCAATTACTAGCACTTCAAAACTATTAATGATAAACAATGCTAGTTATAAATAGGTGATGATTCATTTAATTGGGTTTATTTGGGATGATTCTCTTTATTTTTTGTTTGAAACAACGATGATGCTCGTTTCTATAAAAGTAGTTATTGGTGAGATGAGGACAACCTTCATAATAGTTTGTGTTAATTTGTTTTTTTTTTTTTTTTTCCATCAATTACTTATATAGAAAATGATAGAATTGTTTTACCTTTTTTTATTCGTAGGAATGAAATATTGGTCCTTGAATTATAGATGTAAAGACGATCCATATATGTTTTACCTATTTTAGATGGCGATTTTTATAGTGTTTATGTTAAAAGAAATGTAGTAAAAAGAATTAATGGTGATTTTTACATAAGAGAATTAATTATGATAGTTTTATTATAAAAGAATGATGTTTTTTATTTTTTTTATAGAAAATTGGGTGTAAAAACATTAACAATCTGGTAGGATTTTTTTTTTTTTAAATTGCCCTTTTTGTTGTTTTCACGGTAACGTAAATTAGGTTTTACACTTGATGGGTTTGTATAAGTTTACGAGGGGATTGGTGTAAATGGTAATTTAAAATGACAGACATTTTTTTTAATGGCCAAATCTATTCACACACCCCTGTTGCCTATTTGGACACCTTCGATGCCCTAGACGCCTCGTATAGGCCTATACGGGGCGTCTAGGCACGGATTCCAAGAAGGTCTGAGTGGGTATCAGCCGGAATGTTTGACTGGTCAGACGCCTCGTATAGGCCTACACGTGGCGCATAGGACCCCTTGTATATGTCTCATATATGACCCATACCCCATATATGCCACGTATAGGCCTATATGGGGCGTATATAAGTTTTTTTTATAAACATTTTATACAATATTAATCGTTTTAGCAAACTTTTAGGTCTATATGGGGCGTATATAGGTTTTTTTTTGTTTTTTTATAGACATTTTATACAATATTAATCGTTTTAGATTTTCTTTGATTTTTTAGAATTTTTTGGATTTTTTTTGGATTTTTTAGATTTTTTGGATTTTTAGGATTTTTTTTTGAATTTTTTCTTATTTTTTACATTTTCTTGATTTTTTTTTATTTTTTAGAATTTTTATGATTTTTTAGAATTTTTTTATTTTTTAGAATTTTTGTTTGAATTTTTAGATTTTTTCCCCGTATAGGCCTATACGAGGCATATACGGGTCATATAAGACAAAACATGACATAATCAGAGATTCTCTTGGAAATTGGAAAAGGTTTTACGCGACGTATAGACCTATACGAGGCGTATATAAGGGTGTGTGAATAGGCACTAGGGTGTGAATATGTAGACCCTTTTTAAATTCGTTGTGTGTTTTGTCTATGTTTACGTTTGGTGTAAATAAAGTTGTGTGTTTTTTTTAGGTTTTTTTGTATGGTTTTATAGATAGATCTTGGGCAATGAATGTGCAAACTATCATTTAGACGTTTACATGAAACGAAGAACGACATGGCATCTAAGCTAACCCGGTGAGTAGGTTCAACCTTTATGTTTCTGTTTTTCTTAGATACGTTGCATCTAAGCTCGTATCTGGCTTTTTAGGGGTTTTTAGTGGTGTCTTGGTTGGCTTCCGGCAACTGACCATGGTGGAGAATGACCTTGACGATGACAGTTTAAAATTTTGACATTTTGAACCGGAGACAATGTGAAAAGGTAAGACATAAGTTATCTTTTGTTTTCTTGCAAGAGTTATAAGTTGGGACGTTAAATAGATGCTTACCGAGTAAACTCACACGTACGACATAAGCTATTTTTTTCTTTTACATTTGACATCATGCCCCAAAAATTTATGACATTTCGCATCACACGTAAAAGAAACAATTACGTGTGAGCTTACATTCGACATTATATAATAAGAAAACATTTACATTTGACACCGTGTGTAAAAAAATGTTTGACACTCGACACCGCACGTAAAAAAAATTTACGTGTGAGTTTACATGCGACATTGTAAAACAAAACGTTTACATTCGACACCATGTGACAAAACTTCTATGACATTCGAGACCACACGTAAAAAACATTTACGTGTGAGCTTATGACTTGATGCGAGTGCGGTATAATTTTTTATATAGTTTTGAGTACTTTTACTCGTTTATCAAGCTTTATATTTATAAAACATGATATAACACTATCACTCTCTACAACACGTTAGGGCAAGTACAACCATCGTTGGCATAGTATAGTGATGGCAAGTTACCGAGGTCGTCTAATCTAACCAAATTTAGGGAAAAAAGATTTTTAGTAATTAAAAAAAAAGAAACTAAAATAATAAAAGAAACAAATAGACAAGATAGAATTACTAGGTTCCGACTTATCTTTTATGTATCCTTTGGTGATTTTCGCACTTTGGGTTTCTTAAGAGATTATGTTAGTTATAGTGGCATGTCCCTCTTTTGGAGGCAACGCTACCCTCGGCCATATTGGTCCGAGTCAGCAGGGATACAGTCCCGCAAGACCGGAATATTGAAAGATAATTACGTAAGTTATTAATCCAAAATGTGGCATGTCCCTCTTTTGGAGGCAACGCTACCGTCAGTCATATTGGTCCGAGTCAGTAGGGATATAGTCCCACAAGACCAGTTTAAAGTTATTAATTCAGACAGACAAGCTCAATAAATGAAGATAGAGTAGAAGGAAGGCACGAGGCCGTGTAAAGCTTCTATTTTCAGCTATAAATAGGGGTGCTAGGTTCAATAGCATTCCATCCCTTGGCAAACCATTTCTCTCACATCCACCACCACAACACCACCATCATCCACCACAATCATTAGAGTTAGATTGGGTAGTAGTCTCGGGATCCAAGACTAATAGCAAGAGCTTTTGTCAAACTATGGTCATGCATGGCTAATCTCTTATATCACTTGGTGAAGACAAAATCTTTTATGTATTACTTTTAATTTTCAATCTTTGGTTAACTTTTTAATTGGGTTTGTATTAATGACTTTAATAACTAGTTTTTTATATTGAAAGAAAATTTTATCCCATCATCTCTTCATGTTTCGTTGATTCACTCATTCGTGTCTTTGCGGTGTATATAAAGCACATTAACTTCCTGGAAGGGGGTTAGAGGGGTGGTTTGGGTAAGTTCTTGCCTCGTTCAGTGTATAGATCCTACGAGGACTTGATTTAAGCTTATCAGGACTTCCTTTGAGGCAGATAACATCAAATCGAAGGATGTAAGAATGGCTTGAATCCCTTATAAATAAACTACTATTAAAACTTTAAACCAGCCTTGCGAGACTGTATCCCTGCTGACTCAGACCAATATGGCCGAGGGTAGCGTTGCCTCCAAAAGAGGGACACGCCACATTTTGCATTAATAACTTACTTAATTATCTTTCAATATTCCGGCCTTGCGGGACTGTATCTCTTCTGACTTAGACCAATATGGCTGAGGGTAGTGTTGCCTCCAAAAGAGGGACATGCCACTATAACCAAGATAATCTCTTAAAAAATCAAAAGTGCAGAAATCATTAAATGATGCATAAAAGATGAGTGGAACCAAGTGATTCTCTCTTGTTTATTTGTTTCTTTTATTACTTTAGTTTCTTTCTTTATTTTTACTTGTTAAAAAACTTTTTCTCAAAATTTGTGTGGATTAGACATTGACGATAATCTGCTATTAAAAGCTCTTGTGTCCTTGGACGACCTCGGTATCTTACCATCACTATACTACGCCAATGATGGGTGCACTTGCCTTAGCGTGTTGCAGAGAGTGACAGTATTATATCGTGTTTTATAAATTTAAAGCTTGATAAAAGAGTAAAAAGTACTTAAAATTAAAATAAAAATCAATACACCCTCGCTCACATCATTAGTCGATAGCCAATAAGATGTATTTGTTTCCTCTCTATAGTGGGAATGGTCCCAGAAAATCCAATCCCCAGACGTCGAAGATTTCACAAATAAGAATGCTATTTTGTGGCATCTCGTTTCTTCTCAAGATGTTGCCTCCTCGCTGGCATGCATCACATGTTTTGACCAATACATAAGCATCTTTGTGTATTGTTGGCTAGTAAAATCCTGCATCGTACACCTTTCGTGCGGTGCTGGCTATTCCATGATATCCTCCACATGGTCCTTCATGACAATGGCGAAGAATTTGTCTTGCTTCACGACCATAGACGCATCGTCGAATTAATTGGTCTGCACATATTTTGAAAAGATATGGATCTTCCAAAAATAGTGGTTTACATCAGCGAAGAATTTATTTCGCTGATGAAATGACAACCCTTTGACGATAGTGCCACTAGCTAAGTAGTTAGCATAATCTGCGAACTAAGGTTCTTCTCTATATTCTATCATTTCTAAGGATTCTGTGGGGAATTTTTCATTGATGAGTTTTTCTCAAGTTTCATCCAGAGCAGGGTCTTCAAGACGAGACAGGTGGTTAGCAGCAGTGTTTTCTGCTCCTCTTTTCTCTTTTATTTCTATGTCGATATCTTGAAGGAGAAGAATTCATCTAATGAAACGTGGTTTCGCATCTTGTTTTTTGAAAAGGTATCGGATGCCAGTGTGGTATGTGTAGACTATAGTTTTGGAGAGCACAAGATAGGAATGGAATTTATCAAATGCAAACACTACAGCTAGTAACTCTTT
The DNA here is from genome assembly GCA_030545235.1 of Helianthus tuberosus. Lineage (NCBI taxonomy): Eukaryota > Viridiplantae > Streptophyta > Magnoliopsida > Asterales > Asteraceae > Helianthus > Helianthus tuberosus. The sequence goes on from CM060409.1 coordinate 158,026,925, forward strand.
TTCAGTGGTCGTATAATTTTCTTGAGCGTCATTAAGAGTTTTACTAGCATAGTATATGGGATGGAAGTGTTTTTCCTTTCTTTGTCCCAAGACCACTCCAACTACAAAATCGCTTGCATTGCACATGATTTCAAATGTTAGTCTCCAGTCTGGTGCAATCATGATTGGTGCTTTGACTAGCATATCTTTAACAACAAGAAATGTTGTCTACATCCAGATGAATATTCAATGCCCCAGGTTCCTCTTCTAATTTTTCACGGTGGCCCTCAAAATTATGCTATACCAACCATGGAGTACTAACGTGATGCGAGCGTGGTATGATTTTTTGGTATATTCTTAAGCACTTTTACTCATTTGTCAAGCTTTAAATTTATAAAACACGATGTAATACTATCACTCTTTACAACACGCTAGGAAAAGTGTACCCATCGTTGGCGTAGTGATGTGTGCAAAATGCAACATATAAATTACATCAAATGTGGCATAAAACTAACCCTTTTTTAGTACTAATGTTGGAAAAAGTGTGTTTTTGTCTTCCTTTTGTATTTTCAGGATTAAATGAGCTCAAATGAACAAAAGAAGCATAAAGGCAGCTAAATCTAACATAAATAAAAGAAAAGGAATAAACGTGGCATGCCCGACCCCTCGACAGCGTCCTCCCAAGCAAAAACAAGAGAACAGAAGGCTGAACATGCCCCGTGCTCAATGATCACGGGGGCGTGCCCAAGTGTCTGCAGAAAAGACAAAGTTGTAGAAGCTTCTATCACCCACCACGGGGGCGTGTCCAGCGGACACGGGGCCTTGGTATCTTACCAACGCTATACTACGCTCACGATGGTTGCACTTGCCCATATGTGTGTTTAGTGTTAGTAAAATATTGTGTTTTATAAATTTAAAACTTGACTAAAGTGTTAAAAGGGCTTAAAATATACATAAAAATATATCACACTCGACACGCATCAAGTTTTTGGCGCCGTTGCCGGGGAGACAACAATTTTAAGAAAGCTTAAAATCAACGGTCTAATCATTTTTTCTTATTTTTCTATTTTTTTAGGATTTTTCTTAATTTTTCAGTTTCTGCAGAGACTCAGCACGGGTCGTGCCCGCTGAACACGCCCCGTGCCCAATCTTTGGTACTGGCAATCATGTTTTAAGTCAGAAAGTAGCTGAACATGGGGTCGTGCCCACTCAACACGCCCCGTGCCCAAGTATCAGTTACTGAAAATAGAACCGTGAGATCCCGACGGTTGGTAATTTCTGACACAAACATGAGTGATACTGATATTTTTTACTTTCGGCACTCTTATGGTACGTGGTGTCAAATATGTGGCGGCCCTCATAAAGATTTAGAATGTTATTTTCTAAATTATAAGCCCCAATATATAGACCCATTGTTTTCCTGTAGCCTTAAGAGGGGCGAAAGTAAAAATAATCCCTATCTCTCCCTCGAATGCTCTCAATCAACCTTTCTAGGAGAAATGCTTCTCATCGAATTATTTCAAATGGAAGATTTAATTCTTAATTGGGTGAAAGAACTTGAGATGGATATCATTAGTTCACCTCAAGACGAAGCCCAAGAAGAATTATTGAGATCGCATTCGGATGAAAACAACTTCGTTGTTCCCGAAATCACCTCTAACTCTAGCAAAGACTTGAGCAATAGTCGTCCCTGTGTCGATTGTGCCGTGAAGGACTCCCCATCGACTTCGTTCGGTGCATATATAGACCTGAGCGATTTGGCATACACCTTCTTTAACGAGAGCCCGGGAAAGGGTTGGACTTGTCCACCTACATTTAGCATAGGAATCACCCTCACCGACAACCTCTTGCGTTCTCGTCTTAATCTAGAGCAATTAAGGTATCTCAGGCACTTTGGGGTTGTTCCATCCAGTAAGGAACCGCCCGATCCGGGTAAATTCCTTAGAAATAGACGAAACTTCATAAACAGCCTCTAGACACGGGGCCGTGTCCAGGTCAACACGCCCCCGTGTCCACCAAAAGATTCCCGTCTGACTTTCTGTCAGAATACAGACAAAATGTGTCAGGACCTTGCCTGCACAAGGGGCCGTGTCCAGTCGACACGGGGCCGTGTGCAGCGTGCTGTCGTTTTCTATAAAGGTAGCAAGATTCCTGCTCATTTGGACCACTCCAAAGACAAAGATTTGTTGGGATCTTCACACATATCATCCTAGGTATATTCTAAAGAAGGTTCTCAACAACCATCTTGTCTTTTCCACTTTTATCCATTACCTTCTTCTTCAATTTTTCCTTAATAACTTGAAATCACCTTGATTCCAAGCTTTAAGGTGATGTTTGATGGATTTTTACTTAAGGAATCTTGTTAAAAATAAATTCTACAACAGTGTTTTAAGTTATTTCCGCTAAAAATTGCTTTAAAAACCATAAAAATAATTTAAAACTCCAAGATTACTTGTTCCAAAAATCTGCAGATATTTGAACATGGGGCCGTGCTCAATGAGCACAGGGCCGTGTCCGAGGTACTGTTCCATAAAAATTGAACTCTTCTCGGCCTGTTTTCTCAGAATGGCGAGCAGAACTAGCGGAACATTTTCATCGCACTCCAGGAACAACCGACAAGGGAGAAGGTCATCAACGGTTGAATATTCTCTTGTGAACTACGTTTATGCTTTAAGAGAGGCCATTGATGAGATGACGGGGGTGGAAGAAGCATTGGTCGACCGTATCAATCATTTGACGGTGGGACTAGAGGGATGTCTTCGAGAGGTCAACCTTTTACACTAAAGGTTGAACATTCTCGCTTCTCCTCATTTGGTACCAATTATCACCCAAATGGCATGGAATGTGGTACCAGAAGTCATCATACCAACCGAATGGTACACCATACACCCGGAACCCCCTCGAGACATACTACAAGGGGTTTCGGTTGGTGTCACACCCCCTCCACAAGATGTTGAGGAAAATGAGCCCACCTTCTTCCTCCCAAGAGAGATAGAAGAATGGCTTTAACAACATCTAGGGAATACCCCTCGGTCCGAAGTTCTACGAAACTTTTAGATACCGGCAAGCTATTTCCGGAATTTTGATCCCTATTGAAAAAGTAGACTTCCGTAGGATGATTTTATGTATCACTTGACCTATCTATCTTAGGACTTTTAAATTTTTTTTTACGTTGTTAGGACCTATGTAATGCGTTAGTTTTAAATGAATGATGGTTCTATTAATTATTTGGTGTTTGGATGTTGATGTAATGGATAAAACACACTCGGGATGGTGAAGGATACTAAGGGAAGCTTGAACCAACACCCCATGCACAAAAACAGGGCCACTCGACAATTTTTCTTCAATACAGCAAGCTCAGCACGGGGCCGTGCTCATCCAACACGCCCCGTGCTCAACCATCTGCAGAAAAATACCCAGTTCAGGTACCTGGACACGGGGCATGCTCACTGAACACGCCCCCGTGTCCAGCCTTCTGTTACTTTATTTTAATTTCTCTTACTAGCGATCTGAACACGGGCCGTGCCCGGAAACCACGGGGCCGTGTCCAGACCTCCAGTAACATAAAGTTTTGGTTTTTCATAACTTTTTACATATCCAATCAACCTAAAAACTTATTTTTGGGACACATTGAGGACAATGTGTAATTTAAGTGTGGGGGGGGGGGGGATGATAAAACCTTGAATTCTGCAAGTCCTAACTACAAGCCTTACATAAAACTCTATTGGAACCGCTAAACACCCCAATTTTTTTTCAAAAACTTTTCGTTTTTTTACTTGTCTTGGTTTAAATTGGGAATAACAAGTTCAAAAAAGGTTTTATCTTTATAAATTTACAACCGATAGCGTCGTGATAAAAAGAACTAACATAAGGAAATTATGAAACGGTATGACAAATCTAGTTAAAATTTAATTATATATACTTGATCACATAAAAACCCATTCCCACAAAAAGTGAGTTTTGAGCCTTTATTGAGTATACAAATACACATCTTGAAACTAAATGCTCATCTTTCGTTTCTTGTGTGAATAGCCACATGGTTCTTATGACTCTAGAACTTGCCACAACGATACATTCCCAGTCCTTACCAACTTAAACCCAAATAAGTAAATGATGGAGGCATTAGGACTAACCCTTTTTCTTTCAACACCATTATTTTTCCTTTTTTTACCACCTACCCAAAATCCCCCTAGTTAACCCCTTTGAGCCTAAACCTTTTCATTTCTTAACCCAAAACAAACACCCTTTTTACCCACCAAAACCCTTTTTCATTTTATACGCTTTATTTCAGTAACAAAGCTCGGTTTTCTTGTGACTTCCTGATCCTTAATAAAAATTTAGAAAAGAAAAATGAAGCTAGCAATAAACAAACAAAGCTTATCAAAAGAAGGCTTGTTTGAATAATTCTTCATTGGAATAAAAAGTCACAAAAACAAAATGTTTTACGAAAACCGACGCTTTTTACGCCTTTCGCCCTTTTCTACTAACCACTAACCCAACCACCTACCTTTAACCCAAGCCTAACCCTTCCCCCAAAAGTCCTCTTGATATTTATAAAGGTGTATAGTTAAAAAGGAGGAGGATTGATCGCTTGGCAAGCTTATGCTAGAAGTAAGTTCCATGCCGCTCTCGAGTGTTTCACAAAAATACATTTTCGGCCAAGTGTTGAGTGATCCCCCGTGAGGTATGTGGACTTGTATATAAATGGAATTTTAAAAAGGCATGTTATGACCTAATAATAAGTAATTTATCTTATGTAATGTTTTAAATAAATCATGACGAAGAGGATTGTAAATAAGTAAAAATAAAACCTAATAAAGAATCTTGAAATCCCGACACTCTATGACAAGCCCAAAAACCTTCTCTTCTACCCATTCCATTTGGGAGTGTAAGCCACAGTATAAAGAGTTTTGCTTGAGGACAAGCAAAGATTCAAGTGTGGGGATATTTGATGTGTGCAAAATGCAATATATAAATTACATCAAATGTGGCATAAAACTAACCCATTTTTAGTACTAATGTTGGAAAAAGTGTGTTTTTGTCTTCCTTTTGTATTTTCAGGATTAAATGAGCTCAAATGAACAAAAGAAGCAAAAAGGAAGCTAAATCTAACATAAATACAAGAAAAGGAATAAACGTGGCATGCCCGACCCCTCGACAGCATCCTCCCAAGCAAAAACAAGAGAACAGAAGGCTGAACACGCCCCGTGCTCAATGAGCACGGGGGCGTGCCCAAGTGTCTGCAGAAAAGACAAAGCTGTAGAAGCTTCTATCACCCACCACGGGGGCGTGTCCAGTGGACACGGGGCCGTGGTCAACTCTAAGATTCGCAGAATCTAGGAAAATCTTGATAGTACAGATACGCTTCTGCACACGGGGTCATGCCCAGCGGACACGGGGGCATGGTCAACTAATGCAGACAAACTGCATTTAATGAAGAAAGAGAAGACAGGTGGACACGGGGCCGTGCCAAATGGACACGGGGCCGTGTCCGGGCTTCTGTGCAGGCTATAAATAGGGGTGCTTGGCTCATTTGCAAACCATCCCTTGACAAACCACCTCTCTCACACTTCACCCACCCACCACCACCATCACAACCCACATCCACCACCATCATCCATCATCCATCATCCATCATAGAGTGTGTGTAGTAGTCTCGGGATCCAAGATTGATAGTAAGAGTTCTTGACAATCAAAGGCCATGTTTGCCTAAGTCTCTTACATCACTTGGTGAAGACAAGCATTTAGTGTAATACTTTTTATTTTTAATCTTTTCGTACTTTTTATTTGGTTATGTATTAATGACTTTAATATCTAGTTTCTTATGTTGAAGGTGAAACTTCCTTATCATTTGTCCGTGGTGTCTTGGCGTTATTTTACTGTCTATATAAAATAAAAGATTTACACCATTCATATCTCCACGGTCTATATGGAGATATGTTGGCTACCTGGTCGGGGGTTAAGGGAATGGTTTGGTAAGCGTCTTGCCTTGTTCAGTGTATAGATCCTGCAAGGACCAGGGTCAAGCTTAGTAGGATCTCCTTCAATACCCACTGGTATTGGATGGCGGGGGTCCGAATTTCTTGATCCTCTCATATGTAAACTACTATAAATATATTAACCCGGCTACTTAGGACTGTATCCCTGCTGACTCAGACTAGTTAGCCGAGGGTAACGTCACCTTCAAAAGAGGGGCCTACCACATTATACATTAATAACTTAATTAATTATCTTTCAATAATCCAACCCTTTAGGATTGTATCCTTGCTGACTCAAACTACTGGGTTGAGGGTAACGTCACCTTCAAAAGAGGGGTCTACTACAATAACTAAGATAATCTCTTAAAAAGTGCAAAAGTGCGGAAATAATCAAAGGTTACACTAAAGGCGAGTCGGATCCAAGTGATTCATCTTGTTTATCTGTTTTAGTTTTATTTTTATTTTCAGCATTTTTTAGTTACTTTTATTTTCTTGTTTAAAAAACCCTTTTTCCTAAATTTTGATTTGATTAGACGTTGAGGATAAACAGGTACTAAAAGCTCTTGTGTCCTTGGACGACCTCGGTATCTTACCAACGCTATACTACGCTCACGATGGGTGTACTTGCCCAAATGTGTGTTTAGTGGTAGTAAAATATCGTGTTTTATAAATTTAAAACTTGACTAAAGTGTTAAAAGGGCTTAAAATATACATAAAAATATATCACACTCAACACGCATCACGTAGTATAGTGATGATAAGATACCGAGGTCGTCCAAGGACAAAAGGGCTTTTAATACCGGAATATCTATCTAACCAAATTTTGAGAAAAGATTTTTTAAATAAAGAAAAAGAAACAAATAGACAAGATAAAATCACTTGGTTCCGACTCATCTTTTACATATCCTTTGATGATTTCCGCACTTTGGGTTGTTTAAGAGATTATCTTAGTTATAGTGGTCTGTCCCTCTTTTGGAGGCAACACTACTCTCAGCCATATTGATCTGAATCATCAGAGATACAGTCCCCGAATATTGAAAGATAATTAATTAAGTTATTAATGCAAAATGTGACATGTCCCTCCTTTGGATGCAACGCTACCCTCGGCCATATTGGTCCGAGTTAGCAGGGATACAGTCCCGCAAGGCCGGTTTATAGTTTTAATAGTAATTTATTTACAAGGGATTCAAGCCGTTCTTACTTCCCCCGATTTGATGCTATCTGCCTCAAAGGAAGTCCTAATAAGCTTGAATTAAGTCCTCGCAGGATCTATACACTAAACGAGGCAAGAACTTTACCCAAGCCACCCTTCTAACCCTCTTCCAGGCACTTAACGTGCTTTATATAGACCGTAAAGACACAAATGAGTGAATCAACAAAACATGAAGAGATGATAGAATAAAGTTCACTTTCAATACAAAAAATTAGTTATTAAAGTCGTTAATACATACCCAATTAAAAAGTTAACCAAAGTTTGGAAATTAAAAGTAATACATAAAAGACTTGTCTTCACCAAGTGATGTAAGAGACTAGCCAAGCAAGGCCTTTGTTTGACAAAAACTCTTACAATCAATATTGGATCCCGAGACTACTACACATACTCTAAGGATGCATGATGGAGTGGCAATGGAAAGGAACAACCATGAAGTGGGAAATATGATTGCTAAGAATGAGTTAACACAAAGATCATTTTACTAGCATGAAGATTATGAAAGAGGTTCATGAGCGAAATAAAGTTTTAAAGTGTTTATTCAAACATTTATTAATTATTTGTTTTGTATTTTTCATACTTAGACTTAGGTTGGCACTTATTAGACATTTGTATGAAACATTTGGGATGTTTGAGAGATTGAACTTTTAATAGAAGTGATTATATTATGTTTTCTATGTGTTACAGTTTTATTTTTTTATGCTTATAAAAAATAAATAATACTTTTAATTATTTAAAATTAATATAATAAACGTCAGTGGCATTTAATTTTTTGTGGCAAAAATCATGTGCCACTAAAAGTTCAAGAGTTTGTAGTGGCGGATAAAAAAAAGTTCCACCCAAAGTCTAAAGAGTTTGTATCGGCAGACAAAAAAATGCCACTAAAACTCTTTAACGTCACCGCTTCTAGTGGCACTTTTTTGTGTTCCGATCATTCTTAGACCGTCCATAATGGGCGTTCTTTTTTCAAAAAAAAAGCCCCCAATAACGCCGCTAAACGCCGAACAGCCGGCCCATGGCGTGTTTGATCGATTTTTTGGTTTTGGCATGTTTTAAATCATGCTGTTGGGGCATATTTTTGGCCAAGCAGATAAGGCCATGTGGGTTTAAAGAGATACAGATAGAATTTTTGGGTTTGGGTTTGCCAGAATTTTTGGGTTTGGGTTTTGTGGTTAGCCGGAGATTTTGCTGGTCAAACGAAGAAGAAGAAGAAGAAGAAGAAGAAGAAGAAGAAGGAGAAGAAGAAGGGATGGAGGTGGGTGGTTTGATTTAAAAGTTTGTGTGACAACCCTCATAATTACAGGTATCTGTACAATTAATTATTATTAATTCATGCTTAATGATTGTGCTTGATTACAACTTATGATATAAACTGCTTTATGATTTCTGTATCATACATACCTGTGCATCACATTTCATACTGTCACACTACTTCTTACATACGAACTTTAGTGACATACTTGATGCACAAAGCACAGTTAGCATAGTTAGCGGATAACTCAGAAACATGCTGACAATGCCAGCACATAGAAAGACAATGTTTTGAGGCCCAGTATGAGCCAGAGACAGGGTACTACACTAGTATGGAGTGTAGGGAAGTAAGGACCATAAAACTGCGTCACTAGGTGATAGTTTGAGTGCCGGAAAGTGCCTAAAACTCACTCACAATGCAGAATTCTGCATTAATTAACAAAATTCAGCATTTTAATATGCTAGTAATGTGCAAAAATATGGCAAAATGGTCCTGTATGCTTTCCGAAGTGCCGGGAATTAAAAGTGTCACAAAAAGTTACATAAAAGACACTATACGGAATAACTTAGCACTTTAACAGAACGGTATCTAACCGAACAACCAGACATTACCCGGAACACTAAAATATTACCAGAAACATTGTTTCACTTTTTCTGAGCTAGTTATGGTTCCTGAGCACTATAACACATTACATAATACATGAAAAACACTAAACACAAGTCTTACACTTAACACCCCACTAAATCACCTACTTACCCAACAATTTACATTTAACCCCCCCTATGGTGATTTACGGCTCACCCATGTGGCCCACCTCAAGATTTTTATAAATCTTTACTAAATCCTTCCATAATCTCTCCTTGGATTTTGGGTGATCTTGTTAGTACTTAAGGAAACACAAAGACCATTGGATAATAGATCATGAGAATTATAAGTTACTTATCTTCATCTTCATCATCACAACACCCTCACTTCCCTCCTCTCCACATAAAGCTCGGCCGAAACACCCCCTTACACCACATCAATTTTCGGTTTCCCTTCATCCATTCCAAGTGTATCTCAAGGTGCTAGAAGGAGAATTAGGAGGCTCAGTGTTCTCGGAAATTGAAGGACCTCACTCGTTTGCTATTATCCTCCACATTTTCACTTGTGATCTTCCCTAGCTTTAAGCTAGTTGTAATACTTCTTTGATCTTTGTTACTTCATATTTATGGTGGTTAAAAGGTTATATTATGTTGAATGATACAAGAACACTAATGAACATACATATAAATCATGAACATAAAGATGAAACATGATGAAATAATGTTAAAATGAGGTTGTTTTGAATATGTTGATGATTACTTGTTGATTTCTTAGTAATGTGATGTTGATCATCCTATGGAAGTTGTTAGATGATGATTAGAAACATGATTTAACAAGATTAGGAGATGATTATGTGTTTGCATAAAATAATCATCTTCTAATAAAAATATGAACTTGATAAATAAAGATGGTTTCTTGAAATATAAGTAAACAAAGTGAGTTAGTGATCATGTAGATCCGAGATTTACAAATGATTATCTAAAGGAAACCAAGTTTAAAAGACGGTTTTTGAAAGATCATGATTCTTACATATACTTACACTATTTTTGGAAATAAAATAAGTATATGGATGCTAGTAAAACAAGAAGATGTGGTAAGTAAATAATTTTGTAAAATGTGTTCACAAGTTGTAAACATCTAGAAATCCCGAGAATGAGATTTTGGGAAAAGCAAATATATTTTGGGAAGTAACTAAACCCACTAAATATATTACCAAGTTACTACGCGCTTTTACGAAAACTCAAGTTCATGTTATTATGTAAAGTGCATTGTTTTTGCACTTGGTAAGTGTAAAATTGTTTAGTGAATCGTGGTTGATTGTTTGAATGGTTTTCGAAAAGAAAATGATATGCTTATTAGCATGGACACCTCCATTTACAAAGGACACTATGGCGAAATTTTCTAACAATTCCAACACTTAGAAATTATTTTCTAACAAGTGTTTACAAAATATGTTTTAACTTTGTTTTTCAAAATAAACTTCGCCATAGGTTTTGTCACAAAAATACGAAGTATCGGAGGTTGATTTTTACAAATAAAATGGATAAATATATATTTAGAATATATATTTTATACTAAAACGCATGGGTGAATGTTTGTTACTATATGGAATAGTCATATTATTTTAGGGTAAAACAATATAACTTAACAAAATACCATGACAATTACAACTCCAAAATAATACCAAAAATCTCACGGAATAAATATTTGAGTTACACACTTGATATTGTGAAACCGAACGCAAAAACGTAACTTACAAAATATTCCGAGAAATACTCTTACAAATATATCTTTGGTAAATATTATTTTGGATATGAAAGCATGAAAGTATGATTTTACCAAGTTATATCATATTTTTGGGCAAGAGAAAATGTATTATTATGTGGGAAAGTAAAAATCTTTTTACTTGGGTTTATTAAGAAATATAGTATTTTTGGGAAAAATATATATTTTCTTGGAATGTATTGTTTTGAATAAAAATAAGGTTTATATATATATTTCTAAGTGAGACTTAAAGATATATACATTCTTTTGGATTAACACACCGGAATACGACGCCAGTACATGGCTAGATATACAAATACAAGAATACGGATAACCATGTATGAAATACCCCATCCTTGGGAAGGAAATACGAATACGAATACTTGAGAAGTATTAATACAGAAATATTGTATAAACAATTATTCCAAAACTAAATATAATTTAAGTTAAAATAATTATTATTTTAACAAATAATTATAACTCGGAATAATATCAGAAACGTAACTCAAAAACGTAAATACTAAGACAAGGCACGACCCGTTCATCTAATAGACTTTAGACCATTGTAGGTAGTCGTGTTTGCCGAGGAGATTCGGGTTACAAGTACCGAAGACGCAATACTGTGAGTTCATGCCCCCCTTTTCTTTTAACTGTTTTCAGTTTTACAACTTCGGGGGTGAAATACATGTTACATACTAATTACAAACGTTTTATATATGGTATCATTAGCTAAGGAATGTACTGCTAGATCACGTGAATGGGTAGGCTATTATCTTAAGACCATTAATCCTTGTATAAGGACTGAGGGGCATGAGTGATAGATCTATTGGGTGTTGCGAGCCCCACCCATAGGCCTGCGAGTGGCTGCATGTGGTGACTATGTCGTTCCGCCGGAGGGGCCGGTGCGAAATACGCATACAGGTTTGAGTGCTTCCTAGGCCATGTCACTTATTAATGTATTAGCTACACATTAATTGATCCGTTTTTCCTTATTGCTACATACCAGGGACATACATTTATACAGACATACTTTAAAGGCTTATTCATACACATACACATGAACTCGCTCAACTTTTGTTGATGTTTTTCAAACTACATGTATTTCAGGAAATTAAGTATGGATCTGGCGGACGTTGGATTTTCAAGTCATGTTAAGTATAAAGATGTCATCCATGGTCTTTGGGCTTGGTCAGTGTGTCTTAATCCTGGACGAGACACGTCTTCCAAACTTTGATTACAACTAATATCTCTTGACGAGTCCTTAGTGAACTTTTACACAATTCATATGGTTTGTAGAACTTGAATTCGAAGTCTACATTTTAGACAATATTGTTATGTTTTAAACTCACTTTATGGATGACAAATCTTTGGTTTTATCATATAGTTGTTTGATATGGTTGAATGCAATGATAACAAGAAAGTCACACCATAATCACGCTTTCGCAAAAGTCAGGGTGTGACAGCTTGGTATCAGAGCTTCGATCGTAGTGAACTATGATTCTTTCTCGAGTCTAGACTACGATCATTAGGGCTCTCACGAAAACGTTTTACGACATGTTTTCATTGCATACACAAAACGCCCAGATCCAGGGAGCAAACATTTTTACAAACAAAAGGCACAAAAACACATTTCAAAATTTATGTTTATAATTCAGTCTTAGAGACTGAGGGAGGATCTGTCTTAGAGACTGAGGGAGGATCAGTCTTAGAGACTCAGGGAGGATCAGTCTTAGAGACTGAGGGAGGATCAGTCTTAGAGACTGAGGGAGGATCAGTCTTAGAGACTGAGGGAGGATCAGTCTTAGAGACTAAGGGAGGATCAGTCTTAGAGACTGGGGAGAATTAGTCTTAGAGAGAGGGAAAGTTGGTCTTAGAGACCAGGGATTTAGTCTTAGAGACTGGGGAGATTCGGTCTTAGAGACCAGGGATTTAGTCTTAGAGACTGGGGAGATTTGGTCTTAGAGACCAGGGAGTTAGTCTTAGAGACTAGGTGTTTAGTTTGAGAGACTGGGTGATTATTCTGAGAGACTGGGTGATTAGTCTGAGAGACTGGGTGATTAGTCTGAGAGACCGGGTGTTTAGTCTGGGAGACTGGATAGGATAGCCTGGGAAGACTAGGACGAATATATGAATACATGATTACATTATGAATTGTCTTTATTTTACACAAAGTGTTAAAGATAACTGTTAATATGCATGCTATGACTATTATGTACCGGCACACACGTCACCTTCCTCAGGGAACGAATTGTCAGATGATGATGACCCTATGGCCACCACCACAGATGATGAGACTGTACCTGCGCCAGAGATATTTACCTCAGACACCGAGAGTGACCCTGATATGTTGACCAAGAACGAGGACGACTGCCAACCGTCCGCGCTGCCAGACTTTGGTGATGAATTACCCTTGCTGATGGCTTCCTTGAAAAGAAACTTCCTGTCATTCTTGTTTCGGTCCACGACCACCTTATCATTTGGACACTTCGATGGCGAGCACATCGTGGCTCCGATTCTCGACGTCGTACCTCTCGTGGTTATTTCCCCCGAGGATCTGCCTCTTTGACAAATTGTTTGATGACGACATTAATTGGCTTGATGATGATCCTCCCATTGACACCTAGGATGATGGAAAGTTAGACAAGAACGTTGTTACAAATTTCACTTCTGAGACCCCTGTTATCAAGTTACCCTCTGATTTTAGTATACACTCGATTTCAGACTCCCTTGAGTCTGTGACACCTGCAGCCTTACTGACGGCCGGATTATAGCTTTCTACTACTGACTCAGACGACGACGTCGCTATGACTACTGTACCAACACCTGCTCAAGACGCCACACCTTTTCACGACCCAAAACCTGCCCCTGAGACAGCTCCAGTTCCTTGTGGGCCAGCTTGATGTTGCACTTACTGATCATACGCCCTTGCTTAATCATGACCCTATTCCTTTTGGTTTAACAGACATTGCGCCCCTTGTACCTGAACCCGTACCTACACCTGTTGATTCTCCTTTCGTGGAGACATTTACTGCTGCACCTGCACCCGCTGATGTTGCTCCTATGAAGAACAATGTCCATTGCACCGACATGCCTACCGCTTTCTTTCAGGACATACCCGCACCCCGGGAAGGTACTCCAGGTCAGCACCCGCATAACGATCCTTTTGCTACAGCAGCATTTTCCCCGACCTCACTGGCCGCACCGGTTGCTACATTCACCACTACAACGCTGGACGAACCATTTCGATGGTTCCTATAATACACTATGCTGATTTTAGACCCTTACCATCCCTCACATTATGGAGGCTACACACGGGACGAGCGCTCCTGTAACATCAGCTACGGTTTGAGAATATGAGTTGCAGAGTTTTGAAGCTTGAGCTGACACCACAACCTCCACCCTGTTTATTGCTAGTATACTATTATCAAAGACTTCTTTTGCGCTCTCACCTGCTGCTATAACGCCTTTCCCAGGATTTTGATGCTCGTTTCTTTACAATCAAGCGGCAGATCAGTTAACTATTCAATGTATATACAAGCTCGAGGAGGAGTTTACGCATGCTAGCAGTTTACTTTTCTTTCCTCCTCCACCTCAGTCACCAGTGTAGTTGGTTTCTAGATTTATGCGGATTACATTACTCTTGGGTAAAGACTCTACAAATGGGTTGGGATTACGGAGACTTTATAAAGACTACTTTAGAGCTCGTCCTTGAGATCTATTGAAATAAATGCGAGTATTTCCTTTGCATTTCTGACTCTAGTTCCCATGTATACTCTGGTCCTCTTTTGGAATCCCACTTCACTTTGACTAGAACTAGTCTCTTGTGTTTGAGATTCTTGACTTTCCTATCTTCAATTGGTAGAGGTCTTTCTACAAACTTGAGTTGTTCATTTACCTCTATATCCTTAAGAGGTACTATCAGTGATTCATCAGCTAAACACTTTTTGAGATTTGATACATGAAACACATCATGTATTCCTGCCATTTCCTCTGGCAGTTGTAGCTGATAGGCTACAGGTCCTATTCTTCTAATAATCTTAAAAGGTCCAACATACCTGGGACTTAGCTTTCCCCGTTTGATGAATCTTTGTTGATGCATTTTTAGTGTCTGTAACTAGTCTTGTTTAACGATGTATTTTGAATGGTCTTTTATTAATTATCGAGTCTGTATGTTATGTTGACCAAGTCAGATATCCTCCTATCTACTTGTGTACAACTTGTTTGTCTCTTTTGATATGTAAAGTATTATGAACAATGCATGTTGCATTAAAGGGTAGTTTAGTCATTACTATGTTTATATGTTGCTGATTGTTGCTGTCTGATAACAGGAACAAACACAACAGTTGCAGTCCTCGACGAAACAGACCTGTTTCGTCGGAACACTTCATGGTGAAACAGACCATTGTACAAACTTCTGTTTCGTTGAAGGTCATGATGAATCAGACCTTGATTCGTCATGTACTGACGAATCAGACCTTGATTCGTCATGTATTGGGCTGTTCCAGGCCCAATGTCTAGCCCATGTTCAGATTCGTCAAACACTTGTGTGTTTCGTCGATATCAGTGGTCCAGGGACTATATAAACAACAGTTCTGTTTCATTATCAACCAGAGATGAGAAACAGACCATAGTAACAAAACTCTGCCGAAATTCCGTCTGAACTGTGTTTGTATCAGTTGTAATCGGTTCTCATCCCGTTAATCAATAGAGTGTGTATCATTGATTAATCCGTTGTTATTATTGCTATATATGTTTGATTTGGCATAGTTACGTGGATTCCGCACACGTAACCGTGTTTACTATAAACAAGTGATTCGGTTCGTAATCGATCCTCAGATTTCGGGACCTACAAGTGGTATCAGAGCATTGGCTCTTATCCTTGTTTTAAAATCAAACTTGTTCGGTTTTTATCAAGTATTTTGTGTGTGTTTTTCTGAAAATGAGTTCTTGAAAAATTAATATTTTCTGGAAAAATATTCATAAATCTGCTGTTTTATTGGTGTTTGCTACAGATTTTTATAAAAAACCTATGTTAGATTGTTTGTTTATGCTTTAAACCGGGTTTTTAGTGAAAATCTAGTGTATTTTCGTGTTTCGGAAAATTATCGGTGATCGGAAAACTCATCGGAAAACTCATGTTCTTGGTGGTGTTCTTCATATCTTCATAAGTGTTCTTATATAAACTGAGTATTTGATCTGTTAAAATTGATTAAAACCAAGTGTTATAACTTATAATAATATTACTTGACTTTTGTGTAAAAGGTTATAATTGGTTTCAGTAATAGTCTCTGTTTCGTTGAAAATAAGAAGTTACAAACATACCTTGTGTCAGGATAAATATCTTTGTGTCTCATCTTATCCTTTGACTGGTCAGTAGATATTTTAAATATCTAAACCAACTGACTTTTACCCAGTTTTGACGAAACAAGCAGCCGACGAATCACATCTGTTTCGTCGCAACATCTTTGACGAATCTAACGTCTGTTTCGCCACAACATCTTTGACGAAACAAATTCTGTTTCGCCACAAATCACAATTATCACAAGTCTGTTTCGTCGTCATTCATTCAGACGAAACAAACCTGTTTCGTGAATTCTGTTTCGTCGAGAACAGATCTGTTTTACACAGAGGACTTATATCAGCTTGCTTACTGTTTGTTTTCAAGAATTTGTGCAGGTACTATCATACATACATCAAATATGAGTTGTACTAGTCCATAGGATTGGAGTATGGATTCTAGACCACGTGAAGATCCGACGTCCGCAGCAGCGTGGGTAAAGAGTGTTTTTGGTCAACCAACTATAAGTGCCGGACAATGGGCTTTGGCATCTAATCAGAACCAAAACATTCAAAATCTTTTGATCAGTGAGAGCGAAACGGGTAGCAACAATCGCCCGCCAAAGTTGAATCATATGAACGAGTTTCCATCATGGAAAGGTCGATTCATTACATATGTTCAAGGTCAAAGCACTGATATTTGGAGGTGTTTCATTACTCCACGCAATGATGCTCTTGAAGTAGCAGCTTCAACGGCCGAAGGTTTTACTAACATGCAGGAAAATGACAAGAAAGCATATGAATTTGAGAAAAAGTCATTTGCTGTTCTTACTCAAGCACTTCATAAAGATATCTATCATCAGTTTTCTTATTGTACGGACACGAAATCCTTATGGGATTGTTTGGTGACAAGAGGAGAAGGAAACGCAGCTTCCAGAAAGACACGGCATGATTTATTAAAGAAAGAGTTTGAATCGTTCCAGTTCTTGGAAAACGAAACTCTAAATGATATGACCACACGGTTTTATCATTTGATTAGTGAGATGTTTGCCTATGCTGTTTCTGCAACTCAAAAGGAAGTTTGTGCACGATTTGCTGATTCTCTACCACCAAAGTGGAGTCCATACATTGAGCTTCTAAAGCATACAGGTATTCTAGATGCTGACACTATAACTATCTATGAATTTGTACAGAAGCTGGAACATAAAAATGATGAAGAAATCCGAAAAGCAAAACGCATTGCTGCTCCTCAGAATATTGAAATGTATTGTGGTGGAGGTTTTGACCCGTCAGCTAGTCTGAGGCAACCAAAGTTACAAACGGCGTTTGTATCAAATACAAACTCTTCTCCGTTTCCTCAACAAACTCAGACTTATTCTGGAGGAGGTTTTATTCCTTTTATACCTCCAGTTTCTACTACTCAACCTCAGGCATATTCAGGAGGAGGTTTTAATCCATCCCTACCACAACCACAAGTCCAACCACAACAACAACAGCAAGCTCATTATACCAACAATCCTCCAACTCCAAACCCTAACACAGTCAAAGTTGATACATCAAACCTCTCAAATGTTAGCATTGAAGTAGCAAAGGAACATATGGAACTTATTAATACCATGGTCAGTGCTTACTGCGGTTTGGTCGCAGGTCAAATTGGAAACATCAATTTAACCAACGAAGACTATCTACAAATTAACCGTGATGAAATGGAGTTGATGGATATAAAGTGGGCATTCGCAAGTGCTGTTAGAAGGGCGAAGGACTTTATGGTTCGAACAGGAAGAAGTTCTTTGGAAAGCAAACAAGATACAAAGTACGGTTTTGATAAAGAAGCAGTTACATGCTTCAATTGTGGGGAAAAGGGTCACTTCAAACGTGAGTGCACTCGACCAAGCAGACAAGGCAATCAGAACCCATTCCGTAATCAGACGAGTACTTCAAATGCTAATCAAGACAATCGTGGAAAAGGGATAGTGGCTGTAAACAACACCACTAACCAGAATCAGTCTGGACCATCAAATGAAAGTCGTGCATTAACCGTATAAGCTGATGAAGGGTTTAATTGGTCTTTACAACTTGGGGAAGGTGATCAAGATAAAGGAGGAACAGCGTGTTATGCTAAGATTATCAATCACATCAAGCACGTTCATAAGGAAGAATTTTCTGATAGTGACGATAGTTCTGGTAATTCCGGGAGTTCTGATGAAGAAAGTTCTACTTCGAGTTCTGAATCTGATGTGAGCAAAGAAGCAAGTTCTAATCTTGATGACTTATTGAATGAAGCAGAAGAGTTGAAATGTCAGAAATCAGTTCTGATCAAGAAGGCTGAGGTAGTATCTGAAGAAATGGAGAAGTTCTTTTCTGAAGACGGATCTTTCTCTTATCAGACTGCCTTTATGGCAAATGTCTCAGATTCTACAAGTCAGGTAAAATCTGAAATTCTTATCAACTGTAGAGATTGTGAATATATGAAAAATGAATTTGATAGAATAAAACTTGAATGTGATACGATTCATATTCACAATCAGAGTTTAGTTGTTGAAATGGCTAAATGCAAAGAAGCGAATATGGCTTTGGTTCGAAACGAAAAAGAATTTAAATCTATGATTGAAATTCAAAAGAAAAATGTTTCCGAAGTGACAAAAACTGTTTATCATAAACAAGTTAGTATAAATGATTACATTAACATTGTTGAGGAAACTAAAAAGGAACTAGCCATTGCCAAATGTGAGCATGATGCAATCAAGCAAAAATTGGAGAGTTACTCTAACTCCCGATTTGTGCTCGATCACATTATTGATGTTCAACAACTAAAGGGAAACAAGAAAGGTGTTGGGTATAAGAAGTGTCCGCCCCCTTTGAGACATGATTATACTTATATGCCTGATGAAGAAGAAATGCCACGGTTTGAATCCAGTGTGCCTCTTGATTATGAGGAAGTAACTACTGGCCTAGGGTTCAAATCGGACAATTCTCCAAGTAAAAATTCTGAGCAAAAAGGGTCAACATCTACGAAACAAGGTCCTCCAACCATTGAGGACTATGAGTCGTCGGATGATGAATCTGAATCAGATGTGAGTAATCAGGATAAATCATTTGACAAACTTAAAGGAGTAGAAGTTCCAATTGAGAATCATATTCTGTGTGATCCTCCTACCCCTGCTGTTCAACCTGTTGTTCAACAAGTGATAAATCCTGTGTCTACTGTTAAAAGTAATATTGTGTTGTATACTTTGGTTGGTGACTCTAAAATCTATTCAGATAATGATTTTCCAATTAAAAATGTCAATCCTTCATTGATTGATAATGTTTTTGAAAATAACACAAGTAAGTTTGTGGGAAAGTCGATTCCGGGAGTTAATGTGACTCAATGTAATCCAATTCCTAAGACTGAAATTAAAAAGAAATTTGGAAATCAGAAATCACCTTCAAAGCAACAACCTATTGCTTCTAAGGGTAAACAATCAGATCAACGAGCTAAATTGTCAAATGTTTCCAACTCAAAATTTGAAACAAAAGGAGCTCGTTATCAGAAGAAAAACAGCAATGTCAAATTTGTGGAATCGAGGGGTACAGATAAAATTGAGACTTTTGCTAACAAGTCAAACAATGATTTTGTACAAGTCAAAATTTTAAAACGTGATAGTCAAAACAATTACACTCAACATTCAAACGGGTGTGATGAAAAAGCTAGTACCTCGGGTTATACAAATTCGACATCTGATCGTCGATCAAGTTCTCCTAAGTTTGTTGAAAGGAGAACGTGTTTTAAATGTGGGGAGTTTGGGCACATCATCAAAGATTGTGCTAACACTCCGAAAGCGAAATTTGTTGAAAGAGCATCACCTGAATCGATTCACCATAAATGTCGTCCTGTTTCACCTAAACATGATAAAAGAACTATTAAAGAACAGGAATCGAAACAACGACATCAAGATGTGAAGAAAATAGAAAAGGCTTTAAAATTTAAGGTAAATTCTGTTCCAAGGGAACCAAGTTCACTTGTAAAACCAGAAATTTCAAAATTTGTTTACAAAACTCAATCTGGTAAACAAAAACAAACTTGGAAACCTAGGAAGAGTGAAGGTTTAGGGGGAGCTGTTTGTTTGGAAAACCATCAACAAATCGAGATCACTATTCGTGATGCTCAGGGACGACCCAAGACCACTTTGGCTTGGGTCCCCATCCTTAACTAATCATTGGATGATATGTGCAGGATGTTCCAGGAGGAATTATCAATAGTCATTGGATTGTTGATAGTGGGGCATCTAGGCACATGACGGGCGACTTACGGCTTCTATATGATGTGAGAAACATTAAAGGAGGCTATGTTGCTTTCGCTGGAGACAAAGGCGGTTACATCACTGGAGAGGGAATGATTTCCAATGGTGTGGTATGTTTCGATAAGATCAATTATGTTCGTCAAATTGATCATAATCTTCTCAGTGTGTCGCAAATCTGCGATAAAAAATTCACCGTGCATTTCGATGATGCCGGTTGTTATGTGATTAAACCTGGTTTCACAATTCCTGATGAATGGATTCTCTTATCGGCTCCAAGAATCAATGATCTTTATGTTCTTGATATGAGTCAAGCGATTACGACTTCTGCACAAGTCACATGTTTTGTCTCGAAAGCCACGGAGAAGGAGTCTATATCTTGGCACAGAAGAATGGGACACATTCACTTGAGAAAAATGAACCATTTGGTGAAAAACAATCTTGTGAATGGCGTACCCGTGAGAAGTTTTCATCTACAAGATATCTGTGTTTCGTGCCAGAAAGGGAAACAAACAAAGAAGTCTCACCCTTTGAAGAAAATCAACACTGTTGGCATGCCTCTCGAACGTCTTCATATGGACCTCTTTGGACCTATGAGACACAAAACAACGTTCGGAGATGTGTATTGTTTAGTAGTTACTGATGACTACTCTAGATTTTCTTGGGTAGCTTTTATGGCACACAAGAGTGATACTCCTCAAATCCTCAAGGATCTTCTTACAATGTTGGAAAATCTCTACTCGTTGAAAGTTAAGAGGATCAGAAGCGATAATGGAACTGAATTCAAAAATCGTGTTATGGATGAGTTCTGTACTTCTAAAGGCATTCTTCATGAATACAGTTCTCCTTACACTCCACAACAAAATGGTGTCGCGGAGAGGAAGAATCGGACGATAATTGAAACTGCAAGAACAATGCTGGTAGAGTCGGTGTTTCCTGTTCAGTTCTGGGCAGAGGCTGTGTCGACTGCTTGCTACACATTAAACCGAGTTCTTACGGTTAAGAGACATGGCAAGACTTGTTTCGAACTTCTACAGAAAAGGAAACCAGATCTTTCAATTCTAGAACCTTTTGGTGGTCCATGCACTATGATTGATCCAGATGGAAAGTTTGGAGCGAAAGCTATCGAGGGTTTCTTCCTTGGATATGCTACACCAAATTTTCGTGTTTGGAATCTGACTACCAAAAAGATTGAACTATGGAGTGAAGTAAGGGTTCAGAGATATACAAATCCTGTTAAAGCTCCAGGTGATCCTTGGATGTTCGATTATGATGGGCTATTCAACTCCTTTGACCTGCCAATCTTTGATGAAGATTCTGCAGCTGCTAGAATGATATTTGATAGTGACAATGCTGCTGAGTCGTCATTAGTTAGACCTGTTGTTGTTAACTCACAAAGTTCTAATTCGTCTAACAACACGGTTCAAAATGAGGAAGTTGAGAATGCTACTGAATACAATGAGTCATCAGAAGAAGATGAAGAAAATCTGGATGCGACTGAAGGCACTAAATCTCCAGTTGTTCCAGTTCAGGGTATTTCTGTTGATACTCCTCATGTGCAAGTCGATGATACTGCTGAAGGAAATGCATCCACTTCTACGCATATTCCAGGTGTAGAGTTGGTTGTTGATCTTAATATTAACAATTTGGGTGTTAATGCTCGTGTTCCTGAAAATCCTGAAATGAGGATACACGATACCCATCCACAGCAGAATATCATAGGAGATGTCCAACAAGGTGTGCAGACACGTAATCAGCTGAGAAACAACCCGAGTGCTGGTTTGTATTCAGCTATTAGAGAATCTGGTCTACAAAATGATTGGTCTTTCGCGTGTTACGTTTCACAAGAAGAACCAAAATCTTGGAAGGAAGCTTTAAAAGATAATTCATGGGTTGAAGCCATGCAGGACGAACTGCAGCAATTTCAAAAGCTTGGTGTTTGGAAGCTTGTTGAAAAACCGGAGAATTACAAGAAAATTGGAACACGATGGGTTTATAAATGCAAGAAAGATGATCGTGGAGTTGTTATTCGCAACAAAGCGAGACTGGTTGTTCAGGGTTTTCGTCAGATTGAAGGCATTGACTACAATGAAGTTTATGCACCTGTTGCACGTCTGGAAGCTATTCGAATCTTCTTAGCTTATGCTTCTTTCAAAGGATTCAAAGTTTACCAGATGGACGTTAAAAGTGCTTTTCTTCATGGTATTGTTCAAGAAGAGGTGCATGTCGAACAACCTCCAGGTTTTGAAGATCCTATTCACCCCGATCGGGTTTGGTTGCTCAACAAAGCTCTTTATGGTCTACATCAAGCACCTAGGGCTTGGTACGCAACCTTATCAAACTATCTTCTGGAGAATGGATTTAGACGAGGTCTTATTGATTGCACACTCTTTATCAAAGAACAAGATGAAGATCTTCTGCTGGTGCAGGTATATGTTGATGATATAATATTTGGGTCTACTAATGACTCTTTGTGCAGGCAATTCGAACGTGTTATGCAAGAAAAGTTCGAAATGAGCGCTATGGGAGAGATGAATTTCTTTTTGGGCCTTCAAGTCCAACAAACAGAGTCTGGGATATTCATCCATCAGACTAAATATGTTGGTGACATTTTGAGCCGATTCCAAATGTCAGATGCAACGCCCATTGGTACCCCACTTCCGCAGAATCACGGGATTACTCCGGATTTGAAGGGAGAAAGCATCAACTCCTCGTACTATCGTGCCATAATCGGATCTCTCATGTATCTTACCGCTTCGAGGCCTGATATCATGTACCCAACATGCTTGCTAGCAAGATATCAAGCAAACCCGAAGGCCTCTCATCTGTCAGCTGTCAAAAGGATTCTACGCTATTTGAAGGGATGCCCAGACCTAGGTCTTTGGTACCCTAGGGATGATAGTTTTGAATTAATTGCATACAGTGATTCTGATTTCGGTGGTTGCAAAATAGATGGCAAATCAACAACAGCAGGATGTCAGTTCCTAGGAAATCGCCTGGTCACGTGGCAGTGCAAGAAGCAAACGTGTGTTGCTACATCAACATGTGAAGCAGAATATATTGCTGCCTCGAGTTGTTGCTCCCAAGTTCTTTGGATACAACAACAAATGCGCGACTACGGTTTAGAATTCCTATCTACTCGTATTTTTGTTGATAATAATGCTGCCTTGCAAATCACTAGAAATCCTGTGCAACATTCTAAGACTAAACACATCGACATTAAATATCACTTTATCCGTGATTGTTTTGATAAGAGGTTAATCGATGTCGTTCATGTCCCCACTGATCACCAACGTGCCGACCTGTTTACAAAAGCTTTTGATAAATCACGTTTTGATTATCTACTTTTGGTCAATGGCATTAAGGTGATACCCGAGTAAACTTCTTTGGCTGATCGTTTTTGTAAATATTTTCTTTATAAACTTTGAAAATTCAAAAAGATTTTAGTTTTCGTAAACTTTGCGAATTTTAGGGGGAGATATTTCAAGAAAATACAAAAACATTGCAAAAGTTCAAAATCCAAAAAGATGTTTTTACTTTCTGTCGTTTCGTTTGAAAATTTCAAAAAAATTCAAAAACAATAGAAAAACCAAAAATGAGTTTCTTGGATAAAGGAAAATGATGAAATTCACTGGTGTGGTCGGTCAATGTGCTCAAAATGCAAAATAAAAAGAAAAATGATAAGTATCTCTACTAACGATGTATCGGTAGGCTCACAATCAGACTAAAATGTGCAGGATGATACAAACCTAACAGACTTCAAGTCAGGTGGGAACCGCTCATTGGCATATGGTCTTAGTACCGAAATCTCGTTTGAGAGATTGCCGAGATCTGAAATATTCGGTCTTTATGCTGCTTATCATCTGGGTATCATGGTTGTATCAAACCGTAAAAATAACGGAGACGAAGTCTAAGATCTTCCATGATACTATACATACGTGTACATACTGCATTCGACCTCAATAAGTGATCAACAATCACATGTCCAAACAAAATAAGTGATTTTATATCACAGATTCTTTGCGGGAGTCAAGTTCGTCTCTCTGCTGTACGGAAGTACTGACCTGTTCACGGACTTGCTCCTGTGCCCTCATGCATCTGAAAATCAAGTTCCTCATCAATAAGTGATTTTATCACATAGGGCTTGTTTTCAATCAAAATAAGTGAGTCTCTCACATTTTTATACGGTCAAACAGATGATAATCGGTATACTCACCGGTAAGATGAATTCTCGTGCATACCTTGATACGGGAATGTGTCGTGAGTGGATTTACATCGACTTGTAAGTATAATCCTTACCGTTAATCGTATCTCTTAAATTATGATTATGTCTAATCAGTTTGAGCTTATGTGGACCACAATACCGATAATCGAGGTAGTATACTTATCCAGAGCTTTAAACAGAAATCAAAATCATGTTGACTAAGACCGTAAGCTGGTATGATTCCTTGTCCTTGAGATTCGCAAAAAGGTTGCACTTGTACAGTTGTTTAGTGTTTTTAACAGTTTTCCGCATTTTCATTTAGTTTACCGTGCTTTAAATTTGTTTTTAGTATATTTGTGTAAAGTTCGTTTTTGATTAAGCCGAAGTTGTTGCTTGGTGTTTTCTACCGGAAGCCTGAAACCTTCTTCATAAAAACGTTCTTGCAACTGAATGGAATTGTGTCTGCAAAATATTTCCAGCCTGTGTTACTGTTTTGACTGCAAAATATTTCCAGCCTGGGTGTTGCTGTTTTGAAAAATCTGTTGGTGAAACAGACTTGTCGACGAATCACAAGTGTCGACGAATCACAATAGTCGACGAATCAGACCTTAGTCGGCGAATCAAATCTGATTCGTCATAACAGACGACGAATCACAGGAGCCCAAATCTGTTTCGTCATGGGCTAAAAGTTTAGGCCCAAGTTCAAGCCCAAGTTTCTGTTTCGCCGGGCCCATTTCAGTTTCGTCGAATCCTCTGATTCGTCGAGACAAGGCAGTGTATATATAGGTCCCACTTGTTCACTTTTTCAAAACATCACAGTTATCTTCTTCTTCACACAACCAAAAACCCAAACCTACGGTTTCTCGTCAAAATCGCACAAAACATCAGTTTTTACTCAAAATTTTACAAACTTCAAAGGTAGAAACATGCTCTGATTCACATTCCGAACACTTTGAACCGTTCGGTTTTTCATCCGAAACCCTTTGAAACCTTGTTTTTATTTGATTAAATATGTGTTGTTGTTGCATGTTTTATGTTTTATTTCTTAATCTGATAGATTTAGGGTTATCAATGTTTGATTTGCTTTGATTTGTTAGTGGGTTTTTATAACAAAAACAGGGGTTTGTTTTTGAAAATGGTATTATCTGTTTTTACAAGGGTTTTTGTTCGGAAAAACATTTATGGGTGTTTATAAATGGGTTGGGTATAAACAAAGATGATTGAATGTGTTTGTGTTTATATTTGATGTGTGTTTAAACCCAATACGGCGAAACTGATAAAACCCCCATTTTGACGAATCAAAATTAGCCCTAATTCCGGCGAATCAAATATTCGACGAATCAGACGACGAATCAAAGATGACGAATCAGAAATGGAACGAAATAGACTCGACGAATCAAAAAGTCGACGAATCAAACCAGTCAATGGTCAACCCTCTGTTTCGTCGTTCAATCTTCTGTTTCGTCGTTGATACTCTGTTTCGTCGTAAATGACTTAGCAGTTTTTCTGATGTTGCTGTTTGTTCACAGTAGACATGTTTAAATAGGTTATATGTTATGTGAATACATAAAAGTGTATTCATACATGTCTAAATGCTATGCTATATAAATTGTGACTTATTCTGGACATTTTCATGTACAGATGGCTCCTAAAGCACAGCAAGAAAAAGGGAAAACGCAAGAAGGCGATAAAGAAAGAAAATAAAACTGAAGAGGAGATTATGTCAGAAAAACGCCATAATCAAGTTGCATATTTGGATCCGGAAGACAAGCTCACGGAATTTAAAGATATGACGAAGTGGATCAGGGAGTCACGTATCAATCATGCTGTTACATACTCGACACCCGTCTACAAATCTCTAATTAAAGCGTTCTGGGATTCTGCAAGCGTCGTTCAAATCGATGGAAAGGATATTATCAGAGGTCGTGTGAATGATCTGTATGTCGTTGTTACTCCGGAGATATTGAATGAAGTTCTTCAATTACAAGATCAACCGAATGCACCATATTCAATACCAATCATGTGTTCGCGAGGCTGTTTACTAAGGATGAAATGCAAAGGAGATCTTTTCGTCAAACAAATCAACAAAGGTGATCTTCCATTACGATACAAGTTTTTATTACATGTTCTTATTCAGTGTCTCAGCAATAGACGAGCTGGATATGATATGGCGGGAGATGATCTTGTTGGTTTCATGGTTGCTTTAGTGTTAAACAAACCGTTTAGCATCTCGAAGTACATTTTCAGCAACATGAAAGAGAATATGACAAGGACTGGTAGTAGAACCACAGGGAACAAGTTTTGGATGTATCCACGGTTTCTGCAAATGATAATGAATGTTCAGCATCCAGACCTTCCTAAAGCTGAAAATGATCTTTTGAAAATAGAGGCAATGAATTTCAACTCGTTAAGGCTAATCAAGACTATGGCGGCCAAAAGATACAAAGAAAGTGTTCCTCCAAGGAAGCTTTTTGGCGCACTAGTGAATCCTGATTATGTTGCTCCTGCAAATGACAAATGGCGTCATGAAGACAGCCAATCAGACAATGAAGAACCTGAGTTGGAAAGGTTAAGGATAGAAAAATTTGGTCCTGACCCAGTTGATTCAGATGAATCTGGTAGTGATGATGATGAAAGTGGTGGAGATAGTGATGCAGGTGATGCAGGTGATGCAGGTGCTGTTGGTACATCAAGCAAAGGTGCTGTTTCTGGTACATCAGATAGTAGTTCATCAGCAAGTGGTGATGATGGAACTGATTCGAGTTCTAGTGATCATATAGTTGAACCTGGTTACGAAATGTATATTGATATACGTGGAGTAAGAAGGTACAGAAAGATTAGAACAGAGGATGACCCGGAATATGTTCCAGAGGATCCTGAAGGTGAAAGGAGAACAAAAAGAAGAGCAGAGAAAGCTGTTGAAGTACAAAAGAAGAAAGCTAGGAGATATCTGAGTACTTATACTCGGAAATCTGTGCCTCAGGAGTCTTCATCTATTCCTCAGGAGCCAGCTCAATCTGTACAATCTGTACCTCAGGAGCCTGTGCAAGAAACTCCTACTGTAGTTACTTCAGCTATGGAAACTCCAGTTGCTCCAGTTGTTACACCAGCTACTGCTACTCCATCTGTTGTTCCTCAGGCAGTTCCTGTAAGATCTATGGCTTCAGCAATCAGGGCAACTACTTCTGAAATCAGTGCTGAACGTCATAGGACATTTGCTGGATTTTCTCAAGATGAAAAGATCAAATATCTGTTTTCTACACTTGAAGCGGCTGCTGATCGTCTTCAAAGGCAATCTCATTTTGGAAATCTCACGAAGCATGATCAACTTAAACAATCTGTGGAACTTAACAAATTGAAGTCAATAGTTGGTCAACAGCAAACAGTTATAGAGCGACAACAAGGTGAAATTGATGTGCTTAAAGCTGAAAATGCTCGCTTGAAGGCTCTTGATGAAGAGAAAGAGAGAAGGCTTGCTATTCTGTGGGACTATCATTGTAAACAACAAGAGGTACTAAAGAAAAAGGATGATGATACGGAAGATCAAGGAAATCCTGATACCTCTGGTACATCACAGAAACAGCCAACCACACTTTCTTCTGACATTGTTACAGTTCAACCTACCGTTGTTGAATCATCTCATGGAACTTCTACTGGAAAAGTACAACAGATAGAAGGTATTTCTTCTATATTTAGCAGTGCTGATATTGCTCTACAAGCTGTTCATCCATTTACAGGAGAGTTGCTTGAAGAAGGGGAGTTAATAGAAGATCTTTCTCCGGAGCAATTAAGTATTTTATAGTCTATGAGAGAAGTAGATGATGCTGAGATAGACAAAATGTCTACTGAGACTGATACAACGAATGTTGAAGAGATTGATGAAATTGTGTTTGAAGGTGAAGCTCCAAAATCAACATATGTCAGAGAAGATGGTACTGAATTTGCATCATTTGATGAAAATTGGATGAAAGAAAACATTGATGACATAGACGAGCACTTGAAGAATAGGAATTCGTCTGAAAAAGACACAAATGCTTTTTCTGAATGGAGAAAACAGTTTTTATCTAAAGTGTCCAAGCCGTTACCTGAAAAAGCTCAAGTAGATTATTTGCAATTTGAAAAGAAGCCAAGTGGAAGGATCTTATGCTGGATGTTTGTTCAAGATATTCACTGCATTGCTATTAAACGTGAATATGGAATTCTGTATTTCAATTCACTACTGAGCATTCTCTCCTTGCCATTTTATGATGTCTCTGCGTTGACAAGGCTTGAGCTTATCAATCGTGAAAAATACGATGGCGCTACTTTATTTGAGCGTCTGGTGAAAGTAAACAAGAAGACAGGCTGGAAGGATGAATCCTACAAGCCACAATTTCCTGTTTATCAACCGATCAAGTTTACTCTTGATCCGGACACCAACACTTGCAGATATAAACAGGTATATCAGCCTCCAAGGGTAGTAGATAAAATCCCATTGATGCCTATGAAGCAGGATTTTCTTGAAGACATGGCATTGTGGTGCTACGACTCAGATACTCATGAAGCTGTAATTGTGTTTAGAGATGGTCGTGCTAATTACCGGATGTTGGATCCGATGTGGATCGTCAACATGTCTGAAGCTGATATTGGCAGATTATATCGTCATGATATTTTCTATGAAGACCAAGATGCACGTCAAGCGTTAAAGTTTCAGCGAGTAGCTTGTTTTTGCTACTACAGGGGTATACATTCGGGCAGTTCGTGGTCCGAACAACACTGATGGAAGATTAGAAGACCAAAGACGAGTAACAG
Organism: Helianthus tuberosus; assembly: GCA_030545235.1. Classification (NCBI taxonomy): domain Eukaryota; kingdom Viridiplantae; phylum Streptophyta; class Magnoliopsida; order Asterales; family Asteraceae; genus Helianthus; species Helianthus tuberosus. Next base: position 158,056,245 of record CM060409.1, read on the forward strand.
ACAAGGGGGAGTTTGTTGATGCATTTTTAGTGTCTGTAACTAGTCTTGTTTAACGATGTATTTTGAATGGTCTTTTATTAATTATCGAGTCTGTATGTTATGTTGACCAAGTCAGATATCCTCCTATCTACTTGTGTACAACTTGTTTGTCTCTTTTGATATGTAAAGTATTATGAACAATGCATGTTGCATTAAAGGGTAGTTTAGTCATTACTATGTTTATATGTTGCTGATTGTTGCTGTCTGATAACAGGAACAAACACAACAGTTGCAGTCCTCGACGAAACAGACCTGTTTCGTCGGAACACTTCATGGCGAAACAGACCATTGTACAAACTTCTGTTTCGTTGAAGGTCATGACGAATCAGACCTTGATTCGTCATGTACTGACGAATCAGACCTTGATTCGTCATGTATTGGGCTGTTCCAGGCCCAATGTCTGGCCCATGTTTAGATTCGTCAAACACTTGTGTGTTTCGTCGATATCAGTGGTCCAGGGACTATATAAACAACAGTTCTGTTTCATTATCAACCAGAGATGAGAAACAGACCATAGTAACAAAACTCTGCCGAAATTCCGTCTGAACTGTGTTTGTATCAGTTGTAATCGGTTCTCATCCCGTTAATCAATAGAGTGTGTATCATTGATTAATCCGTTGTTATTATTGCTATATATGTTTGATTTGGCATAGTTACGTGGATTCCGCACACGTAACCGTGTTTACTATAAACAAGTGATTCGGTTCGTAATCGATCCTCAGATTTCGGGACCTACAATCTTACCACTCCTTTCCAAGGAGAGACCTTCAACAATACTTTATCTCCCATTTGAAATTCCAACGGCTTTCGTCGGTTATTGGCATAACTCTTCTGTCGATCACGTGCTGCTTTTAGTCGTTCCTTGACTTGAATAATTTTGTCAGTTGTTTCTTGTACTATCTCAGGTCCAGATAGTTGCTTTTCCCCAATTTCTGCCCAACAGACTGGGGTTCGACACTTTCTTCCATAAAGTGCTTCAAATGGTGCAGCTTTGATACTTGTGTGATAACTATTATTATAAGAAAATTCTATTAAAGGTAAGTGATCGTCCCAATTACCTCCAAAGTCAATTACACAAGCTCTAAGCATGTCTTCCATCGTCTGAATTGTTCTTTCACTTTGTCCATCCGTTTGTGGATGATAAGTCGTACTTAGCTTTAACTTGGTTCCCATTGCCTTTTGGAAACTTGACCAAAAATGAGACGTAAAGCGACTATCTCTATCAGAAACAATTGATAAAGGAATGCCATGTAAAGAAACAATTTCATTTACATACAATTTAGATAATTGTTCCATACTACTTGTTTCCTTCATTGGTAGAAAATGAGCTGACTTAGTTAGTCTATCTACAATCACCCAGATTGTATCATTTCCTTTCCTAGTTTTGGGTAATTTAGTAACAAAATCCATTGTTATTAATTCCCATTTCCAAACTGGCATTTCTAATTGTTGTAACAAACCTGAGGGTTTCTGATGTTCAGCTTTAACTTGTGAACAGGTCAAACATTTAGAAACATAGGTTGTTATGTCCTTTTTCATTCCTATCCACCAGAAATTTTTCCTTAAATCCTGGTACATTTTATCACTTCCTGGATGCATTGTATACTTAGATTTATGGGCCTCTTTTAGTATACGATGACGTAAGTTTCATAATTTAGGTATCCACATTCTCTTTTCATGGAATCTCCATATTCCATCTGTTCCTTGTTTTAATTCATTTAACATACCTTTTAATTTTTCAGTATCATCCTTGATTACTGATTCTTGTGCTTCTCTTATTTGCTCATTTAAATCTACTTGCAGATTTAATTTAAGAGAACGTACCCTTTTTGATTTCTCATGATACTTTCGGCTTAAAGCATCTGCCACTACATTTGCTTTTCCTTCATGATACGGATATCACAATCATAATCACTAAGAAATTCCATCCAGCGTCTTTGTCTCATATTCAACTCTTTCTGCCCGAAAACATTCCTTAAACTCTTATGATCAGTGAATATGGTAAACTTACTACCATAAAGGTAATGTCTCCAAATCTTAAGAGCAAAAATTATAGCTCCTAATTCTAAATCATGAGTTGAATAATTTTCTTCATGATTCTTAAGTTGTCTAGATGCATAAGCTATAACCTTTTGTCGTTGCATTAACACACATCCATAACCTAATCTAGAAGCATCACAATAGACTATGAAGTCTTCAGTTCCTTCTGGTAATGCTAGTATAGGCGTATGGGTTAATCTTTGCTTAAGAATTCTAAAGGCTTCTTCTTGTTTTAATCCCCATTCAAACTTAACAGATTTACAAGTTAACTTAGTTAAAGGAATATCTATTCTAGAAAAATCTTTAATAAATCTTCTATAATAACCGGCCAATCCTAAGAAACTTCTAACCTCAGTTGGTGATTCAGGGGTTTTCCATTTCGTAATTGCTTCAATCTTTGTTGGATCTACATGAATTCCTTCATGATTGACTAGGTGTCCAAGGAATTGTACCTGTTCTAACCAAAATTCGCACTTTGAAAACTTAGCATAAAGCTTTTCCTTTCTTAACAAACTTAAAAGTGCGTGCAAATGTTTTGCATGATCCTCTTTATTCTTAGAATATATTAGAATATCATCTATGAATACAATTATGAATTTATCCAAATATGGCTTACATATTCGGTTCATCATGTCCATAAATACAGCTGGGGCATTGGTTAAACCAAATGGCATGACAGTAAATTCATAATGACCATACCTTGTTCTAAATGCGGTTTTAGGAATATCCTCTTCCTGTACCTTTAATTGATGATATCCTGACCTTAAATCGATCTTAGAGAAAAATCGAGCTCCTTGCAATTGATCAAACAAATCATCGATTCTCGGTAATGGGTACCGATTCTTAATCGTGACCTTGTTTAATTCACGGTAGTCAATGCACATACGCATTAATCCGTCTTTCTTTTTAACAAACAGTATCGGCGCTCCCCATGGCGACGAACTCGGTTGTATAAATCCTTTCTCCAACAATTCGTCTAATTGTTTCTTTAATTCTTGCATTTCAGCGGGTGCCAAACGGTAAGGTGCTTTGGCAATTGGTGACGTTCCTGGTATTAAATGGATTCTGAATTCAACTTCGCTGTCTGGAGGTAGTCCTGGCAATTCTTCTGGAAATACATCTGAAAACTGAGATACTACTAGAATGTCTTTTAAATCTTTTCCTTTAGTGTTAGTGATTATAGAAATCAAATATACTATAGAACCTTTTCTTATAAAACTTGCAGTTTTCATCACAGAGATGAATTTTGTGGTCCTAGAGGGTTTATCTCCTTTAATTGTGATCATTTTTCCTTTCGATGAATTTACTTGAATTACCTTTTTATCACAAACAATATTGGCTTTATTGGCTATTAACCAATCCATTCCTAAAACAACATCGAATCCTACCAGATTCATAGGATAAAGATTTGCAGTAAATTTCTGATTTAAAATTTCTATGCTTGCTCCCTGCAAGATTTCAGAAATTCTAACAGTTTCTCCATTGGCTGTCTCTACTAAACATTCATGTGGTAGTTTAGTTAATGACTGATTTAGAAATTTGCAAAACGATGTATTAATAAAACTTTGGTTTGCACCAGAGTCAAATAATACTTTAGCAAAAACATCATTAACTAAAAATGTACCAGCTATAACATCTGGAATCATTTTAGCCTCATCTGCAGTCAGAACAAATGCTCTAGCATTTTTAGTATTCTTGTTGTCTGTAGCTGGAGCTAATTTCGGACAATTTGGCCTGATATGACCTTTTTCTCCACAGTTGTAGCATAATCCATTACTGGTTTTCTTCCTACAATTTTCTTCCTTGTGTCCTGGCATCTTGCAATAATTACAAAGAGTAGAGCATTTTCCCGAGTGCTTTTTCTTGCAGACCTTGCAGTATGTTGCAGAGGTAGAACCCATATTCCTACGATTGTAATTTCCAGAATGGAATTCCTGTGTAAGCCTTTGTGTTAAGTTCCTCCTCTGATCTTCTTCTCTAGTACGGACTAACTCATCAGTCAAGGTATTTGTTAGTTCTACAACTTCTTCTATATTTTGAGGTCTAGCTGCCTTGACTATGTGTCTTATTTCCCCAATTAATCCCCAAATATAACGAGAGATTAACACTGGTTCTGGTGAAGCAAGAGTTGGTACTATCCTAGCATATTCAAAGAATAACTTAGTATACCCCTTGCTATCCACCCCAGTCATCCTAAGGTTTAGGAATTTGTTTGCTATTTGTTCTTTCTCATTGGGTGGGCAGAATTTCCTTTCTACCTTGTTTTTAAATTCTTCCCATTCCATATTGTAGGTTTGATCACTTCCTCTTGTCTGGAGGATAGTGTTCCACCATTCTAATGCTGCATTCTTAAACAGATTAGAAGCAAACATTATTTTATCTTCTTCAGCACACTTGCTTATCCTTAAGACTGCCTCAGTCTTTTCTATCCAACGTAAGGTTGCAATGGCCCCTTCGTTGCCCGAGAATTCCATTGGTTTACAAGACCAGAATTCTTTATAAGAACAACCGTTAGGCACAGTTCTTCTTCTTTTGGGAATAGGCATTTGAAGTATAGGTCCATTGTTCACGCTGTTTTCTGGTTCAATCGGTCGCTTACTGCTATGTTTACTTTTATTATCAGCATCTTTAACAGTTTGAAGAATAAATGGCATAGCATCTATAATTCCCTGTGCCACTATATGTTGGATAGCACTATTATCCACTTGGTTTCCATTGTTATTGATGCTCGGATTATCATTAACCACGTTAATGTTACCCTGGTTATCGTTATTCAGATTTCCTTGATTTCCTTCATCGGCCATCTGAATTTTAAACATTTATCCCATATTAATATCACAATTAATATTTTAATATAGTTAATCACATAACACACAATCTAGCCAAAACCGTAGATCATTGCTACTTGTACTCTTTTCCATATACTATGCGTCTATTACACACTAGTACAGAAATAAAATTACAATACCAACAGAAATAAAATAGTAATATGCATCCGTATACACATATTTTATTTTATTATATTATATTATTATTACTACCGCTTCCTCCATTCTAGCATTCACGGATATGGATTCATCCAAAAATCCATATTGCGCTCATCGTATTTCCATACGAGACGCTCTCCCACCTGACGCATTCTCTCACTGCTTTCTAAAATTTCGTCCCCGAAAGTCCTAAGTTCTTGGACGTTTTCTGCACTCATTGGGGGTGCAGGTTCTAGGACTGGGTTTGGAATCTGGGGTGCGGGTTCCTGATATGGAGGTAAAAGTGCCTGAAGTTGGTAAGGCTCTTCCTGAATTCCCCTAATGTAGTTATCATGATAATAGGGATCTAAAGGGTACATACCTGAATAGGCTCCTATAGGTGTGTCTTCAGGAATAGAGTAACGTTGCACATAGTCTCTATTCTCATCCCACCATGGGTCGTAATTTGGGTCTATTGGGTTTGGTGCAGGTACCATAGGGATTTCTTCTGGGTTAAAATCATGCATCTCCACTTGGTTTTCCTGATTTTCTATCTCCATGGGTTGTTATGGGTTTTGTGGTTGTGGGACTACTAATTGTTCCAGACTCGGGTCAGCAGCAGTTGTAGCTAAGATATGGAAATTAGCTAGGCTTCTATTTAACATATCTTGGGTATGGGCATCTGTCTCTCGCTTAATAGCTGCTAAAGCCCTTTGCTGTTGTAATTTTTGCATTCTCTTCCTACGAGCAAAAGCTTCTTTACTGAACCATCCTTGTTTCTTAGTAGGAAATGGTTCTTCAGATTAAGCTCTAAAAGCAAATATTCCATCCTCCTGATCAGCAGTATACCCTGAAAGGGCAGGCTGTGATGATGTACCTTCACTTCTAGGTGAATCAGCTAACTGACGATTCACGTCTGATGGCCCTTGATCACTCATACTGAAAACTAACAAATAGTCAAATAACACATAACGAATAAATACAATTATGCACATATTTCCGTAATTATTTCCTAACACAAATTTTAATATTTAAGTGTTAGCAGAACACTTCTTTGGCTCAGACCAGTGGCTAGGCTCTGATACCACCTTCTGTCGCAACCCCCGATCCCTGATCCCCGGGAACGGGCGGACGCGAGCTCAGAGTTTGGTGGTATCAGGTTTGTTTAATCTCGCAGCGGAATTTTTCATCAGGACCGTAGTAGGAAATGTTTATCAGAGTAAAACCACCATATTTGATATTAATAATAACATGAGCAAAACTCAAGTTTCTTATTACAATACATTTATAGGGACAATCCCTATATTATTTAATTTAAAACACTGTTTATTTGGTAACTTTTATAGCCACATTATCCCAAGCCTTCAGTACTCTCCAGCTGGCTTTTTATTAATTGGCTGTCACATTAGGTTACCTGAAACATGTTTTAAAAATATTTGTCAGCGGAAAATACTGGTGAGTGAATCCCAGTTTAATCAAGTTTAAAGTCACAGTGAACAGTATTGAGAGCGATCACATTGTTTATGTCTACACAATTACTCCATTTGGTACTATCAATCCTGACTTGTGGGTCATATTACCCATTGGCTAACTCATTGTCCAATGGTAACGTATTGTCATCTCGACTTACTACTCGCAAGTAGTACAAATTTTGTATACAAAACCCCAACATACCGGCAGTAATTGAATAACCACAAAGACTCAATCACTGCTAAATTTCATAGTAAAACATTTAAGGTTTGGTAAAACATTACCAAAAATATTAACAAAAAGAGGATAAACTCACATTGCTGTCTTAGGCTTTTCGTAAGGGTTTCCTGGATATAATCTATAATTTATACAAATGTACATTGGTTAGTACCATAACCCTTTTGAAAATATTAATAATACCCTCCCCGAGACGGCATTCCAACAACTACGCCGGGCAGAACCACGACAGTTGTTACGGAACCCTAAATCAATCGGGCATCGTAACTATTACGAAACTAGGGTTATAATACTTACAACGGAGCAGAACCTCGCTAATTAGGGGTATAATACCCAAAATATTATGCCTAATACTTCAGAATTCGAGAATGAGATTTGAGAATGAGCGACGGAAACTGAAAAATGATGCTAGCTATTTATAGTTGTGTAATCTGGTCCTGTCGCGGCCCGCGTAAGGTAAGGCTAAGCCTTACGCGGCCCGCGTCAACATGCGGTCAACATATAGCTTAGCTGGGTCAGCTACTAGACTCGCCACGATGTCGACACGTGTCGGCCTCTGGTGTAATCGCGTGTGATGCTCTGTCGCGGCCCGCGTCAACTTAGACGAGGTCTTACGCGGCCCGCTTGAACTAAAGAAGTCAGCGGAGTCAAGTCTGGTCTTGATACGGCCCGCGTAAGATGTTGGGGTGGGTCTACGCGGCCCGCCTCAGCCCTATATTTCTTATTTTTATTTTATTTTTATAAACTATAACATATTTCGGGCTCGGTTTTCACATACGGGGTGTAATTAAAGACATATAAGATTATAAAATATACTAGAGTGTTAAACATATTATGAGAATATTGATTTTACCGAGGGTTGTTACAACTGACAGACTTTTTGGGCAAGGGTAGGGTGACCCTGTGTCCCATTTGATGTAATGCACTTCGTAGACAACGTGAGTGTGATCGATAAACAATGAAAGCTCAATCGTCACATTCCCCATTAAACATATAACAATACTTCCTGGTAAATGACTAATGGAAGCTCAGCCGCTATGCCCTCGCTAAGCACGTTGTTGATCTGCATATTTGTGCTATAACTATAATGCTACATGCTAACTTGCTACATTCCTATCTACAAGTTGTGCTATAATTGTGACGATATGTGATTGATTGTTATAACAACTGCGTATATACATATATGTAATACACCTCCTGGGTCTCATTCGTTAAGAAGATGCTTTTGTACTTACGACTTTAATAAGACCTGACCCGACCGATCTTCTTCTAGGAAGATGTCGACTCAAAGAAACACCAGTACCAACAACCCTCTACCGACAACAGAGGCGGAAATGCAAGAGCGCCTCTTACAGGCCATCGCACAGTACGAGGCCCTTCGCTCCGAGCATAGTGGAGGCACCTCAAGAAATAACCCACCCAACGGTAATGATTAGTCACTTAAGACACATTACAAACCGTTTGGACATCTCTACGAGTGCTTTCCTAATGCCTTACGCGAATGATGTTGCTTATGTCATAGGCTGCACCTACAAGCAGTTCTTGGGCTGCAAGCTCTTGAATTTCGACGGCACTGGGTTGAGAAGACGGATTCTGTTTTACGTGTGAGCAAATGCGCCCCAGAGCATCAGGTTACGTACGTTTCCGGACTATTCCAAGATGGGGCACTGTCATGGTAGAAACTCCAGGTCCAGACGATGGGCGAGGCTACTGCGTATGCTTTGACATGGGATCAACTGAAAGAACTAATGCATAAGAAATACTGTTCGAGAGCAGAAAGCCAGAAGATGGAAACTGAGTTCTGGAACTTGAAGATGGAAGGACCAAAGATAGCTGAGTACGTGGAGAAATTCCATGTTCTGTCGCGAGTTGTTCCCTACATGGTAGAACTAGAGTTTAAGAAAATTGAGCCTTTCATTTGGGGATTGGCACCCCAAATCATGAGCATGGTGACGACATCAAAGCCTGCAACGATCGCTGAGGCCATTGATCTAAGTGTGGCCTTGACTGAAGAGGCTATCAGGTTGAACAAGTTTTCAACCTCTGAGGAGAAGAAGGAGACTCATGTAGAGTCATCTGGAGACAACAAGAGAAAATTCACAAACTTCAAGCAGGGTACTCAGACGAATAGCAACAACAAGGCCAAAAAGGGAAAAGAGTACATGGGTAAACTACCTCAATGCGACAAGTTTCGACGACATCATACCGGGCGATGTAAAAATGGAAAGTGTGACAACTGTGGCAAAGTGGGGCACAACAGGGAAACGTGTTGGCACGAGACGAAACGTGGAAAGAAAGGTAAGGGATGTTATAACTGCGGTGATATGGGGCACTTTAGGAAAGATTTCCCAAGGGAGATTAAACAAAATCGTGGGAAGAATGTCTAACACCGGGGCTAGGGAAGCACGCCAGGATCCAAACATGGCTATCGGTACGCCTCATAGTAGTCAATGTTATGTGTCTGTGCTATTTGATATTGTTGTCAAATTTTAGCTTCAGAATATACTTTTTTTAATAGTAAGCAAGATAGATATCCAGTATTCGGTAGAGCTAGCTTAAGGGAACCTTTGATATGATAATTGGGATGGACTGCCTGTCAAGCAATCAAACGAAGATGGTATCCGCATTCCGATGACGAACGGAGAAACGATCATAATTCATGTAGCAGGATATGCCCCTACGGATTATCAGACATTGAAGACACGAAAGTTTTGCATAAATGATTGCAACGCCTTCTTGGCTCATGTCGTAGACAGGGAGTCGAAGAACCAAAACATGAAGATAGCTCTATGATGAGGGGATAACCCGAAGTCTTCCCCGAAGACTTGCCAGAATTATTTCCTTAACGACAAGTCAAATTTTGCACCGATTTGATTCCGGGCGCCGCGCCTGCTGTTAACGCACCTTAACGACATACACCTTCGAAGGTGCAAGGATTGACAGTGTAGCTTCAGTAGCTGTTAGAGAAGGAAGATAACAAACCAAGTTCCCGCTTTGGGTAACCCCAGTTTTGCTTGTCAAGATGAAGGACGATAGCTTTCGTACGAACAGGAGACTACCAGGAGCCGAACGAGCTAACCAACAAGAGTCGGTGACTCTTGCTAAGGATTAACGAATTACTTGTTTAACTAACTGTGAGGATCCAACTACTATTTTCCGACTGATCGATGATCGAGTGTCGATAGCTGCAAATTCAGAAAGAAAGTATACCGGGGAAATTGCGGGATAATAATTTGTTTTAACGTACACAAGAATGGTGTTCCTACACAATGCACAGAACGATTCTACACCGAATACGAAACTCTGAGAATCTGGGAAACATGTACTTAGGACCATCGGGAACCCAGGTCCAAATTCACAAAGGTAGCTACTTAGGAACCACATCTGTTAACTCAACCAGACACCATTAACCTGACATATATGCCGGTTTCGTTGACCAAACAGAAAGTACTTGAATTTCTTTTACTTCTAGCGAGTAGATGTTTGCATCTCTACTCCCCTTAATGGTAGTTGGATCGCGTTAACTTTCTTCGCTGAGAGCGAACACACATTTGCTTCGAATACTTGGCCATCTCTTCATTTTAGCAGATACACATTGTTTCATTACCTGGGGACTTATATGTTACGCATGCACCATTTGCTACGCATGCGGTCTCATTTCAAACGCTTCATTTAAGTTCAAATATTATGACGCTAAATCTAATTACTGATTTGTGATTCGAATGACCTACATTATTGTGACTATTGACTCTTTTGCTATCAAGTCAACACACTTTCTTGAAACTTCATTTATTTCAAGTTACATTCATGGTTTATCTTTGTGACCATGCCGAGATTCCTTTGTTGATACATACGTTTATTTCTGGGTTATGCTAAAACCAAGTTCAATTGCTCGAACTTGTCCATGTCACATATTCAATTTAAAATGCCATATGATGTATTGAGAGCATCATATTCGAATTTATTCTTGCAAAGATTCTCTTGTTTCAAGTCGTAGTAGGTTTGTCTGGTCTACGACTCCACTAAATCGTTGTTGGTTTTGACACCTTGCGGTGATACCTTCACATAAATTTAAGCTTGCGCTGAATTGGTTACGCCTTTCATACATAGATTCAGTTGCTTATTTATTGACTTGCTCTAAATCAAATTTTGTTTATCACAGTTAAAGCAGTCTCAACACAGTTGCGTGTTAAGACAATGGTACCTATATTCATTTCATGACGCGGTGTACCCCCCCTAACGATACTTTCCTTGTTGACTGAATGCCTTGTGGTACTCATTACCTTTTCATCACCGATCGGAAACAGTGGTTCTTTGATATTCCACGTTCAATTGAAAACTCTGCGGCATTGTGTAAATCAAATCCTCGGATTGTTTTAGTGCACTTTCACTTGATTTCAAACAAGGTGAACTTGTTCGGTTACCGCTATTATTGAATATGTCAATTACGACACCTTATGGTGTCATTACAAATTTGTAGCTTGTGCTAATCATGGTCAACCGTTTCACACAAAACTACATATACTTTTGATTGCTTGTCATCCAAACATTCCTAATGCAACTACGAACTAAGACAAAAAAAATACACCAGATTCGCTTACATTTCATTCGGTGTATCTTCGAAATTCAAGAATGTCAACACACTAATCCATACCAGTTATTTATTCGAAAATTGACAAATCATTTCCATATTCAAGTTGTTGATTTTGGGTTCTTATAGCGGATGCTATGGTTTGTGAAAACTCGTTTGCGGATTGTGACCAATTGTTTGAGAATTCTATTGGTCAAAACTCCTTGTTGCTCCCCTGTTAACTAAGTTACGCTAGACTATACATATGTACATCTCGTGTCCTTTGACGTCAAAAGCTAGAACACACACCTTTTAACCATTGGGTTATTGTTGTTGAAATACATCCTTGGATTCACCTGATGTGAATAAAATTTGATTCGGTTATGGTAGTTATCTACCTCAGTACTATTCATATACATACACGCTTGATGTAACTATAAGGAGTTGAGGTAGCACAAATTTCGAGGACGAAATTTTCTTAACAGGGGGAGAATGTGACATCCCTCATAATTATAGGTATCCGTACAATTAATTATTATTAATTCATGCTTAATGACTGTGCTTGATTACAACTGATGATATAAACTGCTTTATGATTTCTGTATCATACATACCTGTGCATCACATTTCATACTGTCACACTACTTGTTACATACGAACTTTAGTGACATACTTGATGCACAAAGCACAGTTAGCACAGTTAGCGGATAACTCAGAAACATGCTGACAATGCCAGCACATAGACAGACAATGTTTTGAGGCCCAGTATGAGCCAGAGACAGGGTACTACACTAGTATGGAGTGTAGGGAAGTAAGGACCATAAAACTGCGTCACTAGTTGATAGTTTGAGTGCCGGAAAGTGCCTAAAACTTACTCACAATGCAGAATTCTGCATTAATTAACAAAATTCAGCATTTTAATATGCTAGTAATGTGCAAAAATATGGCAAAATGGTCCTGTATGCTTTCCTAAGTGCTGTGAATTAAAAGTGTCACAAAAAGTTACATCAAAGACACTATACGGAATAACTTAGCACTTTAACGGAACGGTATCTAACCGAACAACCGGACATTACCCGGAACACTAAAATATTACCAGAAACATTGTTTCACTTTTTTCTGAGCTAGTTATGGTTCTTGAGCACTATAACACATTATATAATACATGAAAAACACTAAACACAAGTCTTACACTTAACACCCCACTAAATCACCTACTTACCCAACAATTTACATTTACCCCCCCCCCCCCCCCCCCCCCCTATGGTGATTTACGGCTCACCCATGTGGCCTACCTCAAGATTTTTATAAATCTTTACTAAATCCTTCCATAATCTCTACTTGGATTTTGGGTGATCTTGTTAGTACTTAAGGAAACACAAAGACCATTGGATAATAGATCATGAGAATTATAAGTTACTTATCTTCATCTTCATCATCACAACACCCTCACTTCCCTCCTCTCCACATAAAGCTCGGCCGAAACACCCCCTTACACCACATCAATTTTCGGTTTCCCTTCATCCATTCCAAGTGTATCTCAAGGTGCTAGAAGGAGAATTAGGAGGCTCGGTGTTCTCGGAACTTGAAGGACCTCACTCGTTTGCTATTATCCTCCACATTTTCACTTGAGATCTTCCCTAGCTTTAAGCTAGTTGTAAGACTTCTTTGATCTTTGTTACTTCATATTTATGGTGGTTAAAAGGTTATATTATGTTGAATGATACAAGAACACTAATGAACATACATATAAATCATGAACATAAAACTTACATAAAGATGAAACATGATGAAATAATGTTAAAATGAGGTTGTTTTGAATATGTTGATGATTACTTGTTGATTTCTTAGTAATGTGATGTTGATCATCCTATGGAACTTGTTAGATGATGATTAGAAACATGATTTAACAAGATTAGGAGATGATTATGTGTTTGCATAAAATAATCATTTTCTAATAAAAATATGAACTTGATAAATAAAGATGGTTTCTTGAAATATAAGTAAACAAAGTGAGTTAGTGATCATGTAGATCCGAGATTTACAAATGATTTTCTAAAGGAAACCAAGTTTAAAAGACGGTTTTTGAAAGATCATGATTCTTACATATACTTACACTATTTTTTGGAAATAAAATAAGTATATGGATGCTAGTAAAACAAGAAGATGTGGTAAGTAAATAATTTTGTAAAATGTGTTCACAAGTTATAAACATCTAGAAATCCCGAGATTGAGATTTTGGCAAAAGCAAATATATTTTGGGAAGTAACTAAACCCACTAAATATATTACCAAGTTACTACGCGCTTTTACGAAAACTCAAGTTCATGTTATTATGTAAAGTGCATTGTTTTTGCACTTGGTAAGTGTAAAATTGTTTAGTGAATTGTGGTTGATTGTTTGAATGGTTTTCGAAAAGAAAATGATATGCTTATTAGCATGGACACCTCCATTTACAAAGGAAACTATGGCGAAATTTTCTAAGAATTCCAACACTTAGAAATTATTTTCTAACAAGTGTTTACAAATATGTTTTAACTTTGTTTTTCAAAATAAACTTCGCCATAGGTTTTGTCCACAAAAATACGAAGTATTGGAGGTTGATTTTTACAAATAAAATGGATAAATATTTTTGGGCAAGAGAAAATGTATTATTATGTGGGAAAGTAAAAATCTTTTTACTTGGGTTTATTAAGAAATATAGTATTTTTGGGAAAAATATATATTTTCTTGGAATGTATTGTTTTGAATAAAAATAAGGTTTATATATATATATTTCTAAGTGAGACTTAAAGATATATATATATTCTTTTGGATTAACACACCGGAATACGACGCCACTACATGGCTAGATATACAAATACAAGAATACGGATAACCATGTATGAAATACCCCATCCTTGGGAAGGAAATACGAATACGAATACTTGAGAAGTATTAATACAGAAATATTGTATAAACAATTATTCCAAAACTAAATATAATTTAGGTTAAAATAATTATTATTTTAACAAATAATTATAACTCGGAATAATATCTGAAACGTAACTCAAAAACGTAAATACTAAGACAAGGCACGACCCGTTCGTCTAATAGACGTTAGACCATTGTAGGTAGTCGTGTTTCCCGAGGAGATTCGGGTTACAAGTACCGAAGACGCAATACTGTGAGTTCATGTCCCCCTTTTCTTTTAACTGTTTTCAGTTTTACAACTTCGGGGGTGAAATACATGTTACATACTGATTACAAACGTTTTATACATGGCATGATTAGCTAAGGAATGTACTGCTAGATCACGTGAATGGGTAGACTATTATCTTAAGACCATTAATCCTTGTATAAGGACCGAGGGGCATGAGTGATAGCTCTATTGGGTGTTGCGAGCCCCACCCATGGGCCTGCGAGTGGCTGCATGTGGTGACTATGTCGTTCCGCCGGAGAGGCCGGTGCGAAATATGCATACTGGTTTGAGTGCTTCCTAGGCCATGTCACTTATTAATGTATTAGCTACACATTAATTGATCTGTTTTTCCTAATTGCTACATACCAGGGACATACATTTATACAGACATACTTTTAAGGCTTATTCATACACATACACATGAACTCGCTCAACTTTTGTTGATGTTTTTCAAACTACATGTATTTCAGGAAATTAAGTATGGATCTGGCGGGCGTTGGAGTTTCAAGTCATGTTAAGTATAAAGATGTCATCCATGGTCTTTGGGCTTGGTCAGTGTGTCTTAATCCTGGACGAGACACGTCTTCCAAACTTTGATTACAACTAATATCTCTTGACGAGTCCTTAGTGAACTTTTACACAATTCATATGGTTTGTAGAACTTGAATTCGAAGTCTACGTTTTAGACAATATTGTTATGTTTTAAACTCATTTTATGGATGACAAATCTTTGGTTTTATCATATAGTTGTTTGATATGGTTGAATGCAATGATAACAAGAAAGTCACACCATAATCTCGCTTCCGCAAAAGTCAGGGTGTGACAGTTTGCTCAGTTGTCACATTAGCCCTCTGTGGTTTTAAATTTCAATATCTTTAATATTTCAAGTTTCAAAAATGCTATATCAGTCCCTAAAGTTTTGTTTATTAAATGTCTCATTTGGATCTTTTATAAAACCTAAAATTTTGCAATGTAAGTTTTTAGTATTGTAATTTTTGTTTTATTTAATGTAGTATTATTAGTTTTTAATTTAAAAAAAAATAATTGTGTAATGTTTGTTTGGGCATTATTGGGCATTATTCCACTACGTCTCTTTTGTAAAAACGCCCAATAATGCCCCCTTGCTAACTGGACTGCCACATGGCGGAAAACGCCCAAGGGTGGGGGCATTATTCACTAAACCACTACACATGGTCTTAGGGGGGTGGGGGTGGTCATCACTCATCACTCACAACACCTAATCAAGTTCCGCCACGTAATCAACCATTTTTCCTTCACTCACAACGTTTTTTAATGGCAATGGTCATCACTCACAACACCCAACAATAAACCCTACACCCCCTCACATGTTCCATCACTCAAACCTTTTTTTAAAATGACTTTTATAACATGATATAAGTAGTCCTTGTGGTAAGAACAAAAATTGTGATTTTGCCTGCTAGAGACCGCACTATATAAGGTGGACACATGCAATTTCCTACCAGACCTTATCTTCAATCCTCCTCCATTGATCATAAAACATTTTGAGCAACCAATTTATGTCTTTTGATATATCTATCATTGGTGATCTAATCAGCGATGAAGATGATATTCCTTCACGAATCAGCGACAAATTTGAGAGCCAAGTAGACAATGATCAGAACTCAAATAGCATTAATGAGCCAGTTCAGTTACCTAAAGAAAGTAAAGTTTGGTTCTTGGTATCCTATTCTAGCTTTCTGATTTTCTTTCTAGTATTTGTGCTTGCACTTGCGTTCACATATCCCCTTAAACCCGTATGCGAAGTAAAAGACTTTGTGCTTCCAGCCAATATCACTGAACACATGAACACACCAGTGTCCATCTGGCTCAAATTTACCAACCGTAATCCACTCATATCATATAACTATGGTATTATTTCTCTCAACGTCAGCGCATATTATTTTCGAAAGTCAGGTAATTTAACTATAATTAAGTTTGCAACTACAACAGCACAAGCGTTTTCCCAGCCACAACGAAATCATAAGGAACGTAAAGTTGACATGCCTGTGACTGCTCCACGAGATTCGCTATTGCAAATGTATAATGAAACCCGCACGGTCTTTCTTCGTGTGAACTTAAATTTTAGTGTGAGCTTCAAGTGTAGTGTGTCATGTAGCCATAAAGAGTTGCCTATGACTCCTAGCGTATGGTATCAATATGAGATTAAAAATAGGTCCCTTGTAATTAAATGACTAGCTTGTAATTTCAAGTTTTGTGCATGAAATATATATAATGTCCCAAAAAATCCAGGAAGCTATATCCAAAAAATCCAACGACTTTAGATTAAACTCTTTATGGATTGTGCAAAACTTAATAAAGGTTGATCAGTAGGTGGAGTTGTTTAAATACTTTCAGAAAATCAGATTCAAATATTGTAAATGTAATGATCATGATATTGAACCGTATAAGATTAATGATTATTGTTCGAAGTTCGAACATTGCACTTCTCTTTTTATGGAGTTTTTTCCCAAACTAGTGTAGATACAAAAAGTATTTACCTATTTGGGTACTTTGAAAAATATTTACCTATTTGGATACTTTTCTATATCCCTTTAATTTTTTACCTAATTTATACTTTTCTTTTTATTTTACTAACCAAAGTATAATTAGATTACTCACATAATTAGAATCAACAAAAAATGGGTATTTATTTTTTTGTTAAAAAAATAAAAAATTCTGCAAATATTAAAAAAAATCTGTAAGAATTCTAAAAAAAATCTGGGAAAAATCTGCAAAAATTATATTAAAAAATTCTACAATAATTCTGCAAATATTCAAAAAAATCTGCAAAAATTATAAAAAAAATCTGCAAAAATTATATTAAAAATTTCTACAATAATTCTGCAAATATTCAAAAAAATCTGCAAAAATTATAAAAAAAAATCTGCAAAAATATATTAAAAATTTCTACAATAATTCTGCAAAGTTAAAAAAATCTGCAAAAAATATAAATAAAATACCAAATAAAGTCATTTCGTTCATAATATCAATATCAAATACAAATTAAAATGTCAAAAAGACTCGGCATGTTTAGGCGTCCATTCTTCTAGGCTTTGAGGGGCACGTTGCTCGATTATGACCACGTTGTTTACAAATTCCACAAAGGTTCGCCTTTTTCCTTTCTTTAATGTCCATTCCATTCCGTAGTCTTGTTGAGCGAGGGCTATAAAATGTAAGTTGAACACATGATGTGATCGGTAAGACTCATCATCCGTTTCACTTTCAATGCAGTCTACAAGCTAACTCATCATCCGTTTCACTTTCAATGCAGTCTACAAGCTCTTCTTCTAACACATCTTCATTGTTTGCAATAGCAATCCGAGACATCGCGTTAAAATCCTCATTTTGAATCATGTCTGATATTGCATTAACCCTATTCATCCTGAATGATAACACAATAACTTCAGTTCTTTAGAAGCTTCAATACAGATTCTATTATTTTCTGAACCATATATATACGAACAAGGAAATTAACCCTAATATTTGAATATAGTAAAACTGGAATTAGTTCTTTAGAATCTGGAATCTGTGGTTGAGGTTTTTAGTTGAAAGTTGAAAAAGGTATTTTGCTTTTTTGCTTATAACCCTACTAGCAACTAAGTCCACCAACAGCACTAAATGGTTAAAAGTGACGCATTATCAAAGGGATATCAAAGGAATATAACCTAATATCAAAGGAAATCTAATAAACAGCCAAACCTGATGATGATACGCGATCGGATTTTGGGGGAGACGAACAGTTCGTGATTTTGGGGGACTAGCGATCGGAGACGAAGACGATGGTCGCCGGGAATTCGCCGGGAAGTCGCCGGCCAGGTGACACCTTCGGTGGGAGACGAACAGTTTGGGGGAGTAGAGGAGCGATCGCCGGAGAGATCAGTTACGCACGTTTGTGGTTTTTTTTAACAAAAATAATAATAAAACTTTAAATCTACCCAAATAGGTAAATATTTTTCAAAGTACCTGATGAAACAATGGTTAACCGAGTAGGGTTAATTCACTGATCTCGTCAAGAGGGTTAATCCCTTCTTTCCGAGGATCGTCGGCTGGATCGTCTGGTGGTGGGTTTCCTGCACAAGGAAACAAACCGTGACTCGTAACAAGGAGGATGGGGTGGGGGGTGCTCCTTGTTACCACTCTCCGGCGTGAGAATCAGTAATTTGCTTGGGAAGCAAAGTATGATAGTAGTAGTATTGAGAGAGTTGGAAAGTGATGCCTCAAACCTGGTTTGGGGTGAGTATTTTTAGCCGAGGAGTGAAGGAGGGTAGTTGAGTAGCTAGTCTGACATCGCACAGCTATTTGCAGGTGTGTCAGACCTGTCGGATACTGTGGTGATGCCACGTCCGGCTGTGGTGTCAGACTGTTGTTCATACGTGGGCTGGTAGGCGACTGTTCCCAGTGCCACTTGCACTGTGGTGTCAGACCCACTTGCCTTGTAGGCAGGATGCGGTGCCATGCCGCATCGCTGCTTGCGGTCATTGATGTTGTTCCCGCATTGGTTGTTGCATCCATGATTTGCGCGGGATGCGGTGTTGTGCCGCATCGCCTGTCGAGTGACTATTACTGTTGTCCAGATCCCTTGTCGTGACGAAAATGTTCATAGGATGCGGTGCGAGGCCGCATCGCTATGCGTAACATTAGTTTCCGTCCCTAAGGTAAGTCTTCTCATCAATGGACAGATTGGACCGCAGTGTTCGCGTGTGTCTACGCGGACACTGGAGAGTTAATTGCTGTTGGGGGTTTTTAATGAGGGTAATGGTCATTCGCGGTCGTGCTGACGCGATATTTGGGACCATACCCCTTCAAGTCCCCCCAGTCTAGTGTTCCTTCCGTATGCGAGTCGC
Source organism: Helianthus tuberosus (assembly GCA_030545235.1). Lineage (NCBI taxonomy): Eukaryota > Viridiplantae > Streptophyta > Magnoliopsida > Asterales > Asteraceae > Helianthus > Helianthus tuberosus. The sequence goes on from CM060409.1 coordinate 158,075,612, forward strand.
ATGTGGGAGGGATACTGGACTATGTTGTCTAGAAGGTTAAGACTGTGCCATGCAGATGGCACTTTTTTAAGTAGTAGGCCCTTTCTAGTGGATTGTTTCTTCCTTTGAGAAGGGTGCATGGTGAGCAAGTTCCGTCTGATGCGGAATTCTCAGTCAAGGACTTGACTCTGTCTACCTTTTGCTGATGTCATCAACCACCTGTTGGTGTTTCGGACCAACCTTTGAGACGGTGACTGAAGGTATTAGCAGGGTTCGAACCAACCTTTGAGATCGTGACTGAAGATGTCTTCTTCAGTGTAGTTGGAACCTCTGCGTCAGTTGGTGCAAAGTTGTAAGTACTTTGCTCAAGCTCTATGTTCAGCAACTGGACATGTAACGATGATCCCTGTTTTGTGGGGTGTTCGTGTTCTCCAGTTAAGCTTTCTAGTAACCGCGCGTCTTCTGCGGTTTATCTCTCAAGTAACCGCACGTCCTCAGAGGTGTAGCTCTCTAGTAACCGTACGTTCTTTGCAGTTACCTCATTGCCGAACCTCGTTTGCCATGTCTCTTTGAGGATCGTGGGGTAGTTGCGTCATTGTTGGCCGTGTTTGGTCGAACAATGTGAATCTGGACTATGGGCAGATAAACATGATCATAGGCAGGGTTGTGCCCACCATTGTTTATTCTATGCGGTCCATAGGTGGGTAACTAGTCATAGGCAGACTTGTTACCGCTGTTCTGGAGCCACTTTCCTTCACGCTTTGGTGGAAAGTAGTTTCCCTGTAAGTAGCGTTGCCGGAAGAGATCGTTTTAGATACTTGGGAAGTTGGTTGAAACTCTTCCGCATTTGTTTTGTAGCCACTTTCCTTCACGCTTAGTTGGAAAGCAGTTTTTCTTGAAATAGCTTTGCTCTTCCGCGTGGTGGCTTAGTTGTGGCTCTTCCGTAGCTACCGTTCGCATAGTTGCGGTTTGCAGTAACTACGTAAGAATGGTTGCGGTTTGCAGCAAAGAACTTGCTTCTAGAAGTCTTGTAGCCTGGATGTGGCTCTTGAAGGTTCAGGGGACAGGGTTGCTGATGTGCGGTTGCTCAGCGTACTTGTCCTGTTCCTTAAGGAGAAGCTGTTTGCGTTCCCTCTGTGGTTGTGAACCGGAAACGTGGGTTTTGAAGCTTGAAGAAGCTTTCATGGAGTGCGGTTTACCGCATCCTGAGAAGCGGTTTTCGCAGTCCAAAGAACCGTGCTGGTTCTGAGTATCTGACACACCTGTGAGGGTTGGCGTGCGTCATCTCCGCATATTCCACGTGTGCTCGTGGATATGTGCGGTTTATGACTTATACCCCTTTATATAATTTAAAGATATATATTTTTGCCTTTTTTGAGGGGTATGTAAAAAACGACATGCGGTATGGGTTATGGTGCGGTAAACCAGAGAAACCGCATGCCGCTTGTGTTTGGATAAGGTTGTCGCTTTCTGTTGTCACGATTGCACGTGTGGGTTGTTGAAGTTGGTAGGATTCTGACATGTGCTGATTTGAAAAGACGTTTGCACTGACCGAGGTCATAACTGCACTGTAGCAGGGAGTAAAAAAGTCTTCTCTGTCAGGCGCGTGGGCGGCCACGCGCGCGTGATAACTGTCAGCGGAAAGGTTGCTGACCACGTGTCGCCTTGTAACTCGCCTATTTTGAACGTGTTGAGGCGGTTTACTATATCGCATTTATTGCGATGAGTATATAAAGGGGGAACCGTTTGGTTTCTCCTCACTGTTCAAAATTTTCGAAAAATTTCTGTTGAGAGAGAGAGCATTCCCTTCGTCTTCTCCGATCAATCTGTCTTTTATTCCGGCAATCTTTTGAGTTTTCTGAGTTTTTCTTTAACTCGAAACTTCTGTTCTACATATTTCTGATGGCTGATCCATCTAACCCACATAATGTGGAGGGTGAAAACCCTGAAGCATCTTCTCCGGTGGCCGGAGAAGAAGATGATGGTGGCAGTGTTCCTGGTGGTGGCCTACCACCATTGAAGTGGTCGAGAGTTTCATTCGACCAACTGATGGCCAAGATTGAGATGCCTCACGAGTATGGGGCTGCTTATCCCCAAACTAGTGATACTGGTGCCTGTGCTCCGGCTGGTCACATCACCATGTGGGCCGAGTGTTTTACTGATGGTAACCTTCGTTTACCATTAACAGTTTTTGTTGCTCAAGTCTTGGAACATTACAAGATCCATATCTCCCAGATGAGTCCTTTTGGGATGATCCGTATTAGACATTTTGAATCAGCTTTTCGTGCTCTTGGTCTGCCGGTTACCGTTGAAAACTTCCAGGGGTTTTACCAGTTGACGGTGAACACCGGTTTCTTTTCCTTTAGAGAACGGTATGGAAGCATCAAGTTGATGACCCCTCCGAAGGGTATTACGAAGTGGAAGTGTAAGTTCTTCTACGTTAAAGCTGCCGCAGTTGTTGTGGACATGACTATGCGGAACGTCAATGAGCCTATCCCTGCGGAGGATATTGCTATACCTACCGCGGAGACTGCGGAGTGGTTCTCAAGGCTGAAACCCATTGAGCATAGGCAGCTGACCAACAATGAGTTGTGGGTGCTGCGGATGATGTTGACCCGGCCTAAGAGGAATTTCACGCCTGTGGTGCGGGAGAAAACTGGTGGTAAGTGTTACCACTCTTTTGCGGTTGCTTTATTCCCGTGTTTGTTATTAATTTGGATATGTATTATCAGAAATTGTGGAAGTGTGGAAGATATTTGATCCAACTTTTACTGGCAAAGTTGATCTTATTCCGACTGCGGAAGGTAAAGGTTTTAACTTGACGATTGTCCCTCTCTTCCGCGTTGCTTCACGCGAGGTGATGACTGCACCCCTGCCGCAGGGCAAAGGTATTACTCATAACCTTTATTGCTTTACAAGGTTTGTTGCTGATATTCTTTACGCAGGTACACTTGGGAACCTTGGTAAATTTGATTCAAAGGGTGCCCCCAAAAAACATGCGGAGAAAAAGCATGTGGATAAACCTGGGCGGGGTCGCGGTGTGAAGAAACCTGATGTATCTGTTGTTCCGCCTTTGGTGAAGCAAACAGCAGGTATCTCTCGTTCTCATTTCCGCAGATATACCGATTACGTGGTAGTATCTGACACCCTAGAGGGCTTGGGTGTTCCAGGTGTTGGTGCGGCCACCGGTGGAACCACTGCGGGTTCGAAACCTGGTGATGAAAAGAAGAGGAAAGCGGAGGAAGCTGGTGATGCTGGTGGGGGAAAGAAGCCGAAAATTCAGACCAGGCGCAAGGCTTTTGTCATACCAAGGAAGCCTGCGGTTGTTTCTGGTATGTGATGCATGACTTTAACAAATATTTTGTGCTTATACTTGTACTATAAAGTATGTCTGTGTTGATTTCAGAACCGCAAGATGAAGGGTTCTTCGACTTTGATGCTCCTCCTCCCCCTCCTCCGCATGACACTGCTGCGGGTGCGGGGGTTCATAAGGTTGTTACTCCTGAAGCCTCTGTGCGGGGGGTGGACACTGGAAAGGGTCCCGCGGCTCAAATCGATGACACGGTTGATTCGAGTGATAATGTTATCACCCCAGAGGATACTGTTGATATGGATTTGAAGTTTGGTTACACCAGAAAGCCAAAGTCTCCTGCTGCCGAGAAGGCTTCCGGTTCCGCTGGTGGTGCGGGTTTTGTTGAGACTCCTATTCAGCCTGAAGAGTCTGAATTGGAGTATTATTATCGCTCCTACACAGAAGACCGGGCCATGTCTTACCACCGCCCTCTGTGGTCTGTGATGCAAGGGGATGACATTTCCGCTGATCCCTCTGCTTGTAGGGAGGTTTTGAGTGGTTTGGGCACTCCTTTTGAGGTAAACCGGGCCCGTTCTTTACCGACTGAGGTCCAGATGAACCAACTCTCCTCCATGCTTGTGGGGAGCTCCATAATGGCAAATGCCGTTATGGAAAAGTGCAAGGTGCTGGGGCGCAAGGGGGAGGAGAATGCGCGTTTACGGGCCGAGGCCGAGGAGTTGGTGAAGGCTGCACGTGAGGGTGCAGAGCAGCTTGAGAGGGATAGAGAGCAGTTTGAGAGGGATAGAGATGCGTTTGAGAAGCATAAGCAGACTGAAGAGTGGGCTGCAACTGCTGAGCTTAAACAGGTTCGTACTCTTGCAAAATTGCTGTCTGATGAGCGTAAGCGTTGGAAAGAAACCCTTTCTGATGAGTGCAAGACGCTATCTAATAAGCGCAAGACTTGGAAAGAATCTTGGGGTAAACAGAATGAAACTCTCTTTCATGTTCGTCCGGAGCTTATAAATGCCAAGGCGGCAATTTCTGCGTTGGCTAAAGAGAAAGCTGAGGCCGTTGCGGCTGCCCAAGGGGCCAAGGAAGTAGAGGTTCGTCTTGCCAAGGCTCTGGAAGAGGCCAAGGAAGCGGAGGCTCGTGCTGCAAAAGCTCTTGAAGGGGCAAATGTTGACCTCACCAAGTTAAGCAAAACTATCTTGGACCTTCAGGTATAAGTTTTTCCTAATTTTGAAATTGTGTCTCACAAGTTTGTTGATTCTTTTTGTATACTTCTGATTCTTTGTTTAAAAGGCTGAAGTGCGGACCCGGGGGGTCGCTATTGAGGAAATCTCTGCCCGTGCTGCTGAAGCTGAAGTGCGGGCAAGAGAGGCTAGGGATAGCCACGCTTCTTCACTTGAGTTGCTCAAGGCTGATCATGAATGGATGCGTATGCACGGGATCGGGCATGTAAGTATCCGTTGCCTTGTTATTTTTGTTGTAAGTTTGCCTTTGATAACCATTGTATTCATGTTTCGCAGATTGTTACTGCCATTCTTGACGCACCCGAGACCGTAGCAGGTGTTAACGAGATCAGGGAGCGTGCCCGGGATGCTGGTTTCAAAGCTGGCTACAACCGCTGTATTAGTCATTTGAACATTGCAGCGCGTGGCGGGCTTACTAATGAGCGGTCTGGGTTTCATGGCGTGGACACTGAAGCGCTTCTTGCTGCTGCGATTAAGGAGTTTAATGATACAACCCTCACAGATCTTGAAGAACTTGAAAAGTGTCTAGAAGCGGAGGATTATGTGGACCGCTTGCGAGTCTTATACGCTGATGAAGACGAAGATGAGGAAAAACCAGATGTTGAGGGCACGGATGGTGCGGGCCCCAGTGGCACAAAGGAAGATTAGATTGGCTTGCGTGCCTCTTTTGTTTCCTTATGTAACCGTTACAAAACTTTATGTAAATTCCTTGTGCAGGAATTTTTTGAATATAAAGAATTGTTGTTTCAATTTTTACAAGTGTTTTTAGTACTTGCATGTTTGAATTTGTACGCGTTTAGTGTTACTGTTAGTAATACTAAATCTGTAATTGCCTTTTGCATATCTAGGTGATATGCAAGTATGAAGATTTGTCTCTGGTTAGACAAACAGTATTGCCATTGCTGGCCTATTACAATAGTTGCGTGTGGTTACCATTCTGTGTGGGTATCACGAATGAAGATTTTGCTAATCTGTTTTTGTGTATACCTCAGAGTGGAACACGCATTTGTAATAGAAATAAATAAACAATATTGCATTGAATCGTCTATTTATTTATTTATTTGCAAATGGCCTACGGCCCAATAGATTACATGTAGAAAACATGGCTTACATATAACAACGTCAAAGTTGCTGTGCGTTCCATGTGCGTGCGATAGTTTCGCCTTCTAATGTTTGTATTTTATACGCGCCTTTGCTCAGGACCTCTTGGATGAGGTACGGTCCTTCCCACTTGGGGGCAAGTTTCCCTGGGCGTTCTGCGTTGGATGCTTCGTTGTCACGAAGGACGTAGTCTCCAGGGTTGAAAGTACAAATGCGAACGCGTGCATTGTAGTACTTTTCCAACTTGGTTTTGTACTTGGCCTCGTTGATGGCAGCGTTTTCGCGCCTTTCTTCCAAGAGGTCTAAGTCAACCCTGCGTTCCTCATTGTTGTCCATCTTGTTGATGGCCAACATTCTAGGTGAGGGGAGGCCTACTTCCGCGGGGATCACCGCTTCAGTACCGTAGACCAGGCTGAAGGGGGTCTCGCCGTTGCTTGTTTTTGGGCTTGTCCTGTGAGCCCATAAAATACTTGGGAGTTCATCAACCCAGCCGCGTCTGGCTGTTCCCAACCGTGCTTTGATGCCTTCGACTAAGCTTTTATTGATACTCTCGACTTGGCCGTTCCCTTGTGGATGCGCCACTGAGGAGAATATGTGTTCAATGTTTAGCTCTTTTAGCCATTTTTGAAAGTCGTCGGCAGCGAAGTTGGTACCGTTGTCGGTGACGATGCACATTGGTAGACCGAAACGGCAGATGATATGTTCCCACACGAATTTCCTTGTTATCATAGCGGTGGTTGATGCAAGTGGCTTTGCTTCTACCCATTTTGTAAAGTAATCAACAGCTACTATGATAAATTTCACTGCTCCTGGTGCGTCTGGAAATGGTCCCACCACATCGATTGCCCATTTTTGGAATGGCCATGCGGTGGTCACGGGGATCAAGTTGTTCTTGGGACGCAAGGTCTTGGGAGCATGTCGCTGACAATTGAAACACTTGCGTAAGACTTTGACTGCATCCAGGTGCATGCCTGGCCAATAGTACCCGGCGTTCATGATTTTGGCCACAACCATGCGTGGTCCTGCGTGTATGCCACATATCCCCTCGTGAATTTCTTTGATAAGGTATGTGGCATCTTGGCGGTTGACGCATCGTAGGAGTGGCCCCAGGTATGATTTACGGTATAAGATACCGTCTACCATTTGGTAATGACACGCTTTGTATTGCAACTTGCGTGCCTCTGCTTTGCTTTCGGGAGTAACCCCTGATTGTAAGTATGCAATGAGTGGTGTCATCCAGGATGTTGTACCGTATTGGATGACATTGACTTGGCGCAGGGGTACCGAAGGATTTTGCAGGACTTCGATGCGTACCTCTTTTGCCAGGTGTTGGAAGCTGGTGGACGCAAGTTTTGATAGTGCGTCCGTGGGTTTATTTTCACTCCTGTTGATGTGGCGAATATTGAAGGAGGTAAACTTTGACTTCAGTTGCAGGGCTTGTTCGAGATAGAGGATCATGGTATCCCCCTTTGCGGCATAGTCACCGCGTATCTGCCCTGCAACTAGTAGTGAATCGACGTGTGCTTCCAAATGTTTGACGTCGAGTTTAATTGCTAAACGCAACCCTGCCAGTAGAGCCTCATACTCCGCTTCGTTATTCGTACTTTCGAAATCGAGGCGTATTGCGTAGGTTAGCTCTTGGCCATCGGGGCTGACAAGTCGCAAACCTGCGCCAGAACCATCTTCGTTGGATGCACCATCTGTAAATAGTGCCCAGGTTTCTGTGGAGGATGGTTGTGATACAGGGTTTTGTTCTTCTTCGCATTCTTGGATGCGGTTTGCTGGTATTTCAGCGACGAAGTCAGCCAAGACCTGGCCTTTGATTGCGGGGCACGGCTTATAGTTCAGTGAAAGCGCGCCCAGCTCGATTGCCCATTTTGCTAACCTCCCAGAGATGTCGGGTTTTGATAGGATCGGGCCGATCCTATAGTTGGTTAACACTGTGATGACGTGGTTTGCAAAGTAACGTCGTAAACGTCTCGATGCGTGCACTAGTGCCAGTACCAATTTTTCCATGATGGAGTACCTTGTCTCTGGGTCGTTGAGCATTTTGCTGATGTAGTAGATGGGTGTTTGGACTCCTTCCCGCTCCACTATAAGTACCGCGCCTACCGCGTTGTCCGCGGCAGACAAGTATAAGATAAGTGGCTCATCTTTTCGTGGTGCGGTTAAAGTTGGGAGTTGGATCAAACACTCTTTCATTTCCCGGAAAGCTTTTTCGGCCTCTGCGGTCCATTGGAATTGTTCCTTTTTTAGACAGCTCCGCAGGGTCTTGATGAAAGGGTAAGACTTAGCTGCATGGTTGGCTAAGAATCTATTGAGTGCGGCTAGCCTACCGGCTAGTCGTTGCATTTCCTTCATCGTAGAAGGCGATGGCATGCGCTCGATCGCCTGAACTTTTTCCGGGTTCACCTTGAATCCATCTTTGGTTACGATGAATCCAAGGAATTTGCCTTCTTCCATTCCAAACGAGCATTTCCCTGGATTGAGCTTCATGTTAACGCTTCGCAGAGTTTGGAATGTTCTTTCGATGTCGTCGAGCATGGTGTTTTCCTCCATGCTCATGACGACCAGGTCGTCCATATAGATTTCGACACTTTTGCTGATTTGACTGCGAAAGGTGTCGTTCATCAACTTTTGATAGGTTGAGCCCGCGTTGCGCAGCCCGAACGACATTTTGGTGTAGCAGTAATTCCCGTTAGGAGTGCGGAATGCCGTTTTTTCTTCATCGTCGATTGCCATCTGTACTTGGTGATAGCCTTTGTAACAATAGAGGAAGCACTTCCATCGAAATGGTGCGAGGTTGTCGACCTTCTCGTCGATCTCTGGAAGTGCGTAACAATCCTTGGGGCAGGCCTTATTAAGGTCTTTGTAATCGACACACATGCGCCAGCCCCCGCTTGGTTTTTCTACCATGACTGGGTTGGACAGCCAAGTTTGGTATTTCACTTCCCGCAGGATGCCTGCGGAGAGCAGTTCTTGTACCTGCTCTTCCATCGCTGCGTTCTTTGCTGATCCGAGGTGGCGTTGGCCTTGGATCACGGGCTTGATACCTGGCATGGTATTCAAGAAGTGTTGCGCAATTTCGCGTGGTACCCCTGTCATATCTGCGGGTGTCCACGCTAAAATATCTTGGTTTCTGAAGAGGAGTTGTTTCAGGCCCGCTCTGATGGTAGGTGTCAAGGCATGGCCCAACGTGACTGTTTGCTCTGGGTGTCTTGCATTAAGAACCCATTTTTCTGGTTGAGTGTTGGGGGTAGGCCTTGCTACCTTTGCCGGACGCAGTTCGTCCGTAGACATGACTTCTCTTTGGGCGTATATTATCGCGATCCCCGTTTCGGTTGGAAAACCGATGGCAGAGTGGGGGACGGATGTTATCATGTTGAAGTCGCCTTGGGACTCCCTCCCGAGAATTACGTCATACTTTGAGGTATGAGGTAAAACCATGAAGTTCACCTCCTCCGTCCTTGTGTGCCTTCCGTTGGTGAGGCGCACAGGGAAGGTAATTTGTCCCAGGGGGAATACGGTTTCCCCTGAAAATCCGGCCAACGGGTAGTCCGCTGGCTGCAGTCGATCTTTGTCTTCTTGATCGAACTGGTTGAAGCATTGCTCGTATATAATATCGGACGTACTGCCCGGGTCGATGAACAATCGCTCGGTGCAGTAGTGAGCTAGGTGTCCAGTGATAACCACGGCGCGCCTATCGCGCGGTCCGCCTCGGACTTTTGGAAAGACGACTTGCTCGTCCTTCCAGTCATTGTCCGGTCTTCTCGCCGCCTTACGCGGTCTTCCTTTTCCTCCATTGATCATGTGGGTAGAGGCCACGTACATGGCCCTTTTACCCGTGGAGGTGCCCTCGTTGTGGGGAGTGATGCGCTTGGTAGCTTTTTGTGCGCCTGTCAGCAGGTGTTGCAGTTTCCCTTCCTTTAGGGCTCGCTCAATCTCCAGTCGGAGACTGATGCAGTTGTTCGTGGTGTGGCCCGAGTCCTTGTGATACTCGCAATCGAGTGCGGGATCTTGATTCTTTTTGGACTTCATTGGTTGGGCCGGTCTCAGGAATTGCGCATCCGTGAGGAGAACGTCTCTTGGCGACTGGTTGATCTCGGTCCAGTTGCGGTCCCGAGACTCTTTTTTTGACTCCCGGTTTTCTCGTTGGGCGTTGATTGTAGCCCTTGCGTCGGGCTGGTTGGGGGACATATGGTCTGGGATCGCTGCCGCGATTCCATGTGTCCCTGTTGCGCTTATTGCTGCGCTTGGGCTCTAAATTATATTTTAATTTTTTGAAAAAATATATATTTTGAAGATAAGTTACAAATTTTAATGTAGTTAGCTATTAAAGAGGAATACTACTAATTAATGATCTTTGTAGGTTTACCATATTACCCTTATAGTAGTATTAAATACTTATATTAAATGAAGTAAAATGAATCATTCTCATTGGTTGAAATTTCTTCTTTTTTCTTCTTATAAAAAGTTTCTTCTCATTTGAACTCTCCACTATATATATATATATATATATATATATATATATATATATATATATATATATATATGGTTGGGATTTAGAGAAAACGGTAGAAAGTGTGAGAACGATGAGAACGCTTATCGATCGTCCGATCAAAACAATCTATGGACTAGATTAGCGCGGTGGCGTTTTCGTAAATAACATCAATTTTATTACGTGGACGCGCTTCATTAAGGGTAAAATGGTCTTCTGACTTCTCCACACAAAACGCCATCTCATGAAATAAAAGGCCAAAAACAAAAATCACACACCATTCCCAGTAAAAACGCCAATATATATAAAACGCCAAACTTAATTAGAGTAAAATCCCGCCTAAAAGAACCGCCAAAAAAATCCTATATATACAACATCTCAGACCTTCAATTAAAAACACACACAAAAACCCAAACGCCATTTTTCATATATCCCATTCGCCTTAGAAACACCAAAAAACCCAAACATCATATACCTTCTAACCCAAAACGTTTTCTTGAAATTCAGTTTGGTTGTCTGTAAAGATTTCGCTCAATGAAATGGACAAAATCCTTAAGTGAGGATGTTGTCCATTTCATTGAGTAAAATCTTATTAACTAATCCTCAACTTCCATCCAATTTATAACGCCAAAACATACAAAAACATTATTGAGCTTTGTTGTCAATAAAGTTTAGCTGTATGGGGTGGACAACATTGTCAGCTATCTTTCTTAACAGAGGATTAACAATGTTGTCAATCTCATACAGCAAAACATTATTGATTTTAGCATGATCAAATTTCTAGGTTTAAGGTGCTCTTATTTCGTGGCGTTCTTTTTATCGGTAAAACGCCAAAAAAGTTAAAAAATCAAACATCGTTCATTGTGAAATTCAAGATTGTTGTCTGAAGGGTCTAAACTCAATAACATTTTGTTGCATGAGATGGACAAATCTTCAAGAAAAAGATGTTGATGTTAGACTGTGTGCTTCCAAACAGCGACACATAAAACTATTTGAAAAACAAAAAAAAAACAAAATGAATCATATGAAAGTCGAACCAGCCAGTTAACATGATTCAAAAAAGAAGAAAGAGACTGGTGACAGTGAAGATTTGGAAGATCAATTGTTTATGTATTCTTTTTTTTCCTTTTCAGTTGATTGTTATATAATAAAAACGCCATATATAATAAAAACGCCAAAACAACCAAAATGCTTGTTTAAACGATATCATCCCGTTAAACGCCACCAAAAACTCCCAAACTATAATAAAATTACTTTGAAAATGTATTATAAAAAACCAAAAAAAAAAAAAAAAAAGCCCAACTTGAAAATGTAACTAGAAACAAAAAATACAAATCAGTAATACTGAAGATAGGGAAAATTTATTATATTAGAATCTAAAACGCTAAACTTGAAAGATGGGACGTGTTACAGATTTCAGAGATAAAGCTTATCAAAAAAAATAATTACAAACAGTAACTGAAAAGACGAATACTTTATTATAATAATGCACTGCCTAACTAAGGCGCCAAAAAGACATCATATAAAATGATACGTCTCAGCAACTTCCATTTGATCAAACAAAAAAAAAAAATTAAAAACAAACGCCAATACTACTAAATACCACTCACTGAAAAACGCCAAAAAAAATCAAAGATGGCTAATATGCTTTCTTGGATATTCATAATTGTTCTTCGTGAAGTTTCACTGAATGAATTGTTATCAGAAGGGAGTAACTCAGAAAGATTTTGCTGCATGAGATGGAAAAAAATTCAAAAAAAAAGATACTGATGCCAGTCACATGGCATTTTGTATTTTTTGTTCTTGAAGAAAGTTTGGATGACGAGAAGAGATCAATGACAATGAAGAGTGGGTTGATTATAAAGATGAAGATCAAGATAATCAAAAAGCGAAAAAACCCACCCACACGTCATAGATCTATATCCCCAAACATCCACAAAAAAAAGCCACTTCAACAGACGAGCAGGCAAAATAATCAAACCAATGAGTTTATTAAGTTATACATAAAACACCATATATTTGGTGACAGTTCTAGTACCATTAAAGAAGAGAGAGACTGATGACAGTGAAGATTGGGAAGAGAGATCCGATTAGGATTTTTAATTTATTTTCTTCGCTTGTATTTTTTTTTCCTGTGGTTGAAATATAATATAACAATAGTAAAACGCCAAGATAACACAAACGGCAAAATGTTTATAAAAAATAATAGAACAATGGGCCATATTGTTTAAAACACCTTGGAAAACCCCATTCAAATAGATAATGGCTTACGAATTTGAATAAACGCTATAAACCCCATAAACGCCAAAATGTTAATACAATGAAACCATTAAACGCCATTAAATATTGAATTTGGTTAACGCCAAAAATCTCAAAAACCAACAATATTGGGAAAAGCGAAACCGGAAAAGAAGAAGATGAAATGACAAAAAAGCCCCTCCGCCCTTTTCTAAGCGGCGTGACACGTGTTAGGCCAGGAAGCGTACTCACCGTTCTCACACTTTTGAGTGTTTTCTTCTGATCCCGTTTCTATATATATATACTAGCAGGATGCTCGCACAATGTGGCGGGAGCAACACATCGCTGTGATACTCGTTTTTGTACTTTTCTTATTCATATAATATTTATTGTTGCATTATTGTGGTATAAATAAATCAAAAGCGAAGTAATCGGGTAATTCATTTCATTATGTTGTGCGTGGTTCAGTCGAGTCGGTTGTTATCCTCAATCGAAGCCGAAACCAAAGTCATCGGTTAGTCTATTCTATTAACCAATAGGTTTTCGATTATTCACTTCGGTTTATACGGTTAGATTGACGGTTTTCGGATTGGTTCATTTAATTTCAGTTAATAGTCATAACCAAACTTGGGCTAAAACTTTTGATTAGAAATACATGCATTAAATATAAATACATGAAATGGAGGTACAATATATAAAATGGGGGTATAAATATGAAATACATACACTAAAGCTATAAAAGCTAGAAATATATGAATATATGAATGGTTCTGTTCAGTTAATTTTGGTTAGATAAGGGTACAAAAAAAAATCAATAACCGTTTTTGGTTAATTCGGGTTTCGGTTAATCAGTTTCAGTTAACTCAATTTTTGGTTGATTTCGGTTCGTCTTTGGTTAACGATTCAATTATTACTCACCCTTAGACATTGTTAATCACGTAACATATCAATTGTTTTATTAAAAAAACTATAGAAATACTATACTCAAATTAAAGAGAATAAAATACTCGTTTATATGGTGTAATTTAAAAAAAAATATTAACATACCAAAAAGTTGTGACCATTTGAAAATCGGGAGGGGGGTTAATTTTTTATAAGGGGATAAAATGTAACTACCAACTAATTATCTATAGTTTTGTCAAAGATGAGGGTTTAATCACTTTACATTTTGTAGCTATTAAGTATTCCGGGATAATGACTAAGTACGTTGAGCGTTAATCACTTGTACACTAAGGCATCATCTACTTATAGTGTCGCAACCCCCGTCCCCTAGTTACCCGGGAACGGGCGGCCGCGGCCAGTATTAGTGGTATCGGTGTTTATCATTATTTGGCAGAGGAAATTTCATCAGGACCGTAGTTAGGAAATATTTGATCAGAGTAAAACACTACATTTTTTATAATATTAAACACGTGGGAAATTCCCAAGTTTTCATTACAAACAGATTTATAGGAATAAACCCAATTTTATTGAAATAAAACATCTTCTTTATTTAGGTAACTTTTATAACCACTTTTCCAAGCCTTCAGTGCTGTCTAGCTGGCTTCTATTTGGCTTTCACATTTTGTTACCTGAAACGCGTTTAAAAAAAACATTTTGTCAGTGGAAAATACTGGTGAGTGAATCCCAATTTAATCAAGAAGAGTTTTATCATTTCACAGTATTGAGAGCGATTACAATGTTTATATCTACACAATTACTCATTCAGTACTGTCAATCCTGATTGGTGGGTCATATTACTCATTGGCTATCTCGTTGTCCAATGGTAACGTGTTCCACATTTTGTATACAAAACCCCAACATACCGGCAGTAATTGAAGAATTACAAAGACTCAGTCACTGCTATTTATAATTTAAAATAATTAAGGTTTTGTAAAAACAGTTTACAAAAAGGAGATTACTCACATTGCTACTTTAGGGTTTTCCTTTATGATTTCCTGGTGATTATCTATTAATTACACAATTCACATGCGTTAGTATAATAACCCAATATTTACATTAGTTATACCCTCCCCGAGACAGAACTCCAACGACTACGTCGGGCAGAGCCTCGACAGTCGTTACGGAGCACTAGATCAATTGGGCACCGTATCTAATACGTAACCGGGGGTTATGATAGTTACAACGAGGCAGAGCTTCGCTAATTAGGGGGGTATAATGCCCGGGTATAGCTTCTACACTATAGAAATTGAGAGAGAGAATTGAGATTTGAACGACTGAAAATGAGAGCCGATGGCCTCTATTTATAGTTCTGTTCGACCACCTTGTCGCGGCCCGCATAAGGATCAGCAAAGGGCTTCGCGGCCTGCGAGGCCAACTAGGGTAGGCCCTAGCTTGGTTGATTCGAACCCTAGACCCAACACGTCCACGACACGTGGCAGCTCTGGGCTGTTCCTGGTGGCCTAGCTGTCGCGACCCGCGTAAGACGAAGAGGTGGTCTTCGCGGCCAGCGAGCGCCCATTACATCTTTATTTTATTTAATTTTTGTGAAATTAAAGGTATTTAGGGCTAAATCTCGCATACGGGGTGTATTTTAGGACATTTAGGGTCATCCTAAATATTTTAGGGGTGTCGAAATATTTCAGGAGGGTTGTTATATCCTCCCCACCTTGTTTTAGAACTCGTCCTCGAGGTCTATTGGAACAGGTGTGGATATTTCCTCTGCATCTTTGATTCAAGCTCCCAAGTGTATTTTGGTCCTCTCTTGGAAACCCGTTTTACTTTGACTAGAACTAGTCTCTTGTGTTTGAGATTCTTGACTTTTCTATCTTCAATCTGTAGAGGCTTTTCTACAAACTTAAGCTTTTCATTTACCTCTATATCCTTAAGAGGCACTACTAGTGATTCATCAGCTAAGCACTTTTTGAGATTGCATACATGAAATATCCATGTATTCCTGCCATTTCCTCTGGCAGTCGTAACTAATAGGCTACAGGTCCTATTCTTCTAATAATCTTAAAAGGTCCAACATAGCTGGGGCTTAGCTTTCCCCTTTTAATGAATCTTACCACTCCCTTCCAAGGAGAGACCTTTAATAACACCTTGTCTCCTACTTGAAATTCTAACGGCTTTCGCCTGTTATCAGCATAACTCTTCTGTCGATCGCGTGCTGCTTTCAGTCTTTCCTTGACTTGAACAATCTTGTCGGTTGTTTCTTGTACTATTTCAGGTCCAGATAGTTGTTTTTCTCCAATTTCTGCCCAACAGACCAGAGTTCGGAACTTTCGTCCATAAAGTGCTTCGAATGGTGCAGCATTGATACTGGTGTGATAGCTGTTATTGTAAGAAAATTCTATTAATGGTAAGTGATCGTCCCAACTTCCTCCGAAATTAATTACACAAGCTCTAAGCATATCTTCCATTGCCTGAATTGTCCTTTCACTTTGTCCGTCCGGTTGAGGATGATAGGCGGTGCTTAGATTCAACTTGGTTCCCATTGCTTTTTTGAAACTTGTCCAAAAATGAGAGGTAAAACGGCTATCTCTATCATAAACAATTGATAAAGGAATTCCATGTAATGAAACTATTTCATTTACATACAACTTAGCTAATTGTTCCATACTGAAAGTTTCCTTCATCAATAAGAAATGAGCTGAATTAGTTAGTATGTCTACAATCACCCAGATTGTATCATTACCTTTTCTTGTCTTGGGTAATTTGGTAACAAAATCCATGGTTATCAATTCCCATTTCCATACTGACATTTCTAACTGTTGTAACAAACCTGAGGGTTTCTGATGTTCAGCTTTAACTTGTGAACAAGTTAGACACTTAGAAACATAAGCTGCTATATCCTTTTTCATTCCTATCCACCAAAAATTCTTTCTTAAGTCCTGATACATCTTATCACTTCCAGGATGCATCGTATACTTAGACTTATGGGCTTCCTCTAATATACGGTGGCGTAGGTTTCCTAATTTGGGTATCCACATCCTTTTCTTATGGAATCTTCAAATTCCATCTGTTCCTTGTTCTAGTTCCTTAATCATCCCTTTCAATTTCTCAGCATCATCCTTGATTACTGATTCTTGTGATTTTCTAATCTGATCATTTAAATCTACTTATAGATTTAATTTAAGAGAACGTACTCTTTTTGGCTTTTCGTGATACTTTCAACTTAAAGCATCAGCTACTACATTAGCCTTTCCTGCATGATACTGGATATTACAATCATAATCACTAAGAATTTCCATCCAGTGTCTTTGTCTCATGTTTAACTCCTTTTACCCGAAAACATATCATAAACTCTTATGATCGGTAAAAATGGTAAACTTACTACCGTAAAGGTAATGTCTCCAAATTTTCAGAGCAAAAATTATAGCTCCTAATTCTAAATCATGGGTTGAATAATTCTCTTCATGATTCTTAAGTTGTCTAGACGCATAGGCTATAACCTTTTGACGTTGCATTAACACACATCCATAACCTAACCTAGAAGCGTCACAATAGACTACAAAGTCTTCAATTCCTTCTAGTAACGCTAGTATGGGTGCGTTGGTTAATCTTTGCTTAAGAATTCAAAAGGCTTCTTCTTGCTTTAGTCCCCATTCAAATTTAACAGATTTACAGGTTAACTTAGTTAAGGGATGGCTACTCTAGAAAAATCTCGGATAAATCTTCTATAATAACCGGCCAATCCTAAGAAAACTTCTAACCTCGGTTGGTGATTCAGGGGTTTTCCATTTAGTAATTGCCTCAATCTTTGTGGGATCCACATGAATTCCTTCATGGTTGACTAAATGTCCAAGAAACTGTACTTCTTCTAACCAAAATTCACATTTTGAAAACTTGGCATAAAGTTTTTCTTTTCTCAATAGACTTAGGAGTGTATGCAGATGCGTTGCATGTTTCTCTTTGCTTTTAGAGTAAATGAGAATATCGTCTATAAAAGCAATTATGAATTTATCCAAATATGGTTGGCAAATTCGGTTCATCATGTCCATAAATGCAGCTGGGGCATTGGTTAAACCAAATGGCTTGACAGTAAATTCATAATGGCCATACCTTGTTCTAAAAGCGGTCTTAGGAATGTCCTCTTCCTGTACCTTTAATTGATGATATCCTGAGCGTAAATCGATCTTAGAAAAGAATCGAGCTCCTTGTAATTGATCAAACAAATCATCGATTCTCGGTAATGGTTACCGATTTTTAATCGTGACTTTATTCAATTCACGGTAATCAATGCACATTCGCATTGACCCGTCTTTCTTTTTGACGAATAAGATTGGTGCTCCCCATGGCGATGAGCTTGGCTGTATGAATCCTTTCTCCAACAGTTCGTCTAGCTGTTTCTTTAATTCTTGCATTTTTGCGGGTGCTAAACGGTAAGGCGCTTTGGCAATTGGTGCTGTCCCTGGTAGCAGATGGATTCTAAATTCAACTTCTCTTTCTGGTGGTAGTCCTGGTAATTCTTCTGGAAACACATCTGGAAACTGAGATACTACTGGAATATCTTTCAGTTCTTTTCCTTTAGTGTTAATGATTATGGAAATCAAATATACTAATGATCCTTTTCTTACATAACTGGTTGTTTTCATCACAGAGATGAATTTCGTGGATCACATAGAATACTGGCTTTATTGGCAATTAACCAATCCATTCCTAATACAGCATCAAATCCTGCCAGATTCATTGGATAAAGGTTTGCAATAAAGTTTTGATTTAAAAACTCTATTCTTGCTCCCTGCAAGATTTCGGAAATCTTAATGGATTCCCCATTTGCTGTTTCTATGAGATATTCTTGTGGGAGTTTGCAAAATGAAGTATTAATAAAACTTTGGTTTGCACCAGAGTCAAATAATACTTTAGCAAAAACATCATTAACTAAAAACGTACCTGTTATGGCTCATTTTCTAAGCATACATATCTTGAACCATATCCTGCTTTTAATTGTTTATCTGTGATCAGGATACTGGACGTGGATATTGCTAACATCCTGGGTGATATCCTGAGGTATATCGAATTAATCACGTGCAGGTTAAAGACTGGGACTTGCCAACGGTCAAATGGACTCCATCTCCTCAAGACTCGGGCGTATTTGTTAAAGGAAAGACGTTGAACCCGAAAGACCAGGTCTACAACGTTCGACTAAGGAATATTCGTTGGATCCCGGTTATGTAGGATAATTAGTTATATTTGTTTTACTATAAATTGATGGGGGCAGATCAGATTAAGACACAACGCAACTTTCACACACTCTAGAACACTTTTGCCTTCTAGCTTTCAACAATCACTAGACACAAACACTTGTAATCGAATTACATTGTAACACCTAGTTGATCCGCACCACATCCTGCACTGTATCCTGATATTTGAAGCAATAGAAGAACAAGGCAGCTGTGATTGTCAGCTCCCGAGGTTTTATGCCGGCGATCTAGATTGATCAAGGGCTTTCCTCGTACATCACGTGTCAACCTTTACATTTTTGCTCATTGTTTGATTGTAGATACAGCTCGATATCCTAAGCCGTATCCTGAAACTGTTTTCATAACTAATTTGGTTAACACATTTTTCACACATAATTTTATCACACTACCTCACTTAACTAATTTGATCACTAAATTGCTTCGTTAATTTTTGACCAAAACAATTTGGCGCCCACCGTGGGGTAAGTGGTGCTACTTTTACTAAAAATCTTTGTGAAATCGTTAATCGGTTTTCTATTTTCAAAACTTTTTGCCACATTGTTTACAATGGCCTCAAGATCAAACATGAGCTCCTCCACTATGTTTGCTGCAACCTCTGTGATGTGCGTGAAGTGTCGTATATATTAGGTGTATATTTTAAGCCCTTTTTAACACTTATTTTAGCCAAGTTTTAAATTTATAAAACACGATATTTCACTAACACTAAACACACATATGGGCAAGTGCACCCATCGTTGAGTGTAGTATAGCGTTGGTAAGATACCGAGGTCGTCCAAGGACACAAGAGCTTTTAGTACCGGTTTATCCTCAACGTCTAATCAAAATAAAAGTTTAGAAAAAATGTTTTAAGCTAAGAAAAAATAAAAACTAACTAAAATGCTGAAAATAAAAATAAAAAGAAAAACAGATAGACAAGATGAATCACTTAGTTCCGACTCGTATATAGTATAACCTTTGATTATTTCCGCACTTTTGCACATAATTAAGAGATTATCTTAGTTATTGTAGTAGGCCCCTCTTTTGAAGGTGACGTTACCCTCACCCCAGTAGTTTGAGTCAGCAAGGATACAATCCTAAAAGGGTGGATTATTGGAAGATAATGAATTAAGTTATTAATGCAGTATTGTGGTAGGCCTCGCTTTTGGCGGTGACGTTACCCTCGGCTAAGTAGTCTGAGTCAGCAGGGATACAGTCCTAAATAGCCAGGGTTATAGTATTAATAGTAGTTAACTTATGAGGGGATCAAAGAGTTTGGACCCCCGCCATCCAATACCGTGAAGTATTGAAGGAGGTCCTACTAAATTTGACCCAGGTCCATTGCAGGACCTCTAAACGCTGAACAATGGCAAGACCTTTACCAAACCGTTCCCTTAACCCCCGACCAGGTAGCCAACATACCTCCATATAGACCGTGGAGATATGAATGGTGAAAATCCTTTATTTTATATAGACAGTAAAATAATGCCAAGACACCACGAACAAACGATAAGGAAAGATCACCTTCAACATAAGTAACTAGTTATTAAAGTCATTAATACAAAACCAAATAAAAAGTGCAAAAGATTAGAAATAAAAAGTATTATACTAGACACTTTGTCTTCACTAAGTGATGTAAGAGACTTAGGCAAACGTGGCCTTGATTGTCAAGAACTCTTACGATCAATCTTGGATCCCGAGACGACTCACACACTCTACGATGGACAATGGATGATGGTGGTGGATGATGGTGTTGTGATGGTGGTGGGTGGTGGATGAAGTGTGAGAGAGGTGGTGTGCCAAGGGATGAGATGAAATGAATCCAAGCACTCCTATTTATAGGCTGAACAGAGAGCTGGGCACGGCCCCGTGTCCGCTGGGCACGGCCCCGTGCCTGTCTGACACTCTCTCTCCTCATTAATTGTAATTCGCAATTACAATAAATGCGCCTGCTGTACTTTCGACACGCCCCCGTGTCCGCTGGGCACGGCCCGTGGTGGGCAATAGAAGCTTCTATAGGTTTGTCTTTTCTGCTGCTTCTTGGGCACGGCCCCGTGCTGGCTGAGCACGGGGCGTGTTCAGTCATCTGACTTCTCTATTTTGCTTTGGAAGGTGCCGTTGAGGGGTCGGGCAGTCCACTAATGTTCCTTTCCTTGTATTTATGTTGGAATTAGCTGTATTTTTGCTTCTTTTGTGTTTTTGAGCTCATTTAATCCTGAAAATACAAAAGGAAGACAAAAACACTCTTTTTCCAATATTAGTACTTAAAAAGGGTTAGTTTTATGCCTTATTTGATGTAATTTATATGTTGCATTTTACACACATCAAATACCCCCACACTTGAACTTTTGCTTGTCCTCAAGCAAAACTCTTTAATATGTGGCTTACACTCCCAAATGGAATAGGTAGAAGAAAAGGTTTTGGGCTTGTCGTAGAGTGTCGGGATGTCCAAGATCTTTTTGGGTTTTATTTTTATTTATTTACAATCCTATTCGTAATGATTTATTTAGAACGTTTCATAGGATAAATTACTTATTTGGGCATAACATGCCTTTTTAAAATTCCATTTATATACAAGTTCACATACCTTACGGGAGAAATCACTCACACTCGGCCGAAGGTGTATTTTTAGTGAATCACTCGAGAGCGGCATGAGACTTATTCCTACCATAGGCTTGCCAAGCAATCAATCCTCCTCCTTTTTAACTTTTATACCTTTGTAAATATCAAGAGGACTTTGTGGGTTAAGGGTTAGGCTTGGGTTAAAGGTAGGTGGTTGGGATATTGGTTAGTGGTTAGTAGAAAAAGGGCGAAAAACGTAACAAGTGTCGGTTTTCGTAGGACTTTCTATTTTTTTTTAACTTTTTATTTTGATGAAGCTTTTATTCAAACAAAGTTATTTTTGATGAACTTGTTTGTTTATTTTCTTTTTGCTTCATCATCAACACAATTTTTTTTTTCATACGAAAAACCGAACTTGTTACTAAAACAAAGGGTTAAAAATGAAAAAGGTTTTGGTGGGTAAAAGGGTTTTTGGTTTGGGTGATGAAATGAAAAGGTTTAGGCTCAAAGGGGCTAACTAGGGGGATTTTTGGGTAGGTGGTAAAAGAAAAAGAAAAATAATGGTGTAGAAATAAAAAGGGTTAATCCTAATGCCTCCCTCATTTACTTACTCGGGTTTAAGTTGATAAGGACCGGGAATGTATCGTCATGGCAAGTTCTAGAGTCGTAAGAACCAAGCGGCTATTCACACAAGAAACGAAAAATGAGCATTTAGTTTTTATGATATGTATTTATGCTCAATAAAGGCTCAAAACTCACTTTTTGTGGGAATGAATTTTTATGTGATCAAGTATATATAATCAAATTTTAACTAAGTTTGCCATGCCTTTCCATAATTTTCTTATGTTGGTTCTTTTTATCACTATGCTATCGGTTGTAAATTTGTAAAAATATAACCTTTTTGAGAACTTGAATTTCCCGAGTTAAACCTAGACAAGTAAGAAAAATTGAAATTTTTGAAAAATTTTGGGGTGATTAGCGGTTCCAATAGAGTTTTGTGTAAGGCTTGTATTTAGGACTTGCAAAATTCAAGGTTTTAGCATCCCCCCCCCCCCCCACAGTTAAATTACACATTGTCCTCAATGTGTCCCAAAAATAAATTTTTAGGTTGATTAGATGTGTAAAATAGTGTTTAAAAAGCAAAAATTTGTGTTACTGGGCACTGAACACGACCCCTTGTTATCCGGGCACGGCCTCGTGTTCAAGTGCCAGTAACAAAATTGAAATAAGAAGAGCAGAAGTCTGGACACAGGGGCGTGTTGGGTGAACACGGCCCGTGTCCAGGTACCTGAACTGGGCGTTTTTCTGCAGGTAGTTCAGCACGGGGCCGTGTTGGTTGGGCACGGCCCGTGTTGAACCTTCTGGACTGGAGAGAATTTTCGGGTTGCCTTGTTCTTGTGCATGAGTTCATTTTTCTCGTTCCCCTTTTCATCCTTTACCACCATGAGTGTGTTTTATTCCTGAAAATTAAAACTAACTAGAAAACATAAAAATTAATCTAAATTAAACTAAGGATAGTTCCGTGGAATGCCTCCATGGTGCGCCACGTTTATAAGGGTCCTTGGCTAGACCCAAAGCCTGGTCATATGTTACCCAAGTGGGATGTATTGCATCCCATGTTACAGCGTCGGAGAGCGTCATCCAAGCTTGAGTCTATGACCTTCATGTAGTTGACCGGATCTTCTTCCTCTACTCGCTTTCCACATTCAAATTTCACTTCCTCATCCCCAAACTTCAATGTTAGAGTTCCGTCATTCATATCCACCAATGCTTGGGCGGTGGCTAGAAATGGCCTCCCGAGGATGAGAGGGACATCGGTGTCTTCTTCCATGTCTAGGATGACAAAGTCGGTTGGAAAGACGAATTTGTCAACCTTGACTAGCAGATTTTCGGCGACACCATGTGGGAATTTGACGGACCTGTCGGCGAGTTGTATGCTCATCTTTGTAGGGCTTGTTGTTCCTAGGCCGAGTCGCTTGAACATTGATGTGGGCATGAGGTTGATGCTAGCCCCAAGATCGTCTAAAGCATTTCGGACGGGGGACTTCCCAATCGAGCAAGGGATTGTGAAGCTCCCGGGGTCGATTTTCTTTTGTGGAAGTTTGTTGAGTACTAAAGCTGAGCATTCTTCGCCTAAGTTAACTAATTGCAATGATTCAATTTTCCTTTTGTGAGTGAGGAAATCCCTCATGAATTTTGCATATTTAGGCATTTGGGTTAGGACCTCAATAAAAGGAATATTAACATGCAATTGTTTTAGTAAACTTTCGAACTTTGCGAATTGCTCATCGGTCTTTTGACGATTTAACCTACCGGGGTACGGAATTGGAGGAGTCTTGGTGGGCTCTTGATTTGGTGTAGAAGCCTTTTCTGGCGCAGGAGGAGTCACAGGCTGGCTAGAATGGCTTCTTTCATTTGGCGGCAATGGAGCATCCTCGGGACCCACGGTTCGATTTCTTAATGTGATGAGATGTACTTGTGCCTTCGGGTTTGTTTCGGTATTACTAGGTAACGCGCCTTGTGGTCTCTCGGAGAAATTTTGAGCTAGTTGATTTAATTGTTTTTCAACGTTTTGAATGCTAGCTTGTTGATTTCTGAAATTCAATTCCAATTGTTGAAATCGATCTGAGTTTTTCTTTTCAGTGTCAGAGATGAGGCGAGATACAGTATCTTCAAGCCTTTCTCTTCCACCTTGTTGTTGAGAGAAATTTTGCTGTTGTTGAAAATTAGTTCGTTGGTTTTGTTGGTTACTACTATTGCCGGGATCTCTCCAACCAAGATTTGGGTGGTTACGCCATCCTTGGTTGTAGGTACCCGTTGGAGGACCCGACGGCTTAGGTCTATTATCCATGTAGTTTACCGTTTCTGTTTGTTCCTCTAATTCTTTCATACAACTCCAATTTTCATGTGACCCACCACACCCTTCACAAGCCATAACCGAGGCCGCTTTTGTCATTTCTAGCTTTTTGATTTTTGAAGAGAGGGCCTCGATTTGGGCTTGTAAAGAGGTGCTTTCATCAACCTTATGGGCGCCCAGGGCAATAGATTTATTACCTCGGGGAGTGTGCCACTGAAAATTGGTTTGAGCAATTTCCTCAATTTGATTATATATTTCATTTGGGCGACGATTACCTAAAAGTCCCCCGGAGCTTGAATCAAGTGTTTGTCTTGTGTGTGGCAACAACCCATTGTAGAAAGTGGATACTTGTTGCCACACCGCTAGACCGTGATGAGGACACTTTCTTAGAAGCTCCTTGAACCTTTCCCAAGTTTCATATAAGGATTCCCCATCCTCTTGTGAGTATGTATTAATTTCAGTCATTACTTTAGCCGTTTTAGCAGGAGGGAAATACTTATATTGAAACTTTTGGGCAAGTTCATCCCAAGTGTTTACCGATCCAACTGGGAGGGTGTTAAGCCAAGCCTTAGCTCGGTCTTTTAGTGAAAATGGAAACATTCGAAGGCGGATGGCGTCATTTGATGCTCCATTGATCCGAAAGGTATCACATATTTCTAAGAAGTTAGTAATATGTAGATGGGGATCCTCGTCCGCAAGCCCGTGGAAGGTTGCGGAGTTTTGGAGCATTTGTATCAAATGCGGCCGAAGTTCGAAGTTGTTGGCTTCGACATTCGGTGCGTTGATAGCGGCGCCGAGATTGCCTACGGTGGGCCGTAGGTAATCCATGAGGGTACGTTGGTCCGCCATTGGAAGTGGGTCCCCCGAAACTTTCTCTTGATTTTTAGCTTTTAGTCTTTTTCTGAGAAAGCGCTCGGGTTCTTCTAGGGGTTCTTTTATGTCTCTACTAGAACTGGAGCTCATGCACTACGTAGGAGGATCAAATGTGGCGCCTGGGTTCCAAGTCCTGCAACAAAAACAGAAAAGAACGCTGGTCAGAATGTTTACCACGGCCCCGTGCTCAGTGAACACGGCCCGTGGTCAGAAGTACAATAATCGTTTTCTGTATCCCAGTTACTGGGAGTTGGACACGACCCCGTGTTGCACCGAAACGGGCCCATGTTCAGCTCTCTGTAACTCAGAAAATAAAAACTGCCAGTGATGATGCTGGGCACGGCCTGTGTCTGACCGGGCACTGCCCGTGCTGAGCTCTGCAGAAGCTGAAAAACTAAGAAAAACCTAAAAAAATTAAAAAGAAAAAGGAAAAATGATTAGGCCGTTGATTCCTAACTTTCTTAAAATCCTTGTGTCCCCGGCAGCGGCGCCAAAAACTTGATGTGCGTGGAGTGTCGTATATATTAGGTGTATATTTTAAGCCCTTTTTAACACTTATTTTAGCCAAGTTTTAAATTTATAAAACACGATATTTCACTAACACTAAACACACATATGGGCAAGTGCACCCATCGTTGAGTGTAGTATAGCGTTGGTAAGATACCGAGGTCGTCTAAGGACACAAGAGCTTTTAGTACCGGTTTATCCTCAACGTCTAATCAAAATAAAAGTTTAGAAAAAATGTTTTAAGCTAAGAAAAAATAAAAACTAACTAAAATGCTGAAAATAAAAATAAAAAGAAAAACAGATAGACAAGATGAATCACTTGGTTCCGACTCGTATCTAGTATAACCTTTGATTATTTCCGCACTTTTGCACATAATTAAGAGATTATCTTAGTTATTGTAGTAGGCCCCTCTTTTGAAGGTGACGTTACCCTCACCCCAATAGTTTGAGTCAGCAAGGATACAATCCTAAAAGGGTGGATTATTGGAAGATAATGAATTAAGTTATTAATGCAGTATTGTGGTAGGCCCCGCTTTTGGCGGTGACGTTACCCTCGGCTAAGTAGTCTGAGTCAGCAGGGATACAGTCCTAAATAGCCGGGTTATAGTATTAATAGTAGTTAACTTATGAGGGGATCAAAGAGTTTGGACCCCCGCCATCCAATACCGTGAAGTATTGAAGGAGGTCCTACTAAATTTGACACAGGTCCATTGCAGGACCTCTAAACGCTGAACAATGGCAAGACCTTTACCAAACCGTTCCCTTAACCCCCGACCAGGTATCCAACATACCTCCATATAGACCGTGGAGATATGAATGGTGAAAATCCTTTATTTTATATAGACAGTAAAATAATGCCAAGACACCACGGACAAACGATAAGGAAAGATCACCTTCAACATAAGTAACTAGTTATTAAAGTCATTAATACAAAACCAAATAAAAAGTGCAAAAGATTAGAAATAAAAAGTATTATACTAGACACTTTGTCTTCAGCAAGTGATGTTAGAGACTTAGGCAAACATGGCCTTGATTGTCAAGAACTCTTACGATCAATCTTGGATCCCGAGACGACTCACACACTCTACGATGGACAATGGATGATGGTGGTGGATGATGGTGTTGTGATGGTGGTGGGTGGTGGATGAAGTGTGAGAGAGGTGGTGTGCCAAGGGATGAGATGAAATGAATCCAAGCACTCCTATTTATAGGCTGAACAGAGAGCTGGGCACGGCCCCGTGTCCGCTGGGCACGGCCCCGTGCCTGTCTGACACTCTCTCTCCTCATTAATTGTAATTCGCAATTACAATAAATGCGCCTGCTGTACTTTCGACACGCCCCCGTGTCCGCTGGGCACGGCCCGTGGTGGGCAATAGAAGCTTCTATAGGTTTGTCTTTTCTGCTGCTTCTTGGGCACGGCCACGTGCTGGCTGAGCACGGGGCGTGTTCAGTCATCTGACTTCTCTATTTTGCTTTGGAAGGTGCCGTTGAGGGGTCGGGCAGTCCACTAATGTTCCTTTCCTTGTATTTATGTTGGAATTAGCTGTCTTTTTTGCTTCTTTTGTGTTTTTGAGCTCATTTAATCCTGAAAATACAAAAGGAAGACAAAAATACTCTTTTTCCAATATTAGTACTTAAAAAGGGTTAGTTTTATGCCTTATTTGATGTAATTTATATGTTGCATTTTACACACATCACTCTGCTACTACCGGTTCGGTGCTTCCACCACCTCCTCCAAGGATGCCATTTTCTTCACAACCTCAAGATGTTATCCCTACTCGGAGTGTTCAGGGATCTGCTCCCGTTTTAGCCTCTAATGATGAAATTCTAACTTTATTTGGAAGTGTGTAGGAACAAATGAGGCAGCAACAGGAAACTAACCAAATGCTGTTAAGAGAAATACAACTCTTAAAAGCTAGCTCGAGTAGACCTGCTGAAGAAACTGTCACTCCCATACAGCCCAGGGCTTTGAACTTCAGTTCCGCAGTTTACACTGAGGATAACAGGGGGAATATCGTCCCAAGCCATTCTCAGAATCATACCCCTGAGATACCCTCCTCGGTCAGGATGTCAACTTTGAGGAGTTCAGGATAAGCTTCAGGATACGGCCAAAATCCTCAGACCGGTAATGTGTCAAATAATAATATTCTTGCTACTAACAACAATGGCTCTTTGCAGGATGCAGGTATGACGTCAACATTTACCAGGGAGCTCCAGAAATTGAAGGACATGATATCCAGTGTACCTGGAGTGGTCCAGCTAATTCCGGAAGTATCCCGAGACAGCCACAGTATATCCCGCTTTGCATATCCTATCTGTGATGCGGAAATCCCAAAAAGATTTCAGACTCCCAACATGAAGCTGTATGATGGGACTATCGATCCTGAAGAGCATATTGCCCAGTATAGGGAAAGAATGGAGATTAACCCTCTCCCTCCGGAGCTCAAGGAAGCATGCTTGTGCAAGGGTTTTGGGTCTACCTTGACAGAATCAGCCTTAAAATGGCTATTAAATGTCCCTCCTCACTCAATTACTTCGTTTGCTCATTTGGTTAATTTATTTAATAGTCAGTTTTCTTGCAGCCGGAGTTTTGAGAAACTAACCAGTGATCTTTACAGGATAACTCAAGGGCCTCAGGAATCCTTGAGGGATTATGTGAACAAATTCAGTCGAGAATCCTTGGATATCCCACATCTTGATGTTGCAACAGTTGTGCAAGCTTTTAAGATGGGGTTGCAAAAGGATTCTTAGTTTTATCAGGATCTTGTAATGAATCCCTGCAGGAATCTCGACGAAGCTCGTAACAGGGCTTTGAGATATATCCGTTTGGAAGATGACAAGAAGATGCAGGAGAGGATGAATTCTACCTCGACCTATGAATCAACTAACAGGAAATCAGAATCCTCATATAAGCCATATCGCTCCAAGCCATATGGCAGAAATGATAACAAGAAAGTGAATGCTGTTGAAGACGAGGATCCTGAAGAATATCCCGACTTATCTGAATACTGCTTTTCTGTTAATATACCTGAGTTAATGTATGCTATGCAGGGTTTAGGGGACAAAGCTAGGTGGCCTCGAAAGAACCAGCAGAAAGCTGATTGGAAGGATAAATCTAAATGGTGTGCCTTCCATGAAGACTTCGGACATATGACCGAGGATTGCATTGCTTTAAGGAAAGAGATAAGTTACCTGTTAAGCAAGGGGTATCTGAAGGACTTGCTGGGAAGAAAGAAGAATAAAGGGCAGGATCTTGAGAAGGATCCTGAACGAGCAGCATCACCCCCAGCAGATGCCAAGATAATTAACTTTATTTCAGGAGGATCCGACATTTGTGGGACTTCATATTCGGCGGCTAAGAGACATGCAAAGGAAGCTAAGAGTGAAAGGGGAGACAAACCAGTCAGGATGACTACCCTCACAAATGATAAAGTGATCACTTTCGATAGTGATGACAGGGATACTGTTCAGAATCCTCACCATGATGCTTTGGTAATAACATTATATGTGGCTAACCATTTTGTACGCAGGATACTGGTAGACAACGGTAGTTCTGTCAATATAATTCAGCTGGAAACATTGAAGAGGATGAATGTATCTCCGATGGACATTACTTCGAAGTCCACTGTGCTCGTTGGTTTCAGTGGAGAAGCTAGAAATACTGTAGGAGAGATAAAGTTACCAGTATACGTTGAAGGGGTCAACTCGATACAACGCTTCTGTGTGATGGACTCCTTATCCTGCTATAACATCATACCGGGAAGAACATGGATTCACGATATGAAGGCTGTGCCATCAACATATCACCAATGCATCAAGATCCCTACCCCTTGGGGAGTTGTCAAGGTTGAAAGTGATCAGCAGGAGGCGAAAGAATGCTACTCATCCACAATGAAATCCTCAACCAAGCCTAATCAACCATAGCAATTAAAGATGCGGGCCCGGGATACCTTGGAAGCTTCGGAGTAGGATGTGAAGAAAATTATCCTGGATCGGGATAATCCTGATATCTCGGTGCTAGTAGGAACCAATATCCCTCAGGATATTGAAGAGCAGTTAACTAACTTTTTGAAATGCAGGATGTCGACGTTTGCATGGAAGCATGAGGATATGACAGGTATATCCAAAGACGTTATCACTCACAAACTTGGAATTGACAGATCATTCAAGCCTGTTCAGCAAAAAAGAAGGAAATTTGCTCCTGAGCGGAATATGATTATCCAAGAGGAAGTTGAAAGACTGTTGAAGTCCAGGATGATCAGAGAAGTCAAGTTCCCAAGGTGGTTGGCAAATGTGGTCGTAGTGCAGAAGAAAAATGGGAAATGGAGAGTGTGTGTAGATTACACAGCCTTGAATAAGGCTTGTCCTAAAGATCCGTTCCCCCTTCCTCATATCGATGCAATGGTGGATGCTACTGCTGGGCATGAAATGTTAACGTTCATGGACGCATCCTCAGGATTTCAGCAGATTCAAATGGAGCCTTCGGATCAGGAGGATACCGCTTTCATGACACCAACAGGTATATATTGCTATACTGCTATGCCTTTCGGTTTGAAAAATGCAAGTGCAACATACCAGAGATTAGTGAACATGATGTTCAAAGATAAGCTGGGGGACACCATGGAGGTATATATTGACGAGATATGGTGGTGAAATCTAAAAAGGCTGAGGATCACCTCCAGGATATCAAGGGAGCATTTGATATCCTGGATCAGTATAATATGAAGCTGAATCCTGCTAAGTGCCATTTCGGAGTGGGGGCAGGAAAGTTTCTTGGATATATGGTGACGAAAAGGGGGATAGAGGCAAGCCCGGAGCAGATTAAAGCTATCCTGGATATAAAATCACCCTCGAATATGAAGGATGTTCAACGGTTAATAGGACGAGTAGCAGCATTGAACATATTTATTTTGAGATCCTCGGAAAAATGCAAGGAATTCTATGATATCCTCAAGAAGAATAAGAAGTTAGAATGGGGAGCAAAGCATGAAGCAGCCTTGCAGGATTTGAAGTGATATCTCTCAACTGCACCTCTATTGATGAAGCCAGAGAATGGTGAACCACTATCCCTATACCTCGCTGTATCAGGGAATGCTGTAAGTGCTGTTCTTATTAAGGATCATGAAGGTCAGCAGTATCCTGTTTATTATGTTAGTAAAAGTTTGTTGGATGCTGAAACTAGATATTCTCATTTAGAAAAATTGATACTAGCATTAGTTATGGCATCAACGAAGCTTAGACATTACTTTGAGACACATAGAATTCATGATAAAACAGATTATCCTGTCAAAAATGTGCTTAGGAAACCAGAAATGTCAGGCAGGATGGCCAAGTGGTCAGTAAAGTTAAGTGCTTATGATTTAGTATATGAACCTAGAAATGCCATAAAGTCTCAGGCTTTAGCTGACTTTGTGGCTGATTTCAGTAGTGATATTCAGGATGAGGTAGACCTAGAAGTTCAACAGTTAGGAGAATCCTCAGGATCCTGGACATTATATACTGATGGTGCATCTAATGTAAGAGGAGTAGGATTGGGAATACTACTAAAATCGCCACAGGGGGACATATTACCCCAGGCTATTAGGTGTGAATTTCCTGCTACTAATAATGAGGCAGAATATGAGGCTTTAATTGCAGGATTAGAATTGGCTAAGAATATGAATATCAAGAATTTGCAAGTATATGTTGACTCCTTGTTAATTACTAACCATTTTAATGGATCCTATGCAGTCAAGGGTGAGAAATTAATCGAATACCTCGATATTCTCAAAAAATTAGCAGGATATTTCGATGTTTTTACACTTGAATAGGTACCAAGGGAGGATAATGCTGAAGCAGATGCCTTAGCAAATCTGGGATCATCGATCAGGATACCAGAAGGGACCCAAATACCGATATTACATATCTTGTATCCTGCAACGAATCCTCAGGATAAAGAAGTAGCAGGTATTCAGGATCCTGGAGCAGAATATACGGAAAATGATCCTAGATCTTGGACGGCTCCAATTATAAAATATCTCAAGGAAGGAGATATCCCCGGAGACGAAAATCCTAAGGCATTTAGGATGAAGGTATCACGATTCACTATCATAAATAATGTTTTATACAAGAAATCTCTTGCAGGACCATATTTGAGATGCTTGGAGGATCCTGAAGCCAAAGAAGTACTTCAGGATATACATGAAGGGGATTGTGGTAACCATATTGGGGGCAGGTCATTATTCTCAAAAGTATTAAGGACAGGATATTATTGGCCGACAATGAGGAGAGATGCCACATAATATGTTCGAAGATGTGATGCATGTCAAAGACATAGTAACATACTGCATCAGCCTGCTGAACCATTATATCCTATTGTTTCCCCTTGGCCATTTATGAAGTGGGGTATGGATATAGTGGAAAAACTTCCAAAGGCTCCAGGAGGGAAGGTTTTTATGTTGGCAATGATAGATTATTTCTCCAAATGGGTTGAAGCCGAGGCATTTGTCCAAGTCAGGGATCAAGAAGTAGTATCCTTCATAAAGAGAAATATCCTGACGAGATTCGGAGTACCAGCCGAGATAATCTGTGACAATGGTTCTCAGTTTATAAGCAAGAGAATTACTGACTTTTGCAAGAGTTGGGGAATCAAAATGATAACATCTACTCCGGTACATCCTCAAGCGAATGGACAAGCAGAATCCTCAAACAAGATAATTGTCAATAACTTAAAGAAGAGACTTGGAGCCAAAAAAGGAAGATGGGCAGAAGAATTACCCTTTGTTTTGTGGGCTGATAGGACAACGGTAAAGAATGCAACCGGCCAAACCCCGTTTTCCTTAGTATTTGGAGCAGAAGCAGTGATCCCGACAAAAATGGTGGTACCTACAGCAAGATACAACCTCTGGGATCCTGAAAAGAATCCTGAAGTCCTATGCCATGAGTTGGATACTATTGATGAGACAAGAGATGCAGCGAGGCTGAGGATGGCAGCATATCAACAAAGAATATCCAGAGCATATAACAAGAATATTAGGACCAGAAGATTTAAGGTTGGAGATTGGGTGTTAAGAAAGGCTTTTCAGAATACTACTAATCCTGCCGATGGCAAGCTAGCTCCAAAATGGGAAGGACCATATGAAGTTGAATCAGAAACAGGGAAAGGAGCATATAGACTCAAGAATATGGAAGGGGATATGCTACCGAGATCTTGGAATGCTGTACACCTTAAGCTTTATTTCAAGTGAGTTTAGAATTTAATTTCTAACTCAAGATGGTATGAATTCTATCTTTTTTAAATATGTTTGGTTTAATTTATTCTTTGAAACCCAATACTAACTTAAGCATCGGAGGGGTGTTAGCCAAGCTAACACCCACCTTAGTTTAAGGATGTTTTGCAGTATATGCTTCGGGATATAGCTCCATGATGCTCACTCAGGATACTTCAGAAGATTAGAGGATTGGCCCCCTCTCTCACGTACAAGGGATCCTGATCCCTTCACAGGTTTAAAGGTATTCACCTTTCTTTTGAGTTGGGTTTAAACACTCCGCCTGGAGCGCAAGTTATTCGTGAATAGTTCAAGGTGATGGGACCAGTCCATGTAAAAGTGGCTGACAATTTCGTTACTATTGACTATATCCTGAATCCTAAAGGTATATGAGGATTGATCACCCTCTCTCACGAAAGGGTATTTTCATACTCTCTAAGGTTTAAAGGTTTTCACCTTTCTAAGTCTTGGAGTTTATACACTCCCGCCTGTAGCGCACGAAAATTTGGGATTTCCCCCAGAATTCAAGGGATTTATTTCCAGTACATTCTTGGGTTTTACCCCTGTAACATGAAAAATTGTCTATACAACGGGGATTGATATCCAGAAGATTTCTAAGTATTTGAAGACATTGTACACAGGGGACATTCCTACCAAGGCAATGATGTAAAGCTCAAAGAATAAGGCTCGGAACTAATGCACTAAGTGTCTCAGACTGGGGACATCTTCATCGGAAAAGTTGCAAAGGGATTGAGGTTTGATAATAGGGTTTTACCCTATTCCTGGTATTATCTTTCCTTTGTAAACATTGTTTAAGTTTTTGACAATACTAGGTTTGGTAAAAGGTTAAACATCCTGATTAGGATCAATTTTCGGGATATATTCTCAAAATATATTTTCAAAATACTTTTCAGGATATTTGATTAAGATATATGAGACTGGTACTAGTTTGAAACTTTAATTAAGCAAGTATCGTTATAATAGGTTATCTTTTAATTTTCTCTAAAGGTGATTGAATTAACAAAAGTTTTGGTAATATATCACTGACTATATTTTGCAAAACTAAGGTCTATAATAATAAAGACAGAAAGTGACAGCAACAAAAATGAAAGATGAAATTACTGGAAATCACGGTACTAGCTGATAACCAAAGGCTTCATCCTGAAACCCAGGACCCATCCGCCTTCGGTTATCAAATTGTTTTAATGCAGAAAATAAAAATTGTTCATAAGACATAAAATTGTTCAAACAAAAGGAAATAAGTTTTAGGGGGCAGTGCCATCTTCGTTTGCGGTAATTTCAGCAGCATCCGTCTCAGGATCCACCTCAGCATCCCTCTCAGCATCGTTAGTTTTTTCAGCTACTTTGGAAGATCCTTCGGCGGCTGGTGTGATAGAAATGCCGCCAAGATTCTTTAGCCTCGTTTCCCAGGCACCAACGTCCCAAGAAGGGCATTCAAAACCTAGTGTTTTGGCTTCATGGGCCATCTTCAGCCTGGCCTGGAGAAGAGAAGTGACGACGGAATTCTTAAGGCTATCCCGGTAGGTGACCATATCCCGTTCATGTTGCACATGGGCAGCTTCAAGATCGGCTTGGGCTTGAAGAGTAGCTTTGTTGAGAGCAGTCTGGTGTTCTTGAATCATAGCTTTGAACTTCTCCTCGTAATGACGAGATTTGGCGGCTGCAATCATGCTTTGATCAGAGATCGTGACTTCTGCTTCCTTTAGCTTGGATTCAAGCGTCTTGTTAAGCCCGCGGGATTCTTGATATAGATGAACTAGACGCTCAAGACCCTGCGAAAGTAAGAGGACAGGTATTAATATTGATAAATCTTTATAAATGATGTAAGCTGCAGGATGTAATTTGAGAATACTAACCTGGTTAAGAAAGGAAGTCATAAACCCGCTAGCTTCAATGAACCCGTGCTTCTCATAGGGAAAAGTGTCAGAAATGACGGGGGAATCGGGATCTTTCCTTTTACGAGAGCTGGAGCTCCGGGGCTTGGTAGTTGGCAAGGGTTTGCTGATGACAATGGCTTTGGAACCACTGGGTTTGGATGAGGCTGTGGCCCTGGGACTAGGTTCCTTCTTGACCTGAACCTGATCAGAATAACTGTCCAACTCGTCGAGGTCAAAGACTTCAGGGATCTTGGCCGGTGCTGCATAAAGGAAAAAGTTTTGCATTATTATTACTTTCCATTCTATTATTCTATACTAACTAACTATTTTAAAAGTAATCCTTACCAGACATTTCAGATGACGAGTATTGACTGGAACTCGGGACGTGTGTGGTGAAACTCCTGTCTATTGCAGGTAATTGGTAAACAATTTTGATTCTTTCCTCTGATTCAGTGGTAGGGGGAGCTACTTCCTTGAAATTCACTGCATAAGAATCAAAAAGAAGGATATTAGTAAAAGATAAAAATCTAAAGATACATGAGGACATTTGTGGCCCTACCGGTGGTTAACCACTCCACCGGAAGGCTGGCACCCTCAGCAATGGAGTCTCGTTTGACAAAGAAAAATTTGCATTGCCATCCATCTTCGTTTTTGGTGGCTTTAAGAATAAGGGGTTTGCTAGAGGTCGAGAAAAGTAAGAACCAGCTAGAGCCATGGGATCGGAGGCGATAAGCAATAGGCAGATCCTCGATGCAGAGGTCGGGGCAGTGAAGGTTTTTGATTTGGTTAAGTACAATTAATACTCTCCAAACCATGGGCATGGTTTGAGCAAAAGAGATGCCGGTGGTTCGGAAGAATTGCATCATGAATTCGGGAAAGGGGTATCGAAGACCCAGCGAAAAAGGGTATGCTGGAAAGCAGACCCAACCTGTGGAAGAAACATCTGATCGAATTGACCGATCGAACGATCTAAAGACTGTGTTATCAGGGAAAGAACCGGAAGCTCTCAAAGCCGCGATGTCTGCGTTGTCGAAAGCGCAGACCTCCTTTTCAGGATTTTTGAGGAGATTCTGCTGAGTGAAGGTCTCGGCAGCCATTACGAGAAGGCAAGAAAAATTGACAGAAAGTGAATGAGAAATGGGGGATTACCTGGAGACTCTGTTGGAGATATCTGCTTTTCAAACAAGAAGAGAGAAGATATAGGGGCATTGTGGATCTCCATTGAGCTAAAAGCGCGTTGGAGGTTATGATGTGATCTTGACCGTCGCTTCGTTTTAAATGCCTTGAATTACGGGATAAAACTTTTAAAATATATCCGTTGGATTGGTATACCAACCGATATATTTGGGGACAATTGTTATGGCTCATTTTCTAAGCATACATATCTTGAACAATATCCTGCTTTTAATTGTTTATCTGTGATCAGGATACTGGACGGGGATATTGCTAACATCCTGGGTGATATCCTGAGGTATATCGAATTAATCACGTGCAGGTTAAAGATTGGGACTTACCAACGGTCAAATGGACTCCATCTCCTCAAGACTCGGGCGTATTTGTTAAAGGAGAGACGTTGAACCCGAAAGACCAGGTCTACAACGTTCGACTAAGGAATATTCGTTGGATCCCGATTATGTAGGATAATTAGTTATATTTGTTTTACTATAAATTGATGGGGGCGGATCAGATTAAGACACAACGCAACTTTCACACACTCTCGAACACTTTTGCCTTCTAGCTTTCAACAATCACTACACACAAACACTTGTAATCGAATTACATTGTAACACCTAGTTGATCCGCACCACATCCTGCACTGTATCCTGATATTTGAAGCAATAGAAGAACAAGGCAACTGCGATTGTCAGCTCCCGAGGTTTTATGCCGGCGATCTAGATTGATCAAGGGCTTTCCTCGTACATCACGTGTCAACCTTTACATTTTTGCTCATTGTTTGATTGTAGATACAGCTCGATATCCTGAGCCGCATCCTGAAACTGTTTTCATAACTAATTTGGTTAACACATTTTTCACACATAATTTTAGCACACTACCTCACTTAACTAATTTGATCACTAAATTGCTTCGGTAATTTTTGACCAAAACAGTACCAGCAATCACGTTCGGGATCATCTTTGCTTCTTCTGCAATCAGAACAAATGCTCTAGCATTTTTAGTAGTCTTGTTGTTCATGGCTGGAGCTAGTTTCGGAAGGTTCGGTTTGATATGACCTTGTTCTCCACAGTTGTAGCATATCCTATTGTTAGGTTTCTTCCTGCAGTCTTCTTCCTTGTGTCCCGATATTTTGCAAAAAATGCAGTATATTGTCACACCCCGACCACGTAAAACATTAAATCGTGACGAAAACGTCGGGGAGTGTTGTAACAAAATTAATTGTTTCACAACCATGGAAATGAAAGTTACGTTTTATTTATCAAACAAGAGAGTTACATTGTCTTAAAACAAGAAACAAAGAGTACATAACATAAATTAACTAGTTCTTGCTTCATTTTAAGTCACTAAGGCACAGGTCCGCCTAAGTATGTCTCGATCATCCTATGCAACAGCTCCTGAAAACACATGTGAAAATAGGTACGTCAGCATAAAAATGCCTGTGAGATACATAGGTTTTGTGAAAATAGGATTCATGACTTAAGTTCAAGAAAATGTTAAATAAAAATTTAGTCATGAACCTTGTAAATTGTTTTGTTTTGTAAATCCTTTGAAAAACGGTAAGATCAGATGATATGTATAAATTAAAGAATAATATATATGGTTAAATGAATAACCAAGTAAATGAGTTGTATAAACTAACTGTTTTGTAAACCAAAGTCTTGTGAAAAACATGTTGCTTGTGAAAAATGTATAAATCCAAATTGAATGATTTAAATAACGCTATGATATGTAGTATAATACAAGCACTTATATATAGGAAGTACCAGCGGCGTATCCACCATGCTTGTATCATACTACTCACATCTCGTTACTTAAGTCCCTTAAACAAACCACCAATGTATAAAGTCTATGTTTAAACCCATTGTCAAAAAGTCCTTGTATAAACCATATCAAATGTTAAAAGTCCAAGTGTAGTCAAGTAATGTGTAACAAATGTTATGTTTGGTAAGTAAAGTGTTGTCATATAAACCGAATGTAAAAATGTACAAAACAAAGTATTTTGAATATATCAAAAAGTTATGTTTTGTAAAGTAAATGCATGTTTTATTGATACAAACACTTATGTGGTAAGTTAACACATACATTCAAGCCTTGAGACAGACGGATAACCCTAAGTCAAGGTTATCAAAAGAAATGTTTTCGGATTCAGTCATTCCTTACACCCAAACAAACCTAGGATGTCAGGAACGGGATTTGTCAAGTCCTATGGTACCACTACTTACTACCGAGCGGCGTAGCTAATGTTAATGAACGTATATGAGTCCCGTTTGTACAAACCAAATGTTATACCAAATGTAAACATGTTATATGAAAACAATGTACTAAGTATGCTAAGTTAACATACAAAGCAGAAAAGTCATGTAAATCAATGTGCTAGCATGCTCAGTCAACATACATAGCAAAAATGTAAGGTAAAACAATGTACTAAGTATGCTAAGTTAACATACAAAGCAAAACAATGTAATGTAAATCATGTACTAAAAGTGTACTAATGAACATAGCAAGTATATGATGTGAAAGCAGGAAAACACGAAAGTATCAAGTAGGCACATGTGTTTCACCCCAAAATGTTTGTAAAACAGTAAAAGAGGGGTCTATATACTCACTTGAGATTGCTTAGAAGTCGTAGGATAACCACCAAGCAAGTCTAGAAAATCACAGAATCAAACGGCACCTAATATAGGTAATTACATTAATAAACGGACCTAAATCGGAGGATCAGATAGAATGAGGGTTCGTAAACCAAACGAGCACGGGAACTCGTGTAGTATGGTTTAACAAAGCCTACATACTAAAATGAAACCTAACCTAAGTGCTTACGACCCATTACGACCCATTTAGGTAGCTTATGCTACTTTAATGCGTCGTTTGCGTAAAACGCGTTCGGAATGCCTAACTAGTCCTATGATAAGTAAAATATGCCTTAACATGTTTAATTATGTTACATAATTAGTTACGTGACAAAATTTTGGGTTACAAATGCTTAATTACCAATTACGCATGAAAAGGGTATTTTGGTAATTTACCTATGGTATATAAACTACTTATCATACAACTACCTAAACTAGGTGACCATAAGGTATAAACTTGGAAGGTTATTCCCTATGCTACTATGGTCACTAAACATGTTTGGTCGGATCCTAATGATCGACCAATCGGGTTGTGTTCGAAAGTCTAAGCGGGTGTTTAGTCCGCTTAACTTACGACTCTACACAAGCACTAATCTAAAAAGTGACGAGCTAAACATGCTAGAACATGTTTAGTTAAGTTAGAAAACAGGTTTTGATATCAAAACAAACAGTCTTGATATCCTAGAGTAGTTTGGTTACAAAATACGCATAAATGCGCATTTTGGCCGAAACTACGACTCGTCACTGAGCCTAGATAACGTGGTAATCAGTAGGTATAGTCACTAGGGACTATAACCATTTTGATTACGCTCACGTTATGAAGTTTAAACGAACTTTGCATTGACCATAAACTGGTCAAAGCAGAAAGTCAAACGCAGTTTGACTTTAACGATAAAAACGAACGAAAAGAACGAAAGAATACTTACAGAAGGTCCCCGCAAGCTCTTGATCCAATTTACTCTCAGGTATGAAGCATAAACTTCAACTTAGAGAGACAAAATCAGATTCAAGTGTGAGTTTGCAAGGAAATGAAGGTGGGTATTTATAGGAATTCAAGAACCGTTAAGATCGTTCATCGAAAACTGAGCTTTGATCTGGACCTTACATGTGTGCCCATGGTTTTCTAAAACCATGGGAGCCCCTAATAATGGACTAGGTTCATTGAATACCAGCCCATGGTTTTGCAAAACCATGGGTTAAAACCATCAACACTTCAAAATGGACTAGGTTCATTGAATCTGGTCAGAAATTTCAAAAATGGTCCATGCACTTGTAAAACTTGATTTGTTTTTGCACTTTTAAGCCCCGTTAACCCCATTTCAAGGACCTAAAATAACGTTTAAGTATAGGGAACTCAAAAAATTCTCAAAAGTATATCGGATGTCGGTTCGTTTGGTCGTACGGTTGAGTTATTCGCTTAATTACGACGGAAGTCATAACGAACGCAAAAACGATCCAAATTAAGCGACGAATGGAATTTTATCATGCCAAACACTAAAATAAAATATTTTAATGCTTACATAAATTTTTGGATGTCCGGATGTATTCAGAATGTAAGTTATGCGCGAAAATGTAAACTTGTGTACTTTTTGACGCTTTTAGTCCCTGAATGAGCATAAAGTTTATTTTAGCACACCGAACCACTCAAAGCCTATTTCTAAGATATGTAAAGGATATTTATGGTATGTTTAACTTATGGTCATGTTCCGGAACGTCTGTTCTAGTACGAATCATCATACTTTCACAGTTTATCAAATTTAGTCCCTGTAAGCGAATTAACTTGATTTTGCCATACCAAAGCCTTCAAAATAATTCCTAAGTTATGTAAAGGTTATTTAAGGTATGTTATGTATATGTTGATGTTCCGGAGTATTTGTCGCATTAAACTGACTATGTTTACTCACCAGTTTGCGTATAACTCTCCAGAAAGCGATATAGAGTTTGAAATTGAACAAAAGTCAAAACATGAAAAATATCAAACATAAACAAACAAACATTGGGATTAAATAACATTGTTTTATTGATAACTGAACTGTTAACAATGATTACAAGCACAGGTGTCACAGTCTCCCCTACTTGTGGAAATTTCATCCCGAAATTTATTTAGAGGAAACTTGTGAGAAAAGATGTGGGTATTTCACCTTCATTTGATCTTCACGTTCCTAAGTAAATTCTGGTCCACGTTTAGATTCCCAGTGAACTTTGACCAATGGAATGCGCTTTCGTTTGAGCCACTTGACCTCACGTTCTATGATTTCCACAGGTTTCTCAACAAAATGCATCGTGTTGTCCACACGAATTTCATCAAGCGGTATGTGGAGGTTCTCATCAGCAAGACACTTCTTGAGATTGGACACATGAAAAGTTGGATGAACATTTCCAAGTTCAGGAGGTAACTCAAGTCTGTAGGCTACCTTACCGATTCTTTCGACGATCCTGAATGGTCCAACGTATCTAGGTGCAAGTTTTCCTTTCTTTCCAAATCTGATCACACCTTTCCAAGGTGAGACTTTAAGTAATACGCGATCACCGACTTGAAATTCCAAGGGCTTGCGTCGTTAGTCCGCGTAACTCTTTTGACGGCTTCTAGCTGTCTGAAGGTTGTCACGAACTTTTTAACCTTATCAGTTGTCTCTAAAATGAGGGCAGGTCCAGTAAGCTGAGCCTCACCGATCTCATTCCAGCAGACTGGTGAACGACATTTTCGACCATAGAGAGCTTCGAAAGGAGCCATGTTGATGCTGGAGTGATAACTGTTGTTGTAGGAGAATTCTATTAACGGAAGATGTGAATCCCAACTACCACCAAAATCGATCACACAAGCTCTAAGCATATCCTCCAGAGTCTGGATTGTTCTTTTAGATTGACCATCCGTTTGCGGACGATAAGCTGTGCTCAGATTAAGTTGGGTCCCCATAGCAAATTGCATGGTTCTCCAAAAATGAGAAGTGAAGCGAGCATCTCTGTCAGAAATGATGTTCAAAGGAACACCATGTCGAGATACAATTTCATCCACATAGATTTTAGCAAGTTTGTCAGCAGAAAAATCCTCACGGATTGGCAAGAAATGCGCTGACTTAGTAAGACGATCAACAACTACCCAGATGGCATCATGACCTTTCTTTGTGCGCGAAAGTTTGGTAACAAGATCCATAGCAATGTTTTCCCATTTCCAAACTGGGATCTCTGGTTGCTCCAATAAACCAGAAGGACGTTGATGTTCAGCCTTAACCTTAAGACAAGTAAGGCATTTTGATACATATAAGGTAATGTCTTTCTTCATACCAGGCCACCAATACTGAATACGAAGATCCTTATACATCTTATCTGAGCCAGGATGAATAGAATAACGAAACTTATGTGCTTCATCCATAAGCAAGGTGCGAAGATCATCTTGGCTTGGGACCCACAAACGGTCCATGAAGTAATACGATCCATTGTCCTTCAGTTCCAGATCAGGTGTTATGTGATAGGGTAACTTGTTACCCATCAAACCTTGTGAAACACAAGTGTGTTGAGCCTGAGAAATGCGTGCTTGGATATCGGAACGAGTTTAAATATCAGATTGAACACGAACATAATGAAGCTTAGTACGTTCCTTACGACTCAAAGCATCGGCTACGACATTCGCCTTACCAGGATGGTAGCGAATTTCGCAGTCATAGTCGTTTAGAAGCTCAGCGTAACGTCGTTGCCTCAGGTTGAGTTCTTTCTGATTGAAGATATGCTGAAGACTTTTGTGGTCCGTGAAAACCACACATTTTGTACCGTACAAATAGTGTCTCCAGATCTTAAGAGTGAAGACAACTGCACCTAACTCAAGATCATGAGTGGTGTAGTTTTTCTCATGTATCTTCAACTGCCTCGATGCATATGCTATGACTTTGTTCCTTTGCATGAGAACACAGCCAAGACCCAAGTTTGATGCATCACAATACACGACAAAATCATCATTACCCTCAGACAATGATAGAATAGGTGCATCACAAAGCTTCTGCTTCAAGTTTTGAAAAGCTTCCTATTGTTTGAATCCCCAATCAAAAGGTTTGTTCCTCTGAGTTAGAGCAGTTAGAGGAACTGCAATCTTTGAGAAATTTTCAATGAAGCGGCGATAATAACCCGCCAGACCAAGAAAAGAACGAACTTCAGAAGGAGTAGTAGGCATATCCCAATCCTTAATCGCACTGATCTTGGAGGGATCTACATGAATACCTTGTTCGTTGACAATATGTCCTAAAACTTGAACTTCCTTAAGCTAGAATTCACACTTGGAGAATTTTGCGAAAAGTTGCTCTTTCTTTAGGAGTTCCAGAGTAAGACGAAGATGTTGCTCAAGATTAGCTCGTGTCTTAGAATAAATCAAGATGTCATCAATAAAAACGATGATGAACTTATCTAAATAAGGCTTGCAGACCCTATTCATTAAGTCCATGAAAATAGTAGGAGAATTTGTCAAACCGAATGGCATAACTATGAACTCATAATGCCCATAACGAGTGCGGAAAGCAGTCTTGGGAATATCTTCTTCTTGCACACGAAGTTGGTGATACCCAGAACATAGATCAATCTTTGAAAAATAAGAAGCACCTTGTAACTGAT
Organism: Helianthus tuberosus; assembly: GCA_030545235.1. Taxonomy (NCBI): domain Eukaryota; kingdom Viridiplantae; phylum Streptophyta; class Magnoliopsida; order Asterales; family Asteraceae; genus Helianthus; species Helianthus tuberosus. Next base: position 158,118,444 of record CM060409.1, read on the forward strand.
CAAAGAGATCATCAATGCGAGGTAGGGGATATCGATTCTTGATGGTAAGCTTGTTAAGCTCACGATAATCGATACACATCCTAAAAGATCCATCCTTCTTCTTGACAAAAAGAACGGGATTACCCCAAGGTGAAAAGCTAGGACGAATAAAACCTTTATCAGAGAGTTCTTGAAGCTGCTTAGACAACTCTTGCATCTTAGATGGTGCAAGACGATATGGAGATCTGGCAATGGGATTTGCACCAGGTACGAGATCAATACAGAACTCGACTTGGCGTGCTGGGGGTAGACCAGGTAGCTCTTCAGGAAACACTTCAGGATAATCCCGAACAACAGGGATATCTTGAATAGACTTACCTTTGCCCTTATCTGCTACAACATGTGCCAAAAAGGCCACATAGTTCTTTCGTAGATACTTTCGAGCTTTAAAACAAGACATGAGTTTAAGACTACCAGCAGGTTTCTCACCACGAACCTGTAGGATCTCCCCTGTCGGAAGCGGCACACGAACAATCTTCTCGAAACAAACTACTTCTGCGTGATGCTTGGCTAACCAATCCATACCCACTATAACATCGAAGCTTCCAAGTTGCATTGGTGTGAGGTCGATTGGAAACAGATGGTTATTAAGGTTCAACTGGCAGTTGCGAAGAACAGAATTAAGAACAATGGGTTCACCACTAGCAACTTCTACAGTCAAGGGTTTTCCTAGTTTCATTCTAGACATGCGAAGCAATGGCTCAAAAGATAATGACACAAAACTCTTATCGGCACCTGAATCAAAAAGAACAGATGCAGGCTGATTATTAATAAAGAACGTACCGTTGACCACACTATCGTCTGCTTGTGCCTCTTGTGCATTCATGTTGAAGACTCGACCTCGAGCCTGAGCCTGATTCGGATTTTGATTTACGTTAGCTAGTCTTGGACACCGGTTTCTGTAGTAGGTCAGATCCCCACAATTGTAGCACGAACCAGGAGGAAAATGAGGTCGTGCAGCTTAACCTTGTTGCTGAGCAAGAGGCTGAGCAACTTGTTGGGCTTGGTTCTGAACTGCCTGATTCTGGTTAACAGGAATGCGGCATGTAGCGGCAAGATGACCATTTCTTCCACAGTTAGTGCAATGACGACATTGGAGATGTGGTAGGTGATGGCCGTTACACCTGTTTCACAAAGGTGCATTGCCAAGATAAGGCCTCTTGGCGGGTGGTTGCGCCGGTTGATTTGGTGCAGCTTGAGCCTGGGCAGTAACGGCGTAGTTTTGGGAAGCCTTTCGCTTCCTAGATCCCCTTGAGGAACCAGGATCCTTTCCCTTATTGTTTTTACCTTTCTTGCCATCCTCTTTGTCAGACGCTTGCTTCTTACCTTTGTCACCCTTTTTATGCAGCTTTCCCTTTCGAACCTGCGACTCTGTCAATGTCGCTGCTAACTCGATTGCCTGACGGAATGTGGTAGGGTTACTACCAGTAATGATGTCTTGCACTGAGTCAGGTAGACCATCGATGTACCTTTCGATAGCCTTGTCAAGTGGGGTAACCATGGTCGGGCAAAGCAGACTCAATTCTTCATACATATTAGTATACGCCCAGTGTTCACCACTATCTTGCTTCAAATCATCAAATTCCCTTTCCAAAGCTTGTGGTTCATGACGAGGGCAAAACTCCTTCATCATAAGGGCCCTAATTTCGGCCCAAGTCTGTGCTAAAGCAACCTCAGCACCGCGGTCTCTCATAACCCCATTCCACCATGTAAGAGCCCTCTTCTGAAACACACTGGAAGCAAACTCGACCTTGCGATTATCAGGAGACTGAACATGGCGAAACGTACTCTCAGTGCTCTCAAACCATTGTAGGAGCCCAGTTGCTCCTTCAGTACCACTAAACTTGAGTGGCTTAGCCGAATTGAAACTCTTGAAATTGCATGGAGCATGATTGTTGTTGTTGGCTTGGTTCATTTGAGCAATAAGATTTGGGAAAGCAGCAGCCATTTGCTGCGCGATGATTTTTGCCAGTTCGGCATTTGTTATCTGATTGTCGCGTCGAGGAGGCATTCTAAAAGAGGAAACATGAAATGAAACGAGTGAGATGATTGGATGAAAAGAATGAGATGATACAAAAATTGACAACAGTAAAGATGGTGGTCATTTGTTCGTTACCACAAGGCAACCAAACAACACATTATGACTAATCAAGGTAAATGGGTCAAAAATAATGTATCGCGAAGACATGCTCGCCTATAAGTGAACACTCACCCCAAGAGTTCCCAGGTAAGAGTGACTGGTCCGATTATGTGGATTTGTACGTGTGACAACTCGTATTTCAAACCTCTCTTTGTACCTTGATGTAACCAGTGAGAACATTATATGATTATATGAACTTGGGTGATTAATTGAATGTTATGTTGTTATGTTGAGTGAGTGTGTATTATATGTTTATGATATGGATTGCACAATGTGAACCCGATTGCACAAGCCCATTCGGGCTACACTTATCATACTCGAAACCTAAAAAGGGCAGCCCAAGAAAGGGTTCGACCCACTCCCTTTATGCGATTACAAGCACCCATGTGTGGGGGTTGCTTCTCATTACTTTCAAAATACATAACACACATCAAAACCCTACTCTCTTTCTCTCCTCTCAAAGTCGACGACAACACCCCCATCTCTCTCTAAGCTTTTGGTTTGGATCATCCTTGTTCTACTTTCTAATCGGTTAGTGTATTACTTTGATTGTATGATTGTTGATATGTTGGCTTACATGTTTTACATGATGATTTAGGGATGTTAGGTGTTTGATTATGATGTAAACTATTAGAGTTTTGTGTTCATAATAATCGGCTCACATGTGTACTTGATGATATTCATATGATTCGGATTGCATGATCTAGATTTAGAACCGAATATATACAATCGGCTGTTGTGATTTGATAATCGAAGTGGTTGCATGATGGTTAGGATTGCATATTGATATAAAAGTTTACTAATCTAATGATCCGGATTGAACGTTTGATTATTGCTCATGACTATGATTAATTAGGGTTTATACGAATCACATGATGATTTCTTGTTTCATCGATGATTAGCATGGTCTAAAACTATTAATTGTGTTGATTGATTGTGTGTAAAGAATGAAACTGTTGAATGATATAACTAAATAGCATAAGTTTTGGATATTTAAACTAGTCGCACAAGCCCTCTCGGTCGCACAAGATCAGGTCACACAAGACCTGATCTGATCGCACAAGATCCAAACGCACAAGCTAGGTACAACCATCTATGCTCAGAGTACTGTTTAGTTATGCATGATCGCACAAGACTTATGGATCGCACAAGACAGTGCTAATCGCACAAGGCTTGGGCCACACATGAACACTTGGGCTGTTTGGGTCTCAAAGCCCCATCTCAATCGCACAAGGACTGGTCAGTCGCACAAGACCATCCGGATCGCACAAAACCAATGTTTAATTGTTTGGGCCGATTACATGCTGGACTGCTTATGTTTTTGGGCCGGGTATCTTCGGGCTTCAATGGGTGGATCGCACAAGGCTGTTAGACTTGTGCGAGCCCAATATTTTGGAATCGTACATGTATGAGTATGTTATGTATTTGACTGTTTAATGTGTATGCCATGATCAATACTTGTTCGTAATCTGTTAACTTATGTGTAATCATATGTGCACTACTTGAACCTAGACCTGACTTGTATGGTAACCATGTTAGGACGTGGTTGACTACATATAGCTCAAGTAACATTTCTGTGTATCTGCCGAGCAAACCAAGGTGAGTTCACACTCTTTCCAAGGCATGGGGTTCCTAAGGGTTGGGAATGGGTTAATGATTCATACGGTAACTACAACCATCCTCCATGGGTAGGATGCCAAGATTACACACTGGAACAAACCTCTATCACTGAAGTCCCTCATTTATATCGACTTAATCGCCGAGGCCTATGACGAGCGGGTCATTAGTTAATAGCGCTATTAGGTTTAACAAACCTCACACCGTGCCAGTCGGACGGGCGTGTACTAATGGACTATGGGCAAAGGGTCAATGCTGTAGACATTGACTTAGGGCACCACTTACATTTTCGTAGTAGTCGATAAGCACGGTCTAGTAACACATGGGAAGCCCCCACTAATCTTCGCAAACATGTCAGGGTGATCGCGATACGAATTAATACGATACATGGTTTACAAACAAACATATGATTTACGAAACGGATGCTACAACTAAACAACCAACTGTGAACTCGCTTAACTTTGTTGTTGACTCACTGTTACATGCCTTGCAGGTCGTTAGGTACTCATGGAGCTTGCACAGGGAGGCGCAGTCGTTGTGGGACATGGCAGTGTGTGCCATGCTAAAATCATTACTTTATTTCGTACTTAATACTTACTTTGGGTTTTTACAATTATGCTTCCGCTAAACACTTAACTATGTTGTGGTTTGAAACACCTTTCATATTGTGTGGTTGAATTTTACTTATTACTTGTTATGTTCAATATAATTGGTTGCTTGATCCTGGTCATGTCACGCCTCCAAGCGGTGATACTCCGCGTGTGGATTTTGGGGGTGTGACAGATTGGTATCAGAGCCATTGGTTATAGTGAACTTGGTTTTAATATGGGGAAAAAGTTTTGTTAAAACCAGACTAAAACCTGTACAGTGCTCAACGATCCACAACGACGCTTCGCTCCACGTGCAAGACTCAACATTCTAGGTGATACGATTTATGTTTACATTGCCTACTTGCTAGATTACATAGAACTTTGCTCATGGTATGCTTAGATAAACGTAACAACTATTGTTCGAAAACACTCATGTGCTTACTCTCTTCTGTCATCGCACTTTCGCGAACCCCTCTCACTCATGTTTCCCTTGATATGAAGATCATGGCTGGACGCGTTGACATGACTCAAGCCCAGTTGACGGCTCTGATTAACCAACAAGTTGCTGCGGCACTTGTTGCCGCCCAAGCAGGAGGTATATCCTGCAGTCGCAACCCACTCTAGGATCTTTAGATCCTACACTCCTAAGCCAACTCTTGTGTCTAACCTTGTCCTATACTTGTTTACACAACAGGCCAGCATGCTCAGCCGCCTGCGTGCATGTTCAAAACTTTCGTGGACTGTTGTCCTAGTACTTTCAGTGGCACTGAAGGGGCCGTTGGACTCCTCCATTGGTTTGAGAAGCTCGAATCAGTCTTCAAAATGTGTGAATGCCCTAAGGCTCGTAGGGTGAAGTATGCCACTGGTACTCTCGAAGGCGTTACGCTGACTTGGTGGAACGCACAAGTTCAAATGTTGGGGCTGGTAGCTGCCAATGCCACCCCATGGAACGACTTTATGGAACTGATCAAGCGGGAATACTGTAGTGGTGATGACATCCACAAGTTGGAAGTGGATTTCTTTAACCTGAAGATGACAGGGTCAGAGATAGAGGCGTATACGAAAAGGTCAAACGAGCTGGCCATCTTGTGTCCAACTATGGTGGATCCTCCCATCAAGCGTATCGAGTTGTATCTCAAGGGTCTTGTACCAGAAATTCAAAGCCATGTGACTTCGGCTAACCTTGCTACCATCCAGGATGTTACTCGTCTTGCTCATCGTCTCACAGACCAGGCAGTGGAACAAAACAGGCTGCCTAAGCGTATAGGTGCTACTGCTACTACTACTTCTGTGATTCCCAGTGACAATAAACGAAAGTGGGTTGGAACCTCCAGCAAGGGTTCAACTTCAGTTCAGTCTCAGGCACAGCAGCGAAAGATTGATGACTATCAGAGCCCTGGTCAGCAATCTTCTGGTAGTCAAGGGCAGGGTGGTTATCGAGGAAATCACCCAAAGTGCAATAGATGCAACAGACACCACAATGGTGAGTGCCACAAGGGTCGTTGTTAGAGGTGTCTCAAGATGGGGCATGAAGCCAAAGATTGCAGGAGCTCACGACCTGCGAATCAGAACCAACAACAACAACCAACAGCTCCACAGAACCAGCAGCCACAACGAGGCAACAGGGGATGCTTTCAATGTGGTGCTGAAGGCCACTTTAAGCGAGACTGCCCTCAGTTAAACCAGAATCAGAACAACAACAACAATAATTAGGGCAATGGGAACAACAATTGGGGAAACAATGATGGAAACAATGGTGCCAGGGGTCGAGTGTTCGAGCTGGGTCAGGGAGACGCAAGGAATGATCCTAACGTAGTGATGGGTAAGTTCCTTCTCGACGACTTTTATGTTACTGTTTTATTTGATTCAGGTGCCGATACCAGTTATGTGTCTCTAAAAGTTAGTAAAATGCTTAAACGCACACCAACTCTTTTGAACACCAAGCATGTTGTAGAGTTAGCAAATGGTAAAAGTCTAGAGGCCACACACATAGTTCAGGGTTGTAATCTTATCCTCGCTGGTCAGACTTTTTCTATCGATCTCATTCCTATAGCTCTGGGTAGTTTCGACATCGTTATTGGGATGGATTGGTTATCCCAACAGCAAGCAGAGATCCTATGCAAAGAGAAGATTGTTCGTATTCCCCGTTCTGGCAAAGAACCTCTCGAAATTCAGGGCGACAAGAGTGGTGTTGTTGTGGGCATCATCTCCTTTCTTAAGGACCAGAAGTGTTTGCGAAAGGGCCACACTACCATTTTAGCACTTGTTACTGACGCATCAACGAAAGAGAAGAAGATTGAGGATATTCCAGTAGTACGCGACTTCCCTCAAGTGTTTCCTGAAGATTTACCTAGGCTATCGCCTCATCGCCAAGTCGAATTCCAAATCGAACTAGCTCCTGGAGCAGCGCCCATAGCTCGAGCACCTTATCGCCTAGCTCCAACCGACTGTCCAAGCAATTGCAAGAACTCTTGGATAAGGGTTTCATTCGTCCTAGCTCTTCGCCCTAGGGAGCTCCAGTATTGTTTGTGAAGAAGAAAGACGGTACCTTCCGTATGTGCATAGATTACCGTGAACTAAACAAGGTGACCATAAAGAATTGCTATACTCTTCCACGCATTGACGACTTGTTCGACCAGCTGCAAGGTTCGAGCTACTATTCAAAGATTGATTTGAGGTCAGGCTACCATCAACTGAGAGTCCGGGATGAGGACGTCTCCAAAACAGCATTCAGAACACGATACGGCCATTACGAGTTTCTAGTCATGCCATTTGGGTTAACAAACGTGCCTACAGTCTTCATGGATCTTATGAACAGAGTGTGCAAGCCTTACTTGGATAAGTTTGTTATTGTATTCATCAACGACATTCTGATCTACTCTAGGAGTCAGGAGGAACACGAGCAGCATTTACGACTCATTTTGGAACTCCTTCAAGCAGAACAGCTGTACGCCAAGTTTTCAAAATGCGACTTCTGGCTTCGTGAAGTCCACTTTCTAGGCGACGTGGTAAACAAGGATGGGATTCATGTTGATCCATCTAAGGTGGACTCGATTAAGAACTGGCCTGCACCCCGTACACCAACAGAAATCCGCCAATTCTTGGGTTTGGCGGGTTACTATAGAAGGTTCATCAAGGATTTCTCCAAGATTGTGCAACCTCTCACCTCACTAACTCAGAAAGGTGTCACCTACCGCTGGCGTGATGCACAAGAAACTGCATTTCAACACTTAAAGGATAGACTTTGTAGCGCACCTATCCTCTCATTGCCTGAAGGCACAGACGATTTCGTGGTTTATTGCGACGCATCCATTCAGAGACTTGGATGTATGCTGATGCAACGTGACAAGGTCATTGCTTATGCGTCACGTCAACTTAAGATTCACGAAAGGAATTACACTACACACGATCTGGAGCTGGGAGCTGTCGTTTTCGCACTCAAGATATGGAGACATTACCTGTACGGTACCAGGTGCACGATTTACACCGATCACAGGAGTCTCGAGTATATCTTCCAACAGAAGGAATTGAATATGCGACAACGTCGATGGGTCGAGCTATTGAATGATTACGAATGTGCCATCAAGTACCATCCGGGAAAAGCAAATGTTGCGGCTGACGCCCTCAGTCGAAAAGATACCACACCAAGGCGTGTGCGAGCCTTACAACTCACTATCCAATCTAGTCTTCCTGCACAGATACGAGATGCTCAGGTAGAAGCATTGAAACCAGAAAACGTCAGGGCTGAAGCTCTACGCGGCTCAAGGCAACGATTAGAACAAAAGGAAGACGGCGCCTACAACGTTACAGGGCGCATTTGGGTCCCACACTATGGTAGCTTACGCGAGCTTGTGTTGGATGAAGCGCATAAGTCTCGTTACTCGGTACACCCTGGTTCGGATAAGATGTACCACGACTTGAAAACTACATACTGGTGGCCTAGCATGAAAGCCCACATAGCAACCTATGTCAACAAATGCTTGACTTGTGCGAGAGTCAAGACCGAATATCAGAAACCATCGGGCCTACTTCAACAACCAGAGATTCCACAATGAAAATAGGAGCAAATTTCCATGGATTTTGTTACTGGCCTGCCTAGATCTCAACGTGGAAATGATACTATTTGGGTGATCGTGGATCGACTCACAAAGTCTGCACACTTCTTGGCTATCAAGGAAACGGATAAGTTCTCAACTCTAGCAGACGTTTATCTTAAGGAAGTTGTCTCGAGGCACGGGGTGCCAACCTCTATTATTTCCGATCGTGATGCACGTTTTACTTCTGAACTGTGGCAAGCAATGCACAAGTCCTTTGGCTCACGATTAGACATGAGCACAGCGTACCACCCGCAAACGGATGGGCAGTCTGAACGCACCATCCAAACCTTAGAAGACATGCTGCGGGCATGTGTAATCGATTTCGGCAACGGCTGGGAAAAACATCTCCCGTTAGTGGAATTTTCGTATAACAATAGTTACCACACCAGCATTCAAGCCGCTCCATTTGAGGCATTGTACGGGAATAAATGCCGATCACCTCTTTGTTGGGCAGAGGTGGGTGACAGTCAGATCACAGGTCCAGAACTGGTAGTAGACACAACAGAAAGGATTGCTCAAATACGACAACGAATGGCGGCAGCTCGTGACCGTCAGAAAAGCTACGCTGATAAGGGCAGGAAACCACTCGAGTTCCAGGTTGGGGATCGAGTGCTACTGAAAGTCTCACCCTGGAAGGGTGTTGTTCGTTTTGCAAACGAGGCAAACTTAACCCACGATCCGTCGGACCTTTCGAAATCATAGAGAAAATAGGTAAGGTGGCCTACAAACTAAACCTACCAGCCGAACTTAGTGGAGTTCACAACGTTTTCCACGTGTCGAATCTGAAGAAGTGTCTGTCAGATGAGACTCTCATAGTTCCTTTGAAGGAGCTCACTATCGACGATCAGCTGCGATTCATCGAGGAACCAGTGGAGATTACGGACCGAGAAGTTAAGGTTCTCAAGCGCACTAGAATTCCTCTTGTTCGAGTTCGTTGGAACTCCCGTCGTGGCCCAGAGTTCAACTGGGAACGCGAAGACCAAATGAAACAAAATTATCCCCAATTGTTCGACAACAGTACAACCACTACTGAGGCTGAAGCTACCGCAGAATTTCGGGACGAAATTCCAAACCAACGGGGGAAGGATGTGACACCCCAGGAAAACAAGGAAAACCATACAACTTAACTAGCTTCCTCAGTGAGTACGTACCAAATTTCGGGACAAAATTTCTTTCAACTTGGGGATAATGTGACAACACGTATTTCAAACCTCTCTTTGTACCTTGATGTAACCAGTGAGAACATTATGTGATTATATGAACTTGGGTGATTAATTGAATGTTATGTTGTTATGTTGAGTGAATGTGTATTATATGTTTATGATATGGATTGCACAATGTGAACCCGATTGCATAAGCCCATTCGGGCTACACTTATCATACTCGAAACCCAAAAAGGGCAGCCCAAGAAAGGGTTCGGCCCACTCCCTTTATGCGATTACAAGCACCTATGTGTGGGGGTTGCTTCTCATTACTTGCAAAATACATAACACACATCAAAACCCTACTCTCTTTCTCTCCTCTCAAAGTCGACGGCAACACCCCCATCTCTCTCTAAGCTTCTGGTTTGGATCATCCTTGTTCTACTTTCTAATCGGTTAGTATATTACTTTAATTGTATGATTGTTGATATGTTGGCTTACATGTTTTACATGATGATTTAGGGATGTTAGGTGTTTGATTATGATGTAAACTGTTAGAGTTTGGTGTTCATAATAATCGGCTCACATGTGTACTTGATGATATTCATATGATTCGGATTGCATGATCTGGCTTTAGAACCGAATATATACAATCGGCTATTGTGATTTGATAATCGAAGTGGTTGCATGATGGTTAGGATTGCATGTTGATATAAAAGTTTACTAATCTAATGATCTGGATTGAACGTTTGATTATTGCTCATGACTATGATTAATTAGGGTTTATACGAATCACATGATGATTGCTTGTTTGATCGATGATTAGCATGGTCTAAAACTATTAATTGTGTTGATTGATTGTGTGTAAAGAAGGAAACTGTTGAAAGATATAACTAAATAGCATAAGTTTCGGATATTTAAATTAGTCGCACAAGCCCTCTCGGTCGCACAAGATCAGGTCACACAAGACCTGATCTGATCGCACAAGATCCAAACGCACAAGCTAGGCGCAACCATCTATGCTCAGAGTACTGTTTAGTTATGCATGATCGCACAAGACAGTGCTGATCGCACAAGGCTTAGGCCACACACGAACACTTGGACTGTTTGGGTCTCAAAGCCCCATCTCAATCGCACAAGGACTGGTCAGTCGCACAAGACCATCCGGATCGCACAAAACCAATATTTAATTGTTTGGGCCGATTACATGCTGGACTGCTTATGTTTTTGGGCCGGGTATCTTCGGGCTTCAATGGGTGGATCGCACAAGGCTGTTAGACTTGTACGAGCCCAATCTTTTGGAATCGTACATGTATGAGTATGTTATGTACTTGACTGTTTAATGTGTATGTCATGATCAATACGTGTTCATAATCTGTTAACTTATTTGTAATCATATGTGCACTACTTGAACCTAGACCTGACTTGTATGGTAACCATATTAGGACGTGGTTGACCACATATAGCTCAAGTAACCTTTCTGTGTATCTGCCGAGCAAACCAAGGTGAGCTCACACTCTTTCCAAGGCATGGGGTTCCCAAGGGTTGGGAATGGGTTAATGATTCATACGGTAACTACAACCATCCTCCGTGGGTAGGATGCCAAGATTACACACTGGACCAAACCTCTATCACTGAAGTCCCTCATTTATATCGACTTAATCGCCGAGGCCTATGGCGAGCGGGTCATTAGTTAATAGCGCTATTAGGTTTAACAAACCTCACACCGTGCCAGTCGGACGGGCGTGTACTAATGGACTATGGCCAATGGGTCAATGCTGATAGACATTGACTTAGGGCACCACTTACATTTTCGTAGTAGTCGATACGCACGGTCTAGTAACACATGGGAAGCCCCCACTATTCTTCGTAAACATGTCAGGGTGACCGTGATACGAATTAATACGATACATGGTTTACAAACAAACATATGATTTACGAAATGAGTGCTACAACTAAACAACCAACTGTGAACTTGCTCAACTTTGTTGTTGACTCGTTGTTACATGCCTTGCAGGTCGTTAGGTACTCATGGAGCTTGCACAGGGAGGCGCAGTCGTTGTGGGACATGGCAGTGTGTGCCATGCTAAAAACATTACTTTAATTCGTACTTAATACTTACTTTGGGTTTTTACAATTATGCTTCCGCTAAACACTTAACTATGTTGTGGTTTGAAACACCTTTCATATTGTGTGGTTGAATTTTACTTATTACTTGTTATGTTCAATATGATTGGTGGCTTGATCCTGGTCATGTCACACCTCCAAGCGGTGATACTCCGCGTGTGGATTTTGGGGGTGTGACAGATTGGTATCAGAGCCATTGGTTATAGTTAACTTGGTTTTAATATGGGGAAAAAGTTTTGTTAAAACTAGACTATAACCTGTACAGTGCTCAACGATCCACAACGACGCTTCACTCCACGTGCAAGACTCAACATTCTAGGTGATACGATTTATGTTTACATTGCCTACTTGCTAGATTACATAGAACTTTGCTCATGGTATGCTTAGATAAACGTAACAACTATTGTTCAAAAACACTCATGTGCTTACTCTCTTCTTTCATCGCACTTTCGCGAACCCCTCTCACTCATTTTTCCCTTGATATGAAGATCATGGCTGGACGCGTTAACATGACTCAAGACCAGTTGACGGCTCTGATTAACCAACAAGTTGCTGCGGCACTTGCAGCGGCCCAAGCAGGAGGTATATCCTGCAGTCGCAACCCACTCTAGGATCTTTAGATCCTACACTCCTAAGCCAACTCTTGTGTCTAACCTTGTCCTATACTTGTTTACACAACATGCCAACATGCTCAGCCGCCTGCGTGCATGTTCAAAACTTTCATGGACTGTTGTCCTAGTACTTTCAGTGGCACTGAAGGGGCCGTTGGACTCCTCCATTGGTTTGAGAAGCTCGAATCAGTCTTCAAAATGTGTGAATGCACTGAGGCTCGTAGGGTGAAGTATGCCACTGGTACTCTCGAAGGCGTTGCATTGACTTGGTGGAACGCACAAGTTCAAATGTTGGGGCTGGTAGCTGCAAATGCCACACCATGGAACGACTTTAAGGAATTGATCAAGCGGGAATACTGTAGTCGTGATGACATCCACAAGTTGGAAGTGGAGTTCTTTAACCTAAAGATGACAGGGTCAGAGATAGAGGCGTATACGAAAAGGTCAAACGAGCTGGCCATCTTGTGTCCAACTATGGTGGATCCTCCCATCAAGCGTATCGAGTTGTATCTCAAGGGTCTTGTACCAGAAATTCAAAGCCATGTGACTTCGGCTAACCTTGCTACCAACCAAGATGTTACTCGTCTTGCTCATCGTCTCACAGACCAGGCAGTGGAACAGAACAGGCTGCCTAAGCGTATAGGTGCTACTGCTACTACTACTTCTGCGATTCCCAGTAACAATAAACGAAAGTGGGATGGAACCTCCAGCAAGGGTTCAACTTCAGTTCAGTCCCAGGCACAGCAGCGAAAGATTGATGACTATCAGAGCCCTGGTCAGCAATCTTCTGGTAGTCAAGGGTAGGGTGGTTATCGAGGAAATCACCCAAAGTGCAATAGATGCAATAGACACCACAATGGTCAGTGCAACAAGGGTCGTTGTCAGAGGTGTCTCAAGATGGGGCATGAAGCCAAAGATTGCAGGAGCTCACGACCTGCGAATTAGAACCAACAACAACAACCAACAGCTCCACAGAACCAGCAGCCACAGCGAGGCAACATGGGATGCTTTCAATGTGGTGCTTAAGGCCACTTTAAGCGAGACTGCCCTCAGTTAAACCAGAATCAGAACAACAACAACAATAATCAGGGCAATGGGAACAGCAACGGGGGAAACAATGATGGAAACAATGGTGCGAGGGATCGAGTGTTCGTGCTGGGTCAGGGAGACGCAAGGAATGATCCTAACGTAGTGATGGGTAAGTTCCTTCTCGACGACTTTTATGTTACTGTTTTATTTGATTCGGGTGCCGATACCAGTTATGTGTCTCTAAAATTTAGTCAAATGCTTAAACGCACACCAACTCTTTTGAACACCAAGCATGTTGTAGAGTTAGCAAATGGTAAAAGTCTAGAGGCCACACACATAGTTCAGGGTTGTAATCTTATCCTCGCTGGTCAGACTTTTTCTATCGATCTCATTCCTATAGCTCTGGGTAGTTTTGACATCGTTATTGGGATGGATTGGTTATCCCAACAGCAAGCAGAGATCCTATGCAAAGAGAAGATTGTTCGTATTCCCCATTCTGGCAAAGAACCTCTCTAAATTCAGGGCGACAAGAGTGGTGCTGTTGTGGGCATCATCTCCTTTCTTAAGGACCAGAAGTGTTTACGAAAGGGCCACACTGCCATTTTAGCACTTATTACTGACGCATCAACGAAAGAGAAGAAGATTGAGGATATTCCAGTAGTACGCGACTTCCCTCAAGTGTTTCCTGAATATTTACCTGGGCTACCGCCTCATCGCCAAGCCGAATTCCAAATCGAACTAGCTCCTGGAGCCGCGCCCATAGCTCGAGCACCTTATCGCCTAGCTCCAACCGAACTGGAAGAACTGTCCAAGCAATTGCAAGAACTCTTGGATAAGGGTTTCATTCGTCCTTGCTCTTCGCCCTGGGGAGCTCCAGTATTGTTTGTGAAGAAGAAAGACGGTACCTTCCGTATGTGCATAGATTACCGCGAACTAAACAAGGTGACCGTAAAGAATCGCTATCCTCTTCCACGCATTGATGACTTGTTCGACCAGCTGAAAGGGTCAACCTACTATTCAAAGATTGATCTGAGGTCAGGCTACCATCAACTGAGAGTCCGGGACCAGGACGTCTCCAAAATAGCATTCAAAACACGCTACTGCCATTACAAGTTTCTAGTCATGCCATTTGGGTTAACAAACGCGCCTGCAGTCTTCATGGATCTTATGAACAGAGTGTGCAAGCCTTAATTGGATAAGTTTGTGATTGTATTCATCGACGACATTCTGATCTACTCTAGGAGTCGGGAGGAACACGAGCAACATTTACGACTCATTTTGGAACTCCTTCGAGCAGAACAGCTGTACGCCAAGTTTTCAAAATGCGAATTCTGGCTTCGTGAAGTCCAATTTCTAGGCCACGTGGTAAACAACGATGGGATTCATGTTGATCCATCTAAGGTAGACTCGATTAAGAACTGGCCAGCACCCCGTACACCAACATAAATCCGCCAATTCTTGGGTTTGGTGGGTTACAATAGAAGGTTCATCAAGGATTTCTCTAAGATTGCGCAACCTCTCACCTCACTAACTCAGAAAGGTGTCACCTACCACTGGGGTTATGCACAAGAAACTGCATTTCAACACTTAAAGGATAAACTTTGTAGCGCACCTATCCTCTCATTGCCTGAAGGCACAGACGATTTCGTGGTTTGTTGCGACGCATCCATTCAGCGACTTGGATGTGTGCTGATGCAACGTGACAAGGTCATTGCTTATGCATCACGTTAACTTAAGATTCACGAAAGGAATTACACTACACACGATCTGGAGCTGGGAGCTTTCGTTTTCGCACTCAAGATATGGAGACATTACCTGTACGGTACCCGGTGCACCATTTACACCGATCACAGGAGTCTCGAGTATATCTTCAAACAGAAGGAATTGAATATGCGACAACGTCGATGGGTCGAGCTATTGAATGATTACGAATGTGCCATCAAGTACCATCCGGGCAAAGCAAATGTTGTGGCTGACGCCCTCAGTAGAAAAGATACCACACCTAGGCGTGTGCGAGCCTTACAACTCCCTATCCAATCTAGTCTTCCTGCACAGATACGAGATGCTCAGGTAGAAGCATTGAAACCAGAAAACGTCAAGGCTGAAGCTCTACGCGGCTCAAGGCAATGATTAGAACAAAAGGAAGACGGCGCCTACTACGTTACAGGGCGCATTTGGGTCCCACACTATGGTAGCTTACGCGAGCTTGTGTTGGATGAAGCGCATAAGTCTCGTTACTCGGTACACCCTGGTTCGGATAAGATGTACCACGACTTGAAAACTACATACTGGTGGCCTAGCATGAAAGCCCACATAGCAACCTATGTCAGCAAATGCTTGACTTGTGCGAGAGTCAAGACCGAATATCAGAAACCATCGGGCCTACTTCAACAACCAGAGATTCCACAATGAAAATGGGAGCAAATTTCCATGGATTTTGTTACTGGCCTGCCTAGATCTCAACGTGGAAATGATACTATTTGGGTGATCGTGGATCGACTCACAAAGTCTGCATACTTCTTGGCTATCAAGGAAACGGATAAGTTCTCAACTCTAGCAGACATTTATCTTAAGGAAGTTGTCTCGAGGCACGGGGTGCCAACCTCTATTATTTCCGATCGTGATGCACGTTTTACTTCTGAACTGTGGCAAGCAATGCACAAGTCCTTTGGCTCACGATTAGACATGAGCACGGCGTACCACCCGCAAACGGATGGGCAGTCTGAACGCACCATCCAAACCTTAGAAGACATGCTGCGGGCATGTGTAATCGATTTCGGCAACGGCTGGGAAAAACATCTCCCGTTAGTGGAATTTTTGTATAACAATAGTTACCACACCAGCATTCAAGCCACTCCATTTGAGGCATTGTACGGGCATAATTGGCGATCACCTCTTTGTTGGGCAGAGGTGGGTGACAGTCAGATCACAGGTCCAGAACTGGTAGTAGACACAACAGAAAGGATTGCTGAAATACGACAACGAATGGCGGCAGCTCGTGACCGTCAGAAAAGCTACGCTGATAAGGGCAGGAAACCACTCGAGTTCCAGGTTGGGGATCGAGTGCTACTCAAAGTCTCACCCTGGAAGGGTGTTGTTCGTTTTGGAAAACGAGGCAAACTTAACCCACGATACGTCGGACCTTTCAAAATCATAGAGAAAATAGGCAAGGTGGCCTACAAACTAAACCTACCAGCCGAACTCAGTGGAGTTCACAATGTTTTCCACGTGTCGAATCTGAAGAAGTGTCTGTCAGATGAGACTCTCATAGTTCCTTTGAAGGAGCTCACTATCGACGATCAGCTGCGATTCGTTGAGGAACCAGTGGAGAATACGGACCGAGAAGTGAAGGTTCTCAAGCGCACTAGAATTCCTCTTGTTCGAGTTCGTTGGTACTCCCGTCGTGGCCCAGAGTTCACCTGGGAACGCGAAGACCAAATGAAACAAAAGTATCCCCAATTGTTCGATAACAGTACAACCACTACTGAGGCTGAAGCTACCGCAGAATTTCGGGATGAAATTCCAAACCAACGGGGGAAGGCCAGGAAAACAGGGAAAACCATACAACTTAACTAGCTTCCTCAGTGAGTACGTGCTAAATTTCGGGACAAAATTTCTTTCAACTTGGGGTTAATGTGACAACTCGTATTTCAAACCTCTCTTTGTACCTTGATGTAACCAGTGAGAACATTATGTGATTATATGAACTTGGGTGATTAATTGAATGTTATGTTGTTATGTTGAGTGAATGTGTATTATACGTTTATGATATGGATTGCACAATGTGAACCCGATTGCACAAGCCCATTTGGGCTACACTTATCATACTCGAAACCCAAAAAGGGCAGCCCAAGAAAGGGTTCGGCCCACTCCCTTTATGCGATTACAAGCACCCATGTGTGGGGGTTGCTTCTCATTACTTGCAAAATACATAACACACATCAAAACCCTACTCTCTTTCTCTCCTCTCAAAGTCGACGACAACACCCCCATCTCTCTCTAAGTTTTTGGTTTGGATCATCCTTGTTCTACTTTCTAATCGGTTAGTGTATTACTTTGATTGTATGATTGTTGATATGTTGGCTTACATGTTTTACATGATGATTTAGGGATGTTAGGTGTTTGATTATGATGTAAACTGTTAGAGTTTGGTGTTCATAATAATCGGCTCACATGTGTACTTGATGATATTCATATGATTCGGATTGCATGATCTGGATTTAGAACTGAATATATACAATCGGCTATTGTGATTTGATAATCAAAGTGGTTGCATGATGGTTAGGATTGCATATTGATATAAAAGTTTACTAATCTAATGATCCGGATTGAACGTTTGATTATTGCACATGACTATGATTAATTAGGGTTTATACGAATCACATGATGATTGCTTGTTTGATCGATGATTAGCATGGTCTAAAACTATTAATTGTGTTGATTGATTGTGTGTAAAGAAGGAAACTGTTGAATGATATAACTAAATAGCATAAGTTTCAGATATTTAAACTAGTCGCACAAGCCCTCTCGGTCGCACAAGATCCAAATGCACAAGATAGGTACAACCATCTATGCTCAGAGTACTGTTTAGTTATGCATGATCGCACAAGACTTGTGGATCGTACAAGACAGTGCTGATCGCACAAGGCTTGGGCCACACACGAACACTTGGGCTGTTTGGGTCTCAAAGCCCCATCTCAATCGCACAAGGACTGGTCAGTCGCACAAGACCATCCGGATCGCATAAAACCAATGGTTAATTGTTTGGGCCGATTACATGCTAGACTGCTTATGTTTTTGGGCCGGGTATCTTCGGGCTTCAATGGGTGGATCGCACAAGGCTGTTAGACTTATGCAAGCCCAATCTTTTGGAATCGTACATGTATGAGTATGTTATGTACTTGACTGTTTAATGTGTATGCCATGATCAATACTTGTTCGTAATCTGTTAACTTATTTGTAATCATATGTGCACTACTTGAACCTAGACCTGACTTGTATGGTAACCATATTAGGACGTGGTTGACCACATATAGCTCAAGTAACCTTTCTGTGTATCTGCCGAGCAAACCAAGGTGAGTTCACACTCTTTCCATGGCATGGGGTTCCCAAGGGTTGGGAATGGGTTAATGATTCATACGGTAACTACAACCATCCTCCGTGGGTAGGATGCCAAGATTACACACTGGACCAAACCTCTATCACTGAAGTCCCTCATTTATATCGACTTAATCGCCGAGGCCTATGGCGAGCGGGTCATTAGTTAATAGCGCTATTAGGTTTAACAAACCTCACACCGTGCCAGTCGGACAGGCGTGTACTACTGGACTATGGGCAAAGGGTCAATGCTGATAGACATTGACTTAGGGCGCCACTTACATTTTCGTAGTAGTCGATACGCACGGTCTAGTAACACATGGGAAGCCCCCACTATTCTTCGTAAACATGTCAGGGTGACCGTGATACGAATTAATACGATACATGGTTTACAAACAAACATATGATTTACGAAACGAATGCTACAACTAAACAACCAACTGTGAACTTGCTCAACTTTGTTGTTGACTCGTTGTTACATGCCTTGCAGGTCGTTAGGTACTCATGGAGCTTGCACAGGGATGCGCAGTCGTTGTGGGACATGGCAGTGTGTGCCATGCTAAAAACATTACTTTATTTCGTACTTAATACTTACTTTGGGTTTTTACAATTATGCTTCCGCTAAACACTTAACTATGTTGTGGTTTTAAACACCTTTCATATTGTGTGGTTGAATTTTACTTATTACTTGTTATGTTCAATATGATTGGTGGCTTGATCCTGGTCATGTCACGCCTCCAAGCAGTGATACTCCGCGTGTGGATTTTGGGGGTGTGACAGTACGAACACTCTAGCCTTAGATAGAAAACCCAGGGTACAGGCATTCACTCTTCTAGTTTGCACGTGTTCACACTATTCAAAACCCAAAACTTTGACGAGATTTTGAAAATTCAAAGGGGTTCAAAACCTTGTAACAGAGGGTTCAAAACCTTACAACAGAGGGTTCAAAACCTAGTAATCAATCATCCAAGAATAGGTGATTAATTTTCAAAGCTGATTCGGAAATGATGTTCTCGTTGTGATTATCACCTAAGGATAGGTGACGGTTTTCGGTTTTAAAATCTAAACGCAATTCTTCTTGCATTAGGGTCCTAGAAAGTTATAGTCTAGGTCAAAGCATTACTAATAACCTAATTCCCTATAACCATTGGCTCTGATACCAACTTTTCTGTCACAACCCGACCACGTAAAACATCAAATCGTGGCGGAAACGTCGGGGAGTGTTGTAACAGAATTAATTGTTTCACAACCATGGAAATGAAAGTTACGTTTTATTTATCAAACAAGAGAGTTACATTGTCTTAAAATAAGAAACAAATAGTACATAACATAAATTAACTAGTTCTTGCTTCATTTTAAGTCACTAAGGCACAGGTCCGCCTAAGTATGTCTCGATCATCCTATGCAACAGCTCCTGAAAACACATGTGAAAATAGGTACGTCAGCATAAAAATGCCTGTGAGATACATAGGTTTTGTGAAAATAGGATTCATGACTTAAGTTCAAGAAAATGTTAAATAAAAATTTAGTCATGAACCTTGTAAATTGTTTTGTTTTGTAAATCCTTTGAAAAACGGTAAGATCAGATGATATGTATAAATGAAAGAATAATATATATGGTTAAATGAATAACCAAGTAAATGAGTTGTAGAAACTAACTGTTTTGTATTCCAAAGTCTTGTGAAAAACATGTTGCTTGTGTAAAATGTATAAATCCAAATTGAATGATTTAAATAACGCTATGATATGTAGTATAATACAAGCACTTATATATAGGAAGTACCAGCGGCGTATCCACCATGCTTGTATCATACTACTCACATCTCGTTACTTAAGTCACTTAAACAAACCACCAATGTATAAAGTCTATGTTTAAACCCATTGTCAGAAAGTCCTTGTATAAACCATATCAAATGTTAAAAGTCCAAGTGTAGTCAAGTAATGTGTAACAAATGTTATGTTTGGTAAGTAAAGTGTTGTCATATAAACCGAATGTAAAAATGTACAAAACAAAGTATTTTGAATATATCAAAAAGTTATGTTTTGTAAAGTAAATGCATGTTTTATTGATACAAACACTTATGTGGTAAGTTAACGTATACATTCAAGCCTTGAGACAGACGGATAACCCTAAGTCAAGGTTATCAAAAGAAATGTTTTCAGATTCAGTCATTCCTTACACCCAAACAAACCTAGGATGTCAGGAACGGGATTTATCAAGTCCTATGGTACCACTACTTACTACCGAGCGGCGTAGCTAATGTTAATGAACGTATATGAGTCCCGTTTGTACAAACCAAATGTTATACCAAATGTAAACATGTTATTTGAAAACAATGTACTAAGTATGCTAAGTTAACATACAAAGCAGAAAAGTCATGTAAATCAATGTGCTAGCATGCTCAGTCAACATACATAGCAGAAATGTAAGGTAAAACAATGTAGTAAGTATGCTAAGTTAACATACAAAGAAAAACAATGTAATATAAATCATGTACTAAAAGTGTACTAATTAACATAGCAAGTATATGATGTGAAAGCAGGAAAACACGAAAGTATCAAGTAGGCACATATATTTCACCCCAAAATGTTTGTAAAACAATAAAAGAGGGGTCTATGTACTCACTTGAGATTGCTTAGAAGTCCTAGGATAACCACCAAGCAAGGCTAGAAGATCACGGAATCAAACGGCACCTAATATAGGTAACTACGTTAATAAACGGGCCTAAATCGGAGGATCAGATAGAATGAGGGTTCGTTAACCAAACGAGCATGGGAACTCGTGTAGTATGGTTTAACAAAGCCTGCATACTAAAATGAAACCTAACCTAAATGCTTACGACCCATTACGACCCGTTTAGGTAGCTTATGCTACTTTAACGCGTCGTTTGCGTAAAACGCGTTCGGAATGCCTAACTAGTCCTATGATAAGTAAAATATGCCTTAACATGTTTAATTATGTTACATAATTAGTTACATGACAAACGTTTGGGTTACATATGCTTAATTACCAATTACGCATGAAAAGGGTATTTTGGTAATTTACCTATGGCATATAAACTACTTATCATACAACTACCTAAACTAGGTGACCATAAGGTATAACCTTGGAAGGTTATTCCCTATGCTACTATGGTCACTAAGCATGTTTGGTCGGATCCTAATGATCGACCAAACGGGTCGTGTTCGAAAGTGTTGGGATTGAACCCTACCAGAGGAACAGATAATAAAAGCCAAAATTGGATCAGGGCAGTGGATCCAGAATAATCAGATGTTACATACAAGTCTCTCCCCTTGAAAGTGATTTCAACATATGCTGACCTCCTATCTACTGATCGTGGAAACTGCTGACCTACAACTGCTGATCAATTAAAGGCCTGATGAAAGACTAAAGCTCTGCTGTTCAATCTACTGTCTTGAGTCAGGCACTGCTGTTCCGGACAAGTACTGCTGGGTTCACAGCAGTGGAGGGATGCAGCAGTTGTTTATTCTGTCTTTATGTAATGTAATGTAATAGCAGTAGTTAGCATAGCAGTGTTTGTATTGATGAGAGGTTAGAGTTTGTTAGGAGGTTAGATGTCACTTTCATGGTGACGTCAGCTTAGATGCTCAGTGGTTTGCTAGTGCCTATAAGTAGAATAGTGCTCTGTACTGTTCTATTAGCTCTTTGCAATACCGTCTTCTTTGCACAAACAAATACTGAGCTCTGGCTGAGGGGGAGTTTGTATTAAGCATTGCATTGTAATCATTGTTGAAATTAAATTCAATCTTTCGGTTCTTTGTGAAAAGTGTTTAATCAAAGCAATACTCTCGTTTGATTGTATGCAAAGTTTGTTTCCATCTGAATTCCACTGCACAACTCATCCATCTTCATTCTAATTCAAACGAAAAATACAATCAAAACCAAACTCAGATCCAACAATTGGTATCAGAGCTTGGATAGTCAAATTTGATTTAACATTCATTTTGACATAAATAGTTCAGCTCATAATCGTTGATATCGATAGTTTGTTCGGTTTGTTGAAAAACAGAGTAAGGTTTAATCACCATTAAAGTTGATTAATTAGTGCCTGTAAAACAACCAGGA
Organism: Helianthus tuberosus; assembly: GCA_030545235.1. Taxonomy (NCBI): domain Eukaryota; kingdom Viridiplantae; phylum Streptophyta; class Magnoliopsida; order Asterales; family Asteraceae; genus Helianthus; species Helianthus tuberosus. Next base: position 158,141,020 of record CM060409.1, read on the forward strand.
TGACGTCACAATCACAAGATGATAAGAATAACATTGGCTAGCTTTTTAAACCACCCATGCTTAAACGTAATGAATACAACATCTGGGAGAGAAGGATGGGTCACATCCTTGCTCAACAGAACACTGGATGTTGGAGGTCTGTTGTTTTTGGTCCCCATGTTCCTATGGTGCCAAGTGCTGAGGACGCAAAGAAGTTCGTTCCTAAACCAACTGAAAACTATACTGAAACTGATTTTCAAAAGTTCGAACTCGATGCCAAAGCATTTAGCATCATAGCATCCACATTACCCATTGAGATCTATGCTGGACTGTTACACTGTAACAGTGCCAAAGAGCTATGGGATGCGTTGAAGGAACAATTTGGGGGGACAGAAGAAGTCTTTGAGAACAATAGGGAAATCCTGAATCAGCAGTATGAAACATTTTGTCACATCAAGGGTGAATCACTGACTCAGCAATTTGAGCGATTCAGTTGTCTCATTAGTGAACTAAGGCTTGTTAAAGTAACTTTTCCAAATTCAACTCAAAATAGCAGGTTCCTTAGGTCACTACCAGAAAAATGGGACACCATAGCTTTTGTCACTAGAAACTCTGCTGAGTTCAAAGATCTGACCCTGACCCAACTTCATGGTAGACTCCTGACCTATGAAAGGGAGTTGAACCAGAAAAAGAAGTTGCAAGAGTCTGGAAAAGTTGCTGATGATTATTCATTCGGTAGCACAGCTCTTCTTGGTCAGGAAGAATCTGGTAGCAGTGGTAAGGATCAGGGTTATGATCACTTCATTGATATAACTGCTGGTGGAAATTTTAACAACCCTGATCCTCACTCTGCAAATTATGCTTTTACTGCAAACTGTGAAAACCAGATGTCAGATAATTTGTGCTTTGAACTCAATGATTTGCAACATTTCAACCCCACTGACTTAGAAGAGATGGACATTTTGCATCAGTTGGCTTTGCTTAGTGTAAGAACAAGCAAATTCTACAAAAGAACAGGGAGAAAATTCCCAGGGTTACATGGGAATCTAAGGGTTGGGTTGGATAAATCGAAAATCAAGTGTTATAAGTGCAATAGGCTAGGTCATTTCGCTAGGGAATGCAGGAGTCAAACTACTGGTCCTATAATCACTCATCCTAGCTCAAAATCAAAGCACTGTGCACTATACCCAATATACCCCTGCAGCTCATGTCAACACTGCTCATTATGCTGCTGCCCCTGTGCCTGTTCATTATGTCCAAACCACTGTTCCACAAATTCAGTACATGCAAACCCCTGTCCCTCAGGCACAAGTGCAAACTGTTGCACCTCAAACAGCTGCCCCAGCAGCAATACAACCAGATCAGCAAAGCTTCTTCACTCAAGGCTTTGTTGACTGGAGAAGTATGCCTGATGAGCTTGGTGATGAAAATTTTGCACTCTATGCCTTTAATGAACCTTCTAATGATGAATTTTGTTTGATGGCATTAGAGTCAATACCAGAGGGGATTGAAACTGAAGGTGAATAGCTAAGTGCTGAAACAGTGGACGAGGTGACTGAAGCAGTGGTTACTGCTGTGGCTGGTGAACTACTGCTGGGAGAAAGTTCAGGAACCCTGATTGAACCACTGACAGATCCATGGTCCGAAGAGGTTAAAGAAGAAGAGGAAGAGAAGAAAGCAGGTGAGAAAGAAGTAAGAGCTGATGATGAAGAAAATCATCAATGTGATTGTGCAATGATGGCTGCTACCAAGGTATCTCCTCAAGTTCTTGAAAAACTGTGTTCTGACAATTGCATTATTGCCTTTGGTAACATCAAAGAGGTAAATGAAAACCTTCGGGATAAAATCTTAACTGATGAAGTCAAATTTGAAAGATCTTTAAAAGAACTTAAAAACAAATTGACTGAAAAAGAGAAAGAGATCAGCAGTCTTAAAGAAGAGCAAAGCATAACCAAAACCCAACTCCAAACTATGGTAGAAAAATACCAAGTTTGCAAAAAGGAGTTGGAGTCCACCCAGATCACCTGTGAAAAATGGGTGGAATCATGCAAAGGGTATGAGGTTATGCTTGAAAAACAGATTAAAAGCAATGTAAAATTTGGTGTTGGTTATAGAAAGCATGATGATGAAAACACTGCTTTTGAAAAATCTGTCCAAACCACTGATGTAACCACTGAGTTCATCCCCACAAACAAGAATGGCCAAGAAGTGAAAAACACTGATAAACTTGGTAACAAAATCACACTTGACAGACCAATGGGATCCTTTACTTTCGAAGAGCTTGAGAAATACCAGTTTAAACCCACATGGTCTGATGAGTGTGACATTCTTGAAAATTTCAAGCCCATGGACTTTACAACCACTGATGGTGTTAAAGCTCCAAAAGCTAAAGTCATTCCACTCAAGGACATCCCAACAGAGGTTAAAAACTCTGTTGCAAAGGAGTCCGAAAAGAGAAAGAAGAAAGAAAAGATCAATAACCTGTTTTGTGAATTTTGTGAGAAAGGAATCATCTAACAAAAGACTGTTTCCATTTAAAAGCATATGATTTAAACAAAACAAGTGTCATTGTTCCTGCTGAAAGCTGCATTGTCTGTGGTAAAACAAACCACAAAACTCAAGCATGTGTGTATCTCAAAAACTTTGATGTGAAAAAGAATGAGTACATTGCTAAAACATCCTTGAGTCCATCAACATCATCTGTCAAATTCACCAAAAACCAACCACTGTTGTGCCAGTTCAAACAGCTGTCACAAAACAGCTGAACCAAACGTCTGTCAAAAGAGATGTTCAGGTTACTGATACACCCCCTGCCAATCAATACAGAAGAGGTAAGGAAAAACAGTCTTACCAAAGGATTCCACACGCTTATGAGACCTTCAAAAGGCCCTCTAAACCAAAAGTGAACAGGCATCCTTTTGGGTACCAACAGGTGATTGGTCAAGACCCCCAACAGTGGTTAGTAAGAAACAGTCCTAAAACTGTCCAAACCCCTGACTTAACCACTGTCCATCAATGTGCATCCACCCCAGACACTGTTGAGACCCCATCCAAAGCCTTATTGTCCTTGGAAACCCTAATGAACTAATCCTTTTACTTCATGTGCAGGGAGCTTTTTCCGCTTAGATAGCCTTTGGTATGTTGATAGTGGAGGCTCCAGGCACATGACTAGATGTAAAGCCCTACTCAAAGATTTCAAAATTCATGGCGGGGGTGATATATCCTTTGGGAATAACAGTAAAGGGAAAGTTCTGGGCTCTGGTACAGTACAGTCTGGCAATGTAAAATTTGAAAATGTCAATCTGATAGACAAACTGAAATTCAACCTCCTGAGTGTTTCACAAATGAGTGACAAGGGGTATGGGTCATTCTTCACAAAGGAGTGATGTAGGATTATTGGACCAGAAATGGTTAAAAAGATTGAAGCAATAATAAAAACTGGTCAAACAAAACTTGTTGCTCAAAGAAGTGGCAATGTTTATGTTGTTGATATGTCAAAAGAGTGTCCCAGAGCTGATGCATGTCTGTTCTCAGCTGCCTCTAACAAAGAGACAGAACTTTGGCACAGAAGACTGGGGCGCACAAATCTTAAGACAATCACTGAAATTTCAAAAAATGGTTTGGTAAGAGGCCTACCACAAAAATTGTTTTCATGTCATGAGCATTGTGTTTCCTGTTTAAAAGGAAAACAGCATAAAAGCTCTTTTAAGTCCATTGAAGAGTCCAAAGCAACCTAGTGTTTGCAAATGCTGCACATGGATTTGTTTGGCCCAGTTCAAGTCATGAGTCTCAAGAAGAAAAGATATTGTTTGGTTATTGTTGATGACTTCTCTAGGTTTGCATGAACTTTCTTTTTACACTCAAAAGATGAGACTGCAGGCATTTTTCAAGACTTTGTGACACAGGTTGAAAAGAAATTTGACCTTCCAGTAAAAGTCTTCAGAAGTGACAATGGCACAGAATTCAAAAATAAGGAGTTGGATGCTTTCTGTGTGAAGAAAGGGATTGTAAGGCAGTACATCATCCCTAGAACACCAGAGCAAAATGGGGTAGTTGAAAGAAAGAACAGAACTTTGTTTGAGGCTGCCAGAACCATGCTTGCTGATTCAGGTTTGCCATTAACTTTTTGGGCAGAGGCAGTAAACACTGCTTACTATGTCCAAAACAGAGTTTTAATAAACCCCGGGCACAAAAATACTGCTTATGAAATTCTGTATAAAATCAAACCACTGATCTCTTACTTCAAGGTATTTGGCTGCCCATGCTTTATTTTGAACTTAAAAGACTCCATTTCAAAATTTGCAGCCAAAATTGATTGTGGTTATCATCTGGGATAGTCAACCACTGCCAAGGCCTACAAAGTGTTTAATACACGGACCAAGGCAGTGGAGGAGACCTTGAATGTAAAGTTCAATGAACTTTCATCATTAAAAATCCCAGCAAATCCTGCAGATCTGTTTGATCTTGATAAATTCACTTTTGAAAATACTGCTGTCAAGACTAACATTGCAGGTCCATCAGAGGATTCAACACCAAACTATGGGTATGAAATCATCATTCCTCAAAAAATCTGTCAGAATGGGAAGAGCATCAGATTTTCAAAACAACTGTCAAAGCTCAACCACTGCTACCTCAACAGTTGTTGACCAAAGTAGCCCATTAACCACTGCTTCCACATCAACAAACACTGCTGACAAAAGTCCCCAAACAATGGATAAAAGTCAGCATGTGTCCACTTCATTACCCCCCATTCCACCACCTTTTGAAGCCACTGCTGGATCATCAAAGTCCCCAGCAGTGGTTAACTCAGATGATACACATTTGCAGCCTTCACCAAAAAATGCCATCATTCCATACCAAGGAGATTTAATCTACTTGAGATCTCATCCACCTGATCAAATCATTGGCAACATCAATGAAGGGGTGCTCACAAGAAGCCAAACCCAAAACATTTGTCTTTTTCCTGGTTTTCTATCACTCCATCAGCCAGTCAAGTACCAAGAGGCACTGAAAGACAACAGCTGGGTAGAAGCCATGCAAGAGGAGCTCCAACAGTTTAAAAGACAACAAGTATGGGAGCTTGTACCACTGCCAGAGGAGGTTAGCCCCATTGGCACAAAGTGGGTCTTCAAAAACAAAACTGATGAAAGGGGTATTTTTGTCAAGAATAAAGCCAGGCTTGTGGTTCAAGGTTACAGACAGGAAGAGGGGATTGACTATGATGAAACTTTTGCCCCTGTAGCAAGATTGGAAGCTATAAGACTGTTCTTGGCCTTTGCTGTCAATCACAACATGAAGGTGTTCCAAATGGATATTCAAAAGTGCTTTTCTCTATGGTACAATTCAAGAAGAGGTGTATGTGTGTCAACCTCCAGGTTTTGAGGATCCATTTTATCCAGATCATGCCTACAGGCTGAACAAAGCCATGTATGGCCTGAAACAAGCACCAAGGGCCTGGTATGAAACTCTTTCCACCTTTTTACTCTCAAATGGTTTCAAAAGAGGTACCATTGATAAAGCACTGTTTTTAAAATGGAGAGGAAAGGATTTAATGATTGTCCAAATTTATGTGGATGACATTATTTTTGGAAGCACGTGTAATAAAATGTGTGAAGAGTTTAGGGAACTCATGACAGCTGAGTTTGAAATGACTGCAATGGGTGAGCTGCAATGCTTTCTTGATCTCCAAGTTCAGCAAATGCAAAATGGTACTTTCATTCATCAAAGCAAATATGCAAAAGAACTTTTAAACAAATTTGATATGAATGATTGTAAACCATGCAGCACACCCATGGCAACAAATAAGCTAGTCATGTCTGATGAAAAGGATGAGCTGATTGACCAAACTCTATATAGAAGCATGATTGGGTCTTTGCTGTACCTAACTGCATCTAGGCCAGACATCATGTTTGCAACATGTGTTTGTGCAAGAAGTCAATCAGCCCCTAGAAAATCCAATCTTATTGCTGTAAAAAGGATATTCAGATACATAAAAAGTGCTCCCACACTTGGTATCTGGTATCCTGCTAATGGGAATATCAAGCTTTCAGGATTTTCAGACAGTGACTTTGCTGGATGTAACACCACAAGGAAGTCCACATCAGGAGGGTGCCAGTTTCTAGGTGATTGCTTAGTTTCATGGCAAAGCAAAAAGCAAGCAGCTGTTTCCACATCCACTGCTGAAGCTGAATGCATTGCTGCTGCAAGCTGTACAGACCAACTCCCGTGAATTCAAAATCAGTTACTGGATTTTGGTATCACTGCCTTAAAGACACCACTCATGTTGGATAGCCAGGCATCAGAAAATATCATCAAAAATCCAGTTTCCCATTCAACCACCAAGCACATCGACATCAGACATCACTTTGTGAGGGATTGCTATGAAAAAGGTTTGATTTCTCTGCATCATGTTCCAACTAACGACCAGCTGGCAGATGTGCTCACAAAAGCATTAGATACTGCCACCTTTGAAAGCTTGGTCTCTAGGATTGGCATGCTAAACATGGAATAACAAGCAACATCTTGTTTTTCTATGAATAAAAGCATTAAAATGTTTTCAGAAAATCAAAAATCCATCCTTAAAAATAGCTAAAAATGAAGTTTTCATTAAAATCCTTAAAAGTCTGCCATAACCACTGCTTGTTCAAAAGTCTGCTCTACATCAAAGTCTGTCCACTGCTAAAAGCCATCCTCTGTCCTCTCATTTCCTTGATAAACTCTGTTGTTCAAAAGCAGTGTCTTATCCACTGATATGCTATCCACTGATAGTGAAAATCATCCACTGCTTCCATTTTACCGTTGTAACCACTGCCTTCATCAGTAACTTTCTTAAAAGTACTCTCCTTCATTTCATCAGAGTTTGGCATGTGGGCAGTACATAGTGGTCAGTACTTTTGTAACCGCTGCCACGTCAGCCTTCACTTTTTCCTCTATAAAACCCCCACTTCACATCAAAAACAGGGTTTTACTGTCGAATTGAATTCTCAAAAATTCTCTTCTCAAAACAGTTTTTCTTCAAATTCCTTCACAACTTTCTTCGATCATCATCTCCAAAATGACAAAATCGAAGTCATTTGCAAAACCCACTTCCAAATCAACATCCAAACAAGACTCTCAAAAGGCAACACCCACTGAAATTCCACACAAACCATCTCACAATCTTCTGGGTCTTCTCACAAAACCCGGCACCACAGAAATTTTCGATTCCATCCTTGCTACCATCTCCGCATCAAAGTACAAAACTTTGTTAACAGCGGATGCACCAATTTACTTGACAACCCAAAGAGAATTTTGGAAGAATGCAACCCTTGAAAAACAAGGAGACACTGTAATAGCCATCCACTCATCTCTAAAGGGTAAAGCCGTCAAGATTACACCACAATCACTTTCAGAGGTCTTCCAACTCGATGATCAGGAAGGTAAACTTTCTTTTCCCAAAAACGATTAAAAAAATGATTTTCTGGAAAGAGGGTATAATGCAGAAGTGAAAAAGGACACCTTACAAAAAGGTTACTTCCCTTCTGCAACAAGGTTTTTATTTCATACCCTTCTAATGTGTGTTTCAAACAAAACCACTGCTTTTAATGAAATACCATTAAAAATTCAAATCTGGGATATGCTATTCTTCAAGAAGAAAATTTTAATTATTCCCGAGAAATTTTTAATGATCTGGTTAAAAATGTTGAAACAAAATCATTCTTACTGTTCCAAGATTTCTAAGCTATTATTTTGAAAAGAAATTCAGTAAGGATGATATTGCTGCAATAAACCAAGGTGACTCTTTACAAATGCACAGCTTAACTGCTGAAACTTTTACAAGAATGTCAACACCTTGCAAAACACAAGCAGAGGTGCCTGAGCAGAATTTAGCAGCTACCACTGCACCTCAGGTATCTGCTACTGAGCCCACTGCTCAAGGTGATCAAAGTAGCCGCACAACTTCTTTGAAACCCACACCTAAAATCACCAAAAAACCACCGAAAAAGAAAAATCAAAAACCCCCCAAACCCATCAAAAAGGCAACTCTGGAGGATGAGATACCAGAGCAACTGCCTGTGACAACACAACAGTCACAAGAAACCACTGCTGCTTCTTCCTCACAGCAGTTGGTACAAATATCTCAACCCATAACCGAAACTCCTCCTGCTTCTTCTCAAAAAGAACAGGTTGTACAAATAGGGACTCCACAATATGATGCTCTGGAAACACTCGTTTCCATCATCCACAGCCCAATACCCGGGGCAAATTCTCTTTCTACACCAAACATCACATCCACAATTCCCCCGCCAACTAAACTTCTGTTGGATGCAATCGATTTGAACCAGGCACTAACCAGTCCTTCTCAATACCTATTAATGAGAATATACCTCAACAAATGACTAGGATTGATGTATCAATCCTTGCTAACCCACCAACACAACCTGAGGAGGTTACACCCCTTGAGTTACAAGTAACTCTTGGTGGTATTCCAAGTGAAGCAGCCACTACAAATGTTAAACCCACTGGTTTACATTTGGACAGTGGTTACATCAATAAGACTTCCTTGGAGGAAATTCCTTCCATAGCACCTCTGACATCTACCAGTGGATTCTTTTTTACCACTGGCAACATCAAAAGATTGTCAAGTGTTGAAGGGAGAAGACCCCAGTTCCAAGACAAAGGGGCATCAGTGGTTAATGTTTGGAGTACACTCCCTACCTCAACCACCGATAAAACCACTGCTAGTGGGAAATCAGATGATCCCATTAAATTGGGTGATGGTTTAAAATATTTGGAATTGACGGAACGTGTTGATAAATTGGATACTTCAGTTGCAGATATCAAAGAAATGCTGCAACAGTTGTTGACAGTACAAAAGATGCAATCCACTGTTGTTCCACTCAAGCACCTGCTCCACCACAAGCATCTGCTACAAATGAGCTCTGGAACCTCTTCCAACCTTTTCTCCAACAACAAAAAGAAATGGCAGATCAGCAACATGAAATACATGTCCAAAAGCTGAGAAACATCATGGAGTCTAGGTTCAAGAACACTCAAGCAGACATTAAGGCAATCAAGGCCCATTTATTAGAAACCACTGGCACTGCTCCTCCAACAGTTCTTTTCATTGATCAACTTCCCCCAGATAATGCCAAAAAGGGGGAGAAAATTCAGGAGTGGAAGAAGAAGGGAATAGATGATGGTCTTTACATTGAACCAGAAAAGGATGCTATGACCAGAAAAATTCCCTTGCCAGATGGTACTAAAAAGGTTGATGCTACCCAAGAAGCACTTGATGAAGGAGTAGCAAGTGTAAAAAGGGATAGAGCGGCAAAGGATATTTCAAGGTGGAATGAGGAGAAAAGAGCTTACATGGAGCTGTATGCGCAGGGTTGTTCTGGTTCAAAGGATACTAAAAATCCTAAGCCAAAAAGAAAACCCAAGTCCATCCCATCCAGAATTCCAAAGCATATTCCAAAACCACCATCCAAAATCCATCAGCATCAAACCTCCACCCAAACAGCTGTTGTAACTCCTGCTGTATCAACTACTGCTGGTACTTCAGAGGTTTCAACATCTGTTATCACTTCAACACACACCACAACCACTGCTTTACCACCACCATCATCACCACCAAAAACAAACTCACCACCATCTCCTGCCAAAAAGCAGAAGACAAAAGATGTTACAACATCTGTTGTAATGACAACAGTGGTTGAAACACCAGTTGTTTCAACAGCTGTTAGTCAATCACAAACCACTGCCACTCAAACTACCACCACTGTTTCACCCAAAGCATCATCAGTCCCTCCTCAAACAAAAAGGAGAAGACTAATCCTCAAAGATGATGACACATCTCCACCACCAACATCTTCACAATCTTTGTCACTTGTCACAATTCCAAAACCCATACCTCTCTCTTCAGCTCAAATTCTAAAGCCATTACCTCCTGCTGGAGTCTCATTTCCTCTGGAACTCATTGCAGTTAGGGAAGAAATCAAATCTTTCTACTATGAGGATGACCCAGCTAAAAGGAGTTTGCCATCAGTTGAAGGATATCCCAGACCTAACAATATTGAAGAATATTTGAAACTCAAGGCCAAGCAAGCAGAGGATATCGCAATAAAAAATAGACAAGGGAAATCTGATAGAGAATTTCAGCAAAACTATCAGTTTCTACTCACACAGGTCAGAGCTATGGAGCAATTTGCCAAAAATGTATTTTAGCAAATCTCAGAAAGGGCAGATGAGTCCTTGAGAAAAGACTACATTGAAAACATCATGACCTACAAGAAATACAAGGGGGAGAAATACATGTACAAAAACTGGACCATTCCTGAGCTTGAAAAAGAGGCAACCAGGATTCAAGAAATGATAAAAAATAAGGTCAAGCAGAATCCTCCTGAAAAATTCAAACAATTTGAAGCTGATAAGATCTTAGAGTTGAAGAGAATGAAAGAGGAGCTGATAGCAGCTGATTATGGGTCAAAGAATTCTGTGACAAAGTGGGGAGAAGATAGGGTCATGGCTACTTACAAAAAGTTAGAGGAACTTAGAAAGAAAGATCCAACAGTTCCAAAGAGGCCTGACTACTCCAAAGCAGAGGTCTCAAAAAGACCACCAAAGCTGCAAGTCAAAAGAACTACTACTCCAGCTGGTGCTGCCATCTACAAAAGAAGGAGTCAAAACCAGTTAGGTGCTGAAACAGTTCAAGATCTAAATGCTGGAAATGCTGTTGTAAAAGAGGGCATTAAATTAATGATGAAAGAAGATCCTGAACTAGAACAATCTGCAAGTACTGCTCAGCCAGTCATGAATAGGCCAGCATCTCCAAACACCTCATCAAATAAAAATCTCCCAAGAAACCCACCAGGCTCAAAAGTACTAAAGTGGGAAACTAACAAACAGACCCATGTACTGACTATGTTCAGGTCTGATGGAGAAGTGAAGAAAATTTCAAGGGAACAAGCACTTGGCCTAAGTCTTGAAGATTTGCAGGATCTCCTTGATCTTCCACTTAGCAGGGATGATGATGATACAGATGCAATAAAAATTCCACAATAATGAAGAGTTTTGGCATTATCTGTTCCAGGGGGAGATTGTTGGGATTGAACCCTACCAGAGGAACAGATAATAAAAGCCAAAACTGGATCAGAGCAGTGGATCCAGAATAAGCAGATGTTACATACAAGTCTCTCCCCTTGAAAGTGATTTCAACATCTGCTGACCTCCTATCTACTGATCGTGCAAACTGCTGACCTACAACTGCTGATCAATTAAAGGCCTGATGAAAGACTAAAGCTCTGCTGTTCAATCTACTGTCTTGAGTCAGGCACTGCTGTTCCGGACAAGTACTGCAGGGTTCACAGCAGTGGAGGGATGCAGCAGTTGTTTATTCTGTCTTTATGTAATATAATGTAATGTAATAGCAGTAGTTAGCATAGCAGTGTTTGTATTGATCAGAGGTTATAGTTTGTTAGGAGGTTAGATGTCACTTTCATGGTGACGTCAGCTTAGATGCTCAGTGGTTTTCTAGTGCCTATAAATAGAACAGTGCTATGTACTGTTCTATTAGCTCTTTGCAATACCGTCTTCTTTGCACGAACAAACACTGAGCTCTGGCTGAGGGGGAGTTTGTTTTAAGCATTGCATTGTAATCGTTGTTGAAATTAAATTCAATCTTTCGGTTCTTTGTGAAAAGTGTTTAACCAAAGCAATACTCTCGTTTGATTGTATGCAAAGTTTGTTTCCATCTTAATTCCAATGCACAACTCATCCATCTTCATTCTAATTCAAACGAAAAATACAATCAAAACCAAACTCAGATCCAATAGAAAGTCTAAGCGGGTGTTTAGTCCGCTTGACTTACGACTCTACACAAGCACTAATCTAAAAAGTGACGAGCTAAACATGCTAGAACATGTTTAGTTAAGTTAGAAAACAGGTTTTGATATCAAAACAAACGGTCTTGATATCCTAGAGTACTTTGGTTACAAAATACGCGTAAATGCGCATTTTGGTAGAAACTACGACTCGTGACTAAGCCTAGATAACGTGGTAATCAGTAGGTATAGTCACTAGGGACTATAACCATCGTGATTACGCTCATGTTATAAAGTTTAAACAAACTTTGCATTGACCATAAACTAGTCAAAGCAGAAAGTCAAACGCAGTTTGACTTTAACGATAAAAACGAACGAAAAGAACGAAAGAATACTTACAGAAGGTCCCCGCAAGCTCTTGATCCGATTTATTCTCAGGTATGAAGCATAAACTTCAACTTAGAGAGCCAAAATCAGATTCAAGTGTGAGTTTGCAAGGAAATGAAGGTGGGTATTTATAGGAATTCAAGAACCGTTAAGATCGTTCATCGAAAACTGAGCTTTGATCTGGACCTTACATGTGTGCCCATGGTTTTCTAAAATCATGGGAGCCCCTAATAATGGACTAGGATCATTGAATACCAGCCCATGGTTTTGCAAAACCATGGGTTAAAACCATCAACACTTCAAAATGGACTAGGTTCATTGAATCTGGTCAGAAATTTCAAAAATGGTCCCTGCACTTGTAAAACATGATTTTTTTGCACTTTTAAGCCCCGTTAACCCCATTTCAAGGCTCTAAAATAAAGTTAAAGTATAGGGAACTCAAAACATGCTCAAAAGTATCTCGGATGTCGGTTCGTTTGGTCGTACGGTTGCGTTATTCGCTTAATTACGACGGAAGTCATAACGAACGCAAAAACGATCCAAATTTAGCGACGAATGGAATTTTATCATGCCAAACACTAAAATAAAATATTTTAATGCTTACATAAATTTTTGGATGTTCGGATGTATTCAGAACGTAAGTTATGCGCGAAAATGCAAACTTATGCACTTTTTTGACGCTTTTAGTCCCTGAATGAGCATAAAGTTTATTTTAGCACACCGAACCCCTCAAAGCCTATTTCTAAGCTATGTAAAGGATATTTATTGTATGTTTAACTTATGGTCATGTTCCAAAACGTCTGTTCTAGTACGAATCATCATTATGTGCTAATATTTCTAAGCTTATTGTCGCACAAACACACACACGCATTGAGTGGTTTAGCATTATGTGCTAATATTTCTTGTCACCGAGAGTTTTTGTGAGGGGTGTGTCTTGTGGTATGATTGAGGGTTAGTAAAAGGACGATACATTTTAGCTTGGTTTGCATTTTGATCGCTTGGGTTTTGAATAGTTTTTGAATCGGTTGCTTGGGACAAGCAACGGGTAAGTCTGGGGATGTGACGGGTGGTCTGTAGGACAACCCTTAAAGCCTTTAAATAGAATAAAATTTCATACTTTGCCCGGTTATTTGCTTGAACTTGGTAACCACTAGATGATTTGATGTGCAGGTATTAAAGTACCCAAGATGCAAGTTTTAGGGAGCATAGACGGATGTTACAAAGTGGCGGTGCAAGAATTGAAGAAACGGTGATTTAAGAGAAGAAAATAAAGTAATATGTCACTCAGTGCCGTAACCTACGGCACCTGGCCGTAAGCTACGGTTGAAAAAAAAAAGGAATTTAATAGAAACAAAGAAGGGGGCGGCATTTATTTTAGAGGCTGCACATGCACAAGGGTCTAATGGCAGCACATGTGGGACAATTTCTTTGGGAATACAACAAATAGAGGGCATCAAAAGTCAAGGTCATCATCACGGCTGACTTCAATCAAAGACTCATGTGGAGGTTGTTTTCTCTCATAAATCACATCTTAATCTTATAAGTCGATATATACACGCACATGCTGGATAAGAAAATATAAAGTCAATCATCAAGCACTTGTGGGCCGCACTTGGGCTGACAACATATTGGACTTTAGGAGGGCAACCGCCATTGGGAGAGACATCCTCAACATCATCATCTCGACGGCAGACAGGAGGGGCACGAAGATAGAGAAGCAGGCGAAGATCATCCCACTGTCATGAGCGGCTAAATCATACGTGGCTTCCTCCAGACAGATGGTTCAGTTAGGTTTTATTTATTTTCAGTTTTATTCATGTTTGGAATTACTTTTGGATTGACAAACCTTTATAAGTAATTTGATGTGTTGATTTTGTTTGAACTATTTGCTTGTGTTTTTGAGTCCTTACTTTACAATTTGTTCGGTTGATGACAAAACCTTGTAGCTGATTGGGTGACATAGAGTAGGTTGATTCATGCTAGTGAATAGGGTTAATTGACTTATAAGAGATCTGATGACAAAGACCCGTTTTCAGTAACCAATCAAACTAATCAACTTTCCCACACTATGTCTATGTGGTGTCAAGTATTGAATTAAACTGAGATTTTGTAAACCTAGAACCTGAAGTTTGGAGGAGGTTACCTTTACCACTATTGTTTTCTAAATCACGTTAGTTTACACTTTATTTTCTAAAAAAACAACCAAACCAATCAATTAATTATTTTATTTAGTTAATTTAGATAGAAAACCAATTCTGACCACATACTCCTCGTGGACCGACACCCTACTTACCCTAACTAGTTAAGGTATTTAGGAACTTTTTATAAATATTTTTTTTTTGACCGACCAAACGACGTCAAATTTTGGCGCCGCTGCTGGGGAGTAGTGCGCAACGAGTGTTATTTTTGATCCTTTTTAGTTTGTTATTTTTCTGGTTTATGCTGGGTGTGTTAGTGTGCAGGTATTGACAGGTGCATGCGTACTAGGAGCTCTCACAAGCTATCACCTTTGGCATTTGATCCGGAAATGAGTTACCAAGAGGAGTACGATTACGGTGATTATTATGATGAATATTCCCAACTTTCATATGAAGGCCCTCAGATGTACGATCAAGACTATTATCATTCTCAGTATACATTTGATCAGTATGGTTATGAATGTGTAACTCAACAACCTACTTTGCACTATCAGTCACATAAATCTGAAAGTCTTGACGAGATGATGAGAAAGAGACACATGGTTCATGTTGAAAAAGAATTAATAAAACCTCATTTGTCAATGGAAGAACGAGTAGAACTTTTGGAATGGAAATATGATTTGTTACCAAAAGAGGTGAAAGAGATGAGGCCAGGGACGTCGATAGTGGAAAAACGTCAACCAAAACAACACTGGATATATGTGCAGATTGAACAAATGACACCTATGGGTGATGTAGAAGAAAAGGTTGTGAGTCCTCCCGAACTTGAAACTGAATTATTAGGGCCAAATGAGGAATATACAATTGAAATTATTGTGGAGGAACCACCTATGGAGAGCAAAGTTGAGGGCCTTTTACTTGATGAACCAATCAAAGTTGATTACAACTCTCCGGCTGTGGTGGTTATGGAAACCAAGAGTGTTAAGGATGCATGTTTAGAAACTAGGAAGGTGGCACTTCATGATGTGGGAGATTTCATTCATAAGTTATGTTTATGGGAGAGTTTGGATTTGTTGGGCACAGAAAACGAAGTAGTGAAGTGGAGAGTAAACTACCGAGCATTTGTTGGAAATTCGGTAGGAAAATGTGGATTTAAAGAATTTTGCAAAGAAAGATGGGATGTGACAAAGCACACACACAATAGAAGAATCAAACACCGTGCTTACATCAGCAACGAAAAAGGTAAATGTGCATTGAGACCACCTTGAGACATATCAGGTACGGTCGGGCTGAAGACCTAAACTTTAGCGCTGCTTGGGAGGCAACCCAAGGTGTTTTTAGATAAGTGTGGGGAAGATGTGCGGAGAGTTGTGTAAAGGTGATGATAAGAAGTCGGATTATCTACAACATCTGTTGTGTCAAACTTCACCAGGTCAATGTACTTTTTCCTTAGTCTTGTTATGTTCTTTAGTATTAAAATATTGGTATTAGTTGTTAAAAAAAATTGGGATTTGAGAGTATTAGCGAAAGTTAATGTTTTTGGTTAGAAGCGATCTTTCCCTCAAAACAATACATTGGGATAATGTATCCCAAGTGTGGGGATAAGGGGAATTTTTTTGAGAATTTTAAAAATTTTTGTGAAGCCAAGCGAAATTGTCAAAATTTGAAAACTTGATATTGTTCCACTTGACACACCGACACCCATTTCTAGTCCTTTATTGGTGAGAGTTTGAGCCACATATGATTATTAATGATGCTTTCTTTGTTTTGAGTGGCGGTGTGTTTATTGTGTTAATAGAACTTGTGTACGAATTCTTGTTAAATCCTAGAATTAGCATGCTTTTGGAAATGATAGGGGACTTTTAGGTAGCCTCGTCTAGATGTGTGAGAGTGTGGGAATTGGGGGTTGGACCTCATACGTTACATATATGAGCTTGGTATTGTGAGGGGTGGGGGTTTGGTCTTTAGAAAGCCATGTTTGAGCCTTATACCATTCGGTTGTGACCCAAACCTACTTCCTACAAAATTTTACCTATTGAGATGACCCAGTTTAGGAGATTTAGTATGTAGTATCGATGTTCTTGTATATATTGTTGAGTTTGATGTGTTATGAAAAAAAATGAAAAAAAAAATGATGAAAAAAAAAAGAAAAAAAAAGAGAAAGATATGAAAAAAAAAAGAAGTATTTAGTTGCGATTGTAGTTGAGAACGTTGAAAAAGTTGTGTATATATTTGGTGTTTGCTTTGTTTAGTAGTAGAAATAAAAACCGGGTCAAATCAATGAGCTATTTTCACATTTCCACAATTTCCTACCTTTGCACCTAGCCCCGTTACAACCCGTAAGTCCTTTTGATTCATAAGCATGCTAAATACTCAATAGGAGGAGACTTGATTTTTATACAAGCTTATTGTCGCACAAACACACACACGCATTGAGTGGTTTAGCATTATGTGCTAATATTTCTTGTCACCGAGAGTTTTTGTGAGGGGTGTGTCTTGTGGTATGATTGAGGGTTAGTAAAAGGACGATACATTTTAGCTTGGTTTGCATTTTGATCGCTTGGGTTTTGAATAGTTTTTGAATCGGTTGCTTGGGACAAGCAACGGGTAAGTCTGGGGATGTGACGGGTGGTCTGTAGGACAACCCTTAAAGCCTTTAAATAGAATAAAATTTCATACTTTGCCCGGTTATTTGCTTGAACTTGGTAACCACTAGATGATTTGATGTGCAGGTATTAAAGTACCCAAGATGCAAGTTTTAGGGAGCATAGACGGATGTTACAAAGTGGCGGTGCAAGAATTGAAGAAACGGTGATTTAAGAGAAGAAAATAAAGTAATATGTCACTCAGTGCCGTAACCTACGGCACCTGGCCGTAAGCTACGGTTGAAAAAAAAAAGGAATTTAATAGAAACAAAGAAGGGGGCGGCATTTATTTTAGAGGCTGCACATGCACAAGGGTCTAATGGCAGCACATGTGGGACAATTTCTTTGGGAATACAACAAATAGAGGGCATCAAAAGTCAAGGTCATCATCACGGCTGACTTCAATCAAAGACTCATGTGGAGGTTGTTTTCTCTCATAAATCACATCTTAATCTTATAAGTCGATATATACACGCACATGCTGGATAAGAAAATATAAAGTCAATCATCAAGCACTTGTGGGCCGCACTTGGGCTGACAACATATTGGACTTTAGGAGGGCAACCGCCATTGGGAGAGACATCCTCAACATCATCATCTCGACGGCAGACAGGAGGGGCACGAAGATAGAGAAGCAGGCGAAGATCATCCCACTGTCATGAGCGGCTAAATCATACGTGGCTTCCTCCAGACAGATGGTTCAGTTAGGTTTTATTTATTTTCAGTTTTATTCATGTTTGGAATTACTTTTGGATTGACAAACCTTTATAAGTAATTTGATGTGTTGATTTTGTTTGAACTATTTGCTTGTGTTTTTGAGTCCGTACTTTTCAATTTGTTCGGTTGATGACAAAACCTTGTAGCGGATTGGGTGACATAGAGTAGGTTGATTCATGCTAGTGAATAGGGTTAATTGACTTATAAGAGATCTGATGACAAAGACCCGTTTTCAGTAACCAATCAAACTAATCAACTTTCCCACACTATGTCTATGTGGTGTCAAGTATTGAATTAAACTGAGATTTTGTAAACCTAGAACCTGAAGTTTGGAGGAGGTTACCTTTACCACTATTGTTTTCTAAATCACGTTAGTTTAGACTTTATTTTCTAAAAAAACAACCAAACCAATCAATTAATTATTTTATTTAGTTAATTTAGATAGAAAACCAATTCTGACCACATACTCCTCGTGGACCGACACCCTACTTACCCTAACTAGTTAAGGTATTTAGGAACTTTTTATAAATATTTTTTTTTGACCGACCAAACGACGTCAAATTTTGGCGCCGCTGCCGGGGAGTAGTGCGCAACGAGTGTTATTTTTGATCCTTTTTAGTTTGTTATTTTTCTGGTTTATGCTGGGTGTGTTAGTGTGCAGGTATTGACAGGTGCATGCGTACTAGGAGCTCTCACAAGCTATCACCTTTGGCATTTGATCCGGAAATGAGTTACCAAGAGGAGTACGATTACGGTGATTATTATGATGAATATTCCCAACTTTCATATGAAGGCCCTCAGATGTACGATCAAGACTATTATCATTCTCAGTATACATTTGATCAGTATGGTTATGAATGTGTAACTCAACAACCTACTTTGCACTATCAGTCACATAAATCTGAAAGTCTTGACGAGATGATGAGAAAGAGACACATGGTTCATGTTGAAAAAGAATTAACAAAACCTCATTTGTCAATGGAAGAACGAGTAGAACTTTTGGAATGGAAATATGATTTGTTACCAAAAGAGGTGAAAGAGATGAGGCCAGGGACGTCGATAGTGGAAAAACGTCAACCAAAACAACACTGGATATATGTGCAGATTGAACAAATGACACCTATGGGTGATGTAGAAGAAAAGGTTGTGAGTCCTCCCGAACTTGAAACTGAATTATTAGGGCCAAATGATGAATATACAATTGAAATTATTGTGGAGGAACCACCTATGGAGAGCAAAGTTGAGGGCCTTTTACTTGATGAACCAATCAAAGTTGATTACAACTCTCCGGCTGTGGTGGTTATGGAAACCAAGAGTGTTAAGGATGCATGTTTAGAAACTAGGAAGGTGGCACTTCATGACGTGGGAGATTTCATTCATAAGTTATGTTTATGGGAGAGTTTGGATTTGTTGGGCACAGAAAACGAAGTAGTGAAGTGGAGAGTAAACTACCGAGCATTTGTTGGAAATTCGGTAGGAAAATGTGGATTTAAAGAATTTTGCAAAGAAAGATGGGACGTGACAAAGCACACACACAATAGAAGAATCAAACACCGTGCTTACATCAGCAACGAAAAAGGTAAATGTGCATTGAGACCACCTTGAGACATATCAGGTACGGTCGGGCTGAAGACCTAAACTTTAGCGCTGCTTGGGAGGCAACCCAAGGTGTTTTTAGATAAGTGTGGGGAAGATGTGCGGAGAGTTGTGTAAAGGTGATGATAAGAAGTCGGATTATCTACAACATCTGTTGTGTCAAACTTCACCAGGTCAATGTACTTTTTCCTTAGTCTTGTTATGTTCTTTAGTATTAAAATATTGGTATTAGTTGATAAAAAAAAATTGGGATTTGAGAGTATTAGCGAAAGTTAATGTTTTTGGTTAGAAGCGATCTTTCCCTCAAAACCATACATTGGGACAATGTATCCCAAGTGTGGGGATAAGGGGAATTTTTTTGAGAATTTTAAAAATTTTTGTGAAGCCAAGCGAAATTGTCAAAATTTGAAAACTTGATATTGTTCCACTTGACACACCGACACCCATTTCTAGTCCTTTATTGGTGAGAGTTTGAGCCACATATGATTATTAATGATGCTTTCTTTGTTTTGAGTGGCGGTGTGTTTATTGTGTTAATAGAACTTGTGTACGAATTCTTGTTAAATCCTAGAATTACCATGCTTTTGGAAATGATAGGGGACTTTTAGGTAGCCTCGTCTAGATGTGTGAGAGTGTGGGAATTGGGGGTTGGACCTCATACGTTACATATATGAGCTTGGTATTGTGAGGGGTGGGGGTTTGGTCTTTAGAAAGCCATGTTTGAGCCTTATACCATTCGGTTGTGACCCAAACCTACTTCCTACAAAATTTTACCTATTGAGATGACCCAGTTTAGGAGATTTAGTATGTAGTATCGATGTTCTTGTATATATTGTTGAGTTTGATGTGTTATGAAAAAAAATGAAAAAAAAAAGAAAAAAAAAGAGAAAGATATGAAAAAAAAAGAAGTATTTAGTTGCGATTGTAGTTGAGAACGTTGAAAAAGTTGTGTATATATTTGGTGTTTGCTTTGTTTAGTAGTAGAAATAAAAACCGGGTCAAATCAATGAGCTACTTTCACATTTCCACAATTTCCTACCTTTGCACCTAGCCCCGTTACAACCCGTAAGTCCTTTTGATTCATAAGCATGCTAAATACTCAATTGGAGGAGACTTGATTTTTATACAAGCTTATTGTCGCACAAACACACACACGCATTGAGTGGTTTAGCATTATGTGCTAATATTTCTTGTCACCGAGAGTTTTTGTGAGGGGTGTGTCTTGTGGTATGATTGAGGGTTAGTAAAAGGACGATACATTTTAGCTTGGTTTGCATTTTGATCGCTTGGGTTTTGAATAGTTTTTGAATCGGTTGCTTGGGACAAGCAACGGGTAAGTCTGGGGATGTGACGGGTGGTCTGTAGGACAACCCTTAAAGCCTTTAAATAGAATAAAATTTCATACTTTGCCCGGTTATTTGCTTGAACTTGGTAACCACTAGATGATTTGATGTGCAGGTATTAAAGTACCCAAGATGCAAGTTTTAGGGAGCATAGACGGATGTTAGAAAGTGGCGGTGCAAGAATTGAAGAAACGGTGATTTAAGAGAAGAAAATAAAGTAATATGTCACTCAGTGCCGTAACCTACGGCACCTGGCCGTAAGCTACGGTTGAAAAAAAAAAGGAATTTAATAGAAACAAAGAAGGGGACGGCATTTATTTTAGAGGCTGCACATGCACAAGGGTCTAATGGCAGCACATGTGGGACAATTTCTTTGGGAATACAACAAATAGAGGGCATCAAAAGTCAAGGTCATCATCACGGATGACTTCAATCAAAGACTCATGTGGAGGTTGTTTTCTCTCATAAATCACATCTTAATCTTATAAGTCGATATATACACGCACATGCTGGATAAGAAAATATAAAGTCAATCATCAAGCACTTGTGGGCCGCACTTGGGCTGACAACATATTGGACTTTAGGAGGGCAACCGCCATTGGGAGAGACATCCTCAACATCATCATCTCGACGGCAGACAGGAGGGGCACGAAGATAGAGAAGCAGGCGAAGATCATCCCACTGTCATGAGCGGCTAAATCATACGTGGCTTCCTCCAGACAGATGGTTCAGTTAGGTTTTATTTATTTTCAGTTTTATTCATGTTTGGAATTACTTTTGGATTGACAAACCTTTATAAGTAATTTGATGTGTTGATTTTGTTTGAACTATTTGCTTGTGTTTTTGAGTCCGTACTTTTCAATTTGTTCGGTTGATGACAAAACCTTGTAGCGGATTGGGTGACATAGAGTAGGTTGATTCATGCTAGTGAATAGGGTTAATTGACTTATAAGAGATCTGATGACAAAGACCCGTTTTCAGTAACCAATCAAACTAATCAACTTTCCCACACTATGTCTATGTGGTGTCAAGTATTGAATTAAACTGAGATTTTGTAAACCTAGAACCTGAAGTTTGGAGGAGGTTACCTTTACCACTATTGTTTTCTAAATCACGTTAGTTTAGACTTTATTTTCTAAAAAAACAACCAAACCAATCAATTAATTATTTTATTTAGTTAATTTAGATAGAAAACCAATTCTGACCACATACTCCTCGTGGACCGACACCCTACTTACCCTAACTAGTTAAGGTATTTAGGAACTTTTTATAAATATTTTTTTTTGACCGACCAAACGACGTCAAATTTTGGCGCCGCTGCCGGGGAGTAGTGCGCAACGAGTGTTATTTTTGATCCTTTTTAGTTTGTTATTTTTCTGGTTTATGCTGGGTGTGTTAGTGTGCAGGTATTGACAGGTGCATGCGTACTAGGAGCTCTCACAAGCTATCACCTTTGGCATTTGATCCGGAAATGAGTTACCAAGAGGAGTACAATTACGGTGATTATTATGATGAATATTCCCAACTTTCATATGAAGGCCCTCAGATGTACGATCAAGACTATTATCATTCTCAGTATACATTTGATCAGTATGGTTATGAATGTGTAACTCAACAACCTACTTTGCACTATCAGTCACATAAATCTGAAAGTCTTGACGAGATGATGAGAAAGAGACACATGGTTCATGTTGAAAAAGAATTAACAAAACCTCATTTGTCAATGGAAGAACGAGTAGAACTTTTGGAATGGAAATATGATTTGTTACCAAAAGAGGTGAAAGAGATGAGGCCAGGGACGTCGATAGTGGAAAAACGTCAACCAAAACAACACTGGATATATGTGCAGATTGAACAAATGACACCTATGGGTGATGTAGAAGAAAAGGTTGTGAGTCCTCCCGAACTTGAAACTGAATTATTAGGGCCAAATGATGAATATACAATTGAAATTATTGTGGAGGAACCACCTATGGAGAGCAAAGTTGAGGGCCTTTTACTTGATGAACCAATCAAAGTTGATTACAACTCTCCGGCTGTGGTGGTTATGGAAACCAAGAGTGTTAAGGATGCATGTTTAGAAACTAGGAAGGTGGCACTTCATGACGTGGGAGATTTCATTCATAAGTTATGTTTATGGGAGAGTTTGGATTTGTTGGGCACAGAAAACGAAGTAGTGAAGTGGAGAGTAAACTACCGAGCATTTGTTGGAAATTCGGTAGGAAAATGTGGATTTAAAGAATTTTGCAAAGAAAGATGGGACGTGACAAAGCACACACACAATAGAAGAATCAAACACCGTGCTTACATCAGCAACGAAAAAGGTAAATGTGCATTGAGACCACCTTGAGACATATCAGGTACGGTCGGGCTGAAGACCTAAACTTTAGCGCTGCTTGGGAGGCAACCCAAGGTGTTTTTAGATAAGTGTGGGGAAGATGTGCGGAGAGTTGTGTAAAGGTGATGATAAGAAGTCGGATTATCTACAACATCTGTTGTGTCAAACTTCACCAGGTCAATGTACTTTTTCCTTAGTCTTGTTATGTTCTTTAGTATTAAAATATTGGTATTAGTTGTTAAAAAAAAATTGGGATTTGAGAGTATTAGCGAAAGTTAATGTTTTTGGTTAGAAGCGATCTTTCCCTCAAAACCATACATTGGGACAATGTATCCCAAGTGTGGGGATAAGGGGAATTTTTTTGAGAATTTTAAAAATTTTTGTGAAGCCAAGCGAAATTGTCAAAATTTGAAAACTTGATATTGTTCCACTTGACACACCGACACCCATTTCTAGTCCTTTATTGGTGAGAGTTTGAGCCACATATGATTATTAATGATGCTTTCTTTGTTTTGAGTGGCGGTGTGTTTATTGTGTTAATAGAACTTGTGTACGAATTCTTGTTAAATCCTAGAATTAGCATGCTTTTGGAAATGATAGGGGACTTTTAGGTAGCCTCGTCTAGATGTGTGAGAGTGTGGGAATTGGGGGTTGGACCTCATACGTTACATATATGAGCTTGGTATTGTGAGGGGTGGGGGTTTGGTCTTTAGAAAGCCATGTTTGAGCCTTATACCATTCGGTTGTGACCCAAACCTACTTCCTACAAAATTTTACCTATTGAGATGACCCAGTTTAGGAGATTTAGTATGTAGTATCGATGTTCTTGTATATATTGTTGAGTTTGATGTGTTATGAAAAAAAATGAAAAAAAAATGATGAAAAAAAAAAGAAAAAAAAAGAGAAAGATATGAAAAAAAAAAGAAGTATTTAGTTGCGATTGTAGTTGAGAACGTTGAAAAAGTTGTGTATATATTTGGTGTTTGCTTTGTTTAGTAGTAGAAATAAAAACCGGGTCAAATCAATGAGCTACTTTCACATTTCCACAATTTCCTACCTTTGCACCTAGCCCCGTTACAACCCGTAAGTCCTTTTTATTCATAAGCATGCTAAATACTCAATAGGAGGAGACTTGATTTTTATACAAGCTTATTGTCGCACAAACACACACACGCATTGAGTGGTTTAGCATTATGTGCTAATATTTCTTGTCACCGAGAGTTTTTGTGAGGGGTGTGTCTTGTGGTATGATTGAGGGTTAGTAAAAGGACGATACATTTTAGCTTGGTTTGCATTTTGATCGCTTGGGTTTTGAATAGTTTTTGAATCGGTTGCTTGGGACAAGCAACGGGTAAGTCTGGGGATGTGACGGGTGGTCTGTAGGACAACCCTTAAAGCCTTTAAATAGAATAAAATTTCATACTTTGCCCGGTTATTTGCTTGAACTTGGTAACCACTAGATGATTTGATGTGCAGGTATTAAAGTACCCAAGATGCAAGTTTTAGGGAGCATAGACGGATGTTAGAAAGTGGCGGTGCAAGAATTGAAGAAACGGTGATTTAAGAGAAGAAAATAAAGTAATATGTCACTCAGTGCCGTAACCTACGGCACCTGGCCGTAAGCTACGGTTGAAAAAAAAAGGAATTTAATAGAAACAAAGAAGGGGGCGGCATTTATTTTAGAAGCTGCACATGCACAAGGGTCTAATGGCAGCACATGTGGGACAATTTCTTTGGGAATACAACAAATAGAGGGCATCAAAAGTCAAGGTCATCATCACGGCTGACTTCAATCAAAGACTCATGTGGAGGTTGTTTTCTCTCATAAATCACATCTTAATCTTATAAGTCGATATATACACGCACATGCTGGATAAGAAAATATAAAGTCAATCATCAAGCACTTGTGGGCCGCACTTGGGCTGACAACATATTGGACTTTAGGAGGGCAACCGCCATTGGGAGAGACATCCTCAACATCATCATCTCGACGGCAGACAGGAGGGGCACGAAGATAGAGAAGCAGGCGAAGATCATCCCACTGTCATGAGCGGCTAAATCATACGTGGCTTCCTCCAGACAGATGGTTCAGTTAGGTTTTATTTATTTTCAGTTTTATTCATGTTTGGAATTACTTTTGGATTGACAAACCTTTATAAGTAATTTGATGTGTTGATTTTGTTTGAACTATTTGCTTGTGTTTTTGAGTCCTTACTTTACAATTTGTTCGGTTGATGACAAAACCTTGTAGCGGATTGGGTGACATAGAGTAGGTTGATTCATGCTAGTGAATAGGGTTAATTGACTTATAAGAGATCTGATGACAAAGACCCGTTTTCAGTAACCAATCAAACTAATCAACTTTCCCACACTATGTCTATGTGGTGTCAAGTATTGAATTAAACTGAGATTTTGTAAACCTAGAACCTGAAGTTTGGAGGAGGTTACCTTTACCACTATTGTTTTCTAAATCACGTTAGTTTTGACTATATTTTCTAAAAAACAACCAAACCAATCAATTAATTATTTTATTTAGTTAATTTAGATAGAAAACCAATTCTGACCACATACTCCTCGTGGACCGACACCCTAGTTACCCTAACTAGTTAAGGTATTTAGGAACTTTTTATAAATATTTTTTTTTTGACCGACCAAACGACATCGATCAGGCCCCACCATCAAGATCTCATTTGATTGTAATCTTGGATCTTGTCTCTTGATTTTAGACACATTACACAATGGTTAAAGGATTAATATGGTTATAAGTATAACATGAAGGGATATGAGATCATTATCTTTCACACACCGACACACACTTTCTTCTTCCTCCCTCTCCTCCCCCATTCTCGGCCGAACACCCACACTAACACCACCATCATCATCCAACCTTCTTCATCCATTTTTCATACATACAAGGGTGCTAGAGAGTGTATAAGGAAGCTTAGTGGCTTTGGAACTTCAAGGACCTTCTCTCATTGCTTTTATCCACTCACTTTCTACTCTTGATTCATCCCTAGCCTTGTGCTAGGGGTAAGATTCTTAAACACTCTATTTTAAATCCATTTTTAGTGGTTAAAGTAGTATCATAACTAAGAACTTCAAGAACACTAAAGAACATAAGCATGTAACTTGAACATAAGCTTGATTTATGAAGCAATCTTGTTCAAACTAAGTTGTTTATGGTATGAATGCTTGTTGATCATTGATTGTTTGTAAAGATGATGTTGATCATCATAACATCTTGCTAAACCATGATTAGAAACATAGTTTAGCAAGATGAGAAAGTAAGAAGGTTGTAGGATGAAAGATCATCCACACTTGAATCATGAGCTTGAAAAGGATACTTTGGTTTCTTGAAAAATAATAATCAAAGTGAGTTAATAAACACATAGATCTAAGGATTTATAAATGGTATTTCAAAAGAACCAAGTTAAAAATATGAGTTTTGGTAAATCTTGGTTCTTACATAGACAAACACTATTTTTAATGGTTAAACAAGTGTAGAAACACTTGTGTAACAAGAAGATTACATAAAGAAGCATTTTTAGAAAATGTGTTTTGAAGTTGTAAACATCCAACTTCTTTAAAAATGAAGTTTTTAAAGAAGTAAATACATTTTTAAGGGTAACTAAACTCACTAAACACACTACAAAGTTACTACAAATTTTCATAAACTCTCAAGTTCATGAAGTAGTAGAATATGCATGATTTTGGTAAGGTTGGTAAGTGAATGTTGTTTGTTGATGGTTGTAAATTGATTGTAGTGATTTTTACAAAAGAAAATGATATGCTTGAATGCATGGAAACCTCCATTTTTATGGGATACTATGGCAAAATTTTCTAAAAATATTAACACTTAGAAAAATATTTTAAACAAATATTTACAAGTGTGTTTTAACCATGAGATTTCCATACAAACTTTGCCATAATTTTGTTATAAAAATATAAGTATTGGAGGTTGGTTTTTATAAATAAAAGTGGCTAGATATATATTTAGAATATATGTATGCATTAAAGACATAGTGTGTGTGATTATGTGTATACTTTGTGTAATAGTTATGTTATTTTAGGACTTAAAATAATACGACACATTAAAACACCAAGAATTACCATCCAAAATATTACCGAAATATCAAGGAATAAGCATACAAGTTACACACCAAATATTGGCGAAACCGAACAAGAAATGTAACTTACAAAATATTCCGAAAAATATGTTCACAAAATATATTTTGGTAAATAGTATTTTGGATACAAAGGAATGAAAATATGATTTTCACAATTACTTCAAGAGTATACCATATTTTGACAAAGGAAAAATATAGCATTTTTGACAAATATAAGTACATATATTTTCCTTGAAATTTTTAGAAAGTATATTATATTTGGGAAAAATATATATTTTCTTGAGTAAACATAAGATACATTATTTTTGGATAAAATAAGTTTATATATATATTCTAAGTGAAGACTTGAAAATATATTATTTTGGAACAACAAATGTTTTTGCCAAAAGAAAAATTATGAATAATTTTTCTAAGTAATACTCCTTAAATATATTTTGGAAATATATATGTTAGTAGACTTTTATTAGAAATATTATTCTGGAAAGTTTAATAATTAATTAAGTATGAGGATACTTAATAACTACATTATGAATACGTATTTTCGTACGTATAAATACACACCGGAATACGACCCCAAAATATGGCAAAAATACACACGTATAACATACCCCCATCCTTGGGAAGAAAATACAAGTATTAATACTTGAGAAGTATCAAGTTAATATATATTGTTTAACAATTATTCCAAAAATTTATAAATATAATTTAAGTTAATATATTAATTACTTTGACAATAATTATATAACTTGGAATAATATCTGAAGCGTAAAAGAAACGTAACTCAGAAACGTTAATTCTAAGTCAAGGCACAACCCGTTCGTCTAATAGACATTAGTACGTTGTAGGTAGTCGTGTTCACCGGAGAAGTTCGAGTTACGATTATTGAAGACGCAAGACTGTGAGTTTCGTGTTCCCTCTTTTCTTTTAACTGTTTTCAGTTTTATAACTTCGGGGGTGAAATACATGTTACAACTGTTTACATACATTGTTATTTGGTATGGTTAGCTAAGGAAGGTTACACATAGATCATGTGAGTTGTGGGCACAATGCTTAAGGCCATCAATCCTAGTTATAGGACCGAGGGACATGAGTGATAGATCTATTTGGGTGTAGCGAGCCCCGCCCATGTTGGACCAGGGTTTGGCCCATGGGTAGACTATGTCTTACAACCGGAAGCCCATT
Organism: Helianthus tuberosus; assembly: GCA_030545235.1. NCBI lineage: Eukaryota > Viridiplantae > Streptophyta > Magnoliopsida > Asterales > Asteraceae > Helianthus > Helianthus tuberosus. The sequence goes on from CM060409.1 coordinate 158,169,273, forward strand.
GCAAAATTTGCTAGGTTTGAGCTACCTGCATCACGTCACACATATCAATGGCCTTGCAACCCATTAGTGATTTGTTTTCCTTGTTGCTTTCATACTGGGATTTATAAACGTACATACATACTTACAGTGATTTCAAAGGTTTATACATACACAAAAACAAACACACGAACTCGCTAAACTTTTGTTGATGTTTTCAAAATACATGTATTTCAGGGAATTAGTAAGTGGATCTGGCGGGCGTTGGAAGTTCATGCTGCGTGTGAATAAAGAAGTCATCCATGGTTTTGAGGTTTGGGTTGGGCGTCTTATTCCTGGACGAGACACGTCTTCCAAACCTTGGTTATATTTTAATATCTTTTGATAAGTCCTTAGTGAACTCTTAAAACAATTCGTATGGTTTGTAAAACTTGTGTTTGAAGTTTGTGTTTTAAAACAATGTTGTTATATTTAAACTTATTTAATGGATGACAAGTCTATGGTCTATTTCATTTAGTTGTTGTTATGATTGAATGCAATGGTATTAAGAAAGTCACACCATAATCATGCTTCCGCAAAAGTCAGGGTGTGACAGCTTGGTATCAGAGCTTCGATTGTAGCGAACTAGGATTCCTTCTCGAGTCTAGACTACAATCATTAGGGCTCTCATAAAAATGTTTTCACAATATAATTTCATTGCATGCAAAACGCCCAGATCCAGGAAGACAAACATTTTTACAGACAAAAGACATGAAACACATTTCAAAATTTATGTTCATGGTTCAGTCTGAGAGGCTGGGTGGTTCAGTCTGAGAAGATTAGGTAGTTCAGTTTGAGAAACTGGGAGGTTTAGTCTGAGAGACTAGGTAGTTCAGTCTGAGAGACTGGGTGGGATAGTCTGGGAAGACTAGGATGGATACGTGCATACATTGTTATTGATTACATGCTTATTGATGATTGTTGATATATGTGCATATGTTGTGATTGTTTTGTTACAGACACTATGTCTTCATCTGAGAGTGGAGTATCTGATACTGTCGACCCCATGGCCATTGTTTCGGACGAAGAGATCGTCCCAGAGCCAGAGATTTATACCTCCGACACTGAGAGTAACCTGGAGATGATGTCAGATGACGATGACGATTTCCAGCCTTTTGCATTACCTGACTTTGGCGACGATGTACCGCATGCTGATGGTTTACCCGACGAGGATCCCTTTCTTATTCCTATTCCTGACCAGGACCATCTCATCCTCGAACATCCCGATGGTGAGCATGTCGTGGTTCTGATCCTTGCCCCTTTGCCTCTTGCTGCCTTTCCTTTCGAGGATTTGCCTTTTGATGACTTGTCTGATGATGTTGATCTTTTCATTGATGGTTCCCCTGATGCTGCCCAGGGTGATGGAGTTCCAACTGAGGATGCCATTGTTGTTCCACTCGTTGAGATTCCTATTATTGAGGTTTCATCTGATCATTCTGCTTCAGATTCCTTTGAGTCTGTGTCATCCACCACTTTACATGCATTGGGATTGCAGCGTTACCCCAATGATTCTGATACTGACACGGCCCTGTCTGTTGCACCTGTTCCTCTGCACGACTTTGATCTTGACCTCGAGTTAGACTTTGACCCTGACGATCAGCCTGTTGATGCACCCGCTGATCCTGAGATGATACCCGCGGATCCCGAGCCGATACCTGCTGATCCTGAGTTGGTGCATGCTCCTATACCAGCTCCTGAGCCTATACCTGCTCCTGAGCCTCTGCCTGACCATGATCCTGTACCATTTGGCATACCTGTTGTTGCACCCCTTATACCAGACCCGATTCCTGCACCCGCTGACCCTGCTGTTTTTACTGATCAGATAGATCCCCGTTACGCCTTCACCAGCAATGGGTGGATAGAGGATGATGATGATATGCCCCCTTTTTTGAGCATGTTACTCCCCCTCATGCACCTGTACCTATTGATGCTGAACCATTTCACCCGATTGTGTCTGATGTACACCGCACCGACCTGCCTATCACATTCTTGCAGGACATTCCTCCACCCCGTCCAGAGGAAGGCCGGTCTAGCCAGCAGCATGGCCATGTTCCACACGTGTCAGCAGCTTTTCCTCACATGCCTCAGTATACACCTGCTGCTCATTTTACTTCTGCACCGCCAGGCGAGCCACTCATATGGTTTCTGCCAAATACTATGCCAGTTTCTGATCCATACCATCCCTCCCACTTTATTGGTTACACGAGGGATGAGTTAGTCCTGTCTTTGCAGCTTCAGCAGGAGATCTTGTGTCGCAGAGTTATGGAGCTTGAGAGGATTCCACGTCCTCCACCTTGTTCACGTCAGTCACCTTTTGCGACTCCACCTGCTCCTCTTTTGCCTTATCCAGATTTCGATGTTTGATTTCTCACTATGGAGCAGCAGATTAGTTACCTGTTGCGTCACGTTTATGTTCTTGAGGAGGAGTTAGCGCATGTGCGCAGCTTGCTTTTCGTTCCTCCACCACCTCCTCCTCCTCCTCCACCACCATCAGCATAGCCGGTTTTTGGTTTTATGCAGGTAGCCTGCTTTTTGATGAGAGTATCGCTATTGAGCCTAGCTTGCAGAGCCTTTTGGAGACCACTTTTGGAGTATATGACTGTTGTAGACTGATAGGCATTTTGGACAAGGGTAGTGTGACCCTGTAGTCCCTTTTGATGTGATATGATACATTTGTAGAACATGTAACTGTATTTGTGGTCGATGATATATGAAAGCTCAATCGCAATATTCTCATTATATACATTGTTGAATTATACATTCGTACTGTGAATGTGATGTTATATGCTTACTTGCGTTGATAAATGCTATTACGTACACATACTACATGCTTATATACATAAGGCCTGACCTATACAATCTTCTTTTAGAAAATGCCTCCTCGGAGAAACAATCAGTTGCCCACAACAAAGGCTGAACTACAAGAACGGATTTCACAAGCGATAGCACAGCACAAGGCCTTGCGCTCTGAACACAGCGGAGGTACCTTAGGAAACAACCCACCTCATGATAATGTTTAAGTCACTAAAGACACATTACGTCACATTTGGACAATCCATGTGCGTTCGCTAATGCTTAATGTGAATGATGTTGCTTGTACAGGCTGTACCTACAAGCAGTTCCTTGACTGCAAGCCTCTGAATTTTGACGGCGCCGGGGGTGCTGTAGGTTTCGTTAGATGGGCGGAGAAAACTGATTTTGTGCTGAGAATGAGCAAGTGTGCGCTGGAGCACCAGGTCACCTACATTTCTGGACTGTTCTTAGACGGAGCTCTATCGTGGTGGAATCTACAAGTTCAAACTTTGGGAGAAGAGGCTGCATATGACATGACTTGGGATGAGATAAAGGAACTCATGCGCAAGAAGTACTGTTCGAGGGCTGAGATTCAAAAATTGGAAACAGAGTTTTGGAACCTCAAGATGGATGGTCCAAAGATTGCTGAGTACGTACAGAGATTCCATGACCTATCTCGCGTCGTTCCTTAAATGGTTAATCCAGAGTTCAAGCGTATCGAGCGTTTTATCTGGGGATTAGCACCCCAAATCATGAGCATGGTGACGACATCAAAGCCTACAACGATCACCGAGGCCATTGATCTAAGTGTGGCATTAACGGAAGAAGCGATTAGGTTGAACAAGTTCTCAACCTCTGATGGAAAGAAAAAGGAGACTCATGTTGAGTCATCTGGAGAGAACAAGCAGAAGTTCTCTAACTTCAAGAAAGGTACTCAGGGAAGCAATAGTAGCAACAAGAAGAAAGATGCAAACCCACCAGCTGAGGTCAAAACTGGTGTTGAAAGTTCAGATAATAAGGGGAAAGGTTACATGGGCACTTTGCCTAAGTGTGATGTATGCCTGTTACATCATGCCTGCCCATGTAGGTATAGGAAGTGTGAAAATTGTAGAAGGAATGGTCATTCAAAGGAGACGTGCTGGGGTGGAAATGGTAATGGTCGTGGTTATGGTGGCCAGAGAGGTAATGGTAGTGGTAGTGGAAACCGTGGTGGAAACGGTACTGGGAATAGAAACAATCAAGGAGGAAATGGCGGTAATGGTAGTCGTGGTGGTACTGGGAACCAAGCTGGAAATGGAAACCGCAACAACAACCAAGGTGGTGCTGGAAACAAGCAAGGGTGCTTCAGTTGCGGGGATATTAGGCACTTCAAGAGAGATTGCCCAAAGAACAACCAAGCTCATGGGAGAGTTTTTAACATCGGAGCTAGGGAAGCTCGCCAAGATCCGAACATAGTCACGGGTACGTTCCCTATTAACCAACGCTTTGCATATGTACTGTTTGATACCGGTGCCGATTATAGCTTTGTATCCTTAGACTTTAAGAATATGCTTAGGCTAGTAGCTAGTAAGCTAGATATTCCGTACTCGATAGAGCTAGCTAATGGAAAGCTAGTAGAAGCAAACGAAGTAATTAGAGGCTGTGTAATAGAGATTGGAAAGCATGAGTTTACGCTAGGGATGAGATTGGTACAGTACCCGTACCTATACCTGTACCAGTACCGAAAATACCGGTACCGAATTTGAACAAAACTAGGTACCAAATACCATACCAAATATATAGGTACGGTATGGGTACGAGTACGGGTACTGGTACGGGTATTTTCGGTACAGTACCCGCTTGGTACCATTTTGTTTTTATTTACTTTTTGAGCACTTGTACGAGTACTAAATAGGTAAAATTGGCATGAGTACCAATATAGTACGAGTACCAAATAGGTAAAATTAGTACGAGTACCAATACGATACGGGTACCATATAAGTAAAATCAATACGAGTACACTATAAATACCATAATATGAAATAAAACATAATACAAAAAAAACTTTTAAAGGTATACATAGAATTCGGTACCAGTACCCGTTTTTACCCGTACCCGTACCCCTACCAATACCGAAAGTACCGAATACCAAAATCAATAAAATTGGGTACCGATACATGTACCAAATACCTAAAATCGGTACGGGTACAGGTACGGGTACGGTACGGGTACGAGTACGAGTACGGGTATTTGGGAAAAAAAGCCCATCCCTAGTTTACCTTTGACCTTCTGCCAGTCGAGTTGGGAAGCTTTGACGTGGTAGTGGGAATGGATTGGTTGTCGAGTAACCGAGCTGAGATCGTATGCCGCGAGAAGATCATTCGCATTCCGATGGCAAATTGAAAGACGATTGTAGTGCATGGAGAGAAGCATGATACGCCTCTAAGGCTTATCAGTTGTTTGAAGGCCCGAAGATGTTTGCAGAAAGGATGTGTTGCCTTCTTTGCACACGTTATGGGCAAGGAAGCCGCTGAGCCAAAGCTGGAAGATATCCTAGTTGTGAGGGAATATCCTGAAGTCTTTCCCGAAGACTTGCCAGGATTGCCGCCACAACGACAAGTCAAATTCCATATTGACTTGGTTCCAGGCACCGCGCCTGTAGCCAAGGAACCTTATCGACTTGCGCCTTCCGAGATGCAAGAGTTGTCGACGCAACTTCAAGAACTTTTGGACAAGGGATTTATCAGATCAAGCTTCTCGCCTTGGGGAGCTCCAGCTATTTGTCAAGAAAAACGACGGTAGTTTCCGCATGTGCATCGACTATCGAGAGCTAAACAAGTTAACCATCAAGAATTGGTATCCTTTGTCGAGGATTGATGATCTCTTCGATCAACTTCAAGGTTCAAGTTATTACTCCAAAATCGACCTTCGATCAGGTTAACACCAGCTGAGAATTCAGGAAGAGAGTATACCGAAGACTGCCTTCAGAACTCGTTATGGACACTACGAGTTCCTAGTAATTTCGTTTGGGTTGACAAACGCGCCAGCAGTATTTATGGATTTGATGAATAGAGTCTGCAAGCCATATCTCTATAAATTCATGATTGTATTTATCGACGATATTTTGATTTATTCAAGAACGAAGGAAGAGCATGAGCAACACCTTAGAGCTATCCTAGAACTGCTCAAGAAAGAGAAATTATACGCAAAGTTCTCAAAGTGCGAGTTCTGGTTGCGTGAGGTTCAGTTCCTTGGTCATGTAGTAAACGAAGATGGAATTCATGTGGATCCCACCAAGATCGAAGCGATCAAGAATTGGGAAACTCCAAAGACGCCAATAGAGATCCGACAGTTTCTAGGTTTAGCTGGGTATTATCGCAGCTTCATTGAGGATTTTTCAAAAATCGCTCAACCTTTGACCTCCCTTACTCAAAAGGATAAGAAGTACGAATGGGGAGATAAACAAGAAGAAGCGTTTCAGTTGCTGAAGAACAAGCTTTGCGATGCACCTATTTTATCCCTACCCGAAGGCACCGATGACTTCGTGGTGTATTGTGACGCCTCGCGTCAGGGATTAGGTTGTGTGCTGATGCATCAACAGAAGGTTATCGCTTATGCTTCGCGCCAGTTGAAGGTTCATGAGAAGAACTACACCACGCATAATTTGGAATTAGGCGCAGTGGTGTTTGCATTAAAGATATGGCGACATTATCTGTATGGTACGCGTTGTACGATCTTTACCGATCACAAGAGCTTACAACATATATTCGATCAAAAAGAGCTTAACATGAGACAGAGACGATGGGTTGAGTTGTTAAATGATTATGATTGTGAAATCAAGTATCATCCAGGAAAGACGAATGTAGTAGCAGGCGCCTTAAGTCGAAAAGAGAGGATTAAGCCCATAAGGGTTAGGGCTTTGGAAATGATTATACAGATAGACCTCTCGTTGCGCATTTGTGCTGCGCAGAGAGAAGCTCTTAAGAAGGAAAATCTTGTGGATGAGTATCTCCGTGGAATGGAGAAGAAGTTGGTACCCAATGAGGAAGGAACTCTGTGTTTCATTGGAAGAATTTGGGTTCCCCTCTTTGGTGGTCTTAGAGACATGATTTTTGATGAAGCACATAAATCGAGGTACTCGATTCACCCCAGGCTCGGATAAGATGTACCAGGATTTGAAGGATTTCTATTGGTGGTCGAGATTGAAAGGTGATGTTGCAACTTACGTTGGGAAGTGCTTGACCTGTGCCAAAGTAAAGGCCGAATATCAGAAGCCTTCAGGTCTTTTGCAGCAACCTGAGATACCCATGTGGAAATGGGAGCAGATTTCAATGGATTTTATAACCAAGTTGCCAAAGACACCCAGAGGTCATGATACGATTTGGGTCATCGTAGACCGTCTGACAAAATCTGCGCACTTTCTGTCGATCAGGGAAAAGGATAACACTGGTAAGCTAGCTGAGATGTACCTAAGGGAGATAGTAGCACGTCATGGAGTGCCTATCTCGATTATTTCTGACAGAGACGGAAGATTTTTGTCAAGGATTTGGAAATCTTTCCAAGAAGCGTTTGGTTCTCAACTGAATTTGAGCACTGCTTTTCATCCACAGACGGATGGTCAGAGCGAGAGAACGATTCAGATGCTTGAAGACATGCTGCGAGCTTATGTAATGGACTTGGGTGGCAGTTGGGACACTCACCTACCTTTGGTTGAGTTCTCCTATAATAACAGCTACCATACAAGCATTCAAGCTGCACCGTTTGAAGCTCTTTACGGACGCAAGTGTCGATCGCCGTTATGCTGGGCAGATGCGGGGGATAGACAGCTAGTTGGTCCCGAGTTGGTTCAAGAAATGACAGATAAGATCATGCAGATCCGAGAGCGCATTAAGGCGGCTCGTGATTGACAAAAGAGCTATGCGGCCCAAAGAAGCAAACCTTTGGAGTTCGAAGTGGGCGATATGGTTCTGTTAAAAGTTTCACCTTGGAAAGGTGTGGCATGCTTTGGAAAGCGTGGAAAGTTAAACCCATGATTCATTGGACCGTTCAAAATCTTGGAGAAGATTGGTTCTGTAGCCTATAAGTTGGACCTACCTGCGGAACTTAATGGTGTTCATGATACATTCCATGTATCCAACCTGAAGAAGAATCCAACACAGGAAACAGTGGTTATTCCTGCTGATGAAGTTCACATTGACAACACACTCCATTTTACAGAAGAACACGTTGAGGTTACGAATTGGAAAGTTAACAAAACCAGAAGGAGTAGTGTTAAGCTTGTTAAGGTTCAATGGAATGCGCGTCACGGCCCAGAGTTCACTTGGGAGCGTGAGGACCGCATGAAAGCAAGATACCCGCATTTATTCCCTAACACCCCTGCAGCTAGTAGTAAAGCTTAAAATTTCGTGACGAAATTTTCTTAACAGGGGGAGAATGTGACAACTGTCAAAAATCCAGGTATCCGTACAATTAATTAATCCTGATTAACGCTTAATGATTGTGCAGAAATTACAAGTAACTGCATTTTGATTACTGCCATACACAAACATGTGCATCATACATTGTTAATTGTCATACCAATATTGCATGAAAGCTATATTGCCTCAAATGATGCATTACATACAGTTAGCACATTTATCTGATAAGTCAGGAATATGCTGACAGAGTTTAGTACATAGACAGACAGTATGTTCAGCCTCAGAATGAGCCAGAAACCAAGTACTACACTAGTATAGAGTGTAGGGAAGTAAGGACCACAAAACTGCATTCTAGGTGATAGTTTAAGTGCCGGAAAGTGCCTAAAACTCACCCAAAGTGCTGAATTTAGCAAAATTCAACATAAATCAGCTTTTTAACACATAAATATTATGCAAAAACATGGTAAAATGGTCCTGAATGCTTTCCTAAGTGTTGGGAATTAAAAGTGGTTCAAAAGGGTACATAAAGAACACAAAACTGTATAGTTTAGCGCTTTAACGAACCAGTATCTAACCAAACAACCGGACACTACCCAAACATCAACTTTACACTAGAAGCATTGTTTTAACATTACCGAGCTAGTTATGGTCCCCGAACATCATAACACATCATACAAAATATCCAGTAACTAAAACACTTAACTTACACTTGAAATTAAACTAGATTACAACTTAATGGTTTAAACCTATGCTAGACCCCCCCCCCCAACCTATTTACGGCCCAAACAAGGCCCCACCATCAAGATCTTATTTGATTGTAATCTTGGATCTTGTCTCTTGATTTTAGACACATTACACAATGGTTAAAGGATTAATATGGTTATAAGTATAACATGAAGGGATATGAGATCATTATCTTTCACACACCAACACACACTCTCTTCTTCCTCCCTCTCCTCCCCCATTCTCGGCCGAACACCCACACTAACACCACCATCATCATCCAACCTTCTTCATCCATTCTCCATACATACAAGGTTGCTAGAGAGTGTATAAGGAAGCTTGGTGGCTTTGGAACTTCAAGGACCTTCTCTCATTGCTTTTATCCACTCACTTTCTACTCTTGATTCATCCCTAGCCTTGTGCTAGTGGTAAGATTCTTAAACACTCTATTTTACATCCATTTTTAGTGGTTAAAGTAGTATCATAACTAAGAACTTCAAGAACACTAATGAACATAAGCATGTAACTTGAACATAAGCTTGATTTATGAAGTAATCTTGTTGAAACTAAGTTGTTTATGGTATGAATGCTTATTGATCATTGATTGTTTGTAAAGATGATGTTGATCATCATAACATCTTGCTAAACCATGATTAGAAACATAGTTTAGCAAGATGAGAAAGTAAGAAGGTTGTAGGATGAAAGATCATCCACACTTGAATCATGAACTTGAAAAGCATACTTTGGTTTCTTGAAAAATAATAATCAAAGTGAGTTAATAAACACATAGATCTAAGGATTTATAAATGGTATTTCAAAAGAACCAAGTTAAAAATATGAGTTTTGGTAAATCTTGGTTCTTACATAGACAAACACTATTTTTAATGGTTAAACAAGTGTAGAAACACTTGTGTAACAAGAAGATTACATAAAGAAGCATTTTTAGAAAATGTGTTTTGAAGTTGTAAACATCCAACTTCTTTAAAAATGAAGTTTTTAAAGAAGTAAATACATTTTTAAGGGTAACTAAACTCACTAAACACACTACAAAGTTACTACAAATTTTCATAAACTTTCAAGTTCATGAAGTAGTAGAATATGCATGATTTTGGTAAGGTTGGTAAGTGAATGTTGTTTGTTGATGGTTGTAAATTGATTGTAGTGATTTTTACAAAAGAAAATGATATGCTTGAATGCATGGAAACCTCCATGTTTAGGGGAAACTGTGGCAAAATTTTCTAAAAATATTAACACTTAGAAAAATATTTTAAACAAATATTTACAAGTGTGTTTTAACCATGATATTTCCATACAAACTTTGCCATAATTTTTGTTACAAAAATATAAGTATTGGAGGTTAGTTTTTATAAATAAAATTGGCTAGATATATACTTAGAATATATGTATACATTAAAGATATAATGTGTGTGATTATGTGTATACTTTGTGTAATAGTTATGTTATTTTAGTACTTAAAATAATACGACACATTAAAACACCAAGAATTACCATCCAAAATATTACAGAAATATCAAGGAATAAGCATACAAGTTACACACCAAATATTGACGAAACCGAACAAGAAATGTAACTTACAAAATATTCCGGAAAATATGTTCACAAAATATATTTTGGTAAATAGTATTTTGAATACAAAGGAATGAAAATATGATTTTCACAATTATTTCCAGAGTATATCATATTTTGACAAAGGAAAAATATAGCATTTTTTACAAATATAAGTACATATATTTTCCTTGGAATTATTAGAAAGTATATTATTTTTGGGAAAATATATATTTTCTTGAGTAAACATGAGATACATTATTTTTGTATAAAAATAAGTTTATATATATTTTCTAAGTTAAGACTTGAAAATATATTATTTTGGAACTACAAATGTTTTTGCCAAAAGAAAAATTATGAATAATTTTTCTAAGTAATACTCCTTAAATATATTTTGGAAATATATATGTTAGTAGACTTTTATTAGAAATAATATTCCGGAAAGTTTAATAATTAATTAAGTATGAGGATACTTAATAACTACATTATGAATACGTATTTTCGTATGTATAAATACACACCGGAATACGACCCCAAAATATGGCAAAAATACACACGTATAAGATACCCCCATCCTTGGGAAGAAAATACAAGTATTAATACTTGAGAAGTATCAAGTTAATATATATTGTTTAACAATTATTCCAAAAATTTATAAATATAATTTAAGTTAAAATATTAATTATTTTGACAATAATTATATAATTTGGAATAATATCAGAAGCGTAAAAGAAACGTAGCTCAGAAACGTTAATTCTAAGTCAAGGCACGGCCCGTTCCTCTAATAGACATTAGTATGTTATAGGTAGTCGTGTTCACCGGAGAAGTTTGAGTTACGATTATTGAAGACGCAAGAATGTGAGTTTTGTGTTCCCCCTTTTCTTTTAACTGTTTTCAGTTTTATAACTTCGGGGGTGAAATTCATGTTACAACTATTTACATACATTGTTATTTGGTATGGTTAGCTAAGGAAGGGTACACTTAGATCATGTGAGTCGTGGGCACAACGCTTAAGGCCATCAATCCTAGTTATAGGACCGATGGACATAAGTGATAGATCTATTTGGGTGTAGCGAGCCCCGCCCATGTTGGACCAGGGTTTGGCCCATGGGTAGACTATGTCTTACAGCCGGAAGCCCGGTGCAAAATTTGCTAGGTTTGAGCTACCTGCATCACGTCACACATATCAATGGCCTTGCAACTCATTGGTGATCTGTTTTCCTTGTTTCTTTCATACCGGGATTTATAAACGTACATACATACTTACAGTGATTTCAAAGGTTTATGCATACACACAAACAAACACACGAACTCGCTCAACTTTTGTTGATGTTTTCAAAATACATGTATTTCAGGGAATTAGTAAGTGGATCGGGCGGGCGTCGGAAGTTCATGTTGGGTGTGAATAAAGAAGTCATCCATGGTTTTGAGGTTTGGGTTGGGTGTCTTATTCCTGGACGAGACACGTCTTCCAAACCTTGGTTATATTTTAATGCCTTTTGATGAGTCCTTAGTGAACTCTTAAAACAATTCGTATGGTTTGTAAAACTTGTGTTTGAAGTTTGTGTTTTAAAACAATGTTGTTATGTTTAAACTTATTTAATGGATGACAAGTCTATGGTCTATTTCATTTAGTTGTTGTTATGATTAAAGCAATGGTATTAAGAAAGTCACACCATAATCACGCTTCCGCAAAAGTCAGCGTGTGACAAATTCTATTGGTTTACATGACCAGAATTCCTTATAAGAACAACCATAAGACATGGTTCTTCTTGTTTTGGGAATGGGCACTTGAAGTATTGGTCCATTGTTTACGTTGTGTTCTGGTTCAGTAGGTGGTCGTTTATTGCCATTATTACTTTTATTATCCGCTTCCTTAACCGTTTTGATAATATATGGCATTGCGTCTATGATTCCTTGTGCCACTATGTGTTGGATGGCACTGTTATCTACTTGGTTTCCATTATTATCGTTATTCTGGTTTTCTTGATTCACTTCGTTGTCCATCTGAATTTTAAACATTTACCACGTATTAATATCACATGACAATATCCAATACAAACAATCACACCACAAGCATATTGATCCAAAATCGTCGTCATTGCGTCCTTTACTCTCTCTCTCTCTCTCTATATATATATATATATATATATGCGTCTAGTACAAACTGGAACTAAAATCTAAAATTACAATACTAGTATGCATCCGTAGCTATTTATCTATATTTTTTTTTCAACATAAAAGCATATTATATATATATATATATATATATTACTATTATTATTATTACTATTATTGGTATGGGTTCATCCAGAATTGCATATTACGCTAGTCATATTTCCAGACGAGCATTTCACCTATTTGTCTCATTCTTTCACTTCCTTCTAAAATCTCCTCACCAAAGGTTCGGAGTTCTTGCACATTCTCAGTGCTCATGGGTGGTGCAGGTGCTGGTATTGGGTCAGGAAAATGGGGCATCGGTTCTTCGTGTGGGTAAGGGTTCTCTAAGATTTCCCTGATATATTTGTCAATATCAAAATGTGGGTCCAGGGGGTCCAGGTTTGGGTAGGCTGCTAGGTTTTGCATGGGTTCGTCTTCTAGTGGGTAGCGTTGTTGATAATCCCTATGGTCATCAAACCATGGGTCATACTCTGGGGGATGGGGTGCTGGTACTCTAGGAATCTCAGCTGGGTCAAAATTAGGTATTGGTATTTGGTCTACTGGGTTTGCCTCCAATTCCATAGGTTATGTGGGAAATAGTGGTAACGGCTGGGGTGCTATGAGTTGTTCTAGATTCGGGTCTGCAGCTGTGGTTACTAGTATATGGAAGTTTGCTAGTCTTCTATTAATCATATCCTGTGTTTGAGCATTCATTTCTCTATTCGCGGCGGCTAAAGCACGCTGCTGCTGAAGTTTTCTCATCCTTTTCCTACGTTCATGAGCTCCTCTGCTGAACCATCCTCTCTTCTTGGGAGGGAATCGCTCTTCCGATTGTGCTTTGAACACGAAAATCCCTTCTTCGGTATCAGCCGAATACCCTGAGGGGGTAGGCTGTGAAGAGGTGCCTTCGTCCCTAGGTGAGCTAGACAACTGACGGTAAGCGTCTGAAGATCCTTGGTCGCTCATACTGTAAACTAACAAATTGTCGAATAACACAAAACAATAATATACAGACATGCACGTATCCATGTAAATTATTTCCTAACATATTGAATAATATTTTGGTGTCAGCAGAACACTTCTGTGGCTGAATCAATGGCTGTAGCTCTGATACCACCTTCTGTCGCAACCCCCGTCCCCTAGTTACCCGGGAACGGGCGGCCGCAGCCAGTATCAGTGGTATCGGTGTTTATCATTATTTGGCAGCGGAAATTTCATCAGGACCGTAGTTAGGAAATATTTTATCAGAGTAAAACACCACATTTTTTATAATATTAAACACGTGGGAAATTCCCAAGTTTTCATTACAAACAGATTTATAGGAACAAGCCCTATTTTATTGAAATAAAACATCTTCTTTATTTAGGTAACTTTTATAGCCACTTTTCCAAGCCTGAAACGCGTTTAAAAAAGAGTTTTATCATTTCACATTTTGTTACCTGAAACGCGTTTAAAAAAACATTTTGTCAGTGGGAAATACTGGTGAGTGAATCCCAATTTAATCAAGAAGAGTTTTATCATTTCACAGTATTGAGAGCGATTACAATGTTTATATCTACACAATTACTCATTCAGTACTGTCAATCCTGACTGGTGGGTATATTACTCTTTGGCTATCTCGTTGTCCAATGGTAACGTGTTCCACATTTTGTATACAAAACCCCAACATACCGGCAGTAATTGAAGAATTACAAAGACTCAGTCACTGCTATTTATAATTTAAAATAATTAAGGTTTTGGAAAAACAGTTTACAAAAAGGTTTACAAAAAGGAGATTACTCACATTGCTACTTTAGGGTTTTCCTTTATGATTTCCTGGTGATTATCTATTAATTACACAATGCACACGTGTTAGTATAATAACCCAATATTTACATTAGTTATACCTTCCCCGAGACAGAACTCCAACGACTACGTCGGGCAGAGCCTCGACAGTCGTTATGAAGCACTAGATCAATAGGGCACCGTATCTAATATGTAACCGGGGGTTATGATACTTACAACGAGGCAGAGCTTCGCTAATTACGAGGGTATAATGCCCGGGTATAGCTTCTACAATATAGAAATTGAGAGAGAGATTTGAGATTTGAACGACTGAAAATGAGAGCCGATGGCCTCTATTTATATTTCTGTTCGACCACCTTGTCGCGGCCCGCGTAAGGATCAGCAAGGGGCTTCACGGCCTGCGAGGCCAACTAGGGTAGGCCCTAGCTTGGTTGATTCGAACCCTAGACCCAACATGTCCACGACACATGGCAGCTCCGGGCTACTCCTGGTGGCCTAGCCGTCGCGGCCCGCGTAAGACGAAGAGGTGGTCTTCGCGGCCCGCGAGCGCCCATTAAATCTTTATTTTATTTATTTTTTTGTGAAATTAAAGGTATTTAGGGCCAAATCTCGCATACGAGGTGTATTTTAGGACATTTAGGGTCATCCTAAATATTTTAGGGGTGTCGAAATATTTCAGGAGGGTTGTTATATATACATTTTAATCTACACGTCAATACTGACCAAGACAACTATCGAAACGTCAATAAAAATGAGTAGGTCATCACGGTACTTTTGGATTTTTTTTTAAAACAATATAGTTTATAAGATATGACAAGAATACGTCAAAGAATTATAAGTTTGTTGTAGAGGGAGAAAAGTGTAACTAATTACCTATAATTACGTTAAAACTTAGGGTTTTAATTGTAATAAGACGAGGGACTAAAATATAATTATTGTTTAAAATACCAATTTACCCTCATTTTAGGGGTATACTTATAAACTAAGAGAGAAAAAAAATCTCATTTTTTTGGTATCTTATGCATTATAATATAGTATAGATTTTCTTTATAATCACTTGTACATTAAGGCATCATCTACTTGTACCTTTTAATCCCCTCGTCGATACTGAACAAGACAACTACCGAAATGTCGACAAAAATGTGTGGGTCCTAATGTCGTCTTTGGATTTTTTTTTAAACATTGTAGTTAATAAGATATGACAAAAATACGTAAAAGAATTATAAGTTTGTTGTGGTGGGGGAAAAGTGTAACTAATTATCTATAATATTTTTAAAACTTGGGGATTTAGGTGTAATAAGTTTAGGGGCTAAAAAATAAATAGGTTTTAAAAGACCAAATTACCCTCATTTTAGGGATCTATCTATAAATTAAGGGGGAGGAAGTTCTTAATTTTTGGGTATCTTAAAATACCCCTCCCTCATGCATTATAATATAGTATAGATATATATATATATATATATATATATATATATATATATAGGGTCGGGATTTGGAGAAAACGGTAGAAAGTGTGAGAACGGTGAGAACGCTTATCGATCGTCCGATTAAAACAATCTATGGACTAGATTGGCGCGGTGGCATTTTCGTAAATAACATAAATTTTATTACGTGGACGCGCCTCATTAAGGGTAAAAGCGTCTTTACACCTCTATACCAAAACGCCATACTGATGAATAAAACGCCATTACGGACCAAAACACATCGCTATGTAAACAAAAACATCCCAAACATAAAAACACACCTCTCAGAACCTGAAACGCCATATTTTATACTATATACCATTCAACTTACAAACGCCAAAATCCCCAAAACATCAAACAAAACTACTCAAAAAACGCCATATTTTCTACTATATACCATTCATCTTAGAAAACGCCAAAACACTCAAACATCAAAGATTCCAAAAAAAATCGATGGTTCTTTCAATTACACTATTTCCTTAGTAAAACGCCAAATATCGTTTCTTGTATATTCAAATATTGTTCTACGCCAAAGTTTCGGATAATGCATTCTTCCGTGAGGTGCTGTGACTCAAATAACATTTTTCTGCATGAGATGGACAAATCATAAACAAAAAGATGCTGGGGTCAGACTTATGTCATTTTCTGTGTTTTGTTCTTGATGAATATTTTAATGGCATGAAAAGACGAATGACACTAATGAGTTGTTTGAAGATACATATTCAAAAAAAAACTCATGTCATTTTGCCTTTCCAAACGGCCACAAAAACACAAGCATGGCTAAGCCAAACCACCAGCGAACATGATTCAATGAAGAAAGAGACCGATGACAGTGAAGATTTGGAAGATGAATTGTTTTTATTTTTATTTTTTTAATTTTCTTTTTCTGTTGTTTGCTATATATTTTTCAAAGAATAAAAAAAATACATTATCTTAATAAAACGCCAAACAGTCATAATGCGTACGAACGTCATAAATGGAGAAAAAACGCCAAAAAACTCCCAAACTATAATGAAAGTAATTTGCAGAAGTATTAATTAATAAAAGCTAAAAATGAAAAAAAAAACCTCCAAAAACTACTTAATGTTGGTGCACTGAATGTCTGTTGATTACATCATTATCAAGTCTTGTGTCTAAGATTGTTTGAATGATCATGTATTAGGGTTTAAGTTAGGGTTTTTATGTTGAAACACATGATTTCGCTTGAAGAGGGTTTGTGTTGGCTTGAAGCGAAATCAGAACAAGAGATTTCGTTTCAGACATCCTCAAGCGAAATCAAGTGCCTTATATATAGGTGGTTAGTTCCTTGAAGGAAAATTACGAGGTCATTGTATATGTGACGAAGTGCTGACGGATCTGTATCAGAAAACCTTGTACAAGCACTCAAATCAATCAGAAAAGAAAGATTAAAAGGATTAGAGCTGTTATGACTTAGTTTACTTTGATTCCGCCTCTGTAAACTCAGATGAACTGCCTTGACTGACATTTTAGGGTCATACAACGGTCCAACAAGTGGTATCAGAGCTCAGGACGAGGAGTTCATACCATAGCAGCGGATTATCTTCTTTCTACTCACTTCTTTTTACATTTTTCAGATCTGAACTATTTTCAACGGTCAAAATGGTCTAATTTTCGAATATATCGTGTAAAACTGAGTATTAACAAAGCCTACAAAGTTTCGGACTAAAATTCAGCTTAAAACATATTAAAATTGACCAAAAACAAGATTTCGCTTGAAAGGTGTTCGAATTTATTGGTTGATTTCGCTTCAGATATACTGTTTGGACTGGTTCGCTTGAAAAATTCCTGAAGCGAAATAGTAGATTTCGCTTGTAGTTTCTGATTTGGTTGAAGCGAAATAGTGGTTTTCGCTTGAACTGTTGAAGCGAAATTGTTATCTTAGATTTCGCTTGAAGTTGTTTTATCTGATTTTGTGAGATTTCGCTTGGAGGTCTGATTTGTTGAAGCGAAACAGTTGATTTCGCTTGAATTAGTGTGTTATCTGATTTCGCTTGAAGGCTGTTTACTTCAAGTATTTCGCTTGAACTGTTAATTTTTCAAAACCTAAAAATTTTTCTAAGTGTTTGATAATCTTGCAGGTACGATCAAAATGGATGATATTTTCATGAATCCTTTCAATGACATGTACGCATTCACAGGTAGTTCAGGAAACAACGAAACGTCTTCAAGTGATGCAAACAAAAGTCCACCGAAAGAAAGAAAGAAGGAAGCTTGGGAGTCCGAAAGCGCATTTGGAACGTTTAACAAACCTCCTAAGCTGATGGCTATAGAAGATTATAGCAGGTGGGCAACAAAGTTCGAAGACTGGTTAATGGCATTTGCTTTTCCTAGCTGGAAGAGTATGAAGAATGGTTTTGAACAAGGAAAGAAAAATGGTGAAGCATTAAGATCAACTGAAGAGATTGACAATTTTGTGGCTGAGCAAAAATGTGTGGCATTATTATTTCAATCGGTGCGTGAAGACATCATTTCACTGATAGAATACTCCAATTCTAAAGACTTATGGGAAAAACTTGAAAAGAAGTGTCTTGGAAGCAAAGAGATTGTAAAAAATAAAAGGAAACTTCTTAGGAAAGAGTTTGATATGTTTGGTTGTCTTAAAAATGAATCGGTGTGTAAAATGATTGAAAGGTTTGGTCATCTGAAGTTGGAATTAGCAAGACATGATATCAAATATTCTGATGAGGAGCAAGTAGACAAGTTGTTCGATGCATTGCCAGACGAGATGGAGTGGAGATATTATGTTCTCATGCTTAAGAACACTATTCCTTCTGATTTGTTGAAACCAGATTTGGTGATTGAGAAACTGGAAAGTCATGAACTGGAATTGAAGAAGACGTATAAAGTTAATCATTCATCTTATCAACAAAATCTGGATCTATATTATCCAAAGAGCATGATGCTGAAAGCTACTTCTCCAAAGACTGCATTTTCTGCTGAAAATGTGTCGACAGTCGGCAAAGAAAGTCAAAGTGGTCAAAGCAGTGGAAGTCATAGTGGTTATCACAGTGGATCTACGTCTTCTGCAAATCATTCTGATGCGAAGTTTTCTTGCAATATCGCTATAGATCTGAAGAACGCACAGAATTTTGATGCGGAGTCGGCCAAGCAACAAATGGTTTTTCTAGCGTCTGTTTTGGAATCCTATGAAGGGTTGGTGGCTGGAAAAATTGGGAATACAAATCTGACAAAAGAAGACTACGATCAGATAGACCCTGAAGAAATGGAGCTGATTGACATTCGTTGGGCAATGGCAAGTGCAGTTCGACGTGCACAACGCTTCATGGAGATTACAGGGAGAAAAACGATCGGTGGTCCATCTACAAAACTGGGGTTCGATAAGTCAAAAGTGACTTGTTTTAAATGTAAGCAGAAGGGTCATTTCAAACGGGAATGCAGGAATGCATATGCTGATGAGTCAGAGAATCCGTTTCGAGATGATTATTACAAAAAGGCAATCTACCATCAGAATAAATCTGAGCCGCCTAGATTGAAGCAGTCTGAAGATAACAGAGACAAATCAAGGGCTCTTGCTGTGATTTATGATGATGAGGGGTATGATTGGAGTAAGGAAGTTCTACCAGAAGAAGATGCGGTTGGTTACGCATTCATGGCAAGCAATGATGAACCTAAGCCATGGAAAGATGATCGTACTGAAGAACAGAAATATAAATACCGGAAGATGACTGCTGAAACAAAGATTATTAGACTTTCTGGTATCTTTCTGGAAGCTAGAAGAGCAAACAGATGGGATCCAGATAGAGAGTGTTATCTTGATAGGTATGGCAACATTGCAATTGATGACAAAACGATTGATATCGAAGCCTTCATCAAGGAGTACCAAGAAGAAGATGAATATTGGCAGCACAAGTGGTGGGGAACACCAACATCAAAGATGATTGAAGAAGCGAAAGAGAAAGAGAGAAAGGAGAAAGAAGAGAAAGAGGAGAAAGAGAAGAAAGAAAAGCAGGTTGATACAGGCATAATTGATACTACGCAAGAGTTGACAGCTGAGAACCTGGGAGTGATGGCTGACAAAGTGCTAGCTGCAAAAGCACTTGAGGTAGATCCTAATTCTGTCACTGAGTCAAAGGGATCGGTCAGTCAAAGTGTGTCAACAAATGCGTCAGGTAACAAAGTTGATGGGAATGCTGACTGCAAAAATTGCACCAAACAATGCAATTTTTGTAGCACTGTCACGTATCTTAACAATGAGAAAATTCAGAATCTGACAACAAAGGTTAGAAATGTTGAAAATCAGATTCTCGATCGTGACAAAAGTGTAAGAGCTTCAACTGAACGGAACAAAGAATTAACGGCTCAAATTGAAAATGATAAAAAGGAACATGAGAAATTAAAATCTGAAAATGAAAAGTTAATTCTTGAAAACCGTCAAATTTCCGAAAAGTTTGAGAAATTGAAAAACATTGTCAAAGATAGTGATGATCGTAATGGAAAAACTTTTAAAGAAAATGAACATCTAAGAGCTGTTTTGAGATTAAAAGAAGAATCAATTAATGAACAACTGGATCAAATTGCTAAATTGAAACTTAAAGTTCAAGAAGCTGAAATTGAGAATGAACGAATCCAGTTGAAGCTTAACAGCTATAAATCGGCAAGCTTTGTTTTGCAGCATATTGTTCCTAAACCTATAGGGAAAAACAAAGATGGCGAGGATGTGTTTTCTGATGGAACGGGTGTAGGTTTTCACAAAGTTCCACCGCCAATTTTAGACAACTACACGAAAAAGCAGTCTAGTTTGGTGGAAATTGAGGAAGAAAGTGAAGTTAAACTTCCTGAAAACATTGATGTCACATTTACATCTTCCAATGAAGAGGGTGTCCAAAATGATGTGGTGAAAAGTGTGGTAGACAAAGTGCTTAAACCGGATTGTGACACTTCTGAGGAGGATGGGTGTTTCTTTGATAAATACATTCCGAAACAAAAGTCCAAAAACAACTTAAGTGATGAATCGGGTCTTGTGATGTACAAGATGGCTGGATCTGATAAGTTGTTTTCGGATTCAGAGTTTCCCATTGAGAATGTTAACATGAACAAATTAACAAATGTTTTCAAACTTGTTGAAGTCGAGTTGTCAGCTGTGAACAATCTGAGTCAAAAGAAAGACAGGGTTTATAACAAGAAAACTGTTTATTCACCACGTTTTTACAATAACAATCGAAACAATTGGTCGGGTGATTATCGGGGTGGTAATAGTTATCGGAAGAACAATTTTCAAAACAAGAGGTTTACTGAAAAGAAGGTGATTGTGAATGGTTCACGGTTACTTTCTGATGAGAAAAATGAAATCTTTTCAAAATCAAATGAAGAGTTCTTTGAGAAAAGAGCTTCACAGGCTCAGTCTGAAGGCACGAGTCAAGTAGCTGATACTCGTACTTGTTTTAGATGTGAACAAGTTGGTCATATTGCACGAAAGTGTACATATGTGAAGCCTAGGACTGAAGTTGTGAAGGTTCAACAAAAGAAAGTTGATGTGAAGGGTAAATCATCAATGTATGTTGAGAAGAAAGTGGTTGAGAAGCAAAATGTTAAAATCAACAATGTAAAAGCAAAAAATGAACCTGTAAAGAAATTGGTAACTCAAAATGACAAGTTTTATAAACGGGTTGCATTAACTGAACAAATTTGGAAACCAAAAGGTGAAATGAAAAGTTCAACTTCTGAAGTGAAAAAGACTGAAGAATCAATTTCGGTTGATTATGATGCAAATTTTCCGCCTTTGAAGGCTAAAAATTTCAAAATTCAAATTGCTAGAGTCAAGGCTACACCTAAGGCTGATGAGGCCTGGGTGGACACCATGTTTGAATAAGCAGTTTGAATTGCCGGAGCTTCCTGGTTCGCGAAGCATGAATCGGCATCTTTCTTGAAGTTGTTTAAATTGTAGTTTGTTTTGTGCAGGATCTTCCACAACTGATATCCAGATGGATTATGGATAGTGGTGAATCTCGACATATGACAGGGAAGACCGCGTTGCTGTATGATGTGAAGAACATTAATGGTGGTTATGTAGGATTTGCTGGTCATGAAGGTGGTAGAATTGTTGGTGAAGGAACGTTGTCCAATGGGATCGTGACGTTTGAGAGAGTTAACTACATCACGGAACTGGAGAACAATCTGCTTAGTATCTCGCAGATTTGTGACAATCAGTATACTACTCACTTCACTGATAAAGAGTGTTTGATCTTGAAACCTGGTTTTGTTATTCCTGAAGAATGGATTATTATGAGGGCACCTAGAGTGAATGATTTATATGTGTTAGACATGTCGGTAGCAACTACAACTACTGGTCAAGCACATTGTTTCGTGTCTAGAGCAACTGAGAAAGAATCCAGATTGTAGCACCGAAAGATGGGGCATATTCACCTAAGGAAGATGAATCACTTGGTACACAATGATTTGGTATTGGGAGTTAATATCAAAGGTTTTCATCTGGAAGGGGAGTGCATTAGCTGTGTCAAAGGCAAGCAGAAGAAAAAGTCACACCCTACAAAGCAAGTCAATTCAGTTTCGAGACCACTGGAAAGACTTCACATGGATTTGTTTGGTCCAGTGAATGTTAAAAGTGTTACAGGAGATTACTATTGTTTGGTCGTTACTGATGATTATTCCAGATTTTCGTGGGTTTCTTTCTTGAAGACAAAAGATGAAACATTTGACAGTTTGATGGGGCTGTTTAGGAAGATAGAGAATTTGTACCAAAGGCGTATCAAGAAAATTCGAAGTGATAATGGTACTGAATTCAAGAACAGCAAGATGGAAGAATTTTGTGATGAAAGAGGTATTTTGCATGAGTTTAGTGCTCCGTACACTCCGCAGCAGAATGGAGTCGCAGAACGCAAAAACCGGACGCTAATCGAGACGGCTAGAACGATGCTCGCAGATTCAAAGTTACCGATTAATTTTTGGGCTGAAGCTGTTTCTGCCGCATGCTATACGCTCAACAGGGTTCTTACTGTCAAGAAGTTCAACAAAACATGCTTTGAGCTAATCAATAACCGCAAACCGAATTTGAAGTATCTAGAACCGTTCGGGTCACCTTGTACGGTTATAGAGCCTTTTGGAAAGTTTGGTCCGAAGTGCATTGAGGGTATTTTTGTTGGTTATTCAAATCCATTGCTACGTGTCTTCGTTCCAAGTGAGAAGCGGATTATTGAAGCTGCAAATGTTGAATGTCAAGGTTATTCTATGCCGCCGCAGAATCCTGGTGATTCATGGCGTTATCATTATGACAAACTTTGGGATTCGTTTGACATGAGAGAAGAATCAGAGGATGATGAAGATTTCTTTGATGAGTTGGATATTTTGCGTGAATATGAGTCGCAGTTAAGGTTCCCAGCTGAGTATTCGAGAAGATCACGGGAAACTTCAAATGACGATGAAGCAGGTCCAAGTAATGCTGGTGAACATGATGATGTCCAACAGAATGAAGTTGCTCAGGATAATCAGTCGGTTCAGAATGATGATCTAGAAGCTGAAAACATGCCAGTCTTTGATCATGGTGATTCAGATTCTGAGGGGGAGCAAATTCAGATTTCAGGTCAAACAAACCAAGTTGGTGAACAAGATGCAGAGCAGAATGTTACTAATCTGGAGGGAAATGTAGATGTTCAAAGTGAAGTGATGCCGCGAACTTTTTCATATCATCCAGAGAAGTTGATCATAGGAGAATTGCAAGCTGGAGTTCGCACTCGAAATCAGATTGATAAAGGACTTACATGTTTTTATACAAAAGTTGCTCCTTTGCAAACTGAATTTTCTTTGAGTTGTTTTATCTCGCAGGTTGAGCCAAGAACTTACAAAGAGGCGCTTACTGAAGACTCTTGGGTCAATGCAATGCAGGAGGAACTTAATCAATTCGAGAAATTGGGAGTGTGGAAGTTAGTTGATTTGCCGGATGGTCAAAGGAAAATTAACACTAAGTGGGTGTTTAAGTGTAAGAGGGACGATAGAGGAGTTGTCGTGAGGAACAAAGCTCGACTCGTTGTTCAGGGCTTTAGTCAACAGGAGGGGATTGATTTTACCGAAGTCTATGCTCCTGTGGCACGACTAGAGGCAATCAGAATTTTTCTTGCATTTGCGTCTTGGAAGAATTTCAAAGTATATCAGTTGGATGTTAAATCGGCATTTCTTTACGGGAAGGTTAAAGAGGAGGTTTATGTTGGTCAGCCGCCGGGCTTTACTGACCCAATCCACAAAAACAAAGTCTACTTATTGGACAAAGCGTTGTATGGTCTACATCAGGCACCGAGAGCCTGGTACGAGACTTTGTCTCAACACCTACTCGCTAATCAGTTCATACGTGGAACAGTGGATGCCACTCTCTTCACGAAAGTCGTTGATGGTCATTTGCTGATAGTACAGATTTATGTGGACGATATAATCTTTGGGTCGACGAATGAAAATCTATGCAAAGATTTTGAATCAGTGATGAAGCAGAAGTTTGAAATGTCATCAATGGGGGAAATGAAATTCTTTCTGGGATTACAAGTTGAACAACTTCCTGAAGGAATTTTCATTCATCAGTCAAAGTACGTTCATAATATTTTAGAGAAATTTGGGATGTCAAGTTCTACTCCAGCTGCTACCCCACTTGCAACAAATCATGGGATTCACCCAGATCTCACCGGAGACAGGGCTGATGAAACTTTTTATCGATCCATGATAGGTTCTTTAATGTACCTAACTGCTTCACGTCCTGATATTATGTACCCAACGTGCCTCGCAGCAAGATTTCAGTCTAACCCGAGAGCATCACATATGATCATTGTGAAGAGGATATTGCGCTACCTGAAAGGAACTCCTTCATTGGGGTTGTGGTATCCTAGAAAAGGTGATTTTACGCTCGAAGGGTATTCCGATTCGGATTTCGGATGCTGCAAAGTTAATTCAAAATCAACAACTGCAGGATGCCAGTTCTTTGGTCCTAGATTGGTTACCTGGCAGTGTAAGAAACAAACGTCTGTGGCGTTATCTACATGTGAAGCGGAGTATGTTTCTGCTAGCAGTTGCTGCTCTCAGATCTTGTGGATACAGCAACAGATGCGCGACTACGGTTTGCAGTTTCTTAACACACCTCTTTTTGTTGATAATGAGGCCGCAATAAATATAACTAAAAATCCAGTACATCACGCTAAAACGAAACACATAGAAATTCGTCATCACTTTATTCGTGATTGCTTTGAGAAAAAGTTGATACGAATTGAGAAAATCCACACAGACGAACAGAAAGCTGATTTACATACCAAAGCTTTTGATAAAAATCGGTTTAAATATCTGTTAAAACTGAACGGTATGAAGCTTCTGTCGGTGTCGGATGGCATTATTGGCGTTGATGAGGGTACTGTTGCGGATGAAGACGAGAAACAATCTGCAATGGTTTGTCGAATTTTTACTTGTTTTGGTATTTAGGGGGAGTAGATGTTTGTACATAGTTTATTTTCAGAAAATATAAAAACAGTAAAAAATGCAAAAATACAAAAACATGATAAAATCTGAAAAAGAGCTTGTGTATATGGGAAAATGATAGTACATCAGCTAGACGATCACAGTATGCTAAAGATTTGGAAAGTATGAAAGAGTTAAACAATCTTACTGATGATGTGTCGATAGGTTTTCGTACATTTAGTAGATTTATTCGGGATATAAACCTAAATTCAAACTTGTGAATTCGTGGGGAACACTACTTGGATATATAGGTAACCCCTGAAATCTTGTTTGAAAGGTCTCTTAATCTGATATACTAGGTCTTTATACTCTATGATGTCTGGGGTATTATTCCGGGACTTCTGCTGAACGGTAGTTCTGACCTAGTCCCTGGCTAATACTTGCTGCAATGCTTGAAACACAGCATTAAACCCTCAGCATGCTGAAACAATTAAAATTGATATATGCTGCTGTTGTAAGCAAAAAGATCCTCTAAAGGGGACACACCGAGAAGTCGAAGCTGATATCTCTCTGCGTATACGGAAGTATCGATCTGAGATCCCTCGGCCCTCGCATACCTAATTTATATACAGATATCATTGTAGTATTCTCACCTGTAAGACTGATTATTGAGATTCTGGATACGGGAGTATATTCAAGAGGTGGGACACATGAATGATCTAAGTTCTTAATTCACCTAAATCGTATCCTGAGTAAGTTGAAATTTGTGTGGGAATTTAAGATGGATCAGTATATCGACAATCGAGGTAAATTGTTTAAATCTGAGTATGAAATATAGCTTAACGGTACTTGTGATTTGTCTGAAAAAGCTGATATGATTCCCTGACATGCTCATCAAAAATATGTTTGTAAATAGTTTACTTTGTTTACTTTCTGCAATTTAAGTTTTCTGTATTTCATTTCTTAGTTTAGAACACTTTGATAAATTCCAAAAAGATTTTATTTCTGCTTTATTTTAGACAAACCAAAGTGGAGGGTTAATTGTTGGATTCTCAGATGTTTGAAGCAGATGCAGGAGATTCTGAGCTGAAGAATGAGGAGAGCTTACTTTGAAGAAGTTTGAATTGTTTGAAAGATAAAAACAAGTTCATTAACTTGATACTTGTTATTTTCAGAAAAAGTTTGAAAATGTTGTTTTAAAATCAGTTTGATTCGTCAAAAGATCAACCAAGGTCATTAAATTGGACTTGGTAGATTAATTGAGTAATCAGGGTCATTAATTTGGACCTGAATACTTGAGTGGATTGTTAAAGCTGATTGAGTTTGTGTTTTATTGTTGAAGAAGATAGAATGGTTATGTTTGTTTGTTGAGAAACAGGTTTGGACTTCATTATTTTCCACGGAAGCTAATTGACAAAGCTTGAACCAGATATCTCAGATTCTAGCATATTGAGAGGGGGAGTCTGTGAAAGGGGGAGTCTGGATCAAAAGTCAAAGGGAAGATTGAAGTTTAAAGTTTAAAGCTTGAAGATAAAGATTGATGAGAGTTTTTACAATGGTTGGAGATTGTTAAAGACAAAGACTTGAAGCCAAAGACTTCATCAACATCCAAGGGGGAGTCTGTTGGTGCACTGAATGTCTGTTGATTACATCATTATCAAGTCTTGTGTCTAAGATTGTTTGAATGATCATGTATTAGGGTTTAAGTTAGGGTTTTTATGTTGAAACACATGATTTCGCTTGAAGAGGGTTTGTGTTGGCTTGAAGCGAAATCAGAACAAGAGATTTCGTTTCAGACATCCTCAAGCGAAATCAAGTGCCTTATATATAGGTGGTTAGTTCCTTGAAGGAAAATTACGAGGTCATTGTATATGTGACGAAGTGCTGACGGATCTGTATCAGAAAACCTTGTACAAGCACTCAAATCAATCAGAAAAGAAAGATTAAAAGGATTAGAGCTGTTATGACTTAGTTTACTTTGATTCCGCCTCTGTAAACTCAGATGAACTGCCTTGACTGACATTTTAGGGTCATACAACGGTCCAACACTTAAACCCATTCAAAAACGCCAAACTTGGGAGATGGAAAGTCTATGACCCTAAAAACTCATAAAAAGCTGAACAAAAACAGTAAAAATACACAGTAACTGAAAAGATGGCTACTTTATTAATATTATTTATTATAAATAAAATCCCGCCTAAACTACGCGCCAAAAACATCCTATAAAGAGAGACTTCTTTGCACAAACAACTTATCACAAAACCAGAAACAAACGCCATATTTCCTAGAAACCATTCACTTTAAAAACGCCAAAAAATACTTAAAAAAGCCACAGATGCAGAACCTCGATTCCGCTATACTGAGTATTGATCTGAATGAAGTTTCACTTAATGGATTCTTCTCTGAGTTGGGTATCTCTATAATCTTTTGCTGAATGAGATGGACAAATATTCAAGAGAAAGAGACTGATGACACTGATATGACATCATGTCACTTTGTTCTTGATGCATATATTGATGGCATGAAGGGATCAATACATTAGAGCAGGCGTTGGTCTTCAACATGTCATCAAACAAGTATATATCCACCCACCATAAAGTATGCCACAAAAAATAAGCATCTTCTAAAGACGGACGTTATGTAGGAAAATAAGGATCTACATAAGGCATTCAAAAACAGATTCAAAACGCCAAAAAGGTTAAAGTAGAAGAGGCTGATGACAGTGAAGATTTGAATGAGAAATTAGATTATAATTTTTATTTTTTTTTCATTTTCTATTGTTTGTTATGTAATTCTCTGTTGTTTATCATCTAATTCTCTACTATTTTAAAAAAAAATTGAGTATAAAACGCCAAAAACTACAAACACCAAAACGCCTGAAAGTTTGAAAACTGTGAGAACGAATGCTAGCAAAATCTGAGGTTGCTATATAAAACGCCAAAAACGCAAACAAAGTATTACTGGAAAAATCAACACTAATTGACAGATGAAAATTGAAAGAAACAGTAAAATAAAGAGACGGTGTCATTATTGCCAAACATTATAGTTATATTAATGCCACTACATGGAAAATTGAAATTTATTTATCTTTTCAAAACACCATAATTGCCTGTCACATTATAGGCCTGTATCCTAAATGGCAAAATACTTGATATAATAAAATCAAGAAAATTACTGATGTTTTTTACATTAAAAGCCTGCATCCTGATCTAAAAACAATAAAAACCCCAAAACAATACTTAAAACGCCAAAACATTTACTATGATTCTGATCTAAAAACAATAAAAACGCCACGTATTTATTAAACGCCAAAAAAAATGGAAAGATGAAGTGACACGCGTTAAAAAAAGAATTATGAAAGGACAAAAAAGCCCCTCCGCCTTTCTCTAAGTGGCGTGACACGTGTTAGGCCAGGAAGCGTTCTCACCGTTCTCACACTTTTGAGCGTTTTCACCTGATCCTGTTTCTATATATATATGAATGGGATCAAGAGAAAACGATTTGAAATGTGAGAACAGCGAGAACGATTTTCAGCCTTAAGATCTTTGTGATTTGTTGCAGAAGAAACACTGGTTAAATGACAGGAATTAGATAAACCAGGGGGTTAGGTTATGCATAAAAAGGTTGGTTTCTCCTCGTTCAGTTTAGTGGTGACGGATCTCCTTCTCTTCACGATAACTGCAAAACAACCACCGTTAGACTCGCCACGGGGAGAATGGGGGTTCTCTCCGTGACCACCCTCCGGCGTGAGAATAAGTATCGGTATATGAAGAAGAAGAAGAAGAAGAAGAAGAAGAAGAAGAAGTGTAAGTGAAGTGAATGTAACTTGAAGACTATACCTGAATTATCCTTCTATTTATAGCCGAGGTTTGGGCGGGAAAACCTGTTATTGAAATATTGACGGAAAATGCTAACTCCGTAAGAGGTTGTTTTTCCCTCCGTTAATCTCTTAGTCGGGTGTGAGAGCACACGGATCGCGATCTTGATCAACAGTTGGGGTATTGCCACGTGGAAAGTGGGCAAGTGGAGATTTCACTTCAATTCCATGCCATCATCGTGACTTCAAGGGAGCCTGGGATGATGACACGTGGCCAGACGGTTATAACCGTCTGGTGGTGCACGATTGAGTCTTCTAGAAGATCACAGCTGTAATCCAGTGCGACTCCTTATCGTGTGGTATCCGTGAAGTAAATAATATCCAAGTCTGGGTATTATTTATGCGGGAGTGCTTACTAGGATTTTTATCCCTGTTTGTTATGAAGAGAGGCGCAAGGATTCATTAGTTTCCTTTTGGCGCGCAAGTGTTATTTGTGGTTTTTCTCCTAAGTCCTCTTTATTGGACCAGTGCGCGGCCGCGCAAGGTCTAAAGAAGGTTAGAAGGGTGAGGTTGTGGTATGGTCCAAACACTCGAAGCGAGGTTTTTGGGACCTTACCCCTTCAAGTCCCCCCAGTCTAGTGTTGCTCTTATGCAAATAAGTGGAGCACTGGACTATGAGAGAGAGATGCTTTTTGCTGTAGAGTTTTTGACGCGAAAATGGAGAATCTTCTGGGAGAAGATATCCTTGCTCATTATTCTTATGCTTTGAAAATCTTGACTTTGGAGAAAAAATAAAAATATTTGTGAAGAAGTGTGCATTATATTTTTTGCTCTGAACTATTTACCTGAGGAGTGTTGTAATCATGAGCTGACTGTTGCTCACGTCATTCGAGAATGGTAATGTAGTTTGTATTACCGCTTCATCTTCTCGTTAAACAGTAGTTCTAAAAGAATGTGCCAATTGTGTCAGATGGTTTTTAATGTGATGTGACATTTGCAGTGGCAGCGCAGTTTCTGAGTCAACTGATTAGACACTTAATCATCACGATCCTTCTTTCAATGTTGACACCATCCTTCTCTGGCCTATGTATTCTTTTGAAGTGTGCAGATATTTTCCAATTTGGGGAAAATGAAGATTAAGCGACGGATCCGATGGCGAAGAATTTCCAAAGTTTTGAAGACCTTCGGAGCTGCTGACGCTCTGCTTCTTCTCTCCGGCTCAATGGTTGATCCTTCCACCGGTGATGGAGGTTTTCATGGTGCTATTCTTCCTGACTTTTCAAGAGATCGAATACTCTCCGACCTTGTAAAAGATAACAACGGAGGAGTTACTAGGTTGTCAGCACATATTGTAACTCGATCGTTTCCGGCTGATCGGAGGGGGAGGTGTTCAATTGTATACCAGCGGCGCCGCTGTGCTGTTTTTTCGGCTGAAGCTCCGACCGGTGAGAATATGGCCGCTGTTGCTGAAGATGACGAGGGAAATGCTAACCCTTGGATTGTCGATCCTCACCCTCTGTCCGAGTATGGTGAAGTTCTTCATACTCCATTTGGGGTGTTAGATATGTTCCCCGGTGTGTAGCTTGTTTAGTTTGTAACTAATATTTTGATGCACTGCTGTGCTTTGTAAATGGTTGTTAAAGTGCTTTGTTGCACTAGTAACTTTTTTGATGCAATGTGATGCATATACTTTTTGTGTTTGTTGCGCTCGGTGCGCTAGTTATAAGTAACGTTTGAATTAAATATGTTGCATGTGTATAATTGCTTTGTTTAGGTAAAGCGAATGAGAATGGTATTGATCTCACATAGGTCTGGGTTGTGCGCGGGGTTTACGCCCGTTAGACCGTTTATGAGGTTTTCAATGTTTTACCATGTTGTTTTCGCATGTACCAAAAGGAATTACATGCAATTTGTAATAAACAATAAAATGTGTAAAGATAATCTTTGTATTAATCAGGCGCAGGGGCCGATGGATACAAAGTAGAATAGAAAAAATACATTGCATGTTCAAGTTTGGTCTTTGTGGCGTCTACCGCTGTCTTGATCATATGTAACACCTGCGTAGCTGCTGCGCGTTCCAGGTGCGGGGAACGGGTGTTCCGTCAATTCTTTTTAGGGTGTATGCCCCTTTGCCCAGGACCTCGTTGATAATGTACGACCCTTCCCATTTTGGCAGTAATTTTCTCGGCTTTTCCGTATTGGAAGCTTCGTCGTCGCATAAGACGAAGTCACCTGCAACGAAAGTACGCACGCGTACGCGCGCGTTGTAGTACTTTTCAAGTTTTGATTTATATCTTGCTTCGGCGATGGCGGCGTTCTCACGCCTTTCTTCGAGAAGGTCTAAATCCATTCTTCGTTCTTTTTCATTGTTTTGTTTTCCATGGCAAGCATGCGCGATGATGGAAGGCCGATTTCAGCTGGGATTACCGCCTCTGATCCGTATACAAGGCTAAATGGGGTTTCTCCCGTACTGGTCTTTGGCATGGTGCGATGAGCCCATAAGATGCTAGGGAGCTCATCGAGCCATCCTCTGCGCGCCGTCCCCAATCTCGCCTTTATGCCATCGATTATTTGTTTGTTGACACTTTCGACCTGCCTATTTGCTTGTGGGTGTGCCACAGAGGCAAAGCTGTGCTCGATCTTCATTTCCTCAAACCACTTCTAGAGGTCTTCCGAGGCAAAGTTTGTGTCGTTGTCAGAAATGATACGCAATGGCAATCGGAACCTGCAAATAATATGTTCCCATATAAATTTGCGGATTACCATTGCTGTGGTTGAAGCTAACGCCTTAGCTTCGACCCACTTTGTGAAATAGTCAACCGCCACGATAATGAATTTCACTGCTCCAGGCGCGTTAGGGAATGGGCCAACGAGGTCGATGGCCCATTGCTGGAAAGGCCAGGCTAACGTGACTGGAACTAACGGATTTTTTGGACGTAAAGTTTTTGGCTCGTGGCGCTGACAAGCTGCGCATTTGCGTAACAACTCCACCGCATCCACGTGCATTCCCGGCCAATAATAGCCGGCATTCATTATCTTTGCTACCACCATGCGTGGCCCGGCGTGTATTCTGCGTAGTCCTTCATGGATTTCCCTGACTAAGTACTGCGCATCTGTCTTATCCACGCAGCGTAGGAGTGCACCCATAAATGATTTCCGGTATAGAATATCGTCCGCCATTTCGTAATTCAGCGCTTTATTTTGGATCTTCCTAGCTTCCGCTTTTTCTTCCGGAAATTTGCCATGCTGCAAGTACATGATGATCGGGGACATCCAGGACGGGTTGCCGACCTCGATAACGTTTACTTGTTTGAGAGGGACGGATGGATTAGACAACACCTCGATGCGCACCTCTTTTGCTAGATGTTTGAAACTGGTGGCGGCCAGTTTGCTTAATGCGTCCGCGTGCTTATTTTCACTTCTGTTAATGTGAATTATCTTGAATGTTTGAAATTGGCTGATAAGCATTCGGGCTTGTTCCAGATATAGGGCCATGGCCTCGCCCTTTGCATCATAGTGACCATTAACCTGCTCGGCCACTAATTTTGAATCGACGTGAGCTTCAAGGTTTTTAGCTCCCATTTTAAGTGCCAAACGGAGGCCTGCGAGAAATGCTTCATATTCCGCCTCGTTGTTTGTACTCTTGAAATCTAAGCGTATTGCATAAGTGAGCTCATGATCGTCTGGGCTAACTAACCGAAGACCTGCGCCCGCTCCGTCATCGTTTGAAGCTCCGTCTGTGTGCAATGTCCAAACCCTATCGTCGAAGACTGGAATAGGATTTTGGATCGCCTCGCATTCTTGTACTTTGTCTATGGGAACTTCTGTAGTGAAGTCTGCTAGCACGTGCCCCTTGATTACTGGTCGAGGTCTATATAGGATATTTTATCCTCCCAGCTCGATGGCCTATTTGGCCACTCTCCCCGGAACTTCGGGTTTGGACATAATTTGGCCTAGATGATAATTAGTGAGAACTTTAATAACATGACCAGAGAAGTACCGGCGTAGTCTTCGTGAAGCGTATATTATTGCGAGGACCAGTTTCTCAATCATCGAGTAGCGCGTCTCTGGGCCGGTTAGCATCTTACTAATGTAGTATATCGGGGGCTGAACGCCCTCTCTTTCCACCAATAATCCTGGGCCAACCGCTACCTCTGCTGCTGAAAAATACAAGATTAGCGGCTCTTTTTCTCGCGGTGTTGTTAGTGTTGGTAGCTGGATTAGACATTCCTTCATTTGTTTGAAGGTGAAGGGGTATGGTCCCAAAAACATCATATCAAGTAATTAGGACCACACCACAACCTCACATCTTAGCCCCTTTTCCCGACCTTGCGCGGCCGCGCAACCGGTCCTCCAAAAAGAACTCAAGAGAAAGGTAACAGATAACACTTGCGCGATAAAATGGAAATCATAAAAACCTTGCGCCTTCCTCCATAAACAAAGGATGGAAATCTTAAGTTAAACACTTCCGCTTAATAATACCCAGACTTGGGTACTATTTACTCAACTGATGCCACACAATAAAGGGTCACACCGGATTATGGCAATAACCTTCTAGAAGTTTCAATCGTGCACCACTAGACGGTTATAACCGTCTGGAACACGTGTCATCATCCCAGGCCTCACTAAAATCACGATGATGGCATGAAATTGGAGGAAAAACCTTCACTTGTCCACTTTCCACGTGGCAATTCCCCAGCCGTGGATCAAAAGAGCGATCTGTGTGCTCTCACGTCGGATCAGGAAGATTAATGGAAGGAAATGTAACCGCTTACGGGGTTAGCATCTTCCGTTAATATTTCATCAACGAGTTTTCCCGCCCAAACTCTCAGCTATAAATATGAGAATAATTCAGGTATGAACTTCAAGTTACACACACTTCGTCAATACTTCTTCTTCTTCGTAAACACATACTTATTCTCACGCCGGAGTCGGGTCAAGGAGAGAACTCCTCTTCTCCCCTTGACGAGGCTAACGGTGTTTTGTTTTGCAGAGTTTGCCAGAGAAGGAGATCAGTCACATCGAATCAAACGAGAGAAAACAAGCCCTTTTATGCAGATCCAAACCTCCTAGATAATTTGATTCTGGTCATTTATCTAGTGTTTCTTTATTGGCACCCTCCGTTTTTCTCTGTTTCATCCAATTTTCTCTCGTTTTTTGATCTACCCTGTTGATTCCATTTGCCCATGGAAGAAACTTCGTCTCATCGGCAAACCGGCCCTCGGCCGAATGTCGGTAACAACTTTCAGGTTGAAGGTATTCCAGAGGATGCCTCGGATGACAACGAGGTGCAATCCAATCATGCAAATGAACCTATCACTCCAGGGGTATAGCCAGAGATCCCTATGCACTGAATTCTACCCCCAGGAGAAACCCCAGTCTCCTGGTATGTCAGGTCTCAGGGAGCACTAAACGCAGTATACACACAGTTATTTGCATAAACTGCTCCCCTAACTCAATCACGGAGGCCAAGATCCCGTGCTCATGCTTCTCAATGGGAGGGTCCATCCCATGACACAGAGGTGTACTCTAGATCTACAACGAGATACGAATACACCCATTCAGAAAGTCATCAAAGGGAGCAACGGGATGAGTCACATCTCCGAAGACAATCAGTTCACACCAGGTTGGGTCCTCAACAGAACACTCACACCAGTGAATATGATTCAACTTACCGTGTAGGCGAAAGTACCAGCGTGTTTAATCGGTTACAGCCAAATTACAACAAGTGTAGACCCCGTGCGGTTTACAACCCCGAGGCGGAGCACAATTATGACCTGATTTATCGTCCTGCAGAAGCGGCGGAGAACTCAAAATTTATTACTGAGATAGCTCTGGCTCCGCTAGAAAAAGCAAAGCTGCCGTCTAACGTAGAAAAGTTCAATGGGTTGACAGACCCTGACGATCATCTGAGAGTTTTCACAAGCGCAGGGCTAGTCGGAGGCTGGACCTCACCATTATGGTGCCACCTTTTCGTACAAACCCTTACTAGCGCTGCAAGAATCCGGTTCGATAACTTGCCCGTTGGATAAATCACGTCATGGAGAGATCTACGCGAAAAATTTCTGACCCATTTCAGCCAACAAAGGCGATCGATCTGCGACACATCGGATGTAATGAACATCTGGCGTCAAGATGATGAAAGTCTGGAAGACTTTATTATCCGATATAACAAAGAGGTATTGGAGATTGGAGGCGTCCATGAGCAGCTGATTCGCGCCCAATTCAAATATGCAGTCAGGTGCGACGATATGATAAAAGTCCTGTCTGGGATAGAAGGACTCCCGAAGAGCTGGGAAAAAGTTATGGCAGCGGCAAAGGTTTACGCTCAAACAGAAAAGAATCTCACTACCAACAGGCATCCACCACCGCACAACCGACCATCAGATTTAGGCTCGGGTAGCGGGAAAAGATTTAAGAAGGGATGGCGTGATTCCAACTCAGGGAACTATTCATCCGAGGATGCTCGAGCCACAATCAATAAACTATTCGCGCAAATAGAAGCCAAACAAGAGAACAGGGAGAGACAATGGACTCCCTTAACCAAAACTCCTGCGGAAGTCTTAAGCACTGAGGATTATCAGTTTAAGCCTCCAATACCCATGAAGAACAAACGTGGACAGGACCCAGCTCAGTATTGTGATTACCACAAGGACAGTGGTCATACCACCAACAATTGCATTTCCTTACGTACCGAAATAGAAAAAGCCCTTAAAAGTGGTGAGCTCACTCACCTCCTACAAAACGTGCGCAAGGAAATAAAACAGATCACTCGAGGTGAAGAAGGCCCAAGCAAGAAAGCGAAGAATTAAGAAGTAACTCTATGATCTCCTCGTGGAATGACACAGTTTATCAAGTTAAGGCGAGAAATAGAGTAAGTTAAGTCTCGTATATTTATATTAATAGACTTTGTAACGGCCTTTGCGCCTTATCCCGAAATAAAAAACAAAGTTTCTATTATTCTTGTGTTTCTTTTTACAAAGTGCATGCAATTTCTTTTGGTAAGCGCAAAAACATTATGGTAAATACAATACAAGCCTCATGAACGGTCAGTGATTACATCACACAAGACCATACGTTCACACATGAGCTTTATACCAACTTCATTCGCCTTACCTGATCAAAGTAATTGTACCCATGCAAAATATTGTAAACTAAAAAACACGTCACATTATCCTCGGCGCACAAATACGCCTCAAAAAACTATCAAACACGACAGTGTTTTAGTGTACGTTACTTGCGCAGCAGCGCATCAAAAAAAAGGGGACACACATCCCAAATATTACAGAAAATTGTTCGAAACAATTAAAAAAGAAATTCTACGATAAATCTTCGCCTTCATCAGGAAAGATTTCCTTCAGTTGCGCCACAGGATCTTCAGATTGCAAAGCAACGTTAATAAGATCCATAACATGAAGCTGCAGATTATCAAATTCTGTTTTTAAAGCTGCAAAGGCAGCACTAGTATTAACACCATAAGTAGCAGACTTGGTAAGATCCCAATCAACCTTCAGAGCACTATTCACATGGTGAGAACATTCAGCATAGCCCTGGGAATATCTATCCTTCTGCGCAGCAACCACCAAACGCGCTACAGTCTTATCCAGCTCTTCAGAATTTAACGCTGATTCATCAACCTACAAGTGCGAAAGATAAATAAAAGAAAGGCGCAAAACATTCTCGCAAAAAGAAAAAATAACTTACACAGGCGATCCCACGCTCTTTCAACCACAGCATATCGCTTTTCAAAGGTTCCAACTCGCTCTCTATTGTTGCCCATGCCGTTTCAGAAGCCTCCAGTTTTTCCTCAGCCTCAGTCAAACGGCGTGAGGTCTCGGATTTCTCGGAACGCGCAAGTTCCAAGTCTTTCTTGAGTTGTTCCTGATCAGAAAGCAAAGTAGTGAGTTCTTCTAACTCTTTATCTCTAAGAACAAGGGTGGCGCAAGCTTGTACCTCTCGTTGTTCACTCTGTTCCCTGTGTAAACACGCCTCATCACGCGCAGCTTCAGCGTCAGCTTTCTCTTTCTTCAGCTTCTCAATCTCCACGCCCTGTTTTTTCAACTTCTCAACCTCAGCCTTGAGATTATTAATAACATTGCGGAGATTCATCTTCTTAGAGTTATCTTTTTCACATATTTTCTTCCAGTTTTTGCGCTCCTCGAAAAGAAGAGCAGCCTCAGCCTCCGCTTTTCTTTTCCATCCCGCAACGGACCATTCTTCAGTTTTACGATAAGCTTCAAACTTGGCCTGATCAGCTTCCAACTTAGCCTTCAACTGGGCAATCCGGGTTTCATCCTCAGCAACTTTCTTCTCAGACACCTTGAAAGCATCCCACTCCTTATGCATACTATACGATGAGTGGTCGATGAGTGGTCGATGCATGAGAAGCAGCTTCCTCAAGGTAAGCATGATAAGTTTGCTCATGAGACCGGCTTTCCTGAAATTTGATTTCCCCTGGCGGAAATATCCCCTGTAACCAGTCCCGGCACACACGCCAATCCGAGAAAGTATCACCCTTCTTCTGATTCCAAACAGGGGAATGGATATTAGAAGCATCTTTCTCTGAATAAGTTCTATAATAATAATCCCCCAGAGTCTCATCTGGGCGAATCGGGGAATTTTTGCCAACATCAGAGAACGAGCCTTGATCTTCAGCAGAAACATTCTCGATATTCTCAGGCATAGAACCGGAAACTTTAGAAGGAGACGCTGTAACAGGAATTTCTTCCGCAGTTTTCTCTTTCTCATGGGCAGCAGGTTCAGGGACCTGGGGGTTACCAGCGTCATCAACAACCTCTGGGCTCACAACCTTTTCGGTTTCCACAGCAACATCAACAGGCTTGTCAGCCTCAACAACCTTATCCACACAACCCTCAGGAACCTCAGTAGCCTGTAACTGATCAACAACAGTAGCGCGCGGAGGAGAGGGTGGGAGTTCTTCATTAACCACAGGCAAAGGCTTTGGGGAAATAGGAGAAGTTGGGACTCCTGAAAAAACAAAGTCTATAAATATTCAATGCGCATAAGAAGAAGACAGCAAAGATGACACTTACTTGGAGCAGACTCCGAGATAAAGGCGTCCAAATTGCCTTTCCTGGTAATTTTCTTCCTCTGAATTTTCTTTGCAGGCTAACCTTCCGCCTCAGCGCCAGTCTGTTTTCTTTTCCCTGCTTTAGTCCGCACCAAGTGCTCAGGACTCGATTCCAAATCAATGGGATCGTCTGGGTTGGAAGGAGGAATATCAGCAGTATCCTTCGGTTCCAGTTTTGGCCTCCAAATAATAACTGCAGGCGCAAGACCCTCCAACGAATCAGAAACCACCACATAATCGCACCAGGAGTCAGGAGAATTGCGCGTACCTTTCTTCTCTCCCCCAACATTTTTGACCTTGGAGGATTGAGTTTTCTCAACATCATTCTTTTTAGGCGCAACAGTAGCAGTTGTCGCATGCTTCTTCTTCTCAGGGCCTATGCCCAAGTTTGACAATTCACCTACTAAAACGCAGAACGAAACTTTTTCAGACGCGCAAAAAGAAGCAAAAAAAACAAGATAATAACTTACCAGCACCAGCAGCAGGCTGAAAAGACAGATCTGCATCCCGCGGAAGAACAAAATTCTTCATAATTTGATGATACCAAAGCGCCTCATCAGGTTTCTTTTTAATGGTACCCATCTTTCCGCCTTCTCTCTTAAATACAACAACATACAACGAAACAACTGCGGGAGAAGAAGAGCAAGTTCAAAAAAAAAAAAAAAAAAGAGAGAAAAGAGAAAGAAGGGAGGCAAAACCCCAATCTTACCTTTACCATCCTCCGTATATACCGGTTTGTCTTCCCGGTCCATCATCCAATTCAAACTCATACTAGCACCAACAAGGGCTTTCTCCGGCAAAGCAATGTTAGGAACGTCTTTCAGATCCTGATACCTATTCTTGTCAACAGGGGTCTGGATAGTTTCAGTGGGAACATCTTCAATTCCCCTAAATATCATCCTCATCGGAATGATGCCGGCTTTAATAAAGAAAAATTTATGCTTCCAGTCATGGAACGATTTAGGGGTTGCAACAAAATTTTCTTCGCTGACGCTCTCTGAACAAAAGAATAAAACCCTTGGGTACAGTGCATTTGGTGAAAAACCCGGAATCGAGAAACTGTCGGCTCAATATGCATCGTACGACACACGAACTCGAAATGCCGAACCCTAACCATACCAATTGGGTGCATCTGGGAAAGATGAAACTTGTAATTCCCAAGAATTTCAAGAAAAAATTTCGTCACAGGCAGACGAAAGTTACCTTCACAAAAGAAATCCCAAAATAGGGTAATATACCCAGCCGGAGCATCTGCTGCTGTCTGACCCTCCTCAGGGTACAAGGCACCCCAGTTCTCCGGGAATCTAAGATTTTAAACCAAGCCATCAAAAGTTTCCCTAGACCACTTTAACGGTGGAAGTTTAGCAGACATTTCTTCAGATAAGTCTTCGTGATGTTCTCCGGTTGACATAAGAGGATGAAAGAGCAAATTCTTTCTTAACGGATAAAGAAGACAGGAAGGGGAAAAATTTTCAACAAAGTAATGATTAACAAAAATGGGAACTCAAACAAACTTATATACTCACCGCCATAAATAGCATTGGTAACTGCCACAACACCTTTTTTCGGGATATCACAGTTACCCAAGCGACAGGGGCGAGTGAAAATCAACATAAACGCGAGCTCACGCGCGCGTATAAAGCACGGTCAATAAGGTGCACCTGAAAAGTGACAGCCTGTCACACAGTCCTTGCTGTACCGTCCCCACCCAAAGTCAAAGATTTTCAAAATCATAAGCAAAGTAAATCTTCTCACAGAAGATTCCCTACTTTCGCGCCCAAAACATTTTCTCTCATAAAGTCCAGTGCTCCACTTATTTGCATAAGAGCAACACTAGACTGGGGGGGACTTAAAGGGGTATGGTCCCAAAAACCTCATATTAAGTACTTAGGACCACACCACAACCTCACATCTCAGCCCCTTTTCCCGACCTTGCGTGTGACAACCCGAACTCTCAAGGTCTGTAACGTTTAACCCGATGATCTTTACATCGTGTTTCCTTGGTAAATCTGTTAAGCGTGTGGGCATTTTACTAAACTAACATATTATCATCTTTGGGCCACTCACTCACTATCCGGACCGAAGCCCATTAACATCGTAATCCAGTGGACTCGTCCCACTCATTGTTACTAGATTTTCATGTAAGGATCTACCTATGTATATTGTGTGTTATGAACTAATAATCATACCTCTCGGCCCACTCATTTTAAATTGAATCTCGGCCTAACCATTATACTTAACATGATTACTATTTGTTATTGGCCCACTAATTGTTTTAAATTGAACACCGGCCCACTATTAGTTTTATTGGGCATTATAGCTGGATGTACGTAACATCCTTTTATCACACAATTCATTACATAACAAAACCCTACCTCTCACCCTTGTGCGATTCACGGCAGTCAAACCCTTCACCCGAAGCACTTCTATCCCTCGGATTAGGCACCTCATATTGCGGTTAGTTTATATTAAATCATTCTTGGTTAATCTGCTTGTTGTGCTTGTGGATGGAATAGATTATGGTTTAAATCTTGGTGTGATATTATGTGTATTGATTGGTTGATTGAATACTTTCGGGTATGAGCAAGATTGATTGTTCTCGCATACATCAGACTTTAATTGGTTGTTTATTGTTCACATAATCATCTTAAGCCTAAGTGGATAAATGATTCATTGATTGTTCATGGTAAACTATTGTGTACGATATGTGCTAAAGGGGGCCGAACATCAGTGGATGATTAACAATCAACATGATTTGTTTTTGTTGGTAAACAACTAGTTCAATCGACTAATAAGGGTTATGGATGTTTGGTTATGGTGGATTATTATATTGGTAGTTATTGACAATTCAATGATATGTATAAGAATCAGTAATATATTATGTTAGGGTTGATATGGTTCATGGTAATTATGATGTGAATATTGGTGTTGTCAGTTTACATCAGATCGTGTGAATAAATGTGTCAGCCCACTAAACCGATTGTATTGTGTTAGTTTATTGGCAGCCACGTGATTATACTTTGACAGGCCCAATAAATTGTCAGTCCATTAATTAATATAATTGGTCCAATAATAACTTAAATGTTGTAACAGTTGTCGGCCATGATTGTGATTTGTGTGTTTAGATAATTACATAAAAGATAATTGACTTTCAGAACCATACATTAACATCATAGTCTTGTATGGATCAACACTTGATAACTAACGGACACCCCCAAATGGGCCGCACAAATGATGGGCTGAGCATGTGAGGGGGCTGCTCGAGTAAGGGCCCTCGCACAAACCGAGCCCAGCTGACTGTTGTTTGGGTTTTCTTTCATGGGCTGGCATTCCTTGGGCTGTACCTGGTTAATAGTTGGGCTTGAAATGTTTGCAAATAAACTATGAATGTATGTATGAAGTGAGATTGAGCTGTTACATGTTATGCTATTATTCGAGGGCACTAGGTGAATGGATTAACTGTCACGACATGAACTATATGTGTGCGTTGCATGTGCGATGAGTATGCATTGCGCAACATGCTAATGAACGGATAAGATTTCGCAGCGTGATTTGCCAAGAATCTGTTCAGGGCTGCTAATCGTCCCATGAGTCGTTGCATTTCCTTCACTGTTGCAGGTGACGGCATCAGCTGGATGGCCTGTACTTTCTCCGGGTTGACTTTAAAACCGTCTCTGGTTACTATGAAACCCAAAAATTTTCCCTCTTCCATTCCGAAGGAGCACTTTTTTGGGTTAAGTTTAAGATTAACGATGCGCAAAGAATCGAACGTGCGCTGAATGTTTGTGAGCATGGTCTCTTTTTCTTGGCTCATGATGACGAGGTCATCCATATAAACTTCTACCGTTTTACCAATGTCGTCCCCGAAGACTGTATCCATTAAACACTGGTAGGTAGCTCCTGCATTGCGGAGACCAAAGGGCATTTTTGTATAGCAAATGATGCCTTTGTCTGTACGGAAGGCTGTCTTGTCTTCGTCTTCCTCTTTCATCTGGACTTGGTGATAGCCCTTATAACAATCTAGAAAATACTTCCAGCGGAAGGATGCTAGAGAGTCAACTTTCTTGTCGATTTCGGGTAGCGCATAACAATTCTTAGGGTAAGCTTTGTTGAGGTCTTTGAAGTCGACACACATACGTCACCCGCCATTGTGTTTTTGAACCATTACTGGGTTGGTGACCCAGGTCTGGTATTGTACTTCGCGCAGGATCCCGGCGTTGAGTAACTCTGTTACCTGCTCGTTCATTGCTTCTGCCTTTTCTGCGCTGAGACTGCGTCTTCCTTGTGCGACGGGTTCCACTGAGGGGCGGACGTTCAAACAATGTTGCGCTATTTCTCGAGGAACCCCAGTCATGTCTGCTGGGCACCAGGCAAAGATGTCTTTATTGTTTGAAAGTAATTCCTTCAACTGTGTCCATATTGCCGGTGAAATGGCGTGCCCTAGTAAAATGGTCTGTTCTGGATATTCTTCGTTGAGAACCCATTTTTCCGGTTCGTTTGATGTTGAGGGTTTGGCAACCTTTGCTGGTGGTTCATCATCCATGTACATGACTTCCTTGCTGGAATACAGAATTTCCACCCTGGTTTCCGTTGGAAATCCGCAAGCAGCGTGCGGTATGGAAGTAATCATGCTGAATTCTCTCTGCGATCGTCTTCCCAGTAGTACATCGTGGCGTGATGTTGCTGGCATAACCATGAAATTTACTGTGACGGTATGCGAATGTTCGCTATTTGAGAGAGTCACAGGAAAGGCGATTTGTCCCAGGGGAAAAAACAGCTTCGTTGCAGAAACCAGTGAGAGGGAAATCAACTGGTTCTAAGTGTGCTTTATCCTCTGGGTCTAGCTGTTTGAAACACTGTTCATAGATTATATCCATCGAGCTCCCTGGATCTATGAACATGTAATCGGTTTTGTAGTGACCGAAAATACCGGTGATAATTACTGGACGTTCTTCCTGAGGACCTCCGGGAACGACAGGGAATATAACTTGTTGCTCTCTCCAATGCTGATTATGGCTTCGTTTATTTGGCCTTCGTAAGGGTCCTCCTTGTACCATGTCTATCTGCTTTGGTTCGGCTTTCTGGTGATTGATATCTTGTGATTCTCGTACCGTCCCTTTGTGGCCACTAGATTGGATGTCCCACTGACAGGGTGTCTGTGGGTCCAATACTGTAGTGCCTGGTTTACCCTTACTTTTTTCCAAATTATCAGATCCGTTATCTGATATCTCAGATCTGATGTTCTGTGTGAAAATTTGGTTTATGGCGACTTGGAATCTGTTGAACCAGTACTCTGGAGTTCTCTCCAGGAGTAGATCTGAACGGTTATGAATTCCCGTTTGCTTTAGGGAATCATTTTCTTCTAAATGACTTTTGTTGCTTCCTTTGTTCCCCATGATTCCGTCGATCTGGACATCTCGGGTTGCAAAACCCTCAAATTCAGATCGAGGACCTAATGGGTGAAGTGATGGGTTCTCTGCCATATGAAACAGAGTACGGAGAGAATGAATCGAAACAAGAAGAAACAAGTAAAACTGAGAAATTGGTGGGCGCCAATGAAGAAACACTGGTTAAATGACCGGAATCAGATAAACCAGGGGGTTAGGTTCTGCATAAAAGGGTTGGTTTCTCCTCGTTCGGTTCAGGGGTGACGGATCTCCTTCTCTTCACGATAACTGCAAAACAACCACCGTTAGACTCGCCACGGGGAGAATGGGGGTTCTCTCCGTGACCACCCTCCGGCGTGAGAATAAGTATCGGTATATGAAGAAAAAGAAGTGTAAGTGAAGTGAATATAACTTGAAGATTATACCTGAATTATCCTCTATTTATAGCCGAGGTTTGGGCGGGAAAACCTGTTATTGAAATATTAACAGAAAATGCTAACTCCGTAAGCGGCTATTTTTCCCTCCGTTAATCTCTTAATCGGGTGTGAGAGCACATGGATCGCGATCTTGATCAACGGTTAGGGTATTGCCACGTGGAAAGTGGGCAAGTGGAGATTTCTCTTCAATTCCATGCCATCATCATGACTTCAAGGGAGCCTGGGATGATGACACGTGGCCAGACGGTTATAACCGTCTGGTGGTGCACGATTGAGTCTTCTAGAAGATCACAGCTGTAATCCAGTGTGACTCCTTATCGTGTGGTATCAGTGAAGTAAATAATATCCAAGTCTGGGTATTGTTTATGCGGGAGTGCTTACTAGGATTTGTATCCCTGTTTGTTATGGAGAGAGGCGCAAGGATTCATTAGTTTCCTTTTGGCGCGCAAGTGTTATTTGTGGTTTTTCTCCTAAGTCCTCTTTATTGGACCAGTGCGCGGCCGCGCAAGGTCTAAAGAAGGTTAGAAGGGTGAGGTTGTGGTATGGTCTAAACACTCGAAGCGAGGTGTTTGGGACCTTACCCCTTTAGTGGCTAAGAAGATGTGCTGGCATTTTTGTAAATAATGGGAACCTTATAACTACCAGGAGAGGTAAAATTGAAAGATCCAAACAAGGGTGCACATGCTAATCACATGTCATTTTCCCCCATCATATTTAAACGTCAATAAAAAGCGTAATTATTTTTCTAAAAAACTTACACCATAAAACTCAGCGTTTTTTTATCTTTCCAACGAGTATAATATTGATATACTTTTCAAAAAAAAT
Source organism: Helianthus tuberosus (assembly GCA_030545235.1). Classification (NCBI taxonomy): domain Eukaryota; kingdom Viridiplantae; phylum Streptophyta; class Magnoliopsida; order Asterales; family Asteraceae; genus Helianthus; species Helianthus tuberosus. The sequence goes on from CM060409.1 coordinate 158,214,157, forward strand.
GAACTGACTTTTTTATGGTGTTTTTTTTAACCGAGTGTTTTATGGCGTTTTAGACTAGGTATTTTCATCGCATTTTTCTGAACTATGTGTTTTATGGCGTTTTAACTAGGTATTTTCATGGCGTTTTTCTGAACTGAGTGTTTTATGGCGTTTTCTGAACTGAGTGTTTTATGGCGTTTTTCTGAACTGGGTGTTTTATAGCGTTTTTAACCGGGTATTTTCATGACGTTTTTCTGAATTGGGTGTTTTTATGGCGTTTTATTTAACACCCAGCTCATGTGAGTGGGTTTTTTTTACAATATTACCTTTAGTGTAATTTAGCATCAATGCCACATGTCAACACCAAAATCGTTCTCACAGTTCTCACACTTTTCACCGTTTTTCCTAAATCCTGACCCTATATATATATATACACACACACACACACATAGGTGTGTTATATATATTGGTGAATTATATAGAGAAATCTCACTCTAGTTAAAGAAACTTAAGAAATTCATTTGTGTGGATACAAAAATGTCACGTGTTACACTTTTTGATAGTTGACATTTTATGAATCTGTGTATAATTTTTATGTTAGAAGAGAAAGGAGAGGAATGTGTGAATGTGTTACATTTTTTCAGCGTTACATTTTTTTGAACTTCACTTGTTACACATTTTATGGGTTTTGATAGCAGTTTTTTCATAATTTAAACTTCTAAGTGTTACAATTTTCAATATTTACAAAGGTTATTAGTTTTGCGGTACACTTAACAATATGTTACACTTTTTAGTAAGTTTTTTTGTGTAACAGTACAGGCAGACACACTTTTGTGTGAGACTGTAACAAATTCTGAAAAACAATTTTTGTAATCTTTACACTTTTCTAAAAAAATAACTTTTTGTGCTTAATTTAATCTACACCATAGATTAAATGGATAAATGGTGAAGATGAGGTTTCCTTGGTTTTCTTAACTCAGCAAGCTAGTGTATATATATACACACACACGCGCGCTAGCTTGATGCCCGCGCGATGGGGCGGGAATGACACACCGCATTGCAATACTCGTTTTCAGTAGTTTTCTTACTCATATAATTTTTGTTGTAGCATTATTGTGATATATATACATCAAAAGCGAAGTAATCGAGTAATGTATTTCATTGTGTTGAGTATGGTTTGGTTATTATCCTCAACCGAAGCGGATACCAAAGTCGTTGGTTAGTCTATTTTATTAACCAATCTCGGTTAACCACTTCGGTTTATTCGGTTAGATTTATGGATTTCAGTTTGGTTCATTTGATTTCAGTTAATAGAAAAAACCAAACTTTGGCTAAAACTTTTGCTTAGAAATATATGAAATTAAGGTATAAATGTTGATCCCAGATAACATTGCTCTTTTAACTGAATTTGGCAAGTGATGTCAACTAATATGAAAATGATGTGTGGAAATAAAAATTAAACTTACAAGAAACACAACTACAAAATTTTGAAGTTTATATCAGTTTGAAACAAAGTTTACATGGTGATTGTCAGGTTATTGGCTAATACAAACGAATACTTTAAGAATTCTGTAATGAAGGGCAATGGAGTTTTTGTTAAATGTAATGAATGTAGGCTTTTAACTCATTTCCTTTCAATGGTGACTGTAGGTCCACTTGGAGGATCAAGATTAAACCTACTTCCTTGTTTTATAACACACTAACGAGTGCGGAATCCGTGTAAGAATGCAAACCAAAGCAAAGTAGAGCAAACACAAGTAACCAAAGATTCACTATCTTGATTAATCTGAAGAGAACAAGTACAAACACATACACACAATGTTTCAACAGACTCTAAGTGCTCTCTTAACTAAACTGTGAAGATAAGTTGACTATACATAGGCCCATACCCAGTAACATTACGAAGAATGTTACTGGGCTCACGAAACATTCAAGCCCACGAAAGATGTGATTCTTCGTCATCCAAACCAACGAACAACTAAGTGACGAAGAAGGGTTCTCCGTCACTAACACATATGGACGAAAGATATGTTTCATGAAGATGTTATCCCATGAAGAATGGGTTCTTGTGGGTAGGCTACAAACAGACAGATATGACCAAAACATAGACAGCAACAACAAACATAATATAACTTGCAGACTGCACACATGCAGCTGCTTTACATACATCATAAAGACAACGTCGTACCAAGTCAAGATAGGAGGATATCTTGACTTGGTCAACTCTACCAAAACTGAACAGACACGTTAAACAAAGACCGTACAATTACAAACGTAACTAAGAACAAGCGACAGACACAAAACTGCACCAACAAACCCCCGCTTGGCTGTTGCTTGGTCTTCGGTCTTCACTTCTAATGGTCTGCTTCGGACCACGAGCTCCGAGCGTGAATTCCTCGATAGTAGCAAAAACAAGCGATGCGTTGGAATAATAAAGCTTGATTAGCATCCTTGTCTTCGTAGAAGATGTCGTGTCGAAATAGTTTGTCGATGTCGGTAGCGGACATATTCACGATCCACATCGGATCAAGCATGCGGAAGTTTTCTTCATCATTCTTGAAGACGGTTACTGCTTCATGTGTATTCGAGTCGTAACACCATAAAGCCATGTTTCCAAGAAAGTCTTGTTACATCATCATGAGCGGAATCTTATCCATAACCTTCACCGGCTGATAAACAAGTTTGTAACGAGCAGTGTTTGTTGTTAGATCCAATGTATACTTGATTTGCTCGTGCATCGGAAACTGTGGCTTGTACAACTCGTCTTTCCAACCTTTTCGACATTCAATTCTTATCTTGCGAGCAAATAGCTTAACACCTTTGTAATTTGATCGATTGATCATATTCAACTTCACTAGCGCTGCAACATCATAAAATGGTAACGTTAGAATGCTAAGGAGCGACCTGAAGTACTGGATTCCATGCTCGCGTTTCACAGCCATGCAATGTATGTCTTTTACGAACATCCAGCTGAGAATTCTTCCATGAGGACGAACTTTCTCATACTTCATATAGTCGACTTGAACTGGAGAAGGAGCTGGCTTTGTAGTATTTGTCAAGAATTTCTTTCTCCATTCGTCGAAAGTGCCGGTGGGAACATCTGATGAATCACGATTCTTTAACTTATCGTCGATCTCAACCATGTTATCTTTCAACCAATCAGCATCAAACGGATTGAACTCTGTACCGTCATCTTGCACATACTTTGATTTATCTGCTTCACCTTCAAACACAATCTCCTCTAGATCATCTAAGTTTGCTACTTCTGGTTCGCTTGGTATCTCGTCGATAGTAGCAACATCTACTACCTTCATTTCTTTCAAAGCCAAAATGTGTTCATCTTGGAGTTCAGATACAAACTCTCCTTCTTCTAACTCTCCACCAGATACAGGATGACACACCTGTAATGCTATATCAGCTGAACTTAACACCACATTATCTCCGGCTGTTGAGCATTCACCAATATGACCACTACTCAACTTTTCCAGTTCCTCTTGAGATCCACCTGAGGTCACTGGAGCGGCCACGATCTGCTGAGGGTTATAAACCACAATTTGAGTTGATGCGGAAGCTCCTCGTTGTTCGGATGAGGCTGATGTATCAGGATTTTCTGGGTCTTCCCTGTCATGATCACGCTTTTGTAGAACTTCTTATGTTTTGAACCTTTCAGACCATAATATGTTAACCCGCTTCCTACTCATCTCAAATGCATCTTTGATGGCATTAAAACCATCTACCAGTGTGGTATTTCTGTTGTTGTACCATTCCCTCATATCATCATATTTTGCAACAAGTGTTTCTGCAGATCATTGCACGGCTGCACTTCGTTCTTTCAATCTATTCATTTCAATACCACGAGTATTATCAATTGCCCGTATCTGTTGCAATTGTGCTGCTCTTTCAGCATCAGCAACCTTCAACCATTCATTTTCAGCCCGCAACTGTGTGATCTCTGCTTGTTTCTTCCAACAGTTTCTTTCGATGCATTGATCTTTAACTGTTGTTTAATCACAGTGTTTCTTGTTGAAGACATAAACTCTGATTGCCGATTTATCTGACCTGCTGCAGCTTGTAATTGTGTAAGCAGAAAATCTACATTCTCATCTTGACCCATTTTTTAGAACAATCTTCCACGGCGCTCTGAACTTTGTTGATGAGTTGTAGATCGGTATTGATGAATAGAAGAAGTAGCATGTTGTGGTTCAGCTTGAGGTGTCACAACAGGAGGTGCTTCAGTTGCAGTTGTAGCCATGGGAGGTGGTTCAATTGTTGTTATGGGGGAAGTCATCATTGCTACAGTTTCCTCCGCCGTGAAGGCATACTCAGGGTTAACGTCGGCTTCTAGAACAGGTTCTTTAATGGTTTCATGTTGTGTGGCTGTGGGCTCTGCTGAAGATCCTGCAATTGTTTTCTTACTTTTTTCTTTCTACGACCAACAGCTTTCTTCTTTCGCAAACGTTCTGATTCGGTATCAGATGGAACATAGTCTGCATCTTGATCTGTACAAATGCGTCGAACTTGTCTAACACCACGATCATCAAAGTAGTGTTCATATCCAGGTTCAGGCAGATTTTCATCCGAATCAGATTCATCATCATCTCCTGGTTGTTTACTTTTATCGCCACTAGGAGCACTTGCGCCACTCGCACCAACATTACCACCATCACCACCATCACCACCTTCGTCATCACCGTCCCCATTATCACTTTCATCATCACTATCACCAAAAATCTTCAAGTTCTTTCGACCAAATTTATCTTCAATCATCTTCTTCAACTTTGGTTCTTCATCGTCAGACTGGTTGTCATCATGATGCAACTTATCATTGTCTGGAGCGATGTATGCCGTATTCACTAAAGCACCAAACATCTTCCACGGAGGTGTGCTTTCTTTGTATCGTTTTGCAGCCAGACCCCTAAATATCTTCAACGAATGCTCCAACATAGCATCAATCTTTAGAACATCGTTGTCACTCTTCGAAAGATTCGGATGTTGCACATTCATGATCATTTGCAGAAACCTTGGATACATCCAAAACTTCATGCCACCAACACCCATTCTTCCTAGATTCTCCTTCATGTTTGCAAAGATATACTTTGAAATACTAAACGGTTTGTTCAATACCAAAGCAACCATTAATCCAACTAAGTCGTTACTCGCCATATCATAACCACTTCGCCTATTGTTCAAACATTGGATGAGAATGTGTAGCAAGAACTTGTATCGAAGCGCCAACCATGCTTTGTTGATCTGTCCTCCCAAGATATCATTCACACACTTCATGCGCAATAAGCATCCACATTGGCACATTATTGGAATAGAATACGGAGCATTAGGATCGTCGCGAAGTTGTAAAACGGTGTTGATGATCACAACATCCACATCCAGCTCATTCACTTTTTCGCGGATTAATTCTTTTCCGTCAACTTCTATCACATTTGCCGAATCCCAAAATGCCTTTATCAACGTCTTGTACACGGGCGTTTGATGAGTAATTGCTTCATTGATCCGTGACTCGCGCAAAAACCTTGTAATCTCATTAAATTCAATTAACTTGTCTTGCGGATCCAAATACGCAACCATGTTGTGCCGTGGTTCGGACATGACATGTACTTCCGTTTTGTCAGTTTTCTTCGCGTAGCGGGTTTGCGTTTCTGCTCTTTAGGTGCCATCCTATACACAAAAGCACAAAACAATGAGAAGTATCACGAAACACTTGGTATTATACTTAAACATGTTCACTGTGAACATTGTATAAGTATAACCTACGAAATACCATATGTTTTAACACATATCATTCACACGAAGAACTTATGGACGAATAACCTATAATTACAAAGAACTATTCTTCGTTGCTTTGACTGGCGAAAAACTGAAGTTAAAAAGGAAATCCTTCTTCATTGACCAGAATGGTTTTTCGTCTAATACAATCACGAAGAATGGTTCTTCGTCCAATGAAGAATGGTTCTTCGTCTCTAAGGGTTTTTCGTTGAAGATATTTACGAAGAAGAATTCTTCGTCCCTAACTTCAGTTATTCACCTGATTAATGAGTTTAAAAAACAAACTGACAACATGAAATTGAAACCAGTCTGACATAGGAAACCAAAAACCCAGTTAATTGAAACCATCCTAACAACTGTTTAAAAACCATTTAGACATTTTCAAGAGAAACCGGTTGTATTTTAAAAACTTCAATCAATCAACAAACACCAAAATACATACACAATTTGGGTTTGATTTTCATCAACACTAACACTCAAAATTTTCAAAACACCAGTTAAAACATAGTTGTTAAAATGAGTAAATTATTGGTTCGATTTCCTTTGATCGAAGCATCCCTAAGAATCGATTTACAGTTTGGGTTTTGATTATCATTCCACACTTCAAAACATCAACAAAAACAAACAAGATTCACAGTTTTAGATTCCGATTTTCATCAAACATCAGTTACACATAGGTCTCAACATTCACTAGAGCAAAAACAGAGGGTCTAAAAAATTACGGTCTTGATTTTGATCCGTGACTTTACCTTAGTGTAATACAAGTGACACTAAATCAAGTTGTTTTTGTTAAGTTGGGTTTCGAAGAAGAAGATGATGAACAGAGGAGGAAGATGAAAGGGGTGAAAAAGGTGAATTTGAAAAAGTAGATAAGATCTACGGAAAGGGTCCACCTTTTTATATGTTTACCCCTACGAAAAACCTAACCCCACGAAACACCTTAAATGGGCCACGAAGAACTGATTTGGGCCAGAGACAGGTTAGCCCAAATACACAGTCCACGAAGAACCTAGGTTTTTCGAGAAAAACTAAAACGACGAAGTATATGATACGAAGAATGGTTTTTCGTTGACTATTCTTCGTAGACTTTAAGTTCTTCGTTGACTTTGAGTTTTTCGTTGACTTGGGAGTCTTTCGTTGACTTCCACACACACACACAGAATCACCAAGGTTATGAAGATTTAATGAACAGACTTTTCTTTTGTTTTAATGTTTACCAATTACAAAAAGGTCCTTATGAAGTAGTGATACTAAAAACAAGTTGATTTTGGGCTTTTCAGGCAGAAAACATTCGAGCTTCAAGTTCGGCTAATCAAAAGGAAATTTAAAAATAAAATTAAAAATAAGGTAAACTAAAAACGAACAAGAACTAACATTAAATGATTGTACACTAAACTACCAAACTTTTTTGAGTTTCAAGTTAGGAGAATCATACCAGCTTACGGTCTTGTCAAAAACGATTTTTGTTTCTGATTAAAACTAAGATAAATATCCTACCACAATTACCGTTATTGTTGTCCACATAAGCTCAACTTATCAGATGTAATCACGATTAGGAGATACGATTTAATGTATGGTTTATACTACTAGCCGGTGTTCATCCACTCACGACACATTCCCGTATCAAGACATGCACGAGAATTCATCTTACCTGTGAGTATACCGTTTATCATCTGTTTGAACGTATAGATTGTGAGATACTCACTTATTATTGGTTGAAAACAAGCCCTATGTGATAAAATCACTTATTTATGAGGAACTTGAATTTCAGATGTATGCAGGGCACAGGAGCAAATTTGTGAACAGGTTAGTACCAACGTACCGACAAAGAGACGAACTTGACTCCCGCATAAAAGCTGTGATATTTAATAACTTATTCATTGGGTGGATGTGATATGTTTATCACTTATTGATGGTCGTATGCAATATTTACACGTATGTATGGTATCATGGAAGTTCTTGACTTGCGTCCCCGTTATATTTCGGTAAAAGATTCAACCATGATACCCAGATGATAAAACAGCATAAAGACCGCATATCTCAGAACCTCGGCATACTATCAAACGAAATTTCGGTACCAAGACCATATGCCAATGAATGGTTCCCACCTGGCTTGTAGTTCGTTATGTTTATATCATCCTACACATTTTAATCTGATTGTGAGCATACCGATACATCATTAGTAGAGCTACATAACATTTTTCATTTTACCTTTTTTACCATAATTGACAAACCACTGGTGTATCATCATCTTCTCTTATCTCTCCAAGAAACTCATTTTTTGGTTTTTTTGGTTTTTCTATTGTTTTTGTGTTTTTGAAATTTTTTAACGTTTTTGTATTTTTCTGAATTTCTCCCCCTTAAATGCAGAAAGTAAATAAATAGAAGACATATTTTTGGATTTTTGAAATTTTCTCATGTTTTTTCTTTTTCATTTTTCAAATGTAAAGACGGAAAGAAGTAAATAAGTAAAGGACATATTTTTGGATTTTTGAAATTTTCTCATGTTTTTTGTATTTTCTTAAGATTTCTCCCCCTAAAATCCAAAAAGTAAATAAATTGAAAATCTTTTTTTTAGATTTTAAGAAAATATTTACAAAAATGATTTGCCGAAGATGATTTACTTGGGTTTCACCTTGATGTCGTTGACCAAAAGAAGATAATCAAAACGTGATTTATCAAAAGCTTTTGTAAACAGGTCGGCACGTAGGTGATCTGTGTGGATTTTAACAACGTCGATAAGTTTCTTTTCATAACAATCTCGTATGAAATGATACTTAATCTCGATGTGTTTGGTCTTTGAGTGCTGTACAGGATTATGAGTGATCTGTAAAGCAACTTCATTATCAACATAAATAGGAGTAGTTCGAAATTCAAAACCGTAGTCGCACATTTGCTGTTGGATCCATAAAACCTGAGAGCAGCAACTAGAAGCCGAAATGTACTCAGCTTCACACAGTGAAGTGGCTACACAGGTCTGCTTTTTGCACTACCACGTGACTAGGCGATTTCCTAAAAACTAACATCCCGCGGATGTTGACTTTGCATCGATCTTGCAGCCACCATGATCAGAATCACTGAATGCTATCAAATCAAAGTTATCATCCTTAGGATACCAAAGACCGGTGTCTGGACAACCCTTCAGATAACGAAAAATCTTTTTTACAGCCATCATGTGAGAAACTTTTGGATTTGACTGGTAACGAGCTAGAAGACATGTTGGATACATAATGTCGAGCCTTGAAAAGGTAAGATGCATGATAGAGAGATAGTTCCACATATTCACCCGTTCCGTCAGGAGTAATCCCATGATTTTGAGCCAGAGGAAGCCCCGAAGGCTTCGAATCTTCCATCTGAAATCGTTTCAGGATATCCCCAACGTACTTGGTCTGATGAATAAAAATCCCTTTTTCAGATTGATGAACCTGTAAACCTAAAAAGTATGTCATTTCTCCAATAGCACTCATCTTGAACTTCTCTTGCATCACTTGCTCGAATTCCTTGCACATTTCATCATTTGTAGACCAAAAAATGATATCATCAACATACACTTGAACCAGCAACAAATCTTCATTCCTTTCGTTGATGAAGAGAGTACAGTCGATCAACCCACGTCGAAAACCATTCTGCAACAGATAGGAAGACAATGTTTCATGCCAAGCCCTTGGAGCTTGATGAAGACCATATAGTGCCTTGTTTAGAAGCCAAACTCTGTCAGGATGAATCGGATCTTCAAAACCAGGCGGTTGCTTAACATATACTTCTTTTTCGACTACACCTTGAAGAAATGCACTTTTCACATCCATTTGATAAACAGTGAACTTCTTGTAGGACGCATAAGCCAAGAAAATCCTTATCGCCACAAGACGTTCCACTAGTGCATAAACTTCATTATAATCAATACCTTCTACCTGATTAAAGCCCTGGACAACCAATCTTGCTTTGTTTCTCACAACAACACCTCGGTCATCCTTCTTGCACTTGTAAACCCATCTAGTACCAATCTACTTGTAGTTCGGAGGCCTGTCAACCAATTTCCGTAGGCCCAATTTCTGAAACTGCTGAAGTTCCTGTTGCATTGCTTCAACCCAAGAATGGTCCTTCATTGCCTCCTTCCAAGATTTTGGTTCAACTTGGCACATATAGCAGGCGAAAGACCAATCATTTTGTTCCTCGGATTCTCTAATTGTCGAATACAAACCAGCATTCTGGTTGTTCCTTAGAAAATTACGTGTCTGCACACTACTTTGGACATCTCCTATAATATTCTGATGAGGGTGGGTATCATGAATTCGAGTTTCAGGAACATCAGGAACACGAGCATTAATACCCAAATTGTTGATATTCAGATCAACAACCAAATCGATGCCAGGAGTTCACGTAGATGTGGAGGCATTGCCTTTAGTAGTTCCTTGATTTTGCACATGAGATGTTGCTTCAGAAACACCATGAACAGGAGCTAAAGTAGCTTCATTAGCATCATTGAACTCCTCATCTTCTGACGAAACATTGTAATCAGCTGCATCTTCAAACTCCTCATTTTGAGCAACATTATTAACCGAAGTAGACACTTGTTGGTTAATAATAATCGGTCGCACTAATGATGAGTCAACCGCAGTATCACTTTCAAGTAACATTCGAGCTGCTGCTATGTGTGTGTGTGTATATATATATATATATATATATATATATATATATATAAATGGGATCAAGAGAAAACGATTTGAAATGTGAGAACGATTTTCAGCCATAAGATCTATGTGATTTGTGGCTAAGATGATGTGGTGCCATTTTTGTAAATAAAGGGAACCTTATAACTACCAGGAGGGGTAAAATTGGAAGATCCAAACAAGGGTGCACATGTTAATCACATGCCATTTTCCCCCATCATATTTAAACACCAATAACTTTTTTATACGTGATTATTTTTCTAAAAAAATTACACCAAAAAACTCAGTGTTTTTTTATCTTTCCAATGAGTATACTATTGATATACTTTTCGAAAAAAATGAACAGGGTTTTTTATGGTGTTTTTCTGAACTGGGTGTTTTATGGCGTTTTAGACTAGGTATTTTCATCTCGTTTTTCTACACTAGGTGTTTTAACTTGGTCTTTTCATTGCGTTTTTCTGCACTGGGTGTTTTATGGTGTTTTCAACTGAGTTGTTCATGGCGTTTTTCTGAACTGGGTGTTTTATTGCGTTTTTAACCGGGTATTTTCATGGCGTTTTTCTGAATTGGGTGTTTTATGGCATTTTATTTGAACACCCATGTAACACCCCGTGTTTCGAAAGTCAAAGTCAAAGTCAAGATTGAAGTCAAAGGAAGAAAAGATTGCTAATTGCTAATTGTGTGTGTGCCTTATGTGTTACGCATACTGGTTAACTGATCGGGTGGGGTGATTCATGTCCGATCAGGAGTACCAAGTATTGACAAGTTTCTGTTGCTTAACACGTTATCAAAACGTCTCGATAAAATGACAGACAAACAAACAAAACGACCAAGTGTAAGACGAACAGGACGACCAGGACGGGGTGCCGTCCGATCGGACTGCTTTCCGATCGAACAGCTAACCGCACGACTGGCCAATCCGCACGGCTTGCACCTTGGGTCCCACACTTAACCATTTTTGCAAATCTATGAAGTCTGAGTGTTGAACGGATTGTTGTCCGATTGGACTACCATCCGATCAAACTGCCATCCGTATTATGAAACATTTAAACTTCCACACTTAAACAATTTTTCAACATGTTCAATGTACAAAGGATTCCACCCGATCGAACGACCGTCCGCTCGAGTGACAACCTGCTGCGAACTTGTTCTCACTGAAGTGCCTAGCCGAACGGGTTACTGTCCGATCGAACGACCGTTCGATCGACCGACCTGAAAGGTAGAGATACTTTGATGTTTTCAAAATGCTACAACGAAAACTTCAAAAGTCAAGCCATCATACACAAACACATCTTTCCTAAAGGAAGAAACAATCCATTCGAAAGGTTATCCTATCGGATAACCATCCGAGCGGACTACCAACTGAACGAACGACTGTCTGATCGGACTACCGTCCGATCGAACTGATGTCCGACCCACATACACCTTGTATCATTTTACGCATCACTTATCGTTGTGCTATCAATCTATTCATGCTAACCCTACTCTCTAGCGCTCCCTTCAATCCATCAACCGCTGTGAGTATACTCGATCCCTTTTTGCTTTATGCACTTTTGGGTGTTACATACGTTACTTATTCTAAATCACATCGAACACACTACGCAATACTTTAAGCGCTAACCGTTACTACATGTTATATGTGACTTGATGAATGCTTGTTTGTTATGTTTAGACATGGAATGCTATCTACCTGCCTTAACGACGATAGTACTATAGTTTGGACTCAGCACCCGTTCACTCGGGGGTTGTTAAGGACAATTATTTGCATGGATTACAGCGGTGATCATGTATTACGAACTGCCTTGGGCAGTCAACCCGCAGTCGTTGGTATCGATAGGTTCATGTCGATAACTAACATGCTTTGTTTTCCTCCGTGTACGTGCTGGTTATGCGTAAACTATTTTGAACTCTATATGCTAGTATCAAACTTGTATGCTCACCTTTACACTATGTGTATTGACTTTTACTTTAACGTATGTGACAGGTGCCTAGGATGCTTATCTGCTAGGAAATCGAGGCTAGAAAAAGGTCTTAGAGGCCAACAAATAGTTGTCTGTACAAATGAAACCTGAGTTGTCGGAACAGAACTATTTGCCTAGATTTTTTCTGTAATAATTGTACTACCTTTTATGACATGGTATCGGACATGTTGCTTTAAATAATTGGTAATTATAGTTGTTATGGAAACTTCTGGACAATCTGTTTCGCTCAGTGCCACGCCCCGATGTTTCCGCCATCGGTTGGGGTGTGACAACCCAGTTCATGTGAGTACGTTTTTTTACAATATTACCCTTAGTGTAATTTATCATCAATGCCACATGTCAACACCAAAATCGTTCTCACTGTTCTCACACTTTTCATTGTTTTCCCTAAATCTTGACCCTATATATATATATATATATATACACACACACACATAGATGTGTTATATATATTGGTGAATTATATAGAGAAATCTCACTCTAGTTAAAGAAACTTAAGAAATTCATTTGTGTGGATACAAAAATGTCACGTGTTACACTTTTTGACAGTTGACATTTTATGAATCTGTGTATAATTTTTCTGTTTGAAGAGAGAGGAGAGGGAATGTGTGAATGTATTACATTTTTTCAGCGTTACATTTTTCTGAACTTCACTTGTTACACATTTTATAGGTTTTGATAGCAGTTTTTTCATAATTTAAACTTCTAAGTGTTACAATTTTCAGTATTTACAAAGGTTATTAGTTTTGCGGTACACTTAACAATATGTTACATTTTTAGTAAGTTTCTTGTGTAACAGTACATACAGACACACTTTTGTGTGAGACTGTAACAAATTCTGAAAAAAAAATTGTAGTCTTTACACTTTTCTAAAAAAATAAGTTTTTGTACTTAATTTGTAGTCTTTACACTTTTCTAAAAAAAATTGTAGTCTTTACATACAGACACAATTTTGTTTGAGACTGTAACAAATCCAGGATGACGTTTCCAAGAGAAATTCAGTAGAGATATATATATTATTCACAGTCGTGAATAATAAGACAATAACTGAATATAGTTAAATATAAACTTGGACGAAAATAATTATCCAAGTAAGTATTCTCAATATAGATCCTATTGAGAAAAAAATAATGATCACGTCAACAAATGTGGTTGTATAAATGGGTATAAAAAAGGACATTATATATATGTTCAAGGACAAACGGGTAAAACTAATAATTGTTAATTGACAATTAAATAATGTTTTACCAAATGAAATAAATCGATAGGTTACTTAAATGGGACGTGACGTGGTAGTTATAATAAGGTCATGTGTACCATGTGTTGATTGCTTACTCTGGCCAAGTAAGTAGTAAACACATGATACCATGAGCTTTTTATAATGAGCACAGTTATGTCCGATGTGGTAGGGTCGAGACGATTGAAAAAGTTAAAAGAACCTTGGGGTCAAGAAATCTTATGGGCATACTCGTATAAATGGTTTTCGAGGGAACCATAAAAATGATGTATGGTGCGCATAGAAACAGATGACCCAAGTGAATAGTGAAATAGGTCATTATGGACGAAAGAGCCATGGTTGACAAAAAGGGGCATGTAAAACCAAAGTATAAATGAACTGCAGGGTCATAGAAACGAAGGTATTGCCTATATATAAAAAAAAGACGATCGAAGTCATTGACTTTGGTCGTAGTAAAGAAAGGATGATGATGATAATCATCATTCAGAATCTATAAGACCATTAAGCATGGTCACATAAAGAATAAAGGTTTGGTTAAATAAAGCGATGGATTTCGCTAAATTTTTTCAGCGTTACATTTTTCTGAACTTCACTTGTTACACATTTTATAGGTTTTGATAGCAGTTTTTTCATAATTTAAACTTCTAAGTGTTACAATTTTCAGTATTTACAAAGGTTATTAGTTTTGCGGTACACTTATCAATATGTTACATTTTTAGTAAGTTTCTTGTGTAACAGTACATACAGACACACTTTTGTGTGAGACTGTAACAAATTCTGAAAAAAAAAATTGTAGTCTTTACACTTTTCTAAAAAAATAAGTTTTTGTACTTAATTTGTAGTCTTTACACTTTTCTAAAAAAAATTGTAGTCTTTACATACAGACACAATTTTGTGTGAGACTGTAACAAATCCAGGATGACGTTTCCAAGAGAAATTCAGTAGAGATATATATATTATTCACAGTCGTGAATAATAAGACAATAACTGAATATAGTTAAATATAAACTTGGACGAAAATAATTATCCAAGTAAGTATTCTCAATATAGATCCTATTGAGAAAAAAATAATGATCACGTCAACAAATGTGGTTGTATAAATGGGTATAAAAAAGGACATTATATATATGTTCAAGGACAAACGGGTAAAACTAATAATTGTTAATTGACAATTAAATAATGTTTTACCAAATGAAATAAATCGATAGGTTACTTAAATGGGACGTGACGTGGTAGTTATAATAAGGTCATGTGTACCATGTGTTGATTGCTTACTCTGGCCAAGTAAGTAGTAAACACATGATACCATGAGCTTTTTATAATGAGCACAGTTATGTCCGATGTGGTAGGGTCGAGACGATTGAAAAAGTTAAAAGAACCTTGGGGTCAAGAAATCTTATGGGCATACTCGTATAAATGGTTTTCGAGGGAACCATAAAAATGATGTATGGTGCGCATAGAAACAGATGACCCAAGTGAATAGTGAAATAGGTCATTATGGACGAAAGAGCCATGGTTGACAAAAAGGGGCATGTAAAACCAAAGTATAAATGAACTGCAGGGTCATAGAAACGAAGGTATTGCCTATATATAAAAAAAAGACGATCGAAGTCATTGACTTTGGTCGTAGTAAAGAAAGGATGATGATGATAATCATCATTCAGAATCTATAAGACCATTAAGCATGGTCACATAAAGAATAAAGGTTTGGTTAAATAAAGCGATGGATTTCGCTAAGATAACCAAACAAGTCAAAACGAAGTCTTAATGCATACCTAAATGGTTACATTAATAATGACTTCGGTAATTCACCCGGTTGATGGGTAGGAATTTAAACACATGCGTTAAACTGAGAGACGGGAACGCGGCTTGAAAGTCAAAAGACTCAGATTAGGAGTTATGACTAAAGAACAAAGTTTGACTGTTCATAAGTGATGGATTTAACACAAACAAGTCAAACGGTTTGAATAAAGTATAATGCCCGAGGGCATAAGGAAATGCAAACCAGGTAATAGGTTGCAAGGAAAAATATATGTAACCCGGATAACGGTAAGCATAAGATAAACCGACAAATAAATGATGTGAGAAGTCATATAGTCGGGAGAATGATCCGAAATAAAACGATTGTAATCACGAACTACAGTCAAGGTTAACGGATATTAAACTTGAAACCAAATTATTTTCAAACATAAACAGGGTGCCTTGACACCAAACATGTATTTTAAAAACAATGAAATGAGTAAGAAATGATCAATGGGATCAACATAACCTTCGGGTTATAAATAAGGAAAAGGTCTACAGGACCAAAATGACCCTTGGGGTCATAAATAAAAAGAAATGAACTATAAGGGCCTTGCCTTAACAAGGTAAAATCCTAAAGAAATAGCCCACGAGGCAAAGTGAAAGAACCTACGGGTTACTTCGACAAGCGAGGGAAACAGTTGAGAATCCTCGCGTAAAACCAAGACTACAAAAGAATAAATTCTTAACTGTCAATATCCTGGTATGGATAATTGACAAAAGTTAAAGAGAAAATGCTAAACTAAAACATCAGTTTTAGTAAGAAATAACGTTTTTATAAACATGAATTCTGATAGGAATTTAAATAGTAAATATTAAAGATATAGGTCTTGACACTGATAGGTGCAAGACGATATATTCAAAAAGAAATATTTTTGAAAATGAAAAGTTGACATAAACTTAGATATGACGTGACACGATCACGGTCAAAAAAGTAATGTGAAGTATAATCACATTATAGCTCGAGCGATGGGAATAAAGTAACTGGACTAATAAGTCTAGTTAGCGAGACCGGTTAAGGTCGAAATTCAAATTAAGAATTTGGATAGTACGCTATTTATTATGAGGATAGCGTGGAATAAACAAAATCAATAGATTTACATGATCAAGTGGCCAAATTGGCGACTCGGTCAAGTAAACAACAAAAGTATATAGATACAAGATAAAAGTGACGGCCCATGAGACCTCACTAACAGAAAATACTGATCACCTATTTTGAGGGATTATGAGACAACCCAAGCGAAGTGTCGGGAAATCAATTCAAACAAAAGAGTTTGTTTGTTAAAAGTGAAAGATTTCACTAAAGACCTCTGAACAGGTTAAAATAACGGATTCATGAAGAGTCCGAAACTATAAAAGCAATGGATTTCGCTAAGTTAACCAAGCTGGTTAAAATAACGAAATTTCGTTATTTGGAGTTGTGTTATTTTGCATGAAATACGCACATTGTTTTGTAACCAAAAAGATATTACCATACTTTTCTGGTAATACTAACAATTGGTTAAAGTATGAGTAATGATAAAAAGATTACTCAGGTCAAATGCATTGAGTTTAAAACTCAATGAACTATGTAAGAAAGGTTTCGAGGACGAAACCTCTTTAAGGGGGATAGACTTGTAACACCCCAAAAACGGGTTTGGTAATCAAACCACGTTAATACTAAAAGACGGGTAAAGTACCGTTAGTGGTAAAATTAACCAAGTGAATATTAGGATTTTAAATAAATAAACCTAATATTAAATAAAAGTTTAAGAAAAGCTTTTGAGGAAATAAAGCTTATAGTTAACGGCACTTAAAATAAAACGATTTGTAATCTTCCCGAACCCACTAAGTTAACTAGGAATGTTTAACCTAGTTAATTAGAGGGAACGTTATTGAAATTAAGTGGGTTGTGACCTACTTAATAAACTAACCAAACATGAGGGGCCAAAGTGGATAAACTTGAAAGTTTATTTAATAAAAAGAACTTTAAAACAAAACACACACATATGTGTGTTCTGTTCGACCAAGAAGAACTCCCCAGGAGTTCTAAACCCTAATCACCACAAAATCATCAAATTGAAGGCTCAAACGAAGTCTGAATTCACAATAACGTAAATTAATGATCACCCAAGCTAGGTGATCATAAGGTATTTCAAATTTTGATGATTTGTGAAGTTGTGAAATTTGAATAATCATCATAATCGCGAATTATGAATGAATTATTGAAGCTTTGATTGAATTAGTGATGTATACTTGCTTAGGAACAAAACCCTAAGTGAAAATTAAACATATGATGCAAAGAATTGAATGATTTGATGAATTACCACACTAGGATAAGTGGGTATTAATCATATGATGAATTTGATGATATAATTATGATTAGAATCATCATATCTGATAGTAATCAGGAAATACTTGAACAAATTGTGTATTTAAGTACATGATCATACTTGCTAGGAAATGGATTAGTATGATAAAATGAAAATGATGATATATTATGATTAAAATGATGTTTGATATCATCATGTGTTAATCGAATGAAATTCGATTATAATAACTTGATTTCATAAGTAGTTAAAACGGTAGCATAATAAGGATGCTTACCGTATAGTGGCAAAGTAATAAAACGAGTAGTTAAGCTAGATCGTGTAATTACTTTTGTTAATAGGCAGTTGACTTTTTAGAGTCAAAATGACCTTTTATATGATTGAATGATAATTTCAACATAAAGATTGTAGGATGGAATAGTCGTGAATGATTATGACTAGTCTAATCATCTTACAAATTATAATAATAGTTTAACGCTTGACAAGCTACGTGAAAGCTTGAGAAGGAAGCGGGTCAAACGAATCAAGAAGAAAGGAAAAGCATAATCCGGATGCTAGGTAAGTAAAGTTTACACTCTATTTATTTAATACCTATTGGTTTTAAAGGTTATGAATAATATAAAGTCTTGTTTGAATTATGATGTTCCGACATGACATGTGTGGTTCGGAACAAATAACAATAATGATAAACCATGTTTAATGGTTAAAAAGAACTAATATGATTATTTAGTCATGCAATGACTAATAGATAGCGAGTTTTTAATTATTACCATATAAGGTAAACCAATACAAATAATAAGGGTAAAACGGTAATTCGTCACTCGTTGACGATAACCGTTAGTTTTTGAAAGACACTTTATGGCGTAAGCCATAAAGGGGTCAAAAGAATAAAGTAATGGTTTATAAGTAAAATGATCGTACGGTGTAAACAGAGGCGCGTCATGTAGAGAAGATGGTAATAAATACCATCTTAAAAACATAAACGGACATTTAGCCCAAACGGGTCAAAGGGTGAAAATATCACCCTTTGACAATATCGACTAATGACTTTGTCGAGTGTATGATTACAGGAATAAATATCGAATGGATATTTGCATCGCTATTACTTAGCGGTTATTAAGCAAAGCATTAAATGGGTCAATATATTGACCCGAGCCAGGTATGTGTAATAGTTTAACTACTCATTTAGAACGTAAGGTTCAATGAGAGTTAAATGAAGGCGAAAATAGACATTTGGTTACTCTAATAGGTAAACCGAAGGATTTAAATAATGATCATTGTGTTTGAAAACATAATGACTTTTCAAACCAAATCATAGTTAAAAAGAGGGATTTTGGGTCAAACATGCTTTCAAAAGTCCTTCATCGTAAATGAAAGGCTAAAATGGACCAAAACGCTCTTATAAGCTAAATTGAGCAAACGACCCTTAAAGGTTGTTTGGAAATGAGTTTTGTGATCAGATAAATACTTGGAATAAGTATAAAAAGCGAAGGATGTAAATCTTTGGGTCAAATGACTCTATATGAGTCCTTGTCGTAAAATAATAATCCGAGGGGTAAAACTCGGAATATATAGATCTTCGCATTAAATCCACCACATATATAGTTGTGGTGGACGATCAATTGATAAATAATGTGGAAATAAGATGCTAGAAGTAAATGAGCATGAATTATGCGAAAAAATGCTCAAATACCCTTAACGGGTCAAAATAAGCATTTAAGTAAAAACAGGTTTAAGAATGTATATAAACCCGGAAAGTTAATCTAGTACGATAGACAACATTGAGTTTATAAGATTTATGAGAAATTGAGATCAAACAAACATGTTTGTTTGATTAATACATGAATGGGTCAAAAGTTCGTAACTACATTTTAAGCCGAAGGCTTAAAAGTCTCAAATTATATTAATCCGGATGTCGGATTTTAATTCCATGTAATGGAGAGTCGAATTACGGTCACGTAGGAAGAAACGTGACTTAAATCGGATCAATAACGAATGAGTTATGTCCGTTTTCGTAAAAATTGGTTTGCTGAGAATATGCAGCACTTGGGTGCAAACTTTCTGCCATAATCACATCCTCGCGCCACGCGACGAGGAAAGGGTGATGTAGTCGCGCAGCGCGAAGACTTTAGCGGCCCGCGACAGAATCCTTTAAGTAGGTCACGGCCCGCGAGGGCCACTTTATCTGACAAAAATGTTGCTGTTGACTGTTTTATCTTGTGATTTCGTTTAAACACATTTTAAACTCCATATAACTAAGTCATTTCATGTTTTATGAAATGTAGGTATTATGTAAAGTACCGGAGGACGATCAAGCTTGATAAAGAACCGAACGCGATCAAGAATTCAAGCTTCCGCATTACATATCGTCGTCACGTTTTAAATGGCGAATTTATATACAAAACGTTAAAATGTTTTATTTATTGAAATGTTTTAACAAACTCATAAATTCAAGTGTATTTGGAATCGTTAATACACAATTATAGTCGAAGTTTATATGATAATCGTATTAATGGACTAAGGGTCTTACAATTGGTCAAACTCTTCTTGCATTGCTTGGACCCAAACTGACTCATTGAGTGTTTCTTTGAAATTCTTTTGCTCTATCATGCTTAGAAAGCCTGCATAGAGACATTCATGAGCTGTAGCTGGCCTTGTTTTAATACCTTCTTCTAGGTTCCCAATTACATTTGATTGGGAATGTCCTTTTATCCATCTGCTATTGTTATGTGAACTTGTGTGTTCTGATGATTCTGATGCTTCCCCCTGATATGTGGCCTCTTTTGCATTGAGAGGATCAGAATTCTATTGTTCAATTGTGTTTTCTGATGAGTTCCCAGAATTCTAATCATCTTGTACTATTTCTGATGAAGGCTCCAGAATTTTTGCAGGGTTAGTACATGACTAATTTTTGGTTGATTCATTGTTCATGTAGTCACATTCAAGAAGTTCTTCTGTTAATTGATTAAGAAGATGCTCAGAATTTTCTTGTTGATTTGGTAAGTTTATTTCTTTTAAAATTTCACCAGAAATTTCAGTTTCTGGTGAATCATCAAATAATACATATAAACTTTCTCTTATTGTCCTTGAATTTAGAATAAAGATTCTATAAGCTTTGGAGGACATAGAGTGTCACACCCCGAAATTATCAGAGCTGGCGTGACTGGACTGGTATCTTCATTGCACAGCGGAAGCAAATAAGCTAAGTCTTCTAGAAATTGAACGCCTGCTAAGTACTCGAGTCTCCAATGGTTCTCCTATTACAACCGTGCCTTGTCTTAGAACTGTAACCTGAGAAAGAACATGCGAGAAAAATCAACATAATGTTGAGCGAGTTCATAGTTTGTTTGTAAAAGATTTGAAATAAATCTTTTGAGTTGTGAAAGATTTGAAATAAATCTTTGGAATAACCGGTTTTTGAAATAGTATTGAGAAAACGAATCAAAAGTCATTTTCTTGCCAAGTTATAAGGAAACGTTGCGTTTGTAACACGTTATGTTCATAAAACCATGTATTTGTAAAGCCTTGTATTTGTAATGTTCGCATAACCGTCAATGCCCACCCTGACTTTGACTCCATACCCGCATAATGCTTTGAATTTGTATAAAACATAGTAGTTAATTTGTATGAACAAGAAGTTTCCGTAAGTATAAAATCCCTGGTATGTAGCAGATAAGGAAAAAGAGATCACCAATGGTTTGCAAGGCCATTGATATGTGTGAAGTGCAAGTAGGAAGACTCAAACCTAGCAAATTTATGCGTCGGGCACAAAGTCACCCCGAGGTCCGTTCTGTTTGGCCTGGGGGCTGGGCTCGCTACACCCAGATAGATCTACCGCTCCTGTCCCTCGGTCCTACAATGAGGATTAATGATCCCAAGTTGCGCCTACCCACTCACATGATCTAAGTAGTAAACCCTCCTTACGCTAATCATACCATGTATAAAAATGTCTGTAATCATTGTACATGTATTTTACCCCAGTCTCTAAGACTGATCCTCCCTCAGTCTCTAAGACTGAGCCTTCCTCAATATTATCCCCAGACGATCCATCCTTAGTCATGAAAATCATTCACATTTCGATAATACGCATTTGTTTTGTAAAAAAACCGGTATGTTTAGTATAAACCTTTCGTAAATCATTTGAGTTCCTCGAAATCCCTTCGTAATATGATTTAGAAAATACGAGTTTTGCGTTTGTTCTAAACTTGGTATGTTTTTGTAAAAAACGTGCATGTTTTTCCACCCCAAAAACATTTATAAAAATGTAAAGCCGTAAAAAGTGGGGTTATGAACTCACCTGAATATTCATGTGCAAAGCTAGCTAATTACGACTTCGTGATGACGTTTCCAAGACTTGACTTGCTAGCGTGCATTCTACAATATTCCTAACACGGAATATCTAATAAGTTTCTATATAAAAGCGGTAACTAGTCTACGTGTCACTGAGCTCTACCGAATCGTTAATCGAACGATTCAACAGTAAGTTGTTAACTTAATGGAAAAGATTAAGTTATACGTGTTAAGTCTCGTTTAATGTCAGCAGCAATTTAATAAGTCTTGAAAAAGACTTAGTTTCCGAGAGACTTAAAATAAATAAATATTTATATAAAAATATATAAATATATCGTTGTAAGTGTGTTAGCCGCCTCGAGTAGTCATACGTGTATAAAAGAATATTTCTATGAAAATATCATATAACAAATTCGTATCGCGTTTCGTATGAAAATAATATATAATAACTTGTATTATATATATCACATCTTGTGTATATTTGTCAAAAATATACGTATATGCCGTTTAGGCGTATAAAATAAATATGAAGAGTTATATTTATCTTATAGAGGAATTCGACTTGTTTGTGTCGGAAATAAATACATAGTTATATTTATTCATAAAAGGATTCGTTTTGTACGATATTGGAGATAAATATATAAACCATATTTATTTTCATAAAACGAATTCGTGTCGTTTAATATTTCGAATAAATATATAAAATATATTTATTTTATTAACACCATCGTCGTGTCGTTTAATCTTCGAAATAAATATATAAACTATATTTATTTTTATAAAAGAAGTCGTGTTGTTCGGAAATAAATATAAACTATATTTATTTTATAAAACGAATTCGAGTCGTAAGGTATTTGAATTAGATAGAATAATCGTATTTATTCTATAAAAAGTTTCCGTATTCTTGATGTTTAAACCAAACCTCGTAGTCGCTCATGAAAAATATCCGCTTTTTGGATGTTTGAAATAAGTATATAAACTATACTTGTTTTTATAAAAGAATTGTCTTTTTCGTATGTTGTAAAGTGTCGTCGACATTTTGTATTTGTTTTACTAAATGATTATTTGAATTTCGACGCTTTGCTTTATAATAAAAACGCTTCGTATTTACGGATTTTCTCGAAAAACGGGCAGAGTTTCCTCTGTTTTTGGACGCCCCGACAACACAAGTTGTCGTTATATTTTCAAATTCAGCAATATATATAAACTTTTATCTAATATATCAAACGTAATCTATAATTTAACCGGTTCGAGCTCGTTTCACGTGATAATAACGACAAAAATAACGAAATAAAACGCGCCGTTAATCTTTACCATCTTCGTGTCGAAACGTTGACTGAGTCAACTGAGTTGACTCGTTTTGAATGTGCCGACCGAGTTGACTCGGGTTTGACCGAGTGACCCGAACTGAACTGAGTTGACCCGCACCTTCCCGAATCCTACTCGGAACCCGAACCTGAGACCCGAACCGAACCGAAACCTGTTGACCAGTTGTTGACTGCAACAACCTGTTGACTTGCGTTGACCAAACAGAAACCCGAAATCTGACTTGAACATCGAACCGAGCGGAAACTGATGTTGTTAACCATATCCAATCGAGCCTTGACCATCGGAAATTTGTCGGTCCGAGACCTGAAGCACCGCCACTGCCGAATCATCATCAACGACATAACAGCAACACCAATCACCCACTGTAACCTGACGGTCAAAAGCAAAGACCGTCGGATCAATGAACCGACCGACGGTCGGTCGGTGTGACCATCGGTCAAAAGTCGCAGAAGGGGAGGGGGGTCTCGCTTGTCGGAGATGACCACCGGAATAACGAGCCGATCGGCGGTCCGAACCTCCGACCGCCGAGTTCTCTCTCTCTCTCTCGGTCTCGATCTCTCTCTCCTCTCTGTAACATCGCCGCACATCACCACCACCCAACTATGGTGGTGGTGGTCCGATTAAACAACTCGAGCAGGAAGAGGGGGGTTTGTGTCGCCGACGTGCACCGGCCGGAGCCCGGCCCTACCTGTTCGCCGGAGAGGGGGAGCAAAAGTGGAAGGTGTGTGTGTTTGAGATGAGTCTGCATATTGTTGTTGTGTGTGTAAGGAAACTGATTTCTCTGTGTGTTTGTTTATGAAATGGAGAGAGTGAGGGTATGGTTTTATACTAATATAACTGGGTAATGACTTATGTCATTTAGTTTTGTTTAGTGGTTTATATCATAGTTTATTAACCATAAGTCCCTATGTTCTCATCTTTAGAGACATAAATCTCTTGGATAGATTTATTGAGATTTTGGAGGGATTTTTGGATAGATCTACAAGAAAAATCTTGTAGTAGAGATCTAGAATATTATGTGTAGGTTTAGGCTTGGGCCCAGGGCCCACAAGCCCATCTCGTGCGTAAGCGGCCCGTAATTCCTACGAGACCCGTTGTCAAAACCCTGAACTCCGTTCAACGTCAAAAAATTAAAATACACAAAAATACGATCGGTAGTCGTTGTTTGCATGCCCGTTCGCCGATTACGGTAATAATCGCGAAAAATTGTATCGTTGCCATCCTTAATCCGTTTTTCGATCCAGTTTTGACTGTAGTCACTAAAATTAATTACGGAGCTAAATATAGCGTAAAAATTTAATATTTGTCGGCGTTGTCAGTATTCTGTTCGGTTTCAATCCGTTGCCGTTTAACGTTTCACCGGTTTCTCTGTAAACCACCATTCGCGCACTGTAAAGACGGATAGACGTTCCCAGGCACTCCAAAGGCCTAATTAAGTTAATTCGCGCTGTAAACACTATTTATTATCGCGTTAATTACTTGTTAATCACGTAATTAGGTGCCGTAAATCACGGGTTGTCACATTCTCCCCCTGTTACAGAAATTTCGTCCTTGAAATTTAGACTATGTTATCCCCTCAGAATTGTGTTATTCGTAGGTAAGTCCGAATAATAACAAAGTGAATGACTGCGTAATCGAAACAAGACTTATTCGAGTCATGTGAATTTAATGACATTCCTCCACAATAAGAACCCAACGGTTTAAAAGAAATGTGTTTCAAAAATTGATGTCAAAGGAAACAAGACGTATAGGTACAGTCACTAATGTGACTAAGTTAACAGGGATCCAACAATGAACAGGAACTTCGACCAATTGAATTCCATATGAACGTTCACAATAAGTAAATAAGTTCTAGGAGCAATAACATCCACTCGATGAACTTAGAGTCAACAATCTCAAATGTAATAGTTTGCATGAAACGTTCGATCGTGATCAGCGCAAGCTGCAAGTCATACCGACGCCACAAGGTGTCTCAATGAATGAAACAATTTAATAATAGAGGTGATCGAACAAGTATCACCTGTGTTTTGCATAAAGCGCTCAATCATAATTAGCCCAACCTACAAGTTTGTACTGACACAACAAGGTGTCGTAGTGATTTAAATAATTCAATAATAGCGGTGATCAAACAAATCCACCGTGTTTGAAGTCAAATGAAAGCGTAATAAGGTGAATCCGAAAGTTTGTTTCAAATGACATCATAGAATTTTCAATTGAAATTTGAACATCAAAGAAATAATGTTTTCGATCGAAGGTGAAGAAGCAATGAATGTCACAAGGCATTCGATCGACGTTGAAAGAACCGTTTTGAGGTACACTGGAATATGAAATGAATTTGTGTACCATTGTCTTAACACACGATTGTGTTAAGACTGCTTTAATATGATAATTCAAAGCGGATTTAAAACAAATTAATAAAGAAATAATTAAATCCGTGCATGAGACGCGTAAACGAGTTTAGCGCAAGCTTCAAGTTAATGAATACACCACCACAAGGTGTCGAAATCAACAAATGACTTATTGGAGTCGTAGACTAAACAAGTCTACTACGACTCGGAACAAATGAAACTCTTGTTAAAACGAATTTGAATATGATGTCTTCAATACATCATATGGTATCTTGAATTGAGTATGTGTAATGCAGAAGTTCAAACAATCGAACTTGGTTTTAGCGCAATCCGACAATAAATATATGTATTGACAAGAAAACTTTAGGCATGGTTACAACGAAAAACCATGTATGTAACTTGTAAAGAAATGATCGTGATACAATGACCATTAAGAGGAGTAGAGATACGAAAATCTACTCAGTAAGTGTGAAATTCAAAATTTCAATAAAAGAAATTTGAGGACTTTACCTGCGGTTTCGTGTGACGACCAATTGTTAGGTGACATTACCATGGAATGTCGAACATAGCGTATTCATCATTAGTTAGGTAGGGGGAAATGCGGAGACAATCGTCTTCTTCCTGGCGTGATTCGTGTCGTTGCAGGATCGCGTGACAAGTTGTCGTTTCCTGATTGTAAGTTCTCCAGCTGACAGGAATCTAGCGTCGTCGTTAGATTGCGTCATCGTTCCTTCTCAAAGGCCTCGCCTCGATAGTCATGTATGTCGTATTTCAATCTCCGTTGATGTATAGCTTAAGTTTCACGTATACCTGTGCACTAGCGTTGTGTGCCGCGTAGAAGGTGATGTACCCCGACATCCGTTGGCATAAAATTTGAGTTCTATGTATTCTCATGCGCTAGCGTTTTGTTATGCGTAGGCTGCCTGCTCGGGAAGTTAAAATATCATAGACAATATGGATAATAGTGTGTGCCCGAGTTAATATTCGCGGTTCCTACGTGATGACCTTTAATAAATACACACATGCGCAAATAATCAATCATATAATCAAATAACCATGTTAGTCACCAATAAACAATCAAGTAATTCCCCTAGTCCCACTAGTCTATCCTCCCAGCGTCTCAGACTGAACTTCCTAGTCCCACTAGACTATCCTCCCAGCCTCTCAGACTGAATATCCTAGTCCCACTAGACTATCCTCCAAGCCTCTCAGACTGAATCTCCTAGTCTCACTAGACTATCCTCCCAGCCTCTCAGACTGAATCTCCTAGTCTCTCAGACTGACTCCCTGTTCCGAAGGTCTTAAATGCATGTTTCCTAAACTCTCAGATTTTTGTGTACTGTATGTAATCGTTTCGTGTACCGTGTATAAAACATCACAATGGCGTATGTTTGAAAACAAAATTTTGACTGTTTGTTTTTCAGCAACGGTTGGAGACCATATTCGAGTACTAGGCGTTCTGTATGCATTCAACGTCTTAATAGTCTAAGTTCCCAGAGGAAAGTGAGGTTAGAGCCTAGGTATCACAACAGAAACCTAATTCCCTGTAACCTATAGCTCTGATACCAATCTGTCACACCCCGAAATTATCAGAGCTGGCGTGACTGGACTGGTATCTTCATTGCACAGCGGAAGCAAATAAGCTAAGTCTTCTAGAAATTGAACAACTGCTAAGTACTCGAGTCTCCAATGGTTCTCCTATTCCAACCGTGCCTTGTCTTAGAACTGTAACCTGAGAAAGAACATGCGAGAAAAATCAACATAATGTTGAGCGAGTTCATAGTTTGTTTGTAAAAGATTTGAAATAAATCTTTTGAGTTGTGAAAGATTTGAAATAAATATTTGGAATAACCGGTTTTTGAAATAGTATTGAGAAAACGAATCAAAAGTCATTTTCTTGCCAAGTTATAAGGAAACGTTGCGTTTGTAACACGTTATGTTCATAAAACCATGTATTTGTAAAGCCTTGTATTTGTAATGTTCGCATAACCGTCAATGCCCACCCTGACTTTGACTCCATACCCGCATAATGCTTTGAATTTGTATAAAACATAGTAGTTAATTTGTATGAACAAGAAGTTTCCGTAAGTATAAAATCCCTGGTATGTAGCAGATAAGGAAAAAGAGATCACCAATGGTTTGCAAGGCCATTGATATGTGTGAAGTGCAAGTAGGAAGACTCAAACCTAGCAAATTTATGCGTCGGGCACAAAGTCACCCCGAGGTCCGTTCTGTTTGGCCTGGGGGCTAGGCTCGCTACACCCAGATAGATCTACCGCTCCTGTCCCTCGGTCCTACAATGAGGATTAATGATCCCAAGTTGCGCCTACCCACTCACATGATCTAAGTAGTAAACCCTCCTTACGCTAATCATACCATGTATAAAAATGTCTGTAATCATTGTACATGTATTTTACCCCAGTCTCTAAGACTGATCCTCCCTCAGTCTCTAAGACTGAGCCTTCCTCAATATTATCCCCAGACGATCCATCCTTAGTCATGAAAATCATTCACATTTCGATAATACGCATTTGTTTTGTAAAAAAACCGGTATGTTTAGTATAAACCTTTCGTAAATCATTTGAGTTCCTCGAAATCCCTTCGTAATATGATTTAGAAAATACGAGTTTTGCGTTTGTTCAAAACTTGGTATGTTTTTGCAAAAACGTGCATGTTTTTCCACCCCAAAAACATTTATAAACATGTAAAGCCGTAAAAAGTGGGGTTATGAACTCACCTGAATATTCATGTGCAAAGCTAGCTAATTACGACTTCGTGATGTCGTTTCCAAGACTTGACTTGCTAGCGTGCATTCTACAATATTCCTAACACGGAATATCTAATAAGTTTCTAAATAAAAGCGGTAACTAGTCTACGTGTCACCGAACTCTACCGAATCGTTAATCGAACGATTCAACGGTATGTTGTTAACTTAATGGAAAAGATTAAGTTATACGTGTTAAGTCTCGTTTAATGTCAGCAGCAATTTAATAAGTCTTGAAAAAGACTTAGTTTCCGAGAGACTTAAAATAAATAAATATTTATATAAAAATATATAAATATATCGTTGTAAGTGTGTTAGCCGCCTCGAGTAGTCATACGTGTATAAAAGAATATTTCTATGAAAATATCACATAACAAACTCGTATCGCGTTTCGTATGAAAATAATATATAATAACTTGTATTATATATATCACATCTTGTGTATATTTGCCAAAAATATACGTATATGCCGTTTAGGCGTATAAAATAAATATGAAGAGTTATATTTATCTTATAGAGGAATTCGACTTGTTTGTATCGGAAATAAATACATAGCTATATTTATTCATAAAAGGATTCGTTTTGTACGATATTGGAGATAAATATATAAACCATATTTATTTTCATAAAACGAATTCGTGTCGTTTAATATTTCGAATAAACATATAAAATATATTTATTTTATTAACACCATCTTCGTGTCGTTTGATCTTCGAAATAAATATATAAACTATATTTATTTTTATAAAAGAAGTCGTGTTGTTCGGAAATAAATATAAACTATATTTATTTTATAAAACGAATTCGAGTCGTAAGGTATTTGAATTAGATAGAATAATCGTATTTATTCTACAAAAAGTTTCCGTATTCTTGATGTTTAAACCAAACCTTGTAGTCGCTCATGAAAAATATCCGCTTTTTGGATGTTTGAAATAAGTATATAAACTATACTTGTTTTTATAAAAGATTTGTCTATTTCGTATGTTGTAAAGTGTCGTCGACATTTTGTATTTGTTTTACTAAATGATTATTTGAATTCCGACGCTTTGCTTTATAATAAAAACGCTTCGTATTTACGGATTTTCTCGAAAAACGGGCAGAGTTTACTCTGTTTTTGGACGCCCCGACAACACAAGTTGTCGTTATATTTTCAAATTCAGCAATATATATAAACTTTTATCTGATATATCAAACGTAATCTATAATTTAACCGGTTCGAGCTCGTTTCACGTGATATTAACGATAAAAATAACGAAATAAAACGCGTCGTTAATCTTTACCATCTTCGTGTCGAAACGTTGACTGAGTTGACTCGTTTTGAATGTGCCGACCGAGTTGACTCAGGTTTGACCGAGTCGACCCGAACTGAACTGAGTTGACCCGCACCTTCCCGAATCCTGCTCGGAACCCGAACCTGAGACCCGAACCGAACCGAAACCTGTTGACCAGTTGTTGACTGCAACAACCTGTTGACTTGCGTTGACCAAACAGAAACCCAAAATCTGACTTGAACACCGAACCGAGCGAAAACTGATGTTGTTAACCATATCCAATCGAGCCTTGACCATCGGAAATTTGACGGTCCGAGACCTGAAGCACCGCCACTGCCGAATCATCATCAACGACATAACAGCAACACCAATCACCCACTGTAACCTGACGGTCAAAAGCAAAGACCGTCGGATCAATGAACCGACCGACGGTCGGTCGGTGTGACCATCGGTCAAAAGTCGCAGAAGGGGAGGGGGGTCTCGCTTGTCGGAGATGACCACCGGAATAACGAGCCGACCGGCGGTCCGAACCTCCGACCGCCGAGTTCTCTCTCTCTCTCGGTCTCGATCTCTCTCTCCTCTCTGTAACGTCGCCGCACATCACCACCACCCAACTATGGTGGTGGTGGTCCGATTAAACAGCTCGAGCAGGAGGAGGGGGGTTGTGTCGCCGCCGTGCACCGGCCGGAGCCCGGCCCTACCTGTTCGCCGGAGAGGGAGAGCAAAAGTGGAAGGTGTGTGTGTTTGAGATGAGTCTGCATATTGTTGTTGTGTGTGTAAGGAAACTGATTTCTCTGTGTGTTTGTTTATGAAATGGAGAGAGTGAGGGTATGGTTTTATACTAATATAACTGGGTAATGACTTATGTCATTTAGTTTTGTTTAGTGGTTTATATCATAGTTTATTAACCATAAGTCCCTATGTTCTCATCTTTAGAGACATAAATCTCTTGGATAGATTTATTGAGATTTTGGAGGGATTTTTGGATAGATCTACAAGAAAAATCTTGTAGTAGAGATCTAGAATATTATGTGTAGGTTTAGGCTTGGGCCCAGGGCCCACAAGCCCATCTCGTGCGTAAGCGGCCCGTAATTCCTACGAGACCAATTGTCAAAACCCTGAACTCCGTTCAACGTCAAAAAATTAAAATACACAAAAATACGATCGGTAGTCATTGTTTGCATGCCCGTTCGCTGATTACGGTAATAATCGCGAAAAATTGTATCGTTGCCATCCTTAATCCGTTTTTCGATCCGGTTTCGACTGTAGTCACTAAAATTAATTACGGAGCTAAATATAGCGTAAAAATTTAATATTTTTCGGCGTTGTCAGTATTCTGTTCGGTTTCAATCCGTTGTCGTTTAACGTTTCACCGGTTTCTCTGTAAACCACCATTCGCGCACTGTAAAGACGGATAGACGTTCCCAGGCACTCCAAAGGCCTAATTAAGTTAATTCGCGCTGTAAACACTATTTATTATCGCGTTAATTACTTGTTAATCACGTAATTAGGTGCCGTAAATCACGTGTTGTCACATAGAGTAACCAGGAAAATTTTCCTTTTTCAGCCTTTTTGTCATATTTTTCTAAACTGTCAAAATCATTAAACACAAAACATCTACAACCGAAGGTTTATAAAAATTTGATATCTGGGACCCTTCCATTGATGATGTGATAAGATGTTTTTTGGTGTCTTTTGTTTATGATAGATCTGTTTTGTGTAAAACAAGCATTGGCAACTGCTTTTGCCCATGGCAATTTGGCATAAGCTAGCATGGTCCTTGCTGCTTCTACCAAGGTTCTATTTCTCATTTCCATTACTCCATTTTGTTGTGGAGTTCTTAGAGCAGAAAAGTCATGAGATATTCCTTTGCTAAGAAAGAAAGAAAGTCTCAAGTTTTGAGTTTTTGAATTCTGTTCCATTATCAGATCTGGTCCTTCTTACAGGTAATTTTAATAGATTTCCTGTTTTTCTGATAAAGTTTATGATCAGATCTGGAGTTTCACTTTTCTTTTATAAGAAATTCAACCCATGTGTACCTTGAATAATCATCTACAATGACCAAAATATATTTCTTTCCAGAAAAACTTGTTGTGCTGACAGGTCCACAAAGGTGCATGTGCAAAAGTTCTAAATTTTGAGTGATTGAAGACTCAGTGATGGTTTGGGTGAGCCTCTTTTTGACTTTCCTAACTGGCATGCTTCACATATTTTATCCTTATTAGAAGAAATAAAAGGTAGTCCTATCACCAGATTTTTATTTGCTTTAGAGTTTTGAAATTTAAGTAGGCCAATCTTTTATGCCACAACCAACTATTACCTTTATTTTCTCTTGAAAATAGACATAACTGAGGATGCTCAATTTCTTCTTTAAAATCAAAGTAATAAATGGATTTTCTTATCCTTTTCCCACTTAAGTATATTTTGTTATCAACTAAACCAATTAATAAACATTTTTCTAGTAAGAGTGTTACCTGGAAGCCTTTGTCACAAAATTGCCCACCGCTGAGTAGATTGTACTTTACTCCTTATACATAAGCTACATTCTCAATGGTTAGTGATCCATACTTAGTACTACCATAACCCAATATTGGATATTAGGGTTATTATTATGAGCCCACGGGCTAATAAGGTATCTAGGGTTTGCATTACATTCTCTATATATTGTAATCCGTTATTCAATAATAAACGATTCAGTCTTTCATAATCTTACATGGTATCAGAGCCAGCTTAGGCTCTATACCCTCTCTGCTGCGTCACACACATATAACCAAACCCTAGGCGTCACCGAACGAGTTCAAACCCTAGACAGGGCGGCGTGCCACCATCGTCGCCGCCCTATCCCAGCTTCGTTTTTCTATTTTGTTTTATTTCTTTTTTACAAGTTTCGGTGAAATAAAGCTTCTTATCGGTCGATCCATACAATTCACTGCAGTTGCTCCACACATAGTTATCTCGAAAGGATATAACAGCACAATTGTTGAAAAGTATTCTTGTTGGGCACGTATAACAAGACAAGAATCAATAGAGGTCAAAGTTGGCTACTCTACTATTTTTGCATGCATATAGATTGAGAAAAAAAAAAGTTTTTTGTTTACTTCATGAATACTATCGAGGCACAAAGCAATTAGAAAGCGGAACAAAAATTAATTGGTGGTCATTCAAAAGTTTTTGTGTTGGGTATTTGAGATCAGTGGTGCGTAGAATTTCACACATCTCCATCGGTTGGTCTTTGGTTTCGTATTTGTTCTTGGGTTATGACTTTTTTAAATTACAGCGGCCACTTCTTTTTCTTTCTTCTTTTCTTTAGATCTCAAACTATAGTTTGATTAGATTATTCTATCTTGATCTACGGATCTCACCTCTTGATCTACGGATCCAAGAGACCGCCCTTTGACCACGGTCATCGGTTTTGTTTTATTTTTATTTTTAAATCCATGGATCTCATCTATTGATCTACGGATCCAAGAAACCGCCTCGTGCTAGACTTGACACACCGCCACACGACTAAGGTCGCCGGTTGTCGACGTACCCGTAGTAGATCGTGTTTCTCATTCTGCGAACCAATAACCATCGAACTACTGTCACCTAATCCCAACAAAAAATTTGTGTTATTTTTTTGAAGATCTAAGGTGTCAAATTCAACCACACAGTCACCTGCTTTCGAAGACCAGGACTACGGTCCATTGCCATACATTTGAAGACAATGGACGCCAACATCAAGCATGATATGGATTTGTTAGGCCCAAAAGTGTGAGACTGATGCATCAAATTAACACAACGGGTTATGGTTACGAGCTGGGCCTTACCGGGTTAGTTTATATTAGGTTGTGGACCTTTATAGGTCACTTGGGCTAAGCTTTAGGCCATGTGGGCCAAGCAGGCCCAAGGGAAGCCCATGTAGTGAAGTGGGCTTGAGTTAGTATATAAACAAGTTTTTAACTTGTTTTAGGTTTTTTGAACCTTTGGAGCTTCATAGTTAGAGAATTGCTAGAGAGAGCTAGAGAGGGAGGTGATTTGTGAGCACTTGTACTAGACGGTTTTGCTAGTTCATAGTAATAGAATCGTGTGCAAGTGTTTAAAAGTTATTTCGGTGTTCTTGTTCGTTTTCATCTTATTTCTTGAATCACCTATTGATTGGATTCCGCACAATCAATAGGTTGTTTGATATCATTGAAAGATCCGGTTATACGGGACTTACAAGTGGTATCAGAGCCAAAGAACCTGTTTCTAGGCTCGTTGTGATATCAAAGATTCCAAGTTTTTGAAAAACTAAAATTTTCGGCTCGGATTTGTCTTTTCCGAATCTGTTTTGATAAAAGTTTCTGATGTTTAAAAACTATTTCAACTTCATATTTCGCCTTTAATCTTCGTTTTGTGGGTTTTGGATCGTGGTTAGGCAATCTATTGTCTTAAAAACTTGAAATTTTTTGGTTTCATGCTCATTGTGTTCTTCGGGTTTTGCATGAGTATTCCTCTAAAGTCTTGAAAAACTTCATATTTTGCTTGTTCGATTATTTTGAAAGTGTTTTTGAAAAGGATAAAATTAAGTTTGTTTCAAATCTTGAAAGTATTGCAATATCTTTAAATTTTTTAAAAGATTTAAAATATCCTTGCTTTTAGGAAAGTTGAAACAGTTGTGCAAGTTTGAAAGTTTCGAGTGGGATTTCAAAATCATCTAATTCTGCGTGATCTTCTGAGTTGCAACCAGCCAGGTCTCGACTCCCATCTTTCTGTGGTCTCGAGTCCTACATAATAGCTACAACGGTCTCGAGTCTCATCTTCTTAACAGGTCTCGAGTCACCCTTTCACGGTCTCGACTCCAATCATCAGAGGTCTCGAGTCACATATCTTCCAACTGAATCTTTCTTCTCGAGTCGCAATCATCAATTGGTCTCGACTCTTCAACATTTTCAAGGTCTCGACTCAAGGTCTCGAGTGTCTTCATCCACGGTCTCGACTCATCAACTATAAGGTCTCGACAACATTTTTGAGTCGCAACCTCCGTTCCGACTCGCAACCTCCATCACCTCTGCAAAGGTTTCGAGTCCACTGTTTTGGAGTTATTGTTTTCAAGTGGTTAAATTCTCGTTTGATCATCATCACCTCCGGTAACATTTATCACATCCGGCATCATTGAAACCTGCAACTCCGGTAACATTCATCGCAATATCATCGTCGTCGTACCTTCTCCGATCATCTTCAAACCACCACACATTGTCCGGTCACTGTACATTATATCACTCTGGTCATCTTCTTCACGTCGTGCCACCATTGATACTCCACCATCACCATCATCGACGACACCGGTCATCTTCTCCGATTACTGTTCATCGATATCGTCAGCCTCGTCGTTAACCACCTTTTACAACAACCTCTTCCCGACGGATTCTTAGTGGCGGCTGAACTTAGAACTTAGGGTTTTGGACTGGTTTGTTATTGCGAAGAAGAAGACGATGTTCAGTAGGGTTTTCTTGTTTTAAATGATACATAATAATTAATAATCATAATAATCAGTAACTCATCATTACATAATCATTAGGTTTTAATAATAATAATATTGATAATAATAATTAGTATTATAATATTAATCAGATTATTCTATATATATTAATTAAAAAAAAAGGTTTGTTTGGTTGTGAAAAAGGTTTGACAGATTTTGAGGCGCGGTTCAGAAAGAGGGTTCATTCGATTGCAAAGGGTTTAAGTTAGTGAGTACACGGATTCTCGTTTGGTTTGTGTTTTGAGGAGAAGAACAAAAGTATCAACCACCCACTGAAATTATGGCATTCATATTTCACAAACCCGTGGTTCAAGAAATGACTGTTGAAGATTTACTTTCTGTTTTCTGCACTCCTGAGTGTCGAGAAAGGGTTGATGCATATAGAATACACAATGCTGACCTAATACAAGATTATCAAGACATAAAAATTAAAAATTTTACTTTATCAAAGAATGAAAAGCTTTATAAAGATAAAATTGAAGCTCAGCGAAAAGACATCATCAAACTCAAAGATGATGTAAGTGTAAAAACAGCCCATTTCTTAGAAGCTCAGGAGAAAGTATGCATTTTGACTAAAGAACTGGAAGATATCAGAGATAGATATCAAATAAATGAGCTTAATATTAAGAAATTTGATTCTTCCAGCAAATTAGTCAAAAACTTGTGTGATCAACAGCTCGCATACAAGGAAAATAAAGGGCGTGGTTTGGGTTTTAATCAGGCTCCTCCTCCTTACAATGATAACTACACATATTTACCCATGACTGAGGAGGAATTGATGAATGAGGACAAGATGGCTTACGGTCCTAAAACTGATAAGTCATCAATCAACAGCAGACCTGTTGATAAACGAGCGACTCCTCCAATAAATTTTGTCGCTAAGGGTACAATTGATCCTAATGCTTCGTCTACATGTGCAGATGAAGTAGTTGAAGTAATGGTTGAAAAAGTAGTTGGGGATGAACAAGCATCAGAGTTTCATTCTTCTGAAAATTTAATAAATAAACTTAATTCAGACTCTATTGCGACATTTGATATTTTTAAATCAGTTTTTCGCTCTGTGATTAATTTCAGGCCTGATGATTTGGGCGAAAACGTTGATGCTTGTGTAACAGAGACTGAATCGGCAAATGAAACGAATGAGCCAGCTGAACCATCTGATTCCAAATGTGAATCATCTGAAGCAGCTAATTCTGAGAAATTGGAATCAGTTGTTTCTAGCGGATTCAGCTCAAAGGTCTCGTGTACAGAACCGTCTTGTGCTAAAAATTCGTCAAAGGTTTCAGCTGAAGTTTCTACTGAAGTTTCTGGTGTTTCATCTGATAAACCAGAATCCTCCGATTCTGTCAAGGCTAACGACATGAAGGAAGAAGTGAAGACTAACGTGAACAAGGCTCCAAGTGCGCAAGCTGAACAATCTGAACCTTCGGTTAGTGATGAAAAGGTTCAGATCAAGCAACAAGAGCCGAAGCGAGCAGGTAAAGGACACGGAAATAAGAAGCCTAAACATCAAAGACAAGCAGGCTCTCCACAGTCCTCAACCGGTAGGAATAGTTCTCAAAAGACCCGTGACGTGAAAATTGCTTTTGTTAAGCCAGTAAGTAATGGCAAATGTGAGAAATGTGCATTTGACTGTGCTAACAAAGCTTTCGGAAAGACTGGTGAGATTTCTGAACAAGACTTGCAGTCTAAACAAAACAAGAAGAATCAAAAGAAATCTCCACCTCAGAAGGCCCCAGCAAATGACAAGTATAGACATCCAAATTCATCCTCGTTTGTCAGAAATGTGCAACAAAAACAAGCACAGAAAGGACCAGTTCATCCTTCAGGGCCTGCAAGAGCTACACAAGCTGATCAGAATGCCTTCTACGTTAAGAGACAAACATGCTTTAATTGCGGCATTGCTGGTCACATTGCTCGGAACTGCATAAACCGTCCCTATGTACCCTACTATATGCAAAATCAGAGGGTTACACCAAAGGAGAACAATCATTCCAAGCCAATGAAGGTATCTTCACCTAAGGCAATGAAGAATGTGAATCCCAAGGTTAAACCTTCTGATGGGGATTGGAACGCTGCTAAAAACAAACGCAAGGTTGTTCAAGAACAAAAACGTTTTTCTAAAACTAACAAGCCTGAATTAGCTAAAGTTGCTCAACCGAAGGCAACAAACACGTTTGTTAAACCGAAACAGATTTGGAAACCCAAATCCAAGGCAGCAACGTCTCCAATCCTTGAAACAAAAGGGGACTTGTGTTTGAAAGAAGTGTCTTACTTTGATGCTTCAGGAAATCCCAGGACCACGATGGCCTGGGTACCCATGTCTTACTAATCTCCTTACCTTTCAGGAACAACCAAGGAGGAGCTGTTGACAATCTCTGGAATGTTGATAGCGGTTGTTCCAGAGATAAAAACGGGTAACATTTCACTGTTGCAAAAAGTTCAAATTTTTTTTACAGATGATATGTTTCCTTTGGAGGAGATAAAAGAAATAAGCAATGATCAGCAAAAGGTACCGTTTAAATTCAGTACTTTGATTTGAATTTTGATTAGTCATCAATCTGATGACAGAACGGTTAAGCAAAAAAAAAATTCTCTCTTTTTCTTAGTTTATACTTTGTATATAAATTGTCCTTTCTCTAGTAAATGGTAAATTTGCGCAAAAATACAAGATTTATGCACAAATTTAGGGGGGGAGGAACATATAGATAGATATAGAGTTTAGGGGGAGAAAACTCAGAAAATACAAAAAGAGTTTGTTGTATATATGTATTGTTTTAGGGGGAGAAAATGAGAAAAATACAAAAACATTTGAAAAATGAAAAAGCCAAAAAGATAAATTGCATGATATGGGAAGTGAAATAAATGTTCGTGTTAAAGGGTTTGACTAACACATGTAAGGTGCCATAGCCGAAAAGACTAGGATCTACTGCGATATGTCGATAGGCTTGACGCTCAAAATGATAAAAGATACTAAGTGATATAAACATAACGAACTATGTACCATGAGGGTAACATACCAACGGCGTATGATTTTATGGTCTTAAATCTTGCGTTGATAGATAGCCAACATCTGAGGTTTCGGGTCTTTATATTGTTGAATCATCCGGGGATATCTTGGTTGTCCTTCTGTTCAGAACTAAAATTGTACATGAACCCAGGAAAGAAAGTCACTTGGAATTAGCTCATTTCTATTTGAATGTTTGTATGTTGTCCCGATACACACAATTTTGATCTGATTCTGAAATCTTCTCTGAAAAAAGTCGTGTACCTCCTCTACTGCATCCAGATATATGCTGACCTGGAGGTGCTAGGCAACGACAGCTTCTGCTGCATCCAGATACATGCTGACCTAGCTGTACGTTATCGCGCTATAGATCTAATACACCCGAAAGAGGCCCTCAAGTGCCCAAAAGAAACCCTAGAAACCTATATCAAATTGAGAAAAACTCATTTGATCTGTATATTATACCATCTCTGCAAAAGATCTATTATGTTCTCTTCTCAACCTATTCCCAGTTAAGATTTCAGAGATTTGGATTGGACTTGTGAAATATGTGGTAGGGAAGATACTTGCATGATAGAGTGTGTTGTTTATATTTCCAGGATTTGATTAGTATTTATTTGGGTGTTCATTGTTAAGAAATCAAAACATGATAAAACAGATTATATGCAGACCTAGACACAGTCAGGATATCTTAAAGGATGACATCAGTATACTCACCTGCTACGATGAATCGTTGTGCTTACCTTGATCGTGGGAGTATGCCTTGGAATGGGATACACGGGTATAATAGTATAATATTACCTTAATCATATCACGAAGTTGAAAAATTGAAAGTTGAGCGTTAAAGTTTAAATGGACAAACATATTGGCAATCACATAGACCAGTTTGATTAGGCTCGTACTGAAAAGTGTTCCTTAGTCTGCTTGAGAATGAATTTTGATCCCATTGCAATTGTAATTGTATATTATGGTAGTTGTTTATATTTTGAATTTTTATTTGTTTTTAGTTCTTAAAAAATTAAAAAAAAATACAAAATACAAAAATAGTGTCTTGCTTTTCTATAAAATCAAAAAATCCAAAAAATAGAGTGTCTATTTGTTTTTCTTAAAATTAAAAATGTAACCGTTCTTGAAGATTTGACTGATCATCAAAAGTTTAAAGAATTTAAATTGTGAAATCCGAGTATAAGTAATTTCATGTACCTAGTGTTCATGTGGTACTCTCCCTGTTGCATAAGAAATGTTTGCTTATGAGTTTGTGAGCATGTGTAGAACTTGATATCTATCAAGAACAGGGGTTGATGAAGACTGAGATGCTGTTAGTTGCTGAAGAAGCCTGAAGCAGCACAACAACAAGATGTACCTGAGTCAGAAGAACCGGATACGAAACGCCGTCTGACAGTGAAAGTACATTTGAAGAAGTACCGTGAACCTGGTTGAAAGAGAAAGATTAAAGAAGAAAAGAGTTGTTGAGAATCCTCCTCTCACATTCTTTTCCACAAGACTTTCAAGCAAAAGCTGATCGAGATCCTGATATGAAGCTAACCACAAGAGCTGAAGAAAAGAGACCCAGTGCTGAGAGTTCAGAAGTCAAGAACTTCCACAACATCTACAGCATAGCGACAACCATAGACTCATTGAAGACGTTGCTGATTTCATGTTATGAACACAATTTGATGGCATCGGTCTAGGGGGAGATTGTTAGGCCCAAAAGTGTGAGACTGACGCATCAAATTAACACAACGGGTTATGGTTACGAGCTGGGCCTTACCGGGTTAGTTTATATTAGGTTGTGGACCTTTATAGGTCACTTGGGATAAGCTTTAGGCCATGTGGGCCAAGCAGGCCCAAGGGAAGCCCATGTAGTGAAGTGGGCTTGAGTTAGTATATAAACAAGTTTTTAACTTGTTTTAGGTTTTTTGAACCTTTGGAGCTTCATAGTTAGAGAATTGCTAGAGAGGGAGGCGATTTGTGAGCACTTGTACTAGACGGTATTGCTAGTTCATAGTAATAGAATCGTGTGCAAGTGTTTAAAAGTAATTTCGGTGTTCTTGTTCGTTTTCATCTTATTTCTTGAATCACCTATTGATTGGATTCCACACAATCAATAGGTTGTTTGATATCATTGAAAGATCCGGTTATACGGGACTTACAGGATTCGATGGCAAAAGTTTGGATTTTCGATCAGATCGAAGCATGTTTATCTTATTATTATTGTTTTTGTTTTCAGTCTTAGCTTGCAGTTTACTCCCGCTACGACTGCGGGGGAGTATTGGATATTAGGGTTATTATTATGAGCCCACGGGCTCATAAGGTATCTAGGGTTTGCATTACATTCTCTATATATCATAATCCGTTATTCAGTAATAAACGATTCAGTATTTCATAATCTTACATGTTCTTCCCTTTACCCCATTTCTAAAATTTACCAATTTACCTAGTTTCTGTTTAAAGTTACTGAGTAAGCTCCTATCCCCAGTCATGTGCTTGGAGCTTCCTTAATCGCAGTACCAGATCTGCTGCACATGATGGTCCTAAAATGGTAAGGTTAGAGAATTTTCAGTACCCAAACCTGTTTGGGTACTTTTTCTGATGAAAATGTGTTTAAGAGTTCTTCTTCAGATGGATAATTTTCATCAGAATTTCTGTTGAATGTTCAGCCATTAACAGATTGACTGTCCTTTGAGAGATGTTGAATTAGCTTCAGTATTTCAACACACATACAATTTATTTTGTCTGAATTTTTTGACAAATTTGATTGTGATGGAAGATTGGTGGTTCTTTGAAATTTAGGATGAATTATTTTTTAATTTTCAAGAAAATATTGATTTTCAGTTTTAACTTTATTTAACAATCTTTGCAAATCATCAGGTTTCTTGTTTTGTGAAATTTGTTTTTCTTGTAAAATTTTAAAATATGTCATAAGTTTATTTTATTGATGTTCTAAGTCTGGGTTGTTTGAGCTTGCCTTGTGTTCTGAAGTCTCAGATTCTTCATCAGATATTTTTGCCATTAGACAAAAGTTTGTCATTTCTTCTTCTTCCTCATCAGAAGAATCATCTATTAGCCAGGAGTTAGTTCCTGCAATTAGGCTGACCTGTTGTTGCCTTTTGGCTTCTTCAAGCTTTTTCTCATAATAAGCAACATCCTTTAGTTTTTTTGTTCTTACATTCTGATGCATGATGTCCCTTTGCTTACACTTATACCACACTATTTCAGTTTTCCCTTTGTCTTTTGATTTATCTTCCATCCTCCCTTTATCACTTTTCTGGAACTTGTTACTTCCTCCTCTCAGCCTTTGCTCAAATGTCTTCGTTAGCAAAGCAATTGCCTTAGTAAATGCTGAAAAATCTAATGAAGTATAGAATTTTCTAGACTTCGGCGTTGAGAGGTTTGTGGATCAGAATTGATTGTTCTTTGTGCATTTGAGATGAGAGCTATAGGTCCTCCTCTTTGGGTTGAGTTTTCATAGATATCTTCTTCTCTTGGAACAAGAATACTATAGAGATCATGTAAGCTCATGTTTCCCAGCTCTACAGTGGATGCTAAAGTCATGGTTAGACTTCTCCATTCCCTTGGTAGAGCATCTAGAAATTTTACATTTCTCTCATCATTAGATTTCTCAATACCAAACTTTTTGAGATCATTTAATAGTTTAGCAAATCTATTATATGTTTCAGAAAGGCTCTCATTTGGAAGACTTTTGAATCTCTTGTAGGAAGAGACACACTTTGTATGTTTGTTTCTTATCATTCTATCTCCTCATTCACAAAGATTTTCCAACTGATCCCGTATCTCTTTAGCGGATGTGGATGCACATGCATCTACTTGAGAGAATATGTCATTTGGAAGTGCCATAATCAAAAGTGATTTACCCTTTCATCGGCTTCCACCTTATCCTTGTCTTCCGTGCTCTAGTATATTTCTTGTTTTGGAGCCAAGGAGACATGTATTTCTGGTGTATGCTTAGTTGCTGGAACAGCTGGAATTTCACAGGTGGGTGTATGTGGGCCTCTCTCAATGGATTGAAACAGAGCTCGATCATGTCCATTTAGGAAATTGATCATCCTGATTCTCCATTGATGGTACTCCTCTCTAAACGAAGTCAGAGGCTTTGACATAGACCCAATATTGAAAGCAGTGTTCCATGTTTGAAAGTTTGTTATATTCAGTTAAAAGAAAGTTTAAAAAATGAGCAATTGATCGTTTGAAAATAATTTATTCAGTCTGCTCTGATACCAATTGTTGATACCAGATGACAATGCTCTTTTAACTGAATTTGGCAAATGATTTCAACTAATATAAAAATAATGTGTGGAAATAGGAATCGAAC
This sequence comes from Helianthus tuberosus, assembly GCA_030545235.1. Taxonomy (NCBI): domain Eukaryota; kingdom Viridiplantae; phylum Streptophyta; class Magnoliopsida; order Asterales; family Asteraceae; genus Helianthus; species Helianthus tuberosus. Next base: position 158,256,760 of record CM060409.1, read on the forward strand.
TTTCAAGAAACACAACTACAGAATTTTGAAGTTTATATCACTTTGAAACAATGTTTACAAGATGATTGTGATGTTATTAACTAATACAAACGAATACTATAAGAATTCTATAATGAAGGGCAATGGAGTTTTTGTTGTATGTAATGCATGCTAGGCTTTTAACTCAATTCCCTTCGGTGGTGACTTCTTTATTTATAGAAAATATTTGACATGAATAAACATTTGTTTATTCATGCACTTGTCTGCATAAAGTAGTTTTTTGGTATATTCATTGAATCCATCCAAGGTCAACTTGCTACTTTACTTTTGTGGCATAATCTTATCTCTTAGACAAATTGGTCCATCAGAATTTCTGATGACCAACTTATCATAAATCTATTGAGTTGATTATCAGATTTCTAATGATCAGAAGTTACCAGATTCTGGTGATAAACATCAGACTTATCAGATTGGTCTTCTCTGATCGTCATTCTTCAGTTGTGATCTAATTCTGTTATCTGTTGACGATGTATCTACTTTTGTCCTGTTTATCTTATATCTTCTTTTTGTTTGATCCTTTTGACTTTATCTTCAGCACATGATCAAATTGATCATAGTTTTCTTAAATGCTTACTAAAAGTTCCCTAACAATAAATACATGAAAAGAAAGTATAAGTATATGAAATGTAGATATAAAAATATGAAATATATGAACTAGAGATATAAAACTTAGAAATATATCAAAATATGAATGATTTGATTCGGTTTAGCTAATTTTGGTTAAACGAGAGTACAAAAAAATTGATAACCGGTTTTCGGTTAATTCAGTGTTTGGTTGATTTCGGTTTGATTTGGTTTAGGTTAACGATTTAGTTATCGCTCACCAATAACTGGTTTTGGTTAAAAACCAATAGATGCGCGCCCGATGTGACGGGAAACACAGGCATTGCCACGGCGTGCATTGTTCGGTTGGTTAGATTATTATTCTCAACCGAAATTGAGGTCATTTATTAGTCTATTTTATTAACCAAACCGTTTTCAGTTAATCAATTTTGTTTATTCAGTTAGATTGACAGTTTTTGGTTTATTTCATTTAATTTCGGTTAATAGCCAAAACCAAACGTGGGCTAAACCTTTTGATTTTAAATACATGAAATTTGGTATAAATACATGAAATGGATGTATAGGTACATGAAATGGAGGTATAAATACATACACTAGGGTTATAAATATGAAATACATGAACTGAATGTATAAAAGCTAGAAATATATAAAAATATGAATGGTTCGGTTCAGTTTATTTTGGTTAAATGAGGGTACAAAAAAAATCGGTAACAGTTTTTGGTTAATTCGGGTTTCGGTTAATCAATTTATCATTTAATTCAATTTTTGGTTGATTTCGGTTTGGTTTCGGTTAACAATACAGTTATTACTCACCCTCAGACACTGTTAACCACGTAACAAATCAATTTTTTAATTAAAAAAACTACAGCAATACTATACTCAAATTAAAGAGAATAAAATACTCATTTATATGGTGTAATTTAGAAAACAAAAATATTAACATAACTAAAATTTATGACTGTTTAAAACTCAGGTGGGGGTTAGCTTTTCATAAGGTGATAAAATGTAAATACTAACTAATTATCTATAAATTTGTTAAAGATGAGGTTTAATTACTTGACATTCTTTAGCTATTAAACATTATGGGATAATGACTAAGTATGTTGGGCTTTAATCACTTGTACACTAAGGCATTATCTACTTGTACCTTTTAATTCACACGTCAATGCTGACCAAGACAACTATTTAAAAGTCGACAAAAATGAGTAGGTCGTCATGGTACTTTTGGATCTTTTTAAAACATTATAGTTTATAAGATATGGCAAGAATTATAATATAGTATAGAAAGGGTGAGTTTCATGTAAAAATGACCTTTTTGGTAAGAAGTGTGAGAAGACATAGAAATTGACAGGTAAGCATATATACAGCTAAAAAAGAGTGTCAATACTAAAAAATTAACTTTCACATGCAATATTCATCTGCAATTATAGATCACTCAGTAGCCGATCATACAAAAATACATAAAAGAAATTGAAAAAACTATGGATCTGTAACGTATACTTTTTTGTCATCGACAGTGCCAACTTTAGCATGAGTGAAATAAAGCGCGGCTGGTTTGGGCCACCAATTCTAAAGGGCCTCACTTAAAAAAATATATTTACTTGGTTAAGTTTAGGTTATTAGGCCTGTTGAATCAAATAGTTTAATTAGGGCAGGAAACAAGAAATTAAATGGCCCTTGAAAAATTGGAGAATTGGAGCATGGCTATTCTTGTCCTTTGAGTAATCTAATCAAAAGTTTGTCTGTAAAAGTGGAGCCATGGAGAGGCTTTGGATTCAGACTAATCACTATAAGTCAGTTATATAAATCCTTGGTATGCCTAAGAATGCATATTTTTCTCTCTAGTCTATTTAAATTTAAAAGTTTTTGATATTATGTAATTCTTTTGAAGTTGTGTTGCTGATTTAGTACGGATTTACTGATTTGTAGGCCTATTATGACTTAAGTTACTCGGTATTTAGCAGAGTTTGATTTTGAACCATAGATTATTTTTTAACTTCTTGTTGTAATCTACATTTTAACTTTGGATAACAAGCTTGAAGCACTGACGTGATGTCGTGGTCACAATCAAATTTAATCCCAAAAACAACTATATAGATAGTGGCAAGTGGGTATCGAACACAGGGAGTTTGTGGAATATGTGTTATTTGAAAGTTTATCTAAATTTAACTAAATTAATCTAATTGCAAAAGAAATAAGATTCAAGAGTTTATGTGAGTGAATTGGTTTTAGACTAAATTAAACTAAGTAAATTGCAAGAGAAAAGTTTGGTTGTAAGCAAATTAGAGACAAATGACCATCCTAGATTTCCGGTTTGTATCAACATTTATATTATCATTCCACTAGAAAGAACTACATAGACATAGCTCATGTGTGATTACTTGCAGTGATGAAAGGGAACTAAGTACTCAGATTCCTAGAACGTGAGGTTGTTACCCGATGATCAATCAACCCTTACCCAAGCCTAACTATACCCATGATATCTCGATTGCCAACGGCACCAAGAACGTATGGTTTCTAATTAGTTTAACGCAAGAATTAACAAGTTACTAACAAGTAATCACACACCATAACAAACAAACCATTAAGATAAAGATTGTTATTCTAGAAATAATGAAATCAAACATGAAATGTCTAAAGTAAACCTTCAATCCAGGATGATCACAAATGTTTAGCCACACATGGCTCGAATCAACATCATAACAAAGATATTATTGTTCATACGGATCAAAGACAATAAAACTAATGATTAGGATAGTGTTTCTCCTTGCCAAAGTCTCCAAAATGCTCTCAATTTCGTGAACAAGATGATGGTAACCGATTGGAAATGATAAGTCCCCATAAATTCCCACAAATTGGCCATTAAATGAGGAGTTACACTTTTTGGATCAGTCGGAGCCGTAAGCTACGCCTCCCAGCCGTAGCTTACGGCAAGCAGTGAGTCTTACGGCCAGGAGCTCCTGTCTTACGGCTGGCAATGTTGAAAACTTGTTTTCAGCATAACTTTTTCGTTTCAACTCCGTTTTCTTCACCGTTTTCGCCTACGTTCTCGTAATTTCGTCCTCTATCATGCTATCCTCTTAATTCTTCAATTCTAATAAATTATTTTCTTCATGTATTCTCCATCTTTCAATCTCTAATCCAACCGCGCCTATTCCGAAACTTCATTTCCACACTTTTAAGCTCCGAATGTACCTGAAACATAAGCAATCGTAGTTATCTAATTCAAGATAATTACACAATTAAATGAGGGATAAACTTGTCTTTTAACATCATAAAGGGTTGTCCTACGGACCACCCGTCACATCCCCACACTTAACCGTTGCTTGTCCCAAGCAACTCATTAAATCAATTTCAAAACAAGCGATCAATGTAAACCAAGCTAAATGTGCCGTCCTTTTACTAACTTTCAATCATACCACAAGACACATCCCTCACAAAAAAAGTCTCTCGGTTACAAGAATTATTAGCATAATGCTAAACCACTCAATGCGTGTGTGTGTGTGCGCGACAATAAGCTTGTATACAAATCAAGTCTCCTCCTATTGAGTATTTAGCATGCTTATGAATCAAAAGGACTTACGGGTTGTAACGGGGCTAGGTGCAAAGGTAGGAAATTGGTGGAATATATATGCGAGAGCTAATTGATTTGACCCGGTTTTTATTTCTACCACTAAACAAAGCAACCATCAATTATATACACAACTTCTTCAACATTCTCAACTACGATTACAACTAAATATTTTTTTTTTCATATTTTTCTCTTTCTCTTTTTTTTTCATTTTTTTTTTCATTTTTTTTTTCATTTTTTTTTCATAACACATCAAACTCAACAATATATACAAGAACATCAATACTACAAACTAAATCTCCTAAACCGGGTCATCTCAAAAGGTAAAGTTTTTGTAGGAAGTAGGCTCGGGTCACAATCGAATGGTCTAAGGCTCAACATGGCTTTCTAAGGACCAAACCCCCACCCCTCACAATACCAAGCTCATATATGTAACATATGAGGTCCAACCCACCAATCCCGCACTCTTACACATCTAGACGAGGCTTCCTAAAAGTCCCCCTATCATTTTCAAAAGCATGCTAATTCTAGGATTTAACAAGTATTCACACACAAGTTCTATTAACACACAACACACACCGCCACTCAAAACAAAGAAATATCTATAACAATCATGTGTGGCTCAAATCCTCACCAAGAAAAGACTAGGAATGGGTGTCGGTGTGTCAAATGGCACAATATCAAGTTTTCAAATTTTAACAATTTTCACTCGGATTTACAAAATTTTTAAAACTATAAAAAATTTCCCCCATCCCCACACTTGGGATACATTGTCCCAATGTATGGTTTTGAGGGAAGGATCGCTTTTAACCAACAACATCAGCCTTTGCTTAAACTCTCAAACCCCAAATTTCTTTTTGATATTTTTTTTATAATATTTTTTTTATATTTTTTTTTAATAAACAAAAGCAAACTAATAAACTAACAATATTTCAAAGCTAAAGAACATGACAAGTCTAAGGAAAAAGTACATTGACCTGGTAAAGTTTAGCACAACAGATATTGTAAATAATCCGACTTCCTATCACCACCTTCACCCAAATATCCGTACATCTTCCCCACACTTGAATGTCGCCATGGCCCTGAAACATAGAAAAATAAAAACAACAAGATCAATATAAAACCCCGGGTTGCCTCCCGAGCAGCGCTAAGTTTTGAGTCTTCAGCCAGACCGAGCCACCCCCATTTATGGTGGCTCAAAGAATCGGTTCCTATCACCTCCCCCACTGTTGCTTGTCATTGGGCAAAATGCATCCGTCTCATTTTGACTCGGTGGGTAATCAAATACACTCTTGCTCGCCCCCATATATGTTTCTTCACGGTCCGGTGGGTGCTTTTTTCTCATTCGTGGTAACACATTTTTCATACAATCACTAGACTCACCACCCTTCCTCTCAATGGACTCATAACTAATCCCTCTAGTTTGAACATCAAAGGACAACTTACGGTTCTTTTCGGTCATGGTAATAATCTCGTCTCTACAATTAATTTGAGCATTTGCTGTGTATAGAAACGGTCGACCTAAGATTACCCTTTGTTGTGATGCCATATTGGTAGAAGCATAGTCCAAAACTAGGAAATCCACCGGGTATTCAAATTCTCCCAACTGAATCTTAACATTCCTAACCATTCCCCGTGGACGCCTCAAACTTCCATCCGCCAAGCTCACCATGGTGTCTATACCTTCAAGTGGACCAAAGTCGTACATATCGTATAGATCACTTGGTAGCACACTCATGCTTGCCCCGTAGTCCAACAATGCGTGAGGGATTTTTAATTTTCCCACACGGATAGGCACGATTGGCACTCCATACTCTTTATCATTCTCGACTTCGGCATCTTTTTCCAAACCTGCATTCATTTGACACGAAGAAGTTAGACATGTTTCACTAAATTTAATATTTGGAACGGTGCTTACCACATTGATGTTAATGCTTTTTATGTTCTTGGGATTTGGCACCGTATCACTCGGTAGCTGGCCTTTTGCTTTCTTTAACATCGCCACATCACTTGCAAGTTGACCCATTTGAGTGGTCAACGATTGGATGCTTTTGTCACGAACCTCGTCCTTTTGCATCCGAACCTCATCACGTTGGTTCATTCGTTGCATTTCACTTTGCATCGCCTTCAACATCTCCATCATCTCATTTCCACCCGAAGAACTTTGACCCGTTTGATATTGCCTTTGAAATCCTTGGTTTCCTTGGAAATTAGGGTTAGCTTGATTTGAAGGGTTCCCATAACGAAAATTTGGGTGATTCCTCAACCCGGGGTGGTAGGTATTAGAATTCATATTGTTGTAGTTTCTACCACCCCCTCCTTGACCTTGACCTTGACCTTGAACTGCATGCACCTCTTCATATTGCCCTTCCATCAACCCTTGGCAATTTTCAGCCGCATGACCTATTTCATTACACAATGCACACAAATCATAAATTTGGTTAGTAGTTTGAACATTACCGTCATCTATGGCGTGCACTTGAGGTCGGGCAATGGCCAGTCGGGCTCTCCTAGATGCTTGAGCCTTTCTCTTTGATGTAGTTGCCATGCTTTCCAAAAACTCCCAATCATCATTCTCATAATTTGTTCCAAAAGTCCCACCGGTAATAGACATCAAGTCACGTGCATCTTCGGCACTCAACCCCTCGTGAAAGGCATTCATCAACTCCCACGATTCAATTCCATGGTGAGGGCAATTTTTAATCATCATATTGAAACGCTCGAATGCCTCATGAAACATCTCACCATGTTGTTGTTGGAAGCTTCTCAACCCCTTTCTTGCATCATTGGTCTTTTGGGCGGTGTAAAACTCATCCAAAAAAGTTTGTTGCATCTCCCCCCATGTATATATGGATGCCGAAGGTAACGTGTAGAACCATTTCTTCGCCTTATCTTCCAAAGAAAATTGGAATAATACCAATTTGATGTCATCAACCGAGAACCCTTGACTCCCAAGAGTGTTGCAAATCGAGTCATAAGCCTCTAAATGAAAGTAAGGCTCCTCTGTTGCCAACCCCTTGTATTTTGGTAAACTTTGCAAAGAGTTGGTCCTCACTTCAAATGTTCTCCCTTGATCATTGTGAGGAATAACTACCGGTGAAGGATTTTGAGTGATTACCGGCCGAAAATGTGCTTCGATGCCCCTCACATTTTCTCTAAGGTGTCTCCTTGGTATACCAAACCTACCCCTTGGGCGAATAGGACCCATTGGTCTCGGCATACGCCCTTGTGGTGCCAATGGTTGTTGAAATTGTTGTTGCGGCATCGGTGGGTGTTGAATTGGCCTTGAAAATTGGGTTTGAACGTTTTGTGGCCTAACTTGTTGCAATGGTATAGGGCGTTGCAATGGTGGCCCTTGTGGTCTTGGTCTAATGTGTTGTGGTATGAGTTGTTGTTGTGGAATCCCACCAACACTTGACATTCTTTGCGTTTGACCAGGTACATAAGTCAACTCCCCTTGATCTCCACTACCCACATAAGCATAACCCTCTTCCTCATAACCCTCGAAATCTTCATATCCTTCTTCATATCCATCTCCTTCTATACCCCCCGATGATGGCCCAAATGGAATAGATGAGTATTGAAAACCTGATTGGTTTGGTACTCCAAATGATGAAGTAGCATGAACAACAGTTGAGCCTTGTGGTAATGTATAGGTGGATGATGATTGACCTGAAGCTGGAAAGAAATGGGTAAGTGGTGGAATTGTAGAAGCATGGCTAAAGGTAATGGTAGGTTCAGTTTGAGTAGTGGTAGGTAATGTAGTATTGGGTGATGGGATATCAAATGGTGAAGTAAATTCGGTAGTAGAACTAGGCATGGTGGTATTTGGTGAAGGTTGAGTGGATGTTGGTATGAATGGTGAAGTAGGTTCACCCGTAGTGGGTGGTGGTTGTGGTGGATCCATGTATCGAATTGGTGTGATTGGTGTAGTTGGTGTTGTTGGTGAACCACTGATTCTATTCTCTCTTAGCAAAATTCTGTTTCCTCTTAACGTTCGCTCAATTTCCGGATCAAATGCCAAAGGTGATAGCTTGTGAGAGCTCCTAGTACGCATGCACCTGTCAATACCTGCACACTAACACACCCAGCGTAAACCGGAAAAATAACAAACTTAAAAAGAAATAAAATAACACACGTTGCGCACTACTCCCCGGCAACGGCGCCAAAATTTGACGTGATGTCGTGGTCACAATCAAATTTAATCCCAAAAACAACTATATAGATAGTGGCAAGTGGGTATCAAACACAGGGAGTTTGTGGAATATGTGTTATTTGAAAGTTTATCTAAATTTAACTAAATTAATCTAATTGCAAAAGAAATAAGATTCAAGAGTTTATGTGAGTGAATTGGTTTTAGACTAAATTAAACTAAGTAAATTGCAAGAGAAAAGTTTAGTTGTAAGCAAATTAGAGACAAATGACCATCCTAGATTTCCGGTTTGTATCAACATTTATATTATCATTCCACTAGAAAGAACTACATAGACATAGCTCATGTGTGATTACTTGCAGTGATGAAAGGGAACTAAGTACTCAGATTCCTAGAACGTGAGGTTGTTACCCGATGATCAATCAACCCTTACCCAAGCCTAACTATACCCATGATATCTCGATTGCCAACGGCACCAAGAACGTATGGTTTCTAATTAGTTTAACGCAAGAATTAACAAGTTACTAACAAGTAATCACACACCATAACAAACAAACCATTAAGATAAAGATTGTTATTCTAGAAATAATGAAATCAAACATGAAATGTCTAAAGTAAACCTTCAATCCAGGATGATCACAAATGTTTAGCCACACATGGCTCGAATCAACATCATAACAAAGATATTATTGTTCATACGGATCAAAGACAATAAAACTAATGATTAGGATAGTGTTTCTCCTTGCCAAAGTCTCCAAAATGCTCTCAATTTCGTGAACAAGATGATGGTAACCGATTGGAAATGATAAGTCCCCATAAATTCCCACAAATTGGCCATTAAATGAGGAGTTACACTTTTTGGATCAGTCGGAGCCGTAAGCTACGCCTCCCAGCCGTAGCTTACGGCAAGCAGTGAGTCTTACGGCCAGGAGCTCCTGTCTTACGGCTGGCAATGTTGAAAACTTGTTTTCAGCATAACTTTTTCGTTTCAACTCCGTTTTCTTCACCGTTTTCGCCTACGTTCTCGTAATTTCGTCCTCTATCATGCTATCCTCTTAATTCTTCAATTCTAATAAATTATTTTCTTCATGTATTCTCCATCTTTCAATCTCTAATCCAACCGCGCCTATTCCGAAACTTCATTTCCACACTTTTAAGCTCCGAATGTACCTGAAACATAAGCAATCGTAGTTATCTAATTCAAGATAATTACACAATTAAATGAGGGATAAACTTGTCTTTTAACATCATAAAGGGTTGTCCTACGGACCACCCGTCAAGCACCCTAGTGATATGGGAAATGAACGAACATATATTAATTAGTAAAATTGGAATAATATACAATTTAATTATGAAAGAGTATTGATATTAATTGTGCTTCCATGTGTACTGATTAATTATGAAAATAAAGGTAGATGACACTATGGGTGTTCAAAACTATTCGTATCTGAAAATTCAATCCGAAATATCCGATATCTGAATCCGAAATATCTGAAAATCTGGATATCCGAATTTTCGGATTCGGATAGTGATTTTGAAAAATTTTGGATATTTCGGATATCCGAAATACCCAAAAAATTAATTTTTATTTTTTCGGATATCCGAAAATATCCGAAGTATACGAAAATATCCAAAAAAATATCCGAAATATCCGAAAATATACGAAAATATCCGAAAACTTATGTTCGGATATCCGAAACTATCCGATTCCGAATATCAAAATATAATAAAATAATAAAAATTTAATAAAAAAATTGGATATTCGGATATCCGATTCACTATCCGACGGATATCCAAAATTTCAGATATCCGAATTTTCGGATACGGATTCGGATAGTGAAATCTGGTATCCGAAAATTTCAGAGATCCAAAATTCGGATATCCAGTTTTGAACACCCCTAGATGACACTGATGATGAGCCATGGATGGAATAAGTTAAAGAAGATATTATGAAATTAAATAAGGTATTTTGTGATTCCTTAACGGTTTGTTAATTATATATAATCAGGTTGCGTTCCTTTAACAGTTTGGATTTTGCTTTCATGTTATTTATGTAGATGGGGTCAATTGTTTTGCTCAAAACACGGAAAAAAATTTAGTGTTGAGGATAATAAAATTTGAGAAGACCTCATTTTTCGAGTTTGCTTTAGGCCTCAACAAAGGTTGAGCCGGCCATGGCCGTCGATGGGAACATTTCCTGACTAATATTTTTGTTAGGATCTGAGGCTCTCATGATTGTGTTTGTTTGTGTAAATTGTGTAAACAATAGAAATGAACAGAGTCTAAGTGCAGCGGAAATGAATAACAAACTTTGTAAACACAATCAAGGAAGAAAATAGTTTTGATAAACACATGATTTGCATTGGTCGAAAGATTACAAAGTCAATCAAAAATTACAAAGCATGCTTACAGACTAAGCTCCCCCTCAGCCTGATACTACAGTGGTTGGTTGCACAAGATGAAAGGATTGAATTGAGGAGAAGAACTCACTCAAAACGAATCAAATGTAACAGTACAGAGTACTGCTCCATTTATAGACAAACCAAACCACTGAGGCATCTCAGCTGACGTCACCATGAAAGTGACGTCTAACAGCCTAACAACCTATATCTACTGTTCTCATACAAACACTGCTAGACCTAACCACTGACAATACATACAACAGATGATATACTAAACTACTGCTCTCTCTAATCATCAGTGCTTTCCTCAAGGTGGATCAGTCCTTAATTGGGCAGTGCTTTGTCATCAGCAGTTTGTACCAGCAGTGCTTAGTTTACAGCAGTCTTCTGGGCTTCATCAGTAGTTATGCAGAACAGTTGCAGTTGTATTTGGGCAGTGGATATAAGATCATCAGCTGTTATAATCACTGTCAAGGGAGAAGACTTAGAAACAGCTGCTTATTAGGAATCCACTGTTGTGAACCGGTTTTGGCTTTCATTATATGTTCCTCTGGTAGGGTTCAATCCCAACAATCTCCCCCTGGAACAGATAATCCCAAAACCCTTCATTATTCTGGATCTTTATTCCTCATCAGTAGTTCCCTTGCATGTCTTTTAAATTCTTCTTCATATTCTTTGGAACTTGTGTCATCCTCATCCCTGCACAGTGAAAGTTCAAGGAGATCCTGCAAATCTTCAACACTAAGGCCTAGTGCTTCTTTCCTTGATATGTACTTCACTTCGCCATTGGATCTGACCAGGGTCAATACGTGGGTCTTTTGATCAGACATCCACTTTAGTACTTTTAAACCCAATGGGTTTCTTGGGAGAGATTTATTCAAAGATGAGTTGGGAGATGTTGGCCTTGTGAAAAGTTGCAGACTTTCAGACATTCATTTGAAGGCCATTTCAATAACATTGTTTGCTGCAGCTATGTCTTCTGCAGTCTCCTTTTCTATCTGCTCCTGTCTCTTTTGTTGATCTGGCTCAATGTCTGAAACTTCTGAAGTATTTGGTGATGCAGGCTTAGTTAACACCTTCTTAAAAAGGTTTTGAAGTTTTTCCGAGCTCTCTTCTTTTAGACCCATTTTCATGATGGTTTCTGTGAAGTACTCAACTTCCTTTTCCTTTACCTCTTCACTAGTCAGCTGTTCTCCTTCTTCTCGGTTTGACACAAGAATAGGATTTCCTGTTGACCTGAACAGTGTTTTGAGGTTTTCAATCTGCTGTTCAAGCTTCATCATTTGTTCATGCTTCTTTGAAGTGCCTGAAACAGTTATCTTCCTTTTCTTCAGCCTTTCATAGGCTTCATCAGTTTGCTGCTTTGACCATTTTGATATGGCATTGGCAGTGTCCACTTTTGCATCCACCAACTCCTGTTTCTTTCTTTTGTACTCAGCTGTTAGGTCAGTGATGAGCTTTTTGTATTTACTCCAATTTGGAGCATTTTTCTTCTTTCTAGGATCGTTCTTGATTCTATCAATCCTATCAGCTTCATGCTTTAAAGCCACTATTGGCCATTCTTCAAATTGGTTTTCTTCAGCAGGATAAAATTTTTCTTGCATTATGTATGCAAGAAGTTTTCTTCTCATCTCTTTTCGTTGTTCTGCCTTTTCTTTGCTCAGCTCTTGTGCAAAATCTTTTATTTGTTTGACTTTTGTGAGCAGAAGTTCCAATCTTTCAGCAATGGCTTCATCACCTTGACCTTCACATTCAACCTTGGCTCTTATCTTAGCCTGTCTTGCTTTGAGCTCAAGATATTCATCCATGTCTTCTGGAACCATGAAGCCAACGAGTGAAGAAAATCTTTTGTTTGAAGGATCATCATCAGTGTAGAATTGCCTCATCTCATTTTTTATAGCTTCTAGTTCCAATGGATATTTTGCAGCAGTGGGATCATATTCGTCCTCATTTGGCTGAGTAAGTTTTCTTTTTCTGGTGTAGAGCTTTGCTGGTTGTGATGTGAGACTGGTGAAAACAGTGGTGGATGGCTGACTCACAGTGGTTGAAACAACTGGTTTTTTAACCGCTGTTGTCATTACAACTGCTGATATGTCAGCAGATGTCTTCTGCTTTTGAGCAGGGATTGAAGAATGTGAGGTAGTTTTTGATGGTGGTGATGGTAGTGGCGAATCATAGGGTATGAAAATCCTTCTCCTTTTTATTGTAGGAGAGGCTGATGATGACTTGGGTGGATCAGTGGTTTGAGAGTGAGTATCAGTGGTTTGTGACTGACTAACAGTTGTTGAAACAACTGGTGCTTCAACCACTGTTGTCATTACAGCAGATGTTGTAACATCTGTTGTCTTCTGCTTTATGGCAGGAGGTAATGATGATGATGTGAGAGCAGTGGTTTTGGTGATGTGTGGTGAAGTTGTGTGTGTTGATGAGATGACAGTTGTTTGGCTACTGCTAGCAGTTTTTGTAACTATTGGTGTATCAGCTGTTTGGATGGAAATATGAGATTTTGTGGATTGAGATTTTGACCTTGTTGAGGATTTAGATAGCTGTTTTTCTTGTTCTGGTTCAATATACAGGCCATCTTCAATTCCCTTTTTCTTCAACTGGATTTTCTCCCCCTTCTTGGCATTATCTGGAAGGGGTTTATCCATGAAGAAGATGGTTGAAGGAACTTTTTCACCATGGGCAGTCTTTTGTATGCTGGCCTTTATAGCCTTAATGTCTGCTTGAGTATCTTTAAATCTTGACTCCACCATGTTTGTCAGCATTTGTACATGTATAGCATGCTGCTGATCAGCCATTTGTTTTTGTGTTTCAAGCATGGGTTGAAAGATATTCCAGAGCTCATTTGCAGCAAATGCTTGTGGTAGAGCAGGTGCTTGAGGTGGAACAGCAGTGGATTGTGCTTTTTGAGCTTTCAAAATCTCTTGCATCATATCCTTTATTTCAGCAACTGAGGTTTCCAGTTTTTCAACTCTGCCCGTCAATTCCTGATATTTTGAATCATCACCTACGTTAGTAGGATCATCTGAATCCCCACCAGCAGTGGTTGTATCAATGTGTGACTTAGGAGCTGAATCCCAAAAATCACTCATTGATGCCCCTTGTTCTTGGTACTGGGGACTTCTTTCTTCAGCACTTGACAAACCTTTGATGGTACCAGTGGTTAGAACCAACTCACTGGTGGTTACCGATGGTGCTATGGAAGAAATTGCCTTCAAGGGAGTCTTACTAATGAAAAAACTGTCCAACTGAAGATCTGTTGATCCATCAGTTGTAGTTGCTGCTCCACTTGAACTACCACCAAGAGTTACTTGTAACTCAGGGGGTGTAACCTCCTCAGTTGTTGCTGGGATAGCAGGAGTAGTAGCATCAGACCCAGTCACTTGTGGGAGTATACTCTCAGTGACAGGTGATAGAGAGGAACTGGTTTGTGTCTGAGCTATATCAACTGCATGCAACAAAGGTAGCATGGATTTTGGTAGTATGATTGGTGAGGGTATGGGAGTTGAAAGAGACATATCCTTGGGATCAGGACTGAGGAAGATGGATCCGATTGGACCAAGAGCTTCATATTGTGGTGTCCCTATGATTACAACCTGATCCTTTTGTGAGGATGCAGGAGGAGTTTGAGGCAATGGTGGAGATCTTTCTACCAACTGCTGTGAGGAAGTAGCAGCAGTGGTTTGAGGTGACATTTGTGTTGTCACAGGCAGTTGCTCTGGGATCTCATCTTCCAGAGTTGCCTTTTTCTTGGGTTTGGTGGGCTTTTTGTAAGATTTTCTTTTGGTCTTTTTGGTAATGTCAGGTGTGGGTTTCAAAGCAGTGGTAGTGCTGCTATGATCACCTGGAGCAGTGGGCTCAGCAGCAGATGTCTGAGGAGCAGTGGTAACTGCTGAAATCTGCTCAAACACCTCTGCTTTTGTTTTTATTGGTGCCATCATCTTGGAGAATGTTTTGTTTGTTAAACCTTTTATTTGAAAATAGACACCTTGTTTAAGCAAATTTTCATTTTCTTTTTTAAATTTTTGTTTGAAATAATAGCTCAGAAATCTTGGAAAAAGTAAAAATGATTTGCTATCAACATTTTTTACCAAGTCATTGAAGATCTCCTGGGAATAGTTGTAATTTTCATTATTTAGGATAGCATAGCCCAGACATTGAATCTTCAATGGTATTTCATTAAACACTGTTGTTTTATTTGAAACACAACTTAAAAGTGTGTGAAATAAAAACCTAGGTGCAGAAGGGAAATATCCTTTTTGTAAGGTATCTACCTTTGATTGTTCTGCATACCCTCTTTTTAAGAAATCCTTCTTCAACTCGGTTTTATCAAAAGAAGGTTTACCTTTCTGATCGTCGAGTTTAAAGACTTCAGAGATTGATTGTGGAGTGATTTGAATCACTTTACCCTGTATCGAGGAGTTAATGGCTATGACTTTATCGTCTTGTTTTTCAAGCGTCGCCTTTTTCCAGAACTCTCTCTGGGTTTGTAGATAAATGGGAGCATCTGCTGTCAACAAAGTTTTGTACTTTGATGCAGATAATGTATCAATGATGGAGTCGAAGGTGTGGTTATCGGTGGGTTTTGTGAGCAAACCCAGATAATTGTGAGGGGATTTGTATGGTATTTCGATGGATTCTTCGGCCGTTTGAGCGACCTCTTTGGAAGATGGTGTTGATTTTGGTTTAGATTTTGAGTTTGATTTTGACTTCGTCATTTTGATGAAGAAGGATCGGAGAGTGATTTGGGAAGAAAAGTTGGAAACTGCTTTGAGAAGAGAACTTTGGAATTCAATTCGACAGTGTAAAACCCTGTTTGGGGGTTTTGATCAGGGTTTTATTTAGGGAAAAAATGATCGCTGATGTGGCAGCGGTTATTATGATCTGAAGGCTAAAAACTGACCACGTGTCAACAAATGATGAAAAGATGAATTATGAAGAACAGTTGTTTTGGAAACCACTGATGAAGCAAATATCAGTGGTTACAACGATCAAAATGAGAACAGTGGGTGATTTTTACTATCAGTGGATGGTATATCAGTGGATAAGTCACTGATTTTGAGCATCAGTGCTTGTCAAGAGAATGGAAGGATAGGTGGTTGACTTTCAACAGTGGGCAATATTTAGTGAGCAGATGTTTGAACAAAACAGTGATTAGGGTAAATGGTACAGATTTGAAGGACAAGTATTTCAGCAACTGTATAGAAAAGTTTCCATTCAAGGTTTTTTCCACATGTCAATTTCACATTTTGAAACTTTTTCAAATTTCTGACAGTGGTTTAGTACCCCAGATGATGTAGATTTTTTACTAAGGCAACTCATTCTTGTTGTAATACTTAAATTAACACATGAGTACCTAAGTATTTTAAGCACTTTTGACAATCAATCTTTGATCAGTTTTAAAACAAACTTGAGTTAAACATGACCTTGATATATGAACCATTTTCTTTTGAACCGTTTTGAGGAAGATATTACCAATAAATGTAATATATCCTGACAGGAGATTGAAACTTTACTATCAAAAACCAGTAAAGGTTCAAAATATATTATCCAAAAAAAATAGGAAATAACATATGATGCTTTATTTGGAGAAAATCCCTTTTAAAAATATTAAAGAATTTTCTGAAAACAGCATAAAAAAGAACTGGCATAAATTTCCACTATAGTTCAATTCATATCAATCTCAAGTTTGTGAAAATGGTCAGTGGTTAAACAAACAGTAGTATGACATTTTAAATTTATTTTGACCCCTGTTTGGTACCATTTTCATGTTGATTTATTGTCAAAAATGAGGACACATGTACACAAGAGCTTTGAAAATCCTGTTGTAGACTTTGTTACCATGTGATGATTCTGAACATTTGTCTAGTCCTCTTGTAAGTTCAATCACTGGGAACACTATTGTCACCTGAACTTTCCTGAACCAATGATCTCAATTAGTTGCTTAATGACCATTATTGCCCCAAGCTTTGACTCTTAAGTGTTTTATGTTTATACTCTTTTCTTCTGACTTCAAAAATTTTGAGATAAACACACTTCTGAGTTTTTGTGAATTTTCTTCTTCCATTTTTACCCTTCCCAATCATAAGTAATGAAATACTTACTGAGAGGCATTTATTGAAGGAATACTTGTTCCAAAATCATTTTGCAGTAATGTTTTGAGAGATTTAGACATTTCTGCACATGCTTATGCCAACCTCCTCATTACCTATGATCTGGAAATTTTTTACTCCTGATTTTCTTAATGTATTTTAACATAGTTGATTTTGTCCTTTTGAGGATCTCAACCTGTTCTCAACACATAAGATCTGAATGACTAAAGTTTTAATTTCCCTCTTTTTACGTTAGCAAAAACACTAATGTTTTTATGTACATAGGCTTTTGTTAATCTGAGGTTCATACTTTAGCATCTAATATGGTGACATCACAATTTTCATAACAGTTGAAATCAATTTTTGAAAATATGAAATAATCCCATAGTTTAACAGATATGCTTTCAGATCTGAAAACTTTGAGTGACTTGTGCATGATATCACATGTTGTGTGAAATTTGTGTGTCATATGACATCTTGGTTGTTTTACAGAGTATTTGAATAACATTTTAAGCATTGTTACTCATTACTCTGTTTTTCAACAAAATACAACCAACCTTAGTATCAATGAATTTTGAGCCGAACTGTTATGTCAAATTGATTGTTAGATCGAATTTGACTGTCCAGGCTCGGATACCAATTGTTAGGATCTGAGGCTCTCATGATTGTGTTTGTTTGTGTAAATTGTATAAACAATAGAAATGAACAGAGTCTAAGTGCAGCGGAAATGAACAACAAACTTTGTAAACACAATCAAGGAAGAAAATAGTTTTGATAAACACATGATTTGCATTGGTCGAAAGATTACAAAGTCAATCAAAAATTACAAAGCATGCTTACAGACTAAGCTCCCCCTCAGCCTGATACTACAGTGGTTGGTTGCACAAGATGAAAGGATTGAATTGAGGAGAAGAACTCACTCAAAACGAATCAAATGTAACAGTACAGAGTACTGCTCCATTTATAGACAAACCAAACCACTGAGGCATCTCAGCTGATGTCACCATGAAAGCGACGTCTAAAAGCCTAACAACCTATATCTACTGTTCTCATACAAACACTGCTAGACCTAACCACTGACAATACATACAACAGATGATATACTAAACTACTGCTCTCTCTAATCATCAGTGCTTTCCTCAAGGTGGATCAGTCCTTGATTGGGCAGTGCTTTGTCATCAGCAGTTTGTACCAGCAGTGCTTAGTTTACAGCAGTCTTCTGGGCTTCATCAGTAGTTATGCAGAACAGCAGCAGTTGTATTTTGGCATTGGATATAAGATCATCAGCTGTTATAATCACTGTCAAGGGAGAAGACTTAGTGTAAACAGCTGCTTATTAGGAATCCACTGTTGTGAACCGGTTTTGACTTTCATTATCTGTTCCACTGGTAGGGTTCAATCCCCAACAATTTTTTTTATATACTTGAGCTTGAGGTTTGTTAAAAAGCTTGACTCGAGAACAAGCTAGACAAAAGCTTGACTCATTCACAGTTTTGGTTATATAAGTTCTTAGATTATGCAAGCCCGTAAGTTGACTTTTTATAAGAGTTTATAAAATGTTTGTTTAAAGTTATGTTTTTTCTTATTTTTAAAAAAGTTAGAGCAACTTGATAGCGGTGTAGGAAAATATTTTTTAATTGTTTTTGACCGTTGTTCAACGGTCCAATATCTTGAACATATCAATATCTACCCGTTATGGCCATCGCGGGGAACTTTTTTTTTTTTGACATCATAGCGCTCGGGGGGCGGTGTGGCCGGACGCTATATGACATTATGGAGTTGGGTGGCGCCGGGTAACGCTCGACTATGGAAAGACTTGTGAGAAAATTCGAACGTCGCGTCTTCTATCTCGTAACCACCAATAAAACCGTCAACCTCAACATGACATTTAAGTTTCATATATCAACAAAAATAAGATATGTTTATTAAAGTTTCTTATAGTGAGGAAACGAGTGAATAATTCGAATACTCTTAACATGACTTTCTAAGTTTTTATGATACATTGCAACTTATTTTGTTTTCCTCTAGGAATTGTGTTTGTTAATCTTTTAAAAAAAAGTGAATATGTAGGTGTGTTTAACTTCTTCTTTTTTTCCATAACGTAATATTTGTTTTTTCCTTTTAAAACAAGATACTTTAAAAATATGTTTTTTCCTTTTAAAACAAGATACTTTAAAAATATGTGTTTTATTTTTATATACGTCTAGATATAAATTCTAGTTAAAACCATTTCGAAATTAACCGATCCGAATACTCATTTTAATAATTTTGAAAATAAACTTAAAATCTACAAAGGTGAACAAAAAAATAGCGACAAAACCAATGTTTCAATACGAAAGTAGTGGAGAACCCTTACGTTGCGACGGGGTCGACAATTTACATTGTTTTGGATTCTATTTGTTTATTAGTTGTTTCGTTTTTTGTTAAATTCTGAATTACCTAAAAGAACTAGTAATAACATGGATAATAATAATAATAATAATAATAATAATAATAATAATAATAATAATAATAATAATAATAATGTATATCTAACATATAAAACATGTTTTCTCATGGGTCATTTGGTGCATGTAAGACTAAAGGGTATGGAGAGAATGGGCTTGGAGGGGATGAGCCGCCACGTCACCGGCTCGTGTGGGATGGGCCTCCTTCATATTTGAGGGGGATGGAGGATGAGGCTACCCCACCTCATTATTTTATTAATTGTCTAACTTTTAATTTATTAACTTGATAAAAAAAATTTAAAAAAGTTAAAAAATACAACATAAAATAACATAAATAAAGTCACTTCATAACATAAAAAAAATTACATTTCCTAAAAATAATAAAAAAAACCTACGACATCCATTTCACTACTCGTCTTCGTCTTCGTCCTCGTCACCGTCCGCTACGTTAAAGTTGTTCCAAATATGTTCTACCAAATCCTGTTGAAGGTTTGCATGCGTGAAGTCGTTGGTTAGCGAGAACGAGTTTAAATCCTGTTGTGGCGGATCTACCGGGACAGTATTCCCGATAGATGCATTCTCATCATACTCACAAATTGCCCGACCTTCGTCTTCAATTATCATGTTATGGAGCAAAATGCAAGCGTAC
The DNA here is from genome assembly GCA_030545235.1 of Helianthus tuberosus. NCBI lineage: Eukaryota > Viridiplantae > Streptophyta > Magnoliopsida > Asterales > Asteraceae > Helianthus > Helianthus tuberosus. The sequence goes on from CM060409.1 coordinate 158,276,680, forward strand.
ATACAAAGGCGCAACCTCTGGGGTGTGAACGCACGTGCCGGTTGTTCAAGGATGGCCCATTTTTTTCGTAAGACACCAAAAGCACGTTCGATGTCTTTTCTTGCAGCTTCTTGACGCTTGGCAAATTTTTTTCTTTTTTCGTCATCGGGATGTGGAATAGTCTTCACAATTGTAGACCAAGACGGATATATCCCGTCAGCAAGATAATACCCACGTCTATACTCAACCCCAGAAACTGTAAAACGGGTGTCCGGACCGGTTCCATTAACGACATCGGTAAAGATCGCCGATTGGTATAACACATTAAGGTCGTTGAGTGAACCAGGGAGACCAAAGAAAGAATGCCAGATCCACAAATCTTGTGATGCCACGGCTTCAAGTATCACGGTTGGATAGCCGTGATCACCGCGAGTATATTGGCCGCGCCACGCAGTCGGGCATCTATGCCACGCCCAATGCATACAATCAATACTACCGAGCATTCCCGGAAACCCGTTCCGTGCTTGATGAGCTTGGTACAACTGCTGAACATCATACACGTTTGGTTTACGCAAATATTTTTTGCTATACAGTTTCACCACATTACGGCAAAACCGATACAAACATTCCCGCGTAGTTCTTGCCGACATTTGTAAGTATTCGTCAAAAGCGTCAGCCACTGTCCCGTACGCCAGTTGGCGAATGGCCGCAGTACACTTTTGTAACGTGGTGAACCCTTCATAATTTCGAGCATCGGGTCATTGCGTGAAAAACGGGTCTAGCCCCGCCAAATCATCAGCAATCCGTGTGAATAACCGACGACTCATTCGGAATCTGCGTCTGAATATCTCGGCATTGTAAAGGGGTGCATCCGAAAAATAATCGTTCACCAATTTCTCGTGCGCTCCTGTCGTAAAAAATATATAAATACGAGGAAATAAGGATAATAAAATTTATTAATGATAAACCTTGGCGGTCTCTGTTAACTCGTATTCGTGTGGTAATAACGCTTTCAGACGAGACGTCTTCCTCTTCGTCTTCCTCTTCCTCCTGGATAAGAATCTCCGTCGCCCGTAGCACAGCGTTCGCGATAAACATCTCCTCTTCCTCATCCGAAGACGAGGACCACCAAGAATTAGATGGCATTGTGGATGAAAAGGTAATTTTTTTTATAAAAGTGGAGAGAAAATGGTATAAAAATGAGAGGGTTGTGGGTTGAAAGTGGGGAAAAATGGTGAAAATGGGAGTGTTTTTATAGAAAAATAGATTTTTTTTTTTGAAAAAGAGCCGTTGATAACGTTCCTTTTTTGAAAAGTGTGCATGTTTGCTTCGTCTCATTCGGCGCATGGGGGCCGTTTGGGCCGAGCCGGGGCTAAGGGAGGCGGTGTGGGGGATCGGCGCCGGTCCTAGCCGGCCCCCATACCCTATAGTCTAAGACAAATTTTTTATCATCATCTTGTAGACATTTTATCAAGAAACTCATATTTTTTTCCATGTAATTCAAACAAACACATAACATGGTATATGTTATAATCCTAATTCATAAAAAAAGAGCAACGCTAACAAAGTTTAACATGAATCTATAGTAACAACCCATAGTTATAACATCATGTTCCTCGGGCATGTTTGGTTCATACGCAAAATTTGTAAAATCCGTATATCTCAATATATTTTCTTAAAAAGGATATTGCAGATAACATTTATTCAATTGTATGGGCCGTTCATTAGCCTAATCAACAAATGCAGCCAAGGGTGTAAAATATAACATACATTCAATTAAATGAACCAACTTGACACGCAGACACATATGACTCAGTTTTTACCATTTAAAAACTATAATTGGTTGTTTTGAGTCAAATAAATTAGACAAAGGGGTCAAAGTGGGTCACTTAAAAAGTAAAGTCTCTTATCAACGGGTCAAAGTGGGTCTATTAAATTAAAATTACAGGTCATACGGGTCCTTAAGGTTTGAAATAGAAAAACCACATGTGAAGAAGATGAAGTCATGAAATGAAAGTGAACTCTGACTAGAATCGAATCAGAGGTCGATTACTTCTTCATCATCGATGTTCATAATTGTGAAGGAGTTAAAGGGAATTGTTCCGTATAAAAGGATTTGAAGGTTCGAAGACGTCGTTTTGTGGTTCGTACAGGAGTTTGGGTGCCTTCTGAAGAGTTATTTTGTCTACTGGAAGGTTGTTTTTTGTTTGATTTTGATTATTATTTGTTTATTTGGATGTGTTTGTTATTTTATTTCACAAATAATTGATTATTATTTGTTCAAGTTTTGATTATTACTGGTTAAGTTTTTGATAAAAAGAAACTCAGATTTGAGTTGAAATGGTGCGCCCCTTTACACAAATTATCTATATATTATCTATATATTAAAAAACAAACACAATGAATAGTGATAGACACGTTAGGCTTAGGCTGTGGGGAGTGGGCGTTAGTTGGGACGGGGATGTCCTTCAACGCCAGCTGCTCTACTCCGAGTTGGCGTTGCCCCTTTGACGTGGGTATTCAGCTAGGCGTGGGGCGGGGTGACTTGGCTGACTTTGGTTGGCTGGTTCAATATGGCTGACTTTGGTTGGCTACTTTAACTAAAAGAAAATTCACATGGCTGGCCACGCCAAGCTAAGACACGCCACACCACACCCCTCATTTTTCACCTTAAGCTTATGGATCCTACTCTCGCCACATGTCGAGCAATGTCCCCAACCCAAGTCCCTCCACTCCCCGCAGCCTTAAGAATTTGCCGTGTGGCGGTTGGCCCGCTAAGAAGTTGCCACGTGACATCTTTTTTTTTTTACTTTTCGGTATGCTATATAAATAAAAAAAAACTAAATTCGTAACTTTGTTTAATTTTTTCATGCGTTTCGTTGTACATTTTGTTTGTTTATATATGGTATATGAGTTCATGCCAGTATTCTGATGCTACCCTGACAAACCGAACCGATTCCTATCAAATAATTGTTTTGAATCGATATAGATCACATGTTGATATTCTTTTGGTCATATCACGATTTTATTTTTTTATTTTCCTTTTTCAGTTACTATAACGAGCATCGGTACTATAATATAACGAGATGAACCGATACCAATTAAATTCCTATCGCGTAGCATGGAACAGCTACCGGCGCGTTGCGCCGGTTTTCATACCACTAGTTAAATGAAATTATGAGAACATCAAACAACACTGTGTTCCCGAGTCTGATTTAACAGGGGGAGGGGGAGGGAAAGGAAAATAAATTAAGAGAGAAAAGCAAGGGAAATATGTGATTTTTTTCATGTTCCCGAGTTTAATGAAAAGTAAAGGAAAAGAGAAGAAATCAAACATTTTATGTGTTCCAGAGTTATGGGAAAAAAAACAATTTTGCTATTATACCCTTTAAACATAAAACATTTTAATTAGTTATGAGGGCAATTTAGTAATTAATAATGTTTTCTCTCTTAATCTCTCCAATTTGGGTAGGAGGATGAATATATGGACAAATTTTCTTCCTTTTTCCCTCTTTTTCCCTCCCCTCCTATCTTTAAAAAAACTCAGTTTTTTTTTTTATTTTCATCTCTTTTCTAACAGAGTAGTCCATGTAGAATGTAGAAGTGTACGGAAGTTAAAACAAATCCCAATTGTTGAGTAAAAACACAATCCTTTTGTACTTTAGTATCTTAATAAATAATAAAATATACAAAAGATCGATTCATTTTGTTGTATTAAAAGAGTTTAGTATCTTGATAAATTTAAAAATATATAAAAGATCGATACATTTTGTAGAACTCTTCAACGTGTGATATCATTTGGCTAACGATCGATACATTTCAGTTTTAGCATATGTTTGACACTTTTAGTGAGTCTAGTGTTGAGAAATTTGGCCATTAGAATTTGATAAGGGTTTGGCCAGTTTTGGTTAAATTTCATGGCCGAACTGCTGTCTATAGTTTTTAGGAACAATAAACCAAACTGGTTGGGTTTGGTGGGTCGGATGCAACGGTCAGTTTAACCCATTTGGCAGTTTATACCAACCTTTGTTTTCAAACCTGTTAGTTTTTAAACTAGCCATTTAAACTGCCAAAACGAAACCCGTTCCATGAACTATATAAATAATAAAAGTTAAAAGGCTGGTTTGGCTTACACAACCTGTTCCATGAACCGTTAAACTGCCAAAACGAACCCGTATGTATCTCAAACCAAAGGATGATATTGGCATTTCAGAGATCCCTAAAACACTTGCCATGTGTTTTTTTTTTGCAGTACTGCTAGTGCCGTGGCCGTCAGGAGTTGATCCGTAGGCCGAGGGAGCAGACCGATAGTTAGATTTTATCGTCTTTTTATCCATTACTATGACAATTTTCAGTTCTATACCATGTTTTTTAAGGTTTTGTATCCCAATCTATTTTTAACAATCTTGATTACAGTTAAGGTTTTGTATCCCAATCTTGGTTTAGATTTAGTGATCTTTACACATCTAAGCATTTTTGCATGTTCGCAACTCTAGAGTCACATAGCCTCGTCTGAGCGGGCTGCACCTTGTGAACTTTGACTATGGAGGGTGTGACTTCCCGTCTGATGTACAATAAGCATTGACCCATACTCAACCCGGACCCGTTTCAACCTGACAAAATTGCCCCTTGATGTACAATCTATTTTTATTTTTTAAAAACATTTTTTAACCAACCCGACCCGAAACCCGTTCTGACCCGGACCCGTTCCGACCCAAACCCGTTTCGACCCGAACCAAAACAACCCATTTTTTAACCGACCCGTTTTGACCCATGACCCAACCCGGCCCGACCCGTTTGCCAGGTCTAGATTCAAGTAAAATTCATTATTCAGCTTAATTAAATCCGTTATTTGGGCTTAGTAACATTACTATTGAAATTTTAAATTATTTTACTCTAGATTTCATTTAGGGGGCGTTTGGTTCGCAGGAATTCAATGGAATTTAAGGGAATTGGAATTTGAATCCATCTCTAAAGATGTTTGGTTCACAGAATTTGATGGAATTGAAATCCCAATTCCAATCTTCATGTGTTTGGTTGACAATGGAATTGGAATTGGAATTAGGCATGAATTCCTTCAAATTCCTTTAACTAAAGGAATTCAAAATCCTTCCTCTATGTGAAGGAATTAATGTAAATTCATTGGAATCTTCGACCGTTTCGACCTGTACCGTTTCAATCCGAACCATTTTAACGCATACTGGTTTCGATCCGAACCGTTTCGACACGAACGGTTTCGACCAGTACCGTTTCAACACCAACCTTTTCGACGCGTACCGTTTCGACCAGTACCGTTTCAAATCGAACCGCTTCGACCCGAACTGTTTCGACCCGTACCGTTTCGACCCAAACTGGTTGTTGTGGGTGCCGGGGTGATGGATTCCAATTCATTTGACAACAAAATTCCAACAATTTCCAATTCCAACAATTTCCAATTCCAATTGGAATGTTTAAATTCCAAATCTAATTCCTTCAAATTCTAATTCCAATTCCAAATCATTCCGCGAACCAAACGCCCCCTTAGAGTTATGAAAATTTGGTTTCCAACTAAAGTTAACTTGATTTATGATATGAGTATATATATTTTCAAAACCATAAACGTTTATCATTAAAAAATTACTACTATTCCTACCAAAATTTCCTACACATTTCTTACGAACGAAAATGCCGACACTTTTCCCACAAACTTCCGACGAACAAGAAAGGGTCTTAGTTTTGTGACAAAAAAAGCTACAAAAAAGCCACAAATTGTTATGCGTAGGAAAAGTGTCATAAATTTCCCACGGACTTCCGACGGAATTCGTTTTCATTTTAACTATTAGTCAGAAATCCGTAGGAATCAGTATGCGTAAGAAATGTGTCGGAAGTTTTCGACGGAATTCTGACGGAATTCTGACGGAATTCGTTTTTATTTTAACAATTAGTAGGAAATGCGTAGGAATCCAATTTATGGCAAACAAATATTCATAATAAACAAAATAATGATACTAAAATATAAATTTTATTATTTTATAAAAATATATGTTATTTCTATATTGATTCCGTAGGATGTGTGTTGGAAATCCAGACAGATTACTCACGGAAGAGATAATTTTTTTTTTTGTAATACACATATATGTTATTTTTTAAACATATTTGTATATATCCGTAGGAAATGTGTAGGAAAATACTGACGCAATTCCTACGAAATTCGTTTTCATTTTAATCAGTAGTAGGAAATGCGTAAGAATCCAATTTATCATTAAAAAATTATAATAAATAAAATTAATGATATTAAAATATAAAGTTTTATTCTTTAATAAAAATATTTCTAAATTAATTCCGTAGGAAGTGTGTTGGAAATTCCGACAGATTACTCACGGAATGGATACTTTTTTTTTGTAATACGCATATATGATATTTTTAAAACAAATTTATATATATCTGTAGGAAATGTGTAGGAAAATACTGACGCAATTCCTACGAAATACCTTTCCTTTTAACAATTCGTCATAAATCTGTAGGAAAATAATGAATGTAATAGTTCCGTAGAAAAATCGTAGGAATCCATACAGGCCTTAATACGGTCTATTAGAGCATGTATGACTCGTATTCTTGGCAACCATATAATAGCACTCAATACAACGTGATGTAACCCTTCAATATCGAATGTTACATAATAAAGGTCTCAGCGGACCTTTAAGATATATTTAGGTCCAACACGGCCTGTTAGGGCATGTATGACTTGTAAATCTTCGTTACGATATAATAGCACTCAATACAATGTGATGTAACCCTTCAACATCGAATGTTTCATAATAAAGGCCTGAACGATCCATTAAGAAATATCGAGGCTTAACATAGTCTATTAGGGCATGTATGACTTGTAATTGTTCGTTACGATATAATATCACTCAATACAACGTGGTATAACCCTTCAACGTCGAATGTTACATTATACAGGCCTTAATTGGGCCATTAAGATATATCAAGGCCCACATGGTCTATTAGGGATTGTATGACTTGTTAGTGTCCATTACGATACAAGATCACTCAACATGACATGATATAATCCTCCAACATCGAATGTTACATAATAAAGACCTTAACGTACCATTAAGATATGTCAAGGCCCAACATGCTCTATTAGGGCATATATGACTTGTAATATTTTGTTATGATATAATAGCACTCAATATAACGTGATGTAACCCTTCAATATCGAATGTTACATAATAAAGGTCTCAGCGGACCTTTAAGATATATTTAGGTCCAACACGATTTATTAGGGCATCTATGACTTGTAAATCTTCGTTACGATATAATAGCACTCAATACAACGTGTTGTAACCCTTCAACATCGAATGTTTCAAAATAAAGGCCTGAACGAGCCATTAAGATATATCGAGGCTTAACACAGTCTATTAGGGCATGTATGACTTGTAATTGTTCGTTACAAAATAATATCACTCAATACAACGTGGTATAACCCTTCAACGTCGAATGTTACATTATAAAGGCCTTAATTGGGCTATTAAGATATATCAAGGCCCACATGGTCTATTAGGGGTTGTATGACTTGTTAGTGTCCATTACGATACAAGATCACTCAACATGACATGACATGATATTACCACACATCCACCTGCAAACACTACTCACCCCAAATCCCCAACCTATTGTTCATCTTGAACCACCACACAACACCCCCGTTTCTTGTGGTTTAACGGACAACCACCATGGTGGTTGTGACAACCGGTGATTTACGGCTCTTAATTACGTGATTAACAGGTGATTAACGCGATAATAAATAGTGATTAAGACGAAGATTTACTTAATTAGGCCTTTGGAGTGCCTAGGAACACCTATCCGACTTTACAGTGCGCGAACGGTGGTTTACAGAGAAAACTGCGAAACGTTAAACGGAAACGAATTGAAACCGAACAGAATACTGACAAAGCCGTCGATTACGAAGTTTATACATACAACATATACTTACGGAATTCGTTTTGCTAAAATACTATGATTTCAAACAACACAAACCGCAAACGCGAACGGAAAACGCGAAAACAGTAACACACTGACAATCAACGACGAAACGGAAGCACTGGACTCGAAATTCGTCTTGATATTAATAAATTATGACATATTTTACTTCGTTTTCAATTTTTATTATCCGTAGTTGAAAATGGATCGAAAAACGGTTATAAGCAACAACCGAAGTGTTATACGCGATTTAACGTGACTGAAAGACGTATGCGTTTATTAATAACGAACGACATAATTTCACGAGCTTTCTACCCTAAAACTCTACTTTACAACAATACGCAATAAATGGGTTCGAAAACGGGCTCCAAAAACACGATCGGGCCGCTCTAACACTAAAGATGGACTTATAAGCCCAACCCACTTGATGAAAACCTAGGAATAAAATGCTCCCCTTATGCTCAGATCTTCATTTTTGAAACCCTAAGCTAAAACACGCACACCACAGGCCCCTCTCTCCTTCTCCGGCGATCGGAGCCGAATTCCGGCCGTCTCTCAGGTCGTCGCACACTCAAACCCGCCCCCTGTATATATGTTACACTCACATCAACACATGTTATCCTCTCTCTCTCTCTCTGGTCCGAGTTGCAGCGCCACACCGGCTGATGATGATGATGAGATGCTGATGAAGACGATGATCGGCGAGCGGCGCTATTTCTCCGGTAAGATGCCTCCGAGTTCCTTATCATCTCAAATCTTTTAGATCCCGGTCCTTTTCTTTCGGCCATTTTGTGTGATTTCAGGATGTAGCAGGGGGGGAGTTGATGTTGACGATGGCAGCCGGCTGGCGCCGGAACTGCGCCGACGACGGCGAGTGACGAAGGTTGAGGTGGTTATGTGGTTCCGTTCAGATGTTTAAGATCTCGGGTCCTGGTTCAAGTTATCTCGGGTTCGGTTCACTTTTGGTTCGGACTGGTTTCACAGTGGATTCGGGTTCGAGTGATGCTCAGATTGTTATTGCACTGAATTCATTCTTGTTATTGTTCAAGAATGAGCAATTTATTATTTATATTTTCAACATAAGACATCTGTTATCATTTTATTATGTTTTGTATGCATTGTTATTGCACTGAATTCAGATTTGTTATCGTGACGGTAGGTACCTGTTGGCAGAGCTACTCTTGGTCAGATTTGTTCCCGAATTGCTCAAGGTTAGTTATGTAGAATTTCGTTCTCTACGATATAATAGTCTCAAGTATATATTTTTTTTAATATGTAACTACATTTCTGCTGCAGCTTGATGATTTAACTACATTTTTGCTGCAGCTTGTAATAACTCTTTTTGTTTACTCTTATTTGTAGATGTGGCACGACACAAGAGAAGCTACAGATAATGATATAGATTTTTTGTTGATGATGCCAAAATTTTTCTAGTGAGTTAGGTATTTCGTTAGTTTAGCTTATATAAGATTATATGTAGTTTATTTATGGAATTTAATGTAGTTTGTTATGCATTCAACAAAGGATTGTAATTTGACGGGTTTGTTTTCGAATTGAATGTGTATTGGGTTGATTAGAAAATGTTCTATTGGTGTATATAAGCTTGATGTGTATTTCCGAAAAGCCTTTTCACTACAAAATTATTTTATTCTCCAGTGTAAGAAATGCGTAAGAAAAAAAAAATACATTTTGTTGGAATTGCGTAAGAAAAAAAACTTAATTTCGTAGGAATTACGTAGGAAAAATATATACGTTCCGTTGGAATTGTGTAGGGAAAATACTAATTTCGTAGGAATTGCGTAGGAAAAAAGAATACAGTCCGTTAGAATTGTGTAGGAATTTTTTTTTCCCGTAGGAACTTTGTAGGAAAAACGAGTACATTCCGTTGTAATTGTGTAGGAAGAAAAAAAAAAGATTCGTAGGAATTGTGTAAGAAAATTAAAATATATAAATATTATATAATAAATATAAATATAATTGTTTTAAGCACAAAATTTTAAAAAATAAATATTCCGTAGGAAATGCGTCGGAAAGTTAAGAAAATTAATTCCGTGAGAAATAAGTAGGAGAATTCTAACGAAACATTTTTGTGGGAAAGGAGTAGGAAATTCCGTAGGAAATGCGTCAGAAAAAAATTACCCACGAGCGAAATTCCCACAGCCCATTTTCGTGGGAAATCCGTGGGTAAACGCAGTTACCCACGGATTTCCTACGGAAATTGACGTGGGAATAATAGCAGTTTTCTAGTAGAACCCTCTGAGAAACAACATACATATATTCTGAAATTGAACTTTGGTAGCGTTTGGTATGAATGAATAGAAGGCGGAATGGAATGGATCATTCCGATGGAATGAAAAGAAACATGTTTGGTTATTATGTGGTAATGGAATGGGGCATTCCACAAGGAATGAAAACCTTCCAAATATAACAATTTTTATTCCTTTGTAATGTGGTGTTTTTTTTTCCATTCCTTCAAGGAATGGAACAAATATATTATTATTATTTTATTAATTTTTTTACCATTATTGTTATTATTATCATTTTTAATAACCCACCACCGTCATTCACCTTCGCCGTCACACGACACCACCTCCGCCGCCAACGACGGGCGACACCACTACCGACACAACCGTCCTTGTGACTATTGTCGCCGCCACCCACCGCCACTGTCACCCACTTTCGCCGCCACCGCCACCACCCCAGCCGTCACCCACCACCGTCACCACCCACCGCTGCCCTTGTTGTCTCCCACCGTCAACACCTCCGCCCCCGTTGTCACCCGCCACCACCCCCGCCCCCGTTGTTACCCGCCACCACCCCCGCCACAGCCGCCACCCACCCCTACCTCCGCCGTCACCCGCCACCCACCTCCACCACCGACCACCACCGTCGACGTCACCCACCACCATTGTCGTCGTCGTCACCTACCTCCGCCCTAACCACCACCCCACCTCCGTTGCCACCACCTCCGACCACCACTCCAAACGCCACCTATCACCATCCACCACCACCGACTGCCGTCACTCACCATCAATTTTATTCCTTCGTCTATTCTTTCTACCAAACAACACAAAGTAATGATTCATTTCATTCTCACATGGTAACCAAACAAGACATGGAATGGTAATGATACATTCCATTACCTCGTTCATTCCATTACCTCGTCCATTCTATTCCCTTGTCCATTCCATTACGCCATACCAAACAGACCCTTTATGTATACATAATGCAATTAAAATAAACCATTTTATAAGTTAATAGGTAGATAACAATTGGTTTAACAATGGACGGTTTCGGTTTTATAGCTTGATTGTCAATGTTTTACACTACGGTTACACAAGATTATTAGTTGGCAGTTATGGTTTTGAAGATTTTCCAGCTTCAATTTGGAGTTGGAAGACATTAGTTGCACAGGAATTTTGGTGTTCAAAAAACGAAAATTTATCATTTTAACTTTTAAGGGACTAAAATTCAAAATGAAAGTTTACTACAAATTTAATTTAGTTGAACTCTTTCTGTTCATACCCACTTTAATTTTTGAGTTACTTTACCTTTAAAATTACTGAGTTTAACTTACATTAAATAAAACTTTAGAGTAAAATGCACGGATAGTCCATGTGGTTTGGTGAAATTTCACCTTTAGTCCCCAACTTTTCAAAATTACACTCTTAGTCCCTGTGGTTTGACAAGTTGTTACTCGGATAGTCCCCAAAGCGGATGGAGGTAAGTTTTTCTGGTTAAGTGGGTGTGAAATGACAAGGACTATCCGAGTAACAACTTGTCAAACCACAGGGACTATCCAAGTAACAACTTGAAACCACAGGGACTATCAGAGTAACCTTCATCCGCTTTAGGGACTATCCGAGTAACAACTTGTCAAACCACAGGGACTAAGAGTGTAATTCTGAAAAGTTGGGGACTAAAGGTGAAATTTCACCAAACCACAGGGACTATCCGTGCATTTTACTCAAAACTTTAATAATCATTATAGATATCCAAAAAACAATTAATTCATTTAGTTAATTAATCTATTGAGGTCATCAACTTAAGACTTTGCTATAGTGATTGAGTGTATTGTATCGATAACTAATATTTGTTATTTCTTTTAGGGTTATTGGATTTTGGCACCCTCAACTATCGACGTTTGGCTGGTGCCACCCCCAACTCACATTTTAATGTCTGGCACCTCCAACTTGAGTTTCAGTTTGTGTTGGCACCACTCTGTTAACAGATCACTAACTCTGTTAGTTTTTGATCCTACGTGCCACCACCTTTCCCAGGTGGACATGATTACGTGGCGATTTAGTCCATATAAAACCCTGGATAGTCTCTTAACAATGATCTAAACCCAATCGATGAAACACAGAAGACTATCAAAGACAAAGATACAAGAATCAAACCCTAATCTTTCGCATTCAATGTACGATTTTGTAGAATTTTGAATTTAGGCATTGTTTTGAGATGGTGGAAATAATAGATCTCATGCTTTGGTATGGTGGTTATATTGAAGTAGGATTTGGTCAACCACAGTATGTTGGAGGTGAATCAGTGATAGTTAATAGATGTAGACCACGTTCATACTTTGAACTAGTAGAGTATGCAATGGAATCAGGTTTTTACAAATCCAGGGTCATTCATATGTATGGGTTGGATGCTGATGACGGGGAACTTAGGCACTTCCATAATGATAAAGATGTGTTGGACTTGGCTATGAAGGTTTTTTGATGGAGTGGACCATTTATGGAAGTACTCATCCAACAAGATCCATTATTGGCACCTGAATCCCACTCTAGTCCATGCCCACTTCCCAGCTACCCAGCCCACTTTCCAGCCCAATGAACAAAGAGCCCAATCCAAAAAGTCTGCTAGGTCAACTGATAGGGTTTTCGTGGATATAGAAATAGAACATTCTGAAGACAGTGATGATAGTGACTATAATGTTGAAGTAGTTGGGTCAGGAGAGTCAAATGATGGTTCGGGTGATCAATATTTTGATGAACTGGTTGAAAACAATGATGATGATGATGATGATGATGATGATGATGATGATGATAATGATGATGATGATGACGAGGAGGTGGAGGAGGAGGAGGATTAGGATGAGGTAATTGGTTCTAGGCAGATAGAGAGGACTTTGAATGGAGACAGTAACAAGATGCAAGGGCATTTTGGTTATTCCACTGCACTGCACATATGTTTTGGTTAAGGCAGGGGCAATTTGGTCATTCCACGACACTGCACATATGTTTGGCCAAGGACTGCACTACACTTATGTTTGGTCAAGGACTGCACTTTTGAAGATGATAATGTACGGTTTGGAAGATGATTATGTACACTTATGTTTGGTCACCACACTGCACATATGTTTGGCCAAGGACTTCACTACACTTATGTTTGGTCAAGGACTGCACTTTTGAAGATGATTATGTACACTTATGATTGGTCACCACATTGCACTGCATTCATGTACATGCAATATGGTCATTTGTCGTTTGGAAGATAATTATGTACATGCAATATGGTCATTTGCACTTTGGTTTAGAATGTGTATTGCTTATGGTCATTTGCACTTTGGCATAAACTATGTACTGCAACATGGTCATTTGCACTTTGGTATAAAATGTGTAGTGCTTATGGTCATTCTTTAGCATAAACCATGTACTGCAACATGGTCAAATGCACTTTGGCATAAGAGTGAAGTACTGAATTATGGTCAAGGACTGCATTTGGTTTAGGTCAATGGACTGCATTTGCAAAGGCTATAATCAACAATAACAAATTTGTAGACTGGGAAATTTCATTGATAACTTAAAAGATCTACAATCGATTACAATGACTACTTGAACAAATACAACCATATGACAATGATAAAAACCAAAGTCAACACAAATGGCTTCTTCCACATGCACTCTGTAGCACCTACCTGTCCTCTCAACTTATTGTTCTCTTCTGTTGAAGAAACACAGAACTAATTATGGGACTAATCAGTTTGGTTTATGTTTCTACCATGATGGTTAATCTTCTTGTAAGTTTCCTGAGCTCCTAATGATCGTGGTTATCTGTAAAACAGAACACCGTTACTCGTTAAGAGGGGAATGTGGGGGTTTCCCTCTTAACCGGGCTCCGGCGTGAGAATAAGTGACTGTATTTGGGGAGAGGATAAAGTATTAAGTGAGAGTAGAGGAAATGGAATGAATTAACCTGTGAAGTGAAGGTCTCTATTTATAGCCGGAGAGGTGTAAGAGGATGTGGGCTGATGGGCCTTGGGCCGGAAGGCGACAACATGGAGGATATGCTCCTTGTCTCACTGGTGTCGACCGTTAGTGGCTTCTAGGAGCTTTGTGGAGTTGGCGCAACGTGATTGGAGCCACGTGTCACTGTTGTCGGCCTGGTCGCCCTTCTGCCATCAGCAGGTAAGTGGAGATCGTGGGGCAGTTGTCTCTGCCCTATGATTGGTGCCACATAGGCGTCCTTCAGTACTTTTTGTCTCCTGCATGTCAGACGATCGTGGAGCACGATTGCGCAGGAACAGAAGGACCCTGATTGGCTCTTTTATTCTGCCACTTGTACCTTGTGTACTATCTGGAAAGGCCTTGCGCCGTAGTCACGCACGATTCTTGCTGAGCACGTTATTATCATGCGCGCGGCGTGGGCTTTCAGATGTCCCTTTTAGAATGCTAAGTGTTGCTAACTGGAGTTTACTCTTATGTGGACCTCGCGCCGTGTTACACAGGTATGTTGTAACTCGCGCGAGGTTGGCGATCAAGAAAATTGTTGGTTAAGGAGTATGGTCCCGCGCGACCTTACAGGGGGTTGCGCGGCTTTTTGGGACCATACCCCTTCAAGTCCCCCCAGTCTAGTGCTGCACCATGCGCAAGGCAAGTGGTTGGAGCTCTGGACTTAAGAAAGAAAAAATAAAGTAAAATGACGCTTTTGGCTTTGGTAGACGGCGCGCGTGTAAAGTGTTAGTTACTATGGCGCGGCTACCAGGCTTGTTGTTGGCTTTTACACGAAGCTTCTACTGACTTTGGGCGGGAAAAACCTCGAAGTTTGAATTTTCTGACAGGTTGGTGAAAAAGTCGCGGTTGGTGACGCTTGAGTTGACCTCTGACGGTTGTCATCAACTTGTTGCTGACGGTTCAGCTTTTCGTCAGGAGAGTGAGGCCCACGCGCGCGTGGTAACCGTCACTCCGGGAAACACGCCTTACGTGGCGCTTTCTGGTTGGCCATGCTTGCGGCGACTTCGGCACGGTTACCCATCGCATTAAATGCGATGGGTATATATATCCGGGGAGATGTGAGGCTCCTCACTTTTCTCTTCTACTACTCTTTTATTCTCTCAAACTTTTTTGAATCTTCAAAGTTTGAAGAAGACGGTTGCAGCAGATCTTCAAGTTCTTGAAGAACAATCGTAGCAGATTATCAAGCTTGTTTCTAGAACATTCAAAACCTTTGTTTATCTATCGATGGCTGAAGAACAACATGAAGATAATCCCGGAGAAGAAGGTCCTGTGCCTGTTCTCCGGTGGGATTTAGGGCTTTTCGAACAGCTTTCATGTAGTTTCCGGTTCCCACCGGAGTGGGATGCCCGGTACCCCGACCAGCACCAGACGGCCGCTGATGCACCACCGGGGTACATCACTTTGTTCGAGGACTTCTTTCATCAGGGCAACTTCCGGTTGCCGGCGACGAATTTCATGGCCCATATTCTTCAGTATTATGGGTTCCATATATCTCAAATGAGCCCACCCGGAATGGTTCGAGTTCGACATTTCGAGTTCTTGTGCTGGGCTCATGGCATCGAGCCAACTGTTGATAAATTCCGGGTTTTCTACACACTTCAGAGAAACATGGGTTTTTATTCCTTCGCCAGCCGAGGCGCGGCGAAGAAGATACTGTTAAACCCTCCCAAGGGTTTCCATGACTGGAAACCAAAGTTTTTCTATATTCGGGAGGAGGTAGTTCCGATACCCATGACGTTTCGCGCCTGGACTGAACCAATCGTGAAGGAAGACTTGGCGATCCCCAAGACTGAGGCTTGGTATCGGGAGCTTACTGCCACCCCAAACCGAGTGTTTGGGGAGAATGTCTTGGTAGCGGCGCGGATGAGCGATCAGTGGCAGCCTGATAGCAAGGAGGTTCATATCTTAATGATTGATGACCAAGGTTAGGAATTCTTATTTTTAATGATCTTTCGGGGCTTGCGTTTTTCCCTCTTTTTTTTATACGATTTATCTTGTAGAGGTGCGTTTGTATCAAGCTGCCTTCGCCACTTTTGGCGGTAAGATGGGCGTGCGCCCGCTTCAAGACGGAGAACAATATTGGTATGACCAAATAAGGGATAATTTTATGTATCCTGTTGCTGATGCGTTCGCCTCGCCGCCTGCTGCAACTGAAGGTGCGCATATACCTAAACCCCGTCCTCTGCGCTCTGTGACTTCTGCTGGGAAAGAGGTTGTCTATCTTTCTAGCGAGGAGTCTGTAGGATCTTCAAACGGGGAGTTAAGCTCGTGGTCTAACGTCTTTGCAGGTGTGTTGCGCGACTTGGGCATCGACCCTGAAGAGAAGAAAAAACCACCCAAGAAGAAGAAGGTGATCAACATCGTGTCTGAAGTGACAAGTAAAAAAGGTGGGAGCAGCCGCGCAGCTGCTGGTAAAGGTACTATTCGGCTTCGTCAAAGTGACTTGAAATATTATGTGATAATTAGTGACTCACTTGAAGGCTTGTCGTGCGCAGGCGAGAAGAAAACTGGAGCGGGTAGCTCGAAGAGTGGAGGTAGCGCGGGTTCTCGTAACCCGGATGCTGGCGCTACTCCATCTTCTATTGCGCATGAAGACGAGGAAGAAGAAGAGGAGGCTCCTGAGAAGTTGATTAGCAGAAAGAGAGTTAGAAGCGAAACTACAGCTGGCGTCTCTGCTGCGCCTGGAGCTGGTGAGGTTCCCCTGATTGGGAAGCGGAGCAACTTGCGCTCGCTTTACAAAGTTTCTCCGGGTTAGTTCTTAAGTTACGTTATTTTGTTACCTTCGCTCTTTTTGACACGTTGTTTTTGCAGAGGTTAAGAAGACGACCCCAGAGAAGGGTGTGGTATTCGTCGATCCGGTAGAGCCGGTGCATAAGAGGCCGAAGGTTGCTGGTAAGCCTCTTAAAACGGTGGATTCTGATACGGCAAAGCATGCTGTCGAGGTCGAGAAGGGGAAGGCTGGCGCGACAGAGAAAAGTGCGTCTGAAGAAGAGAAAAGGAAGGCTGATGAGATGCGTAGGAAAGCCGAAGCTGATGAAGATCGACGGAAGAAGACCGAGGCTGAGAAGAAAAGGTTGGTTGAGCAGGAGAAAATCAGGCTAGCTGAGCAGGAGAAGAAAAAGCTAGCTGAGCAAGAGAAAAAGAGATTGGCTGAGCAGGAGAAGAAGAGACTGGCCGAGCAGGAGAAAGAGAAGGCGGAGAAGTCTGCTGCTGACAAGTCTGTTGGGATTTCTAGTGGAAAAGGTCCCGCTTCTGGTTCGGGTGGTGTAAAACAAAGTGCGCCGTCGCGCTCTCCAATAGGCCCCCGTGATACTGTGGGGGATATTTATTACAAGTCTTACACGGAAGAGAGCCGTGGTGACGCTCCGCACCACCCGCCATGGTCCTTAAAGCAAAAGGATACCTTCCAAGAATTCGCGCCTTGCCGCGATTGGTTGCTGAACTCCATTCCTCCAGGTGAGGTTGATCGCCAAAGGGCGCGCACCCATAGCGGTTTATATCATGCGTATGTTGTTGGCGAAGCCAACACCCGTGCTGCTAACCAGGAGATTGTTCGGGAATGGCGAACCCTGGTTAGGGAGAGGGATGATTGGGAGAAATACCGCGATCGGATTGTAAGGCGTGCCACTGAGTTGGAAAAATCTAGGACTGCCTTTGACGAAGAGAGGGCAAAGTTCGAGGCCGATCGGAAATCAGAAGAGTGGGGGCGCGAGGGCTTGAGAGGCAAACTTCATGCTGCTGAACAGCAGCTGGCCAAGGAGAAAGCCGAGTTCAAGCGTATATGCGAGAAGGATAATGAGCGCGCGGCCGCGGCTCGTACCAAGATTGTCAACCTTGAAGCTAAGGTTGTGGAGTTGACGGCGAAACTGGAGGATGCGTAAGCTGCGCAAGCTGCTAAAGAGCAGGCTGAGGTTTGAGAAACTTCTTAAATTCTGTTAATACTTTCGTTTAGTGTGTTAACCGAGTCTTTTATCCCCTGTAGGCCGAATTGGCTGAGGTAAAGGCGCAATTGTCTGGCAGAGACAAGGACTTGTCTGCTAAGGACATCGAGATCGCTGAGCTGAAGCGTCGTTTGAGGGAGCAAATTGAGAAAAGCGAGTCCTTGGAGATTGATCTCGAAGCTGACAAGGTTAAAGCTGCCACTGCCGACGAGGCCAAACAAAAGGCTGAGGAGGCGCGAGACATTAGCACCACCGCTCTTAATGTAGCACAAAACAACTACTCTGAAGCTCAAGGTATCGTGGATACTTTGGTCTCTGAAGCTGAGTGGCTGCGCGGTCGTGGAATGGTGCTGGTATGATTCCTCCTTTACTTTAATTTGATTTATTTAGACCTGTTGGCTAAAGTATTGCGTTTGCTGTAGATGGCCAACTCCATCTTGAATGCCGGTGAATTGGATAAGGCTGTTGCGGCCGTCATAGATGCTTCCCTCGCAGTTGGTCACCGCAAAGGCTATGTTGAATGTGCGCAACATGCATCAGTTATGCTTGGGCAGGAGTTTGATATCAGTCACTGCTCAGTGACTGATGAAGCTGAGGCTGAGCTAGCCCGCGCGGAACATGGTTATGATCATCTATCCATTCCGGTGATGGACTTGGTTACTGATGCACTGAAGCATGATGATGTGACAACTGGCACAAACCGGTAATTTCCGTACACTTTAATCATTATTTAATGATTGCAATTATGTGCTTAATTGTCAGCAATGTCTGAACACATGATTAAACAAGTGAATTCATGCACGTTGTATACTACAAAATATTGCTTTATGCATAAACGAGAGCGTTGCGTCAAAAACAATAGTAAACTCACCGGTAAGACACAATGTGTCAACAGAACTGCAGAAAGCAGTCACACAATAAAATTGGAGCCTAGGTGTAGGTCCGACAACGAGAATGCATTAAAACCCAAGAGTACATACAAGGGTTTAATATATATGCAATGCGAAAGCAAAAATAAGCACTAAAAAGCACCCGAAACGCACTTTAAGTGCAGAATTTATACAAATCAGCAATAATTCAGCATTTAGACATATAAATATTATGCAGAAATGTCGTTTTATTATCCAGAATATTTCCCTAAGTGTTGGGAATTGAAAGAGTACAAGAAAGGTACTTAAACGACACTAAAAAGTGTAATTTAGCACTTTAACGAATCGGTATGCAACCGAACAACCGGACTACACCCGGAACATGAAAATATTATTATTTTCATTATGTATCTTTTTCTGAGCTAGTTAGTGTCCCTGATTACCCTAACACCCGCTAAAACACGCTATACATTAGTAACGGGGTTAAACACTTAACTTAACTTAGTTTAACCTAACTAATACTTGGAACCGAACTAGACCCCCCTCCCCTTTTCCTAACCGGCCCTAGCCATGGGGAACACACTAGTACCACTTTTGATTATAATATTATCTCTTGTCCCATATCTAGATAACATATAACCCATTGGATTAAGGCTTCTAAATTGTCTATAAGTTAGTAGATTATCACATGAACATAACATACACACAACTCAACAAAAAAAAAACTCTCTTTCTCTCTATACAAGCTCACGGCCAAGCATCCCTATATCCATCAATTTTTCGAGTTTGATCATCATCATTCCAAGCACACACAAGTGTTAAGGGTCACGTATTAGGAGTCTTGGAGCAAACGGAAGGCGAAGGACCTCTCTACTTAGCTTTTATCCACCTCTTTTGCGCATAGAATCTTCCCTAGCCTCGAGCTAGAGGTATAACACTTAAAACTCATATTTGAACTTATCTAAAGTGGTTAAAAGGATTTGTGTTGGTTAGATCTCGTTAAAATGCGAAAAGATGCACAAAAGTCTACTAAAAGCATGAAAAATGGTGGTTAATAGCACATAAGTTGTGTAAAAGTTGTAATATTTGAAATATATGGTTATCTAGACCCGATCTATGATGTGGTAGCTCGGATCATCGTTTAACCCGGTTTGGTAAGATCATGGATCTTAACATAATGCTATTTTAGAAGTAACAAGGGTTAAAAGGTGAAACCCTACCACACATAAACCATGAACTTGTGTAAAAATGTTTTAACTTGTACAAAAGTGTTTAAAACTAGTAGATCTATGTATCTACAAGTGGTATTTTCAAAAGACCAAGCATCAAAAGAAATCACATGTTCTAATCCGGATCTTACACAAACAAAAGTGGTTTTTGTGAACAAACAAGTGTGTGGATACTTGTGTAACAAAAGTGTTAACGAAGAAATAGTTTTCGTAAAAACCGACTAGAAGTTGTAAAACTTCATATTCTTTAAAAATAAAGTTTTTATGAAATTAAACTTATTTTTAAAGATAACAAGACTTACTAAATGTGCTAGTAAGTTACTACACATTTTTGTAAATATTCAAGTTCATGAAATAAAGAAATTAGTGAGTAATGTTGATGTGTATTGTTGTTAATTGTGGTTGATGATTATTGACGATTTAAAAGAAAATAAACACACGTTTTGAAAACGTGGGAAACCTCCATTTTTAGGGGAAACTCTGTCGAAATTTTTATAAATTTTGACACTTAGAAAAATATAAGTTTTTGAGAAACTTATTCCCTAAAAATGTATTTAAAAGTATTACCAAGGTTTCCCTAATTTTTGGTGATAAGAAATGGTGATTTCTTCAAAAATAAAAATGGATCTTATGTATATATATTTTTGAGAGAAAAATATATATTATTTTATCACCAACTTTTGTGCTAAGTGTATATAGTATGTGTTATACGTGCTAGTGTATTAAGACTTAAAAATACACTAAATACTCATGAGGAGTATAAACATAAAAATACACATACAACATACAAGATACATAATTCGGGTGCAAAGTGCAAAACACAAAAGACTTATATTTATTTTTGGAGAAAATAATATAAGTAAGATACGTAGTTAAAAATATAGAATATTTTTAACACAAGAATATATACAAAAGAGAGTGACTGTACTTGTGCGACGCAAGTCTAGTGACTAACGTTAAGAAAACGCGTATAGGTTACGACGTTAATTAAGCAAATCCGGTGGAGTTTACGACGCTAGGAACGCAAAGTTGTGAGTTCATGCTCCCCCTTTTCTCTTTAACTGTTTTCAGTTTTTATAACTTCGGGGGTGAAATACATGTACAAATGTACAAAATTTATAATTGGTATGATATAAATACAAGAAGTACACTTGGTGAGAACGAGAACCAAGTGTGACGAAATATAAGAATACAAGAAGTACACTTGGTGAGAACGAGAACCAAGTGTGATGAAATATAAGAATATGAGAAGCGCACTTGGTGAGAACGAGAACCAAGTATGAGGCGCTATGAGAAATGATAACAAGAAACGCGCTTGGTGAGAACGAGAACCAAGTAGGATGCGTTATGAGAAATAGTGTCACGAATAGGGTACAGAAGCACCATTAATCGTGTACATACTTAGACCGCAGAACAAAAGGTTAGATCTAACGGGTGCCTGGCAGCCACACTACCGATCGGGGCGAGAATCGAGTAGTGCTTTTGTGTCTCAGAATATACCAATTAAATGCCTTAGGTTTGGTGACTTCCTATGTCGTGCCACATGTTAATGGCTTTGCAACCCATTAACAATCTGATAATTACAGAAATACTGTATTTACATAAAATTCATACCATACTAGAATTGATATATATAACTTGAAGTACGTGGGGTACTCAAGAGAATTGATATATAACTTGAAGTACGTGGGGTACTCAAGAGGATTGATATATAACTTGAAGTACGTGGGGTACTCAAGAGGATTGGTATATAACTTGAAGTACGTGGAGTACTCGAGAAAAACTTGATTTATTCACAACTATGTTTTTATACAAAGTATACAAACGTGAAATACAAAACTGCATGAATTCACACCAACTTTATGTTGACGTTTTTCCAAAAACTCACATGTATTTCAGGTAACTAGGATGGATGTGCGCGTGGTCTTGCTTATGCTCGTGGATGTCGCTTGTGTTTAACTTTAAATAAAGTTGTAAACTTTTAAGACAATGCTTTATGCGACTTAGCGATGTAAACGCTAACGTATGTTTTCAAATTATGGTATTTGAAGTTATTTTCTTGAGCATGTAGCATGTTTACTCTTCGTATGCAATGAGAACCTTTCATGATCACACCTCGTGCTTCCGCCGTAGAAAGGGGTGTGACAGATGACTGGTGTCAGCGGCTGAAGAATATCCTTGATCCGCCAGAGACTGTTGAGCTCTCGGATGAGGAGGCGCCTACGGGTGGTGATGGCGATGGAAAAGGTGATGGTGATGGCGGTAAGCCTGGCGGTGATGGCGATAAAGGCGGTAAGCATGATGTCAGTGGAGATGATGAATTCGAATAGGTTTGTCAACAGGCTTTGTGCCTTGTAAAAAATTCCAGTAGGTTTTTGATGTAACCTTTTGCGCGGGCGCGCTTTTATCTAATGAATGACATTGTGTTTTTATAACTGTTGCGCGGTTGCGCTTATTAAATAGTATGTTTGCTTATTTTCCCGTTACAATTATTGCACTGTTGTTAGAAACTTTGGTTAAGTTAGCGCGAATAAATGTAAGAGAGGCTCTTGTGCGAGCGTAACTGGAGTGTTTTCGTGCTAATCAGAAATTTAACATGCATTTGTAACGAAATAAGTCGGATAGTGATAAAAGAGCATGTTGTGTGCTTTCATTAATTACGTAGGCGCTTAGGCCGAGATACATTGCTTGTAACTTAAAAGGCGTGTAGCCAACATAAGAAAGTAAAGGGCGCGTGGCCGACATTAGTGGATAAAGGCGCAGGGCCTACATAGTTATATATAGCATTTGCGCAGTTGTTGCGCATTCCACGTGCGCGGGATGATGTGTCCATCCAGGGTGCGCAATTTGTAAGCCCCTTTTCCAAGCACCTCGTGCACCAAGTATGGGCCTTCCCATTTAGGTGCTAGCTTTCCTGGGCGTTCGGCATTTGAGGCTTCGTTGTCTCGAAAGACATATTCCCCTGGAGTGAAGGTACAGATGCGGACTCGCGCGTTGTAGTACCTCTCCAGTTGTGTTTTGTACTTGGCTTCTTTGATACGCGCGATTTCGCGCCTTTCCTCTAGCAAATCCAAGTCAAGACGACGCTCTGCCTCGTTGTCGATTGCGTTGACTGCTGTCAAACGCGGAGAGGGCAGGCCAACTTCCGCCGGGATAACCGCTTCTGAGCCATAGACTAGGCTAAAAGGGGTTTCGCCGGTACTTGTTTTTGGCATGGTTCGGTGAGCCCACAAGATACTTGGGAGCTTATCCACCCAGCCTCTTCGTTTAGTGCCCAGTCGGGCCTTAATCCCATCGACGATACACTTGTTCACACTTTCAACCTGCCCGTTGCCTTGAGGATGCGCAACGGAGGAGAAAGTGTGTTCGATTTTCATCTCCTTCATCCAGTTCTGGAGGTCATCGGACGCAAAGTTGGTGCCGTTGTCTGTTACAATCTTGAGCGGGAGGCCAAATCTGCAGATGATGTGTTCCTAAATGAACTTGCGCACCATCATGGCTGTAGTTGAAGCAAGGGCTTCGGCCTCCACCCATTTTGTGAAGTAATCGACGGCCACTATTATAAACTTGACGGCGCCAGGAGCCTCTGGGAAGGGCCCCACCATGTCGATTCCCCACTGCTGAAAAGGCCAAGCAGTGGATACGGGGATCAGGTCGTTCTTGGGGCGCAGGGTTTTTGGAGAGTGCCGCTGACAGGAGTCGCACTTGCGCAGCTCCTTCAGGGCATCGACATGCATCCCTGGCCAATAATACCCCGCGTTCATAATCTTTGCGACAACCATGCGTGGCCCTGCATGAATGCCGCAAATTCCTTCATGAATTTCCCTTATCAGATAATTCGCATCTTGGGGGTCCACGCAGCGCAGCAGTGGCCCCAAGAAGGACTTGCGGTATAAGATACCGCCATTCATTTCGTACTGCAGAGCTTTGTTCTGAATTTTTCTTGCCTCTGCCTTATTCTCTGGGAGTATTCCTTCTTTCAAGTACTGAATGATAGGGGTCATCCAGGATGGCTGCCCTATCTCGATCACATTGACTTGTCGCAACAAAACTGACGGGTTCTTGAGTACCTCAATCCTTACATCTTTGGCAAGGTGTTGGAAGGAGGTTGAAGCGAGCTTGCTCAAGGCGTCAGCTGGTTTGTTTTCAGAGAGGTTGATGTGGATGACCTTGTGAGACTTGAACTGTTGAAGCAACTCTTTTGCCTGTTCCAGATATAGGGCCATAATTTCACCCCTTGCATCGTATATACCGTTGACTTGGCTGGCTATCAAGAGTGAATCAACATGTGCTTGTAGATTTTTAGCTCCCATTTTGATGGCGAGGCGCAAGCCTGCCAGAAATGCCTCGTATTCCGCCTCGTTGTTGGTGTTTTTAAAATCCAACTTGATGGCGTAAGTGAATTCGTGGTTTTCAGGGCTTACTAGGCGCAATCCAGCTCCCGCGCCGTCCTCGTTTGAGACCCCATCAGTGTAAAGCATCCAAGTCTCATTTGTCGTGTCTTTTTCGGGAGTCTCCACTAGCTCACAATCTTTGATTTTCTCAACTGGGACTTCTGTGATGAAGTCCGCTAGAACCTGACCCTTGATGGCTGGGCGCGGCCGATATAGAATGTTATGGCCCCCCAGCTCGATGGCCCATTTTGCTAACCGCCCGGACGTTTCTGGCTTCTGAAGTATCGTGCCGATATGGAAATTGGTAAGCACGGTGATCACATGCCCTGTGAAATATCTGCGCAGCCTTCTGGAGGCGTGTAGCAGCGCTAGTACCAATTTTTCCATCGTGGAATATCTCGTTTCCGGGTCAGTGAGTACCCTGCTGACATAATAAATTGGAGTTTGAACTCCATTTCTTTCCACTAGTAACACCGATCCTACTGCCTTATCTGAAGAAGATAAGTACAGTACGAGTGGTTCTTTTTCAAATGGTGCAGTTAGGGTGGGGAGCTCGATCAAACATTCTTTCATTTGCTGAAAAGCCTTTTCTGCTTCAGGAGTCCACCTGAACTCTTGCTTCTTCACACAATTGCGCAGTGTGCTGATAAAAGGGTACGACTTCGCGGCGTGATTTGACAAAAAGCGGTTAAGCGCGGCGAGGCGGCCGGCCAACCGTTGCATTTCTTTGATTGTTCGCGGCGATGGCATCCGCTCTATTGCCTGGACTTTTTCCGGATTCACTTTGAAACCGCCGTTGGTGACTATGAAGCCTAAAAACTTTCCTTCTTCCATGCCAAAAGAACACTTGGCTGGATTCAACTTCATGTTTACGCTGCGCAATGAATTGAACGTTTTCTCGATGTCCTTCAACATTTGGTCCTCTTCGGGACTCTTGACCACTAGATCATCGATGTAAACTTCAATATGCTTTCCGATGTCACCCGCGAAGGTCTTGTCCATCAATCGCTGGTATGTGGCGCCAGCATTTTTCAGGCCGAATGGCATCTTCGTGTAGCAAAAAATCCCCAGATCAGTGCGAAAAGCCGTCTTGTCTTCATCCTCGAGTTTCATTTGAACTTGATGGTACCCCTTGTAGCAATCCAAGAAGCACTTCCATCTGTATGGCGCGAGAGAGTCTATCTTTTTGTCGATCTCAGGCAAGGAGTAACAATCCTTAGGGCATGCCTTGTTGAGATCGGTATAGTCGACACACATTCGCCATCCACCACTAGACTTCTCTACCATTACGGGGTTCGCAACCCAACTCTGATAACGTACTTCTCGCAGGATGCCGGCTTTAAGTAACTCGCATACTTGCTCGTTCATCGCTTTCGTCTTGTCTGCCCCTAGGCTGCGCCTTCTTTGGACTTTCGGCTCAACCGAGGGGTAGGCATTTAAACAGTGCTCTGTGATGTCGCGCGGGACTCCGGTCATGTCGGCCGGGGTCCAGGCGAAAATATCCATGTTCTTGAATAGGAGCTGCTTGAGACGAGTTCTGATGTTTGGTGAGATAGCGTGACCTATCGTCACCGTTTGCTCCGGATATTTGCGATTTAAAACCCATTTTTCGGGCTCGGTTGCTGAAACCTTCGCCGCTTTTGTTGGGCGCATCTCTTCAGTTGACATCACTTCTTTCTTTGCATAAACGATTGCCACCCCCGTCTTGGTTGGGAAACCAATCGCTGAGTGGGGGTTAGAAGTTATCATATTCAGCTCACCTTGCGTCTCTCTCCCGATCAGCACATCATGTCTTGACTTAACAGGCATCACCATGAAGTTGACGTTTGTTGTCCTTGAAAGCTTCCCGTCAGAGAGTGTGACGGGGAAGCTAATTTGGACTAACGGGAAGACCATTTCATTGCAGAACCCAGACAGTGGGTAGTCAACTGGTTCAAGTCTCGCTTTATCTTCATCGTCGAACTGGTTAAAGCATTGTTCATAGATGATGTCTGCTGTACTCCCGGGGTCAATGAAGACGTATTCAGTTTCGTAATGGCCGATGATGCCGGTGATGACGATGGGTCGTGTGGCTCGGGGACCCCCGCGCACCACCGGGAAAATAACTTGTTGTTCTTGCCATGAAGGCTCATAAGGTCTCTTGCCTTTTTCTCTTGCGCTATACCTTGGTCCATTGACCATGTGTGTCTCCAGGCGTCGAACCTTCTTGTGATTTCCTTCATCGTGGCGATGGAGTTGTCGCGCTTCTTTGCGCACATTCTTCACTAAGTGGCTCAGCTTTCCACTCTTTAGTGCTCTCTCGATCTCTTGTCGCAAGCTGTAACAATCATCTGTTAAGTGGCCTGTATCCTTGTGGAAATCACAATACAGATTGGGGTCTTGTCCCTTTTTGTTCGTCATAGGCCTGGGAGCCTTAAAATCATGGTTCTCCGTCATTAGCACCTCTTTTGGTGTTTTTATGAGCGGAGTCCAATGTTTTTCGCGATTATCATCTCGGACTGCCTTTCTATAACCGATGCGGTCAATGGTATCACGCGCGTCTTCCTTATAGCGGGATCGTTCTTCATAACGGGGTCGGTCGCTATAACCGCTGGAGTGGTTGGCCTTCCACCCAGGGTTTTTGCCTTTGTTGTGCCTGTTGTCATCGCGCGAGTGACCCCCTTTGGAAAATCTATCTTCAGAACGATAGTTGTTGTTTCGTGCGAGTGACTCTTCCGTTTGCGCGACTATCTTCGCGGCTTCCATGAGTTTGTCCCACTCCTTTGGCATTCCATCTTTCCCAGTGATGGTTCTAATCAGGCTATCACAGCGGATTGCTTTCTTGAAATGGCAGCGCATGAGTTGTTCACTCACACCACCGATCTCCAAACATTCTTTGTTAAAGCGCGTAATGAAATCTTCCAAACCCTCATTATCTCTTCGCCAGATATCTTCAACTTCAGCTGTGTCGCGCTGGTATCGCCTTTGTTGACTGAAGTGACTCAGAAACTGAGTCCTGAAATCTACCCATGATTTTATTTTTCCCGGAGGAAGGCTGTCGAACCAGGCGCGAGCAGCCCCCGTTAATGTTTGGATAAACAGATGGCACCACATGGGCATGTTCCAACCTCCCATGCAGCCCACGCTAGTAAACACTCTGACGTGATCGTCTGGATCAGTCAATCCGTTAAACTTTTTGACAGTCGGAGGCAACTTTTCTCTCTTGAGCGGCGCTAGTGCTATCTTTGGGATGAACTTTGAATGCTCTATAGCTTCTTCTGGTCGATAGGCGAGGCGAAAGTCACGCTCCGCCTCCTCGGTATAACCAACGTGTTGCCTTGGTTTGTAGTACTCGTGATTTCTTTGCAAACGATTGAAGACCGAAGATTCGTCATCGTTCTCCCAGGTTGGATCGTTCGGGTCAGTTTCTTCCCACTCATCGTTCATGTTGCGCGGCGTGAGCCGGCTATGAACTGGGCCTCTTTGGAAATTTGACGGTTCGTCGTAGTAACTTTCTGTCTCCCCCCGTGTATCGCGCGTGTCCTGCACGCTTAGTCTACGGGTAGGGGGAGGTCTGTTGGCTCTTCCTTGGATATTTTGCGGTGGTGGCATCTGGCGCGGCCCGTGACTTGGGCCGGTTGGTGTAACCAAGGAAGGTTCTGCCGTTAGAACTGCTTGTTGCGCGCTCAAGGATTGATATGCCGCGTTAATGGTGGCGAGCTGCTTGGCGTACCATGAGGCTGGGGTTTCGCCCTCTGGTAGCCCTAATAGCGCTGAGATATTCTGAGGTGGAGCTGTGTTCGAAGGTCCAGCACCGTTGTTTCCTGGGGTAGTTTGATTGATGCGGGTGAAGCTCCCGCGAGGACCCCCGGTGTTGGCCATCTCGATCTCGCCGATTTCTTCAACGTGTTGGGGTTGGATGTTTTGGTTATCATCCACCCCCAACGCTGCGTTAGGTTCCGCTCCAAGACCAACAAATTCGGGAATGATTCCTTGACCAGCCATGATCGAAGGAAGAAAAGCAGTGAAAACTCAGGAAATAAGAAGATGAAAGTGGTTTGTAGAAAAAATCGGTGGGCACCAATGAAGAAACACGGAACTAATTATGGGACTAATCAGTTTGGTTTATGTTTCTACCATGATGGTTAATCTTCTTGTAAGTTTCCTGAGCTCCTAATGATCGTGGTTATCTGCAAAACAGAACACCGTTACTCGTTAAGAGGGGAATGTGGGGGTTTCCCTCTTAACCGGGCTCCGGCGTGAGAATAAGTGACTGTATTTGGGGAGAGGATAAAGTATTAAGTGAGAGTAGAGGAAATGGAATGAATTAACCTGTGAAGTGAAGGTCTCTATTTATAGCCGGAGAGGTGTAAGAGGATGTGGGCTGATGGGCCTTGGGCCGGAAGGCGACAACATGGAGGATATGCTCCTTGTCTCACTGGTGTCGACCGTTAGTGGCTTCTAGGAGCTTTGTGGAGTTGGCGCAACGTGATTGGAGCCACGTGTCACTGTTGTCGGCCTGGTCGCCCTTCTGCCATCAGCAGGTAAGTGGAGATCGTGGGGCAGTTGTCTCTGCCCTATGATTGGTGCCACATAGGCGTCCTTCAGTACTTTTTGTCTCCTGCATGTCAGACGATCGTGGAGCACGATTGCGCAGGAACAGAAGGACCCTGATTGGCTCTTTTATTCTGCCACTTGTACCTTGTGTACTATCTGGAAAGGCCTTGCGCCGTAGTCACGCACGATTCTTGCTGAGCACGTTATTATCATGCGCGCGGCGTGGGCTTTCAGATGTCCCTTTTAGAATGCTAAGTGTTGCTAACTGGAGTTTACTCTTATGTGGACCTCGCGCCGTGTTACACAGGTATGTTGTAACTCGCGCGAGGTTGGCGATCAAGAAAATTGCTGGTTAAGGAGTATGGTCCCGCGCGACCTTACAGGGGGTTGCGCGGCTTTTTGGGACCATACCCCTTCATCTGTCAACAGCATATTCTGCAATTCCATGTTCTGAATCTTCAATTCTTGGTAACTGTTGAACTTGAATTCCATAAACTTAAACTGCCATTTGAATTAAATTTGAACAAATTGTCAACATCTTCTTTCCACAAAAAGAATTTGCAGTCAGCTCTCTACTCACAAACATGATAAAGATTAGATTTTCAACTCAATAACAACAACGCTTAATTAAATCCAGAAAGAGGGAACTTACAGGCCATTTAGAGCAACCATAAAATTCTTGACCATTTCTTTGGCTGTTTCGTCCAACCACGCGAACAACTGCAACAATCTCGTGGTGACAATACACGTTTCCATCCAAATCAAGTTTGAAGATTTTAGACTTCATGTTTGCACCAGATGCAGAATTTGAACAATAACTCATGACGAATTGGAACGAATTGGAGTAGAGGGAAGAACTAGGGTTTAATTATTTGGTTTCATGTATGAAGAGGGAAAGGATAAGAGCTTCAATTGGGGGAACGAATTGGGAACTAGGGTTTCATAATGTATAATAGTGGAAGTGGAAGAGATCACAAGGTTTTATATGGAAAATGTGCCACGTAATCGCCATGTAATCATGTCCACCTGGGAAAGGTGGTGACACGTAGGATCAAAAACTAACAGAGTTAGTAATCAGTTAACATAGTGGTGCCAGCACAAACTTAAACTCACGTTGGAGGTGTCGGACGTCAAAGTGTTAGTTGGGGGTGGCAATGACCAAAGGTCGATAGTTGGGGGTGATAAAATCCAATAACCCTTTTCTTTTAAAACACGATACTTTATAAAAATTCCGAGTATGTTGTTTCGATGTGTTTTTTTATATACGTCTAGATATAAATTCTAATTATAACCATTTCAACATTAACCTGTCCCAATACTCTTTTTGGTAATTTTGCATATAAACTTAAAATTAACAAAAAACTATAACGAGAAACCCACCAAAACCATATGAACAGTTTGCAATACAATCAAATCAACAAACAAACAAAATCAAGTCATACTCACCCTAGCTAATCAAAAAGGTTCTTTTGTTTTGTACAATACAATCAAATCAACAAACAAAATCAAGTCATACTCACCCTAATCAAAAGAATCAAGAATATCGGTTAATCATGTTCACCAACTCCATCTCGGTGATCTGCCTAGACATCCGACGAAAAGCGGCAATAGATTGATGAAATTCAATCCGCGCCATTCGTCGCATATCTCTAACTTGATGAAGTAGCCTCCGGAGGTCTTCGTTTTGTTTTATGCCGGAAGATTCCGCGCTAATATACGTTCAAGATTCTGGGTGGTGTATGTTGCCCCCTGATGATGTTGAGGAGCCATATTATCTCACGTCTTAGTCGGATCAATCTACTATTATATAAGTCAATGCGAAATTCCGTGGTCAATATGGCGCTCTCCTGTCTGGTAGTCGCCATAGTGAACTAGGTGTTCTTGGCGGGTGATGGTGGTTGCCGACCGGTGGTGGTGGGGTGGTTGTACGTGTGAAGGTGTGGAAAGTTTGTAAATTTGTAATTGTGAATGGGATGTGTATAGTGAACTAGGTGTTCTTGGCGGGTGGTGGTGGATCCCGACGGGTGCTGGTGGGGTGTTGGTACGGGCAATGTTTTAAACACAATATGAACCGGCCGGTACGGGCCCGGTAAGATAAATGTCGTTAAAATCCGAAAACGGTATGTCTTATGTATCGCCGGTAAATCCGGTTCAAACCGTTGAACCGGATTGCATTATATTAAAATTTGATTTTTTTAATTTTTAACAGATTACGAGATTAAGGCAATACCTACATTCCATATTTCTGGTAATTAACCTAGCGCATTCCATTCCACTATTCCATCACTATTAAAACTGTTATCCACCCCGTCCAATGTAATATTGTTTATAAGTAATAAAAATTCTTTTAAAAATACTTATTATTCTTCTTGTTTTTAAGATAAAACCGTGATCGGTTACATAAATCCTGATCGAGATTTGATTATTTTTTAGATGAATTTGTATCTAATTAATTTATAGGGTTAACTGTAACGTGATTGAACCGCCCAGTACAACTCGGTTCAATCGGTTGAACCATTCAGAGCCCAACCTGATATGACTTAAAAACCGGTTTTTAAAACATTGGGTACAGGTGAAGGTGTGGAAAGTTTGTAATTGTGAACGGGATGTGTATAGTGAACTGGGTGTTCTTGGCGGGTGGTGGTTGCCGACGCGTGGTGTGTTACGAACCGAATTATTAACCAACTGATTCATGAATAAAAAATAGAAGCTTGAGAGAAATTGGGATTTTTGAAAGAAGCTAATTCATTTCATTCATGAAATGAAATGAACTGGATATACAAATTCATTTAAATAGAATGCTAATGATCTAACCCACTCCGCCCCTCGTCTTCAAGCTACGGCTACCTGCATGAAAGCCAACCGCTACAATCCTGCTTAACTCAACTAATAACTAATAATATGGAGACAAAAAAGGAAATCATGCAAATCATGCGGAAACAAGTACGTAACATGGTGGTGGGGTGTTGGTACGGGTGAAGGTGTGGGAAGTTTCTAAATTTGTAATTGTGAATGGGATGTGTTGTTATAAGAATCTTGAAATATAAAAATAGAAAAAGGAAAGTTGTTATAAGAATCTTGAAATACAAATAAAAAAAAGGAAAGTTGTATAAGAATCTTGAAATACAAAAATCTCTTTTTAACTATCTTGATAAGTTTTTTTTTTTTTTTTAACGATGAAATATAAGAATGTTGATAATTACATGAATTCGATCAAAGGTTGTTTACAAAAGTATAAATACGAAAGTTGATGTGTTTACAAAATAATAATAATAATAATAATAATAATAATAATAATAATAATAATAATAATAATAATAATAATAATAATAATAATAATAATAATAATAATAATAATAATAATAAAAGTTATATGCTTATTTCTCAGACTCCACTACTTTACTTGAAGATCTAAAACTTTGTTTTATAACCAGAGAGTAAATATTCTAAAACAACAAATATACAGATATTGATAACAAACAACACTAAGATCATAGTTGTGGTAGGATACAATTAGTATACCTTTGTTACTGACGGACCACTGAAGTATCATCGTACCACCGGTGGAACTATCTGATCATATCCGTCTCCATTAGGCTATAATGTCTTCACACCAATTCAGGAGAAAACTCAATAAATCTGGGGAAAACCTTCTTCTGAGAATTGAACCCAAGACCTAATGGTCCCTAAGTCTTATCTAATCCCCAAGATGTCACTAGGCTATAATGTCATGGGCAACTAGAAACCAATTTCTGACTAATAGTCACTCAGTAATCTTTTACTAACCCTAAAATAAGATTTCTAATAAGAGTCTTCATGTCTTTGTCAATGGGATTCATGTATAGTCACTCAATAATCTGTCACTAACTTTAAAGATAAAATTTTAGATAAGATTATCACCCATGTTGTTCAGGCATTTGTCGATTGGATATTTTGTCGGTAATCTGTCGAAAAGAGTTACTTCTGTTGGATACTCAAACATTAGTTGTTTTCAAATGATTTTTTCGCTCCATGCTTATAAATATTCTTAGTTTGACATGTGAGCTGCGAGTAAATTGTGTCAATGATCCATTGGTGAACTCTATCGATACCCGTCAATAAAATCTTTACCCATGCCTTGTTTCCGACAGAGTATACCGACAATTAGTAATCTCACCAAGGGACTTCTAAAGAATTTATCCATCACTTAAAGGACATTGTTTTGTAGTGTGTAGTACTTATAGTTAAGCTCAACCTTTGGTCATTAGATAATTTGATAATTTATATACTCGAGCTTGAACTTTATCAAAGCTGAGTCCTTTACAGTTTTAGACTTTAGTTAGACTATCTCCAATGTTAGGGGGCCCTTAAGCGCCCTTAGCTGCATAGTCAGCCGCCACATCATATCCTTACAAATCCTTACACATCCATAAAAATCCTTAAAATCCCTCACTATACCTCCAACCATACAAACATCCTCACATTTCCTTACATTTTCCATCTCATCATTCATTTTCCAACCATTCATTTTTTTCCATCTCATCATTCATTTTTTTCTTATAACTCCAACGTGCCCGAATTCATCGTATCCGAGCCATGTTGGAATTGCCTGAAATTTAAGGCAGCATTGCAAGCCCACCGCCTGTGGATGTTTGTTGTCAGCCGCCCAAACTTAAGGGCTTAGTTTGTAAGAAAAAAAATGAATGATGAGATGGAAAATGTAAGGATATGTGATGATGTTTGTATGATTGGAGGTATATTGAGGGATTTTAAGGATTTTTATGGATGTGTAAGGATTTGTAAGGATATGACGTGGCAGCTGACTATGCAGCTAAGGGAGCTTAAGGGCCTCCTAGCATTGGAGATAGTCTAAGTTCTTAGATTATGCAAGCCTGTAAGTTGACTTTTTAATAAGGGTCAATATATGTTTGTTTAAAATTAGTTTTGTCTTATTTCTAAGAAAGTTAGAGCAAGCTGAAAGCCGTTTAGGTTTTGCATACCTGGTAATCTTATATATATATATATATATATATATATATATATATATAGGGTTAGGTTCATTTGTGAACAATCCACTTGATTGTAAACATTAGTGAACTAATCTTAGCCCTTGATTATCAATACACAAGTGTAAATCAATGGCCATGATTTGATGATGAAAATACACTAGTATACACACTAGTACACTGGTGTATTTGTGAACTGTGTGAACAAATCCTGGCCATTGATTTACACTTGTGTATTGATAATCAAGGGCTAGGATTAGTTCAATAGTGTTCACAATCAAGTGGGCTGTTTACAAATGAACCTAACCCTAAAAAAGTAGGAACCGGTGAACACTCTTAAAAATTCAACTTAACATGTTAAAAATCAATTTAAAAAAAATCGGCGTTGTTCCTTATAAATACATGTAGAAGCATTTTTAATAAAAAATCAAAAACTAAAAATATTTAAAAAAAAGGTTTAAAAAACAGTTAATTACACGCACCTTAACATATTTTTCGCTTTTAAAAAAAACAAATAACAACTGATAAATTGATAATCACTCGTAAATTATGCTTAATAACCACTACAATATGGGAACATAAAATCTATCAACATAATAGGCAACACACTATGAAAGAAAGTTTCGATACCATTTTGAACTTTTCGTATAATCTAACCATCGACTAGGAGTAAATCTTGCATCATCCAAAAAAGTCGACAACTTATTATGCTAATAAACTAAATTCAAATGAACTCTTAAGGCAAGATTGTGATAATAGTAAGTAGATCATCAACAATGCTGCAGATCCAGGGCTTGTAACTAATCAGAAATATGTGTGTAGTATGCATCTTTAACCAGATGGATGTTGGTTTGGATCAATGTGTCCCATTTTGTAAATTTGGTGTTTTTCTACTTTGTTGCGGTTGTTTGCGATTAGACGTTCCTGTTTGGTCCTTGAGTCGCAAGTTCAGCTTGATTGTCCAACGGCATGTATTGTGCCATGATAGCCCTGATTTCAGAATCCATGTATGTCTACAACAAAGATTCACAAAACAACAATAAAAACACCATCCAAGAATCTTGACAAGAATCTAAGAAGTAAGTTAAACATGTGCAAATGAGGGGATGGAAACTGGCCATGATAGAAAAGGTTGCAAATCATAGTTAAAATGGATAAGACATGGAAATAGTAAGGGCGCTACTAATCCTACACCACCCCCAAACTCAAATGGCCGTTCGACGAAAAACTTAAACTGCTATTTAAAGGTTAGTGGGCTATGACGCAAGCCCTAACATTCAAACGGCCATACGGTGCAACCTCAAAAGACAGCTTTTGAAATGGTGTGGGATTAGATTGTCATTTATAAATTTATACATATGAACTTGTAAGTATCTCTATAAGCATAGTTTTTACTATTTTAGACACTAACAATTACAACATAAAGTTATTTTTTTACGCGTTTACATAAACAGTTATGAATTCATGTTTGTCGTAGTGACATACAAAAATGATGATTATTTCACATTCTTTGTATAAGGATATGGAAACGCAGAAGAGTTTACTCGTGATAATGCATACCCGGATTCTGTATTTGTAGAATGTATACGCTACACCTCCGATAACTACCATACCAAGAACGACGAGCCACACAAAGCCCCATCCGACTCCCCGCCTCGCATCTTTACCTATTTTTCAACAAGCATAGTACTATTGATAACTGATAAGAGGAAGTGCCAGTAAACTATTCAAATATAAATATTGGAGGGTACTAGATTTAAGACAAACAGACTCAAAATTTTTCTTGTTACAAAAAAAAAGGTGTAACAGGAAAAAAAGAAAACTTACTTATACATATGTCATGTTCTCTAATGTAGAGCAAATCGCCACCACACTGACAGTCGTAACTACCCCACGTATTCTTGCATTTGCAGTCAGGACACTGACAAGCCGTCTTCTCTTCGCATTCATCTACGTCTGAAATGTATTTAGTAAAGGTCATAACTTTAATAATGTGTTCAACATATTATGATGTCCTGTGGCAATTGCTCAGTATTTGTTTTGGAAAACTTTCTAAGGGAAATCATCATTAATGGTGTTATTTTTTCCAAAAGTACTTAGAGAAAAAGTGCGAACAAATGATATATTTGTTGTGATACCTGTACAGTTTTTAACTCCATCTCCCCTAAATCCTGGTGGACAAGTGCAACCCTTAGTATGATGATCCTAAATGAAAAATTGAAACATATGATAAAAAATGGGACATCAATAGATGTTACAATAATATAAGACGTATAATGATCAAGAGATCGATATAGACACATAGATAGAGATAGAGATCGAGCACTAACGATACAAGCAGAATACGTTCTACCCTGTTGGCTATCTTTCCAACAACCTCCATTGTTAAGCCCACAACGTAAAGCTCCGGAAACTGCAACATAAATATCGCATTCGTAAAACAACATCGACACAAGATGATGCTATATAAGTTACCTTCACAGTGTTTATAACCATCGCCAAAAAACTTTACACCCTGAACAATTGGGCATTGACACACTCTCCCCCTGAAAGTATCCTACACAAAGCAAACCATAGAAACAAGATTCTATGAAACACCTAAAGTAGCAAACCATAAACATTATGAGAAAAAGCTCTCCATACCCTGCAGGCTGTGATATTTGTAGCTTTGTCTATCCAGCATCCACCATTGTTTTCCAAACACTCATTTGTTTCAATTCCTGAAAGCAGCATATAACAATTAAACATCACTTGCTTCAAAAAATAAAGTATTGTTATACGTTCTTTTAAATTTATATATTCATAAAATTAGTTTATTGAGTTATTTATGAAGCTATCTAGTTTTTGAATCCAGTCTGAGCTAACTAGTAAGGCGGTCAGTTCGATGACCGATCCGGTTATAAAAACATTGAATAAAGTTTACATGTGAACTCTTGTAATGTTTGAAGTTTAAGTTCTAAGCAAATATGAGAAAATAACAAGGAACATATCTAAAGGCAGAACTAACCATCTCTTAAACAAATGACTGGCTCCGTTGTCTCCTCGAATCCCGAACAAATGGCCTTCAAAACTGTTCCTTTATCAAGCTTACCTGAATCAAGTAACAGTTATGGATATCATAGTCTACACATTAAATTTAAACGCTAAAAATCGTTTAATCTTCACATGTTATAAGTTAGGGTTATAACTTCCGTCATTAGAAAACTACAAACTAATCTACACTATTTACATACCCCGATATTGTCTGTTGTTTATGATCAGAGTTGGCAATATAGTGACATCTCCACGGGTACCTTTACCGATCTGTGAAATCACAAACTTAACCTTGTTAGAAGTCTTGATTCCAACATACCGGAATATTTGAATTGTTATAGAATAATGAGAACATCATAAGCTATCATGTATTACTGATCAACTATTTGTAAGAGTAATGTAGAAATAATTACAATGAAAATGTAATCAAATTTTATATTTTAATTATGGTAATGATATAAAAATAAACCCTAACTAAGATATTATGATATGAATAATAACTTAAATTTTATCAACAAACCTGCGCTTTCTGCTCGGCTTTGAGCACTTGGTTCTCCGCATCTGCTCCAGTATCGCCCACGCATTCTTGTATTTTCTTCACATCAACACCTGATAAAGATAGCACAAGAAACCAACAAAAACTCAATTTTGTTGCTCAAAGAGTTCTTAACTTATTTTTTAAAGTCACAAGTATTTTAAACTATAAATAGCCACTAGATGTTCTAAAACCTCACCAAGTGATGCAATTACATCTTCTGCACACTCTTTAGTGTACTTCTCCTCTCTCATCGGACACCGAATAGCAAAATCCGTCACATAATCCCACCAAAGCCATGGTTTTCCAGATTCATTAGCAACTTTAAAAAAACAAGCTTGTAGTAAATTTTGCACAACAACATCTTTCCCTTCATACCCGCGACTAAAATCCTCATCCGGATCAGGAGCGCAATATCTTCCATTATTAATACACTGAGACTTGCATTGTCTACTCAATATAAAAGCCTCAGGGCAATACCAAGTGATATAATGTGGTGTAAACTGAGTGTACCCTTTTTTCTCCAATATTTGAGCCACCCCTTTAAAATCTTTAAGAAACTGTTTCTGGCTATCGCATTTGGGCCCGCATTCGTCGTTGCTGTTTGTCCAGAACTCGTATTCAACGCGATCATCAGGGTGTGGGAGAGCTTCTCTCCAGTCAAGATTTACTTTCACCATATCTGGTTTGTTTAGAGCTTTTTTGATGGCTTCACCAAGTGATAGACTTATGAGGGCCGATGGGATAGATATGTTTTGTAAGTAATCGGATCGTGCATGACCTTCTTCTGGTGTGTCCATGGTGATCAGTGGCTCGGGCCTGTCGTCCGCAACAAGAATGGCTGCAGCCCCAGCTTTCTGTGCGTTCCATGCCTTTAATGTAAAATAACAGTCTGCCAAAAACATATGTAATTCAACTTAAACTGATAATAAATTAAATTTCTCAAAAAAAAAAAAAAAGATTTGTTCCTTGTTCTCTTTTCCTATCAATGCTTATGAATTACAAGGAAACTACTATCATGTTCTTTTGTTGTGGTTTGGCTGTGAATAGGGGTGTAAACTAGCAGAGTCGCTATGATTAACTCAAGATAAACTCGACAAAAGCTTAAATTTAGATGAGCTTAAACGTGCTCGAACCCGAAATTCATATACAAAGCCTGGTAAGGAATGAATGCCTAAACGAGCATATTATTTATATATATTTATTAGTTTTTATTAAATATATATTACATAATATATAAAATAAGTATATATAAATGATAAAAATAACTAAGTAATATATTATTTACATCATGTTATATATATGAGTATAATTATAAATATATTAAAAATAGTTATATATTTATATATACTAATTAATTAAATAGCTAATAGCAATAAACAAGTCGAGGCCGAACTGAACTCGTTCTTGAAAAACTCCTCATGAGCCGAGCTCGGTTCGTTTACACCCTTATTTGTACGTGAGAGAAACTCCATGGTTAAGCGTGTTCAGATGGGGGTAAATTCCAAGATAGGTGACTCCTGGCTTGTAGAAGTCTACCCCCGAATAAGCAAAAAAAAAGGTAGTGAGTTCCTGGTGGGCAAAGCATACAATATCGGTTAATATAAAGGTCTGTTACAGAATCCGTTGTGTAGATTTTCAAGACTTTGTGTTGATTATCATATTCGACATAAGCAATCAATCCATGATGAAATGATTTATTAGTAGATATCAAAACATCAGATCGAGAGCGATAGAAACAATGGATTGGAAGGTAAATTTACCACCGCGATCAACGAGAAGGAAAACAGGAAGACCAGCACCAGAATTGAAATTGAAAGAAACATCATCAGTGAAGCTCTTGCATGCCTTTTGATTAGATTTAGGATAAACAACAGCACCAGCTAATGTTCCTCCATATTGAGGAACACCAAAATTACCAATTGCACATTCATAAGTATCTTTTAAATTTTGTGGTGATGTCACCCTCAAATTGTTCTTCTCAACCACAAATCTCCCCATTGTTGATTCACACATCAACAACAACAAAACACATATTGCCACCCCTACTTTCCCTTCCATCATACTTCTTTGGAAGCAAAAGAGTTTTAACTATAAAAACCGATCAAGCCGATTATATAAAAACCGACAAAGGTGATATTTTTATAACAGTCTCATTCACTCAAGTTGATAAAATGGCTTAGACATAAGAAACCCAACACTGATCAATCTTGATGTCGATTTCGATGATTCTTTTTTTATGAATTTGGCATGGATTTTAGATGGATTTGGGATAGGGTGTCAAGATGAACAAAATAAGAGAAGAAGGCAATGGTATTGAAATGTGAAAGTTTTATTTGTGAGACTAAAATGTGGTCTTGTCTACAAGTGTAAATCATAGAGATGTTTACAGCCAGAGAAAGAATAGAGACTCATGTGGTGCAAACCACAATTTGATCAAGTCTTTGTTTGATTGACAATTTCTAAATATAGGTTTACTTGGATAAAAATAGGATCTTCAAGACACCTAAAGCCTCATGAACAAATATAGGTTCACAAAGAGAAAAATGAACAAGTTTCAAATTTATTTCACAACTATAATAAAAGAATATTAATGTAAATATTAATTAGAAATTGGGGTGTCAACACCACTAGAAAACAGCTATATCAGATAGCGGGTCTAACCCCACACACTTAAAATCTTGTAACCCAAATACATGTTTAACCCATTTATCTAAACGTGTTAAGCAGATGGACAGGTTGGTGAGTTGTAAAATATTGGGTTAAACACGTCTAACTTTTACACTACTCAGTTCATTTAAGCAGGGCGTGTATGACGAATCAAAACATGATTATTTCCGTGATAGTTTTGTCGAAAATTGTCTCCCCTAGTTAGAATTACCCAATAAATACACAAACAAGTAACAATGCACAAAAAGAAAGTTGCTGATTTTAGTGTAATCAAATCATTTTATAGAATTAAAACTTATGCAAGCCCATATATACGCGTGATGAATGTCAACGGGTTGCGCCCCATAACAGTCCAATGTGCCAGTATGCATGGCGTGGTTAACTTCCAAAAAAATCATGAATCACATGATGTCTCAAGTCAACCAAAGAAACGATTTTTCTAAAACCAAGCCCCTTGTATATAAAT
Source organism: Helianthus tuberosus (assembly GCA_030545235.1). NCBI lineage: Eukaryota > Viridiplantae > Streptophyta > Magnoliopsida > Asterales > Asteraceae > Helianthus > Helianthus tuberosus. The sequence continues at coordinate 158,317,524 of CM060409.1, forward strand.
AATACCATTTAAAAACTTAAAAATCGAAATCCACAAGAATTTAGTAATTTCTACTTGACAAAGCAAAAATTGCAAGCAAGTCCAAAAATGGAAATCATCACCAATCATAAGCTCAAAGGTACACATAATTTATGAGCAACTTATCTTTGTCAACATATTTTACATCTGATTGATATTTTGATTAATTCTCAGTAGTCATAACTTAGCAGTAGCCTGCTCCAGAACACAGATTAAGACATGTTGAACTAAGCCTTATCCACCTGCAAAAAAAAAAAAAAAAAAAAAAAAAAAAAAAAAAAAAACCCTTTCTGAACTCAGTCCAACCTTGAGGCTACGTAGAAAATAAAAAATATAAACAGAACATAATAAAAAAAACATTTGTGATTTACCTTCCTCATAAGGATGAATAACCTCTGATCAAGCTCAAATTTAGCTGCAATTGAGGGGTCGCCCCTCAACAACATTAATAAACCGCCGAATGAAACATAAATGTCCCTGAAAACAAGTGCAAGTAAGATACGAGTTTAAGTCATTGTAACCAAACTGCACCCGATTAATATCTACCCTGCTGTTTCAAAAAAAAGACCTTTTAGATTTTTATTTCCTTATTTATTTTTTAAAAACACTAAGAATGTTATATGTACCTATAACACTCTCATTCACTGAATAAACAAAAAGAACCCACTGCTTCTATCAGTGGTGAAGCTTGAGATTTCCGACCATGGGGTCGAAAACGTATATACCCAAAAATTTCTATAAAATCGGAGTCGAAAACGTATACACCCAAAAATTTCTATACGAAAACTACATACTCTCCACTACTGAGCAAAAAGTTCGGGGGGTCGGCCGCCCCCTCCCGCCCGCTAGAAGTTGTGCCCCTGGCTTCTATGGATCATATCAACCCGTAATGTTCTTTTCTTTGGAACACGTTACAACTTAGAAGTAACTAATTTTATTTCACTCAATAGGAAATGATAAATATGCCTTTTATTCTCGTGTTTTAAAAGAAAAATATGATATTGTGGAATTTCGAAAGAATCTATGAAGTTATGTACTTCTAAACTTATTTAACATATATTATAATGATCCAACATACGCTTTAACATTGGCTCCGGACCCTTCCTCGGATATCCTGTACAATTTGCCGTGCATCACATACTCAAATTTGTCAGCAAGAGACTTTCTGCCACCCTAGAGATGGAAAAGGAATCTCATAAAATCTTTGCGTAAACAAATTTCAACGTTTATTACAATATTAACAAGTGTAGAAATTACTGGAGTGAAAAAGCCACTGTCGGGAGTTCCATCCAAATTTAAGGTAGATGCTAAAACCATCATAAACTTATCACCGACATGCATAGGATAAACCTCTGTATTCACATCCAGCTGCATGTACATATCAAGTTGATCGCTCCTTGCTTCAATGCGATTAACTACAATTCACAGACAAGAATTAAGAAAATCTATTTAGTCATTGTTTTCTTGTTTGACACCCATAAGATTTCTTGATACTATGCTAATCTGTTGTCAAAAACACAAATCAGTAATTTATTTTCAAAACAAAAGTAAAACAGCTCCCTGAATTTGCAAAAAAAAAAAACAGTGAAAAGTGAAAACATAGAAACACAAATTGGAATTTTTTGCACAAGTAGGTGGTTTGGCCTACAAAAGAGCACATCTAGGTGGCCTCTAATTATGTGATCACATCTAGGTAAGTCTTGATATGAAACAGCGACATTCAACACAAATTCCTGCAAAACTGCCACCAACCTGCCAACATTCAGTTTGTTCCCGAAAGTTGCTGTTTAGGATAATGATCTTCTGAAATCGCTGTTTTGGTTGGTGATGTTCAATAAAGTCGCTATTTTGGTTGTTGATGTTCAATAAAGTCGCTGTTTTATTTGCAGAAGTTATGAATGTCGCTGTTTGATTTTTATACATTACCGAAAGTCGCTGTTTCTTGTCAAGATGTTATTTAAAGTTGCTATTTCATATTTATACATTCGATAATGTTTCTGTTTGATATATATTGTTTTTTAATATTTGGCTCGGTGATACATATCCAACTGACCTAACGGGTCAAATTAACCCATTTCCCGTTGATGATCCTAGACCCATGACCCAGTCAAATGACCCAATTAATTGCAGTCAAATGGCTCAATTAATTACAGTTCTAGCCCAGTCAAAAGACCCAATTAACTGCAGCTTTAATCAAGGGGGAAACTGATGTAATGTGGGGACATGTTAATGGGCAGTTACTTAGTATCTCGTGTCTTTAAATAAGTTGTTTAAGGTGAGAATAAGGTGTCGTGGATAATTTGTTTGTATTGTGATCTCTGATCAGAATTTAGGAGACTAGCCCCTCTCGAATCGGGCCAACTATCGTGTTTGTTCTTGTTTCAATTTAATAAGATTTTCAGTATCTATCATTTGGTTCCATTGCCGGGAAACCTGATGGTGCAGACCCGGAGCAACCAGATTGGAGGCAGCGAAATTTTTTATGATTCAATCGTTGCGCGATTGGAGATCATTTCAGAAAAACTTGATTCCTTGTTATCTCTGAAGAAAGATATTGCAGCAATTAGGGAAGTTTAGCTAGCAAGACAAACGCAGTTAACCAAGGAACCCGAGGATGACCCTCCGTGCCTCACTGTGCCCTCAAACAAACATCAACCATCACCAACAATCACCCCGGTTCTACGAGTACCCTTTCCCATGTTCTTTACAACCACGCCCATACAAGGGACATGCTTTCCAACATCTCCTGTATCACCAAACGCATCATCACCAACTTCAACCGGGTGTCGCAATGACCTGCCAAATCAACATGTGATGGCACAAAGTTTTTTTTTCGACACCGGCCAGCAAGAAGCTCACAACTTTGCTACTTGCCACCATCTCTCCATCGAACCGTTCAAGGAACAACTAATGATTTGGATGGATCAATTTTCGTCAAATCGACTTGAGGACAAGTCGGTTTTCTGGGCGGGATGTATTGATACATATCCAACTGACCTAACGGGTCAAATTAACCCATTCCCCGTTGATGATCCTAGACCCATGACCCAGTCAAATGACCCAATTAATTGCAGTCAAATGGCTCAATTAATTACAGTTCTAGCCCAGTCAAAAGACCCAATTAACTGCAGCTTTAATCAAGGGGGAAACTGATGTAATGTGGGGACATGTTAATGGGCAGTTACTTAGTATCTCGTGTCTTTAAATAAGTTGTTTAAGGTGAGAATAAGGTGTCGTGGATAATTGTTTGTATTGTGATCTCTGGTCAGAATTTAGGAGACTAGCCCCTCTCGAATCGGGCCAACTATCGTGTTTGTTCTTGTTTCAATTTAATAAGATTTTCAGTATCTATCACTCGGTCTCATGTTTCATTTGGCAGCAAGTAATTGACTTAGTAAAGTTAAAAAGTGAAGTAGTGGGCTGGTGCTCAACATGGGAGCATGTCAGAGGTGGCTCCACATTTCATACGTAGTTGGTATGAGTTTGTTTCTTTCTATTTTCCAGTTCTCCATTGTAACCAGTAGTTTTTTGAGCATTTTGAATACAATCAGAAAATTGCCCCAGTGTTGTCTTGTTCTGTTTCCTGCTTTGATTACCAACATATATAACTTCAAGGGTAAATTACACTTTTCGTCCTTTATGTTTGTAGCGGATTGCAATGGATAGCCTTTAACTTTAATAATTACAATCGCAATCCTTTATTTGCAAAACTAATTACACATTTCATCCTTTTGCACTAACCAAGTTAAAATTTTATGTTAACTTTAATCAAGTAAGGGTAATTTAGTCTTTTATCAATTTATTTAACTTTCAGTCATCTTCTCTAAATCTGAAAAGCCACCTGCTTTTCTCTAGATCCAGATCTGAAAAAGCCCATCTTCGTCTCTCTAAAAACTCAAAGAACACATCTCTCTCCCCCTTATGATGGTGAAAAGCGAAACGATTTGAAATTTTGTGTTGAAAATTTGATACAGAAGAATCCTGTGTTGGTGGTTGTGTTGAAGGTTGTGTTTATGTTGGTGTTAGGAACAAAGAGATTTATGATTGGGATTACAATGCCTGCTTTCTTGTTGATGTTACTCGAATTGGTGGGGAAATTGTTGTTGCGGAGATGGAGTTCGGAAACTGTGTCCGAATCGAGTTTTTATGAAATCGATAGCTCAGAAGAGAATACGATGGACATTGTGCGGAGATGGCTTTCACCGATGGCCAACTATCCTCTCATTCACGTCGATTTTTTGCATATTTGATGTCTTTCCAGTAACTAGAGCCTCAAACCCTCCAGCATCTTTGAACTATAAGAAGTTCAAAATTCAAATATTTGTATAGTGCTTCAATTTAAATATTGTGATAAATCGATTAGCAAAGATCTACTTCTTAATGTCTCAAAAGCCATATATCTTTTTTAAATTACTTGATAAATATCTGACTGGACCTCCACCAAATGCCAATATATTGGGATTAATTGAATTACACTTGGAATAACTTCTGTTGAATCCTGGCTCCGTATTTTGTTTAAAGGTAAATGCCGTACCTAATTTAAACTTAAGAACACACAAAGCTATGCACGTTCTGCATCTTACATTGAAGAAGAAACAGTGAAATTTTCACATGATCGAGGAGAGGAGAGGAGAGGAGGGAGAGAGATAGTGGAGATAGAAAGAGGTAAAATGACATAAATGCCCTCACATGAGGTGCACATAATCTGACTTAACATAAAATTTTAACTTGATTAGTGTAAAAGGACGAAACGTGTAACGAGTTTTGCAAATAAAGGATTGTAACTGTAATTATTAAAGTTAAAGGCTATCCATTGCAATCCGGTACAAAAATAAAGGATGAAAAGTGTAATTTACCCTAAGTAAATTCGTTGTTTTGATCCCATACCTTCATAAAGAGTCAGGTTCATTTTCGAGAACATCTTGATATAATAAAAACCATGCTTCATCATGTGTTTTTTTGCAGAAAATGAACCAGGCTCTTAATGAAGGTATTAGATCAAAACAACGAATTTATTGAAGGAATATATATCAAACAGCGACGTTATGGAATGTATATATATGAAACAACGACTTTATCGAATATATTGATATGAAATAGCGATGTTAAATAACATCTTGATATGAAACAACAATTTCAGTTAACATCTTGATATCAATCAGTGACTTTCGGTAATGAATCAAACTCAATCAGCTATGTTTATGAGAGTAACATACAAAACAGCGACTTTAATAAGGTATCGAAATCAATCAGCGACATTCTTGTAATGTATATATAGTAAACAGCGACTTTCGGGAACAAACTGAATGTTGGCAGTTGGTGGCAGTTTTGCATGAATTTGTGTTGAATGTCGCTGTTTCATATCAAGACTTACCTAGATGTAATCACATAATTAGAGGCCACCTAGATGTGCTCTTTTGTAGGCCAAACCAACTACTTGTGCAAAAAAAATTCCACAAATTGCAGACAAGCCTAGAATCAACCTAAACTAGCCCTAAAGAAGCCTAAAACATGTCTAAGACTAAAACCCCTAAAAGATGTACTTTTTTATACTCTACGCCTCGTATAAAAAAGAAAAAACCCTTGCTTTTTAAGGGCCTTACAGTGAGGATCAAAGCTCACCATTCGCGCCTTGAGTGTGCCTTCAACAACTATGAGTAAACCAACACCAAATAAAACCTATTGCTTCACACCAAATCATATCATATTTTGATAAAAACACACTTAAAAATCGTTTCTTTGTAGAGCGAAGTTTAGTTTTTACAATTATTATATTCAAAATAAGACACTCCAAAAGATATGTAATGTTCAATAACGTTGCAATTATGAAACAAATGCCTTCTTTCATATGAAAGTAAAAACCCCTGCAATTTAATTACGACTATCCCTGTTACATAAGTGAGCAGAATCTAACTCCAATTTGTGTTTTCAATAAACAAGGGCAGGCCCGGTTACAGTTCAACACAAAGATAAGCTAAACAACCTTATTCTGCACTTTGCCTCCCAAACAAACCACCATTTTAACTACTCTTCAATAATTATATAAAAACAGAAATATATAACTTGAAGCAGGAATAAAGTAATAACCTTTGTCAAATTTCTTGCCATCCGGGTCAAGCTGATCAACCCTAAATATGTCTTCAAACAAGGTTTCAACCATTCTTCAGCCGCTAATTAAATTATTAAACTCACCTACAAAAACAGAACCTTACTATATTAAATCAATCAAATTGAAATAATTCTTTATATGTCAACATATGATTGACCGTAAACGATACACACGATCATCAATTCTCCAATAACAACCGAATTCAGTGGTCGAACTTAACGCAGAATGCAACATACAACATATATCTACAAAATATTTGAAAACCTAAGAAGCTTTATCAAACCAAAATCACTAAATTCTCAAGCTTTAGTCAAGTCAACAAGTTTCAAGTTCATTGAATGATCAATTTTCGCATGTAATTTCATATTATTGAAGTTGAAACAGAAGAAGATAAGATCACTAACCTGATTAACTGGTACGAGTAGTGTGGGGGAGATGAACCCAGTCGATTGTTGCTTCTGGTAAGATGCAGTCTACAATTGACAAATTAGGTTTAAAAATTGGGTAAAATTTGAGTGAATATGGAATTGGGTAATTGGGTTATTTGAACAATTGAAAAACATGGGCTTAACTTTTTCTTTTTTTTTTAATTGTATTTTTAGAAATTAAATAGAATAAACTGTTAACATTATTTACGGTTTAGTAGGTCAAAAGTTTATGTAAATGAGTTACAGGTCACATATTGAGGTTAACAATAAACAAAGACTGAGGTCAATCAAGGACAATCATGGTTGTAAAAATTGTTAAGTGATAGTCGGATGGTGAGGTATCGATTATCGATGGATCGAAATTAATCGGATTAAAATTTTATATATACTTTATCAAACTTATACACATACAAAATTTTATATGTAATTTTTCATAACTTATTAATCGGATTGAATTAATAAGTATACTTGTTCAAAGGGTAGGAATAGTGTACAAGGTGTCTAAAATGTGAAGTGTAAGAAGTGTTTTAAACCACTAGATCTTTGATCTAATGGTTGAGATCAATAGGGACCAGATTATAAATTGTGTTTTAATTATATGGACTGATTTGAAAATTGTAGGGGTAATAGTGTGTTTGTATATGTTTCAAATTAGGTAACATCTCCTAAATTCTAGCGATTCACTCCTAAATTCGAGCGATTCAATTTTAAACTTATTCTAAAATCTTGACATTCTAAAAAATCCAGAAATATGTAACTGCTACAAGAAATATATAACACTATACATCCATCATATAACAATATATAACACTAGATAACACCATATAACACTATGTAACACCATATAACACTATGTAACATTATATAACAATACATAACACTATACATCTATCATAGACATGCTATCAGAAAAATATAACACTATAACACTATATAACTCTAAATAACACTATATAACAGTATAACACCATATAATACCATATAAAACCATATAACACTATATAACACTATACATCTATCATATAACACTATATAACACCAAAAAACACTATATAACACCATATAACACTATATAACATCGTATAACAGTATATAAATTTTTCTTCTGCGATCTTCAGAATTAATAATTGATGAACGAGATGACACAAATTCGTAGATTAATTCTTAATTCGTATCCCTACAATTAAGGGCGGCGGTTATGGAAGGTTATCAATTAATTAAATCAATAAAAAAATTACTTGTTTACCCTTTTAAATTAATTTAGATTGAGGACACATGTCATCTCCACAATATTTCTCACACTTCTCACACTTTTGAATTAATGTACAGGATCTTCAATCTTTGATCAAATACTTAAAAGATTTTGACCTTCTACCGATTTTGGGTTTGACTAGGTGAAATTTTACCAGTTAACTACCGATTACCGATTAAACCTGATTTTAAAACGTTGTTGACAACGATGACATGACAGTTCAGCAAATAAGTGGAAGGGGAAGCTAGAGATTTTGGGTGCTAGAGTTTTGTACGTCTTGTCAAATTCTTGTAGCTTGTGGTGGTAATATCGTCCTTTTTCTTCCTTTATCTTATTACTAGGTTAGAACCCCGTGTATTACACGGGTTGAATAAATGTAATTTTATATACTAAATTAAAACAATTATTCTTTAAAAATCTTGTTTATTGCTCGGGTTGAACAAATGTAATTTTATATATTAAATAATAAAAAAATTATATCTCTAAGAACCTCATGTATTGTACTGAATAAATGTAATTTTATATACCAAATAATAAAAACCCGTGTATTGTACGGGTTGAATAAATCTAATTATATATACTACATAATAAAAAAAGTTATATTTTTAAAAACACTGTGTATTACACATGTTAAATAAATGTAATTTTGTAACCTTGTATATTACACGGGTTGGATAAATGTAATTTTATAAACTAAATAATAAAAAAGTTATATCTTTATAAACCCCGTGTATTATACAGGTTCAATAAATTCAATTATATATATATACTAAATCATTGTCATCATACTCAGTAAATCACACCAATAGCAAAGCTAAGATAGGGTCTGGGGATGGTAAGATGTAGACAGCCTTACCTCTACCCCGTAGGAATAGAGAGGCCGCTTTCAGTGAGAGCCCCGACTCGATAGTAGTTTTGCATCAAGCCTTGGATATAAGGCACATAACACTCAACAATCGGGACAAAGACCGATTAGTGCATGGTCCCTTTTGTCTTTGTACTATCAACGCCACCACATGATGATGATGCATGATTAACCATCCTCCGCTTATAACGTTATTTTCACGAACTTAGTAAAATAATGTTAAAATTAGTGCAATTTCACTTTTGCCCTCCGAGCGTCCACACATATATACATTATATGCACATACCGCAAACGGGGCGAATATATACTAAATAATAAAAAAAGTTATATCTTTAAAAACACCATGTATTACACGGGTTAAATAAATGTAATTTTGTATAGCAAATAATATACTATTGGATTCGTTTAAAAAGCATAAATTTGGTTCAGTTTAATTCGAATCAAGTCATAAACTTGGTTAAGTTTAATTCGAATTGATTAGAACCCCAATTTGAAAAATCTAAAACAGAATTATATTATAAGCTTCTCTTCCTAATTAGTGTTTTTTAAAGTTTGATCTAATGTCTAATAAGTTATTTTGTATATTTTGTTTATACTTTAATTTTTTTATATGAGCGTATTAGTTTTTTAAGTTTAAGATTATTGTTTTGTGCTATTATTTAAAAAATCTTTAATTTATAATTTAAATTTGAAGATAATATATTATTAGATTAAATAGAATGATTATATCCGATATTCAAAGTAAGATAAAATTTAATATTAATTGATTATTTATTATTTAATTAATTGATATAAGATAAGTATGAAAATGCAGGAAATTAAAATATAGACGCCTTCATTGAGTGACACGTGTCCCACAGTTGGTTTCTTTTATTATATAGTATAGATATATCTTTTTAGCTTATATTATGACATTATCACTTTATATCTGTAAATGAAATAAAATTATATAGAGTAAAGTACATGGATAGTCCTTGTCATTTTGCAAAATTTTAGATTTGATTCCTAACTTTTCAAAAGTACACGGATAGTACTTGTGGTTTGCACTTTGTAACGCATTTTGTCCCCAACCAACAAACCTAAAGGTTTTAGAAGGTCCAAGTTAGAGACTAAATGCATTAGAAAGTGCAAACTGTAAAGACCGTCCATGTACTTTTTAATAGAATATTTATAGATTAGGAATTGATTGTAAATAATTATCATATGATATCTCCTTATCAATAGGAGATTCTGTTTGTACTATATATATTGATGTTGTTCAATGAGAGAAGGCAATGAAATATTAATTCCTATATGGTATCACACGCCTATCGATCCTACCCTATTTTCTCTTGACCGTCGCCGATTCCCCCCTCCGATTCATTCTTCCTCAGCCCTCTGCATCTTCTTCTCCTACCCTCTGCTTCACCTTCTCTCATGGACACCAAAGCTCACCCGGCTCTTGCGGTCTCGAACATCAAAACCCACGTTCCAATCACCCTTGAGAACAACTCTGCCCACTACACAACCTGGTCCACTCTGTTCAAGGTTCAATGCCGAGTCTTCGAGGTTCTTGATCACCTCAGCCCTCGGCCGGATTCCGCAACTTCTTCCTCCATGGATCCAGAGAAAAAGGCCGCTGAATCGGCTGAAGCAGCCCTTTGGCAGCGCATAGACGCAGTCGTACTTCAATGGATTTATGCGACTATCTCCCCCGCTCTCCTTCACATCATCTTATCCCCTGGACAGACGGCTTACGAAGCCTGGACAGCCCTGCAGAACCAGTTCAACGACAACAAAACTACCCAGGCTGTCTTTCTTGGTCAGGAGTTCGCCCACCTCAGTCTCGATGGTTTCTCCTCAATGTCCGAATATTGTCAGCGGGCGAAACACCTCGTCGATCAACTGAAAGTTGTTGGCTCGCCCGTTGATGACAGCATGTTGGTGATCAAAATCTTAACTAGGCTAACGGAACAGTATGATAGTATTTCCACCGTGTTACAAAATCGCGACCCGCTTCCAGATTTCAACGAGGTACGTTCGCGCCTTATAATGGAAGAAGATAAAAAGAAGCGCCAAATTTCCCGCGCAACTCAACAGTCTGCCACCGCGCTCACCGCTTCAATGTCATCCTCATCCCCGACTTCATTTCAATCGCCAAACAACTATGGCACTGCTGATCGTGGTCGTGGTCGTTCATGCAGACGCGGTCGCGGTCGTGGCCGCAACTACAACAACAACAGGAACTACAATAACCGTGGCTCTCAACCGAATGCACCGAATCACCCATACATTGTGTTCTCGAGTAACTGGATAACGAACCAATGGGCCTCGCTACTGCACGGCTCCTCCGCTCCTGGTCAAACTCCTTCGGCCCATAACTCACCCCCTTGTCCGTATCCCTCCAAGCCGAACACCACCAACCAGAATGCACAAGGGATACTCAGCCCTCGACCCGATCAAAACACCTACACTCCTACAGATATTGAGCAAGCCTTGTACACCATGGATTTAAACCAACCGGATCACGGCTTCATGGACACTGGTGCAACTTCTCACTCGGCAAACGAACAACGTATCTACTCTTCGTCTAATTTTAATAAGCGCACTAACAAAAATATTATTGTTGGTAATGGCATGGCAATTCCGGTTTTGGCACATGGCAACCAAACTTTACCACCCCCATTTCCACCTTTAAAATTAAACAATGTCCTTTTTTGCCCCCAACATCATTAAAAATCTAATTTCGGTTCGCCGCCTTACCTCTGATAATCTTGTATTCATTGAGTTTGACCCTTTTGGTTTTCTTGTGAAGGATCTCAAAACTCGGGCGCCTATCCTTAGATGCAATAGCACCGGAGATCTTTACCCGCTGACACAACCACTCTCCACCGTCTCCCAACCTTCCGTTTTTGCTGCTGTTACTCAAGATCGCTGGCATCAACGTCTCGGCCACCCTGGCGACAATTTATTGCATTCTTTAAAAGTTTCTTCTAGTATTTCTTTTGGCAAACAAAACAATAAATTATGTGAACCTTGCGTGTTTGGAAAAAGTGTCAAGTTACCATTTTATGATTCGGTTAATTGCACTCGTTTACCTTTTGATATTGTTCATAGCGACTTATAGACCTCCGCTGTCCTAAGCACGGGAGGGCATCGATATTATGTCATATTCCTTGATCATTACACTAATTTTTTATGGACCTTCCCCCTCTCCACTAAGTCCCAAGTGTTTGCCACATTTGTAAAATACTATAATCATATCACAACACAATTTGAATGCAAAATTAAACAGTTTCAATGCGATAACGGTAAGGAATATGCCAATAACATTTTTTTGCAATTTTGCAATGACCACGGTATGCACTTCCGTTTCTCCTGCCCCTACACCTCTTCTCAAAATGGTAAAGCAGAACGCAAAATCCGCACCATCAACAACATGCTTCGCACCCTCCTAGCTCAAGCCAACCTACCGCCGAATCTTTGGCACCATACTCTCGAGACTGCCACATACCTCCTCAATATCCTCCCAATCAAAAACCATGATTTTTTGTCACCCATTACTCTCCTATAAAACTACCAACCCGAATATGAACATCTCCGTGTCTTCGGGTGCTTGTGCTATCCCATACTACCCGCCACTACCATAAACAAACTTGCAAACCGGTCCCAACCGTGTGTCTTCCTTGGCTACCCGCCAAACCACCGTGGCTACAAATGTCTTGATCTCCAAACTCACCAAATATTCACATCTCGTCATGTTCACTTCGAAGAAACCATTTTTCCATGCAAATTTCAATCACCGTCCAAACCTCAATCCGATGACTTTCTTTACTTTCCCCTCCTTTCCTTAACACCACCACACATCGCCTTCCCTCCCTTCTCTTTTGCTTCCGTTCCATCCCATCTCCCACATTCCCCCTCGGCCCAACCTACACCAACGCCGGCCCGATCCACCTCCCCCTCTACCCCGCCTGGCCCGACAAACACTCCTCATTCCTCATCGGCCCAACCGCACAGCCCACCTTCTGTTACTTCAGCTCCACACACTCAAATTGCGAAATACATCCTTTATTCGTGTATATTTTGTATATTTTTTCGTTATTTATAGTCTTGTTTTATTTAGAATTACGTACTATTGATCAAAGTTTGGTTTTCCAGGTCTTGATACATTCATTGGCTGAAAATTGAGTGGAAACGAGCTAAAGCGCTAAACATCAAGTCCCGGAACCATTTGGTATAGGTGTTAGAATTATTTTAGAGACTTTGGAAGCTGGAGTTGGAAATTTAAAGCATCATTCTGTGAAAATAACCCCGTGGCGTAGCGCCACGGGTAGATGGATACACTCTCGCGTAGCGCCAACAACTTTTGAAGAAAAGTTGATATTTGAGATGCTGGCGTAGCGCCACCATAAAAGGGGTGACCCGTCGCGCTACGCGACGGGTTGGCTGGCGAAAATTTGTTGTTTATTGGTTAGGGTTTGCCATTTATACTAAGTAAATGATCATTAATGAGATATCTTATGAACCAAGAAACCCTACGCGACTTTTGAGAGCAGATTTTGAGGTTTTCGGGGAGTTTTAGCTTGCGGGAATCATCCGGTTGAAGCTTGGAGCGTGGAAGTGAAGATTGTTCGGGTTTTATCTCCCGATTTTCTTTAATTTCGTGTTTTCAATCTTTTCCAATGAATTCTTGTTTTGAACTTGATTTGTTTGCTATAGACAACATGTTTCTTGGCTAAACCCTAGATACTACCTAGACAAGATGATGGTTTGATTAAAGTTTGGATCTTTTAACGGTTATTATTGTTTGATTATGGATTGATTTCTGAAAGTAAAGTGTTCTAGAGTTTCTTATTTGGTGCGTGTGCGTATTTACTTTTGGTTGTTGATTATTTACTGTTTCACATAGATTTTGGTGAATGTATTTCACATAATAAATTTATGTTGATTATTTGATTCCTTGCGGGTTCGGGTGATCGTTTGGTAAATTGGCCAATAGCCTTAGAAATAGTAATTAAAATACAATTAGAATTAAGTATTATGCTTAACTTGTCGCTGGGAGGCTCGAGTTAGTTATTAGGTCGCAGTGCAGTATATATCTAAGAAAGGTTTTGAGAGAAGTCAATCTTAGTTCCCTAATTGCATTTGTGTCTAGTAAACCAAGTTAGAACCTAGGATTGCCTTAGATTGTTGCGCTGAGAGGTAGATAGTCGTATTAGGGCACTTTTAGAGTCGTTAGAGGACTGAGAGGAAATCTAACAGTCGGTGTTCATAACAGCCTTGTAGGGTTTCCTAGGTTTCTTCCTGAGAAGGGTCGGGAAGTCTTAGCATTGAAATACCTTAAGGTTTAGTATTTTACGATCCCGGCTCCATACAAAAATAATACCGTTAGAAGTCCATTCATAGTTAAACTGGATTCAAGTCTAGGTAGTCGTTAATCTCATCTGAATCAAACCTTAGTCTTCGTTCGTGTCTTAGTTTAATTCCATTTTAATTGCAATTTTAGGATTTTAGTAAACCCCCCCCCCCCCCTTAAAACACAATAATTGCTAAGTCGTGTCAGTGTCTAGTCTAAATAGAGTCGTTAGCGTAATTCATTAGAGTCCTTGTGGGTTCGACATCCGGACTTACTTTTCTGTGCTAGAGTCGACCGGTTCACTTGCCGGTGAGTAGTTTAGTCAGGTTAGAGAGTCTAGATTTTTATTACTTGAGTCTTAATTTAGGGTAATTTTAGTTTATTTAGTTGAACTACTTTTTCCACATCAAGTTTTTGGCGCCGCTGCCGGGACTCTTGGCAATTGCGTTAACTACTTTGTTTGGATTTCAACTGATATCGTTACGTGCTTTTTGTGTGTTTGTGAGTCATAGGAGTCCAAGTAATTTTAGTGTCTTTTTCTTACTTTTAGAGTCTTTTGTTGGAGTTGTCTTACTTATTTATCTTTGGTTTTGCAGTTCATGCGCCACACGCGTTCGCAGGGACCAGCGAAGCCACCGATTGACAAGTCTTCCTTCTCCACACCCAATTTTCAGGTTCGAAAATCTTCAACTTCATCTTCGGCCCTTTCTGACTCTACACTTCAATCTAAACCACCAAACTACGACTTCACCCCGAAGTCGTCACCCCACAATTCCCCACCACCCTCCCATCACCATAGTCCACCACCAGTTCACCAAATGGCCGATAACCAAACTGTCCACCAGCGTTCCACCTCAGGTTTCACCGCAAATTCACCCATCACCATCCCTGAAATCACCAATGACAAGTCCTGGAAAATTCCCTCATACATCATGACCGCCATTAACAACTCTTGTCAGTTCCACGGTCGTGATGATGAGGATGCGCCTGCACATATCAACCGTCTCACCCGTCTGTGTAGCACCTTCGGCATCGAAGGTGTTAATCTTGATGCCCGTTTTCTCCAATTCTTCCCCTTTTCGCTTGCTGGTCGCGCAGCCACATGGCTCGATTCGCAGCCAGCTGGCACTTACACTACTTGGGCTGGACTTAGGGATGCCTTCCTTGCTAAGTATTTTCCACCTGCGAAGGCTTCTCGCCTTCGAGATCAGATCCATTCCTTCAGAATGGAGCCTGACGAACCATATCACTTAGCTTGGGAGAGGTTTCAAACTTTACTCTCACGTTGTTCCCAACATGGTCTGTCGGATTGGGCTTTAGTAGAAAAATTTTATAATGGTCTTACACCTGAGTGTAAGGCCCAATTTGACACATCTGCAGGAGGCCACCTAATGGGAAAGAAAGCTGTGGCTGACTGCAATGATCTCTTTGAGAGCTTCGCTCATGCTAATATAGATCATAGTGCTACCAGCAGGAATTCCAATCCTGTGATTACTTCCTCATCTTCTCGAGGAGTGAACCAAGTCGTTTCAGACTCAAAGGTAGTATCTCAACTAGACTATATCACCAAAGAGTTGCTAGAAATTAAGAAGAAGGTCGATAGGTGCGAAGTTTGTAGAGGTGGACATGACACCATAGAATGCCCAACACTTACCCTAGAACAGGTCGAGTACATAGCAGGTCAAAATAGGGGTCCAACTAACCCGTTCAATAATAGTAACTCCAATTGGCGTGCTAATAGTTATCGTTCTTCAGGTAACCCCCTGGTTTTCCATCAGGTCAATATCAAAGCAGGGGGGCAGGTTTCTATTCTAGTGGGGGGTCGGGTCAAACAGGTCAATTTGCTAGTTCAGGTTCAGGTGGGCAGTTCAGAGGTGAGGGGTCAAACCAAGAGGTTCAACTTAAGAATGAGGGGTCAAATAGTAGTCTATCTAGGATAGAGGACCTTCTTACCCAACTAGTGGTTAAGGATCAGGCTACCCAACGTACTTTAGAAGAACACTCTACATTCTTAAAGAATAACCACTCGAATTTCTTAGATCTTCAAAGGCACGTTGGGGATATTGCACGCCAGTTGCAAGAGCGACCTCCCGGTCAATTTTCGGGCAACACAAAGCCCAACCCATCTGGCTCTTTGAAGGCAATATCGACCCGTAGTGGTAGGACTCTAGGAGAGGTAGTGAGACCCGAGAGTGTCGAGGTAGAAGATAAGGACCCCGTAGATGAGGAGATTGAAATGGAGGCGCCCGGAAAAGTGCAACCTAGGTTCATCCCAGCAAGTACCGCACACACCGGGGGGCCTTCAAGTGAGAAAAGCGTAGGTAAAAAGCCCATTCAAGTTGTTCCATCACCCAATGTTGATATTTCCAGTGCTCCATTCCCTTCCCGTCTTAAAAACCAAACATATTCCAAAGAGTACGGGAAATTTTTAGAGATATTTAAACAGCTTAGAATCAACCTGCCTTCCATAGAAGCCCTTCAATCAATGCCCAAATATGCAAAAAATTTAAAGGACCTTCTAAAACGTAAGGATAGGTTAGGAGAGGTTTCTAACATCCCCCTTAGTGGAGGGTGTTCAGCCGTAGTCTTGAACAAGGTCCCGGAAAAATTGACGGATCCGGGCCTTTTCACCATCCCGTGCTTGTTTGGGAGTGATACCGAGTGTAGGTCCCTAGCCGATCTAGGAGCGAGTATAAACCTAATGCCATATTCCATGTATGAGAGGTTAGGTCTAGGAGAGTTGTCCCCTACACGTATGTCTTTATCTCTAGCCGATAGATCCGTTAAGTATCCACGTTGCATTATCGAAAACCTTCTAGTCAAAGTGGATAAATTCGTCTTCCCCGTAGACTTTGTCGGCTTGATATGGAAGCCGACGAGAAGGTTCCTATCATTCTAGGACGACCATTCTTGTGTACCACCAAGGCTATCATTGATGTCTTTGACGGGAAAATCACACTTCAAGTCGCTGAGGAGAGAGTTACTTTCGAGATAGCACACTCCATGGAACATCCTAGTGGTTCCGATGATCTTAGTTGTGACAACCCGAGTTTGCAAGGTCTCTATTCGACTTAACTTAGTACTTATTGGCAAGTGTGTCTTTATATTTATTTGATGTGCAATATACGTGTTGTTTATATGTTCTTGGTGTGCATTATGTGAGTGCATGTTAATAATATGCTTAGTATTAATATTATGTTTATATATTTAATAACAACGAAATGGAGCTTTGGCCGAAATCACCCCCACCCGAAATCACCCTAGCCGAAAACCCACTCCCCCCTGCGAAATCACTCTTGGCGAAAACAATAGGTGTTTTCGTCAAGAGCAGGCCGGCGAAAACAAGGATGGGCCTTGGCCCAGTGACGAACTGTTTTAGCTTTGTTTATAACTTTTACGTGAGAACAGTATTCGGCAAAACCCTAACCACCTCTCATATTCTCTCTCGCTACCCTTTGAACCTGACGGCAAACTTGTGTCCCCCGGATCCTCAAGATCAATCAAGTTATTGTCTCGCTCGGCGCGGTTAGTGTTAATCTTTAACTGACTGTTTGATTTAGATCAATTGTATGAACGATTTGTTTATTATCATAACTGTGATTGTTTTATGAACGTAAGACTAGATGATCGTTATATATATATATATATATTATCTACAAACTGTCATGTATATTGGATGATATGATCGACCGTGTGTGCCTGTTAATGAATGATCTGCTGATTGATTTATGATCTTGGTCTCACAATGATTTGGTAGTTTATATGTTTACATATCAATGATTTGATTAAATGATTTCGTTGATGACTGATCATGCAACTGTAAGTGATGATTAGGGTTACTGTTATTGTGTAACTGATGTGTTGTTGGTGAGGATGTAACCGACGAAATCATGAGCAGCAGACGAAATCACGAGGACCAGGCGAAAACACCCAGTGTTTTCGTCCAACATTAAACCCGACGAAATCACTCGGGATTTCGTCGCCTGAGTGATTTCGCCAATAAGTGTTTTCGCCATACAAGTGATTTCGTCCAGTGTCTGTCACACCAGTTCTGTTAGTTTAACTCTGTCAAGTTGTTAATGCTGTTAAGTTTATTAACTCCTGTTAAGTCCATAACTTTGGTTAGTCTATTAACTGAGTTAAGTTGTTAACTCTATTAACTTTATTAACTCTGTTAAGTAGGTAAATCTACTAGTTTGTTAACTCTGTTAGTTAACTAACATTGTTAGTTATTATTCCTTTTATGTGTGTTAATCCTGTGAAGCTCGTTATCTTTGCTAAATATATTAATTTTGTTAAGCCTGTTAACCCCATCAAGCATGTTAATTGATTAACCACGTTAGAATTTACTAAGAACTCAGTTATATGGAGTATGATTGTATGAACATGAACTAACTGTTATGTGTTACTTGATGATGATTGCATAAACACACTATGTGACATAAATTGCATGTGAATCATTACGAACTGGAACTGATTAAATATATGTACATACTTTAGGACTTGAGTGATTACTTGTGAGCACATAGTTTAGCATACCGAGCAAACCAAGGTGAGTTCACAATCCTAAGGCATGGGATTCCCGGTGGGTTGGGAATGGGATTGAATAACTACGACAGAACTTGTACATTCACCTCTACTAGACTACTTACCACTGTCCTCGGATCGGGAAGGACGCCAGCGCTAAACCTACGTACTCGCTACGTACCACCGTCCTCGGATTGGGAAGGACGCCAGCGCTAAATCTACGTACTCGCTACGTACCACTGTCCTCGGATTGGGAAGGGCACTTACGTAAAACCTACGTAATCTCATACTTATCACTGTCCTCGGATTGGGAAGGACACCTATAGATACAACTAGTCTAGTAATATACAACATGGGAAGCCCCCACTAAATATCGTAAAGGTTTGGGAAACAAGGATACTGGGTAACACATGACTCTGAAACAAACTTACGGTTTCTGAAACGAACTCAATAACTGAACAATCAACTGTGAAATCGCTCAACTTTGTTGTTGACTCGTTGTTACATGCCTTGCAGGTCGATAGGTACTCATGGAGCTTGCACAGGGAGGCGCAGTCGTTGTGGGACATGGACAGTGGGTGCCATGTTAAAAACATTATAACATTTCGAACTTAATACTTATGTTGGGTTTTCACATTTATGCTTCCGCTAAACACTTAACTATGTTTTGTTTTGAACACCTTTCGTATTGTTGGATTGAATTTTATTTATTACTTACTATGTTCAATATGATTGGTGGCTTGATCCTGGTCAGTCACGCCTCCAAGCGGTGATACTTCGTATGTGGATTTTGGGGGTGTGACAGATTGGTATCAGAGCCATTGGTTATAGTGAACTTGGTTTTAATAAGGGAAAAGTTTTTGTTAAAACCAGACTATAACCTGTACAGTGCTCAACGATCCACAACGACGCTTCGCTCCACGTGCAAGGCTCCACACTATAGGTGATATGGTTTATGTTTATATTACCTACTTGTTAGTTACATAGAACATTGCTCATGGTATGCTTAGATAACGTAGTAACTACTGCTTGAAAACTTTGTGTGTTCACTCTCTTCTGTCATTCCACACTTGCGTATTGATACGACGCACTTCTCACTTGTGTTCTCTGTATTGTGAAGATCATGAGTGGATGCGTTGACGGCTTTAATCAACGAACAAGTTGCTGCGGCACTTGCAGCCGCTCAAGCAGGAGGTATACCCTGCAGTCGCAACTCACTCTAGGATCTTTAGATCCTACCCTCATAAACCAACTCTTGTGTTTAACTTTATCCTGTTCTTATATACACAACAGGTCAGCATGCTCAGCCGCCTGTGTGTACGTTCAAGACTTTTATGGGCTGTCGTCCTAGTACTTTCAGTGGCACCGAAGGGGCCGTTGGACTCCTCCACTGGTTCGAGAAGCTCGAATCGGTCTTCGAAATGTGTGAATGCCCTGAGGCTCGTAGGGTGAAGTATGCCACTGGTACTCTTGAAGGCGTTGCGTTGACTTGGTGGAACGCGCACGTTCAAATGTTAGGGCTGGCAGCTGCAAACGCCACCCCATGGAACGACTTCAAGGAACTGATCAAGCGAGAATATTGTAATCGTGATGACATCCACAAGCTGGAAGTGGAGTTCTTTAACCTGAAGATGACGGGGTCAGAGATAGAAGCATATACGAAACGATCAAACGAACTGGCAGTGTTATGTCCAACTATGGTGGATCCTCCCATCAAGCGTATCAAGCTGTACTTCAAAGGCTTAGTACCAAAGATTCAAAGCCATGTGACTTCTGCTAACCTTGCTACCATCCAGGATGTTACTCGTCTTGCTCATCGTCTCACAGACCAGGCAGTGGAACAGAACAGGCTGCCTAAGCGTATAGGTGCTACCGCTACTACTACTTCTGCTATTCCCAGTGACAACAAACGGAAATGGGATGGAGTCTCCAGCAAGGGTTCGACTACAGTTCAGTCCCAGGCGCAGCAGCGGAAGATTGATGACTACCAGAGTCCTAGTCAGCAATCTTCTGGTAGTCAAGGGCAGGGTGGATATCGAGGAAACCACCCGAAGTGCAACAAATGCAACAGACACCATAGTGGTCAGTGCAACAAGGGACGTTGTCAGAGGTGTCTCAAGATGGGTCATGAAGCCAAGGATTGCAGGAGCTCACCGCCTGCAAATCAGAATCGTCAGCAGCAACAGCAAGCACCGCAGAATCAGCAACAACAACTGGGCAACAAGGGATGCTTTCAGTGTGGCGCTGAAGGTCACTTCAAGAGACACTGCCCCCTAGTTAAATCAGAATCAGAATAACAACAACAATCAGGGAAACGGAAACAACAATGGGGGTAACAACGGGGGAAACAATGGAGACAATGGCGCCTGGGGCCGTGTGTTCGTGATTGGTCAGGGTGATGCTAGGAATGACCCCAACGTCGTGATGGGTAAGTTTCTACTGGATGACTTTTATGCTAATGTTTTATTTGATTCGGGTGCTGATACTAGTTATGTGTCTCTAAAGGCTAGTCAAATGCTTAAGCGCAACCCAACACTTTTGAACACCAAGCACATAGTAGAACTAGCAAACGGTAAAAGTCTAGAGGTCACACACATAGTTAAGGGTTGTAACCTCGTCTTGGCTGGTCAAACCTTCTCTATCAACCTCATTCCTATTTTTTTTTGGGTAGTTTCGACATTGTTATTGGTATGGATTGGTTATCGCAACATCGAGCAAAGATCCTTTGCAAGGAGAAGATCGTCCACATTCATCATTCTGGTGAAGAACCTTTAGTGATTCAAGGCGACAAGAGTGGTGCTGTGGTGGGCATCATCTCCTTTCTTAAGGCCCAGAAGTGTTTGCGAAAGGGCCACACCGCTATTTTAGCACTTGTTACTGACGCATCAACGAAAGAGAAGAGAATAGAGGATATTCCAGTTGTACGCGATTTTCCTCAAGTGTTTCCTGAAGATTTACCTGGGCTACCGCCTCATCGCCAGGTCGAATTCCAAATCGAGCTAGCTCCTGGAGCAGCGCCAATAGCTCGAGCACCTTATCGCTTAGTGTAACACCCCGTGTTTTCACGAGAGAAAGTCAAAGTCAAGGTCAAAGTCAACGACCGATTTCGCATGACTCGACTCGTAGAAATGTTTTTATTTTAATTATATTATGTGGAGTAAGTGTCGTACATTGCAATAATCGACTCGTGTTAATCGTATTTCAATCGACCTACGACTGTGAATCATAGGCAGTAACAATGCGATAAAGTTAATCAACCGAGAATCAAGCTACGCTAATCAAATCGACATCGAACCGTAACTCGAACTGTGTATTTTACTTGTTGTTTATACGTGTGTGTGTGCCTTACGTGTTACCTGTGCGTGTTTATTTTATGTTATGTTGTGATTATCAAGCGAACTCAATCGAAACTCGAAGTCTAACTCGAATACAATCGAACTCGAAACCGAACTCCGACTCGAACCATGTAGTAAACGAAGTAGTTGGGACTAAAAGTAATTTGACTAGGAAACCCTATCTAATCGCTCGAAAACCGAAGCCGAAGCGTCATCGCACCGAATAGACCAAATCAAGCGACATCCGAACGGATGGTCAATCCGCACGGATTGCCAATCCGCACGGATTGCCAATCCGGACGGATGACCAATCCGGACGGATGACCAATCCGGACGGATAACCTATCCGGGTACGTGCTATCCGCACGGATTACCCCTTTCCCCTTTTAGCATCCTATAAATACACGGGTCACTATCCACACTTTCCACTTTTGGCAAGTGACGTCCGAACCGCACGCATTCTTCACCCTTTCTATCTTTCTATCTTTCAAATCTCAACTTTCAACCGTGAAACCATCAAGATTTGAGGTATTCTCGGGTGACGTCGTCATGAAGTTCTCATGAACTTCAAACTTGACTTCATTCCATCAAGAATAACTCAGATCTGAACGGTTTCCATATGAATTCACGACAATACCACCTAAATCTAGACTTTTCAAAGGATAAAAGAGTTGAAAGAAATAAACCTAAGTTCTCTCCTTCTTTTACCCTTAAAACCGGTACGGATCTGATCGGTTCTAGTCTTCTACTCGATAATAGTGATGCACTAGTCCTAGAACTGGAATCCTACCCGCAAGACACCTGACTATGGGATAAACCGGAACGACCGTTCTGAGTCGCCGACAGGTCGAGTTAGGGTGGTTCCTGGCCGGCTTAGTCATGCTAGTAAGAATACGATTCCAAGTGGTTACCACGCAATCAGAACGTCTCGATAAACAACAACAGAAACCAAGAGTAGACGAACGGAACAACCAGAACGAGAGGCTGTCCGCACGAACAAGCTGTCGGTACGGACGAGCTGTCTGCACAGACAGGCTATCCGGACGGGTTGTCACCCGGACGAGCTACCCTTGGGACCCACTTTCCAAACAACGTTTGAGTATCGACGAATGAGCAATCCGGACGGACAACCTCTGAATGGATTACTCTTCGGATCATGAGATACTAAGGCCTTAAAACAAATTCCAACATGTTCATCCGCACGGACAGGTTGCCCGTACGGACAGACTATCCGGACGGATTGTCACTGTCCGCACGAGTAAGCTATCCGGACGGATTGTCACTATCCGCACGAGTTACCATCCAGGCGGATTACCTAATCCACTTAGTGACTCAGCCTTAAAGACGTTTTCCGTACGGACTGCCATCCGGACGGATTGTTGTCTGCGCGACCGGCTTGAAGGGTAGAGGTACTTAGGTGTTTTCTAAATGCTACAATGAAAACTTCAAAGCACAAGCCATCATACACAAACACATCCTTAGGAAGAAACAATCCACTCGAACGTTTATCCGCACAACTTGTCCGTACGGATAAGCAATCCGCACGAGCGACTAATCCGCACGGATTACCATCCGCACGGACAGCTCACTCGCACGGATAGTTTATCCGGATGGGTCACCATCCGCACGGATTACCGTCCGCACGGATAGTTCACTCGCACGGATAACTCCCTCGCACGGATCATTAATCCGCACGAGCAGCCACCATACCCACCCTCATTCTGTATTGTTTACGTGCCACTTATCGTTATGCTATCGAATCTATTCAGGCTAACCGTACTCGCTGAAAAGCGCTCCCTTCAATCCATAATCGCTGTGAGTATACTCGAACCTTTTTTGCTTTAGCACTTTTGGGTGTTACATACGTTACGAATATTCAAACTACAACTATCACACTACTCAAGCTATTTTTTTTACGCTAAACCATTAATGCATGTTATACGTGGCTTATGAATGCTTGTTTGTTATGTTTACACATGGAATGCTGTCTACCTGCCTTAGCAACGATAGTACTATAGTTTGGACTCAGCACCCGTTCACACGGGGGTTGTTAAGGATCTTTTACTTGCATGGATTACGGTGGTAATCATGTATTGCGAACTGCCTCGGGCAGTCAACCCGCAGTCATTGGTATCGATGGATCTATGTCGATAACTAACGTGCTTCATTTTACTATGTGTACGAGCTGGTTATGCGTAAACGAATTCGAACTCTATATGCTATTATCAAACTTGTATGCTCACCTTTACATTTTATGTATTGACTTTACTTTAACGTATGTGGCAGGTGCCTAGGTTGTTTATATGCTTCTCGGACTGTGATGAAATTGAAGCTAGGAACTGGAGTCCTAGAAACCAACGAATAAATTGTTATGTTTAAATCTGAGTTGTCGAAACAGAATATTTGTTTAGTTTTTGTCTGTAATAACTTGTTTGCTATTTGAGACATGGTATGGGACATGTTAACTTAAATTGAATGGTAATGATAGTTGTTATGGAAACTTCTGGACAATCTGTTTCGCTCAGTGCCGCGCCCCGATGATTCCGCCATCGGTTGGGGTGTGACAGATTGGTATCAGAGCCATAACTATAGGGAATTAGGCAAGACTCGACCTAGTCCGGGTCGAAGTCTTAGAAACCTAGTCTATAGTTAAGAACCAACAGACCAACTCACGCGTATGCGTAAACTCGCCACTATCACTCGCTCTTTTCCATCACTGCACTCGAATTTTCAAGTTATGAACGGGTAATGAGGCCGAGAATAGGTGTGAAAACCGCGAACTCTCGACTAAAGTTGCCTAAACAGTTTGCGTTTTTACTACAAACGAGGAGAAATCATACCAAATTAGGAGTGAAATCCATATTTTGATTAATAATCTCCTCAATTTTATTAAGACTAAGGACGAAGTTGTAAGATAGGGGTGAAACCCTAACCTTGACGACTTGTCCTGCTCTTATACAAAACTCCCACCAAGGTTTCGATGGACTCCAACGATCTAAAGACACAATATAACCAATGGGAATTGCGCCAATGCCCAAGAATCGAGGCAAGGGCATAGTCCTGAAGGTAATTGTGCGCACAGGATCCTTGCGAATAGTCGAACCACTTGAATAGTCAAAGTCTACTAGCCGCAGACAATCTATCCTCGATTTTAAGTGTTTCAAGTTTTCGTCGCTTTTATGTGAATTACGTGTTTTATGCTTATTTGATAATGTTTTGAGAAACTACTGGTTTCGATCTAATGCCTTTTTGCTTTCGCTACCCTCACAACACGCTACACATCGCTAACAAATCGCTGAATCATGGACGACTTTATGCTACCGCGAACGCTTATACCACACTACTCGATATACTGAAACACGATCGCTATTCACGAATAATCGCAGACTTTGAATAATAGGTTTCTGTATTCTGACTGCCTCTTGTGTTGAAAATGTTCCTATGATTTCGTGCTTATGTGTTATGTGAATTATGTGCTCTATGTGTTTATGTGATTTTGTGTAATTCGGTGATTTTGTGACTATATGCGTTTACATGGTACGTGTTACTGAGCTATAGTAGTAGTAGACGTGTGAGGTGAGATTCGAATACAATGTGTTGAGTCCCATGGCGATGTCTATTGTAGACAATGTCGTCTGGATTCCGTCATGCACTCTCTCGTCAGGAAAAGAGGGACAAACGCCTTGCTTCGATCATCGCGAAGAGTGTGGCAAAAGCCGTGAGTGATGTGTATGAGAATGCTAGCAAATCATCCGAGGAATCAAGAATCGAAGCTCCCAAAGCCAACGCGAGACCCTTCAGTTTTAAGCAATTCAAGTCGTGTGGGCCGAAAGAATTCACAGGAGAAGGAGGTCCTACTGCTCTATTCCACTGGTTTGACTCTATCGAGGTTACTCTGCGACAAAGTGGTTGCCCTAATGACCTCCGAACTCAGAACGCTACCGGCGTCTTTCAGTCCCGTGCTTTGGACTGGTGGACGGCCGAGAGGAACAAGAGAGGGAATGATGCAGCCTATGGTCTGTCGTGGGACGAACTCAAGGAAGTCATGCTAGAGGAATTCTGCCCTCCTAACGAACGTCAAAAGCTCGAAGATGAATTCTGGCACATACATCAGAAGGATGGAGACAATGCTGGTCTCACTGCACACTTCAAACAGCTCAGCATTATCTGTCCCGACCAGGTCAAGACTCCCGAGATGACCATCAAGAAGTACATCCGAGCTTTACCCGACTGTGTTGCTGATTTCGTGCAAGCGGCTAAGACTACGACGATCAAAGAGACCTATCTGTTGGCTGCTGAAATCAACAACAAAAGGGTTAAAGCTGGAGTGTGGGATAAAACCTCCAAGCATCTGCATCAAGCTACCGCTACTACACCAACTGTTGAACCTACCTCATCAAGCAACAAGAGAAAGAACAAGAGAAAGAGCAACTCCACCAACAAGAACTGTGCGATCACTGCTACACCGGTTCAAACCGTACCTGCCCAACAATGTCAAGTGGCAGCGCCTGTGGCCAATGCACCGCCTGCTAAGCGTGCATATACTGGGCCACACCCACTCTGCCCTACTTGCACCTATCATCACCCGACTGCTATCCAATGCCGCTTTTCTGCCCATTGCAACGTGTACGGCCACTTTACCGCCAACTGCCGTATCCGTCAAGCTCCTGCCAATCAAGCTCTACTCACTGCCCCACAGGGTCAACAAGCTCCTCCGGCACCCGCAGTCAAGGCCAGAGCCTGCTTCACGTGTGGCGACTCGAACCATTTCACCAACATGTGCCCGAACAGGGTAGTGAAACAAGAACCTCAACAGCAGCAGCCACAGCAGCAACAACAACAGCAACAGCAACAGCAACAACAGGCAGCACGCGCCAGAACTTTCAATCTTAACGTACGTCAAGCCCAGGCCGACAACAACGTGGTCAATGGTACGTTCCTCGTTAATGGTATTTATGCTTCATGTTTGTTTGATACTGGAGCGGATAATTGCTTTGTGTCGTTCGAATTTGAGAAACTCCTTAGTCGTAGACGTTCCAAACTCTCCTCGGCATTCGAAGTTGAAGTCGCTACTGGAAGAACCGTCGCTGTTAATTCCGTTATCCGTGATTGTACTCTTGAACTCAACAATCACATCTTCTCGATCGACCTTATTCCGATGCAACTCGGAAGCTTTGATGTCATAGTAGGTATGGATTTTCTTCGGGAAAACCATGCTGAAGTTGTGTGCTTCGACAAGATGATTCGTTTTTCGCTCGCCAATGGTGATTTATTATGTGTGTATGGCGATACTACCTCAAAAGGGCTCAAGCTTATGTCATGCCTACAAGCTAGCAAGTATCTCCGCAAGGAATACAGGGCTTTCCTGGCTCACGTTGTAGCAGCGGAGAAGGAAAAGAAAGAGAAGAAGGAAGTAAAGGACGTTCCCGTGGTTCGGGAATTCCCTCAAGTTTTTCCAGAGGACCTTCCCGGACTACCTCCAAAACGCGATATTGATTTTCGCATTGATCTCTTTCCTGGAGCTAATCCTTCCGCCAGAGCTCCTTATCGACTCGCACCATCCGAAATGCGCAAACTCTCGACCCAACTCCAGGAATTACTTGAGAAAGGCTTCATTCGCCCGAGCACCTCTCCTTGGGGCGCACCAGTCCTTTTCGTTAAAAAGAAGGATGGGTCATTCAGGATGTGCATCGACTATCGGGAATTGAATAAGCTAACTCTCAAGAACCGCTATCCTTTACCCCGCATCGACGATTTGTTTGACCAACTACAAGGCGCTACGTGTTTCTCGAAGATCGATCTACGTTAAGGATATCATCAGCTGCGTATACAAGAGGAGGATATACCCAAAACCGCGTTTCGTACTCGTTACGGCCATTATGAATTCGTTGTCATGCCTTTTGGCCTAACAAACGCACCAGCAGTCTTCATGGATCTGATGAACCGCGTGTGTAAACCGTACCTCTATCGTTTCGTCATCGTATTCATCGACGATGTCTTGATCTACTCCAAGTCGAGAGCCGAACACGCGCAACATCTACGTTTGGTTCTCGAGTTACTCCAGGGGAACCAACTCTACGCCAAATTCTCCAAGTGCGAATTTTGGTTGAGGGAGGTTCAGTTACTGGGTCACATTGTAAATAGTCAGGGTATTCACGTCGATCCTGCGAAGATTGAAGCTGTCAAGAGCTGGGTTACGCCTAAGAATCCGTCTGAAGTCCGTTCTTTTCTCGGACTAGCGGGCTATTATCGACGCTTCATCCAAGGATTTTCGAAGATTGCTGTACCACTTACCTCTCTTACACATAAGGACCAGCCTTTTGTTTGGGGAACTAAACAAGAGTCTGCCTTTCGAACCCTCAAACACATGCTTTGCAATGCTCCTGTTCTCACACTACCCGACGGAAACAATGATTTCGTTGTCTACTGTGATGCTTCCAACCTTGGTCTTGGTTGTGTTCTCATGCAACGGGACAAGGTTATAGCTTACGCATCTCGACAGCTCAAAATCCACGAGAAGAACTATACAACCCATGATCTCGAGCTAGGCGCGGTTGTTTTTGCATTAAAGATTTGGCGACACTACCTGTACGGTACAAAGTGTACGATCTTCACCGATCATAGGAGCCTACAACACATCTTTAATCAGAGGGAACTGAATATGCGTCAACGCCGATGGGTAGAACTTCTCAACGATTACGACTGTGAGATTCGTTATCACCCAGGCAAAGAAAATGTTGTTGACGACGCACTTAGCAGACGGAGCTATCTGCTTAGCACTCGTAATGTTCAAGCCCAGCACAACCTCGAAGCTCTCATCCGCGACGCCCAGCATGCATGTTTCAACGAACGCACTCTGAAGAAAGAAAGAATCTACCACGATGGAGCCCAGCTTGTGAGCAAATCAAATGGGATATTCCACTTCTTAGACCGAATTTGGATTCCCAAGCGAACCAACTTGCGACCGATTATCATGGACGAAGCCTATAAATCCCGTTATTCTATTCATCCCGGAGCTGACAAGATGTACCAGGATCTTCGCTATAGGTACTGGTGGCCGGGTATGAAAAGGGATATCGCTCTCTACGTCGGAAAATGCCTAACCTGTGCTAGAATCAAGGCTGAACATCAAAGACCCTCTGGCTTGCTCGAACAACCACCAATTCCTATGTGGAAATGGGAGAGCATAGCCATGGATTTCGTAACCAAGCTTCCAACCACGTCATCAGGTCACGACAACATTTGGGTTGTTGTTGACCGTTTGACTAAATCAGCTCACTTTCTGCCACTACGAGAAGACTACAAGGTGGAACGATTAGCCCGAATCTACACCGACGAGATCATTTGTCGACATGGGACGCCTCGTGATATCATCTCTGACCGTGATGCTCGGTTTACGTCGCGATTGTGGAAAACGTTTCAAATGGCACTCGGTACATCGCTTAATCTAAGTACCGCTTTCCACCCACAAACCGACGGTCAGACTGAAAGAATGATTCGTACTCTAGAAGACATGCTCCGTTCGTGTGTTCTAGACTTCGGTGGTAATTGGGATAGACACCTCCCGTTAGTCGAATTCTCGTATAACAACAGCTATCAGGCCAGCATTCAGATGGCACCTTTCGAAGCGTTATATGGAAGAAGATGTCGATCGCCTATTGTATAGCACGAGATTGGTCACTCGCAACTAACCGGTCCGGGGCTGCTACAAGAAACGACAGACAAAATTTTCCAAATTCAAGACAACTTGGTGAAAGCTCGGGATAGACAGAAAGTTTACGCCGATAAAAAGCGCAAGCCCCGAGAATTTGGCGTTGGTAACTACGTACTCCTAAAGGTATCACCTTGGAAGGGTGTAGTCCGATTCGGCAAAAAGGGAAAACTCGCGCCTCGATATGTGGGACCTTTTAAGATTCTGGAGAGGATCGGAAAAGTCGCCTACAGACTCGAATTATCGGAGGAACTTAGCAATGTCCACCCGACTTTCCACGTGTCAAACCTTCGGAAGTGCATCGCCGACCACGATTTACATGTCTCTCTAGACGATCTGCAAGTGAACGAAACATTACACTTCGTGGAAAAGCCTATCGAAATCATGGATCGCCAAACCAAAGAACTCAGGCGCTCACGCATTCCTATTGTGAAAGTCCGATGGGAAGGCAAACGAGGCGCGGAGTTTACTTGGGAACTCGAAAGGGACATGAAGGCCAAGTACCCGCAGTTGTTTAATTAGAAAAGCGAATCACAAAAATTCAAATTTCTCACAAATGATTTGAATTAAGATCTGAAACTTTATAGGCTTTTAGATCAATGTATTTCGCACAACATATCCAAATTTTAGCAATTTCTATCCGTAAAAAGTCGTTTAATTTGGTGATTTTCAGTTAGAAACGTGAAAAGATAAAAGAAGTAAAGAGAATTTGACAAATCTGAGTGTGTTTGATCATCGCAATCGAGCACCTGCTCAGATACCACATGTAAGTCCCAATTCGACTCCGTTGCGATGATGTTTGGTCACGATCGTGCACGGATTCCGCACGTTACAAGTCAAAATCGGTCCAAACGAAGAACTCTCACACGTGATTCACGACCTTGTTACAGCTTTCAGCTTAATTTCGGGACGAAATTCCCTAAACAAGGGGAGGCTGTAACACCCCGTGTTTTCACGAGAGAAAGTCAAAGTCAAGGTCAAATCAACGGCCGATTTCGCGCGACTCGACTCGTAGAAATGTTTTTATTTTAATTATATTATGTGGAGTAAGTGTCGTACATTGCAATAATAGACTCGTGTTAATCGTATTTCAATCAACCTATGACTGTGAATCATAGGCAGTAACAATGCGATAAAGTTAATCAACCGAGAATCAAGCTACGCTAATCAAATCGACATCGAACCGTAACTCGAACTGTGTATTTTACTTGTTGTTTATACGTGTGTGTGTGCCTTACGTGTTACCTGTGCGTGTTTATTTTATGTTATGTTGTGATTATCAAGCGAACTCAATCGAAACTCGAAGTCTAACTCGAATACAATCGAACTCGAAACCGAACTCCGACTCGAACCATGTAGTAAACGAAGTAGTTGGGACTAAAAGTAATTTGACTAGGAAACCCTATCTAATCGCTCGAAAACCGAAGCCGATGCGTCATCGCACCGAATGGACCAAATCAGGCGACATCCGAACGGATGGTCAATCCGCACGGATTGCCAAACCGCACGGATTGCCAAACCGCACGGATTGCCAATCCGGACGGATGACCAATCCGAACGGATAACCTATCCGGGTACGTGCTATCCGCATGGATTACCCCTTTCCCCTTTTAGCATCCTATAAATACACGGGTCACTCTCCACACTTTCCACTTTTGGCAAGTGACGTCTGAACCGCACGCATTCTTCACCCTTTCTCAGATTTCTCTCAATCCAGGTAAGATCTTGCTCTAATTCTTGTACATTCTTGATCACTACACAGTTCTACACCTTTCTATCTTTCAAATCTCAACTTTCAATCGTGAAACCATCAAGATTTGAGGTATTCTCGGGTGACGTCGTCATGAAGTTCTCATGAACTTCAAACTTGACTTCATTCCATCAAGAATAACTCAGATCTGAACGGTTTCCATATGAATTCACGACAATACCACCTAAATCTAGACTTTTCAAAGGATAAAAGAGTTGAAAGAAATAAACCTAAGTTCTCTCCTTCTTTTACCCTTAAAACCGGTACGGATCTGATCGGTTCTAGTCTTCTACTCAATAATAGTGATGCACTAGTCCTAGAACTGGAATCCTACCCGCAAGACACCTGACTACGGGATAAACTGGAACGACCGTTCTGAGTCGCCGACAGGTCGAATTAGGGTGGTTCCTGGTCGGCTTAGTCATGCGAGTAAGAATACGATTCCAAGTGGTTACCACGCAATCCGAACGTCTCGATAAACGACAACAGAAACCAAGAGTAGACGAACGGAACAACCAGAACGAGAGGTTGTCCGCACGAACAAGCTGTCCGCACGGACAGACTATCCGGACGGGTTGTCACCCGGACGAGCTACCCTTGGGACCCACTTTCCAAACAAGGTTTGAGTATCGACGAATGAGCAATCCAGACGGACGACCTCTGAATGGATTACTCTTCGGATCATGAGATAGTAAGGCCTTAAAACAAATTCCAACATGTTCATCCGCACGGACAGGTTGCCCGTACGGACAGACTATCCGGACGGATTGTCACTGTCCGCACGAGTAAGCTATCCGGATGGATTGTCACTATCCGCACGAGTTACCATCCGGGCGGATTACCTAATCCACTTAGTGACTCAGCCTTAAAGACGTTGTCCGCACGGACTGCCATCCGGACGGATTGTTGTCCGCGCGACCGGCTTGAAGGGTAGAGGTACTTAGGTGTTTTCTAAATGCTACAACGAAAACTTCAAAGCACAAGCCATCATACACAAACACATCCTTAGGAAGAAACAATCCACTCGAACGTTTATCCGCACAACTTGTCCGTACGGATAAGCAATCCGCACGAGCGACTAATCCGCATGGATTACCATCCGCACGGACAGCTCACTCGCACGGATAGTTTATCCGGATGGGTCACCATCCGCACGGATTACCGTCCGCACGGATAGTTCACTCGCACGGAAAACTCCCTCGCACGAGCAGCCACCATACCCACCCTCATTCTGTATTGTTTACGTGCCACTTATCGTTATGCTATCGAATCTATTCAGGCTAACCGTACTCGCTGAAAAGCGATCCCTTCAATCCATAATCGCTGTGAGTATACTCGAACCCTTTTTGCTTTAGCACTTTTGGGTGTTACATACGTTACGAATATTCAAACTACAACTATCACACTACTCAAGCTATTTTTTTACGCTAAACCATTAATGCATGTTATACGTGGCTTATGAATGCTTGTTTGTTATGTTTACACATGGAATGCTGTCTACCTGCCTTAGCAACGATAGTACTATAGTTTGGACTCAGCACCCGTTCACACGGGGGTTGTTAAGGATCTTTTACTTGCATGGATTACGGTGGTAATCATGTATTGCGAACTGCCTCGGGCAGTCAACCCGCAGTCATTGGTATCGATGGATCTATGTCGATAACTAACGTGCTTCATTTTACTATGTGTACGAGCTGGTTATGCGTAAACGAATTCGAACTCTATATGCTATTATCAAACTTGTATGCTCACCTTTACATTTTATGTATTGACTTTACTTTAACGTATGTGGCAGGTGCCTAGGTTGTTTATATGCTTCTCGGGCTGTGATGAAATTGAAGCTAGGAACTGGAGTCCTAGAAACCAACGAATAAATTGTTATGTTTAAATCTGAGTTGTCGGAACGGAATATTTGTTTAGTTTTTGTCTGTAATAACTTGTTTGCTATTTGAGACATGGTATGGGACATGTTAACTTAAATTGAATGGTAATGATAGTTGTTATGGAAACTTCTGGACAATCTGTTTCGCTCAGTGCCGCGCCCCGATGATTCCGCCATCGGTTGGGGTGTGACACTTAGCTCTAACCGAACTAGAAGAACTGTCCAAACAATTGCAAGAACTCTTGAATAAGGGTTTTATTCATCCTAGCTCTTCGCCCTGGGGAGCTCCAGTGTTGTTTGTGAAGAAGAAAGACGGTACCTTCCATATGTGCATAGATTACCGTGAACTCAACAAGGTGACCGTAAAGAATCGCTATCCACTCCCACACATTGATGACTTATTTGTCCAGTTGCAGGGGTCGAGCTTCTATTCAAAGATTGATATGAGATCAGGCTACCATCAACTGAGAGTCCGGGACGAGGATATCTCCAAAACAGCATTCAGAACTCGCTACGGCCACTACGAGTTTCTGGTCATGCCATTCGGGTAAACAAACGCACCTGCAGTCTTCATGGATCTTATGAACAGAGTGTGCAAGCCCTACTTGGATAAATTTGTTATTGTATTCATCGACGGCATCCTGATCTATTCTAAGAGTCAGGAGGAACACGAGCACCATCTACGGCTTATTTTGGAACTTCTTCGAACAGAACAGTTGTATGCCAAGTTTTCCAAATGCGACTTCTGGCTTCGAGAAGTCCATTTCTTAGGCCATGTGGTGGTAAACGTGAATGGGATTCACGTTGATCCATCCAAAGTCGACTCGATCAAGAACTGGCCTGCACCGCGTACACCAACAGAATCTGCCAATTCTTGGGTTTGGCGGGCTACTACAGAAGGTTCATCAAAGACTTCTCGAATATTGCACAGCCGCTTACCCTACTGACTCAAAAGGGTGTCACCTATCGTTGGGGTGATGCTCAAGAATCAGCGTTCCAACATTTGAAGAGTAGACTTTGTAGCACACCTATTCTTTCCTTGCCTGAAGGCACCGATGATTTTGTGGTTTATTGTGACGCGTCAATCCAGGGTCTTGGCTGTGTATTGATGCAACGGGATAAAGTTATTGCTTACGCCTCACGCCAACTTAAGACTCACGAAAGAAATTACACTACACAGGATCTGGAACTGGGAGTTGTTGTTTTCGCACTCAAGATATGGAGACATTACCTGTACGGTACCAAGTGCACCATCTACACCGATCACAGGAGTCTCGAGCATATCTTTTAGCAAAAGGAGTTGAACATGCGGCAACGTCGATGGGTCGAGCTATTGAATGATTACGAATGTGCAATCAAGTACCATCCAGGGAAAGCCAATGTTGTGGCCGACGCCCTCAGTCGAAAGGATACTACACCTAAGCGTGTGCGAGTATTATAACTCACCATTCAATCTAGTCTTCCTTCCCAGATACGAGATGCTCAGGTAGAAGCATTGAAACCAGAAAACGTCAGGGCTGAATCCCTACGCAGCTCAAGGAAACGGTTAGAGCAAAAGGAAGACGATGCCTACTACGTAACAGGACGCATCTTGGTCCCACTCTATGGCAATCTACGAGAACTTGTAATGGATGAAGCACATAAGTCTCGTTACTCGGTATATCCTGGTTCGGATAAGATGTACCACGATCTCAGAACTATGTATTGGTGGCCTAGCATGAAAGCTCACCTAGCAACTTACGTTAGCAAATGTTTGACTTGTGCGAGAGTCAAGACTGAATATCAGAAACCATCGGGCCTACTCCAACAACCAGAAATATCACAATGGAAATGGGAGCAAATTTCCATGGATTTCGTTACTGGCCTGCCTAGATCTCAACGTGGGAATGATACTATTTGGGTGATCGTGGATCGACTCACAAAGTCTGCACACTTCTTGGCTATCAAGGAAACGGATAAGTTCTCCACCTTAGCAGATGTTTACCTTAAGGAAGTTGTCTCGAGGCACTGGGTGCCAACCTCTATTATCTCTGATCGTGATGCACGTTTTACTTCAGAACTGTGGCAAGCGATGCACAAATCTTTTGGCTCTCGATTAGACATGAGCACAGCCTATCACCCGCAAACAGATGGGCAGTCTGAACGCACCATTCAAACCCTTTAAGACATGCTTCGTGCATGTGTGATTGATTTTGGCAACGGCTGGGAGAAACATCTACAGTTAGTGGAATTTTCGTATAATAACAGTTACCACACCAGCATTCAAGCCGCTCCATTTGAGGCATTGTACGGGCGTAAATGCCGATCACCTCTTTGTTGGGCAGAGGTGGGGGATAGTCAGATCACAGGCCCAGAACCTGTATTAGACACAATGGAAAGAATTTCTCAGATACGACAACGCATGGCGGCAGCTCGTGACCGTCAGAAGAGCTACGCTGATAAGCGTAGGAAACCTCTAGAATTTCAGGTCGGGGACCGGGTTCTACTTAAAGTCTCACCCTGGAAGGGTGTGGTTCGCTTTGGAAAAAGGGGCAAACTCAATCCGCGTTATGTCGGACCGTTCAGAATCACTGAGAAGGTTAGAAAGGTGGCTTATAGATTGGATCTACCTGAAGTACTCAGTGGAGTCCACAACGTTTTTCATGTGTCGAATCTGAAGAAGTGTCTGTCAGATGACACCCTCATAGTTCCTTTTAAGGAGCTCACTATAGACGACCAGTTTCTATTCGTCAAAGAACCTGTAGAGATTACAGACCGAGACGTTAAGATTCTCAAGCGCACCAGAATACCTTTTGTTCGAGTTCGTTGGAACTCCCGTCGTGGCCCAGAGTTCACCTGGGAACGAGAAGACCAAATGAAACTCAAGTATCCCCAGTTGTTCGGAAAAGTGCAACCACTACTGAGGCTGAAGCTACTGCAGAATTTCGGGACGAAATTCCAATCCAACGGGGGGATGATGTGACACCCCAGGAAACAACGCAACACAACTAGCTTCCTCAGTAACCACACGTGCTAAATTTTGGGCCAAAATTTCTTTCAAGTTGGGGATAATGTGACAACCCGAGTTTGCAAGGTCTCTATTCGACTTAACTTAGTACTTATTGGCAAGTGTGTCTTTATATTTATTTGATGTGCAATATACGTGTTGTTTATATGTTCTTGGTGTGCATTATGTGGGTGCATGTTAATAATATGCTTAGTATTAATATTATGTTTATATATTTAATAACAACGAAATGGAGCTTTGGCTGAAATCAACCCCACCCGAAATCACCCTTGCCGAAAACCCACTCCCCCCTGCGAAATCACTCTTGGCGAAAACAATAGGTGTTTTCGTCAAGAGCAGGCCGGCGAAAACAAGGATGGGCCTTGGCCCAGTGACAAACTGTTTTAGCTTTATTTATAACTTTTACGCGAGAACAGTATTCGGTAAAACCCTAACCACCTCTCACATTCTCTCTCGCTACCCTTTGAACCTGACGGCAAACTTGTGTCCCCCGGATCCTCAAGATCAATCAAGTTATTGTCTCGCTCGGCGCGGTTAGTGTTAATCTTTAACTGACTGTTTGATTTAGATCAATTGTATGAACGTTTTGTTTATTATCATAACTGTGATTGTTTTATGAACGTAAGACTGGATGATCGTTATATATATATATATATTATCTACAAACTGTCATGTATATTGGATGATATGATCGACCGTGTGTGCCTGTTAATGAATGATCTGCTGATCGATTTATGATCTTGGTCTCACAATGATTTGGTAGTTTATATGTTTACATATCAATGATTTGATTAAATGATTTCGTCGATGACTGATCATGAAACTGTAAGTGATGATTAGGGTTACTGTTATTGCGTAACTGATGTGTTGTTGGTGAGGATGTAACCGACGAAATCATGAGCAGCAGACGAAATCACGAGGACCAGGCGAAAACACCCAGTGTTTTCGTCCAACATTAAACCCGACGAAATCACTCGGGATTTCGTCGCCTGAGTGATTTCGCCAATAAGTGTTTTCGCCATACAAGTGATTTCGTCCAGTGTCTGTCACACCAGTTCTGTTAGTTTAACTCTGTCAAGTTGTTAATGCTGTTAAGTTTATTAACTCCTGTTAAGTCCATAACTTTGGTTAGTCTATTAACTGAGTTAACTTGTTAACTCTGTTAACTTTATTAACTCTGTTAAGTAGGTAACTCTACTAGTTTGTTAACTCTGTTAGTTAGCTAACACTGTTAGTTATTATTCCTGTTATGTGTGTTAATCCTGTGAAGCTCGTTATCTTTGCTAAATATATTAATTTTTTTAAGCCTGTTAACCCCATCAAGCATGTTAATTGATTAACCACGTTAGAATTTACTAAGAACTCAGTTATATGGAGTATGATTGTATGAACATGAACTGACTGTTATGTGTTACTTGATGATGATTGCATAAACACACTATGTGACATAAATTGCATGTGAATCATTACGAACTGGAACTGATTAAATATATGTACATACTTTAGGACTTGAGTGATTACTTGTGAGCACATAGTTTAGCATACCGAGCAAACCAAGGTGAGTTCACACTCCTAAGGCATGGGATTCC
This sequence comes from Helianthus tuberosus, assembly GCA_030545235.1. Classification (NCBI taxonomy): domain Eukaryota; kingdom Viridiplantae; phylum Streptophyta; class Magnoliopsida; order Asterales; family Asteraceae; genus Helianthus; species Helianthus tuberosus. The sequence goes on from CM060409.1 coordinate 158,355,335, forward strand.
CGGTGGGTTAGGAATGGGATTGAATAACTACGACAGAACTTGTACATTCACCTCTACTAGACTACTTACCACTGTCCTCGGATCGGGAAGGACGCCAGCGCTAAACCTACGTACTCACTACGTACCACCGTCCTCGGATTGGGAAGGACGCCAGCGCTAAATCTACGTACTCGTTACGTACCACTGTCCTCGGATTGGGAAGGGCACTTACGTAAAACCTATGTAATCTCATACTTGTAGATCAATTGTATGAACGATTTGTTTATTATCATAACTGTGATTGTTTTATGAACGTAAGACTGGATGATCGTTATATATATATATATATATATATATATATATTATCTACAAACGGTCATGTATATTGGATGATATGATCGACCGTGTGTGCCTGTTAATGAATGATCTGCTGATCGATTTATGATCTTGGTCTCACAATGATTTGGTAGTTTATATGTTTACATATCAATGATTTGATTAAATGATTTCGTCGATGACTGATCATGCAACTGTAAGTGATGATTAGGGTTACTGTTATTGCGTAACTGATGTGTTGTTGGTGAGGATGTAACCGACGAAATCATGAGCAGCAGACGAAATCACGAGGACCAGGCGAAAACACCCAGTGTTTTCGTCCAACATTAAACCCGACGAAATCACTCGGGATTTCGTCGCCTGAGTGATTTCGCCAATAAGTGTTTTCGCCATACAAGTGATTTCGTCCAGTGTCTGTCACACCAGTTCTGTTAGTTTAACTCTGTCAAGTTGTTAATGCTGTTAAGTTTATTAACTCCTGTTAAGTCCATAACTTTGGTTAGTCTATTAACTGAGTTAAGTTGTTAACTATGTTAACTTTATTAACTCTGTTAAGTAGGTAACTCTACTAGTTTGTTAACTCTGTTAGTTAACTAACACTGTTAGTTATTATTCCTGTTATGTGTGTTAATCCTGTGAAGCTCGTTATCTTTGCTAAATATATTAATTTTTTTAAGCCTGTTAACCCCATCAAGCATGTTAATTGATTAACCACGTTAGAATTTACTAAGAACTCAGTTATATGGAGTATGATTGTATGAACATGAACTGACTGTTATGTGTTACTTGATGATGATTGCATAAACACAGTATGTGACATTAATTGCATGTGAATCATTACGAACTGGAACTGATTAAATATATGTACATACTTTAGGACTTGAGTGATTACTTGTGAGCACATAGTTTAGCATACCGAGCAAACCAAGGTGAGTTCACACTCCTAAGGCATGGGATTCCCGGTGGGTTGGGAATGGGATTGAATAACTACGACAGAACTTGTACATTCACCTCTACTAGACTACTTATCACTGTCCTCGGATTGGGAAGGACACCTATAGATACAACTAGTCTAGTAATATACAACATGGGAAGCCCCCACTAAATATCGTAAAGGTTTGGGAAACAAGGATACTGGGTAACACATGACTCTGAAACAAACTTACGGTTTCTGAAACGAACTCAATAACTAAACAATCAACTGTGAACTCGCTCAACTTTGTTGTTGACTCGTTGTTACATGCCTTGTAGGTCGATAGGTATTCATGGAGCTTGCACAGGGAGGTGTGGTCGTTGTGGGACATGGACAGTGGGTGCCATGTTAAAAACATTATAACATTTCAAACTTAATACTTATGTTGGGTTTTCACATTTATGCTTCCGCTAAACACTTAACTATGTTTTGTTTTGAACACCTTTCGTATTGTTGGATTGAATTTTATTTATTACTTACTATGTTCAATATGATTGGTGGCTTGATCCTGGTCAGTCACGCCTCCAAGCGGTGATACTCCGTATGTGGATTTTGGGGGTGTGACATTAGTAGTCCTTGTCATTCGGTCTATTTCATAGAATCTTTCTTATCTTGTGTCGACCATTGCTTTGACTATATTAGTGGAGCCGACCTAGTTGAGAGTAGGATAGATGAGGTAGTTGAGAAGGTAGAGGAGGTTGTGAGTGAGAATGAGGAATTAGAAGAGAACGAGTGGGTCCCCGACGTGCTAGAATTGAGTGAGATAAAAAGTGTGAGTGAAAGTACACCGTTAGAGAAACCCACCCCATTAGAACTCAAAGTTCTCCCATCCCACTTAGAGTATGCTTTCTTAGGTGATGGTTCCGAGTTTCCCGTCATTATTTCGTCTAAGTTAGAAGAGGGAGAGAAGGGTAGGTTGTTAGAGGTGTTGAGAGTGAATAGGGAAGCCACTGCATGGCGTCTTTCGGATATCAAGGGCATAAGCCCCGCCTATTGTACCCATCGGATACTCATGGAAGATGACTATAAGCCGGTGGTGCAACCTCAACGGCGCTTAAATCCGAACATGCAAGAGGTTGTCAAGAAAGAAGTGCTTAAGTTGTTAGATGCCGGGGTGATTTACCCTATTTCCGATTCACCATGGGTTAGCCCGACCCAAGTCGTCCCAAAGAAGGGTGGGATGACGGTGATCATGAACGAAACGAACGAGTTAATCCCTTCCCGTACCGTTACCGGTTTGCGTGTATGCATAGACTACCGAAAGTTAAATGACGCCACCCGGAAAGACCACTTTCCCTTACCATTCATTGACCAAATGTTGGAGCGTCTAGCGGGTCAATAATTCTATTGTTTTCTCGATGGATTTTTGGGTTATTTTCAGATCCCCATCGCCCTGGAGGATCAAGATAAAACGACGTTCACATGCCCTTACGGCACTTATGCGTATCGCCGCATGCCTTTCGGGTTATGCAACACTCCGGCTATATTCCAAAGATGCATGGTTGCTATATTCCAAGACATGCTTGAGACTTCCATGGAGGTTTTCATGGATGACTTCTCGGTTTATGGCACCACTTTCGAACAATGTCTTCTAAATCTTGATAGGATGCTTAAGAGGTACATAGAGACAAATCTTATGTTGAATTGGGAGAAGTGTCACTTTATGGTGACGGAGGGGATAGTTTTAGGACACAAGGTGTCGACAGAGGGTATAGAGGTGGATAGGGCCAAGATAGATACCATAAGCAGATTGCCTCCACCTACTAGTGTCAAGTCCGTTATGAGCTTCCTAGGTCATGCGGGCTTTTATAGGCGTTTCATAAAGGATTTTTCAAAAATTACTTGCCCTATGACCCGACTTTTGGAGAAAGATGTGCCTTTCGTCTTCGACGAGGAGTGCATCAAGGCGTTTGACTTCTTGAAAGAGAAACTTGTTAGTGCCCCTATACTTGTTTCGCCCGATTGGAGCTTGCCTTTCGAGCTCATGTGCGATGCAAGCGATTATGCCGTAGGTGCGGTCTTAGGTCAAAGAGTCGATAAACACTTTCATCCAATCTACTACGCGAGCAAAACTCTAAATGATGCTCAAGAGAACTATACCACCACAGAAAAAGAACTCTTAGCCGTAGTGTTTGCGTTTGATAAGTTTCGCTCATATCTTGTGCTTTCCAAAACCACCGTGTTCACCGACCACGCCGCTTTGCGATTTCTATTCCAAAAGAAAGACGCGAAGCCACGTCTTATTAGATGGATTATTTTGCTTTCTGAGTTCGATATAGAAATTAAGGATAAAAAGGGAGTGGAAAACGTGGCTGCCGACCATTTGTCACGTTTAGAGGATCTGAAGAGAGAGGAGGTTCGAGAGGATTCCATAGGAGACACTTTTCCTCACGAAACCATACACTTTGTTAGTGCCGAGGGAGAGGGTTTGCCATGGTTCTCAGATTTGGCAAACTATTTAGCAACCGGAGATCTTGTGAGGGGTATGTCATATCAACAAAAGAAAAAGCTTCTTAGGGATGCTAGGAAGTACATTTGGGATGACCCGTACCTATTTAGGATAGGTGGAGATAGAGTGCTTAGGAGGTGTGTTTCAAAGGAGGATGGATTAGACATCCTTAAACATGTGCACGAGGGCTTAACGGGAGGCCATCACGGGGCAAATGTGACGGCACAAAAGGTTTTTGATAGTGGCGTCTATTGGCCAACGGTAGTGAAAGATGCAATAGAGTTTGTTAAGACTTGTGACCGTTGCCAACGTACCGGCAACATCTCATCCAAGGATGAGATGCCCCAAAATCCCATCCAAGTTCTAGAAATCTTTGACGTTTGGGGCATTGACTTCATGGGACCTTTCCCATCTTCGAGTGGGAATAGGTACATCCTCGTGGCCATTGACTATGTCTCAAAGTGGGTGGAAGCTCAAGCTTTGCCTACTAATGATGCCCGAGTGGTGGTGAGGTTCCTTAAAAAGTTATTCACCCGTTTTGGAGTTCCTAAAGCTATAATAAGTGACCGTGGCACGCATTTTTGCAATTCCGCCATGGAAAAGGCACTTGCACGCTACGGTGTCACTCATCGTCTCTCCACTGCATACCACCCACAAACTAGTGGACAAGTAGAGAATGCTAACCGAGGGGTGAAGAGAATCCTAGAGAAAACGGTAGGAAAAAGTAGAAAGGATTGGTCGGAAAAGCTCGACGACGCTTTGTGGGCATTCCGCACCGCATACAAGACACTGTTAGGAACAACACCCTTTATGATTGTGTATGGCAAGCCTTGCCATCTCCCAGTAGAATTAGAGCATAGAGCTTTGTGGGCATTGAAAACCGTTAACCTTGACCATACCGAGGCCGCAAGAAGGAGATTCTTCCAATTTCATGAGTTGGAAGCTTTGAGGGATGCCGCCTATGAACGATCTTGGAGTATCAAGGAACAAACTAAGGCATTGCACGATAGGAGATTACGAGGATTGAAGGAGTTTAAAGTAGGTGATCGGGTGCTCTTGTTCAATTCAAGGTTAAAATTGATAGCAGGGAAGTTGAAGTCAAGATGGAGTGGACCTTATGTGGTAAAGGAGGTGTTTCCATACGGTACAATTGAGTTATACGATGAAATCGACAAAGGAGTATGGAAGGTAAATGGTCATAGATTGAAACATTACCTGGGAGGTCCCATTGATACCACCGAAGTGGAAGAAATTCCTCTCGAGGACCCACCCACCTTCACCGAGCAGTGAGCGCGAAAAGCTTCGTTTGTAGAGTATGTACCGCTTGTAAATTTCGTTATTTTTCATGATTTTCGTAGTTTTTCGTGTTTGTGTTTTGTGAGTGAATTTGCAGGATACGTACCCTTGAGGAGCTGAGCTTGCGAAGAAAAAGTCATTCCAGGTAAGTCCCATACTTAGAAAAATTTTGGGATGGTTTGGGGAAGGTTGGGTAAGAGTTAGAAAAAAATTCTAAGGCAAAAACTTGACATTTTACGAAACATTCTGTTTAAAATCGTCACTCGCGTAGCGCCACCACCAGACACACCCCCTGCTCGCGCTACGCCACCATATAGGTCAAACAAACCCAATTTGAACCCTATCTTATGCATTGAACCTCAAAAAGTTGACCCTTTTCATGTGATCCCTGCCGTGGCGCTACGCCATGGCCTGTCTTGTTTATGGTCGCGCTACGCGAGCTATATATTTTCGCCCAATACGATTCAGTCGATACAGAGTCTCTCCAAGCGTCGAGCACCCAAACCCACACAAAACCCTTGTTTCCTTCCCTCTTCACCGTCGATACCTTTCCCCACCATACATCCTCCATTATCACCGCCTATCTCCACCATTTCCCACCGTCCGAACCTCCCCGTGACCGGAATTTCACCCACCAACAAAACCCCCAATAACAAATCAACATCCGGTTGTCATATCTCACCGACTTGGGACTCGTTTTGCACGAGAAGTTTCGATTTTTCACGCATATTTCATCATTCAGGTACGATTCTTGTTCATTTTCTTGCATACTCGCTGATTCAACATAGATGGTCATTTTATTGTGTTGGTTTCGGTTTTGTTCCGGTTGTGTCGAGTCAGTTAAGTGCGGCCGAGTGGTCAGAAGTTGTTGGGTGAGGTTTTCGGGGAGTTTTAGCTTGCGGGAATCATCCGGTTGAAGCTTGGAGCGTGGAAGTGAAGATTGTTCGGGTTTTATCTCCCGGTTTTCTTTAATTTCGTGTTTTCAATCTTTTCCAATGAATTTTTGTTTTGAACTTGATTTGTTTGCTATAGACAACATGTTTCTTGGCTAAACCCTAGATACTACCTAGACAAGATGATGGTTTGGTTAAAGTTTGGATCTTTTAACGGTTATTATTGTTTGATTATGGATTGATTTATGAAAGTAAAGTGTTCTAGAGTTTCTTATTTGGTGCGTGTGCGTATTTACTTTTGGTTGTTGATTATTTACTGTTTCACATAGATTTTGGTGAATGTCTTTCACATAATAAATTTATGTTGATTATTTGATTCCTTGCGGGTCCGGGTGATCGTTGGGTAAATTGGCCAATAGCCTTAGAAATAGTAATTAAAATACAATTAGAATTAAGTATTATGCTTAACTTGTCGCTGGGAGGCTCGAGTTAGTTATTAGGTCGCAGTGCAGTATATATCTAAGAAAGGTTTTGAGAGAAGTGAATCTTAGTTCCCTAATTGCATTTGTGTCTAGTAAACCAAGTTAGAACCTAGGATTGCCTTAGATTGTCGCGCTGAGAGGTAGATAGTCGTATTAGGGCACTTTTAGAGTCGTTAGAGGACTGAGAGGAAATCTAACAGTCGGTGTTCATAACAGCCTTGTAGGGTTTCCTAGGTTTCTTCCTGAGAAGGGTCGGGAAGTCTTAGCATTGAAATACCTTAAGGTTTAGTATTTTACGATCCCGGCTCCATACAACAATAATACCGTTAGAAGTCCATTCATAGTTAAATTGGATTCAAGTCTAGGTAGTCGTTAATCTCATCTGAATCAAACCTTAGTCTTCGTTCGTGTCTTAGTTTAATTCCATTTTAATTGCAATTTTAGGATTTTAGTAAAACCCCCCCTTAAAACACAATAATTGCTAAGTCGTGTCAGTGTCTTGTCTAAATAGAGTCGTTAGCGTAATTCATTAGAGTCCTTGTGGGTTCGACATCCGGACTTACTTTTCTGTGCTAGAGTCGATCGGTTCACTTGCCGGTGAGTAGTTTAGTCAGGTTAGAGAGTCTAGATTTTTATTACTTGAGTCTTAATTTAGGGTAATTTTAGTTTATTTAGTTGAACTACTTTTTCCACATCAAGTTTTTGATCGAGTCATTGTGTCGAGTCTGTTTTAGTTATCGAATTTGTTGGTTTGATGGTTATCTGGTCAGTCATGTTGTTTGGCTAATGTCATGTTTCATGTCGCTAGTTTGTGTGAGTCAGGTTCATGTCAAGTCCGTTTCTTTTGGTCAGTCGAAGTATTGTGTCAAGTAATTATTTGAGTCTAGTGTGAAGCATTGATCTTGTACTTGATTTTTATCGGTTGCGGAATGGATTGGGTTGGGTTATGCTTGCTATATTTGACAGTTTTAGTGACGAAGATTGATAGAATTAAGTGTAGGGATTCATTGGGTTACACTTAACTTTTGGTATTGGTTTTGGTCGTTGGGTTGGTGTTGAAATGGTTTGCATTTGATTGTGGGTTGGTATGATACATTGACTTGAAGGTTCGATTTTGCGCATGAAAATTTAATTTTTGCCTTCGAAAAAACCTCCTTCCACTAGGCGAAATCTTTCGACGCTCAAATTTCTTTTCATAATAACTACAAGGTAACTACATTTAAAGCGCGACTTTAACTTCAATGTAAATGTTCGGCACTTTGGCTCTTAATTGGGACAATTAAAAGTGCCGATGGGGGGTAGTGTACATTGAGTCTAGTTTAGTGTTTCGCGTCGTCTTAGTGTCGTTTTAGCACAGTTTAGTTTTAGTAGTGTTTCATATTTGTTTGGGTTTACTTGCACGTACAAGTGGTTTAAGCTCGCCCGTACTCAATCTCCATTCGGGCGAGTTTAACCACCACTTAGCAATTGTAAAAAGTAACCCGCTTGCGTTAAAATTAGCCGCGAACGAAATGCTATACGGCTATCTTTTTAACGGTTAATATATATATATATATATATATATATATAGGGGACCGCTAGAATGAGAACCACCTCTAGTTATGAGAACCGTGAGAACTACTAGATCCGGGGCGAGTTGTACCAATTTTTTTTTCAAAAACGTAGATGCATGTATTATAAACACATTTGTAAAAAAAAATTTTAAAAAAAAATGTCGTGTGTGTAGTTTTGAGCACCACATTTGTGGTGCTCAAAACTACACACACGGCATTTTTTTTAAAAAAAAAATTTTTACAAATGTGTTTATAATACATGCATCTACGTTTTTGAAAAAAAAAATTTGGTCCACCTCGCCCCGTACGGTGTGGTTCTCGCGGTTCTCATAACTAGAGGTGGTTCTCATTCTAGCGGTCCCCTATATATATATATATATAATTTAAAAATACCAAAAATAGTTGTAATTTACTGACTGTCAGCTGGTTTTGTCATGAAATTTATCTGTTTTGCAGGCATGGCTAGTAGCTCTCGCCGAGGAAAGGGTAGGAAAACCTGAGCGGGTCAGTCAGCACCGCAGCAGGATCCGGTTCCTCAAGAAACTCCGATTATTCAAATAGCGCCTGACGATCCGAAATTGAGAAAAATCAAATATCGAACAAATAATAACTTTATTCCGGATCAGAAAACGCACAGAGATGATCACCCGATTATGAAGTTTGAGCTGGATTCACCCGAATATGATAAGTTTGAAAAACTGAAGGATACTGAGCTCCTTCAACACCGGGTTATTAATTGGAATTGGATAAGAGAGATAGGTTCAGAGCAGGAAGTGAGGGACCTTTTGGGTGAAAGATTGATTGATGCGTTGGATTGTATAGAGCCTCAGTATGAGAAGCTAGTGCTAGAGTTCCATAGCACTTGGGTGCATAAGGAGGGTACGTTCGATCAGGGCACAGCTGTCTCATTTAGCTTTGGAAGGCAAGTGTATGAAATGAATATTGCGCGGTTTGCTATTGTTTCGGGTTTGTATACCGAAGAGGAGGTGAAGAGACCGGAGTTTGCTACTTACTTGAGGGGTGCATATAATAAACCAAGGGATTGTAGTGTTGGTGGGACTGAGTTGAAAGAGTTCTGGAGTTCCATTTCTGATCGTCCGTTTGGGTCTATGAATCGGATTACATCGGTTCGTAATCCGGTGTATAGATATGTGCTGAAAATCTTGTCGACGACATTGGTGGGTAGGAAGTCGGGGGAGAACAAGGCGAATTGGATCGATCTTTTTATCTTGATGTGTAGAGTGCAGGGAAAGGAATTTAATCTGGCTACTGTCTTAGCAGATTCGTTCAGTAGAGGTCGAAGAGGAGGTATTCGAGCTGGGTTGGATATGGGCCCCTTCATTACCAGGATTGCAACAAATTTGGGGGTTTTTGATAAATATCTCCCCGAATTTCTACATAAGGGGCCGACGACAGCGATGTTTGGGTTGCAGGACCTGCAGAAGGCAGGCATAGTGTCGTGGCAGGAACCCTACGGCTGGGAGCCGATCAGAGAGGGTCCACATGTTCAGCCGCCACAGAGACGACCAGCTGAGGATGTCATGACTCAGATTGAGCCCACACATACGCAGCAGCCACCACAGGTACACGAGCGGCCAGTACGTCAGTTCCAGAGGAGACCCCCTTTACCTGAGCCTCTTACTTTGGAGTCATTCTCTGGCTATGTGGAGCAGAGATTTGACAGGCCGGAGCAGTTGATTGAGGCACTTCAGAGGGGTCAGTCGAGGCAGGATGATATTCTTCGTTATATGATAACCGTTCAGAGCATGAGGATTCCGGATTACTTCCGGCCAGGGCAGAAGGGCCAGGCTGGTATTGGTGCACAGGCTGATCCAGTGCCTCCAATTCAGGTATTTAAGGAGAGCAGTCATGAGTCCGATAGTGGATAGTGAGGAGTAGTGTGGGGATTGCACGAGGATGCAGAGCAGCAGCTGACGTTTTATATCTTTTGCTGATTATTTTTATTTTGTGCTGTTTTGATCCTCACTTTTGGTCTGTACTGATATTCGTATACTTTAAACAGGTTGGTTAGGGATGGCTGGGTTGGTTGATGTGATGAAACAGATAAACTACTGATGCTTTTGATATATATATATATATGATGATATGTTTTGGTAGTTTGTTTGATTCAGATAGGTTGAGTATGTTAGCCGCTTTCGTTCGCGTGTCCAAGGTTAGAGTTGTTTGCTGAGCGCGTTTCGAATAGGAGGGCTTATGTGGAAATGACTGGCACTTTGACAGTCTCACATATCAGCTAAGTCGTTTCCCTTTTTGTTGTTGTATTTTTATTTATTTCGTCGTTAGTCGTTATTTATTTAGTAGTTAGTTAGTAGATTAGTAGTTGTTTAGGTAGTTGTGTCATATTTCCATTCTGGCATTAGGGACAATGCAATCTTTAAGTGTGGGGATGGGATACATGTAAATAATCGAGTCTTATATTGAAAAATACAAAAAAATTAAAAAATTTGAAAATCAAAAATTTTTTTTTTGAAAAATCAGAAAATGTCCTTCGATATGAGAAGTTTGCATATTTAAAACGGAAAATGATAGAAAATGTAAATTTTTGCTTGGGTTAAATAATAATAATATGAGATTATAATAAATCAAGCTTGCGTCTAGTTAGGGATATGTGGATAGGCCCGGGTTTGTTTTAAGTCCCTTTGATCTAATATACCTTAATTGTCGGTCTGCTAGTGGGTTTTCTCCTAGGAGATATGGGAAATCAAAACTGCCGAAAATAGTATAAGGGGCACCGTTATAAGTTAAAACTGTTAGAGTTTGTGATCATGCGAAAAATATAAAAAAACAAAATAGAATAAAAAGTGAGCTAGAAACTAAATGAAAGTAATGCATTCCTATGTAGTCTGAGCTGGGGATAGCGACTCTACAGCAAGATTACCGCTAGGGTGTGTGAAATCGATCGTGCAAAGAAAAGAAAGAAAAAGTACCGAAACCTAAGTAATCTGTGGTTGGGGATAGCGACTCTACAGCCGGATTGCCTCTTGGTTAGGGAAAGCATCGTCTAGACTCACGGAAGGAAGAAAAAAAATGGAAAAAGAAAAAAAATTGATTATAAACTCTCTTGGTTTTGATATAAGACGGTTGGGAATTGGTCCAGTGATCGTTCTCTTAGTCCTATAAGCTTGAGGTGGGAGTAGGTGGACCGTAAATTCTAGTGTGAGACCCTAGGTGGATTGACCGCACTTAAATTAAATTTACATGATAAGGGCTTAGGATTGAATTCGGGTTTAAGGGGATAAGTATATTCGCAATCGCAGCTAACGCAAGCCTTGGTTTTAATAAGATATATATAATTTTTGACCCAAGTGATTGTTCGTCTCTGATTCCGTTGCACAATTCTTTTTCGAGGACGAAAAAAGAGCAAGTGTGGGGATATTTGATGTATTGCGAAATACATCCTTTATTCGTGTATATTTTGTATATTTTATCGTTATTTATAGTCTTGTTTTATTTAGAATTACGTACTATTGATCAAAGTTTGGTTTTCCAGGTCTTGATACATTCATTGGCTGAAAATTGAGTGGAAACGAGCTAAAGCGCTAAACATCAAGTCCCGGAACCATTTGGTATAGGTGTTAGAATTATTTTAGAGACTTTGGAAGCTGGAGTTGGAAATTTAAAGCATCATTTTGTGAAAATAACCCCATGGCGTAGCACGGGTAGATGGATACACTCTCGCGTAGCGCCAACAACTTATGAAGAAAAGCTGATATTTGAGATGCTGGCGTAGCGCCACCATACAAGGGGTGACCCGTCGCGCTACGCGACGGGTTGGCTGGCGAAAATTTGTTGTTTATTGGTTAGGGTTTGCCATTTATACTAAGTAAATGATCATTAATGAGATATCTTACGAACCAAGAAACCCTAGGCGACTTTTGAGAGCAGATTTTGAGGTTTTCGGGGAGTTTTAGCTTGCGGGAATCATCCGGTTGAAGCTTGGAGCGTGGAAGTGAAGATTGTTCGGGTTTTATCTCCCGGTTTTCTTTAATTTCGTGTTTTCAATCTTTTCCAATGAATTCTTGTTTTGAACTTGATTTGTTTGCTATAGACAACATGTTTCTTGGCTAAACCCTAGATACTACCTAGACAAGATGATGGTTTGATTAAAGTTTGGATCTTTTAACGGTTATTATTGTTTGATTATGGATTGATTTCTGAAAGTAAAGTGTTCTAGAGTTCTTATTTGGTGCGTGTGCGTATTTACTTTTGGTTGTTGATTATTTACTGTTTCACATAGATTTTGGTGAATGTCTTTCACATAATAAATTTATGTTGATTATTTGATTCCTTGCGGGTCCGGGTGATCGTTGGGTAAATTGGCCAATAGCCTTAGAAATAGTAATTAAAATACAATTAGAATTAAGTATTATGCTTAACTTGTCGCTGGGAGGCTCGAGTTAGTTATTAGGTCGCAGTGCAGTATATATCTAAGAAAGGTTTTGAGAGAAGTCAATCTTAGTTCCCTAATTGCATTTGTGTCTAGTAAACCAAGTTAGAACCTAGGATTGCCTTAGATTGTCGCGCTGAGAGGTAGATAGTCGTATTAGGGCACTTTTAGAGTCGTTAGAGGACTGAGAGGAAATCTAACAGTCGGTGTTCATAACAGCCTTGTAGGGTTTCCTAGGTTTCTTCCTGAGAAGGGTCGGGAAGTCTTAGCATTGAAATACCTTAAGGTTTAGTATTTTACGATCCCGGCTCCATACAACAATAATACCGTTAGAAGTCCATTCATAGTTAAACTGGATTCAAGTCTAGGTAGTCGTTAATCTCATCTGAATCAAACCTTAGTCTTCGTTCGTGTCTTAGTTTAATTCCATTTTAATTGCAATTTTAGGATTTTAGTAAACCCCCCCCCCCCCCTTAAAACACAATAATTGCTAAGTCGTGTCAGTGTCTAGTCTAAATAGAGTCGTTAGCGTAATTCATTAGAGTCCTTGTGGGTTCGACATCCGGACTTACTTTTCTGTGCTAGAGTCGACCGGTTCACTTGCCGGTGAGTAGTTTAGTCAGGTTAGAGAGTCTAGATTTTTATTACTTGAGTCTTAATTTAGGGTAATTTTAGTTTATTTAGTTGAACTACTTTTTCCACATCAAACCCACCCGACAAACTCCCTAAGCCAAAGCCTGACACCGCAATTCCCCCCCCCCCCCGGACCATTCGAACCCGCTCAATGAGCGAAATCGTCAAACCTAAGCAGCTATTTAATCTCCACACCACGACAATTGCACCCATACCCTGAAACCCACAGGTTGCCTTGTTTATTCCCGAATGGAACCGTGCGATGACTGATAAGTTTAGTGCACTTCTTAAAAACAAGACCTAGGAGTTAGTTCCTCAGAAACCGAACATGAATATTTTACGTAGCATGTGGCTGTTTAAACATAAATTCAATTCTGATGGAAGTTTGGCGCGATACAAGGCTCGTCTCGTGTGTGATAGTCGCTGCCAACAACCTGGCATAGACTGCGGGGAGACATTTAGTCCGGTTGTCAAACCGGCTACCATTCGGTTGGTCTTATCATTGGTATTGGCACAATCATGGACTATTAATCAGTTGGATGTCACTAATGCGTTTCTTCATGGAAATTTGAACGAGACAGTCTACATGTATCGACCAATGGGATTTCGTAGTCCTGACTATCCGGACCATGTTTGTCTTCTAAAGAAATCTTTATATGGCCTCAAACAGGCGCCTCGTGCATGGTACCAACGCTTCACCGATTTTGTGGTTTACAGGGGTTCAAGCAGAGTAAATAGACAACTCTTTGTTTGTTTATCGCCACGGTCGTGACATTGCCTATTTACTGATTTACGTCGACGATATTATTCTCACCACTTCATCGGATGGTCTTCGTAAGCGCTTTATGCACTGTCTTGCGGGAGAGTTTGCCATGAAGGACTTGGGATCTTTATCATATTTTCTGGGTATTCAGGTGACACGCACCGGTAACAACATGTTTCTTTCTCAGTCGGCCTATGCTAAGGACATCATTCATCGCGCTGGAATGGACTCATGCAAGCCAGTTGCCACGCCAGTAGATACACAGTCCAAACTCAGTGCTGATTTAGGTCCTCTTCATGATGATCCTACCACCTATCGCAGCTTGCGGGTGCTCTTCAGAACTTGACTTTCACCCGTCCAGACATTTCCTATGCCGTTCAACAAATCTGCATGCATATGCACTCTCCAACAGCGGCTCATTGGAATGCATTAAAAAGAATTATTCGCTATATACAGGGCACGATTGACTTGGGACTTCATCTTGGTGCAACTGACACGTCTTCCTTGCAGGCATACACTGATGCTGACTGGGCGGGTTGCCCAGACACTGGACGATCTACGTCTGGTTACTGTGTCTATCTTGGGGACAATCTGATTTCTTGGTCGTCTAAACGACAGTCTGCTATCTCCCGTTCTAGTGCGGAAGCCGAGTATTGCGGCGTCGCGATTGTCGTTGCTGAAATCTGCTGGCTTCGAAATCTTCTGCTAGAGTTATGTCATCCACTATCGCGTGCTACTCTGATTTATTGTGACAATGTCAGTGCTATATATTTGTCCGGTAATCCTGTTCAGCATCAACGCACAAAACATATAGAACTCGACATTCATTTCGTGTACAGAAGGGTAATGTTCGCGTACTGCATGTCTCGTCTCGGCATCAGATTGCAGATATCTTTACTAAAGGGCTGCCCCGTGTCTTGTTTGATGATTTCCGATCCAGTCTCAGCATTCGGCCACCCTTCGCTTCGACTGGGAGGTGTAATAGAATATTTATAGATTAGGAATTGATTGTAAATAATTATCATATGATATCTCCTTATCAATAAGAGATTCTGTTTGTACTATATATATTGATGTTGTTCAATGAGAGAAGACAATGAAATATTAATTCCTATACTTTTGACAAAAGTTGAGGACTAAACGCATTATAAAGTGTAAATCATTGGGACCATCCATATACTTTTGGAAAACTAGTATCATATCAAAAATTTTACAAACCCACAAGGGACTATCCCTGTTCTTTACTCGATTATTGTTCTTTACTCGATTATTACTTTTAACATACTTTTATTGAATAGAAAAATAGGTTACTAATATTATGTTAAGTGTTTTGAAAACGTAAAGATAATACTACTGAGACGTTTAAAAACCATGGTTGTAAAAGTCGCTAGGCGCTCCCTAGTTGGTCGACCGGGGAGTTGAGAGTACTCGATCTAGCCGGAGAGTACACGAGGAGTATTCGGAGATGCCAAATTATAAAGAAATTAGTTTTCGGAAATTAAATATATGTCAAATAACATAAATTTACTAATATTTATAACAAAATACGTGAAATTGATATTCATTCTTTAATATGATAGGCATAGAAATTATGTTTTATTTTATCTTAAGTCAAAGTCGGCCCGAGTTGACCTACTAGATCCGATTTTGGCCAATGTTGACCGCATTTGATCGATTCCGAGTAATTAGTCGGAGTTGAAGAAAGTCGCCTCGGTTGCCTACCTTGTAGCGACTACTCGGGCAGTACTCGGTCTTGGAGACCTTGTTTTACAACCATGTTAAAAACATATATATTAAATGGAGCTTCCTTTATTAACCCTTACATTTTGACAACATTAATTATTAACCCTTAAATTTTGACAACATTCATTATTAACCCTTAAACTTTTGACATTAAACAATATTAACCCTCATCTTTAAATAAGTTACACATGTATACTTTTTTTATCTATGCCTAACCACGTTAAGATCTAAATTACTTTTACTTTACACCATGATCTAAATTACTTCTACGATTTTACACCACAAAGTCCAAGACATACTCTTTTTTATCTATGTCTAGTGACATTAATGACACGAACGTAACGTGTAACAAAATAGAAAACACGTAATGTCACATGCACACACAAGTTAATGTCACATCATAACACGTGTAAAGATCTCACAAACGCAACTTTACCGCCACAGCAGGTGGCACGGGTCAAAATTTTAGTTATGCATACAGCAATACATATAGACAGGCAAACTCAAGCTTAGATCATTTGACTTAAATATTTTCACGGTCTAGGTCAGCTGGTTTTAACAACCGCTAACTAGAAATTCTAATTTCGATAACCCGAACTCGTTAAATTGGTCGAACCAGTAAACTATATAAAGTTATGAACTGATTGAGGTGTCTAACTTGCTATGGCATGAAAGGTTTTATCGGTTTCAATGGATTTTTCATCCACCATTACCACTTTCCAAAGGAGCTAGTTTCTCATTTTTGTGCAAAAGGGGAACAAAGGGAAGTACTAGTGTGCTCTCTAATTTCTATCATCATTCAACATCTTACAACTCCACGATATATTCAAAACGGTTAGCCACGTTTTTATACATACATGACACACGAGATAAGACAACAACCTTGTTTGTTCATTCTCGTTTGTCTTCTGCTAGATCCTCAGTTAGCCCGATAAGATGATCAGTTGACCCTAAACCTTTCTTTTCCTTCCTTTCCATCACTGTGGTTCCAACTTCACCGCCCTCAACTTTCACTCCGGTTGTAAGTGATATCGCCTCCTCATCATAGTCGTCCCCTGTATCCCCTGCGTAAGCATATCTACAAGCCACACGACAAACATGTTATTCCTTAAAGTCTCCAAAACCAGACAATATTGCACAACACCCGATTAAGTAAAATGGGAAGGGCCAAGCAGGTTAAAAAATAGGTCAAAACTCCAAAAAAGAGGATGCGATTTTAGTATGAGCTGAAATGGAATGGGTAGGATTGACCTGCAAACACTGCTTTTGTCCATGTTTCATAGATGATTAATACGTAAAATATGATCAGGAAACTATCTATATACAAACAATAATAATACAAAGTTTGTTTTTGCCCTTTAAAAACTGTATTGTGTGCAAGATTTTCAACCCATTCTTTAAAAACTATCTATTTAAAAATACTGTGTATCAACACGGTTACAAGTAAAAAGACATTACTAGAATGCCCTCCAAAAATGAAGTTAAAGAATCTTGTGAACCCGTATCAACATGACACGTTTTGCATTATGATGACAATGGATAAATAAGATGATGGTTAAAAGTTTGTCAAAACGGAAATTGCAGAAAATACTCTTTTAACAATTACAAAAGAAAGAATTTTGTGGACCTGATCTTCATAATAAAATGCAAGTGAATTCAATAGGCAATGGGTAGATTTAAAAAATGTTTAATATATCCTTCGATGATAAAAAAACGAACTTTATATGATCAAACAAGCAAAAACAGATACAAAATACAGGAGTTGCAAAATGAGAAGATAGGGAGGGTTGAGTAATGGGGTCAGTTCACACTATGTAACTTTTTGTATGATTCAGGCTGGCCCAAAATGCTATTTGCGCAAATATTAATTAGAAACAAATAATTATCGAGTCAAATATGATTACAAAAAACATTTCATTTCAATAATAACCTACATTTAAAATAATAATATTAAGAAGTTTTATGCATTAAAGCACAATTTGAGCGACTCTCAACATGCTTTTCAAGCCATTCGATGTGTTTGCTTTTATCCATTTGACCCGACACTCCGAAAGAAATTAATAAACAACACAAATTGATTCATTCACAAGTTAACGGGTATAAAGTACCACATCTAATTCAGAGTTCGGCAATTTATCATTTTTGGTTCTAATGAGAACCTAGAAGACAGAAAATGTAAAAAAAGAAGAAAAATTAATAAAGCATTATAAAAACAAATTACCTAGTGGGATTGCGAGAAGGAGCCCAAAGGATGCATATAACTACCAAAAGTGAAAAGGCAAGCAGCGACCAGAAGGCAGGAATAATCCAGTAAATGCGCCACAGCTCGCTTATTGGGTCGGTTGCATTAAAGTACAACTGCACCATTCATTGTTGAACTAAATATAATAACGAGCAGAAACAAAAATAAAATAAAATAAAGCCAAAAAGAAATCCACATTTGTATCATAAAGAATATAAACAGTACCTCATATCCAATCCAAGCAATAGAAACAAGCACAAAAAGCGCAAGGGCGTTTGTGAATTTTCTATAAACCTCCAGTTTTGCAATGCTTCTCCTCATCTAAAAATATATATATATCAGAAATAAGAAAAATGCATATGTCAAATACTAGTGGGGAACCAGCGGCTGTGTTTAAAAAAGCGAGCTTTAAGCGCGCTTTAAGCGTGAAGCGCTGAAGCGTTTGGAAAAGCACTTTTTTTGGTCTGAAGCGTTACAACACGTGAAGCGTTTTGAAGCGAGCTTTAAGCGCGAAGCGATGATGGTTTGAAGCGACGCTTCAGCCCAATCAGGTCATATTTGGGCCATTTTTTAGGCCCAATAGTCTTTAAATAGGGTTTAAATGAGGCCCTACTTCTTTACCCTAATAATGTCTTTTAACATATCAGCCGCTGTCTTCCTCTTTCTCCTTCTATTCTATCAGCCGCTGTCCTCCTATTTCTCCTTCTATGTGTTAAGTGTGTTTTTTAATCATGTTTTTGTGTTTATTATTGATTAACAAGTAGAATAGGTCATATTGATGTGTACAATATTTTTTTTAATTTTTTTTTTATTTTGAGCACTTCGTATACGTGAAGCTCTCGCTTCGCGCTTGAAGCTTCGCTTAAAGCTTTTGGAACCAAAACGCTTCGGAGCGCCTCGCGCTTTTTTAAACCAAGACCAGCGGGGTCGACAATTTACACCGGTAAAGATATAGCCAGTGTTGTAAATATCACTTGTATACGTAAAGATTTATAAGATACAATTCGAAGTGCATATACACATTGATGGCTCATAGTTTATAAGATACAATTCAAAGCGCATATACACATTCATAAAAATCAATTTATTTAATAGTATTTATTTTTGTATAGAGTGGAATAAGGATTTTTACTATTTTAATGTATTTTGGTCGATCTTTATTAACACAAGCATAAGACATGTCAAGGGGTTAAAATTTTAATATTTAACATATGATAATATGATATTACTACTATTTTTTTACATAATGCCAACATCGTTAATTTTCACGTTATTTTAAATACTTACTAATCAATGGGTCATTGGGTTATATTTATTTCTTACAAGTCAAACTGAAAAAAATAGCTACAAAGAGCATGGGCCATATAAGCGAAAGTCTCAAAGTGTATTCTGATGCATATAACCTCCTAAATCACTCCATTCAAAACAATACCTAACTGTAACTTAAATAAATTAACCCACGATTTTTTTATATAAAAATGTAAAACAAATTAACATAACCCACCCCATTTCAATCCGTACAAAAAGATTGCTTGTTTTAAAACAAAAGGATTTGGGAAAAAACATTACCTGAAGCTTCTCCAACGTCTTGGATAAAGATGAAAATATCCACAAAATAAACCAAGCATCCAAAACCGCAACAGGTAACACCAAATACAATTTCGTTCTTCCAGTAAAATCATTAATAGTCCCCAAATGTTCAACAACCTCAAGTGACTCAGAAGCAACAAAATATACAAAACCGAGAATCAACACTTTCGAGGTCACGCCTCCTAGTGTGGGCCTCACCACACCATATCCCATTGCCACCACCAATAGCAGTAACCGAGAAAGCGTCTTCTTAACAGCACTAATTGTAACCGCCCATATCGTAATACCCACGGGTCGAACTCCGGTCACACTAAGATTTGAATAATCAAAATACCAAAACGCCATTTCACACATACCAAGAGCAATTACAGCCGAGATATGATAATGTAACTGCATTATATCTTTCCAAAACTGTACAAATCGTAAAAACCAACCGAGCCCGAGAATAAGGTACGCTAAAGACACGAATCCGTAAAATGTCATGAGCGGAACCATCTTCCCAGGTAAATAGCCATCGGGATTACGCCACACAGTTTTTCCAGTTATGGTTGTACCTTTGAGTTGTGGATCACAATACATAAAATAAAGATAATACATACCGGTTTTATCGATCTCAACTGACTGAGTATCCATTTTAGCTTCTTGTTTGTTTCCTTCAAAGAAGGTTTGGATGCGTTTCGGCCATTCGGGGTTATTTTCGTCTTTTTGGATAATAACTTCACCTACTTTGCAGGAGCTGTCTGCAGAGAGCTTTGGGTTGCAACATAACACGTTGGAACTGTTTTTCAGAAAATTGCCACCGATTCTTTCGGTATCTTTCACCTCGAATACAATAGCTTCGATTAATCCAGTTCTACTCTGCATATCATTCTGAATTTTTGCTGATTCACTTGTCCTCTTGAAGGTTACACTTTCAAATCTGAAATGTCAAAAGGGAAATACTTTAAATCTTATTTGGTTTTAGTATCATCATATTTCAGTTTCAGCAAGTATATGCTATATACGTCAACACCGCAAACAAATGAGAAACAAGGTAAGATAAGATATAAAAACTGATATAGTAAGAAATGTTTTATCGGGGTTATGATACAGGTTATGTTTCTCATGCTCAGATACTACTTCAAGATTAAAATCCTAAGGGTATTGCACATTTGCACTCGTGTTGGCAGTTTGTGTACCAATGTGCCATTGAATATCTATTAATATTGGTGATAATTCATCTTAAGCATAGAAGGAGGTCCAGGAGAATCTCATAAACCGTTGAAACTCTCTAAATAACGCATAAAACCTCCTAAATCGTTTCATTTAAAAATTCTGATTATTATTATCGTTATAATTACTAGTTAAATTGTTATTATAATCATGATTAGCGCATCAGTTATGTATGTCAAAAATACAAAATAAACAAAGAAAACGCTAGCGGTTCAACCCAACCTAGTCCAGACTGTTATCCTGTACATTAAATACATGACAGAGATCATTTATAAGAAACTAGGATAAGAACAAAAGCATTGTTCCAATAAGAAGTCAAATTATAATAAATAGTTATATAAGATATTAAGATATCTACCAGCATAACTCACAAATCAAAACTTTCTCTACACCTGAAAACCTAAAGTATTTACTACTCCTCATCGAAAACAACTCAAATGAGAGATCATGTAACAACATCAAACAAAATAACACTTAATATCATCCATACTCTCATACTCAATTTCACACCACTCAGTTTCAGTTATCTAACCCTAATTCAACCTATTCAACAACTCAATCAGTATTAATAACCTTATATGATCCTTATCAACAGTCAATAAACAAACACGGAGCAGTTAATCAGTAACATCGTATGTATAAACTTCGATTGAGAGTAAAACAAAACCTGATGAATGATTTTCCGGCGAGAGGCTTAAGCTCCGGCGAAGCAAGTGACGTGATATTACTATTATTATCATGATGATCTTCGTGATGTTTGGAGGCGAATAGACCTTCACTGCCGCCGTGAAAGAGGTAGGCGTTCAACTGAGGAGTGAAATACTCGTTACGATACTCGTGAATCGAAGCTCCGATTGGTGCGATTAAGAAGAAGAAAGCGAGTGTAAACCCTAGCAGTAGTTGATCGCCATTGTAGAAGCGAAAGTTCTCTCTCATCTCTCTCTCTCTCTCTCTCTCTCTCGTCTCTGTTCTTGTCTCTCTCTCTACGAATCTGAAACGTGACGACTGGGTACGACGTGGAACACTCTAGAGATCGGTTTCGGACTTCAGAAGTTTCGTTACGACGTCGTTTTGGCATTCCACTGATTTGATAACCGGGACTATTTACCTTGGCAATACCAAGTTATTACTAACACCATGTGTTGTGGAAGGGGAAGATAATGCCCCCATCCAATGCCCTCATCCTAGGGCATTTTACGTCATGTGGCGGTTCAGTCAGCAAAGAACCATTATTGGGCGTTTTCTAAAATGGGTATAGTGGGGATGGGCCATTATTGGGGCATTAAATAAAATAAAGAAAAAACACCTAAAAAATCTTATTGGACAAGGAGATGAAAGATGATTGGACAAGGAGAAGGGGGCAAGGCGTTTTCATATCCACGCCAAGGGGGCTTTTTTTGAATTTTTTTAAAAAAAAAAAACGCCCCACTACACATGGTCTAAGTGCATGTTTGACTAAGCTTTTTG
Organism: Helianthus tuberosus; assembly: GCA_030545235.1. Lineage (NCBI taxonomy): Eukaryota > Viridiplantae > Streptophyta > Magnoliopsida > Asterales > Asteraceae > Helianthus > Helianthus tuberosus. Next base: position 158,377,354 of record CM060409.1, read on the forward strand.
AAAACAACTTATTGACTTATTGGCTTTTTGAAAAAGTCAGTATGGAGTGACTTTTTGGAAAAGTCACTTTTCCCCTCACATACAACCCCATTGCCAAACATCATTTTAGAGCTTATGACTTTTCAAAAATCCAATAAGTCAATAAGTTGTTTCAAAAAGCTTAGCCAAACATGCCCTAACTATATATATCAAGAGTTAATTACGTTTATCAATTTTTAAACTGATGAAGTGTAATGCTTATTTTTTAGTAACGTTGAAAATAATTATTACGGTTTAAAAATTACTAAAACAGTCCATGTATTTTCATTTTTGTAATAATTATAGTTCATCCTGACTAACGTCATTTAGTTATTCTGTTAGTTTATTTGAAATGACCACAATGTCTATGTTATTAAAACTACAGTAAATAAATAAAGAGTTAATTACACTTTTCGAACATGTGATTCGTTGAAAATAACTATTACAGTACATTAGTTTAAAATTTGTCAAAACAGTACCAGTACTTTCTTAACTTTCATCTTCAACAGCTTAATCTATCTACTATCCTTCTCCTTATTCTTCACTCTTTCTCTTTCTTCAAATCCAGCTGAAACATCACCTGTTCCGGCTCCAAACCCTCTCACTTCATCCATTTTCAACATCTCCCACCACCATACACACATACCTGAACGATGACCACCTCCACCACCGTCATCAAACTACTGTCCACCCCTACCCCCACACCCATGGCCATTATTTTCAAACAAATAATTGGCCAACTCCTTTTCCATATATGAATTCTACCAGTTCCAACCATTACACAGGGCACCACCCAGACTCATCTCCCCACCCCCCTCAAGTTTTCCCATTGACGTCGATTGTAATAAGGGAAAGTTAGGTGGTCGGCTATTTCGATTATGGTGTAACGGGTTGACAGGGACAAATCTGATGCAGGTGGTGGTGACGGAGGAGATCCTGCTGACGGGGATACGACGGAGGGGAGCGGTGGTGAAACTGAGTCGTCGAAACAGAGTTATGGAGCCTGAGCAGGCGATGTTCTGGCAAGATCTGGAAACGGGGATAGTCAAAAGTAAAGTGAAGGATACTGGTACTATTTTGGGAATGTTTAAACTAATGGACTATAATGGTTATTTTCAACAAACCACAAGGACGAAAAACGTAAATAACTTTTAATTTATTTTAATCTTAATTTTAATAACAAGAACATTATGATCATTTAAAATAAACTAACATAATAACTAGATGATGTTAGTGAGGGTGGACTGTAATTGTTACAAAAGCGAAAGTACAAGGCCTGTTTAAGCATTTTTTAAACTAGTGGACTGTTATAGTTATTTTCAACAAACCACATGGACGAAAAACGTAATTAACTCTATTTTCTTTAACGACAAACTAACTTACTCTGGACTAAAATACCTTTTTTTGAAAGCGTAGATCACCAGGTACACCAAGCTCCCAATTCAACCCTTAGACTATACGGAGTTGGCGTTATTTTTTGCCGTGGAAGCCACCCGACGCCGGGCACACCGGCCCTTGTGGTGGCGTGGCGGTATGGGCGGGGGGGTTTTCCACCGGCCTGGAGGGCTTTCCTTTGGTGATGTGGAGACTCTTAATCGGTGGGTGTAGTTTGGGTTGGTTTTGATTGGTTAATGTTTATTTTTTAATAACGCCACTTTCATGTCCCTTCCACTCTGTGCTTTTTTACCACGCCCATCTGCTGACGTGGCTACCACATGACGCTTTGTAACAACCCTCAAATAGGTCCCCACAACAATCCGTAATCGTAACCTCTAACACGTACGACGAAATCCAAAATGAAAAATAAAAAATATAAAGTTTTGTTGACTGTCGTGGGGCGCAACAACCTTGTACAAACATCTCGCGGGTCGTGAGACTCCCCTAAACCGCCTAAGATATGTTGCTGACTTGTGTCATCCACGTGGCGTACCTACTCGATGAATCAGGCCAGCTATGCCCTAGCTAGGGGGTTTGGTGGGGCGCGACGAGATACCCCTAGGGTATTGGTGTGTGCGAAGCGTGATATGATTTTATTAATATTTTAAGCTCATTTTACGCATTAGTCAAGTTTTAAGTTTATAAAACACGGTATTATACTAACACTAAACACACACTTGGGCAAGTGCACCCATCGTGAGCGTAGTATAGTGTTGGTAAGATACCGAGGTCGTCCAAGGACACAAGAGCTTTTAATACTGGTTTATGCTTAATGTCTAATCGCTCTACATTTTTAGAAAGGTTTTGAAACATGAAAATAAAACTAAAAATGAAAAGATGAATAAAATAAAAACAGATAGACAAGATAGAATCACTTGGATCCAACTCATCTTTAATGTATCCTTTGATGATTTTCTCACTTTCGGACTTTTTAAGAGATTCTCTTAGTTATAGTAGTAGGCCCCTCTTTTGAAGATGACGTTACCCTCAACCCAGTGGTTTGAGTCAGAAGGGATACAATCACAAAGGGTCGGAATATTGAAAGACAATTAAGTAAGTTATTAATGCGAAAAGTGGTAGGCCCCTCTTTTGAAGGTGACGTTACCCTCGGCTAAGTGGTTCGAGTCAGCAAGGATACAATCCCAAGAAGCCGGTTTAAAGTATTAATAGTAGTTTACATATGAGGGTTCAAGCTATTCGCACCCCCGCCATCCAATATCGTTAGGCATTGAAGGAGGTCCTAGTAAGCTTGAACCAGTTCCTCGCAGGATCTATACACTGAATGAGATAAGAACTTTACCAAACCACCCTCCTAACCCCCTTCCAAGTAGTTAACACACTTTATATAGACCGTAAAGACACGAATGATGACATCATTTACTTTATATAGACAAGAAAACAACCTCAAGACATCTTAAAGAAATGGTAAAGAAAAGTCACCTTCAACATAAGAAACTAGTTATTAAAGTAATTAATACAAACCCAATTAAAAAGTGCCGAAAGATTAAAAATCAAAAGTAATACATTAAAAACTTGTCTTCACCAAGTGATGTAAGAGGCTTAGCCAAACATGGCCTTTGATTGGCAAGAACTCTTATAATCAATCTTGGATCCCGAGACTACTACACACTCTAAAGATGGATGATGGATGATGGTGGTGGGTGTTGGTGTTGTAGTGGTGGTGGAGTGGTGACAAAGTAGGAGAGTAGTGGTTTGCCAAGGGATGTCTTTCAAGTGAACCAAGCACCCCCTTTTATAGCCAGAACAGAGCTCTGGCCACGGCCCCGTGTCCAGCCAACACGACCCGTGGCCACCATCTTCTCTTCCTTCATTAATTGCAATTGTCAGCAGAGGGCCCCACACGACCCCGTGTCTCCTGGGCACGGCCCCGTGGTCAACTCTTTGCTGTACTATCAAGATTCTGCAAATCTTAGCGTTGACCACGCCCCGTGTAGAGCTGGGTACAGCCCCGTGGTGGGCGTAGAAGTTTCTGCATGTTTGTCTTGTTGTGCAGGCTCCTGACTACGCCCCATGCTCAGCTGGGCACGGCCCCGTAGTCAGGCTCTGTTTCTTGTTTTTTCTTTGGGAGATGCTGCCGAGGGGTCGGGCATGTCATGTTTATTCATTCTTTTTGTATTTATGTTGGTTTTGGTTGCTTATTTGCTCCTTTTGTTCTTTTAAGCTCGTCTGGTCCTGTAAATTCAAAAGGAAGAAAGAAACGTGCTTTTTCCAACATTAGTACTAAAAAAAGGTTAGTTTTATGGCTCATTTGATGTAATTTATATGTTACATTTTGCGCACATCAAATACCCCCACACTTGAATCTTTGCTTGTCCTCAAGCAAAACTCTTTAACATGTGGCTTACACACCTAAATGGAATAGTTAGAGGAGAAGTTTGGGGCTTATCTTGAGTGTCGGGAATCCAAGATCTTTATTAAGTTTTATTTCTATTTTATTTACAATCCTATTCGTCATGATTTATTTAGAACACTTGTTAAGAAAAATTATTTATTTGGGCATAACATGCCTCTTTAAAATTCCATTTATATACAAGTTCACATACCTCACGGGAGATCATTCAACACTCGGCCGAATGTGTATTTTTGTGAAACACTCGATACCGGCATGGGACTTACTTCTACCATATGCTTGCCAAGCGATCAAACCTCCTCCTTTTTAACTATAAACCTTCGTAAATATCAAGAGGACTTGGGGAAGGGTTAGGCTTGGGCTAAGGGTAGGTGGGTTTTGGTTAGTGGTTAGTGAAAATGGTGAAAAGCGTAAAAAGCGTCGGTTGTCGTAAAACTTTTTGTTTTTGTGACATTTATTCAAACTAAACATATTCAAACAAGATTTCTTTGAGGAACTTGTTTGTTTATTGCAAGACTTTCATTTTTTTTGTCACAAGATAACCGAGCTTTTTACTAAAACATATGGGTTTAAAAAGAAAAAGGGTTTTGGTGGGTAATGGGTGTTTGTTTTGCGGGTTTTAAAACAAAAAGGTTTAGGCTCAAATGGGTTAACTAGGGGGATTTTGGGTAGGTGATAAAAAAGGAAAATAATGATTTTGAAAGGAAAATGGATTAGTCCTAATGCCTCCATCATTTACTTACTTGGGTTCAAGTTGGTAAGGACCGGGAATGTATCGTCTTGGCAAGTTCTAGAGTCGTAAGAACCAAGCGGCTATTCACACAAGAAACGAAAAATGAGCATTTAGTTTAAAGATATATGCATGTATGCTCAATAAAGGCTCAAAACTCACTTGTTGTAGGAATGGGTTTATAATGTGATCAAGTATATATAATCGAATTTTAAATAGATTTGTCTTGCCTTTTCATAATTTTCTTATTCGCTTCTTTTTATCACGACACTATCGGTTGTAAATTTGTAAAAACATAACCTTTTAGAACTTGTTGTTCCCGAATTAAACCAAGACAAGTAAGAAAAAATGAAAAAAGTTTGAAAAAATTTGGGGTGATTAGCGGTTCCAATAGAGTTTTGTGTAAGGCTTGTTATTAGGACTTGTGTTGGTGCATATGTCTGTTGACTTCGTCTTGTATCGAGTCTTGTAACTAGATAGGATAAACCAGTGCTCGATAGGCTAGAAATTAGAATTGTAGTGAAGGTTGACCAGTCCACATGAACTGGTTAGGGTCAGTCCACATGAACTGGTTAGGGCCAGTCCACATGAACTGGTTAAGGCCAGTCCACATGAACTGACTCTTGCCACTCCATGTGAACTGGACATGCCTATATATACCTGAGCATGGTTTCTCATTTGTAACCTTGTGATTTTGGAGCCGAGGTGCTGCCAAATTGTCTCCAGCCATTGTAACGTTGTATAATCAATACAAGAGACAGTTAAAGTGTATAACAAGCTGAACGAAGACTAAATCAATGAATTCCGCCTCTCATTTAGTCTGAGAACTCTTCTGAACGACTCGTTAGGTCGCTAAAACGATCCTACAAGTGGTATCAGAGCTCAAGAGGAAGAGTTCTTACCGATTTAGCTTGTTTTCACTGGAAAATTCTGACTTCTACTCATTCTTTCACGTTTTCAACTGAATTTTGCAAAATTGAACGGGTTTTTACAGTCCAAATTACATGATTTTTGGATATGTTGTGCGAAAACACCTGATTTATAACCCTACAAAGTTTCAGACCTAAATACAAAGTAAAACTTGATCAATTTTATAAAAAACCGTCCGATCAGTTCGTTTCTGATCCAATTCGCATGAACAGGTACTTTGATCTCAGATCTACGACAATTTAGTGGATAATATTGAACGGAAATCACCTCTTTGTGATCGGAATTTGATTTAGAACAAGCCTAGGGTTTCATTTTCATCAAAAAATTGGAATTTGAACGCATTCAGTTTCAGTTCGTTTGATAAGTTGTCAGATCGTGTGAAAAGTTTCTTCCAGCTCGCACGAAGTGAAGCCAGTACGTTTGAAAGTAATCAGGTCGCATGAATCAACTCAGTGTGTCAGCCCATGTGCTTTGATTGTATAATTGTCGCGGCCCAATAGAATTAAGTCTCCATTAAAGTTGTCGGCCCAATCAAATTCATTAATTCTTGTGTGTCGGTTAAGTGGACATTAAGGTCCAATTAAAATCGGTAGATATCATAATATTGTCGGCTCATTAAAGTCTGCATGTGATTGTTAAAAGTTGATGGATCCTGTGATCATTGAATTGATATTGGCGGCACAATCTAGATATTAAAATCAGCAGGGATCACGTGATATAGTGGCTTGTTGCATGTGATTGAATTAATTAGTTTCAGTATTCAATATAGTGAGGTCCAATAGAATAAATTCGTAAAGGATGGCGACGAAAATTCGAAATTTTTCCATGCCATGGTGAATTGTAGGAAAGCTTCTAACTTTATTCATGGCTTGGAGGTAGATGGTAATTGGGTTTCTAAGCCGTCGCTCGTCAAAAAGGAGATTTTGAGGTTCTTTAGGAGTAAATTTGTCGAAGAGTGTGTTGTTCGGCCTCGTCTTTTATGTCCAAATCTGAATAGGATAACGGAAGCGGACTCATCGATGTTGGACTCTCGTTTTTCTAGGGAGGAAATCAAAGCCGCGGTGTTCGGTTGTGACGACGATAGGGCCCCGGGCCCCGACGGTATAAACTTTCGTTTCGTTAAGCGTTTTTGGGATTTGCTTGAAAATGATTTTGTCGACATTATGGCCGATTTTTACGCTAGCGGGGTGATTAATATGGGTGGTGGATCTTCCTTTATTGCCTTAATTCCTAAGGCAATTGACCCGATCGGGCTGAAGGACTTTCGCCCAATAAGCTTGGTGGGAATTATTAACAAGGTGATTTCTAAGATTTTGGCTAATAGACTCAAAAGAGTGCTGAATAGTTTAATTTCTCCGAGCCAATCTGCTTTTATTAGCGGAAGATACATTTTGGATGGTCCGCTCATCGTTAACGAAATCCAGAATTTGGTCAAAAAAGTGAAGAAAAAGGTTTTTATGCTAAAAATTGACTTTGAAAAGGCCTATGACAACATAAATTGGAACTTTCTGTTGGATATCCTTAGTCAAATGGGATTTTCGGGGAAGTGGTGTTCTTGGATTAAGGGTGTTATTTCTTCGACAAGGGCTTTGGTTCTGGTTAATGGTTCCCCGACTTTCGAATTCAAGTGTCACAAGGGCATGCGTCAGGGGGATCCTATTTCCTCTTTGTTATTTGTCATTGTGATGGAAGCTCTTTCTTACATGATAAATAAGGCTTGTGATTTGGAGATTCTCAAAGGGGTTTTGCTTCCTAATGGAGGCCCGACTGTTTCTCATTTATTTTACGCGGACGATGCGATTATTACGGGGGAATAGAGTAGGGAGAACTTAATAAACGTGGTGAGAATTTTGAGATGCTTTCATGTTTGTTCAGGGCTCAAAATCAATTTGAGTAAATCAAATTTATTTGGGGTGGGTTTGCAGCCGGTTGAGGTGGAAGAGATGGCCGAGTTGGTTGGTTGTAAAGCGGATGCTTTTCCGTTCAAGTTTCTGGGTCTCTCTGTTGGGGCCAACATGAACTGGATTTCAAGCTGGAGACCTGTATTCGATGTATTTGAGAAACGACTGTCGCTTTGGAAAGCTTCTACTCTCTCGTTTGGAGGCAGATTCACCTTGATTCGCTCAGTTCTGGAAAGCCTTCCTACTTACTTTTTTTCTCTTTACCGTGCACCGGTCAAAGTTATGCAGGACTTGGAAACTCTAATTAGGAAGTTCCTTTGGGGGGGTTCCTCGGAGGTCAACAAAGTGCATTGGGTGGCATGGGATAGGGTTGAGTCTCCAGTTAAGTCGTGTGGTTTAGGCTTGCAAAATCTAAAAGATGTGAACATAGCTTTGTTGTCTAAATGGGGATGGAGGTTCAAAAATGACCAAGGCAGCTTGTGGGTTAAAATTATAAATGCGCTTCATGCTGGCAATAACGATTGGAATTTTTTGCCAGTGAAAAAAGCGTTAGGAGGGGTCTGGAGCAGCATTGTCTCGGTTGTTAATCGTCCTTTGAGCGATAGTGTTCCTATCCGGAGCTTGTTCAAAGGAGTGGTTGGTAAGGGGGATAAGATTCTTTTTTGGCTTGATCCGTGGCTGTTTGATGCCTTGTTGAAGGAGAAGTTTCCTGCTCTTTTCCGTTTAGAGGTTGTGAAGACCTGTAGCGTGTGCGACCGTCTTGAGGGAGATGGTTTGTGGTTGTGGAAGTATGACCCGGATTCGGTAGTGGAGCTGGCTGAATGGCAGGAGTTAGGGGCTGCAGTGGCTTCGGTTTCTTTGTCTCACGATCCGGACAAGTGGACGTGGATGGGGTGTGGGTCAAAAGACTTCTCGGTTGCTGCTGTGAAACATCATTTGGTGTCCAGACGTGATTTCAGCAGCCGTTTTGTCATGGTTCAGTGCAAATGGGTCCCTAAAAAGTGCAACTTATTTGCTTGGCGTGCGGAATTGAATCGTGTGCCTACGGTTGATGCGCTCGAAAAAAGGGGAGTGACGGTGATTGATGACACGTGTAATTTCTGCAATGAGGGTTTAGACTCGGTGTCTCACATATTTACCGCATGTCCGTTGGCTTTGGGAGTTTGGGAGAAAATAAGTTTTTGGTGCAGGATACAGAAGTTCTTCGTTTTTTTGTTCAGAGACTTATTAGAGATTCACAACCTGGGAGACAAAGGGAAGATGGAGAGAGAAGCGGTTCACGGCATCATTCTCACTTCGTGTTGGATTTTGTGGAAAGCAAGAAATAACTTGAGGTTTAATGGTATAAAGAGTAGTGTGGACGATATTTTTTGCGAAATAATGGTTGTTAGTTTTTTTTGGTACAAACATAGAGCCAGGAAAGGTAGTTTAGATTGGAGGGATTGGTGTAAATTTGTGAATATGTAATTTGTCTCTGGTTCCGGCCCGGTTTTCGGGTTCGGGGTTGTTAATGAAGTTCACTTTTCAAAAAAAAAAAAATCAAGTTTGTCGACCTCATTAATCAGTAGTCAAAGTATTCGGCCCATGTAATTGGTTTATATAGAGGCCCAATAGAATTTTAATAGCAATTGATGTTTGTCGGCACTGCATTTAATAGATAACCAACCCATTTAATCACGGCCCAATCAAATTGAAGATACAATAAAACTTGTCGACTATTATCAGTTTGCATGTGAACAAGTGGTGCGGCCCAATCATATATCAATGGCCCATGTGACTTTATAAGTGATTTGTCAATACTCGTCCGATTGAATTCCCACCTGATCCGTTGTCACCTGATTTTTGTCATTCAATCGGATATTCATCTGATTCAGTGGTTTGATAAAGTGATTGAACTAATCTTAGATTGAGTGGATTTTCGTATCGTTTGAAAATCTGTCTTCGTGAATCTTTCAATACTGAAACATGGATTCTGAGTTTTATAACTCGTCTTTCGGAAATGATATGTTTGTTCAGACTCCAGCAAGTATCAAACAGAAGTTTGATAGTTTTACAGCTATCAGGGGAGAATCTACAAAAGAGTTGATCGAAAGGTATTGCAAGTTATATGTAGAGATGAAGCGTTTGAACATTAGCAAAAGAGATGACGAGTGGGTTGACAAGTTGGCAAATGCTTTACCGCGTGATGAGTGGGGCATATATCTGTTGATTTGGAAGAAAAACATGGAATATGTTGGCTTCAATTTGAGCACGTTCATTGAGAAGATTGAAGCTCAAGAACTTGAACTCCATAAGATTAAAAAAATGAAGTCTGATTCAGGAGAGGAATCTGAGTCCAAGTTTGGAGAGATTGGTAAACCCGGAAGTAAAATTGACAAACAAGAAAAGGTTTCAGAAAAAGCTCAAAATTTTTGATCAATCATCAGATGAAGAAAGCGATGATGACAGTGAAAAAATTCGAATACTTGAAAATTATCAAAGAGAATTATCACCTGAAAGTTATAATTTTTATTTTGCAGATAAGATGGAAGAGATCAAAGAAAGACAAGCTGCAAGGGAGAAGAATCAGAAAGCAGCAACTGTTGAAGTAAAAGTCAAATCTGAGGAAAATGTTCAAGTGGTAAAGAAGCAGGTTAAAGAAGTTTCAGCTATCAAGGTTGAGAAGGAAGCTGAAGCTGAAACGAAGTCTGAGAAGTGCTTAAACTGTGATAAATCTGGAGCAGACAATGTCAAACTCTTGAAAGATGTGGAGAGTTTGACATTGGAAAACAAAAAGTTAAAAGAAAATGAAAAAGTTTTTCAAAATAAAATAACATTTTTAGAAAATGAAAAGTTAAAAATTGAAAAAGATTTTGAAAACAAAATAAAAATTTCAGAAAATGAAGATTTTTGGATAAAATTGGAAAATAAAAATTTTAAAGAAAAAGAAACAAAATTTCAAAGTTAAATAAGAGTTTTAGAAAATGAAAAATCTGTTCTTGAAAAGAATAAAATTTAAAATAAAAAGGCAATAAATTCTCATCGTGAAAAAATCTCTCAACTTGAAAAAGAAGTTGAGAATGCTAGAAATAAAATTGGTGAGTTAGAAAAGACATTGAAAGGTTTTGTAACCTCGTCTGCATTGCTAGATCATATATGTCCAAAACCGATCAATGAAATTCCAATAAGTGACAATGTCACAAATTATGACAGTCATAACTGAAGATTGTGATGATAAATCTGATGATGAAAATGATAAAAAGAAAATATTTTTGAAATTAAAAGAAAAATTTCTAGAAACTGTTTTACAATCTACTGAAAGAGGTGAATGCTCAACACAAAAACCCTTTAAGAAGAATGTAGAACAAAAACAAAATGTTAAAAATTCGAAAAATTTTCAAAACAACAATAAAAGATCATCAGTTCAATCATCCAATCATTATAAAAAACCACATAAAGTTGAAAATCAAAACTCACAAAAAGTTGGTAATAAGTGGTGCAGGTTCGACCACAGTGCTCAAACGTCAAATCAAGCTTACAGGAGAAGTCAAGGTTACCATAAGGCCAAACAATGTTATGATCTAAGTGTTTGGTTTGAAAGTGGAGGTTGGTACGATAACAGGGTGTGTTACAAATGTGGTTTTGAAGGACACATTGCTGTTAACTGCCAGAGTCAGAGATTTGAGACAAGAAGATGCTATGAATGTCAAATCAAAGGTCATATTGCCAGAGATTGCCCAATGAGATCAAAGGGAAGATCGAGGGCTGAATCTCATGGAATGGTAAAGAAATCAGTCAAAAATGAAGAAAAGCCCAAAGAACTGAAAGTGAAACTTTCACAAGGACAGAAAGATAGACTGAGAAAGAAAAGAAAAAAAAGCAAGGGAGTATCTTGAAAAGATTTTGTCCTCGGGTAAAACTGTTAATTCAGATAAAAGTTCTGATGAATCGCTTCACTCAACAAAAAATGATCAGTCAAGTAAAAGGAATTCATCAGATACAAATCTGAGGACAAAAGGGAAAGTAAAGGAAAAATTGGTTAATCAAACAGTTCCAGTAATGGATGGTGATGAATTTGTTTCTTCGGAAACAAAGGAGTCACGTTTTGGCGATGAATCTGACTCGTCAAAGTCAGAAGAGCCATAAGTTGAGCTAAAAATTGAAACGTCAGTTCCGCCAATGGATGATGTCAACTTTCCACCATTGCGGACTGAAAATTTTAAACAAAAAGTTGGTAAAATGAAAATTTCGAATCAATTCTATTCTGAAAAGAAAGAATTCGATGTCGAAAAGGCTTTTAATAGCAAAGTAAAACATATATTTGGAAAGATGGTCGATGGTAAGGCCAAAGGGGTGAAAGAATTTTATGAATCAATGAGGAAAACTGACACCCCGAGTGAAAATAACTCGGATACACCCAAGGCTGGTCAGGCTTGGGTGCCTGCATTCTTTGCTTAAAATTCTGATCTGCCGGAGCTCCCAAGTTGGTAATCGTGGAGCATGAATCGGCATCATTCTTAAAAAAATGTTTTTTGTGAAAAACTTACAAGTATTAAATCTCACAAGTGGTAGAAAGTACAATGTGATGAAACCCCAACAAAACTAATTTTCCGGAAAAACCATTTTGATTAAAACAAACTTAAGTGTTTTGAAATCACAATGGGAAAATAGTTTGTTGTCAGGGGGAGTTCTGATTGTTTACGCCAAGTGGATGGAGAATTAAAGCAATTCTCATCATGTTGTCATGTTATTTGTAAAGTTTATTGCGTTCATTTTCAAATTTTCCCAGAAAATCAAAATTGAAACATATTTTGATTTTAGGGGGAGTAAGAAAATTTTTAGAAATTTTGAAAATTTTGAAAATTAAAAAACATAATAAAATCTAAAAGGCCAAAAACATTGAAAAAGTAAAAAAGAGTTTTGTGTAAAAAGAGGAAATGATAGTACATCAGTGGACTATCAGTGCACGCTAGAGAAATGTAAAGTTTTAAACAGTCTCACTAGGGATGTGTCGATAGGCTCAGCTAAGACTAGTAGTTTTGCGAAAATGATACAAACATAAAGCAAAAAGCCTAAGTCTGGTGGGAAACACGGTCGAACGCATAGTACTTAGTTTTGTCCTTCTTGACTGTGTGCCTGCTCGGTAATCGCTGATTGTCTTAGGACATAAAACCGGTTAAGTTTGTGAGATTTCAGAACTTTGCTGAAAAGTCACTGTGATTTTGTGTTTTCATTTTGCAAAGATTTAAACTTGTTTTATTTCTTTATTTTGTTTAAGCATTGGACATCCTCTGCGTATACGAAAGTATCGACCTGGATGTTAGTGCCTAAACGTTCTGCTTTATTTTCTTTGGTGTTTCGTTTAAGCTTTGGATCACCTCTGCGTATACGGGAGTATCGACCTGGTGGTTAAAGCCTAAACAACTTCAACTTGTTTTTTATTTCTTATTTTGTTTAAACATTGGACTTTCTCTGCGTATACGGAAGTATCGACCTGATTGTTAATGTTTAAACATTCTGCATTGTTTTTTACACAAATCACAGTTGATGAAAGTTTAAAGGCATTACGTGAGTTAGTGTATTGCATGATGAGGGGATATGCTAAGATCGTGGGGCGCATAAGACTTTAGTGCTATCTAATGTACCCTAATCGTATCAGTAAGCATTACGAATATCTTAGAGGAGTTTAAGTGGATCACAATATCGATGATCTAGGGTGAATTGTTTAAAAGCTTTAAGTGTTAAAGTTTAGATCAATGGTGCAGCTGATGTGTCTCAATAAACTGATATGATCCTCTAACGCATACTCACAAAAATATTGTCTGTAAATATTTCTTTACTGCTTTTCATTAAAAATAAAAATCCAAAAAGAATGTGTTTTAGCATAAAATTTTGAAAAATCCAAAAAGATTTTCGACAACTGATGTTGGAGAGCTGATATTCAAAATTCTAAGTGCAAAACAGGAAGAACAGAAGTTAGGGAAAGTTTGTTGGAAATGTGAATTGTTTTTGAAATGACTAAATGGCTCATTAATTTGAAACCAATTTAATCATTTTAAATACAAGTGGTAAGCATAAAGTTAAATCTTAATGTTGGTTAGAGTTTGTGCAGATCCCCGTGTCGAAGTCTGTGAAGAGTTAAAGACAGGTTTCTGATACAAAACTTGTGAAAGTGCTATATCAGATTATGATCCCGGAACAACTTAAGGGGGAGTCTGTTAGCAAAGGGGAGTTTGAAGAGTGAAAGAGCCAGACTCAGATTCTGGAATATAGCTGATAATGGTGTTTGAAGAGAAAGAGAGAGTTTGAAGGATGCTTCAGCATCAAATACTTTGAAAAGAGAGAGAGTTTGAAGGATGCTTCAACGTCAAATTTTTTGAAAAAGTGTGAAGACTGATCAAGACTGAAGTTTTGATGTACTAAAGTCTCGTACTGAAGACTCCGTCAACATCCAAGGGGGAGACTGTTGGTGCATATGTCTGTTGACTTCGTCTTGTAACTAGATAGGATAAACCAGTGCTCGATAGGCTAGAAATTAGAATTGTAGTGAAGGTTGACCAGTCCACATGAACTGGTTAGGGCCAGTCCACATGAACTGGTTAGGGCCAGTCCACATGAACTGGTTAAGGCCAGTCCACATGAACTGACTCTGGCTACTCCATGTGAACTAGACATGCCTATATATACCTGAGCATGGTTTCTCATTTGTAACCTTGTGATTTTGGAGCCGAGGTGCTGTCAAATTGTCTCCAGCCATTGTAACGTTGTATAATCAATACAAGAGACAGTTAAAGTGTATAACAAGCTGAACGAAGACTAAATCAATGAATTCCGCCTCTGATTTAGTCTGAGAACTCTTCTAAACGACTCGTTAGGTCGCTAAAACGATCCTACAACTTGCAAGATTCAAGGTTTTAGCATCCCCCCACACTTAAATTGCACATTGTCCTCAATGTGTCCGAAAAATAAGTTTTTAGGTTGATTTGAATGTGTAAAAAGTGTTTAAAAACAAGTTTTTTCATGTTACTGGGCATCTGGCCACGGCCACGTGGGGTCCGGGCACGACCCTGTGGTCAGATTGCCAGTAACAGATTTTAACAGAAGGCTGGCCACTGGGCGTGTTCAGTGAGCACGGCCCGTGGGCAGTTACCTGAGCTGGACATTTTTCTGTAGAGCCTAGGCACAGGGCGTGTTGGGCTGAGCACGGGCCCGTGCTGCACTTGCTGGAAAAGTTGACGAAAGGCTCTGTTTCCATGCATGGGGGTGTGGTTTTAACGTCCCTTTGGCAATTTTCATCTTCCCTCGTTTGTTTAACCATTATATAATATCCAAACACCACACAATAACTTAAACCATCCTTCATTTAAGAGTGCAAGATGCATATGTTAAAAATTACAAAGTCCTAGTGTTGGTCCCAGTTTGGACTTAAAAACTTCTTCTCACGTAATATGGCAAGTGATTTCAATAGATGTGAAAATAGTGTGCGGAAATAGAAATCAGACTTTCAAGAAACAAGACCTACAGAATTATCAAGTTTATATCACTTTGAAACAAAATGGTTTATGAGGTGACTGTAAGATTATTATCTATTACAAACGAATACTTGAATTCTGAGGGTGAAAGGACAATGGAGTTTGTAGTATGGATTAAATGCTAAGCTTAACTCATTGTTCTCTGCTTGATAAGCCTTCTATTTATAGACAACTGGATACATGAATAAACATTTGTTTATTCATGTATAAGTCCTGCAAAAAGTAGCTATTTGACATATTCATTGAATCCAACAGTCAAGTTGCCTTTATCATTATGATATCCAATAATGTCAAGTTGCTTCGGTTATTGTGGCAGGATAGAGCTGATTTTTAGACAAGTGGGGTATTCATCAGAATTTCTGATAAACCATTTCATCAGAAATTCTGGTGAACAAATCATCAGAAAATCTGATGATCAGAATCATCAGAAAGACCTTCTCTGATAATCTTCTTCAGCTCTTGATCAACTTATGGTACTTTGAAGTAGATGTTGTTCTTTTCAGTTGTCCTATCCGATCTTCTTCTTCTTGTTGTGATCTTCAGGACTGTTATCTTCTTCATAGATCAAGTTGAATCTGATTTTCTTCAATACTTACAAATAAAGTTTCCTAACAGTTTCCCCCTAAGTATTGTAAGAAAATGAACTATCTCATGAACAGAAAATTTCCAAACAGTGGAAACTTAACATTTGCAAATCAAACCAGTTACTGATGTTCTGAAAAACAAATTACATAATGAAATGAAAATTAAAAAAAACAAACATGTTCTTCAAGTCAGCTTCAATTTCTTGTGCACATCTCCTTTCTTTAATTGCTTCTTGTAAGAGATATACTTATTGCAGATGTCATACATGTCTTTGTACCAGGTTCTTGCTTGAATCCATTCTTCAATCATTTGTTCAATTTCTTGTCTTTGATCCTCCATGTTCATTCATGTCTTCTGAAGTTGTTCTTGTCTCCTGTTCATACTTTTCATAATAAACTTCAGTGTCTGATTTGAGTACTTGCAGATATCAACAATTCTGAACAGAGCTTTGTTCCTTTCAATATCTCTGAAGATTACACCATAGTTATGTCTGTTATTTTTACTTGGCAGTTCAATGATGTCTCCAGATCTTGCATCTTCCAATAGCTCTGAGGGAATTTTTTTGTCTTTGGTGCACTGATATAGACCTTTTTGTTGTAAACATAATCATAGTTGATGCATAAATCAAAGTCTAAAAAATCCATTCTTTCAAACAGTTATATTCCAGCATTTGATATGCCCTTTAATGCTCTTCTGACTTCTTTGTTGTTTTTCTTTTCCTTTTCATATTGATCCTTCATGAACAGAATGTCTAAAGGATGTAATTTAACAGCAATTTCTTCATCATTCACTTTTTCTTCTTCCCCATTTTCTCTTAGAAGTGTGTATCTGTTCTGCACATAGGTTCCTCCAACACCATCAGTTCCAACCTTTACTTCATCCACTTTTAAGATTCTTTTTACTGGATTCTCATTGGTGTAGTGAATGCTTCTTGGACCTCTCTTTAACTTTTCTTCCCTTATAGCCATTCTGACATGAGTTGGTGGCCTTGCTGGTACATCTTCTTTTGTCCAATAGTATTTCACCAGATTGTATTCAGGGAATATCATTATATCCCTGTCAATCCCTTGAACCAAGACAGATTGAGTTTCAGAGATTTTTCTTTTAACAATCTGTGGTTTTCTTGAATCAGCTTCTTGTTCCCATTCATTCATTGTTTGCAGATTCATCAATTTACTTATGACAGTTTCATTGGAAGAAGTTGGTTTTGGAACAGTTTGAGAAGTTATAAGTTTCAAATCTGTGACAACTTGAGGTTTTGAAGTTGCTAACCTTTTCAGCATTTCATCTTTTGAGACATTTGGAGGTGGACCCATCATAGTGGTTCCAGCTTTGGTGATTGGTGTAGCTGATGATTGCTGTGGGGTTGACTTTGGAATTTCTTGGTGTGGACCTTCAACAGGAATTTCTTTCATGATTTCTTTGGGATCTACTTTGGCCAATCTGGCAATGTTGAATTGCATTTTCTTCATCAGTTGTTGCACCTCTCTTACCTGATTTGAGTTGCTGGCTATGCTTTTTTGAACTTTTGTAAATTCAGTTTGAGTTTTCATCTGCATGGCAGCCCATTCTTTTGACAGCTTCTCAAGGGCATCTGTGATACTGTTGTTGCTTGCCCTTAGGATGGTGACTTCCTCCAAAACCTTGTTTGTACTGCTTGATTGTCTTGACTCCACAACATTTGCAACTTGTGTCTTGATCTTTTCTATTTCTGTGAGAATCTTCTGAATTTCTGATGCAGAGATGTTGGTTTCTGGTGCTTTTTCTTTTAACTTTTGAAGAGTCTTTAGTGCTTCAGTATTTCTTTCAGTTTGTGTCTTTATTACCTCCACTGATTCTGATAAAGTCTTTATGTCTGCCCTTTGACCTTGTATCTCTGACAGCAACATATCAAGCTTTTCTTCTACTGGATTTCTTTTGCAGGCTTTGTAAACATTTACTAGCACAGTTTCCAAATTTTCTTGGTTCATGGGTGTTTCAGGGATATTTGGAACAACAGATGTTCCCTCTAACATTCCAGCTGCAAACACATCTGCTGCTGTTTTGGAAATGATAGGGTCACTTTTGGCTTTACCAGATTTTGGTGCAACCTTAAGTGTACCTGAATCATCTCCACCAGAGGTGAAAAACACTTTCTCATCCTGGATTTCCTTATGTCCTTGAATCATATCAATATATGATTCTCCATAAGTTTTTGAGGTAAATAGATTACCTTTTACCAGATTTCCTTGATCAGTTCCCTGATCTCTATCTGTTGAGATCTCAACCTCTTCCTCATTTTCTGATTCAGAGTTGAGATGAATGGAACTAGTAACCTCCTCATCAACATCAGTTTTTCTATATTCTAACTTGTAAGAAACATTAATTGAACCTTCTGAGTTTGTTCCTTTTGAATGAGTATCAACTAAAACTGTGTTTGAAAGAGATGTACCAGCAACCCGAGACTCATCATGATGTATAACTTTAGTGGCTTCATTTGTTGTACCAGCAAAGTGAGTTTCTTCATAATGTTGATCTTCAGTATCTTCATGAGTTCCTCCAGCAATATGAGATTCTTCATAGTGTTCATGTTCTTTTTCTTGATGAATATCAAACTCATGATGAATTCCAGCTTCATGAATCTGTTGGCTCTCAGCATGTTCTGTCTTATTTTCTGGTGAGTTAGTTATTTTCAGAACTCCTTCTCCTCCTGCAGCCTCTGTTTCTGATGACCAGGACTTCTCAACTTCTTCTTCTGGTGATGAAGAACAATTAAAAACTTCTTTGCTAGGCTCTTCTGTTGGAGTATCTGATTTGGCTAGAAGTTCTTCATGTTGTAATCTGTATTGTTAGTCGGGTGCAATGAGGCACAGCATGCTTTCTGGTAACTCAGGGATATCTTTGTCTGATTCCCATCCATGAGTGGAACTCCAGGCTTTCATGGTATTTGAACTCCAGATATCTTCCAAAATTGGAATTTCTATGTTCCTTTCAGCAAATGTTTCAGAAATAAAAATTGAAATTAACCTTGGATATGGCAGGTGTGAGGTTATTCTTCCATTTCGGGTAAGGATTGATCTTTTGAGTAGGTTAAAAATTTCTGTTCCATAATCAAGTTTGAACCCAGATATGAGTTCATACATGATTGTCAGAATAGCTTGACTGACTTGATCAGCTCCTCCTATTTTTGATGTGAGGCATTTGTTTAACACTTCCATCATCAATTGCCAGATGGCTGGCATTTCATTTCTTCTTACTGCTCCAATTTTGTTGATTTTCTTGTTCTTGTAACCAAGCTCAATGATAAAGCTGATCAAATCTTCTTTGCTTGGTGCTTCAATGTAATTTTCAAGAACTGGTAGTTCAAGCCATTCTCTTACCCTTGCAGGAGTTAATGTTACTGAAACATTTCCCCATACATGAGCAGAGACCTGATTTTCTTCATCTTCAGTGAAAGTGTGGATAAATTGCTGTAATAGCTTTTCTGGTACTTCTCTTCCTTTTGTTAGTGCTCATGAGATTGGACATTTCATAAGATATTCTACCAAAAGTTGACATCTCACATCATATTCCGAATGCTCTGTATTCATCAGCAGATTATTTTCTTTCATTGGTAGAAATTCTGTGTCTTCAACAAAAGGTACATCATGTTGAATAATTGGGATGTTGAGGTTTACTTCTGCCATTGTTGAATTTTGTGAATTAGGGTTCGAAATTTAGGGATTTTTAGATTTTGAGTGAAGAACAGGGGATATTGCGGTTTAAAGTTCTTGTGAAGAAGGTGAGTGATTTTTGAATTTCTGCTAAGTGTGAGTTATATAGTGAGGGTTTTAGTAGAGATTTGTGGGTTTATGGAGTT
Organism: Helianthus tuberosus; assembly: GCA_030545235.1. NCBI lineage: Eukaryota > Viridiplantae > Streptophyta > Magnoliopsida > Asterales > Asteraceae > Helianthus > Helianthus tuberosus. The sequence goes on from CM060409.1 coordinate 158,396,675, forward strand.
AAGGGGATATGGAATGTGCCATGTAATGGCGGTTAAAAGATCATTAATTGTCTTTATTACCGTTAGATCGTGTGATGTGAATTTTGGTTCAGAATGTAACCGTTGGATCGTGGGTATCAAGACATTTAATGACGGTTGATCGTGTAATCGTGGTTATGCCCTTTGAACTTGTAGCTTCTTCAATCATTCCTTCACTAAAATTTTAAACTGAATTTTGATTCGAGAAAACTATCGGTCACATGACACCTTTTCATCTTTGTGGACCCCATTTTGTCAAAGGTCCAATTATCTTTCTTCATCCTCTCTTCCTTATAAGTCAAAGTTCCATTCTGATGATGTCATCAGAAATTCAACATAAATTCTGTTAAGAATATGTATTCTCTTTTGTTTTGACTTTTCTTGACCTTTTAGATGTGGTCAACAGAAGTCAACAATTTTCAACAGAATTTCTCAATTGAGATTCCCCCTAAACTTGTGACCTTTTTCAACAGATTTTGAAGTTTTCTCTTTTAAGAGGTGAAAAAATATATATAATTTTTTTTTGAGATAAGAGGGAATGAGATAAGATCAGAAGACTCACATATGATTCTCTGGTGGCATCCAAGTCTCTTAACTTTTTCTGATATTTTCTAAAACTTTTCCAACATTTTGAAGTTTTAACAGAAAAAAAAATTTAGAGAGGCATTTTAAGTTTGTATTACCAGATTTTGTCTCCTGTCATCAGAAACTCAGAATTTTATGTCAAATAATTTTGTTTTCTGATGATCATGTTTCTCATTTTTCTTTACCCATTTTTCTTTTCCCAAACCATGAGCCAGACAACAAAGCAAAATTAGAAACATACTATATTAACATATTAACATAGAGAATATCTACACAAACTAAGTTTAAACAAAGATGACCTATTCAAGGTCCATCCCTTCACCATGATCCATCTCAAGAAGCAACCATAGATCAGTCACCAAACCAGTATTCTGATTAGTAGGTATGAGCATGTTGAGATTCATGTTTTGTTGAAGTCTCATCTCTGCTCTGGGATAACCTGCAGGAACACCTCCAAAGCCTAGCTGACTCGTGATTATCCTCATCAGAAAACGAGGATAGATCAAGAATGGCCTGTTAGACCACATATTACTTGCAAAGTCTTTTATTAAGTAATATGAGAAATTGTAAGGTGTGTCTAGTACGAGTGCTCGTACAGACTCCATCAACCTTTGGGATGCTTCATGATGATTGATGATCTTCTTTGAGAAGCATGCCCCCATTTGTGTGATCAGATACTGCTATGGCTTGATGAAGCCATTTTTGGTGATTGCTCGTAATGGGTTTACAGGATTGTAACCCATCTGCTCCAAGGTTTCATCTATCTGTGCCTTTGTGAACATCAGGACTTCATTATCATCATTGAGTTGTAGAACCGTCCTGATGATACCTTCAGTTAACAGAACTCTTTGGTTAAGCACCACACTTTCTATAACCATCTGTCCTCTACCCTCGTATTCTGATAATGTTGCATTTTTCCAAAACATTTGAAGAATGTCTGGATGAACTATTATGTTGGCTGTGAGGGCATATCTCAAACAACTTCCCATGATCAGATTCAGCACGGTTTGGCGCCCTTCCCATTGAGGACCCTCAAGGTTGGTCCTCAATTTGAGGTTGTGATAAGGATGATAAGGAAGTGGAAAACGATCAGCTTTGATGGTAAGCATATTTGTGAGTGTGAGAAAGTGTGAGTATGAAGAAGAAGATAGAGTTAAATTTTCTGGGATTTTCCTTATGTGATGGTGACAGTCTTAGCTCAAGGTGGTGAACATTTATAGTAAACTTGAAGTTTGCCATAAATGACATCTACCTACTTATAGATTTTGTTCATCACAATCTTTGTTATTAAATTTTCTATCAGATGGCATAAGGAATAACTGAGATAAACCCTCCTGCATTTAATGATTTAGGCGGCCATTTTCTGATAATATATCATGATTACCTACCAATATGTCACTTCAATCTCCTTAATATTGATGAGGTGTATTTAATGAAGGAGAGAAAAAGCTTTATAACAATTAACGAGTTCCCAGAAAATTTTCTGCTTTATGACGTTATCAGCACAAAAAAAACTAATTCTGAAAAATAGACGCAAAAACTACAGTTTATGAATATGCAGATATGAGATATGAATAAGGATGGTGATATGCATGAATTTGTTCTAATAATCATTGATGATTCTGATTTTTCAACATGCTTTCTGATGAATTATCAGAAATTCTGATGATATATTAGATTTTCTGATGATACATCAGATTTTCTGATAATTTATCAGATTTTCTGGTGTTTTACCAGATTTAAAATCTTGTTCTTTGATTATCATCGAAACAAATTGTCAAGCATTTTTCTGGTAATAAGGTTACCTGAAAGACCTTTATCACAGAATTGACCACAATTCAGCAGATTGTACTTTAAGCCTTCTACATAGGCTACTTTCTCTATGGTCAACCATCCATACCTTATACATCCATATCCCATGATCCTCCCTTTTACTCCATTTCCAAAATTTACCATTTTACCCAGTTTTGAAACAAAGTTACTGAGTAAGCTCCTGTCCCCAGTCATGTGTTTGGAGCTTCCAGAATCGCAGTACCAGATCTGCTGCACATGATGGTCCTGAAATGGAAAAATTAGAGGGTTTTTGGTACCCAGACTTGCTTGGGTACTCTTTCTAATGAGATTTTAATCAGATTATTTTCTCTTGATGGCCTTTCATCAGAATATCTGTTATATGCTGAGCCATAAACAGATTTTTCACTTTTCTTTTGGAGATGGTGTTGAACAAGCTTCAGTATGTCAACACACATACAAGATTCTTTATCAGAATTTTCTGATATTTTTTCTTGTGATGGAATGAGTGGATAATTTTGAATCAATGAGTGAACTGCTTCTGGAATATTTAAAGATTTTTGTTTGCATTCACTTATTTTTGCTTTAAAGTTGGGTTTTTCAAAAGAGTATTGAGAACAGGTTGATTTGCATGATTCAGAGTCAGATTCTGATGAAAATTTATCAGAAATCTGATGTGTTGCTTTTACAAAGACAGTGGGTTTACTTTCTCTTGTTTTTATATATCCTAAACCCTCTCCTTTGTTCTTTGGTGTGGACTCAATAAAATTTATGAATTCCTTAGCTTGTTGAAAACCTCTTACATTAATTTCCTTATCATTATTGTAAAGATCTTTTCTTTCATTTTCATAGAACTCAATTTTAGCTCTGTGATCTAATTTGCAACTCATCAGATTTTTTACTATCCGATTTCTGCTTATCTTGCAGATTTAGAAAATCTGACATGAGCTTGTTTAGCTTGTGTTCAAGATCAAGATTATCTAAATTTACCTTCTCTCCTGAAGTTTCTGGTATGTCATCAGAAAGTGCCATAAGGCATAAATTAGCCATTTCTTCTTTTTCTTCATCAGAAGAATCATCAGATAGCCATGTATCAGTCCCTGCAATCAAACTGACTTGTTGCTGCTTCTTTGCTTCTTCCAGCTTCTTCTCATAATAAGCAACATCTTTCAGTTTCTTGGTCTTGCATTCTGATGTAGAGTGGCCCCTCTACTTGCACTTGTAACACACAACTTCAGCCTTTCCCTTATCCTTAGATCTACCTTCTTACTTAGATCTTCCATCCATCCTCCCTCTGTCACTTTTCTGGTATCTTTGGCCTCCTCCCCTCAACCTCTGCTCAAAGGTTTTAGTGAGCAGTGCAATTGCTTAAGCAAAAGCTGAAAAATCTGAAGATGTATCAGAAATTTCAAGGTTTTGACTGTTTAATGATTGTGGATCATTGGTAGGTGTTCTTTGTGAGTTTGAGATAAGAGCTAAAGATCCCCCTCTTTGAATGGATTCTTCAAATATTTCTTCTTCTCTGGGGACCAGAATGCTGTATAAGTCATGAAGACTCATATTCCCTAGTTCTAAGGTTGAGGATAAAGTCATGGTTAGACTTCTCCATTCTCTAGGCAAGGCATCCAGAAATTTTATGTTTCTTTCATCATTTGATTTTGTTATTCCAAATTTCTTTAGCTCATTCAAAAGTTTTGTAAATATTTGATATGTTTCATTTAATCTTTCATTAGGTAAACTTTTGAATCTCTCATATGAGGAAACATTGTTTGTTCTTTTGTTTCTTTTCATCCTTTCTCCTCCTTCACAAAGATTTTCCAACTGATCCCATATTTCCTTAGCTGATGCACATACATCAACTTGTGAAAATATGTCATTTAGGATAGCCATTATTAAAAGTGACTTTTCCCTTTCATCCCCAACCACCTTTTCCTTGTCTTCTAGGCTCCAAAGTATTTCACTTTTAGGATCTCGGGAGGCAAGGATTGCAGGTGATTGATCAGTTGCTGGAATAGCTAGTATTTCAGTCATTGGTATATGTGGACCCCTTTCAATGGATTGAAACAGAGCTCGGTCATGACCATTAAGGAAATTGACCATTCTGATTTTCCATTGGGGGTATTCCTCTCTGACCAGAGTCGGAGGTTTAGACATAGAGCCAATGTTAAAAGCATTATTCCATGATTGAAAGCTGGCCATATTTAGAGAAAAGAAGATGAATGATTGATCGTTTGAAAATGATTTATTCAATCTGCTCTAATACCAATTGTTGGTCCCAGTTTGGACTTAAAAACTTCTTCTCACGTAATATGGCAAGTGATTTCAATAGATGTGAAAATAGTGTGCGAAAATAGAAATCAGACTTTCAAGAAACAAGACCTACAGAATTATCAAGTTTATATCACTTTGAAACAAAATGGTTTACAAGGTGATTGTAAGATTATTATCTATTACAAACGAATACTTGAATTCTGAGGGTGAAAGGACAATGGAGTTTGTAGTATGGATTGAATGCTAAGCTTAACTCATTGTTCTCTGCTTGATAAGCCTTCTATTTATAGACAACTGGATACATGAATAAACATTTGTTTATTCATGTATAAGTCCTGCAAAAAGTAGCTATTTGACATATTCATTGAATCCAACAGTCAAGTTGCCTTTATCATCATGATATCCAATAATGTCAAGTTGCTTCGGTTATTGTGGCAGGATAGAGCTGATTTTTAGACAAGTGGGGTATTCATCAGAATTTCTGATAAACCATTTCATCAGAAATTCTGGTGAACAAATCATCAGAAAATCTGATGATCAGAATCGTCAGAAACTGATGATATTTCATCAGAAATATCATCAGATCCATCAGAAAGACCTTCTCTGATAATCTTCTTCAGCTCTTGATCAACTTATGATACTTTGAAGTAGATGTTGTTCTTTTCAGTTGTCCTATCCGATCTTCTTCTTCTTGTTGTGATCTTCAGGACTATTATCTTCTTCATAGATCAAGTTGAATCTGATTTTCATCAATACTTACAAATAAAGTTTCCTAACACCAAGAAATAAAAACTACAAAGGTCCTAAGATAGATAGGTAGGTCCTAGAATGCAAGAAATTTGAACCATGATGAAGTTCTACCGTAGATGTTTTCATGACAAGAACAACAAAAACCCGAAAATGATTTTTCAGTGACTAAGGGTTCTAAGAACTTCAATCCGGAGGGTGCTCTTCAAACGTCGTTGAGCCATTCCTCAATCTCCCAAAGGAGAAGGAAGACGGGCTCATTGTCCACAACCTCTTGTGGGGGAGGTGCAACATCCACCGGAATGTCATGTAATGCGTCTAGAGGAGGTTCTGGGGGAAGGTCATCCTGTCTGGTTGTGTTGACAACTTCTTGCACAAGGTTCCAATCCTCTTGTGGGAAGATCGGTTCCATGGGTGGCACAGCAAGAATGTTCAACCTTTGGTGCAAAAGGTTGATTTCTTGGAAGCTATTCTCTAGCCCCACCGTCAAGTAGTTGATACGGTAAATGAGGACCTCCTCCATCGATGTCATTTCGACGAGGGGCTCCCTCAGTGCACATACATAGCGACAAAGGTAGCTTCAATCGACAGTCTTCTTCCCCTTCAACTGTTTCTTAAGTGAGCTGACGAGGTTCACTATTTTGGCTCGACATTCTAAGAAAACAAGACGAAAATTTCAAAAGAATGAAAATGAGACTCCGGCCACGGCCCCGTGCCCGCTGGGCATGGCCCCGTGGTCATACCTCTGCAAGTTCTTAAACCAAGAAACATCATTGTTTCAAATTATTTTTATGTATTTTGAAACATTTCTGAACATGAATAACTTAAAACAGTGTTTTAAAATTTATGTCTAATAAAATTCCTTGGTTAAAAACCTTGCAAACACTATAATAAAGCTTGAAGTTATGAATGTTTCAAGCTTTAATGGAGGTTGGAGAGTTTTGGAGAAGAAGGCAAGTGACAAAAGTGGCAAAGACAAGATGGTTAGTGAGAAACCTTCTTGAGAATATACCTTTTAAGGTATGTGTGAAGATCCCAGCAAATCTTTGTCTTTGGAATGGATCCAAATGTGCAGGAACAATGCTGACTTTATAGAAAATGACAACACACTGACCATGGCCCCGTATCAGCTGGACACAGCCCCGTGGTCAGACAAGGTTCTGACACATTTTGTCTGTATTATGAGCACGGGGTGTGTTGGCCTGGACACGACCCCGTGGTGAGATTTGCGGTGGGCACGGGGCGTGTAGACCTGAGCACGGCCCCGCGGCTAGAGTTTTTATGAAGTGGCGTCTCATTTGAAGGTTTTTATTCGGATCGGGCGGTTCCTTACTGGAGGGAACAACACCGAAGTGCCTAAGGTACCTTAATTGCTCTTGATTTAAACAAGAACTCAAGAGGTTATCGGAAAGGGTAAAACCTAAACTACTTACCGGTGGGCGAAACTAACTTTTATTCCCCTTATCCTGGCTCTTGTTTAAGAAGGTGTATGTCGAATCGCTCAAGTCTATAAGCGCATCAGTGGGGGCCAATGGAGAGTCCTTCACGGCAGAATCGACACAGGGACGACTATCGCTCATGCTTTCACAAGAGGTTGAGGTACTTTTGGTGTCGTCGATGTTGGTAGAATCCGAATGTGACCCCAATAATTCTCCTTGATTGTTGTCTTGTGATGAATACCTCCTTTTCATCATAAGCTCTATTACTTTTATTTCTAGGAGAATTCTTTCTTCGATTCGACATAATTCTTCGGAGGTTATGTCGGTTGAGAGAGATGGTCGAGGGCATTCGGGCGGGAGATAGTGATCGTTTTTACTTTCGCCTATCTTAAGGTGATTACAGGAAAACGATGGGTCTAAATAGTGGGGTTCATAATTTAGAAAGAAACATTCTAAATCTTGATGGAATCCACCACATATTTGACACCACTCACCGTAAGAGTGGCGAAAGTAAAAATAATCAATATCACTCATATTTTTGTCAGAATTTACCAACCGTCGGGATCTTACGGTCCTGTTTTCAGTAACTGGGGATTGGACATGCGGGCGTGTTGAGTGGACACGGCCCTGTGGTCAGCTACTGTCTGACTTAAAACAGAATTGCCAGTAAGGGAGATGGACACGGCCCCGTGTCTGGCTGAGCACGGCTCGTGCTGAGTTCTGCAAAAACTAAAAAATTAAGAAAAATCATAAAAAATAGAAAAATGAATAAAAATAATTAGGCCGTTGATTTTAAACTTTCTTAAAATCTTTGTGTCCCCGGCAACGGTGCCAAAAACTTGGTGTGTGCGAAGTGTGATATGATTTTATTAATATTTTAAGCCTATTTTACGCATTAGTCAAGTTTTAAATTTATAAAACACGATATTATACTAACACTAAACACACACATGGGCAAGTGCACCCATCGTGAACGTAGCATAGTGTTGGTAAGATACCGAGGTCGTCCAAGGACACAAGAGCTTTTAATACCGGTTTATCCTCAACGTCTAATCGATCTAAATTTTTGAGAAAGGTTTTGAAACATGAAAATAAAACTAAAAATGAAAAGATAAATAAAATAAAAAACAGATAGACAAGATAGAATCACTTGGATCCAACTCATCTTTAATGTATCCTTTGATGATTTTCGCACTTTCGGACTTTTTAAAAGATTCTCTTAGTTATAGTATTAGGCCCCTCTTTTGAAGGTGACGTTACCCTCAACCTAGTGGCTTGAGTCAGCAAGGATACAATCCCAAAGGGTCGGAATACTGAAAGACAATGAAGTAAGTTATTAATGCGAAAAGTGGTAGGCCCCTCTTTTGAAGGTGACGTTACCCTCGGCTAAGTGGTTTGAGTCAGCAAGGATACAATCCCAAGAAGACGGTTTAAAGTATTAATAGTAGTTTACATATGAGGGGTTCAAGCTATTCGCACCCCCGCCATCCAATACCGTTGAGCATTGAAGGAGGTCCTAGTAAGCTTGAACCAGGTCCTCGCAATATCTATACACTGAACGAGACAAGAACTTTACCAAACCACCCTCCTAACCCCTTCCAGGAAGTTAACGCACTTTATATAGACCGTAAAGACACGAATGATGACATCATTTACTTTATATAGACAGTAAAGCAACCTCAAGACAGCATGAAGAAATGGTAAAGAAAATTCACCTTCAACATAAGAAACTAGTTATTAAAGTCATTAATACAAACCCAATTAAAAAGTGCCGAAGGATTAAAAATCAAAAGTAATACATTAAAAACTTATCTTCACCAAATGATGTAAGAGGCTTAGCCAAACATGGCCTTTGATTGGCAAGAACTCTTACAATCAATCTTGGATCCCGAGACTACTACACACTCTAAAGATGGATGATGGATGATGGTGGTGAGTGTTGGTGTTGTAGTGGTAGTGGAGTTGTGGCAAAGTAGGAGAGTAGTGGTTTGCCGAGGGATGCCTTTCAAGTGAACCAAGCACCCCCTTTTATAGCCAAAACAGAGCTCTGGCTACGGCCCCGTGTCCAGCCAACACGGCCCATGGCCACCATCTTCTCTTCCTTCATTATTGCAATTGTCAGCAGAGGGCCCCACACGACCCCGTGTCTCCTGGGCACGACCCCGTGGTCAACTCTTTGCTGTACTATCAAGATTCTGCAAATTTTAACGTTGACCACGCCCCGTGTAGAGCTGGGCACAGCCCTGTGGTGGGCGTAGAAGCTTCTGCAGGTTTGTCTTGTTGTGTAGGCTCCTGACCACACCCCATGCTCAGATGGGCACGGCCCCGTGTATAACAACCCTCCTAAAAATAATTTGGACACCCGAAATGTCCCTAAATATACCCCGTACATGGAAACCGGACCTGTTATAGCCCTACACTTGTAAAAATCAACAAAAATGAAGTTTTACAGTCTCTCGCGGGCCGCGACGGAGACCCTTTGGTTTGTCGCAGGGCGCGACGGCTTGGTCCTTATCCGGAAACGTGGCGTGTCACGTGGCACGTGACTCAGCAGGCCTACCCCCTTGACTCAGCAAAGCTATAGACGACACGTGGTCACTCGTGGGCCGCGAAGGCCCTTGCCTTCTCTTTCGCGGGGCGCGATAAACCCCCGAATCAGCTTATATAAGGGGGGTCGAGCTCATTTGATCGTCGTTCACTTTCTGAATTCTCTCTCAACTTCTCTAGTAGTAGAAACTCTGCTGAGTCATAATACCCACTATATAGCGAAGCTTTGCCTCGTTGTAAGTACTATAACCCTGCTATTACCCTACACGATCGATTTAGGATTCCGTAATACATGTCGGCTCTGCCCGACTCAGTCACTAGAATTTTGTCTCGTGTGTACTCCCGATTGATTTAGAATTTCCGTAATGCATGTCTGTTTCGCCCGACTCAGTCATTGAAAACCTGCCTCGAGTTGTACGGTTAAATTGAATTTAGTTATTTTACTAACACGTGTGCATTATTTGATTTAATAGATAATAACCAGAAGATTCTCAGGAGGCCTTAGTATTATCTAAACTTGCAATGTGAGTTCATCTGCTTTTTGTAAATTGTTTTTATAAAACCTCAAATGTTTTAAGTATGCTTAACAGTAATTGAGTATTTGTAAGTCTACAATTACTATCGGTATGTTGGGGTTTTGTATACAAAATTTGTGAGACGTTACCATTGGACAAAGATTTAGCCAATGAGTAATATGACCCATAAGTCGGGTTGACAGTACCATTTGGGTAATTGATTAGATCAAGCAAATGTAATTACGGGTTGCCCTCAATTCTGTTAAAGTGTTAAAACTGTTTTCATTAAATTGGGATGCACTCACCAGTATTTCTTGCTGACAAAATGTTTTAAAAACGCGTTTCAGGTAACATAATGTGAAAGCCCAATAGAAGCCAGCTGGAGAGCACTGAAGGCTTGGGATAGTGGCTATAAAAGTTACCTAAAATAAACAAGACATTTTGTTTTCAATAATTAGGGTTTATCCCTATCAATTTATTATCAAATGAACTTGGGTTTTATTCCCCTGAATTGTTCATATAAAAGTTTGGTGTTTTACTCTGATAAAAATATTTCCTAACTACGGTCCTGATGTATTCCACTGCCAAAATTAATAAACACCGATACCACCCGCTCTGAGTAGCTCGCGGCCGCCCGCTCTCGGGCAGGGGTCGGGGGTTGCGACAGAAGATGGTGTCAGAGCTACAGCCACTAATTTAAGCCAGAGAAGTGTTCTGCTGGCACTGAAATCCCAAATTATGTGTTAGGAAATAAATTAGGTGATTATGTGTTATGTGTTATTTGACTATTTGTTAGTTTACATTATGAGTGATCAAGGAACAACGGATGCTTATCGTTAATTAGATAGTTCACAGAAAAATGAGGGAACTTCATCCCAGCCTGATCCCTCAGGATATTCAGCAGATACAGAAGAGGGAATATTTATTTTTAAGGCATAATCGGAGGAACCTTTTACTACTAAGAAAAGAGGTTGGTTTAATAGAGGAGCCCATGAAAGGAGAAAAAGAATGAAAAAGTTACAGCAACAGAGAGCAATAGCCAGGGCCAATAGGGAGGCAAATGCACAAATCCAAGAAGTAACCAGTATACCACCTTGGGAAGAAGAATTAGATAGACAGTTGGCCAATTTCCATATGTTAGCCACTACAGCCATAGATAATATCCAAAACCAAGTAGACGAACCTCCAGTACCACCAGACTAACCAATGCTAGAATCCAACTCCGAAAACCAACTCCCGATACCTGCATTTAACCCAGACGTATCACCTAGAATCCCAACTCCACATCCTCCAGGATATGATCCATGGTTTGATGACAACAGGTCATATTCGGCCTTATACCCTCCTGAAGAAGAACTAAAACCTTTAGAACCTGATCCGTGGAAGGATATAGATAGGATTTCGAAATGAATAGCGGAGACCCCTACGAGGAACCCATACCTCCACCTGAACCATTAGATCCACCAATGAGTAGACAACATGTGCAGGAACTTCATCAGTATGGAGAAGATTTAGTAAATGAGGGGAATAGAATCCGGCAGATAGGGGAACGATTAGTTTGGAAATACAATGAGAATGAAATGCGGTACTGGCTGAACGAAACTTAGAAATTAACTAGATATACGTGTAATTTTGTACTATAAATATATATATATAAGTAGGGATGCATAGTATTTTTCCTTTCCAGTTGTAATTTGTAATAGATGCATATATATATATATATATATGTATGAAAAAGAGTAAAAGTCGCAATGATCGACGTTTTTGACCAACTTGTTCGTGTGATTGTGTATAAATGATTGTATTCAATTCTATTCTGTGATAATTAATATCTGGTAAATGTTTACAATCCATATGGACAACAAAGTAAATCAAGAAAACCAGAATAATGAGAATAATGGAAACCAAAGTGCCATTCAACATATAGTGGCACAAGGAATTATAGATGACATGCCTTATATTATCAAGACTTTTAAGGAAGCAGATAAATCTGCAAATGGCAGTAAACGTCAACACACTGAACCCAGTCACAGTGTGAATAATGACAATGGACCTATTATCCAAGTTCCAATCCCTAAAAGAAGAAGAACCGCTCCATACGGTTGTTCTTTTAAATAATTCTTGGCCTGCAAACCTATAGAATTCTCAGGCAATGAAGGAGCCATTGCAACCCTACGTTGGATAGAAAAGACAGAAGCAGTCATAAAAATAAGTAAATGCGCAGAAGAAGATAAGATTATGTTTTCTTCTAACCTTTTCAAAAATGCAGCCTTAGAATGGTGGAATACTATTCTCCAGTCTAGAGGAAGTGACATAGTTTATAATATGGAATGGATCAACTTTAAGGAAATGGTTGAAAGAAAATTATGTCCTTCTAATGAGAAGGAACAAATAGCCAATAAGTTCCTAAATCTCAGAATGACTGGAATAGACTGCAAAGATTACACTACCATATTCTTCGAATATCGTAGGATGGTACCATCCTTAGCCTCACCCGAACTAGTATTAATCTCCCGTTATATTTGGGGATTAATTGGTGAGATTAGGCAGGTAGTCAAGGCAGCTAGACCGCAAACCATAGAAGAAGCAGTATAATTAGCCAATACCTTGACTGACGAACTGATACGCACACAAGAAGAAAACCAGAGGAAGAACCTAGCTCAAAAGCTTACACAGGAATTCCGTTCTAGTAATTCCTACCGTGGAAAGGGGATAGGTTCTTATGTACCCTACTGTAAGAATTGCAAAAGAAAGCATTTTGGAAAATGCTCTACTTATTGCAACTTTTTCAAAATCTCTGAACACAAGGAAGAAGACTGTAGGAAGAAACCCGGTAGTGGGATATGCTTTAATTGTGGAGAAAAAGGACACATTAGACCAAACTGTCCGAAACTAGCTCTAGCCATGCCCAACAAGACTAACACGGCATAATAAGAAGAATGCCAGGGACTTCGTTCTGACAGCTGAGGGAGCCAAGATGATTCCTGATGTGATCGCCGGTACGTTTTTAGTTAATGACATATTTGCCAAGGTATTGTTTGACTCTGGTGCAAACCAAAGTTTTATCAATACTTCTTTCTACCAATTTCTTGATCAACCCTTAGTCAAACTTCAACAAGACTGTCTGGTAGAAACGGCCAATGGAGAACCTGTTAAGATAAGTAAAATCTTACAGGGAGCAAGAATAGAAATCCTAAACCATCGTTTCTTTGCTAACCTTTACCAAATGAATCTGGCTGGTTTCGATGTTGTATTAGGAATGGATTGGTTGGTAGCCAATCGTGCCAATATTTTATGTGATCAAAAGTTAATACAAGTAAGTACACCAAGTGGTGAAAATATCATAATTAAAGGAGATAAGCCAACTAAATCGACGAAATTCATCTCTGTGATGAAAGCTGCAAGTTATGAAAGAAAAGGAGGAATAGTATATATGATTTCTGTAATCATTAATACTAAAGGAAAAGAATTAAAAGATATTCCTGTAATATCTAAATTCGCAGACATTTTTCCAGAAGAGTTACCTGGATTACCGCCTGATAGAGAGGTTGAATTTAGAATTCACCTAATACTAGGAACGGCGCCGATTGTCAAAGCCCCATATCGATTAGCACCAACGGAAATGCAGGAACTGAAGACGCAATTGGATGAACTTCTTAACAAAGGTTTTATACAACCAAGCTCATCCCTGTGGGGAGCACCAGTGTTGTTCGTTAAGAAGAAAGATGGATCGATGCGTATGTGCATTGACTATCGAGAATTGAACAAAGTCACGATTAAAAATCGGTACCCACTACTGAGAATCGATGATCTGTTCGATCAACTTCAAGGAGCTCGAATCTTTTCTAAGATCGATTTACGCTCAGGATATCATCAACTGAAAGTACAGGAAGAGGATATTCCTAAAACTGCTTTCAGAACGAGATACGGTCATTATGAATTTACTGTCATGCCATTTGGTTTAACCAATGCCCCAGCCGCATTTATGGACATGATGAACATGATATGTAAACCATACCTGGATAAATTCATAATTGTCTTTATAGATGATATTCTCATTTACTCTAAGAGTAAAGAGGACCATGCAACTCATCTGCATACACTTCTCACATTATTGAGAAAAGAGAAGCTTTATGCTAAATTCTCAAAATGTGAATTTTGGTTACAAGAAGTGCAATTCCTTGGACATCTGGTTAATCATGAAGGAATTCATGTGGATCCCACAAAAATCGAGGCGATTACTAAATGGAAAGTCCCTGAATCACCAACGGAAGTACGAAGTTTTCTTGGACTAGCAGGACATTATAGATGGTTTATCCGTGATTCCTCTAGAATAGCTATTCCATTAACTAAACTGACCTGCAAATCAGTTAAGTTTGAATGGGGACCAAAACAGGAGGAAGCTTTTAAGATTCTTAAGCAGAGGTTAACCAACGCACCCATACTTGCATTACCAGATGGAACTGAAGACTTTATAGTCTATTATGATGCATCTAAGTTAGGATATGGTTATGTGTTGATGCAACGTCAAAAGGTTATAGCCTATGCCTCTAGACAACTTAAGAAACATGAAGTGAATTACACAACCCATGACTTAGAATTAGGAGCCATAGTTTTTGCCCTTAAGATTTGGAGACACTATTTATATGGAAATAAATTTGTTGTCTTCACCGATCATAAGAGTTTAAGGTATATTTTCGGGCAATAAGAATTAAATATGAGACAGAGACGTTGGATGGAAATTCTTAGTGATTATGATTGTGATATCCAGTATCACGTTAGAAAAGTCAACATAGTAGCTGATGCCTTAAGTCGAAAGTATCATGAAAAACCAAAGCGAGTACGTTCTCTTAGGTTAAATCTACAAGTAGATCTGAATGAACAAATCAGAGAAGTATAAGAATCAGCGATCAAGGATGATGCTGAAAAATTGAAAGGAATGATTAAGGAATTAGAACAAGGAACAGATGGAATTTGGAAGTTCCATAAGAAAAGAACATGGATACCTAAACAAGGAAACTTACGTCATAGAATTCTAGAAAAAGCTCATAAATCTAAGTATACGATACATCCTGGAAGTGATAAGATGTATCAAGATCTAAGAAAGAATTTCTGGTGGATAGGAATGAAAAAGGATATAGCAGCTTATGTTGCCAAGTGTCTAACTTGTTCTCAAGTTAAAGCTGAGCATCAAAAACCATCAGGATTATTGAAACAGTTAGAAATGCCCATATGGAAATGGGAATTAATAACAATGGATTTTGTTACCAAATTACCCAAAACAAGAAAAGGAAATGATACAATCTGGGTGATTGTAGACAGATTGACTAAATCTGCTCATTTCTTACCCATGAAGGAAACTTTCAGTATGGAACAGTTAGCCAAGTTATATGTAAATGAAATAGTCTCATTACATGGAATTCCTTTATCTATCATATCCGATAAAGATAGTCATTTTACTTCTCATTTTTGGACAAGTTTCCAAAAAGCAATGGGAACCAAGTTGAATCTAAGCACAGCTTACCATCCACAGATGGACGGACAAAGCGAAAGGGCAATCTAGACTATGGAAGATATGCTTAGAGCTTGTGTAATTGATTTCGGAGGAAATTGGGGCGACCATTTACCATTAATAGAATTTTCCTACAATAACAGCTATCATACTAGCATAAATGCTGCACCATTTGAGGCACTTTATGTACGAAAGTGCAGAACTCCAGTCTGCTGGGCAGAGATTGGAGAAAAACAATTATCTGGACCAGAAATAGTGCAAGAAACGACAGATAAGATAATTCAAGTCAAGGAAAGACTAAAAGCAGCATGAGATCGTCAAAAGAGTTATGCTGATAATAGATGAAAACCATTGGAATTTCTAGTAGGAGATAAAGTATTGTTAAAAGTTTCTCCATGGAAAGGAGTAGTCAGATTCGTTAAAAAAGGGAAGCTAAGCCCTAGGTATATTGGACCTTTTGAGATTATTAGCAAAATAGGACCTGTAGCTTATCAGCTACAACTGCCAGAGGAAATGGCAGGAATACAAGAGATTTCATGTATGTAATCTCAAAAAGTGTTTAGCGGACGAATCTCTAGTAATGCCTCTTAAGGACATAGAGGTAAATGAGAAACTTAAGTTTATCGAGAAACCTATTCAGATTAAAGATAGAAAGATCAAGAATCTCAAACACAAGAGATTAGTTCTGGTCAAAGTGAAACGGGATTCTAAAAGAGGACCGGAATACACACGGGAACTCGAATCTGAGATGCAAAGGAAATACCCACACATGTTCCAGTAGATCTCGAGGACGAGATCCAAAACAAGGTGGGGAGGATATAACAACCCTCCTAAAAATATTTTGGACACTCGAAATGTCCCTAAATATACCTCGTACATGGAAACCGAACCCGTTATAGCCCTACACTTGTCAAAATCAACAAAAACGAAGTTTTACAGTCTCTCGCGGGCCACGATGGAGACCCTTTGGTCTGTCGCGGGGCGCGACGTCCTGGTACTTATCCGGAAACGAGGCGTGCCACGTGGCACGTGATTCACCAGGCCTACCCCCTTGACTCAACAAAGCTATAGACGACACGTGGTGCTCGCGGGCCGCGAAGGCCCTTGCCTTCTCTTTCGCGGGGCATGACAGACCTCCGAATCAGCCTATATAGGGGGGGGGGGGGTTCGAGCTCATTTGATCGTCGTTCACTTTCTGAATTCTCTCTCAACTTCTCTAGCAGTAGAAACTCTGCTCAGTCATAATACCCACTATATAGCGAAGCGTTGCCTTGTTGTAAGTACTATAACCCTACTATTACCCTACACGATCGATTTAGGATTCCGTAATGCATGCCGGCTCTGCTCCACTCAGTCATTGGAATTCTGTCTCGTGTGTACACCCGATTGATTTAGAATTTCCGTAAGGCATGTCGGCTTCACCCAACTCAGTCATTGGAATTCTGTCTCGAGTTGTACAGTTAAATTGAATTGGGTTATTTTACTAACACGTGTGCATTATTTGATTTAATAGATAATAACCAGGAGATTCTCAGGAGGCCTTAGTATTATTTAAACTTGCAATGTGAGTTCATCTGCTTTTTGTAAACTGTTTTTATAAAACCTCAAATATTTTAAGTTATGCTTAACAGTAATTGAGTATTTGTAAGTCTACAATTACTATCGGTATGTTGGGGTTTTGTATACAAAATTTGTGAGACGTTACCATTGGACAAAGAGTTAGCCAATGAGTAATATGACCCACAAATCGGGTTGACAGTACCATTTGGGTAATTGATGAGAGAGTAAACTGCCATTTTGGTCCCTGTGGTTTGGCCAGTTTTGCCATTTTAGTCCAAATCTCAAACTTTTTATATCTGGGTCCCTGTGGTTTGCATTTTGTTGCCATTTTAGTCCAAAATCCAAAAACCCCATTTTTTGACTGTTGCAACCTTCTATTTTGTCTTTTAGTTCAGGGGCATTTTGGTCATTTTGCTTTTCATTTAACATTTTGGTCATCTTCCCCAAATAAATAATCATCATCCCAAAATAAAACCCTAACTGACTCTCTCTCTTCTCTCTCTATAAACAACATAAAACCCCAAATAAATCAGCAGCAGACAGTGACCACCATCGCTAATTGCTCTACTGAAAATCAAAATTGTTGCATTTTAATCGATTATCTAACGTTTTTGCTCACGGTTTTTGTTCCAGATCGGAAGAACAGAGCCACTTGCAGCTCGTAGAACGTGAAGAAATTGATGAAGAAGAAGATCTGTTTGAAGCGATTGACAAGCGTAAGCAGATTCGTATTGATTATCTCATATTCTCTACGTCAGTTGAAGTATTGGAAGTCGAAATCATTATGAATATGTTCAAATTTATGAAATCGAACTTGTAGGTTATCTCGTATTCTTTACATCGATTATCTGAAATTCTCTTCGTGTACGTGACTTGTACATTCGTATTTTTGCTGTTTGTTAGTTGAATTGCTCTATTGAAAATCAAAATCGTTGTGAGTAGTTCAGATTTAGAAGATCGAAGTTGTAGAAATCGTTCTCTTCATTTCGTTACGATGCTAGTTGCTCAACTGAAAACTGAAATCATTATGAATAGGTTCAGATTTATGGAATAGAACTTGTAAAAATCGTTATGAATAGGTTCAGATTTATGAATCGAACTTGTAGAAATTGTTATATCCATATGACGATGCTAATTGCTCTACTGAAAACCGAAATTGGTATATATATGCTCGGATTTATGGAATAGAACTTGTAAAAATCGTTATGAATAGGTTCACATTTATAAATCGAACTTGTAGAAGTTGTTATATCCTCATGATGATGATGAATCGCTGAAGTTTCGATGATGAAGATGAACATCTGGGTTTTGATCTGCTGGTTGCACAAAAGGAAATGAAATTTAAAAAATAACCAAAATGCCCCTGCACTAAAGGACAAAATAATCAGTTTTCAACAGTCAAAATAGAGGGTTTTTGGATTTTGGACTAAAATGGCAACAAAATGCAAACCACAGGGACCCAGATGTAAAAAGTTTGAGATTTGGACTAAAATGGCAAAGCTGGCCAGACCAAAGGGACCAAAATGGCAGTTTACTCTTGATCAGATCAAGCAAATGTAATTGCGGGTTACCCTCAATTCTGTTAGAGTGTTAAAACTGTTTTGATTAAATTGGGATGCACTCACCAGTATTTCTTGCTGACAAAATGTTTTAAAAACGCGTTTCAGGTAACATAATGTGAAAGCCCAATAGAAGCTAGCTGGAGAGCACTGAAAGCTTGGGATAGTGGCTATAAAATTTACCTAAAATAAACAAGACATTTTGTTTTCAATAATTAGGGTTTATCCCTATCAATGTATTGTCAAATGAACTTTGGTTTTATTCCCATGAATTGTTCTTATAAAAGTTTGGTGTTTTACTCTGATAAAAATATTTCCTAACTACGGTCCTGATGTATTCCACTATCAAAATTAATAAACACCGATACCACCCGCTCTGAGTAGCTCGTGGCCGCCCGCTCCCGGGCAGGGGTTGGGGGTTGCGACACCATGGTCTGGCTCTGTTTCTTGTTTTTGCTTTTGCTTTTGCTTTGGGAGATGCTGCCGAGGGGTCGGGCATGTCACGTTTATTCCTTCTTTTTGTATTTATGTTGGTTTTGGCTGCTTATTTGCTCCTTTTGTTCTTTTAAGCTCGTTTGGTCCTGTAAATTCAAAAGGAAGAAAGAAACGTGTTTTTCCAACATTAGTACTAAAAAAGGGTTAGTTTTATGCCTCATTTGATGTAATTTATATGTTGCATTTTGCACACATCAGGTATCGCGGGATTTAGAACAAAGTTATACGCAGACTTATTACCACCATTGTTGAGCTTCTTGTTCTCAAGTTCACAATGAAGGTTCTGAAAATTGAAGAAAAAGGACTTTGTTATGGTTTAGGGAGAATGTTCTGGAAATTGAAGGAAAAGGAGAACTAGATTTGTTGAAATCAAAGAAAAGAGTAAAAAAGATGAAATGAGGCATGTTATGTTGGAAACTGAGGTTGGAAATTAGAAGTAAAACATTTAACATCTCATTAACGCAAATGCAATACTTACAATGGAATGCATCCTTAAACTTGATAGCAGCAATATGGTGATATTAGAACACTGTACACTGTATGTAAACACAGGGGGCTTTGTGATGATATGTTACAAATTAGGAACCACATATTCGTGTGTTGCAGTTTGGGAAGATAACCTAATAGAGATCTGAATAACCGATACAGCCCATTTAACACCTCATTAACGTAAATGCAATACTTACAATTAACCAGTTGTAAAAGAAAACTGAAACCAACTTTTGCATTTGTAAACTTGATAACAACTTCTTGCTTAAACAATGTTCTGATATGATAGATAAAATGTGAAAATGTTGCATAATTCATTTAGTTTCTGGAATTTGAGAACCGTTGTGTATAATCATATCAACTATCGCCATAACTTTCTGTTGAAGTGCAAGAACGAGTATGAAGATAAGTTAAAGATAAGTCAAGAACAAAGAAGAACACGTGAAGAAAAAACAAGAACTTGGAAGTATTACCTGTTTTGTAGCTCAATCTTGTTTGTTGTCTATGTATTTGTATTCAGTCAATGAACTTTGCTTGAGTTAGTTAATAACTTTTTTTTGAAATCAATGGGTAGATAAACAAAGCCAAGAAGAGTAACGTTACCGATCAGTCCGTTGATGAAAAGCTTAGAAAAGAGGATGAGATATCGGCAGTTAGCTCAAAGATGTGATTAAGGTAAGCGTGTCGTAAAGTTGCATATGATTTTTAAAACATTTCCCACTGACATAATATTTTAGAAATGGCGACAACTGATGTAGTGAATAGATACAATCTTATTGTGTTTGTAAGGTTTGTAACAAGTTTGCGGCTAATTGTACTGGATCTTGTTTGTTGTCTATGTATTTGTATTAAGTCAATGAACATTGTACACTACATGTAAACACATTCGTCTTGTACACACCAAGACCGCTTTGTTAATTTTAATGAAGCAACGAAGATTGAAGGTGCCAAACAGAAACTAAATGAATTATGCAACATACATATCCCCTTGGTAGTTGTTACCATGTGACACATGATAAAAGCGCTTCTCTAGACAAATGTCGATAAACGTTGATCGGAACACATCGCTTAAATTGGAGGATGAGTTGATTTTATTGTGAAAAAGATAAGAAGGATGAGATCGGAACACGAAACAATTAACCAACCTTCTTCAACACTCGCGGTACAACCAGGAATTACAAACCGCAACCGTTTTTTGATATGGGAACGGTGGTTATGGGAAATACAAACCGCAATCGTTTGTGACTATGGGAATGGTATCTATGGGAAACAAAAGTTTTCTTTTTGAGCTTGATGGATGTCCATTATCTCAACGCTTCTCCTTACATTACTGATCTGGAATTGGAGAACCGTTGTGTATTTGGTTACTGATTGTTGAAAAGATTTGTTGAAATCGAAGAAAGGAGTAAAAAAGATGAAATGAGGCGTGTTAACGCAAATGCAATACTTACGATTAACCAACATACATTGATTGTGGATTTAACTTGAAACATACATCAAAGTTTCATGCAACGAGACCGCTTTGTTAATTTTAGTGAAGCAACGAAGATTGAAGGTGCCAAAAAGAAATTAAATGAATTATACAACATATCCATATCCCCATGGTAGTTGTTACCATATCCATTGATGTCCAATTGATGAACACGAATGTGTGAAATGGGATTTATTTAAAATTAAAAGAAAACTGAAACCAGTTTTCCTTGATAGCAGAAGCCATTCGATTTGATGGTTCTGAACACTACATAGACTGCCAGATCAAACGGTCGTTATTGACGTAGACTTTTGATAATCATTGTGAACTTGAGAACATGAAGCTCAAACAAACCACCAAACTAGGACATCAACATCAATTGATGTCCAATTGACGAACACGAATGTGTAAAATTGGATTTATTTAAACGTAAAAAGAAAACTGAAACCCCTTTTCCTTTACAGCAGAAGCCGTTCGATTTGATGGTTCTGAACACTATATAGATTGCCAGATCGAATAGCAAATGTGTGAATATTAACCCATAAAAAATTCTTATCTATACGGGTCGTATACCATTTTACGGTCCGTATAAAGATATCGTATACGTTGTACAGGACCAAAGTTTGTTTTAAAATGGTGTATACGGACCGTATAAGTCTATATGGCCGTATAGAATAAAATAAATTGACAAAGTCTGCGCCCACAGACTTTGTCAGTTTATTTTATTCTATACGGACCGTATAACCTTATACGACCCATATACACCATGTTAAAACAAGATTTTAGTATGTGTTAATATTAACACCCATTGTTATATATGTGAATATATTATATGTTTTTATGGAGATTAATTATCTATTAAAAGCATCTAATATCTATTATTAGTTTTTTTTTCTTTTTAACTAGGATTTTGACCCGTGGCGCATTGTGGCGGCGTCGAAAATTAAAGTAACTCGTATTTATACTGTATATTTGACCCAACTCTTTACTTAAAAAAATACATCTCCATCGAATGAAGACGTATTATATTTGACCCGACTTGCTTTCAAATACAGTTTACGAACGTACACAAAATAATTATAAAACGTATTATTTTTTACTAGACTCGCTTGAGAAAAAAGTTTATATCAAAACGTGAGTCATTTACGTTGAAACGTGAATTTTAAAACGACACGTACGTTAAAATTGCGATACACATCGCGTGACATCGGCGACACCTTAGTTGTTTATAGCTGACGTCACATTATGTGATGCGTTAACCACATAAAACACGTGTTTGACGTATCCGATCAAACTCAGTGAAACCTATATAAGTATTGTGGTTACAATGTACAATGATGAAATTAACATGTGATGCCCGCACGTGAATTACACGTTTTTTACTTTGTTACACACGGTACATTCGTGAAATTAACATCATTATATATATATATATATATATATATATATATATATATATATATATATATATATATATATGGCTCGCTCATTGCAGTGTAAAGTTGTAACAATATTTTAGATAACCGTGTAAAATCGTAAAAGTAATTTAGACATTAATATGGTTAGACATAGATAAAAAAAAGTATATTACTATGTGACGCTATGGTCTAAAGTCGTAAAAACAATTCAAATAAAATGAGACCTTAAGTTATTAAGTAGAAAAAGTTGGCAGATTAAAGTTGTCAATTACCAAAAGTTAAAAGTGAATGCTTAAGTTACCTAGTTTGAGAGTGTAAAGTGAAAGAACTAAAAATATAGGAGTTAAAAAGTAAAAGTATAGGGATTAGAATTGTAATATATGAAAATTGAAAGAAGATAAATGTATAGGGGCTAAGTGTGTATATTTGTAAAACTTGAGGACTTAAAGACAAAGGTCCTCCACCGACCTTTGCTTTAATATTATATAAATAGGGTTAATTTGGGGTGATACTAAACACAACCCCCCCACCCCCACCCCTACCCCCATTTTTACTAATTATACCCTCTATAAAAACTTAACGATCATTACATTATAAATTAATATTTTATTGTTGTTTTCTTTTTGTTGTCTTTTTTGTTATTATATTTTATTGTTTTTTGTCTTTTTGTTATTATTAGTTTAATTTGGGGTGATACTAAACACAAACCCCCTATTTTTACTAATTATTTCCCCTATAAAAACTTAACTATCATTACATTATAAATTAATATTTTATTGTTTTTTTCTTTTTGTTGTTTTTTTTATTATATTTTATTGTTTTTTTGTCGTTTTGTTATTATTAGTTACTATTAGTAATGAATTATTATTATTATTATTATTATTATTATTATTATTATTATTATTAATTAGCTTATTACTTAAGCCTTAAACCCCCGTTTTTTTTTTACCTTTTTAGTTTTTTTATGTTAGTTTTTTTATCGTTCAACTTAGTTATTATTTTTTACGATAATTTTGTACATTTCGGTCTAAATGTTGTGAGTTAAATTCTACGCACAAGCGTGCATCGTTCGAGAATAAAATGTCATTTTCCTGCCCATTTTAATCCAAAAAATCTAGAATAAAATGTCATTTTCATCCCTGAGCTAACTCATTCGGGTATCTAAAGGCTGCTACAAAAATTTAATTAAGGGACCTTTATGGTTATGTTGGTTACATCAATCCAGACGTGAGCTATCAAGTGCCTAGTGAACCAAGTCCGTTCATAAATCAAGATATTGACGGAAAAAAGCCATTCAAGGACTATGATGATAATATGGGCTACTACGCCCGTCCATTTGTAAACTACCAAGTTCAAGTCCGTTCATGACCCAAGATACTGACAAACAAGGTTTTTTGCAAACCTTTTAAACACACCGGGATATGATTTCATGGGGTTGAACCAAGCTATTATCGGACAAAGTTTTTTTCCAACCCTACAAGTGCGCCGAGCTATGACTTCATAGGGTTGAACCAAGATCAAGCATCACAAGTGATACACAAATATACTCATCTAATTCTAAAAATCTTCCATGCGTATGTTACACGCATACATAAGGTGTTAGGTGACGGAAATTATGGGTTTCGGGCGACAGCTTCTGCTCTCGGGTACGGTGAAGATGATTGGTTATTTATCCAGAGGTCACTAATGGAAGAGCTACTCGAGTTTAGAAATAAGTATACTAAGGCTTTCTTAGGCTCCTTCGAAGATGTGTTATTGTCCTTGGCTTGGTCAGGGTCAGGGGTTCCACCAGAGAAACACTGGATGATTATGCCAGAGGCAGGATTCTTGATTACGAACAAGTTTAATGTAATCGTTATTTTTTCTCTCAAGAGAAAAGAAACATTGACTTGTTTTTCGCTTTGGAGAGGCCCTCACCAGTTCCCAGAAAAAATAATAATTACAATTACACACGTGAATGGTAACCATTTTATAATGGTAGAATTGCAAGGAGAGTATCCAATTTCCAGCACAAACAACCCATGGAAATTAATTGTGGATTCGTTTCCGGATCGAATTGGTACTTCTGATGACTGCGTGAATCACGTATCACGTGCGAAATCCGTGTACATGAGTGGATCCGACACAAGAACGTAAATTTAATGCTGTTTCTATTGATGATCTGACAGATTACAAACCTTGAAACAGATAGCTAAAAGATCTCTCTTCAAAGTAGGAAAAGTTCTTAAATGTTTAACACTAATGTCCTATCTATAGCCTATGTCCATCCTCAACAATTAGCATGTCCATTCGTGAGGATGGACCCCTCTTCGTGAGGATGGACTCTAAATCACAACTGGACATTATCTAACATGTAATAACAGTTCCAAACCATGTCTTGAACATTTCCCAACTATGATACGTGATTGACGGAAGCGACAGACATACTGCATTCACATTAATGAGAGATAATGATATAGCTGGCTGGGAAAATATGTATAATTCTTGGATAGCACAACCTGCTACATTTTCTGTTATAGATTAAAGCTCGGTATGTAAATTATTAAATGACAATAATTTTGTAAAAATGTACTTATTTTTATATAGCTTTTGTTACAGCTATAAATATAATTTTATAAATTATAACAACTAAAGACTAATAATAAATAATATATCATTACTAATAATAATAATAATTGTAATAATAACTAAATAAATAAATAAAAAGTGTATACTTCATTTACTATTTAGTTATAATTATAAATAATAAACAAACAATAAATAACTAATAATTAAAAAAAAGATTAAAAAAAGACAACTAAAAGACTAAAAAGACTAAAAACAAAATATAAGTCATTGACGGATGTGATGTTTTTATAGGGGGCGTAATTAGTAAAAAGAGAGGGGGTGTAAATAGAACAAGCCTTAATCTATACTTTCTATAAAAGGAGAAAACCAAGTGACATAAGAAAAGCTGATATGGCAGCCATAGAGGCTGTCCAACAGGGCTTTTCTTATATCATTATCGCATCATAAACCTTAATATATAAAATCACTTTAATTTTCAAAGGTCTGGCCCACGTGTATACTTTCAAAGGTGTGTCCGTTATTAAATATTTAAACCTCTGCCCACATACAAAAGGGCAGCTGTTTATACACACTTCAAACCTCTGCCAATAGCTTCTACCCATATTCAAAATTTAAAATCCTAGCTCCAAATTCAAAATTCAAACTACATATGAATCTGGCTCCCTATAAATAACATATATGAATTTGGCTCCACATTCAAATTTCAATTTATCTCTCTCACTCATATTTGCGATCATATCTCTCTCACTCAAATGCATAGCTCTCATGATTGAGCCGGTTAATCTTCGATTATAGTTCTTTGTTCGAACATTTGTTGACTCTGTTTACACATTATCCTTTCAATATCATTGTTCCAACATCGTTGTTTCATTGAAGCTCTGTTTCACACATCAACGTTTCACCTCAGCTTTTCTTATGTCATTTGGTTTTCTCTTTTTATAGAAAGTATAGATAGATTGTTACAGAATGCAGAATTTCCATATTCAGTCTGTTCATCTTCGATTACAGCTTTTTGTACTTCACATAATTTTTCCAACATCATTGTTGCAATATCGTTGAGAGTATGTTTTTTTCCTGTAATTTTGAATCTTAAATTTTGAACTGATCTACTATAATTCTCGCTTTATATTTCAGCCTTATCAGAGTTGTTTAAAATTCAAACAATAAGTTACGGGTTATTTTAGGTTTGTGGATTCTTTTAAACTGTTAATATATGTTGATAATTTTTATTTTAAAGTGTTGATATATTTCAGCTTTGTTTTTTTCGAGCGAGCAGTGGGAAATTCTTCTGCACTGTTCTTGAAGTCTGATGTAGGAGAGTGGAGGACTTCATGAAGCAATCCGATGGTGCTCCAGGTTTTCTTGTATTTATTATCACTGATGATGTCGATTTTATATATTAGTTCTTCATTAGGCCAGTTGTGTTCCAACTTTGTTTTTTGAGATGACAGATTTTTAAAAACACAATTCTTGATGTTTTGAATCATCCTAATCATCAGCCTTTTATAGTGTTTAAAATGCATGTTTATGATAAATGAAGAAGTTAATGGTAATTATGATAACCTGTTTTTTTTATTTATTTTTTGTTCTTTCGGTTTCTTGATATTTAACGTTTTACTACCATAATATCCTTCTTTTACATCAGACTTGAAGAAATATACAAGTTAAAATGTCATCATAGCCTTCTGTAGACTCTGATGATTTAAAGTATCGCTTTATCAAGCAAGTTGAGGATCAAGTATATGAGGATAGGGCTACTCTTCAAGAGCTGAAGAGGTGTTTTGATGTACTGCATCTTGGTCTATTTACGAGAGACCATGTATCCAGAAACCTGATGGCGATGCCTTCAACTGCCATACGTGACCTTTGTGTTGTCAGTAATATAGAGTGCGGTGATAGAGACTTGGAGTTCATGGCGATGCTCAAAGATATACGTAGAGAAGTTCAGTACTCGATGGAGTTGAAGCTAAAATTTCTTAGTTTTTGCTGTTAGATTATTAAATTTCATTGTTTAGTACTCGATGTAATTGTTGATCTATCGTCATATGTCATAGATAAATTTTAATTCTATTAGTCTTTGTAGAGCATTTTATTTTTACTAATTTTAGCATCAACAGTTGTTAGAGTTGATATCTGCTATTGTAAAGGTCTGTTAAAATTAAATTTTGCCAAAAAAAAGAACTGCTTGGAATCATCGTTTGTTGATGATTAAAGCATTATAATGTCTTTAGAACATCAAAAGTCCATTATTAAAAATAGCCATTTTTAAAAAATTTGTCAAAAATCTTTAAAAGTCTGTTAAAAACAACTGTTTTTAAAACATCTGTTTGGCTAAAGATTCATCCGCTGCTGAAAGGTATTGTCTGTTCTCATAATTTCTGTTTTATGTAATGACTGTTGAGTTGCTAATGTTGCCAACATCTGTTATTGCCAACAGCAGTTTCCAAAGAATTGTCAACCACTAACACAACAGAAGTTCTGAACATCTGTTATTGCCCAACAGATCATTGTAAAATGTCTTCGGAACATCAAAACTCCATTCTTAAAAAATAGCTATTTTTAAAATATTTTTAAAAACTCTTAAAAGTTAGTGGAAAACAACTGTTGGGCAAATGTCTGTTTTGCTCTAAAAATTGTGGTGACATAAGAAAAGCTGATGTGGCAGGCAGAGAGGCTGTCTGACAATGCTTTTCTGAGGTTATTATTGCATCATAATCATAGGTCTTAATATATAAAATCAGTTTAAAAGTAATTATTAGTGTTTCATAGTATTTGTTGATGTTTTGAATCAACTTCTATTTGGATAAAAATTCATCCACTGCTGAATGGTATTGTCTGTTTTAATAAGTTCTGTTTATCCTAGCGACTATTGTTTTACCACTGTTTACAACATTTGTGTCCGATGAAGTTGTAGAAGCCTGTGTTTGCCATGTAGAGTATTGTTGGTGTTTAAATGAAGAGGTTTTTTTTTAAATTTTCTTTATGCCAGAGGTTTAAAATTTGTCCTTTCGGTTTCTTGATATTTAATTTTATAGTTTTTCCATGCATATTTATTTTTAAATGTTTTGCATTAAATGGCTGCTGATATTTAATATCAATGTATTTGTTTATATTAAAAGTCTGTTGAAAACAACTTTTAATTCACCTCTTTGCTTAATAGACCGTTCCAATTGATTTATACAATGTTTGACTAACAGATAGGGCAGTAAACGAACCGAACGTTCAGCGAACAGTTCGTGAACCGTTCGGCGGGAAGTTCGTTTATGTTCGTTCGTTTAATAAACGAACGAACATGAACAAGAAATTCCGTTCGATTAGTTAAATTAACGAACATGAACAAAGGTCTCGTTCGTTCAATTGTGTTCGTGAACGTTAGGTAAGGTGTTCGTGAACATTCGTTCATTTGCGTTCGTTTATGTTCGTATGTTCATGTTTTAATTAAGTATTTTTATACTTTCATATATTTTATCTATACTTTTTATACTATTAAACTTTTATTTATATCATTACCCTAACAATTAAACTAGGAAACCCTTTTTCACCTTGTTTATGCACCATTTCCCTTTCTTTTCTCATTATTTATATCGACGAATATGATCTACCATTCAAGTTCTAGTGCTACTCCCTGGCCATCCACCTTTATCCTTCATCGCGTTCGCCAAATTTATTTGTGTTCGCTTGTGTTCGTGAACCGTTCGTGAACACGCTCATTTCCTTAATGAACGAACACGAACATAAAATCTCGTTCGGTAAGTGTTCATGAACCGTTCGTGAACACATTTATTTCCTTAATGAACGAACACGAACAAGGCCTCGTTCGTGTTCGTTTACAGCCCTACTAACTGTAAGGACCTGCAAAAATAACCCAAAATGACCCGTAAGTGAAAACCCGGACCCCTACAACCCTAACGTGCATGAAAAACCAAGAAATCAAGAAAAATGGGTTTCACGCGGGCCGCGTAAACCATAAGAATAGTTTACGCGGGCCGCGTCAACTTGAAGTTTGACCGGATAAGCATCCGGACCACGTGTCATCCACCTGGCAACCCTACTTGTGACACATCAAGCCTACACGTAGACTAGGGCCCCTCGCGGGCCGTGTAAGAATCAAGAGGAGGTTTACGCGGGCCGCGTAAACCTCATTTTTCAGCTATAAATTGATCTGATCATGGCCTGTTCATCTGTGTCGAAAATTTCATTCAAAAACGAAAGTATACTGCTCAAAATCATAAATTTCATTAGGGAAACGCTGCTACGATATAGGGTATTAACTCGATCGCTGCTACGATTCAATGTCCGATCGATTGAAACCAGTCCGATGGATGTTTAAGTGCTGCCCACATTAGGGCTATACTTTGTCATTCGTCGTGAATTCAATGGATGTTTAAGTATTGCACTTTGTCATTCGTTGTGAGGGTTTTAATCTCGCGAGTTATCGTAAATGCTGTATTAGTTACTGACCTAGTTCGTGTGCATTGTTGTTTAAATTAGGTTACAAGGCATATCAGTAGGCTAAAACTCTGCCCGTTTAAATCTGCAATGTGAGTTATTCTCTTTTTATCAATAATGTTTTACAATACTCCAAATTATTTTCAAAAGTTATAATTACAGGGATTAAGTCGTGGTTATCTTGAATCACTGGCTAGTGGGGTATTGTGCACAGTACTAATTTCTCACGGTTAGGCTAATAATCCTAACAGTGATAATCATCACTACTTGGGTGAAAGGACCCAATAGTGGTATGACCATCGTCACCAGGAGGTGACACGGCGCCAGATAAAAAAATGATAGTAGCCATTGTAATCGCTCTTATTCTGTAATTTATAACTATGTGTCGTTTTATCAAATTTGAGTGACTCGCCAGTATTTCCCCGCTGATAAAATATTTTTAAAACATGTTTCAGGTGACCTACTGTAAAGCAAGGAAAAGTGTTATGGAGCACTAACAAGCTTGAAGTAGTGCCTCAATAAAATAAACAAACATTATTGTAAAACCAGGGAATTTTCTTGTGAAATTCCTCTGTTGTAAATTACGGGGTTTATCCCGAATTATGAAATAAAATAATTGGGCATTTTCAAGTTTTAAAGATCCTATAAATCTTCCGCTGTCAATTAATGAATACCACGGGTTTTTGTCCCGCGGCTCCTGGACGGGTAAAACTGGGACGGGGGCCGTGACAGAAAAAGGTGGTAGCAGAGCCACTGATTTAAGCCAATTAAGTATTTAGAGATACTTAATTTCTGATTGCCATTCTATGATTCTGTGAAAATTTAATTTAGAAAATCCTAACTTAGAATTTTTTTGTGTTTCTTCATATCTGCTAAACAGCATGAATGAGTTGTCTGAAGCTCTTCAGAATCTCAATCTACATTATGTTAATGTGGAAGTTTCCAGAGACTTTTCCAGTTATTTGACCGACATTGATGAACCCATGGAATTTCAAGCTCAACCTCTGGAGAAACCCAAACCAAAAAAGAGAAGAAGATTCGTGGGCTGGAGGCGTGTGCGTAGGAAGAAACCAGCGACACGAAAAGTTATAAAGACTGAGGATCTGATGGATAAAGGCAAGGGAATAGAGATCGGAGAAAGTTCCAGGAAAGACCAGGAAATGCCATATTGGGAGGAGATGGATCGTAAACTTGCACTTAGTGACCTCATCGGACCTGCCGGTGAAAACCTCTTTAATTACCCAGCGGAAGCACAACTTCCAGTTGATCTAGAGCCTGATATCCCAGATCCTATTATCCACTCCCAAGCTCTACCAGGAGAGCTAGAAGAATGGTGGACCACCGACTGGCAGTTTCAAAATCTCCTAAATAACCCTAATACCTTTTCCCCCAATTTGATCCTGAGCCTCCACTACACCCACCTATGAGCTCCGAGAACCTGGCTGAACTCCGCCACTATGGCAAGGAGCTGGTGGACGCAGGAAATAGGACCCGGGAAGTGGGGGAGAGGATATCCTGGAAATACGACGAGAGGGAACGTCGTTTCTGAGATGCCAGCTGACTAGAGTTGTGTGGTTGTGGGAGTATGTGTTTAATAATAATATAGTAATAAAAATATAATCCTGTGAAATAACTTAAAAATAAAACTCTTGTAAGATAACGGGTGTGTATGGACTCATAGTAATATATAAAATACGGAAGTCGAAAAATCGACAATTTTGGCTATATGTGTGATGTGATTTTGTGCGATTGTTTTGCATTTAGTCGTTATTTATTTTATGCTAATGACTTATATATATTAACTACCAGATGGAATACGCTGGTAATGAACCAGTTAACGAGGGTAACCAATCCGCGCAAAACCATGAAGATCAATTTCTGAATAGGAAAGATATAGAGAATATCGTTGCTCAAGGAATAGCCGATGCTATTCCAGCAATTCTTGCTGCTGCCCGAAATCCAGTTGAACCTCAACAAATTATTCCTAGCAAACGTACTCATGAAGACAACTTCAGTAGTAGTGTAAATGGAGGCGGCAACATCAATAATAATGATAATGATGTAGTGCAAGCCCCAATTCTTAAGAGAATGAAAGCTGCAATGCCTGGTTGCACTTACAAGGAATTTCTTTCCTGTAAACCTGTTGAATTTGCAGGCAATGAAGGGGCGACTGCTGCACTGCGTTGGTTGGAGAAAACCGAGGCGGTGATTAAAATAAGTAAACGTGTCGAGGAGAATAAAGTCATGTACGCGTCGCATCTTTTTAAAGAAGGGGCGCTAGAATGGTGGAATACGGTATTACAAGCCAAGGGAAGCGATGTGGCCTATGCCATAAATTGGGAAGAATTTAAAAGTTTGGTGGAAAGAAAATTCTGCCCAGAGTATGAAAAAGAACAAATGGAAAATAAGTTCCTAAACCACCGAATGGTGGATGTAGACTGTCGAGGGTATACTTCGACATTCTTCGAGTATGCTAGAGTTGTACCAACCCTGGCTTCGCCAGAACCGGTACTTATTTCCCGCTATATTTGAGGCTTGATTGGCGAAATCCGTGATATCGTTAAAGCTGCGAGACCTCGCACTATTGACGATGCTGTGGAATTAGCTAAGACCCTAACTGACGGGCTGGTACACACAAGAGAAGAAAACCAGAAGAAGGAAGTGGCCCAAAAGATTACCCAAGGATTCCGTATGGGTACTAATAGTAATTTTAAGAAAAAGGGCACCGGGCAATCTTCCACTGTTCCATTTTGCAATACCTGTAAAAGAAAGCATTTTGGTAGATGCAAAGGGTATTGCAATTTTTGTAAAATTCCGGGGCATCAAGAGGAAGACTGCAGGAGGAAGAAATCAACAATCTGCTACAACTGCGGAGAAGCTGGACATTTTAGGCCAGACTGCCCAAAATTGGTCAAACCAGCTGATAACAAAGCCAAACCTGCAGAAGGAACTACCAAGAAAAATGCAAGAGCCTTCCAGTTGACTACTCAGGAAGCAGAGCTAATCCCGGATGTGATAGCTGGTACGTTCCTAGTTCATGACGTTTATGCAAAAGTATTATTCGACTCTGGTGCAAACCAAAGTTTTATAAATACTTCATTCTGCCAAGCTCTTAACCTACCCTTAACCAACCTCAGACAAATTTTTATGGTAGAAACCGCACATGGTAATTCTGTTAATATAGATAAGGTTTTGCGAGAAGGAAAGATAGAGCTCTTAGGCCATAAATTTTCTGCAAACCTGTTACCAATGAGTTTAGCTGGATTCGATGATGTGTTAGGAATGGATTGGTTAGTAGCCAACCATGCTCGAATCCTATGTGATAAGAATTCCATAGAAATACATACACCCACAGGAGAAGTAGTGGTGATTACAGGAGATAAGCCACGTAAGCCAATGAAATTCATTTCAGTAATGAAAGTGGCCAGTTATTCAAGAAAACAAGGAATAGTATATATGATATCGGTAATCATTAACACTAAAGATAAGGAACTTAAGGAAATTCCAGTAATATCAGAATACTCGGATGTATTCCCAGAAGAACTGCCAGGATTACCACCAGATAGGGAGGTAGAATTTAGAATTCATCTAATTCCTGGAACTACACCGATAGCCAAGGCACCTTATCGGTTAGCACCCACCGAAATGATAGAATTGAAAAAGCAGTTAGATGAATTATTAAGTAAAGGATTCATACAACCTAGTTCATCCCCTTGGGGAGCGCCTGTGTTGTTTGTAAAGAAGAAAGATGGGTCGATGCGAATGTGTATCGATTATAGGGAATTGAATAAGGTTACAATTAAGAATCGATACCCATTACCTAGGATTGATGATCTTTTTGATCAATTGCAAGGAGCTAGATATTTTTCTAAAATAGATTTACGCTCCAGATATCATCAGTTGAAGGTACAAGAAGAAGACATACCTAAAACTGCTTTCAGAACTAGGTATGGTCATTACGAGTTTACAGTCATGCCCTTTGGATTAACAAATGCTCCTGCAACATTTATGGACATGATGAATAGAATTTGTAAACCGTATTTGGATAAATTTGTAATTGTCTTCATCGACGATATACTCATTTATTCCAAGAGTCAAGACGAGCATTGTGAGCACCTACGAGCACTCTTAACTTTGTTAAGAAAAGAAAAGCTTTATGCCAAATTCTCGAAGTGTGAATTTTGGCTACAAGAGGTACAATTTTTAGGACACATGGTGAATCACGAAGGCATTCACGTAGATCCCTCCAAAATAGAAGCGATCACCAAATGGAAGGTCCCGCAATCAGCTATGGAAATTAGAAGTTTTCTAGGATTAGCTAGATACTATAGACGGTTTATTAAGGATTTTTCCAAAATAGCTGTGCCATTAACTAAGCTAACATGTAAAGCAGTTAAGTTTGAATGGGGACCTAGGCAAGAAGAGGCCTTTAGAATTTTAAAGCAAAAGTTAACAAACGCCTCAATTCTTGCCTTACCTGAAGGGACGGAAGATTTTGAAGTTTATTGTGATGCTTCTAAGCTAGGATTAGGATGTGTGCTAATGCAACGCAAGAAGGTAATTGTGTATGCCTCAAGGCAATTGAAAAGGCATGAAGAAAACTATACGACTCATGACTTAGAGTTAGGAGCAATAATATTTGCCCTTAAGATTTGGAGACACTATTTGTATGGCAGTAAGTTTACAGTCTATACAGATCATAAGAGCTTAAGATACATATTTGTGCAAAAAGAATTAAACATGAGGCAAAGGAGATGGATGGAAATTTTAAGTGACTACGACTGTGATATTCAATATCATGAAGGAAAGGCCAATGTAGTAGCAGATGCCTTAAGTCGTAAGTATCATGAAAAGCAAAAACGAGTTCGTGCTCTTAGATTAAATCTACAGTTAGATTTAATGGAACAACTGAAAAATGTTCAAGCTAAAGAAATCAAGGATGATGCTGAAGGAATGAAATGAAGAATAAAAGAATTAGAACAAGGAGCTGATGGAATTTGGAGATTCCACAAAAGAAGAATTTGGGTACCTAAGTAAGGAGACTTAAGAAATAAGATTTTAGAGGAAGCCCATAAATCTAGGTATACCATGCATCCTGGAAATAATAAGATGTACCAAGATTTAAGAAATAATTTCTGGTGGATAGGAATGAAAAAGGACATAGCTAGATATGTTTCTAAGTGTCTTACTTGTTCATAAGTTAAGGCAGAGCACCAGAAACCTTCAGGATTACTACAACAATTAGAAATGCCTGTATGGAAATGGGAACTTATAACCATGGACTTTGTTACTAAGTTGCCCAAAACCAGAAAAGGTAATGATGCGATTTGGGTAATTGTGGATCGATTAACCAAATCAGCTCATTTTCTACCCATGAAGGAAACCTATAGTATGGAAAGGTTGGCAAAGTTGTATGTAGATGAAGTAGTATCCTTACATGGAGTCCCACTCTCCATTGTATCGGATAGGGATAGTCGTTTCACTTCCTATTTCTGGACCAGTTTCCAGGAAGCAATGGGAACCCGACTAAATTTAAGTACTGCATACCATCCTCAAACAGACGGACAAAGTGAAAGGACGATCCAAACCCTGGAAGACATGCTTAGAGCATGTGTGATAGATTTTGGTGGAAACTGGGATGACCACCTACCCTTAATTGAATTCTCCTATAACAATAGTTATCATTCAAGCCTTGAAGCTGCCCCATTTGAAGCACTGTATGGCCGCAAGTGTAGAACTCCAGTTTGTTGGGCAGAAATAGGAGAAAGCCAATTATCAGGTCCTGAAATAGTGCAAGAAACTACCGACAAGATCACTCAAATCAAGGAAAGATTAAAGACGGCTCGAGATCGCCAGAAGAGTTATGCAGACAATAGGCGTAAACCGTTGGAATTTCAAGTTGGAGACAAGGTTCTCTTGAAAGTTTCTCCTTGGAAAGGAGTAGTTCGGTTCGGTAAGAAAGGAAAATTGAGTCCAAGATACGTAGGACCATTCCCAGTAATCCAACGTATAGGACCGGTCGCCTATCGCTTACAACTACCGGAAGAGTTAGCCGGGGTACATGACGTATTTCATGTATCCAACCTCAAGAAATGTCTATCTGACGAATCCCTGGTAGTACCTCTTCAAGACATAGAGGTAAATGAAAAGCTAAAGTTTGTTGAAAAACCACTCCAGATAGAAGACAGAAAGATTAAATTTCTCAAGCATAAAAGACTGATACTAGTCAAAGTCAAATGGGATTCAAAAAGAGGACCCGAATACACCTGGGAGCTGGAATCAGAGATGAAGCGAAAGTATCCTCACTTATTTCAGTAAATCTCGAGGACGAGATTTTAAATAAGGTGGGGAAAATAACCCAAAACGACCCGTAAGTGAAAACCCGGACCCCTGCAACCCTAACGTGCATGAAAAACCAAGAAATCAAGAAAAATGGGTTTCACGCGGGCCGCGTAAACCATAAGAAGAGTTTACGCGGGCCGCGTCAACTTGAAGTTTGACCGGATAAGCATCCAGACCACGTGTCATCCACCTGGCAACCCTACTTGTGACACATCAAGCCTACACGTAGACTAGGGCCCTTCGCGCGCCACGTAAGAATCAAGAGGAGGTTTACGCTGGCCGCGTAAACCTCATTTTTTAGCTGTAAATTGATCTGATCATGGCCTGTTCATCTGTGTCGAAAATTTCATTCAAAAACGAAAGTATACTACTCAAAATCATAAATTCCATTAGGGAAACGCTACTACGATACAAGGTATTAACTCGATCGCTGCTACGATTCAATGTCCGATCGATTGAAACAAGTCCGATGGATGTTTAAGTATTGCACTTTGTCATTCGTTGTGAGGGTTTTAATCTCGTGAGTTATCGTAAATGTTGTATTAGTTACTGACCTAGTTCGTGTGCATTGTTGTTTAAATTAGGTTACAAAGCTTATCAGTAGGCTAAAACTCTGCCCGTTTAAATCTGCAATGTGAGTCATTCTCTTTTTATCAATAATGTTTTACAATACTCCAAATTTTTTTCAAAAGTTATAATTACAGGGATTAAGTCGTGGTTATCTTGAATCACTGGCTAGTGGGGTATTGTGCACATTACTAATTTCTCAAGGTTAGGCTAATAATCCTAACAGTGATAATCATCACTACTTGGGTGAAAGGACCCAATAGTGGTATGACCATCGTCACCAGGAGGTGACACGGCGCCAGATAAAAATAAGATAGTAGCCACTGTAATCCCTCTTATGCTGTAATTATAACTATGTGTCATTTTATCAAATTTGAATGACTCGCCAGTATTTCCCCGCTGATAAAATATTTTTAAAACATGTTTCAGGTGACCTACTGTGAAGCAAGGGAAAGTGCTACGGAGCACTAACAAGCTTGAAGTAGTGGCTCAATAAAATAAATAAACATGTTTTGTAAAACCAGGGAATTTTCTTGTGAAATTCCTCTATTGTAAATTACGTGGTTTATCCCGAATTATGAAATAAAATAATTGGGCAGTTTCAAGTTTTAAATTACGGGGTTTATCCCGAATTATGAAATTCCTCTTGTGAATACCACGTGTTTCTGTCCCGCGGCTCCTGGACCGGGTAAGACTGGGACGGGGGCCGTGACACTAAGAGACACTCAAACACTTCTTATTGGGCCGCACCACACTATCATCACATGGATATCACCTGAATCACGTGAACTGATACAAGTATATGATTATTGGACCGATACCTAATTAACAATTAATGCACTGTTTCAATTATTGGGCTGAGATAATGGCCGACACTATTATTCAATTCAAATCACTATTGGGCCAATCAATTTAGTGGACTGCAAGTTGGTTTGACTTAAATGTTTATGTAATGGATCGGATAAGTTTAGATGTTGTTGCCCGGATCACCATTCGGTCGGAAGACCATCCGTTCGGATCACCCCCCTTTTATTTTATTTTTTTATAAAAAATTGAATGTTCGTCCCTTTTTAAAATGAATGTTCGTCAAGTACTAAAGGTTCGTCAAACAACTGAAATGTTCGTCTAAACTAAAAGGTTCGTCAAACAAACATTCAAGATTCGTCTAGGTTCAAGGTTCGTTGTCATCAAGGTTCGTCGCGAAGAATTATCAAATCACCAAGGTTCGTCGATGAAAATTCAATGTTCATCACGAAGATTCAAGGTTCGTCAAGATTTGAATATGCACCCGGATTGTCGTTCGGTCGGAGGACCGTCCGGGTGATGACACCTTAACTAAAAGTCCTCCGATCGGATGACTTTACCTTGATCGGATGACCCTCTGATTGCTGCAAAACAAAATATCAGATATGCTTATGTCCGGATAGTCATCCGATCGGATGGCCATCCGGGTGGATAACATGAACAGTAACAGTGACGAACAACATCTTTTTTCAAATAGAAAATTCAAGATTTCTCTCAAACCGCTTGGAATGTAGATATGAAAATTTGTAGGCTTGCAAAACTATGATTTTCGCACAATATGTCAAAAAATCAGCCAATTTTAACCTTGAAAACCTTGTTAATTTTCCGTTTTTCTGTTGAAAAGTGAAGAAAATGAGTAGAGGAAGAAATTTCACAAATCTGATGTGAAAATGGATCTGAATCTGATGAAATCTCTTGAAATATTGCGTGTATGTTCCGTGCAATCGAGATCCTGCTCTGATACCACTTGTGAGTGCGTTGTAGGACCGTAAACGACTCCGAAACGATTGCGAACGACACGCGCGACGTGCGAAATCCGTGCGCGTGCGTGGACTGAACATACGAACGTATATATCCTGTGATTCTATAGAATATATGAAAAGATACAAGCACCTCGAATCACCTTTTGCACTTTCTCTCTCTACTTTCTCCCTTTAGGCTCCAAGCTCTCCCAACTCCAAATGTGCAAAAGTTCTAACTCTATCACCTAAGCCTCCTATTTATAGGCAAGGCTTCTAAGCTAAGTTCAAGGTAATTACAATAATGCCACCTTGTCTTTTTCTTTTATATTTTACAATATAAGACCTTGACTTGTTCAGTTTTCTGCTACGAACTGGATTGACGAAGGCGATAGACATTACTGCACTCACAAATTCCCACATGAAGCTAATTAGAGTTATGGTTGAAGCAAGATACAAAGACACACAGGCTGACATCAAGGGCATAAAAGAATGCATTGCAAAGTTAACTGGTACTACCCCTGCACCTGTGTTTGAAAAAGATGATGAAGATAATGCTGAAAAGAGGGAAGAGGGAAAAGGATTCCATGAAAAACTTTGGCAAACCAACACCAAGGAATCAACCAAAACAAAATCCAAAGCCAGCCAAGCAAACTTCTGCAAAATCTTTTGAAAAATCTGATACTGGTAAGAAAAAGGGAATTAATGATACCCTTAACAAACAGACAGATAAGGAGATTGAACGAAAGCAGAAGATGAAGGATACAAAAGAGGAAGACGAAGTGCTCAACATTGAAACCTCAAATAGAAGAAAATCACACAAACATAACAAATTTCCTATTGTCATATTTCCTAAACCAATATCACCACCAGAAAAATCAACCACTGCTGCGAAACTTAAAACCACTGCTGAACCTAAGAAGCCAGATTCTGATACACCTAAACCAAAACTCTCACCAAAAAAACCACCTGCCAAAAAGCAGAATACAAAATCCTCATCACCACTACCAACCTCCACTGAAACAATTGTTGATGCAACAAATGCTTCAACAGATGTTAAGACAACAGCGGTTGAGACACCATTTGTTTCAACAGTTGTTAGTCAATCCACTGATTCTACCCAATTTTAATTCCCATCACAATCAACCCTTACACTCATAGCACGTTCTTCTTCCCAAACTACTCCTTCTCCAAAATTTGTTTACACAAGAAAGAGAAAATTCATGGTGCATGAAGAAGAGAAGGAAGAAAAAGATATACCCGCACCAATTCCGTTATCAGCTACTCCATTCATTCAAACTTCACCCAAACCATTCATTCCACCTCCATCAACAAAAATCAACCCATTGGCAGTAAATTTCCCTCTGGAACTGCTTGCAGTTCAAGATGAAATGACTCAATTTTACACAGAGGATGATCCATCCAAAAGAACCTTCCCATCTCTTCATGGATTCGAAACTCCAAAGAATATTGATGAATATCTGAAGCTAAAGGGCAAACAAGCAGAATATCAGGCAAAAGAAGAGAGTAAAGGGCTAGGAGACACCAACTTATCAGGTCGCATACAACATTGGCTTAGTTAAGTCAAGAAGTTAGAAGATTTTGCTAGAGACCTGAGTAAGAAAATGTCAAATCTGTCACCAAATGCTGAGCTTCAAAAGACATTAAGGAATGATTTCTTGAACATTATCATGGATACCAAGCCCTACAAAGCCTACAGGTCTGATTTCAAAGACTAGCCCCTTGAAGCTCTTAAAGAGGAAGTTAATAGAATTGAAAAGATGAATAAAGATCCTCAAATGAAAAAATCCGCTCCTAACTGGAAACAATACAAAAAGATTGAAGTGGATGAAATGTTGAAGTACAAGAGAATGAGGGCAGAACTTGTAGCAGCTAAGTATGGGACTGCTAGACAAATTGGAAAATTGTCTAGGCAGTATATTGATCGAGCTTACAATAAGCTAGAAGAGCGAAGAAAGACAGATCCACCCCTTCCTAAAAAGCCAGTATACAAAGATGAAACCACTGTTAGACGTCGACAAACCATTACATCTAAAAAGCTGTTCTCATCAGCAGATGTATCCATCGCTGCCTTGAACCAAAGAAAAAGACAACACTGATTGATGAGGAAGATGAAAATAGAGAAGCTGAAATCAGAAAACAATCTATCAGAAATCAGTTATGATATGGATTGGATGATGCTTCGTTGCAATTACAAGCTTAAGTTGCTCAAACACTTCAGAAGTTGGCAAGCAGGCCTCAATCACCAAACTCCTCTCAAATAAAACTTCTCCCAAGAAACCCATCAGACCCAAAAATACTAAAGTGGAAGTCTAACAAACAGACCCATGAATTGACTTTGATCAAGTCTGATGGTAGTGTTGAAAAGATATCAAGGGAGAATGCACTTGGTCTGAATCCAATTGACCTCTAAGATCTTTTTAACCTTCAGCTTGATAGGGATGAAAATGATACTGATTCCTTGGATTTTGAGCTCCAATTCAACGGGCAAATCCGGGAAAGGTTGATGAGAGAATAAAGATCCGTTGATTTCTAAAGTCTGTTGATTCCTTGATTTAGCTTTGCTGAAAATTGTTGAGGCAGGTGATTGTGTGTTTGTAGTTAATGTTTGTTGAAACTTAAGTTGTATTCAAATTCTATTAAGTTTTGTTAGACATCTTTTATATGTACTTATGTCTATAAACAATTTATATTGTCTTTTTGGGTAAATAGTTTACATTGTCAATTGGTGGATACGCGCTTTTTTTGGATAAGAGAATGGAAATAATCGTATGTAACTGATATATTAACCGATAATCTATGTTTATAGTTGTCTTTTAACTATAATAGATAACACGTTTTGGTACAATATCTATATAC
This sequence comes from Helianthus tuberosus, assembly GCA_030545235.1. Lineage (NCBI taxonomy): Eukaryota > Viridiplantae > Streptophyta > Magnoliopsida > Asterales > Asteraceae > Helianthus > Helianthus tuberosus. Next base: position 158,437,661 of record CM060409.1, read on the forward strand.
CTATCTATACTTTCTATTAATATGTGTTATGCATGGTTTTCTAAGAAACCACCCGTGTTTGCACATGGGTCTTACCGCTAGTTTTCTTCAAATAGTTTAAGTCTTGTGGCATGTGGAGGGCACACTTCAACCCACCAATAGAATGATATGTTACCTTATTTGAGCACACTTCAACCCAATAAAGATAAGGGTGGAGCGGGCACCCATCTTGAAAAAGAAACACTAGGAAGACACACAAGCGGCTGAAAGGAAGACACAAAAGCGGCGAGTTCATGAACCCGAAAAATGAAGCCACTAGGGGAAACCGTGACACTTGTGACGGTGTTCACGCCTACCCGCGTGAACTTGGGCTTGAACCCATGGGTGCCTCTGCTACTCTTAGCTTAGTAACAATATTCATTTTTTAACATATTCACATCATACAAATTAGAATGGGAAACGTTGAAATTGTTATATAGATTTAAAAGAGTATAATATAACCCCATTTATTTATTGGGCAAATATAGGAAAAACGAGTTTAAGAATTGATTCAACATGTTTTCTATAAAATATTCTTTTGATAAGAATAAGTAATTGAGTGGGAATCCCATACGAACCTAAAGAAAAGCGATTGTATGAATCATGCCCCAATTTCCATCTCATTGTCCATTAGACCATGCACCAAATGCTACAAAAGCAAGAGCACTACCATAAGAAAACAATCTAGATTATGTTTTTTTTATTATATATTATGAAAATACAACACTAAATGTTCACAAAGTTAATGATGTGTTATAACCGGTTTGCCTTTCCATAGTTTAAGAAAGTTAAAGACCAAGCTCAGCTTGTGTCGCAATTTATATTTAAAGCGATCAAGATCGACTTGTGAGTGGTTCTAGAGGCTCGAGTTTGGCTCGTGAAGAATTTTAGAAGATCACGCTTAACTCATTTGTTATTTATATATATAGGGAGAAGATCATGCGAGAATCACCTCTTATTGCGAGAACCGCGAGAACCAATGTGAACACAACAAAAAATGCCTAAAAATAGCTAAAAATCACACAATTTTTTTTTAATATTTTTTATATAAAAATCGCTACTTTTCGAAGCAAAAAAAAATAAAAATTTAAAAAAAAAAAATTTAAAAAAAAAAAAAAATTTTTTTTTGGCCACTAAAAGTAGCAATTTGAGCATAAAAAATATTAAAAATTTTTTTTTTAAGATTTTTTTTAGATTTTTTAAGATTTTTTAAGATTTTTTTTAGATTTTTTAGGTTTTTTGGGGGTTTAGTTTTTAGCATTTTAGCTTGGGGGGTGGGGGGGGGGGGGGGGTTAGGTTTTTTTGGGGGGAGGGGGGGTTAGGTTTTTTTAGCTATTTTAGGTTGTGTTCACATTGGTTCTCGCGGTTCTCGCAATAAGGGTGGTTCTCGCATGATCTCCTCCCTATATATATATATATCATCTACTTATTTATGTATATAAAAGTTTTTTACATTTATATAAGTAACAATTACGTATATTTACTTTATGTAAAGACTTTACACATGCTTCATAAATACTCACATGTATAAGCATGCAAAAAAGATACACAACTAAAAATGTTTTTATCAATTATATATAGCATAATGGATTTCACAACAAGACACGAAAAATACAGTTTTTAGTATTTTGTAAATGAAAATTTTTAAAAGATTAGGCTTAACTCATTTATTATTTATATATATCATCTACTTATTTTATGTATATAAAAGTTTTTCAGATTAATATAAGTAACACTCACTATATGTATGGACTTTACACATGTTTCATAAATCCTCACATGTATAAGCATATAAAAAAGACAACTAAAAATGTGTTTATCAATTATATATAAAATAATGGATTTCACAACAAGACACAAAAAATACAGTTATTAGTATTTGGTAAATGAAAAATTTTAGAAGATTAGGCTTAACTCATTTATTATTTATATCATCTACTTATTTTATGTATATAAATGTTTTTCAGATTATATAAGTAACACTAGTTACGTATATTTACTATATATATGGACTTTACACATGTTTCATAAATCCTCACATTTATAAGCATGTAAAAAAGACAACTAAAAATGTGTTTATCAATTATATATAACATAACGGATTTCACAACAAGACACGAAAAATACAGTTATTAGTATTTGGTAAATGAAAAATTTTAGAAGATTAGGCTTAAGTCATTTATTATTTATATATATCATCTACTTATTTTATGTATATAAAAGTTTTTCACATTATATAAGTAAGGATTAGGATCAAATACAAAGGATCCTAATTGTAAGAAGTGTAAGAAGGATTTATAGAGTGACAAGTGTCCAATAACCTAAAAAACCCACTACACAAAAAAACCCACTAAAAAAAAAAAAAAAAAAAACCTTAAACATCCACCACCACCAACCCCCCCCCCACCCACCCCGCCCACCCCCCCCCCCCCACCTCACCCACAAAAAAAAAAAAAAAAAAAAAAAAAAAAAATTTTTTTTTTTTTTTTTTTGCCGAGGGGGTGGGGGGTGGGGGTTTAGGTTTTTGGGTGGTGGTGGGGGTGGGGGTGGGTGTTTAGTTTTTTTTATATTTTTTTTTTAGGTTTTTTGGGGGTGGGGGGGGGGGGGGGGGTTAGGTTTTTTGGGGGTTTTTTTGGTGAGGTATAGTTTTTTTTTTGTTTTTTTTTTTTGCGGGGGGGGGGGGGGGGGGGGGGTTGGGGGGGTTTAGGTTTTTGGGTGAGGGGGGGGGGGGTTTAGGTTTTTGGGTGGTGGTGGGGTGGGGTGGGGTGGGGGTGGGGGTGGGTGTTTAGGTTTTTGGTGGTGATGTAGTGGGTTTAGTTTTAGGTTATTGGACACTTGTCACTCTATAAATCCTTCTTACACTTCTTACAATTAGAAGTCTTTGTAGAATAACTTGACCCATATAAGTAATATTTACTTTATGCAAGGACTTTACACATGTTTCATAAATCCTCACATGTATAAGCATGTAAAATAACGGATTTCACAACTAAACATGTGTTCATCAATTATATATAACATAACGGATTTCACAAGAAGACACGAAAATATCGTTCATAGTATTTGGTAAATGTCACATAAAATGTATTTCGTAGAAAAGCAAAACAACAAAAATCGTTTATGACATGTGATACATACTAATAGATAATATTATTAACTGTAACAAGATAAAGGAGCATTTCAATCAAATAAGTCTTTTCTTTTTCTAACTTTTGATGGCAGCATTTCCACTACCACCCAAAAGATAAAATTATGAATCCAATTCATCTTCCATAAATTGGGGAAGCTGTGTTTCTTTCCTCTCAATCAATAAATTCAGTTCAATTCCATCAATCTTTTCTTACAGATGGAGAAGATGACACTTCTTCACTACATGGACACCATTTTAGTCCCTTTCAGCTTTCTTATTACATTTGGTTACCATACTTATCTTTGGTACAAATTCAAGACAAAGCCTTCTTGCACCACCATCGGCGTTGAATCGATCAAGCGAAAACACTGGCTAAAGGACATGAAACAGGTATCGGTTACGTATGTTTTGGCTTGAAAAATCCTAATCCTTATGAGGGTTTTTGATATTTCTTGTGGGATTTGTTTAGAAGTCTTTTAACTTGATCAAGAAGAATTCAGACTCGAAGATGGGTTTTTTTTTATATCAAGAAAAAATTTTAATTTGGATATTATCTTTGGTAATTAATCAATATAATGATCAAAAACTTAAATCTTGACGAGGGTTTTTGATATTTTTATAGGTTTTATTTAAACTCAGAAAACGGACAACTGGGATTTAAAATTTGAAAATATGGGTTGTTTAAATCAAGAAAAAAAACTTGAATTTGGATATATTATCTTTGGTAGATCAAGATAATTCCAAACTATGCATGTAAACGAATCAAATTTTCAGTGAATCTTTCAAAAAATTGTTCATCGGGAAGTTTGTCTACGTTTGTTTATTTAATAATACATAAACAAAACATTTTGTTCATTTAATTAAACAAACAAACATGAACACATGTATTATTCTTTTATTTACGTTCGTGAACACTCGTTTATGTCTTATTGTTTACTTTAGTCATCTTCGTAAGTTTATGCCTCTTCATTTATGATCATTAAGATTTAAGATATTCATTAAAAAAAGTTGAATTCAGCCCATTTAGAACCATCACCCAATCCAACCCATATTGTCTATTTTGAAATGTTATATATTGATGGAATATATACTTTAATTTGGATTTTATTATTTACTTTTAATTGGTGATCATTTGTGTCTCTTTGTGTTTGTTTAGGATATTAACAAACCAACATAAAAGAACATGAACACATTCATTTCTTAAGAACGAACACGAACAAGAAAATTTGTCCGCCAAGTGTTCATTCTTCATTTATTCGTTTTAAGTTAAAACAAATAAGCAAAAACAAGCCTATGTTTGCGTCTGTTCGGTTCTTTTATAAACCTAAACAAAATCATAACTAGTCTTGACTTTTATGTGTTTATTGAGCAGGGAGATGATAATAAAGGTACGTTGGCAGTACAAAGTTTAAGAAACACCTTGATGAGCTCGATACTCGTTGCTATGGTGTCATCAATCATAACAATCGCCTTGGCTGCTTTGATAAACAACACTTATAGTGCAAAAGATCTATTCACCAACTCATTCTTTGGGTTACACACCACTAAAATCCTTTTCTTAAAATATGGCTCTGCGTTTCTCTTTGTGTTAACTAGCTTCCTATGTAGCTCTATGGCCATTGCAACTTTGATTGATGCAAACTACTTGATTTATGCTTTGGGAGCGGAACCAGAGACCGAAGGGGAATCATCACCATCGCCATCACCTTTATCGTCTCGTAAATACACTAGAGATATCTTGGAAAGAGGATTCATTTTAGCAATTTTTGGGAACCGAATGCTTTGCATCACTTTCCCGTTGTTGTTTTGGTTGCTTAGCCCGGTCGTGTTCATTATAGCTTCAGTGGCGTTGGTTTGGGGTCTTTATATGCTTGATTTTGTTAATGTTGTTGGTTGCTACTAATACCAAAACGAACTTTGTAAGCATCATTTAGTCATGGGTACCAAGTTTAATATATTTTCTTCAACCACTATGTTAGATTAACAAGCATGCTAGTCTAAACTAACTAACTAAAGATATAAAGAATAAACAATTAAATGGACTAGTTATGTACCATTTGATCAGGAGGAAACTTATCACATCCATAACCATACCAATTCATATATCTAAAACACTACAAAACATAAGGTTTACACCAATGGACATATTCGTCAGTGAGAGGGAGTATTGTATGTCTTCCGTCAGTGAAAGGGGGACTAATAAACTGTTTCTACATATTTTCTCAATAAACTGTAGTCTAGTGTCTACCAGCACATGACATTATAGTTTGGTCACCCACACATACGCCTTTACGAGGAAATATAGTAAATTTCGATGTTCAGTGACTTATTTGACATGTAAAAAGGAAATGTGTTAGAAAAACAAACAATGTTCAATGACTTATTTGACATGTAAAAAGGAAATATGCTAGAAAACATAATAGATATCCAAGACGAGTATACTATAACTAATGAGTTTAGGCATCATTTGGTGAAGAATTTGCCACGTTGGTGCTTGAATTGATAGACCACGAGACGAATGCACGAAACAAATTGATAGTCAAGTACAAGTTGTGTAATGAAATATGATTTTTTTTTTCTTAGGCCATGCTCAACAAAAACACTTTTAAGACTTGTGTTAGATGATGATAAAGATTCAGCTAAACATGGACCTATTTGTGTTACGCAACTAGGTATACCATCATCTATCACCACTCGATAAGAGCCAATGTAGGTGTAGCATCTTAAACAAGAGATGAGAGACACATGTAGTAGGGTGTTTATATGTTCGATTTTCAGTTTGTTTGGTTTATTAAAAGTTTAAAGGTTTTTCCTATTGAAATCGATAACCGAATCAAACCAAAATAGGGTAGTTCATAATCGAAAATTGAATTGAACCAAATTCAGGTTGTTCAATCTAATTGGTTTGAAATCAAACATTGAACACCCCGACCTACTACTAGTAGCACCAAGCCTAGAATCCATGAATCGTTTGATGACATATACCAGAAAATCATTAGGAATTTGAATTTCCTTTTTTAACACTAGCCCTAATAATTTATGCCCAACATCTTGAAATCAAGTTATACAAGATCCAACATGGAACTCAGACATATGTGGAAGTTCCATGCAGAACACCGGAACTAAGGTTCCATTTAGGCTGTGTTTATGACTATAGGAACCTGAAGTGTTAACCTGTATATGTAGAGTTTGATTTGTAGTAATATAAATATAAAATTAACCGTAACATAGCCACTAAGATAGCCAAGAAATTGGTAAATAATATATGAGAATACGTTATCTATAGTAATTAACCAAGTTTTTCATTGTTTTGCTAAAGTCACTTATGCATATTTCTAACTAAAAGACCACTTAAGTTTCAATATTATTTCATTCTTTTATTAAAAGTATCAATATTAATTTACCTAAATTGAACAAATATAAAAGCTCGTAGATATTTAGGCTAGAGCCCTTTTCTTTTTGCGGTGGTCTGTGTTGAGCCCTTTTCTATTTGCGGGGATACAAACTTCTTTCCTGTGGAGGTAGGACTCCACCAAGGGTCTGCGTTGAGCCCTTTTCTTTTTGCGGTGGTCTTGGATGAGTTGTCCAAGTTGATCCAGGAGACAGTTCCGTGGTGCATGCTTTTTGCAGACGATATTGTGTTGATTGCAGAAACTAAACAGTGCCTGAACGCGAGGGTAGAGGAGTGGCGAGTCGCTCTAGAGGGCAAGGGCCTAAGGATTAGTCGATCTAAGACCGAGTATCTACACTGTGATTTCAGTGGTGTAGCCGATGACGATGACACCCAAATCACCATTGAGGACCAAATGGTCCCGCAGGCAACTAAATTTAAATATTTGGGGTCGTTTGTACAAAGGGATGGTGACATAGATAGTGATGTAACCCATCGCATACAGGCTGGCTGGTGTAGATGGAGGGCAGCAAGTGGAGTATTGTGCGATAGGAGGTTTCCAACTAAACTAAAGGGGAAATTTTACAGGGTAGCAGTTAGGCCAGCTATGCTTTATAGAACAGACTGTTGGGCTATCAAGAAGACACACGCGCACAAGATGGAGGTAGCAGAGATGAGGATGCTGAGGTGGATGTGTGGACACACGAGGTTGGATCGGATAAGAAATGAGGTTTTTAGGGAGAGATTAGGAGTGGCTAGTATATCAGATAAGATTAAGGAGGGGAGATTGAGATGGTTTGGGCATGTGAAGCGGAGACAAACGACAACACCAGTTAGAGTAGTGGAAACTCTTACTGTGGAGGGGAGGAGAGGAAGAGGCCGACCCAAACTGACATGGGAAGAGCAGATTAGGCATGATTTACTAGAGTTGCATCTTTCTGAGGACATGGTCCAAGATAGGACTTCGTGGAGGCGTAGGATTAGGGTTAAGGACTTCTAGAGGATATTGCAGGAAGGTCTTAGGTGTATTTTAGGGACGTAAGTTTTTCTTATTCTTTAAGTGACTTAACTGGTGATTGACTTCTTGTGTACATGCCCGTATGATGTTCTATGCTATTATACATGATTTACATTATACTGTGTCAATCTGATCACTAGCTTGGTGTAGGTGACTTCTTTTTTCTATGTTCTTTGACTTGATGTGTTGGTTTGCTGTTCGTTTCGGAGCCGGGGGTCTCTTCTGGAAGCAGCCTCTCTATCCCCAGGGATAGAGGCAAGGTCTGTCTACATCCCACCCTCCCCAGACCCTATGAGTAGCATTGCTATTTGTGGGATTTACTGGGTACGGTTGTTGTTGTTGTTGTTGTATATTTAGGCTAGAGGGTATGGGGTTCGTCCCCACCCCGTCGAGGTCCGGCGACGCCGGCAAACCATCCCGCCCCCCGTCCCCGTCCTCTCCGTCGACATCAAGACGTTCGCGACGGTCCAAAAGTGGTGGTCCCCCTTGCTTTATGACCGTTAAATAAAAAAAAATTAAATGGGAATGCAAAATTTCTTCAAGATTCAAGATTTATGATGAAAAAAGATGGAATTGGTGATCATGAACAGAAAAAGATTGAATTTTTTGGGGACCCGGATCGGAAGTATTCATGGTTGTTCTGAAAGCTTTCTTCAAGTTCTGAAAGTAGAGAGAGAGAGGGAAATAATGGAAAATGGTTTCTTTTTTCTTGGTGATAGTGATATGAATGAAAGCTTTCTCTTTTGAAAATAATAAATAAATGGTTGGTGATATTTTTTGTTTTTATTAATTGATAAGGTTTTTTATGATTTAAGTTTTTTTTTTTGAAATGAGAATATTCTACAAGAGGGGGCCAGGGATTTTGAACCAATTAATTGATATTTTGTTAATTTATTTGTTAAATGTTAAAAAATAAAAAAATAAAAGTGGTGGGGTAGAATCATCTAGGACCATCCTTCATACCCTCTATTTTTGTGGGATGGACCATCCTTGGGAGGACTATGATGTGGCGCCTACATGGCGGATCATCCTCCCTTGGAAGACCATCACCATACCCTCTAGCCTTAATGAGTATCCTTTCTTTTCAGGTTTAACCTGCATCAAATTTGATTGTGAAAAAATAAAGACCATTAAAATTGTCAACTTTTATAACCGTTCCATTGAGATCACCCAATTAAAACAACTAGACTTTTCCCCTCGCCTTACACTGTGGAAATTTGATCATTTTTCCCCATGCTTCGTAGCGTGACCAGTGGCGGACCCAGAAAAAATTTTCATGGGGTGCGGATAAGGGGTTTAACCAAATTTTCAAGGGTTCAAGGGGTGCGGATAAGGGGTTTAACCAAATTTTCAAGGGGTGCGGGGAGAATTTTACCTTATAAAATACACTAAATTTTTTTTTTTCAGGGGGTGCGCCCGCCCACCCTGGCCTCTTACTAGGTCCGCCAATGAGCGTGACTTTGGTCATTATCGGCTTGACTTATCATAAACCATAAAAAGCAAATATTGATACCGGTTCTAATGATACCAATACCCTAAACCCTAAAACCTAAACCTTAAAAGAAAACTAAACTCATTTAGCTTTTTCGACAAAATTATATATCAAAGTTTTGTTGCAAATATGAAAAAAGACCAAAAAGTTAACCATGTTTTATGAAAAACAACTCAAGAAAAAGACAAATATGTACTATTCTTTATTGCCTTTGTATTTGATATATCTATATCTATATATATAGACATTTTAAAATACTTAAAAGAACTTTATCTTGCTTTTTAATGCATAAGATACAAACCAAAATGACGGTAAATTAGTCTTTCTAATATAAATAAATTTCACTTTAAACCATTTATCATAGTTACACTTTAGTTCCCTCATCTTTAACAAACTTTAATTCCCACAACCTTTTCATGCGTTAATATTTTATTTTTAAAATTACATCATAAAAACGAACATTTTATTTTTCTTTTATTTAAGTATAGTATAACAATAGTTATTTTTAATTAAAAAAATGTTGATATGTGATGTGGTTAACAATGTCTAAACATGCAGAATAAATGAATCGTTAACCAAAAAACAGACGAAACCGAATTAACCAAAAACCAAATTAACTAAAAACTGGTTATCAATTTTTTGTACCCTCGTTTAAACAAAATTAACTGAACCGAACCAAACGTTCATATATATATTACTAGCTCTTTTACCTTCAGTATATATATTCTATATTTTATACCTCTATTTGATGTATTTATACGTCCATTTCTTGTATCTATACCTCAATTTCATGTATTTTTAAGCAAAAGTTTTAGCCTAAGTTTGGTTTTAGCTATTAACCCAAAGTAAATGAACCGAACAACAAACCGTCAATCTAACCGGATTAACTAACCGAATCCCGATTGGTTAATAAAATAGACTAACGGATGACTTCGGTTTCAGGTTTGGTTGGGGATAATAACCGGGCGAACCATGCACAACACAATGAAATGAACTAACCGATGACTTTGCTTATGACGTATAAGGGTGTAAACGAGCCCGAGCCTTCTACCACTCGAGCTCGGATCGTCCTGTTTTTATGAAGCTCGAGCTCGGCTCAGTTCGCGTCTTCTTATTTGAGCTCAAGCTCAGCTCGCGAGTCAAACCCATAGCTCGAGCTCGCCTAAACAAGCTTTGTATTTCAGGCTCGAGCTCGGGCTCGATAACTAAACGAGTTGTATTTCAGGCTCGAGCTCGGGCTCGATAACTAAACGAGTTGTATTTCAGGCTCAAGCTCGGGATTAGGCTCGCTAAGGCCCAATTCATTCAAGATTTTAACCTATCCAATCCCAAGTAGCTCTCGAGCCTCTAGGCTTGTTTACACCCCTAAGGGCGTATCCACCACAATGATGCTACAATAAATAGTATACCGATAAGAAAACTACCAAAAATGGATGGCCACAATGTAAAGTAGGGCTTGTTTACACCCCTAAGGACGTATCCACCACATTTGGTACTAGGTACCGATACCGAATCTCTGATACCAAATTATTTTGGGTACCGATTCGGTCCCCATTTTTTGACGTTTTTGGTACCGGTACTTTCGGTTCGGTGCCAGTATTTTACCGAATTTTACCTTTAAATACTGGTACCATCCCGGTAGTGCTACCGTACCGAGCATTTGAGGTACCAGTACCCATATTTGGCAATTTTCTGTACCGGTATTTTCGGTGCCAGTACTGAGCTAATCCCTAATGTAAAGTGTCACCCCCGAGCAGGCACGCCTTTGCCAAGGACGTTCCCAGGAGACAAAATCGCAATTTTCAAAATACACATCAATTTTTTTTCCCAAAATACCCCTGGTCCGAACACACAATCTACATCACATTTTGCACATGGACCACCTCAAAATTCATATCCATATGTGAATGTTCCTTCTGTTAGTTGCATTTTCAGGCACGTTTTTATAGCATATTAATATTAAAATTTCATCACATATCATGTATATTTCATAGTCCTACGTATTGTTTTGCGAAACACTTGTTTTGTCGAATGGAATCGAGTTTGTTTTGTTTTTGGTTGATATTGTAGGCGCGGAGTGATTGCGAGCAATAACTAAAAGGTTGAGTATATTACGAGCTTTGAAAGATAAGAAGCTTATATTAAAGCGAAATTAGAGATGGAATGTGAGTTGGGCTCAATAAATAAAAAAGGTTTTGGTGGTTTGTAATTAGTTAATATCGGCTGAACTAACAAGTCCATTTGGGCTGCCAAGAAAAAAAAAAAAAAAAACAAATACAAAAACAAAAAGGAAGGAGAGTTTGGAAAGTAGAGATAAAATAACATCATCACCAACAACGTTCAAAGAAAGGAGGGGACTTGACGACTGCAGAGGAAAATCGTACGAAGGCATATTTTCTTTTGGTGATTTCTAGAACAACAAAAACTTGTTTTTAAGTTTGTTTTCGTAAGTTTAATGTTGTGGATGTTTTGTTTCATTTTAATATTAATTGATCTAGCCACCTTTATAGTTTCGACATCGTGGTTTATTTTCTTTATTTTGATTCATAAACTTATGTGAAACGGTTATGAGAGATTCTATGTTTTAATGGTTTGTTTATGTGATTCTTGTTTTTATACGGATTCGATCCAGAAAATATTAGATTGTTAGTAAACTTTATCAACTTTTTAATTTATCTAATGAAGTTCAATCAATTTTTAAAACTCTAATAAAGTTTTAATTTTTGACATTTGGAACAAAATAATATTTTGAGTTTGTCTATGAACCCAAACTATTACAGAATTATATAATATAATTAAACATTCCGAACGGCGTGAGTGTTTGATTGTAATTGATACTTCTATCTCGCAATCCGCACACTAAGATCCGAACGGCGTGAGCTTGGAATAGCGAGCTGGCTCTAATCAACGAACGGTGTTTGGTTAGACATTAGATGGAGTGGACGTCCGAACTGTGTGATGTCTAGTGTCGATACAAACTATTATTTAAAAAGGATCATTGCACCGTAACCGTTAATGACCATAAGTCGAACAAAATCAAGAAATTGCCCTGGTTTACCCAAACCTTTTTAATTGACATTTTTTTATATAATTATTCGTAGTCATTAATTTTTAGTCTAAATTAATATGCATTTCAAAGCGTTTTGGCATAATAAATAAATATGCATCCATATGGACACGAACCTGACTTCCAATCATACTATTTTTAGTGTGTCAGGTAGGTTTATTTTATATTTATTTGTTGGATTCGATATCTAACTAATTGGCGTCGTTGCCGGTGATACGGCAAATCTAACTGTTTTGTTCCAAGATTTCTTTTAGTACAGGTACATCGCAAGTCTTCCCACGAATCTTCAATCTCTACTGTTACAATGGCAGCTGAACAAACTCTTAGACAGTGGGCGACTCGTGATGTCCCACAACCACTTTGCATTAACTAACCTGCAATGGAGAACTATGAGATGAAATCCGGTCTTATCAATTTGCTACCTAATGTAACATCCGCCAAAAACCGGGTCCTATAAAAACCCGACCTATTTTGTAAACCGAATCCGAAACATAATAAATATTTATACGAAATTTTATTATCGTTTTGTATTAAACTAATTAATATAACTATTTTCGGGTTTAACAATATTAGATACACACACACACTCCGTTAGAGTAGTTAAATATATAAAAGGATTAATCAAGTTTTAAAACTAATTAATTCTTTTTACAAATTTAACCATTTTAAACAAAAATACAAGATAAATATAAATTCATGACTTATAAATTTATTATGGGGAATGATTCTTTATAATTAAACTCATTCATTAACAACCATTGCTCACCTAATAATTATGAAATTTAATCACCATGAAAGTTTACTTGGTACATGAAACGTTTTAACAAAGATGGTGATCATAGGCTATAAAATGGACATCATTCTAATTCTTTAAGTTTTCTACCCAATTAGTCACTCCCAAATTCTGCAAACAATCTCTAGTACTTTCGGATTCAAGTAAAGAAGGAAATTAGGGCTCGAAACTTCTCTCTTGGATATCTCACTCATTTTTCAGCCGATTAGGTGATTCTTGAGTCTAAACTTATTAGTTTTTCATGCTCTACAAAACCCTACTATTCATTTCTGTGATAGAAGGGAAAAATAAATCGAATTTATAATATTTTGATTCTAGGGTTATTGAACAATCAAATTTGGGACTTTTCAATTTAAATTGCGTTTTGATGAAATTGAACATCATAAACTGATCTGGAATATGTTAGTATAGATTATGTAATTTTCAAGAATTATTAGACATTGTTTGGATTTATTGGATAATTAAAAGTTATTATATTAGTTTAGTAAATTTAAGTAAAGATAGAAAGATAATCAAAGTATCATATTCCAATCTTGTAATCTGATTTTTCAGTATATAATTTAGATGTGGCATTTTCATAACCATTATTATATATAATTTGTTGATTGTTCATAATATGTAGGTTATAGAAATCATAAAACTAGTTATATTAGTTTTATAAAAATGACTAATCTATTTATTACAAAGATTATTATTGTGGCTAAAATAGTAAATGTGGTACCCGAGGAAAATCCACAGTCATCTTAACTCACCGTTTCATTTTTTTCTGAGACTGCTTATCAAATTTCGGGAAGAAATTTCTTTCAAGTTGGGGATGATGTGACAACCCACAACTTCAGGTTACTACTTTAACCTAACCATAGTTAATTTAGACTTACACTCATAACACTGCATTTAATTAAGGTTAGTTAAATGAGTCTACGTTGGTAACTCGGGGAATTACCAGAACACACATGATAACTTTCGAACGTTGGTGGCTAACACGAATATTAACTAAAAACTAATGGTCTACACGAAACTTATGTGTTGCATGACAAATACGTGAGAATACATGCTTTAATTGTAAATTACAAGTTGTGTGTACTTTGTGTAAGAATGCTATAGTTAGGGGTGCTTTGTGGATATGTTAGAAACTCTAATAAAACTCCTCATAACCCTAAACCTCTCACAATCTCATCATACGGCAGTTTTCTGTCATCTCTCAAATCACCATCATCAATCATTTCTCTCAATCATTTTGGTTACATCAAGTTTTCACACAATCATCAGTCCCTGATCTTCAATTCATCTAGAATAAATATGAGGTAAGTGCTTATTTATATGTTGAATCCTTGTTCTCTTGATCTATGCAAACCCTAGACTTCCAAACAATCGTCTGTGATGAACTGATTATGTATGTTGAATGTGCGATTATTTGGATGAGAATGCGTGAACTAGTTACTAGAGATTATTGATGTTATTGCTATAGAAATGCTAGAACTGTTAACCTGATGTTTGATTCATATGCTAGATTAGGGTTTTGATCGTATGTAACCGTTGTATTGAAAATGCATTTTTGGTTTTGTTAATTCTGAGCGTTTGTTTGTCCGGAGTTAACAGTCAGGTATTGTGATCCGAGTTTACTCATGTCAGGACTTGTGTTATTTGGAAGTTAGGGTTTTTAATTCCACACATGTCCGAATATAACTGAAAAGAAGTCAGGGTTTTAGGATTGAAAAGGAATCAGTGTTTGCACAAAAATACATCTCCGACTTTCCTTTTTGTATGTACGAATGCTTTTTGTTTATATATGAAAAAGGGAGTTTTGATTTCAAACTTATAAACTTCAGAATTTGTTTAAAGAAAATGAATGGTCCGAATATAGGTATTAATGGGGTCTGAGTTATTCATGGTCAGAGTTTAAATGTGGGATTTAAGTTTAATATAAACTTCTGAATTTATATGTGTTATTATAGCGGTGGTCCGAATTTTATATGTATACATCAGAGTTTATCAGTGGAACCTTATCCGAACTTAATAAACAAACAAGAAGGATCCGAGTTTAAGAGACATGTAGGGTGTCCGGGTTTAGTAATGTTGATCCGAATTTCTTGAGAAGAATCATGGTGTTTCCGAGTTTTGATTGGATTCCGAGTGAGTTCAGCAGAATTAATGGGCCAGGGTTGTTATAGATTGTAGTCCGAGTTTAGCATAGAAAGTATCCGAGTTTATTTTTATTATATGGTCCGAATTTCCTTCCTTTCTTCATGTCCGAGTTATCAAATAAAGGGAGTCAGGGTTTTATCCTCTTCATTCAGTCCGAGTTTGAGAAGGGATTGAAGTCAGACTTATGTAGAAGGGTAGTTGTCAAAGTTTAGTTAAATGGTGAAGCCAAGTTCTATATATATATATCAAGAAATCCGAATTAATGCATATCTCAGAATCTTGCTCATGTTCCTCTGAATTAATTATTGACTGGGCCGAACAAACTTTGGGCCTGATGGTCCGATTAGTCTTAGATAATAACCATGTCAGATGAATGGAATATAAGAGGATCAAATTGTTATGTCCGAATATAGTTTGTGTTCTGTTGTTGAGATCAGTTATATAAAACCAAACTTGTATCAGAGCCATAGCGCTCCTGCCATCCCTTTCTAAGGTTTGTTTAGTATGCACTGTTGACTGCAGACTTTGCGCTGATCTCTCAACAACAGAACACTAACCTTACAAGGTCTTGTCAGTCTGGTCCGACACACTGTGTTTCTTATCTTGAGTCCAAAAGAAGCTAGTTAGGTGAGTCGTAAGTCGGAAGGGTCCGCGGTAATTTCCTCAAAGTACGGGCTTGAGGATAAAGATAAGAAGTGTTAGAAGTCTAAACCCAGATATGAATCCAGATCAGGGTCTTTCCCGTTCAAATTCCAGTTTTCGTCGGTCGTCTGCGTCAAAGAATGATCAGTTATATGAGATCTCTTATATCTCTGATGAGTCTAAAATCCCTATTACTAGTATGCCTTTAGTCAACCCTTATAGTGTCTTCTAGAAACCCCACAATTCCCTCTCCAAAAAAGTAAAACAACTTGTCAGTTCTGCGTCAAACCCAGTTGTTAAAGAGTTTGTGCAAACCTCCAAGTTTGATTCACACCAACTCCCAGCAACAACCTCTGAACACCTCGTCCCTCTCGCTCTTCCCTCAGATCTTCCAAGGATCTGTCTATCCCAAGGATATACCCATATCCACTTCGGTGCCATAAGACTAGCCCTAACCTTCCATGGAAGAAAAGGACTACCTGCGTTCTCTCGTATCGCCCTAGTCGATACTAGATTCGTGGAGTACCAGCATGCCTGCATCGGTACCATCCAAACCACGTTAAACGCCGGAACTGTCTTCGTCACCTTCTATCCCAACTTCAATATGCCACTCAATGATCCTTCGTTGCTAACAGCCTTGAAAGCCCAGATCCAGATCGGTGGTACGCCACAGGTCAATACCTTTCAGGCCACGTTTCATTACCAGATGGCATATCGTGTCCAAAACCACTCTTTGGACATCATGGTTCCCGGATCGCAGGATAACTCTAGCGATGCTCTACTCATAGACATCGACTCCAACGCCACACCAACCTGCACATATGTTCCTAAACAGTTATCCAGAGAAGAGCTTACAAAGCTTCTACCTGAAAAATGGATAACCAATTACGAACAGATCCACCAAGCACCGGTTCAAACAACCACAACCCCTGACTTTGTCCGCCATCAAGATGGACATGTTGAGGTTCGGTTTGCAAAACAAGATCGAAGAGAGATTTTCTCTACGATATGCATGATGCAACCGGCTGAGGAACCACACTTCCCGTTCGATGTATGCAACTGCCAGGAATGCCTGGATGAAGCATATGAACTTGAGTACAAGGAGGAAATCAAAAACAAGAAGAAAAAAGGGTCCCAAAATGCCCTGAAGAAAAGATATGAAGCCGGAGATCCAAATGTTGGTCTGCTTGGTGAACCATCAGGAAAGTTTGACTACTATGTCCTGTATGGTAATTCGAAACCAAAACTCAAACAGACACAACCATCTAAGCCGAGACGTCCATCAACCCAGTTTGATGAATGCTTTATGCTCGGAACAACACCTCCAACTTCTTCCTCCTCAGAATACCAAGTTGAATTCCCACCCCTAACCTCTTTCGAAAATACCTAACAAAAAACCAAACATAGCTGGAAAATCAAGAACCCAACAACCGTTGGTGCAACTGGTGTTCCTGAATCAGTAACAGCTGCTGAAGCTACCCTAAATTGGCAAAGTGAGAATGCTGTTGCCCAAAACAGGGCCCTCAACACCATCCTAGCTCAACAAAACAACATCACAAAGGCTCATGAAGATTTAACAAGCAGAGTCCAAGAACTGGAAAGTATTATCTATGAGATTAAAGCCAAAATCCTTGAGCTACATCATGAACTCCTCCAGCTAGTACATAACTCTCCAGGGCCACAAATTCCACAAGGTCTTCAGCAAAAAGAAGCTGAAATGAAATTCCTCAAGGCACAGCTTGCAGACCTTGAGAGACAACACAAGCAGCAAAAGGTTTCCACCTATGCTGATGATCCATGGAGACTTCCAACAACGCCATTTGTGCGAACATCCTTTGATCCTCAACCGTTACCAGCATCTTCATTTCTACACAACTCTCCATCCTTAAACCTATGGTCAAAGGAACAAGCAAAGATCAAGGCTAGAAAAGCTTCGCCAACAAGAAGCACATCCTCTGAAAGTACTAGCAAAGCAGCATCCTCAAGCAGAGGAAAAGGGCCATCAGGGAGCAAACAGAACACAAGGGATAACGTCATGATGATGACCTCCACAACAGCTCCTAATAAATTACCTACAGGAGAAAATGGCATATCCTCGTTCTTGCAAGCTTTGACTAAGACAAGCAGCAAAGAAAGCGTGCCGATGGTAGCTCCGGTGATAGCTCCTCTAACACATGATGACACATCATCAGTCTCTGAGGAAAGCTCCACCTCTCAATTCTATGAAGAGGTACCTCCAACAAATGAATTTGAACATCTCTTCATGAATGAGGACAACACTGAAAGGGTCTATGTCTCTGACATTGACGATGAAGCCTCCCAAACATCGCCCCAGACAAACGAAAAGGCTCCTCCAAACACGGATTCAAAGCAACAGTTCACCTTTGATGACATTCTCCCAGCAAAATGGCGAGATCGAAGCATTGAAATGCTGACCTGGTGCACAGCAGAGCTTCAGTACTATAGTATCGACATGGTCATCAAACGTTTCTTGGCAAGATGCCAAGGACGACTTCGGGATTGGTACGTAAGTCTTGGTGAATACAGACAGACAAATATTCTAAACAGCAAAACCCCAGAAGAATTCATAAACACGATCTATTATGAATTCATTGGAAATCCCTCAGATCATACAATCCGAGCCCGAGAAGAGTTCTTAAAAATGAAATGTTGCTCTTTTCGTCCAAAAGACCTCGAAAAGCATTACAACAGAATGTCTGAAAGATTTTACTGTCTTCAAGGCATTGATGATGTAAATCTCAAACAAGTGTTCCTGAACTCCTTTCCAGAGTCTCTCTCAAATGAGGCATACAGAGCCTTAGAAGCAAAAAATATGACGGTTGCTCAAGCTTCCCTTGGTGGTCTTTACCAGCTCATCATAAATGCTTTGACAAAGTTATGCAACCAAAAACAATTTTTGGTTGAGTTTGAAAAAACGGGAAGACGACTCGGATCTGCATGCAATGATAAACACTTAAAGATAAAATGCAAAGATGATTCGTCATGCAGCTGTTCAAAGCCTCATTAGAAGTCTAGGATCGTCCATTTCAAGAGATCTGGTGATTACTACTCAAGAACAAGCAAACACAACTCTCAGAGAAGGTGGAAGTTCTTGAACAAAAAATCAAAGAGAGGTCGAAATACTACTCGGTGCTATGTCTGTAACAAAGAAGGTCACTTCGCAAAGGATTGCAAAGACAAAAGGAAGACCCAAGCCCTTCTTGAAGCCATCAACAAGGTCGAACCAGTAGATGTTTCTGATATCGAATCTCTATACTCCTTAGATGACGAGCCAGGAAAAAGAATGATATGCACTATTTCCTATAGCTCCAGTGAAGAATCAGAAACAAGTGAAACATCTGAATCTGAAGAAGAACCACTACGGATCTACATGATGGAAGAAGGTCCTCAAGATGATTACGGCGACCCCGGCGACCAGTCACTAACTGCGGCAATGTTCCAGAAAATCCAAAACAACATACAGTATCCTAGCCTGGAGGATCACGTGGAAGATTATCTGTCAGATTCTCTGTCTGAACAGTTCAAAGAAAAGTGTACCCTATCACCCAAAAGGAATCTTCCAGCTCAGTCTAAAAAAGAAAAAGAGGTCGCAAAGCAAAAGCAAAAGCAGATTCCTACCACAACGGACAAAGGAATCTGCCAGAAAAGCAAAGATAAAGAGTCAGGCCCACATGAAGAAATAATGAGCGGTCACAAAGGAAGCTTACTGAGGAAGAAAGGCAAAAAGACAAAAAAGGTCACATGGGTGAAAAAAGGAACAGGAAAACCCTCAGGGCGTGAAAGACGCGAAACCAATCACACGGAGCCAGCAACAGGGAGTAAACAGAAGAAGCTACCCAGAAACCTATCATTACAGGAGATAGCAAATCTTCAAGAATCCTGCACAACAGTTGAAGAAAATAAAGAAAAGATCCTTAAAGATTTCCTCCCAGATGATGTTGCCTATTTAATGGCAAGCAAGAATGGGAACTCCCACAACCCAAACACTTCCATTCCAAAAGAAGCAGTCATGAACCCAGAGACTAATGCCCTCATCAAAAATCTTCAAAAGAAAGATGTTCCTGAAGAAATCATCGAGGTGGTAAATAAACACGCCATCACTGATGAATCCCTCCTGAACTACAAAAACCTCCTCACTCTCACCTTCAAGATACAAGGCCCGTTAATGGACGGAGATAAATTTTTCCCAGATTATCCCTTCCTTAATGTTTTCAGGCTTAAAAACTTGCGCAGGTTATTAAATGAAGGCTTGGCCTTCCTATGGTACTTAACAGAATCTTTCGTCATAGCCATGGCCTTTAACTCCAACAAACTGTTAGCCTATCTTTTAGACTACCAGTTAGGCTGCTTATCAGGAGAAAAGGAGAACTTTGCCAAGTTCCTTGAATGGTTCCTCCCAATCTATGAATGGGACCATCTCACGAGGGATTCTCCCAGAAAACACTGCATGATTTTGTTCCACAAGCCGAGCCATTTCAAAAAAGAAAGTTATGATCAGGTCCCTACAGAACCACCCAATTTCATACACTCTTGGTATGATATAAATCCTGCAGGATACTACTACAAGATCAACTACCGGGATGCTTGGATGGAAACCCGCGTTAATCTTGCAAAGGCAAACCAGATAAAGACTGAAGATCTGCCAGCAAAAATACTGAATGGAGAACACCCGTGGAAGCAAGAAGACCCTCAGACGATTGAATGGGAAAACACGGTCATAGAATATTTCAATAATATTCGTGCGTTCACACACCCTCCCATGATCGTCCAACCAACTGGCCCCAGAAAGAGCTCGATGACAGATCCTGCCCAAGATAACGAACCGTACAACAAAGACACGTTCCCGTTTACTATCGAGATTCGCGACTCAGCAAAATCAAAATAAACGGGCGATGGATATTATTAAGTGTGCTAATGGTGTGCTTAGGACTAAATAAAGAATTATCACTCTTAAAGTGGTAATGGTGTGCTTAGGATTAAATAAAGCTTTAATCACTCTTAAAGTGATGTAAGCGCTTATGTCATGTTTTCTAGATATTTTCTATGTATTATTAGGTGTGATGTAGGTGTGATGTCATGGATGATGTAAGTGTGATGTCATGAATGATGTAATCAAGCCTCTGCTTGGCCTATAAAAGGAAGGCTTCCCCCTCACTTGTAGATCATCCTTGGAAAGAAATAAAATCTTCTTCTATATTTCTCTCTATCTTCTCTCTACTTTCTCACTCTAAAATATAGAGTCCGGTAAAGAGTTTTGAGTCGATTTGAGAAGAGTCTTGAGTCCTTCTATGTTATTCTGAGTCTAGTCCTTCTGAGTCTCCTTTACAGCTTGCGTTTGCTTTTCGGACCATGCTGGTGGATTCTTTTTTAACATGGGGAACAAGTGTCCTGTATGATTTGACAATTTTGGCAGAAAATCTGCCATATAATTGACCAATCCAAGGAACTGTTGCACTTCTTTTTGTGACGTCAGCTTGTCTGGGAAACGATGGAGTTCCTGGGCGATATGTGGTTGTGGCTGGTACATGCCATCGGTGATTTTCATGCCCAAAAAATCAATGGTCGTGACTCCTATCTCCATTTTCTTCTCTGAAAGCATGATTCCATAGTGTTTCACGATGTCATGAAATTTTTCAAGTAACACGACATGTGAATCTTCATCTTCGGAAAATAGGAGAATATCATCGATGTAAATCAAGGCATTTTCAAGGATGGGTGCAAAGATTCGCACCATTGCCTTTTGGAAAACAGACGGAGCGTTTTTTAAGCCAAAGGGCATCACCTTCCATTGATAATGGTGGTTTGGGATGCAGAAAGCCGTCTTTGGCCTATCTTCTGGCTTGATCCCTAGTTGCCAAAACCCTGCCTTTAGATCAAATTTTGATAAGACCTTTGCGTTTACCAGCGACTGGAAAAGGGACTTCTTTTGAGGTAGGGGAAATTTATCATCGGCTAAGAAGTGATTTAGCGGTTGATAATTTATTACTAGTCGTAGCTTTCCCCGGACTTGTTCACTTCTTTTATTCACATAAAATGCTTCACATGCCCATTGAGACGTTGTTGGCTCAATTAAGTCTTGTTTTAACAGCTCTTGGCATTCTTGTATCGCGAGCTGGGTATGATCAGGATTCATTCCTGGATGACTGGCTCTTGTCGGGTTTATATCTTCATTCTGTTTAAAAGGTAGAGAGACAAAGAATGATGGGTTTAGCCATAACGGTGATTTATGTTTTGTGAGAAACTCTGTATGGCTAGAGGCACAGGATGACTTGATTATTTGTGCCTTGATGGTATCAAGAGAAGTGGGAGAGACCATGTAGAGTCTCGGGAAAGAAACCCATGGGTTTGTGAATTTCTTGTATCTGAGACCTTCTTCTCCATATCTTAAGTCTCTTAGTCGATATAGTATATCAAAACCAAGTAGCAGGTCTTTTCCATGAGAGTCTGTCCCCAAGAATCTGTGTTTGACTGTGCATGACGGAAATAGCCTTAAGTACACTGGAGTACTTATCTTGTCTATGATGAAGGGTTCTCCATTGACTGTATAAAACGTCTGGTTATGGGGCCTCCAGTATTCTTCTGGGAGAATCGCAGGATTCAACAGGGAGGCTGATGATCCTGTATCAAAAAATGCAATGACCGGGATGGGCTTTGCATATGTGCTTGTAAGGAGATGAACCTTTGCGATTGGTGCCGGTGCTCTCTTGTGTCTTCTTTGACAGGAGGAGTCTTTGATCATGCAGATTTGCTTGGTCTTGGTATGCAGACTGGGCATTTTTATCTTTTTCTTCGAGATCTTTACGTAGCAAACTCTTTTCTTTTGTGTTTTCTCCGTGTCACACCGTTTTCTTTTCTTCAGAACTGTATCTGGATCTTTCTCTTGATCTGGTTCACACCGTTTTCTTTTTCCCAGAACTGTCTCTCGGTCAGGATTTGTCCTTTGACCTGGTTCTGGATTCGACAGGTTAACCATAACCCTTTCTTCATTCGTTTTATCTTTGTCTTCTTGGCCCAAATATTTTAAAAAGGAAGAGGTATGAATCTCTTCTATGAGTGGAAGAACTTCTGGAGCTTTTGACGAGGCCATGATGGGACTATCATCAGGGTTTTCTTTTGCTTCCTTCTTCGGGCTAGGTGTTTTCTTAACACTTCTGATGGTTGTACCTTTTGAAATCTTTTTGGCTTTTATCTCTGCTTGCTCTTTTGACCAGAGGCTTAAGGATGGGGAGGTTAGAGCAAATGGTGATGTTGAAAATTGAGGATCAAAGGATGTCTGCATAAATGGTGTTGATGGCAGTCTCCATGTGTCATCAGCATAGGTGGAAACCTTTTGCTGCTTGTATTGTCTCTCAAGATCTGCAAGTTGTGCCTTGAGGAATTTCATCTCAGCCTCTTTTTGCTGAAAACCTTGTGGAATTTGTGGCCCTGGGGAGTTATGCACTAGCTGGAGGAGTTCATGATGTAGCTCAAGGATTTTGGCTTTGATTTCATAGATGATACCTTCTAGCTCTTGAACTCTGCTTGTTAGATTTTCATGAGCCTTCGTGATATTGTTTTGTTGAGCCACGATAGTGTTGAGAGCCTTGTTTTTAGTTTCTTTGTTGTACCCAAGTTCATGTGCATCATCCAGGCATTCCTGGCAATCACATTCATCGAACGGGAAGTGGGGTTGCTTAGCCGGTTGCATCATGCATATCGTAGAGAAAGTTTCTCTTCGATCTTGTTTTGCAAACCGAACCTCAACTTGTCCATCTTGATGGCGGACAAAGTCAGGGGTTGTGGTTGTCTGAACCGGTGCTTGGTGGATCTGTTCGTAATTGGTTATCCATTTTTCAGGTAGAAGCTTTGTGAGTTCTTCTCTGGATAACTGTTTGGGAACATATGTGCAGGTTGGTGTAGCATTGGAGTCGATGTCTATGAGTAGAGCATCGCTAGAGTTATCCTGCGATCCGGGAACCATGATGTCCAAAGAGTGGTTTTGGACACGATATGCCATCTGGTAATGAAACGTGGCCTGAATGGTATTGACCTGTGGCGTACCACCGATCTGGATCTGAGCTTTCAAGGCTGTTAGCAATGAAGGATCATTGAGTGGCATATTGAAGTTTGGATAGAAGGTGACAAAGACGGTTCCGGCGTTTAACGTGGTCTGGATGGTACCTATGCAGGCATGCTGGTACTCCACGAATCTAGTATCGACTAGGGCGATACGAGAGAACGCAGGTAGTCCTTTTCTTCCATGGAAGGTTAGGGCTAGTCTTATGGCACCGAAGTGGATATGGGTATATCCTTGGGATAGACAGATCCTTGGAAGATCTGAGGGAAGAGCGAGAGGGACGAGGTGTTCAGAGGTTGTTGCTGGGAGTTGGTGTGAATCAAACTTGGAGGTTTGCACAAACTCTTTTACAACTGGGTTTGACGCAGAACTGACTAATTGTTTTACTTTTTTGGAAAGGGAATTGTGGGGTTTTTTGAAGACACTATAAGGGTTAACTAAAGGCATACTAGTGATAGGGATTTTAGACTCATCAGAGATATAAGAGATCTCATATAACTGATCAATCTTTGACGCAGACGACCGACGAAAACTGGAATTTGAACGGGAAAGACCCTGATCTGGATTCATATCTGGGTTTAGACTTCTAACACTTCTTATCTTTATCCTCAAGCCCGTACTTTGAGGAAATTACCGCGGACCCTTCCGACTTACGACTCACCTAACTAGCTTCTTTTGGACTCAAGATAAGAAACACAGTGTGTCGGACCAGACTGACAAGACCTTGTAAGGTTAGTGTTCTGTTGTTGAGAGATCAGCGCAAAGTCTGCAGTCAACAGTGCATACTAAACAAACCTTAGAAAGGGATGGCAGGAGCGCTATGGCTCTGATACCAGAAATGGGGGGAGTTGGGGTCTGATTTATATAAAACCAGTAAAAGCTTTGGGGAAGGCTAGGCTGACAAACATAAAAGAAGGGTGATAAACATAAAAGACTCAAGGGGGTGGACTCAGAAGGACTAGACTTAGAATAACATAGGAGGACTCAAGACTCTGCTCAGATCGACTTAAGACTCTTTACCGGACTCTAAATTTTAGAGTGAGAAAGTAGAGAGAAGATAGAGAGAAATATAGAAGAAGATTTTATTTCTTTCCAAGGATGATTTACAAGTGAGGGGGAGCCTTCCTTTTATAGACCAAGGAGAGGCTTGATTACATCATCCATGACATCACACTTACATCATCCATGACATCACACTTACATCACACCTACATCACACCTAATAATACATAGAAAATATCTAGGAAAATAACAAAAACCATGACATAAGCGCTTACATCACTTTAAGAGTGATTAAAGCTTTATTAAATCCTAAGCACACCATTACCACTTTAAGAGTGATAATACTTTATTTAGTCCTAAGCACACCATAATTAAAGCTTAATTAATCTTCTTCTTCATCTGGATCTTCTGCTGGATCTAAGCCTGGATCTTTATCATAGTCCCACACAGCTAATTCATCATTTGTGAGCATGGTGATTCCCTTGGTAATATGCGTTTGGATATATTCCCTGTGAGCATCTTTCCATATTTTCGAGTGTGGGTCTTCGTTTTCCCATGCATTTACTCCTTCAATGACATCTTTAGGCATCTCTTCTGTTTTGAAACCGTTTGCAGCAGCTAAGCATTTCCGTATGCTCATCCATTCTTTTTCATGAAAGACCTTGAATGAGAAAGTAGCAGGTTTATGTTTGACCCAGGCATGAATAAAAGACAGAGGGGAATGGTAAATGGCCGCTTTTCCGTCTTGGGGAATTGATGTAGGCGTAAGATAACATCTGGGTCTTCTGAACACGATGACGCAATATTTTTTGCTTCATGCAGCTGCAGCCATTTGTCCAGTCCATTGATGGGCCGGGAGAAACCATTGCAGAAGGGTGAGAGTATGCTTTTGTTCCTTGGATAATTGACCGAACTGGCAGTCAATTAGGTATTGCAGTAGTTTGGCGGTGTTGAAGGACATGGCAATGGTAAATGCTTCAAACAAGTACCAGAAGAAACATAGTGCCTCTTTTGGTAGTTTGTACAGATCTCGTATATGGAAGACATTCATGAAAGGATAATTTGGGTGGAAGACTAGACCTTTCATGAACAGGCCATGGCGTTTCAGAGTGATGGTGAGGAAAGTCTTGTAATTCAAGACTGACCGATCTTTGAGGGCTTGATCTGCAATTACTTCAACGATTTCTTCTGGGATCTTCTTCTCTTTAAATTGTTGATCAAGGGGAACAGTTCCTTCTGCGGTACAGGAGTTTGCGGCCTCCATCATGAAAATTGCTGGTAAGATGTCTTTGTGGTGAGAGTGGTGATGCTGAACCATATTTGAACCCATGTATTTATAGGCCTTCGGTCTAGACAAAAAGTCTGCAAGAATATTATCCTTGCCCTTGATATGTTTAACAGTAAACGTCCATTGGGAGAACCAATTTGCCCATCGTAATAATTGTGGTTCTGGAAGCATCTTTCTTTTGAATTCAAGCATTTTTGGAAAAGAGGACATGTCCATCTCAATTAAGAAATTATAGCCGACTAGATGGAATTGAAATTTCTCGATTCCTTTCTTCACAGCTAAGATTTCCTTGTATGTGGAGTGATAATGCTTTTCTGACTCTTTAAACGTGCCACTTTTGTATCCACTTATCTTCCTGACACCTTTGTCATCTTCTGTAATTAGCACCGCTGCCCAATGCTCATCACTGGCATCTGTCTGTAAGATTCTTTTGTCTTTTGTTGCAGGAATCTTTAAAGGAGGCATCACATCAGCAAGTATATAAACCATACTGATCTAAATTATGTCCTGTATGGTGATTCAAAACCAAAACCCAGACAGACACAACCATCTAAGCCGAGACGTCCATCAACCCAGATTGATGAATGCTTTATGCTCGGAGCAACACCTCCAACTCCTTCCTCCTCCGAATACCAAGTTGAATTCCCACCCCTAACCTCTTTCGAGAATACCCAACAAAAAACCAAACATAGCTGGAAAATCAAGAACCCAACAACCATTGGTGCAACTGGTGTTCCTGAATCAATAACGGCTGCTGAGGCCACTCTGAACTGGCAAAGTGAAAATGCTGTTGCCCAAAACAAGGCCCTCAACACCATCCTAGCTCAACAGAATAATATCACAAAGGCTCATGAAGATCTAACAACCAGAGTTCAAGAGTTAGAAGGTATTATCTATGAAATCAAAGCCAAAATCCTTGAGCTACATCATGAACTCCTCCAGCTAGTTCACAACTCCCCAGGGGCACAAATTCCACAAAGTCTTCAGCAAAAAGAAGCTGAAATGAAATTCCTCAAGGCACAACTTGCAGACCTTGAGAGACAACACAAGCAGCAAAAGGTTTCCACCTATGCTGATGATCCATGGAGACTTCCAACAACGCCATTTGTACGAACATCCTTTGATCCTCAACCGCTACCAGCATCTTCATTTCTACACAACTCTCCATCCTTAAACCTCTGGTCAAAGGAACAAGTAAAGATCAAGGCTAGAAAAGCTTCGCCAACAAGAAGCACATCCTCTGAAAGTACTAGCAAAGCAGCATCCTCAAGCAGAGGAAAAGGGCCATCAGGGAGCAAACAGAACACAAGGGATAACGTCATGATGATGATGACCTCCACAACAGCTCCTAATAAATTACCTACAGGAGAAAATGGCATCTCCTCGTTCTTGCAAGCTTTGACTAAGACGAGCAGCAAAGAAAGTGTGCCGATGGTAGCTCCGGTGATAGCTCCTCTAACACATGATGACACATCATCTGTCTCTGAGGAAAGCTCCACCTCTCAATTCTATGAAGAGGTACCTCCAACAAATGAATTTGAACATCTCTTCATGAATGAGGACAACACTGAAAGGGTCTATGTCTCTAACATTGACGATGAAGCCTCCCAAACGTCGCCTCAGACAAACGAAAGGGCTCCTCCAAACACGGATTCAAAGCAACAGTTCACCTTTGATGACATCCTCCCAGCAAAATGGCGAGATCGAAGCATTGAAATGCTGACCTGGTGCACAGCAGAGCTCCAGTACTACAGTATCGACATGGTCATCAAACGTTTCTTGGCGAGATGCCAAGGACGACTTCGAGATTGGTATGTAAGTCTTGGTGAATACAGACAGACAAATATTCTAAACAGGAAAACCCCAGAAGAATTCATAAACACGATTTATTATGAATTCATTGGAAATCCCTCAGATCATACAATCCGAGCCCGAGAAGAGTTCCTAAAAATGAAATGTTGCTCTTTTCGTCCAAAAGACCTCGAAAAACATTACAACAGAATGTCTGAAAGATTTTACTGTCTTCAAGGCATTGATGATGTAAATCTCAAGCAAGTGTTCCTGAACTCCTTCCCAGAGTCTCTCTCGAATGAGGCTTACAGAGCCTTAGAAGCTAAAAGTATGACGGTTGCTCAAGCTTCCCTTGGTGGTCTTTACCAGCTCATTATGAATGCTTTGACAAAGCTATGCAACCAAAAACAATTTTTGGTTGAGTTTGAAAAAACCGAAAGAAGACTCGGGTCTGCATGCAATGATAAACACTTAAAGATAAAATGCAAAGATGATTCGTCATGCAGCTGTTCAAAGCCTCACAAGAAGTCCAGGATTGTGCAGTTCAAAAGATCTGGTGATTACTACTCAAGAACAGGCAAACACAACTCTCAGAGAAGGTGGAAGTTCTTGAACAAAAAATCAAAGAGAGGTCGAAATACTACTCGGTGCTATGTCTGTAACAAAGAAGGTCACTTCGCAAAAGATTGCAAAGACAAAAGGAAGACCCAAGCCCTTCTTGAAGCTATCAACAAGGTCGAACCAGTAGATGTTTCTGATATCGAATCTCTATACTCCTTAGATGATGAGCCAGGAAAAAGAATGATATGCACTATTTCCTATAGCTCCAGTGAAGAATCAGAAACAAGTGAAACATCTGAATCTGAAGAAGAACCACTACGGATCTACATGATGGAAGAAGGTCCTCAAGATGATTACGGTGACCCCGGCGACCAGTCACTAACGGCGGCAATGTTCCAGAAAATCCAAAATAACATACAGTATCCTAGCCTGGAGGATCACGTGGAAGATTATCTGTCAGATTCTCTGTCTGAACAGTTCAAAGAAAAGTGTACCCTATCACCCAAAAAGAATCTTCCAGCTCAGTCTAAAAAAGCAAAAGAGGTCGCAAAGCAAAAGCAAAAGCAAAAGCAGATTCCTACCACAACGGACAAAGGAATCGGTCAGAAAAGCAAAGATAAAGAGTCAGGCCCACATGAAGAAATAATGAGCGGTCACAAAAGAAGCTTACTGAGGAAGAAAGGCAAAAAGACAAAAAAGGTCACATGGGTCAAAAAAGGAACAGGAAAACCCTCAGGGCGTGAAAGACGCGAAACCAATCACACGGTGCCAGCAACAGGGAGTAAACAGAAGAAGCTACCCAGAAACCTATCATTACCGGAGATAGCAAATCTTCAAGAATCCTGCACAACAGTTGAAGAAAATAAAGAAAGGATCCTTAAAGATTTCCTGCCAGATGACATTGCCTATTTAAAGGCAAGCAAGAATGAGAACTCCCATAACCCAAACATTTCCGTTCCAAAAGAAGCAGTCATGAAGCCAGAAACTACTACCCTCATCCAAAAGCTTCAAAAGAAAGATGTCCCTGAAGAAGTCATCGAGGTGGTCAATAAATACGCCATCACTGATGAATCCCTCCTGAACTACAAAAACCTCCTCACTCTCACTTTCAAGACACAAGGCCCATTAATGGACGGAGATAAATTCTTCCCAGATTATCCCTTCCTAAATGTTTTCAGACTTAAAAATCTGCGCAGGTTATCAAATGAAGGCCTGGCCTTCCTATGGTAATTGATAGAGTCTTTCATCATAGCCATGGCCTTTAACTCCAACAAACTGTTAGCCTATCTTTTAGACTACCAGTTAGGCTGCTTATCAGGAGAAAAGGAGAACTTTGCCAAGTTCCTTGAATGGTTCCTCCCAATCCTTGAATGGGACCATCTCATGAGGGACTCTCCCAGAAAACACTGCATGATTCTGTTTCACAAGCCGAGCCATTTTAAAAAAGAAAGTTATGATCAGGTCCCTACAGAACCACCAAACTTCATACACTCTTGGTATGACATAAATCCTGCAGGATATTACTACAAGATCAACTACCGGGATGCCTGGATGGAAACCCGCATTAATCTTGCAAAGGCAAACCAGATAAAAACTGAAGATCTGCCCTCAAAGATACTGAATGGTGAACACCCGTGGAAGCAAGAAGACCCTCAGACGATTGAATGGGAAAACACGGTCATAGAATATTTCAATAATATTCGTGCGTTCACACACCCTCCCATGATCGTTCAACCAACTGGCCCTAGAAAGAACTCGGTGTCTGATCCTGCCCAAGACCAAGATAACGAACCGTACAACAAAGACACGTTCCCGTTTACTATCGAGAATCGCGACTCAGCAAAATCAAAATAAACGGGCGATGGATATTATTAAGTGTGCTAATGGTGTGCTTAGGACTAAATAAAGAATTATCACTCTTAAAGTGGTAATGGTGTGCTTAGGATTAAATAAAGCTTTAATCACTCTTAAAGTGATGTAAGCGCTTATGTCATGTTTTCTAGATATTTTCTATGTATTATTAGGTGTGATGTAGGTGTGATGTAAGTGTGATGTCATGGATGATGTAAGTGTGATGTCATGAATGATGTAATCAAGCCTCTCCTTGGCCTATAAAAGGAAGGCTTCCCCCTCACTTGTAGATCATCCTTGGAAAGAAATAAAATCTTCTTCTATATTTCTCTCTATCTTCTCTCTACTTTCTCACTCTAAAATTTAGAGTCCGGTAAAGAGTCTTGAGTCGATCTGAGCAGAGTCTTGAGTCCTTCTATGTTCTTCTGAGTCTAGTCCTTCTGAGCCATTTGGCATTTCTTGTAGATATGATACCAGAAATGGGGGGAGTTGGGGTCTGATTTATATAAAACCAGTAAAAGCTTTGGGGAAGGCTAGGCTGACAAACATAAAAGAAGGGTGATAAACATAAAAGACTCAAGGGGGTGGACTCAGAAGGACTAGACTCAGAATAACATAGAAGGACTCAAGACTCTTCTCAGATCGACTCAAAACTCTTTACCGGACTCTATATTTTAGAGTGAGAAAGTAGAGAGAAGATAGAGAGAAATATAGAAGAAGATTTTATTTCTTTCCAAGGATGATCTACAAGTGAGGGGGAAGCCTTCCTTTTATAGGCCAAGGAGAGGCTTGATTACATCATTCATGACATCACACTTACATCATCCATGACATCACACTTACATCACACCTACATCACACCTAATAATACATAGAAAATATCTAGAAAACATGACATAAGCGCTTACATCACTTTAAGAGTGATTAAAGCTTTATTTAATCCTAAGCACACCATTACCACTTTAAGAGTGATAATTCTTTATTTAGTCCTAAGCACACCATTAGCACACTTAATAATATCCATCGCCCGTTTATTTTGATTTTGCTGAGTCGCGAATCTCGATAGTAAACGGGAACGTGTCTTTGTTGTACGGTTCGTTATCTTGGGCAGGATCTGTCATCGAGCTCTTTCTGGGGCCAGTTGGTTGGACGATCATGGGAGGGTGTGTGAACGCACGAATATTATTGAAATATTCTATGACCGTGTTTTCCCATTCAATCGTCTGAGGGTCTTCTTGCTTCCACGGGTGTTCTCTATTCAGTATTTTTGGTGGCAGATCTTCAGTCTTTATCTGGTTTGCCTTTGCAAGATTAACGCGGGTTTCCATCCAAGCATCCCGGTAGTTGATCTTGTAGTAGTATCCTGCAGGATTTATATCATACCAAGAGTGTATGAAATTGGGTGGTTCTGTAGGGACCTGATCATAACTTTCTTTTTTGAATGGCTCGGCTTGTGGAACAAAATCATGCAGTGTTTTCTGGGAGAATCCCTCATGAGATGGTCCCATTCATAGATTGGGAGGAACCATTCAAGGAACTTGGCAAAGTTCTCCTTTTCTCCTGATAAGCAGCCTAACTGGTAGTCTAAAAGATAGGCTAACAGTTTGTTGGAGTTAAAGGCCATGGCTATGACGAAAGATTCTGTTAAGTACCATAGGAAGGCCAAGCCTTCATTTGATAACCTGCGCAAGTTTTTAAGCCTGAAAACATTAAGGAAGGGATAATCTGGGAAAAATTTATCTCCGTCTATTAACGGGCCTTGTATCTTGAAGGTGAGAGTGAGGAGGTTTTTGTAGTTCAGGAGGGATTCATCAGTGATGGCGTGTTTATTTACCACCTCGATGATTTCTTCAGGAACATCTTTCTTTTGAAGCTTTTTGATGAGGGCATTAGTCTCTGGGTTCATGACTGCTTCTTTTGGAAAGGAAGTGTTTGGGTTGTGGGAGTTCCCATTCTTGCTTGCCATTAAATAGGCAACATCATCTGGGAGGAAATCTTTAAGGATCTTTTCTTTATTTTCTTCAACTGTTGTGCAGGATTCTTGAAGATTTGCTATCTCCTGTAATGATAGGTTTCTGGGTAGCTTCTTCTGTTTACTCCCTGTTGCTGGCTCCGTGTGATTGGTTTCGCGTCTTTCACGCCCTGAGGGTTTTCCTGTTCCTTTTTTCACCCATGTGACCTTTTTTGTCTTTTTGCCTTTCTTCCTCAGTAAGCTTCCTTTGTGACCGCTCATTATTTCTTCATGTGGGCCTGACTCTTTATCTTTGCTTTTCTGGCAGATTCCTTTGTCCGTTGTGGTAGGAATCTGCTTTTGCTTTTGCTTTGCGACCTCTTTTTCTTTTTTAGACTGAGCTGGAAGATTCCTTTTGGGTGATAGGGTACACTTTTCTTTGAACTGTTCAGACAGAGAATCTGACAGATAATCTTCCACGTGATCCTCCAGGCTAGGATACTGTATGTTGTTTTGGATTTTCTGGAACATTGCCGCAGTTAGTGACTGGTCGCCGGGGTCGCCGTAATCATCTTGAGGACCTTCTTCCATCATGTAGATCCGTAGTGGTTCTTCTTCAGATTCAGATGTTTCACTTGTTTCTGATTCTTCACTGGAGCTATAGGAAATAGTGCATATCATTCTTTTTCCTGGCTCGTCATCTAAGGAGTATAGAGATTCGATATCAGAAACATCTACTGGTTCGACCTTGTTGATGGCTTCAAGAAGGGCTTGGGTCTTCCTTTTGTCTTTGCAATCCTTTGCGAAGTGACCTTCTTTGTTACAGACATAGCACCGAGTAGTATTTCGACCTCTCTTTGATTTTTTGTTCAAGAACTTCCACCTTCTCTGAGAGTTGTGTTTGCTTGTTCTTGAGTAGTAATCACCAGATCTCTTGAAATGGACGATCCTAGACTTCTTATGAGGCTTTGAACAGCTGCATGACGAATCATCTTTGCATTTTATCTTTAAGTGTTTATCATTGCATGCAGATCCGAGTCGTCTTCCCGTTTTTTTCAAACTCAACCAAAAATTGTTTTTGGTTGCATAACTTTGTCAAAGCATTTATGATGAGCTGGTAAAGACCACCAAGGGAAGCTTGAGCAACCGTCATATTTTTTTGCTTCTAAGGCTCTGTATGCCTCATTTGAGAGAGACTCTGGAAAGGAGTTCAGGAACACTTGTTTGAGATTTACATCATCAATGCCTTGAAGACAGTAAAATCTTTTAGACATTCTGTTGTAATGCTTTTCGAGGTCTTTTGGACGAAAAGAGCAACATTTCATTTTTAAGAACTCTTCTCGGGCTCGGATTGTATGATCTGAGGGATTTCCAATGAATTCATAATAGATCGTGTTTATGAATTCTTCTGGGGTCTTGCTGTTTAGAATATTTGTCTGTCTGTATTCACCAAGACTTACGTACCAATCCCGAAGTCGTCCTTGGCATCTTGCCAAGAAACGTTTGATGACCATGTCGATACTATAGTACTGAAGCTCTGCTGTGCACCAGGTCAGCATTTCAATGCTTCGATCTCGCCATTTTGCTGGGAGAATGTCATCAAAGGTGAACTGTTGCTTTGAATCCGTGTTTGGAGGAGCCTTTTCGTTTGTCTGGGGCGATGTTTGGGAGGCTTCATCGTCAATGTCAGAGACATAGACCCTTTCAGTGTTGTCCTCATTCATGAAGATATGTTCAAATTCATTTGTTGGAGGTACCTCTTCATAGAATTGAGAGGTGGAGCTTTCCTCAGAGACTGATGATGTGTCATCATGTGTTAGAGGAGCTATCACCGGAGCTACCATCGGCACGCTTTCTTTGCTGCTTGTCTTAGTCAAAGCTTGCAAGAACGAGGATATGCCATTTTCTCCTGTAGGTAATTTATTAGGAGCTGTTGTGGAGGTCATCATCATGACGTTATCCCTTGTGTTCTGTTTGCTCCCTGATGGCCCTTTTCCTCTGCTTGAGGATGCTGCTTTGCTAGTACTTTCAGAGGATGTGCTTCTTGTTGGCGAAGCTTTTCTAGCCTTGATCTTTGCTTGTTCCTTTGACCATAGGTTTAAGGATGGAGAGTTGTGTAGAAATGAAGATGCTGGTAACGGTTGAGGATCAAAGGATGTTCGCACAAATGGCGTTGTTGGAAGTCTCCATGGATCATCAGCATAGGTGGAAACCTTTTGCTGCTTGTGTTGTCTCTCAAGGTCTGCAAGCTGTGCCTTGAGGAATTTCATTTCAGCTTCTTTTTGCTGAAGACCTTGTGGAATTTGTGGCCCTGGAGAGTTATGTACTAGCTGGAGGAGTTCATGATGTAGCTCAAGGATTTTGGCTTTAATCTCATAGATAATACTTTCCAGTTCTTGGACTCTGCTTGTTAAATCTTCATGAGCCTTTGTGATGTTGTTTTGTTGAGCTAGGATGGTGTTGAGGGCCCTGTTTTGGGCAAAAGCATTCTCACTTTGCCAATTTAGGGTAGCTTCAGCAGCTGTTACTGATTCAGGAACACCAGTTGCACCAACGGTTGTTGGGTTCTTGATTTTCCAGCTATGTTTGGTTTTTTGTTAGGTATTTTCGAAAGAGGTTAGGGGTGGGAATTCAACTTGGTATTCTGAGGAGGAAGAAGTTGGAGGTGTTGTTCCGAGCATAAAGCATTCATCAAACTGGGTTGATGGACGTCTCGGCTTAGATGGTTGTGTCTGTTTGAGTTTTGGTTTCGAATTACCATACAGGACATAATAGTCAAACTTTCCTGATGGTTCACCAAGCAGACCAACATTTGGATCTCCGGCTTCATATCTTTTCTTCAGGGCATTTTGGGACCCTTTTTTCTTCTTGTTTTTGATTTCCTCCTTGTACTCAAGTTCATATGCTTCGTCCAAGCATTCCTGGCAGTCGCATACATCGAACGGGAAGTGTGGTTCCTCTGCCGGTTGCATCATGCATATCGTAGAGAAAGTTTCTCTTCGATCTTGTTTTGCAAACCGAACCTCAACTTGTCCATCTTGATGGCGGACAAAGTCAGGGGTTGTGGTTGTCTGAACCGGTGCTTGGTGGATTTGTTCGTAATTGGTTATCCATTTTTCAGGTAGAAGCTTTGTGAGTTCTTCTCTGGATAACTGTTTGGGAACATATGTGCAGGTTGGTGTAGCATTGGAGTCGATGTCTATGAGTAGAGCATCGCTAGAGTTATCCTGCGATCCGAGAACCATGATGTCCAAAGAGTGGTTTTGGACACGATATGCCATCTGGTAATGAAACGTGGCCTGAAAGGTATTGACCTGTGGCGTACCACCGATCTGGATCTGGGCTTTCAAGGCTGTTAGCAACGAAGGATCATTGAGTGGCATATTGAAGTTGGGATAGAAGGTGACGAAGACAGTTCCGGTGTTTAACGTGGTTTGGATGGTACCGATGCAGGCATGCTGGTACTCCACGAATCTAGTATCGACTAGGGCGATACGAGAGAACGCAGGTAGTCCTTTTCTTCCATGGAAGGTTAGGGCTAGTCTTATGGCACCGAAGTGGATATGGGTATATCCTTGGGATAGACAGATCCTTGGAAGATCTGAGGGAAGAGAGAGAGGGACGAGGTGTTCAGAGGTTGTTGCTGGGAGTTGGTGTGAATCAAACTTGGAGGTTTGCACAAACTCTTTAACAACTGGGTTTGACGCAGAACTGACAAGTTGTTTTACTTTTTTGGAGAGGGAATTGTGGGGTTTTTTGAAGACACTATAAGGGTTGACTAAAGGCATACTAGTAATAGGGATTTTAGACTCATCAGAGATATAAGAGATCTCATATAACTGATCAATCTTTGACGCAGACGACCGACGAAAACTGGAATTTGAACGGGAAAGACCCTGATCTGGATTCATATCTGGGTTTAGACTTCTAACACTTCTTATCTTTATCCTCAAGCCCGTACTTTGAGGAAATTACCGCGGACCCTTCCGACTTACGACTCACCTAACTAGCTTCTTTTGGACTCAAGATAAGAAACACAGTGTGTCGGACCAGACTGACAAGACCTTGTAAGGTTAGTGTTCTGTTGTTGAGAGATCAGCACAAAGTCTGCAGTCAACAGTGTATACTAAACAAACCTTAGAAAGGGATGGCAGGAGCGCTATGTCTCTGATACCAGAAATGGGGGGAGTTGGGGTCTGATTTATATAAAACCAGTAAAAGCTTTGGGGAAGGCTAGGCTGACAAACATAAAAGACTAAAACAAAAGACTCAAGGGTGTGGACTCAGAAGGACTAGACTCAGAAGAACATAGAAGGATAGATGGACTCAAGACTCTGCTCAGATCGACTCAAGACTCTTTACTAGACTCTAATTTTTAGAGTGAGAAAGTAGAGAGAAGATAGAGAGAAATATAGAAGAAGATTTTATTTCTTTCCAAGGATGATTTACAAGTGAGGGGGAGCCTTCCTTTTATAGACCAAGGAGAGGCTTGATTACATCATCCATGACAACACACTTACATCATCCATGACATCACACTTACATCACACCTACATCACACCTAATAATACATATGAAAAATCTAGAAAAACATGACATAAGCGCTTACATCACTTTAAGAGTGATTAAAGCTTTATTTAATCCTAAGCACACCATTACCACTTTAAGAGTGATAATACTTTATTTAGTCCTAAGCACACCATTAGCACACTAAATAATATCCATAGCCCGTTTATTTTGGTTTTGCTGAGTCGCGAATCTCGATCGTAAACGGGAGTGTGTCTTTGTTGTATGGTTCTTGGTCTTGGGCAGGATCAGACACCGAGTTCTTTCTAGGGCCAGTTGGTTGAACGATCATGGGAGGGTGTGTGAACTCACGAATATTATTGAAATATTCTATGACCGTGTTTTCCCATTCAATCGTCTGAGGATCTTCTTGCTTCCACGGGTGTTCTCCATTCAGTATTTTTGGTGGCAGATCTTCAGTCTTTATCTGGTTTGCCTTTGCAAGATTAATGCGGATTTCCATCCAAGCATCCCGGTAGTTGATCTTATAGTAGTATCCTGCAGGATTTATATCATACCAAGAGTGTATGAAATTGGGTGGTCCTGTAGGGACCTGATCATAACTCTCTTTTTTGAAATGGCTCGGCTTGTGGAACAAAATCATGCAGTGTTTTCTGGGAGAGTCCCTCATGAGATGGTCCCATTCATAGATTGGGAGGAACCATTCAAGGAACTTGGCAAAGTTCTCCTTTTCTCCTGATAAGCAGCTTAACTGGTAGTCTAAAAGATAGGCTAACAGTTTGTTGGAGTTAAAGGCCATGGCTATGACAAATGACTCTGTTAGATACCACAGGAAGGCTAGGCCTTCATTTGATAACCTGCGTAAGTTTTTGAGCCTGAAAACATTAAGGAAGGGATAATCTGGGAAGAATTTATCTCCGTCCATTAATGGGCCTTGTGTCTTGAAGGTGAGAGTGAGGAGGTTTTTGTAGTTCAGGAGGGATTCATCTGTGATGGAGTGTTTGGTAACCACTTCGATGATTTCTTCAGGGACATCTTTCTTTTGAAGCTTTTGGATAGGGGTGGTAGTCTCTGGGTTCATGACTGCTTCTTTTGGAACGGAAGTGTTTGGGTTGTAGGAGTTCCCATTCTTGCTTGCCTTTAAATAGGCAGTATCATCTGGGAGAGAATCTTTAAGGACCCTTTCTTTATTTTCTTCAATCGTTGTGCAGGATTCTTGAGGATTAGCTATCTCCTGTAATGATGGGTTTCTGGGTAGCTTCTTCTGTTTACTCCCTGTTGCTGGCTCCGTGTGATTGGTTTCGCGTCTTTCACGCCCTGAGGGTTTTCCTGTTCCTTTTTTGACCCATGTGACCTTTTTTGTCTTTTTGCCTTTCTTCTTCAGTAAGCTTCTTTTGTGACTGCTCATTATTTCTTCATGTGGGCCTGACTCTTTATCTTTGCTTTTCTGGCCGATTCCTTTGTCCGTTGTGGCAGGAATCTGCTTTTGCTTTTGCTTTTGCTTTGCGACCTCTTTTGCTTTTTTAGACTGAGCTGGAAGATTCTTTTTGGGTGATAGGGTACACTTTTCTTTGAACTGTTCAGACAGAGAATCTGACAGATAATCTTCCACGTGATCCTCCAGGCTAGGATACTGTATGTTATTTTGGATTTTCTGGAAGATTGCCGCCGTTAGTGACTGGTCGCCGGGGTCACCGTAATCATCTTGAGGACCTTCTTCCATCATGTAGATCCGTAGTGGTTCTTCTTCAGATTCAGATGTTTCACTTGTTTCTGATTCTTCACTGGAGCTATAGGAAATAGTGCATATCATTCTTTTTCCTGGCTCGTCATCTAAGGAGTATAGAGATTCGATATCAGAAACATCTACTGGTTCGACCTTGTTGATAGCTTCAAGAAGGGCTTGGGTCTTCCTTTTGTCTTTGCAATCTTTTGCGAAGTGACCTTCTTTGTTACAGACATAGCACCGAGTAGTATTTCGACCTCTCTTTGATTTTTTGTTCAAGAACTTCCACCTTCTCTGAGAGTTGTGTTTGCCTGTTCTTGAGTAGTAATCACCAGATCTTTTGAACTGCACAATCCTGGACTTCTTGTGAGGCTTTGAACAGCTGCATGACGAATCATCTTTGCATTTTATCTTTAAGTGTTTATCATTGCATGCAGACCCGAGTCTTCTTCCGGTTTTTTCAAACACAACCAAAAATTGTTTTTGGTTGCAT
This sequence comes from Helianthus tuberosus, assembly GCA_030545235.1. Lineage (NCBI taxonomy): Eukaryota > Viridiplantae > Streptophyta > Magnoliopsida > Asterales > Asteraceae > Helianthus > Helianthus tuberosus. Next base: position 158,476,624 of record CM060409.1, read on the forward strand.
AGCTTTGTCAAAGCATTCATGATGAGCTGGTAAAGACCACCAAGGGAAGCTTGAGCAACCGTCATATTTTTGGCTTCTAAGGCTCTGTATGCCTCATTTGAGAGAGACTCTGGGAAGGAGTTCAGTAACACTTGCTTAAGATTAACGTCATCAATGCCTTGAAGACAGTAAAATCTTTCAGACATTCTGTTGTAGTGCTTTTCGAGGTCTTTTGGACGAAAAGAGCAACATTTCATTTTTAAGAACTCTTCTCGGGCTCGGATTGTATGATCTGAGGGATTTCCAATGAATTCATAATAGATCGTGTTTATGAATTCTTCTGGAGTTTTGCTGTTTAGAATATTTGTCTGTCTGTATTCACCAAGACTTACGTACCAATCCCGAAGTCATCCTTGGCATCTTGCCAAGAAACGTTTGATGACCATGTCGATACTATAGTACTGAAGCTCCGCTGTACACCAGGTCAGCATTTCAATGCTTCTATCTCGCCATTTTGCTGGGAGAATGTCATCAAAGGTGAACTGTTGCTTTGAATCCGTGTTTGGAGGAGCCTTTTCATTTGTCTGAGGCGACGTTTGGGAGGCTTCATCGTCAATGTCAGAGACATAGACCCTTTCAGTGTTGTCCTTATTCATGAAGAGATGTTCAAATTCATCTGTTGGAGGTACCTCTTCATAGAATTGGGAGGTGGAGCTTTCCTCAGAGACTGATGACGTGTCATCATGTGTTAGAGGAGCTATTACCGGAGCTACCATCGGCACGCTTTCTTTGCTGCTTGTCTTAGTCAAAGCTTGCAAGAACGAGGAGATGCCATTTTCTCCTGTAGGTAATTTATTAGGAGCTGTTGTGGAGGTCATCATCATGACGTTACCCCTTGTGTTCTGTTTGCTCCCTGATGGCCCTTTTCCTCTGCTTGAGGATGCTGCTTTGTTAGTACTTTCAGAGGATGTGCTTCTTGTTGGCGAAGCTTTTCTAGCCTTGATCTTTGCTTGTTCCTTTGACCAGAGGTTTAAGGATGGAGAGTTGTGTAGAAATGAAGATGCTGGTAGCGGTTGAGGATCAAAGGATGTTCGTACAAATGGCGTTGTTGGAAGTCTCCATGGATCATCAGCATAGGTGGAAACCTTTTGCTGCTTGTGTTGTCTCTCAAGGTCTGCAAGTTGTGCCTTGAGGAATTTCATTTCAGCTTCTTTTTGCTGAAGACCTTGTGGAATTTGTGCCCCTGGGGAGTTGTGGACTAGCTGGAGGAGTTCATGATGTAGCTCAAGGATTTTGGCTTTGATTTCATAGATAATACCTTCTAGCTCTTGAACTCTGGTTGTTAGATCTTCATGAGCCTTTGTGATATTATTCTGTTGAGCTAGGATGGTGTTGAGGGCCTTGTTTTGGGCAACAGCATTTTCACTTTGCCAGTTCAGAGTGGCCTCAGCAGCCGTTATTGATTCAGGAACACCAGTTGCACCAATGGTTGTTGGGTTCTTGATTTTCCAGCTATGTTTGGTTTTTTGTTGGGTATTCTCGAAAGAGGTTAGGGGTGGGAATTCAACTTGGTATTCGGAGGAGGAAGGAGTTGGAGGTGTTGCTCCGAGCATAAAACATTCATCAATCTGGGTTGATGGTCGTCTCGGCTTAGATGGTTGTGTCTGTATGGGTTTTGGTTTTGAATCACCATACAGGACATAATAGTCGAATTTTCCTGATGGTTCTCCAAGCAGACCAACATTTGGATCTCCAGCTTCATATCTTTTCTTCAGGGCATTTTGGGACCCTTTTTTCTTTTTGTTTTTGATTTCCTCCTTGTACTCAAGTTCATATGCTTCGTCCAAGCATTCCTGGCAGTCGCATACATCGAACGGGAAGTGTGGTTCCTCTGCCGGTTGCATCATGCATATCGTAGAGAAAGTTTCTCTTAGATCTTGTTTTGCAAACCGAACCTCAACTTGTCCATCTTGATGGCGGACAAAGTCAGGGGTTGTGGTTGTCTGAACCGGTGCTTGGTGGATTTGTTCGTAATTGGTTATCCATTTTTCAGGTAGAAGCTTTGTGAGTTCTTCTCTGGATAACTGTTTGGGAACATATGTGCAGGTTGGTGTAGCATTGGAGTCGATGTCTATGAGTAGAGCATCGCTAGAGTTATCCTGCGATCCGGGAACCATGATGTCCAAAGAGTGGTTTTGGACACGATATGCCATCTGGTAATGAAACGTGGCCTGAAAGGTATTGACCTGTGGCGTACCACCGATCTGGATCTGAGCTTTCAAGGCTGTTAGCAACGAAGGATCATTGAGTGGCATATTGAAGTTTGGATAGAAGGTGACAAAGACGGTTCCGGCGTTTAACGTGGTCTGGATGGTACCTATGCAGGCATGCTGGTACTCCACGAATCTAGTATCGACTAGGGCGATACGAGAGAACGCAGGTAGTCCTTTTCTTCCATGGAAGGTTAGGGCTAGTCTTATGGCACCGAAGTGGATATGGGTATATCCTTGGGATAAACAGATCCTTGGAAGATCTGAGGGAAGAGCGAGAGGGACGAGGTGTTCAGAGGTTGTTGCTGGGAGTTGGTGTGAATCAAACTTGGAGGTTTGCACAAACTCTTTTACAACTGGGTTTGACGCAGAACTGACTAATTGTTTTACTTTTTTGGAAAGGGAATTGTGGGGTTTTTTGAAGACACTGTAAGGGTTAACTAAAGGCATACTAGTGATAGGGATTTTAGACTCATCAGAGATATAAGTGATCTCATATAACTGATCAATCTTTGACGCAGACGACCGACGAAAACTGGAATTTGAACGGGAAAGACCCTGATCTGGATTCATATCTGGGTTTAGACTTCTAACACTTCTTATCTTTATCCTCAAGCCCGTACTTTGAGGAAATTACCGCGGACCCTTCCGACTTACGACTCACCTAACTAGCTTCTTTTGGACTCAAGATAAGAAACACAGTGTGTCGGACCAGACTGACAAGACCTTGTAAGGTTAGTGTTCTGTTGTTGAGAGATCAGCGCAAAGTCTGCAGTCAACAGTGCATACTAAACAAACCTTAGAAAGGGATGGCAGGAGCGCTATGGCTCTGATACCAGAAATGGGGGGAGTTGGGGTCTGATTTATATAAAACCCCAACTCCCCCCATTTCTGGTATCATAAGTGATGTACAATATAAAGGGATGGCAGGAGCGCTATGGCTCTGAGAAATATAGAAGAAGATTTTATTTCTTTCCAAGGATGATTTACAAGTGAGGGGGAGCCTTCCTTTTATAGACCAAGGAGAGGCTTGATAACATCATCCATGACATCACCCTTACATCATCCATGACATCACACTTACATCATCCCTACATCACACCTAATAATACATATGAAAAATCTAGAAAAACATGACATAAGCGCCTACATCACTTTAAGAGTGATTAAAGCTTTATTTTAATCCTAAGCACACCATTACCACTTTAAGAGTGATAATACTTTATTTAGTCCTAAACACACCATTAGCACACTTAATAATATCCATAGCCCGTTTAATTTGGTTTTGCTGAGTTGCGAATCTCGATAGTAAACGGGAGCGTGTCTTTGTTGTCCGGTTCTTGGTCTTGGGCAGGATCAGACACCGAGTTCTTTCTGGGACCAGTTGGTTGAACGATCATGGGAGGGTGTGTGAACACACGAATATTATTGAAATATTCTATGACCGTGTTTTCCCATTCAATCGTCTGAGGGTCTTCTTGCTTCCACGGGTGTTCACCATTCAGTATCTTTGGAGGCAGATCTTCAATCTTTATCTGGTTTGCCTTTGCAAGATTAATGCGGGTTTCCATCCAAGCATCCCGGTAGTTGATCTTGTAATAGTATCCTGCAGGGTTTATGTCATACCAAGAGTGTATGAAGTTGGGTGGTTCTGTAGGGACTTGATCATAACTTTCTTTTTTGAAATGGCTCGGCTTGTGGAACAAAATCATGCAGTGTTTTCTGGGAGAGTCCCTCATGAGATGGTCCCATTCATAAATTGGGAGGAACCATTCAAGGAACTTGGCAAAGTTCTCCTTTTCTCCTGATAAACAGCCTAACTGGTAGTCTAAAAGATAGGCTAACAGTTTGTTGGAGTTAAAGGCCATGGCTATGACGAATGACGCTGTTAGATACCACAGGAAGGCTAGGCCTTCATTTGATAACCTGCGTAAGTTTTTGAGCCTGAAAACATTAAGGAAGGGATAATCTGGGAAAAATTTATCTCCGTCCATTAATGGGCCTGTGTCTTGAAGGTGAGAGTGAGGAGGTTTTAGTAGTTCAGGAGGGATTCATCTGTGATGGAGTGTTTGGTGACCACTTCGATGATTTCTTCAGGGACATCTTTCTTTTGAAGCTTTTGGATGAGGGTGGTAGTCTCTGGGTTCATGACTGCTTCTTTTGGAACGGAAGTGTTTGGGTTGTGGGAGCTTCCATTCTTGCTTGCTATTAAATAGGCAACATCATCTGGGAGGAAATCTTTAAGGATCTTTTCTTTATTTTCTTCAACTGTTGTGCAGGATTCTTGAAGATTTGCTATCTCCTGTAATGATAGATTTCTGGGTAGCTTCTTCTGTTTACTCCCTGTTGCTGGCTCCGTGTGATTGGTTTCGCGTCTTTCACGCCCTGAGGGTTTTCCTGTTCCTTTTTTGACCCATGTGACCTTTTTTGTCTTTTTGCCTTTCTTCCTCAGTAAGCTTCCTTTGTGACCGCTCATTATTTCTTCATGTGGGCCTGACTCTTTATCTTTGCTTTTCTGACAGATTCCTTTGTCCGTTGTGGCAGGTATCTGCTTTTGCTTTTGCTTTGCGACCTCTTTTGGCTTTTCAGACTGAGCTGGAAGATTCTTTTTGGGTGATAGGGTACACTTTTCTTTGAACTGTTCAGACAGAGAATCTGACAGATAATCGTCCACGTAATCCTCCAGGCTAGGATACTGTATGTTGTTTTGGATTTTCTGGAACATTGCCGCCGTTAGTGACTGGTCGCCGGGGTCGCCGTAATCATCTTGAGGACCTTCTTCCATCATGTAGATCCGTAGTGGCTCTTCTTCAGATTCAGATGTTTCACTTGTTTCGGATTCCTCACTGGAGCTATAGGAAATGGTGCATATCATCCTTTTTCCTGGCTCATCATCTAAGGAGTATAGGGATTCGATATCAGAAACATCGACTGGTTCGACCTTGTTGATGGCTTCAAGAAGGGCTTGGGTCTTCCTTTTGTCTTTGCAATCTTTTGCGAAGTGACCTTCTTTGTTACAGACATAGCACCGAGTAGTATTTCGACCTCTCTTTGATTTTTTGTTCAAGAACTTCCACCTTCTCTGAGAGTTGTATTTTCCTGTTCTTGAGTAGTAATCACCAGATCTTTTGAAATGGACAATCCTGGACTTCTTGTGAGGCTTTGAACAGCTGCATGACGAATCATCTTTGCATTTTATCTTTAAGTGTTTGTCATTGCATGCAGACCCGAGTCGCCTTCCGGTTTTTTCAAACTCAACCAAAAATTGTTTTTGGTTGCATAACTTTGTCAAAGCATTTATGATGAGCTGGTAAAGACCACCAAGGGAAGCTTGAGCAACCGTCATATTTTTTGCTTCTAAGGCTCTGTATGCCTCATTTGAGAGAGACTCTGGAAAGGAGTTCAGGAACACTTGTTTGAGATTTACATCATCAATGCCTTGAAGACAGTAAAATCTTTCAGACATTCTGTTGTAATGCTTTTCGAGGTCTTTTGGACGAAAAGAGCAACATTTCATTTTTAAGAACTCTTCTCGGGCTCGGATTGTATGATCTGAGGGATTTCCAATGAATTCATAATAGATCGTGTTTATGAATTCTTCTGGGGTTTTGCTGTTTAGAATATTTGTCTGTCTGTATTTACCAAGAATTACGTACCAATCCCGAAGTCGTCCTTGGCATCTTGCCAAGAAACGTTTGATGACCATGTCGATACTATAGTACTGAAGCTCTGCTGTGCACCAGGTCAGCATTTCAATGCTTCGATCTCGCCATTTTGCTGGGAGAATGTCATCAAAGGTGAACTGTTGCTTTGAATCCGTGTTTGGAGGAGCCTTTTCGTTTGTCTGGGGCGATGTTTGGGAGGCTTCATCGTCAATGTCAGAGACATAGACCCTTTCCGTGTTGTCCTCATTCATGAAGAGATGTTCAAATTCATTTGTTGGTGGTACCTCTTCATAGAATTGAGAGGTGGAGGTTTCCTCAGAGACTGATGATGTGTCATCATGTGTTAGAGGAGCTATCACCGGAGCTACCATCGGCACGCTTTCTTTGCTGCTTGTCTTAGTCAAAGCTTGCAAGAACGAGGATATGCCATTTTCTCCTGTAGGTAATTTATTAGGAGCTGTTGTGGAGGTCATCATCATGACGTTATCCCTTGTGTTCTGTTTGCTCCCTGATGGCCCTTTTCCTCTGCTTGAGGATGCTGCTTTGCTAGTACTTTCAGAGGATGTGCTTCTTGTTGGCGAAGCTTTTCTAGCCTTGATCTTTGCTTGTTCCTTTGACCATAGGTTTAAGGATGGAGAGTTGTGTAGAAATGAAGATGCTGGTAACGGTTGAGGATCAAAGGATGTTCGCACAAATGGCGTTGTTGGAAGTCTCCATGGATCATCAGCATAGGTGGAAACCTTTTGCTGCTTGTGTTGTCTCTCAAGGTCTGCAAGCTGTGCCTTGAGGAATTTCATTTCAGCTTCTTTTTGCTGAAGACCTTGTGGAATTTGTGGCCATGGAGAGTTATGTACTAGCTGGAGGAGTTCATGATGTAGCTCAAGGATTTTGGCTTTAATCTCATAGATAATACTTTCCAGTTCTTGGACTCTGCTTGTTAAATCTTCATGAGCCTTTGTGATGTTGTTTTGTTGAGCTAGGATGGTGTTGAGGGCCCTGTTTTGGGCAACAGCATTCTCACTTTGCCAATTTAGGGTAGCTTCAGCAGCTGTTACTGATTCAGGAACACCAGTTGCACCAACGGTTGTTGGGTTCTTGATTTTCCAGCTATGTTTGGTTTTTTGTTGGGTATTTTCGAAAGAGGTTAGGGGTGGGAATTCAACTTGGTATTCTGAGGAGGAAGAAGTTGGAGGTGTTGTTCCGAGCATAAAGCATTCATCAAACTGGGTTGATGGACGTCTCGGCTTAGATGGTTGTGTCTGTTTGAGTTTTGGTTTCGAATTACCATACAGGACATAGTAGTCAAACTTTCCTGATGGTTCACCAAGCAGACCAACATTTGGATCTCCGGCTTCATATCTTTTCTTCAGGGCATTTTGGGACCCTTTTTTCTTCTTGTTTTTGATTTCCTCCTTGTACTCAAGTTCATATGCTTCGTCCAGGCATTCCTGGCAGTTGCATACATCGAACGGGAAGTGTGGTTCCTCAGCCGGTTGCATCATGCATATCGTAGAGAAAATCTCTCTCCGATCTTGTTTTGCAAACCGAACCTCAACATGTCCATCTTGATGGCGGACAAAGTCAGGGGTTGTGGTTGTTTGAACCGGTGCTTGGTGGATCTGTTCGTAATTGGTTATCCATTTTTCAGGTAGAAGCTTTGTAAGCTCTTCTCTGGATAACTGTTTAGGAACATATGTGCAGGTTGGTGTGGCGTTGGAGTCGATGTCTATGAGTAGAGCATCGCTAGAGTTATCCTGCGATCCGGGAACCATGATGTCCAAAGAGTGGGTTTGGACACGATATGCCATCTGGTAATGAAACGTGGCCTGAAAGGTATTGACCTGTGGCGTACCACCGATCTGGATCTGGGCTTTCAAGGCTGTTAGCAACGAAGGATCATTGAGTGGCATATTGAAGTTGGGATAGAAGGTGACGAAGACAGTTCCGGTGTTTAACGTGGTTTGGATGGTACCGATGCAGGCATGCTGGTACTCCACGAATCTAGTATCGACTAGGGCGATACGAGAGAACGCAGGTAGTCCTTTTCTTCCATGGAAGGTTAGGGCTAGTCTTATGGCACCGAAGTGGATATGGGTATATCCTTGGGATAGACAGATCCTTGGAAGATCTGAGGGAAGAGAGAGAGGGACGAGGTGTTCAGAGGTTGTTGCTGGGAGTTGGTGTGAATCAAACTTGGAGGTTTGCACAAACTCTTTAACAACTGGGTTTGACGCAGAACTGACAAGTTGTTTTACTTTTTTGGAGAGGGAATTGTGGGGTTTTTTGAAGACACTATAAGGGTTGACTAAAGGCATACTAGTAATAGGGATTTTAGACTCATCAGAGATATAAGAGATCTCATATAACTGATCAATCTTTGACGCAGACGACCGACGAAAACTGGAATTTGAACGGGAAAGACCCTGATCTGGATTCATATCTGGGTTTAGACTTCTAACACTTCTTATCTTTATCCTCAAGCCCGTACTTTGAGGAAATTACCGCGGACCCTTCCGACTTACGACTCACCTAACTAGCTTCTTTTGGACTCAAGATAAGAAACACAGTGTGTCGGACCAGACTGACAAGACCTTGTAAGGTTAGTGTTCTGTTGTTGAGAGATCAGCACAAAGTCTGCAGTCAACAGTGCATACTAAACAAACCTTAGAAAGGGATGGCAGGAGCGCTATGGCTCTGATACCAGAAATGGGGGGGGAGTTGGGGTCTGATTTATATAAAACCAGTAAAAGCTTTGGGGAAGGCTAGGCTGACAAACATAAAAGAAGGGTGATAAACATAAAAGACTCAAGGGGGTGGACTCAGAAGGACTAGACTCAGAATAACATAGAAGGACTCAAGACTCTGCTCAGATCGACTCAAGACTCTTTACCGGACTCTAAATTTTAGAGTGAGAAAGTAGAGAGAAGATAGAGAGAAATATAGAAGAAGATTTTATTTCTTTCCAAGGATGATCTACAAGTGAGGGGGAAGCCTTCCTTTTATAGGCCAAGGAGAGGCTTGATTACATCATTCATGACATCACACTTACATCATCCATGACATCACACTTACATCACACCTACATCACACCTAATAATACATAGAAAATATCTAGAAAACATGACATAAGCGCTTACATCACTTTAAGAGTGATTAAAGCTTTATTTAATCCTAAGCACACCATTACCACTTTAAGAGTGATAATTCTTTATTTAGTCCTAAGCACACCATTAGCACACTTAATAATATCCATCGCCCGTTTATTTTGATTTTGCTGAGTCGCGAATCTCGATAGTAAACGGGAACGTGTCTTTGTTGTACGGTTCGTTATCTTGGGCAGGATCTGTCATCGAGCTCTTTCTGGGGCCAGTTGGTTGGACGATCATGGGAGGGTGTGTGAACGCACGAATATTATTGAAATATTCTATGACCGTGTTTTCCCATTCAATCGTCTGAGGGTCTTCTTGCTTCCACGGGTGTTCTCCATTCAGTATTTTTGGTGGCAGATCTTCAGTCTTTATCTGGTTTGCCTTTGCAAGATTAACGCGGGTTTCCATCCAAGCATCCCGGTAGTTGATCTTGTAGTAGTATCCTGCAGGATTTATATCATACCAAGAGTGTATGAAATTGGGTGGTTCTGTAGGGACCTGATCATAACTTTCTTTTTTGAAATGGCTCGGCTTGTGGAACAAAATCATGCAGTGTTTTCTGGGAGAATCCCTCATGAGATGGTCCCATTCATAGATTGGGAGGAACCATTCAAGGAACTTGGCAAAGTTCTCCTTTTCTCCTGATAAGCAGCCTAACTGGTAGTCTAAAAGATAGGCTAACAGTTTGTTGGAGTTAAAGGCCATGGCTATGACGAAAGATTCTGTTAAGTACCATAGGAAGGCCAAGCCTTCATTTGATAACCTGCGCAAGTTTTTAAGCCTGAAAACATTAAGGAAGGGATAATCTGGGAAAAAATTATCTCCGTCCATTAACGGGCCTTGTATCTTGAAGGTGAGAGTGAGGAGGTTTTTGTAGTTCAGGAGGGATTCATCAGTGATGGCGTGTTTATTTACCACCTCGATGATTTCTTCAGGAACATCTTTCTTTTGAAGCTTTTTGATGAGGGCATTAGTCTCTGGGTTCATGACTGCTTCTTTTGGAATGGAAGTGTTTGGGTTGTGGGAGTTCCCATTCTTGCTTGCCATTAAATAGGCAACATCATCTGGGAGGAAATCTTTAAGGATCTTTTCTTTATTTTCTTCAACTGTTGTGCAGGATTCTTGAAGATTTGCTATCTCCTGTAATGATAGGTTTCTGGGTAGCTTCTTCTGTTTACTCCCTGTTGCTGGCTCCGTGTGATTGGTTTCGCGTCTTTCACGCCCTGAGGGTTTTCCTGTTCCTTTTTTCACCCATGTGACCTTTTTTGTCTTTTTGCCTTTCTTCCTCAGTAAGCTTCCTTTGTGACCGCTCATTATTTCTTCATGTGGGCCTGACTCTTTATCTTTGCTTTTCTGGCAGATTCCTTTGTCCGTTGTGGTAGGAATCTGCTTTTGCTTTTGCTTTGCGACCTCTTTTTCTTTTTTAGACTGAGCTGGAAGATTCCTTTTGGGTGATAGGGTACACTTTTCTTTGAACTGTTCAGACAGAGAATCTGACAGATAATCTTCCACGTGATCCTCCAGGCTAGGATACTGTATGTTGTTTTGGATTTTCTGGAACATTGCCGCAGTTAGTGACTGGTCGCCGGGGTCGCCGTAATCATCTTGAGGACCTTCTTCCATCATGTAGATCCGTAGTGGTTCTTCTTCAGATTCAGATGTTTCACTTGTTTCTGATTCTTCACTGGAGCTATAGGAAATAGTGCATATCATTCTTTTTCCTGGCTCGTCATCTAAGGAGTATAGAGATTCGATATCAGAAACATCTACTGGTTCGACCTTGTTGATGGCTTCAAGAAGGGCTTGGGTCTTCCTTTTGTCTTTGCAATCCTTTGCGAAGTGACCTTCTTTGTTACAGACATAGCACCGAGTAGTATTTCGACCTCTCTTTGATTTTTTGTTCAAGAACTTCCACCTTCTCTGAGAGTTGTGTTTGCTTGTTCTTGAGTAGTAATCACCAGATCTCTTGAAATGGACGATCCTAGACTTCTTATGAGGCTTTGAACAGCTGCATGATGAATCATCTTTGCATTTTATCTTTAAGTGTTTATCATTGCATGCAGATCCGAGTCGTCTTCCGGTTTTTTCAAACTCAACCAAAAATTGTTTTTGGTTGCATAACTTTGTCAAAGCATTTATGATGAGCTGGTAAAGACCACCAAGGGAAGCTTGAGCAACCGTCATATTTTTTGCTTCTAAGGCTCTGTATGCCTCATTTGAGAGAGACTCTGGAAAGGAGTTCAGGAACACTTGTTTGAGATTTACATCATCAATGCCTTGAAGACAGTAAAATCTTTCAGACATTCTGTTGTAATGCTTTTCGAGGTCTTTTGGACGAAAAGAGCAACATTTCATTTTTAAGAACTCTTCTCGGGCTCGGATTGTATGATCTGAGGGATTTCCAATGAATTCATAATAGATCGTGTTTATGAATTCTTCTGGGGTTTTGCTGTTTAGAATATTTGTCTGTCTGTATTCACCAAGACTTACGTACCAATCCCGAAGTCGTCCTTGGCATCTTGCCAAGAAACGTTTGATGACCATGTCGATACTATAGTACTGAAGCTCTGCTGTGCACCAGGTCAGCATTTCAATGCTTCGATCTCGCCATTTTGCTGGGAGAATGTCATCAAAGGTGAACTGTTGCTTTGAATCCGTGTTTGGAGGAGCCTTTTCGTTTGTCTGGGGCGATGTTTGGGAGGCTTCATCGTCAATGTCAGAGACATAGACCCTTTCAGTGTTGTCCTCATTCATGAAGAGATGTTCAAATTCATTTGTTGGAGGTACCTCTTCATAGAATTGAGAGGTGGAGGTTTCCTCAGAGACTGATGATGTGTCATCATGTGTTAGAGGAGCTATCACCGGAGCTACCATCGGCACGCTTTCTTTGCTGCTTGTCTTAGTCAAAGCTTGCAAGAACGAGGATATGCCATTTTCTCCTGTAGGTAATTTATTAGGAGCTGTTGTGGAGGTCATCATCATGACGTTATCCCTTGTGTTCTGTTTGCTCCCTGATGGCCCTTTTCCTCTGCTTGAGGATGCTGCTTTGCTAGTACTTTCAGAGGATGTGCTTCTTGTTGGCGAAGCTTTTCTAGCCTTGATCTTTGCTTGTTCCTTTGACCATAGGTTTAAGGATGGAGAGTTGTGTAGAAATGAAGATGCTGGTAACGGTTGAGGATCAAAGGATGTTCGCACAAATGGCATTGTTGGAAGTCTCCATGGATCATCAGCATAGGTGGAAACCTTTTGCTGCTTGTGTTGTCTCTCAAGGTCTGCAAGCTGTGCCTTGAGGAATTTCATTTCAGCTTCTTTTTGCTGAAGACCTTGTGGAATTTGTGGCCCTGGAGAGTTATGTACTAGCTGGAGGAGTTCATGATGTAGCTCAAGGATTTTGGCTTTAATCTCATAGATAATACTTTCCAGTTCTTGGACTCTGCTTGTTAAATCTTCATGAGCCTTTGTGATGTTGTTTTGTTGAGCTAGGATGGTGTTGAGGGCCCTGTTTTGGGCAACAGCATTCTCACTTTGCCAATTTAGGGTAGCTTCAGCAGCTGTTACTGATTCAGGAACACCAGTTGCACCAACGGTTGTTGGGTTCTTGATTTTCCAGCTATGTTTGGTTTTTTGTTGGGTATTTTCGAAAGAGGTTAGGGGTGGGAATTCAACTTGGTATTCTGAGGAGGAAGAAGTTGGAGGTGTTGTTCCGAGCATAAAGCATTCATCAAACTGGGTTGATGGACGTCTCGGCTTAGATGGTTGTGTCTGTTTGAGTTTTGGTTTCGAATTACCATACAGGACATAGTAGTCAAACTTTCCTGATGGTTCACCAAGCAGACCAACATTTGGATCTCCGGCTTCATATCTTTTCTTCAGGGCATTTTGGGACCCTTTTTTCTTCTTGTTTTTGATTTCCTCCTTGTACTCAAGTTCATATGCTTCGTCCAGGCATTCCTGGCAGTTGCATACATCGAACGGGAAGTGTGGTTCCTCAGCCGGTTGCATCATGCATATCGTAGAGAAAATCTCTCTCCGATCTTGTTTTGCAAACCGAACCTCAACATGTCCATCTTGATGGCGAACAAAGTCAGGGGTTGTGGTTGTTTGAACCGGTGCTTGGTGGATCTGTTCGTAATTGGTTATCCATTTTTTAGGTAGAAGCTTTGTAAGCTCTTCTCTGGATAACTGTTTAGGAACATATGTGCAGGTTGGTGTGGCGTTGGAGTCGATGTCTATGAGTAGAGCATCGCTAGAGTTATCCTGGGATCCGGGAACCATGATGTCCAAAGAGTGGTTTTGGACACGATATGCCATCTGGTAATGAAACGTGGCCTGAAAGGTATTGACCTGTGGCGTACCACCGATCTGGATCTGGGCTTTCAAGGCTGTTAGCAACGAAGGATCATTGAGTGGCATATTGAAGTTGGGATAGAAGGTGACGAAGACAGTTCCGGCGTTTAACGTGGTTTGGATGGTACCGATGCAGGCATGCTGGTACTCCACGAATCTAGTATCGGCTAGGGCGATACGAGAGAACGCAGGTAGTCCTTTTCTTCCATGGAAGGTTAGGGCTAGTCTTATGGCACCGAAGTGGATATGGGTATATCCTTGGGATAGACAGATCCTTGGAAGATCTGAGGGAAGTGCGAGAGGGACGAGGTGTTCAGAGGTTGTTGCTGGGAGTTGGTGTGAATCAAACTTGGAGGTTTGCACAAACTCTTTAACAACTGGGTTTGACGCAGAACTGACAAGTTGTTTTACTTTTTTGGAGAGGGAATTGTGGGGTTTTTTGAACACACTATAAGGGTTGACTAAAGGCATACTAGTAATAGGGATTTTAGACTCATCAGAGATATAAGAGATCTCATATAACTGATCAATCTTTGACGCAGACGACCGACGAAAACTGGAATTTGAACGGGAAAGACCCTGATCTGGATTCATATCTGGGTTTAGACTTCTAACACTTCTTATCTTTATCCTCAAGCCCGTACTTTGAGGAAATTACTGCGGACCCTTCCGACTTACGACTCACCTAACTAGCTTCTTTTGGACTCAAGATAAGAAACACAGTGTGTCGGACCAGACTGACAAGACTTTGTAAGGTTAGTGTTCTGTTGTTGAGAGATCAGCACAAAGTCTGCAGTCAACAGTGCATACTAAACAAACCTTAGAAAGGGATGGCAGGAGCGCTATGGCTCTGATACCAGAAATGGGGGGAGTTGGGGTCTGATTTATATAAAACCAGTAAAAGCTTTGGGGAAGGCTAGGCTGACAAACATAAAAGAAGGGTGATTAAACATAAAAGACTCAAAGGGTTTGGACACAGAAGGACTAGACTCAGAAGAACATAGAAGGACTCAAGACTCTGCTCAGATCGACTCAAGACTCTTTACCGGACTCTAAATTTTAGAGTGAGAAAGTAGAGAGAAGATAGAGAGAAATATAGAAGAAGGTTTTATTTCTTTCCAAGGATGATCTACAAGTGAGGGGGAAGCCTTCCTTTTATAGGCCAAGGAGAGGCTTGATTACATCATTCATGACATCACACTTACATCATCCATGACATCACACTTACATCACACCTACATCACACCTAATAATACATAGAAAATATCTAGAAAACATGACATAAGCGCTTACATCACTTTAAGAGTGATTAAAGCTTTATTTAATCCTAAGCACACCATTACCACTTTAAGAGTGATAATTCTTTATTTAGTCCTAAGCACACCATTAGCACACTTAATAATATCCATCGCCCGTTTATTTTGATTTTGCTGAGTCGCGAATCTCGATAGTAAACGGGAACGTGTCTTTGTTGTACGGTTCGTTATCTTGGGCAGGATCTGTCATCGAGCTCTTTCTGGGGCCAGTTGGTTGGACGATCATGGGAGGGTGTGTGAACGCACGAATATTATTGAAATATTCTATGACCGTGTTTTCCCATTCAATCGTCTGAGGGTCTTCTTGCTTCCACTGGTGTTCTCCATTCAGTATTTTTGGTGGCAGATCTTCAGTCTTTATCTGGTTTGCCTTTGCAAGATTAACGCGGGTTTCCATCCAAGCATCCCGGTAGTTGATCTTGTAGTAGTATCCTGCAGGATTTATATCATACCAAGAGTGTATGAAATTAGGTGGTTCTGTAGGGACCTGATCATAACTTTCTTTTTTGAAATGGCTCGGCTTGTGGAACAAAATCATGCAGTGTTTTCTGGGAGAATCCCTCATGAGATGGTCCCATTCATAGATTGGGAGGAACCATTCAAGCAACTTGGCAAAGTTCTCCTTTTCTCCTGATAAGCAGCCTAACTGGTAGTCTAAAAGATAGGCTAACAGTTTGTTGGAGTTAAAGGCCATGGCTATGACGAAAGATTCTGTTAAGTACCATAGGAAGGCCAAGCCTTCATTTGATAACCTGCGCAAGTTTTTAAGCCTGAAACATTAAGGAAGGGATAATCTGGGAAAAATTTATCTCCGTCCATTAACGGGCCTTGTATCTTGAAGGTGAGAGTGAGGAGGTTTTTGTAGTTCAGGAGGGAATCATCAGTGATGGCGTGTTTATTTACCACCTCGATGATTTCTTCAGGAACATCTTTCTTTTGAAGCTTTTTGATGAGGCATTAGTCTCTGGGTTCATGACTGCTTCTTTTGGAATGGAAGTGTTTGGGTTGTGGGAGTTCCCATTCTTGCTTGCCATTAAATAGGAAACATCATCTGGGAGGAAATCTTTAAGGATCTTTTCTTTATTTTCTTCAACTGTTGTGCAGGATTCTTAAAGATTTGCTATCTCCTGTAATGATAGGTTTCTGGGTAGCTTCTTCTGTTTACTCCCTGTTGCTGGCTCCGTGTGATTGGTTTCGCGTCTTTCACGCCCTGAGGGTTTTCCTGTTCCTTTTTTCACCCATGTGACCTTTTTTGTCTTTTTGCCTTTCTTCCTCAGTAAGCTTCCTTTGTGACCGCTCATTATTTCTTCATGTGGGCCTGACTCTTTATCTTTGCTTTTCTGGCAGATTCCTTTGTCCGTTGTGGTAGGAATCTGCTTTTGCTTTTGCTTTGCGACCTCTTTTTCTCTTTTAGACTGAGCTGGAAGATTCCTTTTGGGTGATAGGGTACACTTTTCTTTGAACTGTTCAGACAGAGAATCTGACAGATAATCTTCCACGTGATCCTCCAGGCTAGGATACTGTATGTTGTTTTGGATTTTCTGGAACATTGCCGCAGTTAGTGACTGGTCGCCGTAATCATCTTGAGGACCTTCTTCCATCATGTAGATCCGTAGTGGTCCTTCTTCAGATTCAGATGTTTCACTTGTTTCTGATTCTTCACTGGAGCTATAGGAAATAGTGCATATCATTCTTTTTCCTGGCTCGTCATCTAAGGAGTATAGAGATTCGATATCAGAAACATCTACTGGTTCGACCATGTTGATGGCTTCAAGAAGGGCTTGGGTCTTCCTTTTGTCTTTGCAATCCTTTGCGAAGTGACCTTCTTTGTTACAGACATAGCACCGAGTAGTATTTCGACCTCTCTTTGATTTTTTGTTCAAGAACTTCCACCTTCTCTGAGAGTTGTGTTTGCTTGTTCTTGAGTAGTAATCACCAGATCTCTTGAAATGGACGATCCAAGACTTCTTATGAGGCTTTGAACAGCTGCATGACGAATCATCTTTGCATTTTATCTTTAAGTGTTTATCATTGCATGCAGATCCGAGTCGTCTTCCGGTTTTTTCAAACTCAACCAAAAATTGTTTTTGGTTGCATAACTTTGTCAAAGCATTTATGATGAGCTGGTAAAGACCACCAAGGGAAGCTTGAGCAACCGTCATATTTTTTGCTTCTAAGGCTCTGTATGCCTCATTTGAGAGAGACTCTGGAAAGGAGTTCAGGAACACTTGTTTGAGATTTACATCATCAATGCCTTGAAGACAGTAAAATCTTTCAGACATTCTGTTGTAATGCTTTTCGAGGTCTTTTGGACGAAAAGAGCAACATTTCATTTTTAAGAACTCTTCTCGGGCTCGGATTGTATGATCTGAGGGATTTCCAATGAATTCATAATAGATCGTGTTTATGAATTCTTCTAGGGTTTTGCTGTTTAGAATATTTGTCTGTCTGTATTCACCAAGACTTACGTACCAATCCCGAAGTCGTCCTTGGCATCTTGCCAAGAAACGTTTGATGACCATGTCGATACTATAGTACTGAAGCTCTGCTGTGCACCAGGTCAGCATTTCAATGCTTCGATCTCGCCATTTTGCTGGGAGAATGTCATCAAAGGTGAACTGTTGCTTTGAATCCGTGTTTGGAGGAGCCTTTTCGTTTGTCTGGGGCGATGTTTGGGAGGCTTCATCGTCAATGTCAGAGACATAGACCCTTTCAGTGTTGTCCTCATTCATGAAGAGATGTTCAAATTCATTTGTTGGAGGTACCTCTTCATAGAATTGAGAGGTGGAGGTTTCCTCAGAGACTGATGATGTGTCATCATGTGTTAGAGGAGCTATCACCGGAGCTACCATCGGCACGCTTTCTTTGCTGCTTGTCTTAGTCAAAGCTTGCAAGAACGAGGATATGCCATTTTCTCCTGTAGGTAATTTATTAGGAGCTGTTGTGGAGGTCATCATCATGACGTTATCCCTTGTGTTCTGTTTGCTCCCTGATGGCCCTTTTCCTCTGCTTGAGGATGCTGCTTTGCTAGTACTTTCAGAGGATGTGCTTCTTGTTGGCGAAGCTTTTCTAGCCTTGATCTTTGCTTGTTCCTTTGACCATAGGTTTAAGGATGGAGAGTTATGTAGAAATGAAGATGCTGGTAGCAGTTGAGGATCAAAGGATGTTCGCACAAATGGCGTTGTTGGAAGTCTCCATGGATCATCAGCATAGGTGGAAACCTTTTGCTGCTTGTGTTGTCTCTCAAGGTCTGCAAGGTGTGCCTTGAGGAATTTCATTTCAGCTTCTTTTTGCTGAAGACCTTGTGGAATTTGTGCCCCTGGGGAGTTGTGAACTAGCTGGAGGAGTTCATGATGTAGCTCAAGGATTTTGGCTTTGATTTCATAGATAATACCTTCTAACTCTTGAACTCTGGTTGTTAGATCTTCATGAGCCTTTGTGATATTATTCTGTTGAGCTAGGATGGTGTTGAGGGCCTTGTTTTGGGCAACAGCATTTTCACTTTGCCAGTTCAGAGTGGCCTCAGCAGCCGTTATTGCTTCAGGAACACCAGTTGCACCAATGGTTGTTGGGTTCTTGATTTTCCAGCTATGTTTGGTTTTTTGTTGGGTATTCTCGAAAGAGGTTAGGGGTGGGAATTCAACTTGGTATTCGGAGGAGGAATGAGTTGGAGGTGTTGCTCCGAGCATAAAGCATTCATCAATCTGGGTTGATGGACGTCTCGGCTTAGATGGTTGTGTCTGTCTGGGTTTTGGTTTTGAATCACCATACAGGACATAATAGTCGAATTTTCCTGATGGTTCTCCAAGCAGACCAACATTTGGATCTCCAGCTTCATATCTTTTCTTCAGGGCATTTTGGGACCCTTTTTTCTTTTTGTTTTTGATTTCCTCCTTGTACTCAAGTTCATATGCATCATCCAGGCATTCCTGGCAATCACATTCATCGAACGGGAAGTGTGGTTCTTCTGCCGGTTGCATCATGCATATCGTAGAGAAGATCTCTCTTCGATCTTGTTTTGCAAACCGAACCTCAACTTGTCCATCTTGATGGCGGACAAAGTCAGGGGTTGTGGTTGTCTGAACCGGTGCTTGGTGGATCTGTTCGTAATTGGTTATCCATTTTTCAGGTAGAAGCTTTGTAAGCTCTTCTCTGGATAACTGTTTGGGAACATATGTGCAGGTTGGTGTAGCATTGGAGTCGATGTCTATGAGTAGAGCATCGCTAGAGTTATCCTGCGATCCGGGAACCATGATGTCCAAAGAGTGGTTTTGGACACGATATGCCATCTGGTAATGAAACGTGGCCTGAAAGGTATTGACCTGTGGCGTACCACCGATCTGGATCTGGGCTTTCAAGGCTGTTAACAACGAAGGATCATTAAGAGGCATATTGAAATTGGGATTGAAGGTGACGAAGACAGTTCCAGCGTTTAACGTGGTCTGGATGGTACCTATGCAGGCATGCTGGTACTCCACGAATCTAGTATCGACTAGGGCGATACGGGAGAACGCAGGTAGTCCTTTTCTTCCATGGAAGGTTAGGGCTAGTCTTATGGCACCGAAGTGGATATGGGTATATCCTTGGGATAAACAGATCCTTGGAAGATCTGAGGGAAGAGCGAGAGGGACGAGGTGTTCAGAGGTTGTTGCTGGGAGTTGGTGTGAATCAAACTTGGAGGTTTGCACAAACTCTTTTACAACTGGGTTTGACGCAGAACTGACTAATTGTTTTACTTTTTTGGAAAGGGAATTGTGGGGTTTTTTGAAGACACTATAAGGGTTAACTAAAGGCATACTAGTGATAGGGATTTTAGACTCATCAGAGATATAAGAGATCTCATATAACTGATCAATCTTTGACGCAAACGACCGACGAAAACTGGAATTTGAACGGGAAAGACCCTGATCTGGATTCATATCTGGGTTTAGACTTCTAACACTTCTTATCTTTATCCTCAAGCCCGTACTTTGAGGAAATTACCGCGGACCCTTCCGACTTACGACTCACCTAACTAGCTTCTTTTGGACTCAAGATAAGAAACACAGTGTGTCGGACCAGACTGACAAGACCTTGTAAGGTTAGTGTTCTGTTGTTGAGAGATCAGCGCAAAGTCTGCAGTCAACAGTGCATACTAAACAAACCTTAGAAAGGGATGGCAGGAGCGCTATGGCTCTGATACCAGAAATGGGGGGGAGTTGGAACATAGCGCTCCTGCCATCCCTTTCTAAAGTTTGTTTAGTATGCACTGTTGACTGCAGACTTTGCGCTGATCTCTCAACAACAGAACACTAACCTTACAAGGTCTTGTCAGTCTGGTCCGACACACTGTGTTTCTTATCTTGAGTCCAAAAGAAGCTAGTTAGGTGAGTCGTAAGTCGGAAGGGTCCGCGGTAATTTCCTCAAAGTACGGGCTTGAGGATAAAGATAAGAAGTGTTAGAAGTCTAAACCCAGATATGAATCCAGATCAGGGTCTTTCCCGTTCAAATTCCAGTTTTCGTCGGTCGTCTGCGTCAAAGATTGATCAGTTATATGAGATCTCTTATATCTCTGATGAGTCTAAAATCCCTATTACTAGTATGCCTTTAGTCAACCCTTATAGTGTCTTCAAAAAACCCCACAATTCCCTCTCCAAAAAAGTAAAACAACTTGTCAGTTCTGCGTCAAACCCAGTTGTTAAAGAGTTTGTGCAAACCTCCAAGTTTGATTCACACCAACTCCCAGCAACAACCTCTGAACACCTCGTCCCTCTCGCTCTTCCCTCAGATCTTCCAAGGATCTGTCTATCCCAAGGATATACCCATATCCACTTCGGTGCCATAAGACTAGCCCTAACCTTCCATGGAAGAAAAGGACTACCTGCGTTCTCTCGTATCGCCCTAGTCGATACTAGATTCGTGGAGTACCAGCATGCCTGCATCGGTACCATCCAAACCACGTTAAACGCCAGAACTGTCTTCGTCACCTTCTATCCCAACTTCAATATGCCACTCAATGATCCTTCGTTGCTAACAGCCTTGAAAGCCCAGATCCAGATCGGTGGTACGCCACAGGTCAATACCTTTCAGGCCACGTTTCATTACCAGATGGCATATCGTGTCCAAAACCACTCTTTGGACATCATGGTTCCCGGATCGCAGGATAACTCTAGCGATGCTCTACTCATAGACATCGACTCCAACGCCACACCAACCTGCACATATGTTCCTAAACAGTTATCCAGAGAAGAGCTTACAAAGCTTCTACCTGAAAAATGGATAACCAATTACGAACAGATCCACCAAGCACCGGTTCAAACAACCACAACCCCTGACTTTGTCCGCCATCAAGATGGACATGTTGAGGTTCGGTTTGTAAAACAAGATCGAAGAGAGATTTTATCTACGATATGCATGATGCAACCGGCTGAGGAACCACACTTCCCGTTCGATGTATGCAACTGCCAGGAATGCCTGGACGAAGCATATGAACTTGAGTACAAGGAGGAAATCAAAAACAAGAAGAAAAAAGGGTCCCAAAATGCCCTGAAGAAAAGATATGAAGCTGGAGATCCAAATGTTGGTCTGCTTGGTGAACCATCAGGAAAGTTTGACTACTATGTCCTGTATGGTAATTCGAAACCAAAACTCAAACAGACACAACCATCTAAGCCGAGACGTCCATCAACCCAGTTTGATGAATGCTTTATGCTCGGAACAACACCTCCAACTTCTTCCTCCTCAGAATACCAAGTTGAATTCCCACCCCTAACCTCTTTCGAAAATACCCAACAAAAAACCAAACATAGCTGGAAAATCAAGAACCCAACAACCGTTGGTGCAACTGGTGTTCCTGAATCAGTAACAGCTGCTGAAGCTACCCTAAATTGGCAAAGTGAGAATGCTGTTGCCCAAAACAGGGCCCTCAACACCATCCTAGCTCAACAAAACAACATCACAAAGGTTCATGAAGATTTAACAAGCAGAGTCCAAGAACTGGAAAGTATTATCTATGAGATTAAAGCCAAAATCCTTGAGCTACATCATGAACTCCTCCAGCTAGTACATAACTCTCCAGGGCCACAAATTCCACAAGGTCTTCAGCAAAAAGAAGCTGAAATGAAATTCCTCAAGGCACAGCTTGCAGACCTTGAGAGACAACACAAGCAGCAAAAGGTTTCCACCTATGCTGATGATCCATGGAGACTTCCAACAACGCCATTTGTGCGAACATCCTTTGATCCTCAACCGTTACCAGCATCTTCATTTCTACACAACTCTCCATCCTTAAACCTATGGTCAAAGGAACAAGCAAAGATCAAGGCTAGAAAAGCTTCGCCAACAAGAAGCACATCCTCTGAAAGTACTAGCAAAGCAGCATCCTCAAGCAGAGGAAAAGGGCCATCAGGGAGCAAACAGAACACAAGGGATAACATCATGATGATGACCTCCACAACAGCTCCTAATAAATTACCTACAGGAGAAAATGGCATATCCTCGTTCTTGCAAGCTTTGACTAAGACAAGCAGCAAAGAAAGCGTGCCGATGGTAGCTCCGGTGATAGCTCCTCTAACACATGATGACACATCATCAGTCTCTGAGGAAAGCTCCACCTCTCAATTCTATGAAGAGGTACCTCCAACAAATGAATTTGAACATCTCTTCATGAATGAGGACAACACTGAAAGGGTCTATGTCTCTGACATTGACGATGAAGCCTCCCAAACATCGCCCCAGACAAACGAAAAGGCTCCTCCAAACACGGATTCAAAGCAACAGTTCACCTTTGATGACATTCTCCCAGCAAAATGGCGAGATCGAAGCATTGAAATGCTGACCTAGTGCACAGCAGAGCTTTAGTACTATAGTATCGACATGGTCATCAAACGTTTCTTGGCAAGATGCCAAGGATGACTTCGGGATTGGTACGTAAGTCTTGGTGAATACAGACAGACAAATATTCTAAACAGCAAAACCCCAGAAGAATTCATAAACACGATCTATTATGAATTCATTGGAAATCCCTCAGATCATACAATCCGAGCCCGAGAAGAGTTCTTAAAAATGAAATGTTGCTCTTTTCGTCCAAAAGACCTCGAAAAGCATTACAACAGAATGTCTGAAAGATTTTACTGTCTTCAAGGCATTGATGATGTAAATCTCAAACAAGTGTTCCTGAACTCCTTTCCAGAGTCTCTCTCAAATGAGGCATACAGAGCCTTAGAAGCAAAAAATATGACGGTTGCTCAAGCTTCCCTTGGTGGTCTTTACCAGCTCATCATAAATGCTTTGACAAAGTTATGCAACCAAAAACAATTTTTGGTTGAGTTTGAAAAAACCGGAAGACGACTCGGATCTGCATGCAATGATAAACACTTAAAGATAAAATGCAAAGATGATACGTCATGCAGCTGTTCAAAGCCTCATAAGAAGTCTAGGATCGTCCATTTCAAGAGATCTGGTGATTACTACTCAAGAACAAGCAAACACAACTCTCAGAGAATGTGGAAGTTCTTGAACAAAAAATCAAAGAGAGGTCGAAATACTACTCGGTGCTATGTCTGTAACAAAGAAGGTCACTTGGCAAAGGATTGCAAAGACAAAAGGAAGACCCAAGCCCTTCTTGAAGCCATCAACAAGGTCGAACCAGTAGATGTTTCTGATATCGAATCTCTATACTCCTTAGATGACGAGCCAGGAAAAAGAATGATATGCACTATTTCCTATAGCTCCAGTGAAGAATCAGAAACAAGTGAAACATCTGAATCTGAAGAAGAACCACTACGGATCTACATGATGGAAGAAGGTCCTCAAGATGATTACGGCGACCCCGGCGACCAGTCACTAACTGCGGCAATGTTCCAGAAAATCCAAAACAACATACAGTATCCTAGCCTGGAGGATCACGTGGAAGATTATCTGTCAGATTCTCTGTCTGAACAGTTCAAAGAAAAGTGTACCCTATCACCCAAAAGGAATCTTCCAGCTCAGTCTAAAAAAGAAAAAGAGGTCGCAAAGCAAAAGCAAAAGCAGATTCCTACCACAACGGACAAAGGAATCTGCCAGAAAAGCAAAGATAAAGAGTCAGGCCCACATGAAGAAATAATGAGCGGTCACAAAGGAAGCTTACTGAGGAAGAAAGGCAAAAAGACAAAAAAGGTCACATGGGTGAAAAAAAGAACAGGAAAACCCTCAGGGCGTGAAAGACGCGAAACCAATCACACGGAGCCAGCAACAGGGAGTAAACAGAAGAAGCTACCCAGAAACCTATCATTACAGGAGATAGCAAATCTTCAAGAATCCTGCACAACAGTTGAAGAAAATAAAGAAAAGATCCTTAAAGATTTCCTCCCAGATGATGTTGCCTATTTAATGGCAAGCAAGAATGGGAACTCCCACAACCCAAACACTTCCATTCCAAAAGAAGCAGTCATGAACCCAGAGACTAATGCCCTCATCAAAAAGCTTCAAAAGAAAGATGTTCCTGAAGAAATCATCGAGGTGGTAAATAAACACGCCATCACTGATGAATCCCTCCTGAACTACAAAAACCTCCTCACTCTCACCTTCAAGATACAAGGCCCGTTAATGGACGGAGATAAATTTTTCCCAGATTATCCCTTCCTTAATGTTTTCAGGCTTAAAAACTTGCGCAGGTTATCAAATGAAGGCTTGGCCTTCCTATGGTATTTAACAGAATCTTTCGTCATAGCCATGGCCTTTAACTCCAACAAACTGTTAGCCTATCTTTTAGACTACCAGTTAGGCTGCTTATCAGGAGAAAAGGAGAACTTTGCCAAGTTCCTTGAATGGTTCCTCCCAATCTATGAATGGGACCATCTCATGAGGGATTCTCCCAGAAAACACTGCATGATTTTGTTCCACAAGCCGAGCCATTTCAAAAAAGAAAGTTATGATCAGGTCCCTACAGAACCACCCAATTTCATACACTCTTGGTATGATATAAATCCTGCAGGATACTACTACAAGATCAACTACCGGGATGCTTGGATGGAAACCCGCGTTAATCTTGCAAAGGCAAACCAGATAAAGACTGAAGATCTGCCACCAAAAATACTGAATGGAGAACACCCGTGGAAGCAAGAAGACCCTCAGACGATTGAATGGGAAAACACGGTCATAGAATATTTCAATAATATTCGTGCGTTCACACACCCTCCCATGATCGTCCAACCAACTGGCCCCAGAAAGAGCTCGATGACAGATCCTGCCCAAGATAACGAACCGTACAACAAAGACACGTTCCCGTTTACTATCGAGATTCGCGACTCAGCAAAATCAAAATAAACGGGCGATGGATATTATTAAGTGTGCTAATGGTGTGCTTAGGACTAAATAAAGAATTATCACTCTTAAAGTGGTAATGGTGTGCTTAGGATTAAATAAAGCTTTAATCACTCTTAAAGTGATGTAAGCGCTTATGTCATGTTTTCTAGATATTTTCTATGTATTATTAGGTGTGATGTAGGTGTGATGTAAGTGTGATGTCATGGATGATGTAAGTGTGATGTCATGAATGATGTAATCAAGCCTCTCCTTGGCCTATAAAAGGAAGGCTTCCCCCTCACTTGTAGATCATCCTTGGAAAGAAATAAAATCTTCTTCTATATTTCTCTCTATCTTCTCTCTACTTTCTCACACTAAAATTTAGAGTCCGGTAAAGAGTCTTGAGTCGATCTGAGCAGAGTCTTGAGTCCTTCTATGTTCTTCTGAGTCTAGTCCTTCTGAGTCCACACCCTTTGAGTCTTTTATGTTCAACACCCTTCATTTATGTTTGTCAGCCTAGCCCTCCCCAAAGCTTTTACTGGTTTTATATAAATCAGACCCCAACTCCCCCCCATTTCTGGTATCAGAGCCATAGCGCTCCTGCCATCCCTTTCTAAGGTTTGTTTAGTATGCACTGTTGACTGCAGACTTTGCGCTGATCTCTCAACAACAGAACACTAACCTTACAAGGTCTTGTCAGTCTGGTCCGATACACTGTGTTTCTTATCTTGAGTCCAAAAGAAGCTAGTTAGGTGAGTCGTAAGTCGGAAGGGTCCGCGGTAATTTCCTCAAAGTACGGGCTTGAGGATAAAGATAAGAAGTGTTAGAAGTCTAAACCCAGATATGAATCCAGATCAGGGTCTTTCCCGTTCAAATTCCAGTTTTCGTCGGTCGTCTGCGTCAAAGAATGATCAGTTATATGAGATCTCTTATATCTCTGATGAGTCTAAAATCCCTATTACTAGTATGCCTTTAGTCAACCCTTATAGTGTCTTCAAAAAACCCCACAATTCCCTCTCTAAAAAAGTAAAACAACTTGTCAGTTCTGCGTCAAACCCAGTTGTTAAAGAGTTTGTGCAAACTTCCAAGTTTGATTCACACCAACTCCCAGCAACAACCTCTGAACACCTCGTCCCTCTCGCTCTTCCCTCAGATCTTCCAAGGATCTGTCTATCCCAAGGATATACCCATATCCACTTCGGTGCCATAAGACTAGCCCTAACCTTCCATGGAAGAAAAGGACTACCTGCGTTCTCCCGTATCGCCCTAGTCGATACTAGATTCGTGGAGTACCAGCATGCCTGCATAGGTACCATCCAGACCACGTTAAACGCTGGAACTGTCTTCGTCACCTTCTATCCCAATTTCAATATGCCTCTTAATGATCCTTCGTTGTTAACAGCCTTGAAAGCCCAGATCCAGATCGGTGGTACGCCACAGGTCAATACCTTTCAGGCCACGTTTCATTACCAGATGGCATATCGTGTCCAAAACCACTCTTTGGACATCATGGTTCCCGGATCGCAGGATAACTCTAGCGATGCTCTACTCATAGACATCGACTCCAATGCTACACCAACCTGCACATATGTTCCCAAACAGTTATCCAGAGAAGAGCTTACAAAGCTTCTACCAGAAAAATGGATAACCAATTACGAACAGATCCACCAAGCACCGGTTCAGACAACCACAAACCCCTGACTTTGTCCGCCATCAAGATGGACAAGTTGAGGTTCGGTTTGCAAAACAAGATCGAAGAGAGATCTTCTCTACGATATGCATGATGCAACCGGCAGAAGAACCACACTTCCCGTTCGATGAATGTGATTGCCAGGAATGCCTGGATGATGCATATGAACTTGAGTACAAGGAGGAAATCAAAAACAAAAAGAAAAAAGGGTCCCAAAATGCCCTGAAGAAAAGATATGAAGCTGGAGATCCAAATGTTGGTCTGCTTGGAGAACCATCAGGAAAATTCGACTATTATGTCCTGTATGGTGATTCAAAACCAAAACCCAGACAGACACAACCATCTAAGCCGAGACGTCCATCAACCCAGATTGATGAATGCTTTATGCTCGGAGCAACACCTCCAACTCATTCCTCCTCCGAATACCAAGTTGAATTCCCACCCCTAACCTCTTTCGAGAATACCCAAAAAAAAACCAAACATAGCTGGAAAATCAAGAACCCAACAACCATTGGTGCAACTGGTGTTCCTGAAGCAATAACGGCTGCTGAGGCCACTCTGAACTGGCAAAGTGAAAATGCTGTTGCCCAAAACAAGGCCCTCAACACCATCCTAGCTCAACAGAATAATATCACAAAGGCTCATGAAGATCTAACAACCAGAGTTCAAGAGTTAGAAGGTATTATCTATGAAATCAAAGCCAAAATCCTTGAGCTACATCATGAACTCCTCCAGCTAGTTCACAACTCCCCAGGGGAACAAATTCCACAAGGTCTTCAGCAAAAAGAAGCTGAAATGAAATTCCTCAAGGCACAACTTGCAGACCTTGAGAGACAACACAAGCAGCAAAAGGTTTCCACCTATGCTGATGATCCATGGAGACTTCCAACAACGCCATTTGTGCGAACATCCTTTGATCCTCAACTGCTACCAGCATCTTCATTTCTACATAACTCTCCATCCTTAAACCTCTGGTCAAACGAACAAGCAAAGATCAAGGCTAGAAAAGCTTCGCCGACAAGAAGCACATCCTCTGAAAGTACTAGCAAAGCAGCATCCTCAAGCAGAGGAAAAGGGCCATCAGGGAGCAAACAGAACACAAGGGATAACGTCATGATGATGACCTCCACAACAGCTCCTAATAAATTACCTACAGGAGAAAATGGCATCTCCTCGTTCTTGCAAGCTTTGACTAAGACAAGCAGCAAAGAAAGCGTGCCGATGGTAGCTCCGGTGATAGCTCCTCTAACACATGATGACACATCATCAGTCTCTGAGGAAAGCTCCACCTCTCAATTCTATGAAGAGGTACCTCTAACAGATGAATTTGAACATCTCTTCATGAATGAGGACAACACTGAAAGGGTCTATGTCTCTGACATTGACGATGAAGCCTCCCAAACGTCGCCTCAGACAAACGAAAGGGCTCCTCCAAACACGGATTCAAAGCAACAGTTCACCTTTGATGACATTCTCCCAGTAAAATGGCGAGACCGAAGCATTGAAATGCTGACTTGGTGCACAGCGGAGCTTCAGTACTATAGTATCGACATGGTCATCAAACGTTTCTTGGCAAGATGCCAAGGACGACTTCGGGACTGGTACGTAAGTCTTGGTGAATACAGACAGACAAATATTCTAAACAGCAAAACCCCAGAAGAATTCATAAACACGATCTATTATGAATTCATTGGAAATCCCTCAGATCATACAATCCGAGCCCGAGAAGAGTTCCTAAAGATGAAATGTTGCTCTTTTCGTCCAAAAGACCTCGAAAAGCATTACAACAGAATGTCTGAAAGATTTTACTGTCTTCAAGGCATTGATGATGTAAATCTCAAACAAGTGTTCCTGAACTCCTTCCCAGAGTCTCTCTCAAATGAGGCATACAGAGCCTTAGAAGCCAAAAATATGACGGTTGCTCAAGCTTCCCTTGGTGGTCTTTACCAGCTCATCATGAATGCTTTGACAAAGCTATGCAACCAAAAACAATTTTTGGTTGAGTTTGAAAAAACCGGAAGGCGACTCGGGTCTGCATGCAATGACAAACACTTAAAGATAAAATGCAAAGATGATTCGTCATGCAGCTGTTCAAAGCCTCACAAGAAGTCTAGGATTGTCCATTTCAAAAGATCTGGTGATTACTACTCAAGAACAGGCAAATACAACTCTCAGAGAAGGTGGAAGTTCTTGAACAAAAAATCAAAGAGAGGTCGAAATACTACTCGGTGCTATGTCTGTAACAAAGAAGGTCACTTCGCAAAAGATTGCAAAGACAAAAGGAAGACCCAAGCCCTTCTTGAAGCCATCAACAAGGTCGAACCAGTCGATGTTTCTGATATCGAATCCCTATACTCCTTAGATGATGAGCCAGGAAAAAGGATGATATGCACCATATCCTACAGCTCCAGTGAGGAATCCGAAACAAGTGAAACATCTGAATCTGAAGAAGAGCCACTACGGATCTACATGATGGAAGAAGGTCCTCAAGATGATTACGGCGACCCCGGCGACCAGTCACTAACGGCGGCAATGTTCCAGAAAATCCAAAACAACATACAGTATCCTAGCCTGGAGGATCACGTGGAAGATTATCTGTCAGATTCTCTGTGTGAACAGTTCAAAGAAAAGTGTACCCTATCACCCAAAAAGAATCTTCCAGCTCAGTCTGAAAAAGCAAAAGAGGTCGCAAAGCAAAAGCAAAAGCAGATACCTGCCACAACGGACAAAGGAATCTGTCAGAAAAGCAAAGATAAAGAGTCAGGCCCACATGAAGAAATAATGAGCGGTCACAAAGGAAGCTTACTGAGGAAGAAAGGCAAAAAGACAAAAAAGGTCACATGGGTCAAAAAAGGAACAGGAAAACCCTCAGGGCGTGAAAGACGCGAAACCAATCACACGGAGCCAGCAACAGGGAGTAAACAGAAGAAGCTACCCAGAAATCTATCATTACAGGAGATAGCAAATCTTCAAGAATCCTGCACAACAGTTGAAGAAAATAAAGAAAAGATCCTTAAAGATTTCCTCCCAGATGATGTTGCCTATTTAATAGCAAGCAAGAATGGAAGCTCCCACAACCCAAACACTTCCGTTCCAAAAGAAGCAGTCATGAACCCAGATACTACCATCCTCATCCAAAAGCTTCAAAAGAAAGATGTCCCTGAAGAAATCATCGAAGTGGTCACCAAACACTCCATCACAGATGAATCCCTCCTGAACTACAAAAACCTCCTCACTCTCACCTTCAAGACACAAGGCCCATTAATGGACGGAGATAAATTCTTCCCAGATTATCCCTTCCTTAATGTTTTCAGGCTCAAAAACTTAAGCAGGTTATCAAATGAAGGCCTAGCCTTCCTGTGGTATCTAACAGAGTCATTCGTCATAGCCATGGCCTTTAACTCCAACAAACTGTTAGCCTATCTTTTAGACTACCAGTTAGGCTGTTTATCAGGAGAAAAGGAGAACTTTGCCAAGTTCCTTGAATGGTTCCTCCCAATTTATGAATGGGACCATCTCATGAGGGACTCTCCCAGAAAACACTGCATGATTTTGTTCCACAAGCCGAGCCATTTCAAAAAAGAAAGTTATGATCAAGTCCCTACAGAACCACCCAACTTCATACACTCTTGGTATGACATAAACCCTGCAGGATACTATTGCAAGATCAACTACCGGGATGCTTGGATGGAAACCCGCATTAATCTTGCAAAGGCAAACCAGATAAAGATTGAAGATCTGCCTCCAAAGATACTGAATGGTGAACACCCGTGGAAGCAAGAAGACCCTCAGACGATTGAATGGGAAAACAAGGTCATAGAATATTTCAATAATATTCGTGTGTTCACACACCCTCCCATGATCGTTCAACCAACTGGTCCCAGAAAGAACTCGCTGTCTGATCCTGCCCAAGACCAAGAACCGGACAACAAAGACACGCTCCCGTTTACTATCAAGATTTGCAACTCAGCAAAACCAAATTAAACGGGCTATGGATATTATTAAGTGTGCTAATGGTGTGTTTAGGACTAAATAAAGTATTATCACTCTTAAAGTGGTAATGGTGTGCTTAGGATTAAAATAAAGCTTTAATCACTCTTAAAGTGATGTAAGCGCTTATGTCATGTTTTTCTAGATTTTTCATATGTATTATTAGGTGTGATGTAGGGATGATGTAAGTGTGATGTCATGGATGACATAAGGGTGATGTCATGGATGATGTTATCAAGCCTCTCCTTGGTCTATAAAAGGAAGGCTCCCCCTCACTTGTAAATCATCCTTGGAAAGAAATAAAATCTTCTTCTATATTTCTCTCTATCTTCTCTCTACTTTCTCACTCTAAAATTTAGAGTCCGGTAAAGAGTCTTGAGTCGATCTGAGCAGAGTCTTGAGTCCTTCTATGTTCTTCTGAGTCTAGTCCTTCTGTATCCAAACCCTTTGAGTCTTTTATGTTTAATCACCCTTCTTTTATGTTTGTCAGCCTAGCCTTCCCCAAAGCTTTTACTAGTTTTATATAAATCAGACCCCAACTCCCCCCATTTCTGACAAACATAAAAGAAGGGTGATTAAACATAAAAGACTCAAAGGGTTTGGACACAGAAGGACTAGACTCAGAAGAACATAGAAGGACTCAAGACTCTACTCAGATCGACTCAAGACTCTTTACCGGACTCTAAATTTTAGAGTGAGAAAGTAGAGAGAAGATAGAGAGAAATATAAAAGAAGGTTTTATTTCTTTCCAAGGATGATCTACAAGTGAGGGGGAAGCCTTCCTTTTATAGGCCAAGGAGAGGCTTGATTACATCATTCATGACATCACACTTACATCATCCATGACATCACACTTACATCACACCTACATCACACCTAATAATACATAGAAAATATCTAGAAAACATGACATAAGCGCTTACATCACTTTAAGAGTGATTAAAGCTTTATTTAATCCTAAGCACACCATTACCCCTTTAAGAGTGATAATTCTTTATTTAGTCCTAAGCACACCATTAGCACACTTAATAATATCCATCGCCCGTTTATTTTGATTTTGCTGAGTCGCGAATCTCGATAGTAAACGGGAACGTGTCTTTGTTGTACGGTTCGTTATCTTGGGCAGGATCTGTCATCGAGCTCTTTCTGGGGCCAGTTGGTTGGACGATCATGGGAGGGTGTGTGAACGCACGAATATTATTTAAATATTCTATGACCGTGTTTTCCCATTCAATCGTCTGAGGGTCTTCTTGCTTCCACGGGTGTTCTCCATTCAGTATTTTTGGTGGCAGATCTTCAGTCTTTATCTGGTTTGCCTTTGCAAGATTAACGCGGGTTTCCATCCAAGCATCCCGGTAGTTGATCTTGTAGTAGTATCCTGCAGGATTTATATCATACCAAGAGTGTATGAAATTGGGTGGTTCTGTAGGGACCTGATCATAACTTTCTTTTTTGAAATGGCTCGGGTTGTGGAACAAAATCATGCAGTGTTTTCTGGGAGAATCCCTCATGAGATGGTCCCATTCATAGATTGGGAGGAACCATTCAAGGAACTTGGCAAAGTTCTCCTTTTCTCCTGATAAGCAGCCTAACTGGTAGTCTAAAAGATAGGCTAACAGTTTGTTGGAGTTAAAGGCCATGGCTATGACGAAAGATTCTGTTAAGTACCATAGGAAGGCCAAGCCTTCATTTGACAACCTGCGCAAGTTTTTAAGCCTGAAAACATTAAGGAAGGGATAATCTGGGAAAAATTTATCTCCGTCCATTAACGGGCCTTGTATCTTGAAGGTGAGAGTGAGGAGGTTTTTGTAGTTCAGGAGGGATTCATCAGTGATGGCGTGTTTATTTACCACCTCGATGATTTCTTCAGGAACATCTTTCTTTTGAAGCTTTTTGATGAAGGCATTAGTCTCTGGGTTCATGACTGCTTCTTTTGGAATGGAAGTGTTTGGGTTGTGGGAGTTCCCATTCTTGCTTGCCATTAAATAGGCAACATCATCTGGGAGGAAATCTTTAAGGATCTTTTCTTTATTTTCTTCAACTGTTGTGCAGGATTCTTGAAGATTTGCTATCTCCTGTAATGATAGGTTTCTGGGTAGCTTCTTCTGTTTACTCCCTGTTGCTGGCTCCGTTTGATTGGTTTCGCGTCTTTCACGGCCTGAGGGTTTTCCTGTTCCTTTTTTGACCCATGTGACCTTTTTTGTCTTTTTGCCTTTCTTCCTCAGTAAGCTTCCTTTGTGACCGCTCATTATTTCTTCATGTGGGCCTGACTCTTTATCTTTGCTTTTCTGGCAGATTCCTTTGTCCGTTGTGGTAGGAATCTGCTTTTGCTTTTGCTTTTGCTTTGCGACCTCTTTTTCTTTTTTAGACTGAGCTGGAAGATTCCTTTTGGGTGATAGGGTACACTTTTCTTTGAACTGTTCAGACAGAGAATCTGACAGATAATCTTCCACGTGATCCTCCAGGCTAGGATACTGTATGTTGTTTTGGATTTTCTGGAACATTGTCGCAGTTAGTGACTGGTCGCCGGGGTCGCCGTAATCATCTTGAGGACCTTCTTCCATCATGTAGATCCGTAGTGGTTCTTCTTCAGATTCAGATGTTTCACTTGTTTCTGATTCTTCACTGGAGCTATAGGAAATAGTGCATATCATTCTTTTTCCTGGCTCGTCATCTAAGGAGTATAGAGATTCGATATCAGAAACATCTACTGGTTCGACCTTGTTGATGGCTTCAAGAAGGGCTTGGGTCTTCCTTTTGTCTTTGCAATCCTTTGCGAAGTGACCTTCTTTGTTACAGACATAGCACCGAGTAGTATTTCGACCTCTCTTTGATTTTTTGTTCAAGAACTTCCACCTTCTCTGAGAGTTGTGTTTGCTTGTTCTTGAGTAGTAATCACCAGATCTCTTGAAATGGACGATCCTAGACTTCTTATGAGGCTTTGAACAGCTGCATGACGAATCATCTTTGCATTTTATCTTTAAGTGTTTATCATTGCATGCAGATCCGAGTCGTCTTCCGGTTTTTTCAAACTCAACCAAAAATTGTTTTTGGTTGCATAACTTTGTCAAAGCATTTATGATGAGCTGGTAAAGACCACCAAGGGAAGCTTGAGCAACCGTCATATTTTTTGCTTCTAAGGCTCTGTATGCCTCATTTGAGAGAGACTCTGGAAAGGAGTTCAGGAACACTTGTTTGAGATTTACATCATCAATGCCTTGAAGACAGTAAAATCTTTCAGACATTTTGTCGTAATGCTTTTCGAGGTCTTTTGGACGAAAAGAGCAACATTTCATTTTTAAGAACTCTTCTCGGGCTCGGATTGTATGATCTGAGGGATTTCCAATGAATTCATAATAGATCGTGTTTATGAATTCTTCTGGGGTTTTGCTGTTTAGAATATTTGTCTGTCTGTATTCACCAAGACTTACGTACCAATCCCGAAGTCGTCCTTGGCATCTTGCCATGAAACGTTTGATGGCCATGTCGATACTATAGTACTGAAGCTCTGCTGTGCACCAGGTCAGCATTTCAATGCTTCGATCTCGCCATTTTACTGGGAGAATGTCATCAAAGGTGAACTGTTGCTTTGAATCCGTGTTTGGAGGAGCCTTTTCGTTTGTCTGGGGCGATGTTTGGGAGGCTTCATCGTCAATGTCAGAGACATAGACCCTTTCAGTGTTGTCCTCATTCATGAAGAGATGTTCAAATTCATTTGTTGGAGGTACCTCTTCATAGAATTGAGAGGTGGAGCTTTCCTCAGAGACTGATGATGTGTCATCATGTGTTAGAGGAGCTATCACCGGAGCTACCATCGGCACGCTTTCTTTGCTGCTTGTCTTAGTCAAAGCTTGCAAGAACGAGGATATGCCATTTTCTCCTGTAGGTAATTTATTAGGAGCTGTTGTGGAGGTCATCATCATGACGTTATCCCTTGTGTTCTGTTTGCTCCCTGATGGCCCTTTTCCTCTGCTTGAGGATGCTGCTTTGCTAGTACTTTCAGAGGATGTGCTTCTTGTTGGCGAAGCTTTTCTAGCCTTGATCTTTGCTTGTTCCTTTGACCATAGGTTTAAGGATGGAGAGTTGTGTAGAAATGAAGATGCTGGTAACGGTTGAGGATCAAAGGATGTTCGCACAAATGGCGTTGTTGGAAGTCTCCATGGATCATCAGCATAGGTGGAAACCTTTTGCTGCTTGTGTTGTCTCTCAAGGTTTGCAAGCTGTGCCTTGAGGAATTTAATTTCAGCTTCTGTTTGCTGAAGACCTTGTGGAATTTGTGGCCCTGGAGAGTTATGTACTAGCTGGAGGAGTTCATGATGTAGCTCAAGGATTTTGGCTTTAATCTCATAGATAATACTTTCCAGTTCTTGGACTCTGCTTGTTAAATCTTCATGAGCCTTTGTGATGTTGTTTTGTTGAGCTAGGATGGTGTTGAGGGCCCTGTTTTGGGCAACAGCATTCTCACTTTGCCAATTTAGGGTAGCTTCAGCAGCTGTTACTGATTCAGGAACACCAGTTGCACCAACGGTTGTTGGGTTCTTGATTTTCCAGCTATGTTTGGTTTTTTGTTGGGTATTTTCGAAAGAGGTTAGGGGTGGGAATTCAACTTGGTATTCTGAGGAGGAAGAAGTTGGAGGTGTTGTTCCGAGCATAAAGCATTCATCAAACTGGGTTGATGGACGTCTCGGCTTAGATGGTTGTGTCTGTTTGAGTTTTGGTTTCGAATTACCATACAGGACATAGTAGTCAAACTTTCCTGATGGTTCACCAAGCAGACCAACATTTGGATCTCCGGCTTCATATCTTTTCTTCAGGGCATTTTGGGACCCTTTTTTCTTCTTGTTTTTGATTTCCTCCTTGTACTCAAGTTCATATGCTTCGTCCAGGCATTCCTGGCAGTTGCATACATCGAACGGGAGGTGTGGTTCCTCAGCCGGTTGCATCATGCATATCGTAGAGAAAATCTCTCTTCGATCTTGTTTTGCAAACCGAACCTCAACATGTCCATCTTGATGGCGGACAAAGTCAGGGGTTGTGGTTGTTTGAACCGGTGCTTGGTGGATCTGTTCGTAATTGGTTATCCATTTTTCAGGTAGAAGCTTTGTAAGCTCTTCTCTGGATAACTGTTTAGGAACATATGTGCAGGTTGGTGTGGCGTTGGAGTCGATGTCTATTAGTAGAGCATCGCTAGAGTTATCCTGCGATCCGGGAACCATGATGTCCAAAGAGTGGTTTTGGACACGATATGCCATCTGGTAATGAAACGTGGCCTGAAAGGTATTGACCTGTGGCGTACCACCGATCTGGATCTGGGCTTTCAAGGCTGTTAGCAACGAAGGATCATTGAGTGGCATATTGAAGTTGGGATAGAAGGTGACGAAGACAGTTCCGGCGTTTAACGTGGTCTGGATGGTACCTATGCAGGCATGCTGGTACTCCATGAATCTAGTATCGACTAGGGCGATACGAGAGAACGCAGGTAGTCCTTTTCTTCCATGGAAGGTTAGGGCTAGTCTTATAGCACCAAAGTGGATATGGGTATATCCTTGGGATAGACAGATCCTTGGAAGATCTGAGGGAAGAGCGAGAGGGACGAGGTGTTCAGAGGTTGTTGCTGGGAGTTGGTGTGAATCAAACTTGGAGGTTTGCACAAACTCTTTAACAACTGGGTTAGACGCAGAACTGACTAATTGTTTTACTTTTTTGGAGAGGGAATTGTGGGGTTTTTTGAAGACACTATAAGGATTGACTAAAGGCATACTGGTAATAGGGATTTTAGACTCATCAGAGATATAAGAGATCTCATATAACTGATCAATCTTAGACGCAGACGACCGACGGAAACTGGAATTTGACCGGGAAAGACCCTGATCTGGATTCATATCTGGGTTTAGACTTCTAACACTTCTTATCTTTATCCTCAAGCCCGTACTTTGAGGAAATTACCGCAGACCCTTCCGACTTACGACTCACCTAACTAGCTTCTTTTGGACTCAAGATAAGAAATACAGTGTGTCGGACCAGACTGACAAGACCTTGTAAGGTTAGTGTTCTGTTGTTGAGAGATCATCGCAAAGTCTGCAGTCAACAGTGCATACTAAACAAACCTTAGAAAGGGATGGCAGGAGCGCTATGGCTCTGATACCAGAAATGGGGGGAGTTGGGGTCTGATTTATATAAAACCAGTAAAAGCTTTGGGGATGGCTAGGCTGACAAACATAAAAGAAGGGTGATTAAACATAAAAGACTCAAAGGGTTTGGACACAGAAGGACTAGACTCAGAAGAACATAGAAGGACTCAAGACTCTGCTCAGATCGACTCAAGACTCTTTACCGGACTCTAAATTTTAGAGTGAGAAAGTAGAGAGAAGATAGAGAGAAATATAGAAGAAGGTTTTATTTCTTTCAAGGATGATTTACAAGTGAGGGGGAGCCTTCCTTTTATAGACCAAGGAGAGGCTTGATAACATCATCCATGACATCACCCTTACATCATCCATGACATCACACTTACATCATCCCTACATCACACCTAATAATACATATGAAAAATCTAGAAAAACATGACATAAGCGCTTACATCACTTTAAGAGTGATTAAAGCTTTATTTTAATCCTAAGCACACCATTACCACTTTAAGAGTGATAATACTTTATTTAGTCCTAAACACACCATTAGCACACTTAATAATATCCATAGCCCGTTTAATTTGGTTTTGCTGAGTTGCGAATCTCGATAGTAAACGGGAGCGTGTCTTTGTTGTCCGGTTCTTGGTCTTGGGCAGGATCAGACACCGAGTTCTTTCTGGGACCAGTTGGTTGAATGATCATGGGAGGGTGTGTGAACACACGAATATTATTGAAATATTCTATGACCGTGTTTTCCCATTCAATCGTCTGAGGGTCTTCTTGCTTCCACGGGTGTTCACCATTCAGTATCTTTGGAGGCAGATCTTCAATCTTTATCTGGTTTGCCTTTGCAAGATTAATGCGGGTTTCCATCCAAGCATCCCGGTAGTTGATCTTGTAATAGTATCCTGCAGGGTTTATGTCATACCAAGAGTGTATGAAGTTGGGTGGTTCTGTAGGGACTTGATCATAACTTTCTTTTTTGAAATGGCTCGGCTTGTGGAACAAAATCATGCAGTGTTTTCTGGGAGAGTCCCTCATGAGATGGTCCCATTCATAAATTGGGAGGAACCATTCAAGGAACTTGGCAAAGTTCTCCTTTTCTCCTGATAAACAGCCTAACTGGTAG
Organism: Helianthus tuberosus; assembly: GCA_030545235.1. NCBI lineage: Eukaryota > Viridiplantae > Streptophyta > Magnoliopsida > Asterales > Asteraceae > Helianthus > Helianthus tuberosus. The sequence goes on from CM060409.1 coordinate 158,514,553, forward strand.
TCTAAAAGATAGGCTAACAGTTTGTTGGAGTTAAAGGCCATGGCTATGACGAATGACTCTGTTAGATACCACAGGAAGGCTAGGCCTTCATTTGATAACCTGCGTAAGTTTTTGAGCCTGAAAACATTAAGGAAGGGATAATCTGGGAAGAATTTATCTCCGTCCATTAATGGGCCTTGTGTCTTGAAGGTGAGAGTGAGGAGGTTTTTGTAGTTCAGGAGGGATTCATCTGTGATGGAGTGTTTGGTGACCACTTCGATGATTTCTTCAGGGACATCTTTCTTTTGAAGCTTTTGGATGAGGGTGGTAGTCTCTGGGTTCATGACTGCTTCTTTTGGAACGGAAGTGTTTGGGTTGTGGGAGCTTCCATTCTTGCTTGCTATTAAATAGGCAACATCATCTGGGAGGAAATCTTTAAGGATCTTTTCTTTATTTTCTTCAACTGTTGTGCAGGATTCTTGAAGATTTGCTATCTCCTGTAATGATAGATTTCTGGGTAGCTTCTTCTGTTTACTCCCTGTTGCTGGCTCCGTGTGATTGGTTTCGCGTCTTTCACGCCCTGAGGGTTTTCCTGTTCCTTTTTTGACCCATGTGACCTTTTTTGTCTTTTTGCCTTTCTTCCTCAGTAAGCTTCCTTTGTGACCGCTCATTATTTCTTCATGTGGGCCTGACTCTTTATCTTTGCTTTTCTGACAGATTCCTTTGTCCGTTGTGGCAGGTATCTGCTTTTGCTTTTGCTTTGCGACCTCTTTTGCTTTTTCAGACTGAGCTGGTGGATTCTTTTTGGGTGATAGGGTACACTTTTCTTTGAACTGTTCAGACAGAGAATCTGACAGATAATCTTCCACGTGATCCTCCAGGCTAGGATACTGTATGTTGTTTTGGATTTTCTGGAACATTGCCGCCGTTAGTGACTGGTCGCCGGGGTCGCCGTAATCATCTTGAGGACCTTCTTCCATCATGTAGATCCGTAGTGGTTCTTCTTCAGATTCAGATGTTTCACTTGTTTCTGATTCTTCACTGGAGCTATAGGAAATAGTGCATATCATTCTTTTTCCTGGCTCGTCATCTAAGGAGTATAGAGATTCGATATCAGAAACATCTACTGGTTCGACCTTGTTGATGGCTTCAAGAAGGGCTTGGGTCTTCCTTTTGTCTTTGCAATCCTTTGCGAAGTGACCATCTTTGTTACAGACATAGCACCGAGTAGTATTTCGACCTCTCTTTGATTTTTTGTTCAAGAACTTCCACCTTCTCTGAGAGTTGTGTTTGCTTGTTCTTGAGTAGTAATCACCAGATCTCTTGAAATGGACGATCCTAGACTTCTTATGAGGCTTTGAACAGCTGCATGACGAATCATCTTTGCATTTTATCTTTAAGTGTTTATCATTGCATGCAGATCCGAGTCGTCTTCCGGTTTTTTCAAACTCAACCAAAAATTGTTTTTGGTTGCATAACTTTGTCAAAGCATTTATGATGAGCTGGTAAAGACCACCAAGGGAAGCTTGAGCAACCGTCATATTTTTTGCTTCTAAGGCTCTGTATGCCTCATTTGAGAGAGACTCTGGAAAGGAGTTCAGGAACACTTGTTTGAGATTTACATCATCAATGCCTTGAAGACAGTAAAATCTTTCAGACATTCTGTTGTAATGCTTTTCGAGGTCTTTTGGACGAAAAGAGCAACATTTCATTTTTAAGAACTCTTCTCGGGCTCGGATTGTATGATCTGAGGGATTTCCAATGAATTCATAATAGATCGTGTTTATGAATTCTTCTGGGGTTTTGCTGTTTAGAATATTTGTCTGTCTGTATTCACCAAGACTTACGTACCAATCCCGAAGTCGTCCTTGGCATCTTGCCAAGAAACGTTTGATGACCATGTCGATACTATAGTACTGAAGCTCTGCTGTGCACCAGGTCAGCATTTCAATGCTTCGGTCTCGCCATTTTACTGGGAGAATGTCATCAAAGGTGAACTGTTGCTTTGAATCCGTGTTTGGAGGAGCCCTTTCGTTTGTCTGAGGCGACGTTTGGGTGGCTTCATCGTCAATGTCAGAGACATAGACCCTTTCAGTGTTGTCCTCATTCATGAAGAGATGTTCAAATTCATCTGTTAGAGGTACCTCTTCATAGAATTGAGAGGTGGAGCTTTCCTCAGAGACTGATGATGAGTCATCATGTGTTAGAGGAGCTATCACCGGAGCTACCATCGGCACGCTTTCTTTGCTGCTTGTCTTAGTCAAAGCTTGCAAGAACGAGGAGATGCCATTTTCTCCTGTAGGTAATTTATTAGGAGCTGTTGTGGAGGTCATCATCATGACGTTATCCCTTGTGTTCTGTTTGCTCCCTGATGGCCCTTTTCCTCTGCTTGAGGATGCTGCTTTGCTAGTACTTTCAGAGGATGTGCTTCTTGTCGGCGAAGCTTTTCTAGCCTTGATCTTTGCTTGTTCCTTTGACCAGAGGTTTAAGGATGGAGAGTTATGTAGAAATGAAGATGCTGGTAGCAGTTGAGGATCAAAGGATGTTCGCACAAATGGCGTTGTTGGAAGTCTCCATGGATCATCAGCATAGGTGGAAACCTTTTGCTGCTTGTGTTGTCTCTCAAGGTCTGCAAGTTGTGCCTTGAGGAATTTCATTTCAGCTTCTTTTTGCTGAAGACCTTGTGGAATTTGTGCCCCTGGGGAGTTGTGAACTAGCTGGAGGAGTTCATGATGTAGCTCAAGGATTTTGGCTTTGATTTCATAGATAATACCTTCTAACTCTTGAACTCTGGTTGTTAGATCTTCATGAGCCTTTGTGATATTATTCTGTTGAGCTAGGATGCTGTTGAGGGCCTTGTTTTGGGCAACAGCATTTTCACTTTGCCAGTTCAGAGTGGCCTCAGCAGCCGTTATTGCTTCAGGAACACCAGTAGCACCAATGGTTGTTGGGTTCTTGATTTTCCAGCTATGTTTGGTTTTTTGTTGGGTATTCTCGAAAGAGGTTAGGGGTGGGAATTCAACTTGGTATTCGGAGGAGGAATGAGTTGGAGGTGTTGCTCCGAGCATAAAGCATTCATCAATCTGGGTTGATGGACGTCTCGGCTTAGATGGTTGTGTCTGTCTGGGTTTTGGTTTTGAATCACCATACAGGACATTATAGTCGAATTTTCCTGATGGTTCTCCAAGCAGACCAACATTTGGATCTCCAGCTTCATATCTTTTCTTCAGGGCATTTTGGGACCCTTTTTTCTTTTTGTTTTTGATTTCCTCCTTGTACTCAAGTTCATATGCATCATCCAGGCATTCCTGGCAATCACATTCATCGAACGGGAAGTGTGGTTCTTCTGCCGGTTGCATCATGCATATCGTAGAGAAGATCTCTCTTCGATCTTGTTTTGCAAACCGAACCTCAACTTGTCCATCTTGATGGCGGACAAAGCCAGGGGTTGTGGTTGTCTGAACCGGTGCTTGGTGGATCTGTTCGTAATTGGTTATCCATTTTTCAGGTAGAAGCTTTGTAAGCTCTTCTCTAGATAACTGTTTGGGAACATATGTGCAGGTTGGTGTAGCATTGGAGTCGATGTCTATGAGTAGAGCATCGCTAGAGTTATCCTGCGATCCGGGAACCATGATGTCCAAACAGTGGTTTTGGACACGATATGCCATCTGGTAATGAAACGTGGCCTGAAAGGTATTGACCTGTGGCGTACCACCGATCTGGATCTGGGCTTTCAAAGCTGTTAACAACGAAGGATCATTAAGAGGCATATTGAAATTGGGATAGAAGGTGACGAAGACAGTTCCAGCGTTTAACGTGGTCTGGATGGTACCTATGCAGGCATGCTGGTACTCCACGAATCTAGTATCGACTAGGGCGATACGGGAGAACGCAGGTAGTCCTTTTCTTCCATGGAAGGTTAGGGCTAGTCTTATGGCACCGAAGTGGATATGGGTATATCCTTGGGATAAACAGATCCTTGGAAGATCTGAGGGAAGAGCGAGAGGGACGAGGTGTTCAGAGGTTGTTGCTGGGAGTTGGTGTGAATCAAACTTGGAGGTTTGCACAAACTCTTTTACAACTGGGTTTGACGCAGAACTGACTACTTGTTTTACTTTTTTGGAAAGGGAATTGTGGGGTTTTTTGAAGACACTATAAGGGTTAACTAAAGGCATACTAGTGATAGGGATTTTAGACTCATCAGAGATATACGAGATCTCATATAACTGATCAATCTTTGACGCAGACGACCGACGAAAACTGGAATTTGAACGGGAAATACCCTGATCTGGATTCATATCTGGGTTTAGACTTCTAACACTTCTTATCTTTATCCTCAAGCCCGTACTTTGAGGAAATTACCGCGGACCCTTCCGACTTACGACTCACCTAACTAGCTTCTTTTGGACTCAAGATAAGAAACACAGTGTGTCGGACCAGACTGACAAGACCTTGTAAGGTTAGTGTTCTGTTGTTGAGAGATCAGCGCAAAGTCTGCAGTCAACAGTGCATACTAAACAAACCATAGAAAGGGATGGCAGGAGCGCTATGGCTCTGATACCAGAAATGGGGGGGAGTTGGGGTCTGATTTATATAAAACCAGTAAAAGCTTTAGGGAAGGCTAGGCTGACAAACCTAAAATAAGGGTGATAAACATAAAAGACTCAAGGGGGTGGACTCAGAAGGACTAGACTCAGAATAACATAGGAGGACTCAAGACTCTGCTCAGATCGACTCAAGACTCTTTACCGGACTCTAAATTTTAGAGTGAGAAAGTAGAGAGAAGATAGAGAGAAATATAGAAGAAGATTTTATTTCTTTCCAAGGATGATCTACAAGTGAGGGGGAAGCCTTCCTTTTATAGGCCAAGGAGAGGCTTGATTACATCATTCATGACATCACACTTACATCATCCATGACATCACACTTACATCACACCTAATAATACATAGAAAATATCTAGAAAACATGACATAAGCGCTTACATCACTTTAAGAGTGATTAAAGCTTTATTTAATCCTAAGCACACCATTACCACTTTAAGAGTGATAATTCTTTATTTAGTCCTAAGCACACCATTAGCACACTTAATAATATCCATCGCCCGTTTATTTTGATTTTGCTGAGTCGCGAATCTCGATAGTAAACGGGAACGTGTCTTTGTTGTACGGTTCGTTATCTTGGGCAGGATCTGTCATCGAGCTCTTTCTGGGGCCAGTTGGTTGGACGATCATGGGAGGGTGTGTGAACGCACGAATATTATTGAAATATTCTATGATCGTGTTTTCCCATTCAATCGTCTGAGGGTCTTCTTGCTTCCACGGGTGTTCTCCATTCAGTATTTTTGGTGGCAGATCTTCAGTCTTTATCTGGTTTGCCTTTGCAAGATTAACGCGGGTTTCCATCCAAGCATCCCGGTAGTTGATCTTGTAGTAGTATCCTGCAGGATTTATATCATACCAAGAGTGTATGAAATTGGGTGGTTCTGTAGGGACCTGATCATAACTTTCTTTTTTGAAATGGCTCGGCTTGTGGAACAAAATCATGCAGTGTTTTCTGGGAGAATCCCTCATGAGATGGTCCCATTCATAGATTGGGAGGAACCATTCAAGGAGATTGTTTCTAAGGTTTGTCTGGTCCGAGACACTGTGTTTCTTATCTTGAGTCCAAAAGAAGCTAGTTAGGTGAGTCGTAAGTCGGAAGGGTCCGCGGTAATTTCCTCAAAGTACGGGCTTGAGGATAAAGATAAGAAGTGTTAGAAGTCTAAACCCAGATATGAATCCAGATCAGGGTATTTCCCGTTCAAATTCCAGTTTTCGTCGGTCGTCTGCGTCAAAGATTGATCAGTTATATGAGATCTCTTATATCTCTGATGAGTCTAAAATCCCTATCACTAGTATGCCTTTAGTTAACCCTTATAGTGTCTTCAAAAAACCCCACAATTCCCTTTCCAAAAAAGTAAAACAATTAGTCAGTTCTGCGTCAAACCCAGTTGTAAAAGAGTTTGTGCAAACCTCCAAGTTTGATTCACACCAACTCCCAGCAACAACCTCTGAACACCTCGTCCCTCTCGCTCTTCCCTCAGATCTTCCAAGGATCTGTTTATCCCAAGGATATACCCATATCCACTTCGGTGCCATAAGACTAGCCCTAACCTTCCATGGAAGAAAAGGACTACCTGCGTTCTCCCGTATCGCCCTAGTCGATACTCGATTCGTGGAGTACCAGCATGCCTGCATAGGTACCATCCAGACCACGTTAAACGCTGGAACTGTCTTCGTCACCTTCTATCCCAATTTCAATATGCCTCTTAATGATCCTTCGTTGTTAACAGCCTTGAAAGCCCAGATCCAGATCGGTGGTACGCCACAAGTCAATACCTTTCAGGCCACGTTTCATTACCAGATGGCATATCGTGTCCAAAACCACTCTTTGGACATCATGGTTCCCGGATCGCAGGATAACTCTAGCGATGCTCTACTCATAGACATCGACTCCAATGCTACACCAACCTGCACATATGTTCCCAAACAGTTATCCAGAGAAGAGCTTACAAAGCTTCTACCTGAAAAATGGATAACCAATTACGAACAGATCCACCAAGCACCGGTTCAGACAACCACAACCCCTGACTTTGTCCGCCATCAAGATGGACAAGTTGAGGTTCGGTTTGCAAAACAAGATCGAAGAGAGATCTTCTCTACGATATGCATGATGCAACCGGCAGAAGAACCACACTTCCCGTTCGATGAATGTGATTGCCAGGAATGCCTGGATGATGCATATGAACTTGAGTACAAGGAGGAAATCAAAAACAAAAAGAAAAAAGGGTCCCAAAATGCCCTGAAGAAAAGATATGAAGCTGGAGATCCAAATGTTGGTCTGCTTGGAGAACCATCAGGAAAATTCGACTATTATGTCCTGTATGGTGATTCAAAACCAAAACCCAGACAGACACAACCATCTAAGCCGAGACGTCCATTAACCCAGATTGATGAATGCTTTATGCTCGGAGCAACACCTCCAACTCATTCCTCCTCCGAATACCAAGTTGAATTCCCACCCCTAACCTCTTTCGAGAATACCCAACAAAAAACCAAACATAGCTGGAAAATCAAGAACCCAACAACCATTGGTGCAACTGGTGTTCCTGAAGCAATAACGGCTGCTGAGGCCACTCTGAACTGGCAAAGTGAAAATGCTGTTGCCCAAAACAAGGCCCTCAACACCATCCTAGCTCAACAGAATAATATCACAAAGGCTCATGAAGATCTAACAACCAGAGTTCAAGAGTTAGAAGGTATTATCTATGAAATCAAAGCCAAAATCCTTGAGCTACATCATGAACTCCTCCAGCTAGTTCACAACTCCCCAGGGGCACAAATTCCACAAGGTCTTCAGCAAAAAGAAGCTGAAATGAAATTCCTCAAGGCACAACTTGCAGACCTTGAGAGACAACACAAGCAGCAAAAGGTTTCCACCTATGCTGATGATCCATGGAGACTTCCAACAACGCCATTTGTGCGAACATCCTTTGATCCTCAACTGCTACCAGCATCTTCATTTCTACATAACTCTCCATCCTTAAACCTCTGGTCAAAGGAACAAGCAAAGATCAAGGCTAGAAAAGCTTCGCCGACAAGAAGCACATCCTCTGAAAGTACTAGCAAAGCAGCATCCTCAAGCAGAGGAAAAGGGCCATCAGGGAGCAAACAGAACACAAGGGATAACGTCATGATGATGACCTCCACAACAGCTCCTAATAAATTACCTACAGGAGAAAATGGCATCTCCTCGTTCTTGCAAGCTTTGACTAAGACAAGCAGCAAAGAAAGCGTGCCGATGGTAGCTCCGGTGATAGCTCCTCTAACACATGATGACACATCATCAGTCTCTGAGGAAAGCTCCACCTCTCAATTCTATGAAGAGGTACCTCTAACAGATGAATTTGAACATCTCTTCATGATTGAGGACAACACTGAAAGGGTCTATGTCTCTGACATTGACGATGAAGCCTCCCAAACGTCGCCTCAGACAAACGAAAGGGCTCCTCCAAACACGGATTCAAAGCAACAGTTCACCTTTGATAACATTCTCCCAGTAAAATGGCGAGACCGAAGCATTGAAATGCTGACCTGGTGCACAGCAGAGCTTCAGTACTATAGTATCGACATGGTCATCAAACGTTTCTTGGCAAGATGCCAAGGACGACTTCGGGACTGGTACGTAAGTCTTGGTGAATACAGACAGACAAATATTCTAAACAGCAAAACCCTAGAAGAATTCATAAACACGATCTATTATGAATTCATTGGAAATCCCTCAGATCATACAATCCGAGCCCGAGAAGAGTTCCTAAAGATAAAATGTTGCTCTTTTCGTCCAAAAGACCTCGAAAAGCATTACAACAGAATGTCTGAAAGATTTTACTGTCTTCAAGGCATTGATGATGTAAATCTCAAACAAGTGTTCCTGAACTCCTTCCCAGAGTCTCTCTCAAATGAGGCATACAGAGCCTTTGAAGCCAAAAATATGACGGTTGCTCAAGCTTCCCTTGGTGGTCTTTACCAGCTCATCATGAATGCTTTGACAAAGCTATGCAACCAAAAACAATTTTTGGTTGAGTTTGAAAAAACCGGAAGGCGACTCGGGTCTGCATGCAATGACAAACACTTAAAGATAAAATGCAAAGATGATTCGTCATGCAGCTGTTCAAAGCCTCACAAGAAGTCCAGGATTGTCCATTTCAAAAGATCTGGTGATTACTACTCAAGAACAGGCAAATACAACTCTCAGAGAAGGTGGAAGTTCTTGAACAAAAAATCAAAGAGAGGTCGAAATACTACTCGGTGCTATGTCTGTAACAAAGAAGGTCACTTCGCAAAAGATTGCAAAGACAAAAGGAAGACCCAAGCCCTTCTTGAAGCCATCAACAAGGTCGAACCAGTCGATGTTTCTGATATCGAATCCCTATACTCCTTAGATGATGAGCCAGGAAAAAGGATGATATGCACCATATCCTACAGCTCCAGTGAGGAATCCGAAACAAGTGAAACATCTGAATCTGAAGAAGAGCCACTACGGATCTACATGATGGACGAAGGTCCTCAAGATGATTACGGCGACCCCGGCGACCAGTCACTAACGGCGGCAATGTTCCAGAAAATCCAAAACAACATACAGTATCCTAGCCTGGAGGATCACGTGGAAGATTATCTGTCAGATTCTCTGTCTGAACAGTTCAAAGAAAAGTGTACCCTATCACCCAAAAAGAATCTTCCAGCTCAGTCTGAAAAAGCAAAAGAGGTCGCAAAGCAAAAGCAAAAGCAGATACCTGCCACAACGGACAAAGGAATCTGTTAGAAAAGCAAAGATAAAGAGTCAGGCCCACATGAAGAAATAATGAGCGGTCACAAAGGAAGCTTACTGAGGAAGAAAGGCAAAAAGACAAAAAAGGTCACATGGGTCAAAAAAGGAACAGGAAAACCCTTAGGGCGTGAAAGACGCGAAACCAATCACACGGAGCCAGCAACAGGGAGTAAACAGAAGAAGCTACCCAGAAATCTATCATTACAAGAGATAGCAAATCTTCAAGAATCCTGCACAACAGTTGAAGAAAATAAAGAAAAGATCCTTAAAGATTTCCTCCCAGATGATGTTGCCTATTTAATAGCAAGCAAGAATGGAAGCTCCCACAACCCAAACACTTCCGTTCCAAAAGAAGCAGTCATGAACCCAGAGACTACCACCCTCATCCAAAAGCTTCAAAAGAAAGATGTCCCTGAAGAAATCATCGAAGTGGTCACCAAACACTCCATCACAGATGAATCCCTCCTGAACTACAAAAACCTCCTCACTCTCACCTTCAAGACACAAGGCCCATTAATGGACGGAGATAAATTCTTCCCAGATTATCCCTTCCTTAATGTTTTCAGGCTCAAAAACTTACGCAGGTTATCAAATGAAGGCCTAGCCTTCCTGTGGTATCTAACAGAGTCATTCGTCATAGCCATGGCCTTTAACTCCAACAAACTATTAGCCTATCTTTTAGACTACCAGTTAGGCTGTTTATCAGGAGAAAAGGAGAACTTTGCCAAGTTCCTTGAATGGTTCCTCCCAATTTATGAATGGGACCATCTCATGAGGGACTCTCCCAGAAAACACTGCATGATTTTGTTCCACAAGCCGAGCCATTTCAAAAAAGAAAGTTATGATCAAGTCCCTACAGAACCACCCAACTTCATACACTCTTGGTATGACATAAACCCTGCAGGATACTATTACAAGATCAACTACCGGGATGCTTATATAAATCAGACCCCAACTCCCCCCCATTTCTGGTATCAGAGCCATAGCGCTCCTGCCATCCCTTTCTAAGGTTTGTTTAGTATGCACTGTTGACTGCAGACTTTGCGCTGATCTCTCAACAACAGAACACTAACCTTACAAGGTCTTGTCAGTCTGGTCCGACACACTATGTTTCTTATCTTGAGTCCAAAAGAAGCTAGTTAGGTGAGTCGTAAGTCGGAAGGGTCCGCGGTAATTTCCTCAAAGTACGGGCTTGAGGATAAAGATAAGAAGTGTTAGAAGTCTAAACCCAGATATGAATCCAGATCAGGGTCTTTCCCGTTCAAATTCCAGTTTTCGTCGGTCGTCTGCGTCAAAGATTGATCAGTTATATGAGATCTCTTATATCTCTGATGTGTCTAAAATCCCTATTACTAGTATGCCTTTAGTCAACACTTATAGTGTCTTCAAAAAACCCCACAATTCCCTCTCCAAAAAAGTAAAACAACTTGTCAGTTATGCGTCAAACCCAGTTGTTAAAGAGTTTGTGAAACCTCCAAGTTTGATTCACACCAACTCCCAGCAACAACCTCTGAACACCTCGTCCCTCTCGCTCTTCCCTCAGATCTTCCAAGGATCTGTCTATCCCAAGGATATACCCATATCCACTTCGGTGCCATAAGACTAGCCCTAACCTTCCATGGAAGAAAAGGACTACCTGCGTTCTCTCGTATCGCCCTAGTCGATACTAGATTCGTGGAGTACCAGCATGCCTGCATCGGTACCATCCAAACCACGTTAAACGCCGGAACTGTCTTCGTCACCTTCTATCCCAACTTCAATATGCCACTCAATGATCCTTCGTTGCTAACAGCCTTGAAAGCCCAGATCCAGATCGGTGGTACGCCACAGGTCAATACCTTTCAGGCCACGTTTCATTACCAGATGGCATATCGTGTCCAAAACCACTCTTTGGACATCATGGTTCCCGGATCGCAGGATAACTCTAGCGATGCTCTACTCATAGACATCGACTCCAACGCCACACCAACCTGCACATATGTTCCTAAACAGTTATCCAGAGAAGAGCTTACAAAGCTTCTACCTGAAAAATGGATAACCAATTACGAACAGATCCACCAAGCACCGGTTCAAACAACCACAACCCCTAACTTTGTCCGCCATCAAGATGGACATGTTGAGGTTCGGTTTGCAAAACAAGATCGAAGAGAGATTTTATCTACGATATGCATGATGCAACCGGCTGAGGAACCACACTTCCCGTTCGATGTATGCAACTGCCAGGAATGCCTGGACGAAGCATATGAACTTGAGTACAAGGAGGAAATCAAAAACAAGAAGAAAAAAGGGTCCCAAAATGCCCTGAAGAAAAGATATGAAGCTGGAGATCCAAATGTTGGTCTGCTTGGTGAACCATCAGGAAAGTTTGACTACTATGTCCTGTATGGTAATTCGAAACCAAAACTCAAACAGACACAACCATCTAAGCCGAGACGTCCATCAACCCAGTTTGATGAATGCTTTATGCTCGGAACAACACCTCCAACTTCTTCCTCCTCAGAATACCAAGTTGAATTCCCACCCCTAACCTCTTTCGAAAATACCCAACAAAAAACCAAACATAGCTGGAAAATCAAGAACCCAACAACCGTTGGTGCAACTGGTGTTCCTGAATCAGTAACAGCTGCTGAAGCTACCCTAAATTGGCAAAGTGAGAATGCTGTTGCCGAAAACAGGGCCCTCAACACCATCCTAGCTCAACAAAACAACATCACAAAGGTTCATGAAGATTTAACAAGCAGAGTCCAAGAACTGGAAAGTATTATCTATGAGATTAAAGCCAAAATCCTTGAGCTACATCATGAACTCCTCCAGCTAGTACATAACTCTCCAGGGCCACAAATTCCACAAGGTCTTCAGCAAAAAGAAGCTGAAATGAAATTCCTCAAGGCACAGCTTGCAGACCTTGAGAGACAACACAAGCAGCAAAAGGTTTCCACCTATGCTGATGATCCATGGAGACTTCCAACAACGCCATTTGTGCGAACATCCTTTGATCCTCAACCGTTACCAGCATCTTCATTTCTACACAACTCTCAATCCTTAAACCTATGGTCAAAGGAACAAGCAAAGATCAAGGCTAGAAAAGCTTCGCCAACAAGAAGCACATCCTCTGAAAGTACTAGCAAAGCAGCATCCTCAAGCAGAGGAAAAGGGCCATCAGGGAGCAAACTGAACACAAGGGATAACGTCATGATGATGACCTCCACAACAGCTCCTAATAAATTACCTACAGGAGAAAATGGCATATCCTCGTTCTTGCAAGCTTTGACTAAGAAGTTGCCAACGATCCTAGACTTCTTAGTCAAAGCTTGCAAGAACGAGGATATGCCATTTTCTCCTGTAGGTAATTTATTAGGAGCTGTTGTGGAGGTCATCATCATGACGTTATCCCTTGTGTTCTGTTTGCTCCCTGATGGCCCTTTTCCTCTGCTTGAGGATGCTGCTTTGCTAGTACTTTCAGAGGATGTGCTTCTTGTTGGCGAAGCTTTTCTAGCCTTGATCTTTACTTGTTCCTTTGACCAGAGGTTTAAGGATGGAGAGTTGTGTAGAAATGAAGATGCTGGTAGCGGTTGAGGATCAAAGGATGTTCGTACAAATGGCGTTGTTGGAAGTCTCCATGGATCATCAGCATATGTGGAAACCTTTTGCTGCTTGTGTTGTTTCTCAAGGTCTGCAAGTGGTGCCTTGAGGAATTTCATTTCAGCTTCTTTTTGCTGAAGACCTTGTGGAATTTGTGCCCCTGGGGAGTTGTGAACTAGCTGGAGGAGTTCATGATGTAGCTCAAGGATTTTGGCTTTGATTTCATAGATAATACCTTCTAACTCTTGAACTCTGGTTGTTAGATCTTCATGAGCCTTTGTGATATTATTCTGTTGAGCTAGGATGGTGTTGAGGGCCTTGTTTTGGGCAACAACATTTTCACTTTGCCAGTTCAGAGTGGCCTCAGCAGCCGTTATTGCTTCAGGAACACCAGTAGCACCAATGGTTGTTGGGTTCTTGATTTTCCAGCTATGTTTGGTTTTTTGTTGGGTATTCTCGAAAGAGGTTAGGGGTGGGAATTCAACTTGGTATTCGGAGGAGGAATGAGTTGGAGGTGTTGCTCCGAGCATAAAGCATTCATCAATCTGGGTTGATGGACGTCTCAGCTTAGATGGTTGTGTCTGTCTGGGTTTTGGTTTTGAATCACCATACAGGACATAATAGTCGAATTTTCCTGATGGTTCTCCAAGCAGACCAACATTTGGATCTCCAGCTTCATATCTTTTCTTCAGGGCATTTTGGGACCCTTTTTTCTTCTTGTTTTTGATTTCCTCCTTGTACTCAAGTTCATATGCTTCGTCCAGGCATTCCTGGCAGTCGCATACATCGAACGGGAAGTATGGTTCTTCAGCCGGTTGCATCATGCATATCGTAGAGAAAGTTTCTCTTCGATCTTGTTTTGCAAACCGAACCTCAACTTGTGCATCTTGATGGCGGACAAAGTCAGGGGTTGTGGTTGTCTGAACCGGTGGTTGGTGGATCTGTTCGTAATTGGTTATCCATTTTTCAGGTAGAAGCTTTGTGAGTTCTTCTCTGGATAACTGTTTGGGAACATATGTGCAGGTTGGTGTAGCATTGGAGTCGATGTCTATGAGTAGAGCATCGCTAGAGTTATCCTGCGATCCGGGAACCATGATGTCCAAAGAGTGGTTTTGGACACGATATGCCATCTGGTAATGAAACGTGGCCTGAAAGGTATTGACCTGTGGCGTACCACCGATCTGGATCTGAGCTTTCAAGGCTGTTAACAACGAAGGATCATTTAGTGGCATATTGAAGTTGGGATAGAAGGTGACGAAGACAGTTCCGGCGTTTAACGTGGTTTGGATGGTACCGATGCAGGCATGTTGGTACTCCACGAATCTAGTATCGACTAGGGCGATACGAGAGAACGCAGGTAGTCCTTTTCTTCCATGGAAGGTTAGGGCTAGTCTTATGGCACCGAAGTGGATATGGGTATATCCTTGGGATAGACAGATCCTTGGAAGATCTGAGGGAAGAGCGAGAGGGACGAGGTGTTCAGAGGTTGTTGCTGGGAGTTGGTGTGAATCAAACTTGGAGGTTTGCACAAACTCTTTAACAACTGGGTTTGACGCAGAACTGACAAGTTGTTTTACTTTTTTGGAGAGGGAATTGTGGGGTTTTTTGAAGACACTATAAGGGTTGACTAAAGGCATACTAGTAATAGGGATTTTAGACACATCAGAGATATAAGAGATCTCATATAACTGATCAATCTTTGACGCAGACGACCGACGAAAACTGGAATTTGAACGGGAAAGACCCTGATCTGGATTCATATCTGGGTTTAGACTTCTAACACTTCTTATCTTTATCCTCAAGCCCGTACTTTGAGGAAATTACCGCGGACCCTTCCGACTTACGACTCACCTAACTAGCTTCTTTTGGACTCAAGATAAGAAACACAGTGTGTCGGACCAGACTGACAAGACCTTGTAAGGTTAGTGTTCTGTTGTTGAGAGATCAGCACAAAGTCTGCAGTCAACAGTGCATACTAAACAAACCTTAGAAAGGGATGGCAGGAGCGCTATGGCTCTGATACCAGAAATGGGGGGGAGTTGGGGTCTGATTTATATAAAACCAGTAAAAGCTTTGGGGAAGGCTAGGCTGACAAACATAAAAGAAGGGTGATAAACATAAAAGACTCAAGGGGGTGGACTCAGAAGGACTAGACTCAGAATAACATAGGAGGACTCAAGACTCTGCTCAGATCGACTCAAGACTCTTTACCGGGCTCTAAATTTTAGAGTGAGAAAGTAGAGAGAAGATAGAGAGAAATATAGAAGAAGATTTTATTTCTTTCCAAGGATGATTTACAAGTGAGGGGGAGCCTTCCTTTTATAGACCAAGGAGAGGCTTGATTATATCATCCATGACATCACACTTACATCATCCATGACATCACACTTACATCACACCTACATCACACCTAATAATACATAGAAAATATCTAGGAAAATAACAAAAACCATGACATAAGCGCTTACATCACTTTAAGAGTGATTAAAGCTTTATTAAATCCTAAGCACACCATTACCACTTTAACAGTGATAATACTTTATTTAGTCCTAAGCACACCATAATTAAAGCTTAATTAATCTTCTTCTTCATCTGGATCTTCTGCTGGATCTAAGCCTGAATCTTTATCATAGTCCCACACAGCTAATTCATCATTTGTGAGCATGGTGATTCCCTTGGTAATATGCGTTTGGATATATTCCCTGTGAGCATCTTTCCATATTTTCGAGTGTGGGTCTTCGTTTTCCCATGCATTTACTCCTTCAATGACATCTTTAGGCATCTCTTCTGTTTTGAAACCGTTTGCAGCAGCTAAGCATTTCCGTATGCTCATCCATTCTTTTTCATGAAAGAGCTTGAATGAGAAAGTAGCAGGTTTATGTTTGACCCAGGCATGAATAAAAGACAGAGGGGAATGGTAAATGGCCGCTTTTCCGTCTTGGGGAATTGATGTAGGCGTAAGATAACATCTGGGTCTTCTGAACACGATGACGCAATATTTTTTGCTTCCTGCAGCTGCAGCCATTTGTCCAGTCCATTGATGGGCCGGGAGAAACCATTGCAGAAGGGTGATAGTATGCTTTTGTTCCTTGGATAATTGACCGAACTGGCAGTCAATTAGGTATTGCAGTAGTTTGGCGGTGTTGAAGGACATGGCAATGGTAAATGCTTCAAACAAGTACCAGAAGAAACATAGTGCCTCTTTTGGTAGTTTGTACAGATCTCGTATATGGAAGACATTCATGAAAGGATAATTTGGGTGGAAGACTAGACCTTTCATGAACAGGCCATGGCGTTTCAGAGTGATGGTGAGGAAAGTCTTGTAATTCAAGACTGACCGATCTTTGAGGGCTTGATCTGCAATTACTTCAACGATTTCTTCTGGGATCTTCTTCTCTTTAAATTGTTGATCAAGGGGAACAGTTCCTTCTGCGGTACAGGAGTTTGCGGCCTCCATCATGAAAATTGCTGGTAAGATGTCTTTGTGGTGAGAGTGGTGATGCTGAACCATATTTGAACCCATGTATTTATAGGCCTTCGGTCTAGACAAAAAGTCTGCAAGAATATTATCCTTGCCCTTGATATGTTTAACAGTAAACGTCCATTGGGAGAACCAATTTGCCCATCGTAATAATTGTGGTTCTGGAAGCATCTTTCTTTTGAATTCAAGCATTTTTGGAAAAGAGGACATGTCCATCTCAATTAAGAAATTATAGCCGACTAGATGGAATTGAAATTTCTCGATTCCTTTCTTCACAGCTAAGATTTCCTTGTATGTGGAGTGATAATGCTTTTCTGACTCTTTAAACGTGCCACTTTTGTATCCACTTATCTTCCTGACACCTTTGTCATCTTCTGTAATTAGCACCGCTGCCCAATGCTCATCACTGGCATCTGTCTGTAAGATTCTTTTGTCTTTTGTTGCAGGAATCTTTAAAGGAGGCATCACATCAGCAAGTTGCTTTATCTCCTTTACAGCTTGCGTTTGCTTTTCGGACCATGCTGGTGGATTCTTTTTTAACATGGGGAACAAGTGTCCTGTATGATTTGACAATTTTGGCAGAAAATCTGCCATATAATTGACCAATCCAAGGAACTGTTGCACTTCTTTTTGTGACGTCAGCTTGTCTGGGAAACGATGGAGTTCCTGGGCGATATGTGGTTGTGGCTGGTACATGCCATCGGTGATTTTCATGCCCAAAAAATCAATGGTCGTGACTCCTATCTCCATTTTCTTCTCTGAAAGCATGATTCCATAGTGTTTCACGATGTCATGAAATTTTTCAAGTAACACGACATGTGAATCTTCATCTTCGGAAAATAGGAGAATATCATCGATGTAAATCAAGGCATTTTCAAGGATGGGTGCAAAGATTCGCACCATTGCCTTTTGGAAAACAGACGGAGCGTTTTTTAAGCCAAAGGGCATCACCTTCCATTGATAATGGTGGTTTGGGATGCAGAAAGCCATCTTTGGCCTATCTTCTGGCTTGATCCCTAGTTGCCAAAACCCTGCCTTTAGATCAAATTTTGATAAGACCTTTGCGTTTACCAGCGACTGGAAAAGGGACTTCTTTTGAGGTAGGGGAAATTTATCATCGGCTAAGAAGTGATTTAGCGGTTGATAATTTATTACCAGTCGTAGCTTTCCCCGGACTTGTTCACTTCTTTTATTCACATAAAATGCTTCACATGCCCATTGAGACGTTGTTGGCTCAATTAAGTCTTGTTTTAACAGCTCTTGGCATTCTTGTATCGCGAGCTGGGTATGATCATGATTCATTCCTGGATGACTGGCTCTTGTCGGGTTTATATCTTCATTCTGTTTAAAAGGTAGAGAGACAAAGAATGATGGGTTTAGCCATAACGGTGATTTATGTTTTGTGAGAAACTCTGTATGGCTAGAGGCACAGGATGACTTGATTATTTGTGCCTTGATGGTATCAAGAGAAGTGGGAGAGACCATGTAGAGTCTCGGGAAAGAAACCCACGGGTTTGTGAATTTCTTGTATCTGAGACCTTCTTCTCCATATCTTAAGTCTCTTAGTCGATATAGTATATCAAAACCAAGTAGCAGGTCTTTTCCATGAGAGTCTGTCCCCAAGAATCTGTGTTTGACTGTGCATGACGGAAATAGCCTTAAGTACACTGGAGTACTTATCTTGTCTATGATGAAGGGTTCTCCATTGACTGTATAAAACGTCTGGTTATGGGGCCTCCAGTATTCTTCTGGGAGAATCACAGGATTCAACAGGGAGGCTGATGATCCTGTATCAAAAAATGCAATGACCGGGATGGGCTTTGCATATGTGCTTGTAAGGAGATGAACCTTTGCGATTGGTGCCGGTGCTCTCTTGTGTCTTCTTTGACAGGAGGAGTCTTTGATCATGCAGATTTGCTTGGTCTTGGTATGCAGACTGGGCATTTTTATCTTTTTCTTCGAGATCTTTACGTAGCAAACTCTTTTCTTTTGTGTTTTCTCCGTGTCACACCGTTTTCTTTTCTTTAGAACTGTATCTGGATCTTTCTCTTGATCTGGTTCACACCATTTTCTTTTTCCCAGAACTGTCTCTCGGTCAGGATTTGTCCTTTGATCTGGTTCTGGATTCGACAGGTTAACCATAACCCTTTCTTCATTCGTTTTATCTTTGTCTTCTTGGCCCAAATATTTTAAAAAGGAAGAGGTATGAATCTCTTCTATGAGTGGAAGAACTTCTGGAGCTTTTGACGAGGCCATGATGGGACTATCATCAGGGTTTTCTTTTGCTTCCTTCTTCGGGCTAGGTGTTTTCTTAACACTTCTGATGGTTGTACCTTTTGAAATCTTTTTGGCTTTTATCTCTGCTTGCTCTTTTGACCAGAGGCTTAAGGATGGGGAGGTAAGAGCAAATGGTGATGTTGAAAATTGAGGATCAAAGGATGTCTGCATAAATGGTGTTGATGGCAGTCTCCATGTGTCATCAGCATAGGTGGAAACCTTTTGCTGCTTGTATTGTCTCTCAAGATCTGCAAGTTGTGCCTTGAGGAATTTCATCTCAGCCTCTTTTTGCTGAAAACCTTGTGGAATTTGTGGCCCTGGGGAGTTATGCACTAGCTGGAGGAGTTCATGATGTAGCTCAAGGATTTTGGCTTTGATTTCATAGATGATACCTTCTAGCTCTTGAACTCTGCTTGTTAGATTTTCATGAGCCTTCGTGATATTGTTTTGTTGAGCCACGATAGAGTTGAGAGCCTTGTTTTTAGTTTCTTTGTTGTACCCAAGTTCATGTGCATCATCCAGGCATTCCTGGCAATCACATTCATCGAACGGGAAGTGGGGTTCCTTAGCCGGTTGCATCATGCATATCGTAGAGAAAGTTTCTCTTCGATCTTGTTTTGCAAACCGAACCTCAACTTGTCCATCTTGATGGCAGACAAAGTCAGGGGTTGTGGTTGTCTGAACCGGTGCTTGGTGGATCTGTTCGTAATTGGTTATCCATTTTTCAGGTAGAAGCTTTGTGAGTTCTTCTCTGGATAACTGTTTGGGAACATATGTGCAGGTTGGTGTAGCATTGGAGTCGATGTCTATGAGTAGAGCATCGCTAGAGTTATCCTGCGATCCGGGAACCATGATGTCCAAAGAGTGGTTTTGGACACGATATGCCATCTGGTAATGAAACGTGGCCTGAAAGGTATTGACCTGTGGCGTACCACCGATCTGGATCTGAGCTTTCAAGGCTGTTAGCAATGAAGGATCATTGAGTGGCATATTGAAGTTTGGATAGAAGGTGACAAAGACGGTTCCGGCGTTTAACGTGGTCTGGATGGTACCTATGCAGGCATGCTGGTACTCCACGAATCTAGTATCGACTAGGGCGATACGAGAGAACGCAGGTAGTCCTTTTCTTCCATGGAAGGTTAGGGCTAGTCTTATGGCACCGAAGTGGATATGGGTATATCCTTGGGATAGACAGATCCTTGGAAGATCTGAGGGAAGAGCGAGAGGGACGAGGTGTTCAGAGGTTGTTGCTGGGAGTTGGTGTGAATCAAACTTGGAGGTTTGCACAAACTCATTTACAACTGGGTTTGACGCAGAACTGACTAATTGTTTTACTTTTTTGGAAAGGGAATTGTGGGGTTTTTTGAAGACACTATAAGGGTTAACTAAAGGCATACTAGTGATAGGGATTTTAGACTCATCAGAGATATAAGAGATCTCATATAACTGATCAATCTTTGACGCAGACGACCGACGAAAACTGGAATTTGAACGGGAAAGACCCTGATCTGGATTCATATCTGGGTTTAGACTTCTAACACTTCTTATCTTTATCCTCAAGCCCGTACTTTGAGGAAATTACCGCGGACCCTTCCGACTTACGACTCACCTAACTAGCTTCTTTTGGACTCAAGATAAGAAACACAGTGTGTCGGACCAGACTGACAAGACCTTGTAAGGTTAGTGTTCTGTTGTTGAGAGATTAGCGCAAAGTCTGCAGTCAACAGTGCATACTAAACAAACCTTAGAAAGGGATGGCAGGAGCGCTATGGCTCTGATACCAGAAATGGGGGGGAGTTGGGGTCTGATTTATATAAAACCAGTAAAAGCTTTGGGGAAGGCTAGGCTGACAAACATAAAAGAAGGGTGATAAACATAAAAGACTCAAGGGGGTGGACTCAGAAGGACTAGACTCAGAATAACATAGGAGGACTCAAGACTCTGCTCAGATCGACTCAAGACTCTTTACCGGACTCTAAATTTTAGAGTGAGAAAGTAGAGAGAAGATAGAGAGAAATATAGAAGAAGATTTTATTTCTTTTCAAGGATGATCTACAAGTGAGGGGGAAGCCTTCCTTTTATAGGCCAAGGAGAGGCTTGATTACATCATTCATGACATCACACTTACATCATCCATGACATCACACTTACATCACACCTACATCACACCTAATAATACATAGAAAATATCTAGAAAACATGACATAAGCGCTTACATCACTTTAAGAGTGATTAAAGCTTTATTTAATCCTAAGCACACCATTACCACTTTAAGAGTGATAATTCTTTATTTAGTCCTAAGCACACCATTAGCACACTTAATAATACCCATCGCCCGTTTATTTTGATTTTGCTGAGTCGCGAATCTCGATAGTAAACGGGAACGTGTCTTTGTTGTACGGTTCGTTATCTTGGACAGGATCTGTCATCGAGCTCTTTCTGGGGCCAGTTGGTTGGACGATCATGGGAGGGTGTGTGAACGCACGAATATTATTGAAATATTCTATGACCGTGTTTTCCCATTCAATCGTCTGAGGGTCTTCTTGCTTCCACGGGTGTTCTCCATTCAGTATTTTTGGTGGCAGATCTTCAGTCTTTATCTGGTTTGCCTTTGCAAGATTAACGCGGGTTTCCATCCAAGCATCCCGGTAGTTGATCTTGTAGTAGTATCCTGCAGGATTTATATCATACCAAGAGTGTATGAAATTGGGTGGTTCTGTAGGGACATGATCATAACTTTCTTTTTTGAAATGGCTCGGCTTGTGGAACAAAATCATGCAGTGTTTTCTGGGAGAATCCCTCATGAGATGGTCCCATTCATAGAATGGGAGGAACCATTCAAGGAACTTGGCAAAGTTCTCCTTTTCTCCTGATAAGCAGCCTAACTGGTAGTCTAAAAGATAGGCTAACAGTTTGTTGGAGTTAAAGGCCATGGCTATGACGAAAGATTCTGTTAAGTACCATAGGAAGGCCAAGCCTTCATTTGATAACCTGCCCAAGTTTTTAAGCCTGAAAACATTAAGGAAGGGATAATCTGGGAAAAATTTATCTCCGTCCATTAACGGGCCTTGTATCTTGAAGGTGAGAGTGAGGAGGTTTTTGTAGTTCAGGAGGGATTCATCAGTGATGGCGTGTTTATTTACCACCTCGATGATTTCTTCAGGAACATCTTTCTTTTGAAGCTTTTTGATGAGGGCATTAGTCTCTGGGTTCATGACTGCTTCTTTTGGAATGGAAGTGTTTGGGTTGTGGGAGTTCCCATTCTTGCTTGCCATTAAATAGGCAACATCATCTGGGAGGAAATCTTTAAGGATCTTTTCTTTATTTTCTTCAACTGTTGTGCAGGATTCTTGAAGATTTGCTATCTCCTGTAATGATAGGTTTCTGGGTAGCTTCTTCTGTTTACTCCCTGTTGCTGGCTCCGTGTGATTGGTTTCGCGTCTTTCACGCCCTGAGGGTTTTCCTGTTCCTTTTTTCACCCATGTGACCTTTTTTGTCTTTTTTCCTTTCTTCCTCAGTAAGCTTCCTTTGTGACCGCTCATTATTTCTTCATGTGGGCCTGACTCTTTATCTTTGCTTTTCTGGCAGATTCCTTTGTCCGTTGTGGTAGGAATCTGCTTTTGCTTTTGCTTTGCGACCTCTTTTTCTTTTTTAGACTGAGCTGGAAGATTCCTTTTGGGTGATAGGGTACACTTTTCTTTGAACTGTTCAGACAGAGAATCTGACAGATAATCTTCCACGTGATCCTCCAGGCTAGGATACTGTATGTTGTTTTGGATTTTCTGGAACATTGCCGCAGTTAGTGACTGGTCGCCGGGGTCGCCGTAATCATCTTGAGGACCTTCTTCCATCATGTAGATCCGTAGTGGTTCTTCTTCAGATTCAGATGTTTCACTTGTTTCTGATTCTTCACTGGAGCTATAGGAAATAGTGCATATCATTCTTTTTCCTGGCTCGTCATCTAAGGAGTATAGAGATACGATATCAGAAACATCTACTGGTTCGACCTTGTTGATGGCTTCAAGAAGGGCTTGGGTCTTCCTTTTGTCTTTGCAATCCTTTGCGAAGTGACCTTCTTTGTTACAGACATTGCACCGAGTAGTATTTCGACCTCTCTTTGATTTTTTGTTCAAGAACTTCCACCTTCTCTGAGAGTTGTGTTTGCTTGTTCTTGAGTAGTAATCACCAGATCTCTTGAAATGGACGATCCTAGACTTCTTATGAGGCTTTGAACAGCTGCATGACGAATCATCTTTGCATTTTATCTTTAAGTGTTTATCATTGCATGCAGATCCGAGTCGTCTTCCGGTTTTTTCAAACTCAACCAAAAATTGTTTTTGGTTGCATAACTTTGTCAAAGCATTTATGATGAGCTGGTAAAGACCACCAAGGGAAGCTTGAGCAACCGTCATATTTTTTGCTTCTAAGGCTCTGTATGCCTCATTTGAGAGAGACTCTGGAAAGGAGTTCAGGAACACTTGTTTGAGATTTACATCATCAATGCCTTGAAGACAGTAAAATCATTCAGACATTCTGTTGTAATGCTTTTCGAGGTCTTTTGGACGAAAAGAGCAACATTTCATTTTTAAGAACTCTTCTCGGGCTCGGATTGTATGATCTGAGGGATTTCCAATGAATTCATAATAGATCGTGTTTATGAATTCTTCTGGGGTTTTGCTGTTTAGAATATTTGTCTGTCTGTATTCACCAAGACTTACGTACCAATCCCGAAGTCGTCCTTGGCATCTTGCCAAGAAACGTTTGATGACCATGTCGATACTATAGTACTGAAGCTCTGCTGTGCACCAGGTTAGCATTTCAATGCTTCGATCTCGCCATTTTGCTGGGAGAATGTCATCAAAGGTGAACTGTTGCTTTGAATCCGTGTTTGGAGGAGCCTTTTCGTTTGTCTGGGGCGATGTTTGGGAGGCTTCATCGTCAATGTCAGAGACATAGACCCTTTCAGTGTTGTCCTCATTCATGAAGAGATGTTCAAATTCATTTGTTGGAGGTACCTCTTCATAGAATTGAGAGGTGGAGCTTTCCTCAGAGACTGATGATGTGTCATCATGTGTTAGAGGAGCTATCACCGGAGCTACCATCGGCACGCTTTCTTTGCTGCTTGTCTTAGTCAAAGCTTGCAAGAACGAGGATATGCCATTTTCTCCTGTAGGTAATTTATTAGGAGCTGTTGTGGAGGTCATCATCATGACGTTATCCCTTGTGTTCTGTTTGCTCCCTGATGGCCCTTTTCCTCTGCTTGAGGATGCTGCTTTGCTTGTACTTTCAGAGGATGTGCTTCTTGTTGGCGAAGCTTTTCTAGCCTTGATCTTTGCTTGTTCCTTTGACCATAGGTTTAAGGATGGAGAGTTGTGTAGAAATGAAGATGCTGGTAACGGTTGAGGATCAAAGGATGTTCGCACAAATGGCGTTGTTGGAAGTCTCCATGGATCATTAGCATAGGTGGAAACCTTTTGCTGCTTGTGTTGTCTCTCAAGGTCTGCAAGTTGTGCCTTGAGGAATTTCATTTCAGCTTCTTTTTGCTGAAGACCTTGTGGAATTTGTGGCCCTGGAGAGTTATGTACTAGCTGGAGGAGTTCATGATGTAGCTCAAGGATTTTGTCTTTAATCTCATAGATAATACTTTCCAGTTCTTGGACTCTGCTTGTTAAATCTTCATGAGCCTTTGTGATGTTGTTTTGTTGAGCTAGGATGGTGTTGAGGGCCCTGTTTTGGGCAACAGCATTCTCACTTTGCCAATTTAGGGTAGCTTCAGCAGCTGTTACTGATTCAGGAACACCAGTTGCACCAACGGTTGTTGGGTTCTTGATTTTCCAGCTATGTTTGGTTTTTTGTTGGGTATTTTCGAAAGAGGTTAGGGGTGGGAATTCAACTTGGTATTCTGAGGAGGAAGAAGTTGGAGGTGTTGTTCCGAGCATAAAGCATTCATCAAACTGGGTTGATGGACGTCTCGGCTTAGATGGTTGTGTCTGTTTGAGTTTTGGTTTCGAATTACCATACAGGACATAGTAGTCAAACTTTCCTGATGGTTCACCAAGTAGACCAACATTTGGATCTCCGGCTTCATATCTTTTCTTCAGGGCATTTTGGGACCCTTTTTTCTTCTTGTTTTTGATTTCCTCCTTGTACTCAAGTTCATATGCTTCGTCCAGGCATTCCTGGCAGTTGCATACATCGAACGGGAAGTGTGGTTCCTCAGCCGGTTGCATCATGCATATCGTAGAGAAAATCTCTCTTCGATCTTGTTTTGCAAACCGAACCTCAACATGTCCATCTTGATGGCGGACAAAGTCAGGGGTTGTGGTTGTTTGAACCGGTGCTTGGTGGATCTGTTCGTAATTGGTTATCCATTTTTCAGGTAGAAGCTTTGTAAGCTCTTCTCTGGATAACTGTTTAGGAACATATGTGCAGGTTGGTGTGGCGTTGGAGTCGATGTCTATGAGTAGAGCATCGCTAGAGTTATCCTGCGATGCGGGAACCATGATGTCCAAAGAGTGGTTTTGGACACGATATGCCATCTGGTAATGAAACGTGGCCTGAAAGGTATTGACCTGTGGCGTACCACCGATCTGGATCTGGGCTTTCAAGGCTGTTAGCAACGAAGGATCATTGAGTGGCATATTGAAGTTGGGATAGAAGGTGACGAAGACAGTTCCGGCGTTTAACAAGGTTTGGATGGTACCGATGCAGGCATGCTGGTACTCCACGAATCTAGTATCGACTAGGGCGATACGAGAGAACGCAGGTAGTCCTTTTCTTCCATGGAAGGTTAGGGCTAGTCTTATGGCACCGAAGTGGATATGGGTATATCCTTGGGATAGACAGATCCTTGGAAGATCTGAGGGAAGAGCGAGAGGGACGAGGTGTTCAGAGGTTGTTGATGGGAGTTGGTGTGAATCAAACTTGGAGGTTTGCACAAACTCTTTAACAACTGGGTTTGACGCTGAACTGACAAGTTGTTTTACTTTTTTGGAGAGGGAATTGTGGGGTTTTTTGAAGACACTATAAGGGTTGACTAAAGGCATACTAGTAATAGGGATTTTAGACTCATCAGAGATATAAGAGATCTCATATAACTGATCAATCTTTGACGCAGACGACCGACGAAAACTGGAATTTGAACGGGAAAGACCCTGATCTGGATTCATATCTGGGTTTAGACTTCTAACACTTCTTATCTTTATCCTCAAGCCCGTACTTTGAGGAAATTACCGCGGACCCTTCCGACTTACGACTCACCTAACTAGCTTCTTTTGGACTCAAGATAAGAAACACAGTGTGTCGGACCAGACTGACAAGACCTTGTAAGGTTAGTGTTCTGTTGTTGAGAGATCAGCGCAAAGTCTGCAGTCAACAGTGCATACTAAACAAACCTTAGAAAGGGATGGCAGGAGCGCTATGGCTCTGATACCGAAATGGGGGGGAGTTGGGGTCTGATTTATATAAAACCAGTAAAAGCTTTGCAGAAATGGGGGGGAGTTGGGGTCTGATTTATATAAAACCAGTAAAAGCTTTGGGGAATGATTTATATAAAACCAGTAAAAGCTTTGGGGAAGGCTAGGCTGACAAACATAAAAGAAGGGTGATAAACATAAAAGACTCAAGGGGGTGGACTCAGAAGGACTAGACTCAGAATAACATAGGAGGACTCAAGACTCTGCTCAGATCGACTCAAGACTCTTTACCGGACTCTAAATTTTAGAGTGAGAAAGTAGAGAGAAGATAGAGAGAAATATAGAAGAAGATTTTATTTCTTTCCAAGGATGATCTACAAGTGAGGGGGAAGCCTTCCTTTTATAGGCCAAGGAGAGGCTTGATTACATCATTCATGACATCACACTTACATCATCCATGACATCACACTTACATCACACCTACATCACACCTAATAATACATAGAAAATATCTAGAAAACATGACATAAGCGCTTACATCACTTTAAGAGTGATTAAAGCTTTATTTAGTCCTAAGCACACCATTACCACTTTAAGAGTGATAATTCTTTATTTAGTCCTAAGCACACCATTAGCACACTTAATAATATCCATCGCCCGTTTATTTTGATTTTGCTGAGTCGCGAATCTCGATAGTAAACGGGAACGTGTCTTTGTTGTACGGTTCGTTATCTTAGGCAGGATCTGTCATCGAGCTCTTTCTGGGGCCAGTTGGTTGGACGATCATGGGAGGGTGTGTGAACGCACGAATATTATTGAAATATTCTATGACCGTGTTTTCCCATTCAATCGTCTGAGGGTCTTCTTGCTTCCACGGGTGTTCTCCATTCAGTATTTTTGGTGGCAGATCTTCAGTCTTTATCTGGTTTGCCTTTGCAAGATTAATGCGGGTTTCCATCCAAGCATCCCGGTAGTTGATCTTGTAATAGTATCCTGCAGGGTTTATGTCATACCAAGAGTGTATGAAGTTGGGTGGTTCTGTAGGGACTTGATCATAACTTTCTTTTTTGAAATGGCTCGGCTTGTGGAACAAAATCATGCAGTGTTTTCTGGGAGAGTCCCTCATGAGATGGTCCCATTCATAAATTGGGAGGAACCATTCAAGGAACTTGGCAAAGTTCTCCTTTTCTCCTGATAAACAGCCTAACTGGTAGTCTAAAAGATAGGCTAACAGTTTGTTGGAGTTAAAGGCCATGGCTATGACGAATGACTCTGTTAGATACCACAGGAAGGCTAGGCCTTCATTTGATAACCTGCGTAAGTTTTTGAGCCTGAAAACATTAAGGAAGGGATAATCTGGGAAGAATTTATCTCCGTCCATTAATGGGCCTTGTGTCTTGAAGGTGAGAGTGAGAAGGTTTTTGTAGTTCAGGAGGGATTCATCTGTGATGGAGTGTTTGGTGACCACTTCGATGATTTCTTCAGGGACATCTTTCTTTTGAAGCTTTTGGATGAGGGTGGTAGTCTCTGGGTTCATGACTGCTTCTTTTGGAACGGAAGTGTTTGGGTTGTGGGAGCTTCCATTCTTGCTTGCTATTAAATAGGCAACATCATCTGGGAGGAAATCTTTAAGGATCTTTTCTTTATTTTCTTCAACTGTTGTGCAGGATTCTTGAAGATTTGCTATCTCCTGTAATGATAGATTTCTGGGTAGCTTCTTCTGTTTACTCCATGTTGCTGGCTCCGTGTGATTGGTTTCGCGTCTTTCACGCCCTGAGGGTTTTCCTGTTCCTTTTTTGACCCATGTGACCTTTTTTGTCTTTTTGCCTTTCTTCCTCAGTAAGCTTCCTTTGTGACCGCTCATTATTTCTTCATGTGGGCCTGACTCTTTATCTTTGCTTTTCTGACAGATTCCTTTGTCCGTTGTGGCAGGTATCTGCTTTTGCTTTTGCTTTGCGACCTCTTTTGCTTTTTCAGACTGAGCTGGAAGATTCTTTTTGGGTGATAGGGTACACTTTTCTTTGAACTGTTCAGACAAAGAATCTGACAGATAATCTTCCACGTGATCCTCCAGGCTAGGATACTGTATGTTGTTTTAGATTTTCTGGAACATTGCCGCCGTTAGTGACTGGTCGCCGGGGTCGCCGTAATCATCTTGAGGACCTTCTTCCATCATGTAGATCCGTAGTGGCTCTTCTTCAGATTCAGATGTTTCACTTGTTTCGGATTCCTCACTGGAGCTGTAGGATATGGTGCATATCATCCTTTTTCCTGGCTCATCATCTAAGGAGTATAGGGATTCGATATCAGAAACATCGACTGGTTCGACCTTGTTGATGGCTTCAAGAAGGGCTTGGGTCTTCCTTTTGTCTTTGCAATCTTTTGCGAAGTAACCTTCTTTGTTACAGACATAGCACCGAGTAGTATTTCGACCTCTCTTTGATTTTTTGTTCAAGAACTTCCACCTTCTCTGAGAGTTGTATTTGCCTGTTCTTGAGTAGTAATCACCAGATCTTTTGAAATGGACAATCCTGGACTTCTTGTGAGGCTTTGAACAGCTGCATGACGAATCATCTTTGCATTTTATCTTTAAGTGTTTGTCATTGCATGCAGACCCGAGTCGCCTTCCGGTTTTTTCAAACTCAACCAAAAATTGTTTTTGGTTGCATAGCTTTGTCAAAGCATTCATGATGAGCTGGTAAAGACCACCAAGGGAAGCTTGAGCAACCGTCATATTTTTGGCTTCTAAGGCTCTGTATGCCTCATTTGAGAGAGACTCTGGGAAGGAGTTCAGGAACACTTGTTTGAGATTTACATCATCAATGCCTTGAAGACAGTAAAATCTTTCAGACATTCTGTTGTAATGCTTTTCGAGGTCTTTTGGACGAAAAGAGCAACATTTCATCTTTAGGAACTCTTCTCGGGCTCGGATTGTATGATCTGAGGGATTTCCAATGAATTCATAATAGATCGTGTTTATGAATTCTTCTGGGGTTTTGCTGTTTAGAATATTTGTCTGTCTGTATTCACCAAGACTTACGTACCAGTCCCGAAGTCGTCCTTGGCATCTTGCCAAGAAACGTTTGATGACCATGTCGATACTATAGTACTGAAGCTCTGCTGTGCACCAGGTCAGCATTTCCATGCTTCGGTCTCGCCATTTTACTGGGAGAATGTCATCAAAGGTGAACTGTTGCTTTGAATCCGTGTTTGGAGGAGCCCTTTCGTTTGTCTGAGGCGACGTTTGGGAGGCTTCATCGTCAATGTCAGAGACATAGACCCTTTCAGTGTTGTCCTCATTCATGAAGAGATGTTCAAATTCATCTGTTAGAGGTACCTCTTCATAGAATTGAGAGGTGGAGCTTTCCTCAGAGACTGATGATGTTTCATCATGTGTTAGAGGAGCTATCACCGGAGCTACCATCGGCACGCTTTCTTTGCTGCTTGTCTTAGTCAAAGCTTGCAAGAACAAGGAGATGCCATTTTCTCCTGTAGGTAATTTATTAGGAGCTGTTGTGGAGGTCATCATCATGACGTTATCCCTTGTGTTCTGTTTGCTCCCTGATGGCCCTTTTCCTCTGCTTGAGGATGCTGCTTTGCTAGTACTTTCAGAGGATGTGCTTCTTGTCGGCGAAGCTTTTCTAGCCTTGATCTTTGCTTGTTCCTTTGACCAGAGGTTTAAGGATGGAGAGTTATGTAGAAATGAAGATGCTGGTAGCAGTTGAGGATCAAAGGATGTTCGCACAAATGGCGTTGTTGGAAGTCTCCATGGATCATCAGCATAGGTGGAAACCTTTTGCTGCTTGTGTTGTCTCTCAAGGTCTGCAAGTTGTGCCTTGAGGAATTTCATTTCAGCTTCTTTTTGCTGAAGACCTTGTGGAATTTGTGCCCCTGGGGAGTTGTGAACTAGCTGGAGGAGTTCATGATGTAGCTCAAGGATTTTGGCTTTGATTTCATAGATAATACCTTCTAACTCTTGAACTCTGGTTGTTAGATCTTTATGAGCCTTTGTGATATTATTCTGTTGAGCTAGGATGGTGTTGAGGGCCTTGTTTTGGGCAACAGCATTTTCACTTTGCCAGTTCAGAGTGGCCTCAGCAGCCGTTATTGCTTCAGGAACACCAGTTGCACCAATGATTGTTGGGTTCTTGATTTTCCAGCTATGTTTGGTTTTTTGTTGGGTATTCTCGAAAGAGGTTAGGGGTGGGAATTCAACTTGGTATTCGGAGGAGGAATGAGTTGGAGGTGTTGCTCCGAGCATAAAGCATTCATCAATCTGGGTTGATGGACGTCTCGGCTTAGATGGTTGTGTCTGTCTGGGTTTTGGTTTTGAATCACCATACAGGACATAATAGTCGAATTTTCCTGATGGTTCTCCAAGCAGACCAACATTTGGATCTCCAGCTTCATATCTTTTCTTCAGGGCATTTTGGGACCCTTTTTTCTTTTTGTTTTTGATTTCCTCCTTGTACTCAAGTTCATATGCATCATCCAGGCATTCCTGGCAATCACATTCATCGAACGGGAAGTGTGGTTCTTCTGCCGGTTGCATCATGCATATCGTAGAGAAGATCTCTCTTCGATCTTGTTTTGCAAACCGAACCTCAACTTGTCCATCTTGATGGCGGACAAAGTCAGGGGTTGTGGTTGTCTGAACCGGTGCTTGGTGGATCTGTTCGTAATTGGTTATCCATTTTTCAGGTAGAAGCTTTGTAAGCTCTTCTCTGGATAACTGTTTGGGAACATATGTGCAGGTTGGTGTAGCATTGGAGTCGATGTCTATGAGTAGAGCATCGCTAGAGTTATCCTGCGATCCGGGAACCATGATGTCCAAAGAGTGGTTTTGGACACGATATGCCATCTGGTAATGAAACGTGGCCTGAAAGGTATTGACCTGTGGCGTACCACCGATCTGGATCTGGGCTTTCAAGGCTGTTAACAACGAAGGATCATTAAGAGGCATATTGAAATTGGGATAGAAGGTGACGAAGACAGTTCCAGCGTTTAACGTGGTCAGGATGGTACCTATGCAGGCATGCTGGTACTCCACGAATCTAGTATCGACTAGGGCGATACGGGAGAACGCAGGTAGTCCTTTTCTTCCATGGAAGGTTAGGGCTAGTCTTATGGCACCGAAGTGGATATGGGTATATCCTTGGGATAAACAGATCCTTGGAAGATCTGAGGGAAGAGCGAGAGGGACGAGGTGTTCAGAGGTTGTTGCTGGGAGTTGGTGTGAATCAAACTTGGAGGTTTGCACAAACTCTTTTACAACTGGGTTTGACGCAGAACTGACTAATTGTTTTACTTTTTTGGAAAGGGAATTGTGGGGTTTTTTGAAGACACTATAAGGGTTAACTAAAGGCATACTAGTGATAGGGATTTTAGACTCATCAGAGATATAAGAGATCTCATATAACTGATTAATCTTTGACGCAGACGACCGACGAAAACTGGAATTTGAACGGGAAATACCCTGATCTGGATTCATATCTGGGTTTAGACTTCTAACACTTCTTATCTTTATCCTCAAGCCCGTACTTTGAGGAAATTACCGCGGACCCTTCCGACTTACGACTCACCTAACTAGCTTCTTTTGGACTCAAGATAAGAAACACAGTGTGTCGGACCAGACTGACAAGACCTTGTAAGGTTAGTGTTCTGTTGTTGAGAGATCAGCGCAAAGTCTGCAGTCAACAGTGCATACTAAACAAACCTTAGAAAGGGATGGCAGGAGCGCTATGGCTCTGATACCAGACATCACACTTTAAAACCAGTAATACATATGAATTATATGTATGGTACCATCCAAACCACGTTAAACTCCCCCCCCATTTCAAGCTTTTACTGGTTTTATATAAATCAGACCCCAACTCCCCCCCATTTCTGGTATCAGAGCCATAGCGCTCCTGCCATCCCTTTCTAAGGTTTGTTTAGTATACACTGTTGACTGCAGACTTTGCGCTGATCTCTCAACAACAGAACACTAACCTTACAAGGTCTTGTCAGTCTGGTCCGACACACTGTGTTTCTTATCTTGAGTCCAAAAGAAGCTAGTTAGGTGAGTCGTAAGTCGGAAGGGTCCGTGGTAATTTCCTCAAAGTACGGGCTTGAGGATAAAGATAAGAAGTGTTATAAGTCTAAACCCAGATATGAATCCAGATCAGGGTCTTTCCCGTTCAAATTCCAGTTTTCGTCGGTCGTCTGCGTCAAAGATTGATCAGTTGTATGAGATCTCTTATATCTCTGATGAGTCTAAAATCCCTATTACTAGTATGCCTTTAGTCAACCCTTATAGTGTCTTCAAAAAACCCCACAATTCCCTCTCCAAAAAAGTAAAACAACTTGTCAGTTCTGCGTCAAACCCAATTGTTAAAGAGTTTGTGCAAACCTCCAAGTTTGATTCACACCAACTCCCAGCAACAACCTCTGAACACCTCGTCCCTCTCGCTCTTCCCTCAGATCTTCCAAGGATCTGTCTATCCCAAGGATATACCCATATCCACTTCGGTGCCATAAGACTAGCCCTAACCTTCCATGGAAGAAAAGGACTACCTGCGTTCTCTCGTATCGCCCTAGTCGATACTAGATTCGTGGAGTACCAGCATGCCTGCATCGGTACCATCCAAACCACGTTAAACGCCGGAACTGTCTTCGTCACCTTCTATCCCAACTTCAATATGCCACTCAATGATCCTTCGTTGCTAACAGCCTTGAAAGCCCAGATCCAGATCGGTGGTACGCCACAGGTCAATACCTTTCCGGCCACGTTTCATTACCAGATGGCATATCGTGTCCAAAACCACTCTTTGGACATCATGGTTCCCGGATCGCAGGATAACTCTAGCGATGCTCTACTCATAGACATCGACTCCAACGCCACACCAACCTGCACATATGTTCCTAAACAGTTATCCAGAGAAGAGCTTACAAAGCTTCTACCTGAAAAATGGATAACCAATTACGAACAGATCCACCAAGCACCGGTTCAAATAACCACAACCCCTGACTTTGTCCGCCATCAAGATGGACATGTTGAGGTTCGGTTTGCAAAACAAGATCGAAGAGAGATTTTCTCTACGATATGCATGATGCAACCGGCTGAGGAACCACACTTCCCGTTCGATGTATGCAACTGCCAGGAATGCCTGGACGAAGCATATGAACTTGAGTACAAGGAGGAAATAAAAAACAAGAAGAAAAAAGGGTCCCAAAATGCCCTGAAGAAAAGATATGAAGCCGGAGATCCAAATGTTGGTCTGCTTGGTGAACCATCAGGAAAGTTTGACTACTATGTCCTGTATGGTAATTCGAAACCAAAACTCAAACAGACACAACCATCTAAGCCGAGACGTCCATCAACCCAGTTTGATGAATGCTTTATGCTCGGAACAACACCTCCAACTTCTTCCTCCTCAGAATACCAAGTTGAATTCCCACCCCTAACCTCTTTCGAAAATACCCAACAAAAAACCAAACATAGCTGGAAAATCAAGAACCCAACAACCGTTGGTGCAACTGGTGTTCCTAAATCAGTAACAGCTGCTGAAGCTACCCTAAATTGGCAAAGTGAGAATGCTGTTGCCCAAAACAGGGCCCTCAACACCATCCTAGCTCAACAAAACAACATCACAAAGGTTCATGAAGATTTAACAAGCAGAGTCCAAGAACTGGAAAGTATTATCTATGAGATTAAAGCCAAAATCCTTGAGCTACATCATGAACTCCTCCAGCTAGTACATAACTCTCCAGGGCCACAAATTCCACAAGGTCTTCAGCAAAAAGAAGCAGAAATGAAATTCCTCAAGGCACAGCTTGCAGACCTTGAGAGACAACACAAGCAGCAAAAGGTTTCCACCTATGCTGATGATCCATGGAGACTTCCAACAACGCCATTTGTGCGAACATCCTTTGATCCTCAACCGTTACCAGCATCTTCATTTCTACACAACTCTCAATCCTTAAACCTATGGTCAAAGGAACAAGCAAAGATCAAGGCTAGAAAAGCTTCGCCAACAAGAAGCACATCCTCTGAAAGTACTAGCAAAGCAGCATCCTCAAGCAGAGGAAAAGGGCCATCAGGGAGCAAACAGAACACAAGGGATAACGTCATGATGATGACCTCCACAACAGCTCCTAATAAATTACCTACAGGAGAAAATGGCATATCCTCGTTCTTGCAAGCTTTGACTAAGACAAGCAGCAAAGAAAGCGTGCCGATGGTAGCTCCGGTGATAGCTCCTCTAACACATGATGACACATCATCAGTCTCTGAGGAAAGCTCCACCTCTCAATTCTATGAAGAGGTACCTCCAACAAATGAATTTGAACATCTCTTCATGAATGAGGACAACACTGAAAGGGTCTATGTCTCTGACATTGACGATGAAGCCTCCCAAACATCGCCCCAGACAAACGAAAAGGCTCCTCCAAACACGGATTCAAAGCAACAGTTCACCTTTGATGACATTCTCCCAGCAAAATGGCGAGATCGAAGCATTGAAATGCTGACCTGGTGCACAGCAGAGCTTCAGTACTATAGTATCGACATGGTCATCAAACGTTTCTTGGCAAGATGCCAAGGACGACTTCGGGATTGGTACGTAAGTCTTGGTGAATACAGACAGACAAATATTCTAAACAGCAAAACCCCAGAAGAATTCATAAACACGATCTATTATGAATTCATTGGAAATCCCTCAGATCATACAATCCGAGCCCGAGAAGAGTTCTTAAAAATGAAATGTTGCTCTTTTCGTCCAAAAGACCTCGAAAAGCATTACAACAGAATGTCTGAAAGATTTTACTGTCTTCAAGGCATTGATGATGTAAATCTCAAACAAGTGTTCCTGAACTCCTTTCCAGAGTCTCTCTCAAATGAGGCATACAGAGCCTTAGAAGCAAAAAATATGACGGTTGCTCAAGCTTCCCTTGGTGGTCTTTACCAGCTCATCATAAATGCTTTGATAAAGTTATGCAACCAAAAACAATTTTTGGTTGAGTTTGAAAAAACCGGAAGACGACTCGGATCTGCATGCAATGATAAACACTTAAAGATAAAATGCAAAGATGATTCGTCATGCAGCTGTTCAAAGCCTCATAAGAAGTCTAGGATCGTCCATTTCAAGAGATCTGGTGATTACTACTCAAGAACAAGCAAACACAACTCTCAGAGAAGGTGGAAGTTCTTGAACAAAAAATCAAAGAGAGGTCGAAATACTACTCGGTGCTATGTCTGTAACAAAGAAGGTCACTTCGCAAAGGATTGCAAAGACAAAATGAAGACCCAAGCCCTTCTTGAAGCCATCAACAAGGTCGAACCAGTAGATGTTTCTGATATCGAATCTCTATACTCCTTAGATGACGAGCCAGGAAAAAGAATGATATGCACTATTTCCTATAGCTCCAGTGAAGAATCAGAAACAAGTGAGACATCTGAATCTGAAGAAGAACCACTACGGATCTACATGATGGAAGAAGGTCCTCAAGATGATTACGGCGACCCCGGCGACCAGTCACTAACTGCGGCAATGTTCCAGAAAATCCAAAACAACATACAGTATCCTAGCCTGGAGGATCACGTGGAAGATTATCTGTCAGATTCTCTGTCTGAACAGTTCAAAGAAAAGTGTACCCTATCACCCAAAAGGAATCTTCCAGCTCAGTCTAAAAAAGAAAAAGAGGTCACAAAGCAAAAGCAAAAGCAGATTCCTACCACAACGGACAAAAGAATCTGCCAGAAAAGCAAAGATAAAGAGTCAGGCCCACATGAAGAAATAATGAGCGGTCACAAAGGAAGCTTACTGAGGAAGAAAGGCAAAAAGACAAAAAAGGTCACATGGGAGAAAAAAGGAACAGGAAAACCCTCAGGGCGTGAAAGACGCGAAACCAATCACACGGAGCCAGCAACAGGGAGTAAACAGAAGAAGCTACCCAGAAACCTATCATTACAGGAGATAGCAAATCTTCAAGAATCCTGCACAACAGTTGAAGAAAATAAAGAAAAGATCCTTAAAGATTTCCTCCCAGATGATGTTGCCTATTTAATGGCAAGCAAGAATGGGAACTCCCACAACCCAAACACTTCCATTCCAAAAGAAGCAGTCATGAACCCAGAGACTAATGCCCTCATCAAAAAGCTTCAAAAGAAAGATGTTCCTGAAGAAATCATCGAGGTGGTAAATAAACACGCCATCACTGATGAATCCCTCCTGAACTACAAAAACCTCCTCACTCTCACCTTCAAGATACAAGGCCCGTTAATGCACGGAGATAAATTTTTCCCAGATTATCCCTTCCTTAATGTTTTCAGGCTTAAAAACTTGCGCAGGTTATCAAATGAAGGCTTGGCCTTCCTATGGTACTTAACAGAATCTTTCGTCATAGCCATGGCCTTTAACTCCAACAAACTGTTAGCCTATCTTTTAGACTACCAGTTAGGCTGCTTATCAGGAGAAAAGGAGAACTTTGCCAAGTTCCTTGAATGGTTCCTCCCAATCTATGAATGGGACCATCTCATGAGGGATTCTCCCAGAAAACACTGCATGATTTTGTTCCACAAGCCGAGCCATTTCAAAAAAGAAAGTTATGATCAGGTCCCTACAGAACCACCCAATTTCATACACTCTTGGTATGATATAAATCCTGCAGGATACTACTACAAGATCAACTACCGGGATGCTTGGATGGAAACCCGCGTTAATCTTGCAAAGGCAAACCAGATAAAGACTGAAGATCTGCCACCAAAAATACTGAATGGAGAACACCCGTGGAAGCAAGAAGACCCTCAGACGATTGAATGGGAAAACACGGTCATAGAATATTTCAATAATATTCGTGCGTTCACACACCCTCCCATGATCGTCCAACCAACTGGCCCCAGAAAGAGCTCGATGACAGATCCTGCCCAAGATAACGAACCGTACAACAAAGACACGTTCCCGTTTACTATCGAGATTCGCGACTCAGCAAAATCAAAATAAACGGGCGATGGATATTATTAAGTGTACTAATGGTGTGCTTAGGACTAAATAAAGAATTATCACTCTTAAAGTGGTAATGGTGTGCTTAGGATTAAATAAAGCTTTAATCACTCTTAAAGTGATGTAAGCGCTTATGTCATGTTTTCTAGATATTTTCTATGTATTATTAGGTGTGATGTAGGTGTGATGTAAGTGTGATGTCATGGATGATGTAAGTGTGATGTCATGAATGATGTAATCAAGCCTCTCCTTGGCCTATAAAAGGAAGGCTTCCCCCTCACTTGTAGATCATCCTTGGAAAGAAATAAAATCTTCTTCTATATTTCTCTCTATCTTCTCTCTACTTTCTCACTCTAAAATATAGAGTCCGGTAAAGAGTTTTGAGTCGATCTGAGAAGAGTCTTGAGTCTTTCTATGTTATTCTGAGTCTAGTCCTTCTGAGTCCACCCCCTTGAGTCTTTTATGTTTATCACCCTTCTTTTATGTTTGTCAGCCTAGCCTTCCCCAAAGCTTTTACTGGTTTTATATAAATCAGACCCCAACTCCCCCCCATTTCAAGCTTTTACTGGTTTTATATAAATCAGACCCTAACTCCCCCCCATTTGAAATATTCTATGACCCTTTTTATGTCTAAGGCTAACCTTTTATGTTTGCGCTCCTGCCATATGAACTGTCTTTTTGAATTATATGTGTGCCCTTTGAGTCTTTTATGTTTAATATCCCACGTTTTGCTGAGTTGCGAATCTCGATAGTAAACGGGAGCGTGTCTTTGTTGTCCGGTTCTTGGTCTTGGGCAGGATCAGACACCGAGTTCTTTCTGGGACCAGTTGGTTGAACGATCATGGGAGGGTGTGTGAACACACGAATATTATTGAAATATTCTATGACCGTGTTTTCCCATTCAATCGTCTGAGGGTCTTCTTGCTTCCACGGGTGTTCACCATTCAGTATCTTTGGAGGCAGATCTTCAATCTTTATCTGGTTTGCCTTTGCAAGATTAATGCGGGTTTCCATCCAAGCATCCCGGTAGTTGATCTTGTAATAGTATCCTGCAGGGTTTATGTCATACCAAGAGTGTATGAAGTTGGGTGGTTCTGTAGGGACTTGATCATAACTTTCTTTTTTGAAATGGCTCGGCTTGTGGAACAAAATCATGCAGTGTTTTCTGGGAGAGTCCCTCATGAGATGGTCCCATTCATAAATTGGGAGGAACCATTCAAGGAACTTGGCAAAGTTCTCCTTTTCTCCTGATAAACAGCCTAACTGGTAGTCTAAAAGATAGGCTAACAGTTTGTTGGAGTTAAAGGCCATGGCTATGACGAATGACTCTGTTAGATACCACAGGAAGGCTAGGCCTTCATTTGATAACCTGCGTAAGTTTTTGAGCCTGAAAACATTAAGGAAGGGATAATCTGGGAAGAATTTATCTCCGTCCATTAATGGGCCTTGTGTCTTGAAGGTGAGAGTGAGGAGGTTTTTGTAGTTCAGGAGGGATTCATCTGTGATGGAGTGTTTGGTGACCACTTCGATGATTTCTTCAGGGACATCTTTCTTTTGAAGCTTTTGGATGAGGGTGGTAGTCTCTGGGTTCATGACTGCTTCTTTTGGAACGGAAGTGTTTGGGTTGTGGGAGCTTCTATTCTTGCTTGCTATTAAATAGGCAACATCATCTGGGAGGAAATCTTTAAGGATCTTTTCTTTATTTTCTTCAACTGTTGTGCAGGATTCTTGAAGATTTGCTATCTCCTGTAATGATAGATTTCTGGGTAGCTTCTTCTGTTTACTCCCTGTTGCTGGCTCCGTGTGATTGGTTTCGCGTCTTTCACGCCCTGAGGGTTTTCCTGTTCATTTTTTTGACCCATGTGACCTTTTTTGTCTTTTTGCCTTTCTTCCTCAGTAAGCTTCCTTTGTGACCGCTCATTATTTCTTCATGTGGGCCTGACTCTTTATCTTTGCTTTTCTGACAGATTCCTTTGTCTGTTGTGGCAGGTATCTGCTTTTGCTTTTGCTTTTGCTTTGCGACCTCTTTTGCTTTTTCAGACTGAGCTGGAAGATTCTTTTTGGGTGATAGGGTACACTTTTCTTTGAACTGTTCAGACAGAGAATCTGACAGATAATCTTCCACGTGATCCTCCAGGCTAGGATACTGTATGTTGTTTTGGATTTTCTGGAACATTGCCGTCGTTAGTGACTGGTCGCCGGGGTCGCCGTAATCATCTTGAGGACCTTCTTCCATCATGTAGATCCGTAGTGGCTCTTCTTCAGATTCAGATGTTTCACTTGTTTCGGATTCCTCACTGGAGCTGTAGGATATGGTGCATATCATCCTTTTTCCTGGCTCATCATCTAAGGAGTATAGGGATTCGATATCAGAAACATCGACTGGTTCGACCTTGTTGATGGCTTCAAGAAGGGCTTGGGTCTTCCTTTTGTCTTTGCAATCTTTTGCGAAGTGACCTTCTTTGTTACAGACATAGCACCGAGTAGTATTTCGACCTCTCTTTGATTTTTTGTTCAAGAACTTCCACCTTCTCTGAGAGTTGTATTTGCCTGTTCTTGAGTAGTAA
Source organism: Helianthus tuberosus (assembly GCA_030545235.1). Lineage (NCBI taxonomy): Eukaryota > Viridiplantae > Streptophyta > Magnoliopsida > Asterales > Asteraceae > Helianthus > Helianthus tuberosus. The sequence continues at coordinate 158,554,205 of CM060409.1, forward strand.
TCACCAGATCTTTTGAAATGGACAATCCTGGACTTCTTGTGAGGCTTTGAACAGCTGCATGACGAATCATCTTTGCATTTTATCTTTAAGTGTTTGTCATTGCATGCAGACCCGAGTCGCCTTCCGGTTTTTTCAAACTCAACCAAAAATTGTTTTTGGTTGCATAGCTTTGTCAAAGCATTCATGATGAGCTGGTAAAGACCACCAAGGGAAGCTTGAGCAACCGTCATATTTTTGGCTTCTAAGGCTCTGTATGCCTCATTTGAGAGAGACTCTGGGAAGGAGTTCAGGAACACTTGTTTGAGATTTACATCATCAATGCCTTGAAGACAGTAAAATCTTTCAGACATTCTGTTGTAATGCTTTTCGAGGTCTTTTGGACGAAAAGAGCAACATTTCATCTTTAGGAACTCTTCTCGGGCTCGGATTGTATGATCTGAGGGATTTCCAATGAATTCATAATAGATCGTGTTTATGAATTCTTCTGGGGTTTTGCTGTTTAGAATATTTGTCTGTCTGTATTCACCAAGACTTACGTACCAGTCCCGAAGTCGTCCTTGGCATCTTGCCAAGAAACGTTTGATGACCATGTCGATACTATAGTACTGAAGCTCTGCTGTGCACCAGGTCAGCATTTCAATGCTTCGGTCTCGCCATTTTACTGGGAGAATGTCATCAAAGGTGAACTGTTGCTTTGAATCCGTGTTTGGAGGAGCCCTTTCGTTTGTCTGAGGCGACGTTTGGGAGGCTTCATCGTCAATGTCAGAGACATAGACCCTTTCAGTGTTGTCCTCATTCATGAAGAGATGTTCAAATTCATCTGTTAGAGGTACCTCTTCATAGAATTGAGAGGTGGAGCTTTCCTCAGAGACTGATGATGTGTCATCATGTGTTAGAGGAGCTATCACCGGAGCTACCATCGGCACGCTTTCTTTGCTGCTTGTCTTAGTCAAAGCTTGCAAGAACGAGGAGATGCCATTTTCTCCTGTAGGTAATTTATTAGGAGCTGTTGTGGAGGTCATCATCATGACGTTATCCCTTGTGTTCTGTTTGCTCCCTGATGGCCCTTTTCCTCTGCTTGAGGATGCTGCTTTGCTAGTACTTTCAGAGGATGTGCTTCTTGTCGGCGAAGCTTTTCTAGCCTTGATCTTTGCTTGTTCCTTTGACCAGAGGTTTAAGGATGGAGAGTTATGTAGAAATGAAGATGCTGGTAGCAGTTGAGGATCAAAGGATGTTCGCACAAATGGCGTTGTTGGAAGTCTCCATGGATCATCAGCATAGGTGGAAACCTTTTGCTGCTTGTGTTGTCTCTCAAGGTCTGCAAGTTGTGCCTTGAGGAATTTCATTTCAGCTTCTTTTTGCTGAAGACCTTGTGGAATTTGTGCCCCTGGGGAGTTGTGAACTAGCTGGAGGAGTTCATGATGTAGCTCAAGGATTTTGGCTTTGATTTCATAGATAATACCTTCTAACTCTTGAACTCTGGTTGTTAGATCTTTATGAGCCTTTGTGATATTATTCTGTTGAGCTAGGATGGTGTTGAGGGCCTTGTTTTGGGCAACAGCATTTTCACTTTGCCAGTTCAGAGTGGCCTCAGCAGCCGTTATTGCTTCAGGAACACCAGTTGCACCAATGGTTGTTGGGTTCTTGATTTTCCAGCTATGTTTGGTTTTTTGTTGGGTATTCTCGAAAGAGGTTAGGGGTGGGAATTCAACTTGGTATTCGGAGGAGGAATGAGTTGGAGGTGTTGCTCCGAGCATAAAGCATTCATCAATCTGGGTTGATGGACGTCTCGGGTTTTGGGTTTGAATCACCATACAGGACATAATAGTCGAATTTTCCTGATGGTTCTCCAAGCAGACCAACATTTGGATCTCCAGCTTCATATCATTTCTTCAGGGCATTTTGGGACCCTTTTTTCTTTTTGTTTTTGATTTCCTCCTTGTACTCAAGTTCATATGCATCATCCAGGCATTCCTGGCAATCACATTCATCGAACGGGAAGTGTGGTTCTTCTGCCGGTTGCATCATGCATATCGTAGAGAAGATCTCTCTTCGATCTTGTTTTGCAAACCGAACCTCAACTTGTCCATCTTGATGGCGGACAAAGTCAGGGGTTGTGGTTGTCTGAACCGGTGCTTGGTGGATCTGTTCGTAATTGGTTATCCATTTTTCAGGTAGAAGCTTTGTAAGCTCTTCTCTGGATAACTGTTTGGGAACATATGTGCAGGTTGGTGTAGCATTGGAGTCGATGTCTATGAGTAGAGCATCGCTAGAGTTATCCTGCGATCCGGGAACCATGATGTCCAAAGAGTGGTTTTGGACACGATATGCCATCTGGTAATGAATCGTGGCCTGAGAGGTATTGACCTGTGGCGTACTACCGATCTGGATCTGGGCTTTCAAGGCTGTTAACAACGAAGGATCATTAAGAGGCATATTGAAATTGGGATAGAAGGTGACGAAGACAGTTCCAGCGTTTAACGTGGTCTGGATGGTACCTATGCAGGCATGCTGGTACTCCACGAATCTAGTATCGACTAGGGCGATACGGGAGAACGCAGGTAGTCCTTTTCTTCCATGGAAGGTTAGGGCTAGTCTTATGGCACCGAAGTGGATATGGTTATATCCTTGGGATAAACAGATCCTTGGAAGATCTGAGGGAAGAGCGAGAGGGACGAGGTGTTCAGAGGTTGTTGCTGGGAGTTGGTGTGAATCAAACTTGGAGGTTTGCACAAACTCTTTTACAACTGGGTTTGACGCAGAACTGACTAATTGTTTTACTTTTTTGGAAAGGGAATTGTGGGGTTTTTTGAAGACACTATAAGGGTTAACTAAAGGCATACTAGTGATAGGGATTTTAGACTCATCAGAGATATAAGAGATCTCATATAACTGATCAATCTTTGACGCAGACGACCGACGAAAACTGGAATTTGAACGGGAAATACCCTGATCTGGATTCATATCTGGGTTTAGACTTCTAACACTTCTTATCTTTATCCTCAAGCCCGTACTTTGAGGAAATTACCGCGGACCCTTCCGACTTACGACTCACCTAACTAGCTTCTTTTGGACTCAAGATAAGAAACACAGTGTGTCGGACCAGACTGACAAGACCTTGTAAGGTTAGTGTTCTGTTGTTGAGAGATCAGCGCAAAGTCTGCAGTCAACAGTGCATACTAAACAAACCTTAGAAAGGGATGGCAGGAGCGCTATGGCTCTGATACCAGAAATGGGGGGGAGTTGGGGTCTGATTTATATAAAACCAGTAAAAGCTTGAAATGGGGGAGTTGGGGTCTGATTTATATAAAACCAGTAAAAGCTTTGGGGAAGGCTAGGCTGACAAACATAAAAGAAGGGTGATAAACATAAAAGACTCAAGGGGGTGGACTCAGAAGGACTAGACTCAGAATAACATAGGAGGACTCAAGACTCTGCTCAGATCGACTCAAGACTCTTTACCGGACTCTAAATTTTAGAGTGAGAAAGTAGAGAGAAGATAGAGAGAAATATAGAAGAAGATTTTATTTCTTTCCAAGGATGATCTACAAGTGAGGGGGAAGCCTTCCTTTTATAGGCCAAGGAGAGGCTTGATTACATCATTCATGACATCACACTTACATCATCCATGACATCACACTTACATCACACCTACATCACACCTAATAATACATAGAAAATATCTAGAAAACATGACATAAGCGCTTACATCACTTTAAGAGTGATTAAAGCTTTATTTAATCCTAAGCACACCATTACCACTTTAAGAGTGATAATTCTTTATTTAGTCCTAAGCACACCATTAGCACACTTAATAATATCCATCGCCCGTTTATTTTGATTTTGCTGAGTCGCGATTCTCGATAGTAAACGGGAACGTGTCTTTGTTGTACGGTTCGTTATCTTGGTCTTGGGCAGGATCAGACACCGAGTTCTTTCTAGGGCCAGTTGGTTGAACGATCATGGGAGGGTGTGTGAACGCACGAATATTATTGAAATATTCTATGACCGTGTTTTCCCATTAAATCGTCTGAGGGTCTTCTTGCTTCCACGGGTGTTCACCATTCAGTATCTTTGAGGGCAGATCTTCAGTTTTTATCTCGTTTGCCTTTGCAAGATTAATGCGGGTTTCCATCCAAGCATCCCGGTAGTTGATCTTGTAGTAATATCCTGCAGGATTTATGTCATACCAAGAGTGTATGAAGTTTGGTGGTTCTGTAGGGACCTGATCATAACTTTCTTTTTTAAAATGGCTCGGCTTGTGAAACAGAATCATGCAGTGTTTTCTGGGAGAGTCCCTCATGAGATGGTCCCATTCATGGATTGGGAGGAACCATTCAAGGAACTTGGCAAAGTTCTCCTTTTCTCCTGATAAGCAGCCTAACTGGTAGTCTAAAAGATAGGCTAACAGTTTGTTGGAGTTAAAGGCCATGGCTATGACGAAAGACTCTGTCAAGTACCATAGGAAGGCCAGACCTTCATTTGATAACCTGCGCAGATTTTTAAGTCTGAAAACATTTAGGAAGGGATAATCTGGGAAGAATTTATCTCCGTCCATTAATGGGCCTTGTGTCTTGAAAGTGAGAGTGAGGAGGTTTTTGTAGTTCAGGAGGGATTCATCAGTGATGGCGTATTTATTGACCACCTCGATGACTTCTTCAGGGACATCTTTCTTTTGAAGCTTTTGGATGAGGGTAGTAGTTTCTGGCTTCATGACTGCTTCTTTTGGAACGGAAATGTTTGGGTTATGGGAGTTCTCATTCTTGCTTGCCTTTAAATAGGCAATGTCATCTGGCAGGAAATCTTTAAGGATCCTTTCTTTATTTTCTTCAACTGTTGTGCAGGATTCTTGAAGATTTGCTATCTCCGGTAATGATAGGTTTCTGGGTAGCTTCTTCTGTTTACTCCCTGTTGCTGGCTCCGTGTGATTGGTTTCGCGTCTTTCACGCCCTGAGGGTTTTCCTGTTCCTTTTTTGACCCATGTGACCTTTTTTGTCTTTTTGCCTTTCTTCCTCAGTAAGCTTCTTTTGTGACCGCTCATTATTTCTTCATGTGGGCCTGACTCTTTATCTTTGCTTTTCTGACCGATTCCTTTGTCCGTTGTGGTAGGAATCTGCTTTTGCTTTTGCTTTGCGACCTCTTTTGCTTTTTTAGACTGAGCTGGAAGATTCTTTTTGGGTGATAGGGTACACTTTTCTTTGAACTGTTCAGACAGAGAATCTGACAGATAATCTTCCACGTGATCCTCCAGCCTAGGATACTGTATGTTATTTTGGATTTTCTAGAACATTGCCGCCGTTAGTGACTGGTCGCCGGGGTCACCGTAATCATCTTGAGGACCTTCTTCCATCATGTAGATCCGTAGTGGTTCTTCTTCAGATTCAGATGTTTCACTTGTTTCTGATTCTTCACTGGAGCTATAGGAAATAGTGCATATCATTCTTTTTCCTGGCTCATCATCTAAGGAGTATAGAGATTCGATATCAGAAACATCTACTGGTTCGACCTTGTTGATAGCTTCAAGAAGGGCTTGGGTCTTCCTTTTGTCTTTGCAATCTTTTGCGAAGTGACCTGCTTTGTTACAGACATAGCACCGAGTAGTATTTCGACCTCTCTTTGATTTTTTGTTCAAGAACTTCCACCTTCTCTGAGAGTTGTGTTTGCCTGTTCTTGAGTAGTAATCACCAGATCTTTTGAACTGCACAATCCTGGACTTCTTGTGAGGCTTTGAACAGCTGCATGACGAATCATCTTTGCATTTTATCTTTAAGTGTTTATCATTGCATGCAGACCCGAGTCTTCTTCCGGTTTTTTCAAACTCAACCAAAAATTGTTTTTGGTTGCATAGCTTTGTCAAAGCAATCATAATGAGCTGGTAAAGACCACCAAGGGAAGCTTGAGCAACCGTCATACTTTTAGCTTCTAAGGCTCTGTTAGCCTCATTCGAGAGAGACTCTGGGAAGGAGTTCAGGAACACTTGCTTGAGATTTACATCATCAATGCCTTGAAGACAGTAAAATCTTTCAGACATTCTGTTGTAATGTTTTTCGAGGTCTTTTGGACGAAAAGAGAAACATTTCATTTTTAGGAACTCTTCTCGGGCTCGGATTGTATGATCTGAGGGATTTCCAATGAATTCATAATAAATCGTGTTTATGAATTCTTCTGGGGTTTTGCTGTTTAGAATATTTGTCTGTCTGTATTCACCAAGACTTACATACCAATCTCGAAGTCGTCCTTGGCATCTCGCCAAGAAACGTTTGATGACCATGTCGATACTGTAGTACTGGAGCTCTGCTGTGCACCAGGTCAGCATTTCAATGCTTCGATCTCGCCATTTTGCTGGGAGGATGTCATCAAAGGTGAACTGTTGCTTTGAATCCGTGTTTGGAGGAGCCCTTTCGTTTGTCTGAGGCGACGTTTGGGAGGCTTCATCGTCAATGTCAGAGACATAGACCCTTTCAGTGTTGTCCTCATTCATGAAGAGATGTTCAAATTCATTTGTTGGAGGTACCTCTTCATAGAATTGAGAGGTGGAGCTTTCCTCAGAGACAGATGATGTGTCATCATGTGTTAGAGGAGCTACCATCGGCACACTTTCTTTGCTGCTCGTCTTAGTCAAAGCTTGCAAGAACGAGGAGATGCCATTTTCTCCTGTAGGTAATTTATTAGGAGCTGTTGTGGAGGTCATCATCATGACGTTATCCCTTGTGTTCTGTTTGCTCCCTGATGGCCCTTTTCCTCTGCTTGAGGATGCTGCTTTGCTAGTACTTTCAGAGGATGTGCTTCTTGTTGGCGAAGCTTTTCTAGCCTTGATCTTTACTTGTTCCTTTGACCAGAGGTTTAAGGATGGAGAGTTGTGTAGAAATGAAGATGCTGGTAGCGGTTGAGGATCAAAGGATGTTCGTACAAATGGCGTTGTTGGAAGTCTCCATGGATCATCAGCATAGGTGGAAACCTTTTGCTGCTTGTGTTGTCTCTCAAGGTCTGCAAGTTGTGCCTTGAGGAATTTCATTTCAGCTTCTTTTTGCTGAAGACCTTGTGGAATTTGTGCCCCTGGGGAGTTGTGAACTAGCTGGAGGAGTTCATGATGTAGCTCAAGGATTTTGGCTTTGATTTCATAGATAATACCTTCTAACTCTTGAACTCTGGTTGTTAGATCTTCATGAGCCTTTGTGATATTATTCTGTTGAGCTAGGATGGTGTTGAGGGCCTTGTTTTGGGCAACAGCATTTTCACTTTGCCAGTTCAGAGTGGCCTCAGCAGCCGTTATTGATTCAGGAACACCAGTTGCACCAATGGTTGTTGGGTTCTTGATTTTCCAGCTATGTTTGGTTTTTTGTTGGGTATTCTCGAAAGAGGTTAGGGGTGGGAATTCAACTTGGTATTCGGAGGAGGAAGGAGTTGGAGGTGTTGCTCCGAGCATAAAGCATTCATCAATCTGGGTTGATGGACGTCTCGGCTTAGATGGTTGTGTCTGTCTGGGTTTTGGTTTTGAATCACCATACAGGACATAATAGTCGAATTTTCCTGATGGTTCTCCAAGCAGACCAACATTTGGATCTCCAGCTTCATATCTTTTCTTCAGGGCATTTTGGGACCCTTTTTTCTTTTTGTTTTTGATTTCTTCCTTGTACTCAAGTTCATATGCTTCATCCAGGTATTCCTGGCAGTCGCATACATCGAACGGGAAGTATGGTTCTTCAGCCGGTTGCATCATGCATTTCGTAGAGAAAGTTTCTCTTCGATCTTGTTTTGCAAACCGAACCTCAACTTGTCCATCTTGATGGCGGACAAAGTCAGGGGTTGTGGTTGTCTGAACCGGTGCTTGGTGGATCTGTTCGTAATTGGTTATCCATTTTTCAGGTAGAAGCTTTGTGAGTTCTTCTCTGGATAACTGTTTGGGAACATATGTGCAGGTTGGTGTAGCATTGGAGTCGATGTCTGTGAGTAGAGCATCGCTAGAGTTATCCTGCGATCCGGGAACCATGATGTCCAAAGAGTGGTTTTGGACACGATATGCCATCTGGTAATGAAACGTGGCCTGAAAGGTATTGACCTGTGGCGTACCACCGATCTGGATCTGAGCTTTCAAGGCTGTTAACAACGAAGGATCATTTAGTGGCATATTGAAGTTGGGATAGAAGGTGACGAAGACAGTTCCGGCGTTTAACGTGGTCTGGATGGTACCTATGCAGGCATGCTGGTACTCCATGAATCTTGTATCGACTAGGGCGATACGAGAGAACGCAGGTAGTCCTTTTCTTCCATGGAAGGTTAGGGCTTGTCTTATAGCACCAAAGTGGATATGGGTATATCCTTGGGATAGACAGATCCTTGGAAGATCTGAGGGAAGAGCGAGAGGGACGAGGTGTTCAGAGGTTGTTGCTGGGAGTTGGTGTGAATCAAACTTGGAGGTTTGCACCAACTCTTTAACAACTGGGTTAGACGCAGAACTGACTAATTGTTTTACTTTTTTGGAGAGGGAATTGTGGGGTTTTTTGAAGACACTATAAGGGTTGACTAAAGGCATACTGGTAATAGGGATTTTAGACTCATCAGAGATATAAGAGATCTCATATAACTGATCAATCTTAGACGCAGACGACCGACGGAAACTGGAATTTGACCGGGAAAGACCCTGATCTGGATTCATATCTTGGTTTAGACTTCTAACACTTCTTATCTTTATCCTCAAGCCCGTACTTTGAGGAAATTACCGCGGACCCTTCCGACTTACGACTCACCTAACTAGCTTCTTTTGGACTCAAGATAAGAAATATAGTGTGTCGGACCAGACTGACAAGACTTTGTAAGGTTAGTGTTCTGTTGTTGAGAGATCAGCGCAAAGTCTGCAGTCAACAGTGCATACTAAACAAACCTTAGAAAGGGATGGCAGGAGCGCTATGGCTCTGATACCAGAAATGGGGGGGAGTTGGGGTCTGATTTATATAAAACCAGTAAAAGCTTGAAATGGGGGGGAGTTGGGGTCTGATTTATATAAAACCAGTAAAAGCTTTGGGGAAGGCTAGGCTGACAAACATAAAAGAAGGGTGATAAACATAAAAGACTCAAGGGGGTGGACTCAGAAGGACTAGACTCAGAATAACATAGGAGGACTCAAGACTCTGCTCAGATCGACTCAAGACTCTTTACCGGACTCTAAATTTTAGAGTGAGAAAGTAGAGAGAAGATAGAGAGAAATATAGAAGAAGATTTTATTTCTTTCCAAGGATCATCTACAAGTGAGGGGGAAGCCTTCCTTTTATAGGCCAAGGAGAGGCTTGATTACATCATTCATGACATCACACTTACATCATCCATGACATCACACTTACATCACACCTACATCACACCTAGTAATACATAGAAAATATCTAGAAAACATGACATAAGCGCTTACATCACTTTAAGAGTGATTAAAGCTTTATTTAATCCTAAGCACACCATTACCACTTTAAGAGTGATAATTCTTTATTTAGTCCTAAGCACACCATTAGCACACTTAATAATATCCATCGCCCATTTATTTTGATTTTGCTGAGTCGCGAATCTCGATAGTAAACGGGAACGTGTCTTTGTTGTACGGTTCGTTATCTTGGGCAGGATCTGTCATCGAGCTCTTTCTGGGGCCAGTTGGTTGGACGATCATGGGAGGGTGTGTGAACGCACGAATATTATTGAAATATTCTATGACCGTGTTTTCCCATTCAATCGTCTGAGGGTCTTCTTGCTTCCACGGGTGTTCTCCATTCAGTATTTTTGGTGGCAGATCTTCAGTCTTTATCTGGTTTGCCTTTGCAAGATTAACGCGGGTTTCCATCCAAGCATCCCGGTAGTTGATCTTGTAGTAGTATCCTGCAGGATTTATATCATACCAAGAGTGTATGAAATTGGGTGGTTCTGTAGGGACCTGATCATAACTTTCTTTTTTGAAATGGCTCGGCTTGTGGAACAAAATCATGCAGTGTTTTCTGGGAGAATCCCTCATGAGATGGTCCCATTCATAGATTGGGAGGAACCATTCAAGGAACTTGGCAAAGTTCTCCTTTTCTCCTGATAAGCAGCCTAACTGGTAGTCTAAAAGATAGGCTAACAGTTTGTTGGAGTTAAAGGCCATGGCTATGACGAAAGATTCTGTTAAGTACCATAGGAAGGCCAAGCCTTCATTTGATAACCTGCGCAAGTTTTTAAGCCTGAAAACATTAAGGAAGGGATAATCTGGGAAAAATTTATCTCCGTCCATTAACGGGCCTTGTATCTTGAAGGTGAGAGTGAGGAGGTTTTTGTAGTTCAGGAGGGATTCATCAGTGATGGCGTGTTTATTTACCACCTCGATGATATATTCAGGAACATCTTTCTTTTGAAGCTTTTTGATGAGGGCATTAGTCTCTGGGTTTATGACTGCTTCTTTTGGAATGGAAGTGTTTGGGTTGTGGGAGTTCCCATTCTTGGTTGCCATTAAATAGGCAACATCATCTGGGAGGAAATCTTTAAGGATCTTTTCTTTATTTTCTTCAACTGTTGTGCAGGATTCTTGAAGATTTGCTATCTCCTGTAATGATAGGTTTCTGGGTAGCTTCTTCTGTTTACTCCCTGTTGCTGGCTCCGTGTGATTGGTTTCGCGTCTTTCACGCCCTGAGGGTTTTCCTGTTCCTTTTTTCACCCATGTGACCTTTTTTGTCTTTTTGCCTTTCTTCCTCAGTAAGCTTCCTTTGTGACCGCTCATTATTTCTTCATGTGGGCCTGACTCTTTATCTTTGCTTTTCTGACAGATTCCTTTGTCCGTTGTGGTAGGAATCTGCTTTTGCTTTTGCTTTGCGACCTCTTTTTCTTTTTTAGACTGAGCTGGAAGATTCCTTTTGGGTGATAGGGTACACTTTTCTTTGAACTGTTCAGACAGAGAATCTGACAGATAATCTTCCACGTGATCCTCCAGGCTAGGATACTGTATGTTGTTTTGGATTTTCTGGAACATTGCCGCAGTTAGTGACTGGTCGCCGGGGTCGCCGTAATCATCTTGAGGACCTTCTTCCATCATGTAGATCCATAGTGGTTCTTCTTCAGATTCAGATGTTTCACTTGTTTCTGATTCTTCACTAGAGCTATAGGAAATAGTGCATATCATTCTTTTTCCTGGCTCGTCATCTAAGGAGTATAGAGATTCGATATCAGAAACATCTACTGGTTCGACCTTGTTGATGGCTTCAAGAAGGGCTTGGGTCTTCCTTTTGTCTTTGCAATCCTTTGCGAAGTGACCTTCTTTGTTACAGACATAGCACCGAGTAGTATTTCGACCTCTCTTTGATTTTTTGTTCAAGAACTTCCACCTTCTCTGAGAGTTGTGTTTGCTTGTTCTTGAGTAGTAATCACCAGATCTCTTGAAATGGACGATCCTAGACTTCTTATGAGGCTTTGAACAGCTGCATGACGAATCATCTTTGCATTTTATCTTTAAGTGTTTATCATTGCATGCAGATCCGAGTCGTCTTCCGGTTTTTTCAAACTCAACCAAAAATTGTTTTTGGTTGCATAACTTTGTCAAAGCATTTATGATGAGCTGGTAAAGACCACCAAGGGAAGCTTGAGCAACCGTCATATTTTTTGCTTCTAAGGCTCTGTATGCCTCATTTGAGAGAGACTCTGGAAAGGAGTTCAGGAACACTTGTTTGAGATTTACATCATCAATGCCTTGAAGACAGTAAAATCTTTCAGACATTCTGTTGTAATGCTTTTCGAGGTCTTTTGGACGAAAAGAGCAACATTTCATTTTTAAGAACTCTTCTCGGGCTCGGATTGTATGATCTGAGGGATTTCCAATGAATTCATAATAGATCATGTTTATGAATTCTTCTGGGGTTTTGCTGTTTAGAATATTTGTCTGTCTGTATTCACCAAGACTTACGTACCAATCCCGAAGTCGTCCTTGGCATCTTGCCAAGAAACGTTTGATGACCATGTCGATACTATAGTACTGAAGCTCTGTTGTGCACCAGGTCAGCATTTCAATGCTTCGATCTCGCCATTTTGCTGGGAGAATGTCATCAAAGGTGAACTGTTGCTTTGAATCCGTGTTTGGAGGAGCCTTTTCGTTTGTCTGGGGCGATGTTTGGGAGGCTTCATCGTCAATGTCAGAGACATAGACCCTTTCAGTGTTGTCCTCATTCATGAAGAGATGTTCAAATTCATTTGTTGGAGGTACCTCTTCATAGAATTGAGAGGTGGAGCTTTCCTCAGAGACTGATGATGTGTCATCATGTGTTAGAGGAGCTATCACCGGAGCTACCATCGGCACGCTTTCTTTGCTGCTTGTCTTAGTCAAAGCTTGCAAGAACGAGGATATGCCATTTTCTCCTGTAGGTAATTTATTAGGAGCTGTTGTGGAGGTCATCATCATGACGTTATCCCTTGTGTTCTGTTTGCTCCCTGATGGCCCTTTTCCTCTGCTTGAGGATGCTGCTTTGCTAGTACTTTCAGAGGATGTGCTTCTTGTTGGCGAAGCTTTTCTAGCCTTGATCTTTGCTTGTTCCTTTGACCATAGGTTTAAGGATAGAGAGTTGTGTAGAAATGAAGATGCTGGTAACGGTTGAGGATCAAAGGATGTTCGCACAAATGGCGTTGTTGGAAGTCTCCATGGATCATCAGCATAGGTGGAAACCTTTTGCTGCTTGTGTTGTCTCTCAAGGTCTGCAAGCTGTGCCTTGAGGAATTTCATTTCAGCTTCTTTTTGCTGAAGACCTTGTGGAATTTGTGGCCCTGGAGAGTTATGTACTAGCTGGAGGAGTTCATGATGTAGCTCAAGGATTTTGGCTATAATCTCATAGATAATACTTTCCAGTTCTTGGACTCTGCTTGTTAAATCTTCATGAGCCTTTGTGATGTTGTTTTGTTGAGCTAGGATGGTGTTGAGGGCCCTGTTTTGGGCAACAGCATTCTCACTTTGCCAATTTAGGGTAGCTTCTGTAACACCTGTGTCATTTCAACCATCAAACAAATGCCCAACCAGTGAAATATTGTATTTCATACTTGGGATTTGTAAAAATATGTGTATCGTTTACACATATCAACTCTTGTTCGATTTCAAGCTCTAAATCGCTTTCTGGAAGGTTATACAAGCACTTATGCGTAAATATAACCAGTTTAATGCAACGAACACTCCGGAATAGTGAAATAGGCTTAACATACCTTAAATAACCTTTACATAACTTAGAAATAAGTTTTGAAGGCTTTGGTATGGCAAAAAAAACATGTTAAATCGCTTACAGGGACTAAAGTTGACAAACTGCGAAAGTATGCCAATTTGAACTGTAACAGACATTCCGGAACATGACCATAAGTTAAACATACCATAAATATCCTTTACATAGCTTAGAAATAGGCTTTGAGGTGTTCGGTATGCTAAAATAAACTTTTGTGTCATTCAGGGACTAAAAGCGTCAAAAAGTGCACAAGTTTGCATTTTTACGCATAACTTACATTCTGAATACATCTGGACATCCAAAAATTTATGTAAGCATGACTACATTATATTTTAGTGTTCGCCTTAAGAAAAATCCATTCGTCACGTCATTTGGATTGTTTTTCGCGCTTGTGCGCATTCCGTCGTAATTAAGCGAACATCGCGTTCGTACGGCTAAACGAACCGACATCCGAGATATTTTTGAGCACATTTTAAGTTCCCTATACTTTAACTTCATTTTAGAGCTTTGAAATGGGGTTAACGGGCCTTAAACGTGTCAAAAATGGCCTAAATACAGTTCAGGGACCAAAACTGTAATTCTGCCAAACTGCACCATACGATGCGTATGGTATATATACCATACGATGCGTATGGGGTCTGCAGACCAGGTTCAGTGTATTAACAGCCTGTTTGCAGCTGTTTTAACCACAACCACATGTTTGCAACTTGCCTAATCTGTTGATAAACATCATTTTTTAGCCACCATAAGGTTCCGACAAGTGTACGCCTTGGATCATGGCACGTTTTCCATGAAACGATCTTAACGGTTACCCAAAAACTATAAATACCCCACCCCCCATTACTACAAATGCACTAGAATTCTGATTTTAGAAACTCTAAGTTGAAACCATTGTTTCATACCTGAGATTCTTGAATCGGGATTAGCATTCGGGGACCCTGGGTAAGTATTCTTTCGTTCTTTTCCTTATTTTACTGCTTTTCGAGTCAGAAAGTCAAACTTTGTTTGACTTTCAGCGTTGACCAGTAATGGTCAATGCGAAGTTCGTTTGAACTTCGCAACGTGATTGTAATCACGATGGTCATAGTCCCTTGGGACTATGCCTACTGATTACCACGTTGTCTAGGGTCGTAGGGTAAGCGATCTAATAAATCGCCTATACCTTCGAACCCGACCCAGTTTGGTCGATCATTAGGATCCGACCAAACACATTAGGTGACCATAGTAGGTAGGGCATAACCTTCCGAGGTTATACCCTATGGTCACATCGTTTAAATAGTTGTATGATAGGTAGTTTATATGCCTTAGGTAAATTACCAGAATACCCTTTTCATGTATAATTGGTAATTAAGCATATGTAACCTAAACTTTTGTCGCATAACTGATTATGTAACATGTTTAGGCATATAACACTTGTCATAGGACTAGTTAGGCGATCCGAACGCGTTTCACGCGAACGACGCGTTAAAGTAGCATAAGCTACCTAAACGGGTCGTAATGGGTCGTAAACAATTAGGTTAAGTTTCATTTAGTATGTAGGCTTTGTTAAACCAAAAGACACGAGTCTCTACACTCGTTTGGTTTACAAACCCTAATGCTACCCGATCATCCGATGTAGGTCCGGTTTATTAATGTAGTTACCTATATTAGGTGCCGTTTGATATTCCGCGATCTCTAGCATTGCTTGGTGGTTATCCTAGGACTTCTGAGCAATCTCAAGTGAGTACATAGACCCCTCTTTTACTGTTTTCCAAACTATTTTGGGGTGAAACACATGTGCCTACTTGTTACTTTCATGCTTTCCTGTTTTCACATCATATACTGGTTATGTTCATTAGTACACTATTAGTACATTGATTTACATGACTTTTCTGCTTCGTATGTTAACTTAGCATACTTGGTACATCGTTTTACATGACATTTCATGCTAGGTGTGCCCATTGTGTGCATTACTTAGTACATTGTTTTACGTTGCCTTTCTGTTGCATATGCTTATCCAGCGTATGAACACATTATATTACATTTTGAACCGTTGTAATCATTTGACTATGTGATCCGTTGATATCTGTGAACCGTTTGTATTTGTAACCGTTGAACCATGTGAACCGTTTGTAACCGTTGAACCATGTGAACCGTTTGTAACTGTTGAACCGTTTGTATCCATTACATGATTTACATTAGACATGAACATTACTTTGGTGGTTTGGTTTGATTAAGTGATTAAGTAACGATGTGTGTGTAATATGATACAACATGGTGGATACGCCGCTGGTACTTCCTATATATAAGTGTTTGTATGGTATTACATATCGTAGCGTTATTTGAATCATTTCAGTTTGATACATATAACATTTTATACAAATAACATACTTTTCACAAGACATTGATTTATAAACAACTTATCTTATACAAACTCATTTTATATGGTTATTCATTTAACCATACATTATTTATACATATCATCTGATCTTATCGATTTTCAAATGATTTACAAAACAAAGCAAATAACAAGGTTCATGACTAAACATTTTCTCAAACATAAGTCATGAAGCCTATTTTCACAAAACCTATGTATCTCACCGGCATTTTTATGCTGACGTACCATATTTTCACATGTGTTTTTCAGGAGCTGTTGCATAAGATGATCAAGATACACTTAGGCGGACATGGGCCTTAGTGACAATAAAAGATGCAGACTAGTTAATTATGTAGTATTTCCATGTTTGTTTAGACATTGTAACACTTATATTGAATAAAACGAAACTTTAATTTCCAAGGTTGTGAAACATTAATTCTGTTACAACACTCCCCGATGTTTCCGCCACGTTTTGTATGTTCCACGTGGTCGGGGTGTGACAGAAAAGATGGTATCAGAGCTTATGGTTATAGGGAATTAGGTTATTAGTAATGCTTTGACCTAGTCTATAACCTTTCTAGGACCCTAACGCAAGTTTACTTGCGTTTAGTCATAAAACATACCGTCACCTATCCTTAGGCGACTACCACAACAAGAACATAAATTTCAAAACCGCTTCGAAAACTAATCATCCGTTCTAGGATGATTGATTACTAGGTTTTGAACCCTCTATTGTAAGGTTTTGAACTCTCTATTATAAGGTTTTGAACCCTTTGAGTTTTCAAAATCTCGTCAAGGTTTTGGGTTTTAAATAATGTGAACACGTGCAAACTGGAAGGGTGAATGCCTGTATTCTGGGTTTTCTGTCTAGGCAAGCACTTCGTATACATCTCATCAGACGCGAGACCAGTTGTGCTTACCTGGGAATTCTTGGGATGAGTGTTCACTTATAGGCGAGCATGTCTTCATGATACATTATTTTTGACTCATCTACTTTGATTAGTCACTGTGTGTCGTTTGTTGCTTTGTAGTAACAAACAAATGACCACTATCCTTGCTTTCAGCAGATTTGTTCATCTCATTCTTTTCGTCTATTTCTCTCACTCGTTTCCTTTCATGTTTCCTCTTTTAGAATGCCTCCTCGACGCGAAAACCAGATAGCGACTGCCGAACTGGCAGAAATCATTGCGCAGCAAATGGCTGCTCAATTCCCAAACCTCTTTGCTCTATGGAATCAAGCCAACAACAACAACAATGGTCCATGCAATTTCAAGAGTTTTAACTCGGCGAAACCACTCAAGTTTAGTGGTTCTGAAGGGGCGACTGGGCTTCTTCAATGGTTCGAGAGCATTGAGAATACTTTCCGCCATGTGCAGTGTCCTGACAATCGCAAGGTCGAGTTTTCTACGAGTGTGTTCCAGAAGAGGGCCCTTACGTGGTGGAACGGGGTTATGAGAGATCGAGGTGCAGAAGTTGCTCTAGCACAGACGTGGGCCGAACTTAGGGCTCTCATGATGAAGGAGTTTTGTCCTCGTCACGAGATCAGAGCTTTGGAAAGGGAATTTGATGATCTTAAGCAGGATAGCGGTGAGCATCGAGCCTACACGGACCGTTATGAGGAGTTAAGTCTGTTATGCCCAAACATGGTCACACCTTTGGATAAGGCAATCGAAAAGTACATTGATGGCCTTCCCGACTCAATACAAGACATTTTGACTGGTAGCAACCCTACTACTGTTAGGCAGGCCATTGAGCTATCTGCAACCTTGACTGAATCGCAGATCAGGAAACGTAAGCTTTTCCGAAAGGATGACAAGAAACTGGTCGAGGAATCGAAACCAATCGAGGAATCAAAGACCATGGATGAACAGACTGGATCCTCTAAGAAGTCAAAGAAGCGAAAGGCTTCTCAGAACTTCGCCGTGGTTACTCACAATGATCAAGCCGTCCCCAACCAACCAGCTCAACCCCCTGCTAGGAAACCCTACAACGGAACTGCACCCTTGTGCAACCAATGTGGCCTACATCATCATGCTGGTGTGAAGTGCCGCACATGCCAAATTTGCGGACTTATAGGTCATACAGCGAGGGTTTGCCCAACAGCAGCAGCACCAAATCAGATTAACAACAATCCTGCTCAAGCTCGTTTTCCACTGGGGTCTTGCTACAACTGTGGCGAGATGGGCCATTTTAGTAGGAATTGCCCAAGACTTGCTAATGCAAATCTAGCGCAGGGATGAGTATCTGATCGACAGAAGATAACGCTGTTTGGAAAATAATCGAGCTTTGTGTATTATTTTCTTTTGTTGTCACGATCCATGAAACGGTTGTTGTTATCATTGTTTATAAATAAATCTTTTATTTACATCGCAATGTATTTATGTGATTGTGTGTATAAACAACATATCCTCTACAATACCGACAATCAAGGAACCATATTCCTTGAAGAACAGACTACCCCCAAATTTCTTCCATTGAATGATCTCTTGCGTTTTCCACGAAAATCCTAAGTACCCGTTTCTTCCAAGAGAAACGAAGTACGAGGTGCCAAGTTAATAGCAATCAATAACAAGATAATAACAATTAAACAATTATGTGGTTATGTGCTTATGTGTTATCTTTTATGTGTCATGTGATTCAAATTATATTATCCAAATCCTCGTAGAATCTTACATATCCTTGTGCAAGAGATTCATAGTAGGATACCCAAAAGGTACTACCTAAAATCCTTAATAGACTTCTACGCTGTAGTTAAAGTCCCTTGGATTATAAGGTACTACTTCGTAATTAGATCCCTTGAGTGGTCTAGTTAAACTGGATGATACAAGCTGAAAGGACTCCTTGGTGGCCTAATTAAGAAGATCCTCTGTTGATCTAATTAAAAGGACCCTATGGTAGTCTAGTCACCGTCATCACAAGTTCGACATCTTTCCCCACAACATTATAAAACAAACTGTGCGGACTGTGCAAGGAATTACGTAATTATGGATGCATACATAATTATGGAATTTAGTGCACGAAAATCACAGCAAGTTCTATCATGTATCTAGAGTTAACCCTATTCATTTCCAATTCTGATGAAGCATCCGTTGAGGAAAAATGAACTAGCTATTCATTTTTCACTTCTGAAGAATATCCGTTGAGGAAATGAATATCCGTTGTTTATCTTTTCATTTCCATTCTGAAGAATAACCGTTGAGGAAAATGAATTATCCATTCATTTTCGTTCTAAAGAATATCCGTTGAGGAAATGAATATCCGTTGTTTATCTTTTCATTTCCATTCTGAAGAATAACCATTGAGGAAAATGACCCCGTTTGTTCATTTTCGTTCTGAAGAATATCCGTTGAGAGAAATGAATATCCGTTGTGAAATCCTTCATTTCCAACTCTGAGGAAATAACCGTTGAAAATGACTCCGTTAGTTCATTTTCGTTTCTGAAGATTTATCCGTTGAGGAAATGAATATCCGTTGTGAAATCCTTCATTTCCAACTCTGAGGAAATAACCGTTGAAAATGACTCCGTTAGTTCATTTTCGTTTCTGAAGATTTATCCGTTGAGGAAATGAATATCCGTTGTGTAATCCTTCATTTCCAACTCTGAGGAAATAACCGTTGAAAATGACTCCGTTAGTTCATTTTCGTTTCTGAAGATTTATCCGTTGAGGAAATGAATATCCGTTGTGTAATCCTTCATTTCCAACTCTGAGGAAATAACCGTTGAAAATGACTCCGTTAGTTCATTTTCGTTTCTGAAGATTTATCCGTTGAGGAAATGAATATCCGTTGATTTTTCTTTCATTTCAAATTCTGAAGAACAAACCGTTGAGGAAAATGACCCCGTTTGTTCAATTTTCGTTCTAAAGAATATCCGTTGAGGAAATGAATATCCGTTGTGTAAATCCTTCATTTCCAACTCTGAGGAAGCAACCGTTGAAAATGACTCCGTTAGTTCATTTTCGTTTCTGAAGATTTATCCGTTGAGGAAATGAATATCCGTTGTGTAAATTCTTCATTTCCAACTCTGAGGAAATAACCGTTGAAAATGACTCCGTTAGTTCATTTTCGTTTCTGAAGATTTATCCGTTGAGGAGATGAATATCCGTTGATTTTTCTTTCATTTCAAATTCTGAAGAACAAACCGTTGAGGAAAATGACCCCGTTTGTTCATTTTCACTTCTGAAGAATATCCGTTGAGGGAAATGTATATCCGTTTAGTTAATTCCTTTATTTTCCATTTCCGAAGAACCCGTTGAAGAAAATGACTCTGCTCGTTCATTTTCGCTTCTGAAAAATATCCGTTGAGGAAAATAATCAGATTATGCTTTACATATCTTTGATGACTATTTGAAACAAAGTCATAGACAGACTCCTACGAATTAATTTCGGGACGAAATTTCCTAAAGTAGGGGAGACTGTAACACCTGTGTCATTTCAACCATCAAACAAATGCCCAACCAGTGAAATATTGTATTTCATACTTGGGATTTGTAAAAATATGTGTATCGTTTACACATATCAACTCTTGTTCGATTTCAAGCTCTAAATCGCTTTCTGGAAGGTTATACACGCACTTATGCGTAAATATAACCAGTTTAATGCAACGAACACTCCGGAATAGTGAAATAGGCTTAACATACCTTAAATAACCTTTACATAACTTAGAAATAAGTTTTGAAGGCTTTGGTATGGCAAAAAAAACATGTTAAATCGCTTACAGGGACTAAAGTTGACAAACTGCGAAAGTATGCCAATTTGAACTGTAACAGACATTCCGGAACATGACCATAAGTTAAACATACCATAAATATCCTTTACATAGCTTAGAAATAGGCTTTGAGGTGTTCGGTATGCTAAAATAAACTTTTGTGTCATTCAGGGACTAAAAGCGTCAAAAAGTGCACAAGTTTGCATTTTTACGCATAACTTACATTCTGAATACATCTGGACATCCAAAAATTTATGTAAGCATGACTACATTATATTTTAGTGTTCGCCTTAAGAAAAATCCATTCGTCACGTCATTTGGATTGTTTTTCGCGCTTGTGCGCATTCCGTCGTAATTAAGCGAACATCGCGTTCGTACGGCTAAACGAACCGACATCCGAGATATTTTTGAGCACATTTTAAGTTCCCTATACTTTAACTTCATTTTAGAGCTTTGAAATGGGGTTAACGGGCCTTAAACGTGTCAAAAATGGCCTAAATACAGTTCAGGGACCAAAACTGTAATTCTGCCAAACTGCACCATACGATGCGTATGGTATATATACCATACGATGCGTATGGGGTCTGCAGACCAGGTTCAGTGTATTAACAGCCTGTTTGCAGCTGTTTTAACCACAACCACATGTTTGCAACTTGCCTAATCTGTTGATAAACATCATTTTTTAGCCACCATAAGGTTCCGACAAGTGTACGCCTTGGATCATGGCACGTTTTCCATGAAACGATCTTAACGGTTACCCAAAAACTATAAATACCCCACCCCCCATTACTACAAATGCACTAGAATTCTGATTTTAGAAACTCTAAGTTGAAACCATTGTTTCATACCTGAGATTCTTGAATCGGGATTAGCATTCGGGGACCCTGGGTAAGTATTCTTTCGTTCTTTTCCTTATTTTACTGCTTTTCGAGTCAGAAAGTCAAACTTTGTTTGACTTTCAGCGTTGACCAGTAATGGTCAATGCGAAGTTCGTTTGAACTTCGCAACGTGATTGTAATCACGATGGTCATAGTCCCTTGGGACTATGCCTACTGATTACCACGTTGTCTAGGGTCGTAGGGTAAGCGATCTAATAAATCGCCTATACCTTCGAACCCGACCCAGTTTGGTCGATCATTAGGATCCGACCAAACACATTAGGTGACCATAGTAGGTAGGGCATAACCTTCCGAGGTTATACCCTATGGTCACATCGTTTAAATAGTTGTATGATAGGTAGTTTATATGCCTTAGGTAAATTACCAGAATACCCTTTTCATGTATAATTGGTAATTAAGCATATGTAACCTAAACTTTTGTCGCATAACTGATTATGTAACATGTTTAGGCATATAACACTTGTCATAGGACTAGTTAGGCGATCCGAACGCGTTTCACGCGAACGACGCGTTAAAGTAGCATAAGCTACCTAAACGGGTCGTAATGGGTCGTAAACAATTAGGTTAAGTTTCATTTAGTATGTAGGCTTTGTTAAACCAAAAGACACGAGTCTCTACACTCGTTTGGTTTACAAACCCTAATGCTACCCGATCATCCGATGTAGGTCCGGTTTATTAATGTAGTTACCTATATTAGGTGCCGTTTGATATTCCGCGATCTCTAGCATTGCTTGGTGGTTATCCTAGGACTTCTGAGCAATCTCAAGTGAGTACATAGACCCCTCTTTTACTGTTTTCCAAACTATTTTGGGGTGAAACACATGTGCCTACTTGTTACTTTCATGCTTTCCTGTTTTCACATCATATACTGGTTATGTTCATTAGTACACTATTAGTACATTGATTTACATGACTTTTCTGCTTCGTATGTTAACTTAGCATACTTGGTACATCGTTTTACATGACATTTCATGCTAGGTGTGCCCATTGTGTGCATTACTTAGTACATTGTTTTACGTTGCCTTTCTGTTGCATATGCTTATCCAGCGTATGAACACATTATATTACATTTTGAACCGTTGTAATCATTTGACTATGTGATCCGTTGATATCTGTGAACCGTTTGTATTTGTAACCGTTGAACCATGTGAACCGTTTGTAACCGTTGAACCATGTGAACCGTTTGTAACTGTTGAACCGTTTGTATCCATTACATGATTTACATTAGACATGAACATTACTTTGGTGGTTTGGTTTGATTAAGTGATTAAGTAACGATGTGTGTGTAATATGATACAACATGGTGGATACGCCGTTGGTACTTCCTATATATAAGTGTTTGTATGGTATTACATATCGTAGCGTTATTTGAATCATTTCAGTTTGATACATATAACATTTTATACAAATAACATACTTTTCACAAGACATTGATTTATAAACAACTTATCTTATACAAACTCATTTTATATGGTTATTCATTTAACCATACATTATTTATACATATCATCTGATCTTATCGATTTTCAAATGATTTACAAAACAAAGCAAATAACAAGGTTCATGACTAAACATTTTCTCAAACATAAGTCATGAAGCCTATTTTCACAAAACCTATGTATCTCACCGGCATTTTTATGCTGACGTACCATATTTTCACATGTGTTTTTCAGGAGCTGTTGCATAAGATGATCAAGATACACTTAGGCGGACATGGGCCTTAGTGACAATAAAAGATGCAGACTAGTTAATTATGTAGTATTTCCATGTTTGTTTAGACATTGTAACACTTATATTGAATAAAACGAAACTTTAATTTCCAAGGTTGTGAAACATTAATTCTGTTACAACACTCCCCGATGTTTCCGCCACGTTTTGTATGTTCCACGTGGTCGGGGTGTGACAGCTTCAGCAGCTGTTACTGATTCAGGAACACCAGTTGCACCAACGGTTGTTGGGTTCTTGATTTTCCAGCTATGTTTGGTTTTTTGTTGGGTATTTTCGAAAGAGGTTAGGGGTGGGAATTCAACTTGGTATTCTGAGGAGGAAGAAGTTGGAGGTGTTGTTCCGAGCATAAAGCATTCATCAAACTGGGTTGATGGACGTCTCGGCTTAGATGGTTGTGTCTGTTTGAGTTTTGGTTTCGAATTACCATACAGGACATAGTAGTCAAACTTTCCTGATGGTTCACCAAGCAGACCAACATTTAGATCTCCGGCTTCATATCTTTTGTTCAGGGCGTTTTGGGACCCTTTTTTCTTCTTGTTTTTGATTTCCTCCTTGTACTCAAGTTCATATGCTTCGTCCAGGCATTCCTGGCAGTTGCATACATCGAACGGGAAGTGTGGTTCCTCAGCCGGTTGCATCATGCATATCGTAGAGAAAATCTCTCTTCGATCTTGTTTTGCAAACCGAACCTCAACATGTCCATCTTGATGGCGGACAAAGTCAGGGGTTGTGGTTGTTTGAACCGGTGCTTGGTGGATCTGTTCGTAATTGGTTATCCATTTTTCAGGTAGAAGCTTTGTAAGCTCTTCTCTGGATAACTGTTTAGGAACATATGTGCAGGTTGGTGTGGCGTTGGAGTCGATGTCTATGAGTAGAGCATCGCTAGAGTTATCCTGCGATCCGGGAACCATGATGTCCAAAGAGTGG
Organism: Helianthus tuberosus; assembly: GCA_030545235.1. Taxonomy (NCBI): domain Eukaryota; kingdom Viridiplantae; phylum Streptophyta; class Magnoliopsida; order Asterales; family Asteraceae; genus Helianthus; species Helianthus tuberosus. Next base: position 158,578,022 of record CM060409.1, read on the forward strand.
TTTTGGACACGATATGCCATCTGGTAATGAAACGTGGCCTGAAAGGTATTGACCTGTGGCGTACCACCGATCTGGATCTGGGCTTTCAAGGCTGTTAGCAACGAAGGATCATTGAGTGGCATATTGAAGTTGGGATAGAAGGTGACGAAGACAGTTCCGGCATTTAACGTGGTTTGGATGGTACCGATGCAGGCATGCTGGTACTCCACGAATCTAGTATCGACTAGGGCGATACGAGAGAACGCAGGTAGTCCTTTTCTTCCATGGAAGGTTAGGGCTAGTCTTATGGCACCGAAGTTGATATGGGTATATCCTTGGGATAGACAGATCCTTGGAAGATCTGAGGGAAGAGCGAGAGGGACGAGGTGTTCAGAGGTTGTTGCTGGGAGTTGGTGTGAATCAAACTTGGAGGTTTGCACAAACTCTTTAACAACTGGGTTTGACGCAGAACAGACAAGTTGTTTTACTTTTTTGGAGAGGGAATTGTGGGGTTTTTTGAAGACACTATAAGGGTTGACTAAAGGCATACTAGTAATAGGGATTTTAGACTCATCAGTGATATAAGAGATCTCATATAACTGATCAATCTTTGACGCAGACGACCGACGAAAACTGGAATTTGAACGGGAAAGACCCTGATCTGGATTCATATCTGGGTTTAGACTTCTAACACTTCTTATCTTTATCCTCAAGCCCGTACTTTGAGGAAATTACCGCGGACCCTTCCGACTTACGACTCACCTAACTAGCTTCTTTTGGACTCAAGATAAGAAACACAGTGTGTCGGACCAGACTGACAAGACCTTGTAAGGTTAGTGTTCTGTTGTTGAGAGATCAGCGCAAAGTCTGCAGTCAACAGTGCATACTAAACAAACCTTAGAAAGGGATGGCAGGAGCGCTATGGCTCTGATACCAGAAATGGGGGAGTTGGGGTCTGATTTATATAAAACCAGTAAAAGCTTTGGGGAAGGCTAGGCTGACAAACATAAAAGAAGGGTGATTAAACATAAAAGACTCAAAGGGTTTGGACCCAGAAGGACTAGACTCAGAAGAACATAGAAGGACTCAAGACTCTGCTCAGATCGACTCAAGACTCTTTACCGGACTCTAAATTTTAGAGTGAGAAAGTAGAGAGAAGATAGAGAGAAATATAGAAGAAGGTTTTATTTCTTTCCAAGGATGATCTACAAGTGAGGGGGAGCCTTCCTTTTATAGACCAAGGAGAGGCTTGATTACATCATCCATGACATCACTCTTACATCATCCATGACATCACACTTACATCATACCTACATCACACCTAATAATACATAGAAAATATCTAGGAAAATAACAAAAAACATGACATAAGCGCTTACATCACTTTAAGAGGGATTAAAGCTTTATTTAATCCTAAGCACACCATTACCACTTTAAGAGTGATAATACTTTATTTAGTCCTAAACACACCATTAGCACACTTAATAATATCCATAGCCCGTTTAATTTGGTTTTGCTGAGTCGCGAATCTCGATAGTAAACGGGAGCATCTCTTTGTTGTACTGTTCTTGGTCTTGGGCAGGATCAATCACCGAGTTCTTTCTAGGGCCAGTTGGTTGAACGATCATGGGAGGGTGTGTGAACGCACGAATATTATTGAAATATTCTATGACCGTGTTTTCCCATTCAATCGTCTGAGGGTCTTCTTGCTTCCACGGGTGTTCTCCATTCAGTATTTTTGGTGGCAGATCTTCAGTCTTTATCTGGTTTGCCTTTGCAAGATTAATGCGGGTTTCCATCCAAGCATCCCGGTAGTTGATCTTGTAGTAGTATCCTGCAGGGTTTATGTCATACCAAGAGTGTATGAAGTTGGGAGGTTCTGTAGGGACCTGATCATAACTTTCTTTTTTGAAATGGCTCGGCTTGTGGAACAAAATCATGCAATGTTTTCTGGGAGAGTCACTCATGAGATGGTCCCATTCATAGATTGGGAGGAACCATTCAAGGAACTTGGCAAAGTTCTCCTTTTCTCCTGATAAGCAGCCTAACTGGTAGTCTAAAAGATAGGCCAACAGTTTGTTGGAGTTAAAGGCCATGGCTATGACGAAAGATTCTGTCAAGTACCATAGGAAGGCCAGGCCTTCATTTGATAACCTGCGCATATTTTTAAGTCTGAAAACATTAAGGAAGGGATAATCTGGGAAGAATTTATCTCCGTCCATTAATGGGCCTTGTGTCTTGAAGGTGAGAGTGAGGAGGTTTTTGTAGTTCAGGAGGGATTCATCTGTGATGGAGTGTTTGGTGACCACTTCGATGATTTCTTCAGGGACATCTTTCTTTTGAAGCTTTTGGATGAGGGTGGTAGTCTCTGGGTTCATGACTGCTTCTTTTGGAACGGAAGTGTTTGGGTTATGGGAGTTCCCATTCTTGCTTGCCATTAAATAGGCAATGTCATCTGGCAGGAAATCTTTAAGGATCCTTTCTTTATTTTCTTCAGCTATTGTGCAGGATTCTTGAAGATTAGCTATCTCCTGTAATGATGGGTTTCTGGGTAGCTTCTTCTGTTTACTCCCTGTTGTTGGCTCCGTGTGATTGGTTTCGTGTCTTTCACGCCCTGAGGGTTTTCCTGTTCCTTTTTTCACCCATGTGACCTTTTTTGTCTTTTTGCCTTTCTTCCTCAGTAAGCTTCCTTTGTGACCGCTCATTATTTCTTCATGTGGGCCTGACTCTTTATCTTTGCTTTTCTGGCAGATTCCTTTGTCCGTTGTGGCAGGAATCTGCTTTTGCTTTGCGACCTCTTTTTCTTTTTTAGACTGAGCTGGAAGATTCCTTTTGGGTGATAGGGTACACTTTTCTTTGAACTGTTCAGACAGAGAATCTGACAGATAATCTTCCACGTGATCCTCCAGGCTAGGATACTGTATGTTGTTTTGGATTTTCTGGAACATTGCCGTAGTTAGTGACTGGTCGCCGGGGTCGCCGTAATCATCTTGAGGACCTTCTTCCATCATGTAGATCTGTAGTGGTTCTTCTTCAGATTCAGATGTTTCACTTGTTTCTGATTCTTCACTGGAGCTATAGGAAATAGTGCATATCATTCTTTTTCCTGGCTCATCATCTAAGGAGTATAGAGATTCGATATCAGAAACATCGACTGGTTCGACCTTGTTGATGGCTTCAAGAAGGGCTTGGGTCTTCCTTTTGTCTTTGCAATCCTTTGCGAAGTGACCTTCTTTGTTACAGACATAGCCCCGAGTAGTATTTCGACCTCTCTTTGATTTTTTGTTCAAGAACTTCCACCTTCTCTGAGAGTTGTGTTTCCCTGTTCTTGAGTAGTAATCACCAGATCTTTTGAACTGGACAATCCTGGACTTCTTGTGAGGCTTTGAACAGCTGCATGACGAATCATCTTTGCATTTTATCTTTAAGTGTTTATTATTGCATGCAGACCCGAGTCGTCTTCCGGTTTTTTCAAACTCAACCAAAAACTGTTTTTGGTTGCATAGCTTTGTAAAAGCATTCATAATGAACTGGTAAAGACCACCAAGGGAAGCTTGAGCAACCGTCATACTTTTGGCTTCTAAGGCTCTGTAAGCCTCATTCGAGAGAGACTCTGGGAAGGAGTTCAGGAACACTTGCTTGAGATTTACATCATCAATGCCTTGAAGACAGTAAAATCTTTCAGACATTCTGTTGTAATGCTTTTCGAGGTCTTTTGGACGAAAAGAGCAACATTTCATTTTTAAGAACTCTTCTCGGGCTCGGATTGTATGATCTGAGGGATTTCCAATGAATTCATAATAGATCGTGTTTATGAATTCTTCTGGAGTTTTGCTGTTTAGAATATTTGTCTGTCTGTATTCACCAAGACTTACGTACCAATCTCGAAGTCGTCCTTGGCATCTTGCCAAGAAAAGTTTGATGACCATGTCGATACTATAGTACTGAAGCTCTGCTGTGCACCAGGTCAGCATTTCAATGCTTCGATCTCGCCATTTTGCTGGGAGAATGTCATCAAAGGTGAACTGTTGCTTTGAATCCGTGTTTGGAGGAGCCTTTTCGTTTGTCTGGGGCGATGTTTGGGAGGCTTCATCGTCAATGTCAGAGACATAGACCCTTTCAGTGTTGTCCTCATTCATGAAGAGATGTTCAAATTCATTTGTTGGAGGTACCTCTTCATAGAATTGAGAGGTGGAGCTTTCCTCAGAGACTGATGATGTGTCATCATGTGTTAGAGGAGCTATCACCGGAGCTACCATCGGCACGCTTTCTTTGCTGCTTGTCTTAGTCAAAGCTTGCAAGAACGAGGAGATGCCATTTTCTCCTGTAGGTAATTTATTAGGAGCTGTTGTGGAGGTCATCATCATGACGTTATCCCTTGTGTTCTGATTGCTCCCTGATGGCCCTTTTCCTCTGCTTGAGGATGCTGCTTTGCTAGTACTTTCAGAGGATGTGCTTCTTGTTGGCGAAGCTTTTCTAGCCTTGATCTTTGCTTGTTCCTTTGACCAGAGGTTTAAGGATGGAGAGTTGTGTAGAAATGAAGATGCTGGTAGCGGTTGAGGATCAAAGGATGTTCGTACAAATGGCGTTGTTGGAAGTCTCCATGGATCATCAGCATAGGTGGAAACCTTTTGCTGCTTGTGTTGTCTCTCAAGGTCTGCAAGTTGTGCCTTGAGGAATTTCATTTCAGCTTCTTTTTGCTGAAGACCTTGTGGAATTTGTGCCCCGGGGGAGTTGTGAACTAGCTGGAGGAGTTCATGATGTAGCTCAAGGATTTTGGCTTTGATTTCATAGATAATACCCTCTAACTCTTGAACTCTGGTTGTTAGATCTTCATGAGCCTTTGTGATATTATTCTGTTGAGCTAGGATGGTGTTGAGGGCCTTGTTTTGGGCAACAGCATTTTCACTTTGCCAGTTCAGAGTGGCCTCAGCAGCTGTTATTGATTCAGGAACACCAGTTGCACCAATGGTTGTTGGGTTCTTGATTTTCCAGCTATGTTTGGTTTTTTGTTGGGTATTTTCGAAAGAGGTTAGGGGTGGGAATTCAACTTGGTATTCTGAGGAGGAAGAAGTTGGAGGTGTTGTTCCGAGCATAAAGCATTCATCAAACTGGGTTGATGGACGTCTCGGCTTAGATGGTTGTGTCTGTTTGAGTTTTGGTTTCGAATTACCATACAGGACATAGTAGTCAAACTTTCCTGATGGTTCACCAAGCAGACCAACATTTGGATCTCCGGCTTCATATCTTTTCTTCAGGGCATTTTGGGACCCTTTTTTCTTCTTGTTTTTGATTTCCTCCTTGTACTCAAGTTCATACGCTTCGTCCAGGCATTCCTGGCAGTCGCATACATCGAACGGGAAGTGTGGTTCCTCAGCCGGTTGCATCATGCATATCGTAGAGAAAGTTTTGGGGAAGGCTTGAAATGGGGACACACGAATATTATTGAAATATTCTATGACCGTCCCTGCCATCCCTTTTATAGATTCGTGGAGTACCAGACATAAATGAATAAAAGACAGACATAAAAGAAGATTTTCAAATGGGGGAGCCTTCCTTTTACATAACAACAGAACACAACTCCCCCCCCATTTCTGGTATCAGAGCCATAGCGCTCCTGCCATCCCTTTCTAAGGTTTGTTTAGTATGCACTGTTGACTGCAGACTTTGCGCTGATCTCTCAACAACAGAACACTAACCTTACAAGGTCTTGTCAGTCTGGTCCGACACACTGTGTTTCTTATCTTGAGTCCAAAAGAAGCTAGTTAGGTGAGTCGTAAGTCGGAAGGGTCCGCGGTAATTTCCTCAAAGTACGGGCTTGAGGATAAAGATAAGAAGTGTTAGAAGTCTAAACCCAGATATGAATCCAGATCAGGGTCTTTCCCGTTCAAATTCCAGTTTTCGTCGGTCGTCTGCGTCAAAGATTGATCAGTTATATGAGATCTCTTATATCTCTGATGAGTCTAAAATCCCTATTACTAGTATGCCTTTAGTCAACCCTTATAGTGTCTTCAAAAAACCCCACAATTCCCTCTCCAAAAAAGTAAAACAACTTGTCAGTTCTGCGTCAAACCCAGTTGTTAAAGAGTTTGTGCAAACCTCCAAGTTTGATTCACACCAACTCCCAGCAACAACCTCTGAACACCTCGTCCCTCTCGCTCTTCCCTCAGATCTTCCAAGGATCTGTCTATCCCAAGGATATACCCATATCCACTTCGGTGCCATAAGACTAGCCCTAACCTTCCATGGAAGAAAAGGACTACCTGCGTTCTCTCGTATCGCCCTAGTCGATACTAGATTCGTGGAGTACCAGCATGCCTGCATCGGTACCATCCAAACCACGTTAAACGCCGGAACTGTCTTCGTCACCTTCTATCCCAACTTCAATATGCCACTCAATGATCCTTCGTTGCTAACAGCCTTGAAAGCCCAGATCCAGATCGGTGGTACGCCACAGGTCAATACCTTTCAGGCCACGTTTCATTACCAGATGGCATATCGTGTCCAAAACCACTCTTTGGACATCATGGTTCCCGGATCGCAGGATAACTCTAGCGATGCTCTACTCATAGACATCGACTCCAACGCCACACCAACCTGCACATATGTTCCTAAACAGTTATCCAGAGAAGAGCTTACAAAGCTTCTACCTGAAAAATGGATAACCAATTACGAACAGATCCACCAAGCACCGGTTCAAACAACCACAACCCCTGACTTTGTCCGCCATCAAGATGGACATGTTGAGGTTCGGTTTGCAAAACAAGATCGAAGAGAGATTTTCTCTACGATATGCATGATGCAACCGGCTGAGGAACCACACTTCCCGTTCGATGTATGCAACTGCCAGGAATGCCTGGACGAAGCATATGAACTTGAGTACAAGGAGGAAATCAAAAACAAGAAGAAAAAAGGGTCCCAAAATGCCCTGAAGAAAAGATATGAAGCCGGAGATCCAAATGTTGGTCTGCTTGGTGAACCATCAGGAAAGTTTGACTACTATGTCCTGTATGGTAATTCGAAACCAAAACTCAAACAGACACAACCATCTAAGCCGAGACGTCCATCAACCCAGTTTGATGAATGCTTTATGCTCGGAACAACACCTCCAACTTCTTCCTCCTCAGAATACCAAGTTGAATTCCCACCCCTAACCTCTTTCGAAAATACCCAACAAAAAACCAAACATAGCTGGAAAATCAAGAACCCAACAACCGTTGGTGCAACTGGTGTTCCTGAATCAGTAACAGCTGCTGAAGCTACCCTAAATTGGCAAAGTGAGAATGCTGTTGCCCAAAACAGGGCCCTCAACACCATCCTAGCTCAACAAAACAACATCACAAAGGCTCATGAAGATTTAACAAGCAGAGTCCAAGAATTGGAAAGTATTATCTATGAGATTAAAGCCAAAATCCTTGAGCTACATCATGAACTCCTCCAGCTAGTACATAACTCTCCAGGGCCACAAATTCCACAAGGTCTTCAGCAAAAAGAAGCTGAAATGAAATTCCTCAAGGCACAGCTTGCAGACCTTGAGAGACAACACAAGCAGCAAAAGGTTTCCACCTATGCTGATGATCCATGGAGACTTCCAACAACGCCATTTGTGCGAACATCCTTTGATCCTCAACCGTTACCAGCATCTTCATTTCTACACAACTCTCCATCCTTAAACCTATGGTCAAAGGAACAAGCAAAGATCAAGGCTAGAAAAGCTTCGCCAACAAGAAGCACATCCTCTGAAAGTACTAGCAAAGCAGCATCCTCAAGCAGAGGAAAAGGGCCATCAGGGAGCAAACAGAACACAAGGGATAACGTCATGATGATGACCTCCACAACAGCTCCTAATAAATTACCTACAGGAGAAAATGGCATATCCTCGTTCTTGCAAGCTTTGACTAAGACAAGCAGCAAAGAAAGCGTGCCGATGGTAGCTCCGGTGATAGCTCCTCTAACACATGATGACACATCATCAGTCTCTGAGGAAAGCTCCACCTCTCAATTCTATGAAGAGGTACCTCCAACAAATGAATTTGAACATCTCTTCATGAATGAGGACAACACTGAAAGGGTCTATGTCTCTGACATTGACGATGAAGCCTCCCAAACATCGCCCCAGACAAACGAAAAGGCTCCTCCAAACACGGATTCAAAGCAACAGTTCACCTATGATGACATTCTCCCAGCAAAATGGCGAGATCGAAGCATTGAAATGCTGACCTGGTGCACAGCAGAGCTTCAGTACTATAGTATCGACATGGTCATCAAACGTTTCTTGGCAAGATGCCAAGGACGACTTCGGGATTGGTACGTAAGTCTTGGTGAATACAGACAGACAAATATTCTAAACAGCAAAACCCCAGAAGAATTCATAAACACGATCTATTATGAATTCATTGGAAATCCCTCAGATCATACAATCCGAGCCCGAGAAGAGTTCTTAAAAATGAAATGTTGCTCTTTTCGTCCAAAAGACCTCGAAAAGCATTACAACAGAATGTCTGAAAGATTTTACTGTCTTCAAGGCATTGATGATGTAAATCTCAAACAAGTGTTCCTGAACTCCTTTCCAGAGTCTCTCTCAAATGAGGCATACAGAGCCTTAGAAGCAAAAAATATGACGGTTGCTCAAGCTTCCCTTGGTGGTCTTTACCAGCTCATCATAAATGCTTTGACAAAGTTATGCAACCAAAAACAATTTTTGGTTGAGTTTGAAAAAACCGGAAGACGACTCGGATCTGCATGCAATGATAAACACTTAAAGATAAAATGCAAAGATGATTCGTCATGCAGCTGTTCAAAGCCTCATAAGAAGTCTAGGATCGTCCATTTCAAGAGATCTGGTGATTACTACTCAAGAACAAGCAAACACAACTCTCAGAGAAGGTGGAAGTTCTTGAACAAAAAATCAAAGAGAGGTCGAAATACTACTCGGTGCTATGTCTCTAACAAAGAAGGTCACTTCGCAAAGGATTGCAAAGACAAAAGGAAGACCCAAGCCCTTCTTGAAGCCATCAACAAGGTCGAACCAGTAGATGTTTCTGATATCGAATCTCTATACTCCTTAGATGACGAGCCAGGAAAAAGAATGATATGCACTATTTCCTATAGCTCCAGTGAAGAATCAGAAACAAGTGAAACATCTGAATCTGAAGAAGAACCACTACGGATCTACATGATGGAAGAAGGTCCTCAAGATGATTACGGCGACCCCGGCGACCAGTCACTAACTGCGGCAATGTTCCAGAAAATCCAAAACAACATACAGTATCCTAGCCTGGAGGATCACGTGGAAGATTATCTGTCAGATTCTCTGTCTGAACAGTTCAAAGAAAAGTGTACCCTATCACCCAAAAGGAATCTTCCAGCTCAGTCTAAAAAAGAAAAAGAGGTCGCAAAGCAAAAGCAAAAGCAGATTCCTACCACAACGGACAAAGGAATCTGCCAGAAAAGCAAAGATAAAGAGTCAGGCCCACATGAAGAAATAATGAGCGGTCACAAAGGAAGCTTACTGAGGAAGAAAGGCAAAAAGACAAAAAAGGTCACATGGGTGAAAAAAGGAACAGGAAAACCCTCAGGGCGTGAAAGACGCGAAACCAATCACACGGAGCCAGCAACAGGGAGTAAACAGAAGAAGCTACCCAGAAACCTATCATTACAGGAGATAGCAAATCTTCAAGAATCCTGCACAACAGTTGAAGAAAATAAAGAAAAGATCCTTAAAGATTTCCTCCCAGATGATGTTGCCTATTTAATGGCAAGCAAGAATGGGAACTCCCACAACCCAAACACTTCCATTCCAAAAGAAGCAGTCATGAACCCAGAGACTAATGCCCTCATCAAAAAGCTTCAAAAGAAAGATGTTCCTGAAGAAATCATCGAGGTGGTAAATAAACACGCCATCACTGATGAATCCCTCCTGAACTACAAAAACCTCCTCACTCTCACCTTCAAGATACAAGGCCCGTTAATGGACGGAGATAAATTTTTCCCAGATTATCCCTTCCTTAATGTTTTCAGGCTTAAAAACTTGCGCAGGTTATCAAATGAAGGCTTGGCCTTCCTATGGTACTTAACAGAATCTTTCGTCATAGCCATGGCCTTTAACTCCAACAAACTGTTAGCCTATCTTTTAGACTACCAGTTAGGCTGCTTATCAGGAGAAAAGGAGAACTTTGCCAAGTTCCTTGAATGGTTCCTCCCAATCTATGAATGGGACCATCTCATGAGGGATTCTCCCAGAAAACACTGCATGATTTTGTTCCACAAGCCGAGCCATTTCAAAAAAGAAAGTTATGATCAGGTCCCTACAGAACCACCCAATTTCATACACTCTTGGTATGATATAAATCCTGCAGGATACTACTACAAGATCAACTACCGGGATGCTTGGATGGAAACCCGCGTTAATCTTGCAAAGGCAAACCAGATAAAGACTGAAGATCTGCCACCAAAAATACTGAATGGAGAACACCCGTGGAAGCAAGAAGACCCTCAGACGATTGAATGGGAAAACACGGTCATAGAATATTTCAATAATATTCGTGCGTTCACACACCTTCCCATGATCGTCCAACCAACTGGCTCCAGAAAGAGCTCGATGACAGATCCTGCCCAAGATAACGAACCGTACAACAAAGACACGTTCCCGCTTATATCATGTTTTCTAGATATTTTCTATGTATTATTAGGTGTGATGTAGGTGTGATGTAAGTGTGATGTCATGGATGATGTAAGTGTGATGTCATGAATGATGTAATCAAGCCTCTCCTTGGCCTATAAAAGGAAGGCTTCCCCCTCACTTGTAGATCATCCTTGGAAAGAAATAAAATCTTCTTCTATATTTCTCTCTATCTTCTCTCTACTTTCTCACTCTAAAATTTAGAGTCCGGTAAAGAGTCTTGAGTCGATCTGAGCAGAGTCTTGAGTCCTCCTATGTTATTCTGAGTCTAGTCCTTCTGAGTCCACCCCCTTGAGTCTTTTATGTTTATCACCCTTCTTTTATGTTTGTCAGCCTAGCCTTCCCCAAAGCTTTTACTGGTTTTATATAAATCAGACCCCAACTCCCCCCCATTTCCCGAGTCTTTTATGTTTATCACCCTTCTTTTATGTTTGTCAGCCTAGCCTTCCCCAAAGCTTTTACTGGTTTTATATAAAATCTTCTTCTATATTTCTCTCTATCTTCTCTCTACTTTCTCACTCTAAAATTTAGATATTTCTGGTATCAGAGCCATAGCGCTCCTGCCATCCCTTTCTAAGGTTTGTTTAGTATGCACTGTTGACTGCAGACTTTGCGCTGATCTCTCAACAACAGAACACTAACCTTACAAGGTCTTGTCAGTCTGGTCCGACACACTGTGTTTCTTATCTTGAGTCCAAAAGAAGCTAGTTAGGTGAGTCGTAAGTCGGAAGGGTCCGCGGTAATTTCCTCAAAGTACGGGCTTGAGGATAAAGATAAGAAGTGTTAGAAGTCTAAACCCAGATATGAATCCAGATCAGGGTCTTTCCCGTTCAAATTCCAGTTTTCGTCGGTCGTCTGCGTTAAAGATTGATCAGTTATATGAGATCTCTTATATCTCTGATGAGTCTAAAATCCCTATTACTAGTATGCCTTTAGTCAACCCTTATAGTGTCTTCAAAAAACCACACAATTCCCTCTCCAAAAAAGTAAAACAACTTGTCAGTTCTGCGTCAAACCCAGTTGTTAAAGAGTTTGTGCAAACCTCCAAGTTTGATTCACACCAACTCCCAGCAACAACCTCTGAACACCTCGTCCCTCTCGCTCTTCCCTCAGATCTTCCAAGGATCTGTCTATCCCAAGGATATACCCATATCCACTTCGGTGCCATAAGACTAGCCCTAACCTTCCATGGAAGAAAAGGACTACCTGCGTTCTCTCGTATCGCCCTAGTCGATACTAGATTCGTGGAGTACCAGCATGCCTGCATCGGTACCATCCAAACCACGTTAAACGCCAGAACTGTCTTCGTCACCTTCTATCCCAACTTCAATATGCCACTCAATGATCCTTCGTTGCTAACAGCCTTGAAAGCCCAGATCCAAATCGGTGGTACGCCACAGGTCAATACCTTTCAGGCCACGTTTCATTACCAGATGGCATATCGTGTCCAAAACCACTCTTTGGACATCATGGTTCCCGGATCGCAGGATAACTCTAGCGATGCTCTACTCATAGACATCGACTCCAACGCCACACCAACCTGCACATATGTTCCTAAACAGTTATCCAGAGAAGAGCTTACAAAGCTTCTACCTGAAAAATGGATAACCAATTACGAACAGATCCACCAAGCACCGGTTCAAACAACCACAACCCCTGACTTTGTCCGCCATCAAGATGGACATGTTGAGGTTCGGTTTGCAAAACAAGATCGAAGAGAGATTTTCTCTACGATATGCATGATGCAACCGGCTGAGGAACCACACTTCCCGTTCGATGTATGCAACTGCCAGGAATGCCTGGACGAAGCATATGAACTTGAGTAAAAGGAGGAAATCAAAACCAAGAAGAAAAAAGGGTCCCAAAATGCCCTGAAGAAAAGATATGAAGCCGGAGATCCAAATGTTGGTCTGCTTGGAGAACCATCAGGAAAATTCGACTATTATGTCCTGTATGGTGATTCAAAACCAAAACCCAGACAGACACAACCATCTAAGCCGAGACGTCCATCAACCCAGATTGATGAATGCTTTATGCTCGGAGCAACACCTCCAACCCATTCCTCCTCCGAATACCAAGTTGAATTCCCACCCCTAACCTCTTTCGAGAATACCCAACAAAAAACCAAACATAGCTGGAAAATCAAGAACCCAACAACCATTGGTGCAACTGGTGTTCCTGAAGCAATAACGGCTGCTGAGGCCACTCTGAACTGGCAAAGTGAAAATGCTGTTGCCCAAAACAAGGCCCTCAACACCATCCTAGCTCAACAGAATAATATCACAAAGGCTCATGAAGATCTAACAACCAGAGTTCAAGAGTTAGAAGGTATTATCTATGAAATCAAAGCCAAAATCCGTGAGCTACATCATGAACTCCTCCAGCTAGTTCACAACTCCCTAGGGGCACAAATTCCACAAGGTCTTCAGCAAAAAGAAGCTGAAATGAAATTCCTCAAGGCACAACTTGCAGACCTTGAGAGACAACACAAGCAGCAAAAGGTTTCCACCTATGCTGATGATCCATGGAGACTTCCAACAACGCCATTTGTGCGAACATCCTTTGATCCTCAACTGCTACCAGCATCTTCATTTCTACATAACTCTCCATCCTTAAACCTCTGGTCAAAGGAACAAGCAAAGATCAAGGCTAGAAAAGCTTCGCCGACAAGAAGCACATCCTCTGAAAGTACTAGCAAAGCAGCATCCTCAAGCAGAGGAAAAGGGCCATCAGGGAGCAAACAGAACACAAGGGATAACGTCATGATGATGACCTCCACAACAGCTCCTAATAAATTACCTACAGGAGAAAATGGCATCTCCTCGTTCTTGCAAGCTTTGACTAAGACAAGCAGCAAAGAAAGCGTGCCGATGGTAGCTCCGGTGATAGCTCCTCTAACACATGATGACACATCATCAGTCTCTAAGGAAAGCTCCACCTCTCAATTCTATGAAGAGGTACCTCTAACAGATGAATTTGAACATCTCTTCATGAATGAGGACAACACTGAAAGGGTCTATGTCTCTGACATTGACGATGAAGCCTCCCAAACGTCGCCTCAGACAAACGAAAGGGCTCCTCCAAACACGGATTCAAAGCAACAGTTCACCTTTGATGACATTCTCCCAGTAAAATGGCGAGACCAAAGCATTGAAATGCTGACCTGGTGCACAGCAGAGCTTCAGTACTATAGTATCGACATGGTCATCAAACGTTTCTTGGCAAGATGCCAAGGACGACTTCGGGATTGGTACGTAAGTCTTGGTGAATACAGACAGACAAATATTCTAAACAGCAAAACCCCAGAAGAATTCATAAACACGATCTATTATGAATTCATTGGAAATCCCTCAGATCATACAATCCGAGCCCGAGAAGAGTTCTTAAAAATGAAATGTTGCTCTTTTCGTCCAAAAGACCTCGAAAAGCATTACAACAGAATGTCTGAATGATTTTACTGTCTTCAAGGCATTGATGATGTAAATCTCAAACAAGTGTTCCTGAACTCCTTTCCAGAGTCTCTCTCAAATGAGGCATACAGAGCCTTAGAAGCAAAAAATATGACAGTTGCTCAAGCTTCCCTTGGTGGTCTTTACCAGCTCATCATAAATGCTTTGACAAAGTTATGCAACCAAAAACAATTTTTGGTTGAGTTTGAAAAAACCGGAAGACGACTCGGATCTGCATGCAATGATAAACACTTAAAGATAAAATGCAAAGATGATTCGTCATGCAGCTGTTCAAAGCCTCATAAGAAGTCTAGGATCGTCCATTTCAAGAGATCTGGTGATTACTACTCAAGAACAAGCAAACACAACTCTCAGAGAAGGTGGAAGTTCTTGAACAAAAAATCAAAGAGAGGTCGAAATACTACTCGGGGCTATGTCTGTAACAAAGAAGGTCACTTCGCAAAGGATTGCAAAGACAAAAGGAAGACCCAAGCCCTTCTTGAAGCCATCAACAAGGTCGAACCAGTCGATGTTTCTGATATCGAATCTCTATACTCCTTAGATGATGAGCCAGGAAAAAGAATGATATGCACTATTTCCTATAGCTCCAGTGAAGAATCAGAAACAAGTGAAACATCTGAATCTGAAGAAGAGCCACTACGGATCTACATGATGGAAGAAGGTCCTCAAGATGATTACGGCGACCCCGGCGACCAGTCACTAACGGCGGCAATGTTCCAGAAAATCCAAAACAACATACAGTATCCTAGCCTGGAGGATCACGTGGAAGATTATCTGTCAGATTCTCTGTCTGAACAGTTCAAAGAAAAGTGTACCCTATCACCCAAAAAGAATCTTCCAGCTCAGTCTGAAAAAGCAAAAGAGGTCGCAAAGCAAAAGCAAAAGCAGATACCTGCCACAACGGACAAAGGAATCTGTCAGAAAAGCAAAGATAAAGAGTCAGGCCCACATGAAGAAATAATGAGCGGTCACAAAGGAAGCTTACTGAGGAAGAAAGGCAAAAAGACAAAAAAGGTCACATGGGTCAAAAAAGGAACAGGAAAACCCTCAGGGCGTGAAAGACGCGAAACCAATCACACGGAGCCAGCAACAGGGAGTAAACAGAAGAAGCTACCCAGAAATCTATCATTACAGGAGATAGCAAATCTTCAAGAATCCTGCACAACAGTTGAAGAAAATAAAGAAAAGATCCTTAAAGATTTCCTCCCAGATGATGTTGCCTATTTAATAGCAAGCAAGAATGGAAGCTCCCACAACCCAAACACTTCCGTTCCAAAAGAAGCAGTCATGAACCCAGAGACTACCACCCTCATCCAAAAGCTTCAAAAGAAAGATGTCCCTGAAGAAATCATCGAAGTGGTCACCAAACACTCCATCACAGATGAATCCCTCCTGAACTACAAAAACCTCCTCACTCTCACCTTCAAGACACAAGGCCCATTAATGGACGGAGATAAATTCTTCCCAGATTATCCCTTCCTTAATGTTTTCAGGCTCAAAAACTTACGCAGGTTATCAAATGAAGGCCTAGCCTTCCTGTGGTATCTAACAGAGTCATTCGTCATAGCCATGGCCTTTAACTCCAACAAACTGTTAGCCTATCTTTTAGACTACCAGTTAGGCTGTTTATCAGGAGAAAAGGAGAACTTTGCCAAGTTCCTTGAATGGTTCCTCCCAATTTATGAATGGGACCATCTCATGAGGGACTCTCCCAGAAAACACTGCATGATTTTGTTCCACAAGCCGAGCCATTTCAAAAAAGAAAGTTATGATCAAGTCCCTACAGAACCACCCAACTTCATACACTCTTGGTATGACATAAACCCTGCAGGATACTATTACAAGATCAACTACCGGGATGCTTGGATGGAAACCCGCATTAATCTTGCAAAGGCAAACCAGATAAAGATTGAAGATCTGCCTCCAAAGATACTGAATGGTGAACACCCGTGGAAGCAAGAAGACCCTCAGACGATTGAATGGGAAAACACGGTCATAGAATATTTCAATAATATTCGTGTGTTCACACACCCTCCCATGATCGTTCAACCAACTGGTCCCAGAAAGAACTCGGTGTCTGATCCTGCCCAAGACCAAGAACCGGACAACAAAGACACGCTCCCGTTTACTATCGAGATTCGCAACTCAGCAAAACCAAATTAAACGGGCTATGGATATTATTAAGTGTGCTAATGGTGTGTTTAGGACTAAATAAAGTATTATCACTCTTAAAGTGGTAATGGTGTGCTTAGGATTAAAATAAAGCTTTAATCACTCTTAAAGTGATGTAAGCGCTTATGTCATGTTTTTCTAGATTTTTCATATGTATTATTAGGTGTGATGTAGGGATGATGTAAGTGTGATGTCATGGATGATGTAAGGGTGATGTCATGGATGATGTTATCAAGCCTCTCCTTGGTCTATAAAAGGAAGGCTCCCCCTCACTTGTAAATCATCCTTGGAAAGAAATAAAATCTTCTTCTATATTTCTCTCTATCTTCTCTCTACTTTCTCACTCTAAAATTTAGAGTCCGGTAAAGAGTCTTGAGTCGATCTGAGCAGAGTCTTGAGTCCTCCTATGTTATTCTGAGTCTAGTCCTTCTGAGTCCACCCCCTTGAGTCTTTTATGTTTATCACCCTTCTTTTATGTTTGTCAGCCTAGCCTTCCCCAAAGCTTTTACTGGTTTTATATAAATCAGACCCCAACTCCCCCCCATTTCTGGTATCAGAGCCATAGCGCTCCTGCCATCCCTTTCTAAGGTTTGTTTAGTATGCACTGTTGACTGCAGACTTTGTGCTGATCTCTCAACAACAGAACACTAACCTTACAAGGTCTTGTCAGTCTGGTCCGACACACTGTGTTTCTTATCTTGAGTCCAAAAGAAGCTAGTTAGGTGAGTCGTAAGTCGGAAGGGTCCGCGGTAATTTCCTCAAAGTACGGGCTTGAGGATAAAGATAAGAAGTGTTAGAAGTCTAAACCCAGATATGAATCCAGATCAGGGTCTTTCCCGTTCAAATTCCAGTTTTCGTCGGTCGTCTGCGTCAAAGATTGATCAGTTATATGAGATCTCTTATATCTCTGATGAGTCTAAAATCCCTATTACTAGTATGCCTTTAGTCAACCCTTATAGTGTCTTCAAAAAACCCCACAATTCCCTCTCCAAAAAAGTAAAACAACTTGTCAGTTCTGCGTCAAACCCAGTTGTTAAAGAGTTTGTGCAAACCTCCAAGTTTGATTCACACCAACTCCCAGCAACAACCTCTGAACACCTCGTCCCTCTCGCTCTTCCCTCAGATCTTCCAAGGATCTGTCTATCCCGAGGATATACCCATATCCACTTCGGTGCCATAAGACTAGCCCTAACCTTCCATGGAAGAAAAGGACTACCTGCGTTCTCTCGTATCGCCCTAGTCGATACTAGATTCGTGGAGTACCAGCATGCCTGCATCGGTACCATCCAAACCACGTTAAACGCCGGAACTGTCTTCGTCACCTTCTATCCCAACTTCAATATGCCACTCAATGATCCTTCGTTGCTAACAGCCTTGAAAGCCCAGATCCAGATCGGTGGTACGCCACAGGTCAATACCTTTCAGGCCACGTTTCATTACCAGATGGCATATCGTGTCCAAAACCACTCTTTGGACATCATGTATCCCGGATCGCAGGATAACTCTAGCGATGCTCTACTCATAGACATCGACTCCAACGCCACACCAACCTGCACATATGTTCCTAAACAGTTATCCAGAGAAGAGCTTACAAAGCTTCTACCTGAAAATGGATAACCAATTACGAACAGATCCACCAAGCACCGGTTCAAACAACCACAACCCCTGACTTTGTCCGCCATCAAGATGGACATGTTGAGGTTCGGTTTGCAAAACAAGATCGGAGAGAGATTTTCTCTACGATATGCATGATGCAACCGGCTGAGGAACCACACTTCCCGTTCGATGTATGCAACTGCCAGGAATGCCTGGACGAAGCATATGAACTTGAGTACAAGGAGGAAATCAAAAACAAGAAGAAAAAAGGGTCCCAAAATGCCCTGAAGAAAAGATATGAAGCCGGAGATCCAAATGTTGGTCTGCTTGGTGAACCATCAGGAAAGTTTGACTACTATGTCCTGTATGGTAATTCGAAACCAAAACTCAAACAGACACAACCATCTAAGCCGAGACGTCCATCAACCCAGTTTGATGAATGCTTTATGCTCGGAACAACACCTCCAACTTCTTCCTCCTCAGAATACCAAGTTGAATTCCCACCCCTAACCTCTTTCGAAAATACCCAACAAAAAACCAAACATAGCTGGAAAATCAAGAACCCAACAACCGTTGGTGCAACTGGTGTTCCTGAATCAGTAACAGCTGCTGAAGCTACCCTAAATTGGCAAAGTGAGAATGCTGTTGCCCAAAACAGGGCCCTCAACACCATCCTAGCTCAACAAAACAACATCACAAAGGCTCATGAAGATTTAACAAGCAGAGTCCAAGAACTGGAAAGTATTATCTATGAGATTAAAGCCAAAATCCTTGAGCTACATCATGAACTCCTCCAGCTAGTACATAACTCTCCAGGGCCACAAATTCCACAAGGTCTTCAGCAAAAAGAAGCTGAAATGAAATTCCTCAAGGCACAGCTTGCAGACCTTGAGAGACAACACAAGCAGCAAAAGGTTTCCACCTATGCTGATGATCCATGGAGACTTCCAACAACGCCATTTGTGCGAACATCCTTTGATCCTCAACCGTTACCAGCATCTTCATTTCTACACAACTCTCCATCCTTAAACCTATGGTCAAAGGAACAAGCAAAGATCAAGGCTAGAAAAGCTTCGCCAACAAGAAGCACATCCTCTGAAAGTACTAGCAAAGCAGCATCCTCAAGCAGAGGAAAAGGGCCATCAGGGAGCAAACAGAACACAAGGGATAACGTCATGATGATGACCTCCACAACAGCTCCTAATAAATTACCTACAGGAGAAAATGGCATATCCTCGTTCTTGCAAGCTTTGACTAAGACAAGCAGCAAAGAAAGCGTGCCGATGGTAGCTCCGGTGATAGCTCCTCTAACACATGATGACACATCATCAGTCTCTGAGGAAAGCTCCACCTCTCAATTCTATGAAGAGGTACCTCCAACAAATGAATTTGAACATCTCTTCATGAATGAGGACAACACTGAAAGGGTCTATGTCTCTGACATTGACGATGAAGCCTCCCAAACATCGCCCCAGACAAACGAAAAGGCTCCTCCAAACACGGATTCAAAGCAACAGTTCACCTATGATGACATTCTCCCAGCAAAATGGCGAGATCGAAGCATTGAAATGCTGACCTGGTGCACAGCAGAGCTTCAGTACTATAGTATCGACATGGTCATCAAACGTTTCTTGGCAAGATGCCAAGGACGACTTCGGGATTGGTACGTAAGTCTTGGTGAATACAGACAGACAAATATTCTAAACAGCAAAACCCCAGAAGAATTCATAAACATGATCTATTATGAATTCATTGGAAATCCCTCAGATCATACAATCCGAGCCCGAGAAGAGTTCTTAAAAATGAAATGTTGCTCTTTTCGTCCAAAAGACCTCGAAAAGCATTACAACAGAATGTCTGAAAGATTTTACTGTCTTCAAGGCATTGATGATGTAAATCTCAAACAAGTGTTCCTGAACTCCTTTCCAGAGTCTCTCTCAAATGAGGCATACAGAGCCTTAGAAGCAAAAAATATGACGGTTGCTCAAGCTTCCCTTGGTGGTCTTTACCAGCTCATCATAAATGCTTTGACAAAGTTATGCAACCAAAAACAATTTTTGGTTGAGTTTGAAAAAACCGGAAGACGACTCGGATCTGCATGCAATGATAAACACTTAAAGATAAAATGCAAAGATGATTCGTCATGCAGCTGTTCAAAGCCTCATAAGAAGTCTAGGATCGTCCATTTCAAGAGATCTGGTGATTACTACTCAAGAACAAGCAAACACAACTCTCAGAGAAGGTGGAAGTTCTTGAACAAAAAATCAAAGAGAGGTCGAAATACTACTCGGTGCTATGTCTGTAACAAAGAAGGTCACTTCGCAAAGGATTGCAAAGACAAAAGGAAGACCCAAGCCCTTCTTGAAGCCATCAACAAGGTCGAACCAGTAGATGTTTCTGATATCGAATCTCTATACTCCTTAGATGACGAGCCAGGAAAAAGAATGATATGCACTATTTCCTATAGCTCCAGTGAAGAATCAGAAACAAGTGAAACATCTGAATCTGAAGAAGAACCACTACGGATCTACATGATGGAAGAAGGTCCTCAAGATGATTACGGCGACCCCGGCGACCAGTCACTAACTGCGGCAATGTTCCAGAAAATCCAAAACAACATACAGTATCCTAGCCTGGAGGATCACGTGGAAGATTATCTGTCAGATTCTCTGTCTGAACAGTTCAAAGAAAAGTGTACCCTATCACCCAAAAGGAATCTTCCAGCTCAGTCTAAAAAAGAAAAAGAGGTCGCAAAGCAAAAGCAAAAGCAGATTCCTACCACAACGGACAAAGGAATCTGCCAGAAAAGCAAAGATAAAGAGTCAGGCCCACATGAAGAAATAATGAGCGGTCACAAAGGAAGCTTACTGAGGAAGAAAGGCAAAAAGACAAAAAAGGTCACATGGGTGAAAAAAGGAACAGGAAAACCCTCAGGGCGTGAAAGACGCGAAACCAATCACACGGAGCCAGCAACAGGGAGTAAACAGAAGAAGCTACCCAGAAACCTATCATTACAGGAGATAGCAAATCTTCAAGAATCCTGCACAACAGTTGAAGAAAATAAAGAAAAGATCCTTAAAGATTTCCTCCCAGATGATGTTGCCTATTTAATGGCAAGCAAGAATGGGAACTCCCACAACCCAAACACTTCCATTCCAAAAGAAGCAGTCATGAACCCAGAGACTAATGCCCTCATCAAAAAGCTTCAAAAGAAAGATGTTCCTGAAGAAATCATCGAGGTGGTAAATAAACACGCCATCACTGATGAATCCCTCCTGAACTACAAAAACCTCCTCACTCTCACCTTCAAGATACAAGGCCCGTTAATGGACGGAGATAAATTTTTCCCAGATTATCCCTTCCTTAATGTTTTCAGGCTTAAAAACTTGCGCAGGTTATCAAATGAAGGCTTGGCCTTCCTATGGTACTTAACAGAATCTTTCGTCATAGCCATGGCCTTTAACTCCAACAAACTGTTAGCCTATCTTTTAGACTACCAGTTAGGCTGCTTATCAGGAGAAAAGGAGAACTTTGCCAAGTTCCTTGAATGGTTCCTCCCAATCTATGAATGGGACCATCTCATGAGGGATTCTCCCAGAAAACACTGCATGATTTTGTTCCACAAGCCGAGCCATTTCAAAAAAGAAAGTTATGATCAGGTCCCTACAGAACCACCCAATTTCATACACTCTTGGTATGATATAAATCCTGCAGGATACTACTACAAGATCAACTACCGGGATGCTTGGATGGAAACCCGCGTTAATCTTGCAAAGGCAAACCAGATAAAGACTGAAGATCTGCCACCAAAAATACTGAATGGAGAACACCCGTGGAAGCAAGAAGACCCTCAGACGATTGAATGGGAAAACACGGTCATAGAATATTTCAATAATATTCGTGCGTTCACACACCCTCCCATGATCATCCAACCAACTGGCCCCAGAAAGAGCTCGATGACAGATCCTGCCCAAGATAACGAACCGTACAACAAAGACACGTTCCCGTTTACTATCGAGATTCGCGACTCAGCAAAATCAAAATAAACGGGCGATGGATATTATTAAGTGTGCTAATGGTGTGCTTAGGACTAAATAAAGAATTATCACTCTTAAAGTGGTAATGGTGTGCTTAGGATTAAATAAAGCTTTAATCACTCTTAAAGTGATGTAAGCGCTTATGTCATGTTTTCTAGATATTTTCTATGTATTATTAGGTGTGATGTAGGTGTGATGTAAGTGTGATGTCATGGATGATGTAAGTGTGATGTCATGAATGATGTAATCAAGCCTCTCCTTGGCCTATAAAAGGAAGGCTTCCCCCTCACTTGTAGATCATCCTTGGAAAGAAATAAAATCTTCTTCTATATTTCTCTCTATCTTCTCTCTACTTTCTCACTCTAAAATTTAGAGTCCGGTAAAGAGTCTTGAGTCGATCTGAGCAGAGTCTTGAGTCCTCCTATGTTATTCTGAGTCTAGTCCTTCTGAGTCCACCCCCTTGAGTCTTTTATGTTTATCACCCTTCTTTTATGTTTGTCAGCCTAGCCTTCCCCAAAGCTTTTACTGGTTTTATATAAATCAGACCCCAACTCCCCCCCATTTCTGGTATCAGAGCCATAGCGCTCCTGCCATCCCTTTCTAAGGTTTGTTTAGTATGCACTGTTGACTGCAGACTTTGCGCTGATCTCTCAACAACAGAACACTAACCTTACAAGGTCTTGTCAGTCTGGTCCGACACACTGTGTTTCTTATCTTGAGTCCAAAAGAAGCTAGTTAGGTGAGTCGTAAGTCGGAAGGGTCCGCGGTAATTTCCTCAAAGTACGGGCTTGAGGATAAAGATAAGAAGTGTTAGAAGTCTAAACCCAGATATGAATCCAGATCAGGGTCTTTCCCGTTCAAATTCCAGTTTTCGTCGGTCGTCTGCGTCAAAGATTGATCAGTTATATGAGATCTCTTATATCTCTGATGAGTCTAAAATCCCTATTACTAGTATGCCTTTAGTCAACCCTTATAGTGTTTTCAAAAAACCCCACAATTCCCTCTCCAAAAAAGTAAAACAACTTGTCAGTTCTGCGTCAAACCCAGTTGTTAAAGAGTTTGTGCAAACCTCCAAGTTTGATTCACACCAACTCCCAGCAACAACCTCTGAACACCTCGTCCCTCTCGCTCTTCCCTCAGATCTTCCAAGGATCTGTCTATCCCAAGGATATACCCATATCCACTTCGGTGCCATAAGACTAGCCCTAACCTTCCATGGAAGAAAAGGACTACCTGCGTTCTCTCGTATCGCCCTAGTCGATACTAGATTCGTGGAGTACCAGCATGCCTGCATCGGTACCATCCAAACCACGTTAAACGCCGGAACTGTCTTCGTCACCTTCTATCCCAACTTCAATATGCCACTAAATGATCCTTCGTTGCTAACAGCCTTGAAAGCCCAGATCCAGATCGGTGGTACGCCACAGGTCAATACCTTTCAGGCCACGTTTCATTACCAGATGGCATATCGTGTCCAAAACCACTCTTTGGACATCATGGTTCCCGGATCGCAGGATAACTCTAGCGATGCTCTACTCATAGACATCGACTCCAACGCCACACCAACCTGCACATATGTTCCTAAACAGTTATCCAGAGAAGAGCTTACAAAGCTTCTACCTGAAAAATGGATAACCAATTACGGACAGATCCACCAAGCACCGGTTCAAACAACCACAACCCCTGACTTTGTCCGTCATCAAGATGGACATGTTGAGGTTCGGTTTGCAAAACAAGATCGAAGAGAGATTTTCTCTACGATATGCATGATGCAACCGGCTGAGGAACCACACTTCCCGTTCGATGTATGCAACTGCCAGGAATGCCTGGACGAAGCATATGAACTTGAGTACAAGGAGGAAATCAAAAACAAGAAGAAAAAAGGGTCCCAAAATGCCCTGAAGAAAAGATATGAAGCCGGAGATCCAAATGTTGGTCTGCTTGGTGAACCATCAGGAAAGTTTGACTACTATGTCCTGTATGGTAATTCGAAACCAAAACTCAAACAGACACAACCATCTAAGCCGAGACGTCCATCAACCCAGTTTGATGAATGCTTTATGCTCGGAACAACACCTCCAACTTCTTCCTCCTCAGAATACCAAGTTGAATTCCCACCCCTAACCTCTTTCGAAAATACCCAACAAAAAACCAAACATAGCTGGAAAATCAAGAACCCAACAACCGTTGGTGCAACTGGTGTTCCTGAATCAGTAACAGCTGCTGAAGCTACCCTAAATTGGCAAAGTGAGAATGCTGTTGCCCAAAACAGGGCCCTCAACACCATCCTAGCTCAACAAAACAACATCACAAAGGCTCATGAAGATTTAACAAGCAGAGTCCAAGAACTGGAAAGTATTATCTATGAGATTAAAGCCAAAATCCTTGAGCTACATCATGAACTCCTCCAGCTAGTACATAACTCTCCAGGGCCACAAATTCCACAAGGTCTTCAGCAAAAAGAAGCTGAAATGAAATTCCTCAAGGCACAGCTTGCAGACCTTGAGAGACAACACAAGCAGCAAAAGGTTTCCACCTATGCTGATGATCCATGGAGACTTCCAACAACGCCATTTGTGCGAACATCCTTTGATCCTCAACCGTTACCAGCATCTTCATTTCTACACAACTCTCCATCCTTAAACCTATGGTCAAAGGAACAAGCAAAGATCAAGGCTAGAAAAGCTTCGCCAACAAGAAGCACATCCTCTGAAAGTACTAGCAAAGCAGCATCCTCAAGCAGAGGAAAAGGGCCATCAGGGAGCAAACAGAACACAAGGGATAACGTCATGATGATGACCTCCACAACAGCTCCTAATAAATTACCTACAGGAGAAAATGGCATATCCTCGTTCTTGCAAGCTTTGACTAAGACAAGCAGCAAAGAAAGCGTGCCGATGGTAGCTCCGGTGATAGCTCCTCTAACACATGATGACACATCATCAGTCTCTGAGGAAAGCTCCACCTCTCAATTCTATGCAGAGGTACCTCCAACAAATGAATTTGAACATCTCTTCATGAATGAGGACAACACTGAAAGGGTCTATGTCTCTGACATTGAAGATGAAGCCTCCCAAACGTCGCCCCAGACAAACGAAAGGGCTCCTCCAAACACGGATTCAAAGCAGCAATTCACCTTTGATGACATCCTCCCAGCAAAATGGCGAGATCGAAGCATTGAAATGCTGACCTGGTGCACAGCAGAGCTCCAGTACTACAGTATCGACATGGTCATCAAACGTTTCTTGGCAAGATGCCAAGGACGACTTCGGGATTGGTACGTAAGCCTTGGTGAATACAGACAGACAAATATTCTAAACAGCAAAACTCCAGAAGAATTCATAAACACGATCTATTATGAATTCATTGGAAATCCCTCAGATCATACAATCCGAGCCCGAGAAGAGTTCTTAAAAATGAAATGTTGCTCTTTTCGTCCAAAAGACCTCGAAAAGCATTACAACAGAATGTCTGAAAGATTTTACTGTCTTCAAGGCATTGATGATGTAAATCTCAAGCAAGTGTTCCTGAACTCCTTCCCAGAGTCTCTCTCGAATGAGGCTTACAGAGCCTTAGAAGCTAAAAGTATGACGGTTGCTCAAGCTTCCCTTGGTGGTCTTTACCAGCTCATTATGAATGCTTTGACAAAACTATGCAACCAAAAACAATTTTTGGTTGAGTTTGAAAAAACCGGAAGACGACTCGGGTCTGCATGCAATGATAAACACTTAAAGATAAAATGCAAAGATGATTCGTCATGCAGATGTTCAAAGCCTCACAAGAAGTCCAGGATTGTCCATTTCAAAAGATCTGGTGATTACTACTCAAGAACAGGCAAATACAACTCTCAGAGAAGGTGGAAGTTCTTGAACAAAAAATCAAAGAGAGGTCGAAATACTACTCGGTGCTATGTCTGTAACAAAGAAGGTCACTTCGCAAAAGATTGCAAAGACAAAAGGAAGACCCAAGCCCTTCTTGAAGCTATCAACAAGGTCGAACCAGTAGATGTTTCTGATATCGAATCTCTATACTCCTTAGATGATGAGTCAGGGAAAAGAATGATATGCACTATTTCCTATAGCTCCAGTGAAGAATCAGAAACAAGTGAAACATCTGAATCTGAAGAAGAGCCACTACGGATCTACATGATGGAAGAAGGTTCTCAACATGCTTACGACGATCAGTCAGATCCTCAAGATGCTTACGGTGATCAGTCACTAACGGCGGCAATGTTCGGAAAAGGTCCTCAGGATGCTTACGGCGACCAGTCTCTAACGGCGGAAATGTTCCAGAAAGTCCAAAAACAGTATCAGTATCCTAGCCTGAAGGATTACGTGGAAGATTCTCTGTCCGAACAGTTCAAAGAAGAGTGTACGCTAGCACCCAAAAAGAATCTTCCAGCTCATCCTAAAAAGACAAAAGAGGTCGCAAAGCAAAAGCAAAAGCAAAAGCAGAGTCCTGCCACAACGGACAAAGGAATCTGTCAGAAAAGCAAAAATAAAGAGTCAGGCCCACATGAAGAAAAAATGAACGGTCACAAAGGAAGCTTACTAAGGAAGAAAGGCAAAAAGACAAAAGAGGTCATATGGGTCAAAAAGGAAACAGGAAAACCCTCAGGGCGTGAAAGACGTGGAGCCAATCACATGGATCTAGCAACAGGGAGTAAACAGAAGAAGTTACCCAGAAACCCATCTTTACAGGAGATAGCTAATCTTCAAGAATCCTGCACAACAATTGAAGAAAATAAAGAAAGGGTCCTTAAAGATTCTATACCAGATGACACTACCTATTTAAAGGCAAGCAAGAATAAGAACTCCCACAACCCAAAAGAAGTAGCCATGAACCCAGAAACTACTACCCTCATCCAAAAGCTTCAAAAGAAAGATGTCCCTGAAGAAATCATCGAAGTGGTCACCAAACACTCCATCACAGATGAATCCCTCCTGAACTACAAAAACCTCCTCACTCTCACCTTCAAGACACAAGGCCCATTAATGGACGGAGATAAATTCTTCCCAGATTATCCCTTCCTTAATGTTTTCAGGCTCAAAAACTTACGCAGGTTATCAAATGAAGGCCTAGCCTTCCTGTGGTATCTAACAGAGTCATTCGTCATAGCCATGGCCTTTAACTCCAACAAACTGTTAGCCTATCTTTTAGACTACCAGTTAGGCTGTTTATCAGGAGAAAAGGAGAACTTTGCCAAGTTCCTTGAATGGTTCCTCCCAATCTATGAATGGGACCATCTCATGAGGGACTCTCCCAGAAAACACTGCATGATTTTGTTCCACAAGCCGAGCCATTTTAAAAAAGAAAGTTATGATCAGGTCCCTACAGAACCACCCAACTTCATACACTCTTGGTACGACATAAATCCTGCAGGATACTACTATAAGATCAATTACTGGGATGCTTGGATGGAAACCCGCATTAATCTTGCAAAGGCAAACCAGATAAAGACTGAAGATCTGCCCTCAAAGATACTGAATGGTGAACACCCGTGGAAGCAAGAAGACCCTTAGACAATTGAATGGGAAAATACGGTAATAGAATATTTCAATAATATTCGTGAATTCACACACCCTCCCATGATCGTCCAACCAACTGGCCCCAGAAAGAGCTCGATGACAGATTCTGCCCAAGACAACGAACCGTACAAGAAAGACACGTTCCCGTTTACTATCGAGATTCGCGACTCAGCAAAACCAAAATAAAAGGAAGGCTCCCCCTCACTTGTAGATCATCCTTGGATGTCATGGATGATGTAAGTGTGATGTCATGTATGATGTAATCAAGCCTCTCCTTGGTCTATAAAAGGAAGGCTCCCCCTCACTTGTAGATCATCCTTGGAAAGAAATAAAATCTTCTTCTATATTTCTCTCTATCTTCTCTCTACTTTCTCACTCTAAAATTTAGAGTCCGGTAAAGAGTCTTGAGTCGATCTGAGCAGAGTCTTGAGTCCTCCTATGTTATTCTGAGTCTAGTCCTTCTGAGTCCACCCCCTTGAGTCTTTTATGTTTATCACCCTTCTTTTATGTTTGTCAGCCTAGCCTTCCCCAAAGCTTTTACTGGTTTTATATAAATCAGACCCCAACTCCCCCCATTTCTGTGTTTATCACCCTTCTTTTATGTTTGTCAGCCTAGCCTTCCCCAAAGCTTTTACTGGTTTTATATAAATCAGACCCCAACTCCCCCCCATTTCTGGTATCAGAGCCATAGCGCTCCTGCCATCCCTTTCTAAGGTTTGTTTAGTATGCACTGTTGACTGCAGACTTTGCGCTGATCTCTCAACAACAGAACACTAACCTTACAAGGTCTTGTCAGTCTGGTCCGACACACTGTGTTTCTTATCTTGAGTCCAAAAGAAGCTAGTTAGGTGAGTCGTAAGTCGGAAGGGTCCGCGGTAATTTCCTCAAAGTACGGGCTTGAGGATAAAGATAAGAAGTGTTAGAAGTCTAAACCCAGATATGAATCCAGATCAGGGTATTTCCCGTTCAAATTCCAGTTTTCGTCGGTCGTCTGCGTCAAAGATTGATCAGTTATATGAGATCTCTTATATCTCTGATGAGTCTAAAATCCCTATCACTAGTATGCCTTTAGTTAACCCTTATAGTGTCTTCAAAAAACCCCACAATTCCCTCTCCAAAAAAGTAAAACAATTAGTCAGTTCTGCGTCAAACCCAGTTGTAAAAGAGTTTGTGCAAACCTCCAAGTTTGATTCACACCAACTCCCAGCAACAACCTCTGAACACCTCGTCCCTCTCGCTCTTCCGTCAGATCTTCCAAGGATCTGTTTATCCCAAGGATATACCCATATCCACTTCGGTGCCATAAGACTAGCCCTAACCTTCCATGGAAGAAAAGGACTACCTGCGTTCTCCCGTATCGCCCTAGTCGATACTAGATTCGTGGAGTACCAGCATGCCTGCATAGGTACCATGCAGACCACGTTAAACGCTGGAACTGTCTTCGTCACCTTCTATCCCAATTTCAATATGCCTCTTAATGATCCTTCGTTGTTAACAGCCTTGAAAGCCCAGATCCAGATCGGTGGTACGCCACAGGTCAATACCTTTCAGGCCACGTTTCATTACCAGATGGCATATCGTGTCCAAAACCACTCTTTGGACATCATGGTTCCCGGATCGCAGGATAACTCTAGCGATGCTCTACTCATAGACATCGACTCCAATGCTACACCAACCTGCACATATGTTCCCAAACAGTTATCCAGAGAAGAGCTTACAAAGCTTCTACCTGAAAAATGGATAACCAATTACGAACAGATCCACCAAGCACCGGTTCAGACAACCACAACCCCTGACTTTGTCCGCCATCAAGATGGACAAGTTGAGGTTCGGTTTGCAAAACAAGATCGAAGAGAGATCTTCTCTACGATATGCATGATGCAACCGGCAGAAGAACCACACTTCCCGTTCGATGAATGTGATTGCCAGGAATGCCTGGATGATGCATATGAACTTGAGTACAAGGAGGAAATAAAAAACAAACAGAAAAAAGGGTCCCAAAATGCCCTGAAGAAAAGATATGAAGCTGGAGATCCAAATGTTGGTCTGCTTGGAGAACCATCAGGAAAATTCGACTATTATGTCCTGTATGGTGATTCAAAACCAAAACCCAGACAGACACAACCATCTAAGCCGAGACGTCCATCAACCCAGATTGATGAATGCTTTATGCTCGGAGCAACACCTCCAACTCATTCCTCCTCCGAATACCAAGTTGAATTCCCACCCCTAACCTCTTTCGAGAATACCCAACAAAAAACCAAACATAGCTGGAAAATCAAGAACCCAACAACCATTGGTGCAACTGGTGTTCCTGAAGCAATAATGGCTGCTGAGGCCACTCTGAACTGGCAAAGTGAAAATGCTGTTGCCCAAAACAAGGCCCTCAACACCATCCTAGCTCAACAGAATAATATCACAAAGGCTCATGAAGATCTAACAACCAGAGTTCAAGAGTTAGAAGGTATTATCTATGAAATCAAAGCCAAAATCCTTGAGCTACATCATGAACTCCTCCAGCTAGTTCACAACTCCCCAGGGGCACAAATTCCACAAGGTCTTCAGCAAAAAGAAGCTGAAATGAAATTCCTCAAGGCACAACTTGCAGACCTTGAGAGACAACACAAGCAGCAAAAGGTTTCCACCTATGCTGATGATCCATGGAGACTTCCAACAACGCCATTTGTGCGAACATCCTTTGATCCTCAACTGCTACCAGCATCTTCATTTCTACATAACTCTCCATCCTTAAACCTCTGGTCAAAGGAACAAGCAAAGATCAAGGCTAGAAAAGCTTCGCCGACAAGAAGCACATCCTCTGAAAGTACTAGCAAAGCAGCATCCTCAAGCAGAGGAAAAGGGCCATCAGGGAGCAAACAGAACACAAGGGATAACGTCATGATGATGACCTCCACAACAACTCCTAATAAATTACCTACAGGAGAAAATGGCATCTCCTCGTTCTTGCAAGCTTTGACTAAGACAAGCAGCAAAGAAAGCGTGCCGATGGTAGCTCCGGTGATAGCTCCTCTAACACATGATGACACATCATCAGTCTCTGAGGAAAGCTCCACCTCTCAATTCTATGAAGAGGTACCTCTAACAGATGAATTTGAACATCTCTTCATGAATGAGGACAACACTGAAAGGGTCTATATCTCTGACATTGACGATGAAGCCTCCCAAACGTCGCCTCAGACAAACGAAAGGGCTCCTCCAAACACGGATTCAAAGCAACAGTTCACCTTTGATGACATTCTCCCAGTAAAATGGCGAGACCGAAGCATTGAAATGCTGACCTGGTGCACAGCAGAGCTTCAGTACTATAGTATCGACATGGTCATCAAACGTTTCTTGGCAAGATGCCAAGGACGACTTCGGGACTGGTACGTAAGTCTTGGTGAATACAGACAGACAAATAATCTAAACAGCAAAACCCCAGAAGAATTCATAAACACGATCTATTATGAATTCATTGGAAATCCCTCAGATCATACAATCCGAGCCCGAGAAGAGTTCCTAAAGATGAAATGTTGCTCTTTTCGTCCAAAAGACCTCGAAAAGCATTACAACAGAATGTCTGAAAGATTTTACTGTCTTCAAGGCATTGATGATGTAAATCTCAAACAAGTGTTCCTAAACTCCTTCCTAGAGTCTCTCTCAAATGAGGCATACAGAGCCTTAGAAGCCAAAAATATGACGGTTGCTCAAGCTTCCCTTGGTGGTCTTTACCAGCTCATCATGAATGCTTTGACAAAGCTATGCAACCAAAAACAATTTTTGGTTGAGTTTGAAAAAACCGGAAGGCGACTCGGGTCTGCATGCAATGACAAACACTTAAAGATAAAATGCAAAGATGATTCGTCATGCAGCTGTTCAAAGCCTCGCAAGAAGTCCAGGATTGTCCATTTCAAAAGATCTGGTGATTACTACTCAAGAACAGGCAAATACAACTCTCAGAGAAGGTGGAAGTTCTTGAACAAAAAATCAAAGAGAGGTCGAAATACTACTCGGTGCTATGTCTGTAACAAAGAAGGTCACTTCGCAAAAGATTGCAAAGACAAAAGGAAGACCCAAGCCCTTCTTGAAGCCATCA
Organism: Helianthus tuberosus; assembly: GCA_030545235.1. Classification (NCBI taxonomy): domain Eukaryota; kingdom Viridiplantae; phylum Streptophyta; class Magnoliopsida; order Asterales; family Asteraceae; genus Helianthus; species Helianthus tuberosus. The sequence continues at coordinate 158,609,581 of CM060409.1, forward strand.
ACAAGGTCGAACCAGTCGATGTTTCTGATATCGAATCCCTATACTCCTTAGATGATGAGCCAGGAAAAAGGATGATATGCACCATATCCTACAGCTCCAGTGAGGAATCCGAAACAAGTGAAACATCTGAATCTGAAGAAGAGCCACTACGGATCTACATGATGGAAGAAGGTCCTCAAGATGATTACGGCGACCCCGGCGACCAGTCACTAACGGCGGCAATGTTCCAGAAAATCCAAAACAACATACAGTATCCTAGCCTGGAGGATCACGTGGAAGATTATCTGTCAGATTCTCTGTCTGAACAGTTCAAAGAAAAGTGTACCCTATCATCCAAAAAGAATCTTCCAGCTCAGTCTGAAAAAGCAAAAGAGGTCGCAAAGCAAAAGCAAAAGCAGATACCTGCCACAACGGACAAAGGAATCTGTCAGAAAAGCAAAGATAAAGAGTCAGGCCCACATGAAGAAATAATGAGCGGTCACAAAGGAAGCTTACTGAGGAAGAAAGGCAAAAAGACAAAAAAGGTCACATGGGTCAAAAAAGGAACAGGAAAACCCTCAGGGCGTGAAAGACGCGAAACCAATCACACGGAGCCAGCAACAGGGAGTAAACAGAAGAAGCTACCCAGAAATCTATCATTACAGGAGATAGCAAATCTTCAAGAATCCTGCACAACAGTTGAAGAAAATAAAGAAAAGATCCTTAAAGATTTCCTCCCAGATGATGTTGCCTATTTAATAGCAAGCAAGAATAGAAGCTCCCACAACCCAAACACTTCCGTTCCAAAAGAAGCAGTCATGAACCCAGAGACTACCACCCTCATCCAAAAGCTTCAAAAGAAAGATGTCCCTGAAGAAATCATCGAAGTGGTCACCAAACACTCCATCACAGATGAATCCCTCCTGAACTACAAAAACCTCCTCACTCTCACCTTCAAGACACAAGGCCCATTAATGGACGGAGATAAATTCTTCCCAGATTATCCCTTCCTTAATGTTTTCAGGCTCAAAAACTTACGCAGGTTATCAAATGAAGGCCTAGCCTTCCTGTGGTATCTAACAGAGTCATTCGTCATAGCCATGGCCTTTAACTCCAACAAACTGTTAGCCTATCTTTTAGACTACCAGTTAGGCTGTTTATCAGGAGAAAAGGAGAACTTTGCCAAGTTCCTTGAATGGTTCCTCCCAATTTATGAATGGGACCATCTCATGAGGGACTCTCCCAGAAAACACTGCATGATTTTGTTCCACATGCCGAGCCATTTCAAAAGAGAAAGTTATGATCAAGTCCCTACAGAACCACCCAACTTCATACACTCTTGGTATGACATAAACCCTGCAGGATACTATTACAAGATCAACTACCGGGATGCTTGGATGGAAACCCGCATTAATCTTGCAAAGGCAAACCAGATAAAGATTGAAGATCTGCCTCCAAAGATACTGAATGGTGAACACCCGTGGAAGCAAGAAGACCCTCAGACGATTGAATGGGAAAACACGGTCATAGAATATTTCAATAATATTCGTGTGTTCACACACCCTCCCATGATCGTTCAACCAACTGGTCCCAGAAAGAACTCGGTGTCTGATCCTGCCCAAGACCAAGAACCGGACAACAAAGACACGCTCCCGTTTACTATCGAGATTCGCAACTCAGCAAAACCAAATTAAACGGGCTATGGATATTATTAAGTGTGCTAATGGTGTGTTTAGGACTAAATAAAGTATTATCACTCTTAAAGTGGTAATGGTGTGCTTAGGATTAAAATAAAGCTTTAATCACTCTTAAAGTGATGTAAGCGCTTATGTCATGTTTTTCTAGATTTTTCATATGTATTATTAGGTGTGATGTAGGGATGATGTAAGTGTGATGTCATGGATGATGTAAGGGTGATGTCATGGATGATGTTATCAAGCCTCTCCTTGGTCTATAAAAGGAAGGCTCCCCCTCACTTGTAAATCATCCTTGGAAAGAAATAAAATCTTCTTCTATATTTCTCTCTATCTTCTCTCTACTTTCTCACTCTAAAATTTAGAGTCCGGTAAAGAGTCTTGAGTCGATCTGAGCAGAGTCTTGAGTCCTCCTATGTTATTCTGAGTCTAGTCCTTCTGAGTCCACCCCCTTGAGTCTTTTATGTTTATTACCCTTCTTTTATGTTTGTCAGCCTAGCCTTCCCCAAAGCTTTTACTGGTTTTATATAAATCAGACCCCAACTCCCCCCATTTCTGGTATCAGAGCCATAGCGCTCCTGCCATCCCTTTCTAAGGTTTGTTTAGTATGCACTGTTGACTGCAGACTTTGCGTTGATCTCTCAACAACAGAACACTAACCGTACAAGGTCTTGTCAGTCTGGTCCGACACACTGTGTTTCTTATCTTGAGTCCAAAAGAAGCTAGTTAGGTGAGTCGTAAGTCGGAAGGGTCCGCGGTAATTTCCTCAAAGTACGGGCTTGAGGATAAAGATAAGAAGTGTTAGAAGTCTAAACCCAGATATGAATCCAGATCAGGGTCTTTCCCGTTCAAATTCCAGTTTTCGTCGGTCGTCTGCGTCAAAGATTGATCAGTTATATGAGATCTCTTATATCTCTGATGAGTCTAAAATCCCTATCACTAGTATGCCTTTAGTTAACCCTTATAGTGTCTTCAAAAAACCCCACAATTCCCTCTCCAAAAAAGTAAAACAATTAGTCAGTTCTGCGTCTAACCCAGTTGTTAAAGAGTTTGTGCAAACCTCCAAGTTTGATTCACACCAACTCCCAGCAACAACCTCTGAACACCTCGTCCCTCTCGCTCTTCCCTCAGATCTTCCAAGGATCTGTTTATCCCAAGGATATACCCATATCCACTTCGGTGACATAAGACTAGCCCTAACCTTCCATGGAAGAAAAGGACTACCTGCGTTCTCTCGTATCGCCCTAGTCGATACTAGATTCGTGGAGTACCAGCATGCCTGCATAGGTACCATCCAGACCACGTTAAACGCCGGAACCGTCTTTGTCACCTTCTATCCAAACTTCAATATGCCACTCAATGATCCTTCATTGCTAACAGCCTTGAAAGCTCAGATCCAGATCGGTGGTACGCCACAGGTCAATACCTTTCAGGCCACGTTTCATTACCAGATGGCATATCGTGTCCAAAACCACTCTTTGGACATCATGGTTCCCGGATCGCAGGATAACTCTAGCGATGCTCTACTCATAGACATCGACTCCAATGCTACACCAACCTGCACATATGTTCCCAAACAGTTATCCAGAGAAGAACTCACAAAGCTTCTACCTGAAAAATGGATAACCAATTACGAACAAATCCACCAAGCACCGGTTCAGACAACCACAACCCCTGACTTTGTCCGCCATCAAGATGGACAAGTTGAGGTTCGGTTTGCAAAACAAGATCGTAGAGAAACTTTCTCTACGATATGCATGATGCAACCGGCAGAGGAACCACACTTCCCGTTCGATGTATGCGACTGCCAGGAATGCTTGGACGAAGCATATGAACTTGAGTACAAGGAGGAAATAAAAAACAAAAAGAAAAAAGGGTCCCAAAATGCCCTGAAGAAAAGATATGAAGCTGGAGATCCAAATGTTGGTCTGCTTGGAGAACCATCAGGAAAATTCGACTATTATGTCCTGTATGGTGATTCAAAACCAAAACCCAGACATACACAACCATCTAAGCCGAGACGACCATCAACCCAGATTGATGAATGTTTTATGCTCGGAGCAACACCTCCAACTCCTTCCTCCTCCGAATACCAAGTTGAATTCCCACCCCTAACCTCTTTCGAGAATACCCAACAAAAAACCAAACATAGCTGGAAAATCAAGAACCCAACAACCATTGGTGCAACTGGTGTTCCTGAATCAATAACGGCTGCTGAGGCCACTCTGAACTGGCAAAGTGAAAATGCTGTTGCCCAAAACAAGGCCCTCAACACCATCCTAGCTCAACAGAATAATATCACAAAGGCTCATGAAGATCTAACAACCAGAGTTCAAGAGCTAGAAGGTATTATCTATGAAATCAAAGCCAAAATCCTTGAGCTACATCATGAACTCCTCCAGCTGGTCCACAACTCCCCAGGGGCACAAATTCCACAAGGTCTTCAGCAAAAAGAAGCTGAAATGAAATTCCTCAAGGCACAACTTGCAGACCTTGAGAGACAACACAAGCAGCAAAAGGTTTCCACCTATGCTGATGATCCATGGAGACTTCCAACAACGCCATTTGTACGAACATCCTTTGATCCTCAACCGCTACCAGCATCTTCATTTCTACACAACTCTCCATCCTTAAACCTCTGGTCAAAGGAACAAGCAAAGATCAAGGCTAGAAAAGCTTCGCCAACAAGAAGCACATCCTCTGAAAGTACTAACAAAGCAGCATCCTCAAGCAGAGGAAAAGGGCCATCAGGGAGCAAACAGAACACAAGGGATAACGTCATGATGATGACCTCCACAACAGCTCCTAATAAAATACCTACAGGAGAAAATGGCATCTCCTCGTTCTTGCAAGCTTTGACTAAGACAAGCAGCAAAGAAAGCATGCCGATGGTAGCTCCGGTGATAGCTCCTCTAACATATGATGACACATCATCAGTCTCTGAGGAAAGCTCCACCTCCCAATTCTATGAAGAGGTACCTCCAACAGATGAATTTGAACATCTCTTCATGAATGAGGACAACACTGAAAGGGTCTATGTCTCTGACATTGAAGATGAAGCCTCCCAAACGTCGCCTCAGACAAACGAAAGGGCTCCTCCAAACACGGATTCAAAGCAACAGTTCACCTTTGATGACATTCTCCCAGCAAAATGGCGAGATCGTAGCATTGAAATGCTGACCTGGTGCACAGCAGAGCTTCAGTACTATAGTATCGACATGGTCATCAAACGTTTCTTGGCAAGATGCCAAGGACGACTTCGAGATTGGTACGTAAGTCTTGGTGAATACAGACAGACAAATATTCTAAACAGCAAAACCCCAGAAGAATTCATAAACACAATCTATTATGAATTCATTGGAAATCCCCAAGATCATACAATCCGAGCCCGAGAAGAATTCTTAAAGATGAAATGTTGTTCTTTTCGTCCAAAAGACCTCGAAAAGCACTACAACAGAATGTCTGAAAGATTTTACTGTCTTCAAGGCATTGATGATGTTAATCTTAAGCAAGTGTTCCTGAACTCCTTCCCAGAGTCTATCTCAAATGAGGCATACAGAGCCTTAGAAGCCAAAAATATGACGGTTGCTCAAGCTTCCCTTGGTGGTCTTTACCAGCTCATCATGAATGCTTTGACAAAGCTATACAACCAAAAACAATTTTTGGTTGAGTTTGAAAAAACCGGAAGAAGACTCGGGTCTGCATGCAATGATAAACACTTAAAGATAAAATGCAAAGATGATTCGTCATGCAGCTGTTCAAAGCCTCACAAGAAGTCCAGGATTGTGCAGTTCAAAAGATCTGGTGATTACTACTCAAGAACAGGCAAACACAACTCTCAGAGAAGGTGGAAGTTCTTGAACAAAAAATCAAAGAGAGGTCGAAATACTACTCGGTGCTATGTCTGTAACAAATTGGGTCACTTCGCGAAAGATTGCAAAGACAAAAGGAAGACCCAAGCCCTTCTTGAAGCTATCAACAAGGTCGAACCAGTAGATGTTTCTGATATCGAATCTCTATACTCCTTAGATGATGAGCCAGGAAAAAGAATGATATGCACTATTTCCTATAGCTCCAGTGAAGAATCAGAAACAAGTGAAACATCTGAATCTGAAGAAGAACCACTACGGATCTACATGATGGAAGAAGGTCCTCAAGATGATTACGGTGACCCCGGCGACCAGTCACTAACGGCGGCAATGTTCCAGAAAATCCAAAATAACATACAGTATCCTAGCCTGGAGGATCACGTGGAAGATTATCTGTCAGATTCTCTGTCTGAACAGTTCAAAGAAAAGTGTACCCTATCACCCAAAAAGAAAATCCAAAAAGAAGCTTACTGAAGAAGAAAGGCAAAAAGACAAAAAAGGTCACATGGGTCAAAAAAGGAACAGGAAAACCCTCAGGGCGTGAAAGACGCGAAACCAATCACACGGAGCCAGCAACAGGGAGTAAACAGAAGAAGCTACCCAGAAACCCATCATTACAGGAGATAGCTAATCCTCAAGAATCCTGCACAACGATTGAAGAAAATAAAGAAAGGGTCCTTAAAGATTCTCTCCCAGATGATACTGCCTATTTAAAGGCAAGCAAGAATGGGAACTCCTACAACCCAAACACTTCCGTTCCAAAAGAAGCAGTCATGAACCCAGAGACTACCACCCTTATCCAAAAGCTTCAAAAGAAAGATGTCCCTGAAGAAATCATCGAAGTGGTCACCAAACACTCCATCACAGATGAATCCCTCCTGAACTACAAAAACCTCCTCACTCTCACCTTCAAGACACAAGGCCCATTAATGGACGGAGATAAATTCTTCCCAGATTATCCCTTCCTTAATGTTTTCAGGCTCAAAAACTTACGCAGGTTATCAAATGAAGGCCTAGCCTTCCTGTGGTATCTAACAGAGTCATTTGTCATAACCATGGCCTTTAACTCGAACAAACTGTTAGCCTATCTTTTAGACTACCAGTTAAGCTGCTTATCAGGAGAAAAGGAGAACTTTGCCAAGTTCCTTGAATGGTTCCTCCCAATCTATGAATGGGACCATCTCATGAGGGACTCTCCCAGAAAACACTGCATGATTTTGTTCCACAAGCCGAGCCATTTCAAAAAAGAGAGTTATGATCAGGTCCCTACAGGACCACCCAATTTCATACACTCTTGGTATGATATAAATCCTGCAGGATACTACTATAAGATCAACTACCGGGATGCTTGGATGGAAATCCGCATTAATCTTGCAAAGGCAAACCAGATAAAGACTGAAGATCTGCCACCAAAAATACTGAATGGAGAACACCCGTGGAAGCAAGAAGATCCTCAGACGATTGAATGGGAAAACACGGTCATAGAATATTTCAATAATATTCGTGAGTTCACACACCCTCCCATGATCGTTCAACCAACTGGCCCTAGAAAGAACTCGGTGTCTGATCCTGCCCAAGACCAAGAACCATACAACAAAGACACACTCCCGTTTACAATCGAGATTCGCGACTCAGCAAAACCAAAATAAACGGGCTATGGATATTATTTAGTGTGCTAATGGTGTGCTTAGGACTAAATAAAGTATTATCACTCTTAAAGTGGTAATGGTGTGCTTAGGATTAAATAAAGCTTTAATCACTCTTAAAGTGATGTAAGCGCTTATGTCATGTTTTTCTAGATTTTTCATATGTATTATTAGGTGTGATGTAGGTGTGATGTAAGTGTGATGTCATGGATGATGTAAGTGTGTTGTCATGGATGATGTAATCAAGCCTCTCCTTGGTCTATAAAAGGAAGGCTCCCCCTCACTTGTAGATCATCCTTGGAAAGAAATAAAACCTTCTTCTATATTTCTCTCTATCTTCTCTCTACTTTCTCACTCTAAAATTTAGAGTCCGGTAAAGAGTCTTGAGTCGATCTGAGCAGAGTCTTGAGTCCTTCTATGTTCTTCTGAGTCTAGTCCTTCTGTGTCCAAACCCTTTGAGTCTTTTATGTTTAATCACCCTTCTTTTATGTTTGTCAGCCTAGCCTTCCCCAAAGCTTTTACTGGTTTTATATAAATCAGACCCCAACTCCCCCCATTTCCACAGAAATGGGGGGAGTTGGGGTCTGATTTATATAAAACCAGTAAAAGCTTTGGGGAAGGCTAGGCTGACAAACATAAAAGAAGGGTGATAAACATAAAAGACTCAAGGGGGTGGACTCAGAAGGACTAGACTCAGAATAACATAGGAGGACTCAAGACTCTGCTCAGATCGACTCAAGACTCTTTACCGGACTCTAAATTTTAGAGTGAGAAAGTAGAGAGAAGATAGAGAGAAATATAGAAGAAGATTTTATTTCTTTCCAAGGATGATCTACAAGTGAGGGGGGAGCCTTCCTTTTATAGGCCAAGGAGAGGCTTGATTACATCATTCATGACATCACACTTACATCATCCATGACATCACACTTACATCACACCTACATCACACCTAATAATACATAGAAAATATCTAGAAAACATGACATAAGCGCTTACATCACTTTAAGAGTGATTAAAGCTTTATTTAATCCTAAGCACACCATTACCACTTTAAGAGTGATAATTCTTTATTTAGTCCTAAGCACACCATTAGCACACTTAATAATATCCATCGCCCGTTTATTTTGATTTTGCTGAGTCGCGAATCTCGATAGTAAACGGGAACGTGTCTTTGTTGTACGGTTCGTTATCTTGGGCAGGATCTGTCATCGAGCTCTTTCTGGGGCCAGTTGGTTGGACGATCATGGGAGGGTGTGTGAACGCACGAATATTATTGAAATATTCTATGACCGTGTTTTCCCATTCAATCGTCTGAGGGTCTTCTTGCTTCCACGGGTGTTCTCCATTCAGTATTTTTGGTGGCAGATCTTCAGTCTTTATCTGGTTTGCCTTTGCAAGATTAACGCGGGTTTCCATCCAAGCATCCCGGTAGTTGATCTTGTAGTAGTATCCTGCAGGATTTATATCATACCAAGAGTGTATGAAATTGGGTGGTTCTGTAGGGACCTGATCATAACTTTCTTTTTTGAAATGGCTCGGCTTGTGGAACAAAATCATGCAGTGTTTTCTGGGAGAATCCCTCATGAGATGGTCCCATTCATAGATTGGGAGGAACCATTCAAGGAACTTGGCAAAGTTCTCCTTTTCTCCTGATAAGCAGCCTAACTGGTAGTCTAAAAGATAGGCTAACAGTTTGTTGGAGTTAAAGGCCATGGCTATGACGAAAGATTCTGTTAAGTACCATAGGAAGGCCAAGCCTTCATTTGATAACCTGCGCAAGTTTTTAAGCCTGAAAACATTAAGGAAGGGATAATCTGGGAAAAATTTATCTCCGTCCATTAACGGGCCTTGTATCTTGAAGGTGAGAGTGAGGAGGTTTTTGTAGTTCAGGAGGGATTCATCAGTGATGGCGTGTTTATTTACCACCTCGATGATTTCTTCAGGAACATCTTTCTTTTGAAGCTTTTTGATGAGGGCATTAGTCTCTGGGTTCATGACTGCTTCTTTTGGAATGGAAGTGTTTGGGTTGTGGGAGTTCCCATTCTTGCTTGCCATTAAATAGGCAACATCATCTGGGAGGAAATCTTTAAGGATCTTTTCTTTATTTTCTTCAACTGTTGTGCAGGATTCTTGAAGATTTGCTATCTCCTGTAATGATAGGTTTCTGGGTAGCTTCTTCTGTTTACTCCCTGTTGCTGGCTCCGTGTGATTGGTTTCGCGTCTTTCACGCCCTGAGGGTTTTCCTGTTCCTTTTTTCACCCATGTGACCTTTTTTGTCTTTTTGCCTTTCTTCCTCAGTAAGCTTCCTTTGTGACCGCTCATTATTTCTTCATGTGGGCCTGACTCTTTATCTTTGCTTTTCTGGCAGATTCTTTTGTCCGTTGTGGTAGGAATCTGCTTTTGCTTTTGCTTTGCGACCTCTTTTTCTTTTTTAGACTGAGCTGGAAGATTCCTTTTGGGTTAGGGTACACTTTTCTTTGAACTGTTCAGACAGAGAATCTGACAGATAATCTTCCACGTGATCCTCCAGGCTAGGATACTGTATGTTGTTTTGGATTTTCTGGAACATTGCCGCAGTTAGTGACTGGTCGCCGGGGTCGCCGTAATCATCTTGAGGACCTTCTTCCATCATGTAGATCCGTAGTGGTTCTTCTTCAGATTCAGATGTTTCACTTGTTTCTGATTCTTCACTGGAGCTATAGGAAATAGTGCATGTCATTCTTTTTCCTGGCTCGTCATCTAAGGAGTATAGAGATTCGATATCAGAAACATCTACTGGTTCGACCTTGTTGATGGCTTCAAGAAGGGCTTGGGTCTTCCTTTTGTCTTTGCAATCCTTTGCGAAGTGACCTTCTTTGTTACAGACATAGCACCGAGTAGTATTTCGACCTCTCTTTGATTTTTTGTTCAAGAACTTCCACCTTCTCTGAGAGTTGTGTTTGCTTGTTCTTGAGTAGTAATCACCAGATCTCTTGAAATGGACGATCCTAGACTTCTTATGAGGCTTTGAACAGCTGCATGACGAATCATCTTTGCATTTTATCTTTAAGTGTTTATCATTGCATGCAGATCCGAGTCGTCTTCCGGTTTTTTCAAACTCAACCAAAAATTGTTTTTGGTTGCATAACTTTGTCAAAGCATTTATGATGAGCTGGTAAAGACCACCAAGGGAAGCTTGAGCAACCGTCATATTTTTTGCTTCTAAGGCTCTGTATGCCTCATTTGAGAGAGACTCTGGAAAGGAGTTCAGGAACACTTGTTTGAGATTTACATCATCAATGCCTTGAAGACAGTAAAATCTTTCAGACATTCTGTTGTAATGCTTTTCGAGGTCTTTTGGACGAAAAGAGCAACATTTCATTTTTAAGAACTCTTCTCGGGCTCGGATTGTATGATCTGAGGGATTTCCAATGAATTCATAATAGATCGTGTTTATGAATTCTTCTGGGGTTTTGCTGTTTAGAATATTTGTCTGTCTGTATTCACCAAGACTTACGTACCAATCCCGAAGTCGTCCTTGGCATCTTGCCAAGAAACGTTTGATGACCATGTCGATACTATAGTACTGAAGCTCTGCTGTGCACCAGGTCAGCATTTCAATGCTTCGATCTCGCCATTTTGCTGGGAGAATGTCATCAAAGGTGAACTGTTGCTTTGAATCCGTGTTTGGAGGAGCCTTTTCGTTTGTCTGGGGCGATGTTTGGGAGGCTTCATCGTCAATGTCAGAGACATAGACCCTTTCAGTGTTGTCCTCATTCATGAAGAGATGTTCAAATTCATTTGTTGGAGGTACCTCTTCATAGAATTGAGAGGTGGAGCTTTCCTCAGAGACTGATGATGTGTCATCATGTGTTAGAGGAGCTATCACCGGAGCTACCATCGGCACGCTTTCTTTGCTGCTTGTCTTAGTCAAAGCTTGCAAGAACGAGGATATGCCATTTTCTCCTGTAGGTAATTTATTAGGAGCTGTTGTGGAGGTCATCATCATGACGTTATCCCTTGTGTTCTGTTTGCTCCCTGATGGCCCTTTTCCTCTGCTTGAGGATGCTGCTTTGCTAGTACTTTCAGAGGATGTGCTTCTTGTTGGCGAAGCTTTTCTAGCCTTGATCTTTGCTTGTTCCTTTGACCATAGGTTTAAGGATGGAGAGTTGTGTAGAAATGAAGATGCTGGTAACGGTTGAGGATCAAAGGATGTTCGCACAAATGGCGTTGTTGGAAGTCTCCATGGATCATCAGCATAGGTGGAAACCTTTTGCTGCTTGTGTTGTCTCTCAAGGTCTGCAAGCTGTGCCTTGAGGAATTTCATTTCAGCTTCTTTTTGCTGAAGACCTTGTGGAATTTGTGGCCCTGGAGAGTTATGTACTAGCTGGAGGAGTTCATGATGTAGCTCAAGGATTTTGGCTTTAATCTCATAGATAATACTTTCCAGTTCTTGGACTCTGCTTGTTAAATCTTCATGAGCCTTTGTGATGTTGTTTTGTTGAGCTAGGATGGTGTTGAGGGCCCTGTTTTGGGCAACAGCATTCTCACTTTGCCAATTTAGGGTAGCTTCAGCAGCTGTTACTGATTCAGGAACACCAGTTGCACCAACGGTTGTTGGGTTCTTGATTTTCCAGCTATGTTTGGTTTTTTGTTGGGTATTTTCGAAAGAGGTTAGGGGTGGGAATTCAACTTGGTATTCTGAGGAGGAAGAAGTTGGAGGTGTTGTTCCGAGCATAAAGCATTCATCAAACTGGGTTGATGGACGTCTCGGCTTAGATGGTTGTGTCTGTTTGAGTTTTGGTTTCGAATTACCATACAGGACATAGTAGTCAAACTTTCCTGATGGTTCACCAAGCAGACCAACATTTGGATCTCCGGCTTCATATCTTTTCTTCAGGGCATTTTGGGACCCTTTTTTCTTCTTGTTTTTGATTTCCTCCTTGTACTCAAGTTCATATGCTTCGTCCAGGCATTCCTGGCAGTTGCATACATCGAACGGGAAGTGTGGTTCCTCAGCCGGTTGCATCATGCATATCGTAGAGAAAATCTCTCTTCGATCTTGTTTTGCAAACCGAACCTCAACATGTCCATCTTGATGGCGGACAAAGTCAGGGGTTGTGGTTGTTTGAACCGGTGCTTGGTGGATCTGTTCGTAATTGGTTATCCATTTTTCAGGTAGAAGCTTTGTAAGCTCTTCTCTGGATAACTGTTTAGGAACATATGTGCAGGTTGGTGTGGCGTTGGAGTCGATGTCTATGAGTAGAGCATCGCTAGAGTTATCCTGCGATCCGGGAACCATGATGTCCAAAGAGTGGTTTTGGACACGATATGCCATCTGGTAATGAAACGTGGCCTGAAAGGTATTGACCTGTGGCGTACCACCGATCTGGATCTGGGCTTTCAAGGCTGTTAGCAACGAAGGATCATTGAGTGGCATATTGAAGTTGGGATAGAAGGTGACGAAGACAGTTCCGGCGTTTAACGTGGTTTGGATGGTACCGATGCAGGCATGCTGGTACTCCACGAATCTAGTATCGACTAGGGCGATACGAGAGAACGCAGGTAGTCCTTTTCTTCCATGGAAGGTTAGGGCTAGTCTTATGGCACCGAAGTGGATATGGGTATATCCTTGGGATAGACAGATCCTTGGAAGATCTGAGGGAAGAGCGAGAGGGACGAGGTGTTCAGAGGTTGTTGCTGGGATTGGTGTGAATCAAACTTGGAGGTTTGCACAAACTCTTTTACAACTGGGTTTGACGCAGAACTGACAAGTTGTTTTACTTTTTTGGAGAGGGAATTGTGGGGTTTTTTGAAGACACTATAAGGGTTGACTAAAGGCATACTAGTAATAGGGATTTTAGACTCATCAGAGATATAAGAGATCTCATATAACTGATCAATCTTTGACGCAGACGACCGACGAAAACTGGAATTTGAACGGGAAAAACCCTGATCTGGATTCATATCTGGGTTTAGACTTCTAACACTTCTTATCTTTATCCTCAAGCCCGTACTTTGAGGAAATTACCGCGGACCCTTCCGACTTACGACTCACCTAACTAGCTTCTTTTGGACTCAAGATAAGAAACACAGTGTGTCGGACCAGACTGACAAGACCTTGTAAGGTTAGTGTTCTGTTGTTGAGAGATCAGCGCAAAGTCTGCAGTCAACAGTGCATACTAAACAAACCTTAGAAAGGTATGGCAGGAGCGCTATGGCTCTGATACCAGAAATGGGGGGAGTTGGGGTCTGATTTATATAAAACCAGTAAAAGCTTTGGGGAAGGCTAGGCTGACAAACATAAAAGAAGGGTGATAAACATAAAAGACTCAAGGGGGTGGACTCAGAAGGACTAGACTCAGAATAACATAGGAGGACTCAAGACTCTGCTCAGATCGACTCAAGACTCTTTACCGGACTCTAAATTTTAGAGTGAGAAAGTAGAGAGAAGATAGAGAGAAATATAGAAGAAGATTTTATTTCTTTCCAAGGATGATCTACAAGTGAGGGGGAAGCCTTCCTTTTATAGGCCAAGGAGAGGCTTGATTACATCATTCATGACATCACACTTACATCATCCATGACATCACACTTACATCACACCTACATCACACCTAATAATACATAGAAAATATCTAGAAAACATGACATAAGCGCTTACATCACTTTAAGAGTGATTAAAGCTTTATTTAATCCTAAGCACACCATTACCACTTTAAGAGTGATAATTCTTTATTTAGTCCTAAGCACACCATTAGCACACTTAATAATATCCATCGCCCGTTTATTTTGATTTTGCTGAGTCGCGAATCTCGATAGTAAACGGGAACGTGTCTTTGTTGTACGGTTCGTTATCTTGGGCAGGATCTGTCATCGAGCTCTTTCTGGGGCCGATTGGTTGGACGATCATGGGAGGGTGTGTGAACGCACGAATATTATTGAAATATTCTATGACCGTGTTTTCCCATTCAATCGTCTGAGGGTCTTCTTGCTTCCACGGGTGTTCTCCATTCAGTATTTTTGGTGGCAGATCTTCAGTCTTTATCTGGTTTGCCTTTGCAAGATTAACGCGGGTTTCCATCCAAGCATCCCTGTAGTTGATCTTGTAGTAGTATCCTGCAGGATTTATATCATACCAAGAGTGTATGAAATTGGGTGGTTCTGTAGGGACCTGATCATAACTTTCTTTTTTGAAATGGCTCGGCTTGTGGAACAAAATCATGCAGTGTTTTCTGGGAGAATCCCTCATGAGATGGTCCCATTCATAGATTGGGAGGAACCATTCAAGGAACTTGGCAAAGTTCTCCTTTTCTCCTGATAAGCAGCCTAACTGGTAGTCTAAAAGATAGGCTAACAGTTTGTTGGAGTTAAAGGCCATGGCTATGACGAAAGATTCTGTTAAGTACCATAGGAAGGCCAAGCCTTCATTTGATAACCTGCGCAAGTTTTTAAGCCTGAAAACATTAAGGAAGGGATAATCTGGGAAAAAATTATCTCCGTCCATTAACGGGCCTTGTATCTTGAAGGTGAGAGTGAGGAGGTTTTTGTAGTTCAGGAGGGATTCATCAGTGATGGCGTGTTTATTTACCACCTCGATGATTTCTTCAGGAACATCTTTCTTTTGAAGCTTTTTGATGAGGGCATTAGTCTCTGGGTTCATGACTGCTTCTTTTGGAATGGAAGTGTTTGGGTTGTGGGAGTTCCCATTCTTGCTTGCCATTAAATAGGCAACATCATCTGGGAGGAAATCTTTAAGGATCTTTTCTTTATTTTCTTCAACTGTTGTGCAGGATTCTTGAAGATTTGCTATCTCCTGTAATGATAGGTTTCTGGGTAGCTTCTTCTGTTTACTCCCTGTTGCTGGCTCCGTGTGATTGGTTTCGCGTCTTTCACGCCCTGAGGGTTTTCCTGTTCCTTTTTTCACCCATGTGACCTTTTTTGTCTTTTTGCCTTTCTTCCTCAGTAAGCTTCCTTTGTGACCGCTCATTATTTCTTCATGTGGGCCTGACTCTTTATCTTTGCTTTTCTGGCAGATTCCTTTGTCCGTTGTGGTAGGAATCTGCTTTTGCTTTTGCTTTGCGACCTATTTTTCTTTTTTAGACTGAGCTGGAAGATTCCTTTTGGGTGATAGGGTACACTTTTCTTTGAACTGTTCAGACAGAGAATCTGACAGATAATCTTCCACGTGATCCTCCAGGCTAGGATACTGTATGTTGTTTTGGATTTTCTGGAACATTGCCGCAGTTAGTGACTGGTCGCCGGGGTCGCCGTAATCATCTTGAGGACCTTCTTCCATCATGTAGACCCGTAGTAGTTCTTCTTCAGATTCAGATGTTTCACTTGTTTCTGATTCTTCACTGGAGCTATAGGAAATAGTGCATATCATTCTTTTTCCTGGCTCGTCATCTAAGGAGTATAGAGATTCGATATCAGAAACATCTACTGGTTCGACCTTGTTGATGGCTTCAAGAAGGGCTTGGGTCTTCCTTTTGTCTTTGCAATCCTTTGCGAAGTGACCTTCTTTGTTACAGACATAGCACCGAGTAGTATTTCGACCTCTCTTTGATTTTTTGTTCAAGAACTTCCACCTTCTCTGAGAGTTGTGTTTGCTTGTTCTTGAGTAGTAATCACCAGATCTCTTGAAATGGACGATCCTAGACTTCTTATGAGGCTTTGAACAGCTGCATGACGAATCATCTTTGCATTTTATCTTTAAGTGTTTATCATTGCATGCAGATCCGAGTCGTCTTCCGGTTTTTTCAAACTCAACCAAAAATTGTTTTTGGTTGCATAACTTTGTCAAAGCATTTATGATGAGCTGGTAAAGACCACCAAGGGAAGCTTGAGCAACCGTCATATTTTTTGCTTCTAAGGCTCTGTATGCCTCATTTGAGAGAGACTCTGGAAAGGAGTTCAGGAACACTTGTTTGAGATTTACATCATCAATGCCTTAAAGACAGTAAAATCTTTCAGACATTCTGTTGTAATGCTTTTCGAGGTCTTTTGGACGAAAAGAGCAACATTTAATTTTTAAGAACTCTTCTCGAGCTCGGATTGTATGATCTGAGGGATTTCCAATGAATTCATAATAGATCGTGTTTATGAATTCTTCTGGGGTTTTGCTGTTTAGAATATTTGTCTGTCTGTATTCACCAAGACTTACGTACCAATCCCGAAGTCGTCCTTGGCATCTTGCCAAGAAACGTTTGATGACCATGTCGATACTATAGTACTGAAGCTCTGCTGTGCACCAGGTCAGCATTTCAATGCTTCGATCTCGCCATTTTGCTGGGAGAATGTCATCAAAGGTGAACTGTTGCTTTGAATCCGTGTTTGGAGGAGCCTTTTCGTTTGTCTGGGGCGATGTTTGGGAGGCTTCATCGTCAATGTCAGAGACATAGACCCTTTCAGTGTTGTCCTCATTCATGAAGAGATGTTCAAATTCATTTGTTGGAGGTACCTCTTCATAGAATTGGGAGGTGGAGCTTTCCTCAGAGACTGATGACGTGTCATCATGTGTTAGAGGAGCTATTACCGGAGCTACCATCGGCACGCTTTCTTTGCTGCTTGTCTTAGTCAAAGCTTGCAAGAACGAGGAGATGCCATTTTCTCCTGTAGGTAATTTATTAGGAGCTGTTGTGGAGGTCATCATCATGACGTTATCCCTTGTGTTCTGTTTGCTCCCTGATGGCCCTTTTCCTCTGCTTGAGGATGCTGCTTTGTTAGTACTTTCAGAGGATGTGCTTCTTGTTGGCGAAGCTTTTCTAGCCTTGATCTTTGCTTGTTCCTTTGACCAGAGGTTTAAGGATGGAGAGTTGTGTAGAAATGAAGATGCTGGTAGCGGTTGAGGATCAAAGGATGTTCGTACAAATGGCGTTGTTGGAAGTCTCCATGGATCATCAGCATAGGTGGAAACCTTTTGCTGCTTGTGTTGTCTCTCAAGGTCTGCAAGTTGTGCCTTGAGGAATTTCATTTCAGCTTCTTTTTGCTGAAGACCTTATGGAATTTGTGCCCCTGGGGAGTTGTGGACTAGCTGGAGGAGTTCATGATGTAGCTCAAGGATTTTGGCTTTGATTTCATAGATAATACCTTCTAGCTCTTGAACTCTGGTTGTTAGATCTTCATGAGCCTTTGTGATATTATTCTGTTGAGCTAGGATGGTGTTGAGGGCCTTGTTTTGGGCAACAGCATTTTCACTTTGCCAGTTCAGAGTGGCCTCAGCAGCCGTTATTGATTCAGGAACACCAGTTGCACCAATGGTTGTTGGGTTCTTGATTTTCCAGCTATGTTTGGTTTTTTGTTGGGTATTCTCGAAAGAGGTTAGGGGTGGGAATTCAACTTGGTATTCGGAGGAGGAAGGAGTTGGAGGTGTTGCTCCGAGCATAAAACATTCATCAATCTGGGTTGATGGTCGTCTCGGCTTAGATGGTTGTGTCTGTCTGGGTTTTGGTTTTGAATCACCATACAGGACATAATAGTCGAATTTTCCTGATGGTTCTCCAAGCAGACCAACATTTGGATCTCCAGCTTCATATCTTTTCTTCAGGGCATTTTGGGACCCTTTTTTCTTTTTGTTTTTGATTTCCTCCTTGTACTCAAGTTCATATGCTTCGTCCAAGCATTCCTGGCAGTCGCATACATCGAACGGGAAGTGTGGTTCCTCTGCCGGTTGCATCATGCATATCGTAGAGAAAGTTTCTCTTCGATCTTGTTTTGCAAACCGAACCTCAACTTGTCCATCTTGATGTCGGACAAAGTCAGGGCTTGTGGTTGTCTGAACCGGTGCTTGGTGGATTTGTTCGTAATTGGTTATCCATTTTTCAGGTAGAAGCTTTGTGAGTTCTTCTCTGGATAACTGTTTGGGAACATATGTGCAGGTTGGTGTAGCATTGGAGTCGATGTCTATGAGTAGAGCATCGCTAGAGTTATCCTGCGATCCGGGAACCATGATGTCCAAAGAGTGGTTTTGGACACGATATGCCATCTGGTAATGAAACGTGGCCTGAAAGGTATTGACCTGTGGCGTACCACCGATCTGGATCTGAGCGTTCAAGGCTGTTAGCAATGAAGGATCATTGAGTGGCATATTGAAGTTTGGATAGAAGGTGACAAAGACGGTTCCGGCGTTTAACGTGGTCTGGATGGTACCTATGCAGGCATGCTGGTACTCCACAAATCTAGTATCGACTAGGGCGATACGAGAGAACGCAGGTAGTCCTTTTCTTCCATGGAAGGTTAGGGCTAGTCTTATGGCACCGAAGTGGATATGGGTATATCCTTGGGATAAACAGATCCTTGGAAGATCTGAGGGAAGAGCGAGAGGGACGAGGTGTTCAGAGGTTGTTGCTGGGAGTTGGTGTGAATCAAACTTGGAGGTTTGCACAAACTCTTTTACAACTGGGTTTGACGCAGAACTGACTAATTGTTTTACTTTTTTGGAAAGGGAATTGTGGGGTTTTTTGAAGACACTGTAAGGGTTAACTAAAGGCATACTAGTGATAGGGATTTTAGACTCATCAGAGATATAAGAGATCTCATATAACTGATCAATCTTTGACGCAGACGACCGACGAAAACTGGGATTTGAACGGGAAAGACCCTGATCTGGATTCATATCTGGGTTTAGACTTCTAACACTTCTTATCTTTATCCTCAAGCCCGTACTTTGAGGAAATTACCGCGGACCCTTCCGACTTACGACTCACCTAACTAGCTTCTTTTGGACTCAAGATAAGAAACACAGTGTGTCGGACCAGACTGACAAGACCTTGTAAGGTTAGTGTTCTGTTGTTGAGAGATCAGCGCAAAGTCTGCAGTCAACAGTGCATACTAAACAAACCTTAGAAAGGGATGGCAGGAGCGCTATGGCTCTGATACCAGAAATGGGGGGGAGTTGGGGTCTGATTTATATAAAACCAGTAAAAGCTTTGGGTGGGCTAGGCTGACAAACATAAATGAAGGGTGTTAAACATAAAAGACTCAAAGGGTGTGGACTCAGAAGGACTAGACTCAGAAGAACATAGAAGGACTCAAGACTCTGCTCAGATCGACTCAAGACTCTTTACCGGACTCTAAATTTTAGAGTGAGAAAGTAGAGAGAAGATAGAGAGAAATATAGAAGAAGATTTTATTTCTTTCCAAGGATCATTTACAAGTGAGGGGGAGCCTTCCTTTTATAGACCAAGGAGAGGCTTGATAACATCATCCATGACATCACCCTTACATCATCCATGACATCACACTTACATCATCCCTACATCAAACCTAATAATACATATGAAAAATCTAGAAAAACATGACATAAGCGCTTACATCACTTTAAGAGTGATTAAAGCTTTATTTTAATCCTAAGCACACCATTACCACTTTAAGAGTGATAATACTTTATTTAGTCCTAAACACACCATTAGCACACTTAATAATATCCATAGCCCGTTTAATTTGGTTTTACTGAGTTGCGAATCTCGATAGTAAACGGGAGCGTGTCTTTGTTGTCCGGTTCTTGGTCTTGGGCAGGATCAGACACCGAGTTCTTTCTGGGACCAGTTGGTTGAACGATCATGGGAGGGTGTGTGAACACACGAATATTATTGAAATATTCTATGACCGTGTTTTCCCATTCAATCGTCTGAGGGTCTTCTTGCTTCCACAGGTGTTCACCATTCAGTATCTTTGGAGGTAGATCTTCAATCTTTATCTGGTTTGCCTTTGCAAGATTAATGCGGGTTTCCATCCAAGCATCCCGGTAGTTGATCTTGTAATAGTATCCTGCAGGGTTTATGTCATACCAAGAGTGTATGAAGTTGGGTGGTTCTGTAGGGACTTGATCATAACTTTCTTTTTTGAAATGGCTCGGCTTGTGGAACAAAATCATGCAGTGTTTTCTGGGAGAGTCCCTCATGAGATGGTCCCATTCATAAATTGGGAGGAACCATTCAAGGAACTTGGCAAAGTTCTCCTTTTCTCCTGATAAACAACCTAACTGGTAGTCTAAAAGATAGGCTAACAGTTTGTTGGAGTTAAAGGCCATGGCTATGACGAATGACTCTGTTAGATACCACAGGAAGGCTAGGCCTTCATTTGATAACCTGCGTAAGTTTTTGAGCCTGAAAACATTAAGGAAGGGATAATCTGGGAAGAATTTATCTCCGTCCATTAATGAGCCTTGTGTCTTGAAGGTGAGAGTGAGGAGGTTTTTGTAGTTCAGGAGGGATTCATCTGTGATGGAGTGTTTGGTGACCACTTCGATGATTTCTTCAGGGACATCTTTCTTTTGAAGCTTTTGGATGAGGGTGGTAGTCTCTGGGTTCATGACTGCTTCTTTTGGAACGGAAGTGTTTGGGTTGTGGGAGCTTCCATTCTTGCTTGCTATTAAATAGGCAACATCATCTGGGAGGAAATATTTAAGGATCTTTTCTTTATTTTCTTCAACTGTTGTGCAGGATTCTTGAAGATTTGCTATCTCCTGTAATGATAGATTTCTGGGTAGCTTCTTCTGTTTACTCCCTGTTGCTGGCTCCGTGTGATTGGTTTCGCGTCTTTCACGCCCTGAGGGTTTTCCTGTTCCTTTTTTGACCCATGTGACCTTTTTTGTCTTTTTGCCTTTCTTCCTCAGTAAGCTTCCTTTGTGACCGCTCATTATTTCTTCATGTGGGCCTGACTCTTTATCTTTGCTTTTCTGACAGATTCCTTTGTCCGTTGTGGCAGGTATCTGCTTTTGCTTTTGCTTTGCGACCTCTTTTGCTTTTTCAGACTGAGCTGGAAGATTCTTTTTGGGTGATAGGGTACACTTTTCTTTGAACTGTTCAGACAGAGAATCTGACAGATAATCTTCCACGTGATCCTCCAGGCTAGGATACTGTATGTTGTTTTGGATTTTCTGGAACATTGCCGCCGTTAGTGACTGGTCGCCGGGGTCGCCGTAATCATCTTGAGGACCTTCTTCCATCATGTAGATCCGTAGTGGCTCTTCTTCAGATTCAGATGTTTCACTTGTTTCGGATTCCTCACTGGAGCTGTAGGATATGGTGCATATCATCCTTTTTCCTGGCTCATCATCTAAGGAGTATAGGGATTCGATATCAGAAACATCGACTGGTTCGACCTTGTTGATGGCTTCAAGAAGGGCTTGGGTCTTCCTTTTGTCTTTGCAATCTTTTGCGAAGTGACCTTCTTTGTTACAGACATAGCACCGAGTAGTATTTCGACCTCTCTTTGATTTTTTGTTCAAGAACTTCCACCTTCTCTGAGAGTTGTATTTGCCTGTTCTTGAGTAGTAATCACCAGATCTTTTGAAATGGACAATCCTGGACTTCTTGTGAGGCTTTGAACAGCTGCATGACGAATCATCTTTGCATTTTATCTTTAAGTGTTTGTCATTGCATGCAGACCCGAGTCGCCTTCCGGTTTTTTCAAACTCAACCAAAAATTGTTTTTGGTTGCATAGCTTTGTCAAAGCATTCATGATGAGCTGGTAAAGACCACCAAGGGAAGCTTGAGCAACCGTCATATTTTTGGCTTCTAAGGCTCTGTATGCCTCATTTGAGAGAGACTCTGGGAAGGAGTTCAGGAACACTTGTTTGAGATTTACATCATCAATGCCTTGAAGACAGTAAAATCTTTCAGACATTCTGTTGTAATGCTTTTCGAGGTCTTTTGGACGAAAAGAGCAACATTTCATCTTTAGGAACTCTTCTCGGGCTCGGATTGTATGATCTGAGGGATTTCCAATGAATTCATAATAGATCGTGTTTATGAATTCTTCTGGGGTTTTGCTGTTTAGAATATTTGTCTGTCTGTATTCACCAAGACTTACGTACCAGTCCCGAAGTCGTCCTTGGCATCTTGCCAAGAAACGTTTGATGACCATGTCGATACTATAGTACTGAAGCTCCGCTGTGCACCAGGTCAGCATTTCAATGCTTCGGTCTCGCCATTTTACTGGGAGAATGTCATCAAAGGTGAACTGTTGCTTTGAATCCGTGTTTGGAGGAGCCCTTTCGTTTGTCTGAGGCGACGTTTGGGAGGCTTCATCGTCAATGTCAGAGACATAGACCCTTTCAGTGTTGTCCTCATTCATGAAGAGATGTTCAAATTCATCTGTTAGAGGTACCTCTTCATAGAATTGAGAGGTGGAGCTTTCCTCAGAGACTGATGATGTGTCATCATGTGTTAGAGGAGCTATCACCGGAGCTACCATCGGCACGCTTTCTTTGCTGCTTGTCTTAGTCAAAGCTTGCAAGAACGAGGAGATGCCATTTTCTCCTGTAGGTAATTTATTAGGAGCTGTTGTGGAGGTCATCATCATGACGTTATCCCTTGTGTTCTGTTTGCTCCCTGATGGCCCTTTTCCTCTGCTTGAGGATGCTGCTTTGCTAGTACTTTCAGAGGATGTGCTTCTTGTCGGCGAAGCTTTTCTAGCTTTGATCTTTGCTTGTTCCTTTGACCAGAGGTTTAAGGATGGAGAGTTATGTAGAAATGAAGATGCTGGTAGCAGTTGAGGATCAAAGGATGTTCGCACAAATGGCGTTGTTGGAAGTCTCCATGGATCATCAGCATAGGTGGAAACCTTTTGCTGCTTGTGTTGTCTCTCAAGGTCTGCAAGTTGTGCCTTGAGGAATTTCATTTCAGCTTCTTTTTGCTGAAGACCTTGTGGAATTTGTGCCCCTGGGAGTTGTGAACTAGCTGGAGGAGTTCATGATGTAGCTCAAGGATTTTGGCTTTGATTTCATAGATAATACCTTCTAACTCTTGAACTCTGGTTGTTAGATCTTCATGAGCCTTTGTGATATTATTCTGTTGAGCTAGGATGGTGTTGAGGGCCTTGTTTTGGGCAACAGCATTTTCACTTTGCCAGTTCAGAGTGGCCTCAGCAGCCGTTATTGCTTCAGGAACACCAGTTGCACCAATGGTTGTTGGGTTCTTGATTTTCCAGCTATATTTGGTTTTTTGTTGGGTATTCTCGAAAGAGGTTAGGGGTGGGAATTCAACTTGGTATTCGGAGGAGGAATGAGTTGGAGGTGTTGCTCCGAGCATAAAGCATTCATCAATCTGGGTTGATGGACGTCTCGGCTTAGATGGTTGTGTCTGTCTGGGTTTTGGTTTTGAATCACCATACAGGACATAATAGTCGAATTTTCCTGATGGTTCTCCAAGCAGACCAACATTTGGATCTCCAGCTTCATATCTTTTCTTCAGGGCATTTTGGGACCCTTTTTTTCTTTTTGTTTTTGATTTCCTCCTTGTACTCAAGTTCATATGCATCATCCAGGCATTCCTGGCAATCACATTCATCGAACGGGAAGTGTGGTTCTTCTGCCGGTTGCATCATGCATATCGTAGAGAAGATCTCTCTTCGATCTTGTTTTGCAAACCGAACCTCAACTTGTCCATCTTGATGGCGGACAAAGTCAGGGGTTGTGGTTGTCTGAACCGGTGCTTGGTGGATCTGTTCGTAATTGGTTATCCATTTTTCAGGTAGAAGCTTTGTAAGCTCTTCTCTGGATAACTGTTTGGGAACATATGTGCAGGTTGGTGTAGCATTGGAGTCGATGTCTATGAGTAGAGCATCGCTAGAGTTATCCTGCGATCCGGGAACCATGATGTCCAAAGAGTGGTTTTGGACACGATATGCCATCTGGTAATGAAACGTGGCCTGAAAGGTATTGACCTGTGGCATACCACCGATCTGGATCTGGGCTTTCAAGGCTGTTAACAACGAAGGATCATTAAGAGGCATATTGAAATTGGGATAGAAGGTGACGAAGACAGTTCCAGCGTTTAACGTGGTCTGGATGGTACCTATGCAGGCATGCTGGTACTCCACGAATCTAGTATCGACTAGGGCGATACGGGAGAACGCAGGTAGTCCTTTTCTTCCATGGAAGGTTAGGGCTAGTCTTATGGCACCGAAGAGGATATGGGTATATCCTTGGGATAAACAGATCCTTGGAAGATCTGAGGGAAGAGCGAGAGGGACGAGGTGTTCAGAGGTTGTTGCTGGGAGTTGGTGTGAATCAAACTTGGAGGTTTGCACAAACTCTTTTACAACTGGGTTTGACGCAGAACTGACTAATTGTTTTACTTTTTTGGAAAGGGAATTGTGGGGTTTTTTGAAGACACTATAAGGGTTAACTAAAGGCATACTAGTGATAGGGATTATAGACTCATCAGAGATATAAGAGATCTCATATAACTGATCAATCTTTGACGCAGACGACCGACGAAAACTGGAATTTGAACGGGAAATACCCTGATCTGGATTCATATCTGGGTTTAGACTTCTAACACTTCTTATCTTTATCCTCAAGCCCGTACTTTGAGGAAATTACCGCGGACCCTTCCGACTTACGACTCACCTAACTAGCTTCTTTTGGACTCAAGATAAGAAACACAGTGTGTCGGACCAGACTGACAAGACCTTGTAAGGTTAGTGTTCTGTTGTTGAGAGATCAGCGCAAAGTCTGCAGTCAACAGTGCATACTAAACAAACCTTAGAAAGGGATGGCAGGAGCGCTATGGCTCTGATACCAGAAATGGGGGGGAGTTGGGGTCTGATTTATATAAAACCAGTAAAAGCTTTGGGGAAGGCTAGGCTGACAAACATAAAAGAAGGGTGATTAAACATAGTCTCTGGGGGGAGTTGGGGTCTGATTTATATAAAACCAGTAAAAGCTTTGGGGAAGGCTAGGCTGACAAACATAAAAGAAGGGTGATAAACATAAAAGACTCAAGGGGGTGGACTCAGAAGGACTAGACTCAGAATAACATAGGAGGACTCAAGACTCTGCTCAGATCGACTCAAGACTCTTTACCAGACTCTAAATTTTAGAGTGAGAAAGTAGAGAGAAGATAGAGAGAAATATAGAAGAAGATTTTATTTCTTTCCAAGGATGATCTACAAGTGAGGGGGAAGCCTTCCTTTTATAGGCCAAGGAGAGGCTTGATTACATCATTCATGACATCACACTTACATCATCCATGACATCACACTTACATCACACCTACATCACACCTAATAATACATAGAAAATATCTAGAAAACATGACATAAGCGCTTACATCACTTTAAGAGTGATTAAAGCTTTATTTAATCCTAAGCACACCATTACCACTTTAAGAGTGATAATTCTTTATTTAGTCCTAAGCACACCATTAGCACACTTAATAATATCCATCGCCCGTTTATTTTGATTTTGCTGAGTCGCGAATCTCGATAGTAAACGGGAACGTGTCTTTGTTGTACGGTTCGTTATCTTGGGCAGGATCTGTCATCGAGCTCTTTCTGGGGCCAGTTGGTTGGACGATCATGGGAGGGTGTGTGAACGCACGAATATTATTGAAATATTCTATGACCGTGTTTTCCCATTCAATCGTCTGAGGGTCTTCTTGCTTCCACGGGTGTTCTCCATTCAGTATTTTTGGTGGCAGATCTTCAGTCTTTATCTGGTTTGCCTTTGCAAGATTAATGCGGGTTTCCATCCAAGCATCCCGGTAGTTGATCTTGTAGTAGTATCCTGCAGGATTTATATCATACCAAGAGTGTATAAAATTGGGTGGTTCTGTAGGGACCTGATCATAACTTTCTTTTTTGAAATGGCTCGGCTTGTGGAACAAAATCATGCAGTGTTTTCTGGGAGAATCCCTCATGAGATGGTCCCATTCATAGATTGGGAGGAACCATTCAAGGAACTTGGCAAAGTTCTCCTTTTCTCCTGATAAGCAGCCTAACTGGTAGTCTAAAAGATAGGCTAACAGTTTGTTGGAGTTAAAGGCCATGGCTATGACGAAAGATTCTGTTAAGTACCATAGGAAGGCCAAGCCTTCATTTGATAACCTGCGCAAGTTTTTAAGCCTGAAAACATTAAGGAAGGGATAATCTGGGAAAAATTTATCTCCGTCCATTAACGGGCCTTGTATCTTGAAGGTGAGAGTGAGGAGGTTTTTGTAGTTCAGGAGGGATTCATCAGTGATGGCGTGTTTATTTACCACCTCGATGATTTCTTCAGGAACATCTTTCTTTTGAAGCTTTTTGATGAGGGCATTAGTCTCTGGGTTCATGACTGCTTCTTTTGGAATGGAAGTGTTTGGGTTGTGGGAGTTCCCATTCTTGCTTGCCATTAAATAGGCAACATCATCTGGGAGGAAATCTTTAAGGATCTTTTCTTTATTTTCTTCAACTGTTGTGCAGGATTCTTGAAGATTTGCTATCTCCTGTAATGATAGGTTTCTGGGTAGCTTCTTCTGTTTACTCCCTGTTGCTGGCTCCGTGTGATTGGTTTCGCGTCTTTCACGCCCTGAGGGTTTTCCTGTTCCTTTTTTCACCCATGTGACCTTTTTTGTCTTTTTGCCTTTCTTCCTCAGTAAGCTTCCTTTGTGACCGCTCATTATTTCTTCATGTGGGCCTGACTCTTTATCTTTGCTTTTCTGGCAGATTCCTTTGTCCGTTGTGGTAGGAATCTGCTTTTGCTTTTGCTTTGCGACCTCTTTTTCTTTTTTAGACTGAGCGGGAAGATTCCTTTTGGGTGATAGGGTACACTTTTCTTTGAACTGTTCAGACAGAGAATCTAACAGATAATCTTCCACGTGATCCTCCAGGCTAGGATACTGTATGTTGTTTTGGATTTTCTGGAACATTGCCGCAGTTAGTGACTGGTCGCCGGGGTCGCCGTAATCATCTTGAGGACCTTCTTCCATCATGTAGATCCGTAGTGGTTCTTCTTCAGATTCAGATGTTTCACTTGTTTCTGATTCTTCACTGGAGCTATAGGAAATAGTGCATATCATTCTTTTTCGTGGCTCGTCATCTAAGGAGTATAGAGATTCGATATCAGAAACATCTACTGGTTCGACCTTGTTGATGGCTTCAAGAAGGGCTTGGGTCTTCCTTTTGTCTTTGCAATCCTTTGCGAAGTGACCTTCTTTGTTACAGACATAGCACCGAGTAGTATTTCGACCTCTCTTTGATTTTTTGTTCAAGAACTTCCACCTTCTCTGAGAGTTGTGTTTGCTTGTTCTTGAGTAGTAATCACCAGATCTCTTGAAATGGACGATCCTAGACTTCTTATGAGGCTTTGAACAGCTGCATGACGAATCATCTTTGCATTTTATCTTTAAGTGTTTATCATTGCATGCAGATCCGAGTCGTCTTCCGGTTTTTTCAAACTCAACCAAAAATTGTTTTTGGTTGCATAACTTTGTCAAAGCATTTATGATGAGCTGGTAAAGACCACCAAGGGAAGCTTGAGCAACCGTCATATTTTTTGCTTCTAAGGCTCTGTATGCCTCATTTGAGAGAGACTCTGGAAAGGAGTTCAGGAACACTTGTTTGAGATTTACATCATCAATGCCTTGAAGACAGTAAAATCTTTCAGGCATTCTGTTGTAATGCTTTTCGAGGTCTTTTGGACGAAAAGAGCAACATTTCATTTTTAAGAACTCTTCTCGGGCTCGGATTGTATGATCTGAGGGATTTCCAATGAATTCATAATAGATCGTGTTTATGAATTCTTCTGGGGTTTTGCTGTTTAGAATATTTGCCTGTCTGTATTCACCAAGACTTACGTACCAATCCCGAAGTCGTCCTTGGCATCTTGCCAAGAAACGTTTGATGACCATGTCGATACTATAGTACTGAAGCTCTGCTGTGCACCAGGTCAGCATTTCAATGCTTCGATCTCGCCATTTTGCTGGGAGAATGTCATCAAAGGTGAACTGTTGCTTTGAATCCGTGTTTGGAGGAGCCTTTTCGTTTGTCTGGGGCGATGTTTGGGAGGCTTCATCGTCAATGTCAGAGACATAGACCCTTTCAGTGTTGTCCTCATTCATGAAGAGATGTTCAAATTCATTTGTTGGAGGTACCTCTTCATAGAATTGAGAGGTGGAGCTTTCCTCAGAGACTGATGATGTGTCATCATGTGTTAGAGGAGCTATCACCGGAGCTACCATCGGCACGCTTTCTTTGCTGCTTGTCTTAGTCAAAGCGTGCAAGAACGAGGATATGCCATTTTCTCCTGTAGGTAATTTATTAGGAGCTGTTGTGGAGGTCATCATCATGACGTTATCCCTTGTGTTCTGTTTGCTCCCTGATGGCCCTTTTCCTCTGCTTGAGGATGCTGCTTTGCTAGTACTTTCAGAGGATGTGCTTCTTGTTGGCGAAGCTTTTCTAGCCTTGATCTTTGCTTGTTCCTTTGACCATAGGTTTAAGGATGGAGAGTTGTGTAGAAATGAAGATGATGGTAACGGTTGAGGATCAAAGGATGTTCGCACAAATGGCGTTGTTGGAAGTCTCCATGGATCATCAGCATAGGTGGAAACCTTTTGCTGCTTGTGTTGTCTCTCAAGGTCTGCAAGCTGTGCCTTGAGGAATTTCATTTCAGCTTCTTTTTGCTGAAGACCTTGTGGAATTTGTGGCCCTGGAGAGTTATGTACTAGCTGGAGGAGTTCATGATGTAGCTCAAGGATTTTGGCTTTAATCTCATAGATAATACTTTCCAGTTCTTGGACTCTGCTTGTTAAATCTTCATGAGCCTTTGTGATGTTGTTTTGTTGGGCAAGGATGGTGTTGAGGGCTCTGTTTTGGGCAACAGCATTCTCACTTTGCCAATTTAGGGTAGCTTCAGCAGCTGTTACTGATTCAGGAACACCAGTTGCACCAACGGTTGTTGGGTTCTTGATTTTCCAGCTATGTTTGGTTTTTTGTTGGGTATTTTCGAAAGAGGTTAGGGGTGGGAATTCAACTTGGTATTCTGAGGAGGAAGAAGTTGGAGGTGTTGTTCCGAGCATAAAGCATTCATCAAACTGGGTTGATGGACGTCTCGGCTTAGATGGTTGTGTCTGTTTGAGTTTTGGTTTCGAATTACCATACAGGACATAGTAGTCAAACTTTCCTGATGGTTCACCAAGTAGACCAACATTTGGATCTCCGGCTTCATATCTTTTCTTCAGGGCATTTTGGGACCCTTTTTTCTTCTTGTTTTTGATTTCCTCCTTGTACTCAAGTTCATATGCTTCGTCCAGGCATTCCTGGCAGTTGCATACATCGAACGGGAAGTGTGGTTCCTCAGCCGGTTGCATCATGCATATCGTAGAGAAAATCTCTCTCCGATCTTGTTTTGCAAACCGAACCTCAACATGTCCATCTTGATGGCGGACAAAGTCAGGGGTTGTGGTTGTTTGAACCGGTGCTTGGTGGATCTGTTCGTAATTGGTTATCCATTTTTCAGGTATAAGCTTTGTAAGCTCTTCTCTGGATAACTGTTTAGGAACATATGTGCAGGTTGGTGTGGCGTTGGAGTCGATGTCTATGAGTAGAGCATCGCTAGAGTTATCCTGCGATCCGGGAACCATGATGTCCAAAGAGTGGTTTTGGACACGATATGCCATCTGGTAATGAAACATGGCCTGAAAGGTATTGACCTGTGGCGTACCACCGATCTGGATCTGGGCTTTCAAGGCTGTTAGCAACGAAGGATCATTGAGTGGCATATTGAAGTTGGGATAGAAGGTGACGAAGACAGTTCCGGCGTTTAACGTGGTTTGGATGGTACCGATGCAGGCATGCTGGTACTCCACGAATCTAGTATCGACTAGGGCGATACGAGAGAACGCAGGTAGTCCTTTTCTTCCATGGAAGGTTAGGGCTAGTCTTATGGCACCGAAGTGGATATGGGTATATCCTTGGGATAGACAGATCCTTGGAAGATCTGAGGGAAGAGCGAGAGGGACGAGGTGTTCAGAGGTTGTTGTTGGGAGTTGGTGTGAATCAAACTTGGAGGTTTGCACAAACTCTTTAACAACTGGGTTTGACGCAGAACTGACAAGTTGTTTTACTTTTTTGGAGAGGGAATTGTGGGGTTTTTTGAAGACACTATAAGGGTTGACTAAAGGCATACTAGTAATAGGGATTTTAGACTCATCAGAGATATAAGAGATCTCATATAACTGATCAATCTTTGACGCAGACGACCGACGAAAACTGGAATTTGAACGGGAAAGACCCTGATCTGGATTCATATCTGGGTTTAGACTTCTAACACTTCTTATCTTTATCCTCAAGCCCGTACTTTGAGGAAATTACTGCGGACCCTTCCGACTTACGACTCACCTAACTAGCTTCTTTTGAACTCAAGATAAGAAACACAGTGTGTCGGACCAGACTGACAAGACCTTGTAAGGTTAGTGTTCTGTTGTTGAGAGATCAGCACAAAGTCTGCAGTCAACAGTGCATACTAAACAAACCTTAGAAAGGGATGGCAGGAGCGCTATGGCTCTGATACCAGAAATGGGGGGGAGTTGGGGTCTGATTTATATAAAACCAGTAAAAGCTTTGGGGAAGGCTAGGCTGACAAACATAAAAGAAGGGTGATAAACATAAAAGACTCAAGGGGGTGGACTCAGAAGGACTAGACTCAGAATAACATAGGAGGACTCAAGACTCTGCTCAGATCGACTCAAGACTCTTTACCGGACTCTAAATTTTAGAGTGAGAAAGTAGAGAGAAGATAGAGAGAAATATAGAAGAAGATTTTATTTCTTTCCAAGGATGATTTACAAGTGAGGGGGAGCCTTCCTTTTATAGACCAAGGAGAGGCTTGATAACATCATCCATGACATCACCCTTACATCATCCATGACATCACACTTACATCATCCCTACATCACACCTAATAATACATATGAAAAATCTAGAAAAACATGACATAAGCGCTTACATCACTTTAAGAGTGATTAAAGCTTTATTTTAATCCTAAGCACACCATTACCACTTTAAGAGTGATAATACTTTATTTAGTCCTAAACACACCATTAGCACACTTAATAATATCCATAGCCCGTTTAATTTGGTTTTGCTGAGTTGCGAATCTCGATAGTAAACGGGAGCGTGTCTTTGTTGTCCGGTTCTTGGTCTTGGGCAGGATCAGACACCGAGTTCTTTCTGGGACCAGTTGGTTGAACGATCATGGGAGGGTGTGTGAACACACGAATATTATTGAAATATTCTATGACCGTGTTTTCCCATTCAATCGTCTGAGGGTCTTCTTGCTTCCACGGGTGTTCACCATTCAGTATCTTTGGAGGCAGATCTTCAATCTTTATCTGGTTTGCCTTTGCAAGATTAATGCGGGTTTCCATCCAAGCATCCCGGTAGTTGATCTTGTAATAGTATCCTGCAGGGTTTATGTCATACCAAGAGTGTATGAAGTTGGGTGGTTCTGTAGGGACTTGATCATAACTTTCTTTTTTGAAATGGCTCGGCTTGTGGAACAAAATCATGCAGTGTTTTCTGGGAGAGTCCCTCATGAGATGGTCCCATTCATAAATTGGGAGGAACCATTCAAGGAACTTGGCAAAGTTCTCCTTTTCTCCTGATAAACAGCCTAACTGTTAGTCTAAAAGATAGGCTAACAGTTTGTTGGAGTTAAAGGCCATGGCTATGACGAAAGATTCTGTTAAGTACCATAGGAAGGCCAAGCCTTCATTTGATAACATGCGCAAGTTTTTAAGCCTGAAAACATTAAGGAAGGGATAATCTGGGAAAAATTTATCTCCGTCCATTAACGGGCCTTGTATCTTGAAGGTGAGAGTGAGGAGGTTTTTGTAGTTCAGGAGGGATTCATCAGTGATGGCGTGTTTATTTACCACCTCGATGATTTCTTCAGGAACATCTTTCTTTTGAAGCTTTTTGATGAGGGCATTAGTCTCTGGGTTCATGACTGCTTCTTTTGGAATGGAAGTGTTTGGGTTGTGGGAGTTCCCATTCTTGCTTGCCATTAAATAGGCAACATCATCTGGGAGGAAATCTTTAAGGATCTTTTCTTTATTTTCTTCAACTGTTGTGCAGGATTCTTGAAGATTTGCTATCTCCTGTAATGATAGGTTTCTGGGTAGCTTCTTCTGTTTACTCCCTGTTGCTGGCTCCGTGTGATTGGTTTCGCGTCTTTCACGCCCTGAGGGTTTTCCTGTTCCTTTTTTCACCCATGTGACCTTTTTTGTCTTTTTGCCTTTCTTCCTCAGTAAGCTTCCTTTGTGACCGCTCATTATTTCTTCATGTGGGCCTGACTCTTTATCTTTGCTTTTCTGGCAGATTCCTTTGTCCGTTGTGGTAGGAATCTGCTTTTGCTTTTGCTTTGCGACCTCTTTTTCTTTTTTAGACTGAGCTGGAAGATTCCTTTTGGGTGATAGGGTACACTTTTCTTTGAACTGTTCAGACAGAGAATCTGACAGATAATCTTCCACGTGATCCTCCAGGCTAGGATACTGTATGTTGTTTTGGATTTTCTGGAACATTGCCGCAGTTAGTGACTGGTCGCCGGGGTCGCCGTAATCATCTTGAGGACCTTCTTCCATCATGTAGATCCGTAGTGGTTCTTCTTCAGATTCAGATGTTTCACTTGTTTCTGATTCTTCACTGGAGCTATAGGAAATAGTGCATATCATTCTTTTTCCTGGCTCGTCATCTAAGGAGTATAGAGATTCGATATCAGAAACATCTACTGGTTCGACCTTGTTGATGGCTTCAAGAAGGGCTTGGGTCTTCCTTTTGTCTTTGCAATCCTTTGCGAAGTGACCTTCTTTGTTACAGACATAGCACCGAGTAGTATTTCGACCTCTCTTTGATTTTTTGTTCAAGAACTTCCACCTTCTCTGAGAGTTGTGTTTGCTTGTTCTTGAGTAGTAATCACCAGATCTCTTGAAATGGACGATCCTAGACTTCTTATGAGGCTTTGAACAGCTGCATGACGAATCATCTTTGCATTTTATCTTTAAGTGTTTATCATTGCATGCAGATCCGAGTCGTCTTCCGGTTTTTTCAAACTCAACCAAAAATTGTTTTTGGTTGCATAACTTTGTCAAAGCATTTATGATGAGCTGGTAAAGACCACCAAGGGAAGCTTGAGCAACCGTCATATTTTTTGCTTCTAAGGCTCTGTATGCCTCATTTGAGAGAGACTCTGGAAAGGAGTTCAGGAACACTTGTTTGAGATTTACATCATCAATGCCTTGAAGACAGTAAAATCTTTCAGACATTCTGTTGTAATGCTTTTCGAGGTCTTTTGGACGAAAAGAGCAACATTTCATTTTTAAGAACTCTTCTCGGGCTCGGATTGTATGATCTGAGGGATTTCCAATGAATTCATAATAGATCGTGTTTATGAATTCTTCTGGGGTTTTGCTGTTTAGAATATTTGTCTGTCTGTATTCACCAAGACTTACGTACCAATCCCGAAGTCGTCCTTGGCATCTTGCCAAGAAACGTTTGATGACCATGTCGATACTATAGTACTGAAGCTCTGCTGTGCACCAGGTCAGCATTTCAATGCTTCGATCTCGCCATTTTGCTGGGAGAATGTCATCGAAGGTGAACTGTTGCTTTGAATCCGTGTTTGGAGGAGCCTTTTCGTTTGTCTGGGGCGATGTTTGGGAGGCTTCATCGTCAATGTCAGAGACATAGACCCTTTCAGTGTTGTCCTCATTCATGAAGAGATGTTCAAATTCATTTGTTGGAGGTACCTCTTCATAGAATTGAGAGGTGGAGCTTTCCTCAGAGACTGATGATGTGTCATCATGTGTTAGAGGAGCTATCACCGGAGCTACCATCGGCACGCTTTCTTTGCTGCTTGTCTTAGTCAAAGCTTACAAGAACGAGGATATGCCATTTTCTCCTGTAGGTAATTTATTAGGAGCTGTTGTGGAGGTCATCATCATGACGTTATCCCTTGTGTTCTGTTTGCTCCCTGATGGCCCTTTTCCTCTGCTTGAGGATGCTGCTTTGCTAGTACTTTCAGAGGATGTGCTTCTTGTTGGCGAAGCTTTTCTAGCCTTGATCTTTGCTTGTTCCTTTGACCATAGGTTTAAGGATGGAGAGTTGTGTAGAAATGAAGATGCTGGTAACGGTTGAGGATCAAAGGATGTTCGCACAAATGGCGTTGTTGGAAGTCTCCATGGATCATCAGCATAGGTGGAAACCTTTTGCTGCTTGTGTTGTCTCTCAAGGTCTGCAAGCTGTGCCTTGAGGAATTTCATTTCAGCTTCTTTTTGCTGAAGACCTTGTGGAATTTGTGGCCCTGGAGAGTTATGTACTAGCTGGAGGAGTTCATGATGTAGCTCAAGGATTTTGGCTTTAATCTCATAGATAATACTTTCCAGTTCTTGGACTCTGCTTGTTAAATCTTCATGAGCCTTTGTGATGTTGTTTTGTTGGGCTAGGATGGTGTTGAGGGCTCTGTTTTGGGCAACAGCATTCTCACTTTGCCAATTTAGGGTAGCTTCAGCAGCTGTTACTGATTCAGGAACACCAGTTGCACCAACGGTTGTTGGGTTCTTGATTTTCCAGCTATGTTTGGTTTTTTGTTGGGTATTTTCGAAAGAGGTTAGGGGTGGGAATTCAACTTGGTATTCTGAGGAGGAAGAAGTTGGAGGTGTTGTTCCGAGCATAAAGCATTCATCAAACTGGGTTGATGGACGTCTCGGCTTAGATGGTTGTGTCTGTTTGAGTTTTGGTTTCGAATTACCATACAGGACATAGTAGTCAAACTTTCCTGATGGTTCACCAAGTAGACCAACATTTGGATCTCCGGCTTCATATCTTTTCTTCAGGGCATTTTGGGACCCTTTTTTCTTCTTGTTTTTGATTTCCTCCTTGTACTCAAGTTCATATGCTTCGTCCAGGCATTCCTGGCAGTTGCATACATCGAACGGGAAGTGTGGTTCCTCAGCCGGTTGCATCATGCATATCGTAGAGAAAATCTCTCTCCGATCTTGTTTTGCAAACCGAACCTCAACATGTCCATCTTGATGGCGGACAAAGTCAGGGGTTGTGGTTGTTTGAACCGGTGCTTGGTGGATCTGTTCGTAATTGGTTATCCATTTTTCAGGTAGAAGCTTTGTAAGCTCTTCTCTGGATAACTGTTTAGGAACATATGTGCAGGTTGGTGTGGCGTTGGAGTCGATGTCTATGAGTAGAGCATCGCTAGAGTTATCCTGCGATCCGGGAACCATGATGTCCAAAGAGTGGTTTTGGACACGATATGCCATCTGGTAATGAAACGTGGCCTGAAAGGTATTGACCTGTGGCGTACCACCGATCTGGATCTGGGCTTTCAAGGCTGTTAGCAACGAAGGATCATTGAGTGGCATATTGAAGTTGGGATAGAAGGTGACGAAGACAGTTCCGGCGTTTAACGTGGTTTGGATGGTACCGATGCAGGCATGCTGGTACTCCACGAATCTAGTATCGACTAGGGCGATACGAGAGAACGCAGGTAGTCCTTTTCTTCCATGGAAGGTTAGGGCTAGTCTTATGGCACCGAAGTGGATATGGGTATATCCTTGGGATAGACAGATCCTTGGAAGATCTGAGGGAAGAGCGAGAGGGACGAGGTGTTCAGAGGTTGTTGTTGGGAGTTGGTGTGAATCAAACTTGGAGGTTTGCACAAACTCTTTAACAACTGGGTTTGACGCAGAACTGACAAGTTGTTTTACTTTTTTGGAGAGGGAATTGTGGGGTTTTTTGAAGACACTATAAGGGTTGACTAAAGGCATACTAGTAATAGGGATTTTAGACTCATCAGAGATATAAGAGATCTCATATAACTGATCAATCTTTGACGCAGACGACCGACGAAAACTGGAATTTGAACGGGAAAGACCCTGATCTGGATTCATATCTGGGTTTAGACTTCTAACACTTCTTATCTTTATCCTCAAGCGCGTACTTTGAGGAAATTACTGCGGACCCTTCCGACTTACGACTCACCTAACTAGCTTCTTTTGAACTCAAGATAAGAAACACAGTGTGTCGGACCAGACTGACAAGACCTTGTAAGGTTAGTGTTCTGTTGTTGAGAGATCAGCACAAAGTCTGCAGTCAACAGTGCATACTAAACAAACCTTAGAAAGGGATGGCAGGAGCGCTATGGCTCTGATACCAGAAATGGGGGGGAGTTGGGGTCTGATTTATATAAAACCAGTAAAAGCTTTGGGGAAGGCTAGGCTGACAAACATAAAAGAAGGGTGATAAACATAAAAGACTCAAGGGGGTGGACTCAGAAGGACTAGACTCAGAATAACATAGGAGGACTCAAGACTCTGCTCAGATCGACTCAAGACTCTTTACCGGACTCTAAATTTTAGAGTGAGAAAGTAGAGAGAAGATAGAGAGAAATATAGAAGAAGATTTTATTTCTTTCCAAGGATGATTTACAAGTGAGGGGGAGCCTTCCTTTTATAGACCAAGGAGAGGCTTGATAACATCATCCATGACATCACCCTTACATCATCCATGACATCACACTTACATCATCCCTACATCACACCTAATAATACATATGAAAAATCTAGAAAAACATGACATAAGCGCTTACATCACTTTAAGAGTGATTAAAGCTTTATTTTAATCCTAAGCACACCATTACCACTTTAAGAGTGATAATACTTTATTTAGTCCTAAACACACCATTAGAACACTTAATAATATCCATAGCCCGTTTAATTTGGTTTTGCTGAGTTGCGAATCTCGATAGTAAACGGGAGCGTGTCTTTGTTGTCCGGTTCTTGGTCTTGGGCAGGATCAGACACCGAGTTCTTTCTGGGACCAGTTGGTTGAACGATCATGGGAGGGTGTGTGAACACACGAATATTATTGAAATATTCTATGACCGTGTTTTCCCATTCAATCGTCTGAGGGTCTTCTTGCTTCCACGGGTGTTCACCATTCAGTATCTTTGGAGGCAGATCTTCAATCTTTATCTGGTTTGCCTTTGCAAGATTAATGCGGGTTTCCATCCAAGCATCCCGGTAGTTGATCTTGTAATAGTATCCTGCAGGGTTTATGTCATACCAAGAGTGTATGAAGTTGGGTGGTTCTGTAGGGACTTGATCATAACTTTCTTTTTTGAAATGGCTCGGCTTGTGGAACAAAATCATGCAGTGTTTTCTGGGAGAGTCCCTCATGAGATGGTCCCATTCATAAATTGGGAGGAACCATTCAAGGAACTTGGCAAAGTTCTCCTTTTCTCCTGATAAACAGCCTAACTGTTAGTCTAAAAGATAGGCTAACAGTTTGTTGGAGTTAAAGGCCATGGCTATGACGAAAGATTCTGTTAAGTACCATAGGAAGGCCAAGCCTTCATTTGATAACATGCGCAAGTTTTTAAGCCTGAAAACATTAAGGAAGGGATAATCTGGGAAAAATTTATCTCCGTCCATTAACGGGCCTTGTATCTTGAAGGTGAGAGTGAGGAGGTTTTTGTAGTTCAGGAGGGATTCATCAGTGATGGCGTGTTTATTTACCACCTCGATGATTTCTTCAGGAACATCTTTCTTTTGAAGCTTTTTGATGAGGGCATTAGTCTCTGGGTTCATGACTGCTTCTTTTGGAATGGAAGTGTTTGGGTTGTGGGAGTTCCCATTCTTGCTTGCCATTAAATAGGCAACATCATCTGGGAGGAAATCTTTAAGGATCTTTTCTTTATTTTCTTCAACTGTTGTGCAGGATTCTTGAAGATTTGCTATCTCCTGTAATGATAGGTTTCTGGGTAGCTTCTTCTGTTTACTCCCTGTTGCTGGCTCCGTGTGATTGGTTTCGCGTCTTTCACGCCCTGAGGGTTTTCCTGTTCCTTTTTTCACCCATGTGACCTTTTTTGTCTTTTTGCCTTTCTTCCTCAGTAAGCTTCCTTTGTGACCGCTCATTATTTCTTCATGTGGGCCTGACTCTTTATCTTTGCTTTTCTGGCAGATTCTTTTGTCCGTTGTGGTAGGAATCTGCTTTTGCTTTTGCTTTGCGACCTCTTTTTCTTTTTTAGACTGAGCTGGAAGATTCCTTTTGGGTTAGGGTACACTTTTCTTTGAACTGTTCAGACAGAGAATCTGACAGATAATCTTCCACGTGATCCTCCAGGCTAGGATACTGTATGTTGTTTTGGATTTTCTGGAACATTGCCGCAGTTAGTGACTGGTCGCCGGGGTCGCCGTAATCATCTTGAGGACCTTCTTCCATCATGTAGATCCGTAGTGGTTCTTCTTCAGATTCAGATGTTTCACTTGTTTCTGATTCTTCACTGGAGCTATAGGAAATAGTGCATGTCATTCTTTTTCCTGGCTCGTCATCTAAGGAGTATAGAGATTCGATATCAGAAACATCTACTGGTTCGACCTTGTTGATGGCTTCAAGAAGGGCTTGGGTCTTCCTTTTGTCTTTGCAATCCTTTGCGAAGTGACCTTCTTTGTTACAGACATAGCACCGAGTAGTATTTCGACCTCTCTTTGATTTTTTGTTCAAGAACTTCCACCTTCTCTGAGAGTTGTGTTTGCTTGTTCTTGAGTAGTAATCACCAGATCTCTTGAAATGGACGATCCTAGACTTCTTATGAGGCTTTGAACAGCTGCATGACGAATCATCTTTGCATTTTATCTTTAAGTGTTTATCATTGCATGCAGATCCGAGTCGTCTTCCGGTTTTTTCAAACTCAACCAAAAATTGTTTTTGGTTGCATAACTTTGTCAAAGCATTTATGATGAGCTGGTAAAGACCACCAAGGGAAGCTTGAGCAACCGTCATATTTTTTGCTTCTAAGGCTCTGTATGCCTCATTTGAGAGAGACTCTGGAAAGGAGTTCAGGAACACTTGTTTGAGATTTACATCATCAATGCCTTGAAGACAGTAAAATCTTTCAGACATTCTGTTGTAATGCTTTTCGAGGTCTTTTGGACGAAAAGAGCAACATTTCATTTTTAAGAACTCTTCTCGGGCTCGGATTGTATGATCTGAGGGATTTCCAATGAATTCATAATAGATCGTGTTTATGAATTCTTCTGGGGTTTTGCTGTTTAGAATAT
Organism: Helianthus tuberosus; assembly: GCA_030545235.1. Taxonomy (NCBI): domain Eukaryota; kingdom Viridiplantae; phylum Streptophyta; class Magnoliopsida; order Asterales; family Asteraceae; genus Helianthus; species Helianthus tuberosus. The sequence goes on from CM060409.1 coordinate 158,648,587, forward strand.
TTGTCTGTCTGTATTCACCAAGACTTACGTACCAATCCCGAAGTCGTCCTTGGCATCTTGCCAAGAAACGTTTGATGACCATGTCGATACTATAGTACTGAAGCTCTGCTGTGCACCAGGTCAGCATTTCAATGCTTCGATCTCGCCATTTTGCTGGGAGAATGTCATCAAAGGTGAACTGTTGCTTTGAATCCGTGTTTGGAGGAGCCTTTTCGTTTGTCTGGGGCGATGTTTGGGAGGCTTCATCGTCAATGTCAGAGACATAGACCCTTTCAGTGTTGTCCTCATTCATGAAGAGATGTTCAAATTCATTTGTTGGAGGTACCTCTTCATAGAATTGAGAGGTGGAGCTTTCCTCAGAGACTGATGATGTGTCATCATGTGTTAGAGGAGCTATCACCGGAGCTACCATCGGCACGCTTTCTTTGCTGCTTGTCTTAGTCAAAGCTTGCAAGAACGAGGATATGCCATTTTCTCCTGTAGGTAATTTATTAGGAGCTGTTGTGGAGGTCATCATCATGACGTTATCCCTTGTGTTCTGTTTGCTCCCTGATGGCCCTTTTCCTCTGCTTGAGGATGCTGCTTTGCTAGTACTTTCAGAGGATGTGCTTCTTGTTGGCGAAGCTTTTCTAGCCTTGATCTTTGCTTGTTCCTTTGACCATAGGTTTAAGGATGGAGAGTTGTGTAGAAATGAAGATGCTGGTAACGGTTGAGGATCAAAGGATGTTCGCACAAATGGCGTTGTTGGAAGTCTCCATGGATCATCAGCATAGGTGGAAACCTTTTGCTGCTTGTGTTGTCTCTCAAGGTCTGCAAGCTGTGCCTTGAGGAATTTCATTTCAGCTTCTTTTTGCTGAAGACCTTGTGGAATTTGTGGCCCTGGAGAGTTATGTACTAGCTGGAGGAGTTCATGATGTAGCTCAAGGATTTTGGCTTTAATCTCATAGATAATACTTTCCAGTTCTTGGACTCTGCTTGTTAAATCTTCATGAGCCTTTGTGATGTTGTTTTGTTGAGCTAGGATGGTGTTGAGGGCCCTGTTTTGGGCAACAACATTCTCACTTTGCCAATTTAGGGTAGCTTCAGCAGCTGTTACTGATTCAGGAACACCAGTTGCACCAACGGTTGTTGGGTTCTTGATTTTCCAGCTATGTTTGGTTTTTTGTTGGGTATTTTCGAAAGAGGTTAGGGGTGGGAATTCAACTTGGTATTCTGAGGAGGAAGAAGTTGGAGGTGTTGTTCCGAGCATAAAGCATTCATCAAACTGGGTTGATGGACGTCTCGGCTTAGATGGTTGTGTCTGTTTGAGTTTTGGTTTCGAATTACCATACAGGACATAGTAGTCAAACTTTCCTGATGGTTCACCAAGCAGACCAACATTTGGATCTCCGGCTTCATATCTTTTCTTCAGGGCATTTTGGGACCCTTTTTTCTTCTTGTTTTTGATTTCCTCCTTGTACTCAAGTTCATATGCTTCGTCCAGGCATTCCTGGCAGTTGCATACATCGAACGGGAAGTGTGGTTCCTCAGCCGGTTGCATCATGCATATCGTAGAGAAAATCTCTCTTCGATCTTATTTTGCAAACCGAACCTCAACATGTCCATCTTGATGGCGGACAAAGTCAGGGGTTGTGGTTGTTTGAACCGGTGCTTGGTGGATCTGTTCGTAATTAGTTATCCATTTTTCAGGTAGAAGCTTTGTAAGCTCTTCTCTGGATAACTGTTTAGGAACATATGTGCAGGTTGGTGTGGCATTGGAGTCGATGTCTATGAGTAGAGCATCGCTAGAGTTATCCTGCGATCCGGGAACCATGATGTCCAAAGAGTGGTTTTGGACACGATATGCCATCTGGTAATGAAACGTGGCCTGAAAGGTATTGACCTGTGGCGTACCACCGATCTGGATCTGGGCTTTCAAGGCTGTTAGCAACGAAGGATCATTGAGTGGCATATTGAAGTTGGGATAGAAGGTGACGAAGACAGTTCCGGCGTTTAACGTGGTTTGGATGGTACCGATGCAGGCATGCTGGTACTCCACGAATCTAGTATCGACTAGTGCGATACGAGAGAACGCAGATAGTCCTTTTCTTCCATGGAAGGTTAGGGCTAGTCTTATGGCACCAAAGTGGATATGGGTATATCCTTGGGATAGACAGATCCTTGGAAGATCTGAGGGAAGAGCGAGAGGGACGAGGTGTTCAGAGGTTGTTGCTGGGAGTTGGTGTGAATCAAACTTGGAGGTTTGCACAAACTCTTTAACAACTGGGTTTGACGCAGAACTGACAAGTTGTTTTACTTTTTTGGAGAGGGAATTGTGTGGTTTTTTGAAGACACTATAAGGGTTGACTAAAGGCATACTAGTAATAGGGATTTTAGACTCATCAGAGATATAAGAGATCTCATATAACTGATCATTCTTTGACGCAGACGACCGACGAAAACTGGAATTTGAACGGGAAAGACCCTGATCTGGATTCATATCTGGGTTTAGACTTCTAACACTTCTTATCTTTATCCTCAAGCCCGTACTTTGAGGAAATTACCGCGGACCCTTCCGACTTACGACTCACCTAACTAGCTTCTTTTGGACTCAAGATAAGAAACACAGTGTGTCGGACCAGACTGACAAGACCTTGTAAGGTTAGTGTTCTGTTGTTGAGAGATCAGCGCAAAGTCTGCAGTCAACAGTGCATACTAAACAAACCTTAGAAAGGGATGGCAGGAGCGCTATGGCTCTGATACCAGAAATGGGGGGGAGTTGGAACATAGCGCTCCTGCCATCCCTTTCTAAGGTTTGTTTAGTATGCACTGTTGACTGCAGACTTTGCGCTGATCTCTCAACAACAGAACACTAACCATACAAGGTCTTGTCAGTCTGGTCCGACACACTGTGTTTCTTATCTTGAGTCCAAAAGAAGCTAGTTAGGTGAGTCGTAAGTCGGTAGGGTCCGCGGTAATTTCCTCAAAGTACGGGCTTGAGGATAAAGATAAGAAGTGTTAGAAGTCTAAACCCAGATATGAATCCAGATCAGGGTATTTCCCGTTCAAATTCCAGTTTTCGTCGGTCGTCTGCGTCAAAGATTGATCAGTTATATGAGATCTCTTATATCTCTGATGAGTCTAAAATCCCTATCACTAGTATGCCTTTAGTTAACCCTTATAGTGTCTTCAAAAAACCCCACAATTCCCTTTCCAAAAAAGTAAAACAATTAGTCAGTTCTGCGTCAAACCCAGTTGTAAAAGAGTTTGTGCAAACCTCCAAGTTTGATTCACACCAACTCCCAGCAACAACCTCTGAACACCTCGTCCCTCTCGCTCTTCCCTCAGATCTTCCAAGGATCTGTTTATCCCAAGGATATACCCATATCCACTTCGGTGCCATAAGACTAGCCCTAACCTTCCATGGAAGAAAAGGACTACCTGCGTTCTCCCGTATCGCCCTAGTCGATACTAGATTCGTGGAGTACCAGCATGCCTGCATAGGTACCATCCAGACCACATTAAACGCTGGAACTGTCTTCGTCACCTTCTATCCCAATTTCAATATGCCTCTTAATGATCCTTCGTTGTTAACAGCCTTGAAAGCCCAGATCCAGATCGGTGGTACGCCACAGGTCAATACCTTTCAGGCCACGTTTCATTACCAGATGGCATATCGTGTCCAAAACCACTCTTTGGACATCATGGTTCCCGGATCACAGGATAACTCTAGCGATGCTCTACTCATAGACATCGACTCCAATGCTACACCAACCTGCACATATGTTCCCAAACAGTTATCCAGAGAAGAGCTTACAAAGCTTCTACCTGAAAAATGGATAACCAATTACGAACAGATCCACCAAGCACCGGTTCAGACAACCACAACCCCTGACTTTGTCCGCCATCAAGATGGACAAGTTGAGGTTCGGTTTGCAAAACAAGATCGAAGAGAGATCTTCTCTACGATATGCATGATGCAACCGGCAGAAGAACCACACTTCCCGTTCGATGAATGTGATTGCCAGGAATGCCTGGATGATGCATATGAACTTGAGTACAAGGAGGAAATCAAAAACAAAAAGAAAAAAGGGTCCCAAAATGCCCTGAAGAAAAGATATGAAGCTGGAGATCCAAATGTTGGTCTGCTTGGAGAACCATCAGGAAAATTCGACTATTATGTCCTGTATGGTGATTCAAAACCAAAACCCAGACAGACACAACCATCTAAGCCGAGACGTCCATCAACCCAGATTGATGAATGCTTTATGCTCGGAGCAACACCTCCAACTCATTCCTCCTCCGAATACCAAGTTGAATTCCCACCCCTAACCTCTTTCGAGAATACCCAACAAAAAACCAAACATAGCTGGAAAATCAAGAACCCAACAACCATTGGTGCAACTGGTGTTCCTGAAGCAATAACGGCTGCTGAGGCCACTCTGAACTGGCAAAGTGAAAATGCTGTTGCCCAAAACAAGGCCCTCAACACCATCCTAGCTCAACAGAATAATATCACAAAGGCTCATGAAGATCTAACAACCAGAGTTCAAGAGTTAGAAGGTATTATCTATGAAATCAAAGCCAAAATCCTTGAGCTACATCATGAACTCCTCCAGCTAGTTCACAACTCCCCAGGGGCACAAATTCCACAAGGTCTTCAGCAAAAAGAAGCTGAAATGAAATTCCTCAAGGCACAACTTGCAGACCTTGAGAGACAACACAAGCAGCAAAAGGTTTCCACCTATGCTGATGATCCATGGAGACTTCCAACAACGCCATTTGTGCGAACATCCTTTGATCCTCAACTGCTACCAGCATCTTCATTTCTACATAACTCTCCATCCTTAAACCTCTGGTCAAAGGAACAAGCAAAGATCAAGGCTAGAAAAGCTTCGCCGACAAGAAGCACATCCTCTGAAAGTACTAGCAAAGCAGCATCCTCAAGCAGAGGAAAAGGGCCATCAGGGAGCAAACAGAACACAAGGGATAACGTCATGATGATGACCTCCACAACAGCTCCTAATAAATTACCTACAGGAGAAAATGGCATCTCCTCGTTCTTGCAAGCTTTGACTAAGACAAGCAGCAAAGAAAGCGTGCCGATGGTAGCTCCGGTGATAGCTCCTCTAACACATGATGACACATCATCAGTCTCTGAGGAAAGCTCCACCTCTCAATTCTATGAAGAGGTACCTCTAACAGATGAATTTGAACATCTCTTCATGAATGAGGACAACACTGAAAGGGTCTATGTCTCTGACATTGACGATGAAGCCTCCCAAACGTCGCCTCAGACAAACGAAAGGGCTCCTCCAAACACGGATTCAAAGCAACAGTTCACCTTTGATGACATTCTCCCAGTAAAATGGCGAGACCGAAGCATTGAAATGCTGACCTGGTGCACAGCAGAGCTTCAGTACTATAGTATCGACATGGTCATCAAACGTTTCTTGGCAAGATGCCAAGGACGACTTCGGGACTGGTACGTAAGTCTTGGTGAATACAGACAGACAAATATTCTAAACAGCAAAACCCCAGAAGAATTCATAAACACGATCTATTATGAATTCATTGGAAATCCCTCAGATCATACAATCCGAGCCCGAGAAGAGTTCCTAAAGATGAAATGTTGCTCTTTTCGTCCAAAAGACCTCGAAAAGCATTACAACAGAATGTCTGAAAGATTTTACTGTCTTCAAGGCATTGATGATGTAAATCTCAAACAAGTGTTCCTGAACTCCTTCCCAGAGTCTCTCTCAAATGAGGCATACAGAGCCTTAGAAGCCAAAAATATGACGGTTGCTCAAGCTTCCCTTGGTGGTCTTTACCAGCTCATCATGAATGCTTTGACAAAGCTATGCAACCAAAAACAATTTTTGGTTGAGTTTGAAAAAACCGGAAGGCGACTCGGGTCTGCATGCAATGACAAACACTTAAAGATAAAATGCAAAGATGATTCGTGATGCAGCTGTTCAAAGCCTCACAAGAAGTCCAGGATTGTCCATTTCAAAAGATCTGGTGATTACTACTCAAGAACAGGCAAATACAACTCTCAGAGAAGGTGGAAGTTCTTGAACAAAAAATCAAAGAGAGGTCGAAATACTACTCGGTGCTATGTCTGTAACAAAGAAGGTCACTTCGCAAAAGATTGCAAAGACAAAAGGAAGACCCAAGCCCTTCTTGAAGCCATCAACAAGGTCGAACCAGTCGATGTTTCTGATATCGAATCCCTATACTCCTTAGATGATGAGCCAGGAAAAAGGATGATATGCACCATATCCTACAGCTCCAGTGAGGAATCCGAAACAAGTGAAACATCTGAATCTGAAGAAGAGCCACTACGGATCTACATGATGGAAGAAGGTCCTCAAGATGATTACGGCGACCCCGGCGACCAGTCACTAACGGCGGCAATGTTCCAGAAAATCCAAAACAACATACAGTATCCTAGCCTGGAGGATCACGTGGAAGATTATCTGTCAGATTCTCTGTCTGAACAGTTCAAAGAAAAGTGTACCCTATCACCCAAAAAGAATCTTCCAGCTCAGTCTGAAAAAGCAAAAGAGGTCGCAAAGCAAAAGCAAAAGCAGATACCTGCCACAACGGACAAAGGTATCTGTCAGAAAAGCAAAGATAAAGAGTCAGGCCCACATGAAGAAATAATGAGCGGTCACAAAGGAAGCTTACTGAGGAAGAAAGGCAAAAAGACAAAAAAGGTCACATGGGTCAAAAAAGGAACAGGAAAACCCTCAGGGCGTGAAAGACGCGAAACCAATCACACGGAGCCAGCAACAGGGAGTAAACAGAAGAAGCTACCCAGAAATCTATCATTACAGGAGATAACAAATCTTCAAGAATCCTGCACAACAGTTGAAGAAAATAAAGAAAAGATCCTTAAAGATTTCCTCTCAGATGATGTTGCCTATTTAATAGCAAGCAAGAATGGAAGCTCCCACAACCCAAACACTTCCGTTCCAAAAGAAGCAGTCATGAACCCAGAGACTACCACCCTCATCCAAAAGCTTCAAAAGAAAGATGTCCCTGAAGACATCATCGAAGTGGTCACCAAACACTCCATCACAGATGAATCCCTCCTGAACTACAAAAACCTCCTCACTCTCACCTTCAAGACACAAGGCCCATTAATGGACGGAGATAAATTCTTCCCAGATTATCCCTTCCTTAATGTTTTCAGGCTCAAAAACTTACGCAGGTTATCAAATGAAGGCCTAGCCTTCCTGTGGTATCTAACAGAGTCATTCGTCATAGCCATGGCCTTTAACTCCAACAAACTGTTAGCCTATCTTTTAGACTACCAGTTAGGCTGTTTATCAGGAGAAAAGGAGAACTTTGCCAAGTTCCTTGAATGGTTCCTCCCAATTTATGAATGGGACCATCTCATGAGGGACTCTCCCAGAAAACACTGCATGATTTTGTTCCACAAGCCGAGCCATTTCAAAAAAGAAAGTTATGATCAAGTCCCTACAGAACCACCCAACTTCATACACTCTTGGTATGACATAAACCCTGCAGGATACTATTACAAGATCAACTACCAGGATGCTTGGATGGAAACCCGCATTAATCTTGCAAAGGCAAACCAGATAAAGATTGAAGATCTGCCTCCAAAGATACTGAATGGTGAACACCCGTGGAAGCAAGAAGACCCTCAGACGATTGAATGGGAAAACACAGTCATAGAATATTTCAATAATATTCGTGTGTTCACACACCCTCCCATGATCATTCAACCAACTGGTCCCAGAAAGAACTCGGTGTCTGATCCTGCCCAAGACCAAGAACCGGACAACAAAGACACGCTCCCGTTTACTATCGAGATTCGCAACTCAGCAAAACCAAATTAAACGGGCTATGGATATTATTAAGTGTGCTAATGGTGTGTTTAGGACTAAATAAAGTATTATCACTCTTAAAGTGGTAATGGTGTGCTTAGGATTAAAATAAAGCTTTAATCACTCTTAAAGTGATGTAAGCGCTTATGTCATGTTTTTCTAGATTTTTCATATGTATTATTAGGTGTGATGTAGGGATGATGTAAGTGTGATGTCATGGATGATGTAAGGGTGATGTCATGGATGATGTTATCAAGCCTCTCCTTGGTCTATAAAAGGAAGGCTCCCCCTCACTTGTAAATCATCCCTTTCTGAGTACCAGCATAAAAGATTTGGGGAGGACTAAAGACTCTGCTCAGACTGGGGGGAGTTAAACAAACCCCTTGAGTCTTTTATATAGATCAGTATGGTTTTATATAAATCAGACCCCAACTCCCCCCATACTGATAAAATATAGAAATGGGTTTTAAACCTTTTATATAAAACTTGTAAAAGCTTTGGGGAAGGCTACAATGTCTTTGTCAGTAAAAGAGCCAGGTTTTTATCAGAGATTCTACTGGTTTTATATTATTGAAATATTCTATGACCCTCATTTAGTTGAGAACTGAAGTTGTCAGAGTTTCACATGGGTTGTTGGACTGCAAATAAATTTTCTAGTGGGTCCGAGTTAATTAGTGGATGATGTCAGCAAATTTGTAATTCGTTAGGGTCCTACTTTTTGAATTATATGGGCCCGAGATTTATTCTGTTACCTATATATAATAAAAATGATCGTGTCAATTTCAAATCTATTAAAAGAAGCATGTCCGAACTACACATGTATCTAAGTTTCTACTTATAGTCAGAATTAATGTAATATCTCATGTCTGAATTAATTATAAGTCGTGCCCAACTGAGCCTGAATATATTATGTATTATGTGTTTCAAATTTCTTTAGATATTGATAGGCTTAATGTTGAGTTATAATATTTGTGCGATATTCGTGTTTCTTGAGATTACACTATGTGTTATCAACTAATATCACCAATTGGAGAACCCGCTATGTGTACTGTAAGCTAACCTGTGATCACATTTAAACACTTGGTTGTTTTGAGACTAGGGTATTACAAAGCCCTACTCGTATACATACCAAAAATGAATGTATATTAGATCGCGTGTAATGAACCTCACTAGTATTTAACGCGTAAAGGCACGTTATCACTTGCCGAGCAAACTAAGGTGAGTTCACTACTCTTTCACAAGCATTCGTCCCGGGGGGGGGGGGGGGGGGGGCAAACAAACAAACAAACTATTATTCCTTGGAGGAATACTGTGTATAAATGTTGTTATTTAATGTCGATGTTAGTTAATAAACTCAACTCTATCACGAAAGTCCCTACGTACTACCGAGCTAGTTGCCGGGGAGGCAATGGGGTATTAGTTGATAGCGCTATTAGGCTTGACAACCTCACACCATACCTGGGAGGACGGGCGTGAACTAATGACCTTAACCACATGGCCAATGTTGATAGGCATTGATGAGGGCAAACAAACAGACGTCACTTCGGTATCGAGTTTATTATTGGCATGTCTTTAAACTAAACATTTACCAACTTTGCGTTAAAACAAAACTGTGAACTCGCCAGCTTTATGCGGATACACTTTTTCTGCATGCTTACAGGTCGTTAGATGCATCGAATTGGAACTTGCAGTCTGGGAAGCCGGTGTCGTCATGGGTTGTGTTATTCGCGAAGTCATTTGATGTTTGTTTATGTTTTCTTTACAAAACGTTGTTGAATTGGTTCAACGATGATTTATGCTTCCGCTGAACAAATACTAGTTCTGATTAGATGTTTTGAAATGCACTTTTCACGTTGAATGAGATTTCAAAATTATTATTCTACTGATAGTTCAGCGTCATCTTTGACCCCAAAAGCCGACGTGCAACCTGAAAAACCCGACAAAAAAAAAAAAAAACAAAATAACCCGACTAAAACAACAATATACGAATCACATAACAAAAATCCCCCAACAAAAAAAAAACCTGACCAAACCTCAAAATCCAACTTTTCTGCTTTCTCTTGATCATCGTCATCTTCGACCCCAAAAGCCGACGTGCAACTTGAAAACCCCGACTAAAACAACAATATACGAATCATATAACAAAAACCCCTGACAAAAAAACCCGACTAAACCTATAAAACTACAATGCAAACATAACAAAACATCGTGATTTTTGTTCCCAAAACCACTCATATTTTTATAAAAACTAACAAAACCCACATGTACACATAATAACAATTCACATCGCACTTTCAAAGTTACAAATCTCACAATAAACAGAACCGCATATTACCCTAATCTCTGCTGTTTTGTTTTGGCCAACCCAAAAACTAAACTAATCAGTTTATTAGATTTATACACTGCTAATTACTTGATGTAAATTTGGAAAAGCCTAAACCTCCACTTGTTGATAAGTATTGTAGTTAACAATCAAACAAACAAACTAGACCTGAACTTCTTTCTGTACAGGTTTTGTACACTCCACATATCTTGATTGAACATAACAAAACAAGAAATTTAGTATGGACTGCAGATCAAGATTCCCTTTAAAATTACAACATTAACAATCAATCAAAAAATCAAGAATCTTTTTTTTTTCTCTTCATCAAGCTTTATATTTAATCCAACTTAAACGAATAAGCCATTTTACATCCAAAAATCTTGTTACTAATTACCCTGTTTAACTAAAACCCATTACAAAACCAAGCCCAGTAGATCATAGAACCGAAAAACGAGAAAAGAAAAATAAACAAACTTATATTTACCAGAGGGTTTTTTTCCCACCACCTACGGTTCCGCCACCACCACCGAAGATGTTGCCGGAGATGCGCTGGCGTGTATGGAGGTACATGGGTGGATGAACTGGTAAAGGAGAAAGAGGGATAGAAACCAATTTCAAACTATAAACAACCAATTCATCAACAAATTCATAGAAGAAACCCTAATTTTAATAATATGAACCCAAATTTTTGAAATTCGTCAATTTCACCTGATGATCAACAACAATAGTTCCAGATCCAGATTTAGGTTTCCGATTATCCACATCAGCATTGGAATCAGAGCCGCAAGAAGCTGAATTAACAGGAGAAAATCCGGTTAAAATCAGACGACTGAGGCAAACGAACAACGAGCTTCACTTTCTTTGTCACACCCCAACCAATGGCGGAAACATCGGGGTGCGAGCACTAAGCGTTCAGATTGTTCATGAGATTTCCATAACACTATTGTTGCAATATAGATTAAGCAGGTTTCATGCAATAAACTGTCTACCAAACATCAATCCAAGATTACATATCATCAAATCATCAACATAGTTTCAATAGTTTCCAGATTAACAAAATGTAGTTTCTAGGCTTCATCCTAGCTTGATTTCAAGAATCCAAGCATCCTGTCAGCCTGCAACATGTATTAAAATACAATTAGTACAAAACGTATTGGCGAGTATACAAGTTTGAGTATATAGAATAAATAGATTAAAACAACTCATATCCACATGTAAATGTTAACAAAATAGTTTCAGCCATGCTAGTGATCGCAGTCCAACAAGTGATAGCCCAAGTATCCCGATGCTTTGTTGTTTTCCCAAGTCTCAAGGAAAACTAGAAGCCTCCTAAGAATACCCCCAAGAATAACGGGGAGGTGCATCTCCTATAGCGCTACTGTTGTTAAGGCGGAACTACACACCTTGGATTAAACGTCCACATAGAACAAATAGAATACAAGTATCACAAGTTTCACATAGACATTAGGATAGAGTTTAGATTTCCAAAAGTCTCAAGTATCGTAGTTTAATAGAATACATGTTACATCCCAAAGTTTAAATAAAAAAGGGATCGAGTATACTCACAGTGATTGCTTAACAAATCAACTATTATTGGATCAAAGGGAGCTCTTTAGATTTAGCCTGATTAGATTTCAACAGGTAAGTGCCGGACAAAACGACGAGATTCAAACCAAGTGTCGGATCAGTCATCCAATCGGATGGCTGCTCGATCGGATGGCTATTCGATCGGATAGCCATTCGTTTGGAATGACTTTGTGTAAATGGGACGGATGGCCATTCGATTCAAGTGTCAAGATTCTCAAAATGTCAAGTCAAGTACCAACTCAGGTTACCTTAATCGGATGGCTATTCGATCGGATAGCTATCCGATCGGATTGCCATTCGTTCCAAGGTTCCAAGTTTCCAAAGATTCCAAGTTTCTAAAATGTTTAAGGTTACGAGGCAAGTTTCACCTAATCAGATGGCTATCTGATCGGATGGCTATCCGATCGGATTGCCACTCGATTGGGTTGTCCTTGTCCCATTCCTAAACTTGTAAAGTTTCTAAGTTTCTGTTCAAGCAGCAACGACATGGTACGTATCGAGACAACGGTAAACACATCAGTGTGTAGCCGATCTGATCGAGTGGGAATCACCCTAGTCTGTTCAGTCGTCTGTTCTTGATGATGTTTATGTTAGAATCCGTACTCCGGTCATCTTCTTCAGCAACAATCTGTCTCCAACCAACTCCATACTAATCATTAAGTCTATAGTCCGTTTAGATCCGGATTCTCACCGTTCAAAGTAAAAGTTAAAAAAAAAATATGAAGATGAGCATAGGTTTTAACCAAAAGTCTAGATTTAGTTGAGGTTTAGTGTAAAAACACATGAAATTCCTTAGATTTGAGCTAGATCTTGACTGGAATGACATTACACAACAGTTTGGTACAAACCGCCATGATGACATCACCTTTAAGAGCTCAAATCCTAGAGATTTCATGGTGAAAAGTGATATTTCAAGGGAGAATATCGTAGAGAATGATGTGTAGATTAAAGTTGTACAAGAATCTAGTGTAAAACGCACCGAAATCGCCGAGAAATCGAAGAAAAGTGCTTAAAAGTGAAAGGGAGTGCGTGCTGATCGGATAAGGCTGTCACATAAGTGAAGGACTGATGTGACAGGCCTATTTATAGTGTGGAAGGAGAGTTAGGCGGTGTAAACGAATCGGATGGCGTCTCATTCGAATGGCCATTCGAATCGGATGGCTATCCGATTCGTTTGCTCATTCGAATAGGATGGCTATCCGATCGGATTGCCATTCGGCCAATCCTATCCTTTCCTGTTTAACCGTCTTTGATTCGTTTTGCGAGTGAGATTAAGCATTGTGTTGCGTATTATTTGGTAATAGCATAACTAGATTATAGCAATAACACAAAAGTTTTCATAGTTTTGTAGTTTCCGCCAGTGACAAGACTCCAGTCCCTCGTTCAACCAAGTCTCAAGTTTCACGAGCCTCAAGAGTCAAGCACCAAAGTATCAAGAGTCAAGAGTCTAGTCTTCCAAGTATCAAGTATCTAGATTTAGACATTCCAAGTATCTAGTTTTAAGTGTCAAGTCTCGTTGCATTAAGTATCAAGAATCTAGATTTAAACATCACAAGAATCTAGTATATAGCATAAGACTCACCAAGTATCAAAAGTAACAAGTATCCCATAGTACAGGGGCTAAAAGTGTCAAATAAGTAAAAGTCTAGGGACGCAGACGTTACAGTCTCCCCTCCTTTAGGAGATTTCGTCCCCGAAATCTAAGAAGAAGACTACTCAAAGAGATGCGGATACTTGGCCTTCATATCACTTTTAAGCTCCCAAGTGAATTCGGCGCCACGCTTTCCTTCCCATCGAACCTTGACTATGGGAATTTTGCTGCGCCTCAGTCGTTTAACCCCTTGGTCCATGATTTCGACCGGTTTCTCCACAAAGTTTACAGCTTCATTTATTTGCAAGTCTTCAAGGGGAACCTGTAGTTCCTCGTCCGCTAGGCATTTACGTAGGTTAGATACGTGGAACACTGGATGCACGTTGTTTAGTTCCTGTGGCAGGTCGAGTCTGTACGCTACCTTGCCAATCCTTTTGAGTATCGTGAAAGGACCCGCGTAGCGAGAAGCGAGCTTTCCCTTCTTACCAAAGCGAACTACTCCCTTCCAGGGAGATACCTTGAGTAGAACTCGGTCATCAACATCAAATTCCAGAGGCTTACGCCTATTATCAGCATAGCTCTTTTGTCTGCTCCTGGCCTTGATCAAGTTATCACGGATCTGAAGAATCTTATACGGTGTCTCTTGAATGATCTCAGGGCCAGTAAACTGCTTGTCACCAATCTCATGCCAGCTGAGAGGAGATCGGCACTTGCGGCCATACAAAGCTTCAAAAGGAGCCATCTGAATACTGGAATGATAGCTGTTGTTGTATGAGAACTCAATCAATGGTAAATGTACATCCCAGTTACCACCAAAGTCAATGACACAAGAACGAAGCATATCCTCTAGGGTCTGAATAGTACGCTCAGTCTGTCCATCCGTTTGAGGATGAAAGGCCGTGCTAAGAATCAAACGAGAACCCATAGCGGATTGAAAAGTTTGCCAAAGACGTGAAGTAAAACGACCATCACGGTCTGAGATTATGTCAAGAGGTATGCCATGACGGCATATAATCTCATCGGTATAGATTCGAGCAAGTTTCTCCACTTTATAATCTTCACGAATAGGAAAAAAGTGGGCTGATTTGGTCAAACGATCAACAATCACCCAGATACTATCGTGACCAAAAGGCGTACGGGGTAGTTTAGTAATAAAGTCCATAGAGAGCTATCCCATTTCTAAACTGGGATTTCGGGTTGTTCTAAGAGTCCAGAAGGATGCTGATGTTCAGCCTTGACTTTCGAGCAAGTAAGGCATTTAGAAACATATACAGCAATGTCCCTCTTCATACGAGGCCACCAGTAAGTCATACGCGGATCCTGGTACATCTTATCGGTGCCTGGATGAATAGAGTAACGAGATTTGTGAGCCTCATTCATAATGAGCTCACGGAGGTTATCGCGGTCTGGCACCCAGATACGATTGAGATAGTATTGAAGACCATCAAATTTAGTTTCGAGATGATTCACGTTAGCACCAAGAACTTCAACAGATAGACTTCCTTCATTACCTGACAAATACTGAGCTTCGCGAATACAAGCATGCAGATCACTAGAGATACAAATAGCCTTAAGGTGAGTTTTACGACTAAGAGCGTCGGCCACTACATTCACCTTACCAGGATGATAGCGAATTTCGCAGTCGTAGTCGTTAAGCAATTCAACCCAACGTCTCTGTCACATGTTCAATTCCTTTTGGTCAAAGATATGTTGAAGGCTCTTATGGTCGGTGAAAACCACACACTTTGTACCATACAGGTAGTGTTGCTAAATCTTTAACGCAAATACAACTGCACCAAGCTCCAGATCATGAGTAGTGTATTTTTTCTCATATACCTTGAGTTGACGAGAGGCATAAGCAATAACCTTGTCCCGATGCATAAGCACACAGCCTAATCCACGGTTCGAGGCATCACAATATACCACGAAATCGTCATTCCCATCGGGTAGAGTAAGAACAGGAGCGTTACATAGAAGGGTCTTAAGAGTCAGAAAAGATTCCTCTTGCTCGGGACCCCAAGCAAAAGGTCTCTCTTTTTGGGTTATTAAGGTGAGAGGCACAACAATCTTAGAAAAGTCAGAGATGAATCGGCGGTAATAACCAGCCAATCCTAGAAAGGAATGAATCTCAGATGCGGATTTAGGCGTACTCCAATTCTTCACAACTTCTATTTTAGACGGGTCTACATGAATACCTCACTTAGTAACGACATGACCAAGAAATTGCACTTCATCAATCCAAAACTCACACTTAGAAAATTTAGCATACTGACGTTCACCACGTAACAACTCAAGCATCAAACGTAAATAACGGGCATGATCAGCTTTAGACTTAGAATAAATGAGAATATCATCAATGAAGACTATCACAAAACGATCCAAATAGGGTTTACACACACGGTACATGAGATCCATGAACACAGCGGGTGCGTTGGTCAATCCAAAAGGCATGACCACAAACTCGTAGTGCCCATATCGAGTACAAAATGCGGTTTTGGGTACATCATCTTCGAGCACGCGAAGTTGATGATAACTAGAACGAAGATCGATTTTCGAGAAACAAGACGCGCCTTGTAGTTGGTCGAATAGATCATCAATACGAGGGAGAGGATAACGATTCTTAATGGTAAGCTTATTAAGTTCACGGTAGTCGATACACATACGAAACGAACCATCTTTCTTCTTGACGAATATCACAGGAGCACCCCACGGAGAGGTACTTGGGCGAATGAATCTGTTGTCGAGTAGTTCTTGTAGTTGAGTGGATAATTCTTGCATCTCGGAAGGTGCAAGATGGCAAGGAGCCTTGGCGACATGAGTCGCACTGGGTATGAGATCAATACGAAAGTCAACGGATCTAGGAGGAGGAAGACCGGGTAGATCCTCAGGAAAGACATCAGGGAAATCACACACTACTGGAACATCGTTTATGTTCTTCCCTTTGCCCTTTTGTTCCACCATGTGGGCCAAGAAGGCAAAGTTCTGTTTATGTAAGCACCTGTTTGCCTGAGTGCACGACATTAGCCTTAGTCCTTTCGAAGGTCGGTCTCCATAGACGTTTAAAATATCACCGGACGGTAGGGGAAGACGAACAAATTTATCATGACAGGCAATCTCGGCATGATTCTTACGCAACCAATCCATACCGATTATGACATCAAAACTTCCCAGTCGTATGGGTATGAGATCAATAGAGAAGACGTGATCGTTAAGAGTCAGGGAACAATCACGCAAAATAGAATTAACACGAATCGATTTACCGTTGGCGACCTCAACAGAGAATGACTCAGTAACTTGGAGCGTGTACAGTTTATCAAAGACTCGAATTCCACAGACACAAAAGTTCTATCGGCACCAGTATCAAATAGAATCGAAGCATAAAGGTTATTCATGAGAAACGTACCATTAACGACGTCATTGTCGTTGCGGGCCTGATTAGCATTGAAATTGAAGGCTCATCCACGAGCGGCTGGTTGTTGCTCTTGGTTCAGCTGGGGGCAACGATTATGAAGATGAGTAGTATCTCCACACTGAAAGCATGCACGTACGGCGTTGACTGGTCCTGGATTCTGCAGAGGAGCTGGGAGAGCTGGTAGGGCTGCTTGAGCTGGTTAGGTCGGGTTAGCTTGACGACAGTAAGGAGTCGTATGACCATAACGATTGCAGTTAGTACACAAATGACATGCAGAGGCAGTAGGATGATGGAAATTGCAAGTTGTACACTTGGGGTAAGACCCAGTGTACTGCTTCTTGACTTCAGGAACAGCAGGGTTTTGAGCAGCAACAGGAGCAGGTCTAGCAGCAGGGTTTGCAGCAAGAACAATAGCATTGCATCCTGAACCCTGAGACTTTCGCCTCTTATTCTTGCTGCCACTTGACTGCTGAGTAACTTGATGTGCAGACTTGGAAGAAGCAGGAGTAGCAAACTGCTTATCACGGATGCGGTTATTGTTGAGTCTTGCTGCAAGACGGTAGACTTCCTCAATAGTGTCGAGTTGAGCTGCTTTAATAGAATCACGTATAGCAGGAGGTAGACCATTGATATACTTGGTTATCATTCGCTTAGGAGTAGAAACCAAGTGTGGAACAATCAAGTTGATCTGCTTGAAACGGGTAGTATAAGCCAGAGTACCATCATCAATATGCTTCAAGTGCCAAAACTCTTCTTCAAGCTTCAATTGTTCGTGAGGAGGGCAGAACTCAAGCATCATTAGTTCTCGCACCTCGGTCCATGGAAGAGCATAGGCCTTCGTTTGAACAGATGTTTCTCTCATTTGGCCACCACTCCAACGCTCTGCCTTGAAACATTCCAATCGCACTCCTAGTCTTTAAATGATTCGGGCACTCGCTGTTGATAAAAGTAACCTCGATGCTGTCAAACCACTCGAGCATGGTGGTCACCCCATCACTGCCCGTGAAAGGCTTAGGGTTGCAAGAGATGAAATGTTTGTAGCTGAACCTCGTAGGCTTTTACTGCTCGGCGTTTGAGTCCATAGAGGATGGAGGAGTGTTTGATCCTTGGATCTCAGAGATGATCTTTGGCATGACTCGAGCAATCTGGTCGGCCATAAATGACATCATCTTTTTCTGAGACTTCTCCCTGGATCTCTTGAGAGTGTCGGATAGCTTTCGAGAAGACATCTAAAGATCCAACAAAAGGATCGTATAAGTCTAGATTTACAAAGCCTCATAATAAAGACTCACACACGATAGACTAAGACTCAAGATTCACAAGATTCACATAGATACCGCAACCCATGACCTTCGCATGGCACGTTGTACGAAGTTTGGAAACATGTCAGAAACGCTTATATATAGGAAGTACTAGTGGCGTATCCACCACGCTTCGGGCACAATCGCTTCTGCCTCGTACTCGGTGTTATGTTACGTGTCGTAAAACACACTCATCATCATCATCATCATCATCATCATCATCATAGTTTCACATAGATTTCAATAGATTCAATAGATTCCCATAGACTCAATAGATTTCAATAGATTCAATAGATTTCTCATAGACTCGATTGATTTTAATAGAGTTCAATAGATTCACATAGAGTAGTGTTAACTATTCACAAACAACGAAATCCCGCATGGCACGTGCTACGAAAGTTCGGCAACTTGACGGAAGCACTTATATATAGGAAGTACCAGCGGCATATCCACCATGCTTCAATCATGCCACATCCGTCCCGTCATCGGTGTCATGCTTAGTTAACCACAACATTAGAATTTACCACAAGATCTCCACATAGATTGACTAAATAGATTCAACAACATAGATTAACCCAAATAGATTTCACAACTTCAACCCGAGTCTACAAAACTATGAACTTCACTTAGCGCGTGGTACGAAGGTTCGGTAACATGCCAGAGACACTTATATTTAGGAAGTACCAGCGGCGTATCCACCATGTTTCAGACATGCCGCTTCTGCCTCGTCTTCGGCGCTAGGCTACGCTTCGTATTTTGTTTCTCAAAACAACACATACATAGATTACACATAGATTTCGCTAGAGTACACAATAGATTACACATATGTTTCACGTAGATTACACAAACAGTTCTTCCATAGTTTTAGAATTAAACAACACCATCACCGATCTGCAAAACACTAAGTTTCGCATGGCACTTAGTACGAAAGTTGGTAACATGCCTAAAACACTTATATATAGGAAGTACCAGCGGCGTATCCACCATGTTTTGGACACGTCACTTTTCCCTCGTATTATATGCCATGTTACATTTAGTGCCTTACAACCACAATAACACATAGATTCGCCAGATAGATAACATCATAGATAAGCTTCATAAATTTAGTTTGATCCTGAGAGATTAGAATTAACGTTTTAGATTGCGGACATACGTGCGATTTGTGTAAAAAGCCTCAAAATGAACGAAGTATCAAGATAAACGAAGAATCAACTTTAAAACCATACGTAAAATTGAGATAACATAAAAAGAGACAGGCTCATAAAACATAGAGTGTTCCGGGCAGAGGAACGGAGACTAACCAAAGTGATTTGGACCCCTTTCGAATTAAGGCAACGCGTCTTGACTTAGTTAGACAAATACGTCATCGATGTTCGGCCTACGATATTCGTCTTTTTGGTCATTTCATGTTCCTAATTGAATGGAAGTTTCGAGGCTTTGGCGAGATATCAAAACATCAAGGAGTGGGACTAGTTATCAAGGTCTGAGTTTCACCTCTAACTATCGTACCCTAATAGCGTTGGTACTTATCAGCCGACAAGACCTACTTAGAATAATATGGAGATTTTCCGTCAAGGTTTGGATGTCACTCGTGACTTGAGGGAAAACTTCATGCAAAATACAAACACCGATTAACAGCGTTTTCAAAGTATCAAGTGTATATTGTATCAGCCTTAGGAAAGGCATGTGAGTTTAATAGAGAAACTGTGCTGCTAGAAAGCAGATACGGTAGAATGTCAGGATTCCTAGAACTATAGACTAGGGATAGAAACCAATTTCAAACTATAAACAACCAATTCATCAACAAATTCACACAAAAAACCCCTAATTTTAATAATATGAACCCAAATTTTTGAAATTCGTCAATTTCACCTGATGATCAATGATGTGTGTAAAATGCAACATATAAATTACATCAAATGAGGCATAAAACTAACCCTTTTTAGTACTAATGTTGGAAAAAGTGTGCTTTTGTCTTCCTTTTGTATTTTCAGGGTTAAATGAGCGTAAATGAAGAAAAGAAGCAAAAATGCAGCTAAATCTAACATAAATACAAGAAAAGGAATAAACGTGGCATGCCCGACCCCTCGCCAGCATCTTCCCAAGCAAAAACAAGAGATCAGAAGGCTGAACTATCACACCCCGATTTCCACGTGTCACCGGTGGGCCCGGTGGGGAGTATCGTGACGTGGTTGGCAACATAATAGTCAAACAACACAATATTTAAATGCACAGCGGAAGCAATTGAAAGATATATTTCAACCGAATAAAATATTGTAATATCAAGTATCACAACAGTCGATTGTTTATCCACAGACGGATCGAAAATAAATAGGAAACAGTAGTTCAACAGACGATAGGCATCTTAAGCTTGCGAGACTCTTTATTGATGGTAAGGAGACAATCCAGCCTATTACGCTTAGTACCTGCATTTAATCTTTTTGGGAAAATACGTCAGTTTACACTGGTAAATACAATCAACTGACTCATTTTAAAAATTGTAACACCTCGAAAATTTACGTCCAATAAAGTATTGACACGTGTCATAAGCTTTGAATATGTGAAAAAGTACTTTAGAGGGGCTAAAGTTGACAAACAGTGAAACTATGTGAATATAAGGGTCCAAAGTGTCAACAATGGATAAATAGGCTCTACAATAACCCTACATGGTGTTTATAATCTTAAACAGATAAATCATGGATCATACAAAGCGAAAAATGAAAGAAAGTGAGGAATTACCAACTAAAGGGGCTAAATGTGTCAACATGTTGAAAGTATACCTCTGAGTGACCTTTTGGCAAACCCGAAGCTTTGTAATGATAAAATATACTCACTAGAATATGTGATAAAAATTTCATCAAGTTTCGTTATCGTATGAGAAAGTTATGATCAAAACCGTGCACGAAGGGTTAAATACGTTAACGTTGAATTTCGTGACTTTTCGGGTAAGCACAAAGTTAACCAGGGACTTTACCATGTTTGTAAATATCTCAAGGTCGTTAAAAATCAGATTTGAGGGTCTAGAGTGCAAGGAAAATAACAAAAACCACGTATCAAAGGACAAGGACCAAATTGTAAAACAAAGAAACTTGTTACGCTGGTTAACAGCTTGTACGCGGCCCGCGAGAGGCCCTTCGCGGCCCGCCTACAAGTGCCCAGCGACAAAAACAGCGACCAGGTGCCAGTTCAAGTCTGATTTCGAGTTGTTAACAGCTGGATCCGATACCTGAGCCTCACCAATGGATGTACATGCATTTAGGGGCACTTGGACTCATCTTAAAACACTTGTAGACTCTTGTGGCAGCCTCACATGAGATCAAACTAGTTATAAAAGATCATTGAAGTTGCAAACATTGAACACTTGCATTCACAAAATTCACAAGACAACTTCTGGAGCTCTCTGGACATCAAGCCAACTTCCTAGTGATCTCTAAGCTTAATTAGGACTCTTGTAAGTGTTCATAACCCTTTCTAATTCGTTCTAGCTTAGCTAATTAACCAAAAGTCAAACTATCGTAATTTAAGTTTGACTTTGAGATTAAACGAAATTTGCTCAGTCATTTCTCGAATTGAAAGTACCTACAAGTTGGTATTTATGTGGGTAACAAACCCTTAAAAGGGTACTTTCAGATTCCTACTCTAACTATGTTAATTGTCGAGTCAAAGCTTGTTTCAAAAAGTCAACAGAATTATTATTTGCAAATTTAAGCATAATTAGCAATGTAGGGTACATGCAACCTGTTTGATCATTAAAATAACATGGTAATTAATGTAAGAACATGTCTCAACATGTTCAACTCGATAATTTTCAGTATAAACCCGGATCGGACCCGAAAGTCGCATATTTTGACTTTTGCTTTGACTATCAGTTCTGATCCGTTCATGCATGTTTGAGATATGTCTTAGAGATTATGTTGGACCAGGTTTCATATATGTATAACTCTCTGAGATTGTACAACTTGGTTCAATACTTATCCGATTCATATGCATGTTTCCCATTTATGCTTAAATGTTGACTATTACGCCCTTTTGACTATAAAACGTGATTTTTGAAAAAGTGAAAGAGTAGAAACATTTGTTACTGATTTATAAACTTGCACCGAAAATTTGATATCAGTTTGAGGTCTAGATTAAGAGTTATGCTCATTATCGTAATTTGAAAGTTTTTTGTTAATTAAATGGCGTAACTAGCAAATAGCCTATTTAAACCCACTTTTTGATATCAAACTTTTTACCCACTGATGTTATATAATATTTTGGGATTTTTAAAGATTTTTATTTAATTTTTGGCTGAGCATAACATAGGTATCTAAGTTTAATCCGGTTAATATCGATTTTGCCCTTTTAAGCCATAAAATGAGTTTTACAAATCCTTTTGACCCCAAACCTTTCTCTACTGATTTTATTTGATAAATAAAATATTTTGAGCATTCTGGAAATATAAAAATATCAGATTTCTTTTAAAAACCTGGAAACGGCTCTAAATCGCCTTTTTAAGCGTTTTTAACGCATAGTATGTGCTATAACCATATTAAACATATAAGGTTGATACCTACTGATGTTTTTAGTATATTTTTATATAATAACAGTAAGTATAAGTTTTTGAACTCAGGTTTCCAGTTTTGACTTTTTAAGCCCTTGTGAAATTACCAAAATACCCCTAAGGTGCATAGTTTGGTTTTAAATAATAAATTTCACATATGGGTCATACTCTACTGTTATAATATGTTAAATTAAGTATATTTACTGTACAAACCAGACCTGTAACTCAGATTTCTAATTTAACTCTTTTATAATCTTTTAAATGACCAAAATGCCCTTATGAGGCATAAATTGTGTTTAAATTCATTTGGGGCATAATAGAAGATATCTTACTGATATTATAACATATTTAAGCCTTATTACCACAGGGAACTTGCATATAACTCTTATGGTTACCCGTAACGCCTTTTCGCGCTCGGTTCGGTTTATGTAACTAGTTTGCATAAATTGACCGAAACGGGTCAAACCTTATCATCTTTGTCTCAAAATCCAGAATGTATTTAGTATCCCCATATTATACAAGTATTCAAACTTGTCGGGTCTAAATCACATTCTATCCGGTCTTCGCTTTATCGTGCGTTTGAACCGTATCGTCCTTAAAACTAGCCGGTCTAAGCTTAAGCTTAAATAAAGACTCGTTAGAAATCTAATAGGTTATTATAAACCTTTGTTCCAGAATAAGAAGAACCAGTAAAAGCTACCTTCACTTCCTAGTTGTGATTTATACTTTACTCAGGTAAATACTTTTAACTTATTTTCCCTATACGGGCTTGGGTTACGGTATATAGAATACCGCTTGATCGAGCATCAAATCTTACATCTTTGGGTGGTTAATTGAATAATTTGATCGGCTCGTTTAAACCGTCTTGTTTACTTAAAGCCTTTGGGGGGTTAATGACCATGTCCCGGATATCCTTGGCATCATCTTACGAGATGGCCACGACCTGAGCACGGGGTGTAGGCGTACACCTGTCAGTGTATAACTCTATAATGTGGTGTGTCTATTGATCTTTAACCCGGACAAGATCCGGGCTACTGAACGCACAAGTAACATGTAATTCGTTCACAAGATTATATTACATAATTATCCCAAGTTATAAAATGTTTTGTGCCACGTACATTCAAATCAATTTTCAACCCTTTTCAAAATGAGTCAGTTAAATTGTATTTACCAGTGTAAACTAACGTATTTTTCCAAAAAGATTAAGTGCAGGTACTACTCGTACTAGGCTGGCTGTCTTCTAGAGCGTCCACAATAAGTCTCGCAAGCTTGGATGACAATAAAGCTGTTGAACAATATCTTATTTTATTTTGATCCGCTTGTGGATCCGTTTCAACTAATTGTGATATTTAATATTACACTTTATTAAAATTGAAATGAATCTATCTTTGCTTCCGCTGTGCATTTATATATTGTGTTGTTTGTCTATGATGATACCAACTACGTCTCGATACTCCCCACCGGGCCCACCGGTGACACGTGGAAAATAGGGGTGTGACAGGTTGGTATCAGAGCCAACTCTGAGTGAATTAAACACTAGCCTTTTTGTGTTTAATCTTAGTTACACAATTGCACAATCCTCGATTCTCGAGTCTAGACAAAGAACTTAGGAAATTTCCAAATATTTGTTTTATTTCTAACTTTGTCTTATTTATATTTCTTGTTGTATCACTTGTTTGTTTTTGACAGGTTGTCAACATGCCGCCACATATGAGAGGAAGAGGAAGGGGAAATGGAGCACATGTAGCCCCAAACGACCACGAGGCCGGACCGTCACACCGGCGAACACCTTCAGACCCCCATAACTCAGATGCTCAAAATCTTTGGAGGTCTTTTACTGAACCAGCTAGGCGCTCAGTTTCACTGAGTACCTCACCATCAATCCCACACTCCTTTGGGCCTCATTCGGAGAATGAGCCCCATAACTCTCACCAGTCCTATATTCCTCTTTTAGGACACAATTCACCCTTTGACCATCCATCACCCGTTTTTCAGGGCCAGTTTAACCCTGACGACTACCTAGCAGCAGCAGTGGGTTTTAACCCACTTGGACCAGAAGACCACTTTTCTGGTGGCAACCCGATGGACATCGATGAAGATACCGATCCTGCAATGCCACCATCAGGAACACCGAACCACCCCATCGAGATTTCAGATGGGTCACCGTTTATGGGATCACCTTACAATGGTCCCGACAGCTTTGAGGAGAACTTCAAGCAGTATGACTGGGCATTTACTCCCAGTTACCATAGCTCTCCCTTGCACCAGCCACACCACTCTCCCCTGCACCAGCCACACCACTCTCCCCTACACCAGCTGCAGCACAACTCTCCCCTGCACCACCAGCAGCAGCCACAGCAGCAGCAGAATCCTTCCGAGGATTCCCGACTAGTCGCGGTCACTCCGCCGGCAGCACCGCCTCAGCTTCAGCCTCCCTCGCCCCCGAGGCGAAGGAGAACGACCCTGCGGATATCCGCACGAGGGGGGATACGCATCAGCACCCCTCCACATTCAAGTGGCAGCCGGTACTCGCCTGTCCACGAAGAACCAGAGAGAGGAGAATCTTCACATCCCGTCTCTGAAGTAGTCTCTGCGCCTGTCGCGCCACAACCACCAATGGGTTTTGGAGACCCAATTCCCACTTACACTGGTGCGGCAGCTTACAACCCCTTCGAGCAGCAGATCCACACAGGTTATAACTTTGCAAAGGATCCCTACTGGTTAGCTTCGAGCTTCAATGCTCCCCGTCCGGAAGGTCCCTATGGAGGTCCCTGGGCTACTGGACAATCGACCTATGGATACCCACCATACGGGTATCAGCAACCGCAGCCTCCTTAACCTCCGCATTATCAGCAACCGCCGCCTCCTCAACCTCAGCATCTTCAGTAACCACCGCGGACACCGGTGATGTCACCGCCACAATTTCAAGAAATCCTTCATGAGATACATGAGGTACGACAAGAGGTGCGACATGAAATGCGGCAGGAACGTAGGCATAACCGGGGGATGTTTAAGAAGATGGTGGATTTGATCAAGGGTAAAAGCAAGAAGGATCACTGAATCCTTTGTTTGTTTATTTATCTTAGTTGTAATCGTGTCCCTGCGTGGACATTTATTTATTTCTGTACTCTACCCCTGCGTGGGTATTTCCTTTCTGTTCTGCCCCTGCGTGGGCATGTTTTTCTATTTTGACCCCTGCGTGGGTTTGTTTTGTTAGTTGGCCCCTGCGTTTAGGGCAAACTCGTACTAGCTTAATTTTTGTTTGGAATGGTTAATTTAAGTTTTTCATTTTTAAATTATGCATGAATATAATATGTGAATAAATGAAAAATAACATATTTTGATTTACCATTTTTGTTAATAATAAGAATCTTAAAAAGGTAAAACCTAGCTTGAATGTCATATTAAAGACCTGGCCAATATGGTAGAACCTGTTTAAAAAGATTCAAATCTCTGTTAACATCTGCAAATATGTTAACATTCTTGGCTAGTGTGATCCGCAAAATCACACATGTCACCCTTTTTAATGAATTATCCAAATTTATGTTTTTATATATATATATTTGATTATGACAAAATGCCTACGGGTTATAATTAATTTTATATCAAACAAAAGGCAGCCGTAGTTTATAAACTCCCTGCCAAGAAAAGGATTGATTTGTCTTATTTATTCAAACTTTAATCCTATAAGATCTAAATTTGTAATTTAGAAATTTGTCTATGTGACTAGGCCTATTATGCCAATATTATATTTCATTCTAAAAAGATTACTAAAAAAAAATCCTGAAAGAAATTATTAAATTAACTAAAATGGCTATTAAGACCATGGTTAATAAATCGTCAAGGACGATAATACTGTTTAGGCTTCTAAATAGACCTTGTCCTTATTTTTATGTAGCAATTAACACTACATGGCTAAGTCGGAAGAGATAAACAGTCGTCTAGAGGAAAACCCTGAAAATGCAAAAATATTAGTAACTGGTGCGGAATTGAAAGCATTAGTGAATGATGCTGTTATCGAAGCACTAAAGAGGTAATATAGTGAATCGAGTGGTACTCGAAGCAGGACCAGATCAGCTCCTCACTCTAAGCCAAAAGTTCACTCTGAGGCTCATAGCAAACCGCCCTCTAAGAAAGATGAACTTAAGAAAGATGAGCTCAAGAAGGATGATGATCGACACTCATCAAATCAGAATAGTGTTCCCTCAAAAAGGATGGTGTATGATGCCAAACCACACACCAAGTCCTGTACTTACAAGTACTTTGTTTCTTGCAAACCCCGGGACTTCACCGGGGAGAAAGGAGCAGTAGATTGTATAACCTGGTTGGACGAAATGGATACGGTTGTAGACATCAGCGGTTGTGCTGAAAGGGACGTAGTAAAATACGTATCCCAATCGTTCAAAGGAGAAGCTCTGGCGTGGTGGAAGTCTCTCATACAAGCTGCTGGAAAGATCCCGCTCTACAATCTATCATGGGATCAGTTCGTTGCCCTTATTAAGGATAATTATTGCCCGCAGCACGAAGTTGAGAGAATTGAGTCAGACTTCCTATCTTTAGTGATGAAGAATTTAGACTGCCAGGCATACCTCACCACTTTCAATACCCTATCTAGGTTGGTTCCATACTTGGTAACCCCAGAACCTAAGAGGATTGCTCGATTCATCGGGGGTTTAGCCCCAGAAATTAAAGCTAGTGTCAAGGCATCAAGGCCTGCTACCTTCAGATCAGCGGCTGATCTGTCACTCTCTCTTACCTTGGACGTAGTCAGGTTGAGAGTACTCAGGAATTCGGAAGAGAACAAAAGGAAGCGTGAGGACGATACCTCACGAAGATCAGGTAAGAAACACCGAGGAAATGACGACCACAAGAAAGGGTCGGGATCTAAGAGAGATGGGCAACAATCGGGGGATAAGCCCAAATGTAAAACTTGCAAGAAGAACCATTTTGGGAAATGTCGATTTGAGTCGAAATCCCAGTCTCACACGAGATCCTGTGGAATTTGCAAATCTACGGATCATAAGACTTTGGAGTGTAAGAAGCTGAAGGATGCAACATGTTACGGTTGCAACGAAAAAGGGCACATTAAGTCTAATTGCCCAAAGAACACTAGGAAAACCGAAGATGGGAAGAAGACCAATGCGAGAGTCTTCAAAATGGACGCTAAGGAAGCTGTTCAGGATGACAACGTGATTACAGGTACTTTTCTCGTAAATGATGTTTTTGCTAGAGTATTGTTTGATTCTGGAGCAGATAAGTCTTTTGTAGATAATAAGTTTTGTGAGTTGTTGAAATTTCCTGTAAAACCCTTAAGTGTGAAATATGAGGTGGAATTAGCTGATGGAACCATAGAAACCGCCTCAACTATTTTAGATGGATGTGTTATATCCATTAGGAATCACTATTTTCCTTTGTCCTTACTTCCCTTTAAGCTAGCCGGCTTTGATATAGTCATAGGTATGGATTGGTTATCGCATTACCAAGCCCAGATTGTGAGCAATAGAAAGCAAGTAGTAGTCAAAACTCCGTCTGGTGAGTCACTCACCATCCAAGGAGATACCCAGCATGGATTGCCTGAGCAAGTGTCTATGCTCAAAGCATCCAGATGTCTGCAGAAGGGTTGTGTCATTTATATGGCACAAGTTACTATAGACGAGCCAAAGCCTAAGATTGAAGACATCCCTGTCATTTCGGAATATCCTGAAGTTTTTCCCGAAGAACTACCTGGTTTACCACCAGATAGGCAAGTGGAATTCCGAATCGACATCATCCCTGGTGCTGCACTAGTAGCAAGAGCACCTTATAGGTTAGCACCAACGGAGATGAAGGAGTTAAGGACGCAATTAGATGATCTGTTAGCTAAAGGTTTTATTAGACCTAGTTCGTCTCCTTGGGGAACGCCGATCTTGTTTGTCAAGAAGAAGGATGGATCGATGCGCCTGTGCATCGATTACCGTGAGCTTAATAAAGTAACTATCAAGAATAGATATCCTTTGCCCAGGATCGATGATCTGTTCGATCAATTGCAAGGGGCAAGCTACTTCTCTAAGATCGATTTGAGATCAGGCTATCATTAGTTGAAGGTCAAGGATGAAGATGTGCACAAAACTGCATTTAGGACTCGTTATGGACATTACGAGTTCCTAGTGATGCCTTTTGGGCTCACTAATGCACCAGCCGCATTCATGGATCTCATGAATCGCGTCTGCAAGCCTTACTTGGACAAATTTGTCATCGTCTTTATTGACGACATCCTTATTTACTCGAAGAGCAAGGCTGACCACGAGAAACACCTTCGTTGTATTCTCAAACTTCTACACCAAGAGAAACTCTACGCCAAATTTTCGAAGTGCGAATTTTGGCTTCAAGAAGTCCAATTCCTTGGACATGTGGTAAGTGAGCGTGGTATCCAAGTGGATCCCGCTAAGGTAGAAGCAGTTATGAATTGGCAAGAGCCGAAGACACCTACTGAGATTCGTAGCTTCCTGGGTTTAGCAGGATATTATAGGCGTTTCATCGAAAACTTTTCTAGGATTGCTGCGCCCCTAACTTCGTTGACACGTAAGAAGGTTAAGTTTGATTGGGGCCCTAAGCAGCAGGAATCCTTTGACATTCTGAAGAAAAAGTTGAGCAATGCACCAGTATTAACATTGCCCGATGGTATAGAAGAATTTGTGGTGTACTGTGATGCATCACACACTGGTATGGGCTGTGTACTCATGCAGAAAGGCAAGGTTATTGCCTACGCTTCACGACAGTTAAAGGTACACGAGAAGAACTACACCACCCATGACTTGGAGCTGGGTGCCGTTGTATTTGCATTGAAACTATGGAGGCATTACTTATATGGAACCAAGTGTGTGATCTATTCAGATCATAAGAGCCTTCAACATTTTTTCAATCAAAAGGACTTGAACATGCGACAAAGACGATGGATGGAAACTCTAAATGATTATGATTGTGAGATAAAATACCATCCAGGCAAGGCAAATGTAGTTGCTGACGCCTTAAGCAGAAAAGAAAGAGTGAAGCCGATAAGAATCAATGCCAAGCGCATTGAAATAAGGAATAGTTTGAACGAAAGGGTGCTAGCAGCACAGAAGGAAGCTGTGCTGGAAGCTAACTATCCTGAAGAAAAACTAGGAGTAACTGAGGAGCAGTTATCCCATGACAAGGACGGAATGCTAAGATTGAATGGACAAATATGGGTTCCAGTTTATGGAGGACTTCGAGATGTTATCCTCCAGGAAGCCCACAGTTCCAAATATTTTGTTCATCCTGGAGCTGACAAAATGTACCAGGATCTAAAGGCCAACTACTGGTGGATTGGTTTGAAAAAGTCTGTAGCTGCTTATGTAGCTAAGTGTTTGACTTGTGCGTAAGTAAAAGCTGAACACCAGAAGCCGTCAGGTTTGTTACAACAACCTGAAATTCCCACATGGAAGTGGGAGACGGTGACGATGGATTTCATCACCAAGTTGCCAAAGACGAGGAAAGGAAACGATACTATATGGGTCATAGTAGATAGACTGACCAAGTCAGCACATTTCCTACCCATTAAGGAAACTTACAGCTCAGACATGTTAGCTCAATTATATGTAGATAAGATCGTAGCTCTACATGGTGTACCATTGTCAATTATTTCGGATAGAGATACGAGATACACCTCTCATTTTTGGAAAAGTTTCCAACAGTCTTTGGGCACGCGCTTGAATTTTAGTACGGCTTACCACCCACAGACGGACAGAGTGAGCGTACCATTCAAACATTGGAAGACATGCTTCGTGCATGTGTGATTGATTTAGGTGGCAGTTGGGATAAGCATCTGCCATTGGTCGAGTTCTCCTATAACAATAGCTACCATACTAGTATTAAGGCTGCGCCCTTTGAGGCATTATATGGTAGAAAATGCAGAACACCCATTTGTTGGGCGGAAGTAGGAGACGTTCAGTTGTCATGACCAGATTTGGTTTTTGAAACGACGGACAAGATTGTCCAGATTCGCGATCGTTTGAAAGCTGCCAGGGATAGGCAGAAGAGCTATGCGGATCCAAAGCGTAAATCTTTTCACTTCGAAGTAAGTGACAAAGTATTGCTTAAAGTATCACCCTGGAAGGGAGTGATGCGATTTGGCAAGAAAGGCAAGCTAAGCCCGAGATACATAGGACCATTCGAGGTTATCGAACGTGTCGGATCAGTTGCTTATAAGTTAAACTTGCCTGAAGAGCTTAGTGCTATCCACAATGTTTTTCACATCTGTAATTTGAAGAAGTGTTTCGCTGATGAATCACTGGTCATACCACATACGGATGTGCATATTGATGAAAGCTTGAAATTTGTGGAGAAACCATTGTCGATTGAGGATCGACAGGTGAAGAAGCTTCGAAGGAAGCATGTGCCTATTGTAAAGGTCAAATGGGATGCCCGTAGAGGTCCCGAATACACATGGGAGGTAGAATCCACGATGAAAGAAAAATACCCTCACTTGTTTCAGTAAATCTCGAGGTCGAGATTTCTTTTAAGGGGGTGAGGATGTAACACCTCGAAAATTTACGTCCAATAAAGTATTGACACATGTCATAAGCTTTGAATATGTGAAAAAGTACTTTAGAGGGACTAAAGTTGACAAACAGTGAAACTATGTGAATATAAGGGTCCAAAGTGTCAACAATGGATAAATAGGCTCTACAATAACCCTACATGGTGTTTATAATCTTAAACGGATAAATCATGGATCATACAAAGCGAAAAATGAAAGAAAGTGAGGAATTACAAACTACAGGGGCTAAATGTATCAACATGTTGAAAGTATACCTCTGAGTGACCTTTTGGCAAACCCGAAGCTTTGTAATGATAAAATATACTCACTAGAATATGTGATAAAAATTTCATCAAGTTTCGTTATCGTATGAGAAAGTTATGATCAAAACCGTGCACGAAGGGTTAAATACGTTAACGTTGAATTTCGTGACTTTTCGGGTAAGCACAAAGTTAACCAGGGACTTTACCATGTTTGTAAATATCCCAAGGTCCTTAAAAATCAGATTTGAGGGTCTAGAGTGCAAGGAAAATAACAAAAACCACGTATCAAAGGACAAGGACCAAATTGTAAAACAAAGAAACTTGTTAAGCTGGTTAACAGCTTGTACGCGGCCCGCGAGAGGCCCTTCGCGGCCCGCCTACAAGTGCCCAGCGACAAAAACAGCGACCAGGTACCAGTTCAAGTCTGATTTTGAGTTGTTAACAGCTGGATCCGATACCTGAGCCTCACCAATGGATGTACATGCATTTAGGGGCACTTGGACTCATCTTAAAACACTTGTAGACTCTTGTGGCAGCCTCACATGAATTCAAACTAGTTATAAAAGATCATTGAAGTTGCAAACATTGAACACTTGCATTCACAAAATTCACAAGACAACTTCTGGAGCTCTCTGGACATCAAGCCAACTTCCTAGTGATCTCTAAGCTTAATTAGGACTCTTGTAAGTGTTCATAACCCTTTCTAATTCGTTCTAGCTTAGCTAATTAACCAAAAGTCAAACTATCGTAATTTAAGTTTGACTTTGAGATTAAACGAAATTTGCTCAGTCATTTCTCGAATTGAAAGTACCTACAAGTTGGTATTTATGTGGGTAACAAACCCTTAAAAGGGTACTTTCAGATTCCTACTCTAACTATGTTAATTGTCGAGTCAAAGCTTGTTTCAAAAAGTCAACAGAATTATTATTTGCAAATTTAAGCATGATTAGCAATGTAGGGTACATGCAACCTGTTTGATCATTAAAATAACATGGTAATTAATGTAAGAACATGTCTCAACATGTTCAACTCGACAATTTTCAGTATAAACCCGGATCGGACCCGAAAGTCGCATATTTTGACTTTTGCTTTGACTATCAGTTCTGATCCGTTCATGCATGTTTGAGATCTTTCTTAGAGCTTATTTTGGACCAGGTTTCACATATGTATAACTCTCTGATATTGTACAACTTGGTTCAATACTTATCCGATTCATATGCATGTTTCCGATTTATGCTTAAATGTTGACTATTACGCCCTTTTGACTATAAAACATGATTTTTGAAAAAGTGAAAGAGTAGAAACATTTGTTACTGATTTATAAACTTGCACCGAAAATTTGATATCAGTTTGAGGTCTAGATTAAGAGTTATGCTCATTATCGTAATTTGAAAGCTTTATGTTAATTAAATGGCGTAACTAGCAAATAGCCTATTTAAACCCACTTTTTGATATCAAAATTTTTACCCACTGATGTTATATAATATTTTGGGATTTTTAAAGATTTTTATTTAAATTTTGGCTGAGCATAACATAGGTATCTAAGTTTAATCTGGTTAATACCGATTTTGCCCTTTTAAGCCATAAAATGAGTTTTACAAATCCTTTTGAACCCAAACCTTTTTCTACTTATTTTATTTGATAAATAAAATATTTTGAGCATTCTGGAAATATAAAAATATCAGCTTTCTTTTAACAACCTGGAAACGGCTCTAAATCGCCTTTTTAAGCGTTTTTAACGCATAGTATGTGCTATAACCATATTAAACATATAAGGTTGATACCTACTGATGTTTTTAGTATATTTTTATATAATAACAGTAAGTATAAGTTTTTGAACTCAGGTTTCCAGTTTTGACTTTTTAAGCCCTTGTGAAATTACCAAAATACCCCTAAGGTGCATAGTTTGGTTTTAAATGATAAATTTCACATATGGGTCATACCCTACTGTTATAATATGTTAAGTTAAGTATATTTACTGTACAAACCAGACCTATAACTCAGATTTCTAATTTAACTCTTTTATAATCTTTTAAATGACCAAAATGCCCTTATGAGGCATAAATTGTGTTTAATTTCATTTGGGGCATAATAGAAGATATCTTACTGATATTATAACATATTTATGCCTTATTACCTCAGGGAACTTGCATATGACTCTTATGGTTACCCGTAACGCCTTTTCGCGCTCGGTTCGGTTTATGTAACTAGTTTGCATAAATTGACCGAAACGGGTCAAA
Source organism: Helianthus tuberosus (assembly GCA_030545235.1). Taxonomy (NCBI): domain Eukaryota; kingdom Viridiplantae; phylum Streptophyta; class Magnoliopsida; order Asterales; family Asteraceae; genus Helianthus; species Helianthus tuberosus. The sequence continues at coordinate 158,682,221 of CM060409.1, forward strand.
CCTTATCATCTTTGTCTCAAAATCCAGAATGTATTTAGTATACCCATATTATACAAGTATTCAAACTTGTCGGGTCTAAATCACATTCTATCCGGTCTTCGCTTTATCGTGCGTTTGAACCGTATCGTCCTTAAAACTAGCCGGTCTAAGCTTAAGCCTAAATAAAGACCCGTTAGAAATCTAATAGGTTATTATAAACCTTTGTTCCAGAATAAGAAGAACCAGTAAAAGCTACCTTCACTTGCTAGTTGTGATTTATACTTTACTCAGGTAAATACTTTTAACTTATTTTCCCTATACGGGCTTGGGTTACGGTATATAGAATACCGCTTGATCGAGCATCAAATCTTACATCTTTGGGTTGTTAATTGAATAATTTGATCGGCTCGTTTAAACAGTCTTGTTTACTTAAAGCCTTTGGGGGGTTAATGACCATGTCCCGGATATCCTTGGCATCATCTTACGAGATGGCCACGACCTGAGCACGGGGTGTAGGCGTACACCTGTCAGTGTATAACTCTATAATGTGGTGTGTCTATTGATCTTTAACCCGGACAAGATCCGGGCTACTGAACGCACAAGTAACATGTAATTCGTTCACAAGATTATATTACATAATTATCCCAAGTTATAAAATGTTTTGTGCCACGTGCATTCAAATCAATTTTCAACCCTTTTCAAAATGAGTCAGTTAAATTGTATTTACCAGTGTAAACTGACGTATTTTTCCAAAAAGATTAAGTGCAAGTACTACTCGTACTAGGCTGGCTGTCTTCTAGAGCGTCCACAATAAGTCTCGCAAGCTTGGATGACAATAAAGCTGTTGAACAATATCTTATTTTATTTTGATCCGCCTGTGGATCCGTTTCAACTAATTGTGATATTTAATATTACACTTTATTAAAGTTGAAATGAATCTATCTTTGCTTCCGCTGTGCATTTATATATTGTGTTGTTTGTCTATGATGATACCAACTACGTCAGGATACTCCCCACCGGGCCCACCGGTGACACGTGGAAAATAGGGGTGTGACAAAAATGATTTAAAAATTTATTTGGATGCACGTGGCATAAACCTTTTATAACTTGGGATAATTATTTAAATAGATAATCTTGTAAAAGAATTACATGTTCCTTATGCGTTCAGTAGCCCGGATCGTGTCCGGGTTAAAGATCAATAGACACACCACATTATTCTTTTATGCACTGACGGGTGTACGCCTACACCCCGCGCTTAAGTCGTGGCCATTTCGTAAAATGATGCCAGGGATATCCGGGACATGGTCATTAACCCCCCAAAGGATTTAAGTAAACAAAACATATTTAAACGGGCCGATTAAATTATTCAATTAACCACCAAACGATGGAATATTTAATGCCCGACCAAGCGGTATTTTATATACCGTAACCCAAGTCCTTATAAGGGAAAATAAGTTAAAAGTATTTACCTGAGCAAAGTAATAATCACAATATGCAAATGCAAGTAGCTTTTACTGGTTCTCCTAATCTGGAACGAAGGTTTATAATAACCTATTAGAATCCTAACGGGTCTTTAGTTAAGCTTAAGCTTAGACCGGTTAGTTTCAATGATACGGTTCGTACGCACTATTAAGCGAAAACCGGATGGAATGTGATTTAGACCCGACAAGTTTGAAGACTTGCTTAATATGGGTATTTCATACACACTCTGGATTTTGAGATAAAACCGATAAGGTTTGACCCGTTTCGGTTAATTTATGTAAACTAGTTACATAAACCGAACGCGTAATAAGCGTAACGGGTATCCGTAAGATCCATATACAGGTTTCCTAAGTTAATATGCTTCAAATATGTTGTGACATCAGTAAGATGTCTTTTATTATGCCCGAAATGAATTTAAACACAAACTTTGCACCGTAGGGGTAGTTTGGTCATTTAAAAGGTTATAAAAGAGTTTAAGTATTTACCTGAGTTACAGGTCTGATATAATCAGAAAAAATACTTAGTTTACTAAGTTATAACAGTAGGGTAAAGTATATATGTGAAATTTATCAATTATAACCAAACTATGCACCGTAGGGGCATTTTGGTAATTTCACATAAGCCGTAAAGCTCAAAACTGAAGTCTGAGTTAAACAACTTTTGCTTACTGTTAAAATATTATAATTTACCCAAAATATCAGTAGGTATCAACCCTTGTATGTTTAAAATAGTTCTAGTACATACTATGCGTTAAAACGCTTAAAAAGGCGATTAAAAGCCATTTCCGGGTTCTATACATAAAGCTGATATTTTTTATTATTCCAAAAGGCTTAAAATAATTTATTTATCATACGTGATCAGTAGCAAAAGGTTTGGAGTAAATTAGATATGTAAAACTCATTTTATAGCCCGTAAGGGCAAAACCGACAATTACCGGATTAAGCCTACAACTATAAGTTATGATCAACCTAAAATTAATTAAAAATCTTCAAAAATCCCAAAATAATATATTACATCAGTGGGTAATACGTTTGATATCAAAAAGTGAGTTTAAATGGGCTATACGCTAATTATGTCGTTTAACTAACATAAAACTTTCAATTTACGCTAATAAGCATAACTCTCATTCTACACCTCAAACTGATGTCAAACTTTGGGTACAAGTTTATATATCAGTAACTAAGGTTTCTACACTTTTACATTTTTAAAAATCACTCTTTAAGGTGATAAGGGCATAATGGTCAACATATGAGCAATTAACGGAAACATGCATATTAATTGGATAACTAATGAACCAAGGTGTATAATCACAGAGGGTTATACTAGCATCTAACCTAGTCCAATTAAAGCTCTGAGGCATTTCTAAAACATGCCTAAACGGGTCAGAACTGAAGTCAAAGCAAAAGTCAAAGCTTTGCGACTTTCGGTTCCGAACCGGGTCTAAACAGTAAATTGTCGGGTTGAACATGTTTAGACATGTTCTTACACTAATTACCAAGTTATATTAATGATCAAATAGGTTGTATGTGTTCTACATTGCTAATTATGCATAAATTCGAAAATAAACATTCTGTTGACTTTTTAATAACAAGTTTGACCCGACATTTGACCTAGTTAGAGTGGGAATCAGGGGGAACCCTTTTAAGGGTTTATTACCCACATAATTACCAACTTATAACTACTTTCAATTCGACTAATCACTGGACCATTAGTGATTAATCGTTAAGTCAACTGTTAATTACGACGGTTTGACTTTTAAGCTTAAACTAAGCAAAAACTTAACTAAGAAAGGATAAGCAAACTTACTGAAGTCCTATGCACGATTTGTGAAGCTTAGAGAGAAGTCTTTAGCTCCAGAAATGCTCCAAAGTGCAGATGGAAGGTGTGAAGAACTTGTTGCAACTTAGTGGCCTTTTATAGTGTTTAAATCACCATAGATTGTTGACATCTAAGTCTACAACTGACCATAACTTACCCACAAGTGTCCCTAGTGCTCTAGGAACTGTTTAGGGGTCGCCCACAATGTGAAAATATCTGTTTTGGGTCGGTTATGTGCGAATACAGGCTGCTGTTTACACTTTCTGCATCTGATGGTCTGACGCGGCCCGCGTAAAGTCAAGTTAACCTTTACGCGGCCCGCCTTAGTCTTGAAATCAGATTATGCATTTTCTAGTTTTTGCATATTGTCCCTTGGCCTTTCGAAAGGTCAACTAAGCTTATTTCTTGCAATTTGACCCCTTATTATTTACCTACAGGGGCTTTAAGACTTGTACCCACTTTACCAAGTCCCTGGTCACTTCCGGTTAACCCGAAAAGTCATAATTTTCATCGTTGACGCTTTAACCCTTCGCATACGAATTTGATCATAACTTTCTCATACGATAACGAAACTTTATGAAATTTATATCGTGCATTCTAGTGAGCATAATTAATCGTTACAAAGCTTCGGGTTTGTCAAAAGGTCGCTCAGAGGTATAACTTAAACATGTTGACACATTTAACCCCTGTAGTTTGAAATCTCTCACTTTTAGCTTCGTATGATCCATGATTTATTCGTTTGAAGGTATGAGCATCATGTAGGGTTAATGTACAATATATTTATTCACTGTTGACATTTAGAACTCGTATTTTCATATACTTTTCATGTTTGTCAACTTTAGTCCTGTCAGAACATTCTTTCACACGTTCAACCATATGACACGTGTCAACACATTATAGGACGTGAATTTTCGAGGTGTTACATCCTCACCCCCTTAAAATAAATCTTGACCCGAGATTTACTGAAATAAATAAGGGTACTTTTCTTTCATTGTGGATTCAACCTCCCACGTATATTCGGGACCTCTACGGGCATCCCATTTGACCTTTACAATAGGCACATGCGTCCTTCGAAGCTTCTTAACCTGTCGATCTTCAATCAACAATGGTTTTTCCACAAATTTTAAGCTCTCATCTATATGCACATCTGTATGTGGTATAACCAGTGATTCATCAGCGAAGCACTTCTTCAGATTGAAGATGTGGAACACATTATGAATACCACTGAGCTCTTCAGGTAAGTTTAGCTTATAGGCAACTGACCCGACACGTTCGATAACCTCGAAAGGTCCTATGTATCTCGGGCTTAGCTTGCCTTTCTTACCAAATCGCATCACTCCCTTCCAGGGTGATACTTTAAGCAACACTTTGTCACCTACTTCGAAGTGAAAAGATTTACGCTTTGGATCTGTGTAGCTCTTCTGCCTATCTCGGGCAGCTTTGAGACGGTCACGAATCTGGACAATCTTGTCCGTCGTTTCAAAGACTATCTCTGGTCCTGATAATTGGACATCTCCAACTTCCGCCCAACAAACGGGCGTTCTACACTTTCTACCGTATAAGGCCTCGAAAGGCGCAACCTTTATGCTGGTGTGGTAGCTATTGTTGTAGGAGAACTCAATCAAGGGTAGGTGGTTATCCCAACTACCACCTAAATCAATTACACATGCACGTAGCATGTCTTCCAATGTTTGGATGGTACGCTCACTCTGTCCGTCAGTCTGAGGGTGGTAAGCCGTACTGAAATTTAAGCGCGTGCCCAAAGATTGTTGGAAACTTTTCCAAAAATGTGACGTGTATCTAGTATCTCTGTCAGAGATAATAGACACATGTATGCCATGTAAGGCTACAATATTATCCACATACAATTGGGCTAACATGTCGGAGCTATAAGTCTCCTTGATGGGTAAGAAATGTGCTGACTTAGTCAGTCTATCAACTATAACCCATATCGTATCATTTCCTTTCCTTGTCTTGGGCAACTTGGTGATAAAATCCATAGTTACCATTTCCCACTTCCAAGTGGGAAGTTCAGGCTGTTGTAGCAAACCTGACGGCTTTTGATGTTCTGCTTTGACTTGCGCACATGTCAAGCACTTTGCTACATAGGCAGCTACAGACTTTTTCAAGCCTATCCACCAATAGTTTGCCCTTAGATCCTGGTACATCTTATCAGCTCCAGGATGAACGGAATATTTGGAACTATGGGCTTCCTGAAGGATAACATCCCGAAGTCCTCCATAAATTGGAACCTATATTCGTTCATTCAATCTCAGAATTCCATCCTTGCCAAGGGATAACTGCTCCTCAGTTACTCCTAGCTTTTCGTCAGGATAGTTAGCTTCCAACACAGCTTCCTTATGTGCATCTAACAACCTTTCAGTTAACCTGTTCTTTATTTCAATGCTCTTGGCATTGATTCGGATGGGTTTCACCCTTTCCTTTCGAATCAAGGCATCAGCGACTACATTCGCCTTGCCGGGATGGTATCTGATTTCACAATCATAATCATTTAAAGTCTCCATCCAACGGCGTTGCCTCATGTTTAAATCCTTCTGATTAAACAGGTGCTGGAGGCTCTTGTGATCAGAATAGATCACACACTTGATTCCATATAAATAATGCCTCCACAGTTTTAGTGCGAATACAACGGCACCCAACTCCAAGTCGTGGGTGGTGTAATTCTTTTCATGCACCTTTAACTGTCGTGATGATAGGCAATAACTTTGCCTTTCTGCATAAGCACACACCCCATGCCAGTGTGCGATGCATCGCAGTAGACCACAAAATCTTCTATTCCTTTTGGCAATGTCAGTACTGGGGCGTTGCTCAACTTGTGCTTTAGGATATCAAAGGACTCTTGCTGCTTAAGGCCCCAAACGAACTTTACTTTCTTTTTAGTCAAGGAAGTTAGGGGTGCAGCAATCCTTGAAAATTTTTCAATGAAACGCCTGTAATATCCTGCCAATCCCAGGAAGCTACGAATCTCTGTAGGCGTCTTTAGCTCCTTCCAGTTCATAACTGCTTCTACCTTAGCGGGATCCACTTGGATACCACGCTCACTCACCACATGTCCAAGGAATTGGACTTCTCGAAGCCAAAATTCACACTTAGAGAATTTGGCATAGAGCTTCTCATGATGTAGGAGTTTGAGAATACAGCGAAGGTGTTTCTCGTCGTCAGCTTGGTTCTTAGGATAAATGAGAATGTCGTCGATGAAAACGATGACGAATTTATCTAAGTACGGCTTGCAGACGCGATTCATGAGATCCATGAACGTGGCTGGTGCATTAGTGAGCCCAAAAGGCATCACTAGGAACTCTTAATGACCATACGAGTCCTAAATGCAGTTTTGTGTACGTCTTCATCTCTAACCTTCAGTTGGTGGTAGCCTGACCTCAAATCAATCTTCGAGAAATAACTTGCCCCTTGCAATTGATCGAACAAATCGTCGATCCTGGGCAAAGGATACCTATTCTTTATTGTGACCTTATTAAGCTCACGATAATCGATGCACAGACGCATCGATCCATCCTTCTTTTTGACAAACAAGACTGGTGCTCCCCATGGAGACGAATTAGGTTTAATGAAACCTTTAGCTAGCAATTCATCCAGTTGTGTCCTTAATTCCTTCATCACCGTGGGTGCCAACCTATAAGGTGCTCTAGCAACAGGTGCTGCTCCAGGGATGATGTCAATCCTGAATTCCACTTGCCTATCTGGTGGCAAACCAGGTAGTTCTTCCGGAAAAACTTCTGGGTATTCAAAAATGACGGGGATGTCTTCAATCTTCGGTTTAGGCTCATCAATAATCACTTGTGCCATGTAGATGACACAACCCTTCTTTAAACACTTTGAAGCCTTGAGCATAGTCACTTGCTCAGGCAGTCCATATTGGGTATCTCCCCGAATGGTAAGTGATTCACCAGTCGGAGTCTTAATCACCACTTGCTTTCTGTTGCAGACAATTTGGGCCTGGTTATGAGATAACCAGTCCATACCCAAAACTATGTCAAAACCGGCTAACTTAAAGGGAAGTAGAGACAGAGGAAAAGAGTGGTTCTTAATGGATATAACACATCCATCTAACACAGTTGAGACGGTTTCTATGGTGCCATCTCCTAACTCTACCTCATAATTTATACTCAAGGTTTTGACAGGTAAATTCAGCAATTTGCAAAACTTATGATCAACGAAAGACTTATCAGCGCCTGAATCAAAAAGTACTCTTGCATAGACATCATTTACAAGGAAAGTACCTGTAATCACGTTGTCGTCTAGAACCGCTTCCTTTGCATCCATTCTGAAGACTCTAGCATTTGTCTTCTTGGCCTCTTCAGGCTTCTTGGCGTATTTAGGGCAGTTGGTTTTTATGTGCCCTTTCTCATTGAAACTATAGCAAGTTGCATCCTTCAGCTTTTTGCAATCCAAGGTTTTTATGTGCCCTTTCTCATTGAAACTATAGCAAGTTGCATCCTTCAGCTTTTTGCAATCCAAGGTTTTGTGTTCCTTGGACTTGCATATCCCGCAAGCAAATGATCTTGACTAAGTTTGTGAGTTCGATTCGAGTCTGCACTTTCCAAAGTGCTGTTTCTTGAAAATCTTGCATTTGGGCTTCTCACCAGACTGATGCCCATCTTTCCTTGACCCCGACCCCCTCTTGTTGTCACCGTTTCCACGGTGCTTCTTGCTCGACCTCCGTGAATTATCATCTTCAAGTTTTCTCTTCTCAGCATCTCTGTTCCTCAGCGATCTTTTCCTGACCGCATCCAGAGTGCGGGACAAAGATATGTCAGCTACAGATCTGAAAGTAGCTGGCCGAGAGGCCTTCACGCTTGCCTTTATCTCCGGGGCTAAACCCCCGATAAAACGAGCTATTCTTTTTGGTTCCGGGGTCACCAGATACGGAACCAACCGGGACATTGTGTTGAAGCTCGTGAGGTAAGCTTGACAGTCAAGGTTTGTCATTACCAACGATAGAAAATCAGACTCTATGTTCTCCACCTCATGCTGAGGGCAGTAATTTTCCCTGATAAGGGCAACAAATTGCTCCCATGACATGTTGTACAATGAGATTTTCCCGGTGGCTTGTATCAGTGATCTCCACCAGGCTAAGGCTTCACCCTTAAATGATTGCGACACAAACTTGACCACATCCCTCTCAGCGCATCCGCTGATATCAACAACTGTGTCCATCGCATCTAACCACGTCATGCAGTCGATGGTTCCCTTTTCCCCAGTGAAATCCCTGGGCTTGCATGAAACAAAGTATTTATAGGAGCAACCCTTAGTACGGGGTTCTTGATTAAGTACAACCTGTTGAGATGGAGCACTGTGGTGGTTTGAGGAGAGTCTATCATCATCTTTCTTGGGTTCTTGCTTCTTGGAAGGAGGCTTCGAATGCGGTGTAGATAGGGTCCTACTCCGAGTCCCACTATACTCTTCGTACTGCCGTTCCAAGGCCTTTGTAACTGCGTCGTCTACCAACGCTTTCAATTCAGCACCCGTTAAATTAATTCGGGCGTTATCGTTATTCTCCACTGGATGGCTATTAATTTCGTCCGAATTAGCCATTTTAATTGAACTGTTACATAAAACAAGGACAATAGTTTATTTGGGAGTTTATTATGGAATTGTCTTTTATGGCAATTCATTAACCATGGTAACAGAGACCATATTTGGTTAATTTATTAATCACATTTATTTAGGATTTCCATTATAATTTATCCTAATTATAAAACAATAACAGTTTTATTAGTGGCACAAAAGGCCTAGTCACAAGGACATTTATAAATTATAAGCTATAATTTCAGAGAATCAAAGCTTTTAAGGTTTGAACATAGTTTATTACCTTTCTCAGACAGGGAGTCATCGCTACCACTGTCTTTTGGCTCATGTAGAAATGAGCAAGGCCCGTAGGCACTATATTACCAACGTATGGTCAAAATATTATCATCTTAATTGATGATTTAAACCCATGATTCAGAGATCATTAACTTGGGTTAGGAATCTTTTAAAGAATCCTTATATAAGAATGACGTGTGTGATTTTAACGAATCACATCTGCCAGGAGTGTTAACATGTTTACAGATGTTAACAGTGATTTGAATCTTTTAAACAGGTCTTACCATCATGGCCAGGTCTTCATACTGACATTCAGGCTAGGTTTCACTCTTAAGATTCTTATTCATTATTTATATAGGCAGATTATTATTAAAAGGAATGATTTTGATTTATTTATTTCATGTAATATATTTATGCATATAATAGCAAAATGAAATTTATAAACATAACATTCCATTAATTATTAAAAGATTACATACTGCCCTAAATGGGACTTTTTAGACAAACAAGTTACCCACGCAAGGGTCAAGCAACATACTAGTCCACGCAGAGACTTAAATAAACATCATACCCTCGTAGGGGTTAACAGAAAGATAGACCCACGCAGGGGTCAAAACAAACAAACATACATACCCACGCAGGGGCTAATACAGCAAGACAGGCCCACGCAGGGGCTCAAATAATACAAGGAAATTACAACAACAGTGGAAGGATTCAATGGTCCTTCTTGCTCTTCCCTTTTATTAGGCTTGTCAATCCTTGGAAGAAAGTCTGTCGCTCCCTGCGATCTCGGTGTAAGTCTCGCTCGACCTGGTCTAGTCTCTGAAGAATTTCCTCCCGTTCAGGGGGAGAAAACCGTGGCGGCTGCGATTGTGTCCGCATTATTGGTCTGGCAGGTATCTGGTACCCATGAGTTGGGTACCCTACTCCCCAAGGAGCTCCATACGGTCCTTCCGGGTTAAAGGCGTTGTAATTGGCCGCTACCATCTATGGGTCGGCTTCAGTGTAACCGTAGTTGGTGTGAGCTGGCTGTTCAAATGGGTTGTACGCCATAGAACCCGTGTATGCTGGAATCGGGTTATCAAAACCCATCGGTGGTGGTTGCTGTGCAACTGGTTGCGAAGGCCCACCCATCTGTGGGTCTTCCTGAAGTGGCGGGTAATGACTGCCACTTGATTGACGAGGAGAACTAAAATGAAAGTCTCCTCCTCGCGCGGACATCCGCGCTCCGGTTCTCCTACGCCTTGGTGGTTGTGGAGGTGCCGGCTGAACTGGTGGTGGTGGAGGCGGTGGCGTGACTGCCACAAACCGTGAATCCACAGAGGGATCCTGCTGCTGCTGCTGATGAGGCGACGAATGATGCGAGGGTGTGAAGTACCACTCGTGCTGAGTAAACCTCGCCTGAAAGCTGTCTGGACCACCGTAGGGTGATCCGTGAAAAGAAGAGCCATTCGAAATCTCAATGGGATGGTTCGGTGTACCACTGGCAGGTTCGACGGGATCCGTGTCCTCGTCCATATCCATAGCGTTGTCTCCCGAGAAGTGGTCCTCCGGTCCCAATGGGTTAAAACCCACTGGTTCTTGTATATAATTTGCCAGGTTAAACCGGCCCCTAAAAACAGGTGTAGGGTCACCAAAGGAGTGGTGCGATAAAGATCGCAGTAAAGGTATGTAGGAAGGTTGTGGGTTGTTGGCCTCATTTTCCGAATGTGGCCCATATGAGTTATGAACAGGAGGCGTCGAACTGTGCGAAACCGACCGTCTAGCTGGCTCAAAAAGGTTCCTTCGGTTCTGTCGAGGATCGTCACTCTCGGTGGTAGAAGGAGCTCGAATACGCGAAGGTCCTGCCTCGTCTTCATTGGGGGCGGTGATTGGCCCCTTGCCTCGTCCTCTACGTCTAAAGAATCTTGGCGGCATTTTTAATCCTGTCAATATAGCATGAGATAACAGCAAACATATATAAAATAAAAGACACAGTTAAAAATAAACCGAAACAAATTTGGATTGTTCCTATATTCCTTGTCTAGACTCGAAAATTTGAAATGTGCAATTGTGTAGCTGAGATTAAACAAAAAAAGGCTAGTGTTTAATTCACTCAGTGTTGGCTCTGATACCAACCTGTCACACCCCGATTTCCACGTGTCACCGGTGGGCCCGGTGGGGAGTATCGTGACGTGGTTGGCAACATAATAGTCAAACAACACAATATTTAAATGCACAGCGGAAGCAATTGAAAGATATATTTCAACCGAATAAAATATTGTAATATCAAGTATCACAACAGTCGATTGTTTATCCACAGACGGATCGAAAATAAATAGGAAACAGTAGTTCAACAGACGATAGGCATCTTAAGCTTGCGAGACTCTTTATTGATGCTAAGGAGACAATCCAGCCTATTACACTTAGTACCTGCATTTAATCTTTTTGGGAAAATACGTCAGTTTACACTGGTAAATACAATCAACTGACTCATTTTAAAAATGAATTAAAAATTAATTTAAATATCAACTGACTCATAAAGCTGATATTTTTTATTATTCCAGAAGGCTTAAAATAATTTATTTATTATACGTGATCAGTAGCAAAAGGTTTGGAGTCAATTAGATATGTAAAACTCATTTTATAGCCCGTAAGGGCAAAACCGACAATTACCGGATTAAGCCTACAACTATAAGTTATGCTCAACCTAAAATTAATTAAAAATCTTCAAAAATCCCAAAATAATATATTACATCAGTGGGTAATACGTTTAATATCAAAAAGTGAGTTTAAATGGGCTATACGCTAATTATGTCGTTTAATTAACATAAAGCTTTCAATTTACGCTAATGAGCATAACTCTCATTCTACACCTCAAACTGATGTCAAACTTTGGGTACAAGTTTATATATCAGTAACTAAGGTTTCTACACTTTTACATTTTTAAAAATCACTCTTTAAGGTGATAAAGGCATAATGGTCAACATATGAGCAATTAACGGAAACATGCATATTAATTGGATAACTAATGAACCAAGGTGTATAATCACAGAGGGTTATACTAGCATGTAACCTAGTCCAATTAAAGCTCTGAGGAATTTCTAAAACATGCCTAAATGGGTCAGAACTGAAGTCAAAGCAAAAGTCAAAGCTTTGCGACTTTCGGTTCCGAACCGGGTCTAAACAGTAAATTGTCGGGTTGAACATGTTTAGACATGTTCTTACACTAATTACCAAGTTATATTAATGATCAAACAGGTTGTATGTGTTCTACATTGCTAAGTATGCATAAATTAGAAAATAAACATTCTGTTGACTTTTTAATAACAAGTTTGACCCGACATTTGACCTAGTTAGAGTGGGAATCAGGGGGAACCCTTTTAAGGGTTTATTACCCACATAATTACCAACTTATAACTACTTTCAATTCGACTAATCACTGGACCATTAGTGATTAATCATTAAGTCAACCGTTAATTACGACGGTTTGACTTTTAAGCTTAAACTAAGCAAAAACTTAACTAAGAAAGGATAAGCAAACTTACTGAAGTCCTATGCACGATTTATGAAGCTTAGAGAGAAGTCTTTAGCTCCAGAAATGCTCCAAAGTGCAGATGGAAGGTGTGAAGAACTTGTTGCAACTTAGTGGCCTTTTATAGTGTTTAAATCACCATAGATTGTTGACATCTAAGTCTACAACTAACCATAACTTACCCACAAGTGTCCCTAGTGCTCTAGGAACTGTTTAGGGGTCGCCCACAATGTGAAAATATCTATTTTGGGTCGGTTATGTGCGAATACAGGCTGCTGTCTACACTTTCTGCATCTGATGGTCTGACGCGGCCCGCGTAAAGTCAGGTTAACCTTTACGCGGCCCGCCTTAGTCTTGAAATCAGATTATGCATTTTCTAGTTTTTGCATATTGTCCCTTGGCCTTTCGAAAGGTCAACTAAGCTTATTTCTTGCAATTTGACCCCTTATTATTTACCTACAGGGGCTTTAAGACTTGTACCCACTTTACCAAGTCCCTGGTCACTTCCGGTTAACCCGAAAAGTCATAATTTTCATCGTTGACGCTTTAACCCTTCGCATACGAATTTGATCATAACTTTCTCATACGATAACGAAACTTTATGAAATTTATATCGTGCTTTCTAGTGAGCATAATTAATCGTTACAAAGCTTCAGGTTTGTCAAAAGGTCACTCAGAGGTATAACTTAAACATGTTGACACATTTAACCCCTGTAGTTTGAAATCTCTCACTTTTAGCTTCGTATGATCCATGATTTATTCGTTTGAAGGTATGAGCATCATGTAGGGTTAATGTACAATATATTTATTCACTGTTGACATTTAGAACTCGTATTTTCATATACTTTTCATGTTTGTCAACTTTAGTCCTGTCAGAACAATCTTTCACACGTTCAACCATATGACACGTGTCAACACATTATAGGACGTGAATTTTCGAGGTGTTACATGAACACGCCCCGTTCCCAACGGACATGGGGGCGTGCTCAGGTGTCTGCAGAAAAGACAAAGTTGTAGAAGCTTTTATTTCCCAACACGGGGGCGTGCCTAGCTCAACACGGCCGTGTTCAACGCTAAGATTTGCATAATCCAAGCAAATCTTGATAGTACAGATACGCTTATGCACACGGGCCCATGCCCAGCGGACACGGGGGCGTGTGGAGCTAATACAGACAAACAACAATTAATGAAGAAAAAGAAAGTGGATGGACACGGGGGCCGTATCCGGGCTTCTGGGCAGGCTATAAATAGGGGGGCTTGGTTCACTTCAAAGGCATCCCTTGGAAAACCACCTCTCTCCCACTTCACCCACACTCCACCACCATCACAACACTCACATCCACCACTATCATCCATCATCCATCATAGAGTGTGTAGTAGTCTCGGGATCCAAGATTGATAGTAAGAGTTCTTGACAATCAAAGGCCATGTTTGCCTAAGTCTCTTACATCACTTGGTGAAGACAAGCATTTAGTGTAATACTTTTGTTTATTAATCTTTTCGCACTTTTTATTTGATTTTGTATTAATGACTTTAATAACTAGTTTCTTATGTTGAAGGTGAAACTTTCTTATCATTTGTCCGTGGTGTCTTGGCGTTATTTTACTGTCTATATAAAATAAAAGATTTACACCATTCATATCTCTACGGTCTATATAGAGATATGTTGGCTACCTGGTCAGGGGTTAAGGGAATGGTTTGGTAAGGTTCTTTCCTTGTTCAATGTATAGATCATGCAAGGACCTGTGTCAAGCTTACTAGGACCTCCTTCAATACCCACTGGTATTGGATGGTGGGGGTGCGAATGGCTTGACCCCCTCATATGTAAACTACTATTAATACATTAACCCGGCTACTTGGGATTGTATCCCTGCTGACTCAAACCACTTAGCCGACGATAACGTTACCTTCAAAAGAGGGGCCTACCACATTACGCATTAATAACTTAATTAATTATCTTTCAATATTCCAACCCTTTAGGATTGTATCCTTGTTGACTCAAACTACTGGGTTGAGGGTAACGTCACCTTCAAAAGAGGGGGCTATTACTATAACTAAGATAATCTCTTAAAAATTTCAAAAGTCTGGAAAACATCAAAGGTTACACTAAAGGCGAGTCGGATCCAAGTGATTCATCTTGTCTATCTATTTTTATTTTCAGCGTTTTTAGTTTTTATTTTCATATTAAAACCTTTTTCTAAATTTTTGATTTGATTAGACGTTTAGGATAAACCGATACTAAAAGCTCTTGTGTCCTTGGACGACCTCGGTATCTTACCAACGCTATACTACGTTCACGATGGGTGCACTTGCCCATATGTGTGTTTAGTGTTAGTAGAATATCGTGTTTTATAAATTTAAAACTTGACTAAAGAGTTAAAAAGGGCAAAAAATATAACTAAAATTTTATAACACACCGCACACATCAAGTTTTTGGCGCCGTTGCCGGGGACACAAGGATTTTAAGAAAGCTTAAAATCGACGGCCTAATCAGTTTTTCAAAACCTTTTAAAAACGCGCGCACATTTTCTGCATTTTAGTTAATTTTTGCATTTACAGTAGACTGAACATGGGCCGTGTTCACTAAACACGGGCCGTGCTGCACATTTTTTTTAGAACTCCCAGATACAGAGTCTGAACACGGGGTTGTGCTCACTGAACACGCCCCCGTGCTGCACAAAACCAGTCACTTTTATTAAAACGCCCAGATACAGAACCTGAACACGGGCTGTGCTCACTGAACACGGCGCCGTGTCCAGCCTCTGTTTCCGTTTTTATTTTTGTTTTCTGGTCCCGAGACTCTGTTGTGGTCTGCTGAGTGATTCTTATTGATCAATACTCGGGAGATTACAACTACCACTATGAGGAGGATGATTATAGGGAAGACTATTGCACCATTTGTGGTAACCCTCACTCGGTACAATATTGTGACCTCTTTGAACCATCCACTTCATACACCTACTATGAGGAGCCCAGGTACGAACCATCAACTTCATATACATCCTATGAAGACCCAAGGTATGAACCTTCTCCCTCATACTCATATTTTGATGAACCAAGGTATGAGGCTTCATACTCATACTTTGAGGAACCAAGATATGAACCTCCACCTTCATATGCTTGTTATGAGGAACCATGGCGTGAACAACCCACCTCATATGAGTATTATGAAGAACAAAGTCACGACCCTTATCCATCATATACTTACAATGAGGAACAATGGTGTGAACCATCTACTTCATATGAGTATTATGAGGAACCAAGGATCGAACTTCCGGATTCCAGCTTTGACGATCCAGATCCTTACTCTATCACCCACATAGCCAATAAGATAATAGGACACATTAAAACTATCGAGCGCTGCATAAAAGAATCCCGCGCAAGGGAAGAGGAATCCCGCACAAAGGAAGAATTAACTTGTAATAAAGAAGAGATAGTTGAAAATGTAAAAATGGAAGAACAAGTAAGTGAAAAGCCGACACATGAGTTAAACAACAAAAAAGTGAGTCCGACAGCGTTAAAATTCAAGAAGAGTCTAATTTTAAAGAAATTAATCTCTTGTCACCTTCTTTCGAAAATCATTGTTTAGTACCCACTCATGCTAAATTTTTAAAAGAGTTAAACAACTAACACTAAAATTGACGAAACGGTAAGCATTAAGTCAACAAATGATCAAACTGCGCTAATAAAAGAAGATCCATTCGAAATTAACATTACACCGGTTCCATGTTTTTTTTCAAAATTCCTTTATTAGTAATAAAACAATTGATAAAGATCTTTGTGTTAATATAATGCCAAACTACATTTTCAAAAAATTAAGTATTGGTGATTTTTCTCCACTTCAAATACCCATTTTTCTATCTAATCGGAAAATAATAAAATCAATCGGGGTAGTTGAGGATGTCTGGGTCCAAACAAATCAAATGGTAATCCCAACCGACTTTGTCATCCTTGATAACGCTCCTCTAGTGTTGGGATGACCTTTTGTAAAAACCCACGAAGCCTTGAAAAATCGGAAGTACAACAATCTATATATTCAATTGGGGGCATTAAAAAAAAGTGTCGATCTTGAGCGTTCAATGAAATATCCATTCGGAAATAATGACCCCCTAATTGAAGATGAAGATGAACCACTCGATACAAGAGAAGAAATTGACCACTTTGTTGAAGAAGAGGTCGCCATAGAACAAACCTTTGTGGTTCTTGATCAAAATGAGCAACCAAATAAGGAGTCTCCGAAAGACCCACCTCTTGAGCTCAAAGAACTTCCAAAAGGTTTGGAATATGCTTTTCTAGACAAGGATAGTTAATCACCTGTAATTATTTCGTCAAAATTAACTAGTATAGAAAAAGAAAAATTAATTACGCTTTTGAAAAAACACAAAAACGCGATCGCTTGGAAGAAATCGCACTAGAAGCAGCCGAAGAATGAAACGAAGGTTCAAGCATCAACATCATACCTTGTAAGTTACGAACATCAGGAAAACATCTAAATCGGTAAGATTTCTAAAACCAAGTTTCGGGAATTAGGGCATTCACACGTGCACTTAAAAAAAATTAAAATTGCCCGCCCATGGGGCCGTGTTCGCGCGATTGTCGGGATAAAAACCCATTTTCTAATCAGTTCTTCACTTCAACACGCCCCGTTTCCCTAAAAACTCTCTAGTTCCGGCGAAAATTTCTGCAAATTTCAACGTTCCCCCGTCTTCTAACAACGTCAAGGTATGATTCTATCATCATAATTAGTTAGTTTAAGCACTTGCATCTAGTTTAACATAAAAAATTTGGGGAAAAATCTAGGGTTCATCAACTTGAACCGAATCAAACCTCAAATTTTTGCTTAGATCTGTTAGCATTAGTATAGATACATGTTATAGGAAGTAAATCAACTTGTATTGTTTGTAGATTTGCCCGATTTCTCACAAAAACCTCAAACCATTGTTTTTGAACCGAAAAAGATGAAATTGAAGGGGTAAACGATTTTTTTTTGGGAAAAACGACACTTGGGGTTTCATTTTCGGGGAAAACCGCCCCTACTGGACCAAAAATTTTCATGTTTTCGGGACCGGGTCGAAAAATGGGATTTTTGGGAAACAGACACCTGGACACGGGGTCGTGCTCAGCGAGCACGGGGCGTGTCCAGCCAATTTCAGGCGAACATGGGGTGTGTCCGCTGAACACGGGGTCGTGTTCAGCTGACTGTTTTCAATTTTCTTCGAAAATTTCACTGTTTCATGCTAATTGTTTGCTATTTTCTTTCAGATGGCCAAGAAATTTACCAGATTCAACGCAAATGAATTGGTTGCTCAGGCGCGGTATAAGATGTTAAGAACTAGGCCCGAGGAAAATGCCCGACAGGTATGCATGGACACTCTTGAAGCAGTGAACCAAATAGACCGCTTCAACAACATTGTTACCGGCCCGCTACGAGCAACTCTGTGCACTCGGCTTCATTTCGTGCATGAATACAACATGGAATTTTACAGCACGTTTGTCTTCAAGACAGGAGCGGATCCGTTCAACAATGAGGGGTAGAGTTCCGTTGTGCAGGGGTCATGTACTCGATCTTAATCGTACAATTTGGGGCATTTGTCGGGTTGTACTCGGAAGAGGATGTTGGAGAGGAAGAGAACATCGGCGGTCTCCACGAGATTCTAGAAAATCAATGCCAAGCTGCTTGGGCTCAGATCGGGGAGGGCCACTATAACCCGAGCCGAACTAAGAGAACAATGTTGAGGGACCCTCTCTACCGCTACATCCACAGGGTCCTCAGCTACTCTCTTTGCAAAAGACACGACAGCGGTGGTGTTGTAGGGTTGCGTGATCTGGTAGTCCTCCATTGCATTCACAACCGTATCAACCTCGATGTTCCATACCTGCTACTCCGTAACATGCACTTGAACCAACTTGCTACTTCTCCGAATCCTATCCTTTTTCGAGGGTGGATTTACCGCCTTTTCAAACACTTTGTGCCAAGGATGCCGAGGTCCTTTCAAAAGGGCCCGTGGTCGGGAAAAATAGACCTTGTCATTTGCCGCTCCATGAACTTAATCAACGAAGCGGATGATGGGACGATCAGATTTCAAACAGTTCAAGGGGATGCATGGAACCCTCAAGAAGCTCTCGTCCTACAAGCTCCACATATCCGTCCTCCTCCCCAATACCACCACCAGCCCCAGGGTGATCCGGGTCAATCCTCCTCTTAAGGAGGTGGTTTTTCTAACTTTCAAAGCTTACATGATTTATTGCAAGAAAATCTTATGTGCACCAGGAACACCTACAACATGGCCAGCAACACAAACGCCCGGGTCGGAGTGATAGAGAGAAATATCTCCGACATGCAGGATGATATTGGAAATATCCGGGAGTATATGGCGGGCCACGAAGGGGATGGTGATGATGAAGATGAGGACATGGATTGAGAGGGAGGATTTGGAGGTAGCATCACACGGTTGGAGGTCATCACAGGTTAAACGTTATCTCTCATGAACAATTTCATGGCCTGCGTGCCATTTGTTGAACAATTTACTTCTCTTAACACTTTTTAATTTTCTGCATTTCTTTTCTTTTTATTTTGTGATGTGGATGATGAAACTTTGGTAAATTAGGATGTTTGTTATTGTTTGGTGTGATATTTATTAGTAAAACATGTACCTACGAGGCTTAAAGCACTAAATATTAGTGCTACTAAAGTCGGGACACCAGAACCGAAAGCCGAAACCTGTTTTAAATGATTAAAGATTGTCCACACGGGGTCGTGCCCTGCCAGCACGCCCCCGTGTCCACCGCCCAGACCTGCTGTTTGTCTAATTTATGCAGAGTTTTGCCCAACACGGGGTCATGTTCACTAGACACGCCCCCGTGACCACCTTCTGTAAGTTCTTGTTACTGGCAATCTGACCACGGGGCCGTGCTCATCCGACACGGGCCCGTGTCCAGACGCCCAATAACATAAATTTTTGTTTTTAACACCCTTTTTACACATTCAATCAACCTAAAAACTTATTTTTGGGACACATTGAGGACAATGTGTAATTTAAGTGTGGGGGATGCTAAAACCTTGAATTTTGCAAGTCCTAATTACAAGCCTTACACAAAACTCTATTGGAACCGCTAAACACCCCAAATTTTTTCAAAAAACTTTTCATTTTTTTACTTGTCTTGGTTTAAGTTTGAAATAACAAGTTCTAAAAATGTTATATTTTTACAAATTTACAATCGATAGCATCGTTATAAAAAGAACCAACATAAGAAAATTATGAAACAGCATGACAAATCTAATTAAAATTTGATTATATATACTTGATCACATTAATAAACCCATTCCCACAAAAAGTGAGTTTTGAGCCTTTATCGAGCATAATATACATCTTTAAATTAAATGCTCATCTTTCGTTTATTGTGTGAATAGCCGCTTGGTTTCTTACGACTCTAGAACTTGCCATAACGATGCATTCCCGGTCCTTATCAACTTAAACCCAAGTAAATAAATTATGGAGGCATTTGGACTAACCTTTTTTCTTTTCAACACCATTATTTTTCATTTTTTTTACCACATACCCAAAATCCCCCTAGTTAACCCCTTTGAGCCTAAACATTTTCATTTCTAAACCCACAAAATAAACACCATTTACCCACCAAAAACTCTTTTTTTCATTTTAAACCCTTTATTTTAGTAAAAAGCTCGGTTTTCATGTGACATTCCTTATAAAAAAAATGATGAAGTTTAGTAATAAATAAACAAGTTCCTCAAATGAAACTTTGTTTGAAAAATGCTTCGTTTGAATAGAAAGTCACAAAAATAAAAAGTTTTATGAAAACCGACGCTTTTTACGCCTTTCGCCCTTTTTCTACTAACCACTAACCCAAAACCACCTACCTTTAACCCAAGCCTAACCCTTCCCAAAGTCCTCTTGATATTTACAAAGGTTTATAGTTAAAAAGGAGGAGGATTGATTGCTTGGCAAGCATATGGTAGAAGTAAGTTCCATGCCGGTCTCGAGTGTTCCACAAAAATACATCTACGGCCGAGTGTTGAGTGATCTCCCATGAGGTATGTGAACTTGTATATAAATGGAATTTTAAAGAGGCATGTTACGCCCAAATAAGTAATTTCTCTTATGAAACGTTCTAAATAAATCATAACGAATAGGATTGTAAATAGCTTAAAAATAAAACCTAATAAAGATCTTGGAATCCCGACACTTAAGACAAGCCCAAAACTTCTCTTCTACCCATTCCATTTGGGTGTGTAAGCCACATTATAAAGAGTTTTGCTTGAGGACAAGCAAAGATTCAAGTGTGGGGGTATTTGATATGTGTAAAATGCAACATATAAATTACATCAAACGAGGCATAAAACTAACCCTTTTTAGTACTAATGTTGGAAAAAGTGTGCTTTTGTCTTCCTTTTGTATTTTCAGGGTTAAATGAGGGTAAATGAACAAAAGAAGCAAAAATGCAGCTAAATCTAACATAAATACAAGAAAAGGAATAAACGTGGCATGCCCGACCTCTCGACTGCATCTTCCCAAGCAAAAACAAGAGATCAGAAGGCTGAACACGCCCCGTGCCCAACGGACACGGGGGCGTGCTCAGGTGTCTGTAGAAAAGACAAAGTTGTAGAAGCTTCTATTTCCCAACATGGGGGCGTGCCCAGCTCAACACGGTCGTGTTCAACACTAAGATTCGCAGAATCCAAGCAAATCTTGATAGTACAGATACGCTTCTGCACACGGGACCGTGCCCAGGGGACACGGGGGCGTGTGGAGCTAATACAGACAAACTGCAATTAATGAAGAAAGAGAAAGTGGATGGACACGAGGCCGTGTCCGGGCTTCTGTGCAGGCTATAAATAAGGGTGCTTGGTTCACTTCAAAGGCATCCCTTGGCAAACCACCTCTCTCCCACTTTACCCACACTCCACCACCATCACAACACTCACATCCACCACCATCATCCATCATCCATCATAGAGGTGTGTAGTAGTCTCGGGATCCAAGATTGATAGTAAGAGTTCTTGACAATCAAAGGCCATGTTTTTCCTAAATCTCTTACATCACTTGGTGAAGACAAGCATTTGTGTAATACTTTTGTTTTTTAAATTTTTCACACTTTTTATTTGGTTTTGTATTAATGACTTTAATAACTAGTTTCTTATGTTGAAGGTGAAACTTCCTTATCATTTGTTCGTGGTGTCTTGGCGTTATTTTACATAGTCTATATAAAATAAAAGATTTACACCATTCATATCTCTACGGTCTATATAGAGATATGTTGGCTACCTGGTCGGGGGGTTAAGGGAATGGTTTAGTAAGGTTCTTGCCTTGTTCAGTGTATAGATCCTGCAAGGACCTGGGTCAAGCTTAATAGGACCTCCTTCAATACCCACTGGTATTGGATGGCGGGGGTGCGAATGGCTTGACCCCCTCATATGTAAACTACTATTAATACATTAACCCAGCTACATGGGATTATATCCCTGCTGACTCAAACCACTTAGCCGAGGGTAACGTCACCTTCAAAAGAATGGCCTACCACATTACGCATTAATAACTTAATTAATTTTCTTTCAATATTCCAACCCTTTAGGATTATATCCTTGCTGACTCAAACTACTGGGTTGAGGGTAACGTCACCTTCAAAAGAGGGGCCTACTACTATACCTAAGATAATCTCTTAAAAAGTGCAAAAGGGCGGAAAACATCAAAGGTTACACTAAAGGCGAGTCGGATCCAAGTGATTCATCTTGTCTATCTGTTTTTATTTTAGCGATAATTGCATATATCCCTTTAAAAACCCTCCTTAATTGCATATTTATCCAACCTATAATTTTAATCGCATATATCCCCTTCTTTTTTTTAAATTCCATTTAATGACAATATTACCCTTTCAAAATTAATTAAAAAAAATACCCTATAAAGTTTTCGCAATAGACCAAAGACAATCTTCCAAGTTCAAAGACATGCTACACACACGATTCCGGCGATCCAGGTTCATCGGTCACCGATTCCAGGTGCGATTGAGCGATTCCGATGAGTATCTACACATCAGTCGGCTATTCAGGTGCATACATATCTCATCTTTTTTTCATGTTAGGGCTTCGTTGTAACATTGATATCTTATTTATTGTTTGGATTAGACGAGAAATATCGGTAGTAATCGAAGAAAGAGGAAGATTATATGAATTAGTTTTGAGAACAATGGTTGTGAAAGGTGTTATCCATTCAAGCTTTCGAAAAGAATGATTATCGCTATTGAAGATTGATATTTTATATTTTTGGAAATTATGGCCTCTGTTGCCTAATTGTTGAAAATGTGGAATACTTCCATTAGTTACTATGCAATCTGCATTTTCTAAGATTACGGTAACTATATTGTTCCAACTGTACATACCTGAATATCTTTGAGATCTTGAATGAGTGAATGAATTTAATTGAAATCCTGTAATACTTGCTTACAAATAACTTCAACTTGTTTTAAAAATGGATAATTAAAAAAAAATTGGAAAATATAAAAAATTTAAATAAGGGTAAAATAGTCATTCTAAATTTATTTTTTATAAAATAAATAAAAATGGGTAAATTTTCAATTGTTTTTAATAAAGGAGGGGATATACAGAATTTTGATTTTTGGTTGGGTAACTACGCAATTGATGAATTTTTTAGGGGGATATATGCAATTGACCCTTTATTTTATTTTTATTTTCAGCATTTTTAGTTTTTATTTTCATATTAAAACCTTTTTCTAAATTTTTGATTTGATTAAACGTTGAGGATAAACCGGTACTAAAAGTTCTTGTGTCCTTGGACGACATCGGTATCTTACCAACGCTATACTACGCTCACGATGGGTGCACTTGCCCATATGTGTGTTTAGGGTTAGTAGAATATCGTGTTTTATAAATTTAAAAGTTGACTAAAGTGTTAAAAAGGGCTAAAATATAACTAAAATTATATAATACACCGCACACATCAATCAACAACAATAGTTCCAGATCCAGATTTAGATTTCCGATTATCCATATCAGCATTGGAATCAGAGCCGTAAGAAGCCGAATTAACAGAAGAAGATCCAGTTAAAATCAGATGACTGAGGTAAACGAACAACGAGCTTCACTTTCTTTGTCACACCCCAACCGATGGCGGAAACATCGGGGTGCGAGCACTAAGCGTTCAGATTGTTCATGAGATTTCCATAACACTATTGTTGCAATATAGATTAAGCAGGTTTCATGCAATAAACTTTCTACCAAACATCAATCCAAGATTACATATCATCAAATCATCAACATAGTTTCAATAGTTTCTAGATTAACTAAATGTAGTTTCTAGGCTTCATCCTAGCATCCTGTCAGCCTGCAACATGTATTAAAATACAATCAGTACAAACGTACTGGCGAGTATACAAGTTTGAGTATATAGAATAAATAGATTAAAACAACTCATGTCCACAAGTAAATGTTAACAAAATAGTTTCAGCCATGCTAGTGATCGCAGTCCAACAAGTGATAGCCCAAGTATCCCGATGCTTTGTTGTTTTCCTAAGTCCCAAGGAAAACTAGAATCCTCCTAACAATACCCCCAAGAATAACGGGGATGTGCATCTCCTATAGCGCCACTATTGTTAAGGCGGAACTACACACCCTGGATTAAACGTCCACATAGCAAAAATAGAATACAAGTATCACAAGTTTCACATATACATTAGGATAGAGTTTAGATTTCCAGAAATCTTAAGTATCGTAGTTTAATAGAATACATGTTACATCCCAAAGTTTAAATCAAAAAGGGATCGAGTATACTCACAGGGATTGCTTAACAGATCAACTGTTATTGGATCAAAGGGTGCTCTTTAGATTTAGCCTGATTAGATTTCAACAGGTAAGTGCCGGACAAAACGACAAGATTCAAACCAAGTGTCGGATCAGTCATATCAATCGGATGGCTGCTCGATCGAATGGCTATCCGATCGGATAGCCATTCGTTTGGAATGACTTTGTGTAAATGGGACGGATGGCCATTCGATTCAAGTTTCAAGATTCTCAAAATGTCAAGTCAAGTGCCAACTCAGGTTACCTTAATCGGATGGCTATTCGATCGGATTGCCATTCGTTCCAAGGTTCCAAGTTTCCGAAGATTCCAAGTTTCTAAAATGTTTAAGGTTACGGGGCAAGTGTCACATAATCGGATGGATATCCGATCGGATTGCCACTCGATTGGGTTGTCCTTGTCCCGTTCCTAAACTTGTAAAGTTTCTAAGTTTTTGTCCAAGCGGCAACGACATGGTACGTATCGAGACAACGGTAAACACATAAGTGTGTAGCCGATCTGATCGAGTGGTAATCACCCCAGTCCGTTCAGTCGTCTGTTCGTGATGATGTTTCTGTCAGAATCCGTACTCCGGTCATCTTCTTCAGCAACAATCCGTCTCCAACCAACTCCAGACTAATCATTAAGTCTATAGTCCGTTTAGATCCGGATTCTCACCGTTCAAAGTAAAAGTTAAAAAAAAAAGATGAAGATAAGCATAGGTTTTAACCAAAAGTCTAGATTTAGTTGAGATTTAGTGTAAAAACACATGAAATTCCTTAGATCTGAGCAAGATCTTGACTGGAATGACACTACACAACAGTTTGGTACAAACAACCATGATGACATTACCTTCAAGAGCTCAAATCCTAGAGATTTCATGGGGAAAAGTGAGATTTCAAGGGAGAATCTCGTAGAGAATGATGTGTAGATTAAAGTTGTACAAGAATCTAGTGTAAAACGTACCGGAATCGCCAAGAAATCGAAGAAAAGTGGTTGAAAGTGAGAGGGAGTGCGTGCTGATCGGATAAGGCTGTCACATCAGTCAAGGACTGATGTGATATGCCTATTTATAGTGTGGAAGGAGAGTTAGGCGGTGTAAACGAATTGGATGGCGTCTCATTCGAATGGCCATTCGAATCGGATGGCTATCCGATTCGTTTGGTCATTTGAATCGGATGGCTATCTGATCGGATTGCCATTCGGCCAATCACATCCTTTCCTGTTTAACCGCCTTTGATTTGTTTTGCGAGTGAGATTAAGCGTTGTGTTGCGTATTATTTGGTAATAGCATAACTAGATTATAGCAATAACACAAAAGTTTTCATTGTTTTGTAGTTTCCGCCAGTGACAAGACTCCAGTCCCTCGTTCAACCAAGTCTCAAGTTTCACGAGCCTCAAGAGTCAAGCACCAAAGTATCAAGAGTCAAGATTCTAGTCTTCCAAGTATCAAGTATCTAGATTTAGACATTCCAAGTATCTAGTTTTAAGTGTCAAGTCTCATAGCATTAAGTATCAAGAATCTAGATTTAAACATCACAAGAATCTAGTATATAGCATAAGATTCACCAAGTATCAAAAGTAACAAGTATACCATAGTACAGAGGCTAAAAGTGTCAAATAAGTAAAAGTCTAGGGACGCAGACGTTACATTCTTCTCCTTTCGTTCATCGTCGTCGTCATCGGAGGTGGAGCTAGGGTTCCGGCGACTGGATCTCCGGTGCAATTGTTGTTGTTGTTGTTTGAGAGCTCGTTTTTGGAGATCTAGAAGAGATGGCCGACATTTCTCCTTCTTCTTGTTCGCCGCCATCGCTCCGTTGTCTGCTATATGGATTTTGAAAGTGAAAGTGTGTGTGGGTTTGATTTTAAATGAATTGCGGAGAGAGAGAGAGAGAGAGGTATGTGTGAGAGATGAGTGTGTGAGAGAGATGTGATATTTGTACAAACATTGGACAGTGGGAATGGTGCATTTACTAAAATGCCCTTCTAGAAAAAGGTGTGTATCCACTGATGTATCTCTCTACTATTGGTAGAGTGGTTCGTACGGTTCTCGTAACTCGGCTTGGTTCTCCCTTAAACCGGATCTTATATATACATATATATATGGGAAGGTTCATTGGGGAACACTAAAAAGTGGGGAACAACGGGGAACCAACTCAAACGAACTCCGATTGGACTCATTCCAGCGGCGTAGGAACCGGCTCGTCGAACCCTAACTAAGATCTCTTAACCCTAAACCCTAAATCCTAACTCCTAAACTTTAAACCCTAAAGCTAAAAAAATAAGGCTAAAACCTAAGCTAAATCGTAAAATCTAAACTATAAACCCTAAAAGCTAAACCCTAAAGGCTAAACCTAAAGCTAAACCCTAAAGCTAAATGCTAAAAGCCAAACCCTAATATATTTAGGGTTTAAGGGTTATGATTTAGGGTTTAGGGTTAAGAGATCCTGGTTAGGGTTCGACGAGCCGGTTCCAACCCCGCTGGAATGAGTCCAATCGAAGTTCGTTTGAGTCGGTACCCCACTGTTCCCCACTTTTTTAGTGTTCCCCAATGAAACTCACACTATATATATATATATATATATATATATATATATATATATAGGAGAAGAATCCGTTAGGAACCATCCTTTATTGCGAGAATCGCGAGAACCAAGTGTGAACACAACCAAAAAATACTTAAAAAAATCAAAAAAACACTCAATTTTTTTTAAATATTTTATAAAAAATCGCTATATTTCGTCACCAAAAAAATCCAAAAAAAAAATTGAGTAACAATTATCCATGGACATGTGCATATGTATCATTTCTTTGACAAATTCCGTAATACATTACTAATATTAGAAAATTGCACTTTCATTTACAGTACCATTCATAATACACTACTTTTTACATTAACAATATTAGAAATGCACATGTGCATCTATATGTATGAACTTGTTATAACATTAACAACACTATAAATGCACATGTGCATCTATATGTATGAACATGTTATAAGTGTTTTGGTACACCACTTTGAATACACTTTCCCTTTCATCTATCATACCATCCATAATACACTACCATTACCTCCTACCATCCATAATACAATACCATTGCCTCCTACCATCCATAATACAATACCATTACCAATATTTCACTTTATTACATGTACATCAACACCCTTTATACTATCCAAACAACATATTACATCATAAATTGACAAATATAATCAAACCATCAACCACTAGATATAACTAACCAGAACACATGTATATGAGCTTACTTCATCATTTAAAATCACAAACTTTTTGTAACAAAACACGTTATATCATGGTTATACATAATGATACACATGTGCATTCTTAATATTGGTAATGTAAAAAGAAGTGTATTGTTGATGGTAATGTAAATGAAAGTAAATTTTTCTACTACTGTTAATATATTACGGATTTTGTCAAAGAAATGATGCATGTGCACATGTGCATCCATAACTGTTACCCAAAAAAAAGTTTTTTTTTTGTAACGAAATATAACAATTTTTTAGAAAAACTATTAAAAAAAATTTGTGTGTTTTTTGAATTTTTTAGGTATTTTTTTTGTTCACATTAGTTATCGCGGTTCTCGCAATAAAGGTGATTTCTCAAATGAACCCTAATATATATATATATATATATATATATATATATATATATATATATATATATTTATATAGGGGGCCGCTAAAAAGAAAACCACCCCTAGTTGCGAGAACCACGAGAACAACTCTCCACCAATCAGATAATGACACCCAAAAGGGTAATATAATCATTTAATCAAAACCATCAAATCATCTCTCTCATCTTTAAAGTCTCTTTTTAAAGTCAAAACCATCAAATCATCTCTTTCTCCTCTTTTGCCTTTTGTAAAAAAAAATTTATAAAAAAAATTGTAAAAAATTTTTGGTAAAAAAGTTTTTGTAAAAAACGTTTTCGTTAAAAAACGTAAAAAATTTAAAAAACGTGAGTGTAAAAAAAGTTTTTGTAAAAAAAAGGTTAAAACCGTAAAAAACTTTTCGTATAATTTTTTATTTTTTGTTAAAAAGTTTTTGTAAAAAAAATTTCTAAAATTTTTTTTTTTTTGTAAAAAAAAAAGTTTAATACCGTAAAACAAGTTTTCGTAAAAAAAGTTTAAAACCGTAAAAAAAAGTTTAAAAACGTGTGTAAAAAAACGACGCGTATATACGGTGCGTAAAAAACAGCATGTAAAAAATGGCGTGTATAAACGGGGAGTAAAAACGACTCGTAAAAAAACCGTGTGCTAAAACGACGCGTAAATACGGGGCGTGAATACGGGGGCGTAAAATGGCACTTAAAAAACGAGGCGTAAAAAGGGCGCGTTAAAAAAGGGCGCGTAAAACCGGGCGTAAAAACGGCGCGTATAAAACGGGGCGTAAAAAACGGCTCGTAAAAACTCTTGACAAAAATTCATTTTTGTAAAAAAAATAAGATTTTAAAATGTTTTTTAATTAAAAAATATAATTTTAATAAAAATACAATTAATTTAATAAGACAAAAAAAAATAATAAAAAACAATATATACAATAAGAGAAAACAAACAAATTTACTAAACTGCCCTTTTAACATTAAAATATTAAAAACATAATTAGATAAAAAAAATTTAATACTGTTTTTATAACTTTTAATCTCATCCATACATCTTCAAAGATTAATGGTTGGAAAATGGTTCTCGTGGTTCTCTTAACTAAGTGTAGTTTTCATTTTAGTGCCCCTATGTATATATATATAATATGTATATATGTATGTATATATAAGGGGACTTATCCAGAGAACGCCAAATATTGAGAGACCCGTGTGAACGAATGAAAAAACCGCTAGAAGTTGGTAAAAGACAATTAATTTCAAAATTTTACACTTATTATTATTATTATTATTATTATTATTATTATTATTATTATTATTATTCGAATACAATATAAGAAATTAAATTTACATGCTTAAGCTCACATGTATTCATAAATAAGAAAATTTAAACATGTGTGAGTTTGCCATTTACACATGTGTAAAAAATTTATTAAAAGTGATTTTGAGAGAAGAGATAAATTATTTAAAGAGTAAATTCTTTATTTAATGTTGTATTTTAATTATAATGAGCTTTGTATTAAAAAGAAAATTGATTTTGATTTGTTTCTTTCATTTGTTCACACGGTTCTCACGATATTTAGCATTCTTAAGATAACCCTATATATATATATATATATATATATATATATATATATGGGAATGTTTAAATGAGAACACTAAATATTGTTAGAACCGTGAGAACAGATGAAAAAACCGCTAGAACTTGGTCAAAAACAATTCAAATTCAAAAAAAAATTTTCTACACTTATCATTATTATTTGAATACTATGTTAGAAATTTAATTTACACGTTTAAATTTACGTGAATTCGTAAATAAAGAAAATTTACACATGTGTAAGTTTACCATTTACACATGTGTAAATCTGTTATATTTACACATGTGTAAAAAATCTAAAAAGAGTTATTTTGAAAGAAGAAATGAATTATTTGATGTTGTATCTTAATTGCAATGAGGTTTGTATTAAAAAAGATTGGTTTTGATTGATTTTTTCATTCGTTCTTACGGTTCTCGCAATATTTAAGTTATAACATCAGTTTTGTTTCTTGTTTTTTGTTTAACCCTTCAACAAGTAAGCACAGTATTTTTTAGTCCTAGAACTTCAACTTTGTTTCTTGTTTAGTTGTTTGAGGATTTGTGACTGTGAATATAAATTAGAATAACATGTAAATCTTTGTGTGCTAAGAACGTGAATTTATAAGTTGTGATTAGTTTCTTAGAACATGAATTTTAGTGCTCATTATGCAAGGATCAGTGAAAAAAAGGTATTTTTTTTTTTAGAATTTGTGACTCCAAAATGTTTTAGGGCTAATTTAAAATTTATGACTTTGTATTGTTTTTTCAACTCAAACGATCGTACCTTTATTGTGTGTTTTCTAATGTGTAATGATTATATATTTTTGTTATGATATTGTATTTTATTATGTTCCTCGCCATGCTATGGCCCGACCCGAACAGCGACGACCCAAAAATTCTAACATTTGGTTGTGAAAGTGAAATATTTAAACACCGGAAAAAACGGACCCCATTGTAAAAAAATCCTGGGTCCGCCACTGATCCCATATATATATATATATATATATATATAGTAGGAGTTGGGTAGAAAGTGTGTTTTTCCTAGAAAGTCTAGGAAGCAATAAGAACGCGACATGTGGCATTGAAGGATTTTAACTAAAAGGGCAATTGTGTAATTTGAATATTATTTTAATTATGGATTATTTTATTAGGATAACTAACTAACCAGAAAATTATGGAAACTAAATATCCCATTTAATTCAAATTGACAGTTTCAATTTAAATCATACAATCCATACAACATATTCACATGAATCCGTAAAAAAAGGATTTTACAACATTGCTGGAGGATTCTTGACATTGTGTTTTAACAGCAAGCATATTTCTTGACGCTGTGTTTTAACAGCAAGCATATTTGCTGGAGGATTCTTGATATTGTGTTTTAACAACAAGCAGATTTCTTGACATTGTGTTTTAACAGCAAGCAGATTTCTTGACGCTGTGTGCAAGCAGATTGCTGGCCATTGTGTTTTAACAGCAAGCAGATTTCTTGACGCTGTGTTTATTAGCAAGCAGATTTCTTGACGCTGTGTTTTAACAGCAAGCAGATTGCTGGAGGATTCTTGACATTGTGTTTTAACAGCAAGCAGATTTCTTGACATTGTGTTTTAACAGCAAGCAGATTTCCTTGACGCTGTGTTTTAACAACAAGCAGATTACTGGACATTGTGTTTTAACAGCAAGCAGATTTCTTGACGCTGTGTTTTAACAGCAAGCAGATTTCTTGACATTGTGTTTTAACAGCAAGCAGATTGCTCGACACACTGTCAGTGTCTTCGTCTTCAACACAACCCAGTGTCTTCGTCTTCAACACACTGTCATCATCAACATTAAAATGGTAAAACACATAAACCTTAAAACACATTGTCATCATCAACATATTCAGATGTCATTTTAAAACACACTGTCATCATCAACCTTAAAATGGTAAAACACATCAACCTTAAAGTGGTAAAACACATCAACCTTAAATCATACAACGAAGATACGGAAGTGAATCGTGTAACCTAGAGTTAAATGAGACTGACCTGGATTCGAAAAGGGCTCGTCAGAAACCTTGACTGATCGTCGGCGGCGGCGTCACCCCAGCCGCTCCTCTCTGCCTACCCCCTTCTGGTCGCTGAGCACCACCACCACAGCGCCATCCTGCGCCGCCACCTAACCCCACAAAATCCCTCCTCCGCTGTGTGTTGCGACCATCACCGTTTTGAGGTTTTTGGAGGTGGGTTTAGAGAGGGAGAGAGAGAGAAAGAGGGGAAATCGCATGAATTTATGGATTGGTTATTAATATGGCAGTTTCTTAACTGATTTAAAACACTTCCAATTATCAAAATACCCTCACCATATTAAAAGTCTCTAATTATATAACTCAGATATTACGAAAATGCCATCCATTTGATCTAAGCCATTAAACACACTCATCTAATGGCCCAGATCGCTTCCTACACTTTCTAGGAAAAACACACTTTCCGTAGGATCCCTACTCTCTCTCTCTCTCTCTATATATATATATAGAGAGAGAGAGATATAGAGAGAAAGAGAAAGAACATGCATGAAAAGAAGATTATGGTTGTTTAATGAGTGACTCCAAAGATAAACTTAGACAAAGATTTCAAACTAATTTACATATTCTATTGTTATATGCAATTTACTTCTTTTCCAGATATGTGTTTGACAGTTGTCAAGTTACACGTTGTACATGTATTATTTGGCTTGCATGAAAGTTTGTAGTCTTGATCTTCTCTCTTGATTCAAGTACAAAGTTTCGGGTAGCACCCAAAAGTTTGCACATAAATAATGGACTTCAATCAAGGATTTGATTTTGAATTTAAAAAGCCCATTTCTAAAACTATAGAAAAAACATGTTAAAGGCTCATGGGAGGCATAAGGGTAGTTTATTTCAAAACCTTAACTATGGAAGGAGCATGGTAGCCACCATGCATATTCTTGCACTTTACGTTTCAAGATCTAGAGAGAAAAACTCTCACTTTTGCTTGTTTTGAGCTAGGCTTGAGAGGAAACACTGGTGGTGTGTTTAAGTTTTCGTTCAGGCAATCCAGAGGTGGTTTAAGGTTGTGTCAAGTTTCAAGCTTAAAAGCTTGGTTTTGGTTTAATGGTTAGTGTTTGATAAAAAGGTTGAGATTTTGTTAACCATAACGCATGGAAACATGGTACACACCCATATTGAAGCATAAGGATTGCTAAAGTTGGAATCTTGATGTGGGTTTAGGTCTACAATGTAAAGCTGCCATACACAATGGGTTAGGGTTTTTCTACTTGGAGAAGAAGGTAAACACTTAGTTGCACCCTCCCGAACGAAAAGTAGTTTTCAAATGAATTGTTTATGCAACGAAAAGTTTATGCAATGAAGTGTAATGTTTGGTGTTGTTGCAACAAATATAAGACCAAGGGTAGTGGACAGACTGGTTAGGCAAAAGGCTTCAAGGGTTTCAGTTTGCCTAACGCAGGTCGTGGGGTCCCCCTACGTTTGCTAGACATAGAAGGAGGTTCACTAGTTTTATTGTTATTTACTTGAAATCCTTGACTGAAAGAGATTCAGCCTCGGATGTTAACGTTAGTGATATTATATTATTTGAAGTGAAGTAGAGAGACATGCATGAAGCAAGTTCTCGAGGGAGAAGAAGAAAGACTAGAGATCAAGGATGATCTGAGCTGATCGGAATGTCCTGTATGAATGACAAGGCCTGTCATTTATAGAGAAAGGTTCTTCCCAGAAGGGAAACCTTTAACTAGCGAACCTTAGCTGCAGTAAGGGACTTACCCTTTTAGGGGTTGAAGGCTTCAGACCTGCGGGTAAAAGGATGTCTTCTTTGCACATGCCACTTTTGCGGCTGGGAGGAGAGTTGGTAAGTTATAAGTGATGTGACTGATTACTGTGCTTGTTCTTTTTGCTGTTTACTACAGCTCGCGGGTTTTGAACCTTTTAACCTTTTAAGTTATGTGTTTTAGTCATTTTATTGAGACTTGAGCTACCCCGTCATCAGCCCCCCAAGTCAGAGGTTTTTGGGATGTATGCTCAAATGCTTCTGACTTTACACATTGTTTTTATTGCTTGAAGGCTTCAAAGCTTCAAGGCTTCATGAGCAGTTGAGATTTTGAATTTTTGAAATGACAACCGATGTGATGGGTGGCAGTTATCACAGGCGGCGGTTGTAATTACCTGCTGTGTAATTATAACTCCCATTCTTATCTTTTATTCCTTTTTTATTTACACATAATAACTATCTTCATTATTTTCTCAAGCTTATCATCGACCCTTTCTCACATTCAGGTTAGTCATCATCCTGCCTTCTTCTTTTTTTCTGTTATTCGTTTAATCGTTTGTCATGGGTGCTCGTAAGGACCTTTCGGTCAGTTATTCTCGTCTCACTCAGGAGAAAGTGGAGGCGTTTTGCATTGAATGGGGTATTGGTTTGAAATACAATCCGGTTGCACCGGGTTGTGACAAATCTATTGATCAATGCCCTCCTGGGTCAATCGCTTTGTATTGTCGTCATTTTGAGTTCTCCAATCTCCGTAATCCATTCTCGATATTTGTGTTAAATGTTTTGGAATATTATCGAGTCTCTTTTGGTCAAATCCATCCTTAGGGTTTGGCTAGGGTTTTACATTTTTAGGTTTTGTGTCGAGCCTCTGGGTATGATCCTTCTTTGTTGTGATTTCGCCGTTTCTTCCGCTTAGCGAAGAATGGTGACTAGTTCACTTTTGAAACGTCTAAAGTTGATACTTGCTTGGTTTCGTCCATGGCTACCACTCTTGGTGCCTGGAAGGACCGGTTCTTTTGGGTCTCGGAGTCAATTGTTCCTTTTAAGATGATTTGGAGACACCAAGACTCTGTTCTCAATGAACCGGAACCCTCTGATTCAGAATTAAATAGTTGTTTTCTTAAGGCCATCTGGGAATGTCCTTCGGGGGTTCGACCATTTCCAGAACATTTGCTCGTGTTGTTGGGTATTAGCAAATTATGGGATAAACCTAATCGGGATTCAGTTCTTATGAGGAGTGGTCAGGGTATGCATTTTTCTTGTTTTGCTTTTCTACATTCCTTTTGATTGTTTGCTTATACTCTGTTTCTCATGAATTTTGCAGTTATTTTTCTACGTTGGATTTTGTCAAAAGTGATGATACGTCGGATGTTGCATTCACGGATGCTGAAGCTGCAGCGGGTGATGATGCTGTTGTTAGAGGTTTTAAGAACAGGTTTGAGGATATAGGGTATGTGAGTGTTCCAAATGTGAAGGGTTTTACCAAGACTGCTGCTCCTAAGACTTCGACCCGTCGCTCTGCTCGACGTATGTTGAAAGGTGCTCCTCAATCCACTTCTTCTGATCATGTGGATTTGAGTGATGATATCGAGGTTTCTGGGGATCAAGGACCAAGTGTTGATGCTGAGAAAGAAAAGAATTTCATTGTTCTTGGTAAGAAAAAGTCTGCGGGCAAAAAGGCTATGGTGACTTCTGTTCAAGGTTCGCCAAGGAAGGATATTGAGGGTTCAAGTGAGGATGAGATTTATGTCCCCAATTCGGGTGTTAAGGTTAGAGATAGTGTCAAGGATGCCAACGTTTGTGCTGATGTATTGGCTAACTTTGCTCCCCCCGGTGTTCGAG
Source organism: Helianthus tuberosus (assembly GCA_030545235.1). Classification (NCBI taxonomy): domain Eukaryota; kingdom Viridiplantae; phylum Streptophyta; class Magnoliopsida; order Asterales; family Asteraceae; genus Helianthus; species Helianthus tuberosus. The sequence goes on from CM060409.1 coordinate 158,717,494, forward strand.
GTTCATCGGAGATGGAGGGTGATACTATGCTTTCTAGGTTGATCTTGAGTTCCTGCAATCTTTTTGCCTTAGTGGCCGAGGGTGTTACTCGCTTTCGTAAAGGGATGCAGGAGTATGAGAATTTTTCGAAGAAGAAGGAAAAGATGAAGGCTTCCATGGCAGCCATGAAGAAGGATATTGATGGTTTTGCAAAAAAGGAAGAATCTTGGGTGAAAAAGGTTGGTGAGCTAACCCGTAGGCATGAGATTGAAGTTGGGGATTTAAAGAAGAAGATGGAGGCAGATAAGTTACAACTGAAGGCTGATAGGGAAGCCTTGGATGTCCAGAAGAAAGCCTTTGCAGAGGAGAAAGAAGGCTTGAAGGCTTCCGTGGTTCAAGCTACTGGTGATAACCAGTGGCTTATTGAGCATGGTTTTCAGCAGGTTGTCACTTATTTCCTTCATTCTATTGAGTTTAATTCTGCCCTTGGGGATGTTTACACAAAGTTGTTGAACTATGGGAAGCATTTGGGTTTGGTTGCTGGTTGCAAACTTCATGAGTCGGGTTAGGCTTTGGAACAAGCTCCTTTGTTCTGGCCTGAATGTAACACCCTTGTTATTATTTCAAGATTATATTAATAAGATACACATTTTATATGCTAAAATGTGACTTTACAATAACTTGTCATACTAACATTCCCATAGTTTACTACATTTCAAAAAAACATGTTTATAAATGTTTACATAATTCACTTTTAGCAAACAACTCAAGATTTGACGCGGAAGCTTCATTTAACGTGTGTTCGGTTCTTGCTTGCCACTTGATCTTCATCCGGGCACTCTTGACATTCACCCATGATCAAAACCAACTTAAAAGTTAGTTTTGATAGTTAAATAACAAGTTTAAACAAGTTATGTGGGTCAAATAAACAAAATTAAACAATTTTCGAATTCAGGGGGCTAGACGCCCCACCAAGGGGCTAGACGATACACCTAGCCCCCTTTTTTTTTTACAGCAAGTTCCTTTAGTGATTGCTGCATTTGCCCAGCTCCATTTTTGATCAAAATTTTAACTTCAAAGCTTCATAACTTTTGATCTAGATGTTCGTTTTGTGCGATTCTTTTTCCTACGCGTTCGTAATTTAATTTTCCATCACATGGAGTTAATATCCGACATCCAAATTCACAAAAATTTAGATTTCAAGCTCTCGGCTTGATATTCAACTATGACACTTTTGACCCGTTCATGCTTTTACCAAACTAACTTGTTATTTTCCTTCAAAATACCATGGTCATCATGTTATATCCGTTTACTAATTTTCAAGATTTAACTTTACGGGTTCCTTAAGAAGTTTTAACCCGTTATGCATATATACTCGTTTTGACCGTTACGAGTATTTTACATTTTTAGACTTAAATCATGCTTCTAATGGTTTACATCCTATCACCATTTTTATACGAATTCCAAGGACTCAAATTAACAAGACGCTTATTTCAAAACAACTCTTTAAAGGTTGTTTACCCTATTTACCCCTCAAGGGATTTTTGGTCAATTTTAGCCCTTCATTTGCGCGACGAAGGACTTCCACTATTATTTGACCAAAATATCACTTTTAGCTTTAATTCTAAACATGCGTACCTGGCTCGGGTCATAAGATTGACCCGTTTAAATAACTTTCGCTATTAATATCTAGTTAATAGCAATGCTAACCATGTGTTAATTCCTGTGATCACCAAAACTCAACAAGCAATCATCAAATATTATTGACAAATGGTGTTAACAATACCATTTGACCCGTTTAGTCGAAATGACCAATTATCATTTCGAGATGTTATTAAATTACCATTTTGACCCCCTTTAACCTATCCCGGTTTACTTTTGAATTCATCTTACTTAAGGATTGTTCTCGTTTTGTTTGACCCGTTATGGCTCATGCCAAATGGTGTCCTTTCAAATCCCTTTATATATATTCGTTAGTCCATGCCCGGATTACTATTTGACCGTTTTTACCCTTTTACCATAATTCATGGTTTCTTATCTTTCTCACTTTTTCCGACTCCCATTTAAATCGTCCCGGAACTTCATGTTTCGTTTACTCAATATAATTCAGATTCAATACCCGCAATCAAGTATTTGGTAATAAAAGGGCGTAAGCTTCACTTACCTCTCATCCGGTTTACGCTTTTCTTCTCGTGTTTGATTCGTTTGACTGCTTCTTTCCCAAGCCTCCACCTAGCTCGTTAAGCGTCAACTATTGTCAATCATTTACAAGGCGGTTAAATTAGTCATTAACAATCACGACTAATCCTCCTCACTTATTTTCTATGTCGAAGCTACTATTCGACTTCATGATTAGTTAACCTAGTTTATCAAAGTTAACTACTTTCACTCACATGGTTTACAACATTAAGTCTAAATCAACATAATATTTAGAATCCTTATCACTTCACATTACGCGTAATTTCCATATCATTGAAATACGCGTTTTCACTCTAATTTTAACACTTTAGTTCTCAGTTAGGCATTTTAACAAACACGTAATGTGCATAATTTGTATTCTTCTTTTATCAAGTTCATGGTTATTGTTTTAACCAAGTTTAACATCAATTAACATGTTCATATCAATTTTTCGCATCTACAACATCAGAATTCACTTACGAAAATTCAAATTACACTAGAACAACTATCAATTTCTAGTGTTTAACATGTTCATATAAAAACCCACTTATCACCTTCAATGGTGATCATGAATTCACAAGAATTAGGCCTAACTTCATCATATACTTGTCTAGGGTTTACTCCTAGACACTACAATGTTCCTATTTCATCATATAACAAGCATGCAATCATCTAATTCGAATTCTCTAGGTTTGCTCAGAAATTCAACTAGAGATTCCTCATGAAATTTACATACCTCGTGACTCCTTTTTCAGTGGAGATCACTAATTCGTACTCGGATTTTGATTTAGACTTGATTTGGACCTTCAATTTGAGAGATTTGTTGAGTTTAGGGTTTGAGCTCCCTTGGAGCTTCTCCTGGCTTCTCACGTACGCACACACCTATGTGTGTGTTGAATTTCTTTTTTTTTGTTTATTAAAACCATTTTCAAGATATCCTAGTTTGGTCCCTCATGTTTGGTTAGTTATTAAGTAGGCCACAACCTAACTATTTCTAACACTATTCCCACTTATTAAATAGATTAAATATTCATAGTTAACTTAGTGGGTTCGGGGAAATTATAACCCGTTTTATTTTTAAGTCCCGTTAACTCAGGCCTTTCGTAACTTTATTTTCTTAAAAGTCTTTTATTTAATATTACGATTATTTATTTATTTCAATCCTAATATTTACCGGGTTACTTTTACCACTAACGGTACTTTACCCGTCTTTTAGTATTAACAGGGTTTGATTACCAAACCTGTTTTCGGGCTGTTACAAGTCTACCCCCTTAAAGAGGTTTCGTCCCCGAAACCTTTCTTACGTATTTCCTTAGGTTCAACTCTACGAACTTAGTTTCAGCAACTACTTGAGCATTGCTCGCATATAATAATCTTACCAAAAGTATGGTAATGTGTTATTGGTTTTAAGGCGTATGCGCCTTTCACGTGTAAGGCCATTACTTTCAGCTTGTATTTCTTATTCTGGTCATTTATTTGACCGAGTTGTCATCTGATCGCTCGGTTGTATTTATTTTCATCATGTTTACTTCAAGCTAATCCTATTTCAACAGGCGCTTTATATAAGTCGTAACACTACTCCGACTTTGAAAGGTTTTTCCGGCCAGACTGATTAGTCGCCGTCACTTTATTTCCCCGTCATTAGGGTATATCTTATCGCCAACCCGGCCTTTTACATGTTTTCTGATTTTTATATCTCGTAACTCGCGTTACGACTTGATTGTATTCTATATCACTTTTTGTGACGTAACACAATTTAAATAATTGTGAATTCTTTTGTCATTTTTGCCCGTTTAAATGTTTTAGTGAAATTCTTCACTTTTGTCAACCAGACCTTTCATAATCTCTTCGCTTTTAACCCATTTAGTTAACTTAGCGAAACCCATCGCTTTTATACGAACTTTATCTCCTGTTATTATTTTACGCGGGAAGTTACAACCAGTTTCCTTGTTTTATACTATTGACCCATAGGTTCTTTCGCTTAGCCTCGTAGGCTATTTCTTTATATTTTCACCTTTTTACCTTATTAAGGTGAGACCCCAACAATTCATTTCTTTCTATTTGGGACCCGAAGGTCTTTTTGGTCACGTAGACCCTAGCCTCATTTATAATCTCGTAGGTTATGATAATCCCGTAGATCATCTTTTATTCAAGTCTTTATTTAAAGGTATATACATTTATATATGTATATGGAATTAAGGCACCCTTTTTATGTTTAAAATCATTTATTTTCGCCTTGGTATTTCCTTTGTCCTTGACCGTAGTCTAAGGCTACACTTGTTTTCTTCCGAACAAATTTTCCAACTTTATGACTTCTCACGTCATTTATGCGTCGGTTCATCTTATGCTCACCATTATCCAGTTTATATATATTAGTATTTGATTATGTCCCATTACCGGGCTCATTATTCTTTTGCTTTTAACGCTACCGTTATACCGCTTGGGTTTACTCATGTCATTCGGCATTATATTATATTCAACCGGTTTGAGTTATTCATATGAAATTCTATCATTTATGGATGTCAACTTCATTCTTTGTTTTGACCCGTTCAACTTTAAAATAGTTGAACATAATTTATCGAAATTTCTATTTACATCATCTTGTCATCTTTTAGTCATGACTCAAAACCCGAGTCTTTTAACTTTCCATCCGAGTTCCCGTTTCTCGGTCTACGCATGTGTTTAATCCTTACCCATCAACCGGGTGTTTTACCGAAGTCGTTATTATTGCAACCCTTCCGGTATGCATTAAGACTTCGCTTCACATTTATATTCCGACTTTGTCCTCCAGTTTGACGTTTTACAAAAACGGCCCATTAAGAGACATATTTGCGTTCTCCGGGTTTGAGTGTAAGTACACCCCCTCCCAATTCATATTTTAATCATTTTACATGTTTGCAATTTCTGGGTTCGAGTGTAAGTACACCGCCTCCCAATGCATATCTTAATCATTTTACGTGTTTGCATTCTCTGGGTTCGAGTGTAAGTACACCCCCTCCCAATGCATATCTTAATCATTTTACATGTTTGCATTTTCTGGGTTCGAGTATAAGTACACCCCCTCCCAATGCATATCTTAATCATTTTACGTGTTTGCATTCTCCGGGTTCGAGTGTAAGTACACTCCCTCCCAATGCATATCTTAATCATTTTACATGTTTGAGTTTTCTGGGATCGAGTGTAAGTACACCCCCTCCCAATGCATATCTTAATCATTTTACATGTTTGCATTCTCCGGGTTCGAGTGTAAGTACACCCCATCCCAATGCATATCTTAATCATTTTACATGTTTGCATTCTCCGGGTTCGAGTGTAAGTACACCCCCTCCCAATGCATATCTTAATCATTTTACATTAATCTTTATCCCTTCACTCGGGCTCATTATCCTAATGTAATACGCTTCCATCACCCGGCTGTGCATTTACATTATTATCAATTATTTTGCTCATTTGATTCATTTGGGTACTTTTTAATTTGTCCCACTCACCCCGTCCTTACTACATCGGATGTAAGCATGTCCATCATAAAAAGTTCATGGTACCACGTGCTCACCACTTACTTGGCCAGAGTAAGCGATCAATACCTGGTATACATGACCTTTTTATAATTTTCACATTACACCCCATGTAAGTAATGCCTCTATTCGTTTCTCTTGGAAACAATATCCCGGATAGATTTTCTATTCGGGTTTTTCCAAGTTTTTAATCTACATATGCAACTTTCAATCTCTACGTATTTGTTGCATATTACTATTTGTGCAATTAAATTTAAAATGTGCACCTGGTAATGCTTGCCCTAACGGGCTTCTCTTGCCATTAGCCTTGTTCGCGATCGCTACGTGATTTAGGTCCTTGATTAGCATACTCTTTGGACCGTTCCTCTATCAAATCCGTGATTTGTTAAACTCTCGCTATCTTCATATGCGAGTGTCCTTCAACTAAAACATTTACAACAGTTAGTAATTTTGACATTAATGGATGCCCGTATTATAATACAAGGCTTTTCTACTATACGCATCAACGCGTGTAATTTCGTTGACTATATCTACTCTATATCGTTTTTATTGGTGTAACGTGTATTACATGATAACCATATGTGTTGTTCTCAACACTTTAATCATACTAAACCATTGATATACATGTACTTACCGGATTTGCGATCAAGCCTCGAACCGAACACCTTATTCTTTTAACCTTAGCTCTGATTACCAACTTGTAACACCCTTGTTATTATTTCAAGATTATATTAATAAGATACACATTTTATATGCTAAAATGTGACTTTACAAGTTCCTTTATTGATTGCTGCATTTGCCCAGCTCCATTTTTTATCAAAATTTTAACTTCAAAGCTTCATAACTTTCGATCTAGATGTCCGTTTTGCGCGATTCTTTTTCCTATGCGTTCGTAATTTAATTCTCCATCACATGTAGTTAAAATCCGACATCCGAATTATCAAAAATTTAGATTCAAGCTCTCGGCTTGATATTCAACTATGACACTTTTCCCCCGTTCATACTTTTACCAAACTAACTTGTTATTTTCCATCAAAATACCATGCTCATCATGTTATATCCGTTTACTAATTTTCAAGATTTAACTTTACGGGTTCCTTAAGAAGTTTTAACCCGTTATGCATATATACTCGTTTTGACCCATTACGAGTATTGTACATTTTTAGACTTAAATCATGCTTCTAATGGTTTACATCCTATCACCATTTTTATACGAATTCCAAGGACTCAAATTAACAAGACGCTTATTTCAAAACAACTCTTTAAAGGTTGTTTACCCTATTTACCCCTCAAGGGCTTTTTGGTCAATTTTAGCCCTTCATTTGCGCGACGAAGGACTTCCACTATTATTTGACCAAAATATCACTTTTAGCTATAATTCTAAACATGCGTACCTGGCTCGGGTCATAAGATTGACCCGTTTAAATACCTTTCGCTATTAATATCTAGTTAATAGCAATGCTAACCATGTGTTATTTCCTGTGATCACCAAAACTCAACAAGCAATCATCAAATATTATTGACAAATGGTGTTAACAATACCATTTGACTCGTTTAGTCGAAATGACCAATTATCATTTCGAGATGGTATTAAATTACCATTTCACCCCCTTTAACCTATCACGGTTTACTTTTGAATTCATCTTACTTAAGGATTGTTCTCGTTTTGTTTGACCCGTTATGGCTCATGCCAAATGGTGTCCTTTCAAATCCCTTTATATATATTCGTTAGTCCATGCCCAGATTACTATTTGACCGTTTTTACCCTTTTTACCATAATTCATGGTTTCTTATCTTTCTCACTTTTTCTGACTCGCATTTAAATCGTCCCGGAACTTCATGTTTCGTTTACTCAATATAATTCAGATTCAATACTCGCAATCAAGTATTTGGTAATAAAATAAAAGGGCGTAAGCTTCACTTACCTCTCATCCGGTTTACGCTTTTCTTCTCGTGCTTGATTCGTTTGACTGCTTCTTTCCCAAGCCTCCACCTAGCTCGTTAAGCGTCAACTATTGTCAATCATTTACAAGGCGGTTAAATTAGTCATTAACAATCACGACTAATCCTCCTCACTTATTTTCTATGTCGAAGCTACGATTCGACTTCATGATTAGTTAACCTAGTTTATCAAAGTTAACTACTTTCACTCACATGGTTTACAACATTATGTCTAAATCAACATAATATTTAGAACCCTTATCACTTCACATTACGCGTAATTGCCATATCATTCAAATACGCGTTTTCACTCTAATTTCAACACTTTAGTTCTCATTTAGGCATTTTAACAAACACCTAATGTGATTAATTTGTATTCTTCTTTTATCAAGCTCATGGTTATTGTTTTAACCAAGTTTAACATCAATTAACATGTTCATATCAATTTTTCGCATCTACAACATCAGAATTCACTTACGAAAATTCAAATTACACTAGAACAACTATCAATTTCTAGTGTTTAACATGTTCATACAAAAACCCACTTATCACCTTCAATGGTGATCATGAATTCACAAGAATTAGGCCTAACTTCATCATATACTTGTCTAGGGTTTACTCCTAGACACTACAATGTTCCTTTTTCATCATATAACAAGCAAGCAATCATCTAATTCGAATTCTCTAGGTTTGCTCAGAAATTCAACTAGAGATTTCTCATGAAATTTACATACCCCGTGACTCCTTTTTCAGTGGAGATCACTAATTCGTACTCGGATTTTGATTTAGACTTGATTTGGACCTTCAATTTGAGAGATTTGTTGAGTTTAGGGTTTGAGCTCCCTTGGAGCTTCTCCTGGCTTCTCACGTACGCACACACCTATGTGTGTGTTGAATTTCTTTTTTTTGTTTATTAAAACCATTTTCAAGATATCCTAGTTTGGTCCCTCATGTTTGGTTAGTTATTAAGTAGGCCACAACCTAACTATTTCTAACACTATTCCCACTTATTAAATAGATTAAATATTCATAGTTAACTTAGTGGGTTCGGGGAAATTATAACCCGTTTTATTTTTAAATCCCGTTAACTCGGGCCTTTCGTAACTTTGTTTTCTCAAAAGTCTTTTATTTAATATTACGATTATTTATTTATTTCAATCCTAATATTTACCGGGTTACTTTTACCATTAACGGTACTTTACCCGTCTTTTAGTATTAACGGGGTTTGATTACCAAACCCGTTTTCGTGCTGTTACACTGAAGCTTCTGAGATTTTCAAGGAGTCTGTTCACAAAATGGAAAGGATAACTTATCCATATGTAAGTGAAGTTTCTTCTTGCTTTGGTAAACCCCTTTCCATGTTATAGGGATTGAAACCAGCTGGGCTTAATGAGAAAGTTTGCTCTGAAGTGCTTGAATCTTTGTCCAAGAAACGTTCCCGTTCAGGTGATAGTGAAGAAACCTTCTTAGAAGATGCGGATGTCTCTAAAGAAGCAAGCCTTGAAGGTTCAGCTGTTGCAGGTGATGGTGGCCAGAAGGCCAAGAAGGCGAAGAAAGCTAAGAAAGGCAAGGGTGATGGAACCGGGGCTTCAAAGCCTTCTTCTGACGTTTGAACAATCTATTCGTAGCTATCTTAGCACTTTTTAAAACAATTCTATGTTTTGTATGTTTTAAACTTGTTTCTTTGGAGGGAAGCGTTTAGGTCCCTGTGATGGTTGAAGCCTTGAAGGCTTTTGTTGAACAGTTATGCAGGTTTAAGGCCCTTAAGGCCGTTGATACTATGTTTGAGCTTTCTAACACTTGTGCTATGTTGTTCTCTTTTATTCTTGTGCTTCTTGTGACTTTTATGTTGTCTTTGTTTTGTGTTATGCATCTTCTAAGGCAACCGTTTAGGTCACCTGTAGCTTAAAGCCTTCGAGGCTTCCAGATAATGCTTGATGCTTATGGCATGGTGTGTCCCTTAGTGTTTTTAATCCTAGGTTTCATTTAACTTCTGTTTGTGTATTGTGTTGTTGTTTTGTTCCTTCCTTTGTGTTTTTGTTTGTTTAATTGTCTTTGTTAGTGGTGTGTTTTCCTTATGTTACTTATACCTTGAAGGGTTCAGTTCTGCAGTCACTTAGCCTTGGTATTTTTAACAAGAAGGCATAACACTTATCCTATGTACCACTCTTATTTATTTTGACTTTAGTTCGTAAGCCTGTCTATGAGTGGTACTTAACCTCTCGGACTATGCCAGCTTGCACCAACCCTTCAACCTCTTTGCATGCCGCTAAGCTTCGGTCAGGGGCGATACTTCTTTTCTGCTGAACAATGGGTTTCACAGTTGGTGGGATCTTGAGCTCGTGTTTGGCAATATCCCTAGGGATGCCGATCATGTCATCAGGACACCATGCAAAGATGTCCATGTTGTGGGTCAGCAACTTCTTGAGGTATGAGAGAGTTTCTTGAGTGAGGTTGGTGTTTACCCTTATCCTTTGTTCGGGATACTTAGGGTTAATGGCCCAACCTTGTTCTGCATTTTCATTCTTTCCTGAGCTTTTCCCTTCAACCAGGAAGGCTTCCTGGGTAGGTTGAAGGGTTGCAATTCCTCTCTTGGTGGAGAACTTGACAATGCCTTGGCCAACAGAGACAACCATGCTAAACTCGCTTTGGCCTGGCCTTCCTATGATAACGTCGTAGGTAGAAGGCATGTTGATTACAATGAATGTGAGTGGCTTGGTTCTCTCCATTTCACCCTCCTTGAAGCAAACATCAAGTGTTAGCTGGCCTAAAGGATTGATGGGGATGTCAGCAATGCCTTTGATGGATGACTCAGCTGGCTAAAGCCTTGAGCGCTCCTGGTCGCTGAGTTGGTTGAAATATTTTTCAAACATTATCCCTGTTGCTGCACCCATGTCAATGTATGCTTTGCTCATTTTCAATGTTCCCACGATAGCTTCAACTACCAAATGGTTCGAGTGAAGTCCCATTTTTGTGGTGGGAAGCATAAGCACTGAAGCTCCCAAGCTTCTAAGCGTTTTCGCTTGGTGAGGGTCTCTTCAACAACATTCACTATGTTTACATCCTTGTTTTTTCCATCGCTCATTTTGTCTTTCACCCCTTTAACAAGGTAGGCAAGTTCTCCAGATTTGATGGCTTCCTCAATTCTCTTTTTGAGTTGGAAGCAGTCATTGGTGTGATGACCCTTTTCTTCATGGAACTCATAAAACTGAGTAGAATTTTCATTTCTTTTACTTTTGGGCAAGGTTTTCGACGGTCGGAGGCTATGCTTAACTTCTTCGGTGGTGAGGATTTCCTGAGAAGTTTTGGTTAAGGCTGTGAAGTTCACATCCTTGTCCCTGCTTGAAGGGTTCCTGCCTTCAGACCTTCGAGGGTCTGAGCTCCGGGAGCGTCTATCATAAGAACCATAGTTGCTTCTTTTTCGGCTGGGGCTGTTATGCCTCCAACTGGGACCCCTCTTTCTTTGCTCCTTGATATCAACCGCCTCTTCCCCTCTGATGTGAGCCTCAACTCTTTCAAGGGCTTCTTCCAAGGTTTTGGGCAGACACTTGTTAAAGTCCCTGGTGAGATACTTAGAGGTGATTGCATTCATGAAGCCTGCAACCCTCATCTTCTCGTCAGCTCCCACATATGTCAAACCTTCTTTTTTGTACCTCTCGATGAAATCCTTGAGGCTTTCATCGTCCTTTTGTTTAATTTGGAAGATCATAGTGGCATCCTTCACATACATCCTTAGTTGTGAGAAATTAGACAAGAAACCTTTGCTTAAGTCATCGAAGGTTCGAATGCTTCGGGCTGGTAGGTCATTGAACCAGATTCGAGCAGACCCTACGAGGGTTTGCATAATCATCTAGCATCATTCAGTGTTGGACCATTTCTCTATTCTCGCTGCCCCGGTGAAGATTTGGAGGTGATCTTCTGGATCTTCCGTTCCATCGTACGTCCGTATGTGAGAAGGCATTTTGATTCTGGTTTGGAAATCGTAATCATTAATCTGTTGAGAAAAACATGACAAATTGCTCGGCTTGTATGGTTTGGCAAAATCTTCTTCTACTCTTGTGCCTAGGTTGTTGTTAGCATTCCCTTGGGTGGCTAGCACCTGGTTGATGAAGTGCTGCCAGGGGAAGCTTACCATCATTTGGGCCATCATTTGTGACATGAAGTTGAAGCCTTGAAGGCTTTCGGGTGCAGCTGTATAGTTTACCCCCATAGGAGCACTCATGACGGCATTACGTGCCAAGGGAAGGACAGATAAGGCATGTTCCCACGTGGTAGTTGCAGGAGGTGGAAGGCTTGCAATAGGAGATTGTAACAAATGATCCAAAGTTAACTCGTGCCCCAATGGTGCACCGGTTTCCACTTGGCTGTGAAGAAAACAAAGGAAAAGATGTTGGATCTGGCCTTGTAAATGTATATGGACTGGGATTCGGAGGAGGATGGCTAGGACCAGCTTCATTTCGGGACACGGCAGGCTGTAAGCTTCTGAAAGGAAGAACAGGTGGCCCCGGTGACAATGACGGTTCTGGTTCATCATAGTCTAGCCTGATTCTTACCCCTTTATCCCTTTCCATATTCACATATTGGTTAAGGAGAGACCTTAACTGTAGAAAATTGTTCGCGACCCCCTCCGGTGTGAGGTCGATGCGTGTGGGAGTGTTTGTTGCACCGGTATTAGGAGATGGAACTCCCGAACGAGACGAGGTCGGTGTTTGAAAGGATAGGAACTCGGGGTATGTGGCTCCTGTTGGAGTGTTTCCTGCAGTCGAAAACGAAGTAGGTACAGCCACCGGAGTTTGGCTAGTGCTGGGAGTAGAGGTACGTGGAATTTGGTTTACCTCTCCCGGGGATTCCCCTTCAGACATGATGATTTCAGAGAAAATGGAGCTACACTACTGGTCTTTTGAGAAAAATAAGCGGCGTAGCCCCACGGTGGGCGCCAACTTGTTGTTGCAACAAATATGAGACCAAGGGTAGTGGCATACTGGTTAGGCAAAAGGCTTAAAGGGTTTCAGTTTGCCTAACGCATGTCGTGGGGCCCCCCTACGTTTGCTAGACATAGGAGGAGGTTCACTAGTTTTATTGTTATTCACTTGAAATCCTTGACTGAAAGAGATTCAGCATCGGATGTTAACGTTAGTGAAATTATATTATTTGAAGTGAAGAAGAGAAGCATGCATGAAGCAAGTTCTCGAGGGAGAAGGCTGTGTAGACCGGATTCTCCACAAAATAATCGTTCATTAACACTTCGTTGGCATGTACCCGATCACGATCCACCATTTTCTTCTTGGCGGTTCGAACTTCCTTCAAGATCGTTATACACCGACACGAAAAATTTAAGCGTCTCATTGTCGGAAGACGATTGGCTATCACTATCACTATCCATCGAAAACGTCGAATCCATAGGAAAATCCATTTGTGAAATGGTATAAAAATTGTAGAATGTGTGATATGTGTTTGTGTTTTGGTGTGGGTGAAATGGTTAAAATTGTAAAGTATATATAGATTGTTTTAGGGTTTTTTTTTTATTAAAATAAGAGGTGCAACGCTCGACTTTTGAATTGTTCAACGCGTCAAATTTATGACGCGATTAAAGATCCACGCGTGAACTTTATGGTGTGGCGGTGGTGTTTTGTTAAGTTTCTGAAACTTTTTTATAACCTGCAAATTTTCAACCACCTCGGGTGGCCTAATGTTGGTCTTATTAGAAAGAGATATATAAGGATGTGAAGAAGGGAAAACAAATTGTAATACAAGTTGCTGATAATCGTATAAGGTATAACACACTAACAGTATAACTTGCTACAAACTCAATACGAACTTATAACCAACTCAGCTCTGTTGTCGTCAAAACCATATTTATTTTGTAGTATAGGAATATTTTATTAAGTAGTTAATGTTATTAGTTCCTAAAGACTTTGAAGATTAAAAAGTATAGAATGATATGTGGGATTGATTGATATTTCATGATTCATTAATCCTCAAGATTAACTTTTAGAAAATTCAAGTTTTTTCGATTTCACAAACACATAACTTTTACGTTGACAAGCAATTCAAACACTTACACGCTTCATAATCCAATCTCTATCGTTCAATTTTTGACTTGATCGGAAGTGTTATGACATAGATGTCATCTTCTTAAAATGAAATAATTCAAGATGATCAACCAATGTCCAACGTATCTATCTAACCTGACTAACCAAAAATTGATGGAGCCGATGAGCTCTTAAATATACACGCAAATCACTAAGTTATTACTCTTACAAACATAATATTAACACATAAAACTATTTCTAAGTATTGATCATCATATTTATATGGGTTAGACCACTATTCGAAATAAAGACCAAACACTTTATGCCGCTGTAGTTGGAATCGAGATCCGGTTACAACAGCCAAAGGTTAGGAATTTTGTGATTGCATTGAGTTATTAAATCAGATCAAATCAAAATAATGGATACTAAAGATTGTTTGTGTGGTCCAAATGGCTTTCAGAAAAGGTAAACTTCTTGGCACATAGGGCAGGTATGGATAAAATTCCGTTGAAGATGGCATTAGCCAAAAGAAACATGCGGATAAACTTAATAGTTTGTGATGCGTATGGATTAGCAATTGAATCAACGGGCCATCTTTTTGTTGAATGTAAATTTGCAAAAGAGGTATGGTATTTGATTCAATCTTGGTACAAAATGGCATTTATGTGTAGGAAAGTTGCAATCATGAACCAGGTTATTGGCTTTAAATTGTATAAAAAATTGGATCTTTGCATAACGACATCCATGCTATGATTTATTTGGAAAAAAAGGAATGAAATGATCTTCAAGAGGTTCAGAAAGGGGTTGGATAAAACAATCTAGGAGGTGAAAGCGAGTCTTTATGTTTGGCTGAAAAATAAAGCGAGTTTTCATTATATGAAATGGAAGAGATGGTGTAATTTTGATTTAGTTTTGTAATTGTTGTTAGCCACTTTCTAGCATCTTGCTTTGGTGGTTTTTAGTTAATAAAATTCACTCCTTGTTAAAAAAAAATAGAATGCAAAACTGAACACCTAGTTTCGATTTCCTGTTTAGCTATCTAGAATAAGTGGCTCCCATTAACTAGTTTCGAGACTTACTGGAATACCATATAAACTTTCGGTCCAATGAATTAGCAAGAAAAATGATACACTCAGTTACACTATCATGTTGGTGTATCATGTGCAAGGCGAGAAACAACCAGTTTTTTTCCAACAAGAATGTCTTGATCTCAAGATTACTATTAGAGATCAAAACTGGTTTCCTTTGAGTGAAAAATAAAGCAAACCTTCATACTTTAGAATAAGGGTCACTAGTGTAATTTTAATTTAAATAACATATATATGACTTATGTAAGGGTTTGTATAATGTTTCTAGCTCCTTGCTAGAAGTTGTCCTTGTTCTTAGACCCTCCGTACTCACACATTGTATAGCGCCACTGTCACACCCCCAAAATACCACATGCGGATCTCACCGCGAGGCGTGTGACGTAACAGAATCTAGCCACTAATCACATTGAATTAACAGTAGAATAGTAAACGCATAATCTTATTCAATATGAACAGTGCATTTTAAAACGTCGGATTCAACTAAGTATATGTTCAGCTGAAGCATAAATTATCGTTCAATCAACCAACATTATTTTGTTTAGAAAACATAAGCAAACGTTAAATGTTTCCTAAAGTGACACGACCTATGACAACCCTGGCTCCCCAGACTGCAAGTTCCCTTCCGTGATGAATCTAACAACCTGCAAGCGTGTAGAAAAGTGTGTCCACATAAAGTTGGCGAGTTCACAGTTTTATTTAACAAAAATCATCCAAGTGTTTAGTTTAAAGACATGTTACGAATAATAAACTCGGTATCGATTGACTGTTCTATTTTTTGTGCCCTCATCAATGTCTATCATCATTGATCAAAGTGTATAAGGTCATTAGTTCACGCCCGGCTCCCGGCACGGTGTGAGGTTTGTCAGGCCCAATAGCGCTATCAACTAATACCACGTTGCCTCCTAGGCAACTAGCTCGGTATGTAAGGAGACTTTCGTGATAGTGTTTGAGTTTATTAACTAACATTGAATTTAAACTACAACATATAGAAAAAGTATTCCTCCCAGGAATAATAGTTTAAAAAGTATTCCTCCTAGGAATTGTAGTTTGTTTGTCCCCCCCAGGACACATGCTTGTAAAAGAGTAGTGAACTCACCATAGTTTGCTCGGTATAATAACGTACTTCCAGTGTTAATTAATTGTTAGGTCCGTTACACGCGACCTAAGGCATAATAGATGTAAGTACGTATGTGTGTAGGGTCATGCAACACCCTAATTGTCCAAATAACATATGTTTGTTGGTTACAGTTAACACGTTTAGCTAACAGTACATGCAGTAACACACGGTTGGGTTTCTCTGGTTGATGATATAATAACCCGGATAACAATATTTTTATGACATGCACACAGACTTCAAGAAAATAACCTCGAACATCATGAGAATTTCACAAAGTTCGAAATACATAAACTTAATTTTGATATCAAAACACACCTATTAGTTCAGGCCACCTATACTACATATATATGACCGGCCCACTTATACACATATATGTGACCGGCCCACTAATACACAAGAATAATCCAAATCACTTTGTTTTAGCAAATCAGTATATAAAGGATTTTGGGGGGAGTTGTATAAACCCTGACTTTATTAACCACAATATATATATATACACGAACATCCATGTATATTCGGAAAAAAAAAGCACATTTCGTAAGTTCTGACTTTATTAACCACATTAAACTCGGAAGTCTCATCATTAATGTTGAGACTTATATTTCAGAATTTATACTACTGTTAAAGAGGTACTCATATATGTTTGGACCAACTTGCCCACATATAAATCCTGATTTATCATAAACTCCCAACATGTTCGGACCCCAATATCCTAAACTCGGACATTACTTATTCTAATAAGTTTGGACAACTCGGCCCCATTCAATCTACACAAACTCGGACAATTAATAAGTTTGGACAATTAATAAGTTTGGACAAATTATAAGTTTGGACAATTAATAACTTTGGACAAATAATAAGTTTGGACAACTAATAAGTTTGGACAAATTATAAGTTTGGACAAAACCCGGACCCTTAATACTCTTTTGCATTAATCCCTTTTACATTTAAATCCGGCACATATAAATATATCAATCCCAAATTAATTCGGACATCATCCACATCATTCAGAACTTATTATTTCCTTTTAATTTTGGATTCATGTACATAAAGTCTGAACATGCATTCATTAAACCCTGACTTGTTTTAATTCTACCAAACTCGGACCCTCCTAATCCCCTCTTACATGTTCGGGCTTCATTAGTTATATTCTGACCCCTTTTATTATGAAAACCCTGATCAAACCTTGTGTACCTATAAAACAAGTCCGAACTGTTGCACATAAGGTAAATCCGAACATCCTACAAATTATTAAACTCGAATCCTCTTTAATTTATAAACTCCGATCCTCCACAATTTAATAAATTCAGACCCCCTCTAATTCGGACATGTATTAACATATGTAAACCCTGAGTTTTATTCCACAAATTCGGACATGTTTCATTAACCTGGACTTTGTGACTTCACAAAGTCTGACATTCAAAACAACACAGTTTCTATTCCATGAAACAATTCTTACGATCAAAACCCTAATCCACAATAAACAACAGATATTACAAATCATCAACACAGTTTGGCAATTCTATCCTATCAATGGCATTCTACTACTCATTAACAATGCACATTCATACACAAAACATAATCATTCAAGCATAAGCAAGTAAACACAAGTCAATTGTTTGGAGGACATGAGTTTGCATGAAATCAAATGAACAAGAACAACAATGTATAATCATAAACACTTACCTATGATTCGATGTAAAGATTGTTCTTGAAAGGTTGGAATATCAAAGATTAGAGAACTTGGTGTAGCCAAATGATTAGAGGAATGATTGGAGATGATGGTTAGAGAAATGATAAAACTGTCATACGATTTATTTGAGAGGAGGGTTTAGGGTTATTTAAGGTTTCTAATTTATTCACAACGCACACCAAACTATGCAACTTCCACATAAAGCACATAATAACATGTAATTTACATTTAAAGCATGTAGTTCACGTATTTGTCATGCCGCACATCAGTTTCGTATAAACCATCTGTTTATTGTTATTATTTGCGTTAGTCACCAACGTTCGAGAGTTGTCATGTGTGTGTTCCGGTAATTCCCCGAATTACCAAACTCAACTCATTTAACTAACCATAGTTAAATGTAGTGCTATTAATGTATGACTAAGTTAACTGTGGTTAGGTTAAAGTAGTAACCTGAAGTTGCGGGTTGTCACATTATCCCCAACTTGAAAGAAATTTCGTCCCAAAATTTGATAAGAAGTCACGGAGAAGTGAAAATATAAGTTAAATAAGGCGTCGGAGAAAACTGAGTTTGTAGAGCCCGTCGGCGACGCCCCTAAGGCCGTCGGCGACGCCCTCTAGATATTGCATTTTTCTGCAGCTCCGTTTCATTGTCCGTACGCACTAAAACGCGCATAACTTTTGAACCGTTTACCCGTTTAACCTCCCGTTTCTTCCTACATGCTCGTAATTTGACATTCTATCATGTGAACTTGAAATCCCATATCCGGATTAAGGAAATTCTTAACTTACGTGCTATCGGCTTATTATTCATTTACGATTTATCCGACCCGTTCATGTTTTTATCAAATAACTCATTCCTTTTAACTCAAAACTTACATGAACATTATGACCATAATACTTTTACATTATCCGGAGTGTCGTACTTGGGGTTTACGCACCCGATACCCGGTATTCGTTAAATTCATTCGTTATTACGTAATTGAACATTAAATAGTACAATTTCCATCTATGAAATTGTTTATTCATTTACTCATAATTTACTACCGAACCTCTTGCCCATTAACCCGCGTCACCGTTTCTCGGTTAGCATGCTTACATACAATTTTATCCATTACCCGGTTATCATACCGAAGTTGTTACTTATGCAACCTTTCCGGTATGCAATAAAACCTCATCTTGACCCATTTGATTTACTTAGCGAAATTCATCGATTTCATACAACTCATTCCTATTTGACCTCAATTATCATACTTAATTAAATCGCACCTAACTTTACATAAACAACTAAGAAGTGATTACGGAAATCACTTACCTTGTGCATCCGTGTCCGTATCCGCTTCCTTGCCTCCTTTTGACCCATTAGCCTTTCATGTTTGAGTCCATCTCGACATGATTCCTCTACTTTCATGCCACCAAATCACATTCTCATTAGCATACACAATTGTACATGTTAACGATCATATCAATCGCATATTTCACATTTGACTTTCTTTAGTCACAATTAACAAGCATAAGACATATAATCAAATTCATATCCTTCCAAACTCATGTAATTCGTCATGCCATCACAAATATCACGTATTAACATAACATGTAACTTACGACTTCCTATAATCCTATTTTTATGAAAACAAATCATATCATGCTTCTTATGCGTAGTTGACTTTCAGAAGTCAACAATTCATCTTGTGAACTTTCGACTTATTCTCATCTACTCGTAATATCAAAGTAGGCTATACGAAAGGCACCATATACATTACCTACTCTCGATGCAAATGTGCTTACAACCATATTCAAATTAGTAATTTAACATGATCATGCCATCATTTTCGTATTTCATTCCTATATACACCAAGCTTTTTCATAACATTTTGCATCCTAACTTCACTTAAGCATTTCATCATACACTTGGTGGGCGTACAACCTTCTAAACATAAGGTACAACTAATTCATGCAAAATCTCCTAATTTCATACATAATTCATCAAATCCTCATACTAATTAACATATATCATTCACACATAAACATTCAAACATATTATCATCATGTTTCTTTCAATTCTTCTAACAAGACTCCATATTACTCACATAATTCATCAATATTCAACAATAATTTAACATGGATGGTGATTCAACTCATCATTCTCACCATAACTAATGGGTTTCACCTCTAAGCATCAAATTAACCTAAATAATGCATAACCCATGTTCTATATGATGATTCTAACATATCCTCATGCTCAATTTCATACCAATTCACGATTTACAACATAACCCACTTCGTGGATAATCACCAATCTAGAATTTAAAACATACCTTATTATCCCCTCGTGTAGGTGATCACAAATTCGTGTTCGGTTATGAATTTAAGCTTCGTTTATCCTTCCAATTTGATGGATTAGATGAAGTTAGGGTTTTGGCTTCATGAGGGCTCCTGCTCTCTCTAGAACACACGATCGTGTGTGTTTGTGTGTGTAATGTTTTAGTTATTAATTCAACTTTCAATTTAACCCACTTTAGCCCCTCAAGTTGTCACTAATTATAAATGGGCACAACTTTCATTCCTTTAATTGTTTTTACCCTTTTGTTAACTTGGTTTAATAGCCTAGTCAGTCATTTCTTGATGTACCATACGAGAACATTTAACAATTATAAACATTCGAATTTTGGGGCGTTACAACACGGCACGTTGGACTACAATTGAAATCAAAACAGAATCATAAGAATTCATGGAATATGGCCACACATGTGACCGAACTTATCCTGAGCGTGCCGTATAGACCATAAACTTCGTAAAATGACTTGTAATGGCAAAATACGTCACGATACGGCAAGTATAGGTGCGTTTTTGAATTAAAATGATTTTTAAAAAATGTTAAAAAAACCCCAAAACGCCCCGCTTTGGCCAAAGCGCTGCGTTTTGGGTTTCAAAAGTTACATTTTTGGCCCAAAGCAAAGGGTGACCTTTTCTTTCTTTACTTCCTGCTGCAGCCCCATCGGTTCGCGCTCGCTAAGTGCCTGGCGGAGTACTTTGCTGCCGCTTATCATAGGCAGGAGTGCGGTAGGCTCTAAGGCAGGTCCTATGTTACCGCCATCGCGTGCTCTTTAGGGATCGTTCCCGAGAGTGACCCGCTGCTGTCCCCGGCCATTTCGTCGACTAGATTATGTCGAGCATCAGTATCGAGCATGCATTTGACGCACCAGTTTGACGGGATTGGCTTCCACTTTCGGACGCGAGATTACCAGGTTTGGGAGCCCGAGGTGTTACTGGGGGTGATTCCAGTAGTTATTGAGATTAGGGACGGAGTACTAGCGCATCCGGCTGTTCAGGCTGCGGCTCGGCAGGCTCAGCGTGAGGCTCTAGGTCTGGATCAGCCTGAGGATCAGGCTCAGCCTCCGCTGCATTCGCCTCCGGCTAATCACGTCGTTGACGACGAGAACCCACCACCGTCGCCGCCACCTCCGTACCCGCCGCAATACCCACAGCACGTCTTTGTAGACCTGCCTCTTGTTGCGCAAGCGTTAGCTCGGGACTTCGATCGGCGTCTCCGACGTTCTGAGCGATACTAGATGTGGATTATAGAGACGTTGATGGAGCTCCGGGCTCATGCGGGATTGCCGCCCCATCCACTGCCACCGTCCCCACCGTCAGATGATCAGTAGCTTTAGTTTTTATTTTGTATTAGAGATTCAGTTGCACTTTTGTATTAGACTTTCAGTTGTACTTTTGTTTTGTATGTACAAACTGATTTTATATATATTTATGCAGTTGATTTTTTATTTACACGATGTTTGTTTCGATTGTTTGCGTTTATTTCATACGTCTCTTTCGCAACTTATTGTACGATGTTTTAATTAAACATGTTCGTGTAATTTAACAAAATAAAATCGGTTAACATTTATGGAAACAATGGCATAATGAAACGTATCTTATAAACGACTGTTATAAATCAACTATAACCGGTACACTCACATTAAACAACCGTTGTAAATCAACTTTAAATAATATATGTTTTATAAAAATAAAAAAAAATCTACAACTTTTCAACAAAAAAACACAAACAAATACAACTAAACAACAAACCAACACCCCACCAAACCCTCACTTTTTCCATCCAAAAACAAATAGTCTAACCTAAGAGCAGCGCTTAGGTACGAGGTCAACAAACAAGTCTATTGACTTTACACCAAAACGTTACGCTTTGGCCAAAGTGTGGCATTTCAGTGTGTGTGAATTGTCAAGGGCTGTGTGTGAATAGCCTGATCCGTCATATATAATAAAAAAAGTTACAATAATATATTTTGCTTCCAAAGGAAACTTTTTATCGAGAACAACACATCTTCGTCTTCCTTATCTCTCTGAAACTCGGGCAAACCTTTCATTCTTTGCTTTAAGTTAGAAGGTCAAAATTACAAGAAGCTCACTCATTAAATACCTCAGTGAACACCATTCTTTGCGGTTCAAACGAGAAACTTAATCAAATTTTTAAGGCGGGCAATCCTGGGGTTTTCATGTAGAAAATACACTATTATCCACACCCCCAACCCTTCAAATAAGTCCACCCCTGAATAAGAAGAAGAGATATTGAATAAAGCATTAACATATTTAATAACAAGAATAAGAGATAAATAAAAGTATATGCATGAACTGTAAGAAACATTATTTATTTGCCATTGTAAATATTCCTAACTAGTATTTACACCCGCCCGCGCGTTGCGGCGGGGAAAACGGATAATCAACATCAAACTAGAAACTCATATAATTGTAATATCCCAAAATATACTCCTATTACATCTGATAACCAAAAGTATACTCATTGCACTCTTGATGGTGGTTGGGCATTAAGCAAAACATTGATTGTGACAACCCGAACTCTCAGGGTATAGGGTAATCTCGTAACCTTGTTTTTCTCTTCGTTCTTCGTTTATGTTCCTGGCCATGGCAAGCTTGTTTTATGTAAACATAGTGTGTTTGACCGAGTGGGTTATTGGGCTACCTTATGTGTATAATTGCTGAGTTGGATTGCGTAGAGACTTGGGCCATCTCACTATTACCTCGGCCTACACTCCCTGAGATCCAAACCGAGCCTGAACCCAAGTGATACGTAAACCCAACTCGATTGGGCCGGCCTTATAGTCATCACTTTAATGCAACTCGGCCCACCATAATATTTAACTTCGGCCCACTGTTAAGACTTGATACATGATTTATGAGCCCACATTATGTTTCAAGACTTCAAGTTATATATTAGAGAATTGTGGATTACGTAAACTAGAATGAGATATTATAACAAACCCTAATAACCCCAAGTTGGACGGCAGCCCCCCCCCCCCTTCTCTCTTCCAATTCGGTTAGTACAATGCTCTTTTACTTGATGTTATTGATCGATGTCATTGAATATATTGTTTGTGTATTATTGGTTCATTGATTGTTCATAGTAAACTATTGTTCACGAATATGCAACTGAAGATGCTATGTGTTGTTGTTATGATCATGGATCCGATAAGTGTTTTGTGCATATATGATTATATGATAAATGGTTGATTGATCCATCATACTGTTCGATTAGTGTAATACATGAATGATAATGTATGTTGTGATCGATGTTCGATAATATCGTTATTATAAATCCGATCATGTAAATGAATATAGCTTAGTAATGATTATGCGTGCGATTGATTATGATGGTGATGTTTTGATGATTTCTGTTAAGTGATAAATGAATGTTAGTAATCACATGATATCCTAGGGAATTGATGTAAACATTGTGTAATCGGTCCAATCATAAGTGTTGGAAATCATGCAAAGTCACTAACCTAGAGATAGAAAAGGGGACCCATGTGAGATATGTTCAAGCCATGTGGTTGTTTTAATGAATTGTCAGAAAAGCAATGCATGGGTATTTAACATTTAAGATGATGCCTTGTGTGTAATCGAAATTGATGTAAGTGGGCAGCTCATCATTTATATTTGCAGTCCATCGATTTGATAAATTTCATGTGAAATTGTTTGACCATTAGTTGCTTGTTTCAAGATTTTGTGGTTCATTGTCGTCCACTATGCATTCTCAATCCAATACATCATTATTACTTATGTCCACTAAATGAATTGGACCAGTAGGATAATAATTGAATATAGAGGTCTGCGATGATTTTTAAGAAATCATCAGATTGCACTATTGTCAAGCGATTTATCTCATATCATGTCACTTCATGACATCAAGTGTCAGAATCATATGTGAATATATCTAGTATGTTGTCCATTGCATGAGAAGTCATTATTGTTGTGTATGGTATAGATAATGATTGGTGTGTTACATATGATAGTGATGATGACTGGTGCAATATGAATCGATGATCTAGAGTTTAGTTAACATGTCAACAAGGTGTATTGTTTTCATGATGATGATAGCCCTAAGCTTTATAAATAATCCGATTGCTTGAATTGCAATGAGTAACTATTAGATGACAACTAGAGATTTGTGAATTGATATTATTGAAGTGGACTTGGGGCCGCACATGTGTAAATGTTGTGCTTGAGGTGTATGCGAGTAAATTATGTATGTAGTGTGTGTGAGCTATTACATGTTAAGTGGTTATTAGATGGCACAAGGTGAATGGAGTAACTGTCACGACTAGAATTACATGTGTGCGTCGCGTATACATTAAATGTGCTTTATGTGAATAGTGAATGCATAAATTAGTTGTACGTGAAAGACGTGGTTCATGTGCACATAGAACTGACTATTATCGGTAATCCTTTTAGGACGTGCTTGATCGACTAATAAACAAGATATTTAATCTTACCGAGCAAACCAAGGTGAGTTCACTACATTCGAGCATGCGTCCCAGTGGGTGGGGACAGTTAGTGGTTTGGGTAAAAACGGGTATATTGGTTAATATTCTCACCTATCATTTTTGTAAGTCCCTTATTCGGGTATTAGTTGGTAGCGCTACTTAGGTTTGGCACCCTCACACCGCTCCTGGATAGGACGGATGTGAACTAATGACCCAGTCGGGCCCAGTACTAGATAGGAGTACGTGGGATAGGGCAGTCATGTACATCAGGAGCCGTCTTGTTCGGAATTGAGATATTAACAATATTACTTGCATGTGTCAGTGAACTGTTTTACATACAACTGGTAACAAATGTTTTCTAAAACTGTGAACTCGCCAGCTTTGTCTGATACACTTGTTGCATGCTCGCAGGTCGTTAGGTATCTTGGATTTGGAAACTTGCTGTCTGGAGGAGCAGGAGTGGTCATGGGTTGGGTCGACTGAAGAGACTCATGTGATTATCTGTTACTATTACACTTTGGTTTTTGAACAATTTAACTATGGATTATTAGTTGCTTCCGCTGAACATATTGGTTTTCGTACAAACTTGTTGATGGTATTTCATTAATGTTTGAGAACTTTATTTGAAACTTGTATGGTTCAATGTAATTAGTGGCTCCTTGTCAGTCCGTCACACGCCTAACAGGGACACGCCCTAGGTGGTATTTTGGGGGTGTGACAGTTTGGTATCAGAGCCACTGGTTATAGTGAACTTGGTTTTAAAAACGTTTTTATAAAACCAGACTATAACCGAACAGGTTCTGAATACGACCATGACACTCAGCTCCAGACTGCAAGGTTCGTCTCTCTTATACTCATTGTACTACATAACTAGTGAACATCTACATACGATAATGCATGTGATTGCACGTTTAGCACAACGATATGAATTCATGTACACTTGCACGTGTTATGTGACTAATAGGGTGGTAAATCCCTAAACCTTCATGACTTATGCTTCGTGATACCCCTTGTTTGCTACTCGAGTTTGAGGAACCATTTGACATGAGTTGAGAGGAGCTGAGGTGAGCATGCAAATCACAATATTATTGTGGGTGCACACATAATAATAATGTGGGGTGCATGCGAGTCTCAGTGATGCTTAACAAGTGAAAAAGGGGTTCCGTCTCGCTTTATGATCTATGTGAAACCAACGAACCTATAGGGGCCATAGCAGTAATTGTCCCATACTCAGACTCAAACGTGAACTTTTCATTTATCTTTGGATCCTTTCGAAACTCGATGCTATCGAGTGTTACCTGAACACCCATCTGAACACCTAGCGAACCGTGTAGAATGTTAGGTGCTTATACGAATGTCCATGTGCTGGACGTCGCAGCGTCTAATGATTGATCGATATCTTTCTCACCTTTCTTCGCTTGTGGGAACTTAACGTATTGACGGCTCAGATTCTGAAGTGCGGTCACTTATGCAACGCTCCCGCAACATACTGAGTGTTACTTGAATCACTTACAACATCGATGGACAGGAGGGTGAGCGTAGCGCTTTACCGACCTCAGTACTTTGACGACCCTGATTACCGGCAACGAGCACTAGCGAATTGGCTTCAATCGAATCCTTAACCCTCGCCAGCGACTCATGGGAGTCAACACCTACGAACCAATCGAGGCATAAGTGGTAATCATTAATCTTAGTGTGGTATGCGTAACTGCCAGCACAGTGAGTAACGCTTTAGAACGCGGCTCAGGATGTGAAAAGATGGACTATGATAGTGAAGATAGTAGGGCTCCGTTTCAAGCAACGGCACTAGAGGCAACAGTCACAGCAACATCAAGATACACGTAATTGTAGCCTACCGTATGGAAACAAAGGTAACTACGGCAAGGATTGACTGTTATTAAGTCAAAATGTCAACAACCAAGGGAACGATGACAGTATTGGGAACCCACGTGACCGTAACAGCACTGGTAGTGGTGCTTGTGGAAGGGCGCATAGGATTGGCGCGTGCGAAGCCAGGCATGACAGCAACATGGTAGCTAGTACGAGTAGCAAATCGCTTCGTCTCTGTTCTGTATAACCTTGAGGCATCTCGAAACCAGACCTGGTGTGTGGAATCGGTTGACGGCAAGACAATTGAAGCCTCGTATGTTTGTTGGGATGTAAACACGGCCTCGTGGGACAAGCGTTCGACGTCGACCTTCCTTCTGCTACCCCTGGTGGTTCCAAGAACAGTAGTTGTGTAAGTTGGTTAGCTTGATAACATGTAGGTATACCCTGTGGGAAGAAAATGTTGCGTCGCTTGGTACTTCGAAGTGTCAGAATAGTGTATAGGTTAGCATCATATCAGCAATGAAAACCCAGAAGTGTCTAAGGAGGGATTATCTCACTACGATAACAACCATTACTAATGTTAAGAACAAGGAAAGGTGGATCGGGGATCCACCAATTATTAGTAATTCCTCTCGGTGTGCTCTCAGGTTCACCTTCACAACTATTAGTTGGAATCTCAGTTCGATCTCACGCCAGAGGCGGCCTTGATTCTTCGTACTTCTTAGTGTCTTTCGCCAGGAGGGTTGCAAGAACTGTTAAATCAACTACATGTGTATTGATTATCGAGAACTCGACAAGGTGACAAACAAGAACTGTTTGCCTCGACCATTGTATTGGCAGCCTGTTGACCAGTTGCGAGGGTCAAGCTCCCATTCGAGGATTGGCTAACGAACGAACTATCGATAGATGGAAGTCCAAGATAAGGATGTTCCTGGAACGGCATATCGAACGCAATACGGCCATTGTGACTATGTGTACCATGACTCTTGGGTGAATCGACACGCCAGCAGCTTTATGGGCCACATGAATCGACCGTGTTTATTGACGACACTTTGAATCATGACCAGGAGGAAGGAACCACATGGGCGGTATATGTATCCTATTTTAGAGCTCCTGAGGGAGGAGCCACTACGCATGAAGTCTTGTTAAAGGTAACTTCTGGATTCGAGAAGTATCTTATTGGTCATATAATCAACGAAGAGGGAATACACTTGGATCTAGTAAGACCCGTTTTGGTTAGAAACCGATCGACACCAAAGATTCATGCGGGGATACAGCAATTCCTTGCTCTCGCTAGATACTACGGTAGATGCATCAGAGGATTTTCGAGGATTGCACAGCTTTAATCTCTGAGCACAGCAGGGTGCCGTGTACTCGTGGGAGACAGAGTAGGAGAACGTCTTTTCAGCTCTTGAAATCTGACTCTACAATGCACTGAGTAGTGTCTTAACCCGAGGATACGGGTGAACAAGTGGTATACCATGATGGTTCGAACTGGAGACCCAGTTACACGCCGATGCAACATGAGAGGACAATGACGCACGTAGTGGGTTTATGAAAGAGTATTGCATGAATCACAACCTGCGGTGGAAACCGTGGTTTTTGGATTTAAGATGGAGGCATTACTTGGACGGTACCAGATGCCCTACCTAGACCGATCATAAGGGTCTCCCGTGTACCCTTGTTTCGAAAGAGCTAAACATATATGGCATCACTTGATGGAACCTTTTAATGATTCCAACTATGAAACCTGGACGTGTACGAGCCACGCAGCTCATCACCGACTTTAGCCTACCCAATTAGATTCACCCTGTTCAAACTAAAAACACTGAAGGAAGGGAATTATAGAGTTAGGTCCATGCGAGGCATGGAGGAGCAACTCTTGGCAAGACGGACGGTACTCGCTACTTCATGGAACAAATATGGATTCTACTGTACAGCAATCCGAGGGAACTTGTGTTGAGCGAAGCACACCAGCCTCGACATTCCAGTTATCTGGATTTTGATGGAATATATCAGGATCCAAGGATCTTGTACTAGGCGACTGAGATTGAAGGCCTACACAACGAAGCAAGCGAACGACGTTTGACTTATGCGGAAGCCAAGGTGGAATATTATAAACCTTCTGAGTAGTGTCAGTAATCAGAAACACCCATTTGGAGGATTGGAACAGACTGCCATGAATTCTGTCGTTAGTCTACCTACAACCCGAAACGAAAATAATATCACCTGGGTAATCGTTGATCGTGTCGCGCAACCAGCACACTCTCTTGCAATCAAGGAAACTGTTTAGCCTTCACAAGTTGTGAATATCCCTCTGAGAGAGGCGGCTTTTAGGCACGAGATGCCAACTTCTGTTATCTCTAAGTTTGATCTACACCTGGTTTATGACAAACATTACACAACCCTCTTGGCTCACGTATAGGCAGGAGCACACTCATCATCACAGGGCAAACGGTTAGAGTAAATGAACCATCCTGACACTTGGAGACATTGGAAGGACACCTACCTCTGGTTGAATTTACTGCAACAACTACCATTCTAGTATTCAGACAGCTCTGTTTGAGACATTGCATAGACAGTAACGCTAATCTCCTTGTTGGACCAAGGTGGGTGACAACCTAATCACAGATTTAGGACTTGTACTCGAAACTCTTGGGAAGGTTGATTAGATCGGAAATCGTTTGACGACAACGCTTGACTGTCAGAAAAGCGGATGGGCTCAGGAAACACTGGGAGTTCGCTGTATGCGAACGTGTCATAATCGAAGGTCTCACCCTGGGGAGGGTGCAGTACACTGTAGAAAACGTGACAAGCTTAGTTTACGATGCGTTGGGACAGACGGATTTCTGGAATGAATCAGTCATATGGCTCACAGGCTCGGGTTAACTAAAGAATTGGATAACGTTCGCAATGACATTCATGCCTTGAATCTAAAGAAGTGTTCGACCGACGGAAAACTAGTGATACCTTATTAAAACCTAAGGCTAACGACGAGTTGCAGGCGTCGCGTAATCTACTGGACCAGGACGTCAGGATTCATTAGCTTAGTCAAATTTCAATCATGAGAGTTCGTTGGAACTCAAGACGTGGACCGGAATTCAGGTGGGAATGTAAAGATCTGATAAAGCTCTAATATCCTGAATTGTTCAGGTGGTTGAGCCAATTTTTATTGTCATTAGCGAATTTCGGGATGAAATTTCCTTTCAAGTTGGGGATGATGTCGTACCCGCGAGAAATCCACAGTCATCCTGTGTTAACATCTTGCTGTTTTGGATTGCTTGACAAATTTCGGGACGAAATTTTTTTCAAGTTGGGGATGATGTGACAACCCGAACTCTCAGGGTATAGCGTAATCTCGTAACCTTGTTTTTCTCTTCATTCTTCGTTTATGTTCCTGGCCATGGCAAGCTTGTTTTATGTAAACATAGTGTGTTTGACCGAGTGGGTTATTGGGCTACCTTATGTGTATAATTGCTGAGTTGGATTGCGTAAAGACTTGGGCCATCTCACTATTACCTCGGCCTACACTCACTGAGATCCAAACCGAGCCTGAACCCAAGTGATACGTAAACCCAACTCGATTGGGCCGGCCTTATAGTCATCACTTTAATGCAACTCAGCCCACCATAATATTTAACTTCGGCCCACTGTTAAGACTTGATACATGATTTATGAGCCCACATTATGTTTCAAGACTTCAAGTTATATATTAGAGAATTGTGGATTACGTAAACTAGAATGAGATATTATAACAAACCCTAATAACCCCAAGTTGGAGGGCAGCCCCCCCCCCCCCCCGCCCCCCCCCCCCCCCCCTTCTCTCTTCCAATTCGGTTAGTACAATGCTCTTTTACTTGATGTTATTGATCGATGTCATTGAATATATTGTTTGTGTATTATTGGTTCATTGATTGTTCATAGTAAACTATTGTTCACGAATATGCAACTGAAGATGCTATGTGTTGTTGTTATGATCATGGATCCGATAAGTGTTTTGTGCATATATGATTATATGATAAATGGTTGATTGATCCATCATACTGTTCGATTAGTGTAATACATGAATGATAATGTATGTTGTGATCGATGTTCGATAATATCGTTATTATAAATCCGATCATGTAAATGAATATAACTTAGTAATGATTATGCGTGCGATTGATTATGATGGTGATGTTTTGATGATTTCTGTTAAGTGATAAATGAATGTTAGTAATCACATGATATCCTAGGGAATTGATGTAAACATTGTGTAATCGGTCCAATCATAAGTGTTGGAAATCATGCAAAGTCACTAACCTAGAGATAGAAAAGGGGACCCATGTGAGATCTGTTCAAGCCATGTGGTTGTTTTAATGAATTGTCAGAAAAGCAATGCATGGGTATTTAACATTTAAGATGATGCCTTGTGTGTAATCGAAATTGATGTAAGTGGGCAGCTCATCATTTATATTTGCAGTCCATCGATTTGATAAATTTCATGTGAAATTGTTTGACCATTAGTTGCTTGTTTCAAGATTTTGTGGTTCATTGTCGTCCACTATGCATTCTCAATCCAATACATCATTATTACTTATGTCCACTAAATGAATTGGACCAGTAGGATAATAATTGAATATAGAGGTCTGCGATGATTTTTAAGAAATCATCAGATTGCACAATTGTCAAGCGATTTATCTCATATCATGTCACTTCATGACATCAAGTGTCAGACTCATATGTGAATATATCTAGTATGTTGTCCATTGCATGAGAAGTCATTATTGTTGTGTATGGTATAGATAATGATTGGTGTGTTACATATGATAGTGATGATGACTGGTGCAATATGAATCGATGATCTAGAGTTTAGTTAACATGTCAACAAGGTGTATTGTTTTCATGATGATGATAGCCCTAAGCTTTATAAATAATCCGATTGCTTGAATTGCAATGAGTAACTATTAGATGACAACTAGAGATTTGTGAATTGATATTATTGAAGTGGACTTGGGGCCGCACATGTGTAAATGTTGTGCTTGAGGTGTATGCGAGTAAATTATGTATGTAGTGTGTGTGAGCTATTACATGTTAAGTGGTTATTAGATGGCACAAGGTGAATGGAGTAACTGTCACGACTAGAATTACATGTGTGCGTCGCGTATACATTAAATGTGCTTTATGTGAATAGTGAATGCATAAATTAGTTGTACGTGAAAGACGTGGTTCATGTGCACATAGAACTGACTATTATCGGTAATCCTTTTAGGACGTGCTTGATCGACTAATAAACAAGATATTTAATCTTACCGAGCAAACCAAGGTGAGTTCACTACATTCGAGCATGCGTCCCAGTGGTTGGGGACAGTCAGTGGTTTGGGTAAAAATGGGTATATTGGTTAATATTCTCACCTATCATTTTTGTAAGTCCCTTATTCGGGTATTAGTTGGTAGCGCTACTTAGGTTTGGCACCCTCACACCGCTCCTGGATAGGACGGATGTGAACTAATGACCCAGTCGGGCCCAGTACTAGATAGGAGTACGTGGGATAGGGCAGTCATGTACATCAGGAGCCGTCTTGTTCGGAATTGAGATATTAACAATATTACTTGCATGTGTCAGTGAACTGTTTTACATACAACTGGTAACAAACGTTTTCTAAAACTGTGAACTCGCCAGCTTTGTCTGATACACTTGTTGCATGCTCGCAGGTCGTTAGGTATCTTGGATTTGGAAACTTGCTGTCTGGAGGAGCAGGAGTGGTCATGGGTTGGGTCGACTGAAGAGACTCATGTGATTATCTGTTACTATTACACTTTGGTTTTTGAACAATTTAACTATGGATTATTAGTTGCTTCCGCTGAACATATTGGTTTTCGTACAAACTTGTTGATGGTATTTCATTAATGTTTGAGAACTTTATTTGAAACTTGTATGGTTCAATGTAATTAGTGGCTCCTTGTCAGTCCGTCACACGCCTAACAGGGACACGCCCTAGGTGGTATTTTGGGGGTGTGACATTGATGACCCAAGCAGTGAGAGCGATGCACCATGTTAGTACTGCACATATAATCAAATAATCAAAAATAGTATCTTACTACAAGGGCATAGTGAAAATCTTTTGTAAGCAAACATGGTAAGATGCAACGAACCATCTTTGCAAGAATCCTTGCCAAGCATGTATAGTTCAGAGATGGCTTCATCACATGCCTGCAATAGAGCACAACCATATAATTATAGTACACCTCTATTAGCAAAAGGTACTTATCACTTCTATATATGTTAAAGTTAAGAATGGGGGGGGGATAGAGCACGGTCTTCCCAACCGCCGTAGTGATCCCACTCCGGGAGCCGCAACCCGACCAAGCTAGCTCCGCTGTGAATTCCCCTTACCGATTTCTTATCCTGGGCGACATATGCCACTCCCAAGACTCGAACCTGGGACCTCTGGGAAGAGGTGGGTGTCGGTGGCCAACTGGGCTACCCCAGTTGGTTAGTGTTAAAGTTAAGAATTACCATGGATGGTGAACATGGCTTCATGATAGTCGTGATCAAGGATCCATATACTGGGATCTTCCATTTAGAAGAATGAATGTTAGATGAATAAATATTAAAATACGTATTTAACTAAAAGATGGGACTCATGTGTCAAAATGGTGAAATAGGTCGAATTCACCCAAAGCGTGTCTGTGTTTTATGTATACAACCTAGTATATCGCTATATACAAAAATTAGATAAACGAAGATTATTCCATTGCTTAATTCAATTCATGCTTGGTTCTTTCCACGAAACAAAACTCTATCATATCATCCAGTTTGGTGAAAAATTAAACTGAAGCTGCAATCCATGGGCCAACTTAACAGGATCCACAGTATTCAACCAAATTTTGGACCTATAGAATAAAACATCATCATACTGTGTTTTAGCAAACAT
Organism: Helianthus tuberosus; assembly: GCA_030545235.1. Lineage (NCBI taxonomy): Eukaryota > Viridiplantae > Streptophyta > Magnoliopsida > Asterales > Asteraceae > Helianthus > Helianthus tuberosus. The sequence continues at coordinate 158,750,581 of CM060409.1, forward strand.
ATCTAGGAATCAAAAACATGGAAACAAAGGAACATGTAGACAAATCACATTAAAGTCAATAATCAGTTGACCCTTTTTTCTCTAAATTTGATTAGTTTGACCCATTACCATGATTTTACTCTTTTGTTAGCTATCACAACCTTCTAACCACTAATGAATTAAGTAAAACTAAAATCTTCTTAACTTTATATAGTGTGGGAATCTTCCTCTATAAGATTTTTCAAAAGAGCCTCTTTGACTTCAAAAGTCATATTTTTGTAGCTGACAAACAACATAGTTGCTCTAAACCCAGATTGAACCTCTGAATATGCAATGCTTAAGAGTTTCTCAAGATAGTGACTAATTTAAGGCTTGGTATCTCCATGCAATAATTACAAAAATAACAAACCTAACTTATAAAAATCATAAAATCTGGAGCAAAATTGAGTCCTAAATTACTTTTCCATAAGTGTATAAGATCATAAAGTAATTTCAAAATAGAATATACTCAACATCAACGAAGATAAGTTTGGTAAACTGTAAGAAGAAAACGTAATATGTACCTGGTGAAAACGACGGAGACTGAAGTGAAAATAAACAGGAGGAATGATAGGGATGACTGCACCACGACAATCCTACGACACCAAAACTGACGATTGTCGCCGCCCTTACCCACCAACAGCCCCTCTTCTACCATGTCTGCCCCCCCAAGCAACCGATTCCACTCATCTTCTCCGCCGTGAAACCACACCACCATCATCGGTCGCTATAAAATCCCCAAACGCACCACCGTTACCTACGCCGGGATCCACAAGCAGCATCACCGGTCGCCGCCAGCACCCACTCCCATCGTTATCTCTCTCTCTCTCCGATCGACACTCCGACGCACAAAAGCAAGACCACCGGAGTCCTCAAGATAAAGTGGCTGGCCGGAGGCCATGCCTGGCACCCGCTGTAACATTCCCATTTTTATCATATAAGAATTTTAGGTTTGTTTAAATTTATTAACCACTAGTAACTAGTAACTAGTTTATTTTTTTAATATAATTATTCGACCCAAATAGTTTTAAAAACTATTTTATATATAGTTGGTAGAAATATTATACTAATTAATTGGCCTGTATATGGGTGACCTTTCTATTAAAATAAAGTATATAGAAACTTATATTATTAAACGGGTAGATTACGAGTAAGTTGAATGTTAGAAATATAAAGTACCTAGACGGGACTAGGAACCGTTTAATAATTAAATTATAAAAATACATTATATTTGAACCTACTCTGTTTTTAATGAAACTTGGTTCAAAATGTAGACACAAATATTCTCGTTCTAATGACAAATTCATTGTCTTATAAAACGTTATATTTTAGAAGTTATAAGCGCCAAATAAGTAAAGCAGTTAAATTAATTATAATACATATATTAATAATAAAATAATACCTATCTAAAATTTACATATCAAATTTAGGATATGTATGTGTGTACGTGTAAAGATAGGAGGGAATCTTTTCCCTAGCATGGCTGCCATTCAAAAAAATTCAGTATGAATTGACACCATTGTTCGACAGTTCAAATGTCCAATTTCTTTTTCCTTTCTTGCGAGCCTGCTTCTATATACTTCCAATTCACCCCTAAATCCTACAAAGCCCTGCCCCGTTTTAAGTGTTTTAACTCCCGATCACCGCTACTGTTAGGATCTGAGTTTGGTTTTGATTGTGTTTTACGTTTGAATTAAGATGAAGATGAAGATGAATGAGTTGTGCAGCGGAATTAAGATGGAAGCAAACTTTTCACAATCAAACAGGAGAATTGATTTTAACATACAAGTTTAACATTGAACCGAATGATTGAATTTAATTTCAACAACGATTACAATTTGCAAGTATGCAACAAACTCCCCCTCAGCCTGAGCTCACAGTATTTGTTTGTGCAGGAAGAAGATAGTGAAAGAGCTAATAGAACAGTACAGAGCACTGTTCTATTTATAGGCACGAGCAAACCACTGAGGCATCTAAGCTGACGTCACCATGAAAGTGACATCTAACCTCCTAACAAACTCTAACCTCTGATCTATACAACCTCTGCTATGCTAACTACTGTTATTACATTTCATTACATAAAGACATCTAAACTACTGCTGCATCCTTCCACTGATGTGAACCCAGCAATACTTGTCATGATCAGCAGAGCTTGACTCAAGGCAGTAGATTGAACAGCAGGGCTTTAGTCTTCCATCAGTCTTTTACTTGATCAGCAGTTTGTAGGTCAGCAGTTTGTACGATCAGTAGATAGGAGGTCAGCAGATGTTGAAACCACTTTTAAGGGGAGAGACTTGTATACATAACATCTGCTTATTCTGGATCCACTACTCTGATCCAGTTTTGGCTTTAATTATCTGTTCCTTTGGTAGGGTTCAATCCCAACAATCTCCCCCTGGAACAGATAATGCCAAAACTCTTCATTATTAGTAGATCTTTATTGCCTCATCAGCAGTTCCCTTATTTTCCCTTTGAGTTGTAACTCAAAGGCTAAGGCATCTGTGTCATCATCATCCCTGCTAAGTGGAAGATCAAGGAGATCCTGCAAATCTTCAAGACTTAGGCCAAGTGCTTGTTCCCTTGTTATTTTCTTCACTTCTCCACTAGACTTGAACACTGTCAGTACATGGGTCTATTTGTCAGTTTTCCACTTTAGTACCTTTGAGTCATGTGGGTTTCTTGGGAGTTTTTATTTGATGAGGTGTTTGGAGATGCTGGCCTATTGATGACTGTCTGAGCAGTACTTGTAGGTTGATCCAAACCAAGAGTTTCTACAATCATTTTCTTTATGCCTTCTTTTACAAGGTCATCACCTTCTATTAGCTCTTGGATTGTTTCAGCACCCAACTGTTTTTGTGGCCTTCTTTTAAAGATGGCTGCACCAGCTGATGCAGTGGATCTCCTGATTTGCAGCTTTGATGGTCTTTTTGAAACCTCTGCTTCAGGATAGTCAGGCTTTTGTGGAGCATTAGGATCTGTCTTTCTCAATTTCTCCAAACTTTTGTAGGTAGCCCTGACTTTATCTTCTTTCCATCTTAACACTTGATTTAAAGACCCATAATCAGCAGCAGCTAATTCCTCTTTCATTCTCCTCAGCTCTACCTTTTTATCAGGTACATTCTTTTTGAACTTTGCCCAATCTGGAGGAGTATGTTTCACTTTATTCTTGATCATGTCTTGAATCCTGGCTGCTTCACTTTCCAGCTCAGAAATGGTCCAGTCTTTATATATGTGTTTTTCTCCTTTGTATTTCTTGTGGGCCATGATGTTTTCAACATAATCTTTTCTCAGGGATTCATCTGCCTTTTCTGATACTTGCTGGCACACATTCTTTGCAAATTGTTCCAAAGATCTGACTTGTGTGAGCAAGTATTGATAGTTCTGCTGAATTTCTCTATCAGATTTCCCTTGTGAGTTTCTTTTTGAGATATCCTCTGCTTGTTTAGCTTTGACTTTCAAATATTCTTCAATATTATTTGGCCTTGGATATCCTTCAACAGATGGCAAACTCCTTTTAGCAGGATTATCCTCATAGTAGAAAGATTTTATTTCTTCTCTAACTGCTATGAGTTCAAGAGGAAATTGAACACCTGCAGGAGCTAATGGTTTTTGAATTTCAGCTGATGAAAGAGGAACAGGCTTTGGTATTGTAACAAGTGAAAGAGATTCTGAAGATGTTGGTGGTGATGATGGAGAATCATCATCTGGTATGAAAATCCTTCTCCTTTTTATTGTAGGAGAGGCAGATGATGTTTTGGGTGGATCAGTGGTGGTGGTTTGAGTGGCAGTGATTTGTGATTGACTAACAGCTGTTGAAACAACTGGTGTTTCAACCACTGTTGTCATTACAACAGATGTTGTAACATCTGCTGTCTTCTGCTTTTTGGCAGGAGGCGATGGTGGTGATGTTGTTTTTGGTGGTGATGGTGGTAAGGCAGTGGTTGTGGTGTGTGATGAAGTGGTGTGTGTTGAAGTGATAACAGATGTTGAAACAACTGGAGTACCAGCAAATGTTGATACATCAGGAGTTACAACAACTGTTTGGGTGGAGGTTTGATGTTGGGGGCTTTTGGACGGTGGTTTTGGAGTATGCTTTGTGAGTCTGGATGGTGTGGACTTGGGTTCCCTAACTTTTCTAGTGGGATTTCTTTTTGGCACAGGATTTTTATCATCCTTTGGCTCAGAACAACCCTGCGCATTCAGCTCCATGTAAGCTCTTTTCTCCTCATTCCATCTTGACATATCCTTTGCCTCTCTGTCCCTTTTTACACTTGCTATAGCTTCATCAAGTGCATTTTGGGTAACATCAACCTTTTTGCTACCATCTGGCAAAGGAATTTTTCTGGTCATAGCATCCCTTTCTGGTTCAATGTAGAGACCATCATCTATTCCTTTCTTTTTCCACTCCTAAATTTTCTCCCACTTTTTGGCATTATCTGGGGGTAATTGATCAATAAAGAGAACAGTTGGAGGAGCAGTGCCAGTGGTTTTCAATATGTGGGCCTTTATAGCCTTGATGTCAGCTTGTGTGTTCTTGAACCTAGACTCCATTGTGTTTCTCAGCTCTTGGACATGTTTTGCATGTTGCTGATCAGCCATTTGTTTTTGTTGATGGAGAAAAGGTTGGAAGAGGTTCCATATCTCATCTGCAGCAGATGCTTGTGGTGGAGTAGGTGCTTGAGGTGGAACAGTAGTGGATTGCACCTTTTGTACTTTTAACAACTGTTGCAGTATTTCTTTGATTTCTGCAACAGAAGTATCCAGTTTTTCAACACGTTCCGTCAATTCTAGGTACTTTAAACCATCACCCAATTTAATGGGATCATCTGATTTCCCACTAGCAGTGGTTTTATCAGTGGTTGAGGTAGGGAGTGTACTCCAAACATTAACCACTGATGCCCCTTTTTCTTGGTACTGGGGTCTTCTTCCTTCAACACTTGACAACCTTTTGATGTTGCCAGCGGTCAAAACAAATCCACTGGTGGATGTCAGAGGTGCTATGGAAGGAATTGCCTCCAAGGAAGTCTTATTGATGTAACCACTATCCAAATGTAAACCAGTGGGTTCAACATTTGTAGTGGCTGCTTCACTTGGACTACCACCAAGAGTTACTTGTAACTCAAGGGGTGTAACCTCCTTAGGTCTTGTTGGTGGGTTAGCTATGATTGATACATCAGACCCAGTCATTTGTTGAAGTATATTCTCATTGATAGGTGATTGAGAAGGACTGGTTTGTGCCTAGTTCAGATCGATAGCATCCAACAATAATTTAGTTGGTGGGGGAATTGTGGATGTGAGGTTGGGTGTAAAAAGAGAATTTGACCCGGGCATTGGGCTGTGGATGATGGAAGTAAGTGATTCCAGAGCATCATATTGTGGAGTCCCTATGTGTACAACCTGTTCTTTTTTAGAAGAAGCAGGATGAGTTTCAGTTATGGGTTGAGATATTTGTACCAACTACTGTGAGGAAGTAGCAGCAGGGTTTCTTGTGACTTTTGTGATGTCACTGGCAGTTGCTCTGGTATCTCATCCTCCAGAGTTGCCCTTTTGATAGGTTTGGGGGGTTTTTTAGTTTTCTTTTTGTTTGGCTTTTTGGTGATTATAGGTGTGGGTTTCAAAGCAGTTGTTTTGCTACTTTGATCACCTTAAGCAGTGGGCTCAGCTGCAGATACCTGAGGAGCAGTGGTAGCTGCTAAATTCTGCTCAGGCACCTCTGCTTGTGTTTTGCAAGGTGTTGACATTCTTGTAAAAGTTTCAGCAGTTAAGCTGTTTATTTGAAAAGATTCACCTTGTTTTATTGCAGCAGCATCATTCTTACCAAGTTTCTTTTCAAAATAGTAACTTAAAAATCTTGGAAAAAGTAAGAATGGCTTTTTATCAACATTTTTAACCAGATCATTAAAGATTTCCTAGGAGTAATTGAAATTTTCATCTTGAAGTATAGCATATCCCAGATTTTGAATCTTTAATGGTATTTCATTAAAAGAGGTGGTTTTGTTTGAAACACACATAAGCAGAGTATGAAACAAAAATCTTGTTGCAGGTGGAAAATTACCTTTTTGTAAGGTATCCCTTTTGATTTGCTCTGCATAACCCCTTTCAAGGAAATCATTTTTTAACTCATTTTTGGGAAAAGAAGTTTTACCTTGCTGATCATTGAGTTCAAAGACTTCCGAGATGGATTGTGGTGTGATTTTGACAGCTTTACCCTTTAGAGAAGAGTTAATGGTTATGACAGTCTCGCCTTGTTTGTCAAGGGTTACATTTTTCCAAAACTCCCTTTGGGTTTGCAAGTAAATGGGAGCATCTGCTGTAAGCAAAGTTTTGTACTTTGACGCAGACATGAGATCAATGATGGAATCAAAACCATCGGTGGTGCCGGGTTTTGTAAGAAGACCCAGAAGGTTGTGAGAAGGTTTGTGTGGAATTTCAGTGGGTTTAGCCTTTTGAGAGGCGTCTTTTGAAGATGATTTGGAAGTGGGTTTTGCAGATGACTTCGATTTTGTCATTTTGGAGATGATGATCGAAGAAGGTTGTGAAGGAATTTGAGAAAAACAGCTTTGAGAAGAGAATTTTTATGAATTCAATTCGACAGTAAAACCCTGTTTGGGATTTTGAAAGGGTTTTATCGTGAAAAAGTGAATGCTGACGTGGCAGCGGTTACAAAAGGTCTGACCGCTATGTACTGTCCACGTGCCAACCCCAGATGAAATGAAGGACAGTACTTTTATGAAAACTACTGATGAAAGGCAGTGGTTACAAAGGTAACAAATGGAAGCAGTGGGTGATTTTCACTATCAGTAGATAGCACATCAGTGGATAAAACACTGATTTTGAGCATCAGTGCTTATTAGGAAAATGAGAGAACAGGGGATGACTTTTAACAGTGGACAGACTTTGAAGTAGAGCAAACTTTTGAACAAGCAGTGGTTATGGCAGACTTTTAAGGATTTTAATGAAAACTTCATTTTTAGCTATTTTTAAGGATGGATTTTTGATTTTCTGAAAACATTTTAATGCTTTTATTCATAGAAAAACAAGATGTTGCTTGTTATTCCATGTTTAGCATGCCAATCCTAGAGACCAAGCTTTCAAAGGTGGATGTATCTAATGCTTTTGTGAGCACATCTGCCAGCTGGTCTTTAGTTGGAACATGATGCAGAGAAATCAAACCTTTTTCATAGCAATCCCTCACAAAGTGATGTCTGATGTCGATGTGTTTGGTGGTTGAGTGGGAAACTGGATTTTTGATGATATTTTCTGCTTCCTGGCTATCCAACATGAGTGGTGTCTTTAAGTCAGTGATACCAAAATCCAGCAACTGATTTTGAAGCCACAGGAGTTGGGCTGTACAGCTTGCAGCAGCAATGTATTCAGCTTCAGCAGTGGATGTTGAAACAGCTGCTTGCTTTTTGCTTTGCCAAGAAACCAAGCAATCACCTAGAAACTGGCATCCTCCTGAAGTGGACTTCCTTGTGGTATTACATCCGGCAAAGTCACTGTCTGAAAAGCCTGAAAGCTTGATATTCCCATTAGCTGGATACCAGATACCAAGTGTGGGAGCACTTTGTATGTATCTGAATATCCTTTTTACAGCAATAAGATTGGATTTCCTAGGGGCTGATTGACTTCTTGCACAAACACATGTTGCAAACATGATGTCTGGCCTAGATGCAGTTAGGTACAACAAAGACCCAATCATGCTTCTATATAGAGTTTGGTCAACCAGCGCATCCTTTTTATCAGACATGACTAGCTTATTTGTTGCCATGGGTGTGCTGCATGGTTTACAATCATTCATATCAAATTTGTTTAAAAGTTCTTTAGCATATTTGCTTTGATGAATGAAAGTTCCATTTTGCATTTGCTGAACTTGGAGACCAAGAAAGCATTGCAGCTCACCCATTGCACTCATTTCAAACTCAGCTGTCATGAGTTGCTTGAACTCTTCACACATTTTATTACATGTGCTTCCAAAAATAATGTCATCCACATAAATTTGGACAATCATTAAATCCTTTCCTCTCCATTTTAGAAACAGTGTTTTATCAATGGTACCTCTTTTGAAACCATTTGAGAGTAGAAAGGTGGAAAGAGTTTCATTCCAGGCCCTATGTGCTTGTTTCAAGCCATACAAGGCTTTGTTTAACCTGTAGACATGATCTGGATAAAATGGATCCTCAAAACCTGGAGGCTGACAAACATACACCTCTTCTTGAATTGTACCATAGAGGAAAGCACTTTTTATATCCATTTGGAACACCTTCATTTTGTGGTTGACAGCAAAGGCCAGGAACAGTCTTATAGCTTCCAATCTTGCTACAGGGGCAAAAGTTTCATCATAGTCTATGCCCTCTTCCTCTCTATAACCTTGAACCACAAGCCTGGCTTTATTCTTGACAACAATGCCCCTTTCATCAGTTTTGTTTTTGAAGACCCACTTTGTGCCGATGGGGCTTTCATCTTTTGGCAGTGGTACAAGCTCCCATACTTGTTGTCTTTTAAACTGTTGGAGCTCCTCTTGCATGGCTTCTACCCAGCTGTTGTCTTTTAGTACCTCTTGGTACTTGACTGGCTGATGGAGTGATAGAAAACCAGCAAAAAAGACAAATGTTTTGGGTTTGGCTTCTTGTGAGCACCCCTTCATTGGTTCTGGCAGCCTCAATCAAAGTTCAGTTCTTTCTTTCAACTACCCCATTTTGCTCTGGTGTTCTAGGGATGCTGTACTGCCTTACAATCCCTTTCTTCACACAGAAGGCATCCAACTCCTTATTTTTGAATTCTGTGCCATTGTCACTCCTGAAGACTTTTACTGGAAGGTCAAATTGCTTTTCAACCTGTGTCACAAAGTCTTGGAAAATGCTTGCAGTCTCATCTTTTGAGTGTAAAAAGAAAGTCCATGTAAACCTAGAGAAGTCATCAATAATAACCAAACAATATATCTTCTTCTTGAGAGTCATGACTTGAACTGGGCCAAACAAATCCATGTGCAGCATTTACAAACACTGGGTTGTTTTGGACTCTTCAATGGACTTAAAAGAGCTTTTATGCTGTTTTCCTTTTAAACAGGAAACACAATGCTCAGGACATGAAAACAATTTTTGTGGTAAGCCTCTTACAAGGCCATTTTTTGAAATTTCAATGATTGTCTTGAGATTTGTGTGCCCCAGTCTTCTGTGCCAAAGTTCTGTCTCTTTGTTAGAGGCAGCTGAGAATAGACAAGCATCAGTTCTGGGACACTCTTTTCACATATCAACAACATAAACATTGCCACTTCTTTGAGCAACAAGTTTTGTTTTTCCAGTTTTGATTATTGCTTCAATATTTTCAACCATTTCTGGTCCAACAATCCTACAACACTCCTTTGTGAAGAATGACCCATACCCCTTATCACTCATTTGTGAAACACTCAGGAGGTTGAATTTCAGATTGTCTATCAGATTGACATTTTCAAATTTTACATTTCCAGACTGTACTGTACCAGACCCCAGAACTTTCCCTTTACATCCTGTCATGTGCCTGGAACCTCCACTATCTACATACCAAAGGCTATCTAAGCATGCAGAAGCTCCCTGCACATGAAGTAAAAGGATTAGTTCATTAGGGTTTCCAAAGCCAATAAGGCTTTTTGATGGGGTCTCAACAGTGTCTGGGATGGATGCAAATTGATGGACAGGGGTTTGGACTGTTTTAGGACTGTTTCTTTCTAACCACTGTTGTGGGTTTTGACCAATCACCTGTTGATACCCAAAAGGATGCCTGTTCACTCTTGGTTTAGAGGGCCTTTTGTAGGTCTCATAAACGTGTGGAATCCTTTGGTAAGATGATTGTCCCTTGCCTTTTTCTGAATTGGTTGGCAGGGGGTGCATCAGTCACTTGAACATCTCTTTGAACAGATGTTTGATTAAGCTATTTTGTAACAGCTGTTTGGACTGGCACAAACAATGGTTGATTCTTTGTGAATTTGACAGATGATGTTGATGAACTCAAGGATGTTTTAGCAGTGTACTCATTCTTTTTCACATCAAAGTTTTTGAGATACACACATGCTTGAGTTTTGTGGTTTGTTTTACCAGAGATGGTGCAGCTTTCAGCAGGAACAATGACACTTGTTTTGTTTAGATCATATGCTTTTAGATGAAAACAGTCTTTTGTTAGATGGTTTCTCTTTTCACAAAATTCACAAAACAAATTTTTGACCTTTTCTGTTTTCTTCCTTTTCTCAGACTCCTTTGCAACAGAGTTTTGAACCACTGTTGGGATGTCATTAATAGGAATGACCATTGCTTTTGGAGCTGTGACACCATCAGTGGTTGTAAAGTTCATGGGCTTGAAATTTTCAAGAATGTCACACTCATCAGACCATGTGGGTTTAAATTGGTATTTCTCAATTTCCTCAAAAGTTGAGGATCCCACAGATCTTTCCAAAGTGATTTTGTTACCAAGTTTGTCGGTTATTTTAACCTCTTGGCCATTCTTGTTGGTTGGTATAATTTCAGATGAACCAGCTTGTTTTCCAGCAGTGTTTTCAAGATCATCATATTTTCTATATCCTATACCAAACTTAACATTGCTTTCAAGCTGTTTCTCAAGCATAACCTCATACCATTTGCAAGATTCCACCCATCTTTCACAAGTGATTTGGGTGGACTCCAACTCCTTTTTGCAAACTTGGTATTTTTCTACCATAGTTTGGAGTTGAGTTTTGGTTATGCTCTGCTCTTCTTTGAGACTGCTGATCTCTTTATCTTTTTCAGCCAATTTGTTTCTAAGTTCTTTTAATGACTTTTCAAATTTGACTTCATCAGTTAAGATTTTATCCCTAAGGTTTTCATTTACCTCTTTGATGTTAGCAAATGCAATAATGCATTTGTCTGAACACAGCTTTTCAAGAACTTGAGGTGATACCTTGGCAGCAGCCATCATAGCACAATCACATTGATGATCACCTTCTTCATCGGCTCTTTCTTCTTTCTCACCCTCTTTCTTCTCTTCCTTTTCTTCTTTGTCTTCTTCGGACCAGGGGTCGGTCAGTGGTTCAATCAGGGTTTCTGAATTTTCTCCCAGCAGTAGTTTACTAGTAGCTGCAGTAACCAATGCTTCAGCCACCTTATCCACTGTTTCATCACTTAGCTGTTTACCTTTAGTTTCTACCCCTTCTGGTATTGACTCTAATGCCATTAAACAAAATTCATCATTAGAAGGATCATTAAAAGCATTGAGTGCAAAATTTTCATCACCAAGCTCATCAGGCATGCTGCTCCAGTCAACAAAACCTTGGGTGAAAAAGCTTTGTTGATCTGGTTGTACCACTGTTGGAGCAGCTTGTTGAGGTGCAACAGGTTGCACTTGTTCCTGAGGGACAGGGGTTTGAACATACTGAATTTGTGGAACAGTTGTTTGAACATAATGCACAGGCACAGGGGTTGCAGCATAGTGAGCAGTGTTAACATGGGCAGCAGGGGTATATTGGGTATAGTGCACAGTGCTTTGGTGTTATGGTCTAGGATTTGAGCTGGGATGAGTGATTATTGGACCAGTGGTTTGACTCCTGCATTCCCTAGCAAAATGACCTAGCCTATTGCACTTATAGCACTTAATTTTTTACTTATCCAACCCCACTTTTAAATTCCCATGTAACCCTGGGAATTTTCTCCCTGTTCTTTTATAGAATTTGCTTGTTCTTACACTAAGCAAAGCCAATTGATGCAAAATGTCCATTTCTTCTAAGTCAGTGGGATCAAAGTGTTGCAAATCATTGAGTTCAAAACACAAGTTATCTGACATCTGGTTTTTACAATTTGCAGTAAAAGCATAATTGACAGAGTGAGAATCAGGGTTGTTGAAATTTCCACCAGCAGTTATATCAATAAAGTGATCATAACCCGGATCCTTACTACTGCTACCAGATTCTTCCTGACCAAATAGAGCTGTGCTGCCAAATGAATAATCATCAGCAACTTTGCCAGACTCTTGCAACTTCTTTTTCTGGTTTAACTCCCTTTCATAGGTCAGGAGTCTACCATGAAGTTGGGTCAGGGTCAGATCTTTGAACTCAGCAGAGTTTCTAGTAACAAATGCAATAGTATCCCATTTTTAAGGTAGTGATCTAAGGAACCTGCTATTTTGAGTTGAATTTAGAAATGTTATTTAACAAGCCTTAGTTCACTAATGAGACAAGTGAATCGTTCAAACTGCTGAGTCAATGATTCACCCTTGATGTGACAAAATGTTTCATACTGCTGATTCAGAATTTCCCTATTGTTTTCAATAACTTCTTCTGTTCCCCCAAACTGTTCCTTCAATGCATCCCATAGCTCTTTGGCACTGTTATAATGTAACAGTCCAGCATAGATTTCATTGGGTAATGCAGATGCTATGATGCTAAATGCTTTGGCATCGAGTTCGAACTTTTGAAAACCAGTTTCAGTATAGTTTTTAGTTGGTTTAGGAACAAACTTCTTTGCATCCTCAGCACTTGGCACCATAGGAACATGGGGACCAAAAACAACAGACCTCCAACATCCAGTGTTCTGTTGAGCAAGGATGTGACCCATCCTTCTCTCCCAGATGTTGTATTCATTACGTTTAAGCATGGGTGGTTTGAAAAGAGAGCCAATGTTATTCTTATCATCTTGTGATTGTGACGTCATCCTGGTTGTTTTACAGGCACTGATTAATCAACTTTGATGGTGATTAAACCTTGCTCTGTTTTTCAACAAAACGAACAAACTATCAGTATCAACTTTTATGAGCTGAACTATTTACGTCAAAATGATTGTTAAATCAAATTTTACTGTCCAAGCTCTGATACCAATTGTTAGGATCTGATTTTGGTTTTGATTGTGTTTTACGTTTGAATTAAGATGAAGATGAATGAGTTGTGCAGCGGAATTAAGATGGAAGCAAACTTTTCACAATCAAACAGGAGAATTGCTTTTAACACACAAGTTTAACATTGAACCGAATGATTGAATTTAATTTCAACAACAATTACAATTTGCAAGTATGCAACAAACTCCCCCTCAGCCTGAGCCCACAATATTTGTTCGTGCAGGAAGAAGATAGTGAAAGAGCTAATAGAACAGTACAGAGCACTGTTCTATTTATAGGCACGAGCAAACCACTGAAGCATCTAAGCTGACGTCACCATGAAAGTGACATCTAACCTCCTAACAAACTCTAACCTCTGATCTATACAACCTCTGCTATGCTAACTACTGTTATTACATTTCATTACATAAAGACATCTAAACTACTGCTGCATCCTTCCACTGATGTGAACCAGCAGTACTTGTCATGATCAGCAGAGCTTAACTCAAGGCAGTAGATTGAACAGCAGGGCTTTAGTCTTCCATCAGTCTTTTACTTTATCAGCAGTTTGTAGGTCAGCAGTTTGTACGATCAGTAGATAGGAGGTCAGCAGATGTTGAAACCACTTTCAAGGGGAGAGACTTGTAACATAACATCTGCTTATTCTGGATCCACTGCTCTGATCCAGTTTTGGCTTTAATTATATGTTCCTTTGGTAGGGTTCAATCCCAACAGCTACCATTTCCGATTGATCTGGAGCCCCATAACACATGTCAAGGCTCTGCCCGACTAAGTTCGTTTTGGTTCGGTCTCGTGACATAGGGATAAGGTTGATTTAGGGGTACTATAATTAACACGAGTGAATATATATATATATATATATATATATATATATATATATATATTTAAAATAGCTCGGGAGTTATACCCAAGATTTATACCAGGAGGCTTTCTAGTTGAACCCGTAAGTAAAAACCCGGACACCTGAAACCCTACTGTGTATCAAAAATCAAGAAAATCAGATGTTTGGTCTTCTCGCGGGCCGCGTAAAGAATAGGTAGGAGGTCACGCGGGCCGCGTCAACTTGAAGTTTAACCGGATAAGCTTCTCGGACCACGTGTTATCCACCCGGCACACCTACTCGTGACACAACAAGCCTATACGTAGACTAGACCTCCTCGCGGGCCGCGTAAGGTTTGTCTTAGGGCTCACGTGGGCCGCGACAACCCCAGAAATCAGCTATAAATAGTTTGGTCATGAGCAGTTCGTCTGTGTTCGACAAATTCTCTCAAAATGAAGATTTACTGCCCAAAATCATAATTTTCATTAGGGATGCGCTGCTACGATACCGGGTATTAACTCGATCGCTGCTACGATTCAATATCCGATCGATTGAAACTATCCGACAGGATGTTTAAGTGCTATCCGATTTCGGACTATACTTTGTCATTCGTTGTGAATCCGACAGGATGTTTGAGTGCTGTCCGAACTCGGGCTATACTTTGTCATTCGTCGTAAAATCGATGGATGTTTAAGTATTGTACTCTGTCATTCGTTGTGAATCCGTTGGATGTTTAAGTATTGCACTTTGTCATTCGTCGTGAGGGTTTTAATCTCGTGAGCTTATTGTAAAAGTTGTATTCAGTTACTTACCTAGTTTCATGTGCATTGTTATTTAAACTAGGTATCAAGGCTAATCAGTAGGCTAAACTCTGCTCGTTTAAACTTGCAATGTGAGTCATTCTCTTTTTATCAATTATGTTTTACAATACTCCAAACCATTTTCAAAAGTTATAATTACAGGGATTAAGTCGTGGTTATCTTGAATCACTGGCTAGTGGGGTATTGTGCACATTACTAATTTCTCACGGTTAGGCTAATATATCCTAACAGTGATAATCATCACTACTTGGGGAAAGACCCAACAGTGGTATGACCATCGTCACCAGGTGACACGGCGCCAGATAAAAATAAGATAGTAGCCATTGTAATCACTCTTATGCTGTAATTTATAACTAAGGGTCATTTTATAAAACCTAAATGAACTCACCAGTATTTCCTGCTGACCAAATCTTTTTAAAACGCGTTTCAGGTAATTACAGTAGATCAGGAATTAGAGTTGGATGCGGCACCAACAAGGCTTGCAGAACTGGCTCATTTTATCAATTAAATTAAATTAATAAAAGTTGTTTTATGTATTCAAATTTATTCTATATTAAAGCTACCTTTCAAAACATGGTTTTATCCCATCTATTTAATAAATAAAATCCGTTGTTTTCTAAACTCTGATATTTTTCCTAACTCACGGTCCTGATGGAATTTCCGCTGCACTAGTTTTCAAAATATCCACCGGTACCACTGAACTGGTTCGCGGCTCTCGATTCTGTCCAGGGTGGGGTCGGGGGTCGTGACGGAAGGTGGTATCAGAGCCACTGATTTAAGCCTATACATGTTGTGATAATAATACCTAAGCTTATATAAAAGAGTTAGGAGATTGCTATTAACTGGTAGCACACATGATAGCATTTAGACTTGAACTTAAGAAAAGATGCCTTAGTATCAGCTTCGAGATAAGCTAAATACTTGTGTAAATAAAGTGTGATGGGTTTTAGTATGACGTGAGAATGATAACTAGAACGTTGCAAGTATAATAAATAAGCAATAACACTTGACCACTGTTATTTCTTATTTATTGGTACTACTTTGTTCTAGAATATGGTCCGTCAGGTGAATATTAATTTCCTGAGTTTTTGTTGAAAGTCATAATGCACTTTCCAAATCATGATTTAAGAAAGATCTATTTATGGGAAAATCTAAATTTCTTCTCCGGCAAGACTGGGTATGGTGTAGCAGACTCTCCAGCTTGTCCGGACATAACAGGGTTACCTCTCCGGCTAGAACCGGGTAAGAAGGTATATAATATGTCAAACAAGTGACAAGATTTCCCTAAATAGTATCATGACCTGATATCTGACTTGTTTTTGGAAATATGAATCTGTTAAATACATTGACCTTATGAAGGGTATGTATATTACAGCATGTGAAATATATGATTATATAGATATGTATATCTATAAGGAAATCCAAAAACCATAAGGATTGACAATTTGAAATAAAGCACAAGCATATGTGTCAATAATAATTCTAGATTTCTTTATCAGGAATCTCTTGCATATATCTATAATTCCGATATCAAACATTATTTCGTTTGATCATATACTCATGCAACAAAATAAACGACAAGAACCCTTTAAGTTGGGACGCCATCAAAAGTATAAGAATTTCCAATGCGTTACCATAGACTATTAACGCAAGTAAGAAGCATGTAAAGTTGTGCTAGTGCACAAGAAAACACATGAAACTTAAATTATACGTCCACAGACGTCGAAGTATATCACACACGACTTTCAAGGCAAGACCTCTGGAAAATATAATTGGGCATGACAAGACCAATGCAAATCTCGTCAGTGGAAGAACTACTAATCAAAAAACAGCACTTTGCCACGTGATCCTACAAACGACCTGAATCTCGCTGAGGTACGTTGGAACAAGATTTCACAACCATCGGTGCACAGTCTAATCAGAGTCATAATTACTTGCGCTACAAAAGAAGTCACATACCTTTGCAATTCCCCTATTTCATTTTATTCGACAATTCCTGGTAATATCACTTAACAACGGTTATCACCCAAAATTCCAGATAAAATTTTTAAATTTCTTTTGTTAAAAATCTGACCTCTGTGAATAGACTTTTACATTACTACTCCCCCTAATGGTCATCATACCATGAGGATTTCTTTCATCATAGCAAATATGGATCTGTTTCATTTCTTGGTAAATCCACACATTACACATGCATTGTTTGTTATGCATGTGGTTCGTTAGATTTATGAAGACCACTGGAGGGCTTCATTCTAACTTGTTGTTTTATTAAAACTCACATATCGTTCCGCTATACTTGATCTTTGCATTGTAAACCGCGTTTTTGCAAAACGATGACTCTTTGATATCGAATCGACGAATTTCTTGAAAAACTCGATTTTCTTTTGAATGGTATACATGGTTTTTGTTGTGACCATGTCAGAACTTTCTTATTAAAACTCGTTCCATTGTTTGAACTTGCTCGCATTACGTATTCAATTCAAGGTTCCATATAATGGGTTGAAGCCATCATCTTCGAAATAACCCCAACAAGCACTTCAATTCTCTTGAACCATAACATGCTTGTTTGATCTTCAACTTCATTGAATCATTTCTTTAATCACGATCACCTTGCGGTGACGTTTTCATAAATCTGAAGCTTGTGCTAATCTCGTTGCACACATCATATACGGATTTAATTATTTATTTATTTATATTGAATCCGCTTTGTTGATTTATCCTATAAAAGCAATCTTAACACAATCGTGTGCTAAGATAATGATACACAAATTCATGTCCTATTTCAGTGTATCTCTTAATGGTTCTTACAACATCAATCGAGCCTTTCATGATAATTATTGCTTTATCATCTTCAATCGAAAAACATTATTCAATTATTTCAATTTCAATCGAAAATCCTACTAGATTTGTTTAAAACAAACATTCGAACTTACTTCGTTGAACTTTCATTTAATTTCAAACACGGTGAACTCGTCTTGTCACCGTTATTATTATTATTTCAATCACTACGACACCTTGTCGGTATAGACTTGTAGCTTGAGCTAATATACCTTTCGCTTGACTCATCCTTGAAAGTGGTCTTAATACAACTATGTGTTAAGACAATGATACACTAAACTCTGTTGTATATCGGTGTATCCTTGTAATTCGATAAATGTCAACACATTGATTTTTCTCATTTCATGGTTCAATAGTTGACAAATCATTTCCGTGCTGCTATTTCATTTGAGCTTGTTGATTCTGAGTCTTCCTCAGTTAACAATCAAAGTAATTTTTCCTTTAACAATAAATTTTGTTTATTCTAAAAATCATTCACAACTTGTAAACATTCGATTTAGACATTTATTGATCATATATCTCTTTTGGCTTGAACCTAGCCACTTTGGAAATTATATCATTTCATCTCGTTCATTTGACATTGATTTTTTCAAATAATTCAGTTGAACCATTGAGTCCTATTTATTGTACAACTCGTATTCACAAAATTTGATATTTTGATTCTGTACCATCTACCTTAATATTGTTTTTATTAAGACGTGACATAACTCTAAAAGAGATATCTTAGCCCAAATCTCGAGGACGAGATTTAAAACAAGGTGGGGAGGATGTAACATTCCCATTTTTATCATATAAGAATTTTAGGTTTGTTTAAATTTATTAACCACTAGTAACTAGTAACTAGTTTATTTTTTTAATATAATTATTCGACCCAAATAGTTTTAAAAACTATTTTATATATAGTTGGTTGAAATATTATACTAATTAATTGGCCTGCATATGGGTGACCTTTCTATTAAAATAAAGTATATAGAAACTTATATTATTAAACGGGTAGATTACGAGTAAGTTGAATATTAGAAATATAAAGTACCTAGACGGGACTAGGAACCGTTTAATAATTAAATTATAAAAATACATTATATTTGAACCTACTCTGTTTTTAATGAAACTTGGTTCAAAATGTAGACACAAATATTTTCGTTCTAATGACATATTCATTGTCTTATAAAACGTTATATTTTAGAAGTTATAAGCGCCAAATAAGTAAAGCAGTTAAATTAATTATAATATATATATATTAATAATAAAATAATACCTATCTTAAATTTACATATCAAATTTAGGATATGTATGTGTGTACGTGTAAAGATAGGAGGGAATCTTTTCCCTAGCATGGCCTCCATTCAAAAAAATTCAGTATAAATTGACACCATTGTTCGACAGTTCAAATGTCCAATTTCTTTTTCCTTTCTTGCGAGCCTGCTTCTATATACTTCCAATTCACCCCTAAATCCTACAAAGCTCTGCCCCGTTTTAAGTGTTTTAACTCCCGATCACCGCTACCCTTTCCGATTGTTCTGGAGCCCCATAACGCATGTCAAGGCTCTGCCCGACTAAGTTCGTTTGGGTTCGGTCTCGTGACATAGGGATAAGGTTGATTTAGGGGTACTATAATTAACACGAGTGAAAATATATATATATATATATATATATATATATATATATATATATATATCAATATATATATATATTTAAAATAGCTCGGGAGTTATACCCAAGATTTATACCAGGAGACTTTCTAGTTGAACCCGTAAGTAAAAACCCGGACACCTGAAACCCTACTGTGTATGAAAAATCAAGAAAATCAGATGTTTGGTCTTCTCGCGGGCCGCGTAAAGAATAGGTAGGAGGTCACGCGGGTCGCGTCAACTTGAAGTTTAACCGGATAAGCTTCCCGGACCACGTGTTATCCACCTGGCACACCTACTGGTGACACAGCAAGCCTATACGTAGACTAGACCTCCTCGCGGGCCGCGTAAGGTTTGTCTTAGGGCTCACGCGGGCCGCGACAACCTCAGAAATCAGCTATAAATAGTTTGGTCATGAGCAGTTCGTCTGTGTTTGACAAATTCTCTCAAAACGAAGATTTACAGCCCAAAATCATAATTTTCATTAGGGATGCGCTGCTAAGATACCGGGTATTAACTTGATCGCTGCTACGATTCAATATCCGATCGATTGAAACTATCCGACAGGATGTTTAAGTGCTGTCCGATTTCGGACTATACTTTGTCATTCGTTGTGAATCCGACAGGATGTTTGAGTGATGTCCGAACTCGGGCTATACTTTGTCATTCGTCGTAAAACCGATGGATGTTTAAGTATTGTACTCTGTCATTCGTTGTAAATCCGCTGGATGTTTAAGTATTGCACTTTGTCATTCGTCGTGAGGGTTTTAATCTCGTGAGCTTATCGTAAAAGTTGTATTCAGTTACTTACCTCGTTTCATGTGCATTGTTATTTAAACTAGGTATCAAGGCTAATCAGTAGGCTAAACTCTGCTCGTTTAAACTTGCAATGTGAGTCATTCTCTTTTTATCAATTATGTTTTACAATACTCCAAACCATTTTCAAAAGTTATAATTACAGGGATTAAGTCATGGTTATCTTGAATCACTGGCTAGTGGGGTATTGTGCACATTACTAATTTCTCACGGTTAGGCTAATAAATCCTAACAGTGATAATCATCACTACTTGGGGAAAGACCCAATAGTGGTATGACCATCGTCACCAGGTGACACGACGCCAGATAAAAATAAGATAGAAGCCATTGTAATCGCTCTTATGCTGTAATTTATAACTAAGGGTCATTTTATAAAACCTGAATGAACTCACCAGTATTTCCTGCTGACCAAATCTTTTTAAAACGCGTTTCAGATAATTACAGTAGATCAGGAATTAGAGTTGGATGCGGCACCAACAAGGCTTACAGTAGTGGCTCATTTTATCAATTAAATTAAATTAATAAAAGTTGTTTTATGTATTCAGATTTATTCTATATTAAAGCTACATTTCAAAACATGGTTTTATCCTATCTATTTAATAAATAAAATCTGGTGTTTTCTAAACTCTGATATTTTTCCTAACTCACGGTCCTGATGGAATTTCCGCTGCACTGCTTTTCAAAATAACCACAGGTACCACTAACTGGTTCGCGGCTCTCGATTCCGTCCAGGGTGGGGTCGGGGGTCGTGACACCCGCTCCCGTCAGCGTCGTGTCTCTCTCTAGCGGTTTCACTCTCTCTGTCTCTGAAATCTGAAAGCAGGGGAAAAAATGGGTGAGTGGCACAGTTATTTGAACGGTAAAGTTACGAAAGTACCCCTGAGAATTGTTCCTAACACCCTTCTTCATTTGGTATTATATATAATTAGAGCGTTATTAAAACGATAAACAACCTACAAGGGGGCTCTACACTATATCATTTATGTCAGATCTTGCTAATTAAAAAAAAATACATATAAACGCATTTTAACTTTCTAATCTTTATACAAACTCAAATTCATGCAAATGTCAAATTGAGAAACAACCATAAATGGATCATGGATGAATTGACTCCATATAGCAAACAGAACAAACAATAGAAAATGGGAATTAAATTTATACATAATTAAAACTAACTAATTTAGGGCATACCTATGCTTTTACTTGAGATTGCTAGTAGATATTCTGCAAAGTCTCAGTTGATAGCCTACGAATGTAAAGAAAAAAAAAGGATTAGCATGGTTTTATAATCGAGGGAAAAAATAAAAGGGGATCGGACACGTAGGTGTGACACACTACCCCTCGAGAATCAGAAACTCGAAATCAATATCAGATTACTTAAAACACTAAAAACTGATTATCTCAACTTCATATCGAAATTATCAGTCTAGATAGATAAAGCCACATCAGCATAGTAAGGAAAACTTACACCTTACTGAAGAGATAAGCCTTTCCATGCTTGCACTGAAAGGCCTGAACGAATCGACACACACACCAAAAAAACGTCAACAAAACGACTCCAAAACCAAGCAAGACAATAGTAGATACAGTACTTTAAACTTTTTTTTAACAATTTTATAAGTATCAAGAATTTATGAGTTGGTGCCGTTATATTCATAAACTTGATTTAATCTTGATCACACATATCCGCAAGTATATTTTACCCACATTGTCTTTCTGAATCAAGATTATGTCATAAATAAGCAAACCAATAAATCATAACCACATAAATACACACTTAACTAATAAATTTACAACAGGAAGCCAAGAACTTATCACCAGTGATGAATGTGATGATTATACTGACCTGTTTGTGGAACACAGTCTGGTCCATCATTGCACCACCACCAGGGTTACTCTTCACTGTCTTGACCTCGACCACCACGCCACCGCTGCCTAAACCCAAATGTCTTCGGAGAATTCCGAATCAATTCGCCAAATCTCTAATCTAACCATAAGAACACCAACAAAATCAAAATAAAATGAGTAAAGAACAAAAAAACATCAATAATATCAAATTCAGAAAAACCATTACATATAGAAACCCTGCAATAATATCAAATTCAGATAAGTAAAGCTCAAAATCGAAGAACAAACCAGACCAGAAATCGAAGAAACAGGAAAAAAACATGCCATAAAGCCGACAAACTCCGATCATCTACATCGGCGGGTTCGAAGTGGAACCCTAGCCACCGCAGAACTGAGCATTCTACTCATCGCAACCGTCGTTTAGTAGGACAATGAGGCGGTGGGGCGTTGGAGTTCACTCATCGCCGTCGACGGGTGGTAGGGTTGTGAAGCGGTGGACGATGGAGTTCTGTACATGTCTCTCTCTCTCCATCTCAGTCTATGCATGGGTTAAAGAAGAAAAACAAAATAAAGAAGCCACCTAAACCCACTCACAATACACGTGGCATCCAACAAAGAAATCACAACGATGCCAAACGTACAATAAAGATTTGCACAAAAGTCACCTGATGCATACTGTACAACTACATGAAGTCTAAAGATGTTCCAAAATCTATACATATAATAAAAGAAACCAATTATAGGACACATGGCATATTGGCATTCAACGAGAGCATTCCCAATATTTATTTCCCTCCTTTTCCCTTCAATTCATCTCCGTATTACCCACCCACTTAATGTAAACCTGACCCGTTTACTAAATCTAACCCTAATAAGCCACTAAACCAAATAACCCTATATCACCGTCTCACATTCTCTACGGTCTTCCAGTCTATATGATTGCATTCTCACATTGATTCTCTGCTTCCACCTCACTCAATATTAATCCCCATCCTTCGTCTGGAATCCTAGCGAGTTTGTTGACGTTGGATGGAGTTCCGGACTTCCGGTGGATTCGTACCTGGCGATGATGCGCAATTGATGTGGTCAAGAATTGGTTCTTTAAGAGAGAATAGCACACGAACCCACCATGATCCTGCTTTTTTTTAATTTGAAGGTAATTCTTTGTTTTCCGTTTGCTTGGTTCTTTTACACTTTATGACTATTTTTTGTATGAATATGTAAAGACATTAATTTAATATTATTAGTTGTAAAAGTTCATGTATGCACATTCAATGTGTCTTAGATTGTTCCATAGAAAACCGACGATTTGTTGAAACAATTGCCACGGTTCGCTGAAGGGCTAGGGTCATGCACGGGTCTTTAGAAGACGCCACTTACCTCCATTTGATTCAAAAGCTGGTTACTTTCAAGATGAAATCGATGTATATGAAATCAACAGATAAAAGCGCCAAAGTAGAAATCCCCACTATTGACTCCGGCTGAGATCTAGGTTTGGTGATCGTAAGATGATTGAAATAAAGGGGGAAGTAAACGGAAAGCCCGGCTATGGAGATCATCGGGTCAGAGTCGTGTGATAAAGGGAATTGGTTTTAGCGCCTAAATCAAGGCAATGGGGCATAAGCGGTTAGGCAAGAAATAGTCGATATTGAGAAAGGAACAGTTGATGTCAACAATGTCATCAAGGTAATTTAAATTGTGATTCTTTTGTAGAAATTAATCATCTTTAAGTGGATCATTTTCTGCAGTTTTGCTCCAGGCTTCACATCAGCATTGCCCCTCACCTTGATGGGTGTGGGGTGTTACCAAACCCTTATCATTTCAAAATTTTTGAATATAAGGATTTATGGGACTTCACGCATTAGATTTACGCTTGGGTACTTTCATTTTTGACATGCAACCCTTTTAGTTTCTTTTTTATTTGACCCATTAGTGACAAAGGAGAGCTCATTTTATGATATTCATACGTTGACTCGACATCTGAAAATTCATCATAATCTTTACTCAGGTACTTATGTTTCTATGATATTTTTGTTTGTTTTTATCTATGAACACTCTAATTAAGCTATGTATATGACTTTTTTTAACAAACACAATGCCAAAAATGAGTTTGTTTTTATCTATGAACACTTTAATTAAGCTATGTATATGACTTTTTTTAACAAACACAATGCCAAAATTGAAAAGGCATCAAAGTTTTAGATATTCACTCAGGTACTTCTGGTATGTTTTCTCGAAAGAAATGTCTACTTTATATTATTTAGTCCTTTTTTAAACAATAGTATGCAACATGGTTTTTGATGAGAATATGTATACAATGATGAGAATAGGTATACAATGAATGAGTAAAGCAAGGAATAAGATTCGTTTGAAATAATATTCGGGTTATGGATCACCGCGTTATCAGGTTCACTAAAAATATGCAACAAACAAGATCTCTGCAGAAGAGGGATATAAAAGTCAATTGTGGAACACAAATATACTAAAAGTCTTGACCAAACAGTCTAAATTTACACAAATATATATTAACGGGTTGACATTATTTGGAGCCGTGAATTAGTTAATTATTAAAAAATGGTAAATTTCTTTAATTAATTATTAAAAAATTAAAACTTTTTTTAGTTGTATTAATTATTAAAAATTAACTTTTTTTAGTTGTAATATGTATGACGAACCCATTGCACTGTATTACAATTAATAACATATTTCAATTAAATGTATCCATTGCTCATTGTGTTATATTGATATATTAATATTTGTGGGTAAATATTATAAATATGTAAATTAACTTTCGGGTACTACACAAACAATGATCTATAATTAATTAAACTTTTTTAACCTTCTATGATTGTGGGTGGATGAAATGTGGGACATTAATGTTTTTTTAATGTGTTACCCACATCGAGTTACTTACATTTTTTTTAACAACAAGGAACGCCGTGCCAACCACCATAACACCGGGCGCTGTGGCCAAGATTGACTACTCGACCGCCGCCAGCCCCTTCGCTCTCCCAGATGCGTGGAAATCCGACATCGAGTTACTTACTAATCCAAGAGGTTAAGAACAAATGTGCATTGTTGTTTTGTATCTTATTAAATTGTAGATAGATCACTGATCGTTTGCTTTATTTATATTGAATTTATTTTCATTTAATATTGATTAAATCTTAACAAATTTAAAGTAATTTTATTTGTTAAACCGCGTATACACGCGGGCTCTAATCTAGTTATAATATATAATGAGCAAATATAAAAACCATGCAAATATTTTATAACCATTTTTGGAGTTAAGTTACTATAATTTTCTTTTCTATATTACTTAAAGAATTACTACAGTACTGTCACAATCACATGTTGGAATTCAATTTTCTAATTGCAAGTTGATAGATGACAATAAAAAGAACATAATTCCATTTATATGCTCTCAAATTTTAATTAATGCCAACTAAAAAAGATATTATTGATGGATGTCGGCCTTAAAAAGGAAGATGTTTAGATACCTATAGACGGCCTTAAAAAGGAAGATGTTTGATACCTGTAATTAGATAGTTATTCGATATTGGAAAATCTATAAAAACATATAATAATTATTATCGGTAAAATCCGTTACTTATAAAGAATAGTATTTTGACGAATTTCTATAATCATTTTATATGTAGGACTTAACTCAAAATCTTCAAATTTATGTGTTTCTAAAGGTTTTGTTTTAATCAATAGACCTCTAACCCCATTGATACTTATGAAGAGTAGTATACTAATTTTGAATATTTTTTAAGTTTAAGTTTTTTTATTATTTTATAACTATTATTAGTTTTTAACATATTTTGTTTTTCTCAATTTTAAGATGCAATTTTTAAATTATGAGGAAGCTATTGCAACATGCTTATTTTAATCTAGATCTGGATAGAATTTTTTCAAAACTAAGTTGTGAGTTGTAATGTACAAATAATCGCAACACAAACGTACATGTTCTCAAAGCTACATCACATGTGGTTATTTAAATAAATGGATACGGTTACCATTTTCGTTATTCTAATAAATAGCGTAATGCTTTATAGAATTATGAACATACCATTGCGACATGCTTATTTTTATCTATGTTTCGGTAAAAGTTTTGTTAAAAGTTAAATGGGTTGAATATAAATATTTTTTTCTATACCGTGGAAACACGAACCGATATCGTCTGCACATCTTTGGTACATGTACCAATATTTATTTTTATGATTTCTGGTATAAATTTTATTTAAAACGAACTTATATTTGCAGTGGAGTATCTTATTTATATCGTAAGACATAACATGTTTCGGTACCGGTGATGATGAACCGAATTGATACCATCCCAACACTTTTGGTAACATATCGATTCCAACCAAGCAACATTGTATCGGTACTATCAGAACTATTATTAATATTCGTTTTTATGGTTTTCGCTCGATGTAAATACATATCAATATCCTTTTAGGTATATCGCGACTTTATTAATCGGGTTTTGTCTTTTGGTTGACATACGAGAGTGCTGATACCATGTCATACTATACCATACTGGTACCATAATAAACAAAACCGATACTTACCGAATTCTCCCCCGCTGGTATGAATTGTGAATTTATTATTTTTATAAGAGTAAAGTATAATTTCAGCCCTGAGGTTTACACCCGCTCTCAGGTTCAATCCCTATTTCAAAAAAAATATCAACACTCCAGTCCCTGACGTATTCAATTGCTCACAGTTAAAACCCTGGCACTAACTGACCGTTAGTAGTTCTGTGAGAAAACTAAAATACCCCCAAAACTTTACTTACAATTTCAGTCCCTGCAGTATGATTTCTTAATTTTCCTCCATTTTCTAATGTTTTTCCTAATCTAGTAACAAACCAAATGTAACCAGAAAATTGAACAACAATATGAAGGTACTAACACAACAAACAACAAGAGATCAACACATGTAACCAGAATTGGAATGCAACTTATAAGTGGAACTGGGTTTGACTTTATCTGGTCAAACAGTTCATGTTATCCCTGCCAAGATGTATGCTCCCTGTTCAAGTGGTTGACAAATCCTACTTAATAGTGCAAAACATAGTCTATCATGCATGTTCAACTTATAACCAAGTTCAGTCGTGCATACAATTAGAAAACTTAATGTGCAGCAGGTGTTTAACTTATAAGTAAGTCCAATTGGGCATTTCATGTTCAAAGCCTTAAGTGCAGTTCAAAACTTAATGTGACGCAACCCAACAATTCTTATGTGCAGCAAACCAACAATTCTTATGTGCAGCAACTGATCCATCTACTTATGTGCAGCGAACAAACAATTTTGTTTACAGGTCTTTTGTCCAGCAATGTCCAGCTAATCCATCTACTTATGTCCAGCAATGTCATTTGATCATAAACACCCTTCTAATCATCTACTTATATGCAACAATGTCATTTGATACCATCTACTTATGTCCAACAATGTCATTTATCCTAAACACCCTTCAAATCATCTACTTCTGTGCAAACTTCGACTAATATCATTTTATCTTAAGCACATAAAACATAAATATGCTACAAACTTCAACTGATATGTTGCACATAATATCCTCCGATCCTAAGCAGATAAAACATAAACAAACATCCACCGATTTCAACTAATATCCTTTGATCCTAATATCAATTGATATGCTACAAACTTCAACTGATACATCTCAAACTAATATCCAGTGACCTCAAACTGATATAGTTTAAATAAGCATTATATTTCACCATTCAGTCACCATTAACAGAGTTCCATAACAAAAAAATAAACGATCAGTTATACAAAATAACCTTTTTAAACTGTTCTACATAACCTACTAGTTAGGTGATCATCATTCAATCCCAAAATTTGATCAACCCAACCCAAATCATCCACAGCAGTTAACATATTATATATGCATCATATATTTATAGCTGAGGTGTAGCAACACATCTACCCCCGACGTTGGAAGCAGAGTTCCACCCGGAACCCCCTGCCATTCCTCATCAGGACCTGATACTGGATAGATCCTGACGTACGTCCTGGTCACTTGCACCCTGAACCCAACTGGAATCAAACATAAACAGACTTGAAAAATGCAAATTTCAGTCAAATCTTACCGACGACGTGCAATGTGAACAAAATGATCGCATATTGCCACATTTGAAAGATGATCGGAGGAACTTTGCCAGAGCTGTGGAGTCGCCGAAGTGTTTGGGGGAGAAGGGGGAATGTATTGTAGCTTACAAAAGAAGATTGGAGGTGTATTAGTAGCATAACTTTCTAACTTTAGTGAATTTACCATTTTACCCTCCCTGGAATTAAAAGATTTAACAGTCAACTAATGCCGGTATGGTCAAAGGTTTTAATTGTGAGCAATTGAATATGTCAGGGACTGGAGTGTTGATTTTTTTTGAAATAGGGACTGAACCTAAGAGCGGGTGTTAACCTCAGGGACTGAAACTGTATTTTACTCTTTTTATAATTATCATTTCCACCTCTTATACTATATATAATATACGACTTTAACCCAATTAAACTTTTTAGTAATTTGATTTTTCTCTGATAACTTGTGTCCGTTAAATTAAAAAAGGAAATTGAAAAAGCAATTGTGTTTAACTTTTTATTCTCGACATGCCGGTAAAAAAATTGTTTAAACCGAGATGTGCTTGAAATAGAGTATTTTTGCTGTTGTCAACTATATCGAGTGTCGGTGTCATAAGGGTTCCGTGATGAGAGAAAACAATCCCCATCGGGCAACATCGATATTAGTATTAGTATTAGAATTATTGAAACTGATATCAACATTTATTTTTATGGTTTCAATCGATTTCACACACAACTTTTCTTTTTTGGGTTACACAACTATATTTTTTGGGTTACGTTAGATGACTTTTGTGCAATGTAAATATCCTTTAAAATATATTGAGTACGACTACTGTAACGAAACAAGTTATGTTCAAAAAAAAAAAATTTGTGTAGTGAACCTTACCAATTGCTGGCACGTACCAGTAGCAAAACAAACTGAACAAATATCAACTGAACATTGTCGGTACCGGTATCGGTAATTATCAGAATCGGTGTCGGTACTCGTTTTATGATTTTCCATCAATATTACATATGTTGTTTCTTTTAAAATATAGTGTTTATAAAGTTCAAAATATGCATGCTTTTATTTACGTCACAATAAAAAAAATATTTGAAACTTAATTATCGCAACGTATGAGCATAACCCAGCGGTTAGGGGGTAGGGGCGCCCATCACTCACCACACACTCATCATTCACAACACCCAATCATTTTCCTCCATGTCATCAAGCATTATTCCATCACTAGTGATTTTAGTGGAAATGCCCATCACTCACCACACACTCATCTCCATCATCAAAATCATTCACAAAACAACTTGAATATACAACACGTGATGATGACGACGCGTTATCATCACCACGTGTGATGATTAGTGATGACGACGGCGTTTCCTTTTGTTTCACCCGTGATCTTGAGCCCATAATAGAGCGTCCCGTCTCCCTTATAGTGAATTATCTACGATGAAATTACACATTAAAATACTATGTCAGTGATATATTTTGTTATTATTCTAACTAGGTTTAAATACGTTCGCCGCGTTGCGGCAAATTTCTTTTGTTATTTAGTCTGTGTTTACATGTGTTTTGAAATCACTACGAGCGTGTTGCGAACGGAAACTGCTGATAAGAATAAAAAGAAAATGTAGAAAAAAACACTAAAAGATAACCGAAAGAAAATCAACAAAAATAGTTGTATGGTAACGATGTTGTTCGTATGAAACCTGTGGTCAGAGATGAGCAAATTATTCTGGGTACCGGTACCAAATTTTCCGAACCGAAAGATCTTAAGTACCAATTCGGTACCGACTTTTGGCGTTACTGGTACCGATTCACTACCGTTTTTTACCTTCGTATACCGGTACCGTAACCGGTATTTTCGGTATCAGTACCGATTCTGTATCGGTTGCCACCGAGCTCATCTCTACCCCTGAAACTAAAAAAAATTAAGAGTTGAAGAAAATCAACAAAAAAAAAGTTGTATGATACCGTTTGTTCGTAAGGTAACCGTGATCAGGGCCCAAATGGTACCGGGTAGCAGCACTGAATTTCCCGAATCAAAAGATTTCGAATATCAATTCGGCACCAACTTTTGGCGTTTTCTGTATTAGTGCCGGTTTTTACCTTCATGTACTGATACTGAACATGACCGTATCGGTATTTTCGATACCAACACTGGTTCGATACCGGTTGACACCAAGCTTATCCGAACCTCTGATATTAAAAAAAGGATTAAAGTTAAAAGTAAAGAAAATAACTATTATTATAATATTAAAATAATAAAATTATTAAAAAACTATATATTATTATAATATTGAAATCACTATTCATTTCAATTCGTTTATTTATATATAGTAATAATATTGTAATATTATTATTAAAATTACTCCGGTATTCAGTATTATAGCTTTGAATCGATATAAAACACATGTCGATTGTTATACTAAGTGTTAGTATCGTATGGTATTGTTACTTTAATAAACCGAACCAATACTGACTCAAACCCCATCACAAAGCGCAGAAAAATCCCCCTATAGTTTAGTAGTTAACTAATAAAGACAAATAAAGTCGAGGGCCGAAAAGGAATTACACATTCATAGAGCTTATTTAGGTGGTGTTTGTTTTTCTAAAAAAGATCTGCGCATGCTCTTCTGTCTACGGCGCGCAGACCACGCGCAAATATTGCCATTTGCAGACCATTTGTTTTTTCGAAGACATTTCATTAAAAAACGTCTACGCGAGCTCTTTTTGGTCCAGACTTGGCACAACCACTTCTAAGATCTTCTAAGGTTTGTAAAGGGTTAAACACCACCACCACCACCCACCACCGTCCACCACCCACCACTGTCCATCACCACCACCACCACCGTCCACCACCCACCACCGTCTATCACCGCCACTACCGTCCACCACCCACCACCAACGTCCACCACCACCACCCACCATCCACCACCACCACCACCGTCCATACTCCACCACCAGTTTATTTTTGAAGTCTACGTACGTTAAAAAACAAACAGCCTTTTTCTTGCAAACTGCAGAGGTTTGGTTTACCTCTTCTTCTACAGATATCTGCAGATGTGGTCCATTGATCCCTGACCAACGAAAATTTGTTTGATTTTAATAAAGTAATCTGACATTTTTAGAATAAATTTATTTGGACATTCTAAGTAGCAGGTAGAGAAGAGAGTCTTGTGATGATCCCCAATAAAAAAGTTACCGTTCCTCTATTCAGTATGACAAACCCGATACATATATACATTCATATAAACAAATATTCGGTCAAAGAGAAAGAGATATACGTCGAGAAGAAGCTGCAATGGACCAAGAATAAATTGATGAAGTTGGGGTGATAACATATACAGAAATACGAAAGCTAGCATTTTCGTATATAAATTACATAGATAAGGGGACTTGATGCAAATACGTAACATTTTTATTCATCTTAAATGCATAGAACTTTTTATTCATCTAGAGTTATGACCTTTAAAATAAATAGATAAGGGGACTTGATGTAAGTATGTAACATTTTTATTCATCTTAAAATGCATAGAAGTTTTTATTCATCTAGAAATTATGACCTTTAAAATATGAAGAGTAAACTGCGAAAATGGTCCAGAGGTTTTTTTACTTTTGTCAAAAACTCAAACCTTTTGAAACTGTGTCTCTGTAGTTTCAATTTTGTTGCTATTTTCGTACAAAATCCAAATCTGGTCAGATTTTTCAGTTAACATCCAACTTTTTTATTTTTTTTCTCCCTTTTAATGAAGGGCAAAATGGTCTATTAACGTTTTATTATAACAAAGATAAAAATATTCCGACCATTTTGCCTTTCATTAAAAGAGAGAAAAATACAAAAAAAGTTGGATTTTAACTGAAAAATCTAACCAGATTTTGCTTTTGGATGAGAATGGCAACAAAATTGAAACCACAGATACCCATATTCAAAAGGTTTGAGTTTTAGACTAAAGTGACAAAAGTGGCCAAACCTCAGAGACCATTTTGGCAGTTTACTCAAATTCTATTATATTCTATACTTACTTAAAAGACAAAGTCGGTGGGGATACCCACCGCCTTTGCCTTGCCCCCTAAAGTTTTACATAATTGCATTTCAAGCCCCTTAGCTTTGCTACGGCCCTTCTACTTTTGGAGTAATCAATTTTAGTCCCTTATCTAACTTTACTATTCTTCTACTTTAAACAATTGACATTTTTAGCCCCTAGCTTTTTATTAATTTAAATTTCCTTCGACAACCTTCGTTCGTTAATTTCTTTTGTTTACCAATATCATTTTTTACTTAAAAAACCTATTTTCCGTGCATATTTTTATGTACGTATCCGTATAAATTTAAGGGTGTCTACGTTTTGACGTAAACTTTTTATGTAAACAAGTTAGGTCAAATATAACACGTTTTCGTTTAAAAAAACCATTTTTACGTGCATATTTTTATGTATGTGTCTGTATCAATTCGAGTTGGTCTACATCTGGATATATTTTTTTTTTATTATAATACGTTTTCTTACTTCTGTTATGTACGCTTTCATAAATTTTGTTCCGAACAGAGTGGAGTCAAATTGTGGTTTCTTTTTTTTCTTTTTTTTTTTTCAAAGATTTAATTCATCCTATAGAATAAGTTATGATTGTACGAGAAAGATTCAATTTACTTTACGTTGTGATCCAATTGCAATACTTATAAAGGTTACATTGAGTTCAATCAGATATGTGGAAACACGCGTTTTCATATGCTTAACGCATTACCTAACACTTGAACAAATCTATTCGATACTTGCGATGTCCTCGCGTCACAACGCGCGCGGGCCTTATTACTAGTAAGATCTTAAAACAGAAAGTCGGTGACTTCTGCCACTGACCACCTTCTCCGTTTTTGTCCTTTTTTTGTCTTATATATATTGTGTGATCAATACCAATTATGTTCTATTATATCTATCTTAATTTGCAACATCAGTGCATTTTCCAATAGACCACCTCTAATCTTTCACCATGTTACAATTTAAGTTCATTGCTTTTTCTACCCTCAAAGTTTCATAAACTGACAATTTTAGTCCTTAGACTACTACTTCATATTAGAAGTTTTACAAATTAATCATTCAAGTTTCTAATGTTTCAACTTTACCCCTATACCATCTATAATATACGTTTTGAACCTATTGTTTTCTTCAATAATTTTCATTTGCTAATTTCTTTTTAAAAAACTAATTTGTCATTGACCTCCTTGAGTTTCTAAAGTTTCGAGTTTACCCCTTTCGTTCCTTTACTCTAAAAAACTAAGTTTTTACGTGCGTATTTTTATGTACAAGTCGTTATAAATTTTAGTTGGCTTACGTTTAGACGTAAACTTTTTTTTTTTTTGAAATGAGTCCGCTCAAATATAATACGTTTTCGTGCTTATTTTATGTACGTTTCTAGTTGGTCCACGTTTCGCGTAAATGTACCAAACCGAGAATGGTTAAATATGATACATTTTCATTCATTCGATGGTAAAAATTCGAGTTACTCTACATTTTGACCATTAGCAATGCAACATAGATAAAATTGCAATTATATTATTATTATTATTATTATTATTATTATTATTATTATTATTATTATTATATATCTATACTAAAACCGTAGTCGCTGACGTTTACACCTCCTAACTTTGGTCTTTTCACTTTGCATAATACTTATAGTTGCCCCGTGATGTGAATGTGTTTTCTTTTTTTCTTTTGTGGTTTCTGTTTTTTGAAAGCTATAATAAGTCCCTTCTGATTACACATGTCAGTTATTTCTCTATACACACTTTACGTTTTTTTGGCACGTTACGTTATAACTGTACAATATAATTTCTATAAATTTGATTGTTATAACTGTACAATATAAATTCTATAAACTCGATTACTTAACGTTTTGATTCAATATATGTTACATTGAGCTGAACCGAGTACGTAAAA
This sequence comes from Helianthus tuberosus, assembly GCA_030545235.1. Classification (NCBI taxonomy): domain Eukaryota; kingdom Viridiplantae; phylum Streptophyta; class Magnoliopsida; order Asterales; family Asteraceae; genus Helianthus; species Helianthus tuberosus. The sequence goes on from CM060409.1 coordinate 158,784,243, forward strand.
ACATGAATTTTCATATGGTTAACGCATTACATAAAGTTTAGGCTAATCCATTTGTTGTTTGCAATGGGCCCGCGGCGCATCGCCCGCGGGTCATATTACTAGTACTATCTTAAAAGACAAAGTCGGTGAAAACCCCACCGGCTTTGCCTCCCCCTCCCCTATACCTTCATGATATTATAATTTTAATCCCTTACTTTGGTACCTTCAAAGTTTTATAAAATGATAAATTTAGTCCCTGAACTACTACTCCATTTTACAAATAGTTTGCTTTTGACACCCCAACTTTGTGGTTGTTTCCTTTTCAGCCCCAACTTTGTTATAGTTTCCTTCTTACCCCAAAACTTTATCAAATTTTATCTTTACCCTTTCTTAGCCCTTAAGTTTAGGAAATGGAATTCTTAACCACTTAACTTTTTATGAACTTTGTAAATGCCACTTTAACCCCCCCCCCCCCCCCCGAGAGTTTTTGGCTTGACGATATAAATTCGAGTTAGTCGGGTCGGGCATAATACGTTATGATTGTACGATATAAATTTGATTTACGTTACGTTTTGATCCAATCGCAATGCAACTATATAGGATACATTGAGTTCAATCGGATACGTCAAAACGTTCGTTTTCATATGGTTAACACATCACATAACGCTCGGACTAATCCGTTCGATATTTGTGAAGTATCCGCGGCCCAACGTGCGCGGGTCTTATTACTAGTATGTGTCGAATACCCAAGTTCCGGCTGACGTTAAATGGATCTTCGCTGACGTCAAGATGTTCCGTTCCTTGAAGCTACAAAAGAATAAACCGTTAGCCTCGTCACGGAGGGCCCCGTAGGGGGGATCCGTGACCAAGCTCCGGCGTGAGAGTAAGTAAACTTGCCGGAAGAGTTGAGGAGTTTTACCCCGATGAATATGATCACCGGGATGTTTCCTCTAAGGTGTGAATCTAATAAATGTGATACTGGTAGTAAATACGTGGGAATTTAGTGTGAGAGTAGTAAATGTGAAGGTAGTAAATGAGATACCTGGATTGTTTTTCTGATCATTCCTTTTGCACCCTTATATAATCACCAGGTCTTAACCCTTACGTGAGATATTTTTTCGAGATGATCCAACGGGTTCTGATGGTCTTCGGGGGGCTCAGACACGTGTCTGACCCCCCATGGTGAGATCATAGTCTCATTTAATGTTTCCGGCGAAGAAGTACCGTTCCAGCAAGAGATCCTCTGCTAATCAAGCATTAAATGCCGCCTGTCTGCGCTGGTCCTTTTTCCCGCTCATAACGGTAATCTTAGTGGGCAAGGTAAACCCTTGTTGGGCTTTTCCTGTTGGGCCTGTATGCCGATGGCCCAAAACGGGTAAATGGGGCTTCCCATTGGCCCGTCGTCAAGTCATCTTTAGTCCCTGGTTCTGAGACCCGAGGCTCATGATCCGGGGCTGAATCATAACTGCCCAAAGAGAAACTTTTCCTTCCTGTGGGCCCACACCTGGTCAGTTATAATTAACCGCCCCCATTAGTCATCATACCGCCGGATACCTATAGCGGGAATTAACCCCTTGGTAACACGTGCCCCTTTTTTGAATTTTGACGAGACCTGCTGAAGTGACAGTTTCCTGCCTGTCAGTTATCCCCTTTAAATACTCCATGCCCCTTTCACATTTCCCATTCCCCATTCAACTTCTCCGGTTCTTTTTCTTCTCCATAGCGATTTCTTTCGATCATCGTTCTTCAATCATGAGCCGCTCTGGCCGTTCGATGATAAGGTCGGTTCTGACAGCAAAGGATTTGAAATCCTTCGTTGAAACGTACAACATTTCTGAACAGTTTTCTCCGTCTTTGTCGGGTCCTAATGATCCGGCGGTGTTCACGCCGGATGTGATCCCTCTTTATACCCTGGCTTTTTCTTCTTGTGGGGTTCGACATCCTCTTTCTTCTTTTAAAATCGATCTGCTTCGTCATTTTGAGGTGCACTTTTCCCAGTTGCACCCCTTGGGGTGGATGAGGGTGGTACATTTCGAGCTGTCTTGTGCAGCCATTTCCGGTGAGCCTTCCGTTCCCTTATTCTGTATGTTTTACAAGCTGATCTCCGAAGGGGATTGGTACACCTTCGCTAAGAGACAGAACAATGTGTCAAAACCCTGCTATTCTTTTATGCCGACCTCCACTTACCCGAAGGATTGGAAAAATAGGTTCATCTTTGTTTCTGCTGCTATGATGTCAGAATCCCCTTTGCCTAGGGATGTTAATACCCCTATCGAAGATGCTATTCCTACCTTGTCGGCGAACGAGACTGTCCAGTGGAAACGTATGCACGAGCACCCTACCAGGGCTTTTACTTTCTCCGAAGGGATCTTGGCCATGGGGGGGTTGAGCCCCTCCTATCCCGTTCGTCCCAAGCAGTGTTGTAAAAGTCGCTAGGCCGTCCCTAGTCGGCCGACTGGGGAGTTGGGAGTAATCGGAGTACTCGGAGAGTACTCGGGGAGTACGCGGACATGGTAAATATAAAGAAAATTAATTATTATATATTATTTATGTGTTAAAATAAGCATAATTCATGTCAACTGGGTATAATTTAAAATGAAACATGTTTAAAGTTCAAATATTCTGAATACAAGTCCGACTAGTCTGAGTACAAGGCCGAGTAGTCCGAGTACAAGGCCGAGTAGTCCGAGTACAAGGCCGAGTAGGCCGATTTTGACCGAGTTTGACCGATTAAAAGTCAACAAACCACGTTGACCGCCTAGACCGACTAGGCCGACTAGGCTCCGACTAGGCCGACTAGGCGCCGACTAGGACCGAGTACTCCCGAGGCCGACTAGTTAAGACCGCCTAGGAGGAAGTCGCCAAGGTGGAGGTCCGAGGACCGAGTACTCGCCGAGTACTCGGCCGAGGAATCTGACTTTTGCAACACTGGTCCCAAGGCTTTCTTCGGTAAAAAAGGTATTTTTCCGTCTAGGGTTTGTATTTATTTGCCTTTGTCTCTTTGCATCTTCGTAGTCATCTTTAGTGCCTTTCTTCTGTAGAGTTGACCTTGTGGGGACTGCTCCAGGGAGATTCCAAGGATGTGCGGTTTGTGGTTGATGGTGAAGTTGTTCCGGGTTTGAGCAGGAGTGGGGTGGTGTCAGCTACCGGGGGGCCCGCCCAGGCTGGGGGTTCCACTGTTGTGGGTGGCGATGAGGGGAACCCTTCTGATGAGGAGGAAAGTTCCCCTGACCTTCCCCTTGTTCAACATTCTGGTCAACATGATGATGAAGATGTGGAAATTTGTTTAGTTCGTAAGAGAAAATCTGTGAGTCCTCAGCCAGCCCCTGTTCCCCGTAACATTCGACAAAGACTTCGGAGTGCCAGTGGTCAGAAGCCTCCCCCTTCGTCGAAAGCTGCTTCTGATCTTCCTCCTGCTGGGGTTAAAGGCTCTTTGTCTAAACACTTGAGGTCTTCAAGTCTTGTGAGCGCCCCTCTGCTGGTGAGCCCTTTCTTTCTTCTTGTCTATTCTGTCTTATCTCTGTTTGATTTCTGATGCTTCTCTTGTTGCAGGGGAGTTCTGGTGACCCCATAGAGGTTACTACTGGTCCCTCATCTTCCCGCGTACGGGACAAGACTCCGGAATTAGGTTTGGCCCACTTTACCTCAGCCTTTGAGCGTTCTCCTCTTCATGCCACGGGGACCAGTAAGCCTTCTGATCCTGGGTTTTGTCCATCGGTCTCCCTTGGCTCCTCTGTTTGCTGATGCTATCCCCTTTACCTACGTCCCTAAATGGAAGGTAACTCAGTCCTCGGTGATAGGGACTCCCGAGGCTGCCATGGACTTCCTGAGTCATGCCGTTCCTCCTTCCCATAAATTCGTAAATTCTGCTTTGAGGGATGATCTTTTCGAAGATCAATACAGTATGTCTCTTTGTGAGAGCTTTTTTAGGGGGGCTTGTATGCTGCAGAGGGTTGATGATCTGAGGAGGGCGAATGAAGGACTCAAAGCTGAGCTTAAAGCTTCCCAATCTGTTGCTGCTGGTCATAGGTGCCAGGTAGTTGAAGCTGAGAGGAAGCTGCAGGAGGAGAAGGTATATGGTCCTTCCTTCCTCCCCCCCCCCCCTTTTTTTTATAAACTGTCCTTTTGTTCAGAGGGCTGGAGTTGTGCTGGGGAAGAAGGAGCGAGCCTGGGAGCAGGAGATGGCGGTGCTGATGGAGGAGAAAGAAGAGTTGGCTGCCGAGTTGAAGCATTTGAAGGAAGTTGGCTCTGTTTCACAGGAGCAACTTAACACCATGTATACGGACTATGGGATAACCTCTGACGATAATCAGCGATTGGCAAGGGAAAAGCACTGGTTAATTACTGAAGGCTTTGGAGCCTTCCTTGCTGCTGTTGCTCAGTCGGAGGATTTCAAGGGTGGCCTGGAGGAGGTGTACAGGGCATACAGGGATGTTGGCTACCAGTCAGGATTGAAGGATGGCTATGCCTATTCTGCTCAGGGCCTGGGCAGAAAGGAGACTCCTCTTTACAATTCTAAGGCAAAGAAGAGGTTGTCCAAGCTGAATGAGGAGTTTGGGCGTAAAACCCCGGCCATCCTTGAGAAAATCCTGGAGCATCCCCTGATATCTATTGATGAATTAAAAGCCCTGTTCTCCTCTGCCGGCCCTTCGTCTCCGCCATCTCTATCCGGAGGTGATCCCCAGTGAATTTCGGACATTTAACATCTTTCAATATGGTTGTAATATGGATAACTTACCTGCCCTAGGACACTTTTGAACTTTGTTTGGTTGCTTGGGAGGGGGTCCTTCGTGTCGGGGGCCTCCTTAGTATCTAATCATGTATCTTATGACTGTGTATTGCTACCTTGTTTTTTGCCTGTTTCTTGTTGTGGCTGTTTGTTTTGCAGGGGCTTTTACCGAGGGTCAGTTCGGTGCTTCCCTGGAGACTTTTAGACTGTTTAGCGAGGAGCTATATCTTTGTATCGTTTTGCTATATTTGTTATTTCGTGTGTCGTTTACTCTTGCCAAGGTTACTGAGGCTTTTCTTTGTGTATGTACTTTATATAAATAAAGAAAACTTCCGTTTGTGGTTTTATTTACAGAAGTGTGTTGTATTTTTGTTTGTTTATTAAACCATGATTGTATGTTCGAGGCCAATCGATGGACAAGTTTATAATGTGGCATTATGTTTTTGTCCGTTTTCTTTGGGTTAGCTAGACCCTTGTTTGCCCCACGGCCGGGCTTTTGGCATGTTTGAGATGCCTTATACACGCGTGTTTGCCTGTTAATTAGGTTTAATGGTGTTCCTGGGCACGTCTGCCTAGGTGTAATCCCCATTGTTTTGTCAGAAGAGGACATGTTGACTGTCCTTTTTCATTTACTCCTTGGGGATTCATACTTCCCGCCATAAATTATTACAAAAGATCTGTCTTTGGGGGAACCCCAGATTAATAGTTAACTGCTACAAAAGTGGCTCTTGGCCGTTTTCCTTGGGGGCAGACCCCTTATACATAATATTTCCTAAGCTGCATGTGATTCCAGGTCCTGGGGACCTCCTTGCCTTCGAGTGTTTCCAATTTGCAAGTTCCTTTGCCGTTTGCCCATATGACTCGGTAGGGTCCCTCCCAGTTGGGGCCTAGCTTTCCGGTGCTTTCCTGCAGGCTGGCTTCATTTGCTCTTAGGACTAGGTCCCCGGGGACGAGGTTGAGCTTTTTCATCCTGGCGTTGTAATAACTTTCCAGCTGCCTCTTGTATTTGGCCTCCCTGACTGCTGCTATTTCTCTTCTTTCTTCCAAGAGATTCAAGTTCGTCCTGAGGTCTTGCTCATTTTCCTCCTCCCGGAGCCTCATTCGGGCAGTTGGGGATCCTATCTCAGCTGGGATGACAGCTTCTGTCCCGTAGGTTAGGCTGAAAGGAGTCTCTCCATTGCAACCTTTGGGAGTTGTTCTGTATGCCCATAACACGAATGGTAGTTCTTCCAGCCATCCTTTTTGCTTCCTCCCGAGTCTTCCCTTCATTCCCTTGATGACGCTTTGGTTAGCTCTCTCTACCAATCCATTACTTTGGGCGTGGGTGATGGAGGTGAACACTTGTTGAATATGCATCTGTTCGCACCATGGCTTAAAAGGTCTTCCAGCAAATTGGACGCCATTATCACTTACCAGCTCTTTTGGGACCCCATACCTGCAGATGATGTTGTCTAATACGAACCGCCTCATCTGTTCCCCGGTTATTTTTGCCAAGGGCTTCGCTTCGATCCACTTGGTAAAATAATCGATGGCCACTACCACATACTTGACCCCTCCTGGACCCTCCGGGAATGGCCCGATTATGTCGATAGCCCACTTTTGGAAGGGCCAGGACGTTGAGACTGGTATCATGGGGTGTTTGTGCCGGTGGGTCATTGGTGCGTGTGCCTGGCAATTAGCACACCTCTTGATCTCCTCGGATGCTGTTTCATACATTCGTGGCCAATAGAACCCCGCATTCATTGCCCTCTTTACTATCGTCCTTGGCCCCGAATGCATTCCACATATTCCTTCATGCATCTCCCTAATCACATACTCAGCTTCGTCCATATCAACACATTTCAGGGATGGGCCCAGATATGATCTTCGATACAACTCCCCATCAATCAGCTCATACTGCAGGGCCCTGACCCTTACCTTCCTGGCTGCCCATTCCCCTTCAGGCAACGTCCCGTCCCTGAGGAACTTAATGATCGGTGTCATCCATGTTTCCTGCCCATCCTCGATTGCGGTTACCTCCTTCATGTTGAGGGAGGGGGCGGTTAGAACTTCTACTTTGACTTCTCTTGCCAGGTGGTCGAATGCCACCGAAGCCAATTTACTGAGGGCGTCAGATTTTCTGTTCCTTCCTCTGGGGATGTATTCTAATCTGAAAGTTTTGAATGCCTTGGCTGTTTCCTTTACCTTCGCCACATACTGAGCCATGATGTTGTCTTTAGCTTCATACTCTCCTTGGTATTGTTTTACTACCAGTTGTGAATCAGTGCTAGCTTCCACGTGCCTTGCTTTCATTTTTTGTGCCAGCCTCATTCCTGCCAAGAGGGCCTCATATTCTGCAGTGTTGTTGGTGTTTTCGAAGTCCAGTCTTATGGCGTATGTCAGCTCAATCCCCTCGGGACTTATCAGTGTGATGCCTGCCCCGCTCCCCTCTTCACTAGACTTGTGATAAACCGTCATATCCAGTTTCTAGTTCCCGAGCTCGAGTTTCTTCATCAAAATAAAACTATTTCCCTAGTTTTCTCTATTTTAGTTGATTATGTTTTGATGCCTTTAATTAGTTGTTTAATTCTTTACAAGTAGTGAGTTTTGGTTTTCCTAGATTTGGCTTAGAATTTTCCTTAAAAGGGGAATTCATGTAAGATTTTTATTGATTTAAAAACATAAAAAGTGTATTCCCTCATTCTTTTGCTTCCGCATCATGTCAAGTGGTGAAATCCTATAAGAATATGACGAGATAAAACACATACATTATATGATAGTTGTTAATTTTTAAAGGTTCCCTCCTTCCTTCAAAGTTGAGAGCATGAGATCGACGGAGATGGTGTTTTCTAGCTAGTCGCCTTTTACGTGGATGGTGCCATGTTGCTTCTATGACAAATTTTGCGACATCTAAAATATTGAGAATCACACTCCACGGTTGTTAACTCTGGTGATTATAACATATGGATTTTAGGTTTCAACGAAAGTCTGTTTTTCTTTCAATGGTAGATGTCAGAAAGGCGACAGATAGACTTACGTAAAGTCCTATTTTCCTCGTACTTTAACTTTTGAGTTGCAAGGAAGTGATTATAAGATAACCTATCAAATCAAAGTGATCTTTTACATTAATCATATAATATAAAAATATGTAGGAATCACTAGTTGTGCTAAATATACCCAAAATGGCAATAGTTTATTTCTTGTAGTAAACTATGATATAAAATTTTAAGTTTTAGTTGTATACTTCAATGTGTAAAAAAGGTGTAACAGACTAAATACATACAATAAAGCGAACAACAATAAATATATACTATCGACTTATCGACATGATGACTTGAATTGTGTCATGGGGACCTAAATGCAAAGTAGGCGCTGCCTTGAATAATTAGCCTCATTTTGAAAAGGGGACAATGCAAGTTTAACCAAATTTAGCTATTAACATAATTTATAAGTTGAAAATTACATCATCATCATACTCAGTAAATTCCACGAATAACAAATCTTAGATAAAGTCTGAGAAGGGTAAGATGTAGACAGCCTTACCTCTACCCCGTATGAATAGAGATGTTGATTCCAGTGAGACCCACGGTTTAATAAGTTCAAAATTACATAATGTCGTGAAAAGTAATTAGCTCAAAAATCAAAGAAGAAATCATCAAGATCACGGCCTTCGGTCGTATCAATCTCATAGTCATGTGTACTACATGTTGATGAAAATACACCTAGCGATACCATTTCCTCATAATCTTGTCGATATGACATCATGGGCATGGACTTGGATGAAACTTGTGAGAGACCCACAGTTGGATCCCATAGATTATGATAATCATATGAAGAAACTTCTTCGCATTTTAGATGACCTAAAGAAGGAAAACCTTCTTTATGTGTATGTTCCATTAATGGGAAACAAGTACTGACTTTATTGTTCTCTGTAAAGGTATTTGTTTCAAAATTAATCAGGATCGAGTTATCACTAGGATTTGGAGTTTCCACAATGATTTGAGATCTTTGTAAATTATTGCATGTATGGCGTCCATTGTATGTTATCTTGTACTTTGATGGCTTATCATTGATCTTTTGGACTTGTTTGGTTGCTTGACACCCTTGTTCAAACTTGTGACTACACCTATAATAGTTCCTGCACATTATAGGAAAACATATTTCTTATGAGTAACTTCATGAAATCGAATCAAGTTTGAATCTTTGCTAAATTTTAATTTGGAAAAAAAAAAATAATGAATAGAACATGATTTACTAAAATATTCAAGTAAACTTCATAAATATTACCTTTGATGTTTCGAGTTAAGAATCGTTTTTTGACCGTACTTTCTCCAAGCATATCCATCATCAATCAAATCAAAAGTAACATTTGTACTTGTCCAAGCATTTTTTCTACATATGCCCAAACAAAATAATTATTAGCAACTTGATATGTGTGTATATAATATCATATGGTTGACAATTTCGAATTTGATAATAATAAGATAATTAAAGAGAGTCTCAAAATATGCAACTCAAACTTACATCTAACATCATACACATAAAATTAAGGAAAACATTATGGATTATGCTAGTTAAAATACGATGTAATGTAAAGCTTACCTTTTGTTGTAACATCCTCTTTTTGTTTTCCTGAGTGTCTTAGTCTTGATGCTTTCATCAAAAACTTCAGAAACTTTTGGCTTCTGATCATCGTTGATGTTTGGAGGTCTCAAATCGTTAATTCGATTATGAGGTTCACTAATCAGGTTAGAAGAGTCCATGATCGAAAGGGTATTATCAAACATCCCCAAGATTTGTACCACCACACCGTTGACCGATTTGATATCAGATTCGATTTTTTCAGGCTGACCAATCATTTCACGAAGGTTATTGGTTAATACTTGACCTTTTGTAAGCTCTTGTATGGCTTTGATCCTGTTGCTTGGTAAACTTTCCGGCCAAGAGGAAGACTCCATTAGGATATTTGGTTTTGTGAGATCTAATATCAAGTTACCACACCTATCAATAATATAGCAGAAAAGAAAATGTATACTTTTATCATAAAAAGGTAATAAAAATGTATTTTTTTAAAAACAAGCTAGTGGCAAAGAAATAATAAAAAAAAATTGGAAACTGAGTTCCACGACCACGCGCCATACTAGTGTCATCCTAATTGGCAAAGGCTAGTAGGTAGTCACACACACACTAGCATACATGCGATTGGGTAAATATAAATGACGTAACTTGTTTTTTTATCATGACGCATGCATGTAACCATTCGATGCTTTTATAAATGGAAACTAACAAAAAAAATATTCCTTGTTTAAAAAAAAACAAAAAAAATCTTCCTATTATTAAATTAAATGTTGGAAATTTTAGTAAAAATGGTGTTTTCACTAAATATTTTGGACATCAATAATATTTATATATGTGTTGTATAAATAATTATTTATGGGTTTGTATTCAAACTAGAGGAATGATCCATTAAAAAATGAATTTTGCCTAAGTAGCCTAATAAGGATTGTGATGATTACATGTGTCACTTCTAATAAGTAGGAATGAAGGGTATTTTGATCTTTATAAATAGGAGTGAAAATGACATGTGATACCCCTTTTGTTTTTTAAAAATACAACAAAAAAAAATATAGTATAAAAAAATCTAGCACAAAAAATGTATTACAAAAAAATATAGCACAAAAAATGTAGTACAAAAAAATATAGCACGAAAAAAAAATTCAGCAAAAAAATATTGTACAAAAATATCCAGCAAAAAAAATTGAGAAAAAAAAATTTAAGACGAAAAAATTCAGCACAAAAATATAGTATAAAAATCCAGCACAAAAAAATAGTATAAAAATCCAGCACAAAAAATGTTATACAACATAGAAATACAACATATTTTTGTGGGTTTTTTCAGTCTTCATATTTTATATAGCAATATGGTACTCAAATTAAAGATAAAAAAACGCTCGATTTTACAGTGAAATTTTTATGAAAAAATAATGTCGTATAAAAAAGTTATGAACATTTAAAAAATGGGGGTCGAATATGCATGTGCCTTGAATGTGGAGAGAGAAAGTCAATAAATATGATTTTCCCAAGATACCCTTTCACTCCTCCTTTCTCCTACACTTTCATCTTAACCATTGATTTGAAAAATGAATGGTTAAGATTCATTCTCATCCTACTTAGGCAAAATAAACTTTTTATTTGATCTTACCCCTTCAAACTACGTCCAAAATGGAGTTAAAATGAATGAGATATAAAAGTTTGAAGTTGTATTTTTGAAACAAATATGATGAGAAAATTTGATAGAGATTTGTCAACTTGTCCCACATAGGTGAGACGACAAAACTTAAAGTGGTATATAAGGAGGAGTCCTCCTTGTAAATTGTTTCCTTAAAGGCAAACAATAGTGGGGACCCTAAAGGATGTGTAGCACCTTACATTGCACTCGCGCATGTGCGCGCGAGGCGTGGGCTATGAGCCCAATGTAGTGCACTTTGAACTTCGCACACTACCTTTGTATTTTTGTCCATGAGCGCTTGGTCAGATACATGGCGGGTGGCTGGTCTGCCTATGGCGCACCCTTGGGTGGCGTAGACGGATGTCATGCATGGAGCAAGATCCTTAGGCACGCGTGTCACACCCCGACCCACAACGGAATAGGTGATCGGGGCATAATTTGGTTGATCCAAACCCTATGGCTTTCTATTACGTGTTTTAAATAATCATTAATCTAAACTGAATGTTACACATAGCAAATAATCCAAATAAACAATTACATATGAGACATCATTCATAACAAATAAACTTCATTAATCCGTTTCTTGATAACTAAGGGCCATCCTATGTCCAATATTCTCTTCAAGCCTGTTCACCTATATCATGTGTAAAAGAGTCAACAAAGGTTGGTGAGTGAACCTTATTGTTATTAGAAAGATACTACGTTTAAATATGGTTTATTGAGAAAACGTGCGTTAACCAATGTAAGTAAATATGTTGTATGTCATATGTCAAACCTCATAACACAACCTCAAACAATAAATAAACAAACCAACTGAAATGATTCAAATGAATGTATGCATGTTGCACGGTATTATGGTGTGCTAATGAATGTATGCATGTTGCACGGTATTATGGTGTGTTGCAAGGTCTAAGCTCAATCAAACGGAGCTGACCTCGTATGATTGGTAATGTCAAGTTACGCTCATAGATAATGGGGAACCGACGAGCCTATCATGATATAACGTGTAAGACCCTTAATTGAAATATCAATTTTATATATAATTTTCGCAAATAATAGCGTTTATACGATTACACATACATATGAAAATACGAGTTTCTTAAAACTCCTTGAAATTTAAAACATTTCAAATATAATATTGTCGTTTATGCGTGACGATAAAACGTAATGCGGGAGCTTGAAACTTGATGGTGTTCGGTTCTTTGTTGGGCTTGATCATCATCCAGTACTTTTCGGTATACCTACATTTCATAAAACATGAAATAAGTTAGTTATGAGAGTTTACAACGTGTCTAAACAAGTCCGTAAGACAAAGCGAGCCAGCAACAACTTTTCATCAGCTTTTTAAGCCGTCGGGGGGCGCGACCGGATCAAGGTACAGCTGTCGCGGGGCACGAGGGCTCTAGTTAAACCAATTCTAAAGAATGTTCACCTATCAGTAGGAATGTTCACTGAACAGTAGGAATGTTCACTGAACAGCTAAATCCATTTTAAAGAATGTTCACCCATCAGTAGAGTTGCTCACTGAACAGTAGGAATGTTCACCTTGTGTTGCATATTCCCGGCAATCCCATTTTTTGACTTAAACAGTCATAACTTTCTAAATTTTTATTCGTTTTACGACCCGATTCTTCCTACGTGATCGTAGTTTGATTCTCTATCATATAGAGTTAAAATTCGGCTTCCGGATTAATAATTTTCTAGATTTTAAGCCCTCGGCTTTGTGTTTATTTATAAAACTTTTGACCCGTTCATGATTTATCAAACAAACTTGTTTGTTTGCATTCAAATTCTCATGAATGTCATACGATAATTGTTTCCTATTATCCAAGGATTCTATTCATGGGTTTTTATACATCTGTAACTCGTTTTACATGTTTACTTATTTTGACCCGTTAAGTGATTTAAGCATTTTAAGCTTATATCACGCTCTCCCTATATTTACATCTTGTTTTCACATTAAGATATCTACTTATTATCCACCACAACTATATTTGTGGTGGATTTAATAATGTAAATTATTTATTCCGAATTCTACCCTTCGGATTGTCAATTTACGGCAAAGACCCATTACGAGGCATTTGACCCAAAAGGGCTTGTACCTTTACTGTTACACTTATCAAAAGACTTAATCGATTATAAAATTTACTTTCAAACAACCCTTAAGGGTTGTTTGCCCGATTTTTCATTAAAGGGCATTTTGGTCAACTTTAACCCCCTTCTTTTACAATGAAGGACTTTCAATAACATGTTTGACCAAAATCAAACATTTTAGCTATGATCTTATTTACACATACTTGGTTTGGGTCAAAGTATAGACCCGTTTTAATACCTTGCTTTAATAACCTCTAATTAATAGCAACGCAAATATCCATTCGCTATCCACTCCTGTGAGCATATGACTCGACAAAGAATCATTAGTCGATATTGTCAAATAGTGATATCATCACCTTTTGACCCGTTTGGTCTAAATGACCATTTGATCCTTAAGAGATGATATTTATTTACCATCTCATCCATGTAATCCGTTCCGGTTTACACCGTACAATTATATTACTTAAATCATTTCTTGATTCTTTTGACCCATCATGGCTTACGCCATAGGGTGTCTTTCTCAAAAAACTGAGGTTTATCCGTTAACTTGTAACCAATTACCATGTTATTCTTTTACTTATTATGGTTTACACCATAAGGTATCTTAATTCAAAACTCGTTGTCTATCCGTCATTGCATGACCGAAATACCGGTTTACTCCTTTTTAACCATTAAACATGGTTTCTTATTATTTTCATTTATTTCGTTCCGTATGACTACTCGTCGGAACATCATATTCTAAATACTTATTTACCTTATTCGTAATCAATACAATAAGGGAATATTCTACAAAATAAAAAAGGGTGTAAGTTTTACTTACCTTGCATTCAAATTATGTTTTTCCTTCATACTTGATTCGCTTGACCCACTTCCTTCCCAAGATTCCACCTAGCTTGTCAAGCGTCAAACTATCATTATAATTTGTAAGATGTTTAGATTAGTCATTATCAATCACGACTATTCCACCTTACGAGTTTTTATGTCGAAATTAATATTCGATCTTATCTTTGGTCAATTTGACTTTTAAAAGTCAATTGACTTATTAACATATACAAATGTACAAATTGGTTCATCGAACTCATTTAGGCATTTCATCTGAATACTTAATGGAATCAAATTTTACATACTAACTAATAGGTAACATGATTTCAAGCATCTATAACATGACTTTAACATCAATTTCTTTAAATCATACAAAAACCCATCTCATGGCAAGTATGATCATATACCCAAATTCATAGATTATTCAAACACCTTCTTATCACTATCATGTATGATGATTCTAAACATATTTGTATCATCAATTTCATCATATTATTAAAACCCACTTATCTAAGTGTGGTAAATCATCTAAAAACTCAAATCATAGCAACATATGTAGAATTTTCACTTAGTGTTTTGTTCCTAAGCAAGTATACATCACTAATTCGGCCATAACCTCTACGATTCATACATAAATCGCAAGTTGTGACGTTCATCAAATTTCACAACTTCATGAAACATCAAAATCCTACATACCTTACGATCCCTTAGCTTGGGTGATCGTTAATTCATGTTCATTTGTGAGTTTGAGCTCCAATTAGCCCTTTAATTTGATGATATTGTATGAACTAGGGTTTTGGCTTGCTTGTTTCACCTGATGTTCAATCTACACACACACACACACACACACACTGTGTGTTGTGTGTCAATATTTTGTTTATAAAACATAACTTCCCCTTTTTACAACTTTGGTCCCTCAAGTTTAGTTTTAGTTGTTTAAGACTACATCTCCAAGTTTTTATTACTTGTTTACATGTTAATAACTAGGTGAATTTATTCCTAGTTATTTTGTTTTACGGGTTAATTTTTACCACCAACGGTACTTTACCCGTCTTTTTAGTATTAACGTGGTTTGATTACCAGTCCTGTTTTCGGGTGTTACAAGTTTACCCCCTTGAGGAGGTTTCGTCCCCGAAACCTTCCTTATGTAGTTCATTAAATTTAAACCCAATGCACTTAGTCTCGGTAATCCTTTGAGCATTGCTTATACCTTAACAATTTGTTAGTATTACTAGGAAAGTATGGTAATATCTTTTTGGTTACAAAGCATATGCGTCTTTCATGTGAAATAACGCAACTCAAAATAACGTTTTCATAATTTATTGCAACACAGTTCAAACAAAATTTTCGTAATTTCGTTATTTCGACCCCTTTGGGTGTTTTAGTGAAATCTTTCACTTTTGACAAACAAACTCTTTTGTTTTTAAATTTATTCATTCGGTTCATTCATACGGATTCCACATCTTAAGAACAAGCGGAATTTCTTGATTTTGTCTTAGTTATTCAACACAAATCAACATGTAATGTTAACGAAATTCTATAAAGCGTATAGCCACATACCTTATAGCTTTTCTTCAATCGTGCTTTTGCTCGATTTGACTTCCCGACACTTGTATTGCCTTATGATCCCCTAGTATAGGTGATCAATACTTTTCACTAGTAAGGCCTCATGGGCCATCATTTTCGTTTTATACTCATTTACCTTTATTGTTTTACTTAACCGAGTCGTCATTTGATTACTTGGTCATATGAATTTATCAATTATGCTTATTCCACGCTAAATCCATAATGTTAAGCATATTAAACAAGCTCTTAATTTAAATTTTCGACCTTAACCGGTCTTACTGGCTAGACTTATCAGTCCGGTTACCTTTCACTCATCGCTTTGGCTACCATGTGATTATATTCCATATTACTTTTCTTGACCGTGATCGCATCATGTCATTTCTTTTATTCATGACCCGAGGGTCATTTTGGTCCCATGGACCTTTACACTATTTATAACATGAAGGTTATGGTGATCCCGTTGATCACTCTTTACTCGTATCATACTTAATATATATTTGCTGTCAAAGCACCCTTTTTATATTTGAAAATCATTTATTTTCATTTTTCATTTTTTTTAAATCTATAAACTTCGACCGTAGTTCATGACTACGATCCTTTTCTTTAGGACCATTCTTCCGACCCTATGACTTCTTACGTCATTCACGCGTCGGTTTATTTCACACTTACCATTATCTGGTTTACACCTATATTTATTTACAACTCATTACTCGGGTACTTTATCTTAATGTTTTAACGCTCCCGTTACCTGGTTTGCGTTTTTCTTTTATATTCGTTCACGACCCATTACATAGGTTCATTAATATTTCGCGCTTCCCTTAGTCGGTTTGCGCCTATATTCATATTTAATCACGTCCCGTTACCGGGCTCATTATTCTTTTGTTTTTAATGCTCCCGTTACCCGGTTTGCGCTTACTTATACCATCAGGCATTATACTTTATTTGACCCATTTGACTTGTTCGTGTGAAATCCATCACTTATGAACAGTCAAACTTTATTCTTTATTCAACCTGTTCAACCTCGAAATAGTTGAACATAATTATCACAAATCTTATTTGCGTAATTTTACCATCTTTTAATCATAACTCATATTCCGAGTCTTTTGACTTTTAATCCGCGTTCCCATTTCTTGGTTTACGCATGTATTTAAAATCCTACCCATCAACCGGGTATTTTACTAAAGTCGTCGTTAATGCAACCATTCCGGTATGCATTAAGACTTTGTTTTGACCTGTTTGGTTGTCTTAGCGAAATTTATCGCTTTTAATTAACCAAACCTTCATTCTTTATTTGACCATCCTTGATGGCCTTCTAAATTATGAATGATGATTATCATCATCATTCTTTCTTTACTGCTACTAAGGTAAGCGACTTTGATCGTCTTTCCATGTGGCAATACCTTCGTTTCTATGACCCCGTGGGTCACTTATAGTTCGGTTTTGCATGCCCTTTTGTCAACCATGGCTCTTTCGCCCATAATGATTTATTTCAAGAATTTCCTTGGGTCATTTATTTCTATATGCGCCAAATGTCATTTTTATGGTTCCCACGAAAACCATTTATACGAGTATGCCTATTAAGATTTCTTGACTCCAAGTATCTTTTTAACTTTTCTTTCACCTCGTCCTTACCACATTGGACGTAAATGCACTCATTATAATGAGTATAGTATCATGCGTTTACTACTTACTTGGCCAGAGTAAGCGATCAACACATGGTACTCGTGACCTTATTATAATTATCACATCACTTCCTATGTAAGTAAATCCTCGATTCATTTTCACATTTATGATTTTATTTGGTAAAACCTTATTTAATTGTTATTTAACTGTTATTTAACAATTATTAGTTTTACCTTTTTTATCCTTGAACATATAATGCTTTCCTTTTATAAAACATTTATACAATCACATTCGTTAATGCGATCGTTACTTTTCTCAATAGGATTCATATTGAGAATACTTACTAGGATGTTACTCTCATCCAAGTTTCTATATAAACCGAATTCTGTTATTGTCTTTTTATTCACAATTGTGAATAATTCGTATCTCTACAAAATTTCTCTTGGAAAAGTCATCCTGGATAGGTACCCTATCTAGGTTTCCCAAGTTTTATATTCTATATGCAAATGTCATTCACTATGTATTTGTTGCACGTTACTTTTTGTACTATAACTTTAAGACGTGTACCTGGTAGATACTCGCCCTGATAAACTTTCCTTGTTGTTCGATCTCTGTTCGAGATCATTACTTGATTTATGACTTTGGTGTATATGGCTTACTTGTCATACTTCAGAATATTTCTTCATCGTATCAATAATCTTTAGACTCCCGTCATCTTCGGACGCGAGGGTCCTTTAACTAGAATGTTTACAAAATATTAGTAATGTTAATATTAACAAACGCCCATACTATAATACAAGGTTTCTACGATACGTGTTAACACACGTAATTTGTTAACTATATCGGTCTCTTATCAATTTAATTGGGGTAACGTGTGTTACACGATAACCCTATGTGTTGTTTACAACACTTTAACATACTAGACCGTTAATATACATAATAACTTACCGGATGTCTTGATCAAGTCTCGAACCGAACACATTTACTCTTTAACCTTGAGCTCCGATTACCAACTTGTAAGACCCTTACTTGAAATATCGATTTTACATATAAAAATTTCGCATATAAAAGTGTTTATACGATTACACATACATATGAAAATACGGGTTTCTTAAAACTTCTTGAAATTTAAAACCTTTCAAATATAATATTGTCGTTTATGCGTGACGACAAAACGTAATACGAAAGCTTGAACTTGATGGTGTTCGGTTCTTCGTTGAGCTTGATCGTCATTTGGTACTTTTCGGTATACCTACATTTCATAAAACATGAAATGAGTTAGTTATGAGAGTTTATAACGTGTCTAAACGAGACCGTAAGACAAAACAAGCCAACAACAACTTTTCAGCAGCTTTTTAATCCGTCGCGGGGCGCGACCGAATCAAGGTTCAGCCATTGCGGGGCGCGAGGGCTCTAGTTAAACCTATTCTAAAGAATGTTCACCTATCACTAGGAATGTTCATTGAACAGTAGGAATGTTCACTGAACAGCTAAATCCATTTTAAAGAATGTTCACCCATAAGTAGGAATGTTCACTGAACAGTAGGAATGCTCACCTGGTGCTGCATATTCCCAGCAATCCCATTTTTGACTTCAACGGTCACAACTTTATAATTTTTTATCGTTTTACGATTCGTTTCTTCCTACGTGATCGTAATTTGATTCTCTATCATATAGAGTTAAAATCCGACTTCCGGTTAATAGTTTTCTAGATTTTAAGCCCTCGGCTTTGTGTTTATTAATAAAACTTTTCACCCGTTCATGATTTATCAAGCAAACTTGTTTGTTTGCATTCAAATTCTCATGAACGTCATACTATAATTGTTTCCTATTATCCAAGGATTTTATTCATGGGTTTTTATACATCCGTAACTCATTTTACATGTTTACTTATTTTGACCCATTAAGGGATTTAAGCATTTTAAGCTTATATCACACTCTCCCTTTATTTACATCTTATTTTCACATTAAGATATCTACTTATCATCCAGCACAACTATATTTGTGGTGGATTTAATAATGTAAATTATTTATCCGAATTCTACCATTCGGATTGTCAATTTACGGCAAAGACCCATTACAAGGCACTTGACCCAAAAGGGCTTATGCCTTTACTTTTACACTTATCAAAAGACTTACTCGATTATAAAGATGACTTTCAAAGACCCTTTACGGCAAAGATCCATTACAAGGCGTTTTGGTCAACTTTAACCCCCTTCTTTTACAATGAAGGACTTTCAATAACATGTTTGACCAAAATTGCACATTTTAGCTATAATCTTATTCACACATACCTGGCTTGGGTCAAAGTATAAACCCGTTTTAATACCTTTCTTTAATAACCTCTAATTAATAGCAGCGCAAATATCCATTCCCTAATTCATTCCTATGAGCATATGACTCGATAAACAATCATTAGTCGATATTGTCAAATGGTGATATCATCACCTTTTGACCCGTTTAGTCTAAATGACCGTTTTATCATTGTGAGATGATATTTATTTACCATCTCAACCATGTAATCTGTTCCGGTTTACACCGTACAATTATATTACTTAAATCATTTCTCAAAGACTGAGGTTTATCCGTTAACTTGTAACCCAATTACCATATTATTCTTTTACTTATTATGGTTTACACCATAAGGTAACTTAATTCAAAACACGTTGTGTATCCGTCATTGCATGACCGAATTATTGGTTTACTCCTTTTTAACCATTAAACATGGTTTCTTTTTATTTTCATTTATTTCGTTCCATATGACTAACGTCAGAACATCATATTCTAAATACTTATTTACCTTATTCGTAATCAATACAATAAGGGAATATTCTACAAAATAAAAAGGGTATAAGCTTTACTTACCTTGCATCTAAATTATGGTTTTCCTTCATACTTGATTCGCTTGACCCGCTTCCTTTCCAAGCTTCCACCTAGCTTGTCAAGCGTCAAATTATTATTATAATTCGTAAGATGGTTGGAGTAGTCATTATCAATCACGACTATTCCACCTTACGGGTTCTTATGTCAAAATTATTATTCGATCTTATCTTTGGTCAGTTTGACTTTTAAAAGTCAATTGAGTTATTAACATATACAAATGCACAAATTGGTTCATCGAACTCACTTTGGCATCTCATATGAGTACTTAATGAAATCAAATTTTACATACTAACTAGTAGGTAACAAGATTTCAAGCATCTATAACATGACTTTAACTTCAATTTCTTTTTATCATACAAACCCCATCTCTTGGCAAGTATGATCATATACCCAAATTCATAGATTATTCAAACACCTTCTTATCACTATCATGTATGATGTTTCTAAACATATTTATATCATCAATTTCATCGTATTATTAAAACCCACTTATCTAAGTGTGGTAAATCATCTAAACACTCAAATCATAGCAATATATGTAGAATTTTCACTTAGGGTTTTGTTCCTAAGCAAGTATACATCACTAATTCGGCCATAACCTCTACGATTCATACATAAATCGCACCTTGTGATGTTCATCAAATTTCACAACTTCATGAAACATCAAAATTCTACATACCACGATCCCCTAGCTTGGGTGATCGTTAATTCATGTTCATTTGTGAGTTTGAGCTCCAATTAGCCCTTTAATTTGATGATATTGTATGAACTAGGGTTTTGGCATGCCTGTTTCCCCTGATGTTCGATCTACATGTTAATAACTAGGTGAATTTATTCCTAGTTATTTTGTTTTACGATTTAATTTTTACCATCACCGGTACTTTACCCGTCTTTTTAGTATTAATGTGGTTTGATTACCAAACCCGTTTTCGGGGTGTTACATAACGTCTGAAATGAATGTAATGCATCAAGTAAACAACAACCAATAACACATAACACATATACTTCACATGATGGTAATTGCATGTAATTAAAAAAAGTTACAATGTAAACGACACATGATACACCCCAAAAGCGAGTAAATAATATAAAAAGGGGAGTTGTGAGATTCACTCACAGTGGTTGCATATAAGGATTCCTTGATGATAACGCACGAGGAAAAATAGGGAATTCCGAAAGAACGAAAGTGATTACCCTAAATGTTAAAATACCACATAACGAACTAGTCAATATTCATAGGCTAATTAAAATCCTAATATTTATGGTTTACAAATTAATTATTTAAATGTTATAATTTATCTCACTATTAGTATTTAGTGTTATAAAAGAATCAAACATAAATTGTTAATTATTGATGTTATTATTGAAATTAAGGGTGTTGTTATAAAAGAATATAATTAGAAATAAATAATAGGAAAACTGTTAAATATTATTGGATTTAAGGATTTAAAAAAAAAGAAAAATGAAATTAAAATAAAAACGCAAAAACCGGGTTAACCCGGAATCGAACCCGTGACCTCTCGCTTGTGTGCACACGTCCCTACCATTGGGATATGTGTCTAACTTGTTTATAAACCCATTTTTTAATTGTCATATACTGAAACAATGTTGACTCATATACTGACTTTAAGGAAAGAGAGAAATGATCTCAGCGAAAACCTAGGAGCCGGGTATCAAACCCGCTACCTCCGGGTTACGAGAGACAACCAAAACCACTGGACTGCTCTTGATGTTTGTGATATAACTTTATTTTCATAAAGTTATATAGATGTTTGGTTTCATCATAACTCAGTTTTATTAAAAAAAAAGTACAACAAATGCAGCGAAGAAAGTGGAGAGGCCGGGTGTAACACCCTGAAAATGGGTTTGGTAATCAAACCACGTTAATACTAAAAGACGGGTAATTTACCGTTAGTGGTAAAAGTAACCCGGTGAATATTAGGATTTTTCAATAAACAAGCCTATTATTAAATTAAAAGCTGAAAGAAAGCTTTTAAGAAAATAAAGTTTATAGAAGCCCGAGTTAACGGGACTTAAAATAAACTGAGTCATAGATTCCCCGAACCCACTAATTTAACTAGGAATGTTTAACCTAGTTAATGGGTGGAAATATTGTTAGAAATAAGTAGGTTGTGCCCTACTTAATAACTAACCAAACAAAAGGGGCCAAATCTGGATAAATGGAAAGTTATGTTATAAAAACAAGAGTTTAATTAAAACACACACTTAGTGTGTTTTGAGGGTGTTCTGTTCGAACACAGGAGAGCTCCCCAGGAGCCAAACCCTAACTTTCAACAATCTCATCAAATTGAAGGCTCAAACGAAGTCTAAATTCACAATTGAACATGAATTAATGATCACCCAAGCTAGGGGATCATAAGGTATGTCAAATTTTGATGATTTGTGAAGTTGTGAAATTTGGATAATCATCATAATCGCGAATTATGAATGAATTATTGAAGCTATGATTGAATTAGTGATGTATACGTGCTTAGGAACTAAACCCTAAGTGAAAATTATACATATGATGATATAATTTGAATGAGCTGATGAATTACCACACTAGGATAAGTGGGTATTAATCATATGATAAATTTGATGATATAATTATGATATCATATCTGATAGGAATCAGGAAAATACTTGAACAAATTTTGTGTTTAAGTATATAATCATACTTACTATGAAATGGGTTTAGTATGATATGATAAAGTTGGATGATATGTTCATGATTAATGATGTTTAATATCATCAAGTATTAATTCGGTAACTTATAGTTACAAGAACTTGGTAAATAAGTGATTAAAACGGTAACATATGAATGATGCATACAGGATAATTGGCCAAGTAATTAAACGAGTAGTTAAGCTAATTCGTATAATTAATTATGTCAATAGGCAGTTGACTTGTAAAAGTCAAACTGACCAACGATATAATCGAATGATAATTCGACAAAAGAATCGTAGGATGGAATAGTCGTGAATGATTATGACTAATCTAACCATCTTACAACTTACAATAATAGTTTGACGCTTGACAAGCTAGGTGAAAGCTTGGGAAGGAAGCGGGTCAAACGGATCAAGAAAGATGGAAAAGCATAATCTGGATGCTAGGTAAGTACAGCTTGCACTCTTTGTATTAAATACCTATTGGTTTTATAGGTTATGAATAATATAAAGTCTTGTTTGAATTATGATGTTCCGACATGACATGTGCGGTTCGGAACAAAAGACAATGATAATAAACCATGTTTAATGGTTAAAAAGAGCTAATACGGTTATTTAGTCATGAAATGACTAAAAGATAACGAGTTTTTTTAATGACTACCTTATAAGGTAAACCAATGCAAATAATAATAAGAGTAAAAAGATTATTTGGTCACTCGTTGACTAGAACCGTTAGTTTTGAAAGACACTTTATGGCGTAAGTCATAATGGGTCAAAAGAGTTAAGAAAATTGTTTATAAGTAAATTGACCGTACGGTGTAAACCGGTGCGAGTCATGTAGACGAGACGATAATAAAGGGTTGTTCTATTTCCACACCCCTATAATCTTATTTTCACATCCCTATTTGTAGACGGGCCGTATAGAATGTTTATGCGCAGAATTTAATGCGGTGGAATGTTTTTTTGTTTTTATATGTATACGGCACGTATAGTTATATACGGGCCGTATACATATTTGCATAATTTTGTTTCGAAGGTTTGACAAGGGTTATTAGTTTTGAAATCTATATACGGGCCGTATAATGTTATACGGCCCGTATAGCCCGTATAGAAAAGTTAATTTTTTGTTGCAATCGGGAAACCGTTTAATAAATTTTTGTAAATTTTAAAATAGTGTTGTATATATCGGATTATGTTACGAGTTTTTAGTTAAACGTATTTATTATGTTTAATAAGTTTCCACTTTGTAAAACGATAAATATGTATAGAAAAGTTAATTTTTTGTTGCAATCGGGAAACCGTTTAATAAGTTTTGTAAATTTTCAAATAGTGTTGTATATATCGGATTATGTTACGAGTTTGTAGTTAAACGTATTTATTATTTTAAATAAGTTTCCACTTTGTAAAACGATAAATATGTATAGAAAAGTTAATTTTTTGTTGCAATCGGGAAACCGTTTAATAAGTTTGTAAATTTTAAAATAGTGTTGTATATATCGGATTATGTTACGAGTTTGTAGTTAAACGTATTTATAATGTTTAATAAGTTTCCACTTTGTAAAACGATAAATATGTGATATGATTATGATAAACTACGACAACAATTATTAATTAAACAACTTAACATCTAAACATAAGATTAATATTTAGAATGTTTTACATCTAAAACAAACAAAAAGATAAATTTTTACAATGTTTCAAACGTAAAATAACAAAAAAAAAAAAAAATACAATAAGCAGCTACGGCGGTGGTGGTGGTGGTGGTGCAACGCCAGCTCGTGGAGGTAGGGGCGCGCCAGAATGCATAGCCACAATCGCCTCGACCATCCACTGTACACCCCTCTGACTGCAGCTACATCCGACTTGACCTGACCGAGTCTCGACTCGACCTGACCGAGTCTCGACTCGACCTGAATGAGTCTCTCCTCCACTTAAACGACTCTCTCCTACACCCCCGGTGGAGGCATAACACGCTGTCTCACGCTCCGTCGAACGTACGGGCGATCACCCTGTAAATCCTCCGCAGCTACCTGTGATCGATCGAGAGTATGATCGACCCCCTCACGTACCCCGCTTCCCTCTCCGTCGCCTCCCTCTCCCTCGCCTCCCTCGCCATTGCCTCCCTCCCCATCGCCTCCCTCTCCATGGGGTCCCTCACCCACACCATACGCCCAAACCAGCCGCCCTCCCTCGACCTCGCGAGCCAAACCCATCGATTGGGCCATGTCCCTCCCAACCCTGTCAAGCTAGAGTGTCAGGGTCATACCACTTGCCACCTGCGGGGACAAGAGGCGAAAGAAATGCTTCGCCAGACTGGTGACGAAGGCCCCACAGCTGATGTGGGTAGAGGTACGCTTAAAAGCGTACTCGGCGAGATATGCGGCCAACTTGTACGCCAAGTTGGCCCACCATCGGTAAGTAAGTCGTGCAAGTAGAATAGGTCATTTTGTGTGACCCATTCCCTGCTATCATGACGACCGGCGATCGTCACGGCGATACACCGATGTAGGTATCGGTGTAAAGGGTCATAAAGATCAGTCGCCCGTGCCTTCGGGGATCGCTGATTCGGTTTCGCGAACTCCCTGAACCCAATAGTGCACCACCAAGGCCACAACACATCACTGGACGTGCTGATGTACGCATCAAAAAATGCCTAGGACATTGAGTACTCCTGCGAGTACAGACCCAAGGCAATGGCGAACAGAGGAAGTGTCATCCTCTGAGGCTTGCCGCAAATAGTAAAAGCTACAGCGTCTGTCGTCAAAAAATGCTGTAAACCCCCACTCCGGGTGTCCGTAAATGTAAAAGTAGAATAAAAACTCTAAACTAATCTCCCTATGGGCCCGCTCTGCGGCGGCATCAAATAAACGGCCCCACAGGGAGTTAGCTGGCATGAGCTCCCGGACCCGACCAATCGATTCAATTTCTGTCAAAAACTGAATATCAATGGTCTGAGGCGCACCCAGCACCATCTCTCGTAATCTGCCCAAAAACCCAATAGGCTGCCGTACCTCGGGGGATATCTCTAATAAACTGCCCCGTCTCAGTAAAATCGGGCACAATCTCCTCCTCCTATCCACGTCCCCGTCCGTGTCCACGTCCACGGCCCCGACCCTGACCTCGACCTCTACGGGCGGCAGCAGCTGCTGATGACTCAGCCATATCGTCTGTAAAAATAACAATTACAACTTAGCAATCACTATACGATTAGCGTTAACGTATTATACGACTACTGTTCTTGTATATGAACGTATTGGACATATCATATACGCTCTGTACACATCAAATATAGGTTTCGTATACTCACGTGTTATACATCTCGTACATGATCCGTAAACATGAAGTATACGACCGTACGAGAAAGTATTATACGCACATATACGCTACGTACACCTCAGATATACGTTTCCTATACGCACGTATTATACGTCACGGATACGCTAAAAATATAACAAATTGGGAATAAAATATAAGTTCATACGATCGTATACAACGTTTACGATCGTATACAGCTTGAATATTCAATCTGTATTCGACCGTATATATCGTATACGAGCGTATACAGGTTAAATATTCAAATATTATACGAGCGTATAAAGTGTATACGATCGTATACAGTTTGAATATTCAACTGCTATACGAAGCGTATATAGTGTATACTATCGTATAATGTTTGAATATTCAACCTGTATACGATCGTATAAATCGTATACGACCATATACACTTGAATAATCAGTTACAATTTTCAGTTTCAATTTTTTTTCAAATTCAATTATACAATCTTAATCGTTACGCCTATCTACGCTATTCGATCCTTTACTATACAAGACCATAATCTAACATGTTTCGGAATTTGAAAGTATACTATACGAAAACGTACCGTATAGGAAGAACGAGAAGAAAACGCCACAAACACCGAAGAACGCTATCCAAGAACGATCCGAGAGAAAACCGAGAGAATTTTTGGTGGAATGTTAAGGTCGTATGGTGGAAATTAGGTCGTATAAATCTTATACGATCTTTTTTTCTATGTATACGGGCCGTATAAATGTATACGACCCGTATACAATAATTTAATGTTTTTAATTCAGTCGTATACTTCATATATGATCACAGTATATGAGTCGCATACGTTTATATGGCCCGTATACAATTGAGTAATAATGATATCAACTTTCTGCTGGCGTATTCCGTGTCGGTTGTCGCCAGTATCCTGATGGGGTTGGCATTGGATATTCCCCTTCTAATCTGACGTGAATAAAATGGTTCCTCTGTACATGTACAAGCGCGACTGTTCGATGCGGAATACTTTCTTAGGCTGTTCTGAACATGGGAAAAATGAAGCACAACCAAGGTCACTTAATAAGAGACAAACGACATTCCACCGGTTTGCTATCAGAAGCCTCGTGAAAGGCATTTGTAGCCACTTATGTTCAGGTGCTCCGTCTATATCAGATCAAACTAATGACTCCAGAACATTTTGATACTCAGGTTCATTTATCTTTTTCCATAATTCGTGGAACCGGTTGCACTCAGCATAAAGCTCCTCCCGTATGAACGGCCAGTCCCACTCTTTACGCGATAAGCCGACCGCTATAGATCGAAACCCACAATTACCATCACCCTACACATTTTGTATGTGACTGAGGTGTGGATAGAAGCAAGGTGGAATGAACTTTTGGAAGTGCATGAACATATTAACTAGTCCGACAGACAGCAAAGGTAAGTCTGGTTTCTCTTCCTTTGATTTTGCGACCTTCTTTTTCGTTTTCGAATTCTTAGCGCCTTTCACAATCTCGCCAAAGAACATAGGTGTTTCAGCACAATAACTTTGTGACTCGACAAACGAGCTGTGCCTGGTAGGTTCGATCATTAACTCTTGTGTGCCAAACCCAACGGGTGAATCACTATACTCGTCCTGCGTTGTAAAAATGCTATGTCTTGAAGGCTCCGAAAACGAATCATCCTTCCTTTGTTGCTGAGCTTTTAAAGTTGGACGACCCCGTGTTTTTTTTGGACAACTGGTTGTTTGAGCTTCGTCTTATTGAGTTGTACCAACTCCTTCATCTTTTGAAGCAGGTTTTTCTTGACTTCTCTCGGCTGGGCACTTAAATGTTGTTTGAGAAGCGCAAGTTCGCCGTCTTAGTCGAAACAGTCCACCTCGCTCGGTTTCAGTATGGAGTCCAAATTTAACTTTCTCCAAAATGGTTCTATCAACTCCAACGGGATCATTTGACCTAACAAACATATCAACAAACAACATAAAACGTCAATAAGATTTTGTGTGATGAAATGCTGTGATTATAAAATGTGGTTGGTCGAATAATGTATTACCATTCGTTGTATACGGTTCCAACCGACACGCGCACGACAACCCACAGCTTGTATACAAACGACACGCGCATGTACCGTTAGATAACTTTAATTTTTCTATTTAATTTACTTCGGCGAATATCAATTCTAGGCAGGCATGTGAAACCTTCTTTCATAGGAGATTAAATATTGGTTTGTTTTGTTTTGTTTTGTGGACCCAATGTTCGGCTCCTGCTTGTTTCAATGCTGCCTTTGATTTCTGTCACCTGGTTTCTTATGAGCTTATCAATAAGTGGTACCACTTTCTCCAGGGTGTAATTAGAGTCGCCTAGGTACTGCTTCAAAAGGGCATGTTGACCTTCTGCCCTGTTCGTTGTACGTTGACCGAAGTTCAGATGTTGGTCGCTCTAGAACGAAACAAATTGGTCTCTATATGCTTGTAACCAGATTGAATCCAAATACTCCATAATCTCTGTAATCAAAGTCAAGTGTAGTTAAGACAAGTCAAATAAATACGATTATTAAACAAAAAATAATATAAAACTCACCGTCGGTTTTTTTGCTTGGCAACTTTGATCGTATTTGCTCGTACAAGTAGTTGTAGTCAAGATCGGTCGTTGAGTTAATTACCTTGCGCCACTTGAAAATAAACCTTTCCCAGCTTTCTTCTGTTTTAAAGCTTTGCCTGCAATGTTTGAAGTTGTTTTGCTGTCTGTGCCACCTACACAATGAATGTCTAGCCCTGGGAAACACTGTTGCACATGCGTTCATTAGGGCGCGATCTCTATCCGTTACTATTACACGGGGTTCCATAACACTGTCTAATGAGTGTTTCAACCTCTGTAGAACACATGTGAAGTTTTCCTATTTCTCATTGCTTACGAACGCATGAGCAATGCAAAACGACATCAACGTGGATGTAACACCGATAATCTGGACTAGCGGCATTTTGTACCGATTCGTCTTGTAGGTGGAGTCTATAAGCAACACATGCGGGAAGGTGCGCCACAACATGTTCGACTCCGGGTGGATGAAGAAAACATCCTCGACCCGTTCGCCGTTTTGAGATGTTCTATGGTATAAAACAAACCCAATCTTCTCCAACCGGTCGAAAAGTATCTGCATTGGAGTCTCGCCGACTTATTCCATTCGACCCAATTTGGCCCGAGCGTTGTATATGGTGTTTCTTGTTGAGACATTATGGGGGTTCAGTTCTTTAATGGCAGCAAGAATGTCTCGTGGTTTTATGTTCTGATGCGTCATTTTCTCCACCGTCCTCTCTTCTGATGGAGTCAGCCTCATTAGGGACGGATGACCCTCTGGATACAGAAATGGTTCGTGGTTATGTTTAGCTTCCTCAACCCTTAGATCCCAATAACCTAACCTCTTTCTGTATGTCCCGATTAGTTGGAACTTGCAACCGGTTTTCCTGGTCCCGCTGCGTCTGACCATGGCTGTTGATTTGTACTCGCCGGCACAATCGCACGTAAGCCAAATTTTTAACGGCTGATCGCTTGAGGGGTTTATCATAGTTGGTGCGTTTGGTGACGAGGGCGTAGCCATTTTCGCGTCCGACGTCTCTACACCACTCTACCAATTAATCCATGCTAGCGAATTTCTAACGAAAACACTTATATGTGTCAATTAATGATTAACTCAAATGATCCCATCGGTTTAGTTTTGGTATAAACTGGTTCGGGTCAGTTTCAGGTTGAACCTGCGAACCCGTTTGGGTTAACGGGTCGGGTTCGGGTCAACATGGTCGGGTTGACTCGTTAGACATTTATACTATATTATATTTTTTTTACAATATATTTTACGTCATAGATTAAATGGGGTGCGTATTTTTATGCCATGATTATAACTTAAAAAGAGAAATTAACATAGATTTTATAATTTAAATATGATATTATTATATATATATTTGTGTTTTTTAAGTAAATTTTAACTTTAATATATTAATTTTAGAAAAAAATTAAAAAATTCGGGTTTAATGGGTCGTGTTCGGGTCAACCCATGAAACTTCGGGTCGTGTTCGGGTTCTTATGTATGATACGATTTTTGGGTTCGGGTTTGTGTAAAATTTTCAGGTTCAGGTCGGGTTGAACCCACCAACCCGCGAACACGACCCGTTGAGCAACCCTAATCTAAGATTTTAATAAAAACAACATCAAACGTAAAAACACTAAAATAGTTAACGTACAACAAATAAACGTATAATTAAATGTTATACCTGCTTGTTTTGAAACTCACTAGGTTCCTGGTCAGCATTTGGACCCTCGGGCGGTCCACTACTTATTGGAGGAGAATGAGAACTATCAGTCGGTGGTCGAACACTAACAGGAGGGGCTTCAAAATTAACCGGGTGTTGTGATGGATAATAACCAGCATAATTAGGCTGAAAGGCATCCAAACCCCAAGTATCCTGACTTGCATCAGACGCAAGAATGGGATCTAATGGAGCATTCAGATCAAACACGCCCGCTTTGTTATCTTCATTGTTATCATAACTCCCCTGATTCGCCTCGTTATCAAACACATTAAAAAAGTCACCCCAACCCGACATTATAGCGTAAATAATTTGAATACAGAGAAAAATAGAAGAAACGAATAGAAGTTGAATGAAAATGAATGAAATTAGTGTTGTTTATATAGAGAATTTTATGGAATATTACATCGTTTCAAATGATTAACACGCGACTCGAGGAATCTAACGTGGAATCAAACAACTTGCACGAACTCGAGGAATCTAACGTCTAATCACATATCTCGCACGAGAATCGAGGAATATAACATCGAATCAGAGAATCTTACGTCTACTCGCACGTGAATCGAGGAATAATTGTCACACCCCAACCGATGGCGGAAACATCGGGGCATGGCACTGAGCGAAACAGATTGTCAAGAAGTTTCCATAACATTTATCATTACTATTCAATTTAAATAATACGTCCCATACCGTATCTCAAACAGTAAAATAATTATTACAGACAAAATCCAGGCAAATATTCTATTCCGACAACTCAGATTTAAATGATCAATAATTGTTTATCTGCTTCTAGAGACCCTTAGTTTGACCACTACAGACAACTATTTGTTGGGCTCTAAAGCTTTATTCTAGCTTCAAATTCCTACCACGTGTGCACCCTAAGCACCTGTCACATACGTTAAAATAAAGTCAATACATATAATGTAAAGCTGAGCATACAAGTTTGATAATAGCATATAGAGTTCGAATTCGTTTACGCATAACCAGCACGTACACATAGAGAAATGAAGCACGTTAGTTATCGACATAGATCCATCGATACCAATGACTGCGGGTTGACTGCCCGAGGCAGTTCGCAATACATGATTACCACCGTAATCCATGCAAGTAATTGTCCTTAACAACCCCCGTGTGAACGGGTGCTGAGTCCAAACTATAGTACTATCGTTGCTAAGGCAGGTTGACAGCATTCCATGTGTAAACATAACAAACAAGCATTCATAAGCCACGTATAACATGCATTGACGGTTAGCGTTCAAATAGTATTGAGTAGTGTGTTTGATGTGATTTGAATAGTTGTAACGTATGTAACACCCAAAAGTGCATAAAGCAAAAAGGGATCGAGTATACTCACAGCGGTTGATGGATTGAAGGGAGCACTTAGCGAGTAAGGTTATCCTGAATAGATTGATAGCATAATAATAAGCGACGCGCAAAATGGTACAAGTGTTGGAGAGTCGGACAGCTGGTCGATCGGACGGTAGTTCGATCGGTCGGCTGACCGTTCGGTTGACAGTCCGCTCGGACTGCTGTCCGGTCGGTCGGTAGGCCGATCGGATGGCTGTTCGAGTGGATTGTTTCTTCCTTTGAGAAGGATGTGTTTGTGTATGATGGCTTGACTTTTGAAGTTTTTGTTGTAGCATTTGAAAACATTGAAGTACCTTTACCCTTCAGGTCGGTCGATCGGACGACTGTTCGATCGGCCGGCAACCCGATCGGTTAGGTATTTTAATAGGTTGTAGTGATCTGCTTTGGATCGGACAGGTGTTCGATCGGACAGGTCAACAAGTCAAAAATACGGCTTGCTGACCGATCGGTTGGCAAGTCAACAATAGTCAACAACTTTAAATGAACGCAAAGTGTGGTGCAGTGGATCGGATAGTTGATCTATCGAATAACACTAATGCTGTTCGATCGGACAACATGCATGATCAACCATATCGAGTTCTCAGCAGGGTGTCACCTGATCGGACGGCTGTTCGATTGGGTGGCACTTCTAGTGCATCGAACATGTTGAAAAATCAATTAAGTGTTGTAGTATAGTATCTCATGATCCGAAGAGTAATCCGATAGGACAGTAGTCCGATCGAACAACAGTTCGTTCAATACTAGTCTTCAAAATAGATTGCTTAAGTGTGGGACCATGTGTTAACCGATCGGCTGGCCAGTCGATCGGCTGGCCAGTCGATCGATTGGTTGTTCTGTTTGTTTGTCGTTTTATTGAGGTATTTTGACAACGAGTCGAACCGTAGATCCCTCGTCCTTACTTAGTTCCCTTGGTCGGACAGGAATCACCCAAATCCGGCATGTGAACTGTTTGGAACGGAGTTTAGCGTTTAACCCAAAATCGGTTAACCTCGTGGATAGAATCCGGATCTTGAGCCATGCAACCACCGGAGTGATTTGTAAGCCGGCAGAGGCTCCGTTTCTATCGGTTTGAAGGCATTGAGTGAAAAAGAGTTGAAAGAAAGTTGAAGAATCCATCTTTCAATCCTTTTCACCGTGTATATGTTTAGATCCATGAGAGATCTTTGTTTGTTTATGTGGAAATCAGCCAGATCCAAGTTATTCTTGGTGGATTGAGGCCAAAACATGAAGTTCTTCAAGAACCCATGATGACATCATCCTAGAACACTTGAATCTTGATGATTTCACGGTTAAAAGTTAAGATTTGAAAGATAGAAAGGTGCAGGAGTGCGTGTAGATCAAGAAAGTACAAGATTTTGGACGAAATCTTACTGGGATCGAGAGAAATCTGAGAAAAGTTGAGTTAAGCGTGCTGGTCGAACAGAGGTTTCCAAAAGTGGAAAGGATGATAATGACAGGGGTATTTATAGGATGCCAAATGAGGAAAGTGTTGGCCGATCGGCCAGGCAGCTCGATCGGACAGCCTGTCCGATCGGACAGCAGTCCGATCGGCTGGCTGTTGGATCGGCTGGTAGCCTGATCGATCGGCTGCACGTTTCGAGTGTTCGGTGTGACGATTTCTGATATTTCGATTTCGGTTGCAAGCGGTTCGATACGATAGGGTTTCCTAGTCAAATTACTTTCAGTCCCAACTAATTCATATCTCGCGCTGTCTCTTCTCCACTAATTATCAAAGTTCGATTTCGATTGTGATTGAGCTCGATTGCATTTCGAGTTGCGATTCGATGTCGATTTGATTAGCATAGTTTGATTATCATTTAGTTAACTTTATCGCATTGTTACTTCCTATAGTTCACAGTCATAGGTCGATTGAATAGCGATTAACATACGCCGATTTTTAGTAATTAACAACACTTACTCCAAATAATACCATTAAAATAAGGAAATTACTATATGTCAAATTTGTATAATCGGTCATTGACTTGACCTTGACTTTGACTTCCTGAAAACACGGGGTGTTACAGCCTCCCCTTGTTTAGGGAATTTCGTCCCGAAATTAAGCTGGAAGTTGTACAACACCGTGAATCACTTTCTCTTAAACAACTGCGGGTACTTCGCCTTCATGTCGCTTTCGAGTTCCCAAGTGAACTCTGCGCCTCATTTGCCTTCCCATCGGACTTTCACAATAGGAATGCGAGAGCGTCTGAGTTGCTTGGTTTAGCGGTCCATGATTTCGACAGGCTTTTCCACGAAGTGTAATGTTTCGTTCACTTGCAGGTCATCGAGAGGAACATATCGTGGTCGGCTAGGCACTTTCGGAGGTTTGACATGTGGAAAGTCGGGTGGACGTTACTAAGTTCCTCCGGTAGTTCGAGTCTGTAGGCGACTTTTCCGATCCTTTCCAGAATCTTAAAAGGTCCAACATATCGAGGCGCGAGCTTTCCTTTCTTGCCGAATCGGACCACATCCTTCCAAGGTGATACCTTTAGGATTACGTAGTCACCAACGTCAAATTCAAGGGGCTTGCGTCTTCTATCGGCATAACTTTTCAGTCGATTCCGAGCTTTCACCAGGTTGTCTCGAATTTGGAAAATTCTGTCTGTCGTTTCTTGTAATAGCTCAGGACCGGTTAATTGCGAATGCCCGATCTCGTGCCACACAATAGGCGATCGACATCTTCTTCCGTATAAAGCCTCGAATGGTGCCATTTGGATGCTAGAATAATAGCTGTTGTTATACGAGAATTCGACTAACGGTAGGTATTTATCCCAATTACCACCGAAGTCTATGACGCACGAACGGAGCATGTCTTCAAGAGTACGAATTGTTCTTTCAGTCTGACCGTCGGTTTGAGGGTGGAAAGCGGTACTTAGATTAAGCGATGTACCGAGTGCCGTTTGAAGTGTTTCCCACAGTCATGAAGTAAACCGAGCATCACGATCAGAGATGATGTCACGAGGTGTCCCATGATTACAAATGATCTCGTCGGTGTAGATTCGGGCTAATCGTTCTACCTTGTAGTCTTCCCGTATTGGCAAAAAGTGAGCTGATTTAGTCAAACGGTCGACCACAACCCAAATGCTGTCGTGACCTGATGACCTGTGCGGTAGCTTTGTGATAAAGTCCATAGCTATACTCTCCCACCTCCACATGGGGATCGGTGGTTGTTCGAGTAAGCCAGAGGGTCTTTGATGTTTAGCCTTGACTCTAGCACAAGTTAGGCATTTTCCAACGTAAAGAGCAATATCCCTTTTCATGCCCGGCCACCAGTACTTATAGCGAAGATCCTGGTACATTTTGTCGGCACCGGGATGAATAGAATACCGGGATTTATGGGCTTCGTTCATCAAGATCTGTCACAAATTGGTTCGTTTGGGAATCCAAATTCGGTCCAGAAAGTGGAATATCCCATTCGATTTGCTCACAAGCTGGGCTCCATCGTGGTAGATTCTTTCCTTCTTCAAAGTGCGTTCGTTAAAACATGCATGCTGAGCTTCGCGGTTGAGGGTTTCGAGATCGTACTGGGCATGGACATTACGAGTGCTAAGCAGATAGCTCCGTCTGTTGAGCGCGTTGGCAACAACATTTGCCTTGCCTGGGTGATAACGAATCTCACAGTCGTAATCGTTGAGAAGTTCTACCCATCGGCGTTGACGCATATTAAGTTCCTTCTGATTAAAGATATGCTGTAGGCTCCTATGATCGGTGAAGATCGTACACTTGGTACCATACAGGTAGGGTCACCAAATCTTTAACGCAAAAACAACTGCGCCTAGCTCGAGATCATGGGTTGTATAGTTCTTCTCGTGGATTTTGAGCTGACGAGATGCGTAAGCTATAACCTTGTCCCGCTGCATAAGGACACAACCAAGACCAAGGTTGGAAGCATCACAATAGACAATGAAATCGTTGTTTCCGTTGGGTAATGTGAGAACAGGAGCATTGCAAAGCTTATGTTTGAGGGTTCGAAAGGCAGACTCTTGTTCCGTTTTCCAAACAAAAGGCTTGTCTTTATGCGTGAGAGCGGTAAGTGGCACAGCGATCTTTGAGAATCCTTCGATAAATCGTCGATAATAGCCCGCTAGTCTGAGAAAAGAACGGACTTTAGACGGGTTCTTGGGCGTAATCCAACTCTTAACAGCTTCAATCTTCGCAGGATCGACGTGAATACCTTGACTATTAACAATGTGACCCAGAAATTGAACTTCCTCCAACCAGAATTCACACTTGGAGAACTTGGCATAGAGTTGGTTCCCCTGGAGTAGCTCGAGAACCAAACATAGATGTTGCGCGTGTTCGGCCTTCGATTTGGAATAGATCAAGGCATCGTCGATGAATACGATGACGAAGCGGTCGAGATACGGTTTACACACGCGATTCATCAGATCCATGAAAACTGCAGGTGCGTTGGTTAGACCAAAAGGCATAACAACGAATTCGTAGTGGCCGTAACGAGTGCGAAACGCGGTTTTGGGTATATCCTCCTCTTGAATGCGTAGCTGGTGATATCCTGAACGTAGATCGATCTTTGAGAAGCACGTAGCACCTTGTAGTTGATCAAACAAATCGTCGATGCGGGGTAGGGGATAACGGTTCTTGATAGTTAACTTATTCAATTCCCGATAGTCGATGCACATCCTGAACGACTGTCACGACCCCCGACCCGGTTTGACCCGTTTCAGGAGCCGCGGGACAGAAATCCCATGGTATTTATTTAATTGAGTTTAACAGCGGAAGTTTATCATCAGGATCGTTGTAAAGCTAAAATTTTCCCGATTATTTTATTTCACAACTCGGGATAAAACCCCGGTAATTTACAATACTATGATTTCACGGAGAAATCTTTATTTTACAAAATATATTTCTTTATTTTATAATGAGCCACTTTCTTAAGCTTGAAATGCTCCACAGCATTTTTCCTGAATTACAACAGATCACCTGAAACATGTTTGAAAAAGGTTTTGTCAGCGGGAAATACTGAGTGAATCATTCTATTTATTAAAACAATCTGTTTGTTATAATTTACAGTATTAAGGAAGATTACAATGTTTCTGATATCAACCAACTACCCACAGTACTTTATCACTCGACCCATTGGCCCATTCGTCCAATGGTGTTTGTGATTATGGTCATATCACCCCTTGGCTGCCCCAATGGTGAAGATTATCAAGTAATGTATACAAAACCCCACATACCGGCTGTAACTTGGTGATTACATAAACTTAATCACTGTAATTATAACTTTTGATAATAAACATGATTTTGAAAGTAATTAGATAAAAAGAGAATGACTCACATTGCAGATTTAACACGGACATAATCTAGTCTATAGATTAGCCTTGTTAACCTAATTTAAATAATAATGCACACAAAACTGGGTTAGTAATCAATACAGCATTTACGATAACTCACGAGATCAACCCTCACAACGAATGACAAAGTGCTATGCTTAAACATCCATCGAATAATCGACTAATGACAAAGCATCACCCTAATGTGGGCAGCACTTGAACATCCATTGAGTACATTGATCGATCGGAAAATGAATCGTAATAGCGATCGAGTTATTACCCTGTTTTGCGGCAGCAATTTAGTGAATCGTGTGTGTTTTTGTAGTAAACAGTGTCTAACTTTGTGTACGTAAAGAATTTTAACGTCGAACTGAAGCCAGGAATCAAGTCCCAAGCCCCTGTATTTATACCCTAAATTGACATCTCCCGCGTGTCGCGAAGGAATCCATGGTCCCTGTCGCGTATCTCCTGGGATGTCAAAGTAGACTAGGCATGCTTCGTCACCTATCTAGCCCTTATAAGTCAACAACTTCGTAAAATTAAAATTTGACAGCATTTTATGTAGATAAATATAACTAGGGTTTACCCCCCCCTAGTTTTAGGGGCCCTAATCCTGATTCCAAATGTTCTAAAAATTTTAGGGTTTATGCAGAATCACTTGGGTTTCTCAATTAGGGTTTCCTATTGGACAATTTAATTAAATAAATATGACTTTTGATGAGAGTTGTTACATTCTTCCCACCTTAATAAATATGACTTTCTCAACAAATTTTAACTTTTCGTTTACCTCTATGTCTTGAAGAGGTACTACCAGAGATTCGTCTGCTAGACATTTCTTGAGATTGGATACATGAAATACATCATGTACTCCAGCTAATTCTTCCGGTAGTTGTAAACGATAAGCAACTGGTCCTATACATTGGATCACTGGAAATGGTCCTATATACCTTGGACTTAGCTTTCCTTTCTTACCAAATCTAACAACTCCTTTCCAAGGGGAAACTTTCAACAGTACTCTGTCTCCAACTTGGAATTCTAACGGCTTGCATCTATTGTCTGCATAACTCTTCTGGCGATCTCGAGCCGTCTTCAGTCTTTCCTTGATTTGAGTAATCTTGTCAGTCGTCTCTTGCACAATCTCAGGACCTGACAATTGACTTTCTCCTATTTCTGCCCAACACACTGGAGTTCTACATTTTCTTCCATACAGTGCTTCAAATGGGGCAGTTTCAATGCTTGAATGATAACTATTGTTATAGGAGAATTCGATTAAAGGTAAATAGTCGTCCCAATTTCCACCAAAATCTATCACACATGCTCGGAGCATGTCTTCTAGAGTTTGGATCGTTCTTTCACTTTGCCCGTCTGTTTGTGGATGATATGTCGTGCTTAGGTTTAGTCGAGTTCCCATAGCTTGCTGGAAGCTTTTCCAGAAATGAGAAGTAAAACGACTATCCCTATCCGAAACAATGGAGAGTGGAACTCCATGTAAGGATATGACTTCATCTACATACAACTTTGCCAATCTTTCCATGCTAAAGGTTTCTTTCATGGGTAGAAAGTGAGCAGATTTGGTTAATCGATCCACAATTACCCAAATCGCGTCGTTACCTTTTCTGGTTTTGGGTAACTTAGTAACAAAATCCATTGTTATGAGTTCCCATTTCCATACAGGCATTTCTAATTGTTGTAGTAGACCTGAAGGTTTCTGATGTTCTGCCTTAACTTGTGAACAATTAAGACATTTAGAAACATATCTAGCTATATCCCTTTTCATGCCTATCCACCAGAAAATGTTTCTTAAATCTTGGTACATTTTATTGTTTCCAAGGTGTACGGTATACCTAGCTTTATGAGCTTCTTCTAAAATCTTATTTCTTAATTCTCCCTGCTTCGGTACCCAAATTCTGCTTTTGTGGAATTTCCATATTCCATCAGCTCCTTGCTCTAATTCTTTTATTTGTCCCTTCATTCCTTCAGCATCATCTTTGATTGCTGTTTCCTGAACACTCTTTATTTGTTCCATTAAATCTATTTGTAGATTTAATCTAAGAGCACGAACTCGTCGTTGTTTTTCATGATACTTACGACTTAAGGCATCTGCAACTACATTTGCCTTTCCTTCGTGATACTGAATATCCCAGTCGTAGTCACTAAAGATTTCCATCCATCTTCTTTGCCTCATGTTTAACTCTTTTTGCCCAAAAATATATTTTAAACTTTTGTGGTCTGTATAGACAGTAAACTTACTTCCGTACAGATAATGTCTCCAGAATTTCAGGGCAAATATTACGGCTCCTAATTCTAGATTATGAGTCGTATAGTTTTCCTCGTGCTTTTTCAATTGTCTTGATGCATACGCAATTACTTTCTTACGTTGCATAAGCACGCATCCCAATCCTAGTTTTGAAGCATCACAATATACTTCAAAATCTTCAGTTCCTTCTGGTAAGGCTAAGATTGGTGCATTTGTTAATTTCTGCTTCAATATTCTAAAGGCTTCTTCTTGTTTTGGTCCCCATTCAAACTTAATGGCTTTACAGGTTAGCTTAGTTAATGGTACAGCTATCTTGGAAAAATCCTTAATAAACCGTCTATAATACCCAGCTAAACCTATAAAACTTCTAATTTCCATTGCGGTTTGCGGAACCTTCCAATTGGTAA
The DNA here is from genome assembly GCA_030545235.1 of Helianthus tuberosus. NCBI lineage: Eukaryota > Viridiplantae > Streptophyta > Magnoliopsida > Asterales > Asteraceae > Helianthus > Helianthus tuberosus. The sequence continues at coordinate 158,823,719 of CM060409.1, forward strand.
TTGCCTCTATTTTAGCAGGATCTACGTGAATACCTTCATGATTCACCATGTGTCCTAAGAATTGCACTTCTTGTAGCCAAAATTCACATTTTGAAAATTTGGCATACAACTTTTCTTTTCTTAACAAAGTTAAGAGTGCATGCAAGTGCTGACAATGTTCGTCCTGACTTTTTGAATAAATAAGTATATCATCTAGGAAGACAATTACAAATTTATCCAAATACGGTTTACAGATCCTATTCATCATGTCCATGAATGCTGCAGGTGCATTCGTTAACCCGAAGGGCATGACTGTAAACTCGTAATGACCATACCTAGTTCTAAAAGCAGTCTTAGGTATGTCTTCCTCTTGTACTTTTAATTGATGATATCCAGAGCGTAAATCTATCTTAGAAAAATACCTAGCTCCTTGGAGTTGATCAAAAAGATCATCAATCCTAGGTAATGGGTATCGATTCTTAATTGTAACCTTATTTAATTCTCTATAATCAATACATATTCTCATGGAACCATCCTTTTTCTTTACAAACAACACTGGCGCTCCCCATGGGGATGAGCTAGGTTGTATGAATCCTTTACTTCGTAATTCATCTAATTGTGTTTTCAATTCTAACATTTCGGTAGGTGCTAACCGATAAGGTGCCTTGGCTATTGGTGTAGTTCCTGGAATTAGATGAATCCTAAATTCTACTTCCCTATCTGGGGGTAATCCTGGTAGTTCTTCTGGAAATACGTCTGGATATTCTGAAACTACAGGAATTTCCTTAAGTTCTTTACCCTTAGTACTAATGATTACTGAAATCATATATACTATTCCTTGTTTTCGTTCATAACTAGCAACTTTCATTACTGATATGAACTTCATGGGTTTACGTGGTTTATCTCCTGTAATCGTGATTATTTCTCCAGTAGTTGTCTGAATTTCTACAGAATTCTTATCACAAAGGATTCGAGCATGGTTGGCTATTAACCAATCCATTCCTAACACAATATCAAATTCAGCTAATTTCATAGGTAACAGATTTGCAGAAAATTTATGACCTGAAAGTTCTATTTCTACTTTTTGCAAAACCTGATCTATTTTAACTGAATTCCCATCTGCAGTTTCGACTGTAAAAATCTGCCTAACGTTGGTTAAAGGTAACTTAAGAGCTTGACAGAATAAAGTATTGATAAAACTTTGGTTTGCACCAGAGTCAAATAATACTTTTGCGTATACATTGTGAACTAAGAACGTACCAGCTATCACATCTGGAATGAGTTCTGCTTCTTGAGTGGTTAGCTGGAATGCTCTGACATTTTTCTTAGTAGCTCCGTCGGTCGCCTTGGTTTTGTTGTCTGCTGGTTTGGTTAATTTAGGACATTCTGTTTTAAAATGCCCTGTTTCTCCACAGTTAAAACAAACTACGGTTTTCTTTCTGCAGTTTTCTTCCCTATGCCCTATAGTTTTGCAAAAATTGCAGGTTACATCACATCTTCCAAAATGTTTTCTTTTGCAATTCCTGCAAAAGGGTGGAGTTGAAGACTGCCCGGTTCCTCTTTTCTTAAAACTACTATTATTACCCGTACGAAATCCTTGGGTAATTTTCTGAGCTAATTCCTTCTTCCTGTTTTCATCCCTTGTGCGTACTAGTTCATCAGTTAAGGTGTTGGCTAGTTCCACTGCATCGTCAATAGTGCGAGGTCTCGCAGCTTTAACGATGTTGCGGATTTCGCTAATCAGCCCCCAAATATAGCGAGAAATGAGTACCGGCTCTGGCGAAGCCAGCGTTGGTACTACCCTAGCATATTCGAAGAATGTCGAAGTATATCCTCGACAGTCCACATTAACAATCCGATGGTTTAGGAACTTATTTGCCATTTGATCTTTTTCATACTCGGGACATAATTTTCTTTCTACAAGACTCTTAAACTCTTCCCATTTCATGGCATAAGCCTCAATCCTTCTTTTTGCTTGTATCACAGTGTTCCACCATTCTAACGCCCCTTCTTTAAAAAGATTTGACGCATACATAACCTGATCTTCCTCAGCACATTTACTTATAGCGATTACTGCCTCAGTTTTCTCTAACCAACGTAATGCTGCAATAGCCCCTTCGTTACCTGCAAACTCAGTTGGTTTACAGGCAAGGAATTCTTTGTAAGTGCAACCAGGTGTTGTAGTTTTCATTTTCTTGAAAATTGGGGTTTGCAGATCATTATTGTTATTAACATGATTTCCGCCTCCATTTATACTATTACTAAAGTTGTCGCCTTGAGTACGTTTACTAGGAATGATTGATTGCGGTTTAACAGGTTTTTGAATAGCAGCAACAATTGCTGGAATAGCATTGGCTATTCCTTGTGCAACGATATCCTCTATATCTTGTCTATTTAACAATTGTTCTTCCTGAATTTGCTCGGATTGATTTACTTCATTTACTGGTTCATTACCAATGTTTGCCATCTGATAATTAATTTATAGATAAATAATTAGTATAAAAGAAATAATCCAATGTCACAATTAATTACACATAATCACGTAAACAAATATACAAACAAAATCTAAAATTTCATTTATTTTATAGATTATATCATGCCTCTATATACAACCGTTTTATTATTTATTTTACAAATACTGATTTTACTATTACTATTACACAACCACAGTTTTACCAACCCATTATCTCTCGTCATTTGTCTTCCTAAAAACGAAGCTCCCTTTCATCATACTTCCAAGCAATTTGTCCCCTATCTCCCGAATTCTACTTCCCGCATCCATTAATTCTTCACCAAAATGGCGAAGTTCAGCCAGATTTTCGTTACTCATGGGTGGATTTGGTAATGGTTCTGGATCGAATTGCGGAAGAAAGGAATAAGGACTGTTGACAATGTTTTGAAATTGCCAATCATTTGTCCACCATTCGTCCATTCCTAAAGGTTGGGAGTGGACTATTGGTTCTGGGATTGCTGGTTCAAGATTTATAGGGAGTTGATTTTCAATAGGACGAGTAAAAATATTTGTATTGACAGGCTGGATAGTATCACAGCTTGCCAATATAAAATCTATTTCCTCCTGAAAAGTCATTCCCTGGTTTTGTTTGGAGCTTTCTCTAACTTCCATCTGAGTTGGTCTAGATCCTTTTCCAACCTCCATTTCTATTTCCTTAGAATATTCCTCAAACTGCATTCCCATTTGCCTAGAATCTTCCTTGACTTCAGTCTCCATCTCCTGCTGTCTAGAACTTTCCCTGGTTACAATTTCTTTTCCTTTTTCTAAAGGATTGTTTATTTTAGGAAGTTTCGTAGCTGGCTTTTTCCTACGTATACGACTCCCCCATACGTATTTCCTTCTTTTCTTTGGTTTTGGCTTTTTCAAAGGTGGAGCGTTGAATTCTACAGGTTGTTCCACATCAGGAAAATACCCAGTAAATTCTTTAGAAACTTCTAGGTTTACAGGGTATAGGTTGAGATTCTCTAGGGCTTCCGATAATTCATTCATGCTGTTTAACATACAAAGAAAATACAAAAATGCTAAGTTAAGATTTTAGAAATAACCTTTAAGTTTTATTGCATATCCTGTGACTAATTTACACAAAAGAAAAATAAACAATTTTAAACATACTAGGTTTTATTTATTTACTAGATGATATTTCGGCTTGTAAATGATAAGGTTGCTATTACGGAATCATGGTATTTTAAATATTAGCATTTACTGCTACAGTAGCTAGCATGTAAAGATCCGCCCATTTTTCCTCTAATTTGTCCTCCCAAGGTGTTTTACTGGTTAATTCCTGGGTTTCCTGTTTAATTTTCTTCTCTCGGACTTTCTTTATTTTCTCCTGACTTTTCTTAAGAATCAAACTTCTTTTATCCGGAGAAAGTGGGTTCTCGTATTGGGCTTTTCGAACAAATATTCCTTCTTCAGGAATTGCAGGAAGTTTTGAGGATTTAATTTGGGATGAACTTCCCTTTTCGTTGGATGACCTATCTAATTTAAGATAGATGCTTGAAAGCTTTTTCCTACCCATACTGTAACTAACAAATAGTCAGTTAATAAAACACATAATCACATAATAGTAATCAGGAAAAATTAAGTATTTCTAAATACTTAATTAGCTTAACTCAGTGGCTCTGATACCACCTATTTCTGTCACGACCCCGACCCGATTTGACCCGTTTTAGGAGCCGCGGGACAGAAATCCCGTGGTATTTATTTAATTGAGTTTAACAGCGGAAGTTTATCATCAGGATCGTTGTAAAGCTAAAATTTTACCGATTATTTTATTTCACAACTCGGGATAAAACCCCGGTAATTTACAATACTATGATTTCACGGAGAAATCTTTATTTTACAAAATATATTTCTTTATTTTATAATGAGCCACTTTCTTAAGCTTGAAATGCTCCACAGCACTTTTCCTGAATTACAACAGATCACCTGAAACATGTTTGAAAAAGGTTTTGTCAGCGGGAAATACTGAGTGAATCATTCTATTTATTAAAACAATCTGTTTGTTATAATTTACAGTATTAAGGAAGATTACAATGTTTCTGATATCAACCAACTACCCACAGTACTTTATCACTCGACCCATTGGCCCATTCGTCCAATGGTGTCTGTGATTATGGTCATATCACCCCTTGGCTGCCCCAATGGTGAAGATTATCAAGTAATGTATACAAAACCCCACATACCGGCTGTAACTTGGTGATTACATAAACTTAATCACTGTAATTATAACTTGTGATAATAAACATGATTTTGAAAGTAATTAGATAAAAAGAGAATGACTCACATTGCAGATTTAACACGGATAGAATCTAGTCTATATATTAGCCTTGTTAACCTAATTTAAATAATAATGCACACAAAACTGGGTTAGTAATCAATACAGCATTTACGATAACTCACGAGATCAACCCTCACAACGAATGACAAAGTGCTATGCTTAAACATCCATCGAATAATCGACTAATGACAAAGCATCACCCTAATGTGGGCAGCACTTAAACATCCATTGAGTACATTGATCGATCGGAAAATGAATCGTAATAGCGATCGAGTTATTACCCTGTTTTGCGGCAGCAATTTAGTGAATCATGTGTGTTTTTGTAGTAAACAGTGTCTAACTTTGTGTACGTAAAGAATTTTAACGTCGAACTGAAGCCAGGAATCAAGTCCCAAGCCCCTGTATTTATACCCTAAATTGACATCTCCCGCGTGTCGTGAAGGAATCCATGGTCCCTGTCACGTATCGCCTGGGATGTCAAAGTAGACTAGGCATGCTTCGTCACCTATCTAGCCCTTATGAGTCAACAACTTCGTAAAATTCGAATTTGACAGCATTTTATGTAGATAAATATAACTAGGGTTTACCCCCCTTAGTTTTAGGGGCCCTAATCCTGATTCCAAATGTTCTAAAAATTTTAGGGTTTATGCAGAATCACTTGGGTTTCTCAATTAGGGTTTCCTATTGGACAATTTAATTAAATAAATATGACTTTTGATGAGACTTGTTACAATGACCCATCCTTCTTTTTGACGAAAAGGACTGGCGCGCCCCAAGGAGAGGTGCTCGGGTGAATGAAGCCTTTCTCAAGTAATTCCTGGAGTTGGTTTGAGAGTTCGCGCATTTCGGATGGCGCGAGTCGGTAGGGAGCCTTGGCAATAGGGTTGGCTCCAGGAATGAGGTCGATAGGAAAGTCTATATCACGACTTGGTGGTAGTCCGGGAAGATCCTCTGGAAAAACATTAGGAAATTCTCGAACCACAGGAATGTCTTTTACTTCCTTCTTTTCTTTCTTTTCCTTCTCCGCTACTACAATGTTAGCCAAGAAAGCCCTGTATTCCTTGCGGAGATACTTGCTAGCTTGGACACATGACATGAGCTTAAGACCTTTCGAAGTAGTATCACCGTAAACACACAATAAATCACCATTCGCAAGCGAGAATCGAATCATCTTGTCGAAGCACACAACTTCAGCATGGTTTTCACGAAGAAAGTCCATGCCTACTATGACGTCAAAACTTCCGAGTTGCATCGGAATGAGGTCGATTGGGAAGATGTGATTGTTCAGCTCAAGAGTACAATCACGAAGAACAGAATTGACGGCGACAGTTCTTCCGGTAGCGACTTCAACATCGAATGTCGAGGAGAGTTGGGTACGTTTACGACTAAGGAGTTTCTCGAACTCGAACGACACAAAGCAATTATCGGCTCCAGTATCAAACAAACATGAAGCATAAATACCATTCAAAAGGAACGTACCATTAACCACGTTGTTGTCGGCTTGGGCTTGGCGCACGTTGATGTTGAAAGTTCGTGCGCGCGCTGCTTGTTGCTGTTGCTGCTGCTGAGGTTGCTGCTGCTGGGGCTCTTGTTACACGACCCTGTTTGGGCACATGTTGGCGAAATGGTTAGGATCGCCACATGCGAAGCAGGCTCCGGCTTTGACCGCGGGTGCCGGAGGAGCTTGTTGACCCTGAGGGGCGGTGAGTAGAGCTTGATGAGCAGGAACTTGTCGAATACGGCAGTTGGCAGTAAAATGGCCATACATATTGCAATGAGCACAAAAACGGCAAGCAATGGCAGTCGGGTGATGGTAGGTACAAGTAGGGCAGAGCGGGTGTGGCCCAGTGTATGCACGCTTTGCAGGTGGTGCATTTGCCACAGACACTGCTACTTGACGCTGTTGGGCTGGTACAGCTTGAATCGGTGCAGCAGTGATCGCACAGTTCTTGTTGCTGGAGTTGTTCTTTCTCTTGTTCTTCCTCTTGTTGCTCGATGAGGTGGTGGTTTCAGGAGTTGGTGCGGCGGTAGTAACTTGATGCAGGTGCTTTGCAGTTTTATCCCTGACACCAGCCTTGACCCGTTTGTCGTTGATTTCAGCGGCCAGTAGATAAGTCTCTTCGATCGTCGTAGTCTTAGCCGCTTGCACGAAATCAGCCACACAGTCAGGCAGGGCTCGGATATACTTCTTGATTGCCATGTCTGGAGTCTTGACTTGGTCGGGACAAATGATGCTGAGCTGTTTGAAGCGAGCAGTGAGACCAACATTGTCACCTTCCTTCTGCTGTATGGGCCAAAATTCATCTTCTAGCTTTTGACGTTCATGAGGAGGGCAGAATTCTTCCAGCATAATCTCCTTGAGCTCGTCCCATGACAGACCGTAGGCTGCATCGTTCCCTCGCTTTTTCCTCTCGGCCGTCCACCAGTCTAGTGCACGGGATTGGAAAACGCCGGTAGCATTCAGAGTACGGAGGTCATCGGGGCAACCACTCTGTCGCAGAGTAACCTCAATGGAGTCAAACCAGTAGAATAATGCAGTAGGACCTCCCTCGCCAGTGAATTCCTTTGGCCCACAAGACTTGAATTGCTTGAAACTGAAGGGAGCTTTTGCGGCAACTTTAGGAGCTTCAGTTCTCGACTCCTTAGACGATTTGCTGATATTTTCATAGACATCACTTACGCCTTTTGCCACTTGTTTCGCGATGATAGCAGCAAGGCGTTTGTCTCTCTGTTCTTGACAAGAAAGTAAGGGATGACGGGATCCAGATGACATAGTCTGCAACAGACATCGTCATAGGACTCAACACAAAGTATTCGAACCTCGCCTCACACGTTTACTACTTACTAAAGCTCAGGAACACGCATATTCATGTAAACACGTAATCACGTAGAGCACAAATTCACATAAACACATAAGCACGTAAAGCACAAAATCACATAAACACATAAGCACGTAGAGCACAGAAACACATACGCATTTAATCACTAGAGGCATATAGGAGCATATAGAGACACGTAGGGCATTCTGACTGCCTTAGAATACGAAAACCTATCATTCATAGTTTGCGAGTGTTCGAATATAGCGGTCGCGTATAGCATATCGGAGTGTATAGTATAAGCGTATAGTATAGCATAAGGTCGTCCCCAATTTAGCGATTTGTTAGCGATTTGAGATAGAAATGCAGTGCGAGTCGGGCGTGTCGATCGAAGTGAAAGAAAAAATCGAGTAAATCTCTAAAATTTAAACACATAAATAGGTAAACACATATATAAAAACATAAAATCGACGAAACATCAAAGTCGGCAGTTGCGGGCTCAGAATCGAAACATATAAAATTCGAGGTGTGGATTGTCTGCGGCTAGTAGACTCTGACTACCCAAAGTGGTTCGACTATTCTCAAGGATCCGTTGTGCACATTTGACCTTCAGGACTATGCTTTTGCCTCGATTCTTGGGCGTTTGGCACGCATCCCGTTAGTCATTTTGTGACTTCAGGTCGTTGGAGTCCGTCGAGACTTTGGTGAGAGTTTTGTATAAAAGCGGAACAAGTCGTCGAGGTTAGGGTTTCACCCCTAGCTTAACAACTTCGTTCCTGTTTTTAATAAAATAGAGGAGATTATTCATCAAAATACGGATTTCACTCCTGATTTGGCATAATTCTCCTCGTTTGTAGATAAAATACGGGTTGATTAAGCAACTTTAGTCGAGAGTTTGGGGTTTTCACACCTAATCTCGGCTTAATTACTCTTTCATAGTCGAAAATTCGAGTGCAGTGATAGTGTAGCATAAGCGAGAATAGTGGGAAATAAGCTCGTACTTAATCCCTACTGGATGTACTCAAGTCGGTCTGTTGGTTCCTAACTATAGACTAGGTATCTAAGACATCGACCCGGACTAGGTCGTGTCTTGCCTAATTCCCTATAGTTATGGCTCTGATACCAATCTGTCACACCCCAACCGATGGCGGAAACATCGGGGCATGGCACTGAGCGAAACAGATTGTCCAGAAGTTTCCATAACATTTATCATTACTATTCAATTTAAATAATACGTCCCATACCGTATCTCAAACAGTAAAATAATTATTACAGACAAAATCCAGGCAAATATTCTATTCCGACAACTCAGATTTAAATGATCAGTAATTGTTTATCTGCTTCTAGAGACCCTTAGTTTGACCACTACAGACAACTATTTGTTGGGCTCTAAAGCTTTATTCTAGCTTCAAATTCCTACCACGTGTGCACCCTAAGCACCTGTCACATACGTTAAAATAAAGTCAATACATATAATGTAAAGCTGAGCATACAAGTTTGATAATAGCATATAGAGTTCGAATTCGTTTACGCATAACCAGCACGTACACATAGAGAAATGAAGCACGTTAGTTATCGACATAGATCCATCGATACCAATGACTGCGGGTTGACTGCCCGAGGCAGTTCGCAATACATGATTACCACCGTAATCCATGCAAGTAATTGTCCTTAACAACCCCCGTGTGAACGGGTGCTGAGTCCAAACTATAGTACTATCGTTGCTAAGGCAGGTTGACAGCATTCCATGTGTAAACATAACAAACAAGCATTCATAAGCCACGTATAACATGCATTGACGGTTAGCGTTCAAATAGTATTGAGTAGTGTGTTTGATGTGATTTGAATAGTTGTAACGTATGTAACACCCAAAAGTGCATAAAGCAAAAAGGGATCGAGTATACTCACAGCGGTTGATGGATTGAAGGGAGCACTTAGCGAGTAAGGTTATCCTGAATAGATTGATAGCATAATAATAAGCGACGCGTAAAATGGTACAAGTGTTGGAGAGTCGGACAGCTGGTCGATCGGACGGTAGTTCGATCGGTCGGCTGACCGTTCGGTTGACAGTCCGCTCGGACCGCTGTCCGGCCGGTCGGTAGGCCGATCGGATGGCTGTTCGAGTGGATTGTTTCTTCCTTTGAGAAGGATGTGTTTGTGTATGATGGCTTGACTTTTGAAGTTTTCGTTGTAGCATTTGAAAACATTGAAGTACCTTTACCCTTCAGGTTGGTCGATCGGACGGCAACCCGATCGGTTAAGTATTTTAATAGGTTGTAGTGATCTACTTTGGATCGGACAGGTGTTCGATCGGACAGGTTAACAAGTAAAAAATACGGCTTGCTGACCGATCGGTTGGCAAGTCAACAATAGTCAACAACTTTAAATGAACGCAAAGTGTGGTGCAAGGGATCGGATAGTTGATCGATCAAATAACACTAATGCTGTTCGATCGGACAACATGCATGATTAACCATAACGAGTTCTCAGCAGGGTGTCACCTGATCGGACGACTGTTCGATCAGGTGGCACTTCTAGTGCATTGAACATGTTGAAAAATCGATTAAGTGTTGAAGTATAGTATCTCATGATCCGAAGAGTAATCCGATCAGACAGTAGTCCGATCGAACAACAGTTCGTTCAATACTAGTCTTCAAAATAGATTGCTTAAGTGTGGGACCATGTGTTAACCGATCGGCTGGCCAGTCGATCGGCTGATTGTCCGATCGGCTGGCTGTTCGTTCGGACAGCAGTCCGATCGGTCAGCACCCTGACCTGATCAGCCTATTCGTCTAACACTTGGTTGTTATGTTTGTTTGTCGTTTTATTGAGGTATTTTGACAACGAGTCGAACCGTAGATCCCTTGTCCTTACTTAGTTCCCCTGGTCGGACAGGAATCACCCAAATCCAGCCTGTGAACTGTTTGGAACGGAGTTTAACGTTTAACCTAAAATCGGTTAACCTCGTGGATAGAATCCGGATCTTGAGCCATGCAACCACCGGAGTGATTTGTAAGCCGGCACAGGCTCCGTTTCTATCGGTTTGAAGGCATTGAGTGAAAAAGAGTTGAAAGAAAGTTGAAGAATCCATCTTTCAATCCTTTTCACCGTGTATATGTTTAGATCCATGAGAGATCTTTGTTTGTTTATGTGGAAATCAGCCAGATCCAAGTTATTCTTTGTGGATTGAGGCCAAAACATGAAGTTCTTCAAGAACCCATTATGACATCATCCTAGAACACTTGAATCTTGATGATTTCACGGTTAAAAGTTAAGATTTGAAAGATAGAAAGGTGTAGGAGTGCGTGTAGATCAAGAAAGTACAAGATTTAGGACGAAATCTTACCGGGATCGAGAGAAATCTGAGAAAAGTTGAGTTAAGCGTGCTGGTCGAACAGAGGTTTCCAAAAGTGGAAAGGATGATAATGACAGGGGTATTTATAGTATGCCAAATGAGGAAAGTCCGATCGGCTAGCTGTTCGATCGGCAATAGGCTGTCCGATCGAGCTGCCTGGCCAATCGGCTGCACGTTTCGAGTGTTCGGTGCGACGATTTCTGATATTTCGATTTCGGTTGCGAGCGGTTCGATACGATAGGGTTTCCTAGTCAAATTACTTTCAGTCCCAACTAATTCATATCTCGCGCTGTCTCTTCTCCACTAATTATCAAAGTTCGATTTCGATTGTGATTGAGCTCGATTGCGTTTCGAGTTGCGATTCGATGTCGATTTGATTAGCATAGTTTGATTATCGTTTAGTTAACTTTATCGCATTGTTACTTCCTATAGTTCACAGTCGTAGGTCGATTGAATAGCGATTAACATACGTCGATTTTTAGTAATTAACAACACTTACTCCAAATAATGCCATTAAAATAAGGAAATTACTATAAGTCAAATTTGTATAATCGGTCGTTGACTTGACCTTGACTCTGACTTTGACTTCCTGAAAACACGGGGTGTAAGAATAATACATCGCGTCAAATAGTAATAAAACAATAAAATAAACGAAATTCATTGTATACGGGTCGTATAGGTATATGCGACCCGTATAACATCGTCGTATAATATACATACGACCACACTATAATCTTATTCTAACATGGTTGATACGGGCCGTATAAGGTTATACGGGCCCGTATAGAATAAAGTGAACCGACAAAGGCTGTGCCAGATGATTCCATGTGGATTTATTAGGACCCATAATAAATCCATCTCGCAATGATATAAGGTCATTTAGACCAACGGGTCAAAAGGTGAAATTATCACCCTTAGACAATATTGACTAATGGTTTGTCAAGTTGTATGATTATAGGAATAAATATCAAATGGATATTTACATCACTAAGGCAAGGTATCGAAACGAGTCAATATATTGATCCGAGCCAGGTATGTATAATTGGTTAACTACTCAATTTGAAACTAGAGGTTCATTGAGAGTTAAATGAAGTCAAATAGACATTTGGTTACTTTAATAAGTAAACCAAATAATTCATATGATGGTCATTGTGTTTTGAAAACATAATGACTTTTCAAATCAAAATCATAGTTTAAAAGAGGGATTTTGGGTGTTTTTTTTTTCGAGAATGCGTTTAGAAGTCCATTTTAATGAAAGGTGAAAATGTACCAAAATGCCCTTGAAAGCTAAATCGAGCGAACGACCCTTACAGGTGGTTCGGAAACGAGTTTTATGATTAAATAAATACTTAGAATAAGTATCAAAAGCGAAAGATGACAATCTTGGGTCAATTGACTCTATAAGAGTCTTTGCCGTAAAATAATGATCCGAGGGGTAAAACTCGGAATTTATAAATTACCACATTAAATCCGACACAAATATAATTGAGAAGGAAGATTATTTGATAAGAAATGTGGTAATAAAATGCTAGAAACGAAAGAAGGCTATTCGTGTCTAAAATATGCTTAAAATCTCTAAACGGGTCAAAATAAGCATATGAACGAAAACGGGTTTAAATTACTTATGAAACCCGTGATTTGAACCTATTATGATAGACAAAAATAAAAAAAAGTATAAGGTTGGTGATAAATTGGGGGTCAAACAAACATGTTTGTTTGATAAACACATGAACGTGTCAAATTTTAATAAAAGATAATAATCCGAAGGCTTAAAAGTCTCAAAATTATTTAATCCGGATGTCGGATTTTAACTCCATATGATGGAGAATTAAATGATGATCACATAGGAAGAAACGTGACTCAAATCGGATAAAAAACGAGCAAGTTATGCTCGTTTTCATAAAAACTTGGATTGCTGAAAATCTGCAGCGTCTAAAACCAAACATTCTATCGAAATGGCACCCTCGCGCTACGCGACGGGTAACACCAAACGGTGTCGAGGCCCGTGACGGTTGTCGCGTCACGCGACAGTGACACCAGATCCCGTCGCGGCACGCGACGGGTTATAATTGCTGCAAATCATAGCTGTTGAACAGTTTGATCTTCGGAACTTGTATAAACAAGTTTTAAACGCCCATAACTGATAATTATTGAGAGTTTGGACTCATGAACTTGCTCGGACATGTTTTAAACATTGAAAGACTAACTCATTTCATGTGTGATGAAATGTAGGTATATTGTCTGATACTGGATGACAATCAAGCTCAACGAAGAACCGAACACGATCAAGATTCAAGCTTCCGTGAAAAGTTTCGTCATCACATTTTAAACGGTGAAAGTATTTACGAAACGTTGAAATGTTTTATTTATTAAAATGTTTTAACAAACTCGCATTTTTAAGTGTATGTCTAACCGTAGTTAAACTATTATAGCCGAAATTTATATGATAATCGTATAAGTGGACCAAGGGTCTTACAAGTTGGTAATCAGAGCTCAAGGTTAAAGAGTAAAGTGTTTGGTTCGAGACTTGATCGGAAAATCCGGTAAGTTATTCAATACATTAACGGTCTAGCATGTAAAGTGTTGAAAACAACACATAGGGTTATCGTGTAAAACACGTTACCCCAAAGAAAGCGATAAAAGACCGATATAGTTAAACGGATTACGTGTGTTAACACGTGTCGTAGAAAGCCTTGTATGATAATACGGGTGCTTGTTAATGTTGACATTACTAACATTTGTAGACGTTTTAAATTAAATGATCCTTGCATCTGAAGATGACGAGAGCCTAAGGATCTATCGATACGATGAAGATATGGTCTGAAGCATGACAAGTAAGTCATATATGTGAAAGACATGAAATCAAGAAATGATTTTAAATGAGAGATCGAACAACAAGGAAAGTTTGTCAGGGCAAGTATCTATAAGGTACACGTCTTAAACTTATAGTGCAAATAGAAATATGCAACAAACACATAATAAAGGACAGTTGCATATAGAAGATAAAACTTGGAAAACTTAGATAGGTTACCTATCCAGGATGACGTTTCCAAGAGAAATCCAGTAGAGATACGTATTATTCACAGTTATGAATAATAAGACAATAACTGAATATAGTTTAAATATAAAGTTAGATGAAAGTAATCATCCAAGAAAGTATTCTCAATAAAGATTAAACTGAGAAAAGTAATGATCACATCAACGAATGTGATTGTATAAATGGTTATAAAAAGGAACATTGTATATGTTCAAAGATAAAACGGGTAAAACTAATAATTGTTAATAGGCAATTAAATAAAGTTTTACCAATTTAAATAAATCGAGAGATTACTTACATGGGACGTGAGGTGGTAATTATAATAAGGTCATGTGTACCATGTGTTGATCGCTTACTCTGGCCAAGTAAGTAGTGAACACATGATACTATGAGCTTCTTATAATGAACACAGTTATGTTCGATGTGGTAAGGTCGAGACGAAAGAAAAGTTAAAAGAACCTTGGGGTTAAGCAATTTTATGGGCATACTCGTATAAATGGTTTTCGAGGGAACCATAAAAACGATGTATGGTGCGCATAGAAATAAATGACCCAAGGGAATTCGTGAAATAGGTCATTTTGGACGAAAGGGCCATCGTTGACAAAAAGGGCATGTAAAACCAAATTGTAAATGACCCGCAAGGTCATAGAAACGAAGGTATTGCCCATACACAAAAACAATCGAAGTCGTTGACTTTAGTCGTAGTAAAGAAAGGATGATGATGTTAATCATCATTCAGAATTTATAAGACCATCAACCATGGTCACATAAAGAATAAAGGTTTGGTTAAATAAAGCGATGGATTTCGCTAAGAAAACCAAACAAGTCAAAACGAAGTCTAAATGCATACCTAAAGGATTGCATTGACAATGACTTCAGTAAATCACCCGGTTGATGGGTAGGGAATTAAACATATGCGTAAACCAAGAAACGGGAATGCAGATTGAAAGTCAAAAGACTCGTATTATAAGTTATGACTAAAAGATGATAACATTTCTCAAAAATAAATTTTGAATAAATATGTTCAACTATTTGAGGTTGAACGGGTTGAATAAAGAATAAAATTTGATTGTTTATAATTGATGGATTTCACATTAACACGTCAAACAGGTTGAATACAATATAATGCCGGATGGCATAAATAAGTGCTAACCGGATAATGGTAACGTTAAACGCAAAAGAATAATGAGCCCGGTAATGGGACATAATCAATTACGAATATATGCAAACCAGATAACAGTGAGCATAAGACGAACCGATGCATAAATGACGTGAGAAGTCATAGAGTCGGGAGAATGATCCGAAATAAAACGATTGTAGTCACGAACTACAGTCAAGGTTAACGGATCTTAAACTTGAAACCAAATGATTTTCAAACATAAACAGGGTGCTTTGACACCAAATATGTATTTTAAAATGAAATGAATTAAGAAATTATCTACGGGAGCAACATAACCTTCGGGTTATAAATAACGAAAAGGTCTACAGGACCAAAATGACCCTTGGGGTCATAAATAAAAAGAAATGAACTATAAGGTCCTTGCCTTAATAAGGTGAAAGCCTAGAGAAATAGCCCACGAGGCTAAGTGATAGAATCTATGGGTTAATTAGACAAAACGAGGGAACCAGTTGAGAATCCCCGCGTAAAACAAAGACTGTAAAAGAATAAATTCTTATCTGTCAATATCCTGGTATGGATAATTGACAAAAGTTAAAGAAAAGATGTTAAACTAAAACTTTAGTTTTAGTAAGAAATAACGTTTTTACAAATATGAATTCTGATAGGAATTGAAACTGTAAATATTAACGATATAGGTCTTGACACTGATAGGTGCAAGACGATATATTCGAAAAGACACATTTTCGAAAATGAAAGGTTGAAATAAACCTAAACATGACGTGACGCGATCACGGTCAAGAAAAGTAATGTGAAGTGTAATCACATTATATCCCGAGCATGGGTATAAAGTAACTGGACTAACAAGTCTAGTTAGTGAAACTGGTTAAGGACGAAATTCAAATTAATAATTTTGATAATACGCTATTTATTATGAGAATAGCGTGGAATAAATAAAATCAATAGATTTAAATGATCAAGTGGCCAAATTGGCGACTCGATCAAGTAAACAACAAAGGTCGATGAGACCTCAATAACAGAGAATACTGGTCACCTATGTTGAGGGATCATAAGGCTAAAAGTTCAAACACAAAAGAGTTTGTTTGTTAAAAGTGAAAGATTTCACTAAAAACCTTTAAACGGATTAGATTAACGAATTCCTAAAGAATTCGATAGTCTAACAGCGATAGATTTCGCTAAGTTAACCAAATTGGTTGAAATAACGAATCGCGACGGAATCGTTGGGGAGTGTTGTAACAGAATCATTGTTTCATAACACACGGAAATTTGAAGTTTCGTTTTATTAAATATTAAAGATTTACATTGTCTGAAAAACTTAAACAAACAAGTTAAACATAGTCTATCATTGTTATTAAGTCACTAAGGCCTCGTCCAGTCCTATGTGAGCATGCATCCTAGCAATCAATATCATTCAACAACACCTGCAACATATGTAAAAACAAAGTCAGCAAAGAAATGCTGGCGAGCACATAGGTTTATGAGAGTGTCGGATTCATGGCTAGTTTACATGTTGCAATACCTAATTAAAAACCTTGTTTTGAAAAAGTGTATAGTATTGCAACATAATTAACCAACTCAAATCAAGTGGGTTATAGTTTATAAAATCTCATAGCCATGATTCTTAACCCCAAAACATTTGTTTAATTAAATCAAATTGTAAAACATCTCGTAAAAACTCGTTAATAAAACTCGTATGGTTTATATTATTCAGAAAACATCATTGTGTGACATCGTTTCAAAATCGTTTACCCAAGTGAACTAAATAACGCCACGGTATGTAATATGATGAAAACACTTTTATATAAGAAGTACCAGCGGTGTATCTACCATGTTTTCATCACATTACACCCGTCCCGTTATCTAAACACTAACCAAAAACCAATCGTTTACCCAAATCATTTAACTCGTTAAAATCGCTTTAGTCGTTTAAATCATTCTCGTTTTAAATTGTGAAAACTACTTTTGGTCGCCTTGCTAATAACATCCAAACCTTCGCAACTCGACTATCGCTAATCTCGCATTAACAAACCACCAAAGGGTAAATTAACAATCACAGATTCAGTCGTTACCCACATAACCCCCACACATAACCATAGGTGCAATCTGATAACGGGATTTGTCAGATCCTATGGTACGATAACCTAATACTGGTCGGTTCGGCCAAAACTAATGAATGTTATTTGTTATGTAATTATGCCCAACAAGTTTATTCACATTATCAAAATCGTTATTAATTTAATATAAACCATTTTAATCATTTTTGAAACCATCGTTAAAAACATCGAAATCATTTAACACATATGAATCACCCCAAAACAATTGAAAACAGTAAAACACTAAAATAGGGGAACTAGGTACACACTTGAGAATGCTTAGAAGTCTTGAATAACAACCAAGCAAAGCTAGAGGAATCATGGAAATCAAACGACACCTAATATAGGTAACTGTATTAATAAACCGGACCTATATCGGAAGATCGGATAGGATGAGGTTTCGTAAACCAAATGAGTATTGGAACTCATATGACATGGTTTAACAAAGCCTACATACTAAATCGAAACCTAACCTAAGTGTCACACCCCGATATTTCCACGTATCACCGGTGGGTCCGGTGGGGAGACGTAGTTGATATCATCATAGTCAAACAACACAATTTTAAATACACAGCGGAAACAAAAGATGAATCACATTACAAACCGAATAAATAGTAATATCAAAGTATCACAACGGGCTGTAATGGATCCACAAGCGGATTGAAAGATAAAAAGATTATTGTTCAACAGACTTTAACATCTAGAGCTTGCAAGACTTGATTAATGATGCCAGGAGTAGCCAGCCTATTTCGTCTAGTACCTACACTTAGCCTTTTTGGAAAATACGTCAGTTTACACTGGTAAATACAATTAACTGACTCATTTTGAAAAGAGTTTAAGAAAATTGATTTGAATGCACAAGGCACAAAATATCTTTTATAACTTAGGACAATTATTTAAAAATAATCTTGTATACAGTTTTACTTATTTGTCGTCCGTCAGGGTCGGTTAGAAGAGCCGGACATGATTAACTGACACACCACAGGTATAATGCCCACAAGGTTGATTCCTTTAAGTGGATTACCAGTTTTTACATAATGCAACTGTCAGGTGTATGCCTACACCCTGTGCTTAGGTCGTGGCCATTTCTTTGAGTGATGCCTAGGATATTGTGATGATTACATGTGTCACTTCTAATAAGTAGGAATGAAGGGTATTTTGATCTTTATAAATAGAAGTGAAAATGACACGTGATACCCCTTTTGTTTTTTAAAAATACAACAAAAAAAATCTAGTATAAAAAAATCTAGCACAAAAAATGTAGTACAAAAAAATATAGCACGAAAAAAAAATTCAGCAAAAAAATATTGTACAAAAATATCCAGCAAAAAAAATTGAGAAAAAAAAAATTTAAGACGAAAAAATTCAGCACAAAAATATAGTATAAAAATCCAGCACAAAAAAATAGTATAAAAATCCAGCACAAAAAATGTTATACAACATAGAAATACAACATATTTTTGTGGGTTTTTTCAGTCTTCATATTTTATATAGCAATATGGTACTCAAATTAAAGATAAAAAAACGCTCGATTTTACGGTGAAATTTTTATGAAAAAATAATGTCGTATAAAAAAGTTATGAACATTTAAAAAATGGGGGTGGAATATGCATGTGCCTTGAATGTGGAGAGAGAAAGTCAATAAATAGGATTTTCCCAAGATACCCTTTCACTTCTCCTTTCTCCTACACTTTCATCTTAACCATTGATTTGAAAAATGAATGGTTAAGATTCATTCTCATCCTACTTAGGCAAAATAAACTTTTTATTTGATCTTACCCCTTCAAACTACGTCCAAAATGGAGTTAAAATGAATGAGATATAAAAGTTTGAAGTTGTATTTTTGAAACAAATATGATGAGAAAATTGGATAGAGATTTGTCAACTTGTCCCACATAGGTGAGACGACAAAACTTAAAGTGGTATATAAGGAGGAGTCCTCCTTGTAAATTGTTTCCTTAAAGGCAAACAATAGTGGGGACCCTAAAGGATGTGTAGCACCTTACATCGCACTCGCGCATGTGCGCGCGAGGCGTGGGCTATGAGCCCAATGTAGTGCACTTTGAACTTCGCACACTACCTTTGTATTTTTGTCCATGAGCCCGTGGTCAGATACATGGCGGGTGGCTGGTCTGCCTATGGCGCACCCTTGGGTGGCGTAGACGGATGTCATGCATGGAGCAAGATCCTTAGGCGCGCGTGTCACACCCCGACCCACAACGGAATAGGTGATCGGGGCATAATTTGGTTGATCCAAACCCTATGGCTTTCTATTACGTGTTTTAAATAATCATTAATCTAAACTGAATGTTACACATAGCAAATAATCCAAATAAACAATTACATATGAGACATCATTCATAACAAATAAACTTCATTAATCCGTTTCTTGATAACTAAGGGCCATCCTATGTCCAATCTTCTCTTCAAGCCTGTTCACCTATATCATGTGTAAAAGAGTCAACAAAGGTTGGTGAGTGAACCTTATTGTTATTAGAAAGATACTACGTTTAAATATGGTTTATTGAGAAAACGTGCGTTAACCAATGTAAGTAAATATGTTGTATGTCATATGTCAAACCTCATAACACAACCTCAAACAATAAATAAACAAACCAACTGAAATGATTCAAATGAATGTATGCATGTTGCACGGTATTATGGTGTGCTAATGAATGTATGCATGTTGCACGGTATTATGGTGTGTTGCAAGGTCTAAGCTCAATCAAACGGAGCTGACCTCGTATGATTGGTAATGTCAAGTTCCGCTCATAGATAATGGGGAACCGACGAGCCTATCATGATATAACGTGTAAGACCCTTAATTGAAATATCAATTTTATATATAATTTTCGCAAATAAAAGCGTTTATACGATTACACATACATATGAAAATACGAGTTTCTTAAAACTCCTTGAAATTTAAAACATTTCAAATATAATATTGTCGTTTATGCGTGACGATAAAACGTAATGCGGGAGCTTGAAACTTGATGGTGTTCGGTTCTTTGTTGGGCTTGATCATCATCCAGTACTTTTCGGTATACCTACATTTCATAAAACATGAAATAAGTTAGTTATGAGAGTTTACAACGTGTCTAAACAAGACCGTAAGACAAAGCGAGCCAACAATAACTTTTCATTAGCTTTTTAAGCCGTCGGGGGGCGCGACCGGATCAAGGTACAACTGTCGCGGGGCACGAGGGCTCTAGTTAAACCAATTCTAAAGAATGTTCACCTATCAGTAGGAATGTTCACTGAACAGTAGGAATGTTCACTGAACAGCTAAATCCATTTTAAAGAATGTTCACCCATCAGTAGAGTTGCTCACTGAACAGTAGGAATGTTCACCTTGTGTTGCATATTCCCGGCAATCCCATTTTTGACTTAAGCAGTCATAACTTTCTAAATTTTTATTCGTTTTACGACCCGATTCTTCCTACGTGATCGTAGTTTGATTCTCTATCATATAGAGTTAAAATTCGGCTTCCGGATTAACAATTTTCTAGAATTTAAGCCCTCGCCTTTGTGTTTATTTATAAAACTTTTGACCCGTTCATGATTTATCAAACAAACTTGTTTGTTTGCATTCAAATTCTCATGAACGTCATACGATAATTGTTTCCTATTATCCAAGGATTCTATTCATGGGTTTTTATACATCTGTAACTCGTTTTACATGTTTACTTATTTTGACCCGTTAAGTGATTTAAGCATTTTAAGCTTATATCACGCTCTCCCTATATTTACATCTTGTTTTCACATTAAGATATCTACTTATTATCCACCACAACTATATTTGTGGTGGATTTAATAATGTAAATTATTTATTCCGAATTCTACCCTTCAGATTGTCAATTTACGGCAAAGACCCATTACGAGGCATTTGACCCAAAAGGGCTTGTACCTTTACTGTTACACTTATCAAAAGACTTACTCGATTATAAAATTTACTTTCAAACAACCCTTAAGGGTTGTTTGCCCGATTTTTCATTAAAGGGCATTTTGGTCAACTTTAACCCCCTTCTTTTACAATGAAGGACTTTCAATAACATGTTTGACCAAAATCAAACATTTTAGCTATGATCTTATTTACGCATACCTGGTTTGGGTCAAAGTATAGACCCGTTTTAATACCTTGCTTTAATAACCTCTAATTAATAGCAACGCAAATATCCATTCGCTATCCACTCCTGTGAGCATATGACTCGACAAAGGATCATTAGTCGATATTGTCAAATAGTGATATCATCACCTTTTGACCCGTTTGGTCTAAATGACCATTTGATCCTTAAGAGATGATATTTATTTACCATCTCATCCATGTAATCCGTTCCGGTTTACACCATACAATTTTATTACTTAAATCATTTCTTGATTCTTTTGACCCATCATGGCTTACGCCATAGGGTGTCTTTCTCAAAAACTGAGGTTTATCCGTTAACTTGTAACCAATTACCATGTTATTCTTTTACTTATTATGGTTTACACCATAAGGTATCTTAATTCAAAACTCGTTGTCTATCCGTCATTGCATGACCGAATTACCGGTTTACTCCTTTTTAACCATTAAACATGGTTTCTTATTATTTTCATTTATTTCGTTCCGTATGACTACTCGTCGGAACATCATATTCTAAATACTTATTTACCTTATTCGTAATCAATACAATAAGGGAATATTCTACAAAATAAAAAAGGGTGTAAGTTTTACTTACCTTGCATTCAAATTATGTTTTTCCTTCATACTTGATTCGCTTGACCCGCTTCCTTCCCAAGATTCCACCTAGCTTGTCAAGCGTCAAACTATCATTATAATTCGTAAGATGTTTAGATTAGTCATTATCAATCACGACTATTCCACCTTACGAGTTTTTATGTCGAAATTAATATTCGATCTTATCTTTGGTCAATTTGACTTTTAAAAGTCAATTGACTTATTAACATATACAAATGTACAAATTGGTTCATCGAACTCATTTAGGCATTTCATCTGAATACTTAATGAAATCAAATTTTACATACTAACTAGTAGGTAACATGATTTCAAGCATCTATAACATGACTTTAACATCAATTTCTTTAAATCATACAAAAACCCATCTCATGGCAAGTATGATCATATACCCAAATTCATAGATTATTCAAACACCTTCTTATCACTATCATGTATGATGATTCTAAACATATTTATATCATCAATTTCATCATATTATTAAAACCCACTTATCTAAGTGTGGTAAATCATCTAAAAACTCAAATCATAGCAACATATGTAGAATTTTCACTTAGTGTTTTGTTCCTAAGCAAGTATACATCACTAATTCGGCCATAACCTCTACGATTCATAGATAAATCGCAAGTTGTGATGTTCATCAAATTTCACAACTTCATGAAACATCAAAATCCTACATACCTTACGATCCCTTAGCTTGGGTGATCGTTAATTCATGTTCATTTGTGAGTTTGAGCTCCAATTAGCCCTTTAATTTGATGATATTGTATGAACTAGGGTTTTGGCTTGCTTGTTTCCCCTGATGTTCAATCTACACACACACACACACACACACACACTATGTGTTGTGTGTCAATATTTTGTGTATAAAACATAACTTCCCCTTTTTACAACTTTGGTCCCTCAAGTTTAGTTTTAGTTGTTTAAGACTACATCTCCAAGTTTTTATTACTTGTTTACATGTTAATAACTAGGTGAATTTATTCCTAGTTATTTTGTTTTACGGGTTAATTTTTACCACCAACGGTACTTTACCCGTCTTTTTAGTATTAACGTGGTTTGATTACCAGTCCTGTTTTCGGGTGTTACAAGTTTACCCCCTTGAGGAGGTTTCGTCCCCGAAACCTTCCTTATGTAGTTCATTAAGTTTAAACCCAATGCACTTAGTCTCGGTAATCCTTTGAGCATTGCTTATACCTTAACAATTTGTTAGTATTACTAGGAAAGTATGGTAATATCTTTTTGGTTACAAAGCATATGCGTCTTTCATGTGAAATAACGCAACTCAAAATAACGTTTTCATAATTTATTGCAACACAGTTCCAACAAAATTTTCGTAATTTCGACCCCTTTGGGTGTTTTAGTGAAATCTTTCACTTTTGACAAACAAACTCTTTTGTTTTTAAATTATTCATTCGGTTCATTCATACGGATTCCACATCTTAAGAACAAGCGGAATTTCTTGATTTTGTCTTAGTTATTCAACACAAATCAACATGTAATGTTAACGAAATTCTATAAAGCGTATAGCCACATACCTTATAGCTTTTCTTCAATCGTGCTTTTGCTCGATTTGACTTCCCGACACTTGTATTGCCTTATGATCCCCTAGTATAGGTGATCAATACTTTTCACTAGTAAGGCCTCATGGGCCATCATTTTCGTTTTATACTCATTTACCTTTATTGTTTTACTTAACCGAGTCGTCATTTGATTACTTGGTCATATGAATTTATCAATTATGCTTATTCCACGCTAAATCCATAATGTTAAGCATATTAAACAAGCTCTTAATTTAAATTTTCGACCTTAACCGGTCTTACTGGCTAGACTTATCAGTCCGGTTACCTTTCACTCATCGCTTTGGCTACCATGTGATTATATTCCATATTACTTTTCTTGACCGTGATCGCATCATGTCATTTCTTTTATTCATGACCCGAGGGTCATTTTGGTCCCATGGACCTTTACACTATTTATAACATGAAGGTTATGGTGATCCCGTGGATCACTCTTTACTCGTATCATACTTAATATATATTTACTGTCAAAGCACCATTTTTATATTTGAAAATCATTTATTTTCATTTTTCATTTTTTTTAAATCTATAAACTTCGACCGTAGTTCATGACTACGATCCTTTTCTTTAGGACCATTCTTCCGACCCTATGACTTCTTACGTCATTCACGCGTCGGTTTATTTCACACTTACCATTATCTGGTTTACACCTATATTTATTTACAACTCATTACTCGGGTACTTTATCTTAATGTTTTAACGCTCCCGTTACCTGGTTTGCGTTTTTCTTTTATATTCGTTCACGACCCATTACATAGTGTCACACCCTGGCTTTGCGGAAGCGTGGTTAATTTGGTGTGACTTCTTAATACCATAGCTTAACCATAACAAAGCTATATGAATTAAAATCATGCAAGATCATCCATTTGATTAAGTTTTAAAACCAGAGTAACATACCATTGTCTTAGAGACTTACACCATCGTAACATAAAACATTGTCTTGAAAAGCATAAACATTAACATGAAATAAACGCAGTTTAAGATTTGTGACTTGTCCAGGAAAGAGTCACATTTCCTAAACTGGAATGACCTTGGAACCCTTATGCAGCGGGAAAACATATCATACCGCGCCAGATCTTTAATTTCCTGAAATACATGTAAGTTGAAAAATCAACAATAATGTTGAGCGAGTTCATGTGTAAGTGAGTAAGTAAACCTTTGTGAGTATAAAAATAGTCTTGGTATGTAGCAAATAAGGGAATTGAGATCACCAATGGTTTGCAAGGCCACTGATATATGTGAAGTGCAAATAGGGAGACTCAAACCTAGCAGATTTCGCCACGGCATTAGTATGTGGACAAAGTCACCCCAAGGTCCGTTTCTAGTTTGGCCTGGGGCTGGGCTCGCTACACCCAGATAGATCTACCGCTCCTGTCCCTCGGTCCCGTTATGAGGACTAATGGCCTCATATTGCTCCTACCCACTCACATGATCTAAGTAGTAAACCTCCTTACGCTAACCATACCATGTATATAGTACTTGTAATCAAAGTAACATGTATTTCACCCCCGCAGTTAAGAAAACTGAAAACAGTTAGAGAAAAGGGGGACATGAACTCACAGTGGTGCGTCTCTACCAAGTATGCCTCCAAATCGATCAGCTGTATGACGACCTACACGTGCTAACTCTATTAGACGGATGGCCGTGCCTTAGCTTTATGGTTTAAGTTTTTGGGAAATAGTTAGGCAACTATTTCGTGTTTACATTCTGTATACTTGGTAGTTATTTTCCTTCCCAAGGATGGGGGATTTAATACATGTGCGTTCGTATAATTCGGATTACACTATTAAGTCTCACTTAATATATTTTATTTCCAACTTCAAAATATAAATATTCTTCTCAAAAATATTATACTTTAATACATGTGATTTTTCCCAAAATAATACTTAGTAATGTTATTTTTACCCTAAAAATAATATTTACGTAGTTCACAAAATAATCATAAACACTTATACAAGTGATGTTGTGAAAAATATATACTAAATATATATATGTATCACGTTTTATTTTGTGAAATTCCACCTCCGATATTTTGTAAATAAAGTCACGGCGAAATCTATGTTTTGAAAACAAGTCAAAATGTATTTCTAACACTTTTAGTGAAAATAATTCTAAGTGTTAGGTTTTTGGAAAATTTCGCCAGAGTTTCCTCTGTAACTGGAGGTGGCCACGCTTTCAAGCGTATCATTTTCTTTTATAAATCACATCAACAATCTTCTTATTCAATCAAAACAATGTTCAACGTATCAAACTAGTTAATAAACATGAAATTCACAAAAAATTGCATGAACTTGTAGTTTTTCCAAAAATATGAAGTAAATCCCATTACTTTTAGTGGATCTTTATATAAATCAATCCGGTTTCGTAAAAGTCTTGTTTTTAAAGAAATTCCATCTTTACAACTTCTTGTCAACTTTTACAAAAATAATTATTTTGTCGAAACTTTGTGTTACACAAGTGTTTACACACTTGTGTGTTCTAAAAACCATTCGTGTTAGTGTAAGATCCGTCTTTAGAAAGCATGATTTCTTTGATACGTGGTCCTTTGAAAATACCTCTTGTAGATACGTAGATCTACTAGTTTTAAACACTATTTTACAAGCAGAATCGCTTTTACACAAGTTCATGATTCGTGTGTGGTAGAGTTTCATCCTTTAACCCTTGTTACTTCCAAAACAACCTTATGTCATGATCCATGATCATGACCAACCCGGGTTAAATGATGATCCGAGCTACCACAACATAGATCGGGTCCAAATACTCACACAAATTAAATACTACATGATTTACACAACATATGAGCTTTTATCCAACACTTATAGCATTTTTAGTAGACTTTTAAGCTTCAACTTGTATGTTCATAACTTTTAACCGTTACAAATCATATTAACCACTTTAAAATAGTTCGAGTAGGTGATTTAAGTAACATACCACTAGCTCGAGGCTAGGGAAGAATCTATGCGAAAAACGGGTGGATAAAAGCAAGATAACGAGGTCCTTCGAGTTCCGAATGCACCAAGACTCCTTATATGCGACCCTTAACACTTGTATGGACTTGGGATTGCTTGATCAAAATCGAACAATGATGGATGGATATAGGGGAGTTCGGCCGAAGCCTTTGAGAGAGAGAGAGGAGTGTTTGAAGTTGAGTTTGTGTGTTAATATGAACATGTGGGTTAAACCTTGAACTTATAGATAAAGATTAGGTTATGGTCCAATGGGTTTTGTGTCATTTAGATACTAAACATATGGGATTAAAATAATCACAAGGGTACAAGGTATGTCCCCCCTCATGGGGACGGTTTGGTTAAGGGGGGGGGGGGTCTAGTTCGAATCCAACTAGACAGTTAGGCACATAGTTAGGTTAATATAGTTAAGTTTAGGGATTAACCCGGTTAGTAGTGTGTCATGCGTTACAATGGGTGTTAGGGTATTCAGGGACCCTAACTGGCTCAGAAAAAGATAAATAATGAAAATGACAATATTTTCATGTTCCGGGTATAGTCCGGTTGTTCGGTTGGATAGTAATCCGTTAAAGCGTTAATAAGGCTTTAAAGTGTCGTTATTACCATTTTTTAGTGACACAACTTATTCCTCAAAGTGTCGGGAATATTTTCTCATGTTTTGGCACTTTATTAGTTAGCTAAAAGCTGAATTATTAAGTAAAGTGCTGAGTTTTTGTGCTTAGAGCACGTTTTAGGCACATCCAGTCATTGTAACTTATTCCTAGAGACGCAGTTCTACAACCCTTGTATCCCTACACTCACCACTAGTGTAGCAAAATATTTCTGGCTCATAAAGGCCTGTAGAGGCAGTGTCTGCCTGATGCTGGCTTATCAGCAAGTTCAATAGGTTATCCGTTTATAGTGCTACTGTGCTTTTGTGCATCATGTTTGTCACTAAGGTTCAGCATGTAAATAATGTAGTGACGGCAAGTAAAGTATGATGCAAGTAAGTACATGTATTAGTATTCAAGTAGCAGTTTATTCACAAGTTCAAGCAAGCACAGTAATTAAGCAGTAATTAGTTATTAATTAAGTCGTACGGATACCTGGTTTAGTGAGGGTTGTCACATTCTCCCCCCGTTAAATAAATTTCGTCCCGAAATTTAGGTTCTGCTACTAGATGCAGGGTTCTTAGGAAATAAGTGGGGGTATTTCTCTTTCATCCGGTCCTCGCGCTCCCAGGTGTAATCAGGACCACGTCTGGCATTCCAACGAACTTTGACGAGCTTGACACTGCTCCGGCGGGTCTTGTTTACTTTCCAATCCGTAACCTCAACCGGTTCTTCAACGAAATGGAGCGTGTCGTCAACATGAATCTCGTCGATGGGAATGGCAATGTTATCTTGAGTTGGACTTTTCTTCAGGTTGGATACATGAAATGTATCGTGAACAGAATGGAGTTCAGCAGGTAGGTCCAACTTGTATGCTACTAGTCCTATTCTTTCCAAAATTCTGAAAGGACCTATGTAGCGCAGATTTAACTTCCCACGCTTTCCGAAGCGTGCCACCCCTTTCCAGGGTGAAACTTTCAATAAAACCATCTCTCCAACTTGGAATCCCAAGTGTTTCCGGTTTGGATCCGCATAGGCTTTCTGTCTGTGGCGAGCTGCTTCGATGCGTTTTAGAATCTGCGCAATCTTGTCTGTCGTCTCTTGGACGATTTCGGGACCAGCAAGCTGCCTATCACCTGCGTCAGCCCAGCATAGGGGTGATCGGCACTTGCGTCCGTAAAGGACTTCAAATGGCGCGACACCAATACTGGTGTGGTAGCTGTTGTTGTATGAAAATTCGACCAAAGGCAAATGCTTGTCCCAGCTACCGCCCAAATCCATAACACACGCTCTCAGCATGTCTTCCAATGTCTGTATCGTTCGCTCGCTTTGACCGTCAGTTTGCGGATGAAACGTAGTGCTCAGATTCAATTGTGAGCCAAAAGCTTCTTGGAAGGATTGCCATATCCTTGACACAAATCTTCCGTCTCTATCAGAGATGATCGAGAGAGGTACTCCATGGCGTGCGACGATCTCTCTCATGTAAGTTTCAGCCAACTTGCTCGTATTATCCTTCTCTCTGATAGGTAAGAAGTGTGCTGACTTCGTTAATCGATTCACTATTACCCAAATAGTGTCATGGCCTCTTGGCGTTCTTGGCAACTTCGTAATAAAATCCATTGAGATTTGTTCCCATTTCCACTTGGGAATCTCAGGTTGTTGCAGAAGTCCTGAAGGCTTCTGGTATTCCACTTTAACCTTAGCGCATGTTAAACATTTGCTCACATAAACAGCAACATCGCCTTTCATCCTAGGCCACCAATAATAATCTTTGAGATCTTGGTACATCTTATCCGCTCCTGGGTGGATAGAGTACCGCAACTTGTGAGCTTCATCAAAAATAACTTTCCTTAAACCTCCAAACCAAGGAACCCAAATCCTTTTCTCAAAACATAACGTTCCTTTCTCGTTTGGTACCAGTAGCTTCTCCATCCCATGGAGATATTCTTCTTCAAGGTTTCCTTCCTTGAGAGCTTCTTTCTGCGCGGCACGAACTGCGCAAGGAAAGATCGGTTCGGATAATCATTTCTAAAGCCCTAACCCTTATGGGCTTGATCCTCTCCTTTCGACTTAGGGCATCGGCGACCACATTCGCCTTCCATGGATGATACTTTATCTCGCAGTCGTAATCGTTTAGCAACTCAACCCATCGTCTCTGCCTCATATTCAGCTCCTTCTGGTTGAATATGTGTTGTAGGCTCTTGTGATCTGTAAAAATTGTACACTTTGTACCATAAAGGTAGTGTCTCCAGATCTTTAATGCAAAAACCACTGCGCCAAGTTCCAAATCATGTGTGGTATAGTTCTTTTCGTGCACTTTCAGTTGACGTGATGCATAAGCAATAACCTTTTGGCGTTGCATCAACACACAACCCAATCCTTGACGCGAGGCGTCACAGTATACCACGAAATCATCTGTACCTTCCGGTAGTGCTAAGATTGGCGCATTGCAGAGCTTATCCTTCAATATCTGGAACGCTTCTTCCTGTTTGATTCCCCAATCAAACTTCTTATCTTTCTGCGTGAGGAGCGTCAATGGTTGAGCGATTTTTGAAAAATCCTCAATGAATCTTCGATAGTAGCCAGCCAAACCCAAGAATCGTCGAATCTCACTTGGCGTCTTTGGCGTTTCCCAATTCTTGATCGCTTCGATCTTTGTGTGATTAACATGGATTCCATTTCCATTAACCACATGTCCAAGAAATTGTACTTCACATAGCCAAAACTCGCACTTAGAGAACTTGGCATACAACTGTTCCTTCTTCAGCAACTCCAAAATAGCTCTTAGATGTTGTTCGTGCTCGGCCTTTGTTCTTGAATAAATCAAGATGTCGTCGATAAACACAATCACGAACTTGTCCAAGTACGGCTTGCAAACTCTATTCATCAAATCCATAAAGACTGCAGGTGCGTTTGTCAAACCAAACGGCATAACAAGGAACTCGTAGTGTCCATAACGAGTTCTGAAGGCTGTCTTCGGGATACTCTCCTCTTGTATCCTTAACTGATGATATCCAGATCGAAGATCGATCTTTGAATAAAAGCTTGAGCCTTGCAGTTGATCAAACAGATCATCGATTCTTGGCAGAGGGTATCTATTCTTGATCGTCAGCTTGTTCAGCTCCCGGTAGTCGATGCACATACGAAAACTACCATCCTTTTTCTTAACAAACAGGACCGGAGCTCCCCAAGGTGAGAAGCTTGGTCGGATAAATCCCTTGTCTAACAACTCTTGAAGTTGTGTCGACAGTTCTTGCATTTCAGACGGAGCAAGTCTATAAGGTGCTTTAGCCACAGGCGCGGCGCCTGGAACTAAGTCAATGCGGAACTCTACTTGTCTCTGAGGTGGCAGTCCAGGTAAGTCCTCTGGGAAGACTTCTGGATATTCCCTCACGACAGGGATGTCTTCGATTCTTGGCTCAGCAGCCTTCTTATCCACAATGCGTGCCAGGAAGGCAACACATCCTTTCTGCAAACACTTTCGCGCTTTCAGGCAGCTGATAATCCTTAACGGCGTATCACGCTTCTCCCCGTGAAGCACAATTGTTTCGCCATCTTCGGTTGGGATACGAACAACCTTTTCGTGACAAACTATCTCAGCCATGTTGCCTGATAACCAATCCATTCCTACCACCACGTCGAAGCTTCCCAACTGGACTGGTAGTAGATCCAAAGCAAACTCACGCTCTCCCAATTCGATCACACAGCCTCTGATAACTTCATTGGCTTCTACTAACTTCCCATTGGCCAATTCGATTGAGTAGGGAATATCTAACTTATTAGCGGCTAAACCAAGCATATTCTTAAATTCTAAGGACACGAAGCTATAATTGGCACCAGTATCAAACAAAATAGATGCAAAAGTTTTGGTTGATAGAGAACGTACCAGTAGTCACGCCTGGATCCTGGCATGCTACACAAGCTCCGATGTTGGATGTCTTTTCACGGTCTTGTTTCAACTTCGGGCATTCCCTCTTAAGATGTCCAACATCCCCACAATGGAAGCATCCTGGATACCTCCCATTTCCACCTTGAGCGTTGTTACTGTTTTCTCCTTGTCTGGGACTCTTCATCCCACAACCATCCTTGTTGTGTCCTTTCCTCCCGCATCTAGACCTTCGACATCCACACTCGTGGTGATACTTGCACCCGGCACGTCTTGGCTTAGTTTCTAAGTAAATCTTATCATTGGCCTGTTTGTTGTTAGGGCAGTCTTTCTTGAAATGCCCTTTGTTCCCGCAGTCAAAACAACCTCGAATAGATCTTTGTTCATCCTTATTCGTTTGGGTATCTTCGGTAAGCTTCCTTTTGTTCTTTCCGGACGTCTCCACCTGAGTCTCCTCCTTCCTGTCGGGGTTCGCAAGTTCTTCTAGTCTAATTGCCTCCGTAGCGAGTGCCAAACCCATCTTACTTGCAACATCAGTTGCTGGTGGCGTTGATGTTGTCATCAAGCTCAAGACTTGAGGCGCCAGTTCCCAAATGAATTGTTCCAATTTCTTTAATTCTGGTTTCACCAGGTACGGAACAACTCGTGACGAATCATGAAGTCTTTGCACGTACTCCAACACCTTCGGACCTTCCATCATCAGGCTCCGAAATTCATCTTCCCACTTCTGGGTTTCCGTTTGGGGGCAATACTTCTTATGCATCATTCCTTTCAGTTCACCCCAGGTTAATGCATATGCTGCAGTAGCACCCTTTATATGGGTCTGAAGATTCCACCATAACCGGGCTTCATCTAGAAACAACTCAGAGACGTATAGGACTTGTTGTTCCGGTGTACAACCGCTCACTTGAAAGATGGAATCCATACTTTCGATCCATTTTACAAAAGCTATGGCACCTCCAGTGCCGTCGAACTTCGGAGGTTTGTAGTTGAGGAAGTGCCAATAGGAACAACCGTTATTTTCTGAGGTACCTCTGATAGGTTCGGAGCGTAGGGCCTCGTGCTGTGCTATAGCTGCAGCAATTATCTCTTGAAGTTCTGCCTCTGAGGTGGGCATGCTCATTTCGCGTCTTGGTGGCATCTTCTAAAAGATGTTTCACGTAGGTTAGGTCATAGCAAGTAAAATGTTCGCATGTATTCAACACATAACATCTCATGCTATAAATAAATCAACCACATAACATCTCTGGTCATAGAACATAAACAATAAATCAAACATCACGAGTGATGAGAATACTGCGATTGCCTTGCCACAAATTGAGACCACAATGTAAAGCTTACAAGTGCACAACTGTATCATACAACGTCAATGACTTAGTAGGGGACGACCCTAGACAAGTCGTGCGATCGCTGGACAAGTTCAGGAATCTCTGGTTCATCCATTTTCAAATTCCAGAACTCCACCTCAAGCTTCTGAATTCCAGTTCTAGGACAACATTTCTCCTCAACCGTTTCCTTGAGCTCGTCCCAGCTCAGTGCATAAGCAGCGTCTGTGCCAAGGGTCTGAAACTGAAGGTTCCACCATGAGAGTGAGTTATCTAGAAATAACCCAGGGATGCAGGTAACACTCTGTTGGGACGAACAGTTACTCATTCTTGGAATGGAGTCAATCTTTTCAGACCAACGAACAAATGCAACGGCGCCTCCCGTTCCGTCGAAGTTCAAAGGCTTGCAGTTCAGGAACTGCTTATAGGTGCAGCCAGTTGGAGGGTTATTTCCAGTAATGCCATCGTTGTGCTTAGAGCGGAGGGCTTCATGTCGTGTATTTATCTGTGAGATGCGTTTTTGCAGCTCGGCTTCTGTCCTTGGCAACGTACTGGTGTTTGTGTCACGTCTGGGTGGCATTCCCTTTTGTCGAAGTGGTGTGAAGCGGGTTGGACAACGTTTCAATTGTCTATGAGGTATATAGCAACATAGGCCATCATGTAATCACCCAATTTCACACGCAAATATACTCAATGTATGAGTGGGGAAATAAATTTCTGAGCCTTCGCATAGGCTTGCCAATTTGGCTTGTTGCTTGTAATAGAATGAACTCGAGGCTACATCGCCTCGCCTTGGTCATTCGTGTTTTAGATATTTCCTGCTACATTGGTTTTCATTAGCTTGACCCGCAGAGTCCACCAGGATTTCTGTGCACTACAAGTCGTTATTACGTGGGCCCCCGTAATAATAAATTGTCTTGCACAGTTACCCCAAATTTTCTCTCGTCCAAGCAGATGATCAATCAAGGAGCAACAGCAGGTGCATCGGCATGAACAGGGTCATGCTCCAATGCGGGGTCAGGAGCAACGCCTGGCTCAGGGGCCACGGCTGGCTCCGGATCAAAAACTCCATCTCAAGATCAGCTGGATCAACAAACACAGGGGTTACAGGATCCTCCAAGGGCTGGTCTAAGTGTATGAACTCAAGGTCATGGTCTGGATCAAAACCAGGTGGAAGAACAAGATCACCCTCAATACTGTGATCAAACTCAAAGCTGGGTGCGGGAACCGGTGCAGCTGATGATGCCGTATCAGGGTCGGCGTCGTGTGAATGGTGCTGCACTCCCTGTATATGCGAAAATGCGGATGTCAGAAACTCAAATGAGTCTGGGACAGGGGAATGGGCATGAGTTTCCCCTGCAGGAGCATCCGCATGCAGTAGGCTAATACCAGTAGCAATAAGGCCCTGCCCTCGAATGGGTCCTCCTCTAGTAGATCGTTATCGTCGTTAGAGACCACGTAGGGGGGGGGGGCATACCAACAACAGGATAAGCGGCAAGGGGGCACAGGAGCAGGGATCACCGCGAGTGGCAAATTCCCAACAAGATGGCCATCAGTAGGCTTTGCTACGACTTCAGGCAGCGCAACAAGGGCTGAAAGTCGTCATTGTCTGTGCCGGTAGTATCGGAAATGTACACCTCGTGCTTCGATGAAACTATGTCGTCTGATACTATGGCCATGGGATTCGTAGTGTCCGTCTTTCTAGTACATGATGAAAGCATGACGTTTGTAACACAAACACATATACGTATAATAATCAATCATATAAACATGTTAGTCAATCAAATAATTCTCCTAGTCTCACTAGCCTCTCAGTCTCCTAGACTGACATTCCTAGTCCCACTAGCCAAATTCTTCCCAGTCTCTAAGACTGCTCTATCATCTACCTCGACCTCTTAGATCGAGCCTCGGCCTCTAAGACCGAGCCTCAGCCTCCAAGACTGAGCCTACTCTTCCTAGTCTAACTAGCCAACTACCTCGATCTCTCAGACCGAGCCTCGGCCTCCAAGACCGAGCCTCAGCCTCTAAGACTGAGCCTATAAATAATAAATAAAATGTGCTCAACATGTGTTTATAAAAGTTTTGGATCTGGACTTAAGTGGTATGCAGTAAAAATGTTTTCGTGAGAGCCCTAGTGATCATAGTCTAGACTCGAGAAAGAATCCTAGTTCGCTATGATCAGAGCTCTGATACCAAGCTGTCACACCCTGGCTTTGCGGAAGCGTGGTTAATTTGGTGTGACTTCTTAATACCATAGCTTAACCATAACAAAGCTATATGAATTAAAATCATGCAAGATCATCCATTTGATTAAGTTTTAAAACCAGAGTAACATACCATTGTCTTAGAGACTTACACCATCGTAACATAAAACATTGTCTTGAAAAACATAAACATTAACATGAAATAAACGCAGTTTAAGATTTGTGACTTGTCCAGGAAAGAGTCACATTTCCTAAACTGGAATGACCTTGGAACCCTTATGCAGCGGGAAAACATATCATACCGCGCCAGATCTTTAATTTCCTGAAATACATGTAAGTTGAAAAATCAACAATAATGTTGAGCGAGTTCATGTGTAAGTGAGTAAGTAAACCTTTGTGAGTATAAAAATAGTCTTGGTATGTAGCAAACAAGGGAATTGAGATCACCAATGGTTTGCAAGGCCACTGATATATGTGAAGTGCAAATAGGGAGACTCAAACCTAGCAGATTTCGCCACGGCATTAGTATGTGGACAAAGTCACCCCAAGGTCCGTTTCTAGTTTGGCCTGGGGCTGGGCTCGCTAGACCCAGATAGATCTACCGCTCCTGTCCCTCGGTCCCGTTATGAGGACTAATGGCCTCATATTGCTCCTACCCACTCACATGATCTAAGTAGTAAACCTCCTTACGCTAACCATACCATGTATATAGTACTTGTAATCAAAGTAACATGTATTTCACCCCCGCAGTTAAGAAAACTGAAAACAGTTAGAGAAAAGGGGGACATGAACTCACAGTGGTGCGTCTCTACCAAGTATGCCTCCAAATCGATCAGCTGTATGACGACCTACACGTGCTAACTCTATTAGACGGATGGCCGTGCCTTAGCTTTATGGTTTAAGTTTTTGGGAAATAGTTAGGCAACTATTTCGTGTTTACATTCTGTATACTTGGTAGTTATTTTCCTTCCCAAGGATGGGGGATTTAATACATGTGCGTTCGTATAATTCGGATTACACTATTAAGTCTCACTTAATATATTTTATTTCCAACTTCAAAATATAAATATTCTTCTCAAAAATATTATACTTTAATACATGTGATTTTTCCCAAAATAATACTTAGTAATGTTATTTTTACCCTAAAAATAATATTTACGTAGTTCACAAAATAATCATAAACACTTATACAAGTGATGTTGTGAAAAATATATACTAAATATATATATGTATCACGTTTTATTTTGTGAAATTCCACCTCCGATATTTTGTAAATAAAGTCGCGGCGAAATCTATGTTTTGAAAACAAGTCAAAATGTATTTCTAACACTTTTAGTGAAAATAATTCTAAGTGTTAGGTTTTTGGAAAATTTCGCCAGAGTTTCCTCTGTAACTGGAGGTGGCCACGCTTTCAAGCGTATCATTTTCTTTTATAAATCACATCAACAATCTTCTTATTCAATCAAAACAATGTTCAACGTATCAAACTAGTTAATAAACATGAAATTCACAAAAATTGCATGAACTTGTAGTTTTTCCAAAAATATGAAGTAAATCCCATTACTTTTAGTGGATCTTTATATAAATCAATCCGGTTTCGTAAAAGTCTTGTTTTTAAAGAAATTCCATCTTTACAACTTCTTGTCAACTTTTACAAAAATAATTATTTTGTCGAAACTTTGTGTTACACAAGTGTTTACACACTTGTGTGTTCTAAAAACCATTCGTGTTAGTGTAAGATCCGTCTTTAGAAAGCATGATTTCTTTGATACGTGGTCCTTTGAAAATACCTCTTGTAGATACGTAGATCTACTAGTTTTAAACACTATTTTACAAGCAGAATCGCTTTTACACAAGTTCATGATTCGTGTGTGGTAGAGTTTCATCCTTTAACCCTTGTTACTTCCAAAACAACCTTATGTCATGATCCATGATCATGACCAACCCGGGTTAAATGATGATCCGAGCTACCACAACATAGATCGGGTCCAAATACTCACACAAATTAAATACTACATGATTTACACAACATATGAGCTTTTATCCAACACTTATAGCATTTTTAGTAGACTTTTAAGCTTCAACTTGTATGTTCATAACTTTTAACCGTTACAAATCATATTAACCACTTTAAAATAGTTCGAGTAGGTGATTTAAGTAACATACCACTAGCTCGAGGCTAGGGAAGAATCTATGCGAAAAACGGGTGGATAAAAGCAAGATAACGAGGTCCTTCGAGTTCCGAATGCACCAAGACTCCTTATATGCGACCCTTAACACTTGTATGGACTTGGGATTGCTTGATCAAAATCGAACAATGATGGATGGATATAGGGGAGTTCGGCCGAAGCCTTTGAGAGAGAGAGAGGAGTGTTTGAAGTTGAGTTTGTGTGTTAATATGAACATGTGGGTTAAACCTTGAACTTATAGATAAAGATTAGGTTATGGTCCAATGGGTTTTGTGTCATTTAGATACTAAACATATGGGATTAAAACAATCAAAAGGGTACAAGGTATGTCCCCCCTCATGGGGACGGTTTGGTTAAGGGGGGGGGGGGGTCTAGTTCGAATCCAACTAGATAGTTAGGCACATAGTTAGGTTAATATAGTTAAGTTTAGGGATTAACCCGGTTAGTAGTGTGTCATGCGTTACAATGGGTGTTAGGGTATTCAGGGACCCTAACTGGCTCAGAAAAAGATAAATAATGAAAATGACAATATTTTCATGTTCCGGGTATAGTCCGGTTGTTCGGTTGGATAGTAATCCGTTAAAGCGTTAATAAGGCTTTAAAGTGTCGTTATTACCATTTTTTTAGTGACACAACTTATTCCTCAAAGTGTCGGGAATATTTTCTCATGTTTTGGCACTTTATTAGTTAGCTAAAAGCTGAATTATTAAGTAAAGTGCTGAGTTTTTGTGCTTAGAGCACGTTTTAGGCACATCCAGTCATTGTAACTTATTCCTAGAGACGCAGTTCTACAATCCTTGTATCCCTACACTCACCACCAGTGTAGCAAAATATTTCTGGCTCATACAGGCCTGTAGAGGCAGTGTCTGCCTGATGCTGGCTTATCAGCAAGTTCAATAGGTTATCCGTTTATAGTGCTACTGTGCTTTTGTGCATCATGTTTGTCACTAAGGTTCAGCATGTAAATAATGTAGTGACAGCAAGTAAAGTATGATGCAAGTAAGTACATGTATTAGTATTCAAGTAGCAGTTTATTCACAAGTTCAAGCAAGCACAGTAATTAAGCAGTAATTAGTTATTAATTAAGTCGTACGGATACCTGGTTTAGTGAGGGTTGTCACACATAGGTTCATTAATATTTCGCACTTCCCTTAGTTGGTTTGCGCCTATATTCATATTTAATCACGTCTCGTTACCGGGCTCATTATTCTTTTGTTTTTAATGCTCCCGTTACCCGGTTTGCGCTTACTTATACCATCAGGCATTATACTTTATTTGACCCATTTGACTTGTTCGTGTGAAATCCATCACTTATGAACAGTCAAACTTTATTCTTTATTCAACCTGTTCAACCTCGAAATAGTTGAACATAATTATCACAAATCTTATTTGCGTAATTTTACCATCTTTTAATCATAACTCATATTCCGAGTCTTTTGACTTTTAATCCGCGTTCCCATTTCTTGGTTTACGCATGTATTTAAAATCCTACCCATCAACCGGGTATTTTACTAAAGTCGTCGTTAAT
The DNA here is from genome assembly GCA_030545235.1 of Helianthus tuberosus. NCBI lineage: Eukaryota > Viridiplantae > Streptophyta > Magnoliopsida > Asterales > Asteraceae > Helianthus > Helianthus tuberosus. The sequence goes on from CM060409.1 coordinate 158,861,933, forward strand.
GCAACCATTCCGGTATGCATTAAGACTTTGTTTTGACCTGTTTGGTTGTCTTAGCGAAATTTATCGCTTTTAATTAACCAAACCTTCATTCTTTATTTGACCATCCTTGATGGCCTTCTAAATTATGAAAGATGATTATCATCATCATTCTTTCTTTACTGCTACTAAGGTAAGCGACTTTGATCGTCTTTCCATGTGGCAATACCTTCGTTTCTATGACCCCGTGGGTCACTTATACTTCGGTTTTGCATGCCCTTTTGTCAACCATGGCTCTTTCGCCCATAATGACTTATTTCAAGAATTTCCTTGGGTCATTTATTTCTATATGCGCCAAATGTCATTTTTATGGTTCCCACGAAAACCATTTATACGAGTATGCCTATTAAGATTTCTTGACTCCAAGTATCTTTTTAACTTTTCTTTCACCTCGTCCTTACCACATTGGACGTAAATGCACTCATTATAATGAGTATAATATCATGCGTTTATTACTTACTTGGCCAGAGTAAGCGATCAACACATGGTACTCGTGACCTTATTATAATTATCACATCACTTCCTATGTAAGTAAATCCTCGATTCATTTTCACATTTATGATTTTATTTGGTAAAACCTTATTTAATTGTTATTTAACTGTTATTTAACAATTATTAGTTTTACCTTTTTTATCCTTGAACATATAATGCTTTCCTTTTATAAAACATTTATACAATCACATTCGTTAATGCGATCGTTACTTTTCTCAATAGGATTCATATTGAGAATACTTACTAGGATGTTACTCTCATCCAAGTTTCTATATAAACCGAATTCTGTTATTGTCTTTTTATTCACAATTGTGAATAATTCGTATCTCTACAAAATTTCTCTTGGAAAAGTCATCCTGGATAGGTACCCTATCTAGGTTTCCCAAGTTTTATATTCTATATGCAAATGTCATTCACTATGTATTTGTTGCACGTTACTTTTTGTACTATAACTTTAAGACGTGTACCTGGTAGATACTCGCCCTGATAAACTTTCCTTGTTGTTCGATCTCTGTTCGAGATCATTACTTGATTTATGACTTTGGTGTATATGGCTTACTTGTCATACTTCAGAATATTTCTTCATCGTATCAATAATCTTTAGACTCCCGTCATCTTCGGACGCGAGGGTCCTTTAATTAGAATGTTTACAAAATATTAGTAATGTTAATATTAACAAACGCCCATACTATAATACAAGGTTTCTACGATACGTGTTAACACACGTAATTTGTTAACTATATCGGTCTCTTATCAATTTAATTGGGGTAACGTGTGTTACACGATAACCCTATGTGTTGTTTACAACACTTTAACATACTAGACCGTTAATATACATAATAACTTACCGGATGTCTTGATCAAGTCTCGAACCGAACACATTTACTCTTTAACCTTGAGCTCCGATTACCAACTTGTAAGACCCTTACTTGAAATATCGATTTTACATATAAAAATTTCGCATATAAAAGCGTTTATACGATTACACATACATATGAAAATACGGGTTTCTTAAAACTTCTTGAAATTTAAAACCTTTCAAATATAATATTGTCGTTTATGCGTGACGACAAAACGTAATACGAAAGCTTGAAACTTGATGGTGTTCGGTTCCTCGTTGAGCTTGATCGTCATTTGGTACTTTTCGGTATACCTACATTTCATAAAACATGAAATGAGTTAGTTATGAGAGTTTATAACGTGTCTAAACGAGTCTGTAAGACAAAACAAGCCAACAACAACTTTTCAGCAGCTTTTTAATCCGTCGCGGGGCGCGACCGAATCAAGGTTCAGCCATTGCGGGGCGCGAGGGCTCTAGTTAAACCTATTCTAAAGAATGTTCACCTATCACTAGGAATGTTCACTGAACAGTAGGAATGTTCACTGAACAGCTAAATCCATTTTAAAGAATGTTCACCCATAAGTAGGAATGTTCACTGAACAGTAGGAATGCTCACCTGGTGCTGCATATTCCCAGCAATCCCATTTTTGACTTAAACGGTCACAACTTTATAATTTTTTATCGTTTTACGATTCGTTTCTTCCTACGTGATCGTAATTTGATTCTCTATCATATAGAGTTAAAATCCGACTTCCGGTTAATAGTTTTCTAGATTTTAAGCCCTCGGCTTTGTGTTTATTAATAAAACTTTTGACCCGTTCATGATTTATCAAGCAAACTTGTTTGTTTGCATCAAATTCTCATGAACGTCATACTATAATTGTTTCCTATTATCCAAGGATTCTATTCATGGGTTTTTATACATCCGTAACTCATTTTACATGTTTACTTATTTTGACCCATTAAGGGATTTAAGCATTTTAAGCTTATATCACACTCTCCCTTTATTTACATCTTATTTTCACATTAAGATATCTACTTATCATCCACCACAACTATATTTGTGGTGGATTTAATAATGTAAATTATTTATCCGAATTCTACCATTCGGATTGTCAATTTACGGCAAAGACCCATTACAAGGCACTTGACCCAAAAGGGCTTATGCCTTTACTTTTACACTTATCAAAAGACTTACTCGATTATAAAGATGACTTTCAAAGACCCTTTACGGCAAAGATCCATTACAAGGCGTTTTGGTCAACTTTAACCCCCTTCTTTTACAATGAAGGACTTTCAATAACATGTTTGACCAAAATTGCACATTTTAGCTATAATCTTATTCACACATACCTGGCTTGGGTCAAAGTATAAACCCGTTTTAATACCTTTCTTTAATAACCTCTAATTAATAGCAGCGCAAATATCCATTCGCTAATTCATTCCTATGAGCATATGACTCGATAAACAATCATTAGTCGATATTGTCAAATGGTGATATCATCACCTTTTGACCCGTTTAGTCTAAATGACCGTTTTATCATTGTGAGATGATATTTATTTACCATCTCAACCATGTAATCTGTTCCTGTTTACACCGTACAATTATATTACTTAAATCATTTCTCAAAGACTGAGGTTTATCCGTTAACTTGTAACCCAATTACCATATTATTCTTTTACTTATTATGGTTTACACCATAAGGTAACTTAATTCAAAACACGTTGTCTATCCGTCATTGCATGACCGAATTATTGGTTTACTCCTTTTTAACCATTAAACATGGTTTCTTTTTATTTTCATTTATTTCGTTCCATATGACTAACGTCAGAACATCATATTCTAAATACTTATTTACCTTATTCGTAATCAATACAATAAGGGAATATTCTACAAAATAAAAAGGGTATAAGCTTTACTTACCTTGCATCTAAATTATGGTTTTCCTTCATACTTGATTCGCTTGACCCGCTTCCTTTCCAAGCTTCCACCTAGCTTGTCAAGCGTCAAATTATTATTATAATTCGTAAGATGGTTGGAGTAGTCATTATCAATCACGACTATTCCACCTTACGGGTTCTTATGTCGAAATTATTATTCGATCTTATCTTTGGTCAGTTTGACTTTTAAAAGTCAATTGACTTATTAACATATACAAATGCACAAATTGGTTCATCGAACTCACTTTGGCATCTCATATGAGTACTTAATGAAATCAAATTTTACATACTAACTAGTAGGTAACAAGATTTCAAGCATCTATAACATGACTTTAACTTCAATTTCTTTTTATCATACAAACCCCATCTCATGGCAAGTATGATCATATACCCAAATTCATAGATTATTCAAACACCTTCTTATCACTATCATGTATGATGTTTCTAAACATATTTATATCATCAATTTCATCGTATTATTAAAACCCACTTATCTAAGTGTGGTAAATCATCTAAACACTCAAATCATAGCAATATATGTAGAATTTTCACTTAGGGTTTTGTTCCTAAGCAAGTATATATCACTAATTCGGCCATAACCTCTACGATTCATACATAAATCGCACCTTGTGATGTTCATCAAATTTCACAACTTCATGAAACATCAAAATTCTACATACCACGATCCCCTAGCTTGGGTGATCGTTAATTCATGTTCATTTGTGAGTTTGAGCTCCAATTAGCCCTTTAATTTGATGATATTGTATGAACTAGGGTTTTGGCATGCCTGTTTCCCCTGATGTTCGATCTACATGTTAATAACTAGGTGAATTTATTCCTAGTTATTTTGTTTTACGATTTAATTTTTACCATCACCGGTACTTTACCCGTCTTTTTAGTATTAATGTGGTTTGATTACCAAACCTGTTTTCGGGGTGCTACATAACGTCTGAAATGAATGTAATGCATCAAGTAAACAACAACCAATAACACATAACACATATACTTCACATGATGGTAATTGCATGTAATTAAAAAAAGTTACAATGTAAACGACACATGATACACCCCAAAAGCGAGTAAATAATATAAAAAGGGGAGTTGTGAGATTCACTCACAGTGGTTGCATATAAGGATTCCTTGATGATAACGCACGAGGAAAAATAGGGAATTCCGAAAGAACGAAAGTGATTACCCTAAATGTTAAAATACCACATAACGATCTAGTCAATATTCATAGGCTAATTAAAATCCTAATATTTATGGTTTACAAATTAATTATTTAAATGTTATAATTTATCTCACTATTAGTATTTAGTGTTATAAAAGAATCAAACATAAATTGTTAATTATTGATGTTATTATTGAAATTAAGGGTGTTATTATAAAAGAATATAATTAGAAATAAATAATAGGAAAACTGTTAAATATTATTGGATTTAAGGATTTAAAAAAAAGAAAAATGAAATTAAAATAAAAACGCAAAAACCGGGTTAACCCGGAATCGAACCCGTGACCTCTCGCTTGTGTGCACACGTCCCTACCATTGGGATATGTGTCTAACCTGTTTATAAACCCATTTTTTAATTGTCATATACTGAAACAATGTTGACTCATATACTGACTTTAAGGAAAGAGAGAAATGATCTCAGCGAAAACCTAGGAGCCGGGTATCGAACCCGCGACCTCCGGGTTACGAGAGACAACCAAAACCACTGGACTGCTCTTGATGTTTGTGATATAACTTTATTTTCATAAAGTTATATAGATGTTTGGTTTCATCATAACTGAGTTTTATTAAAAAAAAAAAAGTACAACAAATGCAGCGAAGAAAGTGGAGAGGCCGGGTGTAACACCCTGAAAATGGGTTTGGTAATCAAACCACGTTAATACTAAAAGACGGGTAATTTACCGTTAGTGGTAAAAGTAACCCGGTGAATATTAGGATTTTTCAATAAACAAGCCTATTATTAAATTAAAAGCTGAAAGAAAGCTTTTAAGAAAATAAAGTTTATAGAAGCCCGAGTTAACGGGACTTAAAATAAACTGAGTCATAGATTCCCCGAACCCACTAATTTAACTAGGAATGTTTAACCTAGTTAATGGGTGGACATATTGTTAGAAATAAGTAGGTTGTGCCCTACTTAATAACTAACCAAACAAAAGGGGCCAAATCTGGATAAATGGAAAGTTATGTTATAAAAACAAGAGTTTAATTAAAACACACACTTAGTGTGTTTTGAGGGTGTTCTGTTCGAACACAGGAGAGCTCCCCAGGAGCCAAACCCTAACTTTCAACAATCTCATCAAATTGAAGGCTCAAACGAAGTCTAAATTCACAATTGAACATGAATTAATGATCACCCAAGCTAGGGGATCATAAGGTATGTCAAATTTTGATGATTTGTGAAGTTGTGAAATTTGGATAATCATCATAATCGCGAATTATGAATGAATTATTGAAGCTATGATTGAATTAGCGATGTATACGTGCTTAGGAACTAAACCCTAAGTGAAAATTATACATATGATGATATAATTTGAATGAGTTGATGAATTACCACACTAGGATAAGTGGGTATTAATCATATGATAAATTTGATGATATAATTATGATATCATATCTGATAGGAATCAGGAAAATACTTGAACAAATTTTGTGTTTAAGTATATAATCATACTTACTATGAAATGGGTTTAGTATGATATGATAAAGTTGGATGATATGTTCATGATTAATGATGTTTAATATCATCAAGTATTAATTCGGTAACTTATAGTTACAAGAACTTGGTAAATAAGTGATTAAAACGGTAACATATGAATGATGCTTACAGGATAATTGGCCAAGTAATTAAACGAGTAGTTAAGCTAATTCGTATAATTAATTATGTCAATAGGCTGTTGACTTGTAAAAGTCAAACTGACCAACGATATAATCGAATGATAATTCGACAAAAGAATCGTAGGATGGAATAGTCGTGAATGATTATGACTAATCTAACCATCTTACAACTTACAATAATAGTTTGACGCTTGACAAGCTAGGTGAAAGCTTGGGAAGGAAGCGGGTCAAACGGATCAAGAAAGATGGAAAAGCATAATCTGGATGCTAGGTAAGTACAGCTTGCACTCTTTGTATTAAATACCTATTGGTTTTATAGGTTATGAATAATATAAAGTCTTGTTTGAATTATGATGTTCCGACATGACATGTGAGGTTCGGAACAAAAGACAATGATAATAAACCATGTTTAATGGTTAAAAAGAGCTAATACGGTTATTTAGTCATGAAATGACTAAAAGATAACGAGTTTTTTTTAATGACTACCTTATAAGGTAAACCAATGCAAATAATAAGAGTAAAACGGTAATTTGGTCACTTGTTGACTAGAACCGTTAGTTTTGAAAGACACTTTATGGCGTAAGTCATAATGGGTCAAAAGAGTTAAGAAAATTGTTTATAAGTAAATTGACCGTACGGTGTAAACCGGTGCGAGTCATGTAGACGAGACGATAATAAAGGGTTGTTCTATTTCCACACCCCTATAATCTTATTTTCACATCCCTATTTGTAGACGGGCCGTATAGAATGTTTATGCGCAGAATTTAATGCGGTGGAATGTTTTTTTGTTTTTATATGTATACGGGACGTATAGTTATATACGGGCCGTATACATATTTGCATAATTTTGTTTCGAAGGTTTGACAAGGGTTATTAGTTTTGAAATCTGTATACGGGCCGTATAATGTTATACGGCCCGTATAGCCCATATAGAAAAGTTAATTTTTTGTTGCAATCGGGAAACCGTTTAATAAATTTTTGTAAATTTTAAAATAGTGTTGTATATATCGGATTATGTTACGAGTTTTTAGTTAAACGTATTTATTATGTTTAATAAGTTTCCACTTTGTAAAACGATAAATATGTATAGAAAAGTTATTTTTTGTTGCAATCGGGAAACCGTTTAATAAGTTTTGTAAATTTTCAAATAGTGTTGTATATATCGGATTATGTTACGAGTTTGTAGTTAAACGTATTTATTATTTTAAATAAGTTTCCACTTTGTAAAACGATAAATATGTATAGAAAAGTTAATTTTTTGTTGCAATCGGGAAACCGTTTAATAAGTTTGTAAATTTTAAAATAGTGTTGTATATATCGGATTATGTTACGAGTTTGTAGTTAAACGTATTTATAATGTTTAATAAGTTTCCACTTTGTAAAACGATAAATATGTGATATGATTATGATAAACTACGACAACAATTATTAATTAAACAACTTAACATCTAAACATAAGATTAATATTTAGAATGTTTTACATCTAAAACAAACAAAAAGATAAATTTTTACAATGTTTCAAACGTAAAATAACAAAAAAAAAAAAAAAAAAATACAATAAGCAGCTACGGCGGCGGTGGTGGTGGTGGTGCAACGCCAGCTCGTGGAGGTAGGGGCGCGCCAGAATTCATAGCCACAATCGCCTCGACCATCCACTGTACACCCCTCTGACTGCAGCTACATCCGACTTGACCTGACCGAGTCTCGACTCGACCTGACCGAGTCTCGACTCGACCTGACCGAGTCTCGACTCGACCTGAATGAGTCTCTCCTACACCCTCGGTGGAGGCTTCACAAGTTGTCTCACGCTCCGTCGAACGTACGGGCGATCACCCTGTAAATCCTCCGCAGCTACCTGTGATCGATCGAGAGTATGATCGACCCCCTCACGTACCCCGCTTCCCTCTTCGTCGCCTCCCTCTCCCTCGCCCTCACCTCCCTCGCCTCCCTCTCCCTCGCCTCCCTCGCCATCGCCTCCCTCCCCATCGCCTCCCTCTCCATGGGGTCCCTCACCCACACCATACGCCCAAACCAGCCGCCCTCCCTCGACCTCGCTAGCCAAACCCATCGATTGGGCCATGTCCCTCCCAACCCTGTCAAGCTGGAGTGTCAGGGTCATACCACTTGCCACCTGCGGGGACAAGAGGCGAAAGAAATGCTTCGCCAGACGGGTGACGAAGGCCCCACAGCTGATGTGGGTAGAGGTACGCTTAAAAGCGTACTCGGCGAGATATGCGGCCAACTTGTACGCCAAGTTGGCCCCCCATCGGTAAGTAAGTCGTGCAAGTAGAATAGGACATTTTGTGTGACCCATTCCCTGCTATCATGACGACCGGCGATCGTCACGGCGATACACCGATGTAGGTATCGGTGTAAAGGGTCATAAAGATCAGTCGCCCGTGCCTTCGGGGATCGCTGATTCGGTTTCGCGAACTCCCTGAACCCAATAGTGCGCCACCAAGGCCACAACACGTCACTGGACGTGCTGATGTACGCATCAAAAAATGCCTAGGACATTGAGTACTCCTGCGAGTACAGACCCAAGGCAATGGCGAACAGAGGAAGTGTCATCCTCTGAGGCTTGCCGCAAATAGTAAAAGCTACAGCGTCTGTCGTCAAAAAATGCTGTAAACCCCCACTCCGGGTGTCCGTAAATGTAAAAGTAGAATAAAAACTCTAAACTAATCTCCCTATGGGCCCGCTCTGCGGCGGCATCAAATAAACGGCCCCACAGGGAGTTAGCTGGCATGAGCTCCCGGACCCGACCAATCGATTCAATTTCTGTCAAAAACTGAATATCAATGGTCTGAGGCGCACCCAGCACCATCTCTCGTAATCTGCCCAAAACCCAATAGGCTGCCGTACCTCGGGGGATATCTCTAATAAACTGCCCCGTCTCAGTAAAATCGGGCACAATCTCCTCCTCCTATCCACGTCCCCGTCCGTGTCCACGTCCACGGCCCCGACCCTGACCTCGACCTCTACGGGCGGCAGCAGCTGCTGATGACTCAGCCATATCGTCTGTAAAAATAACAATTACAACTTAGCAATCACTATACGATTAGCGTTAACGTATTATACGACTACTGTTCTTGTATATGAACGTATTGGACATATCATATACGCTCTGTACACATCAAATATAGGTTTCGTATACTCACGTGTTATACATCTCGTACATGATCCGTAAACATGAAGTATACGACCGTACGAGCAAGTATTATACGCACGTATACGCTACGTACACCTCAGATATACGTTTCCTATACGCACGTATTATACGTCACGGATACGCTAAAAATATAACAAATTGGGAATAAAATATAAGTTCATACGATCGTATACAACGTTTACGATCGTATACAGCTTGAATATTCAATCTGTATACGACCGTATATATCGTATACGAGCGTATACAGGTTAAATATTCAAATATTATACGAGCGTATATAGTGTATACGATCGTATACAGTTTGAATATTCAACTGCTATACGAAGCGTATATAGTGTATACTATCGTATAATGTTTGAATATTCAACCTGTATACGATCGTATAAATTGTATACGGCCATATACACTTGAATAATCAGTTACAATTTTCAGTTTCAATTTTTTTTCAAATTCAATTATACAATCTTAATCGTTACGCCTATCTACGCTATTCGATCCTTTACTATACAAGACCATAATCTAACATGTTTCGGAATTTGAAAGTATACTATACGAAAACGTACTGTATAGGAAGAACGAGAAGAAAACGCCACAAACGCCGAAGAACGCTATCCAAGAACGATCCGAGAGAAAACCGAGAGAATTTTTGGTGGAATGTTGAGGCCGTATGGTGGAAATTAGGTCGTATAAATCTTATACGATCTTTTTTTCTATGTATACGGGCCGTATAAATGTATACGACCCGTATACAATAATTTAATGTTTTTAATTCAGTCGTATACTTCATATACGATCACAGTATACGAGGTGCATACGTTTATATGGCCCGTATACAATTGAGTATTTTTCATTTTTCTTAAATTACTATATGCAGAAGTGACGAAGATACGGTCGGTATGTGTTAACGTTGATTCGTTTAAACGTTTTTTCAAGTTCAATTTCAACAAGTTGCCAAAATATTTATATAACGTGTATGTTCATCATTACAAATTGTCAAACATGGCAAATAACATTTTAAACGTTTTTTCAAGTTCAATTTCAACAAGTTGCCAAAACATTTATATTACGTGTATGTTCATCCTTACAAATTGTCAAAACATGCAAATAACATTTTAAACGTTTTTTCAAGTTCAATTTCAACAAGTTGCTAAAACATTTATATAACGTGTATGTTCATCATTACAAATTGTCAAAACATGCAAATAACATTTTATATTCATAGGCCACCTAAATCCACGTATGCCCTGGTCCTGTATTCATCAACGATCCTATTATATTGGTCAATATGTTCCTTATAATAATGATACCAACTTTCTGCTGGCGTATTCCGTGTCGGTTGTCGCCAGTATCCTGATGGGGTTGGCATTGGATATTCCCCTTCTAATCTGACGTGAATAAAATGGTTCCTCTGTACATGTACAAGCGCGACTGTTCGATGCGGAATACTTTCTTAGGCTGTTCTGAACATGGGAAAAATGAAGCACAACCAAGGTCACTTAATAAGAGACAAACGACATTCCACCGGTTTGCTATCAGAAGCCCCGTGAAAGGCATTTGAAGCCACTTATGTTCAGGTGCTCCGTCTATACCAGATCAAACTAATGACTCCAGAACATTTTGATACTCAGGTTCATTTATCTTTTTCCATAATTCGTGGAACTGGTTGCACTCAGCATAAAGCTCCTCCCGTATGAACGGCCAGTCCCACTCTTTACGCGATAAGCCGACCGCTATAGATCGAAACCCACAATTACCATCACCCTACACATTTTGTATGTGACTGAGGTGTGGATAGAAGCAAGGTGGAATGAACTTTTGGAAGTGCATGAACATATTAACTAGTCCGACAGGCAGCAAAGGTAAGTCTGGTTTCTCTTCCTTTGATTTTGCGACCTTCTTTTTCGTTTTCGAATTCTTAGCGCCTTTCACAATCTCGCCAAAGAACATAGGTGTTTCAGCACAATAACTTTGTGACTCGACAAACGAGCTGTGCCTGGTAGGTTCGATCATTAACTCTTGTGTGCCAAACCCAACGGGTGAATCACTATACTCGTCCTGCGTTGTAAAAATGCTATGTCTTGAAGGCTCCGAAAACGAATCATCCTTCCTTTGTTGCTGAGCTTTTAAAGTTGGACGACCCCGTGTTTTTTTTGGACAACTGGTTGTTTGAGCTTCGTCTTATTGAGTTGTACCAACTCCTTCATCTTTTGAAGCAAGTTTTTCTTGACTTCTCTCGGCTGGGCACTTAAATGTTGTTTGAGAAGCGCAAGTTCGCCGTCTTAGTCAAAACAGTCCACCTCGCTCGGTTTCAGTATGGAGTCCAAATTTAACTTTCTCCAAAATGGTTCTATCAACTCCAACGGGATCATTTGACCTAACAAACATATCAACAAACAACATAAAACGTCAATAAGATTTTGCGTGATGAAATGCTATGATTATAAAATGTGGCTGGTCGAATAATGTATTACCATTCGTTGTATACGGTTCCAACCGACACGCGCACGACAACCTACAGCTTGTATACAAACGACATGCGCATGTACCGTTAAATAACTTTAATTTTTCTATTTAATTTACTTCGGCGAATATGAATTCTAGGCAGGCATGTGAAACCTTCTTTCATAGGAGATTAAATATTGGTTTGTTTTGTTTTGTGGACCCAATGTTCGGCTCCTGCTTGTTTCAATGCTGCCTTTGATTTCTGTCACCTGGTTTCTTATGAGCTTATCAATAAGTGGTACCACTTTCTCCAGGGTGTAAATAGAGTCGCCTAGGTACTGCTTCAAAAGGGCATGTTGACCTTCTGCCCTGTTCGTTGTACGTTGACCGAAGTTCAGATGTTGGTCGCTCTAGAACGAAACAAATTGGTCTCTATATGCTTGTAACCAGATTGAATCCAAATACTCCATAATCTCTGTAATCAAAGTCAAGTGTAGTTAAGACAAGTCAAATAAATACGATTATTAAACAAAAATAATATAAAACTCACCGTCGGTTTTTTTGCTTGGCAACTTTGATCGTATTTGCTCATACAAGTAGTTGTAGTCAAGATCGGTCATTGAGTTAATTACCTTGCGCCACTTGAAAATAAACCTTTCCCAGCTTTCTTCTGTTTTAAAGCTTTGCCTGCAATGTTTGAAGTTGTTTTGCTGTATGTGCCACCTACACAATGAATGTCTAGCCCTGGGAAACACGGTTGCACATGCGTTCATTAGGGCGCGATCTCTATCCGTTACTATTACACGGGGTTCCATAACACTGTCTAATGAGTGTTTCAACCTCTGTAGAACACATGTGAAGTTTTCCTATTTCTCATTGCTTACGAACGCATGAGCAATGCAAAACGACATCAACGTGGATGTAACACCGATAATCTGGACTAGCGGCATTTTGTACCGATTCGTCTTGTAGGTGGAGTCTATAAGCAACACATGCGGGAAGGCGCGCCACAACATGTTCGACTCCGGGTGGATGAAGAAAACATCCTCGACCCGTTCGCCGTTTTGAGATGTTCTATGGTATAAAACAAACCCAATCTTCTCCAACCGGTCGAAAAGTATCTGCATTGGAGTCTCGCCGACTTATTCCATTCGACCCAATTTGGCCCGAGCGTTGTATATGGTGTTTCTTGTTGAGACATTATGGGGGTTCAGTTCTTTAATGGCAGCAAGAATGTCTCGTGGTTTTATGTTCTGATGCGTCATTTTCTCCACCGTCCTCTCTTCCGATGGAGTCAGCCTCATTAGGGACGGATGACCCTTTGGATACAGAAATGGTTCGTGGTTATGTTTAGCTTCCTCAACCCTTAGATCCCAATAACCTAACCTCTTTCTGTATGTCCCGATTAGTGGGAACTTGCAACCGGTTTTCCTGGTCCCGCTGCGTCTGACCATGGCTGTTGATTTGTACTCGCCGGCACAATCGCACGTAAGCCAAATTTTTAACGGCTGACCGCTTGAGGGGTTTATCATAGTTGGTGCGTTTGGTGACGAGGGCGTAGCCATTTTCGCGTCCGACGTCTCTACACCACTCTACCAATTAATCCATGCTAGCGAATTTCTAACGAAAACACTTATATGTGTCAATTAATGATTAACTCAAATGATCCCATCGGTTTAGTTTTGGTATAAACTGGTTCGGGTCAGTTTCAGGTTGAACCTGCGAACCCGTTTGGGTTAACGGGTCGGGTTCGGGTCAACATGGTCGGGTTGGCGGGTTGACTCGTTAGACATTTATACTATATTATATTTTTTTACAATATATTTTACGTCATAGATTAAATGGGGTGCGTATTTTTATGCCATGATTATAACTTAAAAAGAGAAATTAACATAGATTTTATAATTTAAATATGATATTATTATATATATATTTGTGTTTTTTAAGTAAATTTTAACTTTAATATATTAATTTCAGAAAAAAATTAAAAATTTCGGGTTTAATGGGTCGTGTTCGGGTCAACCCATGAAACTTCGGGTCGTGTTTGGGTTCTTATGTATGATACGATTTTTGGGTTCGGGTTTGTGTAAAATTTTCAGGTTCAGGTCGGGTTGAACCCACCAACCCGCGAACACGACCCGTTGAGCAACCCTAATCTAAGATTTTAATAAAAACAACATCAAACGTAAAAACACTAAAATAGTTAACGTACAACAAATAAACGTATAATTAAATGTTATACCTGCTTGTTTTGAAACTCACTAGGTTCCTGGTCAGTATTTGGACCCTCGGGCGGTCCACTACTTATTGGAGGAGAATGAGAACTATCAGTCGGTGGTCGAACACTAACAGGAGGGGCTTCAAAATTAACCGGGTGTTGCGATGGATAATAACCAGTATAATTAGGCTGAAGGGCATCCAAACCCCAAGTATCCTGACTTGCATCAGACGCAAGAATGGGATCTAACGGAGCATTCAGATCAAACACGCCCGCTTTGTTATCTTCATTGTTATCATAACTCCCCTGATTCGGCTCGTTATCAAACACATTAAAAAAGTCACCCCAACCCGACATTATAGCGTAAATAATTTGAATACAGAGAAAAATAGAAGTTGAATGAAAATGAATGAAATTAGTGTTGTTTATATAGAGAATTTTATGGAATATTACATCGTTTCAAATGATTAACACGCGACTCGAGGAATCTAACGTGGAATCAAACAACTTGCACGAACTCGAGGAATCTAACGTCTAATCACATATCTCGCACGAGAATCGAGGAATATAACATCGAATCAGAGAATCTTACGTCTACTCGCACGTGAATCGAGGAATAATTGTCACACCCCAACCGATGGCGGAAACATCGGGGCATGGCACTGAGCGAAACAGATTGTCCAGAAGTTTCCATAACATTTATCATTACTATTCAATTTAAATAATACGTCCCATACCGTATCTCAAACAGTAAAATAATTATTACAGACAAAATCCAGGCAAATATTCTGTTCCGACAACTCAGATTTAAATGATCAGTAATTGTTTATCTGCTTCTAGAGACCCTTAGTTTGAACACTACAGACAACTATTTGTTGGGCTCTAAAGCTTTATTCTAGCTTCAAATTCCTACCACGTGTGCATCCTAAGCACCTGTCACATACTTTAAAATAAAGTCAATACATATAATGTAAAGGTGAGCATACAAGTTTGATAATAGCATATAGAGTTCGAATTTGTTTACGCATAACCAGCACGTACACATAGAGAAATGAAGCACGTTAGTTATCGACATAGATCCATCGATACCAATGACTGCGGGTTGACTGCCCGAGGCAGTTCGCAATACATGATTACCACCGTAATCCATGCAAGTAATTGTCCTTAACAACCCCCGTCTGAACGGGTGCTGAGTCCAAACTATAGTACTATCGTTGCTAAGGCAGGTAGACATCATTCCATATGTAAACATAACAAAAAAGCATTCATAAGCCCCGTATAACATGCATTGACGGTTAGCGTTCATATAGTATTGAGTAGTGTGTTTGATGTGATTTGAATAGTTGTAACGTATGTAACACCCAAAAGTGCATAAAGTAAAAAGGGATCGAGTATACTCACAGCGGTTGATGGATTGAAGGGAGCGCTTAGCGAGTAAGGTTAGCCTGAATAGATTGATAGCATAATAATAAGCGACGCGCAAAATGGTACAAGTGTTGGAGAGTCGGACAGCTGGTCGATCGGACGGTAGTTCGATCGGTCGGCTGACCGTTCGGTTGACAGTCCGCTCGGACTGCTGTCCGGTCGGTCGGTAGGCCGATCGGATGGCTGTTCGAGTGGATTGTTTCTTCCTTTGAGAAGGATGTGTTTGTGTATGATGGCTTGACTTTTGAAGTTTTTGTTGTAGCATTTGAAAACATTGAAGTACCTTTACCCTTCAGGTCGGTCGATCGGCCGGCAACCCGATCGGTTAGGTATTTTAATAGGTTGTAGTGATCTGCTTTGGATCGGACAGGTGTTCGATCGGACAGGTCAACAAGTCAAAAATACGGCTTGCTGACCGATCGGTTGGCAAGTCAACAATAGTCAACAACTTTAAATGAACGCAAAGTGTGGTGCAGTGGATCGGATAGTTGATCTATCGAATAACACTAATGCTGTTCGATCGGACAACATGCATGATCAACCATATCGAGTTCTCAGCAGGGTGTCACCTGATCGGACGGCTGTTCGATCGGGTGGCACTTCTAGTGCATCGAACATGTTGAAAAATCAATTAAGTGTTGAAGTATAGTATATCATGATCCGAAGAGTAATCCGATAGGACAGTAGTCCGATCGAACAACAGTTCGTTCAATACTAGTCTTCAAAATAGATTGCTTAAGTGTGGGACCATGTGTTAACCGATCGGCTGGCCAGTCGATCGGCTGGCCAGTCGATCGATTGGTTGTTCTGTTTGTTTGTCGTTTTATTGAGGTATTTTGACAACGAGTCGAACCGTAGATCCCTCGTCCTTACTTAGTTCCCTTGGTCGGACATGAATCACCCAAATCCGGCCTGTGAACTGTTTGGAACGGAGTTTAACGTTTAACCCAAAATTGGTTAACCTCGTGGATAGAATCCGGATCTTGAGCCATGCAACCACCGGAGTGATTTGTAAGCTGGCAGAGGCTCCGTTTCTATCGGTTTGAAGGCATTGAGTGAAAAAGAGTTGAAAGAAAGTTGAAGAATCCATCTTTCAATCCTTTTCACCGTGTATATGTTTAGATCCATGAGAGATCTTTGTTTGTTTATGTGGAAATCAGCCAGATCCAAGTTATTCTTGGTGGATTGAGGCCAAAACATGAAGTTCTTCAAGCACCCATGATGACATCATCCTAGAACACTTGAATCTTGATGATTTCACGGTTAAAAGTTAAGATTTGAAAGATAGAAAGGTGTAGGAGTGCGTGTAGATCAAGAAAGTACAAGATTTAGGACGAAATCTTACCGGGATCGAGAGAAATCTGAGAAAAGTTGAGTTAAGCGTGCTGGTCGAACAGAGGTTTCCAAAAGTGGAAAGGATGATAATGACAGGGGTATTTATAGGATGCCAAATGAGGAAAGTGTTGGCCGATCGGCCAGGCAGCTCGATCGGCCAGCCTGTCCGATCGGACAGCAGTCCGATCGGCTGGCTGTTGGATCGGCTGGTAGCCTGATCGATCGGCTGCACGTTTCGAGTGTTCGGTGTGACGATTTCTGATATTTCGATTTCGGTTGCAAGCGGTTCGATATGATAGGGTTTCCTAGTCAAATTACTTTCAGTCCCAACTAATTCATATCTCGCGCTGTCTCTTCTCCACTAATTATCAAAGTTCGACTTCGATTGTGATTGAGCTCGATTGCATTTCGAGTTGCGATTCGATGTCGATTTGATTAGCATAGTTTGATTATCGTTTAGTTAACTTTATCGCATTGTTACTTCCTATAGTTCACAGTCGTAGGTCGATTGAATAGCGATTAACATACGCCGATTTTTAGTAATTAACAACACTTACTCCAAATAATACCATTAAAATAAGGAAATTACTATATGTCAAATTTGTATAATCGGTCATTGACTTGACCTTGACTTTGACTTTGACTTCCTGAAAACACGGGGTGTTACAGCCTCCCCTTGTTTAGGGAATTTCGTCCCGAAATTAAGCTGGAAGTTGTACAACACCGTGAATCACTTTCTCTTAAACAACTGCGGGTACTTCGCCTTCATGTCGCTTTCGAGTTCCCAAGTGAACTCTGCGCCTCATTTGCCTTCCCATCGGACTTTCACAATAGGAATGCGAGAGCGTCTGAGTTGCTTGGTTTAGCGGTCTCGACAGGCTTTTCCATGAAGTGTAATGTTTCGTTCACTTGCAGGTCATCGAGAGGAACATATCGTGGTCGGCTAGGCACTTTCGGAGGTTTGACATGTGGAAAGTCGGGTGGACGTTACTAAGTTCCTCCGGTAGTTCGAGTCTGTAGGCGACTTTTCCGATCCTTTCCAGAATCTTAAAAGGTCCAACATATCGAGGCGCGAGCTTTCCTTTCTTGCCGAATCGGACCACATCCTTCCAAGGTGATACCTTTAGGATTACGTAGTCACCAACGTCAAATTCAAGGGGCTTGCGTCTTCTATCGGCATAAATTTTCAGTCGATTCCGAGCTTTCACCAGGTTGTATCGAATTTGGAAAATTCTGTCTGTCGTTTCTTGTAATAGCTCAGGACCGGTTAATTGCGAATGCCCGATCTCGTGCCACACAATAGGCGATCGACATCTTCTTCCGTATAAATCGTCGATAATAGCCCGCTAGTCTGAGAAAAGAACGGACTTTAGACGGGTTCTTGGGCGTAATCCAACTCTTAACAGCTTCAATCTTCGCAGGATCGACGTGAATACCTTGACTATTAACAATGTGACCCAGAAATTGAACTTCCTCCAACCAGAATTCACACTTGGAGAACTTGGCATAGAGTTGGTTCCCCTGGAGTAGCTCGAGAACCAAGCATAGATGTTGCGCGTGTTCGGCCTTCGATTTGGAATAGATCAAGACATCGTCGATGAATACGATGACGAAGCGGTCGAGATACGGTTTACACACGCGATTCATCAGATCCATGAAAACTGCAGGTGCGTTGGTTAGACCAAAAGGCATAACAACGAATTCGTAGTGGCCGTAACGAGTGCGAAACGCGGTTTTGGATATATCCTCCTCTTGAATGCGTAGCTGGTGATATCCTAAACGTAGATCGATCTTTGAGAAGCACGTAGCACCTTGTAGTTGATCAAACAAATCGTCGATGCGGGGTAGGGGATAGCGGTTCTTGATAGTTAACTTATTCAATTCCCGATAGTCGATGCACATCCTGAACGACTGTCACGACCCCCGACCCGGTTTGACCCGTTTCAGGAGCCGCGGGACAGAAATCCCGTGGTATTTATTTAATTGAGTTTAACAGCGGAAGTTTATCATCAGGATCGTTGTAAAGCTAAAATTTTCCCGATTATTTTATTTCACAACTCGGGATAAAACCCCGGTAATTTACAATACTATGATTTCACGGAGAAATCTTTATTTTACAAAATATATTTCTTTATTTTATAATGAGCCACTTTCTTAAGCTTGAAATGCTCCACAGCATTTTTCCTGAATTACAACAGATCACCTGAAACATGTTTGAAAAAGGTTTTGTCAGCGGGAAATACTGAGTGAATCATTCTATTTATTAAAACAATCTGTTTGTTATAATTTACAGTATTAAGGAAGATTACAATGTTTCTGATATCAACCAACTACCCACAGTACTTTATCACTCGACCCATTGGCCCATTCGTCCAATGGTGTTTGTGATTATGGTCATATCACCCCTTGGCTGCCCCAATGGTGAAGATTATCAAGTAATGTATACAAAACCCCACATACCGGCTGTAACTTGGTGATTACATAAACTTAATCACTGTAATTATAACTTTTGATAATAAACATGATTTTGAAAGTAATTAGATAAAAAGAGAATGACTCACATTGCAGATTTAACACGGACATAATCTAGTCTATAGATTAGCCTTGTTAACCTAATTTAAATAATAATGCACACAAAACTGGGTTAGTAATCAATACAGCATTTACGAAAACTCACGAGATCAACCCTCACAACGAATGACAAAGTGCTATGCTTAAACATCCATCGAATAATCGACTAATGACAAAGCATCACCCTAATGTGGGCAGCACTTAAACATCCATTCAGTAAATTGATCGATCGGAAAATGAATCGTAATAGCGATCGAGTTATTACCCTGTTTTGCGGCAGCAATTTAGTGAATCGTGTGTGTTTTTGTAGTAAACAGTGTCTAACTTTGTGTACGTAAAGAATTTTAACGTTGAACTGAAGCCAGGAATCAAGTCCCAAGCCCCTGTATTTATACCCTAAATTGACATCTCCCGCGTGTCGCGAAGGAATCCATGGTCCCTGTCGCGTATCGCCTGGGATGTCAAAGTAGACTAGGCATGCTTCGTCACCTATCTAGCCCTTATGAGTCAACAACTTCGTAAAATTCGAATTTGACAGCATTTTATGTAGATAAATATAACTAGGGTTTACCCCCCCCCCCCTTATTTTAGGGGCCCTAATCCGGATTCCAAATGTTCTAAAAATTTTAGGGTTTATGCAGAATCACTTGGGTTTCTCAATTAGGGTTTCCTATTCGACAATTTAATTAAATAAATATGACTTTTGATGAGAGTTGTTACATTCTTCCCACCTTAATAAAAATCTCGTCCTCGAGATTTACTGGAATAAGTGTGGATACTTTTGCTTCATTTCTGATTCCAGCTCCCAAGTGTATTCAGCTCCTCTCTTTGAATCCCACTTTACTTTAACTAGCACTAGTCGTTTGTGCTTGAGAAACTTCACTTTTCTGTCTTCTATCTGAAGAGGTTTCTCAACAAATTTTAACTTTTCGTTTACCTCTATGTCTTGAAGAGGTACTACCAGAGATTCGTCTGCTAGACATTTCTTGAGATTGGATACATGAAATACATCATGTACTCCAGCTAATTCTTCTGGTAGTTGTAAACGATAAGCAACTGGTCCTATACGTTGGATCACTGGAAATGGTCCTATATACCTTGGACTTAGCTTTCCTTTCTTACCAAATCTAACAACTCCTTTCCAAGGGGAAACTTTCAACAGTACTCTGTCTCCAACTTGGAATTCTAACGGCTTGCATCTATTGTCTGCATAACTCTTCTGGCGATCTCGAGCCGTCTTCAATCTTTCCTTGATTTGAGTAATCTTGTCAGTCGTCTCTTGCACAATCTCAGGACCTGACAATTGACTTTCTCCTATTTCTGCCCAACACACTGGAGTTCTACATTTTCTTCCACACAGTGCTTCAAATGGGGCAGTTTCAATGCTTGAATGATAACTATTGTTATAGGAGAATTCGATTAAAGGTAAATAGTCGTCCCAATTTCCACCAAAATCTATCACACATGCACGGAGCATGTCTTCTAGAGTTTGGATCGTTCTTTCACTTTGCCCGTCTGTTTGTGGATGATATGCCGTGCTTAGGTTTAGTCGAGTTCCCATAGCTTGCTGGAAGCTTTTCCAGAAATGAGAAGTAAAACGACTATCCCTATCCGAAACAATGGAGAGTGGAACTCCATGTAAGGATACGACTTCATCTACATACAACTTTGCCAATCTTTCCATGCTAAAGGTTTCTTTCATGGGTAGAAAGTGAGCAGATTTGGTTAATCGATCCACAATTACCTAAATCGCGTCGTTACCTTTTCTGGTTTTGGGTAACTTAGTAACAAAATCCATTGTTATGAGTTCCCATTTCCATACAGGCATTTCTAATTGTTGTAGTAGACCTGAAGGTTTCTGATGTTCTGCCTTAACTTGTGAACAATTAAGACTTTTAGAAACATATATAGCTATATCCCTTTTCATGCCTATCCACCAGAAAATTTTTCTTAAATCTTGGTACATTTTATTGTTTCCAGGGTGTACGGTATACCTAGCTTTATGAGCTTCTTCTAAAATCTTATTTCTTAATTCTCCCTGCTTCGGTACCCAAATTCTGCTTTTGTGGAATTTCCATATTCCATCAGCTCCTTGCTCTAATTCTTTTATTTGTCCCTTCATTCCTTCAGCATCATCTTTGATTGCTGTTTCCTGAACACTCTTTATTTGTTCCATTAAATCTATTTGTAGATTTAATCTAAGAGCACGAACTCCTCGTTGTTTTTCATGATACTTACGACTTAAGGCATCTGCAACTACATTTGCCTTTCCTTCGTGATACTGAATATCACAGTCGTAGTCACTTAAGATTTCCATCCATCTTCTTTGCCTCATGTTTAACTCTTTTTGCCCAAAAATATATTTTAAACTTTTGTGGTCTGTATAGACAGTAAACTTACTTTCGTAAAGATAATGTCTCCAGATTTTCAGGGCAAATATTACGGCTCCTAATTCTAGATTATGAGTCGTATAGTTTTCCTCGTGCTTTTTCAATTGTCTTGATGCATACGCAATTACTTTCTTACGTTGCATAAGCACGCATCCCAATCCTAGTTTTGAAGCATCACAATATACTTCAAAATCATCAGTTCCTTCTGGTAAGGCTAAGATTGGTGCATTTGTTAATTTCTGCTTCAATATTCTAAAGGCTTCTTCTTGTTTTGGTCCCCATTCAAACTTAATGGCTTTACAGGTTAGCTTAGTTAATGGTACAGCTATCTTGGAAAAATCCTTAATAAACCGTCTATAATACCCAGCTAAACCTATAAAACTTCTAATTTCCATTGCGGTTTGCGGAACCTTCCAATTGGTAATTGCCTCTATTTTAGCAGGATCTACGTGAATACCTTCATGATTCACCATGTGTCCTAAGAATTGCACTTCTTGTAGCCAAAATTCACATTTTGAAAATTTGGCATACAACTTTTCTTTTCTTAACAAAGTTAAGAGTGCATGCAAGTGCTGACAATATTCGTCCTGACTTTTTGAATAAATAAGTATATCATCTATGAAGACAATTACAAATTTATCCAAATACGGTTTACAGATCCTATTCATCATGTCCATGAATGCTACAGGTGCATTCGTTAACCCGAAGGGCATGACTATAAACTCGTAATGACCATACCTAGTTCTAAAAGCAGTCTTAGGTATGTCTTCCTCTTGTACTTTTAATTGATGATATCCAGAGCGTAAATCTATCTTAGAAAAATACCTAGCTCCTTGGAGTTGATCAAAAAGATCATCAATCCTAGGTAATGGGTATCGATTCTTAATTGTAACCTTATTTAATTCTCTATAATCAATACACATTCTCATGGAACCATCCTTTTTCTTTACAAACAACACTGGCGCTCCCCATGGGGATGAGCTAGGTTGTATGAATCCTTTACTTAGTAATTCATCTAATTGTGTTTTCAATTCTAACATTTCGGTAGGTGCTAACCGATAAGGTGCCTTGGCTATCGGTGTAGTTCCTGGAATTAGATGAATCCTAAATTCTACTTCCCTATCTGGGGGTAATCCTGGTAGTTCTTCTGGAAATAGTCTGGATATTCTGAAACTATAGGAATTTCCTTAAGTTCTTTACCCTTAGTACTAATGATTACTGAAATCATATATACTATTCCTTGTTTTCGTTCATAACTAGCAACTTTCATTATTGATATGAACTTCATGGGTTTACGTGGTTTATCTCCTGTAATCGTGATTATTTCTCCAGTAGTTGTCTGAATTTCTACAGAATTCTTATCACAAAGGATTCGAGCATGGTTGGCTATTAACCAATCCATTCCTAACACAATATCAAATTCAGCTAATTTCATAGGTAACAGATTTGCAAAGAATTTATGACCTGAAAGTTCTATTTCTACTTTTTGCAAAACCTGATCTATTTTAACTGAATTCCCATCTGCAGTTTCGACTGTAAAAATCTGCCTAACGTTGGTTAAAGGTAACTTAAGAGCTTGACAGAATAAAGTATTGATAAAACTTTGGTTTGCACCAGAGTCAAATAATACTTTTGCGTATACATTGTGAACTAAGAACGTACCAGCTATCACATCTGGAATGAGTTCTGCTTCTTGAGTGGTTAGCTGGAATGCTCTGACATTTTTCTTAGTAGCTCCGTCAGTCGCCTTGGTTTTGTTGTCTGCTGGTTTGGTTAATTTAGGACATTCTGTTTTAAAATGCCCTGTTTCTCCACAGTTAAAACAAACTATGGTTTTCTTTCTGCAGTTTTCTTCCCTATGCCCTATAGTTTTGCAAAAATTGCAGGTTACATCACATCTTCCAAAATGTTTTCTTTTGCAATTCCTGCAAAAGGGTGGAGTTGAAGACTGCCCGGTTCCTCTTTTCTTAAAACTACTATTATTACCCATAGGAAATCCTTGGGTAATTTTCTGAGCTAATTCCTTCTTCCTGTTTTCATCCCTTGTGCGTACTAGTTCATCAGTTAAGGTGTTGGCTAGTTCCACTGCATCGTCAATAGTGCGAGGTCTCGCAGCTTTAACGATGTTGCGGATTTCGCTAATCAGCCCCCAAATATAGCGAGAAATGAGTACCGGCTTTGGCGAAGCCAGCGTTGGTACTACCCTAGCATATTCGAAGAATGTTGAAGTATATCCTCGACAGTCCACATTAACCATCCGATGGTTTAGGAACTTATTTGCCATTTGATCTTTTTCATACTCGGGACAGAATTTTCTTTCTACAAGACTCTTAAACTCTTCCCATTTCATGGCATAAGCCTCAATCCTTCTTTTTGCTTGTATCACAGTGTTCCACCATTCTAACGCCCCTTCTTTAAAAAGATTTGACGCATACATAACCTGATCTTCCTCAACACATTTACTTATAGCGATTACTGCCTCAGTTTTCTCTAACCAACGTAATGCTGCAATAGCCCCTTCGTTACCTGCAAACTCAGTTGGTTTACAGGCAAGGAATTCTTTGTAAGTGCAACCAGGTGTTGCAGCTTTCATTTTCTTGAAAATTGGGGTTTGCAGATCATTATTGTTATTAACATGATTTCCGCCTCCATTTATACTATTACTAAAGTTGTCGCCTTGGTACGTTTACTAGGAATGATTGATTGCGGTTTAACAGGTTTTTGAATAGCAGCAACAATTGCTGGAATAGCATTGGCTATTCCTTGTGCAACGATATCCTCTATATCTTGTCTATTTAACAATTGTTCTTCCTGAATTTGCTCGGATTGATTTACTTCATTTACTGGTTCATTACCAATGTTTGCCATCTGATAATTAATTTATAGATAAATAATTAGTATAAAAGAAATAATCCAATGTCACAATTAATTGCACATAATCACGTAAACAAATATACAAACAAAATCTAAAATTTCATTTATTTTATAGATTATATCATGCCTCTATATACAACCATTTTATTATTTATTTTACAAATACTGATTTTACTATTACTATTACACAACCACAGTTTTACCAACCCATTATCTCTCGTCATTTGTCTTCCTAAAAACGAAGCTCCCTTTCATCATACTTCCAAGCAATTTGTCCCCTATCTCCCGAATTCTACTTCCCGCATCCATTAATTCTTCACCAAAATGGCGAAGTTCAGCCAGATTTTCGTTACTCATGGGTGGATTTGGTAATGGTTCTGGATCGAATTGCGGAAGAAAGGAATAAGGACTGTTGACAATGTTTTGAAATTGCCAATCATTTGTCCACCATTCGTCCATTCCTAAAGGTTGGGAGTGGACTATTGGTTCTGGGATTGCTGGTTCAAGATTTATAGGGGGTTGATTTTCAATAGGACGAGTAAAAATATTTGTATTGACAGGCTGGATAGTATCACAGCTTGCCAATATAAAATCTATTTCCTCCTGAAAAGTCATTCCCTGGTTTTGTTTGGAGCTTTCTCTAACTTCCATCTAAGTTGGTCTAGATCCTTTTCCAACCTCCATTTCTATTTCCTTAGAATATTCCTCAAACTGCATTCCCATTTGCCTAGAATCTTCCTTGACTTCAGTCTCCATCTCCTGCTGTCTAGAACTTTCCCTGGTTACAATTTCTTTTCCTTTTTCTAAAGGATTGTTTATTTTAGGAAGTTTCGTAGCTGGCTTTTTCCTACGTATACGACTCCCCCATACGTATTTCCTTCTTTTCTTTGGTTTTGGCTTTTTCAAAGGTGGAGTGTTGAATTCTACAGGTTGTTCCACATCAGGAAAATACCCAGTAAATTCTTTAGAAACTTCTAGGTTTACAGGGTATAGGTTGAGATTCTCTAGGGCTTCCGATAATTCATTCATGTTGTTTAACATACAAAGAAAATACAAAAATGCTAAGTTAAAATTTTAGAAATAACCTTTAAGTTTTATTGCATATCCTGTGACTAATTTACACAAAAGAAAAATAAACAATTTTAAACATACTAGGTTTTATTTATTTACTAGATGATATTTCGGCTTGTAAATGATAAGGTTGCTATTACGGAATCATGGTATTTTAAATATTAGCATTTACTGCTACAGTAGCTAGCATATAAAGATCCGCCCATTTTTCCTCTAATTTGTCCTCCCAAGGTGTTTTACTGGTTAATTCCTGGGTTTCCTGTTTAATTTTCTTCTCTCGGACTTTCTTTATTTTCTCCTGACTTTTCTTAAGAATCAAACTTCTTTTATCCGGAGAAAGTGGGTTCTCGTATTGGGCTTTTCGAACAAATATTCCTTCTTCAGGAATTGCAGGAAGTTTTGAGGATTTAATTTGGGATGAACTTCCCTTTTCGTTGGATGACCTATCTAATTTAAGATAGATGCTTGAAAGCTTTTTCCTACCCATACTGTAACTAACAAATAGTCAGTTAATAAAACACATAATCACATAATAGTAATCAGGAAAAATTAGGTATTTCTAAATAAATAATTAGCTTAACTCAGTGGCTCTGATACCACCTTTTTCTGTCACGACCCCCGACCCGATTTGACCCGTTTCAGGAGCCGCGGGACAGAAATCCCGTGGTATTTATTTAATTGAGTTTAACAGCGGAAGTTTATCATCAGGATCGTTGTAAAGCTAAAATTTTACCAATTATTTTATTTCACAACTCGGGATAAAACCCCGGTAATTTACAATACTATGATTTCACGGAGAAATCTTTATTTTACAAAATATATTTCTTTATTTTATAATGAGCCACTTTTTTAAGCTTGAAATGCTCCACAGCACTTTTCCTGAATTACAACAGATCACCTGAAACATGTTTGAAAAAGGTTTTGTCAGCGGAAAATACTGAGTGAATCATTCTATTTATTAAAACAATCTGTTTGTTATAATTTACAGTATTAAGGAAGATTACAATGTTTCTGATATCAACCAACTACCCACAGTACTTTATCACTCGACCCATTGGCCCATTCGTCCAATGGTGTCTGTGATTATGGTCATATCACCCCTTGGCTGCCCCAATGGTGAAGATTATCAAGTAATGTATACAAAACCCCACATACCGGCTGTAACTTGGTGATTACATAAACTTAATCACTGTAATTATAACTTGTGATAATAAACATGATTTTGAAAGTAATTAGATAAAAAGAGAATGAGTCACATTGCAGATTTAACACGGACATAATCTAGTCTATAGATTAGCCTTGTTAACCTAATTTAAATAATAATGCACACAAAACTGGGTTAGTAATCAATACAGCATTTACGATAACTCACGAGATCAACCCTCACAACGAATGACAAAGTGCTATGCTTAAACATCCATCGAATAATCGACTAATGTTGGACCGTGTCGTGACCCTAAACGATCAGTTGAGAAAGTTCATCATTACGTATAAAGGCGGAATCAGAATACGTAATGTAACAGCAGCTTATCCTTTCAATTCTTTCACTTTATTAGCTTTCTGATGAATTTTTGACAGAGTTTCGGCTCCCAAGCACACACATATACGTTACAGACTAATGAACACGCTCAGCCTATATATAGACTTTCTGGTCCGCTTATAAGACATGCCAAATAAGCGGTCCAGAACACTTGACATAAAAGCGAACCACATATTGACATATGAGCGGTCCAGACTTAAGACAATGACACATAAGCGAACCTACTTCTATATTTCATAATATTTACATTTTGACCCCCTGTTGACCAATCTTGACTTCTGACTTTTTGTAGACGCAGTCAACAGACATTCCGTGCATCAACAGACTCCCCCTTGGATGTTGACGTAGTCTTTTAGCATCTTCAAATCCGTAGTCTTCAGTCTTAGTCTTTTTCTTAACTCTGTCTATTCTCACAAGCATTCTTCACAGGTTTCAGCATCACCTTGCTCTAACTTCAACTTCCCAATAACTGTTGATCCAGACTCCCCCTTTCACAGACTCCCCTTCTCAGTATGCTGGGATCTTGAGATATCAGGTTCAAGCTTTGACAATTAGCTTCCATGGGAATAATGAAATTCAAAACCTGTTACCCTGCACATCCTCTACCTCAACATAAGTTTCACAAATTTATAACAATTGAATTTAATAAACTTACTGGTAGAAATCATATATACAATCAATCATACGAGTTACCTCAAGTTCAAATGAATGACCTTGATTAACTAAACACACAATCTTTCAAAACATTTGTATATGACATTCAAAGTTTTCAATATATTCTCCCAACCCTCTAATTCATCAAGTTTAGCATTTGGAATTTTGAATATCAGCTCTTCAACATCAGTTGTCGAAAATCTTTTTGAATTTTTCAAAAATTATGCTAAAACACACTAAAATCTTTTTGATTTTTGTAATAAGAGAAATGTAATGCAGAAATAAAATATGTACAATCATATTTTTGTGAGTTTGCGAAAGAGGATCATATCAGTTTTTGAGACACAACACAAGCACCGTTAAGCTTTTAATCGTTTTAAGTTCTAAACGATTCACGTTGATTGACGATATTGTTGTCCACTTAAACTCAATCTAAAAACTTTCGAAATGCTTACCGATACGTTAAGGTATGTTAATTTTGCACTAAGTACTTATGGACCCCACGATCTCAGCATATCCCCTCATCATGCAATACACTGACTCAAGTAATGCCTTTAAACTTTTATCAACTGTGATTTGTGCGAAAAACAAAGCAGAATGTTTAAACATTAACAATCAGGTCGATACTTCCGTATACGCAGAGAAAGTCCAATGTTTAAACAAAATAAGAAAAATAAAAATAAGTTGAAGTTGTTTAGGCTTTAACCACCAGGTCGATACTCCCGTATACGCAGAGGTGATCCAAAGCTTAAACGAAACACCAAAGAAAATAAAGCAGAACGTTTAGGCAACAACATCCAGGTCGATACTCACGTATACGCAGAGGATGTCCGATGCTTAAACAAAATAAAGAAATAAAACAAGTTTAAATCTTTGCAAAATAAAATGCACAATCACAGCGACTTTTCAGCAAAGTTGTGAAAGTTCACAAACTTAACCAGTTTTATGTCTTTCGACAATCAGCGATTACTGAGTAGGTACACAGTCAAGAAGGACAAAACCAAGTACTATGCTTTTGACCATGTTTCCCACTAGAACTAGGCTTTTTCATTTATGTTTGTATCGTTATCGCAAATCTACTAGTCTAGCTGAGCCTACCGTCACATCTTTAGTGAGACCGTTTATCACTTTTAGACTATACATTTCTTTAGCATGCTGTGATAGTCCACTGATTTACTATCATTTCCTCTTGTCTCAACAAAACTCATTTTTGCTTTTTCAATGTTTTTGAAATTTTCAAATTTTCTAATTTTTTAAAAAATTTTCTCCCCCTAAAATCAAAATATGTTTCAATTTTGATTTTCTGAGAAAATTTGAAAACAAACTATACAAGAAATGTGACAAACTGATATCAAATCGCTTCAATTCGCCATCCACTCGGCATAAACAATCAGAACTCCCCCTGTCAACAAACTATTTTCCCATTAAGATTTCAAAACACTTAAGTTTGTTTTAATCAAAATGGTTTTTCCGGAAAATTAGTTTTGTTGAACTAACAAACTACTTGTTGGTTAGGGGATTACTTCATCACTTTGTTCTTCTTTAACCATTTTGAAAGATTTAACAGTTCAAGATTCTATCAACACAAACACTTGTAGAAAATCAAGTACAACTTAATGTCCCTGATTTACCACATAAAAGACTAAAAATCACCAGAGTGAAATTTCTCAAAAAATGTGCCGATTCATGTTCCACGCTTACCAACCTGGGAACTCCGGCAAGTCAGGTTTTTCTATTTGAAAAGATTCACCCAAGCCTGTCCAGCCTTGGGTGATTTTGAATTCTTGTTTAACAATGATGGAAAATTTACATCATCCCTTGTTAAACCTGAATTCTCAGATTTTACCTCAACAACAGGCTCTTCTGGCTTTGACGAACCAGAATCATTGCCTGAATGTGGCTCGTCTGACTTTGATGAGCCAGAATCATCGCCGACAACTTTCTTTTTCTCCTTTTTCTCTTTTGTCCTCAGATTTGCATCTGAAGAATTCAATTTACTTGGCTTTGCAGTCGAGTAAGTTGATTCATCAGAACTTTTATTCAATCTGTCCGGTGAACCCGAAGACAAAATTTTCTCCAGATACTCTCTCGCCTTCTTCCTTTTCTTTCGCAGTCTGTCTTTTTGCCCCTGTGAAAGTTTAACTTTCTTTTCTTGAATTGTCTGATCCTGAACTTTAGGTTTTAAAACCTTCTGTTCATAGGGCTTGACATTGACTGGTTTCTTTGCCATTCTTTGAGAATTAACCCTCAATCTTTCATTTGATCTCCTTGGGCAATCTCTGGCAATATGACCTCTGATTTGACAATTATAGCATCTTCTTGTCTCATAACTCCAATTCTGGCAATTAACAGCAATGTGTCCTCTCACACCACAAGTGTAGCACACCCTGTTATCGTACCATTCACCACTTTCACACCATATGCTTAGATCATAACATTGTCTAGCTTTGTGGTAATCATCACTCTTCTTGAAAACTAGTTTTGGCTTTGAAGCACTGTGGTCAAACCTGCACCACTTATTACCAACATTTTGTGACTTTTCATTTTTAGATTTTTGTGATTTTTGATAATGATTGGATGACTTATCTGATGAGCTTTTATTTTCATTTTTAAAATTTTTCAAATTTTTAACTTTTTGTTTCTGTTCTGCATTCTTCTTAACAAGTTTTTGTTTAGAACATTCACCTGTTTCAGTAGATTGCAAAACAGTATTTTTAAATTTTTCTTGTAAATCTAAAAATATTTTTCTTTTCTTTTCTTTTTCATCATCAGATATTTCATCACAATCTTCAATTTTGACTTTGTCAAAATTTGTGACATTGTCACTTATTGGAACATAATTGATCGGTTTTGGACACTCATATGGTGTCAAAGTCACAAAACCTTTCAATTTAACTTCAAGCTCTTTAATTTTCATCCAAGCTTTTTCAGCTTCTTTTTCAAGCTGAATGATTTTAGCAAGATGAGAATTGATTTCAATTTGTTTTTGAAGATTATCTTTACCAAAAATATCTCTCTCATCTTCTAAAATCTTTATTTGATTTTGAAAATCTTTTTCAATTTTTAATTTTTCATTTTTAAACTCTTTTTCTTTTTCTTTCAAAACTTTGTTTTCCAATATCAAATTCTCCATATCTTTCAAGAATTTCACACTATCTGTTTCTGATTTTTCACAATTCAAACATTTTCCATTCATCTCTCCATTATCAGCTTCTTTCTTTGAAATTACTTCTTCAAAAACCTGTTGTTTTTCCGTAACAGCTTCTTTCTTAATTTCTTCAATTTCTTCAACATCTGCTACCTTTAGATTCATCTTTTTCGCAGCAAGTTTATTCTTGAGCTCGTCAATTTGTTCTGCAAATGAATCATTAACCATTTCAGATGAAAATAACTGTTTATAAAACTCAAGTTTCTCAAGTTCTTTACTATCATCATCACACTCTTCATCAGATGAGTATGAATGATCAAAAACTGGAACTTTTTCTGAAATAACTTCTGAAACTTTTTCATCTTTTTCAGAACTAACTTCAAAACTCTTTTCTATTTTATCCACAACAATTTTTGAATCAACAATTTTTGAATCCTTGTTTATTGAAAATGATTTTCTAGAATTTTGTTTTCCGGCAAGAATATCAATAATATCCATTGAATTATTGTTAAAAATATCATCTCCAAAGGAACAACCATATTCATCATCACTATCCATATTTAGATAACAGTTTTCACAATGTCAATCGCTTTCAAATGAAATTATCCTGCTCAAACAAAATCGCCTTGAATCACCTGCAATCAAACAAATACACAATCAGTTTAAAAAACGAACTGAATATGTAAACGTGCGTGTTTGTGAAATCAATCTAAGACCCGTGTCAAAGATTCACGAATTTGTTTCATTGTTGATGACGTGAGAATACTTAATGAATGAATCTGAACAAAAACAATTCACAAGATACGGACAAAAGATGAACCAATCTGTGCAAGTGACAGATAAGCGGATCAAACAGGTTCAGATAAGCGAATCTATACTGCAAAAATGAGCGAACGAGATAAGGTTCGTTCGAGCGAACCAGAAAAGTACATTCGAGCGAATCAGATTTTGCCCGTTCGAGCGGACCAGCTAATGTTCGTTCGAGCGAACCAACAGATGTTCGAATAAGCGAACCACGTGATAATCAACAAGTTGTTCGTTTGAGCGGATCTGATAATGTTCGTAACAGCGGACCAGAAAGTGTATTAAAAGCGAACCAAAAACTCGCGATGACCGTAAAAGTGAACCACAGTTTTTAACCGATTTTGACCATTTTTAGTCCAAATTACAATCTGATACTTTCAAGGAATGTACTACTCTTAATTCTGATCATAATGATTTAAAGTATGTTCAATTTTAACCACAAAATCGTTCCAGATCTGAGTTTGAAAAATCTGCTCGTGAACCGATCGCGTTTTTGATAAAATTGATAGATTTTTACTGTGTTTTAAAGGCTGAAACTTTTACAGATTGTTTAACAACTAGTTTCGTTCAATATACTTGACTTTCAACTCATTTTGACCGATGAAACTTGTTGAATCCGAAAAATAAAAGAGAAAGATGAGTAGAAATGAGATAATAGAGTCGAATCAGCTGATGTAGTATGAGCTCCTCGTCCTGAAGCTCTGATACCACTTGTTGGACCGTGTCGTGACCCTAAACGATCAGTTGAGAAAGTTCATCATTACGTATAAAGGCGGAATCAGAATACGTAATGTAACAGCAGCTTATCCTTTCAATTCTTTCACTTTATTAGCTTTCTGATGAATTTTTGACAGAGTTTCGGCTCCCAAGCACACACATATACGTTACAGACTAATGAACACGCTCAGCCTATATATAGACTTTCTGGTCCGCTTATAAGACATGCCAAATAAGCAGTCCAGAACACTTGACATAAAAGCGAACCACATATTGACATATAAGCGGTCCAGACTTAAGACAATGACACATAAGCGAACCTACTTCTATATTTCATAATATTTACATTTTGACCCCCTGTTGACCAATCTTGACTTCTGACTTTTTGTAGACGCAGTCAACAGACATTCCGTGCATCAACAACTAATGACAAAGCATCACCCTAATGTGGGCAGCACTTAAACATCCATTGAGTACATTGATCGATCGGAAAATGAATCGTAATAGCGATCGAGTTATTACCCTGTTTTGCGGCAGCAATTTAGTGAATCATGTGTGTTTTTGTAGTAAACAGTGTCTAACTTTGTGTACGTAAAGAATTTTAACGTCGAACTGAAGCCAGGAATCAAGTCCCAAGCCCCTGTATTTATACCCTAAATTGACATCTCCCGCGTGTCGTGAAGGAATCCATGGTCCCTGTCGCGTATCGCCTGGGATGTCAAAGTAGACTAGGCATGCTTCGTCACCTATCTAGCCCTTATGAGTCAACAACTTCGTAAAATTCGAATTTGACAGCATTTTATGTAGATAAATATAACTAGGGTTTACCCCCCCTTAGTTTTAGGGGCCCTAATCCTGATTCCAAATGTTCTAAAAATTTTAGGGTTTATGCAGAATCACTTGGGTTTCTCAATTAGGGTTTCCTATTGGACAATTTAATTAAATAAATATGACTTTTGATGAGAGTTGTTACAACGACCCATCCTTCTTTTTGACGAAAAGGACTGGAGCGCCCCAAGGAGAGGTGCTCGGGCGAATGAAGCCTTTCTCAAGTAATTCCTGGAGTTGGTTTGAGAGTTCGCGCATTTCGGATGGCGCGAGTCGGTAGGGAGCCTTGGCAATAGGGTTGGCTCCAGGAATGAGGTCGATAGGAAAGTCTATATCACGACTTGGTGGTAGTCCGGGAAGATCCTCTGGAAAAACATTAGGAAATTCTCGAACCACAGGAATGTCTTTTACTTCCTTCTTTTCTTTCTTTTCCTTCTCCGCTACTACAATGTTAGCCAAGAAAGCCCTGTATTCCTTGCGGAGATACTTGCTAGCTTGGACACATGACATGAGCTTGAGACCTTTCGAAGTAGTATCACCATAAACACACAATAAATCACCATTCGCAAGCGAGAATCGAATCATCTTGTCGAAGCACACAACTTCAGCATGGTTTTCACGAAGAAAGTCCATGCCTACTATGACGTCAAAACTTCCAAGTTGCATCGGAATGAGGTCGATTGGGAAGATGTGATTGTTCAGCTCAAGAGTACAATCACGAAGAACAGAATTGACGGCG
Source organism: Helianthus tuberosus (assembly GCA_030545235.1). Classification (NCBI taxonomy): domain Eukaryota; kingdom Viridiplantae; phylum Streptophyta; class Magnoliopsida; order Asterales; family Asteraceae; genus Helianthus; species Helianthus tuberosus. Next base: position 158,896,016 of record CM060409.1, read on the forward strand.
ACAGTTCTTCCGGTAGCGACTTCAACATCGAATGTCGAGGAGAGTTGGGTACGTTTACGACTAAGGAGTTTCTCGAACTAGAACGACACAAAGCAATTATCGGCTCCAGTATCAAACAAACATGACGCATAAATACCATTCAAAAGGAACGTACCATTAACCACGTTGTTGTCGGCTTGGGCTTGGCGCACGTTGATGTTGAAAGTTCGTGCGCGCGCTGCTTGTTGCTGTTGCTGCTGGTGTTGCTGCTGCTGAGGTTGCTGCTGCTGGGGCTCTTGTTTCACGACCCTGTTCGGGCACATGTTGGCGAAATGGTTAGGATCGCCACATGCGAAGCCGGCTCCGGCTTTGACCGCGGGTGCCGGAGGAGCTTGTTGACCCTGAGGGGCGGTGAGTAGAGCTTTATGAGCAGGAGCTTGTCGAATACGGCAGTTGGCAGTAAAATGGCCATACATATTGCAATGAGCACAAAAACGGCAAGCAATGGCAGTCGGGTGATGGTACGTACAAGTAGGGCTGAGCGGGTGTGGCCCAGTGTAAGCACGCTTTGCAGGCGGTGCATTTGCCACAGACGCTGCTACTTGACGCTGTTGGGCTGGTACAGCTTGAATCGGTGCAGCAGTGATCGCACAGTTCTTGTTGCTGGAGTTGTTCTTTCTCTTGTTCTTCCTCTTGTTGCTCGATGAGGTGGTGGTATCAGGAGTTGGTGCGGCGGTAGTAACTTGATGCAGGTGCTTTGCAGTTTTATCCCAGACACCAGCCTTGACCCGTTTGTCGTTGATTTCAGCGGCCAGTAGATAAGTCTCTTCGATCGTCGTAGTCTTAGCCGCTTGCACGAAATCAGCCACACAGTCAGGCAGGGCTCGGATATACTTCTTGATTGCCATGTCTGGAGTCTTGACTTGGTCGGGACAAATGATGCTGAGCTGTTTGAAGCGAGCAGTGAGACCAACATTGTCACCTTCCTTCTGATGTATGTGCCAAAATTCATCTTCTAGCTTTTGACGTTCATGAGGAGGGCAGAATTCTTCCAGCATAATCTCCTTGAGCTCGTCCCATGACAGACCGTAGGCTGCATCGTTCCCTCGCTTGTTCCTCTCGGCCGTCCACCAGTCTAGTGCACGGGATTGGAAAACGCCGGTAGCATTCAGAGTACGGAGGTCATCGGGGCAACCACTCTGTCGCAGAGTAACCTCAATGGAGTCAAACCAGTAGAATAATGCAGTAGGACCTCCCTCGCCAGTGAATTCCTTTGGCCCACAAGACTTGAATTGCTTGAAACTGAAGGGAGCTTTTGCGGCAACTTTAGGAGCTTCGGTTCTCGACTCCTTAGACGATTTGCTGATATTTTCATAGACATCACTTACGCCTTTTGCCACTTGTTTCGCGATGATAGCAGCAAGGCGTTTGTCTCTCTGTTCTTGACAAGAAAGTAAGGGATGACGGGATCCAGATGACATAGTCTGCAACAGACATCGTCATAGGACTCAACACAAAGTATTCGAACCTCGTCTCACACGTTTACTACTTACTAAAGCTCAGGAACACGCATATTCATGTAAACACGTAATCACGTAGAGCACAAATTCACATAAACACATAAGCACGTAAAGCACAAAATCACATAAACACATAAGCACGTAGAGCACAGAAACACATACGCATTTAATCACTAGAGGCATATAGGAGCATATAGAGACACGTAGGGCATTCTGACTGCCTTAGAATACGAAAACCTATCATTAATAGTTTGCGAGTGTTCGAATATAGCGGTCGCGTATAGCATAAGGTCGTCCCCAATTTAGCGATTTGTTAGTGATTTGAGATAGAAATGCAGTGCGAGTCGGGCGTGTCGATCGAAGTGAAAGAAAAAATCGAGTAAATCTCTAAAATTTAAACACATAAATAGGTAAACACATATATAAAAACATAAAATCGACGAAACATCAAAGTCGGCAGTTGCGGGCTCAGAATCGAAACATATAAAATTCGAGGTGTAGATTGTCTGCGGCTAGTAGACTCTGACTACCCAAAGTGGTTTGACTATTCTCAAGGATCCGTTGTGCACATTTGACCTTCAGGACTATGCTTTTGCCTCGATTCTTGGGCGTTTGGCACGCATCCCGTTAGTCATTTTGTGACTTCAGGTCGTTGGAGTCCGTCGAGACTTTGGTGAGAGTTTTGTATAAAAGCGGAACAAGTCGTCGAGGTTAGGGTTTCACCCCTAGCTTAACAACTTCGTTCTTGTTTTTAATAAAATAGAGGAGATTATTCATCAAAATACGGATTTCACTCCTGATTTGGCATAATTCTCCTCGTTTGTAGATATAATACGGGTTGATTAAGCAACTTTAGTCGAGAGTTTGCGGTTTTCACACCTAATCTCGGCTTAATTACTCTTTCATAGTCGAAAATTCGAGTGCAGTGATAGTGTAGCATAAGCGAGAATAGTGGGAAATAAGGTCGTACTTAATCCCTACTGGATGTACTCAAGTCGGTCTGTTGGTTCCTAACTATAGACTAGGTATCTAAGACATCGACCCGGACTAGGTCGTGTCTTGCCTAATTCCCTATAGTTATGGCTCTGATACCAATCTGTCACACCCCAACCGATGGCGGAAACATCGGGGCATGGCACTGAGCGAAACAGATTGTCCAGAAGTTTCCATAACATTTATCATTACTATTCAATTTAAATAATACGTCCCATACCGTATCTCAAATAGTAAAATAATTATTACAGACAAAATCCAGGCAAATATTCTATTCCGACAACTCAGATTTAAAAGATCAGTAATTGTTTATCTGCTTCTAGAGACCCTTAGTTTGACCACTACAGACAACTATTTGTTGGGCTCTAAAGCTTTATTCTAGCTTCAAATTCCTACCACGTGTGCACCCTAAGCACCTGTCACATACGTTAAAATAAAGTCAATACATATAATGTAAAGCTGAGCATACAAGTTTGATAATAGCATATAGAGTTCGAATTCGTTTACGCATAACCAGCACGTACACATAGAGAAATGAAGCACATTAGTTATCGACATAGATCCATCGATACCAATGACTGCGGGTTGACTGCCCGAGGCAGTTCGCAATACATGATTACCACCGTAATCCATGCAAGTAATTGTCCTTAACAACCCCCGTGTGAACGGGTGCTGAGTCCAAACTATAGTACTATCGTTGCTAAGGCAGGTAGACAGCATTCCATGTGTAAACATAACAAACAAGCATTCATAAGCCATGTATAACATGCATTGACGGTTAGCGTTCAAATAGTATTGAGTAGTGTGTTTGATGTGATTTGAATAGTTGTAACGTATGTAACACCCAAAAGTGCATAAAGCAAAAAGGGATCGAGTATACTCACAGCGGTTGATGGATTGAAGGGAGCACTTAGCGAGTAAGGTTATCCTGAATAGATTGATAGCATAATAATAAGCGACGCGTAAAATGGTACAAGTGTTGGAGAGTCGGACAGCTGGTCGATCGGACGGTAGTTCGATCGGTCGGCTGACCGTTCGGTTGACAGTCCGCTCGGACCGCTGTCCGGCCGGTCGGTAGGCCGATCGGATGGCTGTTCGAGTGGATTGTTTCTTCCTTTGAGAAGGATGTGTTTGTGTATGATGGCTTGACTTTTGAAGTTTTCGTTGTAGCATTTGAAAACATTGAAGTACCTTTACCCTTCAGGTCGGTCGATCGGACGGCTGTTCGATCGGCCGGCAACCCGATCGGTTAAGTATTTTAATAGGTTGTAGTGATCTACTTTGGATCGGACAGGTGTTCGATCGGACAGGTTAACAAGTCAAAAATACGGCTTGCTGACCGATCGGTTGGCAAGTCAACAATAGTCAACAACTTTAAATGAACGCAAAGTGTGGTGCAAGGGATCGGATAGTTGATCGATCAAATAACACTAATGCTATTCGATCGGACAACATGCATGATCAACCATAACGAGTTCTCAGCAGGGTGTCACCTGATCGGACGGCTGTTCGATCAGGTGGCACTTCTAGTGCATTGAACATGTTGAAAAATCGATTAAGTGTTGAAGTATAGTATCTCATGATCCGAAGAGTAATCCGATCGGACAGTAGTCCGATCGAACAACAGTTCGTTCAATACTAGTCTTCAAAATAGATTGCTTAAGTGTGGGACCATGTGTTAACCGATCGGCTGGCAAGTTGATCGGCTGATTGTCCGATCGGCTGGCTGTTCGTTCGGACAGGAGTCCGATCGGTCAGCACCCTGACCTGATCAGCCTATTCGTCTAACACTTGGTTGTTATGTTTGTTTGTCGTTTTATTTAGGTATTTTGACAACGAGTCGAACCGTAGATCCCTTGTCCTTACTTAGTTCCCCTGGTCGGACAGGAATCACCCAAATCCGGCCTGTGAACTGTTTGGAACGGAGTTTAACGTTTAACCTAAAATTGGTTAACCTCGTGGATAGAATCCGGATCTTGAGCCATGCAACCACCGGAGTGATTTGTAAGCCGGCACAGGCTCCGTTTCTATCGGTTTGAAGGCATTGAGTGAAAAAGAGTTGAAAGAAAGTTGAAGAATCCATCTTTCAATCCTTTTCACCGTGTATATGTTTAGATCCATGAGAGATCTTTGTTTGTTTATGTGGAAATCAGCCAGATCCAAGTTATTCTTTGTGGATTGAGGCCAAAACATGAAGTTCTTCAAGAACCCATGATGACATCATCCTAGAACACTTGAATCTTGATGATTTCACGGTTAAAAGTTAAGATTTGAAAGATAGAAAGGTGTAGGAGTGCGTGTAGATCAAGAAAGTACAAGATTTAGGACGAAATCTTACCGGGATCGAGAGAAATCTGAGAAAAGTTGAGTTAAGCGTGCTGGTCGAACAGAGGTTTCCAAAAGTGGAAAGGATGATAATGACAGGGGTATTTATAGTATGCCAAATGAGGAAAGTCCGATCGGCTGGCTGTTCGATCGGCAACAGGCTGTCCGATCGAGCTGCCTGGCCAATCGGCTGCACGTTTCGAGTGTTCGGTGCGACGATTTCTGATATTTCGATTTCGGTTGCGAGCGGTTCGATACGATAGGGTTTCCTAGTCAAATTACTTTCAGTCCCAACTAATTCATATCTCGCGCTGTCTCTTCTCCACTAATTATCAAAGTTCGATTTCGATTGTGATTGAGCTCGATTGCGTTTCGAGTTGCGATTCGATGTCGATTTGATTAGCATAGTTTGATTATCGTTTAGTTAACTTTATCGCATTGTTACTTCCTATAGTTCACAGTCGTAGGTCGATTGAATAGCGATTAACATACGTCGATTTTTAGTAATTAACAACACTTACTCCAAATAATGCCATTAAAATAAGGAAATTACTATAAGTCAAATTTGTATAATCGGTCGTTGACTTGACCTTGACTCTGACTTTGACTTCCTGAAAACACGGAGTGTAAGAATAATACATCGCGTCAAATAGTAATAAAACAATAAAATAAACGAAATTCGTTGTATACGGGTCGTATAGGTATATGCGACCCGTATAACATCGTCGTATAATATACATACGACCACACTATAATCTTATTCTAACATGGTTGATACGGGCCGTATAAGGTTATACGGGCCCGTCTAGAATAAAGTGAACCGACAAAGGCTGTGCCAGATGATTCCATGTGGATTTATTATGACCCATAATAAATCCATCTCGCAATGATATAAGGTCATTTAGACCAACGGGTCAAAAGGTGAAATTATCACCCTTAGACAATATTGACTAATGGTTTGTCAAGTTGTATGATTATAGGAATAAATATCAAATGGATATTTACATCACTAAGGCAAGGTATCGAAACGAGTCAATATATTGATCCGAGCCAGGTATGTATAATTGGTTAACTACTCAATTTGAAACTAGAGGTTCATTGAGAGTTAAATGAAGTCAAATAGACATTTGGTTACTTTAATAAGTAAACCAAATAATTCATATGATGGTCATTGTGTTTTGAAAACATAATGACTTTTCAAATCAAAATCATAGTTTAAAAGAGGGATTTTGGGTGTTTTTTTTTCGAGAATGCGTTTAGAAGTCCATTTTAATGAAAGGTGAAAATGTACCAAAATGCCCTTGAAAGCTAAATCGAGCGAACGACCCTTAAAGGTGGTCCGGAAACGAGTTTTATGATTAAATAAATACTTAGAATAAGTATCAAAAGCGAAAGATGACAATCTTGGGTTAATTGACTCTATAAGAGTCTTTGCCGTAAAATAATGATCCGATGGGTAAAACACGGAATTTATAAATTACCACATTAAATCCGACACAAATATAATTGTGAAGGAAGATTATTTGATAAGAAATGTGGTAATAAAATGCTAGAAACGAAAGAAGGCTATTCGTGTCTAAAATATGCTTAAAATCTCTAAACGGGTCAAAATAAGCATATGAACAAAAACGGGTTTAAATTACTTATGAAACCCGTGATTTGAACCTATTATGATAGACAAAAATAAAAAAAAGTATAAGGTTGGTGATAAATTGGGGGTCAAACAAACATGTTTGTTTGATAAACACATGAACGTGTCAAATTTTAATAAAAAGATAATAAGCCGAAGGCTTAAAAGTCTCAAAATTATTTAATCCGGATGTCGGATTTTAACTCCATATGATGGAGAATTAAATGATGATCACGTAGGAAGAAACGTGACTCAAATCGGATAAAAAACGAGCAAGTTATGCTCGTTTTCATAAAAACTTGGATTACTGAAAATATGCAGCGTCTAAAACCAAACATTCTATCGAAATGGCACCCTCGCGCTACGCGACGGGTAACACCAAACGGTGTCGAGGCCCGTGACGGTTGTCGCGTCACGCGACAGTGACACCAGATCCCGTCGCGGCACGCGACGGGTTATAATTGCTGCAAATCATAGCTGTTGAACAGTTTGATCTTCGGAACTTGTATAAACAAGTTTTAAACGCCCATAACTGATAATTATTGAGAGTTTGGACTCATGAACTTGCTCGGACATGTTTTAAACATTGAAAGACTAACTCATTTCATGTGTGATGAAATGTAGGTATATTGTCTGATACTGGATGACAATCAAGCTCAACGAAGAACCGAACACGATCAAGATTCAAGATTCAAGCTTCCGTGAAAAGTTTCGTCATCACATTTTAAACGGCGAAAGTATTTACGAAACGTTGAAATGTTTTATTTATTAAAATGTTTTAACAAACTCGCATTTTTAAGTGTATGTCTAACCGTAGTTAAACTATTATAGCCGAAATTTATATGATAATCGTATAAGTGGACCAAGGGTCTTACAAGTTGGTAATCAGAGCTCAAGGTTAAAGAGTAAAGTGTTCGGTTCGAGACTTGATCGGAAAATCCGGTAAGTTATTCAATACATTAACGGTCTAGCATGTAAAGTGTTGAAAACAACACATAGGGTTATCGTGTAAAACACGTTACCCCAAAGAAAGCGATAAAAGACCGATATAGTTAAACGGATTACGTGTGTTAACACGTGTCGTAGAAAGCCTTGTATGATAATACGGGTGCTTGTTAATGTTCACATTACTAACATTTGTAGACGTTTTAAATTAAATGATCCTTGCATCTGAAGATGACGAGAGCCTAAGGATCTATCGATACGATGAAGATATGGTCTGAAGCATGACAAGTAAGTCATATATGTGAAAGACATGAAATCAAGAAATGATTTTAAATGAGAGATCGAACAACAAGGAAAGTTTGTCAGGGCAAGTATCTATAAGGTACACGTCTTAAACTTATAGTGCAAACAGAAATATGCAACAAACACATAATAAAGGACAGTTGCATATAGAAGATAAAACTTGGAAAACTTAGATAGGTTACCTATCCAGGATGACGTTTCCAAGAGAAATCCAGTAGAGATACGTATTATTCACAGTCATGAATAATAAGACAATAACTGAATTTAGTTTAAATAAAAAGTTAGATGAAAGTAATCATCCAAGAAAGTATTCTCAATAAAGATTAAACTGAGAAAAGTAATGATCACATCAACGAATGTGATTGTATAAATGGTTATAAAAAGGAACATTGTATATGTTCAAAGATAAAACGGGTAAAACTAATAATTGTTAACAGGCAATTAAATAAAGTTTTACCAATTTAAATAAATCGAGAGATTACTTACATGGGACGTGAGGTGGTAATTATAATAAGGTCATGTGTACCATGTGTTGATCGCTTACTCTGGCCAAGTAAGTAGTGAACACATGATACTATGAGCTTCTTATAATGAACACAGTTATGTTCGATGTGGTAAGGTCGAGACAAAAGAAAAGTTAAAAGAACCTTGGGGTTAAGCAATTTTATGGGCATACTCGTATAAATGGTTTTCGAGGGAACCATAAAAACGATGTATGGTGCGCATAGAAATAAATGACCCAAGGGAATTCGTGAAATAGGTCATTTTGGACGAAAGGGCCATGGTTGACAAAAAGGGCATGTAAAACCAAATTGTAAATGACCCGCGAGGTCATAGAAACGAAGGTATTGCCCATACACAAAAACGATCGAAGTCGTTGACTTTAGTCGTAGTAAAGAAAGGATGATGATGTTAATCATCATTCAGAATTTATAAGACCATCAACCATGGTCACATAAAGAATAAAGGTTTGGTTAAATAAAGCGATGGATTTCGCTAAGAAAACCAAACAAGTCAAAACGAAGTCTAAATGCATACCTAAAGGATTGCATTGACAATGACTTCAGTAAATCACCCGGTTGATGGGTAGGGAATTAAACATATGCGTAAACCAAGAAACGGGAATGCAGATTGAAAGTCAAAAGACTCGTATTATAAGTTATGACTAAAAGATGATAACATTTCTCAAAAAGAAATTTTGAATAAATATGTTCAACTATTTGAGGTTGAACGGGTTGAATAAAGAATAAAATTTGATTGTTTATAATTGATGGATTTCACATTAACACGTCAAACAGGTTGAATACAATATAATGCCGGATGGCATAAATAAGTGCTAACCGGATAATGGTAACGTTAAACGCAAAAGAATAATGAGCCCGGTAATGGGACATAATCAATTACGAATATATGCAAACCAGATAACAGTGAGCATAAGACGAACCGATGCATAAATGACGTGAGAAGTCATAGAGTCGGGAGAATGATCCGAAATAAAACGATTGTAGTCACGAACTACAGTCAAGGTTAACGGATCTTAAACTTGAAACCAAATGATTTTCAAACATAAACAGGGTGCTTTGACACCAAATATGTATTTTAAAATGAAATGAATTAAGAAATTATCTACGGGAGCAACATAACCTTCGGGTTATAAATAACGAAAAGGTCTACAGGACCAAAATGACCCTTGGGGTCATAAATAAAAAGAAATGAACTATAAGGTCCTTGCCTTAATAAGGTGAAAGCCTAGAGAAATAGCCCACGAGGCTAAGTGATAGAATCTATGGGTTAATTAGACAAAACGAGGGAACCAGTAGAGAATCCCCGCGTAAAACAAAGACTGTAAAAGAATAAATTCTTATCTGTCAATATCCTGGTATGGATAATTGACAAAAGTTAAAGAAAAGATGTTAAACTAAAACTTTAGTTTTAGTAAGAAATAACGTTTTTACAAATATGAATTCTGATAGGAATTGAAACTGTAAATATTAACGATATAGGTCTTGACACTGATAGGTGCAAGACGATATATTCGAAAAGACACATTTTCGAAAATGAAAGGTTGAAATAAACCTAAACATGACGTGACGCGATCACGGTCAAGAAAAGTAATGTGAAGTGTAATCACATTATATCCCGAGCATGGGTATAAAGTAACTGGACTAACAAGTCGAGTTAGTGAAACTGGTTAAGGACGAAATTCAAATTAAGAATTTTGATAATACGCTATTTATTATGAGAATAGCGTGGAATAAATAAAATCAATAGATTTAAATGATCAAGTGGCCAAATTGGCGACTCGATCAAGTAAACAACATAGGTCCATGAGACCTCAATAACAGAGAATACTGGTCACCTATGTTGAGGGATCATAAGGCTAAAAGTTCAAACACAAAAGAGTTTGTTTGTTAAAAGTGAAAGATTTCACTAAAAACCTTTAAACGGATTAGATTAACGAATTCCTAAAGAATTCGATAGTCTAACAGCGATAGATTTCGCTAAGTTAACCAAATTGGTTGAAATAACGAATCGCGACGGAATCGTTGGGGAGTGTTATAACAGAATCATTGTTTCATAACACACGGAAATTTGAAGTTTCATTTTATTAAATATTAAAGATTTACATTGTCTGAAAAACTTAAACAAACAAGTTAAACATAGTCTATCATTGTTATTAAGTCACTAAGGCCTCGTCCAGTCCTATGTGAGCATGCATCCAAGCAATCAACATCATTCAACAACACCTGCAACATATGTAAAAACAAAGTCAGCAAAGAAATGCTGGCGAGCACATAGGTTTATGAGAGTGTCGGATTCATGGCTAGTTTACATGTTGCAATACCTAATTAAAAACCTTGTTTTGAAAAAGTGTATAGTATTGCAACATAATTAACCAACTCAAATCAAGTGGGTTATAGTTTATAAAATCTCATAGCCATGATTCTTAACCCCAAAACATTTGTTTAATTAAATCAAATTGTAAAACATCTCGTAAAAACTCGTTAATAAAACTTGTATGGTTTATATTATTCAGAAAACATCATTGTGTGACATCGTTTCAAAATCGTTTACCCAAGTGAACTAAATAACGCCACGGTATGTAATATGATGAAAACACTTTTATATAAGAAGTACCAGCGGTGTATCTACCATGTTTTCATCACATTACACCCGTCCCGTTATCTAAACACTAACCAAAAACCAATCGTTTACCCAAATCATTTAACTCGTTAAAATCGCTTTAGTCGTTTAAATCATTCTCGTTTTAAATTGTGAAAACTACTTTTGGTCGCCTTGCTAATAACATCCAAACCTTCGCAACTCGACTATCGCTAATCTCGCATTAACAAACCACCAAAGGGTAAATTAACAATCACAGATTCAATCGTTACCCACATAACCCCCACACATAACCATAGGTGCAATCTGATAACGGGATTTGTCAGATCCTATGGTACGATAACCTAATACTGGTCGGTTCGGCCAAAACTAATGAATGTTATTTGTTATGTAATTATGCCCAACAAGTTTATTCACATTATCAAAATCGTTATTAATTTAATATAAACCATTTTAATCATTTTTGAAACCATCGTTAAAAACATCGAAATCATTTAACACATATGAATCACCCCAAAACAATTGAAAACAGTAAAACACTAAAATAGGGGAACTAGGTACACACTTGAGAATGCTTAGAAGTCTTGAATAACAACCAAGCAAAGCTAGAGGAATCATGGAAATCAAACGACACCTAATATAGGTAACTGTATTAATAAACCGGACCTATATCGGAAGATCGGATAGGATGAGGTTTCGTAAACCAAATGAGTATTGGAACTCATATGACATGGTTTAACAAAGCCTACATACTAAATCGAAACCTAACCTAAGTGTCACACCCCGATATTTCCACGTATTACCAGTGGGTCCGGTGGGGAGACGTAGTTGATATCATCATAGTCAAACAACACAATTTTAAATACACAGCGGAAACAAAAGATGAATCACATTACAAACCGAATAAATAGTAATATCAAAGTATCACAACGGGCTGTAATGGATCCACAAGCGGATTGAAAGATAAAAAGATTATTGTTCAATAGACTTTAACATCTAGAGCTTGCAAGACTTGATTAATGATGCCAGGAGTAGCCAGCCTATTTCGTCTAGTACCTGCACTTAGCCTTTTTGGAAAATACGTCAGTTTACACTGGTAAATACAATTAACTGACTCATTTTGAAAAGAGTTTAAGAAAATTGATTTGAATGCACAAGGCACAAAATATCTTTTATAACTTGGGACAGTTATTTAAAAATAATCTTGTATACAGTTTTACTTATTTGTCGTCCGTCAGGGTCGGTTAGAAGAGCCGGACATGATTAACTGACACACCACAGGTATAATGCCCACCAGGTTGATTCCTTTAAGTGGATTACCAGTTTTTACATAATGCAACTGACAGGTGTATGCCTACACCCCGTGCTTAGGTCGTGGCCATTTCTTTGAGTGATGCCTAGGATATCCGGGATATGGTCATTTAACCCCCAAAGGCCATACACCAAATAATACAGATTAAAATGAGTTATGTAAATACATTAATCACAATCTGATTTAAATGACTACACACCCGACCATGCGGTATTATTATAATACCGTATCCCAAGCCCGTATAGGGAAAATATGTTAAAAGTATTTACCTGAGCAAGTATAATTCACAAACAGCAAGTGGACGTAGCTTTTACCGGGCTCCTAATCTGGAATGAAGGTTTTTAATAACCTATTAGATTCCTAACGGGTCTTAAATAAGTCTAAACTTAGACCTGTTAGTTTTAAAGGAAGATATACGGTTCAAAACGCACGATTAAGCGATGACAGGATTAGAGCGTGGTTTAGACCCGACAAGTTTGAATACTTGTATAATATGGGTAAACTAACCACATTCTGGATTTTGAGATAAAAACGATAAGGTTTGACCCGTTTCGGCTAATTTATGCAAACTAGTTACATAAAAGCACAGAACGCGAATAATGCGTTACGTGTAACCAAAAGAGTCATATACAGGTTTACTAAGTTAATATGCCTTAAATATGTTGTGATATCAGTAGGATACCTTCCATTATGCCCAAAACGAATTTAAACTCAAGTTATGCCCCGTAGGGGTATTTTGGTCATTTTAAAGCTTTAAAAGAGTTTAAATATAAATCTGAGTTTCAGGTCTGATACAATCATTAAAAATACTTATTTTTATAAGTCATAACAGTAGGGTATGGCATATATGTGAAATTTACCTTTTATAATCAAACTATGCACTGTAGGGGCATTTTGGTAATTTCACATAGGCTTTAAAGGTCAAAATAGGGAATCTGAGTTTAAAAACTTTTCTTTACTGTTAAAATACATAAATTTACTTAAAACATCAGTAGGTATCAAACCTTATATGTTAAAAATAGTTTTAACTTATACTATGCGTTAAAAACGCGTAAAAAGGCGATTTTAAGCGATTTCCGGGTTTTATTTGAAAAGCTGATATTTTTGTCATTTCAGAAAGGTTAAAATGTTTTATTTATCATAATAAATCAGTAGCAAAAGGTTGGGTGTCCAAATGTTTTGTAAAACTCATTTTATAGGCCAAAAGGGCAAAAACCGACAATTACCGAATTAAGGCTAGAACCCTATGTTATGCTCAGCTTAAAAATAAATAAAAGTCTTCAAAAATCCCAAAATATTATTTTACATCAGTGGGTAAAAAGTTTGGTATTAAAAATTGGGTTTAAATAGGCTATATGCTAATTATTCCGTTTAATTAATTAAAAGCTTTCTAATTACGCTATTGAGCATAACTCTTAATCTAGACCTCCAATTGATGTGAAAATTTAGGGACATGTTTATATATCAGTAAGAAAGATTATTGTCCTCTCACATTTTCAAAATTCTTGTTTTAAGGTCAAAAGGGCATTATAGTCAACATTTAGGCATATAACGGAAACATGCATATGAATCGGATAACTAATGAACCAAGTTGTATAATCACAGAGGGTTATACTAACATGTAACCTGGTCCTAATAAAGCTCTAAGGCATTTTTAAAATATGCTCTAATGGGTCAGAACTGAAAGTCAAAGCAAAAGTCCACTTATGCGACTTTCGGTTCCGAACCGAGCTTAAACTAAAAATTGTCGGGTTGAACATGTTTAGACATGTTCTTGCATTACTTACCAAGTTATATGAGTGATAAAACAGGTTGCATGGCATCTACATTGTTAATTATGTGTTTATGCGAAAATTAGCTTTCTGTTGACTTTTTATAATCAAGTTTGACCCGACAATTGACCTAGTTAGAGTGGGAATCAGAGGGTACCCTTTTATGGGTTTATTACCCACGTAATTACCAACTCAAAGCTACTTTCAATTCGAGAATTGACTGAACCATTAGTGATTAATCACTAAGTCAAACCTTAATTACGACGGGTTTGACTTTAGGCCATTAAACTAATAAAACTGAATTAAGATAGGTTAAGGACACTTACTGAAGTCCTATGCACGACTAAGGATCCTTGGGAAGTGGTCTTGGGCTCCAGGAATCTTCAGAACAAGAGTTTTGAAGCTTTTCAAGTGAAGTGCTCACAGGTGAGTTCACAAGTTGCAACAATTGGACTTATTTATAGCCAAGGAGGTTCATGGAGATGGATACAAGTGTTAAGGCATCTCCAGGGATGAATACAAGTGATAAGGGACGTGTTTCAATGAGCTAGAGGGTGGCAAACTCGCGGAATTCGTCAAACATGCAAGCTGCCACGTCCAAACAAGTTTTTAAGAGCTGGCAGTCCGTCGCGTCGCGCGACGGAGAAGTGCCCAGCTGGTGGCGCAGCGCTAGCAACTAGCTGATCAGCAATTTAAGTTTGAAAATTGACATTTTCACCCCCTGGACTCTCTAAAGCGTAATTTCTTCCATTTTAAGCACTTTTAACCCTTGAAATTTATATTTCTATGATCCATGAGATATAACCAATCATCATTAGGTCCGGTTTCGTTAAACAATAACCGAAAACACAAGTTTTGCCTCTTTGACGCTTTTAACCCCTTAATTACGAAAGTTAACGTATCTTTCTCATATGATATCGAAACCTTGTGAAACTTTTACCACTTATTATTGGGAGTATAATTAATCGTTACAAGGCTCCGGGTTCGCTAAAAGGTCACTCAGAGGTATAACTTAAACATGTTGACACTTTTAACCCTTGTGGTTTGTATACTTTCACTTTCTTCCACAAACGGTTTCATGATTCATTCGTGTAAGGTTATAAACATCGTGTAGGGTTGTTGAAAGGCATAATTATCAAATGTTGACACTTTGTATCCTTATATACATATACTTTCTTTGTTTGTCAACTTTAGTCCCTCTCAATCAATCCGTTACACGTTTAAAGTCCATGACACATGTCGATACTATATTGGACATGATTTTACGAGGTGTTACATTCTCACCCCCTTAAAAGAAATCTCAACCTCTAGATTTACGGAAATAAATGAGGGTACTTCTCTTTCATTGTGGACTCTACCTCCTACGTATACTCGGGACCTCTACGGGCATCCCATTTAACCTTTACAATTTGTACATGCTTCCTTCGAAGCTTCTTAACCTGTCGATCCTCAATCGACAAAGGTTTCTCAACAAATTTTAGGCTCTCATCTATGTGCACATCCGTATGTGGTATGACTAGTGATTCATCAGCTAGACATTTCTTCAGATTGCAGATGTGGAATACATTATGAATACCACTGAGCTCTTCAGGCAAATTTAACTTATAAGCCACTGTTCCGACACATTCGATGATCTCGAATGGTCCTATATATATTGGGCTTAACTTGCCTTTCTTGCCAAATCGCATTACCCCTTTCCAGGGTGATACTTTCAGTAACACTTTGTCACCAACCTCGAATTTTAGAGGTTTACGCCTTTTATCCGCGTAGCTTTTCTGCCTATCCCGGGCAGCTTTGAGATGATCTCGTATCTGTACAATCTTATCTGTCGTCTCCAGGACTATATCAGGTCCTGTCAGTTGGACATCTCCAACTTCTGCCCAGCAAACGGGCGTTCTGCACTTTCTCCCATATAAGGCTTCAAATGGTGCAGCTTGAATACTGGAATGATAGCTATTGTTATATGAAAATTCAATCAATGGGAGATGATCATCCCAACTTCCTCCTAAGTCATTAACACAAGCTTGTAGCATATCTTCGAGTGTCTGTATAGTACGTTCACTTTGCCCATCCGTCTGAGGATGATAAGCAGTGCTGAAGTTCAATCGAGTACCTAATGATTGCTGAAAACTTTTCCAAAAGTGTGATGTTTATCTTGTATCTCTATCAGAGATAATAGACACTGGTACCCCGTGAAGAGATACAATCTCGTCCACGTACAGCTGAGCTAACTTATCTGAGCTGTGTGTTTCCTTATAGTCAGTCTATCCACTATCACCCAAATAGTATCATTTCCTCGTTTAGTCTTTGGCAACTTGGTGATAAAATCCATAGTCACCATTTCCCACTTCCAAGTGGGAAGTTCAGGCTGTTGTAGAAAACTTGACGGCTTCTGGTGTTCAGCTTTAACTTGCGCG
This sequence comes from Helianthus tuberosus, assembly GCA_030545235.1. Classification (NCBI taxonomy): domain Eukaryota; kingdom Viridiplantae; phylum Streptophyta; class Magnoliopsida; order Asterales; family Asteraceae; genus Helianthus; species Helianthus tuberosus. The sequence goes on from CM060409.1 coordinate 158,912,335, forward strand.
CACATCAAACATTTGGCTACATAAGTAGCTATAGACTTCTTCAAGCCTATCCACCAATAATTCGCCTTCAAATCCTGGTACATCTTGTCACTTCAAGGATGAACGGAATACTTAGAACTATGGGCTTCCTGAAGGATCACTTCCCTAAGTCCTCCATAGATTGGAACCCATATCCGTCCATTCAATCTTAGAATTCCATCCTTTCCATATGATAACTGTTCTACAGTGACTCCCAGTTTTTCGTTTGGATAGTTAGCTTCCAACACAACTTCCTTCTGAGCGGCTAACAACCTTTCATTCAAGCTGTTTCTCAATTCAATGCTCTTGGCATTGATCCATATGGGCTTCACCCTTTCCTTCCTACTCAAAGCATCGGCGACTACATTTGCCTTGCCTGGATGGTATTTGATTTCACAATCATAGTCATTTAAAGTTTCCATCCATCGTCTTTGCCTCATGTTTAAGTCCTTCTGATTAAACAAGTGTTGAAGGCTTTTGTGATCATAATAGATCACACACTTAGTACCATACAAATAATGCCTCCAAAGTTTTAGTGCAAATACAACGGCACCCAACTCCAAATCATGGGTGGTGTAATTCTTCTCGTGCACTTTTAACTGTCGAGAAGCATAGGCAATAACCTTGCCTTTCTGCATTAGCACACATCCCATACCAGTGTGTGATGCATCACAGTATACTATAAATTCTTCTATTCCATCCTGCAATGTCAACACAGGTGCATTGCTAAACTTTTGCTTAAGGATGTCGAAAGATTCCTGCTGCTTAGGACCCCAGTCAAACTTGATGTTCTTGCGGGTTAGTGAGGTTAGGGGTGCAGCAATCCTTGAGAAGTTTTCAATAAATCGCCTATAGTATCCTGCCAAACCCAAAAAGCTACGAATTTCTGTGGGCGCCTTTGGCTCTTGCCAATTCATTATAGCTTCAACTTTAGTGGGATCCACCAGGATACCACGCTCACTAACTACATGTCCAAGAAACTGGACTTCGCAAAGCCAAAATTCACACTTTGAAAACTTGGCGTAGAGCTTCTCATGATGTAGAAGTTTAAGAATACAACGAAGATGTTTTTCATGGTCAGCTTGGTTCTTCGAGTAAATAAGGATGTCGTCAATGAAGACGATGACAAATTTATCCAAGTAGGGCTTGCATACGCGGTTCATGAGGTCCATGAATGCCGCTGGTGCATTGGTGAGCCCAAAAGGCATCACTAGGAACTCGTAGTGACCAAAACGAGTCCTAAATGCAGTCTTGTGAACATCTTCATCTCTAACCTTCAATTGATGGTAGCCTGACCTTAAGTCAATCTTGGAGAAGTAACTTGCCCCTTGCAGCTGATCGAACAGATCGTCGATCCTGGGAAATGGATATATGTTCTTGATAGTGACCTTGTTAAGTTCACGATAATCGATGCATAGACGCATCGATCCATCCTTCTTCTTCACAAACAGGATTGGTGCTCCCCACGGAGATGAACTAGGATGTATAAAACCCTTTGTCAACAAATCATCTAGTTGAGTCCTCAACTCTTTCATTTCTGTTGGTGCTAACCTGTAAGGTGCCCTACAGGTGCTACTCCGGGAATGATGTCAATTCTGAATTCTACTTGCCTATTTGGTGGCAAACCAGGTAGTTCTTCAGGAAAAACTTCAGGATATTCAGAAATGATAGGGATATCTTCAATCTTAGGCTTCTGCTCATCAATAGTTACCTGTTCCATATAAATGACACAACCCTTCTTCAAGCATCTAGATGCCTTGAGCATAGACACTTGCTCAGGCAATCCATACTGGGTATCTCCCTGAATGGTAAGTGGCTCACCATACGGAGTCTTGATCACCACTTGTTTCTTGTTGCAAACGATCTGGGCTTGGTTATGAGATAACCAGTCCATGCCTATAACTATGTCGAAACTGGCTAACTTCAAGGGAAGTAAGGATAACGGAAAAGAGTGGTTCCTAATGGATATGAAACATCCATCTAACACGGTTGATGCGGTTTCTATGGTACCATCGGCTAATTCAACCTCATATTTCACACTTAGGGTTTTAACAGGTAAATTCAACAACTTACAAAACTTATTATCTACGAATGACTTATCAGCACCTGAATCAAATAACACCCTTGAATAAACATCATTTATGAGAATGGTACCTGTTATCACATTATCGTCCTGAACAGCTTCTCGTGCATCCATTCGAAAAACCCTTGCATTGGTCTTTTTGACTTCTTCAGGATTTTTGGCGTATTTAGGGCAGTTGGACTTGATGTGCCCCTTCTCGTTACAGTTATAGCATGTTGCATCCTTTATCTTCTTGCACTCTATCGTCTTGTGCTCTTTGGATTTGCATAACCCACATGCAAATGGTTTTGACTGAGACTTGGATTCGAACCTGCATTTTCCAAAGTGACGTTTCTGGCAGGTCTTGCACTTTGGCTTTTCATCTGCTTGCTGGCTACCTTTGTTGGACCCAGACTTCTTCTTGTGGTTCGTGTTACCCTTATGCTTCTTCTCAGACCGTCGTGAGTTATCATCCTCATGTTTTCTCTTACTTTCTTCAGAGTTCTTAAGCGATCTCAGCCTGATCGCATCTAAAGTAAGGGATAAAGACAAATCAGCTGCTGATCTAAAATTAGTAGGTTGGGATGCCTTTACACTGGCCTTGATTTCTGTGGCCAAACCCCCAATAAAACGGGCGATTCGTTTTGGTTCCGGCGTAACCAAGTATGGAACCAAACGAGACATGGTATTGAAACTGGTGAGATAAGTCTGGCAGTCTAAGTTCCTCATTACCAGAGATAAGAAGTCGGACTCATTCTTTTCAACCTCATGCTGAGGGCAGTAATTCTCTTTATTGAGTGCAACAAACTGATCCCAAGACAGATTGTACAATGGAATCTTCCCAGTAGCCTGGATTAGAGACCTCCACTAGGCTAGTGCTTCTCCTTTAAACGACTGAGATACATACTTCACAACATCCCTATCAGTGCAACCACTGATGTCAACCACGGTATCCATTTCATCGAGCCAAGTCATACAATCGACGGCTCCTTTCTTTCCTGTGAAGTCTCTGGGCTTGCAGGAGACGAAATACTTATATGTACAAGACTTACCTCGTGGTTCTCGTTTGAGTTCAATCTTTTTCGATGGAACACTCTGCTGATTGGAGGAGTGATGGTCGTCATCATCTTTCTTTGACCCCTTACGTTTAGGAGGTGGCTTACTATGAGCTTCAGAGTGAGTCTTAGGTTTAGAGTGGGGTACAGATAGGGTCCTGCTTCGAGTACCACTAGATTCATTAAACTGCCTATCCAAGGCATTGGTAATAGCATTGTCAATCAATGCTTGAAGTTCTGCACCAGTTACGTTGATTCTGGTGGTATCATGATTCTCCTTTGGATGACTGTTGACTTCTTCGGACTCAGCCATGTAGCTTGATTGCTATATAAAAGGATGACAATAATTTCTTAGAGGTATATAATAGATTTGTCATCTTGTCAATTTCATTAACCATGGTATTAAAGAACCATTTTTTGTTAATTTTGTTAAGTAATTCATTCAGGAGTTTTCATTAATAATCCTAGTTATAATTAAATATAATAATGGCACAAAAGGCCAAGTCACAAGGACATTTTCAAATTATAAACCAAGATTTTATAGGATCGAGGTATTAAGACTTGAATCATAGTTCATTACCTTTCTTGACAGTGAGTTGTAAGCTACGACTGTCTCTTGTCTTATATGACAATAATTATGGCCCGTAGGCACTACATCATAAATCGATGTTTATATAATAAAGAAGGAATTGGAATAATCCAATATAAGAATGACACGTGTGATTTTACGAATTACATCAGCCAGGAATGTTAACATGTTCTCAGATGTTAACAAGGATTTGAATCTCTTTTTAAACAGGTTTTACTATCATGGCTAGGTCTTATAATGACATGCAGGCTAGGTTATACCCTTTAAGATTCTTATTTAATATTTAAAGGCAGACCTTATAAAAGGAATGGCATATTTTTTATTTATTTATTTATTTCATACATATTACATTTATGCATATAATGACAAATAAATTTTAAATGATAACATGCCACTAATAATTTAAAAAGAGTACATTTTGCCCTAAACGGGACTTACAGAAATACTTGCCCACGCAGGGGCTAAACAGAAAGACATGCCCACGCAGGGACTAAACAGAAACTACAAGTCCTCGTAGGGACTGGTTATAGAAATAGATGTCCACGCAGGAACTTGATTAAACATTAAAGAAATACAATTAAACAAATAAAGGATTTAATGACCCTTTTTGGTCTTCCCCTTGATTAAGCTCGCCAGACCCTTGAAAATTCCTCAGTTCTGCCTACGCTCTTCCCGAACCTCGTCCTCCACCTGACTCAACCTTTGAAGAATCTCTTGATGCTGCGGTGGCGATATCACTGGCGGCTGCGGGGGCTGCTGATACTGCGGAGGTTGAGGAGGTGGCAGTTGTTGATACCATAGGGTAGGTACCCATAAGGTGGATATCCAGCTTGATATGGGGCTCCAAAGGGCCCCTCGGGATGGAGAGCATTGTAATCCGACGCTGCCTGGTACGGGTCAACATTGGCGTAGTTGTAGTTGGTATGGGCCGGTTGTTCAAATGGGTTGTATGCCGCTGAACCGGCGTATGTAGGAATTGGGTTGTTAAAACCCACTGGTGGCGGTGCGACCGGTGCAGAAACAGGGTTCGAAGGCCCACCCATTTGTGGGGTCTTCGTATAGTGGTGGATAATGACTGCCACTAGATGGTTGAAGGGTGCTGATGCGGACTCCCCCTCGCACGGAAATCCGTGCGATTGTTCTCCTACGCCTCGGTGGCTCCGGAGGCTGTTGCTGCACTGGTGGTGGTGGCGGAGTGACCACTACAAAACGGGAATCCTCGGAGGGATCCTGCTGTGGCTGCTGCTGCTGTTGTGAGTTGTGGTAACTCGGAGTAAACACCCAGTCGATCTGGTTAAACCTCGCCTCATAGCTGTCGGGACCGCTATAAGGTTATCCGAGAAAAGGTGACCCATCTGAAATCTCGATGGGGTGGTTAGGGGTCCCGGTTGGAGGCTCGGCGAGATCCGTGTCTTCGTCCATGTCCATCGCATGGTCGCCCGAGAAGTGGTCTTCAGGTCCCAATGGGTTAAAACCTACTGGTTCTTCAATGTAGTTTGCCGGGTTGAACCGGCTCTGGAAAAAGGGTGTTGGGTCGTCGAAGGGTGAGTTGTGGCTTTGGAGAGGTATATAAGAATGGTGGGAGATATGGGGCTCGTTTTCAGACTGAGGCCCGAAGGAGTTTTGGTAAGAAGGTGAGGAGCTCAGCGAGACTGAGCGCCTTGCGGGTTCTATATGGGTCCTCCAGTTTTCTTGAGGACTTCTGCTTTGGGTGTAGGATGGTGTTCGCCGGTGTGAAGGCCCGACTTCGTGATCATTGGGGCAATGAATGGCCCCCCTGCCTCTACCACTTCCTCTAATTCTTGGTGGCATCTTTTTGAACCTGTCAAAACAAACAAAAGGACAACAAAGAAATATAAAGGACAAAGTTAGAAATAAAACAAATTTGGATTAATCCTAAGTTCTTTGTCTAGACTCGGAAGTCGAGGAATGTGCAAACTGTGTCATTGAGATTAAACACAAAAGGCTAGTGTTTAATTCACTCAATGTTGGCTCTGATACCAACCTATCACACCCTGATATTTCCACGTATTACTGGTGGGCCCGGTGGGGAGTATCGTGACGTAGTTGATATCATCAAAGTCAAACAACACAATTTTAAATGCACAGCGGAAACAAAAGATGAATCACATTATAAACCAAATATATAGTAATATCAAAGTATTACAACGGACTGTAATGGATCCACAGGCGGATTGAAAGATAAAAAGATTATTGTTCAACAGACTTTAACATTAAGAGCTTGCAAGACTTGATTAATGATGCCAGGAGTAGCCAGCCTATTTTGTCTAGTACCTGCACTTAGCCTTTTTGGAAAATACGTCAGTTTACACTGGTAAATACAATTAACTAACTCATTTTGAAAAGAGTTTAAGAAAATTGATTTGAATGCACAAGGCACAAAATATATTTTATAACTTGGGACAATTATTTAAAAATAATCTTGTATACAGTTTTACTTATTTGTCGCCCGTCAGGGCCGGTTAGAAGAGCCGGACATGATTAACAGACACGCCACAGGTATAATGCCCACAAGGTTGATTCCTTTAAGTGGATTACCACTTTTTACATAATGCAACTGTCAGGAGTATGCCTACACCCCGTGCTTAGGTCGTGGCCATTTCTTTGAATGATGCCAAGGATATCCGGGACATGGTCATTTAATCCCCAACGGCCATACACCAAATAATACAGATTAAAACAAGTTATGTAAATACATTAATCACAATCCGATTTAAATGACTACACACCCGACAAAGCGGTATTATTATAATACCGTATCCCAAGCCCGTATAGGGAAACTATGTTAAAAGTATTTACCTAAGCAAGTATAATTCACAAATATCAAGTGCACGTAGCTTTTACCGGGCTCCTAATCTGGAACAAAGGTTTTTAATAACTTATTAGATTCCTAACGGGTCTTAAATAAGTCTAAACTTAGACCGGTTAGTTTTAAAGGAAGATATACGGTTCAAAACACACGTTTAAGCGATGACCAGATTAGAGTGTGGTTTAGACCTGACAAGTTTGAATACTTGTATAATATGGGTAAACTAACCACATTCTGGATTTTGAGATAAAAACGATAAGGTTTGACCCGTTTTGGCTAATTTATGCAAACTAGTTACATACACTGCACTGAACGCGAATAATGCGTTACGGGTAACCAAAAGAGTCATATACAGGTTTCCTAAGTTAATATACCTTAAATATGTTGTGATATCAGTAGGATACCTTCCATTATGTCCAAAACGAATTTAAACTCAAGTTATGCGACGTAGGGGTATTTTGGTCATTTTAAAGCTTTAAAGAAGTTTAAATATAAATCTGAGTTTCAGGTCTGATACAATCAGTAAAAATACTTATTTTTATAAGTCATAACAGTAGGGTATGGCATATATGTGAAATTTACCTTTTATAATCAAACTATGTACTGTAGGGGCATTTTGGTAATTTCACATAGGCTTTAAAGGTCAAAATAGGGAATCTGAGTTTAAAAACTTTTCCTTACTGTTCAAATACATAAATTTACTTAAAACATCAGTAGGTATCAAACCTTATATGTTAAAAATAGTTTTAACTTATACTATGCGTTAAAAACGCGTAAAAAGGCGATTTTAAGCGATTTCCGGGTTTTATATTAAAAGCTGATATTTTTATCATTCCAGAAAGCTTAAAATGTTTTATTTATCATAACAAATCAGTAGCAAAAGGTTGGGTGTCCAAATGTTTTGTAAAACTCATTTTATAGGCCAAAAGGGCAAAACCGACAATTACCGAATTAAGGCTAGAACCCTATGTTATGCTCAGCTTAAAAATAAATAAAAATCTTCAAAAATCCCAAAATATTATTTTACATCAGTGGGTAAAAATTTTGGTATCAAAAATTGGGTTTAGATAGGCTATATGCTAATTACGCCGTTTAGTTAATAAAAAGCTTTCTAATTACGCTATTGAGCATAACTCTTAATCTAGACCTCCAACTGATGTGAAAATTTAGGGACATGTTTATATATCAGTAATAAAGATTATTGTCCTCTCACATTTTCAAAATTCTTGTTTTAAGGTCAAAAGGGCATAATAGTCAACATTTAGGCATATAACGGAAACATGCATATGAATCGGATAACTAATGAACCAAGTTGTATAATCACAGAGGGTTATACTAACATGTAACCTGGTCCTAATAAAGCTCTAAGGAATTTTTAAAATATGCTCTAATGGGTCAGAACTGAAAGTTAAAGCAAAAGTCCACTTATGCGACTTTCGTTTCCAAACCGAGCTTAAACTAAAAATTTTCGGGTAGAACATGTTTAGACATGTTCTTGCATTAATTACCAAGTTATATGAGTGATAAAACAGGTTGCATGGCTTCTACATTGTTAATTATGTGTTTATGCGAAAATTAGCTTTCTGTTGACTTTTTATAATCAAGTTTGACCCGACAATTGACCTAGTTAGAGTGGGAATCAGAGGGTGCCCTTTTAAGGGTTTATTACCCACGTAATTACCAACTCAAAGCTACTTTCAATTCGAGAATTGACTGAACCATTAGTGATTAATCACTAAGTCAAACCTTAATTACGACGGGTTTGACTTTAGGCCATTAAACTAATAAAACTGAATTAAGATAGGTTAAGGACAGTTACTGAAGTCCTATGCACGACTAAGGATGCTTGGGAAATGGTCTTGGGCTCCAGGAATCTTCAGAACAAGAGTTTGGAAGCTTTTCAAGTGAAGTGCTTATATGTGAGTTCACAAGTTGCAACAATTGAACTTATTTATAGCCAAGGAGGTTCAAGGAGATGGATACAGGTGTTAAGGCATCTCCAGGGATGAATACAAGTGTTAAGGGACGTGTTTCAAGGAGCTAGAGGGTGGCAAACTCGCGGAATTCGTCAAACATGCAAGCTGCCATGTCCAAACAAGTTTTTAAGAGCTGGAAGTCCGTCGCGTCGCGCGACGGAAAAGTGCCCACCTGGTGGCGCAGCTCCAGCAACTAGCTGATCAGCAATTCAAGTTTGAAAATTGACATTTTCACACCCTGGACTTTCTAAAGCGTAATTTCTTCCATTTTAAGCACTTTTAACCCTTGAAATTTATATTTCTATGATCCATGAGATATAACCAATCATCATTAGGTCCGGTTTCGTTAAAGGATAACCGAAAACACAAGTTTTGCCTCTTTGACGCTTTTAACCCCTTAATTACGAAAGTTAGCGTACTTTCTCATATGATATCGAAACCTTATGAAATTTTTACCACTTATTCTTGGGAGTATAATTAATCGTTACAAGGCTCCGGGTTCGCTAAAAGGTCACTCAGAGGTATAACTTAAACATGTTGACACTTTTAACCCTTGTGGGTTGTAAACTTTCACTTTCTTCCACAAACGGTTTCACACGCTTCATGATTCATTCGTGTAAGGTTATAAACATCGTGTAGGGTTGTTGAAAGGCATAATTATCAAATGTTGACACTTTGTATCCTTATATACATATACTTTCTTTGTTTGTCAACTTTAGTCCCTCTTAATCAATCCGTTACACGTTTAAAGTCCATAACACTTGTCGATACTATATTGGACATGATTTTACGAGGTGTTACACTAAGTGCTTTCGACCCGTTACGACCCATTAAGGTAGCTTACGCCACTTTAATGCGTCGTTCGCGCAAAGCGCGTTCGAGACGCCTAACTAGTCCTATGACAGGTATTATATGCCTAAACATGTTTGAATATGTTGCATAATTAGTTATGTGATAAAAGTTTAGGTTACATATGCTTAAAATTCAATTATGCATGAAAAGGGCATTTTGGTCATTTACCTAAGGCATATAAACTACCAACAAAGGGTCCAAACTAGGAAGATCTTGATCCAATTTGCTCAGGTATTAAGTGTTAAACCTCAACTTAGAGCAACTTGAATCAGATTGTGAGGAAAAAGGAATGAAGGTGATGGGTATTTATAGAAAACCCACAACCATTAGGATCGTTCCTCGCATAACGTGCTTCGATCTTGACCTTCCACTTGGGCACATGGTATTGTAATACAATGGGACATGAAAAACCATCAAAATTCAGCCCATAGAGTGCAAAACCTTGGGTTAAAACCATCAAAAACAGGCTAGAAGTCCAAATTCAATGTTTCTGATCTGGTCAGCTCTCGCGGGCCGCGTAAGAATAGGCTTAGGCTTACGCCCCAGGCCTAAGAAGTTTGGCAGAATTAAAATTTTAGTCCATGCAGGCCTAAAACTTGGTATTTGATGCATTTTTGACACGTTTAAGCCCCGTTAACCTCATTTTAAGGCTCTAAAATGAAGTTAAAGTATAGGGAACATGAAACATGCTCAAAAACATCTCGGATGTCAGTTCGTTTGGCCGTACGATTGCGTTGTTCGGTTAATTACGACGGAAGTCGTAACGAACTCAAAAACGATCCAAATTAAGCGACGAATGGAATTTTATCTTTTCAATCACTAAAATAAATTATTTTAATGATTACATAAATTTTTGGATGTCCGGATATATTCAGAACGTATGATATGCGCGAAAATGCAAACTTATGCACTTTCTGACGCTTTTAGTCCCTGTTGATCAAATAAGTTTATTTTTGCGCACCAAACACCTAAAAGCCTATTTCTAATATATGTAAAGGATATTTAGGCCCTGTTTAACTTATGATCATATTATGGAATGTTCGTTAGAGTACGAATCGGCATACTTTCGCAGTTTGTCGAAATTAGTCCCTGTAAGCGAATAAACTTGATTTCGACACACCAAACCATCTAAAACTTATTTCTAAGTTATGTATAGGTTATTTAAGGTATGTTAAGCCTATGTCACTGTACCGGAGTGTTTTTCACGTTAAACTGATTATGTTTAAGCATCAGTTCGCGTATAACTTTCCAGAAAGTGATTTAGAGCTCGAAATCGAACGAGAATTGATATGTGCAAATGATACACATATTTAAACAAATACCAAGTATGAAACACAATATTTCATTGGTTTGGTATTTGTTTGATGGTCGTGGAGGCACAAATGTCACAGTCTCCCCTACTTCAGGAAATTTCGTCCCGAAATTTATTTAGAGGAAACTTGTGAGAGCTCGAAACATGAAGTCGAAAAGATAAAACAATACTGGTTAGGGTTCAGAACTTCTAGTAACTTTAAATAACATCATGCTTGTAATGTAAGAGGGACACTTATATACAAGTATATGAAGCGCCATTAGTGCGTCCACCGTACCTCCGTTACATTGTTCACGTTTCGTTATTGTTGCCACTATAGGTTCTTACACATGATAAATCTTACTGGGGTTCCTGTGCACTGAATTTCATAATTATGTACGCGTCCATAGTTACGTAATTCCTTGCATAGTCCGCACAGTGCATTTTATAATGTGTAGAGGATAACCAAATGAACGAACCTGTGATGAGTGTGACTAGACCACCATAGGGTCCTTTTAATTAAATCAACAAATGATCACTTAAAATAGACCACCAAGGAGTCTTTTCAGCTATATCATCACGGGTCATTTTTTACCAGATTCTGAATCACTCTTTTAAACTAGACCACTCAAAGGGTCGCTTTTGAATTATGGAATGGTACTATATAATCTAAGGGTCTTATCTATTACGTAGAATCCCATTAAGGATTTGAGGTAGTACCTTTGGATATCCTACTATGAATCCCTCATACGAAGATATGGAAGATTCTACGAGGATTTGGATAACGAAAAATCATATCACACAAAAACATAAAAGAAAACACATAAACACATAATCACAAAATCACATAATCGTTTAACTTGACCTATAATTTGTTATCTTTGGACATGGGTATTTAAAGCACACCAGGAATCCAATCTGTGGATTTCATTTGGCACTTTAAACATCTTCAAGAATCTAACTATGAAGATAGGAAGATCTTAATAGGAATTCGGCTTTGTCCTTATTGAATCGTAATGTACGTATTAAAGCGTACAAAGAATCCAATCAAGGGCTCCTATTTGAGTGATAATCATCCATAAGGATCTAATTGTGAAGATAAGAAGATCCTATATGGATTTTGGAATTTGAAGAGCGGGAGACGCTTCGAAACCTTGCACTAGACGTGCTTAAGTCGATACACGAGGTAGAATGCTCATGAAGTTGAGGTGCTAGATATGCCAAGGCGACATATGAAGCAGAATTTGAAGGTTGGGTAATATGAGCCGAATGCTTTTCGAAAGCTATGCATGGGGTTCTTTAGAAATATGTTTAATGTTTTTGAAATCCTACATAATACTTTTGAAATCATAAAGTAGGTGTATTAGGTATGTATATTTATAAAAATGTTTTAAAATCATGCGAGATAAATTTTGAAATTACGTATAAGGATTTTGAAAATATGGATAATGCTTTTGAAATCATGCACTTGATACATTAAGTAAATATACTGTGTTAAAATCGTTTTCAAACTATATGAAATATTTTGAAATCATGAAGGTTGTTTTGAAAACCTATACTATGTATGTTGTTATGAAAACCAGAATGAAATGATATGAGATTGAAGAAAGGTATCCTTAGTTATCTAACCAAGGATTTAAAGTGATTACTCAAAATATCACTTATTTTCTGTACTTCGTTTCTTAGAATGAAACGAGCACTTAGAATTTTCGAGGAAATCATGAGCGATCATATGAACGAGAGAACTACAAATATGGTTCTTTGGTGTAGGTATCGTAGGGGCATGCCATACACATATGCAACTATATTTGTACATCAGAATTATGAACAACGATTTATTTATAAACAAAACCGATTGTTTCAGAGTTCAAAAGAAAAACACAAGAAACATAAGCATAAGATTTAGATTATTCAAAGCAGCAGCTTCTTCTAATCAGCCAAATGCTCATTCGTGGGTCAGATTTGCATTGACAATCTTTGGGTATTTTTCCTTGACATAACCCGTCCTGCCATAGGTGTAGCAAGTAACAGGAGGAAAATGAGCTCGTGCTGGATCTGCCTGTGCAGCAGTAGGATCTGCAACAGTTTTGCTTTGGATAGCAAAGCGGCACACATTAACCAGATGTCCCCATCGTCCACAGTGTGTACATTTGAAGTAGGGTATGTGATTCAGATGATGATGGTTACATCGATTGCACCATGGAGCAGCTCAGCAAACCCTAGCTGTATGACCTATAACTCCACAAATTAGGCATTTGCGGCACTTGACACTGGCATGATGATGGAGGTTACACTGATTGCACGAAGGAGCAGTTCCCAACTACGGCTTCTTGGCTGGTGGTGCTGCCACCTGGCTAGGTTCTGCTTGATTTGGTGTAACAGCTACGGGATCCTTTGGAGCTTTACGCCTCTTTGACTTTTTCAAAGGCTCGGCTTCTGCTTCCTTTGATGCTTCTTGGGTGGCTTCATTATTGAGACGAGACATGGCGACAGCTAATTCAGCAGTCTTCAGGATTACTTCGCCTATTTGCTGGGCAAATTTGGTAGTCTGCTCGGACATTTGAGTGTCGCTGCGATGGAGAGACATTCTGGAGGAAATGAAAGACATAGGAGAAACAAGTGAAATGTTATTGGATAATCAAAACAGAATAACAACGCATAGATATTGCGATCATTTGTTTGTTACCTAAGGCAAACAAATGAGATGGTGACTAATCAAAGTAAGCGGGTCATATTAATGTATCGTGAAGACATGCTTTAGCCTATAAGTGGACACTCACCCCAAGAGTTCCCAGGTAAGAGTGACAGGTACGATTATGTGGATTTGTACGAACACTCTAGCCTTAGACAGAAAACTCAGAGTACAGGCATCCACCCTTCCAGATTGCACGTGTTCACATTATAAGACCCAAACTTTGACGGGATTTTGAAAACCTTGAAGGTTCAAAACCTTATAATAAATCATCCTAGAACAGATGATTGGTTTTCAGAGCGGATTTGAAATTTGTGTTCTTGTTGTGGTTGTCACCTAAGGATAAGTGACGGTATTGTTTTAAGATCTAAACACAAGAATCTTGTGTTAGGATCCTAGGAAGGTTATAGACTAGGTCAAAGCATTACTAATAACCTAATTCCCTATAACCATGAGCTCTGATACCAACTTTTCTGTCACAGCCCGACCGCGTAAAATAACAAATCGCAGCGGAATTGTCGGGGAGTGTTGTAACAGAATCATTGTTTCATAACACACGGAAATTTGAAGTTTCGTTTTATTAAATATTAAACATTTACATTGTCTGAAAAACTTAAACAAACAAGTTAAACATAGTCTATCATTGTTATTAAGTCACTAAGGCCTCGTCCAGTCCTATGTGAGCATGCATCCTAGCAGTCAACATCATTCAACAACACCTGAAACATATGTAAAAATAAAGTCAGCAAAGAAATGCTGGCGAGCACATAGGTTTATGAGAGTGTCGGATTCATGGCTAGTTTACATGTTGCAATACCTAATTAAAAACCTTGTTTTGAAAAAGTGTATAGTATTGCAACATAATTAACCAACTCAAATCAAGTGGGTTATAGTTTATAAAATCTCGTAGCCATGATTCTTAACCCCAAAACATTTGTTTAATTAAATCAAATTGTAAAACATCTCGTAAAAACTCGTTAATAAAACTCGCATGGTTTATATTATTCAGAAAACATCATTGTGTGACATCGTTTCAAAATCGTTTACCCAAGTGAACTAAATAACGCCACGGTATGTAATATGATGAAAACACTTATATATAAGAAGTACCAGCAGCGTATCTACCATGTTTTCATCACATTGCACCCGTCCCGTTATCTAAACACTAACCAAAAACCAATCGTTTATCCAAATCGTTTAACTCGTTAAAATCGCTTTAGTCGTTTAAATCATTCTCATTTTAAATTGTGAAAACTACTTTTGGTCGCCTCGCTAATAACATCCAAACCTTCGCAACTCGACTATCGCTAATCTCGCATTAACAAACCACCAAAGTGTAAATTAACAATCACAGATTTAGTCGTTACCCACATAACCCCCACACATAACCATTGGTGCAGTCTGATAACGGGATTTGTCAGATCCCATGGTACCATAACCTAATACTGGTCAGTTCGGCCAAAACAAATGAATGTTATTTGTTATGTAATTACGGCCAACAAGTTTTGTCACACCCCGACCACGTAAAACAACAAATCGTGGCGGAATCGTCGGGGAGTGTTGTAACAAAATCATTGTTTCATAACACAAGGAAATTTTAAATGTTTTATTGATTAAAAGAAATTATAATGTCTTAACAACAAGGAAGCATAACATATTTAACTAGTCTTACGTCTTTTAATGTCACTAAGGCCCAAGTCCGCCTAAGTGTATCTTGATCAATCCTATGCATCATTTCCTGAAACACATGTGAAAATAGGTACGTCAGCATAAAAATGCCTGTGAGATACATAGGTTTTATTGATTTAGGATTCATGACGTGTAAGTTTAAAGAAAATGTTTAACAAAAGTAGTCATGAACCTTGTAAAATGTTTTTGTTTTATAAACCATATAAAAATCGATAAGGAAATAGATGATATAAAAGAAATATGTATGGTTAAATAAATAACCAAGTAAAATGAATTTGTATAAAATGTGTTGTTTGTAAAACAATGTTTTTGTAAAGATATGTTAATTTGTGTAAAATGTAATATGTCAAAATTGAAATGAGTTAAATAACGCTACGATATGTAATATCATACAAGCACTTATATATAGGAAGTACCAGCGGCGTATCCACCATGCTTGTATCATATCACACACGCCTCGTTACTTAAATCACTTACCAAATAAACCACCAATGTAAAAATGTTTATGTATAACTAAATGTAATGTTTAAACAAATGTTGAAATGTTATTGTGTAAACAAATATAATGTAGAGTGAATAAAAAGCCTTTATTGATTAAAAGCATTTACTCGACCCTATAAGAAAGAAATGTACAAAACGATGCATTTGATAAATTATAATCAAAATTTATGTTTTGTAGAAAAATGCATGCTTTACTGATACAAACATCTATGCGGTATTGTGAAAATGCATACGTTCAAGCCTTGAGACTGTGGCGATAAACCCTTAAACGAATTAAAGATTTATCTGAGTTATGTTTATCGAATTCGGTCATTCCTTCCACCCAAACATACCTAGGATGTCAGGAACGGGAGTTGTCAATTCCTATGGTAACACTACCTACTAACGAACGGCGTAGCTAATGTTAATGAATGTATTTTTGAGCCATTTAAACACACCAAATGTCATACCAAAATGTAAGCATGTTTTATGAAAATAATGTACTAAGTATGCAACAAATGGACATACATAGCATGAAATGAAATGTAAAATAATGTACTAAGTATGCACTAAATGGACATACATAGCATGAAATGAAATGAAATGTAAAATAATGTACTAAGTATGCACTAAATGGACATACATAGCATGAAATGTAATGTAAAACGATGTACTAAGTATGCACTAAATGGACATACATAGCATGAAATGTAATGTAAAACGATGTACTAAGTATGCACTAAATGGACATACATAGCAAAAACATAATGAAATCATGTACTAATAGTGTACTAATGAACATAGCAAGTATATGATATGAGGACATGGAAAGCATGAAAGTAACAAGTAGGCACATGTGTTTCACCCCAAAATATTGAAAACAGTAAAAGAGGGGTCTATGTACTCACTTAAGGGTGCTTAGAAGTCTTGAATAACAACCAAGCAAAGCTAGAGGGATCACGGAAATCAAACGTGTCACAACCCCCGATCCCTGATCCCCGGGAACGGGCGGACGTGATCTCAGGGTTTTGGTGGTATCAGTTTGTTTAGTCTTGCAGCGGAATTTACATCAGGATCGTAGTTAGGAAATGTTTATCAGAGTAAAACCACCATATTTTATAATATTAAACAAATGGGATGAAACCCAAGTTCATAGTACACACGTTTTCATAGGAATAAATCCTATTTTATTTAATAAAAACATCTATTTTATTTTAGGTAACTTTATTGCCACTTTTCCAAGCCTTCAGTGCTGTCCAGCTGGCTTTTATTGGCTTCACACTAAGTTACCTGAAACACGTGTTTAAAACATTTTATCAGCAAGAAATATTGGTGAGTGAATCCCAGTTTAATCAAGTTTAAATAAAAAGTCACAGTGAACAGTATTGAGGGCGATCTCGCAATTATATTTGTTTACAAAACATCACAATTAACATCAGTGGTACTGTCATACTCAACTTGTGGAAATGTTACTCCTTGACCAGGTGGTAACAAATTTTGTATACAAAACCCCAACATACCCACTATAATTGTATTCTTACAAATACTCAATATGTTTATTCGCATGGAAAGATATGTAAGGTTTTGTAAAACAGTTCACAAAAAGGTTTACAAAAAGTGGATCAACTCACAAAAAGGTTTACACAAAAGAAGGATTACTCACATTGCTATCTTAGACTTCGCGTGAGGGTTTCCTGGATATAATCTATAATTTATACAAATATATATTGGTTAGTATCATAACCCTTTACAGAATATAAATGATACCCTCCCCGAGATGGTATTCCAACAACTACGTCGGGCAGAACCACGACAGTTGTTACGGAACCCTAAATCAATCGGGCAGCGTAACTATTATGAAACCGGGGTTATAATACTTACAACGGAGCAGAACCTCGCTAATTAGGGGTATAATACCCGAGTATAATAACTTTCCTACAGAAATTGTGATTGAGAATTGAAAAGTGAGCGAATTGAAATGAGATCCGAAGCCTGCTATTTATAGTTGTGATACTGAGTCCTGTCACGGCCCGCGTAAGGTAAGGCTAGCCTTTACGCGGCCCGCGTCAACATCGGTCAACGGCGTAGCTTAGTCCGGTCATCAAGTAGACTTGACACGATGTCGACACGTGTCAGCTTCTGGTGTAATCGCATGTGATGATCTGTCGCGGCCCGCGTCAAATACCTATACACCCTTACGCGGCCCGCTTCAACTAAAGAAGTCAGCGAAGTCAAGTCCAGACTTGATACGACCCGCGTAAACTAAGGGTAGAGTATGTCGCGGCCCGACTCAACCTTATATTTCTTATTTTTGATTTATTTTATAAACTATAACATAATTTGGGCTCGGTTTTCATATACGGGGTATAATATAAGACATATTGGGACAATTTATAGTATATTAGAGGGTTGGATTTATTATGAGAATATTGGTTTTACCGAGGGTTGTTACATTCTCCCCACCTTAATTTAGAGCTCGTCCTCGAGATCTACTGAAATAAGTGAGGATATTTTCTTTTCATTTGTAGAAAATGAGCTGACTTAGTTAGCTTATCTACAATCACCCAGATTGTATTATTTTCTTTCTTAATAAACTTAAAAGTGCGTGCAAATGTCTTGCATGATCTTCTTTACTCTTAGAGTAAATTAGAATATCATCTATGAATAAAATTATGAATTTATCCAAATATGGCTTACATATTCGGTTCATCATGTCCATAAATGCAGCTGGGGCATTGGTTAAACCAAATGGCATGACAGTAAATTCATAATGACCATACCTTGTTCTAAATGCGGTTTTAGGAATGTTCTCTTCCTGTACCTTTAATTGATGATATCCTGACCTTAAATTGATCTTAGAGAAAAATCGAGCTCCTTATAGTTGATCAAACAAATCATCGATTCTCGGTAATGGGTACCGATTCTTAATCGTGACTTTGTTTAATTCACGGTAATCAATGCACATACGCATTGATCCGTCCTTCTTTTTAACGAATAATATCGGCGCTCCCCATGGCGACGAACTCGGTTGTATGAATATTTTCTTCAACAATTCATCCAATTGTTTCTTTAATTCCTGCATTTCGGCGGGTGCCAAACGGTAGGGTGTTTTGGCAATTGGCGATGTTCCTAGTAGCAGGTGAATTCTGACTTTAACTTTTCTGTCTGGAGGTAGTCCTGGTAATTCTTCTGGAAAGACATCTGAAAACTGAGATACTACTGGAATGTCTTTTAGTTCTTTTCCTTTAGTGTTAGTGATTAACTGATTATAGAAATCAAATTCACTATATAGAACATTTTCTTATAGAACTTGCAGTTTTCATCACAGAGATGAATTTTGTGGATCTAGATGGCTAATTTCCTTTAATTGTGATCGTTTTACCTTTAGATGAATTTACTTGAATTGACTTTTGATCACATAAAATACTGGCTTTATTGGCTATTAACCAATCCATTCCTAAAACAATATCAAATCCGGCTAGATTCATTGGATAAAGGTTTGCCCTAAATGTTTGGTTTAAAATTTCTATTCTTGCTCCCTGCAAGATTTCAGAAATCCTAATGGTTTCTCCATTAGCTGTCTCTACTAAGCATTCTTGGGTAGTTTAGTTAATGACTGATTTAGAATTTTGCAAAATGATGTATTAATAAAACTTTGGTTCGCACCAGAGTCAAATAATACTTTAGCAAAGACATCATTAACTAGAAACGTACCAGCGATGACATCTGGAATCATCTTGGCTTCATCTGTAGTCAGAACAAATGCTCTAGCATTTTTAGTATTCTTGTTGTTCATAGCTGGAGCTAGTTTTGGACAGTTTGGCTTGATATGACCTTTTTCTCCACAGTTAAAACACAATCCATTACTGGATTTCCTCCTGCAGTTCTCTTCATTGTGTCCTGGTGCTTTGCAGAAATTGCAGTGGGTGGAGCATTTTCCAGAATGCTTCTTTTTGCAGATCCCGCAATACGGTGCAAAGGTAGAATCTACGTTCTTATGATTGAAATTCCCAGAACGAAATTCTTGGGTAAGTCTTTGGGTTAAGTTTCTCCTCTGATCTTCTTCTCTAGTACGAACTAGTTCATCAGTCAAGGTATTGGCTAGTTCTATGGCTTCTTCTATGGTTTGGGGTCTGGTTGCCTTGACTACATGTCTAATTTCTCCAATTAATCCCCAGATGTAACGGGAGATTAATACCGGTTCTGGTGATGCAAGGGTTGGCACTATTCTAGCATATTCAAATAATGTAGTAGTGTACCCTTTACTATCTACACCAGTCATCCTAAGGTTGAGGAACTTGTTTGCTATCTGTTCCTTTTCATTGGGTGGGCAGAACTTCCTTTCTACCTTGTCTTTAAATTCTTCCCATTCCATATTATAGGTTTTATCACTTCCTCTTGTCTGGAGGATAGAGTTCCACCATTCTAATGCTGCATTCTTAAACAGATTAGAAGCAAACAATATCTTGTCTTCTTCAGCACACTTACTTATTCTTAAGACTGCCTCAGTCTTCTCTATCCAGCGTAAGGTTGCAATGGCCCCTTCATTGCCCGAGAATTCCATTGGTTTACAAGACCAGAATTCTTTATAAGAACAACCATAAGGCATGGTTCTTCTTCTTTTCGGAATAGGCAATTGAAATATAGGTCCATTGTTTACACTGTTTTCAGGTTCAACGGGTCGCTTACTGCTATGTTTACTTTTATCAGCATCCTTAACAGTTTGAAGAATAAATGGCATAGCATCTATAATTCCCTGTGCCACTATGTGTTGAACAGCACTATTATCCATTTGGTTTCTATTGTTATTGATACTCGGATTATCATTAACCACGTTAATGTTACTCTGGTTATCGTTATTCAGATTTCCTTGATTTTCTTCGTCGGCCATCTGAATTTTAAACATTTATCCCATATTAATATCACAATTAATATCTTACTATAGTTAATCACATGACACGCATTTTTGCCAAAAGCGTCGATCATTGCTACTATACTCTTTTCATATACTATGCGTCTATTACACACTAGTACTGAAATAAAAATTACAATACCAACAGAAATAAAAACACACTAATAGTAATATGTATCCGTACACACATATTTTATTTTATTTTTATTATTATTATTATTTTTATTATAATATTATTATTACTACCGTTCATTTTATCGCATATATTGATAATCAAATAATATTTATCATCAGAGTTTATATATATACATACTAGAGATTTCTGACAAATCTAAATTCATAATTGACACCTCTGTTCGTAATTTATTTCTCATTATCAATTATTAGGGTCTTTTAGATTTCCTCATAGACATACATGTCTATATAATATTTCATATACTGTAGTATGCACATTATCCATAATGTAAACAGACTCACAAGTCAGACATCAGGTCATAGTACTATTTAGGGAATTTCATTATTATAACTTATACCCCATCTCACCCGGTCTTGCCGGAGAGGTAATCTCATCTCACCCGGTCTCGCCGGAGAGGTAATCTCATCTCACCCGGACAAGCTGGAAAGTCTACCACACCATGCCCAGTTTTACCGGAGAGGTCATTATCATAGTATTTTCCACCCATAAACTTATTTCAAATCATGATCTTAAAGAAAAGCATCATGTATTATGGTTTACATCAAGAAACAACGAAATTAATATTCTCATGAGGAATCATATTCTAGAACCGAGTAGTATCAATAAACAAGAAGTAACGGTGGCCAAGTGTTATTGCTTATTTATCATACAGGCACTGTTCTAGTCATTATCCTCACAGGATACCAATAACCATCACACTTTATTTATACAAGCAATTGGTTTACCTCAAAGCTTCATATTAAGGCATAGCATTAAAAATTCTCTTGTACTTCTAGGTCTTATTCTAGTTTTCTTGGTTCACTTTGTTGTTCATCCGAAAGTTTATTTATCATAAACGAATATCTAGTATAATTATACGAACAGATTGATTGAAATGAAATATTGCGATTTATATATTTATTACAAACTAGAACTGAAATTCGAAATATATTATTGGTTTTATATATCCGTAACTTATTTTAGTCTAACTAGGTTATAGGAATATTATGCTCAACATGCATTTTATGTAAGGTTTATTCTATCTCTTTCTTCTTACTAATTTGTTGTCAAATGAACGAAGTTCTTTTAAAGTTTCTAGCTCGTAGGTGGCATGAGTGCTGATACTGGTTTGGCAATTCAACTATAAGTTAACATTTACTGCTGTAGTGGCTAACATGTAGAGATTTTCCCATTTTTCGTCTAATTTATCTTCCCAAGGTGGGTTACTTCCTATTTTCTGGGTTTCCTGAGAATTTTTCATATTCTCTTGACTTTTTCTAAGAATCCGACTTCTTTTACTAGGGGTAAGTGGATTTTCATACTGAGCTTTACGGACAAATATTCCTTCCTCAGTATCTGCTGAGTATCTTGAGGAATTTGTTTGAGATGAACTTCCCTTTTCTTTGGGTGAACTATCTAATTTATGATAGATGTCCAAAATTCTTCT
Organism: Helianthus tuberosus; assembly: GCA_030545235.1. Taxonomy (NCBI): domain Eukaryota; kingdom Viridiplantae; phylum Streptophyta; class Magnoliopsida; order Asterales; family Asteraceae; genus Helianthus; species Helianthus tuberosus. The sequence continues at coordinate 158,934,403 of CM060409.1, forward strand.
CTTACTCATACTGTAAACTAACAAATAGTCAAATAACACATCATAATAATTATAATTACGCATGTATTTTCATAATTTGTTTCCTAACACAAAATATAACTTTAAGTGTCAGCAGAACACTTCTTTGGCTTGAGCCAGTGGCTAGGCTCTGATACCACCTTCTGTCACAACCCCCGATCCCTGATCCCCGGGAACGGGCGGACGTGATCTCAGAGTTTTGGTGGTATCAGTTTGTTTAGTCTTGCAGCGGAATTTACATCAGAATCGTAGTTAGGAAATGTTTATCAGAGTAAAACCACCATGTTTTATAATATTAAACAAATGGGATGAAACCCAAGTTCATAGTACACACGTTTTCATAGGAATAAATCCTAATTTATTTAATAAAAACATCTATTTTATTTTATGTAACTTTATTGCCACTTTTCCAAGCCTTCAGTGCTGTCCAGCTGGCTTTTATTGGCTTCACACTAAGTTACCTGAAACACGTGTTTAAAACATTTTATCAGCAAGAAATACTGGTGAGTGAATCCCAGTTTAATCAAGTTTAAATAAAAGTCACAGTGAACAGTATTGAGGGCGATCCCGCAATTATATTTGTTTACAAGACATCACAATTAACATCAGTGGTACTGTCATACTCAACTTGTGGAAATGTTACTCCTTGATCAGGTGGTAACAAATTTTGTATACAGAACCCCAACATACCCACTATAATTGTATTCTTACAAATACTCAATATGTTTATTCGCATGGAAAGATATTTAAGGTTTTGTAAAACAGTTCACAAAAAGGTTTACAAAAAGTGGATCAACTCACAAAAAGGTTTACACAAAAGAAGGATTACTCACATTGCTATCTTAGACTTCGCGTGAGGGTTTCCTGGATATAATCTATAATTTATACAAATATATATTGGTTAGTATCATAACCCTTTAAAGAATATAAATGATACCCTCCCCGAGACGGTATTCCAACAACTACGTCGGGCAGAACCACGACAGTTGTTACGGAACCCTAAATCAATCGGGCAGCGTAACTATTATGAAACCGGGGTTATAATACTTACAACGGAGCAGAACCTCGCTAATTAGGGGTATAATACCCGAGTATAATAACTTTCCTACAGAAATTGTGATTGAGAATTGAAAAGTGAGCGAATTGAAATGAGATCCGAAGCCTGCCATTTATAGTTGTGATACTGAGTCCTGTCGCGGCCAGCGTAAGGTAAGGCTAGCCTTTACGCGGCCCGCGTCAACATCGGTCAACGGCGTAGCTTAGTCCGGTCATCAAGTAGACTTGACACGATGTCGACACGTGTCGGCTTCTGGTGTAATCGCATGTGATGATCTGTCGTGGCCCGCGTCAAATACCTATACACCCTTACGCGGCCCGCTTCAACTTAAGAAGTCAGCGAAGTCAAGTCCAGCCTTGATACGACCCGCGTAAACTAAGGGTAGAGTATGTCGCGGCCCGCCTCAACCCTATATTTCTTATTTTTGATTTATTTTATAAACTATAACATAATTTGGGCTCGGTTTTCATATACGGGGTATAATATAAGACATATTGGGACAATTTATAGTATATTAGAGGGTTGGATTTATTATGAGAATATTGGTTTTACCGAGGGTTGTTACAAAACGGCACCTAATATAGATAACTATGTAAATAAACGGACCTAAATCGGAGGATCGGATAAAATGAGGTTTCGTAAACCAAATGAGTGTAGGGACTCATGTTATATGGTTTAACAAAGCCTACATTCTAAAATGAAACCTAACCTAAGTGCTTACGACCCATTACGACTCGTTAAGGTAGGTTACGTCACTTTAACGCGCCGTTCGCGTAAAACGCGTTCGGAACGCCTAACTAGTCCTATGACAAGTATTATATGCCTTAATATGTCTAATATTGTTGTCTAATCAGTTTAGATATAAAAAATTATGTTACATATGCTTAAAATAAATTTATGCGCAAAAAGGGCATTTTGGTAATTTACCTAAGGCATATAAACTACCTATCATACAACTACTTAAACGAAGTAACCATAAGGTATAACCTCGGAAGGTTATTCCCTATGCAACTATGGTCACCTAATGCGTTTGGTCGGATCCTAATGATCGACCAAACGGGTCGGGTTCGAAAGTATAAGTGGTTGTTTAGACCGCTTACCTTACGACCCTACATAAGCACTAAACCTAAAGTGACGAGCTAAACATGTTAAAACATGTTTAACGATGTTTGAAAACAGGTTTGGTATCAAAACAAATGGTTTTGATACCTATAAGTAGTTTGGTTACAAAATACGCAAGAATACGTATTTTGGCCGAAACTACGACTCGCCACTATGCCTAGATAACGTGGTAATCAGTAGGTATAGTCATAAGAGACAAAAACCATCGTGATTACGCTCACGTTATGAAGTTCAACGAACTTCATGTTGACCATAAACTGGTCAATGCAGAAAGTCAAACACAGTTTGACTTTCACGCTTAAAACGCGCAAAAGAACGAAAGAGGACTTACAACGGGTCTAAGAATGGAAGTTTTGATCCGATTACTCTCAGATATGAAGTGTATAACTTCAACTTAGAGAGCCAAATTAGATTAAAGTGTGAGTTTTGAAGCAAGAGGGTGGGGGTATTTATAGGAAAACCAAGACCGTTAGGATCGTTCATCGAAAACCGAGCTTCGATCTGGACCTTACATGTGTGCCCATGGTTTTAGAATACCATGGGTACCCCAAAACAAGCCCCTAGTTTCATTAAAACCATGTGAAAATGAGGGGAACAGCTGAAACAAGCTAGAAATCAGATTTTCAACTTTGGTCCCTTCCTAAGATAACTATGGCAGATTGTCAATTTTGGTCCCTAAATGTGCAAAACATGGTTTTTGATGCATTTTTGACACGTTTAAGCCCCGTTAATCCCATTTCAAGGCTCTAAAATGAAGTTAAAGTATAGGGAACATGAAACATGCTCAAAAATATCTCGGATGTCGGTTCGTTTGGTCGTACGGTTGCGTTGTTCGGTTAATTACGACGAAACACAAACGAATGCGAAAAACGATCCAAACTACGCGACGAATGGAATTTTATCATGCCAATCACTAAATTAAAATATTTTAATGATTACATAAATTTTTGGATGTCCGGATGTATTCAGAACGTAGGATATGCGTGAAAATGCAAACTTATGCACTTTTTGATGCTTTTAGTCCCTAAATGACCAAAAAGTTTATTTTAGCATACTGAACCCCTCAAAGCCTATTTCTAAGCTATGTAGAGGATATTTAGGGTATGTTTAACTTATGATCATGTTTCAGAATGTTCGTTACAGTACGAATCGGCATACTTTCGCAGTTTGTCGAAATTAGTCCCTCTAAGCAAATAAACTTGATTTCGGCACACCAAACCTTCCAAAAGTTATTTCTAAGTTATGTAAATGTTATTTAAGGTATGTTAAGCCTATTTCACTGTTCCAGAGTGTTTGTTGCATTAAACTGGTTATATTTACGCATCAGTGCGCGTATAACCTTCCAGAAAGCGATTTAGAGCCCGAAATCGAACAAGAATTGATATGTGCAAATGATACACATATTTATACAAATCCCAAGTATGAAATACAATATTTCATTGGTTTGGTATTTTTTTGATGGTTGAAGTGACACAGGTGTCACAAGTTTATTCACATTATCGAAATCGTTATTAATTTAATATAAACCATTTTAATCATTTTTCAAACCATCGTTAAAAACATCGAAAACATTTAACACATATGAATCACCCCAAAACAATTGAAAACAGTAAAAATAGTAAAATAGGGGAACTATGTACTCACTTGAGAATGCTTAGAAGTCTTGAATAACAACCAAGCAAAGCTAGAGGAATCAAGGAAATCAAACGACACCTAATATAGGTAACTATATTAATAAACCAGACCTATATCGGAAGATCGGATAGGATGAGGTTTCATAAACCAAATGAGTCTTGGCACTCATATGACATGGTTTAACAAAGCCTACATACTAAATCGAAACCTAACCTAAGTGCTTTCGACCCGTTACGACCCATTAAGGTAGCTTACGCCACTTTAACGCGTCGTTCGCTCAAAGTGCGTTCGAGACACCTAACTAGTCCTATGACAAGTATTATATGCCTAAAAATGTTTGAATATGTTGCATAATTAGTTATGTGACAAAAGTGTAGGTTACATATGCTTAAAATTCAATTATGCATGAAAAGGGCATTTTGGTCATTTACCTAAGGCATATAAACTACCTATCATACAACTAATTAAACCTAAGTGACCATAAGATATAACCTTGGAAGGTTATTCCCTATACAACTATGGTCACTAAAAATGCTTGGTCGGATCCTAAAGATCGACCAAACGGGTCGAGTTCGAAAGTCTAAGCGGTTGTTTAGACCGCTTGACTTACGACTCTACACAAGCACTAAACTAAAAGTGACGAGCTAAACATGTTCAAACATGTTAACTAAGTTAGAAAACAGGTTTTGATATCAAAACAAACGGTTTTGATATCCAAGAATAGTTTGGTTACAAAATACGCATAAATACGCATTTTTGCCGAAACTGTGACTCGTCACTACGCCTAATCAACGTGGTAATCAGTAGGTATAGTCACTAGGGACTATAATCATCATGATTACGCTCACGTTGCGAAGTTCAAACGAACTTCGTGTTGACCAACTCGAGGTCAAAGCAGAAAGTCAAACACTGTTTGACTTTCGCTTGAAAAACGATAAAAGCACGAAAGAATACTTACAAAGGGTCCAAGCTAGGAAGATCTTGATCCAATTTGCTCAGGTATGAAGTGTTAAACCTCAACTTAGAGCAACTTGAATCAGATTGTAAGGAACAAGGAATGAAGGTGATGGGTATTTATCAAAAACCCACAACCGTTAGGATCGTTCTTCGCAAAACGTGCTTCGATCTTGACCTTCCACTTGGGCATATGGTATTGTAATACAATGGGACATGAAAAACCATCAAAATTCAGCCCATAGAGTGCAAAACCTTGGGTTAACACATCAAAAACAGGCTGGAAGTCCAAATTCAATGTTTCTGATCTGGGCAGCTCTCACGGGCCGCATAAGAATAGGCTTAGGTTTATGCCCCAGACCTAAGAAGTTTGGCAGAATTACAATTTAGTCCCTGCAAGCCTAAAACTTGGTATTTGATGCATTTTTGACACGTTTAAGCCCCGTTAACCTCATTTCAAGGCTCTAAATTGAAGTTAAAGTATAGGGAACATGAAACATGCTCAAAAACATCTCGGATGTCGGTTCATTTGGCCGTACGGTTGCGTTGTTCGGTTAATTACGACGGAAGTCCTAACGAACGCAAAAACGATCCAAATTAAGTGACGAATGGAATTTTATCATGCCAATCACTAAAATAAATTATTTTAATGTTTACATAAATTTTTGGATATCTGGATATATTCAGAATGTAAGATATGCGCGAAAATGCAAACTTATGCACTTTCTGACGCTTTTAGTCCCTGTTGATCAAATAAGTTTATTTTTGTGCACCAAACACCTCAAAGCCTATTTCTAAGCTATGTAAAGGATATTTAGGACATGTTTAACTTATGATCATATTCCGGAATGTTCGTTACAGTACGAATCAGCGTACTTTCGCAGTTTGTCGAGAATAGTCCCCGTAAGCGAATAAACTTGATTTTGACACACCAAACCATCTAAAACTTATTTCTAAGTTATGTAAAGGTTATTTAAGGTATTTTAAGCCTATTTCACTGTACTGGAGTGTTTGTCGCGTTAGACTGATTACGTTTACGCATCAGTTCGCGTATAACTTTCCAAAAAGTGATTTAGAGCTCGAAATCGAACGAGAATTGAGATGTTCAAATGATACACATATTTAAACAAATCCCAAGTATGAAACACAATATTTCATTGGTTTGGTATTTGTTTGATGGCCGTGGAGGCACATATGTCACAAAATACGTATATGCTTAGTAACCAAAAAGATTTTACCATACTTTTCTGATAATACTAACAATTGGTTAAGGTATGAGTAATGCTTAAAAGATTACTTAGGTCAAATTGCATCGAGTTTAAAACTCAATGAACTATGTAAGAAAGGTTTCGAGGACGAAACCTCTTTAAGGGGGGTAGACTTGTAACACCCTGAAAACAGGTTTGGTAATCAAACCACGTTAATACTAAAAAACGGGCAATTTACCGTTAGTGGTAAAAGTAACCCAGTGAATATTAGGATTTTTAAATAAACAAGCCTATTATTAAATTAAAAGCGGAAAGAAAGCTTTTAAGAAAATAATGTTTATAGAAGCCCGAGTTAACGGGACTTAAAATAAACTGAGTCATAGATTCCCCGAACCCACTAATTTAACTAGGAATGTTTAACCTAGTTAATGAGTGGAAATATTGTTAGAAATAAGTAGGTTGTGCCCTACTTAATAACTAACCAAACAAAAGGGGCCAAATCTGGATAAATGGAAAGTTATGTTATAAAAACAAGAGTTTAATTAAAACACACACTTAATGTGTTTTGAGGGTGTTCAGTTCGAACACATGAGAGCTCCCCAGGAGCTAAACCCTAGCTTTCAACAATCACATCAAATTGAAGGCTCAAACGAAGTCTAAATTCACAATTGAACGTGAATTAATAATCACCCAAGCTAGGGGATCATAAGGTATGTCAAATTTTGATGATTTGTGAAGTTTTGAAATTTGGATAATCATCATAATCGCTAATTATGAATGAATTATTGAAGCTATGATTGAATTAGTGATGTATACATGCTTAGGAACTAAACCCTAAGTGAAAATTATACATATGATGATATAATTTGAATGAGTTGATGAATTACCACACTAGGATAAGTAGGTATTAATCATATGATAAATTTGATGATATAATTAGGATTAGAATCATCAGATCTGATAGGAATCAGGAAAATACTTGAACAAATTTTGTGTTTAAGTATATAATCATACTTACTATGAAATGGGTTTAGTATGATATGATAAAATTGGATGATATGTTCATGATTAATGATGTTTAATATCATCAAGTATTAATTCGGTAACTTATAGTTACAAGAACTTGGTAAATAAGTGATTAAAACGGTAACATATGAATGATGTTTACCGGATAATTGGCCAAGTAATTAAACGAGTAGTTAAGCTACTTCGTATAATTAATTATGTCAATAGGCAGTTGACTTTTAAAAGTCAAACTGACCAACGATATGATCGAATGATAATTCGACATAAGAATCGTAGGATGGAATAGTAGTGAATGATTATGACGAATCTAACCATCTTACAACTTACAATGATAGTTTGACGCTTGACAAGCTAGGTGAAAGCTTGAGAAGGAAGCGGGTCAAACGAATCAAGAATGATGGAAAAGCCTAATTTGGATGCTAGGTAAGTACAACTTACACTCTTTGTATTAAATACCTATTGGTTTTATAGGTTATGAATAATATAAAGTGTTGTTTGAATTATGATGTTCCGACATGACATGTGCGGTTCGGAACAAAAGACAATGATAATAAACCATGTTTAATGGTTAAAAAGAGCTAATACGGTTATTTAGTCATGAAATGACTAAAAGATAACGAGTTTTTTTAATGACTACCTTATAAGGTAAACCAATGCAAATAATAAGGGTAAAACGGTAATTTGGTCACTCGTTGACTAGAACCGTTAGTTTTGAAAGACACTTTATGGCGTAAGTCATAATGGGTCAAAAAAGTTAAGAAAATTGTTTATAAGTAAATTTACCGTACGGTGTAAACCGGTGCGAGTCATGTAGACGAGATGATAATAAATCCATCTCGCAATGATATACGGTTATTTAGACCAACGGGTCAAACGGTGAAATTATCACCCTTTGACAATATTGACTAATGGTTTGTCAAGTTGTATGATTATAGGAATAAATATCAAATGGATATTTACATCACTAAGGCAAGGTATCAAAACGGGTCAATATATTGATCCGAGCCAGGTATGTATAATAGGTTAACTACTCAATTTGAAACTAGAGGTTCATTGAGAGTTAAATGAAGTCAAATAGACATTTGGTTACTTTAATAAGTAAACCGAATAATTCATATGATGGTCATTGTGTTTTGAAAACACAATGACTTTTCAAATCAAAATCATAGTTTAAAAGATGGATTTTGGGTCGAGAATGCGTTTAGAAGTCCTTCATTTTAATGAAAAGTGAAAATGGACCAAAATGCCCTTGTAAGCTAAATCGAGCGAACGACCCCTAAAGGTGGTTCGGAAACGAGTTTTATAATTAAATAAATACTTAGAATAAGTATCAAAAGCGAAAGATGACAATCTTGGGTCAATTGACTCTATAAGAGTCTTTGCCGTAAAATAATGATCCGAGGGGTAAAACTCGGAATTTATAAATTACCACATTAAATCCGACACAAATATAATTGTGAAGGAAGATTATTTGATAAGAAATGTGGTAATAAAATGCTAGAAACGAATGACGGCTTTTCGTGTCTAAAATATGCTTAAAATCTCTAAACGGGTCAAAATAAGCATATGAACGAAAACGGGTTTAAATTACTTATGAAACCTGTGATTTGAACCTATTATGATAGACAAAAATAAAAAAAGTATAAGGTTCGTGATAAATTGGGGGTCAAACAAACATGTTTGTTTGATAAACACATGAACGGGTCAAATTTTGATAAAAAGATAATAAGCCGAAGGCTTAAAAGTCTCAAAATTATTTAATCCGGATGTCGGATTTTAACTCCATATGATGGAGAATTAAATTATGATCACGTAGGAAGAAACGTGTCTCAAATCGGATAAAAAACGAGCAAGTTATGCTCGTTTTCATAAAAACTTGGATTGCTGAAAATATGCAGCATCTAAAACCAAACATTTTGTCGAAATGGCACCCTCGCGTTACGCGACGGGTAACACCAATAAGTCTCCCAAGTACATTTTAGATTCAATTCAAACACAATAAGTCAAAACAGATAAATCAATTACATATTTCAACTGCATAATTTATCCTACCATATACACTTCATATCCAATTCAAACAAAACAAGACAATGTAGAACAAACAATCAATCAATATAAAAGAGTAACTAAACAACAACATCACGTTTACTGTGTATCATTGATTTCCTCTCGATCTAACAACAGAACTGACGGTGAAATCTCCGTCCAGCTCTCCTCCGGGAACACTGGGCTCTCTAACCCCCCGAGATCGAGTCTTAAACCGACTATCAACTACATCCAGATGTTTCTTGCGGTTTGAGGCCGATTGTTCAGGTGAGGGATTTTTCGGTTAGAAACCTAGCATCCAGCCGCGGACTAACACGTTGGACCACCACCACCAGTGAAACTTTTCCGGCTAGGTCTCCGATGGCGGTCGTGGTAGATCGAGTGTGTCGTCGATGAAGCCGGTAGTGGAGGTGATGGTGAGTTGGTGGACGCCATTGTTGGGTTTGAAGGTTTACAGATGAATGGTGGTGTGTGACGGGAGTGGGTGATTGTGACCGTTGAGGGTAGTGAACAATGGGTGGAGCGCGATGGTGGAGTGGTGGTTGATTTGTTTGGGGCAGAAAGATAAAGAAAGAGTAAAGAGAGACCTTTGAGAGAGAGAGGGGGAAAAAGAAAAAGCACGTGTGTGTGTATAAATGTGTATATGATGAAATGGGATGTGAAATACCTATTACGCCCTTCTTTAATTATAGTTAAGTAAGTAAATTAACTGGGCTTGATTCAAATGACATAACCTGTAAGATAATGGTGGAGTGGTGGTTGATTTGTTTGGGGCAGAAAGATAAAGAAAGAGTAAAGAGAGACCTTTGAGAGAGAGAGGGGGAAAAAGAAAAAGCACGTGTGTGTATAAATGTGTATATGATGAAATGGGATGTGAAATACCTATTACGCCCTTCTTTAATTATAGTTAAGTAAGTAAATTAACTGGGCTTGATTCAAATGACATAACCTGTAAGATAATACCAAGAATTTGGACACAATATGTAACTATTTGTTTAAAGGGCACGTTTCATAATTCTGGTAACACATAAAGGACACAAAATGTAATTTACTCTTAATTTAAAGAGTAAATTGCATTTTAGTATATGGATGAGCATGTGGTACCGGGTACCGGTACCGAATTTACTATACCAAATTATTTTCAGTCCTGAATCGGTACCCACTTTTTGGTGTTTTTAGTACCGACATCGAAGTACCGGTACCGGTTCGTTACCGTACCGATATTTTACCGAATTTTGCCTTTAAATACCGGTCCCATACCAGTAACGGTACCATGCCGAACATTTTCGGTACCGGTACCCATATTTGACGAATTTCGATATCGGTATTTTTTATACTACTTTTGGTGCCAAGCTCATCCCTATTTTAATCTTAACGTTTTACACCCAAAATGTCCCTTTGTAGTATTTGCCCGTTTGCAACCCAGCCTTTTTATTTTGTCATCAACCTAGCCCACCTTTACATTCTTTTTATTAAAATGCATAAAAAATCTAATCCTAACAGGTCAAAATGATTGGTGGGTGTGTGATTTCTTTATTTCAAAATGGTTGATTATAAGATGTTTAATTTCTGTGTTAAATTGAGTTATGTGTATTGTGATGCATATAAAAGAACAGTGAAGAAACCTAAGGGGCTGTTTGGTAGCCTCTGAATGGTCATTAAGAGGCTACCTCTTAATGGAACCATTAAGAATTTTACCAATGAGAAGGTAGAAGAATATGACATGTGATGATTTACCATTCAGAGGTTACCTCTTAACCATTCAGACTTGAGGTTACCTCTTATTCATTCAGAGGTTTAAATCATTAAGAGGTAGCATCTGAATGGGCATTAAGAGGCTACCAAACAGCCCCTAAGTTAGGTTATGTTTTAGAAAGAAAAAAAGGTGTATTCTTGTGTTTTACCCTCACGTTGAGAAAACACTTATATCTTAGCTTATGTCTAAAAGTTCTTCCTACATTCCACACAAATTAAAGAATAAATATTTTTATCAAAGAATCAGAACAAAATCTCATGTGGGAATGATTTAAAGGCCGTCAATCAACATAGATTGGTATAAAATTTTATTTAAATACAACATAACACACACATACCTTATGTAAGAAATGTATTGAATTGATTCTTTTCAAATACAACACACACATACCTTATATAAGAAATGTATTGAATCGATTCTTTGCAATAAATAGGTCTATTGGAAAAAATTCAAAGGAATCAAATAAAAATAGATACCAAGATGTATACAACAACTTTTTTTTTTAAAAAAAGTTGTAAAAGTATTTTGCCAACGTCATATTTTTTATATTTTTTCCCCATCATCAATTTGTTTTTAGGGTAAATTACACTTTTCGTCCTTTTTGTTTGTACCATATTGCAATGGATGACCCTTAACTTCAATAATTACAGTGACAGTCTTTTTTTTGTAAAACTCATTACACTCTACGTCCTTTAGCACTAACCAGGTTAAAATTTCAAGTTAAATCTATCTACTTAAGGGTATTCTGGTCATTTTACAATTTTGTTTAAAATGTTTCTTAATAAATAAAATCAAAAAATTACTTATATGCATCATCTTCCCCAATTAAAACCCTAGAACACCTTCATCCTATACTCCCAGCCACAACTAAACCCCCACAACCAAATCCAGCCCCTTCTACCCACACACTACAAAAACCTTCAACTGTGGCTGCAGAATAAGAACATGATCTTGAATTAGCATATGCTATAACACGCTACGACAGACCCTGCCATTTAAACTCGCAAGCCTAACCACCACCATCGCATTTCAGATCTGTGAGAAGTGTTGGCGGTGAGCCGCCACTTCTTCCGCCGCCGTATCTGGAGGAGGCGGTGGCGGCGATGACGGCGGTGATTGCAGCAGTGGGTCTGGGTTGTGATTGTTGAAAATGGGGTTGTCGGAAGATGATGCCGGTGGTGATGGTGGTGGTGCTGAGTTCGCCGGAAAAAGTGGCTGGTGGAGGATTCTCCGGTGGGTGGTGGTTGTGACAGAGGTGAACAATGGTAGGGTGAATAAGAAGGCGAGTAAATAAAGTTTCAAAGTGAGTGTATAACTGTATACTGTAAGTCTTAATTTTTTGTGTCATTTGCACATGTATAGCGTACATACGCATGAGTTGTGTTATTTCACTTACAAGCTATGGCCAATCTGAAGAATCATAAATTCTCCACCAAAAAAAAAACAATAACCCATGGTTGTGACTGGGAGTAAAGGATGAAGGTGTTCTAGGGTTTGAATTGGGGAAGATGATGCATATAAGTAAATTTTTGATTTTATTTATTAAGAAACATTTTAAACAAAATTGTGAAATGACCAGAATACCCTTAAGTGGATAGATTTAACTTGAAATTTTAACCAGGTTAGTGTTAAAGGACGTAGAGTGTAATGAGTTTTAAAAAAAAGGACTGTCACTGTAATTATTGAAGTTAAAGGTCATCCATTGCAATCTGGTACAAATATAAAGGACGAAAAGTGTAATTTACCCTTGTTTTTAATTCTTACAACTTGACTAAAAGGTAGTAATTTTGCGGGTCACTTGAAGGCACATGGAGGAAAATGGTGGCTTTATTTTCACACAATGTAAAACTTTGCCAGATTTCTAGAAACACTTTTGGAGTTACTCAACGACTCCATTGTTTTTCTATTAGTCTCTCCATTAAAAAAATAATAACCGTTTTAATATATTTTTTCCTAAATTAGATATTTATGAAAACATATAATGTACAAGTAATTTCTGTTTACAACACCTTATCATTGTTATTTAAATAATTTATAATATAAAAATAGTTTGAAGTAACAAGTGACATTTGTAGTCTACCAAAAATATAAAAATGTTTTTGATTTATACGTGAGTGGAAAAGAGAGTAAGGGGCTGTTTGGTAGCCTCTTAATGACTATTTAGATGCTATCTCTTAATGGTTTAAAACCTCTGAATGAATAAGAGGCAACCTCAAGTCTGAATGGTTAAGAGGTAACCTCTGAATGGTAAATCATCACATGTCACATTCTTCTAACTTCTCACTGGTAAAATTCTTAATGGTTTCATTAAGAGGTAGCCTCTTAATGACCATTCAGAGGCTACCAAACAGCACCTAAGAAATATCAGTATGAGAGGAAGAAGGTTTTACTACTATGCAAATATTAATAACTTTAAATATCCATTCATGTAACTCTCTAAACCACGCTCTAATTTAACTTCATCTATCTCAAAATAAAATTTTAACTTTTAAAGAAATTTATCTTATTTCTCGTTAACTGTAATAGTTACATATTTATGATATGTTTCTACGTTATAAGGATAAAATTAACATTTAAATATTATAAAATACAACAAACACGAAAGAAACTATATATTCCTTTATATAAAACAAAAAGAAAAAGACAATGGAGAGAGAAATGGTCCCAATCAATATTCTTTCCCATTTATTAACTTTTAGATTATTGTTTTCAACCTCAACCATCTTTAGCATTTCCCTAATTTAGTTCATCCTAGGTCATCGACACTTTTTGAAAATTGAATTATACTCATTTTAAAATCTAAAATCTTAGAAATTTGACTTATGCTCATCTGAAGGGCTGTTAAAAAAAAAGAAATATGAAATTAAAATTGAAATCAATTCATCATAAATTATGTTTGGTTCGCAAAGATTGAATTACATTTAAACTTAATTTCAATTATTCATTAGATTCAAATTGTCAACAATCCTAGGTCATGGACAGGTGTTAAAAAACCAAATCTATTCTAACACTTTTAAAATCTAAAATAGGGTAAATTGCAGAAAACAACCTTTATGTATACCCAAAACTGCACTTTATACCTTTCACTATGAAATCCGCCAAAACCAACCTTTACGTTCATGTTTTGCTACAAGTTCAACCTTTACACCTAACCTAGTCAAAAAAGTCAGTTAAATGCAGTCACATGCCTTGCATGTGAGGGCATATCTGTCATTTCCTTTCACCCCTTTTACTATGAATATTATATTTAAAGCTTTTTATTTATTTCCTACAACTAACCTAAATATCAGATTCCCCCCAATTCATAAACCCTGATCAAATCCCCCCCCCCCCCCATTCGTAAACCCTCGTCATCTTCATCACAATCGATTATAACAAAGGTGAAATGGATCCTGTTCCGCTTCAAGTACCGCTTCTGTACATACGGTTGATTGATATTTGCATCTATCTGTGTGTTTTGAGATGAACATACTCGTGAAATGATGAATCCGATCATAAAACCTGAATGTGTGAAATCACACACACGCGAGCATATACGTGTGTGTATAACTGTATATTTGTGAATTCGACCATTTCACCTTCAATTTAGTTTCATCTTCGTCATTATATGATTTCTATCGCATGCTCTGTTTCACTTACGATTGATTAATTTCTGTATCTCTGCGTATATTTGTGAATTTCACCTTCAAATTATCTTCATCTTCATCATCACATGGCGTTCTCTGTTTCAACTTTCAATCAACACATACAATTGACTAATTTCAGTATCTATATGTGTGTTTTGAGATCGATATACACTATTATCGATAAATTCGATCATAAAACCTATATGTGAGAATATCTATATATGTATGGATGTATGTATAGCTGAACTCGGTTAATTATCGGCTTGTATTTGATGTCTGTATATGTATATGTATTAATTTGTTATATGTATATACAGCACCTCGAATGGCTGGAATGATTGCGAAGTTATTTTCTGAAGAAGAATAACCGAATCCAGAAGGTATTAATCTTTATTCTTTTGTCAATTAGATTTTTTTTAACTAATTTGTATTTCGTTAATTGTCTTAATTATTATATTAAATTAACGATTATAATAATACAAACCATTAAATAAATAAAAAGCTTTAAATATAATATTCATAGTAAAAGGGGTGAAAGGAAATGACAGATATGCCCTCACATGCAAGGCATGTGACTGCATTTAACTGACTTTTTTGACTAGGTTAGGTGTAAAGGTTGAACTTGTAGCAAAACATGAACGTAAAGGTTGGTTTTGGCGGATTTCATAGTGAAAGGTATAAAGTGCAGTTTTGGGTATACATAAAGGTTGTTTTCTGCAATTTTGTCTCTAAAATATTGAAAATTGCATTATAGTCATTTCAAAGTTTTCTAACATGTAAGGAATTCCTTAACATTTTCGTCGGATGATAGAAGCTGATTCGAGATGGCTAATCTCTCAAGAGACCCGTAGAGTGGATTAAGCCTCAAAAAATATAGATGAGAGAACAAGACAACAATAACTTTGATCTAATTTTTCTTCTCCGTACATGACTTTGAATATGCAAAACTAAGGGGAGGAGGGGTGGTTCACTAGTGATAGATTCTAGTGATGGGAGCACCCAATCAAATCATGCCATGTCAGCATCTAATATTCTATCACTAGTGATAGAAATATAGTGGGGGTGGTATCACTAGTGATAGGGATTCCAATGTACAAATATTAATGCACAATGTACAAGATACACATTCCATTTTTTTATTTCCAACGCGTTATACACTCAACGCGTTATGTTTTGCACGAGTGATGAAAGGGGCGGCGGCGGTGTAGAGTGATAGATTAACGAGTGATGGGGTGATATCACGCACCACCCCGCCTGCTCTAATCTAACAACTACCTAGTAGAGGGAGAACATGCATGCAGTAAATAAAGGAACATGGGAAACATGGAACATATAAAGGAAATATGGGTGTCATGTAATTTAGTAAACGTGGGTTTGGGTTGCTGATGTGTTATGCATGTATCATGGGACCACCCCACCACCAACATGTGAGCATATACGATCTAACCTCGGATAGCCTACCTCGTCAGAATCTAGGTATAACTTATCCGGTCTGATTCTCGGTTCTAATAAATTAGGTTATTTGTTTCTGAGTCACTTGCGGTCCAAAACCCTACTAAAACTCCCGGTTCTTTACTTGTTTGTCATTGATGCAAAGGCATCTTTTTTTTGCTAGTGATTATCTCCTAATTTAAATTTTAGAGGTTTATTTTCTTTTCCATTATTTTATTTGGCGTTTATCTCTAAAGACAAGGTCTAGTATAATTATTGTTTCTTGGTGCTGTTTATATTACTTTAGTTGATTATTATTATTTTTTTTAACGGCCAATAAATCATTTCTGAGCACTCTTGATGCACTCACTGGACAAACGGATTACTCCAAGAGTAACCCGAGTCGCCCACCACCAATTCCGGGGAAAATCCGGTAACCCACCGCCCGTAGGCACGACGGTAAAATTACCGGTAAAACCCGTTTGGCTCAAGGATCGAATCCAGATTTCCCTGGGTCTCCTATCACTACCCACCAGTGGCTCACTTCTTTTTTGCACCAAATGGCAATTTAACTGAGTCTTCAAAGAAGAAGAACTCAAGTCCTCCTACCACTTGAGCTAGAGGTCATTGGCAGTTTATTGTTATTAAATTGTGAACTTTAAGTTCTATCAATAACCTTCGCGTCTCTAGCGATTTGATTGCTCACGTTACCCAACATCTCATTTGATATCAGAGATTTTGTTTGTATCAAGTGACGATCCTCGTGGAAGAGATCGATACCCTACTCACAAAACTGTCAACAGAGGCAGTTCAATGCAGAAACCGAGTCAAGTATCGTTGTCTGGGACGAGGGTGACAACGGAGAGCCATTAGGCCGTCACCCACCCCGGTTCTATGAACCGATATATTAGGAGTGTTTGTCGGAAGATGAACCCAAATTCGGTGAAGATTAGACTGGACCCGATGAGGAAGAATGTGCGTTTGGGCAAAAGGTTCTTAGCGGGAATGTTATTCAAGAGAACAAACATATGGAGGAAAAGGAGAATAATGATCGTGAGTCTTCGAAAGGTTCTTCTAAATAAATTTATGAATTTTTTGATAAAGAAGATAACAGACAACCTTTTTCATGTTTTCAAGTTCCATTATTAAACACCAATCCATAAAAAAAAAAAAAAAAAAAAAAAATCAATGGGACCAGTTTTCTATTATCTAGGGTTGTCAATAATCTTTTGGATGTTCTCAAGACTCGAGAACATGTTTAATTTTTTTCAAAGACAGGGACTTATCGACCCAGAGCTAAGCGAGACGACTCATAGAGCTAAACTATTCAAGCGAGTCAGGATGGTAGTGAACAGACTCAAGGATGAGTTTTTTTTGAAGACGGGAATACGATGTTGGGCATCATTTTTTTGCTGATGATTATCTTCTAATTTGAATTTTAAAACTTTATATATATATATATATATATATATATGTATGTATATATATATAGGGGACCGCTAAAATGAGAACCACCTCGAGTTGTAAGAACCGTGAAAACTACACCGTACGGGGCGAGGTGGACCAAATTTTTTTTCATAAACGTAGATGCGTGTATTATAAACACATTTGTAAAAAAAAATTAAAAAAAAAAATGTCGTGTGTGTAGTTTTGAGCACCACAAGTTTGTGTTTACGGGTATCGTAAATCCTACCGGAAAATTTACGGTACCCGTAAACACACACTTGTGGTGCTCAAAAACTTTTTTTTTTTAATTTTTTTTTACAAATGTGTTTATAATACACGCATCTACGTTTGTGAAAAAAAAATTTGGTCCACCTCGCCCCGTACGGTGTAGTTCTCACGGTTCTTACAACTCGAGGTGGTTCTCATTTTAGCGGACCCCTATATATATATATATATATATAGGGCAGGGATCCTAAGAGAAGTCCGCCCTATTTGAGAAACTTGAGAAGCAATCTGGACCACACATTTTCCCTAAGCAAAAAATGCAAACAAAAGGTGAAAAAAATGCAAAATTTTTTTTTTATTTTTTATTTTTTTTTGAAAAATCGCAGCTTTTTCTTTAAGGATTAAAAATAATTTTTTTTTTAAAAAAATAAAATTTTTTTTTGGATTTATACACATGTGTATATTGTTAATCTTTTAACTATACATATATGTATATTCTCAATTATACATATATGTATATACATGTTTAAAATTGAAAAAAATGTGTATATTGTTAATCTTAAACCATAAACACTAAAGCTAAACCTTAATTCTAAACCCTAAAGCTAAACCCTAAAGCTAAACCCTAATTCTAAACCCTAAAGCTAAACCCTAATGCTAAACCCAAAAGCTAAAACTAAACACTAAAGCTAAACCCTTAATGCTAAACCCTAATACAAACCCTAAAGATAAAGCTAAACCCAAAAGTTAAAGCTAAACCCAAAAGCTAAACCCAAAAGCTAAACCCTAATGCTAAACCCTAAATACTATTGCTAAACCCTAATGTTAAACCCTAAAGCTAAACCCTAAATCATAAAGCTAAACCCTAAATACTAATGCTAAACCCTAAATAACACTTATTTTTCAATTTTAAACATGTATATACATGTATGTATAATTGACAATATACATATATGTATAGTTAAAAGATTAACAATATACACATGTATATAAATAAAAAAAAATTTAAAAAAAAATTAATTCTTAAAGAAAAAGCTGCGATTTTTCAAAAAAAAAAAAAAAAAAAAATTTTGCATTTTTTCACCTTGTTTTTGCATTTTTTTGCTTAGGGAAAATGTGTGGTCCAGAATGCTTCTCAAGTTTCTCATTTAGCCAACTACTTCTCACATGATCTTTATCCTATATATATATAGGGTAGGGCTAGGTAGGAAACCCTTATGTTTTTTAAAAACCCTAGAAAACCCAACCTCCCGACATTTTTTTTTTTTTTTTAAATAACACATGTAATATACATGTTTTTAAGAGTTTTTGGTAAAAAAAAAAAAAACAAAAAAGCGTCGAAGGGATCTTTTAAAAAAAAATAAACAAGTTTCAGCATTTTTTGCCTAACACATGTTAGTCACCGAAGTTGCTGAAATTTGTTTATTTTTTTTAAAAAGATCCATTCGGCGCTCTTTTGTTTTTTTTGGCCCAAAACTCTTAAAAATATGTATATTACATGTGTTATTTTTTTCAAAAAAAAAAAAGTCGGGAGGTTGGGTTTTTTAGGGTTTTTTAAAAACATAAGGGTTTCCTACCTAGCCTTAGCCTATATATATATATATATAGGGGAAGGTTCATTTGAGAAAAAATTTAATGTTAGAAGAAAAAGAAGAAAGGGCATATTAGTAAAACACTATTTCATTTATAACTCATGTCATTAATTTTTAACTCTTTAATTAATTAGTCAAACAAATCATTAATTATCCTACATATAATCTACAAAACCTACACATATCAATTTTTTCCTACATTTACCTACACATTATAGAATTTTATCCAACACAGTCGAAATTTATCCTACACACCTCGAAATATATCCTACACAACTCCTAATTTATCCTACATAACTAGTAATTTATTCTACACTTGAAATTAAGTTGTTTTTTAATTTGGAAAAAGTATATATTTTGAAAAGGAGTTACAAATTTAATTTAGCTAGTTATTAAAGTGAAAGAATACAAATTAATGATTTTTGTAAGTTTACCAATATACCCTTATATTAAAATTAAATGCAAATATTAAATGAAGTGAAATGAAACATTTTTATTGGTTGAAACTTCTTCTTTTCTCCTCTTACAAAAAAATTATTCTCATTTGAAACCTTCACTATATATACTATATATATATATATATAGGGCCAGGATCATTTCAGAACCATAAATATTTACAGAACTCGCAGAACTCCTAATAAACAATCTTTTTATTTATATATTTTTATGTTTAGGATAATTTTATCATTTATTATGTGTAGTTTTACAATTGCATACATGTTAAGAGTAATTTTATCATTTTTTATATGTAATTTTATAATTACACATATGTAAACTAGTTTTTTTACATATATGTAATTAGTTATAACACATATATATAATTTTGGCAATTAAACATATATAAACTACTTTTAACATGTATGTAATCAAAGAAATACATGTAATAGATGATAAAAAGATTCTAAATACAAAAATTTATATATAAAATAATTGTTTATTAGGAGTTCTGAAAGTTCAGTAGTTATTTAGAGTTCTGAAATGAACTCAACCATATATATATATATATATATATATATATATATATATATATATTTATTATTTTATTTGGTGTTTATCTCAAAAGTTGTTAAGGTCTGGTATCAATATTGTTTTTTGGTAAATGTTTTTGTTAGTTTTAGTTGATTATTATGATATTGTGAACTTTTAATATCGAGAAATATTATACACTTTTATAGTTCCGGTTCTGGCCGGTTTAGTTTGGATCCAGCCAAATAATCACCCCTATTTAACCCCTATTCATTACTGGCTTCTATTTGCCATACCCATTTTGATATTTGCCATATTCCTAGTTCTTCGATCGTTCAAGAATTGCAATTTTAAAATCATTGATGCCCAAAAATAAAAAAAATGCCAATATTGAAACAATAACACAATGGAACAAAAAAAAATCTCAGATACCTTTTCCAGACGTACCTTTGCCAGGTGTCTGCTGTCAAGAACACCACACCCAAATCAGCATACGCCGGCAGCGGATCGTTATAAACCGCCTTCAGTGCATCTGCCATATCTGCTGTCAGCTTGCCTCCTTACTCCTGGAAGTCAGGGGTAACTTTAGTTGTTTGATGGCAACTTACATAGTCTTCATGAATGCCACCATGATGGCCTGACTTGTAAGCTGCAGTGGACAGACGATCCAGGAGGGCAACAAAGGATTCAGACTGGCGTAAGTACTCGAAAGCACCAACTAAACCTTGGGATATCAGCCAGTTCCTGTCACCCTGTAAACCAGCCAGGTGGCTGGTCAAGCTATCCACCTTCGCGTTGGATTGGTCCAAAGCACTTCCCGTTTCCTTGAGACGCGCCTGCTGGGTGGATGAAGCTTGTAGAAGTTGGTTTTTCTCAGAGACGAGGGCGTCACAGATTTGTTGGAGCTCTCGAAGTTTTTCTTCACGCTCCTCGAGCTCCACCTGTTTGGCTTGGGCCTTGGCATTAGACGCCTCCAGTTTAATGGTCAGATCCTGGTACCTCTCCTGCACCTGATAAACAAAATCGGTGTCAACACGGTACTTTTCCACCTCAGCGGATAACTCAGATCTCAGCTTTCAGGCTTCATTAATGGCTTTACGCTCTAGCTCCTCTTGAACAACTTTAGCATGAGAAAGGACACGATCTTTTTCCGCTATGTCACGGGCTCAGATTATCCTTTCTTCAGCAAGATTAGCGGTAACCCGTTTCAGATCATCCTAGGCTTTATTTTTCTCTGACAAAAACCGGCTTTCCCTGACACCGGCAGCATGGAGTTTGCTTTCCAAACTCACTTTCTCATCCACTAGCTCTTGAATTGTAATATGCGCCTGACGTAGCTCACTATTGTCATGCATCCACCGACGTCGGATCTCAGCTAGCTTTCTGGGACCACTGTCAGCATCCACCATTGTAGTATTCATCAGGTGCTCGTTGTCTAACCCCTCTACATAGGCAGATTCAGCAGGAGGGTAAGCCCGCTTAACCCAGTGATGCACCACTGGGGGAAAAACCAGCCTAGATGATTCTGTTATTTTCCACTTAGGTTGATAGCGTTTATCCTGGGCATGCGGATCCCAGCACACGGTGGGAAAGTAAAGATCATCGAACGAACGGGCCCCATCCTCAGCAAAATTACCACTGGACCCCCTAGTGTCACTAACGGTGGTGTCCTTGGCACTTGTTGACTCGCCCCCGGTGGAAGTAGTAGGCATTTCTTTCCCGAACACAGGGAAATCGCCAATTGGAGAATCAAATATAGATGCGGGGGTGGAGCTGGAAAATAGTGGCGTTGTAACGGGACTGGGTGTCATGACAACGAATGTAGTGAACAACGGCGGCGACATAGAAGAGCCAACAGGAAGTACACTTGCCTGGGATATTAGATCAGCAAGAGAAACACTCTGGCCGCCAGTGGCGGAAGCAACAATCTCTCCAGATGTCAAGGGCATAGAGGATCCACTTTCAACTTGGGCCTCAGCAAGAGAATCTACATCAAAGCCAACAGTCAGAAAATAAACAAAGGAATCAAGCCCTATATAGACCAACATAAGCACTTACCAGCGTGTAATAGTTGAGCAGCCTTGGTTTCTTGGAAATTAGACAAAGATGACATCATCCTACGCCTCTTAGGCGCGGGGAGGGGACTCACCATAGCGGGGGCGGAAGTAACAACTACATCCTCCGGGATTGTAGACACACTAGCTACCACAGGCGAAGCAGTCGTCCCCATAGTGACAATCTTCTTCCCAGTAATCCGTATACGGGTTGTTTTCTTCGTTTCTTTAAGGGACACTTTGCTCCCACCGCCGGGGGGAAGATCAGAAACTTGGGCAGTTGAACCCGCTGGAACGGCAGGAAAGAGAAAATGTTCAATGTGAATTTTCAATACGTCCGCCTCCTGTTCCCCAATCGCGCGGTCCACAGATCTTAGAGCAGCATGACCGGGGGGGGGGGGGGGGGGGGTCAATGAAGTCAAACAAAGGCCATTCACCTGTTAATACCCACATAATCAACATATTAGAATGAACACAGCTGGAAAATTAAATTAGCAGCAAATTGACACTTACCATTGTCAACCCTTTGAAAGGCAGGGTACAACCGGCTATCACGCCATAAAAAACTCATTCCAGCCAGCACCAGAGGGGCGCTGGCTTAGCCTCTTGAAAAGAGCATTCTCAGTGTACGCATCAGCAGGTGAACCCTCATCTTTAAACTTCTCTTTGGCTCCCATCTCCCTCCAGTGCATCTCTCCGGGGATGACGCCAGCATCAATGTAGAATAATTTCTTCTTCCACTCCTTATCCCTGGAACTTGTAGGGACACTCCTCAGATAAGACACACCGATATCTCGTCGATCGAAAGTGAAAAGGGGGGATTTCCAAACAAGCACGAAAAAAGCCCTAAAAACCATGATCGCAGGGATATGGCCAAATGCTATACAGGCGAACTCAAAGTGACGAAGTTTTACCAATCCAAGAGGATGCACTTGGGATATGTAAATCCGATACTCGTCAAGAATAGACTTACAGAATTTGGTAATCGACAACCGGAAGTTGCAGAATTTGAAAAAATCACTGAACAGGGTGATTTTCCCCTGTTTTAGAGGAAATGCCGTATCTTTGTTGGACGACAATATCGGATTCTATTCCGGCTTAATATCATACTCCTGAAGGAGATTGTTGAAGGATATTGTTCCCCACTTGCAATATAGAATATCGGCACTCGTCTGGGCTGAGGAAGATTCACTGGTCTTTGAAGCCATTGTGTACAATCAAGAATTCGTAGGAGACGAAAGAAAAGAACGAAATGGTGGAAAACCCCTAACGGGAAGACTATTTATGGAAAAGGGAAACAACCTTTCGAATTCAAAAGGATATACAAATGTGATGGCGACGCGTGTCAATCCGGGGCATGTACAACTGTCATCCTAATGATGGCCTAACTGTCACACCCTTTCACATCACCGCCATAATTCAAAAAAGCATTGTACTTCCATTTGAGAAATATGTGCTCAGGGGGGCATTTTGAATTTTTCCTTTTCTAAATCCGATCTCATGAATTTCACCTCACAACTTCGGACTGGGGGACATGACGCGGTATGACTTGGAACGGCTAATCCGACCCGGTCATCACCTATTATTTTATTATAAATAATCAATTACACACGTTTATTCTATAATGTTCCATTCTGCATGGATAAATCTACGTAACCAAATCCCCAATATTTTAGGAAGATCATGCAAATCCCTAACTTATCGGAGTACATCCTAATTTATAGGAAACCCTAATGGTAAACTATAAATAGAGGTAAACATCAATGGTACGATTCATTCTGCTCTTACCTTCTCTCTCTCTCTACATACTTTCTTACTCACAAATACCGAGACTTATTCTCACGCCAGAGGGTGGTTACAAGAATAACCCCATTCCTGTAACGAGTCCTAACGGTGTTCTGTTTTGCAGTCAGCTGTTCGGATCGAAAGAGTTGAAGTCATAGTCGGAGCCTTACCGTTCAGGTCAGTGTTTCTTCAGATAGGTTTTGCAATTCAAAAGAGGGTGGCGACACAGCTTGTTGCCCGTTTACCTGCTATTTGTTTGTAATTTCTTGTTTTGGTTGATGAAGTGATTTTAAATGTTTTCATAAAAAAAAATAATAAGTAACAGTTAATTAAAATTTAACAAAACAAAAACAAATGGTTTTCATAATCACTTTTTTTCAGCCCTTCACGATTAGGGAGCTGAGGAATTAAAGTATTAAATAAAAAAAATGAATTCAGCTAAATTATCCAATACGAAGAACTGAAGAAAAAAGAGATTAAATTTAAGAAGAGAGTGAAATTGACCAACATAGTGGACATATATTAGGTTTTGTAGCATAACTATGTACATAGATCGAGTGGGACTTGTAACACCCATATTTTTGTAAACTACTTATTTTTCAATAAAAGTAGATTATGATTTTAGCCCCTGTGGTTACATCATTTTTACCCATTTAGCCTAAAAAGGAATCTTTTATCATTTGCACCCCTAACGTTTTTTTTTCTAACCCTTTTGGCCTCCATCACTAACTCCATCCATTTACTTAATTAAAACTAGTCATGTGCCCCTCACATGAGGGGCGTTTTTGTCAAATCATATTAACTGCAACTTCATCTTAAATTAGATTATTCAAGTGGGGCCCACCTCCACCACTACCCAACCCTCCTCCTCCACATCCTACCACCCAATTCTGCCGCCTCCTTCCACCCCTTTCCTACCCCACCCCATCCCAACCCATCTTCTTCTCTACCAACACCAAATGCCAGCAATCATCCATCTCCATGGTAAATCAATCCCAACTCTACAAACATTTGAAATCAAACCCCTTAATTAACCAATGATCAAAACTTTAAAAACCAAATAATTAAACGAAGAATGAATTAGTGCGGTACCTATCGAGCCTGCGTCTGAGCTTCAACAAGAACTTCTCATTATCTTCATCAGCAACTTTAACAAGTCTGTCAAGTAAATGCTTCCTATCTTCTACACCAAGATTATCTATATCAACTTCATTACATGGTCCTATTGATACAAAGAGTAAACCCTTTCTCAACTGATCGAAAGTCGGTAGCTTTTCAAAAGAAGCCCATTTTAGAGCCTCTTCATCATCTTCCTCACGTGAAGATTTAGAGAAAACATCTATACCAGAATTCCTTCAAATAGAAGTACTTCCAGATCTTAAACTTGATGCTTTTGTGTTACTAACTGCTCTTAAACTTCCTAATCTTATACTAATAGCAACTTTATATATGTCACTTCCATCCATTACTGCAAAACAATAATCAAAACTCACCAAATATTGGTAAATAATCAAAAAATCTTTGTGGGTCTTGTTGTTTAATCCAAGAAACCCTTGAATTCGCCAAAAAAGAATCGAACTTTATTGTCGCCAATGTGATCAATTGTGAATATGGGAACCTTGAATTTTGAGAAAATCTTTGTGGGTATGGTTCATTAGGCCTTACCTTGAGTGTTTGTTCAAAAGAATCAAAATTTGTCGTTGGGTATTCATCGATTGATTGTAAAACGAAATGGGTTTTTAATATGATGAATGTTTAGTGGGAAAGAGATTGTGTTATTGACCCACATGTCTTTTAATGTGATTTGACAAAAATGCCCCTTATGTGGTGGGCACATGACTAGGTTTTAACTAAGTAAATGGATGGAGTTAGTGATGGGGGCCAAAAGGGTTAGAAAAAAAGACGTTTGGGTGCCGATGATAAAAGATTCCCTTTTGGGCTAAAAGGGTAAAACTGATATAACCATAGGGGCCAAAATCGTAATTTACGCTTTCAATAGTTATCGAATCATTTAGATGATTTACATAAAATGGTCCCAAACATGTTAGGAGGAGGTAGGTGACACCCACGGTCAGAATCGTAGAAACTCTCAATGTTGAGGGGAAGATGAGTAGAAACAGACTGAAATTGATTTGGGAGGAGCGGATCAGGCATGGTTTGCTAGACTTGCACCTTTATGAGGACATGGTCGAGGATAGAAGTTCATGGAGACGTAGAATTAAGGTTAAGGACTTTTAGGAGGATGTTACGGTTTTGTATTAGTTTGTTGATTTAGGGCCTTAGCGTTGTTTCAATGGCCTATGAATACTATAGCTTGTATGTGTGTCTATTATGTTGCATGTTCCTATTATATGTTTTCACCATTTCTTGTGTTTGGTAGCTCACTAAGAATACCTTTAATACTTTTTTATGTGGTTGTTCTTTCTTCATTTTATTACCAAAACTTCCATAACTTGATCAATTCTCATCTGTTTCACTTGAAACTTGTTTCTAGTTGCCCGTAAAAGGTTTCCCTACATAATTGGCTAAAAATCTTTACTCTGGGTTCTTAACCTTTTCGAATTACTTTACCGTTAGACAATTCATGTGCATTAATTCGACCAATTTGGTTCCACCAATTTGTTTCCAACATAGTTAACTACTTTCGACCAACTATAACAATACTTACCTTAGTACTCCCAATTGTTACAGAATCTTACATGACTTCCCCACATTCATAGGTATCAAAACTCTCTATACTTACTAAGAAGTGAATCGAAAGTCACTTACCTTATACGTTCGTATTCGTGTCCGCTTCCTTGCCTCCTCTTGACCTGTTAGCCTTTTGTGCTTTAGTCCATCTAGTCATGATCCCTATACTTTTATGTCTTCGCAATGACATTCTTGTTAGCATACATGATTTTATATATTAACGATCGTATCAAGTGCATATCTCACATTTGACTTTCATTAGTCAATTCTAACAAGCATAAGGCATATATCCAAAATCACATCCTTTCAAACTCATATAATTCATCATGTCATCCCATATAATGCATATTGATATAACACGTACCATATGACTTTCTATAATCTTACAATTGTGACAAGTCTAGCATGCTTCTTATGCGCAGTTGACTTTCAGAAGTCAACTGTTCAATATATGAACTTTCGACTTAACCCCATATATCAGTGTCATCTTATTACGTTATACTAAAGACACTATATAGATTTCATACTCATGATGCAATATTCTTACAACCACATGATCACTTAATTATATCATGCACATACACAACGAAATCAATACAAACTAAAGCTCTCATGATCCTACAATTGTCAACTACATTCAAAGCTAGTAATTTAACATAATCCCAACATCATTCTTTACTAGTAAGTCCACAAGCTATCCATTTAGTGCAGATCCATATCCAAGTTACAATTAAGCCACTAGTCCGACACATGATATGCATCTCATCATTCAAGCATAGAGTACAAGTCCTAATGCATAATTCTACTCAATCATTCCATCAACTACACCTTCTTGCAAAATCCTTCTATAATATATCTTCTCATGTATAATTATCATCAATCATGTCATTATCAAACTCTCCACATGTTCATCCATTGTTTAGCATACAATTTCACATACTAGCTTATACTAGGCATTTCATCAAACACTTGGTTTGCATACACCATTTAATGCACAATGTACAACTAATTTATGCATAATCTTCCAAGCTCATACGTAATTCATCAAATCTTCTTACTAATCAACAAGGATTATTCACACATAGACATCAAACATATCAAACACCACACTTCTTTCAATTCATCTAATAAGAATCCATCATACACGACATAGTACATCAACATTGAACAAGAATTGGACATGGTGAAACACCTATGTCATCTTCATCACCCAACTAGTGGGTTTTCATCTTTAAACATCAAATTAATCAAAATTATGCATAACACATGTTCCCTATGATGATGCTAACACACATTCATGCTCAATTTCATACAAATTCATGGATTGATCATAACCCACTTCATATAAGATCATCAATTCATAAATTTCAACTTACCTTGTGTTTGATGGGACTCGATCATCAAGAATTCAAGTACATGCATTAGATTTGAGCTGAATTCCCCTTTCAATTTGACCAAATTGCATCACTTTGAGCATTGTCCCATTCTTCTCTTTTGTAGGTGGCAACACACCACACAAACTACTGACTTCTCTTCTTAATAAAACTTAATTCCTTTCTACCCAATTTAGTCCCTCAACTTTGCCATTCTTTCCTATTTACCACAAACTTCATCCCTTATAATTTAACTTGTATATATATATATATACACACACACATAACTAAGTTAACTAACTTAGTTACCGCATATTACATTGTGAAAAATAAAACATGCTTGTAATTAACATTCAGATTTTTGGGGTGTTACAAAAATACACTAACAACTTAGGCGTTACGGTGGGCACATGCCCACCCTCCAGCCAAGGTGGCTCCGCCATTGACTATTGCTCTCCTCTGTCTTTTGTCCTGTAACACCTTGAAATTTCATGTCTAATAATATATCAACACGTGTCATGAGCTTTGAACGTGTAAGAGATTTCTTTAGAGGGACTAAAGTTGACAAACAAAGAAACTATGTGAATATAAGGGTTCAAAGTGTCAACAATGAATAAATATACTTCACAATAGCCCCACATAATGTTTATAACCTTAAACGAATAAATCATGGATCATACGAAGCTAATTATGGAAGAAAGTGAGAGATTACAAACTACAGGGGTTAAATGTGTCAACATGTTTAAAGTACACCTCTGAGTGACCTTTTTGCAAACTCGAAGCTTTGTAATGATTTATTATACTCACAAGAATAAGTGATAAAAATTTCACAAGGTTTCGTTAAAATATGAGAAAGTTATGACAATATTCGTATACGAGGGGTTAAAAACGTCAACATTGAAATTTAAGGCTTTTCGGTGATCGTATGAATAATCAGGGACTTAACAAAGTTGGTTTATGACTTGGAGTCCTTAAAAGTCAAGTTTGGGGGTTACAAGTGCAAGAAAGCATGTTAAAATTAAGGTTGGAAGGACCAGGGGCCAAAAGTGCAAATAACGAAACTTGTTTAGCCAGTTCTAAACACCCACGCGGGGCGTGTAAGCCCAGGCAGGGCCTTACGCGGGCCACCTGGCCCCCCCAGATACAGAAAACATTCCCAGCTGCCTGTTCCAGCCGGTTACACCGCCTCAATTCACCATTTCTTGATTCTAGGGGCTTGTTTAATGTTTTAGAAGGGCCTAGGGACACTTGGAATGATCCCATAACATCCATAGACTTTGTTTGGCAAGATCTTGATGAATCAACATCACTATATAAAGACCCACATTATTTCAATTTTTGATCATTCATTCAAACTCAACTCCTGAGGATTTCTGGAGCACAAGAGCCTTTCCAAAACATCTCTAGTCGTAATTAGGACCTTGGTAAGCTTCCTTAACCTTCCTTAATTCAGTTTTGCTTAGTTTATTAGCTTAAAGTCAAACCGTCGTAATTAAGGTTTGACTTCGTCATAAATCCTAATTTGTCCAGTCGTATTGCAAATTGAAAGTACCTATGAGTCGGTAATTATGTGGGCAATAAACCCTTAAAAGGGTATTATCTGATTCCCACTCTAAGTAGGTCAATTGTCGGGTCAAACTTGGTCTTAAAAAGTCAACAGGAAGCTTATTTTCAGATTAATGCATAATTAGCAATGTAGAAGCTATGCAACCTGTTTTATCATTAATATAACTTGGTAATTAATGTAAGAACATGTCTAAACATGTTCAACCCGATAATTTTCAGTGTAGGCTCGGTTCGGGACCGAAAGTCGCATAGTTTGACTTCTGCCTTGACTTTCAGTTCTGACCCAATGTAGCATGTTTTAGAAATGCCTTAGAGCCTTATTTGGACCAGGTTTCATGTAAGTATAACCCTCTGTGATTATACAACTTGGTTCATTAGTTATCCAATTCATATGCATATTTCCGCTAAATGCCTAAATGTTGACTATTATGCCCATATGACCTTAAAACGTGATTTTTGAAAAAGTAAAAGAATAGAAACCTTCATTACTGATTCAAACCCTAAAGTTTGACATCAGTTTGAGGTCTAGCTTAGGAGTTATGCTCATTAGCGTAAATGAAAAGCTTTTTAGTAATTAAATGGCGTAATTGGCATATAGCCTATCTAAGCCCAAATTTTTGATACCAAACTTTTTACCCACTGATATAAAATAATATTTTGGGATTTTAGAAGGTTTTTATTTATTTTTAAGCTGAGCATAACATAGAGTTCTAAGCTTAATTCGGTTATTGTCGGTTTTGCCGTTTTGGGCTATAAAATGAGTTTTACAAATCCTTTTGACCCCAAACCTTTTGCTACTGATTTTAAATGATAAATAAAATATTTTGAGCCTTCTGGAATTATAAAAATATCAGCTTTCCCTTGAAAACCCGGAAATGGCTCCAAATCGCCTTTTAAGCGTTTTTAACGCATAGTATGTATTAAAACTATTTTAAACATATAAGGTTTGATGCCTACTGATATTTTTAGTAAATATTTGTATTCTAACAGTAAGCAAAAGTTTTAAACACAGATTTCTGATTTTGACCTTTTAGGCTTATGTGAAATTACCAAAATGCCCCTACGGTGCATAGTATGGTTATAATTAATAAATTTCACATATATATATGACACCCTACTGTTATAACTTATTAAATTAAGTATTTTTACCAATTATATCAGACCTGTAACTCAGGTAAATATCGAAACTCTTTTATAACTCTTAAAATGACCAAAACGCCCCTATGAGGCGTAATTTGAGTGTAAATCCGTTTTGAGCATAATAGAAGATATCTTACTGATGTCACAACATATTAAAGGCATATTAATTTAGGAAACTTGCGTATGACTCGTTTGGTTACTCGTTACGCGCTTTTCGCGTTCGGATCGGCTCATGTAACTAGTTTGCATATATTAGCCGAAACGGGTCAAACCATATCGTTTTTGTCTCAAAATCCAGAATGTGTTTAAGTTACCCATATTAAAAAAGCATACAAGCTTGTCGGGTCAAAACCACATTCTAAACCGGTCTTCGCCTTATCATGCGTTGAACCGTATTTTCCTTTTAAAAACGAACCGGTCTAAGTCTAGGCTTAATTAAAGACCGGTTAGGATTCTAATAGGTTATTAAAAACCTTCGTTCCAGATTTAGGAGCCCAGTAAAAGCTATCTGTACTTGCTGAATTGATATACGGCTGGGATTGAATTTATATTTAGCTCAGGTAAATACTTTTAACTTATTTTCCCTATACGGGCTTGGGGTATG
Source organism: Helianthus tuberosus (assembly GCA_030545235.1). Taxonomy (NCBI): domain Eukaryota; kingdom Viridiplantae; phylum Streptophyta; class Magnoliopsida; order Asterales; family Asteraceae; genus Helianthus; species Helianthus tuberosus. The sequence continues at coordinate 158,965,724 of CM060409.1, forward strand.
GTATATACAAATACCGCTTGGTCGGGCATTGAATCTTTAATCGTATGAAGGTTAAACCATTGAAATGTCCCGTTTAAATTGTTTTGTTTGCTTAACGCCTTTGGGGGGTTAATGACCATGTCCCGGATATCCTTGGCATCATTTTACGAAATGGCCACGACCTAAGAACGGGGTGTAGGCGTACACCTGACAGATGCATATGTAAAAAAAAAAAAAAAACTGGTATCCCACTTAAAGGATTCAACCTTGTGGGCATTATACCTGTGGTGTGTCTTTTAATCTTTAACCCGGCACGAACCGGGCAACTGAACGCATAACAAACATGTAATTCTTTTACAAGTATTATATACAAATAATTATCCCAAGTTATAAAATGTTTTGTGCCATTTGCATCCAAATCAATTTTCTTGAACATTTTCAAAATGAGTCAGTTAATTGTATTTACCAGTGTAAACTGACGTATTTTCCAAAAAGGCTAAGTGCAGGTACTAAACGTAATAGGCTGGTACTAAACGTAATAGGCTGGCTACTCCAGGCATCAATAATCAAGTCTCGCAAGCTCTAGATGTTAAAGTCTGTTGAACAGTGTTATCCTTCTATTTTAGATCCGCCTGTGGATCCATCTTACATTCCGCTGTAATATTTGATATTACTTTATATCAGATTGTAATATATTTATCTTTTGCTTCCGCTGTGCATTTAAATTGTGTTGTTTGACTATGATGATATCAACTACGTCACGATACTCCCCACCGGGCCCACCGATAATACATGGAAATATCGGGGTGTGACATGTCCCAAACTGAAGGGTGTGCTCCTTACATGATCAAGTTGCTGGCCAAATGAGGCTTCTGCTTCAGGAGTCATGACTAGGGATACACAAATCGAGTATTTTCCTAAACCTGGTTCCATATCAGTTTTCCAAGTATAAAAGTATCGGTTCAATTTCAAACTGGTTCTAGGTCTACCCGGTTTTTTACTTGTTCGATTATGGTTTTAACCGATTTTAGCATAACCACCGGTACCTATTCAGTTCTGGTTCTAGAACCTGTTTCTTTATGCACCTCTATCTCTACTTCACGTGCTTGCCTGCCTCCTGGGAACCAATTCTGCTTGTTTCTTTTATTCTTTCCTAGCCAATTTTTTTTTTACTCTAGTAGGGTTAGGGGCTTTTGTTTACCTCTTAATAAGGCTCTTAATGGTTCAGACCTCTTACTGGTTCAACACTTAATGGTTCAGACTGTTTGTTTCGCGAGCGGATGTCTGAATGGTTCAGACATTTGCCTATGAATGGTTAAGCATTATACTAAGGGGCTGTTTGTTACTTCTTAATGAGGCTCTTAATAGTTCAGACCTCTTACTTGTTCAGCACTTAATGGTTCAGACTGTTTGTTTCGTGAGCAGATGTCTGAATGGTTCAGACATTTGTCGCTGAATGGTTACGTATTATACAGAGTCTGAATGGTTAAGACCTGTAATCTGAATTGGTCAGACATTTGCGTCTGAAGGGTTAAGCATTATACTTGTTCTTAATGGTTCAGACCTCTTACTGGTTCAACACTTAGGGGCTATTTGGCAACTTCTGAATGATTAAGTGCTGAATCAGTAAGAGGCCTGAACCATTAAGTGCTGAACAATTAAAAGTTCTGAACCATTAAGAGACTCATTAAGAGGTAAACAAACAACCCCTGAATGGTTCCGATCTCTTACTGGTTCATCACTTAACCATTCAGAAGTTGCCAAACAGCCCCTAAGTCTGAATGGTTAAGCCCTCTAATCTGAATTGGTCAGACATTTTCCTCTAAACGGTTAAGCATTATATTGTCTCTTAGTAGTTCAGACCTCTTATTGATTCAGCACTTAATGGTTTAGATCTCTTATTGGTTCATCACTTAACCATTCAGAAATTGCCAAACAACCCAGTCTAATTAGTGAGCCGAGGCACTTTCATTAGCCCACTTGCATCTTAATTAATTTGCCAATTCAAATATGAGGCCCAAACCAATTAATTACACAGATTACTCATTCTAACTCCAAAAAGATTAATTATTACATGGAATGGGATCAAATACAAACACTTGTTTTTGTAAGAACCGTAAGAACCAACACATAAATGACAAGTGTCCATCAATAAAAAATTAGTTTAGGGGTAATTTAGACTTTTTGACCATATTTATTTATAACTAATTAAAAATAATTATTAAAACATCCCTAAATCCATGCAAGTTTAATTCAAATCAAAGTTTGAATTTTTTAACATATCCATGATCCAGTAACTTTCCATGATCGAACCAACATGTAGGAACCAACAAAAAAAATATAATCAGCACAACACTATATAATTAGCATAACATCCTTAATCGTTCTCCATTATCAGCACATCATCCTCAATCGTTCTCCATTATCAACATTAACGACATTAGCACAACATCCTCAATCGTTCTCCATTATCAACATATCAGATGTGCTGATTATATCTACTTTTAGTGTTTGTTTGTATTATATTGTAATTAACACATAATCAGCACATTATCAGCACAATTAGAAAACAACTTTTGGTAACTTTTTTAAAAGTCACTTTTATAAAAAAAAAAAAAAGATATAGTAATATGATACTCATATTAAAGATAAAAATATACTTGATTTTATGGTATATTTTTTTTTTTAAATAATGAAGTATATAAAAGTTATTTTAGTTTAAAAAACTTTGGTGGAATTTGTATTTAATTGAAAATGGTCAAATGACTAGCAATTTTATGAAATTACCCCTAACTTGTTAGTACTAATTTTTAATTATTAGGGTTTTATTTATAATTAACTCCAACTCTTGATTTAAACTATCAATGGTTCAGATCTGTTCTTACGGTTCTTACAGTTACCACTGTTTGTACAGGATCTAACTCATTATTACACAGATTACTCATTCTAACCCCAAACAAATTAATTGAGAACATCAATATGAATTCTTTATTTATTTGCTTAAAAACTGCCGATTTCAATTTAGCAATTATTTTAACTTTCATGATGTAGATTTACAAGTTGGTCGACGTCAACCCCAAACGTGACCATGAACACATCATTGCAATAATTATTTTTATAAGTTAATCATTTTATCTTGTATTATAACAATATGACCTATAAAGTATCACAATAATACAAAATAAATTATCTCATAAACATATCGATCTGTTTAATAATAGCTTGATAGCTTAACATGTAATAAAGTATATAAGATTATTTTAGTCATTTATAATACTAAACATGTTTTTAGCCTCTGTTGGCCCCATGGACCATTCGAGTTATTAGGTCGACAAACTTTAATGATCAAACCTGTAAAATCTGAAAAGCTAACACCAAATATTGAAATATAACATACCCCATGGATGTCGTATTTTCTTTTTGGCTGTCTTTAATTCATACTCAATTTTAAGTAGATTTTATGATATTTTTAAACGGGTTATAAACTATAAGTTATCTGTTTTATTTGGAACGCCAACTTTTATTAGCAAAACCGCGCTATCAAGAAACTAGCCAACAGCTAAAAACAACACAACAAAAAGAAATTACACATAAAGTGTTTTTCATCTCATTACTATTTTAACGACCCCATATTTGAACGGTTCTTGATCCAATGAAAATAGTAACTTTCAACCTTTCCACCTTTCCACCAATCCTCTCAATATTGATAGGGATGTTCAAAATCCAACTATTCCAGGCTTTCCAAAGACACCAATACGCCAACACAATGATGGATTGAATGCAACTTCTCTTAACAGCCAAACCTAATATAAAATCATAAAAATTTGAGTAAATTACAAAGTTCGTCCTTTATGTATGTCATATATTACAAAGTATGTCCTTTATCTTTAATAAGCTCAGAAAACATACTCAATGTTTGTAAACCCTTATAAGTTATGTCCTTTAGTCATAACACAATTAGTTTTCATGGTTAAAGTTGACTAAGTCAACCCCACATAAGGGTATTTTAGTCATTTTATCCTAAATATTATAATAAATAATCATAAACCCAATAAATAAAATAATTTTAGAATTATATATGTGTATATATATAGTTATAAATATATACAGATAGTTTCTTCTCCCTCTCTCTCTTTCTAATTATCCTACCCCCACAACCACAACCCACCTGCCACCGCCACCGCCACCGCAACCACCACCGATCTGCCACCACCACCACTTCACCTGCAAGTTTACTCTGCTCCAAACCAGTTTTCCGGCAAGTTCCAAACCAGTTTTCCATTGAGTATTAAACCAGTTTTCCGGTGACCCATACTTCTCTCTGTTCTACACAACCACCACCCGACCACCGCCACTCGACCACCACCATCACCCGGGCACCACCACTCTCAGATCTGTGACATCTTGGCAACCTGCAAGAAACGAAAACCCTAATTTTCAGGTCAATGTTGTCCTAAATTTGTTTTCCAACGGAGTTTCTCCAAATGGCGGTCTGTTTCTGGCAGAAGTCGCATTGTTAGGTCAGTTTTCCGGTTTCTTTCCGATCGGATTGATTAAGAGATGCGTGAATTACTTTTGAATTTTGAGAGATGCGTGAATTAGGTTTTTTAACTGTGTTTAGCGGATCTTATTATTTGTTATGTGTGGTGTACGAGTGGTGAATTGTTTTGTGGTGGAATTAGGTGTGAGATAACGTGTTTCTGTAGGTTAAATTTGTTGTTATTGTTTAGTTTTAGGGTTATTGGAAATCAAGTGCTCAATTTGTTGTGGAAACAAGTTACTGAAGAGATTTAGAGAGAGATTGAGAGAGAGCAGGTAGAGTAAGAGAGTGAAAGTGGTGGTGGTGGCAGATCGGTGGTGGTGGTGGTGGTGGTGATGGTGGTGGCTGGTGAGTTGTGGTGGTGGTGGGGGTAGGTGAGAGAGAGAAGGAGAAGGGGTTAATAATGTCTGTATGTATATATTTACATATATAATTCTAAAATTGTTTTATTTATTGGTTTTATGATTATTTATTATAATATTTAGGATAAAATGACTAAAATACCCTTATGTGGGGTTGACTTAGTCAACTTTAACCATAAAAACTAATTGTGTTATGACTAAAGGACATAACTTGTAAGGGTTTACAAACATTGAGTATGTTTTCTGAGCTTATTAAAGATAAATGACATACTTTGTAATATATGACATACATAAAGGACGAACTTTGTAATTTACTCTAAAAATTTTAAGCAAGTCCTTGATTGAAAACGCATAAATGATAGGAGGATATTTAATCCGCGAGCTGATACTTTGCCAAACCACCGAAGCCACGTAACAAGAAATAAAAATATGCTCTAGCGATTCCTGATCATAGTCATGAGTCATGACAGCCTACATGAACTAGAACCATGGCTTAAACTACAATTTATCTGTCCATAAACAAATCATCCGAATCTTTGAACTATTTCAAAACTAAACCCTTGCTTTTTGGATGACTGCTAGCAGCCCCCCTACAATAAACTATTAGTTAATTCGCATGTTTGCACTTTGCATTTCCAAAAGTGTGGTTATTATTTGTCTGCATTTAACGTGGCTGATTCTTTCGACCACATATGGAATTCACCCAAAAAAAATGTCGTTGGCACTTTTAGTAACAACAAAGGATTTAAAAATGTATGAACTATGAGCAACATCGTGATTCATGGCGGCTGTGTGTACCCACTAAATTAAGTCCTATATTGATTCCCTTATCTGGAAAGTTTTAAGAATTTAGTCATTTAGGTTGGTAGCTTCTTTTTTTTTTTTTTTAAATATTTTGTGTGGTATCATTTTTCCTACGTTAATATGTCGTGAGATATATGTTTTATAAGCATTTTAATTGCTGATAATTTTTTCATCATCAAGTGGTATATTTGTTCGTTAATATTCTAAAGAACATAAATGAAGAAAAAAAAAAAAAAAAAAACAAGTGGATACCATTTCAAAATAAACAACAATACAAAAGTCTAAATACCACCACCACCACCAGACTTCTCAAGATTTGCATTCCACATCTTTCCTTCGTTGTTCTCCAATCGCAGAAGGAGACCGTAGTCATCGACATGTAAATCATTATGGAAGACATGTAACCTGATCTTCAAGTGGGTTTTGCACCAACTGCCTAATAATTCAAACAAATACATAAATAAAAAATAAAAAGAAGACATGTAACCCCTCTATGGAATCGGAGCAATCATGTGACCCCTCTAGGTTGCAAAGGATGTGATGCAAACCCCTAACCTTTATTGACCAACCCGATCATCTATGCAATCGCCGGAATCTTTGGCATCGCATCTATGGAATCACCGGAACCTCTATCAACACTAACCTTTATTGTGACATTTGTGGAATCTCCGGAACCCTAACGGTTGTTAATCTGCGATAACAGAATGTAATATGCACTGGATTATACTTGAGATGATTTTGAGAATGGAAATTTGTGAACATATGATCACTAGAAAGTAATGTACGGATTGTTAGTTATTATATGTGTGAAAATTTATAGTAAACCCTAATTGACGCGTGACGTTACAAAGGTAATAGGACAAAATCATGAATGTTCTAGACGAAACTGGAAGTACGACTTGGCAAATATATGAACTTCAGTTTGTAGCATAGATGCGTTAGTGGATAAATTAGAATTAGAATGCTTGTTGTGATGCATGAGTACTTATGATTCCGATTACTGCAATGTGAAATTACACCTGTTAGGGGTTAATTTTTATAACTATGGATCACATATCCTTAGATTGGTTTGGATCACTGATCATTAACAGATGGTGCAGGAAGTCTAAGGATCACGGATCCTTATTATTACATAACTTTGCTAACAGTTGTTCTCTATGTTTTATCATGATTATGTGCAGGTCATGGGCGACGTGGACCAAGTCATAGCAGGAATCTCGGTCAATATTCGTTGAAGATGATGCACATGTTGAATTACCACAACATTCACAAGCTTGGACGTGGTCTCCCTAAACTTTCGGACTTAGTTGTTAGTTTTATTTAAAGGGATTGATCAAGTGTTTTTAGATAGAACAACATTAGCTAACACACACACTTTCTCGAACACAAGCTCGCGAACAATACACTTTCTCACATTAGCAAACATTCATTGTATCACACTTAATCAACATCCGAAGTTGTAATCTTTTTTTACAATATAGTTGATAGTGATAGTTTTCACTATCCGAGATTTTTTTGCCGGAGATCTCATAAAAATCAAGGGTTTTTCCTCGTATAAATCATTATGTTCATTGTTCTCAACATTTCACATTTGATCATTTACTTGTCATCATTCAAGCACACTACCTCACAAAATCAGATTTGGTTACATTATCCTTTGTTTGATTTTTGACCAAAACAGTTTAGCGCCTACCATGGGGCAAGTGGTGCTTCCATTTTAAGATAAACCTCTTTTTTTTGTTCATTTCTGTTCAACATTATCACTTCCATGGCTTCTCAGGGAAAACCCACTTCAAGTGACATGCCGACGATTACCTCTTCCCAAACTAGTGCATCATTACCTCCTATTCCACCACCATACCAGAAGAATCCGGATAATACTCAAAAGAAGACATCACCAGTCTTCCAAGGATCAAAAGTTTCTACTAGTTCTTCTTCTACTAATACTAACAGTGATATTTCTGTTTTGTTTTCGCAGATAAAGAGCTAGATGGAACAACAAGACAAGACTAACCAGAGGATCCTTAGTGAGATTGATGACATCAAGAAACAGAAGAGGCCAGCAAAGGATCACTCTCCATTGGTGCCCAAGATCTTGGACTTCGTCACCCTAGCAAATGCAGCACAACAGTCCAGGATGTCCAGCACACAGCCTCAAGGATTCTCAATTCCATAACAGGGATCACTGGCGATGACCCTTCCTAAAGGATCATCTATCCATTAGCATGGATCATTGGCCATGACCCTTCCTCAAGGATCCTTGATCCATCAGCATGGAACAGTGACGACCACTCGGCATCAAGGATCCTTCATTCGTTCTGAAGGATATATGGAGGCATTTCCGGTTCAAGGATTCTACTTCAACAATCAAGGATCCTCACCCGGGGTTCAAGGATTTATCGATCACACATGCAGAGCTCTAGTGCAGACCTACCCGGGACCTAATGCCTTTCAGGATCAAGGATCCTCAGGGAGACAGTCATGGAGAAGCTCTGAAATTCATGAAGTGGACTTCATCCCTATGCAAACCATTGCTTCTTCTGAACCTACAGTTAAACCAGACATGTCTTATCCTCAATATACTTCTGGCATACCAACTTCGAATCAGTCAGGAGGTAACAATTTTAATACTTCTTTTGATTCTAACTTTGGTTATACACAGGATGTAGGAATCAACCAAGATATGGAAAGAGAATTGTAAAAACTCAAGGACATGATATCTAGTGTCCTAGGAGTGGTCAAACCCATTCCTGAGATCCTAGATGGAGGTCATAGAATATCTCGCTTTGCACCTCCCATATGCAATGTTGAGATACCAAAGCGTTTTCAAACCCCCAACATGAAGTTATATGACGGTACCACTGATCCAGAAGAACATGTAGCTCAGTATAGAGAAAGAATGGAAATCAATCCCATTCCTGAAAGATTGAAAGAAGCCTGTTTATGCAAAGGGCTTTGGATCTACACTTACTGGATCTGTACTAAAATGCCTGATAAGTCTTCCTCCCTATTCTATAACTTCATTCTCTCACTTAGTTAACTTATTCAATAACCAATTTTCTTGTAGTAGAACATTTGAAAGGTTAAATAGTGATTTATATAGGATCACCCAATGCCGTGATCGATGAATCACTTCGAGATTATGTTACTAAATTTGGTAGAGAATCCTTAGAAATCTCAAACCTAGACATTGCCACTACTGTAGAAGCATTTAAAATGGGATAGCAAAAAGATTCTCCATTGTATGATGACCTTGTTATTGTCACACCCCAAAAACGTCGCAGCGGAATTTAAAACGTAGTGGTGACGGAAGTTGGTGCCCATTTCTATCTTGATGTTTAATGCATTATATTGTTGGAGATAATGACTTATTTAAAACATATATTTTAAGCATAAGTTCCAAAACACGACATTACGATGACATAGTTAAGTTGTCTATGTTCCTCACGGATCTTATTACATTCGTCCCAGAAAGTTTAAAAGTTAGTCCAACATTTTTAAGTGACAAAACATGCATCAACAAACACAAGACACGCCATGATTCCCGAAGCCGAACTCAAGTACCTGTAGAACACGTTTAAAATCAAGTGTCAACACAAAGGAAGGTGAGTTCACTTATTCAAATTTAAACAATTTGATCCTAAGGAAAAGCTTTCTAATTATGTGTTTATTATAAAACATCCATATAATTTGAGAAAGTCCATTTATTTCCTTAATAAAATCAATGGGTCATCCGTCGTAAGTTGAAAACTCAACATCAGGGCATTTTCGCAAGTTTTGTAAATTAAATTTATAGCGTCAACGTTCAGACTCGTATGTTAGCTAGACAATACTAACTATATATTTACAATGTAGGGATAATCAAAGTTAAACAACAAAAAGAATTTCAATTCGTCGTTTGACTTGACACGGGGTGACCGGTCACGACGGGGTTGTCAACCCGATAGATCTACCAATAATTCATCGCGTGCAATACTTAAATGATTAAACGACACCATTGGCGCAAGGTCCGTATCGAGACCATCTATGATGTCTGCCTCACGTACAATATATATATATCCTACTAATATGACAAATTTAATATAAATGGTTGTACGGAATTTGCTGAAATCCCTAGGACCAAGCAAACTCGTCCTAACAACAACACGGTCGGTTTTTCCTCTGAAATACCGTACCATCCCAGTTTCTTCTCGAAACATATATTCGTCCAAAACGTTTTATCTCGAAACGTATGATTCATCAAAACTCCATATATTTTCAATGAAAATATATAATTTATATTAAAAGGTATGTTTTAATCCAAAAATATTATTAAACCCTTTGTTTTTGGCGTGTTTTACCCCCAAAACATATACAAAGCAGTAAAAAGAGGGGTTTAGTGACACTCACCTTTTGGTGCGTATTTTAAATAGCGCAATCCCGCAGATTGATTTCTACACGTCCTATTATATATAGGGATGATTTTTAAATCAATATATATATATATATATAGGCTAAGGCTAGGTAGGAAACCTTTATGTTTTTAAAAAACCCTAGAAAACCCAACCTCCCGACTTTTTTTTTTTTTTTTTTTAAAATAACACATGTAATATACTTGTTTTTAAGAGGTTTGGGCCAAAAAAAAAACAAAAAAGCGCCGAAGGATTATTTAAAAAAAAATAAACAAATTTCAGCAACTTCGGTGACTAACATGTGTTAGGCAAAAAATGCTAAAACTTGTTTATTTTTTTAAAAAGATCCCTTCGGCGCTTTTTTGTTTTTTTGGCCCAAAACTCTTAAAAACATGTATATTACATGTGTTAATTTTTTTCAAAAAAAAAATGTCTGGAGGTTGGGTTTTCTAGGGTTTTTAAAAAACATAAGGGTTTCCTACCTAGCCCTACCCTATATATATATATATATATATATATATATATATAGAGATAGGGTTGAGTTCATTTCAGAACTCTAAATAACTACAGAACTTTCAGAACTCCTAATAAACAATCATTTTACATATAAGTTTTTGTATTTAGGATCTTTTTATCATCTATTATATGTATTTCTTTGATTACATACATGTTAAAAGTAGTTTACATATGTTTAATTGCTAAAATTATATATATGTGTCATAACTAACTACATATATGTAAAAAAACTAGTTCACATATGTGTAATTATAAAATTACATATAAAAAAGAGTTAATTACTGTTTTCGTCCCTGTGGTTTGTCAAAAATCACTATTTCAGTCCATTAGTTTAAAAATTGCGATTTCAGTCCCTGTGGTTTCACTTTCGTAACTATTTCAGTCCACCTCGTAACCATTTCAGTCCCTGTACTTACAGAATAAATGGATTGAAATGGTTACGAAAGCGAAACCATAGGGACTGAAATGGTTACGAAAGTGAAACCACAGGGACTGAAATTGCAATTTTTAAACTAATGGACTGAAATAGTGATTTTTGACAAACCCCAGGGATGAAAACAGTAATTAACTCTATAAAAAATGAAAAAATTACTCTTAACTTGTATGTAATCGTAAAAATACACATAATAAATGATAAAGTTATCCTAAACATAAAAATATATAAATAAAAAGATTGTTTATTAGGAGTTCTGCGAGTTCTGTAAATATTTATGGTTCTGAAATGATCCTGGCCCTATATATATATATATATATATATATATATATATATATATATATCACAAAAATCCTAAGTTTCTCTGTTTCGTAGAATTGTCACATAACTTTAGGATTTTCTTGAAAAGTTATCGTTTTTTATTATGTTGGCACGTATATATATATGAGTCCATATATATATTTTTATGGTTTTGCGTCTTGAACGATTTTTTTGGTCACCGTTATCATGTAAATCCATTAACACTCCCGTTTATACGTAATATATCTACGATTTGCGCGTCGTAACATATATACATAAACGTTCACATAAATTATTATCGAAACACGCATAATCTCGTTAACTCGTCTATTTTGTCATTTTTAAGCCAAATATACATAAAATATCTTATATGTATCAAATTTTATGCTCGACAAACAAGTTACACATTTAACGCGATTTTACCGTTTCTACCACATAAAACGCACAAGTATACATGCATAATCTAAATTTCCCAATATCATGTTAAAACTTAACATATTTTCACATTCACATGTTTAAATCACATAACATATCTTAACACATAAGGTTCACCTAAAAATTTACCCATAGTAGTGTTCATTGAAAAATGCGTATTTTAGCGTTTCGGTAAAGTTTTCGGGCGTCGGAAGTCACGTATGACTAACCAAACACCAAGTAAACTTAAAATTAGTTAAAATACTTGTTTTTAAACTAAAAATATCAGTTTACTTACTGATCTAAATCAGTTTTATAAAAATCATTCAAAAAACCGATTTTTGACTGTTTTAACGCATAGTTTTGCGTTAAACGTTACTATAATCATCCCAACTCGGAACGAATTGATATTTTAACACAATACATGTTATTTACTGATTAAAATAGTGGTTATAATCAGATTAGTGCAGCTTTTGTGTAAGTCACATAAATCATGCGATTTCACGTATTTTACAACTCCTAAAGCACCAAGTACAACATGCAAGGCTAGTAAGCATCATGACAAAGTTATATATCATTAAACACTTCAAAATAACCTTATTTTAGGGTTTGTAATCTGATTAAAACTGATTTTTATTAAATCATACTCCTGTAATCATTTCATGCCTTCATATCATCATGTATGTTCACATTTAAGATTATTTGACAACTTTTATATGCATGCGTACATATATACATATATATACATACATATATAAACTTCCAAAACTTACTTTTCAAAATATCACTTTCAAGTCTTAGATTACTTTTTAGAACATTCTTTTATAACACATAATGATTCCTTCATGCATCATACTTTTCAAGAAAGCAAATAAATCAAGAAATCTTTCAATCAAACATAAAAAAACATAAACATCTACACATACACACACATTCACGGCCATACATACATATATGCTTACACCTGATGTGTGTAAAATGCAACATATAAATTACATCAAATGAGGCATAAAACTAACCCTTTTTTAGTACTAATGTTGGAAAAAGTGTGCTTTTGTCTTCCTTCTGTATTTTCAGGGTTAAATGAGCGTAAATGAACAAAAGAAGCAAAAATACAGCTAAATCTAACATAAATACAAGAAAAGGAATAAAAGTGGCATGCCCGACCCCTCGACAGCATCTTCCCAAGCAAAAACAAGATATAAGAAGGCTGACCCAAGTGTCTGCAGAAAAGGAAAAAGCGTAAAAGCTTCTATTCCCCAACACGGGGGCGTGCCCAGCTCCACACGACCGTGGTCAACGCTAAGATTCACAGAATCCAAGCAAATCTTGATAGTACAGATATGCTTCTGCATACGGGACCGTGCCTAGTGGACACGGGGGCGTGGTCAACTAATACAGACAAACTGCATTAAATGAAGAAAGAGAAAGTGGATGGACACGGGGCCGTGTCCGGGCTTCTGTGCAGGCTATAAATAGAGGTGCTTGGTTCATTTCAAAGGCATCCCTTGACAAACCACCTCTCTCCCACTTCACCCACACTCCACCACCATCACAACACCCACATCCACTACCATCATCCATCATAGAGTGTGTGTAGTAGTCTCAGGATCCAAGATTGATGGTAAGATTTCTTGACAATCAAAGGCCATGTTTGCCTAAGTCTCTTACATCACTTGGTGAAGACAAGCATTTAGTGTAATACTTTTGTTTTTAATCTTTTCGCACTTTTTATTTAGTTTTGTATTAATGACTTTAATAACTAGTTTCTTATGTTGAAGGTGAAACTTTCTTATCATTTGTCCGTGGTGTCTTGGTGTTATTTTACTGTCTATATAAAATAAAAGATTTACACCATTCATATCTCCACGGTCTATATGGAGATATGTTGGCTACCTGGTCGAGGGTTAAGGGAATGGTTTGGTAAGGTTCTTGCCTTGTTCAGTGTATAGATCCTGCAAGGACCTGGGTCAAGCTTACTAGGACCTCCTTCAATACCCACTGGTATTGGATGGCGGGGGTGCGAATGGCTTGATCCCCTCATACGTAAACTACTATTAATACATTAACCCGGCTACTTGGGATTGTATCCCTGCTGACTCAAACCACTTAGCCGAGGGTAACGTCACCTTCAAAAGAGGGGCCTACCACATTACGCATTAATAACTTAATTAAATATCTTTCAATAATGCAAGCCTTTAGGATTGTATGCTTGCTGACTCAAACTACTGGGTTGAGGGTAACATCACCATCAAAAGAGGGGCCTACCACTATAACTAAGAAAAATCTCTTAAAAAGTGCAAAAGTGCGGAAAACATCAAAGGGTACACTAAAGGCGAGTCGGATCCAAGTGATTCATCTTGTCTATCTGTTTTACTTTATTTTTATTTTCAGCATTTTTAGTTTTTATTTTCATGTTTAAAACGTTTTTCTAAATTTTTGATTTGATTAGACGTTGAGGATAAATCGGTACTAAAAGCTCTTGTGTCCTTGGACGACATCAGTATCTTACCAACGCTATACTACGCTCACGATGGGTGCACTTGCCCATATGTGTGTTTAGTGTTAGTAAAATATCATGTTTTATAAATTTAAAACTTGACTAAAGTGTTAAAAAGGGCTTAAAGATATACATAAAAACATATAACGCTACACACTCATCAAGTTTTTGGCGCCGCTGCCGGGGACACAAGGATTTTAAGAAAGCTAGGAATCAACGGACTAATCGTTTTTCCTATTTTTCTGTTTTTTTTAGGATTCTTCTTAGATTTTCAGCTTCTGCAGAGCTCAGCACGGGCCGTGCCCGCTGAACACGCCCCGTGCCTAGTCTTTGGTACTAGCAATCCTGTTTTAAGTCAGACAGTAGCTGAACACGGGGCCGTGCCCAATGAACACGCTCCGTGCCCAAGTATCAGATACTGAAAACAGAACCGTAAGATCCCGACGGTTAGTAATATCTGACACAAACATGAGCGATACTGATTTTTTTTACTACCGCTCCTCTTATGGTACGTGGTGTCAAATATGTGGTGGAAATCATGAAGATTTAAAATGTTATTTTTTAAATTATACTCCCCACTATATAGACCCATTGTTTTCCTATAGCCTTAAGAGGGGCGAGAGTAAAAATAATCCATATCTCTCCCTAGAATGCTCTCAATCATCTATTCTAAATGAAATGATTCTTGATGAATTTTTTCAATTGGAAGATCTAATTCTTAATTGGATAAAAGAGCTTGAGATGGACATAACTAATTCATCTCAAGACGACATCCAAGAAGAATTATTGAGATCGCATTCCGATAAAAACAACATCGTCGCTCCCGAAATCACCTCTAACTCTTGCGAAGACTTGAGCGATAGTCGTCCCTGTGTCGATTGTGCTGTGAAGGACTCCCCATCGACTTCCGTCGATGCATACATAGACCTGAGTGATTCGACATACACCTTCTTTAACGAGAGCCCGGATAAGGGTTGGACTTGTCCACCTACATTTAGCATAGGAATCACCCTTTCCGATAACCTCTTGCGTTCTCGTCTAAACCTAGGGTAACTTAGGTATCTCAGGCACTTCGGTGTTGTTCCGTCCAGTAAGGAACCACCCGATCCGGAAAAATTCCTTAAAAGGAGACAAAACTTCATAAACAGCTTCTAGACACGGGGCCGTGTCCAGGTCAGCACGCCCCTGTGTCCACCAAAAGATTATCGTCTGACTTTCGGTTAGAATACGGACAAAAAGTATCAGAATCTTGTCTGCACACGGGGCCGTGTCCAGCCGACAGGGGGCCGTGTCCAGCGTGCTGTCATTTTCTATAAATGCAGCAAGATTCCTGCACATTTGGACCATTCCAAAGACAGAGAATTTGGTGGATCTTCACACATACCATACTAGGTATATTCTAAAGAAGGTTCTTAACAACCATCTTGTCTTTTCTACTTTTGTCCATTGCCTTCTTCTTCATTTTTTCCCTCAAGCACCTCCATTAGAGCTTGAAATCACCATGGTTTCAAGCTTTATTGTGATATTTGTTAGATTTTTATTCAAGGAATCTTGTTAAAAATAAGTTTTACAACACTGTTTAAAGTTATTTCTGCTTAAAAATGCTCCAAAATTCCTTGTTCTAAAAATCTGCAGAGAGGTGAACAAGGGGCCGTGCTTAGTGAGCACGGGGCCGTGTTCGAGGTACTGTTTCATTAAAATGAGTTCTTTTCGGTTTATTTTCTTAGAATGTCGAGCAGAAACAATGGAACATCATCATCAGACTCAAGAAACAACCGACAAAGGAGAAGGTCATCATCACCAGGCTTCTTCTTTTCATCCTTAGGATTTTCATCATCCATAGGTTCAGAAGGACCCAACACATTAAGCTCCATAAAAGCTCTTTTCTCCTGTTCCCACCTGACTTTATCCTTAGCCGCTCTATCTGTAACACCCGTGTCATTTCAACCATCAAACAAATGCCCAACCAGTGAAATATTGTATTTCATACTTGGGATTTGTAAAAATATGTGTATCGTTTACACATATCAACTCTTGTTCGATTTCAAGCTCTAAATCGCTTTCTGGAAGGTTATACACGCACTGATGCGTAAATATAACCAGTTTAATGCAACGAACACTCCGGAATAGTGAAATGGGCTTAACATACCTTAAATAACCTTTACATAACTTAGATATAAGTTTTGGAAGGTTTGATGTGGTGAAATCAAAGTTATATCGCTTACAGGGACTAAACTTGACAAACTGCGAAAGTATGCCAATTTGAACTGTAACAGACCTTCCGGAACATGACCATAAGTTAAACATACCATAAATATCCTTTACATAGCTTAGAAATAGGCTTTGAGGTGTTCGGTATGCTAAAATAAACTTTTGGGTCATTCAGGGACTAAAAGTGTCAAAAAGTGCACAAGTTTGCATTTTCGCGCATAACTTACGTTCTGAATACATCTGGACATCCAAAAATTTATGTAAGCATGACTACATTATATTTTAGTGTTCGCCTTAAGAAAAATCCATTCGTTGCGTCATTTGGTTCGTTTTTCGCGCTTATGCGCATTCCGTCGTAATTAAGCGAACATCGCGTTCGTACGACCAAACGAACCATCATCCGGCATATTTTTGAGCATGTTTTGAGTTCCCTATACTTTAACTTCATTTTAGAGCCTTGAAATGAGGTTAACGGGGTTCAAACGCATCGAAAAAGGCCTTAAACACGTGCAGGGACCATTCCTGTAACTTTTGAAACATTTCTGGATCAGGTGGGTGCTAGCGTAGCGCGAGCCCTAAGGGCTTAGGCGTCGCGCTACGCGACTGCATGTTCTGACCAGATTCAATGTTTGTTTTGCAACTTGCAACTGAATTGATTCGTGTCCACACGTTTCCTATCGTCTAGTCAGCGGATAAGAACAACATTTTAGCCACCATAACATCCCGACAAGTGTACGCCTTGGATTCGATCACGTACTACGAGAAACGATCCTAACGGTGGTGCATATCCTATAAATACCCAACCCCCCTTCCATTCAAAACCCACCAAATCTGATCCCAATGCTCTAAGTTGAGGCCTTCGCTTCATACCTGAGCTATTCGATCACGATTCGCTTGCGGGGACCCTGGGTAAGTATTCTTTCGTTCTTTTCCTTATTTTACTGCTTTTCGAGTCAGAAAGTTAAACTTTGTTTGACTTTCAGCATTGACCAGTAATGGTCAATGCGAAGTTCGTTTGAACTTCGCAACGTGATTGTAATCACGATGGTCATAGTCCCTTGGGACTATGCCTACTGATTACCACGTCGTCTAGGGTCGTAGGGTAAGCGATCTAATAAATCGCTTATACCTCGAACCCGACCCAGTTTTGGTCGATCATTAGGATCCGACCAAACACATTAGGTGACCATAGTAGGTAGGGAATAACCTTCCGAGGTTATACCCTATGGTCACATCGTTTAAGTAGTTGTATGATAGGTAGTTTATATGCCTTAGGTAAATTACCAGAATACCCTTTTCATGTATAATTGGTAATTAAGCATATGTAACCTAAACCTTTGTCACATAACTGATTATGTAATATGTTTAGGCATATAACACTTGTCATAGGGCTAGTTAGGCGGTCCGAACGCGTTTCACGCGAACGACGCGTTAAAGTAGCATAAGCTACCTAAACGGGTCGTAATGGGTCGTAGACACTTAGCTTAAGTTTCATTTAGTATGTAGGCTTTGTTAAACCAAAAGACACGAGTCTCTACACTCGTTTGGTTTACAAACCCTAATGCTACCCGATCTTCCGATTTAGGTCCGGTTTATTAATGTAGCTACCTATACTAGGTGCCGTTTGATATCCGCGATCTCTAGTATTGTTTGGTTGTTACTCAAGGACTACTGAGCAATCTCAGGTGAGTACATAGACCCCTCTTTTACTGTTTTCCAAACTGTTTTGGGGTGGAACACATGTGCCTACTTGTTACTTTCATGCTTTCCTGTTTTCACATCATATACTACTATGTTCGTTAGTACATTATAGTACATGATTTCATGACATTTTATGCTATGTATGCCCATTGTGTGCGTACTTAGTACATCGTTCTACATTA
This sequence comes from Helianthus tuberosus, assembly GCA_030545235.1. Lineage (NCBI taxonomy): Eukaryota > Viridiplantae > Streptophyta > Magnoliopsida > Asterales > Asteraceae > Helianthus > Helianthus tuberosus. The sequence continues at coordinate 158,984,057 of CM060409.1, forward strand.
CATTTCATGCTATGTATTGCCATTGTGTGCATTACTTAGTACATTATTTTACATGACATTTTGACATAGACATTTCGACATAGACATTTTAACATGATTGACATTGATCATGTATTTCCCACAAAACATAACTTTGATTTAAACCAAGTTTTACTTCAATACTTTGTTTTTGTGCATATGGTTTAGTTGAGACATTTCACTTGCCATACATGACATTTTGACATAGACATTTGACCTGGATATTTGACATAGACATTTGACATGGATATTTGACATAGACATTTGACATGGATATTTGACATAGACATTTTGACATTGTTTGGTTTGATTAAGTGATTAAGTAACGATGCGTGTGTAATATGATACAAGCATGGTGGATACGCCGCTGGTACTTCCTATATATAAGTGTTTGTATGGTATTACATATTGTAGCGTTATTTGAATCATTTCAGTTTGATACATATAACATTTTATACAAATAACATACTTTTCACAAGACATTGTTTTACAAACAACTTATCTTATACAAAATCCATTTTTACTATGGTTATTCATTTAACCATACATTATTCATTTATTTATACATATCATCTGAACTCATTGTTTTTCAAATGATTTACAAAACAAAGCAAATTACAAGGTTCATGACTAAACATTTTCTCAAACGTAAGTCATGGAACCTATTTTCACAAAACCTATGTATCTCACAGGCATTTTTATGCTGACGTACCTATTTTCACATGTGTTTTTCAGGAACTGTTGCATAAGATGATCAAGATACATATAGGCAGACTTGGGCTTTAGTGACAATAAAAGATGCAAGACTAGTTAATTTTGTTGTATTTCCTTGATTGATTAGACATTGTAACACTTTTAATCAATAAAACAAAACTTCAATTGCCATGGATTTGAGACAATTAATTCTGTTACAACACTCCCCGACGTTTCCGCCACGTTTCGTATGTTCCACGTGGTCGGGGTGTGACAGAAAAGATGGTATCAGAGCCAATGGTTATAGGGAATTAGGTTATTAGTAATGCTTTGACCTAGTCTATAACTTTCTTAGGACCCTAACGCGAGTTTACTTGCGTTTAGTCATAAAACAATACTGTCACCTATCCTTAGGCGACGACCACAACAAGAACATAAATTTCAAAACCGCTTTGAAAACTAATCATCTGTTCTAGGATGATTTATTACAAGGTTTTGAACCCCATTGAGTTTTCAAAATCTCGTCATGGTTTTGGGCTTTAAATAATGTGGACACGTGCAAACTGGAAGGGTGAATGCCTGTATTCTGGGTTTTCTGTCTAGGCAAGCACTTCGTATACATCTCATCAGACGCGAGACCAGTTGTGCTTACCTGGGAATTCTTGGGATGAGTGTTCACTTATAGGCGAACATGTCTTCGCGATACATTATTTTTGACCTATTTACTTTGATTATTCACCGAGGTCGTTTGTTGCTTTGTAGTAACAAACAAATGACCACTATCCTTGCTTTCATCAGATTTGCTTCATCTCATTCATTTCGTCTAATTCTCTCACTCGTTTCCTTTCATGTTCTCCTCTTTTAGAATGCCTCCACGACGCGAAAATCCAGTATCTGTTGACGAGCTGGCAGCTGTCATTACACAGCAAATGACTGCTGCAATCCCGATCATCGTTGCCCAATGTCACCAAGCTATCAACAACAATAATGCCCTCTGCAGCTTCAAGACGTTCAACTCGGCCAAGCCATCAAAGTTTTCTGGGTCTCAAGGAGCGACTGCACTTCTGCAATGGTTCGAGAGTCTAGAGAGCACTTTCAGGCATGTTCAATGTCCAAACGATCGAAAGGTAGATTTCGCATCCAGTGTCTTTGAGAAACGAGCTTTGACATGGTGGAACGGTGTGGTGAGAGATAGGGGTGCCGATGTGGCACTGGCCCAAACTTGGGAAGAACTTCGAGCACTGATGATGAAGGAATTCTGTCCTCGTCACGAGATCAGGGCATTGGAAAGGGAATTCGACGATCTTAAGCAAAACAGCGGTGAACATCGAGCATACACTGATCGATATGAGGAGCTGAGCCTGTTGTGTCCTACCATGGTTACGCCTTTGGATAAGGCAATCGAAAAATACATTGATGGTCTCCCTGACTTAGTTCAGGACATTGTTACCGGTAGTAACCCCACTACGGTTAGGCAGGCCATTGAGCTATCTGCAACGTTGACTGAATCTCAGATCAGGAAACGTAAGCTTTTTCGAAAGGGTGACAAGAAACCAGTTGAGGAATCAAAGACCATGGATGTACAGACTGAATTCCCTGAGAAGTCAAAAAAGCAAAAGGCTTCTCAGAACTTCGCCATGGTTACTTACAGTAATCAAGCTATCCCCAACCAACCAGCTCAACCCCGTACTAGGAAGCCATACAATGGAACTTCACCCTTGTGTAACCGATGTGGCCTACATCATCATGCTAATGTGAAGTGCCGCGAATGCGAAATTTGTGGACTTAAAGGTCATGTGGCAAAAGTTTGCGTTGCAGCAGTTGCACCGAATCAAGCCGACAACAAACCCGCTCGAGCTCGCTTTCCACCAGGTTCTTGCAACAAGTGTGGTGAGATGGGACATTTCCGAAGAAATTGCCCAAAGCTTGCTAATGCTAATCCAGCACAGAGATGAGCATCTGATCGACTAGGGGACAACACTCTTTAGAAATAATCATATCTTATGTATTATTTTCTTTTGTTGTCAAGGTTCATGAAACAGTTGTTATCATTGTTAATAAATAAATCTTTTTATTTACTTTACAATGTATTTATGTAGTTGTATGCATAAACAACATATCCCCTAAAATACCGACAATCGAGGAATCGTATTCCTTGAAAAGCAAACTACTCCCAAAATTCTTCTATTTTACAATCTCTTGCGTTTTCCACAAAGATCCTAAGTACCCGTCTCTTGTAAAGAGACGAAGTACAAGGTGCAAGTTATAATTCTGTACGAATACCCCAAGTACCACTATAAATTCTTAATAGGGTACCTAAGGGTATTTCCGTATATCCTAAATTATTGTGTACCTTAATTCGAATATTGCGTTTTCCTGAAAACAAAAATCGAATTTTTGGTAGATCATCCTATCTTCATGGATGGATTCTTGAAATGATTAAAGTACCAAATGAAATCCACGAATTGGATTCCTGGTGTACTTTAAGTATCCGCGTCTAAAGATAACAAATTAATAACCAAGTTAAACAACTATGTGATTATGTGCTTATGTGTTTTCTTTTATGTTTTTGTGTAATCCAAGTTTTGTTATCCAAATCCTCGTAGAATCTTCCATATCTTTGTATAAGGAAATTCATAGTAGGATATCCAAAGGTACTATATTAAATCCTCAATGGGCTTCTACGTTGTAGTTAAGTCCCTCGGATTATATTGTACTATTCCATAATTAGACCCCTGAGTGGTCTAGTTAAACAGATTGATCCAAAAAAATCTGGTTAGGAATATCATGTGATGATATAGCTGAAAGGACTCCTTGGTGGTCTAATTAAAAAGATCATGTGTTGATCTGATTAAAAGGACCCTAGGATGGTCTAGTCACACTCATCACAGATTTGATATTTTTCCCCTACACATCATGAAATGCACTGTGCGGACTGTGCAAGGAATTACGTAATTATGGACGCGTACATAATTATAAAATTTAGTGCACAGAAACCACAGCAAGTTTTGTCATGTATCTAGAGTTTACTCTGTTCATTTTTGTTTCTGAAGATGTAAAATGACTATTCCAATCATTTTTGTTTCTGAAGATGTAAGATGACTATTCCGTTCATTTTTGTTTCTTAAGATGTAAAATGACTATTCCGTTCATTTTTGTTTCTGAAGATGTAAAATGACTATTCCGTTCATTTTTGTTTCTGAAGATGTAAAATGACTATTCCGTTCATTTTTGTTTCTGAAGATGTAAAATGACTATTCATTTTTGTTTCTGAAGATGTAAAATGACTATTCCAATCATTTTTGTTTCTGAAGATGTAAAATGACTATTCCGTTCATTTTTGTTTCTGAAGATGTAAAATGACTATTCTGTTTTGTTTCTGAAGATGTAAAATGACTATTCTGTTCATTTTTGTTTCTTAAGATGTAAAATGACTATTCCGTTCATTTTTGTTTCTGAAGATGTAAAATGACTATTCCGTTCATTTTTGTTTCTGAAGATGTAAAATGACTATTCCGTTCATTTTTGTTTCTGAAGATGTAAAATGACTATTCATTTTTGTTTCTGAAGATGTAAAATGACTATTCCAATCATTTTTGTTTCTGAAGATGTAAAATGACTATTCCGTTCATTTTTGTTTCTGAAGATGTAAAATGACTATTCTGTTTTGTTTCTGAAGATGTAAAATGACTATTCTGTTCATTTTTGTTTCTGAAGATGTAAAATGACTATTCTGTTCATTTTTGTTTCTAAAGATGGAAAATGACTATTCTGTTCATTTTCATTTCTAAATAATTCCTGTTGAAAATAACTCCGTTCATTTTTTTCAATTCAGAAAAATGTTCGTTAAAGAGAAATTACAGGATTATGTCCTGTTTATCTTTGATGGTTATTTAACACAAAGTCACATATAGACTCCTACGAATTAATTTCGGGACGAAATTTCCTAAAGTAGGGGAGACTGTAACACCCGTGTCATTTCAACCATCAAACAAATGCCCAACCAGTGAAATATTGTATTTCATACTTGGGATTTGTAAAAATATGTGTATCGTTTACACATATCAACTCTTGTTCGATTTCAAGCTCTAAATCGCTTTCTGGAAGGTTATACACGCACTGATGCGTAAATATAACCAGTTTAATGCAACGAACACTCCGGAATAGTGAAATGGGCTTAACATACCTTAAATAACCTTTACATAACTTAGATATAAGTTTTGGAAGGTTTGATGTGGTGAAATCAAAGTTATATCGCTTACAGGGACTAAACTTGACAAACTGCGAAAGTATGCCAATTTGAACTGTAACAGACCTTCCGGAACATGACCATAAGTTAAACATACCATAAATATCCTTTACATAGCTTAGAAATAGGCTTTGAGGTGTTCGGTATGCTAAAATAAACTTTTGGGTCATTCAGGGACTAAAAGTGTCAAAAAGTGCACAAGTTTGCATTTTCGCGCATAACTTACGTTCTGAATACATCTGGACATCCAAAAATTTATGTAAGCATGACTACATTATATTTTAGTGTTCGCCTTAAGAAAAATCCATTCGTTGCGTCATTTGGTTCGTTTTTCGCGCTTATGCGCATTCCGTCGTAATTAAGCGAACATCGCGTTCGTACGACCAAACGAACCATCATCCGGCATATTTTTGAGCATGTTTTGAGTTCCCTATACTTTAACTTCATTTTAGAGCCTTGAAATGAGGTTAACGGGGTTCAAACGCATCGAAAAAGGCCTTAAACACGTGCAGGGACCATTCCTGTAACTTTTGAAACATTTCTGGATCAGGTGGGTGCTAGCGTAGCGCGAGCCCTAAGGGCTTAGGCGTCGCGCTACGCGACTGCATGTTCTGACCAGATTCAATGTTTGTTTTGCAACTTGCAACTGAATTGATTCGTGTCCACACGTTTCCTATCGTCTAGTCAGCGGATAAGAACAACATTTTAGCCACCATAACATCCCGACAAGTGTACGCCTTGGATTCGATCACGTACTACGAGAAACGATCCTAACGGTGGTGCATATCCTATAAATACCCAACCCCCCTTCCATTCAAAACCCACCAAATCTGATCCCAATGCTCTAAGTTGAGGCCTTCGCTTCATACCTGAGCTATTCGATCACGATTCGCTTGCGGGGACCCTGGGTAAGTATTCTTTCGTTCTTTTCCTTATTTTACTGCTTTTCGAGTCAGAAAGTTAAACTTTGTTTGACTTTCAGCATTGACCAGTAATGGTCAATGCGAAGTTCGTTTGAACTTCGCAACGTGATTGTAATCACGATGGTCATAGTCCCTTGGGACTATGCCTACTGATTACCACGTCGTCTAGGGTCGTAGGGTAAGCGATCTAATAAATCGCTTATACCTCGAACCCGACCCAGTTTTGGTCGATCATTAGGATCCGACCAAACACATTAGGTGACCATAGTAGGTAGGGAATAACCTTCCGAGGTTATACCCTATGGTCACATCGTTTAAGTAGTTGTATGATAGGTAGTTTATATGCCTTAGGTAAATTACCAGAATACCCTTTTCATGTATAATTGGTAATTAAGCATATGTAACCTAAACCTTTGTCACATAACTGATTATGTAATATGTTTAGGCATATAACACTTGTCATAGGGCTAGTTAGGCGGTCCGAACGCGTTTCACGCGAACGACGCGTTAAAGTAGCATAAGCTACCTAAACGGGTCGTAATGGGTCGTAGACACTTAGCTTAAGTTTCATTTAGTATGTAGGCTTTGTTAAACCAAAAGACACGAGTCTCTACACTCGTTTGGTTTACAAACCCTAATGCTACCCGATCTTCCGATTTAGGTCCGGTTTATTAATGTAGCTACCTATACTAGGTGCCGTTTGATATCCGCGATCTCTAGTATTGTTTGGTTGTTACTCAAGGACTACTGAGCAATCTCAGGTGAGTACATAGACCCCTCTTTTACTGTTTTCCAAACTGTTTTGGGGTGGAACACATGTGCCTACTTGTTACTTTCATGCTTTCCTGTTTTCACATCATATACTACTATGTTCGTTAGTACATTATAGTACATGATTTCATGACATTTTATGCTATGTATGCCCATTGTGTGCGTACTTAGTACATCGTTCTACATTACATTTCATGCTATGTATTGCCATTGTGTGCATTACTTAGTACATTATTTTACATGACATTTTGACATAGACATTTCGACATAGACATTTTAACATGATTGACATTGATCATGTATTTCCCACAAAACATAACTTTGATTTAAACCAAGTTTTACTTCAATACTTTGTTTTTGTGCATATGGTTTAGTTGAGACATTTCACTTGCCATACATGACATTTTGACATAGACATTTGACCTGTATATTTGACATAGACATTTGACATGGATATTTGACATAGTCATTTGACATGGATATTTGACATAGACATTTTGACATTGTTTGGTTTGATTAAGTGATTAAGTAACGATGCGTGTGTAATATGATACAAGCATGGTGGATACGCCGCTGGTACTTCCTATATATAAGTGTTTGTATGGTATTACATATTGTAGCGTTATTTGAATCATTTCAGTTTGATACATATAACATTTTATACAAATAACATACTTTTCACAAGACATTGTTTTACAAACAACTTATCTTATACAAAATCCATTTTTACTATGGTTATTCATTTAACCATACATTATTCATTTATTTATACATATCATCTGAACTCATTGTTTTTCAAATGATTTACAAAACAAAGCAAATTACAAGGTTCATGACTAAACATTTTCTCAAACGTAAGTCATGGAACCTATTTTCACAAAACCTATGTATCTCACAGGCATTTTTATGCTGACGTACCTATTTTCACATGTGTTTTTCAGGAACTGTTGCATAAGATGATCAAGATACATATAGGCAGACTTGGGCTTTAGTGACAATAAAAGATGCAAGACTAGTTAATTTTGTTGTATTTCCTTGATTGATTAGACATTGTAACACTTTTAATCAATAAAACAAAACTTCAATTGCCATGGATTTGAGACAATTAATTCTGTTACAACACTCCCCGACGTTTCCGCCACGTTTCGTATGTTCCACGTGGTCGGGGTGTGACACTATCCCTTTTTACACTTGCTTTTGCTTTAGCAAGTGCATTTGTGGTAACATCAATCTTTTTACTACCATCCGGCAAGGGAATGTCTTTAGTCATGCTATCTTTTTCTGGTTCAATATAAAGACCATCTTTAATTCCCTTCTTCTTCCACTGCTTGATTTCTCCCCCTTTTTGGCATTATCTGGTGGTGGGTTATCAATAAAGAGAACAGTGGGAGGAGCAGTTCTAGTGGTGTTCAGTATGTGGGCGTTTATAGCCTTGATGTCAGCTTGGGTATCTTTAAACCTTTACTCCATCATGTTTCTCAGATTTTGAACATGTATCTAATGCTGCTAATCAACCAATTGTCTTTGATGTTGGAGCAGTGGTTGAAATAAGTTCCATAACTCATTTGCAGCAGGTGCAGGTTGTGCAGGTGCTTGAGCTGGAGCAGCAGTGGTTGGTACCTTTTGAACTTTCAACAACTGTTGCAGCATATCTTTAATTTCTGCAACAGAAGTATCCAGTTTGTCAATTATGGCTGTCAATTCTTGGTACATTAAACCATCACCCACCTTAATGGGATCATCTGATTTCCAACTTACAGTGGTTGTAATAGTGGTTGATTCAGGGAGTGTACTCCAGAAATCATCCACTGATGCCCCTTTGTCTTGGAACTGGGGACTTCTTCCTTCAAATTGAAAGACACTTTTTAGTGACCCAGTGAAAACTGGATACACAAGTGTTTTCAGAGAAGAAATTGCCTCCAAGGAAGTCTTATTGATGTAACCATTGTCCAAATGCAAACCAATGGGTTCAGCACTTGTAGTGGATGCTTCAGTTGGATTACCACCAAGAGTTACTTGTAACTCAAGGGGTGTAACCTCCTCAGGTGTAGTTGGTGGGTTAGTAATGATTGAAACATCAGACCCAGTCACTTGTTGAGGTATGTTCTCATTGACAGGTGATTGAGAAGGACTGGTTTGTGCCTGGTTCAGATCAAGAGCATCCAACAATATTTTTGTCTGTGGGGGAATTGTGGAGGTGAGGTTGGGTGTAGAAAGAGAATTGGCCCCAGGCATTGGGCTGTGGATGATGGAAGCAAGTGATTCCAGAGCATCATATTGTGGTGTCCCTATATGTACAACCTGTTCTTTTTGAGAAGAAGCAGGAGGAGTTTGAGGCAAAGGTTGAGATGTTTCTACCAACTGCTGTGAGGAAGTAGCAGTAGTGGTTTCTTGTGACTTTTGTGCCGTCACCGGCAGTTGCTCTGGTATCTCATCCTCCCGAGTTGCCTTTTTTGGTAGGTTTGAGGGGCTTTTGAATTTTCTTTTGTTTTGGCTTTTTGGTGATTTTAGTTGTGGGTTTCAAAGCAGTTGCTTTGCTGCTATGATCACCTAGAGCAGTAGGCTCAGCAGCAGATACCTGAGGAGCAGTGGTAGCTGCTAAATTCTGCTCAGGGACCTCTGCTTGTGTTTTTCAAGGTGTTGACATTCTTGTGAAAGTTTCAGCAGTTAAGCTGTTTATTTGAAAAGAGTCACCTTGTTTTATTACATGAGCATCATCCTTACCAAATTTCTTATGAAAGTAATAACTTAGAAATCTTGGAAAAAGTAAGAATGACTTTTTATCAACATTTTTAACTAAATCATTAAAGATTTCCTGGGAGTAATTAAAGTTTTCATCTTGGAGAATAGCATATCCTAGATTTTGAATCTTTAATGGCATCTCATTAAAAGAAGTTGTTTTGTTTGAAACACACATTAACAGGGTATGGAACAAAAATCTTGTTGCAGGTGGAAAATTACCTTTTTGTAAGGTATCCTTTTTTATTATATCTGCATACCCCCTTTCAAGGAAATCAGTTTTTAACTCATTTTTGGGAAAAGAAGTTTTACCTTGCTGATCATTGAGTTCAAAGACTTCCGAGATGGATTGTGGTGTGATTTTGACTGCTTTACCCATTAGAGAAGAGTTAATGGCTATGACGTCTTCACCTTGTTTTTCAAGAGTAACATTTTTCCAAAACTCTCTTTGGGTTTTCAGATAAATCGGAGCATCTACTGTTAACAAAGTTTTGACTTTTGATGCAGACATAGTGTCAATGATGGAATCGAAAGTATCGGTGGTGCCAGGTTTTGTAAGGAGACCCAGATAATTGTGAGGAGCTTTGTATGGTATTTCGATGGGTATTGTAGCCATTTGAGTGGCCTTTTTTGGAGATGATTTTGAAGTGGATTTCGCAGATGACTTTGATTTTGTCATTTTGGAGAAGAAGATCGATGAAGGATTTGAAGGATTTGAGAGAAGGAGATGGAAACTGCTTTGAGAAAGGAATTTTTGTGAATTCGATTCGACAGTAAAACCCTGTTTGGGGTTTTGAAGAGGGTTTTATAAAGGAAAAAGTGAATGCTGACGTGGCAGCGGTTACAAAAGATCTGACCACTATGTACTGTCCACGTGCCAACCCCTGATGAAATGAAGGACAAGTGTTTTTATGAAAACCACTAATGGAACAACATCAGTGGTTGTAACGGTAATAATGAAGGCGCCCGTTATTTTTACTATCAGTGGATAGCATAACAGTGGATAAAACACTGATTTTAAACAACAGTGCTTATCAAGGAAATGAGAGAACATGGTTTGACTTTCAGCAGTGGACAGACTTTTAAGAAGAACAGACTTTTGAACAAAACAGTGGTTATGGCAGACTTTTAAGGATTTAATGAAAAATTCATTTTTAGCTATTTTTAAGGATGGATTTTTGATTTTCTGAAAACATTTTAATGCTTTTATGCATAGAAAAACAAGATTTTGCCTGTTATTCCATGTTTAGCATGCCAATCCTAGAGATCAAGCTTTCAAAGGTGGATGTGTCTAATGCTTTGGTTAGCACATCTGCCAGCTGATCCTTAGTTGGTACATGGTGCAGAGAAATCAAACCTTTTTCATAGTAATCCCTTACAAAGTGATGTCTGATATCAATGTGCTTGGTGGTTGAATGGGAAACTGGATTTTTGATGATATTTTCTGCTGCCTGGCTGTCCAACATGAGTGGTGTCTTTAAGGCAGTGAAACCAAAATCCAGCAACTAATTTTGAAGCCAAAGCAGTTGGGCTGTACAGCTTGCAGCAGCTATATACTCTGCCTCAGCAGTGGATGTGGAAACAACTGCTTGCTTTTTGCTTTGCCAAGACACTAAGCAATTGCCTAGGAATTGGCACCCTCCTAAAGTGGACTTCCTTGTCTTATCACATCCAGCAAAATCACTATCTGAGAAACCTGAAATCTCAATTTTACCATCAGCTAGATACCAGATACCAAGTATGGGAGCACCTTTGAGGTATCTGAATATCCTTTTTACTGCAATGAGGTTTGACTTTCTTGGGGCTGACTGGGATCTTACACAAACACCTGTTGCAAACATGATGTCTGGTCCAGATGCAGTTAGGTACAATATAGACCCAATCATGCTTCTATATAAAGTTTGATCAACCAAATCATCCTTTTCATCAGACATGACAATCTTATTGGTTGCAATGGGTGTACTGCATGGCTTACAATCATCCATCTCAAATTTCTTTAAAAGTTCTTTGGCATATTTGCCTTGATGGATAAAGGTGCCATTTTGCAGTTGCCTTACTTGGAGACCAAGAAAGCACTGGAGCTCATCCATTGCACTCATTTCAAACTCAGCTGTCATGAGTTGCCTAAACTCTTCACACATTTTATTACATGTGCTTCCAAAAATGATGTCATCCACATAAATATGGACAATCATCAAATCCTTTCCTCTCCATTTTAAAAACAATGGTTTGTCTATTTTATCTCTTGTGAAACCAATGGATAGTAGGAAAGTGGAAAGAGTTTCGTACCAGGCCCTTGGTGCTTGTTTCAGGCCATACAAAACTTTATTTAGCTTGTAGACATGATTTGGATTAAATGGATCCTCAAAGCCTGGAGTTTGACAAACATAAACCTCTTCTTGAATCTTACCATAGAGGAATGCACATTTAATGTCCATTTGATACACCTTGATTTTGTGGTTGACAGCAAAGGCCAGAAATAATCTGATAGCTTCAAGTCTTGCTACAGGGGCAAATGTTTCATCATAGTCAATGCCCTCTTCTTGTCTGAACCCTTGAACCACAAGCCTAACTTTATTCTTTACAACAATGCCCCTTTCATCAGTTTTGTTTTTGAAGACCCACTTTGTGCCAATAGGACTTACACCTTCTGGCAGTGGTACAAGTTCCTATACTTGTTGTCTTTTGAACTGTTGGAGCTCTTCTTGCATGGCTTCTACCTAACTGTTGTCTTTCAGTGCCTCTTGGTACTTGACTGGCTGAAGGAGAGATAGGAAACCAGCAAAAAGACAAATGTTTTGGGATTGACTTCTTGTGAGCACCCCTTCATTGATGTTGCCAATGATTTGGTCAGGTGGATGAGATTTCAAGAAGATTAAATCTCCTTGGTATGGGACAATGGCATTTAATGGTGAAGGCTGTAGATGTGAATCATCTGAGCTAACCACTACTGGTGACTTTGATGATCCAGCAGTGGCTTCAAATGGAGGTGGAGGAATATGTGGAACTGGTGTTAAAACATGCTAACTTTTATCCACTGATGGAGGACTATCAACAATGTTTGATGATGTGGAAGCAGGGGTTAAAGAGCTACTTTGATCAACAACTGTTGAGGTAGCAGTGGTTGAGCTTTAACAGCTGTTTTGAACATCTGCTGCTCTTCCCATTGAGACAGACTTTTGTTGAGGAATGATGACTTCATACCCATAGTCTGATGATGAATCCGTTGATGGACCTGCACTGTTAGTCTTGACAGCAGTATTTTCAAAAGTAAATTTATTAAGATCAAACAATTCTGCAGGGTTTGCTGGGATTTTCATTGATTAAAGTTCATTGAACTTTACATTCAAAGTCTCTTCCACTATTTTGGTCCTTATGTTAAACACTTTGTAGGCCTTAGCAGTGGTTGAGTATCCCAGATGATAACCACAATCAATTTTGGCTGCAAACTTTGAGATAGAATCTTTTAAGTTTAAAATGAAGCATGCGCAACAAAAAACCTTGAACTATGAAATCAATGGCTTTATTTTATACAGCAGTTCATAGGCAGTCTTTTGATGCCTGGGGTTGATTAAAACTCAGTTTTGGACATAGCAAGCAGTGTTTACTGCCTCTGCCCAAAAAGTTAATGGCAAACCTGAATCAGCAAGCATGGTTTTGGCAGCCTCAATCAAGGTCCTGTTCTTTCTTTCAACAACCCCATTTTGTTTTGGTGTTCTTGGAATGCTGTATTGCCTCACAATTCCTTTTGACACACAGAAATCATCTAACTCCTTGTTCCTGAACTCTGTGCCATTATCACTTCTGAAGATTTTTACTGCAAGGTCAAACTGCTTTTCAACCTGTTTCACAAAGTCTTGCAGAATGCCTGCAGTCTCATCTTTTGAGTGTAAAAAGTAAGTCCATGTAAACCTAGAAAAGTCATCAACAATAACCAGACAATATCTTTTCTTCCTAAGACTCATGACTTTAATTGGGCCAAACAAATCCATATGAAGCATTTGCAAACATTTGGTTGTTTTGGACTCTTCAATTGACTTGCATGAGCTTTTATGTTGTTTTCCTTTTAAGCAGGAAACACAATGCTCAGAACAGGTGAACAGTTTTTGAGGTAAACCTCTTACTAACCCCTATTTTGAAATGGCAGTGATAGTCTTGAGATTTGTGTACCCCAATCTCCTGTGCCATAATTCTGTCTCTTTGTTTGATGCAGCTGAGAACAGACAGGCATCAGTCCTGGGGCTCTCTTTTGACATATCCACCACATAAACATTGCCACTTCTTTGAGCAACAAGTTGGGTTTTTCCAGTTTTAATTATTGCTTCAATCTTTTCAACCATATCTGGTCCAATAATCCTACAACAATCCTTTGTGAAGAAAGAGGCATAGCCCTTATCACTCATTTGAGAGACACTCAGGAGGTTGAATTTTAGGTTGTCTATTAGATTGACATTTTCAAACTTAACTTTACTAGATTGCACAGTACCAGACCCCAGAAGCTTCCCATTACTATTATTGCCAAAGGATATATCACCCCTCCATGAATTTTGAAATCTTTAAGAAGGGCTTTACATCCTGTCATGTGCCTGGAGCATCCACTATCTACATACCAAAGACTATCTAAGCATGCAGAAGCTCCCTGCACATGTAGTAAAGAGTTAGTTCATTAGGGTCTCCAAAGCCAAAATGGCTTTGGATGGGATCTCAGCAGTGTCTAGGTTAAGTTCAGATGGATGGGCTGTGGTTAGGTCAGGGGTTTGGACAGTTTTGGGACTGTTTTTCTCTAACCACTGTTGGGGGTCTTGCCCAATGATCTGCTGATAACCAAAAGGATGCCGGTTCACTCTTGGTTTAGAAGGCCTTTTGTAAGCCTCATAAACATGTGGGATCCTTTGGTATGGTGGTTGTCCCTTGCCTCTTCTGTATTGATTGGCAGGGGGTGCATCTATCACATGAACATCTCTTTTGACAGATGTTTGGTTCAGCTGTTTTGTAACAGCTGTTTGGACTGGCACAAACAGTGGTTGATTCTTGGTGAATTTGACAGATGTTGTTGATGAACTTAAGGATGTTTTTGCAGTGTACTCATTCTTTTTTACATCAAAGATTTTTAGATACACACATTCTTGAGTTTTGTGGTTTGTTTTATCACAGATGGTGTAGCTCTCAGCAGGTACAATGACACTTGTTTTGTTTAGATCATATGCTTTTAGATGAAAACAGTCTTTTGTTAGATGATTCTTCTTTTCACAAAAATCACAAAACAGGTTTTTGATCTTTTCTCTTTTCTTCCTTTTCTCAGACTCCTTAGCAACAGAGTTTTGAACCACTGTTGGGATGTACTTGTTAGGAATAACCTTTGCTTTTGGAGCTGTGACACCATCAGTGGTTGTGAAATTCATAGGCTTGAAATTTTCAAGAATGTCACACTCATCAGACCATGTGGGTTTAAATTGGTATTTCTCAATTTCCTTAAAGGTTGAGGACCCCACAGATCTTTCCAGAGTGATTTTGTTACAAAGTTTGTCAGTTATCTTAACTTCTTGGCCATTCTTGTTGGTTGGTTATATTTCAGATGAACCAGCTTGTTTTGCAGCAGTGTTTTCAAGTTCATCATATTTTCTATATCCTATTCCAAACTTGACATTGCTTTCAAGCTGTTTCTCAAGCATGACCTCATAACCTTTGCAAGACTCCACCCATACTTCACAAGTGATTTGGGTGGACTCCAACTCCTTTTTACAAACTTGGTATTTTTCTACCATAGTTTGGAGTTGAGTCTTGGTTATGCTTTGCTCTTCTTTGAGACTGTAGATTTCTTTGTCTTTTTCAGCAAATTTGTTTTTAAGTTCTTTCAATGACTTTTCAAATTTGACTTAATCAGTTAAGACTTTATCCCTAAGGTTTTCATTCACCTCTTTAATGCTAGCAAATGCAATAATGCATTTATCTGAACACAGATTTTCAAGAACCTGAGGTGATACCTTTGCAGCAGCCATCATGGCACAATCACATTAATGATCACTTTCTTCATCAGCTCTCTCTTCTTTCTCACCTGCTTTCTACTCTTCTTTTTCTTCTTTGTCTTCTTTGGACCAGGGGTCAAATAGTGGTTCAATCAGGGTTTCTGAATTTTCTCCCAACAGTAGTTCACCAGCAACTGCAGTAACCACTGCTTCAGCCACTTCATCCACTGTTTCAGCACTTAGCTGTTCACCTTCAGCTTCTACCCCTTCTGGTATTGTCTCTAAGGCCATTAAACAAAATTCATCATTAAAAGTATCATTAGAAGCGTAGAGTGCAAAATTTTCATCACTAAGCTCATCAGGCATGCTACTCCAGTCAACAAAGCCTTGGGTGAAAAAGCTTTGCTGATCTGGTTGAACCACTATTGGAGCAGCTTGTCGAGGTGCAACAGGTTGCACTTGTGCCTGAGGGACAGGAGTTTGAACATACTGAATTTGTGGAACAGTGGTTTGAACATAATGCACAGGCACAGGGGTTGCATCATAGTGAGCAGTGTTAACATGGGCTGCAGGGGTATATTGGGTATAGTGCACCGTGCTTTGATGTTGTGGTCTAGGGTTTGAGCTAGGATGAGTTATTATTGGACTAGTGGTTTGCCTCCTGCATTCCCTAGCAAATTGACATAGCCTATTGCACTTATAACACTTAATTTTTGACTTATCTAACCCCATTTTTAAATTCCCATGTAACCTTAGGAATTTTCTCCCTGTTCTTTTCTAGAATTTGCTTGTTCTCACACAAAGCAAAGCCAATTGATGCAAAATGTCCATTTCTTCTAAGTCAGTGGGATCAAAATGTTGCAAATCATTGAGTTCAAAGCACAAATTATCAGAGTTCTGGCTTTCTCCATTTGCTGTGAAGGCAAAGTTGGATGAGTTAGGATCAGAGTTGAAATTACCTCTAGCAGTTATGTCAATAAAATGGTCATAACTCTGATCCTTACTGGTGCCAGACTCTTCTTGACCCAAAAGAGCTGTGTTACCAAATGAATAGTCATCTGTAACTTTTCCAGACTCTTGCAACTTCTTTTTCTTGTTTAACTCCCTTTCATAGGTCAGGAGTCTACCATGAAGTTGGCTCAGTGTTAGGTCTTTGAACTCAACATAGTTTCTAGTCACAAAGGCAATTGTATCCCATTTTTCTGGTAGTGATCTAAGAAACCTGCTATTTTGGGTTGATTTAGGAAATTCAACCTTAACAAGTCTTAGCTCACTAATGAGACAACTGAATCTCTCAAACTGTTGAGTCAATGACTCGCCCTTAATGTGACAAAAGGTCTCATACTGCTGATTCAGAATTTCCCTATTGTTTTCAATAACTTCTTCCGTTCCCCCGAACTGTTCCTTCAGTGCATCCCATAGCTCTTTGGCACTGTTACAATGTAACAGTCTAGCATAGATTTCATTGGGTAATGCAGATGCTATAATGCTAAATGCTTTGGCATCCAATTCGAACTTTTGAAAATCAGTTTCAGTATAGTTTTCATATTGTTTAGGTTCGAATTTCTTTGGATCCTCGGCACTTGGCACCATAAGAACATGGGGACCAAAAACAACAGATCTCCAACATCCAGTATTCTGTTGAGCAAGGATGTGACCCATCCTTCTCTCCCAGATGTTGTATTCATTACGTTTAAGCATGGGTGGTTTGAAAAGTGAGCTGATGTTATTCTTATCAACTTGTGATTGTGACGTCATCCTGGTTGTTTTACAGGCACTGATTAATCAACTTTGATGGTGATTAAACCTTGCTCTGTTTTTCAACAAAACGAACAACTATCAGTATCAATGATTTTGAGATGAACTATTTATGTCAAAATGATGGTTAAATCAAATTTGCCTGTCCGAGCTCTGATACCAATTGTTAGGATCTGAGTTTGGATTGGTTGTGTTTTGTGTTTGAATTAAAATGAAAGATGAATAAGTAATGTAGCGGAATGTAAAAGGAAACAAACTTTACACACAATCAAACAGGAGAATTGCTTTCAACACACATTTTCAACAAAGAACCGAAAGATTGAATTTATTTCATCAACGATTACAATGCATGCATGTAACAAACTCCCCCTCAGCCTGAACTCACAGTGTTTGTTCGTAGAGGAGAAAAGTGGTGAAGAACTAATAGAACAGTACAGGGTACTGTTCTATTTATAGGCACGGACAAACCACTGTGGCATCTTTGCTGACGTCACCATGAAAGTGACATCTAACCTCCTAACAAACTCTAACAACTGATCTAATAAAAACACTGCTTGTGCTAACTACTGATTACAATACATTACATAAAAACAAACTAAACTACTGCTGAATCCTTCCACTGTTGTGACTCCAGCAGTACTTGACATATTCAGCAGTGCTTGACCCATAGCAGTAGATTGAACAACAGAGCTTTAGTCTTCATCAATCTTTGACTTGATCAGCAGTTGTAGGTCAGCAGTTGTAACGATCAGTGGATTGGAGGTCATCAGATGTTGAAACCACTTTCAAGGGGAGAGACTTGTATACATAACATCTGCTTATTCTGGATCCACTGCTCTGATCCAGTTATGGCTTTAATTATCTGTTCCTCTGATATGGTTCAATCCCAACATCTATGATCCTCATGGATCTTATTACATTTGTCCCAGAAAGTTTAAAAGTTAGTCCAACATTTTTAAGTGACAAAACATGCATCAACAAACACAAGACACGCCATGATTCTCGAAGCGGAACTCAAGTACCTGTAGAACACGTTTAAAATCAAGTGTCCATTTATTATAAAACATCCATATAATTTGAGAAAGTCCATTTATTTCCTTAATAAAATCCATGGGTCCTCCGTCGTAAGTTGAAAACTCGACATCAGGGCAATTTCCCAAGTTTTGTATATTAAATTTATAGCGTCAACGTTCAGACTCGTATGTTAGCTAGACAATGCGAACTATATATTTACCATGTAGGGATAATCAATGCTAGACAATAAACAGAATTTCAATTTGTCGTTTGACTTGACAAGGGGCGACCGGTCACGACGGGGTTGTCAACTCGATAGATCTACCAATAATTCATCGCGTGCAATACTTAAATGATTAAACGACACCATTGGCGTATGGTCCATATCGAGACCATCTATGATGTCTGCCTCACATACAATATATATATTCTACTAATATGACACATTTAATATAAATGGTTGTACGGAATTTGCTGAAATCCCTGGGACCAAGCAAACTCGTCCTAACAACAACACGGTCGGTTTTTCCTCTGAAATACCGTACCATCCCAGTTTCTTCTCTAAACATATATTCATCCAAAACGTTTTATCTCGAAACGTATGAATTATCAAACCTCCATATATTTTCAAAGAAAATATATAATTTATATTAAAAGGTATGTTTTAATCCAAAAACATTATTAAACCCTTTGTTTTTGGCGTGTTTTACCCCCAAAACATATACAAAGCAGTAAAAAGAGAGGTTTAGTGACACTCACCTTTGGGTGCGTATTTTAAATAGCGCAATCCCGCAGATTAATTTCTACACGTCCTATTATATATAGGGATGATTTTTAAATCAATATATATATATATATATATATGTGTCACAAAAATTCTAAGTTTCTCTGTTTCTTAGAATTGTCACATAACTTTAGGATTTTCTCA
Organism: Helianthus tuberosus; assembly: GCA_030545235.1. Classification (NCBI taxonomy): domain Eukaryota; kingdom Viridiplantae; phylum Streptophyta; class Magnoliopsida; order Asterales; family Asteraceae; genus Helianthus; species Helianthus tuberosus. Next base: position 159,003,116 of record CM060409.1, read on the forward strand.
AAAAGTTATCGTTTTTTATTATGTTGGCACGTATATATATATATATATATATATATATATATATATATATATATATATATATATATGAGTCCATATATATATTTTTAAGGTTTTGCGTCTTGAACAATTTTATTGGTGACCGTTATCATGTAAATCCATTAACACTCCCGTTTATACGTAATATATCTACGATTTGCGCGTCGTAATATATATATACATAAACGTTCACATAAATTATTATCGAAACACGCGTAATCTCGTTAACTCATCTATTTTGTCATGTTTAAGCCAAATATACATAAAATATTTTATTTGTATCAAATTTCATTCTCGACAAACAAGTTACACATTTAACGCGATTTTACCGTTTCTACCAAATAAAACGCAAAAGTATACATGCATAATCTAAATTTCCCAATATCATGTTAAAACTTAACATATTTTCACATTCACATGTTTAAATCACATAACATATCTTAACACATAAGGTTCACCGAAAAATTTACCCATAGTAGTGTTCATTGAAAAATGCGTATTTTAGCGATTCGGGCGTCGGAAGTCACGTATGACTAACCAAACACCAAGTAAACTTAAAATTAGTTAAAATACTTGTTTTAGACTAAACTATCAGTTTACTTACTGATCTAAATCAGTTTTATAAAAATCATTCGAAAAGCCGATTTATGACCGTTTTAACGCATAGTTTTGCGTTAAACGTTACTATAATCATCCCAACTCGGAATGACTTGATATTTTAACACAATACATGTTATTTATTGATTAAAATAGTGGTTATAATCATATTAGTTTAGTTTTTGTGTAAGTCACATAAATCATGCGATTTCACGTATTTTACAACTCCTAAAGCACCAAGTACAACATGTACGGCTAGTAAGCATCATGACAAAGTTATATATCATTAAACACTTCAAAATAACCTTATTTTAGTGTTTGTAATCTGATTAAAACTGATTTTTATTAAATCATACTCATATGATCATTTCATGCTTTCACATCATCATGTATGTTCACATTTAAGATTATTTGACAACTTTTGTATGCATGCATACTTATATACATATATATACGAAATATACATACGTATATAAACTTCCAAAATTTACTTTTCAACATATCACTTTCAAGTCTTAGATTACTTTTTAGAACATTCTTTTATAACAAATAATGATTCCTTCATGCATCCTACTTTTCAAGAAATCAAATAAATCAATAAATCTTTCAATCAAACATCAAAAACATAAACATCTACACACATTCACGGCTATACATACATATATGCTTACACCCATTTTTATATCATTCAAAAACCCATTTGTTTTTAGTTTTAAGGTAGTGTTTAGATTCAAGAACAAGAGAAACTTTCACTATCATCATCATCACTATGAATCATGAGCAAGATTTAAAAGAAAATATGTTATACCTTCAAGATTCCTAGTGGCTTTGAAGATTAGTGATGATATGAAGCCTTGTTCTTGCTTAAACCTCCTTGAAATCACTTCTAAACCATCATGTAAGCTTGAAAACACCTTGGAATGGACATGATTCTTCAAGATTTGAGTTTAAAAATGAAAATGGTAGTGTTTAAGGGGGTGTTCGGCCATGATCATTGTTAGAGAGAGAGAGAGAGAGGGAATTGATTTTGAAAAGGGTTTGTTGGATTATGTGATAGTTTGGAGGACTTGTAGAAGACTTGGGGTGACATAATCATCACCCACCTCTTCTTTGGCTAACAAATAGAGGAGAGAGAATGCTCTCTTTGGCTGCCACCAATCACCATACACACATCCCCACACGCATATATACATACATATATATATATATATATGATATATATAGTTTAAAACTTGTATTTTACTGATTACCGGGTATTTTAACTAACGTTTTACTCCCGTTTTAGTGTGTTTTAAATTATTTTTATCATTCTATAAAAATATTCTCAAAAAATTATTACTGAAATAATTACCAGTTGCCTTGGCTGGCTGCGTTGACAGTATTTTGCCTAATACGCGCTGTATCGCGAAGTACGTGCTCAAACTCGAAATATATAGTTTCTTAGCGTTTTAATTTATTTTTCATCACAAATATGATTAAAATTACTATTCTATTCATAATAGTCTATTTTTAGGATTTTAAAACTGATCGGGTGCTCACCGACGTTCGTTTCGCATTTTAATCGTTACGAGATAAGCGTTTATTTTATCGTTGCCAACATAATTTTTACCAATGTTTGGATTTACCAATTCATCAAATATCATATATAAACATCATAATCAATCAAATACAGCCTTTTTATCTATTCACAACACGTGTTACAATTGTACGGTACGGCCTGAAAAGCCAGGTGTCACAGTTATGACACCTTGCAGGAACTTAGATGAAGTGAGAAACAGGGCTCTAAGGTTCATCAATCTAGAGGATGATAAGAGGATCCAGGATAGATTATCTGGATCATCAAAACAGGAGAAGCAAGGATCCTTTTTCAAGAATAATCGATCCAAGCAATACTCCAAACATGAAAATCAAAATGTTCACTCTGTTGAACAAGAGGAAGACTAGGAAGAAAATCCTCATGTATCTGATGATTTTTCTATTGATAATAACGAACTGATGCTTGCTTTATAGAATCTAGGTGAGAAAGCTAGATGACCTAAGAAAAATGAAAAGCCTACATCTTACAAGGATAAGTCAAAGTGGTGTGCATTCCACGAAGACTTTGGCCACCTCAGTGATGAATGCATTGCACTAAGAAAGGAGATTGGCTATCTTCTAAGCAAGGGTCACTTAAAAGAGTTGCAGGGAAGGAAAAAATCAAGGATCCAGGATCCTGAAAAACTGCCAGAAAGAGCCCTTGCACCACCGGTAGATGCTCAAATTATCAACTTCATTTCCAGAGGCTTCGATATATGTCGAACCTCATTCTCTACAGCGAAGAGACATGCTAAAGAGACTAAGCTGGAAAATGGAGATAGGCGTATCCGAACCTCAACTCTGACTCAGCGGAAAATTATATCCTTTGATGAGGATAACCGTGTTCACATCCAGGATCCTCATCACGACGGTTTAGGCATTACTTTATTTATAACTAACCATTTTGTTCGCATGATCCTTATCGATGGTCAGTGAACATAGTTCCAGGATCATCCGTCCTTGGAGAGACAAAGAATACGCTGGGGGACATCAAACTCCCAATCTATATTGAGGGGGAAAACTCTGTTAAAAAATTATGTGTTATTGACTGTTTGTCTTGTTGCAATGTGATCCTTGGCAGGCCATGGATACATGACATGAAAGTTGTTCCTTCGATATATCACCAATGTGTGAAGCTGCCAACTCCGTGGGGGTTAGTGAAGATTGAAAGTGATCAACAGGAAGCAAAGAACTGTTACACCTCCTCAATAAATTCAGCTTTAAAACCAAGGACAGCATAGCAATTAAGGTATCCTCCAAGGGATGTCATGGAGGCAAGGGAGCAGGACATCAAAGATATAACACTGGACCCTGAGGATCCTGAATCCAAAATTTTTATAGGATCCGGGATCGTTGACAGTAAAGAGCAGGATATGGTATCCTTCCTAAAGAGAAGAAAATTCACCTTCGCTTGGAAGCATGAGGATATGACAGGTATATCCAAAGATATTATTACTCACAAGTTGGGCATTGATAAATCTTTCAGGCCAATCCACCAAAAGAGAAGGAAGTTTGCACCTAAAAGGAATGCCATTATCTAAGAAGAAGTGGATAAACTCTTAAAGCTAGGTATGATTAGGGAAGTCAAGTATCCAAAATGGCTAGCCAATGTGGTAGTTGTCTAAAAAAAAAAACGGAAAGTGGAGGGTATGCGCTGATTTTACCGATTTAAATAAAACATGTCCCAATAATCCTTTCCCATTACCACACATTGACTCCATGGTGGATGCAATGGTGGGCATGAGTTGCTTACTTTTATGGATGCTTCATCTGGATTTCAACAAATCCAAATGGAACCATCTAATCAGCAGGATACAACATTCATGACCCCCACATGCATATACTGTTTTATTGCTATGCCTTTTGGATTAAGAAATGCAGGTGCCACTTATCAAAGACTAGTGAATATGATGTTCAAAGAACAACTTGGAGACACTAGTGAGGTATACATTGATGACATGGTGGTTAAGTCCAAGAAGGCAGAGGATCATCTTAAGGATCTCGAAGTGGCATTTAACATTCTTGACCAATACAACATCAAGCTAAATCCTTAAAAGTGTCACTTTGGTGTTAAAGTTGGGAATTTCCTAGGATACATGGTGAGCAAAAGGGGATTGAAGCTAGTCCTGAGCAAATAAAAGCAATAGTGAACATCAAATCTCCAACTAATGCAAAGGATGTATAAAGGTTAACAGGAAGGATCGCAGCCCTGAACTGGTTCATCTCAAAAGTTCAAGGATTTCTATGACATACTGAGGAAGAATAAGAAGTTTGATTGGACCGAGAAGCATGAAGCTGCTCTCAAGGATCATCTATCCTGAGACTGGGCCTGGATCACAGATCCTTAATGGATAATGCAGGGAGTCTACGAATCCAGGATCCTTACTATTATTTATGTTTTAACATTTGTTCCTTGTCTTTTCAGTTTACGATTGCAGGCGCTTGTGGACTGAGTCATGGAGGGAATCTCGGAGGAATATGCTTCTATTTGTGCACGTGAATGAGGCTGATGACCGTTATGGTGATCGTGGATAGCTTGCTTAATTTTCGGATAGTTAGTTAGTAGGATATTTTCTATTCTTAAAGGGGATAACAAGCTATTTTTAGGAACACAACTGCACTATTCAAACTCTCTGAAACATATTGGCGATTACACACACTAACACACTAGAAATCATTGTATCAAGCTTGTTATCATCCGAAGTTGTAATCTTAATTTGTTCAAAACAGTTGATAGTGACAGTTTTCACTATCCGAGGTTTTTATGCCGGAGATCATTCATTGATCAAGGGCTTTTTCCTCGTATAAATCCTTGTGTTCATCATTCATTTCATTCATTTCTTGTTTACACATTTTTTTAGTTAACCATGCATCTAACCTCACAAAAATCAGATTTGGCTACATTATCCTTGTGTGATTTTTGACGAAAACAGTTTGGCGCCCACCCTAGGGCAATCGGTGCTTCATTCTTGAAAAATCTTGTTCATTTCACTCATTTTTGTTCATTACCTTCAACCACATGGCTTCTCAAGGGAGGAACACTTCAAGCTCCATGTCGGCGATCACCTCTTCACAGACCTTTGTCTCATGTTCCATCTGGATCCAAGAAGAATGCTAAGAATGCTGCGTAGAAACAAACCCCCGTTTTCACAAAAGCAACTACTGCGGTTTCTTCTGCTCCTACTAACAATGATCTTTATTCTTTGATTTTGTAGATGAAGGATTACATGCAGCAGCAGGATAAAACTAATGACATGATCCTTCGTGAGATTGATGAAATCAAGAAATTGAAGAGATCAACGGAGGATCACTCTCCATTGGTGCCCAGATCATTGGATTTTAGTACTCCAGCAACAACTACTCAGCACTCTATGGCACTATGGATCATCGGCAGTGACACAGGCTCAAGGATCCTACTTCCAGCCTTCAGGATCCTCTCTTCAGCCTCAAGGATCCTCTTTCCAGCATCAAGGATCCTTCTATAGTTCGGGAGGATACAAGGGGACTCTATCGGTTCAAGGATCAATCCATCAGTACCCAGGATCCTCATTACAGGTTCTAGGATCATCATCGCAGGTTCAAGGATCCACATGACATCCTCCAAGACCTTCAGCTCCAATGTATACTGGATCCAACATTTCAGGATCAAGGATCCTTAGGGAGCCAACAACCCAGAAGTTTAGAGGTTCATGTGGGAGACTTCATTCCCATGCAGACTATTGCTTCATCTGGTCCCACGATTGTACCGGAATCACGCCAGTTTGGATTCACATCTGGGATCTCAGCCTTGAATCAGTCAGGAGGTAACACTCTTAATACATCTTATAATACTAACCATGGCTTTGTGCAGGAACCAGGGATCAACCAAGCTATGGAAAGGGAGTTGCAAAAACTCAAGGATATGATATCCAGTGTCCCATGGGTGGTTTAACCCATTCCTGAGATTCCGGATGGAAGTCACAGGGTGTCTCGTTTTGCACCACCTATATGTGATGCAGAAATACCGAAGAGGTTTCAAACACCAAATATGAAGCTCTATAATGGCACAACTGATCCAGAGGAGCATGTAGCTCAATACAGGGAGAGAATGGAGATCAACCCCATTCCAGAAAGGTTAAAGGAAGCATGTCTTTGCAAGGGTTTCGGATCCACGCTGACAGGATCAGCTCTTAAATGGCTGCTAAGTCTTCCCCTTACTCTATTACTTCATTTTCTAATCTGGTTAACTTGTTTAATAGCCAATTTTCATGTAGTAGGAGATTCAAACGATTAACTAGTGATTTATATAGGGTAACCCAAGGTCACAATGAATCATTAAGGGATTACATAACTAAATTTAGTAGTGAATCCTTAGAGATTCCTTATTTGGATATTGCCACAGCTGTAGAGGCTTTTAAAACGGGTTTACTTAAGGATTCACAATTCTATGATGATCTTGTTATGAAACCTTGCAGAAACCTTGATGAAGTAAGAAACATGGCCCTTAGGTTCATCCGTTTAGAGGATGACAAAAGGATCCAGGAAAGACTGTCAGGATCCTCAAAATAAGAAAAGCAAGGATCCTATTTCAGGAACAACAAATCTAAGTCATACAACAAGTCTGACAATCAAAATGTGCATGCTGTGGAGCAAGAGGAAGATAATGAAGATTATCCTCCTATTTCTGAGTATTGCTTTGCTGTTGATAATTATGAACTAATCCTTGATATGCAGAATTTAGGTGATAAAGCTAGATGGTCGAGAAAGAATGACAAGCCAGCTGCCACCAAAGACAAATCGAAGTGGTGTGCTTATCATGAAGATTTTGGTCACCTCACGGATGAATGCATAGCACTGAGGAAAGAGATTGGTTACCTCTTAAGTAAAGGATACTTGAAGGAGCTATTCGGAAGAAAGAAATCAAGGATCCAGGATCCTGAGAAAATTCCTGAAAGGGCTCCTACTCCTCCAGCTGATGCCCAGATTATTAATTTCATCTTCGGTGGATCAGACATATGTGGCACTTCATTTTCAGCAGCTAAGAGGCATGCGAAAGAGACAAAGATGGAGAACGGGGATAGACCTATTCGAACTTCCATCCTGACACAAGAAAAAGTCATATCCTTTGATGAGAATGACCGTGTGGATATTCAGGATCCTCATCATGATGGTCTTGTTATTACATTGTTTATTTCTAACCATTTTGTTCGCAGGATTATCATTGATGGGGGAAGCTTAGTGAACATTATCCAACTAGATGCCCTCAAGAGAATGAACATCCCTAAATCCGAAATTATCCCAAGATCATCTGTTCTTGTGGGATTCAGTGGAGAAACCAAGAATACATTGGGGGACATCAAACTTCCCATTTACATAGAGGGAGTAAATCTTGTTCAAAAATTTTGTGTCATAGATTGCTTATCTTGTTGTAATGTTATCCTTGGCAGGCCATGGATACATGATATGAAAGCAGTCCCATCTATGTATCATCAGTGTGTTAAACTCCCTACTCCATGGGGTGTGGTGAAAATAGAAAGTGATCAGCAAGAGGCCAAGAATTGTTACACTTCATCAATGAAACCAGCCTCAAGACCTAGGGAGGTATAGCAATTAAAGTATCCTCCAAGGGATGTCCTAGAGGCAAGAGAGCAAGATGTTAAAGACATTCTGATGAACCCTGAGGATCCTGAATCCAAAGTCTTTATAGGATCTGGGATCCTTGACACCATTGAATAGGATTTAGTATCCTTCTTAAAAAGGAGAAAAGCCACCTTTGCTTGGAAACATGAAGACATGACAGGTATTTCTAAAGATATTATTACTCATAAACTGTGACAACTGGCACCAAACCGGTAATTTTCGTACAATTTAATTAATACTTAATGACTGCAATTATGTGCTTAAATGTCAACATTATCTAATTATATGCTATACATGTGAATTCATGCACGTTTTATACTACAAAAATTGCTTTATACATTAATGATAGCGTTGCGTCAGAAATACTAGTAAACTCACCAGTAAGACACATTGTGTCCACAATTCTGCAGAAAGCAGTCAGACAATAGAATTGGGGCCTAGGTGTAGGTCCAACATCAAAAATACATTAAAGCCCAAGAGTATATACAAGGGTTAACATATGGACTTTCCGGAAGCTAGAATATTCACTAAAAAGCACCCGAAACGCACTTTAAATGCAGAATTCTGCACAAATCAGCTATAATCAGCTTTTTAACACATAAATATTATGCAAAATTCATGTTTTATTATCCCGAATACCCTCCTAAGTGTTGGGAATTAAAAGGGTTACAAAAGGATACTTAAAGGACACTAAACGGTGCAATTTAGCACTTTAACGAACCGCTATCTATCAGAACAACCGGACATTACCCGGAACATCAAAATATTACTAGAAGCATTGTTTTAATGTTTCTGAACTAGTTATGGTCCCCGAACACCATAACACCCCTTATAACATAATAACACATTAAGTCCCTAAATATTACACATGAAAGCTAACTTGTTTATAAATTAGAGTTTGGAATTTACAATTTGCCCCCCCCCCCCATCCATTCTTGTCTACAGTTACACAGGAGTGGCCCCCACCAAATATTTGCCAAATCCTACTAAATCCCATTTGATATTATTTTGATATTACTTGGATTTGTTTTGATTTTATATGATCTTGTAAGATATTTCTTGGTTTCTTTGAGATCTTGCAAACATGATAAAAGGATATCATCCTCACTTCATCTCACTTCACCACAACCGTCTCCTCTCCCTCCTCCCACCTACGGACGTGAGCCACCCCCACACCACCACCATCTTCATCAATTGTTCAACCATTCCAAGCTAGTTACATGGTGCAAGAAGGTGTTTAAGAAGGTTTAGAGCTTGTAGATCTTGAAGAACCTTCTCCATTTGCTTTTATTCAACCCATTTGTCATCTTCATCTTCAAGTGTTCTTCCCTAGCCCTTGTGCTAGTTGTAAGCTTCTTGTAACTTGTTGCTTCATATTTTGATTAATAAAAGATGATGAATATTATTAATCTTGAAGAACACAAAAGAACATGATCATGATACTTTAACATAAGCTTAAAAATATAAGAATACATATGTTGACTTGCTTTTTTTTGATTGATTATTAGTGTTAGTGATGCTAGACATCATATGGAAACTACTAGATTGTGATTAAACACATGATCTAGTAAGTTAAAGTGGTGATCTTGTGAAAGAACAAGATCATCATATTTTATGTCTCCATGAACTTGAATAATGAAAGTGATCTTCATATGTAAAAATGATTCAAACAAAATACAAATCTTGTAAATGAATGATTTCAAAAATAATTTTTCCAAGAAACCAAGTTTATTTATGAGATTTACAAGTCATGGTTTCTAAGTAAACTAATAATATTTTTAGTGTTTAAACAAGACTAGAAGCATGTTTGTAACAAGAAAAATACAAGAGAAATATTTTTAGAAAAATCATCTTACAAGTTGTAAATGACCAAATCCTTTAATAAAGTGATTTACAAACAAATAACCATGTTTTTAAGGGTAACAACAACAACAACAACAACAACAACAACAGTACCCAGCAAGTCCCACAAATAACTAAGCTATTGGTGGGGTCTGGGGAGAGTGAGATGTAGACAAACCTTACCTCTATCCATATGGATAAAGAGGCTGCTTCCAAAAAGACCCCCGGCTCGAAACCAAATATCAAGCAAACTACAGATATAGCAATAGAAATCCACGAATCACAGAATAAGTGGTAAACGACTAATATAGTAGAATAGACACAACTATAGCCCCTAAAGCAATATATATATATATATATATACACACACACACACATACACACAAGATGATAAACACATGTAAGGTCCACCCGAAAAGTAGAAAAATATTAACCCCTAACCCAAAAATCTCAGACACCTCATTACTATCTCCTAAAAATCTTTAACCTTAATCCTACGTCTCCACGAACTCCTATCCTGGACCATGTCCTCAGAAAGGTGCAACTCTAGCAAATCTTGCCTAATCCGCCCCTCCCAAGTCAGTTTGGGCCTTCCTCTACTCCTCTTACCCTCCACACAAAGGTTGTCTACTACTCTAACCGTTGCCGTCAATGGCCTCCTCTTCACATGCCCAAACCATCTCAATCTCCCCTCCTTAATCTTACTCGATATACTAGCCACCCCTATCCTTTCCCTAAAAACCTCATTTCTCATACGCTCTAGCCTTGTGTGCCCACACATCCACCGTAACATCCTCATTTCTGCCACCTCCATCTTTCGTGTCTGCGTCTTTTTGATAGCCCAACAATCTGGTAAGTTACTACAAGTTTTACAAAAACTTCAAGTTCATGATGTAGTGTAATATACTTGATTTTGACACTCGGTAAATGTTAAATGAGTTGTTGATTGTTGTGATGATTTTAAAAGAAAATAAACACATGTTTTGAAAACATGGGAAACCTCCATTTTTAGGGGAAACTCTGTCAAAATTTCTATAAATTTTGACACTTAGAAAAATATAAGTTTTTGAGAAACTTATTCCCTAAAAATGTATCTAAAATATTTACCTAGGTTTCCCTAATTTTTGTGTTAAGAAATGATGATTTCTTCAAGATCAAAATTGATATTAAGTATGTATATTTTTTAGAAAGATATATATATTTATTGATCACCAAATTTTGTGCTAAGTGTATGTAGTATGTATTACATGTGATAGTGTATTAGGACTTGAAAATACACTAAATACTCCTAAGGAGTGAAAATACAAAAATACACATACAACATACTTAGACAAATACAAGAAAAATATATTTATGAAAATATATTACTTGATAGATTATATAACTTGGACAAGTTATGAACATGAAATGAAGTTTTGGACAAAATACATAACTCGGGTGAAAAATACAAGAAACTTATATTTATTTTTGAGAAAATAATATAAGTAAGATACATAGTTAAAAATATAAATTATTTTTCACACACAAAGAATACATAAAAGATAGTGACTTGTACTTGTGCGATACAAGTCTAGTGACTGACGTTAATAAAACACGTATAGGTCACGACGCTATTTAAGCAAACCCGGTGAAGTTTACGGCGCAAGAAACGCAAAGTTGTGAGTTCATGCTCCCCCTTTTCTTTTAACTGTTTTCAGTTTTATAACTTCGGGGGTGAAATACATGTTACAAATGTTACAATGTTTACAAATGGTATGATGGATACAAGAATTGAGGAATGATACGAGAAATCGTGTCATGAATAGGGTACCATAGGCACCATTAATCGTGTACATACTAAGACCGCGGAACAAAAGGTTAGATCTAATGGGTTTTCGGGCAGCCACACTCTTGGTGAAAACTAGTACCGAGCAGTGCTTTTGTGTCTCCGTCGTGAATCGACAACTAGAAAAATGCCTATGGTTTGGTTTGCTTTGCTTCGTATGTCGTGTCACATGTTAATGGCCTTGCAACCCATTAACAACTTGATACATACAGAAATACTTGATTTATACAAGATACATACCATGTTTTTCAAACAAAGTATACAAACGTTCAATACAAGAACTGCATGAATTCACACCAACATTATGTTGACGTTTTTTTCCAAAAACTCACATGTATTTCAGGTAACTAAAGTGGATGTGCGCACGGTCTTACTCATGCTCTTGGATGTTGTTTATGTTTATCCTTAAATAAAGTTGAAAACTTTTCAGACAAAATGCTCTCTTGTGATGTAAACACTCAAACTATGTTTTTAGTTATGTAATGTATGGCATTTGGAGTTATTTTTACAAGCATGTAGTATGTTTACCCTTCGTATGTAATGAGAACCTTTCATGATCACACCTCGTGCGTCCGCCTTAGAAAGGGGTGTGACAGATTGGTATCAGAGCTGCGATTGTAGTGGACCAGGATTCCTTCTCGAGTCTAGTCTACAATCTCTAGGATCCATTCACGAAAACAATTTTTCAAAGAGTTTTCATTGCATAAAACTTTCCGCGACATCCACTACCTGAAAAGAGTCAAGTAAAGACACTACGAGACTTAGGGTGCACTGGAGTAGCACTTGTCTTTAACTAGAAATTACTTGCAACTATGTGTAATATTTGATATATGCATATACTAGAAATAGAATATCTCAGGTACTCGCGACTTTACCTGAAAAACAACGGCCTATCTAAGGAAAGCGATACGGGGATGAAACGAACTATGCGGACTGTGCAAGGACTTACGTAATTATGGATGCATACATAATTATGGAATTCAGTGCACAGAAACCACACCAAGTCTTGTCACGTATCATAAGAGATTCCTTTAATGCAAGAAAAGGTCAAACGTGAACACCCTCCCCCAGCCTATTAAATACTCTTTTGGAGTAATAATTTAGGGTATAAAGACATGAACCGCCAATGTGAAGTAAGATATTTGTCCTTTACATAAATTAAACTTATACTTTGGGGAGTTGTAACCCTTATGCATTTTGCTTACAATGATGTCACAAGTTGCCCTGATATGTGTAAAGACATCGGTGAATATCTTATGACACATCAGTATTTATCTAACTATGCATGCTTGTTGCTGTATGAATTGATTTATACGCTTGGCGGATTGTTTGATGTCACTTATGTGGGTATATGCCTGTGTATATATATTACTACTGTCTCGTATGATGATATCAAACAAATGTCTAACCCTACTGTGTTGTGTTATGTCAGAACATGGCACCCAGAAGAGCTGTGAACACTCATGATCAACCTCCTCCTCCCCCACTGCCAAGAACTACTGACACTACAAGAAAATGAAGCTAATGCAACCCTCCTAAAATGTTGCATTAGGCCTTGAAAAGGTTGCTTTAGGCTTAATGAAACCTTTTATCAAGGGCTGCATTAGGCGAAGTTGCATTTGATCTAACGCAAATTTTTTGTTAGATAATGCAACCGTTTTCTAAAGGGTTGCATTTACTATTCAAATGCAACCCTTTTGGCATGCAACCTTTTTTATATGCTAATGCAACATTTTTCTCTTTTAAATGCAACTTGTCTAGCACTCAAATGCAACTTTTCCTACCTCAAATGCAACATTTGCTACACTAAAATGCAACTTTTTTTTAATCAAATGCAACACTTTTTTTAAGATTTTGGCTACAACAAATGCAACATTTTTTATACCAAATGCAACTTTGTAACATAAATCAGTTACTAAAATTGATACGCATTCAATCGCAATTACGCCAAAACAACAATAACATAGATATCATTGATGGTTAAATGGTGTACTTTAACATAGTTACCCAACTTAAACAACAACATAGTCAACACAAATTGTTATACAAAAAGCAATGAAAACATTCTACTCATCTTGATCTCCAACTAATAGTTGTTACATAACCATCCGCATCATAGCTTCCAAGTCTTCTTGCTGGTTGTTAATATCTTTTTGCCTAGCTTTGAGCTCAGTTTTTATTCTTTCATGATATTCTTCAATCTCTTTGTGCATTTCCAGCAACTGCTTTTCTGAACTTCAAGCACCTCTCCAGAATTATGTATGACATGCAACTATGCAAGTCATGAACTGCTGCATATAGAAGCTGCAACTAATTCAGAACTATAACATGAAGCCTCTAATACAAGTGTAGAATGAAATGTGTTGGGTAATATATCTAGACTGGTTTGGACATAAAAGGATAATTTAAGTGAAGACTAAAAATCTAACAAACAGAAGAAATAAAACTACTAATTAATACCTTACGAAGACATATTACATAATCTAGTGTATCCCTGGCAAAACAGGCAGATCAAGACCGACCGTGTTGCAATTTTGTAGTTCAGTTACCTAGGATACCTGCTCGACAGTACTTGATCAACTGCATTAAATATGCCCCTGAAATCAGTAACCAAACAATCCAAAATATGAATAATAGTGATCTTTTCACTAAAGAAAAAAATAATAAATCTAAAAATTAAAAGGTATCGTTGTTTATGAACTAGTTCAATGTTTGAGCTAATTTTGTTATATGAAAAACCCAGTGTAATGTACGATTAGGAAGTATATATGCAAATCACATAAACCATTAACAATATGCGAATAAGTTCAATAGGAAAAAATGAATGACACTTAGTTGAGGTGAGCATGGTTCAGTTTGGTTATTGCCTAAAACCAAAACCGAACACTTCAGTTATCAAAAAACCATAAACGATTGGTTTCAGTTAATCAATGATTGACGCTTATTTCAGTTCGGCTCCGTTATTTAACCGATTTTACCATCCAAAGTTTTTTTTGTTGCTTTTTTTTAGCTATCACATTCATTTAATTGACCTAAATTTTTCTTAAAAGTTTAGCCTAATATTGGGTCAAACCTATAAGAATGATTATTTCTTTTGATTGAGTTGAAAAACTAGTGTTCTATATTTGTAGGTGGTAAGAGATTAATAGGATGATGTTCTAGACCAATGTGGATGTATCCTTACAAAAATATGGCGTTGAAACATTTTCTATTTGGTTTTCCGTTGAGATTCAAACATATTGGTTGATGATTCAAACAAAGCAAAATAAGTTGTTACTTACCTTCAGCTTTGATCGACATTCTCCAAATGTTGGCTCAAAACCATTTTTAACCACTTTGTTTGGAATGGATCTCAAAACCATCGGTTACTTCCTTGTGGTTTTCTAATATGCACGGTATGAACAAAACAAATTAGAAGTTTAGATATCTTGTTGGATTTCAATTAGGAAATGAGATTGCAAAGACTATTAAAGGTACGTTACGTTTAAATACACACGTTCGGTTTATCTAATAACTAAGACCTAACGTAGTGGGGCACAAAGATGGGTTTTCGGAGCGGCATTCGTGTCCGCAGGACGTGCGGGCACACACGAGTTCAACCAAATTCCAGCTCAGAAACTCATTTTATAAACCCCCCTACGCGCGGGTAGGACTTGTGGTAAAACATGTCATAAAGCTACAATGGATTAGTAAAGGTTTTACCTTATAAACAACCACTCACTTTGTTCCCACACCAATGTGGGACAAAGTATTTACCACCTTTTGAGACTTTTATTCACACACCCAAAACATACAACGTATATGTCCTAAACTTTTGCTACTAACTATTAGCTACATGATCTTAAATGGCATATATAATAGTTTTTTTTTTAATTTTATATGTGGAATCTTATTTATTTTCAAAGGATAACATATTTTTTATATTTTTTCTCTATGTGCGTTTTTCTTAAAAAAACCCACGCTTTTTTTTTGCGCCTTGCGCCTAGGCTCCGGGCGAGGCTGATGCGCCGCTCCTGCGCCTTGCGTCTTTGACAACATAGGTGTGGAATGTTGTTGCCATTTATGGAGGAGAGGGGTGTGAAATGAAAATAATTAATAGAAAAGGTAATGATGAGTAGGGGCTTTATGGCTACGTGTGTTAGATATATATATATATATATATATATATATATATATCCGATACATATAAGCTAGATATCGTTACTATTATTATTATTATTATTATTATTATTATTATTTATGGTTTATTATAAGTTATATGTATAGGTTAGTTATCGGTCATATCTCTATATCTTATGTACATATATATATATCTCTGTATCATAACATTCAGTTTTTATCAATTCATATTATATGAACAACACTATTCGAATTCTGCAAAACCCTAAGGAGATCCTCATTCAAGTTTAATGAATTACTAACAACGTGATCTAGTGATATAACGCCCCATAAAGCCACTGTAAGACGTGGCGCAACACGTGTCGCATAACGCACTCAAAGGGACTTTATGACTACACATGGCCTAACTAGAACAACCTCACGACTTTTAGATGGTAAATCAATAGTAAGGTCTTGATAAAACTTAAAGCTAAATGTATACCCAAAGTAAGATAAAAGAGTTCCATTAATGTTTTAAGCATCATATTTTTTTCCTTATTAAGGTTTGAATGTAAGAAAAAATATATTAGGTTACAAAAGAATCACCATTGCAGAAAGAAAGTTAAGGCCAAGTACATTACAAATGATGGCATTAATGAATCGTGTATACATCTTTAATGATTCTAAGTCATTCTGGTACAAACAAATGATATGAATTTCATAGGATCTAAGATCCAAAAGTCAGTCAAGTTAACAAAATTACATAAAACTATATAAGATCACATCCAATGCTTTAACTATGTATATAAGAGTTTAAAAAATGGACCAAAAAACCATTTGCGGGTCAACCCAACATGACCCATTTTGACATGAGCTAAAGGTTACCCATTTTGTACTGGACTCGACAATCACTAGTTTCCACCTCCACGACAGAGAATACAGAGCTATATAGGTGTCTTCGGCAAATTGAAACCAGTGGTGGAGCCAGGATGATATATTTTTCGGTGCCTAAAATTCTATCAACTTGATGTCATATATTTCCAGTCACGTTGGTTTGCTATCTATGATTTTTTAATCAAGAACAAATAAAAGCAATAAAGTTTCACATCTAATTTTAACTTGAATTAACACAGTGCAAAAGTTGAAAAAAAAAACACTAACCTGAAGGGTGTGAGTAGTTCCAGTATTAGCTAGAGATGCCTGACATAATTCGGAGAAAGATGATATTGATGACTAAATTACCTAGATAATGTTGTGTAATAACTATTGGATTAGCTAGCATATCTGAACTACCTCTTGATCAGCTCCAACAATAGCAAAAAGACTAGATCAAGCATTTTAACATTAACAAACGCTCCAATAACTGAGGATAAAATATTGGGTCATCTTAAAACTGATTCAAACTTAATAGTGAATACAAATACAAAATAACCAAAATACTACACATATCAGAAAGTAATGTAAGTTAATTGATATTGTAATCACACAACTAGTATACAATCCATTGGAAGTCGTATCAACCTAATTGGGGGTTCGTCTGAGAGTCCATATTAACCTAATTGCTCCCTTCCTTAAATCCTAAAATAACTAATCAATCAATTCATTTGTAAAACCCAATGACTAAAGAAAGAAATAAAACATAACATCAATCAACCGACCCATTTGTAAAACCCAGAAATACTGAAAACAAAATGTCAAGGATTGGAGGTGTTGAAAATTACCTGTTATGAAAGATTAAATGAGAGAACCGATTTTGTGTATACTGACCTAGGATTGAATGGGCTGAAACTGCTGCGATATACCCTTCTGGCAGACAACCACTCCTCTAGTTCGCTTCACCGGATATTAGGTCAGTACTGCTGTTTGAGAGTGATTTAAGAGGGAAACTCAAAACTTTTCAGCTAAGGCCGCCTGGTATACTCTAACACCCGTAGGTGTTAATCCTAGTTGGCATCCGTTAACACTCGTCATACCGCTCCTGGAGAGTGTTAAGGGGCATTAAAAACTTCACGTGTTAAGATGTTAACTAGGAGAGAGAGGGAGGGAATCAAGCATAGGAAAATTTACACACACACAACATGCTATATATATATATATATATATATATATGTATTTTAATTAATTTAAGGGCGTTAATGGGGGTTAAACCAATTCCTTGGTGTGAGGTGAAGTGAAAGAGGGTCAAGTGGGTGATGTAGCGCCTACGTGTAGTTAAGTGGTGTGAAAGTATACCCTCTGGCCTAAGTGCCCGCTAATCATCTTTAAATTAAGAACCGCCCAATTATAAATGTTAGATTATAAAAAGCATAATGAATTATGCGGAAAATGATATATTTATTTATTTATTAGTTAGTTAATATTAAAACTTTGTTAGTTAAAATAGTAATATTTTTCATATTATATTATAGTATTTTGATTTAATTTTGATTAAAAATTTAACTAAAATAAACCAACCACTATTTTTACTCTATAAACGAGTTGGGTTTTAGTCGAACTTGATGGGTTGACAAGTTGACCTTTTAAACTCATTTACATTGTATTTTACTTTTTCCCAAATGTTTTTATGTCATAAGTTAAATTTGTTTTTATAATGTAACCTTTTAAGAAAAAGGTTGCTATTTCTAGTAAAATTCTCAACTATTAAATAAAAAGGTTGCAAATTCAATATAATTTTGCAACCCTTTGTGATAAAGGTTGCATCAGATCTATTAATGCAACCTTTATGTTTAACAAAGTTGTATTAGAGTCAAATGCAACTCATTTGAAAAGGGTTGCTAAAAAAAAGTTGCATTAGGCCTATTTTCTAGTAGTGTGAAGAGCTAAATGCCCTACTGGAAGAAAGGATCTCCGCAGCTATCGCCTAGTACGAGGCGAACCATACTGAACAAAGTGGAGGACCAAGCAATGCTAGACGCAATGGGAATGGAGATTCATCTGGAGGCAACGCAACTCAGGGCTGCACTTTCAAGCAGTTTCTCGACTGCAAGCCGCTGAACTACGATGGCACTGGAGGTGCAGTGGCATTTGTACGCTGGACGGAGAAGACTGATGCCACTATCCGTATTAGCAAGTGTACCATGGATCAGCAAGTCACTTTTGCTACTGGGTTGTTTGTTGATGAGGCGTTGACTTGGTGGAATTTGCAAGTCCAGACTCTCGGTGATGATGCTGCGTACGGCATGACGTGGGATGCGCTAAAGGAACGTATGAGAGAGAAGTATTGCTCTCGTGCTGAACTCCAAAGGTTGGAGACTGAGTTTTGGCACTTGACCATGGAAGGTGCTGGCATTACTGGTAATACTCGAAGGTTCCACGATTTGTCAAGGGTGATCCCCTATATGGTGACTCCTGAATTTAAGTGCGTTGAACGCTACATTTGGGGATTGGCCTCAGAATTTCGCAGCATGGTAACTTCGGCCAAACCTCAAACGATCACTGAGGCTGTAACTCTAGCTGTCAGCCTTACGGAAGATGCTGTTCGCATGAAGAAGTTATCGTTGATCCCAACAGAAAAGACTGAGACGCATGCTGAGTCATCTGGTGACAAGAAAAGGAAGCATGCGAACCTGAATCAAGCGACACGTAACAACAAGGGTTCCAACAACAAGAAACGAGACTCCAACACGCCCCAGGAGGCGAAAACTCTTGCAACCATGAATGACGCTCCTACCAAAAGGTACCTGGGCACTCTGCCCACCTGCAACCAGTGCAAGCGTCATCATGAAGGAGTTTGTCGCATTCCAAAATGCGACAAGTGTGGAAAACTGGATCACCATACTGATTATTGTTGGGGAAAAGGAAGGAACGGGAATGGAAACCGCAACGGTGCTGGTAACAGAAACAATGGTGGAAATGGAAATGGCAATGGTAACCGAAATGGTAATGGAGCTGGGCAGAAGCAAGGATGCTTCAGTTGTGGAAGCAAGGATCATTTCATAAAAGATTGCCCAAGGGGAAACAATGCTCAGGCTCGGGCATTTGTGATTGGAGCAAAGAACGCACGCGAGGACCCTAATGTGGTCACCGGTACATTTCACGTTAACAATCACTTTGCATCCATATTATTTGACACCGATGCCGATTATAATTTCATGTCTGTGGAATTTAAACGTATGCTGGGAATAGAATCTAGTAGATTAGATATTATTTACTCCATAGAGCTAGTCAATGGTAAACTCGTTGAATCGAGCGAAGTCGTTAGAGGTTGCACATTAGAACTTGGTGAGCAAAGATTTAGCATCGATCTCTTACCTATTCAATTGGGTAGCTTCGATGTAGTGGTCGGAATTGACTGGTTGTCCAAGTACAAAGCCGAAATTGTTTGTCATGAGAAAATCATTCGCATCCCTTTGGCGAATGATGAAACACTCATCGTGCATGGAGAAAAACGAGACGCGCCTCTGCGAATCATCAGTTGTATGAAGGCGCAGAAGTGTCTAAGGAAAGGATGTGTTGCCTTCCTGGCACACGTTGTAGATAAGAAGGCTGAGGAGCCGAAACTCGAATACATTCCTGTGGTGAAGGAATTCCCTGATGTTTTTCCCGAAGATCTGCCAGGACTACCTCCGCAACGACAAGTCGAATTCCATATAGACTTGGTTCCAGGAGCCGCTCCTGTAGCCAAGGCACCCTATCGGCTTACACCATCCGAAATGCAAGAATTATATACACAACTCCAGGAGTTGTTGGATAAAGGATTCATAAGGCCAAGCTGCTCGCCTTGGGGAGCTCCAGTATTGTTCGTGAAGAAGAAGGATGGAACACTGCGGATGTGTATCGATTACAGAGAACTGAATAAGCTCACTATCAAGAATCGGTACCCACTACGTAGGATTGATGACTTATTTGATCAACTGCAAATGAATGATTTCAAAAATAATCTTATTTGATCACTATCAAGAATCGGTACCCACTACGTAGGTTAAAGTGGTGATCTTGTGAAAGACCAAGATCATCATATTATATGTCTCCATGAACTTGAATAATGAAAGCGATCTTCATATGTAAAAATGATTCAAACAAAATACAAATCTTGTAAATGAATGATTTCAAAAATAATTTTTCCAAGAAACCAAGTTTATTTATGAGATTTACAAGTCATGGTTTCTAAGTAAACTAATAATATTTTTTGTGTTTAAACTAGACTAGAACCATGTTTGTAACAAGAAAAATACAAGAGAAATATTTTAGAAAAATCATCTTACAAGTTGTAAATGACCAAATCCTTTAATAAAGTGATTTACAAACAAATAACCATGTTTTTAAGGGTAACTAAACCTACTAAATAACATGGTAAGTTACTACAAGTTTTACAAAAACTTCAAGTTCATGATGTAGTGTAATATACTTGATTTTGACACTCGGTAAGTGTTAAATGAGTTGTTGATTGTTGTGATGATTTTAAAAGAAAATAACACATGTTTTGAAAACATGGGAAACCTCCATTTTTAGGGGAAACTCTGTCAAAATTTCTATAAATTTTGACACTTAGAAAAATATAAGTTTTTGAGAAACTTATTCCCTAAAAATGTATCTAAAAATATTTACCAAGGTTTCCCTAATTTTTGTGTTAAGAAATGATGATTTCTTCAAGATCAAAATTGTTATTAAGTATGTATATTTTTGACAAAGATATATATATTTATTGATCACCACATTTTGTGCTAACTGTATGTACTATGTATTACATGTGATAGTGTATTAGGACTTGAAAATACACTAAATATTCCTAAGGAGTGAAAATACAAAAATACACATACAACATACTTAGACAAATACAAGAAAAATATATTTATGAAAATATATTACTTGATAGATTATATAACTTGGACAAGTTATGAACATGAAATGAAGTTTTGGACAAAATACATAACTCGGGTGAAAAATACAAGAAACTTATATTTATTTTTGAGAAAATAATATAAGTAAGATACATAGTTAAAAATATAAATTATTTTTAACACACAAAGAATACATAAAAGATAGTGACTTGTACTTGTGCGATACAAGTCTAGTGACTGACGTTAATAAAACACGTATAGGTCACGACGCTATTTAAGCAAACCCGGTGAAGTTTACGGCGCAAGAAACGCAAAGTTGTGAGTTCATGCTCCCCCTTTTCTTTTAACTGTTTTCAGTTTTATAACTTCGGTGGTGAAATACATGTTACAAATGTTACAATGTTTACAAATGGTATGATGGATACAAGGATTGAGGAATGATACGAGAAATCCTGTTACGAATAGGGTACCATAAGCACCATTAATCGTGTACATACTAAGACCGCAGAACAAAAGGTTAGATCTAATGGGTTTTCGGGCAGCCACACTCTTGGTGAAAACTAGTACCGAGTAGTGCTTTTGTGTCTCCGTCGTGAATCGACAACTAGAAAAATGCCTATGGTTTGGTTTGCTTCCTATGTCGTGTCACATGTTAATGGCCTTGCAACCCATTAACAACTTGATACATACAGAAATACTTGATTTATACAAGATACATACCATGTTTTTTTATACAAAGTATACAAATGTTCAATACAAGAACTGCATGAATTCACACCAACATTATGTTGACGTTTTTCCAAAAACTCACATGTATTTCAGGTAACTAAAGTGGATGTGCGCGCGGTCTTACTCATGCTCTTGGATGTTGTTTATGTTTATCCTTAAATAAAGTTGTAAACTTTTCAGACAAAATGTTGTCTTGTGATGTAAACACTCAAACTAAGTTTTCAGTTATGTAATGTATGGCATTTGGAGTTATTTTTACAAGCATGTAGTATGTTTACCCTTCGTATGTAATGAGAACCTTTCATGATCACACCTCGTGCTTCCGCCTTAGAAAGGGGTGTGACATAAACTTGGCATTAACAAGTCCTTCAAACCCATACATCAGAAAAGGAGAAAGTTTGCACCTGAAAGAAATGCCATTATCCAAGAAGAGGTAGATAAATTGCTCAAATCATGTATGGTTAGAGAGGTAAAGTATCCAAGATGGTTAACCAATGTGGCTGTTGTTCAAAAAAAGAACGGAAAGTGTAAGGTATGTGTCGACTTTACTGATTTAAACAAGGCATGTTCCAAGGATCCTTTCTCTCTACCCTACATTGACTCCATGGTGGATGCTACAGCGGGTCATGAGTTGTTAACTTTTATGGATGCTTCATCTGGATTCCAACAAATTCAGATGGAACCATCTAATCAAGAGGATGCAGCCTTTATGACCCCTACTGGTATCCATTGTTATATTGTTGTGCCTTTTGGACTAAGAAATGCAGGTGCTACATACCAAAGGCTAGTAAATATGATGTTTAAAGAACAGATTGGACACACAATGGAAGTCTATATTGATGACATGGTGGTTAAGTCCAAACGAGGTGAGGATCACCTTAAAGATTTGGAGAAGGCATTTGATATCCTTGATAGATACAACATGAAATTGAATCCATCCAAATGCCACTTTGGAGTGAAAGCTGGCAAGTTCTTAGGTTACATGGTGACAAAAAGAGGGATAGAGGCAAGTCCAGAACAAATCAAGGCCGTTATGAACATCAAGTCTCCTGCCAATGCTAAGGATGTACAAAGATTGACAGGAAGAATCGCAGCCTTGAACAGATTTATCTCAAAGTCATCAGAGAAATGCAAAGAATTCTATGATATCCTAAGAAAGAATAAAAAGTTAGAGTGGACTGAAAAGCATGAGAATGCCCTCAAGGCCCTCAAGGATTACCTATCCTTAGCTTCAGCTTTAATGAAACCAAAAAATGGGGAGATATTATCCTTATACCTAGCAGTTTCTGCTAAGGTAGTAAGTGCGGTCCTTGTTAAGGATCATGAAGGTACTCAACATCCAGTATACTATGTAAGTAAAAGTCTACTTGATGCTGAGTCCATGTATTCTCATTTAGAGAAACTTATTCTTGCTTTAATCATGGCATCTACTAAATACGTCATTATTTTGAGACTCATCCTATTATTGTTAAGACTAACTTTCCTATCAAGAATGTTCTCAGGAAACCTGAAATGTCACAAAGGATGGCAAAGTGGGCAGTCAAGCTTAGTGCATATGATATCAAATATGGACCAAGAACTGCCATTAAATCCCAAACCTTGGCTGACTTTGTGGCTGATTTTAGTAGTGATCTACAAAGGGAAGCTAACTTGGAAGTTCAACAACTTGAAGAGACTAAGGATCCTTGGATACTCTTCACAGATGGGGCTTTAAATGTCAAAGGATCTGGACTAGGCATACTACTAAAATCTCCACAGGGGGACATTATACCCCACTCAATGCTTGTGAGTTTCAAACTACTAATAATGAGGCTGAGTATGAGGCCTTATTAGCTGGTTTGCAAATTGCCAAGCACATGAGGATCAGGTATCTTGAGGTACATGTAGATTCTTTGCTAATTACTAACCATTATAATGGTTCTTATGCTGTTAAAGGTGAAAGGCTAATCAAATATCTAGAGATAGTCAAGAAATTGGCACTCTCTTTTGCTTCTTTTAGCTTGACACAGGTACCCAGGGAAGAAAATTTAGAAGCTGATGCTTTAGCCAACCTTGGATCAGCATCGAAGATTCTAGAGGATGTTAAGATACCAATTATCCACATCTTAACCCCTGCTATAAAGGATAACACAGCTATGGAGATAGTGGAGGATTCTGCAAATATACCTAGTGACGGTGCACAGTCGAATTCAGGATCCTAGATCCTTCCAATCCTGAGATACATACAACATGGAGACATTCCTACTGGAGAAAATCCTAGAGCTTTCAAAGTTAAGATATCTCAGTTTACAATACTAAATACAATCTTATATAAAAGATCTCTTGCAGGTCCATATCTAAGGTGCATCGAGGATCCAGAAATTCAAGAAGTTCTGAAGGATTTTCATGAAGGAGATTGTGGAAACCACACTGGGGGCAGAGCACTATTCTCAAGAATCCTTAGAACAGGATATTATTGGCCTACTATGAAGAAGGATGCTGTGGAATATGCAAAAATGTGATGCTTGTCAAAGACATAACAATATCCTTCATCAACCAGCAGAGCTCCTGCATCCTATATCCTTTTCATGGCCATTCATGAGATGGGGAATGGATATAGTTGGCAAACTTCCTAAGGCACCAGGAGGAAAAGTGGTTAGGCTTGCTATGACTGATTACATTTCCAAGTGGATAGAAGCTGAAGCCTTTGCACAAGTCAGAGAAAAAGAAGTGATATCCTTTATTAAAAGAAACATCATTTCTAGATTTGGCATACCTTCTGAAATTGTTTGTGATAATGGATCCCAATTTATTGGGAGTAGAACTACTAACTTTTGTGACAGCTGGGGGGATTAGGATGATAACATCAACACCAGTCCACCCACAAGCTAATGGTCAAGCAGAATCATCTAACAAAATCATCATCAACAATTTGAAGAAGAAGCTTGGGTCCAAGAAAGGAAAATGGGCAGAAGAACTACCTTATGTGCTATGGGCTGATGGAACAACTCCCAAGAATGCTACTGGTCAAACTCCATTTTCTTTGGTGTTTGGAGCTGAATCTGTGATCCCTACAGAGATGGTAGTTCCTACTGCAAGAACAAGCATCCGTGATCCTGAAGGAAATGCTGAAAACTTGGTTCAAGATTTGGATACCATAGAAGAACTCAGGGATTTGGCAAGAATAATATTGGCTAACTATCAACAAAGAATGGTTGGAGCTTATAACAAGAATGTCAGGATCAGGAAATTTCAAGTTGGTGACATGGTGTTGAGGAAAGCATTCCAAAATACCACAAATCCTGCTTATGGCAAGCTAGCAAAAAAGTGGGAAGGCCCTTACCTAATTGAAGCTGAGGAAAGAAAGGGGGCATATCGCTTACTAACTATGGAAGGTGATCTTTTACCAAGGACTTGGAATGTTGTCCATTTGAAGAAGTACTTCACGTAAGAAGGATCTAGGATCCTTAGATATCCTTATACTCAGTTCATGTTAAGGATCCTCAAAGGATATATGATCCTCATTCTAGTAATGATTTGGTTATTATTTCCCAAATTCTTTAACTCGTTTATTTATAAGGAGAGGGTTATAGAATCCTTTATCCTTTTTCATCAAGTTCTGAGTTTTGCAGAAGTAGGTGTATTGTTGACAAAGGATCAAGTATTGGTCAAATCTCCAAAGTCTTTGGGTTTATCCCCAGTTTATTGGCTTGTCCCCAGTTGCGCACGATTATCATAGTGCAGTTCAAGGCAATGGGACAAGTACCCGCTTTAGGGCCTGACAATTTCATTGTACTGGCTGTATTTAGGATCCTAAGTATAATGGTAGACGTACCATACATCCGTTCCTAAGATTTCTAACGTTTTCACGTTAGCTAAGGTTTTGGCATCTTCATGTCACTAAGTTTGGATAGTCGTCAGTTTGGGTCATACTCCAGTTTACAAAAGATTCTTTGGGGTTGTTCCCAGTCTTTGGGCTTGTCCCCAGTTTTTGGGCTTGTCCCTAGTTTATTGGGCTTGTCCCCAGATTGTTGGGCTTGTCCCCAGTTACTAATACTTTCTTTGATAATTGGCTTAGTCCCAAGTTATATATTGTTATAGGTTTCCAAGTCTAAACCTTTAAGGATCCAGGATCCTAACTTTCTAGCAGATTTTTATCTTTTGATGGCACAGTTGTAAGTGTTAGGGATATAGAATCCTAACTTGGATTCTTTGGAAATAAAAGGCGAGGGGCATCAAAGGCTTCATCCTTCACAAACAGAAGGACCCATCCACCTTTGCTACCCCCTATTGTCCAAAGGATCAGTGATCCTTAAACCTAGAAACTATTGTTTAAAGTAATTATAGACCAATTGTTCAAAACTCCATAACCACAAAAGAAAACTACCAAACCATAAAAAATGGGCTCCGGCCACGTCTAGAATTATCCATCATCGCCTATTTGTGCAGCTCACACCTTCGCTGCTTCATCCACCTTCTCATCACCACCTTGACTGCTACCGCTAGCCGCTACCTCCTCGGGATCCATAACTCCACTGCCTCCAGCTTCAAGAGCTAGCACCTCCTCAGGCTCCTCATCATCTCCAAGTTCAGCCAGCCTCTTCGCCCATGCCTCCAAGTCCCACTCAAACCTGTCAAAGGAAGGATCAGCAGCTTCCTTGGCCATTTGAAGCTTGATCTTCAGCATAGCAATGGCAGCAAAGAGTTTGGCTCCATCCATGACCTCCATTTTCTCCTTATTGGCGGTGATCTCAGCAAGAAGCAACTCCTTATGCAGGGTATTGTCGTCCCTCTCTAGTGAGGAGATCTTCTTGTCCTTGGCGAGTGTAATTTTTTGGAGGTCCAGGATTTTCTCATCAGCTTCGGCCAGGCGTTGGTCTAGGAGGATCTGGACTTCAGCAAATTTCTGCAAGGAAGATTTAGTTGTCAGGATCCTTTATCCTTAAAAAAGATGCCATTTTCAGGATACCATATCCTTACCTCGGAGACATAATCATGGAACTGACGTTCCATCAGAGGCAGACCTTCAGAGGATTTAGTGGGTTTCTTCCTTTTGGTTCCCTTACCTCTGGTGCTCATACCCTTGGCCTCAGGGTTGCTTTGGCTTGCAGCCAGCTCCTTCTTGATAGACCGTGGGGATGCAATGTCCTGGAGATCAGCCACGCTGAACCTGGTAGCAGACTTGGAAGATTTAGCAGCACCTACAAGCACAACGCACATATAAGTATTCATATTCTAATTTTATTAAACATTTGTATATACACATATGTGGATACTTACTTGACATGGTGTAGGAAGTGTATGAGATCTCTTCTGAATCCTTTGTCCTTTGTGGAAACATTCTAATAGCAGGATCAAGCTTCCAGAAAGCTTCTATTCTCTCTTTGGTGACAGGTGACTCTTGAATATGAGAAAGGGAAATAGCTGCATAGACAAAAAGAAAGGATCAGTTATCCTCAACAGAAAAGAAAAGTCTTACCATTGTCCTAGTCTAAGGATCCTATATCCTACCATCGGTGTTCCACTTCTTGGGAAGATGACTCACGTTAGGAATGGAATCTCTTCTCACAAAGAAGAACTGATTCCTCTAGTTGGTGTCATTCATAGTGGTCTTAAGGATTGGATGAGGTTGCTGGGGTTTGGATTTGAAGAGGTAGCTTTGAGAACCATGACTGACTAGATTGTATAAATGGCTCAACTGAGACAAGCCTATGTCTATAGCTTCCTGTTCTACAATGTGCTCAAGTGTGTACAAGACTCTCCACACTATCGGCATAGCTTGGATGTAGCACAGACCGGTCAGTCTGAAGAAGCCTTGTGTGAGAGTGGGAATAGGATATGTGAAGCCTATCTGAAAAGGGGCTGCAGGGAAGGTGACCCAAACATCCGATACACAATCGATCTTCATCAAAGATTCGAAGGGTCTAAAGATGGTGCCATCCGGGAAACAATGGCGTAACTGATCTATTTCAGGATCATTGAAACGACAGAGTTCCATGGAGGGGTTTTTGGTTAAGCCTTGACTCTTCAATGGGATGTTATGCTCAGGATTCTTGGCGGGAGAGGATCGAGTGCTCATCTTGGCCATGGATTCTTGAAGAACAAGAGATCAGAAAGAAGAAAATTTAGAGAGAAGGAAAGAGAAGATACCTGATGAAATATTCGAATAAGGATTTAAAAGGGAAGGGTCTCAAACTTAAATGCAATTTTCATCCTTATCTCTAATCATATTTATAATGATGATTGTTACAGGAAGTCTTATCGCTTATGTCACTGTCATAACGACTAGTCCTAATGTAACAGCTAGTTTCTCGCTAACAACTCGTTCAAAATCAAGCAGAAAATATGACTCATTCAGTTGCATTTAATTACTCATATTTTGGGGGCAATTGTTAGGGTATGAATTTGACATGAAGGATCATCTATCCTGAGACTGGGCCTGGTTCACGGATCCTAACGGATAATGCAGGGAGTCTGAGGATCCAGGATCCTTACTATTATTTATGTTTTAGCATTTGTTCCTTGTGTTTTCAGTTTACGATTACAGGCACTTATGGACTGAGTCATGGAGATAATCGCGGAGGAATATGCTTCTATTTGTGTACGTGAATGAGGCTGATGACCGTTATGGTGATCGTGGATAGCTTGCTTAATTTTCTGATAGTTAGTTAGTAGGATATTTTCTATTCTTAAAGGGGATAACAAGCTATTTTTAGGAACACAACTGCACTATTCGAACTCTCTGAAACATATTGGCGATTACACACACTAACACACTAGCAATCATTGTATCAAGCTTGTTATCATCCGAAGTTGTAATCTTAATTTGTTCAATATAGTTGATAATGATAGTTTTCACTATCCGAGGTTTTTTATGCCGGAGATCATTCATTGATCAAGGGCTTTTTCCTCGTATAAATCCTTATGTTCATCACTCATTTCATTCATTTCTTGTTTACACATTTGTTTAATTAACCAAGCATCTAACCTCACAAAAATCAGATTTGGTTACATTATCCTTGTATGATTTTTGACCAAAACAACTATGTAAGTAAAAGCCTTCTTGATGCTGAAGCTAGGTATTCTCATTTAGAGAAATTAATTCTTGCTTTGATTATGGCTTCTACTAAACTTAGACATTACTTTGAAACTCATACTATTATTGTGAAAACTAACTTTCCTATTAAGAATGTTCTCAGTAAGCCTGAAATGTCAGGTAGAATGGCAAAATGGGCAGTCAAGGTTAGTGCATATGTCATTAAGTATGAACCCAAGACTGCCATCAAGTCTCAAGCTCTACCTGACTTTGTGGCTTATTTCAGTAGTGGTCTACAAAGGGAAGCTGAACTAGAGGTTCAACAACTTGAGGAGACCAAGAATCCTTGGACACTCTTTACAGATGGAGCCTCAAATGTCAAAGGAACTGGATTAGGCCTGCTACTAAAATCACCACAGGGGGACATAATACCCTAATCTATTGCATGTGAATTCCAAACCACTAATAATGAAGCAGAATATGAGGCCTTAATGGCAGGTTTGCAATTAGCTAAACACATGAGGATCAGGTATCTTCATGTATATGTTGATTCATTGCTAATTACTAACCATTTTAATGGCTCATATGCTGTTAAAGGAGAAAAACTAATCAAATATTTAGAAATAGTCAAGAAATTGGCAAATTCTTTTGATTTTTTTAGCATAACCCGGGTATCCAGAGAGGAGAATGCAGAGGCAAATGCCTTGGAAAATCTAGGATCATCCTTAAAGATACCAGAGGATGTCAGGATTCCCATTATTCATATCCTTTCTCCTTCAATTGAAGAAAATAATGCAATGGAGTTGAGGATACTTCAATTGTACCTAGTGATGATGTGCAGCCAAATTCAGGATCATGGATCCTTTCAATTCTGAAATATATCCAGAATAGAGAAATTCCCAGAGGGGAGAATCCTAGAGCTTCCAGGATTAAGGTATCTCAATGTACTATAATAAATACCATGTTATACAGGAGATCCCTTGCAGGTCCCTACTTGTAGTGTATTGAGGATCCAGAAATTCATGAGGTCTTGAAGGATTTTCATGAAGGAGACTATGGAAATCACACTGAGGGCAGAGCACTATTCTCAAAGATCCTTAGAACATGGTACTATTTGCCTACAATGAAGAAGGATGCTGTAGAATATGCAAGGAAGTGTGATGCTTGCCAAAGACACAACAACATCCTACATTAACCAGCAGCGCCTTTATATCCAGTAATCTCGTCTTGGCCATTTATGAAATGGGGAATGGATATAGTAGGTAAACTCCCTAAAGCACCTAGAGGGAAAGTGTTCATGCTAGCTATGACAGACTACTTCTCTAAATCGATAGAAGCAAAAGCTTTTGTTCAAGTCAGGGAAAAGGAAGTTATATCCTTCATTAAAAGAAACATTATTACTAGATTTGGAATTCCTTCTGAAATTATTTGTGATAATGGATCCTAATTTATTTGAGTAGAACTACTAACTTTTGTGATAGCTGGGGGATTAAGATGATAACATCAACACCCGTCAACCCACAAGCTAATGGTCAAGCAAAATCGAGCAACAAGATCATCATCAACAACTTGAAGAAGAAATTAGGATCCAAGAAAAGAAAGTGGGCTGAAGAGATATGTCCTTTGGGCAGATAGGACAACTCCCAAAAATGCCACAAGGAGAGGATGTTAAACACCTAACATACATTTTCATAAAGTTTAAGCTTTTGCGGAGTTGTTAACATATTTACAGAAGATCAAAGTAGTTGGCCAATTCTCCAAAGTTTTTGGGTTTATCCCCAGTATTTGGGCTTGTCCCCATTTAAGGTATCTTATACCTTCTAAGGTTTAAAGGTTTTCACCTTTTTCATGAATTGGGTTTTGACACCCCGCCAGTAGCGCACGTTTATCCAAGTATAGTTCGAGGCTATGGGACCAGTACACGCTTAGTGGCTAACAATTTCATTCCTGTTGGCCATATGTTAGATCTCTAGTATAATGGTAGACGTACCATACATCCGTTATCCTAAGGTTTCTAACGTTTTCACGTTAGCTAAGGTTTTGACATTTTCATGTTACTTACGTTGGGAAAGTCACCAGTTTGGGCCAGACCCCAGTATACACCCATTTATTTGGGCTTGTCCCCAGATTATTTGGGCCTGTCCCCAGTTTGTTTGGCTTAGTCCCAAATTCATTTTTTACAGGAGGATCTTGGAGCTTTAAAGGTTTGTAAGTTCTGACAATAAGGATCCTGGATCCTTAAAACTTTAACTAACTTTCATAGTTGATGCTTAGTAATAACTTGTAAGGATATAGAATCCTAACTTGGATTTTCTGGTATGTTTTATCCTTTGCTTTATTTATGTTACGGATTAATTATTATCCTTTCTAGTTAAGGATTTATGATCCATATTCATTGAGATAATTGAAGTTTTCTATTAAACTTAACATCATCAAACTTTTAACAGCTTATGATTCCATAAATTTTTTATGATAATATATTTGAATATGGAAAGATAAGCATAATAGTAAAAGAAACTTTGAGGATAAACATACAACACCAAACATAGCCTAAAGTTTAATATTATTAAACCCATCATTATATACCAAAATTGCCTGGCCTGGATTTACTAGCAAAAACGTGGACCATCCACCCAGGCCGGACAGGGCTATCTAATAGTTATAATGTTTGTGTAGTTTTTAAAGTGCAGGAAATTAAACGGCAGGACAACAAAGGCTTCATCCCTCAAACAGAGGATCCCTCCACCTTTTGTAATCCTACTTATTGTCTGAAGGATCACTGATCCTTAAACCTAAGAGCTATTGTTTAAAGTTATTATAGACCAAATTGTTCAGAATTAAAAATGTCATCAACCACAAAACAACCATTAAAAAATGGGCTCAGCCCTAGGCATCAACGAGTATGAAACATCAACTTCAGGATCAGTGAATTTGAAAAGCTCTGAAGAAGGAGTCTTCAGCAAGTTTTGGCTTTTCGGTGGGCTATCAGGATCATGATCCTTATTCGGTGATGATCTGGTGACTATTTTAGTCTTTGTGTTGCTTAGGAAGATGAAGAATTAAAGAGAAAGCAAAGGACTTTCGAAGAATAAGAAGAATACCTGATTTAGCTTTAAAATGGAGATTTTAAAAGGATGTTCTGATCTTTAAATGAATCCTGGCACTTATCTCTATCCTATGTATTCACAATGATAAGCTATTGCGATCCCATCAGTGACGTCACATGTATCGCAATGGCTAGTTGGGATCATAACGGCTAGTCCGTGTTTAATGGAAATATGGCAGATTTAGTTATCTCAATAATCAGCCATATTTGGGGCCAACTGTTAGGGGTTAATCTTTATAACTATGGATCACATATCCTTAGATTGGCCTGGATCACTGATCCTTAACATATGGTGCGTGAAGTCTGAGGATCACAGATCCTTATTATTACATAACTGTGCTAAAAGTTGTTCTCTATGTTTTATCATGATTATGAGCAGGTAATGGGTGACGTGAACCAAGTTATAGCAGGAATCTCGGTCAATATTCGTTGAAAATGGCGCACATGTTAAATCACCTCAACGTTCACAAGCTTGGATGTGGTCTCTCTAAACTTTCAGACTTAGTTGTTAGTTTGATTTAAAGGGGTTGATCAAGTGCTTTTAGATAGAACAACATTAGCTAACACACACACACACACACTCTATCGAATACAAGCTCGCGAACAATACACTTTCTCACATTAGCAAACATTCATTGTATCACACTTGATCAACATCCGAAGTTGTAATCTTTTTGTGCAATATAGTTGATAGTGATAGTTTTCACTATCCGAGGTTTTTGATGCCAGAGATCTCATAAAGATGAAGGGCTTTTTCCTCTTATAAATCATTGCGTTCATTGTTCTCAACATTTCACATTTGATCATTTACTTGTTCATGATTCAAGCACACTACCTCATAAAATCAGATTTGGTTACATTATCATTTGTTTGATTTTTGACCAAAACAACACCTATAATGAAACAATATAGATTGTGCATCGGACAAACCCAAGGGCATGTTCTAGCTGACTTTGAACTTCAGTAACTAACATGGTAGTATCACAGCCTTAATATGTAGTGTACATGTTAAACGAAGTATTTTCCGGTTAACGAAACGTCCTTAATTTAAACACGCACTGTATCATCCAAACGTGCAGTATGGCATCCGTCAAGCCTAAAAAGACTTATAAAACATTTATTTAAGATGTTTTAAGCAAAAACATGAAAACACTTGGGTTTTCATAAACATATTACTGATTTTTTATAAAATAAAATTTATACTCATTTGATAGTAATGATAAATTTATTACCCTGTAATTTATCTCATTTGTATGTCTTATATATATATATAATACTATAAGACTAGATCATTTTTTACACTACGTTAGTGCATTTAAACACGAATATAACCATCTAACACTTCGAATTTAGTAAATTAGGGTTGATTTATCAAAACTAACCAAGAACTTCAACCTAGAAAGTTCAAGAGGTGAATTGGATACTTACTTGATACTTATAAGGTGATGAACACTCCTAACATCACAGATTGTTCATGCGATTTCATTTTTCTCTTCTCCTACTTCCTTTTGATTCACATAAGAGCTAACACATACACAAGTGTGTGTGTATGTGTGTGTCGTGGTTTTTCCCACCACTACATACTGACCTTTTCTTTTTTTCTTAAAACCAAATTTACACACCAACCCTCGTAGTTTTATGTCCTCCTATTCAATCCAAAATTATATTCCTTGTGGTTTCTTAATTTATAAATAGACACTTAACCTAGGTTTACTTTCTTCTGTTTATCACACCAAGTTAATATTATGGCTCCAACAACCTTATATATATAACATTTAGATGTTATAAAGTTTGTTACAACCATTATAAGTTTGTTACAACTATTATGTCCTTGATAGTGTTGATATGTAATCGAACACAAGATTGATAAAGGAAGTAAGGGATCTAGATCAACAACACATAAAGGATATGAAGCTGACAACTTCTTAAGTGGTAAACTAGTCACTTTAGTTACAAAGATGTACCTATTATATGATTTTATAGTTATTTTTTCTATTTATTTCTTTGTTGTTTTTTAGAAAGAGCATTCGTGGGGTATTTGAAAAAGGTTCAACATGCGAAGACCGGTTTGATTAGTGCTCAGACACCAA
Organism: Helianthus tuberosus; assembly: GCA_030545235.1. NCBI lineage: Eukaryota > Viridiplantae > Streptophyta > Magnoliopsida > Asterales > Asteraceae > Helianthus > Helianthus tuberosus. The sequence continues at coordinate 159,037,428 of CM060409.1, forward strand.
CATGGTTGAAATTGAAGCGGGTGACATCTACTTGTTACAAAGAGTCTATTATTTTTATGATGAGGCACATGGAGATGTACCTGGGCAAGTTATAAGTGATGAAGGAAGCAAGAAGTAGAAGTTTAATGTTGGTTATTGTTGGAGGATGATCCTTTTTGGTTTTATTTTTTTCTTTTTTGTTAACCGACTACATTTGAATATTATTTTGTTATTCGCTTGTGTAGCACTTGTAGTTGGGATATTTGAATTTTATGGAATGTGTAACTGTGGTTGGAACACGCTAACAAAAAAACAAGGTGGTGTATTCAAATTGTGAACATTATAAAATTGTTAAGGGCGGGTGTAAGATTGATTTTAAATGTGTACTAATTGTGAAAATGTTAGTGATGGAATTGCTAAGGTTATTTTATATAGTGGCAGAATCATGTATATGTACAAGTTGATCTGATTCAAAGACCTTTATCCAACATAAAACCATGCTTGGTTACACATGATTGGTATTTTCCTGCGCCAATGGGCACCATCCTCCCAACATACATACACATTAAACATAGAAAAAGTAGCGGTTACTACTATAACGTAAGGCCCCTAAACTGGGTACCTTACAAACGGGTCACATCATAATGTACTATTTAAAAATAAGACTTTTTTCAAATTATGTAGCAGAACTTCATGATTAAAAGTAGTACATGATTTATAAAAACTCAAATGTTATTTAGTCATAGACAACTCAAATGCCTTCCACACTATCACGAGTAATCTCATATGCTAACTGTTTTGGTCAAAAATTACCTAAGTAATTAAGTGATCAAATTAGTTAAGTGAGGTAGTGTGCTAGATGGATTTGTGAAAAATATGCTGGTTAAGTTATTAACAAAAACAGTTTTCAGGATACGGCTCAGGATATCGAACCATATCTACAATCAAACGATGAGCAAAAAAGGTAAAGAGTGACACAAGATGTACGAGGAAAGCCCTTGATCAATCTAGATCGCCGGCACAAAACCTCGGGAGCTGACAATCGTAGCTGCCTTGTTCTTCTTATTACATCAAATATCAGGATACAGTGCAGGATATGATACGGATCAACTAGGTGTTACAATGCGATTTGAATACAAGTGTAAGTGTATTGTGAGTGATTGCACCTAGAGAGAGTAAGAGTGTTCGAAGAATTGTGTGTGTGCTTATCTGATCCAATCAATCCTATTTATAGTAAAACAAAGCTAACTAACTAGCCTACAAATCCGGGATATAGCGAATATTCCCTTTGTGAACGTTGTAGTCCACGTCTTCCGGCTTCAACGTTCCTATTTCAATAGATTAGCCCGTGTCTTTCGGAGAACAAGTCCACTTGAACGTTATAGACTTGCTTCATTAATCTGCACGTGAATTAATTAGTCACTACCAGGATACTATGTCAGGATGTTACCAATATCCTGATCACAATAAAAGAAACATAGTCAGAATGTTATTCAGGATATATAAGCAGAAAACCACCCATAACAATTGTCCGCAAAATATATATGTTGGTATACCAATTCCAACGGATATATTTTAAATCTTATCTCCTATATCGAGGCAATTAAATTGAAATGGCGGTTGAAATGACATTGTGCAACTTCCAACGCCGTTTACACTAAATGGCTATCTATTACGCCACTATATCTTCTCTCTTTTTGTTTGAAAAGCAAACATCTTCAACAGAATCTCCAGGTAATTACCCATTCCTTCTTCATTTCTTGCTAATCTCTTCATTCTTCTCCCAATGGCTACCAGAACTCGTTCTCATACCGATGAATCGACAGAGACCTTCGTCCAACAGAACCTTCTCAGGAATCCCGAGAAGGAGATCTGTGCCTTTGATAATGCAGATATCGCAGTGTTGAGAGCCTCTGGTGCCTTTCCCTGAATTTGTGATGCAATTTTTTCGAACGACTGCTATTTGCTTTGCCTAAACATTGGCCATGGTTTGGAGGGTACTAATCGTACTCAACCAAATAAAAAACATTCACATTTCTGACCTCTGCATCGAGGATATTCCGATCGCTTACCGTCTCCGTTCACATGGTTCTAGCCAGTTCTTACTCTTTTCCACTTCCAGTAAACCCCTCATCCTCAAAGCTACCAAAAATGAGGATGGATGGTAACGAAAGTTCTTCTTTGTCAAACGAGATTCCATCGATGAGGGTGATAGCCTCTCGGTGAAGTGGTTAACCACCGGTAGGGTTTAGGGTTTTTAGGAATACCCTCAAATACACCTTGAATCTATATCCTGTCCTAACATTCTCTTATTTGACCTTTATGCAGTGAACTTCAGAGAAGTAGCCCCTCCCACTGAAGAATCCGAAAAGAGAATACAAGCGATTTACCGATTACCAGAAAGTGATAAGAGCTTTTCCACACACCTCCTAAGTTCCAGTCAATATTCATCGTCTGACATGTCTGGTAACGGTTATTCTGCACATGCTTGATTAGTTTAATATAATGAAAGAGTAGAAAAGATTTAGAATTCCTTCCTTTATGCAGCACCAGTCAAAACCCCGGAAGTTTTTGACCTCGAGGAGTTGGACAGTTACTCCGATCCTGTTCAGGTCAAGAAAGAGCCAAGTCCCAAACCGGTTACTTCATCCAAGCCCACCAGCTCTAAAGCCGCCGCCAAAGCCTTCACCAGCCACTAAGCCCTGGGCCTCTAGTTCCTATAAGAGGAAAGAGACTGACACCCCTGCCATTCCCGAAACATTTCCTTAGGAGAATCATGGGTTTGTCGAGGCAAGCGGGTTCATGACCTCCTTTCTCAACCAAGTATAGATCCTCATCCCGTATCCTGCACATATATATGCTGAACCAATATCTTGATTAATATGTAATAATACATGTGCTTTTTATTGTAGGGCCTCGAACGTTTAGTTCATTTGTATGAAGAATCCTGAGGGCTCAACAAGATGCTAGAATCCAAGTTGAAGAAAGCTGAGGTCACCATTACCGACCAAAGGATGATTGCAGTCGCTAAATCTCAGCACTATGAGGAAAAATTCAAGGCTATGACCCAGGAACACCAGGCTGCCATCAAGAAAGTTACTCACGAAGCCCAACCCATCTTGACGCCGCTCAAGTACAACGTGAACAGGATATGGCCTCTTACCGGGAAGGCCTTAAGGGCTCCGTCATCATCTCCCTCCTTCAGCCTAGGCTAAAAATGGCTTATGAAGCCAAGGCCCTGGGCTTTGAATGCCCTTCTTGGGATGTTGATGCCTGGGAGACAAAGCTAAGAGGTCTTGGTGGTAATCCTGTGAGTCATCCTGCTAAACCCGTGGTTGAGGGGTCTTCCAAGGCGTCTTAAAAGCTAACTGACGCTGGTGGCGAGGCTGAGAAGGATGTTGGAGCAGGTCCTGAACCGGGTGCTGGTGAAGACGTGATGGTTGAAGAGGGTGCTGCTCCTTGAATGCAGCGAAGTGGGCAATGATGGATATTGTTGCTGAGGCCGGAGCCCACTTTTTAAATTTGGTGGTTTATGCTTGTTTAAACAATTTCCCTTTCTCGTTTGTTAAACAATTTTAATTTCCTGCATTAAGACTATACGATCGCCAAATGTGGATGGGTCCTGAGTTTCAGGATGAAGCCCCTGGTCATCAATTAGTATGGTTTGTTTTGAACACTTTTAACAATTGAAGGGGGGGGGGGGGTATCTTGGGTTCCAAGATGAAGGCTTCAATTGTTAAGTAATTACGGTAGAAAACTAATTGTACTTTTGGTAGATGGCTCTTGGTTTGAGATGAAACCAAAAGCAAAAACTTTTGCTAATAATATAATCTTTTATGACCTTATCTATTGTTGTTCATTTTTATTTTGTAAAGCTTATTTGGACAACTGTTGTTTGATTCGAATACAGTTTCAATTTTCAAATCTAAGTATCATGTTTCAAACGTTCTGACCAAATACCTTGAAACATATCCTGATATCTTGAGAATATATCCTAAGAATATATCCTGATCAGGATACTCATAAATGCTATATCCTAACTTATGTCAAACACAGTTTCAGAAATTTAGACAATTTAGATAAGGTTTTTAAAGGAACAAAAAGGAAAGATCATACCAGAGACAAAGTACAACCCTTAAACTTCAATCCTTTTGCAACCTTTCCACCGAAGATGTCCCCATTCTGGGATACTTAGTGAACTAGGCCCTAGCCTGATCCTTGGAGCTTTTCATAATGCCTTAGTAGGAATGTCCCCTGTTCATGTTATTGTCAAATACTTAGGAACTCTTGTGATGACAACTGATTTCACACTTTATGTATAACTTAAGTATCACAGGGGATAAACCCTGAATATCCAGGAGATAGATCCTCAATATTCTGGGGATAAACCCATAGGTATTCTGGGGAAACTCCCAAATTTTCGTGCGCTACAGGCGGGAGTGTATAAACTCCAAGACTTAGAAAGGTGAAAACCTTTAAACCTTAGAGAGTATGAAAATACCCTTTCGCGAGAGAGGGTGATCAATCCTCATATACCTTTAGGATCCAGGATATAGCCAACAATAACGAAATTGTCAGCCACTTTTACATGGACTGGTCCCGCTATCTTGAACTATCCCTGGATAACTTGCGCTCCAGGAGGGGTGTTTGTCACGGCCCTTGGCCCAGTTTAACCAGTTTCAGAAGCCGCGGGACAGAAAATCCCGTGGTATTTATTTAACAGCGGAAGATTTCTTCAGGATCTTTTTAAAACTGTAATTTCCCAATTATTTTATTTCACAATTTGGGATAAAACCTCGGTAATTTACAATCATATGATTTCACTGAGAAATCTTTATTTTACAAAAACATGTTTCTTTATTTTATATTGAGCCACTTCCTTAAGCTTTGTAGTGCTTCGCGGCACTTTTCCTGGATCATAATAGATAACCTGAAACATGTTTGAAAAAGGTTTTGTCAGCGGGAAATACTGGTGAATCATTCTTTTTACTAAAATGACACGTTGTTATAATTTACAGTATTAAGAGCGATTACAATGTTTATATATCAACCAATTACCCAACGGTATTTGTCACTCGACTCGCTTCTGTGACTATGGTCATATAACCCATTGGCTAACCCGTTGTCCAATGGTGAGGATTATCAAGTAATGTATACAAAATCCCACATACCGGCTGTAATATGGAGATTACAAAGACTTAATCCCTGTAATTATAACTTTTAAAAACATTTAAGAATTTATAAAGTACTTTTGATAAAAAGAGAATGACTCACATTGCAGATTTATATGAGTAGAGCTTAGTCTACTGATTAGCCTTTTAACCTAATTTAATAATATGCACACAACTCGGTTAGTAACTTAATACAGCATTTACGATAACTCACGAGATTAAACCTTCACAACGAATGACAAAGTGCGATACTTAAACATCCATTGAATTAACAACGAATGACAAAGCATAAACCCTAATGTCGGCAGCACTTAAACATCCATTGAATAGTTTAATCGATCGGACATTGAATCGTAGCAGCGATCGAGTTAATACCCGGTATCGGAGCAGCGCCTCGCTAATATTGAAAGTAATTTCGACTTCAGAGTAACAAGAATTCGTTTTTGAACTTTGTTTTCGACACCAACAGACTGTGTACGCAACAAGCTATTTATAGCTGAAATTGAGGCCTCACGCGGCCCTCGTAAACCATCCATCATATCTTACGCGGCCCGCGTGGCCGCCTAGTCTACGTATAGGTTTGCATGGTCATGCATAGGTTGGCCAGGTGGGTAATACGTGGATCCGGATACTTATCCGGTCAAACCAAGGGTTGACGCGGCCCGCGTAAGGTATGCTTAACCTTTACGCGGCCCGCCTGAAGACCATTTTTCTTGTATTCTTATTTTGTCATGCACAGTAAGGTTTCAGGGGTCCGGGATTATACTTACGGGTATTTTTCTTTTAGGACAATTTTGAGAGTCCTTACATTCTCCCCACCTTATTTAAAATCTCGTCCTCGAGATTTATTGGAATAAGTGAGGATACTTTCGCTTCATCTCTGATTCCAGCTCCCAAGTGTATTCGGGTCCTCGTTTCGAATCCAACTTGACTTTGACTAGCACTAGTTGTTTGTGTTTGAGAAACTTGATCTTTCAGTCTTCTATTTATAGTGGCTTCTCAACAAATTTTAACTTTTCATTTACCTCTATGTCTTGAAGAGGTACTACCAGGGATTCGTCAGATAGACATTTCTTGAGGTTAGATACATGAAATACGTCATGTACTCCAGCTAACTCTTCTGGTGGTTGTAAACGATAAGAAACTGGTCCTATACGTTGGATCACTGGAAATGGTCCTACGTATCTTCGACTTAGCTTTCCTTTCTTACCAAATCGAATTACTCCTTTCCAAGGAGAAACTTTCAATAATACTTTGTCTCCCACTTGGAATTCTATCGGCTTCCGTCTATTATCTGCATAACTCTTTTGACGATCTCGAGCCGTCTTCAGTCTTTCCTTGATTTGGGTAATCTTGTCAGTAGTTTCTTGTACTATTTCGGGACCTGATAATTGACTTTCTCCTATTTCTGTCCAACAAACGGGAGTTCTGCATTTTCTTCCGTATAATGCTTCAAATGGGGCAGCTTCGATACTTGAATGATAACTATTGTTATAGGAGAATTCGATCAAAGGTAGGTGATCGTCCCAGTTTCCACCAAAATCTATTACACATGACCTAAGCATGTCTTCCAGAGTTTGGATTGTTCGTTCGCTTTGTCCGTCGGTTTGAGGATGATATGTCGTGCTTAAATTTAGTCGAGTTCCCATTGCTTCTTGGAAACTAGTCCAGAAATGGGAAGTGAAACGACTATCCCTATCTGAAACAATGGAGAGTGGAACTCCATGTAAGGATACTACTTCATCTACATACAACTTTGCTAACCTTTCCATACTAAAGGTTTCCTTCATGGGTAGAAAATGAGCTGATTTGATTAATCGATCCACAATTACCCAAATCACATCATTACCTTTTCTGGTTTTGGGTAACTTAGTAACAAAATCCATTATTATTAGTTCCCATTTCCATACAGGCATTTCTAATTGTTGTAGTAGACCTGAAGGTTTCTGGTGTTCTGCCTTAACTTGTGAACAAGTAAGGCACATAGAAACATATCGAGCTATATCATTTTTCATTCCTATCCACCAAAAGTTATTTCTTAAATCTTGGTACATTTTATTGTTTCCAGGGTGCATAGTATACCTAGATTTATGGGCTTCTTCTAAAATCTTATTTCTTAATTCTCCTTGCTTGGGTACCCAAATCCTTCTTTTGTGGAATTTCCAAATTTTATCAGCTCCTTGTTCTAATTCTTTTATTCGTCCATTCATTCCTTCAGTATCATCCTTGATTGTTGTAGCTTGAACATTCTTCAATTGGTCGATTAAATCTAATTGTAGATTTAATCTGAGAGCACGAACTCGCTTTTGCTTTTCATGATATTTACGACTTAAGGCATCTGCAACTACATTTTCCTTTCCTTTGTGATATTGAATATCACAGTCGTAGTCACTTACGATTTCCATACATCTCCTTTGCCTCATGTTTAACTCTTTTTGCCTAAATATATATCTTAAACTTTTGTGATCTGTATAGACAATAAACTTACTTCCATACAGATAATGTCTCCAAATTTTAAGGGCAAAAATTATGGCTCCTAATTCTAAGTCATGAGTCGTATAGTTTTCTTCGTGCTTTTTCAATTGTCTTGAAGCATACGCAATTACCTTCTTGCGTTGCATTAGCACACATCCTAATCCTAGTTTTGAAGCATCACAGTAAACTTCAAAATCTTCAGTCCCTTCTGGTAAAGCTAGGATTGGAGCATTTGTTAACTTTTGCTTTAGAATCCTAAAAGCTTCCTCTTGTTTAGGTCCCCATTCAAACTTAACTAATTTACAGGTTAGCTTAGTTAATGGTACAACTATCTTGGAAAAAACCTTAATAAACCGTCTATAATATCCGGCTAAACCTATAAAACTTCTAATTTCCATTGCGGATTGCGGAACCTTCCATTTAGTAATTGCCTCTATCTTAACAGGATCTACATGAATACCTTCGTGATTCACCATGTGTCCTAAGAATTGCACTTCTTGTAGCCAAAATTCACACTTCGAGAATTTGGCGTAAAGCTTTTCTTTTCTTAACAAAGTTAAGAGTGCATGCAAGTGCTGATAATGTTCATTCTGATTTTTGGAATAAATAAGTATATCGTCGATAAAAACAATTACAAATTTATCCAAGTACGGTTTACAGATCCTATTCATCATGTCCATAAATGCTGCAGGTGCATTTGTTTATCCGAAGGGTATGACTATAAACTCGTAATGACCATACCTAGTTCTAAAAGCAGTTTTAGGTATGTCTTCTTCTTGTACCTTCAATTGATGATATCCGGAGCGTAAATCTATCTTAGAAAAGTATCTAGCTCCTTGAAGTTGATCGAATAGATCATCAATCCAAGGTAATGGGTATCGATTCTTAATTGTAACCTTATTTAATTCTCTATAATCAATACACATTCTCATCGAACCATCTTTCTTCTTTACAAACAACACTGGTGCTCCCCACGGGGATGAACTAGGTTGTATGAAACATTTAGTTAGTAATTCATCTAATTGCTTTTTCAATTCTAACATTTCTGTGGGTGCTAACCGATAAGGTGCCTTGGCTATCGGTGTAGTTCCTGGAATTAGATGAATTCTAAATTCTACTTCCCTATCTGGTGGTAATCCCGGGAGTTCTTCTGGGAATACATCTGTGTATTCTGAGACTACAGGAATTTCCTTAAGTTCTTTACCCTTAGTGCTAATGACTACCGAAATCATATACACTATTCCTTGCTTTCGTTCATAACTAGCAACTTTTATTACTGATATGAACTTCATGGGTTTTCGCGGCCTGTCCCCTGTAACCATGATTACTTCTCCAGTAGGTGCACGAATTTCTATGGAGTTCTGGTCACAAAGGATTCGAGCAAGGTTGGCTACTAACCAATCCATTCCTAACACAACATCGAACCCAGCTAACTTCATTGGTAATAGGTTTGCATGAAATTTATGGCCTAAAAGTTCTATCTTTCCTTCTTGCATAACCTTATTTATTTTAACAGAATTTCCATCTGCTGTTTCGACTGTAAAAATTTGCGTAAGGTTGGTTAAAGGTAAATTAAGAGCTTGGCAGAATGAAGTATTGATAAAACTTTGGTTTGCACCAGAGTCAAATAATACTTTTGCATACACGTTGTGAACTAAGAACGTACCAGCTATCACATCTGGAATGAGTTCTGCTTCTTGAGTGGTCAACTGGAATGCTCTGACATTCTTTTTAGTAGTTCCATTGGCTGGTTTGGCTTTATTGTCTGCTGGTTTGACCAATTTAGGGCATTATGGTTTAAAATGTCCCATTTCTCCACAGTTATAGCAGATCGTTGTTTTCTTTCTGCAGGTTACATTGCATCTTCCAAAATGTTTCTTTCTGCAATTCCTGCAGAACGGCGGAGTTGAGGATTGTCTTGTTCCTCTTCTTTTGAAATTGCTATTATTACCCACACGAAATCCTTGAGTAATTTTCTGAGCCAGTTCCTTTTTCCTATTTTCATCTCTTGTGCGTACCAGGTCGTCAGTTAGGGTATTAGCTAATTCTACCGCATCGTCAATTGTACGAGGTCTCGCAGCTTTAACGATATTACGAATTTCGCTAATCAATCCCCAAATATAGCGAGAAATAAGTACCGGTTCTGGCGAAGCCAGTGTTGGTACTACTTTAGCATATTCGAAGAATGTCGAAGTATACCCTCGACAGTCTACATCCACCATCCGGTAGGTCAGGAACTTATTTGCCATTTGTTCCTTTTCATACTTGGGACAGAATTTTCTTTCTGCCAAATTTTTAAATTCTTCCCAGTGCATGGCATATGCCACAGTTCTTCTTTTAGCTTGTAGAACTATATTCCACCATTCTAACGCCCCTTCTTTAAAAAGATTTGAAGCATACATGACCTTGTCGTCTCCAGCACATTTATTTATTGTGATTACTGCTTCGGTTTTCTCCAACCAACGTAGTGCCGCGGTAGCCCCTTCGTTACCTGTAAACTCAGCGGGTTTACAAGCTAGAAATTCTTTGTAAGTGCAACCAGGCGTTGCAGCTTTCATTTTCTTAGGGAGCGGAGCTTATCGTGAATCATTTTTGTGATTAGTATGATTACTGCCTCCGTTTACGCTATTACTGAAGTTATCTTCAGAAATACGTTTCCTAGGAAGGATTTGTTGAGCTTCAATAGGTTTCTGGGCAGCAGCAAATATTGTTGGAATAGCATTGGCTATTCCTTGAGCAACAATATTTTCTATATCCTGCCTAGTCATAAATTGATCCTCCGGATGTTGCTCAGATTGATTAACCTCATTAACTGGTTCATTATTAGCGTTTTCCATCTGATAATTAATATATATAATTTAGTATCGAATAAATAATAATCATACACAAAGTAATCATACAAAATTCACAATACACATGTAGTCAAAACTATCGATTTCTCGATTCCCATTTTTATATTTTATAATATGCGTCAATACATACCATTATCTTACAAAGTTTTATTTTAGGTTATTTAACAAGATTATATTTTAGTATTTATTATACAACCACAGTTTCATAAACCCACTATCCTTCGTCAATTGGTATTTTAGTAACGACATTCCCTTTCGTCGTATTTCCAGGAAATTTGTTCTCCTACTTCCCTGATCCTATTTCCTGCATCCACCAACTCCTCACCAAAGTGGCGGAGTTCAGCTAAATTTTCATTGCTCATTGGTGGGTTTGGTATAGGTTCTGGGTCGAACTGAGGGAAAAAGGAATAAGGACTGTTGAGAAGGTTTTGGAATTGCCAATCATTGGTCCACCACTCATCCATACCTATAGGTTGGGTGTGGATTATAGGTTCCGGGATTGCTGGTTCCAAGTTCATTGGTAATTGAGTTTCAGGGTAAGGGTATAAATTATTATTAATAGGCCTGACGACATCACAGATCGCCAATGCACGATCCAGTTCCTCCTGAAATGGTAACTCCTCAATTTGTCTAGAGCTTTCCCCAATTTCCATCTTTGTCTGCCTAGAACCTTCTCCAATCTCCATTTCTATCTGCTTAAAACCTTCCCTAACTTCAATCCCCTTTCCTTTATCTAAGGGATTTTCTATTTTGGGAATTTTCCTAGTTGCGGGTTTCGTCCTGCACACACGCCTCCATACCACAAATTTTCTCCTTTTCTTAGGCTTGGGTTTCTCTGGAGGTGGAGCGTTGAATTCCATAGGTTCTTCTATATCGGGTATATAACCAGTAAAATCTCTAGAAACCTCTATTTTCACCGGATAGAGATTTAGATTTTGAAGGGCTTCAGATAAGTCATTCATACTGTTTAGCATAAAATACACAAAATGCTAAGTTAAAATTTTATAACAAAATTTCATAGATAACCTTTAAATATTATGGCATATCGTGTGACTAATTTAATACAAAGACAACTGAAAATTAAAACACACCAGGGTTCACTGTAACTTATTTATTTTACTGCATAAGATTTCTGGCTTATAGGTGATAAGGGTGCTAAAACTTGAGTCAGATTATTTAAAGATTTGCATTTACTGCTACAGTGGCTAGCATATAAAGATCTGCCCATTTTTCATCTAACTTGTCTTCCCATGGTGGGTTATTGCCTAGTTCTTGGGTTTTCTGATTAACTCTCCCTCCTTTGGATTTCTTTAGTTTTTCTTGACTTTTCCTAATAATCAAACTTCTTTTATTAGGAGAAAGTGGTTCCTCATATTGTGCCTTACGGACAAATATTCATTCTTCAGGATTTACATAGGGTTTTGAGGAAATTGTTTGGGATGAACTTCCCTTCTCGTTTGATGACCTATCTAATTTAAGATAGATGTTTGAAAGCTTTTGCCTACCCATACTGTACACAAATATTCAAATAATAAAACATATAATCACGAAATAGCAATTAGTAAAATTAAGTATTTTCTAAATACTTAATTGGCTTAAATCAGTGGCTCTGATACCACATTTTTCTGTCACGGCCCCTGGCCCGGTTTAACCCGTTTCAGAAGCCGCGGGAAAGAAAATCCCGTGGTATTTATTTAACAGCGGAAGATTTCTCCAGGATCTTTTTAAAACTGTAATTTCCCAATTATTTTATTTCACAATTTGGGATAAAACCCCGGTAATTTACAATCATATGATTTCACTGAGAAATCTTTATTTTACAAAAACATGTTTCTTTATTTTATATTGAGCTACTTCCTTAAGCTTTGTAGTGCTTCCCGGCACTTTTCCTGGATCATAACAGATCACCTGAAACATGCTTGAAAAAGGTTTTGTCAGCGGGAAATACTGGTGAATCATTATTTTTACTAAAATGACACGTTGTTATAATTTACAGTATTAAGAGCGATTACAATGTTTATATACCAACCAATTACCCAACGGTATTTGTCACTCGACTCGCTTCTGTGACTATGGTCATATAACCCATTGGCTAACCCGTTGTCCAATGGTGAGGATTATCAAGTAATGTATACAAAACCCCATATACCGGCTGTAATATGGAGATTACAAAGACTTAATCCCTGTAATTACAACTTTTAAAAACATTTAAGAATTTATAAAGTACTTTTGATAAAAAGAGAATGACTCACATTGCAGATTTATATGAGCAGAGCTTAGTCTACTGATTAGCCTTTTAACCTAATTTAATAATATGCACACAACTCGGTTAGTAACTTAATACAACATTTACGATAACTCACGAGATTAAACCTTCACAACGAATGACAAAGTGCGATACTTAAACATCCATTTAATTAACAACGAATGACAAAGCATAAACCCTAATGTGGGCAGCACTTAAACATCCATTGAATAGTTTAATCGATCGGACATTGAATCGTAGCAGCGATCGAGTTAATACCTGGTATCGGAGCTGCGCCTCCCTAATATTGAAAGTAATTTCGACTTCAGAGTAACAAGAATTCGTTTTTGAACTTTGTTTTCGACACCAACAGACTGTGTATGCAACAAGCTATTTATAGCTGAAATTGAGGCCTCACGCGGCCCGCGTAAACCATCCATCATATCTTACACGGCCCGCGTGGCCGCCTAGTCTACGTATAGGTTTGCATGGTCATGCATCGGTTAGCCAGGTGGGTAATACGTGGATCCGGATACTTATCCAGTCAAACCAAGGGTTGACGCCGCCCGCGTAAGGTATGCTTAACCTTTACGCGGGCCGCCTGAAGACCATTTTTCTTGTTTTCTTATTTTGTCATGCACAATATGGTTTCAGGGGTCCGCGATTATACTTACGGGTATTTTTTAGGACAATTTTGAGAGTCCTTACAGTGTTTAAACCCAATTCGAGAAAAAGGTGAATACCTTTAAACCTTTGAATGGATCAGAATCCCTTAAACGTGAGAGAGGGGGCCAATCCTCTAATCTTTCGATTTATCCTGAGTGCTTATCTGAAATTATATCCCGAAGCATATTCTGCAAAACAACCTTAAACTAAGGTGGGTGTTAGCCTGGCTAACACCCCTCCGATGCTTAAGTCAGTATTGGGTTCAAATAAAATAAAATTATATATTTAAAAAGAGACAGAATTCATACCATCCTGAGTTAGAAATTAAATTATAAACTCACTTGAAATAGGTTTTGAGGTGTATAGCTTTCCAGGATCTTGGTAGCATTTCCCCCTCCATATTCTTAAGCCGGTATGCTCCTTTCCCGGATTCCGATTCAATCTCATAAGGTCCTTCCCACTTAGGAGCTAATTTTCCATCAGCAGGATTAGTAGTGTTCTGAAAAGCTTTTCTTAACAGCCAATCTCCAACCTGAAACTTTCTCGTCCTTAGATTTTTGTTATATGCTCCGGATATCCTTTGTTCGTATGCTACCATTCTCAATTATGCCGTATCCCTTGTTTCATCGATAGTATCAAATTCTTGGCATAGGGCTTCAAGATTCTTCTCAGGATCCTAGAGGTTGAATCTCGCTGTAGGTATCACCATCTCCGTCGGGATTACTGCTTCTGCTCCAAATACTAAGGAAAATAGGGTTTGCCCAGTTGCACTTTTCACTGTTGTCCTATCAGCCCATAAAACAAAGGGTAATTCTTCTGCCCATCTTCCTTTTTTGGCTCCTAATCTCTTCTTCAGATTGTTGACTATTATCTTGTTTGAGGATTCTGCTTGCCCATTTGCTTTAGGATGTACTGGTGTGGATGTTATCATTTTGATTCCCCAACTTTTACAAAAATTGGTTTTCCTCTTACTAATAAACTGAGAGTCATTGTCACAAATTATCTCAGCTGGTACCCCAAACCTAGTCAGGATATTCCTCTTTATGAAGGATACTACTTCTTGGTCTCTGACTTGAACAAACTCCTCAGCCTTAACCCACTTAGAGAAATAATCTGTCATTGCCAGCATAAAACCTTTCCTCCTGGAGCCTTTGGCAATTTCCCCACTATATCCATCCCCCACTTCATGAATGGCCAAGGGAAGCAATAGGATACAGTGGTTCAGCAGGTTGATGCAGTATATTGTTGTGCCTCTGACATGCATCGCATCTTCGAGCATATCTGCAGCATCCTTTCTCATCATCGGCCAATAATATCCTGTTCTCAACACCTTTGGGAATAAGGATCTGCCCCCAGTATGGTTGTCACAATCCCCTTCATGTATATCCTGAAGCACTTCTTTAGTTTCGGGATCCTCCAATCACCCCAGTTATGGTCCTGCAAGGGATTTCTTATATAGAATATTATTTATAATAGTGAATCGGGATACCTTCATCCTAAAAGCCTTAGGATTCTCATCCTTTGGAATATGTCCTTCCTTGAGATATCTCGTAATTGGAGCCGTCCAGGACTTGGGATCCTTCTCAGGATACTCATTATCAGGATCCTGAATACTTGCTACTTCCTTATTCTGAGACTTGAAAAGATCCAGTGCGGGATATAGGGTATGTAGTATTGGTATCTGAGTTCCCTCTGGTATCCTGACTGATGATCCTAGATTTGCCAAAGCATCTGCTTCAGCATTATCCTCCCTCGGTACCTGTTCAAGTGTAAAAACATCGAAATATCCTGCTAATTTTTTGAGAATGTCGAGATACTCGATTAACTTCTCACCTTTAACTGCATAGGATCCATTAAAATGATTAGTAATTAACAAGGAATCAACAAATACTTGTAAACTTTTAATATTCATATTCCTGACCAACTCTAATCCTGCAATTAAAGCTTCATATTCTGCTTCATTATTAGTGGCAGGAAATTCACACCTAATAGCCTGGGGTAACATGTCCCCCTGTGGCGATATTAGTAGTATACCCAATCCTACACCTCTCACATTAGATGCACCATCAGTATATAATGTCCAGGATTCTAAGTTTTCTCCTAACTGTTGTACTTCTAGGTCTACTTCATTTTGAATATCACTACTGAAATCAGCCACAAAATCAGCTAGAGACTGAGACTTTATAGCATTTCTAGGTTCATATACTAGATCATAGGCACTTAATTTCACTGACCACTTAGCCATCCCGCCTGTCATCTCGGGTTTCCTTAACACATTTTTAACAGGATAATTAGTTTTAACATGAATCCTATGTGTCTCAAAATAATGTCTAAGCTTTGTCGATGCATAACTAGGGCTAATATCAATTTTTCTAAATGAGAATATCTAGTTTCAGCATCTAAAAAACTTTTACAAACATAATAGACAGGATACTACTGACCTTCATGATCCTTTACCAGGACAGCACTTACTGCATTCCCTGACACTGCGAGATACAGGGATAATGGTTCACCATCCTCGGGTTTCATCAATAAGGGTGCAGTTGATAGATACTGCTTCAATTCCTGCAAGGCTGCTTCATGCTTCTCTCCCCATTCAAATTTCTTATTCTTTTTCAGGATATCGTAGAATTCCTTGCATTTTTCCGAGGATCTTGATATAAACCTGTTTAACGCTGCTACTCGCCCTGGTATTCTTTGTACATCTTTCATGTTTGAAGGTGACTTGATATCCAGGATAGCTTTAATCTGTTCTGGGCTTGCTTCGATCCCTCTTTTAGTCACCATGTATCCTAGAAACTTTCCTGCCCCTACTCCAAAATGGCACTTGGCAGGATTTAGTTTCATGTTGTACTGGTCCAAGATATCGAATGCTCCTTCAATATCCCAGAGATAATCCTCAGCCTTCTTAGATTTTACCACCATATCATCAATGTATACCTCCATGGTGTCCCCAGTTTGTCTTTGAACATCATGTTCACCAATCTCTGGTATGTTGCACCTGCATTTTTCAAACCAAAAGGCATAGCAGTATAACAATAAATACCTGTTGATGTCATTAAAGCAGTATCCTCCTGCTCCGAAGGTTCCATTTGTATTTGCTGGAATCCTGAGGATGCATCCATGAAGGTTAACATTTCATGACCAGCAGTAGCATCCACCATTGAGTCGATATGAGGCAGAGGGAATGGGTCTTTAGGACATGCTTTGTTCAAGTCTGTGTAATCTACACAAACTCTCCATTTCCCATTTTTCTTTTAGACCACAACTATATTTGCTAGCCATTTGGGAAATTTGACTTCCCTGATCATCTTGCTCTTTAATAATCTTTCAACCTCCTCCTGAATGATCGCATTTCGTTCAGGAGCAAACTTCCTTCATTTCTGTTGGACAGGCTTAAAAGACCTGTCAATTTCGAGCTTGTGAGT
Organism: Helianthus tuberosus; assembly: GCA_030545235.1. Lineage (NCBI taxonomy): Eukaryota > Viridiplantae > Streptophyta > Magnoliopsida > Asterales > Asteraceae > Helianthus > Helianthus tuberosus. The sequence goes on from CM060409.1 coordinate 159,054,244, forward strand.
TATAATATCCTTGGAAATACCTGTCATATCCTCATGTTTCCATGTGAATGTTGACATCGTGCATTTCAAAAAGTTAGTCAATTGGTCTTCAATATCCTCATGGATATTGGTTCCTACGAGCACCGAGATATCTGGATTATCCTGATCCAGGATAATTTTCTTAACATCTTGCTCTGAAGCCTCCACGATATCCTGGGCTCACATCTTTAATTGCTAACCTGCTTTAGGCTTTGTTGAGGATTTCACTGAAGAAGAATAACACTCCTTTGCTTCTTATTGATCATTTTCCACCTTCAGAACCCCCCAAGGGGTAGGGATCTTGATACACTGATGATAGGTTGATGGCACAACCTTAATATCATGGATCCATGGCCTACCCAACATAATATTGTAGCAGGATTAGGAGTCCATGACACAGAAGCGTTGCATTGAGTTGACCCCTTCAACATATACTGGTAGCTTTATTTCTCCCACAGTATTCCTGGCCTCTCCACTGAACCCGACAAGTACAGTAGATTTTGAAGTGATATCCATCAGAGAAACATTCATCCATTTCAGCGTTTCTAGCTGAATAATGTTGACAGAGCTGCCATTATCCACCAGTATCCTGCGCACAAAGTGGTTAGCAACATATGAAGTTATTAGCAAACCATCATGGTGGGGATCCTGGACTGTATCCCCGTCATCACTGTCGAAAGTGATCACTTTATCAGCTGTGAGGGATGTCATCTTGGTTGGCTTATCTCCTCTTTCTACCTTATCTCTTTTGCATGCCTTTTTGCTGTAGAATAAGAGGTTCCACAGATGTCGGATCCTCCTGAAATAAAGTTAATTATTTTGGCATCTGTAGGAGGTGATGTTGCTCGTTTAGGATCCTTCTCAGTATCCTGACCCTTATTCTTCTTTCTTCCAGAAGATCCTTCAGATATCCTTTGCTCAGGAGATAGCTTATTTCCTTCCTTAAAGCAATGCAATCGTCCATAACATGTCCAAAATCCTCATGGAAGGCACACCACTTGGACTTATCCTTCCAGTCAGCTTTTTGTTGGTTCTTCCTAGGCCACCTCGCTTTGTCTCCCAAACCCTACATAGCATACATTAGTTCAGGTATATTAACAGAAAAACAATATTATGACGATTCAGGATACTCCTCAGGATCCTCGTATTCAACAACATTCACTTTCTTGCTGTCATTCCTTCCATATGGCTTAGAGCGATATGGTGTGTATCAGGATTTTGACTTCCTGTTAGTTGATTCATAGGTTGAGGATGAATTCATCCTCTCTTGCATCTTTTTGTCATCCTCCAGCCGAATATATCTTAAAGCCCTGTTTCGAGCCTCATCCAGGTTCCTGCAAGGAATCATTACAAGATCCTGATAAAATTGGGAATCCTTTTGCAATCCCATTTTAAAGGCCTGCACAGCTGTTGCAACATCAAGGTGTGGGATATCGAGAGATTCCCTACTAAACTTGTTCACATAATCCCTCAAGGATTCCTGAGGTGCTTGAGTTATCCTGTAGAGATCACTGGTTAGTTTTTCAAAACTTCGACTGTAAGAAAATTGACTATTAAACAAATTAACTAAATGAGCAAACGATGTAATTGAATGAGGTGGAACATTCAAGAGCCATTTTAAGGCTGATCATGTTAAGGTAGAACCAAAATCCTTGCAGAGGCGTGCTTCCTTAAGATCTGGAGGGATAGGATATTTCCATCCTTTCCCTATACTGAGCAATATGCTCTTCAGAATCCGTAGTTCCGTCATAGAGCTTCATGTTGGGGGTTTAAAATCTTTTTTGGATTTCAGCATCACAAATAGGATATGCAAACCGAGATATCCTGTGGCTATCCTGGGACACTTCTGGAATTGGCTGGACCACCCCAGGTACACTGGATATCATGTCCTTCAATTTCTGAAGCAACCTAGAAAATGTTGATGTCATACCTGCATCCTGCAAAGATCCAAGACCATTAGTAACAGGAGTATTAGTATTATTAGACACGTTACCAGTATAAGGATTCTAGCCATATCCTGAAGCATATCCTGAGCTTCTCATAGTTGACACCCTGACCGAAGATGGTATCTCAGGAGTAGGATTTTGAGTATGGCTAGGCACAATATTGCCCCTGTTATCCTCGGTATACACTACCGAACTGAAGTTCAAAGCCCTGGGCTTCAAGGGAGTGACGGTATCCTCAGCAGGCCTACTTGAGCTGGATTTCAAGAGTTGTATCTCTCTCATCAGCATCTGGTTGGTCTCCTGCTGTTGCTTCATCTGATCCTGTATACTACCAAACAAAGTCAGAATTTCATCAATAGAAGCCAAAATAGGAGTACCCCCTGAGACAGCAGATCCTTGAACATTCCGAGTGGGGATAACATCCCGAGCCACATGAATTTCAGTTCTTCTTGAAAGATCCTGAGGCTGTGAAGAGGCTTGTGTCCTCAGAGGTGGTGGGAGCACCAAACCAATGGTTGCAGAAGTTGTGGCAGACACGGTAGAAGAGCTCATGTTTGATCTTGAGGCCATTGAAAATAGTGTAGCAAAAAGCTTTGAAAACAGAAAACCAAGTAATGATTTTGCAAAAAAATTTAGTAGAAATAGCACCACTCGCCCCACGGTGGGCGCCAAATTGTTTTGGTCAAAAATTACCTGAGTAATTAAGTGATCAAATTAGTTAAGTGAGGTTGTGTCCTAGATGGACATGTGAAAAATATGTTGGTTAAGTTATTAACAAAAACAGTTTTCAGGATAGGACTCAGGATATCGAGCTATATCTACAATCAAACGATGAGCAAAAAAGGTAAAGAGTGACACGAGATGTACGAGGAAAGCCCTTGATCAATCTAGATCGCCTGCACAAAACCTCGGGAGCTAACAATCGCAGCTGTCTTGTTCTTCTTATTACTTCAAATACTAGGATACAGTGCAGGATATGATACGGATCAACTAGGTGTTACAATGCGATTTGAATACAAGTGTAAGTGTATTGTGAGTGATTGCAGCTAGAGAGAGTAAGAGTGTTCGAAGAATTGTGTGTGTGCTTATCTGATCCGATCAATCCTATTTATAGTAAAACAAAGCTAACTAACTAGCCTACAAATCCGGGATATAGCGAATATTCCCTTTGTGAACATTGTAGTCCACGTCTTCCGGCTTCAACGTTCCTATTTCTACAGATTAGCCCGAGTCTTTGGGAGAACAGGTCCACTTGAACGTTATAGACTTGATTCATTAATCTGCACGTGAATTAATTAGTCACTACCAGGATACTGTGTCAGGATGTTACCAATATCCTGATCCTGTATCCTGATCACAATAAAAGAAACATAGTCAGAATATTATTCAGGATATATAAGTAGAAAACCACCCATAACACTAACCAAGACCAACACCGACTCGAATCACACGCATGGAAAGCAATCTAACATACAATTTAACTGCACTCAACAACTGCGTAATAGAACATGATTCGTCGCCCGCATCATTTAACGTCATTCGTCAACTGCACAGATAATCATCATTTACCACCATTTAACTAGCGTGAAACACATATGGTGAGAACCTAGCACATCAGCTGTTGCCCGTAGACCATCATCATTTTCCATTGTCAGGGTTTCGTCTCCTCTAATTTGACCCCAAAGAGTCTGTCACTTGCACATTAACCTCGAAAGGTCAAGTGTTGCCACAAAGGCTAATCATTTAAACACCTCAAGGATGTTTTTCGTGACCTGATGCCACCCCAAAGGTAACGTCGCCATCACGAGTAACCCACATCAAGAACCTCAAGGATGCCAAATGACATAAAGCACATAGACGCATATACAAGGTCTAAAGCACGTCAACTACCTAACAACTACTACCTTCATATTCCTGTTACCCCTAAGGTTGAATCCTTCGATAGAATTACCAATTAAGATTCCATGCCTAAGGTTTGAAACCTATGATAGAATTACCAATTAAGATTCCACACGACCAAGTCGTGCTTTTAATAACGACACCGACCATGCCCCATACTTCTACGACCTCGACATCGCTAACGAAAGTCATACATTTACGCATGAAAAATAAAGCCCAATTAACTAATACATTATAAAAACCTTTAACTGAGGAAAACATTTTAAATTCAAAGCTCGTAAATTAAATAACCCATAACACATATGAGATACACTTGAAAGGCTTGTATCTAGCCCCGAAAATATTAAATAAAAAAGGGATAAGACTCGCAGGTTGCAAAGCTTCCAAAACCGCAAGCTAACCGTCTCGTACCACGCCCCCGAAACGTGTATCCGAATAGCCCTTGGTTACAGTTTATTCAAATAAATAATGTGTAATCTAACTCATCAACACCCCTACATCTAACTCCACACGAAATCTTAACACACGCGTCATTAAATTTGGATCACCTCAGAGCCATTCGAACCCGTGAACCCGCATCGAGCCCCCATGCATATCCACCGTGACATTCTCATGCATGAACACATCCACGTCTTAATGAAGCACACGAGTATCACGAAGCTAGAAAATTGTAGAAACAAACGAACCTTTTAATGTTCAAAGACCTATGCATACATCTTGACCTTAACCGGTTCAATAACCTCCTCGCCAGTCGCCAGTTAATCACCCACAGTTGCAAGCTTCTCATTACTTAATGTTTGTATGCATGCATCCTCATACTATATTCCTGACAATCCAAAGTCAAACTGATACTCTAGTTTATCCCTCATTCATCCAATTTAATTATGTAGCATATGAACACGTCGCCATCATCAAAAGTTTTTCCCCATGCATGTTTAACATACCTCACGAGAAGTGAGGGTTAACATGCATGTCATATATGTATGTAAACATACCTTGACTCATGGATGATATAATTAGTCAACTTTTACATATGATTTTTCAATCCCCATAGTAAACACGTCTCCTAAATTAACCTTATATTCAACAATACACTATGTTCATCCTTACAATTAAAACCATCTAATTATTACTCAAACTTTAATTAATGTCATCACTTCGAACCGTGACCTACTTCACAAATGTTAACAACCCCATAACCCAGTACACTAAACCCTAAAGCCATGAACATATATGATATTTCATCATAATCAATCCGCGCGAGATTAAAGGATGAAATTCTAGTCGATGTATACCAAAATCAACTGGAAGATTGAACATGTGTACTTTCCAAATCATCTTAATAACTTTGATTGGTTGAGTCATTCATCCTTCACTTGGTTGTTACTTTCCTACCCCAATGATGGACACCATACATACATACATACATACATACATACATACATACATACATACATACATACATACATACATACATACACACACACACACACACAAACACACACACACACACACACACACACACACACATACATACATACATACATACATACATACATACATACATACATACACACACACATATACACACTAGAATTTATGTTTAATAACTTGTATAAGTAATACAAAACACGTTATGACCTACGATATACATGGCAAGGACTGCATGTAGGAGACGTGCAAGGTCGGTGTATTACTATACCGAAAAGAAAATATGTATACAAGTAATTAACACATACCATCTTTAACATAATATAGATTGAACATGTGTACTTTACAAATCATATTATAGACTAGTTGATCATCCAACACATGATTAGAAGGTGTATGTATCGTGCAGGAAGGTGTTTTAAGGATGATGTAGGTAGGTGTTGTAAAATGTTAGGATTGAAGTATATGATTTATGATAGATTGGTTAGGTGTATGTATTAGCTGTAAAAGTTTGAAAACAATATTTAAAGTGAATAAAACTAGTAATACGTACGAATAGACAAGTGTTCTTGATTCAGATTCGAAATCCATGTATCTCAAAACAACTGAAAATTCAACGTTCTTGATTATACTTTGATTGATGAAGATTTGTGTCTTGATTATGATGTTAAAGCTTCTTGATTTTCAGATATCACAAATTGATTTTCAAGTGCAATTCTAATTCTTCCGAATATTCGAGTTTCTTAATTGCCATCTTCTTGCGATTTTCGGGGGTGAGAGTTACTTATCTTTTGTTTGTTTGAATAGTGATGGAGTATAACAGAGAACGGGGTTAATGGTTAATAAGTGAAAAACAATGGACAATGTTACATTAAGTGATTTATTTAAATTACCTTTATAGTCTTATAAAATAAAGCATTCTTATAGTTGGATTTTTTCTTTTTATTTATAACTTAATCTTTTTCTCATTTGAACTTTCCTGTACATACATATGTGGTGTGAATCTGTACCCTGTGTAATAATTTGTTTATAAGCACTCACAAAACAGTTTGTGCTATTATATCCCGTATCTATTCTAAATTAGATGGGTGTCTCAAAATATTTCATTTATGAGTTAATCAAACATAAATCCTTCAGCGCGTAGAAGTAAATACAAGAAAACAAATAAATAAAAAAAAGAACGAAAATAGAATTCAAGATTTTAATATTTAGTACCTTAGCCACTATTCAAAACTTCTATTGGGGCTTAGATTAGGGGATTGCCAGACTGGGGAGGCTATTAGGCGAGTGTTCTGTAGGTGGTTGACGACAGTTGGAAGCCAATTACGATGGGCGATGGCCTGAACAGAAGAAGGGGGGGGGGGGGGGGGGGGGGGATGATCAAATTACTCCCATTGGTTCAATTCCGTTCAAACAAAACAAGCCTTTAGGGCTTAGGATAGCTAGGCGATTTTGATTTCAACTTGGGCATTTGGGCCCTTCCACTTGGACATTTGGACCATAACTAGACAATTAAAAAAATACACTAACAACTTAGGCCTTACGGACCGTGCCCACCGTAAGGTCAAAACACAAAGGAGCCACCTTGGCTGGAGGGTGGGCATGTGCCCACCGTAAGTTACGGTTACGGTGGGCACATGCCCACCCTCCAGCCAAGGTGGCTCCTTTGTGTTTTGTCCTAAACCGAAGAATGTCCTCCTTACATGATCAAGTTGCTGGCCAAAAGATGCTTCTGTTTCATGAGTCATGACTAGGGATACACAAATCGCGTGTTTTCCTAAACCCGGTTACATATCAGTTTTTCAAGTATAAAAGTATTGGTTAAATTCCAAACTGGTTCTAGGTCTACCCGTTTTTTTACTAGTTCGATTATGGTTTTAACTGATTTCAGCGAGGGGATTCTCAAACTAGTCACAAGCCACCGGTACCTATCGATTCGGTTCCGGTTCTGGAACCTGTTTCTTTGTGCACCTCTATCTCTACTTCACGTGCTTGCCTGCCTCCTGGGAACCAATTCTGCTTGTTTCTTTTATTCTTTCCCAGCCGATTTTTTTTTTTCTCACTCTAGTAGGGTTAGTCTAATTAGTGAGCCGAGGCACTTCCATTAGCCCCCACTTGCATCTTAATTAATTTGGCAATTCAAATATGAGGCCCAAACCAATTAATTACACAGATTACTCATTCTAACTCCAAACAAATTAATTTTAACTTTCATGACGTAGATTTACAAGTTGGTCGACGTCAACCCCAAACGTGACCATGAACACATCATTGCAATAATATCTATTTTTTGATAAGTTAATCATTTTATCTGTATTATAACAATATGACGTATAAAGATTTCAATAATACAAAATAAATTATCTCATAAAATATAGATCTATTTAATAATAGCTTGATAGCTTAATATGTAATAAAGTATATAAGATTATTTTAGTCATTTATAATACTAAACATATTTTTAGCGTCTGTTGGCCCCATGGACCATTCGAGTTATTGGTCGACAAATATTAATGATCAAACCCCATGGATGTTGTATTTTCTTTTTCTAACTATTATTCCAGCAAGGAGGCTATCTTTAATTCATACTCAATTTTAAGTAGATTTTATGATATATTTTTAAACGGGTTATATATAAACTACAAGTTATCTGGTTTTTTTTTTTTTTTGAACGCCAACTTTTATTAGCAAAACCGCGCTAGCAAGACACTGGCCAAGGGCTAAAAACAGCACAACAAAAAGAAATTACACATAAAGAGTTTTCCATCTATACCATTTTAACGACCCCATATTTGAACGGTTCTTGATCCAATGAAAATGGTAACTTTCAACCTCTCCACCAATCCTTTCAATATTGATAGGGACGTTCAAAATCCAATTATTCCGAGCTTTCCAAAGACACCAATACGCCAACATAATGATGGATTGAATGCAACTTCTCTTAATAGCCAAACCTAATATAAAACCATAAATTTTAAGCAAGTCCTTGATTGAAAACGCATAGATGATAGGAGGATATTTAATCCACAACTCCACGAGCTGATACTTTGCCAAACCACCGAAGCCACGTAACAAGAAATAAAAATATGCTCAAGTGATTCCTGATCATAGTCATGACAGCCTACATGAACTAGAACCATGGCTTAAACTACAAGTTAAACTACAAGTTATCTATCTAGCTGTCCATAAACAAATCATCCGAATCTTTGAACTATTTCAAAACTAAACCCTTGCTTTTTGGATGACTGCTAGCAGCCCCCCTACAATAAACTATGAGTTAATTCGCATGTTTGCATTCCCAAAAGTATAGTTATTATTTGTCTGCATTAAACGTGGCTGATTCTTTCGACCACATTTGGAATCCACCCATTAAAAATGTCGTTGGCACTTTTAATAACAACAAGGGATTTAAAAATGTATGAACTATCAGCAACATAGTGATTCATGGAGGCTGTGTTAAATTAAGAACTTTACACTCCTAATTTTGATTCCCTTAAATCTGGAAAGTTTTAAGAATTTATTCATTTATGATTCCCTTAAATCTGGAAAGTTTTAAGAATTTAGTCATTTAGGTTGGTAGCTTCTTTTTTTTTTAAATATTTTGTGTGGTATCATTTTTCCTACGTTAGTATGATATGTTCTATAAGCATTTTAATTGCTATTAATTTTTTTCATCATCAAGTGGTATATTTGTTCGTAAATATTCTAAGGAACATAAATGAAGAAAAAAACAAAAAAACAAGTGGATACCATATCATTTAAAAATAAACAAATAAACAACAATATACAAAGTCTAAATACCATCACCACCACCACCACCACCATCATCATCATCAATGATCAAAAAATAAACAATATTGTAACTTCAAGGAACAATATCTAGCAAGCATAAAACGAAGTTACGAACGAATATGTAAACGAAGGACCAATTTGTATGACCGATAACATCAATTTCCTAACTCATCGTTTAAACTTAGGTATTATTACAACACCTAATTGCTTAAACAAGTGGCTCTGATACCACTTCTGTCACGGCCCTCGACCCCACCCTGGACGGGAGCGGGAGCCGTGAAGTAGCCAAGTGGTACCGGTGGTTTATTTTAAAAAGTATTGCAGCGGAAAATTTCATCAGAACCGTGAGTTAGGAAAAATATCAGAGTTTTGAAACACCAAATTTTATTTATTAAACAGATGAGAATAAACCCACGTTTTTCAAACGTAGCTTTAGTATAAAACAACATTTCTTGATTTAGTTTAATTGATAAAATAAGCCACTTCTGTAAGCCTTTTGGTGTCGTATCCAACTCTTATTCCAATCTACTGTAATCACCTGAAACGCATTTTAAAAATATTTGGTCAGCAGGAAATACGGGTGAGTTCATTCAGTTTATACAAAAAGAACATATTATATAATTCACAGTATTAAGAGCGATTACAATTGCCCCTATCTTATAATTATCTGGTTCAGTTGTCACTCGACCGGATCTATGACTGTGGTCATATCACTATTGGGTCATGTCACCCAATAGTGACGTATATCACTAATTAGGCTCGCCCACCTAAGAGTGATAAAACAGCAGTAATGTGCACAATACCCCAGTTACTGTCAGTAATTAAAGATTTGCAAAGACTTAATCCATGTAATTATAACTGGAAAATAATTTGAAGTTTTGCAAAACAGTTTGATAAAAAGGAATGACTCAACTTGTTAGCATATAGTCTTGATTAAACAAGCCTCCTGATAATTAAGCATCAATTTTATAGTTCTGAATCTTCTGATGATTAAACATCTTGTTTGACAGTAAGTTTATGGATCGGAGTTTTCTGATAGTTAAACATATAGTTTAACAGAGTGGAATACGTATTAGTGTAAAACCATATCAAACCAAACGATGGTCACGAGATCAGAACCTTAACGAAATTCACAAAGTATAGTCTTATTTAGACAGCACTTTGGCATTCGTTAGTTGGTTCTCGAATCGATCGGATAGAATATCGTATCGGTGATTATTGTTTAGAACACCAACGTATAGAGAGAAGAATAGAAGAAATGAGCAAAGAATAATGAAATCCTAAGCTCATATTTATAGGTAAGGAGTGTGAAATTTCTAAGAAGTTTGTACTTTCTAGGAAATTACATATACCTTTTTTCTAGGAAGTTACCTATACATTTTCTAGGAAGCTTCCTACCCACATATATATCCTCTTACACCTTCCTTGCACCTTACTCATATATATCCATTTTCATGTATATCTATGTTGGTGTTTAATTTGCTTAGTTAATTAATCTCACTTAGCTGATTAATTAATCTTACTTAGCTTAATTAATTAATCTTACTTAGCTGTTATGTTTACTTATCTATTAAGTTTCTTAATTGCTAAGTTTTACTTAACTATTAAGTTTACTTAATTGCTAAGTATTCTAGTTAAACAGCTCCCTGAGTATGAGTTCTAATTCTAGATATAATGGAACTCGTATTAGTGTATTAACCCAATCCAACTTTAACGATAATCACGAAATCAAAACCCTCACGATGAATGACAAAGTATAGCCGTATACGGGCAGCACTTAAACATTCATTGGATCGGTTTCAATTGATCGGATAAAGTATCGTACCAGTGATTAGAGTTATTACCCTAATAACGGGCAGAGTTTCGAGTTTTAGAGTATAATACCGAGCTACTATTTTGTTATAATAGAGGCTAGGAGAAAGAAAAGAATTGAACAAATTGAAATGTGCAGAGCTCGTTCTATTTATAGCTGAAACGGAAGTCTCTCGCGCCCCGCGAGAGTTTCTTCTTCTTCCTTCGCTGCCCGCGAGGAACCGTATGGCAGTTTAGGGTATGCTGAGTCATGGTGTGGTCTTGACACGTGTGACGACACGTGTCCCTCAACGTTTCCGAATAGAAACAAGTCTCTCGTGCCCTGCAAGAGATCTTTCTTCGTTGGTCGCGGCCCGCGACAGAACAAAAATTCATTTTTATTTGATTTCTCAAACAGAATTTCATCGTACGTGTTTGGGATTATGATTACGGATTATTGTGGGACGTATTTGAGGGTTGTTACATTCTCCCCACCTTGTTTTAAATCTCGTCCTTGAGATTGGGGCTACGATATCTTTTTGAGGTTTTGTCACGTCTTTAAATGACACTGTAATTGAATCAAAATATGTTCAAATTGGATATGAGAACAGTTTACAACAAATAGAACTCAATGGTTCAACTGAATAAATTCCAGAAATAGGTATCAAAGGGTCGAAGCGTAATGATATAATCATCAGAATGATTAAGTTTACATGTGTTAGATCAAAAGAAAGATTTATGACCAATATCGAGTTACTTTTATAGACAATAGAATTCACTTGTCAAGGAAAATTTACCTTGGTTGTTAATTATGGTAGATTTATAATTAACAAGCTCAACTGAATAGGAGTACGAAGATGATGTGTCAACTATCGAATCACAATATGAGGAAGAATTAGTGTGTTGACATTATTGAATTACAAAGATACCCTGAAATACATCAAAGTTTAGTGTATGATGGAATTAACACAAAGTTGTATTAAGACCACTTTCAAGGATGAGTCAGGTGAAAGGTATATATAGATTGGTTCAAGCTACAAGTTTAAATCGACGCCACAAGGTGTCGTAGTGATTGAAATAATAGTAGTGGTGATCGAACGAGTTCACCGTGTTTTGAAATCAAATGAAACTTCAATGAAGTAAATCTGAATGTTTATTTTAAACAAATCTAGTAGGATTTTCACTTGAAAATGAAATAATTGAATAATGTTTTTCGATTGAAGATGATAAAGCAATAAAGATCACAAAATGCTCGATCGACGCTGTAAGAACCGTTAAGAGATACACTGAAATATGACATGAATTTGTGTACCATAATCTTAACACACGATTGTGTTAAGATTGCTTTATGATAAACCAACAAAGTGGATTTAATATAAATAAATAATTAATTAATTAAATCTGTACATGATATGTACAAATGAGATTAGCGCAAGCTTCAAATTTGTGGAAACGTCACCACAAGGTGATCGTGATCAAAGAAACGATTCAATGAAGTTGAAGACCAAACAAGCATGTTATGGTTCAAAACAAATGAGGTGCTTGTTGGGATTATTTCGAATATGATGGCCTCAATCCATCATATGGGACCTTGAATTGAATACGTATTCCGAGCAAGTTCAAACAATTGAACTTGGTTTAAACACAATCTGACACTGAATAAATAAATGTATCGACAAGGAAATTTCGCAATATTTACGACAACAAAACCATGTACGTATCTTGAAAAGAAAAGAAGTTTTCAAGAAATTCATTGACTTGATAGCAAGGAGTCAATACTTACATGAATGCGGATTATCCAGATTAGGAAGCAATAATTTAGATATAGCGATCATTCAAAGTGGAACCACATGCATAACAAACGATGCATGTGTAACATATAAATGTTTCAAGAAATGAAGCAAATGAGGGTTTGTTATAATGAAAGAAATTATCGTGATACAATGACCATTAAGAGGAGTAGAGCTGTGAAAATCTACTCATCAAATGCAAAAGTCGGAATTTCAATAAAAGAATTTTAGGGACTTTCCTTGGAATTTCATGTGATGGTGTCACGGCCCCCCGTCCCGGTTTTACACGATCCAGGAGCCGCGGGACATAAACCCGTGGTATTTATTAATTGAGTTGACAGCGGGAGTTTAACATGATCTTTTAAAACTTGAAAATGCCCGATTATTTTATTTCATAATTTGGGATAAACCCTATAATTTACAATAGAGGAATTTTACTAGGAAATTCCCTGTTTACAAAACATGTTTATTTATTTATCTGAGCCACTACTTCAAGTTTGTTAGTGCTCCGTAGCACTTTTCCTTGATTTACAGTAGGTCACCTGAAACATGTTTGAAAAATAATTTTATCAGCGGGGAAATACTGGCGAGTCACTCAAGTTTAATAAAACGACACATAGTTATAAATTACAGCATAAGAGCGATTACGATGGCTACTATCTTATTTTTATCTGGCGCCGTGTCACCTCCTGGTGACGATGGTCATACCACTATTGGGTCCTGTCACCCAAGTAGTGATGATTATCACTGTTAGGTTGATGAACCTAATCGTGAGAAATTAGTAATGTGCACAATACCCCACTAGCCAGTGATTCAAGATAACCACGACTTAATCCCCGTAATTATAACTTTTGAAAAATGATTGGAGTATTGTAAAACACTTTTGATAAAAAGAGAATGACTCACATTGCAGGTTTAGACAGGCAGAGTTTAGCCTACTGATTTAGCCTTGTAACCTATGTAGGATCGTTTTCAGACCCAAACGAGTCGATCAGAAGAGATCTCGTCCGATACAGAAGGCGGAAACAGATGTATCCAAGTTATTTCAGCTGAATTGCATGAAAAATCACTTTAAACTATCTTTATATTGATATCAGATCGTATTACAAGCCTGGAGACACTTCGGCAGAGCTTCGCTACCGGAATCAGAATCTTACAAATGACAAGACACATCAGGTATTTATAGGTGAGCTGGTTTCGCACGAAATGGTTCATGCGAAATAGTGATTTCGCACGAAATCACTCAAACGAAATCAGTTTCACACGAACTCACTATATCGTGCGAAATACCCATTTGATTTCGTACGAAATGACATACATGTCATTTTGTGCGAAATACCCATAAACACTCATGTCTTGTTTTCTGTGCCCTGATCTAACTAATACAATACAAGACTCGATACAAGACGAAGTCGACAGACGTATGTACCAACAGACTCCCCCTCGGATGTTAACGAAGTCTTCGGTGTCGAGTCTTCGGTTGTCAAACCTTCAGTCTTTATTAGTCTTCTGAATCTCTTCAAATATTCTCCATTGTAAGCATCTTCAATCAATCTCTTTCTCTTTTTCCCAGAATCGCAACCTGGCTCTATACTCCTCTTGATCAGGTCTCTTGATTCCTTAAGATCATCAGCATCAACAGCTTACATCTTCAGACTCCCTCTTGATGTCATCAGACTCCCCCTTTCGCGGGATCACAGTCTGGAATAGCTCTTGTTCCAAGATCTTGACTTGGCTCACACTTTTATAAGCTCTATGATCGTAACCTGGCTCTTCCCAAATTTCATTCCTGCACATTCTCTACCTCACAATAAATTTCACAAATTTATAAATTTTACAAATTTATATCACTTGCATGAATGGAATGATTTAACATTTAAAAATTTCTGATGATCACTTATAGGCAAACATTCAAAAATTTTCTCATTTTAAACAGACTCTCCCAAACCAGTTCATCATGTTTAGCACTCAGAATTTTGAAAATCAGCTCTTCAACATCAGTTATCGAAAATCTTTTTGTATTTTCAAAATATTAAGCTAAAACACACTGAAAATCTTTTTGGATTTTTGAATCTAATGAAATGCAGTAAAGAAATATTTACAGACAATATTATTTTCTTTTTGAGGGAGAAAGACTAGCAACACATGAAAGTTAACTTGAGTGCCAACAATCATTCGTTCTTTTTATAATGTCACATCGTAATACATTACAACAAATATTGCAACATATTAGATGATTGGATCATGAACACATCTCTCAAAGTTACATCACCAACACCGTTAAGCTTTAAACATTTTAATTTCTAAACGATTCATTTAGATTGTCAATATACTGATCCACTTAAATTTTCACACAAAGTTCAACTGTTTCGAGATACGAGATTAATGTTTTAGAGACTCTCCCAAACCAGTTCATCATGTTTAGCTCTCGGAATTTTGAAAATCAGCTCTTCAACATCAGTTATCCAAAATCTTTTTGTATTTTCAAAATATTAAGCTAAAACACACTGAAAATCTTTTTGGATTTTTGAATCTAACGAAATGCAGTAAAGAAATATTTACAGACAATATTTTTACGAGTTTGTGTAAGAGGATCATATCAGTTTATGAGACAAATCACCAACACCGTTAGGCTTTAAACATTTTAAGTTCTAAACAATTCACTTAGATTGTCAGTATACTGATCCACTTAAATTTTCACACAAAGTTCAACTGTTTCGAGATACGAGATTAATGTTTTAGAGACTTAAACTTATACGTGTGTCCCACCTCAGAATATACTCCCGTATCCAGATCCCAATAATCAGTCTTACAGGTGAGTATACCTAGATGATATCTGTAAAGGGTTAAATGCGAGGGCCATGAGAGCTCTGGCTATTGCTTCCGCAAAATCAGAGAGATGATGGCTTCGACTTTAGGTGTGTTCCCTTTAGAGAATCTTTTCTTCAACAGCACATGATTAGCATTTTGTAATGTTTCGTCATTTTTTATGCTGAGGGGGTGCTATATTTCAAGCAAGCAGAAAGTATTATACGGGGACTAGGCCATTGCTTCTGCAAAATCAGAAGTCCCGGAATAATACCCCAGATATCACTAAGCATAAAGACCTGGTATCTCAGAAAGAGGGACCTTTCAAACAAGATTTCGGGGGTTACCCATATATCCGAGAGATGTTCCCCACGAGATAAGTAAGTTTGAAATTTAGGTTTATATCTCGACACAATCTACTAAATGTGCAAAAACCTACTGGCACATCATCAGTGAGACCGTTTATCACATTTTGACTTTCCAATTCTTTAGCATGCTGTGAATGTCCACTGATGTACTATCATTTCCTCTATTTCATAATAAAACTCATTTTTATGAATTTTTCAATGTTTTTGACTTTTTCAAATTTTCTAATGTTTTTGGATTTTCTGAAAATTTCTTACTCCCCCTAAAATTCAAAACCATTAAAAGAAATATTTGAAAACAAATTGTACACACAAATGACAACTGTTGTGAATTGCTTCAATTCGCCATCCACTTGGCTTAAATAATCAGAACTCCCCCTTACAACAAACTATTTTCCCATTTGATTTCAAAACACTGAAGTTTGTTTTAATCAAAATGGTTTTTCCGGAAAATTAGTTTTGTTGATTTTACCACTTGTAAAAATAGGGATATGATCATCACTTTGTTTTCCAATCATTTGAATGAAAGTTAAATCAAGTTCAACTTAATTACCTTGATTAACCACTTGTAGGTAAAACCTCTCTTTCAACCACTTATCGGTTTGCTTACCAACAATTACCACCTGTAGGTTGAAATCTCAAAATGCCGATTCCTACTCCACACTTACCAACCTGGAAGTTCTGGCAAATCATACTCGTGAAAACTTTTCAATTTTCAAAAACAATTTTTCAAGAATGATGTCGATTCATGCTCCGCGATTACCAACTTGGGAGCTCCGGCAAGTCAGGGTTTTTTTTACAGTTAGAGAGATTCTCCCAAGCCTGACGATCCTTGGGAGATTCCGAGTTACCAACACTCGGTTGCTTACCTTCCATCTTCTTCTCATAGAATTCCTTTACCCCTTTGACTTTTTGATCAATCATTTTTCCAAAAATATGTTTCACTTTGGGGTTAAAGGCCTTTTCAATATCAAATTCTTTCTTTTCTGAGAAAAATTGATTTGAATTTTCAACTTTTTCAACTTTTATTTTAAAATTTTCAGCCCGCAATGGTGAAAAATTTGCATCATCCATTGGCGGCACTGATTTCTCTTCTTTGATAACAACTTGTGGCTCCTCTGATTTTGTAGAATCAGATTCATCACCAAAACTATCACTTGAATTCTTAACAACCCATTTTTGATTGTTAAGTTTCTCCTTTCTTTTGTAGACATCTTTCGAACATTCACCAACCTCAAAAATTGATTTTTTTAAAATTTTAAATCTGTTGGTTGGTGGTTTGGTTTTCTCAACAATCTTTTCTTTCAGTTTACCAGAGATTCCCTGTTTTGTTTGTATTGCTTTTGGAAAATTCCTGGCAATGTGACCAACTGTTTTACATTGAAAACAGGTTCTCGTCTCTATCTTCTTTTGAGCAACACTTTTCTTCATTTCTTCTTGCTTCTTGGCAATGAATTCTTTGTTGGATTGCTTTCTGAACACTTGCTCTTTTTTTTCTTCGGATGATTTTCCTCAAACAAAAACAATTTTTGGTTTATAAATTTTCTCATTTTTATGATTTTTCGGTGGAATAAAACCAAGACCTTTCTTTTTGAAATTACTGTTATGGTTTGGTTTATTTCGATAACCTGAACCAGAACTATAACCCTTTTTCTTGTTTAAACGTTGTTGAACTCTTGATGTGTAAGGTTTAGGTTTTTCAGAAAGATTTTCATTTTTTATTTCAGAAATATTAATTTCTACTAGTTTAAAAACCTTTTTTATCATTTCTGGTTTAACACCTCTTATTGGAAATGCTTCATCAGAATATAATTTGTCAGAATCTTTCAAAGTATATGCTACTTTGATCGGTTCGTCATTCAAATTAGATTTTGATAACAAAAATTCTTTATTATAAACCCGTTTGTCCTTTTTTACTGTTGACTTTGAAATGTTGAACTCAGACTTTGACTCTGATTTGGACTCCTCCGTTTCATCCTTATCCAACACCTGATCGACCACTTTCTTTATTAACTCGGACTCATGATCAGTGTCAGACGATGTGAATGTGACATCAATGTTTTCTGGCAAATTATCTGAAGACTCAGAGTCCCACTGTAAGTTTGTTGCCTTTTTTACTCTTTCTGAATTTGGATTTCGAGGAGAATATCCATTTTCGACCGGGGATGGACATTTGTTATAAACAACACTTGGTTTCTTACCAGATGTCTTCACTTCATCATCTTCTTTTGTTTCAGAATTCTTTTCTTCAGAAGTCTTTTCTTCTTCAAACGTCTTCAAACCTTCCACTATCGGGTAAATCCTGTCAACCACAAAAGTAGAACATGAGTAGCTTTTTAACAATCTATTAACTCTCTCGGTTTCAATTCTCTGTGTTTCTAACTTCAATTCAAGCTCAGTACACTTCTCAGTGTAATAATTGACACTATCAAGCTGTCTCATGTATGCTCCTTTAAGAGTATTCATTGCTATAGCTTGTTCACTACTTGACTCGTTGTATTGATTCATAGCTTTGTTCAAGACATCATATGACTCTTTCATCCTGTTCAAGTTGTGAATCAATTCACTGTTTTGCTTCTTCATAGTCTCACAGTTTTCACAGCTCTCAGACACTTTTTCTGCAACAACTTCTTTTTTAACCTCAAACACTGGAATTTCTTTATCTTGCTTCTTTATCACACTAATCTCTTCTTCAATTTTTTTTACCTTGCCTGGCTAAATATTTTGTTATTTTTTCTGCCCAATAATCGTCAGTATTATTGTCAACTTTTTGAGTAACAAAAGCTTTATGACCAGAAGTTTTGTTAGGATCATAATCATCCCAACTGAAATCTTTCCAACTGAAACCCTCTGGAAGCCTTTCCTCATCTTGATCTATCATTTTGTTCATCACACATGCTTTACTCTCTGCTGAAATATATTTATCCCAACTGTTTTCTTTTGATGAACTTCCATCATCTTGATTAACAAGACAAGCTTTGTTTGAATCTTCAATCACTTTCTGGGCATGTGCAGTTTGTGGTTGTTGTTGATATGGTTGTTGAGCAACATGATGATAAATCGCTTTTCGATAGTAGTCATTGTTTCCGAAAGGATTTTGAGCTCCACTTGCTTCGCGGTTTGTGCATTCTCTCTTGAAATGCCCTTTTTCCGTGCGACGAAAACAAGTAACTTTAGATTTATCAAATCCTAGAGTAGAAACATTTGCATCACGGAAATAATCTATTCCCGTAATTTGTTTAAACTTTTCAGCTCTTCTCAACACGCTAGCCAAACACCACTTTATATCCATCAATTCCATCTCCTCAGCATTAACCTGATCGTAATCCTTTTTAGTCAGCATTGGATTTCCGATTCTCCCTGCAACCAAACTTCCATACGACTCTAGCACAGTCACCAACAGAGACATATGACTTTTTTGCAACTTCTTCCGAGTTCTGATCATTCTCAAGATTTAAAGCAATGTTGCATTGAAGCACTTTGCCACTCTTTGTTGCAGAAAAATGTGGATCAAATGATGGAAATGAAGTAAATCCTGTTTTGCTGCTTGATCCCTGAGATGAACTTTCAGAAGAACTTTTTGCATTGAATGTAGTTTCAATCTTTGGAGAAATGTTGGTTTTATCACTAACACCACCTTTGTAATACAAACCAATGTCTTGTTCTCCATCATAGTTCTTCATTCTTGCTATCTTTCGTTGTTCCATCTTTTGAGCTTCAAGTTGTTTAATGAACTCGCTCAACGTTAGCTCGTTAAAACCGGGTTTATTTTTCAACATCATAAGATACGTGCCCCACTCATCATGTGGTAACGCATCAGCCAATTTTTTAATCAATTCGTCTTTATCTTTTTGGATGTTTAATCTATTCATATTCTTCAATAAATTGCAATATCTTTCAATAATCTGCTTGGTGTTTTCAGTTCTCAACCACGGAATAGATCAAATTCTTTCTTTAAAAGTGACTTTTTGTTTTTCATCATCTCATCACTACCAAGAAACTTTGATTCTAATTCTGTCCATATCGAATGTGCACTTCTGTTGTGTTGAAGTAAAATCAAGATGTGTTCTTTTAATAGCTTGTTGCAACAGACTAACCATAATTTTTTCATCTTTATATTTCTTTTTCTCTTCAACACTCAGCTCTCTGATTGCAAGTTTCACTCTATTATCCCCAACTGGTCTACTATATTGAACTTCAGTATGTTCCCAAGCATCTAAATGATATGCTTGTACCCAGTTTTCAAAACGTTCAGCCCATCCACTATATTCCTCGATACTCATGAGCTTAGGCGGTTTTTGTGTTGTCCCCGTTTCATTTTCAAGCAACGTACTCTGAGTAACGGTCATTGGACTAGCAAAGGTATTATAAAACTCGTTATCCATGATTTAGTTCTCAAAAATCTCACAACACAGCTTTTCAAACGAAATCAATTATTCACACGAAATAAAATTTCAAATGAAATCAACCCTCTTTCACGCGAAATCAACTTTCGCACGAAATAAACCTCTGTTTCGTGCGAAATGAAAACTATGGTTCACACGAAACTCACTTTCGTGCGAAATGAACTGCTATTTTATACGAAATAACAATCTGAT